>OX418219.1:45078383-50400146 GCA_948455865.1 Conomelus anceps | reverse complement strand
AACTGCGTGGTAGGAATCATGAATGTACGTCTCGTATTTTACATATGAGCTCGATTTGACACATGATGACGCTATAGATATACTTAATCTTCCTATTAACATTGGTTATATATTTATATTCTATACCTGATACCTGAGAGTGTTCTCTGTGCTCCAACTTCGTCTTTCTTGAAATATAGAAGAAATATAAAATAATAAATTTGTTAATAATTCTTAGTTATTGATAATTAATTATCAAGAACTAAGAATTATTAACAAATTTCGAAATAAACTGTATTATTAATTGAGTTTGGAGCCGTATCTTTATCTGAACAATTTAGAATGACCTGAGGGAATAAATATTTGTCTGAGGCCTTCACTGATTGCTCATTTAAATAATTTATACAGATATTACCTTTTCTTGTATAACATATATGTTAGCCTATACGACCGTGAAATAATTATTTTCCAGCAATTAAACACCAATGGCTTCATCCTTTCCTGAAAATGAAGATGATTAATTTAATATCCAATCTTCAAGCAGTTTCAAGATTTCTCACATTAATGACAAAAGCATCTATTTTTCTGTTAAAAAACTAGCTTTAGATCAAGCGTTGCTTGACAATATAATATGATTTTTTTTCAATGCTATTATGAGGTTGGTTTATTCAGGTATTATGCCACAACACAAAAAATCTTTACAGTGACAATAAATAATTGATTAGGTTTGATGGGTTTCATAGCTCATAGAAACATTTACCCATACCCGAGCCATTGTCCATTTTTCTTCGAAAAATTTCCTTCATCAACTCAAATAATCCGTTAATAAAATGAATCCGCTTCCATATAAATAGAAGTTATTTCGACATTCCTTTCAATGCTTCAAATTGTAGCATTATTAATTTTTGAGGCTCAAATAATATAAGACAAGGATTTTTCATCTGAGATTTGAAAACTTCACCAAACGCGAAATATAAAAATTGAACGCATAGCTTGGACAATATTATTAACAATTTCTTTAATATAACCTTTCATTGCATCCACATCACTTATTGTAAATTGAATTGTGAATTTATTTATTACATTGCTCAATTAATTATTGTAAATTGGGAATCAATGACCGATAAGCAGACTGAACATGAGACTCCGATATCCAAAAGATATACTGATTATGTGAGTATACTGAGCTCAGTAAGTAATACTTTAACGTCATCATTGATGTCTCATCCTCTTTCTCGAACAACATTTCTATCTAGCTCCTGCTAGAATAAAAATATTTAAAATGAATTATTATTCGGCTTCTACTTTTTTCGAAGCATCGTAGAGTGCAGCGTGGTTCACACTGCCCTAAAAGGATCGTGGTTGGCATAATATGAAACAGAGTATAGATGGAGAGTTACCTAACCTACTTCTCTCGTAGTAATATAATATTAAAGCAGGTCGTTCATAATACATTCCCTTGTAACACACGAGGGAAATGAGACCATGAGCCAAAATAAAATTGTCAAGCTGGATGTGCTCGCTTTGGGGAAATCATCTACATATCTGAGATAAAGTGTTCAGGGTAAATAGTGGAGAAGTTTAAGTAGCATTATATGCTTCATTATCTGCAGAAATAAAATTAAAAGGAAGAATAAGAGTACAGAGCAGATCTTACAGTATAGGCTAAGTATCTACTATGAGTATGAGGTAAAAATAGGAACAGAAAACAGGATTAACAGATATAATAGAATATTCTCCTGTTGTGCATCTTCCCATAACAGATCTTCTATATTAGTCATAAGTCCGTATTTCATGCCAATGTTATTGAAGTAACTCTACTAAATCTAAATTTCTCAGATTATCAAGCCAAATGATTCGTCATGGATATGTATTTACTTTACCAAATCATGTTGGTATGAGTGCTTGGTACGAATTTGTTAAGTTTTGTATAAATCGTTGAATGTAATCCGAATACCTTTATTTTCAAGGTTTATTCGAATGTCATACTTTTTTATTGAATATTTTTTAAACAAATTAAATTTTGTAGCCCAATCAAACTGAATTAGGAAGATTTTAGAATAAATTTCTCCAATCGAGTCGCGCTAATCCAAGCATCGGTAATCCGAGATTCCATGCAGTCCCAGGTGCCTAAAAAAAATCATTATTAACCTGAAAATACAAAATATTAACTCTATACTGTAGTCAAACGCCAAGATTAGTATTAAAATGGGCCGGCATTGCGCCTGCGCGCTGCGTTGAAGGTCAATGCCACCTTATCCACTTTAAGGTAACTTTATAAGGTATTTATTTATTTGAATAACTTCAAAAATAATTCTAAATAAAATTTAATCACAATTTTCATGAAAATACTGTTTTGTTATTCCGTGTAATTCAAGTTTTTGGTAATCCGAGTTACCATGAGCCCCAATTACCTCGGATTATTGAAACTCTACTGTATTATTGATGAGGGTTGTGGAAGTTATTTAGTTCGTGACACCAAGTATATTTTCGATTTTCAGCCAAGAAATCACCTCATAACTGGTAGTAACTTTTAAAAATAACAGCTTACAACACAGCCACCATCAAAATATTTTTTTTAGGCAATTTTTAATTTTGACAAGTAGTTTCTATTTTTAATTTCAGCAAACATCTAGGCCATACATCAGTAGGCATATAGTAGACATTAGAATAGTATTAGTCAGCATTCATTGATATATTTATGGTAGATATGAACATTTTTATAGTAGAAATTAAAAAATGTTATTCCTCAAAAAAATTAATATTTTATTTGGGAATTTTACTTTACTACACTATCCTGCCATATTGGAATAAAATTGATCGTTAAGATCATTGAAAACGGAAATAAATTCTAGCTTGGACATTGAAATATAGAAGACATATTAACAGTAATTTATTCATCTATTTATCTAGATGAAAATCTTAAAGATATTATTCATGTGATGTGCTTATTGAAAGGAGAATGTGAGTGCAGCATTGCACCGGCACATAGTACTGAGTTCAAGATTCCTTATTTAACTGGAGAAGAGAAATAGAAGGTAGAAGTGAAAAAAAAAAAAATCTCTTCTAGTGTTATGAATATAAAATATGGTTAGCCCATAAACTGTCACTGGTAGGTACGCGACGCGAATACAGTGCGGTTGCGCGCTCCTTTTCTGCACTGAAACGAGCCTATAAATCAAGACGCCTTAATCCTGTTGGCACCTGCTCGATTTTAGCCGGTCAGGCCAGGCCAAGGTGCCTTTGCAGCAGAAGGCTGCGGTAAAACACCGCCGTACAGGCAACAGCAAGGCAGATCTCACCCCTAGAAAAGCATCAATAATCATTGCTTTATACTTTATACTAATCAAATGCCTGCAATTTTTTCAGTATATTGTTTAAAAATGTAACCATAGTGCATTCATGAGTGCAAAATGACATGCAAGAGCGTAAGATTGAGGGCATGATAAAGACAAGACATGACAGGATTACTGATTTATTTGTTTAGAGGCAATGTATGTATGTAGTACCATAGCCGATTCGACTGTAGGTTACTCTTCAGACCTCTATGTTTTAGTCCAAAGAGCGTACTACACAAACGAGGAGTGAGGTAGTTTGTGATTGCTTTCCTCACTGAGCTAACAGAATTGTATCAGTATGCCAAGCCCACCGAGGCAATAGAAAGAGGTATTAAATATCAGAAAAGATAGATAGATAGAAGACGAATGAGGATTGATAAGATTGAGGGGGGAAATATTTAGAGATGTATGATACTATAGATACTTATATGTATGAATACTTCTTACGTGCTTTTATTAGCCGATTTTGACTGTAATTGATTCTTCGGACCTCACCAGCCTGGTTTGGTGTGAATAGCCGATTAAGAAAATGAGGAGAGGAACAGAGTGTTATTTTATTTATTTATTCATGCAAATATTGATATATACTTGGTACAGCTAACAATGTAGATAAGAATATTAAGTCCACCCTTTGATTAGGCTATTTTTTCTTCCAAAGTTAGGGTCGGATTTCAATATCCTCTATTGATGCAGTTAACAATAACATCTTTTATTAAGTTATTTATATTCTACATTATAACAAATAATTAATTCTACTTTTCTCAATTCATTGCGATCGAATATCAATAGAAGACATGATTTACCAACGTCAACGAATTGTTTGTCTCCAAAGTCAAATGGATTATTTTGTTTAAAAAAACTTGAATTCCATAATAAAAGCTATGGAATAATAATAATATATGAAATATTCAGCAGGTTGTCCGATTTAATTGAATCTTGATTTCTAGAATGTGTCAACCTATTTAAATATTTAATTTTATAGTCTATCATTTTATAATCCCTTTTTGCTTCTTCCTATTATTATCTTCTCTTTTTTCTTTCTTCAATCCCTTTCTTTCCTGGACAGAAAATAATTGATTGGTAATAATGATGAATTAATGATTAATAGTTAGCAGTTGATTTCGTATTAATTAAAAACTTCATTAATATCTAGAAAAAATTGTTTCTAAATGCGTTGAAATATAATTAATTATTAGAAAGTTACTGGATCGGGACGCAAGCCCACGAACTGTATGGAAACTAGGAAGAATACTAATAATAAAAATAATTGATGGAAATATTATTAATCAGCAATAACTAGTGATTGATAATGAGCAATTAACAATAAATTGAAGTTCATTATTAATTAATAACTAGTAGAAAAAATTTATCTGAATTTTAAACATAATAAGAAAAATGAAAATATTTCAAATTATAATATAAATACTAACAAATACAATATTTCATAAACATTTTTATATTGTTTGAAAAATTGGCTATTCATTGAATACTGTATATTGGAACAAGAATAAATAGTTATATTATCATTAATAATATTATTTATTATTATCTTCAATTGATTAGACTATTAGAATATATATGGATTTCAAAATAAAGAAAATGTGTTCATTGAATGTATTGAAATACAATTAATTATTTTTCTATCAGCGAAAAAGTGCCCGGAAGCGGATTTGAACCAGCGAATTGTTAAGAATGCAATTTTAAGTGATCATTGAATGTTTGGTCTATAGATTCAATAATCAACAATACACCTAGTTCAGGTTTTTACCATCATTATTGACACATTTTACCACATTCTTTGATAGATAACAGCAAGTAACTCTTTATCGTATAGGAGGATGTCCATTATGGACTCTAACTTATTGTATTGCAACGAATATTAGTATTTCAAAGAAGCTCTAATACTCAAATTATATATTTGGAACTCCGAAGATATAAAATCCTTCCTAATGAAAATAAAATTACTCCAGATAATCCAAATTATTCTCAAGCCAGTGTGCTTGGTGATTATTCTATCTTCTGAGATTATAAGTAGGACTAATGGATTTACAAGCATTTTAAGGCCAGGTCCAGTCCCCGGTTAGAAGCTGCACAACTTCCATTCAACATCTTAACACTTAACAGTCAATTAGATCGCCTATATAAACCTTTTGAATTAAACAGAGATAAAAGTCGTGAAATACGATGACTTGTTCCTCTATCGGACGGAAAAGACGTTCGAAGTTTGACTTTAAGCGCTTTTCGGCTTAGCAGGAAAGTTTAAAAGTGGATTGAAGGGGTTGAGGAGTTTCTCCTAGAGGAAATTTATTTCGCACGTGAAAAAAAAACACTGATTGAAATTGATTCCTTTCTCGTTTCCTGTAGAATAAATATTGTTTTAAAGTTTTACTCTAATTAAATTTTACTGAGCAACACTTTATCATATTCGCTTGCTATCTTCTTCTTAACGAAAATGTTTTAGTAAGGATGATAGTATTAGCTACTCAGATAATAATTATCCCCAATTTTTTTTATTCATAAATAGGGATGGAGAATTAAATTTCAATAAACAAAATTTCTTCGAATTAAGGTTATTAATCATCGACCAATCGCTTCAAGTAGTCATTTAATAACTTCATTCTTGAAAAGTTCTCCAAATGTTGAATTAAAAACTCACAGTACACGCATTAAAAGAAATGATATTTTTTGGTTCATGTTCACTGTTTTTATACTAGCTCCTAGTGAGTGGCCTACGTATCTGTTACTCAGCTGCGTGATATATTAATATGCATTTTTGTTTTAATTCCCAGAATTCGCTTAAATATATTCTTGAATTATTGAAACTCGAATAATTTCTCGTAGAGTACGAGAATAGACATGCTGGGAGTAATCTCGAACTCAATTTTAAAAATGAATCACTTGAAAAGATAGTTTTATGCACAAGAAAGTCAAAGCTTAATATCAGTATGGCAGCCTCTTCAGCATGTGAAATACTAGAGTTTGAGAGACTGTTGAATTTTTTATATTCCACAGCGTTTTAATATTCATGAAACTTTCAGCTTTGAACATGATGCAGGGATTTGTATTATTCAATGCAGTATGAACCTAGTTTTTGACGTGATACAGTTGAAGCACCATATCACTTTGCGCAATATTTCCATGACAAAAATTACCATTCGAGGAGTGAACCTTGAAAGTTATATGAGTTATCTTGGTTGGAACTTGGAAATCAATGAGTTTTTTGCTGATGCAAGGTGAACCAACCAGACCACCATGAAGAAATTTTGAAAACTTTCCAACTTTATCAGAGAATCAATGTACGAAAGTATTCTTTTTCACAGTACGTCAAATGTGCAAGAAATATGAATAAAACTAATCCTCCTGACAATTTTCTGGTTATTTTTCAAGAATAAGAAACCTTCTTACAAACAATTAAGAACTTTCGTGAGGGATAGTATTAAAACTGGTTAAATTTATGAGAAAAATCATTCCATGACATGCTTTCTGATGTGCCATGAATTTCCGTAGCTAGGTTTTTGAAGTACTCCATTACTCCATTATTATTAAAAGTAATGTTTATTTCAGATTATCACATTCCATTATGTATAAAAAGTTATCGGTTGTTTTTGAGTTGTCATCTTTCCCTTTTGGGGTTCATTCCCTTCTTTTCTTTTATTTATTTCAGATTTATTTTTGTTTATTTCAGATTATCACATTCCATCATGTAAAAAAAGTTATCGGTTGTTTTGATTTGTTAATCTGTCTCTTATGGGGTTCATTTATTTATTTTACTTTTCTCTCTCTTTAAGCATACTTTTCTTGTTTATTTCTTTTTGAACTCACTGCTGGCGCTCAAGTTGATATTATGCCAGTAGTGCCACAGTTTCAAACGTTTTTAGTTCTATACAATGCATTACAGACAATATTTCTGTTTTTGAATTGTATTACTTCAAGTGTTGTAACTGATTTATCTTTACTTTGAAGTGGCAATAGAGCATTATACTATAATTATTATATTCTTGACTACATACTATTGAGTGATGAAGAACTCTACAAGATTTTTATGTAAGACTTTTATGCTAGAGTTTAATTTTCCAGAGCTTTAAAGCAAAGCAATATGACAGTGATGAAATGGAGCCTCAATTTTTGTAGAATATTGAAGTTGTAAGCTTCATAACTTAGTAGTCTGTGTCTGTAAATGCATTCGTGTGGCTAACTGGAGTTTTATTCACATTCAACTGTATTTTCATTTTGTCTGTTTGATTTAATTTATGTTTTTTGTTTTAAATCAACTTTTCTCAACAATTTTTCGGCTATGTTTAGAGAAAAATTTGATTTGTTATCATCATTTGCACTTCAAACTCTGGAGAATTATGCTGACATAGAAATTATGTTATTATGAATCTAATAAACTACTCTGCGAGGTTCCTCATTCTATTTTGATATGCGGTATCTCCAAAGCATAAATTAGTCTGTTCATCCACATCTCAGAATCAAATAATTTTTTCAATCACAGAAACGTTCACTCTGAGTCCTCACACAGCAGTATCAAGTTCATACTTATACACTATACAGTACTTTTTGCGTAAGAGCATTGATCGGTTCATTGTTACGGATGATAACGTATAAAAGGTTTATCAGGCGTTATGTCTACGTTTTGCCAATATTTCCAAACCATTACACAATTATTTTGCCGAGCATGCAACAGGACAACACCCTGACACACCATTTAATTCCGATCAGTATTCTGCTGAAAAAGTGAAAATTTGATCTCGCTTGAAATGTCATTCATTGTTGAAGCAGCTGGATAATGACGTAATATTTATTTGCAAATTAATTAATCAGAATATTCTCAAATTAATTGGACATTCTATTGATTGTTCTCCTTGAGAGAGAGAATTAGAACATTCTTCATAATCAGTCGATGTTAAGTGATAAATGGATAAATTTTAATGATTTCAATAGACTAGATAAATAATGGATAAGATAATAAGTTTAATAGATCAATGGGAACCTTTGCTAAGTAGGAATGAAGCAGCCGATTGCTACTCCAACGCTCTTAGATCTTGGGTTTGATTCTAGATCTGACTTGGAATTTTTGTAAAACCAAAAATAATAAATTTATAGTTAAATTTTGATTTATATGCTACAATGAATAAAATGTTTATGTGATTCTTATTATTGTCCATCTTCATTGGTCATAAATAATAATATAGGCTAGAGCTCTCTTTACAAGTGTATATTAATATTGTAATTTGAATATAATTTATATAAATTTTATATTTTTTAGGAGTTTTTGTTATAATACATTTTTTTCTCTTAGTGAAATAAGAACCAGAGTGATGTGAGTGATAAAACGTCTCATGGTTTGATCTTTCTCACAAGCTGAGGTTTCTGAAGTATGTACGAAATTAGTATAGTGTCTACAACTGGAAATTGAGTGAGACTATCATCTACAGTATATAGGGTGCCGTAAAAGAGCTACAAAGGGTAGTGACAGAGTGACAGAGGCTAACAGTTTCCAACTTGAAAAGCTGCTCATTGTCTGATAGGTCCAGTGAAAAAGTTGAAAAAGCCCTCAAGTTCTGGCTTCATGAATATTAAAATGCCTATGAATACAGAACGATGTTCACAGAGAACCTATAATAATTTCCACTTTTTTCAGTACCGGGAATTATCATAGTCTGCCAACTACGCAGCTCCCTCTAGAGCCACGATGGAACTCATCTTCAATAAAGTAATTGGACGATGCAAATCAGTGTTTGATCATTATCTAAGGCCCCGTTCAGGTTTTAGTCCTGTTTTTTTTGTCGTAATGCTCTAGTGACGCATGTACACACGATAAAATGGTGTCTTGTTCACATGATATGGTTTTTCACTGTATATGGTAAGCAAAAAACCGTAACCGTATTCCGTATATTGTCTGAACGTAGCCTAACTAGAAACCATCTTTTTTCTAGTGCTTGTTCCCTAGCAACGTTAGAAAAGAGAGTAAGAAGCTTCACTGACTTTGGATTTCTATTAGAAAATGTTTGACAATTAAGATTCGTAGGCCTATGATTTCTTTGTCAAAGATTCAACATTTCTGAATTGGGAGTGGAAAGACAATTTCAAAGCTTACGATTAAAATCTTAAAAAGTCTCCTATCTGCTTAAAATGAGGCATAAATCCGTGAGAAATGATATCATCAATATTATCCAGAAAATTGAGTGAGCTGAATAAACCGGGGTTTTTATTATGGATCTGAAAGACTCAAATATAAAAAGTAATTCGTGTGGAAAGCGTGAAATGAGATTGTCTGCGGACTAAGATTGAGGTTATTGCCTAATGTTAGGGTTAGGGTGAGATTCTGCAATACGGTTTATCTGCTGGTTGAGGAAATAATTCGAACAAGATGTTTGGGTGTAAGTTGGTTAACAAAAGTTGCTCAGTAGGAATGTCTTCACTGTCTGCTAGGGTTTCAGTCAATATCCAGGAACATTTCAAATAAAAACAATATCTTACTACAAAGAATGAATTATGAGTAGTATTGGAAATGGCTCTTCTAATATTATGTCAGAGTCTCTTAACAGTTTTCGCTAATCTTTTCTTGCATAATCCAGAAATGAGAGAAAGGATTTTCAATGTGCTTCTATGAGAATGATTTATTTTCAAAAATCAATAGTTTCCTGACTACAAATATTACTGTCAAGGTTAACATTCAGCTCCTAATATAGAACTTTACTAGAAATAAAATATTCCTTTTAAGATTTTTTTTGGAAATCCATATTAAAAATAGCGTTTTTATAAAAGCGTTTTTGAATATAATCCACAACAATAAGTAGTTCACAAAAAATCATGAATGTGGACTAGGTGAAAATTTCATTTTTTATCGAGTTTTATCTCTTCTCCAGATCACATTTTAAACAGAAATACAAGTACAGTAATAATCGTATGGAGGCTCAAAATAGTGCAATACTTTAAAATTCCATAATTTGAAAGTAGCTCTTTTATAGTAAACTTTATAGTAAACTTTGTATCAAGCACTCAGCATGAGTGCTTGATACAAAAATTTTGCAACCTTTTATGGCGATCCATAAAAAGTTGAGAGCCAAATAAGCCTGCCACTGATTTCCGTATTATTATTTTTTTTCTAAATCCAACCTGGCGCAGTTCCATACTCTTTTGTATAAGAGGATCTCTCCTGTCCAAATCTTGAATAATTTTCTCTTTTCTCTTGAATATTAATCCAGTCTCACATTTTTCGCTGATTTCATGCCATCCCAACACTTGAAGGTAACGAAGAGGATAAGTGCAGAAGTCCAGTCACAATCTAAATCCAGGATCCTATTTATTCAGTTGAGCTTTAAAGAATTATTTCAATCAAATTTATCCTTCCTTTACCAGCAGCGAATTATTTTCGTAAAAGCTTACTTCCAACAAGATGTGTGCCAAACTTAGAGCTATTATGTTTTAATCTTCTCTAGACCCTTATCCAGTGACTTTCTACCAGTTGAAATCCTGAAAAATTTCATTCATGGAGAAAATGAAAAGCCTGTTCCTCACATCACCCATTTGGAGCTATTATGTTTATGTTAGAGTTATTATGTTTACATTGAATCAATTGGTAGGTTATTATATTTATATTTCTGTTAACATCAAAATGATCTACCTATTTATCGATCACAAGACCTGTTATTGAAGATGGAAAAGAATAAGAACAGAAATGAGAAGAAAGAAAAAATAATATTGCAACGACAACCGTTTTCTTTTACTGTAGAAAAACGGAACGGGTTATGCAGCCCGCCTCACATCTATCTATTGGTTCTACATTGAGCAGTAACAAAGACAATAATGTAACATTTTACATTGTCTTTGGTAGTCTAGTAATTTTCTATTTCGCCAATCCTAAATAAAGCGTATAACAAAGCATCGTCTTTTGTTGGAATAAATTTCATACTTCATGAGGTTCAAATTCATATCCTTCCATTAGAATATTCTTTGTTGATGAGAAAGCTTGTCTCTATTGATGTCGATATTTTCAGACGTTCATCGAACCTTTTGAGTGAACATAGCTGAACTGAAAAAGCGACGGATAGAAGCGAAAGTTAAAAGGGAAGAATTTGAGTGCAAGATCTCTCTACTTGCAGCGGAATATAGATGGTGGAATATACAGTATATTCATAGTGGAAGGAAACGACGAAATATTGGATTTCCGGGCCACTGACCGGGAAAATATTTAGTGCAGCGCTTGTTTTAGAGACGCTGAAGAGACGGATATATGCTGGATCTCCATCACGGAAGTCAGGCGCAAGCGATCAGACAAGCAAGCGAACCAGACGGAAAGAGAATTATTGATGATTTACAAATTTCATTCAGCACATTGGACGAGGAAAATGCATGCAAGAGCAGCAAACAATCTGTCAGATTACATTAGATAGCTGAAAAAGTTTGTATGAAAATCTCGTTAAAGACTAAAGGGAGACCAAAAATAAATTTAATCTCTTATCAAGATTAAACGCATTGACGCACTGAACAACCCCGATCAGTTCCATCTCAATCTCATGAAATATCAAATAATAATCTTAATAATCTGGAAATCCATAATTTCGCTGGTTCACTCTGTTAGGTCTACATTACTGAATATTTGGTGAATTTTTTGAAAGTTATTCATGCAACACAACAGAAAATCTCAATTTTTCTCTCCTGGTCATTTATAAACTAGTCATTGATGATATAAGCTTTATTATTACTAAGCTGATGGTTCGGAACCTACCTAAAATAGTAGGTCCACAATGTTCTCAATAACATGGCTCAAACAGCGAGGTGGAACTACCCGTAAGGGTCTCCCCACCAAAAATCCATACGTATTATTATTTTATTATTATTACTATTATTATTTTTTTCTTCCTTTTATGGGGGTGCTTGACCAGTCCAACCTTTGGCTCCGATGTCCTGACAAGCGGCTAAAGGCAAGACTGCTCCACACATCCGTGCGGTAAGCAATCATGCCAGGTCCGTCATCCACAAATCATTCGCTCTGAGCAGCCGGAGAAAGCCCAAGATGCCTTCTGCATTTGGCCTATCAGTGAAGAGGCACTTCTTTCACAAGCCGGAATTAATTTTGAACTTGAAAGCAGCGTTGGGAGTACCCCACCTAGGACACCAATAATTATCAGCACAACCAGCTTAACAGAGAAGCCTGGCTTTCGCAGCTCCACCAATAGCTCTTGATACTTGGTCCGTCTGTGCTCCTCTTTTGCAGCTATGTTGCATTCAGCAGGTGCTGAAAACTCAATAACATAGATTGCCTTTGCATTGGAATCGAGGAGGACAACATCAGGCTTGGTAGCTGTTAGAAGCCTGGTGGTGGAGAATGAATAATTCCAGTAAATATGGCACTTCTCATTCTCCACAACGGACTCAATTTTTCTCCTGGGACAAAAGGCAGCACTGGTGTTCTGTCTATACCATATGAGTGTCTTAGGTGGTGGTAGAGCACTCTAAGGGCAGCATTGTGCCTATGAATGTAGCCTGTGGTCGCATGCACAGAACAGGCTGACAATATGTGCATGAGGGTCTCTGGTGTCTTATGACACACCCTGCAGTTAACATTAGGCACATTCATATGCATCACCCTACTACGGTAAGACATGGTGTTGATAACACCATCCTGGCATGCCAATATGAACCGCTCAGTCTCAGATTTTAGGGCTTCTGACTTCAAGAATGCAAAAGTCAGCTCCTTGGACATCCCTGCTCCTCAACATGTTTATAAAAAAACCATGCAAGGATTTGTCCTTGTGCTGCTGGAGAACAACCTTAGTCTCAGCAGCCTTTATTCGAGCCCTAAGGAAGGTTGAACCACCTCTTCCCTCTCTATGTTAAAATCTAGACCAAGTGTATCAGCCGGCATGATTAATATTATTATTATTATTATCATTATTATTTTTTTTTTTTTTATTTATGCACAAACAATTGAATAATGGCACTTTGCTGCAATAATTAATAAGTACATTACTAGCTGACCCGGCAAACTTCGTACCTCCTAAAGGTGCTTTCACATCTACAGGTAACATGTCAGACAAGTCACATAAAAAATGAATGTTTGGTGAAAGTTATGTATTTTAACTGTCTTGATGATATGAGCTATCACACGTTGAACAAATGTAAGTTATCATTGGAGAGTAGAATTTCTACCCTCATTAACCTATTTTTATTTCAATTATAAGTTATCATTGGAGAGTAGAATTTTTACCCCCTTTAACCTATTTTTATTTAAATTATTTTAGTTTTGGGCTATTTGGTGTTTTTTGTGTTCACAACTATGGTTTGGAATATAATATTTTCATTTGAGATCAGTAGCACTGTAGAGTATGAACAAACCTTTTCTCACGTTTACAAGATATGGAGAAAATAAAGAGTGAATTATATTTTTTCAATAGAACATCTGCTATATTTATTTGAACCACCTAAGTAAGCTGAGTATAATTAACTATCACATGATGAAGCAGATATTAAAATTCTTGAATTTCAGACTCCCCTGGCGCCCCCGCAAACGTAATTTCATGTTTTCACATAGTTTTAAATTTGAACAGCATCAGCAAGCTGAGTGGAATAAACTATTACATGATATAAAGTAGTCAATAGATAAAGTTCTTATATTCATTTTTCCCCTTTGACGCAGTAGATGGTTCAAATTATCATATTAATAGACCTCACCTGGCTCCCCCACTAATAAGTTTAAAGGATTCCAGATTTTTACATGGTTTTGAATTTGAACTGTATTAGTAAGCTAAGTGGAATGAGCTATCACTCGATATGATAGAGTTGATAGTTCATACTCTCAAATTTAAAACCCACCGAACGAATTTTTAGCAGTTTTCATGTTGTTTAAAATTTGAACCGCGTCAGCAAGCTGGGTAGAATGAGCTATCACACCATATGAATCAGTAGATAATTCGAATGCTCATATTCTTAGCCCCCCCCCCCCCCCCTGGAAGCACCCTAACAATTTTTGTAGGTTTTTAGGGTTTCTAAGTGGTTTTGATTTTGATCCGCATTGGCAAGCTGAGTAGAATGAGTTATCACTCAATACTATGCAGTAAATGGTTTATTTTCCTTAATCAATGACCCCCCCCCCCCAACCATCGATTTTTTGAGAGTTATGTTTTATGAGGTTTTAAGTTTGAATCGCTTCCGCAAGCAGAGTGTAATGAGTTATCACATGATATGAATCAGTCATCACATGATATGAAGCAGTGGTTATCTCAAATTCTTTTAATTATGACCCCCTCTGGCGGCCCCAAAAATGATTTTTAGAAGAGGTTTCCAGGTTTGCATACCAATTTAGTACTTTCTATACTTAATATAGTGCAAATGGTCTGCTCACTTGAAATTCACTTAGATTTAGAAAGCCTTTCCATAGAAATTGAAAGAAAATTCCCAAAATCGTAATTTGCCCTCTCCCCCTGAGCCCCTTTTCCATTGATGAGGTATTTACTGACCCCGAAACCTCCTCAGGTATGCCACCAGAAATTCCCTAAAGTTTTATTGCAATCATATGAACGGTTTAGTTAAAAACATGAAAATGCCGAAAATTGATGATTGCCCCCCACTGAGCCTCCCTTTTTGGGGTGGGCTTTACCAATTCAGAAACCTCCCCAGACATGCCACCAATACAAGCATACCCCAAAGTTTCATTGCAATCATATGAACGGTTTAGTTATAAAGATGAAATTGCCGGTAATCGATATTTGCCCCCCATAAGCCCCCCTTTTTTGGGGTAGGTTTTACCTACCCAGAAACCATCCCAGGTATGCCAAAAAATCAATATCCTCCAAAGTTTCTTCATAATCGGGTAAACGGTTTAGGTTGGCATAAAGGACACAAACATTTATTTTTATAATAATATTATAATAGATAAAAATGATCAGTAAAGTAACATCGGCGTACCAGCCTCCTTTTCAATAAGACAATTATTGTAGTCAACAACGCTGATACTAAAATAATTTAAATTTACTTCTAATTGGATTAGCTGCTAGTTTAGTCGTTGACGTTTTGATATCTCATAAGATGTCACTTTGCAGTAGTAATTAGAAAGGTATAGGCCACGCCACCAATACCTAATGAGTTTGTTCTCTTCGGGGGTAGTGCGCAAGAGGAATATTTTAGCACTGTTCCAGTTCACACAGAGAACAAAGCTCTTTTCTATGTAAATTAGAGAACGTTTTCTTTATGCGTATCATTTACCCTAAATCTTCCTTCCTCCGAAGGACTTTGCCCTCTTCGCCATCTAAAATCTCCTCCACAGCTCTTTTGAAGAAACCGCCAACTCTTTTCAAAAGACTAACATCAATGGATCATCATTATTTAGAGAATTTCCCCACAAACCTTTCGCTATTTCACGTTAAACTCTCTTTTCATCATCAGATGTGGAGCTGAAATCGTTTATCGCTGAGATCGTAGAATGGTCTTTCAATTTTTTGGGAAACTTAAGTTCGTTTCGGACTGCTGGACTGTAATCGGTTATTGTTTAAAATCATTACAAGGTCTTTCAATTTTGCGGCATTCGTTAGAAGCAAAGTTTCGGACCACATTGAAATAAATTTGATTGAGAAGTATAACCCCAATTCAAATAGGAAATGAAACAGTAATAATAAATACGTGTGACATAAATAACATGGATTAACCAGGACGATATTGAGTCGAATCTCACAGGGCGTCAAATATGCAAGAAATATGATTGAAAATAATCGTCCTGGTAATAAGTAGGTAGTTTTTCAGGAATAAAAAACCTGAATATTTATTCATACTTCAAATACGAACTTTCATGGAAGATAGTATTGCAGTGCGATAAAAAATTTTATGAGAATACTTTCTGAAGTACTATTAACAACTTTTTCCATATCTAGGTTTTTGAAGTACTCCATTAGTCTTGACTACATACTACTCTATTGAGTGATAGAAAACTCTGCAAGAGTTTCATGTAAGACTTTCATTCTAGAGTTTAATGTTCCAGAGGTTTAAAGCAAGGCAACTCGTGACACTGATGTAATGAGGTCTCAATATCAATATTTATAGAATATTAAAGTTGTAAGCTTCTTAATTTAGGAGCCTTAGTTTGGCTGTGAATGCACTCGTGTGGCTAACGGGAGTTTTATTCACTTTTAACTGCATTTTCATTTTCATTGTGCCAAGCACACGACTGAGGATTTAAAAATTTAAGGGGCAAGGCAGAACAAAGTTTCGATCACTTTTTACACCAGCGCTGTGCGGAAATTTTCAGTTTTAATTTTTAACCACAGTTATCCCACTCGTGAATTTCCCGAGAACTATTCAAACTTTTGCGATTCGTGGTCGCTTTTCTCCGAGTCAAGCGCTAAATTCGCTTTTTAGTTTCGAAGCCTTTGTGAGCAAGAGTTTCGTTTCTCTTCCCTGATGCCATCGTCGCTGATTGACGTATAGAAACTTTTAAAACGGTCACTTTGAACAACGATTCAGTAAAACAAATCCATCTCCGCGTTTGAAACCTTTGTAAGTTAAAAAACAGACTACTGTTTCTATTCCATTACTACAGACAATTTTAATTGCTACTGACTATTCCATATTGAAAAAAATATTTCTGAATATAATTGAGTAATATTATGATGTAATCAACTTATTTTGAATACCAAAAGACGAAGGATGAATCTTTTCGTCCACTGAACAATAAAAATACCCATTTATTCATGATAAATCTTGACGTAATGAAGAAATTCATGCCCCTTTTAAGACCTCCCTGTTTTCCTGTGTAGATCACCTGCGCAAGTAGCATTGCACTAGTAAAAACACGCTTTTAGTCGCAAAATGTTTACCTGTTGATGACCGAACATATTTAATCACAATAAAATTGATGAAATCATTAACCGAATCAAACCACATATTATTATAATATTCTTAAATACATCTAATATTTACTATTGTTCGTTTTTTGTACATTTATTCCAGTGGTTAACATTCTTAGAAAGATTTTCACTAGAAATTTGATTATTCTCAACTATCACAATATTCTAGAAACAGGAGACGTCCATCATTGTGAAGAATCTGTATGTGATGAAGTGAAAGTCTTCTGTTTGTATTGTATATAAATAAATAAAATTAGAGTTTTGTCTTTACATTTATCAGAATTATATATTTATTTGATTATGTTTACGTTTTATACATTAAAGAAGCCGAAACAAGTCTTATCTCAATTTCTGTCTGTCTGTCTATCACGGCCCCAAAGGCATTTTACGCGGCCTTATCCTGAAAAACGAGAGGATCGATCGGGATTAAAGTAATTTATCAGTATTGAAGACCTTTTTGACAATGACTTTAGCTATAAAAAACTAAATTAACTTTTTTTTAACAGAATAATAAAAGTTTAAAAACCAAGTATTGTGCGATTTTGGATACATTTTACGCGGCCTTCTCCTGAAAAACGAGAACATCGATCGGGATTAAAGTTATTTATCAGTATAGAAAACTTTTTTGACAATGTCTTCAGCTATAAAAAACTAAATTAATTTTTTTTCAACAGAATAATGAACGTTTAAAAACCAAGTAATGGCGATTTTGGATAAATTTCTTCTATGTTTAATTACCACATAAGAACAAATCACGTAATTTATCATGATATATCAATCAGCTGTTCTCAAATATTCTCTCTGATAACTGTCACTGAATTTTTCACGTTCTAAGTTGTTTACTAAGCTGCTAGCAACTTCATGATCGTTGCTATCAAAAAAGCCGAAACATATTCAGTCTTATTTCCAAACATAATCCGTACGAAGGACGGGTACAATAGCTAGTCAATAAATATAAAACGAACAATTCAAATGTACCTAAGCTATTGTAACGAGATTTGAATGAATAATTTGAGTAATATTGATTGTTATTGATATCGAAATTAATACTTGTTCACTCTCGTTTTCTTTTTCCGTTGACTACTTTTATGACCTCAGTATTGTCTATTGAATCATGCAATTTAGATTCCATAATTCAAGTTCAATATTATCATTCCAAATTGAGATTTGAAGCAGGTTAAATGGGTGGGATAGATTATAAAACTTTATTATTGCTTTATAAAATTCCATGAAGAGATGAACATTTTTGTGACCATTTTATATTCCAAAGAAGTGATTTAAAGTTGAGACAACATCAATGCCCCAGGCATTTCAAAAATCCAGTCTATCCCACGCTGCATAATCAGTTTTTACCCAGTCGTTCCCGTGAGGATGAAGCTATGTAGGAAAATCGAGCAATGGGACAAAGGACGCCATTTTTCCATGCCTTCCGCGTTATAATTAGCCCGTGAAAGCTGACGGTCTCTCTGTCGATAGGCGCAACCTTTGTGGACTGATGGCGTAATTGAGATTCTCTGCTTCCAGCTATCACGTCTTTTTTCGATAATTTTCATTTCACATTAACCCCTGACAGCCCTGTCACTTCACAGCAAAAATGCTTCTTCATCGTTGAAGAGCAAAAGGACAAAGAGCGGTATTTAAGAGATGTTCTATATTGTGAATTAATATCGGCCATTAATTGCCACATCTTTGCTCATTTGATGGATGAGGATAATCAGGAGAAAATTTAAAAAACCGAACATCGCACCACCAATAGCTTCATAATACATTGAAATCCTACTTGATCGATGATATCTCTTGCTAGTTTCCTCTAGATCAGTGGTTCCCAAACTTTTTTGCCTCATGGACCCCTTGCCATGATTTTTGGTTTTAGGTGGACCCCCTGCATAAATGTCATTAATTATTTTTAAACTGTAAGTTGAAATGTGTATTTAAAGCTGACGAAGTAGGTCTACTACTGCTCACAGTAACCAGCAATTCAAATTGTGGTGAAGAAAACATTAAAAAGCACATAAACTTAGTAAATTTTTTTAATATAGTCTAATTTGAATTTAAACAATCAAATAGGATGGCATATTGTTTTTGGTTATAATGAAATAGTATTAATGGAACCTAAGAAGTATAATGGCTGTATTTTTAGCGGTATTTTATTATCAGCATTGTGTCCTTTGTAGTAATTGCAACATTCGCATCTATTAAAATCAGCAAGGCTGCTCAATGTGGGCAAACACGACACTCATTGTTAATGAAATGTGATAGAGAGAGAATTGAAGAGAGGAGGTGGAAAATAATAACAGTGAATATAATTAATTTTTTTTAGAATATTGCATCAAATTTGTAACAAAAGAGCGATACAGATACAGTAATCAGTAGCGTAGCGAAAATATTTTAATGGGGGGCTTATTGGAGATTTGAGAGCCCCCGGGAGTCTTGGGGTGAGGGGGGCCCGGGGATCCTCCCCCGGAAAAATTTTAATAAGTAGTTCCACTAACATCGTATCCCAAGAGATTCTACTCTTGTCTAGAAAAGCATTAATCCATTATTTTATTTTAGTCCACATTATGGGAAAATTTTTGAATTTTCGTTGCTGAGAGCTTGATTTGAGACTCAAAATCAGTAATTTTATACGAGTATTTATTAAAATGGAGTTTATAAATTGGGTAAAGTGAAAGCTTAAATTCGATAAATCACTGCTTTTATGAATCGTTTGCCTAAGAACTTGAACCCACTTTTTGTTTATTGTTACCATAGTTAATTGATTAGTTGTGAACAAATTTCAATGCATAAAAACTGAAAAAATACCACGTTTATAAAGCCAATTTAACAAGTTATAGTGGTTTCAAATTATTATTACAAACAGGGCCACCCAGAGACATCTTAGTGGCCCGGGACAGAGTTGAGGCTGGAGGCTCCCTTACACCTTCACCTTATACACCAATTTTCAATTAATGACTCGATTTCCCAACTAGCATTGCTTAAGTCTTTAAGCTATGCCTAGTTGCCTTCTGTAAAAAATCTGTGTAACTAATTTGAATTTTTTCTTCAATTTAAAGATAAAATTCGAATGTGAGCCAACTGATAACCATTCGTCGAAAAAGCTGTGGAAGCTAGGGAAAAGGGTACTGAGTGGCACCAGAGAGAGCAATAAACTTCTCTTCTATTTTTGTGTAATCTTTTGAACTACCGGTACTCACTAATATTGGAATACCGTTATTTAAAATGTGTAAAATTATAAAAATTATTATGACTTTGAATGGAACTTGGTTCAACTTCCAAAGAGCGAATGAATTAATACCACATCCAATTCCAAACTTTAACTTATAGTCATTTTGTAATTACATAAATAGATGGTGACAGAGCCTCAAAACATTGGGTATTCTGAAAAAAAAATTGTTCTCAAGTTCTTGAAAGTGCAACTTTTAGCTTTTTTATGGCTATCAACCCTCATAATTATCATTTGTTGATTGATTCATGGCGTGACAAATTTCACTATCACAATAAAAGTCTTTGGGGTATCAGATCTGAACAGTAACAGAAATCAGCATTTGAAGCCCGTCTGCAAAAATATTAAGAGACCTTTTCTCCTTTCAAGCCTACTGTGACAACTTCATTCAAGTGGTCTGGGGAAATTCAAACCCATGTTTGGGAGCTCCAAAAGTACTGGGACCCACCAGCATTGTGGGGTCTTTGAAGGCCCAAAGCCGAGGCAATTAGGGGACACTTATGTAGAAACGTTGAAATTTGAAAATATTCTAGATGCAGCCTATTTGAATCTCTACTTCGCATGACTATACTGGCAATAAAAACGGGCCCGTAGGGCCCGCGGCCTCTAGGATGTTAGGCTTCTAAGGGGCCTCTAGAGGTCCAAACTGGAAAAAAGAGGCCCTGGAGGCCCCTAGCTGTACAATTTTGGGCCCCTTATTCTAATTTTGTTCTATCACTTGCTTACATTTGTAAAATGATGTGGCCCATTGACGTTAAGGCCCAAGGAAACTTGCCTTGTTCGCCTCATCCCCTCTATAGCTTTAATTAGAGTATTATTTTAAGTTAATTAAAGTATTAAAATTATAGTTTTCTCTAGCTGTAACATTATTTAAGCTACTCTTCACATACGAAAACATTTTTCACCTCTAGTAACCGATAATATCGTATTTTTATTGATGCCTCCCTACTCATTTTTGGAGCCTCTTTCACAGTCTAAAGGGGGGGTTCTAACCTGGTACCCCCCCTCCCCCCTGCTACGCAAATGACAGTAATGGAGTGTTCTAACAAGAATATTAAAAATTGATTCCAAAAAAGTTAATCAAAAGATAAGAACAAATTTACTAGAATTGAATAGACTGCTAAGATTCCTAGAAGTTCTTGTAAACATGGAAAATAATAACTAAACACCAATACTAAAGCTAGAATTCATTTTTGAAATAAATGTAATTTATTGGGCACAGATTTGTTTTCCATCAGAATAATTTTGAACAATTATTAATTGAATAACAAGAGCTTGCTAGAATGTTAAAGAAAGACGGTATGGTTTGTTAATTTTAAGACATTAGGTTCCTTTTCCTCAGAATAATAAACCTGAAATAACTTGAATAGTTTGGTACCTACCTAAGTTGTTGAGTGACCTACCAATAAACGGTCCTATTTGAAATATGAATACAAGGCTCCTTTTGTTTATAACTTTAAAATATATGAGGCGACTTTTGCTTATAACAACATTGCTGAGAATAGCTTGAAATTTGAAGTACCTGACTTGTTTAGTCACCTACCAGTAAATGCTAATAGTTTTAAAATATAATGGAAAATAATTGAAGGATATGGGGCTTGACTTTTCTCATGATAATACAACTAAAAACGGAAATTTATATCTGGTAAACCTGAGCTGTTTAGTCACCTACCAGTGAAGGCTTATAATTTTCAAATATAAGAAAACTAAGTATGGATGATTCTCTTATTTAAAAATGTTTTCAAATAGATATAATGCTTGCTTGCATGTAAGTATAACAGTAACAGTATTATACAAGTACATAAGTAGCCTACTGGTACTCTGTGATGTTTTCCATTACGAAAAACATGACGAACAATCTAACATAAAAAATGACACTGTATTCCTATTCAAATTATGATCTTTACTCACGTATACTTAAGATATTAGAGGGTTGCATTTCACTTCTAGGCTGATGAAGATTCTGTTTAGAAGTGAAATGCATACCTCCAGTACCTCCAGTATAAGTGAGTAAAAATCCTAATTTACTTAGAAATATAGAGTGTCCGTTTTGATATTAGTTTGTACATAGCATATACCACGCCCCGATCCAAAGACATTCACTATGGTGGACCCCCATTAACATATCATGGACCCCCAATTTTATTTTTCACTGACATGGACCCCCTGGCAGGTCCCCGTGGACCCCAGGGGGTCCACATGGACCACTTTGGGAACCACTGCTCTAGATCGACTGAAATCTCCACATCTAAGAACTTAAATTATAACTCAGTTACTTTCATTCTGTGTTTGTATCATCATTAGACTGACTGAATAAAACTAAGTTTTGAAAACAAAATAAATCATTGATATGCAGTAGTTTGATATAGAAAATTAGCTTTCTATTGATGGAATCACTTATAGTAGGATTGGCAAAGTTTTGTATTAATTTGTATCAAACAAATGATGATGCGTTTTGTGCTGTTTAATCGTTTTTCCAATTCAAGTGCTCACTACTCTATATCATTGAAAGAAGTTTATAACTTCTAAAGTTTATAACTTCTTCTAAATCAATATTAATTATTTTAGAGAATCATTCTATTAACTGGGCCTGTCCCAGGGACAGCCGGCATTATGAATTGAACTTTTGATAAAGACACAACGAAAATGAGAACATAAGCACAGTACTTAAGCACCTATACCATACATTAGATACATGATATAGTAATATAGATAGCCCACATAAGCATCTTCGCTAGCGATAAATTGGAAAATAATAAGTATTTGAGCCGTTCATCCTCTTCTTGGATATTGGCGATCATAACACTATTCCAATAGTTACCATCTTGCTTCCTTCGTCTGATAAAATGCCCTAACGCTATAGGTGGTGAGAAATTATCAAGTGTCCATTCTACCCATTATTCTAAGGATAATCATGCAAGTGAAGCTGAGCTACGATTATTGAAGGTTGTGCGCAACGGGCAAAGTTAGCAAGCCAATATTCGCTTGTGGAACTCCCCACTACACCTGCGCGCTGCTGTGCTGAACAAAGCGGTGCTCTGCTGTGTGCTGTGAGTAATAGAAGGGCATAATTTGTTTGCAAGTCGGCGTCGGAGCGAGACTGCAATTTCAAACGCGCCATGTTTAATGTTTAAGCAGAGCGTCGAGGTCATAAAGAAGGCGCCTCCAAAGATAAATTGGTCTCGCGAGATGGATACACGGCCTGAGAGTATCTCATGCAACTGAAGGCTAAAAGCAAACGGCATTATGCTGCTCTATACTGAGGAACGGATGCTATCTTTATTGCTTAGACCTACTGTCTGAATAAGCTTCTTCTCCTCATTCTCCTTCATGCAGCGCATCTTACCTAGTAGCTACTTTCCTGAATTTACTGCTCTGATTCTACTAAGGAACATCCATCACATCCAATAAGTTTGAAAGCAGAAGCAGCAAATTTACTATAAGAAGTCAATTTCCAACAAAGCTTAAACCTATTACATTTTGAAATGATTCATTATGACTAGAGATATTAGGATGGTGAGCATTTAAGAAGCTTTAAAATCATACCTCGCACCTCAATTTTATCAAGTTATTTCCCAAGAGATCGGATTGACTCATATTGACTAGCGATATTCGGATTACATGAATTGATTCTTATTAAATTCTCTTATTAACGTCTTACCTCAATTTCTTCCTTGAATGCCCCTCCAAAACTCATCCTTGTTAAAACCCAGGAATAGTCTCAGCTTAATAGTTTTTGATGATGTTGGCTTTTAAAAAATTCAACATCTCACTCGAATACAACCATTATCAAATGCATTACAAAGAAAACTTGTAAACAAAATTACAATGTAACTTACAAAACTTATCCTTCAACATCCACGATATTACTAGAGCACTTTGCAGAAACAGCCTGGTGGTTTGGAACCTACCTTAAACTTTTGGTTTACCATATTCCCCATAAAAATGGATCCATATATGATTATTCATAGATAAACCTCGTAGATAAGAGGCCCAACCAATAACATTCAAAAGCTTATTATTAGTATTAATATTACTTCACTCTCGCCTTTGCGGATGGTATTTCTGAAAGAAGATGAAATCAATTTTCACAACTCTACTGATTATTTTGAGTAATCTGGCTCACTATTTGTGTGGTTTCCAGGCGAAAAGAGGAGCAGATTTCTGGATTTGTTCTATTAAGTGCTCTGCCAGATCTGTCTCTTTACAATGGAAATATCTGTTAACCTTAGTACTTCCTCTAGAATGTGAGATAGAAGGTAAAGTGTGAAAGTTTTCTAAAATCAATTAATTGCTACATTTTCTACGAAGTTTATTATCAATTTGATTTTATAAACTGAGCAAAAAAAAGGATTGGCAGTGACATTTCCAAGAGTTGCTACAGTGTCAGCTAAACATCTTTAGAGTTCGATAGTACTGAATTTGAAAAGAATAACATCAATGATCAGGTGTCTGTTAAAACCTAGGAATAGTCTCATGCTCGGTTTCTGAGTTCTTCATTAAGTCTAATGGATCATTAACCCATTGCTCCAGCATTGAGTTAGTGGTCCATTAAGTTAATGAACAACTCAGAAACTGGGCATGGTTTGGTGATGTTGGGTTTTTTAAAAATTCAACATTTTACTCGAATACAACCATTATCAAATGCATTATAAAAAAAAACTTGTAAACAAAATTACAATGTAACTTAAACCAATACCAAAGATATTATTTTCAAGTACAAAGTGCACTTTTCTTCTGAATGAATCACTCATTAACTGATTACGATATATTCAATATGGTGCACGAATTGATTATTTCGATCCGAAATCTACCCAGAAACGAAATTAGAATGACCGCTGACTAATTCTGGAGCTTAGAGACAAGTGATATGGATCGATTTTGCATCGTTGGGGCAGACACGATTAGAATTACTATTGCCTCTCATTACGTATGAGGCCAAGCAAGATAATGATTTCAATCGCACACTTCACGTAAGAATAGACTGAGGTGAGATGTTAGATTAGATAATAGTTAGGAGAATATGCTTGAAGATAATAGAAAGTATTCGATCCTAAAGAAGGTAAGAAGATCTAAAGAAGGAAAGAATATATCTTTAAATAAATAACAATAACTTTCTGTACGTCTACTGTATTTCAATCTAAACTCTAATAATCTGCACTGTACTGTACTTCTGATTTATTCCTGGATTTCTTATTCCATGACGAACTGCTTTGTTAATATTAACTTTTCAAGTGGATTCAACGACTTTCAGTTAAATTTTTATTTGACTGGACCTCTGAAAATGGATCTCCAAGATTCAAAAACGTTCGGCCTACTGAGTAAGTAAATTCTACTTATTTTCAATAAAAATTTGACTGCAAGTCGTTGAATTCACTTAAAAAGTTAAGACTAGAATGTAGTACCACTTTTAATAAAATTCTATTACAAACAGATTACAAGTCATACAGTAAAATTACAATATAAAAAGAATGAATATCTATTTTTAATTGTTACTCTATTTTTCCTAAGACCTCACCAGAAAAGCAGGGAGTTTGTGATCTAGGAGGGAGTTCGTGACTTTTCTCGAAGTGCACTAACGCAGAAGATGAATTTTACAATACAAAATTTATATAGAGGAGTACATATTATTACAATGGAATAAATTCAAAAACCGAAGACGAATATTGGAGTTAAAGCTTGAAATAAAAATTATTGCCTACCCAATCACTAATGTCACTCATTAGAACTTAGGTAACTCTAGCATCTATAAATTTTATGGTTGATAACTTATTTTTATTAATTTGTTAGATTAAAATGAGAACTGTTTTTCACAGGCAGTTAGTCTAGTGATTTGATGTGTCAGCATTTGATACATTCGAGCGTATTTTTTTTTTTTTTTTTTTTTTGTAGATTACGTCTTGGAGACTCCAGTTAAGGAGTATAAGACAAGTCAAATCAACAATATTATACACTATATTACATAATTACTTCAATTAGTTGAGGTGAGGCTTAATTTTGATGTGAAAGGAACTCTTGTACACTATAAAAAGCTTTATCAACTAAATATTTCTTCAATTGTTTTTTAAATATTTCTATATTTTCAAGACTCTTCAAAAACTGCGGTAGCTTGTTGTAGAATTTCCTACCAATATAACTAGGTTTTTGTTTGAATAAGCTACTATTGTGACTCACCAAGTGATAATCTCCTCGCCTTCTTGTATTATAATCATGTACATCAAGATTTTGGTTAATATCATTCGTTTTTACATATAAAGTAGCTTCATACACATATAAGCAGGGTACAGTTAGGAGACCAAGTCTCTTGAACAACGGCCTACATGAATCTAATCTATTTACTCTTTCTATACACCTAACCGCTTTCTTTTGGATCTTAAACACCCTATCAAGATTTTGTTTTGATGAATTACCCCATACTAAGATAGCATACCTAATATGTGACAGTAAGAGCCCATGGTAAGCTGTAAAAAGTAACTTTTTGTCATTCAATCTAGCGAGCTGTCGCAGGACAAATACCCCAGATGAAATTTTACTACATATTTTCTCAATGTATGGAGTCCAGGTCAATCGTCTATCCAACGTAACTCCTAGAAATGCAATTTTTTCTTCCTGGTCTAATTGATTATCGTTTACAAACACGTTTATAGCCCTATCTTCATTTAAATTATGTTTGTTTTTGAATTGAAGGTATTGGCATTTTTTACTATTTATAGTTAATTTCAACTGATTTAAAAATTGGACAATGGACTGCACACCTATATGGGCACTTATTTCTAAATTATCTAGAATGGAATTGCTGAAAATGAGTGATGTATCATCAGCAAATAAGAGGGCTCTACCACTAATTAATTCTTTAGGTAAACGGTTGACATATAACAAAAAAAGCAATGGACCTAGTATTGACCCTTGAGGCACTCCAGCTTGCACCTCTAATTTGTTAGATTTATTCTTTACTATACTATTACCAACTACTGTAGTTAGTTCTACACATTGTTTTCTCCCAATAAGATATGATTCAAACCATTTCAGTTCAACCCCATTTACACCTACATTTTGCAGTATTTCCAATAAAGTTATATGATTAACACAGTCAAATGCCTTTGACAGATCTAAGAAGATTGCAGTAGCTTTATCACCTGAATCTATTATATCTATTAGTTTTTCAACTAGAGAAACTATGGCTGTTTTTGTTGATCTCCCTTTCTGGAAGCCATGTTGTTCATCACAGATAAAGTTAGCTTCTTGAAGGTGCAGAAGTAACCTATTTAGAACTACTCTTTCAAAAATTTTACTTATTACATTTAAAATACTAATGGGCCTATAGTTTTCTACCTTTTCTCTATCACCACTTTTGAAGATTGGCAAGATCTTCCCCTCTTTTAAGTTATCTGGAAAAACACCTTGTTCTAATGAATGATTGATCAGATGAATCAAGGGGTCTAACAATTGATCTTTACATTCTTTCAGAATTTTACTGGATACCCCATCCATTCCTACAGTTTTTTTATTATTTAAACTATCAATGATATTTGACAACTCGTCTTGGCATACTGGGTGGAATTTTAATTCGTTCTGAATCCCCTCAGTATTCCTCATGTTTGCATCACTAATACCTGTATTGAGAGATTTTTGAAGATCCTTAGCAACCAGTTGATAATATCTGTTAAAGAAATTACAAATGTCTACACTATCATCAATATATTTGTTATTTTCGTTAATTATTCTGGGGACGCTAGTATAAGCATCTACATGAGCTACTTGCCTATTTTTGTTTATTACATCCCACACTGCTGTGTTAAAGTACACACTATTATTCAAAATTTCAGCTGTTTTCTTACATTTCGCTCTTTTCACTTCTCTTGTATAATTTTTCTTTAGAGCTTTGTAATTATCTTCACTTAACATATTTCTAGATAGTTTGAATTCATCATATGCATCTTTAACCCTATTTCTTTCTGCAAGGATATCATCAGTTATCCACTCTTCAATCTTGTCTAATTTGTTCTTTACAGGGACTTTTTTAACTGGACAACTCATAGTAATATGAAACCTTAAAATATTAATGAAACTATCATATTTGTCATTTAAACTATTGCTATTGTAAACCCTACTCCAGTTTTCTTGTAGCAGATTCTGCTTCAAACAATCGATATTCCCCTGTTCACATTGTTGAATTTCTTTCATTACTCTACTCTTTTTAATTGATTTATGACCTTGCAACCCCACCTCTAAGATTTGATAGTCATGATCAGATAGTTCTGAGCCGCCTAATCTTGTTTTAGAGTAATCTATATTAGTAAGGATGTTATCAATTATTGTTTGTGATGTTCTTGTGACTCTGGTATATTCATGAACTTTTATTTCCAAGTTATTCATGCATATAATATCCTTTAAATCTTCTGTCATTTTATTCTGTGTTGCAAAGTCTGTATTGAAATCTCCCGCTACAATAACGTTTGTAAAACGAGTAGTAGTAATCTCTAAAAGCCTATTGAGTAGTTCACAAAAATTGTTCCATTCCCCATTTGGTGACCTGTAAATACCTAACACCGCTACTTCGAAATTATTGTCGATTTTTACTCTCAAACCAGTAACTTCTAAATCCATTTCCACAGCAAATTTCTCTACATATTCTAAATTAAATGTTTGCATATTCTTAGCATTTTTAGTGAAGATAGCTACTCCCCCACTTCGATGAGATGTCCTGCAATACGACGTTTTTAATGAATAGTTTGGAATATTAAGTTGGGACAATTCATCTTCTTTTAAACCATGCTCTGTGAAAATAGCTATATCAGGAGCCTCTTCTTTAAAAAATACTTCGATTCTATCTATTTTGTTACGAATGTATTGAATATTCTGATGGAACACAGTGAGTACCGGTACTTCCCTATCATCCCTTATTACTTTATCGTTGCTTTTGCATATTGAAGTAGATTTACTTAATCTCTTAGAATCTTGAGAGCCTATCAGATTGCTACAAGAGTTCCTTCCACTAATGCTATCCTGATTTTTTGATCGATTAACGTCTTTTAATACAATTGAAGATATGAATTTATCATCTGAAACTAGTTTCCCTTCCCGGTTTTGAGCCACTTTACTAAAAAAGGTTCGTTAGATGATTGTTTAGGAGAATTATTGACAGTAGATTGCAAACGACTTTCAATCAGCTCTGCCAGCCTATTACAAAATATTACTTTGCCAGATTGATTTAGATGTAGACCATGATTAGTGAAGTTTTGTTTTTTCAGCCTTTCATTTAGAAAACAAATCCCCAACTGCTTAGAATTCTTATTTTTTAGGCTGTTGATTGTATTATGAATTGATTTATTTGTTGACTTAATGGCTTCATTTAGCTCTGGCCTATCAAACCTATACGGAATTGTACTTATTATTACATTAGTTTTTTGGCTGAGTGGCACAATCTCTTTAATTTTTTCATTTATTTCAGGAAGATGTTTTAGATTAGGTCCATTTATATTGTTTGAGCCACCCAGTACTATTAGAAAATCGTTTTTTCCAAAATCTTTAGTTTGTTCCTGTGCTGACTCTACGATAGCGTTTATAGGGGCACTTGGTTTGAAAAAGCTCTGAACCTCATACTTATTTTTTAATCTTTTATTTAGTAGGTCACTACAGTCTCGTCCATGACTGGATGTCAAGAGCAGTACTCTACCTTTCCTATCGTTATTTTCCCTTACTTTAGTTTTGGTTGCTGTTTGCAAAACCTGACTATACGTTTTTGTTTGACCATTTCTATTAATTTTTTCCCCATTTGATTTAGGTTCTACTTTTTTTGTATTGATCAGAGGTTCAGATCTTACATTAGCCAAGTTTATTTTTGATTTTAATATTTCGATTTCCTCTGACATAGACCTACATTGACTCGTGAGATTTAGTATTTCAGTTCTATGGTCTTCCTGCTGCAATTTTATAATAACTTCCAGAGATTTTATGTGATCCACCAACCCTATTCGTTCTTCCTCAGAATTTTTTAATGATGTTTCTAATTTTGTTTTCAATTCGGTGTGATCACTCAATAGTTTAGCAACCTTTTCTTCTACATCTACAGTAGCTTTAAGAGCTGTTGGAGATTTTTTTGTTAATAATTGCTGAGATCGCGTAGCTACCTGAGTTTTAGTTAAACAATTAGATTTAGATGCCTTGTTTGGACTCATTTTCCTAGCTAAAAATTGTTTTCAATTGATTTTAGTTAAATGTTTAATGAAATATTACTTAATTTATTACAATTGTCAACTTGAAACTATTTAATTACAAGAAAATTTATCAATATCGGTACACCTAACCTCGAAAATTGAATTTGACTTTTTATTTAAATACTTTAACTTATATTAGACAAGTTAATGATGTAAATTATTAAGATATTATAAATACTAATAATAATAAACAAAAATACTACTTATCCGTTCGAATTAATACTCAATGCTTCAAAATTCGCAGAGCCTGTTTTGACAACGTATGCACAGTACCACTGCTACCTCGATTCCCATATGATAAACGGTACTGAAATACTGTACTTCTAATAGACCTAAATAAGTAATGTTAGGGGATCAATTATCACCAACATGTGCATGATATTTCTCATTTAAACTATTGTTTTTTTTCTGTTTATTACAGCCTAGGACTGATAGGGCCTATAGAAGGTTTATTCTACTTTACAAATATTAGAACATATACATAAACTGGAATCTGTAAATTCAAAATAGCTTGAAGTTTTTGTTCACTGATCATCAAAGCTAGTTAATTGATCCAGGAATGAGTTCAACTAGTACTAGGTGGTTTTAGTTCATTGATTAAACGCATAGTGACCCAGTTAAACATTTGTCAGTTCAGGGTATTTGCCAGGAAGCTGCTGTTGCTGCGGTGTAGAGCGATCGTTCCTGTGAACATTGAACGTTTTAAGTCACGTAGAGTGGTGCGGGGGCGTGTCAGGGTGACCGCCTCAGGGTGCTCCATCTGGATTTGGATCAGACGCGTTTGCATTCTGCGGCTGACTTCTCATTCCATGAGCAGATCCGACTTCGGTCGTATTCTCGTGACGAATCGAAATAACGTGCTCCGCTTTGACAGACGTTCAATGTTGGCAAGTTTAATTCAAACTGTAGCCGTCAATCTCACTCATGTTGTAGTGAGCATGTTTGTCACAACGCCAATCAATGCCTATTTATTAACTTGAATCGCAGCTATCAAGCGCTAACGATTTTAAAACTCCAATAATCAAAAACATCGATAACAAATTTATTGTTTTTTATGTGCAGCTTATTACTTTTATTAGTAGCATTTTACACTGCTTGCAGGAAGCAGATTTTTTTCAAAAGCTATGTTAGGTTAGGTTAGGTTATCAGTATTAGGAAATCAATAAAACCACTCATTATAGTACTCTGTATAGCACTGTGTAGTACATTCTGTGCAGTCGTGCACTATGTATATTCTAAGTTTCTTGTTAAATTTTGTTGTTATCTTTTATTTTTTGGGGTTCTTCAATTTTTTAATATTTAATAGAACTTAAATTACGAAGTACTATACTTAAAATAGCAGTAGTGGTAACACCAGGTATGAAACCCTTAATAATCTATTGACCTTGATAAGTAAATAATAAACTAATATTACAAAGTTATATTACGTAGTCTGCCACATCCATTCTATTCAACTAATAGCACTTATTCGACTGATTTTAAAATAAAATTTTGAACTAAAGTTATCAGCAGAAGTAATTTCTTCCAAGAAACTATTTTTAATTTAAAAAAATGCTATACAACTAATAATCCAATATGCCATTTTATGAATTATTCTAACCTGTTTAGGACACTTTATTCAACCATCATTATCCAACCATGGATATTCAATAGTTGTTGGGATAAAGATAAGATAAGATAAAATTATGGGACTGTGAGAACTGGGTTTGGAACTTTGTGAAATATAAAACTACGGTTTTTCATGTATACTTCTGGTAATCATATTTCAAGGCAAGCATTTTGAAATTACAGTTCCTCTTATTTTATTATTTCAGATATTTCGTTATATTTTGCTACATCGGCTAGTAAACATTTAAGAGTGTATGTAAAGTGATTGAACTCAATAATTTAATAACATTTTTTATTTATACGAGTACTTCAGAGAAAATCCACTTTATTTATAGAGAGTTTATCCACTTACTTATAAAGCTTATTATTTATGGATCCATATTCATGGAGTACGATACTTCAACAACATGCCATGTATTAAAAGAAAGTAATTGAAAATCGCAATTTTTTCTTCATTTTTCACATAATATATTTGCTCCATTAGCAGTGCATTAGTTAATTATCAGAGAGTTTGAGCAAATCTACGTTACAATACCGCTTATTCTAACTTGAACCCTCTAAGCATCTGCCTGTTCTTAAAGTAAGATGCTATCGAGCTGGCAGATGGGTTGACATGAGCGCTACCGTTGAAACGTAGTTTTACCACAACTCTCCATTAATTGAAGAAACTCAAGAATATTCTAGTGAAATCTTGGTATGGCTTTTGATACTTTCACAGATTTCAAAGTATGAATTTAGAATAGTATTATTCATGTAAAATGTCATTCCACAACATGAAACACGCAAATTATTCATGTACCTCACTCGTGTTGCATTCTGTCCCTGTGGATTTTAAACTAATCCAATTTACCCGCACCAGACTGAATTTGCAAGTGTTCTGTGCATTAATTAATTGTTGCAGTGCTGTTAGCCTTCTAGGAGCTGAGGGAAGCACTGACATCGCTTCAAGACAGTCTTCAGTCGGATGTTTATTCTGAGCAATAGGAGACGCAGTTAGACCCTGAAGGGCGTAATTGGTAATCTGCTGTGTAATGCTGTGCCTTTGCCAGGGTGCTCGGCTCCTTCCCTTCTCAACTATTGGATAAGGCAGCCGCGTCTTGACCAAACGCTGTTTGTATTTGATTCACCGGCGTTAGTATGCGATTGAGGAGAGAAAACACTATTCTCTCTCACAATGCCTCCGAACATCTTCTTCTCCTCATTCAAACATCACCCATATTCTTTTCGATGTGAAAAAATATGAAAGATATCGTGATATCGTGAAAGTAACAGCGTGATAGTTTATCGGAAGTAGAGGAGCGTATTTGAAATTAATGTAAGTGACATGAACAGATGAGAGAAAAACTTCTAACAAAAACTGATAAATCTTACTTTCTAATTAAGACCACTCTTTACTTATTTAAAAAAAAAAACTACAATCGTTCTTCCTAAGCATACGGTTGTTGGCAATGCTATAATCAGCTATAATCTAAATGTCATTATAAATCTATATGAATCAAAATATGAATTATGTTTACTTCTGAATAATTATAGACAGGCATTTTTGATAGGCTTATAATATTGTTTTATTTGTAATAACAATAATAATTATCATTTATTAATTAATTTAAAAATGAATATCGGGCCTCGTGGCTGGGAGTTAATTTGATTCCTTTTTTTCAAGTATATGATCCCTTTTTGCATGTTTGACTTCCTTTGTCAGGGGCCCCAGGCTGCGCCAGAAAATTTTCACCTAAAATTTTCTGTCAAATTAAATGTATACTCAATTATTTTTCATTTCAAGTGGATTAAATTGGTCATTCAAATGAGATTGCACGCACTGAAGAGAGATGATAATATTGAATTTTGTGGAATCTTAGTTCATCTTAGTACATACTACAATACTACAGATGATGTTGCATTTTATAAATTATTTTATAAAATATCTTTCCTTATTATTTCATAGGTGAACACTCAAGGGAAATTTTTAAATGGAAATTTGACGTTTCAACAAAGTATTGAGATTGTAATGAATGACAACGGTGTCGGTGTCATTCCAGAATTTAGGTCATAAAGAGGCAAATTTCAAACGCTATTTCCCGTGGGTCGTTACTGCGAGAGTCATAGCCACACAACTAAGTGAAGGTACCTTTTCACAGGTCGTTCAAATGAATGTGATGCAGGAAGGATATTCGTCCCACATATGGAAGTGGTCATTAACAATTTGCGCTTTGAACGTTTGGCAGATGTGAGTCAAACGAAATATTTCAGCCCTTTCGACCATCTGCATCTATCGGCTCGTCTACCAGCGATATGAGCCATGTTATTCATATCAGCCGGAAGCTAACAGCTCCTGAACCAACAGCTTCAGGATCGTATCGTCAGTTCACACAACATGGTCTTCGCAAAGGACCTATATGAATAACTCTGTACTAAAAAAAAATATCCTACTATGCTACGCTTGTCGAGTTCAGGGTTATTCCGTTCCGTCAAGAGTTGAAAGAGGACAATCTTGATGACTTATTCCCTGAAGTTTACTCTGATATTTGCTATCGAACATTCAAACTAGAAAAACATTTTGCAAACAGCACAGTGAAATCCACTAATTGAACGTTTTCCATCATCTTTGACAACCGCTCTCGCGTAGTTAAAAGGTCTCCGTAATAATTTAGTTTCCGGTTTTCGTACAAGATTGCAACTGATCATGTTAGTCCCTTCCCTAAAAAAATGTTTCTAGAGCATGCAATAGCCAGAAAATTGTTACTGTAAAGCCGCGTCTCCACGAATCGAACATGCTCGGTGAACTGTGTTCGCTGGAATTATCTGATGTCGCCAAACATTGTTTGGTGTTGGTTTGGTGTGGACGCCTTCTCGAACATTATGATCGGTGTGATGGGAGTAGTGGCGGAAACCTGTTGTTGGTCGTCACTGTTCGCTCACAGACCGAACATTTCAATTGAACTCCCAAACATGTTCGGTGACCCATATGTTTAATTTTTGTCCGTTTTATGCATTCGCCAACAATGTTCGGCAGACATGTTTGGTTGGTGGAGACGCAGCTTAATGTTCAACTGGTAATGAGAACCTAACCTAGCACTCACCTGTGAAAAAAAGCAGTCATCAGCACAGAAAACATAGTAGTTAAATGTTATATGTCAATAACAAACGTATTTCGCATTATGACTATTTTCGTGTGAATGATGTCCACATGAGTACGAGACTTGTGCGTGGGTGATAATCGTGTTAATTAATTGACAATTGACCGACATTTTTAGGTGGGCTTCGAACCAACAGGTAAGTGACAATGGAGCACATAACGTCGTATCATTCAAAAATAAAAATACAAGGGTAAGGTTTATCTGATATCGATCATTAGAACACAATTTTCAAACTAATGTGGAAACTACTCATTAAATATTCATGAAAGGATTCAGTCATACAATCATAAATGATTCCAAGAATATAATTTATAAGTAGGTTTATTACTTCTATAACTATTGAAACAACTAAGAATATTAAACTACTACATGCAGTAGTCTTTCAAAAGAGTTGATACGCAAATTGAGTGTGAAACTGTTATGGCAATATAAACTGCATTTTTCTCATGTTTTTAGAATCTTTATTTGAAAGCAATAATATCCCCTTCTTGAAAATTCCTGTGAACTAGAGAACAAATAGGCTATTCAGACCGTCTGGTGTAATAAACGTTGAACTATGAATATAAGTTTTACGTTTGAATTTTTCTGCCGTTTTCACATCCTACTGGCAGTCTCTACTCTAACGATTGAATAACCCACGCACAAACGGCTGGGTGGGTATTTGCTTCGGATTAAAAGTATCGGAAATCACTAGCTGTATAGACCACCCGGACGATAAATCTCTTTTTAAAGACCGTAATACTGGTAGCGAATGGAGGGAGAACTAAAAATAGGGAAATGAGGATCACGAGGCTGAAGACTACTGAGACTTGAAGGGATCATTCTGCAAATATCCCTTCAAGGATTTATTGGAAACGTATAGGCATAGGAGTCCAATCCTTCTGGCGACCGTTTGACGAAGTACGAAGGGAGAATATTGAAATCGGACATGATAGGAGAAAAGTTTAGGCGTGACCCCTTTTGTTATGAGAATAGTTTGGTAACCTAATACTCTGGACAATATTCAGTAATATTGAGTTCAAATAACCATGTTTGACTTGCATTGAAAAATACTGAGAAATCACTGCAGATAGCACAGTTTGAATGTATAACGAGGCGGCAAAATTATTATATTGACGATAATTATTTTCTAATGAAATAAGAAAGAAACGTATAAGGAATAATCTGAATTCTATATTTTAAGTGATAAATCCACTTAACACTGATCGAATAAACATTATAAAAACTTAAAAGTGTTTTGTTAATTTTCTATTATATATAAGCGGAAACAAAAGATGGATCTTCAACATCAGAATAAACATTGTGAATGAATTTGTCTACAATGAATTTTAATCTACATCATTATTGCAACTTAATATTTATTTCATTAAAGAAAATATCTATTAAAGAGAAAAAGAACAACCATTGGTTGCAATGATAGAAAATTTTCTTACCAGAAGGTGATGTGATTTTCTAACAGAAAAATAGTTATGATTTGAAAGCTTTCTGACAGTTGACAAGTCGACATCGAATGTCCAATTCGGGTGTCAAATAATGGAGAAAATCCATGAGTATTTTTAATAGAACTAAGTTACATAGTAGCACTAGATTATGTGATCGAAGCTACTAAGAAGTAGAAAATAAGCGAAGTAGAAGAGTCATCAAGGAATTATACAATCATTAGAAAAGGGGGAAAGTGATACAGCGAAATGATATTGGAGTGCCTTATAAATTTAAAACCTAGTTGCAATACAAAATTCTTTTTTCAGTTTCCAATCTGTTAAAATTTTAATTTTCATTATAGCTTTCGTATTCTTCTCTGGATAAAAGCATTTAATCAATCAATCTATATGCATTCGTATTCTTCTCTGGATAAAAGCATTTAATCAATCAATCAATTCTTTATTAACCCCCAAAACACAATACAAAAAAATATAATACAATAAATGTTTCAAACTTAGAACCATGTTTAAAGGATTAATAATTTGGTCCCGAGGTAAAAACCTGTGCGGGAACCTATACAAGAAAGTACACCTCCGTTCAAGCGTTAGGTTGAAGGTCTACGGTCTATTTACAATGCACTGTGTTTATGACAGTCATCAATTATGACAGTTATGCATAAATAATATTAATCATTTCAGAAAATAATTCTAAGAAGTTGAAATAAATTATTTTTCCGAGTTATTCCTGAAAACGTTATCGTCACTGATTTGAAACAAGTGTAAAAACAATAAGAACTGAGGGATAGATAGATAATCATTGATTTTATAATATTCATCCAATATTGAAAATATGATGGTCGCTGATAAGGTTTAGAAGAGTAGTTCAATGTAGTTCGAGTAGTTGCAAGTAGTAGTTGACTTTTGTCTGAAATAGGAAAACGTGTAGAAGTAACAAACAAGAAGGAAGTGCAATTCGGATGAAGTGTAAAGGGAGCGACGTACCTCTAACGAACTTGCTTCTCGTCTATTGAATTTTCGGGAGCAGACCATGGAGTATTTCCCGGAAAATTCATTATTCTCGGGTCATTTCTTCCAGGAAGCTATTTGGTCTCCACCCAAACTCTTTCTTGAGGATGAATTTTTCAATAACAATATTGGGAGATTCAGATTTCTACCATCTTCAAATCATAAAAAGCTGTGATTCACAAATCTGCATGAATTTGAAAATTAATATCTATTTTCACTGTAAGATCACAGTTTAATTCTAAATTTTATGTGCATCACTCTCTTGATGACCAATAAAAAATGTCACTGAACTAGCTGAATATTATCAGGAAATTGATGTTGAACAATGATTAAAATGTTTTCAAGCTTATCAGTTGGAGAATTTTAATGAAAATGTTTAGTTCATTGTCAATTGTGAACCTGCCTATAGTGGAGCTCAATTGATCAACTTGAAAAAAAAACACTATAAATTTAATGTCTGAATATCGACGCAACATTTTTGGAAATGGCATGAGCCATATTGAAGATGGAAATTTCAGTTCACAAATAATATCCATAGAGAAAGAGGCAGGGGAGTAAGACATCATTATTTACGGGAAGTCCTCATTTTCTCGAATGAGACGTGCAGAGAGCATTACAATGAGGCAGAATAGAAAACTGAACACAATAAGAATGAATAAAGAAATCAATTTCACGAATTTCTCAGAAATTGATCCAATAAATACAAGTGCTCTTGATAATGCTCACTCGTTTTCCCCGACTGGGGCTCTTAAACCAAGAAACTATTTTTATTCATTCAGATCTCCACGACTTATCGCTCGTCAGCAGAAAATCGATTGGAAATCGTTGTTGGTGGGATTTCTTCAAAAGTTCAAAGCTGATCGATTCCATTCATTTTGAATGAGGCCTAAGCTATTTCTGATTTACTTGGTACACTTCTGTTCCTAAACAATAGACTTTATGGATTTTAAACTTTTGCAGGGCATATTTTCCCATTTTTTCTAGACATTTACCAGTCTTTTAAGTTTTTATGCTTTTTTGCAATCTGTGTGGTTGTAAGACATTCACTAATCCTCAGTTCACAAGCATCTGATACACTTTCCTCTTATTCAGCCATCTCTCACAGAGACTTGCGAACTTTTCTCGATAAATTGGAGAAACTCGAAAGAATATTATTTATAGAATCGTTGGCCGGATGGGGTATGGTGTAAAAAGGTTATGCCTGAGTTTTGGCACATATTGTAAAGCTTACGTGTGAGATAGTCTTTTTTCATATTCGAAAAGCAATAACTCAGTTTATTGTTCACTCGCTCACAATACTGAAGCGCATGACTGGTTTTAAGCCAAATTTTTATAAGCTTTTGCTGTAGTTACTTGTCGAACTTTATTTTTCTACGATCTTTTCATCTAGCTCTGTTGTCGGGCAAAGGTCCAACAGACTTGAAGAGATCTCAATTTTTACTGAGAAAAAATTAATAATCTATCTCATAATTTTAAAAAGGTTACATAATACAATTCTGCGCTATCCAAAATAATGATTTAATTCAGTATTCTAGCAAGAAAACATGAACAGTGAAAGAGGGTTTACGTTGATATAAAAATATTACAGACATAGAATCACAATATACAAACAAATAAACGTCACAAGAATGAAACAGCTATAATGATACATACATTAGTCAAAGTTACAATAAGAAGGAAACATTCGAACACTTTTAGATTTTAAACAAATAATAATGAAGTAAAGAAATACCTTTTTTTAGAGAAAAAATTTTTGGCCATACAAGAAGAAATAAAAATACTGAATTTCCAATGATGAATTATACAAAAAACAAATACATTACTCAATAATGACTAGAATAAGTAAAGCGAAATATAAGGCTATCATCAAAAACTTTTTACTTGTTTTGGGACAGTCATCTTTACAGTAGTTACATCGGCAACAGAGGTAGCCATCTGGTAACTTTAAATGTATTATGCGTTAGTTATTTAATGATAAGTCCTACCTGAAAAATCAACACCAAATTTAAAATAGCAGTTCGATGGCAAAAATAATTATCTTGTGAGGATCTTCTTCAATCACCTTGAGGAAGGTTTTCAAGTCTCTGACTCAAGCCCCGATTAAACCAATTTCCTGCCATCACTTACCTCACTCAATCATCTCCATTAATAAGATAGAGTGTGGATAGATGAATAAATGTTGGATTTTAGCGTTTCTTTAGTAGGATAATATCTGCAATCTCACCCGATTCATACCACTAGGTGGGCTTTAATGGAGAAACGAGAACCATTCGTTTGTACCCTATTTGTTGAAATTATCTGCAATCCTAATTTCAACCGATCGCGAAACACGAAATATGAGTGGCGATGAGAACTCCGCACATAGTTGCTACAACCAAGAAACGGACTAGCGTTTTAATTACTATTGGGAGAGACAAACCATCGGGGGTCTTCCAATGAACGTCGACGGTAGATAACGAGCTGCTCGCATGGGGTAATATAATCATTGCCAAGACAATGAAACAGGAATCTAGACTGAGAAGGTGCGAGGAATAATAGAGTGCGTGAAAGGAGAATCCTGACTCAGGAAAGGAGAATGGGAAGGTAGAGTATGAGAAAACAATGATAATACTGTCTGCCCACGATTTCTGCTCAACCTTTAACAGTTATTATTCGTCTCCGTTGCATTCCTGTTACGCAATATACTCACTTCCAGCTCTGGTTCCCGCACTCTGGGATATGTTTTACATATCATATTAGAATGTTATTCGTCTGCAACAAACTTTATTACGATTCAGATAGCTTGCTTGAACAATTCCTCTGCCTGCCACCGACTAAGCAAACAAAACGTTTAGGTAAGTGTAACGCTCTCTGGCAAGCTTGTAGATTTCCTTGACGTTCTTCTCAACTTTGGAAACCTAGCAGCTGAAGAATTTTGCTGAAGCATGAACTCTCTTTAGAGATGTAGTTGAGAGATATACAGAAAAAGAGCAAGTTGAGAGGTACGCTATTGTAAGATTCAAGATACAGTGAGATTTCCTATAATGACTGATATTCCATAGTATTCATCATTTTTCCCACTCGCAGGACATACATTTTATCTTTTGATGTCTAACAGCATTCCTTTTTTGGGCAAGATGAGATTGAAGATTGAGCCCAGTTTTGTTATAATGTATGAAACAAGCCTGTAATGTTCCGTTTAGGCCAATCAAGTGAACTTAATTTGAATTAAGATTAAGAAGAATAAAATATTTCATCATATAAGTAAACATAAAGCGCAAAACTGGAGCCTAAGACGAACTTCTACCAAGTCAAACCACGTTGCTGTAATTTATGATAGATGGCACTTTTCAAGATTGAGATTGAAATCATTGTTGAATTGGATCACAATGGATAGACAACACCAAAATTCAGGGCCGAGTTCCGTAGCAGGTGTCTGTTCAATCAGAGATAAGCTACGAAACTCCTAGGCGCTCTTTGCAACGATGACCGATTGGATTGGCCAGCAAAAAAGACTATTCTCTGCTGTAAAATCACTTTATAGTAGAACCCCTCTATTCCATCAACCAGAGTTGAAAGTACATGGAACCTTTCCATAGTTTTATCACAGAGGATAGAATCTACCATACCTCTTATGAGGTTTTATCAATGATCTCATGTTCTGCATTTTATACATCCTTTGCAGTTATCTCTCAGAAAATTATGAATTAACTATAAATTATACAGGGGAATCTACGAAACTGTTTTCCCATTCCCATTCGATAAATGTTTAATTTGATTCCAGTGTTATGTCATAAAGTATTACTAAGTTTCTTAAGTTGCCAAAACTTGAATTCTTAATGCTGAATAATCACACATTCCAAGGATCAACTATGAGAGAAAATTAATAAATTATTTATCGTCTTTTTGGAGGAAGTAGTCTAAGAGAAGAGTTGTTTTCGAATCAGTTCCGTTTGATACGAATCTTAATCATTTTCAGTTGGTGAAGCAGGAAAATATCGTTGCTTAGCAAGGAGTGAACGTTTATTAGGATTATACGTCTCAACCGATTATGCGATACTTCTTGTTTGATTAACAGTGTTAGCGCCGTTGCTTCTCATTCACCATTCATCAAATTCCTTATGATCCCTTCTTCTTCAACCACATCCTCACGTCTCGATTCGCAACCAGAAAACCAGAGAGCGACGCTAGGATCTTCTGCGCTAAATAAATTATTCCATCAGCCAAAGATAAATCCCTTCCTCGTTATTTCGGAGGCGCAAAGTTAAATAATAGCATTGCCGTTCGCTACTGATAAATTACTGCCAAAGAACAGCTGACGAAGTTCCCCTTCTCTGTATAATGTTCGCCTATATTCGCCCATATTTGCCAGCATCGACTGTAAATCTCAGCAACAAGATATTTGGAACAGCTTTCGAAAAATAATTAGCAAACAATCGCAGGAAGTGTGTGATAATAAGAAGCATTATTCATCACTTATCAATTGATTTGCAAGTTAGCAGCATGTGTAACTAATAAATCTGAACAAGATATTTGAAACAGTTCTTGAAAAATAATTAGCAAGCAATCGCAGGGAGTGTGCTTTGCGGGGCGTATTTCATGGGCTAGCTTGGCTAGCTGCAAGTCAAGCAATATTATATTTTAATTTAATGGGGGCGTGGTTGCTCAGCATTGAACATGTGGCCTGCGAGGAGCTGATCAGGTCACCATACATACTAATAATAGTAGATTATTATATACTACTAAATAAATATTAATAGTCTTGTTTCTGAATAGTTACTGCTTTTCAAGTTTTTCATGTTTCTTGATACCTGCTGTTTTCTTTCTTTCTTTCCCCCCTTTTTTTCTCTTCTTGTTTCTGCAGGTTAAGATTGGATTGCATTTAAAAAAAAAAATTATTATAGAATTATTAGATAGTTTAGATTTTTGTTTATATAAGTGACTTTTAATTGTATGAAAATTTGTTTGATTGTATTGCATATGATATCATTTTTATTATGGAACCCATGTTTAAAAAGGTTATTATGCCATAAGACAATAAATTTACTAGTATAAAACGACCCTCTTCACACACAGACCTGTGTCTAGGTAAGGAGTATATTCATACTTTGATTCTTTTTCTATTATTTGTATCTTGTTTTATTGAGAATAATAAATATATTTCATTTCATCATTTTAAAATGTTCAATACATCCAAATAACTTTTCAAATTTTGTAAAAACTGCATTCAATTAATACCGGACAGTCATTTTCATCAAATAAAATTTGTTTTGGATACGCTAAAGTACAGCTGAACATGAAAATTGCAATGCTAGAGAGAGATGCTATTTTTGTGGAGGGGTTCTGGGGGAGAGCCATAAACGATTGCATTGAGTTAGAGGCCCTAGCAGCTGTTTTGAACGAGCTAGACTGGAACTAGTGAGGTCTAAGACTAGAGAGAGAGCGAGCTGCGTGTACCCACACATTGCTTAGTGCCTATCTTCCAAACAAAAGGACCGAGCGTTATTTTGATAAATTCCTGCCAATGGTACCTGTAAATTAATACATTCTGCAATCTTATTTAATTCGTAAAGTTCCTAAAGAAACTGTTTTTGGTGTGAAACATGTAGTAGTAATAATTTATCAGCTATCTGAATCGTAATAAAGTTTGTTGTAGACATTATTCAATTCGAATGTAGATCGGTTGTTACAAAAATCCTGTATTATTGCATATTGAGATATTCTTTTTTCAATAAAAATTTTACAATAAATCAATCATTCAATCGAGTAATTGAAATGGAATGTGTTGAGGGAGGTAACAAAAAATATTTTTGACAAGAGCGAGCCCACTTAATTTTTTGAGATCACGAAATGAAATTAAATGAAATGAAAATTTATACAAGATTTTTTTTTTAAGGAACTGACAGTTTATCAAACTGACAAATATATAGAACATTATTTATTAATTTCGAATTCATCAAAGCGCTATTAAGTATAATGAAGACTTCTGCAATGGCGGATACTGTCAACAGCAATGAATAGCTGATGGAAATCGATGTATACTACTACACAAAAATATGTCACCTCAATCCATTATCTGAGAAGTTATCACTTTCAAATTTGGAATAATTAGAAAAGAATAAGTGTAATAGTTAGTTATTAGTGAACAAAATAATATAATGCTCGAACTGTTTTTCATTAACTAAAGGTTCTCATAAGTTGTAATGAATTATATTTTTTTAACATTACTTACTCTACAAGAAGAAACTGCTTAGAAGAATGTTTCAACTGATAGAAATTGTCAGTCAAGCAACTCTTTATGATTTTGATGTAAGCTGCCAGCTGCCTATTAAAACTTACAATTCTCTGAAAAAGCTCAATTCCTAGCCACACAGTTACTAACTAGCAAGGATTACAGTAGCTGGCTCAAAGTCAATATTCTTAGTAGTTATTATCAGGGGCGCACCCAGACTTTTGGTTTGGGGGGGGGGGGGGGGCTTACCCGTCCTACCTGGTAAATTTTTTGATGGAGGGGGGGTGAAAATGGGAATTTCCAGACCTCATTTCATGAGATTGTGCTACCCGATAAACTTCCTTGTTCTGATTGGGGGGGGGGGGGGGGGTTAATTACTTGACTTTTCAAAGGGTATTAACTATGGGGAAACATAATGTGTCCATCATGTGTCTTTTTATTCAGAGTGTTTCAAGTACAATATGCTTATACCAGGCTGCATCTTCCCATGATGATAAAAAAAGTAGGTCCGGAAAAGCTTTGTTTCAGAAATAAAGAGGGCGGAAGACTACAGCTATTAGCATAATTTAATCAGAAATCTTATGTAGATAGAGTGAATTTAATTGAATCAACATAAAATTAGCTGAAACGTTCTACAAGATTTACTACCATAAATTTTTATGATCCCCACATCATTGTACGTGGGTAATGAAGAGAACAAAGAATACCAGTCTGGACGCTAATCGAGATTACCTAATCTTTGAATTAATGGGATGATTTACAAAAATACACAAAATAATCATGAAAACACGTTTTTTATTGTAGGCCTAATCGATTAATAAAATTCATTGCCAATGAACAAAAAAATCTTAAGAACTTGTGAATTCATTTTTTGAAATGAAATAGGCCTATGAATGCACTGAATAGTCAAGAGTACTCCCAAAGTTTGTAAAGTCGAGTTTTATTGAATCAAAGCTCACTAATTTTACACGAATTCTTTATTCATGCTATTCATATGTTTTTGATCAAATTTAAATTCTGATTTTATGAGCTCTGGGTGCGTTATTTGCAATTAATAACCTAGTTTGCACCTTTCAATCGCCTTCTTTCGGCCTTCTTGCCTATTTTATAGACTAACTCAATAACCACGGAAGATAATTTTTCAGCTAATTCCAAATTCACCACCTGAATGAGAGCTCTAGAAGCCTAAAGTTTTCTGAATGATTACTAATTTAGATAGCTCCTCTATTCTGCTCTCTTTATTTTTGTAATGAAGCGCTTATGAAGGAATAAGCTTTTGCAATCAGGACATGAGGGGAAGGCTTAAACCCCAAAGCCCCCCCCCCCCCCCCCCCCCCCACAATGTTAAGCCACTTTGTTACAGACATTATTCTGCTTGAAAAGTGTGAAAACATGAAATATACTAACACCAATCAGCCTGGAACCCATACTCTCAGTCCCAACAGTCAATCTGCTTGAAAACTATCAACAATTTTTCAAGGACCTCGGGGGTGGGGGCTTCAGGGTGCGCCACTGGTTATTATTGTATGCTGGTAGGACAAGCTAAGGATAAGACGCTCATAAAAGGCGAACCAATATCCAGTCTGTGAAAGAAAGAAGGGTAGAACAGAGGCAGAGACTTGCCTCGAGGCTCAGATTCCTAGACAGCTGAAAAGCTCAGCAAACGGCTCCGTTATTACCTATTATTGCCGGAATAAAAGTTCCCTTTCCTCCACCTCCCTTATTTACGGTATTCTGATGATTCTATTTCCTGGCTGTTAACGGGCGACGCATCCCTACTTTCACGTTCTGTCTTAAACGATTATTGTAATTTTTATTGCTGGAATCTGGAAAACGCTGTAAAATATTTACCATCCGTGGTAGTAAAACAAACATCTATGCAAATTGGCGCGGATTATTAGGCTTTAATGACTGTTATACAACGTTCCATTTATCTGAGTACTCTTGCGCCGGCGAAACGATTTTGGTCCAAGGGTGAATGTAGCCCTCAACCATTAAAACTATCTATTTGGAATCTGGAGTGGCATACACATTTAATTATGCATACATAATAAATGCAGGAAATTTCTTGGATTGAAATGTCTTATTATAAATTCTACCCAACCCTTCAATGGAGACCTCTAAAACGATTTTAGCGCTCAAAAACATCAGTTAGTTACATTATGAATTCGACGTTAAAAAGCTTAGCAGCTTTGAATCAAAAGTGATTTGTAAGTAGTAAAGAATCTTCTAATTTCCTTTATTCTCAACTCATCCCCTTGCATTTGATAAGGTAGCCTTAATCTCCTATTTCCTCTTCAGGAAATATCCTCTTTGAGGTTAAATACAACTTACAAGAAAATATATTTTAAAAAAAAACTATGGAATATTATTCTCTCATAACCAGTCCACTTATCCTGCCAATTATATTTGCATGCTTCCTGAACTATTCATCTATTGCTATTCTTATATCATAAATATTATTATTATTTTTATTATAATTATTATTATTATAATTATTATTATTATTATTATTATTATTATTATTATTATTATTATTATTATTATTATTATTATTATTATTATTATTATTATTATCCCTTTATTGTACTAAATTTGTGTTATTTTTCTTGGCTTGGTGTAGTAGCAGAGTTGTTAGTCCAAACTTCGCCATATCATTCAAATAGAAAAGTTATTCTATTCTATTATCGTCAATCAAAATATTTTTCAGAACAGTCAGACTACTGAGAAGCCAAGTCCATATGCCACGAGACTCCTGTCCGCAAACGGAGGCGGCAGAAGGAGCTTGATCGAGATCGGAGTAAAATGAAAGAAGAGAGATGGCACGAACAGAAGAAAAAAGACTTGACCACTCTTACCCCACTCACACACGACTGTGGTAGGTCGTTCTGGAGGAACACTATACATCTTTAGTATACCTTCCGAAGGGGTTTGAAGGTCACGTCGTACAATATGTTTCAGTTCATCCAATCAGTAAAGATTCTTAAGAAAGAGGAATCACCAAATTACGATTAAGGATCAACTTTTTTATTCCTAATTTTCGCTAATAAAAACGTATGTTTTGCATGAATAGCGCAGATGGTTGTGGCATCACAACTTCAGCTTGCTGTCGTTTCAGTGGTCGTGGGTTCGAGTCCCGCTCCTCCGTCTGGCATCTATATGTGTTATCATTCACCTCATTACCCACGCACAAGTCTCGGACTCATGAGGGCATCATCGGCAATAAAAAAAATATCTATTTGAAAAAATCACATCAGGAGTGAGGAAACTTGGCATACCAAGGCTTGGAAGTGGTTATGATGGCTTGGACTGGGCAATTGTGAAGCCAATGCTGCAAGAAGTGTTCCAATCCACTGGTATCCAGATCACCATTTGCATCTACAACCCTTGGAGGGTCAAGGAGGAGTCGGTCAGCAGTCCAGGAATCAGCCATCAAAGGTGCCATTGTTCTGGGATAGAACAATTTCTTAAGATGGGGGTAGTGTTATGAAAGCAAACAAGCAGTTAATCACGCACTTGTTCTATTTATATCATTCCATTGTTTTCATGGACAGATGCAGCTGGCAATCTGATATATTTCTCATTCTCTCTCGTTAGATGTCTTTGTCACTCTTATTCTTCAAGTCTGCAACTCTCTCACTCAATTGATTTTCTCGTCAATTCTACATTCTTCTTGAACAATCGAGGTCTAACTCCAAGTTTTCTTGAAGTTTCGAGAAGCCGCCAATTCTTGGAATCATACAACTACAACAGCTATATAAAGGAGCTCACGTGAACCATTGAGTTGAGTCTTACAAAAGCTTGTGTGACAGTTAGTTTTACGAACACGTGTGACAGATTGTATTACAGATCTCGTGAGAGAGACAATCCAGTGCCAGTAGAGTAAACAGTGCTTTATTCAGTCTTTAGACAGTGTCAAGTGCAGAGACAAGTGTTTACTGTTTATGCAGCTTACTAATAGTTTAAAGACGTTGTGTTAACTGATATTATTTGGGACTGTCAAATAACGTATTGGACTGTGTTTTTGTAAGTGATTAGTTGTTTTTTTTATAATTTACATTGTTGTACAGTTTATTGGACTCTTGCTTCTTTTATTATTGATCAGCCTGTAATTACTTATTCATTAAATCTTGTGAATAATTACTGAAAATAAGTATTAGCTTGTCATTTGTTGATCTCTTTTTCTTTATTTATTGAACTTACAATTAATTTGTGTAAATAGACTATTTTGTGTAAATAAAGTGCAAGTGTGAACTTTAGTGTTGCCAGCCTTATTTTAGCTATTAGAACCCATAACAATATTAAAGTAGCCTACTACAAGCGCACGCATGTAAGCAAAAAGTGTGTTTGCAACTTTGCATAATTTAAAATACTTCATAATTTATGCAAAGTTTAATTCTCAAGGTGTATTTTTAATTCAAAATGGGATCTGCATTCCATTCTGCAATACATCCAAATTTGTATCCTATATTCACCTATATCAAAACTAGTTCATCAAAATTATAATATCGCCTGGTACAGAACATGCGATGTAGGGAAGGTTCATTTCCTGAATATCGTATGCAAATATAACATTTAAATATAAAATATACATTGAGTGAAGTGAATAAAACGTAAAGACTACCTATTAGACTCTACTGTATAGTGTTAGCGTTATCTCAAATTTAAGTGAATAAACTAACACTGCCTACTAGGAACTAGACATAATTTAAAATTCTTTTGTTACAACTTGCTTTTACGCTCACCACTCCAACGTATGACTATGTTGTCCTAGCAAGATACAAAAAAGTTGGAAACCTAGTGTTAACGTTTTATTCACAGCTTAGCATTAGAAGTTTTCAAATTCCAAGTTACAACTAGGCGGCTAGTTGTATCAGTAGGGGTTAACGAGAATACTGATGCGGCCAATCAGAAGACAGGGGGGCGTGGCCACCCCCCTTCCCCCTCCCCCAGGTCAGACATTTTGTAAACACCTACCCCTTCCCCCTGTCACAGTCAGCCATTTTGTTTTTAAGGTCACATACCCCCCTTCCCTATGTGTCCCCACTTTATTCCCAATAGATTAAAGGGGGACCCCCCGCAAGCACCAATGAGAGAGGACCTATCCCCCCTGACCCCACCTCTCACAGAAGGTTCCCAATAAATATAGAACATACAGCTTTATATCTATATATACATGCTTGCAATTATATATCTATATATACCTGCTTGCAATTACTATATCTATATTTGCAATAGCATCAGCCCCCGCCGCCAGATTTAGCTATTAATTGAGGCTGCACACCTGCTACCTCCTGCTGTGATTCTCAAAGCCCTCTCTTTCGCACGTGCAGTGTTAATACTCTCGCTTTACTCTCACTCTCCAAGTCCAAGTTATTTACAGAATAATCCCCCTAATTTGGCGATTGCCCAAGTTATTGGCCCTCTACTGTAAATATAGCGTTTACCACCTACATAGTTTTTGTATGGAAGGCCTCATACAAAATGAATATTCCTCTAAGTAAATATTTGCGAATTTTTAGAGAGTGAGAGAGAGAGAGAGACAACAATTCAATTAAAATAATAATTCTATCTTTGGTTCACTGCACATTGCATCAACACAAGACTCGAACTTTGTTAACAGCCTTTTTCTTTTCCACTTGTCAGTATTCTACCCAACTCCCCCCACGCCGCAACCCACTCCGCGTTATCACCCTTTTTCGTTTCCACTTCATCCTGCTAGGCTAGGGCGACAGATAGCTTCACCTCGCCGTTCTCTTCGTTCTCTATTTCTGTAACTGTTTACACCTTTGCGGGAGAGACACCTTGAAAGTGCTGGCAACTCTATTTAAACTTTTCCCCATCTCCCAATGCACATGCCACGTTCTGTTGGTTTCCCCCTCATGATTAAAATTTTTTACATTTTTTATCTGCTAAATCATATAGAGCATCCCAAAGTTCGTTTGTATCTGAAATAATTTGTATAGGGGAATCGTTAGAACACCCATAGTGCAAATGTCCCTCCTCACTTATAACTATATCTAGGAGATCATATATTTCAGATAAAATAGGATAGCAGAAATTCTCAGTTTTTGTTGCAGACAAAGTTCCATCATCTGCCTCGGTTGAAAATTTAATATGCTTTGCAATAATATCAAACTCGCTTACTGAAATAGCCATCAGTAAACGGGATAGTTTTTTAAATTTTGTATAGCTGTAGCATCGCATCCTTCCTCTATGATAGTTAAACACATACTGAATGACCGGCGGTTTGTTAGTTAGAAAAAGCCTCCAAAGGAACGTCAACCTCACCGCCTTATTGGAGGTCACTCTTTTTTTATTTGGGTAAAAAGAGGTTCGCACAGGGCTAGGTCACATAAACCTGTGCTATGGAGAAAAACCCATTGTAAAAATTTACATTTCTTTCAACTCTACTTGTCCGTTCTCATGTTCGCATATTAATACAAAATTTCTCTTGTTAAAATCTGTCAAGTTCTCATATAGGTAAGAAATCACCTTACTTTACTTCAACGAAGGCTGTTTCAACGAAAAAGAGAGGGTAGAGAGAGTGAGAGACAGAGAGATAGCTCCACTTCTACTCCTCCTCCTTCTCCTCCTCCTTCTCCTTCTCCTCCTCCTTCTCCTCCTCCTTCTCCTCCTCCTCCTCCTCCTCCTCCTTCTCCTTCTCCTCCTCCTCCTGCTTCTCCTCCTCCTCCTCCTCCTCCTCCTCCTCCTCCTCCTCCTCCTCCTCCTCCTCCATTGTGTTTGTGGAAAACGCAAAAGATAGATTCACAATAATTTCTCCATTTATTAATACAACATAAAATAATACATATTCCTGTTTACAATGCAATATATTAAATACAAAAAACAACTCTTTCCTTATTTCTACTGGGGGTATGCTTAAGGACATCCAACCTGATTCTAATTTTATAATTTAAATCTATGTTAGAGCTCTCCAATTCTTCCTCCAACCAATAATTCGAGACATACAATGCATCTAGGTTCTCAAACTGTAATATATACCGATTCTTATTTCTAGCCCATACTTGTTTGATTGCAATAATGACCAACTCTGTACCTTCTGCTAACTCTTCCAATCGTTTGCACTGTCCTACTTTTACTTTCCCTTTAATTTCCAGCATTGTAATGTTGTTGAATTGCTCCACTTCTGACTGTGTAAAGGAAGTATCTTCCAAGTTTTTCCATACATTGGATGAAAATTTGATTGATTCTATTTTTGGAAATGTGTTACCATTATAGCTCGCCATACCATTAACAGTAATTACACAAATGGTTTCTCCTCTTGGCAAGCAAATCATATCTTTTTCGTCATTGTAGGGGATTACAAAATAGCCTACTTTCTTAAGATCTTCTATTTCTTTGTATGCATTGAGAAAAACATTTTTATGGTACCCTTTTACAAAGTAAACCTGTTTCAAGCCATCTTTTTCCCCTAGAACCCCAACATATGTAAACTTTTCCTTATTATTCACAGTAAATGCAGTCACATGATACACCCCACTTGGTTCAAAATTCTTCCAATGTGAATAAAAATACGGTTCAAGCTGCTCTCTCAAATCTTTGATTTCGTTCTCATATTCTACTAGCTGTTTATGCTGTTTCTTTATGGACTCTGTAGCTTCTAAAAACTCAACTTTCCTACGTTTAAGATTAATTTCATCCAGCTCTAGCTTACGCTTCTTAGCAGATAGCACTGTGATTGGAGACAAGGGATCTATTTCTTTAACAGGATAGGGAGCAAGCTTGGAGGTTATGTTTGTTCTTTTTCTTAAGACTTGTGGTATTAGATTACTAGTTTTCACAAGACCTAGCTCATCTAGGTTAACCTCTTTGCCAATAGTAGAGAATGTGGTGGTCGACTTGGAGAAATAAGTCTCACCACTCTTAATATAACACTTTTGTGTGAAACTAATGTTATCCCTGTTGTCTGTATCCTCGCGAATTTCCACATAATTAATGGGTAGTAAATTAAAGCTAAATGCAGAAATGACATAGGATATTATTTTATTTCGATGCTGTGGATTGGTGGGCAGCTTTACTTGTACTCCAGTCAATTTCTTGGTGTTGCTATTCCCCCAGTAAACATATTGTAAAAGATTGTTATAAACCAAGCAACAGCTATTCTTTAAACTATCTGCCAGTTTGGACCACATCTTAGACAAGGATACAGAATATATTGGAGCATTTTCAAAATAATTTTTACTGTCATTTAAGAGTGACAAACTATCTCGAATAGGATCGAATTTCTTAGAGTTGGTGCTATTTCCTATGCTGTAGTTATAAATTGTTGCTTCCAAACGTGTAATGCCGTGCATTCTAGCTAAATCAGAGGTAAAGGTTTCTTGTAATCTTGTATCTGGACAGGCAATAAAGTCTACAATATGGTTACCCAGCTGCTTATTTACACCAGGGCTTGTCATTTGACAAATAAACTTATTATAAATTTTCACTCTTACATTATTATTAACCCAAGTCAAGCAATCAATCCCAACAGTTTTATCGTTATCTACAATCACATTATAGTCTTCCTTATACTCTCCTTGGAAGCAAAAACAATGATTTGTAGTTAAAAAGTCACACATCCCACTCTTGTTAAATATTCCAGCAAAGTCCTGTGTTATGTCCAAGTCCAGAAGATAGAAATGTTCCTTCCTAAGCTGCTCCAATAACTTTGGTAACTCCTCCATTAATGTGGCAATGGGAACATCGGCAAGCTCCACTTTGTAGGGTATTCCCACTGGATTCTGGTACTTTTGTTTCACTTCTTTATAGTTGTCTTTGTCAAGCACTTGCAGAATTTTTTTAGACATATCACTTCCACTGTCCAATAAGTATGGTAACTTTGCTTTAACTCCATGTTTAGCTGACACCATTTTGGAGAATTTTCCTCTCAAGTATAAATTGAATGCTCCACATATTTCTTTTTTTAGAATAAACCGTCTCTTATCCATTTCCTCACAGTCCTCCAAAGCACAAATTTTCACAAGCATTATATTGTCACAAAAGGTCTCTGTAATAGGCACAAGATTTGAATCAGCACACACCAACAGTTCTTCTCCAGCAGTATAATCAATTTGTCCAATATCTGTAACAAGGTTGTCATTGCACAGGTTTTCTGTTAGAAGCCACAAACCGAACCTCTCACTGGTAGGTTTCACTTTATTCCCACAGAGCATGGGGACATTAAAAACCTTGGAATTATCCATGTTCACTGCTTCGTTGTCTTAATCAAACTGAACGAATGCAAATTATTGTGTGGTATTTATAGGTGCCGACCTGGTGGGTGGGGTCACGTGATAGGAGTAGAAGTGGAGCTATCTCTCTCTCTCACTCTCTCTACCCTCTCTTTTTCGTTGAAACAGCCTTCGTTGAAGTAAAGTAAGGTGATTTCTTACCTATATGAGAATAGCCGACTAAAGACATGAGCTGGGGTGGTGACGTCAGTGCTGCCAGCGCGAGTCATCTTGTCAACCAACACAAATCGGAGCATTGGAACCTCTCCGCTAAAGCGGGTGTACCGAGGTGTTGATAATTAATTTCGACATTCGAACAATGAACACCGATCGATTCGGACGAATGCATCGTCCGCATGCGAAGCAATTAGAGGAGTTAAAAAAATTAGTAGCGAATTTTGACAAGTTGAAATATGAATTGAGTGAGTTGAAGAAGGATGTTTTAACTAGAACAGAATTTAACAATGAAAGAAGCCAACTTGTGTCGTTTGAAAATCTCAATAGTGGATTAAGTATAATTAACAATGTGTTGGAAAAACGCATGCATGATTTAGAACAGGTTGTTTTAACTAGGAGAGAATTTGAGCAGGAGAAGGCTAGTGTGCTGGTGAGTAGACATACCCTCAATAATGAGATGAAAATTATTAGCAAAGAGGCAAAGGCAGAAAGAGATAAACTACTCACTCGAGATGAATTCAATAGGGAAAATTTACTCACTAAAAAAGAGTTTATAATTGAAAAAGCAGGATTCATCTCATATGAACAACTTAACACAGCTGTAAAAATATCACAGGACCTATTAATGGATTATGTGCATAATAATCGAGATTTCAAGAGGCATTTAAATGATCTGATGTATAGATATGCCTATTATTTGATAGAAAAATGTGTAATGGCTGCCAGAACGTTTGATTATAAAGAGTTGGAGGGACGAGGACTATTGCCAGAACATACTGTCAGCGAATTTCTTCGGCTTATTGGGATGGATGAGCCGACGATAAAATATGATAGCAGTTTGTTTTTACCTCCCCAACAAGAACGCCTATTACAACGCTATCAATCTAGGAATCGAGGAGTGTAGAACTATTCTATTTCTGTGTACAGCCCCCCACCTGCTAGGCACGTGTTGCGACCGTTAAATTCTAAGGTTAATGACCTGAGAGCGTGTCTCTCTCACACACACACACACACACACACACATAAAACATGTGCACGTGCTCTGCTTTTAAACGTTATGAAATAGTTTTTTCACAGCAGGGGGCGGAAGTGTTATTAATATCTAAATCGGGGCTGGGGGGCAGGGGGGTATATTAACACTGCACGTGCGAAAGAGAGGGCTTTTAGAATCACAGCAGGAGGTGGCAAGTGTGCAGATGCAATTAATAGCTAAAGCGGGGGGGCGGGGGCGGGGGGTTACGGATAAGAGCAAATATAGATATAGTAATTGCAAGCAGGTATATATAGATATACAATTGCAAGCATGTATATATAGATATAAAGCTGTATGTTCTATATTTATTGGGAACCTTCTGTGAGAGGTGGGGTCAGGGGGGATAGGTCCTCTCTCATTGGTGCTTGCGGGGGGTCCCCCTTTAATCTATTGGGAATAAAGTGGGGACACATAGGGAAGGGGGGTAGGGGGACCTTAAAAACAAAATGGCTGACTGTGACAGGGGGAAGGGGTAGGTGTTTACAAAATGTCTGACCTGGGGGAGGGGGAAGGGGGGTGGCCACGCCCCCCTGTCTTCTGATTGGCCGCATCAGTATTCTCGTTAACCCCTACTTGTATCTTCTTTTATTCACTCGAAACCTGCTTACAACTTGAAATTCATCTAGCATTTACTACTTTTATTCATTCCACCCAATATTGTAGATTTTGCTTCTACAGAAGTCTAGTATTGTGGTAACTTGAAATAAAGAATTTATTTTTCCACTAGCTATTGTGCCCGTCCTTCATATGGATATGTTTAGAAATAAGACTAAATATGTTTCGGCTTTTTTGATAGCAACGATCATGAAGTTGTTAGCAGCTTAGGCCCCGTTCAGACGATACAGTTTTTTTTTGCGGTACGGTTTTTTTACTGTACGGCGTCAACTGTACTGTGATGTTCACACGGTCCGGCTTTGCTGCGTATTGTTGTGCTCTCCTCCTTCTTCCATTGCGCTTCCAGTTCAGTTTTATTTATTCCAGTCCAGGATATTTTTTATTTGTGTAAGATTTTTTTAAATAAGTTACTTACAGAAGGTTTTTCTTAAATTTTGATCAAAGTACGCAAATTCTGGTTATTCTACAAATTCTTGTAAATAATTACTGAAAAAAAGTATTAGATTTTCATTTGATGATCTGTTTTTATTTAATTAATTGAGCTTACATAATTAAATAGACTAATTTGTGTAAATAAGGTGCAAATATGAACTTTAGTGTTGCCAGCCTTATTTTAGCTATTAGAACCCGTAACATTATGTATTTTACTCTTAGAGCTTTGGTTCAATACAGCTAGTAAACTGAAGACTGACATAGAATATCATAGAAGCTTAAGATTCCTGTGAGTTCTCATCTACGAAGAGCTAAAAAGTGACGTCTCCTAAGAGGCTAACAAGTCAACTTGCACTGGCCGTGCATGCATTGCCGAGACGCACCTGCTTCTTTTCCCGTTTGAATAATTGATGAGTCAGCAAGAAGCTCTCAGAGGCGTGATTCACAAGAAGTGTCGCCGAACTTCTGCAGCTCAAGAGCATTAAGAACATCTTAGTTGGGTTTCAGAGCTTGCCGGGAAACTACTGATAAGAGAGCACCTCCTTATTAAATTATCTCGAGTGGATTACAAATCCTAGAACCTAGACAGGTAACATTCATACGTCTTCCTGTCAGAAATTCAGTTATTTCAAAAACATACAGCATAAAGTTAGTAGTACCATAACAATAAAGTAATAATAGCCGTAAAAACGTTAAATATATAATAGAGAGTGTTTATACACTAACTTTCCCCTTACAACTGAAGTAAATCAGGTGGCTCAGAGCGTCATCGAAAAAAAATTTTTTGGTAAGTTTTGTAATTAGGGAGAATTTTGAAAACCATAGGAATAATATGTGATAATATTTGGTCATTTCAATTGGAAATTTGAGCTTATACAAAAAGATTCATTGGCGGACTGGCAGTTGATGAGGCAGTAGCCACTGACTCATTAAAAAAGCTGGATTAAGTTTTACACAGTCACAGGATTTTCCTCTGTACGCAAATAGAAGAAAAACCATTGGTAATAATGAATGAAATGTTACATTTGTCTCATATTCGTTAGGTCAAAGTGGCCAACAAGCTTGAAAAATGAACTCATCCTTTTCAGATCTGAAACATTCAGTTTTCGGTAAAAAAAATCAAGGTATGGACTGAACATTTCAGACATACTTCACAGAAATGATAGATCTAATATCTCATCAGATGCGAAATAATTATTATCTCTCCAAGAATATGAGCTCCTACTAAATTAAAGAGCTCCAAGCGTAATAAAGAGCCACGAGAATGAGAGGATTACAAACCAGTGAATGAAAACTTTTATTGACTTAATGATACTCTATCCAATTCTCAATTACAGTTATAATTCCAAAATTTGAAGACGTATCCAGGCAAGGGGAAGGATTCTAAACATTTCGATGTCTTATGTACTAGATATATTCACTTTGGCCCATAAAGTGCGTTAAAATGGGTGGTTTCATCTAGAATCGCTTAAAATTCTGTCTTAGAAGAAAGATCTTTACTTACTCAAATTGGAGAAATGGATTTTTCACTGCTGACAAGTGACGAGAAGCTTCAACAGGGCTGCTAAGATACAGTGTCAATTTGATGTATGATTGTTCAATGCAAGTGTATTGTATTTCGTATTTTGTATGAAAAACATCAAAATTACTAAGTTATAAATTTCACCTTTAATGTAAGAAGACATATAATATATAGTAATATAGGTTACTTCTTATTACACGTATTGGTGCCGTATAAATATAAGGATTTGAGAGCACAATAATTGGAGATGACTCAAACATTAGAAGCATTTAGCTTCCATCCAGTATGCAGGCTACAATTATTAATGTATGCGTCTTGCATCTTGGAAGACGCATCTAATGCATATTGGAATGCGGTTTTACAAGAGTTATTCATAGAAAAGTATTGTGTAGTAGTAACCTAGGACTCCCTTTTTATAAGAAATATTGATATATTCCGTCAAAGAGCCTTTCCTTCATATCCTGAGTTTGCCTATCACACCAAGCCGGTGCGTATTTTTAAAACGGTAGTTGAGTTAGTAGTTGAGGTTCTATACATCTCTGGAGGAAAACGTTTCAAATAAGTATTAGTTTTATCAAAGGAATACTGTGAGTGTATTGTATAACTGTAAGTTGTAACTGCGAGGTTGACTCGGCAGATCAGTGATTTATAATACGAGTGAATAAGAGTGAAATAGTGTGAAGATTTTCTTGTGTTCAGTAATAGGCTCAATTCGGTGATTATGGTATAAGTATTTTGTTTATATACACCTGTGGATCAGATAATTAATTGTAAGCTTCTGAATCTGTTCTGACTGTAGAGCTTGTAAATTCATAAAAATGTTTAACTTGTGCCACTTAGTTTGGCACAAGTATTGTTTTTGTTATGTTTATTCGGTGTAATAAATCGCCTTGTTTTCTTAATAATTTGTTCTTACTCAAATAAATCCCCAGAACCCCTGCTTTTGAAACGTCACAATAAGTTATTCATTCAATTTATATAGTTTTTTAGTTATATCTAGACTATTTGCAGGGCTCGAATTCGTTCCTTCGTTGTTTGGTTTGTTGCTAAACTCGTGCTTTTAGGCGCGAACTAAGGGGGGATAAAGGCGATGTATTCACTCAAAATTCTCAAGACTCAGAGCATGATTCTAATTTATGTTTTTCACTAGAGAAATATCACTGTCAAAACCTGGCAAAACCTGAATGATTCGTCATGGGAAGAATTTTTAATAAAAATGTTGGTTTTTATACCAGTGATCACGACTGTGTAATGGATAATAATGGTTGTAATTATAAAGAATCATAGATCATATAGCAATGTTCGCTGGGTGTCTCTTAGCAATGTGTCATATTATTTTTGGGAGCGATGTTATAATTATTCTGATTTTAAATTCGAGCTAGAAAGGGAACGCTAGTCAGATTTGTTAGAAGGACAAGGTTTTGAAACTCCATGAATATTCAGCAAATTTCCAGCGAGTCATAGCAGAAAAAAATAGAAAGAAATCGTGTAATTTATATGCAAACAACATTGAGAGTTGGCGTTGTTAACTGCGGAACAGATAAGGCTGTAAATCGTCTTTCTCACTTAGTTATCTCCCTAGAATGCCATACTGTATTGCTTCTCTTTTTCAAGGTGATTTGTTACCCTACGTTTTTTAGGCAAATTGACTTTCTTGTTAATTGGGCCGTTCCATTCTCATGTAGAATATCCAACCATTTCTCCATATGAATGGTTCAAGAAATTTTGTGTTTAATTCTTTAGCATTCCATCCACTTTTGCCATTTAATGAATAATTTTCTATCAATTTAATTAATTATATTTCTAAACTTAATTATAATTTTGAAAATAATATAATGTTCCAGGAAATTAATACTGCTGTAACCGTGATAGATAAATGGAGATGTGGGAATGTATTCCTCCCCAGAAATATTCAAACAACAATTAAAAAACTGGTTGGGTGTCTTCAACGAACCCATAAGACCAAAGGTCTTATGTGTTCGCTGGGTGTCTTCCATGAGAGGTGAGGACATTTTTTAGGCAATGTCTTTCCCAAAATATTTTCCTAGTTTTAATCCCCACCAAATAACTTTCTTGCATTATAACTAGTAAAGAACTATTAAAGTCTACTTCTATTCACCCCATATAAGATTCATGGTCTAGAGACTTTTACCGAGCAACCTAGACGCTTTAGCTCAGTTTTTATGACAACAGATTAAATGATATTGTGACAAAGACGTAATAACATTACAGACTATAGATGTATAGTGTGTAGGGATAGTTAGCTAAAGATGGAAGCCTGTTATTGTTTACCATTGTGTTAGGTCTTCTTTGTTTACCTGCACTGACAACTATCAGTGACTTGTTCCATAGACCAACCATCAAGATTGATCAAGATCAACTACCTTGATTATCCTTATTCTATGCTCGGTCTTACTCCTTTTTCTTCTCACTTCCTCCTCCCCTATCCACATGCCTTTTGGCTACCTTTTGTTCTCTATCCCTGTCAACTACTGATTGTTTTAGATTCTTTCAGAATTCTGAAGATCTTTATTGTTTGTAAGCCACAAACCTATATATGAGGGCAGGACGGTATAGTAATTATTACTATATCATCCTGATATGAGGAGAGACCAACGCAGTCGACCTGAAAGTACACAGTCTATCTTAGGAAGTGAGTGCAAGTCAGTGCATCTTGGGGAAAAGTCCAGTGCAGTTGTCGCTTTGTGATCACTAAAACCCAATAACTCACAATAGTGCCTGTTTGCCTACAGGCAAGTATTTGAGTTATTGGGTTTTAGTGATCAAGTTGTTTAATAATTCAAGAACACAGAAACCTGAATTTTGATTATGACTTTTATATATTTCTGGCTCTATTATTGATTTGGATGAGTACAGAGACTTGAGCGCGAGTAATGGTGATAATAATAATTAGATTAGGCAGTGGTTTTCCAGCTCGGCTGAGCCATGCTGCAGAATTAGCAGGAAGTATAGAACATGCCCAAATTCTAATTTCGCTGGTTATTATAAAAATTGATGGATCACAGTTTGGCGCAATCCGAATGATAAATAAATCATTCATTCATTCTAAGCCGCTGGGATGGTGCTAATGAAGCAGATAGATAGCAAAAAGCCAGCCAGATCTGCCTGATGGAGCCCAAAAGGCTACTCACTATTACTCCAGCGAATAACTTTTTATCTATAAATCATTCAACTGACGTTTAAGTGAAACGAGTTTAATTTGTAAATAAATTTTTTCAGAGTTACATGTAGCAAATCTGATTTATTTATGTTTAAATTCATTATACAGATCACAGCGATGATTTTTCGGAAATAGTCTTATGCATATTAGATGAAATGTAGAATATAAGATATGTAATGTAGAAATAGGCTATCTCTAAAATTATTAATTTACAAATTTAATGCGTTTTACTTGAATGCCAGTTAAATGATTTATAAATGAAAAATTATTTACTGGAATGTCAATAACGTAAAATTACGTGATGTTTCATCAATAAATTTATTTATACTTTTAAAAATATTGAGAAATATGCTGATAGACTAGTTAAAATAGATTCTAATATAGATTAAAATAGATTCAGGCTTCGGCTCGATACACAAGCGTTGTATGGTGAATTACTATCCTAATTTTAAGTTCACTTCTCCAACAAACATCTTTATATCAAATTACTCCAGCATTAAATGAGTATGGAAAACCCACCACTAGAATTTTTCAAGCTCTCCTGACCTCGCAAGACACTATTAGATTTTGAATGTGACTTGTTGCCATGCGATAAATAAACAACTAAAATATTTTAAACGTTTGCCAATTAGTTTTATTAAGATAGAACAAGGTGTATCATCCTGAGTTTTATTAGAACCTGCTTTTTCAGCCACCCTGCTTTTTCAGTTGTAAAATGTTACAATGTGATCATTACCAGAAGTCAAACGTTAGAAATCAAATAATTTCTCATTTCTTTGCAACCTTGGAAACAGCCGTGAATTTAGGTCTACAAGGGGTGAACTAGAATTATAGGCGGCTGCGACTCAGAGGCTACTACTGCGCAATAGGAATATTCTGCTTTGAAAAGTCAAGCTTATAGGATGACGCTAAAAGCTAGAAGTGTGACCAACAACAGGCAGATAGAGAAGTGGAGCAAATAAGCTGGTAGCGAGATTAATGATGATCCTCAATCCAACTCGGAATCCTGCAGTAGTTCGAGGACAAACGTCCGGGAAAATGCACGAGTTCCACGGTTCACTACACTAATATAACATTCACAGACAAAGACTTGTGAGGATTTGACTTCACAGGAGCAACAACACTTGAGAACCCACTTCTTCAGACCAGAATATAGCTTTTAAGTGAAATCTTGAATGTGAAGAGGATATACTTGAGAGCTTGAGAGTAGCATTGTGAATTAAAATGGGCGATCCAATTATCTGAAGAATTATCTTGAATGTTTGAAATGAATGAGAGTCAGAAAGTGTGGTCTAGTTTTTACACTGAGTCCTCTATCCCAAAACATGACGACTTTTTTAATGTTCACTCATACTGTATTTGTTCGAGAATTGATGTTTTCTAAATTATTATGCCTGATACAATACAACAATAGTTATTCATATGAGCATTCCAATTCAAATGATAATTCCAAATGTTGATTTTCAAACCTTCTAAGGTATTCATCCAAGATATTTCTTCCCAGTTATTAAAACCACTTTTATGAGGTTGAAATAATGATGTTAAATACTAGCCTATTACAAAGGTTTCATTTGTTAGAAAAATATACATTCAAATTATTGGATTTCCTACATAAGAAGATCCCTCTATTCACCTGCCTGTCAATATTGATTCCTTAACTTTTTGGATGAGACTGGACTACCACATAATTATTTGATCTGGATTTTCAATTTTCTCTTCCACTAAACTGCTTGTATATTCTTGAGGTTAGTTCCTGGACATACAAGAACTTGCACAATCTGAAGACATTAAATGAGAACCACAGGTACAATACAAGGCATGGTAGTAGATTGGCAAGTAGCTCCCATAGAACTCAGCTTTTTGAGAGCTCTCTGACCTATGCTGGTCCGAAGGTCTTCAACCAGCTTCCCAGTAATTTAAAAAAAAAAGAATTGATAATTTTTAGGAGAGAACTTAAAAATGGCTTTTAGAGAGGGCATTCTATTCGATGAATGAATAAAATAGATTCGAATATGTTCAACGTTTGTATACAGGCCAATATGACTTATTGAAACTTTCGTTTTTTAATAATTATTAGTGTTAGTAAGTTTTATACTTAGCCTATCCTTGACTTGTCCCCAGTTTGGCAATCAGATGTTTTGGATGTTAGATGATATTAATAATAATAATAATAATAAACCTTTCAAGATGAGATTTTTGCTTGAAGCCTAGATGAGACAACATTCACAAATTGTCCTATTATCTAGAACTATGTAAAATAAATAGGATACTTATTTATTTCCAGAAAGAAATGTGAATGAGGAAAATTTTATGTTGAAAGCGTACATTTCAAACGAATGGGGATAATTTCTCTTCAATGCAAATTAGTCTCTAGCTGAATGTGAGAAAGAAGCTTGAAGCTTCTCTTTGACTTGGATGTCCAAAGATTAAACAAACTTTATTGATGAAACTGTCATCATTCAGTAGTAATCTTACATTACTGTATTCATATTTTCTTATTCACAGACAAGATGGGAATCTACATACGTGAGGGAGAAATGTGCATGACGGAGTTTCAGTTTAGGTGTATATTATACCAAATACAACATTCATCATTCTTGGATGAGGATGAAGATTGATTGAAAATAGCGGAGCTGCTGCAGAGTAAAATGTTGGACATCGTTGATAGAATGCTGGAACGGGATGAATATTTTGTTTGACACTTCGATGGAAAGGCGATGTTTTGGAACGAGCAAGCCAGGCTCGTAATAGCGCGTGTCAACGACGACTTGTCATTGCCGTTAGAATGAGAGGAAAACAAATACATTAGGCCAAAACGCTGTGTCTCAGGCAATTGCATTTCGCGTATATTATATGACATATGGCACGTTTCCAAATACGATTTTCATGAAGCCCGTTGTGTCTTCGTGGATTTTCTTCTTATGACCAGAATTCTCCAGCATAGCAACGATCCTTTTTCTTTTTCTGTTTGGAATTGTTTTCCGATATTGCCCATATGCTTGCCATTGCTCTAGCCCCTGGCCAAACATTACGGAAGGGATAAACTGTCGATGTGACACTCGTCTGCGAGAGGACGCTATGAAAAATTCCAGATGTAGCATCTCGCCCATTCGTCTGCTTCACCTATCTAGAACAAAACTATAAAAGGAAGAATAGAAAGAAAAATAGCTTTGTTCACGTCTCCACTGTTTATCCTCGGAAAACAAGTTTTAGGAGCAAACAGAACTCTACCTCCCCATCAACGTTCCAAACCTTCCTATTTCTATAGTGAAGATATCCAATTCTAACATCACAATTTGCAGGAAACCCTGGCTCACCAATCCAACAGGAAGCTATAGAAAAATATAGCCCAGTCCTTAATAATAATTTTTTATCTGAGGATGAAGCCCACATAAGTCTGAGACCTGTGCGTGGGTAATGAGTTGGATGATGGTGATTGATGAGTTGAACCAACAGTTTTAGGTGGGTTCCGAACCACCGGGAAGTGATTTTACAGCAGAGAACAGTGTCTTTTCTGCTGGCCAATCAAATCGGTCAACGTTACAAACAGGACCTCCGAGAACGCAGCTTATCTCTATCTTATTGAACAGATACCTGCTACGCCTCGCGGCTATCACTTCCCTTTAATATTAATAATAATATTGCCTAATTATGACATTGATTTTAGATAGACCATTATCGTACATAAGCTTCTATCAATTTTCTTACTAAAACGCCTTATACTAAGACTAAAATACACCAAAACTATTAGAATATAGGCTATATACCCATATTATATGTGTATATAAACCATGAGCGTAATTTCAGCATTTTGATTGGGGGGGGGGCAAGTTTTGAAATATGGCAATAATATGTTATAATAAAATAAAACATCTAAATATCATACTTTCAAATCAATAAGCAGCATCCTTTCAGCATAAAAGTAAGCAAAAATAAAAGATGAAAAGAATAAAATAACTAACTTGTGAAGATATCAAGACGTTTATGCCATAAGCAGGTCATTTTGAAAAGCCGGAGCCGTGCACTGACAATTCTTTTGTCGCTCAATAAAAAACTGCCTTATTATATTATTTACCTTTACCTCGGACCTCTATCAATTCTGAAAAGTTTCCTGTACTATTTGAATCCGCAGATTCTTCATGCCCTCTAAGGGCGATAGCCTGCCTTGTGTCTTCCAAAAACATTAAAGATTCACACAAGGTTTACAAACACAATCTGTTTTGTTGTACATCTTTTGAGTACTTGGCGCTAACTTCTTCTGCAACACTGCCAGTTTTAGTTGATTGTTTTATGAATGTAAGCATAATTACACATTATCCACCTGCGAATTTTATTTCTGATGTTTTTCAAAATGTTTGACTCCTTTTTTCCAATTAGAGAATCCGGCCCAGTTCCGCAAAATGCACGGCATGTAAAACAGTAGGCTTTGTCATTTATTGGCCTGCATTGCAACCAAGGAAACATACTGTACCACTCTGGTCTGAATTTTCTCCCATTAGTTACAGGAAAAATCATATCCTTTGGTTGGAATGGTCCATCATCCATGTGGCTTAAAAGCTAAGGCTGGACCATGACTAGGATCACTTGTATTTATTTGTACTTAGTCGAAAATGAGCTGCACACACTGCCCTCATCTACTGCAGGACTACTTTCTGACCTATGCTGAGAGGGTCCACTAGTACTTATAGGCTTTTCTCCAGAAAAGCTGTCAGTTATAACTTTGCTTTCCTCAGATGACACAGCTAATTCATTGTTATTCTCTTCACACAACTGTTTTGTAACAGGTGGGCCTGGGCCATAGTATGATAACAAAGAAGTCTGTTCTTCTTTTTTCTGAGCCCGGAAAGAACAAATGAAGCTAGAATATAAGCGAAATGAAAAATATGATTGAACACATCTGAGGCAACGAATTATTTCCCCCTGATTTTTAATAATATTTTTTATACTGGGATTAGTACGTTTTAAATGGAGAATCGGACCGTTTAGCATTGGGTAATCGCCCTGGCACCTGGCGCGGCGAATGCAGGAATGGCGCGTGCTATAATATTGTAGCAGATATGAAATTGGAAAGAATGGAAAGAAAGAAGAGACAGTAGTTCTCGGTGTTATCTGCTATGTAAATGTTTACTTTTAAGCCATTAATTATTCTGCTTTTGACACTTTTATGGTGTTTACTTGGTAATTAGTAGAATGCTCTAGTTGTTTGATTAGAGATTAATGGAGTCTTATCGAATATTGTAGAAAGTTCCAGTTTCCTTTATTTATTTAGAAGTTGACAGAAAATTCGAGAGATGTCTCAATTATGAAATTTTATATAAATAGAGGAAGTCTCTTGTAAATGAGTTCAGTTGTCTCTGTAATTCGTCATGGTAAACAAGTGTGACAGTTGAGTAGTTCAGTTATTGTTCTACGTTGATAAGTGGCAGTAGTGACAGTTCCCGTTAATACAGACAGTACAATCCCGTTGGCGCTTTTACAAACCATCTAAGGAACTTTTATTGTCTGTAGTGATAATTCTCTCACCTATTACTTGTGCTACGTAGGCATAAGTTAATTGTTCTTTTCGACGATTCTTTTTGAATATTATTGGACAGTTTATTGTACAGCTATTATTTAATATTAGATCGGCCTTTTGACATTTAGTGATTGATTCGTGTACAGTTCATTGGAAATTCATTATCAGTTGAACAATATCGTGTTATTTGTTTTTAATTGCTTATTTTTCTTTAAGAAATTACTGAACAGTGTGAGTTGTAGATTATTTGTGTAAATAAAGTGCGAGTGATAAATTTAAGTGTTGCCAGCGTTATTTTAGACATAGAACCCATAACAATATGTATGTTGAACCATAGACCAACCATCAAGAAATTATCCTTATTCTTTAGTTGGACTTTTGAATTTATCAGCTGCCTCCTTAAACCGCAATTGACGATTCGTCACATAATTACGTTAGTTTTGTGGTTACTTTGTTGTACTGGAGATTTTGATATTTGTCATTATCAGAATTGATTACAAAATTTTAATTCCACTATTTCTCCACGAATAATCGTGATTTTAACAAAAAGAAACTTTTTTCAAATTATTGGGGAGGCAACTGCCCCCCTTGCCCCCCCCCCCGGAATTACGCCTATGATATAAACGTACATACAGTATTCAAGCTGGAAAAATTAAGGGGGACCACAAATTCGGATTCTATTGATCTCTTCCTTTGCGATATCGCACTTTTTCCCCCCTTATCTGGCAACGTTCCTATTTTGGAGGGACCACCCTTGGCAGTATTGAATCATTATGATTACGTATTGAACAGCACAAAAAAGTATCATTAAAATGTTCCATTTTTTTACTATTTCCCCTCATTTACTGGTTGAGAACCCCAGCTCTAGACAGTAGGAGCTGCATCCATCGCACAGACCAGTCTAAAATGGTATCAATTCCTTCAATTTTACAAGTAAGCATAACTTGTTCGAGGAGTGATGCCTTCCTACACTTCATTCAACATTTAAACGAGCAGGTTCCTTCATGAAATGTCATTTGTAGTAGTGATGACAGAGAAAGAAGATTTTCAATTTCCCTTTTCTTCAGACGGCGAAATATGGATTTCCGTTTCCGTTTCTTCTCTTCTAGGCCCTCTCTGCACTCTCCTAGGAAATGGTGGCATTATTGATTGCCTGGAGCGGCTAATTAAAAGTTCTCAATTCTCACGGCAGAAAAAAAAGGAATTTGATGATGATACGAACATTTAAGTGATGAGGGCTTAACTGATTTTAAGCAATTATAATAGTCGAAATGAGCCAATAAAGGATACTCTTCTAAATATTCTTCTAAATATCTTCCTTACTTAGAAACAGGATACATGGAAAGTGTGAGGAGATTTCCAATAATTAATAATGGAGCATCTAATAAACAAAATTGTACTTTTCATCAATGGTCGTTTTGCAAGCATTAAGAGAAAAATCTCTGATTTCGCAAGAACTGATTTTTGCAAACATCTAGAGAATAATTTACAACTCTCAATCAAAATTCGTAGTTTTCATTGATGAAATTTTTGTGAGCATCATAAGCATCTTTCATAAACTTTTGCAAACATTATTTTTTACTGACTTCCAACAAGGTGGAGGTTTTCAATTCGACCTGTTGTTTTTTATGTTTGTAATCAATTACAGTATTTGAGCACTATTGAACCGACTTCGATAAAACTTTTTTAATGAAAGAGCATCATCCAGTGGTGGTGCAATTCAAGTTTCGCAAGGATCGGCCATACTTAGCCCAATATCAAGGAAAAAGGAGCATTCATCGGTGTCTTCAATTTTGTTGGAATAGGCTAGTTTCACGCATAACCGGCAGTCGAGTAAGTGGTGTCGTTTACAAGGCTGTTCAGTGAATTGTATGGAGCAACTTTTCGTTAAAAGTACGATAGATTACACCAAACAGATTTTTGATGTCATATGATGCAATGTAATTATGCCGGGTAAACAACAACGATACCCAAAGCCGGCTATCTGTGAAACAAGCCTGTACTATCCTGTTTTGGCCAATCAGGTGAATTAAATAAATTGAAAGGTATCATTTGATAAGGTGTACGAGCCATGGCTGATCAGAGGAATATCAACACAATATTGCAATTTGTATTTACCTTTTTAATCCATGTGACATCAATTCCAAGAATTATATTATTCTTTGAGATTTCTGACTTTCAATGCTTACGTATCTCGATGTTTTGAAGTAATAGAGACCGAAGTCTATAACTACAGGTATTCATCAAGATATTCTGAAAAAAGGCTTCAATTGCCTTGAATTGGTTAATCCAATATAATAAAGAACTACTTGATGTAATCTGTTATCTGTCGACGAAGCTCTATACTAGAGCTGTTTTTTTCAATGTCATTTCAAAATAAATATCACAATAAAAATGTATGTAATTTATTCACCTCCAAGCTCAAAAAACAGGAACATTTTATTCATCCTAATTAAATTTACCTGGAAGTAACCAACTAGTATTCACACTCTCCAACGCAATCAGTGTGGTGAAATTTTCTGACAAGTAAGAAAATAAAGAATTGGTCCTTGCGTATTTGGATATTGATGATTGTGGTATCTCAGAGAAGGAAATAATTGCCAGTTCTTTGCGTAGCCTACTTACTGGACACAGAAATACATTCTCTCAGGGGACCATTTAAACACTCAATAAGTAATAAAAGATTGCATATATTTTTGTGTTGCTTCAATACTAAAAAATAATTAAGAAGTACGTTCTATTCATGTTTAATTTTAATCATCAACTACTATATACCTAATATTTGTGTTTGAACTTTTTCCCTCTACAACAGTTTGTAATAAATCAAGTGCATGTAAAGAAAGGAATAAAACCTCCAAATCTTCATGTCTTATATTTGCGTCTTAATATTAGCGACATATTTATCTTCTATAACAATAAATATATGCTTCGGTACATGCAAAGAAAAAGTCCAAACTCACCTATCATGTATGTCGTATATTCCATTAGTGAGTGTTTCCTCAAGGTTCAGATACTTTGCCAGCTGTTGGTCACCTTTGTACACGCTGATCAACCAGAACTGAGCCGTGTACCGAAACCCCTTTTCTGGCGGATTTTCCACATCAATGGTCGGGTAGTTTTCCACAGCCAGAGCATGAAAAACAATTTCGGCGAGTCGAGCACGCTTTTCCACTGGCCAACGGTTTCCGCTACGACACGCGGATGTCGCGTCAACCGAAGAAGAATGTGTCAAACTCAGTAAAGCGATTGTTAGGACGAGAGAGAAACGTTGAAATAATCGGAAAGATAGTCCGGATGTAACGCGTGGAGTCACCATGATGGCTGCTTATTTGGGTAGAAGCGAACCCAACAACAAGTTTTTTGTAGAACTATTCGAAAATGTTTGTTTTTTATGTAATTCTTGAAATAAATTTGAGATTAAAGAAAAACGGAATCAACTAGATACAACTCAAACACATTAGAATAACATTTGAGTGGAACAATTCAAAATTAGTCAACAAACTGTAGAGTATAGGACAGGCTGTGAGCCACCCAACCCATACAAGTCCCCTACAGAAAGTTGTTTTCAAGTAATTATAAAGAACACTTTCCCAGTTACTATAGCTCCTCACTTTGCATAATTACTTTGAAATTCAATATATAATTTCTAGAATATCAATAACGGTTTAAAGATAAACTTCTGGCTGAATCCCCGGAACTTTGGAAACTTCAACGGCTTTTGATAACAGCAGGAAAAATGCCGGGAACGCGATGATTTCCAGATAAACAGACGCGACAGTTACAACTCGAACGTAACGTGAAGTTCGTTGCAACGAAGACTGAACGCGACTGAATAGCGGGAACTCAGAATTTCCCGCGAAGCGTAGAGGGTGGTTTTTGGGGGGTGAAAGTTGTGCGCTTGCCCCATCGTCCTCTCATTGCCCCCTTGCATGTCCACCAACACCAATAAATACCTTCTCTTCTATCAATGGAAGCCATAGGAGAGCTGCAATTTCAAATGAGATTATAGAGATAGACAGATTTCTGGATTATTATTTTGGCACATTCATTGAATAAATCTAATACTATTTCCATTTTCAATTATTAACCACTCAGGATTGAATCAAATGCAATTTGAGAACTATCTAATATTTCTATGGAGATTACTTCTATAGGAATCCACAGGTTCAAATAGTTTATGGAAGACCTTTATATCAACTTTTTACAGCTTAACATGGGCTCTTACTGTCACATATTAGGTATGCTATCTTAGTAAGGGGTAATTCATCAAAACAAAACCTTGATAGGGTGTTTATGATCCAAAAGAAAGCTGTTAGGTGTATGGAAAGAGTAAATAGATTAGATTCGTGTAGGCTGTTGTTCAAGAGACTTGGTCTCCTAACTGTACCCTGCTTATATTATGTGTATGAAGCTACTTTGTGTGTAAAATAGAGTGATATTAGCCAAAATCTTGACATCCACGATTATAATACAAGAAGCCGAGGAGATTATCACTTGATGAGTCACAATAGTAGCTTATTCAAACAAAAACCTAGTTATATTGATAGGAAACTCTACAAGCTAACGCAATTTTAAAAGAGTCTCCGAAATATAGAAATATTTAAAAAACAATTGAAAAAATATCTAGTTGATTAAGCTTTTTATAGTGTTCCTTTCACATCAAAATTAAACCTCAACTAATTGATATAGTAATTGATTTGAGAGTAATTATGGTAACTAGTGTTTAAGAGTATAAGAGTGTATAATTATTGTTTATCTGACTTGTCTTATACTCCTTAACTAGAGTCTTCAAGACGTAATCTACAAGCAAAAATGTGGAAAGCAAAATAGTGACAATCTTTCATATTTTTCCATAAAACTGAATTAATGGACAAATAATTGAAGAAGAGTTCTTAAAATAAATACTGTACTTAATGATAGTACTCAAAAAATCATAAATAATTAATTATTGTAATTCTTAAATGATTATAAATGAGTAGCACAGTCAGTAAAGCCAAGGTAAATAACAAATACAAACAATGTAGGGAATAAGGAATAAGGATAGGCACCAATTTATCGATTAAGATCTGTTATGATGATGCTTAGGTTCCATATACTGTATTTTCGCTGAAATATTCATGAAAGTATTCGCTTTCAACAGATCGAGAAGTTTTGCTTTACAGACTTCATAATAATCGAATGCTAAACCAGTTGAAATATTATCATCCATGATCCATATTTAGATGTATTATGTACAAATAATATTTAATTATAGCTCTACAAAGAAATATAACATAAAAATAGTATTTAAGGAATCATTAGTGATTATGAGTAGTGTTAATATTACAGAAGCACAGGCAAGAGAACCAGGGAGAGTAACAAATATAATTTATGTATCTTGAAACATCATCAACACCAATTAATTAAGAGCTGTTATAATAATGTTTGAGTTTTATGTAAGTATTTATTCGCTTTTAAAAGAGCGAAAAACTCAGCTGTTCAAACTTCAGATGATGAGCTGGTAGTTAATTCCTGGTTCTGAGAACGGGAATACTCTTGAAGCTGGCTCACTTTGGTGGAGGTAAACATTTTGAACGGCATTAATTTGTTGAGGGGAGCAGCTCAAACGATACTCAGCAAAATTTCCCACTCAGTCGGGCTTTTCAGAGAATGAACTTATGGTAGGAACAGGATGGGGAGTTAACAATTATACAGTTATGTCAATAGCACAATATACAGTGGGATGAATATAGAATTTGATACGATCTTCCATGAACTACAGAAACCTTCCAGCTCTAAGGCTCTTAAGAGCTAACAAGGGGTTCTCTATTGTATCTCTTATCATGCTTCTCCAACAAAAATTTATGTAACGTGAGCTATCTATTCTGTTTTGAATTCTGAACTCGGAACTGTTCCAAGCTGAACCAAGTAATGTGTTTGAATAAGCTACTTTGATGATGTATTTCTCAAAATGTGGGAAGGTAATGTAAGTCTTTTAACCATATTTATGATACGGTATTGTATTGATACAACATTATTGAAAATAATATTCTTGTATCTTGTTTGAACCCTGATATTAATCGAATGCTGAACCAGTTGGAATATAGATTTTATGGAAGAGAATTCTTTGAAGAATAATATTAAATTTGGAATATAAAATTGAATTTTGAATGCATCAATAAAGCACCAGTGTATGATTACAAACCTGGAACTAGCATAAATTCACTCTCTTCAATAAAGAATAATAAATTTATTAATAGGCTTTATCATCTGGAGATACTATCGTATTCTTTCAATCTAAAGCAATATAATTAATAGCCCAGGCAATGAATGCAAAAAATAGCCATTGTCGTAACAAATTAGGGGAAAGCTGAAGTTTTCAGGATGTTAGTATACAAACTACTTACACGAAAAAAACCAAAGTCCCGACTCCCAACCCGCTTGCTTCCCCCTCATCCCCCTTCTCAACATTGCAAGAGTAATTATCGAAACTGGTTTTTTCAAGTAAGTACTTTGTATACTAACATTCTGCAAAAAATCAACTATCCCCTAATTTGTTACGACACAAAACATTCATTGCCTGGGCTATAAGGACTTGTCAGGGCCTTATTGAGATCGTGTCGTTTTCTGTCCGTCTGAGCTCTAGCGCTTAAAAGAAAGATTCTAGCCTCTTGGAACTAGGTATATAGCTTCCTCATAGTCAGATCGCTATTGCTTTTGGAGTTTGTGAATCAAATACAACAATAATTACAATGTAAAACATATTTCTGCTATAGGCTATTGTTAATTAGGAAGCATATGATGTTCTGCTGCTAATTTCAGAAGACAATTGAGGGCACTACACGAAAATTAATTTTTACTGACATCCACCCCCGTGCTGCATACCAAGGCTTTCTGCTCTTCTGCTGCACTGACAAAGGACAAGTCACTTGACAAAAGTTGTATTGCATTTTATAATTTCTGTTTGTTGTCTGCTTTGTTGAAATAAATAAATTATTATTATTATTATTATTATTATTATTATTATTATTATTATTATTATTATTATTATTATTGAATGACATATATCTCAATTTTACTGGGTAAGAGGGTGACATTGTCTAATTTAGCAAAATTACACCCTTTCTATTTCGGAATATTTACTATTGATGCTGTGCACAATATGCTTTCTGCATTAAATTTTGCACCCATGCAGGCAGTCTCAACTTTTTCATCCACTCGGGCAGCTCTTTTGGGATTACACCTGTAGCTAATATTATCAAAGGCATAATTGTCACTCTCTCTTGCCTCTACAAGTATTTTATTTCCTCTGCCAAAGGCAGATATTTGAGCAGTTTCTTATCACTGTATTGCTTTATGTTGTGAGTGTTTGGTATGCCTATGTCTATTAAAAATGTGGTTTGGTTTTGTTTGTCAATTAATATGATATCTGGTCTATTGTTCGCTATTGTTTTGTCTTAGAGTACTTTATTATTATTATTATTATTATTATTATTATTATTATTATTATTATTATTATTATTATTATTATTATTATTATTATTATTATTATTGTTATTATTATTATTATTATTATTATTATTATTATTATTATTATTATTATTATTATTATTATTATTATTATTATTATTATTATTATTATTATTATTATTATTATTATTATTATTATTGTGATGTTTTCCATGACGAAATACTTAATGAACAATCTAATATTAAAACTGACACTGTATTTTACTTTTAAATAATGTTTTACTCACATATATTGGAGATGCTTGAGGAATGCATTTCACTTCTGAAAAGAAGCTTCGTCAGCCTGCCGCCAGGGGTCATGCTTTGTTTAGGTTAGGATGAGCAGCCATTATGTAGTAAAAAATTGCGTTTGATTTGAATTGTATTTGGTCATTGAGTATGTTGGTTCTATCTTGCTTATGGTGTTTGAATATTTCATATTGCTCCAGTGTATTTAGTTTGTGACTTTTTTGGAATGTGTGTAGAATTTCTAAGTCAGTTTGAATGTTATTGTGTGAGTGACCAGTGTTGATTAAGTGATCTGCAAATGTTGAGTCAGTGTTGGAATGTAGTGCTTTGATGTGTTCTTTGTATCTTGTGTTGAATGATCTGCCTGTTTGTCCTATGTAGTACTTGGGGCATGTGTTACATTTCAGCTTATATATTCCTGGTTTGTTGAATTTGTGAATTGTGCTGTTTGTTAGATGAGCTGGTTCTTGTTGGATCTGATGATTTAGGTTGTTTGCTGTTCTGAATGCTGTGTTAAATCCGGATTTTTGAAAGATGTAAGCTATTTTGTGTGATTTTTTGTTGAATTACATTGTGTGTTTTTTGTTGAATTACATTGTGTTGATTTTTGAAAGATGTAAGCTATTTTGTGCGATTTTTTTTTTAATACAGAAAACCAACTCTCACAGACACACTCATTCACAACTCATCCAACCATCCAAATCAACGCAAACTTGCTGCTTTCAACTCCATGATCCATAGACTCCTAAATGTTCCACTATCACAAGCTGACCACCAAGAAGAAATCAATACAATCAAATATTTAGCACAACAAAACGGATACAACACCAATCTAGTAGACAAAATCCTGAATAAAATGAAAAGTAAAAATCCAAAACCTGCAAACCAAAACAGATTCATCACACTCACATATTTCAACAAAAATCACACAAAATAGCTTACATCTTTCAAAAATCCGGATTTAACACAGCATTCAGAACAGCAAACAACCTAAATCATCAGATCCAACAAGAACCAGCTCACCTAACAAACAGCACAATTCACAAATTCAACAAACCAGGAATATATAAGCTGAAATGCAACACATGCCCCAAGTACTACATAGGACAAACAGGCAGATCATTCAACACAAGGTACAAAGAACACATCAAAGCACTACATTCCAACACTGACTCAACATTTGCAGATCACTTAATCAACACTGGTCACTCACACAATAACATTCAAACTGACTTAGAAATTCTACACACATTCCAAAAAAGCCACAAACTAAATACACTGGAGCAATATGAAATATTCAAACACCATAAGCAAGATAGAACCAACATACTCAATGACCAAATACAATTCAAATCAAACGCAATTTTTAACTACATAATGGCTGCTCATCCTAACCTAAACAAAGCATGACCCCTGGCGGCAGGCTGACGAAGCTTCTTTTCAGAAGTGAAATGCATTCCTCAAGCATCTCCAATATATGTGAGTAAAACATTATTTAAAAGTAAAATACAGTGTCATTTTTAATATTAGATTATTAATATTATTATTATTATTATTATTATTATTATTATTATTATTATTATTATTATTATTATTATTATTATTATTATTATTATTATTATTATTATTATTATCATTATTATTATTATTATCATTATTATTATTATTATCATTATTATTATCATTATTATTATTATTATTATTATTATTATTATTGTTATTATTATTATTATTATTATTATTATTATTATTATTATTATTATTATTATTATTATTATTATTATTATTATTATTATTATTATTGTTGCTGTTATTATTATTATTTTATGTAAGTCGTCGGGTCCTTGGATACTCCATTTCCAATTTATCGGTTTATTATATAAAAAATATTTGATATTTTTTCATTCAAAATTATTTGTTGATTGATTGCCACAATCAATTCGGATTGCATAGTAAAAAATCCTGATTAGGGAAAGTCTATCTTCTATTTTATGAGTGTAATATCTTATTTTATAAGTAGATATTGCTATAATATGCATTTATTTGACTTGGGTGCTTCCCCAGTATAATTGTACAAAGTGAACAACTGAATATCGATTTTACATTGCCCTACAAAATTTCTCCATGTTTCATTAAAACAGTGTTGAATAAAACATTTTCCAAGTTTTAAGTTCATGTTTACCATTTAATACAGGCCTTTTTAACCTCCAGAAAAAAATTATAATTATAAGAATTTATCTAAATGTAAGAATACATCATGTGAAAAATGCTCTATGACTAATAAAAATGTAATTAATTTCATTCATTCACTTCACCCTCAAATATTTCAAATTGATCTACAATTTTCATTGTCATATCTGTAATACCTACATACGTTCCTTTTTATAGTTTGTATAATGTCGATATCCGTAATATAACTATTATCACGATATAAAATTCCTGGACATCCATATTGAATTCTTGGGTAAAATTCATATTTGAATTCTTGGGTAAATACAACACGAACATGAGAGTAATAGTGAGAAGAATAATGATAAAAATACACAATCACCTGCAATAATTGAAAACTCCATTTCGACAGATAGATATCTCCTCATTCTAAATGCCCCTTCTCTACGCAGACCCATGTTCTTTCAAAGATAGATAGATAATAGTGAGTTTGAGCAAACTAAACGATAACGCTAATGGTAACCTGCACACTCTATGCATAAGCCTGCTCTAAAGCATTAGCAAGCATAGATGCAAGCAGTGTTCAGACTACTAGCATTAGCATTAGCATTAGTAGCATTAGTATTAACGACAGCGTAGTTTTACCCCAATATGATATAGCACCAACTTCAGAATAAAACGTATGAAATTTTGAGGGTACAATTTTTTAGGAATTTCTATTGAATTGTACTTTCAAGATGTATTGCTGCGATCTATTAAGGTGTTGCGACTGCATTATTACAGTAATATATTATTATTATAGTAATATAACACTTTTCAAAAAGTATCAAAATTCAATCACATGGATGCCTTAATACGTTTTTCAAGTCCGTCTTCACCATGAATAGTTTCCGGTCTGTTAAGTTCCAGTAAAACTTCCTCTGGAAATCTCGCTCTAGTTCCGAATCTCTAGGAGCTGGCAGGCAGCACCTACACCCAACCCCCTCGAACCCTTCAAGCACCACTACCTCCTTCCAAACCTCTTCTACCCTTTAGCACCCAAACAACTTTGATAAGCTTCTCCGCTCCATTAGTCAGACGGGCGAAGTGCAGTGGGTGGGCTTGGATGGACCTTTTCAGCCGCGAGCCAAACGCCCTGTTGCTGTGTGGCTGTGGCTATTACACCTCGCCGAATTTCAATCAAAGTTTTCTCAATCTATGGAAACCGATCGTTATCGACGTCTTTCCATCGCTTTTATTGGGGAAGCCATTAGAAATTTACTCAATCATCACTTCCTATCTGCAAGATTGACCTCGGCTTAACGTTGTCACCGTGTTTTGGGTTTGGTTGTGTGAAACGAAAAACGCTGCCATTGTAAATGAACTGTTCACATGGAATCATTCAATAAATAGGCTTCATCTGGAGAATTTCTTTCGAATCTAGAACAATATATTTGTCACGTGGTGTATTTTTTATCCAATTTTTTTATTGAAGAAATAAAAAACACTAATATTTGGTGATTAAGACGAAATTGTCACAATCACATTTATTAAAACTTAGAGAAACTAGTTCCGGTTGTTACACCATTATCAACCTCAATCAAACTAAAAACTAAAGTACAGAGAAGCTTAATATATACTGAACATGTAATGATACTATTGGCTAAGCAGGAAAGATGAGGTCAGCCTCTTTCCTGCTTAGCCAATAGTATCATTCTATGTTCAGTATATATTAAGCTTCTCTTTACTTTGGTTTTTAGTTTGATTGAGATTGATAATGGTGTAACAACCGGAACTAGTTTCTCTAAGTTTTAATAAATGTGGTTGTGACAATTTCGTCTTATTATTTATTATGGATACCTTCCACAATATCACCTTCGCCACTACAAAGACTATTATTTGGATTACATAGTTAACAGTATTAACACAGTATTCACACAAAACTAGGGAAGTTATTTATTCTATTCATTTGTGCATATAAATAGTTGATTCAGTTATGTGCATGCATTTGAAAAAAAATTCAATAAGAATTCAACATGTAATATCAATATAATACCACCATGATATTATATTTTCACTTGCATGCATATAACATTAGCAAGTGCAAGTGCAAATGCAAATGTAAATAAAGTTTTATAGAGGAAAAATCCATTTCTTTTCCTTGAGTATAGAATTAAATATTCGTCTAGGAATAAATGGAAAAATATTCATCTAGGAATTTAGTCATAAGAGAGTAATGGTTTTGTTTTTCTTCCACAATCGATTATTCCGATTTTTTTGTATGCAAAGAAATCTTTTTTTGACTTCTTACTTACTCCATCACAATCACTATTACCACTTCTACTACTACTACCACCACCATCACCAACAACAACAACAACAACAACAACAACAACAAGAACTAAACCGGGATCAAACACCCATGCCTGAAGAAGTCTATTGAAATGGTAGCAGCTTTTAATAAGGCGTGCCACTTTATGGCATAAATCCCTGCAAATGGAAGACCCCATTATTCATATCAGCTTTTTTTGAGGCGTAAATTTTTAACGGGTTTCCCAATTTTTTAGGCTGCTCTACCCTTCCAGTGAGATGACTTACCGCTAGTAGTAATATCCAGGGGAAATTTATCTCGAGCTAAGATACGTGTAAGGTGAGGGATGATGATTCGTGGCACGGTTGGGTAGTGGAAAGAAAGGAGTAATATTGAGAATAGAATCGCCCACTCCGGTGGCTGTTGGCTGTGGCAAAGATATTGGGAACAATGCATCACCCTCTGAGCTTCGAGCGGCTTCTACTAGACCTAGGACCCTCCCAGCCGGCACAATCTTGTGCAGTCGCTGCTCAGTTCCTAGCTAGGCCCGTTAGCACACAAAAATTATCACTCAGTGCCCGACCTCGTAAGTTTTTTGAAATTATTCTTGCAGCAGCCTGCTTTAATTGATTTATGAGCCAAATTTTCTCACCCCTTGTAGCAAGGTTACCCTAAAATTAGTGGTAGTACTATCAACGAGGAATTTCCATCTACAGTACTTATTATGTAATATCAGTGAGACACTGGAGGAATTTTCCTACAGCCCCAATTAATTATTGTATTCAATATGAAATTATCAAGCTATGAAGGTACACTGACGTATTATTTTATTTCCTATAAAACGGTAGCAGCTATGAATCAGATAGCCTGTGTTTAATTCCAAATATTTTAAAGAGTATGTTATTTCCTAGGTTTATTTCACAATCAAATAGATAGTACTTTGTTAGAAATTACTTGTTTCAGATAATACTTGCGTAATTAAAGCATGAAACCTCCTTGTTAATTTGTATGCCAAATTAGGCATATTGAGAGAAACAATTCATAGAATAATGGTTTTTCGCCAATCGCTTCCTTTAACCTCGGGTAACAAACGTCCCTGCTACCCCCTCCTACTAGTATTGAAAAATAAATGTGTTGACAAGGATGGGTTCTGTATGGAAAAGAAAGTGATAAAATCTGAATTTAGTCCATTTATTCAAATAAATCTTCTATTGTGTATCATACAACAAGCTTATAGTGACCACCCCCCACCCAACCCTACTCTATTTAATCTTTAATCATCATTGAGATTTCACCGTCATAAAACGGTATGATATGATTGTTTAACTTTTATAACATATGTTTGTTTTATTTTTTTAGAAAGCCCTTACGTTGAGTGCCATTATGTAACACCTGCTTTTCTTTGAATGTTACTTATTTTATTTGAAGGGATTTACGTTGGGTGCCTTTAAATAATACAACATTTTTTACATTGATTATTCATTTTTATTTAAATATATATCAGAGCGGGTCGTGGGTTCATGGCTTGGCCCAAATGTAACATGCCTAATGTACTATATTTAATCGCTTAACTCTATGAGCTCAGATTCTACCCTCCAAATACTCTATTTGTATTGGTCGTAGTGATTATTTCAGATCTTTCGCGCACCAGTGGATCCACTTTTAGTAAATTTATAGCACTCACGCGAATTTTTATCCCTCTGCTGGCGTGGAGTGGCGGAGTGGTGATGCCCTCTAAGGATCGAAACCTTGGCCCCTCAATCCTGGTGTCGTGGTGGAAAATCTGCTCAGAATCCTTTGGGATCTGTAGTCTGGCTCAACGATCTGTGGTCCGTCCCGTTCCTCACAAGGGTCTCGACTTTGAATTTAATTTAAATTTTGAAATGATAGAGACAAAAATTCGGTGATAGAACTACTTCGGTCGGAAGTCCAGGAGAGAGTTTTTTTTTCTTGATTCAGGGAAGCACCTCCGATTCTGTGTCTAATTTTATATTGTGGCCTCCTCTGATTGGCTCTTTTTTTTTTGAACTAATTAACATAATATGCAAATGAGGTATGGGCCTACGTGACTAATTAATGCCCCTAATAAAATATAAATAATTTAATTTGACTAACACCAATCACATAAATAATATAAATAAAATATGACAAACATAATAATAAATTCTGCTGGCTGGATAATACTGCTTTTGAGTAGATGATCATGGTGAGTAACATTTCATTTTCTTACTAAGACTCTATTAATATAAGTATGACTAGCTATTTGATAATATTTTATTGCGTTTTTTCTTATTCACAATATTTAAGGCAATATATTTTTATATTTCACAAATTCCTCGCTACTACGAGTATCTGGCTGAGTAGACAGGAAAAAGCCGGCACATCAGGAGGTTATGTTCCCCATAGCAACAACGTAAACATTGCGATCCCAAGTATATATTAGTGATTTAAATCTGTCTAGTGGCTTATTCGTAATTTAGAAATTTCGTATCGTTACATAAGCCCCCATTAAAGTCAGGTAAATGTGAGTATTAAGGCTTATACAATTAGCCTAGAATATGAAGATTTGGATGACTTTAATTAACAAAGAAGATGAGCTAAATTTCTCTAAGTTACAAGTATATGACACAAATGTTACTCTAAGGTCAGGTAAATACAGACTGACTCATGGGATATACCTTCAGACTTAGCCTTCAGCAATGGATAATCTACATATACTTACTCCTAAGATTTACAGAAATGGAAATATCAAAAACATGGCAGTGGATTTACAAAGAAAAGGTAACATCATAAAGCGGCATAGAAATTCAAAAATGGGCGGCTGTTACAGAAATGGTGGTGAGCGTAGTCTACCAACAGTAACGCACAAAAGGTCCCTAGAATTGACACCGATGCACAGAAGTCATAACAATTTGATCTTAGCAGCTCTTACAAAAAATTTCTGACATTTAAACATATGGAACTTACGATTAGACTTACGATATATTATAGCACACTCAATAATAATTTGACAGATAGGTATCACAGACGTTACGAGATTTGACTAGATTTGATCACAAAATAGTATAGAAAATGGCCGCTTGCTTTTAATAATATTTGCCGAGAAATGTTGGTCATACTGAATAATCTTTGGTTTATGTTACTATCCACTCTGATGCCATTTAATATTTTTACAAAGATGACTAAATAACATTTATAATAAATAATGGTATATAATATAATAATAATAAGGATATCTCCTACAATAAATAATACTGTGTCGATAGATGGATCGATCATGATCTGTGACGGCTGCATGGGCACGTAATTCACAAGGCCTTGGCGTCTACAAATTTTCTGTTTATAACAGCTGTTTCATCGTATATCGATGTTTTATTTTTGTATTTTCTAACCGTATGCATATGAGGTTATATGTGATTTATGGGTTCATAACCAAAATCTAATATTTACATATAATATTAACAAATATATCATCTAAGATGATTAAACATGCAATACTAACAAGTCGTGGGTTTGTAATGGGTAACTATATTTAATTTCATGTTGGTAATAAAGTACCGTTAGAATGTATTTTTAGACTAGTCTGACTTTCAACTAATCAGTTCCTACTTATTAACCATCTTAATGGGTTATAAATTTCTATCATTTAGATAATAGGCTAACTTAGCAAAGTTTAAACTGCGTGTGAAATGTAATTCATGTGTGTAGGGTGATAGGCGCATGTAGACTCTACTGGTCCAGCAAATAGGTCACTCCATGAATTGTTTTCACTCAGTTTTTTGACTCCGAATCTCAGAAGCACATGTTCGTAAATTGATTTCCAAATCAATTATTCTCGAAGATATGGCTTTATATTTGAAATATTCTCACAAGCATGGTGGTGGAGGTTTGTAGGCGATTTGTACCTCACATGTTTGGGTTGAAAGTATGAACTACGGTATACTTTCTTATTGATTCTATGCAACTGTTCCTTTATTTTGCTCTGAGTGAGTGGCACTTGAACTGTCAGAGTCTTATAAGTTACATTTTCTCCTAGTCATGCTCGATTGCTATCATTTGAGTTTCTTCCTGACTGATTATTTCTGTTTTCATTTGTTCTGTTTGGGGTGCTAGTAGAAGGTGGCGGGCTATTACTTCTGTTTGTGTTAGATGATGTATTCGGTGACGGTGATTGATTATTATTACTTCTAGAATTACTTGTGTTATTATCTCTGTTATAATTCATTTGATCACGGCCATCATAGTATCTGCCTTGATCAGGGTATCTACGGTCCTTATTTCTGTGATAATTATTGTTTTGATTCTTTCTGAATCCATTTTTATTTCGGTGGTGGTTGTTTGGTGGAGGTGTTTCTGTTTCGATTATTTGCATGCTATCATTTTGATTATTATTTGTGGTACCGGAATTGTCCGTTAGCTGATTTGGTGGCTGGTTATCTCTATTGTAATTATTTTCATGTCTCTGTTTTTCTTGGTTGTGATTTGTGGTGACGGCTTGTACGCAATGTAAATGATTTTCAAGGTCTTTGAAACTCTTGATTGCTGTGGTCGACAACACAAGTTGAATTCGGTACGGTAGTTGTTTCATAGCGATGTGAGCTAATGTGAGATCAGGTATGGGATTATCTAACTGAGAGTTGAAAAATCGCAGTCGAGAAACGAATGCGGTGCAGGTTTGTCCACTCTTTTCGTTGTATGTACTTGATATTATTCTCGAAAGTAGGCTCTGCTGCTGATCCAGACTCCAATATTGGTCGAGAAAGGCTTTCAGGAATTCTTCCAATGAATTGAATTCATGCATTCTACCATGCAAAAAGAGTAACGGTTCTCCCATCAACAGTGTAGATAGTCGAAATCTCCATACAGGCCAACTTGCGTGTACTAACTCCTGAATTACTCTCAGCTGGTCGGCAAACGGTTTTGGTGCCATGTAGTTGCTAGTATTGTCGAATTTCCCCAAGCTGTTCATCAAGTGAGATACATTCTGTACTTCAGGCAAAATGATTGTATCATTTCCGCTCCTCACTCTATTTGCATCCGTTTCGATTTGTGATATTTTTATTTGTGTTTGTTTTATTTTATTATTTAAGTCATTTTTCGTAGATTGTAGGTCTGTATCTAGGTTTGTAATGGTTATCTGGTGTTGGCTGACTTCTTGTTCTACTTCTGTAACTTTATTTTGTATTTGAGATTGTACCACTATTAGATCATTGACTTGACTCTGTGTAGTGTTCTGGGTGGTGGTATTCTTCTCTATTTGTACAGTTATTGTTTCTATTGATTTTTCTAGTGGTTGGGTGGAACTTTTTATTTGCTGTTCTAATTTATTGTGGGTGGTGGTGCATTCTACTCTCTGTTTTTCTATTGCCTGTTGTATATTAGTGTTGGTTTGTTTTTCTAACGTTTCAAATTTTTTGTTCAATTCTTTGTCTTGTTCATCTGTTTTTCTTTGAATGTTTTTCTCCAGTTCAGACGCATGTTTTCTCCATTCCTCGCCTAACTCCTTCCTCAAATCTGTCCGCAAGCTGTCTATCCGCTTGTCTACACCATCCATTCTCATATTTAGGTTCACAGCATTATCGTCTAGCTGCTTCCTCACTGTGGCTATTTCTTCCTTCATTTCTTCTTTAAAGTTGCTAACAACTTTCTCCATGCTAATTTCGAATCTTTTACTCATCTTTTCTTGGGATTCACTATTCATCTTCTCCGTCCTTTCCTGGAATTCAATATTCATCTTCTCCGTCTTTTCCATACGGTATTGAGTGTTTTTATCCATTGTTTTTATACCTTCCAATAATATTTTCTTGAAATCCTCGCTCATCCGCATCATGAGGGTAGATCCGTCAGTCGGACTGTCGTTCATCAGTCTGGACGTAAGTGGACTTAACTCGTCAGGTGATGTTAGTGGAGCAGCGTTGGAGGCTGTTGGCGGTGATGTATATGGCGGTACCTTGATCAGGTCGACTTCTTCTTCTCTCCTTGTAGATGAGAGTTGGTAAAGGCTTTCAGGGTTGAAGTTGACGCTGGTGGTACTGCCTGATTCTCGCTCCCTGGGTGTAGTCTCATCTGGTGCGTCTATGACCTCTGGATTGAGTGCGGTTGCATTTTGGATCGTATCATCATTTCCGAAATCCATATAAGACACCGATGAGTTGAGGGAGGCGTTTTCCATGATGGTCTCCCAGTAGTAGGTCAGCTGGGCTAGTATGAGTCTCGCTTATAGTTCCGCGGCGTGAAGGACAGGCGTGTAGCGGTAGGATGTGCGTGCGCGGTAAAGAAAACGTCGCGGCGCGGGTGTGAACAGTCGAGGAAGTGAAGTGAAGACCTTGCTAAATGGAATAAGTGATGTGCGAAGTGATTTAGTGCTCTAAAGTTACAACTCGCCCAGGACTTGTTAATGTAACATGCAAAATTACACATATAAATAGCCCAATCAATTAATATACAATAATCACTAATAATGATATACTTAATAATTTCTAATAATACTATTTTTGAGAATCTTTAATAATAATATGAATTAATTCTTAGGCCATCGCCAAATAAACGAATAAACGATTAATACTCTAATTGCCTTGCCTATGAGATCGCTTCTTAGGGATGTTGCTTAAAATAATTGACAAATTACTTATCTTAACAAGCCCCCAGACCTTAATGCTCTTTTTTTTTTAAAAATTCAATAATTATAGTACCTCTAAAGCTCTAATTTTTTAACTAAAACAGTTTGGCTTTCTTTATTAGGTCACAAAATAATTATTTAAACGATCACCAGAATGTGATTCAGAGCATTAAGTGCATATATCTCTTTTTAAATCGTTGGCGTATTTAATAGAGTACACTCTCTCCTGTTGTATGAATTTCATACAATATAGTACATGAAAGGAATGTCACATTCCTCAAGCCCCACGTTGGGCGCCATTTTGTATAACATATGTTTGTTTTATTTTTTTAGAAAGCCCTTACGTTGAGTGCCATTATGTAACACCTGCTTTTCTTTGAATGTTACTTATTTTATTTGAAGGGATTTACGTTGGGTGCCTTTAAATAATACAACATTTTTTACATTGATTATTCATTTTTATTTAAATATATATCAGAGCGGGTCGTGGGTTCATGGCTTGGCCCAAATGTAACATGCCTAATGTACTATATTTAATCGCTTAACTCTATGAGCTCAGATTCTACCCTCCAAATACTCTATTTGTATTGGTCGTAGTGATTATTTCAGATCTTTTGCGCACCAGTGGATCCACTTTTAGTAAATTTATAGCACTCACGCGAATTTTTATCCCTCTGCTGGCGTGGAGTGGCGGAGTGGTGATGCCCTCTAAGGATCGAAACCTTGGCCCCTCAATCCTGGTGTCGTGGTGGAAAATCTGCTCAGAATCCTTTGGGATCTGTAGTCTGGCTCAACGATCTGTGGTCCGTCCCGTTCCTCACAAGGGTCTCGACTTTGAATTTAATTTAAATTTTGAAATGATAGAGACAAAAATTCGGTGATAGAACTACTTCGGTCGGAAGTCCAGGAGAGAGTTTTTTTTCTTGATTCAGGGAAGCACCTCCGATTCTGTGTCTAATTTTATATTGTGGCCTCCTCTGATTGGCTCTTTTTTTTTTGAACTAATTAACATAATATGCAAATGAGGTATGGGCCTACGTGACTAATTAATGCCCCTAATAAAATATAAATAATTTAATTTGACTAACACCAATCACATAAATAATATAAATAAAATATGACAAACATAATAATAAATTCTGCTGGCTGGATAATACTGCTTTTGAGTAGATGATCATGGTGAGTAACATTTCATTTTCTTACTAAGACTCTATTAATATAAGTATGACTAGCTATTTGATAATATTTTATTGCGTTTTTTCTTATTCACAATATTTAAGGCAATATATTTTTATATTTCACAAATTCCTCGCTACTACGAGTATCTGGCTGAGTAGACAGGAAAAAGCCGGCACATCAGGAGGTTATGTTCCCCATAGCAACAACGTAAACATTGCGATCCCAAGTATATATTAGTGATTTAAATCTGTCTAGTGGCTTATTCGTAATTTAGAAATTTCGTATCGTTACACTTTCTAAATTTTGAACTAAACTATAATAAATAACATTTAAGGTGAAATAGCTCTGAAATAACATTCTCCTGGGCCATAGTATACTATTAATATAAGTGATATGCTATCACTTAGTTTGAGAAGCCCGTAACGCGCTTGGTTCTACAAAATAAATGCATGAAATCATTTTTGTAGAAGCCTTTGTCAGCTTTAAATGGGAACAAAAACATCGATTGAAGTTATTGTTACTGATTTATAAGAAGAAAAAAATTGTACCTTTCCACTACCCATCATTGGTGACTTTTAATGTGTTATTACCCAAGGTTAGAGGAAGCGATTGGCGAAAAAACTATTTCTCTATCAATATTGTTCCTCTGGGTAGTCATATTTTTATTTAATTTAACTGGGCTAATAGTCGAAATTCATTTATTTCATTTGATATTTTGTAAATATTATGTAGGAACTATTCATGCAATTGACGGCATTGTATTCTCGATTTATTACAATGCATTCAATAAGAATTTTTTCAAACTAGTACAGATATAAAGAGTAGTATGGCTTTTATAAAGGGCCTTTGAGGAAGTATTCTGTAACCTACGTTAAACTCTGTTATGAGATTATTCGTACGTAATAACTTTAATGTAAAATTAGGTTTAGGACTCTGAGACGTAAGTTGTTTAATCTTACACTCACTATGAAAGTGGATGACTCAGTTGGAGCATCCAAGTTTGTTTGCAATAACCATCTTGCAAAGTCCATGTGAGCATAACCGTCAGCAACATTCTAAATAATGATATGTGTTTCAGAGCTCATAGCATGGAAGTTCTCGTTATCACAATGAGATAGCATCAAACTTATTCATACCACTAACGCAGAGAGGCTCATACAATCATGTTTAAGTACAACCAAAGAACATGGAAAAGAGTTTTCACCCTGCGAGTTGATGTTAATGATATTATATTATGATGATGCCATTGCAATTTAAAAAATTGCCTTTGCATTTTAAATTTAATTGGAAAATTAATGCAATCAGATCAATTTAAAATATATATCGTGTTATTAATCAATTTTACTCAGCCTTTAGATATATTGCAGAACATTCAACTTTTCAACTTTGACTGTACTACTATACACTTAATTTATACAAACAAAACCTGAATTTCAATGAACGTGCATCATTTTCAGTTGGTGGTTGAGCCGAAAATGACCAAAAGCTCCGGCTCAACCACCATCATCATGAATATCGAAACTCAAGTTTTGTTTGTAAATATAAGCGTAAAGGAAAGTGGGATTTGGCAACATCTATTCCCATTTATCACATGATTAACCATTACTTTTTTATAATATATGGAAGCTCTGTCATTGTTAGATAAGCTTCTAGTGCACACAAATAAGAACAATACAAGAGGTTTTCAATGACAATTCTGTTGATCGACATTCTCAGTGAATAGTCTGACAGTCCCCTTTAGAGCTGCCGTTCCAGTAGAATCGTCGATGTTGTTGAGACGGCATAGAATTAACCTATTAATAGAATTGATATAAGAATTCCGTCTAGACTTTTAGTCAATTTAAAAGCACTCTCATGTTGCTGCTGATCTTGCCAAAAGTGTATTGTAGTCAGTTAATCACAGCGACATTCTTTTATAATTTGGAACATTGTCCACTCCAAGCTAATAGATTCTTTGAATACAGATTCCTTTACCAATCAGAGAAACTAGCTGTCAGGTTTTCTCAATAGACCTCCTCTAGATGGGATATGAAAAATCATGAATATTTCTCTTGTTCAAAATTCGAAAATGGACCTACAATCAACCCGCCGAACACAGGCTGTGTGACATATCCCGGGGCCGGGAGCCCGGAGCTGTCCGCTGTCCCTAAAGACTGGTCCATGATAAAGGATTCAATTAGCTAGCTGCGCTCTGATGCTAGATCTGTCCGGTACGGACCAACCTAAATAAATAATAAAGAGGGCAAGATTGGAAAACGGTGTCTCCTTAGTCACCAGCTAACCTCCTCGTTCCCCGCCACAACGCTGACACCCTTTAGTAATAACCACCCACTCACACCTCTGCTGCCCTCTTCTACCTCAATGTATGGTTCGCAAGCATCGTAAATTTAATCCAACTGGAGAATACCCGCCTCGGCACATATTTCACATCCCTTCACCGGATTACCTGAAAATTTTATTATGAGAAAAATTGAAAATCAGAAATAAATTTTCATCATCATTCACGTTTTACCTTCTCTGATCAGTTCTTCGGAAATCCTCTGATTAAAATCGTTGAGAAAAAATTGGAAGAGTGGACATGAAGACTGGACTTGATTGTAATTCTTACAATAAATAATAATTTAATTACAATCTCATATTCTTAAAATTTCATATTTGCTGAAATCTGGAATGCCCACTTGTAAAAAATTATTTTTCCTTATTAGTCCAGTAATTTTAAATCAAAATCGGCCATAAAAAAATGATACAAGCAAGAGACTTGGCACTTATTATGTACTAATTGGCAAGAAAATTAGATTTTATCCGCCACTTTCCAATATGGCGGCCATGTGACAGTCTCCTTCACTGAAAAACTTAAATTTATCATTTTGCATCCTATTCATAATAAATCATCATGATATTCCCATTTCAATTGCAAATAATGAGTTGTAAATCATAGATGAATTTCCACCTCGGAAGCTAGTGGGTGGTTTGGTGAGAGATAAAGGGCTCTACAATTCTAGAGTGAGAAATACCTTGGTCTACCATCATAAAAATGAACTACTTATCATGTTTTATCGATTTAGTGAGAATTTTTCCATGTCAACTATTGATTTCAATGAGAAATCATCAGTCAAACTTTAAGTTTGAGGAAATTTAAAAAAAAGTGATTTTTAATTTTCCATTTTATGGCGTGAGGATTGAAGATGTCGAAAAAATTAAAAGAACAAAAGTTGTAGATATTAATTCAAAAGACAGTTATTAATTTTAACTGTTTTCAATGCAGTTAATATTTTTCGAGAAAATGAGGAAAAACTAAACTTTGGCCGCCATTTTCCAAGATGGCGGCTGAAGCACAACTATTATCACCGACGACTTTTAGTATGTTACTCAGCATGCCAAGTAGTATATATATATATGCCAAGTTTCTTGCTTTCATCATTTTTTTTTTAATTTCATAAAATTTCTGGACTATATGTTTCAGGTCGATAAATATGAAATATTTTTAGTATGAGAGAGACTGGCCTTCACTCCATCTTGCATCATCACTGCTTTTGAGTATGATAGTATTAATCACTTCTTCACATAGTTTTTAGATTATTCATGTCTCTAATTTTATGGTTTATTAATTAATTTATACTTTTCATTTCATTTCACGTTTTTTCTGTCTCTAGAGGCTCTTTCAACATTTTTTCGTTATGAACTTTTGTTATGGCATTGTGAAAAGTAGAGTGAGCCGCTCACCAGTTTTTGAATCTATCTCTGATTGGAAATCTTTATTAGTATTTGGCGAGTGGGGTTATGCGTACGATTGCCTCGCTAAAGATTCTTTCTCATCTTCAGAACTTTAGCAAGAGCTGGATGAGGGCTGGTAGCTGACAAGCCCTGCATACCAACTAGAGCGTCGGTACTCTTTTGGTGCCTTGCAGTGCAAGAAAAATAGAATTTCGCTGAGCATTACGAAGCTGTTTACGGATCGAAAAGCAGAGAATAGAAGGGAAGGTGGATGACACAGAGCGTATAAATTAGCATAATAAGCCTCAGAGTCAATATTAAATTTTTTCAAATTCCTTCCTTCTCATTCTACCCATTGGAGCGATTTTATAGAGACCAAGAAGATTTTAATAAAACCAAATCATAGGAACTACCATACCGGTTATTACTTTCTTGCCGGGAACTTCTGAACAAGACTTCTCCATAAAGTCAAAGTTATTAACTTTTCAACTCTGCGTTTCCAAGGTAAGAACGGATAAATGATCAGTGGAAGGAGGTGCACTTATTAAAGTGCGTGTCTTTGTATCGGAAGGTGGAAGACCATTTTTTAAATTAAGAATATTCCTACCCTACCCTCATCTTTTTTAAAGGAATTTTATTATTCTCTTTTAATTTGACTTCAATTTTGATTCTCAAGGGGCCAAGTCCTTTCTTCCCTATCCATTCTATATTATAGATTTCGTTGGAATCTGGCAACAGTAACAAGTAATTTCAGTATGATCACAATGTTCAACATAAAACATAACCTAGTATTTATAAAATTTAAAGAGAAGTGACATGTAGAAGGTTTTTTGAATTTGAAAAGAGTTTTTAATTATGCAGCGATTGCGCTTGCAACGAGTGAGCCATACCCTGTCAAGGGCCCTGGGACCTGGAAACTACCATGTACGGTAGCATAGTCGCAAAAATATTTAGGTTCTTTCTACACTGATAAATTTTAAAGGAACTGATATCTTATCTTAAATAGATATAAAATTTATATCTATGTATATACATTTATACGGATATTTTGAACACTTTGTATGCAAACTATCTTTATTCTCCGTTCAGAGTCCCACAAAAATGTTGTTACCCCGTGCGCTGAATAAACTAGCTACAAGTTTTTTCTCGTTTTGGCTACCAAAAGGCTACGTTAATCCATAGTAGACAGCCAATCTTAAACAGGCTACGTGTTAGCAGTAAATAGGAAAAATATTTTTGGAAGCACAATCACTAACTTTGAGTGGCTCAAACCTCTCTTAATTTTCAAGCCAGAGGGTCTCAGTTATTATAATCTATAAAAATTGAAATATTTAGTATTGCAGTCATGCTGCAGAACTGCAGTGAATGTTATTGGATTCATAAATTATTCTTAAAATATATCCAATTTTCATCATTGTTAATTTCTAATCTTTAATTCTTCCTCCATCTCATTACCTTTTTTAATATTTGTAGATTACGTCTTGGAGACTCCAGTTAAGGAGTATAAGACAAGTCAGATCAACAATATTATACACTAGATACCATAATTACTTCAATTAGTTGAGGTGAGGCTTAATTTTGATGTGAAAGGAACTCTTGTACACTATAAAAAGCTTTATCAACTAAATATTTCTTCAATTGTTTTTTAAATATTTCTATATTTTCAAGACTCTTCAAAAACTGCGGTAGCTTGTTGTAGAATTTCCTACCAATATAACTAGGTTTTTGTTTGAATAAGCTACTATTGTGACTCACCAAGTGATAATCTCCTCGGCTTCTTGTATTATAATCATGTACATCAAGATTTTGGTTAATATCATTCGTTTTTACATACAGAGTAGCTTCATACACATATAAATTGGCAGGGTACAGTTAGGAGACCAAGTCTCTTGAACAACGGCCTACATGAATCTAATCTATTTACTCTTTCTATACACCTAACCGCTTTCTTTTGGATCTTAAACACCCTATCAAGATTTTGTTTTGATGAATTACCCCATACTAAGATAGCATACCTAATATGTGACAGTAAGAGCCCATGGTAAGCTGTAAAAAGTAACTTTTTGTCATTCAATCTAGCGAGCTGTCGCAGAACAAATACCCCAGATGAAATTTTACTAAATATTTTCTCAATGTATGGAGTCCAGGTCAATCGTCTATCCAACATAACTCCTAGAAATGCAATTTTTTCTTCCTGGTCTAATTGATTATCGTTTACAAATACGTTTATAGCCCTATCTTCATTTAAATTATGTTTGTTTTTGAATTGAAGGTATTGGCATTTTTTACTATTTATAGTTAATTTCAACTGATTTAAAAATTGAACAATGGACTGCACACCTATATGGGCACTTATTTCTAAATTATCTAGAATGGAATTGCTGAAAATTAGTGATGTATCATCAGCAAATAAGAGGGCTCTACCACTAATTAATTCTTTAGGTAAACGGTTGACATATAACAAAAAAAGCAATGGACCTAGTATTGACCCCTGAGGCACTCCAGCTTGCACCTCCAATTTATTAGATTTATTCTTTACTATACTATTACCAACTACTGTAGTTAGTTCTACACATTGTTTTCTCCCAATAAGATATGATTCAAACCATTTCAGTTCAACCCCATTTACACCTACATTTTGCAGTATTTCCAATAAAGTTCTATGATTAACACAATCAAATGCCTTTGACAGATCTAAGAAGATTGCAGTAGCTTTATCACCTGAATCTATTATATCTATTAGTTTTTCAACTAGAGAAACTATGGCTGTCTTTGTTGATCTCCCTTTCTGGAAGCCATGCTGTTCATCACAGATAAAGTTAGCTTCTTGAAGGTGCAGAAGTAACCTATTTAGAACTACTCTTTCAAAAATTTTACTTATTACATTTAAAATACTAATGGGCCTATAGTTTTCTACCTTTTCTCTATCACCACTTTTGAAGATTGGCAAGATCTTCCCCTCTTTTAAGTTATCTGGAAAAACACCTTGTTCTAATGAATGGTTGATCAGATGAATCAAAGGGTCTAACAATTGATCTTTACATTCTTTCAGAATTTTACTGGATACCCCATCCATTCCTACAGTTTTTTTATTATTTAAACTATCAATGATATTTGACAACTCGTCTTGGCATACTGGGTGGAATTTTAATTCGTTCTGAATCCCCTCAGTATTCCTCATGTTTGCATCACTAATACCTGTATTAAGAGATTTTTGAAGATCCTTAGCAACCAGTTGATAATATATGCTAAAGAAATCACAAATGTCTACACTATCATCAATATATTTGTTATTTTCGTTAATTATTCTGGGGACACTAGTATAAGCATCTACATGAGCTACTTGCCTATTTTTGTTTATTACATCCCACACTGCTGTGTTAAAGTACACACTATTATTCAAAATTTCAGCTGTTTTCTTACATTTCGCTCTTTTCACTTTTTTCATATAGTTTTTCTTTAGAGCTTTGTAATTATCTTCACTTAACATATTTCTAGATAGTTTGAATTCATCATATGCATCTTTAACCCTATTTCTTTCTGCAAGGATATCATCAGTTATCCACTCTTCAATCTTGTCTAATTTGTTCTTTACAGGGACTCGTATAACTGGACAACTCATAGTAATAAGAAACCTTAAAATATTAATGAAACTATCATATTTGTCATTTAAACTATTGCTATTGTAAACCCTACTCCAGTTTTCTTGTAGCAGATTCTGCTTCAAACAATCGATATTCCCCTGTTCACATTGTTGAATTTCTTTCATTACTCTACTCTTTTTAATTGATTTATGACCTTGCAACCCCACCTCTAAGATTTGATAGTCATGATCAGATAGTTCCGAGCCGCCTAATCTTGTTTTAGAGTAATCTATATTAGTAAGGATGTTATCAATTATTGTTTGTGATGTTCTTGTGACTCTGGTATATTCATGAACTTTTATTTCCAAGTTATTCATGCATATAATATCCTTTAAATCTTCTGTCATTTTATTCTGTGTTGCAAAGTCTGTATTGAAATCTCCCGCTACAATAACGTTTGTAAAACGAGTAGTAGTAATCTCTAAAAGCCTATTGAATAGTTCACAAAAATTGTTCCATTCCCCATTTGGTGACCTGTAAATACCTAACACCGCTACTTCGAAATTAAATGTTTGCATATTCTTAGCATTTTTAGTGAAGATAGCTACTCCCCCACTTCGATGAGATGTCCTGCAATACGACGTTTTCAATGAATAGTTTGTAATATTAAGTTGTAACAATTCATCTTCTTTTAAACCATGCTCTGTGAAAATAGCTATATCAGGAGCCTCTTCTTTAAAAAATACTTCGATTCTATCTATTTTGTTACGAATGTATTGAATATTCTGATGGAACACAGTGAGTACCGGTACTTCCCTATCATCCCTTATTACTTTATCGTTGGTTTTGCATATTGAAGTAGATCTACTTAATCTCCTAGAATTTCGGGAGCCTATCAGATTGTTACAAGAGTTCCTTCCACTAATGCTATCCGGATTTTTTGATCGATTATCGTCTTTTAATGCAATTGAAGATATGAATTTATCATTTGAAACTAGTTTCCCTTCCCGGTTTTGAGCCACTTTACTAAAAAAGGTTCGTTAGATGATTGTTTAGGAGAATTATTGACAGTAGATTGCAAACGACTTTCAATCAGCTCTGCCAGCCTATTACAAAATATTACTTTGCCAGATTGATTTAGATGTTGACCATGATTAGTGAAGTTTTGTTTTTTCAGCCTTTCATTTAGAAAACAAATCCCCAACTGCTTAGAATTCTTATTTTTTAGGCTGTTGATTGTATTATGAATTGATTTATTTGTTGACTTAATGGCTTCATTTAGCTCTGGCCTATCAAACCTATACGGAATTGTACTTATTATTACATTAGTTTTTTGGCTGAGTGGCACAATCTCTTTAATTTTTTCATTTATTTCAGGAAGATGTTTTAGATTAGGTTCATTTACATTGTTTGAGCCACCCAGTACTATTAGAAAATCGTTTTTTCCAAAATCTTTAGTTTGTTCCTGTGCTGACTCTACGATTGCGTTTATAGGGGCACTTGGTTTGAAAAAGCTCTGAACTTCATACTTATGTTCTTTCTGTTTTTTCCTAATATTTTTCATGGTTATAAAATCTGGGTTGGTTTTGGATTGGACTTTGAAAGTGTTTTTATTGCGTGATATGTCCTGCCTCAGGTATTCATGTACATGGATACTTGTATTTTGTGTAGCAGTTTCTGTGTCTATTATAGTTTCAGTCATATTATTATAGACACAGAAACTGCTATACAAAATACAAGTATCCATGTACATGAATACCTGAGGCAGTACATATCACGCAATAAAAACACTTTCAAAGTCCAATCCAAAACCAACCCAGATTTTATAACCATGAAAAATATTAGGAAAAAACAGAAAGAACATAACCTGATCATAACCACAGCTGACAAAGGCAACATCACAGTCATTATAAATAAACAGAAATAGACACAAAGGTACAACAATTCATTACTAATAATAAAATCATGGAACTAAAGAATGATCCCACTCCTAAGTATCAAACACAAATAAAAGATGCCATCAATCGTACTCAACACATCATTCCTCACAGCCACAAAAAGCACCTCAAACACATAAATCCATCAGCACCAAAACTAAATGCCTTACCAAAAATTCACAAAGCAGATATTCCCATCAGACCTCTCATAAATCACACACATGCACCTGCACACAAATTATCAAAACTCCTAGATAAAACAATAAGACAGAACATAACATTCCATCAGCACACAGCAGTAAAAAATAACATAGACCTGATAGACAAACTACAAAAAATCCATATACCACACAATTCCACACTATCTTCTCTTGACATTACAAATCTTTACACCAATGTACCTATACATGAAACACTTCTTCACCTTAAACAAATGCTCATCCAAAACAACACACCACCTGAACAGCTCCAAGAAATTTTAGACCTCACAACACTAGTTACCTCACAAAATTACTTCACATACAATAATAAATTCTATTCACAACCTCTTGGCCTTCCTATGGGTTCCCCAATTTCTTGCATCCTAGCTGAAATCTTTGTCCACAATATAGAACAAAAACATATCCTACATAATACAGACAAAATCATTAGCTGGCACCGATATGTTGATGACATTCTAATTCTATACAAAGGCAATAAAAGACAAACTGAAATATTCCACACCAATCTCAATAAAATCCATCCCAATTTAAAATTCACCTTAGAACTTGAACACAATAATAGTATCAACTTCTTGGACATCACTGTAACAAAGCAGGAACATGCATTCAAAACATTTAGAATTTACAGGAAACCCACAACAACTGATACAGTAATACATAACACATCAAATCACCCAACCCAACATAAACATGCCGCTTTCAATCACATGCTCCACCGACTAACAAACATTTCTATGTCACAAGAAGATTACAATATAGAATTGAATACCATAAAATACATAGCACAACAGAATGGTTACAAACACACACTAATAGACAAACTACTGCACAGAATATCAACAAAACCAATCACTCACACCAGCAACAAACAGAATGACAACCCTCATATATTCATCACACTTACCTACCTCAACAACAAAACTCATAAAATAGCAGCTTCATTCAGGAAACTCAAATATAAAATAGCTTACAGAACAACTAATTCACTCAAAAAACACCTGCATTCTCAGACAACATCTCAAAACAAGTACAACAGATCTGGAATTTACAAATTGAAATGTGATGACTGCAACAAGTTCTATATAGGACAAACTGGCAGGACATTCACCACTAGATTCAAAGAACACACAAGAGCCATCTCACACCCAAACACACATTCCACTTTTGCTGAACACATCATTTCAACAGGCCACAGTTATACAGACATTGACACTAATTTAGACACACTACACTTCACTCACAAAAGCCAGAAACTCAATGTTTTAGAACAATATGAGATTTACAAACATGCAAAGCAGGAACCTGACAACATCTTAAATGATCAACTTAACTTCTTCTCACATACTCTATTTGACAAAATAATCCCAATTTCAAACCTCCCGCCTACTCATCCCCCCACCCCATCACCATTCCAACATATACATAACCCTCAAACTCATAGCTTAAGTCAGTGGGTCGTCTACCTACTGTGGGTCGTCTGACGATGCTCTGGACAACAGAGCGAAACGGCCGTCACGCCATAACGTGAGTTAATTTCCATTCAAAAGTTGTTTTATTAAGTTTATAGAACTTTTCGATTTAAAACGGTAGTTTTCGATTCACAGCTATTGCATCCACAAATAAAATGTGACGATAGTTGTTGAAATGTAATGTAATCGGAAGTTTTCTATAGAAAGAATAGCAATTTCTCAAAAAATAACTTAAAAATACTTTCTGAGCAGAATCAACGAAGATCTCCAGATGTGAAGGTACTTTTTTATTTTTGTTCCATTCCGCATTTTACAACACATTATTGTTTGTATTTTATCATTTGATTCCTACTCAATGCAGACGTTCATTGCAACCTTGCTTCTAAACAATAATTATTATGATGCAATGATAATCAGTTTTACGTTTTATATAATATTGGCTCGTTTAGAAAAAGTTTTGTTTTTAATCTAGGGATGTGCATATAACGGCTACTCGCACAAAATCTTGAAAATTCTATTTTTACAAGTTAAACTTTATCGGAGCATTATGATCATTCACTTTCCCAATTACTCCCAGAGGTATAAAAGAAGGAAACTAAGTGGCCTACAACTTTAAATAAACTTTCAATTCAGGTTGATTGAATAACCATTAATTAAAGTGCTACCATCCAAAATGTTCCCTTTTCGTAATTAAAAATAGAAGTCTCTCCACTTTTCATTTGAATAAGAGTTAAAAAAGAGAAAATGAAGAAAAGGAGAGCAGGAAATGACTAGACATTTGAAAGGTGATTGCTAAAGAGAACGGTAGGAAAACGTTGAGTACTTTCAATGTTTTCTAATAATGCAGTTTCAGGAAGATAATCTATTTCGAAGCATTAAAAAACAAACCTTTCCTGATTGATTTCAAAGAAGAAACGCTGAGCTAATTATTCTTTTTCATTCAAGTTCTTTGGAGTATTTACTTTTATCGAAAGTGTCAAGAAGGATCTTTGTTCGAGGCTATATTATTTAAATAGTGAATCGTGATTATTAATAAGATAAGTATAGTATCGGAGGGGCTGATGACCTATAAATAATCAGTGAAGGCTTTATTGATCGCCCGCAATTGATCGTTTGGGTTGAACAATATATACATTTAACTAATTAGGAGCTGGTTGTTTCCCTAGTTTTTTCTGCCAAAATACTAATTTTTGGAAACCATTTTATTCACACACACAAGATAACACAAACCAATACAGTAGGCAGCAGTTGCCTGATGATGATGGCGGCAATGGCGGACATCTTAAAGCACAAAATTCAAAACTTGCATACTATTAAACAGCTAGACTGTGCAACTAAACAGCCACAGTTCCCGGTGATCAAAAAATCATACACTGAAAAAAGGCCACGGATTCACTTCCTGCCCCGGGACACACGGGGCTACTCGTTAAGGCCTGTAATTGATCGTAATAGAATTGGAATGGCATGAAAGTAACAAATCCAATCATGTCATTCCACCACCACTCAAAGAGACATTTGATACAATTTCATCCATTACCCCCCCCCCGCACTGCAGGCGCTACCAAAGCTACACAAACCAAACATATCCATCCCATAGTGAACTAACAGAAAGCCCCTGCCCACAAAATAGCTAAGCACCTAGACCACTTTCTCAGAAAACACATAACAATTAACACCACCACCCATCTAAAAACAGCAGACTCTAATCACTCAAACCACATCTCCCACAATTCAACCATAACATACTTTGATATCACGAACCCCTACTCCAACATCCCGGTCACTAAAACTATTAGCATAATCAAAAACCAACTCATAAAAAATCCACAAGTATCAGCTGATGAAATTGAAGAAATCACATTACTAAACTTCTTATCACAATAACCAAAATATGACTTTCAATTCTATGACAAATACCACAGCCAATCAGCCTATGTGATCACCCATTTCTAGCATAATTGCCGAAATTTATCTCCAACACTTGGGAAATAAATCAAATATTAATAAAAAATGACATTCTCTGAAAAAATCATTTACTGGCACAGTTGACAACATCCTACTTTTATTCAAAGAAAACAAACGACAATGTGACCACTTTTGTACCTCCTTAAATAAACTAGAAACCAACATACAATAATCATCAGTTGCATATGAAAAGAAGAGAAAAATCAATTATATTGACTGAACTACAGCAAAAAATAATGGCCAGAAACATGAATTTTAGATTTACAGAAAAGCAACTTTGACTGACACCCTAATCCACAATTCGTCCAACCACCGATTGCACACGAACATGCTGCTTTCCATTTATTCCTCCACAGATTGAACTTCATTCCACTATCACCCCTCCAACTACCAAAAAGAACAAAATACAACAAAATACATTGCCTACATTAATGGATATGACCAGGACTTGATTGACAGACTACTATTCAAAACTAAAAACAAAATACATAATCCAACACCCAACAAAGCTGACTGACTCTCTCTCACTTACTTCAACTCTCACTCAAGTCGAATTGCCAACAACCTTTTCAAGCATTTGTAGCCATGAGTCTAAAACGACCTGGAATACAATTTTAGGGGGATTAATTCTCAAAATTTTCCTGGGGGTGGACCTCCGGCCTCTCTTCTTTCTGGGGGGTACGGTATTTACAGCCAGTTTCTGGTGCACTCTTTGGTAGAAATTTTGGTGAGAAACGCCAAAGTGAGGCGAACTCGTAGTGGTTAGAGTGGCTTTTGGTGAAATGGTCAGAAAGTACGACACATGTCTCAACTAGATTTCGACCTCAGCAAAACCGCATCCAACTCACCTCCAACACTTTATTGACTCTTAAACATAATGGCCTTTCGCTGCCCATATCGGTATTTTCACTGAGAGATTTCTCTTACTCCAGTACTTTCATGTTTTACTACTGTAGCTCAGCGTATATCATTCTTTATAGTCTACTATGCCTACCAATATGATTATATTTAAATTCATTATATTGCAATGACCAAATATCATGTACAAAGACTTTCTACTCCAATACAGTACTTCTACGTCCGCCACAGTTGCAGACACGATTTCTAATAAAGGTACCTTTCATGTATAAAGTATAAAAGATACATGATACAAAATTATTACAATAAGAGAAAGCTACATAATCTCATAGAAATGCCGGAGTTGCGGTATAATCATACGTACCTCCAGTACTATTAGAGCTTGCTGTAGTTATTACAGTATACAAAGTTCATATAATATCCATTCAAAAAGATTCTTAAAAGAATACACCAAAAACATTTTTTTTAGAATTACAGTTCAATTTATTGGCTGAATCAAGTCAATCAAGTCATTCTCATTTATCAATCATTTGTCAATCAAGTCATTCTCAGTTGCTGTTTTTAAATGTTTTTATTAAAAAAATTGGGGAATTCTTATTGCAGATGTCTCTTTTAAAATAGAAAGATTACAGAAGTAGATAGAATAAAATAGATAGATTACAAGTAATCTTTTGAAGTCGGCGCCAAATATTTTATGACTTTTTTTTAGGATGAAGCCCACATAGGTCTGAGACCTGTGCGTGGGTAATGAGTTGGATGATGGTGATTGATGAGTTGGACCTACAGTTTTAGGTGGGTTCCAAACCACCGGGAAGTGATTGATAAGAAATTCTATCTAATATCAAAACTAACACTGTATTTCAATTAAATATGTGATTCACACTCACTTTTACTGAAATGCAGTGATTGATAAGAAATTCTATCTAATATCAAAACTAACACTGTATTTCAATTAAATATGTGATTTACACTCACTTTTACTAAAATACAGTGTCAGTTTTGATATAAGATTGTTCAATTATTTCGTCATGGAAGACATCACAGACTAATTCTGTTATACAGAGTGATCGTAAAGTCGCGCAACCAAAAATTATAACAATCTTAGAAAGCTGGAATATTTTTGTTTCTTTAATTTCAAAGTTTATGATACAAGTTATAATTATTACAACTTACTTACTTACAAGTTCATAATTAGTGCTGGAAATGTCCACCATGATTTGCATCAACGTATTCTCTTACATTGCAAGCAACCTTTTTCAATGTAGCAGTAGTGATAATTTGATATACAGTCTTCAATGCTTTTTTTCTGAGTTCATCAAGTGTATGCGGGTTGTTTGCGTATACATCATCTTTCAAATACCCACACAAATGACAATCAGTAGGACTCAGACAGATCTGGTGAACGAGGAGGAGACCACAAACCACAAGAAATTATTGAATGATGCGCTGTACCAACTTATTAAAGAAAACGAGCAGAGGTATAGTTGGTAAAATGTGTAACAGGTCAGCCCAGAAGTAAGAGTACTAACTGGTCAGGCCTGAGCGAATACTCTTGTCGGCAAAGAACTTAAATAATGTCACCTTCATAAAATACCAGGACAGGATTCAAAAGAATAGCCAGATCTTCCAAACAATTCTACTTTTCGCTATATTGAATTTCAATCTTTTACAGAGCAAGAAATCCATAAAACTTATAAAAACTAAAAACTTCAAGTTAAATCTGATCAGATCTTATATTGTTAAAAAAAAGAGATTCCATATGTGAGTATATTCATGTACATATATATATATGTATATACACATACATACATAAATACACACACATACAAATACTATCACTATTGTGTGCACACTTCCAAATTCTTAAGGAGCAAAATATACGATTATAACTTAATCCAAGTTAAACTTAACATTTAAAAAAAAACGTTTTCATGTAGTAGAATAAAATTTGAATTTTACGAAGATTTAGAGATTTAAGTTTTAAAAAGAAAGTCCAGTTGATAATTTACAATGTTGGCGGCGAAAGATAGAAAGTTCCTGTTGTTGAATAATTTGCAGATAATTTAGTACGAAATATAAAATGTTACCTTCATCTCGGAGTTACTCTAATTTTGAATCACACAAACATCAAACCTCTACGATGATTTGGTCGTAAGCGGTATTCATATTCCAAAATTCAATTCATAACGTTCTGGGTCGACGATCACAGTTGAAGCATGTTGTGAAAATATCTTGAACGAACATGAGACATACTTTCATTCGTCCTATTCGTCAATTCATAGATCCTGAAATTCTTCGATTCATAAGTACATCGATACTGTGATTCTGCGTTACTCTGGTTCTTCGCCCGCTGAAAAGAGTCCCAATAAAAACGAATAGAAAATAGTAACTTAACTCATAAAAATAATTCCAACTTAATAGGTTTCGAAAAATTGACAAACAGACAAGTCAAGTTCACTCCCAAAGATTAACAATGAAACGTTTTGAGAATACCAAACAAAAAATAGATAGAATAGACATAATTAATTACGTGACTCAGGTCAAGGAAAAGATATTTAAATTTGAGACATTAATAAAAATGAAGTATTACTAACAAAATAAGATGATGCTAACGATAGGAAATAGTTCGGCCTAAAGCACGTTTAGACAAAACTTGGCAAGTAGCGTTACCTAACTGGCCTTAAAAAAAAGGACTTAATTAAATTACAGAATATTGAAACAGCCAAAAATAATAAGTAAAAGATACATTGTAAATCAATAGTAATTAAGAATGGATGAAGAAATAGAAAATCTAAAAGTGAAATATTATACTCAACGTGCTCATAAACGAACAAGAGTCAACAAGATAAGATACGTTATTCAGAGAAAAATTAAGACTCAAATTTAAGAATACAAAGTAAATTGTTTTGTCTCCAGTTACTACGTAGTATTCTTTAGAGTAAATCGCAGCTAAAAGAGCATTAAAAAGACATATTAAGTAAATTAAAGAATTCACAAATACAAATCGACAAATTACACTTACCCAACTAGGCGGACATAAATTTAGTATTTAGCAACTTAAGTTTGGCATCAATACAGCAGCCAAGTGGAAAAGTTTGAAAAAAAGTTAAACAAAAGAAAAAAAGTAAATTAAAACCAGATCACCACATGATCATATTAGTTAACAAAAAAAATTTACTTCAGGACATCATGGTCCAAATAAGAATCGATCCTACCCTTCGAACATTTTGTAAGAGAAAAGAAGCATCATCCAGGATCGAAAATCGAACAGGCTTCTTCTCATATCAAACAGCTGTTCAACTTCAAGTAAGATCAGCAGATGAACCAACCTAACGAAAAAGGTCGCAGACAAAGTCAACATCAAGACAACTTTCCAAATAAACAATGAAAAAAAAACTAGACCAGACGAGTCAAAAGGAAAACTAAAAAATAAATATAAAAGTGGATACCAGCTAGTAAACAGTTTTATGAATTGAATAATGTACTAGAGCAGACGAGTATGACAAGTACAGAGGTGACAGTTACCGTAGTAGCGTCAGAGTAGTACCCGCGCAATTCAAATATAATAGTTCGTACCTATAAAACTAGCAGTTTTATAAAGGGGTAATTAAAAATTCATTACAAACTCCCCCTTCTTGCAGTTGTGGGCCACGCCCACAATAGGAAGTAAAGAAAAAACTCAAAAAAGTAAAGGAAAAAGTAGGCAGACGAAACAAGAAAACAAATGAGAAGGCGCGCACTTCACAAATGATCTGTCTCAGAAAAAAAAAAGGGGTGAAGCATTTAAAGAGATTACAAAGTAGGAGAAGACGACAAGAACAGAAAGTTGTACAAGTGAAATGTAGTGATCAGTTACAATTCACCTGTAAGTAGAAGAAAAGAGGAAAGTTTAAAACCAAATAATAATAAGAGAAACGAGAATAATAGATGAGCGGTAATGGAATACTAACATGAATAGTCATTAAAGAATTAGTACAGATTAAAGAAGTTTGAAAATTAAAAAAAAAATAGAGCTTTGGACGAGAACAAAAAAAAAAAAAAAATGTTTGGACTCAAAAAACAAAATTTAGATCGAAGACCAACTTGGGCTTCCAAACAAAAAAAAATTACCAAGAACTCACAACCATAAAGTTAATAGTAAAACTACGAACTTTATGAATTAAAGGTAACTAAGGTTAGTAAAACGAGGAGCAAAATTTTCCAAGAAAAGAAAAATAAATAACCAGAAACGTTAAAGTATTCAAATCAAGAATTTATACAGTCCATAAAGAAAAAGGTAAGTTCCATTCTTGAGGGTGAACTGATGCTTACTTCACTAAACCTAACAAGAGATCGAAACATCAAAACGAGACAACTAACAACTTATGAATAGCTATTAACAACATTACTGAAATGACGTAGAATAACAATCTTTCTACAATACATAATCACAACACAACTTTACAACGACCAACTTATGTTTCAAAAAAAAAAACTAATTTTTCAGCACCTATCAATGTTTTATAAAGACGCACCACCAAAATAAATCAAGACTCTGGCCCAGAGTTGCAGAAAATTTAATTGGGGTGGACGTTATCTTTGTACTACAAGTACAAATAAATATTCTTTAATTACTAGTACCACAGGAAAGTTAGTAAAACTATAACAACCAGGTTACCAAGTAAAGAAGACACCTAGAAAAGTCCATAGCACATCAGGGATGCTAATGGTAAGTCCGACATTCGGAACAATAACCGAAATAGAGACTCAAATCTTAAGCTACAAAGAAAAATGAAAAGCAAATACAAACTGTCCGATGACATCAAATTCGGACTAAACGATACTACACCTAATATTACAGGTACTAACAGTAGTTAATGCAATTAGTGACAATCAGGATAGCAACAATTCAAACAATATCATCTTTTCCACAAGAATACAATTACCTAAACCAAACCAAAACCTAGATCAAGGGCAAGGAACGTAATATTTTAACAAAAATAATTTTCTCGGTAACTAACAGCGTGAGCAACAGGGATCTTAAAGAAATTAAGACAACATAAAAAAAAACTTCAAACACAAGAATCAAAAACAACCAACATTGGTGACAACAGAGTTTTTAAGAGTCAAGTCTAAAACTAACTTAAATCTCATAAAGAAATTTAAATACACTAAAGCAAAGTTCCTTATATATTATTCGCAAATCAGAGCAAAGAGAACTAGAAGTTGAAATTACTATCAACCAGTAGTGACACATTTGTTGCCGTAAAATTTTTTGAGATGAGAAACATGGGCTTTTAAAACAAAGTTTCCGGTTTCAACTTCGTGCAGACTGACGGTTACTGGAGTAAGCCATTTTTTAATTTGAAAAGGACCTTTCCATCTGTAACTAAGCTTCTTAGAAATCTTGTTGATAGCACTACTGACAACATGAGTCTTAACCCAAACTAAGTCACCTAACTGAAAAGGCACCTCAACTCTATGACGATCGTAATTCTGTTTGACTCGAGAATGTGATTTAATAAGACTATTTCTAGCTTTCCTCCAGACATCGAGCGAGTCATTATTGTTACGGTCAGGAAGAATATCATCGAGATTCCAGGCGTGTAGTAACGGTTCTTTAGGACAATATCTAAATAAAAGTGAAAACGGTGTGGAGTCGGTACTCTCATGTTTACTCAGGTTGAAGGCTAAAGGTAACCAAGATAAGCATTCGTCCCATTTACTATGTGAGTCACCATGAAAGGCGATCAGAGCGCTTCTTAAATTTCTGTGAACTCGTTCGGCGACATTAGGAGCCGGATAATAAGCTGAGGTGGTGAAATGAAAAATTCCTAACTGGAAGCAAAAGTTTTTAAATTTAACAGAAGAAAATATTGAAGCATTATCAGAAACGATCTTTTTTGGAACAGAGAAATTAACGAAAATAGATTTTAGAGACTTGATTACAGCGTTAGTGTTGGCTTGTCGAATGGGAAGTAACCAACAGAACTTAGAAAATCCATCGACACAGCTAAAAATATAACTGTTTCCCTGAGCTGTCCTAGGTAAAGGTCCAACGATGTCAATGTAGAATTGTTCAACAGGTTTTTCGACAATTTTAGAAGAGAGAAAACCGAAATTCTGTCGTTGACTAGGTTTACTCTTTCCACAAGTCTCACAAATTTTTACCATCAGAATAATGTCTCTTCTCATACCATTCCAGAAAAAATTTTCAGCAATCCTATGCATAGATTTAGCGATTCCAAGATGACCACCTAACGAGGATTCATGGTAATACTTGAAAACTACTGGAACTAAGATTTTCGGAAGAACTATTTTGAAATTAGTTTGATTACGTTTCTTAATCACAAGGACTCCTTTAGAAATACAGTACGGAAATTGATCTAAACCAGACTCAATTTTCTTAATGGTATCACTAATAAAAGGATCCGCATTTTGATGACAGCGTATATCGGTGAACAAAACTGGGAAATCAGTAAGTTTAATAGTATTTATTACAGAAAATAAAGGTTCAACAAAATTATCATCACTTCCGAAAGTTTCATCTGGCTCATCCTGAAACATGCGTGACAAACAATCAGCTGTGACATTAGATGTCCCAGGGATGTGTCGGACGTCAAACTGAAAAGCTAATAGACGAATTATCCAACGTCCTAAACGACCTGTCTGTCTAGGATTTGACAAAACCCATTTCAGAGCTGAATTATCGGTTAAAAGCAGAAACTTAGAATGTTGTAAGTAAACTTGAAATTTTTCCATCCCAAATATGGCAGCAAAACATTCAATTTCATAAGTTGAGTATTTGCTCTCCTGCTGTGTAAGTTTTTTAGAAGCATAGGCAATAGGCATAAGAACTCCATCAATTTCTTGGGAAAGAATGGCAGAAATAGCGGTAGACGACCCATCAGTTTGCAAAACGAATTGTTTAGAAAAATCTGCTGTTCTTAAAATGGGAGGACTAATAATAGCCTTCTTTAACTTCTGAAAAGCAATTTCATGTTGTTCTTCCCATACGAATTTGATCTTTTTCTTCCTCAGATTATTGAGGGGAGCGGCGATTTCAGCAAAATTTGGTATGAACTTATGGTAATACCCTACCATGCCTATGAAACGAGAAACAGCTTTAGAATTTTTTGGGGCAGGAAAAGTTCTAATTGATTTAGTCCTACTGGGATCGACAGATATTCCACGTGAGTCAACTAGATGCCCAAGGAAAGAAATCTGTTGTTTGGCAAAATGTACTTTTTGAGGATTAATAGTGAAACCACCTTGTGCTAATTTAGATAAAACAATTTCGATGTGTTCTAAGTGTGAATCAAAATCTTTGGAATATATTACTATATCATCGAGATAGTGGAACACGAATTTGAACTTAACGTCCTCAAACAAAGTATCAAGAACAGACGATAATGCTTGAGCACCTGTGGATAAGCCATAAGGTACACGAGTAAATTGATATGTGTTTTGCATAGTACAAAACGCAGTAAGGTGACGACACTCCTTCTTAAGTGGCATTTGATAGTATGCCTGGTTTAAATCCAAAACAGTAAAATATTTAGCACCGTTAAAAAAATTAAATGCGCAGTCGATTTTAGGTAAAGGCACACTGTCAAGAGCTATACGTGGGTTCAGAAATCTGTAGTCAATAACAACTCTCCAATCTGAATCACCTTTGGGGACTAGAAAGCAGGGACTCGAATAGTGACTCTGACTTTTTTCAATCACGCCCTCTTCTAACATTTTCCTAATTTTGGAGTTCAAAATTTCCAGCTTTATAGGGTCCAATTGATATGGAGCTCTCCTTACAGGCACATCAGACAACAGACGAATTTCATACTCAATTAAATGGGTCTTTCCAAGCTTAGTAGTCAAAACATTATCATACCTGTCCAGCACAGTAGCTAACCTTTTCTTTTCGCCATCATTCAAATCATTTTCAGACAAATCCATCACAAGATTATTCGATACATCTAACGACAAATTATTCAAGTCACACTTTAACTTAAATTTGTAGCTTGCTCTGAAACCAAAATAATACTGTTGATTAAACAAGTCCAGGATTAGTTTAGTAAAATTAAAGAAATCACAACCGAGAATTAAGGGTACAGACAAACTATCAGTGACAAAGAATCTAAACTTCCAGCTGAAATTATCTATCTTAATTTTTAAAATAACAGATTCAGTTAGAATAAGTTGACCATTATTGGCAGTAGTACATGCCAGATGTTCTCTTCGGAAATTCAAGGTTGAAAAATCAGAAACTAACATAGCAAGACACGCTTTAGAAACAATACTATAAGCAGCACCAGAGTCAAGTAGGGCAATAGTGTTGAAAGAAGTATAAGAATGCCTAAGTTGACAATCCACAACAGGAACAATTCGTTTTGACAAAACCTTGGCCTTTCCATTAGCTGGGTGTCGCTTGTCAAAACGCCTACACATTTTCTGTGCCTTTTTATTATAGTAAGTAAGTTTAGATTTAGGTTTCACAGGTTTAGAGGGAACTTTATTGATCTCAGTTAAATTTGAATTTACTAAAATATTACAAGGGTTAACAGACTGTAAATAATTTGAGCTATTATTTTTACTTTTAAAAATCATGCTATTGTTCTTAACGGGCCTTAGTCAACTTTTGCTTTTATTCTTACAGTCACGAGAATAATGACCTAGTTTCTGACAGCTAAAACATTTCACATCATCAGTTTTCCTAGCTAAAATGTTCGGAGACTGAAAACCAGTTTTTTGAAAATTTGAGTTACTACGATAATTACTACTATTAGGGTTGCTATGACAATGCCGAGCAATATGCCCTGATTTACTACAATGATAACAAACAGTTTGTTTAAAAACGGGGTGCACAGTATTCTTTTGATCTTTCTGGCGTGTATTCAAGCCAAAGTCCAAACGTTCTCTTTCAATATCAGCAAACTGTAAATTTTGTGATTGTACACCTAACTCATAAAGATCTCTAAAGGTTGTAGGTTTGCTCTGAAAAACCAGCCTAGAGCGTTCTGAAGGATTTAACCCAGAGCAGATAGTAGAAACGATTTCAAACTCAGTTTTATTCAAACGCAACAAGTGTGCAGCGTCTTTTATGGAAACAATATAAGCAGACAGAGCTTCACCATTTTTCTGTAAACGATAGTACTTGTCTTTTTCAATTACTGAAATTAATCGTTGTGGAATAAAATAAATTAATACATCTTTATGAAACAAGTCAAAAGAACAATGGGAGTACATAGCCAACTGTAGTCTATCAGACAAAGGTCCGGTAGCAAATGGATGAATCAAGCATAATAAATCATAATCGGAAATGTTTGAACAACTTTTGATCTTTAAAACAACAGTTAGAAATTTTAACAAAGTATCTACCATTAATCCGTCAGTTATAGGTAACTCTTTAACTAAACGTTCCATGGGATTAGGTAACTTATTGTAAAAATTACTGAAGGTTGTCAAACTTGAAGGCCGAACGGAGATTAATTTGTTTCCAATAGACTGTGATGGCGGCTGAATAGGAATAACTCGAGATGAGTTATTGGTATTTTCACTCACAACAAGATGTGGTAAAGGCCTAACCTTCCTGTTATTCAAATTTTCACCTACCGTTTCAGCAAGGAGTTTAACAGCCTGACCTTGAGAAGAAGGATAGTTTTCAACCATACCAGTTACTGTATCGAACATGTCAGCATGAGGGCTAAGACTTGGAGTGACGAACTCTAGTGGATTAGGAGACGGAGCTCTACTTTTAATTTCAGCTTGAAATTCCTTCATCATAGAGTGTAAATTCTTCAGACGGATCACAAATTCTTCCAGACTTTTAGAGACAAGTTCAACTGAATTTTCTCTAGCATAGACAGACAGCTGAACGATCCTGTTGACAACATGTAAAAATATTGAAATACCTTTGGATAAACTGGGTTTTTTATCAGTAACATTCAAAGTATCAAATTTATCCCAATAATCACTGAGTTTACTCATTAAAGTTTCAATCTTCCCTAATTCTTCCATAGCACTACTCTCATCATAAACAATTCTATAAATTTTTGCATCAGGTACAGACTTAACTAACCTAAACTTTGCTCTTAGGCTGTCGACATCAGTGTTTTCTAGCTCATTAGTATTGAGGCCAGAAATTTCTAATTCATACAATAACGTATCTTTACTCAAGTAATTGGGGTTGATCTTTGGACAAGGGAAATTCCTCCAATCGAATTGAGAATCAATCTCACATTTTACTTCCCAATAATTCACAGTGGGAGTAATTGACTTACTAGGCGTACGTACAGGCGAACTCATCTTTAAAAGATAATAAGTTCCGATCAAGAGTGAAATCAAGCAGAAATGGGTGTTTATAAAAAAAAAGGTTTAAGTAAAAAAAAATTTGGTCATTAAGCTTAATCAAGACTTATCTCAAGACAGCGCTTGCTAGTACTTTCTTGTTAGTACTTTCTTGTTTAACAATCCTAACGCCTGTCCTATTATTTAACCGGCGACAATACAGAAAAGTTACGGTACCAACAAGAATAACATCATAAGACAAACTAAATTTACTTTAATTAATAAATCAATTAATAAGCAGAGTTGCGCAGCTTTTGTACCAACTTATTAAAGAAAACGAGCAGAGGTATAGTTGGTAAAATGTGTAACAGGTCAGCCCAGAAGTAAGAGTACTAACTGGTCAGGCCTGAGCGAATACTCTTGTCGGCAAAGAACTTAAATAATGTCACCTTCATAAAATACCAGGACAGGATTCAAAAGAATAGCCAGATCTTCCAAACAATTCTACTTTTCGCTATATTGAATTTCAATCTTTTACAGAGCAAGAAATCCATAAAACTTATAAAAACTAAAAACTTCAAGTTAAATCTGATCAGATCTTATATTGTTAAAAAAAAGAGATTCCATATGTGAGTATATTCATGTACATATATATATATGTATATACACATACATACATAAATACACACACATACAAATACTATCACTATTGTGTGCACACTTCCAAATTCTTAAGGAGCAAAATATACGATTATAACTTAATCCAAGTTAAACTTAACATTTAAAAAAAAACGTTTTCATGTAGTAGAATAAAATTTGAATTTTACGAAGATTTAGAGATTTAAGTTTTAAAAAGAAAGTCCAGTTGATAATTTACAATGTTGGCGGCGAAAGATAGAAAGTTCCTGTTGTTGAATAATTTGCAGATAATTTAGTACGAAATATAAAATGTTACCTTCATCTCGGAGTTACTCTAATTTTGAATCACACAAACATCAAACCTCTACGATGATTTGGTCGTAAGCGGTATTCATATTCCAAAATTCAATTCATAACGTTCTGGGTCGACGATCACAGTTGAAGCATGTTGTGAAAATATCTTGAACGAACATGAGACATACTTTCATTCGTCCTATTCGTCAATTCATAGATCCTGAAATTCTTCGATTCATAAGTACATCGATACTGTGATTCTGCGTTACTCTGGTTCTTCGCCCGCTGAAAAGAGTCCCAATAAAAACGAATAGAAAATAGTAACTTAACTCATAAAAATAATTCCAACTTAATAGGTTTCGAAAAATTGACAAACAGACAAGTCAAGTTCACTCCCAAAGATTAACAATGAAACGTTTTGAGAATACCAAACAAAAAATAGATAGAATAGACATAATTAATTACGTGACTCAGGTCAAGGAAAAGATATTTAAATTTGAGACATTAATAAAAATGAAGTATTACTAACAAAATAAGATGATGCTAACGATAGGAAATAGTTCGGCCTAAAGCACGTTTAGACAAAACTTGGCAAGTAGCGTTACCTAACTGGCCTTAAAAAAAAGGACTTAATTAAATTACAGAATATTGAAACAGCCAAAAATAATAAGTAAAAGATACATTGTAAATCAATAGTAATTAAGAATGGATGAAGAAATAGAAAATCTAAAAGTGAAATATTATACTCAACGTGCTCATAAACGAACAAGAGTCAACAAGATAAGATACGTTATTCAGAGAAAAATTAAGACTCAAATTTAAGAATACAAAGTAAATTGTTTTGTCTCCAGTTACTACGTAGTATTCTTTAGAGTAAATCGCAGCTAAAAGAGCATTAAAAAGACATATTAAGTAAATTAAAGAATTCACAAATACAAATCGACAAATTACACTTACCCAACTAGGCGGACATAAATTTAGTATTTAGCAACTTAAGTTTGGCATCAATACAGCAGCCAAGTGGAAAAGTTTGAAAAAAAGTTAAACAAAAGAAAAAAAGTAAATTAAAACCAGATCACCACATGATCATATTAGTTAACAAAAAAAATTTACTTCAGGACATCATGGTCCAAATAAGAATCGATCCTACCCTTCGAACATTTTGTAAGAGAAAAGAAGCATCATCCAGGATCGAAAATCGAACAGGCTTCTTCTCATATCAAACAGCTGTTCAACTTCAAGTAAGATCAGCAGATGAACCAACCTAACGAAAAAGGTCGCAGACAAAGTCAACATCAAGACAACTTTCCAAATAAACAATGAAAAAAAAACTAGACCAGACGAGTCAAAAGGAAAACTAAAAAATAAATATAAAAGTGGATACCAGCTAGTAAACAGTTTTATGAATTGAATAATGTACTAGAGCAGACGAGTATGACAAGTACAGAGGTGACAGTTACCGTAGTAGCGTCAGAGTAGTACCCGCGCAATTCAAATATAATAGTTCGTACCTATAAAACTAGCAGTTTTATAAAGGGGTAATTAAAAATTCATTACAGCGCTGTTCTTGCGCAAGAGACATTGTGACTCAAAGTGAACAAACCAACTGCTGTCTGGCTCACTGTTACCCGGTAGCATGATTTAGCAGTGCTGCCACATACTGTATAAATGAACGAGAAATTCCCATATCGAAATCATACTATACAAATTTATCTTTCATTCCTACACGGCTTCAAACATTGGGTTGCGCGACTTTACGATCACTCTGTATTTTAGAATGTTTATGGGAAATTTGGCGCCGACTTCAAAAGATTAGCCTACTTGTATGAAATTAAAAATTTTCTCAGTTTAGAGTAACTTAAATATTTTATTTTAAACTTTTTAGTACGAGATTATTTAATGTTTGAGTATCATTTCACTGAAGTCGGTTTCTTTTTTGGTTTTAAAATTTGTTTTATTTAAAGCTTTTTAGTTGATGTTGAAGATCCATCTTGTTTCCACTAATATGTATTATAAACTTAAAAATTGACAACATCTTAAATGATCAACTTAACTTCTTCTCACATACTCTATTTGACAAAATAATCCCAATTTCAAACCTCCCGCCTACTCATCCCCCCACCCCTTCACCATTCCAACATACATAACCCTCAAACTAATGCCTTGAATCAGTGTACTGTGGGTCGTCTGATGATTCTCTAGACAACAGAGCGAAACGGCCGTCACGCCATAACGTGAGTCAATTTCCATTTAAGTGTTTTTTTAAGTTTATAATACTTTTTAGTTGAATTTTCAAACTTTGAAAACATGAGAAATTTCTGTAAGCTTACATTATGAAATATTTATCGAATTAGCAAGCCAATAATTAACTTATAACATCCAAACTTAAGTAACTAAAAATCCACCTATAATAAAATATAAACTAAGGAAAATTCTACTACGCTTTATTTAATATGGAATATTGTATTTAGGAAAATTATTCGCAAAAGGCTTCTTAAAAGTGGAATGGCTTTTGATTCATTTTGATGTGGCCCCTTTACCTACATTGAAATAGTAGGCCTATATTACGTTACAAGTGCGGAAAATGGTGTTTACTGAAAGTTTGATAAGTTAACGCAGGAGACGAAGTCGAGTGCGGTATTATCATACAAGTATGGTAAACATCTTTCCGGACAAGTTACGTACGATATTTTTCGTGATATTAGTCATATACAGGTATATATTAAAAAAAAACATAAACTTTGAGCTAGTACAACAAGCATCATCAAACATAACCTGGAAATAGCCTGTTGTACGAACATGTATTTATTTAATGGCGAATAAATATTCTCAATCCATCTCAGCAGTGAAACTAAAAATACTTCTGAGATCAGCTGTTTTTCCAACTCGTGGCGAATTTGACAAAAAATTAATAACTTTGAAGAATATTGTTCAAATATTTTTTGAAATTAACGATCCAACTCATGATTGAAACTAAATAGCCTTATTCCTATGACTCCATAACATCAACAATATTATTAACAATTTTCACATGAACATGTGAACAGAAATATTAAATTCTTCTTATTCTTGATTCAAATTAAGTTCAGGTGATTGGTCAAAACGGGACATTACAGGCTTGTTTCACACTGAACTAGCTTTGGGTAACCGATGTCGTTTACCCGGCATAATTGCATTGCATCATATGATTTCGAAAAACGTCTAGATGTGAAGCGCTCCATATGATACAATGATCAGCCTGGTAAACAACACCGGTTATCCGATTGGCAGTTATGTGTGAAACTATCCTATTCAAACAAGATTGAAATGAAGACATCGAAGAATGCTCCTTTTTGTTTAATATTGGGCTAAGTATTGGGCCGATCTTTGCAAAACTTGGATGGGACCACCGCTGAGCGATGCTCTAATTAAAAAAATTCATCGAAATCGGTTCAATATTGTTTGAATGATTGATGTACAAACATAAAAGAAAACATGTCGAATATAGAACCTTGTTCTTTTTGGAGGTCGGTTAATAAAATTATTTTGGATTCAGGTACTCATATAAAATATATATTTTCGTTCCTAATTACTATGAAGAAATAAATTGAAGTTTAAAAAAGTGAACGATGAAGTGGGTAACTTATAAATTACTTTAAAAAAGGATCAATTTCAAGTGAAATTGTTTTGTAAAGAATTGCGCAATTTTGAAGTACTAGGGACTGTTTGTAAGTCTCATATTCCATGGGACAATAATTGATTTAGTTTAAGATAATATTTATTGGTATATGTATCATGAATGAATTTTCGTGTTGAGTAACTGCTAAGACTGTACTCTCGAAACAATATCCTCTTCCAATTTATCTCAGTCAATGAGATAAATGAAGTTCGTGACTGAAATTCCAATTAAACAATTCCAATTCAACCCAACAACACGATTCAAACTTCAGCTGCAGGTTGCACAGGATGCAATTTACAGTTCAAATAGGAATACTCTGAGTTGAATCGATTCACTGCAAACATTTAACCACTATTCACTATTCATCACCAAGCAATAGCTTATCAAAATCTCCATAAATTATAGTATGAGAAACTAATTTTAAAGATTTGATCAAAAGTAAACGAGATTCGACAAATTGAATTTTCTGCTTAAGACAATCAATTGGAAACCAGTTGATGAAAAAAATGAAATGAAAATGTTTGAATACGGATAAGAATTGAATGTGATACAATTTCCAGGCAAAACATAGCTGAAATTTGAAGATCTCCGAATACAAAATCTTTATTACCTTCGACAAATTCCTTCTTCTTCCACCAAGAGTTTTCCTTTAAAAATCCTTCGTTCTCGAGTCGCAATTAAGTTGTCAACTCACATCAATTACACACATTAGGTCACAGGATTATGAGTTAAGTTACAACAAATCAATATTTATTGTCTAAAACTATTTTGTTTTGATCGAGTAGCCTACACCGTAGTTGAACTCTTCTAACTCACTCATAATTTGAATTCATTCAGAAGTCTTGTTAATAAATCTGCTTAATAAATCTTGTTAATAAGTCTGCTCTGTAAATCACATTGAGTTAGGGAAGTGATAGCCGAGTGCCGTAGCAGGTATCTGTTCAATCAGAGATAAGCTACGAAACTCCTGGGCGCTCTTAGTAAGGGTGACCGATAGGATTGGCCAGCATAAAAAACTCCGCTCTCTGCTGTAGAATCACTTCCCGGTGGTTCGGAACCCACCTAAAACTGTAAGTCCAACTCATCAATCACCATCATCCAAATAATTCCCAAACACAGGTCTCAGACCTATGTGGGATTCATCCTCCAAAAAAACTACTCGTAATTAACGATTATATTTGCATAAAATCATACTGTAGTGTCTGTAAAATAGCCGATGCCTAGTGGTGAAATGAAAACTCCAAATAATGGCAGTAAAAGTTCATTTTTATTTTTCCTTTGTAATTTAATTACAAAGTTTTTGAAGTTAAATTCAAATACAAACGATTATTTTCTGTTATTCGTGGAATTTTAATAACATGAAACGATGGTGTAGTTTTGATAGCAATTTGTAATTTTAAACAGAATTAACTCAATTGCAGTACATTATTATAATTAAAATAGACGAAAAATAAGATTGCATTGATTCATAAACTATAACCTAGAACAGATTTTTTATAACTACATTGTATTGAAAATATTTCTAATCAGTGACTTTACAAAATAACTATTTTTAAAAATTGAGAGTACGGTTCAAGAACATTAACTTTTCAACTACTATGCTAGCATTGGAAATATTGATTTCATGATAGTTCAAGTGACTCTGGCATATATTGACAGTCGTGTTTCAAAGTCATGTTTATTTTATTAATTAGAAATTAACTATTATTAATAATGATAGTTTTATAATCTATTTCAATAACAGATTAGTTTTCCCTGTATGAATTCAAAATTGAAACTATCAGCTTTCAATAAAATATTTTTCTCTACATGGAATATATTATTATTACATGTGTCGACAAAATAAAGAAAAAATAATAATAAAATGTCCTTCAAAATCTACGTTGATGAGAATACTACTTGATATACTCATTCAACAGCCCTTCAACATGGAAAATTTCATACTATAAAACAGAATAATACAAAACATACAAAAAATCTAGTTCCATTCATTAAAGCTTTACAAGTTTGGTGATGGTAAATGTACAAGTCATTCACTGGAAATAATATATTTATATTACATAGAGCTCAAATGCTTGAATTTGAAAGACAACTGTCTTTTTGAAAAAATATTTTAAACAATAAAAAGCAGACAAATAATAATAAACGAATATATAATATAGAATGATATAACATAACAATAAATAATGATTAAGAATATTATACAAAATATAATAATGTTTTAAAACATGAGAACATAAAATTTACTGTCAAAAAAATATGTGATAGGAGATAAAACTTAAAATAAAAGATTCAATGAAACTGAATTATTATATTTCTAACGCTTATTTAAAATATAGTCAGACTAATGAATTAGGTCTTAAATAGATCTTGAATAAGGTCTTATAAATGGATCACTTTTTCTTTTTGAACAGAGTTGCGAAAACATTGTTATCAAACACAGTTAGAAAATTAGAATATGCAATTTTAATTATAAAATATCTATAATATTTCCTATCTACAGTTAGGCACAACCAAAATTATTATATTTATTCGACGAAATAAAGACTGATTCATGATTAGTCCATAATCACTCGTTGATTATAATATAGTGTGAGTACAAGAAATATAAATCATTATAGATTATAGATCACACTTGAAAAGCATGCAGATAGAAGAATAACTTTTTTCTATAAGAATTGGAGGGAGTACAGTATAAGATTAGCGCAGAAAAATTTATAAAATATATTGGCATTTCAGATTTAAGAATGAAAATCCCACGCATAACCAGATGGTAAGGTAGCAAGAGCAATTTCAAAAACTGAAAAGTATGAAGTTCTGAATAGTTCTTGTAAGAGAACTCTACCATGAAAAAAATTTGAATGCTAATAATTCAACAATAAATCTATTCAGCAAATAAACCTGATTTCAAGTAATGAGGTGAATGAAGAATAGATACTTGGTAGAAGTGAATTTTTATAATTATAGGAAATACGTATTTTAAACCAATTCATTATGCATTCATTAAGCTATTCATTATGCATTTCAGGCTATGGTTGTACTTTAAATTCCAACTCATCCAAGAAATTCAAAATAATAATTTTCCATTTTACGAAATATAGATTAATCTTGTACCCTTGTAAGTTTTGTAATAATTTCTTAATGTTAATTTCTTCACATTTCAGAACGAGACAGATAATTAAAAAAAAATTTAAAACACTTCATTTCATTAAATATCTAGTCTTCTAACTAATAGAACTAGTTGATATTAAGTTGCAAACATGAAAAATGACAAATAAAAGTCAAACCCAACACTGAAAAGTAACAAACTAAGTTTTAGGAACTGTTTTGGCCCACCATTATTTTCAATAATGAACATTGATAAGACACACTAAACCATTATCATTTTCATGATACATTACAAAACATTTTCGTCCAAGCGTGTTTCTATAGGCTTCCGTAAAAACTAAATTCCAGATAATACATTATTGCAATACTCTAATGTGTATTAAACAATTAAGAACATGCATAGGTCTAACCCATTTTTGACAGATTAATATATGTAACTCACTCTGGTACAGTTTCAGTAATTTAATTGTGTGTTTACCATGGATACTTTGATAAATGTAAAAAATATTTTGAAGTAATATTTTCTCGGATTGCAAGATGAATTTATTTAGCAGTGTTTTCATCATTCTGGAAAAGGAGTCTAACGTTTCGAATTAATTGTATATTTGATAGTACAGTAATAATTATTATTTGACGCTATCTGAAGACGTGTTTGGTCAACGATCAAAGTATCATTTTAAAATTCGGTAGTTTAAAGGCTAGTCTCTGTCTGACAGAGAGTATCAAGCGAGGCCGTCATGGTGCCGGCCCGCACTTCATCTCTAAGGTTAAGCAGCACCCTTCTGACATCTCCTTGATTCACTGGTACAAGTAGAAGTGCTTCTTGGACATCGCAGAGCGCTTCTTCGTGAAGTCTGAAATAAAAAAAATGGTTCAACTCATTTTAACTAAGAGATAACAGTATATTTAGCTACAACGCTATTATTCCAAGAGCACAGTGTAAAGAAATACAACCATTCAATTTATATACCTCTTTTGTGGCAAATTGAGATATGATTCACTCCATTGAATCGAAATACTGTAGTTGCAGTTAAATCGGTTTAATATATGACGCTAAATCAATAAATCCAACATGGTGGCACATTTTTGGAATGAAAGTAGGATGATGCAAGTCATTGTTTCCTCTTTGATAAGCCTTCCTGTGAGGCCGTGAGACGGACTTTGAGGGTAAAGATTCTCAGTTGATCCTCAGGATTTTCAGGATCTCAATATTCTCAGCGTTTAATAATAACTAGTTTTAAAAAACAAATCAATTTTTTCAGAGAATTTATCGCAGAATTCTATGGGTTGTGAAAGATATTTCCACTTTTGCCCTTAATGCGAAAACAAAATGTACAAGAAATAAAATGGGGTTTAAAGATTGGCGGTAAATGACACAGCTTTAAAAACGCATGTTTTATTTTTTTGTTTTGCATATTTTGAGATGATAATGCATGTAATAAAGTATGTACAGAAAAATTTTATATTTATATTTACAAGCCATAAACTAGAATCTCCTTTTTTGATAGGCTATCTAATGATTTCAAATGATCAATTGTTTAATCAATTTTAAATTATAAAACCAATAAGAGACAAGGGAAAACCAAAAAGTTCAAAAACACAGGAAAATAATACAATAATAATAATAATAATAATAATATCGTGTGACCTGGCTGGCTCACGTCTGGTGTCAGAGTTATCAGGTCGCACCTGAATAAGTTCATGTTCAGGGCCTCTAACGTGATTTAACGACTGTTTTTTGGCAGCCAGGACCGACAGGCTTAACGTGTCCTCCGAAACACGGGAGTGGTCTGAGGTAAAATATTTCGGTCAGAACTGGGATCGAACTCGGGACCTTTGTGTTAGCAAACCCGGAAAAGTATTACAAAAATACAGGAAAAAAGAAAAAATTATCCTCAAACTCACCTCATATCGATTCTAGCTTTGGCACGAGCATAGAATGCCTCAAACGAGTTTGGTTTTTGTTTCAAGACTTGTGTTGCAAGTTCAATCGCTTCCTCTGGCTCCTAAGAAACAAAAAATTCAAGTTTAATTTTTTTATACTTGAAAAACTCTTCTAGCATTTTCAAACAATACCTCCTGTGCGAGACTGGGAACTTTTATTTTCTCCTGTTTAGAATTTCTTGAAGTTGATTATCATGAGATAAACAATAAAAAATGGAATAAGAAAATCAATATTTCCTACCTAGTGGGGGGCCAGAACTACTTAAAATACTTCATTGATTTCTCTATTTAAAAGCTTAAAGCCCAAAAATGTAGAACAAAATACTGGCTACAATTTGGCTAATGGCAAATCGACAATCATTTGGTAGGAAGAAACAATATGAAGGATTTCAATTATAATAACCTGTGTTGAAATTCGAAAAATAGTATGTGACTGATGTTTAGAAAAGACACATTATTATTAGATTGCTGGTAATACAGACTACAGTAGCCTGCATGGATTTCAGACAGGTGCTATCATTTCATGTCTACCGCTTTAGCTCATTTTTGCAAGTAACAAAAAAATTATTTTGCACATACATACTACGGGTTATTTTTAATACCTACTAAATTAACAGTATTTATTGCGAATTGAAAATTTGAATTTTTTTTCAAGATGTCTATTTTCAATGTGGAATTCGAATATAATAGGATATATCTTACATTCATTTTGCGCTTGCAACGTGAGTAATTGAGAAGAAAGTTGATTCTGAGCTGTTGAAATGTTGAATCCAGTGTCTCGGCTGGTGGAAACTTATTGAGAGCGTAGTGGTAGCGGTGCGCAGCCTCTTTCAGCCTGGACTTCCTGTACAGCACATTGCCATCCTCAAGCAGTTTATTCAGAAGCACCAATCTGCAAAATTGAACAAAATATTCGAGAGAAACCAAGGTAAATCTTAGCCAACTCTAAGACTGTAGTACTGGATTAAAAAAAATTGTAAGCATAGAATGGTAGGCTTGTGTACAGTGTAAGAGAATCCCTTTACTTATAACTGATGCTTTCACAGGGAATGTGATCGCTCGTGAGGTTCTCATAACCAGTTTAAGTAAGTAATACGTTTGTTTATTTTTTATTATAATCATCAGCTACACAAAAAACTATGCATGACAGAATTCAAACAATTTACCATTCAATTCAATTTATTTAACACACTAAAAAATACACAAAAAATAAAAAACAAAGCATGAAATGAAAAAAGGAAGGGGAGTTTGAAAAAGGAGAAAGAAATTGATACGAGGAAGGGAGAAAGTCAATTAAAGAAGAAAAAGGTAAATAAAGAACAGAAGGAAGGAAAAAGAAAGCGAGTCCACTGTTCAAAAGCACCAACAATAAAAGTTACTTAAGCATGATTAGCTCACTCCTAATAATACCCACTTTAGTGGACGAAATCTATGATGTAATTTTCGTAAGATTTTCTATTTCATCGAAGTATTAAAAGCTAGATAATTCTGAAAATCGGCATTGAAATGTGTAAATAATTAGCCCTACAGTTAAAACTACCAGTAAGGGTCTCCCCACTAATAAAAGCCATACGCTCATTTATTTTTTCCAATTATATAGAAGCTAACTTACATTGTCGAGGTTTTTACAGCAGTTATTGTAGTGTAAGCATTAATTTAGAATCAATTTCTTTTCAATTTTATAAGAAATTTCCAATGTCATATAGATTCTTTCCAATTATTTACAACAATAACATGAAAACAAATGCCAGTAACTTTCCATTGAGTTATTTTCTTCGAATTGTACGCGCTCCATAGAGGTGGTTGTTGGGAAGATTCTTTCAATTTCTTGAATATTATAAAAAGTTGGTAAAAAGCAACCAAGAAAATTAATTTATATGTATAGAATGGAATGGAATGTATAGCTGATAATGAACAATGGACGATCACTAACTGACATCAAAATAACAGATTTCTTACATTATATCAGTCTTTCCATTAGCCATTGTCCAGGTGGTCGGCCCTAGTTTCGCTCCTCGCCGTAAAAAGCTCTGAACAACGGGAACATTGCGGCATGCTATAGCTCGGTCCAGGGGACGCAGTCCGCTCACATCAACATGCTCCAACATGGCTCCTCTCTCCAATAAAAGCTAGAGTAAATCAGAGAAAAGATACTATTGAGTTTCCAATGACAATGAGATTACACAAGACAAGAAAAAACACCGGAAAATTGTAACCATCAATTAAGAAGTTAATAATACGACAGTTAAAATTTTATTAAAAGATTTTCAAAATAGTAATGAAACTTTTCAAATTATCAATTAACTCATCATAAAGTACTTTCCGTTGAAGTAAAAGGAACTTGAATATAGTTGAAAATATAAGTTGTAAAAACTTATTAATGAATATTTCTCATTTACCAAGCTGCCGCTATAAAAAATTCATTGTTATTTTATTATTACTGAAAAATTACTGGACAAATGTTGTGCCAGGGAGACAAGAAGGAGGTAAAATGTTTTATGATATTACAAAATAGTTTAATACTTTACTGAAAGAAATTATTTAAGAATTTCACTGGGAGATAAATCATTAAAGAAATATTTGATGAAACTCTTTTTCAATACAACTTAGCATCCTATGAATTTACGCTCTGCATTTATGCTCTTCTTGATATTTACATTAATTTGATCTTCTTGTCAATAGTTTTATCGTTTCATGAATGTGTATGCCATTCGTATAACATTGCAAACTTATCTCAATTTTATAAAGTATAATTGAAAGATCTACAAACCTTTATAACGTTACATCAATCAATATTATTCCAAATCTGAGAAGTTGAGAGGTTCTTCCACTTTCAAGAATATGTGTGATTGATTATACATTAGGCTATGATACAAAATCTTGAAAATCGATGTATCTTTTCTTACAACTTTTACTTTGCAAAAAAAAATTGGCATATGAATATAAAGGCTGTGACAATAATAATTTAATAATACAGTAATAGTAATCTAACAGTTATAAATGAACATAAGTCGAACAGATCATTGTTGATTATTAATTCCTGTTTACTGTACTCATGATTTGACTGACCTTTATTTTTTTCAAAACGTGAACTTCAATCTCAACATATATAATAGTTGAGAAATTGTTAATCATCAATGTATATAATTACGAAAAAGAGAGAATCAACATTCAATTATCGTAGATGGCAAATACATTTACCTGCACGAGGGTTGGGTTTCCTTGAACAGCTGCCAAATCCAGTGGAATACGTCCGGTCTTGTCAGCCTGGTTAATTTCAGCTCCGCGATCCAGCAGAACTTGAGTGGCCTGTGTTCGACCCCTGACACACGCCCATCCTAGAGCCGACATTCCATCATTATCTTGCCTGCTCAGCTCACAGCCTACAAATGAGAAAAAACAAGCGAGAATCATAATTATTGATTACAAAAAATAAAATCAAGATCATTGATAGTAATAACAAACTGTAATTTTGTGTAGTTGAATTATTTATAAAAATTTGTATATTTGAAGGGCATATTATTATATTGAGCATAAGTATGACATGGCAAAAAAATGTATTTGATTTGATACCAATATGAATGAAATAATTTTAAAACCTGGAAAATATTGAACCGATTTACTTGAATTTTCATTTACATAATTATTATTAGGATATTATATACTGTACTTTTGTAAAATATGTTGAACTGTTTCTCTTCAACAGGCCTATATTCGTCATCAGCTTAGTGGGGGAGGGCACGTGCCCTTCTGCCCCACCACTAGTTCCGTTTCTAAATTATTGTGAAATAAGACCTGTACAGCTATTCAAGAATGTGAAAGCCAATTACTGATTGAAACTTCAAAATTTGTAAAACATGTTGAACTATCTCTTTAATAAGCCAATCTAGTGTACGCTATTCTTGATCAGTTTCGTGAGGGAGGAGTGGCACGTGCCTCTGTGCTTCTTCACTAGATCAACTTTTTAATTATTCGAGAATAATTGATAGCACAATTAACACAAAGATACAACATGCTATTGCCCACTACCGCTTCCTTCACATATTATTGCAGCTAAATTCAAGTCCTAGTTCATCTCCAAGTTTCATTAGAATAATTAATTAATTAATTACAATATTTTCACGAGCCCTTTGAAACCCCCCCCCCCCCCACTTTACCAGAACTATAACCACTACTTTATTATATCTGTTTTTTCTTCATCCACATTCCTATTACATCTAGGGTATACCCTACCTGTCTGGGGGGAGGGGAACGTGCCACTATGCTACCCCCCTAGATCCGCTAATGATTACGACAGTTAATCAATCGCATTCCCAAAAATCCACCATATTCTTCAGATTGAATGATACCGCCAATCTGTTCTGGAAATTTAGAATGCTACCTATTAACTTAAATGATGTCTGTCGATTTTCTTGTGACTTTGTATGTCAATGCTGGCAGTAGCAATGATACAATTAGAGAATGCTACAGACCTAACATAGGCTAGTGATGTATAGTCTCTTCTTACGAAGATAGCTAATGGATAATAACATCAACTTTCTAGTAAATTCAACGACTTGCATTCAAATTTGACTGCAAATCGTTGAATTCATTTAAAAAGTTGATATTAACAACGCAGTTCGTCATGGAACAAGAAATCTAGGAAGATAATTACATATTCCTGCTTATGAATATAGAATGATTCAAATGATTACTAGCCTTTGTCAAGTAGCAATTCAATGAGGCCAACATGGCCTTCAGCAGCGGCAATCATAAGAGCAGTCCTGCCCTGAGAATCAGTCTGATCGAGACCGGCATGCTGTTGAAGTAGACGCTCGGTGACGGCCCAGTGGCCCTCTCTGACCGCAAGCAACAGTGCGCACATATCCTTGTTGTTGGCTACTGCAATGTTGGCACCCCTGTTGATCAGTGCTGTCACCACCATGTGACATCCGTTACTTGCTGCAACCGTCAAAGCTGTTTCACCAGTCAGCGTGTCGTGGCTATCCACTCGCACCTCAGCCATGTCCAGTAGATATTCCACAATCTAGAGAAAAATGGTATATCTACATTAAAAATCAACAGTTTTTTTAATTTAGATAGGCAAATAATAATTAATCATGATGATCAAATACAGGTGTCCCATGTAAGGTGTGAAAGCCGGTTACCAGAGATTCTACATCAAATTTATGACGAAAAATGTTCAGTGACGTTTTTGAAATGGGTTCTTTGTTTTCGAGATATCTTAATTTAATGACTTTTTCGAGATACGCTCACTTCCCACCATTAAATGCTCAATAACTCAAAAACTGCTGTTCGGATTGGAACTACAATGACATTGTTGGAAAGAGCACAAGATTTCGCTAGAGATACACGTATTTTCAATATGTGACACGATCATTTATGGTGTTTTTTTAGGGGTCAAAGTACAAAAAAGTGGATTTTCCGAAATCTCACTGAAATTTCAAAGCGATTTTCTTGATTTGTTTTTAGGGTGATATAATGAAAATTTTACATAAAAAACTTCCTCATTTCTTAAGCTTTAAAATAAGACTAAAATTTTATAAATTTGTAAATTTCAAATGCTTGAAAATTGTAAAAAACTGTCACAAACCCACAAGAATTAGTGTCCAAGGGACAAGAGCTGAGAGAGTAGAAATTTGATTAGACACTAACTAATTCTTGTGGGTTTGTGACAGTTTTTTACAATTTTCAAGCATTTGAAATTTACAAATTTATAAAATTTTAGTCTTAATTTTAAAGCTTAAGAAATGGGGAAGCTTTTTATGTAAAATTTTCATTATATCACCCTAAAAACAAATCAAGAAAAATCGCTTTGAAATTTCAGTGAGATTTCGGAAAATCCACTTTTTTGTACTTTGACCCCTAAAAAAACACCATAAATGATCGGGTTACATATTGAAAATACGTGTATCTTTTTCGAAATCTTGTGCTCTTTCCAACAATGTCATTGTAGTTCCAATCCAAACTGCAGTTTTTGAGTTATTGAGCATTTAATGGCGGGAAGTGAGCGTATCTCGAAAAAGTCATTAAATCGAGATATCTAGAAAACAAAGACCCCATTTCAAAAACGTCACTGAACATTTTTCGTCATAAATTTGATGAAGAATCTCTGGTAACCGGCTTTCACACCTTACATGGGACATCCTGTATACGTAATGAGTTGCGACACTGGTTGTGTCAATTGTCTATGGTTTCCTCCTCTAAACTAATTATTGTTCCTATTAACTAGGCAAAAAGCATATATCAGAAGATATATTCAGAAATTATACTCAGAAGAGCTATTCAAGAAGAATAAACAGATTCCAATCATGTGTTGCATCTTATCTACAAAAGATAAAAATTAAGCTCATCATTCACGAAAAGAGGAAAATTTAAAATTGTTATCAGGTGGAAATTCCAATCACGGCCGCATTGACGATATTGTTTAAAATGTTTCAAATGTTCCAGTAAAATGGGAGCTGCGCCACAGAAATGATCATTTTGTGTTTCAAGCCTACAGAAATTCACTTCTTGATCGATTAAGGAACCTAACATTCTTTGAGCAACTTCATGTTGATAAGAAAAATTGTTTGCACATGACGTCATACAAACTTTATAGCTAATTCCACCACACAAAATGATCAGTCCGACATTGATCAGTTGACATTCTTCTACAATCAGCAGCACCAATGTGGCCATGTTTCCATTTCATACCCAATGACAATTTTAAACTTTACTCTTTCTTGGAATTATGTTTCTATCTTTTGTAGTTTGGGAGAAATAAACAATTGCAATCAGTTCTTTTTTCTTTCATAACACTATATTTTTCAATTGAATAACACTGAAATCAGTGATGCAATAGTTATAAATAAACTTGTCAATGTATATTTGCAAATAATGAAATTTCAACTATTCTATCGCAATAATAAATTGAACCCCATAATCTATCAAATAATACAATTATAAAAAATTCCGTTTGGGAATGAACAAATTGTTCAAATTACAATAAATTGAGATTATATAAATATTTTGTCTCCAACTTACCTCAAGATGACCTTGCGCAGCAGCTGCAACAAGTGTTTGTTGAGCTGCCTCAGCCAACGATACTTCCTGGCCGGCAGCCTCCAGATCGACAACCCAATCGCAAGCGAGCAAATAAGCGGCTACTTCAAGATGACCGTTCCTAGCTGCATGGACAAGAGCACATCTGCCAGCCGTGTCAGTTCTGCCGAGAGCCGCTCCAGCACCAACAAGTGTGCGCACTATATCGGAGTGTCCACGACCAGCGGCTAGAATCAAAGGAGTGCATCCCTGACTATTGGCACCATCTAGACTTGCTCCAAACTCCAGAAGAAGAGCAGTCATTTCGGCGCAGCCTTCGTGAGCAAATAAACAAAGCGCTGGTGCCTGGCCGAGAAATTCAGTCATGTGATCGGGATCAGCACCAGACAACAGCAGTAGACGTGACACCTTCACATTGGGACTGTACACGTTACGCAGCGAGCACAGTGCATCAGAACAACTGGCTGACACCATTGCGATCCAGTGAGAGTGAAGATCCCTGGATGAGTTGCGTTGCAGCGTCATGTTCTTGTAGAGATGCGCTTTCAGCACATGATGGCCCAGTTCGAGTGTTTTCTCGGCGTCAAGAGGCACCTGAAGTCGGGACAGCCGCAGCGCGATTCCTGCATGTCCGGCCCTATCATCAACAACATCACATTAACATAGACGATATAAGTACGTGATTACATCATCCACATAACTCATAACACAAATTGAATAAGATTTCATTCACTTCTCCTCTCAACTAAAGTTCTCAACTTAATTAAATAAGACTTCCAGTCAAAGAACATAACTAATAAATTCGTAGAAAATGTACTCATTGTTCATTAGAAGCTGTGTATTATCAAATTCCATTACCTAATCACCGTTTTCCAAATTTTAAATTACAAATACTCTCAACCAGTATACATAAATGAATAGAATTGTCTGAGAGGAATCCAATGATGCGAAGAAACTCAATTTTTTAAAGATTGCCTGATACCATGTTTTTTGACCAGACGCCTCATTTTTCTAGAAATTTTAGTGAATTTTACATTATTCAGAGTAAAAATCATGTAAGATAAGATTTAAAAAAGGGGTTTTTTAGTCAATATTTCAAGTAGTCTCAACATATTTATTTATTACTCAACTAACATACAAAAAATGTGAATACAACAGGCAATTGCCCGAAACTCTTTTTCACAATATTTTAAAGTATTAGAATCAAAATCTTAGGTTAGGTCTGTTTCACTAGAAATTTCACCTTGAAGCACAACAATTGACGATTTATTTACAGGAAAAGAATACTAATATTTTTCATTTTTAACAAAGCACTATTTTACAGTGCAAAAAAAGTTATAAATGTTGTAATTTTGGAGGTTCTTGGAAAATTTAGTATTTTGTTGCCTGATGTTCCATCTCCAAAGCTTCCATATTTGAAGTTCAATACATATTAGAGATAGATTTTTAAAGATAGACTTTTATGCCTTTATTAGAGTCTGACTTTCTCAAGGTATAACAATAGTGTTACGAGAGCAAACAAGCAGTTAGTCACGCACTTGTTCTATTTATATCACTCCTTTGTTTTCATGGACAGACTCAACTGCAATCTGATATTCTTTCCATTCTCTCTCATTAGATGTCTTTGTCACTCTTATTCTCCAAGTCTGCAACTCAATTGATTTCTCGAGAAATCTATCTCGAGAAATCTATTGATTTCTCCAGATTTCTGGAACGATCGAGATCATGTCTCTTGAAGATTCTCGAAGCGTCTAGTGAGCTCCAATTCTTGGAATTATACATACAACTACAACAGCTATATAAAGGAAGTCCACGTGAACCAGTGAGTCAGTTGTACAAAAGCTTGCGTGACAGTTACGTTCTCAAACCTGCGTGTGACAGATTGTATTACAGATCTCGGGAGAGACAATCCAGTGCCAGTGGAGTAAACAATGCTCGTTTCCAGTGTATAATGCAGAGACAAGTGTTTACTGTTTATGTAGCTTACTAATAGCTTAAAGACGTTGTGATTAAGTGATATTATTTGGGACTGTCAAATAACGAATTGGACTGTGTTTTTGTAAGTGATTAGTTGCTCTTTTTATAATTTCTTTCTGCATTATAGTAGGCCTACAGTTTATTAGACTCTTGTTTCTTTAATTATTGATCAGCCTGCAATTAATTATTCATTTGTACAGTTTATTGGACTCTTGTTTATTTTATTAGCCTGTAATTACTTTTATCAATTCTTGTAAATAATTACTGAAAATAAGTATTAGCTTGTCAATTGATGATCTGTTTTTATTTCATTAATTGAACTTGCAATTAATTTGTGTAAATAGGCTAATTTGTGTAAATAAAGTGCAAGTGTGAACTTTAGTGTTGCCAGCCTTATTTAGCTATTAGAACCCATAACAATATATTATTTTCTGTATCCAAAGAGAGCCAAACTTCAATCGCAATATTTGTGATACAATTGAATAGAAAGACACAGTCCCAATTGAAGAGAAAAACTTACACTCATAAGTTTAACAAGCACCAAGTGGATTGAAAGTTATATTCACCTGAGATCACAGATAAACTTGTTGCTTTCTCCTTCATCACGGCGAATCAGCCATTCTCTGAATGATGGATGGAAAAACATATAAGTATTATCTAACCTCTTGATGAGGAATCCGGTAAGATTCTGGAAAAAAACAAATTAGCAGATTAGATACAGAATGATTAATTTTACTCACATTAAAAGAGTAATATTATATTTGTACATAGACTATATATATTTACTATAAGAAGTATATTTATTAACTTTTAAAAAAACGACTGCAGTCAAAATTCACTGCCAGTCGTTGAATTTACCATAAAAAGTTAATATTAACAATGCAGATCGTTATGTGTTATACACTTTGTATTGTGAATTTTCTTATTTTTGTATTTTGGCGAAGTAAAAATATTATTATTCAAAGTATCTTTTCTTATCTGATAAAGAATCTAAATTGAATGAATATGTTTGCTAAGAACGGTCAAATCAATTTGAATTTTTCAGTAGTCATGCTAATGGAATAAGATACATTTTTATACGGATGGGATATCATGAATTGGAACAGACATTCACACCAACAAATAAGAGATCATGATACTCACTTTGAATATTGAATGTTACTATATAGAATATTTAATTGTCCTTTAACACTGAGAACGTTTGAAGAGAAAGTCCAAACCAATTCTCAGCTCTTATCGAACAACCGGATTTTTCTCTATACACATGTGATTTCATGAATGAAGACGTCCACATACAAAAATTGATGATCTACAATATAGAATAATGAATACTTACTTTGAATCTTTGTAGGAACTCTTCCCAAGGAACAAATGTTTCCGTGAAGAGAGCATTCATGGAATAATAGATTTCTAGAAGAGTTAGAGGGTACAGAGCAGCAAGGCACACGCTGAGGATTGGCAGCACCTGAAACAAAATTAATAACATATTGCTTATAAAGACACATTACAACATAAAAACACTGATATGAGAAGAAACCATTTTTCGATTTAGCAAGAAATTCAACTACTAAACCAACTTTGTAGCTGATTTTAATTATTCTACTGGAATATTTCTTTCAGAATCTATTGTTATTGTAATAATTGGAAACAACAAAACATCATATATACGTGGTTACACACATAGGCCCTTGATAAGGAGTGAGGTGAGACAAGCCTTGCAAATAGAAATCAGAATCGGGTAAAACAATCTTACTTTCACAATCGCACAATGTACTTCCTTTTTGAATCAAATTGATTTTTCTAAATATACAATGCTATTAATAATGAATGAATAATGCATTTCATAGTAAAAACCTCCCGATAGCTAGTTCACCAGTAATAATAATTAATGTTTATACTATGAAATTGTAAGAGTTACTTAGATAAAAAAACTAATTCGAATCCACCAAAAATGTATACCAGATATATACTTAAATCCTTCACATATATTTTTAGGAGTTTATAGACTTCTTATAGTAGGTCAGTTACTTGTCTCGCTTGTCTGTTGAGTTCTGTTATGAGTTCCAACTGAAATTGGCTATTCAACCAACTAATTTATTTATTAAAAAAGACAATGAAGCAAAGATGCTACAAACTACCCACAACTGCTTTCTTCGCCAATTTTCGAAACTGAGATGTCCAAATGTCAATATTAATATTGATTTATTTAATTTCATATTTTCATCTTTGCACACTTCACATCCTCTCTGACTGTGAAATTGTAGCCTACCATTACAAAACTGGCTTTGATCATACCTAGGCGACAGTTTACTACTATGAATGTCTCGCTTGAAGAGTTTTCCCCATGCAATTTCAGATAAGCATTATTGTGGCTTGAGGTGAATTGAATTTTATTCATCTCAAATTCAAAAAAGGCTACATCAATTGCGTTACTTTCCAAATGTCTCTGTCGAATGATGCCTTGACGCAGTAAGTAACTCAGAGGTGTTCTAGATAGTATGCGCACTCACTGTGCAGCCAGACCCTGTGTAAAGGTGGGAGTGGACTGTCAAGGATACAGCTTCAGAGTTTGTTTCGGTGTGCTTGGCATACTGATACAATTCTGTTAGGTCAGTGAGGAAAGCAATCACAAACTAACTCACTCCTCGTTTGTGTAGTACGCTCTTTGGATGAAAACATAACGTTGAGATCTAAAGAGTCACCTACAGTCGAATCAGCTATGGTATCTTATACATACATTTCAAATAATAATGAATTCTACGTTGTCGCAGTAACAGCAATTTCAATTTAAATGAAGAATGCATCATATCTTTTGAGAGTCTAGTATTATTCTTGAAAGTATTTGTGTGCGCATCAGAATAAACAGAACATGTTAACTTTTTATTGTAAACTCAACGACTTGCAGTCAATTTTAATTGTGAATTAATAATATTTCTTATGAGAGGCGCATCTAGTGAGAAATATTTATTCACAATTGAAATTGACTGCAAATCGTTGAATTTACAAGAAAAAGTTGATATTGACAACGCAGATCATTATGGAACAAGAAACATGTTTGTTTTGGTTTGATATAGGTATATTGGTTTCTAATTTCTATTCTCTTGAAATTTTAATGTTTTCTCACTAAATATCCCTTAGGCTATTAATTTGTAATGTGTATACCCGCAATTCAGTTACTTGAATGAAATGTTTCATGAACTTGAAAAATTCATCATATCTTACCTTTTCAAACGACTTGACAGTGGGAAAACGTAGATTGAAATGCAGTAGGTAGATCTGGGCAAGTGAAACCGGCAGCACCTTATAGGACGCGGACTTGGCAACCAAATGACCACGTTCTATTAGGTCAAGTGTCAGTTTGGAAAAAAGAAACGAAGATTTTGCTAAAGCCAACAAGTGCTGACAGAATCGAAACTGGCCTGCAGCACCCGCCACCAGATTGCTCTGGATGCTCGGACTGTTGGAGACTCGAACATTGATGTAATCCAGCAGGTCTTTTTGCAAGTTGTCACTATTCTCACTGCCCATATCCAGGCTGCAATCACAAAAACAAGAATTGTATTGAAATACTAATTTGCCATTGTAAAAATACCAATTATACCAATACCAGAAAATACCAATGATTTTTTCATTGGTAAGGTCACAATGTCTCTATTGGATGTTAAAAATAATAAAAGCTAAATTTCATTTACATTAAATTGTGATGATTATTAAAATTTACATTCAATGTCAAAAAAAGCAAGAGGTTTTATCAATGGAATAAAATCAATAGTAGTTTATGCAACATTTGTATTATAACTGCCTTTAAGCGATGAGTGAGACACGAACGTTAGAACACAAGCGAAGCTTCAGAACATCTCAAAGGCCAAATACAATCGTTGCATACAATGATTGAGTTGCTGGAAGCTTAACCAGTAACTGCTAAATGGTACCGGTGGCGTCTGATTGATGTGTTCAAATTGTTTAATGTTTATAAATTTGAGTACACCAATCAGACGCTATTGGTAACAGTTGCCAGAAAAGCTCGCAGGAACTCGAACAACATTTCATCTCCGACTACCAATAAATTACGTTTAATTTAACTTACCAATAACATGCCCAAAATATAACATAACCTACAATGTGTGACTGTTGTCCGATTTCCGATTTGATATCTAGTTTATTTAACAAGATTTCAATCCACTGATGTGACTATAACATAATATTCTGTTTAAATTGTTTTGAAGAAATCCTGAGTTCTGATTGGTCTAGATTCCTGTACTGGAAAGTGACAGTAGTGTTAAAATAGTTTTATTCTGACACTAGTTTGAAAAGACGTGGAATAAAAAAAAGCTGTATTGACATCACTTTCCAACCTCTTATAAATTTGATAATGGATAAATAAATTTGAAGTTTATAATTCATAAAATCGATGATTGTTTCATATTCTTTTCTAATTACTTAAATAGGGCAAACACATGCAAATATAATTATTAGACAATGTTTCTTTTGAAACTCAAATACATACCGTATAAAAAGGTAATTCATTATTACTTTTTGACTTTCAAATCGACTGGAATTTATAGTCTGAACAGATATGCCAACTATTATAACAAAATAAATTTCTGCATCCTATTAAGACAGCATCAGTCTTATTCTTTACATTATTTTTAATTGAAGTCAATGCTGTTAATTCTAAAATAATATTCTAGAAGAAAGCACAATCCGATTTTTAGAGAATAATTCACTCACCTTATCCTGTGAAATGGAAGTGGGGGCATAACTTCGTCAAGGTGGGTCCGCACGGTCAGGATGAACTTGATCCATGAGGGCAAAGATGGAGCATGCCTCGATATGAACGAAGCGATTGTGTCGCCAGTGTCAGGTCGATGGTATTCGGCCTCGCACAATGCGTCCACTACAATGACAGCACGCTGCGAGTTGCTGATCTTGCCCACACGCCTCAGGCTGCACAGCGGCTCCAGAATGCCACGATTGAAGGCGACATCCGGTGCAGCTATGCATTCTTTCATTGACAACACAACCTACAAAAATGAGTTAGTTTCATGAGAAAATAGTACTCTATTTTGGATACAAACGTAGATTCAACTAATAATTTCTGAAAAAGTAAGAGGGTAACTCACATTTGTTTAGCCTAAAATTAATTGTAAAATTTGTATATGATAAGGATAGGCTAAATATTCCTCAATATTCCCATTGGGGAGCCTGATCCCACTAGGCGTCAAATCTGCAAGAAAGAAGAAACCAATCCCTGGAAAGAATATTTCTAGGGATATTCCTATCCCTTGAAATAATATGTTCCTTGGCTTGATGAAATAAAAGACAATTTGAAACTTGGAAAAGTTGTTATCTGATAAAAAATCATAATTATCAGAAAATGTTTCTTTTATGACCTCACATTCATATATGAAAAACAGATACATAAAGGGTGATTCATTATTACTTTTTGACTTTCAAATCGACTGGAATTTATAGTCTGAACAGCTATGCCAACTATTACGAGTATTACAAAATGAATTTCATTATTATTTCATTTAAATTAATTTAAATCATTAAATCAATGGAAGGGCAAATGTCAATTCTTAAATTAAAAATCAAATTTATTCTCCACAATTTCATCTGTAAAACCTATGTTAAAGTGTAGTTTAAAGTTTTTTCTTGCAGATGAAGCCCGCCTATGGGTCTGTCTGTTGCGTTTGTTATGAAGTGAGTGAATACGATGATCTTGAAAAAGTGTATACTGTACAATTAATGGTATTGGCAAGGTTCTTAATTGATATAGCCGCGATGATTGATTGAGCTTAAATAAACACATACAGTTTTGAAACTTGTCTCAAATTAACTAGAGAGAATAATAGTGGAAAGACGTTGGACACTACGGTACATAAATAACTTGTAGCTAATCGAGTGCTTTTTTGAAAACATTATCTTGTGATAAGGATTATATTCTGATGTGAATTAACAATCAATAAACTTTCAAAATGCACTCAATAAGAAGGAATTCAAGATCAACGAATAAAGTAAGTAGAGATATTAAGTAACAGAATTAGGCTGACGAAGCTTTTTTTCAGAAGTGAAATGCATTTTTCAAGCATCTCCAATATAAGTGAGTGTCAGTTTTAATATTAGATTATTAAATAGAATTAGGTTTACCTGGAGGTGTGGATCACTCTGAAGGTACTCTTTGTATGCGACTAGTTGAGGAGCTTGGCAGAGTTGCGCGGAAACCGAATGAATAAAGTCAGGCACAAGGCAAGTTGAATTATTATCAGCCTGAAAAATCATACAAGTATTCTAGTAGAAATTGCTTAATGAATTATTTAAACAAAAAATGTATAATGTCGGTGAATTTCCACACTAACAAATATATTTGTTCCTGTAATAAGAAATTTTGTACATCTGATAGGCCAGGCAATATATACTTCCAAATTAGCAGAAAATCTCACTATTCCATACACCTTTCCAAGAGCAAGCTCGATTTCAGTTGCTTCGAGGGGGTTTTCTTGAAATATACCATAGTGGCGTGATGATACAGGCTGAAGCAAACTTGCATTGAAGTCTAAACAACTTCTGATGCCCTACTATTATGTAGAGCAGTAAACGATAAAAATGTATTGCATTCGATTGGTTCCAAACTCCATAAATGCCACACCTTACAGTAGACAGTAGACATTTTAAATATTTCTAAGAACCTTCTTTATTTCTAATCGAGGATAAGATCACCGCCCCAGACACACAAATGATAATAAAATTTGTGATTTCACAAATAAGCAAAACCAAACAATCTGAAAACAGTGCAATGATCATCAGAGAAGGGATTTATCAAATTTGAATTGGAATGACGATGAGGACATTATTTATTAATCACTTTCGATAAAAAATTCATTTGAGCATAATATCTTTTGATAAGTTTGCTAGAATCGCAGCTTCAATTATTAAAGGTAGTCCCAATGAATTTGAAAGTTGTGAAAGAATTGAAAATTCTCTCAGGAAACTTGACACGCTTTTTTGAAATTCAAGATTACAATTTACTTACCTGACAAAAGTGATAAGCTACTACGTGAGATGCTAAGTGTTTTATTCTTTCAGAGACTAGATTTATCTGGCAGTAGATGCTTTGTGATCCACTTGGTTGAGGTGGCCTGTCCTTTCCATTACAATTGTACAGATCTGAAAATAACAAGACCCGATTTAATAACATCATTAAAATGAAGGTTTACCTAATTGAAAGAAGCTGGAAAAACAAAGATTTACTTATTCAGTAGTCAGAGATTTTATAACTGTATGTTGTTCATGAAGAAAAATATAGGCTACAGAAATTCTTCTTTATCTGAACACAAGAAATCAAATAACATCATTTCTCAATACCGGCTGGTATTAGGTATCTCAAAAAAAATCCAGTGGAAGATACTTTAAAGAACTAAGAACCTAAGATACTTTAAAGAACTTTTAAAACGTCGTTTTCGGTCAAAACGTTTTTAGATTGATCATCGTGATTTTTCTATATCTTATCAGTGAATTTCCAACAATGCTCTATTGTATTCAACTTTTATTCTTTTGAATAAAATATTTCGAAAGTGAAACTTGCTATCAAACACTCTGAAGCTTGAAATACTACCAATTTTTTATGGAGATTTATGGAATAATATTGTTCTACCAAGATTTTTTCCTTATTAAGCCTAAATTCCAATTTGAAAGTTAAGTATTTTGCATTCAAATCCGGCTGTGTTCATGGAATGCTAATTTTCATGCTGCGATCATTACATTCCACACCTTCGATTTCCATATTCTCACAAAAAAATAAAGTTATATTGCTCCAAATTAGACATTTACATGATTAATCTTACCTTTCGTTGAAATGTTTTCAAGTTCTAAATAGCTTTATTTTGTGTTGAACTGCTTATTTCGAAACACCTCCATACATGTCTGTTATTGGTCCATGTTCACATAAATTCCGCTGTGTTATAATTAATATCTCTGAATCCATCGAATTCGACTTAGTTACAAATATCTGGATGATGTTAAAGTATTTTCGTACTATCTTGTAAAAACAATATTTTAATAGACTGTATTTTCGATTGTCTATGCAAAGGATAAGTGGATATTTTGAAATAAACTACCTTGTTTGTAGGTAGGTTCACGACGCCTCCCGAAACAGCTGTAGTCAACTAGCTGTAGCAGAAGCGCCGTTTTACCAGATCCCGGCAGGCCAGTGATTAGCGCTCCAGCCGTATGACTGTGGGAGAGACAGTCTTCGAGCTGATGCACCAACCAGTGCCTGCCTATAAATAGTGGGTCAGGTTCCTGGAGAGGCACCTCGAAGAACAAAGGCTTCAGTGTGAGTTGTTGCTGTTGGTGTTGTTGCTGCTGTGTCCGGTATTGTGCAAACCTCACTACAACATCAAAGCAAATAATCAATTATTAAAAAATGGAATACACTGTAAAAACATTAAAAAATCCATTTCATGGGTTCATAAGGACAATATCAATAATAATTGAAGTTAGCATTAGGCAAGGACTGTATCAAATTAAGTCTACATTTCATAGAAATAGAATGGAAAAAAGAGCGAGAGTCCTTCTGTATTATTTAGAAGAAAAAGTGAAAAAATTCTTTAAAGTATAGTATTCTACATAGTATCCATGTTTTTCATAATAAATGCGTTTGAGACAACAGTCTTATTCATTATCGATAACCTATTTACCAAAACAACATCATCATCGCTAAAAAAATAAAGATTAACTTGAGAGTTTGTTTTTTCCAACAGAGTCTGCATGATTGTGGACTCATGTCATTCCTATTAATTCTTCTATCAGGACAAACAATTTATGTTCATGTTGCATTAATATGGGAGCACATGTACGTATAATTTACTTTGAAATATACAGGCTAAAAAAATGATATTAAGGGACATTAGAGTATCTACTTTCATAATATCATATTCTCAGAAAGTTCACAATGTAGCCATAATTCATTGAGACAACATCAGGTCTTAAAAGTTGAGATTTGTCATAGCACTACAATCTCAACTCAAATTCAGCTGAATTACTTTTCCAAGTGTAATGAAATTCAATATTTGTGACAATGAAAGCGCAATATTATTTCAAAGAATAAGAAGACCCAAGTTTCATTTCTGAATATAGTACTGTATGTATATGTAAAGAACAAAATAGCTATTTTATGAGTGCATGGTGATAGATATCTTTGCAAATATTGCATGCCTGGTCCCTGGTGGCATCAGTAGTAGGCGCTGGTAGCGCAGTTGGTTGGAGCGCTGGTCTGTGATAAGACAAGGAAGGCTCTGGCTGGCTTCGCATCCTGTAGCCTTAGGTTCGAATCTCATTCAGTCATGAATGTCTCTCATTATTCATCCATTCACCTCATTACCCACGCACAAGTTCCCACTCATGTGGGCATCATCCGCAATTTTTTTTTTAAATTAAGATATTTTACTAACCTTTTGGGTCGATGGGTCCCTTCACTGAACCAGATCTAGCAGAGCGCCTTATTGATTGCCTTCTGTTCCTAAAAGCATTCAGCTCTTCTACTTGGCCAGGATGTGATGCTGGAAATCATGCTTTGTTAGTAAATAAGGCAAACCACACAATTCTACACAGGAACTTAATACATTTTGGCTACATTACCATAGGGAGAGATACCCTTTGGCTTAATTGACTGGTTATTCTATCAATATACGGTTAGAACAAAACTAATTTTGATACAGAACAGAAAACTTCAAATAGCAAAATGTTCAAAAATGAAAATACTGCAATATAAACTACAGTTATATTATTAGAATTAAATAGCAAAGTATGATTAGAGGAAACTAATTTAGAAAATTAGGGCAAAAAACATAAAATAAAATTATGCTCAAGAATGAAAATATTGTAAAAAAAATTATATAGTAGTTATACTGTTAAAATTAAATGAGATGAACAAAACAGGAGGGAGCTTAACCAAAATCAAAAGCATTGCATAAGTCCAATGCCCTACGAAAATAAATAAGCGCAACTGATTAAAAAATGGTGCTTAATAATCAACTGGCTAATAACTGATTTAATCACAAATTACGAATTTTTGTATGACTGCATCAGTATTGATTGGTAGAAGGTTCTGTCAAAAAAAATGTATTAAATATTTTTCGATCATAATTTATAATGTAAATATTGTTGTAACTGAGCTGGTCTAAACTTCAAGTAAATGAATAACTATGTTTTTTTTAATTATTCTCAACTGATGGTTATTTAATTTATGGAGATGTAAAGAATAGAAAACTAACAATAGCTCTGACAAATCTTAGATTCATATAATGGGAGCTGATTGCAACTCAAGAAAGGTCAATTAAAATATATTTAACAAATGAGAAAAAAAACTTTGAAAATATAACTTAGTTATTAAATAAAAACTTTCATCTATTAATGTATTGACAAGATTTATCTTGATATAACACAACTGTTAATTTAGATCTAGCTACGTTTCCACCCTTAAATTTAATTATTTCCGTTCATTAACATGAATGATTATGTTAATTTGTCAATCTATACAAGTCTGCTGATTTGAAGTTACAGAGTGGGAGATTGAGAAGCTAAAAATAAAACTGGTGAAATATAATTGTTAATATTATAGTCGTACTTCTTCCAGGAGTTACATCAATTCATCCATTCAGAGGACACGTTAAGCTATCGGTGCCGGCTGCCTAAAAACAGTCCTCAAGTCACGTCAGAATCCCTCAACCTATTCAGGTGAGACCTGATAACTCTGACACCAGACCTGAGCCAGCCAGGTCACAAGATTTTATTATTATTATTATTCATTCAGAAATATATGTCAGGGCTTATTTTATATTTATGACTGAGCTTTTTGAGGCATGAAACAATAGCTTCTACAAGGTTATATGTACTTTTTCGCCACACTAGGACGTAATGAGCTGTTTTTCGTGCGTCATATGGAGGCCGAAAGTGTTTGGTTTCCGTCGAGGTCTGTAAACGTTTACCGCCCTAGGGCGGAAAAGAAAATGACCTTGAATGACAGCTGATCGTGTCTGGATACAGCAGTCATGATTGTAAAAATGAATCCTTCCAACTTTTTTGTAAAACAAAAAGATTTAAACCATCAATAAATGTTTATTTTTTATAATTTAATATGTACGTAGTATTTAAAATGTCAAAAATGATCACTTTTTATAACTTAATATGTAATATTTTGTAGTTTTGATATCAAACAATAGAACCTTTTTATTCAACCTACAGAGCTCTGGGTGGGAATTTTGTGAACTACTACAACTGTTGCTAACCTCTCTTGGTTGGTTAGGTTTTTTGTTTTTAGGAATTTTGTCTACTACTGCAACTGTTGGTAAAGGTTACTGTTGGTATAGAAAGGTTAGTTGGTTAGGTTTTTGGTTTTTATGCAGGTTTTGAATCAGGAACAGGAATAACAACAAAAAACCTAACCAACTAACCTTTTGGCGTACAGTTGTAGTAGTTGACAAAATGCCCACCCAGAGCGCTGTAGGTTGGATAAAGAGGTGATAGCCGTTCCTTGTATTCTTGCAAGTACCATAGCCTTAAAATTTCGCTTTCAAAATTTCCAACTTAACATTGTTGTTTTGTTTTTTTTGTGGTGTGGCGAAAAGCAGAGTTCGCAACACGGGCAAAAATGTTTTGCCGGCTCTCAAACGCTTCAAGTTCTCGACTTCGTCTCGAACTTGAAAACCGCGATCTCGAGCCGGCAAACACACATTTTCGGCCCTAGGTGCGAAATATACTATTACATATACATGCATTTATTATGATGGGAAAATTGAAAAATATTATTCAATCAGCTCGTTAGATGAAAAAACATCTACAAACATACAAGATGATTACACAGGAATTATTACAATAGTAATTAAGATTAATTGAACTACTATGGTGCAATTCAAAACGCAAGAAAGCAAGTAAGTACTTCTCTCACAGAAAAATCAAGCCTCAATTTCATAAGAAGGACTTACTTGTAACTGAATGTCTCCTACTGAGAGGGCTGGATGAACAATTGCTATGTCCAGACATGGACATCAGAGAACCCACGCTATCCAGAGACGGCTCCTTCAGGACACGGTGGGCATCCGCTTCTGATGAGCCTAAAACCAAATGAAAATAGTTGGATTCAATACTTCTGAAAAATTGGTTATATTGATAAAATTAACTTCTAGTGATGTACAAAGCTTTGGAAGAATTACATTTTCTATTACGATGTATGCGTATGCTTTATTGGCCGTTACATTCCTATATCTTATTACATTTCTAATTCAGGACAATTGAAAGTATATTTTTAATACAATACGATGAACTGAAGCATCTGAGATTCAAACATTTGTAAGATATCCTACTTAGGAAATAGATTTGGTATTATGGTATTATTTCAATGCATTGTTTTAATTCAAAACAGTTCATTCTTCGCTTTTTTTTTTTTTTTTTTTTTTTTTTTTTTTTGATAGGTGATAATGATGTCTCATAACAATAGAATGCCATAAAAGGATATATAAAACACATTTTTCAGAAAACCTAAGTTGCTCAAACTTAGAAATGATGTTTTCAAATCTCTTTTCAAGATATTCTAAATTTATTGACAATTCGGGGACCAACAATTTGGCGGGCCGCTTAGCGCAGTTGGTTGGGGCGTCACAACTTAAAAAAAACTTTCTGTCGTTTCAGCGGTCATTGGTTCGAGTCCCGCTCCTCCGTCTGGAATCTATGTGTGTTATCATTCATCTCATTACCCACGCACAAGTCTCGGACTAATGAGGGCATCATCAGAAATTTAAAAAAGAAAAAATACAAATTTTAACTACAATATACAACCAACAAATTTAATAAGATTTTGCAGAAACTACAAATTAATACAAGTGTGAATTGAACTAGTTTGTAAATTGTTGAGCAATAGGCCCCTGGGAAGAAATTCGCAAAGGTGAGGAGTGGACAGAAAGACAGCGAAACATTTTGAGAATTCTACAAAAATCTGTGGAAATGGTGGAGAAAATCTCACTTTTCAATCTCAAGTATATAATTTCAATCATTTTTCAATCTTAACAAAGTGATTTCAATTTCAATTCTAGCAAACGACCAGTACCAACCTGTTAGCGTAGAGACAGGGCTAGTGTTGGTGGATGCAAGTGTGTTCGCCTCGAAACTGGCCAACGATGATATTGAGTCATGACTGCGACTGGTGCGGTTTGCAGATCTACTGGCATGAGGCTGAGCGCGTCTAGCGTTATCACCGAGCAGGAGACCTAGACGCATGTAGAGATCACTCTGTGAGCTTTTCTTAGGTGGCTGACTCATCACAGGCCTAATCGTTCCTCCTTCATCGTCTAAACAGAAATAATAAACAATTATTATCATACGATACAATAACAAGCCTATCAGTACAATTATTATCATTCGATTGTATTCAACTGTATTAAAATCCTCAAATCTCAGATTGACACAAGTTATACTAATCCACTATATATGTAGACTATGTGTAACAGGGCCCTTACACTAGTAAAAATATTGTCAATATAAGTTAGTATTGACAATAATATTGAGAAAAAAGATAATACTGATGTATTGATGACTTGTATTGAAGAATATCTAGATTTCTAGAAATCCACCATCAATACCGTCTGTTATTGACAATATTATTGACGAGTTGTGTGTACATCAATATTATTGCCAGTAATAATAGTAAATATGAATAATAAGCAGTAATATTATTGTCAGTAAATAGTATTAAAGCCAAACATGCCTTTTCTTTATTTTTCGTACTTAATTATTTGTTAATTTTTGATCAACTAATTAATTCTTAACGAAATAGGTTAACGAAAACTTCACAAATCATACTCGATGACAAATTTTATTGACAGTATTATTGATAAGTGTAAGGGCCGTTTGCAAAAAAGCATCACAAACCAGTATTGTCAATATCGGTCCTTCAGTATTATTGACAGTATTTTTACTAGTGTAAGGGCCCTATATATCATTCTTATTACAAGTTTTGTTACGTCTTAAAATGGCCTACACTTATACTGTGATATGAGTCTCGTTTCCTATCAAACATGATCATAATTATAATAGGTAGCCTACTCATTCTACAAAAATAATCATCTATAACTTCTTGTCTTGACTTGTTTGTGTAAAAATATATAGCAAATTGCTATAACAAAATATTATAATCATAATACGCCAACTCTTACTAAAAGCTTCAAGTGCGAACTTATGCAACTTTTTAATAGTGCAAATACTAATGGTATTAGGTTGTAGCATAGACCAACCATATTGATTTATTCTATGATTGTGGTTTGTTATTTAGCAGATCACTAAATAAAACATGCTAAGTTGCTGAAAATATCGTTTGGAGTAGCCTTATGGAGAAATTTTTGATACGTGAATTTGAATTTTATGATTAAAAAGTAACAACCCAACAACTTTTTAGCAGTGATCTGGAAGACTTTTTAGATTCAGCTTACAAAAATAATTTTAAGCGAATTTTAAAATATTTTATGAACATTGAGCAAGCACTTTCGTGCAATGAAATATGGTCTTAAAGTTCTGATGTAGATTCATTCCACCTATGAAAATGTAATATTTCCAATTCAAATATTGATGAATATCACACCAATGAGGAATGATTGCTAACTTTTCATTATTGTATATTTGCTCTAATAATCAATTTGAAAGTATTCTCTCCAAATCAGAAATTCATTTTCAAACTATTCAGATTTTTTTTAAACGAATGTTATTACAAGAAAAAACAGAATTAATTCACGCTGAACACGAATAAAGTAATATTAAAATAATTGTGAACTTCTATTAGAGAAAAACTAAAACAAAACTAATAAATTGTGAGAGAAGTAACACACCAACATTTAGACATGGTAGGACAGACGAGAAATATACAGAGAACTAAACGCTGGAATAGAGATGTTATAGTTTAACATGCCATACCATGCTCGAAAATTCGGAATACTATAGACAAATATAGATACAGAATCTACTTCGAGTATGAGTGAATCTACACTGGAAACATGCTTGTAAGCAGAGTTTTGATAAAAAAAATTGTACTTTAAGGTGCCTAAGAAAAGATAGCGTATTGTAGTCATGTGAAAAATAACAGATTCCTTTAGAAATGAAAAGTCTAACATAATTTTTTATTCAGCTGAATGAAAAGTGACAAGTGGAAAAGTTGATATGATAGGCTGTGTTATGATCTTCATAGAATATGGAGGAAACCTTTAACAAAGGTTTTCTATCGTGTATTATAAACACAAATTCATATTAAAATGATATTTTCTCCAATTATTTGGAAAATTATGTCTAATTTTCACTATCCTCCTGAACTAAGCTAACTAGTATAAAACATACTGTATGAGCTATGGAAAAAGTGCAGCATATAAGCACATAGTAAGTAATTCGGTGTGGGGTTCATTTTGTTTCATACAAATACATTTTTGCATGGTATTTAAAGAATAACTTAAATACGAATGATGTAATGAAAGACACAAGTGATGCGGCTGAATTATTGTTGATGGTATGAAGTCACACAAGTCAATTATTGAAATTTTAAAATGTTTCATATTTTTTCATATAGATTTTTTTCAAACGCTTCTGTTGAAACCTTAATTTATCTGTAGAAAAATTATTATTGATTCCAATATTAATATAACTTATCCAAGAGACAGTCCATGTGCAAATGAATGTATGAGCAGTACACACATATTAAAGTGTAGCTTTCTAATGTATTTTTTACTTTTGTATTTTGAAACCATAATAAAAATCGTAGTGTAGAAGCATTTAGCTCAGAGTGTGAACAACACAAATCCATGCAAAGTGGTCTCTAACTAGTCAATCCAATCGGTGAATAGAGTTAATTTGGTTTAATTGCCTGAGAACTGGTTGAGTCCCAATCCTGATGCGCCTGCCGTTGACCAAAGAGACCTGATCTTGCTCAGGACCACCGACGACCATCTTCTATTTTCCGTCAACCCAGATGATGTTGACATTGACATCATTGCTAAACCAGTACCACGAGCCATTTTAAATACAATATTTGGTCAAAATAATAATTTTGATCAAAAATTGGTATTAGAAAATTCTATTTGGAATTGATGTCAAGTTCTTAGATCTAATTTCTTGATCCAAGTTCTTGGTCAAATAATATCAAGAAATGAAATATATGTTCAATTTTTTAAATTGGTAAAGTTTCGAAATAGTTCAGAAAGTTCGCCATATTTCAGGTTTACAATTTTTTATAAAGCCGATATCACTAAAATGATTTTTCTACATATATTAACAATTTGGTACTAGTGATTTTACTAATGCACAGTGCAATAGGAATTTTTATGGAACCTGTCAGTCGAATATACACTCTGTTTGCTGTAGGTTTATAGTTAGTAGGATCTGGTGGTAAGATCAAAATATGGTAATTTACATTCTCATGTTTGTCTTTACTGGCTATTAAAATTCAATCTACCGGTTTTGAAACTTGTCTGCTTTCACGAAATTTGAAGCTGGTCCTGTTGAAATTTTTATTGATATTTTGATGAAATAAATTCTACAGAATTATGTATGTTTTGATACTTGGCTATGAAAATGATTCATGAATTGTAATTTTTTCTGGAAATAAACTATTCACAAGTATTCTACAGGAAATTATTAAAAGAATCTGCGTCAAAAACACTACTGTCAATAGCATAAAATGACTTAAAATCTTCATTTTTAATCAAGTTTCTTTAATCTGCATTCTATTCTTCATTATTAAGAGTTCTTATAATTTATGATCTATATGGTATAAGTAGATGATTCTATTCCAATGTTTTTTAATAAAAAATACTTTTCATTTACCGATATACAACTTTACAGCTTTTACAATGAAATAATTAAAATAATTTGTAATGCATGAAAAATAGTTAAACTTCATTATCCATACGTTTCTCTTCCTTTTTCTAATTTGAAAGTGTGACAACTTTACAATTTTTACAAGATAATTTTTTTCAGTGCATGAAATGAACAGTGATGATGCAATTAAAAATTAAAAAATGACTAAATGAACCTAGTTATTGAAATAATATGATAAATAAATTTCTGTCATTGGAAAGTGATTAATACAATATGAAGACATTCATGCTTTAATGAATATTCTTTTTTCAAAAAAGGGTACTTTATTCAACATTGATATACATGGGAGAAACAATAGCTTAAAATATTTCAAGATTATTTACCTTAGTTATTTCCTCAATAGTAAGCAAAACGTGAAGGGAGGAGTATTTATAATTCTTTTAGCAAAGTGTCAATAATTTATTGAAAACATTGTATTTCACTCAAATCATGCTCCAGATTAATTGAAGGACCTCAAAGTACAGTTTGGACTAATCTAGAATTAATAAGACTTGTTAAGGTATTTCCAATATCACTAGGAGTACAATACGATACAATGATCACTAATTTATGCTTTATAGTAAATTTTTCAAGAGGTGAGAATAAAAATTAATTACTGTACTAAACTTCCACTTGTACTAAATCGTATACACAATTTACGCATATTTTTAAGTTGTAATTATTTTCTGTAAGTTATATAGTGCTTTCATATCATTTAACCTAGTTTCCAATGTCGTTGCAAGTTCGTAGGTAGTTTATATACAAATTATATTATTCGTGGTATTTATAGGAAATCTCGATATAACATATTAAAGTATTTCCAATATTGTTGAAACAAAGCATTTAGTGATCTGTATTTTTAATTATCATCAACAAATCAAGGAGAATTGCTCATGGTAGCCTACTTTAAAATAAATACAGTAGTGACAACCAATCAAATAAGAAGTTATAATTTCTTGTATGGAAATCAAAGGAGTAGTAGGAAAGTATCAAGTACTTGAAATAGTATCAACAGAACAGCACCTACATATTTTCTCTATAATATTATTTTTTTGACAAGCAAGATGGAATAATTAGACACGGAATGTTTTACCTTCAACTTTTTCATTCATGCTGAAGTTTATGTTTCATTTCCACTATTCTATATTTCCACTTCTATGATCATAATTTATTACAATAATTAAATAGACATTAGGTTCCAATAAAAGGGAAATTTTCGTGTATAAGGATTTGTGTAAGGCTTCATCAAATTTATAGTGATTTTATTCATAAATTTCTATTTGGTTGAGACCAGACCTGAAAGAGCGTTGTCTGCAGGAACTCTAGAGTTTCCGCGGAGTCCCCAAGAACTCCTCAATGACTTAGGACTGAGAAAGAACTTCTTCCTATTCTGCGGCGGTGTGGGACAACCTAGAATCATGAAAAATATGGTTCATTATATGAGATTATGGAAGATTTTGAAGTCACACGTTTCTAAAAATTTATTTAAAAAGAAACCTCTTAAATTCAGATTTAAAATTTGATAGTTTAATGCTGAATCTTGACTTCTTGGTGAAGTAGTTTATTTATAAGGGATTCACATAATTTTTTTATGAAGAGGCAAATTAGTGTAGAATAACGATCACTTATGAATGAATTTATAAATTCAGGCAGTGGTTTTCAATTGAATCTTGTCTCCTGACATAATCTGCTGAGCAAAATAAGGGTCGTGTATACATTGCAAATAATTAATAAAGTGATTTACAAAACTACAATACAGTAGAAGCCCACTAGTGCCCACGTGATTGGGTATCATGATATAAGCTGTGGATATTCAAAATAAGATACCAAGTAAGATTTACACTGTTACTGTAACACTGAACATTGTTAACAATTATGTATTTGAGAAGTACCGTATTGAACAGAAAATAACTCAATTCAAAATGTAAATCCTGTTGGGAGATATTCACAATGGAAACCTACTCTTGCATGAATTCATTTTTTTTTTTTTGAGAATGAAGCCCACATAGGTCTAAGACCTGTGCGTGGGTAATGAGTTGGATGATGGTGATTGATGAGTTGGACAGTTTTAGGTGGGTTCCGAACTACTTGGTACTGAACTAGGTATGAACTGTATGGTATTTCACTTACCCTTCCCAATTTCGTAATTCTGTGACCACTACCATAAGTTATTTACCACAAAAAAATAACTCCAAACTAGATTCCTGGGCAAGACGGGTAAAATGCTAGTGTTATCATAAATTAAATTTCTCACAAAAGAACCGCCAATGTGACATTTTTAATGTCAGAGTAATACATTTTCACTAGTACTTACGACAAATTATAAAAAAAAAATGTTTTGTTAATGCTGGAAGAGAGGTGCAAGAAAATTACGTCAGAGTACCTAGTAATTATTTTTGTTCTAATCAACCAACTGAATAATGTAACGAAAGTTTCTTACTCTGTGACATGGGGTTTGATGAATAGTAGCACATGTCTCCTTTTCCAGGTCTAGGCAACCTGCTTGGAGATGTTGAACCCCAATCATGGCCATTGTCTTGCCTCGTCTGAAATCGAATAAAATCAATTATAATATGAAATACTATACCATATTTAAGGACTAAGAAATAAATTGAGACTGCGTTGACTCAAAACGTTGTTGAAGTTGTCCTTTAAACCATTTCAATGATGAGAAAAATCTATTTCTCTGAATTTAATCACAATTTTACATTGAAGTCAAATTCAACTGATAGTGCTCTAATGACTCAAATTGAACTGATTCGACTACAAATTTATGGTGCCCAATCTGTATATGGTGCCCGATTTGACTTCATGCCGGTAAGAGTTATTTTTCTAATAACGATTATATATACACTTCCTTTATACAAAAATTATAGTGATAGACTATCAGGAGAGTGTCCTATAAAAAATTACTAATAAAAGAGAATGGAAGGTTTGTAATATAGCAATAAAAGTATTTCAATAGTTATGGTTGTGGTTACAAGAGGAAAAGGTGAGGTTGAAATGGATTTTTTATTCCTGAGTGGTCGAGGAAATTTATCCTCATACCGGAATCCGAATATAGTTTTGTGCATAGAATATTTTAAATGAACTTGATAGAAGGTATGCAACTAAGAACTAAGTTCATGTAGTATCAAATGAAATTTATCTAATTTTTATGACTGGCTGGCAAGCTACTACAGAGTTTTTGGGTTAAACCTGAGAATTTTCAGAGCCACTGACATAATTTATAACTGGTGTCATAAAAATAGATATTATTAACAACCTAATCCACTAAAATATGCTGAAATTTTGCATCAGAATCATCTGAGATATTATTTTATTGGGTGAAACTAAATTTCACTTGTCAATGTTGAGAGAAGTTCTAAATTTACTTTAGAGATAGGTGAAGTTCAAACTTCAAAGATTCGCACGTGTACGTGTTTGGTGAAAGAACAGCTGAAGAGGAATGGTTAATGATGTCTACTGTCAGAAATTATGTGACATCTCCAGAAAGCATGATACTTATTGAAGTACGTAGCTATCATGTCTGTCGGTGAACCTTGAATCCTGTTTATGAATTTATAGGTCAAGATGAGAGAGCAATTCACTTGGGCAAAGCTAATGCACTTCATGTTGACATCATTTTGATTCAGCTTTTTTGCAAACCGCCAGAAACTTGTTCAACTGGCTGTTTGGCTTCTCATTTCTAATGACAGTCTACCTCCTAAGTGGATGCATATTCATGAATAATGAATCACTCTGATCCAATATTTCAACAGCTTTGAACATGTGATACTACCATGTTAGTCTTTCTATGATGATGGAGCTGATCAAATATTCTACAGGTTCTGTAGAAGAATGTGCGGATGGGGAATTGAATTTATTCACTTGCAGTCAAAGTATCATAAACTTTTTGACTTGGTGATGGTGGGAAGGAATCAGTATTGCCATAATAATTATTACAATAATGAAAGAAATTATACAATATATACTTTGATGTATACTTTTATAATTCACAATAACAAGATGGTAAACGAATAATTTTCAAATTTAAAAACGTGAAGTATAAGTTTTGAGGAAAACTTTTTATACTGTTAACCTAATGACGACTTTAGCTTCAATATTTTCATGATAATTAGGTTCAGTGAGTACAGGAGTAAGCAAACAATGTTGACAATAAACTCAAATCTTGATGCAAGCTCCAATTTTTAAATTTTCTTATTTAAATAACCACTGCAAGTCAATAGTTTTAGTGTGAAGATTCATTGTTGGAATCAAAGTCTCTGATGAATCATGAAATTCCAGAATAAATAAGAAGTAATTGAGAGAAAGATTTATTAGGAGTGGAGTAAATTGAGAAGTAGCATTAAAAGGATACCCTTTTTCACTAGTCTTGTAATTTAAAAAAAAAAAATGCAAAGCCTTCTTCAAAGGCAGAACCGATAGCCTACAAAAGAATTACTCGACTCATATAAGACAAAGACATAATTAGGTAAATGCTGAGTCAAATAATTATTTACCGGCATTATGTACAGTTAATGAATTTATTCAGATTGAAAATGATACAACAGTCAAAACAATAGTCTCTCTCTCTTGTGGTTTAATAATCAAAACGGTTTGGACAACATCGATCTTATTCATTATGGATATCTTCAACAATATCACCATCACCAATACCAAGAAGATTATGTGCAGTTGTTTTAAAATAATGAATGAATGAATGAATAAATAAAAGACGTGATTAGAGAATAAAGTGTTTTATACAATATTTTAGTTTCAACTTGTAGTATACAATAATTTATGATATGCTACCGTGATGATTGCTGTATTTTATCGGTAAATACACACGAAATCGGATATTTGCCAAGTATTTGCTAGGTAATCAAATGAAATTTGTTGACTTGTGACGGTTGTACTATATACAATTGCCTACTATGATGGAATTAATCTTTAGAATAGCTTTTTAGAAGTTATTTGAATTGCATTGAAATAATTATTGTTACCATGACACATCATTTTGCCAATACTTTTTGTCAATTTAATCCAATAAGTCAAATCGTTCATATTAAAAAATATGATATTTTACCTGCATGTAGGTTGTAAAGTGACCATTCGTCTTGACTTGCGGCCTGTGAGTGAGGGTGCCCTTTGAGTCGCTCATGAGATGGTCTGACAAAGAAGATGCACCAGAAACCTTTTTCGCCGGAAGAACTGTAAAGAAAATGTTCTTATACAATATAGAGGATTCAAACATTTTATGCACAGCCCTGAGAATCTTTTAAAATAATACGACTTATTACACAGAAAAGGAATCATCAACTGTGCCTATGATCTCACGAGAGATAGATTACTTCAATGGTAGAGACAACATAACTTAATTATGAACAGGAACTTACTAACTTAATAGGAATATTGGGAAATATTTTATAAAATGTTGTGGTTTGAGAGTAATTTTATTGTAAATAGAACTTGAATGAAGTCTTCATCACTGCTGCTAAATTACATAGTTTACTAATATAATAGAATAATTGATTGGTCCATTGTAATTCTTTGCCTTTTTCTGAATCTTATTATAATACTACAGAACAGTAACTAATGTTGCTACAGAACAATAGATTCCTCTATGTATTAATTTTGCGATTGTGATTATTAATTTGAGATGAAGCACACAGAAACTTTGAGGACAACTAGTATAAAAGTAAAACGCATATTTCCAACATTTATTTAACCCTAAAATGAAGAAGATTATAAATCTGGAAATTATTTTATGTGAATATTTTACAAGATGGTTTAATAATAGTATATAATTTGAAGTCGAATTATTGTAAAGTTCATTTCACTGAAACCGTTCAGTAGCTGAACCGTTCAATGGCATATATCAATGAGACATTTTGATAATATCTGGAAAAATGTACATACGCGCACTCGCCCATATGTGCCTATGGTTTGATGCTTGTTACGTTATACTTTTATAAACATGGATTATGTAGGCTGCAGCCTATAGAGAAATTCTATATTCTACTAAAGAATAATACTAAAGAACTCTACAACAGAACAATTAAATCATTTACACATTTCATTTTTGAATGTTATAATTTAATTATTTTTTGAGATGGAGTTTGAGATTTTTGGAGATGTCTACAGAAGATAATCAATAAAAATGAATTTGACTCGTTTCATGAAATTCATAGTCATAAACGCATAGAAGGATGTAAGGCGTGAAGGAGGATTATCACTATTAGCCTACTCTTGCCAAATCAGTTGAACTCTTCAAGTTAGTTTACTTGAGACCCTGTTACTTCTAGTTAATTTGTTACTTCAAAGAAGGTCCAATCCAGAAGGTTCACATGTGATGAAAAAGATCATACACTATTTTTCTTGAACATCATAACCATAAAACATAACCATGAAAAAGATCATACACTATTTTTCTTGAACATCATAACCATGAAAAATACCACACACTATTTCTTGAGCATCATAACCATGAAACAATCTTACTATTTTTCTAGCCTACGGAACCTTTCGCATGCGGCTTTAATTGGATATTATTATACATTTACGAATAAAAAGCTGCTTGCTGACTTACTAGCATCATCATCGAGGCCCTGACATAGCGGACAAGCCTCATTGCGGAACATACACGAGTAGCAGCGTTCATGGCCGCAGGTGTCGATCAACTTGCGCTTCTTGCCTTTGTCGAATGGCATTTTACAGCTTGGACAGTTACCTCCGGTCGATTCGCACTCCAAGAGTTTGCGGATCGCTGCTAGGTCTGCAACAAAAACATACAAAGTCGTTAAAACAGGCACTGTAAACACTCTGTTGAGGTTTTACAATACAAAAGCACAGCACAGTTGCAGAACGTTATTGGTCAAGAGCTAATGAAACAGGAGAATGAAAAAAACAATTGCTTATCAGTCAATGTGCCGCTAAGCGCAGTTGGTTGGGGCGTCGCAGCTTCAGCTTGCTGTCGTTTCAGCGGTCGTGGATTCGGTTCCCACTCCTCCGTCTGGCATCTATATGTTATCATTTTCCTCATTACCCACGCACAAGTCTCGGACTCATGTGGGCATCATCAGCAATATAAAAAATGAGATCTGGCGGAAAATGGAACAGGGGAACGAACAAACAATAATTCATTAGTCAATGAGATCATTCTGATGCAACACCACAGATGAACTTCTATATAACGAAGACTTTTGATTACCATGGCAAGAATATCGCTCCAGAAATATCGTTCGCATTGTTAAACACATAAATTATTTCTGTGCAATACAGTTGAATCTCTTTAAAACGAAATCGATTTTCAAGGGAAAGCATTCATTCTAGAACACTTCGTAAAAAAATAATTCTTTCAATATCAATTTTAGAAAAGTTAGGCCTATTGCTTTTGTTGGTTATCCTGTTAATTTGCCAAAATATCATGAAAGTTCTTCACTTAAGGATTTCGATATTTGGAATTTTGTGATATAGAGATTTGACAGTGTTTTCTTAGCACAATAAGTGATTGAGATTGATAGGGAAGTTGTTCAAGCAGTTTTAAAAATTTTGGCAATTTTTTTTAATTAATGTAAAGACGTAGGTTTCTTGATAAAACACTAGGAAGAAAGCAATGTCAACTAGAGTTGACATTGAAATATTTCTTGTGTCTAACCAATCTAGTGCGAAATGGCCATTATAGACTACATGAGTAAGTAGCTATAATCACTTTAAATTCTTCTAATATCAATCTTAATTCAATTTTAGACCATAAAAGAGCACTTGTTTGTGCGAATAAGACCAATGGGGGCCTAGAAAATGTCAGAATTTAGTTCAGTACAACAACTTGAAGTAAAAACTTGAAGGTTCTGGCATTATGCAGGGGTGCCCTTGTTCTGGATTGTGAAATGTTCTTGTGGTGTGTTGTGCACTCAACAAATAATTACATGAATTGCATTGCCAATATCAATAAATCGAAATAGAACATAGAGCAGGCAGTAGTAGCATTCATATATCTAGAATATTGTTGATTTTAATAACTGAGATAAGGAGACCTTTAGTTGAAAATCATTTAAAGGGAATGAGGGACGTCCGGCTATATGGAACGAAATAAAGTATTACCAAATCTATTTGCGGTATTTACCGTCTGTATACAAATAGCATTGCACATTGATCACTGATTTCTTCATATTCATGAAGCCACTTGTAGAATTGCCCACTGATTTGCCGCAAACCCTCTCAAATGTTGACAAAACTTTCAGGTTGTTACAAGAGACGCAAGAAATTACCTGGAGTTTGGTAACTACTATTCTATAAGCTTCTACAGGCTAAGTTATGCCCATACAGGATGAAGCCCACGTAGGTCTGAGGCCCTTGCGTGACTAATGAATTGGATGATAATGATGATTATTTATGAGTTAGGCCTATAGTTTAAGGTGGGTTCCGAACTCCGAAAAGTGATTTTACAACAGTAAACAGTCTTTTATGCTGGCCGAAAAAATCAGTCACCCCCACAGAAGGACCCAGGTGCTCGTGACTTATCATGACTGAACAGATAGACGTGACGGCTCGCGGCTATCACTTCCCTAGTTCTAAACGACTAATAATTATTATAAAATTAGTAGAACTGGTGTTGATATTGTGAAAGCACTCCATAATTGAAACCGACGTTGTCAAATTTCACTTAATAATTTAATAACAATAATAATAATAACTATTTAATAGTAATAATATTAATATAATATAATTTAATAATAACTTTAATAATTTGAGTCACAGGGCCATGGTTTCGTGTTTTACTAACACATCAGTACAGCCGAAGATGTGTTAGTAAAACACGAAACCATGGTCCTGTGACTCAAATTATTAAAGTTTTGTGAAATTTGAAAACTTGTTTTGCTTCAATAAATAATTATTATTCGATATGAATTTCACCTTCTAGAGTTGCTGGAGGTAATTCCACAGGAACAACAGCGCACATACTCAGCACAGAGAGACCCCACATTGTACACACAAATGTTAAGTTGGAATCACGCGATTTTCACAAACATCTCAATTATTCACAAAATATTCAATAACAACTATTTAACAGTAAATGTGTTGGATGTAGGAGTGATAATAGATAGTGACATGCCGGTGAACCGCTCGCCGACGAACTGACTAGCAAGCTGCTGACTGACTGACGCCTCTCATGCGATAAGGGGTCAGCGGCAGCTATATTTAGCCTATCAACAATGGTTTTTTAAATGTAGCCTGATATGTGAAGAGTTCAAGAGTCACAACACTGCAACGTGAGCTAATGAATGGCTTCTTCCTCCACCTCCCCCCCCCCCCCCCCCACCAGTCAACCCTCTTTCCTCAACAGTCACCAGTCATGCTAACTGGTGTTAAACTATTGCAACATCTTTTAATTCAATTTAATGCATGCTAGGGTAGAGCCGTTAGTAAGGTATTGATAGAATTGTGAAGTGGAAAATAGAACAGCTGATTGTATAGTAGAAAAGAGTTAAATGCTAATTGATTAGGTCAGAATTGGCTTCAGAATAGTGATTCTAAATAATTATTAGGCTATTATTCTGCTTGTGAGAGCATAACCTAAATAATCAATAAATTATTGTATTGATTAAATTGTCACATAATTCATATTATACTGTACTGAAAAACAGAAGTCAATATTTGTTGTATATTAAACATACTGCACATCTAAATGTTTCTGTACTGTTTCCGGTGTACCCCAAGGATCTAACCTGGGACCATTCCTCTTTTCACTGTATTTAAATAACCTACCTGATGTCCTTTGCAAATCTGAGTGTCTGATGTTTGCAGATGACACGAAGATCTTTAGGGAAATGAAATCTTTAAATTATTTCCGACTGTTGCAGAATGAGCTTTATCAAGCTGGTGTGATGGCTCTGGGTTGAAACTAAATGCAAATCAATGCCATTCACCAGACAGAGGGACGCTTATACCTTTCACCAGACAGAGGGACGCTTTTCAATTTGATTACATGTTCAATGGGGACAAGTTAGATCAGATATAAAATTATAAGGACCTTGGAGTTGTCATGGATGCGCACCTCAGTTTTAAAAATCATGTCGATTATCTTGCAAGTAGAAGTAGTAAAATGATCAGCTTCATATTATTCAGAACTTGGTCCTGTTTTTAGATTTGGAAGGCTATACTTTATCTGTACAAGAGTCAAATTAGAAGTCTTCTTGAATATACAGCACCTGTATGGAATTCCCATAAAGTAGGCCTAACTATAGTTGTAGTAGTAATTTATAATATTTATTGTCTTTTATTCATTTATTAGCCTAAATATTCGCCGAATAGATTGATTAATGGAGTAAAGAGAAGCTGACAATTTCTACTAACCCACAAAAAGTGAAATTTTTTCAAATATTCATTTAAAATTGGGTACTTCAGGTTTATTATAGTTTTGAAGTGCAAAAGTGATCTATGCTGAACACAGGTAATTCATCATAGTTGCACTCTGGGATAAAAGTGAAAAACTCTAGAAAAACATCGAATTTTCAAGATTTCTTTGTTCAATTATGATTTTGCAGATAGATTTATAGGGAATGTTACACGGAGAAACACTTCTGAATCAAAACTAAAAAAATAACAATGCATGGATATTTTTGTATGGGGAAGATACTTCTGAATTAGGCAAACATTAACCAGGTCTAAAGATTGGTTTTAAATGGAAAGATAAAGTCCAAGTTGGGAAATCATCTCAAAACTATGTAATCTAAAATAAAAATGAATCATATTTCCAACTACAGCTGCCATACACACAATAAGACTGTACAAAATGAATTTTTAGATGACCCTATGATGATGATAATGATGGTGATGATGATTTCAATTATGATGTGATCTAAATAGCCTATTTCACAGGATTTTTTTCCTTTCCTTAGGCTACTAATAGTTCAACGAGTTCAGCCCTGAAATCGAGCTTGATTGTAAAGGAATAGGAAAACTTGTGGCTAGAAAATTTTAAATGGTGCCAGACTTATATCTGGAAAATCGAGTGCAAATTGAGTGAAAATCAATTGTTGAACCTTAACAGGAATCGTTCCCAAAACAATGCATGATTCGTCATCCAATATAATTGGCAATGATTACAACCACTTGATACGCGATTAATCACGCCGCGAAGCCTAGGACAGAAAATGTCAGTCATAAATACTGGCGCCTGAAATGATAGCATTTTTCTCAATGAATGAAAGCTAAAAATACACTGAGCTGAGATTAAAACGTGTACACTTGATAGTGCAACGTCAACGTTCAAAATATCAATGGATGAGTTTACATCAAGGACACAATGCAGGCTCACAGTACATGCTACTGTCAATAATCTACTTTGGAATGCCTTTCGATAAGACAAACCCAGCCACCACACATACTATTTATTTGAGAATTTTATTACAGAAACTGAATCTCCATCTTTTCACCCAAAAAATTTAAATTTTGAACCGAAAATCAATATAATGTTCTCGATATCATTTGGATAGGATACCATCATAAATTAATAATGAAAGTTGTTTTATTTAATTTACTACACTCCCGATAGATCGAAAATAAATTAATATAATGTTCTCAATATCATTTGGATATAAACATCATGAATTAATAATAAAAATTATGTTTTTTTTTAGTTTATTATACTCCCGACAGGCTTCGTCTCTGATGATTCTAAAAACTTCCTTAATGACTCAATGAATGTGTGAAAAATAGGCACTATACGACGATTTATTGTGAAATTCAAGTAAATCAGAAAGTTAGGACATAACGAAAAGAAATCAATTCTTATTGAAGAGTATGTGAAACGTCTCCTCTATCGTGCTAAACTATTCTTCTCATATTCTCTGTAGCAAACATTGATAATTAACTAATTGAATTAAGCTCATGGTTTTTGTAGTAATACTACAACATCTTTCTAAACAACTATGAATACGTTTTTGGAGATAGAATCAATTATAACAGCTTTTAATGGCTCTGAAAGATCAAGATTTACTTCATACATTCTACAATATAAACAAAGAGTTCTAGAATAGAAAGGTATGGTGGAAAGGTAAAGGTAAAAAGTTTATGGCTTTTTATTTGTAGGGAGAACCTCACGGTTGGTTTCACCTCGCCGTTTGAGCTATGTATGGGGAACATGGTGGACCTACAATTTTAGATAAGCTCTGAACCACTAGGTAAGTGATAATAACAGTAATTATGAATAATAAGACGAAGTTGTCACAACCACATTTATTAAAAATATAGATACTAGTTTCATTACTCCATCACTCCATTATAAATCTCAAACAAATTAAAGCTAAAGTACAGAGCAGCTTGATATATACTAAACACGGAATGATACTATTGGCTAAGGGATAGGCTGGCCTACATTGACGGTTTCTGATTGGCTGAAGGTCATAACAAAACACGCCCACTAGTGGGAGGAGCAGCAAGCAAAAATAAGAATCAAATCAAGAACTAAAAACTGTGAACATCTAGAAAGTAACAAAGAAGAACAATACACTAGTAAATTAGGCTAGAATTGAATCATTTTTAAATTAGAAAATTGGAGTTCACTGAAATGCAGTCAAGGTAAACCAAGAAAGACACGAAAGTTCCGTTATAAAAATGTAGACCAGAATTATGATGAAATCAAGTTACCGTAGTTGTATTGAATTGGTTAAAATAAATTTGATCATTTAAACTGGTATTGGAATCGTTTTAAAAAAAAGTATCATTCCGTGTAAAGTACAGCTGCTCTGTACTTAAGTTTTAGTTTGTTTGAGATTAATAATGGAGTAACATCCGAAACTCGTATCTCTATATTTCTGATAAATGTGGTTGTGACAGCTACGTCTTAAAATTCATTATGAATATCTTCCACAATATCACTTTCACCACTACAAAGAAAGAATAACAGTAATCGTTCAATTGTTATGCGGCAGCTAAAAAGTAAACTTTCGCTGCCGAAACCCTTTTTTGACAATGTAGTTCTGCAGAGGTATTCATCAATACATTACATTCATGTGTCAATCTTACAAAAGATGATTATCAGTCAATCGTGAAAAAATTCACGGAATTCCAAGCCAAAGTTTAAATACCAACAAGTCAGGTTCAGATAGTGCCCAATTATATCTATAGCAAACTAAACTAGTATGAAAAAGGCCAAAAAAGTTTTCGTAACCAACAGTCAACAGCAGCTTGTTGAATAGCTTCTCAAATTAATTTGTACAGTCTCAAATAAGGCTAAAGAAACAGAACGACCGAGTTGAGCCCCAAGAAAACCGGTTGCCTTATTTAATTTTGTGTCCCGCTTGGGCCACGAGGAGAGCGGAGAAAAGCTAAGATTTATTGCTCCTAATCAACAGTGTCGATCATTCCATAGAAACCATAGAGAAAGCATGATAACAAGCGCTCGATACTATCTTGAACTCTATAATATGAGAGGTGAGCATAACATTGAGTTGATCGATTATCACACATCAAACAAAAAACATCGAAATTCATACGATCGAAGCAGCTTTTTCTAAGTAGCTCAGCAACCTTTCAAGTAACCGATTGTTTGCTAAACACAAATCAATCATTTAATCCAGTGATAAATAGAAAACTTATTAAATGTTGATAGTTTATGCTGCGTTCGAACAATGTCCCGATGACGAACCTCCAATATAATTTAATCAATTTCGTATGTATATATATATATATATATATGTGTTTTCTTGACGGGAGACCTTACACCAGGCGCGAATCCAGGAGAGGATGAATTTCTCAAAACCTAAACGAAATTCTCAACCACCACTAAAAACAGACACTAGAAACGTATTAAAAGTGTAGGCTGTAGGGTATCCCATTATTTTGTGAGTTTGGAAATGAAGAGAAAAATCAGAAATGTAAAGAGATGTGGGTGAAATTTGAAAGTTCTCTATGTACAAAGCTGACAATCTTCTTAAAAGCTAAATGCCCAAAAGCATGATCTGCGGTGAACAATAAACTAATTGGAGGAAAGTAGTAAGAGGATGGAAGGAAAAAGAAAAAGAATAGAGAATAAAACATGTTACTCCCTTAAAACCTCCAAATTTTTGGTAGAGATGATTAAAAGTTTTGCAATATCTCTCTATGTGTAACTTTTTGATATGTTATTTAGAAACAAAAGCCAGACAGATTGGTTTATATTACATAGTGGAATGGAAAATGAGTACACTGAAAAATAATTTATGTTCCTCACAAAAATTACAATAAGAAAGTTTTTTGTTCAAATCAACTTGGAGCAAAATATATAATTTATGCGATTATATAGTATTGTTGGGATTAACAAATCTTAATGTGAACTGAGTGTTCTCCCCAAATCAACGGGATCAACGAAATTGCAAGACGAGTATTTGAAATTTGAAAAGGCGAAAGAAGCTAAAATATCATGCAGTTTATTATAATATCTCTATTTAAATAAGATTATCCTAGTTAGTAGTAAATATGTGGATTTCGTGTATCACGAATATAATGCTGAATATTTTTGATAGAAACGATTTACAGGTGAATACCAACTAGCAGTTCAGTGTTTTACGCTTATTATTGCTATCACGAGAACTTGGTCAAGGTTGAATTGTGAACGTTGAAAACAAAAAGTTCAAAGGCTTGCCGCTTTGGAGGCGGGATTACTGATATGTTGAAAACTGAGTGGTTATGTATTTTCTAAATGCAGTTGATAGTACCGATCATATTACCTTGATTAATTTTGTGTGAGGTACAGACATCCACTAAACGAGCAGTCCAACATTTTCGACTCGTTATCAGCCTTTGCCATCGATTCGGCACATTTCATGTTGTAATTATTATACTCTACTACGCTGATCTTGAAATATATTGCTTCAAGTTATCAGTAACTGTGTACTTATAATATAGTAATAAGTAGTACAGTACTTTGGTCAGGAAAAATATATAGTATTTATTTTTACAACAAATTAATTCTTATGTATTTTAGGCACTGAATCCTAATCTGAACTTTGGCAACTCGAAAAACGCTTGCGTCACGAGATATTTCCAAGATGACGGTGAAAATTTCATATTTCGCCAATTCGCGGTGGATGGAAAAAATTCTAGGGCAATGATTATTTATTCTCTGTGATTTTTCAAGCCGAATATGCAATTTTTATTTTTGAGAAATTTAGGTTTTCAAGATATACGGCAGACATAAAAAATCAGCTTTTTCAGGTTTTTAGTAAAATAACAATAATATTCGTGAAGCAAGCGTTTTTCAATGTGCCAGATTCAGCGCCTAAACATACATGGGAATCAATCGAGAAAAATACTACCATTTGTTTTCCCCCCACCAAAGTACCTGGGTAGGCCTAGTGGACTAGTACATTAATACACTATATTTTGGAATTACAGTGAGTGTCTTTATCCAATAAAAATATTATTCAGAAAATGTCAAGGTTCAATGGATTTCATACTAGTTGCCTCATCTTGCCCCACCAAAAAGTTGTCTATGGGTGGAAGGGGCACACTTGAACCCCAACGACGAATGCCCCTTCCTCCCCACCAACGGCCAATCTCACCACATCGAGTGATAGCTCATTTTTCTCAGCTTATTAAGGCGATCCAAATTCATATGTAGCATGTCAAATTCCGATCATAATTATATAATTTCACAATAGAGGGTAGGCCTGTACTTGTAAAATAGCGATTTTCCAATATTGAAGTAGCTCTATCTCAGGAACTGTAGCTGTAGTTGCTGTAGCTGCCTGTTAACTCCCACTATAAGGCAGAAACGAAATAGTACTGTACAATTTCGACAAAAGAGAGAACGTTCCCTATTTTATTGGTCAAAGTTTTAAGCTTTAAGGATATCAGTTTGAATTCAAAATTGAGATTTGAAATTGTGGGAATACAAGTATTCAAAGTAATGTGATTGATATCGAGTAATGAGTATAATTTCTCTATGATCTTGAAAGAAAGAAACAGAAGGATATCAAGATCACACCTTAACAGCTTATCAGGCAACTACCTGCTTTACCACCTACTTAAATTCACACTTAGCCTCCTGAACAAGAGCCTAGTCGTAATGATGACATCATTGTTCAATTAGGTCTGATATTAAACTTTGCACGAGTAACTAACTAGCTATGTTGACCTTGATCATAAAGGCACAGGTGCTCCCATTGAATCTACTATGATCAGTGTTAGGCCTAATAATATTCAAAGTAGGATGATGATAATAACATTAGATGATAATCGTTGGTCATACTTGTCCATTTGATACAAATTGATTAGTAGCGAAAAACGAGTTTGGAATGTTTTGTAAGCAATGTGGCTTATCAATAAAACACGAAAGCGATGTTTATCTAATTGCGCAGTCTACCGGTAATCTAAAAGTATTTCAACTTTTCCTTCGCCCCTCGTTGCCTCTTATAGCCTAACTAGTTAAAGGTCAGACGTCCGCGGATTAAAATGTCATGCAAAAGACTTACGAAAAAAAACATCGAAGTACATAATTATCCCAGACTTGTTGAAGTGTTGTGAAATATCCATCCATGAGACAAGGTTTTGCGTAATGGGTGAGAAGGTATGAATAAATAAAAATGTAATTCATCTGCCGCAGGGCAAACCATTTTGAAAATTTGACAGCCTGACAATGTTAAAATACTAATTGAATTGACATTCAATGGAACACAACACGTCAAATGAGACGAAAGTGGGAGACACGATTGGGACCTACCCCCCCCCCCCACCAAAGTATCTGGATATCCCGTCAAAAAATTCACCACCCTTAAATAAATAAATGGATAGCAAGAAACGTTATCATTTATTCGTTCCCCACCTCCGATTTTACGACAGCCCCTTCTTTCTTCCTCATACCACGATTTCTCCCTCACCACAAGCAAAGACACTACGATAAACTTATTAATTAATGTAGGCTAATTAGTTTAAGTCCTCTTTGTCACAAGTGACACGGTGAAAATAGTATGAAATTTAAGCCAATAAATGCACTGAAAATGAAATGTAGGATGTGAGGAAATTTGTGAAATAAGCAGAATAAAAAGTTTTTGGTGATAGCACTATCCTAAAAATCATGTACGAGACGATGATGCAATTCGATCCTAAGTTGAGTTTGATTCATAGGCTATTTATAGTTTTGCACTAAAGACTTCGAATCGAAAATGTGGCGCAATCACACAGAAAATTTTAGCTTTTACCCCCATACTTGGCACTTTATAGCCTTCAATTTTCAACAAGCTAGGTACACATTCTGTGGCAGAATAATATTATTTTTTCATAAATTTTATAATATTCCTGAAAGCATTTTAATGGAGCAGTTCATGAAAAAAACTATAGGTCTTCTGATAATTAAAAATAAATAAGTAGCCCAGGCATTTACAAAATTGTTGAATAATTAAGTTCTATTGATTTATTATTTTCTGTTCATTAGTAACTCTGCAATAGGCCTACTGAAGAGAAATTTTTGGCTATAAAATGACCATACTGTGGCATTATAATAATGCCATAGTGCTATAATATCATTATAATAATGGTTATAATGTGGCATAGCTACCCATTCTGTGACAGAATAATATATGTTTTCCTACATTTTATAATATTCCTGAAAGCCTTTTAATGAAGCAGTTCATAAAAAACTAGGTCTCACGCCAACTATTCAGATAATTAAAAGTAAATAAGTAGCCTATGCATTTATACAATTGTTAAATAATTATTTTCTGTTCATTGGAAACTCTGCAATACAGAAGAGCAATTTTTGGCTATAAAATGACCATAGCCTGTGCATGATAATATTATATGAGATATTCCCGAAGAAATCTACTCACTCGGTAATTCGTCAATGGTGTACTCCTCACAAGAAGATATGACGTAGTCATCGTCATACATTTTTTGAAGCTAATCATTCGAAACACGTGTTTTACATGTAAGCGAACAATGAAACTTTGCAAGGTAGATCGAATAATTTCACTGAATCACTTTGGAATTTTTTCAAAAATCACTTTCAAATCTTATAACACACCGCATAATCCACATGTATTTCTGCAGATTGTGCAAGTGGCGCACGGCGCACGAAACAAGACGAGAACCCGTTTCACACGCGGCTTCTCGTCGCAACGACGCAAAGGCAACTGAGTTGCGAACGAGCTAATAATACGACGACCGCCCAACTGAGCAAGATGTAGCACTAGCTCAGATTCCCGTACAATGCAGCTGGGAAAGGTGACTAATCTCGACCGGGGGCGCAGCTTAGCTAAGCTCCCACACAAGAAGCACAACCTTCTAGCGGCCTTCGTAGTAGACAGCGGGACACTATGTATCAACATATTTTATGCAATTCCAATTGACAATATTTCAAGTTTGTATTGTGAACTGAAAGCAATCGACCATGAGACTTTCAGAGAGCTTTATTTGAAGAATATTATTTATAGAGAATTCAAAAAAATGCTTTATTTATTTTACAAATTTATTCATTTTATATTTAGAATTAGAAACTAAATATTTTTGGGCATTCTACAAACTTCTGAGGAATAGAATTTCACCATATTACATAACTGCAGCCGCAGTGGGATGCTATGTTGGCCTACTATACATTGAACGTTTAAATGCATTTTATTTATTTATTTTTGATGGCAAAAATACAATTTCAAACTATTGAAAAGTACAATATTCAGAATATTTTCAAAATTCCTGAGAGAATGGCAAAAACTATTTGATTTTCCAAGAAAAGCTCATGAATTTTCTAAGAAAAATAAACAAGTTATACTAAAAAACCACATGGATTTTCTTAAAGTAACATCTTTTCAAAGAAAAATGAATGAATGAATGAAAGATGAATTCCCCTAGATTAAAAGTAAAACTTATTATATAGGATCTGGAGATCCCAAACAACCGCCGAGGCCCTTTGCAAGATGAGTACCGTGTAAGAAACACGTTATCAAATTTAGGTTCAAAGGAAAACTGATACCTACTTTTCAAATCCTTATTTACTTTACTATTCGTTTTAAGAGAAACATGAAGGGCCGAAAACTAACCTACAATAATTTTGCCTTTCCCATATTTTAACTTTGCTCTAGCATCCCTATTTCTCGCCATCTAGTAAAATTGTTTCTTTTTCTAGAGATAATGATACATATTATCCAAATGCTAAGCGAACAAATTTCGACTTTGCTGTGTCATTCGTGGGCATAGCGTTATTAAGCCCATGACTCAACATACTTCCCACCAAAAATGTAGGGTCCATTAGAGAGCTTGACCATAGAAACCACTCTTATTAGGGGAATAATCGTGAAATATATAGATATTTCCGCAAAGATCCGACGCTCACTTCGGAAATCATAAATCAGAGATCACGCCCTGTTCGATTCTATTCTTCGGTTTATCGTTCACTCTTCAAGAAAAAGCGAACACCTGTTTAAGTTTAATGACGCTGTTATAAAAATTATCAGTTCTGCGGTTGACTCGGCCCAAACAACTAGCCAAAAGCTGGGCGTAAGTGGGTTTTATGTGCCTACACGGTGTGGTTTGCCCTCTCTTTCTTCTCAAACGAGACTTAAATAACGAGGAAGTACAGCAGGCTGGATGATTTCAAGGTGGAGAGAACTAGGAATCTCACATATGATAACAACAACATTGAAGATTACTATGTTGATGTCTTAGTTCATTGACTCTGTTGTAAAATCAACAACCATGTTCAGCTGAGGGTGAGTAAAGTATTATCTTAAGAATTGACGGATTAAATAGATGTTTGACATAACTATAGCCTTGGAAGGAAGTTCAAAATTATTTTTAAGAGTAAAATCTTCTCGTATTTGATGAGCTTAAATAGATCTTTCGTAGCATTTTAAATATTTTAAATCACGTCAAATTAGAATGAAATGGACATAGTAGAAAACTGGACCTATCACTTGATATCAATGCAGCATAGAAAAAAGTAGAGAAATCCATGTATGTAGGGAAAAACTTCGAATCAAAATATATATTATTGATCCATTTCAAAACGATCACCGTTTTGATAAGGGTATTTAATGGAAATTCTAACCAAAGTTTGAGCCTATGAGTGATTGTGGCATATCATTTTAAGTTGGATCACATTGAATTCAGTAAAATAGAGGTTTCTATCGGTGGAAAATTTTACTCGATCACGTTGAGTTATAAATCTCAGAAAATATGCTAAAAAATTCCAAAATACACTGTTAAAAATGCCAACTCGAAACTGTAGAAATAATTGATATTCAGTGCTGGGTATTATGAGAAATCCAATCTCTCTGATGATTCCTCCTCCTGCTCCTCCTCCTCCTCCTCCACTTGCAACATGCGGCATGATTGATGCTTGAGCATTTATGAATAATTCTTTAAGTTCAAAAATACACAAAATTCTCTTACATCATGAGATGAATAATAAAGCTAGATAATAAATTGCAAGTCTTCGTTATCTCACACACTGTAAGTTATATGCTGAATTGATGGGTAAAGAGAAGGTGCTGTGACTTGACCTCTTATGAATACAGTAATATACGCTCAATGCAGGTAGTTAATGGGAGCGTTAAACTACGCCACAAATATGAAATTATGCCCAGTAAAACCAGTAGGCTGTTGGGTAGAACGGTAAGCAAAACAGATTGGATGACTCACAGATGTATATCGGTTGGACGATAGTGGCCTTAAAATACTTCACTCGAGTTCGTCTGGAGAGAGTGGTTTCTGTAATCGGTTAATTTCCCCATCTTGCCATAAAAGGAAGGAGATATCAACTGCCGAATGTGCTCAGTGAAACGGCGAGTGTATTTGTCGGCTTGTGTGCGTGCGTGAGTGACAGGGTACAGGTCTCTCAGGCAACTTACAGGATTCAAAACAACTTACAATTGACAGTCTATTGCTGAACAATACTATGCGCCCCTTTGATCTACTCCTCTCAACCTAGAGACTAATTTTTTCATTTTTTGGAAAGAGAGTTGAGGCACTTTCGATAAGTATTCATCGTAGCTGATGGCTTGATCAAGAACATCAAATATAGAATCAATGGAAACTAAATAATGTACAACAAATTGATTACCTTACCCTTGAAACATAAAGGTCATTAATATGCTTCCAATGCATAGAATCCAATCAATTTTTTTAAAATATCAGTAGAGATTATTAACAACCTTACTGCACCTAGTAGCAAGTGTTGAAATCTATGTCTTTATCACCTCTTCGAAAGTTAGCTCCTATATTGAGGTCAGCATAAGAAATGTTTTTAAATGATAAACGTTCAATGTGTTTTTTTAACGTTTTTGTGAGAGTAAACACCTGGAAGTCCTCTTTTTTCCATCCTATTTCATGAACCAATCAGCTAAGCAAACATAGGACAGGAATCGTTAGCTAGAAAAAGCAATTAAGACAAGTTTACTAGCCAGGTTGTGGACTATCCAGCCTCATAAACCAGCTAAGTCGACGGGAACTGTTGGGTAGGCTAAGTACCTATTGGGCCAGCAGTATGTCAGGTGGCATCTGAAGTTGAAATCGCCTACGCAAAACGATTCCCTCGACTGACGCCTGAAAAAGGAAGGCCAAACCGCGCCATAGACCGGGACGCCTCCCTACAACACAGTTCATTCATGTCTCCCGCTTCATTCAAGTCTTTCCTGTCGTTTTACACTCACTTGGTTCATTCATCGATGCCTAATAATGTGGGTTTGCGCGCTACGGTAAACCGCGTGCGTGCATCTTTAGATATCGGAATGGACTGTAGAGATGTCAGCATGAAGGAAGAGGAGGAAGAAATCGGAGAGAGAAAATTGAAAGGGGCTTCATTGCATCTCCTGAATGAGCCAGGCTCTATCTTAGCAAGGACAACAAACAAAATCAGAACTGCCCACATGAGCAAAGAGGTCGTCGTTTGGATGCAATAAATCCTTTTAGATGCACGAGGTTTATTGATGAAAAAAGAAATCAAAAGGCAATCCGCTGCACTTTGATGTAAGTTTTGTGTTAGCGTATCTTTGTAACTAACTTTGCTTTCTCAGGAATTCCTGTTTGCTCGAAGCCCATCTCAAATAACCATATACTCGTAGTTTGATGTTTCTAATTTAGTAATGCGGTTTTTTTGTCGGTGAAATGTTTGATTTTTTTCAATTCAGGAAAGAATATTATTTCAGTGCAGATGTTTTTTTTTAGCGAGAATTGTCAAATTTTAAATGTAATTGTCTTAGATTTATATCAAATTTCAAGAAAGAGTACAAATAAATAAAATAATTAGAGTTATTCTAATTTAATCATCAATTCGAATTGGAAATTATTCTTGATTTTGATCATAATTATTGTTTAGCTAATTCAATTGGGACTGTTCAAAATCAGAGTCACTCGCAAGCAACATTGTCATTGACTGAAAAAACTGATCAATCAATATTTCTGAAATGGACAACCTGCTATCTAAAAAGGATCGGAAAACTCTCCAGTTAATCTATTGATGCAATAGTACCATGATGCTATGAGCACAGGCGTAGTCACAATTTGCAATCTAGTGCTTGACACAGCTTGTGGAGAACCCCCTTAAATACGCATCTGATTTCACACCGAATTTCGTGATATCTATTCACAAACTCAAAATTGTATGCACTTTAGGTTTGATTGGAGGGGGAGGAACGTATTTTTCCGAAATCAGACCATTACTAGTCGGACAAAAGCATATTATCCGAGTCATGGATAGAAAGCCAATAAGACACCCTTCTCTACACTCTTTCAGATCTTGGGGGTATGTTTCCACTCAGATATCTGTATTTTTTCAAAGTGCTGCAGAGGTTTTATTTATTAAGCGAGAATCAAGAAGAACGTGGAGCAGGAAGACACGTTTTAAGGTCTACAAACCACTTTATACCACCGAGACGATTTTATCTCTTTATAATGCACCCAGAGTGTTTAATCTATTACCTAGTGAAATTAAAGCAGTCACACCGCTTCACCGATTTAAAAATAAACTTAAGAAGTGGATATTACAGCTTGATGATATAGAGGCCTTATTTTCAAGACTCGAATTGCTATTGCATTGCATTGCTATTGAGAGATCAACTAGATTTAAATATAAAAACTCAAAATTAATATTTACACAGATACGTCAACATATTTCCTTTACTATACTATTTATAATATTACTATGAGCTTAACAAATTAAATCCCGCTAGGCACAGTGTTGGTGGGTACATTGCAAGGAGAAACTTCAATTATTCAGTATATTTGTTCGTCACTCCATAACTCTTGCAGTGCTAGATTGGAATCAATTAAATTTAAAGGGTATAATTGAGATAATAATCAGGGCTGCTCGGCTGCAGCGCAAAAAATTTATTTTTGGTTATTTTTTGCCATCTTATTGTGTATTAGTTCTGTTTAAGGTTATTATTTTTTTCTCATGCCCCACACAGGTTTTCTAGGGGCTTTCATTTGTTTTCTTTTTTCTTTGTTTCCTATTCTTGTATTATAACTTTTCATATCATATCATTGACTATTACTACTACTACTACTCCTTGGCGCTACAGGTCGATGTGACCCTTGGCCTCCTTAACATAGCCTCTCCATCTTTCCCGATCCTCTACTTGCCCTCTCCAGTTACGTATTCCAAGTACTCTCATATCACGCTCCACATCATCCGTCCATCTATTCCTCGGTCTACCTTTTCTTCTTCTATTAAATAATCTTTCCTTCCATATACACTTCGTCACCCTTCCATCATCCATCCTCACCACATGTCCAATCCATCTAATTCGTCCTGATTTAATAAACTTAACAATATCCTCATGATCCAGGAACCTTTCTATTTCACAGTTCCTTCTCCCCCTCCAAAATCCATTTACGCAGATAGGGCCAAGGATTCTTCTGCACACTTTTCTTTCAAAAACTCTTAGTCTTTGAATATCACCAGCAGTAAGCACCCATGTTTCAGACCCATAGCATACCACAGGTCTCACTAATGTTTTGTATAATTTTAATTTGGTTGCTCTTGATAGAAGTCGAGACTTGAACAATTTTATACCAGCATAGTACGACCTGTTACCCGCCATAATCCGCCTAAGTATCTCTGCTGAGACTTTCCCATCACCAGTTATAAGGGCTCCTAGGTATACAAATTCCTTAACCTGTTGAAATGTGTAGGTTCCAATGGTCATGTTTCTCATGTTTTCTCCGGCTGCTGTTGATGACACTCTGAGATATTTTGTTTTGGCCTCATTTATTTCCAGCCCCATTGGTACACTACTGCCCACTAGTAATGTGAAAGCCTCTCTTAAGGCTGGCACAGTTCTAGCTATTATGACCAGATCATCAGCATATCCACAGACCTGCCACAATCTATTCACTACGGTATTTCCATGTGTGATATCTTTTACCGCTTCATGGAGAGCCAAATTGAACAGTAATGCTGACAGGGCATCACCTTGTCTTACACCATATTTCACAGGAAAACGCTTTCCAACACTGCTGCCCATCTTCACCCTAGTGTAACTGCCACCAGCTTAATCAATTTGGATGGCAAACCATTTTTGATTAGAGCCTCAACCAACTTTGTCCTGAATAGACTGTCGAACGCTCTTTTATAATCTCTGAAGAGCATGTGTAGGGTTACATTATGTTCTATGCACTTCTCCATGGCCTGTCTCAATGTGAAAAGCTGGTCTACTGTGCTTCTCCCTCTTCTAAATCCACATTGGTATTCTCCTAGGATTGCCTCTGCAAATGGAATGAGCCTTTGAAGAAATATATTCGTGAATATCTTATAAACGATACTGAGTAACGAGATACCTCTGTAATTATCGCAAATCATTTTCTCCTTTTTTTAAAATTGGACAGATAAGACTCGTCTTCCAATCATCTGGCATTCTTTCATTTGACTATTATCGACTTGTATAAGGACCCTAGGCCTAAACCATAGTGACGATACAATAATTATAAGACTCTCACACAAAAGGGGGTTCGGGGGGGAAGTTTGAAAATTAACCTCTCTAAAGCCAAATTTTCCCTCTATAAATCACTTCGTTTCAACTCACATTATGGTTCAAAATGGATTCTTGAGACATCGCCGATGGATTAAGGTCATCGCGGGGGGAGGATACACCACTGCCTATGAGACTACTTGATCATCATAATAATATTTAAACGATTTATGGGAGAATGTATGTAGTCCAGTTCAATAGATTTTGTTTCCAAAATGAGAATTGAATAATAAACTGTTCTCGAGTTCAAACACGTTTTACACCTTTAGTAGAAAAGTCTATCTGCACCTACTAACTTACAAGTGTACAGCGACTAGTAAGCATGAATGGAGTTATTCTAAAAACCGTTTAATATGTCGATTACTTCACATTCACCATCAAATTAAAATATCTGACGCGTATTTCAAGTTACAGTTGACTCAACTTATACAGACAAACATTTCGTCCCACTGATGACTTTATATTTGTTTCCGTTCCGTCAGAGCCCACGTTCCTGTTACAAAATCTTCGCCCAGATCCCGGTGGCCTACGCTCGAGACATGATCGTAATGGAAAGTACTCACTCACTCGTTTGGTATCTCTGTCAATACACACGTATATGCGTTGGCTGCACTTTCAATATTGGCTTTTAAGCAAAGCAACATCCTTCAAAGGAGCAGTGGCTTCCTTACAAATACCACGCTGTGCAAACACTACAGAAGCCATAACCAACTTAGCCCACGCCGAATTAAAGGTGCAAACGGAGAAGAGCATCATTAGCAGCGGGTCAAGTATACTTTTCCACTAACAATAAAATTATTCGGTCTCTACTACATTTTTACAAATACATTATTGTTGTTAAAAAAAAGTTTTATGATACTTAATCAATTTTTGTAATAGTTCTCTGTTGCATCATGTTCTAGCCAGGCAGAAATTTTCTGCATTGACTGTCTACTTTATTATAATATATTATCTGACTACTGTAGACTATCACAGATGCTATGAAAGATATGACAGATTATACATTCTTTCTTCTCTTTTTCTTTTGAGGATGAAGCCCACATAGGTCTGAGACCTGTCTGTGGGTAATGAGTTGGATGACTGTGATTGATGAGTTGGACCTACAGCTTTAGGTGGGTTCCGAACCACCGGGAAGTGATTTTACAGCAGAGAACAGTGTCTTTTTTGCTGGCCAATCTAATCGGTCACCGTTACAACAGGACCTACGAGAACGCAGCTTATCTCTCTGATTGAACAGATACCTGCTACGGCTCGCGGCTATCACTTCACTAAAGTAGATTCCCATTATGTAGATTGTAGACTTACACAGATGGAATGATCAATTTAGGGATGAAGAACTCACCACTTATGATCAATTATAATAAACTGTAATACAAGAAGTGAATATGAAACAGAGAAAAATGTCTAGGTTGCTGGTAGAGCCCTGAACTCAAAGTACACCTGCAGAACTATTAGTAACTATTTGGAGGTAGTTTCATATTTCTAGAAATTTCTGCATGAGTAGCCATGGCGATGAAAAATTGAAAAATGGTTTTATATTCGAAGTTTCATCTTAGCCCTCTAAAACACCCCAAGTCTGAAAAGTACTTGAGGGTCAAAAGAAAGCCGCCGGTCCTCACATTTTTAAGCATCACTCAATTCACCTGAAATGTCCGCGTAGAGATCGGGAAATATTATTCTTGATGAAGTAGGTTTGAACTGCAGTATATAATGGATTATCTATTTTAATTATCCAATAAAACTGCAATCGAGCCAAAAATAAACTGAAACAAAGCATCCCACTTGGAACATCTAGGCTATAGATGACAATCTTATTACTTTTCATTGACAGTAACAATGACAGAACATAAAACATTTATTAATGGCAATGTACAAAGTTCTCACGATAATCATTCACTTTATATCAATTTTTTATCCACAGTGAGTCATACTGACGAATTCCAAAGAAGTTGAAAGCCTCATGGCTGAATAGATTTGATTTAATTAGTTGCATGCAATAAAATGAATGAATGCATTAATTTTAGAACTTATTGAATTTGCTTAAAAATAAGAGTTTTATGACCAAAGAATACAATGTACTATTTAAATTATAATAGCCCATATTACAACTATGAATTTTAACCCCGCTACTGTTTCAAAAATTCAAGGAAAGATCTTTATAAGAAAGTTTATAGGAAATAGTAGAAATTCTCTTTACTCAAAAATGAACTTCCATCACTTTTGACTATCCAAGATCCTCCAAGATTATAATACCTGCAAAGTATTCCACTCGCATATAATTAAAATAGTATTAATTGAAATTCATAGATATAATATGGGTTTTTATAATTTATATAGTAGCTACTAACAATGAATACAAACGAGAATGTATCGTTTGTATTCATTGCTACTAATAACCCGCAGTAAGTAAAAGTAAAGTACATTCCTATGACTTTTTTGGTGGAGAGACCCTAACGGATCAAGTACCACCCCACTTGAGCCATGTTATTGGAAACATGTTGGACCTACAATATTAGGTGGCTTCCAAAACACCGGGAAGTGATTTTCTGCAGAGAACAGTCTTTTCATTGGCCAATCGAATTGGTCACCCACAAGAGCGTTGCTTGTCTAATCTGATTGAACAGATACCTGCTACGGTTCACGGCTATCACTTTCCTATAACACGTAGTGAAGTTGACCTAACAAGTTGAATTCATCATGCCAATAAATTCGAGTAGGCATTTCTGTATTTTAATAGTAGTTGACTACATTTCTATGTTTCACGAAATGGAAGATTTCAATGGATGATATCAATTTGAACATTGTTATGGAAATTTTGATATGAATCAGTTCTATTCACTCACCATCTTCAAAATAATTTATAAAACTGTTATCACAATAATAGTTTACTATATCAAATGATATACTACATCATGATATTTACTACATAAAATTACTAAGGACAGGGTTGTAACAACTGAGGTAATAAAAATCAACAACTGAGGACTAAACATTTACAATTGACTACTAAAAGTTATAAGATGTTCCTCACACACATCTTGTAATGACTGCAGAAACAGAACTTTTGGGGATAAATAAAGACATTTTTTACCTGCTTTTATCGTCTGGATTAAAACCCTGACCACTTAACTGTAATATGACATGAATTTTCGCCCTTGTTAAAAGAGTAATTTATTCTTTGGATGAAATTATTTAGACTGCACATTGACATACAATAAAAAACATTAGTAATAAAAAAGGTTGCAAGTTCAGACTTCCATTTTTTTAGAAAGGCGGCAACAAGTAGAGTAGCAAGATAAATGAGATGGTGACACAGGGTGACAGGAAAGAAACTCACGAGATGAATAAGTGGGATTGAATAGAAGAGCGATGTAAACAGTTTGATCCATCATTTGCAGCGTGAAGTCGAAGCAGTCATAAAAATTATCTCGTCTGACCTTTTCAGATGCACCGGCCGTAATGTATAGCGTCGGAACGGGTCAATTAATCTCTTCAACGATCCTCTGAACCGTGAGCCGAACTAACTCCGGTCGAATGCGTTACATTGACCCTTGCTTTGCAGATTCATCGGACGACTGAAGGTAGCGATAACGGCCTCTCCAACCAGAACAGCGAACCGTTCAAGAACGCGTTGAAAAGCATAAATGAGAAAAGTTTTAAAGCTTTCATTTCCGAGATGCGTTTCCTTTCACAATTATCCGCTACAATCATAATCAATGGACCAATCTCTGATTATTATTGCTAAACAGCAGATGCACAACATCTCTATCAATACCGCAGTAATAAACCGGTCATTAAAATCTTCAAATCGGAAATGATTTGCTTCGTTGGACAGAGCGAGATATTGTCATAATTGCTTCATCTGCTCGATTATCTATCAAGTCAGGTGAGTTTTTGGTTGAGATTATTGTATTAATACTGACGAATATCTCAAATTATAATATTGACAACATAATTTTCCAGTAACAACAAAAGATGTGAAATGGCTTGGGAATTGAATACAGGTACATTTCGTGGATACAACTGCTCTGAATCAAAAGTACCGTTACAACTTGCGTTACAACTGTCCCTTTCGATCGAAAACAATCTTTTTTCTAGTAGGAGCTGTACCAATAATGTCAGGCATGGTTCAATATTTTGTATAAATTAATAAAAAAAATTAACAAAAAAGAAACCTACTTTAATAAAATACGTTCTTGAAAAGTTTAAGATATCGGTATCATATATGATATATCAGTAAAACATATCATATAAAATTCAGTATTATACGAAAAGAGAGAATGTTTATTATAACATGAGCCTTACTTACTAACTTCTTCCAACGTTCTAACCAGTCAAAAACCAGAGGATATAATTACCTGAAAACAGAACAAAAATCATTTTTGTTTACTATAAATTATTACACACAAATTATTTGTTATTATTACTATTTGTAATTATTATTATTTGTACACAAATTATTTGTTTACTACATTATTCAATGATAAATAACGAGAATAAACAGAGCACCGAGCTTACTAGTTTAGATATACCTGTAAGAAGATACCTACATTATCAGTTTATACCTGTGAAAAGATACCAGAATGACCTACATTTATTAAAAATGCGATTACGTACTTGGAATGTAATAGAGATATCAGAATATCAGAAGTATATGAGTGTGGTGCAATCGTTTAGAATGAATTGTGAATGGAAAGCCCTGTCCACAAATTTAATCCTATTGGCTGATAGTCGGGCCCACACTTAGCTTGTGGAATTGAACTTGTATTTAAATAGAAGGCTGTATATTTGAATAGAATAACAGCCATTATCACATGCAAGTGTCAAATTGTTAAATGGTAACTTGTCTTTGGAAACCAGTTCTTATTATTTCTTGCACTATGTCCCCAACAGATGTGGGATGGCATTTAGCTCCACTTCCTTGACCGAGAAGTAACAAAGAAACTCAAATAATATGCTACTGCAAAACTAACAAGTTTCTGATGGGCAATCATGAAAGCAGTAGCCAATTCCAGTGCTAGACACAACAAAAGAGAGGACTAGACAGAATGTTTCCGAAAGAATCTGCTGCCATACTGTGCCACTTTATTTCTTTTATCAAAATAGAAAATAAAGAGGTCATATAAACAAAGAACTGGGAACACTCCCTTGCGGAAATTAAAGTGTCTGAAGTTAGTCCGGAAACACTTCGTTAAGTGAATTAATATGGCTGTAGTTTGCAGTTATTGCTATCAGTTTACTCAATCAAACCACCCTTGGACCTTATCTACCTTCATTTAGATAGTTAATTAGTAATGAAGAAGTCCCAGTATCAACTAAATGGCAGGTATTTGACGCAGTTAGCAGGGCGACAATCACATATGCCGGCCAGGTATGGGGGTATCAAGAGAGGGATGATGTAGAACTATTCAGCCGGTTTTTTATTAAACGAATGTATTCACTTCGTTAAGTGAATTAATATGGCTGTAGTTTGCAGTTATTGCTATCAGTTTACTCAATCAAACCACCCTTGGACCTTATCTACCTTCATTTAGATAGTTAATTAGTAATGAAGAAGTCCCAGTATCAACTAAATGGCAGGTATTTGACGCAGTTAGCAGGGCGACAATCACATATGCCGGCCAGGTATGGGGGTATCAAGAGAGGGATGATGTAGAACTATTCAGCCGGTTTTTTATTAAACGAATGTATGGTCTACCGCAGAATACTCCAAATTACATTCTATATTTAGAAAGTGGTAGGGATGTTATGTGGTTGCAGAATCTTAAAATGAATTATAAATACATATTGAAAACTCTTGCTCAACCCGATTTTAGATTTCCTAAGAGACTAACGATGTTACTTGCGCAGAGGAAGTGTGGTTGGTATAGTGAGTGGAGAAAATTATTTAATCAGTATGATGAACAGTGGGTAGATCCAATATCCCGACCAGATCTTTGGGGGGAGAAGTGTGGTGAAATCGTAGATAAGATACGTCATAAGTTTCAGGGAATTTGGTGGGGAAGGGCAACAAATTCGCAGTTTCACCACATCTATTGTGATTTAAGAACAGATGGTAATGTAAAACGAGAGTATATTAATAATGATAAGAACAAAAGAAGATTTATTAGCGCAATTTTTAGAGCAAGAGGCGCGTTATTACCACTAAATTTCAGAGTAGACCGTGGTGAGGATACCTACATTTGCTCTCTATGCAATAGTCGAGAGGTTGAGGACACCTATCATTTTATAGGGAGGTGTAAGGTTTTAGCTGAATTGCGAGTGAAATGGTTTGGTTGCTCGGTAATAACTAATGAAATGGTGCGCGACTATTTGAATGGGAAAAGCTGGGGATGTTTAGTGGGATATGTTAATGCAGCATTAAAATATAGAGACTTTCTTGTGAAAGAATTCAACTTCTGAAGGTGTCATCGATATTAGTATTGTATCTAATTTTTTAATCATGTTTTTTGTTTTTTTTTAATCACATGTCTTTTTTTCCTTTTTTTTATCATGTACTCACTCCTGATAATATTTTTTAATTATTATTCATTTCTCAATAATATGAAGTAAGAGTGTCAGTCAATTTTGTTTGGTTAGATAGTTAGTATAGCTATTGTATGGGTGAATTTAATAATGTTAAATAGTGCAACGTGTATATAATAATAATATGTTTGTTTGGCGAATGATCCGAGAATGCTCCCGTCCTGATTCTTGATGTTATAGTAAGAAAGATAACTAGCAGCTGACTGATTAGTGAGGGTGATATTTTCGGTACGGTACCGGTAGCCTAATATTTGAGCTTATTACTTTTGATACTTTGGTTTATCGCTATTCTTATCGGGGGAACGGAAAGAAGGAGAGGAAAGTACACTGCTACTGTTTGTGAAATAAGATTATCTGGTTGAATTGTTTAGGAGCTACCAACTCTGGCTGACGGCTTCGGCTATGCCTAAGGAATTTTTGATTTTATATATAGTTTCAAACTATTTAAGTGCATTGAATGAATTGTTTTTGTAATTGTTGTATGAAGAGAGCAATAAATTCTTTATCTATCTATCTATCTATTTATCTGTGCCACTTTATTTCTTTTATCAAAATAGAAAATAAAGAGGTCATATAAACAAAGAACTGGGAACACTCCCTTGCGGAAATTAAAGTGTCTGAAGTTAGTCCGGAAACACTTCGTTAAGTGAATTAATATGGCTGTAGTTTGCAGTTATTGCTATCAGTTTACTCAATCAAACCACCCTTGGCCTTATCTACCTTCATTTAGATAGATAATTCAATTGATTCTATGTAAAGACAACCTGACACGCCAGGATTGAACTGAGGGGGGGGGGTTAACGGGTGTGTCTGAGAGTAATGGAATCCCCCCCAGTTGAGGGGTTGTCCAGGGGCCCTTTCACGGATTTTTTTTTAAATTTATTATTATTATAATTATTTTTTGAGAACTTTAATGTAATTTTTACTTGGGTATTTCAATTAAAGCAATTGTTATTTTAAATGAAATATAATTATTCCGTTCTTGAAGAATCAGACGCACACCACTCGAAAATACTGCATTGCCACAATGCTCACTAAATTGCACATACCACGGCAGAGCAAGGTTAGGTTAGGTTGTCCGTTTGTCCCGTGACAAGCTCTTTTGCTAAATAAAACTAAGGGTTATTTTTGTATTGTTTTAATTTAATCTGTAAGTTAAAGGGTTATTTTTGTATTGTTTTAATTTAATCTGTAAGTTATTAGTTTTGTGAAAGATGATCACAAAATTTCGAGGGGGGGGTGAGTATCCCCCCCAGCTACGCCCCTGTGCAAACTATAGCCTCATTTATTTACTTAACGAATTGTTTCCGGATCTATGTTTCTATGAATGCTTTACTTCATTTTGATGAAAGGAATAACCTTGAGAAGTTTGACAGACTCCTAAACACCCAGTATAAGAGAGCTCAAATTTAGGAAATCATTAAAGCAATATATACTTAGAATTACTCTTGGCAAGAATGGTGTCAGCTGAAAGTTTGTGAAGGGAGACACAAATAGCGCTGTTGACCACTAACCTCCCGGAACCGCCATGACTGTTGGAGAAGCCAAACTACTCTATAAAAAATGCTGTACTCTAAAGGGTGTGTTACAACTCTAAAAAAGCATGTGTTACGAACTGGAAAACGCACTTGATACAGACAGAGACAGTACTGCGATAGCGTTTCCAATTCAGTTCAAACAAAAGTAGAGAGAAGAAAATATAAAATACGAGAAACGTGTTTTGAATGAAATTTGATAGAACTTATCCCAAAGATCTTTTTGTTAAAAATGTTCGTTCGGTCCCTAGTCGGTGTCTTTACTGGCTATTTGATGAGATGACGCAACCTGCGTGGGATTCGAACTCGGGCCGATCCGTTTCCAAGTCCATTTGCACCTTCTTTGTGCTATCGTCTTGACATCACAGTTCTCTGCGTCTGCATGAGCTCTATTTGGTGGGCGGCAGTAATGCAAGGTGATTTTATCACTTTTTATTTTATGGGAATGCTATTCTTTCTCATTTCTGTCCTAATATGTTGGAAACTGCGTTATTTGAACAAGGTTTATCTCATCACTGAGTTGAGAACGTGACTGAACCTAGTGCACATTGCATTACTGGGGAATGATGTCTGGGTGCGACCTGTGATTTAGTCACATTATTGACCCAATAGTCATAGTACATTAGTGAAAATAGAAATTTTATTGGTGGCATTATAGAGCATGGAAAATGACAGAAGACTGAAGAGAAGAATAACTTAATAGGTACAGTATTTATTTGTAGAAAATCATTGCATATCTTTTAGAATCTTGTAATATCTTCAGGAATGTAATCTTGAACCTGAACTATGAACTACAAATCTTATAGAGACAATAATTATAAATGAGATTTGAATAATCAACGATGAACCAGAATCAAAGATAGCACTCACAGTAGAAACCACTCTTCCATGTTCTAATAAGGACTAAAGTTATTTTCATCTCATTGACTTGCCCATTATCTTATAACTTATTTTTATTGAGCCATTATCATTTGTAATATTATTATTCTGCAGCACAATTTTTCCATTTGTTCCATTTTTGATAGATTTTTCTCTCGTAATATTTCAAATTCTCTTTGCTCTAGTTTGTACTGTTCTCCGCTCTTTTCCAGCTGAGGTTTTTTGTTCTTATAAATATCGACTAAAGTTCGATTTAATTTCAAATGTTTGTTTTTTCTGCTAATTATGCCTCAATGAGTTTCAGACTTGAAGAAGGCTTGACGGGAATTGCCGTCGGAGAGGCAATAAGGCTCTCTTTAACCAGCAGCTACACAACGACGATGGAATGTACTTACGATTTATAATACACTGCAAAGTATACTAGACTCCACCGCTATTAGAGATCCATGGTTAGCCAACTTCTTCTTTAAGCGCATATCCATTACTGGATGTTAGCGATAACATTTTCCATCTTTCCTCTATTCCTTGCGGTGTGTATCAATGACGCTAGCTAACTATCCGACTAATAATCACTTTGATTTTTTGTAGAGCCACAGAGAATTTCATTGGTAGCCTATTGCAGTCCCCACGTAACGCAATCAAATCGAATATGTGAGAATGGACAACCAAATTGATCATATTTCATTAAATAATGCACTTCAATGATTGGTGAGCTCAGAGTAGGCAACACTGTAGGAGGTGCGTGGTAGTAAGAGAGAGAGATGTTAGAAACACGAATGAGAGAGAAATATTTAGAATCATTTTGGCCACAACCATAAGGCGTCGGCGACAATATTTCCAACGCCTTCAGACTCATACAAATGACGGTTGTGATAATAATTCTTCAGGCGAATGACTAAGTAGATCGCAAACTCTGTGATGAATGTCTCTTACAGGTAGACGGAAGAACAACGAGACATGGGTTGGTAACCAAAGTTTCTGTTCTTTGCCCACATCGTATTTTTAGGTTTCTTCTTCACTCTTATTGTTTATCTCTCTTACTCTCATGATTTTTACCTGTTTCTTTCCTTCTTTCCGCCACACACACCCGAATCGAACAGTAGCCGTATGCGGATTAGTGGATTTTGACTAATGCTCTCGCCTTGCCAGACAAGATTTTTATTTATGGTACCGGCAACAGAAATTTCCACGTCTGGTCAATTGCATTTTTTATGCAAATTTCAATAAAATTAGCCAAGAGTGTGGGTTTTGAGATATCTGGCATTAATCTTGGGAGAGGTACAAATTACACCAGAAAAGGTGTGAGCCTGTTTGGGTTGATTGGGGATGGGAGGTAGAAAATGAAAAGGGAATGGTAAACAGCGGGTGATGCTGAATACATTACTGTTGCTGTACATTTTTAGTTTTTGTTATGCGTTTGTATTGTGGTGGTTGGGACTTGGGACATGACAGATGAAGGCGACAGATAGCTGGATAGGACAGAGGAGTGTTTGAGGCTGTATGGCTTGTTAAAGAAATATCTAATAGAAGTAATTGATTTTTCTAAGCATCTTCTTCGCTCTTCTCATTTCTATCTCTTACTCTCATGTTTTTTTGTTTTTTCCAAATTGCTCATTCAGAGATCACGCCCAATCAGCTTCTTTGCCCATACTTCCTTCATTTTTCCAGATTGACGTTCCTTGTCTTCCTGAGTCCACTCTCTCCCCTTTCTACTGATAGCCATTTTCCTCACCTGAAACTCAAAACTCTGTAATGTTGTTCTGAATATTACTCTGTTTTTTAAGATCACTGTGTCTATTGAATTGTTTAGTAGTTCATTGTCTATTTCTTTTATTCTCATGTTTGCTTTAAGTTTAACTATTTTCTTTTTTCTCATTACTATTCCCTCCAATCAGAATAAATTAAAAATGTGAGTCTTGTGTACTAAAATGTGTATAACATTGAATTATATAAATAGGGAGATCAACAACAGCTATATTCCGAGGAATTCTTCCCGATGTGAAAATGAAAAAGGAATGAACTTCTGCATTTGTGACGTTACCAACCTCACATAAAGATTTTCTTCCTGGTTGACGAACTTTGTTCACAAGACACAAATCTTTGAGATAGAATGATCTTAGTGAAAGTTGAATCAGAGTGGGATGGATATCGAGTAGTATGTGAGGAAACGTTTTTGCAAGACAGCCATAATATTTGAAAATTTCTAGCAATTTGAATTCATCATCTTTTTTCACCTCGTGCATGCCAAAATACAAGTTACACCCATTCCAAAGCAGCAAGCACTGACATTTGCCGATTCAAAAGTATTATGTAATAACTTGATATTATTTGAATAGAATCAGAGTCTAGATTGGATGACATACCAGCAGATTCTGAAATTTATTGGAGTCCCAGCACAATGAGTTGGTAATTTGCTTGAGATACACCTACTTGAAAAATGTTTTTCACTTGAATGAATTCAAAGATTAGTTTCCAATCTCAATTACGATAATATGCTGTAAGAAATGTATATTTATTCTCTCTTTGTAGTGGCGAAGGTGATATTGTTGAAGGTATACATAATGAATAATGAGACAAATTGTCACAACCACATTTATTAATTTTTTTTAAACAAATTTGACTGTGACAATTTTGTCTCATTATTCAGTATATTTATTCAGCAAATCAGTTACCTCACAGTATGTGAGATTCAATCAACTTTTAAAATGCACAATAAACAAACAAAAAAACAACATTTAACTAATAGTGAAATTCAACTAATAGTAAAATATTCAAGGGTCGTCTGACGATGCTCTTAACATCAGAGTGAAACGGCCGTCACGCCAAAACGTGAGTCACAATTTCCACTTGAAATTGTTTTTATTATAAGTTAGTGTATATAATTAGATCAACAACAATAAACAAACATTCCAAGCGAACGTTAAATGATTTATAAAGTGATTAGGCTGACGACATTCAGGAATTTGGTCAACTAGCTGAAGAACAGCAATTTAAAAAACTCATCCACGGTAACTATCCACCTGATACACCATTTGGCTTTACTGGTGAGGAAGACCAACATGTTAAGTTGTTGAGTTCATAAATATTGATGAGGATGGGGATGTAATTGGATAGGAGGCACCCTTTACAAACCACCACCACTAGCAGGTGGGGTGGGAATTCAGGACAGTCCTACTTAGCTACTAGGATTACAATACAACCCTCATCCGGATGTGGTGGTTAGTATAAAGGAGGACTAGAATTTCTCATACTCGAGTGGGATGTGACAATAATGTTCACTCACCAGGTCTATTTAATCGATAAACTATAGGAAGTGTTCAGAACAAATATTTCACAGAACAAACCCTTTTCAGGATAGCTCCATTCAATTCTAGTCTTCAATAAACCTTGTATTGGTTTGTTTTTTTCCAAATCAATAGCCAGGAACTGAGATATTTGGGTTGAAGGGATCATAATAGAAAAAATCAGTCTACGACAATAATTGTACTATGTTCCTCATTTTCTCAAGTAGAATGTTCAAAGAAATTGAATTGATTAAGTATTACAAGTATTTTGTACTATAATAAAGCTTTACTATGAGTAAAGATTAGCAGTTGAGAGTAATTATTTCGAAGGGTCTTGTGTATGCATCATAATTTTATTATTTTATTACTCCCATAGTTGTCAAAATACTGTACCTAGAGGGGAAGGTATGCTAATTAACTAATGAGAGTCTTCCGCTATTGAATTCCAGATCATCTGACTCTTATGAGTGAAAAAGAAAAGGGAGAGATGGTAAAGTATAGTTGGAAAAAATATTTTTTCAACTTGAAAAACCTTTAATGAGAAGTTATCATAAAATTAGAGAAAAAACGATCAAATTAGAATTGTCTTCAGAACAAAAATTAATAAGACGTAGAAATCGTTTGATTAGAGAACTCACTAAAAAAATAAGTTTTTGGAGACAAATATTGTAAAATATGATACGCTATTAAACCAAAATAAAAATCTAGTATTTTTATTTATCAAGACAAAATTTCAATAAAATTCGAAGATGCAACAGGCTCAAACCCAAAAATTGTTTTTTCGTAACTTTTTATGAAACGAACTCATAGCTGCCCGATTCTAATCAATGCTCCCTCTATTTTCATAGAGCGTAACCCCTTTAAAATGAACCCCTTGGAAGTTAGATGCTTGAAACTTATGGGGAGAGGGTGAAAAATTTTGAACTTTTTTGTTAATGGATAATTTTTACTTTGGATAATTTTTATGATTGGAGTATATTATATAGCCTATATTGGAGTATGAATATTTATGGCGAGCTGATGCTAAAAATGCATAGTAACCCTCCTTTTTTATAGTTATAATGAGTGATTTCTAGTGAACGTCAAAAATTTTTAATCAAAAAAGATTTTAAACATTTTTTTGATCAATCATTTCCAATTTCTATCATTCAAATCATTCAAAGAAATTATCAAAAACATATTTACTTAGGTGAATACGATCAATCAATAAACATTAAATTGAAAGTGCTCTCGATTTTTTTTTAAGATCATCCCATTTTTTGAGTGATGAGTGTTGGGCGAGTGAGGTCTAATATTCACAGACCTATAAGTTTTATAAAAATCAGATTAAGCTTATAATAAAAGTTATAAAAAAAGCTATTCTGGTCACTAGTAATTGCCTTTATTGTCATTCAAATCTATTATTTTAATAATCTTCGTTTAACACATATGCCAAGTTTTGCACTGATCTCATGGAACGCAGTACAAAGCTTATCCCTAATGGACGCTGTTAGTGATGACGTGATCCGTTGCTAGGGAGCCAGTTTTGTTTCCAAACAATGGTTGCTAGGTGTCTGTTTCCATGTTATTTATATGGGCGTAAAACAGTGTCTCAGATTTTTATCAAAAGCAATAAAATTACAAATTTCTAAGAGTTTTGAGTCCTTTTTTCATGTACCAGGATACCAGAGGATTGAGTATCAGGCTTTTTTCAGTTGTGATATTGGATAATAGAACTATTTTCATAGTATTTTGTTCATAAGTTAGGTGTAGGCTACGAAGCATTATACGATTAGACTAAAAAGCCAATTTATGGCCATCAAATTAGGGGAAATAGTGAGATATTTTGGGGGATAAACCAAACACGGTAAAATGTATAAAATATGATGGCAAATTAAAATATTTGGAAGGTGTAGTGCAAACAAGTATGTGCAACAGATCATACAATGTGAAGGTATGTAATAACCTATGACGCTAATGGGCGTATAAAACAGTGTATTAGTAGGGTTGCCATATGGTAACCACCAAAAAAAGAGGAGATTTTAGTACAATGTGTTGTAAATTAGATGGTGAAGAGGGGGGGGGGGGGTTAACCGTTGGCGGATAGAGAAATCCCCCTACGTAAATTAAATGAATAAAAACCAATGTTTTCAAATGTAATTGGCCTCTTTAATAGATATTACTGGTTGGAAAATTACAAATAGGACTGGTAAACTTACAGAAAATTAACCATTTTTAATCAGAAGACAAGTCAAAATTTGAGTAGGCCTGTATAATAGGGGATAAAACACTTCAAAAAGAGGAGATTTCTTATTTTCCTGTGAAATCCCCCGGAACCTCATTTTTGGCCTCAAAATCCGGAGATCTCCGGGGAAATCCGGTGATATGGTAACCCTATGTATTAGGTTTTCATCAATATGTATAAAATTACAAATTTTTAAGAGTGTTGGGTGTATACCAACTGGGCTATTACCATCTACCAACTCGATTCCTAATCATGTAAACTTGATTCCAACTTCCACCACATACAACTTTTATAACATAGATATTATATTATATGACGACACTTTATATATGTTGCAAATTTATTTTTGTATACATGTTTTATATGTGAATAAACAATTTGATTTGATTTGACCACATCCTCCTTTTATAGGCTTCAACGAATTTTAATATTAAACCAAATCTTTTGTATTTGCAGCTAGGCTAGCTACAATTTAGTCTGGTCTACCAATACTTTATAAGCACTCTGTTCATGCCACTAAGACTAATTGCAGCATTATTCTATAGAGGTTGAACAAGTGCTACCGGTATGATTGCTGGTAGGTACTGGGACTTTTGCACAACTCTATTATTATTATGCACGTAATAGCCCCGATGATTTGTGTGGTACAGGTAGCTGTAAATGCAATGTCAGCATTTACTAGTGGTTTTAGGTTGCTTACACAGTGGAGCATCCAATAATCGATGACAGTCACCAAAACAAAATCATTCACTTGCTGCGGAATGGTGGTATTCACACAGCTCAATCTGTTATACTCCATTAAACAGCATGAGTTTGATTTTGCGACAGTAATTGTTATCAAGTATTGGATGCTCCACTGTGCAAGCACCTTTAGCCAATGTTGTGATAAGTTAGTGCCCATCAAAATATGTAGGTGAATTGAAATGCGACTGCTAGAGTTTGTAAAGTGCAGAATTCAAAGTTATTTACATCACCCTTGAAGAAATATGCAACATAGTGTTAATTTTTACAAAGTATTATCAGGTTTCACAATATTCTACTCACCCATCTAGTTTCGTGGTCACTACTTTGGTGTCAAGGACCGTTACAATTGCTGGTTGATTTTATTCTAATTATGAACATTTTCAACCAGTTATTTGAAGAACTCAGTTGAGTGTTGTTTTTGATGACATCCAGACTACATTTTCAACAAATCTATGCTATTTATTGATAGTCTCATTATTGAAAACCTCATTAATGTAAATAAAACTATCAACTTTTTATGTGAATTCAACAACTTACAGTCAAATATTCATCAAGAATAAGTAGAATTTACTTACTCTGTAGGCCGAGCGCTTCTGAAAATGGATCTCAAAGATTCGAAAGCACTCGGCCTACAGAGTAAGTAAATTCTACTTATTCTCGATGAATATCTGACTGTAAGTCGTTGAATTCACATAAAAAGTTAATATTAACAACATAGTTCGTCATGGAACAAGAAATCCAGGAATGTAAATAAAACACTGCTGAATGATGTTGACACTTACAATTTACTGAGAAATAGTAGGTTTCTATTAAAACTGTGTTAGTTATCTATTAATACAAATGGTGAGGTTTGTACAAAACATTCTATTGAGTTACGGTGCTTGCGCAGTGGAGCATCCAATACTCGATGATTACCACCACTGATGATTACGTCACCACTGCGAAATCAAACACATGCTGTGGGTTGATGGTATTCACGCTGCTCGAATACGCCAAACAGTGCAGCAGTGACTATCATCAAGTACTGGGTGCTCCACTGTGCAAGCACCGTAACTCACTAGAATATTTTGTTAATGTTGAAAGTTCAACAATCATTCATTTTTTTCTTAATTTTTCTATAAATATTCTATGAATACATAGACAATTGAAACAGTTCACACAACGAAATTAGGCTGCTCTGAAAAATTACGGTGTTGCCAGCAGATGATAGTAGAGAATCACCAACCTCAATGCTCGAATTGACCACACTAATTATACCACACTTGCCTAGTCTATGAGTCTGATAAGGCTAGCAGTCATATATGGTTTGTCACCACAGTCAGTTGTATTTGCTACACTGTAATTTCCTTGAGCCGCCTAAATTCGTGGCATGAAGTAGACGTTATAATGTATAGTTGAAGCTTTCAAAAATTCAAAGTTCTAACTTAGAATAAATTTATTTCACACTTTATCTTCAGTTTTATTAAACACAATCGTCAAAAACAATAAATAATTATACATCAAAGGAGCTAGGAATGAGAGAACTACTAAGGAGCAAAAAGCACTCATCTGTGTTCAATTCGAATGTTAATCTATTACTTAAATAAGATATATGAACTGTATTTTTGGTAACTGCAGACCAACGAATGTGTAGGCTAGATGGCTCACTATCTGCTCTTCTGGAACAAATATCTTCTGAACAGTAACATTTTTTTAGAGAAACCCACATACAATTAAAAATATTTAAGGAAAACTAGGAAGTAGGCACAAGTTACCATAAAGCGCTATATAGGCTAGCGATGTTTTTGTTTGAGTTACAAGTTGGTAAAATTCACTTTTAAATAGGTGATCACTGTTTTGTATTTCATAATGCAAAAGCACAATACAAAATATGCATCAACCCCATACGAAGTACAGGCAGGCTGATTGAGTTAATATTTTTACAAGTAAGGGTAGAAATGAATGAGTATCTGAATAATCAATTCATCTATCACTGCCATCCGTGATGAAGTTGGAATGTTATGTTAGTCCAATATAGAATCAAATCATCTAATAATATACTAAAATCTTTATTGATTAGCGCCTTTCAATTTACTGTCACACAGATCAATAAAACTTGGGTAATGATCAGGTCGAATAACTTAACATGCAATTAATTGGCTTCTATTATAGGAAATATACAACAATATGTACAACAAGTCATCAGTAGTTAATTAATACGAAATTGCAACTTTGTACTTGAAAAGGAATCAACCGAAAACGTTTGTGTTTAATTTAACAAGCTTTATGGACTTCATATCACTTGAAACGAAAGAACAATAACATAACCTATGCATGTAGTACCTACCTGATTGCAGCGATTCAGCTTTTATTTTTGTTGGGATCATTTGGAAATCTATAAAAACTGCAAACCGTAAACTCGCTGTAATGTTTTCAATCAGGGAGAAAGCACATACCCATTTTGTTTGATTATAAATCGCAACTAAAAATTGGTCCCATGCATTTTAAATGGACTTATAAAGCTGTATGGAAACATGTAATGGCGGATTGGGGCTTGCGACGTCACACTAACAGCGTCCATTGAAAAACATACTCGTATAACGTGATGTCATTGGAATATCTCAGAGGCAGAACTAGGAGTGTTTAAGTCACGAAACAATAGTAATTTTCTTCACCCTACCGCATTAATTCAGTTTTTCATTCATTTCTTCAAGGTGATCTGGGATTACTGTTTATCTGGTGCAGTAGGAGTTTCCGAGTTCAATTGTTATTGTTATTGTCACCTACAGGGGATTAGGCCGGATTTATGCACAGCGTTTCCTGTCGCGCGTTATTAAAAGCCTTTATAAAACGCGGTGGAAATTCGGTCTAGCGACAGAAAACGCAGGTGGTGAAATTCAGAGACCAATAAAAAGCGCTTTTGCTCATAGAAGAAAATTTCAAAAATATATTTACTCAGGTGAGTTTGGTGAATACGATGCAATTTAGAGAACCCCAATATCCGAAATTTCAACAAATTTCAATTTTGGTAGAGACGGCCTTGCGACAGCCTAGATCATTTTCCTTTGATCTGGTGGCGAGTTGAACTCGAGCGACATAAAACGCGCGTTTGCATACAACCGGACAAACAACTTCCCATTTAGTTACAATGCATTTCAGCTTTTTCACGGTGGTATTTCCGCAACTCGCGCGTTTCAATTATCTGCTGCTTGATCTTTACAACGCTCAACGACAAAAAACGCGTCTGAAACACGCAACATGCATAAAACGACACATTTGACTTACCAGTAAATAAATTGCTACGTTTATTGTCGCACGACAAGAAACTCAGTGCATAAGACCGGTCTAACACACAACATAGAATCTCTTTTTTTTCTAATTTCTTTTTCTCTTCAATTTTTTTCTTCTTTACAACTTATAAAATTCTACCGATTTAGACTCTTCTTCGCACACTGGCATTATAGCCCATGTGAAGAATATTTTTTCTCTGACTTATTGTTGTTATTTATGTAATGTACGTTTTTTAAAAAGGGAATAAATAACAATTCAATTCATTAATACAGATGATAAACAGGACTGTGCGTATAAAATGATTGAAGCCATTTTGTAATTAAGAGATTGAGTACTATCTTTAGAGAAAAATTACGTTTTATGTACAAACAATGAATAAAAGTCATAGATTCATTCTATTGAAAAATTATACAAAGTACACAGAAAAGGGCTATACATAAATTGATAACCATAAGATAATAAATAATAAAAACTAGATTAACATTTATCTACCCAGAAAAGCAAAGCTTGAGCGCAGACCGGCCATAAAAGAACAATCTATTACAAACAGTTAAAAATACCACACAAAAAATGTTATAGAATATCAGCTTATTGATTATTAAATATACTCTTCATATGGATATAAACAGTATTTGAATAATTGTAACATAACTCTAAAAACATCCAACTAATGCTTAAACCAACATGTTTTCAAAGATTATCCAAATAAAAGAAATCTTTTATCCAAATAAAAGATTAGATAACTTAGACAACTCATACCAGCTACACACATGATGAAGTGAATCCTGATAAGTTTAGTCAGTTGAGTATCAAACTAAATAATAAATAATTGCATCAGGTTGATGAGTTCGAAGTGGCAATTTCAAAGCACTATTCCACATATTCCTTTAGATAAATTTGTAAAGGTCAAATATGTATTATTAGTTCATCCTTTATGTTGGAAACTTTTAATTTGAAAAAGTTCATGTTACATGTACTCCATTTTCACCTAGTAGTAGTTGACTATCCTGACTTAGGCAATCCTGAGAAGAATACCACACAAAGTTTTTACGTCAAGTATCTGTTTACGTGGGGAACAAAATCTCGATTTCCTGAAGACAGAAAAAACCTAATCTACACGTATACACCAGTGCACTAGAGAACCGTTGCAGTCTCCTTGCAGTCCAGTGGGTTACTTTACGACCCTGAATGCTCAATTATTCCATGGGAACTTACGAGCCAAACAAGCTGAGATGTAGGCTAGACCGGATGTGGCTCACAAATCTCAGCTCCAGGTACAGATTGCAATTACGTCTTCTGTGACTCGTCGCCATCGACATGTAAGTATGCTTCAAGTGCAGTCCAATCTTTTGAGAAACAACGAAAACGAGAGGTGTTTCAAGCGTGTGGTTTTCCCAGTGATCATTAATATTCTTGAGAATGTGAAGTTCATTCATTTTATACACCTACTGGAGTTTTACAACTCCACACATAGCCTTTACTTTTCTAAATTTCTTCAAACCTTAGTATGTTAGCCTGGTGTTGAAGGTATTGGATAAAGTGGTGGGAATGAAGTTGGGTACGCTTTCCGTACTCAAGAAATTTAATCAGCGCTTGAGATTTATACTACTTGATGTGAACTGAAATTGAGTAAATCACAGATGTTCTCACTCCTTCCGATCGGACCCAACAGATCAACAGTCAACTCCAATCACTCAAAAGAGTTTCCACTCAACTTTATTCACACTAATGTCTTGCTTCTATTAGCAATTTCATCAGCATATTAGTAATAAATATTTTCTTCTTAGATACGGTTACAAACTCAACATTTTATATGTCCACTGTTGACGCGTAAAAAAATTCTATTTTAATTATTATTCGAGAATGATTGAATTGAAAAATATTAGGGTGCTCCATCTATTTAAGGAGAAATTCAAGAAGAATAATTAAAAATCATTGAAAAAGGATCAATCAATTCAATATATTCCGATCAATGATCAACGTGAGTGTTCTCTAGTGTGAGTAGCCATACAATTCAAACCCTTATTTTTGAGAATGCTTTGGAATTTGAATCGAAATAATTATGCTCATTGAATATGTTGGTAAAATAGGTGCCCTGTTCACACCATTTGAACTCACAGTTGTATTAAAAGTACAATAGTTTTGTAATTATTCTGCTGCAATTATTTTGTATAAGTTTGGCATAAAATATATAAATAGAAGCGAGTTTATTTTACAGCTCTAGCTGTTTCTCGCATCCTATCTGCCATCTCTCTCGGTTCATCCAATCACCATCAACAAGATTTCTATTTATCATATCGACATACACTTGTTTATTCCATATTTCGGGCGGTCTACCTCTTTTCCTTCTTCCTGGTGGATCCCAATTCAGTATCTTCTTGGGCCACCTCTCATCTCTCATCCTCTGTGTATGTCCCAACCATATAAGGCGCTTTCTCTCAATTTGCTCCACAGTCGTATCCAGTTTTCCTATTCTTTCCCGTATATCCAGATTTCTCACTCGATCGACCCTTGAAACACAACAACTTCTGCACAAGAAATCCATTTCCACAGCATTTATTCTTTGCCTGTCTCTTTTTGTAAATTCCCATGTTTCGGAGCCATAGAGCAATATACTCTGTACAATGGAATGATATATTCTTATTTTTGTCGAATTATTAATATTTCTGGACCAGAGTATCGAATTTAATGTTTGGGTTGCCTGCCTGGCCTGTCCAATTCTACTTGTGATTTCTTTTTTGGAATTGCTCTCAGATGATATCACGCTGCCCAGGTATTTATATTCATCACATTTCACAACAGTGTGACCTCCTACTTCTAGATCTCTTGCTGTACCTCCTGAAACTAGATATTTAGTCTTTTTAAAATTGATTTTCATTCCGTTTTCTTCATAAGTATCAGCAAGCTTCCTGATCATGTAATGAATATCATCTTCATAACCAGCCATTATTACTTGATCATCAGCGAATAGAAGTGAATAAATATATTCGTTATTTATTGGGATACCCATATATTCACATTTCCTTTTCCATTCCAGTAATATATTCTCAAGATAGATTTTGAACAGGGTCGGAGAAAGGCAACAGCCTTGACGTACGCCCTTATCTGTGCCAAATGGCTTTGACACCCTATTTGCAATTTTTATAACATTCATTTGGTCCTTGTAAATTTCTTTGACTGCGCAAATGTAATGTTTATTTATGGCTGATTTATCTAGAATTTCAAAAAATCTCTTTATCGGTACAGTATCGAAAGCTTTTTCAAGGTCGATAAATCTTAAATGAGTCTCAAAATTCACTAGTTTTCTCTTTTCAATAAGTTGTTTTAATGAAAACATATTGTCAGTACAAGAGCGTCCTGCAGTGAATCCACTTTGTTCTTCTCCTATGTTTATTTCTTTTTCAATTCTTTTCCTTATTATACGTCCATACAGTCTCCCAATTGTAGCTAATACCGTGATACCTCGATAATTTGCACAGTCATCACGTGGTCCCTTCTTGTGGATCGGTGTCAAGAAACCAAGCTTCCAATCTTGGGGAATTTTATCGTGCATATATATATTATTGCATATATATATATATATATTAAATATATATGCAATAATTTCAAAAGTTTTGGAAGTTGCATGTTTTAAAAGCTCAACAGGGATACCTCCAGGACCTGGAGATCTACCATTTTTCATTTCTCTACGACTCTCTTGCTCTTCTCTTTCTGTTAGTTCTTCTATTTGGCCTACAGGTTTAGATTCAATCCATGTTTCCAAAAACTCCACTCTATCTTCCTTTAAAACCTTAGAGAAGTAATTTCTCCATTTGTCAATGCCTATCATATCAATTACTGTACCCTTCCTATCTTTCCGCAGGTTCTTAACAACATTCCATGCTTCTTTAGTCTTTGCTCCACCAATGTACTGACTGATCAATTTTTGTACATGTTTTTTCCCATTCTTCATTTTTTTGCTTGCTGTACCTTTATTTTGACTTCTTGTCGTTTCTGTTGATATAATTTTCTGTCCTGTTCATCCTTTGTCACTAACCATATATTGTATAGTCTTTTCTTTTCCAAAACATTTTTTTCTATATCTTCAGTCCACCAAAAGTTTTTATTTTGTTCAACACTTTTTTCACACTCACCAAGCGCTTCACTAGCTGCACTATGGATTCAGTCCCTCAGGGGGACTTTCAGTATGAAAGTTGACGGGTGTGGCAATCCCGGGGACCCCAGCAAGTGGTGGATGCCGATAGGTTTGGGCATAATATTAAGTGCCTAAGTCAGCAATGTGATAAAAAATATCTTATCACACAAAGCATCCACTGCGAAATTCTTCTTTCCAAAGTCAGAGACCTTCTCCTTCCTTTTGCTCTGGCACTTTGCATCTAGAATGGTATTATTTCCATTGACTAAGCTGTATACCATTTTTTCCCTATGATTTCGCACTCCTATCTTTCTATCTGGCTTCTCTTAACCAAACTCTTGTTTTTTCCAAGCCCAGGTTCTCCAATTATTTTGGACCAACGGCTCACTATAATTTCTTTTTCAATGCTGCTGCCTTGTAGATGTGGTATTGGTTTATCAAAGGCTGAGGGAAGAAAACCCTGAAAGAAAATTGGCCGGTCCTCCTGGTAGGGGGTTGGATCGATGGGCCTGCACCCCGTCATCTGTAAATTCTTACCCGCAAAAATTACCACAAATTTGCCTCGGAAAAACAGGACTGGCATAAGATTAAATGTTAAAAATGATTTTTTCATCACTGATAATGATTGGAATACGAACATTTTCGTTATAAATTACAGTGTGATAAAATATCACCCATTTACATCATTGGATGTAAATAGCAATCAATTTGGAATTATGAAAATGAAAATATGAATACTGTTATGACAGACCCCTGACAAACTAAATAAAATCAGTTCATTGAAACATAAGATAAAATCAGTTCATTGAAACCAAATTATCCTCATGAATGATTTAAGATTTGATACAATTGCGTTTGAACAAAATGAATGGAAAGGAAGATTTAATACACAGTACACAAATACTGTATAGTATAATAAGAACAATAGAACAAGAGTAGATTATGCGAATGAACACAAAATTCTGACTTAGCATAATCTATATTGTTCACGCTTCAATGACCAGACATTGCATCGAATAGTAATAACAATCGATAATGCGATTACGAGATATCGAAATCCTGTGCCGAAAAGTAATAGCACAAATGCTGCTTGAGTATATAAAAAGAACGCTTAGAAAAAGTAAAGTCGATCTCTGTCGTGTTGTCGGACACCGCAAATAAATTATTGAACTGAATCGATTAATCGAATCGAACGAAGCAAGAATCGATTATGAAAATACATGACGATTGTCGCCTACGAACGCCATTATTCTGTTGTTACACAGAGTTTGAACATTTTAAAATATGCGGGGTGGAATAGTGGAGTGCATAGCTGAGTTGTTCGATCTGCTAATCCCCTGCAATAACAATAAACACTGGCGTAGTCAGATAATCTATTACCTCTTTGAACTTATCCCTATAATAATAATAATGAAGGAGGTTGCAGGCGCTGGCTATACAAGGCTGACAGTTCTCCAATGTATGGAAGAAATTAATTCCGGTATTGAAATTTATTTATTTAGGCTATTTATTCATTTCTTTTACATATTTTTCATTTACTTATTTATTTATTGATTGATTTAAAGATTTATTTATTTATTTACCGACAGAATAACAATGAAGTGAAGATGCAACAAAGTCCAAAACGGCTCTGATATATTGTACAAACCATTGAGAAACATAATTTATTTATATAGTTCACCCGAAGTTTCACGAAGGCCTAAAAAAATAAATACATTCAATTTTATCAAAATACAAGTTTAAACCTTTAATGAAAAAACTACAAACATTATAAAGGATTCATTTGAGGGCAACACTAGAATCATTTTATGTAATATGAACAATTCAATAGCAACAGTATCAAACTAATGTTTAGGAATCACATTGTAACTGACTGGAAATTAATAAGTTATGTATGATAATTTTAAAATAATTCATCCATCAGATATACCTGTAAAACTTTAATTTTTATATTTTATCTTTTCTTCATTGAAATGGTAGTACTGTACGTTTGATAGGACTAATATTTTGCAACTTTCAAACTCCTATTAAATAAATAGAGACTATAGGAATCAATGGAAGGAGCACCAAGAGAATGCCAGCAGAAAAGTTCCCACTGAAATTTTTTAACTACCAGCCAGAAAGCAAAAAAGACATTGGTAGACCACGCGGAATACGACAATTATCAATTATATAATAAAACATGATTAGGGATATATGTGTAAAATATAACTACAAATAAATCAATAAGCTGTTTGTGAGTCAGAACATGCAAAAGCCTAATCCTTGAACGAAAGAAGAAATAGAAGACTATTATCATGGACTATTAAGACTAGCATTAGTTTACTATCATAATATACACTATATACAATAAGTATACACTAAACACTATAAGCAATAAGACTGAGAAAATGCATTGAGATGAAGTGTAGAGATAAGAAAATCTTGTTAAAAAAATTGTTATTACTTTTTAGAATAGAAATTAATCATATTTTCACCTTTTCAGCTTTTCGTTGGAAAGCGAGACATTTACACTAAAAATGAGAACAATGAAAGCTTTAATCCGAATTTCTAGTTGATGCGTGTTTAAATTCTATAAACTGATTTAAGCGAGTGCAAATTATTTGTTTATCTAAAGATCTAATTGAAATTTTCAATCCATTGAGAATAGCTTCCTGGCCGTATAGGCGGTGAAAAGATTTAGCCGCCTGTAGCATCCGGTCACGCGAATTTTATATGTTGAATTGTTTAAGAAATAGTATACGGTTAGCCGGTTTTGTATAACTTAAAAAAAGAGTCGCTGAACTGGATAAACTGATTGTTGATAGAGCTAATATGTAACCGGGCATTGGAAGCTTTTCATTTTATAATTTCAGTGTTTGAAAACGAATATTAAATTGTATGGACCCAATCAGGGAAGTAGATGTCTAAATTCGTTGTGCGGTAGAGCGAGACTACCACACCATTATTATTTTACCGAATTTTACAGATGCGAATCGAAGGGAGGAAATTTGTGGATGCATTCTCCGAAAATCTAAAAAAAAATTATTTGTGTCTTCTAAGAAGCTTTTTTAGCTTCCTGAAAAATTATAGTAGAAGTGACCAAATATAATGAAAATGAACATGTAAGCATAATCAAAAATGAGTTAGAAAAATCATATAAGATCCCCTAAAATAATGTTTCACTTGGTAAAGCCCCCTCCCCCCCACCCGGAAAAAATTTCTTGAGAATTTCGACTAGAAGTATATCAGAGTATGCAGATCAAACATGTAAATATTGGGTATACAATATATACCTAGATATATTGTTGAAGGCACTACAAATACTCTAAACTTTTAGCCTCCGGATACCTTTCAAACACTTTCAGGGTTCATATGACTTATTAGCATTTACCACAAGAAACCCACATGAAGACTCCAAAAACTACATCGTGGCACTCTTTTTTTATTCGATCATCGATGATAATTCGTCCAGAAGACGTTTAGGGAAGACTGCTCCTTCTGACTTCCCCTTCAGATTATGAACAACATTCAAAATTTCAGACGCACGTCAAGTTTCGGGGTAACTAGTGTCAGTGTCAAACATCAGACGATCAGGTGTAGATTAGCTATCTATCTATCCATATATCTATGGAGTGTGGCTGCTGGCGAGGACCGGAAGGTCTGCCCACGGCTCAGCAGCTGCCCAGTTGTCGTCGTTCTGGTCCGCCCACGGCGGTCACGGCTGCCTCTTCACGGCCACGCCAGACTCTGCGGCTCCTCAACGGCCAAGGACGAGTCTGTTACCAGTCTGCATAAGCTACTTTTCTGCCAGAGCAACGTAACATCATCACTCATCAAATGTAACATCAATAGACAGTTGTCCATGTCAACGATAACGCTAATGTTAACTGAACACTCCATGCACCTGCCTGCTCTATAAAGTATCGTTAATAAAATTTTGCCCAACTCTCTAATATCTTAATAAATGATATTAAAAATGAAATTTGGCGGCGCCCAATAGTGTTCAAGGTTCTGTAAAGTACCACATCTTACGTTGTATATAAACGATTTTCCTCAAAATATTTCTAGTGCAAAAATTCATTAATAATAATAATAATTAGGGGTAAAGGTTATAATGATTTGATGAAGGAGTCAGCAGACTGTATAGTCGAGGTCTGTCCAGACATTCATCACATCGTAGCATAGCTCGTCCCTTAACATCACTCCGTAACAAATTGTGCTGCAACAAGATGTTGAGAGGTTTCTGGGAATACAGGTTGAAAGAAAGAAGAGTCTATGGCGCGCTGTTGAAGACATTAAAAAAACTGGTTTATATTAAGAAAATTAAGAGATAAGAAAAATCATCATGAAAATCATGAGGAAAAAAGCCGCAGGTACCTGAGGATTGTGGAAGGGTAATGGAGTAAATATGAGGGTAAACATAAACATAAATAAGTAAATGTGAATAAAAGTTAGTAATTAAAGTAATGTAGTAAATGATGATGATAAAATTCCAAATAAAATCAGGAATCGAAGAATTTTGGGATAGTAATCAATCATGTATGCTAACCGCTACCGCAAGATAGATCGCCAATTGACTATGATGTACTGTTACTTTGATGTTACGTTATGTTCTGTGTCTATACTTTCACTTATGCGGCGCCCGCACGGCGTCTCCTTGAACCATTCATTACATTATTCTTATTTTTCTCTGCTGTTCTAGCCCATTCATGGATACGCCAACATTGTGCAGTAGCGAGTAGCCTACTCTGCACATACTTAGTATACACAATTTGCAAACACCGTAGGCTGCACCTGAAGATGTGTTGGGACAATCTCACTAAACTCTCCATCAAGCATTTGACGGAAATTCCTATAGGGATGAAATGCTGTTGATATGTGCTCAGCCATTGTAGAAATAAATAATTTCAGGTAATAATCAAGTACCTTCGGGTGATAATGAATTAAGGTAAATTTCATGTTTTCGTAAATTTCTTTTCGTAATCTTTTTTCAAAACGAATGTCTACACCAGTTGCGAGCAATGAATTTGATTCGTGAGTTAGTCATGATTTAGTTAGTTAAAAGTATTCACCCTATGCTATGATAGACAGGCAAATTGGAATTTTTGCTAGGCTCAAGCCGTGGGGGATATATCTCCCAATATTGTACTTGTGATTTTCATGGGAGGATTTTTATGAGGTCCTTTGTTTCAGGTTGTATCTTAGTATCCCCCTCCCAAAATAACTTCTTAGTTGATATAATACCCATTACCTATAAGTAGCCTATTATTCAAGATAATTGTCTTTGCAAGGATAAATAGGGTTTGTACTTATAAATCTCATTGTGGGATACTCAGACTTTTAAATCGCAATTGAACGTGATTTCCTTACTAAAAAAATATTTCAAGTTTCATTAGCAGAATAGCTAGAAATATCATAGTTATTTTATTTGGCTATATTCATGATATTGATGATTCTATATTTATTTATCAGATGGGATCCTTTAATGAGAATGGTGTAAGCAACCGCTAACTGGAACACAGCTTTTTCGCTTTTGGAAACCGGAACAAGACTAAAACAGGTTTGAGACCAAACAAACTCATCTCTCCGAATGGCAATGAAGTCGTTTCTCACGCACTGATGATGGCACTCTTGATTTATACAGAGTGCAATTCATCAGCAGCATCACTAAATGTCGGCCATTTTCAGTTAATCGGGTTCAGTCAATCATTGCGCACATCTCATAACTTATGATTGATAGCCACCGAGCCACGGATGGTGTGCTCACTTCAATCAATTCTCGTGACAAGCGACGCGATCAGAATGATAAAACGTTGAAATTCTTACCAATATTACAATTTACCGTCTTATGAATCATATCATCAGTAATTGACTTTTAATGATTTTTTCAGTTTGTAAGTGTTATTTATTAACTTATTACAAAACCTCAGTCAAGTCAAAATACAATTTACAATTGTTGAACTAAAAATCCAAATCTTAGGTTATGACAAAGTTCAACTAGGAATTTCACTTAAAATTGTATAGGGAATTTTGATAGATCCAAGGGTTCTATCATTAGAGACTTTCTTTGAAGCCTCCATGAAATTTTTCAATTGAATAATAAGTTATATCGGTTCTACTTCCAACACCAATACCAATTAAGGGATGTTAATAGTCAAAATTATCTTTATTTTGGCACTTAACGTTACAAAAGTGCTGTGGGTGAGGTTTAGGCATAACAGCCCCTTCTCACACAACCCAAAAATGGATGACAACTAATTATAACTCCAATCATTAACTTTACTTCCACTACAAAATAAGAGTAGTTACATATTAAATGAATAAATATTAGGAATCAAAGTAATGAACTACACTGTAGAACTAAAATACGGTAGAGATAGTACCCTACCGTAGGACGTCCATGGTATTCTTATTTGGAAGACTCAAAGGAGATGTTTCTATAAGTTAAAACACCTACCAGGAACCATGGACTAGTTAGTTAAAACTTGAAACTAGTTAATAACTATAATAAGCGTAGCTGAACAAGCACCATGTCTCATCATTAGTAATTAGCACGGTAACTTGACAACATGATTTGTACATTATTTTGTATAATTAAATTATTTATTATTATTGATTTTTCTAAACAAATAACAAAATTCTGTCATTTTCTATGTTAAACTAAAATTATTTAGTTTAACATAGAAAATGACTCATTTTCTAGAAGCAATTTTATCACAATTTATCTTAGCTTCTTTACAACAAATACAATTGTGAGTAAAAATTTCTACTCACGTCAACCTCAATGAGTTCATATTGTCAACGTCAATATTACCTGTAAGAACAGAAAAATCGTAGTTAGATCATATTGTTATACTTCACAAGTGTTACGGGTTCTATCTCTAAAATAACGCTGGCAACACTTAAATTTATCACTCGCACTTTATTTACACAAAATAATCCACAACACGCACTGATCAGTAATGTCTTCCACAAATAAATCGATATTGTTCAACTGATAACGATTTTTACAAAAATCAATCACTGAATGAAAAATGTCAAAAGGCTGATCTAATATTAAATAATAACTGTCTAATAAACAGTTAAATAACTCAAGAGGAACGTCGATAAATAACAATTAACTTACATAGCACAAGTCCGTAATACAATAATAGGTAAAAGAATTATCACAAAAGAACTGTCAAAAGAATTATCAAAACAGACAACGAAAGTTCATTACATGGTTTGTAATAGTGCCAATGGAATTGCACTGTCCGTATTAACGGAAACAGGAACTGTCACTACTGCCATTTATCAACGTAGAACAACAAGTGAACTAATTTACAAAAGTCTCTCTCTTATTTATATATTTTACCTTAATCTAGATATCTCTCCAATTTTCTATCAACTTCTACCGAATTCTAAAATAAACAGACAAGGACCCTCGCACCTTCCACCCTATTCGATAAGATTCCATTAAATTCTAATTAAACACCTAGAATATTCTACAAAATTCAAAGGGAACATAATAAAAGTGTCAAAAGAAGAGTAATTGATTGCTTTGTCTAGAGACTTGTTGACACAAGTGATAATGCTGTAAATCCTACTTTCCGTGTTCTCCACAACTATCCTGATCTTCAGAAAATAGTTCAATCAAGGGAAAACAAGTTTTATTTCTATAACTGGGTTACCAGGACTGAAAACTTTTAGCGGTTTGTTATGAGTTCTGAACAGTGAAACGTATTTTCGAGTTGATAGGCACTCTCGGATAGTAAACGAGCTACAGGAACTGAGTCTCTTATCACCTTACATTGTAGTCGATCTGCCAATGACGCAGAATTTCGCCAACATTGTGACAGGAGAAATGTTGTCCTCGAATGTCGACAACATTTTCATGTTGTTCATGCGGAACAGAACAAAATGAATTCGACGATAAGAGAAATTAACTGGATGCAACCGCTTATCAATTTATAAGAACTGCAATGATAGTGTGCTTGTATTGAACAAGCTAATGAAGAGAATTGAACATTATTATCAAACAGTGGGAATTCGTGGCATAAATAAGCATGAGTTTCACACCTGTTGACAGGAAGGGTTGTATGAATCCTACGCATATGCAAATATCACGGACTTCTACTACAAGTTACATCTCCTCTTTGAATACCTGATGAACTCCTGTTACAATTATACAGTTATAATAAGGGGCATTAATCACGACGAAAAAAGTAATAGAAAGAATGATTAACTATGCTACAGGATCGTGTTTCTTGCAAATAATTTAATTCAACCAGGGAAGTGTGAAGATGTAAAGAAATTGACATTGGAGTTATATTGGGTCAATTGGGAATAATATTGAGAGAGTAAAACAGATATTGTTTGTCTAAAGCCGCGTCTCCACCAACCGAACATGCTCGGCGAACAGTGTTCGCTGGAATCAGCTGATGTCGCCGAACATTTTTTGGAGTTGGTTTGGTGTGGACATTTCGAACATGTTCGGTGACCCATATGTTTAATCTTTGTCTGTTTTTTGTATTCGCCAACAATGTTCGGCAGACATGTTTGGTTGGTGGAGACGCGGCTTTAGTGAACATTTTTTACAAGATGATGAAATTCCTTTATATGTCCCAAATGGTTTTACAACAGCTTCGTACTACTGCAGGGAATCTCCCTTTGGACATGGAAGCTCATCAATACTTTTGAGTTCAGATTTAGGTCAAAGATACAGAGTTATTGATGTTTCAGATTTCTGAATAAATTATTGTGTGATACCTCTGCAATTTTTCCTGCTGGATTTCAATCTGATCATCTTAAATGTCTATAGTCACCTAAGTCACCTTAAATGTCTAAAAGTCACCTGACTCAAATTTGTCTACTTTTGTCAACAACCTAGAAAAATTACTCTGCTTTTAAATACTCAAAAAATATAAATTCTTTGCCTTAACCGGGGATCTCAGTTCAGTTCTTTGTAAATACTCTAAGATCATTAGATTTGTATAGTATAAATAGTTATCCAACTAGAAATGATGCCTGCCTGGATAATTATGTTCTCAACATTGATAAAGATCGATATAAATGTACCTTGCTGAAGCAAGATATCATTTCTGATCATGCTGGGATTTTTATCAATATAAACTTCAACTGTGCGAGACCAAGTGTTAATGTTTCCGAGGTAAAGACCAGACGACTTCTTTCTTTATAATTTGATGGATACCCTTAGGCACGACATAGATTGGACCGTCTTTAATAGCATTTTAGATGCACACAAGCTTCTAAAATTTTTCTCAAAATCCTCACCTCAAGCTTTAATTTACACTGTCCACTGATCAATGAAGGCGAGTGGTAAAACAAAATTAAAGTGGATCTCACCTGAAATAGAACTTATCAAGTTATACTTGCAGGAGAGAAATAAATCACCCTTATCCACCCCCCTGGATTCGCCCCTGGTTATCAGTTTATCATTTTCATTAGCTTTCTCAATCTTTATAGAATTATTATAAATCATGAAATTTACTGAATTTTTCTCAAGAAATTTTCACAAATTAAAAGTGAGATGACTATTCACAATGAACAAAAATTGAAAGTTTCCATTTTTCAGGTGGGATTTGAGCATTGAAAGACAACCACTTTAACCTCAATCACATAATTATAGGTTAATGGAGCAGTGTTATACACAGTATGCGGTAGTGTTTTACGTTTCATTCATCACCATTCCAGTGATAGAATTTATTTATAGAAAAAGCAAGTGAGTGGAATATTCAGTATGAAAATATTGATTTCCAACAAAGTGATGTCAATCATACTCTACCATGGCAGTATGGCCAAATGCATTAAAATGGCTCTCAAAACTAGTTGTCTCCTAGTGGTCTCAAAGCAGACATATCTGATTTCTATACTTTAACAAACGGGAATAAATTTGATTCTCGATCTAAAAGGTATCAATGATGTCTAAAACTATGAAAAATTTAATTTTCGAAAAAACATCTGTTTAAACGTTTAGTTCATTCTCAAAGGACAAGTTATGATACTGATGGACTGTATAATAATTTCATAATACATCATGTATTGTGTCTAAGTAAGGAATATGCATAAAAAATATTGAGAAATCTCCTTCCTCCATGATTCTAGAATCCTGTACCTTCCACATTTATAAAAATAATAATCGTGAAACTTAGTGAGGCATATATTATGGCAAAGAGGTGTCCTTATTCCTTGTTTTCACTGAAGGTTTTAGGTACAGACGATTCAACTAGCTCTTGATTGAGATGTTACAGGATGAAAAAAATCCTTATGGACAATTTTGCAGCTCCAACCCAAGATGACAACTTAATCAATACTCTTGTCTACTGCAGTCTCACAGCAGACATATGAGTTTTGAGTTTCTGTACACTCATAAGTAGCTCAATAAAGTATTGGAAAGTTTCAAGGTGAATGCCTGCAGTCACTAGACTATAAAATTCACATGTTTAAACGCTTTTTATGTCTGACTCAACCAGGCTTCACCTCCTCAATCGTCTGTAAAGTTCGTTCACGTACATGACTTCATGTAGGAGTAGAAACGTAAAAGGCTGTGTTGTCTCAAATCAGTAGACATGGCGCTACGCCTACATGTCATAATGCTATTGCTGTCTGTTCACTAGACTTTTAGAAGAAAAAGAAGATGAAACTGCGAAAGGCAAATGAAGAGAGAAGACCAGACAGTAGAGTTAATCCTCACTGGTTGTAAACGTGATCATGAATTAAATGCAGTACTTATTTTCAAGTCTGGAACCATTCAAGGAACTCCGAGTTCATATTTAATACTAAGAAATAAATCATTGTTCAAATTCAACAAGTCATATATTGTTTGTTGAGGCATTCATATTCTATTGATATATTTTATGGATTTAGACTCAGATGTGACTTAGATGTAGCAATATTTTACATCAGCATTTACAACGGTGGCTCTGGGAGCGCTTGTCTCTGATAAGACAAGGGGCTCTGGCTGGCTTCGTTTCCTACAGCCTTGGGTTCGAATCTCATTCAGCCATGGACGTTTCTCATCGTTCACCCATTCACATCATTACCCACGCACAAGTCTCGGGACTCATGTGGGCATCATCCGCAATAAAAAAATTCCAGTTAAAAATCAGTAGAATTTCATACAGAGGAAATCCTTTGAAACCAAAAATAATTTTTCAAGGGGAAGAAGATTCTATGCTAAAAGCATTTAAAATCGGTGTTGGATGTGGCAATTCTACCCACATATTTACTATATACAGTACCAACTTTTAAAACATTATAAATGTACAGAAAGATAATCTGGACGAACAGGGTCGTTAAAAACCTGAAAATATTGAATGTAAAGTATATAGTGTATGCTGGTGTGCACAGGAAATAAAGGGTTTATAGGGTGAATCAAAGCAGAAAATTTGTAATAATATTGCGTCTTCAACTTTTCTATTTCACTTGTCTGTTCATCTATCCTTTGTTCATTCATTCTCTATAATTCTATAATTCAGACCATCAGCTATTCCTGCTGAAGTTATTTCAATTATTCTATGATTGCCGTTCAACTACATATGACAAGTCTAAAATATATAGAACATGGAAAACTACACATTCTTTTTCGGAATGCTCTGATAGTTCTGATAAAATCAACGAGTTTCAAAATATGATTTCTTTTATCTTAACATATCATCTCATAGATATATTTATATAATATTAAATATTATCTTAATATTTAAGTTAGACCAAGAGCTCATACCTTTTTTTAGTTTAAGTTTGCCTTACAGGTCTCTTAAACATTTTTAATGTAATAGGTACACCGATGCGACATTGACACCTCCGACTGGATCTTCCAATTTCACTGAGTTTTCTAAGATATATTTCGCGATATTCGTTTCACAATCTTTTTTAATTCCATGATTGTAGAATAGCTAAGTCCTCTACGAGCAATTGCCATTAAGCGCATTCAGATGGGACAATATAAGCATCAACTGAGTTCAGCTAGCACCTTGAAGAGGAAGTAACACCCCAAAAATAATTCAAAACCAGATCAAGGACGGTATCATGGATAGCATGGTGTGGTTCTTGGATGAGAGGAATACATTGGGAATGGCGTAGGCCAGAGTGTGGGCTTTGAATGCTTGTTTGATGCAGTCTGTGAGTTATGAGCTGGATTTACCGTTTCCAACCAACGTCCAACAAATGCTGCAAACAGTTCAACGAATAACAAATACAAACCTGTGCGTGCGTATGTGTTTAATAAAATTGGTATAGAGGAAGGAGTAGGTGTCAAAGTGTATAATGGTGGACGAAGTGAGAATTTATGGAATACGTCGACACAAAAATTGTTTAGAGAGGTTAACGATAAGGTTGAGTTAGAGACCTATTCATAATTCAGATCACAATCTAAATTGATGCGAAATTCAGAGGGATATCGTACACCTTCACAAGTTCAAGCTACCATTCTCGAGGATTACGAGCATCTTGAATGAATGTGGAATGAGTTCTTCGCATCGATAAGTAAGCGTGGGCGCATCTCATGGAAACATGAATGACCAGGGCTGTAATAATTTCATTTCGATTTTAAATGGCTTCAGGTAAATCAACATAAAATAGAAGTTGCAGAACATTCTTAAAACATTCCATTGCTTTATTCACACCACGTGACGTGGGCTAATTATATAATTGGATCATTTTACAAGAAAGTGATCATCAATTAAATTTTAAGGTTTCACATTCTAAGCTGTCAAACTAAAATTCTTGAATTCTAGATTGATATGACACCGTTCTGAATGCAGAATGGTAGAGAATAAACTTATACGAATGAAAAACAAAAACTATCCAATTCTATTATTGTTGAAGGCAACTATAAGACGAGTTTCAGGCTGGAACCTGCATTCTTAAAACTACATTTTTCTTAAAAAAACTAATAACAGGGATAATATCATAGACTTACATCCTTGCAACCAAGGTGATAATTAACAATTAATCTTATTTGACCTGTTAGTCTTCTAGTAGAACGAGCAAAACAGTTATTAAGTGATGAAAAGCTGTAACATCCCAGTAACATGCATTTAACATATGATTAAAAACCACCTATATAACAATTAATATAAATCTGTTACAGTAAACATGTGTTGCTGTGAGTTGAATAGAAATTTTGGACTTATAGCCTTTTAAACAGTGGATACATTTTTTTGGATCACTCTGTACTAGAATTCAAGAGTTGGTATCAAAAAATGGTTTCTGGATCAAACGAGAACAAGAACGAAAAACGGAACAAAAACAAACGATAATTATAAAAGAGGAAATTACAAGTTACTTTTTAAGAAAACAACAGAGATTTGAGCTTTAAACATCAATCTTTTCGCATACATGTAGGAAAATTCAGAATACTCTTTATTAATATTCCATTTTTTCTTCATTATTTGTATTCTTTGAAGACTTAGTAAAGAGAAATTACAGTGAAGATAAACTTTCCAAATTGATAGATATTATTACAATAATTTATTTAAAAACAAATGCTTATCTCTTATATCAACCCTAGAATATCTTTTAGGGGGGTTCTCTTTCGATTATGAATGTTAAGAAGCTACAATATTGATATGAAATATATATGTACAGTATATTCATTTTTAGTTCATAAGAACAAATCCGTTAAGAGATTACGATTACCTGGAAATTCTGCGTTCGGGCCTCTTCAGGTTCATAGAAGCAGTACTATACAGTGAGATAAAATTTACAGTGAAATAAAATTTCCAAATTAAAGTAAAGATGTAGATGCTGTAGAGATGTAAAGATTCTCACTTCCCACATTCTCTTTTTATCAAATGGAATGTTTCTTGTTGAAAACTGAGAAGGCCTGTCTTCAGATCAAATCCTTTCGTGAACGTGCTCAGACAGCATTTCCAGATATCAGACTTGGGTAATACCAAAGTAGGTGATGATTTGGAATAGATTAAGTTAGCAAGATTAAGCGTGACCAACCTGTCGTCAAAAAACGTGATTTTCGTGTGTTTCTAGGACAGGTAAAACACACTGCTAAATTATTTTTCAATGTTATTACCTTCTAGTTCACTCGTCACTTTTATTCATAGATTCAATGTAACTATGTTGAATGTAATACAGCCTTCCATTTTTATGGCAAAAAATGTTTAATATAGAAATTTTTGGATATGTTATAAATTGTTAAATGAGCATCGTACTAAATCTTGTTTTTAACGAAGATACACCAAAGATTTGTTTTCGAGACTTACCTAGACATAGTACAATTGCCGTTATCTCTAGGTGAGCATAAATGTTTGAGAACGTTTGCCCGGAAAGCCGGAAATATCCTACCAGATCTCATTGCTCCTGAGGGGAACAAGGCGACAAGCAGACAGCAGATTCTTAGGCCGGGTTCACACGAGCTGCAATCGCGCAATTGTAGCCAGAGCAACTATTATGACGGGCAACAGCCTCATCAAAGCAATTATGAATCGCAAAGTTGTTGCTGACTTTTTTCCTAATACAAATACAAAAAGCATAAAAATTTCAGATATTCAATTTTTTTAAAGTACTATGCTACTGTGCTCAACTTCTTTAATCCAAACCAACTTCAATCTTTCTCCTATCACTTAAATTAACATTTTTATGCTATCAAATAGACTTATTGTAGTTCAAACAAATATTATATAAAAATGTTATTATTCATGCTAGAAAAAATCTCGAGTTCCTACGTATTCACGACAGTGAGCCGAGTATGCTAGGATTTTGAAAAATGCAAAATTCCAAAATTCTATGTTTTTTTTGTCGCTAGCTGAGTTAAAAACGGTAATGACCGAATAGAATCGGCTACATCGCAGCGACGTGGGAACTGCACAATCTGATCCTGTGCTTTACTAGAATCGCGCAACTCTCTATGGTTGCTTTGTCTACAATCGCGCGATAGTAACTCGTGTGTGAACCCGGCCTTAGTCAATTCTCAAAAGCCGAAATGTTTCTCCAAACGGACAATTCTTTACGGACTTCTGATTATCAAAGATGATCAAAATAGTGATCTGAAGCAAATGAAAAGAGTAACTTGATAATATTGAACGTACGTTCAACTCTGATAATGAGTTGCACTAACCTGTTTCCTTCATTATAATTATTTTTATGACTTAGGCCTAGCAACAAGAGAAAGAAAGCTACCGCGTTATGTTCAAGGGTGGAAACAAACCAGGAGGAAATTCTTATTAGTTGAACATAAATATTTCATTGAGCTACGCTGTTATGTTTTTCTTAAGACTCCCTCTCAACTCCACTACCAGAGAACAACAATAATCGTAAATTACCATATCCAGGTTCGTTACGTTTATGGGACGGTTGTCTTTGAACAAAACACGAAAAGCTTTGTTCTTCTTCGTGATATTCTAGTTGTTCTTTGTATTTATCTCGCTGATGTCGAAACATCTTGTGATATGAGTCGTATATGAGAAACAGTAACGGGTTCAGCCTAACGAGGATAGAACCGTCCCTGATGATAATAGACACAAATGACCGAAGAAGAAGAAATGCTGGAACACTGGAGCAAGGGTGTGATTACAAATCACTGTATTCATTTAGAGCCAGTTATTGCTCGTAATCAACAACTTCCGAGAGAGCAAGATGGCTCCGAATAATGATCCTACTATGCTGAGAGTTTTTATAGATCTTTGATAGTTTTATAGTTCACTAAGTATTATAATAGTTGTTGTGCATGATGTATAGCTAGTTCAGTCACGATAGCTACACCAGTGATAGCTTGATTTACTAGTTATGCAGTTATGCAGTACATGGCCTCTCTAGGATCCGTTGATGAAAAGTAGACTGGTGAAAATTTGTCTATGCCTATGTGAAGGCTGGATCTCACACTTCAATATTTATTGAGAACTAGGAAAGAATTAAGGAAGAGGGAAGAGGAAGATAAATTTTGGAGGGAGATAAAAAACTTATTGATTGAGGGTGTAACATGATTTTAAGAAAGAGGAAATATTTTATTCAATAGAGAACCCTTAATAGACACAAACTGACAAATATACAGAAACAGAATTTATTAATTTTGGATTCCCCAAAGTGTTATTAATTTATACAATTTGAGCCATTCAATGCTGTTGTCAATATCAGTCATTGCGGAAGTCTACATTATAAATTGATAGCACTTTGTGGAATTCGAAATTTATAAATTATGATCATTAAAAAGTAGCCTATGATTTTTTCAAGTTTTAAAGATATGTCAGACATGAAGTCTTCTGGTCCGCACCGACTACTACTGAACTACTACATCTTCATTGCAACTGCATGAGCTGTGAAACAAAAATCGGTGAGTGGATAAGGGGTGGTTTCGAACTTTAAAATAAAATAGAAACACCCCTGCTTCTTAAGTATGGGAAGCAATACCTTTAACCGCCTTGATGATTTCAAAATGTAACACGATACAATTCGCAATAGTTTGCGGTAATTAGGAGATAACGAGATGGCACCTAACAGCCGATTTAAATATTATCAACCAATGGTTGAAATATTTTCCAGAGAAGACAATTTGCTTTCCATTCACTTTTACGGGCCAGAAACTAGAGCTCAATTGCGCTACTTCACGAGTTCAACAATCTGCAAGTGACAAAGCATCTCATATTATAGTTTTCTCTCATTCAGATTCTCAAAAAACACATGCAATTTATTGACAATACGACTGGAGAAGTTCCTCTAGTACAGCTTCCAACTGGAGACGGCTTTCAGAACCCAGGAATTCCTGCACGACTGAATAATCATGAAGATGCAGTATTGTTAGCTATTTTACGTCTATGGAGAGAATCGATCAATTCTACGCATCCCCAATTTGAAAGCAATGGTTTTCTTCTTGAGGGTATCAGGTTTTGCTTGACCTTGATAACATGTAAAGAGACAATATGCGTACCAACGAACACATAAGAGATAAGACCAATGGTCTTATGTGTTCGCTGATGCGTACGCTAATAAAACTTTATTGGTTTTTACATTGAGAGTTCAGAAATCTCATGCATGTAAGTAGAGGAATGATTGAGGGAAGTGATAGCCGTGAGTCGTAGCAGGTATCTGTTCAATCCGAGATAAGCTGCATTCTCCTGGGCGCTCTTTGTAAGGGTGACCGATTAGATTGGCCAGAAAAAATACACCGTTCTCTGCTGTAAAATCACTTCCTGGTGGTTCGGAACACACCTAAAACTGTAGGTCCAACTCATCAATCACCATCATCAAACTCGTTACCCAGATACAGGTCTCAGACCTATGTGGACTTCATCCTCAAAAAAAGAAAAAAGAAAAAGATGTCCTCATCAAGTCAATTCAACTACAGAACGTTTTCAACCGAAGATTTAATAATTAAATTAACATTGGAAAATTAGCGGTTGACTCAATTCTGAATCGTAATTTCACTCAACACTTTTTCAATCACAAACTATAGAAATTTCTTCTATAACCTACACTATCATATTCAAAAAATAATCACCTAGGCCTATTCTCTAATTTTTCATAAAAAATAAATTAAAAATAAAAGAAACGATGAATCAAGATATTTCAGTAACAATCTCAAATTGGTGATTTCAGTTCGGCGTCTTCATTCTTCAATCTATTTGATTCAAAATTAGTCCTTCCCATAATTATTCGCAAAAATTCAAATACATCATCGTTCATGAACTACTGAGTATTGACTATATTTCTGCCTACAGATGAGTTATTCTTTTCAGCCTTTTAGAGCCTCTGACTAATTTGTGAACGTTTAGTGCATTTTATTATGGCAGCAAAGGTGTCAGAGAATTGCGTAGGAAGGTGATCTTCCAACGGATGTGTTAAGTCGATGACCTTGCAATTCCGTATTACACCATAACACCTCACCAATCAGGGAAGGGCAGGACAATTAATTTACGAGTGATTGATGGTTCAACATGCGGGAACCAAAAGTGGGATGCAAGAGATGTATTTCGCCAAAATTTTTAATAATTTGTATTTGTACTAAAAAAAGTTGTCACTAATAATGCCGTATTTGTGTCTTTTAGTGGGATGGAAGAGATGTATTTCAAAAAAACTTTTGGACAATTTGTGTTTGTACTCGAAAAAGTTGTTACTAAAAATGCTGTATATGCGTCTTTAAAGGGGGGTAATTGAAATAAAGAGTCCTTTTTCTCGAATGGTGTTTCTCAACGAAATATTTCTTTTAGTTGATATACGGTACCCCTACCAAAACTAAAAAAAAAATCAGATTTCACCCCTGGGGTGGACTGTAAGTTGAATGTTCTCATTTCTGTGTGCTATTCTTTGTTTATGTAAATATATTTTTCCAAAATAGAATACTCCGGGCCTATAACCAAAAGCTGTGAAGCTCATGTAACGATATAACGACTTTTATCCACAAATAGATTACAACCCTAATTATACTCCATACTTATTTACTTGATTCTCGTTACTTCTGGCTAAAACAGGACTTTCCACTACCCAGATTTTTTCTTGTAGAACTTGACATTCACTACAAAAAATATAATTTTTTATGAATGAAAAATGCCACATTCACAGGAGAAAATCAAGAAAAGCAATGTCTTTAATCTGCAAGCGCAATCGACTGGAATTAAATTGAACATCCAAATTAAAATAATAGTTTCTTGTTTCTTGTTTAGGTTGAGAGTAAAGCAATGTCTCAGCCACCTGGATTCTCACAACTTAATAACGACTATTAGTTCTGTTATTGTTCTGTTCACCTTGGTCTTTCGGACCGTGCCACTAACAGCATTCAATTACTGTTGTTGGAATGCTCAGAGCTGTCCAAATAATATGTTTCAAGTATGATAATACTTGATCAGAATCGCCACACCTGGTCAGACAATTTGAATAAATCTAACGAGATGACATTGAATAGCTAACTAGTAAGGGTAATCAATTTCTGTAAAAGGAAATTCTTAACAATCAATAACTATCCAGTTACCAATAGGTTGAAAAGTGTTTCTGGAAAAATTATTTGCAATTAATTCCAGTAGTAATTGGGAAGATTTGTGAAAAGCTATTGAAAATACACCAGGAATAACAAACATGATAAAGAAGGTTTATAATGTTTTTTTCAAGTGAACGCTTATTATAATTTTTTTCTGAGGATGAAGCCCTGTGTGTGGGTAATGAGTTTGATGATGGTGATTGACGAGTTGGACCTATAGCTTTAGGTGGGTTCCGAACCACCGGGGAAGTGATTTTACAGCAGAGAATAGTCTTTTTTGCTGGCCAATCCAATCCAATCAATCGGTAGCATTTACAAAGAGCGCCCAGGAGTTTCGTAGCTTATCTCTGATTGAACAGATACCTGCTACGGCACTCGGCTATCACTTTCCCTATTACATATCGTAAAGTTTTCACAAAAATCTATTTCACAAATTAATTTACTGGCTACATAAAGAATGTTTTCTAACATCCTATTATTGATACAAATCGTAGGCTGTAAGTAACTAGACAGTTGAGAAATAATTTATCAGACCATAATTCAATCAAATTAATGCACACTTGTTGAACTTAACTAAATTATGGATGAGGAACCACACAACTGTCGTGCAAGTAATTATATCCAGTTTTAAATGAGGCTAACGAGTGATACACATTGTGAGTCATGTCTAAATTGTCATAGTCGCATTGTAAATTCGTCTAAATTCTGACTGACAGCTCTAATTAAATCGCTTTCAATCGCATGTTGTGAAAATGTGTCGTCTCTGTATTACTGTACTTATCAGTACAGGCACGTAGAGCGTAGACTATGGGCTATACCGAGAGACAAATATAGTACGACACCTATGCTGTCAGTTCTTTTAATCAAACCTATGACATAGTTGACATAGGTCTTTCCCTCAGTATTTTCCTATTCTACTTCCTATTCAATACTCTCAATAATAGTGTATGTTTGTTGTGTGTGACAGGAAATCTCAATTTCAAAATCTCAAATGTAGAGCAGCACACCGGATCCGTTCCGTCAGTTCAGTTCAGTTCAGTCCGCTCCGTCCGTCTCATCAACGTCATCAACGTGGAATTCTTCACAGTTCACCGTAAATAGTAAAAAATTAGGGACAAAACACTCTTTCAAAGGGAACAAACAAATTTATCCAATATCAAAATTGACACTGTATTTATATTTAAATTATGAATTTTACTCACTTGTCCTGGAGGGATGAATTTCGCTTCTAAAGAAAAGCTTCATCAGCCTGCATCTGGAGGTCGTGTTTTGTTGAGCTTCTAAAGCTTATCTTTAGAAGCAAAATGCATCCCTCCAGTACAAGTGACTAAAATCATAATTTAAATACAAATACATTGTCAGTTTTGATATTAGATTGTTCATGAAGTATTTCGTCATGGAAAGCATTGCAGGCAACAAATTCTCAAAGGTATTTACAATAATTAGTAAATAATTTTGTGAAGGAAGTTTTGTTGATCATCTACGATAATACGATAGTGGAGTTGTTTATAACTACTTTTCATTGAAAATAAAATAATAGGTACGATATTAAAATAGAAAGGATGAGGTAAGAGATAAACAGAGAACAAATGTTCAATCTATTGACATGCTTTAAAATTAAATAGCCTACTCTTTATGAAAAGGTCGAAGTTATGTTAAAGAAATTTTCCAGAATTTAGCACATCGCTCATCTAGTTATGTTTGAAATTAGTATGATAAATTATTATGTTTGATAAATTATTATGGATGAAAGTTGCTTGCAAAACTAATACATATTACACCGTCTACATATTGTTTTGATTCATTTCATCGTACATGACAGTCAGAAAACGGCGAATATTTGATATGCGTAACATTCATTTCACCTTTAGCCAACATCAGTTTTATTTCTATAAAGTTCAATCAGGAACATCTATTCACGGTCATCATCCGTCGTAAGATACAACGAATAAATTTAAAGCCATAGCTGTACTCCCTTGTGAAAAGCTGTTGGTCACTAATTGACTACAACCGTAAAGATAGCACAGCAAAGTGTGAAACTTGCTTACAAGTCATGAGGAAGCCTGCATGGTGAAGAGAAAAAATACTTGCGTAACTAGCCAGTAGGTTACTTGAAGTGAACAAGTAGGCTACCGTTTAGTGTCTGTTGGAGCCATCGATATAATAAGAACACTCTTTATTATTATATCGATGGTTGGAGCAGGCTATCCGTAGACTTGTAGATCTGTGGGCAGTGGCGTAGCCAGGGGGGGGCCCATGGGGCCCGGCCCCCCCCCGAAATTTCAGAAATAAAAAATTCTCAAATAACTAATAGATAAGGACTTATTAAAGTCGAAGGGTTCTATCTGTTTTGTTGTATTATAACGAACAGATTACAGAAACCCTGGTTGTGTAATAGAATATAGCTACAGTTATAGTCAGATTAATGCATTTTTCAAATTTTTCCTCAACATTTACTCATATAGAAACTTGTTAGGTGCTCAAATGGATAATTTTTATTTAAAATGAGCTACGAAATCGAATAAACCATGTTAGAAAACTGTGACCACCATAATTATTTATTCATTACATCAAATAAAATGCGATTTTCAAGTTTGAAGTGGATTAACTTTGTTAATTATTAATAAATCACCTTTTTGAATAAACTCATCTTGTAGAAAATTTAGTTTTGAAGTTAAAATTCAGTATAACCCACTAGCCTGAACGCACCCAAAGTTAATAAAATCGGGATTTTATAAATGAAAACACACAAATAAAGGCAAGTTCTATGCAAGCGTGTAAAATCAGTGTGCTATGATAAAAAAAAATCCGCTTTCATGAACTTTGGGTTGGGTGCGTTTTAGGCTAATGACATAAATTATATGAAACTTATAATAATTTTGAGATTCAGTACATAAGTTAAGTATGATTAGTTTCCAATTCAAGGGTTTTAACTCAAAATAGTCACAGATATCGGTATATCAAACTTTATCATTTCAAACCTGGCCACCTAGGTTCTTGGGTAGTAATTTTTCAAAACTTTCTTTTGAACTTTAGAGCCTAACAAGTTGTCTAGATTAGCTTTTCACACCACTAAATTTAAAAAAAAATCCGGACCCTCCTATACCCCAGACTTGGTGAGCCCCCCCAACACCCCCCCCCACCACGGAAATTTGTTCCTGGATAAGCCACTGCCCACGCCCCCCCCCCTTGGTGAGCCCCCCCCCCCCCCGAAATCTAATCCTGGCTACGCCACTGTCTGTGGCGTGATATCCACTGGTCAGTCATTGGGCAAAATCAGGAATGTAAGATTTGAGAATTGAGTAAGAATCTCAAAAACTGAAAAAGTCTCATGGGATGATGATATACCATTCATGCTCTAAAAATATTCAATAAGCTTGCTTCATCATTATTCACTCTTTATGAATTTAGAACTTCTATTTTAAAAGCCATTAATAGATAATTCATACAAACATCCATTAATTCCATTTCTGAATTTACCACAAAAAATTCGTATCGCTTCTTGAAAATGAGTTTGCTCCCCATCCACCTTCTAATATTAAAATGGATGTTTCACTCATTGGCTTCATGGGTCAAGTTCAACAAAAGCAAAGCGGAAATGCGATCAATTGTGAAGATCTCTCTTGCAGTAAACGGCCAATGACCGTCTGGTTGAAATTGTTTCCTGTGTAATACAGTAGTCAAGTAACATCAGTTAAAATACCAGTAAAACTAACATCCAGGAAAAATACAGTTGTTTTTTCTTAAAGGAATCTCATGTATTTTTAGGTGCTGAATCAGAATCTGAACTTTGGCTCCTCGGAAAAAGCTTGAAGCACGTGATATATCCAAGATGGCGGCCAAAATTTCATATTTTGGAGATTTGCGGCGGAGGAAAAAATTCAAGGGCAATAATTGTACAATGATTATTCATTCCCTGTGATTTCATGAATTTGAATATGTGATTTTAAATTTCAAGATATTTCCAATATGGCGGACGTCAAAAACCAGTTTTCTCAAGTTTTTAGTTAAATAACTATATCTCGTGAAGTAAGCGCTTTTCAAGGTCCCAGAGTTCAGATTCGGCTTCAGCACCTTAAAATACATACAAATCTATCGAGAAAAAATACTCTATCTTTTTCCCCCACCAAAGTACTTGGGAAGGCCTACTGGACTAATACAATTTGCAATGATACACTGTATTTTGAATTACAGCGTCTCAACCAAATAAAAAAATTATTGAGAACATTTTCAAGTTCATTAGATCTTGTATTATCAGTTACCCCACCGGTACCAAAAAGTGGTCAGGAGGTAGAGGGGGCTTGATCCCCAACGTGGAACCCCCTTCCCAGTCTTCATCGGCCAATTTCACCCCTTCGAGTAATAGTTCATTGTTCCCATCTCATTGGGGCGATCCAAATTCATATTTAGCATGTCAAACTTGAATCATTATTAAGGTTTTCTCTTGAAAGTGTAGGCCTGTACTTGAAAAATGACGATTATTAAATATTGAAATTAAAGTGATAATTTGAAAAACCATTTTCAAATATATTTTTGGAAACATCAAGTTCTCTGATATGCATCAATGAAGGAAGATTGTCCCCCTTACATGAGACTACCTTATTACAATTTAATTTTTTTCTTTATTTTTATTTTGTATCTTTCTGAATTGGAGTACATTCCAATTTATTTTTGTGGTGAGGTACGTTATGTAATTACATTTTCAATGTAAGACAGTCTGAATCTTAAAATTTGTGATAAGACTTTCATAATTCTTGCTGTGTAGTTTCCAATATTTTTCCTCTTTCAAATCAAAATGTTTTAATCAAAGCAGTAAACGTTTTTTAATCATATATTCCTCATTTATTTTTGGCAATAAACATTTTGTTCAATAAATGTCACTAGAATGATGATGTGTCAAAATAAAAGTCGTATGTTCAAGCCTGATAACATTGCCAATGAAAGCACTCGTCAAGACAGAATGAAAATGCCATTGGTCTACACAACGAGGAGGTTCAACAGATTATATCCAGGGAGGGGCAGCCCACATTGAAATCACCAGACTGCAAGGCGCTCCAGAAGCCAAATGTAAGCTACAAGTTGTGATCTGGAATAATTAATCAAGCACCACCAACTAGGTTCATGAATAATAATCAATTCAGCAGTCAAAAAGACCTTGAAAAAGTGATTTTAATCCGAGCTATTATCAACTTTTCCAGTAGCCAGATGATAACTTCAAGCTGTCAGTTATTTAAATCACCGCTTAAAAGTCATTAAATTCCACAAACCGTATAATAATAGAAAAACTGGTTAAGTGCTATTTAATATTCGTTGTTTCAAACTCCCAAGAGTTGAAGTGCTTCATAGAACTCAATATAAGATATACTAAGATATATATATATATATATAAGATATACACTGCTTTCAGGAGACAATTCTCCCAACTGCACATGAAACAAATACAATAATAATTTCTATAATAATATTATTATAATAATTTCTCTGGATGATGGAAAACACATCCAGAGGAGATTATTGATATAAGCTCAAACATTACAATATATTACTAAATAGAAAACACAGTGATTTGATTGCTAAATTAAAAGAAAATGATTCCACACTATAAAACTATGTGTCGGGGTGATCATCAATATAAACCTTAGATCAAGCTAATACTATTCCTTACTAGCCATTATAACTAATAGAATAATAAAAACTATTTACTACCTAAAACTACCAAAGTATGCATAATTGTATTCCTATTCACATCTTATTTACTATGAGCTCCTCACTACGGTGGAAAATGTCGGTTAGAATTGCTCAAAGCTTTTAAAACAGCCAATACATGATTAATAAATAATTGTTGTAAATGACGTAGCAGTAAAAGAAGTTGAATGAAGAAATAATTCATATCATTCCTGGGATATGACCGTAAAGGGTTTCATTCCGTTACTTCAGAAATAATATTAAGGACTAGACTTTTTTATCCTTTTTTCAAAAATATGTAAAGGATATCAAAATTTACTCTATTAATTTCTCATTTTGATCACATTTTTATCCTTGATTTCTAAAATCAGTACAAGTTCCTAAGAACCACTTATCCAGTATAACTAACACAGCCTTGAAAATTGTTGGATTGTCTAACGAAATAGAATGTTCTTTGCTGTAAAATCACTTCCGCTGGTTCAGAAATCTCCTAAAACTGTAGGTCCAACTCTTGAATCACCACCATCCAACTTATTACTGACGCACAGGTCACGGACCTATGTGAGCTTCATCCTCCGAAGAAATTAGAGTAGGTAGCGATTTTACATTCAGATTTACCGGTCTATGCTACCTATAAATCATAAAATAGTCTACATAAAAGGTAGACACGTCTTTTTATCCAACTAGGGTATTCCTATCCAAGCTGGAGTAAACATTAGTTTAGTTAGTATGTATGTTTGTATAAATAATTCAAATTTAAATTTATTCTAAAAAAAATAATTTAGGGGGGGTTTTCTCAACGATTTCCTGAATAATGCAGATTAACGATTAATGTTGAAAAGTAATGCTCAAAAATGTTGTACAATGAGTAATAATCACATGGGTTTTTTGGCAGGAATACAGGTGGAAGATTCAGATTTCACCACCAGTACCTGAGACACATAAGGAAAAACCTACTAAACCATTTTTCGGATTGTTTCGCCTATTGTAAGATTTGACTGGGCTGTAAATCCACAACAAAAACAATTCAATAATCAATTTTTAGCCTACCGTTTGAATATGTAGCATTCCACCCATCATCTTTCAGGCGAGCTGGAAAATCCATCAGCTCTGTACAGCATTTAAAGCAGTATGTCAGAGGAATAGAACTATCAGATCATCAGACAGCAAATCTCCACGAAATGGAGGGAAACCTGCCCGCTACAAACACCACAATGATTGCTTCACCGTCAGAGACCGTTGGAGACTGAACGTCTAGGATTACTGGAAGAGCAAGTCCAAGAATCACTTGCATCCACCACCATTTTCTGAATGATGCCTCCTAGACGACAATCAACTGACCGGCGTGCTAGTCGTCTACCCACGTATCTATCTACACTCTCAGCTCGCTGCTACCTGCTCCTATCATAATCCAGCATCATCGACAACAAAAACAACAAGCCTTAATTGCCACGGTATGCTCCCGCTCTCACACCTGAACAAAAGGTTGGTTGTTAACAAGAAGCAGCAATGCATTCTCACATATGCTGCTGCTTCAAGCCTTTGTTATGACTAGTATCATAGGAAATATCTTTAGAAAATTCACCTAAGAGTGAATTTACCAGCCCTGGGACCGTAATTAGAATAGAATAGAATGTTTTATTCCACTTGATCAAAACACTGCACAATGAAAAAGAAAAAAGAATAAATATTCACATTGTACAAACTTACACATTGTAACTAATTTAGGTCATTGATTTTCAAGTTCATTTATTAATAATGACAGTTTATAATTATTAGACGATAAATATAATTACCATGTATTTATAAATGGTTATTTCCACACATATATATATATACATCGATTTGAAAGCAAAAAGTTTTTGCACAATTTTTCTCGGAGAATAAAGCCCACATAGGTCTGAGACCTAAACCCTGAACCTAAACCACCGAGTTTTTTTTTGGCAAAACCAATCGGTCACCCACCCCTCGAGGGCCCAGGCGCTTGTGACTCATTTTAACTTACTGAACAGATATCTGGCTCGGCTTGCAACTTTCATTTCCTTTAATTATCATGTGATGATTTTAATTGTTCAACAATGCTAATAACAAGAAAACTGTGCAATGCAAGAGAATTTCTTCGAATTTTGAGATTTGAAAGTATTATAGTTTGACAAAGACAAGTCAATTCTATGGATAGGAGGAGTATTCCCAATATAATTGTATTGATTTGATATTAAGATAGCAAATAATAATATTATAGATTGATGGATGCTGTTGTACGGTGTTCCAAATGAACGTTAGACAAATGTTTCAAAGAAATAATATAATTACCAAATATTATAACATAGTTTGCTAACATGTGAGTTATCAAGGATTTATGAGAATTTTTTTCGGAGGATGAGGTCTGAGACCAATGCGTGGGTAATAAATTGGATGATGGTGATTGATGAGTTGAACCTACAGTTTTAGGTGGGTTCCGAAGCACCTGGAAGTGATTTTACAGCAGAGTCTTTTTAGCTGGCCAATGCAATCGGTCACCCTTACAAAGATCGCCCAAGAGTTTCGTAGCTTATCTCTGATTGAACAGACACCTGCTACGGCACTCGGCTATCACTTCTCATATTATTCGAGATCAACGACCAGCCTATCATAAATATTACATTATCACAAAGTCAAATGCTGAATCAGTTACTCACTACTCCCTGTACGGTATTAGACTTCACAATCCCACTCACCTGAAACATACAGATAGAAAAAAATTGAAAATAAACTACAAATATTATCAAGAAAATGACAACATGAAGTTGGGAATCAATTTAACAAATAACCTAGATTATTCAGAAAATCTTAGATTATTGGGAAGGTACCTTGATAATCCAATGTAGGGACAACAATAATCTTTTATTTAGTTTTAGTATAATCTATGTAGATGATTGAGACAGTTATTACTGATTATTAAACTCCCCAAAGAGGAATCTGAGATGGAAAAATTTCTTTTCAAGAAAATAACTAGACAGTTATAGCCAAAGCAGGTTTAGCCAACAAATTAAATAGTTTTTTCAGAACTTCAATTAGTTGGAATTTGATGTAACCAAGTATTATTCATTTTAGTACATCGTACTTCTATGCTCCCATGTAAGTTATTAAAAATTCTTCAATGGAGTACTATTTCATCAAATATATTCTTTATTGCTCAGGGAGTAACTGTATAATGAATTTCAGTATATAAAATTGTAAGTCACCGTAGACGTATTACAAGTTTCTCTTAAGATAAGAGCTTGTTCATCCTTCACTTATTTATTTATTCCCAGCGTGGGACGTTATTTACTAAAGCCAATACTTTTCAACAAGTCGGCTTTGTTGCTGACCACAAAACTCCAGGGAGTCTAATTGCTGTCCTCGCTCTGAGTTATTGTACTTTAAAAGCTTCGAACATCACTCCTGTAATTTTTCAGCTTTTTAACATGGGAATGATACTTGTTTGGTTTAGAGCAGAATATAATTTTACCTGTTACTTTATCGTTTCATTATAATGGACTTAAAAAATTCATTGGACAATATTCCCATCCTTATTAATTTGTATAAAGCATTTTAATACAGGATAATTAATAAATAATCAATTAAATAAACGTCGTATGCTGTCGACGGAACTCTGAAAACTAGTAATTGAAGAGGAAAAAGAGAAGCACGAAGGAGAAGAAGAAGGAGAAGGAGGACGAGGAGGAAGAAGACGGAAAAAGGGAGAAGAAGAAGGAGAAGAAGGAGGAGGAGGAGGAGGAGGAGGAGGTGGAGGAGAAGAAGGAGGAGGGGGAGAAGGAGAAGGAGGAAAAGGAGGAGAAGGAGAAGGAGGAAAACGAGGAAAAGGAGGAGGAAGGGAAGGAGGAGAAGGAGAAGAAGAGGAAGAGGAAGAAGAAGAAAAATATATTCAATTGAATTTACAAATCGGTAAGGACTCGTTCCATCGGGCGACTTGCTAGTGCAGTACATTTTATATTTTTGTTATAATTAATTCATACATATAATTATAATGGATTGTACACATCAACAGTAACATGTATAAAAGCTACGGAATTTAATGACAAGTGTTCTAAGTTGATTTCAAATCTAGGATAGCGTTTGCCCAATCAAAAAGCAGAGAATATTACAACAGCTAGGTATGGCTATGGAATATGCCCGTAACAGTGAGAGAAGCTCAAAACCATACAATGGCACCACTAATAAAAGGATTTTTTTCTATCTAAGATCAGCTCCACTGCAGTAAAAGGCAAAGAAGAAGCATGAATGCAGTAAGCTGCCATATCATTCTTAGCTCAAAGAAAGAGGGCTCAAGCCTCAGGGTGTTTTTCGTCATTTCTATAGAGATGCAATCGCGTACCATCTTCTTCTTCATCTCGTCCAATTTTTCACTCATTATCCTTCAAGGCTGAACACTGAACAGACTTTAGACCGAGAAAAAAGTCAATACAATCTCTCATCAGCCTAACGATGCTCCGCACTTCTCAAACCACGTAGCAGACTGTAATTGTAATGTGTGATGTCTTGGATTAAAGTATTGATCATTTTAATTCCACTCTTTATAGTCTTTACAACTAGGAATTTGACAAGATTGTGTAAGAAAATTAATTTAGAACAAGTGAGTTTAAAAGTGACCGGAATCAGACAAATAGCTAGCTATTGGTATATTGCTATAGTTGATAGCTAGCGACACTAACATAACACAAACACTAAATGTTGCTCTTAGCACTATGCATTTTTTGTTGTCTTCATAAATTCTCTTATATATCTTTGCCTCCTTCATTCCATTACCCTCTGAAATTCGATTCTTTTCATATTTTTTATCATTCCTTCTTCCTTCTCACCTTATTTTTCTTTTTCTTCTTCTTTTTCTTTTTCTAATATTGAATGTAGTTGATGATTTGCCACAACACCATACATACCGATATGAACGAGCAACAGTAAAATTAACTTTATTGAATACACAGAATATGTTTCGTGTTACACTTGAATAATATAGTTCGGAAAGCAATAATCTATTTGAAGATTCACTTGATTTGAACAATCAAGTTACAAGCAAACAATCATGACTAACTTGTTAACCTCAAGTCAATTGTAGAATTAATGGCAGCAATTGAACAAAATGAATGTAATGGTCAGTGGAAAATCGAAAAAGAAATGCCAGTCATTAGTTGGTCAGTGTCCCTCCGCAACCTATTCAATTCGTCTCTTCATTTATCCATTAAATATCTATTTGTTCCTCCATTTCCTAATGCCCATCATAATGATGCTTCATATTACTTGTTTCATTTAATGTAACAGTATTGTAAAGGGTATTTCTTTTTTTTTCTTTTTAAAGTAAGAATGGCTACTGTAGATTCATCTGTAGATTTTCCAGCAACGGCAAAATCTCACGGCAATCTCTAGCTTATACGCTGGCATTTAAACTGAAGATGGCCGTGTTCCAGCTCATTGCATTCATACATTAGGTATCATACATTAGAATTCATACAATTGTCTACATCAGTCACATGAATGACACCTTGAAATGCGGGTTCAAAGATATTCCTAATGTTAAAAGAAGCCGAACAAATTCAAACTAAATGAATCAATTTTGGCTACTGTAGATATTATTTCGTCTTCTAAACAAATTTGGACTGATTTTCCAGCAACGGCACGATCTCACGGCAATCTCTAGCTTATAAGCTGGCATTTAAACTGAAGATGGCCGTGCTCCAGCTCATTGCATTTATACATTAGGTCTCATACATTTGAATTCATACAATTATGGTCTACATGAGTGACACCTTGAAATACGAAAAAAAAAAATTCCTTATGTTGAAAGAAGCCGAACAGTTTCAAACTAAATGAATCAATTTGATTGGGGTTATCCATTAACGCCTCAAATTGATCGATTTCATAAAAAATGATGGTATTTATTGATTAGCTCTTCCTTGAAACACAATTACATATATACTTAATATACTTTCTTAGAAAATAACTTTTACTTTAAATACTTTCTTCCAGAAAAAGTAATTAGCTGTAAATGTTCCCCAACTTTTTTCAGATGCAGGTGTTCCCTCCTCATGAGGCATGTTTTCGAAGTAGCATGCACCATTGCCGCTATGAGTGGGCCAGTGCAGGGTGGGCGAAACGTTAGAACGTACAGGTGTGTTAAACAACCCACCTCTAAAAGCCAAATAAAGCTTGCAACTCTAATTGGAACTTTCAATCATATGTACCTAAATTTCATTGGCTTCCTTCCTCTATCCTCTATCATTGAACATCTATTTTCACATATGAGGACCCACCGGCATGAATTTTCTTCTGCATGGAGATTTCTTTCTACTAACGGCAACAAATAAAAATCAGTATCCTTGTCCCAACAAACGTGTTTCCTCTCCTGTTTGCACAAAGCTCAACCTTGTACAGTTTTTATGCTCACCCCTCACCAACTTGACATGAATTATGCTTATAGGCCCGTTTAATAGCCCGCGTTAATCATACAAGCTAAGGACGCGCTAGTACTTTAATACGATGTTCATTATAGTACCTACAGTTGTAGTGAACGGCTTGTTCGATTCATTCATAAAACCAGCCAAGACGTGGGTTTTATTAATGCCGGGTAAGCGACACGGACTTAGTTTGTCCCGTTTGCGTTTAGAATTAACTTTTCTAACGTGCAGGATCCTAACATGAGGAGAGAGAACAAGTCGACAAAGGCTACACTTCAGTCAACAAACAAATCGATGGTTCCTGCTGCTTTTAACGTGGGATGAACGGGAACATTCTCTTGCACTTACAATAGCACGTGAAAAGATTTGATCGGTTTGATAATTCAATGTGCTAATGAGCTGAACGTGTGCACCTCTGTTTTGAGTTTGGATCCAACTTGAATGTTTTAAGAACCTATTGAGAAAACATTGAGAGTTACCGGAGACCTGAGACAGCAAACAAATTTTTAAATAGAACGTTAAAAGTCGACCAAATATTCTTGGTCTCTGGCATCTGAGTAATACCAAATAACAAGGCTAGAAAATTCAAGCTAAAACAATGTACGAGGCAAGTTTCCAATTTAATAAATGCAAAATCGTTAATCATAAAAGATAAATTTATAATAAAGAAGGTATTTTCATAATTTATTTATTAGAAGAACTCAGTAAACATACAACAAGCTATTACTGCTTTCTTTAAAAATGTTAAAATCCAAAAATGTTTGGTTATTCGCTGTAGAAATTCACGAAGTCATAACAATTAGTTGGTTAGTAATTGTAAAAAAAGTACAATGAATGTGAAGATGCAACAAACTCAAGCCTAAAACTGATCTCTTCACAAATTTTGAATATGCTATATTGACCAAAACATTGAAGTCAATTTACACTAAAACAAGTTGAACCGGTAATTTTACTTGGAAAATCAATTACTGATTTTTTCAGAACAAAAATATCAATTCAGAAGTTCATTTATAAAACTAGCAGTTCTGTCAACAGTAGGCCTTACTTGCCCAACATTCCTCTCAAAAGGGATGATATTTTATAAAAATGTTCAAGAGCACTTCCAACTAATTTCTCATTGCTTATTATTTCATTAATGACAAAAACTATTGGCTTACCTATAGTACATTCAATTACATGTAGTACATTACATATAGTATTGGCCTACATTCAATTATTATGAATTCTTGAATTTTGCAGTAAAATGCTTGTCTGAAGTGGGTGACTGTGTGGCACTCTATTGGTTTAGGACACAAAAATGAGTGCTGCAGAATACTAAAATGAAAATTATGATTACTATGAAAATACAAGAAAAGTAATGCACATTTTCGACAGTGCAATTCATAAAAAGCCTGTAAAATGACAATATAAGTTAGTTGGAGTTTCACAACTTTTGTCCTATTCTACCTCACACTTGATCAATGATGTAACAACAGTAACTCTACATTTTCCCTACAGTAACCAGTGGCGTACCGATAATGGAGCGAGTGGAGCAGTCGCTCCAGGGCGCAAGGCTCTGAGGGGCGCACTGTTGTTGAGAGAAAATTGCCTTTTACTAACATAAATATGTATTACTATAATGAAGGCCAAAAGGGTAAAATGCAACACAATTTTAAAAAACCGTATGAATACATCGCTGCGCATTACTAAAATGTCAAATTTAAAAGAAATCGGTTCACGCGTTCAGCCGCAAATGCGTTACAACCAGACAGAATGCAAAACAGTCGAGTCAAAAGTAGCAAATCCAAAACAATGTTAATTGGGTGGAAAAAGGTATAACAATTACAAGTAATTGAATGAAGACTTTGAATTCATTTTAGAAAAATAAATTGAAAAAGGTTCAATGGTTTTTATATTACTAATAACAGGACTGAAATACTTCACTTTTGAATCCTATTAAATATTTATAACATAAATACAAGAAATTTTTTATAGGAATGACTTGCAAAATGCTAAAAGAATAACTGCAAATGAATTTATAGAAAAGTGAAAAAATCCAAAACAAGCTGTTTGGAAATTGATAAAAGTGATAAAAGCAGAATCTGGCTTGGCGAAAAATTATTCATGGGAGATTCGCATTTCTGAAAAATACGGCGTAGTAAGAGGCGGGTAAAATGCCGTTGTTTCATTTAATGACCACTATATTAATATCAGCCCGATCGGGTGGTTGAGTATAAGACTGATTTTTTTTTTTTTGGGTGGGGGCATCGTAAGACACTTCCGCTCCAGGGCGCTTGAAACCTCGGTACGCCACTGACAGTAACTCTTTACCCATAATAATTATACTGATATTCAAGATTGTACTTTCATCCACGGGGACATATCAACGTGAAACCTTGGAAAATCAACTTAAATTACCTTTCAATCACGTTTACGATGAATGAATGAAAGGACAAACATTCATCTTCATGCCTACATTCATCTTATCTACTTTACTATCAGTTACATGATCAATACTACTTACTTGCCCTTTGTATTTGAAAGTTTCCAGTGATAACTCACGACTGCAATAAATATGCATAAATCAATTGAATTACATTGGGAGTATCTCAGTTTCAATCGTCAATGATTATGTTCTTTCCATGGATAACAAGATCATTTGCATAATTTGTTCTCCATATTATGTTACAATGCAATAAATCATGTGAATAATTTTTCATCAGTCATGGGATTGATTCTAAGTTTACAACATGACGTCATTAATCAATTCCATAGACATTTGGGTTATATTCAAAGTTATATTATCCAATTATATTGGATGATAATTCTTGTATTTTGATTGAATACAGTCGATTTTATAAAGCCAAAGAGTAGCAGTACTCATTGAATGGTTATACAGTATTACTATTACATTGGTTGATGTCTTGGAGATCATGGCAATCATTAGGGAACAGCGCACTTCAGGAAATTCAATATAAGTGTGAGAATGTTTTGACATATCCATCAATAAATTTTGTGTGTATCAGCCATCATTCGAAGAATGGCTGTTCTCCATGGCAAGATGGCAGAGTGTAATTTGCCCATCAAGGCGAATTTTTATATAAAAACTCACATTTCAAGATTACATTGCATGAGTCTAGTCAAATTAGTCCATCAGTAGCAGTTTCGCCCGATTTTTCTGCGGTTATGCATTATTGCAACTATTAAAAGCGAAAAATTACATGATTTATTCTAAGAGAATATTTAAAGTACTAACGTATCGTCTTTGATTTGATATTTGACATGAAAGTGATTATTTTGTTACATTACATTGCACATTATTTTAAACATTAGTATAAACCATTTATTACATTATTAAATTTCATCATTGTCATTACTTGAAGATAGAGAAGTCATTCTCTTCGAATAATTTTACTCTGAAATATTTAATAAAACAAGAGGAATTTTAATTTACAGGTGATATATCGAAGATATTAGTTGGACATTACAATTCACATTTTCAATTCAGGTGGATATTTTGTATTCATGTTTGCAATTGCATTGCACTGTTTGACTTGAATATACGCATGCATATACGTACAAAGAGTGGGATCACAAAATTTTCATACAACATAGAATCTTTGAATAATGTAGCGAATAAGAAGAATAACAAGAGCAGTAGTATCTATTCACTTTTACCCCCTAGTATCAAATGGTTACCAATTGTAATGTGGTGATTTCTATGATCATTAATTAATAGAAGGCCTGAACAAATAATTATGTATAAATTACTTATTTATTACTGCTGGATGGAATCAAAGCCTGGGCTTTATATTTATTCTAACACGTATAAAACATTCAATATTTACGATAGATGGATAGATAGATATTTATTATAGGCAATTGCTACAAGGTTTATCGCCTATGGTAACATGCATCTCTTAAAAATTATAAAAACTAAATAATTACATAAGAACCAAGCTCATGTAGATACAGACAAAAAATGTTAAAAACTAAAACCAATTATACCAAAACTGTATAATTCACAATAAATACTGTGAAGGATAACAAAAATTGAAATGTAAGTGAGATCACGATTCCAATTATACAAAATGTATGATAGACTATGAGATGGATCAACGCACCAACCATGCCACACAATGATAAGAAAGAACAATGATAAGCATCATTTTCTTCACTTCCGCTCATTCAATAAACCGAAGAGCCTTGATTTGAAGGACCCAAAGGAAGCCAGAATACAATATGCACGGGCAAAGCATTCCAAAGAGGAGCGGTCCAAGAATTGACCCTGCGGGACACCTGCATTTGACCAGTAACAGAATGTCATTTCACATTTAAATTGAAACAATAATTATCATTACAAGCCCAAATCAAGGTAGTCAGTTGAATTCGAAGCAGCTATGGCGGTTGGTCAAAGTTTACCTGTTCAGGTTAGCCACGTCTAAACAAGTTGCCACAAGCCCCAGATAAGACCGGCTAGTGGAGGACTCAATTTGCGCTGCAGAACCGCTTGGGGCGTAGCGTTCCAAAAACAATGTCCATTGTTTTTCGGAAGTGGTATGAAAGAGGTTTGGAACGCAACTTTTTCCACGACAAACCAGCTTTGTCTGGCTCATTGTGCCCCCCTCTTTCTCACCTCTCCGCAACCTTCCATCATTCGTAATTATGCTCCAGCTCTTGTACGACCCGAATTCCATTATAAGGACGGTCTCTCTGGTGTTAATCTCACTTATGTACTGCAAGAATTCCAAGCTACAAGGCTCACCCAGGTAATTACTGTTAGGCCCCAATCAAAATGCAAAAACAGTGATGAAACAGGGTTTCATTCTGTACATAGATTATATACGTTTGATGTATGGTACACACTTTAAACGTTACTTTGATATACGGGCTTGGGGTTGCAGAATGTATCAATCATCACGTTTTATGGAGGAGGTAAGTGTGATTCAGTTTGCGATCAAAAATTTCAAGAACGTCACAAGAGGTGCTTAAGAGGTATTTCTTTTCTTTAGAAAGCAGATTAAGCATTATAACGAGTAGGCTTATTGGTCGTTCAGTTCATACACACATTCATGCACATGGTGTTCCTAAAATAGTTTGTGCTGTTATAGTGGTCGCCTAGGTACTGTAATAATTAACCAGTAAAAAAGTCAATTATTGTAAACTCTTGAAAGCAGATGAATGCTGACTGAAACAGGCTTCACAGCATTGTGGTTTATATCATAGGAGTTTATATCAGAAATCCCTCAACCATTGAAAGCATGCTTCTAAGAATGTAGACGAAAATTAGGTATATTAGTGAATGTTTCAATCAGGCTACATAAAAAATATCTATTTCGAATATAAAACGTTTATAAATCATTAATTCAAATAGAATTTTTTGAACAAACATCTGTTTGCTTGTCTAGAACTCAATGATTCAAACTGATATCGAATCAAAACTTTTAATTACAATGAGTTGCTGGAATTTAAATTTTCATGTTCACAAATCAAATTGATGATTTTCATATTTCTGATGACTCTCACTAGTTAGAAACTTGGTTATTAGATCAAAACTGTTGATTGTAATAAGTTTCTGAAATTTTAATTCCAGCATTCAATTAGAATACTGAACAGATTATTTTTTTAATTGCGGATGATTCCTACAAAAGCTTGAGCGTGGACCAAAAGGTAAAATCATACAAAAAATTGCAGGCCAAGCAGGGAATTCAACTTCACGTGTGTTGGAATTTTCAAGTTATAAATCAATGAATGAGTGTAAAATTGAATACAATAGAATTTCATTCTAGGTGGAAAGTTTCGAGTACTTGTAAAAATAGTATTTGATTAGTTACAAATCTATGTTGAAATATGGAGGATTTAATGCTGGAATGAAAAAGGGAAATCAGGAGGTATATTGCCTCTCGAAAATAAACACATATTTCTCACTTCATCCAATCATACAATAGAGAAGAAACCGGGGTCAAGAAGAAATGACGATCAAAATATTTAGAAGGAGAAGAGAGGCTGGATTAGTTAAGCCTGATAAATGTAAGCTTACATTTTCCTGTCTTCTGCAAAGAACGTCTCCAAGCTCTAGTGTCCTCCTGTTAGCATAATTTATAGCAGTAGCCAGCTATTTGGTTGCCGATATTTTAACATATTCTTGCGATTTTTACTCCATCAAAATGTCGTTTCACTTACAAAAAGGTATAAATGTAACGGATAAATGTCATTTTAGAAAGCCGATAGATACTCACCGCCTCTCGCCCATCTAATTTCTTTCACTTTTTATTTTTCTCCACCTCAACCGGTTTTATTTGCCCACATACGTACTTGACAGTTTGTTTTTCCATCGTTTCTTTCTAAGTTATGTTTATAGAGGTGCATATCTTCACTTACTTCGAAATTTCTCTCGGTTTACCACTCCAAAAACTTGTTGCTCCTTTTTTCACATTCGAGTTGTTCTAACTAAGGTGAAATTTGAATTGAAATTGCCTTAAGTAGGGCAATCAACAACAATTTTCAGAAACTTCTTCACTATAAATAACTTACTCTTGTAACTGGAGTTTTCAGAGAAACTGGAAAACTTTCAATGATATTATTGAAGAGAATGGTAATGGACCTCTTAGGATGGTCATCACATATCTTTTTTAATCTACAGTTCACAGTTCATGGACATTGATTCGTAATAGGAATTCAATCTTTTCTCAAATTTCAAATTATGTTTAGCTCAATTTAAAAATTTTCGGAAGTGTCTTAGTTCATGGTTGAATAACTGGAAAATACATCAAAACATGTGCCCAATTGGAATAAATCATTCATTTCATTCATTGCCTAACCAAATACAAAATTCCAGGAATAAGGAAATTGAGTATTTTTTTCTGCTAATGAGCACAGAATCGCAATAAAGATTTCATTTTCACATAGTTCCACACATTGTAAGTTATACGCTCTTACACATTGAGTCCTTTTTTTAGGTACGCTTTTTTAATATGAAAACCTGAATAAATTATATCCTTCATGGATTGATATTGATAATATTATTCTCAACATAGTTTGTATACGTTCAACACAATGAATACATTTTGAGGTAGGCTTTTGTAATGTCTTCTTCTCCTTCTTCTTCTTACATTCATAGTTTAGGCTCTTGACTAATGCAAAAATCCAAATTAATTGTGAACTTATTTTATTAATACTTGAACTAGATGTTTGAGCTATTCATGAATGCTTCCTAGTGAGTTTCAATAATCATCATCGTACTTTACAAATTACAATTAGTTCTTGAATATTCATTTTCTTGAAAACTAAATCAAGGTGAAGAAACGGTTTATACGATATGTTCAAACATATTTTTAATCCTCGAATCACTTAACGAAAATAAAATAAAAAACAACTCAATAACTATCAGACCTTGGAACAAATAAAGAGAGAAGTAATCACCCAAACTCTATTTATCAAAATGTGCTCTGAAACTGACATCGCAGCCAGAACAAATAAACTAGCGCACTAGACGAGTCGATGTGAGGTTCGGCGACCCCCCTGGGACCGGAACCAGCTCGCTATTTTAGGGAAACAAGAAAAAATTGAAAGCGAGACTCAAAGCAGCTACTAATTCAGGGTCACTTTTTGATGACTAGACGGATGAGGGGGCCACACTGGATGACAGCCGTTTCCTCCATGCTCTCCCATAAAGCTAGCAATGACATCAGATCCCAAATTTTTGGCTATTGGAATGCAGACAGGCGTCATTTATTTGCAGAACTAGTCATCCGCTTGGAATTAATGCGAGAAATAATATAGATATGAGGGATATTATGTAATACTGTAAAGTTAGTTAGTTAAAGATATAAAGTTATATCCTACATTGGTTCCCTTGCATGGGAAACTGAAAAGCTCAAATATTGAACAGCAGAATAAAAATTAGCATCTGTGAAAAAAGGAATTTGTTCTTCGTTTTTTTTATGAAGTGACAGGTATTATTGAAGCACGATAGTTATAACACGAAACCACCACTTCATCGTACAAAACCTAAAAATTCTTTACATATTACAAAGATAAATAAGTTAAGTACCTTTTTCATGATTATATACAAACTAATTATATAAGGAGCTGAATATGTTATGCAAAATGTTATGGAGTTTGTACCAAGGTGTTTGTTATGAAGTGTTGAAAAGGTTTATGGTTAGCTCAGTTTTATGTTTTACAACTAACCTTTTAAGTGAACTGCAGTCAACAACTCAGCAACTGAAGTCAAAGACTGTGTTGTCTCAACGACTTGCAGTCAAATTTGACTATTGACTATTTGACTTTTCGTTAGCTCAGTTTTATGTTTTACAAATAACTTTCCAAGTGAATTCAACGACTTGCAGTCAAATTTGACATTCAACTATTGGTTAGCTCAGTTTTATGTTTCACGACTAACTTTTCAAGTGAATTCAACGACTTGCAGTCAAATTTGACTATTGACTATTTAACTATTAGTTAGCTCAGTTTTATGTTTTACGAATAACTTTTCAAGTGAATTAAATGACTTGCAGTCGTTGAGTTCACTTAAAAAGTTAATATTAACAACGCAGATCGTCATGGAAAAAGAAATCCAGGAAGTTTTACGACTGTTGAGATAAAACATTCCAAATTCCCTCCAATATACGCGAAAGTCAGAAACATTTTTTCATCACTTCCTTCAAATCGCTGGTCATTTCGAGAAGTGAACGTGGTAAGATTAGTATTCACGGCGAATTCAATCGCATATTGAATATTCAATATCTTTCATCGAACATATAAATCTTCTTTGATGTGGTAGTTGACTGATATCTTGTCTGAATGTGGTGACAACGATGTTGATATGTAGCTGCCCGCTATTGAAGGTGTTGAAAACTTGACTAGCGTCTGATGAGTCGAACATTGTCTCATTGTCAGCTGTCAAATGAGAAAGACTGGAACAACGTCGCCTTCGGAATTTATTGAATATTTATGAAGTGATGCATTGAAGTGCCGGGCCTGTGATTTCACGTCGTACCACACCGGGGTCGTCAACGCGACAAATGAGTTTACAAAAGGATCGGTTTCTATTTTTGTGTCGTCTCCACTCTCAACTGAGACGATGACCGACTTGCTGCGTGGTTCGGTATGAGGATGCCACGTGAAACCTACAGCTAGAAGTTATATCTATGGATAAGTAAAAACTGTTATGGTTATCTACATTCACGGACAACCTACGCCTGAGATGCGTTGTGGGTTGCAGTTTCAAACTCAAGGCGCCGTACAGCAATTAGCGTTGTTGTTACTACGATTGTCATCGCTATTCAAATTATTACAACTTGACTTGTAGCTGTATCATTATATAAGTAATGATCAAATGCACGGTGAATGTGGCATCATGTTAGGCCGGGTTCACACGAGCTACAATCGCGCGATTGTAGCCAGAGCAATTATAGAGTTGCGCGATTCTAGTAGGGCACAGGATCAGATTCTGCAGTTCACACGAGCAACACTTCGCTGCCTTGTAGGTGCGATGTAGCCGGCCTGTAGCTGATTCTACTAGAATCGCGCGCTTGAAGTCAAAGTCATTACCATAACAGCTAGCAACAAAAGAACATAACATTTTTACTTTTTTTAAATCCTATCGTACTCAGCTCATTGTCGTGAATACGTAGAAACTTGAGATTTTTTCTAGCATGGATATATCAACATTTCTATAGAATATCTGTTTAAATTGCATAAGTTGCCGAAATACCAAGTGATCCATGAAGGTCGATCTATTTTGTAGCATAAAATTTTAATTTTAGTGACAAGAGAAAAATTTTAGTTGGTTTGGATTAAGGAAGCTGAGCACAGACTTAAAAAATTAGAATATCAGAAATTTTCATGTTTTTGTATCTGTATTAGGAAAAATGTCGGTGACAACTCTGCGATTCATAATTGCTTTGGCGAGGCTGTTGCCCATCATAATAATTTCTCTGGCTACAATCGCGCGATTGTGGCACGTGTGAACCCGGCCTAAGGAAATTAATAACTTTGGATTGATATTGAACTTCAGCTAGAATTCATTCCACGTTTCATTTTCCAGTATGTTGAAATAATAATAAACTAACCACCAATTTTAAAATTTAACTAACCTGAAACTAATAGACCCAGTCAATCAGTAAATCAATGACATATATATATATATATATATATATATATATATATATATATATATGCGTATGGCACGTCAGCATGATAAAACACATTCAAACACAAATTTTACATACATAAATGGTCATAGATTTACATTAACTTGCTTGAGCCATTCAATGGCTTCAGTTGTCAAAACATTCAAATCTTCAATCCCTCCATCGAATTTATGTACTGGACATTCATTAATCAGGTGTTGGGTGGTTTGAACATCATTGCCACAGTCACAGTCACATCAATGACATAAAAGTTACAAAATGAGATAATTGACAAGAATGGTTGAAATTTTTTCTCCAAGATAATTTTTTTCTTTATAAATAATTGGAAAACAAAAAACAATGGATCAACATCATATTAACGAACATTAAAAGTAATTGCAAATTACATAGTGAACATTCAACACTGTTAAACAAGCATTACCAAGTCGATAAACGTTTATTTGGATGTGTTGATTCACAATTTCAATGAAACGTTCCGTGTACTCCATGTTTTTATTTCATCTCCATCTTAGGTGTAAAAATAGATTTTAATCATATAAATTACTGTACACTTACAAATGAATCCACTATGGTCTTTTAAAAATTGATATTTCTGACCAATTTGCTACTACCTCATAAATTAAAGGTGGAGCACAACTTGGAGCAAATCATTTGCTGGGTACTCATTAAGCCATGAACAAAACCAAAATATGATCCTAAAAGTTTTCAATAGAAAACTAATAATTACAAAAAAAAATCAGAAAAAATTAACAATTTTCTCTGCTTAATAGGTAATGCAATCGTCTACCTACGTGATGTCGTCTTCATGTCTTCAATACTTTAATGTAGGGCAAAGCGGGTGGCCTATCAAAGAATTAACATACTCATTTATTTCAACCGACCAAGCACTTAAAACTCGCTTTGAGATTGCTTCATAAAGCCCATTTCCATTGCGAATACCGGTTTGAATCCACTATGAATATTATGATACTCACTAGACAAATTATTATATACAAATTATTAAATTATTATCAACGACAAATTATTATACCAAGAGCTCAATTATCTAGCAATGCTACTGGGCTTTTTTAAATAATAATAATAATAATAATAATAATAATAATAATATCGTGTGACCTGGCTGGCTCAGGTCTGGTGTCAGAGTTATCAGGTCGCACCTGAATAAGTTCAGGGCCTCTGACGTGACTTAACGACTGTTTTTAGGCAGCCGGGACCGACAGCTTAACGTGTCCTCCGAAACACGGGAGTGGCCCGAGGTAAAAACTTTCGGTCAGAACTGGGATCGAACCCGGGACCTTTGAGCTAGCAAACCAGCACTTAACCCACTCGGCTACGGCCACTCCTTTTTAAATTAATAAATATTGCAAGTCCTAAATTATTAACAATACTCACATAGGAGAATATAAATCCTTATATTGGATCTGAATAATAATATAATTCATATTGTGGTAGAAGATCAGTAGAATACTTAGTATCACTAATTTTATTTCTTAAACATTTCTTCTTATGTACAATTATTGAAGGATGCACACTTTTCTGGTTCAGGTGCTTATTATTCGGGTACACTTGAATCAAGTATTTCATACTTGAACAAAGCTTGAAACGAAGTTTTATTACTATCCTCACCACAATGAAATTTTTTTCGTTTCTCTTCCCTAAAATAATTCCATCTAAAGTTCTTCTTTTGATGATGCCTTCAAACTAAGAGCCAATTGCCCCACCACTTGATAATTACAAGTTTAAATAGAGCTTCTATTTTGAATTCAATCTTCCATTTTTAAAATGTGAATAAGAAGTCTGTTATAAATCACCAAGATGATTATAATGATAATGATGATAATCACAATAAATCTTATCTCACCAAGATGGACTAAAAGATAAAGATAAATTGATCGATCAGTAGAGTTTTGATATGACATTCCAATGTAGTTTACAATGTAGAACTTAGTAAAAATTTACAACACAATAAAAACTAAAATTAGACAAAAAATATAAGAAAATGCTGATTTTTGCTTCATTGTCTATTATCGATTTGCAATCAGTTTCTATATGAAAAAATGACAACACATTATTAGAAAACTTCAAACATATGGTCGTTTGGTACTACAGATTTATTTAAAGGAATACAGCAAAAAATCCGATGTCTGCAGAGTGCGGTAGCAGTGAGATTTGAGAATAGAAGTAAGAAAAAGGAAGACAGTAGGTACAGTAGAAAAGAAAGAGAGAGAATAAAACAGAAGAAAGGTAGAGCAGAAAAGGATTCAGCTGGAATCGGTGAGTCATTGGGCACGTACGACTGCAGTTCGGTGACCAGTCTGGCTGCATTGGCCATATACAGAAAGTAGTTCCCAACAGACTAGCGTCCGACAAACACACACGTGGAATCAGCAATCACCTGTGGCGTCTCGAAGAAGCGACAACGAAGAAGTTTAACTTCAAAGCCACAGAAACAATGGCATACATCATGCAGGACACAGACACAGGCCAGTTTTACTGCAGCGACAAATGCACAATTTCTGTTAAATCAGGCGGCTGTTCAGCAACTTCTTGTTCACAATTGATTGTTGATTAGTTATTACTTGCAGTACCATAATATACATGTTTCTAAGTTTTATACTTGAGCACAGGGCACGTAATTGTAGTGTAATGCTAGATTATTCATATTATTATCTTTCCCTTCCAAGCATGTCTAGAATTATTATTGCGGTATAGATCTTGCCCATCCATCTACAATAACAACGTTTTGTCCGTAACTATAAGAGCACTGATGACTGGTAAGTAATATGGCTCCGTGGACTTTAATACGAAAACATTAAGCGTGGACTTTCCTATGAAGCAAAATTCAACCGTGGACTTTCCTACAAACTGCTACTTGTATTCTGTTGCATATGTAATACGTAAGTAAAGTGATGTATTGAGATAGCTAAGAAGTTGATAGGGATGAGAGTCCTACAATTATTGTATATTTGTCTTTATGGTTAGAATATTGGAGGATTATCTCGATGAGTATTTATCTCTTGTTAAAAAGTAACAGAATAGAACTTTAGCACATGGTGTATTGTTTGTAAGAAAGTCCACGCATGAAATTTGCACTGCTAAATTACGATATGCCACCCTAAATTACTTTGTGAGAAGTGTCACTACAAGTCCACCCACCTGCTCCATACAAATAACAGTAACAGTTACATTACTGGACAGATAACAGTAACAGATACAAGTAACAGTTCATAGGAAAGTCCACGATTGAATTTTTCTTCTTAGGAAGTCAACACTTAATGGATTCGTATTAAAGTCCACGCCACCAGTAATATTAGGATGTAAAATAAATAAAAAATTGACAAAGGATGTAAAATAGTGGGAGCTCTGTTAAAACTGTTTGCATTTTCACTGAAGTGGCACATGGGATTCCACCCAGGATTTACCATGTACCAATGTCCTGGGTAGTCTGGCCTATTCACTGAAGCCATAGGCATAGGTGACTGATGTTTTATACTATTCATTAGGATTAGATCATTACTGAATAGATACATCAATTATCAATCCCTTCATCATGCAGAGCGAAGAAGTAGCCAGGAATAGATAGCGTAGAGATTCCATATAGGGAGTATAAAATTATTTATATATATTACCGGTTATTATATGCTATGAAACAGCTACCTATTCTACATCTAATATTTTATACCTATACAAATAATCATAGTTAGAATACTCATCAATTTGTTTTCTTTATTCAGAATTTTTTTTAATTCATACTATTCCTTATTTAATTTTACTATTGCAAATTATAATTTATAATTGTAATAAATTTATAAATTGTAATATAATTGATATTTGCATAATATAAAATAATCTAGATATTACAGTAGTATGTTACAAATATAGATAATTCTCATATCGACTGTAAAAACTTATCCATGAAAATATAGGTGGAAACATTGTCTTATCTCGTACTGGTGTTTTTTCTAGAAGGCTACGGTTTTCGTTTTTTGTTTGGAATTCTCAATTATTTTTTCATGAAATCTCATTCAAGATGAACATTACTCTCTTCAGGTTACTGTTTGAACTATTTTTCCAATAATGTTCAAAAAACCAGCGATAAACTCAATTATAACTATTCTGAGGCACTTAAGACTTCATGATCTAAGATGGAAATAGAAGTGATCACTGTCTACTAGTAAGTAGTAACTACTCTACTATAATAACACAATAAACAAAGATATTATTATAGAATAATAATAAGAAATTGTCACAACCACATTTAATAAAAATATTGAGATACTAGTTTCGGTTGTTATACCATTATCAATCTCAAAAAAATGTTTTTTTTTTTTCTGAGATTGATAACGGTATAACAACCGAAACTAGTAGCTAAATATTTTTAATAAATTTGGTGGTGACAATTTCATCTTATTACTATGCTCATTACAATGCATGTGGTTGTGTATTTTTTGCCTGAGATTGATAATGGTATAACAACCGAAAGTAGTATCTCAATATTTTCAATAAATGTAGTTGTGACAATTTCGTCTTATTATTCATTATGGATACCTTTCACAATACCACCTTCGCCACTATGAAGAAAAAAATATTATTCTATGTTGAATTATATGAGAAACAGCAAAATATCCCAATGCACACCTCAAGGGACATAGACAAGGTGCATCTCAACAAACCGATAAACGTGTGAGTTATATTATCCATAATATTGATGATAAAGAGATCTGAGGAAACATCAAGCCTGAGGGAAATTCTCTAGTAATAAATTTGACGGCAGGAATTGATGACTTTGAAGCGTCGTATTTTCGCCAAGTTTACGGGCGCAGTTTCTTTGTTCCTCAAGTAGCATTCAACTATGAAAAATAGTATTTCTAACTGCTCGCTATTCAGCCGCTCTACTCTACACTCTACACTCTAGTACACCCGACCGACCGTCACTTTATGCCCCTTTGTTTCAGCATTTTTCTGTTCGATGTTCATATTTTGAATCGCTCCAATGAATACAACTACTGTACGTCTATCAGTTATGTCGATAACCAAAGAGACGGCCCATAGAATTTCAATGCTCTCAGAATTCATAATTTGAGGCGTTGTCTGTACACAAATTGGACGGGATTGAGTAACTTGAATCAATTTCGCTAAAATACCTTAGCCATTGTACAGATTTCATAATAGAAATTCCGTTGTCACAGAAAAGAAATACTTGATGAATTGAACTATAAATTCTGTTTGAGCACAGTCAGCTGATGAAAATTGCATGTTGTATTGTCATCTATCGACAATATATTGATTTTAAATTTTACATTGAATTACATTAGTGGTCTAACCATGTTAACAACAAAGGGATGGACAAGAAAAACATGTTTTGGATTATTCGTCTGCGACGAATAATTAAAAAAGGAGAAGGTGAATTAGACTAAGGCTTTATAAATACGGAAATTTTGGTGTTTATGTGTTTGAGACAAATTCAAATTTATATACGATTATCTGCATCTGCATCTGTAGGTTAATGTTTGAACTGTTTTTCCAATACTGTTCAAAACACCAGCGATAAACGCCAATATAACTATTCTGAGGCATTTAAGACTTGATGATCTATGATGGAAATAGAAGTGATCACTGTCTACTAGTAACTAATATACTATAATAACACAGTCTACATAAACAAGAATATTATTAATAACATCAATATTAATATTTTAAATTAATATTATTATCAACCAATATGTCAGATGCGTGTACCTGGTGTTTTTAGATGGGACTACTGCCCCATGATTACTTAGACTGCAGTTCAGCAACTGAGGGACAGCAGAGGAGCAGCCCGTCAGAAGATTGCAGCTTCAACTGATGACTGAAGAGTATGTCACAATAGTTTCAAGTCAGACCAAAGTCCTATATTCTAAACGCCTTTATCTGTGACTGTCTCAAGTTCAGAATTCTTACAAAACTTGACAATCACTTTTCTTCATGAAAATGAATTACCTACTTTTCCTTAAAATCGGAGTTATCAGCCCCCTTTCACAACAAGATATGAAACTTCGCCACAGTTGAGAGTCCTTCTTGGGTCTTGCAACAGACTACGGTAGCGTACTTTACATCATTTTCATAACTAGCATTATACTGTTATGGATACTGATTCTGTTCACTTTACATTGGACGAGATAATAACCACAAATATTGTATTGGTACAGCAAGACCATATGAATGACAATTCATATTTGCACTTTCGAGAATGAGTGTGAAAGCTATGAAATGTTTCACAATTTCGAATGTTCTATTACGAGCTTATCCATGACAAATCGTATTATTATATTTCTAGTTCTTTTGAGATACGGTAAGTTATACTTTTAAAATGCATCTCCTTGCATGAAGAGATATGTAATTTCACTTTAATTTTATGACTAAAATGGTGTGAGTTCGTGACTGATCATAAATTTAACGACTGCACTCAGTAGTAAGTGATCCGAACTTCTTCTATTCTTATCTTACAGAATCCCACATTAATGTTGATGAAGCATAGTTTTCCTTGAAAAAAGTAGATTTTATGCATAGGCATAGTTTTACGACTGCATCGTGACCAATCTAATTCAACTATATGACACATCTATCCTTTGAAAATGAATCTCCACGATTTGAAAACGTTTGGCCTGCGTGAGTAAAAATATTATTTATTCTCAATTAAAATTGACTGCAAGTTATTAGTTATTAACTTTTTATGAATTTACCATAAAAAGTTAATAACTATATAGCTTCTATTTTGAGGAATAATACCAGCCACTCATTCAATTGAAACTACCCATACTGTGCAAAGTTTATTAATACCATTGATAAAATAGTATTTAATAGTCATCATAGATCATGGTGTTTCCCCGTAAAGTAGTAGTAATATCGTAGTAATACAGGCACTAGCTTGATAAAGTAAGTGATGGGCAACAGCTTTTACATGAACATCTTTAAATTCATGATCGTAAAACATCGGAGCATGCATTCATGCACCCCGTTCTGGTATTCTAATAAATGACAGTGGATGCAAGCTGAAAATATTCAAGACTCTGATCAGACCTGTGATCACCTATGGCTCAGAGACCTGGAACATTACTGTAGTTGATGCCAATAAACTGAGAGTTTTTGAAAGGAAAGTAATAAGGCGAATATATGGGGGCATCAATGATAATGGAGTATGGAGGAGAAGGTCAAACGATGAAATAAATGAAATTCTTGGAGGTGAGGATATAGTCCGTTTCATCAAGTCACAAAGACTGCGCTGGGCGGGTCATGTAGAAAGAATGGCAGAGCATAGAATGCCAAGAGCAATTTATAAGGCCAGGATGGAGGGAAGAAGGCGACAGGGGCGGCCACGCAACAGATGGAGTGATGAAGTGGAGGAGGATCTCAGGAGGATGGGAGTTACAGCGTGGAGGCGAAGGGCTTGTGACCGGACCGTGTGGAGGGCTCTTGTGCGAGAGGCTCACATCGAGCTGTGATGCCAGAAGAAGAAGAAGGATGCAAACTGAATAATCAAAGGAATCTAAATGAAACCTTCAACCTGTGAGGCTGTGAGGCTTTTCCCTTTGATCTAACAAGTGAAAGGGCTGTTAACTTTGATAACTAAAACTAGTAAATTGAAAACGAAACAAAAATTTCATGAAAATTTAAATTAGTTTGAAATGGCAACATTATTAACAATTTGTTCTCATTGCAGCTCCAAATCACAGTTCATAACAAAGTAAAACGAATAACGGGAATAACACGTCTTTCTAGAAATTTATTTTTGGAACATTGAATCAAGAAGATACAATTGTTTGAAAACTTACCAGAAAGCTGTTACTGTACTGTTCAACTGGTAATGAGAATAACTCACCTGTGAAAAAAGAAAGAAATATTATAAGCACAGAAAAAATACTATTTGAATGTAATTTGTAATAATTATGTCAATGACAAACTGATTTCATTCCATGACTTTTTTCTTGATGATGAAGCTTACATGAGTCTGGGACTTGTTCGTGGGTAATGAGGTGAATCAGTGGCGCACCCAGGGGGGGGCTTAGGGGGCTTAAGCCCCCCCCCCCAAGAGCCCGAGTTCCTTGAAAAATTGTTAGTAATTTTCAAGAAAATTTACTGTAATATAGTAAATTTTCTCTGTATTATAGAGAGTATGTGCTGCAGGCTGATAAGTGTTGGTACATGTCATTTATTCACACTTTTTAAGTAGAATCATGTTCATAACAAGTGGCTTGACATGGGGGGTTTTGGGGCTCAAGCCTTGCCCTCAGGTCCTGAAATCCTTATCAAAATGTTGATAATTTTCAAGCGAATTGACTGTGTAATATGGACTCTAGGCTGTACATTTAAAACTTGTTTAAATCGGATGACAATTAACAATATCGTTATACTATTAACAGGAATACTATGAGTGACTACCATAGGTGGAAATAGAGTTTGTAGCCTTGCAGAATTAAATTTGACTAGGTGGCTGGGTAAAGATAATAAAAATAATTCGTTTCACTCATATCAATATGGCATTCATTTAACCAATAAGTACAGGACCTCTAGCCTCTAGAACCTCCTAAACCTGTAATACATTTAACGGTAGTAATGTAATTCCTTTCGGAAGGTGGAGCCGAGATAATTCTGAGACCTGTGCGTGGGCCCACAGTTTTTGGTGAGTTCCGAATCATCGGCAAGTGATTTTATAGCTAAGAACCCTTTTTTTTGGTGGCTGATCTATTCGGTCACCCTTACCCTAGGAATTTGCAGCTTGCCTTAAGTGACTGAACAGGTACGGTACCTGTTACGGCTCGCGGCTAACAATTTCCTAAAAAAGGTTTATCGGTTTTTTGCGAAAAAATTTCAATAAGATTGCATAAGCTTATTCCTTCGAAAACGCTTCAATACAGAAATAAATATAGCAAAAGAGTGAAGCTATCTTTTTCAATAAGAGATCAATAAATTAGTACTCATTCCGAAAACTCTAGGCTTCTAGAGCGCTCATTTAGGTGGTAAATTGAATACATTTGATGAGAAATGAACTGAAAACCCAAATGAAACATTAACTACCGTGATTATTGAGTAATCCTATGAAATACACAAAAAAAGGCCAAAAGAAGGCATTTTTAATATTGAAATGTATGAGCTTGGCTATTAATTGTGAATAAAGCACCCAGAACTTACAAAACCATAATTTAAATTTGATAAAAAGACAGAAGAATAGCAAGTGGAAAGCATATGTGCAAAATCAGTATGCTTTGATTCAATAAAACTCTATAAACTTTGGGACAGTTCTTGACTACTGAGTACATTCATATTTCATTTCAAAAAATGATTTGGCAAGTTTTGAAGGAGAAATTGAACAAAAGTTTTGATTCGTTGGCAATTGAATTGTTTAACCACTAGGCCGACAGTAAAATAACGTGTTTCTATGATCATTTTGTGAGTTTTTGTAAAATACCCCAACAATTCAAATATTTCGTTTCGCTTTAGAACTGGAATTTTTCGTTCTTTTTATTACCAACGCAAAAGTCTCAGAATGGTGTAGACATAAAAATTTATAATGGTAGATGTAGCACGTTTCAGATAATTTTACATTGATTCAATTTAATTCACACCATCTATATGAAGACCTTAGTCATTTCTGAATGGATGCTGGAATAGCTGTAATCTTTCGCCCTCTTTATTTCTGTAACAAAGCGTTCCGGACCTACATTGATTCTAATTTTTTTACCCTCATGAGAAGTTGCTTAAGCAGTCTGGCAGAATCATTTTGAACTCCTGAAACACTGTACAAAAAATACTCATGATGGACACATTTTGTTTCCCCATAGCTACTCTAATACCAATACTCTTTAAAAAGTCAAGTAATGAATCCCCGCATCCTCAATAAACTTTATCGGGCAACAATCTAGCAAAAAGTCGTCTGAAAAATCCCAATTTAAAACCCCCCCCCCTCCTCTCCAAATTTTTCCCTGGTAGGACGGGTAAGCCCCCCCAAACCAAAAGTCTGGGTGCGCCCCTGAGGTGAATGATGGATGATATAATGCTGTTATGAAAAATGGCGGACCTATAGTTTGAGGTGGTTCGAACAGGTTACCACCAGGTCAGTGATGATGAAGATAAAGGAGCGTCTTTTTTGCTGCCGGTCACCCTTCCAAGCACATACCGAGCATTCGTGACTGAAGATCACAATAGACCTGAATTCACGAATAATGCGTCAACAAGTTTTCAATTCCTGGATTCCTTGTTCCATGACGAACTGCGTTGTTAATATTAACTTTTTAAGTGAATTCAACGACTTGCAGTCAAATTTTTATTAAGAATAAGTAGTATTTTACTTACTCGGTAGTCCGAACGTTTGCCTTGAAGATGGGTTTTAATAACTCGAAAACGTTCGGCCTACAGAGTAAGTAAAATACTACTTATTCTTAATAAAAATTTGACTGCAAGTCATTGAATTCACTTAAAAAGTTAAAGTTTTCAAAATACTACATGCATACTCCATGAGATGCAGTGGATACAGTACCATGAAAACTACACTGGGTGACTCTTCTTGAAAAGAAAAATACTTTTTTCACTTTAGCTTATTATTTATCTTTTTTCAAAATAAGCTAGTTAATTAGAATGCTGATTAAAAGCCTTCTTCTCCCTTACCTTTTTCCTATTATTTTGGGTCGGTAGAATGTTATTAAAAGTAGTTTAATTTTGAACATTAGAAAAAGGGATTCTTGAATAGCTCACTCAAAAAATAAGCTGTGTCTAGTTCAAGCTCTAGCAAACTTGAAGCAGAAAACTCCTAGTTTTCAATCGGTGATCAGTCTAGCCGTCTAGCGCATAGGAATTAAATGATCACTTTAAGCGCACCCTGCGTTTCGGTGATAAAGAACCGGTCGTTTAGTCACACTGAACTTCTTGCAGCCCCGTTAATAATTATATATAGTAAATGTTAGTACAGTAACATGTATATAGATATAGTTTATAGTGGTTTACTACGCGGGCTATCTGCATATTTAGGTCAAGGGAGGACGCAACCGTTGTGTGAGTTGGTAACGGCGTTATCGCCTTTCTACAGCTGGCTCTGGCGCATTTACAATGCAATGGTGCAGTCGACAGGATGCAGTCGAGTTGCAGTGATTATCGAAATAGCGTTTAGTGTTTAGCCCTGTTGATCTAGATACAGGTAGGCTATAATCAGAAAGACCCTATTTGGACCGTTTTGCTAAAACTAAAACTTTGTTACGGGTTCTAATGTCTAAAATAAGGCTGGCAACACTAAAGTTCACACTTACAAATTAGTCTATTTACACACCAATATTTGTTAAGTTCAATTAATTAAATAAAAACAGATCATCAAATGACAAGCTAATACCTATTTTCAGTAATTATTTACAAGAATTAATGAATAAGAAATTACAGACTGATCAATCATAAAAGAAACAAGAGTCCAATTAACTATACAATAATGTAGAAAGAAATGATAAAAAGAGCCACTAATCACTTACAAAACACAGTCCAATTCGTTAATTTGACAGTCCCAAATAATATCACTTAACACAATGTCTTTAAACTATTACTAAGCTGCATAAACAGTAAACACTTGTCTCTGCACTTGACACTGTCTAAAGACTGAATAAAGCACTGTTTACTCCACTGGCACGAGATCTGTAATACAATCTGTCACGCGGGTTTGTAGAACATAACTGTCACGCAAGCTTTTGTAAAACTGACTGTCTGGTTTATGTGGACTCCTTTATATAGCTGTTGTAGTTGTATAATTCCAAGAATTGGAGCTCACCAGACACTTCGAGAATTTTCAAGAAACATGATCTCGATCGTTCCAGAAATCTGAAGAAATCACGAGAAATCAATTCAGTGAGATAGTTGCAGACTTGAAGAATAAGAATGACAAATACATCTAAGGAGAGAGAATTAGAAGATCGGATGAAGATCAGTCGAAGTCACGTCCAACCATGAAAACAATAGAATGATTTAAATAGAACAAGTGCGTGACTAACTGCTTGTTTGCTCTCGTAACAACTTAAACGAAGCAGTTATTACCAAAATTGAAGGAACTAACAGTTGATTTGATTGCATCGCAATTGGGGAAATTGTAGATTTCAAACATACAGTTTGTCCAAACGATGATTCAAATGGACTATGCTTGATCAGGATTTATAAATAGTTTATTATCAAATAAATAAATTTACAACAAAATAACATTTCAATGTCTTACTAGTAGTTCGAAGAAACAAATTAAATGTATGCTATATAGAAACTAAATAAAGAATACAAAATTATACTATTTACTGAAAGAATTTTTGAGAACATACATTCCAGCACACAAGGCACACTTGTGGACCGCTGGAGGGAGTAGAATGCAAAATACAAAAAAAATGATGAGTATAATTTATTGTCCTGAAATTGAAATTATATATCGTTACGGGTTCTAACACTAAAATAATGCTGACAATAGCTGAAAGTAACATTCGAACTTCATTAACAGAAGACACTGATAAGTAATTATCACTTAAGAAATCAATTTAACAATAAAAGAGTTCAATAACTTCGAACTAGTAAAGGGTATTTCAATAACACGGTTACTTACCGTCCAAGACTAATAGATGACTATTAGGTAAGTCGGTCTATTATAATTAATAAATGTCCAATAATCAACGAACACAATCATAATCACTGAACTAACTGTCACTAGCTCAAAAGAAGTTTGCTTGTCACTAGTCTTATCACAATTACTGACATTTATCCCCACCCTAAACGCCGAAATGAACTGTACTGTTTATAATCACAATACACTGTACGAAGAGCGCAAGATGTTGTCTGTAAAACTTGGAACTGAACTGACATGATGTTGCTTCCACTAAAGATTGTTCAAACTATAAGCAAGCATCGCAAAATTTATACAAAGGCAATGTTTCTAGATAGATCATTTTCAAAATGTTTCTATTGACACAATATTGCCCAAACAAAGAAACTCTGAGTAAAAACTTCCATAATTTGAAGCAGAGTAGCACATTTCATGTATACGAGAGGATGAGATATTAGACAGAGAAGATAATGAAGGCGCCATAATTATAAATATGGCAATGTTATGTAAAAATAAAGTCGCACCGACGTCCCCTCTCTCACCAAAACCATTGTTCACGCCATCTTGAAGGCAGCTCGTTTATTCATCTAACTCCTAACGGGCACCCGTAACAATAGTTTAGCATAGAAATTATTAAATAGTTCAATTATCAGATTTGACTTGAAATTAATTCGATAATTGCATGGGCCATCGCACGTCCTAACATGGTTGACAATAATTTACACAATACAAGGTACATTTTACTGATGTATTGAAATTTAAATCATAGTATAGTTCATATTTATGCAATACAAGGTACATTTTACTAATGTATTGAAATTTAAATCATAGTATAGTTCATAAATCATAGTGTTGACGAAGTCTACTTTTTGATATTGAAATTATTAGGGAGTCGTGGTCGTGGATTCAACGCAAGAGTCAATGATTGAGTAACGTTCATAAACAATACGCAAGAATGAACAGCAGGTTCTCCTTTCCAGCTTCTGAGGATTCGGTTGCAAGACCGATCAACTACGTGCAATTGATCAGTTATCAGATAACACAGGTCTGTAAAGTCCACTATAAAGACCACTGTTTCAACTTACGAAAATCTGGTTTGCTTGCAAAGCAAAATACATAAATGCTCATAAATTACCACCACTGTGGAGCATTCTTCACTTTCCCGAATACACTTCTTTTTTCACTTTCATCAAATAGTACCGGCCAGGACTGAAAGATAATCAAATTCAAATTTATTCTTCATCCAAGTTACTACAAAACGAAATACATCCATCAGTAACAATCATTTTCAATAACCACTGGAGAAGCAAGTATATCTACAAAGAAAACTGTGTGCCCAGGATGAGAGTTGAGCACATACCATTCAATATAGACTTTAAATACAAAACAAGAACCTTGAAGTACTAGAACATTAGTTACAGGAGAAAAGGAAGTGATAGTAGAATGCGAAAGACTGTGGAGAGAATATATGAGAGTATAAAATAATATGGGAGTTATAGAATAATGAAGATTAAAGAATAATGAAAATAAAGAATATGAGAAGCGGCAGGACTGTCGCGTGGTCTTTTAGCGCCCAAGGTGAGATTTTGTTGATCACCTGCCATGATGTGATGCTACATAAGATTTCAATGATTCCATAAGATATGCATCTGTTACCGATCATTTTTTGTTGTAACTGTGATTTCGAAGATGAATCAAAATACCGCAGAAGAGCCTACAAACTAAAAAAAAGTATAGCCTAGACTCAAGCCGAATATTTCAACATAAACTTTTATTAGTAGTTTTCTCATACAAATACAATACTTAATTGGATTTTTTCCTACATTCCAACACTTCTTTTGAAAGTTTAGCAAGATTTTTCAACATTATTGAATGTGCTGCTATTTTAAATGAACTCTGAACTTGATGCTGGGTTTTCAGTTACAGCCAAACAACCGGAATTTGGTATGAAAAAAACCATCCACATCTAGGTGTTCAAATTTCCAATATATAGTAGAAAGATCAATTTTGCCTTTTTATATCCTTGAGAAAAAGTACTTCTTAAGTAAACTAACGCAGATCTTATTTGGGGGAAAACCACGTACTGACCATTGCAGTATAGTAACTATATTTACTATACCGACCTGGTAATGACACCCGCCGTTCGCAAGTGAATGAAAAACGCTCCAACCACCGAGAGTTATTTTCAATGCACAGTTTTGAGCATTTGACGCATCACATGTATTTGTATTTTAAAATGAGTATTCATTATATTTTTGAGAAACATGGAAATTTCAAGTGACCCAGAACCACACAAACCTTTGAGGATGTCGCAGACGGCATATTATGACGTTCCGATGCTGAGATTGGAAATAAAGTATAGTAAAAACATAAAGTTTTGGTATTTTTACAATAAACATTCCTGCGCTGGTTGACTTTCCTCGTCTTGTTTTCTAAGCTGAGCTGCTTATACGTTATGCATTGAGCATAGTATAATCTTAATATTTTATTTATTTTTCAAGTGAGTCGAGAATTGTTACTAATGTAAGATTGCCTCACAATGACTGCGAAAAGGAGCCCGTGGCGAGGAAGGGTCCCAGAGGCGCCTGTGTGTTTGTAGGTCCTTATAAAAGCTCGGGCCGATATAATTAAATGATTTTTTCCGGGGAGGCCCTAGAATACTTACCGCCGCTACCGGCCGCCTCCAATGACAATGCAATACTGTTGAATTTCGAGCTAGCTAGATTTCATAATAAGGCATATAACTTACTCTTGAAACTTGATGTTCTCAAATTAAATAGGTACTCTAATGAATCTCAAACAAACGAGAAAAATAAAGCTGCTAGATTAGGAATAATCAATCATTTTGGAATTAAAACTCCTTTCATATTTTGTTTTACCCTTGCTGTAGTGCCTCCCTGGTTGCGGAACACAAGGGAACTACCTGCCTCGCCCCTCCCCCACTCATAAACCTGACAGACCTGAGAGGCGGCTCACTGTAGCAGACTTTAATAGCGAGTTACTGTACCCATGAACGCTACTAAAGCGATAGTATTGTTATTAATCGTATTATTATTACCAGGTGCATTGAGGAGAGATTAAAATAAATTATATTTACAATATCATTATAAGAACTTCTTTCAGAAAAAATTTGAAATTCATGATTGTAAACCAACAATATAATAATTAATAAATCAACAAAAAAAATAATAATAATAATTTAAATAATTTTGAGAATCGTAAATAAATTGGTTGTTGATATTATGGATTGAAAATGACCCTTGAACTGATTCCAATAATTTTATTAACTATGAATATAGTGTCATGGATCAGAATTTTGAGCGAAAAGTTTAATAAAAAGGGTGATAAAAAACGTCATACCTTCAAGTTGTCCAAAACGGAAAATAAATCATTTTTAAGACAAAAAGCTTTATACAAAAGATTAATTACCGGCGAAAGACTACTTCATCTTCATAAATTGTATTGTTACTCATTTTTGTGTTATAAATGTATTTTATTTGTATAAGTTTCGAATAGCAAATTGTTTATTTACTGTTTGGGTAACGTAACCCATAGAAAAAAATGTTGAAAATAGCAACAAGTTAGACAACAGCAAAAATATATAAACTCACGCTAGTGTAATTTACTTGGAGACACATTATCATCACAAACTGTTAAAACAAAATCAATAAAAAATAGTATCAAGCAAAATAATATTAAAGTACTCACCGAAGTAATAATAGAATCACTGCAACAATATCCATTTTCGAACCTAGCAATTAACCAGTCTCCTTATCATTCTAGTCCGATAACAACAGGTTGTAGCACCATAAATTACTTTTTGTATTTTGCAAATTTATTTTATTTTTAGTTCATCATAAGTAATATTTTTTGTAAAAATTAGCAATTTAAGAACATGATCCGTTATTCGTGAATTACGTTTCATGGCGATCAGCTGTGAATCTGACGTCATTTTTTCCGAATCATATCGAACATTATCCACCAATTAAATCGCACGATTTGGACAAAACCTTCTAGAAAGTTCGATTTAGAGGATGCGATCCTTCTAAAAAGATTTTGAGAGAGACTTCCGGAAGAACCAGCGACGCAGACAGACCTAAAACGTCCAATACTTGTTTTTCGTTAAATGTTATATGTGTGAGCAAGTCAATTCAGCATCAGATTAAAAATTTTAAAACAGTGAAATCCAGTCAAAAAATTTAATAAATCGCGACCAGTGTCCAGTAACTCGCTACATAGAAGGAAAAGAATTCATCATCCAAATTAGAGGCATCGGCAGCATCACGTGCATGAGGTTGTAAAATCTTCGCCACCAAAATCACAGTGAGTTAAAAATTCAGTACATGAGCTCATGTTAGTGCGTCGATTTTAAAAAATAAAAAAGGCTAGCCTATCCTCGAATTAACTGCGATATCTGGGTCAAATAGATTTTAAGTTAGAGTTAATTATTATTTCATGTATGCGCAAGGTCTCAAGCCTTCAATTGCCACGCAAGCCCCTGAGATCTATGCTCATCAGCTATAAAAATTTATTATTACCATATTATTAAAATTTCAATTTTCAATTATTTAGTTCCAGTACAAAGTTTGTTGTTAAAATACAACAATTATTAATTTTCAATTTTATTTTATGCTTGTTGTAACTTTTTGGGCAATAGCCAATATAACTGCCGATATTGTATTCATCATTGTTTTTTCTCATTTACTTTTCCTGTCTTGGCCGTCCTGTGCAGTGTTGCCTAGTCTGTCGACCTCAGCACTGGAGCAGCAGGATTTTTGGTCGGAACAGTTAGAGGTATTGAGGCCAGAAATATATTAATAAAGTGGAGAGTATCTGGGAATAGGTAATTGGGACTTGTTGATTGGGAAAGTTTCATCCAAGTCCTAAACCTGTTCCCATTATACCTCCCTTTACGGCAAGGCGTGCCCGAAACACCTCAAGATCACCACCATCAACAGCAAGCGTATTCACTAGTGTGAAGTACAATAAAAAAGGCTTCACAATAGTTAATAGAATCTTATAAAATTATTCTCATACGTAGGCTACAGTACTCAGTATCAGTACCAGTATCCCTACTGGTAGATAATGACAATTAAGGGAGTTTCACATTATTACTGCAATGATGAAGCGGAAAATATTTCATTTTATTGGTAGAATTGATTTAGCGAGGATTTAAAATTTTATTGCAAGCCAAGCATTTTCTGTACTGTAGGGTAGTATAGGATGATAATTGCAAATATGAACCCGGAACTTGGAGGTGACCACGTGATAACAAGCTATCAAAACCCGGTTCTGAAAGCGCTTTTGCAGTAGTCGAATATTTATTTATAATGATAGTTTGGTCTCGCCTATCGAGATCCCCTGTGGAGGCAATTTACAACAATAATAAGCGTGGAAGCTGTCAGTTTTACGATCCACTGAACGCCTGTCCGACTGTCCGTCCATTACAGCAGCCAAGAAGGTGTGAAAAGCAAACTGCATACTTCACTACCCAGACGAGCGCTTCCATTTTTTTCATAGCAGTTAATGCTGTGGTAGAATTCAATGCCCAACTCAAAATAAATTCGAAAATAAAATTAAAATATAACTTTGAATCAGGGAAAGAGAATATATTCAAAAATTATCTAGGTACTTTTGTGTCTGCTTCCACAGACCAATAACTCAGTCACTCTAACCAGCACTCCAATACGCACCTAATCGATTCAATCCTGAACGCTTTGAACCTTTGATATGATTGAGTAGCATTGAGTAGAATCGGACTCGTACTCGGACCTGCGTCCAATCCTCAGCGAATAGAGAATACTGAATAAGAGAATAATAGAGAATACTCATAAAAGTAAGTGCTGTAAATGCAAGTATGTTATATAATAGTCAGGCTCATAAATAATTAACATCAGTTAATGTTAAGGATGAAAACCACAAAAGAAAGTTTATTAAGAGTTGCGGAAGTACTAGATTTGCAACTTTCACTGAGAATCATTACTCTTTTTTATTTAACACACGATAAACATACACAAAATACAAAAAACAATAGCAAAAATAACAATAACATACAGACAATTATAGGTGGCTTCATTGTGGGGTGTGCAGGAAAACGATACTTATCCAACTGGCAAAGCCATGTATTAGGATAAGTGAAATAGTAGATGAAAAAGGAAGGGGAGTTTGAAAAAGGAGAAAGAAATTGGTATGAATAAGGGAGAAAGTCAATTAAAGAAGAAAAATATTAATATAGTACAGAAGGAAGGAAAAAGCAAGCGAGTCCACTGTTCAAAAGCACCAATATCAAACAACACTGAAACACGCTCCGGAAGATAACAGGCTAACAACAATTAAAAAAAAAATTTAAACTTTGTAAAAGCATTTTATTAAATCTTATCAATTGACAGTTATTTAGACAGATAACCAACCATCTTGACTCTTTTTAACTACAGACACTAGTTCAGATTTTTAGTGTATTTATCAATAAATAGTTGGTTTCCAATAGTTTAAAGTATTTTTGGGAAGACCAGAAGCGACATCATCAGATGTGTAGAGCAGTCAAAAGTGCGTAAAACAGTTATGAGCGACTGTAGGTAATTTTTGCTTAGTTGTTTTGTAATGAATAAAGAAAGCAAAGAGGATTCACCCATATAATAAACGCGAGAGCATTGATGAATAGGCTACATTAAAAAATATTGACACGACTGAACATAAACGTCAATTAAATCAGCTGCAGAGGATGAAGATCCGAAGTTAAAATGTTAATTAACACACAAATTATTATTATTCTGATGATCTTATAACCTATGTAGAAGAGTTGGAAGTTCGGGTCCCATCAAGCAGGAGATAAATCACATTTCCTAACCACACAGCAGAACACTGATAAGGCAGATGATTTGAAACTATTACTGCAAATCAACATCTGAGGGTGTAAATCTTAATTCCGAGTTGTTCCACGAATTGGGAGCGAACAATCTAGTAGTCTCAAGACTGACGACACATCGCAAAACACTGACAAGGCTGAAGATTTGAAGCCATCAATGTAAATCAGCATAAGTAAAGGGTGATGAACCCCGATTAAAAATGATCTACACGAATTGGAAGTGTGACACGAAGATTGAGGATGCAGATTATACGACAATCGTAGAGGAAATCTGTCGTCTGATTAGCACACGTCGCATCCATATGTCGACGATTGACAACGCGAACCGAATGTCTTTCTTCTTCATCATAACCTCCTTTTTGTTGTTCTCCTTCAACGTGTGGGCCCTTTTATCGACCATTAGGCCTAATTTCCGGCCACATGTCTCATCTGAAGTGAATGCGGCAGGATGAGCCCAATACGACGCACGACTTATGACAACAGACCAACTCACAGGCCACCACCAGCTTCAAGTACTTGTGGACATGTTTGGAGAAGTGTTTACGTAGATTTATAGGATCCAGGGCCAGCACCAAAACGTGGCTAGATAAGTGAGAATTAGGCCGGGTGTCGACTTGAACAACTTCTATGCACCTAGAAAGCCTTACTTGAATGGGATTTTTCAGCATATAATACATGAGAATTCAAGACTGGAGAAAACTGACCAGTTGATTATGAATTGGATAAAAATATACGTACAGCTTCAATTTATTATTTATCTGAGCCCCAAAAATGTGTTGAATGTAGTCGTCGACGAACTCGTCGACTAGCACACAAGCTATGCTTATGCTAGTCATGCTATACAAGTAAAAAATATATTTCTTTTTGTTATTGAATTGTCATTGTAATTTCATATTACTATAAAATTTAATTACCTTAATATTTATATTTTTTCTATATTTAATGAATGTGAATTGTTGAATAGTTAAGAATATACTTTAAATTACTTTGTATATATTTGAATTGTATTAATTTTTGTGGAAAATTTCAATAAAGTGTTACAGTCGAAATTCTTTGCACATGCACTGTGTCAATTTCATCAACGAGATTTCGTTTAATTAAATCACATTCGTGATGTATATTTTTGCTTCATGTATGCTATACCTATATCCATTAGTCCTTGTATTCATAAAAATTTCTCGAGTTAAGAGTTAGTTTTGGCAAAGAGAAAATGAACGTTCGATGTAAATTCGATTACTTCCAATCAAAACAATTCATCTTCATTAATAATCTCATTATTTCCTATATTTCAATTCGTTTTCTATTGAACAGAAGATTTTAATATCTATTTTTTCTATTCAGCTTTTGATGGTCAAGCTGCCAAGATGGTGCGCAAATGTTCATTGTTCTCTATTTATTCTAGAAGAGAATAAACCATGAAAACCTGATTTAAAATATATAACTTCAATATATTTAAACAACAAGGTAGTCAAAATGCCCAGAACTCCAACTAGAATTTTTATAACTCAAGTTCATATAAGTTGTCTTATACCTCAAGAAAACTAGTGATCTAAATAGTAGCGTGTGAACGGACGTAGGATATCAGTATAGCCTGGAAGTCTAGGAGCCTGTCTCAATTTCAGTAGATATTTTGAAGATCGACTTCCCAGTTAGAAGGAGCAGGTCTGTGGAGCACATTAACCTCAACTCTATCAATAACTCTCACATACTTGTTCACTCTATTTCTCCAACACATATAATATCTCTTCACTATGTCTCTCCATCTCAATTTCGCTTTCATGCCAACAAAGTATAAGCTACCTCCATTACTTACACCTGACTTCTTCTACATTTAATACAAACAAAGAAGCCCTACTTTTCCGTCAAATGGGAACAAATTTTGGAAACCACTTGAATTATAGGTCCAATCACTTGTATTTTAGGCCTCCTATACTATTGTTCTTAATGCAGACCAAACTAATACAATAACATTGATCTTAAGGGTTGTTGCTAGTTCAAATGATTTTATCAAGTGTTAAGATTGTATAAAGATTGCGATGCCTGTACTGATCTTTATGTTCCGTTCATTGAAGTTACATAATACAGTATAAATAATAATAATTATGAGGAATCGCCTTATAATATGTAGCCTATATAAATAATATGAAAATGAGAAGGTTACAATTATTATTATTATTATTATACCAATGCATTATTATTATTTTTATTATTGAAACATTATTGAAAGTTAGATGTTGACGACTTAAACGATAGGCCTATAATAATTGAAAAACATTTTAAAATAAAAAATAAACCGACTTCAATGAAATGGTTATCATAACTTAAATATTCATAAGTCAAGTACCGGTACTAAAATGTTTAAAATAGAGTATTCAGTTTAAACTGAGGAAATTTTAAATCCAATAAGAGCAAAGATATGCCCAAAAATAAATCGACTGTTTAAAATGTTTTCAACAATAATCGGTTGTAAACCATTATAATTTACAGACGTAATTCTAACAGTGAGTCTAATTTTTCATCCAACAGTATTTATATAATTAATATAGTAATATAATTATAATAATATAAATTAATATATAATTTAATAGTAATGAGATGTATGCATCGATCTCTATACTACTCCAACGAAGTAGTAGTATAGATATTGATGGATGAAGGAAGAAATTTATCATGGAAATATGTTGTAGTAGAGCATTAATAAGAACATTAACACGTTATTTCCAGAGAAGCACTTTGAAATTAGGAAGACTGGAAAATATAGGTCTGATCTGAAATAATCTTGATAATTATACCTACATAAAGTGAGTCTGAAAGATCTGAAAAAAATACAAGAAAAGTAAAAATACGCCCACAGGGGATTAAACTGAAGGCAAGAAGTTAGTGTGATCTACGTTTTGGTCAGCCGTGTTTAGTGAACAATAAAACGTAACAGTGATACGTGGTAATAATATGGGCAGTGCACTGGGGTATATAACAAGAAGAGACGTGTAAAAAGGTCATAAGCTGCCTGGAAGAAGGGATTCTTTTGTTTTTGTTAACTGAATAGGGCTGTATATGCTTTTTTGTTGTTCGGTTATATCACGGTGGATTGAAGGTAGGTAAGTTCGTTAACTTCCCAGCCTTCTTATTCCACCGAGCTATGAAGCTTCCAAGGAGAATGTAATCTTCAAGTAATTGAATCCTTTCGAGCATAGCTGATGAGCTCCAACAGGTAACATCCCGAACCGAATCATGAGACTTCATGGCTACATGCCATCTACATGTAGACATCGAAAGGAAACCGGGATATTCTTGTATGTCAAATATATTCTTCACTTTAATTCAAAAAATATTCTTTCAACTCTACTTCCAACCGTCCAGCCCAAAAAAATGTAGCCTTCTCCTACACTCACGATAACAGTGGATCACGCACATAATTTTTATTTAATGAATGATGTATGATTATTTAATTGTAGTAAGCTTTAAAATAGATTGATCATTCAATTATGATGTTTGTAAATATTGTTTAAAAAAAGACAAATATATTTTAGAATGGAAACTGCTATGTACAATTACAAGATGAAAATTAATGTTGAATACCAGAATACTGTAACTTATTGAAGTTTTGCAGTTTATAAATAATAGTTCTTGTATGTCGAATATATCCTTATATAAGGATAAAGAAAAATCCTTATGAGCATAAAGAAAACTCACTAATTCAATCACCGTGTTGGATATGCATGAATAAAGTTGATTTTCAACTTTGATCGCTTCAATTAATTTCACTATCTTACAATTTTTCATCCCACAAGTTTCTCCTTAATTATAATGCTATAACAAATATTAAAAATAAAATAGACATGAACCCATATTCCTTAAAAATATTGAATATTTCGAGACATTAGTCGCCCAATAGTCGTTCAAAGATGACACACAGTATTTATATCATTTAGTAGCCTAATCAGATGCATAGTAAAGAGCAGAGAGCTTCCCAATTACATCGCCTATCATTATCAGAAGAATGAATGACGTAATTCAGGGTCCATTAAGTTTTTGTCATTTAGCAAATTCCTAATTTCCCGAGCGTGGCTCTGCAACAGTTAATTGATGTGAACAAAGAGAATGAAAAATAATCAATAGAGGAACCAATACAAACTAACTTGTTCCATGATTATTCACAAAATACTGTGCACAGTAGCCCACTTTGTTACATACAGTACTCTACCCAGACACAACTGTCCCATTTTGTAACATGGGTATACGTATACGCCCAATACAACAGAAACTGGTAACGCTACTGGTTACCCTTTACTGGTTTTACTGTACTTATACTGTACGATAACAGGGAGCAGACGTCAACACATCATTGTCCAACATGCTTTGAACAAAACTAAATCACCCTCCATCATTGAAATCCAAGTTCTCTCCCCTATCCTAGCGCAGTATAGATTTTTGCTGACTTTGAAGAACAATAAACAGCATAGCCTGGAGTCAATTCAAAATTTCATGGAGGCAGCTGTATTTCTGTTATTCTGTTAATCTTCTGTCCCGCCAGGAGGTATGTGTTGCAAGGAATCAATATTTTTAACTACAGTATTCTAGAAATAGACGCATTAAATTGATGCATTTTCACTTTTGTATAATTTTGAATTTTTTCCATATCTGCCACTAAGAATCTCCTCTTTGATCTGAATTAATTCAATTATTTACTGTGTATCAACAAAAAATATTGTACGGTAGTTAATAATTTGTGGATAGATTGAGATAATTAAATCAATAAATTATTTATTTTGAGGAAGATAATTCATCTCTCATCTCTTCTATCCAATGCTACAGAAATTTCACTTCCTCTACGTACTGAATTGAAGGAATATAATTAAACTTTTCAATAATCTATCAGTTTTTTCACCGAAATCAACTTCTTGACTCCACAATTCACGGGAAATTATTCTTCTAGTCTACGTACCACCCAACGAACCCATAAGACCAATGGTCTTATGTGTTCGCTGGTACCACCATTCAAGACCAAGAATGTTTATGAGTTGTCTTCAGAGGACTCACCTGCAGAATAATTCCAGTTATATAATCCGTAATAATATCCATTTTAAAATAATAGTCCCTACTTGGAAAGTTTTAATAATGATGATTATACAATACTAAACTATGATAGGACTTGTTCAGTTTCTTTTGCAGCGTCTGTATTAAATCAGAGTTCAATAGGGAAGAATATTTGAATTGATAGTTTAAATATTTGAAAGTTTTGAATTGAAATAAATTTGCGTTCAAGGAAAAAAAAAATTTCCTATATTTTATTTTGAGGCGATAATAAAAAATAACATCTCATCTGAATCAAATGATCAGATGAAGGACACAACACACTAAATTACACAGCTCTATCCAAAATAAAGCGAGTACGCTGCTGTTAAGCACTCACAACTCACTGATTCTCTATAATGTCTTGAGTTGTGGCTATTTTGGCAGAAGTTTTAACTGTCAATAAAGCTCAAATAAGAAAAAGAAAAGATTTATCACAGGGCGTTTCAGTCGATAAGCTTTAAAATTCTTTCTAAGGCACGCATAAAAAAGAAGTATCAAAATAGAAAAATGTGCAATAGGAGATGGAAGAAATGGTCTATTTTTCTTTGATCAGTTCAACAATTTATCGACGTAATGCACTTGCAGCTTCATCATAATATAGCTCAGGAGAATATATATTCAGGAGTTTCAAGGATTGTATTACTTACAAAGTAGAGGGAAATTAATTTGTTTTTTCTTTCATCAACAAAATACAGTTTTTTCTTGGAGATTCCGCTCTTAAAAACTGATCCAACCTATGAAAAATTAAGAATTTGCTCCCAGTGAAATGTTTTTTTTTTTTTAATCGGATAATTACATATGAAATCTGACGATGCGCGTACAGAAAATGTAATCCAAAAAAGTTGTGAGATTTCTGAAATAGACTCAAAACTTGACAAGTGGAATAAAACCTTCAAGTAAGAATAAATTCATTCACGAGACTGTAGGATGTAGGCAGTTCCTGTCTGTAGATATTTCTTGTTCACGAACCCAAATGTGAACAGCTAAATGCTCTCAAAGTAAAAACATGATTTCATTTGATATACGATCAATACAAGAATTGAATGTGACTTGAGGAATTATTTGAAAAAGTTTCTTATTGTGGAGACGGACTTTCTCCTAGAGATAATACTCGAAGCTTTTCAGCTGCTTTTAAAGGAGAAAACATGTTCTACGAGGAAATCCATTAACTACTCAACAATTTCAAAGAGAGCCGTATAAAATTCAGGTTATCCAGGGGATTAAGTTCAAAGATCTAAATGAATTTTTTATGGAAGTATAACAAGGAATCAAATGGAAGATAGAAAATATTTAATATTCTTGAATTGCCTCTTGGGTTGGTTAATCAGAGAACCAGTTCTAACATTTTCACTGATGAGAATTTCATGGAATTGAAAAAATGCATGGTTTTGATTGTGAAGCAATGAAATCTCAATTAAATGTAATGTGAATATTAATTCAATATTATTCGAATATTTCTAATTGTACAATGTGGTTTGTAAACTACACAGTATTAAGCGTAACAAAATTTAAAAAAGTATAAATGTTTTTTTTTTAAATAAATTAATCACACTATTTTAAAATAATTGTGTTTTCCAGACGGAAAGACATCTCTTTTCTCCCTATCCTTTTTAGTATGTATAATTATTTTTAGGAATACTTGGATAGCGGGTTTGAATTCGATTACGTTTTTCTCGGTGATGTTCAGAGTGTGCATAAACACTCCTTGTTGTACACCCATTTTCAGTACTTACGAATGAAAAGTTTTAGTTCATTCATAAATTAATGCTTTCGATGCAAATTATTTGTCTTGTTTCAACTAATAGTACCAGCGAATATTTTCCTACTGAAAACTGATAAAAAAAACACTGCTTGCTTATGTGCATTTGTGACCACCTTGGAAGTCACCCTCACCTATATAAGCGAATTACCTCATTGAATTAACTAGCAACAGAGTTTTACATGACAATTTTTTCATTATTCAAAATCGAGAAATTACATTTGTTACATAGATTTTTGGTCTCTTATCTTGGAATGAAAGCAATAGCTCATGTGGCTGGGGTAAACAACAGATTTTTAAATGAAGGAATTCAATTTTTTCCAGAGAAAGTTCTGTATTTAATAAAGCAGTTCTAATAACAAAATAATAAGAGCATGGCTTTTACTGATGGGGCCCTTTGATGGCTTGCCCTCGCCGTTTGAGCCATGTCATGGGGTACATGCTACTATTTTAGGCGTAGCTAATATTAGGGTACCTACTACTTTAGGTGAGCTCCGAACCACCGGGTAAGTGATAATAAAGCTTATAACATCAAGCCATTGAAGCACGGTCATCCATTCAAGCTGAACCATCCATCGTGGCTGAACATCACGATCAAATGAACACCACGCTCACCGTGTGACCAATCAACACCCAACACAGTTCTAATTCTAATGGTAATACAATTTGGTGATAATGAACTGGAGCTCTATTAAAAATATTCTGTTAAATTATTAAAATTTCTGAAATAAACAATGTTTTTCAAGTATTTTCAATAGTAAATATTCTCAAGTTACAGTAAACATGATGGCTAAACTTACAGGCTTAAAGGCTATAGTTACTAAAATTTTAACTTCAATATGAATGTTATCACATTAGTATGAAAAATGAGGGATCAAACAGGAGTATTTCCATTGATAATGATCAATTATGTTTCATCAGTTTTACGGTTTCCCCTTTTCAGCATTCTTACATTTATTAACTTCAGCTATATATATTCAATTTGAAAGTGATTTCCAGACCAGAAAAAAATCAGAAGGAATAATAATTTTCTCAAATGTCAAGATTTTTTAAGAAAAATGGATAAAAATAAATCAATACAATTATTTTTTTGAGACATAGATTCATTCTAGTCTTCCCAGCAGGATGTGAATCATGTGATTTTTTATTATAGAGGGACGCAGAGGGAATGTTGATATAACAAACACAATCCAATTGGGGCTAATTTGTCAGGACTAAATGTGGCCGAATGTCTTGCTTGTTAGGGGACAAACTCCATTCCTCTTGCTCTTACATCCTCTTTCCATCTTGTATTCTAGGTCGTTCTCTATTTCATCTCACTCCTTATGTTAGCATCTCCCTTCCACATTCATTCATTCATATTTTGACGAGTGTTGCGTGGGCATCTGTTAATGGCCACTAAACTGCAGCTTCCCTTTCTTCCTCACGTTTTCATGAATGGATTCAATCTCACACATAAAAAGGTATAGTATTTTCTATATTCTGGTTCTGGTTCTGGTAGAATACATATTCTCACAAGCCAGCTATGGAAGATTTTCTCCAAAATAGTAATCATTCTATCCCTGAAAAAAATGATCGCTGAAAGTATAAATTACGCTTTGCTGAATGTTTTAAATGTTTCTGCGACAGTGTACTTGCCTATTTCTGAAGGTACCAACTTTCTGCAAGTACCACGTGATATAAATCTATTCATCAAAGAATGCTGTAAGCTGTAAATGAGACGCTTACATTTAATTTTCTCCACTTTCTAAATTATGTATAAATTACGCTTTGCAGAATGTTTTAAATGTTTCTGCAACAGTGTACATGTTCTACTTGCCTATTTCTGCAAGTACCAAGAAATATAAGCCTATAAATCTAAGACTGATGTAAATGAAAGACCTACATTTAATTTTCTCCACTTTCAATAGCAAAACACATATTTACAACCTACAAACTAATTAGGATAATGAATGAGCGTGAAATATTAAAAAAACCTTGTGTGTTGACCTGTAAAAAACAGAGAAATAAGTAGGCCATTTAGAAGACTCTTCATATGTCTTTTTATATCCAAAATGGCTAAATTATTATTTGGTATTGGACATTGAAATTCTGCTTCCGCTCTATTTAAAAGAACCTCTTTGTCAATGTCAAGTCATCTATATTCTGTATATCATGTTACACTAGATGGGTTGCCAGCAAATCTGCTATGCTAGTCCATATTTGAATGAACTTTTATGAACACTTCTTATGTGTATACATGTGAAACATTAAAATTAATTACTAAAGCATAAGAATCATAAAGACTTCATTTCAGATGAATAATATTACACCGTAGTATAAAAGGTCTGACAGATTTGAGAGCAGAAGAGCAACAAAGAAAAACGGAGATGAAAAATAGGCTAGTCTGAAATAATAAATGAATATTATTTATTCAAAAATGGATTTCAAATACAGAGTACAGGGCAGAATGAGAATGTACAGGCCTGTTGTATCCATGAGAATATAGTTTTCCCAAATTCTTACTTCTTAAGAATTTTCAATAAAAATTATCATTTAATAAGAATTATCATATTCAATAAAACATTTATTGGTCCAAATTCCAAAAAAAATCAACGTGTTTTTTACAAATAAATAAATAAATTTTTATTCAACCAATCAAAATCAAAATGTACAATACATTTTCATATGACACAATGATATTTCAAAATGCAAAATATATAAGCACCCTATACAATAAAATAAATAAAGTTTCATTTTTAAATAAGCAAAAAAACCTCCCATAAATAAATGAAAAAAAATAAAAATTAAATAAAATAAAGTTATGGAATATTCAAAATCAAAATAAATATAGGATATTAAACTAATAATTATTTTAAAATGAAAAAAAAAAGATGGTTCACCCCTCTCTAAGCCAAGCTTGTGCTGAGGGGTGAGTCGCTTAACCAAAAAACTAATGTGGACTGAAAATATCTTTCAATAAACTAAAATATAACTCTCAACTAAAAAAAAAAAAACAACTTAAAAAACTAAAAAAAAAATTATCTCCTTTTCACAATATTATTAACAAACAAAAAAAGCATGGATTAATAAGATACAAAAAAAAAACATCATCCTTATTGATTGAAACAGAATCTCACTTGAAAAAAACCCTATAAAATCATTACAACTTTTCAGAAACGTGTACCCTGAACTGTTTGCTAACTCACTGCAAATCAACTATTTAACAAACCAGTGCACCCAAAACAATATAAAAAATAATAACAATAAAAGAAAAACAAACAAAAGGCTCTTATGCTAAATCTTCAATTTTGTTTCATTTGAAGGAAATATCGGAGACTATTCTTGAACATAACAAAGTTTGGTAAAGTGGCCATTGATAGAGGAAGTTGATTGAATAAACGGGGCCCCCTGGCAAAAGCATGATCTGCAGCTGCAGAAGTCCTGAGACGAGGCTCCTCCAGGGGCTCTCTACTTTGTCTTCGAGTAGCATGATTGTGAACTGGAGCCACAGGAAAAGCATGTGGTCTTAAATAAATAAATTTCTTTAAGTCAAATTCAAATAATTTAGGAATGGTAAAAACCTGGAAATCTCTGTATAGATATTCAGAAGGGTATCTAATTGGTTTTTTTAGACAAATTTTTATTATTTTCTTATGTAATAAAATAAGCGGCTGCATAATAGATGTCCCACAGTTGCCCCAGCCAATGATTCCATAGCTCACAATGGACTGTATCAATGCTAAAAATACTATTTTCTACTATTTACAGCATAAAAATTCCTTACAGATTCATGAATATTCCTTCCCAATCTCGATAGTCTGAGGATGACATAAAAACCTATGGTGTCTAAAAAATTCCTATGGTAAAGAAAATAAATGTCCTAAAATACTTCAAAGAAATTGTTCAGGTGGAAATATCCCTTTTATTTTTGAGTATATTTTCTTGAAGTGTTTCTATGAAGTTTTCAGCTTTTGGATGATGAATTTCCCATTTGAACATACCGCAAAAAAACGTTTACAATTATTACCGTAAAATAAGCCGTAATTACGTACTGATAGGATAGGATAGCATGTAGACTGTCACGGTGTTACGCTAAATTTTATACCTAATTTCTTTACCTAGGTAACGACGTACGGTCACCACAGCCGGTCACGACTTGCATGATGAACAATTCGGGCAGGAGCTTTGTCGACATTGACAGAAGACCCAAGCACTGTATACAGATAAAGACTGAGTACTCAAGTTTATAGCTATACTCTACATGTTCTCAGTGAAGGCAACCAGGATTCAAACAGTCTTTGCTGGCGCTATCGGCAGGAGTCACAAAGGTTTGTCATGGTCTAAAACAGGATGAACGATGACGGTAATGGACGAGAGGGTGACATGTTAGTGGTGAGGCTGAAACCGAAGTGGGAGGGGGAAAGGCAAGCAACATGTGTGCCAGACCATGAGAGCTTGGGTTCAGCACCCTCATTACGTGTCTTTTTCATTTTATCCGGCTTCTCTTTTTTTATCTCCCTTTGAACGCGTCAGCTATCTTGTCTGGCCATCAGCTGCAATCACAGCAAGAGGATATTGTTGAATCTAAAAATGAAATAAAATGTGTTGTTTGCTCACCTACTTGTAAACGTTTTAATGAAATTTTTGACCCAATACCAACAATCAACCAAAGAATGGTCAATTTATGCTACCACTTATCAATTCAATTACCTTGAATAAGGCCTCTGAAAATCTCCAAGATTCAAAAACGATCGGACTACAGAGTAAGTAAATACTACTTATTCTTTATAAAAATTTGACTGCAAGACGTTGAATTCACTTAAAAAGTTAACAACGCAGTTCTTCATAGAACAAGAAATACAGGAATACCTTTAGATTTATCAAAACAAAATAATAGCAAGTTATCTTGAAGTAAAAGAACTTCTGTCAGTGATTTAATCACATCACACAAAAGACATGTGCTGAAATTTAATAAGAGTAAAATAATATTAATATATTTTCCAATTTGTAAGGTGAGTATCGTTTTAATATGAATAAATAAGTCTTTCCACTCTCCACCAATTATTTTCATTTGTCTCCGCATAAATGTAAAGCGCATAGGCTACTGTAAACATTCATCTTATGTAGTTCTTACCAAGTTTACATAGAGTCTGCGAACTTTATTCTTAAACTTCAAACTTGTAGCTTCACATTATTAGTTTGTTTTCAAGAATTGTATACTTGATATAATTTGAAAAGGATATTCAGAGTTCCTTATCGGTTCTCTAATGTGCGAATGCGCTTCATGAATATGTGGTTGTTTGTTCCAGTCATTTTGTCTGTACCCTTCATCTTATTCTTATTCTCTTCTTCTTCTTATTATTATTATTGTTATTATTATTATTATTATTATTATTATTATTATTATACAACGTTTTACAAGCAAAAAAAATAGAACTTCTGTGAGTGATTTCTATCCGCAATTGATAAGAAAATAGATGATAATAATATTTGGAACATACCCTAATTATGGGTGAATGAAGATTGAAATGATGCGTTGTAATGGGAAGATGACCCAAGTACGGTAGTCTTGAGCATATCTTGAACCAGTCCAATTTCAAATGTAAAATCATTTATGCTGTTCACTTTCTGACAATGGTATTTCTGTCAGCAACAAAAGACAAGATTCGTAATAAAGTGAGTCCAACATGATAATGTGTAAGATTCATGAATTGGAAATGAGTTGCATTTTAGTATTCAAGTATCCTTCAAGAATCAGATAAAAATCTAATGCAGTGGCATGCACGACATGGATTCCAAAATGCCCTCAATTGTTTAGGGAATTGATTGTTTGAATAGGATCAATTTCGTATTATTACGGCATTATGGAATGTGGATTTAATTTTAGAGAAAGCTGGAATATAAATCGCAGACTGAATAATTCAGAAGTCTATACAAATTTGGCAGCTCACTACAGTTTATCATACTGAACACAGATTGTTTTGAGGATGGAGCCCACAGGTTTCTGACCTGTGCGTGGGTAGTGAATTGGATAATGGCGATTGATGAGTTGGACCTACAGTTTTAGGTGGGTTCCGAACCACCGGGAAGTGATTTTACAGCAGAGAACAGTCTTTTTTGCTGGCCAATCCAATCGGTCACCCTTAGAAAGAGGACACAGGCGTTTCGTAGCTTATCTCTGAACAGATATCTGCTACGGCACTCGGTTTTGTAGTGAGTGGTTCATGCCACTATTCTGAAATTAAGAGTAGCCTACCAGGTTATTTTCACCAAGATCCTCTGAAAAAATAAAAACTTTCTCGATAAAGTAGGTATATATTCTTACAGATTTCTTACTTGATAATTTTATTTATTCGGTAATAAATTTACCGAATTATCTTATTTATAGAAAAAACACAATGTCACAGAATACTCTTGGGTGCCTGATATGCGTACAATAATTACAATTTTAATAATTTTAAAAAATAATAAATTATAATTTTTTTACTTGCCTAGTTCGTGAAACAGCTTGAATGAACGATTCGTTCAATGATCTTATCAGTTATCATTTATCACATTTGAAATACCAACATTAATAGACTTGATCCAGGAGTATTTCCCATGATTAGTTTAATGGTTAGATCATCTTGATGTGAGTGTCCATAGAACGTAATGTTTTCAATCCATTAGAAAGCAAATTCGTTAATGATATGCAGGTTATTGGTTATTATCTGAGCAATTTCATATTTTTTATTACTTCAATGCTGCATCCGATAACTTCCTCATCCGGAGAATTCACATGCTCATTTCCTAAGCTATTAGAACTAATATTACTCCATATTGTTTCAATAGAATTAATTTTTAATTCACCGTTACTAACTGTAGCCTTCGAACAGAAGTGATGAAATGAAAATGGCGTTATCAAGTTGAAATAGCAATTTCTTGTTTTTCTGAATCTCTCTTGGAATCCCAACTTGATTTAATTTTACGATAACTAGCTAATGGAAACATTGGTGGTTCGTCTTTGAGATAGCTCAATTTTTTGCCGCCTAATAGGCTAGTAGTTGGCTATAATCATAATAATGATGGCTCTCAATCTGCATGTTTTCTATCCAGTTGAAGATTACAGAATGAATGCTAGTGAATTAATCTTATGAGCTGAGAACCACTCACCAGGAATTAATTTAATTAGAAATTTCCTAGTTAAGAAAAGAAAGTTGGAATGTTTCCGGCTTAGTTTTTACCTTTGCAGATAAGAGTTCATTCTATTTGAATTGATTACTGTATACTCTTAATACTTTCTTCCCAAACATTAGTAGAGTATCTATACAGACTAAAAGCCATGACTGAACTCAGAACAGTTATATCCAGCTTTCGTGATGGAAATGTGGAAATGTGAAGAGCATGTGGATTGTAGCCTTTACTTTATTTAAGCAAGGTCTACACGCAAGGATTTGCGCTATGACTTGACTTTCAGGCAAAAATTCAGTTAAGAAGTTATGAAAACTTGTGTCCACACAATTACGTTTTAACGTAACTTTTCTAATAAAATTTTCTTTTTGTTTGAGTTCAGTTTGTCATCAACTATGGAAGAACTACTACTTCTTGCAACCTTTCTTTTGTGTCTGAAGAAAAATACGAAAAAATGGAGGGTTTATCGTACATGTTGGTGTAGGGAATGGTTGTACAAAAGAAAACTATTTTCTCATGTTGTATTGCTACGAGAATTGTGTGATGAAAACAAAGATTAGCTATCTACGTTTGGACTGCGAAACATATTGCTTTTTATGATGGTGAAGATCCATCTTGTTTCCACTTACTTCAAATAAAGTAAAGGCTACAATCCACATGAACTTCACATTTTCATCACTAAGGCTGGATATAACTGTTCTGAGTTTAGTCATGGCTTTTGGGATGCATTATGAATATGCATTATGCAATTTAATTAATAGATTTCTACTATAAGAATCAAAATTTTGATCACCGATCACGTCTGTTGATCACTGTCCGGGTTTATCTGTCTAATAGGGTTTATGTAACCAACCTGTTCTCTTAGATTTTTTTTCGGTAATTTTTTTTCAGTGATATTTTTTTATTAATTCCTCTTAGAACTTTAACAAAATTTGAAGGTAATTGAACGCTGGGTTTCAATGTTGTGGAAGAAGTCGTTAGCAAATAAAATTAAAATTAATCATGTCAGAACGATGAGATTAGCGTTCCCTTCATACCAAGGGATGAGCAGAGAAGGGTTCTAGTATATGAGGTAGGTGGTCGTGGCAGATAGTTCTTCTTTTATGAATCGTCGCTTTTGAAAACCTTTGAGTCGAGGTCATTATATGCTGGAAGTCCTACCATCATAATAACAGGGGTAGCCGACAATAGAAATAAATGGATGGTCGCTTTTGTGGTGAGAATCATAGCGGTTGCCAGTGAAAGAAAAAATCTCAAAAAGGTAGATTCCTTGTCATCTATTAGCTGTCTTTATTTGACATCCGCTACTACTATAACTCGTAGGGGTCTTTTTGACTACATGTTCCAACTGGAGGAAAAATAGTGTTTCTTGTTAATAAGCATCACTGTTTAGAATCTGCAATTCCACAATTATCGAAGTTTTGACAGTGTATGGCAGTTCGGCGAAGATTCCATCACCAGCTTCCAAATTAATCAGTGTCTGGTTTTAGTCGATAATTTCGTTTATCTACAGCGAGTCTTCTCCTCTTCAACTCTTAGCATGCTTTTTACTTTCTTTTAATACTGTAGCATGCATAGAACACAATTTATTCAGTCATTTAAACACTATACGGAAAAACTTATAGCATAACTCATATGTATAATTATTATTGTTGCCCCCACCAGTCAAGATTTTGTGAAACGGTGATACAAATTCTGAGATAGAGATCGTATTCTAGTATCATGAACATATGAAATAGAAAATTTAGTAAGAGTAGACAATAGTTGTTTATGCAATGATTTTATTTTGACCCTTATTAAGGGAAGGGGTTTGATGTAAGTTATCTTATAAATATCTTAGTAATGGCGAAGGTGATATTGTGGAAGGTATCCATAATTTCGTCTTATTATTCATTATGTTATAAATATCTCACGAGTGCTTTAATGGCCAAATAAAATCGTTGCATACACTACTTTATCTACGACCACTATATACATTTAATTAAAACAATTTCATTTCACCTATGACTGTCAGAGATACCTAACCTCTCATCTCAAATACGAGAAGTTATAGTAGATTGTTAGGTTAAAGCAGCTGGTGTAGCAGTTTGATCAAATCAGCTGATAGTTTCACAATATTGAATTACGATATTGATTCCATCAAAAATGCTTCTGATTGGTCCAGAACCCGTGTTATAATGTAGAACCTGTACTATAATGAGCTCATTATGCAACGGGTTTCAAACAGCATTTCGAAAAGACATCTGTTTTGGCATCAATTGTGAAACTGTAATGTATACATTATGACATGGTCGTAGATAAAGGTCTATTTACAGCTTAAATCTTAGTAATCTTTTTTTCTGATTAGTTATAAGAATCATTTACAGTTCAGTTAAGGAGTTACGGTAGCTCTATGAACACTAAAGTAAATTAATTGATTCACTAGGTTAGGGGCTATTTGTAGAATTCAATGAGTAGACGTATATAACATTGAAAATTAATTATTTCCTAGTGTAATGACTCCACATGCTTGCCAACATCAATGGCATTAATCAAAATTCATTAATTTTACAAAATACAAAACATCATGCCTCATTAATTGGAAAGTAGGCATGGCTTATACTGTATTAGAATTTCTGGCGGCTGGAATATGAATGCATTTATGTTATAACAAACAAAGATGCGCTAGAACGTTCAGTTTTAAAACGTCTAGGTAACAGAATAATCATTAAGCTGCTGGAGAGACATCTCTGCAACATCAACTGCATCCAGCAGATGTCAGCTAGCACAGCATGAGAAACCATTGAGTTTGCCCTAAACTATTTATATCTCCTGAAAAGACGAGTCAAAATCACACCGTTCTATACATGCTGGATGTTTAAGTGTCTGTAGATCTGGATGGAGTACCACTATGTTAGTTCAGAAGCGAGAGAAACTGACCATTTCACACTGTTTCCGAGAGAGATCCCCTTTTGTTCTCGGGGTTCTTACCGTGTTTTTTCACATTCACAAAGCACTTTGAGATCTTTCGTCAACACGCTGTTGGGTATCACTATTTTCTAGCTAAGACTACCATGGACTAGCGAAAATAGAGTCGTTCTGTTGAATATATCGCCTTGAAGATCTTCGCTACGGACTTGTAACGGTATCCTACTAGGATGGCTGAAAACTTGAGTCATGATTTCTCAACTTGAGAAGCGAACCCTATCTCAGCCCGTAAACCACGCAAATTATTGTTAAAAAGTACATTACACGTCATCATAATCAAACAAGATTGATGAAAGATCAATGATCATCGTCGTCGTCGTCTTCTTTCAAGGATCAGGCAATAATACCTGTTCCGACTTCAAACATTTCCCCATTTCTTTTCTTGGTCTGCCTATACTTCTTTTACCTTCCGGCTTGTAAGAGATGACTGCTCTAGGAATTCTACCGATCTCCATTCTCTCAAGATGTTCTCTCCAGTGTTGACGATTCTCTTCAACTCTCTGAAGTATGGAGAATATATTGAGCTCTCTCCGTATTTCTACATTATGATTTCAGTAAGATGAAGGTTCATTTGTTTTTGTTTGTAAGATAATCTCAAATACACTTCAGTATGTACAAATTGATATGTTCTGGATTATCCAACAAGCAGAACAAGTTATCTATTTATTTATTTATCTATAAGTCATGAATATAAATATATTACTAAGCGAAGGTAAACAATAGAGATGCATAACTAAGCGATTGTACGGCTGATCCTTTCAAAGGTGCTCGTTTCTAGACACACAAATCTCCCTACAAACAAACAAGTCACTGAAAATGTCTGAATGAATTATATTTTAAACAGTGAGCCAACTCAGGCCGAATTATCTGCATAATCTGAACCGACTTAATCCATTGCTATTGACAACATATCGAATGATTTACTGCTGAAGAAATACGAACAGTAATTCAGGAATGATAGATGGCTGGCGTCGATAACAATGAGTTAATAAACAAGTTACCGGTGAGGTGGCTGGGCTATTTATGTGAGTGCGATAGAGGAAGAGTGTGGAGAGAGGAAGTGAGAGTGCGAGAGGAATAGAATGAGTGACAAAGAGATACAACGAAGAGGGTTGACACTATCTGCATTTCACCATCTAAAAGTTAACATATTTATAAACGATGCATTCATCACACTCAAAGGAGTTGGTAATAATGTAATGCTCTACAAACGTATTATTATGGGTACATCATTGGCTGACTGAGGAAATCGAAAATTCAACAATCAAATCAGACAGAAACCCCTAGTCAGGTTCAAATGCTGCTTCACAACTTCACCCTCATGGAATCACTGACAATATATTAATCACCAAATTATATTCGAAACGGTGACCGATTAGATTGACCAGCAAAAAAGACACTGTTCTCTGCTGTAAAATCACTTCCCGGTGGTTCGGAACCCATCTAAAACTGTAGGTCCAACTCATCAATCACCATCATCCAACTCATTACCCACGTACAGGTCTCAGACCTATGTGGGCTTCATCCTCAAAAAAAAAAAAAAAAAAAAAAAATTTAACCTGTTCTGTTTATAAATCAGTGTACTTGTCACCCCTTCTCATCCTTCCTGTGGGAGTAACAATGCTTCTTTTAGAAGAATTCGTTTCACGGGAAGTGATAGCCGAGTGCCGTAGCAGGTATCTGTTCAATCAGAGATAAGCTACGAAACTACGAAACTACTGGGCCATCTTTGTAACGGTGACCGATTGGATTGACTAGCAAAAAAACTCCATTCTTTGCTGTAAAATCACTTCTGTAATCACTGCTGTAAAATCTCATCCTGCTCCACCGTCTGGCATCTATGTGTAATAATTCACCTCATCACCCACGCACAAGTCTCAGACTCATGTGGCCATCATCAGCAACAAAACAAACCACCGGTGGTTCGGAACCACTTAAAACTGTAGGACCAACTCATCAATCACCATCATCCAATTCATTACCCACGCACAGGTCTCAGACCTATGTGGGCTTCATCCTTTGAAAAAAAATTAATCGATTTCTTCAGTTCTCACCTGGAAGATTAGCAATGGATTGAATAGGTCATTAATGGCTAGATAGTTGAGTACAACTGTGACAAACATCACACTTCACGAAGTATTTTGTATACAGTATTTTAAAGTGAAGTTAAAATTATTTCAATACTCACAACTCACATCATAGCAACGCACAGTAGATAGCGATGGCATTTTTTTTTTAAGGATGAAGCCCACATAGGTCTGAGACCTGTGCGTGGGTAATGAATTGTATGATGGTGATTGATGAGTTGGTCCACAGTTTTAGGTGGGTTCCGAACCACCGGGAAGTGATTTTACAGCAGAAGTGATTTTACAGTGTCTTTTTTGCTGGCCAATCCAATTGGTCACCCTTACAAAGAGCGCCCAGGAGAACGCAGCTTATCTCTATCTGATTGAACAGATACCTGCTACGGCTCATGGCTTTCACTGCGTGACACTATTGATCACGCAGACAACAAAGCATTTACAGTTACCCATCTAATTCCGTGGCGCCTTCAGTATATTTTCAATTTATCTTGATATTAATTTCATAGTTCATCATTATGAACGAAAACATTTTTCTAATTTGCAGATTACGGACTTAAGTACAGTAAATTAAAACAAATAGGCCTATTATATTGTAGAACAATGCACTAATGGTTATATTAGTGTTATAATAATTAAACTGTAGTAGTATACGGTTAATAATTCACGGATTGGCCATATTTCCTTCCTATTCTAGAATCGTAGCAGTACACCAAAGTTAAAGACAGGCTCGATCTACACGCAATCGATTAGTGGATGAACACTTTCAATCCTGTGCAACGAATACAAATAAACGGCGGCGGTCAAAGCTTTCGGTAAGAAGGCATTTCTATCAAGACAGTCTGAGCCATTAAAAACACGAAAAGAAGAAGAAGAAGCACATAATGACACACCAGGAGCGAAGTGGAATTCGGCGGAAGGGGGGGGGGATTACTGTAACGAAGGGCTGCCCTGACTAGCAGACGTGAGAACATCGAATCCTCATCCGTCCGGCATCCTTTTTCTTTCTTTTTTAAAAGCCCATCATCTCTTTCCCCGTTCCCCTTCTGTTCATCAGAATCACTGCCAAGGCCTATGCTTTCACATACTTCATTATATATCCTGCAGTAGTTCAAAACACTGCCTGACTTCTACCTGTCGATTGTTGTAGCATTCACCACCAGGCAGCATGATGCATAACTTCTATTCACTATGTGCTTTGATCTAATGTGCTCGAATAGAAATTCAGCATACGTTCAAGATTGATGGGCATGGTAGTAATTCATTGGAATGAAAATTAATTAATTGATATTGACGGATTATCAATATTGAACTAATAAGAAATTGGGACTAATAAAAACTTCAATGGAAATTGGGGAAGCTGAGAGGCAGCTAACTCCATAAAGCTGTTTTGTATTGTTGAAAAAGTGAAACCTGAGTTTGGATAAAAATTAGATTAATTCAACAACGTATTGTATGCTACTAGAAAATTCATAGAATAAAAAAAAAAGAGAAAAAGTTGGTGAAGTAGTTGTGACGGCTGCGTGTCGTTTATAATGTATATGTCACCGAAAAGCATGTTAATTATTTTACTAATGAGGAAAAAAAAGCAACAGTGCAATACGGAGACAATTTTCCAAGGTTTCCTTAAAATATTATATCTCTTTACACAACTTTGTCAAGTCATGCTTAGCCGGTTTAGCCTTCTTACAACTCTACATAAACATAACATGTTATAATAATATATATATTTATATTATTGACATTAATATTACTACATTATCGAATTTTCTGAAAACCTGTATTTACTATTATAACGCTACCACAGCTTGAACCACGTCCTTGTGTCGTTTGAAAAAAAGACACGATACTGTACTTTTTTCGTAGGATGAAGCCCACATAGGTATGAGAGCTGTGCGTGGGTAAAGCGTGCGTGGAGAGTGATTGATGAGTTGGACCGACAGTTTTAGGTGGGTTCCGAACCACCGGAGTGATTTTCAGAATCAAGAGTCTTTGTGCTGGCCAATTTAATCAGTCATCCTTACAAACAGGGCGCAGGAGCTTGTAGCATACCTTATCTGAGCAGATACCTCCCACGGCTTGCAAATATCACTCATTTTGAATTTTTCTACATTTTTAGAACAAAACATTCAAATGAAGGCTCGTTAAGTTAAAATTAATAAGTTAATCAATCAAACAGGCTGAACAATATGCTATTAAAAGCTCAACGTGCATTAACTGAATAACAGCTTAGAAAAGAACAAATTACCGTTAAGCTGTCGGTCCCGGCTGCCTAAAAACAGTCGTTAAGTCCCGTCAGAGGCCCTGAACTTATTCAGGTGCGACCTGATAACTCTGACACCAGACCTGAGCCAGCCAGGTCACACGATTATTATTATTATTTTACCGTAAAAAATGTTGGATGCAAATTAGGAATGTAAGGAATGCAAGTAAATTTCTCTGCCCCACAAGCGCTCCGTCTTACTGCTTCTAAGTACTGCAAACCAGATTTCAGAGTTCAATTAACTAGTTATCAATCTATTTTTCATCCGCACTATACATCTTCAAAAAACTAACCCCTGAATTTCTAAGCTATAATTTTAGAACAGTAAACTTGTCATGTGTTCATGAACTATCACCACCAACCAATGGATGGTCTCCACTAGATATTAATTAAAATCACAAGAACATAAGAACTGAGACGCCTTTTCTTCCAAGTGCATGGTGTTTTTCGTTGTTAATATTAGACAAAGGGTAATTGTAGTACATCTACCATCTAGCACTTGGGTAGAGAAGCCCAGCTGAGCTTACCACTCACCATCATCAGCAAGGAGCATCGTAAAAATCTCATGCCACTAAAAACTACCAACTGGTGGGCAGTTTGTTGTAGAACCGCTTCTATCCACCTGTTCTAGTAATTACTTCACCACCCACACATATTTCCAGGTACTTCAGTAACGAAAATTTAACGGGTTTCCTAGTGTAAGGCTGTAAATTAGTGAGGTATTCCAGAGAGGACTTCTTAAAGTTTGTGATTGCTTTTTTTTATTAGTGAGAATAGTTGGTTGAGAATTGTACTTCTTTGAATAGTTCAGAATAAGTTAAAATGAGTTTTAGAATTTGTAATAGATAAAACTGATGTCACAATCACTTTCGTTAAAAAAAAAAAAAAAAAAAACACGAGATGATATTTTTTCGACTGTCACGTCATTCTCAATTTAAATCAATCTCTTGTTTGATTCAAGTTTGATTGAGATTGGAAATGACGTCATTTCAAGTTTCAATAAATCTCTTGTTTGATTGAAATTGGGAATGACGTGACAGTCAAAACTGTAGTAGCTTGTTTGTGAAATGAATTTTATTTTTAGAAATAGAAATATTTTATTGACCAACAAATACATTTGTAGTACATTTTAGGCCTCGTCAAGACTACATGATTACAAGATTACAAGACTACAAGATTACATGAAGTAATAACAGGAACAATATTTCATATATCATAATACATTGATAGATCATTAATAATAAAATTAAAAAAATTTAAAACATTAAATATACCACAGAAATATGTATATCAAATCACATTGTCAACTTAAGTTTAAAAATGCATTAATCTAAAAATTCCTCAACTGAATAAAACGCATTTTCTTTTAAAAGTAGTGCAATAGCAATTTTAAAATTTTCCAGAGGCAGGTTCCTAACATGCAGAGGTAGCTTATTATAAACAGAGAATTGTAAATAGTAATAGCTTCTCAAGCTCTTACTCAATCTGATGCTGGGTGCCACAATGTTTTCTTTATTTCGTGTATTGTATCCATGACATTCATGATGCTTGAGGTAGCTACCTGAATTTTTTTTAACATGTATTAAATTGTAATATATATATAGAGAAGGTAGAGTCAAGATACCAAGGCTGATAAAGTGAGTCTTACATGATTCTCTCTGGGGAAGATCCAGGATAGCTCTGATTGCCTTTTTTTGCCATACGAAAACTCTCTTGTTTGTTGAACAGTTACCCCACATTCTTATTCCATAACTGAGATGCGAATGGAAAAGGCCATAATAACTCATCATTAATGTTAAAATTTGGTTGAAACATCAGTGTCAGTCATTATGGATACCAACCAAAATGTCACATTCACCAATACAAAAAATTTATAATCCGTCCTGCTGAATATAAATCAGTTGAATACGATTTAAAGAATTTGTCCTACTTATAAACAATAATTAAAGACATTGTTTTAGAATTTGTCCGGTTCAAACTCATTCTCTCAATCGTAGAAATATAATTACACAAAACTCTTCCTAAATTTTAGAGCGTGGTTAGATATAAATTTGGTAGATTTTTCACATAGGCCTACATCTGATGAAACATCTATAAAAATAAATTTAATCGTCTAAAAGATATAGACTGCTAACAAATTACGAAAAAATATGGGCATAGTGATTACTTTTTAATTTGTTAAAGGCCTAACACATTCTTGAATTGAAGCCTGTCATAAAATTTCTAATGGCTCAGAAGCCATAAAATTAATCAATGTTCATAGATAATGTTTATGACTAGTTCGATGAATAATTTGTAGAGATTGGCACTCTTTATCATCATCAATTCTCCGATATTTCTTCACAATTATTAAGAAATTACCATCAAATACCAAAGAAAGATAACTTATATAAAGGTTCTGCTGACCTCGTTAAGTTTGACAGCAACAAGACTAATAAGATAAATGAGTTCCAAATGATAAACGAAACAAGGCCACTGTTCAAAGAAATGGATTGAGAAGACATTAATGGACGAAGAAGATGTTTTCTGTTCTCATGCAATATTCGGAATGGGATGAGATTGAACAACACGTATTTAAGACAAGATAATGAAAGAAAACAACCCAATTCTAGCAAGATGAGAGAGAAGTAGACTGCTCAGTGGTAAGATAAGACTAATAAATAGCATGGAAGAGATGATTCAGGGACAAAACATTTACTATTCCTGGCCAATTAAAGACAGATGGGCGATCTAAGGTGCAGGTGTACAAACCCTCAACTCTTCAGGTCAAAATGCTTATTCTCTCACGCTACCGGAATAACATGAAAGTTCAATGACATCTTCATTGAAAACTGGGCTCACAAAGAAGCGTACCCAAAGAAGCGTAACGTAACAATACGTTAACGTAACTTTCAGTTTGAATTGCGAACCTTCACCCAAGAGTTATTTGAAGTTTTCTGTGCAGCCACTCGAGTAAACTTCAGAATAAGATATCTCAAGTTTTTGTGACCTACAAGCACGTAGCCCGATTCAATTGAATCAGAATATCTTCTTCGTCATCTCCTTCTTCTTCATTTTATTTTTCTACTTTTTCTCCTTCCTTTCCTCTTTATTCTCCACCTTCAATGCCTTATCCTCTAGATTTTTAAAGTAGTTTCTAAATTCCTCTAGAGTTTTGTCACAGAGGACAATATCTAGACGTTTATATATTTGTTAAACTCTCTGTGACGTATTTTTGTAGCTCCACCTGTACTCCTTCTTCTTGTGGTGCATCTTTTATCGGAGGTTCGTTATCATTAACAGCTATTCTAATCTTATTGGCTGTGCTCGGAACAATTCATTACTACTGCATCCAAACCAATTTCTAATATTCTTCAGCCAGGAAATGCGTCGCTTTCCAACACTTCTCCTTCCACTGATTTTGCCTTGCAATATCATATGTGAAAGTCTATATTTATTACTTCTTATGACATACCCCAAATACATCAATTTTCTACGTTCTATAGAACGGAGAGAAATAATATGGAGCTAACAATTTCACTCTCCTTCTGCATTCTTAACAATACTTGAGCTTTTGTAACTCGGTCTGTCCAATCCATTCTACAATAGCCCCACATTTTGAAAGCTTCTAGCTTATCCACATGGTTTTTTTGAGGGCCCATGATTCCATGCCATAGAGAAGTGTTGAGAACACACAACGCAGCAACCTCATTTCTGAGCTCTATATTCAGGTTAACATGTGAACAGCTTTTTCATTTTGAAAAGTGAAGCTCTGGCAATCTCCGTTCTCTTATCCCACCGGTCAGGTCTCCCGTTTGTTCCATCCATGTTCCCTGGTACTGTACCTATATATCTGCACCTCCTCTATATGATTGTGCCTACCACTGTCAATTTGAAACGACCATTCATCTGTGGGTATTTTGTTATTACCATCAATTTGACCTGTGCTTACGTTAATGATTTCTCATCACAAATCAGATGAATATTTAGTGTTGATAGTACTCAAACACTGGTGATTTTAACGAATAAAGTGAATTTCTGTCTTATAAAGAAATTCCCGACTACTTTGATAGAAAAATCACAATGATCGGCATTTTGCTTATGGTAGACACTTTGATCGCTCTAAATTTCAGCTTATCTTAATAATGGTAAAGCATTGTTCAAATTGGGTTGGGGTTAATTATTGCTAATCAAGGAAATTTCACACTCGTTCAGCAAAATTAGGCGTTTACAACCAAGAAAAAAATTAAGATAAACAAAGATAAATAGAACATCAACCGGAAATAGTACTTGAGGGTTTGCTTTTTTTGTTCGTAGACTATGACAACGATAATACTAATTGAAGTTCATCTCCTCTCAGCTAATTAACGTCCCATGTGCCATCTTGCACTACATCTTTCTATTCACTCAATTAATCAACTCGTTTATAAGCTCGTTTGGGAACATGCTCTTGGGAAGTCAACAGAACTACAAGTGGAAAAACAGCAATCATGAAAATATTTACATCGCAATAATTTAGAATCGCGAAACTGAAAAAATGTTTCTATGTTGCCGCACTTTGAATGCCTTTGCGAAAAAATGAGAAAAATAATACTGCAGGATGAAATCTGACCAGTTATATATCTCAAATAAAATCTCAAGACTTCGTTGGGAAAATAACCTTCAATAATGATGTGATTCCAACGGGTTTGGAGCCGCAACTTTAAGTACAAACTTACGTACGGTAATATATATGTATAACGTGAATGTCAACGATAATCAACAAGGTCTGAGATTGTTTGGGATTAACTGATCAATAAAAAGCTTCAATTCTCATTGCATGGAAAATATACGATTTACATAGCTGATAAAGTGATAATGAAATTCTGGTTCAGAGAAATGTCAATGCTGATTTCATCGTCATGTTTAGTCCATTTATACGGTAGTAACAAAATTATTATTATAAACAGAATGCTAGTAATTTTTACAGGTCTAGTTTTAAAATCCAACATAAAACTGAACGCTTTGAAATAAAAAGCATTCCATTTCCAATCAATTGGCAAATCAGCATACGTGGCTCATTATGAAAATGAGATTTCAAACTAAATAAATAGTATTATAACTGTCATTAATAATGTAAATTATAACTGTCATTATAATGAATGTAAAGTTCCTTTCTCCAGATATTTTCCCTTTTCTGTTTCTGATATATTTTAGTAAATAAACCTATTGTTACAGATTGAAATAAAAAAGTAATGACAATGCATGTATACCCAACGTGAGAAAGAAACCCCGAAAAAAGTTCTTCAGACCAAACGTGAATTAGCCTACATGACACAAACACGTGATTCAGATCTCTGACAGTGTGATAGCGTGCACAGACTTTTTTGGTTCTACAGACGACACTGTCATGCATTTCAAGTAGATAAGGTGATGATGTTGGTGGGGATGGGGTAGGGTACGTGCTTCCAACCAACACGCCGCTATCTGCAAGACAGATCGTGTTGATTCTCGACAGCATCTTGGAAGGTTGTTCTGGTGTGGCTGTGAGACCCTTACAGCCTCTCTCAAAGAACCTCACTCAAAAAATTACGAAGATTTCTTTAATATTTGCGTTCGAATTTGTATTTGGAACGTATAAACGAAATATGCAGGATCAACATTATAAGTGTCTATCATGCCCGCTTGTAGTAAGAAAAAGAAAAGATCTCTTTTAAATAGAAATTTCCTTATTTTCTTGATTCAATTCAATACTCATAGTTTGCTTATTATTCTTTTCTATCTATTGTTATATCAAATATTCATCTAATCTGTATAAAGCTATGACGTATATTCAAGTATCTTTGCAAGAAAATCTATAGAGCCCAACTCAGTACATGCTCATTGGAGCAAAACGATTTGTTGAGTCCCAAGAGATCATCAGAGCAAAATCCATCAGATACTTCACATAGAGTTACTAGTTTTCTGAGACTATTTACAATACTTATCATTTTCTTCTTGTCAGTTTTCTTCTAATATCGTGCACAAATGCAATTATCCTTCATGGCTTACTAAAAATTACCTTCTTTCTGTTTTCAACCTTCGTATAGAGTCCTGTATTCGTTCAATTCGATCTTATCTTCTTTCCCTAATTTCCTGACATCTTTTTAAATTCATTCTGATTTTTTATTGGGTTTGAACGCATCAATTTACTGGTATTTTTTTCTCTTTCTCAAGCTTCAGGAGCTAGAAGTTTCATGTGAATTAAGGGAATTTCGGTAGTTCTTCTCTTGCCCTAATCCTTTTAATCTCGGATCACCTGTATATATTGCTATTTTCTTCCTTCTCTCGAAACGTTTCCTATCTCATTCATCGCTCTATTATTTCTCAACAATCCATCATTCAATAATGATTATTTCATTTTCCAAATTCTTCCTCTTTTCCTTAAGTCCAGTAAATTTTAAAATTTGAACTCTTCATTTAGATCAACTTGAAAAATGTCACTACTGCATAAGTGAAGAACTCTGAATGCAACAAGCATGTTAATGATAGCCTTCTACGGCACGTATAACATAAGGATGATGCATATCATACAGAAGCAGCAGTTTATAAATCCACAAGAGTGGCACTTTAATTGAATCCACTGACACTAGAAAAGTAAAGGGATAAGAACAAAGCTCAAGTCAGCTGAATACCAACTGATGAACTGATAGTGCTATGTACTATAGTATGATAGCTATGGCTATTCTTTAATCCCCATCAGAAGAATATACTGGGGAAATGTCAGATGCAATTCATTGGTGATGTTTCGTAACTCCATTTCAACCTTTGGGTTCAGCAACCAGTGGCTTGACGAGCAAGCCGCTGAGACGTCAATCTGCATTATCGCTTTCCTCTATCATTCTGCAATTGCCATAAATCACTTATCTTTCTGTACCAGTAATCTATAGGCTGGAAGACCTAGCCATTCTCTTAATTCATGAGTCACCGTGATGGTTTTATGGAATGTTCTAATAGTGGAATGAATCAATTTAATCGTTTTTCTATTTAATAGAATTTAGTTATTTATTTTTTAATTAATTTAAACTAGCTTTACATTATTTTCATCCCAAGAATTTCCTTTCATAATCACTCCATTAATCGAAAAACCGTTGAACACAATTCCACCTCAGCCGGAAGATAAGCATGGAAGCACTTACGAAAATATATTTTACAATTCATTCCCAAGATTATCAAAACTTATAGCCGATCAACAGACTGTGATGCATAGGTTGAATGGAATTCAATGGATCAACAAAAGTAATCAATCCTTTGAATCATAATACTCTTCGCTATCTATCAGGAATACTCCAGAACAGACTATATGTACAGGCAAAACGTTACGGTTCCAACGTGTGCATGGAAATACATTGAGCTGCAGCCATATTTGACCATTCTCCCTTAGTTAGTTATCAATGCTGCTAATCACGTTAACAAGGAGATGTATAACCTTCGATCTAATAAATTTCATCAGATGATTTCCTTATCTCCTGAGGCAACTCATTGCAATGCGAACAGTCGTTCTGATATGAGTAGCTTGGTACTTCACAGGTCGATGCACATGATAACTTTCAAATTATTTTGCACATGCACTTACCCATAACTACATGGAGAGCTACTTCATCTTAGTAGCTTCATTTGCAATGGAAACTATCATATACACCGTTTCAACTATAAATTCTGCAATATAATGAGGAGACGATATGACGGCTGCTAGCGAGATACAATTTGCAGATAAAGAAATTTCAGTCCCTATACAGATTTAACAGTAGGAACGCAGTGGAAATTCAACGGTAAGAGAACAATAAACATTCGTATGCAAACTCCATTGATAGCGTGGAAGTTATCAGCTATAAGCATGCAATGAAGTAAAATATCCACAGGCTATCAGCTGCATTATATGGAGACTCATACCGTCTTGTTAGGAAGCACCACGGTATATATAGAAGTATTCCAGGACCGCCTATACTTTCACCAAGGCATATTAGACAAAAATCACTTTAAAGCATTCTAGAAGTTACCAAAAAATGAGTAATTTCCCAAAAATAGACTGCTGTGGATTTCACAAAATAACTGTTGGTATATAAGTGACTAATACTCAGCAATCAAATAAACAGCATAATAAAAACTAAAAATTGGACAGAAATACTGCACCAATTTTGCTATGTAATTGAAAACATGAAAATCCTCATAGTCAACTGTTTTCTAGCTGAATGATGCAAGTATTTACCTCTTCTATAGATGAATAATAACATAAAAAGACCTGTTACATAACCTACAACAACATAATCTGCCTCACTTAGTATACGGCAAGCCATCATAAAATATCCTTGAGATTATTCTCATTAAAAAGAACAACAGATTTATTTACAGAATCAGAATTAAATTTGTATTCCAAACTCTAGATTACAGATTTGATTAACGCAATGCAATATTTATATGCGAGTAATATTTACATCATACATTCACCCTTACATAATATGCCTATACATCTCATACCCTTACATATTTCTGGGAAAAAGCGGGGTATCGTATTTCAATAACTATTTTGATTCATACCATGGATTCTTATTTATTACTCAGTTGGATATTCCAGTGCTCTTGAAATCCAGTTTTAAAGTATTAATGTTTTTCTTCAAATGCTTGGAAAATTTCAGATAGTGTTGGTAAACATTGTACAACAAAAAAATAACCAGTATGACGGTTTAGTTCTCCAAGTACATGAATACCTCATTAATTTAATCTAGACGAGTTTCGCAGTTGACCTTTTAACTTGGACTACGACCATCAGAGTTCAGAGCTATTTCAGACATTCACGATGACAATCTCTTCTCATATTCAGTTAAACGACGCTGTAATCGTCTCCTTCAAGTCTTTGTAATCGTTTGTTTCTGCAGCAGAGCGCCAACACCTGACACGACCGTCTGCAGGAATGGCACGAGAACACCTCACGAATCCTTCGTGGAACAACTTAGACAAAGAAAGACAAAAGACATGCACTTAGACAAAGAAAGCAGCTCTGCGGATGCTTAGCGGACTTGAAGCACTCGCTATCATCTTCAGATCTCTATTCTCAAGTCGGCGGTCAACTTGACCGGCCGTTAATTCGGTTAATTAAGCGTCAGCCAGGCGTCTTCGGAGCAATCGTCGGTGGCAATTAACCGCTTCCAAACACCTAAAGCTTCCTGTTATCCGGTCTGTTTTACCGCCATTTATATGCTACCGTTGTTCCAGTTCTGTTGTCGCAATACAGAAGCAAGGATTTCCGGCGTAAATGCACTGTTTAAAAATACAGTTACGGGTTTTAAAGGTGTGTTATTATTTTTGAGATAAGGACGATCATTGCTAGTGTGATGACCACTTAATATTGTGGGAACAGTTGGGGAAAAGTTGATTTGATAACATCGTTATTGTTATATTACACCTTGGAAATTTAATAGTTTGCTCGAAGAACTTCTTTAGGATTCCTGCCAAAATAATATTATCCAGAAAAAAATACTAGTGCCAGGAAACTTTAGAGAATCTGGGCTCATAGGATTTCAAATTGTCATTAGATAAACTGCAAAACAAATCTATTATTTAGGAATCTATGAATCCACTTCTAGTATATCACTGTGAAGAACTGGCAAAAATTTTGACTCTAATTGTATGGTGTACAAGTATGGTATGGTTCTTTCATAGTTAGTTCTAGTATTGATTTGACGCACTTCAAAAATATTAAATATTTTATGAAGTTGACATAATAACTGAAATAGTTTTATTCTGTATAATTTCCATTGAATGATCAGAGAATCAGTTGAGTATTACACAATTAAAAGTTATTCCAACCTTTGGGCTTTAAGTGTAATCCTTGCCATGATATTTTGAGATATTAGGCTACAATGATAAATCGAATGAATAATCAACATCGATACTGAACTTGTGGCGCCTCCTCATGGTTCGAAATAGTAGCCTAGTCATTCAATGATATTGCTAAATTAGATTTAAAAAATTTCACTCATCCAATGTAATGTAGGCATATAATCATGCTTGGAGATTTTAATGCTGATCAAGTGTAGGATACATTTGAGAGCAGGCAGGTGAGAACGTTTTTTGAATCGGTGAATCTAGTAATTCTTGACAGTTTGCCTACATTTCATACTGACGCATGTCATTGTCTCTCTCGACCTTACTGTTGTCAGTGACCCAGAGTTTGTTATATATAATGGGCAGATACCGTTTTGTATGTCAGCACATGATTTAGCCTAACTAATTCTATTTATAGCATCGAGTACAACATTTAGTGTACTCTGAGGATTAGGGCTAGAAGCTAAGAGGCATAGACTTTAACCGCTGTTTTGCAACTGCTGTTGAAAAGCCTTGGTATGATATCGTCCTCATATCATATTAATGACAAGGTTATTATTCCAGAAAGCTAAACTGCATGGTGAGATAGATGAACTGAAACAAAAACTTCAGAAAGACCTAACCACAAACCTACTGCATATTAAAAAAATGTTTTCCAATATAAGATGCCGATATAATAAGACCAATTTTCATGCAACCTATCTGGTATTGTCATTAATTTTTTTGTTAGAACTAACTGACCTGCTCCAATGTTGGGCCAGAAATCGCTTTCCTCGCCCGAATCGACAGAAGGGAATGACGCGGCCGTTTCTGTTGGCATGCCTGTGCGTCAGCTAGATCCACCAAACGTCTTTCAGGTAGGTCATTGGGTCCAACACACTGTGCTCACTCCTCCCTCCTCACTCCTCACACGCACTTTGTCTCCTCCAATTACACACACGCACACAACTCAGCCAATAAGCTCTGTGGACATATCAAAAGCAATTCGTGATAGATTTGCCCTCTGATTGATGTAGAATGTAAAAGGAAAAATAAAACAAAAAAGTAAAAAAATATATGAGGAAACAGATGTAAGTTATTATAGAATAAAAAACAAAATAGAAGTAACAAGGAAATTAATGTATTGTCAAAAAATGTATATTTTTTAGGGGAAAAAATTTATGAATTTGAGAAGAGATATTCGTAATAGATTCGTTGGCAACTGATTGATGTATCATAAAAGAATGAATATCACTGAGGAGTAATAGCAGAAAAATTGAGAAATTTGTGACGAGCAATTCAACATAGATCAGATTGATGTGATTTAGAAGAAATACGCGAAATAAAAATTATGAGAAATTTGATGCATTGAAGAGAAATGTAAAAGGAATGATATAATACAAAAATTGAGAAATTATAAATATGCTACAGGTGGTGAAACGGATAAATTATAATCAGGATTTTGATGGGAAAATGGAGATTAAAATTTGGAGAAAAGACAAAATGATAAATTTGGAGAAATAAAGAATGAATGAATTTGAGGCATGTGAAAGCGTTTCATTGTAAAATAAAACAAAAAAATTTAGACAAATAAAAACTGAAACAAAATAACAGAAACTTAAAAATTAAAGCTAAAAAATCAGAAACAGCATTGTGGATATTACAGGCCAGATTGGACAGCACACATTAGCACACTAAGAGATGGATAAAAAGGTGAGACCAATGGGATAAACCTTACAAATGCAAGCAAGCATGCATGGGTTATCATTAGTATCAAACTAGCAGTGTTATGCATAGTATCCTATGATGCCTCAAGGTAATGTTTTCGAATTGCCTTGCTACGCCCATCAATACGTGTAAACTGTGTGAAGTAATCTTACTGTTATTTTATGCAATCAACATAACCAAAGTTCATTCACCACTATTTTACTCTAATATGAGTTATAATATGTGTGGAATAATGTTTGCTAGTATATTATTATAGATGAGAGCTAAAATAAATTTCATTCTACAATATACTCAATGAATTATATCTCATCAAATTGCAATACATCAATGAACAAATAAATACAATGAATACATAAAACGCAAGATTGAACTCCAAAATTGAACAATAGTTCATTTTCAACATTCTATCAAAATTTCAATACTGTCTAAATACTTGAGGAATATCCCCGTATACGGGGAAAATGTATTTTGGTTGAAGAAACAACGTGATAGAATATCTGTTCAAGTTCATTGCTCTTAAAACATGTTCGACACCTTCAATGTGAAAATCTAGAAAAAGGTAGCTGAATGTGAGGCTCTCCACCTCTTGGAGAAGATGGCTATCGAAACAAAACACAATCCTTCTCAACTTCTCTATTTTCAGTTGCACTTTTATGTTTTCTAAATCATTCAATGGAACTTCCAGACATTCTGTATACAACAAAGTACAAAAATCTCAGAGTGAAAAACATTGTTCACAATAGGCAACAATCTGAATGCATTATGTATAGCATAGAGCAGTTTCTAATTTTAAAAATAATACTTTCCATATTTAAACCCGACTGGAAACTATGGGCTTATTAGAAAATGAAAAAAATAAAATACTATTCCTTGAATATTCAAAACTAATTCTTCAAAATATTTCGATAGATTGAGATCAATATCTAAGATAGAGGCTATTATAAAAAGCGTGCTAAATAATATTATTTTCGTACATTTGAGATACGGCATCTCAAAAGTTGAGATTTTAAACTCTAGAGCGTCCAAATCCTTCTTAAAATTCGAGACTAGACTATCCTATGCTTTTTGGACGTTTTCTACGAAAAAGACAGTTGATTTAGCAAATCCACGTTAAAAGTCTTAGCAAATTTCTTGTTGCAAATGATGAAGAAAACATGTTCTTTCAAACAAATCAATCATCACATTTTTATACAAAATGCAAATGAAAGTGTTCAGTAAGATCTTAAAATCAGTCAATAATGACCATTATTGGCTGATAATGATCATTATCAAATAATGACCCAGACATGATACTACAATGTCAAAAAATTCATTCTATCTTTGCGAATACAATAGGAAAACATTTGTAACAATATTGAAAAATTATGATTTCCTCAGCAGGCTTTTTGAACATAAGGTTCAATTGGTACATTCAACACCAACAATAACAATCTAAAATGAAGTGTGATAGAGTATACACAATATCATTAGGCTGCCTCATCAGGTCGTTACTCATATTGATGGAATCCGCCTTTTTTGATGACGTCCAATTTTTTTAGCCTTATATTGATTTGTCATTACGAGATTACGCCTATGCAATGACAAAACTAGATCAGATATCTGGAAAAATACCATCCAATTTTTTTCTAGAATATACAAGCATTAAGGCTGTGTGCAGGGTTTTGGTCATAATTTTTTTTCGAAGTTTCTTGTACTGAATATTATTAGGGCTTTGAAATGTAACTAATGTTGAGAATTTTTTTTTTAATTACTTCAAGAAATATGGGGGTTTAGAGTAGAAATTTTGCGGGTTTTGGGGGCAATTGATCTTACCTATGAGTGATTTTAAACTTCTGATAAATTGTTAATAGCTTAAAGACTCCTTGAGGAATAAAATGGCATGTTCATTTTAATCTAACAAAGGTTTTTTTCAATATAATTTCTGAGAAATTGAAATTTTTTACAGATTTAAAAAAATGTATTTTGAAAAAAAATAATTGCTTGATTGGAGTAAAAAATATGTAATTTTATTCCTCGAGGTGTCCTTCAGTTACAGAAAGTTTATCAAAAGGTTAAATCGCTCATATGCCCCCGAGATCAATTGCCCCCAAAAACCAAAAAAGGTCAATTTTGAACCCCCATGTATCATTAACAAAATTTCCTTATAGCAATAGATAACATTTCGAAACCCTAATAATATTTAATACAAGAAAATTCGAAAAACATTATGACCAAAACCCCGGCGCACAGCCTTTAAATATGACGTTGGCGTGTCAAAATGTATGTCTATCTAATCAATCACATGTTCCTTGCATCACTGACACTCTTAACATCATTTTCGAAAATAACGAGTAGAATAGTACTGCAATCAAAAGGACAACAATTAGCAAATGATTAGAGCCAGGTCAACAATGGTAAACTTTGGCCAAAAACTGAAATTAGCACGGAGTTCCGAGATGCCAGTTGCCTGTCTTGAAGATCTTAATGAGAGAAGACGAGCTGAGCTCCAAAGAAGGCCATGATTACTGTCGTAAATCAAAATTCTATTTTGACGGCAAATAATGACGGGGAGTTGCAAGATAACTTACTAACAGTTCTTTTTTCATTTCTCAAGATCTCCTCGCTTTAAAAAGTGGCCCGAAATGATCTTCCATCCACCAGAACAGTTATTACCACTGCTCCGTCCCTTATATTACAGTCAAGTTGCAAGTGCAAGCCTCGTTGAGTGAAATTGGGTTCACTTGCTTTTTAATGACTGTTTCAAATGAGATTGATTAGAGAATGCTTTGCGCCATGATTACAATTGCAATGATCAGTGATTACATAGAGTCTTCTTGACTTCAACGCCGTAACATTAAACAGTAAACTATAAAATAATAAATTTCAAATTATTGGATACTTTTAATTTAATAATAACGTTCTATCTTTATAGCTCACATGAATTATTCACATGAACTATTCGGCTTTAGTCTTAGCAGTTTATATACGAGATACGGCCACTGTCGGTACAATATCTGTTGTAACTGTTGGAGCTTTCCGTATTTCCAATATTCAATCAGATTAATTTATTTTTTTCTTATACGCCTCACCTACTGAGGGAATATACTCTTAAAGAGGAGCATACCCAGTAAGAAAATCACTTGTCCCCTATCAAATCTTTCGTCGTTCTACTATAGTGTAGGCCTACTATCATGTACAATAATTACAGAAAATGTTGGCTGGAGGAGTCAGAAAATAATTATATTTGGATTTAAAATGCAGGGTCAACAAAAAAATTAATGATCTACTTATTACACCATTATTTATCTCAATAAGAACTTTATCTATGACTGAATATTCACCTAAATTTGGCGGTTTTGATAGCAGAGTAGACCTTCTTAATTGATTTTTTTGTCTGGAAGTTATTCACTGAAGGACTCAAATTTAATGAAATCTTATTTACAATAGACACGCTGATTTCACGGGAAAACAACTATCAATTACTGTTTGAAAGGATGCTTGATCTGCCACTCTATTAGGCCTAGTTCTCGTACATTGTACAAGGCTTCAAAGAAAATACCAAACATTCATCTTGGTAATACCGATCTAATCATCCGTGCTTGGCGATCCTCTCTTCTACTCTCCACTCTCACTCACTCACTCCACTCACTCACCACTCCAGGTAGGCAACTAATAAACCATGAGTGCATCTCATCTATATCATTTCTTTGACCGGTGCTATCAAGCAGCAGTCATAAGAATGACGGTTACAAAACCATGAGTTGTCGTTAAACCTCCTAATCACCAAGACGTTCATCCACATGTGAGATGTCGACTTTCTCTCATTTTATTTTCCATTTATTTTTGAAGTGTCATCGCTTCTAATCCTCTCGCTCAGATCAGACAAGCTTCAATTCATTATCCAAGTCCTCATCTCTAGCACCGACACTCACAGGACAATTACAGCTTTCTTTCCTCTTGTCTTCAACTCAATAGGCCAATAACGAATAGTTGAAAACTTATCCGATTTTCGTAATTCCTGACGTTTAGCTTCAAGCTACAGGAATAAATTAAAGACATGAACATCAAAAGATACACGTGAACGAGCCAGCTACTTTTTAAGGACCATAACTCTGTCCACTCTACTTCAACATTAGGTCATTAGAGAACAGAGACAAGAAATCAGAGAACAGAGAACTGTTTCATGCCTCAATGCTTTATGCTGAACGAGGGCATGCGCCATACGTAAGTAAGTGTATACTCACAGGGATGCAACTTCCATTGCCTAGATACCCCTCAAGGCATGTGTTAAGACTTGAATATAGCTAGAAGAATGGATTGGACATGTTCAAAGAGACTTTGTAAAACTGCGCACGTTGCTAACGAAAAAATAGTTACATTTCTGATAAGGTCCTATGGCTTTCATCAAAGTTCCACCAAACTGTAGAACCTCTACATATTTTGTAGATCCATATACAACTGTAGAACCTCTCTGTCTTCATATTTAAATTAATAAATAACAACAGTCTCTGAAACAAATACAGTACTACCCACAGCAAATTTGCAAATTTTAAATTTGATTCATTGCAACCTTATGTGTATAATGAAAAAACAAAATTGACAACTACAAAATAATAAAACAAAATTCTTAAATTTCTAAATATTTGAAGAATTGAATCAAAATTATTAGCTATAATAAGTACAATGTAGCTGAGCCTATAGAACGCTAATTAGACGATGTGATAACGGAGAACTACATTGGGTGAAATCAATGATGGTGTTACGTGTTCTGTCACTAAAATAATGCTGGCACACTTATATGTAACACTCGAACTTTATTTACACGAATTACTTACAACAAGCACTAATCAGTTTTACCACAAAAGAAAAGCCAATCAGAAATAAACAGTTCAATAACGTTCAACTAATAATGTATTTACTATATCACTGTACAAAAACTGATTACTAATTTTTGATCGATAATTCAATATTAGAATGTGTGCAATAATCTATTCAAGGACTCAACTAAACACTTATGAAGCACAATGGTCTGCCACACTTTTATCAATCACAATTTGCACTTTGTAATCCGTAGAAGAATGTCTACTGTTAAAAAAAAAATTACCACATAAACTTATCAAGAGCACTTGATATGCGTAATTACAATTAATAAATAATAAATAATTAATAATAGCACTGTTATGTCTATTTGTATACTTCCCCACAAACTTTCACTCGTTAGGATACGAACGTAAAGGAAGCTTCAGCAACAACTGACTGACTGCTGATAATCACACCCGCTTCTATAAGATGTTTTGTTTATTCTAGTAATTTCCATATTGGATACATATCGGAGTCATTCTACTATTTACTCGATCATTCTAGAAACGCATTTGTCAAATGAGAGTGAGCAAGAAGAAGAGATGATACGAAATGAAGGCAGAAAGACAAGTACATGTTATCAGTGCAACCGGAAGCACTGTTGACACGATGAGTAGTGTAGAGTGTTTTCTTATTTCTTGCGTTTCATAATAATATAATTTTTACGTCAATATTAGTTCATGTGGGCAATATTAGTTCCCTGGACTCGATGGAAATACGAGAGTATCATGAATTTAAAAATATCTTCGATTTCTCTAGATATTTTCCTCAACAATTCATCCACAGCGAAGCTACCAAATTATATCAAATGAATTGGTATGTCCATCAAATATGGACTATTATACTCAAAATTCCATATTTTTTAGTTTTTTTTTTTTTTTTTTTTTTGAGGATGAAGCCCACATAGGTCTGAGACCTGTGCGTGGGTAATGAGTTGGATGATGGTGATTGATGAGTTGGACCTACAGTTTTAGGTGGGTTCCGAACCACCGGGAAGTGATTTTACAGCAGAGAACAGTGTCTTTTTTGCTGGCCAATCTAATCGGTCACCGTTACGAACAGAACCTACGAGAACGCAGCTTATCTCTCTGATTGAACAGATACCTGCTACGGCTCGCGGCTATCACTTCCCTAGTTAGTTTTCATATATTTTTTATTCATATTTATTCTTCTAGATATTGTATATTTTTCTGTGTGACAAAAGCTTAAGAGAAGAATAGTGTACCCGACCCTTCACAGAGCATAGACGAGCTCCTGCTTATCCTGTACAAGTTCACGGACTCTTCCGTTCGCGATACTTGATCTGTTATTTTTAGAAAGAATACTTGACCGTTTGTCGTCTTGGTCGTCTACACTACAGCATAGCGATGAACCTTTCTTATCGGCAGAGCAAGCGAGTTCACGCACATCCTAAGATGGTTATCTGAGGAACAGGTTGATGGAAAACATTGCACTCTACACCTGGAGCGCAAATAAATATCTGGAAAAGGAAATAGCTACGAAGACACACATTCCCAGCCCAGGGGTTGTTTACTTTAATGTTTTCTACAACTGGGAAACAAAAGACGACCTTTTGCGGATAATTTCATAGCTGACTGTTCAGAAGAACACAGAACCCAGGACCATATAGTATCGTAGTATAGTCCCGCAGAGAACCACTCTAGCATGAAAGAGAAACCCAAGTATAAAAGTAATAATATTTCTCCACCTCATATTTTATTAGAATTAGAACAAGTTTTTCCATGATGAATGTCACAAATTTGTAAGATTGGAAGCTTATCATTGATGTTTTTACTTATTTGAAGTATTTGAAGAATTATTGAAGTATTTACTTACTTATGCATATCAGAATCACATTTTCAATACATTCAGTGCAATTAAACCCCTCAAGCTTTTTGAGGGGGATTTACAAAATTCTACAGCAACATATAAATATTTATTTTTATTTTTAAAAAAATGTAACAAAAATTGTTCTTTTTCGATGCAAAATTCACCTTCAAAACCAATTTCAATGTAGCGCTCTCCTTAATCCTGTTTCTCGCTTTCAGCTGCAGCTGAATTGATCAATCACTTTTTCTACCACTGGTAGTAGAAGAAAGGGGGATTTATCACAGTCCTGAAATAAAATCCTAAAAAGTGGTACTTATGAGTACCTAACCATGATATGAAGCTTAAATTTCAAGTATAGTTTGCAATGAAGTAGAAGATTGGTTACTGTACTCACATGTCTGATTACTGAGAAATAACATAAAATGGAAAATTACAACTTTCGTTAATTTTGGTAGACATTTTAAATTATGCAGCTCCTTTCCATATACAAACTACAGCAAAATGGTTAATGTTCACATCTTTCAATTACAATTTATATGATGACCAGAGAACTTCCAATAAATAAACTTAGTTTTTACAATTAATTCCAATCACTCAATCTGATCAAGTTATGGGGGGGGGGGGATTGTTGGGAAATTGAAAATTGGTATTCAGTACAAAATTTCAAGCAGTTCTGGACATATTGTTCCACTCATTTTGACGAACATTAGAATAATTTCAAATCTGACTGAAAGTGGATGAAACTCATTTAGTAAGTAAATGCGTACCTATGGCTTTTGTTGCTGGGAAGATTCTTACAGGTCGTTCCACCTCGCCACCTCGCTATATTATTGGAAACAATAACTCAATTAGTGCTTATATACTGTATTATTATTATTATTATTAATGCCTGGATTTCTTGTTTCATGACGAACTGCGTTGTTAATATTAACTTTTCATGTGAAATTTAACGACTTGCAGTCAAATATTTGTTAAGAATAAGTATAACTCACTTAATCTGTAGGCCGAGCGCTTTCGAATCTATGAGATCTGAAGATGGATCTCATAGATTCGAATCTATGAGATCCATCTTCAGAGGCTATGGATCTCATAGATTCGAAAGCGCTCGGCCTACAGATTAAGTGAGTTATACTTATTCTTAACAAATATTTGACTGCAAGTCGTTAAATTTCACATGAAAAGTTATTATTAATGCCTTGATAATCATGATAAGAATTTAGTCGAGGAAATCCATCAAAGAGACGAAAGAAACAACATAGAAAGCTCATAGTGGGAACGTGGAATGTTCAGGGTTGGACAAATAAAGTATTGGAAGTCACGCAACAATTCCACAAGATGAATATAGATATACTGGTGACTAGCGAAATGAAAAAGAAGGGAAGTGGTTGCGAAGAGGTGGAGGATACATTGCTTTTTTGGAGTGGAGTAGATAAAGACCAGAGAGCCAAAGCTGGAATAGGAATACTCATCAAGAAGCAGCTCAAAAGGTTCATAAAGTCATGGAATCCAGTTAATGAGAGAATAATTGAAGTAGAGCTGGAAATCTATGGACGAGATATAGTAATCCTTGGCGTATATGGTCCAAATGATGACAGTCATATGCAAGATAAAGCAGATTTCTTTGAATGCCTGAGGATGAATATTGAAAAAATTAATGATCGAAAAGAAATAATTCTAGCAGGTGATTTAAATGGAAGAATAGGCAGAAGAATTAATGACATGGTGGTTGGCAGCTTTGGAGAAAACAATCTAAATGACAATGGAGAGAGAATAATAGAGCTTTGTGAACTCCAGAGTTTGAGAATACTTAATGGTTTCTACAGACATAAAGAAATCCATAAGTTCACATGGACACAAGAAACTCGCAATCTCCGGTCAATTATAGACTACATCATAATGAAGCAGAGGTCATCAATACGCGTGAAGGATGTACGTGTGAAAAGAGGGCCAGAATGTGGATCAGACCATAGATTAGTTTGGGCAAAGCTGGAGTTTCCATGGAATGGCTGTAAACCCGATAATAAAGAGATTTCTGGTTGTGAGAAAATAGGTACTGCAGGGGAAAAATTGAAAAAGTATAAGTTGGATCTCCTGCAGGACGTCACTATAAGAGATCTGTATCAAAGAAGATTGGACCAGAAATCAATGGAATTCAGGTTTGATAGCCCAGAAGAAATCTATAGCCACATAAAGCAATGTATACACCAAGCAGCATTGGAGGCATTGGGAGAGGAAGTAAATGATCAAAGGAACTATAAGTACAACTTAACAGAAGTAACAAAGCAAGAAATTTATAATAAAAAAGTGCTGTATGAGAGATGGTTGAATACGAAAAACATAGAGGACTTGTGGAAGTATAGAGAGAAGAATAGAGAGGTGAAAAAGTTGGTAGTAAGGGAGATTAACAATCAGTGGGAAAAACGATGTTCACTTATAGATCAATATATTGGAGGTGCAAGAAGCTCTGAATCCTGGAGAGTGTTGAAAACCCTTCGAACAAACAGAAAGGACAAAATAAGTGTAACTCAATTCAAACCTGCAGACTGGGAGGAGTACTATAAAAACCTGCTCACGGAATAAAGACCAGAGTTTCTGGACAATAGTGCAACGCAAGAGGAGCAGGAACAACATGAAATTTTCGTAATACAAGATGAAGTAGAAAGCGTTATTAGAACTTTGAAAAATAATAAGTCAGCGGGACCAGGAGGTATTAATCCAGAGCTGATCAAGTGTGGATCTAAAAAATTGTTCAGGATCTTGACATTGCTGTTCTAGAGAGTAATTAATGGGGAGGAGGCACCAGGAGAATGGAAAATAGCACACATGTCCTCTATATTTAAAAAAGGCAACAGGAATAAGTGTGAAAATTACAGAGGTATTGCAGTTCTACCAACAATGGCCAGAGTCTATGGAAAAATTTAAAAAATGAAGCTTGAGAAAGAGATAGAAGGGAAAATTGGACAGGAACAAGCAGGATTCTCGGCAGGAAAGTCATGTGTAGATCATATATATACTCTGCAACAGATCATACAGAAAAAGTGTGCAAAAAACAGGTCAGTACATCTTGCTTTTGTGGACCTCAAGAAAGCCTATGATACAGTGCCCAGAAATGGACTCTGGAAAGCAATGAAAAACCTTGATATAACTAGAAATCTCATCAATGCCACAATCCAACTTTATAAACAGAACAGGATTGGTATAAGGATAGGTAAAAATATAACACAACCATTTGAAACATCAAAAGGCTTGTTACAAGGCTGCAGCTCATCTCCAACCCTTTTCAAGATATTCTTAGAGGATACCTTGAGAACTTGGAAAAGAAAGTGCCAAGGAATGGGAATACCCGTCCGAGGAGAGCACCTTTTCACCCTCTGTTTCGCAGACGACCAGGTTGTTATTGCACAGGATGAGGATGATCTGGGATATATGATGAGGAAATTGAAAGAAGAGTACGAAAAGGCTGGTTTGGAAATAAATATGGACAAGACTGAGTATTTGCAGACAAATTAAAATTTCACGCAAAATTTGGCCATTGACTGCAATACTGAAATAAAAGGAGCCAATAAATTCAAATACTTAGGGTTCACCATCACGCAAACCGGCGATACAGAGGAGGAAATAAAAATGAGATTGGCACAGACAAGAAGTTGCATAAGGCAGTTGCACCCCGTCATATGGAGTAGGAATATTCATAAGAAAACTAAGCACAGAATATTTAATGCAATTATTAGAAGTATTATGACTTACGGTGCAGAGGTGTGGGTAACCAACAAGAAAACAAAGAGTAAAATAAGAGCTGTCGAGATGGAATATTGGAGAAGATGCTGTGCGTTGACTAGGATGGATAAGGTGAGGAATGAGGATATCAGAGGCAGAATGAGGGTGGAATTTGATATAATAAAATTCATAGAAGAGAAAAGATTGATGTGGTATGGTCATGCGAGGAGAGCTAGTGCCAGTGAGTGGATTGGAATGGTGACTGATTGGAGCCCGATTGGGCGGAGGAAGAGGGGACGACCGAGAAGGTCTTGGAGGGATGAGGTGGATGAGGCTATGGTTATGAGGAATTTGAGGGATGGTGAGTGGGAGGACAGACGGAGATGGAGGACTCGACTAAAGGAAGGAAGACAGTAAAGTACTGTAAAATCCTAAAATATATATATATATAATCATGATATATATTTCAAGGGATGACTTTTTATGATCAGTTCACTTTGTATTTAATTTCACTTTCATAATTCTGATTGAAAACAAGTTAATAAGTTGTTTTCAATGTTTTGGTACCTACTTTCACTGATGTCTGGTATTTTTTCACTATGAACTTAAAACTTAATTTCTCCTTTTTGTCCTGGATTGAAGTGATTTCACAATTTCATTGATACCAAACATACAAGTTGAACATTCTTTTAAAGTGGACCTTTTGGTACTGAATAATGGAACCAGTTTCTTTCTTTAGTAATTTTTGACCAAATTCAACCATTTATTGGTTTTAAGATTTGAAAATTTAGTAGTGCAAAATATATATTTCACATCATATTAGATATATTTTATATATTTAAATATATTTTACATGTGTAATTTTAATGCTTATAGCAGGCCGGGTTAAACTAGTTTTCGGGCCGCAGTTTCCCCATCACTGCCTATCCTATAAGCCAACAATATATACGTTTTGTACAAGCTGCCATCAAAGTCCGGTAATTCCGAGAGAATTCAAGCAAGTTCAGAGGCGTTCTACCGGTTGTAATTAACTCTTATTTTTAGTCTTGCCGTCTTTATTCGTCTTCCTTTCTTTGTGGTCAGGTTTTTCTGGACTTTGTGGATTAGAATGACTGGAGTGATCAGTCTGAAGTACGTATCACAGAAATTCTAGCATTGGATATGAAACAAAAATGCTGCTGAAAATGGGCTACAAAACTTTTTTGTTTTTCTCTCAATAAATTGCCTTTGAACGCATGATAGAAATAGAATGAACTAATTGAACAATAGTGGATGTACAAAAACCAAATCCCAGATTAAAACTGCGTCGCATTGTGACATGTAATAAGTTCATTGGGGATATTCATCCAAGAGTTATGGAGAAGGAAAAATTATATAGAAACTTATTAAATTTGAACTTCAGGCTACATTTTAAATTACTATTTTGAAAATACATAAATTGAAAAAATACTATTTATTGATATTTTTTATATTTTAACCAATTAGGCTAGTTCATACTAAATGAACAATAAATAATGACACCTTTATCTAAAGATAGTTACCCCAATCAGAAAGTCCCTCATATTATAGTGATGTTTTGCTTGAAAACCAGTTCTTCAATGCCCACACATAGTTTTGTAGCTTTTCTGTATTGTATAAATATTATTGGGTAATAACTTCTCCAGATTCTTCAGGGTCCAATGGAGCTCTCATTTCCAATCACCATGAAAGTTGACATTCCGTTAAGAATTTATTATGCTAATAAAGTTGGTACTAAAGTTGAGGGAAAAATGGGCTCCAGTCACGTCCTGTGGGATGCAGTAATAAAGTTCAGCAAACACAAAAATTAGATTAGATAAACGTACAAAATCTTATGTCTGTATCTGTAATAATATGACACCACACAATTCTTGAATTCTGGTGTTGACAAGAAATAACTGTAGATAAGAGTATTTTATCCACTCATACTAGTCTAGATTCGTTTTTTTTTCTTTACTTTAACGTCTGTTTATCTTGTTTTTCTTTCTTTTCTTCAACACTACTATTTATTCTCCATTCATCAGCCTATTTCGGATTGATACTATCAGCTGGAGACAGAAAAAAAGAGACGGCATTCATAACTTTTCTCTCATTCCGACTTATTCAAGGTTGGAGAAATAGCAGTACTCTGTAAATAATGTGGGAGAGACATCAAATAGTACAATGGTAACAAACGTCAAGAAAAATAGTACAAGAGGATCCTTTTCAAAGTCAAGCAGTTGAGTGTCCTTCAAGACGTCTCAATTTACATTCTATACAAACGTTTTTAAAAGATGTACTAGTAGTACAGCAATGTAAAGTCACAACATTCATTATGAAAGATGAATGGCATTGGAATTGGAATTGAATAAAAAATGATAACATTTTTTTGTTTGGGAGATATGAGAGATAGAGTGACTGTTAGTCAAAAATACATCTCAATGGGAAATTTAAATTTCTTTCACACATATTCCATGAAAATGTTTGACTCCTAATTAGAATTGAAATTTATACCTGACATTTTTTTAAATTTTTTTTTGTTTGATGTCTAAATTTTGCAAATGTCAAAGTGCTTCTTTTGAGCATTATTCATTTCAAAATTTATAAATAGAGGAATGCTCAGATTTTGACGATAACATAACCTAAATTTGAAGAATTTCATTTCAAAGAATATCATCTGTTGAAACGGATTACCATGTCTCCAGGTGGAACTACCCGGAAGGGTCTCCCTCACAATCAAAAGACATTATGCTAATAATAATTATAATAATATCCAAAGATCATGTTCAGAATTTTTTTCCTGAATTCAACAATTTCTTTCTTCAAGGTCTGAGGTTCAGGGCCTGAGACCTGTGCGTGGGTAATGAATTGGATGATGGTGATTGATGAGTTGGACCTACAGTTTTAGGTGGGTTCCGAACCACCGGACTAGATCTTTTAAATGTCACTTCTACACTGAATATTTATATTACACTAGTCCTAAATGCTAACGTTAATATTATATATTTTGAAAATAATGACGTGATACACCCAATGATGGTTCTGATTTGAATCGAAATTGAAAAAAATGTGAATAAAAGCAGAGCAGAAGATCGGTATTCTCGAAATGCAACAGATTTTGCTTATGAGAGAAATTGCTTACCGTTATTAAGACTTTTGACCTTCAGCAGTAGCGAATGCAAGGGGGGATTTCGATTTTGGGATGTATCCCTCCTGAAATTCTCAACCGACACTGAAAAGCCACCCACTGAAAAAATTCGCCTCTGCTTTCAGACATGGGATTTATGCAAATCACAAATAAAATAAATCGATGTAGGCCTAGCTATTGAGAGATCTGGATCTTTGATCAGTCACTGTCAATAAATTAAGATTAGGTCATGGATCCCTTCATGCTTGGAAAAATATTGATACGGCATCAACCATGACAAAAAGATTAGCTTATTCATCCGCTGGATAGATAATTGGTTTTTCATTAATTTGAATAAGATTTTGTTGAAATTATACAACTTATTATAGGTTATATAACTCGATACTTCATAATGTAAGACAACATATTCATAACTTTATATGATTTAAAATTATTCAAATGATAACTATTGTTTGATGACAATAACAATATTGTTTAATGTCAATAGAAGAAGATTCCTTTTCTTGATCAATCCATTTTTAATAAGTCTACGAATCGTTCCAAGACATTTATTCAGAACGGATTTCTAGACTACTACAGAGGAAGAGCATTGCATTGTTGGAAGAATGATAGATATTAGGTTAGTTGTTCTCTGTCACTAAGATAATAAATTATTAGGCTATCAATGAATTTCACCATCCAATTTTTGACCTCGGCGCCATGGAATCTTTTATCTATGAACAGGTCAATTTCCACCACATACATTCAACAATGAATAATATATCATTGAAAAGTTTGATAAGATGAGTTAGTTCGTGTCACTTCACTTGTACAAGTACTAATTATTATTATTATTATTATTGAATGAATTTTTTCATGAAAAGGAGATACATACTGAAGTCTCTCCTAACAAAATGTTAGGATAGAGCCAGAGTCGTTCAATGTCAGTTAGTAACAAATTCAAATGAAATATTATTTAATTTTTGAAGTGTTGATTAAATTTTGGAATATAGAATAACTTTTAAAATCGAAAATATATTTAATTTCAATTTGGAAAAATGTTTAATGATGAAAAGTAATAAAGTAATATTTTTAAATACATGTGCCCGTAAAAACAATTTATGTAGACTAATAAAATTGGAGAATTTATGTTCATTAGTTTCCCGCTCACCTCTTGACACAACAACACACTGTAACTTAAATACAACGAACCCATAAGACCATTGGTCATACTTTATCTTGAACATACTGCATCTATATCTCCACTATAATGAACCTTTTACAATGAATCCTTTTAAATTAACTCGAAAGCAATCAACTTTGTATTTAAAAAAACCAAAAACAAAAAAATTTGTAAACGAAGATGCTTTTCAAATTCACTCGAGAAGCATTCAACTTCATATTTTATAAACCACATCTGAAAAATTGTATGTTATATCCCTCGAACTGGACTTAACGAGTACAAAGTAATAAGATCAAATTGAAATGAGGTTTAACACTGCTTTTAGAGATATTGTAGAACTGTTTCATGATTGAATAATAACTCAACATGCAACTGATGATGATGCCATGAGCATTAAAACCTGGTTTTGCATATTAAAAACTAGTAGAAATTGACAATATCTGTGTTATTAATCATGAAATGAGGTTTTTTACAGAGACGTGTTACAGCAAAATCCTTCACAGCAACTGAAGTGCTTGATACTAAGTGCGGAATCTACCTGAGCCTGGAAGAAGGCGGACTTCGAACTTAGCAGCTTAGCCTATCTCGTGGTGAAGTACTAGAGTATATGTGTTACAAGGTCTCACAGACTATAGCCGTTATTGCTTTCAATTATTTACTGTCTCACCTGAGAATGTGCACTGGCTGAAATTATGCAAGTCGCGAGATTACTTCTCTAACGAGCCTATCTCAACTCAACTTCTACGACTGGCACACGTTGCCAGTTCACAGATTTACGATGTTTACAAAGCTAAGTGGAACTTACAATCTACATGCTCTGTTTAGAATGGTCGGCTTTAGCTACCTTCTGAACTTAGTCATTATCTGTCTAGTGCAGTAACTTTTAAACATCTTTGAAAGTCAATGAAACCCGTATATTACGATTAGGAGTGTTTCTCACTAATTATTCAACATTCATAAATATGTAGTCAGTGGTGAAATCATATCTAAAGAGAAAAGAGGTTGAAAGCCTTACAAGAGACAACATGATTCAGGACTGATTTTTGATCATGCAATTCAAGATTCAATTCCATAATGCAATGCACATTTAAAAGATGTAAACAGGAAAAATCTCTTTCAAATGCATTATCTTCACTCAAACATCTCTTCAACCAGAATAATACCAATCTCTATGGCATGTGAATAAGAGAACAATAACACAAATTGCATTTCCTGTAGTCCATAGTATAACTTATTTGAAGTATGGATAATCAAAATATAAATTGTTATAGCTTGTTGGGTACAAACGACCTCAAAGAAGACGAAAAGGTATCGGCCCAGAGCATCCGATTACATGGACGATCGTTGAACTCCAATTACTTCCTCACCTTCTTCATACGTGAGAGATTTGAGCTGTGGCGTTAGCTGTCTGACGCCTCACACTAATCAAGCGTTTAATTGAGACGGGAAACCTCGTCATCACTGCCTTCATGATCTGGGGATGCTGAACTGCTTTCCACTTGCCTTCTCAATAGACAGGCGTTGACCTTCAGAAGAAAGGATTACGCTTCTCGCTTTTTACTGCACTTAACACTTCTTTATCATCGCTATTTTAATCCCAAAGTGGTATTCAGTCGGGTTCCTCATCATATCATAAACATTTTATTTTATTTTTCTGTAGCCTCCTATCGTATTAATGTTTTTAAAATGTATTTTTTCATGATTAATGCATTTTCTAAAAATTTTTATTCATGAGAATGTATAATATTGTAAGTTTAATGTAAGTTAATAATTTAAATTTTTTTTCAAATGGTGAGTGGAAACAAATAGAATAGATGTGAAATTGAGCAGTCGCACAGTTTTTCTGTTTCTTCATTGTAATAATATCGCTGTTAATTAATACTGCAAAATGAATTTTAAGAAACTGTAAAGCAAATAATTTGTTATGTCGAGTGATTGTTACATTGAGGTTTTTTATGAATATATAAATCTCTTGTTATCTTCCTCATAACGTACAAGTCAATTGATAGCAAAGATAAGTGGATTATAAAAACATATATAATCAAGGAGCTTGTTGTAATGAATTTTCATATATTTTGATTATTTGTCTTGATGTACATTGCTACGGAATTTCTGGAAGAAAATTGTTGCTGAAGTAGACCTATCAAGATTCCACTCTTTCACTAGATCTCCCATCAAGATGGATGTAGAAAATTTTTAAAGGTTCAAGAAAAGGAAAATTTCCGGAAATACTGTTCCCGTCCCCCATTCCACCTAAAGATGTTTCCAAGAGGTAATTAGATGGCTAGGACATAGGTTACTAAGTTATTGATTTTTATGGCTGTATGGTATTCTCTGGGCTTCATAAGCCTTAACTGTAGCTATTACAAACAATTCATATGAGAAATAATACAGAATTTAAAATTATTTCAATTCCATCACCCGTTCAGGAGACTCATTAAGTTTATAAGGCTACAACATCCATCATAAAACTGATACAGGGGTCTCAGGGCCCTCCCAAGATCTAGGAGATATATAAAGAGATGATGTATACTTTTAAACGGAATCAAGTATTTTTGCCCCTTGGCGTATTGGCCGAACAACAATAAACTCTCTCCAACTAGTCTGTGAATAACTAGCCCAAGGCAATTTAGATGAAAGGTTAAGAATAGGGGATATATGGGCCGGGCGGGGAAAGTGTTAACGCTGTTTTGTGTCTTGAGGCTAAAGAAAGGACGCTAACACCACGCGAGATCCTTCTCAATCGTTAAAAGCAACCTGTTGATTTCATTACGATGAGCAATTTATTGGCAATCGTGATCGAACATTGAGAGCAAAGGGTCAAGGATAGCAATCCGCAGTTGAGAGTTCGCCCTTCTTGCAGTGGGGTCAATTTCGTTGTAATACCTACTGTCAGCGATTACTTCAAATTATTCGATAATTAATTCCGATTACCATTTTGCCGCAATAAATTTGAATTATTGATGATCTGTCAAAACTTGCTCATTCACGCCAAGTCATCCAGCATCACGTAACTGTATGCAGCAATCCCAACAATGTGATTGATTGTGCCAGCCAGTCTGCTTGTGGGAAACGGATGTTGTAATCTTCTATACTTGAGCTTCGTGAAGTTCACCCCTAGCTTGTGGAATAGTGTCTCAATAAAAGTATCGGACAGATCATTTACTATTTGATCCTGAATCACTTCATCTCAGGAAATCAAAACCCAGAAAGAAACCCCCATAAAACACGGACAAGAGTCTTTCAAAATTGAAGCCCAGGTTGAGATCACGTTAGCAGTCAAAAATCTGGAAGAACTTCTCTACCAACATTTACGTGAAGACATAGTTCGAAACTGACATTCCGGAATCATTGCCCTTGGGAATTTGAATAGCCTTGATGTAATCAAAAAGATAAAACTTCAATCTTTTATGGGACCTCTAGAAAGTTGCACAGAGGTATATTGTTTTTTTTTGTGAGTCCTTGATAAGATAATCAAGTTTTTTCAAGTATAAGAAACAGAGTACAACAGAAATATGAAATTCCATCATAGAAGAGTTAATTATTCTTAGCATATACAAAACTATCTCTCCGTTTTGTGAGGTAGGTACTAGATAGTACCAATTAATACAGATACTATCTGATAGTATCTATATTCATTGATAGTACTGGCCTACTAATGTATTATGGTTAAAACTATTTACTCTTACTCAAATATTTTTTTCTTATAATGTTTATTTTCTCAGTTCTGGTACTAATTGTTAGTACCAGTAAATTAAAACGATAACCTCCCACTGACCGCTGTCCACCTGTTAAAAATGTTTAAATTTAAAAGACGGTGCTTTCAATCGTTTTTCAATTAATAGTTAGTTATTATATAAAAGTGGTTTAAAAAGTCTCAGGGTTTGAATGAAAGTCGGTGAAATACTGAGAAGTCTCAAAAGATATATCATGATGAAAGAAATATATGTTATTGAGTATCTGTGGGGGAGATTTTCCGGCTGTCGCTGATGAGTAAACAAACGACCAGACAGCTTCGGTGATAAGTGTTCATAGATAAAAGCCATAGTGAGCGGCAAGCGCCACTCGTTTCTAATCGGCTCGTAAATATAAACACCAAGTTGAGACGCTGGCCCTCTGTCGACTTCCTTAAAAGAAGCCGGTGTTTACTTTCGGCCACGACTTCATACTTTTACGAGCCATGTGCTGAGTGATACGTATGTATTTCAATCAGAATGATGATGAAAAACGATAAAATACCGATACCTACAACGACTAGTGACTAATCAATATGATTTTGGGAGCTCTTCACGGTAAACAAATGGGTTTTTCAAAGACCCGGTCACTGTCGAGTTTACAATTGAATTAGATAGAACCTTTTTCATAGCAAAGTTTTCTATTTCACAAGCAGGAGGTGCCATGGATGCAGTGATATTTGAGTTCGAGATTAAGTGAAGGCCGTATTCATACCTTCATAGACATGATAGGCTTTAATCATGAAACTTCCTTGAGACTTTCTCAATAATTCAAGAAAGACGTCTTAAAAAGTATTCTTTAGAGAATAATTCTTGAGTCTCCCTTGAGTTAAAAGGAAGCATCAAAGTAAGTTCATAAATACGGACGTTATCATGTGCATGAACAAGGAACGATGCATCAAGGAACAATATACAGAGAACAGATCTTGCTTTTTTAAATATGGGAGGAAGGGGAAGCTTATTTGAATAATTAAATTGCTTATATAAGTGATGAAGTCTCAAATATTTTATGAATAAAAATTTTGCTAGTTATGGAAAATGTGCTGGTAAGTTTGCTATTTATGTTCACAAGAAAATATCGATGGTTAAATCTGGAATAATTATGTTGGGGTGGCTATAGAGTTTAAGGAAGAAAAGCTGAGGGGAGCACACTACCCAATTCTACATCTATAATCCAGAATAATTATTATCATCGAAAAATCGAACATAAGCTGTGGAATGAGCAGAGACAAAGCCCGCGAAGCGCCAATATAAAAAAAATGGGGTGCAGGTTATAAGGGGTGCATGTAGATTTTCGCTCGCCCCTGCCCAGCGCGAAGCACGAGTGAGAAATTGGATGAATCGACGATTGGATCGCAGGATAGAAACAACATTTGCGGATCAAGAAGAACAGTTAATGGATCTTGAATGTATCATTGCTCTCACGATGATGAAGAGGTAGAAAACCAACGACGAAGGCTTGAGTGTCATATGGCGAAGCAGAAAAGAGTGGGAATGCCTCCAAATAAGTGTGCACTACGCGAAGTGCCTTCTACCTTGAACACTCGCTGAGTCATCGAACAACAATTGACTCCTACCAGAGCTTACCGAACAAAAATAAAAATTACCTTTGTCATCTGCGAAAAGGTCGACTTTACCGTCTAAGGACTGTGGGGCAAATCAACAGTGTTGTGAAATTTTACAACCTGGACGAAATAAGCTCTAAACCGTAGCCTCGGATGGCATGTCGGCGTCGGAAACATAGTTTTTACTGATCCTGCAATTGCTGCAATCCAGATGAACAATACAGTACTATTAAGGCGGCCTTCACACCGGCACGATATGCGACATGCGATTTATCTTAAACGATACGTGAGACGCGACACGCATGGACAGATACTTGAAATGTAGAGGGAGGCGATAAAAATGGTTCACACCGAGGCGATTGTGCAATATATCGTAAGCGATGAATCGCACCAAGTGCTGCATGCTATCGTTCTTTGCGATTAGTTGCATACGATACTAGGAAGGAATTTGTCAAGTAAACAGACATTGCGTCATACTGAGCCTACAATATAGTACTCCAATATTCTTTCTCCTCTCTCCTTAATGCTATTGGTTTTTACGATTAGTTGCATATTGACTTCGAGTAGTCAACATGTCGGGAAGAGAAGACAAGGCTGTATTTCATTTTATTAATTTAGTCAAATCTCGTCAGTGCATCTGGAATGAACCAGTACTTCCTTTTTTTCCTCATCCTACGCCTGAGGAACCAATGAGCCACTACAACATCCTCCTCATTTGAGCTCATTGTGACTAAAGTAGTCTCGTTGTTTTGAATTATCTGAATTTAGAAATAAATGATGACTCATTGTCCCCCTTCACATTCTTATCGCAGAGGTGGCGACGATTTATCGCCTGCAGTGTGAACCTTCCTTGCGATATATCTCAACGATATTTTCACTAAGATATATCGCATGTCGCATATCGTGCCGGTGTGAACGCCGCCTAAGACAACAGTATTATTAAGACATTTTTGGTCAGGACTGTTACTATTGGCGTCCAAATAGTTGATGCAGAGTTGCATTCACCTTAAAATTTCCAAGTGCCTTCTATTTTGTCTCAAAACACAGTAAAGAAGATCCTCAGAAGTTCATTTCGAGAATTTATGACAGAAATGTTTGTCTGGGATATCTCTAGATTGGGGGATCTCAATCTGGGGGACACGCCCCTTGAGAGGCGTGATTATAAGACAAATTAGGAATTTCAAGAACCTGTTTAGTCTAAACAATTTTTCACAAATGGTATATACATTTTTAAACATTAACTATAGTTTCTATGAAAATGTACAGTATAAATTAATATTAGAGGTTGCGCAAATCTAACATCCCTTAACGCTAAAAAATAACGATGATCAGTTCAGTCTCATTTACTCTGCTACAAAAAATTAACATGGCCGATCTCCTTCCTATATTTGAGCGAAATGAATCATGTTTTCACATGCAAAAGGTATTAAAACATTCTCTTTGCCATAATAACGTAGCTGGTAGGCCAAAATATATAAGACATAAGAAAATATTCATAAATAATCACTCATAATTAAATCAAATACATTACAAAGCTATCTAGTGAATATGAAATGATTCCAGTATTACTAGGCTACTTATTTTCAACGACAAACACATATTGCCGATCCCGACGAACGAAGAAATTGCAAATAGAAGCTGTCTTTTAAAGATGTTGCACAGAAATATAATTTGTCGTAGTTACCTTTGAATATTTTATTAATTTATTTATTGATATTTCATCAATTTATCGAATTAATTGCATCATTTCTTAAACTTTATAATTTATACCATATTAGATATCCCTCTGAATTTGGTAAGAATTCATTCATTATAACCTCTTTGTTGTATTATTTTAACCTCTGTTGTATGATTGTACCACATTCTAGCACGTAAGTGTACAAGTGGCTTGAAACTGATTATCGTATTTTTAGCGTTGATTTTTGCAACCCCTATTATTCATCCTTGATGTGTGTGAGTGTGAAATTATCAAGTCCATTTTTATTCAAGTTTTGAGTAAAAGGTTAAATTGTACTTATTCTGGTATAATACCAGACTGTCATTACTGATATTAGTAAGGGTCAGAACAACCGATAACAAAAAAACTGTATGGAAGCAAAAAAACATCTGACAAATATGACACAAAATGGACAAATCATCATTTTGGGTCAAATATACTTCAAAAATTTATCCAAGTGTATCCCAAGAAGCCCTCAGATTGTAGGATATTGTATTCTTTTTGCACCTACTCGTGAAATATCGTTTTAAACACAATAAAAACCTAGTATTGTAACATTGTAACAAACCTGATGTTGCTAGTGACTTGTGTTGTGCCATTACTTGATGAAACCAAGAAAAAGTTCTACTAATAGAGAAAATTCAAGCTCATCCATCTCAAGATTAAATATTTAACTTTCTTTCAAACTAATCTTTCATCTTTGTGACAGTGTAATAAATGTTTTGTTTTCAATGCAAAACTTATTTGTTTCCCATGATCATACCATCTACTACGTATGGGGGGGGGGGGGAGTGAGGCTTTTATTTCAATGGGAGGTGGGAGGGCCGCGGTAAAGAAAAGTTTGGGAACCCCTGCTCTAGGCTAAGTATTTCAAAATAATAGAATGTCTGTGGCAAATATTTTTCCTGCTGAGGTTAAGGATATGAAAGTCATAATATTATAACCTCGAAGGTAATGAATTTAAGTGATGTGCTGTTTCCCAAATTGAATAGATCGATATAATAAACAGAAGAGAGCTGTTGTATTGTATTGCAATTGTATTACATTATTGTATATTGTGAACTATTCTTCTATAATATTTTATCAAAACTTAAAATGTTTTGTGAGTTTCTTAACTAGGTTCATAATTTGTGGGTAATGTAACAATGTTAATTTCAAAGTAAATGCTAAATTTATCAATTTTTAAAAATAAATGTAACGTTTGTAAGTTCATTGAAAATTATGTAGCCTACTCACATTCATTTTATAGTTAACTATGTTTAAATATTCACTTTCAAATAAATATACAATAACTGAATTATAGGTGGCCATTTATTGAAGGTACAGAATCAAAACTAAAAACTGAATAACAAGTAGCATGACAACGTGAATATTAAAAACTTCATGTGTTTGTGACCATGTGATCATGACATCCAAACATCTCCCTCTTTTGTCAAATAATTTGTAATGCTGAAAAAACGCCTACTTTCTTTTCCGTAGGAAACGTTCGTTTCTTCTCAATACTCTTCCGCTATGTGTTTTAACTAAATATGAACGTGGGGCATCAACAGTATCAAGAACTGTACCAGGCTCCCAATATTTTGTTTTATCATCTTGAATATAAACTTGTTGATCTTCTTCAAAGGTAATTACTCTTTTTCGGGACTGTCTGTCAGATTGTTTTTTTTTGGTTTGATCTGGTTATTTTTCATTTGTACTGGTATAACTTCTTGTGGCACTGAATGGAGTTTTAGTCGATCTTGAGGATACGGTAATTTTGTTCTTAAGAATCTTCCAAACATCCTACCGACTGCGCCATGTTTAAATACTCACTTTCAAATAAATATACAATCACTGAATTATAGGTGGCCATTTATTGAAGGTTCAGAATCAAAACTAAAAACTGAATAACAAGCAGCATGGCAACTTGAATAATAAAAATGTCATGTGTTTGTGACCATGTGATCATGACATCCAAACAAACTATATAGTAAAAAAAATGTTTTGTAGTCAAAGCTATAGGCACAAACAAACCAGTACTGTCCATTGATTTCAAAATGTTTCAAGAGGTTAAACCATCCTTTATGTTCCATTATGCTTAATAATTTAAAAGGGTCCTTTGTGTACAAAAGTGTACAAGGAGTGCCATGATGTGGACAACATCACCGTGCTGATTTGAATGGGTAATTATTGAGTATCCGAACTTTTCGATTTTTCCAACAATTTTTTTTTGTGACATCTACACACCCCATGAAGCAATAATCCGTTGAAATTTTTTGGGGGTCGCGTCTTTTTCACACAAAAATTTAAATTTTCGAAAAAAATTTTTTTGATGAAAATTTTATTTTTCATTGAAAAAATTCATAATTTGCAAACATATTATGAACTCCAAACCATAAAACGATATAAATCAAATTAATAATCACATATCTGAAGAAAACTAAGCTTACTAACCTTTCAATACTTCGGGGGATACAACTCCGCAGCCGCTTTAAAAAAATAATGTACACGCTCCTCCCGCTGTTATCGGCGCTTAAACTGAAACTCAGCAAGGTAGCCGGCGAAATGCGCTTTTTTGACTCTAAACCTTGGAATCGTACAGCGCACTTCGCGCCAACTCCTCTCAACCGTATTCGTGTGAGCTTGGGTTTCTGGGTCCACAAAGCAAAATGAATACCAGTCAACCACTGTTGTTGTCGAAATTTGAGAGCGAAATTTAAGATTTCACTTACTGACAACTAATTCAGCACCACACTTCAAACACACTGTAATCTCTTTAAAAATACCATGCCTGAATAAAAATTCGATCACCTCCTTTTCGCTAAGGAGTACAGATTCTAAAAATTTGAGGCTGCACTCTGTATTACACATTTCACGTAATGAATAAATTAAAACAAATAAATTAAAACAATCAGCTATTGCCGAAAATATTTTCCATGTGATCTAACAATAATTGTCGATCTGATCAAACACAAAATTATAGCATTTCAAAGAAAACATATGTTTTCAAACTATTATATTTTTAGATTGATTGGTTACTTGAATTCAGCTCTAGAATTCCACCTGACTAAACCTAACCTAACCTTGCCTAGTCTGGCAGTGTTACAGTGTGATGGAAGTATTCATACGCGGAAGAAAAATAGTTCCATCAAAAAACTCTAATTTAAATGCCAAATAAGCGTTGCCCCCGCAAAATATAAGTGTATTATTACTTACTAGTGTGTTTTGAGTGTGTGGGGAAAAGATTGTTGAAAAATTCGAAAAGTTCGGATACTCAATAAATACCTTTGAATGAATCAATCTACAGTACTTCTGTAGAATGAAAGTTGTTGAAAATTCCCAGAAACAGAAACTTTCTGGCTAAATATATTCTTCTATAGCGTGAAGAATAAGGCCAATTAATTGTGAAATTCATACTCTTTCATGTGAATTCCAGTCCTATAATTGAATGAGACTAATTTCCCTCCACTATTTCACCATACTCAACAGTATCATACAGGGAAAAATTGAATTAAGACACGTTGGTACCACCTATCAATTGATAAGCGTAAAAAATCTGTTCAAGTGCTATTTCAAGACCACAGTCGACTCAATACTAAACTTTAGAGTAATTCAAGTAAATGTCAATAGCATTGTATTATAAATATCATTATTATCAGTATATTATAAATATACCAATGTGTTTAAATTTTATGCCATGGGAACGATTTTAGTTTAGTGAATCCTTGAATTTCCAAACTGTCAAGTTTTTTATTGAGCACAAGTGAGAAAATAGCAACAAAAAAAAATTATTATTAACAATAACCATCTGATAATTTCAACAGACACTTCACTTTGTTTACTTTTCCAAAGGATTTAGTTCACAGAATTTCTCGGCTCTGAAATTCTCCCACGGCAGCTAATTTTAGCGATATATCACATTACAATCATGAAATTTTGACATTAAAAATACAGCAAACAGCTCATTGATATTGTTAGAAGTTGAATATGATACTCCTTGTGAATGTTTTGTTTTTGAGTAAAGGCAGTAGCAGTATATTTTTCAATTCATTGATTGATTACAAATCTAAAAAGCATTTTCAGCAGAATATCGATCAAATATTTGACTGATCCCACAAATTTTGAAATTGAAGCAAAGCCGTCAATAAATGAAACAAACAATACCTGTAAAATTTCCAATATCTTGAAGTGAAGTTCATTCACTGAAATTTAATATGAATCGATGACTGAAAATTATTTGGAGAGCTTGTATGTGATTTGATGACCTTGGCTGATGACTTGGAATCCCATTCAGCTACGGATGTTTCTCATCATTCACCCATTTACCTCATTGCCCACGCACAAGTCTTCACACTCATGTAGGCATCATCCGCGATAAAAAAAAGTTATTCAACAATTATGATATTTTAGTATAGAAAAACAGAGCTGATAAGCCTCTAAATTATAAAAAGGTAAGGATAATGAGTTTCATTATGATGTAATATATTATCAGTACATGAGACATCACCCAGTGTTTTAAGAGGGCTAACACCTTTTTTTGGATGACATTTAACATATACCATATTTAACGTAATGAGGAAGGGAGGTTCAAGCAAGAAATGCGGATTTATAGTACAAAAGATTCAAAATGAGAATCTGTAGGAGGCAAATGATTCATCGGAATGCTGTGGCTGAAAATCTTTCAAAAATTCCTCTGAGACTATCCACCTATGTTTGAACCCCATTTTAGAATAGATCTTTTCGATCCTCTTCAATTTTTCTTTCAAATTTCATGTGTTCGAAATACAATTCTATTTTTTGTTCTCTCCCTAATTTTTCAATAAATTAGGGAGTGTGCATTCTTTATTAATTAAAAATCCTTATTTTCTTTATTTAGACCTCTCCATTACCTAAAAACAGTAATGTTAGATGTTTAGTTTATTCAAAATTCTGATGGAGGGTCACCCTCTTCAATCTTTACCACCACCTCTCCCCCCCCCCCCCCCCCCCCCCGGTCACTTCAAAGGCATACGTTTCCGCCCCAACAAATGATAGCTGACGACGCCCTTGATTTTTGTAAAAGCAAACCCAATAAGAATATTACTAAATAACATTTTTATGAACGATGTAAAGTAAGCCCTTCTCTGACAAGTTTCTCTTATTCAAAACGATTTAAGAATAAATAGTAATAAGTAAAAATTTGATTACTAACCTGTTGAAAGCATGACATGTAGACAATGTAGTAGAAACAAAAGTATCAGTGTTAGAAAATCCAGTGAGCACACACAGTATCTAGGTTATCGTTAGACGAAAACGTTACTATGATAAGAGAACAAAGCACGAAACCAACACAAACGTAAGGTATGATAGTAGCATGAAGCCGAAAAACCACGAGGTTCTAGAAACAGAACAGATGCTACTCACACCCACACCACGCCACAAACTCTACTCAACTGTCGACTGTCCGTATGTCGCTCAAGCGCACAAGCTCAGCGCCGCTGCCACTGGATCCCAGAATGCTGGCAGCGATTGTAGCATGACGTCACTTCTCCAACACTATTTTGTTGAATTGCTCCGCTAGCGTAGCTCAACAGGATACGGAAAACTTTGTTTGTTGCACGGAGCTTGATACAGCAAATGAATTCGCTTAGTTTCATGCTATTGCGTATCATCATGTTATCATATACAGTAAAAGGAAGATTAGTAGATAAGAGGTTGAACGCTCACGTATGTTCTTTCTGACGATAATTCAAAGTGGTGGGGGTAATGAATGATAGGTCGTCTTTCTGGGAAATTTTCAATTTTTTAGCACACATCCTTATGGAGAATAAATGGAAGATCTCTCATATTTATTGGCAAACACTATATTTCCTACTGGAAACAGCCCAGGGTACAACGACGTAGCCAAGATTTTGAAATGGGGGGGTCCGATTAACCGTGGGGGGGGGTCTGGGGTTACATTCCTGGAAAGTTTTGAAAAATAGAGGCCCTAGAACAGTCTTTTTTAGCTCTCCTGGCATTGAAAATAACACCAACATCAGTGCTTTGTCTTATTTTACGTTTAATTTAATGAAAATTATATAAAATTTAGGACCGGAAGGGGGGGGTCCGGACCCCCAGGACCCCCCCCTGGCTACGTCACTGCCAGGGAAATATGAATTCTCTATGAATAGAGCACGATTAATGCAATATTTATCAATTTCAACACTTCTTATTAGCATAAAATCCAGGAGGTGTTCTATCTACAGATAAGACAGCATGATATAATAATAATAAATTATTAGAGATTTTCTATTGATTCTCCAAATAGAATGTGTATTAAACATTCGAAAATTTCCCTGAAACAACGTCATAAATTATCATCACCCCCAATATTTTGAATTATAATCTGTGACCGTTTTCCTTTTTATCAACTAACCTTTCAGTAAACTCAGTTCCAACCAAGGTTGAAGATTTTCGGAAGTTACTTACTATCAAGTATCAGTAACACACCCAGAATCTTGTAAATTAATATTACAATAAGTTATCACCTTGGTTCCAACTTTCAATGTTTCATAATGGGCATTCTTTGTCAAATTTTCATTGTAGTTCTAGATAATCGACAAAAAATTCTGAATGTTAGTTGAAAAATAAAGAAATTTGTTGTGGTAAAAGTGATGTTGTGGAACTTATTCATCATGAATAAAAGTCAGATATTGTTGAACCATTTAATTTATTTTGAGACAGTACCATGTTTTAACCTGCAGGTTATAGTGCTGTGAAACCATGCTACTGTGTAAAAATGAATCGAGTGGTTCGACATTATCTGACTTTTTTATTAAAAAAAGTTAAGATTTACGGGAATCTGAAAGTGGAAGTAGATGGTTGCTGGGTGAGCGCAGTGCCGTAGTGGACGTGATGTGAATGGAGATTTTGGGACTACGCTGATGTGTGATCGGCAGTAACATGATATCTGCTCTATAATCAGCGGGTGACTCGGAACCCACCTAAAACTGTGAGTCCATCATTCATCAACATGATTTTATCATCATTATCATCAGCCTTATTACTGACTCATGTATAATATCACCAGCAGGAGCAGGAGAAAGAGTCTTATAGTTTTGAATAGCACCGATTAACGTGGAATAACTCACTTCACATAGAATTTACATAATTCCAAATTTAATTTCATTTATATCTAAGTGTTTCGATGTAGAGTCTATCAAGACTCTATTTTTTTAAATAAATTAAACTAGTCTCGGATGGTAAATCCACTGGAAGCTTCGCACTATTAATAATTTTATTTTATAATAAAACATTATTTATTGATAATTAGCAGTTTATTATTTTTATACTACAATAAATTACCCTTTCTATATATTAAACAGTGTGGTTTTGATTTGCATGCCGTTAAGCGAGGGTAATAAATTTACTGCTAAAAAAGTAACTGTAGCACCTTGTAAAAAATATATTACGTGAATGAAAAATAGAAGATTTTTTCGGAAGTTACTTACAATCAAGTTTCAGAAACACACCCAGAATTTTGTTGAAGATAAGGAAAATTGATTGACATTGATCGGAATTATGTGAAATAATTCAGTGTGAATTGTTTTAAATAGGTACCACCACTATGAGTGAATGAAATAATTTTAACAGAAAAGTAACTATCGAATAACGTATCATAAATGTTACAAGAGCACTCCTACTTATAGAGAGCTGTATGTTCATCGCGCTCACACGAAGCATCAGGTAGCGGTTACTACACTGAGAACCAAAAGTATGATTCACTGAGTTCACTCGCCCCTTGCCTTTCTTCTCGGCCCCTCTTTGTTTTTTCGTACTCGTATTTTACTTCTTTTATCACCTCTGCTTTCAAACTTTCGTCCACGAACGTTTCCCGCCTGCCACAAGCTTGTTTTGTCTCACCTTCCGACAACTAAGCCTGCCCTACGCCCTTTCTCCTTTCATATTATATCCATCCACCTGTCTTGAAGACTCAGGTAAACGGGCACTATATACTATTCTTCTGAAGTAAATAGGCTCGTGAACAGAATGGTGTGTCCACACCATTGAGACAAACGTGTTACACGTTTATTTACGGTATTTAACGGCCATTCATTTCAAAAATTTGGTTCTTCTTTTATAAACTGAGCAACGTCTCCCATTCATAAAATTCAAAGTTTTCTTTGCCAGTAAATATTGAAGGTTGCCATAAATACCTTTCATAGTATACATTCTTTTTCCGAGAAAACTCTACCTTTCATATACAATGGGTTTATTCTCTATTCGTACTTGTAGAACAAAATCCGATGGGCTTGTGAATCCTTTTCAAGGTGAAATATTTTAGAGAAAAAGTCATATCATCAACCTAGGAAGACAATGGCGGGGATATATCCCCCCAAAATATCAAGATGGATCCCCCTAAAAAAGAATTTATTCATAAAAATATGTGTATAGTTTTTGCGAGAAATAAATTTAATCTGTGTCATTGTTACTTGTTAGCTAGAAGAATAAACAGGAAGGATGTGTACATCCTTACATCCATTACATTGTTGTGTAACAATCTGAGTATTTTTTGGCTATTCCTTCGTAACTTACATGTTAAAAAATAGGGCCTAACCATAAAGAAAAAATTCGCAGTGAACACTTGATTTATTTTTTATTTCATTATACGTTTATTTAACTGAACTTTGTCATCATGATCTTTAGCTCATTAAATAATCACATTGTCTTTTAATCAATTTTTTTGTATAGCTAAAGGAAATCAAAGGAAAAACACATACTGGTTGGGTCCTATTTCACTAGGTACAATAAACTTTGAATGAAAAACTATTTTATTAGCTAACATAAATACTATTAGCTTGAGCATATTTTAGAGCTCAAATACGTATAAAAATAAGTTTTTAGACTTTAAATTTCAAATTTTTTCCGGGGGGGGGGGCAAGACCCCCCCAACCCCCGAAATGAAATCCTGGGACCGCCACTGTAGGAAGACCTAACTGAAATTGAAGTTGTGTAGAGTGTTTGTATTGTCTTGAGTGAATCGTGAAACTTTAATCTAGTGAGCATAATAATAAATTACAACTTAATAATTAGGCCTACTTGTAAATACAGCACAACAGACTACATCTACATGTAGCTTCCACATCACGGTATACAGGAGTGGGTTGATAGTCTTCTGATTTTTTAAAATATGCTGTATTAATGGTAAAAGGACAGGATTATTCCATGTATTTCTTTATAAGCCTAAACCGAACAATTACGATTTTTACAAATCCCTTCCAAAGTAAAACATGATTATAAAGTCCAGATTCGATTTCCTACTTCTATCGTATACGTATACGAAGGCGACAAAGTACTGTATAACTCACGTTCTCGTTCTTCTTCTTTTCCTTCTTCTCCGTTCTTCTTCTTCTTTACTTTCCACATCCTCATCCAGAATTAGCATGCGACTGGCATATTTACCGCACTTACTCTTGAAAACGTTACAAAAGCTATGAATGCTAATGCTAGTTGCAATGCTGCGGCTATGGAAGAACACCACCACCACGGGTCATAATTAATAATAAACACGGTGCTGTCCTGGCGGGCGCCGCAGCAAATTAAAAACACATATAAATTCTGTATTGTTTTCGATATGTGTAAACAGTACATACGCACTTGCAAAGTTTTCATAAGCACGTGCATCGACACCACATAAATTCAGTCAATCTGTCTACATAATCGTTATTTTCCGATTGTTTCCATTATCAATTATTATTTCAGTTTTAGTGTGACCCTCGTATTGTGAAATCATAATTAGCTATTTGTGTAACTAGAATGCAAAGTGGGGTTTTTCTGCGCCGAGAGAAACAGTTTTTTCACGAGCCGACGGCGAAATCATAAAATATCATAATGGGAGATGACGTTTCTTCTCTAACAATGTATAATAGGAGAAATGCCTTCAAATTAAAATTTCTTTATTCCGATTCACAAGTTCAAATAGTATCCAAAGGGTATGTTGCAAGGTGCGCAGTAGAGTCAACCTGATACGAAAGCTGGCCGGCACTAGTTGGGGAGCTGGAGCTGAGTGCCTTCCCTGGCACTAATTTTTTCGACAGCTGAATATTGCTCACCAGTTTGGCTCTACAGCTCACATACAAAGAAACTGGACTCCCAGATCAATAGTGCTCTAAGAATAATTTCAGGAACTTTAACGCATTGAGTGCCACAGCAAAATTGACCCAGGTCACCTCCAGGCCAATTGTTTTTTCAATATTCTGTCTTTTAATACAGTATGTAACATGTTTTAGGTGCCAAAAAAATATTTATTTTGTAATAAATCACTTTTTTTTGGAAATGAAGTTGAGGTTGCTGGTGCCCTCATGGCACCTAAGAGACACAATTGTCATCAGAGGCCAGGAGGTCACCAGCGACCTCACTATAAATCAATCTTCAGGAATGAGACAAACAAACATAACAGAGCATATAGTAAGTTTATTTATAAGCAATTAAGAATATTTATAAGCAAGTAAGTATATTTATAAGCAAGTGAGTATATTTGTAAGATTCTTGAAAACAAGTCATACAATAAAACTTTTGGCACTCTTCACACAAGGTTGAGATTTTTTTCACAGTTTTCTGTGCAAAATCTCTCCCCTTTTCACTAGATGCTTTTTGGTAACAAGTGGAACACCTCTGTCTTATTTTTCTATTGCTCCTATCTCTTTTTGGGTTCTCAATGAGATGGTGACTTGTTGTTCTTCTTGTTCGACTTGTTGTACCACTTGAAGAAGCTCGGCTAGAGCAGGGTGTGTCTAGTTCCAGCAAACTCATAATCACTTGTTCTCTAAAATTCTTGATATTTATTTTTTTCCTTGAAAGTTTATTGAATAAGAAGCAGGAGTTCACTATTGCAGTATTGAACATAAACTCGAAGGCCACCTTGTGGTACCATCGTATTGTCTTCCTCAGTGGAGAGAAATAGCTAGCCATTTGGTCAGAAACATCAATTCCCTGTTTGCCCTTGTTATATTACAATATGGCAGCTGGTTTGCTTACTTCTTGTCCAGTCTTTCAATCTTTTTTTCCGGTAAGTTCCATTTCTATACGATGTTTTGTTGACAAATACATGACATCTCTTTTGTCCTGCCATTTTGCCACAACAATACCATTGGACTCTTTAACACCTATTTCACCTTTATTTATTTTTGATTTCACTACAGTGGGGGGCAAGTACTTTCTGTTTTTGCGTAGTGTGCCTATAAGATGAGTCTTTTGTTTCAGTAATTTGCGTGTTAAGGGTACACTTGTATAATAATTATCGGTCACAACAGTGTGCCCTTCATTCATGTAGTCCCCTAATAGTTGCAGAACAACTTTTTCACCCAGATTTTGCCCTACATTGTTGAGTCTTCCAGTGTACACAATGATTTTAAGTGTATAGCCTTGCTGATTACACAACTTGAAAACTTTTACCCCATATTTGTGAGTTTTACTTGGGATGTTCTGACAAAAAAAAAATTCGCCCTCAGAAGGGTATCATGGACTCATCCACTGCAACCATTTCCCCTGGTTTATACTCTGCACTGATCTTGGCTTGTAGGTTGTAGCATATCAATAAGTTTTCGAACCTTGTAGATCCTGTCAGTCTTGTCAGCTGTTTCATTATTTTCAAAATGAATGAATTTCAATAAGAGCTGAAATCGATTCCAAGACATAGTTCTGGAAACTGGGTTCTCTCTATAAAGTGGATTTGAACCCCAGTAGTCTGGAATATGGGGATAAGTGACTAGCCCCATGTACAGAACTATCCCAAAGAATTTCAGAATTTCTTCATTTGTTGTTTCCTTCCATGCTTTAGCTCAAGCAGAGCGACTTAGTTGGGTTTTCTCTAAGAACGTCTTGGTGTTCTTTTGGTTTCATAAACAACCAATTCCACCACTTCATCATCTCTAAATGTTCTAAATACATGGATTGGCTTGAGTTCCAGATGATTATTGGGATAGTCGGGCCTGTAGTTGTGAATTTCCATACCTGTGAATCCAATATTTTGTAATGAATTGCAGTCCACTTCATTCCAATCCTCAGCATCATTTGCGCTAACATTGGATGCTTGTGGAGGCTGTGGTTGGTTGGGGTTATCTGTACTGCTATCGTTGTCAGATGATGATTCTGAATCTTGCTCCCAAGGCCCATCTTCATCATCACTAGGACTGAATGGATCAGAATGATCAGAGTCCTCACATCCATCTAAAATGCGTAGAAGTTCCTCATCACTTAGAACATCCTGGTCATTTGTAGCCATAACTAATCCTGAAAAATAACAAAAAAACGAACCCATAGAAAAACAAATAATGTTCATAACCTATAATAATGGAGTAAATGAGAAAAATTAGCATAGCGAAAATCAACAAATGGCTATCTGAATAACTTATTACATGGTTAGAAATATAATATTGTTACCTGTCAAGTTATGAATCTCTATTTTTCAATAATAAACGAATACAATAAGCAAATATGAACTCAATATCGTATCAAAAACAGTGAGATTTATATAAACAAACTGTAATTATATACTCACTACTTCACCAGCTGTTAGAAGCTGTGAGACTACTGCGATCTGTTGGCCATTGTGAAAATGATTCATTTGTTCCCTTCTGAGGCCAATAATAACAGAAAACTGATGCCACTAACAGGCCAGATTGAAAGACAACCATTTAAAACAAATCTTACATGAGGTCACCGGAGCCCTCATGGCCCATTGGGAACCCAGTTATGAGGGCACCGGTGCCCTCACGGCGCTCAATGTGTTAAAGTCAACTCCTCTTCCATGGCTTCCAGTTTTAGCAAACATAGCGCCAGCACAGCTCCGCAGAGAAGAGCATTTGAAAAGAGAATGGGAGAAGTGTCTACACAACCCAAAAACAACTCCGCATGATGACATCCCACTCTTTCCTCCTAGTACGCTCAGATCAAGAAATCCTCCATGGAAAAAGTACCCTGAGCTGATAGAACATGGCAACATAGGAGAGAGATGGAGAGCTAGGTGGGCACAAGATGTACCCACAAATAATTATCTTATTATAGATCCAACAAAACGGGTGCATGGATTTGATCTCAAAAGGAGGGAGTGGTGTGCTCTCAATAGGATTCGTGTTGGCAAAGGACGTTGTGCCTATGAGAAAAAGAGATGGGGCCTCCAGGAGTCAGATTTGTGTGACTGTGGATCAATACAAACTATGCGCCACATAACCCAGGAGTGCCCCATTCATTCCTTCGAGGGGGACCTCAAAGAGCTACACGAAGCCACAGATACAGCAGTTGATTGGTTGAGACAGCTGAGAATAGATTTGTGATAGGGTCTCTTGTTGATTAACTGAAATTTTCGCTAATCTATACATACTATTTCACAGTATGTTTTAATTTTATATGTTCATGTGTTCATGTGTTATTTAAAGTGCATTCTCAATATTTTATGTTTTATAGACAAGGGTCTGAGACCTGATTCTCAAAAGACTAGGCTGAGCCAAGCATCATACAAAAACCAAACGAAAGAATGAAACAAGTTCAAAAAGATCAATACAACAATGCAAATATATCATAAAATGGTCAAAGAATGGTCAAGACATAGGATAAACAGAAAAATACAGAATGATAAATCGAACCTTTAAATACATTAGGCTCACGTTCTTAAAATTTTAAAGTATTCTCTGTAGCGAAATTCTAAGATCATAGAAAACTTACACATGTATGAAAAGGTGTATAAATGGTGTAGCCTACATCTAACTTATGGATATTTTAAATTCATTCTGTAGAATATATTTGACAACATAATAATAATTATAACATCGACCTACACCATCATAAATATATGCAAAACAGCTAGCTTACTGATGAAATTATAGAAATACAGAATTATTAAGAGTCTATCTAATTTTCAATGCAGATCACAAATTGAATACGGTTGACCTATTCTATCTTTAGTTCAGTGTTTCCAGCATAATGCATGATGAAATTGCATTGATCTGGTTGCAGGCCGGATGTGGCATGAGGCAATAGACGCCCTGGAAGCTGGAAAGGTACTTGGCCACGGCATTATGGTTCAAAGTGAACTGCGAGGCTTAAATTCGTGTTGCAAGTCTGATAAAGAACAATAGTCGCCAAAAGCTAACCCTTCAGCAAACGCTTCACAAGAATATAGATATAGAATATAGTATATCATTCACTCTAGACTACTCTGCTGTTCTCTATTATCACTGGTCTCAAGACTCCAGGCAAGCTAATACTAGACTAGACTAGACTAGACTGCATGGTCGCCCTCAGAGACTCTGAAGGTGTTGTTGTATTTATGAATAGGCTGTGTATTTTATATCAGTAGGATGTAATGTGCACAACAACGGTAAAAACGCTGTACAACAACGCAACTTCATCGTGTAGATCTCCTCTAATGCCGGTTATTTAGTGTCGCCCATGAGCCATCGTGACCAACGTATCAGATGTGTTCCTTGCCCTGCAAGGTTGAAATTTTCAAACGGGCGTCGAATGTAGGTCATCCTTGGATGGTCAGATAAATTTTCCAACATCTTATATACAAAGTGACGAAGACATTGTAGCGGCGAGCAGGAGGTAGGGATGAATATGTTCATGCTATGCACAATCATAGCAGTGTTTTATATGTACAATGACCTGATGTCCGTAAAATAAACAAATCGATGTTTTTTCTCTTTCCATTGAATTGAACCATTGTATAGCTTCTGCATCAATACTATTTAATTTTGTATTATTTCAGATGTATTTTTATGTTTCTGATGTTGATACGTTTCTTTGTTATGAAAGATGAATAAATTTAAATTTGAATTTGAAATTTGATGTTCTATTTCTCTCTTTGTCTCCTCGCTGTTGCTCGCTGCGTAAAATTTTGACGTGCACTGCGCCGTGCAGTCTAACATTCTAGCGAATATCACAAGCGCACGCTGTGAATGAGTGCGCTCATCCACAAGATGCATCCTTCAATGTTGAGATGAGTAATCAATAGATGAGTCTAGCGTTTTTCCGATATTATCAATATTTATGAATATCGATATTTTTGTTTCGATGTCATCGATATTGTCGGCTGCGATATTATCGGATATCGATGCATTTATGCCGATATCGAAAGAGTATCCTGCTTTCGATATTGCATTTTTCCACTTGAATTTTTTCTTTTTTGAATAATTTCTACGAAAATACTGTTTGGATTTTGAATTCCAATATTAATTTTCGTGATATTTGAATGCATTTGAAGCATTATTATTCAATAAAAACTAGGAATAATCCATTACAATCTATATTGTCAACTAGCTTTCTGCCTGATTCTCAATGACCATCACAAAAAAGTAGCATCACCAACCTAAAAGTTTGAAGGTTATTCACTCATTTTGTCGACTAGTTCCTGGCTCCAGAATGTAATTCACATGATATTGTTGTCATGAGTGACAAGTAGTGACTTCTCAGTGAAATAACACAATATTTTATCATACCAATTCAATAGATCTATTGATATGATACAAGAGTTTCAATGCGCATGGCACCATTGGCAGTTCTAGCGTTGTAGGTCAATTTAAAAGTTAAAACTCGAACTATAATACTGACTATGAAGCCATGTGAGCCTTATAACTCAAATTTTGTATCAATAAAACTATCTAGGTATACAAAATATTTAAGCTATTATTCTTTGCCTATGGAACAATTACTCTACTTCTACATTTTTGTAAACAGTGTTGTACTAGTTTCTCAAAATTGATATTGAGCTGTTTGCTGTGAGTATTGAAACTGTTTTTTTATATTCAATTTCACTCTATCACTGTTTTGTTCAATTCTGGATTATTTCAGACTAAACCTATTTTTTCAAAGATTAGTGATAAAATTGTTCATTCGATTTCGATATTTTTGTTCCGATATATCGCTGTATCGATATTGAAGTTCATTATCGATATTGGATATCGGAAGATTCGCGATATCGGAACAACCCTAGATGAGTCAGTGTAACGAGGCGTTGCTCGCTGTTCTGCGCATGTCTGAACAGACACCTATTGCCCTTTTAATACAGAGCCACTGCAGTCGCAGTCGCGTGCCACAATTTAGGCTACCTGACCAAGATCACCAATGTCAAAGTAGGCAAAACGTCTGCGTGTGTCAACAAGTGATTCTGTTGAAGCTATAATGAGCTTGTTTTGTTTATTCCCCATGTTCACCCCTCGTCTTGCAATCCATCCAGAATGTTCTAATTAAACTCTTATCTGTGTACATTAAAATTTAAAAGGATAATCTCTAAAAAGGCAATTAATTTACTCATTATTTCTGGAATGTCAAAACTTATATAGAGCGGAAGCTCTTGTAAACAAGTGGTGATAGAGAAAAGGTAGAAAACTATAGGCCCATTAGTATTTTAAATGTAATAAGTAAAATTTTTGAAAGAGTAGTTCTAAATAGGTTACTTCTGCACCTTCAAGAAGCTAACTTTATCTGTGATAAGTTAGGCTTCCAGAAAGGGAGATCAACAAAAACAGCCATAGATTCTCTAGTTGAAAAACTAATAGATATAATAGATTCAGGTGATAAAGCTACTGCAATCTTCTTAGATCTGTCAAAGGCATTTGATTGTGTTAATCATAGAACTTTATTGGAAATACTGCAAAATGTAGGTGTAAATGGGGTTGAACTGAAATGGTTTGAATCATATCTTATTGGGAGAAAACAATGTGTAGAACTAACTACAGTAGTTGGTAATAGTATAGTAAAGAATAAATCTAATAAATTAGAGGTGCAAGCTGGAGTGCCTCAGGGGTCAATACTAGGTCCATTGCTTTTTTTGTTATATGTCAACCGTTTACCTAAATAATTAATTAGTGTTAGAGCCCTCTTATTTGCTGATGATACATCACTCATTTTCAGCAATTCCATTCTAGATAATTTAGAAATAAGTGCCCACATAGGTGTGCAGTCCATTGTCCAATTTTTAAATCAGTTGAAATTAACTATAAATAGTAAAAAATGCCAATACCTTCAATTCAAAAACAAACATAATTTAAATGAAGATAGGGCTATAAACGTGTTTGTAAACGATAATCAATTAGACCAGGAAGAAAAAATTGCATTTCTAGGAGTTATGTTGGATAGACGATTGACCTGGACTCCATACATTGAGAAAATATGTAGTAAAATTTCATCTGGGGTATTTGTCCTGCGACAGCTCGCTAGATTGAATGACAAAAAGTTACTTTTTACAGCTTACCATGGGCTCTTACTGTCACATATTAGGTATGCTATCTTAGTATGGGGTAATTCATCAAAACAAAATCTTGATAGGGTGTTTAAGATCCAAAAGAAAGCGGTCAGGTGTATAGAAAGAGTAAATAGATTAGATTCATGTAGGCCGTTGTTCAAGAGACTTGGTCTCCTAACTGTACCCTGCTTATATGTGTATGAAGCTACTTTATATGTAAAAACGAATGATATTAACCAAAATCTTGATGTACATGATTATAATACAAGAAGCCGAGGAGATTATCACTTGGTGAGTCACAATAGTAGCTTATTCAAACAAAAACCTAGTTATATGGGTAGGAAATTCTACAACAAGCTACCGCAGTTTTTGAAGATTCTTGAAAATATAGAAATATTTAAAAAACAATTGAAGAAATATTTAGTTGATAAAGCTTTTTATAGTGTACAAGAGTTCCTTTCACATCAAAATTAAGCCTCACCTCAACTAATTGAAGTAATTATGGTATCTAGTGTATAATATTGTTGATCTGACTTGTCTTATACTCTGGAGTCTCCAAGACGTAATCTACAAAAAAAAAAAAAAATTAGTTCATTCATTACTCAATGTTTGTTGACATAACAAGTGTGAGAATTCCCGTTCCCTTTTCAATACAGATGGTGTAATCCAGTGCGCGCTAATATCGACTGTGTTATATGAACGTTTCATGTGTTATAGTGTTGAACGCAGTATTATTGTGAAAGATTATTATCCAAGCTTCTTCAACCGTTTATGCAGTGACTCATAAGTGCTTTGTAAGTGTTTCAACTGTTATGTTTTAGACATTTTTCTGAATTATTGAACGATTATTTGTTAAATATTTGATTAGCCTATTAACAAATTATTGATTAGTTCTTGGAACAGTAATATAGCAAATTAACTATGAATGTTTAGCTAACATTCATCGATCTATCTGTTTCTGTTTCCAGACTTTGGACTTTGTTCAGTGTATTGTGACTATACGCTTGATTCATTTTGCGTGACATAGGCCTAACTGATTAGTGCGAGTTGTAACTAATTTGTGTGAATAAAGTGCAAGTGTAAATTTAAAGTGTTGCTAGCATTATTTTAAAGATAGAATCCGTATCAGTATATCATATTTTGGTTTCTAGACTTACATGTGTGTCCCAACCCATAGTTTCTATAGTGGTATACTACAATTATTGTAAAGTGTAGTATTGAATATATTTTTGTGTTTAATAAATGTATTTATTCTTGAATTACAAGACAGAAAATAATAATAATGCCTCTGTACAAATACAGAAACGCCAGCTTGTGGACAGTTGGTGTTGTTATTCAAGAGTTGAGATACCACATGACAGCTCTCTAATTACGTTTTGTATTTTCCGACTACTTTGAACAGTGTATTGTGACTATAAACAGTACAGTGCATTTTGGCAATCAGTGTGAGAATCACTGTGACAGTATTGGTGATTAGTTTTCTGTTTAATGGTAACATAACTTTTTTTTGGACTAGTATCATACATCCCGTAACAATATGTATCTTACAAGACAATATTTCAAAGTTTCAATTAAATTACAAAATACATAAATGTTTCTTGTTCCAACAAGGCAAAGTTTTTTATGTACAGAGTTAAACTTTTTGAACGAATAATTTAATTTGGTGTTCTATCAGCTGTTCTTGTGAGGTCAGTTGATTTCGCCTTTGATCTTTGTACAGCTAGAGGTGTAGTGATGTTGTATACTGAGTAGAATTATTCTTGTAATAATATTGTGACACGAATGGAATTAGTATGCTGATGAGAAAACAGTATTTAACATGACAAGGAAAAAGAAAACATTTTCTAAAATCTTTGTAGGCTGTAGTTCGTGATGCCTACATTTATTTGGAAAGGTAGTAGAACCTCCAAAATTGTAAACAGAGGATTTTCTCATGGCGTATGGCGATTAATTTAAATTTACTGGATACTCACTTTTAATACACAATATTTCCTGATTAATTTAACTCTATATGGTCATTGTTATTATTATTTTGATTTTCCATAACATCTAATGTGAGTTTTTTTAAATAAAAAATCGGTCTATGGCAAGACTATGATTAATTTTATACGGGATTGTTCAGGAATGTCCTAAGCATTGACACAGTACTAAATGCAAAGTACAACTGCCTTCTGTATTGTGCATTTTGTGCTTTTTTGACACTCTCAACTGACTCAAATTTTCTGTCACTTTTTTGTTGTAATCTGTCCAACCACAGAAATAATGGCAGGCAATATTATTGTTATTATTATTATTATTATTGATATTAATGGCGAAATCTCCCTGGATGAGAGACGTTTAGAGCAGAGTGCAAAGATGACTTAGTCAAAAATATTTGGTTTTCTTCCCTTTTTTGTGTCCACTTCGGCTTGAACTGTTCTCGTTATTATTGTTAAGTATAAAGACAAATTATTTATTTCATCATAAGTTATAGAGACATATAAATAATTAATGAACAACTGATCTGAGCACTGTAGAATCATACAAAATATATGATGTATATTTATCGAATGAATCAAATTAGTAGTTTACAGTAGTGGTGATTAAACAGGAGCCCTTACAAGTTTTTTCGTCAGATCCAACTTAATCTCCTTATAACTATGTTTGGGATCGCTAGCTTCAATCCTCCATTCTTGCCTTAAAAAAATAGTATAGATCGAAACTACTCTAAAAAGAATTCTCTTGAAGGCGCTCGACCTTTCTGAAAAATTAACATAGAAAAATATAATTGAAGCATAAGTATCATTGAAGCGTAAGTTTATGAGTGGTATAAAATTGTTAATCGTATTTCCAGTTTCTGCAATGACCAGTAAGGTTCATCTTAAATTATATTAGCGGTTGGTGAAGGCGTAAAGAAAGCAGTGAAATGATTACCAAACCAAATTGCAACTTCCAGCTCTATCTCAGCATCTACAATATTACAAACGTTATTAAGTTCACAGTGCTGGACAAGATCGCCGGTAGGATAAGACTTGCATGTATGTGGTTTAGTGGGGATTACTAAATTGCAGACTTACAGTAGGGTATATACTTGTATTAGGTATTTTGCTATGTACCATATGTATAGGTATTAGTTGCTGGTAAACTGGACGTGATCAGCGCTTGCTCAAACAAGTCTGACTTGAGTTTCAGCTGTACTTACTAATATTTATACTTGTAGCTTGCATAAGCCCAATACCTGACCGATATTGACTTGAATACAAGCTTTGAGTAGCAACGAACTACCTGATTCATATAATTTAGTGTATTCTATTCCCCTTAAAATGATATTTATCGTAAAATTGTAATTATTTGGAACCCAATTTTAACTATATCTACTTTTAATATTCTAACACTAACTGTTATGAACAGTATGTTCCTATGTAGTCAAAGGAAATGCTACTATCCTGGAATAATGTAAGCTAGATTCACAGAAATAAGCTAAATAAGCTAAAATAATAGTGCCGCATCAATAATTTAAGAGTTTTTTTCCGATTCCAAATCAATTTTTATGTCCAAATAATATGCATTTATAATAAAGATTGAGAAAATAATATTTTCAACAGTCATTGTGTAGGCTATGGAGTGTGGAAGTTAGTGACGGTGGCGTGGACTTTAATACGGTAGACTTTAATGCGAACCTATTAAGCGTGGATTTTCTTACGAAGCAAAATTCAATCGTGGACTTTCCTACGAACTGTTACTTGTATTTTGTTACTTGTATCTGTTACTGTTATCTGTCCAGTAATGTAACTGTTACTGTTATTTGTATGGAGCAGGTGGGTGGACTTGTAGTGACACTTCTCACAAAGTAATTTAGGGTGGCATATCGTAATTTAGCAGTGCAAATTTCATGCGTGGACTTTCTTACAAACAATACACCATGTGCTAAAGTTCTATTCTGTTACTTTTTAACATGAGATAAATACTCAATGGGATAATCCTCCAATGTTGTAACCCTAAAAACAAATATACAATAAATTAGGACTCTCATCCCTATCAACTTCTTAGCTATCTCAATACATCCCTTTCCTCACATATTACATTCTACTATCAAACGTCTAAACCTGGTTAAAAATTTAACTTACAGTTTTCAGTTTTCAAAAAATCCGAGTTATCAATTCACTTGAATCTCATTTTGAACGTTTCAAACGTCGTCTTTACTTTTCAATGTACTGTGATTTGATTTAGAGTGATTTACAAGTATTAGTTCATAGGAAAGTCCACGGTTGAATTTTGCTTCATAGGAAAGTTCACGCTTAATGGGTTCGTATTAAAGTCCACCGTATTAAAGTCCACGGAGCCTTAGTGACTACCTTCAAAAGTTTACTCATTCAGCAGTTAATAGTTTATTTAACTTGTAATTTGGTTAGGAAATGAGCTGGAAATACAAATTAAGCACGTTACAAATCTGTAACTATTTATGTAATTATTTTGAGATATGTATTTAACAAGAAATGAAAAAAATGCAAAAAACTATTTTAAAAAGATAATTGATTTTTAAATTTCTTTTAATGGTATAAATTATGCCAAAGACCTCCACTACTGCAAACTTTGACAGGTGTATCTTAAATAGCTAATGTAAATCGATGAGTGTAACAACACAAAAATACCCAATCGATGACAGGAATCGAATCACAATTTTAGCTATTTAATGAGAACTTAAACATTTAAGTAGGTCAAATTTTTTCAAGTTTAAAGTGAATGAACCTGTTTTATTAAAAATAAATTCGTAGTTTTTTCTGACAAAACCTGTAGAAGTTTTCGTAATTAATGTTCTATTTGACTGCAGTAATAATAACAATGTGAATGTCTATTACAATAATTCATAGTTGTGAAGATTGATCACCTATTGAGGAATAACTTATGGCAAAGTATGGTCTTTAGCGCTCGTTGCACCCAGAGTGGTTGTTGTTGTTGTTGTAGCTGGGAGATATACTTGTTATTCCGCAGTATTCCTTTCACTTATGCCGTCCTTTTCTATCGCAGCGAATCTCCACGGTCTGTCGAGTCTGGCGTTGTCTGAATTTTATTTTACGACCTGCATCCAGCGACCAGACTGCAGTATACAGTCTACAGGCCTCAGCAGCCACAGTCCTGAGAGGAGAGGGCATAGCAGGAGCAAAATAGGCTGGGAAGGAGCGAGTGAGCGAGCCGAGAAGAGAAACCTCCACCTGCACTAAACTGGGTCGCAAGCAACCGTCGCTGCTAAGTTCTAAGCTTAGCTACTCTCGGCTGACCTTTTTCGACCCGTGTTTCTTGCACATAGGCATTATTACTATAAAGATATACATTTATATAGTTTTTTTCTGATCATTTTTACTGCAAATTTAAATGAATGTTGCTCTTAATACCTATTTTAATCACGCTTTGTTGGGTGGAGAAGCTAGAGTTCTAAACGGAAACGTCAGGCAATAAATGAATAATTTCTAGTGAACTAATCAATATTTGAAACTTATTTTATTTGGGAATATGTATTTCATGAATGTATTTGGACGTTGGTACATTAATGATCACTTATAATCAATGTAATTACATGTTAATGTACCTTATTACTAGAATGTATCTTAGTTTGTTTCACATTGATTCCATTTGGAATAACACTGCTTCCTATTGAACATCTCTTTCTGGATAAAACATCTCTTGCCTTACCTTAGTCCTCTACTTTATCTAGTTTAATCCTCTTGGATCAAGTCTCTGTAGCTTCCGAAACAAATTTCTTATTGAAATAGTCTGTAATAATTGATAGCCTAGATCAAATAATAATAAAGCAAGTCTCAATGGAAATTGTTTTTTCTAGAAATACGTAGTAGCCGATGTTGTATTTTGTAAGCACTCTGGTTTGGTGAGTGAAGCTTATTAATTTCAGTATCTACAAACACTGCTTCCAATAAAACTTCCCCATGGAGCATTTTTATGGAGAAAGGCGAATTCTTTGAACCTCGATTTGGAGCATCTTCCACATGCGTGAGAATTATGGTCTATGTCCTCATTTAGTGCATATTTTAACTACTATTAGAAAGCCTTGAGCAATTTTTATTTAAAAAATTTATGGTTTCTTTAATTTAATTTTATTTTTTTTATCTCAGGCATTTGTTTTTTTCGCTTGCTTTAGCAAGTGATATTGTAGTTTGTAAGATTCATTTCTATGGTTTGCTTCTCTTTAAAATAATATTAGGCTACATTTATTACCTTTATTTTATTTTTTATAGGTTTTTAGTACTTTTTCATTCTCTATAGAAATGATATAAGATAGAAGGTGCCCCACACAGGAATACCTTCGGGGTTGCCGTAATTAGACAATAGACAGTTCATTGTATAATTGACATAGTTGTAATTACTGTTCCTATATTAATATCCAGACAGAAAATTGTTGATGTACTGTGGATGTTCTGTTGGTCGAATAAATTATTATTATTATTATTATTATTATTATTAATTATCACTTCTTATTCAGCTTCAGTTCTGGTTCCTCACAATGAACAGTTCGGTTACAATAATTCTCAAAATAACCATAATGAAAATATTTGTTCTAATTTATTTACTGTAATACTTATTTGGAGTGCTTTTGAAAAATAACTAAAGCCTAGAATTAGGCTACAGCCACTCAACAATCTTCAGCTTATGAGAGTTCTTGAGAGTTCGGTATCTCAGAGTTCATTGAGTTGTGTCCATTGACAATAAAGTAATATTTTCTATGTTGCAATTGAATTACGGTGAACATTATTTACTTTAATTGAATATAATAGTTAATATTATTAAGTTTCATCAGACAGTGAAGGAGGTAAAGATTGAAATGTGGACAGTATCTCGTCTTTTAAAACGTGACAATTACAAGGTAATTCTCCGGATTATCAGTTTCCTTGGTAGTAATACATTCTTTATTAGGTTGAGGCGAACTAGTTATCATAGCACCAATTATCATGACAGGTAGAACTTTATTCATTACTGGCCACCAAGCGCGATACTATGGAGAAATTTCAATTTGCAGAATTTAATTTGCTGAATAGACTTATTGCTAAATGTAGTTTGGATGGTCTTTAACCTGGTGAAGTCTAATTGGAGGATTAGTGCAGCGAGAATAAAATAGCTATATAGATGCGGGACACTTGTAAAGCCACGTGAAAGTTTTTTACTTTTCTGCACGAGTTCGCCGCGGGTTTTATTGTTGGAGAGAGATGTTGGAAGAGGCACGAAGAAGAGAGAGATATGTGTGAGAGAAAGCAGTTTATTCTTTCAGCGAGCACAGAACGAGCTCAATGCATTGGACGCATTCTTGCCTGCGTTTGGAGCATTAAACTCATATGTTGTGTTGTGGGTGTGATTGTGGGAAATAGGTGATGGCTCTTTACGCGCATAGCGCATTGAATTCAATTAACCACCGCCTCAAGTCGTTTAATGAGGCTAACAGAAGACAAGAGCTAGAAGGAAAGATGTAATGAGACATTAAAAAAAAAGAGATAGGGTTGTAATGAGTCATAAAAGGAAAGGGAGAGAAAATGGGGAAGTATTAATGTGATTGTAGGAGAGACGGAGAGAAATATATTGGAATAAAAAATCTGTGATCCCGTTATTTATTACTGGAGAATCTCCAGAAAGTATTGAGAATGAGAATCGAGAAAGTCAAGTCTTGAAAGCTGAAACATGCTGCAAGCTTTTGCCTATTGTTTCAGAAATTTAGAGCTTTCATTCAGATAATATTGATTGATAAGATGGTAAAATTCCAAATTACGTAAACGAATCTATTGGAATATGGAACATGAAAACCTTTCATTCATTCAAGGATAATAAATTTGAAGTAGGTTTGCAATAAAAAAAATCAATTCAATTCATTTTGGAAGATTGAGTCCATTCGAATTCATTTTGGAAGCTTGAATTATAGACAAAGAGCTGAGGACCAACACGTTTGCAGGTATGTTTGCGCCATCTGCTCATCAAAAATTATTGATAATTTAAATGTTCAAGGTACTCACCTCCTCCAACTCAGAGACAAAGAGCGCCAGTTACTCACCTGTAAATAAAATGAAATTCATGTTCAGTTTATAGAAAAAAATGAGCAATTCATTGAAATTTGAAGCGATCAAGCTATTGCAGTATACTATTGACTATGACTACATAAATCTCGTAGAAAGAGGGGGATGAAGTTAGAAAATAAAAGGGATCAGAAAATTTGTTGGTTGGCGAAAAAAAACTTTGATGATAAGCAAATATATCAATACAATGAAGCAATAAGTGTTTCAAAATTGAGGTGATAATGGAGATTAGCCGGTAGTGGACACCTGACTATTGCTGCTATAGGGGGAAATGAAGCCACTTGACTGCAGCACGCTTTTCATCTGAACAATGACCAAGAGTCATCTTCAATTTCTTTATCTCGAAAAAAGACTGATATTCTAATTTCATCATTTCAGACTGGTGTCTCATTCTAAATAAGACACTTTTTGTATAATCTAAAGATAGATTCTAAATCAAAGGTATGTCCCAAACTTTAAGATTTGAAATTTTGAGTAGAAATAATTTTGAGATAGATAAAAAAATTATTTTATTTATGACAATCTCTGAAAAAATAATATACTCAGCTTCAGCTATGGACCAAAAAATAATAATAATAATTTGAAATTTTAAACGCGCTTCAATCAGATACTCGAATCGAAATGAGAAATCCTCAAATTTTTCATCTTGCCTTGGAACCAAATTAATGAAGAAATAATTCATTGTTTACAATTCAGAATTGTGTTTGGATTCTATAATAAATTGAGTCAAATCTGTATTCTAATTTAAAGATTTGGTCTTCTACATCTTATTTCGGGTACTATCACACTTAATTTCCAAAGTCAACCAATTGAAGATAACCGGATTTTCACTGTATCCAATCTGAAGTTGATATAAATTTCGGCGGTATATCAAATTAATTGCACTCGTGCAAGTCTCATGATTGTGTGACTCTATCTGTGTACTTGGGCCTCGTCCATTGCCTATTGGACTTCCAGCTCTGATGGCAGCAGCTCTAAGCATAATGATAGTAAAGAAACTAAAGTAAAAACAAGCAAAGGCTATAGCAAACGTTTTGTCTCAATATTGAAACAAGGGAGACTCAGGAGTCAAGGTATAGTCAACAACAGTAAACACTATGAAAAGTACTGTAATGTAATTGACCGAACGTAGTGAGGTCTCAGTTTCAACTCGACCGCTGGCATTTCGTCTGTCCGTCTGTCACACGATTACAGGAAAACGCTTTGACTGATTGTCATGAAATTTTGCAAAAATGTTCCCTATTCATAGGCCGCGAGTTTTAAGTATATGTTTTTTTCAAAAAATGCCTCCCATCTTTTTATGGGGTCCAATTTAGTCCCGACTATTGGAGAGTCTGATTTAGGTGTGGGTGGTTTTAAATTAAAATTACGACGATTTAAGAGGGAGTTTAATCCTTGACAAGAATTCGATAAACCCAACGGATTGGTGAGGGGGGTTAAACATTTTAGAAAATTTCAATGTTTATTTTTTTTTTTGTTTTGGTAGCGTTTTTGAGATCGTGGAATTCAATTTTTTTTTATTTTCATTCCAACATACACAATCTCACAAGAATATTCCAAAATACAAAACAGTAGAATATAAGATACAAATCAACAAATTTATTTGTTCACTAGAAATACATTAGAATGTATTTGAATACATGAAATAAAATATTCCGAAAATTGCGTTTTTTGTTTTGCTAATTATATTTCCTACATAAAATACTGTCCTTCCTACCCCGTGAACAAATTGTGCAATCCATGATTGGAAGAAAAATTTAGTAAAAGCTAGCATAAGCATAAAGCTTGTGCGCTAGCAGTGAGTTGAATATTTTTTTTACACTTATACTAATCTATCAATACCTAACTTATGATGACCTAAATTATTGTAAAATAAGAAACTCATTTGTTTCCCTCTAATCAGGAATACTTGCAATATCAGATTCTTGTGACCAATCATTTTTATTATCCTAATTTTTAACATCATTATTATTGTTATCTTTATTGTTATTATTATTATTTTTGTTATTGTTATTTTTGCAACCAAAATAAGGAAGAACGCAAAAAAAATGATAAAGACTTGTACAATAAAGAATTTTACATAAATTATATAATAAGGAATCTATAGATGATACGAATCTTTGTTACTTCACAGCAACTTCAAGATAAAACCATTAAAATATTATTTGATAATATTATTTATTTTGAAGAATGTATTCATCTTGATCCATTCATCTATTTCTCTTAGTAGAGTTGGCGTGATTTTATTATCAATAAATCTTTGTGGGACTAGGTTTATAATTTCACTACAAAAAAAGTCATATTGATGTCTTGTCAAAGTCAGTCTAGGATTAGATTTTTGAAAAACGTTTGTTTGTGAAGGACGGGTGTTATAATTTATTGTTCTTCTAGTTAATTCAAATGCGGGTTTGTTTTTATTTATATTTAAAATGATCTTTTTCACATATGCTTGTCTTATGGTTAACACTCCAAACTCATGAAAAATCAGACTGCTAGAATAACGGCGTGGTCTATTTAATGCAGCTCTTATTAAATGCTTTTGCAAACTAAATAATTTGTTCAAGTGATTATCATATGTCGCTCCCCAAGTTTCAATGCAGTATTCAAATAAGGATTTTGTGTAGGCATAGTAAACTGTTTTAATGATATTTGTATTTTTTAATTTGTTGATATTATAGAAAATATAAATTAGATATTTCAGTTTTTTGCATAAATAGTCAACATGTAAGTCCCATTTCAAATGATTATCGAGTATAATACCTAGGTATTTTATCTCTCTTACATTTTCGAGTTCTGGACATTGACAGTTGTGTGCAATGCATGATCTATTGGAGTGAATTTTAAAGTAAGTTCATTTGGAGGTTTGCCACTTTCACTTGGCGAGAAGGTCATTAGTTTTGTTTTATTTATATTTAGGGTTAAAATATTATTTTCGAACCAAGATTTAGCTGTACTTATACCTTCTTTTGCTGCTTTAAAAGTATTTAACCAAGTATCATCTGAGAAAACAAGTAAGGTATCATCGGCAAATGATATAATGGTACACTTGGGTATGTTTAAATTTAAAAAGTCATTTACATACAACAAAAATAATATCGGAGATAAGACTGTACCCTGTGGAAGTCCAAAATTTGAATTTTTCTTAATATCAGTAACACCATCTAATGTCAGCTCTTGGGTTCTATCTTCCAAATAGCTTTTGAATAATTTGTTTGTTAGACCCCTTATTCCATTGTTCTCTAATTTATTCAACAGAATATTATGTGGTATGGTGTCGAATGCTTTGGCTAGGTCTAAAAAAATAGATAAGGTTTTTTATTTTTTTCAAAATTTTCAGTTACTATTTTAGTGATGTGCAGTACAGCGTCATTTGTTGATTTTTCAATTGCATTTTCCATTTCCTCAATCCATGATAAATTTTTAATTTATGGGAGAGGTTGGGGAAAATTGACTTCTTCAAAAAACGTATTTGGTAATTTCTGCTTTTTCTCCATTGGTAGTGGAAGAAGGTTGACATTGAAATACTGAACTACTCTTTGAATATTAAAGGGGGTGGGGGTGAAAAAAAAATTGAAATAATTTTGGGTATTTCTTCTAATCAGTACAAGAAGACGGTTGAGCTTAAATACTCTGGAGACTTACATTCGAAAAATTATTTAAAATAGTCACTTTTGAAGCTTGAGGCGGGGCTCTGAATTTCAAAGAAAAATGGTGGGAGGTGAACAAATTTTGAACTTTTGTTAATGAATAACAATGAATAAGCTGCAAAAAAATGCGTACTAACTCTTTATTGAGTACTGTATAAGAGATTTCGAGGAACCGTCAACAATTTTGGACATTCCTAAAATTGATTTTTGCTGTTTCTATCATTAATGGAAGATTAAGCAATAAAAATTGAGTTGCTCTTAAACTTTTTTCGAGAATATCATCCCATTTGAGCTAGGAGAGTTGGGCGAGTGAGGTCTACTGTTCACAGAGCAAGTGTAATGTAATACTTTAGATTTAATATCATTTACATTTTATACGAGGTGAATTGGCGGGCCGTAATTGCTCAAACAGTTGGAGAATTCTCTTTTATTAAATCTTTTAATTGGAAGTTAAAAATACTTTTTTATACCAAAGAAAAATTAATGTTTAGAGTTAAATGTTTAGAGTTTAGAGTACAAACACATAGTTTAATATAGTGTATCTGATTGTGATGTACTATTACATTTGTTTTTTGGTGTTTTTGTAAATAAAATAAAAAAATAACAATAAATATATAGATTAGATGTTTGTTTCTGGTCAGATAAGACTCTGGCTGGCTGCTTTTCCTGCGGTATCGAGTTCGAATCTTGTTCAGGCTTAGATATTTTCTTTCATCATCCACCTCATTACCCAAGCATAAGTCTCAAGACTTATGTGGACTTCATCCGACAAAAACAAAACAAAATAATAGCTTTTGCGTTAGGTTCATGTGAAGATCTGCTTCATTTTCAATCATGATTTAATTTATCCACCAATCTAATGTAGCCTAAAGGAATGATTTGTTTATCTCAACCTCTCTGCCTATCCTGTATTTCTATCTGTGTACTACCTCCATTTCGACCATGTAGGGAATTCGTTTAGTATTTATCGAATTAAGACCTTGCCAGTAAGGTGCTTATTTATCTATTGTAATTATTATGAGTCGAGTGAGAGAAGGTATTTTATTAACGGGACGCTATTCGTATTACTTACACGCTCCATACTGCATCAATAAACGAATCAGCCGGTCGGCAATAAGACATCACGCAGCTGAACAGCTTTAGGTGAACTCGTTCGCGCTAATTCAAGGATGTATGGATACAGTCTTGGTTTTGTATTGGCTGAACTGGCTCGAGGCTCGGTTAATTGTATTTGCTCGCCAGTGCAAGATGGCAATTGCAAAACTATTAACCGTTCGTAAGCGCGCGATTTGCACAATATTCTAGCTCGTGTAAAATGCCGGGCTCACTACACAGTAGAGGCCGAGTGCTATTTATTGCAGGAGTGGCCAAGGGGCGGTTGGATCACAGAAATAAAGGTGGAACTTGTTCGCAGAGCAAGTCTCTTCAATCACGATCGTTCGAGAAATTATTTCATTCTGTTGTAGTCACAGGTTGCAATCGAGAGAAACAACAGTGTTTTTACCACGCTGTACGCTACTATACAAGTTAAACTGCTGTTTCACTTCCAAATTTGGTTGAAGTTTTCTGAATTGGACATTTCATGAACTCTAGTTTCCTGGTTACGTGACCCACTCTCCTATCATTTTGATTTTCTTCTCTTCTTCTTATCTCAGCTTTACTGAATCTTCTTTATTTTACTCTTATTTATAGTAATATCTTGAATTTTTTGACAGAGGTTATATGTCCCATAAATTAATGTATTCCAAACCTAATGAATCAGACGTGAAATATAAGTTTCTTTACCAACAGTTTAGCAAGCTGCTGAACTTTGACTCTTGAAGATCATATCATGGGGTTTCAAAAAAAGTTGTATTTGAAAACCGTTAAATGCAAGAGATATACTGAAGAAGAGCTGTCTGAAATTCACATGCGGTAAAGAAAGCAAACCTAGCAAGTTCTCATAGAAAATACGAACAACTGAAACCTGATTCAGATTCAGATGACTTTATTTGTGTAAATTTACAATTATTAAATTATTAGTTTACAATAATTATTAAATGTACATGAATGATGAAAGTATTGTAAATATTAGCAACTTTCAGGTCCCCTAGTTGAAGTGATGTACAGTTGTTTTTGAAAAGTAAACATAATGGTTGAATAGTTTGATTAGAAAAGATTATAAATACAAATATATTACACTTTCACCTGCAGAGAGTATGAGGAGGCCGTTAGTGGAAACAGAGTTTAATCAAAAGTAAAGTTCTAAATATTCGTCTATTCTCATATGAACGGTAAACCATTATTATTCAATTGGAATTTGTGTCAGTAGAGAGAAGTGATTTAAGAAAAATTATTATAATCATTGAAAACTATAATCTAAAAATGATCTCGTGATATTAAAATAAATAAGGAAGCAATAAGAGAAATGGCGTGGAAAGGAAACTTTTTTGAATGAATAGGCTAATTTTACTTTGATCAATATTGTATAAACAGGTATACAATCAATACAATCTAATAAATTGACTGATTCAACAAAAGATCGCTTGTAACATTAAGAGAAATTCAACCACTGTAGGCTACATGGGAATAGCAAAAACACAAATACTCTGGGATTGACAATAGTAATAAACGCTAATTGGAGGTTATTGTTATCTATTCCTACTATACCACTGCGAATTGAAATTAGCATGGCTTGGCTGGCTGCGTGACATGAGCTGCAGGAGTCTTATTTATTGACTTGTCGCAGGGAGTTCACCACAAATACCGGAAAAACTCGACATGTCTACATGATAGGACTGCAAGCCTATGTGTTCCTATATAGTACACTGCTTAATCAACAAACACATTAAATCCTGTGATTTGTCGTTTTCACTGACCGGGGCAACTTTCTCTCGTTTCTGAACATAGAACGGGATGCTTTTTCACTTTTACCACTTCACTTGACCAATTTAATACGAAAAAACTTTCAAACCGTTAGTTTACCTATGAGAAAATACAGATTGTTGTAACGCTACAGTGTAGCCTAGTCTGAAGAATGAATGATAAAGAAAATGTAAGGAAAGTGGTCATTGTTTGAAGTTCATGAACCACGAAAAAAGTTCTGATATTAGTTCTGCAAACAATAGCCCAGAGTCAGCTTTCCACAAAAGTAGGCTACATGGTACAAAGTTGAAAGTAGTACTATGATAGTATTGTAATTTAAGAAACCATCAAAGCATATTCAGCAATGTAAATATAATTATTAATTCAATTTTTTTTTCACTGATAACGATTATTAATATGAGTACAATTATCAAAGTAGAATTAGAAACTCCAAATGAAAACCACTCTGGAACATCTCTTCAAAATTGACAAAAGTTCCATTTTGAACATGAAAATTAATATTTTTTGTCGTGAAAGATACAAAATATGAATTGACCATGATTATGGTGTGATTGTTCAGGGAGGGTGACAAGTTGAAATAATGCCCTGGGCCATGAAAACTAAATTTTTGAACAAGTTAAAAAAGATTTTATTTTAAAAACTTATTACCAGTTATATGACAAAAATTTTAAACAAATTTGTTAAAAAAAAATATATTTAATGAAAGCCTAGCGAGAGTTTTTCAAGTGAAAATGTATAATATAGAAAAATCTACTTTAACAATAATTCATCCAACTACCATGTTTTACTACTTCTAAGATTGTGCTATCATTTTTAATTCCAGTTTTGAGGCGTATTCATTTTTGTATCAAGATTGATCAAATGTAAAATAATAGGATATTTTCAGCAATAGACCTATGTAAAAAGATTTATCAAATATTGGGCGATTACTTTTCTAGTTTCATTCTTGTTTAGCTTGAAACAGGAAGTATATAATACGATAATTTACTTGGTTGGTTTTATTTTAATGTGTAAAGCAAGTTATATTAATCCATTTGTAATTTCCAGGTAACATTGAATTACGGAAAATTAGAAAATAAAAAATGTTTCACCTGTTTTAGTGATAAAATAGCGTATAATGTGATTTTCAGGTTACAAAATTTTTCCGGGGGAGTGCACCGGGAACCCCCCTTAAGCCTTCCATGCCCCCAGACCCGGACTTTCTTTGGCCGGTTTCCCCCCCCCCCCCCGACAACTATTTGGAAAAGAACAGCTTCTCAACTTCTAAACCCAAAAATCAAATTTTTACTAAAGAATCAGTGTTTATCTAAACATTTTTTCTCTGTTTTCTTCTTCATTTTTTCTGTTTTCTTCACTGATCATAGATCAGTGTTCTCTAGACTTACTTGGTAGTCTATTAATTAGTGGATTGTTAACATTTAGTAATTTTTACTGGAATTATATTGATTGCTGGGAGCTCTACCTATTGCTATATTTTTAAAAATCCATCCCATTTATAAGGTGTGCTATTTATGAAACAGAATTATCATTTAATCTTCGATCATAGGAATAGTTTTATAGGAATAATCAATGATTAACAATCCAATAATAATATTTCATTTATTGAATGTTCTTGAATAGCAATGAGCAAACACGTTGCATTATAATGTATTCGCAAAACGAAAAAAGCAACAGAAATGAGGATACAAATATCACAGGATGAACTGGTACCTCACTCTTGACACACTTCCTATTCTTTCGCGGTTGACTGCAATAATAAAACAAAACAATAAAACGTTAGCATACTGCCTTCGGCTTAAATTTAAAGCATGGTAATTACCATTGCATTCTATTCTATTCTTCTCCATTCATTTTCTCTTATCTGAGATTCAACCTCTCTTTTTATACTGTACAGTATTATAAGTCCAGTATATTATATTCATTTCTCCATTCATATCACTCCATTTCACTCTTTCCTGTAGCTGATATTGTTCAAGTTGTATTTCCTCTCTTCTATTGTTGCAAATTCGCGAATCACGACTAGACATAAGGTATTCAGAATCTAACTGGATATTGACCTGGAAACACATTGTCTTGACTTAGGTCAGTGCTCGTAGCCTGATATGTTATTACTAAAATAAGTTTAGCTATCATTTATTGTGAATGAACTTTTTCAGGTGAGAATTCTGTTGCCTAGTCTCTCTCATGGGAATATAAAGGGTAGTAATTCGATGTGATCTATAATTAAATAATCAATCTTGAATTTACTATAATGTCTTATGAGAAGAATAGGAAGAAAGGTCAATATTTGAGTGAAGGAACAATTTTAGCAACAACCTATAACCTTAGAATACTCTAAAAAAGGGTTCCCAAATTTTTTGCTTCACGCCCCCCCTTGTCCAAGGGGACCTAATAGTAAATTTGTGGGTAAACAGAAAAACAAGTATTACTCTGTGAACAAAACGTGTATTTTAACCATCACATACTACAATTAAATATTAGGTGCACACATAGTATAATTTTAAATTCAATTAAAGAAATGTTTTTGAGCTGAAAATATCAAAAAATACATATCATTAACTAGTACGATGGGTGAGCTTGCATTTTCTTAACTAGTATCGGAATAATTCTTGGTTGAGTTGCTTCAAAAGGCAGAACGTAAATCACTGGCAACATCAAGCTTATTCCGGTACTTAGTCTTGATTGCAACGAGAGTTGAAAATGCCTTTTCACATTAGTATGTACTTGAAAAAGGCAAATATAGTTATTGAAAAGCGGCTTGCGAGGCTCTGGGTTACAGTTTAAAATATTTTATCCAAAATAATGTCTCACCCATTTTTTTCAGAAAGTCATATTTGGCAGAAGAATCATGTTTAATCTCCATGCATTCTTTTTGAAGTGTTTCTGGCAGGGATTCTATGTTGATGGAGGATGGGTCTGTTGAAATTCTGTTAATACTTTCATCACAAGTGTTTGGGAAGTATTTCTTGAACTCCTCTGCAAGATTCTCCAAATGGATCAATTATTGTAGTCCTTCAAAAACCCCCTCCAACTGTGGGTCTCCTGAGAGTGACATAACTTTGGGGAAGTTTGAATAATTGCAGGGGTTTCCTGATATTTCCCATTGCACAATTTTGCCAGATTAAAAAAATAATATTTGATATGAGACGTGCCTATTCTCTTATACAAGTTTGGTATTCTAAACATTGATTCTGGAATTTTTTACAGATATGTATGGATTTAATAGTCTTTTAATTTATTAATCTTTAACTGGTCTTGCGCTCGCCTTCCCCCCCCCCCCCCCCGATGCAGCCTCACGCCCCTCTTGGTGGGCCAATAATGTTTTATTACGCTACCGTGAAGTAGGGGGAACAACTATCATATCAGCAAAGTTCTCAATGCAATGAAGGAGCAAGTCATCACGAGGAAACTAAATCTAATAAAGAATTATTGCGTAATATTAATTTAACATTGAATGTGTTTTCAGCAATTCCCATTCTTTTAGCTGATTAGTTCATTTCTATAAGGTAAAATGGATTGGTCTATATTTATAAACTACTGGAATTTCATGACATATGAGCCACTTTTTCTACACGCTTCATTATAGGTATTTGATATTAATAATCAGAATTTATCAAAATGTAATTAATTTATGACTAATAAAATGATTGATATTTCAAGATACAAAGAACTCTATCAAAGAGCTTTGCTGCTTGTTTCACAAACAGTGGAAAAGATGATGTGACTTGCTACTGTTGTGAATGAATTGGAGAACTTGCACTAATTTATTATTATTCTACCACTGTTTTTGATGTCAACCTGATATAAAAAATAAGTCTTAATGGCAGATTTTAGTTCTTGAGATGACTATGAATGAGCTCCCAAATGAATGAAAAGATGTTGAGATGTAGATCTTCTATTCCTGCATGTTACCGACCTTTATTCCAGCGTTCCTGTAGTTCAGGAGTCAGCGACTTCCCGTCATCTACGTCATGGAGCAAACAGACATGATCGTCGCCTTCGTTGTACATGCTTCCTCACACAACATGCCAATCAAACACACCATCTGAAAATGATGGCCAGTATCATCAGTTTACTGCATGCTTTCAATTGCTAATATTAAAATCTGTACTGTGAATAGAAATCTTAACTTTTAATTATTATTTCACTGCTTCAAATGTGTGGAAGAAATTTTATGCTATTGCTACAAAAGGTTCAATTATAAGTGTCTAGTTCAACCTTTGAACTAGAAAGGCAATTCATTATTTGGGGTTACTTTGTAATTAATATTCGGAAAAGAATAAGAAGTAGACATTATTTTGTATGAAGGTAAAGTGTGAGATAACTACCAATAAATAACGCTGTACTGTTTAAGATAAATTAGTTAATGTATTTTTAGTATTAACTTTTTGTTGTAAATTTAACGACTTGCAGTCAGTTTTATATTGTGAATATATGTAATAATAATAAAACTTACTGCAAGCCGTTAAATTTACAACAAAAAGTTCATATTAACAACGCAGATCGTTATGGAACAAGAAATCCAAGTGTTTTTAGTATTAACCAGAGAGGTTAGTTTAATTCTCACATAAAGATGATGCAATATAATAGAAATAGAGAATACGGCACTGAAAGTCTAAAAGAAATGTCACAATAAATATCGCAATCAAAACATTTTAATCTTCACTCAGTTGGAATACTATAATATAGGTCAATAGATGCATTTATATTAGGATAGCATGGATGACTCAAACTCGTAAACGAAGGTCAAGAAAGTAGTACAATTTGTTCATATTTCCATCCACCTATCTGTTTGCAAAGACACAACAGGTACATCAAGCCCAAAACTGCTATCTGAGTCTTTTAGTACCTAGTTAGTTCTGGAGCTAGACAAAACCTTGTCATTAATTTCTATCATTGGAGACATGACTGAATCAATACTTGATTAATAAAGGTGGGTAAATTAAGTAAAGTATAGTACTCAAGTGGATTTGTTTAGTTAGTAGATTTGTTAATTGTAAATTGCACTACCATTATCACCACTTTCGTTCTTCATAATTTCAAGAGTTGTCATAAAATGTATTTGAAAAAACCCCGAGAACTGCCAACTTAAAACAGTTTTCGTGGTTCTTGCAAACTGCATCTACAAAAAGCTGAAAATTATAGCCTGCAGCGGATAATATTACTGCTCAAGTTTAAATAGAAACAAGGCTTTGCGATTCTAAATAAATTTAAAGGAAAGCCGAATATTGTGATAGAAAGGTATAATGGGACAATTCACACTCTATTTTGTTCGTAATCCACATCCACATTTTAATATTATATAAATTATAACTTTCAAGAATGGGATTTGACAAATTAACATTCATGTTTTGTTATTAACATTTTCATCATCCTCCAAGCAGTCATTAACATTTTTATCAGTCGCCAAGCTTCAAACTTGTTTTTGAAAGGCTCTTAACATTGAGAACAACACCTACACATCAGTTAGGTAAATTTGAACTCTGCTCCTATGACGGAGGATGATGGTACTCTGTCAGATATTGAATATTTATGTAAATATATTCGGATTTCTTTTCATGGGTAGCTCACAAGTACGATTTAACAAGGTTCTTCATTTAGTTGTTTTACTATAAAATCTTCAAAAACACGACTTTTTAATTCCAAACAAACATGTTCCCAATTTTTCCAATTACAAATTACCATTTCCATTCGGCATCTTGGTATATCGGGATATATTATGAGCTATTATGGATATTTGAGGAACAAACTTCTCAAAATAGGTGTTGTTCAAGGGTGATTCAGATTTATTCAAAATGGAAATACATCCATTATATATATATATGATGATCAAACTCATTAACATATCATCTGACATCATTAGAAAGTGACTCATCAACTTTATTGAAGAAAAATCTCATTTTGTAAAGAACATATCTTTTAAATCTTTATAACTATAACCTCAATATAACTAATATAAGACTCATAAGCACTTGAGGTTGACAAGGGAGTTTCCACTTTACTTAAATATTTTTAAGATTACAAAAACCCCTAACAAAAATGGAGTTGAAGTTTTCAAGAAATTTCTCAATTTTTCAACCTCTACCATTAATTCTTGAAAATGAACACGAATATTTCTTATGCTGGCTTTGAATTTCCAACTATAAGCACTGAGGATTTTTTCTAGAGCCGTAAATACATTTTAACATTTAAGTTTATCATTTCACTTTACCACTCACTCTATTTTATAAAATTCAATGAAATAACAAAATATAATTCTCTATTCTTTTTCTGATTTGGCGTTATTTAGTCTTTAGTATACACTATTCTCTTTCAGCATGAGTTTGAAGAAGTAGAAACTATGATCATATTGGACGTTAAAGTTTTTTCTATTATCTACGAACCCGATTAGTAATCCTTTCATATGAGAATGCCCTTTTTTGAGAATAAACATTATCCTCAGTTCCTTTTTCCTTGTATCTTAAAGCTCAAAATATCTATAGCTCTTAAATAATTATCTATTTTACACGCCTAATGCCTAACTGTAAATGAGAACATTATCATAAATACCGTGGAATTTCACATAATCCAGATTCATAGAAAAAATACTGGTGCTAATTCAATATGTCAGTGTTTCTCATTTTTTGTATCGAATTCCTTCATCAAAGTTAATGGATGAAGTCAATCCTGAACTCTCACGTGACCTGCTTGGGAAAGCTGAGAAGAAAAAATGATATTTATTTCTACCGGTTGAATATCAGGCCGAAGAAGACGTTGAAAAACAAGCTGAGAGGTGCATTGAGACAATTCCTCCAATGAGATGACAATAGATGTTGCTGTATCAAGAGAATAAATTGTGTTTTTTTCTTCGGTGATGCGTTTCCATTGCAGAAAATGGCATGCGAGGAGCTTCTGCTGCGGTCTGTGAGTTGTCACCCGACCAGCGGAGACTTGCATGTGGAATCCAGACCGGGTCTTGACCTTTTAAGGCTTTCGCCGGTAATTCGGAAGATGTAAAAAATCTAAGCTTCTGTCTCTTCTACGAGGGCCCTCTTCATCTTATTTCTAGCGGCTTACTTATAACAGGCGAACGGATTCTGTTTTCAAAGAAGCCAAACAAGGAAGTATTACCAATTCTCACGGTCATTATATCCATCTTTTAATAAATCTTCTGTCAATTTTGTTATAATTTTCATAATTGTTATCTGAAGTTGAACATTTTCACAATTTCGTGCTCTCTGAAGTTGAATAACTTAATTAGAAACGAATAACAGCTCATTTCGTCAAATTATTGTCAAATGTTTAGAAGGTTTGTTTCCTGAATAAATTCTCCAAAAGACAGGTTCTTTTTCTGGTATAGAGCTGTCTTAATTCCATCCATCTGTAGTAGGCACAATGGAAGCAATTATATTAATTATATTATATTGGATGATTACGGGAATTTCATCATGTTAATCACCATTACTGCGTTTTTTTTAGAAAAAAAGATTAGGATGAACCTACTATGAACTATGAAAGTAAGTTCTTACTTAAAGAACTGCATTTAATTTAAAAAACTTTTATTTAAGATAAGGCATTGTCTAAAAATTATAAAGCTTAAAACATTTTTGATCGGTGGAGAAAAGATTTCAAAGTAGAAAAACTGTGTGTGCTTTTCATGAACATATCTGATAACAAATAGTTATTTATGTATTAAGAGCGTGAAGCGCGACTTTATCGCTCGAGCCAAAACATTTACTGCGCGACGCACAGCGGAGCGCAGTAATTTTGCGAGAGCGATAAAGAAGCTTTTCACGCGCGAAATACATACAATATTTTTCCTACAACTGCAGTTCTGGATTCCAAAACACAATAAAAGTTTGTAGTTTGTAACAACACAGACCGTGCGCGGATTTGGTTAGCGTTCGACTTTTTTGAGGTTATGTGAATTTCACGGATTCCATGATCCACCAATGAGAAGACATCAAAATCAAAACAGAAGCGTAAAGAAAACAGCTGGCGAGCGTAAAGTACTTTACCGCTTGCGGAGCAGTAAAGAGGTATTTTACAATTAGTTTTCAGTACGTAAAGAACTACTTTACGAGCAGTTCTAGGAAAACAATATTTTTCAAGCTTTCGAGAGAATTAAGGAGTTTCTTATTTGGACTACAAGCAATGCTTATTTTTATCAATGTAGTTCATCCTTCATAAGAATAAAGGTTGGTCAGACTACTATAAGTATTATGTTTCAGCAAAAAATATTACTTTTGAATAATCAATTTAATCATGTAGATTAGCAGCTATGTATTCTGTCTCCTTAAATTTTCTTCCAAATCTTCCTTCTCGATTTTGAGTCATTGGAAAATAAAATGAAGAAAATCTCTGCTATTCCTGAACTATTAATTAAAAAGGATTGTAAACTCTTGACAACGGCTTATAATTACTATATAGCTTGTCAAAAAGTCCTCATGAATCAATAAGAATTTAATCAATGGATAAGTAATGCTAATGCTGTACAAATCGTAGAAAGTAGATGTGATTTATACAGGAGAAAAACAATTTAATGTCGTTGGATATTGCAAGGTCTAATTAGGATTCAATTAGTATGTATAGAACGGTGCGACTAGGGATTATTACAGCATCAAGTACGTACGATTTATTGCGATACGGTAGAACATTCAAATTTACTGCTAAGATTAAGGAGGGATTATACACACAGATCAAGTGATTGATGATGTAAATAAGTTAACATTCAACAGTACATAAGCATCCAATCCTATCACTTGTACTTCATTTAGCATTTTTCAGAAAGCGTGTTCTACGAAATGCGAATTGGCCGTAGAATCCGTTCACTTCAGTAATGTTTGCATAATTTATTCATGACGCTTGTTTGCCAAAACATTCCTTGATCTTTTGAGGATGATATTCGTTACCTCAAATTTCATCAGATCTGCGCATAGAGGACAAAATCATTAAAAAAACCAACCGATTTTGACCGTTGCCTGATGACGAGCATTGATAACTTCGTCCGATTCTTGATATCACAGTTATTTCGCAACTGATCCTTGATTTTATCGTCAAATTTCATCCAATCAATTCAACGTGGAGTGATGATAGTTGTAGAAATCGGCTTGAAATGATCTTGTTCTATAGAATAAGTTGTAGATTCGAAGTTTATAGCATTGCAGCATTAGTGACTTGTTAGAGCTATTTCTAACAACTCTCCTTCACGAACAGACATCTCTTAAAAAATGAAGCAGTGTCTATATTCTGGATGAGATTTTGCGCTAGTAAATGAATAAGAAAAACTAGTTCAAATAAGCTTCAAATAACTGGAAATCTACAGAAACTCACGCAGTTATAAATATTTTATAATTGATGAGACTTTCCAAAGTCGATGTAAGTTTGTTAAATTATTTAAGTACTCTATATATGTACTTCAAAATCATAACGAAGCCATTCTTCTAATTTTATAAATTTCTAAAAATCTAATACAGCCTGTAATGAACTTGACTCCACTCAAATATACGGATATTAGATACTGTGGATTTATTTCATAGGCAATAATATTTTTATTTGTAGGACGAAGCCGACATAGATTGTACGTGAGTAATGAGTTAAACCTAAAGTTTTAGGTGTGTTCCAAACCATCAGAAAGTGATTTTTCAGCAGAGAAGTCTTTTTGCTGGCGAAATCAAAGCGGTCACCACTCCGGTTTTGGTACGAGCGTTCGTATCTTATTTTATCTGAAGAAACAGCTACGTGGCATGGCTCGCAGCTATTTCGTTCTTTGTTTAATAAAATATGTATAATATTTCAATGGATTCGTCTTGTTTCAACCATTGCATCGTGACTCGGTACATTGCAAAATACAAAATTGTGAAAAACATTATAAATCAAGAAAAAAGCATGAGTCATACTAATGAAAATAAAATACTTTCATTGATATTATTGACTAGTAATTAATACTAATGGGCCTACATTCATTTGACTATTTATTTCTTCATATGAGACATACAGTGTTCAAGACATTCCGCTCGCGCTATTTCCACTATTTATTCAGTGAATGAAACCTGAAATATGAACCAATCAATTTTTAAAACTTTGCCACCCAGCCACTGACAAAAATGATCTCGTTTAGAACGTCAGGCCACCTGTGTCCTCAATAGTTGAAGGTTCCGATATTTGAATGGGTACATTAAATGAGTTACCGCCATCATTGCACGACCAGATCGCTTACGGAACAGGAGAGCACTTCAAGTGGCATTTGCATTTGGAATTTAAAGACTGGAAGTTTTTGTGGAGACCTACAACTAGCACCATCTTATTTGCATTTCCAACCACTTTTCACCTTGCATGACTCTATCTCACTCCCAGGATAATTTTCCGTCCTCATGTCCTCTCACTTTTGCGAGCTGACGATCTCATTATGGTAATAAAGATGTCAGATCTAGTAAAAAGCAAATGTAGAGCAGCCTGCCAATTAGCCTACGAGTGCTTGGCTCCACCCTCCCAATTCATCACTTATCAATCCGGTTTTTTGAACAGTGCAGAACAATTACTCTGGACACAGTGTTACTTTGTTAATTCTTGAATGCCATACAAGAATACACTTGAGTGAAACCTTTCCCACTTTATAGGGTTAATCTAATTTATAACGAAAGAAATAATTTATTCTATTGAAGATATAATTAAAAAACATCGTTGAGTTTGAAAACTCGAAAGGGCTTGTTAATCTCAATTTTAAATTGATTTCCACACAGACTTTTCCAGTTCAAAATTTCCGTTATAGGAAGTTAGTGGATCTAGCTTAACAATTGTTCAGCTATCTTGTAGGATGAATTCTAATTCCTCATAATAGAATCTTTAAACTGGAAAACTTGGAACGATTTTGCGATGTATTTAAAAAAATAATAATATTTAATTCGTTATTTGTTAACAAAGCTATTATAATATTATATATGAGTATAAATGTTTATCACGTTGCGATGTATTACACAGATATTTGTTAGCCCACATGTTATGTGAATGATTTAATTACTTATTACTAAGTATATTTTATGGTTGGATGAATAACATTCATCCACTCATCCATTCATCAGAGGCTGACAAAGCTTCTTTTCAGAAGTGAAATGCATCCCTCTAGCATCTCTAATATAAGTGAGTAAAAACAATATATTAAATTGAAATACAATGTCAGTTGTGATATCAGATTGAATAACATTACCGATAGCTAGACAGCTCATTTATTGTATTTGTTTCAATATTTCAAATAATTTATGTTTTATGCTTTCAAGTAATAACAATCTTGAAATGCTCGTTTGATATGCCGAATCTTGAAATGGTATCATTATTTGGAAAAACCGTCTCATGAAGTCTCAGTTATTGGGGAATACATGAACAGGGAGGGACAAACTCAGACTCTTTTTTTCGAAGAGGGATGTGAATTCCAACAAAATAATAAAGCTTTGCACCTTTCATGACTCAAGTTGACGCTCATGATTTATACATACGGTACCAGAAAATAAGATAATCTTATATAAAGTTAATAAACAAAAGAGATGGTGGATTTTTCTTTTGCTCCATCGCCTTCACTTTGCCAGCACTGTATAAATTTGCCCACTATAAATTTTAATTAACAATGAATCCTCTTGCAACAATAAAAGCTTGACTGGATTTGTAATAGCAGTAGAAACAACCATTGCTGTCTACTGTTGTTAACTCAACTGGTTTTGGTAATATTAAATATGATTCGTTATCTATATAGAAGGTACAACTTGTTGATATTAACATTAATTATGAATTTCTGGAATGAATTTAGACCCGCGTCCAATGAGGGATTCAATTAACCGTCGATATCTTATCAAATTCAATAAATGACTGTAATTTTGAACAGCAGATTAGCCGTTATAAGGCCTGGTTGATCGCAACATAATCGTTATTTAGCGTTAATCAGTGTGTAGTGAGAGTAATAATCGTATCCTAAAAACTGTTATAACATCGTGCTAGAGAAATCTGGATTATTCAATTACACTTAATTATTGAGCGGACTTGATCTGTAATAAATTGGAGTTTTAAAATATTCTTAGAGGTTCTCCCTGACACCATCATGTACCTTGATTTCACCACAACTAGCCCAATAAATGCTAAAGTGAAATTCACAAGAATCAATCTGCAAAAAATAATTTTTTATTTGCGAATGAAGATTAAATTGCAACTCAACTTAGAGCTTTTATAAAAGATTCAACCAACAATCCCGGTTGTCCAAAATTTAATTTCTCAATCTGATGAGAAGGAAAAACAAGAAACAGATGGTATGAACCACGGTAAGTAGAAGAAGAAGACGGTAAGTCTTCTACTTACCGCGGTATGAACAGTCTCTGGTTCGATTCCCGATCAATGTGTGACATTACTATTATTATTGCTATTCTAGGAATCCTATTCTCATTCTTAATTTGTATTCTATCTCTTCTGCTATTCATAGCCAGACAAAAAGCCCCTTTTGCTTTTCACCTTGTGAGCCCCGTAACTATGGTAATAACTAGTGAAGATTTTTGGCTTAAAAATATCAAAATTCCAAATTATATCATATTTTTTCGGACTGTGATAGTGCTGTTTGAAATGAAAAAGATTATATTCTTTATCTGCAAAAGACTTGTGATTTTGAACAATTATTGTGCTTCAAGTGAAACAGCGACCTAACCTAAGATTTTGATTCTACTTTAAAATTTTGTGAAAAGCAGTTTTGGGCAATAGCCTGTCGTATTCACATTGTCTATGTCTGTATTTTAGTAAAATGAATGAATAAATAATTAAATCACCCAATTATCCACGCACAAGTCTTAGAATCAAGTGAGCATCATCACAAATACAAATTGAATTAATACTCTTAACATTGCTTGTATCCCGTAGGCTCAAAGATAACTTCCACGCAGTGACTTGATCTTAAATTTTGTCTTGATCGCAGGAACGCCATTTCTATAGGGGGCAAGCGGCAAGAACCGGTCAGATTCGTTGAAAAATCTACCTAAATTTATTGAATTTTGGCTCAATTATGTTCGCCGAGACACAACTTTCAATTTCAGTAAATATAGACAGGAAAAATACATTTAGATTGATGAGTTATTTTCAGTCAATAATTTTAAAAACTTAAATAAAAATTAAAACCCCATATATTCAATTAAAATCTTACATTTAATGAATTTAAATATGCTATTGATTCTGGCATCAGGGAGTCACATGTTTCACCCCCATAGGCTGTCCTGGGACACTCCTCCACAATGTGCCTCACGGTCTAAATTGCACCACACTCACAGAGCGGTGTTTCAGCCTTCCCCATTTATGCATGGCATAGACACATCTGCCGTGCTAGGTTCATACGCTGTTCAGTGCTGACCATAGTTTGCGTGGCAAATCAAAACCTGGTGGTTTTTGAGTGATACATGGGATATTGTTATGCCTTGTAACCCAATTATGGTTGGAGGCTATCGAGACTCCAATAATGCAATGGCTTTGCATTATATCAGTGAAGAATTTAGCCAGCCACACTTTTGCATATTTCCGCATTTTATGAGTAGTTCTGGGTTGACACTGTCAAAGCATGGTGCTTTACCAGAAGCTGCATGTCTTAGTGCTAAATTGATTTCTTCTGGTGTAAAAGGATGACTATACTCACTTTCTGTTGTCTCTCTTTTCAGCTGTCTGAGTTCATGCTTTATTTCTGTTAAGTGTGTTTTGTCTATTGGTGCTCTTTCTAGATGTAGCCACTTATAGCCAGTAATACACATTTCAAAAATGAAATTAATCAAGATTATTTCTAGTTCAAGGCACAAATATTTCAAGTCACAACACTGTTTGTTAATGAGCATAACTCACTTGTTGTATATAAAGTGATAAATAATAATAAGCAACCAGTCCTATAGGTCCTACAAGAATGTGAAGGATAAAGGGAAGTAGATATCCCTGGCCTAGAACTGAGAGGAATCACACAGGTGCTGGCGAAATAGGTTCAACTGTTGAACAAGTCTGGTCGAGTGGAGGTACACTTTGTACTTGTATGTTATATTTCATCCGATTATAAATTGACGTAGAAATAATTCAATACCACTTGTAACGTAAATGGCTAGCAAAGGTTGTAGGACACTGCTCTCTCCTAGAGAATCCATAATATTATGTAGACTTTGGTACTCTGGTAGGTGGGTAGCCTATGTATTCAACAGTTTGATCAACTCAACTATTTTACTAATAAGTACAATAAGTACATTAAAAGTACAAAGTTTTATTAAAAGTACAATAAGATTTACTCAATGAGACAGTTTTCTACAAATGGATTTTTTTCATTTCGGAACTCTAAAGTTAAATCTTCTTATCAAGGAAGTTAACTATCATTTTTTAAATAAGAATAACACGTTTATTTATAGTTTTTCATTTATAAATTCTGGCTATAATTGAAATAGCCTCACTTCTACTCCGACAATCTTGGGCTCGATCTACGATATTTTGCATCATCTTCTCACTCACATGTTTCCACTAATGTTTTACTCAAGTATACGTCTCAAACTCATACTCATGAGGCATAATCAATAAAGGTATGAAATCGAGCTGGAGTCAATGCTGTTGAATTGTTAAAAGGATTTTATTGTTACATAACCGCCTGATTTACGACGGTCGTTCAATTGCCAGCGCTGACTAAATACTTTTGCAAAGAGAGATCCATAGATTTTAAGATTTCATAGATCTTTTGCCATAAAGGCATACATAAGCTATTCAATACTGTTCTCAATTCTCAATGTCCGGAATGGTGAAGGCATCATTTGAAACATTAAAAGAAAGTTCTAAATAACAATAATAATAATAATAATTATTATTATTATTAAGTTCAAACCCAAATTTAAAATTCTATTCATCCCACTTTTGTCTCATTTATTGTTTTGATAACCGTGCTAATTCAAAGGTCCTTTGTTTCGGAGGACACGCTAAACCTGTCGATCCCGTCGGCCTAAAAAACAGTCTTCAAGTCACGTCAGAGGCCTGAACGTGTTCACGTGCGATCTGGAAATTTTGACACCAGAACTGAGCCAGTCAAGTAACACAATATGTTAAATTTTATGAAATTTACTCCAATATGAAATTTGGAGTATACGTAGCATTATATAAAATTCTGAACCATGTGTTCCTTGTTTTTTCTTCAATGTGGGTTCAGTTCAACTAATAGAAAAAATATATTCTTAATTTTTTTAGAGAGCTAAGAATAAAAAACGCGATCTATGACCCACTGACACACTTAGGTGATCAGCGATTGATAGCGAAGGAAAACTAAGCTCATGCTTTTTATATAACGTAAATGTCAGAGCGGGTCGTGCTACTAATGTCTTATATTAAACAACCTGAGTTACTTCAGCGTACACGTTCTGATCTCTGTTTTAAAATAAGTAGTATGTTAGCTGCGTAGTAGTAGTTTTTAATCAAATATCACATACATATTCCCAGGACATTCAACCTAATAAGGTGATATTCAGTGTCCTTTCAAAATTGAAAATTTTAATGATTCAGACTTAAACCTTTTCTAATTACAGCCTGCGTGATATTCAATGAGAATAATACTGTACGTATTTAGAAAAAAATGATTAAGTCTCCATTTTGCATATGATTAAATTGTATAACAGACTTGAAAACGAAACCGCTTTGCCTTTTTTACATTCACAGTATTTTATTATAGGCCTGCGTACATTAATAAGGAGTGCAGCAGACATTAAAAGTCTTTAAAAAAATACATATTACTGAATAAACAGAATTACAATAAATCAGACTATAGCATCATTATTGAAGACTATCTGGGATAGTGAGCTAGAGGAACAGAATATAATTTCTGTAATAAAAAATGTAATGTGTGTTTGAGATGAAAGATTACCTATATAATATAAGTTTATTATATAATTTAATAAGAGCTTATTATTGCTCATTTTAAGGGAAAAATGCAGTACAGTATTGTAGAAGCCTGACCAAAGAGCAACAGTTCTATTTTTCCTAGAAAAAATCCAGCACATGAAATAAAAAGGAATTTTGTGACAAATTTCGAGAAAATTTTCCAAGCCTAAGCGAGAGGCTTAGCTTAGTGACAGATATTTTTTCAATTTTGAATGACTTAAGCTAGTGTTTAACATACTCCACCAACATTTAAAGACTACTTTTCTTCCGCATTTTCAGAAAACCATAATAATTATCCTTTTAGCCATTGAAAAATATGTAGCCCTCAACCTTTTGGTTAAAGTCTCTTATAAATGTTGTTCTTACAATTTGTTACCACAATATTCACTCTCAATTATCAATTAAATATTAATTTAGTTTATTAATTTCGAATTCCTTTAAGTGCTATTAGTTTATACTGAAGACTTCCGCAAAGGCGGATATTGACAACAGTATTCAATAGCTGATGAAAATCGATGAATGCTACTGTACAAAAATATCAGTCACCACCGGGAATCGAACCACGGACCTCCCAATTGCCGGTCGGGCGCCTTAACCACTAGACCATGGAGACCCTTCTGCACAGCAGCATTCATTTTTAACCATGGTCTAGTGGTTAAGGCGCCCGACCGGCAATTGGGAGGTCCGTGGTTCGATTCCTGGTGGTGACTGATATTTTTGTACAGTAGCATTCATCGATTTCCATCAGCTATTGAATACTGTTGTCAATATCCGCCTTTGCGGAAGTCTTCAGTATAAACTAATAGCACTTAAAGGAATTCGAAATTAATAAATTCTGTTTATGTATAGTTGTCAGTTTGTTCAATTGTCATTCTCTTCAAACTAATTAATTTAGTACCTAACCAAGCTTTTGATCAAAATAGCATTCATTCATTCATCCCAATAATAATTGTAAATATTATTAACTTGTTTCAGTGTTACGTTTTGAGTTTCGAGTGTACTTTCATATCAATAGCATTCACATAAAAAAGAAACAAGTTATTTTCTCGAGTGTCATTTTCCAGTGAATCTAAATAATTTTGTGAACGAACCCACAAAGTTTAGGATAATGAAGCCTATTCAAAAATTCAGTGAATCAAGCAGTTTTGGTCTGTTGCATCATTGCATTTCATTGTAATTCTGTCTCAATAAATGAATGAATAAATAACGAATTAAATATATAAGTAGGTAAATTGTTTAAAAAAGTATATATATCGCTGGCTTTGATGGCTCATTCAGTTGGCGCGCTTACCTCCGATTAGATAAAACTCTGGCTGGCTGCTCTTTCTCGTGGCTTCGAGTTCAGATCTGGTTAAAACTTGGATTTTCTCACCTGGTCATCATTCACCTAAATCATTTCTTTTCTAACTTACCCACGCACAAGTGACAAGACTCATGTGAGCATCATCCAACAAAAAAAACTAGATTTATAATAATTATTGTAATTATATTAAATTTCATCGAATTACATTTATTCACAATATGAGCACATTAATATTTATTGGAGTTCATGATATGGAGAAATTTTCAATGTCAATCGTATCATCCACTCTTATTGAACTAGAGGCAAAAAATCAAATGTTTTCCAATATGGAGTACAAAGGCTGTCGCTACTAGAAAAGGGGCCGTATTATTCAGGACTAAAGTTTTTCAATACGGTAAATTGTTTTCCAGAACATATTAAGTTCTGTGGTAGTTTGGTAGTTTGGTAGTTATAAGTTATTTGTTTCCTTGATGACCAGAACACTAGTGGACGTATGTTCTTATAATATAGAAGAATGTTGTAATGCTTTTATTTTATTCATATGACATGTTGCACGCCACCTGAGTTTTGCTCAAACTTGAGGTTCTACGTAACTAAATTAATCTATCTATCTATCTAAAGTAAGATTAAAATCTCTCAGATTTTAATGTGAAGACCAACTTTTATAAATTACACTGTTAGTACAACCGAATTGAACCCATTCGAAAACAAGTGACTGTCACATATCCGACTTCCACAAAAGGATTACGTCAATCTATTTCCGTTGATGATCATTATATTCGTATTAATATTTATTACTAACTTAAACTTTTGATTAAAATCTCTCAGATTTTGATGTGAAGACCAACTTTTATAAATTACTCTGTTAGTACAACCGAATTGAACACATTCGAAAACAGGTGACTGTCACGTATCCGACTTCCACAAAAGGATAATGGCAATCTATTTCCGTTGATGATCATTAATCAGAGGAACTGGAAAGGAAGTAAAGAATGGAGAAAAGAGTGAGTGTGACAAGATGCTGCACCGCTTCTGGAGATAGACGGCGAAATGGACGCGATCTAGCAAGCAGGACGCACAGCAATTAATTAAAAGCGTTAACGACCTGAGCGATGTCCGCAGCTACAGCGCTGGAGGCCACGACCATTGAGCCGAGACCCGAGACAGCGTCGAGCAACGGTAAAACTTGGTCGCTTCAGATGAGATCAGTGCACGCGAACATCTAATGACGCGTTCAAAACTGCGCGTAATAGGCTCTTATCTGTCTCGCGTTTTCCAACAGGTTCCTCATACCTGCAGCCAGGGAAGCTACCTACTAGGCCTATCGTTGCCATCGAGCAATCATCCGCTAACGTATCTGAAGATGTACATTTTAAACATGGCGCGTTACTAGTAACTATGCAGCTAGAGGCCTAACGTTATTTGTATTTTCACTCATACTTTTGACCTTAGTTATTCAGATTATAATACAAGAAGTCGAGGAAATTATCACTTGGTGAGTCACAATAGTAGCTTATTCAAACAAAAGCCCAGTTATATTGGTAGTAAACTCTACAACAAGCTACCGCATTTTTTAAAGAGTCTTGAAAATAAAGAAATATTTCAAAAACAATTGTAAAAATATTTAGTTGATAAAGCTTTCAATAGTGTTCCTACACAATAGAGTTCCTTTCACATCAAAATTAAGCCTCACACCAACTAATTGATATAGTAATTATGGTAACTAGTGTTTAAGAGTATAATTGTTGATCTGACTTGTCTTATACTCCTTAACTGGAGTCTCCAAGACGTAATCTACAAAAAAAAAAGATAATTCAGTTATTAATATCTGATTTAATATAAAAGCAGGGCACCCTCTTGTCCTTGAAGAGAGAAATTGCTCCTAAGGGCGAAAGAACTTCCCAGTCAACGGCATAGGATGGAGACGGCAACGGGAAACCACTCCATTAAAGATCACACAAGATATCCCAAGAATCAGCATAGGCCTAGCAACACACCATGCCAGGAGGAAAGCTGACAGAAGGACGGAGTGGCGTGTTGCTGCCAACCAACCTCCGGGTTGATAACGAAAAAAGAATAAATAATCTAAACCCCGGCTGCCTGAAAACAGACGGCACGTCAGAAGCCCTGGACTTATTCAGGTGCGACTAGTGCAACCTGGAATCCCGAGGTGTTATCAGTTATTAATATTTGCCAGTCAGGTAAAACGATATAATTATTATTAGTTATTGATTATTTAGTAAGATAATATATTGTTGCGGGTTCTATGTCTAAAATAACGCTGGCAACACTTAAATTTATCACTCGCACTTTATTTACACAAATAATCACAACACTCACTGATCAGTAACGTCTTACAGAAAAATAAGCAATTAAAAAACAGATAAATCGATATTGTTCAACTGATAATGAGTTTTCAATGTTACCATACAAAAATCAAACACTAAATGTCAAAAGGCCGATCTAATATTAAATAATAACAGTACAATAAACTGTCTAATAATATTCAAAAAGAAACGTCGAGGAAGAGCAATTAACTTACGTAGCACACGTCTGTAATACAGAAATAGGTAAAAGAATTATCACTATAGAACTGCCAAAAGAATTATCACTACAGACAACGAAAGTTCATTAGATGGTTTGTAATAGCGCCAACGGAATTACACTGTCTGTATTAACGGGAACTGTCACTACTGCCACTGAACTACTTGTTTATCACGACCAATTTCAAACAAGACTCAACTCATTTCCAAAAGTCTACCTCTATTTATATAATTTTTCATAATTGAGATATCTCTCAATTTTTCTATCAACTTCTAAATAAACAATCAAGGAAACTCGAACTTTCCACAATATTCGATAAGACTCCATTAATCTCTAATCAAACAACTAGAACATTCTACAAAGATCCAAGCAAACATCATAAAAGTGTCAAAAGTAGAGTAATTAATTGCTTAAAAGAAAACATAGATATTCATAGTAGATAACACCGAGAACCACTGTTCCTTCTTCCTCACCATTCTCGCTACAATATGATATAATTTTTTAAATTTTGTTATTTTTAGTTAGCTAGTTTGATTGACTATCAGATTTTAAAAATGGGTGTCTAATGTTTTGTACGAAATTCCAAGTGAAACTGCAATATTTTAGAATACGGTCATTTGGAAAAGATGTGATTCATGTTTCTATGGATTAAAAGTTATGGTGTTCAATTAGCTCATTATACCTATTTACTAGTGAGTCCCACGGACTGGAGAACTCGCTCGCAAACAATAAATTTTGAAAGGGCAACTTATTTCTGGCTTATAGACCGAACAAAGAGATGCCTCTGTTTCAAGTCACCGTTTTGCATTTGCCTGTTTGTCTGTATGTAATGCACTTACGGCTAAACGCGTGGACTAAAATCTTTGAATATTTGCATGAATGCTCCTTTCAGGAATGCCCAGTATGTATGTGAGAGGATTTTCAAAATTTTCTTGCATTTAAAGGATATTTGAAAATAAAAATAGAAAAGGCACTAAGACTTTCTTCTATAGAAAACAAGATTTTTTAATGAGCTTCTCATCATATATAGAATTGGAATAAGATTTCAAGATAGCTCTCGAGCCCGCTTATTCATCTGGTTGAGCCTTCATATAAATAAAGTTATCATTCGTAAGACTAATATATTTGTTTGAAAAAAATCATTTCTAATATAACTTTCATCAAGTAGCCTATAATAAAAAGTAAATGATAGTTAATATTGTTTTATGAATTCATCCATCATACATGTGAAATCTGATCTAATTTGAGCGATCAGTTATTAGTCCAGTCAAACTAGCGTGAATTTCGGGTGAGAAACGAAAAAATCCAACATGGCGTTATATCTGGATATATAGCTAGGAAAACATGCTGAATAAATTCTCCAAGAATACTACCTGTGCTTCGGAAGCCATCTTGGAGAAACTGTAAATTTTATTACCTAATTATCGTTTCCATCAAATTTGAGACAAACAGAAAACGTTACTCTTGCCCTTTACCAAGAAAACAACATTTCCCAGAATTTAATACCAAAACCAGCTCTGTAAGTTGAGTATAAAGTTAGAATTTTTCTAAACTTTGGTAAATTTTCAGGAAAATGTATACACTTTCAAGTATTGCTGGCATTATTTTAGTGTTAGAGCCCGTAGGCGCCGACTTAATAGTTCTATTGTGGGGGGGGGGGTGGGCAAGATCCACCAGCACGACAGTGGCCTAAATAAATGTTCAGTCTGGGGGTGACCGGTGGTCAAAGACATGACCGGTTTGGGGGAGGGTAAAATATTGTGAGGGAGTCAAGATGCGCAGGTTTATTAGTAGTTGATTCATATTACATTCTTACATTCAACCTATTATTCCCAAGGAAAATTGAAATTGGGTGACTCTAGTCAATGTATTTAGGTTTTTACAATTACGTCATTCAGAACAGATTTAGTCAAATATAAACTCAGTACCTAATTAAAGTTTTTGAAATATCACCCACCATTCAGGAGGCATAATTGCAACGTTGAGTTTTCTCAAAAATAGAACCGATACTGTTGCATGTGAGAAGAGTACACCTATTAGTGTACGCCTATTGTAACGTAAATGTATTTATTATCCATTCTATTGCACTAGTTAATTTTGATTTTACATACTGCACACTCACACGATGTATTCTACTTATAGTTAATCTGTTCTCATTTTTCTCATTCAAGATAATTCATATTTATATCCTCTACATTTTTATATAGTCACGTCAAATAAAATATAAGCAATAAAATCAATTAAAAAATTGAGTGTTTTGGAGAAATTTTAATTGCAAGAAGTCCATTTCTTATCCATTCCGCATTGAATCGTCTTCTAATTTTTTGTTATAGCTCCAGTAGCATTCACTTTAAGTAGCATTCACTTTAGAGATGAGGCGTATTTACTGGAACAGGTATTTTTACTGAGTATTTGAACGTACGGACTAGCACCTAGTATTTGAAGAACAAAATACTCAGATATCTGTGAGTATTTCTAGAAACTAGTAAACTACGCGACTTCAGTATGGCCAGTGTCTTCAAGTCCCCACTCCAATTTACGGAGTGTGAGTGGAGCTTTGTACTTACTCACTCTTTCTCGCTCACTCCCTTACTCACTCTCTCTCTCTCTGTATTCACTATACTCGATTGTAGGCGCATGCTTAGTTGCGTCAAAGACAATACACATAATTACATTAGATTGTCTTTGGTTGCGTATGGCGTACGCGCGTACTTTTCCAGTACAAATACTTCTTGAGTACTTGAGTACGAGTCGTTTGTTACTCAAGTGTTTCAAGACTTGCGTCTTGCCGTCCACGTCTCATTTCGCTACAGCACATTTGAGAGCAACTCAATAATTAGATTCGTGCTGTATTTAACGCGAGAAACAGTAGTAGTACCAGTACCGCAGTACGATACTCTCTTGTACGTGTACTCTCTTACTCTGGCGAACTGGCCTATAAAATACTACCTAGTATTTTGGAACAGGTATTTGGAATAGGTATTACAACGTACTAGTACTCGAAATACTTAGTATCAGAAAAACCTAGTACGACCCATCTCTAATTCACTTTAATTATTGGATTTATTGGCAGTCCTTGGAAGATGAAGAGGTTGAAAGGATTATTTGGATTCAACAGACACCTATTGCCGTCATTGCTGGAACTCACACTGCTTTTAGTAGTTTTTATAAATAACTTTTCTATTTTTATTAACTAATAAATTAATAATATTCACTTATTATCACGAACACCGCACGAAATTAATGGATAGAAATAAGTGATACCGACCTCATTCACCATCACCAGTCAACTGAAATAATTCTGGCTACTAGGCTACTATATTCATGTAGTGGGACAGACAGACATAAACAAACAATATTGAGTCTGTATGAGTAAATTTCTTGCGAAATATTATTTTTACTGACTGATTTCCAGTGTTGTATTGATTTCCATAAGACTATGACCTAGGCCATGGAAACTATAAAAAACAAATATGTGCTTTTGCTTGATATTTATTCTGTGTGGAAGTGAGAAAAATTCACATTAACTAGGCAGCCCTATCGTTTTAAAGAGCCTATTTTCGTGCTGATGGGATCGAAAAATGTGATTGAAAAATTCATTACTTAACCAGATTTATTTAGTTTTCTTTGACAAACATATTAGATGGGGGGGGGGGGGGGAATGTACGCATTGCCCCCCAGAGTGATTATTGACGGGGGACAGAAAGTGCCTTGCCCCCCAAAGTCAGTACAACTGCCCTTTTAACAGTATTGTAGAGAGCTCAAGGAATTCTATGTCTATCGCAAACTAGTTCTTCATATATGTTCTTCTAGTTCTTCACATGTTTTTGTTCCATTTTATGAAGTAAATATGATATTAATTTTTATAATGTTTGTTAAGTATTTCCAGTTCATCAAATGAAAATCAATCTGAAAATTCATGACAATCATTTCCAATCAGCATGATTATACCTGATTGGAATAAGTGCGACAACTGCAGTCTCACTACCACTACCACTGCACACCTCTGACACTACTCAACTAGATTTTAAACTTACCATGGAGAAAGAGAGAGTGAGGGAGGGGAGAGAGAAAGTGCGAGAGTGTGAGAGACTGGGTATGTGTGAGGGGGAGAAGGCTAAAGAGAGCGGCTTCATGGGGAACTGATTGTTTTTCGAAATTATTATTTCTACTTAGGTCGGGGTGATTGATTGAAAGGAAGTTCCTGTCTGATAACCTGGATGAAAGAACTGAATTAGCGCCTAGAATAGTTTTAGCGCAAAACAAACACATAGAAGTGCGAAGAAAGAAGAATGGAGTCGGTCAACGGTGAAAAACGTGACTGGACCATTCCTATCTATCAGCTCGGCCCAAGTCGCCCAGCTCTTTGCCAACTCATAATTTATATTATTATTCCACATTTACTGCTAGTTGAGGATGAAAAGTGAAGACGGAAAGATACAGCCGGGAGAAATGAAAACTGAGAAGAACGCAAGTGGAAAGCAGACAACTCGTACAAAAACAAAAAGGATAATTGAATAAACAAGGTTCCTGCACACTTTTTAACACAAAGGTTTACACAAACTCTATTGAGAAATGTGGAGGAATGGGTCAAAAGTAACATATATTTTAAGTTATAGTAACGTTTAGGTTGAGTAATAGTTGCCTATTTATTGTATTTGATAAGTTTTTTTTTTCGTTCTACTGTTGTTTTGCTAAAGATAGTGATGATAGATTTTCTTTTTTGTTCTACTGTTTTTTTTGTTTTGGACTATTTTTTTTTTTGATTGGTTGGATGCTTGATTTAGTGAATTATTGATGAACATTCCAGTGTAATTTTGGGTAGTAAAGAGGAAAAATTTTCATTTGTAATGAAGGAGAACTCGTCGTTAGCGAACAAGCTATGCTTTGCTGATGGCGCCAAAAAAAAAATGTATTAATTGTGTGTGATTGATTGTTATTTACAAGAGTTTGGCAATAAAGAATTTATCAATATCAATTTATCAATTATTGTAGATCAATGGAAATGGGTTGTAGGCGAATGAATAGGTGGATAAGAGATAAAGGTGGTTGGTTAGTAGGTCGATAAATTAAAATTAGAAATATCCCCACCAATATTGTCTCGATACTTCACTGATATTTTATCTTCTAAATCGGTCATAGAATGATTTCTATGGATAATAATGTTATGGACATGGAGAGAAAGAAGGAACATTGTGTTTCAGCATTATCTGCCTGTGTCAATATTGATTTTCAGAAGCAATTAATTACTCTTATCCTGTACTCTCCTTGCCTTGTAGTTTATCTATGACACCTTTAGAATGTTTACTTAAAACTTCATGGAATTTTATGGAAAATTGTAGAATGTCTTATCTGTTTATTTTAGAATTCAATTGAACATTTTAGAAAATTGTCCGTCTTTCGGATCATGATAAAACCTATTAAAAGCGAACGCTTAGGTAAACATCAGTTTCATTCTTTGTTTGAATCTCGTTGACATAACAAGTGGCAGTTCTGTTCATTGAGTACAAACGTTTGTTGTTAAATTGATAATCGCAGGATATTCTGACTCTATTAGAATTAGTGAGAATTCTTTTACATTTTATATGAGTGGACTCTACTCTTAGCTATTATTGTATTACAGACTTTTGCTACGAGAGTTTGATTGTTCTTTTTTAGACGGTCTTCTTGAATAATTGAACAGTTAATATTTAATACTAGATCGGCCTTTCAACATTAAGAGATTGCTTTTTGTACAGTGATATAGAAAATCCTTATTAGCTGAACATTATCGATTTATTTGTTTTTTGATTGATTTCTTTTGTGTAAGATATAACTGATTAGTGCGTGCTGTGGATAATTTGTGTAAACAATAACTTGTGAATTATAAGTGTTTGGAGTAGTTAGCTTACATTTTCTGATGAACTATTCTCCAACTAGTTCGGTTGAAGGATTGAGTTGGAAATTGATTTTCTTCATTTCTTAAAAAGAGCTGATTAAACAGAATCAATGAGTGAAAACCTGATAAATTAATTAAAAATTCCTTACAGATTGCCTCCAACATGATGAAATTATAACTCAAAGAGAAATTGGTAAACAGTCAAATATTTTGTAGTAAAATAAATAAGTAGTTATTATGATAAGTAGGCTCTCTCTAGCCTCTAAGTTTCTTGAAAGTATGTGAAAATTATTTGAAAAATAGTCGCAATGCCAGGAGCTGTAGAACCTACCGGAACTATAGAAGAGGGTCCTCCAAAAATTTTAGAAGTTTGAGCGAATTTTAGAACGATGCTTATCATGCTGAATTATTGCTGAAAGGGTCTTTAACACTTCACAAAAAATAAGTATTTCATCATTGATAATGCCTGGGGAAGGCACGTGCCCGGTGTCCCCTTCTGTCTTCTGAGTCACAGGGTGGTAACCCTTATTGGTAAGGTTGGTTACATGAAATAAATTAGAAGTCTCGAATCGATAATCGAGAGATTTTAGATGACATAAATTTGAAGTCTCGAATCGATAATCGAGAGATTTTGAGATATCAGATACAAGATTATTGAGGGAACCAGTTTCTGTCAATGTGTCAGAGGATCAATTGGAATAAACTTGCAAACGATTATAGAAAAAATATTTTTAAAGTAGTTTTTCAACTGCGGTGGAATATGTTTACTTTTGAGGTGATATTGCATTCCTGGTTGAGACAAGGCCTTTTAAGAATAATAATCATCACTTTTTAACGGACGAAAGGAAAAATGAAAAACAACTACTTTCAAAATCGTGATGGCCGGATTTTATTCGACACGCTTCGTGTTCAGTAGAAACTATAACGATGCAATCGCTCTTATTTTTTTCTGTGCATTTTTTGTTTGTTGAAAGTGGATGGCTTAGCAAGACGCAAACTGGATGCAACAGTTATTCGAATGAGATCAATTAAAATTTTATAAGTCGGATTATTTTGAGAAGTAGATTTTAAAATGTAAATTGTTCAATAACAAACTATCATTCAGTCACTCGCCTGCTACCTGCTAAGCTGTCGGTTCTTAAATTTTTACTAGTGGCGAAACTTAGCATTTCTACAGCTTTGATTAGTTCACCTGTGCTGTGTCATTACAATGAGATTTTTCAGAGGTGAGTCTCATGGAACTGGTTATCACGATTTACTCGGGAACTGAAGCGTAAATTAAACTCGTTTTGACTTATATGTTTCAATACTTTTGAATCTTGTAAAGAACAAAACAGCACTTTTTATCATAGAACCAAGATACATTTTTAAAAGGTCATAGACCTCAAACTTTAAACGTCTATAACTATTTTTCAAAAAGCAGCACAAATTTTCATTCCAACACCATTCACCAGCACTAATCAAGCTCATTTTGACGTGTTTCAATGAATTTGGGATTGAAATTCTAATAACTTTTTTTAATCAACAGCACTATTTTTTAGTAGGTGCAATCACCATGTTGCTTGCTTGTACCATGGCCTTGGTTGTGCTGGGCCCCAGCGGGAACGTATTGTGTCTCTTGAGGAAGTGATAGCCATTATAGCCGTAGCAGGTATCTGTTCAATCAACAGATAAGCAACGTTCTCCAGAGCCCTCTCTGTGAAAGGTCGGATTGGCCATCAAAAAGACAAAGTTCTCTGCTGTAAAATCACTTCTTGGAGGTTCGGAATCCACCTAAAACTGTAGTTCCAACCCATTAATCACCATCATCCAACTCATTACCCATACACTGGTCTCAGACCTATGTGAGCTTCATCCTTGAAAAAAAAAATAATTGTCTCTATAACAGCGAAACCTTGGAGCAGGCGGCTGGGCCACTGCACGTCCATTTAGTAGAGTCCCATATTGGTCCTTCACAATATATTACTGGTGTTGCAAAGTTGTTCCAGCATATATTGGAATGTTGGAAGGGACCAGCAGGCTTGGGTCGCCCTATCTCAAGAAAGTAGCATTGAAGTCGGCTGGAGGCTGAGAAATAGCTGGTTGGCCCTGAAAAGGGACCTGTGTGCCACCAGTGATATTTTTTTTCAGAGGATTAAGCCCACATAGGGCTGAGACCTGTGCGTGGGTAATGAATTGGATGATAGTGATTGATGAGTTGGACCTACAGTTTTAGGTGGGTTCCGAACCACCGGGAAGTTATTTTACAGCACCTGACAAGGGCTGAGCACTTATAAAAACGTGTTGTTGGTCCTGAAAAGGAGGTGGTTGTTGGCCCTTTATGTGAGACCTGATTGGCTAGCAGCCCATGATGTATCTCATGGCTGAGCATGGATCTTGTATTGGCCTTTACGGGGGGGGGGGGGGGGGGGGCGGCTTGGTCCACGCAGGCAGCTTGGTCAAGACCCAGTGGGTGGGCTTGTGCAGTGGTGAGACTGGCCGAGCTAGTTGGTGTTGGAGGGCTTAGAACCCTGGCAGCGGCAAGAGAGGGTCTGGATGGTTAGAGAAAGAAGCAGCATGGCGTGATTGGTAGATGAGATACATGAGCTATCAAGCTATGTATTTTATAGTCTATTTGGCAATACAACAAGAAAAGAGTTGTTACAGAAGGTGATATTAAAATTGTGTTAGTAGAACAAATTTCAAGAATGTATCTTTCTATCAATCAGCCTCAAGGTATCTATGCATCAAGGTATGCATCAGTTCATCGTTTTTTTATTATTTTTTTGAAACGCCATTTTTCCAATAAGAAATTCATTTTGTCAAATGCTATATTTTCGGTTGAAACTGCAATAAAAGTTGTGAAAATGCATGTCTCGATTGTCAACTGTCAACAGTTTACTGCCACGTTCACCAACTGTATAGGCTTATCGCTTTGGCTTGAGCAACCCAATCCACCTGACCATAGGACACATATTTCACAAGTTGAGAGTCGTTGCTGCCTGGACCTCTGGCTGTAACTCGAAGCGATAAAACTAAACAACGACTTATCGATGGGCTGTATCGATATTTAATCGAAAAGGAGAAAATCTTGTAGCTGAATGCACTTGCCCCGATGCGTTATTGCAGCTTCCAGCAGAGGCCGAGTAACAGTGTTACCGAGTTTCAACAGGTTATAAGCTCAGTGTACTTTTATTCCCGTTAATCTTTATAAATGAGCTGCAGCAATATTATACCTGTACCTGGCAGTTTGCGGATGTTTATACCGGGGGCTGCGACCTAGCCACTATATATTATTATCTGCATGTGGATCATCGCGGTATGTAAAGCCACATAATAACAGAGATTTTATTGAGTTTGGTTTGGCTATTTGCGCGGAAACCGAACAGGCTTCTCCTCGATGATAGTCCTGATACTCTTGCCCGACCTCATCTAGGAAAAGCTCTACCGGTCGGGCCGTATCGGTTTCATCCATCTACTAAATGTAAATACTTCCACCAGATTTATGGCGTGTTGCAACCGCTCCTCACCAACTCCAGTGAATGGACATTTTCAAATTGCTTGCTTGTTCGTTCACGCCTGTTTTAATCAATACCTGTCTGGAAACTATTCGACATACCAACGTGCACTTATGGAGCTTCCTGTGCCGTTTGCAGATACGTGCTCTCACGCAAAAGAATCTGCTAATTGCGGATAAATTCAACGTAAGATTGTAACCTGCTTGTTACTTATGATAAAGGTAATGATAGACCATCTCAATATTCTTTTATTGAAGATGAATCTTGCAGACGATAAACGTTTGTGCATGTGCGTTGAAGCGAATCAATAATGCTATGATTGCCATAAATATGCCATTATTTCATAGAATTTGAGACATAGAATTCCAATACCAATCCAAATTGGAACATTCTCTTAGTGACCAGATTTCCAGAGCACAACTACAGTATATTCAGAAGATGAACTAGATTCTTAGTAGGCATATTATATTTTTGTATTATTCGAAATGTAGGTATACATTTTTTATAGAAGCACCCTACTCATTCAATACCTGAACAACAAAAAACTAGACACGTCCTATGAATTGTTTCATTATTTATTTCCAAAAACGCTTTTATTAATAAAGTTGTTATCCAATATTATTTATTACTATTTGCTTATTTAGAAAAAAATAAACCATCTTTATTACTCGTAATAAGAATAGAAGTTAATCTCACTGTCTTTAATACAAAACAGTTTCTCATCTCCCTAAACAAACGACGATTTGAATATCAAAACCCGTTTCAATGTATTACTCAAGTAATTACTTAATACAGTGGTGAATATAGTTTAAATTGGGGGGGCGGGGGGGGGGGGCGGTGCAACAACAAGATTGACAATCCTTGTATCAATATTATATGGCAGTTCGACAAATCTAAAGATTAAATAGCTTCAGGTTCTTAGAATATTATTAATTTTAGGGGGTTTGACAACATACAGAAATGGTTTATTAATTTAACAATAGAGGTATGAAAAATATCACAATTAATCAGCATTATATATGTGACAATAGTATTAACAACCTAAAAATAAGCTTACAAAACAAAGTTCAGTTTAACAAACTCGTGGAATTGGCAAAGACCGGCTAAAAATTGAAATACCCGCACCAGCGCATATCTTCTCCACATGCAATGCTTTGCGCGCTGGGTCAAAGCTTGCCGCCTGTGAATTCACTCACATCAAACAACTCGCTTTTGATAATCTCTAACATATATAATACAGATCTGATTTTTCAGGTTAGTTGCTTGCACTGTCTTACAAAAGACGTTGTATCCACATGTTTAAAAGTGCATTAATTATTTAAAAATTAAGGCTAAATAATATGTTTTACCAAATTTATCTTCATTTCAGGGGGGGGGGGGGGACTGCCCTTCTTATGTTCACCATTGACTTAATAATTATTGACAATAGCTATAACTTACCGGTTAGTGGATGTTGGCTCGAATATAGTCAGCTCCTCAGTTGTCTGAAACAAAAATATATCTGCGTGAATTATGACTTTCCAAGAATGACATTTCTCCAATTATTTAGGTTTTAAATAACGTAAAAAAGTGCCACTTTAATATCCTTCTACACTAGTGTACATTCTATTATTATTAAATATTAAATGAGTCTATTGATAGGGTAAAATGATAAGGATAGCTGCCAAATTAGCCACAATTATCTCTGTAATAAAACGATTCAAGGCTTATACTTTCAAGAACTTTTTTCTTTATTTTGATGATGATGGCGCATTATGGCAGATTCCTCCTAATACACTGTATAATTATGTTTTTTTAATAAACTTAATTAATCATGGACATCGTATGGGATACAATTGTTTCCATTTTCTCGCATGACATTCGTTAATGAGTAACTAGTTAGCATTATCATTATAATATTTCGCGATTTAAAAAATAAGTGTTTAAAAATATGATCAAGGCTTGCAATTTTCATGCAGGCTATTCACTCTTTCTTTCTACTGCATTGAAGTCGAAACCAACTTGAGTAATGGCATACAAGATGTGAGTTGATTGGAAGCTGTTGGCCGTTATGTTTGTACTTCTAACTTCCGACTGGATGTTTTGAACCCTCTTCAAAGATGTTTACAAGACCACTGACGTTGTCACTCGTCCTATCTTCCTTCCATTCCCTCCCCCTCCAATTCCACAAAGCTGATTTCCATTCCATTTTTGAATGGAATCTTCAGCTTCCTTCGGAAATCAACAGTGAAATCGGAAGTTTAAAGTGGGACAAAAATAAAAAGCCGATTCATGCATCATTATTATTTTTTCTGAATGTTTATTAGAAGCATCCTGACAATGTGAGTCAGACTGGTAGTTCTATCCCTTCTAGCGGAAGTAAAGATCCTTTCTCTGACTCCATTCAGTTACTGGTCTTGTTATAGCTTCAGAATGATAAAAATAGAATCGCTAATGATGTAACTAGCAATATATATCATCAACAAACCAATGCATATGATTGTGAATCATAAGTACAATGTATTTGATGTGAGAAATGAAATATACTCCGGCGTAAAAAATTAGTAGGCTGTGCAAGAATGCAAGTGACAATGTAGGATATTGCACAATAATTACTACATTCTATAAATTGTATGACTATAATTATTTCTTGTTATGGTTCGGCGTCCAGGAAACAGCACTTCAGCTATTTGACTATTGACATGAGAATTATTACAGACTGTATATTTCTAAAGGCCCAATGTAAGCTCTCAATTAAGCTTGAGCTATACTACAAGTAGATTAAAACTTTTGTCAGTTATGCCATAGCCGAATTTTAGCTTTAGGTTGACCATGGTACGTCTATCTTATACGGACAGAAAAAGCGCGTTTGTCTATAACTGGACTAGAGGAACAGATTTTTTCGGCGCCAAATTTCTATGCTGTTAAGATACTCTCACATATTTCGAAACTTGTAGAATGACTAAATAGCAGCTTGTATCACATCATCAGGTGTAAATTCAGACTCCGTTTTACAACGCGTCTGCCGGCACCGAATTTCGGTCCATATTGTTGGCCGATAAGGTGAATGGAAAGTGAGTAAGGTAATGGAAAGGTAGGGAAAATGTAATCCACCGAAATTCGGTCACGCATTTTCGGTCCTGTATAAAATAGGCTTAAGATTCAATATTCTTCCATAACGATGCAATACATTTTTTGAAGTTATTTTTTTAGGAATTTCCTCTTATAGCTAGTTTACTTTTGCTTGATAAATTGTGTACCAAGTACAGCACAAAAATATATTTAATAATGAAGACTTTAATAAATACCAAACTTCGTGTATTACCTATTTAATGTAAACTTTTAAACCCTTTTCAACTCCATTCTCATGAGCAAATCAAATCCAACTACAACTATTTTTACAGTCAAGCTTATTAAAAACAATAAATATTTATTAGAATTCTTTGTTTTTCATAAGAACATTAGAATCTGGCCCTGCTCCAATCAATGTTATACCGTAGGCCTACTTTAGATGTGAACTATTGTAAATTTAAGTAAATTAACTATTTGAGATTTAAGCATAGCATGTAACCTACTCTTGGTAAGCTTGTGCCTAGCTTATAAATGCAATAGGTATATGATTGATTCGTAAAAAGATATAAAAATGACTATTCTATAGAAAAATAATAATTCAACCATGTAGGCCATCTAACAGAATAAAAGTTCAATAGTATAGGCCTATTCTATGTTAAGATTCTGCAGTTGACAACGATAATAATATTTTGAACTTTTTGATTTCAGATATCATTCTACTCTGTACAATTCACATTCATCTTGATAAAACAAATATTGTAGAAATGGATTAACACTGTATTTTTTTTTTGAAAGTACTCTCAGACACTGTAGGTACTTAAGTATAAGTGTATACGTCGTAATGTAGGTGACGTATTTGTAACATTGATTCTAACAATTCATGTTTCTATAGAATATGAGTTTTGAACGGTATCTCAAGAATAATTTGCTAATTTATTTTGTTCCTTTGGTTTTATATCAATTAGTTTGCTAATTTACTGTCTATGCGTTCAAAACTTCAAGTATTCGAGTCACAAGATGATTATATACAATGTAATACTAGCTTGCGATGTAACGATGTATGTAGTATGTTTTTTTCTAAGGATGAAGCCCATATAGGTCTGAGACCTGTTCGTGGGTAATGAGTTGGATGATTGTGATTGATGAGCTGGACCTACAGTTTTAGATGAGTTCCGAACTTCCGGGAAGTAATTTTACAGCAGAGAACAGTGTCTTTTTTGCTGGCCAATCTAATCGGTCACCCTTACAAAGAGTGTCTAGGAGAACGCAGCTTGTATCTATCTGATTGAACAGATACATGCTACGGCTCACGGCTATCACTTCCCGTGTATACGTACAATTCATGTTTCTATACAATATGAATTTTGCACGAGATCTCAAGAATTATTTGCTAATTTACTTTGTTTCATTGATTTTATTTCAATTAGTTTGCTAATTTACTGTCTATGCGTTCAAAACTTTAAGTATTTGAGTCACAAGATAATATACAATGTAATGCTAGCTTGCGATGTAACGATGTATGTAGTATGTATAGTCCTAGCTTGGACGGGTTAGACTAGCCAACTACCAGATTAAACTACTTACTATGAGTTCAAGACTTTGAGTAAAACTTTAAGAATTGAAAGTGGGGATGCATTTTATGAGTTGAAAAAATGCGAGAAAGAAAAGTAAAGGAAAAGAGAGTGCATAAGATCGTCGACACCATGTGCTTTGCCCCTTTAGTGGCTCTCTGGCTCTGGACTAGGGCCAATAGACAACAGCTGATCTCATGTCTGCCTGTCTGACCCTGGTCTCTAAAATAGACTAGTCCGTCACTGAAATAATCCTATCCGTCCAGGGACACACACACATACTACGGATTAACACACACATACTATGGATTAACACACACATTGAAAGGAATATCTGTCTGATTATATACTATGCGTCTAAAAAACGTCGATTATCGCGTGGGATGTGGGAAATATAATTCGATAGAGAAGAGTGAAGTTGAAAGTAGGTCTAGTATTTGATTTATGATGAGAATGTTTTACAGTTCAGTTGATAAATGCAGACTAAATCTTTCCTTCCGATGAATGAGATTTTTTTAGAACTTGAGAAGCTTATTAAAGAAATAGGTAGAATGAGCACTTTACGATTTTTACTTTTTGTAGAACGGTAAATTTGATATAAAGAACTACATACTTACATCTGGTTCCTTTCAGGGCTCAGGGGCCCTTGAAAGTACCCTGAGTCCGCTCCAGACTGGGACCTCCAAAGTGCTGATCCTTCTCACCGGACCTCACCTAACCCAACAGTTAAGTCTCAGTCTGGATAAAATTGTCATGGTACTTTATTAAGTAACTTAAGTTGTAAGTGCTACGGGCCTTCCGTTATAACTTCGCCTGTACTTGTAAAAGATCAATAAGAATAATAAGACGAAGTTGTCACAACCACATTTATTAAAAATCTAAAGATACTAGTTTCGGAATTTACTCCATTATCAATCTCAAACAAACTGTGAAACATCCGAAACTAGTATCTGTATATTTTTAATAAATGTAGTTGTGACAACTTCGTCTTATAATTCATTATGGATATCTTCCACAATATCACTTTCACCACTACACAGGACATCATCTATAGCCTATTTTACTTACCTAGTTATTGCCCAGTTTATTTTGTGGGTCCCAACACTCAAATATTGGTGACAACACTTGAAACTAATATTCGAACTTAATTTACACAATTAATTCACAACAGATAATAATAAGTAATTATCACACAAGAAAATCAATAAAAGAAACAAACAGTCCAATAACTTGTTAATTACAGTCAAGAAAGTAGGGCTACTTAGCCGATTCTGATGCGACCAATCAGAAGACAGGGGGGCGTGGCCACCCCCCTTCCCCCTCCCCCAGGTCAGACATTTTGTAAACACCTACCCCTTCCCCCCTGTCGCAGTCAGCCATTTTGTTTTTAAGGTCACATACCCCCTTCCCTATGTGCCCCCACTTTATTCCCAATAGATTAAAGGGGGACCCCCCGCAAGCACCAATGAGAGAGGACCTATCCCCCCTGACCCCACCTCTCACAGAAGGTTCCCAATAAATATAGAACATACAGCTTTATATCTATATATACATGCTTGCAATTGTATATCTATATATACCTGCTTGCAATTACTATATCTATATTTGCAATAGCATCAGCCCCCCGCCGCCAGATTTAGCTATTAATTGCATCTGCACACCTGCTACCTCCTGCTGTGATTCTCAAAGCCCTCTCTTTCGCACGTGCAGTGTTAATATACCCCCCTGCCCCCCCAGCCCCGGACAGTGCTTCAGATATTAATAACACTTCCGCCCCCCCCCCCCTGCTGTGAAAAAACTATTTCATAACGTTTAAAAGCGGAGCACGTGCACAAGTTTTTTATGTGTGTGTGTGTGTGAGAGAGACGTGCTCTCAGGTCATTAACCTTAGAATTTAACGGTCGCAACACGTGCCTAGCAGGTGGGGGGCTGTACACAGAAATAGAATAGTTCTACAGTCCTCGATTCCTAGATTGATAGCGTTGTAATAGGCGTTCTTGTTGGGGAGGTAAAAACAAACTACTATCATATTTTATCGTCGGCTCATCCATCCCAATAAGCCGAAGAAATTCGCTGACAGTATGTTCTGGCAATAGTCCTCGTCCCTCCAACTCTTTATAATCAAACGTTCTGGCAGCCATTACACATTTTTCTATCAAATAATAGGCATATCTATACATCAGATCATTTAAATGTCTCTTGAAATCTCGATTATTATGCACATAATCCATTAATAGGTCCTGTGATATTTTTACAGCTGTGTTAAGTTGTTCATATGAGATGAATCCTGCTTTTTCAATTATAAACTCTTTTTTAGTGAGTAAATTTTCCCTATTGAATTCATCTCGAGTGAGTAGTTTATCTCTTTCTGCCTTTGCCTCTTTGCTAATAATTTTCATCTCATTATTGAGGGTATGTCTACTCACCAGCACACTAGCCTTCTCCTGCTCAAATTCTCTCCTAGTTAAAACAACCTGTTCTAAATCATGCATGCGTTTTTCCAACACATTGTTAATTATACTTAATCCACTATTGAGATTTTCAAACGACACAAGTTGGCTTCTTTCATTGTTAAATTCTGTTCTAGTTAAAACAGCTTTCTTCAACTCACTCAATTCAAATTTCAACTTGTCAAAATTCGCTACTAATTTTTTTAACTCCTCTAATTGCTTCGCATGCACTGTATGCAGCCTACCGAATCGATCGGTGTTCATTGTTCGAATGTCGAAATTAATTATCAACACCTCGGTACACCCGCTTTAGCGGAGAGGCTCCGATTTGTGTTGCTTGTCAAGAAGGAACAGCACTGACATCACCACCCCAGATCATGTCTTTAGTCGGCTATTCTCACTTTACACGATGTTTCGCAGAGGGGTGAGGGGGCGCCCACTCCGCATTTCTTCTAACATACTCTTTCGCAACAGCCGGTTTCACCCAGCCTCATCTCTCTCATATTTCTTTCTCTCCTCTTTCGCTCTACCGAACAGCTTCCTGCCAACACGGCCTGTCCTCGCTTTTTTACTGTATAAAGTTAGCTTCTCGCAGTTCTTGTAATATCGAATCGATTTCAATATCGTGAGCTGAATTTCCTGCATTTTTTGAACCCATTAAAATAAATAACCGTTCGACTAGTTCGTTAACATCATCCCAGAATATGTAGTTTCTATCACGTGATTTATTTCTAACAAAATTCAATAATCCCTTCCCATACTTTGAACGTTTTTTGGGTGGAAAAAGTTTCTGTATAATTTGAGATTTTTTACCAGAATTGCGAATTACGTAACCCTGGTTATTAATATGTACAGATGTCAGTGATAATATTTTTTTATATTTCGCCAAATCTTTGTTATTGTAGAGATTTGAATTTGGTCTACTGTTAAACAATAGCTCCAACAAACCATGAGTCATTCTAAACCTTTGTTCGCCGACAGTTATAAAAACATCATCAAAACTTACGGGCTCATCGCCGATAAAATATAAATTTTGTTTATGATCAAAACGTATACCATAAGGAATAGAATTATCTAATTTCTCGTTATGAAACACACCTAAATAGTTGTCTAAAATTTCTTCTATTCGAGTGCGATGGTTAGTAATATTCAAAGTCGAATCAAAGAAAGCAGATTTATCATTAGCAGAAATATTTACATCTTCCTCCCCATCCTCCTCCTTCTCCTCCACCTCCTCCTCCTCCTCCTTCTCCTTCTCCGTTACCAACGGTTCAACCTTGTGTTCTTTTTCGCGCTTTACTGTTTCATTGGCAGAGATTGTGCTCTTTTTGAGTTCAATTAATGGAGTAATTATTGGTTCCAACCTTTTACGATTAAATTCTTCACTCTGTGTTTGAAAACCCAATAAATTTCTGTGTTTTTCAATAATAGTTTTTCTCAATTTTTTTATTCTATCTATTAAACTGCTTCTCTCCCCAACAGATGATGCTGCGGTAGGAGCAGCACGACCGCGTTTCTTACGCATATTAACTTTCTCCATTAATGCCGCGACGTTGAATGAACAAAAAACGTGCAAACACCGAAGTTACCTCATTGCAAAGGAATCTTTATGAATTTATCCAATTGCTCTCTGTATCTTCCATTTTCAGCCTTACATTCAGTAAAAATAGAAACAAATTTGTGAGCACCTTTTGACCACACCTCCCAACATAGTTTTCTAAACTCACTGAAACTCATATCTTCCCCTACAAAATCCCTATAAATTAATTTCAAATTTAATTGATCAAGTTTAAAAATAATTAGCATGTTTGCGTTATCTCGGATGTGATGTTTTTTAATAGATCCGTAACTTTGTACCAAGTAGGCTGTGTCAATTTCGCGATGTCTACCCATCATGAAAAATTCACGAATTTGAGGTACATTGCTTAATTGTAAATCATCAAAAATGACAAGAGAGTTTCTCTCAACTTTGTTGGGATGCTTTATCATATCAGTATTGTCTGATAAATGAAAAGTAACACATTTTATCTTTGAAAACACCTTTTTCAAAAATTCATATTTATCTTGATATAATGACTTACTGTATACATATAAATGTTTAAACTTTAATCCATTTTTATTGAAAATCAAATTCAATAACGTATTTGTCTTACCACTGTTGGATCTTCCAATCAGGATAATGCATGCATTATGCGGTAATAAACTACCATTTTTACTCTTGCCAATGTTCGGTTTACCTGTAATAACCTCATCAAAATTGATGATGGGTATGGTCGTATCCTTTACCATTGTATCACTATGATAGCCAATGGATAACTGAATAAAACACATGCTTCAACATATTATATCAATTTATTGATAATATTTTTCAGTTCTTTTCCAATATACAACATTTCGCTTATTTACAATATAATACATAGTATTTACAATATAATACATAGTATTTACAATACAGTTCTTAACCTAGTAAATTCTTTCTCTCGATCCATGTAGGTTCGCTGAAACCTAACCATTTAACCAATATTTTATCTTTATTTTTCCTTATAATTTTCTCTACTAAATAAACTTTCTGCTCCTCCTCATCCAGCTTTGTTTTTTTCATTTCTTCTTCGTAGAAACGGCCAGAAATTATTTCTCCTTTCAAATCATGCAAGATGTAAGTAGGTGGCTTAGTCGGATAGACTGAATGAATTATAAATAATTCCCCACTCCAATTAATATTATACGATTTGTCGAAAACCTGTCTGTACTTACTAATGCGTACAACATCGCCCAATTTAAATTTCGGTTTTATTCGTTTAGATTTCAAACGTAAGTTCTCATTGGCCGCCTTATTAAGCGATGCTATTATATGATTTCGATGTTTTTTGCGAACATCAGATGGCCGCATTTGAATTGTTCTGTGGAAAGCATTATTATACTCTTTAACCAATGTTGGTAATGCTCCTACCCATCGTTTTGTTCCATGCTGCGTTAAATATTTATAGATTTTTGATTTAATAGTTCTAATAAAACGTTCGACTATTGCAGCTTTTTTCTCACTAAAAACATGGTAATGTTTAATATTATACCTATCCAATAATGCTTTTACTTTTGTATTAAAAAATTCGGTACCTTGGTCTGTCTGAAAAAATTTAACATTTTTATTTTTACGAATAATTGGTTCAAGTGCAGCATACACAGAGCCGGCACTTTTGGATTTTATTGGCACACAATAAGCATATTTAGAAAAACAGTTAATTACAGCTAAAATAAAAGTAAAATTTGAATTATCTCTCGCCAGCGAGCTCATATCAATCAAATCTGCCTGAAGCAGATCCACCTCACTTTTAATCTCATATTTTCTCCTATTAAAATGTACTCTTGGCACAGAATGCAATTCTTGTGCTAATCTATGTCTAAGTTCATTCATTTTTGTCGACATCACACACGCGCGATTGTATCTCAACTGGCTAGGCACGCGACGCGTAGGTAATCTATTTTTAGCCACCCTCTTTTTGTGAAACAACACGCATCCTTCCTTCTCCACTACTCACTCACTGCTGCGCACTTGGAGAGGAAGGTTCTACTTACTTCTTCACCCCTCTCACTACCTCCTCCTCCTTCTCCTCCTCCTCCTCCCCCTCCTCACCTATTCTGTAATGACCCCATGCCAAGGTGTCAACCGAATTGGGCATGATGTATCTTTTATCATCATAGCATGAGAGAGCCGTTTTTGCACATTCTATTTGATAAATCTTGTGCGAATAACTTCTTATCATGTTGAACCTCTCGTAATGTGTGCTTCTCTCAAATAAACACTTCTTGTATAAATCAAATGATAAGCACCTATCCTTAACATTCCTTTTCACACCTTTCGCCGTGTTCTTTGTAATAACAGCTGCATCATCCATATATTTGAAGGAATACAGCTTGGGACGCAAACCGACAAACTGTGTTATGATCTTTGAATTTGCTTCGTCCTTAAATTTCCCAACAACCTTCTTATTTTTTAAAGAGTAACACATGTGTGACGGAGGATAATCACTTGTGTCAAACCAATCTAGGTTATTCTTAATGTCGGAAAAGACGTCCTCTGTTCTTATACTGTACAAAACAGAATCTGTATCACTCATAAGCAGCTTCACACATTCAACAGGGTACATTTTCAAAATCTTGTTGTAATGAAAGTCAAACATGAGGTGTTTGCTCAAATCTAAAATAGTGAAGCCGGCAAAAATTGGTTTTTTCAGCGAGATTTCAGGTTTTCTTAGAAACACTCCGATTACATTTTCATTGTAAATATGCCATCGCTTGCACAGAGGTTTCGATATTAATTTATCCAATCTCCTTTCATCGGTGACAAGCTCTACCTGACAGTGGGTGCGGTCGGATTGTAAAGATTTTCCAAAAATAAGGTTACTCATCGCCTTAAAATTTTGAATTTCAAATGTATTTCTAGCATTTCTCCTACACTCTGTGTTAAAATCGATGTAGGGCTTAAGCCAGCGAGATTGCGTGAACCTTACGACACGATGAATGCGTTTAAGACACATTCCTAGTTGTACATACTGTTTCAAGTTCCTATAATGTAAAACGTATTTTTCCCTATCGTACAGTGTAGCCAATAGTTTTGTCGACGATTTCTGTCCCTCATGTTTCTGGTAGTCAGACAATAGATGGTGAGGTGCTTCTTCTTTTGTCGGCGCTAGCGGAAAATGATTGTGCCTGTCGTGTAACGTTTTGGGATATTGGAGATCACACTCGAGAATGTACCCATACTCTGAATCATCAGCCAAGTTGAAAAAGTCAACTTGACTGATTTCATCCTCAGATAGAAATTGAAAATTTCCATCAGGCAGAGGTTTGCACATTGCGTACCCATATAAATTATTCGCATCGAGATAGAGTATATAGCTTGTCGGTTTGGTTGCATCAAAATCTGCTCCCATATAAGGGTTGTTAGCCTCAGCATACCGATGGGGTATTACAGCTAAACCGCCTCTCACATTTTGCTCGACCATCAAGTAGATATCTATATCTGCTATCAAGCCGAGTTCAACTTTTGTGAAATGCAGCATGCAATTCCACGAATAATGCGCAAGACTTAAAAAATGAGTCACATCCAAACCGTATTTCTCAAACATTGATGACCTCATATCCTCAAAAACGTCACACAAAAGGAGTGTATCACAAAGCAGATACAAATTATGATAATCTCCCAAATTCTTTATCTTGAATGTTTGCCAAACATTCTGTGCATGAGCGTACTCCCTTTCTTCTAAAGGCGAATCCGACAAATCATTGTAAAAATTTTCGATTGGGGGAAGGGAGGTTTCTTCAAATTTCTGTGGAGAGTCAATATATGTGTAGGGGTATACTCCTTTTTTAATAAGCAGTTGTCGTTGTTCAACGCTTTTAAACACTGCAAACATAGATTTGAATTTTGACTCTGTCTGTTGTCCTTCTGACAAATTTTTCACCAAACTGTCCAACGAAGCGTTCATGAATTTTAGGCTATCCAAAAACTTGATTTTTCCCACCGTGATTGAGAAAAACTTCTCTGCTGAAGGAGCAATGCAGCGTATTGTTTTTTTACACTTGCCTAATGCCTGCACAATATGATGGCAATCATACCCCCCAAAGTTGTGCATAAAACAGGGTATGAAATCAGGTGATTTCCCATTTAAATTACAGGCTTGATGAGCTGCACAAATATATGAACCTGTTTCGTGCGAGTGATGCCTACACTTGATGTCATTTTTCGCGAATATTTTTCCACATAGACCGCATTTTTCTGCACTATTAAAATCACTTTGTTGCTCTTCACTCAATTCAAACATTGGGATTTCACTCTTCATATCCCGATAGAGCAGTTCTCCCACACTTGTAATTTCATCTAGAAATTTCTCAATGATCTTCTCCTCCATATCTCGCGACCGATAGATGATCGGCCCGTGGCAAATTTCCCCCTCTATGTTCACCACTACAAAACAATATCCACAGGGAATGTGACGGGTTGTCTTTTTTGTAAAGCTACTTGTGATGTGCGGTTCTTCTTCTTCTTCTTCTTCCCCACTCTTTATCGGTACAATAAACGATTCAAAATCGGCATAAATTGTGTATTTTGTTTTCAATGTTGCAGTATAATTTGTAAATTTGAGAGTTTCCCCTTCTTTGGGAAGCACTGTTCTCTGCGGGCTGAATTTTGAACAGTGCTCTTTGTGCTTCTCCAAATTTAGTTTTCCATCCACGTTCAACGATTTATTTGTTGTGAAGCGATGAAAGCAAAATTCACAAACATCTACTTGATGCCCTCTTTTTGTAAGATGACTCAAGAGCCGAGACAACCCGTTTTTCCCGTTTGCGGTGTTGATGAGGCAAAAATGAGATTTTCGCGGATAAGTTTCGCTTGTTAGCAACAAAAGATTAATTTGATGAGTACGGTTTCTGTAAGCGCTACACTTGTACGGGAAAAATACGTTTTTATCATATGCAATTACATTTATGGATATATCAGGATTTAAAGCTTCAAATTTCTTAATGTCCTGCAAACTGGAAGGAAAGTTGACCCCGTTTGTGTTGACTGTGTGAGCAAACTTGCTCAAATATTCAACACTCATATGTGTACCTCGACGATGATGAAAAAAAGATAAAATTGACCACAAAAGGCATTTCTCGTCATTGAAATTTTTCACGTTAATTACGCATTTCTTCTTCTTAATAAAATCGGGGGTTTCTACATATGAGGATGAGGAACCACGAATCGCGGTATGCCTAATTATGTTGAGATCCAACGATTGGATCTTTTTTATAACCCACCCACTCCCAAACCTCACAAACTTGTCAAAAGAAGATAAAATTTTTACAATAGCATTTGCAAAAAAATTGTTTAAATCAACAGAATTTGAAGCACACTGCTCAATTTGTGCAGAATAGCTATGGAAGTTCACGATAGCTGATACTTGTTCGTTCTCTTCACCCAACAACACTATTTTATTCATGAGAACATTTAAAACAATAAAGCACTTCACATTCCCGTTGAACCGGTGCGACTCGTCGACGATAAGCTGCAGCGCCTCCTCCCTGCTTGATTCCAGCGTAGATTTGATGTCACGTTCCTCCTCCAGATACGTGAATCTGTATCTAGCTGCGCTGCCGTTCAAACCTCGAATCTTCTCCGTCGTATGAGCCATTGTGAAATCGTTCTGCTTTCTAAAACAAAACAAGTTAGTAGCGGATTAGAAGTTGATCACCACGGACTATTCTAAATTACGAATGATTGACTTTCAAAGGAAGCGATTCCACTGTGTTCTCCAACTGAAAGGTTAAAAAAGATTATGAGTGTGAAACAGATTATATCTATGGATATAAACGTGGCGGTAGACGAGGAAGAAGAAAAGTTTATTGAAAATAAATCCTCGTTCGAAAAACAATTAATACATAAATTACGCTTCCACCGTTATGAGTGCTATGGAAGAGAATATGGACACTATTGCATGTGTATAAATCCTGCACTCAATGAACCATTACACCAATTTATTGGAGAATGTAATTCAGATACTTGTTTTTATCGAATAATGCAATTACATATTGCAGATAACCATCACGAATCGTGTAATGGCGTCTATCACACATTTAATATGTGTAACAACAAAATTGATAAATTTTTGTGTAATTCATCCAGAAAATTTCGGTGTGGGAAAAATTGTAAATTATTTCAAACACTCAAGTGTGCTGGTAAAACTGAGTAGGAATACTGAACGCGAGTTTACTCCTCCAATGTACAACAATCGGCAGCAGAATTAGTTGAATGGAGATGCTCGCATGCGATGTGTTTTCTGCAGAATAATAGTTTCTACCGAGAAAAATAATTCGAAATAATGCGCAGTCAATAATCGCTACTTACATTGTAAAAGGGTGATGGCAAATGATGAACTCTCTCTCTCTCAGATGTGTGCTCTCTCTCAGATGTGTGCTCTCTCTCAGATGTGCGCTCTCTCTCAGATATGTACTCTCTCTCAGATGTGTGCTCTCTTACACTCCGCTGGTACAACTGATCTAAAACAAACAAGTTAGTAGTGGATTAGAAGTTGATCGGCACACTATGGATCAATCACACGTTTTAATGTACGAAAGATTGAGGTTGTTGAGTTTTGATGAGAGATGGAAAAAATTCGAATCTCCCCTTTTATCGCCTAAACATTTAGCTAAACTGGGATTTGTATTCAAGACGCCACCAGACTCAGTGCAGTGCGTGTTTTGTTTAGTTGGTTTGGAAAAATGGTTAATAACAGACGATCCCGAAAAAGAACATGAAAAACATAGTCCGAATTGTGGGTGGAGGAGAATGCATAATATTTCTATCGAGAATGAAAATTTTAATAATCTTCGGGATTACGAGCAGCGAATAAAGACATTTTATCAAAGATCAAAGCCTCACTGGTCAAACTCATTTAATAAGAGGATATTGGTTTTTAAAAGAAATGCTGAATATTTCGCGAGTAATGGATTTTTTCTACATAAAACGGGTTATTTGCAATGTGTATATTGTAAAGTAATTATTGCAGATTCGAAAAAACTGTGTCATGCATCGTTTTGTATATATAATAAGAACAGTCTTAAAGGGGAAGGAGGAGAAGGAGGAGGAGAAGGAGAAGGAGAAGGAGGAGGAGAAGGAGGAGGAGAAGGAGGAGAAGGAGAAGGAGGAGAAGGAGAAGGAGGAGGAGGAGGAGAAGGAGAAGGAGAAGGAGGAGAAGGAGGAGAAGGAGGAGAAGGAGGAGAAGGAGGAGAAGGAGGAGAAGGAGGAGGAGAAGGAGAAGGAGGAGAATTAATTGAAAAAGTAAACAAACCTGCACGAGAAGGAAGCCGAGGAATCACTTGCGCTCTGTTGTAGACTTGAAACACCTCTAGTTGGAACTGAAACATACAAAATAGGGAAAATGGATCAGATTGATGTTTAAAAATTTGGATTATGCACACTTATTATCAGATTATGGAGATGTCGTCTGCATTAAGGTGTGAGAAGATTTATTGTAAATATTATTGAACAATTACTATTACTATTACAATTGCTCCAATTTAATATGCAAGATTTTTTGCACTAACAGTATTTACCCAAAAACTTGTAAAAATGCGTGATTGGGTTGAAGATAATTTTTATGAGTTTGACTTTATTTCGAGTTTGATTATTTTGTGGCTTTATTTCGAGTTTGTTATAATTGATTAATGTAAATAAAGATTTGAATTATTATTGCTCACCTCTGTTTCAAACTGATGTGATGCTTTCAAAATGATCACTCTTCTTGTTGTGCCGTTCAAAAACGCAAATGCTCTTTTATCGCTGTGCGCGGATAGCTAAAGTTCAAACTGTTGTGACACTTTCAAACTGATAAAGATGATCGCACTTTTTTCGATCCGATAACTATGACGTTCAAACGCGAATGATCTTTTAGCGGTGTGCGCGGCTAGCTAAAAAAGGATTGCGGGATGCGATGAGCATTCCTTTTTGGAGTAGGTGAGCACCTAAAAGAAGGAAGCTCGCAGGAAGCTCTCGCTGGCACGCGCTCGCTTCTCCCCCTCAACACGGTGTTCTATTTTTATCAGTATGTTTACATCTGTCAACATGGAATGTGCTTTGGCGATGCGGCACGTGTGGAAAACGATAGTACTATTTATATTTCTATTATGCTGTCTAAACACCGTACTACTTTTAAATAAAGATAAATCGTGCAATCTGCATGAGAAACGAAATGATACGCAATTTCTTTTCAATTCCTTTGGATCGTCAACTTCACTGAGAAATCATACTTTATTCAATATTAAATCTTGCGTTAATTCGTATTATAAAACACCAATTTCCTTTGAAATTGGGTTGATACATTGGTATAAATTTATGGTTGATGAGCTAGAAACAGTTTGTAATTTCTACAAATACTATAGCGTTCTTGCAAATTGTGCCGAGACTTTTAATGAAAAATCGAATTTTCTTTTGAAGAAAACTAATCAATTATGTAGTAGTAGTAGTAGTAGTAATTACAGTTCAGTTTATGTTTAACCTTTAAAGGATGAACACTGTTAAGAAAAAGCGATGCTCTGTTCGTAAGCGTGGTAGAGGTATTTTATCAAAAATTGGCGATGTATTGGGTACAGTGATAAATAAGGGGGTGGATAACCTCAATTTCGAGGCTCATCTACCTAATTATTCGTATTGCGGACCTGGTACAAGGTTAAGGTCAAGGTTAGCACGTGGAGACAAACCTATAAACCGTCTTGATGATTTATGTAAGACGCACGACATAGTTTACTCCCGAGCGTCTGATAACAAGACGCGGGCGGAGGCTGACAGGCACTTGGCAGATGGAGCTTGGGAAATTTTCAAGGACCCAAAAACGGGGTTATCTGAGAGAGCATATTCTTATCTTGTTACAAACATTATGAAAGCAAAATCCGCATTTGGTGGAGGTTTGAGAAAACGAAAAACGAGGGGAGTTAGAAAAACGCATAGTGATAGTATTAGGCAAAAGGCGATCAATAGGTTAAAAAATCATATTGCTGGTCGCGGTTTTTATCTGAAACCATATCCAACAGGCGGAAGAATACTAGTACCTCCCACCCAATACGGTGTAACACTATTTCCTAAGGTTAAAAAGAAGCAAGGAGGAAAAAAGCAGAGGAAAAGACAGAGAAAAACGCAAAGATGAACGGCCCGCTGTCAAACTATGACCTGATAAAATGGTGCAAATTATTAGATATTCCACTAAGAGGCATATATATGATTGATACACTTCCGAGTAAAATTCGAAATAATGAGCTCGCAATTGTTAATTTAGACAAACAGATTGGAATGGGAACACATTGGACTGCATATATTAAACGAGGGAAAAATGTGTATTATTTTGATCCGATCGGTGACTTGCAACCGCCACGCGAATTGGCAAAATATTGGGAAAAAGAAAATAATGTAAAAATATTCTATAATACCAACCAATTGCAGCGGGTAAACACAGACATTTGTGGGCACCTAGTGATTTTGTTTCTTGCTAACCAGTTGTAATTTTACGCTTGTGTTGAAAGCATTAGCTGAGTGAGTGATGGCTGTTATTACACTAACCTCAAAAACAAGTAATCTATATGAGAATTTAAACCACGCTCTGGAATTGGATAAAAATCGCGAATGGGAAATTGGATTGGTTAACTTGTGGACGTTTAATAGTATACCGAATATAATAAGGGGGAAAAATTCCAGTTTTAAATATGGAGATAAACTGGTGAATCTTGATACAGGATCGTACGAAATTGATAATATAATAAGCGCTATAAAGTTGAAATTGAACTTGAGCGATGAGAGTCTTGTTATACAACCGAATAATAACACTATGAAAGTTGGAATTTATTCCGATAAACCAGTAGATTTAACTTTTGACGATTCAATTGGTAAGACACTCGGGTTTGATAAACTTCTACTCGAAGCAAATACATGGCATTATTCAAATCATTTAGTCTCGATCAGCCATATTAATACAATCGTGGTGTCGTGTAATTTAGCATGTGGAAGCTTCGCTAACGGAGATGAAAAGCATATTATTTACGAATTTCTGCCGAGGGTACCGCCCGGTTATTTGATTAATGAAACGCCCGCAGAAATTATATATGTACCACTCAATACGCGCAGAATTCAGTTTATTAATGTGACGGTAACCGATCAAGACGGATCACTTATCGATTTTCGAGGGGATAGTATAACTGTGAGGTTACATATTCGTGAGAAAAGTTAGAAGATGGGTTTTATTGTATTCAATGCCGTACCTAAGCGTCGAGATGAGAACAGAGAAAGCGTCAGTAGGAGTTTAAGCTCAGTAGCGTTAACACCTATGTTAACGCCGAAAAACAGATTAACAGCTAAAAACGCGAGAATACTAGAAAAATTGGGATTTATAGTTAATTGGAAAAATGTCGGGAGCCGCAATAAGTGAAATTCTAGATGTCGATAGTCAAATTCAATTTTACTCTGATATTACTAAGTACGAATTTCACACGCACACAACATATTCTGGACAGAAACTAGGTAATTCGGATGAAGTAAGGCTTCCTGTAAATCAGCAGGATATATACACACTGCCTTGTAAATCCTTTCTATTTATTGAGGGGAGTGTTAAATGTACAAAGCCTGGTGCGAAACCCGAGGATCCGCCAGTGCATGCCGAATATAAACTTGTCAGCAACGTGGTAGGCCATCTGTTTGATGAGATACGTTATGAATTGGCGGGACAGCAAGTAGCGAAATCGAGACTTGTCGGAATTACGTCTACAATTAAAGGATTGCTTTTGAAAAATGTTTTCGATACAAATACATACCAATTGGCAGGATTTGATAGAGATGGATATAAGTTGACGGATAATAAATTCATTTTTTGCGTACCGCTGAAACTTTTGTTACCATTTTTCGAAGATTTTCAACGAATAATTTTAAACTTGAAACAAGAGCTTGTATTATTGAGAAGTGCGTCGGATCTAAACTGCGTTGAATCGGCTACAGGAACAAATGTTTCTTTAACAATTGATAAACTACAGTGGAAAATTCCGTACATCCATTTGGAAGATCACGTAAGGTTGAAATTTTTGAAATTACTCGATTCTGATCGCCCTCTAAAACTTGCGTTTAGAAGATGGGAGATTCACGAATTTCCAAACATGGCCACATCGAGAATTCATTCGTGGGCAATAAAAACATCGTCGCATTTAGATGTTCCACGCTATGTAATTTTAGCCTTTCAAACGGCTCGGAAAAATGCTATTAATAAATCAATGTCTGATTTTGATTCGTGCGAGTTGTATAACGTTAAATTATTTCTAAACAGTCAATATTATCCCTATGATAATTTGTTGGGGAATAAGCAGATAATGTATCGTATGTTTTTAGATTTCGCGCCGAGTTACTATAACCGCTCTATAAATGCAGAGCATGGGAACGCTATTGATTTTAAAGCGTTTTGCGAAAAATCACCAATAATTGTGATTGACTGTTCACACCAATCTGATCATTTGAAAACATCCACAGATATAAGATTAGATATGGAATTTAGTAAAGAACTACCAAACTCGACTTCGGCATATTGTATTCTTATAAGCGATTCAATAATGGAATACACACCTTTAACCTCATTAGTTAGAGAAGTACAATAAATTGCCGGTAGGGGGATGTTTAAAAGGTGAAATGTAAAAAATAATTTATCATTCGTGTGGGCGTGTGTGAGAGAGCAACATGTCCACTTCTTCGCTGTTTCAAGAGGCGATTGGAGATTTTGAGGTTAGTGAAGACGGAAAAACACGTACAGTGGGAATACAGTGTGACATGGAAGAAAAGAAGAAGAAGAATTTTGCCGTTGCGGATCTACACTGGTTTAAGGGAGATAATAATCAAATAATTTTAAAAGAATTCGCGCTGGTTGATCGGGCTGGTAATTATGTAGTACTACACTTTAAACCGCCTTTTCCGAAATCTACTTTGAGCTGGAAAATGTTTCGCGAGGCTACCTGGTTAGAACAACATTATCATAAAATATTATGGGATGAGGGGGAGACGGAGTTTACAGATTCATTGATAAGAGGATATCTCGGCGCGTATGATTGCATTTTTACAAAGGGAACAGAAAAAGCGGCATTTTTGAAAAAGTATCATAATGATGTACGTTGCATACCGGAATATTACGCGAAACCTAATTTCACAAAGTTTAAAGATACGTGGTGTTTTGAGGTTTGTAACATACACAAAAATGTAGAAGGTGGGAGGTGCGCTCTAATAAGTGCACAACATTATTTGCAACTATTAACATCTAACACGCTTCCAAAGATAGGAGAGGAGGGGGATTATACTTGTGAAAATAATCGAATGAAAAGTATGAGGAATTGTGCTTTTTATAGTAGAACAAGCAAAAGAAATTATGCGAGACAAGGATTTTACTATGATGGAAAAAAGGTCGTATGCGTTTACTGTGGTTATGAGTTGGAATCACACAAAGTGAGAATTTGTAGCGTGGGAGTTGGTAGAAGACCTATCAATTTTTCGGTATTAATCCCGCTGTATAAATAATTAGTTGTAGATAATGGATCCTCAGAAGTGGATGTGTGCGGATAAAGAATTAGAGAACAAATTACGAGAATATCTGCAGTGGTTTGATTTGTGTGAGGATGCCATTAGAAATTCTACTCGTGAAAACATTGGACTTGCGAGACAGTTGAAACAAATTTTTTTAAACACTGTAAATTTGAGCGATATTAACCATTATTTATCCTGGTACAGGCCGCATAGGCTTTGCGTTAAAAAATTATTACAAATTGAGGAAGAAGCTACAAACTGCGCTTGCGCAAACAGCGGTGGGGAGAATGCATAAAAGGAGTGAAATTGAGAAACTTGAATCATTAGGAAAGATGAGACGTTTCAACATGGGTGCATTCAATGCTTTGGCACGTGAGGTGTTGCCTCTAGAATCAGTACCTCTCGGTTCATATCTGACCGTTGAAAGCGCAATAATTTATGGTACAGGCAGAGTGTTACTAAATCTCGACGATCCCGACAGTGAGGGAGACTCTTATTTCGATTTATTACTATGTGATAAATTTAAAAGCGTATTAAATAATGAGAACTTGACAGATTTTAACAAGAGAAATTTTGTATTAATATGCGAACATGAGAACGGACAAGTAGAGTTGAAAGAAATGTAAATTTTTACAATGGGTTTTTCTCCATAGCACAGGTTTATGTGACCTAGCCCTGTGCGAACCTCTTTTTACCCAAATAAAAAAAGAGTGACCTCCAATAAGGCGGTGAGGTTGACGTTCCTTTGGAGGCTTTTTCTAACTAACAAACCGCCGGTCATTCAGTATGTGTTTAACTATCATAGAGGAAGGATGCGATGCTACAGCTATACAAAATTTAAAAAACTATCCCGTTTACTGATGGCTATTTCAGTAAGCGAGTTTGATATTATTGCAAAGCATATTAAATTTTCAACCGAGGCAGATGATGGAACTTTGTCTGCAACAAAAACTGAGAATTTCTGCTATCCTATTTTATCTGAAATATATGATCTCCTAGATATAGTTATAAGTGAGGAGGGTCATTTGCACTATGGGTGTTCTAACAATTCCCCAATACAAATTATTTCAGATACAAACGAACTTTGGGATGCTCTATATGATTTAGCGGATAAAAAATGTAAAAAATTTTAATCATGAGGGGGAAACCAACAGAACGTGGCATGTGCATTGGGAGATGGGGAAAAGTTTAAATAGAGTTGCCAGCACTTTCAAGGTGTCTCTCCCGCAAAGGTGTAAACAGTTACAGAAATAGAGAACGAAGAGAACGGCGAGGTGAAGCTATCTGTCGGCCTAGCCTAGCAGGATGAAGTGGAAACGAAAAAGGGTGATAACGCGGAGTGGGTTGCGGCGTGGGGGGAGTTGGGTAGAATACGGACAAGTGGAAAAGAAAAAGCCCGTTAACAAAGTTCGAGTCTTGTGTTGATGCAATGTGCAGTGAACCAAAGATAGAATTATTATTTTAATTGAATTGTTGTCTCTCTCTCTCTCTCACTCTCTAAAAATTCGCAAATATTTACTTAGAGGAATATTCATTTTGTATGAGGCCTTCCATACAAAAACTATGTAGGTGGTAAACGCTATATTTACAGTAGAGGGCCAATAACTTGGGCAATCGCCAAATTAGGGGGATTATTCTGTAAATAACTTGGAGAGTGAGAGTAAAGCAAGAGTAGGGGGGCGGGGGGGGGGGGTATATTAACACTGCACGTGCGAAAGAGAGGGCTTTGAGAATCACAGCAGGAGGTAGCAGGTGTGCAGATGCAATTAATAGCTAAATCTGGCGGCGGGGGGCTGATGCTATTGCAAATATAGATATAGTAATTGCAAGCAGGTATATATAGATATACAATTGCAAGCATGTATATATAGATATAAAGCTGTATGTTCTATATTTATTGGGAACCTTCTGTGAGAGGTGGGGTCAGGGGGGATAGGTCCTCTCTCATTGGTGCTTGCGGGGGGTCCCCCTTTAATCTATTGGGAATAAAGTGGGGGCACATAGGGAAGGGGGTATGTGACCTTAAAAACAAAATGGCTGACTGCGACAGGGGGGAAGGGGTAGGTGTTTACAAAATGTCTGACCTGGGGGAGGGGGAAGGGGGGTGGCCACGCCCCCCTGTCTTCTGATTGGTCGCATCAGAATCGGCTAAGTAGCCCTACTCAAGAAGCTGGTCAATAATTCAATAATAAGTATCCAGTAAACTGTTGAATAACTCTCTAATAAACTAAGCACAATTATGCCAACGGTTGTAGTCACATAAAACGCTAAATCACAATCAGGGAAGTAATAGCCGAGTGCCGTAGCAGGTATCTGTTCAATCAGAGATAAGCTACAAAGCTCCTGTGCCAACTTTGTAACGGTGACCTATTCGGTTGGCCAGCAAAAAAGACTCTGTTCTCTGCTGTAAAACGACTTCCCAGTAGTTCGGAAACCACCTTAAACTGTAGGTCCAACTCATCAATCACCATCATCCAATTCATTACTCACGCACAGGCCTCAGACATATGTGGGCTTCATCCTCCTAAAAATACTGTGTGTAACACTGCATTGTACTGCCACGAAATGAAGAATGTTTACTGTCATAAAGTGACCTTAATATCAGGAGATCTTAATAAAGACTGACTCACTGCTGACAGTAACAGCCCTTATTATTAAATTCCTGGATTTCTTGTTCCATGACGAACTGCTTTGTTAATATTAACTTTTCATGTGAAATTTAACGACTTGCAGTCAAATATTCATTAAGAATGAGTATAACTTACTTAATCTGTAGGCCGAGCGCTTTCGAATCTTTGAGATCCATCTTCAGAGGCGTGGGTTTCTAGATCATCATGTCAGTTTTTTGGTTAGAAGTGTTGTGGTTTTTGTAAAATGTGATCAAAAAGTTTGTGTGATTTACAAAAACATTCTCAATGAACAACTAAATTTTAATTCACACAAACGTTTTGATCACATTTTACAAAAACCACAACACTTCTAACCAAAAAACTGGCATGATGATCTCGGAACCCACGCCTCTGAAGATGGATCTCAAAGATTCGAAAGCGCTCGGCCTACAGATTAAGTAAGTTATACTTATTCTTAATGAATATTTGACTGCAAGTCGTTAAATTTCACATGAAAAGTTAACCTTATTATTAGTTTGTATTGTTCCAGAAAGTTCTTTTTCAGATTTTCCTATTGATAAAATATTTTCAAAACAGATAAATTGCCATCTAGAATACCCTCTAAAATACTTGACATACAATAGTGAAAGAGAGCACCGAGACGAAGAGAGAAACAATGAACTTTTATTTGTTAATTTTATCCAAAAACTTTATCAAGCAATCTTTTCATCAACATTTCCGATTCGTCGTTACAATATCATTACCGAAACGTTATGTATAAATTCTTATAAACTGTGATATTCTCCTTGATGAAATATTGGTACTAGTAGTATAGTCAATGAAGTCATTATAGTCAATGAACATTCTAACATTAAATTTGACACTGTATTTCCTATTCGTTTTAGTTAGTATAGACAAAAATCAATAAGTAACACAGTGTTATCTAAGATTTCCAATAAATTATTGAACTTCCATTTTTGTATATTCTTGAATATGTGACGTATAATTGATATTAATCATCATCATCAATCATTCTTCACCTTATCCCATGTCAAGTGAAGTGGGGCTAATAGGGACTCAAAGACTGATTCTAATATTTTTTTCAGAGGATGAAGACCACCTTGGTCTGAGACCTGTGCGTGGGTAATGAATTGGTTGATGGTGATTGATGAGTTGGACCTACAGTTTTCGGTGGGTTCTGAACCACCGGGAAGTGATTTTACAGCAGAGAACAGTCTTTTTTTGCTGGCCAATCCAATCGGTCAATATGCTATCATTTAGAAAACAGATATTTCACAAGATAAGAGACCATCTCTTTTAAGTTAATCAGCATGTTATGCTGTTCGGTACTGTAGTCGGCCAGTTACTGCATAAGAGCTTGTCTAAGCTTAATAAGTTTAAAAAATCATAAATTGTATATTTTTAAAAAGAAATTCAAGATCCAAGATGGTTTTGATTAATGGAATACAGACTAGAATAACTGTGAATATTTGGTTCAGGTATGAGAAGGGTTAACTTGTAATTTATATTGATAGAATTTTTTGAGGATGGGTATGCACACAGTAATTCATTATAGATGATGTTGAAATTTTTTAAAATTCCAAATTTAATTGATTGGAAAGAGTCGTGTACATTTGAATAATTCATCAACATTTCTTCAGAGATGCTTTGATAAATGATCTCTTTAAAAGGAGTGGGTTTGTACTCGTAGCACTGAATTCCAAAGGGTTTGAATCACAGTAGAGTGCATCAACCCTCTGACATTGCTCTCTGTTACAGACTTGGCTAAAGTAGAATTCTAAATTCGTTACACATAGCTGAAACCCACGTCAAAGAGAAATTTCATTTCACCCCCATTCAACACGTTTAACATAGTTCGTTCTAAATGGACAAAAAAAAGTAGTAATTAATCCCTAAATAAGATGCTTAAATGGTACCCTTATACATTTTTCACCACTGGTCAGCAATATATATAAATGGTTTCATGAATAAAATCTTAAAGTTTATTGTTCAGTCTTTAATTGGGACATTGAAAAGTGGAAAAAGCTCTACCACTTTCAAATATATCAAGAAGTGTGTGAGCATTAAAAAGAGGAAATCTATTGTAGATGGTGTTCGAAGAACATTTCTGAATAAATGAATAAAAATACGTATTATAAAATTGAAAATAGGTTTTCTCTGTTAGGTTATTTCCTACTTGAAGAGTCATAGCAAGGAAGTAGGTTATATTATGAGATAGATCTGGGGTAGGCATATTTCCCATCCTGTTACATTATCGTTTTGAGTGTATGCTTTTATAAAGCTTCTGATGTCTGAGGAAAATTAATACAAGAAAGTAGAGACCTTGTCCTAATATGATTTTTCAGTCTGTTTATTGAACGTTTCAACCTCCCTATCCTTACTCCTGACTCCCCATCTATATGATGCACATGCAGTAATGTTTTATAATTTTGGTGTGAAACACTTTCCTCTACACCCATAGCCATTCATTATTGCAAAGTAAAACTTGTGATAATGTCAAAATCTCAAATTTTGTTTGCTTATTGATAAATTAAATCTTCTCAAGTAATTTTTCCCCCAACTAATATAGGTAATGATGTTGAATGCATTTAAACACAATTAATTGTAAACAATAACTAAATACTACTATGGTAGAAATAGGGACTCTGTCCTAATTAATAATCACATTACAATCCGATGAATAGCCTCTTTTCCATAATTTTCAACATTCTCAAAAACAATAGGTAATTTCCCAAATTATTTATTTATAATAAATTAGAAGACTTATCTCCTCTTTTCAAAAAGCCTCCATTGCCCACCCAGTATTTTATTAATAACAGTGTTTTTACTCTTCAGAATATGCCTAGTTTCACAAAATATTGAATAAAGAACATTATACAATAAATTTAATTCAATATTTTGATATGTAATTTTTGTATATGTATTGAAAGTATATTGTTGATCTTGAAAAGGAATTTAAATTGGTGTATGGTGTATGTCAACTGTATTGTACCTATCAATTTTGTAGAATAAATGAGTTTGAATTTGAATAATACATTATAGTGCATTTAAGAAAATAAAAAATGAATAGTGTTGAGTGCTAAGGAATCTTTCTTCCAATCGTCCATCAATCCAAAGGAATGTGAGCTTACTTATTGCTGCAAGAGTGTGAGTAAAAAATGAGGATGTATTGGTTGGGATGAGATGATACTTTCGTGTGTACAGTTTTAGCACAGCCATTTTGGCACACTCACCCCGGCTATTTGAACCCAGTAAAAAAATATATCAATAACCCCGGCTCAAATTGTTGTAAAATATACATCTCATAGGGAAAAAATATTAAGCTAGTTCAAGCAGATCAGTTCATATTGCACCAATAAGGTGAAGCTTCAAGTCTTAAAATAATACAATCTCTTATGTCCGGAAATTCAATTTGTCTTCTTATAGTGCATGAAATATGTCTGCATTTCATTTGGTTTCATTCTAATGTAATATTGGTATTGCACTATGTAGTATTAATATAGTATTACATAGTATTAATGTTTTATTCTAGTAATAAGGAGAATGAATCTTTGAATGAAAATACTAGTACTGTATATCAGTTAGATATTTCCAACTTTTTTAAGTTTATTCATTTTAAATTTTGAATTGAGTTTATCAACGATAAACAATTTTCTAATGTTTATTTAATTTCCATTAAACAATTCATCAATGCACCAAAATAGCGAGAAACAATTATGGCAGTTTCATTTCAATAATATTATTAAAAACTCTCCAACACTTTTCTAAAACGATGCTGAGATAACTTTTTAAAGTAGACTAAGTTCATGCTAAAATTATTTTCTTTCATCCTTCTTAGAAGGCTCACAGAACCATATTCATTGGGTGGTTTCAGCTCTATATTTATTTATTTAATGTATGCTACCATAGGAGTAGCATTGTAAGTATGTAGTAAATGAAGTACCGGTACAGTAGAATGTTTTAAAGGATGGGTTGTTAATTTTCTATAGAGTACTTGTACAGTTGGTAGTTTGACTACTGGGCCTAGTGCTCTGACCTTACTTTTAAATGTTATTTGCAAGTTCTATATCAGTGGGAGAGTGGTATTCATACGAATAAAACGTTTTCATTGTCAAAATAAATAAGATTTCATGTTTTTCACTATTCTATCAAGCTACTGTAACTATCAAGCTAACTGTAGACTATTAAAATGAGCAGGCTACATTTACATGACAACAAATAAAATAAATATCATTTATTGATAATATGCTTTCCACCTCAAGAAATCTCTATTACCCTTATTATTATGCGGTTTGATCCTCATTATTTCATCATTGAAATATTTCCTTGAACAATTATTAACCTCGTTTAACAAAGAAAGGAATGAGAACAGATGAGGGTTGAGAAAGAAAAAATTCTCCAGACTGCCGTGAAACAAATGAGTTGGCATCTGAATTTAAAAGAATTCCAATCCAGTGCTGTTCATATGGCCTCTAGGTTCACTGAACTGTTGGGAGGATCAAAAAATCTAAATTTAAGTGTCGGGACGAAATGCAATTTTTTCTTCTCTTACATTCGAGCATCAAATGGAAATGTGGTGTTGCAGTTCTAAATGTGACTTGCTTCATTAAATCGTTCACTATATGTGTGTTTCACCTTGTCTGGACTTCACTCCAGAAGTTATAGTTTGGATGGCTAGGTCTGAATGTTAAAAATTTATACACTGATGCAAATGCAATATTACGTTCACTTTTGGTCATACATAATAATTTCTTCCTTCTTGCCAAATTAAAAGAAGTGTTTTAAATTAAAAAAAAGTTATGAAGACAAACAGTTATGCTGGAATTCTAAACTGTAATATTCAAACCAGCAAAGGGAATTAGTGCACCTCTACTTAATGTTTTTTGAGTCTTAATCTTGATTCAATAACGTCATCTCCACTTGAAAATATATTAATATTATTCGCCTGTTCCTTTGAATTTTTCTAGAAACTGTAGCTCAAGCTTTCTATTTTTTAATCTTGTAGAATCAGGTAATTTTTATTAATTTATACCAAAATAATATGGGACCTAAACAAGAAAATATTGGAGAAAGATGAAGGTCAAGATATTGGATCTTCAAGAAAAACAAATGAATTCATCAGGTGAGTAAAGTAATCTTAAAATTCAAAATCATATTTCATAGTTCATTGGAAATCTCTCTTGAATATTTCAGCACGGAAATATTTTCCTATAATCCTCCTAATGAATTCTATATTGAATTCTATAATGAATTCATATTATCATACATGACAGGAGGTGCCTATTAGTTTGTTATATTTATGCAACCACTGAGTTTTTTTCAAATTAATAAATATCACCTAAATTAATAAAAGCCTCTGAACCTGGATCTGATAAACTTACTGATAGATGGCATACAAGACATAAATGGTGGAAGGATTTAATAAATTTATGAAGCAAAAAGAATATCAAATATTAATTATTGATGTTTTCATTATAAGTATATGTAATTTTTTATTCCATTTGAATAATTTGTTATAATTGAAAAGGATGTCATATAAATTAATAGGTAATTGGCTTAGTAGTTTAACATATTCTTCTTTGATCTTCAACACTTCTTGCTCGCACTCAAATATACATTTATCATTCCTTCTATAGAGACATTAATCATTGTAATTATTGAGCTGAAGATATCCTCAGAACATGTCTTACGTACCGGTACCGTATTGAACAACCAGGATAGATGAATAAATTTGGACAAGAAGCTATAGGGAGGACTAAGTTTACGACATCTGGACCAAAGGGAGCTAATAAGCTTTTTTCAAAGGATGCAACTATGAAGGCGTTTACAGGATTGTAATAAATCCTAACACCAGAATACTTTGGGATGTAAAAAATTAAGGACCCCCTGCAGCTTTCATCTTGATTAATAGAATTATTCCCCTTCAACTTTTTTGAACGTGACACCAAATTTTGTTCCAGTTGTTAAGTGCTTAGAGACTCCATTTCAATAAGTCAAAGCAGGACAAGAAGAGAACTAACCGGCTTTTAAGATGAAAATAATCCTTCCTCTGATAATGCTGCTATGTGATTATCATTCTCAGCTGTATCTGAGTTAATCCAAGGCAGTGATTGGTGGGACTTGTCAATTGTGTTGTTCCCCATAGAAAATTTTTGTTGAGTCACTTCATGACAATATTAAAATTCTAAACACAATCATGATATGATGAAACATTTTGAAAATATAATAATATATTATGTTACTTGCTGAAAGTGAAATTTGTTGTTCAGCAGAATAAATTATACAAGTCAATATTCCTCAACTGTTCAACTCGATAATATGAGGAGGTTAATAAAACAGTTGAAAATTTCTGGAAAGAATAACTCCACTCTAATAGAATGTAAATATTGTATTTGACAGTAAATAGCTTGAAAGTTGAGTGAATTACAGCTAAATAGAAACAACTTCTTGAGCAACGGCCAACAGTGATATAAACTCTCAAATCTTGACGTACATCATCATAGTCAGCGAACACATAAGACCAATGGTCTTATGGGATCATTGATCATAATACACGAAGTCGAGGAGATTACAGTAACACTTGGGGTACAATACAATAATAGCTTATTCATACAAAAACCTAGTTATATTGGTAGGAAATTCTACAAAAAGATACCATAGTCTTGAAAATAGTCATATTTTAAAATTAATTGAAAAAATATTTAGTTGATAAAGCTTTTTTATAGTGTTCCTTTCAGATCAAATTATAGGCCTCATCTCAACTTATTGATATTTTAACTATGGTAACTAATGTATAAGATTGGTAATATTGAATGTATATATAATTGTTGATATGACTTGTCTTATAGTTCTTGACTGTAGTCACCAAGACATAATCTTCGAAAAAGATGTAAAAGCGAATGTCAATACTATTATTTATATAGTTAATCCATTCATATTCAACGACTAGTGTAATATGTGGAATCACAGATAATATAAAGCTTCATTATGTGAAGAATAATATTTCACATCTAGAGTGGAATTTTAGTCATTCATTCATCTGTAATTACTGCTCGAAAAAACAGCAAAAGTAGAGTAGTATGCTGAGGACTATGCCTTCAAAACGAGCCCTTCACTTACTAATTGGTGAGAAGAGAGAAGTAATATATAGAATATAAGAAGTGTAAGGAATGTTAAAAAATATTTTTATTAATAAAATATTAAAAAATATCTATCAGACAGTGTCAAATGATGATGCTTCTAGAAACATGCTTATGAAAACAGAAGTGTTTTGATTAACAGAAGTGTTATGGACCACCATTGAATGAAGTGATTCTGTTTAGCCATTATTTAAAAACAGGAAGTAAGGTCTGTCTGCCGTTAGCTTTAACACTAGGCTACTCTCCTTCTAAATGAAGAATGATAAATACTTATAGCACTGAGGCACGAGTGGGATCCTGGCCGGAAGGAAAGGCCTATTCACGGGCTTGAAGATGCAGGGATGCTTAGTAGGTGGAAAAATATGGATTACAGTTTTTCAAAATAAATTTTGGACACTAATTTCGATTTCGCTGTACTGAATCTTCTATACTACCGTACTAATTTCAACTATCGATATCAGCGTAAGGTTAAGTGATTTAAATTCTTGGATTTCTTGTTCCATAACGATCTGCGTTGTTAATATCAACTTTTTGTTGTACTTGCAGTCAGTTTTATATTGTGAATAAATATGCCTTGAAGATGAGATTCAATACCTCGAAAACGTTAGGCCGAATGTGAGTATATTTATTATTTATTCACAACACAAAACTGATTGTAAGTCGTTAAATTTACAACAAAAAGTTAATTGTTTCGTATATTACCACGTTAACAGTAAATAGTTCTCTTCTGTAAACAGATCAATTACCGATCATATAACCTATTCAAGTAGGATTTGATTTTTCTACAATATTCGACATCACTGGAAATCTTCAAATATAGTTTGATTTTTAATCAAGGCTCTATACGTTTTTAATAATTAACGTGGTATTTATCAGTTAAACTGAATAAATAAATTTACTTTTCAAATATAGCATGATTTATTGGATCCAGGCAGCGAACACACCATTGGTCTTATGTGTCCGCTGGATCCAGGCTCTAGAATATTTTATCAATTAACTGTATAATTATAATTATTTGTGTTCTCCGAATGTTTTATCTATCTCTGTGATAGATTGTAAGCCATACTTTTTTTTTAATAATAATCGAATCAAGTACGCTTTTCATAATGTACCTATTCTAATAATTCACTCATATATTCTGTAAATATATTAGCCAATTAATTTACAAAAAATGAAAATTGTCCTGAGCAATGAATAAACGTTTATAGCAAATGCATTATTGTCAACAAAAATGTACAACATTTTTCCAAACTAGGAAATAAATTGAAGTAGTAATTTGTAGTTAATCAAAGTAAGTAGTGTGGCAATTTGATTGAAAACCCAATAAATGAAGTATAGTTCATATTATAACAATATTAATTATCAAGCCCTCAATTTACAGTACTTCATTCCTTTCAAATTGAAGATTTCTTTCCTCATACAATACAGGTAGAAAGAAATTAAGACACTACTGTAATACAAGTAAACTTTTAATTTAACCTCATTCAGATTACCGGTACTGATATTGAATCCATTATGGCAGTGACGTAGCCAAGATTATGAAATGGTGGGGGGGGGGGGTGGTCGATTAATCGGGGGGTCCGGGGGTACTTCCCCGGAAAATTATTGAAAAATAGAGGCCCTAGAACTGTCTTTTTAGCTCACCTGGCATTGAAAACCAACGTCAGTGCTTTGTCTTAGTATGTCCAGGCGTCTTTCTAATATGTTCAGTTAATTGAATGAAAAATTAAAAGCTTTTGGTGGATATTTTGTGGCTATGTGCTTATAGTTAATTGCTGTAAACAGATGGTAATGTTATAAATTATTAATCTAAGTACCGTAGTGTAGAATTCAGATTGTTGCTAACTCATCAATGCTGTAAGTTTCAATGATGTCTGAGGACGTAATTTTCATAATACTAGAATAAGTTATAGCGTTGCCAGAGTGTGCACTTCTGCATTTTCATACCACACCATAGATAAGTTAGTATATATAAATATGAATCCTAAAAATCAATTATTGGCCTACAGCCGCCTACTAGCTTGTAATTTTAATAATAAGAAATAAGGAACAGTATAGTTATATAATTTTACGTTTAATTTAATGGAAAATTAAATAAAATTTTGGATCGGAAGGGGGGTCCGGACCCCTAGGACCCCCCCCCATGGCTACGTCACTGATTATGGTGAAAAGAAGTAATTGCATTCTAATGAAAAAAAAAACAACATTTTATTTGATAGTAGATAGCTTAAAGTTTGTTACTATAGTTGAAAGAGGACAACGACAATAATAAAAAAAGACAATGAGAAACAATGAAACAGTCAATACGGTAATTATATTCATAATAAATGAACTATACTATAGTTCATTTGTTTTAACTTTTTATACGATTCTACATCCAAATCGAATCAAATCTGTGATTTTTGTTGTCCACCTCAATTAAATTCAATTAAACAATTAAATATTGTTTGAAAACATGCGAGGATGTAATTTACACAAAAAATATATTTATGTTATCCACATCAGTTGAATTCAATTAACCAATTAAATATTGTTTGAAAATATGCTAGGATGTAATTTACACAAAAAATATACTTTATAATAATTTCTTTTTTTCAATAATTTCTCCGAGCAAATTGCAATTGACCAGAGGAGTTTAATGAATCATAAATAATATTCTCCAATTGGAAAGGGAAAGAGATGAGTCATGGGATGCACTGGAAAAGGTAGGGTCGATGAAAGGTCGAAACAAAAATAGAGCGGTTAAGAACGTGGTACTGTAACAGAGTTGAACAACAGGAAACCGAGGATGAAACAAGAGTAAAGAGTAAAAAAGGAAGATGCACAGAGTCTTCTCACAGGGGGAGATGCGTCTTTTATTCTCTCTACGCGTCTGGGTTTAAACGTCGCGACGCTTCCAGAATAGACGACGTCTCCTGTTGGGGGCCTAATAGGGTTAACAACGTGCGCCTCTCTTGTCTACAGATTTGCTCCTCCATTCTTTAGGGGAGATGCCACTGTTTCAGGCACTTCCGGTCTGCACTATGCGAACAATGCCAGGTTGTATGCTATACATATTTAAAAAAATGTTTCCTGACTATATAGTGACTCAAATCTTTTAATGACATTATTTGTTGAATTATTATCGGTAATTTTTTATCATTGATTTTTATAATTATAAAGTATCAAATTAATAACTCATATCCCATACTTCAAAACAACGATGATATTGCCAAATGACTTTTACTGTAAATTGAATTCTTTATAAGTGAGTTGTTTAATACATGCTTTCTGTATAGAGATTGAATGCTCAGTATAGAGAATATATAGTTTAAAATTTAATCTAATTTAGATTAAAATTTAATTTTTAATCTAATTTAGACTATAAGTTGAATTAAAATTTAATATTGGAAGGAAAATGCTCAGCATAGAGCCTTCTATAAGAGACTTCTAGGAGAGCCTTCTTATATTATTTTATTTTATTGCTGAAGAGGAAGAGGATTCAACAATATTTATTAAACCTAATATCTAATATTGGATGAGCTTGATGCATTTCATAAATTTGTCTTTTTATAGTGTCATTCCCACCCACTCTTAATGTTTGTTTGACTATTTTTAAGGAAATGTTAACACCCTAACGGAACCTGTTCCACTTTTAAAGAATCCTCTACAAAATGCTGCAATAATAATTTTCTTTTGCACTAAAAGTTGAACTATCAAGACATTTCAATTTAAGGGAGGAAATAGACTATTTTTTCAGGTTATTATATTCTGAATTGTAATGGGGTTGAGTGGTTCGGTGTTAATCTTGCAATAAAATGAAGCTCGCTTTCTAGATCTAGATTACTAAGTAATTCAACAGGTTTTACTCATCGGAAATAGCGGAACAGATGGCGAGAAGCAATAAAACTACTAATATTAAACATGAAATAACACAATTTTGTTGAATAATGGATAGACAGTAACCATTATTAATATTGTTTCTAAGTTATTATTATTATTATTATTATTATTGTCAAGCTCAATATTTTTCATAACGAGTGGATTCACGAGAGGTTGATATTGGGCGGGTGATATTTGATGATTATTGCAATGAGGATAGGAGTTAATTAGGACTTTAAAATAAGGAAGTAATAGAGAAAAGGAATAAAATTTTCTTAGGTAATAGATACAATCCGATGCATTTTAATAAGTAGACGGTATTGCGTAATAACATTCAGTACTTAAACATATAAATGTAATTGAAATTGAAACGTTATTCAAATACGCTTGATTTTTATCAATCAAGAAAACTTTGACCAAAAAAGAAGCTCAAGATTGAAAAAGTATTTGATAAATAAAATTTCCAATCGTATTCAAAATATTATTATTATTATTATTATTGTTGTTGTTATTGTTGTTTATTGCTCTATAAACAATTACTGTTTCTATTATGTTATTATTCTGTTATTCAATTGAAATTAAAATGTTATTCAAATAATTATTTTTATCAATCAAGAAGATCGATCAAAAAAGAAACTCAAGATTGAGGATGTATTTGATAAATGAAATTCCTATTCTTACTATTACATTTCAGTTAAATCGGTTGTAGCCAGCGAACACATAAGACCAATTGGTCTTATGTGATCTCTGGTTGTAGCCTACCTTTTCCTTCAGGAAGTCATACTCGTTCTCTTTGAATGCATCATAACAACTTCTCAATACTGTGGTTATTATTGTATGGAACACTGCAGGATGCAGTGGTCTCAATATAAATTTACAATTTAATCGTTTCGTACACAGCTTATTATCAGTTAGCTACAGAAATGTAGCGGGATTCTCAGCAATGGCCTGCATATTGCAGTACTGAAACTATTTTCTTGTACTAAATGGTGTATTATATGATAAGATAATGTGGCCAGTAATGTATTTTACCTGCTTTCAAACGGTCTCCTCACATCGAAGTAGCCTACTGATAATTTCTAATCTTGCAGCATCATTATGCAAATGTAGGTGCTTAAAGTAGCACTGAGTCACTGGATCTATAACTTTGTAGCAAGAACATTATAACTTAACTTTAAAACACTAAACGATATTTTATTAATGCTAATGTATGTTTTATTAATGTTATAACGATATTTTATCAATGTTTAGGCTATATTATATTAATAACGATTTTTATGAACTTTTTATGTGAATTTAACGACTTGCAGTCAAATAATTGATCTGAATATTTGACTGCAAGTCGTTAAATTCACATAAAAAGTTAATATTAACAAAGCAGTTCGTCATGGAACAAGAAATCCAGGAACGATTTTTATTAAAAGAGATACAAAATTTTTAGTATCTTGTTGCTTTTTATTTGATTTCTCCTTACCATTGTATAATGCCAATTCCCTTACAAGCATGGGTTGTTATTCCTGAATAATTTCCATCGATGATAATGCGTTGGTTTTTTAATTATTAAATGAGAAGGAGATTGTTATTTCGAATGCCTCCTCAAAAAATGTGCTGGAAGCGCAATTAAAGCTATTAGAATAAAATTATTCTCAGATTTGAAGCCTCAATTTATCGTTCTAATGGTATTTATGATAAATCTTGAGATATAAAAATGTATTATTATTATTTTTATTATATTGGTAATGTATAAAAAGAGAAAGTAAATCAGAATTCAGAAATATCAACGATCATTTGTGTGACATGGTAGTAAGTAATATTTGATAATCGGTTCTAAAGAGAAAATGCAATGTCTTCATAATTTTTAATTTTATTGTCCTTTATCTTGGGGATAGATGAAGAACTGAATATAGCTGAGTTTGAGTCGACTTTCTTTTTTGGTGGTTCATTGAAGCCTTTTACAAATTCGTTTTTAGGGTTGATTCAGAAACGGATTTAAGGTGGTGTAGGGGCTGCACACCAGACCGGCCAGATTTAGGGGTCGGCGGTTATTGGAATAAGGTTTTCTACTAAAAATATTGAAAAATAGTTGAAATGAAGAAAGCTAATATAGAAGAAACAAACTACGAGATTAGTGTTGGCCAGTAAGTATTTTTCTTGTAGTAATAGGTAATTGATATTTTTACTATTATGTACTCCATAGTGTAGCTCTGTACAACTGTAGTAACTGTAGCTCTATGCTAGTAGACCCGAAAGAAAAACATTTTAAAAGTTGAATGCAATATGATTTCAAAATATTTTAATAGCCTACACTGGTAGGTATGCATTAATCATTGAAAGCTTATCTCTAGTACCATAAGCTTAAATCTAGACCCATACGGCCTAGAATGTTAGAATTCAGTGCACATGGTCCATTGAGCCCCTAGAGGCATGCTGGTGAAAGTTTTCTGAATTTTTCGAAAATTTCCAAGTCTTCCAAAAAATTTCTTAGACGCAAAAATTGATCACTTCTTAAATTTTGTATAAATTAAGGATCACCCGGAACTTAAAAGTCGGACCTGGCCCGGTTCCCCAGAGACAAAAGAAATAGGAATTGGAGCCTCAAAAGACAATTTTTGACTAAAAAGTGAAAAATTGTTTAGAATCACTGAGAATATGGTTTAGAGACATTATGTTTTCAAAAAATGTTCGGAGGAGTATCTCGAACCACTTTTTAAAAAGACATTTTAATTAAAATACTTTATAATACAATCAGGTAAGGTGGGGGCTCAAAAATAGCGAATTAAAAATACGAGTAGTAGGTCCAAGTAAGCCTACTTGAATTATTTTACTAAATCAATATAACGGGTTGGAACTCCCATTGTTAATGATGAAAGAGCTAGAATCTTACTTTGATACAACGTGGGGTGAAATTTAGAAATGGATGAATTAAAGTTCAAAATCGCTTAAAATATGGTTTAAAGGATAATTCTCCAAAAAATGTCCAGTTGAGTACCGCCGAACCCCTCTTTTAGAAGAAATTAGTCATAGGATATAATATTATCTTCATAAATTATTAGCGGACTCTTCATTCTTTCCTCCACTGTAAACAGTAGTGCCTAGAATGGACCGTTTCCCTCCAGTACTGGTAGAGCAGCAAATTGCTTGCAGGACCTTGGCGGCAAAAGTGTAAACCCGCTTCTGGGTTGATTAAGAATTTGTAAAAATGGAATCTCCATGTAGGTGTAAATCTGTAAATGTAAATCATGATTTTTCGTGTGAAAGCTAGTCTTATACTTAATGAGAGTTTTCTGACAGCAGAATGGTGTTGTTCTTGTTTAAAAGAGAAATTATGACAAGAAAGAGGCATAAGACATATACAAACGAGAGAGAAGGATGAAAGAAGTGATACACAAGTAGGTGTTTAGTGGCAGTCATTTATGAGGCTAGGTGGATTCTTTTCCAACATATGTGACAACTAAATCACTATTTGTGTCCGAGCTACTAACAATAGGCTCCAGGTCTGGATAACTTACTACCCGCTTCTTCTTGTAACTATTCCTGGACAGAAACTATCGTATACTTTTGAGCTTATATTTAAAATCTCTAATTCAAAGTTTATTAAGACAATACCTACATCAAGCTGTATAAATTACAATACCCAATTACGTAGTCATATTCTAAGTGAATAAATTACTTTTTACGTTTTTGCTATCTTTTTTTATGTTTCCCATATTATATTATTTCACTATTGCTCTCCGTGTTTCGGAGGACACGTTAAGCCGTCGGTCCCGGTTGCATATTAAAAAAAAAAGCAGTCGTTAAAAAGCGGCGAGGTGGAACTACCCGTAAGGGTCTCCCCACCACGAAAAGCCATACGAATTTACTTTTTACTATTGCTCTCAGGAGAGTTTCATTTATGTATTTCCTAAATATTCAATTTATTTAGTCTATAATGGAAGAATATACCATCGGTGGCTGTTTATCCGATTCATAAATTAAAAATTATGTTTAGTGAAATGTAATTTCCCTCTAAATTCCATTTTCAGGGTTTGTCTCATTAATTTCAATGATTTCGTAAGGTTAATTTCCAGGGAAAAGGAATCAAGTTTCTTGTAATGATTATTCCGATGTATCATTTTTGTCGAAAATATACAATAGGCTACAGAAAGGTAATAACAAAAATTATATTTGAAACTTCAATTAATTTTTTTGCATATGGCCTACGGTATTCAATTTAAAAAATAAAATATCGCAAATTTGTAATTATTGTATCTTTGATATGTTTTGTGATGAAATACAGTAGGCCTACACTTATTGAACAATCTTACATAAACACTGATGATGAAGCTTCTCGTCACTTGTCAGCAGTGAGAAAATCAGTTCTCCAATAAATTTGAGAAAGAGAAAAACGAAACAATACAAAGAGGGCAAATTTCAATTGGTCAATTATTCTATTATTTATTTTTTGTTATAGAAAAAAATTCGGATCCGGCGGAAATTTTTTGAAATGTAATCTTTCTGAAACTGAATTTTAAGCGGTTCTGGATACGATAGCATTCATTTCAACGCTCAGTGAATCATACTCATTTCAACTCAAACTGAATCATATCTGGTTCTTGAGTCATCAGTCATCATCACCAATGAGGGATGGTTGAAACCCTTAAGATCATTTCCTTTTCTAATGATTCTGCGATTACTGCTTCATCAATTGTTCAAAATGGATATTTTTACATGCAAAAATTTTCAGTTGAAATTAACAAATATTCTAATAGTTTTTTAAATTCCCCCCAAAATTTGTTTTGCCATGTCCGCCCAGTCGGGGAACATCTGTCATCTTCTGCCTTGCAAATTTGACTGTTTTATTATTATTTTTACATTTTTCAAATAATTTATCCAAGTACTTAAAACAAAAATAGCCCTGATGTTTAATCATCAAATAGTTGAATCAAGTGAATACAGGATTTCTAAAAATATTTTTGGATCATGGTTTCTGTCTGCATTGTTCATGTAGCCTAGTCTAAAGTTCACCAAATTGTTCAAATTTTCAAATATTCAGAATTAGCCCAGTCAGATTGGACAAATCAAGAGAAAAATGAATAGAGGGGAGGTTTTCTCTTAAATCGTTTCGTTTGTCCCTTAAATAGTTCCGTAGGTTGTTTTTGGCATAAAGGAGTTTCCTAGCGAAGCAAGCCTGTTAAATTATTTCCGTTCTTTTCTAGTTGCAGTTTATCTGTTTTTTTTCTTGTTTTTTGAGGGGGCTGGCAACCTTGGATCAACTACTGACCCTGTGATGTATCAATGGCTTTTTGGATTATGAGCACTCAGAAAAAAAATAATACATTTTTCAGTCTTTTTATGCGTCATCAAGAATACCAAACTTGATTTTTGTGGAATAATTGAGTCATAAGTACCGCGAGTTTTTGGCACATTGGCTCCTTTGACTTCCATGATTTTGACTTGACATTTAGAACGACTTTAAATCCATTATGCCTGGATTCCAGATAGCTGATTGTTCAAATCAGATCAGATTACGCATGTTTGATGAATGAATTTTTGCATCAATAATAATTAAATTTGTAAAATATTATCATTTACTCAGTATTCTCTTGTTGTTATCCTCAATTGAAATATTAGAAATAATTTGTTTCTCTCAAACAAATATGTTATTTTTATGAATGATAACTTACTTCATACGAAGGTTCAACCAAATGTATGAGATGGCCCGAGGGTTATCTTTCAATCTGATTCCAATTGTATTATGATGGGGAAGCTCATTTAAAAAATCATATGTTCCCTCTATAGAAGAAGGCCTGAGTGCCTTTCTGTTTTTTCCTTTTGAATATATTTTAAATGCAAAAATATTTCGAAAATCCTTACATATACATCGCTGAGCATTCCTTAAAAGAAAGTTTCATGCAAAATTCCATAGAATTTGGTACACGCGTCCAGTTGTAAATGCGTAACAAACAGACAAATGCAAAACGGTCGACTTGAAATTGAGACCTCTCTTTGTTCGGCCAATAATTTGATTGTCCATCGTCTTTATTCTAATCACTCACCAGGCCAATAATATTTGATTGAACCTCAATAATTCCAAACCATATTAACCATGTTAATATGCAATCTCGGTCAATATCATGCTCAATGATGAATTTCAATGATTTATTATTAATCACTTGACAGACTGACAACAGCAAAATAGACATGACTTTTTCACTCCACTTGTGAACTGCAATAAATGGCTAATGATTCTGCAGATAGACCATTACATTTTATGGTGGGAAGTCCGTAGTCTAAACTTTGGGCTGTTAATTAACATTTCCTGGTTTTAAAATTTGGCTGTGACGTTTCACTTTCAAATAGCCTGCAATCTATTATTGGTCCGATAAACTTTTGTTGTAGCACTTGTCATAATAGTGTGTTAGTAATCGCTGAAATAAATAAATAAATAGATTAAAATGAATTTACTCTGTCAAGTATCAAGAATTAAATTATTAATAGTTCCCCTTTTAATTATACAGTATCTATATCCTCTATCACATAGTTTGCGCTTTCATTAGTGACTTTTCGTGTGTTACTCGCAACGAACCCATAAGACCATTGGTCTTATGTGTTCGCTGGTTACTCGTACATCTCCCCCTCTTATATTTATATTATACTTATACTTATATTTCTCAATTAATAAAAATCAATTTATTTTCCTTAAAAAAACAATGTTTGAATATATTACTCACATTATACTTCTCATATTACGCATTAATTCCTTGGTTAAGGATCTTTAATTGGAGTCCATCATGTTTATTATAACAAAGCTTTATCGGTGACGTGGACACCCCTTAAGGGGTTCAGTTTGATAAAAATCATACGCTGCATTAACAATCAAAGTAATTCCTGCAATACCCACTAAAACAATGTCATAAGTTCACAGCAGTAATGTGAAATAATCCAACAAATAATAATGATCAAAATAGCTTCAAATTAACAAATAAGAGTTTACTCACCCTTTGTGAAGATCTGGTTGGTTCCAAAAAGCTAAAGTTGAAAAATAACTCGACTTCTAAACGTTAAAAGACCACACGATTCACTAAGTACGTTAGTTTTTATTACGTTATATCTAATCGGAAAAAAATAAAAAATAATAGAAATTAATAAAAGAGTTTCATCGGCGTTTAGTAGATACTAAACTTGGAATACATTTAAGTAGTTTTAGTTTTGCACTGTAAACGCCGGTCGATTTTAGTTCTTGCGCAGCTCCTTTTGATCAGTTCTGTTTTGTGCTGATGCACCCTGATGTAGGCAACTGATGTACTGCTGTGGGTTGTACGTTGGACGAGTGTGCTGATGATTGGCTGGACAAGCAGAGTGCTGCTGCGACGTTCCTGACGGGGCGGGAGCGCGCGTCGAACTGAAAGAACGCCGAATTAGAAGTGCGCAGACGGCGACTGTGACAAAATGGGATGCACCGAATAAAAATAGTTTATACGTTTCTAGTCGAGGGGCAGTGGTTTCCATTTTTTAGACTCCTTGCTTCCCCTTGGTGCTGTCCGTGACACCTCTGTGCCTTACCTGTGACCAGGGGAGAGTAGGCCTATAGTTACACCGTTTTTCAGAGCATCTTGCATAAGAAAGTGAAATTACAATGGGAAAATAAAAATTTTCAGCAAGTTTAAGGAAGGCGTTCAAGTAATTGTGAGGTCCGGGATCCTTGACCGGGAAATTTTGATAATTTACGATAATATGAAAGTTACATTGCTTGTGGTTAGCTCTATAGTGATTCTTATTATGAATTAAAGCTTCTGCTGTATATCCTCGATTTATCCAATATTTTGTTGAGAAAATAATGACAAATTGAAAGCTATTGAAAATTGATATAAAGCAGTAGCAAATGCTGACTATAACCTTTGGGCATGCACTGACAATGAATATTTTATTACCTTTAAAATGTGTCTAAAATTATCAACTTTATTAATAAATAAGTGCAGAATAACATTACGTACAAAATACTACTAATACTAATTGGGATTCTCCACAGTCTATCTATGACGAATACAGAACAGACAACTCGCTTTTAGAACGGATTATTAAAAAAAATGAACCCTGTTGTATCTCCAGTACTCCAGAATATGTTCTCCAGAATAACTTCAAAGCGTTTTCTGGAAATTCTCTGTTATACTCGTCATACATTTTGCTGTTCAATAAGCAGAAATAATAAAGTTTTCCCATGGACTGGAATCTGTTCTTCGATTGAATTAAAATGTTGTCTAAAATCTCAACGAACAGACGTTTGTTCATTCTCTATATTATTCAACTTCATCCTGTGTTTTCAAGTGGCAAATAACTTTCACTATTTTCTTTGAGTTCTTCGAAATGTTTCATGAAACTATATTCTCTTATTTCTTCTAGTCTTTCGATTACTTCAGCAACATTTTTAGCACAGTATGCTATATCTAAATATTATGTCTGAAGAATGTTGAAGAGAATTGTTGAATGCGAATGAAAATATTTCAGAAAATACACTAATCAAAAAACGAGTCTGACTTTTTTCTAGGAAAGGAAGAAAACCCTGAGCTTTTATTCCAGTCTCGTTATTTTAAGAAGAGTTCTCAAGAAGGGTTTTAAAGGACATTGGAATCAAGTCATATTCGTATATTTTTAGTGATCACGCAAAAAGTAACAACCGCCTTTACGGGGGTGACAACGTATGCAACAAAGAGGGCGAACTACTAGTGTACCATGGCACGATCTCTACACTGCGAGCACAGTGTACGTAAAAGGCCGGGTCTATTTCAGATGAATATCTGCGCGTGCATAAGTTTTTCGTTTTTCACTAAAACTTTTTTCGTTCTTTACTAACCTAAAAAGGCATTCGGGCTCTTGACAGCATGCATTAAACAGACACTCAAGACTTTACATTCCATCAACGGTGTAAGATTGTAATGGCAAACATAAATATGGGAATATTTGATACCTCATTAATATCTTAACTTGTTAGGATATTTCTTACAACAATATTTCCTCTTTTATTTGTCTGTTATTTGTTATGCTAAGCATGCTTGGAGAATTCGCTACTGACATAAAGATACTACTTACCCTAAAGGAAAGCGTTTTGATAAAATCATTTGGACTATTTTATTGCCTGATAGAAACTAACACAGAATACTGGTATTATTAGACTCCTGTCCAGTAATAGCTCATAACATTTTAGAGATTAATTAAAATTAAGTTATTTTGATTTAACCGATAATTGTGTCATAAACAGAGTCAAATTCATTAAAAAATTTGTTGTACTCTAACTAAAGTTCTAATAATTGTTTCACTAAAACATTTTTTGTGCTTTAACTAAAGTCCTAATAATTTTTTCAGATGAACTTTGGTACTTCAAAGTTCTAAATCATAAAATTGCTGATATATAATATAAAAAAATGAGAGGAAGTGGTTTATTTTAAAAATTATCAATAGACAAAAAATGTTCAGTTTTGGCCGATAATATTACCTAAATTTGAACAATTGTTCTGAAAAAAAAAATCTGTTTAAATGGATTACCATGTACCCATAATATGGCTAAATGGCGACGTTGAACTACACTCTAAAAAACCATACACTAATAATACTTATAAAAATAATTGACTATCTTCTATTAAAGGTGGCCTATATAATCAAAATGGTAGAAGCATCATATGTTTAATTACTCACATGACGTCAATGACTGAAAAGGCGGCGCTAAACTCCAATCTCTCATGAAACAGACTATACTATTCAAGATCAATGATTTTTAGGAATTGGAAAACAAGCTTTGTAGAGGGTAATTTAAAAAATATTGTTCATGTAATAAATTAATTTTGAAGCTTATTTGATGACAACATGATGATTATTTATTTTCCTGAGTGAGGTTATACTGAGTGAGTGCGGTCGCCGTCAGCTCTATCAGCTGAGCCAGTAATCGAGCTCAACAGCGTCAAAGTACAGATATGTGTACAAAGTACACACAAAATGTATTTAGCCATCAGCTAATTTTTCAATCATATTTAGCCGGCTGGTTTAACTTAGCCTAAATTGATGCGCGTGACGTGTGACCACGACTACAGTCGGATATCAGTACGATAAGTATGATATTACTCGAACTAAGAGACATTAAAATTTGATTTTGAATATTTTGGTCCCTCCCTAGAAATTACAAAAATCATGTAAAAAATAATGACGTTTGGGTCGAAAATAAGGCACTATAATAGACTATAAAGATCTATAAGAAAATAGACTAATAGAGTTGTAGGTTTGAGTTTGAAATACTGGATTTCAGTACAGCATACGCTACCTAGCGTGAGTATGTTGAACTTTATGAAACTGTGTGCTTGATTCGGTTACGCAGTATGATAGCTTCCACCAATATTATATCATGTGTAGCAAGAAATATTTAATAAAAAAATGGTTTTTAGATCATATTCGCAAAACATTGTGGAATATTTGACATAGGAGAAAACATATTTTTTATATTATGTAAATAAGGCTCTATCTATAATTATACAAATTTTGCTGGGAGAATTGGAACTTTACTGGCTGGGCAAACCATCATCTTTCACTCTATAGTTCAGATTTTCTTCAATAGATCGCATCAAAGTTAGCTACCGGCTACAGCTACTTTAAAGTACCGCGTTTTTGTAGGCTCCCGTTTTTGCTAGGCAGAACCTGCAGGATGGTTTTTATGCCCAAATCCTCTGACGTAACCAGATCAGATCACTCTATAACTAGTAGTTCTGTGAACAATAGACCTCACTTGCCCAACGCTAGCCCCTCAAAAGGGGATGATATTTTCAAAAAAGGTTCAAGAGCACTTTCTACTCAATTTTTGTAGGTTAATTTTTCTGGTATAATTAATTCGGTGATGTTTTCCATGACGAAATACTTAATGAACAATCTAATAGAAACACTGACACTGTATTTCACTTTGATAAAAAATCTTACATATATTTGATGGAATGGAGATGTTTGAGGAATGCATTTCACTTCTGAAAAGAAGCTTCGTCAGCCTGCCGCAAGGGGTCATGCTTTGTTAAGGTTAGGTTTAGCGGCCATTATAAAGTTAAAAATTGCGTTTGATTTGAATTGTGTTTGGTCGTTGAGTAAGTTGGTTCTATCTTGTTTATGGTGTTTGAATATTTCATATTGCTCCAGTGTATTTAGTTTGTGGCTTTTTTTGGAGTGTGTGTAGAATTTCTAAGTCAGTTTGGATGTTATTGTGTGAGTGCCCAGTGTTGATTAAGTGATCTGCAAATGTTGAGTCAGAGTTAGAATATAGTGCTTTGATGTGTTCTTTATATCTTGTGTTGAATGATCTGCCTGTTGTCCTATGTAGTACTTGGGGCATGTGTTGCATTTTGAGCTTATATATTCCTGGTTTGTTGAATTTGTGAATTGTGTTGTTTGTTAGGTGAACTGGTTTTTGTTGTATCTGGTGTTTCAATAAAATGAAAAATAAAAATCCAAAACGTGCAAACAAAAACAGATTTGTCACACTCACAAATTTTAACAAAAAATCACACAAAATAGTAATATCTTCCAAAAATTCGGATTTAACACAGCATTCAGAACAACAAACAACCTGAAACACCAGATCCAACAAAAGCCAGTACACCTAACAACAGCACAATTCACAAATTCAACAAACCAGGAATATATAAGCTGAAATGCAACACATGCCCCAAGTACTACATAAGACAACAGGCAGATCATTCAACACAAGATATAAAGAGCACATCAAAGTACTACATTCCAACTCTGATTCAACATTATTTGCAGATCACTTAATCAACACTGGGCACTCACACAATAACATCCAAACTGACTTAGAAATTCTAAACACATTCCAAAAAAGCCACAAACTAAATACACTGGAGCAATATGAAATATTCAAACACCATAAACAAGATAGAACCACCTTAATCAACAACCAAACACAATTCTAATCAAACGCAATTTTTAACTACGTAATGGCCGCTCATCCTAACCATAACAAAGCATGACCCCTGGTGGCAGGCTGACGAAGCTTCTTTTCAGAAGTGAAATGCATTCCTCAAACATCTCCAATATATGTGAGTAAAATTTTTTATCAAAGTGAAATACATTATATTAGATATAATTAATTGGTATAAAGCTATGGTTAGTTCCACAAATTTCAGAACATTGACCTGTAAAGTTCAATTACTTTAATTTTTAATTAGTAAACTTGATTGATTTAGTCATTTAGGCTGTACATCCTGAAATAGCGTCCAATTTAATAAAGGGTAACTATGCATTTTCAGCGTCTCTTAATATTGAGTGACCTCTAACCATAAAAAGCCAATATTGTCTATAAACTAAAAAGTTCAAAATTTGTTCATTAACCTCCCATATTCCGCCCCTAGCTTCGAAGGGGATTATTTTTACAAATATTTCAAATGTGATTCTCCAGCGTTTTCATGCTAAACCTGATGAGAAAAAGAACTTCCCAATTATCTCAATATTTGAGTTTTCGGTTTTTTATCCCCACACTCAATTTCTTAAAAGAGAAATTTCGTAGCTCAATATTAACCTTCTTCTTATAAAGTTATCTTCCACTTTCAGTAGAAAAATACGAGCAAAGGTTATCCACAAAATGCGGTTTTTAAAAGAGACAATTTTTCAACAAGATAAAATGCTCAATTTTTAAAATACTTGTTGTATAGCCTACTATTCCACTCAGCTAAAAAGCCCTTCCAAAAAGGAGGAAATTTGAAACATATCTCAATATAGAAGACTTTTATACCCCCTTCCCATAGGTTTATAAAATTTTTGTAACAGGTTAACCTCCACTCAAATCGTCTTAATTTTAATTTATGCCCACCCGTACCCAAATAAGACCCTCTATTTATAGTGAGGGATGTGTAGACCTCATACATACAGTTAGATTAGGCATGCCATAAGGAAGTAAGATGATTTCCCGAATACGTATATATAACTTTTAAACGTGAGATTGACAATATTGTAGATTTATTTGCAGCAGTATAAGTTATATAGCGTTGTATTATCAACTTAATAATAATAATAATAATAATAATAATAATAATAATAAAAAAAAAATAATAATAGTAAATATCCATTTACTTATGTTCATCATGAAATAGCATATAATATACTGTTTTCAATTATACTACGCAGACTTCCTTTTCCTTTGTTAAAAAACGAAACGGTCTATCTCAGAAGATTAAACCTTCCAAATGAGTTGCGATGTTATTCCGCCAAGAGGCTGACAAACAGTTGGTTTTTTCACAGTAGCTTTTCTACCTACTTCTTCACACAGTGCTAATCGTAATAATGAGCAAAACACACACTCTGTAATAGTCAACATTTTAGTCTAGAACCTGAAACTGATTCCACTTAGTTGCTCCATAATCTGAAATGTTTTGTTAATAATATTTTTTTGAAGGCGAAGTTAACGCTTTTTAGCGTGTTATTCTAGTAGTGACACCTGGGAGTATTCTCGCCTCGTTACTACGGTAAACACAAAAACGGTTTGCAAAAGTCCAAATGTGAATCTTTTCCTCTCTGGAGGATTTATTCTCACTACGGAACATTGGAGCTTTTATTTGTTCAGTCTCACCCCGCTTAACCCTGATTCGCTGTCACCCCTTGCTGTTGAGCTAGAGTCGCAGGATAAAGGGCAACCATTTTCTCGCGGTGTTGGAGCTTGGATTTTCCAAACGATTTCCAGCTTCAGCGATAAATTGTTTTGAGATGGTAGGACGCTGTTTGACCGATTTCTTATTCCCCAAAAATGCTTCAATTTATTCAAAAACTGCCAGTTTGTAGTAATGCTCAATGCTTTATTGCTGATTCATTTCAAATAAAATGTATGCCTTATAACAGATGAAGAATATATAAAAATAAGACCAATTATCGTATAACGAATTGAAAAAATATGAATTAATTCAGCTAATATGATACGAGCTACATCAAAAGGATGATTTATTTCTTCGGCGAATTAACCAGACCGACGGGTCAGTTCCAGACTGGTTGATTGATGTGCCATGTCAGGAAAATTTCTTGTAACAAAATTAAAAAAAAATAATATGATATTTACAAAATCTTTTCGGTGATTTATTTTGTTGGCAGTTGCTCAACCACTCTGATTGATCGTTTCCAGATTAATAATCATAAATGTGCCACCAATTTTTAAATAAGCTTAATTTATTGATTCCAATGAGTATAATATTGAGGAGTTCAACGTTTCAGGCAAATTATCGGAAAATTAGAGAAATGCAAGAATGCTAGTCATATCTGCTTGAATGAAAGTACTTATGCTTCTCTTTGAAATGATATAACTAACGCATAATAATGCATATAAATAATGCATAACTAACTGCAATAGTATTGTAATGCTTTACACCAGGGATAGAAGATTCAATCCAGAGGGAATAAAAAATTACGTTCATTTTTTCCTTGTCTTCAAAGTGTCGATGAATGGTGAGTACAAATGTTTGGTGAACGGCGAGTACAACTAATACACCGGCATCAAGAACCGGTGTTTACTCGTGAATATTTTACGAATGTGAGAAGGGAATCAAGGAATGAATTGGAGGGATATACTGTAGACTGACTTTTCAATAATGATTGAGAGACTCATTTCAATCTACAAACTTTATAAGGAAAATATGAAGAGGAGCAAGAATGAATTAATCAATCTCTACTTTTTTCCTGACAGAAGGATGTCACGATGTCGGACTCCTCTCCATAAGTTGCTTGTTCATTTTGGGAAGTTTTCTGTTGTTCTTTGTGGGATATGCGCATATACGCAGAAAGGCAACCTTGGGCTTGGTATGTGGGCCTAAATGTTGATTTGCCTCCGTCTGTGATACATGGTCTCAGCCATTTATGATTGCATTAGCTTTTAATTCTGAAAGGCTACCAAAAGTGATAGCTGAATAACAAACGATTCATCATCTTTCTTTTATACTTCCCAACTGGTTTCTTCCCTTGACACAGACAAATTAGCCATTAAAAGTTTTCATTAACCGTTAGTGCGCCTTCACTGTGAAAGGGAGGGGGGATGGCGTCATTGCAATTTACAAAAAGGAATTTCAAAAGGAGAAGAACTTGGAGACACTTTGAGAAATTTCTTTGAATCGGAAAGACTCCGCCCAGTCAAAGCTTTCCAATCCTTTGGTTCGTGCTTCATTCATTACGCTTGCCGAAGCTGTACCCGCTCAGAGCAGAGCGATTCTTTGAGACAAGAACGAAACTTTAGAAAGTTTTCTACACTTATATTCAATTGGCGTGTCATCAGAATAAAAAATTCAAGAAAACAAAATAAATTAGCAACATAATGATGAGAAAGGACAATAATTTATTGTCTGCGAATTTTCTACTTTGGAGCTACTGTACTGAATGTCAATGACTTTTGTCCTACATAAACAGCCTGAAAAAGTCACGTAGAGAGAAGCAATTGAAAGAAAATAGAAAAATTAAAGTAGCCTATTGAAAAGTACAAGTGATTCGTAAACTACAATAGTATTAAAGTATTTTTATTTTAATAAAAGTAGCATTCTTACCGTTTTTTCATTTGAGACTTTACTGTTGCCTCTCAAACCAATACATTCAATTTCTATAGGTGAATGAGCATACCTTATAGTCATGTGGTTCGGAACCCACCTAAAACTGTAGGTCCAACTCATCAATCACCATCATCCAACTCATTACCCACACAGGTCTCAGACCTTTGTGAGTCAACCTCCAAAAAAAAATGTCTTAATATAAGTCCTGAAAAAAAATTCGAGGAAAGCTCGTTTTTTTCTAGTGACTTTCTCTCATGTAACATTGGCTTCTCACCTAAACAAATAATAAAAAACCTAAATTTCATTACCAATCACTTTTGTACTCATGATTAATATATTGGAATCTGGATTATCATTCACATTCGAAATTCTTAGTGCATTTAACATTTTATACTGAATTGATTATTCTCTCCGCATTTTACTGTTTTGTTACAACATATGACAGATTACTTTTAACGGAGTTTAATTGCAATGATACAAATAATAGCCTATTAGCAATAATAATTAAAAAGATACTATGGATTATTTTAGATACTATGGATTTGAGAGTAGGGAGGACTTTTATTTATTTATTTGAGATAAAGGTAGGAAGACTTTGAGAAAATAAATTCCATATTGAAATACTTGAAAAATTATTGATTGTATATCAACAATTAGACTTATACAACTGAAAAAACAACAATTTTCTTCATTAACTGTTTTGCCTTTATCAATATACAGTTGTCTATATGCTATTGGTAGAAACTTTTATCGAAGAGTTTGAAAAATCTTTCAAATTCCATGTCAGTCCAACAGTACACTCACATTAGCCTCATTCATAGTTCATGAAAATTGTGCTTGAGAAATATAATATTAGTAATATAATTATTTCATCATAAGAATTTACTACATAACTTTGGCCCATTGCCTACTACAAAAGTGCCTACTACATAATTTACTACATAAGTGGCCCATTGCCTGCCCCTCTCTTTGACCCAGCTAGTCCCATCTTATCAACCTGAAGAAATAAATTGGGAAAATAAAAAGTGAGAGGGTTTCAGAGAAACAATTCTTCATTGACAACAATAAGACTTCTTTCAGAGTCAGCATCAATCGGAATCTACCGTCGGATTATTTGTTTACAAGATTCTTTTCTCGGCAACCGCCTACTTCCGACTGAGGAAAAAGTATTTCAAACGCATCCGTATAATCTGCGGAAGAGAAAGTTTACCTTTCGGCCTAGCTATATTCTCCAAAGTATCGCCCACGATTCTTTGCCAAATCTCTCAACTGTTCCCACCAGCTTTTCATCATCATTGCTTAGAGATTCTTTCTGCAAAGTTTGAAAAGAAATAAGTAAGAAGGAAAATAACGAAAGTAAAAAACTAAAGATGGATTAAAATGTAAAAGAAACAGAGGTAAAGAAGCGGATTGTGGAAAAATGAAAAGAGGAGGATAAAAAAGAAGGCGGAGAAGAAGAAGAAAAGAAGAAGGAGAAGGAGAAGAAAGAATAAGACAATAACGAGAGGGAGAAAAGGAGAAAGAAGAGTAGGATGTGTGGGATGAACTGGAAAAACCATTACGATTTTTTTAAAAGGAAAATTAATTCAATTACTGCTTGGAGGTTTTATCCGTAAAACTGAAGTTTGTGGAGCCATCGAGTTCATCAATGAATCACGTACGTTTGCATCTTTATGACGTCAGAGATATATCTGAAACTTTTGAACCAACACTTCGGACTATTGTAATACAAAAGAAAAATTCAGCCGAAAATAAAAAAGTTCCAGCAGTGATAAAAAACTTGCCACATGAATCCAGTATTGATTTTTTGAATCCTCTTTTCATAATAAAAGAGAATCCTCTTTTCATAATTTGAATTTTGGAGATAGCCCTTGAAACTTAGCACAGCTTCGATGCAATTCCCGTCATGCTCATTTGAAAATACATTTATTAACCAGCTGGCCCGACGCGCGTTGCTGCGTTCTCATAAAAAATTCTTGATTTTATTATTTGTCACCTCCCATTGAAGTTACATTTCAAATTAAGTTTTCTTTTTGCTGGTGATGTCATAAATGCATAAAGAGATATTTATGTTTCTGTATTATTTATACTGTTAGTTTATATTAATGATTTATGATTGTTATATATTTGATTTCTTTCATTATTTCACGATTTATGATTGTTTGTATTTTTCATGGCAAATAAATAAATGCAAAAAAATTTCAACCTTCTAGGACTATTAGGGAAGAAGTTAGTCCTAGGGCTCTTCCAGCTGATCAGAGAGGCCTCCTTCGTTGTTTTCTTACACAGTAAGACCTTACTCATCACCTCTCAATGAACATTTCAAATTTAAACCTCCTACGACTATTAGGGTAGAAGCTAGGTTTTTTATTTTATTATTCGCCACCTCCTACTGAGACTACATTTCAAATTTCTAGCTGCTTTGGTTAACAGATGTCATCAACCCGGCCTAATTACATTTCATCATAACCAGTCATATGATTGTTTCCTACATTCTGCAAGGCTCCGACTGCATGGTAGCCTACATGCAAAGTCTTTGCGTTCCAGACAGCGTAAATAACGCCGCTAAGGGGCCTGCCATATGATTGAAAACTGTTGACTTCTATTAGCTGTTCCTTTAAGCTGTTTGGCCGGCAAGTTCAGTAAGTTAGGTCTGTAAAATGGATTAATTAATAATAATTATTAGCCCCCCCTATTAAAATTTATGGCCAGAAACCATCCCCAATATTCACACAACATATTCCAAAAGTTTCATGCCGATCTGTTAAGTAGTTTTGAAGTCTATAGGGAACATACATACAAACATACAGACATTTCATTTTATAAGAAAGCATGCAGTGAGAGGTAAATTTGAATAACTTATTCAATTAAATCTTAAATAATTCTCGAATTGTATTCTGCTTGGCAAACACATTTCAGAATGCAAGATCATGTGTAGGTTTGTCATTTGTAATTTAAAAGCAAAACACGTTTTGTTCAAATAGTATTGTTATAAAGTAGTGAGAAATCAATAATAAAGTGAGAAATAATAATAATGAATTCATTGATTACAATGTATAACCTTTATTCCTTGATTACTGACATTTTTAGCAAGATTCCAAGAACATTTGTTACAATATATTAATACATTATTGACGGGCTAAAAATAGAGAGTCAATTGAATGTCTGACCTGAATGGCAGGTAAATCCTGCCTACGCACAGGATTTTCCTATGTGAGCAGGTAATTTCCATAATGATGTTCAAATCACATTGTTCGTTCAATTGCAGAGAAAATGTCTTTCAAAGTGTGAAATTTTATGTTGTATTGATGTTTTTCTTTGGAAATAAAAGTTTATTCTATTCTTCATATGAGAACTGCTAATACTGTTTAGTTATGACTGCTAACAATCGAATTGCTAACCTCGTCGATGGTAAAAAGAAGTTTATTCATTCCGCTCGTTTGATTCATAAAGGTTAATCTAGGATTTTTGGGTACCAGCTTTATCCAGGTGCGTCATTCCAGTACAATGTACGGGTGGGGGGCAGCAAACATCGGGTATTGGCGCCCTTCCCAATAAATGCCAAAAAGACAAAAATGTGTGTAAATTGATTTTTATATTGTAGTGGATTCTATCACTCAAATAATGCTGGTAACACTTTAAAGTAACACTCAAAATTTATTTACACAAATAACTCAAAATGCACACTAATGAGTTATTGTCACACAAGAAAATCAATAAAGGAACAAACAGTTCAATAACGGTTAACTAATAATGAATTTTGAAAATCACTGTACAAAAACTAATTATTAACTGTTGTCAATAGGCCGAATCAATCGTTTAATAATAAGAGGAGTCCCATAATCTGTTCAATGACTTGAAAAGGAATGTCTAATAAACAGTTAAAACACTCAATAATAAACTCAACACCTACGTAGCACAATGTCTGTCTTGGCTTTTATTGTGCTGAATTATGATATAAAAAAATGGAATAGGTCTCTGGAAAAAGTAGAAACTCTGGAGACCTCCAGGCCTGAGATAGGACATGGTGAGACGCACAGAGGTAGGTCAGAGTGGCCCGTAGCCAGTCGTCAGAGGCGACTCAATGCTCTCAAGAGTAGCCAATAATCAACACCTTTTTTAAATTAAAAGGAAAGAAACTATTTTGGGGTATTGTTTGCTGAAATGTATAAGAAGTTTATGAGCTAAATATTTGTAGTAGAGAAAGTTTTATTTGTTTGTAATAGAGTAATTTCCCAGATTTGCAAGTACTATGGTTGTGCTGAGTTCTAAAATTTAGAACTTATTTTTATAGTAAAAATATCATCTAAATGTTTGAAAATGTTTAGTAAGAGAAATTTAATGAAGAGTTGCCGTATAGGAAGTATCCTAGTCTCTTGGAATAGGTCGGATACCTCCTACTTTTATTGAAAGATGGATTTTTGAATTAAGAATCTCGAAGGTTCAATGATACTCTGGGCCTCCTTAAAATATGATTACAAATGCAAAGAGCGATTGCATTTTGATAACATTTATGCAAAATAGGCGATTATCAATTCTCTTATGCCTAAAATTCCCCTTGAGTTTTCTAAAGCAAAAATGTATTAATTTATCTTATCCTTGAGGCATTCAATGTGGTCCAGCCATTTCAATCGAAAATCAAATATTACACGTTTAAGACTTGGCTTTCTCGATTGTTAGATTGTATGAAAGGTGAATTCTGTTGAAAGTAGAAACCATAATTCTAACTGGAAAATTCTAATTACATTACACCGTAGGCTATTTACATAGTAAAGGTATGCTGGAATCCAACAAGAGTTTATTTGAGGTGTGCAAATAGAGGCGAGTTAAACATTTGGTGATCTCTTTGACTGCATGAGAAATATGTACCATAGAGCTTGCTCCGTTAAAGAGGCCAAAGTTAACACTTTGAATTGTTTAAATTTAATGAACATGGTCTATTTCTGCCTTAATTTCAGATAAATTTAGAAATGTAAAGGTTTTCGTTGAAAAATTGGAGATTTTAAGTTTCTTAATAACACATTTTTGAAAAATATTGAGAAATTATCCCATTTAATCTAGTCAATTATTATCAAGCAATCAATAATTGTTGATTAATTAATTATTTCATTCATCCAATTCAAACTTTGAAAACAAACAAGATCAAACTTTGGAAACAATAATAAACATCATATTATAATTATAATTGGAATACTCCATTCTGAGAAGGAATTATTCTGTTGTAAATCATGGTGGGGGACTGTGTACCGAGAATATCCAATTAGGAAGTGTATGACTTTTCCAATAATAAGACGGAAGTGGGGTCACGGAAAAGAGGGATTCAATGGCTAGCGCATGTTATATGCATGAGTAAAAGTGGATTGTACAAGACGAAGAAGGAAGGTTTTCTTCAATAAATTGTAGCTGTGAGTTGTGAGGTAACCAGATCAAGACGTGTGTGGGACGGTGCATTGCACAATGTATGTACATTTTAGTATTAATAAGCGGAAATCAAGGCATCGGGACACTGCGATATGTGTATGTGTGTGAAAAAAGTGTTTAGTTATGACTGAATTCAGAGATGCTGCATTTTAATATTTGAGATAAATAATTGATTGCTTCATTTCAATTTTTATCTTAGGTTAATCTAGTCAGGTGTATTTAAAAGATTACAGTAACGCTGTCCTATGTAAACCTAGCGTATTCATGCTATACCGAGTTTTATATACTCCATCATAATAACACGATATCAAAAAACAATTTTTTAATTTGACCATTTTGACTTGGACTATCTAATTAATCAATCATTGAACTTCAACAAATCTTACAATTTAAGCTCTTACGTATCATTCCACAAATTGGCATTTAAATGAATTGAGCACAAATCAAAGATACTCTTCAAGTGAGAAAACGAAGAACTGAATAAGCTTACTGTTTTTTAAATAAAGAGATAGATTCCTGGAGCGTATATAAGAGAAGGAAAACCAATCTTTGAAGGGAGTTTGTGCAGTGGCCTGGAACCAGTGCACAGCTGAACTAGGCGAGCAAATAGAAAAAGCAAAAGCTTGAAGAAATAGCAGAGAACACTTTTGTCAAGAAAGTCGAGTTCCTTTTTGCAATTCACCAAATACAACCTCTTCATGATATTTGGATTCGAGTTTACTATCTAGTGGTTTTTCAAATAACTTTATATCCAGTCAGTGATTAAGAAATAGGAGAAAACACTGTTAACAGTGGCCGATTTACGGGGGGGGGGGGGTTTCGGGCTGAAGCCCCCCCAAAACCTCCAAAAAGTTTTTTTGAAGAGTGTATTTTTTTTACCAATATAATCAGTTTGAAGTTCATAAAATATTCATTATATTCCACTACTAAGTCATCAATTGTATGAAATCCGTTAACGTTTTAATACTGTATAATGTCTTAGTTACATTCACATGGCCTGAAATCAATCAACTCGGTGTTTACATTTTTTACTTGCTGAATAGAGGCAGTACTTGCTGAATAGAAACAGTTTTTGCTGAATAAAAAAAGTAGTGCAACATAAAATTGCAGTAATTGAATCTCGATAGTACCAACTTTCTTATAATGAGAAGTAATGAGGAAGTACATTAGTATATCAACCAATGTTTTTTTTTAACATTCTATCACAGTGGTCGGCGAACCAGTGATCACCAGCTACTGATATACTTCAGTTATCAGCTTGAAGTCTTTTAGTTACATCGTGGAAAAATTCCAGATACAACGCTTGCATTGGGTTTACTTTTACTCTATATAATGTGGATCTAATACCATTTTAACTGATTTCTCAAAGAGATTATACAAACATTTTCTGGGGGAATAACCTCAGATCCCATATTTCTATAGGAAGAAAACTAATCGTCAGATAAAAACTTTAGAAAAACATCTCTTTTTACAATGTGGAATTCACACAAAGTTTATCTATTAAAATTAGATGAAACATTAATTAGTTAATTGAAAAAATTGTAACTAACTGAAGCTCCCACATTGATTTTCATTCTTGAAAAATTAATTAAAAAATTGAATAATATGTCCGTAATACCGGAATAATACTATGTTCCTTGACAAACTGCTGAACACACCATATTCAGCCATAATTCAATCAAAATTTTTATAATATACTTTAAATTTAAATTAATGTTATCGCTGATACGGTTCAAAGCTATTTTTCATTTCCCAATAATATGAATAGTTATAGTTCGGGTATGATTGATTATGTGATTATGAAAAATGCATAAGATTTCGCAATACTACTTGCATTCAGTACACCACTACAACCCCCCCCCCCTTATCCACAGCAGCTACTAGCCACCCCCAAAAAAACTTTCTGGATCCGCCACTGCTGTTAAATACACTGGAAGCATTCTAATTAAGCAGTATCTTGTATTTTATGGGACATACATTTTATACTCATGAACTTTCTCATAACTTAATATTTTTTATAAAAAAAGATGCTGATTTATTACTGATGTGATCAAAATTGTGAATCAAATGCTATAAAACGGGAGTCGAGTGCATGATTACTTGTTCCATACAGTAGGATAGATATTATCTACAATAATAATGAAAAAGTAGTAATAAATTTTCTAAAGAAGTATAGTCTTTGCTCTTTCAGTCGTCAGCTCACACAATTGGACGTCAGTTAATGATATTGATGTGGTAAAATAACCGCCAGTGGGCATTTGAAGGATATTATTTGAGGTGAATTTAAACGCTATCAGGCAAGGATATTTTATTGTTCTATTTTTGATAGTACTGTTGCTCATTTTTCGTATGAGAGGTATGAGTATGATATATATTTTATTACAATTTTTTATTGCAAGTCTATTAATTCCCTTAACAGCATGGGCATTAGAGAATGCGCCCTGACAGTACTTATGTCAATAAATAAATAACATTGTTCAAACGGCGAGGTGGAACTACCCGTAATGGTTTCCCACCAATAAAAACTTTACGCTTATTATTATTTTTTCAACAGCTCTTATACTAAAAAGGGTCCAATCTTCAATATAAGTTGCTCGTTATGGTAAGCTACGCGTTTCAAAAAAAATGTCTACTCTCAAGTCAAATTAAAAAAAAAAAAACGTTTTTACTGGAGGTCAACGTTGTTTGCATCTTTCATAAAAACCAATCCTTAAAAAAGCGATGAGATTGTTATTATAGGCTCGCTAAGAAATAGGCCCTCGATTGACCGCGTTAGCAGCTAGACCATGAAGCACTTGATCGGGAGTATAAACTGAAGAAGACTGTGAATTATGAGCAGCGATTTCTATATTTTATGGGAGATCGAGACTATCCGTTGCTTGGGAAGCTATTAAGATGATAAATATTTTTTAAACCACGTAGAATAGTCTATTTCATCGAGAGTCGACGGAATTTCTTCCTATTAAATTTCAGAGAGCTGCCTAAACTATAAACCCGAACCATAACCGGGAATGCCCCCCAATGATTCATTATCCAGTAAAACTTTATTGCGAACCTAATGGAATTTCCTTGAGCGATGGCTTAGGCCTGTTGTATATGCAGCAGAATAATGCCGATCATGATTTTGCACAGCCCACAGCCCACTGCATCAACTTTATAATATCGGGATGTGGCTTTTCAAGTAGAACGCTCCTAAAATGAAGTTCGAATTAATGAAGTGAACTATACACTGTCCAGCTCTAATCAATCATTGACAGCTTCCAGCTAGGAAGTGGGTTTCAAGCTCCCTCATCGTTTAAAGATGAAAATAAATGATTCTATTTATTTTTTTGGGAAATGCATCAAGGCCATATTTTCTAAGCTCATTCCTGTCATCAAAATAAATAATTTTTTATGTAGCCTAAACATAGGTCCGGAAACACTTAGTTACAGAAATAAAGAAGGCTGGAATTGACAGCTATCTCTGTATCAATTTACACAATCTAAAAACCACATGGCCTTCATTCAGGTGGTAAATTGAATTGGTTTCTTTTTTCTTTCTTTGTAATGGCGAAGGTGATATTGTGGAAGGAATCCATAGTGAATAATAAGACGAAATTGTCACAACCACATTTATTAAAACTTTGAGAAACTAGTTTCGGTTGTTACACCATTATCAATCTCAATCATACTCATTGGTTTCAAAAATTGGTTTCATTTCGAAGGAGCTAAAAAGTCCGAAACAAGTTCTCACAGGTCTGAAACTAGTAAATATTGAGATGTTTTACAAAATACGCAAAATAGCTATAAATAAAAACAGGAGCTTTCAAGATCAAGTGGAACAAATAAGTTATTTTTATATTAAGTAATGAATTTTTATAACGCAACTTGTGAAGAATTCAATTTAAAAAATAGAATGTACAGTCTCTCAATAGCCAAAAGGAAAAGTAATATAAAATATCAATAAAATCCGTATTTAATGGCCGAAACTAAATTATTTGGCATGGTTGCTTTAAACGTTGCTCTTGTGTGTTTTGTCACATCAAAATCAGGATTATTAAAATTTTCGTAAAGTTTTTGCTATTGGGTCATGCAACATTTAATTTTGAAAATTGAGTTCTCCACAAGCTTTTAATTCTCGTATTTAAGTAGGATACGAAATTAAACAGAATGTACACAATTTATTGAAAAATTCCTTCCTAATAGAAACCTATCCCTCCCAGAACCTCTCATCACCTAATAAAAAGCATACTTAAAAACCTTCTGGTGGGGGGGGGGGCAGGTCCCGTTCGTCCCCCCCCCCCATCATAAGTGCGCCCCTGACTGAAGCTCTTCTACCTCTAATCTTGCTTTTTGAAGTATACATCGTTATCGTTTAAGGGTTGGCTGAATGCTTAGCTCCTGTCGAAAGTAGGCTTTCTTGGGTTTAAGCGTCATTGAGGTCTTCTAAGTGAGAGATTCCACGTTCCCTGTGAAGCTCAGAATATTGCTTTGCATCGACTATAGCGCTCTCCAATCTTCAAATTGAGACGCCTGATTCTATTTTTGCATGAGGACGGATGTAGCACAGCACTTGAGCTGCTTATCAAAATGCTATTCTCAGGTATAAACATAGACGTAATTATTAACCTGCAGTAATTTAGGAAGATATTGAAATTCTTATTGAACTGCTGAATGTCAGCAAGATGATTAATTTCGAAATACCTTTTTAATGCCATACATTTCAATAGTGCAGCCGGTGTTGCTAAATCACAAATGGAAGCTAATCTACAGAGGTTGTCAGTGTGGCCTAGTAAATAAGGCAATTGGACGATACGTGGTTCGATTTCTGGTGCTGACTGAATATTTTTTGTTAAAAGTATTTATCGACTCCCATTACCTATAAAATGTAGTTATCAATGTCGCAGTAGCAGAGGCCTTCAACGTAATTAATAACATTAAATAGGAGTTTGAAAATTAATTATCTTGCGAACATTTAGGAATTGACAGTCTTGTCCAAGTATCACTAAAACTGGGTGGTAACTCTACTGACTGAAATTTATCGGTAAACGCTGGCATTTTGTTGTGGCCGTCCCTGATCAGAGTTAATCAACAAACGTTTTACTTTGTACATCAGGTCTACCATGAAAATGAAAAGAATCATTAGTGTAGCCTATTTTACAGCCTAACATGATAATGAGAAATCGACTCTATCCAACTATTGGTTATAGAGATATTTGATTTCACTTGATTATTGGCATTTTGTGTCTTTGACGGTCTAGGGAGAGAAACTCCAATTGGGTTTTCGGGGACTTTTGCTGAATAGCTCTTAAGTAGTGTTCTATCGATGATGTGGCATTCAACTTCACACTAATCTTGTTCTTGAACCAGTATCTTTGGACGTTAAAAGGTCTGGCCTTTAAACTTCAAATGGATTTAGACGTTAAACTAACGAAATTGAAAATAGTGATTACAAAGTGAATAAAATAGATTCAAATTAGCCTACTTAATAGATATTGAGACGTACAAAAAAGGCTCCCATACTGCCGTACCTAATTAATATTTTCAGCTCTTACCGGGCAGACAATTATTACAAAACTAGGCATGTATTGTCTGATCGGATCAGAGAAGAATTAGTTCACATTTTCACAGATGTAAATGCCCATCAGTCATGAGCATACGATAGCTACTCATCGTTGGTTACGCACCAATGATTGCTGGAATTTGGCACAACAGCCAAGAGCAATTTCAATTAAAATTCCATCGGATGCGATGATGCTATCTGGTGCTGCAATTCCAATCAAATTTCAGTTAATGCACATTGGCTGTTGCTGCATGCGAGAGATCTGTCTGTCCGGTTGACAGTTTCGGCACCCAGCAGTGCGTGCTTCTTCGCTTCACTCCATGCCTGTTAGCTGCGGCTTCAATTAATTGCAGATCAGGCGACACCTACCAGGCTTCCACCTGGAAGCACTGGAATCTGACAAGTGATTCACTAAATCAACGTAGATTTTATACAAATGTTTACTATTTCAGTCTTTTGGAGTGAAAAATGGTGATTTTTGTACGAGAATACTCGAAATTAGGTGAAGATCAATAGGTAAGATCGGGAGATCAATTATAAAATTCTATTCTCTCAGAAATATCTGTGAAAAAATAATGAAAACTTTGTTGGTTTTAAAGGAACTGACAATTCAATAAATTAAATTAATTCATCATAGAGCTTGAAATTAATAAATTATCTCTATGAAAACTTTGAATTATGCTTCAATTCATTCAAGGTTGCAGAGATGAAGAATTTAAATAACAGGTTAATAAACTCCATACTCAACAACATATTACAGCTACAGTATATGAATCTATCTATCTTCTATCTATATAAATAAAATTAGAGTTTTGTCTGTACATTTATCTGAATTATATATTTTTTGGTTATTTTTACGTTTTATACATTAAAGAAGCCGAAACAAATCTCATCTCATTTTCTGTCTGTCTGTCTGTCTGTCACGGCCCCGAAGGCATTTTACGCGGCCTTCTCCTGAAAAACGAGAGCATCGATCGGGATTAAAGTAATTTATCAGTATTGAAGACCTTTTTGACAATGTCTTTAGCTATAAAAACTAAATTAACTTTTTTTTAAACAGAATAATAAACGTTTAAAAACCAAGTATTGTGCGATTTTGGATACATTTTACGCGGCCTTCTCCTGAAAAACGAGAGCATCGATCGGGATTGAAGTTATTTATCAGTATAGAAAACCTTTTTGACAATGTCTTTGGCTATAAAAAACTGAATTAATTTTTTTTTAACAGAATAATAAACGTTTAAAAACCAAGTACTGTGCGATTTTGGATACATTTCTTCTAAGTTTTATTACCACATAAGAACAAATCACGTAATTTATCATGATATATCAATCAGCTGTTGTCAAATATTCTCTCTGATAACACTATCACTGAATTGTTTACGTTCTAAGTTGTTTACTAAGCTGCTAACAACTTCATGATCGTTGCTATCAAAAAAGTCGAAACATATTTAGTCTTATTTCTAAACATAATCCGTACGAAGGGCGGGTACCTTTTTATACTACTAATATTTATTAGGCGAAGTCAAGACTGCAAAGATTCACACTTAACCTTAGATTTTTGGAATTATCATGTTATGATATCACCGTTTTGAACCATAGATTTTTTATTCAACAGTAAAATTCTAAAAAATATATTTTATTGTTGCTTTTTTACTTTTATCTTTCATCTTTGTTGATTGAGACACACGGTATTTATTTCGTGCATTTTCGATAAACCATGTACATGTATTTCACATTCTAAATTATGTATCATCCACCATGCTTTCAACATGATAATTCCAAAAATCTAAGCTTGAGTGTTAAACTTTGCAGTCTTGACTCTGCCTAGTAAATATTTTTCTATTTCATTTTATAAATGATTCATATACTGTAGCTGTAATGTGTTGATTATGGAGCTTATTAACCTGTAATTTAAAACCAGTGATTTTCCAGATCCACCAGCTTAACTGATAAAACAGTGAATTCTCCAGTGATACAACGAAAACATTCATTCAGTAAAATCACATCAGTACATCACAAACATTGTAATACCTACTGTTTATATTGGAATATGAGTAATAATTTTGAAATTGAATTCAAGGAATACCAATCCCAAATTGTGGAAGCATTCCTGCAGTCATAACGGTTTCATATATAAATATTATATCAAAGCCATTTCCGAAAGTATAATTTCACATATATTAATCTACTCAAATATTACATCAGATGATGCGGGTAATAGTTGAAGAATTCTCTGGCAATATTTGCAATTTCATTATGGTGCTCGATTGATATTGTCAATTGACAGGGACTCCATTCCTCTGTGTACCCTTTCTGAATGGATTAATGGAATATTTGCTCCCAAAACAACGATGATTTTTGATGCAATTTTGAGCTGTTAAACTAAACTACTCGCATTATTACAACGTTAATATTCTAAAACCCCTCCACAACTTGCCTATATTGGAGATAGATTATTAATTTATGGTATCTGAAAGTGGAGTCTTCATTTATTGTTTCGGATAAATTAAATTTTCTTCTTGTATTTCTTGTTCAATAATGATCTGCGTTGTTGAAATAAACTTTTTGTTTTAATTTAACGACTTGCAGTCAGTTTTTATATTGTGAATGTATAATAAATGTACTCACATTCGGCCAAAAGTTTTCGAGGTATCGAATCTTCAAGACCTTGAAGATGAGATTCAATACCTCGAAAACGTTTTATTATATATTCACAATATAAAACTGACTGCAAGTCGTTAAATTTACAACAAAAAGTTTAATTTCCTATTAGCACAAACAGACCATGAATTATGAAATTAACTGAAATTGACATTCCTACTCATAGAACTCATAGAAGAGAATAATAAAATATCCCTAGATCACAACCCTCTGATTTTGGTTGTTATGAGGCCCAAAATTTCAATAGAGTTACTGGGATCTCGGTATTCCAATGAAATTATATCGCGTTGAATAATCAAACTTGACTTATATGATGGTATTTATATAAATAGTAATAAAAACTTAAAAAACACTTTCAAGTGGAAATTGTAACTCACGTTATGGCGTGACGGCCGTTTCACTCTGATGTTAAGAGCATCGTCAGACGACCCACAGTACACCCGAGTGTACAGGCAAGTGTACTGTGGGTCGTCTGGCGATGCTCTTAACATTAGAGTGAAACGGCCGTCATCGCCAGACGACCCACAGTACACTCGCCTGTACACTCGGGTGTACTGCGGGTCGTCTGACGATGCTCTTAACATCAGATTGAAACGGCCGTCACGCCATAACGTGAGTCACGATTTCCACTTAAAAGTGTTTTTCAAGTTTTTATGGTATATTACTAGAAACAAGATGGATCTTCATCATATAAATAGTATTGTAACGCATTCAAAAATTGTACTGATATTATCAAATATAAATCCTATTTCAACGTTTTCTAAATTCTTGATGTTTTTAATCACAAAAAATCAATTACGTTTCATTACAGGAAATAAAAATCGACTCCTTCGACTAATTCCACTGCGGATAGTATAAATATAGGTTACTGAGTTTGGTCTGCCATCAATATAGTTTGTTATGTGGATTTACAGCGCAGCATGTGTGCTGAAATGTGAAACTGAATTTTTTAAGAGTACATGCAAGCGCTGTAAATCTTCATTGAACGCTACGGCATCAACTTTTTCTCAGCACTCATAGGTCCTTCTTTAACGTGTGAACAGTATGTTTTATAAACGTGTGAGAGCTACAGTCACTCATGAATGCATTCACCTTAGCTCAAAAGGAAAGAGCCATTAAAATGTCAACTTCGAAGAGTATCTCAATAATATTTGAACCAAAGTGGATTGAAATGAAATGAGAAGTTTTAGACTCAACGCTGTCCTGGGTTTTCCCAGCTTCACCTACTACCATGACCCAAATACATGGAAACTTACATACTGAATTATTAATCTGCATTTTAGAAAACCTTCCACAATCATTGCATAACTCATAACCTGATAAAAGATGATAGATGCAGTTCATAGCGTTCTAGCAGTTTTGTTTATAAATCACAATGCTTATATTCAAAATAAAGAGGGTAGAAAATTTACAAATTTTAACGCCCTTTCTAATGGAGAATCAACACAAAATATCTTATATATTGAGAAAGCGTATATAACTTCGTTTGCTACAAAAGCAACCTTGGAATGTTGATTCTCTGTGAATGAACCATGATTAATGCAATACGGTATTTTTTATCAATTGTAAAACTACTTTTTCACATTAAACTGTGGTGGTGCACTACCTTACAGAAGACAAGACATCGTACGTGGAGGCCGTGCCTTAGGTGCGTGCCTATTAGTGAGATACAGCTGTTTCAGTTATTCAAAATATAACATTATTTTGAGCTTTCCGCCAAAATTACCAATATTTTGAAACGTCTTAGCTGCGCACCTGATATAGATACAAGGGTGAAACTGGTGTCAAATTATTCAAGTCTTGAAAAAAGAGAAGAGTAATTTTTTGTCTGAAGCATTTGTCTCAATTTTGAAAAAAACAAATATTATGTCGGAAAATTTTACAGTTTTTCCAAGATGACGGCAGATCTTGACATCCATCTTGCATTCTTGAGGACTTTTAGTATACAGCATGTTTTTCTGAACATACGTATAACCCGATTTTCAACTGTGTTGCAATCTTCGCCTTTCTTATCCAAAATGTGTGCTAATTTGACTGGACTAATAGTGATAAAGCACAAAACAATCAAATTAATAGTAAATAATAATGTACATCGTCAGAAATAGTCCATTTTGAGATATCTCTTCAGACTATGTCTGAAGACTTAGTCAATTGTAGAGGAGAAATATTTTCTTTAATTTGTAAATACAATATATGTTTGGAAGGAATTTTGTGTACTGAAACAGTCAGTAGATGATGCGAAATGTGAGAAATATTTGTTTCGATGTGAAAATATTTTTCATGGTAAATACTAGTGAAAACTATTTTAAAATAAAAAATTATTTTGCTTTAAATTGGAACCCTTCCTAGAATAATAAGGCTGAAACTGTTTCATTATTTCTATCTTACCCTATGTATTTTGTTTTATGTTAAAATTGGAAAGTGGTTCCGTCCACTACTACTTTCCCACTCTACTTTGCACGTTTGTGAAGTAGCTTCTTTTTTCTTTTAAAGATAATACCATATAATGCTTGGAGTTGATAAAACAAATTAAGCAGAGGAATACTTCTAAACTATCAAATAATGATACTGCAGTTCATAATATCACATACAATAAATGAAGAGCATGGAAACGTCACAGCAATAACACTATCAGAGGACTAATAATTATCTGGGTTTTTTTTAAATGAAGACAATAATCTTACAGTCTGTGATTCTCAACAAATTCAAAGTAAATAACGGGATAGTCTAAAATATCGGTTGTGGAACCACAAACAATCAGCCTCAAAATTGAGGCATGGGGCCCTTCACTTTATTCCTGGCAGACATGTAGAGGCTGTAGACATTCCTGCCACCGATTCTTTACTGAACAAATGCACGCGAACTCGAAGCTTTTTGAAATGCATAAAGTCAAACAGCAGAGAAAAAGCAAACTAACCTCGAATCAGCCGCCTTTTTGTTACAAACTTTTCATCCGTGAAAAGAATTCCATCTGAATCCTACATAATGCGTGTTCGTGCCTAGCTTAGGGAGGTTTGAATATCTCACATTAGAAAACACTATTCTTTTTCTGGATGTATATGCAAAAGTAATGAGAATAAAAAATAAAAATCTCCATTAGAATAAGTTCTTTGCTGACCTGGTTGAATAAATTGCCTTGCCAACATCCATAACACAATACCTTATCAATTAGCGGGTTTTAACATATTCTATAATATGAAATTACTATTTTCGTGCAGTTCTCAATCTTGTGAACAGTGTAAAGTGTTGAATTAGTGATTCTCACTCATTGGCACAACGTGGCATGACAAGTATCTTGAGCAAAAAGTCCTTTAAAATATTACTTTGAAGATGTTTTATATCATAATATATCAGGTTCATAATGACTCCTGCAACTGGACAGGTGAAAAATTAAAATGAATAGGTTGCTAGATAACAACCATACCAAATGTTGGTCTAGTGTGAAAAATGACTATTTCCATAGGAGCACAACTAACTTAACTAAAATTTGTTATTTGTTAACTAGAACAAGAATTCAGTTATTTATTGAGAAATTTGAGTAATATTGTTAGATAGGATTCAGAATTTATTTGATTATGACAAATTATTGCTGATTCAAGTTTTTATTGTTGTAGTAATCAGAAAGATCTGGAGTTAGTTTTAGAACTATGATCAACAGCATGGCCCATGAAAGTTTAGTAGAGTGGATGTTGTTGATGTTATTTCTGATGTAAAGTCGTTAAGAGTGGTAAAATGAAGCTCTTGACCTCACTGCGGGGAAACTTCTTTTTTTCAACACAGATTCTCATGAAGAATCAATAAAAAATCTTTCATCCGTTTAATGGAGGGAGGAATCGCATTTTTCCCTTTTTATTGGAATAGATTTAGCTTTATTTCATAGTGGAAGCAGCCCCGGAATATTGATTATTTGTGAGTAGACCACGATTAATACAATATTCATCAATTATAACACTATTCATCAACATTAAACTGAAGTGGTGTACTAAGACCTACCATAAAGAAGACAGCACGACGTACAACCCGACATAATTAACTTTAATTTCATCTACACAAGATTTCAACTTGAGAACTTCACTAAGTTCGTATTCAATTCTCAATTAGGACTTTCCTATTTTAGAAGAGAGAAAATTGCATTACATAAAAGACTGTCTTACAGTTTCGTGGAATAGTAACGTTTCCATCTGACCTATTATTGCCACTTAATGGTTAAATGCTTATTCGAATTTCAGTTTGGCAAGGATGTAGAATTCGACATTTTTGATTATGAAAACTTAAACAAGCTTCTTAATTTCGGAAGAAATACCGAAAGAGAATAATAATTTTTTCCAATAGTGAAAGCATTCCAAAGTGAAATGCAATTTAAATAAGAAGGAATTATATTAAATTATATTGTATTATAAATTTTAATGAAATCGCTAAATTACCACCAAATTGAAACATTGACTTTTTGTTGTAATTTTAACGACTTGCAGTCAGTTTTATATTGTGAATAAATAATGAATGCACTCACATTCGGCCGAAAGTTTTCGAGGTAAAACTTTTCAGCCAATACCTCGAAAACGTTTGGCCGAATGTGAGTACATTTATTATTTATTCACAATATAAAACTGACTGCAAGTCGTTAAATTTACAACAGAAAGTTAATATTAACAACGCAGATCGTTATGGAACAATAAATCCAAAAATTTTAACAGTTGTGGATAGCCATTCTTCCCTCTAAATGCTAAATTTGTGTAGGCCTGATTAAGAATGAAATATAATAATTATAATATAGGCTTGATAGTTCTATAGTTTTCAATTTCAGAAAAAATTCCATGTACAACAAAAATGAAGTGAATTAGTGCTAATAGATCAGTAATTGTGTAATAGAACTGTTAACCAGAAGAGGACTGTTAACTGTTGAGATTTGACAATTAGTAGTGATAGGGGAGTGATAGCCAAGTGCCGTAGCAGGTATCTGTTCAATCAGAGATAAGCTAAGAAACTCCTAGGCGCTCTTTGTAACGGTGACCAATTGGATTGGCCAGCAAAAAAGACTCCAGCTGTAAAATCACTTCCCGGTGGTTCGGAACCCACCAGAAGCTGAAGGTCCGACTCATCAACCACCATCATTCAATTCATTGCCTACGCACAGGTCTCAGACCTATGTGGGCTTCATCCTCCGAAAAAAGTAGTGTTCAACGATCTGTAATTTGTTATTAGAACTGACATTTCAAGTAGATTATTAAAGAACTTTTCATTATAGATTATTTGAGTTTGTTGATCAATTGATTATAATTACTGTAAATTTATTAGTTGTGTTGAAGTAGAGTTCTTAATTTGTAAGCTTGTGCCATGGTCGTTTTCAGATTCAGTTCATTTGTGATAAAATCTCAGTCTCATTTTGCAATAGTCATATTTATTACAAATAAATCCCAGAACCCACAGTGGAAAATTGTTACAGTATGCTATTCAGCATGTTTTTCTGAACATATAACCCGATTTTCAACCGTGTTAGAATTTTCCCCTTACTTTTTGCTAATTTGACTGGATTATGATATATATTCATATTATGCTAATTCAGCTATGCTAGGACTCCTTCTGAGCGCAAATCTTAATAGCATGAACCGTCAATTCCATTCGTTCCTAGTCTCTTAAAAAATCAATGCTCATATTCTCTGGAAAGATTCAATCTGATCAAACTTTTCTCTGCGAAATGAAGAAGGTGTGGATGTATTCACGAAGAAACTTGATTTATAAAAACATAAACGAGCAAACTCTCATATATTTCTTTCATACTCACTTTATATTCTCCCTGAGGGGATTCAGTTAAAATTTCCGGCTTTCTCTTTCGCCTCTGTATTAGTTTAAGTTGAATTCTTATAAAAGTTACTTTCTACTGAATGAACTTTTCACGAATCTTCTAGATTTTGAGTTTTACCTACTTATAAGTTCTTAACATTCTTGGAGTTTGAAAATATTCCATTCTATTCAGCAAAGTCGAGTTCTACAGATTGAAATAGAGTATTATTTCTCTTATCTATATTCCACTGAAAGATTAAATCTTGTTTTTTTTGGATATTTGTTGGATGCTTGATCATCATCAAGCTTTATGCATAATACAATACACTTTATTCAGGTCATTATTACCTTGTGAGAGAATATAATTATGGGTAATGTTCGTATAAATATGATGGATAAATTAGCCCATTACATGATCTTTTTCAATGCTACTTATTAAATTTCTCTTTGTGATTGAATGTTGAGCTTATGCATATCAACTTCTTTCAGCTTACAATAACTATCAATTGAAATTCTAGGAAGACTACATATTTATTCCAATCTTATCAGTCTAACTTTTTTTAAACTATTGAAGTTGGGTTTTCGTTGTTAATAAACATTTACGGAATAAACAATGAGGCTTTTTCCAGTTATCTTCCCCACCACCAAAAAATAAATTTCTGCGTTCACTCCTGAGCACGAACCATGTTTTAACAGAATATTGAATAAATTCTCAGAATAAATATAATAACGGCAAGTAATCGATAGTTATTAATATTTAAGAACCGGGAAGTATGAAAGAAATAAAATGCATAACAAATTGCAATCAATTGTATAAAAGCAATTAAATTTAGAAAACAAAAAACTTAAACATCATTTTTAGTGTGCGTTTACACTGACCCAACACTGTTGTTTATAGCCATGTGAAACACCTTTTTACCAAGGAATGCAGTCTCCAAAATCAAAGCATTATTAAAACAAGTTTTGATATTCATATCAATAGTTTTTTGTTTCCATACCAATGTCATAAGGCAACTTTGTTTTGAAACCTTGCTTATGAAACTCTGTTTTATGAAATTGTTCAGTCCTAACGCACCGTAAGTTCGTGAAGACGGTTTCCGCGAAGTAGCTCCAGCATTTCGAGGTCCTGCTACCAAAATCCGACTTCTTCTAAGACATTGTTCATCACTTCTCAGCTCTTGTCGCGTGAAAGGAAAATACTATTGTCCTCTCTCCAAAATCCCAAGTCAAAGTACAAACTAACAGTGTAAATTTCAGCTCAGTTAGTCCTTGTGCATTCTGTGAACAATCGATTCTCGAAACATTTGAGTGCGCGCTGATCGAACTTGAAGTGGCGTTTGCAAGTCGAAGACTGTTGCAAGAAGTTCACTTCAAACTTTGATCAGTTGCCATGACAACAGAACTATTCTGCGAACATCTGTTGTCAGCAGAGATTTGATGGAGCGTCAATATCTGCACGTGGAATCGTCTCAACGCTGACAAGATGTTGCCAATATTAGATTAAAAATTTCAGAAAAGAAGAAGTTTTTCACATTTAAATGTAACATATTGCATAGAATTTTCATTGCCTGTATAACTGTTATACATTTAACATCAAACAATGTTATACATTATTTAATAATTGATCAAACGGAGTGAGATCTAACCTTTAAGAGGCTCGGAATTCTCTCTGTCTGTCCAAAACACCTAGACCAATTGTTATAAGTCTTCATATGGATTTTATTTTTATTTAATTTTTTCAAATATAATATGGCGGCGAAATTTTTTTGAAAAAAAAAACGAATTGTATAAATTTGAACTTCCCTCTTTGGGTTAATGGGGTAGGTACTCATAGAGTAGTGGATACATGATACGCGGTAATGATATGGAATAAACTGACAAGCGAGTGTGTGTGTGTATTTGTAAGAGCACACATTTGAATCATGGTGGAACGATACATGGGTGTGCTCATGCGGAGAACGAAAACTGGCTACGTTAGCGCATGACGTCACTCAGGATGCACCGCGCGCCAGTCACAACACCCCAGTATGGAGAAATGTCTATTAAACTGATTTTATTTATAACTGATGTTTATTAAACTGATTGATATTTACGAAATCGATAAATGTAATAATTATTGTATGTATAAAGGCGAAATTTCCTGCATATGGTATCCAAAAATTCGGTAATTGCTACTGGTTCCAACCCGTCAATGGGTATTAATAATGACAATTGGGTCATCATCAGGCATTATTATTATTATAAGTCTATTATTATTATTACAGTATTATTAATATTATTATTATGAGTATTATTATTATCATCATCATCATCATCATCATCATCATCATCATCATCATTATTATTATTATTATTATTATTATTTCCTTGTTATCTCGCATTTGCGGTTAGTTCTTTGGATGGAGGGGCATTGACATGCAACCTCCATCTCATGACTACTATTATTATTATTTTGTACATCAAGGGATTATCGAGTACATTGCAGTATTTGGCACACTATGCGTGATGTATCCAACAGAACAGACTTCTGCATTTTCCCCATCAGAGTCTCTGTAAGGCCAATCGATTTACAGCTCTCTACAGCTGACTTCAGCATCAGTCCTCCCACACTTATTACTATTGGTACTATCCTTGCACTGTTTAATCCATACATATCTTTCAGCTCAAATGCTAGCTCCTGGTACTTTCTTAATTTCTCACCACTTGTTCTTTGTGCATTCTCATCTGCTGGGACAGCTATATCTACTATAAGTGCTTCCTTCCTCAGCATGTCCATAACCAAGATATCGGGCTTGTTGTGGAGAACTTGCCTGTCAGTAATCATCTGTACATCCCAGTAGATCTTTAACTGGTTCTTTTCTAGGAATGCAGGCGGTGAGTATGAATAGTAAGGAGGCATGTCATCTATCATTCCAAATCTCAACTGCAACTCCAAATGAACTATCCTTGCAATATTATTATGGCTTCTCAAATATTCCCTTGGAGCTAGGACCGAGCATCCAGATGTAATGTGCTGAATTACACAGCCTACACTTTTCACTTATGCTCTGGTCACCCATCACATGCTTCCTGTAGGCATTAGTAGCTACTACCTGGTCCTGTATGGCAAATATGAAGCCTTCTGTCTCTGGGAACAGGCTTCCCATTGTTAGCCACTTGCTTGACAGTTCCTGGTGAGTGTGATCAGAGAACAGATGCCCATAGTAGCGTCCATGCGATTCCTTTTGCTGCCACTCACCCTTTAAAGTTTGAATCACCCTTTAAAGGCTGTAACCCTCACGCCCATTGAGATTCCTCAAATTGAGTGCAGTATACCCATTATCCAGCCTGCACACTTCTCTAAAAAGGCTTGACTCAGCATCCCTGAAGTAGGCCCACAACATTTCCTCTTGACCTGCACACAGATCTGAAATTCTGGTCAGACCTAGTCCACCCAACTTCCATGGCAAGTACAGTCGGCTCAATGATGATCATGGGTGATGCATCCTATGCTTAGTCATTGATGTCTGAATAAGCCGGTCCATTTGCTCAAGGCGAGTGTCTGACCACTTCAACATACCGAAGCTGTAGGTCAAAGCTGGGACAACCCATGAGTTTATTGCCTTCACACAATGCTTGGAGGCCAGCTTTGTATTCAATACTTTCTTCAACCTCCTTTTAAACTCATTTTCAAACCCACCAAACACCTCCGCTCTTGAAATCTTGAGATGTTGCTGGAATCCCAAGTACTTGTAGGTCTGCCCTCTTGCTAACTGCACTATCTCATCATTCATTGTCAGCATCTGTTCTCTAGTAATTTTGAGGTGGCCTTTCTCTACATGCAATACAGCACATTTGTCCAGCCCAAATTGCATGTGGATGCTCTGACTAAAAGCAGTCACCAGCTGGAGCATACTCTGCAGATGTGATGGGGACTTGGCATACAACTTCAGGTCATCCATGTAAAAGCTGTGTGACAGCTTTAACTCTCTTGCTACTTCAAATTTGTAGCCATAAGCAGAGTTCCTTAGCATGAGACTGATAGGATTTAAAGCCAGACAAAACCACAGTGGACTCAGACTATTACCCTGGAAAATTCCTCTAGCAATTTTAATTGGGCCTGTTTGGACACTCCAGTTTGCCATAGCTAGTTTCAGAAAGTTGACAATCACTGCATCTACCTTATACAACTGAAGGGCATGCAACAACCAACTGTGTGGGACAGAATCAAAGGCCTTTGCATAGTCTATCCAGGCTACTGACAGATTTCTCTGCTTAGCACTTGCATGCCCAGCCACAAAAGCGTCAAGGACCAGTAACTCCTTGCATCCCTTTGCTCCTTTTTTTGCACCCAAGTTGTTGAGGGGCTAGTATTTCATTTCCAGTTATATGCCTGTCAACCTTAGTAGCAAAAATGGAGGTCATTAATTTGTAGGTGCTATTTAAACAGGTGATAGGCCTATAATCTTTAGGACTGAGTTTCCCCTCCTTTTTGGGCACCATGTAGGTCAAACCAGATGCGAATCCAACTGGCATTTCAGATCTTTGGTGTAATATATCAGTGAAGCATTGAGCAATCTTAAAGTGGATACTTGAGAAGTTTTTGATCCAATAATTTTGTATTCCATCAGGCCCTGGTGCTAGTAATAAATTTATTATTATTATTATTATTAGCTTATAAGTCTATAATATTATTTTTATTATTCGTCTATTATTATTATGATTATTAAAATTAGTTTATTATATTATTATTTTTAGCGTATCAGTCTATTATCATCATCATCATAATTGTCATTATTATTATAATTATTCTTCTTCTTCTTCTTCTTCTTATTATTATTATCAATAATATTATAAGTGTATTATTATTTGTCTATTATATTATTATAATTGTATTTTTATTAGTCTATTATTATTATTATTAGCCAGTTAAATAATTTATTATTTTTTGACTTAAGACTTGAAAATTCGCGCACAGATTTTGCAATTGAGATGAGTTAATACTTTATTTGCAAATGTTGACAGTAGATTGGAAATTGTAGTTCATGCAATTATTGTATTGTCTGCTTTTAAAAGCCACGAGTGAGATCTAAGTTGGGACACGAGCAAAGCGAGTCATTCGTTTACTCAGACTCATTTCATGGAATGATAGAGCTGTTAGTTTTTAAAATTCCTAAATTAGTTGAAACATCCCATCATATCACGGTAAATGAGGATACGAATCCGAGCAACTGGCGATTTGCTTCCAGACTGACGTCACTGCCTGGGCAGTGGCCCCGCCACCATGCGTACGAGCATGTATCATTCCAACATGCATTTGAATCCAATAATTTAACTGGGTCGCCGGGCTTGGTTGCTAAAAATTTGAACTTTTAAAAAGTTTTTATTATAAATGATAGATTTAGCAATGAAAATTGTGTCTAAAGTGCTCTTCAACTATTTTCGAAAATACCACCAATTTTTGAGTGAGGAGGAGCGTTGGGCGAGTGAGGTCTACTGTTAACAGAACTACTAGTAATAATAATCGATAGCTTGAAGCTCGCCTAATTCAAGATTCACCAAGTTACCTTACCAAAGTAGGAACTACCTATAAGGAACTTCACACCAGCAATAGCCAAACCTTATTATCATATATAATAATGTGAATCAATTATAATTTATTTATAAATTTACATACATTTACATACATTTTACATAAATTTACATACATTTTTATGGCGGGTTACTACTGACGCTGAATCGCATAAATTTTGATAATGAATTAACTTTTATACTGATAATATTAATTTTTTATGGATTCATCAAATCAGTACCTATGGATTAAAAATTCAAAAATGAATTGATTCAAAATAAATGATTAATTTCGGTTGCTTGAACTTTCAAAAACAGAATATTGATTTAAACTATTAGTATTATTTATTAAATATTTTCTGATAAAATGAAGTTTGTATACTATGAAAGAACTTTTGTGTACAATGTTATATGAGATACCCAAATTAATAAATAAATGAATTGTTAATTATTATTTTTTTTATAAAAGATGAAATCCACAAAGGTTTGAGACCTGTGCGTGAGCAATGAGTTGGATGATGGCGATTGACGAGTTGGACCAACAGTTTTATGGGAAATGTGTGCAGCTCTTGAAAACCAACGTGTTATAGTTGATGCATTCAATTATTATCCCATTGTTTTCGTATAAACTTCTTTATTTTTTCGTATTCTATTCAGGAAAGGTCTAATGGGTATTAGATTGCTCAAGAATTTTAGGCTGGCAAAAGGATTATCACTAGTGAAAACTGATCAAGATCAATTTCATTACAAATGCTGTTTGTATTCTTGACAAGTAAGTGATTATAAATAAATACTGAATGTTAATTCTAAACGGTACTAATAATAATAATAATAATAATATCGTGTGACCTGGCTGGCTGAAAGTATAAAGTATAAAGTATAAAGTATAAACGGTACTGAAAGTATAAAGATTCTGAAAAATAAATTGCTGATGAATTCAAAGCTTTATTAGACCTTAGATATTACTCGGTTATCAGTAATTTGTTTCGTTGGTATAGTAATATATACTAACGAAAAGTACAAATGCTTGCTTAGTACAATGTCGTGATTTCTAGGAGTTAGAATGGTGATTTTCCCCATCTTAACTTAATAACATTACTATCTTGTGTTCTGAAGCTACTATTCGATATCCTTGTTAACCGAATTAACTTTGATATGCTTTTCCAAGACCAGTCAACCTTGATGGCTGAGCAATTAGCCCATTAAAAACGACCCAAACCGTTCTTGGATGGGTGTACTGACCATGAAATCTAAGATATTTATACAATAATCAACTACTGGTTCGCATTCCTTCAACTCTTCTATTATTTTTCCAAATTGATATTACAATGCACTTACCTAATTTTACTCCTAATTTTTAAATTTATTTTCATTATTTACAATCATTACATTTCTTTTGCATATTGTACTTGAATAATCTATAATTAATTTCTTTTATTAAGGCGTTTTGCCATTTGACATGTACATGAGCATGAACTATTGGCTAAAACCACCTCCAAACCTAGAGACCGCCTGGAACTGTTTATCACATTACTTCAGAACCCTGCTGCAACAAGATTATTATTATTATTATAGAATAATCTATAATAATAATAATAATAATAATAATAATAATAATAATAATAATAATAATAATAATAATAATAATAATAATAATAATAATAATAATAATAATAATAATAATAATAATAATAATAATAATAATAACAATAATAATAATAATAATAATAATAAGCGTATGGCTTTTAATGGTGGGGAGACCCTCACGGGTAGTTCCACCTCGCCGTTTGTACCATGTTACGGGGAACATGGTTAGTGATAAAAAGCTTGTAACATCAAGTCATTGAAGCACGGTCACCCATCCAATATAAACAACAGATGTAAGCCTATTATTGTGTGTACAGGTTACAACAGGTCTGCAGTATTGCTTAGATTACAATAACATGTCGTTTTAATAATAGAATAATCTATGAATGAAATGGAAATTATTGCTCATTTGCTTCTTCCGTTTTGAAGTGTTTGTTTTCCTAGTTAATGTAGTTGTAATGAAACCAAAAAGTTGCCCGATTCAATTGAATCTGAATGTGATGTTACTTATAATCCAGTGGTTATTCAGGTTCTTTTCCTTCTGCTCATTCTTTTTTGTTTCTCCTCTTGATTCTCTTCCTCTTCCTTTTCTCCATTTCCTTTTTCACTCCTTCAACATCCCCTTCGATTTCTCAGATTTTTCCTTCAACTATTTTCCATCTACTTCTTCTCCTTCTTTCTTATTTTTTCTTCCTCTTTGCCATTCCTTTCCTTCATCCTTGACATTTTCTTCACAATCTTCTTTTTCGACCCTCCTCTTCCATTAATTTTTCTTCCTTTTTCCTACTTTTCTATTATTTTTCATCTACTTCTTCCTCTTGTTCCCTTTTTTCTTCTCCTCCTCCTCCATTATTTACTCTCCCCTTTTTCTCCTTTCCCTTGACTCTTATCTTTCTTCCCTTCCTCTCTTTCTGCTACTTCTTTTTTCTTCTCCTTCTACCATTTTCTTTCTCTTTGTTCTTCTTTCTGTTCTCTTTTCTCCTCCCTCTCTTCCTTCTCCAGCAAAAAATTCATATTTCATTCAAAACATAATTATATTAAATACAGTAGGTACTGAATTTATTCATCTCCGAAGAATTTTTTTTTCAGTCACATTGAGCGTTGGAGTCTCATCGTCAGTGCACAGCATAAAAACGTTTATTATTTTAGATACTTTTCTGGAACAAATTTTCAAATATTACCAATCCAATAATATTTGGAACAAATCACAGGAAATTTCCGACTTCACACATTTATTACTTAAAAGGTGGAATGAAATCATGTAGGGGTGGGCACTTTATGGCGATAACGCCATGGATATGAAAGATCTTCAATAAACCGACGTATTTCATGCTGAAGAGCGTATGTCATGCTGATAGCTGCGGTGAGATTTAATATGGATTCAGAGGCGTGTCTCTGGCAGCGAATAACAATAACGCACTCTTGAAAGGTCCTCGGGTTTACGGCCGTAATAACGACACATCAGTCTGTTACGACTAGTGATGGGAGGGGGGTGCGTGGTGATGATGAGGGGCTTAAGTAGGGGTGACTGAAGAGTCGTTAGCTAATCCATTTCAATTTGATTTGTCCTAACTGCATTCCCGTCTCGTTGGAGTCGTACAGTGCACAAACCATATAGGATTTATTAGGAAACACTATTCCGCTTAAGGTTCTCCACTGCTCTAATGCCTTCACTGAATCAACAAGATGTTGAGGGAATACCATTCTGTCACTCTATTTTCCATGTAACGGTTTCCCCTTAAAACAGAAGTAAGTAATCGGTGGGCAGCTATGAGTGGTTTGTGAAGCGTTATGCTAAATTAGCATACACATTGTTTTTGATTTCCCCACATTCAATCAGATATAAATCACAAATCGAATAGCTCACTGATATGAGTAATGACCATTCCTCTTATAACTATTATCTATAGCCTCAGTTTATTCAGATTCTATGATCCTAATTAGAATATTGAAGAATCTTCTCTTAGAATTTAAATATTTATATAAAATTAATTAAATTGTTCATAATCCAATGCAAAGCATCCAAAATATTACAAGAGGAAAAAAATGAGTAATTAAAAGGAAATAACATAGATAAAATAATCTTGAATGCTCTGTTTTAAAGATAATGTGTCAAATAAGACAGCGTTCGCTATTCATTAAAATTAAGTCCCCTGTTCTATTTTTATAGATGTATCGAAGAGGACAGTTCCTTTTGTATCACTCTTACGTTACTTACCTAATGGAGGATTTAAAATTTATGAGTCTCGTATGATAGAAAGAATTATTTCTCATTGGACTCGAAAGAGAACGGGTTATTATTTTTTACCAAAAAGCCAACTGTTATTGAAAAATTATAATTATGTTACCAGCAGCGTAATTAGCTCATGGAAAGACAATGATAAAAAAACAATACAAAGAAGAATAATGGGTAGAAAAAGCTAGTTTTTCAATTTACTCCAATTGTTCTTCCGTTCTTCATCAAAGTCGTTTTGAGGGAGCAAGTTTTTCTTTTATTTACAGTTGAGTATGGCGATTCAAGTGTACTGTAGTCTGCAGACAGAATGTAAAAAAAGGGAGAATTAATTAGTAATTATTATCTTTCCCAAAGAATGAATTATCACTCCACATATTATTCTCCTGGGATAACAAGCGTAACAATTAAAACAATACAATACTCGAAAAAATTACGTTAAAGAGAATCGAATTATTCTTGAGAGAAAAACATTTTCATGACAGAAATTAATGATGTTTGTAATAGTTGATTGGTTCACTCAAATGAGGAATTCAATCTGTACTCTTCTTAGAATGAGCAACAGAAAGTATATCTCCATATAAATGATTTCAAGACAGCTTGAAGAGGTTTTCTTTTGCATTTTTAATATGGATGCTCTCTTTTTTAATAAGTTGTACAAGGAGGGAAGTTTCTGGTATTGATTCCTTTCCCCACAACGTCCATTTGTAATGATCTGAAAGACAGACAAGGCCAACTGGAAACCTAAGTTATGGGTTTGTGGGATTACTTGTGACACTGAAGGAAATGAAATGTCGTCTAGTGCGACTCATTTTCAGAAAGACGGCTCTTCTCCAGCCTTCTCCTTCTCATTTAGACGTGCTCACAGAGCCCGAATGAATTCCCTCGCCACCCTTAAAATCCTCCAATGGGAATCATTCGTGTGAAAAATTGACGCTTTGAAATGAGATTTCACTTGACTGATTCGTCGCGATGCTCCAGTTCGCTGAATTACACAATGACATCACTTTCAATACAGCGTCCTGCTCATGTCACTTTGCCGATGAACAAACACAATTTTTTAACAACACCACCATCACAATCAACACACCCGGGGCGGCACCACTACCACTACCAACACAAAAAAGCATAGCCTCAAGAGTTGGATATTTTCGTTATCAATTTCAATGTATTTGCTCGAGTTCAGTGACTGCGGTTATTGATTTGACGAGTCCAATTGACTGACGTCTTGAAACGTCAAGGATTTAATGCAGAATTTGATGTTAGATTTGACAGTTTTCGTTTATAGTCTCAGAGAATTTTTGATTGATAGATTCATGAAACATCCTCGGAAATCTTCTGATTATCTTTTGGATTATACTCTAATAATCTTTATCATAGACAGAGGCGTCTTGTCAGCATTTCACACTTGAAAGTACACAGTTATAAATTTTTATGAGTTTTGTGAAGTGAAATAGATCTGTATGCTCTTTCCATCAAGTGCATCCAAAACCAGTAAATAAAATAATCTAGCATACCTCGTTAGATACCAGGAGCTATTTCCAAATCATATATTTACTAAATCATAAATAGAATGTACAGTGGGTCGTCTGACGATGCTTTTGACAATAGAGTGAAACGGCCGTCACGCCATAACTTGAGTTAATTTCCACATAAAAGTATTTTTTAAGTTTTTAAGTATATTTACCACTAGTCACAAGAGAATAATTCAGTATTGGGGAAGAAGACTTCTAGTAACTGAGAAAAGGCTTCTGATGGAATTATTCCTGCTCGACTAAAACACTGTAACAATATAGTAAGTAATGATAGGCTACTGCTTTTTAAATTTGTTTCTCAATTAAATTATTGCACTCTTGTAATTTTTGTAACACCTAGCTCATGTGCGTCATACAATTTTTATTATTTTCTTATGGAGTATCTCTTGCTATATTGCGCCCAAGTTGAGCTGCAGGATGTCCTCGTAGAGTACCTTGAACATGGGATTGAAGTAAGATGCATGCTCGAGGGCTGCCATGCCAAGACATCAAGCAATCTCGATGGACAATATTCCCGATAGAGCATCGAACAAGAGCGCGCTGATATGGCAGCAAAGCAGAGACGAACACAACAGGGAGAGTGGAGCCAACAGGTACTGTAATTGCCATTAAGATAATGGCTAGCCTACGTGTTCCAGCTAGAAACAAAGGAAATTCGAATGGCGGCTGATGACAAAGTGCTGTCTTGTTCCGGGATGGCTGCATAAAATGAAGCCCAAGCTCAGTACAGTGTACAATGCTCTGATACCTCCATCTAGCTACTGTGAAGTCACAATAAGTATTATGTCCACATGGATCACATAACAGATCATGATCTAAAATTTTCAAATATGCTCGGGAATCTGCCTCATTCATTTCTCCTATGATGTATATCAGTAAATGTATATACATTCCTATAATAACTCAAGCACAAGATTTTCAAACAAGAGAGACAAATTATGGAGTTGACCAAGTCTATAGTAATAGACCCATAAATAGCCTATAAACCGTTTTGAAGATATCGATACATTTTTAACGATTATTTACAAAATAACATCATAAACCAAAAAAGTTATAATGTGTTCTCAATCATAAACTTTCTTGATATCATTTTTACCAATTGTCACGTCTTGAGCATTTGAAATAACGATTTAAAAATTAGGTACTGAAGTCTATGAACGATGGTCTGTATTGAAAGTTAGCACAATAGAACTCGTGCTATTGAGCTATTATCCCACTAAAATGTCATAAACGCAATATTATATTAATGTATTCTACAGCTTATCACATTGAAGGTCCAAAGCTGAAGTGCCTCAGGGTTCATTACTAGGTCCATTGCTTTTTTGTTATTTATATCAACCGTTTACCTAAATAATTAGTGTTAGAGCCATCTTATTTGCAGATGATGCGTCACTCATTTTCAGCAATTCCTTTCTAGATAATTTAGAAATAAATGCCCTTATAGGTGTGCAGTCCATTGTCCAATTCTTAAATCAGTTAAAATTAATGATAAATAGTAAATAAAGTCAATACCTTCAATTCAAAAACAAACATAATTCAAATGAAGATAGGGCTTTGAATGTGTTTGCAAACGATAATCAACTAGACCAGGTAGAAAACGTTGCATTTCGAGGAGTTTTGTTGGATAGATCTGACGATTGACCTGGACTCCATACATTGAGAAAATATGTTGTAAAATTTCATATTTCCTGTGACTGCTTGCTAGGTTAAATGAAAAAAGCTACTTTTTTCAGCTTGCAATGGGTTCTTACTGTTACATATTAGATATGCTATCTTAGTATGGGGTAATTCATCAAAAAAATCCCTGATAGGGCGTGTAAGATCCAAAAGAAAGCTGTTAGGTGTATGGAAAGAGTAAATAGATTAGATTCATGTAGGCAGTTGGTTAAGAGACTTGGTCTCCTAATTGTACCCTGCTTATATGTGTATGAAGCTCCTTAATATATGAAAAAAGAGTGATATTAAACAAAATATTGATGTACACGATTAAAATACAAGAAGCCAAGGGGATTATTACTTGGTGAGTCACATTAGTAGCTTATTTTTTTACAAAACCTTGTTAAATTGGTAGGAAACTCTACAACAAGCTACCACAATTTTTAAAGAGTCTTGAACATAAAGAAATATTTTCAAAAAATTGAAAAAATATTTTCAAAAAATTGAAAAAATATTTTGTTGATAAAGCTTTTTATAGTGTACCTTCCACTTCAAAATTAAGCCTCACCCCAACTAATTAATATAGTAACTATGGTAAGTAGTGTATAAGATAGTATAATAATTGTTAATCTGACTTGTCTTATACTCCTTAACTGGAGTCTCCAAGACGTGATATAAAAAAAACTCAGGTAGCATTTTTTGGCTTGATGTGCCTCTTGTCTTAGCAAACAGATAGGTGGATTGAAAAATAAACAAATTTTACTACTTTTTTGACCTTCTTCTACGAGTTTGAGCCATCCATGCTATCCTTATGTAGATGCATCTCTTGAACGTTTTTATAGTATTTCAATTGAGTGAAGATGAGAGGTTTTGGTTGTGGTATCTATCGTGACATTTCTTAACGACTTTCAGTATTCACTGATAGTATTCTCTATTTCTAGTATATTGCATCATCTTTATGTAGGAATGAAACTAGCTTCTCTCTGGTTAATAATAAAAACACATCAACTAATTTATTTTAATTGGTACAGAATAATTTATTGGTAGTTTTCTCACACTTTACCTCTATACAAAATAATGACTACTTTTTATTCGTTTGCGAATATTAACCACAAAGTAATCAAAAAGCGTTTTATAGTGTACAAGAATTCCTTTCACATCAAAATCAAGCCTCACTTCAACTAATTGATGTAGTAATATTATGGTAACTAGTGTATACGATTGTATAATAATTGTTGATCTCACTTCTCGTAGGCCGGGTTCACCCGAGCTACAATCGCGCGATTGTAGCCAGAGCAATTAGTAGCCAAAGCAATTATTCTGACGGACAACATCCTCGCCAAAGCAATTATCATGAATCGCAGAGCTGTCGCCGACTTTTTTCCTAATACAAATACAAAAAACATAAAAATTTCAGATATTCAAATTTTCAGTCCCATGCTACTTAATAGCCTCCTTAATACAAACAAACTTAAATTTTTCTTCCATCACTCAAATTAACATTTTTATGCTATAAAATAGATCGTACTCCATGGATCACTTGTTATAGTGGCAACTTATGCAGTTCGAACAAATATTCTATAAAAATGTTATTATTTATGCTAGAAAACTTCTCAAGCTCCTACGTATTTACGACAGTGAGCTGGATACGCTAGGATTAAAAAAAAATAAAAAATCCCAAATTTCATGTTTTTTTGTTGCTATCTGACTTAAAATAGGTAATGACTTTGGCTAAAAGCGCGCGATTCTAGTAGAATCTGCTACAGGCCGGCTACATAGCAGCGAAGTGTAGCTCGTGGGAACGGCACAATCTGATCCTGTGCTCTACTAGAATCGCGCAACTCTCGATAATTGCTCTGGCTACTAATTGCTCTGGCTACAATTGCGCGATTGCAGCTCGTGTGAACCCGGCCTTAAATTAACTGAAGTCTCCAAGACGTAATCTACAAAAAGAATTTTCAGAGTTGAGAAATGACCCATATCTTAAATGATACCTCAATAGACCTGTGTTTAACAATAACAGACAAAAAAGGTATAGTCTCAATTGCAATTCATAGTAGACCTACTATCATTTAGACGGGTTTATGAGCAAAGGAACCCGACAGGTAGCCTATTGAGAAAACTGATCTCAGAGTTTGGCGGGTCCTCAATTCTTCAGTTTTCGGCCATTCAACCGGCCATTTAACATCAAGTATATTCGGGGTTTCTCTAAAAGTACTAACTCCAATTAGCTCAAATATTGTCGCTTAGTTCCTTACGCTTGAAGCCGTACATTTGTACTACAGAAATTCAGACCTATCTTTAGAAATAACCGATGATAGGCTACAACAATGTATTCAACAATCATTGACATGAATATTATTATTCTCATTTATGAGGTAATATTTGGTGATAATAATAATTCAAGCCAAATAATCGATAGTATAGAATCAATAGCTAATCTATCATTGATTCGAATAATTAACAGATGAGAGATATTTCAATTATTTTGGCGATGCTGTCATTACATGATTCAAATCGTCCACAGCCATTTCACCGAGGCGTTGTTGAGCTTTTGCCAACCCAACCCTGGAATTCTACACAGAAGTGCCGAACAGACATTTCGATCAGCAGACGAGCAATTATTTTGACAAACACCGATCGGGATAAGGCGCACTAGATTATTGTTTGCAGCATCCGATGAGGCTTTCTCGTTTTCCAAGAATCGCAAACAAATAGCGATGGAATCGGTGCTGTAAATCAAGTCACTAATGGCGAACGACCACTTTGGCCATGATTCGACTAACTGCGTTTCCGATAATTTATTGACTCTTGCCGTTCTTTTCTTGGCGGTTCGAAGGCATCATTGGCCGATTTCGACACGTTTTTGCGCCCTTACTTCAGGGTGCTTCTCAGTTGCCTCTAGTAGTACGTGACTTGAACTTTCCAATTAGCCTAATGGTTCGCCCTATCACTCGATGCGATTTCAAATGCATAAAGTTGGAGTTTTGGCTAATGTGATCAAAAACCCCGTGATGTCGAAAGTTAAGCTGACTGATTCATTTCAATTGAAAAAAACATATTGATCTAGTCAGCCCAGAAGCCCCCCAAAATACATGGGGGTTTTCTTCAAGTTTTCAATAATCATTAATTGGATAATCATAAACAATGATAATCAATAATAATAATTATTAACGTATCAACCAATAGAAAGTGATGTGATCGATAGCTACTGATAAGGATATATTTATATTGTAAACCAATTCCGGACCCAATGCTTGCATTAGGCCAGCTCATCTGAAAATCTGGCAACTCATAAAAAAGAAGGACTTTCAAACACAAAACAAGCACAATCCAATTACTTCAAATCATTTTTCATGTTTTGTTTCGCACAAATGGTGGTACTGATTTATTTCCTTCTAATGCCATGCAATATTTAGGTGGAAAACCTATTTGTTCCCAGTCACATTCCACTTTCTCGTTTTCTATTCAGGCCAACAGCTACCTCTCTATCTAAATTTAACAATTCGTCAAATATTAAAAACCTCTCAAATATTAATAATGAATCTGTATTTTGTAACAAAAAGGCGAATTACAGAGGTCTTAAAATTAGTCACTCTGCAACATAGACTAAGTTTCCTTGAATAACGTTCAATCTTCTGCTTTTTATTTAGCTGTTGCTCGGTAATGATAATGAGGAATGATCATAAAAGAGTTCATTTGCAACCCTGTTACACCGATTCAAAGGGAAACTTCATGGAGGAAAGTGATATAATAATAATGACACAGGAAAATAGAGAAGAAAGTCTCCAGCAAAAGCATCAAGCGTTATCAAAGTAATTATCAAGAGCAGTGTGAACAGTGTTCGAAGGTCAATAGCCTTTTTAATTATGTGAGGAAATTGTGAAGCCAAGTAGAAATGCCCAAGATAAGAGGTTATTGTATTTTAACTCCATATTTTAATACCATGAAACATTCAATTTAGAGATAATATTCCTTTGGAAAACTTGATGGAAGTCACTTCACTCGAAAAGCAGGGGAAAGGATAAAAAATGAAGCGATCCATTTTATGAGTCTGAGTTTCTAATGAGAAACAAGCTTGTGTGATTTTTGTCAAAAATATTTTTCCAAGATTGAATTATTTGTCTCAGTCGGAATCATAAAAAAAAAACATTTCTCCATTGCGAATGATTTACACAATAGCCCGGGGCTTGTGGGTAGTTAAGGTGCGTGAAGATACAAAAACACCAGTCCTGCATCAGAAATCGAACCCGAGACTATCGGAGTAAAAATAAGGTGCGAACGCCGCTAGATTTAGAGTATTGGGCAATTCATGAGACGTCATAATTTTGAATTTATCAAATGCATAATCCCTGTGATTTTTCATTGAAGACTTTATAGTCTTAGACCCGCCGTCTTAATAATTTTCTCATTTCATTTTTTTTCTACATGGCCACGTAGACGATCTCGATCTCTCACATGATATCAATCTCAAACAATGTTCAATGAGTCAAAATGTCTATCGAAACAAACAGTCCAAAAGACAAAATGTATTCAAATACTATTCACTACCCTACTGGAAATGAGTCCTTGACAATAAAACCACGAGTTTACACTGAGTTCTTGAACCGCTTGTAAGCTTGTGCTGAGAAAATATAGATATCCACCTTCACTTAAAAATGACATTCAAATTCGACCGGAAACATGAGAAAATGTTGTTTCAGAATATGTCTTAACATTCAGTTTCATAAGTCGAAATGTTTTTTTTTCGTTACCGCGTACTACATTATTTGATCTGAACTGCTACGATTCATCTGCTTACGGTCTGTAAAATTTAAGAGCTTAAAATACATAGCCGCAGTCGTGGTTGCGCGCTACAACACTATGGCCGAGGCTGGCTATAGTAGACGCCCACGCTGGAGTCGGCCATACATTGGCGACAGTCTCACGGGCGTGCCACTAGATGCTAGGTTAGGCGACTCAAGTGGCCACTGGCTCATCAGCTGTGGCTCATTATGATAAGCTCCATATACATTGTCTGTATGGCGGTGGCGCGCGATCGCGACTGCAGTGGCTCTGTATAATAAGGCTCCAAGAATAAAGATAAAGAGGTTCACTTCATCAACTCACTTCGCCTTATTTCACAATAATTTACATGATAATTTCACTTGAACATCAGATCAAAATGAGTATATCATCGGACTACCAAACTCAATTGAGATCTAGGCTATATTGTATAGAACTGGAGTTACAATATTCTCAGCAATATTTTTATAGACAAGATCGCGGTACAAAAAGTTTCAAAAAAGATGATCAGGAAAAGTCTTACTTAGAAAATGTAAATAGAGTTTCTTCAGATTTATATTAATAGCCTACATTTTAACTGAGTTTCATAGTCCGTTGATTTTGCAAATATATTTAGAGGTTGAAGCTTTAGCCACATCTTGAGGGAAATTTCTATTCAGCTTCCTATGGATGTAGGGTGATATCCACTATCACTATGACTTACGTAAGCGTAGGTTCACTCGTTATTTCTATTCGAGTCTCATCAATCTTCTAACGAGATGCTACGAGAGATATAAGACTTTTGAGTAAATTGCATTGTCTAATTTGGAACTGAATTTGATACAAGCTCAAAAAACTCGAGAAACTTAAATACTTTTGCATTACTCTTGCTAAAGCGAAAGCGTAAACTTTTCTCCGTCCGAGACATAAGCGTTGATCGTACTCACATACTTTCTAATTTCCCTTCTTCCTGTTGCCGTCTTTACTCGATAAATTCCATCCGATTTTCATCCTTCTCTCTTCTGCTTTCTCTCTAGATGCTCGACTTTTCGTGACACAACATCCGTGTACCGAAAGCGTCACTTCCTCCTCCTTCCGTCAAAGAGCTGGCGAGACGAGGAAAACATTCTCAACTTGAGTTGGAAGACTGTTAGACACGAAAGTTCAGACGCAAAACTTACTTTTGGAAAACTAGCTTGAAATGTTCAGAGCTATACACGTTGGCGAAAGCACTTGTCATGTTTCTCCTTTGTTCCTTATTCTGATGTTCTGATCTCTCTTATGTGTGGCATAGAAAAACAAAGCTCTAAAATGTATTAGGAGAATATGTTTGATTCAGACATCCAATCTTACATTGAATTCCCACAATAAGTTAGTAATTGACGAACGTTTATATTGTCAATCGTCCAAAAAGTTGGTTTACTTTTAGTTAAATTAAGATTGACAATGACGTGGCAGTCGGAACTATAGTATCTCGTGTGTTTTGATAATAGTTAAAGTCATTGAGACAATGTCAGTATCATTCATTAGATATCTACTACAATATCACCTACACCAATACTATTAAGATCTTTTACTGACGACAAATAAAAATAAGTTCAATGCATGGTTATTGTGTTTCAACTTTTCTCAATAATAATTACTGTCGAAAAACTCTATCTTTAGTGAGAGAGATATTAAATTTTCTTGAACCATTTCATATTGAACGTTTCTGTGATATTTTATATATCCATTGCATTAAAAGATGAAAAATAGATTTGTATTAATTTGATCGAGAAACTTCAAAATTTGGAGTTCAGTCGAGTTTGTCTCCAATTCAGTTGCCATGTGGAATTGAAGTTTATTTTCACTCTACTTTTATGATTCACTGTGTACTCATGTCTTTGAAATAAAGGATTGATAAATAATGTTTTAATATTTGTACTTGACTTAGTTTATTCGTAGGTAACTGAAAATTGGAGATCGAGGGAAATCCTCAGGCGATTCTGTAGGTAGCTCTTGCAACCTAGAAGTTTTAGCACTGTAAGCGTTGTAAATTTATTCATTTATTTATTTATAAAGGCAACTTTGAACAAGTATTTTAAGCCTAGGTAAAGGTGAGGGGGTGAGTGATAATACAGACAATTCATTAGAATTTACACTATTTCGTGAGATTCTTTTCTCAAAGAATACGCTGTATAAAGTAGGAAATCGATTGTATTGATTTCCAGACTTGTATAACAATGATATGAACCAGAAAAGGAACAAATTTCTGAATATTATTATAATTAAGATTTCTCTCATATTTATCTCCCATATCAAATTACTCAAGAAACTTTGGATGTTGCAGAAACCTTTTTTTAAATTTTTGGTGTTTATTACCTGGTCCTGCTTTTTCTGAACTGAAAATAAATGATGAACTTCAGATATATCAATGTTACAGATAATATCTATCTAAAACAACCTGCCTATTCCTGTCTAATTATATTATCCATTTTAATTTGTGAAGAAACATTATATATATTTCAGTTTATATCCCACACCAATCTCAATAAAATCCATCCCAATTTAAAATTCACCTTATAACTTGAACACAATAATAGTATCAACTTCTTGGACATCACTATAACAAAGCAGGTACATGCATTCAAAACATTTAGAATTTACAGGAAACCCACAACAACTGATACAGTAATACATAACACATCAAATCACCCAACCCAACATAAACATGCCGCTTTCAATCACATGCTCCACCGACTAACAAACATTCCTATATCACAAGAAGATTACAATATAGAATTGAATACTATAAAATACATAGCACAACAGAATGGTTACAAACACACACTAATAGACAAACTACTGCACAGAATATCAACAAAACCATTCACTCACACCAGCAACAAACAGAATAACAACCCCCATACATTCATCACACTTACCTACCTCAACAACAAAACTCATAAAATAGCAGCTTCATTCAGGAAACTCAAATATAAAATAGCTTACAGAACAACTAATTCACTCAAAAAACACCTGCATTCTCAGACAACATCTCAAAACAAGTACAACAGATCTGGAATTTACAAATTGAAATGTGATGACTGCAACAAGTTCTATATAGGACAAATTGGCAGGACATTCACCACTAGATTCAAAGAACACACAAGAGCCATCTCACACCCAAACACACATTCCACTTTTGCTGAACACATCATTTCAACAGGCCACAGTTATACAGACATTGACACTAATTTAGACACACTACACTTCATTCACAAAAGCCAGAAGCTCAATGTTTTAGAACAATATGAGATTTACAAACATGCAAAGCAGCAACCTGACAACATTTTAAATGATCAACTTAACTTCTTCTCACATACTCTATTTGACAAAATAATCCCAATTTCAAACCTCCCGCCTACTCATCCCCCCACCCCATCACCATTCCAACATACATAACCCTCAAACTCATACCTTAAGTCAGTGTACTGTGGGTCGTCTGACGATGCTCTAGACAACAGAGCGAAACGGCCGTCACGCCATAACGTGAGTTAATTTCCATTTAAAAGTGTTTTTTTAAGTTTATATTACATATTAGTGGAAACAAGATGGATCTTCAACATCATGAATTCAACGACTTGCAGTCAATTTTAATTAAGAATAAGTAATATTTTACTCACTCTCTAGGCCAAACGTTATCATGGAGATCGTGAAATCGTGGCATTTGAAAATGAATCTTCACTAAAAAGTTAATATTTTAACAACGCAGTTCGTCATGGAACAAGATATCCAGGAATTATTCATTATATACTCTAAAGTGAGAGTGAGACCGAATGTGTGATGATGTTGTATGAGAGAGCATACTCGAAGAGGTAAAACTGAATGTTGAAAGTGGCATTCAGTGGGTTAAAGGTGGTTCAATTGAAGAATGATAAACCAATGTGTATGAAAATGCTAGAGGAATGCGTGCGTTAGCTAGTGGAGGGAATGTGAAAAGGCGTGTATAAAGTACGAAAAAAGGGTCGAGTGACGTTGAGGATAGAAGCGCTATTTGCAAACCATTACCTGCATTCAAAGTTGAAGCAGGAAGTTAGAGTGAATCCTTTCATTTCTGTTTAACATTCATTACTTTTCTCGTTGAGCACATGATTCCAGTATTATTATTATTCCAGGTAAAATTCCGCAAACTCGTAGTAAACTAATACGAAATTTCTATAAATTACCAGTGGAATTCGATGCGGTGAATCATCTCTTTGAAATTCAAATTATACAATTTATACTTTACCCAACCTATAACTTTCCTTACAATGTCCTTGATCAATACACTAGATTTGAAACCTTTATTGTAGGCTACACTAATTTATTGACATTCTTGGAGATAGTCAAGGTTTTCGTAATTAGAAGAGTTCTGTTACATCTCTTCCTAATTAATTGTTTGTAATTTTACTAATCTTGATAGAATGAATAGGCATATTAAATTTATGACTAAACACCGGGTGATTACAAAATAACGTCTCAATTTTTAAGTGCTTTAATTATAAAAACTTACAAGTGTTTTTGACCATTCATGGAAGAGGAAATTATAAATGTGACCGAAACCAAAAGCGTAAACGATATTTAGGCAGTTTTCAATTCCTCCCCAAGCTCATAGCAAAATGTTTGGTGCTACAGTTTCGATGTCTGCAGTTATCGAACCATCAAAATAATCAGTTTTAGCTGGCAGTGATAGAATTACTCTTCATCTTCTATGATGGAATAAGAGGGGTAAATGAGGGCTTCTTGGGGAGCAGCAAAAAAAGCCCAATAGCTAATTTTATTTATTTTATAGCAAAAATTTTGAAAGTTGTTGTTTCTCTTACTGATTTTCTTGTGTGATAATTACTTATTAGTGTCTGTTGTGAGTTAATTGTCTAAATAAATTAAGAGTGTTACTTTCAAGTGTTGCCAGCATTATTTTAGTGCTAGAGCCCTGACCAACACCACAATTATTGTTCGTTATTAGATTAGATTATCTTTTTTTATTCATGTAAATTATGCCTATGAATGATTAAAAATAAAATTATAAACATCACATAGATGCACTAGTAAGCTCAGATAATGCTAATTATTATAGTGCAAGATATTATGTACAATGATCTCATTTGTAATCGTTATGTGGTGTAAATACAATATTAGTATTGAAATATATCTAATTTTACTCAAAAAAGTTCTAAGAAAACATAAATTAATTAACCTGATACACAGTTCTCGTAAATTCCTCATAGCTTTGACATTTAAGCTGGAATCTCTTCTGCCAAAGCTAGGATTGGAAGTCAGAAAGATCATTGTTGCGACTTATAGCAACACGAGGCTCAATTAATATGTCTAATATGGCTAATAATAAGACTAGCTTTTTACTTATTTTGAGCTTTTATGGAGGTTCTCCTCTATCAAAATGCTGCTATCAAAGCTACAGCAAGTTTATTGCCTAATACAGTATAGCGTGGACAATTTTCTTATTACATTGTGTAGTACTAAAAAAGAGATTGATGGCAAAAAACGGTAAATGCAGCATTTATTACTAGCTTTCTAATCTCCTTTTAATAAAGTATCTCAGTTGCAGTTCCTTAGTGTACTTGAGAGAGATTCAAGAGAAAAATGAATTTTCCGGCCTGTTTACAACTTGAGTCTACGAGAGCTACTCGTATAGAAGTGTTAACAATAATTATGAGGCTATGATCATAATTTCTGTATAAATCATGTTTCAAGGCAATCTTTTGGTTCTCAATAACCTTTTTATGAGAATATTTCCTGCATCAGCTCGTATCTTGCGCATATTTTAGTAGATTTACACCCCTATTTACAATCTTGAATAGTCTTGATGTATAGCCTAATATTCAGACATGTCATAAACAGTGGAATAAAGAAATAATATTGAAATCGTAAACTGTAGTGGAAGTGAATTATACAATCATGAACTACTTGAAAGCTTCATGATTCAAAATTTTAGAGCTTTTTTTTCCAAAAGTCTATAAGAATGGTGCAAATCATTTGTTTAGGTAATATAATAAACTACAGAAAAAATATGCATTGGGGACAGGAGGTATTAGAAGGATATAATGTATTAATTGTTACCCTTCTCTCCAATAACAACATTGAGATTTTCTCAAGGCACAAACTTTGAATATTTCATCATCAGCTAGACATTTTCAAATTTACAAAGATGACATCTAAAAATATTTGAGCAGTATTGTAGAAATAGGCTAACTGTTGTTTACACTGTGATGCTGGTAAGAAATAAATGAATTAATAAATATCGGAGGACTCAAAAAATAAGAAAATTCTTCGCTAGATTATTTTTGTTAGTGAGAATGAGCCTTTCAATTATATAAAAAAATATTGCTAACACCAAAAATCCAAAAGCTAGTAGAGAAATAGACATTACATTAGGAAATTGAAACCAACCTCTCTTGTTTTCTCGATATTCACATAAGAATATTGTATCATATCTCACATTCCAACGTCTATTGGTTAATTTCCAGGTAATTGAGTAAGCAAGTAAATCAATATCGAATTTGATTTAAACATTCCTGGAGGTACTCAAAACTGTCGTATCAAAATTGTTTTATCGAAGTGAAAACAAGTTTATTGCATAATTAAAAAGGCTTTATATTTATAATCCATAGCAAGGACAATAAACGTTAATTGAACGTCAATTATTGTGCAGTACTAAAGGAAAGATTGATGAGTTATGACTAAAGCATGTCTAATAATTTGGTCACATGAAACAAAATTCATTCTCATGCACTTGAACGGAAGTACTTTCTCTTCGAGAAGGGTTCAAAGAAATTCTTTCTCCCAGAATTTTTCTCATTGCGGAGCTCATTGGCTCAACTATTTCTTTGTCTGCATAGTGACATTCATCTACAAGACGATAGCTGTGTTGGCTGACTAAAGCCACGACACTAGATGGCAATCTGTACCTTCGCAGCCCATTTAACAAATACGTAACGAGCCAGTACCGGCTAGTAGTTTGGGTTACAGGTCAGTAGAATGAGACAGGCTGACGTCGGTGATCGCTGGATATTATTTGTTCGGGTGTTACAGGATCAGCGGCGGGCAGGAGAGGACAAGAGAGGAAACTGCAGCCGGAAACCGCCAATTAATCTTGTGTCCACACACGGGCTCGTAGTTTTGCTCCTTTCAAAGCTGTAGTAGTAGTAGCACAAGACACGAGCACCAATATAATCTCCGGAGATTAATGTGCAACTGACGTTCTGCTAGACGTTGTCCGCCAAACCCATAACGGCGTTACATCGTTCAGCACGCGCGTGCGTGCTTGTGCGTGCTAACGCGAGAAAGAAAATTGTATCAACAGAAGTGCAAGACAAAATTGTTGCGCGAGATGTTAGTGACGCAACACACCGTGCAGCGCCACACAGGAAATAGAATACCCCTCAGTAAATTCGCTCGGAGAGATTACTTTGTAGCACGAATCTTCAGCTGCATGTGATATAAGGTGGATTAGTTTCATCCTCGTGAGTAATGGACTGTCAAGTACAAAAGTGATGCCATTCAAATATCCCTCTAAACTACTAGACGCTATTAACCTGACTGGAACTGGACGTTTCACGAGGCTTTTTATTTGTAGAGGCATTCAGAATGCCACCAAACAGCCATTGCAGACTCCACCACTTCAACGCAGTTTCAGTGGTATGCAGCTTCTAGGCTTCTATTTATTACAATTATTTTTTCATTGGTAACACTTTTCATAATGGCACTCTTAGAATGTCACTATCTCTTGACAGTTCATGACTGCCAGTTCGGTTGATCACTGCCAGTTTCTCTTGAACTTCAACTTCCAACACTTCTTCATTTACTCTTTCATTGGCAACACATGTTTTTTCTCAAAATGTTACTATAAGTGACAACAGTAGACCACTGTCAGTTCATTAATGTCACTATCAGTTTTTTCTTGGACTGCAGCTTCCAACACTCAACTATCTATTCATTTGTTCAATAAATGTGTTCTTTCCCATGTTTTCTTTTCCCACTATTCAATTCAATTCTGCCACAACTTTACAAAACAATAAATTGAAGGTTACTAATTAACATAAAGGAAATAAAAAATACCTAACTAACCAGATATGAAAAGTAAAATTTTGGTTCAGGCACTACCAGCAAAAGAAAAGTGACCGCTTGTGGGAGTAACAAAAAGTCCGATTCAAATGACATTCAAGTTAACAATTTTTGGTATTGGAGCTTAGCCATTCAACCTACAGAATTAAATAGAGCAGGGTTTCCCAAACTTTTCCTGACCATCGCCCAATTTATATATATTTTTCGTCCACCTTTTTTTAAAAAATGCACAAATCTTAAAATTACAAACACATACATTCAAATATCTAAATATAAGTTGAAAAACGAGGATCTTTACAAACATTTTTCTCTTAATAGGTACATAATTTTCATTTAGATGTAACTATGATCATTAAAAATTGAAAATAATAGGTCTAAAAAAGGAATAACAATCAATGGAACGAATTAAAGAAAAAATTGAAATTAAAACTAAACTACATGAATTTTTATATCTAATTAACTTATCAATACCTATGTCTAATTAATGTGAGGGATGGATTTAATGAATTTCAATCATTATTTGTTGATGTCAGGAGCTATTTTTGTTGGAAAATTCTAAGATTCTAAACCCTCTCTCAACCATGTAAGAAGAGGGAAAGACTACAGACAACTTTTCTGTGATGCACCACAATCCAGGATATTTTGAAGTCAAAATGCTTGGTAGCCCAGTTTGAATCTGGGCTTTACTTCTTTATTTGCAACAAGCTCAATCAACTCTTCTTCCAGGGTATGGTCATGCAAATCTTGTTAATACTGTATCATTGCTCAAAGATCATTTCTTAGTAACACCGAAGGCAGGTGTATTATTATATATCTCATACAATTATTGGTGACTGATGAGATAGCTAATCTATTAACTAAGTTTATTTATAAAAACAAATAGTGTAATTTTATTTTATTCCTTGCTTTTATACACAAAAACTTCTGGGTCATATTGTACAAAACTGAATTATTTGCCCACCAATTTTTCAAATCGCCCATCGAATTCACATTCTGTCAGTTTTGCCCACTGGCATGCTAAAATCGCCTACTGCTGGGCGAATTCACCCAGTTTGGGAATCTCTGAAATAGAGGATAAACCAATCCTATTTTATTCCATTTTATATATACAAATAACAAAAGCGAATGAATTATTTTGAGAGAAAAAACAAAACAAAAAACTTTCTGAAAGGAAATACATAAATAAAATAGACATACTAATATTAGCGTGCTCAAAAAACAAGAGGAAGTAGAGAGTAAGGCATAAACAGCCAAAAATATATTCAGCTCCCAGAGAAAAAAAATACTTTTCCTTAATCAAAGTTTCTATTGCTTTCATATCAATTCTTTGTTGAATAAGGAATTATATTTATGAATATAGTGCTTATATATATCAACTGTCTTCTTATCAAGTTCAACTTAGAATCGCGAAACAACATATTTTTGCGAAGTGTCTGGTCTAAAGTTGTAAAAGGGTTTATCAATCCTAGAGCATCTATATCTGTTTTTAAATATTCTTTTGAAATTTCAAAAGAAATTTAATTTTTGACTACTATCTCATAATTTGATGATGAACTAAATTTGTGTAGCAGGGTGAATGTGTTGAGAATGGATGGGAAGTATGCAGCGAACACATAAGACCATTGGTCTTATGGGTTCGTTGGAAGTATGATTATTGAAGATCGAAATTGTGGTGAAATTGAATTGAATTGCTGCCTTTATTTCACCTTGGATGGCGAAGTTGAGGCGCAGCCGGCCCCCTCTTGCACTCAACCGTCCTAGACAATTATAAAGCACAATAAATAATGAGTAATCATCGAGTTATAAAAAATTATAACAATGAGAGAAAATGAAAATTGAGAAGAGGAGACTAATAATTCAAAGGCAATAGAATACAGCTTAAAAAAAATTGTTTAGAAAAAATAAATAAGAATTATCTAAAATGTATAAAAAATAAAATACAGCATGAGCTAAACATATCCAAAGCTCACACACATCATCAAACTTTGAGTTACTAGTAAGGAAAAAACATGGAAAATAAAACATTTATTGAACAAATAAATAAAGAGTTGAGTGTTAGAACCTGCAGTCCCAGAAAAACTGATAGTGATATTGATGACTCCCACACATGCACACTTCACTCTCAAACAAGGTCAATCTAGCCCACTGATGAACGCCACAACAGCCGCACTAAACCGGCGCTCGCTCGCCAGCAGCTTAACATCGACAGGAAAGGAATTCCTCAGCCTATAGGCTGTTATCTAGGAAGTTATTGAACATTGCTGTTCTACGGGCAGGAACAGCCAACAGGTGAGATCCGTGACAAGTTCCATCCCTGCCGATATCACACATGAAGCGGAATCATGCCGCCAAGTAATTGGGTGATCTGAAAGCATGAGTGCACAAGGACACCCACTCGCATACAGCTTCAAGAGGTTTAGTTGATTTGTCCTGTGAAGATCAAAAATAAAGCGCAAACAGTATTTTTGTGCACGCTACAACTTCTCAGTGAATTTAAAAGTCACGTCTATCGTCACTAGGTCACGGTAGAATAAAATGGGAAAGATGAGTATCCTAACAAGCATAATTTTGATTAAAAGAAGTGAGAGGTGTCCTATTTTCTTAAATGAATTAATGCCAACTATGGCTCTATTGCAAGTTAAGTTGTTATGGTCAGTTCAGTCAATAGCGTTTTGGAGCGTCAGTCCATTGTTTTTGACTGTAGTTTGAAAGTCCAGTCGAATGAGAGAGTGAATAAAAAGTTGGAAGAGAGAAGTCAGAAAAAAGTCCAAGCAGAAGGAAATGAAAACTTCCTTATAACAAGATAAATATTGTGTCAATCCTTCTGAAGATACATTGACAAGATAAATAACCGAAAAGTAAGTCTATTGAAGACTTAGGACGTGTTCCGTTGAAAAATGTGCACAATATCCAGACATCTCGGAAAAATAGACGAACTGGATGTCTATGAATACTGTCTGTGACGTGTGATGAGACGTTAATCTGACTGCGGCTTATCTTGAGTTTAAACGGTGCTCATCAATATTTCAGGTCGTTCTTTGACAAAGACCCATCGCTTAAATTATTCAGCCATGTTCCAGTGTTGGGTTTCGCGGCAAGCCTGTAGAAAAAGGCCCGTGGAAAGAAGAGAAGCGAGCACACTGTTCTAGTGTGAAAGGGGATGCTCGGGATTTTGGCATTCCTAACAATCGCTAACATGAACGAGTCCCGTAGGGTGGTTAAAAAAATCTCGTGCGAAGAACTTGGTAAAACTGCACAAAGTAAACTGCTGCGAAAACGTTATAAACGCAGTACAAATGCCAAGGGGCGTATAAATGGTCTTGCTTTTCTCCACTACTGTACAGAACAAAAGAATGGGATAAGAGAAGAATGGCATATCTCGCTTTTCTCAAAGCAAACAATTCTGATACTGTTCACATGATGTGTGTTGGCGTATCAACATTGTAAATCCGATAAATAAACGATGAACTTCAGTTTTTTTCCCTGGAATTCTACTGCCTGACTCATATGGTCTAGTAAGAAACTAAGTAGTGTATTAGAATAATAAAGAACAATTTGATGAAGGAAAGGAGTTGAAGTACATTCGACGACCTCAAAATATGATGAAATAAAATATATTGTTACATGTATTGTAATAATGTCTTGTTACCGATCAACATTTTTTGATTTTACAAATCTATACTTTTCTTCTGTGCATCTTTCCAGTCAAGTGGAATACACCAACATGATTATGATCAACGTAAAAAGCAGCTGATTTGATGTATTTCATGCATGTCTTCAAACCATAGAGACTTCATGTAGGGACATCCAGAGATTTTTTCAAGAGATGGATATCATAAAGAGAATCATTTTTTTGTCATCTAAAAGAAAGGTCCCAATGAAGCTTTTTTCAGTTTGGTTAATAATTTTTGGGATGCATCCTCCCTTGGATTCGCTTCAGTCTTCATGAGTTACCTTACATAAAATTTTGATAAAAATGAGTAATAGAAGATTATAGAGCTCAGTTGATAAGACATTTTATACTTGCCAGGCCCAAAAATAAAATATTAATCTAATGGAATGAATAGCAAATGAGCATGCAATCAATTATGTGCACTTTTGTTGGTGTTGATGGTGCCCTCATGAGTATGAGACTTGTGCGTGGGAAACAAGTGGATGATGTGACGTTATAGATGGTGAACCTACAGTTCCAGGTGAGCTGTGATCCACTGTGTGAGTGATAACTGAGCAGATAACGCCATGTTATTTTTTGCTGTTTCCAAGTGCATTCCTGAGCTCTCGTGACTGATCATCTCAAAGGGTTGATCGCTCTGACGATCAGAAAACGGTCAATAACTTCATATTTACTGGGTTGAGTGGAAGAGAGGGCTTTGAATCTCATATAGAATCTTAATAGAAGCAATAGGTGTATATATCTATCGTTTTAAATCTACCTATCCATTTATATTCTTATGGTACAAAAGAATATTGCATTATAATTGAGCAAAATGGAAACTTTATACAAAATCGTTAATCAAATAAGCCGTATTTTTTCTGATCAGCCGTTGTTAATACTTAAGTTAGTAGTCATAGTTGATCAGCTCAGATCTCTATATTTATGGCTCATTTCTTGAATTTTTAAATCTTTAATTTGGCACTTCTTTTTGAGAAATTTTCGAAAACACCCGCGTAGACCCTAGACTTATCATGTGTAACAAATTTCAACTGTTTTATCAATTGGTTTTTGTGAAACGGTGATGAGTGAGTTAACATTAAGATAATGAGATAGCAATCAACTATGTTTTTCGATGAATCTGAAGCCTCTCTGAAAGAAATTCAGCATCGTAAGAATGAATCAGAGCAACTAACAGAACGAGATGAGCATACAAGATTAGAAGCCCAGAGCATCACATGCAATGTGTGAAATCTGTGGAAGCGTTAATAATGAAGTTATTGCGTATCACACTAGGATAGACATTTATTAGTGTCCTTTGGCCTTGGTGCGGTTGATGGCCAACTGCAAGATAGCAAGCGAGACTTGCAGAAACTGATCCTATGCTTAGTAACAATGCCTGCAGAAACTGATCCTTTGCTATGCAACAAAGCCTGCAGAGGCTGACCACTCACTGGGCACCTGTGCTTGCACATTATACGCAGAGTTGCGAATAATGCATTGCAACCTGCTCTATTTAACGACTCCTCAGATACAGGAGAACTGAAGCAGTCAACCTTAATTAAACTACTGCACAATGTGGACCATACGCGCAATAGACCACTTACACTTCTGGAGTACGTTGGTTGGGCTCAGTACATAACAGAAAAACTGAACAATAGTGCTAAAAGCTAGTGGAAACTTGGTTCCTAGAAAATGTGTCATCCCTACCCTTGTTTCACAGATACTTGCCAATGAATATTATTGTTGATTCTATTATGTTGACTGCAGAAAAATGACTGCGTGTTTAAAACTTGCAGTAAACATACTAATTGGCACATGATTGCAACTCAGACTTCTCCCATGCAACATTGTTTCAATTTACTTTATTTCAGAATTTTTAAGCAATATAATATAAGTGATATAATTTTTAAGCTCACGTGTTTTGTCAGACTGTATGATTACTTGGTGAGAAAAACATTATTTTGATTAGAACTAATTAATAAATAATGGTAACTGTACCATTTGAATTCACTTTTAGAACTCAAAATTTATAAGATTTTTGTTGAAAGTTCGAAAAAATTTTTTGTACAAGGTTATGCAAGGTTGTAGATATTGCAATATATGAATGTATTAATTTTAAAATCAGATCAAATCAATTTTTTTTTCATAAGTTTTCAACGGTACAAAATCACAACAATATTAAAGTTGAGCTGTAGACACTTGAATTGAATACATGCTCCCTCATTTTTGTTGTGTATGTCATTATTTGTCATTTATATTCCATGACCTTATACGTATTCAGCATGAATATATACAATACATGTAGAATTGATTTGAATCAAAATAGCCCAATATTCTAGATAACTAGATGATTGATTATATTATTCGAATTTCAATAAGTTTTTTTTAGAGAAAATGTTGTTTTCTCAAGTGGGCTATTCTTCCATTGAATATTGCATGGTTCTTCGTTATTTATAGGATCGGATAATATCAGTCAAACTCATCATAAAAAAATTGTTTCTGCTGTAAGGCATTTACCGACAACTTTTTAAAACTCACATTATAATATTTATAAAACTATTGGTTTTGAAGTCAAACAATTTTCCCGATTTCTTACTTCTGTAAGAGTCTCTTTTGACTTTTCAGTTAGTTTATGAGAATCAATGACGGTTCCAACCAAAACATTTTTTCACAAACTGGATTTTTATTATCCACAAATCCCCCTTTTCAGAATTGCACTTTGAAAATTGCAATTCTATGATATTAGCATTTTAGAGATGCACCTCAGCACAATCTTTGCTCAAAGAGGGATGTAACAATTATTTCATTTATGATGTTTTATGTAGATATTCATCATTATGATAAGAAGTGATGTAATTTTTGTTTGAATATATGAATGTTTTATTATGTATTGTTGACAATAAATAAATTTAATTGAAAAATTGAAAAAATTAACATTTGGGAGAAAAGTTGAGATCTTTATCGTCGACTCAGAAGAGTAGCTTTTACTACCTGCTGTTATAAAGCACAGAGTTTAGTACCTGTTCAAGACGAAATGAATGAAACCAGAAATTACTCTATGGATCTAAACAAGATCCAGAGACCAACAGTTTATGAGAGGTTTGTACAACATAATGTTGAAAATTACCTGAACACAGAACATGTTGAATGACAAGGCGTGTCAAGGTTTGCAGTTGGGATAAACTTTGCAGGCACGTAGTGGCTTCGATGGGAGTAATTGAATGAGACAAGCAGTAGCTCGTTTAGTTGTTCAGAATCCGGACTGAATACAGCGAGCAACTTCTCTGATGTTGTTCAAAGTTAAGTTTAGATCTGACTCCAGCAAGATGGCGTCTATATAATATTGTCGCGCTGTCATCAAGCAGCGCGATAAATTCACAGATTCCCGATATTTCCGCTCCACTTTCCTACGGAAATTCATGACATCCACTTCGTCTCACATACGTCATATTTTCTTTGAGCAAGCTCTAGTGTGGCTTCACTTACTAAAATGAGCTTGAAATTAACTTGTGATTGCTGTGGTGGAAAACTCAATCCCACAGTAATTTCTATTGTCACCATATGAATGGATTGAACATGATGTGGAAAGCACTTTTTCAATGTTGGCTACATTTCAACCAGCTAGTAAATCTAAACTAGAACACAAAAATTATTAGATTTTTGTTGAAAGTTCGAAAAAATTATCTTTTGTACTAGGTAATGAGAACTTGTAGATATTGCAATTATTTAATATATTAATTTTAAAACCAGATGAAATCAAATTTATTTTTCATACGTTTTCAAAAGTATAAAATCATTACAACATTCAATTGATACTATTCAGAACCAATATAATTTGAAAAAATGTGCCAACAAAGAGCGAACAATTTCTGCACTGATACGAACTGCGCCGTTCTATCAGTGAATATTGAAAATATTTGAGGATGTCTTTATGCAAAGAAAATGAGAAATGAAAAATGGAGAACTATAAATTAAACTTAAAACTGAAAAACTGACTGAAAAATACCATTAAATTTTGAATTTGATTAGACTTTGTTTAATCGCTTTATTCAATTCAATTCAATTCAATTCAATTCAATTCAATTCTTTATTTCCACAATAAAATACAAAATTACAAAATATATAAATATACAATTGTACAGGAAATATATATTTCCCACATGGACTCTAGATCCGTGCGTGGGGAAAGAATTCTTATCCTAATATAATTATAAAAGAACTGCAGAAATAAGAAATTGTAGTCATTAATACAATATTTAATAGATTAAAACAACAATATGGAAATTCTTAAAGAAGAAAATATAATTCGACAAGGAATTAGTTTTCTTAAACTAGTCCGGAGTATATAGTGGTCTGGGTTTTTCTTAATACAGTAAGTAATATTCACAAATAATTTTTCAGTTAAGTCAATGAGTGCTGCATCGCGAAAGAGAAATCAACTTAAAGTTTCAGAGTAGGCCCAGAAAGGATCTTTCACATGTAGGGTGAGTTGATGAGAGCTTCAGAAGCCTCTCGGCCGATTCCTAGCAGCCAGGCGACTACCTTTTTTTTGTACACAGCGACACTGCGTCCCTCAGCCTCCTGTATTTGAAATGGAAGGTTACGATGGAGCAGGTGAACCATACGGAAAGGGTTACTGTTAACAGATGTGAAGGTAGCTCTAGGAGTGTCAAATCCAAAATTCAATCTGTGTCTGGTTGGGTAATTGTGTAGCAACTCGGTAAAAATTTCTGTTTTGTAAGATTTGGTAAAAAGTAGGAGAGTTTTTATGTCTATTTGTCTGATATCGAGGACTCGGAATTCAGAGAAAAGTTGATCGGTAGGAAATCTTAGCGGTTTATTTAGAATTATTTTAATAAGAGATCTTTGTGTGACAGCTAAAGGTTGTAGCACGGCGGCCGAGACTCCCCCCCACGCCAGTATCCCATACTGGAGCATCGACTGCACATAGGCAAAGTAAACAGACCTGCATTGACCCACAGTCAGCACCATTGCAAGCTGCGAAAAAGCGTACATAAATTTTCTGAGCCTTTTTTTGACTTCCTGAATGTGTGGAGCCCAAGATAACTTATGGTCGATTACTACCCCTAGATATTTGTACTTATCAACACGCTCAATTACATTGCAGTTGCAGGTCACCGACCGCAGGTCACCACAGGCATGCAGGGACAGTCTTCTCGGAGCAGGGTCACTGTTATTTCTGAAAAAGATTGGTATATGTTTTGTTTTATCAATATTTAATGTTAAGGTGTTCTGATCGAGCCAGCGCTTGATTCTGACCAAATCTGCCCCCGCCTGTTCATAAGCCTCATCCCACGTGCAGCCGGACGACACCACCGCCGTGTCATCAGCAAAAAGAAACAACTTCCCCTCAGTCGCCACCTTCTCCAAATTATTAATATATATTAAGAACAGGAGCGGTCCCAGTGTACTTCCCTGCACCACCCCATAGTCGATTCCAGTTTCATCACTATCAATTCCATTTATGCTTACATATTGTAAGCGGTTCTCCAGATAGCTTATGAACCACTCCAGCGATCGGACGCCAATATGTTTTAATTTAAGTATCAACTTACGGCGATCTATGGAATCGAATGCTTTAGCCAAGTCCAGGAAAGTAACCAGGACACGTCTCCCGTCTCCAATTTCAGCTGATACGTATTTTGTAAATTCAAAGAATGCATGAGACGTGCTTCTGTCTTGTCTGAAGCCAAATTGGTGATCAGATATTATTTTCTCACGCTCAAGATAGCTAGAAAGTTGTAGTTTTACACATTTTTCCAGAATTTTTGATAGGGTGCATAGTAGAGAAATCGGTCTGTAATTGGATGTTAAGTTTTTTTGTCCTGATTTATAGATTGGCACCACTCTGGCTACCTTACATGGTGTAGGAAATGTTTTTGTATTGATGCTAAGATTTACTATATGAAGCAATGGAGTAATTATTGCATCAATATTGTTTTTTATAAATTTTGAGGGTATTTTATCCCAGCCGGGTGCAGAGTTGCCCCTGATGCTCGTTACCACCTCAGTCAGCTCGTGCCGTGTTACTGGCCGCAGCCAGAACTCAGAACCAGCGGCATGGTCAGCGTCGTTCACCTCAGGTGGTCCGGCGGGGTCGAGAGCCTCAGCCAACCGGCGACCGACACTGGCAAAGTAGTCGTTGAATTCATTACTAATTTGTTTGACATCATCGGAGGAGGGGGTCGCAGTGCCACTGCATCCACAAAAAGCATTTAGTGGAAATTTTGATTTGCCCACCGGGCGTCCTGCAACATCATTTACAATACCCCAAAACTTCCTTGGGTCCCCATGAGCTTCATTAATTTTATTTTTATAATAGTCAAATTTCGCGCGTTTAATTAATGATTTTAAAGTATTTCTATATCTTTTATATTTAGAATTTAACTGCGCATTTAGGGGGTTTCTCCTGGCCTCTTTACTCAATTTATCACGGCGTCGTATGGATGATAGAAGACCACCCGTAATCCAAGGCTTTAACTTTGTGTTTTTTGCTCTGTAAACATGAACTGTTGTGTTTTGTTTTAGCGTATTAAATAAAATTTTGTTCAATTTAACTGAAGCAACATTCACATCATTTGAGTCCAATACTTCCTTCCATGTTTCGTTTTCAAGGAAATTTTTAATGCTTGGCCAATTTATTTTCTCATAGTAGTTTCGTTCTGTTTTGTTTGTTTTTGAATAATTGAAATTAATATTGAGGCATATGACAAAATGATCAGTAATTTCTGTTTGCAGAATAGAAGAGTAAGCTTGAGTATTTTTAGGAAGTGAAATGAAAAAATGATCTATACAGGTGTTACTTCTGGGTCGTGTTATCTTATCCACACATGCTACAAGACCGTTTTCACATAAGATATCCAGGTATCGCTCTGCCTGTAAATTGGGGTTAAGAATATCACAGTTAATATCACCTGCAATTATTCTTAGCTTCGATTGATTAGGCGACGCGGAACTAAGTAAGTCCTGCAGGCCGTTGTTAAAAGATAAGAGTGATGAAGACGGGCTGCGGTAGATACAGAATAATTCACAGGAAGTATTGGCCCAGTTGAAAGTCAGCGACAGGCACGTTGCGACTTCGCCAATAGAGAACTGGCTGCTAGTTACTGATAAAGATTCATCGATATACACAACAATACCGTCAGACTGGTTTAAACTGTTGTATGTACGAAATAAACTGAAACCCTCAAGACTCATAAGATCACTATCATCTCTAAGCCAAGCCTCTGTTAGAATAATACAATTATATTTAATTTTGGTTTCATTCAATAAAATTAATAACTCGTCAAAATTTTTATTGTAACTACGAATATTCAGATGCAGCACCCTGAAACTATTTGACCCATCACAGTATTCACCATTGACACTTCTAAAGATGTTGTTGTAATCTACAAGATTAGAAAACTCCAAACAATCAATAATCGGTCTATCGAGATCATTATCCTCATTCATAAGAATTTTTATCATATTTAATCGGTGCATCGTCCGGCTTACAGCTAATAAATAAAAAATATGCAAAGCCAAATTAAACTTAAATGTTAACTAACTTGTATAGTGCAAAAATAATAAGATGAACATGTAAGTAAGAAATTAATATTTACATAAATTTGATCATTATTATTCAAACGTTGATAGGCATAGTCGCATCCATTTATTTTATCTTTGAATGGTTAGGCATACAAGTCGATGAAGACAGTGAAATCAGTAGTTTGTTAAATCGATTCCTGATGAAGGTTATTTTCCTTAGAATAAATAGTGGTTATTGCCACCTCCAATGAAAGGTTCAATTTCTAAGAAAAAATGGAATCTGATTCAAGGATCTTAAATACTGCACACTACTCTCATTTAAATTTCACTGCTCGTGTAAGTAAGCTATACTAATCTTATTAAATTAAAAAATATTCAATTTCTCAAAAACGAAATCTCGAGCTTCTTAATAATAAACGTTTACTAGGTTTTATGTATCTATAAGAAAGAATGGAATCTGTATCAAGGATCTTAAATACTTCACACTACTCTCATTTAAATTTCACTGCTAGTGTAAGTAAGCTCTACTAATCTCATTAAATTAAAAAAAAAAAAAAAAAAAAAAATATATATATATATTCAATTTCTCAAAAATGAAATCTCAAGCTTCTTAATAATATACGTTTACTAGGTTTTATCGTTTAGGGATTAAGTTGGAAACAATATTATATTACAATGAAAGAAAAACAAATACAAAATACTGATATAAAAAAGAGAGAAAGAGAACAAAAGAAAAAATTCAAATCCCCTTTACGTACGTTGCTTTTTACAAGTAGGCTACTTTTTGATTGCACCAATGAGCAAAAGGGATTAAATGTGCACGTGTATAATACATTAATTCGCAAAAATAGATTATATTTTACAAGAAACATAGATGGACTTCTCATTATCTCTACCCCATCGTTCATCAATACTTTGTTGTGCCTCTCTCTGTACAATTAAAGATTCTGAAACATTGGATAGGTAGTTTCGTTTTGCCTAATAACCTTATCTCATTGTCATCTCATAATAATGTAATCTTTTCATAATTATCCAATTCCAGAATTTATTAGAACCTCCATTCCATCATGATGGATATAAAATAATTTAACAGTAAATACCTTGTAGTTATTCAATATTTCATAGATCAAGAAAATAATAGTAAAGTAAAGAAGAATTAAATACGAAATAAAATCAAAATTGCTACAATGCATAGGTGACTTTTTTCTATCTCGTTATTTCTCGTCGGCCCCATTTCATGATTGAAACTAGAATAGTATAATGAACTATTGAAGTGCTTTTCGATCTATCTTTTAATACCGTTTTAAGCTAATAAATGTGAGGCGGCTTCCAAGAAAAGGAGATAATAAGCAAAACTACAAAATTAATAATAAAAAAAATTAATTAATCAATTAAATATCAATCGTAATAAATCAATAAATTATTCCTCCATGGCCCCTGCAATTAATTAATTACAGGAGCCATGGAGAAAAATAAAATCATACCAATTAATAAGAGAATAACTTTACTCATCGTGGACACTTATAAAAAAATTTAACAATAATACGAGTTTACTCGTATCAAGTTTAAAAAAAAAAAATAAATTAAGTTTACTCTCAATGAGCCATTAATAGTAACTCAGTTACTTTATTTACTCTTAGTCAGCCATGCACTGCAACAAAGAATAAACAAGGATATGCGAAGTGAAGTATGAGGAAAATGAGATTGAAGGAAACCATAGTATAAATATTCAAGACAAAAAATAAATAGTTCACTCAACTTGAGCAATAAAGAAATGTTCATTAACTTGAAATGAAGAAATGACCAAAAAGATCAAAATAGATAAGACAATGATTCAAATAAGCGATGAAAGTCACTTTATACAGCTATCCAATCATAATCAGTACCGTTTCGATTGGTATGCTGTATAATTTATAATAAAAAAAGAAGAAGTAAAATTTTCTCTGCTTTACCTGGGCCTCGTTCGTTACACTTCTGGTCTTATCACTAACTACTACTTGCTTGCGACGTCAGCTCGGCGCCTGCACACACTGTGTTAACGCGCTGGGCAGTGGCGGGCGGGACAGGTGCGGGCCCCTCGGCCCCCGGAGGCGGCGCCTTCTCGGTAAGGGCTTGTGTACTGGTCACCCGGAAGGGCCGTCCACCCGGACTCCTCCTGGCCATCACGATGCCGTCGCTCGTCCACACTGAGGCCAGCTTCTCCTGTCTGACAAGGGACCTCGCTGTATTGAAGATTTCACGCGATTTTTGCGTCAGTTGGTCGTTCATGTAGATTTGAGACTGAGGGAATTTGACGTCAATCTCGTTCGCCATGAGTGTTTTTCGCTGGCGTCTCGCGTGTAGCCACTCATTCTTAACAATTCTCGACACGAATGCAACGAGGATTGACTGACCGCCCCCGCGTACGGGAAGCCAATGGGCAGCGTTAAAGTCCGTGCGAAAATATTGAATTTGAAGTATTTCGGCGATCTTCTCTAATATCGGGAACACGTTAGCCCCTCTAGGGAGAGCAGGGATACCGGAAATCACAATATTGTTTTTTCTTGTGTGCTGCTGTAGATCACTGATTTCGTCTTTCAATTTAGAATTTTCTGCTTTTAATAGTTTGACTTCCCTATCGGCACTTATGACCAGTTTCTCAACACCATCGAGTTTTGCTTTAAAAGCCGTAAATTTACTGTTTAAAAGATCAATGTTTCCCTGCATCTTATCGAGTTTTTTATCATTTGAGTCCCACCGGGTATTCATATCAGCACGTAATGCAGCAATCGCTTTCAGCACTGGTGTATCGATTTGATCGCTATTTTCAAGTTTACTTGTCCCTGACATAGGAATAGGGTTACAAACCTCGCACTTCCAGTTTGTTTTTGCACCACGTGTTAATGTTTCACTTACACACGTCGAATGAAACTGAGACTGGCAACTAACGCACTTATAATCATCCATTTTCCCCTTCACACCAACACCAACTATGTCCTTTTCACACTTTTTACACTTAACCATTACGAGTTGTATATTTTCGCGTATTTTTTAACTATTATTCAAGTAGTTATTATACGTTAGGCTATGGAATAGGACACGGAGCCGGCAAGTACACGATAAATCAGGCGGATTGATGCACCTCAAAACTGACTTAGACTACAAACCGGAGCTCTGATAATCGATCCGAACTCATCGACTGCTAGATAAGAACTGATTATTAAGTAATTAATTTGGAAACCAGAAGGCTTAATCAGAGTTTCAGGAGTTTCGATTTGAAACTGGAATAATTCACGAAATAGACTTGATCAGGACTATATTAGAACTACACAGCTTCTCAGCAGCAGCTATAATTGGCGGCTGAAAAGTCGTTAATTTGAAGCAAATCCCAAGAAAAGAATTAGATTTCTTTCCATCGATGTAGGCTACTTTATTGCGGACGGAAAGAGAACTATCTGTGCAGCAGATGGCAATTATTCCTTCTGCATTCCAGGATTGAGTATAATGACAGAAAAAAGGGACCAATTGAAAAAGCTTGGTGAAACCTTATTTGCACTCGATTAGAGAAAGAATTTCCGGTCTTGACTGTCAGAGAAGATCATTAAGCGAATGAATTTGTCTGTCGAGGGATTCAGAGCGGACTTTTTCGCTTTTCCTATCGATAAATTTCGGAAACGGCGGATTGTCGCCGGTAGATTTTCATCACCTACTTCAAGTCGAACGCTGGAGAAGAAATAGGAATAGCTTTTTTCACTCGCCGAGCGAACTGATTGTTCCATTCACCACGCCTTGGCAAATCATCAAAATTTGCCGCCTGGTTCTTCCACTATAGGCTACACTGCAGCACACAACTTGCAGCATTTCCAGTTCTGTGCACATAACACGCTATCAAGCGTAGACGATCAGACCGACGACAATCAGCAGTAGTACACAGAATCAATTGAATGATTTTTATGCTCGCGATTGATAAAAAAATCAAAAGATTGATAAAAAATTAGAGTTTATCAGAAGGTAATATGAAGTATTACATTCAATCAAATTTTTAATATAATATCATTTTATTTCTTCTTTGAGCTTCATGCAGGATAATAATTCTATTTTGGTCCCTTTGCCCAATACAATCAATGTTCCATCAGTACCTTCTCCATGTAATAAATAGTAACCTTTTCAAATAGTGTGTAACAGCATTGTTTTCCATATTTTCCATTTAATATTTAAACTAGTATGTTTCTCCTAACAACATAAACTTTTTCAGTTTGCACCCAATCACAAAGAAATAGTTTTATACTAAGAATTATAGTAAGTAGAGAGCATTAACTTGATTTCATGTACCTATAAAACTATTCGTTTACTCGATCAAGTCTAGAATTATTTTCGCTTGACGATGAGAATTTAGAGAAGTGTGGAAATCAGAGTTTTATCTTTCATCTTGAATTGTGCGGTTCTTATTGATGTGGAGACTGATATTGGTATTTAATTCATACAATTTTCAACTTATACTGAAAATTAAAATGAGTAATGTTTCTTGATGATTCATTTGGAAGTGTAAGGTTGAATCGTCAATGTATTTGTATTCAAAAAGTTAAACACACTTACAATTACCATAATATGGCTCTGAATAGACTTGGAAAACTAGTTTAGTTGAGTAGCGAGTCAATGCTACAATTTTCCACAATATTAGGTTAACACTTTTCGTGTACATTTATCTAAACTTTTCCAATTTTCACCTTTCATTTTTTATACCTTTTCAACTTTTAGGGCAGCAACAACAGAGATATTCACTAACTAAGGTCGAAGTTTCATTTTAGTGAGAAAAATAGTTTTCTTAGTAAATATTTATAGAGTGAATTGAACTGTTTTTCAACGACTCACCGCCACGTATCTTATTTTGTTTTCTAAACTTTCTTCGAAAAAGGCTTGTTGTTTTTCTGTCAGACAGTAAATCAAGTCAATCACATTAGCTGATCAAGGTCAAAGAAGTATACAACTGTTCTTTTTTATCTTTCTACTGAGAAGAATAATACATACGATTATCGATGCAGATCTATTTATAGAAACCTGAAAACCGACAATTTTATAGTCAGCGATTGTTGTTTTTGACCAACTTCCGTTTAAATAAAGAACATGATTGCCTTCCTTCGAATCGGTTAACGATTTTTCTCGTCGAGGAAGTTTCTCCAGAAATCCTTCACCACTTCTCTCTCATTGAAAGAAGGAAGATGAGAAACAAAGACCTTATTTATGAGCCGGTGGGAATGAAAGTGTCAATTCTTTACACATGATCGAGTTTGTTGACACGGTCTTCAGAGCCTGTTACATATCAAGTTACAAACGAATTTAATCAGTACTTGTAGTTGCAGTTACAGCAAAGTCTTATGGGAGTTTATCCTAGTAAATTGTGAATTTTTATGCAAATAACTCAGGGTCATAGAAGTCGATAAAAACTTTTGCAACTAATTAACGCCTATGGGGCTAATTGGATTGAAGTTGAGAGAATTTTTTTTCAAATTATCATTTCAATTTACACTTAAAAATTGCAAAAGATTTTGCAATACAAATACAAATGTTGATATAGTTAATTTCTTATCCAACAGACCTGATATTTTGCCCGATATGTGGCCAATTTTGATACAATAAGACCGCAAGATCCGATGAATGTAAGTGCTAACTGTATTTAAAAAGATATTCGAAGTGTTGAAAAAAGACTCAGTTGGGTTTGTTCAAAAGGGTGGAAGTGGGAAAGGGTAGAGGCGTTTTCACTTTTTCTTGTAAAGGGTATTAAACAAGCCAAAATTTGAAGCTGATTACGATTCAAATTTTTTCATTATTTGTCCCATCTAAAAAGGAAAGTGATTTCCACGCGTCGAAAACAAAAGTTGGCAATCTGAACACCTGGACTGATCGGAACGCAATTGATGCCATCTGCCACCAATTTTTAGTAAAATTTTGTTCCTGTCAAATTTCAACGATGATTTTTCTAAAAAGTTTCATCAGTTTTATATGTTATAATAAAACATAATTTCAATGAAAATAACTTTACAAATTATGGCATTATTGGAGTCTACCAAAATTTTCTCCTCCACCCCCCTTCCAATCTCATAATCAATTTTAAGTAGCTAGCGCAGTGTCATCGTTCTTCAACGGAGTTAGTATTTTCTACTTCAGAACGAAAAAGATGATTTTCCTCAAAATGTTTTGTTTGAAAATGCCACTTTCGTCAATTTTCTCCCACTCATCATAGCTTAACGGTCAATGCTTCGAGAATTTGGCATACATCATTCCATCCAGCTCAAAAAGAACTACCAAAATAAAAAAATAATGTTCAGATATCTTACTAATTGAAAGGTTCTCAATAATTTTACACCCCTCTTCTTAAATGTTCGGTTCATCTGATTTTTCAGGGATTGAATCCTTATAATAAGGTTTTTTTCAGGGATCATATCCTCTATAATCAGGTATTTTAACTTTTCCGCAGTCAAAACATGAAGCATGGAGCATCCTAGAAATATTTCAATAAACTATCCTTCAAGTCATGAATCCATGACTTCTGCTACATTTTTTGGATTTACAGCACTTTCATTCTGAACGTTTGTGGAGTTTTGATCAAAATTCTGCCTAGATGTCAGTGCTAATAGAACTATAAAAAAACGGGTTTACTATCAGCTGATTGTGAACGTACAGCGTTTCCATTCTCCACTATTCGATAGATTCGTCTACTGCCTGAAATACGTTATTATAGTGCTATGTCAGCTGATGGACTTACTGTGCTTTTATTCTAAACATTTGAGTTTTTCCACGGCATCAGACAGCATCTACTTTAATTACTGTGCTTAGGTTCGTTTAGAGTAGTTTCTATACACAAATAAGTCACCTAAGGACTACCACTTTTTTCTAAATAAAGAAAACAATTATACTAGGTCTGGCCTCAACTCATTTTAGTCTATGTTATAAAAGTGTAAAAAATAACCAACGGAATAGAAAAGGTTTCAGTGGTAAAAGTATAGCGATTGACCAGTTTCATAACTTTCATGCTCTTAAGTGTTATCATACTTGTTCTGGAGCATGAATAGAAAAGTGTTAATAGCTGTAGTGTAACTGTTACGGTAATATTACTATTACAGTATAACAGACCATTATGAGAGCAATAATGGAACATTAGTTCAAAAAGGAAACTATACATTTCTCTATGCAACTCTCGCTTTTCTAGTGGTGAGAGAGAAAAGAGACAAGGAAACAGGATAGATTAGAGAGCAAAGATCTAGATGTATTCTAGGTCCATTTGAAAGAGTGAGAGTGTAAAAAAGAGTGAACGAGCAGTCTCAGTGAACAATTTCAGTACAATAGGATGTATTTGGCATCAAGAACTTTCTCAACAACTCTCTCTCTTGCACATTTAATGAAAAAATGAATACAAAAGCGATTCGACGCATTTGAAAATTCTGTAGAAAACTTTTTTACATTTGGATGGAAAGTTTGCAAGGCTTGAACTACTACTATGTTGAAGCTGTCGTTATGAGAGGCAATGTCATGCAGAACGCCTGATATGTGAAACAGCGAACGTTTTACGAGTTCTATGCCACCGATTTAATATCTTTCTGTGAAAGAGCAATCGAACGCTCATTACTTTATTACAGGCCGGTTGATGAGAGCGTTTTATGACTCGTTTCCGGAAAGGCGAACTCAATGGGTAAATACTTTATTCTGCTCAGACAGACGAATTATGGGCTTTTCCGATTGCGAAATCAATTTATTATCGGAGAAAAGTATAATGAGTATGAATTCTAAACAGCAATAAGCGAAAAATTAATGCAAAAATACTCACCTAATCAGTGGCTATGAGTCCGAGCCTACATATTCCAAAATTGAAAATAGTTTCAAGCCAATTCTTTTGAAATCACTTCTTAATGTTACATTTATTTGAAAAAATGAGATACTGCTAGTATAATTTTCTCAAGTCCCAATCCAGCCATGAAACTACCGTGTTTGAAACTGCCGAGAAAAAACCTTAGTTTTGACATCAAAAAACAAACTGAAATGAAAAACGTTTTTTGTTCACTTGAAGCGCATTCTTAATTTGATGTACAGTATAACAGTATTAAATATTTTTAAAGTTAGGTAATATGATGTTTTTAAATAAGTGAAAGAATATGGAAAATGCTATATCACTTTAAGTTGTATAATTTCATGATGAAAAAATTCTCAAATAATTACGATAACTCAACATGTAATATGTACTGCATTCAATACTATATACTTTGGAGCTTTCGAAATCGGATACTAGATGCAACTATTTTCTTGAATATTGTAATGAATTTTTCAATAAAAAATAAATTAGAATGACAATGTTTTCAAATATTTTATCAAGCATCGGACATCAAGACTTGATTATTTTTGACTAGCCAAGTAAAGTAAATTATAAGTAGACAATTTCCATTCCAGAATAACGCTTCCCGAAATTATTACTAGCTCTATAACAGGATATTTGATTACACGTTACACGTTCCCTTATAACCAAATAGTAGTATACGTAACACTTTACGTAAACTGATTTGGGAAATACGTACACAATACTATAGAAGCATCGCGTGCTCTCGCTACTTTTCATCTGTGGGATCCGATAACAGCGATGAGTTATATAAATGTGATGAAACCTACACGTTTTGCTGCTGTGACGAATGAAAAACGAGTCTATGGTTTTTCTTGTTTGCTTTTGTTTTCAGCCCTGGGGCTGCCAATGGAAGCTCATTTTTTATTCCCTATAATGAGCATCATATGATGATGATGATGATGCGTGCAGATAATACTGCTAGCTGAGGCCGATTCAAATGAGCTCATTCTTCTAATGCTTATCCAAACGACCATTTTCAAACCTTATCAGGAAAAAAGCTTCCCTAGATAACTAAGATAAGCTTCATCTATAATATCAAATCAAACAAAGAAAAAGGTTCAAGCTACTTTGATATTTTTGAGTGATTGGGTAAAAGTTTCGCAAATTGTTCAAATGATTTTGATAACCCAATGAAACGAGTTCTTGACAGGAGTTTTGAATGCGATTTAAACGTGAACTGAGTAGTATATAAAGAGAAACAAAATACGTAAGGTTTTCTGTTTTAATCGAGTAATTTTGAAGGACTTGCATGCAATTCACTGCAGAATGAATGATGAATCTTCGATCCCATTATGATATCAGCTTTTACAGCTCTTGGGGAGTAACTACGAATTATCTCATTTATTGAAATATCCAACCTACATAATGTAAATAGGCTACCGATTATTATCTAGTAAATACAAATACAAAATCATTTTCCTAGGTACACTGAAAATAAGTCTGTGTGATGTGAGTAATCATCATTAATGATTTATTATTTATTTATTTTGAATTCATAGCATCAATGGTTACTTTGATTGTTCAAATTTTTCTCCTATACCATCCTTCCTGGGCATTACTTCTTCTAGGCATTACAATAGGAAATGCTGCAGAGAAGCCTATACTCCCAGGCGGGATAATTTGAGGATTTGCCAAGGCGTGGTGAATGGAATAATCAGTTATTTTAGGTGAATTCAACGACTTGCAGTCAATTTTAATTAAGAATAGGTAATATTCACGAAGAAAAGGCTTTTGGAAATGAATCTCCACGATTCGAGAACGTTTGGCCTAGAGAGTGAGTAAAATATTACTTATTCTTAATTAAAATTGACTGCAAGTCGTTGAATTCACCTGGAAAGTTAATATCAATTCAACTTAAAAAGGAAACAATCATTAAACTACGTATTACCTTAAGATCACTTGACCCCCGAATTAAATCAACTTACCTTCCAAGTAAATAAGAAAAGACCAATGAACTTGTGTTTCATTTAAAATTCCCAAGGATCTCAATTCTATCAACTTAGCATTAAGAATCAAAAATATAATCACTATTAATCACAAAAACAACTGAGGTAAAATACATCAATAAAACTACTACTCTCTCTTCGCCATCTTGCTCTCCCTCTCTCTCTCTCTCTCTCAACAACATTTTGAAGATAATCCCGAATAGAGTTCAGGGGCCACTCAACCATAAACAGTTGAATCCTCATGGCCCAAAGCTTTACGGAGGTCCGGCGAGATAACATGTAGCTTTCACTGGTCTCTGAGTACAACTGGAGCTCGAGTACAACTGCAATTGATTTTATTTTCTCATGGAGAATTATAAATCCATTCGCAAATTGAAATAAAATTCTACGATTCGGCTGCTGCCTGATGCTGAGTTGACTGAGAACAATGGGTGTAACCTAGCACCAAGTTACAGCGACATAGAGCGAGGGTGAGAGCGTACATGCGCTTGATCACTTTCCATTTCCAATAGTATTCCACTATTACATTATCACTGTACTGTGGGCACGTTATACTTATTTTATCAAGTGTGAAGGATATTACCATTCGGCTTAAACATGAGAGATGGTGGGATTATTATACTTTTAATAAGTGTTCAATTTTTCACAAATTGACAGCGATGACAGTGACTGAGTGCCTACCTGGCAAAGCTTCCTGAATATAATACTGTCAGTTGGATGATCAAACATCAACGTAGAAGACTCTTTTCTATATTTGGGAAACACTGAAATTGTGTATTTTGTGAAAACGTTTTCTGGTCCTACAATGCTATCACAAGCGTTTGGATGAAAACTTCTATAGCGCCGACAAGTGCTACGAGCTTTATCGGGCTGGAGCCTCCTGTTAAACTAAGGCTGGGATTTCGTTTTACAGGGGTCAGGTAATACGAAACACCTGCTGTGATCTGAACGATGAACATTATTAGCGTTTTCTACTGTACAAGTGCATGCTGTTTTCTTTATCCACGGCCAAATCTGGAGCGCTAGATGGGAACATATTTTTCACCTAATGTTACCTGTTCCTGTACCGGGAGTAGATGTCTGCTTCACACAAATAATACTCGTAATACAGAGATTGTAGTTGTGCCGACTGCTTCCTGACACACATAAGTTCCAGGAGAGCTATATTATTCTTCCCTCTTCTCCGTAAATAATAATCGTGTCATTGATAAAGTAATTTTCGAAAAAAAAAGAAATCTAGATAATGGACTCCATTTTATAGCAGCTCTGTTCTTATTAAGGTATCTGTTGTAGGCCCAATACATGTTCAAAAATTTACATTTTATTTCAGTCAATCATCAAATAAAGTATAGCTGTTTGGATGCTCCAATATATTAAAGTATTAGTCCAAATTCATCGTTAGACATGTTTAAAAAGTCCCAATACACTTTCATCTCATTTCCAATAGAAAAAGGCTCATACCTTAGGACAGATTCGTGCTGCGCTTTACTCATGTGACAAGTTTTACAAAAGCCCTTAATCGCAATAACTTTCCTATGGCCAATGTGCCCGGTAACCCCTACAATCTTATTTTGGCTATGATTGATCATGAAACTGGATGTTCAACTTAATGTTATGAAGCTTATTGAATCCAGGATCGTTGTGTGTTTCATTTGAATTGCAATGCTTCGAATTCTCACCTGAAAGTAATCGCCCGTGAAACAAACTTCTATTAATTTTCTGTGGAATTACACCCAGTTGTAGATCACCTATTCATATTTTTTTCTTTTATGGCTTGCTTCGTCTTGTCATTCAATGTTATTAATGGTTCTTTTGCAAAACTTCACTTCTCCTTGGAGCATTTCTTTTCCTGTTTATAGTAGCGAAGTGTTACTTCATAAAAAAGACCGTTGCTTAAAAGGGAAAGAGCGACCGAATGGTGGTCTCGCTTTTCTTGAAGGCGGGAAAACTTTCTTTTTCCCCCAAGTTTCTGTTCGCAGTGCAGCAGTAAGCACTCCGACTGGTATCTGAAAGGTTCTCAGGAAACCTTTCCCAAGAGTTTTCCACCCTGTAAGGAAATACAACGATATTTCATTTTATATTGCACTCTCCCACTGTATAACTCTACTTCGAAGGCTGAGTTCATGAGACCAGTATTATGTTTCAAGCAAAAAGTGATGATTATTGGATAAGTTTGTGATCTGATATTTGAAAGTACTGTACACTCAACATTACATAGTGCAACATTTATTCCACTAACTGCAACAGATATCTTCTTTATTCATCAGTCAATAATTCTGTGTTATCTTTAGCCTTAGTAACAGTGAAAGGAAGTGGTGACCGTTCACCGAGCGCTCGAGGCTGCGCTTGGAAGGATGACTGGCAATAGAAATAACCATCCATCCATCCAAGGCCAACCATCCATTACATCGTAATCATCAACTAATTAACCACCCATAGACTCGTGTGGGCATCATCGGCACAAATTAATGTTACTTAGACTTAGATAGTTCTTATACTCAAAAATACATGAATACAAAAATTACTCTAATAATCATATACCAACTGAATTCTATTCTACAATAGCAACCATACAATATTAATTATTATGCTTGAATTCTGATTTTTTTTGTATGTAGAGTACCTACAACCCGACGGTCTCGGGCTCGATTCCCGATCTAGGCCTTTCATTTCCATGTCATCATTCAATTTCTACGCACAATCCTCGACCGTGTGTGAGATTAATCAATAATTGGAAAACAAAATTCATGCAATTATTGATACATAATTTAAAGAAAAAATATTTAATTTCACGGTTACCTTGACATTATGTGTGAATTATGATGATTATTGGAGTGCGAGTTGATTACGTGAAGCGAGTTTGGACTCAAAGAAAGTGTACTCTTATTTGTTAATTATATTATTTTATTTTTTATTTTTGTGCCACGAATTCTAGAAAATGTGGCCAAAAGAATTCCTGCATTCCATTTTGAAAATTATTGTGATTGTTTATGAAGGAATAAATTTCATTACTTCAATTATTCGCAAGTAGGAAACATCAACTATTAGTTTTATTATTACTTCTTATTACAGTACTTCTATACTAGACTACAAAAGCATTTTATAGAAACTTCTACTATGGATACTCCAACTGTACAAAGATATCAAATTGAAATTCTTTCAATCTCCAATGAATGGATCAATTAAAGATATGTTTCCATAATTGAAATAGTTCACAAAATAATATGCTTTGAGGAGTAGCATTCTAGTTCTGACGACTTGAATTTTATAAATTTCTGCTTCAAAAGCGGCTTTTGAGGAACTCTTGGATAATTTGACATGACTCAAACTCGTAAATCGTAATAATTTATTATAAACCAAATTTAAAAGTAAATCGTATAATATACATCACAATATATCGCAATAATTCTCTTTCATCGTTGAAATAAGAAATTTATTCTGTAAAGCACTTCTCCAGTTGATGTAATCAAAATGAGGTGGAGTTGAGAATGCAGAGAATTTTCTGTCACTCGTCCTCAATGATCTTGATCTTAGCTTGTTAAGTGAATTCAACCTCTTGCAGTCAAATTTTGATTAAGAATAAGTAGTATTTTACTTACTCTGTAGGCCGAACGTTTTCGAATCGTGGAGATTCGTTCCCAGAGGCGCCCTTCTTCGTCATGAAAAAACAAATCACGGATCTTAATTTATTGAAGAATTTAAAGCCCGTACTCATGAAGTCTACTTTAAGGCTTCCTCAGTTCAAGAGAGACTTGAAAAACATTCACTCATAAGGCTTTTCAAGTCTTGTTTGAGTTCAGAAAGCCTGAAAATAGGTTTGTAAATGAAGGGCTGAGACTCTATTGTCTATGGGCCATTAAAACATGGGATTATAATAATGTTTACGGACCGGCGTATCATCTACAGCACTTTGCTGATTAAGTCTGAGCTGTATGTTAATCCTTAACTGAACTGATGCTGCAGTTGACATGCATCAAGCGAATAGAACAGAGACCGATGATTGTGATCCTGAGCTTAATGGTGATATCACCTGAGTATTGAATAATGCTTGCACTTGGCCAATGTTATGCAAAACAGTTGGCCGTTCGTATCCAACTACATCCGTGTGGTCCGCTTGAATAGACCGGCTTAAGCATAACAAAGCATCAAGTTCTGTTTCAAAATGAATTGAAGCTTGTTTAAAGGATATTAACAGAGCCCACCATTGAGATGAATCATCAAAAGACAATTTCGTCAATATTCCTATTCAACGTCGACCATTATTCTACCCAGCCTTTGATGTTAAGACAATAAGCCTGTAGAACATGCATGGTAATGAATTAACAATTCTCAAGTACCTTTGTTTCAATACAAGAAGCCATGCTATATCATTCTGCTACCACTGATTTTGACCCATTAACACCAGTACATAACAACAGTAACGAATTTTGTCATTAATACTGAGCGCACAAGTTGAAAGCTTTTTGGAATCAGGTCGCTTGATTGCAGACAGCAGTATTGTTCTCACCTGAAGCCAAATAATTGAGGCAAATGAATCAGTGAGTGATATGTGAATCAGTGAGTGGGCCGTCTTTCGACCCACAGGTTGAATAGAATTTCATGCACCTTTACAATAGTCACTAATGACCTAATTTAGCCAAACGTGGTTCATTAGATCCAGTTCATTGGTTCATGCAGAAAAAACTGGGTTTTCTTGAATCATCAACATATTAGCAAAAAATTCTATTCTACGAATTTAGCAACTGTATTGACTTGAAGTATTTTATCGATAGCCATTTTATTTGTGAATAGTTGAAGTCAAATAGTTGTTGACTATTTTTTTCTATTCTATTTATTTCCATAATTTCAGTTGTTCAGTTTCAAGATAGATCGACATGCTCACTGACAAAAAGTTTAGTGACAAAATTCACTATGAAAGTCTCACATTATGAAATTATTTTCTATTTGATAACCTGAGCTTCTGTTTTACTTCCATTCGATTTCCAGAATTCCCCCACTTCTTTATTTTAAATCCAGCTTTTTGCTCCCTATTCCTCCAGGAATTGCCTTGCCAAAAATACATTTCTAGATTCGTCAAAAATCTCAAAGAAAAGAATCAATCTTTTGGAGAGATTCACTCTTGGAGCTTCCTCTACAGATCTAAAGGTGCTCAATATTCTATTATGAGAGTGGAATCTTATTATGAGCAGAATATATAAATATAATACTCTCTTATCTTATATCATCGCTCAAAGAATAGAGTAGAAGCACATCGAAACACAAGACTCTTGAATTTAGGTTCTCGTATGTTATGAGAAAGTTTGTATTCAACTAACTCAAGTGTTCAACTTAATACAATAGGGTTGCTATGTAGTCTTTAGGAAGTAAAAAGGGTTGCCTCATACATTGAGACGCATTCTCCAGTCACCGCATGAAATGCTTACATTTCTCTCGATTAAGAATACTGAGACTGTTTACTTTGAATAATTTTCCATCTGTGCCGTATTTTCCACAACAGTGCTTTACTATTGTTCTCTAATCCAAGCTGAGTGGTATTTATACTAATGGCTCCTTTCACGAGGATATTTTTTTGAAGAGAAATGTGCTGCGTACTTTGTATGTGCTTTCTAACTCTTGCTTTTATGAAAGTGCGAGAGCTTTATAGGAATGGAAGTTTTTTGAGTTTTGAGTTTCTCAGTGGAAGCACAGTGCCAGCCAAAACAAGCTGAACTGCTGTGCTCACTTCCGTTCAAAAAGTCTTGTTGAAGACTTTTAAGTCGAAGCTATTCTTTGTTTCAATTCAAGTGTACTCTTGAGACAAAAAAGAAAAAAAAAGTTTCTCACCTTTTTCAATGACAGTGGAGGCACTAGATTTCCAGAACTACAGTATTTCCAACTTCTTCATTTGAAGTAATCCATTCTGTATGCTGATTATTCAGCATGACCAGTAACTAATGATTGAAATGGATTCATTAGTTTCTTTGAACAATATTGTAAAACTATAGCCTGATTACTCTAAACATCTATGACTTTTAAATCTCATCCTTCATATTCTTATTGGATATTCATTGAAAAAATAATTTGATTGTCAAATTTATAAATTTTTTACATCATTGCTAACTACAAAATCACTCAATATTTTCACGTTTTGATCATTTTCTCAACATTATTATTATAATGCCCGTAGACTATGGCTGATGATGCTTTATGACTAATTATGAAGTATCTATTCATGATGAGCGAAACAAGAACATTTATATAGTAATTTAGTGAATGATAACACTACTAAAGCAATCTCAAGACATGTGAATCACCTTCCATTATTTAAATTCAAAGCATTCAGTTGTTGATAACATTTAAAAACTAGACAATTGCTTGCAAATTTTATTGGTCGTTAATGCATTTAATTGACTCAGTTATAGCTGAAATGCCTATTGACAATGTATGATACAGTTAATGGTCAATGATAGGTTTTACTGTCATAGATTTAAAGACGCCACCCTTTCCAAGCGACTTTAGAACTGATTTACAGTTCATTTTATATACAGTTCAAGAATGAAGTAGGTCTATATAGTTTTGTGATTCACACCTATCCACGCAAAGTGGCTTGGCTACAAGCTACATAATAGTTTCGTTGAGGAACTTATATGAATTTATTCATGGATACAAACAAACCTGATTTAATGCGAATATCAAAGAACGATGTAAGTGAGCGGATCAGTGAAAATGTTATGAGCACAAACTCATTGCCATGAAGCGTAAGTGTAGATCTAATACGGTTTATCAATTGAACATTTCAAAACAAAAAATCTGTTGTTCTCTCTCACTCTATCCATGGAGATGAACTGACATTCCATGAATTTTTCATGAAGACTTGATGGGAATATAATTATTCTTGAGAGAATTTTATAATGATCTGTCATCATCATCATCAATCTCATTTTAACCTCGAATTCACATCTGAACACTCCATATAAGTTGAGTTTATATGTGATCGATTTTATTGACTTCCTTTGCAAAGGGTGGAATATGAGTTAAAAGAGATGAGTCTTCAGCTTTGACTTGTATTGAGAGTGAGGCAGGCATTTTAAAAATGGCACTTGGCGTAAAGCTCTACGAACTTTCCATTTAATTGGGACGGGCGAAGCACGATCGTGAGGTACTTCAATTCAACGCCATCTATTCAAGAATGAAAGAACTGAGAGATGAAGACCAGAAACGAAGACAGATCTATTGAAAGGTTGTTGCCAGCCCATTAGAATCCCGTTCATCTGTTTATCCTACACTTCAAGAGCGTGCTACGCCGAACAGCTAATAACATCCTTCAAAATATATGGGCTTCAGCTAGTGGAGTCTCTCTTTTTGCAGTTTGTTTTCCGGTTGAAAAATTCATCACACAAATTCCTTAAAAGTTCTAGGAATCGTTTCAGTAACTGTACGTTGTCAGAAATGCTATGTGATGTTTAATGACGTTTACGCGACCTAATTAAATTAAATTTTATATGATTGAAATAAGCTATGCACTTATCTATTTATTTCCTCGTCTTCTTCAAGTGCTATCTCCGCTTAGAAGATAGAAATCAGGGTTATTTTCTTCCCTCAGCTACTCTGCTCAACCTTTTCTAAATTATAAGTATGGGAGGAACAGCCATGGGAATCAAACCTACAAAAAATCCAATATCAAATAATAATATAAGATAAATAACAGTATAATACCAATTGATGAGAATAAAAAAAATTTAATCTATCAATTATTGTTAAGAGAAAATAATGAATGAATTAAAAAGAAACCGCGAAATAATATAATAAATTCAATTCAAAAAAACGTTGGAAAATGTCAATGTGGTAATAGTATTACAAACTGAGTTATTATTGAATCAATAGCTCCCAAGATATGGTGACCATAAGCTGTGATTATTCATTGTGAACAGAAGATTGCAAACGCAATGAATTATAAAAGCATGATGATCTTCTCTATTACGGTTGATTTCAACATAAACATGCCGATTACTAGCTTGTGCATTGTAAATACTGCAAAATAATGTCTTAGAATGCCTGGCTTGGTTGTGAGTCGAGACTGGTATCAGTAGAATAGTAGTTTTCAGCTTAGCAAACCTCTTCATCACGGTAATCGCTAAGTTGGAACATTATTTTCCATTTGTTTTATTCGGATCTAGCTCAACACTATCGATGGAAATAACGAAAAAATTGAAGAATTGGACAAAAAGACATAACAATAGAAACAGATTATTCGAAGGTATCCCATTACATGAGTATTTACGTTTTCAATGGAAGTTGAACATTCACTACCGCTGCTTATTAAGATTTCAAGAACTTACTATTACTGGTTGAATTGAAATAGTAAGGCATCTTAATGGAAGATTAATAGTATAGAAAAACTTCCCCAGAAATTTTGAAGATGTTGCAAATTAATTTTCCGTGAGAATGCAATAAGCGGATGACGTGTCAAATTAATGAGAAGTCTGACGGTTAAATGAGAGAGTGCTACTCCCTGAATGGAGTAGGAAATAAGGTGTTATTAAAGTGTTGATCTCTATGCCTGACGAGAAGAAGAAAAGATGACACGAAAAGGATTATGGGAAAGAGAAATAAATGATACTACTCTAAACCAGCTTTCCATGGTGGCGTGGGCTTCTAAAAAACAATGACCCCAACCTGGTTGAAACTAACTCGGAAAACTCATTGCTCCTTTTCAATTAATTTTTCATGGAGACAAATCCACATCGCTTTCGCAGACCATTTGAATTACAATTACTATCACAATAGATAAGTGATCGATTGAAAGTCACACTCAGGGTCAAGCCATAAACTTTGTGATTGATATTATTCATCAATAATTATATGGTTGATCATCATGATAATCATCCGGTGATTCGGAACCCACCCAAAACTGTATGTCCAACTCCTCAATCGCCATCATCAAACTCATTAGCCACGCACAGGTCTAAGAACTATGTGGGCTTCATCCTCAAAAAGACAAAAAAATCAATCATTCATCTTGATAAATAAAATTACTCTTCGATAATTTTGTGTTAATATACAATCAATTGATAGTTATCAATATTATAATGACTTATAAACTCATCATTCATGATTGGTGTAATATGATACGAGTTTGATTCTCAGACTGGAATTTCCGATTTAACATTTCTACACTAACTCGAACTAAACACAAACTTCTGTATGTTGCAGATAAAGTTCTTCTTCAAACTTATAAAACGTTATAGGTTATCCAACCACCATAAAAAGTACTCCAAATACAGTCAAATCTATAACGAACTTCCAATTAACGAAATCCTCCACGTAAAGAATTTTTATGGAGTACCTTGACATTGTTATCTTGATAAGATGGCATACATTATCTCTCTAAAACGAATCTTTTGCTCGGTTAATTAATTGAGTTACACGTCAATTCAACTGTATTTCCATGAGCTCTGTATTATTTTAAAGCTTAAAAAAATGTAAGATGTAAGAGCAAGAAAAATACAAGTTTTTACTAGTTTTGATCTGGGACAAACAATATGATAAAAATTGATGGTATAGTGTTATTCAGGACAACTAATGACTGTTAACTAGTAATAATATTAATACGGTAGCAGTAAAAAAATGTGCATGATATTTTTACTTTGCTGAAAAGTAGTAAGAAACGGTCATGGAATAAACCGTGTGTCTAGCATTTCAAAATTTGGCAAATCGCCAAATCTATTTGCACTGTTCACGTGATGCTGTCGATTTTTACACTGCTTACATAAGTTTGAAATTAATTTTTCTTTGCAAATTCATGAATGTCATCACACGATGTCAATGTAAAAAATATCAACGTTAGTAGGTGTCTGAGTTCAACTGCATGCGTAGTATACGAGCCGAATCTATTCGATATTCTACTGTTAATAACATAACATAGAAAATTAGAGTTCACCAATAGGATTAATTCTTCATAATGGTTAGCAAATTCCAACGAATAAATTGTTAGTAAAATATGTGAACTTATGTGGACTTATGTAACGAGTACTTTGAATGAATCAACAAAATCATTATCTCAATGAAAAGCACATGCATTTTCAATGCTCAAATGATAAAACAAGGAGTTATAATAATTACAATAATTACAATAATAATAATAATAATAATAATAATAATAATAATCCTTCCTTTCCTTTTCCTTCGTCCTGGTACCCCCAGAAGAAGGGAGTTTATTAATTTCAAAAAAGACAATACAAAATGCAAATTTCCTTTTTTTTTAAACTTGAAAAACAATACATTATACAGGAACGAATGTTACTCCAAAACCTTCACAAGAAGGTTTGACTGGAGGAGTCGAGTTAATCCATATCATAGCAAAAACAGCAATAATCAACTAATAAAATTATATATAATCAATATAACTTATGTCAATACAGGAATTGCTAAGTCATAATAAGTTGATAAAAATCTATAGGAAAAGTTATATAGTTCATTCCAAATTCAAATTAAATCATTGCTATCCATCATATAACGAAAATCAGTAAACTAATAAACAATGAGGCTTGGTAATCAATATGTTGACAAGAATCAATAGTCAAAATAATAATAATAACAATAATAATAATTCTCCTCATTGCTTGATTTAGTTTGAGTTGAGCATGTTCAGAACTGCGAGATGCAATAAGCAGTGCAACATCATCTGCATACCCAACTAGTGTTGTCTCTTCTGGCATTTCCAGACGTAGCAGTCCATCATAGGAGATATTCCATAGATCAGGGCCAAGGATTGAACCCTGAGCCACCCCTGATGTGACCTCAACACTGATCCACCCATTTGTAGTCTCATAAATGAGGGATCTATCTCTCAGGTAGGAGTCAATTAACCTCAGCAGGTACTTAGGTAACCTAAAAGTATTTTTCAGTTCCCAAAGCATGTCTCTCCACCTCACAGAATTAAATGCATTCTTGATGTCCAGTGTTACAAGCAGCACCATCCTTTTGGAGAAGTGGTTATAGCTTTCTGCCTTGCACACTGCTTTGCACACCTCCTGGACTGCATCAATTGTTGATCGCCCTAGTCTGAATCCAAACTGGTTAGGTGCTAATCCTCCTGCTTCCTCTAATGATTTATGGAGTCTTTTTTTAATCAATCTCTCCATGCCTTTCCCAGTTGTGTCCAGCATGCACAAAGGTCTAAATGAGGATGGCATTTAGATGGGGAGTCCGGTCCCACTAGGCGTCAAATCTGCAAGAAAGTAGAAACCAATCTGTCAAAACAAAATAATAATAATAATAATAATAATAATAATAATAATATTAATAATAATAATAATAATAATAATAATAATAATAATAATAATAATAATAATAATAATAATAATAATAATAATAATAATAATAATAATAATAATAATAATAATAATGATAATAATAATAATGATAATAATAACAATCATAATAATAATAATAAAAATAATAAGCATAGAGTATGTCTTTCATTGTTGGTAAGACACTTCCACGATATAGAGAACATATTCCACGATATAGAGAACATTAAGGACCTTAATGTTAACAATTTGAAATATTGTTTACTCATGAATGGAGGTGAATATTTTTAACCCTTACTAGACATACGTATGACTTCTTTTGCGGTGGTTGAAGGCATTCAAGGGTTGGAATCACCTCGTTTCCACATTAAATTCACCGCCGTCGCTGGCAATGCAATGCAATACGAGGGGTTTTCATTCGATTTCGCAGAGGCATAGAGCGTCTCTTAATCGTTTACTGAACAAAAGCAGTCTCGCCCAACTTGGAAGCCCTTCGGCATCGAAAGACCTGACTGTTATGTACAGCACGATTGTATTGTTACCAGAAACCCATTTAAAACTATAATCCTGCTTCAAACACGGGGCTTATCTTCAATCTCGTCTTCCTCTATCTCTATTTTCTCTTCTTACTGTGTGTGCCGACCACCTTGTAATTCCTCTTTATCCTCTTCTAAATTATGACAGTACGAGACATTCTAACAATGTGAACTGGCTCATTCCATCTTCACTTTGTTCTTAACAGCAAACAATTTCAATGGGGATTTGGAGCCTCATGTGAGGATATATTATGCAACTTCGAGTACCGTATCGTTTCCAGAGCTTTGAAAGTTCACTCAACCATATTCCTATCGAATTTCAGTTTGTGGTAGACTAAAGCTCATTCCAATAAAGCTTCCAACAATAATAAAAACTTGAGATTGGAGGGAAACTTTCGCTTGATAATTTCTAATACTTGATGATAAAAATAATATAAGTTGAGATTGGGTGCTGAGTAGTAGTGGTCAACAATGAAATGATAAAACAATGTCAATGAAAACAATTTAATCAAATCTATGAAATGCTCGAGTAAACTAACAAAAGCATATACAAAGTGTGTAAATTAAAATTAATAGACGCCGCTTAGCGCAGTTGGTTGGGGCGTCGCAAATTTAGCTTGCTGCCGTTTAAGCGGTCGTGGGTTCGAATCCCGCTCCTCCGTCTGGCATCTATGTATGTTATCATTCACCTCATTACCCACGCACAAGTCTCAGACTCATATGGGCATCATCAGCAAAAAAAATGCTCAAGCCATTGAATATCTCAGGGATTACTTCACTTGGCTGTGATTGAATCAAATCGTGGCAATTTTCCATACCCCAAAAAACACTCGAAAATTATGTTTAAAAACTGACACAGTAATCTATTCTCATTGCTATCACTAGACTGATAAAAATGCAGATCAGAAATAAATTTCAAAGAAAAAAATGAATGCCTTGTTTTCAAATGGAATTATGCATTTCTCAATTGATCTAGTGAGCATGAGTGTATGATGAAAACTTAAGGGTGGTTTCATGGTAGTATTTATGAAACTTATCACAGTATGATGACTGTACCCGAAGAAAAAAATGAGTAATTTCCACTTTGGCACCAAGTTACGCGTTTGCAACCTTTAGCAGTAGGCATTATGTAGTATTAACTTGACTATCCTATCCGAACAACGAAATTGAATTCTGAAAAATAGACCTTCTAATTATATACAATCTGGTTCAAAATTTGAAGGTAAATTTTGGCTGTAATGTTTATGATTTGAAAATATTACAGTGCAGTTAATCAATAAACATTTTTTCACAGTCGGTTGCATTAATTTAGTCTTAATGAACGAATAGATAGAAGAAAGAGAAAAGAAAGACAAAGAGAGAAAAATAAAAGAAAGAGACAAAGTGAAAAGGGAGAGAGGAAGAAAGAAATGCATTTGTATGCAAAAGTATACAAATAAATCTTGAAGTTTTTGTATAAGAAAAAACTAACTATTGATGCCTTTTCTGATAAAACCTTTCACAGCCGATCCTTCTAAGAATGTAATCAATGAATACAAACCGTGAAATATATATTGATCAGGGAAGTGATAGCCGTGATCCGTAGCAGGTATCTGTTAAATCAGATTAGATAAGCAACGTTCTGGGCCCTCTGTCACGGTGACCGATTGTATTGGTAAGCGAAATAGACTTTGTTCTCTGCTGTAAAATCACTTTCCGGTGGTTCGGAACCCACCTAAAATTGTAGGTCCCCAATGTTTTCAATAATATGGCTCAAGCGGCGAGGTGGAACTACCCGTAAGGGTCTCCCCATCAATAAAAACCATTTACTTCTTTTTATCTCCTATTCTTGAAATTGAAGAAAATGCAGAGCTCCTAAATGATTACAGTAGTAAAACAGTAACCTGAGAGCGAATGTTGAGAATACTGTTGCTCTCACTTATAATTCACCACCTTACTAGCTTCTCAAATAAGATTAAACACGGCAAATATCACGTAACCAAGCAATTTGATTAGTGCGCACGAGAAAAGAAGGAGATGCACTGACGCAGGTTGGGCTGGCACCTTTCATTAGCCAACGATTAGATCAGGCAAGAGTTTAATGATGTTGGTGTGCAAATAGTTGAACATGAGCCGAGTCACCTGTGCTGCGTGTGCTTGCATATCCTCAGGCGACAGTGTGTCTGGATTGGACATGCTCTCCTGAAGCCATATCATAAATTAATGCTGTGGCCGTACTAATAATCAGACAGAACGTCGCGCAAGGGACATGTGCTGGAAACAGGTTCGGTCACTGAAGGGCATCACAGAGGCCAACAGACCTGATTACTGAGGACTCTCCGCTCATCTGTCCGGCTATGAATTAGACACGAGCCACCCAGCCTAATGTCGCTTATTACTTGTCCGCATCTGTCGCTGCTGGATGAAGGCTTCCACTCGTCTTACACCTCCTTCAAATATTCAGAGCACTAACATTTGGGACGGTAAAACTATTAGTCACTTTTCACTTGGAACTCTTGCAAATACTGTAAGCTGGAATCTCCTGTTGTGTTTCCTCATTCCCCCTTATTACGTAAATGCTTCACATAAAATATCATTGTTAATGTCCAAACTTTTTCTCATATACAATCTTTTGTGTTGTTGAAAATATGCCTTTTATTAAGTCACAATTTTTTTTGTAAATTTACGAAAATAAAGTAATTTTATCTTATCTTATTCCATTATAACTTCCAGCTTCACAAACAGGTAGAGATCGTTTTGAGACTGGAAGATTTTTTTTTTTTTTTGAGGATGAAGCCCACATAGGTCTGAGACCTGTGCGTGGGAAATGAGTTGGATGATGGTGATTTATGAGTTGTACCTACAGTTTTAGGTGGGTTCCGAACCACCGGGAAGTAATTTTCAGCAGAGAACAGTGTCTTTTTTGCTGGCCAATCTAATCGGTCACCGTTACAAACAGGACCTACGAGAACGCAGCTTATCTATCTGATTGAACAGATACCTGCTACGGGTCGCGGCTATCACTTCCCTCAAGAAGATGGAAGTATGATTCAAACTATTTTATCCAGGATCACAAAATTGCTGAGTTTGATAGAACTGAAATTATTGTCTTGTTGAACTGAAACTTTCCTCAAAGAGCTGTGAGCAAATATAGTATGGAAGTGAAACTTTTGGAATACAATAATAAATGTACTTTCTAACAATTTCTCTCTCATACATTTTCTTTGAAGATTTGGAAGGAGGCAGTGGAACTATTGATAATTTTTCGTACGTTTTGAGGACAATTTAACAATCAGTCTTCTTTGAAATTTTTTCTTGAGACTTAAGATAAAGAGATAGTTTATACTTTGAGATTTCAAGGTAGAAGAAAGTTGGAGGCAATGCTAACGGACTCAAAGATTTTATCTAACTATTTTTCACATTCAATAATACATACAAGAAAGACAAATAATGGAGCTCAGTAATACTCGCTTATTAATGTACTTGCCGTTTTTTGTTTTTTTCGTCATTTGAAAAGCTGTTTGATTATCGGAAAGAAGTTTCGGGGAAGTTATTATGCATCAGTTACTTCTATGAAAAAGCACCAATTATAGAATCACGAACGCTTTTTCAATTAATAAGAGTATGAAAAAGAGTTTGCGAGACTGGATAAATTGATTTTCACTTTTGGTTATTATTACGAGAGCATTGGGGGAGATTGTATATTGCTGTATAACATCTGTTTGATGGACTAACATTAAATCAGACTTGAACTAGATAATCTAAATGAATAGATAACAAGATTCATAATTTTAACAATGATTTTTTGCCGTTCTTACCAAGGAGGATATTCATTTCTGGGAATTTCAGGAAGGAAGGAGAACGGTGCAGGAAGGAAACTCACTGGAGATGAATTCTATGAAGAAAAATTGATGCAAAAAAGTATGCTGCGAAGGGAGGCCGCAAAAAATGATGGAACGTAGACTAATGACAAGTACCCATTCTTCTTAATCCCTTCTGAGATTTTTTAGAGGAATATAAGAATGATTACCACCGCAAAGCTCATGGAAAAGATTTTGCAAAGATTTTTTCGGGACTCTAGTGATATTGAATAGCAACAAAGCCCAATTTTGAAAGCATTAAAATCTTGCAATTAGTTTTGAAATGTTTGTATGGAATATTAATATACTATAAATGCAATGTTTATATAGTAAATAGTATAATATACAGTATAATATTATATAACCTGTAGTTTGTATAGGATCGTATTTTGTTTCTCAATTTGTTTAACAAATACATTAATGACTTTCATATTCTTCGGATACGTCGCATTTACCTGTTTATTTATTTTGTAGAAGCAAATAAATGTATCTCAATTAAACGTGCCACAAAGCAAGGCTAAAATTCAATAAATATAGCTATAGTTTCAGAATGATTATCAAATATGACAAAATCTTGATAAAGCGAGAGTATTGAAAAAACTAGTGCATCTACTTAAAAAAATGGTTGAGGGTTGAGTATTTCCATTTTTGAGAATTTCAATAGTGATTTGTGAACTTTTTCAAGCCATCTAAATAACAAGCTTCAACTTTCATTTTGATAGTGAACTAGTCAGAAGAAGATAATTTTGATTCATGCTCCAACAGGCTCAGGCTTTGAGAGTGAATTCAACAAAAATATAGCCGACACTGATTGCTTTCATCAGTAACTGGAAGCGAGGTTGTGTTATGGACCATTCTTTTACGAGTGAGGTCTATTGTTCACAGAACTACTAGTTATTGTTGAATTTGAAATAAAAATACAGAATTTCCAATACCAAAATTATCGTAATTTCATAATGTATTTTTCTCTCCAAACTATCAATTTAAATTTACTCTGGTCGTAAGAGGGTCATAAACAAACAATTTATTCTCTTTTTTCCCAAGATAATGTGTAAATCCTCTTGGTATTTTAACAAGGATGTATTGAAACTTGATGATTAAAACCTTCCAATAATGAATTTGAATTTCAACCAATCTTAATCTAAATCACAATCTCCATCAGTCAGCTCTGGTCGTGAAAACATCATCTACAGATTATTTATTCTTTTTCCCCAGATAATGACGAAATTCTTTTCGTCAGCTCAGTGTTATTTTTTCTGAAAATTTGTATTTCAGCATGAATGTATTAGATTTTGATAATAATACCTCTCAATGATAAAGCTGAATCTTAAGCTCAATACGAAATCCAATCTCAATCTGAATCAGCTTTGGTAGAGAGAACATCGGCCACAGCAAAGTTATCCTCAATTTTTCCCCTGTTCATGAGAAAATTCTCTCAGTTAACACGTCGGTTATTATCTCTAAAATTTGATTTTCAACATCAATGTGATGACTCTTGACGATAATTTTTAGCTCAATGATGAAGTTTAATCACAATCAATTTGAATCTCAATCAGCTCTGGTAGTAGAACATCAAATTATCATCATCATCATCATCATCATCATCATCATAATCAACAACAACAGAGAAATTATTTTCCTCTTTCCCCGGATAGTGAGAACATCCTCTTGGTCAACACAGAGAGTTTTTCTGTGACATCTGTTCAGGAAGTCATAGAATTTGAACTGTGGATCTTTCACATCCATCTGAAGTGGTAGAATGAACTATTTCTTTGAGTAGGTTCTTTATACAATAGACACGTAGTCTAATAGAGCCGCAGCTTTGAACTACTGTCAGTGGGAGCGGCACATATTTTTGGGGTATTTTTGCACTGGGTAGGGGGAAGGGGGAATTTTTGGGGTATTTTCAGCGTTGGTGGCAGCACTGACGCGGGTGGTGGTGCTCTGCGGGGCGTGTATCGGCTCCTGTTCAGTGACTCGCGCGAGACCGGGCGACGCGTGCTTTCTCCGCGTCTACAGACCTCCAAACCGACCCCTACCATACCGCTCTCGTTTGAATAAACGCGCGTTCATATCCTCCCAGTGCTCCATTAACCTCATGGCGTGTGTAAGATTGTTTCTCCCTTCGCGAGATACTTCTCAGAATTTGGTTTTTTGTCAACCGGCATGTACCGTTGCAATTAGTGGTAAAAGGCGCTGACCAGAACTTCGGACGTGTTAGTGTGAATCGGGGAGATAAAAGATCAAATGTCGCGGTGTTGTGTGATTGGCCTGACAGTTTTCATTGCTCTCACCTCTTGTACAGACCAGGAAAACAACAATATCGGGATTATCGACACCTACGATGATAAAGGTCTGAATATTTTTTTTTATTAAAAACATAAGTTATCTGCAATATTTTGTTACTTCAAGTGAATTTTGTAATTTTTTACTAACATACGAGTTAAATTCTAGAAACAGGTAGGGAAGAGAGCTGAGAATTAAATGATCAAGTATTGAACTAATTATATGAAAATGTTAGGATATTTTTGCAATAATGATTTTTAAGAGCTGAAGAACTAATACGTAATAAGAGCTTGCGATATAAGCTTCCAAAATATTTAGCTTGAATCCTTGCTCATGATTTGCTAGAGAATAATCAGCTTTCATATATCCTTCAAAATTGAATTGATTGAAAGTAGTCATGATGATCAAATGGGATTGAGCTGTTGAGAAAATATACAAAAAGAGCTGTAATATAACAGAGAAGCTCATTAGATGTAATATTTAGTCTATTTGGTAATGTTTTTACTATTGGTCAAGCTCAATCTTTCTCATGATTTTTGGATCATAAGATTTTCATGAAGCATACTTCACTTATCAACAATATTTTTTATAATTCCTCCTATTGATAGACGCTGTAGGAACAACAACCTTCTAGAACTAATAAAGTAGAGAAATTCTTATTTTTTGTCAACCTAATTGATTTATAATAAACTCAGTTGCTGATTTTGAAACATTTTTTCTATCAAACAAGGGGGAATACACCAAAGACTAATATATCGGAAGTACTAATTTAAAAAAAAAGTTGATAACAGTTTACTCTCTCTATAGCATAAATATTGTACATCGAATGGCTCCCCGGATAATGACAATGCAACTACTACCAATCTCTTTATGTACCAAAAAATAACCAATTCTCGTTGAATATGTTGATGGTTTTCAAAAGAGAATGAATAGACTACCCGTCACAAGTGGGTTGATTCAGTTGAAGGGAGTACTGGACCTCAATCTGGGAGTTGGCCATTTTTCTGTTTGTTACAATATTTATAGTTTTTTCCACTGGAATGTTCATGCCCAAGAAAGTTGAAAACCGCATTTAAGTTTAGTAGCTTTCAATAAAACTGACAAGTCAATTTATTAACAGTTGACGGTGTTCAATGTTCGGCAGGTTGCAGTCTTGCGCCTGCACTCTACACAGAGAAAGTCTTTGAATTCAACGAAAAGATAAGGCTCTTATTTTGCAAGTAAAGTAAAGTTTATAATTGCAAATAGCCCACTAATCAGAGCTTGCTAGTTATTCATTTTGGAATCCTCAATTTTGTCCAAGTCAAATTTGCGAAGAGCATATAAAATTATATCATGTTGAAGGTCCATCTAGTCTCCACTAATATAAATAATAAAACTTGAAAAACTCTATTAAGTGGAAATTATTACTCACGTTATGGCGTGGCGGCCATTTCACTCTGCGTTGAGAGCATCGTCAGACGACCCACAGTACCCAGTATAACGTGTCATAATTTCCACTTAAAAGTGTTTTTTTTTTTTTTTTAGTTTTTATTATAAAATGATAAGTATAGTATAGTTCTTGATTGAGTTTGAACCTATTTGAACGTTAACCTTCAAGCTTTATTGTATAGAAAATTGGTTTGGACCACACACCTCTCTTTGTGTTTGTTTACAAAATAGTAGGACATATTAAATATAATTAAAGCTCATCTTATGAAAATATTTCGTAGGTAAGTTATTGATTCAAGTTTAGAATGCTATATTACAATCTGAAATGAAAGTGGATGCTTTTTTTCAAATTTTTATACAATCTAGATTTGGTTATTGAGATGCCATTTTTTCAACATTAGATCTTCTAAGAATATTTTTTCTTCGTTTTCAATATAGATTCGCATTTAAAAATAGCGTTCAGAATGCATCTTTAAAGCGCTCTACAACCTTTTTGAGACGTTTTGAAGACAGGAACTTCACGAACAAACAGAAATAAAGATATAATAAATGTTAATTTCCGAACGTTTACAATATTAAAGCGCTAGTGATGTTGAAAGGGCATCAGTCATTTTTTTCGATTTTCACTTTTTGACATATTCTGATTCTTTGATAATCGTGCTAACATTTCGTGTTAAAACGTCATCATTCCATGCATTATCACAGTTACAGAAGGCATTGGATTAGCGGAACAAGGGCTTCAAAAGTCAGAGCTTGGTTTGACCAGCACATTCTCACACTAAACCACAAAAAAAGTGTATTTATGACTTTCTCCGCCAATAAGAAAGGGCAACCTGTAGTTCCTGGGAATTTAGTGATACATAATAATCAGTGCAATAGTCCAAATTGTCAATGTCCAGCTTTGCTAAAAGTAGAAAAATCAAAATACTTGGGAATAATTGTAGACCAACATTTAAGATGGGACCACCATATAGAGAATATGTGTCAGAAGCTAAAATACCTTGTTTATAAATTCTACAAAATAAATAAACTGAAGAATTTTAAAATTACCAAGCTGGTGTATTCTGCCTATGCGCAGTCGATACTCCAGTATGGTATCACCGCATGGGGTGGTGCTCTTAATACCCATTTTAACAAGATCTTTCAAATTCAAAAACACATTTTGAGGGCGGCGCTGGGTAGACCCAGGAGCTTGATGTATTATCTCTAAGACAACTATATGTCAAGAATGTGATTAAATATATCAATGTAAACAAAGATAAGTTCATCCCTCGTGTAAATATTATATATAACTTTCGCAGTACATCTATAATCACTTACGAAGTTGCACGGACTGATTAAAACATTTGTAGGAGACAACTCTGGTACATATCTTCAAAATTGATAAACAAACTTCCTCATCATTACATTCATAAAAAACTAAGTCATAGTTCGAGAAATAAGTTGGAAAAGTGGATAGTGCTGAATGGTGATATTATAATTAACTATATTTTAAGCTGATTTCTATAAACAATTATCAAATTTCAAAGGGAAAAAAGAAAACAAAATTCTTCAACTCGGATACAACCTTACCTCTAACCATTTGCTATTCATTTTCTTTTGCATTGTTATTGATTCTTGCTTCTTGATAGAATGAGTTTATTTTATATTGTAGTGAACTCGCAGCTAGCGCACAAGTATTAACTTTGCTGGCTGCGCCAAGATTTTGAACATTGTAATGTATTTGTGAATGTTATTGTATCATTTGGTAAAATAAATAAATTTCTTTGTAGTGACGAAGGTGATATTGTGAAAGGTATCCATAAAAAATTGTCACAACCACATTTATTAAAACTTTGAGAAACTAGTTTCGGTTGTTACACAATTATCAATCTCAGTAATACATTCAAGCATTGGAATTAACTTAATTTTGTTAAAAGGGCATCAGTCAGTGACTGATGCTTATTGTGATACGGTTGGCAGTGAAGTGGGTGAGATATTGTTAGCGGCGATCCCACAACATAACCTATAGCAAATAATATTGTGCACCACAAGTGAGCAGCTCTTACAATTAGTCGATAAGTATCAGCGTGAACCAACTAGCCTACCAGCAGCCATCATGTGGCGCGACAAGGCCAACAAGAACTCCGCCAGTCGCCCGCATCCCTCAGGGAGTTTCCTGCTTCTTCGCCCCTCTCCTTTTTCTTCTTCTGCTTATTCCTGCTTCTTGTGAATGAGAAACTCGTGAGTGGAAATCCAAGGCAGGAGCACGCGCGACTTGATCGGTCCCAGAACAATACAAAACGCTGCAGGCGGTCGAATCTTCCGGCTCAAACTGAAAACTAATCCATGGTCCTCAATATTCACCGCACAGAATCTCTCCCAACTCCCACTGCTCTAATCGCGGGTAAATCATGCTGAAAGCAAATCACTATTACGCATAAGGCGGTGTGATTATTTGTCTCTAGAAGGAATGGTGTGTTTGTTGACTGGAGTTTTAAATAAAAATTCAACATTTATCTCTTCAAATTGCAACATAAATATTAATTGCTTAATTAATTCAACACGATATCTTATCACGAAATACATTACATACACTATTTTTTCATTGCATTGAAATCCTAATGAAGATTCACTCCAATGAAGACTCAGAATGAAATGCTAAGTGAAGGGTTTTTAGTACTTTTAAAATATTTTATACGGAGAAATGAGTTCAATAATGAGAAATACCAATTCAATCTTAGGGTATACTAGATTGATATATAATTATGATGTTTACATTTGTAAGCCTGATTGCTATGAAAAAAAAACATAATTCAAGTATATGTCTTCAATTTTGCTCTAGTTTACCAGTTTCTATACTTATTTGCGACCGTCGCCACAGTTTCTATTAATAGCTTAAATGTTGGAGAGAAATCTGTTGGAAATCTAAATTTGTAGGGTATAGTATATGATTCTTTTTGTATTGGATTAGTTTAATCAATGTTTATGAATGAAATTTATCGTTTTCCATTATTTCCTTGATATTGGATTTAAATAAGTGACCTCTTACTTCCACTAGGCAACTTTATAGATTGTATAGATGTATCACTAGTTGTGGTGGTAGTATTATTCGTATTTGAATGCGTGAACATGATGAGTATCTATGAAAGGCTTGATAAAGTTGATTTTTTAGAGGAATCAATGAATTGATGTCATTCATTGCAATAAATTGATACTGTACTTGATACAAATAAGATATGCAATAGACTCAAATTACTACATAAAATATTACTGTTATGAAAAAAAATCGTTATTAGAGTATCTCAATCATTCTCTTTCTTCAACTAATAATTTTGCTTTATTCTAACACTTTTCATAATTTATTTGCGACCGTCACCAGAGTTAACAACATGATCATCTATCATAATTCATTAGGTGCAGATTTACAAATTCATTCGAATTAAATTATACATTGAATAGGCATTTCTTATTTATTGCAAGAGGAACTGATATGGAATATCGCTCTAAGGAAGTCAATTCGAGTATCTCGGTTCCCTTTCTTACATATTTTATTCGATATGGTTTGCGGAGTCACGTACAGTGTATCCGGCACGAAATATATGCATTCCATACGTTTCGCACTAATGTAGCAAAGCACTGAGCTACAGACATTTTCTTCAGATGTTCCTTTATCGATCTGTAATGTGATATATGGAATTTGCATGTCATTTCATGAAGTTATTCGAAAATTCTATGTACGAGAGTTACTTTACCATGTTGTTAAGATGGAAAATATCAAATGACTTACTAACCCAATGGTTCAACTTTGCCAAGTAGATTTTTCTAGATGCTAATTTTTTTATTTTAACGCAGTAGCTGGCAGATTATCCTAGAAATATCATGAACTGTTATTTTATCGTACAACTCCAAACTAGACTTCACTTTTTCTTAACATAAAAATCAAATAAAAAAAACTTTTCTGATTTTTAAGACGAAGAAATTTGATTGATAGTTCTATTCATTAGAATATTTTGTCGTTGGAAATCTAATATAAACCGAATAAATCGAGTACAGGAGATTGATGATAGAGTCCACTCCCGATTATCCGGGATGGTCACTGGTAGGATCATAACGGATGATCGAAAATCACGGTTAAAACAAATAAAGGGCGTAAATATACCATACATCTTAGGGGCTCCAGCGATCGGATTATTTGATCTCATTGTACTGCAGTGAATAAGCACCATGAAACATTGACTTGAATTTCTGCAGAGGATGCGGTGTTTGGAATATTCAAGTGGATTAAATGAATGAGCTGAATAATGAAAAAATAAATCTTAGTAAAAAAAGTATTTTGAATATAAATTCATTCATAAATTGACGCAGAAAGTTGTAGAAAGTAAATAAATCAAATCAAATCAAATCTCGTTTGAAAAAATCTGAATCGCTCGATTCTTTGAATATATTGCTTCAAATTTTACCCGAGATATCATATTCGAGCAGTTCGATGAAAATTAATGAACACTAAAACTCTAACAGATAACCTTTCGTTAAAGAAGTTGCAAGAGTCATAAATATCAAGTAAAAACACTAAACAAAGTATTGCTACTTTGTTTATTGGGGCATGAGTTATCAATTATATTGTATTGTTGTATTTCAATTATATAATAATCCTAATTCCAACTGATATGAAAAAAGTATTCAATTCCAGAAATTTTCTCGGTTTAAGAATGTTTCAGAAAAAATATTTATGTATTTAGTATTAATAAATATGTATTCAGTCAGAACTGATTTCTCTACATCAGTATTTTATCATGCTTTTATGAAAATGAAAAAGGAAAGCGTGTTTTCATGGAAATTGACAAGGGAAACTTCGTTCTACATAATACAGTGCAGAGTAATAAGGCTTCCACTTTGAATTGGTGATAATAATGTTTCTAAATAATTAAACTCTCTATTTTCCCGTTCCACGTAAAAGCTTCATATGACATGTAATAAACACATGATACAAGATCGTATAAACAAAATGAACAATATATTATACTTATCAATGGAGGTTTTCCATAGAATGAATTCTGTAAATGTCGCTTTAGTCATTGCGTAAAGCTCAGTGATCCAAATTTCAAACAATGCAATCTAACAGTTGTAATTACTTTTTGAATGAGACAACGGTTATGTTCAATTGTTCACTCTTGCAATCATGGTGATTTTAACGAGACATTAGCTTTTCGAACTTTCAAACTTTATGGAAATGAATAGATCCACGCTTGTAGAAACAGCTGTTCATTTCATTAGCTCATCGTTCCATGTATGCTTTATGGTCAAAAGGATTCAATTTGTGCCATAACAATTTCATGAGATGCGTTTAAATAGCAAAATATGTATTATGTTTCGCTTCAAATTTCATGTGCAGGTTTTCTGTCAGTTGGTTTCTGTCAACTATCGACTTTCCAATAATTAATATATCATGGCTACGTTGATTTCTCACATAGATCAAGTTGTTTTTAACACTACTATTTTTGTTCTAGTGCTCGTAGCTTGGAATAATGTTCTCCCTCCAAGAAGTCAGTTCAATTGTACGGTCCTCTAGAGACACTTACTCGTTTTTACTCTTGTGCACCCTGTTGTGCTAGTCGTAGTTCCAATGATGCTGTACATGTACTTCGCTCGCTTTCTTCACCTCTGATTCCATGGACGAATTGGAATTATATTATTTTCTTGAGCGATTCGGCCTTTTTTGCTAGATGGATTGACAAATTTATCTATTGTTGCTGAACAGTGCATCATTCGTTTGCTTGCGTTCAAATTCCATGGACTGGAATAAATTTCTACTTCTCGCTCGGCGATTCGACCTTCTTTGCTAAGATAGACTGCCAAATCTATTGTTGTCTCCATGGAAAATCCATCATCCTTCATCCTGTGTGCAATACATTGTTGTACGATTATGCTTTTCAACTCAATATTTTCGTGCTCTACGTTCATCTACAGTTATCACTACAGTTGTGCACTTCAGTTACATGTGCTACGTTATCAAATGGCCAATTAAACTTACTAAGAACAAAATTGGCTCACAGCATCACAGCGGATTCACGGCCGCTAAATCATTTTTAATTTCACATTATTAATAATTGTTGCAATATCATTCATGAATTGAATTCTTAGGTGAATATCATCTCTCATACATAAATTTGGACTCTCGGCTGTCTAGCACCTCATTTATTACATTTGGACTCAGGTGTCAAACACCTCAATTTGATATGTACTTATTTGATTCTCAGGTGTATGTCACCTCTTATTTTGCACATGTTTTATTTCTCAAGGTGTCTAGCACCTCATATTCAATTTAGGCTTAGGGGTGTATCAACTCTTACATGATTTGTTTCCTCCGGTGTCTTATCACATCATATATTAGAGTCAACTCTCAGGTGTCTATCACCTCCTATTTGTATTTTTTACGATACTCATGATTTGTTGTTATGCTGAATATTCAATCAATTAGAGCATGCCTTGAACTACCATACAAACGTGATTCCTTACACAGTCCACTTTTTTCCCATTTTCTCACTGCTCAATTCCCTTTTTTACAACCTCTTCATAGTAGAGTGCGGCGCTGAGGAACAGTTTTGTTTAGATTTCATACACTCACACTGTCCTCAGCGCAACAATATGAATATAATACATCATAGCCCGGATGGAAACGAGCTGGTTACTTCTCTTTCCCATCAAATTAGAACTAAGCTTCAATTTCACTTTTCTTATCGAATGAATATCCTTGCAAAGAATTTCATGTTCCTCGACTTTAATGGATAATCAAGATAAGGATAGAATTACCTATTTAATCTTGATCTATGTGGAATATGCTATACTTGAGTACATGATGTACTTGTTTGAAAATAATGGATTAACAGCTTGAAATTTCTCTCACAATATACTAAAAAAGATGTATTTTTCTAGATAAACATCAAGTTTGGGGAAGTGATAGCCGCGAGCCGTAGCAGGTATCTGTTCAATCAAATAGAGATAAGCTGCGTTCTCGTAGGACCTGTTTGTAACGGTGACCTATTAGATTGGCCAGCAAAAAAAGTCACTGTTCTATGCTTTAAAATCACTTCCTGGTGGTTCGAAACCCACCTAATACTGTGGGTCCAACTCATTACTCACGCACAGGACTAAGACCTCATGCTAAAAAAAAAGTTCCTTCATTAATTTCTCCTTAAATCATTTAAAATTTCTCGCCAGGTGTCTTCAAAATTCCCTTCTGCTACTGCTCTACCATTTTCTTCTACCAAATCTATTTTCCCAGAAATGGTAAGAAATAAATTGATTAATATTTTTCTTACTCTCCGTTGAAAGTTTAACCAAAGTTTCTCCTATTCCAAGAAAAGATACATACATTTAAAGACCTCAAAAAGTGAATCAATTCTTTTGAAAGAAGAGTTTCCTCCTTTTAAAACCTAGCTGCAATGCATCATTTTTAGGTTGAAATTTAGGTCAAAGCTTGAAATTTAGTTTCCTCCTCTTTTAAATCAAAAGAATCAGAAATCTGCATCGAAAAAACTACTAAAATACATAAATAACATTGGTTGGAAATTAGGTGTGACATCGGTTGGATTGTTTTCTGTACTAGCTCATTGCTTCAAGCGTATTTATATTTTATTATGCAGTTCACAAAAAATAATCATAAATATTTCTTTACAACATGTCACCGCATTAAGGACAATTAAATTAGTTATAGTCATTAGATGTTTGATCAATTGTTATGGGAAGCATTATTAACATCAAGGAAGGATGAGATGTGGCACCCAGATACCTACTCTACAAAACAAACAATATTTTGGTAACACGTCCTCTTTAGCTTTTTATTCCAATTACCAAACAGGAAAAAAATGTTAAACAACTCCTATACAACGGGGATATATAATTCAAGCACACGCAGCTACCTACTGGAAAAATTGTTCTTACAAACCGTCCTTTTTGACCATGAAAAAGAGAATGGTTGATGAAGTGTAGGAGCAACATGTGTAGGATTCTGTTATAAGGACGGCAAGCAAATTCTGAATAAACAAACAGACCATTTTCGTGCAGAGTTTTTCGCTTAAAATGAAAAATGAGTCACAACCGACAAGCTTGAATCTTCTAAGATGAATCTGATATTTTTGCTGTTAGTGAAAAAGTGGCTGCTGGTACTTGAGTTGGTTTTGATAGAAGCGGCGCCCACTAGAGTATCAAGCAGGGAAGCTTCAGCGCCCCTGAACCGTCTCCATTCATATTCAAAATAAGATCACCGCTCGCCGTCTAGAAATTTAAACACAGTGCTTCTAAACACTAGTCGCACTGTCCATTAAAACTTTCTCCATATTTTAGAAAACGAATTTCCTGGCCAAAACTCATCTCTCCTTGAGTCTCACTTTCCCCGCGTCCATAAAACCATCACGGGATTCAGCCCCTAAGCTTCAAAATTAACTTGGGAACTTCTGCCGAATCAATATTTGCCAAGTAGCTACACATTCAGGATAAGCGTTACTGACTAAACTCATTTTGCTCGACTGTAAATATTTTGGGAACGTCATATATCATTCGCCTCCACATAGATAAATGGGGGACGAAGCTTTCACTTGCTTGAACACTGAGTAGTTTTTACAACTAGGATTGAGCAGCTTACAACTTTTTTTACATTTTTACAATATTTTGTCCATGACAATATGTTGTTATTCCATCAGCTTTGATTTCGAGCTGTCGTCATCCTCAAATTTCCAACTCTGTGGGTTAACTCGTCCATCCTTTTCTCCTTTCTTCCACTGCTCTTGTCTATGGGATCCACTCAAATCACATCATCTTTGCCCAACGCTTCGCTGCCATCTTTGTCACGTGACCTGCCCACCTCCATTTGACCATATGAGATACTTTATGTCGGTATTTCACTCTCAACCATCTCAAAATTTGAGAATTTCTGACTCTTTAACTCAAACAAAGTTCAAAAACGCTTCTTGTCATTTTTGCATGTGTAGTTTCAAGTCGTTGTTGATGACCAGGTCTGTGAGCCGTACAATATTGATGGGACATTTGCTTGGGAGTTTTGCTATCAATCGATTTGAAAAGTTGCCTTTAAATATTGACTTCAATGACCAGTATTCCTTCCATCCCTTATGTATTCGCTGTTTTACTTACTTCATTGTTCGGCTCTCAAAAGATAAATATCTGTCTTAAGTTTTCGTACTCTCCGACATACTCTATCACTCTACATAATTATCAATTGCGATGTCAACTCTCTCCATATGCAAATTTGACAACAATAATGATAGTGCTATTAATTATTGTGCAATTATAGTAAGTTTAGACCTATGACACAAATAGTAGCCTACTGCATATCTTATGATGAGTCTCTTATAACCGGCAATCGACTGATACCCTCATAAAGGTGTAATTCCTGTGCGGCGGCCAATACGTCTCGACCCTTACGACTCGGCTCTAGGGCTGCTAGGGCATACTACTTGCATGTAAATCAATGGAACCAATTCCTAAGACACGACTCGAGACGCGAGGCGTTCTAGCTGTTTGGAGTAATAACAGCTGTGCAATTTGAAAATACCGAGCCGACAGCTGGTCTTGATATATCTATATTTCTTTTATAGATATAAATCGAGGCGACTTCTGGCCGTCACGTCTCATCTGCTCACATGGACAGTATATTTGTATCGGCCGCGGCTTATTTATCTATAAAAATGTATAGATATATAGAGCTGCATCAACACCAGCTGACGGCTCGATATTTTTAAATTGCACACCTGTTATCACTCCAAACGGCTAGAACCGCCTCGCGTCTCGAGTCGTGTCAGGATTATTGGTACCATTGATTTACATGTGAAGCAGTATGCTCTAGCAGTCGTAAGGGCCGAGCCATATTAGCCGCTGCATAGGAATTACACCTTAACATGTACGTCAGTTCTAATCTTCAAACGAAATCAAGATTTACCAGGAGAGCAATGTTAACGCAACGGATAAAGCAGGATAAGCCTTTAAGGCTAGGCCAAAGGCTTATTGACTAACTAACCTTGTTATAGAATTATCATGATATTTAGGCTTGTTTCACACATAATCGGCAGTCGAGTAAATGATATTGTTCACCTGGCATAATTACATTGTATCATATGATTAAAAAATCGGATAAGTGTGAAGTACTCCACATGATACAATGTACTTACAGTCGGACGACTGGTTACCCGACTGCAGCATAAGTATGAAACTAGCTTAACAATTTCAAAGTGGTTTGGTTCCTGTATTATATTGCCCTGTTATAATTTTTATTTCGGGTTTAATTTCTAAAAAAATTGTATATAGTACACTTCCACTTATAAATAGATTCTTGAAGACAAAATATTACTTTTCACTTCAGACAAAGCTTTCCGAATCAGTGTAAAACCAACGTATGTGATAGTGTGGGTGGGCCATAATAGTTGCTCTTTACAGCGACTTCAGTCTTCAATGGATGGATGAATATATTCCAATTTAGGTTAAAAGTTATTGCTTTGGTTTTGCTTATTATGTGTTACTGGAGTCCTATTTCGTAATGGATTAATAACTAAAAATGCCGATTAAAAGAGTACTGCAACTTCCATAACATGTTTTTTTTTCGGAGGATGAGGCCCACATAGGTCTGAGACCTGTGCGTGAGTAATGAATTGGATGATAGTGATTGATGAGTTCAACCTACAGTTTTACATGGGTTCCGAAACACTAGGAAGTGATTTTACAGCATAGAACAGAGTCTTTTTTGCTGGCCAATCCAATCGGTCACCCTTACAAAGAGCGCCCAGGATTTTCGTAGCTTATCTATGATTTAACAGATACCTGCTACAGCACTCGGCTATCACTTCCTTTGTTGTGGCTAAAAGTTCAATAATTACTGATTACTGTCAGTCTCCTAATTACTATCAGTTTACAAATAATCTATCAAAGTTTTGAAGATAATGCATTGAAATTTGGAAATTCTTCCTATCGAATAAGCTGCTCTTCAAACAATTTTGAACGTTGTGAAAAATTCGACTTCTATGTACACCGGTTCTAAATCGGAGAGGAAAGAATATTCCAGACATATTTTCGATTAGAGATCATTACAACTTGTTCAGAAAACGGATCTCTGTTTTCAGGCTTTTTCATTGTTGTAGTCGCTCAACTCGTTTTATAGCTGAAAGTTATAAATCCAATCTCAAATCTCAACTCCGGTCGCTAATGTTGAAAATTGGATACTGCTCATTAAATTGGCTTTCAACCACTTTAAATTTTGTGGGTAAATTTGAAGCGACAGCTCCAATCTCATTATATTATATCACAGGCTCTCACTCTCCAACAACCTATTATAACTTCTAATTGATTTAATAAATCTCTAACTCGACTTCTCAAATCCAAGAGGAGTTTTAATTAAGGGAGCTCAATTGAGTTTTCTAATGCTTAGCCTATATGACGGTCTTGTCTCGAAGATATCTTGGAACTTTTGACCTGCAGGGTAATCAACAATAATTAACAGCTTTTGAGTTTTCCTGAAGTAGGTCAATCCAAATTTGCTGTTAGTTCGCTAGGAAGAGAAGAGTAAGTTCTCTCTCATCGAAAAAACCATTTGCTATTGTTTTATGGTTTATGGGTTATCATCTATTCATATCAAGCTCAATGCTGCCAGTATTCCATGAATATTCCACATTGCCGATATGACAGCACTTCGAAGCAAAGATTCATTCCATGAATTCTTCTCCCTTGATTCCTCAATAATACAATAGTATAACTATGAATAAAAGTAGAATTAAATTTGATTCATCTCCTAACACTTGTTTCAGTTGCTATTATTATGTTACAATTATTATTATGCCGCAAAAAATACTCCGTTATCTGCTGTAAGATCACTTCCTTGTTGTTTGGAGCTCACCAAAAACTGTAGATCCAACTCATCAACCACCATCATTCAGTTCTTTACCCTCGCACAGGTCTTTGTAATTCTTTTGTATTCATTAAAGTACTCTACTATTGAAAACATTATAACATACGTATACTTTCTATTTCCTTCACAGTTTTCTTTGAACATAGAAAGAATGATATTTTCGGTATTAACCATTGTTTATTGTCGTGTTATTCTTTCCATATTGATATCAACATGACATCTTTTAATTCCAAATTTTCTTTATTTTCTCTTTTTGGAAAATAAACCATTACTGATTTTTTCCAATCCAATAATTGCGAGATTGTCTATTCTATTTCCCTTCAACTTTAGCACACTTAAAATAAATATGAGAACAGACTGGCAAAGATCTATTTTGATAGGTTATAGCCGTTACTTGTGAAATTATAATCCTAATAGAATTAACTAATGATAAGGGGCGAACCCACATTTTTGGGGCTGGGATACTAAATAAAGCAATATTTTGCGGATTTATCGCTTAAGAAGAGGTCCTGTCATAAAAACACGAAAACAGCTTTTAGTTTGTTTGAAATTTCGGGAAGATACATATTTTTTATCTCCCTCGGGTCGTGACTGATGATGATTGATGTAAGGAATTCTTCTAGAACTCTCAGATAAGCTATGATTAACTTGTGACTGAGCTTCCTACTTTATTCTAGCTGAAAAGGTAGTTTGACTCCAAATTAGTTTTAAATGATCGAATGAAATTTTCTCAGGCGACATCCTATTGAAACAAAAAATGCTGAGAAAATGTTTTTTTGTTTGTTTAATAGATTGATTACCAAACTATGACTTTAAAGTCTGTCTGAACTTACTGCACTACTTCAATTTAAAAGGTAATTTTAATCAAAACTTATTTGAAGTGATCAACTGTATTGACTAAACTTTCTCAAGTAACACTAAATTAAAAATGATGATGTCCAATGAATTATAAATAGGTCTACTCCATATTAGAGTATCATTCAAATAGATTGATGATTAAATTGAAAAGAAACAACATTTTTTTCCAATTTGCTATCGAGAATATCTTGAGTTACCTCTATCGTGGAAGAAAATGTAAGGTATATGTACAGTCCATTATATTATTTTTCTTTGGCGTCGCACCTGGTAGTGGAGTACAGACACTTCATGCAACGTCGTGTCCACTCCAATGACCAGAAATGGAAGCTATGACTTGAGGAAATCGAGAGGAAATACATTTTCTGTATTCGGAATTCCTTGGAGAGCGTGAGTCTTGCTGGAAGACGAACGGACATACATTTCAGCCAATATCGTTCTCTCTAGTGTGTGTTTTTTCTGCTTTTCTCGTGGAGCCATTCGCTGTCCTTCAACTGGCCGATCGAAGAATGGGAGAATACTCTGGTCTCTTGTCGTTGATGTCGTCTGCTCACTCAATTGAGGCTAACGCGTTCCTTTCCACTCGTACTCATTCAATATCGGTTATGGCCGTCGGTTTTCTCTGGACAGGAATAAGGTGCTGGGACGGGGAATTTCGTTTTCATCGTCCTCTCCAAGGATAAATATTATTACAGATTATCGTACGTGTGGGCTATAAATGTAGGAAGGATTATTTTGTCGTCAAAATATCTCTCAGATGGAGTTTTCCGCTGTCCAAGTGAAGAGGTGACCTTGACGCCCAACTCACCACCGCAATTTTGTGGTTAGTTTATCTACTCTCTGACTCTGCTTCTCCCTCTATCTCATTTCCTCTCTTACAAACCTCATTCATTCTCACTCACTCTCTCTCTCTCTTTCACACATGTTATTTCTCTCTTTCCCCCTCTCTTTGTTTATTTCACTCTGTTTAACATGCAAATAGAGGTGATATTCTATTACAGGCGAAATTCGAAAAGAGCGCTCTGTGGCTCTGGCCGGAAGCAGTTATGTCCGATAGGATGGAAATTGAAAAACTTTATCGTAAAGGGAAAACATGACTTATATTTTTTGGCATCGTCGACATCATTTTAATATAACCGCCACTCATTTTTCCTCTGTTCATTCCGATGTCCTTTGAGGGGGAGGAAAAGAGAGGCCAGAAAATGGCGAATAAAATCGAAAGAAGAAAAACGACGAATATTGCTCGATGGAGACGCTTGGGAATTTTCTGATGAAAAAGCGCTATAGAACCCTAAAGCTTCTCCTCCTCTTCCCCTACCAGTTGAAAAGAAAAAAACAAGAATTTGCTTTGAATTTCCTCATTTGACAGTTGTTGCCGACAAAGAATGATTCGTGAAAGTGACGTGCAGCTGATAGAAATACGTTCGTCGTTTGATTAATAATTTGGACAGGTGTCTGACGAGTTTCAGACTTACTAATTTGTACAGGGAATTGAAACAGGCAGCCAGTTGAAAGAAAAAATGAGGAGCAGGAGGGATGTTTCAAGCGAAGGCGTGGAAAAGTGAATTAATTTTGTACGAATGTATGAATAAATGAGTATAAGAAATGAAAAAATGCATTTGAAAATGTATTCCGTGTACGATATGTAAGCACAGTGATAATAGGTGAAAGAAAAGCGTCGAACGTTCTATATTGTATTTCTACTCATTTTCGTAAGCTACTTATATCGAATCGGATGCAATAATTGGTGTGTCAATAATATTCCCAGATATCCAATAAACTGTTTAATCTAATATAATTTACTTGCTCATTCATTTATTCATTAAGACAAAATTACACTGAAATGCAAAGATGCAGCATCTTTAAAACCTGGAACTTCTTGTTTCACAAATTTTGACGAGCCCATATTATCAAAAACTTTGAAGCTTAGTTCACAAGAGAATACTTATTTGAAGAATCACAGACATTTTTTAAATTAATTTTAACTGATAAAAAGAGAATAGTTATTTTCTAAGCGGACTGACTGATTGTAGTGGGTGGTGCAAATAAAGTTGAACAAGTCCAGTGAGTGGATGTTGAGTGACGAGTCGACTGTTGAACTGCTGAGTCGATCGGAAGGAGTGAGGAATAGCTGTGACTTACAAGAATCCCTAGCGCCGAGTCAGGTTATGAGTTTTTCAACAGACTCAAACTTCACACTATCCATGCTTTCAAAATTCATTTAAATCAATCAGAGAACTACCGTATATGGAAAGTAGTATAGTGAACCAATTAGCATAAATTTCAAAGTCATCTGGTCCGATACTGTGCGAGGGGATTTTACATCTAAAGCTGTGTCTGCTATTTTCTATGAAGTAGCTTACTCTAGTTCCTGATCTAAACTCAAAATGAGGATCAAAATCACTCTTTTCCCAAACATTAGATTCAAATTTCACTCCAAGAGTACGCCATATTGAATTCGTTTGACATTGACATACTAAGCATATGGGGCCTCAGCTATTGAAGGTGATCAAAATTAATTGAAGCTAGTATTGTTCTTATTCAATTTTCAATGGAAATAGCTAGTAATTAATTTTGAGTGACAGTAAGTTATCCTGTGTGTCGTCAATGTGAATTTGACTCGATTTTTTTGTAAGGGATATTGCATAGCAGTTATTAAGCATGATACCGTTCTATGTAATCAGTGAGGAGGAAACCATTGAATTTAAGCTTTGAAATAAAATAGTTCTCTTTGCCGCTCGTATCTCGTATCAGATCGTAAAACGCATTCTCAATTGTTTTGTGAGTGGTACAATAAGGTACTACGTAATAGTATAGGAAGAAAGTGCTCGAATTCAATTAATGCTTTAATCAATTTGTTTTCTATGCCATTCATATCAGATGATGAATGCCAGGTCTTGATTGAAGGGGAAACTTTGCGTGTTAAACTTTCAGGCCTCGCTAGTAGCCTAATCACGTACTTTTTAACAGGAAAATTGTTGATTTGTTTTCAAGCAGGGATGTTAGTGTCATGGAGTTTGAGTTCTCAGCTCAATTTTTCAATCGCCTTGAAAATTATAAACAAACTTTGTCCATTCTCCATTGTTACATGGAAAAGAAAACATTTTGAAGCTCCTAAGTGCAGGATTAAGCATGAATTATAAACAAGCTTTGATTTTTGTTACCTTGTTTCATGGAAAAGAGAAAATCATTCTAATATCAAAACTGATACTGTATTTCAATTAAATAAATGATTCTCACTCTCTTTTATTGAAGATACTGGAGGAATGCATTTCACCTCTGAAGAGAAACTTCGTCAGCCTCCTTTTCAGAGGTGAAATACATCAAATCAAATCAAATCAAATATTCCTCCAGTATCTCCAATAAAAGTGAGTGAAAATCATATATTTGATTCCAATACAGTGTCAGTTTTGATATTAGATTGCTCAAGTATTTCGTCATGGAAAACATCATAAAGAATAATTAATAAATAATTTAATTATATGCATTTTTATAATTTTTAATAATATTTGTATTTGATTGTATAATAATATAATATTTTTAATTTATAATATATGTAATATAATAATTTTTGTAATTAATTGTATTTTTATAATTGAATGTATTTAAATAATCAATTCATTATTCAGTCTTAACGCTCCTTGAAGAAGGAATTCTACCGAATTGTTGTAACAACTGTTTTGTAAAAAAATTAAGTTAATCTTACCTCCCTATATTTCTACTTTAAACGCACGAATGCTAATACATCAATTCTACCAGAAAGTCTGAAACTATGGAAAATTTTCAAATATATCCCTTTAATCCAGAATTTATTTGCTAGTTAATAGGGTGAGAAGAAAGCATCTTGATAATGTCATGACTTTCTAACAATTTGCGCAGCAACCTATCTTCATGGACTTTTCCACTGAAATTACTTTCTAGTTTTAATATAAGGAAAAATGTAATGCAAGTCAGTACGATATTGTGCAATAAATATTGTTCAATAAAAAATTAATATGAATCTGGGCCACCTCCAGAGAACTGAGCTGAGAACAATGAGCTATCAACTGATTGGAATTAATAAATAATTCTTGAATAGAAATTTATTTATTTCTTTATTGTGGCAAAATTACAATGAATGTGAAGGCCTAACAGTTTCAAGTCCAAAACTGCTCTCTTGACAAATTTTGAATAATGTTATATTATTGTCCAAGCATTGAGGTTAATTTTAACGCTGATGATTCAATTTTACTAAAATACTCTACTCAAAAAATAATAAAATTATTCCTATTCACTTGAAGGCATTCAATTTGAAAGTCCACTCAAAACGAAGCACTGAAAACAACAAATGATAGTCTATAATATCAAATTTTGATAGAAACTTCCAAGCCGAGAAATACTATCTTGTTGCTATGGTAAACAAAAAAAAATAGAGAGATTTGAAAAAGATAGGGACCATAATTTTAGGTGACCTGAAGGAGATTTAAGAGCTTGGAGTCCTAAACGACATACCAGTCACCATTTATGAATATTGTTTTGAACTCTCAAATGAGATTTAGAGTTTCGGGAGATGAATTCGATTCTTATCCATAGTTCATGAATAGGAAATTGGTAAAATAACAATACTGTATATGGTTTAATTGTTGAGAACTTTATCTCCCCGTGTGGAATTGAAAATCACAATGTAGGTCTTGTCATAGGTGAAACATAGCTGCTATAACGAGTCAAAACTCAAAATTATCACTTTTCAGAAAATTCACCAAAATTTTGAGAAATTCGTACTTGGGGGGCCTATTTAAGAAGAATCTGATATCTGGTATCAAATTCATGTGAATTCTCATGTTGGAAAATTTTAAAGTTTTCCTGGATTGTGGCCGAAGCTCATCTTGGATTCTTTTGAATTATGTTCTAATGAACTTTTAGAATGTTATTCAGCATGCTTTTGACACTTATTTTACAAGTTGAAATTTTTCCTGACTTTGTGCTTATTTTCTTGTACTATAGAGCTCGATGTAGGCTATATTTGTCGATTTCCATCTAACTTACACATTATTTGTTACCTCTTAGTATCTGACTTTATCGCTAATACTCATTAATCACTAAAAATTCAATTTGTGTTTTTTGAAGTTGCGGGGGGAGGCGTGAACGCTGATATCGCCCCGCGCCTTTCTCGTGCACTTGTGACCGAAATCTTCCAGTAAATTTGAATAATTTGCCAATGAATATTGTCCTATAAGTTGTTCTTCGAATTTCTGGTTAACGAAATTTAAAAATGATACAATTTGTGGTAGAGCTTTGTGCTTAGAGTTTAAGGTATTTCACACTCAGGCTAAGAAATTAATCAATCAATATTTTATCAATATCCAATATTTATTTAATCAATTCATTAAGGAATATTATCTGACATTTTTGACTACGCAATATAGCCAATTAACATGTTAAGATAACCGAAATCTTAAGCTCAAATCTTAATCTTAAATCTTAATCTCATGTTAAGATAACCTAATAAGTACCATGTACGATCAAACTTATTGGGGAGTTGGATAAATTATATTGGAGATATTTCTATGGAGTCATCTCATATCGATATGCCTTTTGATAATTTATTTTCATCAAGACTTTCTCGAAAAAAATTTTCTTATATACTTTTTTAAACTGTTGCAGTGCCAATCTCAGACACGCGTGCAGTCGCTGGTGGAGTTGCTAAGATTCCTTGCGATGTGGACACTAAGCTGAAAGAAGACCGAGTTCATCTTGTACTGTGGTACAAGGAAGGTGAAAAAGGAATGGGCGTCCGGATTCCTCTAACTCCCATCTATAGGTGAGCTTATTAATTTTATACTCATTCAATCTCAACCTGCATCCCACTATCAAGCTATTTGGATGTGATTCTTGTGTCAATCTTCTAATGATATTGATTACACTGTTAGGTGATAGAAAATTCGAAAAAATGGATAAAAGATGCTCACTGCCGGTTACCCCAACAACAAAAAATTTATATTTTTCAAGTAAAGTATTTGAATATCTGTCATAGATATTTAAATATCTGCCATAGCTGGCTTTATATTGAGCATGACTTAAATCAATCATGTTTAAAACTTGGGTAATTAAAAAAAAATTCCACTCAAGATTGTTTATGCGCTGGTGTCGTCAATAAACAAAAAAATGTAATTTTCCTTCTAATATTCCGAGACTTATTCCACTCGATAACCAGTCTCTCTAAAACATTATAGACATTTTGACTTTAGAAAGTTTGCCAGTATCGAGAATAATGGTTACCAATAAACTCGCAACGAGAATAAAACTTTTTGATTGCAAGCTCTAATCAAAACTTCCCAGTGAAGACCATGAAAGTTAATTATACGGAGCGTAAAACTTCACTGTTTGACTTTTGTATAGAAAATTTTGTGAAATTCCAAACCCTGTTGGAGGACTTAACAACAATTCAAATCAGAAATCCCCGTTTCACCATTACGCTTCATAAAGTTACTGTAATTGAATTTTAATGAATTTAATCTTTTCAATCGGGTTTGCATAATAATTCAAACTATAGGCTCCCACAGCGTGTGTCTGCCAAAATTTATTGTACACATATTCATCCTCAAACACTCATATCATTATGGTGCCATTACCATTAGAAGCTACGCTTTCCAAGTTAACGGAAAACTGAACGGAGAAATCAATGGAAAGAAATCACTTCCCGGTGGTTCGGAACCCACCTAAAACTGTAGGTCCAACTCATCAATCACCATCATCCAACTCATTACCCACGCACAGGTCTCAGACCTATGTGGGCTTCATCCTCAGAAAAAAGAAGAAGATTTAATTGCATTCAAATGGCAACCATAGAAGAGTGAAAATTTTAAAAATTAAATAATTTAGTTTTAATTTCTCATGAGCTCATAATAGTGTTATTGATGTATTGAGACCGTAAAGAGCGACTTTATCATTCGAGCTAAACAGGTACTGCACGATGCTTAGCGGAGTGCTGTAATTTTGAGAGTGATAAAGAATATGAATATGAATTGAATATGAATATTTATTCGCCAAAAATAAAAATTAGATACTGTAGTAGATTACAAAACATGCATGATAACCTACATACACTTTTCACTTACATTACATATAAAATTAAATACATACACATTTCATACAAATTTCATAATAAAAATGTCAATTAAAATAGATCCAAATGATTTGGCACAGCCAGCAAAGTTAAACTTGTGCGCTAGCTGTGAGTTCATAAAGCAAACAGTAAAGAGCAAAGCAATACAAATGCGACAAACGAAACGAAACAAGACAAAAATAAGTGAAGATAATTGCAATAATAATGCTTCTTAAAAAAAATACAATGGTAAAATTTGAATAATTTTTCGAAAAATCAAAATACAGGTGATAACCAAAACAAATCATATAGCCCCAATTTATTCATCTAATGAAAATTAATGAAGAAAATACAAAAAATGAAATTCTCAGTTATGAGCACATCCCAGTGCTTAATCATATTAAAAAATATATATAATATAGAAGACAGAAAGACATTCAAAACTCAAATGAATCACGAACAGACTTACTAACATTTAGGTAATGTAGAATATATATTTTGCTCAACCCATAAATTTATTTCTCTGATTAGTGCTTTAGTAATTTTTGAATTAATGAATTTTATCGGAATTTTGTTAGAAAATATATTGCAAAGATAGGTGAATTGGTGTCGACAAACTACCAATTTTATTAGGTTGATATTGAAATTATTTAATGCTAGTGAACGAGTCTGATACGGAATATCCCTAACCTCTAGATTTTTTCTATCCTTATTCAAGTGCAAAACAATCCTCGTTACATACATCTGTCTAAGTGTGGGTACTTTTAATTCTTCAAAAAGTTTCTTGCTTGGGTATCGTCTTGGTTTACCCAGTGCTGCCCTTATAAGATGCTTTTGTAATGTGAAGATTTTATTTAAGTGACAATCATATGCACCACCCCAAGCCTCAATCGCATATTGAAACAGCGAATGGGCATAGGCAAAATAAATTGATCTTTTCACATCAAGGTCTTTCAGTTGATTTATTTTGTAGAAGCTATAAATAAGATATTTAAGTTTAGAAGACAGGTAATTCATATGAGAATCCCATTTTAAACATCCATCCACCATCACTCCCAAATATTTTATAGAATTAACTTTTTCAATTTGTTGGCACAAACAGTTCAACCCAGTATTCAAGCAGTGAGGATCAGTGTGCATTCTCAATTGCAACGAATCATCTGGTTGACCTGCCAGTGTCAGAGAAAAGGTGATATACTTTGTTTTTTTCAAGTTAACAGTTAGAATATGATTATCCATCCAATTCTTCATAATTTTTAAACCCTCATTAGCAAACTGGTAGACTTGGCGCCAGGATTCACCCGAAAAAACTAGTGCTGTATCATCAGCAAATGAAATTTGGGTACAATGAGGTATTGTTAATTTTAGAGCATCGTTTAAGTAGATCAAAAATAATACCGGGGACAGTACTGTACCCTGTGGTAGGCCATAACTAGATGAATGATCTGTAACTGATGTACCATTCAAGTTTAATGTTTGTTTTCTGTCCTGAAGATAGCTTTTCAGAAGTTCATTACATAAGCCTCTTATCCCACATTTATCTAATTTATTCAATAAAATACCATGAGGGACTGTATCGAACGCTTTTGCCAGATCTAAGAATACAGCCAATGTTTTTTGTTTAGAGTTGAACTTATCATCTATCAATTTAGTTAGGAGGATAATTGCTTCAGTTGTAGACTTTCCATGCTGAAAACCAAATTGATTTTTCTCCAGGAAATTATTGATGTCTAGGTAATTTAAAATTCTTCTTTTTATAATCTTTTCCATAATTTTAGAGAAACTATTCAAAATACTAATGGGTCGATAATTTTCTGGATTTATCCTATCACCACTCTTGTGCAATGCAATAATTTTTGCAGACTTAAATGCCCTCGGAAAATAACCCACTGAAAAACATCTATTTATGATATGTTCTAATGGCAGAACAATATGTTCACTTATTAATTTGACACAATGAGTACTGATACCATCTACCCCTGGAGAAGCACTATTTTTTAGTTCACCAATTACTTCTAAGATTTCATTTACACAAGTTGGATTCAGAAACATGCACTTTAAATACATACAGCTTTTTTCTCAAAACTGCAGTTTTTCAATAATTGTATGAAATTATTCCCTTACAATGCGCCATCATATAAGTTATGAAAAACCTACCTGGCAGAAATCAACTGGCAAGTTTCAGTGTTGTCAACCGTATAATTAGAATAGTTCTGTACTATAATTTGAGGTCTTGTGTGGTAAAGTGTTTTTGTACAATGATTTCGAAGAAATCTAATCATAGAGAATTGTTTTCTAAATAATATTAAAAGATAGTTGAAAATATAAATATGCTTTATTAGGCGGAGTTGGGACTTGAGAGTCCCCTCTACCACTCAACCTTGCCTAGTTATTTTTTAATAGTTATTTTTAATTAACCCATAAATAATTGTGAAATCTAATATATCAAATTCTCGTATCACAGTGTTTGTTACCATAATCCTCCAAAACGGCTCAACCGATTTTAATGAAATTTTGTATATGCATTCGGTAAGCCTGCGAATAGGTTTTTATCTATTTTTTATACTCTTAAGTGCTATTGTTTAATAAATATTCTTAATTTAATCATTTTTGAACTCGGTCGGTAACTGCGCAAGTGATAATTGATCACTCCGCTATGCGTCGCGCAGTAAATGTTTTGGCTCGAGCGATAAAGTCGCGCTTCACGCTCTTAATACATAAATAACTATTTTCGCACTCCATCTATTTTTTCCTATCTTGTACAGCTATAAGGCCCTATTTGTCAGCTGATTTTCCCGATCTAGTCGTAACCCACGGGACAAATTTGTCTCGTGGGTTACAATCTAGTACGGAAAAGAGGCACTTTCCATACGTGACAAATCTATGGAAAGTGGCTACTTTCTATCAAGTGTAACAAAAAGTACTCTATTGCTTACTCATCAGTAAGCATCTGTTTCATAATTAGTTTTCAGCACGCAAATTAATTCTTTACGAGCATTTGTAGGAAAGCAATGTTTATAATTCACCCACAAAAAACCGGCACCGCTCGTGGTAGGGAGGAGAGTTACAGGTACACGTTTTTGGTTTTCTGCTTATAATCGAAAAGGATTTATTAAAAGTTATTCTATTAAAATTTGAAGTCTTAAGAATTAACAGTAACATTTTCCTACATTTTATTACGGAAAACCACATGCTTTCCGAGTCTTAAGGTCCTTAAAATAGGTACTTTTTTAATAATCCCCGTTATCATTGCATCTCTTTCTAAATTCCCACTTGTTCACTTTACAGGAACTCTGGTTGAAAGAGAATCACAGACCATCGTATTTTTTCCAAGAATACATATGAATAAAAAATAGATCTTTTAAGGGCCATGAGTTATAGCGCTTTTAAAATTTGTTGAAATGTGGCTTTAGCAGAACCTGGTTAATTAAATGATTACAGTGAGTGCCTCAACGCAAACAAAATATTAGTTACACCGCAAATAAATTTAAAACTAGCAAGGCTACTGAAGTACACATAAGTGTCATTAAACACTTCCACTTCGAAACTGTTCCCTTATAATAATGAATTGTTCAAATATGAATAAATTCTCTTATTACCAGATTTAAAAAAATCAATATAATACGTGCGAAGGCTCAACAACGTTTCAAATAATGATTGGTGGGCGTTTCAGACTTTATACAGTCTTCATACTACAATAAGCTAGAATCATCAGGATTTATACACTTCATTGTCACGCACTGAGAGATCAAGCGTTCTAATCCAGTCACAAGGAAAATCCTTCTCTTTGTGGACATGAGGATATACTTAATTAACTTGCGTTCTCCAAGGCACTCTTTGTAAGGGTGACTGATTAGATTGGCCAGCAAAAAAGACACTGTTCTCTGCTGTAAAATCACTTTCCGGTGGTTCGGAACCCACCTAAAACTGTAGGTCCAGCTCATCAATCACCATCACCCAACTCATTACCCACGCACAGGTCTCAGACCTATGTGGGCTTCATCCTCAGAAAAAAAATACTTTTATTCAGTGAAATGGGCTATTAAGCTCATTGAAGCATAGAGGGTTTTATACAACCTCTACCTTGAGTGCAAAAGATAGTGATGTGTGGTTTTAAAATTTGTCAAAATAAAATACAATATAAAGTCCAAAGCTTTGGATTCTGTAGTTAGTATTTGTGAAGAGAGCAGTTTTGTGCTGAAGTTCTTTGCATCTTCGCATTTTGTAATTTAAATACCTTTAAATTACAAAATACCCATAAATACCTTTGTGGGAAATAGGCCTATGTCTTCTCAGAGAAAATAGTTTTTCTTAGCGCTCTAAATATCCCTCTCAGCATGTCTTAGCGTTAGAAGGGACTGAGGGACTTATATTGTTCAACAAAAGAAAAAGTAGTTACTATGCTTATCCTTCAATTTTAAAAGAACGGTAAGGGAACGGCAAAGCATGAAACTGTCAGACTGTGGGACGTCTGAGAAGGCTGCAGTACATCACGCAGTGACATTTGTATTTTGTATCTGATTCGCAAGCAGTTGGAATTTATCGACCAAACATTCCTTTAGTTTGTTGAGGAATGAAAGTTGGCCTGAGGAAAAAGTTTCATATTATAACCTACTCGACTAGGTATCTCATTTATAGAAATCGTACACATCATTTTGGCCCATTTATTGACGCATATTGAGTTTTATTATCGGGAAACATGGCAGACCTTAAGTTACACAACTTCACATCTACACGGTCTGAGACTATAATCTTTTGGGAATGCTCTACTTATTAGTTACTTTCAAAATCTGTGTAGATTGGTTGTGGTTGAAATATATTCCTTTTCCTCCTTACCTAAATTTCTTCCAAGTTAGTTTGAAATGACTGACAATTGAATAAACTGACAAATATACATAAACAGAATTTATTAATTTCGAATTCCTTTAATTGCTATTACATTATACTGAAGACTTCCGCAATGGCGGATATTGAAAAGCTGATGGGAATCGATGAATGCTACTGTACAAAAATATCAGTCACCACCGAGAATCGAACCACGGACCTCTCAATTGCCGGTTGAGCGCCTTAACCACTAGACCATGGAGACCTTTTTGAAAGAAAGAAAAAGGTCTCCATGGTCTAGTGGTTGAGGCGCTCAACCGGCAATTGAGAGGTCCGTGGTTCGATTCTCGGTGGTGACTGATATTTTTGTACAGTAGCATTCATCGATTCCCATCAGCTTTTCAATGCTGTTGTCAATATCCGCCATTGCGTAAGTCTTCAGTATAAAGTAATAGCAATTAAAGGAATTCGAAATTAATAAATTCTGTTTATGTAAATTTCTTCATCGAGGTTAGAAAAATGTATGTAATCAATTCATGCCCACATAGTTTAACTAACTCCATCTTTGTTTCATATTTCTCACTGTCACAATGATCGCATAATATTTTAATATGTCAACGGTTTATTGGGTTTGGAGCAAGCGTGCTTGATATACATAAACCATTTCTATGTCCATCATTTTCCATATAATTTCAGTACAAATGTATGATTATGAAAATAAACGATGCTCGATAACAGTATTTCATTTAAAAATATACAAATATAATGTATATTGCCTGAGTGAACCTTCAATTTTTGGAAAATGTTTCTAGAAGATTGTTTGGTCTGTTCCACTTCTAATTTTTGATCTTCCACTTACTCCTCTAGGGTTTTATGTAAAATTGTCAATAGAGGGTTGTTTTTAAAAGTTACGTGGTATTAACTGTGCTTGAAATTGAATAGGCCGTTTCTGGCATCTTGAACCGTCATTTTGTTTTTTTACTTAGACATCTTCGGGAGTCAGTGGTCTCAAAATTATCTAAATTTTCACTCCCAACGGCTGGTGCTGCAGAATAAGTTCAATTTAATCAGTAGAATATTGTGTCAGACCCATGTCATAAGCTTATTAAAATAGACTGTACATGTTCATTGGTTGTATCATCAAAATGCCTAATGTCTATTCTAAGTAGCTCTACAATAATTACCAACCAACCAACGGAAAGTAATCTTTTCACACTTTTTTTGGAGAGTTTATTATTTTAGTGAGGTTATGATATACCATGATATTGTCATGAGCTCCATATTATTGAAATTGCGAATGTATTTCAAATAATATAGCCTTTCAATTGGTTCTATTCAAATGAGAATGAATTTTATTTTCATAGGATAATTTATTTTTTGCAGTTTTGACGGCAGAGACGGTGCAGATGAAGCAGCACAGCACTGGACTGATACTGCATCGCTGGGATCTCGCGCTTTTTTCAACGTCAAAGAATCGCCGGCAAAACTCACCATTGACGGTGTCAAAGACAAGGATGGCGGTGTTTACAGGTGTAGAGTTGACTTTCGAAAATCACCGACACGGAACTCCAGGGTCAACCTCACAGTCATAAGTAAGTTATTTAACTTGAATCACAACTTATTTACTTGTTAAAAAATAGTTACGTTGACTATTTATAAACACATTTTTTTTCTGAGGATGAAGCCCACATAGTTCTGAGACCTGTGCGTGGGTAATGAGTTGGATGATGGTGGTTGATGAGTTGGACCTACAGTTTTAGGTGGGTTCCGAAACCACATTCATCGATTTAAATCTCAGAGATTCCCTGCTTAGGATATTTTTAAAAGCCTTCTCTTTTAATCTCTAAGCAACAATATCAGTGTTATTTCAAAGGACTGTTTAATTACTGTACACACTATGACAATTAAAACTAAGCTTTCCAGTGAGAGTTCTACAAACTTAGTCTCACTCATATGAATATTCTCATCAGTCTCATTCATATTTTTATCAGTTCTAGTTGTGGAAAACAAGCCTTGAAATATAGTGTTAACATAATACATCTCTTGATGTTGAAAACTGATTCATTTGTATTTTAAGTAATTTATTGTACATATTATTTCTTCCAGAGCACAGAAATATAAATAATGTGTCACATTAATACATTTTAAAATTTTGCCAGGGAATACTCGATGAATCTAAAGTAAGGCACTGGTATAAGGACAAGGATTAATGAACATGGTTTCCAGTCTAATATCGCAAGTCAATGAGCTCCATATTTGAAACTGCATCTACTTCATTTAATCGGCAGCATAATTGTTGTTTAAACAAGCTATATCTTGAATTACAACATTTGAAAATGTTCGAAGAGCTCATGATTTTTAAATAGACCTATGAATACTTTCAATACATAAGTGAGACTTTCAGATGAAGAATTATTTGCCGTAGACTTCCAAATCACTGGCTATTTTATCTGAAACAAATCCATAGTCATGATCATATATATGATTACCCAAAACGTTGAGTAAATTTTATGAATTGGTGCTTTTCTATTAGCAGAATGTTAAGTAAAATAACATCTGTGGTACAAAAGACGACCTAGATTTTGAAGACGAAGATTTTGTGTAAAATAATTTGAGACTGCTATTAAAAGTGAATGTTAATTATTTCGTATGATGGACGATTGTAATTAGAAATCGTAGTTGAGTTTCCAAGTCTTGCTGATTGGCTGAATGAAATCTCGTGAAATGCAGGATTACTGGCTCTGATTAGAACACGCTTATTGCGGGATTAGTGAAATCTCATCTTCATTAACTCAGCGTCGTTATCCGAGAGAAGAGCCTAAAAACAGGTAGCGAAGAGTGCCAACGAAAAGAGATTTTTCAAAAGGAGTTTTCATCTATCACAGTAATCCCTAAGATTGAAGAAGCTTTTTCGTTCTCTTTGTAATCAAGCTTTTTGTTTTCAAATCTCGTACGAGAATGTGCAGAATGATAAATCAGACTCACTTTTTTTCAACATTCGAGCAACTAATACCTGTAGATATAGTTACTGTTTGGAAACTTGGAACAATATATCTATTTCTGTTTTGCAATTTGCTGTGGATAGAATTTTTGTTCTGGTAGTGTACTCTAGTTTTTAGTAAGCATAAAGAAGTTGAAAAGAGTCGAAATTCAGGAATTCATGATTTGGGATGCTGGTCCATGCTAGAAAAATATATAATGTCATTAATTCTTTCCATCTTCTCAACTATTACTCCCTTTGTAAATGAATAAATGGATGTGATGGACACACAATCCAATACTATACCTCTATTTCAACTATCTAATCAAGCAGTGAGATTAGTCCATTATTGGCCATTGAAGTGCAATTAGAAATCAAGTAGTCTATTAATAAAAATAAGCTCTCACCGTGAAAACTTCACAAACCATTGATACCTGAATATACAACTCAAATAAATAGTAGTATATTCCATTCAATTCGAAATGACTGAAGTTTTTAAATGCTTGAACTAAGTTAAAATCTAACCAATTTTTTATAACCTCCAAACCCTCATTTGATCGACGAAAAACATCATTCCATGTCGCACCCCAAAAAACAGCTACAGTGTCATCGATAAAAAAAACAAAGAACAACTCTCAAGTTCTATATTAAGTAAATCAATAATGTGAATTAAAAATAAAATGGGACCCAGAACTGTACCCTCTGGTACACCCATCGAAATCCCCAACTCTGAGCTTATGACCCCATCAACCCCAACTACCTGAGTTCTACAATTAAGATATTATCTTGTGTGTAGTAGTATGCAAAATAGTAATGCAAGAACTCTTGATTAAAAATTATTATTATCAAGTACAATAGAATCATCATATATATATATACATGATAACATTCAAATACATGTATCAGAGTTAAAAATACCAATACTTATCAAATAACTACAAAATTTATGCTTACTTTCTCATTTAATTATTGTCATGCACATTACAGAATACAAATATTTATAAAAAATAATTCTTATTGCGTATTGACTGATATTCATTGATAAACTTGCGTAATCTTTTTTGTATAGCTTGAAAATGTGGGAAAATTCATAAATTAAAATCAATTTTACTAATTCAATCTATACAATAACAATACTGTAATATGTTTGTTATAACCAATATGAAAAGGTTTTGAGCTGTATGGGTTAAAAGTTTTCAAGATGAGAGCTAAGTTGTTATTAAACTAGTTGATGTCTACAAGCTGTACTTCAATAAGCAATCATGAAATACTAACCCTTGAAATTGAATGGAGGTACAATACTGGATTATGTGCTCATTGTTGTTTATGATGTTTGAAATAAATAAATAGATATTTTCTATTGCAAAAACACATGAGGCGATATATGTAATAGAAAAGTTAAAACTGTACCTCAAAAAGAACAATAACTATTTATCATATAATATAATAATAAATATATGCTATACACTTTAAGAAAATGAAGAATGAATAAAATTCAAGCTATATGCATTATTTTTGATAAAAGTTAATTAAAAAAAATCATCTATTCGATATATACAATTTCTTATTGAATTCTTTAGCCTCCGGATACCAGTAAATATAAATGAAGGTTTAAATACCTGCGTTTTGGTATCCAAACCACTAAATACCAGTTAAAAATCGTTATTTATAAAATTTATTGTTAAAATTTTTATCGGTTTTTGATTGTAGCTGTAAATTAATAATAATTAGAAAATAAATGTTTCATAGTGGAATGAAGGGCATTATAGAACATTATTGAACGTTATTGCCATGAAATGAAACGTTTTTTGAGTTCTCCTATAGTTACCCCTTAATAAGCTTAGAGAACTTCTATTCCTTGTTCTGAAACCATGATTAGAACACAATTCATCGTATAAATTAGCACTTTATTTTATATATAGTAAGCTATGGAATATGACCTACGCTGGAACAGTCATTAATCCAAGATAAATAAATTTTTCTTTGCAATGAGCCCTTGCAGTAAGTCCACAAATCAGTCCAACACATTTGTTTTCCAATTTGAATAACTCAGTACTTGAAGATTTATGGCGAAGTGCCTCGGCTCAAGTGGCTATAAATGCGAGCAAAATAAACTATCATTAAAACCTGGGAACTCACATAAAGTCGGAATCTACGGATTAAAAAGAAGCTTTTGATAACCTTTGATTCTATCCTGAGTATTTATTCTCTTCCTTGTATATCCTTTAAAAGAGTCAACGCCATGAAGCCTAGAAATTGCTCAATTAAAATTCAGATTATCGGCTCGAAATTAAAAATGATTGACAATATTGTACGTAATTATTCTCTCTAACTGAAATGTTTTCTTTCCAGTTCCGCCCGAACGCCTTAGTGTAGTGGATGAGAATGGAGACCACATCCAGCACTACATACTCGGCCCTTACAGCGAAGGTGCCTCCTTGGATCTCGCGTGCATAGCAACAGGAGGTGAGTTTTATCAGTTTTTAAAGCCCAAAATTCTTCTTATTATAGTGATAATCGATGATATCTACATCAAAAGCTGTAAGCATTGAAAGAATAAAATATAAATATAAAAATCCATGAGAATCTTTTTAGCCAGGATAATGATAAATATTTTTTATTTATTTAAAGTTACATTCATGTGGGAGCAACAGATACATCCATCAATTTTGCTCCCATGACACATAGATAAATGAAAATAAGACATGATTATAAGAATTATTGTAAGTATAAAAATAAGAATAAGCAAGTGATAAACAAAACAATTGCTACTTAACAAAGTAATAAAATGAATAATATTGCTCAGAACAAAATAGTTAATATGATAGCTTACTCACAGTAAAATTACAATAGTAAAAAATGATGAAAAATTGTTTATATAATAAAAAATGAAATGATGATAAATTTGATTAAATCTTCTCTTCTTTGTAGTAGTGATAACGAAAACATTCTCGTAAGTCAACCTGGAATCCCAGGGTAGATCACAAGTGCTGCTTGACTATAGGAGATCCAAGTTATCAATTTATCGACTTCAAGGAGAAATAATTCTGAATAAGTTGAGTTTTGTTTTCAATAAATCTCCTGCTAAATAAATAAGACATCAAGCTTGATTGAATTCATCAATTAAAAACTATAACAAAAAATCAAAACGTAGAGTTTTAATTGATACACGAAGCGGAACAATTTGAGCTTAACTGAATCCAATCGAAAATTCATTCACTCAATTGTTTCCGCCTGGCTCTTCTTGGAGAGGATAATCAACCGAGTTTCGCAATTATTATCATTAATTGAATGATTCGAAAATGCTTCAGAAGCCATTATTACAAAGCTTCTCTTCGTTCTCATTCCATGTTTTTTTCTACTTGAATTGCTCCCTCCGTTTTAATAGTAGAGCAAATGTTAATGGACGCGGTTTCATCAAATTCGAGCTGTTTTTCACGCTGAACGCTGTTGGCATGCATTGGCCATCAGGGAGGTCCAAATCTCCAGTTTTTTCTCTGTCGTTTACGGAAAGGTCTCTGAGGGCTGAGGTCTGGGACGCGGGCTCTGGCCCAAATGTAAATTGCGTGTAATTTCTGGACGAAACCAGCTAAACGAGGGTAAATGGACTATGGGTAGCAGAAAGCTCCGGGTTTCATTAATTTCTCAATTACTAGCCACCGACGCTTTTCGCTTTTCCCCATAAATAACCGTGAATAAAACATGTCAACGGTCCAGAAGTCACGCCTAGGACGCCGCACTGCTCTCCACTCCCATCCATCAGTCCACTTAGAATACGTCACCATGCACTTTCAGACGAATATTTTAAAATTCAGTAGGATCGAATATTCATGTAAGTATTTAAATATTGAACTGTATCAATCCTAGGCTCAAAACTGTACACAGTCTGACAGCGGAAAAGCTAAATGCCTCATCAAGAGAATTTTTCTGATTCGGAATACTCTGAACAGTTTACCACGGCGATTTCAACATAAAAATCATACTAAAAAGGATGTCGAAGAAAAATCTATTTTTTGTTTTCAATTCAAAGCCTTAAATTCTCGTTCACTTACTTCTTGTCATCATTTTCTTCCTTTTCACTTCTCTTCTCCTCCATCTTTCCTTTTACCTATTTCTTCTTCGTTTCTTTTAACTTGTATTTCTTGAGTTTTTTACCCCTTCATCTAGAATATGTAAGTATGTAGTTTCTACAAACTTCAGATTGTTGAATTTACTCTAGCAATTTTCTCATCATATTTTACAGAATCATTTCCTTCCAACCCATTTTACACCTCTTACTCTTCCTTCTTCTCAATTACCAACTACTCTTCCACGACTATTATCTCCTTCAAACTCCTCTCACTTCTGCTTCTCCTTTTCTTCTTCTTATTCTCCTAGTTCGTTGTTGTCTTCTTCTTCTTCTTCTTTTCTTCTTTATTGCCTTCTAATTTTCTTTCTCTTCCTCCTACATCTTTTTTACTTTTTTCATTGATTGCATCATGAGAATGACCCCATCAACTTTTGATAATATTGTTTTTTGTCCATAAGAGCTTATGCATCTTCCACCCGTATCTTTTCCCTTATAAAGTCCAAGTGACTCGGAAGTTGAAAACTCGAAGTCAAGATACGACTCCTTATTATCAGCTTAATACTTACCCAGTGGTTCGGAAACCACCTAAAAATTTTAGGTCCAATATTTTCGTATAACATGGCTTCAAAGACTAGCTGCAACGTCCCTCCCCACTTCTCATAATTCTCATGATTGAAGTAAAATTTTTGAATTTAGTTCATTAGATTATGAATTTGTTTCAGGACGTCCCACTCCACGAGTAACATGGTGGCAGGAAAACGCGCTACTTGATGATACCTGGGAGCTGATGTCTGAGCGAAGAGTGCGCAACGTGCTCAGGGTTGAGAAGCTACAGAGGCGTCATCTCCACGCCGTCTTCACCTGCCAGGCGTCCAACAATGACCTTATAGCGCCCATTTCAAGTGCAGTCACACTCGACCTCAACCGTAAGTTTCAAACAACAACTATTATCACATTATACGACATTTATTTATATTTTTGCTATATTTTTCATACTTAAATAATTATCATTTATAATTGAAAATTCCAATTCAAATGTCACATTGGTAATAATTGCCATGATCAGTGTGAATTTTGTTTGAATTTTGTATGCTTTTTGATACCAACATGCATTCTATGTCCAAACTCCATGTGGCTGAGAAGTGAAACAAATTATATTTAAAGCAATGATTGCAAAATCATCGTTTAAGTAACTTTAGCTCATAAAGCCGTGAGTTTTCCAACGAATGAAGATAATGAAAAACATGTTTTGGCTAGATTGAGATTTGAGTTTCTATTGCTGATTATTTTTTAACTGGCATGCACAACTATTTCAAATTAACAGGAAGTTACATTTATTTACTTGAGGCTATGACTAGACAACATTTTTTGCGCCTAGCAGCCACCTGACATGAATTTGATAACCTGTTATGTAGGCTCCAGGTGGTATATAAGTTGAGAGTGAGAGATTTGTGAAATAAATAAACCGATACAACGAAGTATCCGGGGACCCTACGAATTGAATTAATAATGATCATTATTACCATCAGTTGTACTGATAGGCATCATTCAACCAAGGTGCATACTAACCTTTCTATTTGCTCGTTCGTCTGGTGTGATGGTAAAGCCGCGTCTCTACCAACAGAACTTGCTCGGCGAACAGTGTTTGCCGGAATTATTTGATGTCGCCGAACATTGTTTGGTGTTGGTTTGGTGTGGACGCTTTCTCGAACATTTTGATCGGTGTGGTGGGGTAGTAGCAGGAACCTGTTGTTGATGGTTACTGTTCGCTCACAGACCGAACATATCAATTGAACTCACGAACATGTTCGGTGACCCATATGTTTAATGTTTGTCCGTTTTTTGTATTCGCCAACAATGTTCGGAAGACATGTTTGGTTGGTGGAGACGCGGCTTAAAAGCTGTGAGAACGCACAGCACTTACAACGTACAACAGCTGAACAGATAGCCCACGGAACAATCGAGTACACGATGTTTATCATATCGAAAAATGGATTAATGATACTCTGCCAAGCTAAGTCACACACTTTCTTTTCACTTAGAGATAATAAAAATAAGTCTAGATTTAAGAATACCATATTTCAAATTGAGAAATAAGTACACTCACCTACGTTTTTTCAGGTTATTGAAATCTGAACGTCAGTTATTTTAGCAATCCTCTTGAAGGTTAGACATTGTTGTCATCGCCAAATTATTATGACATTGCTCATTGTTTATTACAAATTATGAGTTTTTACTAATTTTATTAGTGTAGAAAATTTGAAAATGTGTTTGAGTGCATTTTACACTCTAAATATTTCTATTCGTGTGCATTTTGTGCCACGCGACTGATTTATCGACTTTTTTTCTTTTTTTTTTGAGGATGAAGCCCGCATAGGTCTGAGACCTGTGCGTGGGTAATGAGTTGGATGATAATGATTTATGAGTTGGACCTACAGTTTTAGGTGGGTTCCGAACCACCGGGAAGTGATTTTCAGCAGAGAACAGTGTCTTTTTTGCTGGCCAATCTAATCGGTCACCGTTACAAACAGGACCTACGAGAACGCAGCTTATCTATCTGATTGAACAGATACTTGCTACGGCTCGCGGCTATCACTTCCCTTTTACAACTATAGATACATAAAATCGTTTTCAAATCGATTCATCAAATTGTCATAGCTTTAGCTGTTTTTCTAATCCCAAGTACTTATTCGATTTTAGTCAGAATGTTTTTTCAAATAAAATACGTTAGTATTTATTTTCTCCTCTGCCTTGATGGGTTATGCAGAATCGAACCAGTGTGCTGTATCTAGACGTGAAATTACGACTAGCACATACTATTTAATTATTAGAGGTACCTCAATTTTAATTTGGCAAGTGCCTAATATATATATATTATTCAGATTGATTTTTTTAGCCTGTACTCATTGTACCACTGCAGATATGTACTACGCTCCTATATCAGAAGGATTCATAGCAAGCTTTCCACAACATGCATATTTTAGCGATTAGATGGTAGAATTATTTTTCTAGTGCCCGGTGTGTTCATGATGCATGTCTCGTAGCCGACTTATAGCCGAATTCAATCGATTCAGTCTGATAACTATTAAAAGTGTTGCAGTGTTGCATCAGGACTTACGCCATTCTTTTCCATTGAGGTAGAATTACTGCATTACCTTCGTTAAGAACTGTGACTGTTAAACGGCGACTCGAGATAGCAGAGCTCAATACTTGCCCTTCAAGTAAAATTTAGGTTTGGGCAAGGACGTGAAATGAATTAACTATCTTCATTTTATTTTTTCAATTATTAGAACCAATAGCCAAAACCAGCATTACAAAATATATCATGTTTTCGGGCAGAAGTCCATCAGTGTAGAGGAAGTGATAGCCGCGAGCCGTAGCAGATAGAGATAAGCTGCGTACTCGTAGGTCCTGTTTGTAACGGTGACCGATTAGATTGGCCAGCAAAAAATACACTGTTTTATGCTGTGAAATCACTTCCTGGTTATTCGGAACCCACCTAAAACTGTAGGTCCAACTCATCAATCACCATCATCCAACTCATTACCCACGCACTGGTCTCAGACCTATGTGGCCTTCATCCTCAAAAAAAGTGTCTGGATGATATTGCTAGCTTTGATTCTATCACTGGTTAAAGTGAAATTTGTTCAGGTGCGCCCTGAAAACTCTGACACCAGACCTGAACCACCTAGGTGACAAAATATTATTATTATTATTGTTGTTGTTGTTGCTATTATTATTATTTTAATTTTTATTATTCCATTTTTGTTTTTTAATTCTTCACTCTGAAGCCAGGGATATTGTTCCCAAGGCTACAAAGCTGCATCACAACGTAGAGACAGTTCTATGAGGGTCCCTCTTACCCTTCTATATTATAATGAGAAAAACATTCACACAATATTTGCTGTACTAAGTACTGTAGCTTCCTGCATTATTCTAAGGTGCCAGTTTCCCAGAGCTAGCCTTTCTTTTGCATACAACTATTCTTTTGATACCACTCCATTTGCAATATAACAACAACTTTCTTTGGGAGATATATAATTATACTTTAGTTCAACATATAGAGGCTTGTATTTCCTTTTCTTTTCTGCAATTGTACGCAGAAGATTTTCATCCAGGTGCACTGCCACATCAATGATAGAAGCTTCTCTTTTCCTCTCATCAAACAGGACAATATCGGGCATGTTCGCCTCCACTGCTCGGTCTGTTGTAATGCTGCAGTCCCACAGTATCTTCCTTTTTCACCACTCAGAACCTGTTCTGGCCTACATTTGTAATGAGGCGTTTCATTTGATGCCAGTTCCAACCTCCTAGTCAAAGCCTGGTGGATGACTATGGCTACATTACTGTGACGTTGCAAGTACTCACTTTGGGACAACAAAGAACAGCCACCATCTCTTCTTTCTCGAGAAAATATCACATTCCTTCTCTTAATTTCGGCTGGACCTATCTCCCACTTTTCAACACTCTTCCCAACTTTGTTTTTGTCAAATATTATGTCATCAGTAATTCCTGCTCAGGTGCGAAGGAAGTCTTTCTGTAAATTTTTGATCCAATTTCCTCCCATTTTTTGATTCTCTTTGTTATTTGATCACCTGGGAGTCTCATCAAATGTCCATAGAATTTAAGTCTTCTCCTTTTGATATCGTCTGAAATTTTTGAGTGTATTAGTGTAGTAGTGCTAAATCAGCATTATCATAGTTAATAAAAGTTCTCACGGCCTGCGCGCCGTGCTTAGTCCGTTCCAGTCTCTCTTCACTGAACGACGGGGCTATGTCCGTCGGGTCAGCAATAAAATTTATCTTTTTAAAAACTTAATCAATTATTCGACAATCCTATCTGGCGCCCGAACAGGGACGGGCGACGAAAATCCGCGATCAAAATCTCGAAATTTTCGGTGAATTTCAATTCTTTACGTTCGTTTCCGAAATTGAATCCGCGATCGTAAGTTTCGGGAGTAGTGAAGTTCCGAACGCGATCAAAAAGTGCTATTCTCCACATCATCAACCTGGCCAGTAGACGCTCAAATAGCTCCTACTTGGACTCTTTGCGATTGGACCATAGACCAACTCTGAAAGAGTTGATTGAAGAAGAAGAGGAAGACAACACTGAAGAAGAAGAAGACGAGACTGACGTTCGACTACAGCCAAACGAAAATCCAGGATCCTCCATCATGTCTCTCGAAGGCAAGGTTCCAATACAACAACAACAACAGGTACAACAAATATCAAAATTACTTCCCAAATGTGATCTCGACCTCATTCCAGATTACGATGGAAACCCCATTGAACTTATTTCGTTTCTTGAAGTTGTAGAGACTCTTTTTGATGGCTACTGCACCAACAATATTGTTGAGGCTGGAGCAAATCATTTTCGTTTATTATATCAAATTAAGAAAAGACTGCATGACATGGCTAAAATAGTTGTAATCAACAGCTCATGTAAGACAGTGAAGGATGTAATTACTGCCCTGAAAAATAACTTTGCTGATAATCGATCAGTGCATCAACTAACAAGTGAACTTTTAACTCTGAAACCGAATCATAGACAACACCCTCTTTCATTTGTGAATATGTTAGAAGAAAAACGTACCACCATCATATGTAGGCATAGACTGGATGGAGTGCAAGGTGAATTTTTAGAATTCGTCACCAGCCAGTTAGATAAGCAAGTGATCAACGTTCTAGTAGAAGGACTTCCTTATCAATTGGGAGCGCATCTTCAAACACTTAGAATTAAGAATTTGAATGAAGCTAGGCAAGCTATTATAAGTGAAAGTAATGCTGTTCTTAAACATTTGAATTTCACTACTGATGTGTCAAAAATGCATTTTAAAAATAGTTCAAATGAAAAACCTAACCATAATGTTCAGCATAATCAAGCCAACAAATCGCCTTTTAATAATCAAAGCAATCAACCATTCAAACAACAATTTTTTCAACAACAGAATCATCAAAATAACCAGCAACGTCAATTTACGCCCTTTCAATCTCAAGGTTTCAATCAAAAACCTCAACATTTTCAATCACGAAATTTTAATCAACAAAATAGACCACAAAATAATCAAAATCGTAATAATAGCGATGTATCAATGCGAACTGTTTCAAATTTACATAAGCCTAATCATGTTCATTTAACTGAACCAATGACAGAATCAACTGAAGTTTCAGATTCAAACTTCCAAGCACTTGCTGCAAAAGTTGACAAATTAGCTGAAGCTTTTGATCATTTTTTAGAATTAGGCAGAGTCAAAATGAATCCGAGGTAATCGAAATGAATTATTGTAATGCTCACGAATTACCATTTTTACTTGTAAATGATTGCAAAATTCTAATTGACACAGGATCGAAATATAATTTTGTTAGAACTGATAATAACACATTTCCATGTATTAATGTTGAAGATTACGAATTTAAAATCAAAACACCTGCTGGCGAAACAACTGGCTCTTTACGTGCTGTTTTAGATTTAAGTTCTGTGCATGCTAATTTAAGTAAAGAATTATTTTTTGTACATGATTTCAGTTCAAATTACGATATTTTATTAGGACATGAGACTCTAAGTAAAATGGGAGCTCAGATTGATTTCCAAACAAATTGTATGATTACTACTGATAAGACATTGAACTTGAATGGCCTAACTCCTGTTAAAATACGAAAAGGTATTAATAATCTTAGACTACCTTTAATAAATAGATCAGATTCTCAATTAGGCATAACAAAAATACCTATCTTAGAACTTAATGAAATTCTTGTAAATATTATTGATAAAAATTTTTGCGAATTAGAATACTTTTCCGATATTGACAAAGAAGTAAATATTGAATGTCTTGAAATAGAAGAGTGTGAATTAATAGATCATTCTCCCTCTGAGAATTCACTAACTCATGAAGAAATTTCAGATATTATTCGTCTGGACCATATAGATCCAAGTGACAAAGCAGAAATTGTCAATTTAGTTCATGAATTTCAAGATATCTTAAAACTCGAAAATACTTTACTAACTGCCACTCATTTGTTAAAACACAAAATTGAAACAACTGATGACTCTCCTGTTTATACAAAAAATTATCGATATCCTGTAGCTTTCAGAAATGACATTAAAATTGAAGTTCAAAAATTACTAGATGGAAAAATCATCAGACCATCCAACTCACCTTATAATTCCCCTCTTTGGGTAGTACCAAAGAAATTAGATTCTTCTGGTAAACGCAAAGTGCGTCTTGTCTTGGACTATAGAAAATTAAATGAGAAGACAAAGAGTGACAAATTTCCACTTCCAAACATAGAAGATCTTTTTGGAAAAATTGGTAGAGCAACTTATTTCTCTAGTTTAGACTTAGCGTCAGGCTTCCATCAACTTGAAGTTGAAGAAGCTGATATTCCCAAAACTGCTTTCAGCACAGAAGAAGGACATTATGAATTTGTTAGAATGCCATTCGGATTGAAGAACGGTCCTCCTAGCTTTATGCGCGCTATGAATATAATTTTTTGTGACACACCAAACGCTCTAGTCTACATGGACGACATAATCGTATTTTCAGACTCATTCGAAGAACACCTTAAAGACTTGAGACGAGTATTCAAAAAATTAAGACAATACCAGTTGAAAATTCAATTAGACAAAACAAATTTTTGTAATATGGAATTATTATTTCTAGGACACATTGTATCTAAAGACGGAATTCGTCCTAATCCCGCTAAAATCGAAGCTGTTTCAAAATTTCCAATTCCTAAGACTGTCAAAGAAATTAAACAATTTCTTGGTATGACTGGTTTCTACAGAAAACTAATTGAAAACTACGCAAAAATCGCTCAACCTCTTACCAGAGCATTGAGAAAAGATGAAAAAATTGATATTAATAATCCTGAATATAAAAAATCGTTCAATAATTTAAAGCAAGCCCTTTGTAATTCTCCTATATTAACGTTTCCTAATTTTGATAAAACTTTTACTTTAACAACCGATGCCTCTAATTATGCTATAGGTAGTGTTTTGTCTCAAACAATAAACGGTACCGAACTTCCAGTATCATATGCATCTCGTACACTCAACAGAGCTGAATGTAATTTACCTACTATAGAAAAAGAACTTCTAAGCATAGTATGGAGCGTAAAACATTTTCGTCCTTACTTATATGGTAGGAAATTCATAGTCAAAACTGATCATAAACCCCTTGTATGGCTCAGAAACTTGAAAGAACCAAATTCTAAACTTTTGAGATGGAAATTACTCCTCGAAGAATATGACTTCACAGTTGAATATTTGAAAGGAAAATCTAATGTTGTCGCTGACGCATTATCCCGAAATCCTGTTAACGTTTCTGAAGTTTTAAATAATGAGATAGTAGATTTTAACACTCTTACTGAACTTGATTCCCAAGACATAGTTCCTTTAAATTCTCCAGCAAACTCTCTTGATGAACCAATGGATGAACCTATAGACTTAGATAGAGTACTAGCAGAATTTTTCCCAAATCAAGATAATCAAGATAATGAAGAAATAAATCTTCCACAAAATAATGATGACAATGACTCATTAGTAACGATTCATTCACAAGAATCCTCCGACGATAGAGCTGCTATAGTGACTGATAATTCACCAATCAATAAAGAAAAATACCAAATTGTTTTAAAGCGTGGAAAATTTAGTATCCAATTTATGAAAGTTTTCAATAAAAATCGAGTCAACATTACTGTTTCATCGAAAAACGATATTTCAAGTAATATGGAAAAATTAAAAACATACTTCCAACCTGATCTCACTTATGGAATAATATTTGAAATTCCTAATAAAAAGTTCCAACCCACAGCAGACAGTTTACTTAATTTCTTGATCGAAAAATTAAAAGAAGTAAGCCTAACAACCAGATTCAAAATATATCAAACTAAATTGTCAGACGTTACAGACTCTGAGGAACAAAAACTATTAGTTTCTACCTATCACGAAGGAAAAACATTCCACAGAGGAAAAAACGAAAATTATCTAAAATTAAGACGAAATTACTATTGGCCCACAATGCACCGTGATGTAACTAATTATGTAAATAATTGTCCGACATGTCTTCGCACTAAATACGATCGTAGACCTGTTAAAATACAATATCAAGTAACACCAACACCATTGAGACCTTTTGAAAAAATCCAAGTAGATGTATTTTCATTTGAATCCAATAAAGTTGTAACAACAATTGATTTATTTTCCAAGTTTTTCCAAGCTTTCATAATTGACAGTGTCAATGGCCCGTCAATAACCAAAGCCTTAAAAGAATATATTTCAAAATATCCTATTCCAGAAACCATCTCCATGGATGGAGGAAAAGAATTTGACAATGCTCTAGTTAGACAATTACTAGCATTATATGAAATAACACCACATTATACTTCTGCAGGACACCCTGATAGTCAAGGCTCAATAGAACGAGCACACTCTACACTTGTCGAATTACTCACTGGACTTGGAACTGAAATGCCACAAGCAACCTTTAAAGAAAAATTAGATCTTGCTCTGATAACTTATAATAATTCTCTAAACTCAACCCATCAAATGACTCCTTTGGAATTGACCTTTGGTAAATTTAAACATTTTAATTCATTAGAAAAAACTCCTGTCCAAATAACAGAAGAATTAGCAGATAGATATTTCCAAGAGTTAGAAACTTTTCGAGGCTTAGTGAAAAATAAAACAGACAAAGAAAAGCAACAGAGAACTGAGAAATTGAACAAAAATCGAGAGGAACCACCAAAATACCCAGATGACGTTAGATTTGTGAGGAGCATTCAAAATGAAAAATATCTCCCTAAATATTTTGAAGCGAAAGAAATTGGTAAAAATATTTATCAATCTCGCAGGAGAACCCTTAAGTTGCATCCCAATAGGTTGAAACGACCTAGAAAAGTAAAAATGAAACGAATTGTTACAGATGATAATACGGCTTCTGATACTAATCCCTCTCCTACCCCTGGTCCAAGCGTACGAGTTAGTGGATCTGACTAACACCGCCGGAATAATACCAGTGGAAATTGAACGACATATGTATATAAATGATACTTTTACCTTTTTACATTACTCTAATATAACTAGTATTAAGACAGAGATCGATAATCTATCCGACTCTATAGATAGGTTACAAAACGTGTCATCTTATCAATTGAAAAAACTTATCATTCCTTTCATGCAATTACGTGATAATCTCGTTGAAAAATTAAGTCTATTGTTTCCAAAGTCTTCATCATCTCGTAAAAAGAGAGGACTCTTTAATGGCTTAGGAAATGCTATATCATGGATAACAGGCAACATGGACGTAGATGATAAAAAACACTATGATAAGATAATTGATAGATTAGAATCAAATGAACAAGTACTTATTGAAAATGAAAGGAAAAGCATCATTGTAAATAATAAATTAGTTGATAAGTTTAATGATGATTTGAAAGTAATTAATAGTAATAATGAAATTATTAAGAATGTAACTTTATTGCAATCTACTGTATTGAATCAAATCCTAGCTGTATTTCTTATTAATCTTAATCTTGAATTAATGGAAATAAAAGTGAACACATTGTTAGATAGTATTGAATTTTGCTACAATTCAAAAATTCACTACTCTATTATTCATATAAAAGACTTTGAAAATATAACAAGTTCCCACAGAGGTAATGTTGCAAGTGACAATATTGAAACATTATGGAAACTCAGCTCAGTTCATTGTACTATCTCACAGAATTTTATAACGTATTTTATTTCTGTTCCTAAGAAAAGCGCATTGTTTGAAACCTTCTATATGATAGAATATCCTGTAATTCTCGACAATTATTGTTATAGTATAAGTGTCAGCGAGAAAATTGTTTCCGTATCTGAATCAGGCTTAATAGTATTAGACCAATGTTTACATGACTATGATGCCTCTTATTGTAAAACTATACGTTATGTCAATGACTCTTGTATTCTAGATATATTAGCAAATAATGACTTGACCAATTGTCAAAGATTCACTATTGCGAATCCGACTCCATTCATTCGATATGATGAAGTCTGTAATTGTATTTATGGATATGGTCAATCCCATATCAGAATCAATGATGATAAAATAAATCCGTCAAAAACATTTCTCATTCATTTGAAGCAAGGTGACCAGATGAAAGACCAACGTCTTCCATCCACTTTCAAAACTTCAAAATCTTTCAAGCTCACGAATATTCCTGAGAAAATTGAAATGATTTCAAACGATATAAATAATTTGAAAAACGTATCCTTTTTTGAAAAGCAGAATCCAAATTTAAATGATTTATCAATGTTTAATGAAGTTAGTACTCAACATTTGTATTTCTTATCATTTGTTATTTTAATAATTATTTTATTTATAAGTTTGTTATTTTATTATTGTCGAATTTTAAAGCCTAATTATAATGTATCTTTACCGACTAGTTCTCCGCAAGCCCCCACTACTTTGATTTATGCTATACCTAAACCTTAAGCTCAATCATCGAGGACGATGAAAAATTTTGGGGTGGAGGAGTTATAGATGTATTAGTGTAGTAGTGCTAAATCAGCATTATCATAGTTAATAAAAGTTCTCACGGCCTGCGCGCCGTGCTTAGTCCGTTCCAGTCTCTCTTCACTGAACGACGGGGCTATGTCCGTCGGGTCAGCAATAAAATTTATCTTTTTAAAAACTTAATCAATTATTCGACAATCCTATCTTAAGTACTGTAGCTTCCTGCATTATTCTAAGGTGCCAGTTTCCCAGAGCTAGCCTTTCTTTTGCATACAACTATTCTTTTGATACCACTCCATTTGCAATATAACAACAACTTTCTTTGGGAGATATATAATTATACTTTAGTTCAACATATAGAGGCTTGTATTTCCTTTTCTTTTCTGCAATTGTACGCAGAAGATTTTCATCCAGGTGCACTGCCACATCAATGATAGAAGCTTCTCTTTTCCTCTCATCAAACAGGACAATATCGGGCATGTTCGCCTCCACTGCTCGGTCTGTTGTAATGCTGCAGTCCCACAGTATCTTCCTTTTTCACCACTCAGAACCTGTTCTGGCCTACATTTGTAATGAGGCGTTTCATTTGATGCCAGTTCCAACCTCCTAGTCAAAGCCTGGTGGATGACTATGGCTACATTACTGTGACGTTGCAAGTACTCACTTTGGGACAACAAAGAACAGCCACCATCTCTTCTTTCTCGAGAAAATATCACATTCCTTCTCTTAATTTCGGCTGGACCTATCTCCCACTTTTCAACACTCTTCCCAACTTTGTTTTTGTCAAATATTATGTCATCAGTAATTCCTGCTCAGGTGCGAAGGAAGTCTTTCTGTAAATTTTTGATCCAATTTCCTCCCATTTTTTGATTCTCTTTGTTATTTGATCACCTGGGAGTCTCATCAAATGTCCATAGAATTTAAGTCTTCTCCTTTTGATATCGTCTGAAATTTTTGAGTGTTTTTTTTTCACTTCAGGGTTTCTTGCAGTCTATATTTTTCTTCTGTTTTTCTGGGACCGATTATCTTCCTGATGATTTTTCTTTCTGCTTCGCATAAATCCTCTATACCCAGTTTGATGTTTAATGCCAATGTTCCGCTTGCATACAGAAATGCAGGTTTTATTACTGTGCTGTAATGGCTTATTTTTGATTCTGTTTATAGACATTTTTTGTTGTAGATACTCTGTACCAAGCCAAATCCTTTTTGTGCTTTATTTACTCTATCTCTCTCTCAGGGACCTTTTTCAGAGATAATATTATGCTTTAAGTCTTGTTGTTATAGCTCCTTCCATTGATTTTATAATTTATATTGGATTCAATTCAATGTTGTTCCTTTCACTTCAAGTTACTCAAGGAAATGTTACAGTGTTACATTAAATTGCTGAACTCTGTATCTTTGGAACAATGTTTTTTGAGCATTAAAATAATTTAGATATTAATCATTCTAGTCATTCTTTCCATTGAAATGAATGCTATTTCATTGATTATTCTATTTTTGCATCAGAAAAACAACATTTATAGCATAATAGTTTTCAGTACAAATTTTCAAGTAACATTATTCATAAATGGCTTTTTCAATGAAAATCGTTAAATTGTTCGTACCACAGAAAAACTGAGACATTCTTTCCATTTTCAGTGTCTGAACTCAGTAATAGAGAAATGTCTTGCAACTTGGTTCAAATTGGGACCTATATATTGATGGAAGAAACATCGAAGAAAGTAATACTGTTGTAGGAAATGTAATTGGGAATTGGTTTTGTAGTATTCATTATAGAAATACAGCTGTGAGTACAATAAATTTCCCATGATTCCCCACAATAAGTGAAAAAATTACTTGCTTGATCATTGAGAAAGGCATTCGGTCCTGTGTTAAGAAAAAGGGTTGGATTTTAATGTTTTGTCATCAGAAGAACGTAATATACAATATATTTCCCTCTAGAAGTACTTAATACTGTAATAACAATAAGCATAGTCCAGTGGTTCAGCTGTGAGATTGGAGTCTTAGATAGCCTTACAAGCGTTATACATACTGTTATTCTAAAGCTTAACATTCGGGTTGTGTATAAGCGACGTGACTTGTATACGTTTTGCGTCATCTTGCTTCTGAATGTAACTTTGTGTCCTCTGTAAGATAACTGCTTGCTGATCCCACTCTGTTCTTAGTAGAATTGCTCCTAGCCAAAATTGTAGCAGGACAAAACAGACTTGACAGAGAATCTGCTTGGAAATTCAACGCATGCTATTCTATGCAATAGAATGGAATGATTTACTGGATGAAAATGCGTGACGCTGCAGAACAGTCAAGATTGCTCATGGAATTTCCGGAGAATGAAAGGGGGATTGTATATTGGTGGAGAACACAACATATTTAAATGGTCCATGTAAAAACTTTAAAAAGAGATATTTCCGTCATCATCGTTTAATTTTGTGGTTATACATTTCTGCTAGGTACAAATTTGTTTCCCCTTTGAAAATCGTCTAGCCCACACTCTAGTGCAATGGTGTTGAGTGGTCTATAATGGTCTTACGAATGATCTTTCTGATCTCCACTTATCTGGCAAATCATTTGTACTTTTTGGCCTTCTTCCTTAAATTCTTGAAAATGTCAGTTTGAGACTCACAAAAATATACACCTATAATAAAAATTCTCTGTCTCTTCAAAACATGATAATCAAATTGGTATTGCTACCAGTTACCGGCTTTCATAATCAGTTGACTGACACCATTTTCTTCAATTGAACTAGTAATTCTGTGAACATTAGACCTCACTCGCCCAACACTACCCACTCAAAAGGGGATGATGTTTTTAATTTTTATTGCTTTTAATCTTTTATTAATAAGAAAAACTATAAAATTCAATATTTGAAAAGGGTCCCTAACTTAATGAAATAATGATTTATTCATCAGAAACAAACAATACAACTTATAATTCAAAAAAACATAATTCGTAAAAGAAACAATGCATTATAATAAATGTTATTAAATAATTTTAAAAAAATCTCTGATGGAATTACTCATATGCAAGCTGTAGTTAGCTGCGATCATGACCGCATATGGGAGTATATATATTTATTATAATTCAAAATATTCCATGATAACAGTACAAAAAAAAAAAATTGTTCTAATTTTTGAACTCAATACGGTTATGGAACTTGAACAATGTGCTCTATAATTAAAATACATGATTGTAAACTCATTCCTGATCTGATGTTGACACTATAATCTAAACAATCTTCAGGAGAGTCCACTAAAGTTGGAGAAGCTTAGAGAAGAGATTAAACAATGATATTGCACATGTTTATGTTTTCTAAATCCTGTTCATGCTTATTAATTAGAAAAGCTTTCAATTTACGTTTGAACAGATGTGGTGATCCTATATGCGAAAAAACTATTGGCAATTTGTTGAAGAATTTTTTCTAAGAAGAGAAAATATTTACAAAAAAATGATTTACAAGAGATTTACTTGGAAGAGGATGTTTTAAAATTTTTCGAATGGACGAGTTTTTATGCTTTACCTCATGAGAAGTGAAATTTCCGAATTCTAAACATTTAAATTTTCTTAACCTCCATCATCTAATATTTAAAGATTGATCAAGTAGTTTAGTTTAAACATTCTTCTAAATAGTTATTCTCCACTTCTAATCGGAAAAAGCTGAAATTATCCACAAAAGGCGTTTCTCTGAAGTCAATTTTCTTCACCCCCACCTCCAAATACTCAATTCATCAAGAATTTGTTACATACCAGTATACTCAGCTAAGCTAAGAAAGCCCTACCAAAAAATTAAAAAATCAATATTGAAGATTTTGAGCCCCTCCCTCTTACGCCCCCCGGTGGGTTTATCAATTTTTTGTCAGGAATTGAATTCCCTTTCAAATCGTTCTACTGCTAACTTCAATATACTCATAACCAAGTCAGACAATTTGGAGGTGAACTGAGTTCCCTAAAAAAATAGGGGGAATTTTATAAAAAACCATATAGGTACATGCATCGCTCGTCCTAGGAATAAGGAACATTTATGCAAAAGTTCATACCAAACGGTCGTGCAACATACATACATGCAGACAGACGGATAGACAAAATTCCGAGCGGTCGAGTTAAAATTGTGATCTCACTGAATTTGGTCAAACTTCTATCAATAATCAAATATACTTATTTTTGATGTAGATTATACCTAGATCATTCAATATATTTTTTAAGATTGGATTAATCTTACTACGTATTGGGACAGTGTTGTTACCTTGTTACTTCTTATTGAAAAAAATTAAAATATTTCCCAATGCTTATAGAGGTTAAAGCAATGGTTAATCAATGCGCTCTGGCGATCGAAATAAATCTTTTGTTCCGCTTGCATGATACATTGGATTTTATAATAAACCCTTAGAACCAGGAAAGCTGAACGGTTTCGACTGATAAGTAATATCATCGTGTCTTAATAGATCACATCCACTTCTTTGAGACCAAGTTAGCACAGTTCCACTCATGGGATTTCAAAGACCAAATTCAACTGATAATAATGGTCCAACATCAGACTATATTCAGAATAATTTCTCGAAAATTAAATGAACAATCAAAATAATTAACTCTTACGGAATTTCATTCCCTATGTGTGATTTAACAATACGTACGGTACTCTAGAGCTCCAACAGGAATAAAAGAGATTGTGAATGATTTGATTTTAATAATTGAAAATTGAATACTCGATAACGAGAAAAAAAGTAGAATCGATCAATGGGAAATTTGAAACTATCGAAACATGGTGATATTTGTAATAATTAGCTGCAATAGCCGTCAAGAGGTACGTTACGGTACAGGTAGGATCCGGCTTTGACGTCCATTACATTGTTCCTTTTCAAGGTTATTTCAATTTGCCGTGGTGAAAAACATGTTCTTATCACCTTTTACATCTCCATCTATAATATCCACCAAACTCAGCCCATCGAAAATCCTTTTTATTAGATTATCATGGTTGATAATCCAACTCTCTACCCACAATAACGTATTAATTGTATATGTAAACAATCTTGACAATAAATAAGAACATATTTATGTTCTTTTACTGTGATTTATGACGAAATAAAATGTTTGTGTTGGGATCGACTCAACGGTACTACTTGTATGTCACTCGCCAACAGTACCTCTCAAGCATTAATAAATAACTAATCGTTTGAAAGTACTTCAAAAGTTCAATTATGTTTCTATCAGACATAGATATTATCAATTCAATCTCCCTTTTTGAGTTCTTTTGAAGTTGAGACTGCACTGAAATCTTTCATCTGTTAAATCACTGCGAAGGGGCTTAGAAAATCTGAATTAGATCAGAGAAACAAGAAATCTTTCTATTCATGGCATGCCAGTATTAGGAATGAAGGATGTTGGGATTTTTAACAATTCTCAAGTGTGCAGTATCAATACATTTTTCCAACTCTCTTCTATTCTATGGTTCTGAATTATTATCTAGATCTGTAGATCAAACGAATAGATTGAAATGAGAAATCTCATCTTATGATAGTAATGTAATAAGCCTAGTTTAGTTTCCTTTTCCATGGTTCCGCCTGAACTGCTATTCACGGAGTAAGAGGTCCATTAAAAAATTGTGGTCGAAAAAACCCTCCAATCGATTACATTTCATGATTATATTATGTACGGTAGTTTTTTTTATTGATCTTAAAACTACATGAGATGGTGATTTTTTATAACTAAGATGATGATTTGTCAGGTTTTTGTAACGTTTTATAATCAACAAATAAGCTATGTTCGATTGCAAATAATATTGAACTTAGTACAGATTCTACTGTTATCTTACAACGGAGAAATTAGAAGCTTCATTTAAAATCGTGTTGCTAAAATACCTACAATAGAGATAATACTATCGTATATCAACAATACACAGCTGCATTTCTGTAGCTCTATGTATTAATAGATCACTGCTGCTTCAATGCCACTGTGAATTCAATGCCACTTGGAAAAATCATTAGCAACAAATGTTTTGTAGTGGAAATAATGAAACGAGTAAATCCTCAAACTTTATTTCCAAAATTATCTAAGGCGGCGTTCACACCGGCACGATATGCGACATGCGATATATCTTAGTGAAAATATCGTTGAGATATATCGCAAGAAAGGTTCACACTGCAGGCGATAAATCGACGCCACCTCTGCGATAAGAATGTGAAGGGGGACAATGACTTATCATTTATTTCTAAATTCAGAATAATTCAAAACAACGAGACTACTTTACTCACAAATATGAGCTCAAGTGAGGAGGATGTTGTAGTGGCTCATTGGTTCCTCAGGCGAAGGATGAGGAAAAAAAGGAAGTACTGGGTCATTCCAGATGCACTGACGAGATTTGACTAAATTAATAAAATGAAATACAGCCTTGTCTTCTCTTCCCGACATGTTGACTACTCGAAGTCAATATGCAACTAATCGTAAAAACCAATAGCATGAAGGAGAGAGGAGAAAGAATATTGGAGTACTATATTGTAGGCTCAGTATGACGCAATGTCTGTTTACTTAACAAATTCCTTCCTCGTATCGTATGCAACTAATCGCAACGACCGATAGCATGCAGCACTTGGTGCGATTCATCGCTTACGATATATTGCACAATCGCCTCGGTGTGAACCATTTTTATCGCCTCCCTCTACATTTGAAGTATCTGTCCATGCGTGTTGCGTCTCACGTATCGTTTAAGATAAATCGCATGTCGCATATCGTGCCGGTGTGAACGCCGCCTAACACTTCCTTCTCAAGAAAGTAGGTGGAACATTCCTAATAGATCTGGTGTTGGTTTTTTCTTTCAGTGAATCCTTTATGGGTGAAGATACTGGGAGTGAATCGTCCAATCTCAGCCAATCACACACAGGAAGTGAAGTGCGAAGTGGTTGGTGCCAGACCAGCTCCCCACATACGATGGTGGAAGGACTCTCAACTGCTCTACAATGCTACTCAAGAGGTAATGTTTGCTTTTAAATCGAGTAGTTATGAAAAATCTCCGATCCTTCTTCGCGATCCTTCCTTCCTTACTAAATGTGTATCGCAAGTTGTCTCAATCGTGAGCTTTGAAATGGTAATTTTGGTGGTCTAAAAAGAAGAAGCACAATTTGAAATTCAAGTAGCTTTTTCTCTGACCGAGGAATAATCTCAGAATTGTAGTTAAATTTTGCAGAGCTTTGTAGGAAATAAGGCTAGGCATCTTAACAAATCCTAACAATGCATGCATCATGTTTTGTCCGCTCTTAAGATGATATTTATTCACATTATCAATTTCAGATCTCCATTTTCTTTGCATGTCATATTCATTCAGACTGAATGACCTCGAAGCCAACGCTTTCAACATGCAGCATGCGAGTTATAATTATTTTTAGTCACTGTCTCTGGAGAAAGAAATACTGATTCAATGAGAAACACTTGAAAACTCGATCATTTCAAACAAAAATATATTTTTCAAGAAGACAAAAATTGAGTTGGAGAAACGAGAACTGTTATTTACAATGGTGGGAACGGAAAAAAGTATTGAAATTTTCATAGAGCTCTATGATCAATGCAAATCATATTCCATAACAGACTATCACTTTTGCTTCAATTACACGTTGCGAGCGAGTATGCAAGCATGCGATCAAGGCTATCAAGTGGGAGTCTCTTACACATTGAATGACCATCAACTTCCTATTTTGTAGAAAATGACTTTTTCCTAAAACTGCTCATGAAGTAGTTCTTTACTTACTGAAAACTGATTGTAAAATACCTCTTTACTGCTCGGCGAGCGGTAATAGTATATTACGTTACAAGTATGGGAAATGGTGTTCACCACGAGTAAGATAAGTTAATGCATGAGACGAAGTCAAGTGCCCTTTTATCATACGAGTATGGTAAACATTTTCCCGGATGAGTTATGTATGATATTTTTTGTCATACTAGTCTAAAATATAAAAAAAGATAAACTTTGAGCAAGTACAACAAGCATCATCAAACATTACCTCAAAATCCATCACAGCAGTATAATACTAAAAATTCTTCTGAGATCAGCTGTTTTCCAAATTCTGAATCAGTTGGAAAGCGGTAATATCCATCACCACACTTAAAAAGGATGCAGTAATGAAAATGAGCTGTTATTTCTGTAAACAGAAGTTTACCGGGTCTATTCAATGCTTGGTGAAGTGGTGAATATGTACAATTATGACTGAATGGTTATTTATGTATTAAGAGCATGAAGCACGACTTTATCACTCGAGCCAAAAAAATTATTGGGCAGTGCATAGCGAAGTGCAATAATTTTGTGGGAGCGATAAAAAAGCTTTATGCGCGAATTACATACAACATTTTTCCTACAACTGCCACTATTCCAATAAAAGCTTGTAGTCTTCTCACAGATTTTAGTGTGGGCGGATTTGGTTAGCATGCGCCATTTTTATAAGAATGAAGATTTGAGAATTTCACGGATTTTGTGATCCACCAATGAGAAGACATCAAACACAGCTAGCGAGCGGTAAAGTACTTTTTACGCTCGCCAGCTGACTTTACTGCTTTCTGAGCACTAAAGAGGTATTTTACAATCAGTTTTCAGTATGTAAAGAACTACTTTACAAGCAGTTGTAGGAAAAACGCTTTTTGATCACCAGCTGTTTACTTTACGCTTCTGTTTTGATTTTTACGCTTGCCAGCTTATTGTACAATTGAATTTTTTATTTGTGTAAAGAATGGGACCATTTTCACTGATATCGTGATCCACTATCATGGAGACTTCACAGTGACGCCATTTGTAAAGCAGTGACTGCGCGCACACTAAAATCTGTGATGCTACAAAGTACAAGCTTTTATTGTGTTGGAGTCCAGAACTGCAGTTGTAGGAAAAGTTAATGTTGTATGTAACTCGTGCATAAAGCTTCTTTATCGCTCTTTGAAAACTACTGCGCTCCGCAAATGCATCGTGCTTGAGTCAAAAAGTCGCGCTTTACGCTCTTAATACATAAAGAGTTATTTAGACCTGGCTCTTGCAGAAAAACTGATCACTCGTCCGCATACCTGCTCACAACGTGTACATTGCGGTGTATGAACAGGCAATACTTTTTCCAAGATATTCGTGATACTGTTCATTGAATAATTAGTAAAAACTCAATAATTACAAAAAAAGGAACATTTTTTAAAAATCCATGAAAAGAGAATAGTAGAAAAATAGGAGGAATAGCAAGTGGTGAGAATAAGAGGTAAAAAAGATGCAATGATAAAAAATGATGGAAGTAAAATACATTTTCTTTGTTTCCAGACAAGCTCAGATGGAAATCGTACTACAAGTACACTGCACTTCATACCTTCCATGGAGGACTTCGGTGTGAAGCTTATATGCAAAGCGACTTCGCCCTTCTTGAAGGAGCCCTTCCTGGAAGACAGTTGGACGCTGAATGTGCGCCGTAGGTACTTTTGAATTTTGATAAACAGTTTATTCAAAAAAGTTTATTTAATTCTCAATTCCAAGGATATAAACATGATTATAGGAATCACATAACAGGAAAAAAGTGCAAGGGATACACTGATTATAGAATTTTGTTGTTCCCGTTGAATTATTGTGATGTAGACGGGTCGGATCAATACAATAGTGAAACAGCTTTCGACATTACAATTGTGAATGTGAATGAACAAGAAATAATAATAAAATAAATTTAAAAGTGAATCAATCAATCATTTTATTACATGTGATTTTAAAATGCTTGATGCATTTTACCTCTCCGGGGGCTTTATCACAAGAACTTTATTCTTCTATTCATGTATCTGCATAGGAATGAAAAAAAAAGAATAGATTATCTCGTATGAATGGAAAAAGAAAAAGTAGATTATCTCTTACAGTAGAATGGCCTCTGATTTTTAGAGAGATTTAGATTTAAATTCAGATAACTTTATTTGTGTAAATTTACAGCAAGGGCGGATCCAGCAGCAATTTTTTTTTGGGGGGGGGGGAATACCGGGGGTTGTTTGGGTTGTTTTAAAATGAGGCATAAAATAGTGATTTTAAGGGTATTTTCAATTGAAAAGAAACCAACTTTCCAAATTCAATTGTTTACCTACTGCCTGTAATGATATGATATTTTAAATAAAAATTTCAATAACCTTTCACTGTGTATCGTTACATCGCACAAAGCAGTGGCATAACTACAGGGTCAGTCTAGGGCGGGAGGATGTTGCCAGGAGGGTGAGACTCTCGGTACAATTATTACAATAGTAATTTGGAGTAGTACACCTCTAAAAATAAATTGATAAACTAATACATGGCTATTTATTTCAGAACAGGGGTTCGGGGAACCCCGAGAAAATTTTTGAAAAATTACATGTCAAGTGATTCTAGGCATTAATTCTTCTAGCTTAACACTTCAACCCACTTTATATATTATGTCAAAATTATAAAAGTAAATTTTGTCTAGTTCTTGTGTTACTGTCAATGGGAGATCCGGGACCTTACTTGAAACTACCACTTTTCTATATTTGATCCCGTACTGCTCCTGATTGGGGTAATGTACAGTACCGTAGGCAACTTGAAAATTTCTTTCAAAATAATTGAGGGGTACTCCTTGAAAACTTTTTAAAAATAGAACTTCTACAAAACCACATTTTTAGCGATTCCAGACATCTTTGACTACTAAAAATTGTCTCACAATGGAATATCCCCCTTATTTATAAAGCTGTTGATGAAAAATGAAATTAACAAGAAAAATTATACATTGTTCGCAATTGAAAAACTATTCTGTTAACAGTCAAAATCTCCCAACAATTTTTTGAGCATCCAGGATCTAGGCCCTAGAGCGATTATCTGAGTGAATGTAAAGTAGTGCTAATAAAACAAGTCTGCTTTTTCTGCCATAGCAGTCCTCAGCCATGTATTGATAAGCTGCAGAATCCAGAAAATCCTTTCAGAACTAGCATCATTTTCAGACCAAGTAATGAAGTACACAATATTTGCAATGAAGAATTAATTGTTGGTTAGGCATTGCTGTCTTATTTTCCTCGCTTGTCAATAACTTTCAAAACTCTCCTTCATTTTCTTCTACTTTTAATTTTATACCTATTTTTTACACTTTTTCGTCTTTTTAAATTTTTATCTCTCTCCTACCGATTTCTTTTGTCATGTCTTCCACTTCTCCACTGTTTTCTATAATTTCCATTCGTTCTTCTCCTTCTTCTTCTTCTTCGTTTGGGGGGGGGGGGGGGGAATTTCCCCCGTGGATCCGCCACTGATTTACAGTGTAAATTAATTATAACAGCATTATTAATATTAGCGATCCCCTAGTTCAAGTGATGTCCAGTGATTTTTGAAGTGAACATAATAAAAAATAATAGAATAAGAAAATATTGTTGATAAATATTGTTATTGAAATAATGTTGAATAGAAAATATTATAAATACGACAAATATATATTTTGAGGTATTGTTCAGCAGAAATTATTGATGTGATTGTTTAAAAAAAAGAAACAAGAGAGAGAGAGATAAAGATAAAGTTAAAATTACTTTTCTTACTTAAATTTACAAAATTCCTTTGCAACTGAAAGAAAATTATTGACAACAGAATAGATTGTATGTGAAAGTTCGGATATAAACAGTGAGATTTTATAAAATTATTATAAATATATTTTAAATTAATCATTTACTTAATAAGGGCAAAACATCTGGACAAAACTACGTCCATTTATACTGACTGACCTTGATAGTTTCGAACTGACAGACTATATAATAAAATTAGTAATAGTGAAATAAAATTTAAAGACAAATTGATAAAGTTCTGAAGTTTAGTGATTGAACATAATGAAATAGTGTTATTTATATTTGCTGAACTATACAGATGGGATATTATTCACAAAACGAAAGATGAAGGTTGTAATGGAGTTAATCCATGGTCAGAAAGATGCAATCATTCTCTCCAGAAGATACCTCCTCAATGTCGAGGTAAAGCCCGCTCGACTCTCAATGCACCTAATGGAATTATTATTAGGAAGTGATGCGTTCCAAACACAACAAGCACTTACAACGAATGATTTAGTATAATTATGTTGTAGTACGGTGGCTGGGTATCCTAAGGGTGTTATACCCGGTTCTAATGTGTGAAATATTATTCTGTTTGCCCTCAGACACATATTTGAAATCTTATTAGAAGTAATTAGTTCGCCATAATATTTGAGGATTTCTTTGACAAGTTTGATTACTCTGAATAGTCTCTGATCCGCGAGTTTAAAAGTTGAGCTAGCAAGTTCAAGAGTGATTAGATTAGATTGGATTATTTACTTTATTCATGTAGATTACAGAATATTCTAGATGAAATAGTCTTAGATTCTAGATAATCAAAAATATATAAGTCCTGTAACTGCTCTAAGAATTTTACAAAGCTAAACTAAATAATTATGCAACGATATGAATATGAGATGCAATTTGATAAGGATAATAATGATTGTGATGTATCTACATGAAACGGCGAAGTTTGTACATAAAAATGTCCATTCTTTGAAGAGGATATTCAAGGATATCCTTCCATCAACACTTGACCATAGGCTCAAGTAAGCTGAAAACGGTATGAAAGTTAAAAAACTAAAATAAGATGAATAACTTACTTAAAGGATATATTTAAGGAGAGAGATAGATAGATAGATAGATAAAATGCCTTTATTTCGCACTTTACAATATAAAAAGTGCTGTGGGCGAAGTTGAGGCATACAAGCCCCCTCTTCCACTTAACCCACAGTATCAAGAAAAAACCATCATTAACAAATAAAACTAAAGAAATTGTACAATACAAAATATATAATTAAAAATTAAAATTTTTGTTTGAAAGTGTTATAAACACATGACACGCACACGCACACACACATGCACACATACCCACCAAGAAATTCTACAATAACAATAATGATAACTAGGACAGGTCAAGTCCACCCTCTCTAATAAGCGCCATAACAGCCGCACTGAACTGGTGTCGCCCACTGATACGCCTCACCTCAAGCGGCAAAAGGTTCCACAGTCTACAAGCCGTCACCTGGAATGATTTATTGTACATCATAGTTCTATGAACAGGGACCGCAAGTAGATGGGAACCATGCCTTGTCCTGCCATGACCAACATCACTCAAAAATTTGAAGTCTGATGCTAAGTAATTGGGGGTTTTGGTTTTCAAAAGCTTGAACAGAAACACAAGTACATGAAACCTCAAGCTCTCCTTCAACCTTATGATGTTGAGCTGTTGGAAAAATGGGGTAATATGTGCATCACGTTGTAAGTCAAAGATGAAGCGCACACAAAAGTTTTGTGCACGCTGCAGCTTATCAGTCAGTTGGACTGTTTTGTCGATGGTAACTAAGTCACAATAAAAGAAAATAGGGAAGAGCAAGGTCTTAACAAGTAAAATTTTTGTTTTGAATGGGATAAGATGCCCCATTTTCTTCAGTGTGTTAACGCCTGCAATAACTTTGTTACAAACCATAGTGACATGGTCAGTCCAGTCTAATGTGTAATTCAGTGTCACTCCTAAATTCTTTACCTTGGAAGCATATTCAAGTGGAGTATCATTAATGATAACATAAGGTCCATGAGAAAAGTCAAGTTGATTAAGCAGACGAGAGTAGCCAACAATCATCACTTGTGTCTTATTTTCATTAATTTTCAGACCATTACAGTCAGTCCACTCAGTTACTCGTCTCAAGTCAGCATTCATTGCTTGTACAGCCAAAGTCAAGTCAGATCTTTTAAAGTGTCTGTAAAGTTGCAGATCGTCGGCGTAAAGATGATATTTACAACTTTGTAGCGCTTGAGTCACATTGTTGATGTAGATACTGAAGAGTAGAGGACCCAGAATTGAACCCTGAGGAACTTCACGTGTCACTGGTAGCCACTGAGAAGAAGAACCCTCAAGCCTCACACACTGACATCGATGAAGCAAGTAGGATCGCACCCAAGCTACAGCGGAACAAGAGAAACCCATTTCAGCTAGTCTATGAAATAAGATAGGATGCAAAATGGAATCAAAAGCTTTACTCAGGTCAACCAAAACGATTAGAGTCAGTTCCCTTCCATCCATGGCCTTACGGATATCATCAGTAACTCTCAAAAGGGCTGAGGTGGTGCTATGTCCTGCCCTAAAACCTGATTGGAAATCACTGATCAAACCTTCTTTTGAAATAAAAGTACTCATCTGATTGTGAACAATGGTTTCCAAAGCTTTGGAAAGCACTGACAGTAAACTAATTGGTCTATAATCAGAGAGAGAAGGATGAGGAACTTTGTTTAGAGGGATAATGATTGAAAATTTCCAATCATCAGGGAAAACAGAATTGATGAGGGAAGTATTGATTAAGTGAGTGACAAATGGTAGGATTAGGGGCAACATAATCTTGATAAACTTAATAGGTAGGCAATCAGCACCAGCTGCATTACTTTTAATCTTATTGATGACCATGTAAACATCATGCTCAGAGACAGAAGAGAAATAGAAGGAATCTTTTGTTTCAAAAACAGATAAAGAATTAATATAATCAAGGGCACGATCCAGTCCAACAGGATTGCTAGTAGAATGTTCATTGAGATCATCAAGTGTGTGAGACACCACGGGCCTGGCTACCCCTCTACCAATTCCAACATTCTTTAATCTACGCCATAGAGCAGAAGAGGATCCAGCCGAAGAAATTAGATTACGATAATATTGTGATTTTGCATTGCGGATGATTTGTTTACATCTATTTCTGAGATGTTTGTAGTTATCATAATCTAAGGGATTCTTTGTTCTTCTAGCTACCCTACAAGACTGGTCACGTTCACGCATTAGCTGCCGAATCTCATTGGAAATCCATGGGGCAGGATCTCTTGTTACTCTACGTTTTTTTAATTGGACAATGCTTATCAAATAAATAAAGTAAATTTTGGTTCAAAATTCTTAACATATAATTAACATCGTTGCAAGAGAAAATATTTAACCAGTTGAGACACACAGCATCATGGAACAAAGCAGGATAATCGATATTTTTAAAATCTCTATAAGTAATTATTTTGGGTTTGACTTTGGGGGCGTTTAAGGCATATACCAAGTAAATCAAATCATGAGCAGAGAGCCCAGGACAGGGAATTTGTCCATGATTTACAGCAGAGCTACTATCTATAACTGCAATTAGATCCAGTAATGTATCAGAAGTGGAAGTGTGATGAGTAGCTTGGAGGGGAAGCAGGGTCATACTGCAAGCATCAAACATTCTAGTCAGTTGAAGTTTGTCCCAAGTGTCTCTTCCTAACAAGTCTGTATTAAAATCACCCATAATGGCCACGTGTTGGTATGGCACCATCAATCTCAAAAGTTCATCCTCAAAATCACTCATATAACCAATATGGGGAGGCCTATAGCATACTCCAATTAACATCTTAATATTGTTGATTTTAATATCGGCAAACATGAATTCTGGCCTACTGTGTATGGAGTTATTGGAAGAGAACTTGAGACTTGGCTGCAGTTCTTGTTTGACAAATGCTGCAACCCCTCCGCCATTCTTAAGTAAACGATCATTGCGGAGAAGAATATATCCATCAAGATCAACAAGTGTATTTGATATATTAGGTTTAAGCCATGTTTCAGAGACCAGGATTATGTCACATTCTTGACCACCAAAAATATATCTGAATTCATCAATATGGCAAAGAAGTGATTGAGAATTTACATGCGCGATCTTTAACTGCTTAGGAAAAGACGAAAGAGCCTGCTTGAGCAAATCACCAGTATTCAGCGCGGCTGGTGTATTATGCTGAAGGGACATTGAACAAGAAAGTTATGTCAATAGTCAATGGCGCAGAGAGGAGGGAGATTGTAGCCTGGCAAATACAAAAAATAGCAACAGAAATGTGGTAGGGCCCAAAACATGCACACACATTCACACAAACACTTATAATAGAGTATAATAAAACTACACCTAAAAATAATGTCATTTCAATAGTTAAAAATTAAAATAATCAAGTTTAATGTTAAAAAAAAGAGAAAAAAAAATTATTATTATTTTTTAGTGATTGAGTGGAGAACATAGTTAGCTCCTGCAAAACTTAATAAATTGAACTTTTAAAGACGGCTATTGTACTAATTTCAAATGAAACTAATTCCAAAAACAACTAAGATGATTGAGTTTTGGTATGATCTGACACTGAAATCGACTGTACCTAAAAAAAAAAAAAAAACTACATTTAATTCATTTCAAAAACTACTCTAACAATCGATTAATTTTCTAAACTCAAAGGAGATAAAACAAGCCACGATAATTTACAGAGATTGAGTACGGTACTAAAAAAAAAAACTTATAATCATAATACTAATCATAATAATAATGATTATGGAAATAAAAATGAATTTATAATGATTAAAATGAATGATTTACACAGACCGATTCATTGATGAATGTAAAACGTGAATACCATAATAAATTATTATATATAATTAGATGGAGTACTCGTACCTTGAAAAGTTCATCTTTAAATATCAAATTCTTGTTTAAAAAGCGTGCATTAAGCACGGGTATATAGCATTGGATCTTCATACATACTGACTGGAGAGGATTCTATCACCATCGCGCCATTTCACTTGACCATTGACTGACCAGACGTTTTTGTAGCCGACCCATTCAGCGGTTTCTTTGAGAAATGTTAGACGCTTCATGGTGAGATCTTCTCGGATGATAATGGAAGTGCCCTTCAGCTTTTTCCTCACCGAGAGCACCAACTGCCGTGTTTGATGATTGGCGAACTTGACGAGGAGTGGGCGCGGACGACCAGGAGCATCATTTTTTGCACGTGGCAGTCCCACGCGATGACAGCGATCAATCACCAGCGGTTCCACATTCATCTCAAGTTTGTCGCGGAAAAGGTTTTCAACTAACTCGATAGTATTTTCATCAGCAGACTCTGGTATCCCAAAAATACGTATGTTGTTTCGACGTTGGTATTGTTCGAAATTGTCCATTTTAGAATCATAAAAACACTTGTTTTCGACTGCCCCGGTTTTTAATGCAGCAATCTCAGCCGTCGTTGAGTCAAGATGTTTTTTCATGCCGATGAACCGAGCTTCGAATTCTTTCACAATTTGATCTTTGACAGCACAAGTCACACTCTTAATAAGTTTTTGTTCAATATTTTTTACTAAGATATCGAGCAGGGCGTCGTCAGAGAACATTTCAGTTAACGACTTTTTTATAGCGTCACCAATGCCCGGAAACCCGCGCACCGCACCATCATCTACGGCTGTAGAGAACGGTTGTTCCACTGCAGGGGAAGAAGCACTGCCCACTGTGTTCCTGGTTTGATTTTTACGTTGTGATTTAGACATGTTAATTATATGAATTACAGCACTGTTTATGGAAAGAGATTAATAGAATTCACTGTATCTGTTGAACGTCCAATAACGGATAACTAACGAAAATTTCAGACACAAAACAGCCGTTTGTCCCAGTAAAAATAGCAAAAAAGCAGGAGCCAACTATCACGCGGTTACACGGCTTCACTCATCACAAAGAGAGACTGAGAGAGAGAGAGATAGATAGATATTTATTTGTTAATTGTCACTAGGCTTGTCGCCTATGGTGACAGATACATATTAAATATACAAATGCAGAAAAAATAATAAAAAATAAATTGAAATTAAATAAAACAAAATAAAATAAAACAGAGAGATAGATAGATAGATAGATAAAATGTCTTTATTTCGCACTTTACAATACAAAAAGTGCTGTGGGTGAAGTTGAGGCATACAAGCCCCCTCTTCCACTTAACCCACAGTATCTAGAAAAAAATTCATTAACAAGTAAAACTAAAGAAATTGTACAATACAAAATATAATAGTTTAAAATTAAATTTTGTTTGAAAGTGTTATAAACACATGACACGCACTCGCACATACACACATACCCACCAAGAAATTCAATAATTATAATAATAACTAGGACAGGTCAAGTTCACCCTCTTTAATAAGAGAGAGAGAGAGAGAGAGAGAGAGAGAGAGAGAGAGAGAGAGAGAGAGAGAGAGAGAGAGAGAGAGAGAGAGAGAGAGAGAGTGAGTGAGTGAGAGAGATTAAGCGAGAGATAAGATAAGATAAAATTACTTTATTTATGTAAATTTACAAAATATAACTGTGACTGATTAAAAAGAATATTATTAACAACACAATAAATAAGAAAATGAGAAAAAGTTTGGATATTAACAATAACATTTTTGTGAAGCATTTACGTAATAAGGGCGAAGTCTGGACAAAAATTCGTCCATTCAAACTTAACCTTGATAACTTCGAACTGCGAGACTATATAATTGGTAATAATAGAATAAAATTTGAGTACAAATTGAAAAAGTTAAAAGTGATTAAAAATAATTGATATTGTGTTTTTTTTTAAATATTTTCTAAACAATACAGATGGGATATTATTTACAAAATGGAAGATGATGGTTGTCATGCATGTGCTCTATGGTTGAAAAGATGCAGTCATTCCCTCCAAAAGATACCTCTTCAATGATGAGGTGAAGCCCGCTCGACTCTCAATGCACCTTATGGAATTAGGAAGTGCGTTCCAAGCCCGACAAGCACTTACAACAAATGATTTAGTATAGATTGTAGTACGGTGGTTCGGTATCCTAAGCGTATTATCCCCGGTTCTTGTATGAGAGACATTATTCTGTCTGCCTTCAGAAACAAATTTGAAATCGTTTTTAAAGTAATTAGGTTTGCCATATTTGAGGATTTCTCTGACAAGTTTGTTTATTCTGAATAGTCTCTGATCTGGGAGTTGAGTAATTCTATCATGCCATTGAAGAGAGTAAACGTACCGAAGACAGTAGTTCTGACTGCGCTGCAGTCTATCATTCAGAATGACTGTCATGTCATTCATTACAGAATTACAGTACAGGAAATGTGGAAAGATGAGAGATTTAACCAGTAACAATCGGACACTTCTAGGGAGAATATCTTGCATTTTCTTTAAGGGATGCATTGCTGAAAAAACCTTCTTACATGTTCTAATAACTTGCTCTGACCAGTCAAGAGTTGAGTTCATGGTTATACCCAAGTTTTTAACTGAACTACAGTATGGTATTACATTGCCATCAACTGTGATTTTGTGAATTAGGTTCAAGTCAATACCATTTATCAAGCGTGAATAACCAATGATAATAGATTGCGTTTTTACAGGATTGAGTTTAAGACCATTTTTCCTGGTCCATTTCATAATATTATTAATATCTTCATTCATCTTATCAACAGTTGCATTGATTTTTGATTTTGGACAGCTGGAGTAAATTTGTAGGTCATCTGCATAAGTATGGAAACTGGAAAAATTGATAATGGAGGAAAGATCATTAGCATACAGGGTGAAAAGAAGAGGACCGAGAATAGAACCTTGTGGGACACCATGTATTACATTTTTCCATTGGGATTTGTTATTAACATTAGTGACACATTGTTTTCTACCTATGAGATAAGATTGGAACCATATTAGGGCTTCATGACTGAAGCCAAGCAGAGCTAATTTATTGAGTAAAACCTTATGATCAACAATGTCAAATGCTTTAGAGAAATCAAATAGACTCAGAACAGTACATTTTCGTTGATCCATAGCCAACCTGATATCTTCAGTGACACGCAATAGTGCTGTCTCAGTTGAGTGGGATTTTCTAAACCCTGACTGAAAGTTATGTAGCTTACTGTTCTTCTCAAGGAACTCAACTATCTGAGAATGGACGAGTCTTTCAAGAACTTTAGATAGTGCTGGTAGAATGCTAATAGGCCTAAAGTCTTCAACTTTATTTGGAGAGGCAACTTTGTTTAATGGACGAACCAAAGCACACTTCCAATTTTTGGGGAAACTTCCACTTTGGAGAGATGTATTAAAAATGGAAATGATGGTAGGTAAAACTGCAAATAATATTTTCTTGATGAATTTGATAGGAATTTTGTCCGCCCCAGTTGCATTACTTTTTATATGTTAGAATGCTTTAAGAGCATCATGTTCAGAGATAAGATGAAAATGAAATTGAGAAGCTAATGGAATACTTGAGTTAATAAACTGATTGTTCAGGTCATGGATGTGATTTTGGATTGCTGTCTCATCACGTTGAGCTGAATGTGAAACGAAGTGCTCATTTATGTCATCTAGTGGTAGGTCGATAGGGGTGTTTGATTTCTGTTTACCAAAACCAAATTCTTTAATTCCACGCCATAGTGATGCAGAGTTTTGTCGATTGTCTGTCATGAATGAGTTCAAGTACCTGATTTTCGAGTTACGTAACTCTTGTTTAACCTTATTTCTTAGACATCGGTATTCATTTAAAGTATCTAGGTCACCTGTTCTCTTAGCTTTTCTGTGAGCTGAATCCCTTTTTCCCATCAACTGCAATATATCATTAGTCATCCAAGGTACACGTCGTTTACTACTAATTCTTCTTGTCACAGTGGGTGCATGCTTATCATAGATCTTTAAAATCCAGTCTTCAAGAGTCTCTACCATTTCATCAACTGAGGATAAATCCTCAATCTCATGCCATGGAGTCCGAGCTACATCGGTGATAAAAGCAGCTTCATCAAATTGTTTAAAGTCCCTGAATGTAATAAATTTTTGTGCTGGTTTTGGTGGTTTGTAAGAAAGTACGCAGTAAATCAAGTCATGTGCCGAAATAGCTGGGACTGTGGTCTGGCCTGAGTATACTACCTCATCGGGATCGCTAACTATTAGAAGGTCTATTAACGTGTCAGATTCGTTTGTATGGTGAGTTGGTTCGAGTGGCACAATAGTCAGGTTAAGGCATTCAAATATTGTAGTTAGTTGGTGATAGTCAAAATTACGGTTTGTCATGTTAAGATCGGTATTCATGTCTCCCATTACTAGAATGCGGCTATAATTAGGCATAAAAGAAAGCAAAGCGTTCTCAAAATCCGTGAAATGACCTATTTTTGGAGGGCGATAACAAATACCAACAAGTAATTTATCTGAACTGGATAGAGCTATTTCTAGTAACATAAACTCGGGTCTGGCTGAATATTCTTGTTCTGATGTGGTTAATATTTTAGTCTTTATTCCGTCCTGAACATATACTGCAACACCCCCACACGCTTTATTTAATCTGTCATTTCGGAATAGGGTGTAACCGGGCAGTGAAACTTGATTGGATGAGATACTTGGTTTCAGAAAAGATTCAGAAATTCCAATAATATTGAAGTCTTGAAGACGAAAAATTGCTCTGAGCTCATCAATGTGACAATTAAGAGATTGCGCATTAAGGTGTGCAGCCTTAAAGTATCTCTTATAGGGTCGAAGCTTATTAGAAAGCATAGCACCATTGTCGCGGTTATTATGTGGTAAGGCCGAGCGAGCAGAGTCATCAGTGGAGGGCATCAGTGAAATCGCCGACCGACATCCATCCAAACACAGAGCAAAGCATGAACATGAGATGAAGACTAAAACTAACATGACTTAACCTAAATAAAACAATAAAAGACACTTGATTGGCAAAGTCCATAGTGCGTTGACAGTTCAAGCTCCGTCACTATTATTTGCACGTTTTCAAAGTTCAACTGTACAGAAAGGTTGCAGGCTCCAGCGAGTAGGCCCATGATGCAGATGAGTGGTGGTCGGAAGCAGATATGTTGTTTTCGGTCACAGCTGCCGGAAACCAGCGCAACTGTAAATGACAAAAAAAAGCGAGCAGAAACAACAGCCAGAGACAAGCTACATGTTTGATAATTATTATTGAAGTCATCTATAAGAAAAAAAATATATATATATATTGACTAAGGAAATAGACTAAATGAGTGTAATACAATGACAGGAGGAAGTATGAAAGGATGAGATAGTGGACAAGAGCGTTGGAAAGGGTGGTGACGTGATATTGGAGACAGAAATGGCAATAGAACGATGGAATATAGCAATAAGCAAATGAGCAAAGTGATAAGAAAAACGGCTGGGTGATTAACGGATTGTGGAGTGGGAAAGATGGTGGAAGGAACGCAATGAGACGTAATAGAGAATGTAGAAATGATTTTTCTTCCAGCTATGAATCAAATTTCATACAAAACAAGAAAGAAACAAAAGCAAGCGAGTAACAGAAAGAATAATCGCGCGGGGAAAGACGATGAGAGGGAGGAAGAGTGACAGACCGAGTAAGTGTGTGGGTGGTGTAGGGAGAGATGATAGAATGGTGTGTACAATCAACAGGGGTGAATTTGAGGTTGCGAAGAATGGGAGTGCAAAGAGAAAGTGTGACTGACCGGAAAAAGGTTAATGAGCGTGAGGCTCAGCCTAATAAGAAGACAAGCAAATAGAGGGGGGGGAAGTATTGTGGAATAGCAAAGGAGGGTAGGAAAGATAAGTCGAAAAAAAGCGATTTGATGAAGAAGGGCTGAAAAAAAAAACGGATTAGTATAACGCATAAAATAAGTAACTTATTACTGAAGGGAAGAAAGGAGAAGACAAACATCGCAATTATTATTATTATTATTGATGAAAACGACTAAGAACCAAAGGCAGGGACAGAAAAAAAAATCAATTTAATCCCATATTTATAAGAAGAAAAAATAAAAGTGGAAAAAATTCTGTCCATGAAGACTGATATTGAACATAGTAGTTCAAGAAAGACGGAAATCAATCGTGGATTATTCAAATATTTGACCTTAGATTCCATAATGATGACTTTTATAAGGAATAATAGTGGAAAATTATGAATACAAGTTATGCTAGTGACAGGGGAATAGAAAACAAAATATAAATTTCCGATTCCAGATTATAAATGTAGAGAAAGTCAGATAACTAGAACATTTTTCTTCTTAGTGGATACGAATCGAATGGTATAGTAACCTATTTTGTAAATAAGCTAATGATAGGCACCGTTATGTACTAGTCATGCATAATTGCAAGCTTGTTCAATTGGTGGCTGTGTTGTACTATATTTTATATCATTATGTACTCAACTCAATTTTATAGTTAATCAAAAGCAAATGATTTTATTATTAAGTATAAGCTAATGAACCATTACTAAATTATTGTAAATAAATTGAATAGAGCGAATAAATTACAGTATTATTTATTATTGCCTTCGATCTTTCATTTAATCACGCGATTTAAATTGAAATCTTGAAAATTAATAAATCATTTTATAAGAGTTATACTAGTGGGTATTTATTGAAGAATATTCAAATTGATTAATTGGCTGATTGAAATTCAGTTAGTAGCTTGTCGAAACTAGCATACTTTTAAAATTCCTCAATTAAAAGAATACGTAGACAAGAACAGTATGAGATGAGAAAAAAAAAATTGCTAAGAGTATAAATCTGCATCAATAGGCTACATAATGATTATTTTATATTTAAGAGCTCACCTTTATTTTGAACAGATCGGCCAGCCTCTCGATGGTGTGCACCCTCTTGGATCCTCCTTCAGAAGTGGCGATCTTGATGCGCCCATCCTGGCTCCAAACTTGGCGGTGGCCGAAGCGGTCAGCTGCAGCGTTCAGGATACGCAGCCGGTGTGTCGTCAGGTCTTCGCGGATCGTGACGTTGGTCCCCTTGAGCTTCTTCTTGGCGTCGAAGACCATTTGCCGGGTTCTGTAACTACAGAACCGAATAATAATTGGGCGATCTTTCGGCCGTGTTTGTCCAGACGCAGGGGGTTGTCTTTTCCCAACTCGATCTGACCGGTTGATGTCTTCTATTTTAACGTTCACGTTGAGTTTTTCTCTAAAGAGCTGCATTGCCAGCTGATCTGTGTCCTCTCGCTCACGTTCGGGGATGCCGAAAATACGAAGGCAGTGCCGCCTTCCGTACTGCTCGAGGTCATCGACCTTAAGCTCGCAATTCTCCTCGAGCTCGGTGATCCTTCGATTTAGCCTTTTGTTTTCCTCTTTCAAGGCTTCAAACTCGGCAAACATCGACTGCAGGGCCATTGTCACTGCTGCGTTGACTGCTTCCTCCACCTGCTGTTTCATTTTTAGAAGAAACTCGTCGGACAGGACGCCCGAAATAGACTCGGAAGGCACCTGAGTGGGTGCAGCGTTCCGGCTCGGTGTGCCTCGGTTTCTCCCCATTGTTGACTTGAATGGGTATAAACGGCTTGGAATATATATATATATGAACTGCTTTGTCGATAATTTGAACTTATTTAGATGATTACTCGCGAATTCTTTAAATTGATCAAAAAACAATTACACAGTTGTACTCTACTTTCAAAACTGAACACGTTGATATATAGTTTAAAATGAACTTCTTTGATTAACCCTACGAAAAAGCTGTTTGAAAACGGAGCCGAACTAACGTGCGTATCACTCACTGTTCATCAAGAGAGAGAGATTCAGATTCAGATTCAGATTCAGATGACTTTATTTGTGTAAATTTACAATGTATATGAATGAATGATAGAAGTATTATTAATATTAGCAACTCTCAGATCCCCTAGTTGAAGTCAAGTACAGTTGCTTTTGAAAATTAATTATAATGGTTGAATAGTTTGAGTAGAAAAGATTATAAATACAACTATATTAACTATTTTAAGGTAAATTACAAACTATGATGCGATTGTTTAAAAAATAAAAAACATAACAAAAATAGAGCCTGGATCTGAGAGATGAATTACACAAAGAGGCGAAGTCTTGGCCATTGAGGCCATTCTTACACTTAACCTTTTACCTCATCATGTCCTACTAGTTTACATTGATGTGTATGATTTATGTTCTAAAATGGGTTATATAAATGCAATAAATCAATTCAAATGAGATAAATTAAAATTAAAAAGTTTCACTTTATACATTAAAACAAAAAATGAAAGCATATTAAAAATAATTTGTGGATTCAAAAAAAAAGTATTATAAAAATGAATAGATAAATAATTTAGATTATAGATAATAACCTAACCTAACTTAAAGGATTATAGTATTATTGATCATGCAGTTGCCTCAAGGCCGGACAGACGCTGCCATTTTCTCCAATAGATGTCTCCTCAGAGACAGGGAGAAGCCCACTCGGCTCTCATGATTCCTAATTGAAAGTGGGAGTAGATTCCAAGCACGACAAGCACTAACAACAAAAGACTTAGTATAAAGTGTTGTCCGGTGATTTGGCATCCTAAGAGTTCTGTTACCATTTCTGGTGTGGGAAACGTTGTTTCTCCTACCTTCAGACACAAACTTAAAATCATTTTTAAAATATTTAGGAGTTCCACTATTGAGAATGCTTTTTAGAAGTTTAAGTATTCTGATAAGCCTCTGATCAGGTAATTTTAAGGTGTTACTATGAATATAGGATTGGGTTATATGCTCATGACGTTGTAGGGAGTAAACAAAACGCATGCAGTAGTTCTGACTACGCTGCAACCTTTCATTGAGTGTTACTGTCATATCGTTTATAACTGAATTGCAGTACATGAAGTATGGGAAAATGAGAGTTTTGACAAGTAGTAGTCGTATATGCCTGGGAAGGATGTCTTGCATTTTCTTCAAAGAGTGCATGGCAGAGAAAACTCTTTTGCAGGTGCCTACAACATGTTCAGTCCAGTCAAGAGTAGTATTCATTATGATTCCCAAGTTTTTTACTGATTTGCAATAGGAAATACTAGTCCCATCGACAGTGATTTTTGGAATTGATTGGAAGTCTATGCCATTGATTAAACGAGAGCAGCCAATTATAATAGGTTGAGTTTTGAGTGGATTAAGTTTGAGGCCATTCTTTTTAGTCCATTCAGTGATTTTCACTATTTCTTCATTCATATTATGGATGGTTTGGTGAAGGTCTCTAACAGAGCAACTAGAATAAATTTGAAGATCATCAGCATAGGTGTGAAATTTTGAAAACCTAATTATGGAAGAAAGATCATTTGCATACAATGTGAATAAAAGGGGGCCAAGAATTGAACCTTGGGGGACGCCATGAATTACATTTCTCCACTCTGATTGCAATTCACCATCAGTGACACATTGCTTTCTGTCTATGAGATAAGAATGAAACCATTTTACAGCTTTGTGACTGAAACCAAGGAGGAGTAATTTGTTGAGAAGGATCTGGTGGTCGACAGTATCAAAAGCTTTGGAAAAATCGAACAGACACAGTATGGTACACTTTCTGTGGTCCATGGACGACCTGATATCTTCAGTAACACGCAGTAGAGCTGTTTCTGTGGAATGGAATTTTCTAAAACCAGACTGGAAGTTATGAAGTTTGCTATTCTTTTCAAGAAATTCGACTATTTGTGAATGAACAAGTCTTTCAAGTGCTTTGGAAATTGCTGGCAAAATACTTATAGGCCTGAAGTCTTCGACTTTAGTTGGACATGAAACTTTGTTAAGAGGGCGAACATGAGCATATTTCCAATTTTTAGGAAAGAGACCACTTTGAAGGGAAGCATTAAATATGTAAGTTATTACAGGTAGAATTGCAAAGAGAATTCTCTTGATAAATTTGATAGGAATTTTATCTGCTCCCATTGCATTGCTGTGAATATGCTGGATAGCTTTGAGAGCCTCATGCTCAGAAATTGGACGAAATTGAAACTGGGAGGCTGGTGGAATAGGAGAGTTGGAAACTTGATCAATTAGACTTTCTAGATGGTTTTCAATTACTGTCTCATCACGTTGAGAAGATTGGGATACAAAATGTTCATTAACATCGTCAAGCGAAAGGTCGATTTGAGTATGTGATTTCTGTTTCCCAATTCCAAACTGTTTGATACCACGCCATAACGATGATGAATTGAGTCGGTTTTCAGTTAAAAAAGAGTTCATGTACCTAATCTTGGAGTTACGAAGTTCTTGTTTTACTTTGTTACGTAAGCGTCTGTAAGTGGTCCAGTTGTCAATGTCACCTGTTCTTTTAGCCTTCCTATGAGCTGAGTCCCTTTGTGCCATGAGCTGCAAAATTTCATCAGTTATCCATTTAACAGGTCGTTTGCTATTAATTCGTTTAGTCACAGTTGGTGCATGCTTGTCATATAAATTCAAAATCTTGTTTTCTAGAGTAGTTGCCATTGCATCAACCGAAGACAAAGCTAATATTTCGTTCCATGCTGTTTGAGCTACGTCAGTCATAAATGCTTCTTCGTCCATATGTTTAAAATCTCTGAAAGTTATAAATTTTGGTACAGGCTTGGGAGCTTTATAGGAGAGTACACAGTAAATCAGATCATGACCAGAAATAGCTGGAACTGAGATTTGGTTCTTGTGAATCACCTCATCAGGGTCGCTAACAATTAATAAGTCAATGAAAGTGTCAGATACATTAGTATGATGAGTGGGATTTAGTGGCAGTATGGTCAGATTGAGACATTCAAAAATAGTAGTGAGTTGGGTATAGTCGAAGTTATGATGGGCCATGTTGAGGTCCGTATTCATATCTCCCATTAGTAGGATACGACTGTAATTAGGCATGAAAGACAGTAAAGCATTTTCAAAGTCAGTAAAATAACCAATCTTTGGAGGGCGATAACAGACACCAAGTAACAATTTATCAGACCTAGACAAAGCTAACTCCAATAACATGTATTCTGGCCTAGCTTCACCTGGTAAGGATTCGGACACAGTAAGTATTTTTGTCTTGATACCGTCTTTAACATACACTGCAACGCCTCCACACGCTCTATTCAACCTATCGTTACGGAAAAGATTATATCCTGATATAGCTACTTGAGATGATGAAATACTTGGTTTTAAAAAAGATTCAGAAATTCCTATTACATCGAAGTTGTTGAACTGGAAGATTGCTCTGAGTTCGTCTATGTGACATCGTAGAGATTGTGCGTTCAAGTGACAAGCCCTAAAACAATGTTTATCATAAGGCAAAAGATCATTAGATAGTATGAGCCCAGTACCGATTGAACTGTTAGGAATGGAAGAGGTTGAGGCCGAGTGAGCTGGTGTGTTAGGAAGCGACATCTAGAGGACTGCCGACCTGCATCAACCCAACCCAGAAGCAAAGCACGATCACTAATACTAAATTAACACTAGAATAACTTAACCTAAAAAAGTTAAAATTTAAGTCTTTTGTCCGCATGGTCGTAGAGTAGTAGTCGAGTCGACTCCACTCAATAAAGATTCACAGATTAAATAATTCAGAGTTCAGTTTCAAGGGAGGAGAACAAGCATAGCCGAAAATAAGATGCCCAGTATAACAGCCCAAGTTGTATGCAGTCCACGAAACGTTTCAAGGAGGATGTAGTACGCCAGGCTGTTCGAGTGTTGCCATTAAACTGCAACAATAACGAAAAGAACCAGCAGAAACAGACCGCAAAGATACAAGTACAGAGGATATTAAGTTTAAAGAAACATATGGTAGGAAACAGATGTATGAATTGAATAGATAAGAGCACGAAAGAGGGATAGAAAAACTCATGACAAGAGAAAGGAGGATTGATTAGGAGGGATGATTGAGTGTATTGCAAAAGAGTGAGTGAAAGAAAGGGAGACAAAGCTAGCGTGACGAATAGTTTTGACAGAAATGCATTATGATAATCTGGATTCAATAATTATTGAATCTGGTAGAGCATAGTGGAAAGATAAATTTACATCGACTAGACGAATTGAAAAGGTTAACAGGAGTGCTGGGAGGATGACATCGGGCTAAAGAGTGAACATGAGTAGCAAGAGAAAGAGAGAGAGAGAGAGAGAGAGAGAGAGAGAGAGAGAGAGAGAGAGAGAGAATAAGTGAGTGAGTAGGGAAAACAAAGTGTGGGAGCTAATGAGAGAGGGTAAGTGAGCGATGACAGTGACAGGAGTAGAAATGATAGGCAGTTGAGGAAAAGATATGAAAGTTAAACATGAACGGAGATGGAATATTACGTGAGTGATAGACTTTTCATGAGGCATTTATTATAGTTAGCTGAGATCGAGAAGTAATTAGCAGTAAAGGTAAATTGATGAATGTATGCTCCACAGATGAGAGAGAATAGACGAAGATGAGCCCACAGAAAAGAGAAGCCAAAGAGCGGCAGAGAAATATAAAAAAAGAGATCCAGCGAGCGGTAATTGAAGAAGAAGACGGGGGAGAGAGAAGAGAAAGAAACCAAGGAGTAGGAAGAGAGAAGAGTATGATGGGGCACGAGAGAGAGAGAGAGAGTGTGTGAGAGTGGAAAAGATTCACAGAGAAAGAAAGGTGAAGGTATGCGTGAAAACATAGTATGAGATAAATTAAGTGATATATTAGAAAAAAAAATTGAATTTAAAAATTCTTAACCAACAGATTGTAAAAAAATGAATGACTTATCAAATGAAACCCCTTTATTTAGTATTCTATAGACCTGTAACTGATAATTATGTAAGTTATCTTGTCCTGTATACATTCTGGGTATGATAGTTTCAACTTTCAAGTGGCAAATAATGTGTATGGCCTAAGAAATAATTCTATAAAATAGTGCAAAATTGAGTATTCTGATTTGGTGACTGTACAAAAACAAATAAGATATAAAGTAGCAAGTTGATTAATCTGATGCCTCCGAAATTTCTGTATCTTGTGAATAGTGGGAAGTATAATCTGAATGTGGAACAAAGGTCATGGTTGATGAGACATTACTTCTTCGAAATAAATGATCTGTAATAATTTTATTGATAATACTGAATTGTTTGAATCTGCGAAGGACTGTTTTGAAACTAAATAATGTGGACTGAGCTGAATTACTCCCACCAGCGAACAAGGTTTTTTCCTTCTGCTGGTTGGTGCCAAAAAAAAACATTATTTATTTACATTCATCTAAGTAGCTATTTTATTTCATGTATTAGTTTATTAACATTAAGTTAATAAAACTTCAATTTGTTTTGTTATAAAGTTGTGGCAATAACAATTATATTATTATTAGTATAAGTCTTTATGAAAATCAAAGTTCTAATCTATTAAACTGTTTGAGTTAGGATTTATGTTATAACATAAGATTTATGTTATTCCTTACCGTAAAACCAATATAACCAAATGTTTATAGTGAATGAAATTAAAATAATTTATTCTAGAACAGAATGATTGAACATTTCTCTGAACTGGGCCCTGTTTTAGATATTAAATTATTGAGTTAATGATAAATAAGTTGAAAGCTAATAAATCATTATAGCGATAATTTAATGAATTGGTTATGAAGAATTATATAAATCGTCTGAATGAAACCAAGACATCTTATTCTAGAGAAAAGTATTGAGTTTATCAATTAAATCTTTAAATAAGAGACAATTTTTCTGCGGTTTTTGTATCGGTCCAGAGTAGAGTGATTGCTGATAAGTGATCAATTGAAAGATAAATTTATAAATCTATCGTTATGAATATAATATGAATGATCATATTTGATACAGGACATAACTATCAGCTAATAAGTGATTGATTAGATAAAGTTATGTAAAAGACAAGAAATTGAATGTCAAAGTAATTTATTCTAGAGCAGAGTGATTGAACATCTCTGGGAACTGGGTCCCGTTTTTTATATTTAATTATTGAGTTATTGACGAAATATCAATAAGCTGAAAGCTAATAAGTCATTATCTAATTAATTAGTTATGATAAATTATATGAATTGTCTGACTGAAACAAAGACATCTTGTTCTGGAGAAAAAGTATTGGGTTCATCAATTAAATCTTTGAAAATATGAGACAATTTTTTTTTCTGTGTTTTTTGTATCGGTCTAGACTGTCAGTAGATTAATTGCTGATAAGTGATCAATAATTTTTTTAAATTATAAATCTACAATTATGAATTTGATATGAATGATTATATACGAGACAGGGCATAATTATCAGCTAATAAGTGATTGATTAGATAAAGAAGTTAGATCATAAAAGACAATAAATTTAATACCAAAGTAAGAGAAATAATGATAATTTGAACTCACCCCTATCATTAGAGACCGGCGACCAGTACGCAGTTCAGAAGAGTCTCTAGTTGAGATCTGCTAATCTTTCGGCAGTTCGGATCTGCCGAGATGGGCCTTGTCCAACAACGAATTTGATTCTCCCGTCGGTGGTCCAGGTATTCCTGATGCCGTACTTGTCCGCCGCCGCATTCAATAGTGCCAAACGGTGTTTTGTCAGGTCCTCTCTAATTGTTACACCTGATCCTTTCAGAGATTTTTTTGCATTGAAGATCCGTTGTCTTATGCGGTAGCTGCTGAATCGCACGATGATCGGTCGGTGGCGGTCTCCTTTGGATCCTTTGGTCTCCTTTGATCCTGGCAAACGACCGACACGATGGGAGCGATGAATGTCATCGAGTTGCAAATTGATGTTGAGTTTCTCTTTGCAGATCTTCATCACTATATTATCGGTGTTTTCGTTTTCCGATTCTTTCACTCCAAAGACCCTCAGGCTAGTTCGACGCCCGTACTGCTCGAGGTCATCGACCTTCAGCTCACACTCCATCTGCATGACCGTCATCCTTTCCTTCAACTGTATATTTTCGGCCGTCAGCCTGTCGATTTCGGCTTGAAAGGTTCGAAGAGCCTCGGTTACGGCCTCATTGACTTCAGCTCTTATTTTTAGAAGTATTTCTTCTGCCAATACTTCTGTAGGCGTTCCAGGTACCTGCTTCGAAGGTCGAGGTTGCTGTTGTTTCGGAGTTGACATGACAGAGTTATTTTTGCCTCGTACCATCCTGCAGAAAACCAGTTCCTATTTCCTGTGAGTGATTTCTAACCTATTTGATAGAAACTGTCGCTGTAAATTATTTATTCGATTGATTTGAAAACGCGGATGAAAATTTGAGAAGTGATGATAAATTACAAAACTGCACGAAAAACTGAATGCGCTGATATAAGTCACTAGTTAATATTGTAGAAAAAACCCTTCGAAAATGCGCTTTAAAGAGGGAGTCGAAGCAACACGCGTTCACTCGCTAACCATAACCAAGCTGCAAGCTTGAGAGAGAGAGAGAGCGATAGAGAGAGGAATACTTACTAACGTTTAAAGTGAAGGATTCTGTTTTATCTCCATCCTGTACACATTAATAGAATTAGGAAGTAAGATAATTTGACTAATTTGATGATTGAATTTATTTTATTAGAAATTTAATAATATTTTCATTACCTATCTGTTTCAGAATAAGTTGAGTAGCCAATTAATTTTTTTATCAATTCAAAACTGATAGAGAAGATGTGAATGGAGAAAGATAAACCCTTTTATTTCCATATTGGATTAGAGGAACGTTTCAATTTTTTTAAAAATAATATAGCTTTCATTGAAATAGAATGGTTATTGTATTCTAGTTATTTATTTGATAGAAAATCTCTTCAATCATCATTCTTCTCTATTTTACCTTCTCCATTTTTAAAGAAAATACCAGATTTTTCTCATTATTCTGATAATTTTCTTTCTGTTGAAGCTCTAATTATTGGAGTTCCAAATATTCTCCACTTTTGAGCTCTGAATTTTTTCTTCTTTTCGATTCCTATTCAATTTCTTCTTTTTTTAAACCTGAATTTTGCTTCGATAGTGATTTTTCTTTCGTAGACGAATGAAAAAGATCAAGGGGTTTTCAATGTTTTCTATGTTATCAGTCTGGAGATAGCCATGATATGAGGATGAGTGGATTCGTAGAAAAAATTCCATCAAGAAACACAGCTGTAATATTGTAATATAGGGTGGGTTTTCGCATCCATTTTCGAATTCACTTTTTGGGAAAATAGTGATATAAAATGCTCATTGGTACCATTCAAGTGTACACTTGAAATCCTTGCTCTTTCATCCCGTGTCAAAGCTGTGCTAAATATTTTTCCACCGGCTGCTAGAGGCCAGATTTTGGAGCTACGCGAATACAGTTTCACATAAAAATGAAATCGTCAGTGAATAAGAAGTTCATCCAAGCCATTCTGTTTCAAAACTCGAAAACGTTAGAAATCTCTTTGTAGAACCATCAAAAAATATCAGAGAACCCACCAACAGCATGATTTCCAATAGTTTTTCCAGCTAATCTGAAATTGAAGTATGTTTGTGAGTTCACCTACTGGCACTTGATTCAGGTGTCTCTCACTTTGAATTATCAACTAAGACCGCTCACAACACAAAAATATCATCTATTACTATAAACGTTACATAAAATCATTTTAAATATGATCTTGAATCAGGCCCAATAAATTGCTTCTGAGATCTTGGCATGAACAATTCTCGTATTTTAGAGAATAATAACGTATTAATATACAGTAGAAAAATATCGTATTTTGTCTGTTCTGTCTGTATAAAAAACGGTCGTAAAGTCAAGTTAGAGGTTCGGAAGGAATGAAAATTCAAATCTCTGACACTAGACTAGAACCTTCCATTTTTATATGATCTCATTTTCATTACTACTTGATAAATGAACAATTCAAAATGAATAATCGAATGTAGCAAGCTTATTGTATTTCTATTACATCTATCAATTTTCCTCCGGTGCAATCCGTAGTTACCTATTATTGCACGTATTATATAATTATGTGATATCTTACTTGTAACAAGCTTTCTGCCATAGTGATGTGATAAATAGTGAATAGCAGACAAAAATACATAATTTTATTGATAAACTTGATAAGAAAATATGCCGATAAATATTATTATAAAGAAATAGTGATCAATTGGACACAGAAGTAATTTTTGTATTGATAAATTTCATGAGAAACGATGCTGTGACAAAAATATAATCCACAGTCATAAACGGCAATGGAAGAAAAAAATAAATATTGCAGCTGTTCGTTAATCGATATTCATGGAAAACCAGTGCGACTAAATTATAGCAAATAATTTCAACATCAAGAAGGTACTTGGTACACGCGGGTACAACATTAACACTAACATTACAATGTGTTATATTGGTTAAATCATTACTAAAGGTTGCATCCTCACTAACAGATGAAGTTAGGACCCGCTGAGAGATATAGAGTTTGTGTGTATGGTAAAGTAATACACACTCCTGTAGTGTGATCAATGAGTTGGAAAATCAAAACGTTCAAACGCTATGAAAAGCTCAACTGTTGTTACCTCCACGTGGCTCCCTCTTACCCACCACACATCCTAATTCCCTCTATAACTCATCCAGTCCTCTAGAAACTCATCGCTTTTTTCTCTCTATAACTTTCATTTTCCCTCTGTTGCCCAGTCTCTCTTGTTTTCCACTCTTCCCCACTATACTTTATCCCCTAACGAATCATTCCCGTCTTCTCAATCCTTTCCCTTTCGTTCTATTTTCGTCGAACATGACCTCAGAGCACAACTCACGACCGCTGCTCTTTCACCCTCATGCTCTATCACTTCTCCTCTTCCGCTGATATATCCTGCCGATAACCCATTTATCTATGGCTTGATTGTCGTTCTACTCAAGCACTAAAGAGCAACGCTATTGACCAACGAGAAATAACTCTCAGCGAACTCCCCGCACAATAGCCGAAAGGTATCCCCGACATATCAAAAAGTTCAATAGGACTTTGGACAGGACCAGAGCTTCAGTCAGAGAACTTTCTCCTATAAGCCCCCGGGACAATGGTTGACCGACCCAAGAGTATCGTGAAGCCCACCACTAACTACAACCTTGCTCTTGACTTTTCGATAGCTCTAGAGAAAATGGTCGCGGTGAAAGCTTTTTCCCTTACACTCTTATGAACTGGACAATATAACAGTGAAAACTAACTTCGAAATGGAGGTGTTCTATTGTTCCACTCAGATTTCCAATTAATGACTCAATTCTCTATAGAGGGGCTATATGGAATCAATACTTATCAAACCATAGTGGACAATGTACGTAGTTAACAATAACAAAGACTGAGACTTACTAAAACTGTACATAAAATATGTACTATTGACATTACAATAGAGTTCCAATCAGTATTAGTTCCTAATAATTCTTATATAAAACATATTATTATATATTCTGTATTACTCTAAATGTATTATAAGAAGTATCCTAACTTATCAATACTCATGTTTTTTTAAACGGCACAGTGATTGATATATTGATAATAAATTGGAGCTTGCCACAGGGAAACGTTTGGTTGAACCTTGCTGGTGGTGGCTCATTTTCTCACCACATTAAATTCAATTTTATGCAAAAAGGAACTTTATAGCATGTTCACATCATTTTGAAAGAGCGATTGTTGATTTAAGGGTTTTGTTCACAATAAATACGAAATCTGTGGCTTAGCACACTATTCGTGTCTTCCCTTTGTGCCAGCACAATATAAGACGGACTAATTTTGCTTCCCCTTACAAGTTTCATATCAAATAGGAAGAGAGAATAATTCTTAGGAAGAGAGAACTATTCTATAAGAATAATTTTTCATTTTACAAAATATTATGACCTTTAGGAATCTTTTTATAAGTTTTTCAGAAAGTTTCATTTTGGAGGAGAAATTTTCAATGGCTCTGACGTAATAGAATATTACTACATATAAATTACACGTTTGATCAAATCTTCCCCTTCTTATTGAAATCAAAGAGAAATACATAATAGTCAAGAATTGTTACTGGATGCCTTGCATACCTCCGTAAGTCTCCTTATGTAGTGGGTTAAGTGGAAGAGGGGGCTCTTATGCCTCAACTTCACTCATAGCACTTTTACTACCAAGTGCACAATTAAAAGTCATTTATCTATCTATCTATCTATGGTGAGAGACGAGTTCGTCGTTATCAACATATAAAATGAACTACACAACTTTGGATCTTTTCTGGAAGAAAGTTGAAGTTTTGATTGGAGCAAATATGGTTTTCAAAAAAAAAGAAAAAAAAACGAGCCAAGAACCTTATTCATTATTTTCATTCAATGAAAACTCTCGCATTCATACGATTGGAAAATTTAAAATAAAACAATCTTTCACGACTTTTCAAAACAGTCATAGAAATACAATACTTCTATTCTTACTTTTGAAAAGAGAAGAAAACGGTTGAAAAGTTAATAACCACGTTATTGCAGTTCATGAAAGCTTGTATAATGTTCAATGAGACAACGCTGAGGACTTTATATCAACTTGTTATGTGGATTTAACGACTTGCAGTCAAATATTCGTTAAGAATAAGTAAAATTTACTTACTCTGTAGGCCGAGCGCTTTCGAATCATTGAGATCCGTTTTCAGAGGCCGTTTTTTTACTTATTCTTAATGAATATTTGACAGCAAGTCGTTAAATCCACATAACAAGTTAATATTAACAACGCAGTTCGTCATGGAACAAGAAATCCAGGACTTTATATCATCACAACTAGAATCCTCAATACATTCATGAGAGTGAAAAACTGTATACGGAACGGATTAGTCTGCTTTAAATGATTGAGTTAGAAATCATGCTGGAGGACAGAGGACAGTGATAAGTAATGGAAACGTGAACAGCCTGAGGAAACCACATCAATTTTTCACAATAGAAGTCAAGGCTCCCCTTGTCAAAAGTCTGCTCTTATTACAGGGAACTTTGATAGTGAGGCTACATGGGTGGTTTCAACACAAGCAGAGTACCATGATGTACTCGATCTGACAAAACCACCTAATGCCATAAAAATTGTGGTTTCGTCTCAATAGAGTTCGTACTAGAACTGATGCGATTCGACAGTCAAATTTGAATCCTCGAAAACTGGAAACTAAAAAGAAAGTTGGAAGAAACTCAAAATAGCAGCCCGGCAGATAAAAGGTAATCTATCTATGAAAGTCAGGTTCTCAATATTCGTAAAATGATTATCAAACGGACACAATTGTCACAACTGTATATCATACACAATGTGATACTGTGTACGTCACAGTAGTTGAATAAACATCACAAAGGCGAAATATACATTTTACATGAAAATCTCATCTCATGACGCTGCATGACGCTACCTCAAAATCAATACCTGTGATGTAAGTAAGTGTCGATAGAGCAATGCATGTCCAGCTCCAACACACATTTTATAACATCGAACTTGAAACCTGATATTGGGTCATTAAAACTAAAAACAAAGCATTACATTTTAATGGAATTAAAAATAATTTTGAATTTTAATATTCCATAAATTCAACATTGAATATTCCTTACAAATTGTTCTTTAGCCATAGTTAATGTTCAAATTTCCTCTAAGAGAATGTAGACAAAGCTACTGCGCGCTGCCCCAAATTTTGGGAGATGAGAGCAACTATATCAAAGGACTGCTGAACGGGCTAAATTGAAATTTTTAGTTGATGAACCAATATGTTAAGTTAATTAATGGTTGAAGCAGAAACTCAAATTCACTATTTTAAGACATTTGATTAGATTTGATTTGATTTCGATTTGAAATAAAGAAAATTCATTCATGATGACCCAAATCCCGGATTATTGGATAGACAATATTCTAGATGTCATAGAATTATATGGACGGATTGATTATAGCTAAAAATAAATCTGTGATGTTGAAGATCCATCTTGAATTCCTGGATTTCTTGTTCCATGACGAACTGCGTTGTTAATATTAACTTTTCATGTGAAATTTAACGACTTGCAGTCAAATATTTGTTAAGAATAAGTATAACTCACTTAATCTGTAGATTTGAAAGCGCTCGGCCTACAGATTAAGTGAGTTATACTTATTCTTAACAAATATTTGACTGCAAGTCGTTAAATTTCACATGAAAAGTTAAGATCCATCTTGTTTCCGCTAATATGTAATATAAACTTGAAAAACAATTTTAAGTGGAAATTAAATCACGTTATGGCGTGATGGCCGTTTCACTCTGTTGTCAAGAGCATCGTCAGACGACCCACAGCAGGCTACACAGTAAACAGAGTGTACTGTGGGTACACTTAAAACTGTTTTTTAAGCTTATATTAAAAATAAATCTGCTTGTAAAAGTTTCGACAGAGACAGTAACGTGTGATTTGAAATGACAACGAAGAATCAACAAAATTGTTTGTTTGCTAGTTAACCAATATTGAAAGTTTACTAATTTCTGTTTATATTCATCAACATGTTGAGTCAACATGATGCCAACCATCCATCTCTATAATTTGATTTAGCTGTTGATGTGGTTTCTATGTCAGTGACAGGACAAGTAATGCAGTGCTGGAATTCGGAGAGGAAGAATAGAATAGGAATGAATTCGCTTATTGATTGGATCAGAGCACGCTAAATCCATTTGTGAGATGACATGGAATTTAGAGGGCTGATGCCGGAGTTTTCAATGTTTCTATCACAACATTACGTTGTCTTCGCTCTGCTTGGTGGAAGGACATGTGCATAGATTCTGACACATCACATTATCACTCTCCACTCTCATACAAGCAGCTATCTTTGTCGTACAAAGTTGACCGCATCACAAAAAATGCTGCTGTCGTCTGCTGGGATTCTAAAATCTCGAGCTGAAGCTCGGTGGCGGCGTCGTTCCACTGCGCCTAGGCCGGCTTTTGGTCCGACTGCCTTCCCCTCTCGCCACATTTCCGCTTCTTGTGAGTGCATCATCCTGCTCTTTAATCCGAAACCCGCAGCTGCCTTCAAAGTGAACGACACAAGTGTGATAGACCCTTTGAGTCTGTTAAACGAGAAAAACTGATGTCTCTGCTGAGTTTTCTCATGTTGTGTGATCAACATTTTGACGACGAGATCCTATTATGCAGCTCCAGCCAGCTCTCTCAACTTATTCAGAAAAGGATTCTCAGAAATGGACAGTTCAAAATTAGATACAGAATCAGATTTGAGAACAAAGGAGATTATTCTGATCAAAATTAGACACAAATATGGATGAGTTCTCATCAGATTACTGTTTATGTATAGGAGAATCATAGAGCAGATCACATGAAAGTTATTAATAACTCTATATATTCCATAATCAAGCATATCAAAGTTTCCAAGATAATCAATAAAAATGAGTTATACTCAACTTACTAAAAACTATTTTTAATAATAGGATTTTCAAGAAAAGTAATTTGAAAATTAGGAATGGATTCAAATTGGAGAAGAAAGAAAATTATTTTGGTTTAAATTAGACACAAATATCAATGAGTTCTTATCTTATCAGTTTGTTATTCATACCGAGGACTCTATTGAAAGAATGAGTGACAAGAAAGTACTAAGTGGTTCAATCAATCTATTCCATTATTTATCAGGTACTAGCTGGCCCGACGCGCATTACTGCGTTCTCATAAAAATTCTCCTTGATTTTATTATTCGCCACCTCCCGCTGAGGTTACATAATTAGGAAAAAAGTTAGTCTTAGGGCTCTTCCAGCTGATCATAGAGGCTTCGTTGTTTTCTTAATCACCACCTCTGAATGAAGAAACATTTCAAATTTAAACCTCCTACGACTATAAGGGTAGAAGCTAGGTTTTTGATTTTATTATTCGCCACCTCCTACTGAGACTACATTTCAAATTTCTAGCTGCATTTGGTTAACAGATGTCATCAATCCGGCATAATAACATTTCATCATACCCAGTCATATGTTTCCTACATATACTGCAAGGCTCCGACTATACGGTAGCCTACATGCATGGTGCAAAGTCTTTTGCTGTTCAAAGAAAGCATAAATAACGCCGCTAAGGGGCCTGCCATATGATTACAAACTGTTGACTTCTATCAGCTGTTCCTTTAAGCTGTTTGGCCGGCAAGTTCAGTAGCTTAGGTCTATAAAATGGATTAATTAATAATAATTATTAGCTCCCCTATTAAAATTTATGGTCAGAAACCATCCCCAATATTCACACAATATATTCCCAAAGTTTCATGCCGATCTGTCAAGTAGTTTTGAAGTCTATAGGGAACATACATACATACATACAGACAGACAGACATTCATTTTTATATATATATAGATAGATTTAAAATTCTCCAAAAAACTGGTTAGTTGGTCAAAATGTACGTCAAAATTGCAACATGGTTATTAAAAACATAGAGATCTCCACTAGAGATCACACTCATCTCATACTGAGATCATGAGAGTAATAATAGTTTGTTTGAGCCAGATTACAGTTGATAACTCTATAAGATATATGAAAATATTATTGTCAACAACAGTTTTGAAAAAAAAGAAATATCCTTATCCACTTACAGCTGATGATAACTCGATAAATCAGATGAATTGGAGATCCAATGCATTGTTTTGTATGTATGTCTTAGAATAGCCATGTCTACAATGCATAATAATGATACTGTATCTATTTGTGTATATTTTTGTTATTGGCAATAAGACATTCTATTCTATTTTAGATCCTTGGAAAAAATATAACTTTTATCTGATAATTTGAGACCAACCCTGCATTTTCATTTCCAGTTTTTCCGAAGCTACAGCTTTGTTGAAAAATCATCAATTTCCAAGTATGCATAGAATATTACCCTTTCGAATGGATTTGACATGTTACATATGAATTAGGATCGCCTTAAAAAGATGAGATGAGTGAGCTATAACTTAGTGGAGTGCGATTATGTGCCATTCAAAGTGGTGAGGGTGGAGAGGGGTCAAAATTTGGGGACCAAATAGGCCACCGACAACATTTTGTAGCGGAATGGAGTAACTGATAGTATGAGGTCATATGAGCCTGAAAATGTTCTATATTTTGATTGAGTTGAGATTACTTATTGTAATTTCAGAATACAGTGTATCAATACAATTCCATTTGACAAGTGGGCCTACTCAAGTACAAGTAGCCTACCACTAATCAAAGTGGTACTTTGGTAGGGGAGACAACATAGTTTTTTCCTCAATGGATTTTCATGTATTTTAAACCCAAATATGAACTCAGGCTTCTCGAAAAACGCTTTCTTTACAATATATTATTGTTTTTTCCACTGAACCTGGTTTTTGATGTCCACCATATATAGTACGGCGGGGCCAATTGCGGCTATACTGTTTGTCTGTCAGAAAAATATCTATGAAATCAATCATTTATCAAAGATTTATGTTATTTTAACAATAAATGTCTACGAAAAGAAACCGTTTTCTAAATTTTGGTCAAAATTAATATTTTGGTCGTCAAAACATCAATGGGATGGTTAAGGGCACTCTAAGGTTTTATTTGAAAAAAAAAAATTGTTTGTGTTGTAATTATGTTGAGGCTAGGCCAAATTTTCTCATGTAATAATTGCACTTATAAACACAGACATCTGTGATGTTTACCATGACGAAATACTTGATGAACAATCTAATATCAAAACTGACACTGTATTTCAATTAAATATATGATTTACACTCACTTGAACTGGATATACTGGAGAAATGCATTTCACTTCTGAAAAGATGCTGAGTTAAAAGCATTCCTCCAGTATCTCCAGTTCAAGTGAGTGTAAATCATATATTTAATTGAAATACAGTGTCAGTTTTGATATTAGATTGTTCATCAAGTATTTCGTCATGGTAAACATCACAGATGTCTGTGTTTATAAGTGCAATTATTTCATGAGAAAATTTGGCCTAGCCTCAACATAATTACAACACAAACAATTTTTTTTTTTCAAATAAAACCTTAGAGTGCCCTTAACCATCCCATTGATGTTTTGACGACCAAAATATTAATTTTGACCAAAATTTAGAAAACGGTTTCTTTTCGTAGACATTTATTGTTAAAATAACATAAATCTTTGATAAATGATTGATTTCATAGATATTTTTCTGACAGACAAACAGTATAGCCGCAATTGGCCCCGCCGTACTATATATGGTGGACATCAAAAACCAGGTTCAGTGGAAAAAACAATAATATATTGTAAAGAAAGCGTTTTTCGAGAAGCCTGAGTTCATATTTGGGTTTAAAATACATGAAAATCCATTGAGGAAAAAACTATGTTGTCTCCCCTACCAAAGTACCACTTTGATTAGTGGTAGGCTACTTGTACTTGAGTAGGCCCACTTGTCAAATGGAATTGTATTGATACACTGTATTCTGAAATTACAATAAGTAATCTCAACTCAATCAAAATATAGAACATTTTCAGGCTCATATGACCTCATACTATCAGTTACTCCATTCCGCTACAAAATGTTGTCGGTGGCCTATTTGGTCCCCAAATTTTGACCCCTCTCCACCCTCACCACTTTGAATGGCACATAATCGCACTCCACTAAGTTATAGCTCACTCATCTCATCTTTTTAAGGCGATCCTAATTCATATGTAACATGTCAAATCCATTCGAAAGGGTAATATTCTATGCATACTTGGAAATTGATGATTTTTCAACAAAGCTGTAGCTTCGGAAAAACTGGAAATGAAAATGCAGGGTTGGTCTCAAATTATCAGATAAAAGTTATATTTTTTCCAAGGATCTAGAATAGAATAGAATGTCTTATTGACAATAACAAAAATATACACAAATAGATACAGTATCATTATTATGCATTGTAGACATGGCTATTCTAAGACATACATACAAAACAATGCATTGGATCTCCAATTCATCTGATTTATCAAGTTATCATCAGCTGTAAGTGGATAAGGATATTTCTTTTTTTTCAAAACTGTTGTTGACAATAATATTTTCATTATCATCTTATAGAGTTATCAACTGTAATCTGGCTCAAACAAACTATTATTACTCTCATGATCTCAGTATGAGATGAGTATGATCTCTAGTGGAGATCTCTATGTTTTTAATAACCATGTTGCAATTTTGACGTACATTTTGACCAACTAACCAGTTTTTTGGAGAATTTTAAATCTATCTATATATATAAAAATGAATGTCTGTCTGTCTGTATGTATGTATGTATGTTCCCTATAGACTTCAAAACTACTTGACAGATCGGCATGAAACTTTGGGAATATATTGTGTGAATATTGGGGATGGTTTCTGACCATAAATTTTAATAGGAGAGCTAATAATAATTATTAATTAATCCATTTTATAGACCTAAGCTACTGAACTTGCCGGCCAAACAGCTTAAAGGAACAGCTGATAGAAGTCAACAGTTTTTAATCATATGGCAGGCCCCTTAGCGGCGTTATTTACGCTGTCTTTGAACAGCAAAAGACTTTGCACCTTGCATGTAGGCTATCGTACAGTCGGAGCCTTGCAGTATATGTAGGAAACATATGACTGGGTATGATGAAATGTAATTATGCCAGGTTGATGACATCTGTTAACCAAATGCAGCTAGAAATTTGAAATGTAGTCTCAGTAGGAGGTGGCGAATAATAAAATCAAAAACCTAGCTTCTACCCTTATAGTCGTAGGAGGTTTAAATTTGAAATGTTTCTTCATTCAGAGGTGGTGATTAAGAAAACAACGAAGCCTCTATGATCAGCTGGAAGAGCCCTAAGACTAACTTCTTTCCTAATTATGTAACCTCAGCGGGAGGTGGCGAATAATAAAATCAAGGAGAATTTTTATGAGAACGCAGCAATGCGCGTCGGGCCAGCTAGTACCTGATAAATAATGGAATAGTTTGATTGAACTACTTAGTACTTTCTTGTCACTCATTCTTTCAATAGAGTCCTCGGTATGAATAACAAACTGATAAGATAAGAACTCATTGATATTTGTGTCTAATTTAAACCAAAATAATTTTCTTTCTTCTCCAATTTGAATGCTTTTAACTCAGCATCTTTTCAGAGGTGAAATGCATTTCTCCAGTATATCCAGTTCAAGTGAGTGTAAATCATATATTTAATTGAAATACAGTGTCAGTTTTGATATTAGAAACACAGACAATCGGACAACGCCGCGAGCCTCGTGTCAAAACTAAGAACATGAGGGACAAGAACATGAGAGAGCAGACAAAAATGCTACTACTACAATACAAAAAAAATGCACTTAAATGAATCAGACCGTCAAATACTTCTGAACGAAGCTGGATATTCCATTACAATTTGCATTAACATGTCTGATATGGTGTTGAATTATTCGTGAAGTTGATCGTACCATATTGTATTATACCAGTTTATCATCAATTAATTACATTATTATGATTACATTATTACATTATTATTATATATTACATATACATTATTATTATTTCCAGGTCTGTTTCAGAGTAATTTTAATTATCCAACCGAATCATGGGAAAATTGATCCTACGATCATCGCTCACATGCAAGAGTACCTAGAAAAACCTAGAATCAATTCTTGTATAAATTCAATACAATTCATGAGAATGCACTACAATTGTACAAATTTTAAAAGTATACTCTTTGTTCTGTGAAGAATTCATTGTACTCTCTTTTTCGCATTGATTATAACATTGAATAATAAGACGAAATTGTCACAACAACATTTTTTATTAAAACTTTGAGAAACTAGTTTCGGTTGTTATACCATTATCAATCTCAATCAAACTAGAACTAAAGTACAGAGAAGCTTAATATAATTATACTGAACATGGAATGATACTATTGGCTAAGCGAGAAAGAGGCTGACAATCCCAACCTTCGATGAAGTCAATAATATCAGTATATATTAAGCTTCTCTGTACTTTAGTTTTAGTTTGATTGAGATTGATAATGGTATAACAACCGAAACTAGTTTCTCAAAGTTTTAATAAAAAATGTTGTTGTGACAATTTCGTCTTATTATTCATTGTTATAATCAATGCGAAAAAGAGAGTTCAATGAATTCCTGGATTTCTTGTTCCATGACGAACTGCGTTGTTACTATTAACTTGTTATGTGAATTTAACGACTTGCCGTCAAATATTCATTAAGAATTCAATGAAATCTTCACAGAACAAAGAATATACTTTAAAAATTTGTACAATTGTAGTTCATTCTCATGAATTGTATTGAATTTATACCAGAATTGGTTCTAGGTTTTTCTAGGCACTCTTGCATGTAAGCGATGATCGTAGGATCAATTTTCCCATGATTCTCAAAGTTTTAATAAATGTGGTTGTGACAATTTCGTCTTATTATTCATTATGGATACCTTCCACAATATCACCTTCACCACTAAAAATAAAGTTGATTATAGCACCTTCGAATTATAGCATCAAGACTGATAACAACCCGAATATATCTAACATGTATTCCAATGTATTTAATTTAGCAGAAACTTATGATTTTTTATATAAAACTTTCAGATATTCCTGAAATAACACTCGAGGTCAGCAGTGGACATAATCTCACGTCTATCAAAGAGGGTGATGACGTACATCTTGAATGCACCATTAGGGCGAATCCTTGGGTGTATCGTGTGGCGTGGGAGCATAATGTGAGTGTTGACTTTCTTCATAGCAATTATTGGTATTATGTCTGAAACTATTGATTGACTTCGCTTCTATCTCACGATTTTTCTTAGAGGAATTAATCATTTTATCAAGTGTATCAAGTTCAATTGAAAAATCCATTTATAACAGCCCTTGTTAACGATTTCCTATCAAGAAAAGAATTGATCAATCGTTGGTGAGTACGGTCTCACTGTATGTCCAATTATCTATAAATAAACTAAAAATTGTAACTAATTCATGTTCAATCCCATAATGGATATTTCAGAAACATGTAAAGTTAATCCAATAAGCAATCTAATATCAAAACTAACACTATATTTCAATTAAATACATGATTTTCACACACTTTTACTGGAGATACTGGAGGAATGCATCCCACTACTAAAGAGAAACTTTGTCAGCCTCAGCCAGGCTGACGAAACTTCTTTTTAGAAGTGAAATGCATTCCTCCAGTATCTCCAGAAAAAGTGATTAAAATCATATATTCAATTGAAATACAGTGCCAGTTTTTATATTAGATTGTTCATCAAGTATTTCGTCATGGAAAACATCACAGACTCAATAAACCTAATGAATAAACTATTATGAATAAACCTTTTACTCAAATTTAGAACTTGCATGTTATAATTTCAACTTTGGTGTTCCAAGGAAATGATAAGTGAACTACAAGGTAGTCCTTGAATGGGAATATCTTTTTCGCCATCTCCTCCTTTTTTATCTTATTTTTATCCTCTTTTATCTCTTTTTTATCCTTCTCCTTTTCTATTTTCTTTTTTTCTCAATCCCTTTCATCATCATCATCTTGTTCACCACTTTTCACTTCTTCTCTTCTTCTTCTCTCCTTCTCCTAATCCTCCTCCTTCTCCTCCTTCTCCTCCTTCTCCTCCTTCTCCTCCTTCTCCTCCTTCTCCTCCTTCTCCTCCTTCTCCTCCTTCTCCTCCTTCTCCTCCTTCTCCTCCTTCTCCTCCTTCTCCTCCTTCTCCTCCTTCTCCTCCTTCTCCTCCTTCTCCTCCTTCTCCTCCTTCTCCTCCTTCTCCTCCTTCTCCTCCTTCTCCTCCTTCTCCTCCTTCTCCTCCTTCTCCTTCTTATCTTCCTTCTCCTCCTTCTCCTCCTTCTCCTCCTTCTCCTCCTTCTCCTCCTTCTCCTCCTTCTCCTCCTTCTCCTTCTTATCTTCCTTCTCCTCCTTCTCCTCCTTCTCCTCCTTCTCCTCCTTCTCCTCCTTCTCCTCCTTCTCCTCCTTCTCCTCCTTCTCCTCCTTCTCCTCCTTCTCCTCCTTCTCCTCCTTCTCCTCCTTCTCCTCCTTCTCCTCCTTCTCCTCCTTCTCCTCCTTCTCCTCCTTCTCCTCCTTCTCCTCCTTCTCCTCCTTCTCCTCCTTCTCCTCCTTCTCCTCCGTCTCCTCCTTCTCCTCTTTCTCCTCCTTCTCCTCCTTCTCCTTCTTCTCCTCCTTCTCCTCCTTCTCCTCCTTCTCCTCCTTCTCCTCCTTCTCCTCCTTCTCCTCCTTCTCCTCCTTCTCCTCCTTCTCCTCCTTCTCCTCCTTCTCCTCCTTCTCCTCCTTCTCCTCCTTCTCCTCCTTCTCCTCCTTCTCCTCCTTCTCCTCCTTCTCCTCCTTCTCCTCCTTCTCCTCCTTCTCCTCCTTCTCCTCCTTCTCCTCCTTCTCATCCTTCTCCTCCTTCTCCTCCTTCTCCTCCTTCTCCTCCATCTCCTCCTTCTCCTCCTTCTCCTCCTTCTCCTCCTTCTCCTCCTTCTCCTCCTTCTCCTCCTTCTCCTCCTTCTCCTCCTTCTCCTCCTTCTCCTCCTTCTCCTCCTTCTCCTCCTTCTCCTCCTTCTCCTCCTTCTCCTCCTTCTCCTCCTTCTCCTCCTTCTCCTCCTTCTCCTCCTTCTCCTCCTTCTCCTCCTTCTCCTCCTTCTCCTCCTTCTCCTCCTTCTCCTCCTTCTCCTCCTTCTCCTCCTTCTCCTCCTTCTCCTCCTTCTCCTCCTTCTCCTCCTTCTCCTCCTTCTCCTCCTTCTCCTCCTTCTCCTCCTTCTCCTCCTTCTCCTCCTTCTCCTCCTTCTCCTCCTTCTCCTCCTTCTCCTCCTTTTCCTTCTCTTCCTCCTTCTCCTCCTTCTCCTCCTTCTCCTCCTTCTCCTCCTCCTCCTCCTCCTATCCTCCTCCTCCTATCCTCCTCCTCCCATCCTCCCACTGTGACGAAGCTCTGAACTGACTTAAAGTCGGTTCAGGGCTTCCCACGTAAAATTTGAAGAATGACTGGGCCAGAGGGCCAGTGATCATAAAAGAGCAAATACTAAAGATATCATGTAACAGTTATAAGAGACTGGAGAATCAATAAAGAAAAACAAATTTAGTGACTGAGAAGCAATTATAATAAAATAAAATAAAGGCTAAAAGGTTACATTTTAGAATATAAATTGATTGAATATTCGTTGTTTTAAATTACGTGGAAAAATTATTAAAGTTGATTTACGTTGATTTTTGTTGATTTACGTTGTATCATGATTCGCTGTTTAATTTTCGTTAAGTTCGTTGTTAAGAAAAAGTTCAATAAAGGGTCCCCTTTCGCAGATCGATCAGAAGATATAAAAAATGTTCAGCTTACCGAAGTGTTGATAATAGTTTATCACATACCAGTACTGTATGTAGATTATTCCGTAAAATTATAATCACATAATCCTTTTAGTGTATCCTTGAATGTATCCTTTTAAATGATCCATGAATGTATCCTTACATTTTTAAAATATAAAATAAATCAGGAACAAAAACCCTAAACTGGGTTTCACGCTATCTCAGTCATTATGAAAATAGATAAATAATAATTTAAATCATTATGATTTAAATTTCATCAAGTTTTCTTGAAGTATGCTTTCGTCATTGTAGCTTGATTAGAAAAAAAAGGACTCTCTGCCCGGCTGTTTCACTTATCATTACCGACAGAGTAGCCAACCTTACATAAAATAAAGTACAGTAGAGTACACTAATACTTAGATATTCAAACTGAATTAAGTTAATTAAGTTAAATTAACTGTTGAATTACTGGATGAGGATTAAAAAATAAAATATTAAATTAATTTTGGTACAAACCTCCTCTACTGGGTTTTAGTTTAGGAAAAGGTACCAAAATTTGAACTAAATGATTTTTAAAAAAAATTGAGATTAAAGGGTAAAAGGAAAGAGAAGTATCAGGCCGCGTATCCAAAATACTCAGAAGGAAAGAAGAAAAGAAGATGGTAAGATGAAGGGAAAGGTAGCAGGAAATAAGAAAATAAAAACATTGATGATTGATCAGGTCACCAATATTTCTAAAGAAAGGGAAGGAGAGAGAGTAGAAAGGAAATAGTGATCTCAATGTTAAATAGATAAAAAGAAAATTTAAAACACTTTAAGTTACCATTCATCCAAAAACTCAACAATTAATAAGAATTACAAGTAGTGAACCATTGGGAGAGACAGTGAAACTAAGAGTGAGCAGTAAGTAAGTAAAAATTGAAACAGCTTTAAAGTTTCATTACTACCAAAAAATAAAAATAATCAACATAAGTTGAATTTTAACATCTTGCAACTCTGTTGCTGTTAACCAAGAAAACTAAATCTGAAACAGATTAATCAAAATACATAGAACAATAATAAAATACACTAAATATAGACAATATCAATAAATGACAACTCAAGATATCCCATCACAATACTACAATGTGATCAATTACATATGCAACTAAAATAGAAGCACAATGCGCAATCGGCATAGAAATTACAACATAACAAGAATAATACCAGGACAATTACAAAATACAAGATACAAGATACAAGATGAGAACGAATTATCACAAGTGATGCGTCCATCAACAGGTGTAATTATTTTGTTTCTCAAATAAATACAAAATAGAATGCCTTTATGGGTTGTTCCCCATTTTCAATTGACAAACATGAGCTCTTCTAATAAATTTCTCACCATCGGTTGAGAATAATTTAACACTAACAGGACTAATCCACTCTTTAATTATAAATGGTCCAGAAAATCTAGGTAATAATTTAGCAGTAATATTATTGACAGCTTTACTTATTGGATTTGTTTTTAAAAAAACAATATCGCCAGTCTTAAATGGGATAGGACTTCTATGCATGTCATATCGCTTCTTAGAATTATTGTAAGATTTCAATAAATTTTTATGAGCAGTTTTCCAGATTTTATTAGTATCAATAGAAAATTTATTAGGAAGAATTTCATCTATTTTCCAAGCATTAGTTAAAGAATCACTAGGTTTATGTCTAAACATCAATTCATGAGGAGTGAACTTGCTACTTTCATGAAATGAGCTATTAAATGAAAAAGGTAACCATTCCAAGCTATGGTCACATTTATTTTGTTTATCGGAGTTAAAGGCTATCAAACAAGATTTAAGGTTTCTATGGATCCTTTCTACGTGATTAGGTTTAGGATTATAAGGACTAGTAGTTATGTGAGTAATTCCTTTTTGAAAACAGAAATTTTTAAACAGATTAGATTTAAATTGTGCGCCATTATCAGATACTATATATTTAGGAATACCAAAGTTGATAAAGATTTTATTTAGTTCTTTACAAACAGTTAAGGAATTGGCCTTACGGATTGGAATTAACCAGTTAAATTTCGAAAAGGCATCTACACATGAAAAAATAAAAGTATTACCAGAAGTAGTTCTAGGTAAAACTCCTACAAAATCTATAAATAACTTCTCCATAGGATAACTGGCAACACTAGAAGAAAGATAACCAAAGTTAGTTTTTTGAGCAGGTTTACTTAGAGAACAAAGTTTACAATTTTTTAAATAGACAGAAAGATCCTTAGAAATCCCTTTCCAGATGAATTTATCTTTTATTTTATTAAGAGTCTTCAAGTAACCGGCATGAGCTCCAAAAAGTGTCTCATGGTAATACTTGAATATCATGGATTTTAACAAATGAGGAAGAACTATTTTAGGTTTATTACTGTTCCTAGATTTAAATAGAAGTACTCCTTTAGAAACAGAATAAGGAAAAATGTCGATACCTTGGGATTTTTTATTGACAATTTCAGAAATAAATTCATCCTTTTTTTGGTATTCTAAAATATCAGAAAAGCTAAGAGGAAAGTCAGAGAGAGTTAAATTGCAAAGATTATCTTTAATTAAATTATCATTATCTTTAGGATTTTCATCATACATACGACTTAAAGCATCAGCGATGATATTATTCGATCCTTTAATATGCTCAGAATCAAACTGGAAAGAACCTAAGCGTAGAATCCATCTTCCTATTCTACCTAGAGGTTTAGGATGCTTCAAGACCCAATGCAAGGCAGCGCAGTCCGTTTGAAGGGTAAAACGAGTATGTTCTAGAAAAAACCTAAATTTCTCAATAGCAAAAAGAACAGCAAGAACTTCCTTCTCATAAGCTGAGTATTTTCTTTCTAAAGGGGATAGAGTCTTAGAAGCAAAGGCAATAGGTGCGAGACATCCATCATATTCTTGACTTAAAACACAGCCTAAGGCCACACTGGAGGCATCGGTTTGCAAGATGAACCGTTTAGAAAAATCAGCTATCTTAAGGATAGGAGGTTGCGTAATTATTTGCTTTAATTTATCAAAGGCATCCTGACAATTAGAAGTCCAAATAAATTTGGCATCTTTTTTTCTAAGTGCATTTAAAGGAGAAGCAATGTCAGCTAAATTAGGAATAAATTTATGATAAAAGTTTAATATGCCTATGAATCTTTCTATTTGTTTTAATTTTTTAGGTACAGGAAAATTAGTGATAGCCTTTGTTCTATCAGGATCGATGGATACAGAATTATAAGAAACGATATGACCAAGAAAGGAAATTTTAGGAGTACAAAAGGTTACTTTGTTAGGGTTTACGGTAAGATTTGCCCTTCGTAAGCGTTCAAAAACTTCAGCTAATATTTCGAGATGAGAATCAAAGGTTTCGGTATAAATAATAAGATCATCTAAATAAAAGAAAACATTTTTGAAACGGAGATCACTAAATATTTTTTCCATTAAAGAAGAAAGTACTTGAGCACCAGAGCTAGTTCCATTAGGAATTCTTTTATACTGATAAAGAGAATGAGGAGTAATAAAGGCAGTTAATTTTTTTGAAGAGTCAGTTAAGGAAATTTGACCGTAAGCATTATTGAGATCAAGGGTTGTAAAAAATTTTGCTTTAGAAAAATGATGAAAACAGGAATGAATATCGCCAATAGGAGCTGCTTGTAATTCAATAATTTGATTTAATTTACGATAATCGATAACTAGTCTATAATCCTCTGTTCCTTTGGGTACCAGAAAACAGGGTGAACAGTACTGAGAATTAGATACTTCTATTACATCATCAGCTAGTAATTTAGCAATTTTTTTCTTCATTACTTCCGTTTTAATAGGATTAAGTGGATAGGGTTGTGACCTGATTATTTTATTAGAAGTAAGTTTAATATCATATTTAATAAGAGAAGTTGAACCAACTCTACTAGTTAAAACGTCCGGATAATTATCAATTATACTATATAATTTTTCTAATTCCCTTTTTGAAAGGTGTGAAGTATCACCAGGAATTATTTTCTCAATTATATTGTTAACAAAAATTTTATTTTTATTATTAGTGGCCGGTAAATAATCATTAGTTAAGGAAAATTTAACTTCAGGTTCAAAACAGAAATAATAATTATTATTAAATAAATCTACAATTAATTGTGCATGTTTTAGAAAATCAGCTCCAATAATAGCTTGCACAGGGAGTTTATCAGCAATAAGAAATTCAAACTTCCAGCTTAAATGTTGAATTTTTATTTTTAAAGTACATGACTTTTTAATTAAAATTTTGGAAGAATTAGCGGCGGAACAACTCAAATCCTTACTCTCTACAACAAGATCGAATTTAGAATTTTGAGATAAATCTTTGAATACTTCGTTAGAAATAAAAGAAAAGGAAGATCCAGTATCCATAAGAGCATGATAATTAGATTTACAACCATTAAAGTTAACAAGAATAAACGGTAAATTTTGATTAGAATTAATAACTCCACAGAGTCTTCTCTTTAGATTTCCTTTTTTAATAACACTATTTGAATGAAAAGGCCTTTTTTTTATTTTAGTAAATTTAGGAATTAAGTTTTGTCCTTCGGAAAGGGGCGCTGTTCGTTTTTTGAATAGCAATTTCGTGCAACGTGACCCTTTTTATTACAATTATAACATGTGACACTATAAAATCTATTGTTAGAATTAGGTTTATTCTGATTATTTTGAACACTGGAATTATTTTGTACGGTAATATTGTAATTACGGCCTGCTAAGTTCCGATAAGAATTATTTCTTTCAACATCAGAGAAGGCTACATTCTGAGAATGAATACATAATAAGTTTAGTTCATCAAAAGAGGTAGGTTTTGGCATGAAAATCATGCGTGATCTCTCCCTAGGATTTATACCACTTATTATAGTGCTAACAATTTCAACTTCACTTTCTGTTAATTGTAAAAGGTTAGCAGCTTCTTTTATACTGACTACATAAGAAGATAACAACTCATTAGGAGCTTGTAGGCGGTAGAATTTATCTCTTTTAATAACGGACAGAAGTCTCTGAGGAATAAAAGAATTTAGAACATTAGAATGAAATTGTTTAAAGGTTAAATTTAAATTTATAGACATCAAGATTTTATCAGCTAACGGGCCCATAGTATATGGAACTAGGATTTGTAATAAATGCATATCAGGAATGCGAATCATGTTTTGAATCTTAATAGAAGTTAAAAGAAATTCAAGTAACAAATCAATGTTAAGTCCATCGCAAGGTTGTAAATTTTTTAGAAAAGATTCAACGGGGTTTCTTAATTTATTATAAAATGAGTTTTCAAAAGATGAGCCATGATTAGTTATCATATTAGAATTCAGAATATTATGATTCCTATTTAAATCAGTATCATTACTTTGATTATAAGTTGGAATAGCTGAAGGTCTCAAAGGAGTCTGCGGTCTTTTAGGAATAGCGCCAAGATTATTATTTAAGGTGTCAAAAGATGTAGTTGGTACAGGTACAAATAATGACAAAGAAGAAGTTTTTGAAATCTTTGTTGGGCTAGGTAGGCTGAATGGTTTAACAATAGGCGAAGTCGATCTACTGACAATCAAAGGTTGTAATGATAAAATTTTATTATAAAGATCAAAAAGATTATTACCAAGAATGTCTAGATCATTATTAGTGCTAGTTATGTCGTCAGTATCATTCACATAGTTAACAAGCTGCTTAAATCTATTTAAATGATGGAGAAATTTACTTTCAATTTTTACTATATTTTTTCTGGTTACTTCTTTATTACCTTGAGGTAATTCATGAATAAATTTGAGCATAAGAGGGATGTCCTCAGTAATAATTCTTAATGATTGACTAAAACTGTCAGAATCAGAAATTAAATTTGTGAATGGAGAATTAGATTCATTAATTATAATTCTATAATTGGATCCAAGTGCATCAATATCTTTATCTACACTTGAACTATCCTGTCCAAGAGATAATAACTCGAAAATAAGATTATCTTTAGAGAGAAAGTCAGGGTTTATCCTGTTTGTTACGAATTTAGTAACATCAATTTCAACAATTTTGTCCATAATGACAAAATATTTGACAATAATGATCTTAAATAAAACAAATAAGCCTACTCACTGTCTCACTGCTCAACCAATAGCTTTAACTATATTAAAATTCATTACTTAAACTGTCTCAAATAACCATTGCATGTTAATTGCACCACAAAATCTCAAGTAACCACGCTCTGCTACCATTTGTGACGAAGCTCTGAACTGACTTAAAGTCGGTTCAGGGCTTCCCACGTAAAATTTGAAGAATGACTGGGCCAGAGGGCCAGTGATCATAAAAGAGCAAATACTAAAGATATCATGTAACAGTTATAAGAGACTGGAGAATCAATAAAGAAAAACAAATTTAGTGACTGAGAAGCAATTATAATAAAATAAAATAAAGGCTAAAAGGTTACATTTTAGAATATAAATTGATTGAATATTCGTTGTTTTAAATTACGTGGAAAAATTATTAAAGTTGATTTACGTTGATTTTTGTTGATTTACGTTGTATCATGATTCGCTGTTTAATTTTCGTTAAGTTCGTTGTTAAGAAAAAGTTCAATAAAGGGTCCCCTTTCGCAGATCGATCAGAAGATATAAAAAATGTTCAGCTTACCGAAGTGTTGATAATAGTTTATCACATACCAGTACTGTATGTAGATTATTCCGTAAAATTATAATCACATAATCCTTTTAGTGTATCCTTGAATGTATCCTTTTAAATGATCCATGAATGTATCCTTACATTTTTAAAATATAAAATAAATCAGGAACAAAAACCCTAAACTGGGTTTTACGCTATCTCAGTCATTATGAAAATAGATAAATAATAATTTAAATCATTATGATTTAAATTTCATCAAGTTTTCTTTAAGTATGCTTTCGCCATTGTAGCTTGATTGGAAAAAAAAGGACTCTCTGCCCGGCTGTTTCACTGATCATTACCGACAGAGTAGCCAACCTTACATAAAATAAAGTACAGTAGAGTACACTAATACTTAGATATTCAAACTGAATCAAGTTAATTAAGTTAAATTAACTGTTGAATTACTGGATGAGGATTAAAAAATAAAATATTAAATTAATTTTGGTACACCACTCATCCTCCTCCTCCTCCTCCTATCCTCCCACTCATCCTCCTCCTCCTCCTCCTCCTCCTATCCTCCCACTCATCCTCCTCATCCTCCTCCTCCTCCTCCTTCTATTTCTTTTTCCTCATTTTTATACTGATTCCTCTTTTCCACCTCCTCCTCCAACTCCTCCTTTGATCCCTTATTCTCCAGACGCTCATGTATTGGATGCTCATTGTACTTTTTCAGTGGATAATATCACTATTTCTTTCATTACTATAGAGTGCTCTAATTGGATAATTGATCCCTATAGTTTAGTATTACCACCTCGCTCTTATTCAAGTAGTAATACTCTCATTCAAATTTTAACACCACAATCCAATTACTGTAGTTAATGAGAAGCGAAGATATATTTTAAAATGGATAGATAGATGGCTTTTATTTGTGCACTTCACAAGTAATAAAAGTGTTGTGGGCGAAGTTGAGGCATAAAAGGGATAGAATACTGGAGAGCTCAATCTGTATTCCATGTATACGACAAACAGTGAAGTACGATAAGCTTTACTTAAAAATATTCTGCCGTCAAAAATAGAGTTAAATTTATGTGATGATCCATCTAATTTTTCCATGACAGTGATATTGGACCCAAATTGATGTTAAAATTTCACATTAATATTCGACTGAATTAATCAGAGCACACGACTATGCCTATTTGAGAGGCTGATATTGCAACTAACGTTAATATTGCTGTTGATCGGATTGCACAGCTGTCACTGTTCACTGAGTTCCCTGTTCACTGTTTACGTATTAGATTTATGCAAGCTGTCCCACCTACCTCTAGATGGTGCTTAACAAGCAATTCAATAACCTATATCTGGAGTATTAATTTAGGACGACTTCTGTGCCAAATTTCACATAATATAGAGTTCAATCCTTATCTCTCTCATTCACATTGCCACATTCTCTTGTTCTTTCTCCTCCACTTCTCTTACACCTCTACCACCTATTCCTCTACTTAATGTTTCTAGACAAATCTGTTCATTTTTTATCGTCAGAAAATACTAAATATAATCCAAGCTGTATGTATTTACGAGAAGAATATACATTTATATCTTTTTATTTTCTAAGTTTGGTGCTCTATGGAAAAATGTACCTGAAATTTCGAAATTTCTGTGTGTTACCTCAAGGTACTCTTTACTAGTGAAAAAAATAACAGAAGAATTTTCCAACACGTTTTTCATCTCGTCTATTATTCTACTAGCAGTTCGTTTCCTTAGCGACAAAAGATCCTCGTCAACCGGAAAATATCGCAAAATCCTCAAAAGCGGCACACATGATCGGTGCTTGCACAGTGTGTAACTTATAGAGGATATGACGTCATATTTTTATAAAAGAGGAATTCCTATCGCTACTAGGAGGAATAAATAAAAAAATGATCAATGGCTAGAACATTTTTCAAAAGAACGATTCATTATATTAATTTTCACGAGCTGGAACATTTTGGAAAATATTGTTATACTGTAATGATGTTTTCAGTTCAATTATTGTATTCTTACAATCCTATTGTAATCTACAACATGTAGTTGGACGCGGTGGTTGAAATTACCGACTTTCACTCACTAATGAATTACTTTAGAGAGCATTCAATGATGATCGCTAACCATACACACGGACACTAAAAAATAAAGATCATCAATACATCCAATATCTTACAGTATAACAGTTGCTTCTAAGCAAAATCCGGATAACGTGAGTAGAAATATTCGATTGTTTATTCAAATTAGAGAATCAATATAAAAGTGATAATCGAAATCATATCAGATATATCCACTATAAACATAATACTCTCTATGCATTCCGATGGTGCAGATGACCATTCAAAAGTTTATCAGTTTCCATATTAGTAGGTATTTTAAAGTAATTTTACAACCTACTGGAAAATTTGAAAAGAATTTCAATGATACAATTTATTCGTTACATACACTGAATTGCATGTAACATGGGAAGCAAAGGAACAATAATTCAACACTGTTTGAATAAGATTTTCAGTCAAGGTTGAAATAGGTAGATAAATCAAGATGAATACAGTAACAAATCATAATATTAGTGAAGGAAAGTAGCTACTGGGTGCTAAGTAGTGAAAAGGGCTTCGTAACACTATGGCAGACTGCCTGCAATTTATGGCTTCTCAAAATTCTCATTCTAAACTTCACTGATTTCTCAATGCTCCTCATTTGCAATAGGATATTTTTATTTGATTTTCTCTCCAATTCTATGTATTCCACTTCAGTAGTTTGTTATATCAGTCAATATCCATTTACTCAGATTTCTTCTAATAAACGAATCTCAATTATTATTCCCAGTTATTAATAAATTATTGAAATAAGTTCAGTTCTTAGTTCTTCCAGTTATTTGTTAATAGGACAAGCAATTAATTTGATCTCGTAATTGAGTTCATTTCGTCACCTAATTATGTATCGACTATCGATCAATTCGGCTGAGGCCGTTCAAAGAGTGAATCATGCTACTCACATACACGAGGAGATTTTCAAATTTAAAATGATTGTTGATAAAAATAATAAAAACAGAAAATTGAAAGTGAACAGCTCAATAAGAAAACTATGATTATCTATTGCATTTCTTTACAGATGTTGGTTGCTGTAACTATATTGATGAGAGGATGTTGTTGACAACCTTTATTTATACAATTTTTTCATAGTTACTGAATTGTTATGGTACCTTAGTAACAAAATGATCGATATATTCTAGTCTATCAAACATCTGATAGTGTACTAATAGTAATAGTAATAAATTTTTTTTTCGAATCACCCACTTTGGGGTACGTGGAGTCAATCATTTTTTGTGGATGCTTCCTTGCGCTTCCTCCAATACTCCCGCATTCTCACCGATGTTGCCCTTCTCTGTTCCTCCGAGACTACTGTTCTTCTTCTAGTTTTAGGTTTTTCTTGGAATCTTTTATTCTCATCTTTTAACAACTTTCTCAAAATTATTTTGTTTCCACTTATTTTTTCTGAGATATCCAATTCATTTAAATCAAGTTCATCTTGTCTAAACCAGTTGCACTTTGTTTTCCTGTTTAAAAAAATCAAATATTTGTTTTGTTAATCTATCTTCATTCATTCTAAATATATGGCCGTAAAAACTTATTCTTCTTTTACTCATTGAGACTGAAAGCTGCTCGATTTTCTGGTAGAGAGTTTGATTTGAGATCAAATGCACTTCATTATTCTTAAATTTTGGTCCTACTATTTTCCTTAAAATTTTTCTTTTTTTTCTAAGCTTTCTAGTAATCCTGTATTTTTTAAATCTAATGTTTCTGCTGCATATAAGGCTTCTGGCTTTATAACGGTTCTATAATGTCTAAATTTCTAATTATTATTACTATTATTGTTATTATTATTAGTATTATTATTATTATTATTATTATTATTATTATTATTATTATTATTATCATTATTATTATTAATATTATTAAATAATTTACTCACTTCACGAGTAATTTTTCAATCATGAAGCTCAATAGCCCAGGCAAATTAAACAGAAAAGAGAACGTGGTGGACAAAAATTGAAACAACGCTGGAATAGTGATAATAATAATAAACGAACATGACTAACCCTCTTAGGGCATTCTAGGAAAGATTCTCCTAAGCTTGTGAAAAAATCTGGCTTGTGCATAACTTTTGGGGGGCATTAACCCCCAAATTTTACACTTCTTTCACTTTTCACCTTAAACACAAAAACAACTATCTATTGCGTTAAAAACATTGTGCGATTTAAAATTGAAGAAATCGCCTTAAACACGAAAACAACTATCTATTGCGTTGAAAAACATTGTGCGATTTAAAATTGAAGAATATAAAAATCTAAGTTGGTTGATGTTTAACAATACCAAATCGGTTGAATTGTTCATTCACAATCAATTTTCAAAAATCAGGTATTTTTACCCCCTTTGTGAAAAATAAGTCACCTTCATGTTTCGATGCATTTATAATGCTCTCACAAAAGTTATTGGAGAAAAGTTCTAGAGCATTCAATTTAATTCCAGAAGAGTCCTTAATTTAAAAATTTTACTGAATTTTTCTAAGATGTGCAAATACCTAAACCATTGTATAGCGAGCGCTATTAGGCCAGTACCCACGTTTCATAAGTAAGTGATATCAAGAAAAGCATCTAGTAGTACTTTTCTTTACATATTCTCATGTATTTTCAGACGCTGAGTCTGAATCTGAACTATGGAACTCCAAATGTAGCCAGGGGGTGAAGGGGGCACTCCTTTGTCATCAACGGTGGGCCAACCTCCCTTTGAACAGTCAATCGCATCCCATTATGTGATAGCTAATTCTTCTCAGCTCATTGAGGCGGTTCAATATTATATGTAACATGTAAATTTCTGATCATAATCAACCATTTCACTTGAGAGGGTAGTACACATAGGCAGGTCTATACTTGAAACATTACGATTGTTCAATATTGAAATAGTTCCAACTCAGGAACTACTAGGAATACAATTGCGAGGTGAAAAAAGTGCCAAATTGGGGTTTTTTGCACAAGTCATGAGCGGACCATAAAAATTCCAGCTTTGTATCAATATTTTCCAACAAAAGTCTAATTTGCCTGGCTACAAGTCTCCATTCAGACTGTAAAAATACATAAGACCAAATATTTATTTCATATACATTATTATTTTCTTACTTGTTTTTCAGGGAAAAACTCTTTACAGCAACGGCTCTGATGGCATGAGAGTCAACAATCAAAGTCTGATTATCAAAAATGTCAGTCGCAGCCATGCTGGCATCTACACATGTATAGCGAGCAACCAGGAGGGTGACGGACAGAGTAATCCGCTTGTTATGGATGTCAAATGTGAGTTATTAAATTATTACGAATATTCAACTTTTTCCACACCAAATTTGAATTTGAGTTTTCTAAACAATTCCACGCCTAAGCGCCAATTGCAGCATAGCATCGAATTTAAAGCTTGAATGTTTATTAGGTTTTTAATGACAGTTTTAAATGACAGGTATGAAATATTATGCATGATGTCTCGGCTGTCAGATTCATTGAAACTTACACGATCAGCCTTCATGCCATACTTATCTGTCATGTGACAGATCTTATGTCCAAGCCCTGAATATGTCTTAGTTGCAGAAGGAACGTCAGACTTAGGCGATAGACGTATGAGTTATATTACCATACCTTAATATTGACCTCATGATGGAATAGAATAACAGTTGAAAATTAGCAATTGAGGTGAAGTTTAGAAAATATTCTTCAAATCAGGTCAGATTCTAACTTTATTTTTTTATTTAATAGAAGTGAATCTATATTCTTAAGCCGTATCTCCACCAACCGAACATGTCTGCCGAACATTGTTGGCGATTAAAAAAATGGACAAATATTAAACACATGGGTCACCGAACATGTTCGTAAGTTCAATTGAAATGTTCGGTCTGTGAGCGAACAGTGACGACCAACAACAGGTTCCCGCCACTACTCCCACCACACCGATCATAATGTTCGAGAAGGCGTCCACACCAAACCATCTCCAAAAACTGTTCGGCGACATCAGCTGATTCAGCTGACATAAGCATGTTAGGTTGGTGGAGACGGGTCTTTAAAGTATTCTCTCATGAAGTAGGATTCTGTTTGCAATTATGAGAAGTGTAAGAAGTAAATTGGACGTTCATGTTCCAAGGCCCAAGCTTTAAATTTTATGATAGCCATATAAGTGTATGATAGCCATACTTTAATATAGTATGATAATATGGCATTATATTATAATAAGTCATAGAGAGGGAAACCAGTTTCTCTTGACATTGGAAATGTATTTCATGATTTTCTTGTTCAATTACATTGATAATTATAGCCGTGAAACATATAGCAGTGGATCTATCTATCTGTCCATCTTTATCTATCACTTTCTCATAGATTTATTATTTCCTGTTGACCGGACTGGCCTTCAACCCTTGTAGAGCTTATACTCTCTTATGGTAATATCTTCATGTGTGTACCATCGCACTCAGGGTCTACATAACCTCGGGATGCAAACCTTTTTTTAGTTGTAAGAGGTTTCTTAGTATGTGAGAAATTTTCTATACTTTTGTCGAATAGAAAAAAAATAAAAGTGTTTTAAAGTGATTCAAAGTCCTAGTTTAAGTTTTAATTTGGTCCAATTCAGATTCAGATTCCACATCAATTCCACATTCTTCAGATTTAACATCGGATCAGTTAGGGTCAAGTAGATTTTAATCCTTAATTATTATTTTTCCTAGTTCTCTACTCTTCCGTTCTGTATGCTCTTTTGTGTTGTAATTACAAAAAATAATCCAATGACCAATCTGAGGTGATAATAAGATGGATAGTATAGTAGTTGATGAATAGATAGTAGCTGCTTCTGTTTTTCTAAATTCTGTTTGATGTTTAAAAGCTCTCACAAGCTCGTAAGTCACTTCGATGCATTGAAGATAGTATTCCATTTAATCGACTCTTCGATTCTTTAGAAACATTTCTTCCGCTCCTTCAAGTTGTCCATTATTTTTGTCTCCAAAATTGTTGCTTCATGAACAAGATCACAGTCATCAACCCAGCTAAAGGTGTGACCTAGAAATGAAGAGCACTCATTCAAATTTACAAATAATTGTTGCCTATATTGGATAAAAATTGATCGATTTTTTCGTGATTTTCGATTGGTGGAAAGTTTTAATCTATTGTCACTGTCCTTTACAATGAAACTATTTTAATAAGGAACACGAGATTCTTGCCTCAGGATTATAGAATTTTAACCTCTTGATTCTCATCCTGATAATATTCACCTGATAAAATCTTTACTTACATTCTATCGTATTACATTTTAAGAATTATAACATTTTTATATTAGTTCAAAAATGTTGTCACTATTACAACATTCATAACAAATGAAAGCGTGATTAGCACATTGTTCTACAACCATATTTATCATTATCGGCTCACGTAAAAAACTCCATCATCAATAAAAAAAAGTGGATCTCCAGCTTAAGCTATGTGTCTGGACAAATTGATATTTGATTGTTCAAATTCAAATTCAAATTCAAATTTATTTATCAAAAACATTTTACAATACAATGAATGGATAATATAATATTATATATAACTAGCTATTGTGCCCGTCCTTCGTACGGATTATGTTTAGAAATAAGACTAAATATGTTTCGGCTTTTTTGATAGCAATGATCATGAAGTCGTTAGCAGCTAAGATGATACAGATGATGTTCAGATGATACCGTTTTTTTGTGGTACGGTTTTTTTACTGTACGGCGTCAACTGTACTGTGATGTTCACACGGTCCGGCTTTCCTGCTTATTGCTGTGCTCTCCTCCTTCTTCCAATGCGCTTCCTTCTTCTTCTTCTTCAGTGGCCCTACAACCCAGGACGGGTCTTGGCCTGCACTAGTAATTGTCGCCAACGGTCCTTATCCAGCGATCGTTTAAATGTCTGTTCCTTTACTAAATTCCTTGAGGGCCGTCCGTTCCTATCATTTTGTGCTTCCATAACAAATGTTTTTTTTTATGGAGTTAGCCCCACATCCAACCCCCAACCTGGAGGACCAGGGAATTTTTTCAGGTTTCCTTCCTTAGCCTTTAACAAACCAATGCTGAACTACAAGGCAGTAGTCAATTTTCTATTGGGGTTTTCTTCCCCTAGCCTTTCCATTGACCTCCATCTGCAAGGCAGCAGTTTCTATGCTGGTTTTGGTCCACCCCGGGTATTTCATTTCCCCGGTACCACCTATATCTAGGAGGCATCCCCCAATCCGCCACCTAGGGAGGCGCCCGATAGGAGACCAGCAACTCCCACCATTGCGCTTCCAGTTCAGTTTTATTTATTCCAGTCTAAGATTTTTTTTTTATTTGTGTAATATTTTTTTAAATAAGTTTCTTACTGAAGGTTTCTCTTAAATTTTGATCAAAGAACGCAAATTCTGGTTTCAATATTCTACACATTTTTCTCTCATTATTTTTATATTAATCTTAAGTCTTGTCCCACAAGGCGGGTCTCTCATATATTAGAGAAATTAAATTTTCACAATTAATATCTTCCACTTCTGGACACTGGAATTCACTAATAAGAAGATCAATGCTGAAGAATATCAATGAAGAAGATCAATGCTGATGATCTGAAGACTGCTTCCAGTGTAATAAGTGTATCTTTTGAACATATCCATTACCAGTACAATACATGTGCCACCGGATATGGATAGTTATTTTGCGGTACAGCTGATTTTAGTGATACAGTTTTCGAAGACAAAACCGAATGTAGAAATCGGCTAGAACAGCTTTTTTACTGGATCCAGTTGAAACAGTATTGTGTGAACATACAATATGAAATGTACATGCAAACGAAAGCACTGCAAAATAACTGATACAGCAAATTTACTGTACCGCACAAAAACTGTATCGTGTGAACGGGCTCTTAGTGAACAACTTAGAACGTCAGCAATTCAGTGACAGGTATCAGAGAGAATATTTTTTGAGAACAGCTGATTAATATATCATGATAAATTACGTGATTTGTTCTCATGTGGTAATAATAGTGCTACCTGTCAAATTCCCAAGAGCCTAGCACAAACCGCACCTTCCTAAAATGTTAATCTTTGTTTTGATAAATTTAAATTAGAAAATTTTGTTTTTTTTTTCAACAAAGAAATAATTGATAAAACATAAGATGAGCTTTGATTCACCAGACATATGTTTCCTAAAAGACTGCAATGCTCCGACTACACAAGTCTGCAGACAGCGTAAATAACGACGCGAAGGGCCCACCATTTATATTTGAGAACAGCTGATTGATATATCATGATAAATTACGTGATTTGTTCTTATTCTTATGTGGTAATAAAACTTGGAAGAAATGTATCCAAAATCGCACAATACTTGGTTTTTAAACGTTTATTATTCTGTTAAAAAAAAAAGTTAATTTAGTTTTTTATAGCTAAAGACATTGTCAAAAAGGTTTTCAATACTGATAAATAACTTTAATCCCGATCGATGCTCTCGTTTTTCAGGAGAAGGCCGCGTAAAATGTATCCAAAATCGCAAAACACTTGGTTTTTAAACGTTTATTACTCTGTTAAAAAAAAGTTAATTTAGTTTTTTTATAGCTAAAGACATTGTCAATAAAGTGTTCAATACTGTTCAATAACTAAAATCCCGATCGATGCTCTCGTTTTTGAGGAGAAGGCCGCGAAAAATACCTTTGCGGCCGTGACAGACAGACAGACAGACAGACAGACAGACAGACAGACAGACAGACAGACAGACGGACAGACAGACAGACAGACAGACAGAAAGTGAGATAAGACTATTTTCGGCTTATTTAATGTATAAAACGTAAAAATAACCAAAAAATATACAATTCTGATAAATGTACAGACAAAACTCTAATTTCATTTATATAGATACAACGATAATAATTTCATGCCTCAAGTTTTTTTAAATATAAAAATGTAATTAATAAATTAATATACCCCACTATAATACTATGTGTTGGGGTTTTTCCACTTCAAATGTTTTCTATATTACTCAAGATATTAGTGTGTAAGTTTTAAAAGTGATTAATTACAATGCATTAAATAAAAGTGAAAAAGAAAATTAGTTGAAAAGTTTAAAATAAGTCATGAAAAAGAACGAAAAAAGTAGTTGCTCAACTATTTACAGTCTTACTAGGTTCTCACTAATGTCCACTCCAATGTCTATCAGCCATTGACTAAACTTCTTTTTAAAATGATATGTGTTAATTTCTTCTTTAATATTTGCAGGTATTATGTTGTAAATTTTCGGCCCTAGGTAAATGTAATTTCGTTGTCCAAAAGTTGTGTGCATCCTTGGTACTATTGAATTTGTGTTTCTTTGCCTTGTTTGGTGTATGTAATTTACCAGTCTTAATTCTTCGGTGTTTTTCTTCATTCTTGTGATGATAGCCTGGATGTAGAGTTGCCTCACACTGAGTACTTTACTGTCCTTGAAGAGAATGTTCGTGGGGAATTGATTCTCCTTGAAACCAATTATTTTTAGAATGCGTTTTTGAATTTTATAAAGTGGTTCAATATAGATGAAATGTGTAGCTCCCCAGACAATTATGACGTATCTTAGGATTGATTGGACTAATGAAAAGTAAACGGTTTTTATTGTATCATAGTTTAGGATTTTACGCAGTTGATAAAATTTATATAGAAGTTTCCTAATCCTGGTTACTGATTGATTGATGTGCTTGTCCCACTTGAGTTTGCTGTCCATTATTGTACCTAAATATTTCATCTCGTTGACCTGTTGAATTGAGGGGCAATCACATGTGTTGTTGATCCTTCCACAGTGATGCCATTTGATTGAAGAGTCGGGTGGTCGCGTGCGCTCTGTCAGAGAAAAGGCCAAGAATTTTGTTTTGGTTGCATTTATTGTGAGCAAATTCTCTCTTAACCATTTATTAGCTTTCAACAATTCTTCCTCTGCCAAATGAAAAACCTCCTCCCAGGTGTTTCCCTCGAACAGTAATGCTGTATCGTCAGCAAAGGCAATGACTCTCCCCTCTATCTGCAACGAACATAGCTCATTTGCATATGCCAAATACAAAATTGGCCCCAGTACCGTTCCTTGAGGAACTCCGAATTTCATTGTAGTTTCTGAGCTGAGGTGGTGTTCTATCTTGACTTTCTGATGACGGTCACTGAGGTATGATTTGAACCATTCCAAAGTTACTCCTCTAATTCTCATGGCTTCTAATTTTTTCAGCAGCAAACAGTGATTTACAGTATCAAAAGCCTTTGCCAAATCCAGGAACACTGCTGCACATTTTTTGTTATTTTCTAGCTTATCTATGACAAATTTTGACAATTCTAATACCGCATCTTCTGTACTCTTACCCTCACGAAATCCAAATTGATTTGTGGAAAGTAAATTATTTTTTTCTAAGTAATTCACCAGACGTTTTTTAACTAGTTTTTCCAAAATCTTAGAAATGTTACTAATTAGTGAAATAGGTCTGTAATTGGTGGAATTTGTTTTATCCTCTCCTTTATGCAATGGTCTAACACATATCTCTTTCAAAGCATTTGGGAAAATTCCTTTTGTCAGACTCAAATTGAATATGTGTGTTAGTGGCTTAGCAATATAATCCTTTATGCACTTCAATGTCCTATTATTGAAACCATCAAGTCCTGGGGCACTGTCATTACGCAAAGTACCAATAGCTTCAAGAAGCTCTTCTTCATTTATTGGATGAAAATACATGGACTTTAAAGTTCTTGTAGTGGGTTTATGTTGTGTTATGATTTGATCCAGTGATTTATTCAAAGAATTTACTATTTTCTCAGCCATATTTTCTCCAATATTAGTGAAAAAATTATTCATGTGGTTGAGCACAGCTTCTGAATTTTCCTTCAATGTTACAACTGTATCATCTATTTTTATAGCATCCAAATTCATTTTTGTTTTCTGGTTAGAGTCAGTGGCGTCTCTGATTAACTTCCACATTTTTTCATTGTCCTTTCCAGCTTCATCTAATTTTTCTTTATAATATTGTTCCTTTTTTTCATGAATTAAGGTTGTGAGTGTATTCCTATATCGGCGATAGTAGTTGGATAAGTTTATGTCATTTGGATTTTCCTTTCTTCTTTTGTTAAGCAAGTTTCTGGCTCTTATTGCTGTTACTAGCCCTCTGGTGATCCATGGTTTAATAGGTTTGTCCTTCTTCCGCTGCCGATGTTGTTTAGTATTATTTTGTATATGCTGTTTTAAAGTTGATATGAAGGTGTTGTAAGATGTATCCGAATTGTTATTTTCAAAAACATCAATCCATTCCTCATTTTTTAATTCATTTTTCAGGCTATTGATGTCTATCCTCTCATATGTGCTATTTATTTTCTGCATTTCCATTTCATTCGCACTAATTCTTGATTGATGTTGTAATCCTAGTATTGTGGTGAAGTGATCAGTTATTGTTGATTCATAAATTATTGGAAAGAGGTTATCCCTAGAGTTGGTAATAATGTGATCTATACATGAAGATGTTTCTGTTGTAATTCTGGTTGCTCGTTTGATGCAGTGCCTAAGCCCATGTTCACCTAGAAGATCGCAGTAGTCATTATATTGATGATGTGGCCGAGGTTGAAGGGTGTTGATATTCATCTCTCCTGCACATATGATCTGCTGACCTCTTAATCCGTTAAGCACTGATTCCAAGCTCATTAAAAAATCGGAAATATCATTGAAAGAGGGTGATCTGTAGATTGCAAGGATGTTGATTCTCCTTAGTGCTGTTTCCAATCGAATATGTAGGATACTTGCCTGATCAATTCGTAGCTCCACACATTGAACATTCAAACTTTCCTTTACATAAACAACCACTCCGTCGTTTTGTAATGAGTTGTTTGAGGTGGAAAACACATTATATCCATGGATAGATTGAGGTGTGAAATCGTTCCTAATCCAGCATTCGGTCAGAATGATAGCATCAAAAACAAAATCCATTTCACATAACTGAACCATCAGATTATCATAGTTCTTCCTGATACTTCTTATATTCTGACAGAAGATGCTTAAATCACATGAATTCAAGACTCCACGAAGGTGATGACAGCTGTTGACCACTTCATCATCTATCTCTTCAAAAAGATCTAGTTCCTCAAAATTATCATTCATTGTTGATTATTGATTTAGCTTCCACTGCGCCTGCCTTTTCCTTGTGCCAATGTATGAGATACGCATCATCAAGATTTTGAATTCTTTTTGTGAATGTTAGCATTAAATCATTCTCTCCTGTTGTTATATATCTAAATTTGTGTGTATGTCTACTCAAGGCTACAATTGTATGGTGGATACTGTTATAAATTTCCAAATGTTTAGTATTGATTCGCACTAGGACAACATTTTTATGAGTAAGTCCCTGAGCTTCATGAATGGTGTGGATCTTCATAGTACTATCCAATTTATTGTACACTACCTCCTGTAACATTAACTTCTCAGCCTGTGTGTAAGTTAAAAGAAGTGTTTCTGGCTCCAGCTGTAAAAATTCATCACTATAGATTGTCTTTTGTATTGACCTGATCTTCGTATTAGTTGTCTTTATATTATTGTAGTATGTTGAAAGCAAGAAGCACACATCAATTGGACATCTGCGTGTTAATGATACCTTTCTTACTTGTTCACAAAATGAAGAAGGGTGAGACCATTCCGTTGGTAGTTTGCTCCTTTCAATATATGGAATCTGGTTGGAATCACCCAACAGAAATATTTTTGAAGAACCTGATAACTCTGAGATAAATCCTATATAACCTGCATGCATCAAGACCGCCTCGTCTATGAAAACACGATCATATCTTTTCCTAGAACCATTTATTATAAATGATGATACTGTCCTGTAGTTTGTTTTAATTATATCATCATACTTTCCTCCATATATTTTATTAATTTCATTCCTGATTTCACTGATTCCTGCTCTTGTTTGGCATAGGACTAAATCAGAGCCCGGTTTATGCTGGTTTAGAATTATATAAGTTTTGCCGCAACCTGGTACACCATCTATCCAAGTTATTTGAGGCAATATGCAGGCTGATATATCCACTGTTGATATTTTTTTATATAATTCACTATTTAACATGATCTGCTTATCCCTACTTACAAGTATGTAATTCTGCATTGTTAAAAACCGTTTGCTGTGTGAGCAAAATGGAACGAATGTTCCTCCATTTTCCAAGCTGAATCCCATCCTGTAACTCGTATTAGTAGGCCACAAAAATTGTTTCGATCTATTATCATAAATATTCATTCCATTTGACTTGATTTCATGAATTGAGGAGCATGATTCCAATAAATTATTACTAGTGACACTTTTAAGAACCTTCTTATAAATATCTGCGTTCAATTGGTCATATTGCCTTAAAAGGTTCCTTAATTCTATCATACTATTAATATAATTATGTTTTGTAGATCTTTCTGGTAGATTACTGGTTGGACAGAAATTTTCATTAATTTCCACTCGTGGTATGTTCAAAAAATTTAAATTATTCATTCCTCTATAATAAAATACATATTGAATTTTTTTTGTTGACTTGACTAAATTCAAGAGATCAATACTCGATACATCGCTCATGTTTCCAATTGTATCAATTCCTATTGTTATTGTTTCATTTGATGACGCCCAGCTATCCACAACAAGCAACAACTGTTCTAGTTTGCGAAACAAATTGTTATTATCTGACAGAAGGTACAGATTTAGAATTTTAGATGTCTCGTCGCATTTCACGGTCAAATCCATTTGCTTAGTTTGCAGAATCACTGTTGTTAAACGCTCAAAATCAGGTCGCCAAATTGATTTTTTGTTGATTATTGTTGCAATGCCCTCGGAAAGGTTTATTTTATCTTTATTAGAACAACAACCAAAAGCAATGTTTATGTTTGTAAATTGTCCATAATTTATGTAAAGACTTGTCCTACTTTTTGCTTTTTGATCAATTTTTATTTTACTTGATGAATTTAAGATTTCAATCATGTCAATAAAAACGCTATTATTTTTTTCTTTCTTATTTGAATATATTTTTTTTTAAAATCCCATAATTGGTTCTATTGATTAATTGTTGCAGAGCTTTCTCATTGCACGGACATTTAGTATCGTTTACTTTGTGATCTGATTTTTTATTAAGTTTTTTGCAATTGACACAAGTTGGGTGCTTAGACAGATTCGGGCATGCTTTAATGTTATGATTTTCCAAAGCACAGTGACCGCAAATTTCTTTTTCTACTTTGCAAAACTTGGTTATATGACCGAAGCTCTGACACTTGAAACATCTTGCTACTGCTATATAATCGTTTACTTTACAAGACGTCCAATCCAGAAATACTCTTTTATTATTTATTAACGCATTCCTAATGTTAGGTTCACATTCCAGAACACCATAGTGATTCATGACATGCGTAGCCAGAGATTTCTCTAGAGGGGGTCCGTCAGACAGACCCACCCCCAATCACAACGATGATATACAACCACCTATTCAATCTAATAAACTCCACCCTATTAAAAGGTTTCATAAAATACCCTCAGAAAAACTTTTGCTTGATAAACTATACTTTTTACGAAAATAATATTAAAATTGCAACCTCAATCAATAAATGTTTACCAATAATGATTCTCATAACTTCTACTACTTATAATTCAAATATATCATGTAAATCACTTTCACTAGAAAAATAAAGCAAACTTAAATACAATACTATAACTGAAAGATAGGCCCCAATAAGCCTATCCTTGACTGTGTTGGGCGAACTATATTCCACCTATACAATAGGTTGGGTCTCAAGAAGGTGGGTCACATCTAACAATTTTGAGGAAATATATAATTCTCTTTCGTATAAAAAAGGGGGTTTTTAATTTCGTATTCCAGGGGTCTTTCCCGGGAAATTAAAAAAATTACCTCTCTAATACCGCATATTGAGCGTTTCCAGACGTAAATGCTCCCATTGTAAGACACATTATGGGTTATGAGTAAATAGTAGTTTATGCAACGATTTTATTTTGACCCTTATTAAGGCACGAGTTAGATGTAAGTTATAACACGAGCGAATGCGAGTGTTATAAATATCTCACGAGTACTTTAATGACCAAATAAAATCGTTGCATACACTATTTTATCTACGACCACTAGTATACATTTAATTAAAACAATTTTATTTTACCTGTGACTGTCAGAGATACCTAACCTCTCATCTCAAATACGAGAAGTTATAGTAGATTGTTAGGTTAAAGCAACTGGTGTAGCAGTTTGATCAAATCAGCTGATAGTTTCACAATATTGAATTACGATATTGACTCCATCAAAAATGCTTCTGATTGGTCCAGAACCCGTGTTATAATGTAGAACCTGTACTATAATGAGCTCATTATGCAACGGGTTTCAAAAAGCATTTCGAAAAGACAGCTGTTTTGGCATCAATTGTGAAACTGTAATGTATACATTATGATATGGTCGTAGATAAAGTAAATTATGTTACGCTTGAGAACTTGAATCATAGCCAAGAGTGGGAAATTTAAATTTCGTAGTTTTAATCCAACAGCTTAAACTTGCATGCACGATTAAATCTACTTGTAAAAATATTATGTACTCTGAGCCCATTCCTCAAAGTATTAAAGAGATGTCCCTTTAGAATGACAATGAGAATTTGTTAAAATTTATTATCATAAATCCTTCATATTATTATCATTTATTATTTAGCCACTTATTATTTATCATTTTAACTCATATTATGAGTCAAAGTGAATTCTATCTGGTGCCTGAATCATGGCCAATGTGGGTGTTTGAACCCGGGGACCCCGCTTGACTACGCCCCTGACTTCATGATAATAAAGCAGACAAAAACTGTACAAATAAGCACAACCAACCAACCATACATCGCCAATCATTTGATACGAAAGCACGTTCGAGTAATTGGAATCGCATGTTCCAAATTCATATACTGGTACAGTCCAGACTTTGCACATCAAGAGTATGAAACATTTTCATAGCGAATCATTGTTCGACTGTTATCGTTAGTGGAATGGTCTCGGTGGGGTGAGAAAGGGAAGGATGAAGTGTCACCTAAATCGATCCACTCTAGATTTGAAGAGGCTATAAACATTCAACAACGTCACGAAACGAGCGAGCACTCTCTAATTGCTGCCTGCAAAAACTCCGGCTCGTAATCTATCTGATGAGACTGGGTAGTGGAAGAGAGCGGAAGAGGAGAAAGGAAAGGAAGAGGGTAAATGACTGTTTGTATGTGTGTTAGAAATAGAAGAGCAAATACTAGTAGTAAGAGCAGGCTTAGGGAGAGAGAATTAGAAGTGAGTAGAAGTTAGAGGAGGCGAGAAATCAATATCAGATTACTTACTTTATTGATGATAAATTTACAACTTTTTCAAATGAATGCTCAAGTGAAATATTTTCAAAACACATAGAATGTAGAACCAGTTGACTACTTGCATAGTGTTGAAAATATGAACAGGGATATTATGGGTAGAGCTAATGAAATAGAATCCTGATGCATTTACGTGAAAAGTACGAAAAAGTATGTGATGCATTTATTTGATGCATTCATTTTGTCTACAATGAATGACATCACCTAAATTCATGGAAGATAGATAAAAAATATTTCCAAGACGGTAAGTTCTCACTGTTACTATTATACTGTTTTGTGAGTTTGATTACTGACATAAATAAGAATGTTTGTATAATAAATGAATTGCATTATCCAGGTGGTGCATTGACGCAAAAGGGCGGAGTTAGGGCAAAATAACCCTATCTTACACTCAACCTAGCATTGAACTTTACTAGAATTAGTTTATACAGAACAACAAAATAAATTTCAGTAAGATATTTCGCAGAATAGTAATCAGTTAAGTTGTGACATTGTCTATTAATGGGATAGGAAGCGCTAATACAATACAATGAAAATAAATGAGTTAATACATAAAATTAATTATCGAACTTAATATTATTCAGAGAAAAAACTTTAAGTAATTGGAAGGAAAATAGAGAAGAAAAATTAAATTCAACACAAAAACTAAACAAACAACTTAAACAAAAATAATTTTGAAATTATAATGAATAGATTTAACTAAAGCTTACTTACAATCAATTGAGATTCAATTTCAATTTAGAATTAAACACATTAAATTATGGGTGCTCTAAATTAACTAAGGAATTATAAAATAGTTATTATGTTAAGATAATAGTAATTGTAAGAAGAAAATAACAAATAGAATAAAGAGCTAGTTTTAAGGAATAACACTAAGAGAGAGTGTGGTGTGAACTGTGTGCTGCATAGTGTGAAGTTTACATTTTTGTTTTTCTTTGTTATTGGGCAGGCCAGCAGCCTCTATCGCTAAATCCGTGCTCGTAAGTTTTATGTCTTTTGTTGGCAATTAAAATTCCCTATTTCTGCTCTTTCCTCTGCCACACACCTCTGACCTCTTTCTCCCCTTGTAACCACGCATCTTGGCTGTGGGGATACCAACAGGCAGTCCAGTTCCAACGCTCGTACAGTCTACACATTTCCTTCCTCTAACTCGTCCTTAGCTGCTGGTCTCCTTAATTCATCTTTATTCATTCTAGTAATTTCGTTTATTCTCAATTGTTCCAATAATTATTATCATTACTTATTCATTAATTTCATTAAATTCATAACGTTCCATACATACATACATACATTCATTTATGACCTCACCACCTGAACCCTGAACACACTTCTCCTTCAGTGGTGACCCCGACGTGATCGTATTCAAAAGTTTAAGGAGTTAAAGTGTGAGTGAATATAGTGCTACCGCGCCGCGTGACCGCTCTATTCGGTATCTCCCGCGACCGCCGCGCGCGTTCCATTGCGTTCCGCCGTTACACCTGTGGACTCTAGTAGTGTGATTTTGCCAATTCTGTGACATTTATTTAGCAGTGAAATTTTGTCAACCCTGTGAAACGTATTGACCATGCCAGACACTGAGGCAGCATCTGTCAATCGCATTGCAGTGAGGATTCCACCATTTTGGCCAACTGATCCAGAACTCTGGTTTGCACAAATTGAGAACCAATTTTCCTTGGCAGGCATCACGGCTGATGAGACTAAATTCAATTATGTGGCAGGGAATTTAGACCCAAAGTATGCTGCTGAGGTACGTGACGTCCTCACTCGGCCACCACCAACCATGAAATATGAGAAGCTGAAGTCAGAGCTGATCCAGCGCCTCAGTGCTACACAAGATCAGAAGACAAGGCAGCTTTTGGAACATGAGGAGATAGGAGATCGGAAGCCTACACAGTTCCTGCGACATCTCCGAGCCCTTGCTGGCACAGTGGTTCCTGACAGTGTGCTAAAACCGCTGTGGCTGACATGGCTGCCAGCTGCCACACAAGCTATCCTGGCTACACAACAAAACGCTGACTTGGATGCCCTTGCCGTGCTTGCAGATGCAGTTCTGGAGGCAAGCCCTAGACCTAGCATTTCTGAGGCTACCATTGCCACAAATACCATGGAAGCAATGATGGAGCGTCTCACCATCCTCATGACAGCCAAGATGGGAGAGATTGCCAACACCTTACGGCAAGAAATTTCTGAAGTCTGCAATGAAAACCGCTCATGTATCTCAGGCTCGCGATCAAGCCCTCATCCACGTTCGCGTTCATGTTTGCGTTTGCATTCGGGCAACAGGAATCAAGATGGCATATGCTGGTACCACTGACGGTTTGGAGACCAGGCTGATAAATGTACTTCACCCTGCCAGTACAAACCCATGCAGCAGGGAAACGATGAAGGGAGTCATTAATGGTGGCAAGTGACCCCATCTTTACGTCATCTCGCCGCCTCTTTATTACTGACCGAGTGTCACAACAACGATTTCTTGTGGACACTGGTGCTGATGTATGTGTTTATCCTCGGTCCCTCCTTCCAGGAAGACGATACAAGACTGACTATGAGCTCTATGCTGCAAACAACACATGCATTGCTACTTATGGCCTGGTGACACTTACTCTAGACTTTGGACTCCGCCGCACACTTACTTGGCAATTCATAGTAGCTGATTTAGCCAAACCTATTGTTGGAGTTGACTTCCTGCATCACTACGACCTTCTTGTTGATGTCCGCCGCCAATCTTTGATAGACCAGATGACATCATTAGTTGCAGTAGGCCGTTCAGCATCATGCAAATTGGTAAGCAGCATTAAAACTTTACATGCTACTGTACCTTCAGCATATGGCCAACTACTTCAAGAGTTTCCTGAGATTACTAGGCCCACAGTTCACCCAACTGTCTCAGTCAAGCATGATACTGTACACCATATCCAAACCACTTCTGGACCACCAGTCTACAGCAAGCCCCGGCGTCTTGCCCCAGACAAGCTGAAGCTAGCCAAGATGGAGTTTGAAGGCATGGTGCAGATGGGAATAGCAAGACCTTCATCCAGCAGCTGGTCATCTCCTCTCCATATGGTCCCAAAAAATGGCTCTGAGTGGAGACCCTGTGGGGATTACAGAGCTCTAAATGCAAGAACTATACCTGACCGCTACCCTGTGCCTAACATTCAGGATTTCTCCCACTTTCTTCACAACAAAACTGTGTTTTCTACAATAGATCTTGTGAAAGCCTTTCATCAAATCCCATTAGCCCCTGCAGACATTCAAAAGACTGCAATTGTAACACCATTTGGCCTTTTTGAGTTCCCCTACATGACATTCGGACTCTGCAATGCAGCTCAGACCTTCCAGCATTTCATGGATGGTGTGTTGAGAGGCCTTGACTTCTGCTATGCCTACATAGATGATGTACTGGTGGCTTCTGAGTCGCAAGAACAGCACCTCCAATACCTGCGACTCCTCTTTGAACGCCTGACTTCATATGGAGTACTGGTGAATTCAGGCAAGTGCACATTAGGAGCAAGAAGTGATACATTTCTAGGATACTGTGTGTCAGGAGAGGGCACAAAGCCTTTGACTGATAAGGTTCAGGCTTTACTGTCATATCCTAGGCCTACAACAGCTAAGGAGTTGAGAAGATTCATGGTAATGTTAAACTTCTACCGCCGTTTCCTGCCCAATGCAGCATCACAACAAAGTCCTCTCAATGACCTGCTCAAAGATAAAGTAAAAGGCAATTCACCTATCACTTGGACTGAAGACAGTGAAGCAGCTTTTCAACAATGCAAAGATAGTCTCAGTGAAGCAGCCTTACTTGCACATCCCATTCCAGGTGCTCACCTAGCCATCATGTCTGATGCATCTGACTATGCAGTGGGAGCTGTGCTGCAGCAAAAGTCAGGGGATGTTTGGCAGCCACTGTCCTTCTTCTCCAAGAAGCTGAGTCCAGCTCAACAAAAGTACAGTGCCTATGACAAGGAGTTGACTGCAATCTACTTGGCTGTTAAGTATTTTCAACACATGGTGGAAGGCAGAGAGTTTATTATCTACACAGATCACAAGCCACTGACTTTTGCCTACCAACAAAAACCAGAGAAGTGTTCGCCTCATCAGTTCCACCACTTGGAATATGTGGGTCAGTACACTACCGACATCCGCCATATCTCCGGCCATGATAATGTAGTGGCTGATTCCCTCTCTAGGATTAGTGCACTTTCTGCAACCCTAGATTATGAAGCTCTGGCAAAGTCACAACCCCAAGATGAAGAGGTACAGCAGTATCTGAAGCCTGACTCCAGCATCAAGCTAGAACAGGTTCCAATACCAGGCATGGATATCACATTGCTATGTGATTGCTCCACATCCACTCCTCGCCCTTTCATCACCAAAGGCTTCCGAAAGGCTGCTTTCAACTGTGTGCATGGACTTTCACATCCTGGTATGAATGCTACAGTCCAGCTAGCAACACAACGTTTCATCTGGCCTTCAATAAAATCAGACTGCTGAGGTTGGGCTAGATCCTGTCTGTCATGCCAGAAGTCAAAAGTCACTAGGCACAATTGGCCACCGGTGGGCACATTCGCTACTCCATCATCAAGGTTTGACCATGTGCATATTGACTTGGTTGGACCATTGCCTGTTTCAGAGGGATACAGGTATTGCCTCACTTGTGTGGACCGATTCTCTCGTTGGCCAGAGGTTGTTCCATTAGAGAACATTGAGGCCGAAACTGTAGCCAGGGCCCTGTTCAGTACATGGATCTCTCGCTTTGGCACACCCCTGCGGATAACAACTGACCAAGGTAGACAATTTGAGTCAAACTTGTTCCTGAACCTAGGGAACCTCTTAGGAACCACCCACCTCAGAACTACTGCATACCATCCATCAGCCAATGGCTTGGTTGAAAGGTTTCACCGCCAGCTTAAGGCAGCTATCAGATGCCATACAAATGAACGTTGGTCTGAAGTCCTGCCAGCAATCCTTCTGGGCGTACGAGCAGCATGGCGTGAAGATTTCAAGGCATCTGCAGCTGAAATAGTTTATGGCCAGGTACTACGCCTCCCAGGAGAGTTCCTGGCACCACACTCTACAGTTGGTCATACACAGCCATCTACCTTTGTGACAGACCTTTGCAACCATTTCAATGCTCTTCGACCAGTGAAAGGCACACGCCATGGGGGACGATCTCCTTTTGTGTTCAAAGACCTTGCCACATGCCAACAAGTCTTTGTCCGCACAGACACTTTGAAAGGTGCCCTAGAGCCACCATACTCTGGACCTCATTCAGTCATCAGCAGGACTGACAAGACTGCGGTGATAAGGATTTGAGGCACTGATGTAACCATCTCAATGGACCGCCTCAAGCCGGCCTACACCATGGCTGGTGATGGCTGCTCTAGTGGAACCACTTCTCCTGCAGCTGACAGCCCTCCACCTGTGGCTGAGCCATGTCCACTGTTGGATCCAGCCATGCCAGCAGCAACTACAAGATATGGCCGTCATGTCCGCTTCCCTGACCGCCTGCAAGGTGGTTTTTTGTGATTTGTGTAGTGCTCTCTGGCCAAATCACTGGCAGTGGGGTACTGTGGTGTGAACTGTGTGCTGCATAGTGTGAAGTTTACATTTTTGTTTTTCTTTGTTATTGGGCAGGCCAGCAGCCTCTATCGTTAAATCCGTGTTCGTAAGTTTTATGTCTTTTGTTGGCAATTAAAATTCCCTATTTCTGCTCTTTCCTCTGCCACTCACCTCTGACCTCTTTCTCCCCTTGTAACCACGCATCTTGGCTGTGGGGATACCAACAGGCAGTCCAGTTCCAATGCTCGTACAGTCTACACATTTCCTTCCTCTAACTCGTCCTTAGCTGCTGGTCTCCTTAATTCATCTTTATTCATTCTAGTAATTTCGTTTATTCTCAATTGTTCCAATAATTATTATCATTACTTATTCATTAATTTCATTAAATTCATAACGTTCCATACATACATACATACATTTATTTATGACCTCACCACCTGAACACACTTCTCCTTCAGAGAGAACGAGAGAATTATTGCATTTTTATAATGAATGCAAATAAATTATCAAGTTATCATTAAATTGATTAGCTGAATGAGATCCAACAATAGTATAATTAGTCCATTGAAATAGAATATAATAGAATGGAATGGCTGGCTTTATTTTACCTTGTAGAGTGAATGTAGGACATAGCCTTCCACTTATAAAAGATTGGGATTGGGCTGGATGATGAATGTATAATAATAGATGATTGAAAAAAAATTAACAACTGAAATAGATCGAAAAGAATATGAAAGATGAAAATTACCCATAAAGGTGAAATAAGGGCAATAAGTCCTCTCCAACACTGTACCTAGAGAGAGAATACTAGAAAGCCAGAGAGAAAACTAGAAAAGAACATCGAATTATATAAGATTAGATCACTTTGTTCATGTAAATTCATAAATTTTACATGTAAGTGATTAAAAACGAAATATTAATGCTACTTTTGGCATGTTGCTCGAAATATGAACAATACCTTATCGGTAGAGGAAATTATATGGAATAATGAGAATTTAAGCGATAGATTTACATAAAGAAGCAAAGTTTGGAGAAAATTCGTTCATTTAATTTTTGAAACAATCAGTAAAATAAGAAAAGATTTTGGACAGAAAAGCGAGAAAGAAAAGAGAATGGAAGTGGGAGAATGGATTGAAAGAGTGTGACGATAGAAGATTGCGGAGAAAAGAGTGGGAGTTTATAAGAGAAGAGCGAATAGAAAATGATCAAGAGGAGGTGAGAGTGACTGAGTGTGAAATAATGCAAAGAGAAGGATATAATATTATTATGAAGAAGTGAGAGGGAGGTTGTGAGTGAGTGACAAAGAAAGGTTGTCTGGCAATATCTATCTATCATTCCATGGGCTGCACTTTTTAACTCAATTACAAGATTGATGAGCCGCTCCATTGTGTTTCTACCTGCAGGTTACAGTACTTTGAGATATTTGTTTGACAGATAAAGACCATCCTAACTTCGCATTGTTGAGATCCAGCAAACGTTCAGCGACAACAATTTTACGGCTGTTTCGTAATCCTATTACCGACTCAATGCTCGCGTTTGTCGTTTAACCGTCAACGAGTTCACCTTTCCATCGACCGATCCACAGCTCCGATCAGAACATGAACAATACGATGTATTAAATCAAGTTACTGCAAGAGTATTTATACTTAATTCAACGCTAAAACTTTGTCTAATTAAGATTTCTCTGAATTGAATAAATAGTTGAAATACTCTCCTAGAAGTCCTATGAGCTTGTACCCAGCTTTGATAAATTCTTGAAATTTCAAATATTCAGTTCTTAAATGAAAATTGAGCTGCAATGGGTTGCAATTCTACCCATCTCAGGAACTTTCTTTAATAAACGGATACAACAGAGTATTCAAGGACCCTACAAATACAAATACAAATACAAATACAAATACAAATACAAATACAAATACAAATACAAATACAAATACAAATACAAATACAAATACAAATACAAATACAAATACAAATACAAACACAAACACAAATAGCTGCTTCAATCTCCATAAACATCAATTGCATCCCAAATCACAAATTACGTCGGCAGTTCTTCAAAAAGAGTTTTGCTTCTTCTTCTTCTTGTTCAACTGATTAACTGATCAATTGATAATATATCGTGCTTCAATATTTTCTCTCTTTTTTTTTTTAAGTTAGATGATTTATAATAATTTGAGAAAATATTGTTACACAATCAAAAATTAAAACGTCAATGTTTGCACTGTAAAAAAATGGATAATTGTACCAAGCATCAGCCTTTGTAATGTCGAATGTTTTGATTTTCAAATATGAACAGCGTCAGCACAAGCTGACCATTGATTTGATTTTCAGTAGCAAACCTAGAGCCTATATTGAAAATTCATTTTCATTATAATTATTTTCATATTTACCCTCAAGTCCAGAATCAAGACTATGAGGAAGCTAAATACCAAGTTTTAAGAGTCTAGAATCTTCCTTTAAAGCACTAGGGCAGAAACGGACGGACGCACACCGGCACGATTTTAATAACGCCCTCTCGGGCCCTTAATAATAATAATTATTATCAGTTGTGCTGATACGCCAATGCATCATTCAACTTCTGTGATTTCTATAAACATCATATGCTTCCCGATTCATGAAAAAAGCACATCGGAAGTTCTTGAAAAACGTTATGAGTCTTTTTCTTGTGCAATAGATCTCATAAAATATCATTCCTCAATATTTTCTTTCCGTTTTTTTTTTCAATTAGATGATTTAAATTAACTTTAGAAAATATTTTAACCCAATCAAAAATGAGAATGTCATCGGTTGCATTGTAAAAATGAAATAAATGAAATGGCAACGCAGCAGCCTTTATAAATTTTTCATTTTTTTGTACTCGTAATGAACCAGCTCTGCAATGTTTTGATTTCTACCATCCAAACTGGAGAAACTGGGAGTGGGAGAATAAATTTGGAACGTTTTTGCTAATTTTTGCTTTTTATTATAAGAGGGTAATATTAAGAGCTGATAAAAATCCATATTGACTCTTTGTTAGGTTCAAAGGGGTGATTTCCAGGGGGCGTAAAAAATTCAAATATGGATTTTCAAAATAAAATCACATTTCAAAAATATCATTTTAAGTGAGGATTGTTGGGCAAGTAGGGTATACTCTTCAACGAACTACTAGTTAAGTTATCAACAGTCCCTTTTCTCGGAAAATGGATTTAAAAAAAAAAACCAATGTGAACATAGAAAAGTGAGTTGGAACTGTAAACAAGTTTGATGGGCCAGAAAATGAAGACCGAATGCTTTATGATATGTTTTTGAACTTGGTTGAGGAATGGTATTGATTTCATCAGACGGAATGAAGTCTACCTCTGAGAGGTAGAGACTGTTTCAGAATGTTGAGCCAGGCGTGAAAATTTTAAATATTCATAAGAGGTAATCTCCACGTTGAAAGGGCTATGGTGGCAGTCTCTTCAGCTGGACTAATAGACAGCCCATCGTTCTACTGCTGGAAGAAGAAGAAACTCTGCTCTCTTTCTCCAACTCTCTCGCTCTCAATCACTATCTTTCTCTTTCTCCTTTTCTCCTCTCTACTTTTCAACAGGAAGCTTCTCGTTTGTGTGTCTCATTCTGAATAATTCATGTACTCAGAAAAGCGCGCGCGGAGATACTCTGACAGTTGTAGGATTAGCGGTTAGAGGAGTTTGTTTCATAGTGTGCATCAAAATTCAAGTCATCGAGTCAATTTGTTGCTACTCAAGTCAGAAAGTCAATTTAATAATATTCTTGCTCTAATCGTGATTTGGAACATATTGAATACGAAACCAAGTATACAATGGATAAAGATTGTTTATTTGAGGGGGCTAATTTGATTATGATTTTGAATTTGAACATGAATGGCGAACACTCTCAATGTTCCTGGGTGTTCAATATTCATGTTTGAAGTTTCTTTAGCCTGAAATTTCTCCATAGACACATTTTGCTATGTTTCTTTAGCCTGAAATTTCTCCATAGACACATTTTGCTATGTTTCTGTATATTTCGTTCTTATATCAAAATAAGATACCGCATACTGTCAGACATGAAAGTCTAAATATGCGATATCTTGGGTATACTTGAATACAGATGCAACAATACTTCAGAACCTCATTATAAATTTCGTCTTTGACTTCCTTTGATCCCATAATATGAGGATTGATATTATTTAATATCATGCAATTTGATTATATACGCATGATTTATTAAGAAATGTAATTTGAGCAAGCTGTAGAGAGTGGAATAAACGTGACCTTTATCTCTAATTTTATTATATTCAGCTTTTAATTTTTCTATTTTTGTTTTGACATTCTTTTAAGAGATTGGTGGAGGAGAAAATGAATGTGAAATATACGAGAGTGCTCATATCAATCAAAGACTTGATATCTTCTACTCCATACTCATCCCTCATTTGAATAAGATGTGAAAATTTGTGTATGCTGTTTGTCTGTGTATTTTGTCTATCCTGTAGGCTATGGATTCAGGATTGCCAATGATCAATATAGCCCATAGATATATTGTCTTGGAGATCTACTGCTGTATGCATTTTTTTTTTTTGAGGATGAAGCCCACATAGGTCTGAGACCTGTGCGTGGGTAATGTGTTGGATGATGGTGATTGATGAGTTGTACCTACAGTTTTAGGTGGGTTCCGAACCACCGGGAAGTGATTTTACAGCAGAGAACAGTTTCTTTTTTGCTTTGCATTGATTCAAATAATGATGTATAAAATTCTGTACTTCTAGAAATGGTGACAATATATGTGAATTTATTATATAAATATACATTTGATATATATTCACAATATGAAACTGACTGCAAGTCGTTAAATTTACAACAAAAATAATTAATAAATTAATATTTAATAAAATAATTTTTGAATTTCACTTTCAACACTAATTTGCTATCATTCAATGAAACAACCTACTTCTGTCTTAGAGAGGCTGGGTTTGAGTTGATACTTTGAAGGGTAAGACTCTAACGATCATTTTCCAGTACTTCTTTCAGGGTAGCTACATCAACATTTTCAGTAAATATTGCCAAGTAATCTGTGTAGCCAAGTTTTTTTTGGATATTGTGTCAAGAAGGTCATGAATTATGTCATAAGCATTTAAAAGGCGAGGAGCCAGTACTTATCCCTGTGGAAATCCATTGATCAATATCATTGTCTTGCTAGTGTCATCATTCTGTTTTACTTGAAATTAATGATTGAAGAGCATATCATTTATCAAGTGGACTGAGGTTTTACATTTTAATTTTTTCAATAATTTTAAATGAGGCTAGTTTGCCAGCCAGTGTAGATCAGGCAGTTTTGGGAAGCTTGTATTGACGATGTTGATGTTAATTGCCTCAATTATTATGACAGTGAAAATATCGTTTCCACAGCTTCATGATAAAAACGTCACATTAGTTATACCATTGCCAGTATGTGCAGCCACTCCATAATGCTTGAACAACATCCACATCACTGTAACCAACAACAGTTCCTCGGTTATGCAGCTAGCATTCATCTTCAGTTAGTGTCTCCTGAACAAGGGCAGTGACTAATTTATTTTCTAAAATGTAATTAATTAAGAGTTTGCTCTTGGATCTACAAATGCCTATAATATTAGGTTGTGATATTCTAGTATAGGGCCCCAATAATCTGTATCAACTAGCCCTGAAAAAGGCATTTTCTGTTTGCTTTCTGAATCGTGTGTGTAGTTTTGGTCAGGAGAATGTCTAGGTGTGTTGAGTTGGAAAATTCCTGTTCACGCCAGTGAGCTCTTCAATGGATAAACAGACTGTACACAGAAAACGGCGAGGGTTTGTCTTTTAGGTTGTCTATGTAGTTTTTCTAAGATCTGTGTCTTTGTAGTTTTACTATGCTGAAGGCTTTATTAGGATTACCTATGTTAAACCTCGATGTAGCCTATGAAGCTCTACCATAGAGTTTCGTTAACAAGAAAACCAAATTTTTTACCTTTCCAACTCGTTCCTTTATAACTCCATCATAAGACCTTCACAAGAGTATGCTAATGTGTTTTGTCTACGTAGCTTGTCTTTAATGTAGGCTAGAACAGGATTACCAATGATAATCCTCAATGTAGTCTATGAAATTCTTGCCTGAAAATTTTACTAATAAGAAAATCCATAATCCGAATATTCTCAAAATCTATCTAACCGTTCCTCTCCCTTCTCAAGGAAGCTTTTCGCACTGAATCCCTCTCTGACTGAAATCAATGAATGGCATAATTACAACAATTGAATTCCACAACTGTATTAACAATAGAGCTGAGGAAATCTCATAAATACCAGCATTTCCTACAATTGTTTCTCACGCTTGAATATTAATTTCCATTAATTCTGTAGCATCGGCTTCTTGTCAGTGAGATAGCAGAGAATATGAAAAGAATAGCTGGAGGGTATCCTTGAGACAAGATTCAATACAAGACTCATTAATATTCTCTCTGGTCAAATATTTAGATCTGGTTGGATGTTGTTTGAATGCATTAGTGTCTTGTCTGATGTTATTGCTGGAGAAAATTCAATTAGTGATCTATCGAGCTTCAGCCTGTGCGGGGTGAGCAGTGTGTCTCATGGTCATCGGAGCAATTTACTCAGGCCGGGTTCGAACCCTTTGAGCGATCTTCACTGGTGACCTTGTTGACTGGATTATTGTCAGACAAGATTCACAGCCTAGGGCCGAACACCTTATACAACCCCTCCCCCTGCATACCCACCCTATGAGCAGCAATCGACCTTTGGCCTGCCGCGTATCAACCCAGTTGACATCATTAAGAGACTTGTGCGCTCTGTAAACTATATTAATAGACAACAAACCCATGCATATCATCCATTTCACTGTGCCTCCAATTTTGTCCATTATTGCTGCTCTGTTGTATCAATTATCTCATTTGCTATTGCAGTTCATCTTCGTGGAATTTCTCCTCGAATAAAGTTGTTGCTGTATGATACAAATGGCCTAATTGGTTGGCGTTTCCACGGATTAGAATTAATTCTGCCCTTAAGAAAACAACCTTACAGTTCTCCTACTCGCTCTTCCATGATTTACTCTAGTGTACAACAGTAATGAATTTCTTCTATTCTCTACACGGTTGCGAATATTTACGAGTATCTCCCATACCCAAACGAATCTATTAAGGGTAGGTAAGCTATCAGTCTATCATATTCATTAGCAGAATAATTGAAAATTGTGTTTTGAAGCATTATTATTAACTAGCCGGTACACCCATACTTCACTACGAAGTTCAAGGTATCACGTTGGTAATTCAGTGAATAATACTTTTAATAATCACGTTGTAATAAACTGGTGATATAGACCGTTGATAGCCTATTAGTATAAGAAGTTAAAATATTGTCATATAGCTAAAATAATAGGAGGACTTGCTATCCAAATCTGCTTATGAAGAAACAAACTTCCATGTTGCTTCGTTCATTGTGTACATCTTTTAGAGCTTCAATAGTCTTTGAAAGATTTACAATCTGTTAATAGGAACCATTTCAATGGAATTTGATAGATAATAAACTAATTCATGTGCTGTTCATCATTCATTTTCATTCAGACCAAGCTATACCTATTCAGTATTTTATAACTTCGACTGTGAATTCGTTGTAGAAATTGGGTAGTATGAACTGGTTTAAAAATAACATATAATTTACATAATGTTCAGAAGCTCTCATGATATAATAATATTTATACTAATAGATATAGACTAAAATGAAATATAGTTATATACTGGATGTTCAAAGAGCACTTGATAAGGCAAAACAATTACCGGCTTGAAACCTGATTCAAAAGACCACAAAATTCAATCACCTGATTTCTATTCATAAGCTACAGCAATGAACCTGAGTGCTCATTCCTTGAAATATACTCAACTCTCTTAGACGCAAAATATCTTTAAAAAAATTCTAAGAGTACATCTATAGCCTACAAGAAAGCAACATTTTAATTATGATTGCAATCCATTTAGTAGTATTTGAAAAATCGTGATCAGTGAGTGATTGGCATTACTAGAACTATATAAATATAGATTTGAATTCCAGAAGAAATAATGTCACAAGCAACGCGCTTTGAAATTTTTGAACACCCAATAATTTTTGTATTTCATCAAATCAATATTATACGGTTTTATTATGAACTTATTAATTCTATAGCTACCAAGTCCCTATGCTTTGAATGATATACATTCCTATGTTCACAAAACATGTTAATTGAGTTCTTACTTATTATTAAATACAAGCTACCATGTTATGGAGATTAATAAATAAAGCTCATGAAGATTTGGCTGATGTGATCTAATATGATCAGCCTGTGACTGAAAGTGAAGCTGTAGTGATAAGCATACAAGTCAAGTGAATGAAATGCAATATCGTTGCTTTATAGGAGCAATGTGTATTTCTCGTGACTATAAATTAGTCGACTTGCAGCCGACGACAGTATCATTGTTTAATGAGAGAAATCGATAGGTATATAACACCAAAACCGAATTATCCATAATTATGCAAAAATCAACCCAGATATAAAAACTGCTATCAAAATTGATCAACCTTTCATAACTATTTGCACGTTTCTATAACTCAAATCAAATGACGTGCTAACTATAGAAAACGGTATAAAGAGGAATTAATTTTGAAAACTGGGGTTTATGATTAATATATGTGATTATAATTATAATTATTCTGAGTGTCCATCTCCTGTATTTTTGTACTTCCATTATTTTATGTGTTTTCCCTAGTTTTCATAGTTATACAAATAGCTAAAATAGTAACTCTTTTAAGTTTAGAGGTGTAAGTGTTATTAGTGATGGTTTCTAACATTACTGACGGGTAAGAGCTTATGCTGGAAGTATCGTCATTTTTTCATTAAATATTTTTAGTTAGCCTTGTAGACTAATCTTGTATTCAATCTTTGAACTTTATCATATATTTTAAAATGTCATTGTAAATTTGTATTTATGAAAAAAATAGATTGATTTTAAAGAGATTGGATAAATAAAAAATAAGTAAAGTAGAAATATGCTTCAGTGATTCAGATAAGTGAAAAATATGGATAATGATAATTTTAATACCAACTGAGAATAAAATCATTCCCATTTGAAAAATAAAAATAAATTGATCAATCTAATCTCATTCAGGTCATCTATACCAACAAGGTATAGTTTCAACTGAACTCCAATTTCAACGAGAAATTCACTTTTAGAACGTTTAATAACATTCATTAATCATTATAAATGTAATATCAGCGCGCCTTCGACTGCTGAACAGTTTTTTCACTCTGGTTGTGATGCCTGCTGGGATCGCACATGTTAGCCGTCACAGCGAGGCTATAAAACCCCCACGTCGACGTACACTGAGCCATACTGTTCTTCAGGCCTAATTTGATGTTAGGTTAGCGAAAGACACCATTAAACCAGGCGCCCGTTAAGGTCATTATCGGTAGGAACGGAACGGTCTGTAATGGAATTCTGTGGTAATGTCCGCCGCGTCGACATCCCATCTCACCAAGCGCCAAAAAAGCTAGCGCCAATGACAAGAGGCGCTTTCCATTCTGAAACCCCCCTTCCACCAACCATCATCACCACCCATCCTACGTCACCACGTGTGGCATGTAAGTTAGCAGACAGTAGTTTTCAAGCCCTGACCAAATCCAAATGATCCCCTACGAAACCACTCACATTTGCAGTTAGTAATCAACTGCCCGTCGCTCAACGATATCTGTTACAAGAAGTTCGCAATTTTGAGTACCCTATCTACCGCACTGTTGAAATAGGACTGTTGTTGAGTATTATATGGCTATACTATAGGACGAGATAGCTTCAGTGCGAAAATCTACAAAACTACAAAAAAATATATAATAATAATGCCGAATGTGTGCATTTATTATTATTTTTTTGTTTGGAAAAAAGGGAATAATAGCCTTGAAAAATGTGTTTATTCCTCAAAGAATTAATCAAATATTCACGTATAAATAATAAAGTTCTTAATATTTGTTGGGCGATAATGGAAAATGATAATCCTAAATATCCTGTTAGCGTTTACGGTTCTATTGAAAAAATAACTGACGTAAAATGCCTTCTGTGCATTAACTTCTCTTGGAGAAAAAAACTGAAGGTAGTAGAACCGACAGAAATTAATTCATCTATAAAAAAAATGATGTAATAAATAATGTATGAATTGGGTTTCCTATTGTTGGCTAGCTTGCATAATTGCTGAATAATCTAGAAAAATTACGCATTCCAGAGAGAAGATCAAATTTTCAATTCAACTTTATTCTCATTTCATTACATAGTTTTTTACATAACAGAACAAAAAGTATAAATGACATAATTACATGAGTAGAATAACGTTAAAAAAATATATTGAGAAAAAAACCCTTACATAGGCTAAAGCCTGTGTGTAAGAGTGAATCTGTTTGATAATGATAAGACTACAATCATATATATAAATATAATTAATATAATATTAATTATTATAATTAATTAATTAATGATGAGTGTAGCATGAAAAATATTATATGTGGAACAAAATGAAGCTGGAGATCAAAAATAAAAACATGAATGAATTTATATTATACCGGTATTTGTCTGTACTATGAACGTGGCTCAAAGGAAGAAAAAATAAAAACCGCAGGTCTCCAAACATATCCCCCCAACGCAGTTCAGCACTTCTGGTTAAAAAAAAAATGTGGTCTTTAATTAACGATAGATGGAGTAGAGTATATTTTCTGTAGCTTCCCTTCCCATTTCATGCAACCAACTGTTCACAAGCTTCTTATATGTTTCAAGAGACAATTTATCAAAGTCTCTCAACTTGTCGGGAATATTTCTGTAAAGTATGTGAACAATATAAAAGGTATTACTGGTTGAATAAGTTTTATTTATTAGATTGTAGCGTCTTTGTTTATGATTTTCTTTTTGTTCAGTGGAGCATGTAATAATACTTGCATATCGATGTAAAATTAATAAATGATAATTTTTTAACTAGTAGTTCTGTAAACAGTACACCTCACTCGCCCAACACTTCTCACTTAAGAGGGGATGATATTTTCGAAAAAATGAAGATATTATGAGAGCGATGATATTTTTGCAAACTAAACTAATTTAATTAGTTTATTTCAATTATTATTATATTTCTTCCAGTTAAACCAGTATGCAGACCCGGCCAGCAAACGGTCCTGGGAGCTGCGAGACTGGAAAAGACTGAAATCGCGTGCGAGGTGGAGGCTAATCCGATTGCAGTAAATTTCACTTGGAAGATTCATCCAGGAGGAGGCGCAGGGAAAAGCTCCGAAGAAAAGGTGGAGTTTGACGTGGAAAAAACTAGGAGCACAGCAGTCGTGACGCCTATGACCGCCTCTGACTTTGGCGAGTTCTCTTGTTGGGCAACCAACGTCATCGGACGACAACAGGAACCATGCATTTATAAGCTGATACCTGCAGGTAAGTCAGAAACTCCCTACTCACTTACCTCCAATAATCGAGCTCAAACAAATGTTCATTTCTATCTATGCACGTGCTTCAACTTAGCAGCTAACTTTCTATTCAAAGCAGTGTTTATACATATTTTTCGTGCTGATAATACCCACATGAATCCGAGATTTGTGCGTGATTAATGATGTTATGGATATAATGGTCCCACGGTTTCAGTTGGGCTCCTAACCACCAGCGGGCCTCTTCCACATAAAGCCAAAAAACGCTATCAACTTCACAGTAGGCCCAGGCCACCATTACATTCAATTGCAATTACCAAATTCACCTTTCTCATTTTTGAAGCATATAATTCTTATTAATAAATCTTGAGATAGTAAAATAACCGGAATAATAGATCTCTTTGAGAAAATGAGATCAACCTCCCAAAAGCACTAGGTGGCATGAGCTGGTAGGCCTATTGTTTCATCTCTATTTATCATCATTGATAGATTTTCCAATTTTCAATTGGACTTCATATTTTACTGTCCATGGAGATCACCTATACCTTATACTGCACAAAGAACATAAAAATAAAATAACTGATTAAAATAAATTCTTGGGACAGAAAATGTGAATTAGGCAGTCTTTGCTCAACATTCTCAATTACTAACATGTTTCACGATATCTACGTAATTATTGGTACAATCTTCATCCCATCATTTTTTTTTATTTCCATGAATATCTAATGAGATAACGAATCGTTTTTTAATAACTAATTTTTATTTTTCACGGTCTTTTGTCGAATAAAAACTAACTATGATCGACTATGAGCGTTCATATAGAGGAAATTTCAGTTTGAAGATATTGAACGAGAAGTAAGCTTGTTATCAATAGTCGATACTTGAACAATATTTTAGGAAGCAGGAACTAAGTTCATTGAATAATTAATGAGTAAATTAGAATATCACAAGACTCAAGCACAAGTGACTGCAGATTTGTGTAGAAGATCCGTCAATTTTTTGGGGCACGATTGGGTACCTTTTCATTATTAACACTGTTATCGCTTTATTTTTCACAATTGAGTGTCTAATATATCCACTCTACGAATAATAATAATAATAATAATAATAATAATAATAATAATAATAATAATAATAATAATAATAATAATAATAATAATAATAATAATAATAATAATAATAATAATAATAATAATAATAATAATAATAATAATAATAATAATAATAATAATAATAATAATACTAATAATAATAATAATAATAATAATAATAATAATAATAATAATAATAGTAACAATAATAATAATAATAATAATAATAATAACAATGATAATAAGGAGTTGATTGACATTCATACACCTTATTACAAATATCAGCCACAAAACATTTTATAAAATAGTAAATTCAAGATATCCTGGAATATAATAACTGATACGAATATTCCACGCAATAGACCCTATATTAAACTGATTAATAAACTTGTAAAACGCACATTCATAATAGATTATACCGTACCCGATACTAGCAATATTTAAAAAAAAACCACAGAGAAAATTGCCAGATATCAACTTTTATGTGATGAAATCAAACAGATGTGGCATGAGGATAGTGTTTTCACAGTTCCTCCAGTAATTTCATCTACAGCAGTCGTTCCAAAATCACTTCAAAATTCATAGCACAGCTGGAACTCTCAGCTCACTAATACATCCAGTTACAGAAATCCATAGTTTTGTACACTTACTCAATTGCAAGAAGGGTTTGAAATGTCACCGAAAGCAATAGTAATGTGTCTCATTAGTGTTCTATGTAAATTTCATGAATACAGTATTAAATGAATTAAAAAAAAAGGTCAACATCAGCGTATTTATTGCAGTATCGTAGCAAACATTACAATATTCAAGTGTACGTACTTGATCCTTGAGAAATATACATTTCCTACCAAACTTGAGGTTGTGAAAGCGGTAATGATAATAAGAGTAACAGGAGAATCACTAAAGAAAGCCGAGTTTGTAAAACAATCCTGTTGACTTCAGTTTTGAATATGCAGTTTGACAGAATAGGTTTTTCTACTTGATACTCTAAAAATGTAGAATTATCATACCAGGCTACTCGTATGTTGTACTATCAGGAATTTGTATAACGTTCTGAATTGAGTTTTGAAAGCTGTATTTGTATAACGTTTTGAATTGAGTTTTGAAAGCTTAATATTTCCATGAGAAAGAGTCTTGTTTACGGGGGTTGACGCAAAGAATCCAAATCCAACAAAACCTTCCAGTTTGTCTGTATTTATAGAGTCTGCAGCAGTGTTCAACACTCATGTTGTTGCAAACGAAGTAATCTTCAGCCTTTTGAAAAACAGAGAGCTCTCGCAGCATGTAGGGCTGTATTTCAAGTCGGTACACTTTGAGTTGGCTAGAAAAAACGAACATTTGCAGGCCGGGAAAGAAGTTGGACGGATGGAGGAAGCATTTGAGAGTTGTTGTTTTTTGAAGGCGGTATTTCCAGGAGCGCTGAGCAAAACTGTTTGAAGCGCACGACTTTATTTGCACAAGACTTTATCGTAAAGTGAGGAGACATTCAGCATTTGTCTTTTATTCTCAGTAGTAAAAGGCAAGAGGAAGTGGGACCTCCAAGAAATAGATAAACAGTCGATTCGTGAGTATCTCCGGATGCCATGAGTGTACTTGACTCTTGTTTCAATTAACCACAGTAGATAACCAAAATAACTGTTGCTATATATTCCTGAAATATAAGACGGCTCAATAGAACTCCAAAAGTAAAGCTTCTCAATTTATACTATCTTCTACAACACTTCTTACTTACTTGCACTCACTCCTTCGTAAGGATAAATATGAATTTGCAAGTATTCATAAATACTGTATTTTTGAGAAGATAAATTAATAGGACAAGGAATACGAAAAATTAAGATTCTTCAAAGTTGAGTGCACTTTGAACTTGAACTATCAGGTAGTTCTCGTATTATACAGAGTGTTTCAGCAGAAACCTTCCATACCGCACCAACTCATTCTGATTATCAAAATAAAAAAGTAAAACTTAATATAAACTTATGCCCAGGAATGCATCGTTGCAGAAATAAAGATAGCTGAAACTGGCAGCTTCTGCTATTATTTTACTCAATCAAAAGACCCTAAGGTCTCCATTCAGGTGGTAAGTTTGTAATGTTACCATCCACCATTTGTAATGATAGCATCCTTATCTTTTGTGGTGATCCTCCACTATTTGTAATATTGAATTTAGTTGAAGGACGGCGCCTTTACCATTTGTAGCCTCCACCAGGTAAGGATTCTGCATGAATGATTTTGGTGTAATATTATTATTGCACATATTCACCCTCAATTACCACATCCAACCTTACCCTATGAATGTGGGAATCATGAAAGACAGGGCGTGACAATAATATTCCACTAATTCATATTTCAAGGGCTCAGCATAGCTTTTGATGGTAGAACTTATATTATTAAATAATTGATTATTATTCTAACTTATAAAAGATTTTTGTAAATAAAATAAAATTCAGTAATTAACTAAATTTTCCTTTTATTTAGTCAATATAAAATACAGAATTTTAATTTATTTTCTAATAGTGAACAGAATCAATTTCTAATTAATCTCCCTCTTTTATTGAATCAACAATATTTATTTATTATTTTTAATTTTGTTTTTAATATACTATTAATGGTGATGAAAGACAAAAATTCCAATTTAAAACGAAATCAGAAAGTGAGAAAAGTGATATTATGTAATATTAAATTATTCTTCCAGCTAACTTTTTTATATTTTTTTTAAAAGGATTAAAAAGATTTTTGGTTCACATTTCAAATACTGTATAATATAAAATGTGTTACAATACCTGATTATTACCAATGGAGAAATCGGGAAATGTCAGACCATCATTGACCGCTCGCTCCGTCAGGCACTAGGTCTGGATGAGAAGTGAAAAATCTCCTAGGTCCAGCCATTAGGAAATTGAAAATCGAATTCTTTAAAATGCTGACTTCGATCTGATTGTTAGATTCACGGCTCTTTCTCCTTCGTACAAGTTGGGGGAGAAAGAGTGTGATTCTCGATTCAAACGTATATTTATGTTTTGTAGCCGTGACTATTAAATTTTGTAATGTAAGTTTTGTCATTCATGACAAATTGATCATGTTTCATGTAGTCTATATAATACTGAGTGTGTGTATGTCTTTTTTGGTCTTACTGATTTTAGAAAAATGGCTCGATTTGGAACACTCTAAATGTTCGAGAGCTGCGACCAACATGATGAAGTGTCCACCGTTGTGTTAAGTTTCCAAATGACTTGAAACATCTCAGTAATAAGTCAAAACTGTCAAACAGTATTCTACATAACTTCTCAAAATAATGTGCTGAAATAAGTTGAAAATTCAGCCAGCCAAGCCGTGGAAAAAGTTCTGCGAGCCTGTTTGAGCACATGAGCTGGAACCTAGATTGCGAAAAAATCCAGTTCAGTTAGTAACATAATTAAAAAGTATTTTTTAGGCCGGTCTGCGCAGTGCGCGACAAAAGCACATCCAATTATTGGAAATCTTTTTCATTGAAAATACTGTATCAACATTGTTTATTTTAAATTTCACAAAATAAATTTAAACAATTTGATACACTCTGATACTTCAGCAATCCGATCACTAACATATGCTTGTATGTTCTGTAATAAATGTATGTTTACCTATTTAGTTCAATATTTCATAATATTTCATATTCTGAACATTTTCCCCTTATTGTCCTTTGTTCTTGACTAATCTCGACAGCATTGTCACTTGTGCACCCGCACAATCCACACCTTCTCCATGGAAAAGAACTCCCTAGTTTTAAGTATAAATGAATTGGTGAAATTTGAAAAACTAAATTAATGATTACATACAATGGAAGAGTGTACCTTCAAGTTTTGTTTGAATGTTGGTAGACTTCAACTTGGGATCATTTGTTGCCCTGCACACGTCGAGACGATATTCCACTTCTCTTATTATTTACCAACATATCAACACATGCACACGCACATGCTCACTGTAATGTGGTTGGGCGCCATCTTGTTGAAAAAACACAAGCCCTTTTTCCGCCTCAACATCTTTCAATTGGGGAAAGACATACATGACTTCATTAACATGTCGTAATAAATGTCCCCGTACAGATTCTAAGACACATTGTAACTAGGGGGTTCTTTTTCAAACACTCTGTATTGTGTTGTCAGCTAAGCGTTTCAATAAATGTAACACATGATTCTAGTCATAGAGGTTGTGTTGTTCAACAGCGAGATTTGTGCGCTGACCCTCAACGTTCATTCAGTCTGGGCATAAACCGTCTACTATCGACGGGGGTGGATCACCTATCGTTGACAGGATCTAACGATTTAAGTATTTCATCATTTGAATTAATTCACGAAGGTGACAAACAGAAAGAAAATTAGTGATAGTCGTGAGAAGTAGCAGGTATCTGTTCAATCAGATAGAAATAAGCTGCGTTCTCCTAGGCACTCTTTGTAATGGTGACCGATTAGATTGGCCAGCGAAAAAGACACTGTTCTCTGCTGTAACATCACTTCCCAGTGGTTCGGAACCCACCTAAAACTGTAGGTCCAACTCATCAATCACAATCATCCAACTCATCACCCACGCACATCCTCAAAAAAAAAAGGATAGAGGGAAGAAGAGATTAAAGAATATGACTGCAATATTGCTATAGCTTTTCTGAAAATAAGAGATCGGTGCGCTGATAGAATGCTTTCTGGGTAGGAAGTTTCAAGAAAAGAGGTGGAAAACCAACAAATTGGATCATTTCTGGTGCAAATTGAGGAAGTGGAGTCGGAGAAAAACAGCATCTACCTCGATGAATTGTATTTCTTCATCAGTTTCTGAAGGAAATCTCTAGAGAATTTGAGCAAAAAAAGCACTATAAACCATTTCAATACTAATGGAAAAATGCAATTTCAAAAGTGCTAAAGCACGTGGAGAATTCGGTGGAATCTACAGTAGCGTATTTAAACTAGTGAGATTTATGGGAAAATTCATGAATCAATGAAACATTTGTGTATATTGCGAGAATTTTTTTTTGATGGATAAGTCAAATATTAACTGGAATAGAGTCATAATAATTGACATTAATTACTTCCGTCCCCCATTTTCAGGTATTTTTAAAATATTATCAAAACGAAAGTATTGAAACATATAAATCAAATAAACTTATAAAAACTTATATGCATTAAACTGATATGCATGAGATATATAATAAAGCTTATTAAGAATATATTATTAAAACATACATTACTTGTCGGTAATGATAACAAAAGCATAAAACAAACACAGTTAATGTTTTTTTGTTTTTGTTTTTGAAGATCACGTCTTTAAGACTCTGGTTATTGAGTATGAGACAAGCCAATTTTAAAATTTCAAATAATACTATAAAAAGTGATTGGACTACCAGCTTTTAATGTTCTCATCGGGTCATTATTAATTAATAATTGTTTTTTGAAAAAAAAAATAGTTATTGGGAACGTTTCGCTTATTAATGTTCCCTTGTCTTTAGAAGAACTAAGTTTAGTATTTGAATAAATTGTACTTTATTTCTAGAAAAGAAATAAAACATTTATTTATTTGACAGGTGTGTGCTCGAAAGCCATTTCTTTCAAATAGGACCTTGAGGAAGAACGATCATACTCTTGTACACACTAATTTCCAGTTCAAAGTTTTCAAACACTGAAGTCAATAAGTAATTCAACAAGTAGCCTAGCTTATTATCTACCTAATATCGTACCTGATTATCTATTCCTTCCATTTTGCAGTCTATTTTTTGTCTATCAAATTGTCTATCAAAATTTATAAATAATATGATAAGTAAATCATATCTTTTCATTTAATTTTTTAATTTTTTTTTTCAACGTCAAGAAAGCAAAGAAATCAAGAGTATTCAAATCACTCATTCATTATAATCTGCTATAAATATTCTCTACATAATAATTATTTTAATATTCAAAGTATTTTCTACATAATTATTATAATGTTATTATTATAGGCTACTGCATCAGCATTCCCATGAATATGATTGTATTTTAATAAAAATACAAGTATATTTTGATAAATACAAATGTATATGGGTAATTCTCTCGTATTATTGATTGGTGATAATTAGTGATAATATTTAAAGGTCACTTGTAGACTGAAGACACTTCCTGGCGCTCTAATGTAATGAAGCCATAAAAAGAAAGTAGCTATTATTTGTCATCTTTGCCATCGATGCGGACTTTATGCATTGTATCTTCTTGGGCAAAGTGAGACGTTGATTCATTTTGTCTTACATTATTTCAAGAGAGATTGTTTCCAGACAAGACCGAATTGATACATGATAGGCTCCATTTGAGAGTACATTTATTCAGATGAGGCAACAGTTCTTTGTTTGGAAAAACGGAGTGACGATGAATTCATCAGCTCTTTTGATGGATTTCATATTCAAGAGTCGTTTTCCGATGTTCTTTATCAGCTGGAAAACTGTCGTCTAGCAGAAATGAATGGTACAGAATGACAAAGCACTGGTAAGTCGAATAAAAACGCTGTGAAGTCACGTGATTGATACCATCTCCTTCGTTACTCACTCAGAGGAGAACGAACAACTCCAGCTCACGCGCAAACAATAAACATCTCACTTGAACTAAAGCAATCTAGCGTTAGTGTTACACTGGGAAAGCTCAAATGATGGACGACTTTTCATCTCCGCTTGACTGTCGAGCTGATATTTCGTCAGCAGCGACCAAGCCAACAACTTCTGAACCCCACCGCACCGCAAGCCACCCTACCCCACTTCTTCAATGCGAAATTGTCGACCTATTTGCATATATTTATTGTGATGAGATTTTCAGTCTAGAGTATTGGACCATTACGTGGTGTTTTAGGCCCAGAGTTGAAGACAATAGCGTTCCCTACACTAAGTGGAAGTGAAATGAGTTTATGGACATCCAATGAGCCGTTTACTCTTGGGATGGGACCTGTAAAACAATATACAATCATCAGAAAGAGGCTCTTGGTTCTATAAAATGCTTGGAGAAGATAATTACTGAAAGAAAATTCTGCAGAGCTTTGAATTCATATCAGTGCTACTAATACTACCATAGTAGACTGTTATAAAGAGAATGACCCAATTAATACCATATTTTTATAGATGTAACTTCATCTATAATTTCAATGAGATTATGAATTCTGTGAATCAGACATTTCATTTTCTCCACTTCCAAATAGATTTATTTCTTGACCCCATTCAGTCATCATACAATGGCTTTTTTCCTTTGCCCAATTATAAAATTACAGCGACAGACATTTAATCCTTGACATTTCACTCAATGTGCAACATAACATGACTTTTGTTGTCATAATTATTGTTGAAAGTTGAAGCAGTCTATTCTCTTTATAACGTTTTCGGAACTGCTGTCAGGACAGGGAAGAAGAATCGTCACCTAGTGACATAGAAGTCCTGGAAAAGGAGACCGATTGCCATTTTTTTTTTTTTTTTTGTAAATGCATAGACATATTTATTATATTAATATATTTTGATATACTATACGCTATTGTGCATTGTTCATATTATTGTACTGTGCATAATATTATTGCTACTATGCTACAACTGCTGGTGGGGAGCATAATGTTATAGAGCGCCTGAAACTTTAATGCTTTGTTCTTTGTTCGTATTTCGCAATAATTGTTACTGTAGTGAGTTCATGCTTCGAAAATGGGTAATGGATTTCGAAACATTATATACATGCTCTTCTCAATGCTACGTAGGGTGGTGGAATGTCACACAATGCAATACCATATGTGAGTATGTCTGTGGCTGCATTTCCAAAGAGGGCGCAAATTACGGGGCAATGTTTGGATGGTGCTTCTACTGGGTTTCCAGGTGGAGAACCTTTGGTCTCCACATGTCATTGTTAATTTATGGAAAATATGGGGTCAATCCATGACTCTCGGTCTATTGAAATATAAATATATTCTGATATATTTTGGTTCGCAAGTTTTGTGAGTTTTTGCCAGGTATCAGAAAAAGAAGAATGTAGCACTTCAAATGATGGATTTATTCAATTTCTATAATATTAGGCCTAATATTATGATATTTGATTTTTTTTTGTGAACAGGTAGGCCAGAGGCAGTGAGCAACTGTTCGGTGCTGAACCAGACGGATGACGGGCTGTCGCTGGAGGTTTGGTGTGAGGCGGGCTTTGACGGCGGCCTGGGCCAGAGCTTCCAGCTGGAGCTGTACGACGGCGACAGTCTGCAGCTACTGCGCAACCTCACCTCCTCCTCCGCACCCCACTTCTTCCTTGACCCGCTGCCTGCAGCCGACTCGCGCCGTCTCGATCTCCGCGTCTACGCCTTCAATGACAAGGGACGCAGTATGAATGTCACCTTGCGTGTATACAACTCCAACAAGGCGGAAAGAAGAACCGGTAAGAACAGAATATTTTACCTTATTCCTATTCCATTCTTTACATCTCTTTATATACTTACTCAATGGTGTATTGTTGAATTAAAATTTTACTGAACGATTAAAAACTCTCACATCGATAAGAAAATCATAGAGCCCAGAATAGATTAAAGATGCTATGAAACATTCTGTGCAACCTCCTAAAATTTTGAGATAGCTACTCTGATCAATGGTTAAATTACCAAAATTTACAGAAATTTTAGTTGTTATTATTATATAGTTGATATAGAAAATTAAATTTCAGATATAGCTTTGATTGAATTTTTAATTAATTCAACTATAGATCTCATTATTATATATTACAATTATTCACCTATTATTATTATTTCAACTTATTATTGTAAATTTAACGACTTGCAGTCCATTTTAATTGTGAATAAATAATATTCCTACTCACATTTGGCCAAATGTGAGTAGGAATATTATTTATTCACTATTAAAATTGACTGCAAGTCGTTGAATTTACAATAATGAGTTAATATTAACAACGATGATCGTTATGGAAAAAGAAATCCAAGAATATTATTATTTGTATTATGAGCCAAAAACAAATTTATGAGTTAGTTGTTTTGAAGCAATAAATTCTCCACTGCTTCTTCATCTCCAGTATTAAATTAATGTATATTTATACTCGAGATGTGCTCATTATAACAGCTTTGGCAAGCAGAAACGTTTAAGACATTCTTTCTGTACAAATCATAGTTATAGGGCTAGATTTCCATATTTAATTTTTTCTTCGTGCATAAGACTAGCTTCTACTTATTCTTCATGTCCAATGAATGGATGACCGAGCTATTATGACTCGATAAAAGTTTATCAAATTTATTATCACCGGTTTAAAATCCACCTTAAATTGTAGGCACACCATTTTGTTTCTCCATAACATGGCTCAAACGGAGATGTAGAGCTACTCGAAAGTGTCCACCCACCAAAAAAAGCCACACACTCTTCATCCCTAATAATGTACAGATTTGTATGATTTGAAGTAATTAGGTAGAAAAAAAGGAAAATCGATAGAGAATATTAAGATTGACTGTAAAGTCCTCCTTCTGAAGTATTCTCGTAACTCTTTCATCCATACCATCTTATTTCTATAATACAAAAGACCAAGATAGTAAGTAAAATATTACTTATTCTTCATAAAAAGTGACTGCAAGTTGTTGAATTCACCTAAAAAGTTAATATTAACAACGCAGTTCGTCATGGAACAAAAAATCTAGGAATAAAAATACATTTGCTTTGTTGTTCCCAATAATAGTATTTATTAAAAAAAAACCCTAGTGTCTCATCTAGTTTTTGATTAATATTTGATAATTTATTCATATCAGATTTTGATAAGAATTTTCTATTGCTCCATACTGCAGCTGCTGTAACAGTGCAGTTGATGCCTCTGATCGGAGCAGCACTTGGAATGATCGGTGCCCTGGTGCTGATAGTGTTGGCAGTCGCTCTGGCCATTTACCTCAAGAGTAGGGAGAGCGCTTCGCCGGGCAGCAAGAGATCCACTCCATCGCTTGATTCTCTTGAGAAGAATCCAGATATTATTCCTCATTGTAATGGTGAGTAAATTTCAAACAGATATTTCCAAAATATACAAATATTTCCAATGTATTTGAGTAATAACAGTCTTATTTATGATATAAAATATTTATGTATACAATACAGTATCTTAAATGGTTCCACATATTTTCCATATTATTATACATATTGTTTTATAATATATTAAAATATTATCATCTGTAGTACATCCTTTCGATTTCCAATCAAAATCAATTATTTTTCTCCTAGTTTATACCCAGATAAACCGAGAAACACTTAAAAAGTCAACCTGGTAAGCTATAGATATAGCCTATGTTTATCAAACTATGTTATCCTCATCGCATATAATTATCATTAGAATACATAATTAATTCAGGTTTAAATTTTTTCCAATCAACAATACTTTATAGTAGCCTATTGCCTATTGGTATCTTTATAGTAAGTATGTGCTTTAATTGGTGTAGTATCCATTACTTAGAAAACATTTTATATAGAAAAGCTATTATAATATATTATCTATTCGATTACAAAACTCTCAATCTTTCCGGCCGATTTGAAAACTGTCCTTCTCTTAAAGCAAAAACTTTTTCAAGCTCATAACTCCTTCTTAACTAAGGACATGAATGTAGACATGAAGGTAGATACGTATTCTACTTCGGAGCTCAGAGAAGTTTACTGTCTTAATTCTGCAAGCTTTTGAATGAGTAGGGTTGAATAGGCTTCAGTATCCAGCAGATGAAACACCGGACTGAAATGACAGATTCTAATAAGGGATACGTTGAAGGGCAATGCATGGGAATGAATTATTGTCACTCTCGCTATATTTTAATACGAAAATAAAAATATAGACTACTGGTGTGACTCTTAAGCGGAAAAGCTTTTTTAGATGGTATCAGTTTTGAATGTATTTCCCAGCTGAATTCATCCAGAATAACTATTTTAGCTCATAGGCCTGTCTCCCATTTTGAAGAAAAACTCCTCGTGGCTGAATCTAATGGCTTTAAATTTGCTGAACAAGCTAAACATGCAAAGGCCTAGATGCGTGCTAAGATTGTTTTGAATATTCTCCAAAAAACGCCGTTCTAATTCTTCAAAATTTACGTATCAATTAGGCGTTCATAAGGGGACATTTAAATAAGAATTGAGCCCTGAGATCCCGATAAAAGGAAACGTAGAGAGCCTGCCGGCTGATAAATTAATAGAATCAAAGCATACGATTCACACAAAGGGAGAAAGAATATTCCCTGGGAATATCAGGTGCGTAAACTATGGAGCTATAGACTATGATTATTATGAACATATATTAATAAATTTTAAGAATATGAATTTCATTCGATAAGCACTCCTTGTAATCCTAGTGGTGGATATCATTCCCATTATGTAAAAATAATGCAATTGGCATTGGCTAGTTGTGAATTATTGCAGTAGCTGTCGAATGACCCTCGCAGCTACAAGCGTCAGTTTGGTTCTAATTGATCGGCCGTAAATTCAACGAAGAACGTTAGCCAAATTTCTGCATGCTTGTCTATGCGGTGCCCGGCCTTGGACTGTTGCCCGCAACCGCGCTCACTCGGCACTCTGCGCCACTGCTGGCGGGCAAGAAACATTGTCCGTCATTAACCTCGAACCGAGCGGGGGAGCAAGACCTCGAAGAATCTGCTACACCCAATCAGATAATTGCCATGGCCTGCCAAATTGCTTGAGGGTTGGAGAGAAGCACCTCTCCACCAATGCCCGGAATCGAATTCAAGCTGCTGAAATTGGCCAGAAAACTAAGATGACTTTCAAATTGGATCGTTCGAACTTCATTTCTAATCAAGTGAAGAATATGCATTTCCACATGCTATCTTCATGACACAACGCATTTGAATGAGGGTCAGTAGGTTGTAAGGAAGAAAATTGAGCTAAATCTTTACCAAAAGATGAATTCTAGAATGAGAATTTGTAACACTCGCGATGGCAGTGCACACTATGTAACGAAACACTGTTTTATTACAACCATGTTGTACAAAAGTATTGTACTTATTGATGTCGTAATCATGCTGTACACACTGTACTCGTCCAATGAACAAATCTTCATAAAAAAATGCAATTTTCAAAATGAATATGTTATATAACAAAGTTTCTGTATGTATTTATATAATTTCCATAACAAAGCCATACGATTTCGTCTCTCACTTTTCTTCAACAGAACTCAAACTCAGATACTTTATTCATTCGGATTAATACAAAATATAGAAACAATCAATCAAATTCACCTCACTAGTCCCTCCAAGCAAGCTTTGATCAAAAGGTCCTTCATTCAGTTTTCTTCAGTTTATCTTTCTACTTTGAATAGAATTTGAGGCTTATATTTCTATGTAGTGTTTGAGAATTGCAGCAATATAATTATATTTCATTTCTGATGAACACTTAGAACACTCATCACTCTTGAAACTCCAACTAACAGTCTATTGTTCTTATTAGTTGATCTGTGTAATGTCAAAAATGATAAAATTAATTTAATATGCTTTTCAATAATATTCTTCTTTCGATTAAAATGATAGCATCAGTGTGCTAATTTCATTTGTGAGGAAAACCTTATGTTAGCCTCGTCATCGCGTTTTTACTTCTAGCGTGCTGATGCTCTCTTATTGTCTAGAGTATAAAAATAGTAAATTCGGTAGTGTCTTCACTGGAATATTTTATTGCATCCGTGATACTGGATAGATAATCATATCAATGGAAATGGATACTGATATCGAATTGTGGAAAAATATAATTAAATGCTTTCCTCGAATTTTATTTGTATTTTTCATATTCCAATTACAATAAATCTCAATTTCTGCATTATGGATGAAGAGCGAGATGAAAATTCATAATTTCATCTAGTCGCTCAACTTATCTAGAGATTATGTTACTTCAAATAAAATATGGGCTCATTAGTTGAAATTCACGATTATACAAAGCTCATTGCAGTCTACTCTCCACATTTACAGAAACAGGCTATACTTCAGTGTTAATATGGTTGAACTCGTGGATGTGAAAGGAAATGAAAATTCCTGTGCTGCATTATTTCTCACGCTACGTTTGTTGTTCAATAATATAATAGGTTTTGATGTGAACAGAGTTAAATGACGCAGGTAGATAATGTTCGTGGCTCAGACGTTGTTCAGCTGACTATGGCCATCATCTTGCAAAATACGATGTAAGCTGACTAACCAAATTTGCTATCGCTACTTGCATAATACGCCGACAGATGCTGTTCCGTGCAATGGTGCAATGTATAATGAACTATGTATAATGAACTATGGCCTTTTCTAGTTGGAGAATGCTGTGGTTGTACCATAAGTTTGGGTAGTGAAATAATGTTGTGTCTGTTGAATAACTCAATATTTTTGACTCGGGATTCTTGTTATTTGATGGGAATGAAAATTGAGCCAATCATAGCAGTTTCTAATGCCTTTCGATCGGATTCATCATAGCCTATCAGTCGTCTCCAGTCATTCAAAATAGTCGACTCACTCAACTCACTCAGCGTATACAACTTACAAGGGTTGGTATCCAATCTGTTAATTTTTCTTTGTGATCAGTTTGCTTCTACAAGGTATCCCGTGAAATTGTGTTTTTACCTCATCCAACATGATACTGAAACAAACACAAAATATATTGGAAAAATATCAATATCCTCTTAGTTTCCCCCAAAATAAATCATTTAATTCTTTTTTTTTAGGATATCATAACAATATATTGTGAATAGATTTGAGCTTTCTCTTTTTTTTTATTGCTGATGATGCCCACATGAGTCTGAGACTGGTGCGTGGGTAATGAGGGAATGATAACACACATAGATGCCAGAAGTAGGAGCGGGATTCGAACCCACGACCGCTTAAACGACAGCAAGCTTAAGTTGCGACGCCCCAACCAACTGCGCTAAGTGACCCGTCTTGAAATAGAAGTTCGGAATGAGGACCAATAAAGTAACAAATGTGTTCTACAAAGCAGGAATATAAAAATTGGTTTATTATAATTCATCCAAAGTAACGTATATTTATCCACCTAGCTGATGGCTCGAAAACCGTTGCTTTTTCATATTCTATAATTGAAAAGTTTTCTTTTAATTTGAACATTTATAATTTCAATTATATTTTATTTACATTCTAGAGTAGAGCATTGTGAGCTGACTGATGTATCAGGAGCAATACCTACAATTAATTGGGAAGCTTATAAAAATATCATAAAGTAAATTTTAATAGAAGTAGGTCTTTATTATACGAAGAAAGTCGAGCATCTGTTCTAAAAAAAGATATTTCAATTAGACTAATTCCATTTTTTCAATATGTATTCCAAACTCATATTCCTATTTGCCGGAGTTGCCGATCTGCTCTTCTCTCGGAATAGAAAATGAAATTGATATTTCAAATTTCAAATTGACAACTATATTCTTCGATATTGAAGCTTTACGATGCATTCAGTTTTATAGATTATACAATATTCAACACTGCAGAATTAGTTATAAGAGAAGGTGCATTTCTGTGTTACTCGATTTAATGGTTTGCACCCGTGTATGGCTTTGAAAAGATTCCCCCTGCTGGTGAAACACATCCAGAATCAGCTCTACTCCCGTGGAAATGGAATAAATATTTTGTCATGACAATCGCTGGCGCTCCCTCATGGGAACTGAAAAACGGCTGTAAACTCGCTGTTCATTTATGATTCAATTATTATCCAGTTGCAGTTCTGAAGAATAGCCGTTGTACCCAGTTCGACGTATTTTACATTGACGTGCTGCTATTTCTCATCTTGAACCGTTTTGTATTGAACCAGACGCTCACATCATGAATGCTACAAGAGTTTTTAACTGAGAACCATCTAGCTATTGGAAAACAATCAGCTTCCCCACCCCTAAACTACCATTTACTTGCACATATCGCAGTGTCCCATACAATCATGATGACAAGCTCCTGAGGCAAAACACCATGTAGTATTTTGTGTATTGTTGGAGCAGAACACAAACCTTTACCATTGTACTAAAAGCCTTATATTTTTCTCGTTAGTAATTTGTTTTTGATTCTATGATTGAAGAGTTATCCTATTAGTACTATTATTTTGAACTTGTATCATTTTGTTTATATTTCATCAAAATTTCACGGTAGAACATTGTACGCTGACTGATGTATCAGGAGTAATTCCTGCAATTGGGAAGGTTATAAAAATATCTTGAAGTAAATCTTCATATAAGTGAGGTCTTCAACCTAGCTGGAGTAGACATTTTGGGAGGCTTCCCCAGTTTCATTATAATTGAAATGTATAAGTCAATAAAGTCTAAGTTCTTTCGAATAGTTCATTTCGAAGGCTTTTTCAATTTTTAACTTTATCGGATCCTATTGGAAGAATTATCGATGTGCTGGTGAGACGATAATCCATTCCGATCTTTTTGTTTCAGAATATCAAGCATCAGCTGAAAAAGACATCGACAAGCTCCTCTCGTGCCCGGAAACTGCAAAACCAAAATCTCCATTCTTTCCTGAGAAAAATCTGGTGAGTTGTAAGTTGAAATTGAATTGAGAAATACTAGAGCAGAAACGTTTTCAATGTATCTATTTTCAATGATGATAATGAAATTCATCTAGAATGGATAGAACTATAGGCGCATTGAAATATGATCCGAAGAGGGGATCACTCCGTGAAACAGTAATTGTTCAGGTCGTACCACAATACTTATTTGTATTGTCCTCTTTTTCCGTCGTCTGAAAGGCAGTTACACAAATAGTAGCTAAGCTTGAGCTCTGTGCCTACATCGCCAACGCCCACTGGAGGAAGAAAGGCTTTTTTCGTGAAGAGGTTATATAATTTAACTCAGACATTACTGATTAGAAAGAGATTACTTATTGTCACTCAATGAGTTTCTATTTGAAAATAGAGATTACTAATCAATCATTAATTTCCATGTTATTGGTGATTATGAATATGAATTTGAATGACTTTATGACATATGTCCATAAGAATATGATTTTTTTGATCAGTGTCAACTCCCCCATGATTAGGCTCTCTACCTCATGATTGATGGTGATAAGTATGAATTTGAATAACTCTTATTTTTTCTTCTTCAGGAATCAATCCCGACCGAGTCAATTCACCCTCATTCATCATGTCTACACACAGGTTCATCTACAGCTCTGCACATTCTGCACCAGACTAGTGTAAGTTTTTTCAGCTTTTCACATATTAATTGTAACTGTTTTACTGAAGTTTGTAAACTGTATTAAGTCGACTTATTGTGATTTCTGTTTTAATAATGTTTGTCTTAGGTATTTTGAGACCTATATGGAAAGCGAATCGATATATCTATCTATAGCAATGAATTTGTTGTTGGAGCTTGTCTAGTGAGATTAGTGTCGCTCTAGACTTAGCCGTATAAATAGCCGTTCATAGTTGTATGTATTCTGATCATGGTTGATCATTTACGCGTAACGTTTTTAGCTATGCACTTTCATTACTATTTCCAGTAGATTTTTTTCTGAACTCACATTTACTGTGTAAACATGATGAAGAATATTGAGTTTTAATTTTTTTTTTTAGTGCAAGAGTACCACTGAGGGCCTGAACTAAATTATACTTCTGTAGTCCATGCTAAAGTATGTGCAAACCTTTAAAACTGGTATGGAGTCTAATGGCAATTATCAATGCTATTTCATATTGGAGATGTGGAATCTGATGCAATATTTTCGTTTACACTTAGTCACTCACATTTTGTAGTCAAACGTGACAAGTTGACTAAGCTTGCTCGACTAACTTGATAATAATTTATCTCATAAATATCCTACACCCTACTTACAAATGCTTATGGAACCAATGTACTATCTAATGTACCCGTACCCTTTACGCAAACAACACATGCACATACTATGAAATTCAAGTGTAATAATAGTGTGTGAGCTTCTATGGTGAAAAAACTTTTAAGCTCTGGAAGGTACGTCACAAGTTTTTAAGGCTTCAAGCTTAACAAAACAGCCTGATTAGATAGCCTTGTTCTTCAGGAAGAATATGAGTTACTTAATGCAAATGAGGGGATTACATCGACCGTGGAATAGGAAAAACCAGGAAAAGCATGAGCGAGAAAGCCGCAGAGCGCAATGTGCGCTAAAACGCAAGTTGAAGATACGGACAGTGTAAACTTGGCCTGCAGGCTCCCCGCTAGAGCAGTTAGTTACAAGCAGAAAGGATGGGCACGTTGAGTATATTTACCCTACTGAAATTCAGGGTGCTGGTGTGTTTACACCTACATCTCTAATCCCGAGCCCTCTTCAACTTTGAAATATTTGCTCCTCCCGGCTCTAGTAATATGCCCTTGATCACTCTCAAGATGAATCACAAATATTTGCGATTAGGCACTTTATTTCCTCAGAATCGGCTTCTGGAGATAGCGAGCCCTTCTAATGGATATTGAATATTCATATCTCCTTTTGTACCCTTTTGCATCGCTTCCTATCCGAGTTCTCCTTTATTATAATTCTATTCGATTCGATCTGGTCTTAACTTCTCAATCGTTGGAGGGATTTCAACTCCACTTGACAAGATCAAATTCTATCATTTGGGAATTTCCGTTTGTTGATCCATGCCTTCTATTCTCAGTAATGAGGAATTACCGGAATGCAGTTCCAGGAAGAGAAAAAGGAAGAGTGAATATTGATACGAAGAAAATCAGAAGACAGCATCACCGGCTTGAGTAGGATTATTCAGTGATTGAGTAGAAAAGTCCTAATTCCTTCAAACTATTCATTAGTCGTGATACAAGATTGAGGAAGGAATAGGAATGAATATATAAATATTCTATTGTTAATTTGTTACATTAAACATAAAATGATAATTTCATCTTTGACATCCATGTTTGATCTCTCATAATTATTTTAGATTCATATTTCAGCGTAGAGCAGATAGCAAAATCAGTTTAACAATGTCAGTTTGCTTTTATCACTCATTTCTACTCATTGAAATCGTTAAGCCTATTGGGTTTTCTTCTAAATCTTCTATAAAATTATCTTTTCAAATTTAATTTTTTTATGACTGCAGCTAGAATATTAAAAAAATACGGTACTTATTTCGTTTGCCATTTTCAGCTCGTGTTTTAGCGATAACGGGATTGTCAATGTCAGATCCAGACTGGCAAAAGAGTGGTCTGGGGTCCTCCCCTGTGAAACAATACTTCGGAAATCATATTTCAAGTGACACTAGACTCATGTTTGTTAAAACTTAAATACATTAATTTTAACACACATTGTATTGGCCTGGACGATCTAGCTCTTGAGTTATTAATTTTCTATAGTAATTGCTGCTGATTCAACTTTAGCATTCTAGTACCCCCTGAAATTTCTTAACGAGTGCGCTGTTACAGAAAATTATGTCACCCATTTACTTTCGTATTTCCAGTTGATAAAACAGCGCATCGGTCTTTCTGACCCAGCCCCACCATTCACCAGGTTTGTGCCAGTGAAGTCTATTATTTTCATCATGTCTTGTTCTGATAGTTACTCAAACATCAATTTATTCAAGATAAGTTAACAAGATTCATGATAAGTTCAATTCTAATTATTTTGGAGTTGAGAGGCATCAAAACTCTATAAACTATAAATCTAGAACAACAAATTAAAAATAAGCAGGTAACCTAATAACAAATTTGACAGGCTTGCTTCCAAACTTTACGGTTCTCAAAAATAGAGATCTGCTATGAAGATCCACAGTTATTAAAAATAGGAATATTTATTTATGTAATAAAGGCCACCAATAAATAATGTTTAAAGACAATTAAGTGAAATACTTTTGTAATGTTTACAAGGTATGACACATGCTGTAACTATTTGCAATAACTGCTGTGAAGAGTAGATTTTTTTTTCAAGTGATTATATCTCATAAACTATTAATCTTATTAATCGTCCACCATGGGAGCTAACTATTTTCATCTCCAATTGAAGCAACTCATCTTCAATTTGAAAAAACTATTAGCAAGGGGTACAAAATTAATGATCTATTACTCATTTACTTTCTTATCATTATTTAATTATCCACTACTAATTCATAGCTAACGTTAATTTTCAGAAAGGGCTGAGAATCTCATAAATAAGAGACCCGTACCTAGAGAGATTTTGAAGCTGGTTTATATCTAAAACTTGGGGGATGATTGCATATTCCGATCGTTATGCCAACACAAATATTACAAATAATACATAACAACCGAAACAATTTTTTAAAGTATTTTTAAGCATAAACCTCTTGTCAAATCCAATTACCCCTTCTACCCCTTTCAGTTAATGAATGATCTATTCATCCAGTCATCCAACCATCTATCTATCTATATAACTATCTATAAAATTTTACTGTTTATCATATCAAACACTGCTAGATTTCATTTCATTCACTGAATATAATTTATTTGCTTGAATTAATTATATTCAAGAGTCAGACAATTCTATGGCAATTGGTTGACTAAATCCTTATAATCACATCAACATTATAATTATAATAAATTATATATTTATTACAGGATGACCTTGGTCAGGAATTTATGGCGCTGGGTAACTGGAGGCGCCCTTCTCCATCACCCCCCACCCCTGCCACATCGACGCGATTCTGACACTCAAGCGCAGAGGTGCACGATTGCACCGACATCCAGCTATGACCTGTCACACTTCGGACGCGTTGCTAAATCCGCACCTGCGCCTCTAAACTACACAAATCCACGTACTGTATACTCAACGACGTAACTGAAATCATTGATTACTCCAGTGACTGCTATCGAAACAAATTTTATTCCAATATTAAATCATCGTGTCGGTTATGGAATTAACCAGATAACCGCTATTTTACTTAAAATTATCATATAATGAGATTGTTGAGAGTGATTGCATCGAGAGAAATATTTTAAAACAGTTGAACTGTCTATAGAGTTTGTTACAAGAATAAATGGAATGTTTTATATTTTTAATTGTTGTTTAAGTGTATTTCACCCTGTAATTTATTCCCATTATCGATCAGTTTTAAATAATATGACCAGCTCATGTGTTCTAGCATAACTGCTCAATTTTAAAATTCCTCATCCATGTAGATATAATATGGATGTGAGTGTAATACTATATGAGTGTTACAAATCATCTAGATCTTTTTTAATTCATGTATATGTGAACTAGCAGCAGCACATTTAGATAATTTTCAATTTCATAATAAACTTGTACAATTGTTCGCGTCTACAGAGTATATAGTTGCTGTTTTGAAATGGATATTAGTTCTTATTTTGAAGTGCAGTGTAACGCTATGAGCGGAATACTAAAAAACTATAAAAATATCATACATAGCATTTGTGGAATTAGTTGGTAGTATAGAGATTAAAACGTGCTTGAAACTAAAATCTAGAATGGTTTTAGAATAGCTGTTCTTAGAGCCGCTATTGTTAAATGTCGTTATTGATGAAATAACCTATCTTACAGATCAAGCAATGATTGATTCTCTTCCATTTTTGTAGCAGAAATAAATGAGAGAATATATTTTTATTAAGAAATAAAGAGCTTTCGATTGAGAACGTTCTGTAAATCAAGTAGCCCATTTGGAATAGTCTTCAACAATATAAGATTCAAGCTCCTGAGTCAGTCGAGGACTGAAGTGCTTCCATCCTCAGTACATCAGTCAGAAATTAGAAACTCCTGACCAATATTCACTGGTCATACAGTCTCTCATCAAAATGAAGTATGGGAAAACGATTTTTCTCGGATTATTTGATAAATCTAGTCAGGCGCGCGAAGGAATTGAGAATAATTGGGTTTCTCTCTCTTTTAAATGGTTAAAGAATCGTTAGAACAGAAGGCAAATGAATGGTGAGTCCAATATTTTTTTCTCATCCGAATGAATTTATTCTAATTCAGCATGGAAAATTGTTGAGAAAAGTTGGGCGGCTGATTGAATAATTCAACCGCTTTCTAGAACGCACTGCACCAACTTTTTCAAAGCAAACTCTGGTTTTTGTTTTTCTTTATCCTTAGTTTTTTCCCCCAGCAGGATTTTTCAGTAGCTTAAGAAGGCGAATACTTGAGATCATTCGTCTATGTGATAATCTATACGAATCAACGTGATTGGCTGGATGCTCGCTCCATGGATTGTATGTTAATAACTTCGCATTCTGAAATCGCAGATGAAGAACGTGTGCTTCTGCTGATTCTGCAATTCAAATTCCCAGTAAAAAACTGGCAAAATCGATGAAGTGCTGTGTGCTAACCAGAGAGAAGTAATAGAGAATAATTACTATGTAGATTTTATTTCATCCGGGCCTCGATCTCAGACGTCATGTAAATATTCATAGGGTGCATGTCCTCCCACACCTCATTCCACTACAGAGATCAAAAGCACTTATCAGGAATTGCTTTGTGCGTCGATATGTGCAGGCCCTCTAATTGAATAGACCTGCATTACGTTACTAGGTATATGGATAAATTTGATGATAGAATTCGATCACTCCTCAAACTGATTAGTTCATTTGATCATAACCTACAAATAAAGCGTAATTAAAGGACACTAGCAAAGTTCAAAATGTTCTTTGCAGGAACTTGAAAATAATTTATTCCATTAAACTCAACTGCTCTGTTCCACTGCTTTATTTAGCTAATAATGAACCGATACAAGAGAGTATCCATATACGAGGACCCGACGAATTCACATGAAACTATTATTATTATTATTGTCAGTTGCGCTGATTGGCATCTCTATAACTGCTTTGATGTCTATGAACATCATATGCTTCCCAAATCACAATAATTCACATCGGCAGTTCCTAGGGTTTTGTTTCGTCTCCTTCTTGTTCAATAGATCTCATAGTGTCTCAATATTTTCAGAGATTTAAACACAATCAAAAATAAAAACTTCAACTCTTGCTCTGTAAAATGAAGTTGGTCATTGAGCTAAGCAGCAACGTTTGCAATATTCTTCATTTTTTTTTGTATCCGAAATGAACCAGCTGTGCAATGTTTTGATTTCAAGTAGCCAAAACTACCCTAGGTTTTATGGTGGCTTTCTGTTTAACCTCATAATTATTTTTTTATCCGACCCCCAAGCTCTAAAACAAATAAAAATCTTTTTTCATATCTGACCATCAAGCTCTAAAACCAATGGAAATCTCACTTGTAACAGAAGGAATCTATATACCAAGTTTCAAGAGTCTAGAATATTCTATTCGAGAGCTAGAGCACGTACGGACGGACAACAGCGGGATTATAATAAGGCCCTGTCGGGTCCTTAGTAACAGAGCCTCTGTGTAGCCTAAACCTTGAAAGTTGAATTTACCCTACACATTGACCGAAATATGCATTACAGAGTCGACGTTCTGTCAGTTAGAGTTGAGTATTCATTCTCTTTCAACTAAGAACTAAACCTGCTCAACATCTGATAAAGCCATTTGATAATAGCAGTTATATTAGCCCTCCGGGTCATTTCACGTCAAATCAACACACTTTTAATGTTCACCTTCTCAGATTTTTATGAATTCTTGTAAACTCATACTGAGTGATGAGAATAACAAAAATACATAATATTAGATTTGTATTACAATCTGCTTGCGATTACAGCCATTTGAAATAAAAAAAAAACAAAAATTGTACATCCGATTTTTTTTTAAATTGCTCTAGCAGCTGATGCACTCAAGCAAGAGGACTGTAAGCGGTATCATTTTGCAGAATTTTTCTTGCTTTCATAGTGATATGTAACATTATATAATATTGTATATGCTGTAATTGAAGAATGTCAAGCAAGCCCCGAAAATATATTTACTTTTTGATTTTCTCAAAAAGTTCATGTTTGAAGACTTTCAATTTCTGTCGTCGATACTTTGTAGTTTTAATAATAAATGCCTGTATTTGTTTAGTTGCAAGGTAAGTAAAATTTTTTTTATAAAAGTTTATTTTTCAGCGGTTCAACATGTACTTCAGAGTGCTGAATTCGAGTTTTGAGTTATTCGAGTCGTAGGAGCGCCGCTTTACTACCAAAATACGAAAAACACAACATTTTCGAATTTTTTCTTATTGTTATTATCTTGATTGAGATGGGGTTAGAAAGCAAAATTTAATGCAATTATGGAAAAGATATAATTTACAAAAAATGAGTGGTAATATTTAATTCTTTGACCAGTGGCTACGAAGCCACATTATTGAAGCTTTTTTATTACAGCTTTATTCGAGCTCTTATTTTGTGATACTGGAACCCCGCTTTATAACTTGTAAAGTGTTGCATCAAAAAATGATATTCTATCACGTATCATGCCAGTATCTCCTATGTCAGTCTCGGCGAAATTCACGTATAGAATATGGCGAGCGTGACTAGTATTGGAAATTGAAAGCACAGGCTTTTGGGGCTGATCGGAGCGAGAGGCGAGAGCCAGCCGTCCGGTGTGCTGCCTCTGAGGTCGGGCGCTGTATTTCCGGTTACCAACAAGATATTTCGACCGACATTCTATTGGTTTTCGATGCTTTGTTGATGGAGAAAGCTATCGGGCCGATACTTCGACTCGGTCACTATCAATGTACACCTTTGCCACAGCTACCAAACACATTCCCAAAGTTACCGAGCTTTCTGTCAAACACTGCTTTTGATATATTATCGTCTATCTTCACACTTTCCAGAATAGAAAATCAATCGGTTATTTAACAATGAGTCTTCGTGCACATTCCCTAGAAATGTAATGATACTTCTCAATTTTTCTTGAACATAACGGTACTGATCGATAAAAAAACAAACTTTCTCAAGAATAACAGTACTTTCCAATCAAAAGCAACTAATTTCTTCAAGAATAACAGTTTTTTTTTAATAATATCGACCAAAACCGTGAATTAAAGGGCACTCAACGAGTTGTCAATTCTGTATCTATTTTTTGTTGTTTGATGAGAGTTTTGTACAATAATTTTATTTCAATATCTTGCCAATTATACATGCCATACTTACGATATAAATATAGATAAACGTATTGTGTGATGGATGAGATATATATAGAGAACTCGTCGTTGGTGAACAAGCTATGTTTGGCTAACGGCGTCAAATATAATACTGGAAAATATACATCATTATTATACAGAAAATTTTGGTAATAAATAAGTGAATAGTTATTGAGTTACCTTCCATCAATTTATTATTACGTAGCCTACTTTGCAGTACATCACAATAACTTAATTGCAGTGTAAAGTTGGAAATAGTAGTGGGGTACTGTAACATATTCCTCTTCAGCAAAGCACTTATTGTTCATAAAATTATCACTTTACAAAAACTAGGTGAGGTACTGTTCCTCGCTGGTAATTTGGCCTCTGAAATCTGTGGCGTGGGAGGGAGATATATCAATGATGACATGCTGTAGACGACTTGGTCGTGTTATCGTCTAAAGAAATTCAATAATTAACCTACCTCTGGGTATTTTTCCCAGAGACAGAGTTACCAGCGGTTGACAGTATGTATTTTATAAAAAATACTATTATAGAGACTTGAATCTGTTTGAGCCCATTTTATGAATTGGAATTTCATTGTGGTTAGTTGAATTACCATAAGGAAATGCACGTTTGTGCTGTACCCGTCTTCAATGGGGAACAATGGAGATGAGGTCGCTTGTGTCTTACAATTTCTAATGGTAATTAGAGACTCACACTCATTTTCCCCATGAGCGTCGTGAATAAGCAACAACGAGAGCATTTCACTGGGGAAATCTCTAGGTAGAGAGGACACTGAGGAGTGGATTTTGCGGGGCGTGTTTCCTAAAATTATTATCCGCTAACTTCTTGAGGAAGGAGCTTGAAATACTTTGCATGTGTAATTCGAGTCCCATGCCAATCAAGAAAATATGTGCGCCAACCGCTCATCGCTCCAGCCTTCGTTAAAATTTAATGTCTCAAATGCACTGCAGTTCAATAGAAGAGCAGTCTTCAAACTTGTTAATATCAAGTTTCAATAAATTATGTCGATTCAAGTGTTTCTAATTGACAAGTTCTGTTGGAGCTGTTATTATTATTTTTTTTTTTAGATTACGTCTTGGAGACTCCAGTTATGGTGTATAAAACAAGGCAGATTAACAATAAATTATACTATCTTCAACACTAGTTACCATAATTACTATTAGTTTAGCTGAGGCTTAAATTTGAATTGAAAGGAACTATTGCACACTATGAAAATCTTTATAAACTAAATATTATTTCAGTTGTTATTCAAATATTTCGATATTTTCAAGACTTTAAAAACTGCGGTAGCTTGTTTATTTTTCAGTTGTTTTTTAAATATTTCTATATTTTCAAGTCTCTTCAAAAACTGCTTGTTGTAGAGTTTTCTACCAATATAACTAGGTTTTTGTTTGAATAAGCTACTATTGTGATTCACCAAGTGATAATCTCCTCGGCTTCTTTTATTATAACCGTGTATGTCAAGATTTTGGTTATTATCTCTTTTTTACATATAAAGTAGCTTCATAGACATATAAGCAGGGTACAGTTAGGAGACCAAGTCTCTTGAACAACGACTTACATGAATCAAATCTATTTACTCTTTCCATACAGCAGTGTATGCTTTATATGCTTTATATTTTATGTATTGCTTTAATAAGTTCAACAATCTTATATTATCTTATCTTATCTTAATCAAGCTTCTTGATCTCCTGTATGAAGTAATAGCTTGAATCGAAGGATGTTTCTTTAAAGAACGATGGAGAATAAAACTCTTCCTTTTTCGTGAATTTTGAGACATGGATTTCGATCTATTTCTGTTCTAATCACCACTGAATACTAAGAGCTTTATGGCTTTATCATTGTGAGATTTACTCAACAGAGCAGAGGAAGTGCATATTATATTTAGATAGTTAATTTCCTATGCAACTCAGCCCAGTTCAGCGCAGCATAGCCCGGCTCAGCATCGCTTTTTGTGTCTGGTCAGCCAGTTACGTATTTGCATACATTCATGGGAAAAATAATGGAATTCAAATTCACATCAGTAGGCTTTAAATCGAAAGTCAAACATTTCTTCATGCACTAAATGGGATCTAATTATCACCTGATATAACCAACTAGTGTTAGACTTTCAGAAATAATATAATTCCTGGACCTGTTTCGTAATAGACTGCAATTTAATATCATTTACCTAATTCGATTTTTTTATGTTTTTTAGTCTGATTTGTTCAAGAAACTTATCTTCTGATTTCAATTGATTGCTACAACTGAATTCTCAACGTAGGTTTTGTTCATGCATGTTATAAAATAAATAATTTCAACATACATGAATCTGCTCATACATTCAAATTATATCAGCCCACGTTTTTATCATATTTGTTATAAATGATTTTATATATTACACATAAATATTATAGATATCTACTGTTTGTTGGGTTCAGATATCACCTACACAACTCATTCAAACGGATCATTATTTTCCGGCATCGAATAGATGTTCTGAGTGATGAATTTCAATAGAAAGGTACAGTGAAAACTCGCTTTCTTGTCTTCCACTTAACCTTTCGTCTTACGGGAGACGACGAAGACGTAGAGTAATATTGATTCAAACAGCCTAAGTATCGTTGCGATTCTTGCTTTGCTTCCCAGCAATGCGGAGTGGGACTTATCTTTGCGCTCAATGGGAGATCCTGTCAAGTGTTTCTCGACCCCATTCTATTTATCAAATTGCTTTGTCCCAATCCGTTGCAGGTTGACAGTGAGATATGCCACCGCACTCCACCCCACTCATGTCTTAGGACACTGATATCTCGATCTGTTGTAAGAGAACAAATACGTGCTTTCTCTGTGAAATATCCTCAGCGCTCAGCTTGATCGGTTAGCATTACTCATCCTGAACAAGGCTGCATACAAAGTCACCTTCCCCTTGAAATCAACGCGACAATTTGATAAACTATTTTGTTCTACTGACGACCGTTGTTTTAGGGTACGATCGTTGATTTGAAACTAGCATTGAATTAACAGGTAAATGAGACTGCCAAAAAGCATTGTTTACAACTTATCAACAGAATTTTATAAAAAAGTAAAGTGTTTTCTGATACAAGTAATATTATTCGTGAATATGCACTAAGACGTAAATAATCTGAACACAAATACTTATGAAATAAGAGTTCAATTTATGGGTAAATTGCAATAACGCAATTTCCACAACTATCCAACGCAGTTTTACAAATACAAAAGTAGCCTTTGACGAATAATACTACTATGCATAGAAATACGATCAATTATTATATTATTATCACTTTATTATTATTATCAATTATTGTAAGTTGGAAATGAGAAAAAAATAGACTCAAGTAACCCAATTCAACATGTCAGATATTCTTTTTAATGAAATTTTTTTGACATTTAAGTGAGTTATCATCAATTCAGTCAACAAAGTTCATGGGTTGTTGGATCTTACATATCCATCTTTACATCACTTCTTAAAGTAAAGCTTTATTCTAATTAAAAACTATACTAGAACTTGTATGATTTTTGTAAAAATTAATATTTTTCCAATAATTGTGAATATGAATAAATAATAGGCTTTGCAACTTCATTAAACCTATATAAATTTATATTAGAAAAAAAGTAATATCACAGACAATCACCGCAAATTAAACACATAAGCACACCAAGAAATGTCTCTCAATATCTGATACAAGTAATATTATTCGTGAATATGCACTAAGACGTAAATAATCTGAACACAAATACTTATGAAATAAGAGTTCAATTTATGGGTAAATTGCAATAACGCAATTTCCACAACTATCCAACGCAGTTTTACAAATACAAAAGTAGCCTTTGACGAATAATACTACTATGCATAGAAATACGATCAATTATTATATTATTATCACTTTATTATTATTATCAATTATTGTAAGTTGGAAATGAGAAAAAAATAGACTCAAGTAACCCAATTCAACATGTCAGATATTCTTTTTAATGAAATTTTTTTGACATGGCTGATTTGAAAAAAATCTTGTTCACTGATTTGAAAAAATCTCAGAAGTCCACTGTATGTCCGTTTAAAGGCACTCTAAAGCTCTTTTTAAAGAGCCCTAGTCCGTTTTAGAAGTGTAAAGCCATGAACGCCATGAAGAAAATAACAATCTTCATACTCGGTCATCCGTACTAAGTCTCATTGATGGACAATCCAGTCAATGAAATTCTTGAATATTTCGCAGTTGATATCAAATCTTATTCATTAATACAACATTTGTATGAACTAGCAACTACCAATATAATTATTATGAAATATTATTTCAGTGTTCTCCATTGAATTGATCTTCTTTCAATCAACTCTAAGTTTACCTCTGCTTTCATGATACCTTGATGCTATCACTAACCTAGTACTTTATAATCCACTAGAAAATGCGAAAGCCTCAGTCACGTTCTTCATGAAATACACCGAGATGGAAGGATCTCCTCTTCAGTTGCATAATAATATATTGAAAATCGATTTTTGACACTCAAATTCTAAGAGGTTAAGCTCTGGATTATAGCAGTCTCGCGACAAAATTAGTTGTAAATAGAACAGCTATTGAACTTTCAATTGGAAAAATGTGTCTTTTGCCTTGAGATTAACTAGCAAGTTCTAGTTCGCTGTAAATGTTATTTTTCTCAGCTCACCAACATTAATCGGAAACTTTTTAAAAGACAACGGTTCCTTAATCAATCAGACAGAAACTAATTATGCATTTCCAATGTATTTGCTGCTTGGAACTCTAGTCATTATCACTGCACAACGGAAACTCTTTCCCTCTCCTCTCATCTCATTTCACAAATGCTCTCATTACAGCTGAAGGCAGCGCAAAGTTTTATCCTAATGTTTATAAATAGGACTAATTGAAGCAAAAGGAACAACTAGAGCTACTCGTACGCGTTTGGCGAGCAGAAGTTGAAAGGCCATTTTACGGTATCGTGAGCTGAGAGAGAGTTCCTCACGCTCGTCTCTTTCTCAACACCCTCAGCGCCACCTTGCCAGTCTTCCCCTCATCGTAGTTCTGGCCTCCCTCCTCCATTTAACCAACCCCTTCCTTCTACCAAGAGCAGTCATCATTTGCATACAAGAGACCGTGAAAGCCAAGCGCCTTAACGTAGACGAGCAAAGTTTCTGCACTCACCGACAGTCGTAATTATTCCAGAGAGCTATCATCAGGTGGTAGCGTAGTGGCTCTCTGGCCTAATGCAATTTGCGCTTTCTCTAGTTTTCTTGAAGACATTGCCTCCCCTTATTATCCGAGTTACTCTTTGTAACTCAAGGCTATCCCTGTATCAGCTGGTGAAATGGGACAACTAATGTGAGCTCTCTACTCGATTGGTCTGATAGAATTATTATTATCAGAATTCCAAATTATTATCAGAATACTCAAATAAATTCATTGAATCATAATGTGTTTACTCAAATAATTTGTTTATCTTCCAGCAACCAGTCAATTTGTTGAGTTATCGTCTGGAGTTCAGTTCCGCGTGATATTTTCGGTGGTTCGAAACCCGCCTAAAATACTAGGTCCAAATCATCAATCATCATCAGAGTCATTACCCACACACAGGTCAGTAGTATAAAAATGGGGATTCTGGTGCACCCCCCCCCCTTCCCACCCCTCACCCCCCAAACCGGAAGTAATATGACAGACCGGAAGTCCAAACCGGAAGTAATATGACAGACCGGAAGTCCAAACCGGAAGTAATATGACAGACCGGAAGTCCAAACCGGAAGTAATATGACAGACCGGAAGTCCAAACCGGAAGTAATATGACAGACCGGAAGTCCAAACCGGAAGTAATATGACAGACCGGAAGTCTAAACCGGAAGTAATATGACAGACCGGAAGTCCAAACCGGAAGTAATATGACAGACCGGAAGTCCAAACCGGAAGTAATATGACAGACCGGAAGTCAAACCGGAAGTCAAACCGGAAGTAATATGACAGACCGGAAGTCAAACCGGAAGTCAAACCGGAAATAATATGACAGACTGGAAGTCAAACCGGAAGTCAAACCGGAAGTCAAACCGGAAGTCAAACTGGAAGTCAAACCGGAAGTCAAACCGGAAGTCAAACCAGAAGTAATACAATGGACCGGAAGTCAAACCGGAAGTCAAACCGGAAGTGATAAATGGCCCCTCCCACCCGAAAAATGACCCCCCTTCCCCGAAAAGTGGACCCCCCTGTCCTAAAAGTGGACCCCCCCCCCTGTCCAAAAAGTGACCCCCTCTTCTTAAAAGTGGCCCCCCTCTCCCTAAAAGTGACCCCCCTCTCCCTAAAAATGACCCCCTCATCCTAAAAGTGGACCCCCTCTGCCGAAAAATGGTTCCCCTTACCCTAAAAGTGGTTCCTCTGTCCCAAAAATGGTACCCCTCACCCTAAAAGTTAACCCCTCATCCTAAAAATGGTACCCCTCATCCTTAAAATGGTACCCCTCACCCTAAAAGTGGACCCCTCACAAGAAAAATGACTCCCATTACCGAAAAGTGGCCCCCCTCTCCCGAAAAGTTGACCCCTACATCCTAAAAACGGTTCCCCTCTCCCTTAAAGTGCTCCCCCTTGCCTGAAAAGTGATCCACTCATCCTAAAAATGGTCCCCCTCTCCCTAAATGTGGACCCCTCAACCTAAAAAAAAGGTCCCCCCTTACCCAAAAGATGACCCCTTAAAAGTGGTTCTCCTCTCCCTAAAATTCCAATGGATAAGTTTCAATGAGAGAGATCCTACATCATCAACCTTCTCATTCCAGTTGTGTCTGCTCATGACTCAATAGTTTGGGATCCACTTAGGTAGCCCATAGCATGACTATGCATATTCAATACTGATAGGCCAAGGTCAGGGGCCTTGGGTGGGGGCCTGGCATGAGTATATATGGGGGATCAGTGGCTGGGGCATGGGGGGAATTTGCTGGACTATAAAGAATGATCTCTAGACTTAATCATACATGGGAGCATGTGGGGAGGGGCATGTGGGAGTTTGCTGGACTATAACCTATAAGGATCCCATCCAATACCCCGCCTCACTAGCCTACCGGCCTTGGCATTTTGTATGACGTCATTCCAATGCAGGAAAAACAAGTAATTGCGCAACATTATGCATTACGTAATCACTTGCCTTTGGCGCCATACCAATGAAGCAGGAAAAAACATGTCTGTGTGCAGCATTACTGACCTTGGCCGATCGGTCAGGGGCCTTGGGTGGGGCTGGACTATAACATATAAAGAATGATTTATAGACTTAGTCATATTCTGGGGCTAGGGCATCTGGGGAATTTGCTGGACTATAAAGAATGATCTGTAGACTTAGTCATACATGAGGCATGTGGGGAGGGGCATGGGGGGAATTTGCTGGACTATAAAGAATGATCTCTAGACTTAATCATACATGGGAGCATGTGGGGAGGGGCATGTGGGAGTTTGCTGGACTATAACCTATAAGGATCCCATCCAATACCCCGCCTCACTAGCCTACCGGCCTTGACATTTTGTATGACGTCATTCCAATGCAGGAAAAACAAGTAATTGCGCAACATTATGCATTACGTAATCACTTGCCTTTGGCGCCATACCAATGAAGCAGGAAAAAACATGTCTGTGTGCAGCATTACTGACCTTGGCGCCATCCAGGAAAAACGTATGCAACTAATTTATGGCTGTACAAGAAATAGGTGGGAGCGTAGTTGACCTTGGGGAGATCCGGTTACCAAGTATATATAGAGGACCTCTGGCTTGTAGATCCATAGTATCTCAGCAAACGACTGCTAGCTTCTACAGTGAATCCTGCTAAAGACTCAATAACAGTAAGTATTTGTCTCTTGCTAGATCATCTAACCTCCATAGCTATTGCATGAAATCTAATGCCTAACCATGTTATCATTCATCCATTGCATGAAATCTAACCTCAAATGGCTAACCATGATATCATCTACTGCATGAAATCTCATTCATCTACTGCATGAAATCACATTCATCTACTGCATGAAATCACATTCATCTACTGCATGAAATCTCATCCACATGAATGGCTGACCCACAATGCTGACTGTAAGATTATGCTAATACCTGTTCATTTTCAGATGTCATCCACTAATGATGCCGCTGACGCCATCTACAACACAATTGCATCCCAAAAGCCGCTAGACCTCGTATCCATGAAAGATCTCGAGCCAGGGCACACGTACCAAATGATCAGCGCAGAGAGAGTCACCACAAAATATGGTGAAAAGGTGGCAGTCACACTGGATTCCGACAACGCACACATATGGGTTATACTTCCAGAGTCGTACTGCAGGACCACCTTCAAATTCGTCCCTGCTGTAGGAACCGTCGACATGAAATCATATAAATTCATGTGCCATCCTGCTGGGAGAACCCATAGAATCCAATTGATTAAAGAATAATGAATGAAAAAATAAAAGTGTGACATCTGCAACTGATTTGTTATTCATTTTCCCCTACCATAGTTTCAGTGTCCACTTATGCCTACAAGTGTACACCAAGTGTTCACCTAGTGTTCACCTAGTGCTCACCTAGTGATCACCAGTGTTCACTAAGTGTTCACCTAGTGCTCACTTAGGCCTAAAAGTGTTCACCTACTGTTCACCTAGCTCTCACTTAGGCTTAAAAGTGTACACCAAGTGTTCACCTAGTGATCACCAGTGTTCACCAAGTGTTCACCTAGTGCTCACTCAGGCTTAAAAGTGTACACCAAGTGTTCACCTAGTGTTCACCTAGTGTTCACTAAGTGTTCACCTAGTGCTCACTTAGGCCTAAAAGTGTTCACCTACTGTTCACCTAGCTCTCACTTAGGCTTAAAAGTGTACACCAAGTGTTCACCTAGTGATCACCAGTGTTCACCAAGTGCTCACTCAGGCTTAAAAGTGTACACCAAGTGTTCACCTAGTGTTCACCTAGTGCTCACCTAGTGTTCACCTAGTGTTCACTAAGTGTTCACCTAGTGCTCACTTAGGCCTAAAAGTGTTCACCTACTGTTCACCTAGCTCTCACTTAGGCTTAAAAGTGTACACCAAGTGTTCACCTAGTGATCACTAAGTGTTCACCAAGTGTTCACCTAGTGCTCACTTAGGCTTAAAAGTTTACACCAAGTGTTCACCTAGTGCACTGTTGCTTCAAAGAAAAAAGGTTGAAAAGAAAAGTATATACTCTTACAATACATTATTTATTAAACAATCTCAAGTATGAAACAATACATAGAAATTGGCTACAATATTGCCCCTTTCAAAGTCTCTGGTAACACCATAGGTCTCTGCCGACCTATTAAGAGATTCCTTTACACGGCCCACGCCATCGGTCACATCACCTGGCGGCCATAATCTATAATGTTGCTCAGCTTTACGAATTGATACCAGTAGAGCAGGATCGCCTGATTGACCATCCTCAATCCTAATGCATCTGACACGTCCATCCATAGAGTTGTAGTCAAAGCTGGCGAATGTAATCCTTCTTCTGCCAACCAAAGATAGACTCTGGTCACCGCACTCAAAGTCACACCACCAAGTCTCATCGCTGTCGTTGAAATCAATCTCCAGCTTAACATCCTTGTTCCTCCATCCAGGCACTGAACGCAAGTCCATTATGGCTACCAAGCTATTCTTTAACTTGTATATTGTGTCTAATGGCACTCTCCAATGATTATCAAAACAGGCTGTCACCATGAATGGCAGTCTATCCACATATGATGCTGGAGACCGTTGTTTCTTATCCTCCTTATACGATGCAATGCCCATGTAGATATCTTTCAGGAACGAATTGACACTAGTACGGTTGAAGTTTGCAGATTGTGGACCTGGACAAAATCTTTCACCTGGGAAGTCGTCTTTGTCTCTGACCCATTGTATAAACCCTTGACTAGGTACTGCATCGATGACAGCATAGCGTAGTCTCCTGAGACAAGCACAATCACATTCAAGGATATTCTCAGAGCTGACGTCACATGACTCTGCATGCCCAGATTCAAGTTGAAAATTGTCCATGCTCAAGCTGTCTTGCCGCCGCAGTAGCTCAGCTTCTAGATCCATGACTGCCGCCTTCAAGCGTGTCTCGGCTGCCCTTGAGCTCAAAATCCTTGAGATCATCTTGACTGTAGGTGTTAAACTAAACTATACTGAGCAGCAGCAGGCTCTTAAATACTAGAGGTGGTGGGGTAAATGATGACGCAATATTCACATTTCATTCTTTATTGACAAAAATAAACTTCGACAAAAATATCTATCTCTTTGCAATGCTTGCATGATCCAATTGTGCAGGATGTTTACTACATTGAGCGCACAAAATGGCGGTACATCCAAGCGTCCTCGTCCTCCATTGTCACCAGCCAGCTTCATCTTCACAGTCTCCAAGAAGTCGAGCAGGTAATGTTCTGGGCAGTAGACTGTAGTAGTCTTCATCAGCACCTCCAAGTTGGGCGTCTCATGGAATAGGTAGGGCGAACTCAGGTCCACATACTCCACATTTTCCTTTTTGTTCAGCTGCAGTAGCGTTTCCAGCAGACAAATCTTCTCATATCCATATACCAAGATCTTGACTGGCCATCCCGATTCACTGTTCTCGTGCAGCCATCTTCCAACTGTGTCACATACAATTTGCTTCAAGGCCGAATATGAGAGGTGTGTTTGGCCGGCTCCATTGCCCGACCATCTCAGTCCATGTTTAGCTCTTTGTAATTGATTGCTTTCAACCAGGCCGCTTGTTTTCAGCAAAATGTCCGGGTATGGTGACTTGAAAAAGTAGTGGTGAGTCAACACATGATGTTCATCGTCACGTTCCAATATTGCCATCTCCTTGACAATAAACTGGTTATTCAATCCCTCAAAGCCTTGAAAGTCCATCAAGTAGATTGGTATTGGTCCAAAAAGTTCTGTAGCCCTGCTTGGTGTGATGCCATCTTCGTCGTCATCATCAGTGGAAGCCTGGTTGAGGTCGGTTGTACTTGTAGAAGCGTCCTTCATCAACGATGTCTCATGTTGAGTGTAGTAGCCTGGGCAGCAGCCCACAACATCCTCTCCATCGCTGGGTGGCAACTCCCCCTCCTCCTCATCCAAAAAGCGTAGAACTCTCCTGGACATGATGACTGCTTCACTCGACGCTTCTTGCAACTATGAGCATACTGCTGCTTGCTGACCGCCTTTATATCCTCCACCACTCTCTCTCTAGGCCGATTGAACAAGACCAGTCATTGGCTGATACTCCTTAACCACTTCGTGTATCAGCAGACAATAGGCATGTGTATTTCCTGGAATGTTGTCACTTGCTTCAAACTCAACTCTGATGTCAATGCTTCCCGTCTTGAGAGATTCGTTTTGACGTGAACAGTCAATGGGAAACAGTAACATCTTACCATCCCGCACAGCCTGTTTCTCAAAAAGTGGGTTGCTTGCTCGAGCGTCATCACGATTGTAGACTCCATTGAATGCTGCATACATATTGTACACTTGGTTGTCATCACCATTGATGCTTTCATACGGATAGTACTTGTTGTTCAAAAACACTCGAATGTCTTTCATTTTGCACATGTCAAAGTATGAGCTATTCACAGTAGCCGCTCCTCTTCGTCCAGTCTGCAGTCCAATCACAATGTATCTTGGCTTCTCCAGCTGAGTAGTCGACTTGACAGTCCACGTATGTTTTGTGGTCTGTGGCAAAGATGGGTACTCGTACAGTTCCCAATGTCGGAATGGCATTGAGATGGGCGTGTTGTTTTGCACCAGTCTCAGCAGACGCAATTTTTCCTCATCAGACACCTCTACATAGGGCATCCTCCACACCAGTTTCTCAATTATGACCTTGCCTGCTGTATTCAAACAGTCTAAAGTGTCAGCACTGCGTCTCAGCACCAGCTCCTGTTTCACATTCAGCATAATCTGCCTATAGTCCTCGGCAAAGCCCAACAGGTATCTAAGTGGCACATTCATGATGGTTGTGTTGGCACCATTGGCATCAAACGTGCCAAACCCTGCCTGGGCATCATATCTGTAGCCGGCTCCATCCATCTTGAGCTGTTCTTCCCGCTCAAAGGTCATGGCATTCTTCATCAGGCTGGCAATGCCAGGGCTACGTATGCTGTCCACTACAACTCCATTGATCTCGTAGCGTATTTCCGAAAACAGGTGGGCAAAGAATCCAGAAACACAAGGTGAGCCTCCCAAGGTTGCATTTGCTGCATTGGTCACCTTGTACTCCATGTGCAGATAGCTCTCCGATGGCAGTGTATAGATGTCCTGCTGCTGAATTGATATCCGAATCTCATCGTTGGCACCAAAGCCTGTAGTATACGGTGCATGAGAATGATATTCATAGCCAGTGATGCTATTGTCTTCTGAAGGGCCAGCCCTTGTCACATCCAAAACTCCCATTTTTCAGTGTTGTCGTCGTCTTCCTCCTCTTACAACTTGATAGCCTTTCTTCTGCAGATATTTGATGCTGCTCGATGTTAACACCACAGAGTCCAATGGTCGAATGACGTCTTTCACAAATGGTGCCCTATTAATAGACTTTTGTTCTACCACCTCCATGGGGGACATTGCTGCTTCCAATCCTTGATTCCACTTGCCAAATAATAGCACCATCACTTGGGTTGTTGTCGCAAATGTAAGGTTATGTTTATCGGTTCCTCCCTAAAGTCCACCAGACGTCCGTTCTCATCAACAATCTCCAATGTAATGCTACCAATCTGCTTGGTGTCTACCGGTAAATAGATGACATTTTGTATAGTCACATTCATTTTATACCCTGGATCAACATCTGGGTAAAACTCATAGATCACGTGATCCTTGCCTCCATTTGAGTAGGATCCACTCACAATGTTACACTTTATATGCAGCACATTGGGACGACTGATTTGCACTGTCGTGATACCTCTAGTCTCGACTTTAGCTTCTACAACTTGGTCGAATCCCAACAGCTTTCCTATTGAATCAGGTTGTCTAAAGTCCAACATGGCGTCGCATAATACTAAGCATTTCAAGGTTGATGGGTCCACAGCCATCTGAAACTTGACTCCACGCTTCTTCATCCTTGCCTCCAGCAGGTTGGCAATTGTTTGAAATTCAAAACTACCTTCTGGCAATACTACCTTTTGCCAAACCATTACTGGAGCTTTTTCTCCTCCTGCCTGGGCAGCTCTGGGCTTCCTTTGAGTACCCTGGTTAGCAGTATCACTAAACAACTGCTGAGCAAACACTTTACCTGTAACTTCCTCATGAGTCATTGCATAGTCGTCCTCTGGCTTAGCTGCTGCTTTCTGGTCCACTTTTGGAGCCAGGAAATGTAGTGCATTGTTGTAGCCATTCTCAACATTTGGTATAGAGTTGCAGCTAGTAAAGCTGATGAGTCCAATTTCCCATTCGCCATTGCTTGTATCAAGTGGCGGGTAAAATTCACTTTTCAATATTGAGGTTCTACCTCCAAAGCAGAGCATCATGGTCTTGACTGCTCAGTGTACTATTACACAATGACTTGATAAGAGTATAGACTAGAACCTTTATACTATGTGGGTGGGAGAAATGAAAAGACAATTGTTGTACATTGTTATTTATTTTCATCAAGCAAAAACTTTAAACATAAATGTCCGCATATATGAGAGTAGAGATCCTCTTGCTTCTGGTCGTAGTTGTACTCGATCCTTGCTGCTGGACTCGATCCTCTGTGCATGTAGTCGATAAACTCCTGCGGTGGTCTCAAATTGCCAAATCCGTCAAAGTAGCGAACGATGCCATCCTTCTTCTTCACATAGCACACCCAATGTGTGCCAGCTCCATCACTTTGGTCCAGGTTGATGATGCCACACTCTTGATCCAGTGGTCCATTGGTTGGTAGAGCATCTTGCATGAAAACTCCTCGAAATTTCTTCAGCTTGAGACGGCAGGCGTACTTGTAGAGGTCAGCATCTGTTAGCGCTCGGTCGGGTAGAGCAACAATCATCTTCTGCCGCCACATTGACGGCGACGCACCCCGTTTCCCGTCTTCTGACGTCTCAGGTACAGACCTCTACCACTCCTTTTCCTGGAAGCCGCTGTAGTTCTCTTCTTCTTCTGTGCAGCTCTCCTCTTCGCTCCTCCTCCAAACTTTGCCTTGGCCTTCATGATGTTGGTTACTGCTAATGCTGCAGCTCTCTCTGCCAATCCAGCGTCTGAAGATGTTGCCACACTCCAAGCTCGTTCAGCCAAATCTCTGTCTGCTGCTGCTCTGCTCCTTGTATCACTATTCCTCGAATAGGCAATGTCGTGCTGCTTGCAGGCCTGATCAAGTTTGTTGATTCCTTGATCACCTCTTGCCAATCGTTTTTCAAGCTTTGTACCCGGTCCACAGTATTGGTAGCCGGGAATATGAAGTTCTACGGGCAGTACGTCTATCGCTTTGTTGACTATTGTACCTGCTGCGTTTGTGATTGCAGAAAGTACTCCTCGTCCTCGGTACCTCCGTCTACCTCTGCATACAGCCATCTTATGTCAATCAGCGACCTTGTCATCTCATTTTATACCCTTGGATGGCTTGGTGATTCCCATAAGCTTTAACATTTTATCCCTCAATTGTTCTTTAGTCAAATTGCGGCTTTCACTTGACGAACTAACATCCAACATGATAGTGAGACACTTTTCAACCACATCCTTTGAATGTTCATCCATCCTTTTCTCCAAATACTGTTTGTTCACTCCATCTGTAGGTTGAATTGGATCTTGCATATCCGTCAGTATTGATTTCTTAAGGCTTGTCATTAATTGCAATGTATCGGGATCTCTTCTCTTTGGCAAATGAAATGACATTATATCTCTACATGTAATCAGATTCACAGCATCACGATTGCTGCGTGGATTTGCCAAATTGATCATACGCCTATGACGGGCATTGATGTTTCCCAAAGAATTCATGTCTGCTCTCAAGAGACTTACTGCCCATCAATGCAACATTGCCGCCTTATATAGTGTGTGCAGGCTTACCAACTATGTAACCGCCTTCCTCCAACTCTTCCAAGATTGAGTTGATTTCATTCTCATGTCCAGTGTTGCCAACTGCTTTAGACTGATCCAACAGCTTCAGTCTGTCCACAAGTTCGTTGGGATCGTTGTAGTAGACATATTCAATCCTGTTGCCATTACTTGCAACCATATTGAAAGGTGCCAACAGTCCTCTTCCAGCAACTTTGGCTCCTTTCCCACTGACTGCTTCTCCTCCTCCTCTTATCAGATCTCTGATTGTCCTCTTGTACTTGATATTGTTATAGTTTGCAATCTTACCATTTGGACTGTAGTTTTCTCGGTACACATTGGTAAAATCCAAAAGTACTTTGTAGGTGTTCAAGTCATCTACTTTCACTTTTCCTTTGTCGGGCATTTTCATGAAAACCAGCTCACAAAGGCCTGGTGTAGCTCTGAAAGTCTTTTCAATTCTACCATCTGCAGGATTAGACAGCACAATCTTGTTACCTTTAGGTCCAAAGGTAAGCAGCTTACTGCCTAGATAGTACAAGTTGTCTATCACTTTCGGTCCAAATGCATCATCAAAGTTAAAGTCCTTGCGCACTGATTGCATAATGTACTCCCCCACTGGTTTTGAAGCCAGATCAGATTGGGCCAACGCTTGTTGTGCCACATGACTGCTAGTATCAAGCAATTTCTCAACACTAAGGTTTTCCTCATCATCATCGTCATCACCCATGTCTTGACGCTTCCACAATTGTCGTGCAACACTCGAAGTACTTGCAGCTGGACTTGCACCTTCACCTGTTCCATATGTTTCAAAGATTGGTGACTCCTCTTCTCTAATATCTGGCAGTGATTGCAGTCTATGCTTCATCCTTCCTGGATAGGGAGTGCTGCTGCTGGCTGGTGTTGTTGGCGGTGTAGGCAATATACGGGGTGCATCCAAAAATGGTGTAGTCATTAGATGTGTCTGTTGTTGAGCCGGTGGTTTAGAAGATTTGAGTGTTTCAACAATATTGGCAAGTGGATCACTAAGCGGCTTGAAATGTTTTGCATGCTGCTCCTCTGTCAATTCCCTGCCCAGTGTCAGCTCTCTATGCTTCCTCTTGATGTTACGCTTCAGCTTGACAATCTCCATGATGGTTGGTGCAATCTCTTCCACAGTTTGCTTCATCTCCTCGTCCGTCTCACTCGGCGTTCAGTGCTAGACTGAGCGAAATCACTGCTATGCTTCAACTAAGAATGTATCAAGGCCATTCCTGTAGCGCCCTCTATTCTTGTCTGAGGACTGATCAACTACAAGGAATGCATGCGCAGATGATGACCATACATCATTGCATATTCTTCTGAATTCGTCAAAGGTCATGTCAGATCCCACATGATCTCTGTACAAATGTTTCATATTCAGTTCGTCTTGTTTAAACATGATTAGAAAATTGGCATTGTCACGTATCAACTGTTTTGGTATACGGCTATAAGTCTGTGCCAGATAAAATGCATCAACGTTACTGTGTCGACCAGTGGTAAAGTAACGTCTGATGGTTTCCTGTTGCTCACAGATCACATCGTCGAAAATTATTATCGAGTTGGCGGGCAACTCATGTGGTGCAGGTATCTCTTCACATGTGTCACACTCGGTGTAGCTCAGTTTAGGTCCAAGGTCTTCCATAATGGTGCGCAGTAGCTGATACTTTGGTTGAAATGCAGTTTTTGAGTAGAGATAGATGTTTGAAAATGAGATTCCTTTACGATCGAAAAGCATGTTGAACAGTAAATTTGTTTTTCCACAGCCTGACGGTCCACATATAATGCAGCGCATATGGTTGGGGAACAAAGGCCCATGACGTTTCTTTGCATTCATTTCTGGGTCGGTCAGACCACAGCCTCTCACCACTTGATCAAAGTCAATTATATTGAACCTGTGACTCCTTTGCACAACCGGCTTCATCACACTAAATCTGCTCTATCAATCCAAGAGTCGTGACTGCGATCGTATCCTTTCCAGCGCACCAACAGTTTATTACCTTTCCTTCTCAGCACTTTGGCAATTTCAAAAACACTGAGTACTTTGGTTTTCACAATCTCTTCTGCGTAGAATCCTCCTTGCACACGCTGTCCTCTGCAATCTTCCAACTCGTATGTTACAGGCACTGTAGGTCGCACACGTGTTACTGTGAACAGCTCATTTGTCCAATTGGGTAGGTAGCCCTTGTCGAATGTCATTTTATACTTGCTTATTCGAACCTTATCACCTGGATCGACTGTTTGGTGAACACCTGGATAGAACCGGTTTTCAGATTTTTCCAACAAGCTCTGTTGATACTCTTGACGTTGTTCACCAAGTCTGGAGAGCAGTAATGTCTCATGCTCTTTTGTAACATCAACCGGTCGCATACCTATTGTCCTATGGATTCTTCCATTGTACTCTTTGACAAGTGAGGTTAGAATATCTGTCCAGCGATAGGTTCCACGCTCAGTGAATTTGATCCACATTAAATGTTTAAGTGTTCTGTTGAAACGTTCCACTATTGAAGCCTTCTTATCTGAATACGTTGAATAGTGATTGATGTCATAGTGTTTCACAAGTTGTTGAAACTTTGAATTGAACCACTCTTTACCATCGTCAGTTTGCAAGTGTTTCATTGGATTCTGCTCAAATATAGGATGCATTGCCTTGACAACTGCATCGGCTGACTTGTTCTTTATCGGAATAGCATAAGCATACTTGCTCAGACAATTGATAATTGTAATAATGTACCTGTATCCTTTGTTCTGACGTGCATACGGTATCATCTCAACTAGATCAGCCTGATACAGATCATCTAGCCCCTTCACAGTTACCATACGTGTTGGGAAATTCCGACGAGCTGACCTGTGCAACTCTCTTGCTATTGTAGCCTTCTCCATACTGATACATAATATATGTTTACATAATATATATACTAGGCATTGAAATGGCGCCAGAATGTCAGTGATTGTTGCACACAGTCACGTTTTTCCTGGATGGCGCCAAGGTCAGTACTGCTGCACACAGACATGTTTTTTCCTGCATCATACCAATGAAGCTGTCAAGGTCAGCGATTACGTAACACATTTGCATAATATTGCGCAATTCCACAGACATGTTTCATTGGTATGGCGCCAAAAGGCTAGTTTAAGTCAATCATGGGTTAGAAATTAGTAGCCAACACATGGATATACAATATTTATTGACAATAGAAATGATATACATACAGTTTAGTCCATGATATCGACAAGCACCCAATGGTACAGCTGTCCCAGGTTGGCAGCAATTTCACACAGTCCTTTGCCAAGAGGGAATTGTAAAATAATAGCATCATTGTAAAGATTACTTATGAAGGCTTCAGGAAAGCATAATGACACTGTTTCCACAAAGTTTTGTAATGTTCCAAATGGTTCAGGTTGTTCTTCGTAGCCGAAACAGAATAGTGGTTGCAGAATCCAGTGGTTGCTGGTAACATGTTGACAATCTCCACAATCGCACATTATATCGCTCTGCTGGCTCCACTGGTGATGGCTGGTGGCGGTGAGTTGTCCAGAGTCTTCGGTACAGCTGTAGTAGTAGAGAGCGTAGGACAGTGTGGTGTACAGACCGTGTCTGATGCAGCAATGATGGCTTCAAGAAAGCCCAGCGATGTGAAGGATGGGTGGAGACAGGTGCGCAAATTGTATGCGCAATGGACTCGTTGGCACAGGTCCTCCTCCACATTGCGTTCTGCAGCCAGCTTCATGTACCATTCGTTAACGTCATGGCCCATTGCATCAATGGCTTCCTGTGTAGTATTCTGGTGTAGCACCATTCTTGACACCAGGCACTGACGTATGTGGAACACATTTGATTTATCCAGTCCATGCTCCCTTGATGTTAGAAATTCCTCAGTCCTGTACTCTGGGTCCAACGAGCTAACGCTCACAGCAGCTGCCACAAGTAGATAGTATGTTGCCTGCATCATGATTGAAGGTCATCCGCCGATGCACGTCCATTTATAGCCTCAATGCTCATTAATTCTTGGAAGTAATCATGACGTCACTGCTGTCCATGACGTCATCATCACTGCTGTCCATGACGTCATCATCATTACGAGCCCGCTTCGTGGGAGGCTGGTCTTCATCAGTGGAGGTTCTTTTGTTACTGAGCTGATGGTGCCCAAATGCCATAGTGCTGATGCCATCATCCATTATGCTTCGTTTTTCATCAGCATTGCTAAGAACCTTCTTCTTTTGCACAGTCATCATGATTTGGTGTTTTCGTGTGCTGAACATGACTTGCTCTCTATAGATCGCCTCATCTCCATAGAGGCAGTCCAGGTAGTCGTGGAAGCCGATGTAGCGTTTGGCATTGGGATGATCCTTTGATAGCTCTTGACCCAACACAGGTCGCCGTACTCCCTTGGCCTTCTTGATGAGTCCACTCTTTGCCTGGCTAGGGTGAGGATTGTAGCATCGACATGCGTACAGCTTGGAGCGCAGTCCAACATACTCGTGAGGAGCTCTGGCCGAATACTCATCTTTGAACTTTCCCAACACCATTTTGTTTGTGTGAGAGTAGCAAGGATGGTCGGTTGGGTATTCTGACATGTCAAAGATATCTCGCAGCTCCTTGATGTTGAGTATGTCCTTGTACATATCTTCTGTCTCAACCAGGTAGAAGAGGCTGTCTGTGTCCTGGTACAATAGCTTGAGACGATCGTTGTAGATGGGTTTCATCACATCATAGTGGAATTCGTACATTAGGGTTTTACTGATGTCCAGCAGGCCCCACCCAAGGCCCCTGACCTTGGCCTATCAGTATTGAATATGCATAGTCATGCTATGGGCTACCTAAGTGGATCCCAAACTATTGAGTCATGAGCAGACACAACTGGAATGAGAAGGTTGATGATGTAGGATCTCTCTCATTGAAACTTATCCATTGGAATTTTAGGGAGAGGAGAACCACTTTTAAGGGGTCATCTTTTGGGTAAGGGGGGACCTTTTTTTTAGGATGAGGGGTCCACATTTAGGGAGAGGGGGACCATTTTTAGGATGAGTGGATCACTTTTCAGGCAAGGGGGAGCACTTTAAGGGAGAGGGGAACCGTTTTTAGGATGTAGGGGTCAACTTTTCGGGAGAGGGGGGCCACTTTTCGGTAATGGGAGTCATTTTTCTGGTGAGGGGTCCACTTTTAGGGTGAGGGGTACCATTTTAAGGATGAGGGGTACCATTTTTAGGATGAAGGGTTAACTTTTAGGGTGAGGGGTACCATTTTTGGGACAGAGGAACCACTTTTAGGGTAAGGGGAACCATTTTTCGGCAGAGGGGGTCCACTTTTAGGATGAGGGGGTCATTTTTAGGGAGAGGGGGGTCACTTTTAGGGAGAGGGGGGCCACTTTTAAGAAGAGGGGGTCACTTTTTGGACAGGGGGGGGTCCACTTTTAGGACAGGGGGGTCCACTTTTCGGGGAAGGGGGGTCATTTTTCGGGTGGGAGGGGCCATTTATCACTTCCGGTTTGACTTCCGGTTTGACTTCCGGTCCATTGTATTACTTCTGGTTTGACTTCCGGTTTGACTTCCGGTTTGACTTCCAGTTTGACTTCCGGTTTGACTTCCGGTTTGACTTCCGGTTTGACTTCCAGTCTGTCATATTATTTCCGGTTTGACTTCCGGTTTGACTTCCGGTCTGTCATATTACTTCCGGTTTGACTTCCGGTTTGACTTCCGGTCTGTCATATTACTTCCGGTTTGGACTTCCGGTCTGTCATATTACTTCCGGTTTGGACTTCCGGTCTGTCATATTACTTCCGGTTTAGACTTCCGGTCTGTCATATTACTTCCGGTTTGGACTTCCGGTCTGTCATATTACTTCCGGTTTGGACTTCCGGTCTGTCATATTACTTCCGGTTTGGACTTCCGGTCTGTCATATTACTTCCGGTTTGGACTTCCGGTCTGTCATATTACTTCCGGTTTGGACTTCCGGTCTGTCATATTACTTCCGGTTTGGGGGGTGAGGGGTGGGAAGGGGGGGGGGTGCACCAGAATCCCCATTTTTATACTACTCAGGTCTTAAACCTATGTAGGCTTCATCATTCGAAAATAATTGAATTACCAAAATTGGTCTAATAATAATATTGATTCAGTACCAATTTAAAAAAAAAAGGATTAAGGCTATCGAGAGTGAACTTTTATGTAGCCTGATAATTGACAAGTTACAATAATCAGAATGATTTACTGCAGTATATACAAGTGATAATGAACTCAGTATCTAGATTTTTATGCAAAATGCTTCAAAAGATACCTTATTTGTTCATATCTTACTCAATTTGTCAAGTTATTGTATAAAGTTCAGTTCAACATTATTTTAAACTGTCAATACTAGATTGTCGATATTAGATTGCCAATATTATATTGTCGTTATTAGACTGCCAATACTAATCTATCAATAAATTATCGTTTACTAATCTATTACTAATTCTATAAAGAATTCTGGATTAAGACTCATATAAACTGTAATAATTAACTTTCAAACATATCGACATCATTCGATAGTTCAAATACATTCATGGCTTTCATGCATGACATTTTATTATGGCAATATACTGCATTTTCAAATTGATGCGTTCATGTGTTACATTCAATTCCAATCATCTCATAAACCTCATTTGATTACGTCAAAATCAGCAAAATTAGCTCATGGATTGATTTAAATTGTATGAGAGTTGTGATTTTCGTATTGTTCAATTTTGTTATTCTCTTGAGAAGTGTCATTATCCGGTCGACCTCAAATAGCACAATATCCAATGTCAGTTATTCAAAATTAAATTTTGCATATATTTGCTGGATTCAATTCAATTCACAATACACATTGGCTTCACTTTCATATAAAGTATTGTAAAATGGAGATTGGAGTACAGGATTCCGGCTGATAAGCTCCCGTGCAGTAGAATATTGTGCTTTTGTTGGCTTATTCCGTATCAAGCGTTGAACAAAAGAGGAACAATGAACCCCTAGTTTACTTGGTTTGGCTCCATTCTCTGTGCTAGCTGGCGTCTCTATCAAGAATTCATCATCGTTTAATTCCAGTTTTCAAATTTGTGAGTTGTGATCAAATGTTCAACGTATTATAATTATGGTGGAGCAGAAATGAACTTTGAATATGATTCAAAGACCTTCCCAAAGGATCCCCACAATTATTATTCAACCACACTAACACATAGAAATGGATGGTGCATAATTGTGTGGATTTAAAATATATAGAGCTGTATTGTATGATGCATGCTAACTTCTGAATAGCTCGATTGGATCCAAAAGTAGGTACAGTACTAGAAAACAAGGAGATTTCAATTAATTTTCTTTTTAAAATTGTTGCTTTTAATGCTGTTGTCATTGTTGTTGTCAGTGTTGCTGTCTTTGTTGTTGTCGTTGTTTTTTTTATTGTTGTAATTTGTTATGAATTTGGGAGTAGCCCAAATTTATTTTTTAAATTACTTTGTATCACCTTCTTGTTCAGCATCATTTTAAACGTTATTAAATTTTAAAGAAAAATTTTTATGTAAAGTTTTCAGGATTAGGGCATTTAAAGCAAGTTATTGGGGAGTTTAGATTTTAATTATTCGTTTTCAAAAGAAATAATACAATCGCTTTGGTTTTCATGTTGAAAATGGTTTTACAGTGAAGCATTGTTTTCAGATGCAATATCAAGCAGGATCGACTCCCACGGCCCTCTAGTAAAAGAAGATAGAGCTAGTTTCTCATTCTTTTGCTCTCTTTTACACTCTCTGAACCTGTTCATTTTCGATTACGGAATAGGCCTTTTGCGCAGGCCTGGAGGCAAGTCGAGGGCTTTGATTCGCTAAAAGTTGCATAGTTTTGTAAATGGCATATAGTTTCGGAACACCGATTCCCACCTAGAGCGAGTTGTAGTCAGAAGTCAAGCAACAGCTCTTTACTCTACAAAATTGCTTGGAGCACAGACCGCGTTCCTTAGTATGAAGTTCCAGTTGAAATTTGAGGTTATGGTTACTTGAAATTTTTTTTAAGGCCCTTGTGCTGGGCATAATTATAGAGTTTATTAGTTTAATAATGTGATTTAGAAAGTTTATTATTAGGAAACCACCACTCACTTATCTTTAGTTCGTATTTGTTTGTTTGGTTTGGAGATAACCTGTAATGGACATCGCCACTTTATAAGGTAACAACAATATTTTTTTTAACATGTAATACTTTGTTTGAGTTTCTGCTACTAATTGATGAATCTGTGGATTTATATTTCTAGGTTATTGCTCTCATGTACGTAATAAATGTATGCAATTGTTTGTCATAATCCATATCCATAAGACTGGACTTAGAGAAATTTAGGATAGAAAAGGAATAGTTCGAATAATTCAATTTAGGTAGAAAATTGATTAATCAATGTAGATAGAAAGCCAGTAGTAAAAGTTAGCTTACAGTTTTCAAGGCGATATTACTGTTTGATAAAAGATTATTAACTATATGATGTAACTAAGTAACTCAACTTCCTAGTTTCTGTAATGAAATTAATGTCTACTATTTTTGAATACTGTGATATGTAATGATACTTGTAAACAAGGAGTTAGATTTGTTTAATTGTCTTAGATTAGTAGGAATATAAATCTGTTAAATGTGTAATTAAGTGACATGAATGTTTAAGATTTGTGGTCGTGAAATTAATTTGGACATAGTAATCTTCATTTAAAAATAAAAGGTTTATTTCTTTATCAGAGATAGGAGATTACAAGATTTGAAATTTCAGCGGTTCCAGAATTCCAGTATTCCAGAATTGGAGACTTCCAGAATTCCAGAATTGGAGAGTTCCAGTTTTCGTGATTCGTAATTCCTGATTCCTGCGTTCGATTATTGAGGAGAGTTCCTGAATTAAGCAGAATCTCCTGATCAAGAGCCGGTCACAACCAGAGGGAGACCAACCCTGGTGGATTAGATCAACGAATTTACTAGATTCATCATCGCTTCGACATGAACTCAGTACCTTTTCGCATTAGTAAGGATTATCGAATGAGGTAACAAATTTATTATATTTCATTCTTCGACCAAAGTGAGTGCAACGAATGAATCATGGCCAATTATTAATTCAGTGAAATAAAAGAATACGTCAATATACTTTTCAACTAAAGTAACCTACGAAATGCGCAATAATTTTAAAGACTTTTGAGATATTGACAAGTTTGAATTGATAAGTAATATCTCATCTTTTGTTGATAATTGATATGGATATTTTTCAGATTTGATTATTTTGAACTAGGTTAATGAATGGTAATTATATTTTCGAGTGGTTGTTTCCTAAACATGCGCTTAATTTGGCTTGGTAACCTGTTTCCTCTTGATTTCGTATACATAAGTATTTAACGGTGTTTTGGTGTACAAACGTGTAGAAAAGAAATGTTTTCCCTTTTCCACGTTTCGCCTCCTAAATTTTTAGTTGTTTGCATCGCCCTAAATTTATTCTAAATTAAAAAAAATTGATGCAACAAGTTGTTGTTGTAGTCGTTGTCCTTGTTGTTGTTGTTGTTGTTGTTGTTGTCAGTGTTGTTGACGTTGTTTTGGGTGATTCAGTAATTAAAAAGACAATTGGTATGCAGTAATCCTGCCATCAATGTTTCTCATCACTTACTTATTCACCTCATTACCCACGTGCAAGTCTCCAGGCTCATTAAAAAACATTTGGAATTCATCTTATGGATGGGATCTATTCAACGAATGGATAAACTTTGTTCTGTTTATAACTTTAAAATTGAGTTGAATGATTAATGTCTTCTTGAAAATCACCCTATGTTTAGACAAAGTTTAGTTGTACAGTTCGTAAAAAAGTTTTGATTCTTCTTATTCTTTTTTTTGTTTGGAAGATCTCATAATATTATATGCTATTTATTATTTCTATTTTCAATTCGACGATTTTCTATAATTCAAGGAAAGATTTCAACACTATCAAAAATGAAAACGCCAACACTGTAAAAATAAATTGGATAGTTGGGATAAGCAGCAGTTTTCGTAATATTCGCCAATTTTTCTTGTATTTGAAATAAACAAGCTGTTCAATGTTTTGAAAGCAACCTAGAGCCTGTAGAGGAAATCTTAATTATTTTAATACTCGTATTTGACCCCCAAACTAAAAAATCAATAGTGGTCTTACTTTGACTACGAGGAAGATGTATACAAAGCTTCAAGAGTCTAAAATCTAGACTCAGACAAGACAGATGGAGAGACAGACAACCGGACAACGGCATGTTTTTAGTGAGGCCCTGTCGGGTCCTTTAAAGAATAAATTATTGTATCCTAGAATAAAATTAGTAGAACTGGTGTTGATATCGTGGAATCTCTCCATAATTGAAACAAAACAGAAGTAGTCAAATTTCACTAAACTTAAATAATTTGAGTCTCGGGACTATGGTTTCGTGTTTTACTAATACATCTTTGGCTGTTTTGTTTCAATTATTCTAGAATAGTTTTCACTAGTGGACTCCTAATTACGTTACGGCAATCCGCATCTTCAAGCTTGGTTTTAGTTCTGATTCAGGTCAACTTCGCCACATTTTGCATTAAAGCTCTCAGATAATTCGCGAATTACCAACAGATTTCCACTGAACTCACTTTGTCCTGTCATCTTTGAAGAATATTGTTTCACAGCTCACTTTTGAACAGGTGATCAGTATTCAGAGCCAAGCTATTCAAGACCAAGTCGTAAGTGGCGGATAAACGTTTTGCAGAATAAATGGGATGAGGTCGAAGGGTGGTGAATCCTGTGCCCTCAGAGCTCTCTATATCTATCCACACCTCACATGCAACCTTCGACTATATTAGAGGTTGAATAAATTCACTTGCAGTGCAAGAAATATTTCTTCTCGAGTTTTGGTTGAAAAGTCGTGATTTTCCTAGAATAATTGAAATTTGGAGAAAAGGAGAACTAAGTCTCCAAATTTTTATTTATTTGGAAGACGCGTGAATCAGTTGGATCAATAGATTGAATAATCTTGAAACATTTGTAGTTAGTTGAAACCAAGTTAGTTACAATAAAGCATATAACGTCATGCTCCATTATAAAACGAGGTCCTGAGCGCTCGCAACTGACTATTACGATGGCCAAACACTGCGCTCGTCAAGACTCTTTGGAGGACAACCACTGCAATTTTTTGTGTGACTCTAGAATGACCCTGGCGTCTCAACAAGACTTGAGATCTGAGCTTCAAGGAAGGCCTGAGCAGCTCTGAGTATCCCGCAGTAAGTTGGTTCATGTGTTTTTTCCTCAAAGGAATTCTGGGTGTCAGAACTAGAACCCACAAAAATGGCTGTTTTCACAATGCTATAGAAATCAAGAAGCAAAACATAAAATGAGTCTCACATGATACTGTATAGTCCAATCTCAATAAAAATGTATAAAGTGAAACAAAATTTCAAATATTTAGAAATAATGTTCTGTTTTGAGATATTCACATATCAGATATAGATATATAAACGACTTGTTTATGTGCTGTTCTCTGTCGACGAAACTTGAATAAGACACTGAAAATGGCAGAGAGGAAGAATAAAAAGACATTGAGATTCAATTGAATCGGGAAATCAGCCAAATGGTATATAATCGATGGTGTCTTTGAAACGTCCTTATAGTATTAGCTATTCTATTAAACAAACACTCGAATAAATGTGGACTTCATCCGATGTCATGGTGCTTTTTAAACTTTCAATTTTAATTCAATACTGTATTTTGAATTTGTTATTCAATTTCATACACATTACATTACATAATCACAATGAGATTGATAAAAACGTATAATGGAAATGCATAAATTTTTGCAACCAACTTTAGTTTGTTATGAGTGATTGAGTTTGCAATGTTCGTCCACCAAACGATTTTTCCAATACCAAAACCTACATGATTTTGTTGTATTTAATTTAGTACCGTGCTCGCATTCTTCTATATTCTTTTTGTTCAATGTTAGCGATAGTTCTATTCTGGCACAGTACATTATTCATCATTTCATCGGTGATCCTCCTGGTTTTTTCAATTTATTATTAAACAATACCATTGAAATATCGAATGTAGAAAGTCAATAAAAACATATTTTTTGTAGAAATCAATAGAAAATTATCCAGAAATAGAGAACAATCATTTTTCTTTATCATATCAGGATCAAATATGGTAGTTTTTAAGAAAGTATTGAAGAAAAGTTATTTAGACAATTCGTTAAAATTTTCTTATTAAGAAGACTGTTTAAAAACTGAATAATCGTATACAGTCTAATCGGTGACTAACATTTAAAATATTCACTAAAATATCTGTCTAGTTGGAATGAGCTGGCTTGATATAGAGAAAGAACTAAATATAATGTAAGCCACATTTGATGGAGTGACACCCAATTACTATACTGCGTGCAGACAGCAAGCAGAAATCTTTTGTAATCTAAACCTTTTCCATCTTTCCCATAGCAATTTCTGTTCCCACGCACTTTCATCAGGGACTTTACTTGGTATTCTGGTCTTTCCCACCCGTGCTACGTGGACTAGCCACTGTCCTCTACAAGTTCTATTCACTGATAATATCACGGCCTTAGAAATAAACCGTATTATTCTTTATTACGTCGCAGCCAACCCCATTTGCCTGAATTTTGCGTCCCTGTAGCACTATAAATCCTTCTTAGAACTTCATTATCAAACAACCCCATCTTCATGATGACCTCCATTTTAGAACTCCACGTACTTAACTCATATCCCACAGATTATTATGATTGCAGCGAATGACCTGTTCTCTCTTAATTTGCTTTCCGTCTTACAAATGGATAAGAGGTCAGTGAGGGTGAAAGTAGAATTACTTTTCTAATCAAGAAAGTGTCCCATAATAAAATTGCGATTTTCAATATATTCGAATATTTATATACATGTTTATGAATACACACAGTGTAAGAATACATATACATAGTGAATAGTAGATATATATACATATAAACATATATTGATTTAATGAAATATCAAGTAAAATAAATAATTAAATAATTATAGTGAATGTTGAATAGTTCAGTTATTCATGATACCTGATATCAGCATTTTTAAACTATCAAACAAGGTAGACAAAGATTCGCAAAGCAAAGTCATTTTAGAAACGGTCAGTTTCAATTTGTAAATATCAGAAGTGCTCATGACAAATATGGTCATGAGGTGCTGAGAAACGAAATTTCTTGTAAACATTATTGGTTTCGAATGACTGATGAAATTCAAATGTGTAAAGTGTATTTTTTTTTGGATTTTGTGGTTGGTGACTAAATTGTGCAAATCTGAAATGTAGTGGTTCATTTGAGATTCATTTATTTTAGAGTTTATCAATGAGCAAATGCTCAGTTTTGGACAATTACATAAACTAAATTTAGACAATTTTATTTAAAAAAATATCATCTGTTGAAACGCATTACCATGTTCCGGATTACATGTATTTCAACGGATTACATGGCTAAACTGCGAGGTGGAGTTATCCGTGAAGGATCTACCCACCCTAAAAATCAATACGCAGATAATGATAATTGAAAGAAAAAGTGAAATTAAGAGGAATCGAAAAAGAAGAAGAAAAATAGCACTTCTGTGACTTCGAATTGCGTGTGATGAAAGGATGAAAACTTAATGAATATGATGCTAATTCATAGTGCACTGCGCACTATGTGATTAAAAAACTAAATTTATGGATAGTTGAGATGTGTACTCCATCTATATCTTGAGTTGGTCAATGATGAATGGAATAAATAAAAAATAAAATAGTCAAGTTGAAAAAGATTAAAAATAGTGAGTTGAGAGCTCATGTTGGAGTCATCATTGGAATAGTTGGACATTTGTAGATGAAAGTAAATAGAATTCAATTCTGGATCCATGATTATTTTTCTTAGATTTTATTATATTTTTCAGAGCAGACAACGTTGATTGATTGAAAAAATTGATAATATTGATGGAAGTCTTCAAGATTAATGGCTGTTATAAAACGAAATAAGTCGAAAAAAAAATTTACCACATTGTTTCCAAATCTGAATGAGATTTCTTGCTTTGGCTACCGTATGTTTTGCTTACATGATCTATTAAATTAGCTCTTTAAAGTACTTGAAATAATAATTTCTCCAGTTCTCGTAATAGTTTCATAAGCCTTTATAGTTATGATTTTTTGTTACAAATCCTCAATTGGTCGTATAGTCAATATACGTTTTCGAATGTGAAAATCATAATTATGTTTTTGTTGCCACTTACTGGAACACGTTAATGTTATAATTATATGTTTATCAAATTCATGACTTGTAATTAGGCTTTCTGTTGCTATTTTTTTTTCGAAGGATGAAACCCACATAGGTCTATGACCTGTGCGTGAGTAATGAATTTGATGATAGTGATTGATGAGTTGGACCTACAGTTTTAGGTGGGTTCCGAACCACCGGGAAGTGATTTTACAGCAGGTGAGTCTAAGCTGTTAGTTGTTTTGATGTTACTAACTGATAATTCTCGATAATATTCATTACTGTTCATAACAAGATAGTGGATGAGATAAAAAAGGTGACAGGATCCTTATCGAAAAGCCTCTAATATGTATATTACTCTCTCCATGGTTTCACCTTTATCCTTTCTAATCGATGAGAGCATCACAGGCGTGAACAGAAACGAGCCGATTCGGAAGCTCCCACGTCAGCAGATAAGATTGTCACTTTGCAGCATTTGGATAAGGGCAACGAGGTCCTAACCGTGCCGTTAACGCGTTGCTGATTTATGCCCCTGGGTTAACCCTTTCTGCTGCTGGATAATCAGCGGCTTTTGCCCGCTTGTTTTTCTCTCAGTAATCCTTCCACCCCGCCCGCCTATCCTCGCCCAACTCATTCAACGAGTAAAACTTTTATTGTAAATCATTTTAACTTTTGCTGCCTGCTCTGCAAAGCAAGGCGTGTCCTGCAGCTTCCACTCTGCCGCCGCCATGTTGCAGCGGTTGGAGGAAGAAGTGCTAATAAATAATACATCTGTTGCAGGAAGCCATTAAAGTCGGCATGTTTGCCTTTCTCTCGCGTTGAATCCAAGGTCTGTATGTCATGTAACGCAGCAACAAGGGCGTCGAATTATTTAATGTAATTATCTACGTGAGAACGATTCAAGAGAACCGCGCTTGAATAATCATGTAGTTTAGTTTCATCACTCTCCAAGTTCGCACTCTGGTGTCGGTTTTTGAGGCTCGGGAATCCTCATGTGACTATTTACTTGATGAATGAAATAGTGTCGAGAAAAGGCGAATGTTCAAGTGTGGAGTGTAAGCTTTCCACTGTTGCAATCTGCACAGCTTCAACCGGATACTGAATGAGCTATAAATCCATGGTGTTCATTGAATGTCCGCAGCACGCTGCCTGGAATTGGGTCATTTGATCTCTTGTCCTTTTGTAGGAGTGAAGCTACAGCTGAATGAATCTGATTGCATTTCCATTTCATCTGATATTATCCGCTTGACTCCATATGTCAACCTGCAACCAGCAGCAAGAATTGCATGGAACTTCGTCTTTAATCTCATTCCAGGTATAGACTAGTATTTCAAAAGGCAATTCTGTTGGCCGTATTCGACCTATGAAATAGATTCTACAAAGAGATTTGGATAAAATTTCAACTTCAGCTTCGTCAACGGACTTTTGCTGGGGAGTCGACCATAGCTGTATCTGAAACATACAATTCCTACATTACTTGAATACTGCATAATCATGTTTTCTCCAATAGAATAGAAATGATCCAATATCAATATTTATTTTGAATTAATCAGGAAAAAAAATTCAGGTTTTTATTTTTATAATGTTGCATCATCATAACAATCATGTTCCATGCTAAACTCGATTGAGTTGTGTTGTTATATTCTGATTTCCTTCCGAAATGGATTTGTTCTGTTATAGTACCACAGTTATTTTTTCTGCAGAAATAGTATATTGAACCACGCTTGACCACTTTTATCTGCGACAACCAGTTGTTCATTGAATTTGAATAGTGAAATATTTCAAAATTTGTAATAATGGATAATTTACAATAATTGACAAGGACATTTAAGAACTACAACTTGTTCTTGTTCATTTCCATGAGAAGATGCAACAGCCCTCAAGCTTTTTAGAAAAGGCTTTGAGGATGAATATCTTCATTTCAAACACAATTCTCTACTTCATGTTTCAGTTGAATTATCACAAATTGTTCCATAATAATATAAAAGATATGTTACAGAACATTCAATCAGAATAGGAATTATTCTGCGCAAAGTATTTTGTAGACCTACAATGTACATGAAAATTTATCATTTACAAATTAGATCTATTTACTGTGAACATATGTAATATTTCTTTCACCCCTCTCTATATTTTTTATCACAGCCCAAAATAATCTGAGTAGCAATGTCATAGAATACACTTTTGTAAAAATATCCTATGAATATTACAACATATAATCACTTCTCATGTCATTTTATCTCCAAACAATTTTATTCTAGTTATGGTGATGATATATCGATAGTCAAGGAAATGCTTATGATGTAGCTCATATAACTTTTTTGATGAGACTTTGCCTATACTTTGGAAGTCAATTTTGAGGATATTCGACTGGGTAGCGATATACGCCAAGCTATGACGGCGGCCTCTTGTCCATTAATCACTGGAACAGTGGCGGTGACAGTGAAAGAGAAGACGGCGAAGGAGGACGAGGGGTATAGAGAGAAGAAGGAGAGTGAGGAAGAGAAGTACTGGAGTGATGAAGGAGGCGGAGGATGTGATAAAGAAGAGGAGGTAACCTGAACTTGCGCCATCAGCATGTCAGGGTGTCGGCCTCATAGTCAGACAGCTCTGAATTTATGCCCGAGCCGTGTTTCGCTGATGCTGATGTGTTCTTTTGCTTGTGCATGACGAGGCTGTTGCGTTGCTGGATGCTGCAATTCAAAAGCTGCTTCAGTTTAGCCCTGTGTTGGCACTACCGCTTTCTGCTATATAGTTCTAGCATGCCTAATAGGGCAAACAAACTGTAGGGTGGAAGAAGAATATCTGATGTATTATCTCTGTCGACCTCAAGCCACAAACTTTAAACAAGAGCATTCATGAAGCACCTTGAGGCTTCTTTAACTCAAGGAAGACTTAAAGTTTCCCTTGATACTTCAAGGGAATTTCCCTTTATTAAAAAAAAATTCCCTTTATCATTATCAATATATGATAATGATAAAGGCAATGAAGAGCATTTTCAAGGAATCCTGAAGGATTGTTCATAAATACAGTCCTGAGAGGCCGTATTACATTACTAACTTCGTGATGATAACAATACGGCTGTTATGAGACAATCAGATTAATTAATCAGGAAGTACCGACTATTCAAATAATAGGCAACATCAGAGCCAATTTTTCCCACCCATTTCGCTTTTGATTTTCAATATAATTAACACCTCTAATCGTAAGAAAGGATACTATGAATATTTTGTTATCCTTTATTCCATGCTGTTGTCTGGAATTGCCTAAGTTTATTTGTATTATAATTCTTTGGAATAATAATATTGATAATTTTGACTATATATATATATATATATATATATATATATATATATATTTGATCCTACATGATTCCTAAACAGAAACAAAATGTTTACAATACTAAACATTAAAAAATCACTTATATTCATTTCCCAAGAGCTTCCGATCCTTCACTCTTACTCATTTTTAATGTCATTATTTCACTAATTGGAAAGCAGTTTTATCATGGTCTTACTTGTTTTCCTAATAATTATCTTCAAATATTTCTCGAAATTAACATTTCACTCTCCCTTCATTAGAAAATCAACATTCTTGTTAGGGCCTCTACGCACTGGTGTCTAAGACATCTGTCGTGTCTGAGGCATTTTTATCCAAAACCAACCCATGTTATTAAATGGGGGACTTACACACAGCTTGAGACATCAGTGCGATGCGACATCCCTGTTTCAGACACGCGTCGCACGAGACTGGTTGGCCGGTGTTTGGTAAGACATGTCTTACGACAACCGCCCTGGCACAAGCGCACTAGCGCACATACCCCCAAGCAACGAGGTTAGTGAGCCGTCTGCAACACATGTTATGCACTCCAATGACTAAGTATATCAGGAAAACTGTCTCAACATGCTAAAGACATAAGACACGCAAAAAACATCACGACACGTCAAATGTCTTAAGACACGATGTATGAGACACCTATGATACTATGATTGATGAAGTATATCGTATCCAAGATGTGTTGCCTGTTTATGCTGATGATCAATGTGACGATGATTGATCCGATTCTAAGTTCTGAGCTTTCAAATTCAAATTCATTTATTGGCCATATTCACACAAAATATCAACAAAGAAGCAAAACAAAGAACATACATACTTAAAGTTAATAACAAATCCAAAAATAACTATTTATACATGCAATACGGCACTACTGGCAGAAGTAGGACTTGATCGCCAGCAGTGAGCTCAAAATTTAGGTAAGTTCAGAAAAGCAAGAAAGTGAAAAAATAAGAAAGAAAATTCAGGAAAGGAAAGGAGACATGTTATTAAGAATACATCAAACTATACTGAGGTAATTGTTTATAATCTAATTGTTAATTGTAATTTGAGGTGTGATTTGATATGGTACTTGCAAACTTACTATTTTGTAGTAAATGTTAGTTTTTATCCATTCATCTATTTCAGTGCTGAGCTTCTTAGTAAATCTATTATTTATGAAGTGACTGGGGACTATATTGGCAAGGTACTCCATGTAATATGTGAATTGGTGTTTATTTATAGTTAATCTGGTGAATGATCTATTATAAACATTAAATGCAGATGCAAAATTGTGTAAGTTAGTATTTACTGTGAGAAGTTTTTTATTTTTATTAATAAGAGTGATAATTTTTTTAGCAAAGACCTGTCTAAGCGTAGGAACTTTAAATTCAACAAATAGACATTTGCTGGGATATAATCTGGGTCTTCTTAAAGCTGCTCTAATCAAATGTTTCTGTAAATTGAATATCTTATTGAAATGTGTGTCAAAGGTGCCCCCCCATAACTCTATCCCATATTCAAACAAAGATTGGCCATAGGCATGATATATGGTTCTTATAATTTTGATTTCATTTAACCTATTAATTTTATAAAATATGTAGATAAGATACTTTAATTTAGATATTAGATGCTGTAGACACACAGCTCGTTTTCAAATAATATTCGCTTGAAACAGTTTTCCACTTATTTCCTCTAATTAGCATATTCCAATAATTGGACAAAACTGATGGAGATTGCAGAAATAATCTCTAGCAATGTGTTTTTAATAACCGTAATTAGCGCTGCACTTTGCGATTAAATATAAATTCGAGATTCAACGCGTTTACACAATATGAGCTGAATTCATTCCTGGCACGAAATTAGTGTTGAGAGCTTCCGTCGTTTTGATATCATCATCCAGATGCAGAACTATGGCTGAATCTAGTTATAAACATTATGCGGTAGTACGGCTGCAAGCTCACGTGTACCTTGTGCAAAAGTACATCAATATAGGTCTAAAAATTCTGTTTAAAAAAGGTCTATTCGAGTGGAATTTCAGACTTGTTTCACCTCATAATGCAAGGTAAATGAAAAGGATTACTAAGACTTTCGAAAACTTATATTTCTTGGAAAAATCAATAAAGAATCAAGAGTTTTGCAAATATATTTTCCTGAAAAATTCAAGTGTGTTCAGAGTATAATTGTTATATGTGGAAATGATGCTGCGTTCAAAAAAAGCTCAAATATAATATTTAAAATAAATATAGGATGGAAACTTATCCTACTTAACTTATAGGAATATGCAAAATCAATTTACGATGTTATTCTTCATTATAAAAATGTACCCACAAGTTTACAACCAAGAATTTAAAGACGTATATCATGAAAATTTATTTGTAACATGACATTATTATATTCATGAGATTAATTAAAGAAAAAATATTTCTAGCCATTAATCATTAGAATAATATTCGCAACCTCATGTGCATTGTTGAGCGGTTTGAAAGTAGTTACTCTTAATTCAATTATACAAGTTCGGTATTACTCAGAGGTTTGTATAACTTAGATAAATATACATACTTCCTTTTTCCACTAGGATATACTTGAAAGTTATGATTGCAACTCACTCTGCTATAATGTAGGTTTCCTAATTTAAAGTATGTCGGGGAAGTTGTAAATCTGATAATAGTCTATAATGTAGAAAGAAAGATCTACGAATGGATTATCAATTGATGTCTTGTATTACTAAAGTCTCTTATTCTCTTTTTTTTGAGTCTTGATTGAGGGAAATATTCGGAATACTCAATTCATTTTATTGAATATCTATAATATATCTAAGATATTTCATTTCATTGAATATCTCATTCATTGAAGCTAGAAACAAAATTAAGAAATCCATATGAGAAAGTTCTGATTATCTCTAAGATTGAATCTTCACAACCAAGCCAACTCTAACAAAGTATGAAATCAAACATGCTATGAGTCATTGCATATTCGTGATAATGAGAGATTAAAAGTGAAAAGATGGATACGTGATTATAAACAAATGGTTGCTTCATTCTTGGTTTGCAGCTAATGTTCGTATAGTACAGCGTTGAATGGGAAGCTTTGTAGCAGTCTTGGATGAGGAAAGTTAGAGCCAGAATTTCAAACCGGGAAACTGAATCAAACTCTTGGCTCAAGTGTCGAGCGACTTGTATGCTGTTATCATAAACATGACTAAGTGGCTTCATTCTTCTCTCTGCAAGCAAATAAGTTGAGCCTTGAGGAAGAAGCAATCTTGTAAAGTGGACGCTGATACCTGTGGCTTATAACAGTGTTGTGAGAAGGTTTTGTCTCATCAGCATACAGGAATACATTCAGTTAGGAACGAAAAGCTTGTGATTCAATTATTATCTGTGGGTGATCAATAGTTTATTCTTCCTTTCAAAAATAATAATTTTCCATAGTAAATTAATAATATGCTCAACATTTTTTGTCAAATATACTTTTTTGGATTTTTTTCAAAAATAACTTATGCGCGAATTTTAAGATTTCTCCGCGTTTTTTAAGCGTTCTCAAGAGCTACAGGGCCAAAAAGTCGATATTTGGTGAACTTCTTCACTTTTGGATCTGGATACGTTATATGAACATTTTTTCAATTTTCCCTAAAATACGCCTGAATTTTCTAGCATTTTTGCATTTTCATGCATCAAGTTACCGAAAAAATTAACATTTTAGTGAACATTTTCCCCTCACCGAGCAAAGCTCGCCTGCTGATCAATAAAAACCATCGCCCAGAAGGAGCTAATATTTTTTTATTATTTTGTCATATACATTTTTAAGAGAAAAGTTGCATTAAGAAATCTTTAAACTGAATGAGAGGCTTTTAAATAGGTAAAAGAAATTAAGAGCGGTCGCCTGGTTAGACACTTAGGCGAGCGTAGCTCGCCTCCTTTTCTAACTCTGTGTACACGTATGTCTCATTTTACGCAGTAAACGCTGATTTTTCTTTTAGAGTATGATACGATTCGTAGTTTAATTGTTCTCCAAAAGAACATTTCTAAATTTTATTTCTGAATATTATTATGCTGTTCATCCACAGTTTTGCATTGTGAGATCGGAGTCACAAATAATTCCCCATTCATTCCTGTGAGAATATCGGATAAGTAAAAAAATTAAATAAAAAGGCAATAATTAAGGAAGTATTTCTTCATAAATATTAAATTCTACATGATTCTGACAAGAAAATTTCGTATTGATGAATGATGAATATTACTATGTTTATACTGTGCTGTGAAACTGCGTTCACAATAAATAAGGGACGGCTTTTGGCATACCCCTTTCCAGAAGTCTCGCGCAGTGTGAAGGGTCATCTCCGTGCTAAAAGCCGTGCGTTTGTGGTCGTTCGAGCGGTGGTCTCCTTCAGAGAAGCCCGAAGTTTGTAAGCATCAATGCATAGTGTAGGCGTGAGAAATGCACCTCGCCTGGCCTCACTCGACTTCGTACTCAAACACATTCGAATATAAACACACATAGACAAATAGATTGGTAGCCTTCAGAGTAGGCTCAAATAGTCTAGACGTCTGGACGGTAGCCTACATAAAAATGGTAGCATAAAAAACCCATGCATAAACCTAAGCCAATTAATTCCTAACAAGCCAAAAGCATAGCAAGGTATAGTGTGAACACAGTTGCTGACTGTTTCACTGGTTGCCTATATTACGCCTTACATACTCTTGACTGTATAATTATTTTAAATGACAGCACACACGAATGGGCGGGATTCTCTGGAAAAGATAAGTTGTCATCATCTAGCAATACCAAAAGCCTATTTTGTTAAAGAGAGTTATGGTGCTTAAATTACTCTGGGCACAATAGTCTTTGGTCCAAGTACTTTGGTCAGAAAAAACATAAAGTACTTTTTCTCAAGAGATTCTTATGTATTTTTAGGCGTTAAATCCGAATCTAAAAAAAAAAAAAAAAAAACGCTTGCGTCATGAGATATTTTCGCGTATGCGGCCATAATCTCTTATTTCGGAAATCTACGGCGGAGAAGGAAAATCTAGAGCTGTAATTGATGAATGAATACTCGGTGATCTTCTAAATATGCGATTTTAATTTTCGAGAAAATTCGGGTTTTTGAGATATTGCCAACATGACGGACATCAAAAAGTAGCTTTTTCAGGTTTTCAGGGCTCAGATTCGGATTGAGCGCCCGAAAATACATAAGAATCCATCAAGAAAAATATTACTAAAAATTATACGTTTTCCCTCCACCAAAGTACCTTAGTAGGCCTACTGGACTAATGAAATTACATTAATACGTTCTACACATTAATACATTTAAACATGTTTCATTTCATCAATACCATTAATTTACATTTTGAAATAACAGTGAGTGTCTTAAACTAATTTTCAGGTTTATTGGATCTCATACTGTCAGTATGAGTTGAGTGATAACTCATTTTTCTCAGCTCATTAAGGCAATCCGAATTCATATGTAACGTGTCAAATTCCGCCTATAATAAAAAATTCACTTTGAAGGGTAGGCCTGTACTTAGAAAATGGCGATTTTGAATATTGAAATAGCTCTACCCCAGGAACAACTGGAAATAACTCGATGGGGTGAGATTGAACGTTGAAGGGTGAAAGTGGGTCTGACGTTGATGTTCAAATGCGCCTCCCTCCATCCCCTGACCACATTTTGGAGTGGCAAGGGGGTAACTGATTGTATGAGAACCAATGAATCTCAAAATATTCTAAATAATTTTTTTCTGTTGAGACACTCACTGTTACCTACTCGAAAAGTATTAATGAAATTAATTGTATTGATGTATTAATACACGCATAAATGTATTGATGTAAAAAAAGTATTCGTGTAATTTCATTATTCCAGTAGGCCTACCAAGGTAATTCGGTGAGGAAAAACATATAGTGGTATTTTTCTTGATGGATTCTTATGTTTTTTTGGACGCTCAATCAGAATTTGAACTCTGGCACCTCGAAAAACGCTTGCTTCACGAAATATCATTGTTATTTTACTGTAAAACTGAGAAAGCTGGTTTTTGATGTCCGCCATATTGAGAATATCTCAAAACCAAAATTTTGTAGAGAATTAAAAATTCGTATTCGGATCCAGAAAATCACAGAGAATTAATAGGTATTACATATTTATCGCTCTGGAATTCTTTCCGTCGCCGCAGATACAGCGCCCAACAATACATGAGAATCCAAAGAAAAAGAATCTACTTCACGTTTTTCCTGAAATCACCTACTTATGACTCTTGGCTACTGGATTACGAAACGTAGTCTATTCACTGCATATTCTTCCATCGATATGACATTCTTCCATCTTCATCCATTCTTTAAACTATGAAACTTTCATTTGAGATGATAGTTTTCCATGACTATCCTATGGATTACAAAGATTTCTATCATCATATTTGTAAACTTTAAAGTCATTATTTTTACTGGAAATACTAAGCAACTGATAAGTTCTTCGAAAATTTAATCCCTATTAAACATTGAGCAATCAATAGAAATACATAACGACGATTAACATTTATTAGCTTCCATTAGAACTATTATAAAGTTCAAAGGCAAGTTTCTATTCTTTTCTTAATGCATGGATAAATGACTGGAGAGACTTCTCAATAGAAATTGCCACTTGATAACTCACTGATAATGAGAAGCCACTCGGGTACAACTTGATATTGAACAGACTTGAGCCTGAATCAGTGTTGTCACAGAGCAATTTCGACGTGGGTGATGTCTCAATGTAGTAAAGTTCGCCCTTGAGATTTGCTACATGTAGATGTAAATTGAGAGCGATTATCATCTGTGGATTGCCTCTGGGTTTCCTGAGGACTGATGAGGAAGGAACAGAGCAACGAAGGACGGAGATGAGCAGTCACAGAAACCAATAAACTGATGGAGGAGGCAGAGAGAGATCCGATCGTTCGCATCCAATGCCGAACATGATCTTCAGTTTGTTCTCCAAGGCCTCTTTGAGTAAGTCCCTTCCAGTGTTAATTAAAAGCGACGCTAGCTGATAAATATCACTTCCACAACACAGCAGCGACGTTCATTAGAAAGCTCGCTATGCGTAATCTGCGAGGAAACTTGGTTGAATAGCAATTTCGCATTCACCTGCTCAACTACAACGGTGTTCTCTTTTGAATGCGCCTATGCGCAATGTGCAATTTCTTTTGATTGAGCATTTTTGGAGTTTTACTGATATTGCGAGGGTAGAAAAAAAGAGGAAAAAAGAGACTTCATATTCTTATTATTAAAATGATATAATATAAGAGTAAAAATCACTAAAAGAGGTGTGTGGAAGCTGCATTTCTCAGAACTCTTAATTAATCTCTGTAATAAAAGTTACATCACTTTTTTCTATTTAATGGCACACTTGTATAAAGGTCACTCAATAGTTCCACATAACTAGTGAGCCCAACGGGCTGGAGAACTCACTTGTAAACAACTAATTTTGGAAAGGGAAACTCATTTGGGAAGCTTATCGTAGGGGAAGGTGGTAACAAAAAACGGCTGTTTTGAAAATGATGATTTAGATCAAATTCACAAGACATCTATCACTTTCATTTCATTTCAAGTTCAATTTCATTGTCGATCTGATACACACATTTATTTTCACAAAAAAGACTTACCGTAATCATATACCTATATATCAGGGCAATGGAATTAGTGTATCAATCTATAGAGAAGATATATTTACTACATGAAAAACAGCTGTCTATATATCCATATTTATCAGGGCAATGAAATTACTATATCAGCTTATAGAGATCCTATAAAACATATTTTAAAACAAAAAAAGAAACCGACTTCAGTGAAATGATGAAATACTCACGTACTAAAATGTTAAAAATAAAGTATTCACTTTAAACTGAGAAAATTTTTAATTTTTATACAAGTAATCTTTTGAAGTCGGCGCCAAATATTTTTATTAATTCTTTTTTAGGATGAAGCCCACATATGTCTGAGACCTGAGCGTGGGTAATGAGTTGGATGATGGTGATTGATGATTTGAACCTACAGTTTTAGGTGGGTTCCGAACCACCGGGAATTTATTGATAAAAAATTCTATCATATATCAAAACTAACACTGTATTTCAATTAAATATGTGATTTACACTCACTTTTACTGGAATACAGTGTCAGTTTTGATATTGGATTGTTCAATTATTTCGTCATGGAAGACATCACAGAGTAATTCTGTTATATTTCAAAAGCTTATGGGAAATTTGGCGCCGACTTCAAAAGATTACTTGTATGAAATTAAAACTTTTTCTCAGTTTAAAGTAAATACTTTGTTTTAAACTTTTTAGTACGTGAGTATATTATCATTTCACTGAAGTCGGTTTATTTTTTTGTTTTAAAATATGTTTTATTTTAAGCTTTTTATTAGTTGAATTTTCAAACTTTGAAAACATAAGAAATTTCTTAAAGCCTACATTATGAAATATTTATCAAATTAGCAAGCCAATAATTAATTTATAACATCCAAGCTTAAGTAACTGAAAATCCACTTATAAGAAAAGATAAACTAAGGAAAATTCTACGTTTTATTTAATGTGGAATATTGTATTTAGGAAAATTATAATAGCAAAAGGCTTCTTAAAAGTGAAATGGCTTTTGATTCATTTTGATGTGAACCTTCTCAGAATATACCTACACTAAAATAGTAGGCCTATACCACTTTACTAGTGTGGAAAATTGTGTTTACTGAAAATATGATGAGTTAACGCAGGAGATGAAGTTGAGTGCGATATTATCATACGAGTATGGTAAACATCTTCCCGGACGAGTTATGTACGATATTTTTCGTGATATTAGTCATATTTATTTTTTTAATCTAAAAAACATAAACTTTGAGCTAGTAAAAAGGATCATCCAACATAACCTCAATAGCCTATTGTACGGACATGTATTTAATGGCAAATAAATATTCTTAATCCATCACAGCAGCGAAACTAAAAATACTTCTATGATCAGCTGTTTTTTAAAATTCTCCAACTTATGATTGAAACTGAATATAACCTTATTCCTATGACTCAATAACATCAACTAAATTATTTACAATTTTCATATGAACATATGGACAGATAATAATAATAATATCGTGTGACCTGGCTGGCTCAGGTCTGGTGTCAGAGTTATCAGGTCGCACCTGAATAAGTTCAGGGCCTCTGACGTGACTTAACGACTGTTTTTAGGCAGCCGGGACCGACAGCTTAACGTGTCCTCCGAAACACGGGAGTGGCCCGAGGTAAAAACTTTCGGTCAGAACTGGGATCGAACCCGGGACCTTTGGGCTAGCAAACCAGCACTTAACCCACTCGGCTACGGCCACTCCATTTTTTGGACAGAAATATTATATTCTTCTTATTCTCGATTCAAATTAAGTTCACGTGATTGGTCAAAACGGGACATTACAGGCTTGTTTCACACTGAACCAGCTTTGGGTAACCGATGTCGTTTACTCGGCATAATTGCATTGCATCATATGATTTCGAAAACCGTCTAGATGTGAAGCGCTCCATATGATACAATGATCAGCCTGGTAAACGACACCGGTTATCCGATTGGCAGTTATGTGTGGAACTATTCAAACTTGATTGAAATGAAGACATCGAAGAATGCTCCTTTTTGTTTAATATTGGGCTAATATTGATCCTTACGAAACTTGGATGGGACCACCGCTGAGCGATGATCTTTTATTTAAAAAAAAAATTCATTGAAATCGGTTCAATATTGCTCGAATGATTGATGTACAAACATAAAAAAAAACAGGTCGAATATAGAACCTTGTTCTTTTTGGAAGTCGGTCAATAAAAAGCCTGATCGCATTTATTCACCTAGGCCTACAGCTGATGATAGCTCAAAATATATTTTGAAATCTATTGCGAATTCCATATGGCGAAAACAACTATTTTCTTAAATATAGTAATATATAGATATATTAATGAAGGGGTGAGAACCTATCCTTTTGTTTCGCCTCAAAAAGGATGAAGGAGTTGGTCAATTTCATTGGCTGGCAAACGAACTTGACCTGTATAAAAATACCAAGAATCTGTGTTTCAAATTTGAAGTTGATTGATAAAGGCGTTCGAAAGTTATCGTGGAACATACAAACAAACACACAACGCCTCGAGCCTCAAGTCTAAAGGAAGAACTCGCTTCGCTCGTTCAATAAAGTAGCACAAATGTACTGTTTGCGAACCTTTTTTTAAAAGTTTTTTCCCATGATTAAGGATCCGGTGAATAAAAAAATCGATATTTTTGTCAACAGATCAAAAATCCATAGAAAAATATATTTCCCAAAAGTTATCCTCAGTTTTATAATACATTTCATAATAAACTCCTGTCGAGCTGTATTCAATCTCCCATTAATTCTACATAAATATAGGGAAATTATAGTTCATTTGTTATGGGAAACATGTTGAATCCACTATTTAGGTAAACTCCAAGCCAAGTGTTTGATAAGGGATACCATAGCAGATAACAATGAGATTGGTAATTGAAGACTAAATGGTTTGTATAAATCAAAGCCGAGTCTCTTGAGCCTGTTTATAATATTTATATCAATGCTTTTCACTCAGAAGACTATCATGCTTGAAAATTTTCAACTCTTGCTTTGATATAAGATCCCTTCATCGTGTATGTTCCCTTCTAAACTTTTTTTATTTAATTCCCATTTTTCAGCTTATGATGTCAGATTCATATATTTATTTTATTTATTCATCTATCCATTACAAAACACAATCAAGTAAAGATGCAACGGGCTCAGCCCACTACTGCTTTCTCATATAATGTTATAATGTGGTGTGAAATTCTGTTTGCTTGGAACAGCCTGCTTCCCCTACTTATTCCGATGTCTCTTTATCAGCTTTTACTCAATAAATAGTTCTGTAGATTCATTCAATACGGATAAATCATATTCGTATCAACAAATCATACGATCTACTATACATTATAGCTGGTTGATTGCCCTTCTTGAGCGAGCTGCGATGCAACATCGATGGAAACTGATAATAATGAGCGCTATCGCATCCTGCAGAGCAGTGAATCTCTGCAGCTCGTTTGGCAGTGTGTAGGCTCGACGTTTGCCGGTTGCCGCCATGATGATAATGGAACTCGTTTCGTACGTCGGTTGTGAAATTGTGTAATTTATTCACTCCTTACACTTCATAAAATCTTAGCACTTTTCGCGCCTCCAGTCAGACTTTGGCCAACACATACCGACGGCAAAGCAATTTTCAAGCTCAATTTGCTTGACGATGCTGCTCGCTTGGATTAGCCTGCCTGCGATAGGCTGCGTCCTGCTGCTATCCTCCCCTTGAGCCGGACGCTCTCGATAACTTTCTTCCTCTCACTCACACGTATTCACTCCCTCCGTAATAGGACCACTCTCTGTCACACCTCTATATTTTTCCATACACTCTTTTAGTGTCCCTATCACATTTCCTCTCTCTCCTTTCTTTTCGACCTATCTCTTTTCCTATTCTCTCTTTCTACCACTTCCACCCTAACATCCTCTCTATTTCTCTAGTAAACAGTTTTTTGATAGAATTTGAAAACACTTTTAAAGACGAACCGTCAGAAGTGGATGCTTTAGTCTTCGTCTTCTAGTTTTGTCTCATTACAGAGAAATAATAGGATGAAAGTAGAAGTAGAAAAATCTAATTCAGAAACTAAATGCAAGATCTTGTAGAACAATCTGATCTGAGTCAATAGTCAGGCTAAAATCAGAACTTTTTTAGCTTAGTTTTGCTCTCACTCTTCATTATTATTGTCATTCTCTGTTTATTAGTGAATATGACTGCTATGAAATCAACTTGTCAAAATTGTAGTCCAATTCAAGAGTTTCAGATTGTGAAAGTTAAAAAACCAATAAAGCATCAGAACAGTCTGAATGCAAAGCTAATACACTATCGCTAGATGATCGGAGTTTAAGAGCTCTTATGTAAGCTCCAATTTCCGATCATTATTTAATCATAATTCTGTAAATAACTCCATCAGTTGATCTGTGAGCCTTTCACGTGTATCAAAAGTATTTCAGTTTAAGCGATAATTCTGCCTCTGGGTTTTTAATGATCGCCGCCTTAGGATTTCTTTGTTGAATAGATCTGTACATGGCATGGAACTTTTAAAGTTAAATTCTCATGAGAAGTCATCAGCTATATTTGATGTCTCTGCTAATATGTTTTGATTAAGCAAAAATTGGATGCTTCTACTCATGAGCAACATAAACTTGTACCCCGACTTTACCAAATTTGAAAATGAACCATGTCATAATTTTGTACTAATTTTGTACCATTTTCTACCACCAAGAACTAATTTTGTACCCCTTCCCATTTTTAGGTAAGAGCGATTCAAAAGTCGGGGTACAGGTTTATGGCTGACCCCGACTTGCTCAAATTTCAAGAAAAGTAACACCATCAATATCTTATAATTTTGTACCATTTTGTACCACCAAAAGAAAATTTTGTACCCTCCCCCATTTCGGGATACAAGCGATTCAAAAGTCGGGGTCTGGACCCCGACTTGCACAAATAGCAATAAAACCTATACCAAAATATTGCAATAATTTTTTACCATTTTGTACCACAAAAAAAATTTTTCTTACCCCTTCCCATTTTTAAGTAAGAGCGATTCAAAAGTCGGGGTACAGGTTTATGGCTGGCCCCGACTTGCTCAAATTTCAAGAAAAGTAACACCATCATTATCTAATAATTTTGTACCATTTTGTACCACCAAAAGAAAATTTTGTACCCTCCCCCATTTCGGGGTACAAGCGATTCAAAAGTCGGGGCCTGGGCCCCGACTTGCACAAATAGCGATAAAACATATACCAAAATATTGCAATAATTTTGTACCATTTTTTACCACCAAAATAAAATTTTGTACCCTCTCCCATATTGGGGTACAAGCGGTACAAAAGTCGGGGGCTAGACCCCAACTTGCACTTATAGGAATAAAAACTGAACCAAGTTATTGCAATAAAATTTAGTAACCCTTGTTCAGTAACAGTCTTCTTTATTCCATTACCGCACTCAGAAATAATTTTCACTCCCTCTCATCTCATGGTAGTGGGGCAGCCTACTAAAAGGTACTTATCAAATTGTTTGATACAGAAGAACAATAATAAATTACAAATTATTGCCATAATATACTACAAATCTTAAAAAAAATCAAAATTGGTTAGAACTAGCCCTGTTACTCCCATTACATCATGAAAATAATATTGAACCCTCTCCCCATTCGGCTTATCAGTGTACAAATAGTTACGTATCAAATTACTTGATACAGAAGAACGAAGAAATAATTATTGCCTTTTATTGTTTTTATAATTATAGTCAATTATTGCCTTTACATACAGATGGCGCAAAATACCTGTGTGCGTGAAAGCTTGCTGCTACAGTTGGGATAAAAACATCGATTGTAGTAGAGTCGCAAGGAGAGCAAAAAATATGTTTCTCTGGCTGTAAGCTCTTTGTTTCTCCACACACACCAATTATTGTGTTTTCATTACGCCTCATCATAATAGGGCAACATTGCGAATTGATACTATGCAGCGAGTTATTATCTCCTCTTCTCAAACTACAAAATTCTTGATAGGTTAAAGATACTTGAATATTTCTTTTGTATTCTGAATCCTCATAAAACATTTATTATTCCATTAAAAATTCATCGAAATCGGCCAACTTTATAAAATTGGTGAATAATTAATAATAACAACTGGATTTCACACAGCAGTCAAACCTGGACTATCAGAGAATGATCACAATTAGCCACATCAAAGGGATGATTAAAATGTAGAGCCTATGGTGGGTAGAGGGGAATGATAGTGTTCTAGATTGGTTTAAATAAAAAAAAACATTCATGAGTGGATTACTTAGGTCTTCTTATTAAAATTAAAAATGTCCAACAAATTAAAAATTCGTTTTGTCAGAGAATAAATAGCTTAGCACTGTAAACAAAGTATTGCCTAATTCTGAGATGAGTCATAAGATTTAAAAGACTACATCATGGGATAATAAAGATAACATTTTTTTTTTAATATAAAATTTTACTAGGTTAAACCTGTAACATGGCTGAATAGGCGAGGTGCAACTGTGCGTGAGAGCCTCCCCAGCATTGAAAGCCATACAATAAATAAATAAAGAATATATCCAACATTTTAAAATAAAGACTCAATACCGTATTCAATTCAGCTATTAAAATTTAATAGAATATCTCTATATATTTTTGATATCATAATAGAATAGATTTGTCGAAATAAAAAGTATTTTCCAGAAGCTCGGAGTTGATAATTATGTGCAAGCGTTCTCAAGTTAGGAATGTCATTTGCAAGACTTGCTACTGGCAGCAGCTATGATAATGATTGCAATTATGATGACTATTGGCACATGTGCAACTTTTTGTTTGGAGCACGCTCCTGCAATACATTAGCCATAAATTATATAGTTATAGACGCTGATGAAAAGACGCTGACTGGGTACAGTGGTAGGCGATGTTATTCGAAAAGCAAGCTTACTGAATCTCCTCCGCCCCGCCGGCCTATTTCCCGACTCTTGAGTCCACTCGCACAGATACTGTAATTTGCGTGATCTGTACCTGAATTTGGATGAAGATCAAAAATGTAAAAAACTAGTCCTCTTTCTTCCATAAACACACAAAAATAATTTTTCCTACAGTGACCCGAAAAATGCCTATTTTTGCACCAACTGTAGCACGCAAAATAGTCTATTCCTGAACCAGTGCGGGAAAGTAAATTCCAGTGCGGGAATGAACTTTTCCGCACTCCAAATTTGCAACCTAACAACAAAATAGTGAGCATGTAATACACAGGTTCCCTATTCTGCATTCAAAAATAGGTTGACTACTCTGCTTCAGCTGTGAAATAGTTGTTGCAGTTGTTGTTGATGAAATCGATTTGATTCGAAGATAGGTTATTTGAGGAATTCTCAGGTTATGTATGCACTGTTTTGTTCTGTTTAAATTACTTTATAAATTACTGTAGGAAAAATGTAATGTGTAATACGAGCGCAAAGTATTGTTTCTGCACTCGAGAAACTTTTTTCACTCGCCTTCGGCTCGTGAAAAAAACTGTTTCTCTCGATGCAGAAAAACGCTATTTTGCACTCTAGTTACACAAATAGCTATTTGTACCTCTTTTCATTTCGGGGTATTGAGGTACAAAGATCTATGAATTAAATGTTGTTGTTGGATGTTGGTAGTACGAAAAGGTAAAAAGGAAGGACGGAAAGGAGTAGGAGGTGGAGGAGGATGAGGAGTAAGAGTAGGAGGAGGAGGAGTCTATCCTTCTGAATTTATTTGTCTAGTTTTGTTATTTATTGATAGTTTAAATAAATATAAATGGCTCCATTTTTGACAAAAAATGTAATTTCATAGTCAATGCTTTGTTCTTCGTTCTTCCTCAATATTATGATATTCAGTTTACGGTATATTGAAGAAGATCAATGGTGACAGGCATTCATATTGCGACGTTGTTCTTCTACTTACCGTGATTGAATGTACATAAGGTCTATAATCATTATTCCTTGGTGTGTAATCACGAATATAAGGTTGATGGAATAATATCTGATGTTGTAATCTGTCACTGAGCATAGAATTAGGTATTAGGTACTAGTAACCTAACCTTCCCTGACTAAAAAAATAATTTGTGTAAAACACCTTTTGTTTGTTTGTATTAGACTACATAATGTTATTTGGAAGAGATATCAATTTGTTTTACTAATCACTTTGAATATTATACTAGTGTGGCTGAGTTGAATAAATTTGTTACAAGTATCATGTTTAATTCAATTCCTATATGCTGGGGTTGTGAAATTTATTTGAAATACAACCATTTCTTATAACTAGACCAGAAATCACTAATATTAATGTATTAAACCTGACCTCACCTTAGGTTAGGTCTGATAGACCGCCTTAAGGTGGGAGAGACCATCCCCCAAATACCCCCATCTACACTTCCTGATTATCCAGTATAAATACAGATGGCCTCTCCTTCAAGTTCTTTGAAGGAGGAGAGGAATGAGAGGAATAAGGTGAACGTGAAGAAAAATTAAAAAGACTAGCAGGTTGCCGAATTCAATTTAATCTGGATTTCTAGAATGTGTAATAACCTATCTACAAGTTAAATTTAATTCTTGGATTTCTTGTTCCATAACTATCTGCGTTGTTAATATTGACTTTTTATTGTAAATTTAATGACTTGCAGTTAATTATAATTGTGAATAAATAAAATTTCTAAATAAATAAAAACCTGACTACTCCAGCGAAATTAAAAGCCAAGAGGAAAGGGAAGCAAAAGAATTGTCAGGAACTAAAATATGATGAACAACAATTGAGTGGAGAGTGTCAAAAAGTGCATGAACTTTTCCGTCAGAACATACTTCCACAGGCGAAAAAGTACTACAACTTGTAAACGAAGATAAGGAATTTCCCAATTTCAAATTGAGAACTCTATATAATGTGCTCCATGATCTAGAATTTGTTTATGAGAAGCGGAATAGAAGATCCATATTTATTGAAAGAAATGACATCATTTTATGGCGACATGAATATCTGAGGAAAATGAAAATCTTTAGAAAAAATAATAAGATTGCCTATTTAGATGAAACTTGGATAGATGTGGGACATAGTGTTTTTTATGAGTGGAATGATAAGACTAAAGAGCTCCAAAGATGCATTTTAAAGGGTCTGACAACAAGTGTTAAACAACCAACTCAAAGGGGGGCAAGATTGTGAACGCTGGCGGCAGAGAAGGGTTTGTAAATGGCTCCTTGATGTATTTCTTGGCCAAGAAGAATAGCGCGGACTACCATGATGAAATGGATGGTGATTTATTCGAAAAATGGTTTGAAGATCAATTAATGCCAAATATTCCTGAGAACAGTGTAATTGTAATGCGAAATACCACAGTCGATTGGTTCAAAAAATACCCGTTTCATCATGGATAAAAGTAGGTATTCAAGCTGGTCTGAGAAGTAATGAAATAGTTTTTGAAGAAGATCTATTGAAGAGGGAACTATTAGCAATTGTGGATCATACAAGAAAATGAAGATGAACTCCAAAGATCGGTTTATGTCCTGAATGAAATTAATAGAGATTATAATTTTAGAATCTCTGAAGCAAAAACAAAAATTATGGCATTCAGGGGAAAGTATCCCATCAGATCAAAAATTGTGATTGATGACAAAGTGTTGGAGCAAATATCCCAATACTGCTACCTTGGTTGCGATATCAGTTTCAGAGATGATTTGGATATTGAGAAAAAATAGGAAAGTTCCAATCAATATGTGGTAGTATAAGCAGAACCCTGGGAAAGAAAGCGAGAAAAGAAACTATCATGAAGTTTTATGAAGTAATGGCTGCACCAGTCCTCCTCTATGGAAGTGAATCGTGGGTTACTACAAAACCCCTAGAGAGTAGAGTGCAGGCAGCAGAAATGAGGTTTCTATGCAGGACAAAGGGCTGTGACCGTCGAGACCACATAAGAAATGAGGATGTTCGAAGAGAGCTGGATGCCTTTAATTTGAACGAGAGAGTGGTGCATTATCGCAACCAATGGTGGGAACATGTTCAAAGAATGCCATCAGAAAGAGTTCGGTTTCAGATTCTTAACTACCACCCAACAGGAAGAAGAGATGTTGGTAGGCCTCGGAAAAGATGGCAATAAATTTTGTATAAAATGAATTTTAATAATATAATTATTGTGAGAAATCTAAAATGCTGTTGTGAGTCGGAACAGGCAAGAGCCTAAACCATGAATGCAAGAAGAAGAAGAGACTATTAGCAATTGTTGATAAAGTTCGCGATCAATTCAAATCACACACAGGATTAAAGAGCTTGCACGAAAAAGTAATAAATCAGTTTGTCGTCTCCCACCATACCATTGTGAATTAAAACCAATTGAAATGGTATGGAGTCAAATAAAACGCTATGTAGCATATCAAAATATAGATTTGAAAGCCAAATCAATGGAGATATTTATAAAAGAATCCATTAACAAAGTCACTCCACAGCAATGGGGAAATTACTGCCACCACGTCGAAGAGGAAGAGAAAAACATGTGGGCCATTGATGAGCTTCAAGACGATGTTGAACAAAAAATGGTCATATCTCTGGATTATAATTCATCATCCTCATCCTCTTCTGAAAGATCTGAAGAGTGCCTTCCTTCCACTTCGAGAGTTGAATATGGAGATGAACTGGGGTACAGACCCCTTGACCAGTGCGGGGGAGGGGGGATAGATTGTAAGTTGCAAAAAAATATTATTTATTTTTCACTGCTTTTTCACAACTGCATGTATGTGAGTGGATTTTTTTTTTTAAGCGTGATGGAGCTTAGCTAATAGATTGAAGATTTAAACGTCAAGTTTTTAAAATTCATCGCTACGTATGGTTGTACATACGTAAGACAAATAAAGGTTTTTCACTTTTCCATAATTTAAGTTAATCAAAATTGTCCTATTAATAAGATAAATGAAAGTTTTCCTAAACTTTCACCGCTGAATGTGAATATGAAAGAATAAAATTATTTCTATATCTGTATTAAAAACCGTTTTAAATACTTGTGGAAATGATGAGTCATAATAATAATGTGTCACGGCCCGCTAGCAGTGTTGTTTACAAACACATGCTGTTATTAGAAAACGAGACCGGCCGACTTCGCTTTTCCGACTACTATGCAATCTTGCTTTCTGGTAGCACTGTACCCCATAAGCGTACTGCAATCTGAGGTTTGCACAGACTCTAGTTCTTTACATTTTTGATCTTCATCCGAATTCAAGTATACAAAGGCAAATACTGTATTGACAATTTATTATCGTTCTTCTGTATCAGATACGTAACTATTTGTACCTTCAAAAGCCAAAATTAGAGGAGTAGGCTAAAAAATTATTTTTGTGTGGTAATCGAAAAAAGGGGACTAGTTCTTCACTATTTTGATATTATTTTATTCGAATTCAAGTATGTGAAGACTAAAATTGGCAATTTATTATCGTCATTCACCTGCATCAAGCAATTTGATACGTAACTATTTGTACCCTAAACGCCGAGATGAGAAGGGGTACACAATTATTTTTGAGTAGTAATGGAAGAAAGAGGTCTAGTTTCAACCAATTTTGTTATTAGATCCTTTGATTACAAGTATGTAAAGGCAATAATTGACCATTTATAATCATATCACAATACCCCCAAAATGAGATGGATGCAAAACTATTTCTGAGTGATAATGGAACAATGAAGACAATTATTTAATTATTTTCAACAATTTTGATATTAATTTCTTCGATTTAGAGTATTTTGAGGTAATAATGGACAATTTATTATTGTTCTTGTGGATTGAGCAATTTAATTCATAGCTCTTAGTTCCCCAATGCCGCAAAATGAGAAGGGGTACAAAATTATTTTTGAGTTATAATGGAAGAAAGAGGACTATTTCTGCCTGATTTTGATATAATTTTTTCGATTTCAAGTATTTTGAGGCAATAATTGACAATATATCATCGTTCTTCAGTATCATGCAATTTGATATAAAATGTCTTTTAGTATCTCAATTCCTTTGATGACACATGCACACAATTATTTCACTCTTTTAATGGAAGAAAGGCGACTAGTTCATCCCAACTTTGATATTATTTCATCCGATTTCAATTATGAATTGGCAATAATTTACAATTTAATATCGTTCTTCCGTATCAAGCATTTCGATACGTAACTATTTGTACACTGATAAGCCGAATGGGGAGAGGGTACAATATTATTTTCATTATGTAATGGGAGGAACAGGGCTAGTTCTAACCAATTTTGATTTTTTTAAGATTTGAAGTATATTATGGGAATAATTTGTAATTTATTATTGTTATTTTGTATCAAACAATTTGATAAGTACCTTTTAGTAGGTTTACTCTACCATGAAATGAGAGGGTGTAAAAAATTATTTCTGAGTGGTAATGGAATAAAGAAGACTGTTACTGAACAAGGGTTACTAAATTTTATTGCAATAATTTGGTTCAGTTTTTATTCCTATAAGTGCAAGTTGGGGTCTATCCCCCGACTTTTGTACCGATTGTACCCCAATATGGGAGAGGGTACAAAATTTTATTTTGGTGGCACGAAATGGTACAAAATTATTGCAATATTTTGGTATATGTTTTATCGCTATTTGCGCAAGTCGGGGCCCAGGCCCCGACTTTTGAATCGCTTGTACCCCGAAATGGGGGAGGGTACAAAATTTTTTTTTGATGGTACAAAATGGTACAAAATTATTGCAATATTTTGGTATAGGTTTTATTGCTATTTGTGCAAGTCGGGGTCCAGACCCCGACTTTTGAATCGCTTGTATCCCGAAATGGGGGAGGGTACAAAATTTTCTTTTGGTGGTACAAAATGCTACAAAATTATTAGATAATGATGGTGTTACTTTTCTTGAAATTCGAGCAAGTCGGGGCCAGCCATAAACCTGTACCCCGACTTTTGAATTGCTCTTACTTAAAAATGTGAAGGGGTACAACATTTTTTTTTTGTGGTACAAAATGGTACAAAATTATTGCAATATTTTGGTATAGGTTTTATTGCTATTTGTGCAAGTCGGGGTCCAGACCCCGACTTTTGAATCGCTTGTATCCCGAAATGGGGGAGGGTACAAAATTTTCTTTTGGTGGTACAAAATTATAAGATTTTGATGGTGTTACTTTTCTTGAAATTTGAGCAAGTCGGGGTCAGCCATAAACCTGTACCCCGACTTTTGAATCGCTCTTACCTAAAAATGGGAAGGGGTACAAAATTAGTTCTTGGTGGTACAAAATGGTACAAAATTAGTACAAAATTATGACATGGTTCATTTTCAAATTTGGAAAAGTCGGGGTACAAGTTTATGTTGCTCTACTCATAAGGCATTCTTATATATACTGTGGAGGTTCTTGAATAAGAGAGCTAGTTCAGATAACAATCGAATAATGGTTTCATATTACATCCACGTGAAGAGACAACATTACTATAATTTCTCTTGTGAAACATTAACTACATAGATATTATAACTGATGCTTTGTATGATAATTATGCAGTGTAGATCTTATGGAAAGTGGTCGCTATAATGAAAAAACTAATTAATATCATCCTTGTCTGACTTAAACAAGATTTTAATTAGTAGGGGAAGGTAAACTCAACAAAACTACCTATTCTACAAATTAGAGACAGATGCTTGTAATAAATTCCAGTATAGCTCTGCTCATTTTTAATGGTTACTGATATATGGCGCCAAACCAATGTTCAAATCATCTGTGATACATTAGATCCTTTTGAGACCTTCAAAATTATAACAGCTGTTATATACATGTAAATTATAACAGAGTGAAAGTTGGACTTTATCTTAGTACTGAACCAGCACATGGTTATCTTCAGGGGTGCCCACCCCCCCTAAGTCTCATGACGCACCCCCCCCTAAATTTAGCACCAACCCCCCCCCATAAATTATCCCCCCCCAAAACAAAATGCCAAAAAAGCCCCCCGTATTCTTTCTAAAACTAAAAGTAGATTTAACACTGTTTTCAGAGATATTGTAGAACTGTTCCATGAATGAATAATAACACAGATATTGTCAATTTCTACTAGGTTTTATTACGCAAAACCAGGTTTCAATGCTCATGGCATCATCATCAGTTGCATGTTGAGTTAAACTCAGTTTTAACTCAACATGCAACTGATGATGATGAAACCTGGTTTCCTATGATCATTGAAACCTATGATCATTGAAACCTGGTTTTGCGTAATAAAACCTAGTAGAAATTGACAATATCTGTGTTATTATTCAATGAAAGAAGATTTTTATAACTATTGAAAAAATTCAAACCCAGTCGATAATATACAAAATGTATGTATATTTCTTGAGATTCTTTACATAGGTAACATTTTTTTGTAAAGGTGAAAAAGAAGTATCAATGAAATGAATATATGAACTTCTACTCAATAAACTTAATTTCAAAATAGCTAAATAAGAATTTGAACCTAAATGGTTTTTAAACAATAAATATTTAATATCATTACAAATACACAATGTTCAATAAAAATGAAATACCTATAAGTTTATGTTCGGTGTACCAATTACATTAAGGTTAAATAATTCTACAAAGTTGTTCTTTTAAAGGAAGTGAAAACAATGAGTTAATAACTTCTTTTGTAAAACACAAAAATTCAAAATACTAAGTCATTTATTGGACAGTAGTTAAACAACAGGTTATTTACTTAGTGTAGTATCTTGGGAGAATTTATGTATGGATGAAGTACATAAAAGGCACACATTTCACGTATAGTTATTTACAACACACAATCGAAAGAAGTCTTTCAAAAACAAAATAAAGACATAGTTATGAAAAATGACTGAATTTTTAGTATTAAGTAAGTTTTGCTATAGCAGTTCTTACTTATTAGTAAGTAGTTATCGTAAAATACATGAAAAACATCAACAGTTTGAAGTCAAACATTTTAAATTTGTAGGCTGTGACCTTCTACAAGTTAGCTAGGCACCTTCTAAGCTTGTTAAATCTATCTCTCTAAACCCCACATAGAAGTTTTGTCTTTGGGATGAGGAAACAGAAAACCTTTCAATTATTTCTTCGTTAGAAATAGACTCAAGTAACTTACATATTTTTCTGCAGCTAGAACCATTAGATTGGACTACCATGAGTCTCCCATAGCTGATCTGAGTCTGTTTTTGATAATTTCAAATCGACTTATTGCTCTTTCTGCTGATTAACTAGTAACTATTAAGGAGAGTAAAGTTGTATAAACCACTTTCAGAGCACTCGCTTAGCGTCTTGCTAAGTTTGAATAATAACTTCCTGCACAAATCGCTAAACATAACTACAAAGTGCAGCAGAACCGACTAAGCAGTTTTAAGGAGCAATAAAAAGTGTCTCAGGATATATAAAGAAAAAATGTTTTCATTTTCTAAATTGGTCGAATATACCATTTTATATTAATTAGGTTTTTGAAAATAATGTCCTGAAGATGGCGGACGTTAGCATCAAAGCATTGTTGAAGGTAATCTCTGAAGTTTTGAGCAGCTCTTGCACACATATCGCGGGGTATGGCATTCACTTCGTCAATAATCCGCTGTTTCAACATTGCTAAAGTGTGAGGGCGGCCTTTGAAAACCTTTTCCTTCAGATATCCCCCAAAGAAAGAAGCCGCAAATGCGATCTTCTCAAACTGCGGTTTGAAATCCCCAATGCAACAGAATGTCGTCGAGCAGAACGTAGCGGTGATCGTTGGACTGCTGTTCTCACCCTCTGCACATTTTCTGGCGTTCTAATGTATTTGCGACGACCATGTATCTGTTCTTAGTGTACTACCAGTTTCCTCCAACTGCCGAACCCAGGACCGAATTGTGTTAGCATTAGGAACGGCGTTGTTGCGTGGAACGTTGAACTGTCTTCGAAAAGTTCGTTGTATAGCGATCATAGATTTATTGTTTTCATAATAAGCGTGAAACGCAAAACCACGGTGAGCACTGGTCCAAAGCATGTTGACTCCAGAAATGAGGTTAACTAATAAACAAAAAAAGACCATGTGCAAATTTGTAGCCCTATCACAGCTGATGTGACAATCGAAACAAACTGCTCAGTCGGTTCTGCTGCACCCTGTATTTTAGCTAATTCATATTCAATTGTATAATAATAATTATAAATATATTTTCATTAATTGACATTCTATCTGGTGACTTCGTAGTATATTTTTGAATGTTGTCACGTGTTAAACACGGTTTCAATCAACTTTACGCCCCCCCCCAAAACGTTTTTTGGAACCCCCCCCCCAAGAATTTCAATGACGCAGTCTGCGTCATAGCCCCCCCCTGTGGGCACCCCTGTTATCTTAGTACATGGAGCCAGCTGAACTACGCTTCTACGCTTTTCAATACAGGCGCCGAGAAAAATTCGAGAATTTATAAAAATTACAGGTAGGGTTAATAATTTTCATCAAGCAAACAATCATCACAGCTGAGAATCTTTCGAACGTTGGTGTATGCATTATATACTGGTAAGAATAATTTCTAGTGATTCAAGTTTTTTGCAAAGATGTGAGGATTATCAATAAATTGCAAATCCAAGTTAAATTGATTACGAGAATAACTTGAATTGATTTTACTGGACGGACAGTAAGGCTCAATCTCAAGAGAATGCTACTCCACAGATGTTGTCAGTGTGGTCTAGTAGTCCGAACACCAGTTGAAAGATCCCTGGCTCGATTTCCGGTATTGACTGAATATTTCTTGCTGTGCCATTAATCGAATTTGGTTTTCCATCCAATGCAGTTGTAAATACACATAGTATTGGACATATTCAGTATGATACATAACAGTGAAATGATTTTTGAAATAAATTATCTCAATTTACAGAAAACAAAGACCACAGTGTTGAAAATCATTTAGATCTTGTTGAATGAACTTAACATATTACATAGGCAACCAATTGCCAACATATTCATTCAAAAGTTGAAAATTTCATAGAATTACGTTTCGGAGTTCACCTCAAGACTTGATCCGATTTTCTGTAGGTAGAAAACGCTCCCCACATTCGTTTCCTTCCTGTCAGGTTTGTGAGAGTAGGAAACAGTGTGAGTGAAAGAGCTGCGTATAATATGGATTGCTTTGGGCTGGTAGAACGATCCATCAAATTTCGTTGTTTCTCAGAGATAATCTCGTATCTTGAGCCCTTGTTCCAAACCAATATCAATCTATCTCTTTCGTCTCTGAGGTGAGTGAGTGTCTCCCCTACTGCCGTACCTTGAGCTTTGTTGTTGGCCATTTACTTCTTTTTTGGCCGAATCTACGCTGTGACATAAGTTCTTCAGTACGAATTAGAAATCCGCTGAGTATCTGATCAATAACCAGTATCATCGTATATCATAATCAAATATTTTATGTTTCTTTAGCATGAACAAGCCTTGAAAATAGCCAATCAATACTCAATAGATGAATTACTCCAATGGAGTAAATGGAGCGATGGAGTCTAATCAAACGTCTCTAAATGCACTTTTTTCAATTTTGGCTTTGGGTGACTCCTGAACGGTATCAACAACTGAACAAATAAAAAAGTATGTTTTGGTCTTTAGAGCTGTTTCAAATTAGCCGTTTTATATTTCAAATGAACAATACTCATAGTTTTTTGACACCTGAGTATTTCCATATGAGCTATAGAGTACAGTATTACTTGATTTATATTTTGAACTTGGAACTGTTAAAAAAAATATTCATTCAGCTATATGGAATCAAATCTCATACAAAGTCAGTCATTAGTATTTTGTTTCTTGTTTGGTCTACGACCATTATCAGGTTGAATCAGCTTTATATCATTCAAGTCTCTGCAGGTTATGTATGCCGAATATTAGACACATACCACGCACAATAAATAAAATTATGGGTATTTATTGAGTATCCGAACTTTTCGAATTTTTCAACAATTTTTTCCCCACACACTCAAAACACACTAGTAAGTAATAATACACTGATATTTTGCGGGGGGCAACGCTTATTTGGCATTCAAATTAGAGTTTTCTGATGGAACTATTTTTCTTCCACGTATGAATACTTCCATCACACTGTAACACTGCCAGACTAGGCAAGGTTAGGTTAGGTTTGGTTAGGTGGAATCATCTAGTCTTCTTTGGTCGGTCAACTGGTAGATCTCAGCAACGGAAAGGTCGGTCAAGTAACCAATCAATCTAAAAATATAATAGTTTGAAAACATATGTTTTCTTTGAAATGCTATAATTTTGTATTTTCGGCCAGAGAGTCGATTATTGTTAGATCACATGATGATAGATAGTATTTGGAAAATATAGCTTTTTCTTGGAAATGCTATGATTTTTATTTTCGGCGAGAGTTGATTGTTTGAATTTATCCATTATGTGAGACACCGTTTGTAAGTAGAGATTTGTGATATGGAGTGCAGCCTGAAATTTTTAGGATTTTGAAGTATTGAAAGGTTAGTGAGCTTAGTTTTTTCGTTGTTTAATGCATGAAAGACTGAAGGTACGAGGTGGTTCCATAATAGCCTACTAGCCTTGTTAGCCACTAGGGAATGTTTGGTTAGGCGCACAGAGCGCAAATTGTGTTTGGGGGCGGTAGTATTGTGGCAGTGTTATATTCACTTGATCGATGTTGTTCAATGGTAAATTAGCTTGATTTGTGTTGTTTTATGCATTAAAGTACTAAATCTCTGAGGTGGTTCAGTCACATCTAGCCTTGTTAGCCACCCAGGGAAGGTTTGGTTAGGCAGTGTTTGGGGGCGGTAGTGCTTCGGAAATGTTATATTCACTTGATTGATATCGTTTTGTGGTTCGGAGCTCCTCATATGTTTGCAAATTATGAATTATTCAAATAAAAGATTAAATAAAAAAAAAAAATTCCAAAAAATTTTTATTTTTTTTTGTGAAAAAAAAAAACGCGACCCCCAAAAAATTTCAACGGATTATTGCTTCGTGGGGTGTGTAGATGTCACAAAAAAAAATTGTTGGAAAATTCGAAAAGTTTGGATACTCAATAATTACCAAATTATGATTTATCTATGGTCACAACAACAAAACTTCCACTTCAAGAAAAGCTCATACAGTATTGATTTCAATTTGAAGAGAATCAATATCAGAGTGTAATTGAACTGTAAAAAGAAATTTGTAATATACCCAGTATGGGATAAAGAAGAGATCAGAAGATGTATACTTCTGTCGACAGTAAATCTACTCAGAACCCTATGCTCTTGGCGATGAAGTTCAATTTTATGCTTAAAAATAGTGAATATTGAGTCAATGAATGTCAACAGATGTACAATCATGATCAAAATAGGTATATTCTGCCAAATAATAATATTTTTTTGGACTGTATTATGATGAGCTACAGATAAGTTAGTTAGTAACTGGCTGCATCGATTGCTTACAGTAATAATGCTATCACTGAGGCTCAGCACTGGGTTAGATGGGGCTGGTTAGGTTGCAATAGGCCAAAGTTGATCTCAAAGCCAAGCTTACATGCCGATAAGCACAGTCGAGATTAGGCCATATTAGGTTATGGCATCGTAGTCTACCAACACTCGTGTACATTACAGACCAACCAGCTTGATCCTGTCAGTTGAGAACAATCCTACTGTTTAAAAGTCATTGCTTTACTAAGTACTGAGCCAGTACTCATAAGCGATCCAATCCTCCATTTCCCATTATTGCTCGCTCTGCATCTTGAACGATAATTATACTTGAAAACGGCTTCGTGGAAACAGAATGATGATGTTGAATTGCAGGAAAACAATGACTGTTTGAGTTTAGAAAACACTCATTGAAGGAAAGAATGATTGATTTTACCTCTGAAAGTAAGATCTCAGCAAAGCGAGTGAGGCTCGACTACATTGAGAATCTGGTTTCGTACTTAGATGCAGACAAAAAATCCGTTCTATCAAGTAAAACTTTCACAATGTCTACGCATGGCGCCAGGATCATCCTTGTAGTTCGAACCTAGAGTGGTAATGGAAGAAGATTACCTTGGGAGTCCTACACTGTAACCTGTCAGCACTTCGCATATTGTAATAGAGGTTTCCAGTACCCCGCGATACCCGCTTTTAAGATAAAACAATTTTAGAACCTTGAAAACAAAGAGCTTAAATAGGCATAATCTTTAATTAACAATACAATAGGAATAAGCTTTCTCTCTTATTTATATGTAACTTTATTCACACAAAGTGGTATTGGGTTTTCGCAATCTGCTCAAAAACTTTTTAAAAGTTCCGCCCCAGCATATCAAACCATACTGCAATATAAAGTAAATAAAAAAGCATGGAACAACGTTTTTATCAACGATTCATCTCAGATATTCCTGAGAGAATTTTCCTATTGATCTCCTAATACTCCCGTACAAAATTTGATTAAAAACAAAATATTCTATGTCTAATTTCTTAATTTGAGATGAAATGCTTTTATATCCACTCTTATCTATGAATGACTGAAGAAATTCATTAATTAATAATTTATCTAGAGAAATGAATATCAAAGTCATTGAAAAGACAAAACATATTATCATTATATTTTCCAATAAATACAGAAAAAATTATTTTTAATGAGAATCAGTTTTTTACATAACTTGCAATTAAAAAGTCAGTAAATACTTCGAATCACTTTCAAAATGTGTTTTATAGGCTGAATCATGTCAGTTTGGGGGGCTCCAGTCCATTAGGCTTAAATATAAATACAGTATTGAAGAATAGTGAGAAAACATAGAGTAACAGCCTAAAGTGTTTATTATTTAAATTATTTTATTATTATTGTTAATTATTGAAAATTTAGTGTCAGTAAAAAGAGCAAAAAGAGGCGTTAAGAGCTTTGGAGAAGAATACATTGATGTCTACAAAAAGAAAACACCAAGATAGTAACTAGGTTTTACTAAAAAAGAACAATATTTCGTTGATCTATATTCTATAGCTTTAGATAAAAATCTTTAGTGCTCAGTATTCGATTTGTAAACGATATTCTCTATATCCTTGTGCGGATCGGAATGTATAAATTATATGCGGATTTGGGAGAGCATATCTCTATGTTCAGACTGATTCATAGATCATTGAATCTATAAATTATATTTATAGGCACTAGTTATTACCAATAGGCAACAATTCATTACCCACGAACTTACAGGTCTCATAACTATGTGGGTTTCATCTTCCGAAAAAAAAATAGTTACATAGAATTCATAATTGATTTGTCAGGATTGTACTTGAACCAATGATGGAGAAAGCAATTCAATAGTCGTCTAAGAAATTATAAGATCCAACGGAGTACTATAAGATAATGTCCCAGTCTGTGGAATAGCTATTTGTGTAACTAGAGCAAAAATTGGGGTTTTTTCTGCACCGAGAGAAACAGTTTTTTCTCAGTTTAGTTTCTCGAGTGCAAAAACAATACTTTGCGCTCGAATTACACTTTAAATTTTTCCTACAGTTATGTATAAACTAATTGAAACAGAACAAACAAGAAATTCACAGTCTGACAATTCCTCACATAACCTATCTTCGAATCAAATCGATTTCAACAACAACTACAGCTGAGTGTTTTTGTAGCTGAAGCAGAGTAGCCAACCTATTGTTCAGCTGAGTGTTTTTGTAGCTGAAGCAGAGTAGCCAACCTATTGTTGAATGCGGAATAGGGAACCTGCGTATTACATGCTTACTATTTATTGAGTTGCTAGGTTGCAAATCTGGAGTGCGAAAAGTACTTTCGCACACTGGAATTTACTTTCCCGCACTTTACTTTGGTGCAGGAATAGACTATTTTGCGTGCTACAGTTGTGCAAAAATAGGCTTTTTTTCGGGTCACTATAGGAAAATATTATTTGTTTCAAATAAATTATCATTGTAGTCGTCCGGGTAGTGCTGTAAACATTGTGAAGCACATACGTCAACCTGCATCTCATTTCCTATATTATTTGCTAGAAGTATGTGGGGCATGCGGTGCTGGAAATGAGATGGCTGCTTTCAAGAGCACATGTGAAAAATGATCAATGAACTGACAAGAACTGAAAAAGAGAAGAGCAATGAGAAGAGCAATGGATCGTTAGGGAGATGCTTATGAGTGGAACCTGGCTGCAGATTCATGGAGCCACCGCGCAAAATGACTGCCGCTTCTCGTTTTGGTTCTCAAGTATGCCGCCTATCTCTGCTTCCACTCTTTTTGGCACGAATAAAAATCGAAGACATCTTTTGAAGGTCGCTTCTTTCCGCGCTGGAAACCCGAGCTGGAGCTCGAGCACAATCACCGCCGCCGAAACACACAATAAAGACGCTATCAACGGCTCGCCATTTTTCACGTCAGTGTGACAAGAGTAGAGCGCTGAGTGCTGAGAGCTGAGAGCTCAAACCCTTCACACGTCACCTGCTCCTGATCTCGATTCGTCTATCCAGGAAGCGTTGCGTCATTCCATTGTCACTCAATCACGCTACTTTGAACATGGCACTTCGAAAATGTTTAACATCATAATTATACAACCAGCCCAGTGGCGTAACGTCTTCCAATTGGGCCCCCCGCAACCGATTTTCCGGGCCCCTCTCCTCAAAATCATATAAATATTCCCCCTCTCCCTTGTCTCCCCTCCCATAGAAACTTGCATGATTTTTTTTGGGCAGTTATAATTATGTAAGAGCAAAACACCTTTTTATCTATTTTGTATTCAAATCATTTGTAGAATTATTCATAAATATGGTTTTCAAAGTTTGAAATGTAAAATTCTCGGATAATTTGTCAGTTTTCTTGGTGATAGATCAATGATAGAATATACTCGATAAATAAAACTCTTAGAAGCTTTATAATTGAAGTCTTGAAACCTACATGTCCCAATACTCATCATCATTCACGTGTGTAAGCTGAATTCTCAAGAAATAATGAAAAATCTAAAATAGTAATTCGTTCCTGTAAGCTCTGGACAAATCCTACGTAAAAGTAAGTTAGAATTACTGTAGTTTTCATATAACTTGGCAGCAGTATGTTGGGTTCAGATATAGCAAGTCCCATCTGCTACACGCTGCCAAGTTATATGAATACTACATAGCTATTGATCTCATTCAACGATGTAGACTATTGTTGTTTTCGGCAAACAACATTTAACTCTAATATTTTCTCTAAATATTAAATATAAATTAAATAATAGTTCCTCTAAATATTTATATTCATAGATAGTGGTGCAAATTAACGTATGAACAGGTACTTCAAAAATTGTGTAAGAGCTTTATAGTATGATGAACCAAGTTCGAGAGAAATACAGAATAGTCAAAAATATTCTGAATAGTATCTTTTTATCGAGGCAGGAAAAATTGATCACGAGCATTAACATTACTCTAATGCTTATCTCAAACTCTAGACCACAAGAGAAAGAATTGAAAGAGAAGAATTTTGAGAGTTTGATTCTGACAAAAATAATCCTATTGTGAGATTCATGGGAAATCGAAGGTTATTGAACATCACCTACATGAAGGTATTTTTATCGAAGATGTGGCTACTTCTCCTTGCCACTCATACTCTATGTCGTTTTGGGAAGAGGTACTGGAAAAGTTTTTTTGGAAGGATATTTTTCCAGGATTTTCCAAGGCACCGACACAAAAAGAACTGATCACAAATTCATATACGACCGTTCTGACCCTATGAAAAATTCAGTGGCCAATATTTGGAAGACCATACACATCTCACGAACGAGTATAGTTGCATGCGTCTATAAACTCATTCTCACCCAGACATTCCATTTTTTCGCCCGTCCGGTAAATTTCGATTGATACTGTAGCATAGGCTCACATGAATAAATAATAACAAGAGCATCAACACCTTCATGATGTCAAGAATATCTATAATGAACGGGTACTGTAGGGTACACGAAAAATTGGCTTTATCCGATAATATAATTTCTTGGAATTGATGTATTAATTTTTTCGTAATTACTCCTTAGTAAGAATAAAAAATTAAAACATATCTCATAACGTCATTTAAAAAAAAAAATTCAAAGTGTAAACTTCATGTTACGTAAGCGGATTCGAAAAATAAACATTGGTTTGAGTTGACAAATTCAACAGGAAAGTTACTGAAGTTGAGTCATCACTAGAGTAATTACCAAGTTAGAGTAATGAAGGTTTGATATTTGGTGATGAGAGACTCTATAAAGTTAAATTTAGTTGTTTTCATTGGTAGCTCTTGATGTCTCAATCATCCAATTTGTGATAATCCAGGCAAAAAAATCATCTAGTCATGAAACTAATATGGGGTCGGAAGCGTTTTAGCGTATTGTTGGTAATAGTTACTTCTCTTGGAATATTCTACTCCGAAAATTTACCTCGTGATACAGGTAAAAGCTACAGGCTTGAATGAGGTCTATTTACCAGAGACTTAGCATAGCACACATCTTGATATTAGTGGGAAACTCAGAAAAATTGAGAACTTATGGTTTTACAACAAGAGCTCTGTTGTCTACAATCAATTCAACTGCTTTATATGAACAAAAATCTATACTGGTACAACTGACACTAGTCAAACTTGATTGATGAAGCTAATGAGAAAATGAACTGAAATAATGAATCTATGTTCGAATAAACCGATGTAACGGCGTAACCCGACGACTATACATAACAAATAATGTCTAGAATCGTTTTTAGCGCTGAAGCACAGACCGTCAAGCGGACAACTGCACGATTTCAATAAGGCACTTTCGGGTCCTTAATAATGTATCATTTATTAATACTGAATAATGTCATTTTTTCAATACTGGTCATTCTTATTATTCAAAATACTGATTTCTTTTAAATAAATGATGTAGTTACTACATATATTGTCTACCGTCCTAGGCGAGTGACCTGTCAATAAAAACAGCTCAACCAAAGAGAGATCTAGCATGTTGTAATACAATGAGATCGTATCAAGGGACAACTTCGAACTTAATCAATTATACACGATAACTACTTATTGAGGTCCCTGAGGGTGACTGAGTAAAATTCAGTCATATGTGGCCTACATTCTGTTAATCGTGCGAGAGGATGCACCTTTGACCATCAATTTTCCCCCACTTCCTCTAATTCAATCTCTCTCATTCAATAAAATTCCTCTTCTCATTCCCTCCAGCCATGGTAGCCTAAACATTTCCCGTCAACCAAAGGGACGGTCCGTCAGGCAGAAGGGTTGGGCGTGGTTCCTAACAGATGTCGTCCTAAATACATCACATCGCCAACGAAATAACGATTAGGGCTGGAAACAGTGCAGGCTCATTGTACTGAACCTATTCTCGAGTCCCGTGTATCTGTCTAATACGATCCAAACAGAGTTGCATTGGCATCTCAAGGAACTGAAATTGTGCCGACTCAACGGATGATCCAACCTACCATCATTAAATAATTTCTTTGTGTAGACGAATGTTGACATCCAGTGTTTACATCGTAAAGCTCGTTTTGTGAATGATTTATCAGATTTATGAGACGACGAAGAAGAAAAAGAATAATAATAATTTTCATGGAGCGGCCATTAATAGTAGTAATTTTTTAATAAGTAGTATTTTCTGAACAAATATCAGGACATATATTAGTTTCTGAACATATATTAGTGGATGCAAGAGATCGAAATAGGTTCAAAATAATCATAATTAATAAGATTGAAAATTCAATAACCACTAATGTGGTACTTAATTTGAATGAGATGTTTTGTGCACCGAAATACTTTCTCGAACTTGTTAAGATCTATGGATACTTTTCCAGCTTTCTCTTGTATAATCGTTGACATTTTGTTTAAAAGCCATTGTAAATTATTTCAATGGATTAGATGAAATTAAAGCACGAATCAAAGTTGCAGTCTGATCTGAACTGAAAATAAATATTGGGAAAGTACTCATTCCACTTAGTCTGTGTTAAAAGTATTAATAATCCAATCGACACAACAATTGAAAATAAAATGATTTTAATGAGTTTGTCAATAAAGGTGGAAGGTTAATTCATTTCCAAGAACATTGATACAGAATAGAAAATCATTAATTCTACAAAGAAGGATTTCTTCCATCTCAACACTGTATCCAGATAGAAGATTGTAGCCTGAGCAAGAAGAGAATTTGGAAGGAAGAAAAGGAGGCAGTGGATAACGACGAGACTATTGTGATTTGAACTCAGTCATGGGAGCTTGAATGGAGTAATAATAACAATGTACGATCAACGAGAAGAATGAAATATGATTTAGTTTGAATGAATTCCGCCTATGTAGATTGAATAGTAAAAGGATGAGTCACGAAATTAATGTTGAGTACTTTTGTAAGACCATTTATTTTCAATTAGTTAGCTCCAATATTTCCATGGATTGTTCAAAATGAGTCACAAAATACTGCATATATTGAGAAATTCTATTTGAAAAACGATATTATCTCTTTCAATAGGCAACATTTGGCTCATTAATAAAGCAGTTAATTTGACATGAGAAGGAAGAGTTTACCAAAAGTCAGTAGAGGAGACACTTATGTGCAGTGCAAGTAGCTCTTGTTAGTCGCGAAATAATAAATCTTTCACATAATATGTGCAGTGCAAGTAAATCTTGTGAATAAAAACTATTATTTTTCACACATGTGCAGTGCAAATGAGTATTGTGAATCAAAACTATTATTTTTTCACAAATGTGCAGTGCAAGTAAGTATTGTGGATAAAAACTATTAATTTTTCACACATGTGCAGTGCAAGTAAGTATTATGAATCAAAACTATCAATATTTCACACATGTGCAGTGCAAGTAACATGTGAATGTACTTTGTCAATAAAATCAATCTCTTTTCAAAGCTATTTCCTTATAGAGAGAATAGCTAGCAAATGATAAGGTATTGACAGAAAAACGGATATGACAATAGATGATGGTTGAGTGGAATGGGGGGCAAGATCATCTCACAGAATGCTGGGGAGAATGGAACGACCGTCTCTGTGATTTGCAGACAAGAGGTAACGAGCTGGGAGCCAATCAAGTAGTCTCTCCTCTCCTTGTTCCTATGAGTCACCCGGTCTGGGTCATGCCCTAGGCTAGGCTCATTACCTTGGCTTTCCACTAGTCTGCGCCCCAGCCCCGTCTCCATTTATCTGTTAATCCATTTTCTTCTACACCTTCGCTAAAACCACTCCCAATTTAACACCTTCACTACCATCATCATCCAGGGTTAATTTCCCGGGTTAATCACGCCTTGTCCACATTATCACACTTTTATTCCAAGTACATATTGTTATCATTTAACAACAAAGCTCTTTAAAGTCTTTGGTGACTCCATGTGATAAGTGGTTTGTTATCAACCTCTTTCCCTAATTTTATATTAACAGTAGAACATAACAGTATTTTTAAAAGTTCTAAGCTGGGATTTTTAAAAGTTTTTTTCCTTCTGTTATAATATCGAAGCTTCATAAATTTTGAGAAAAATCTAGTGATATATGAGTTTACCAGGGATATGAAGTATCAAGTGTAGATGAACGAAAAATATGGGAATTTCTTAATCAATCAGATTCATCAGAGATAGAATCATGTGAAAAATTGTTTTTAATCACAGAAATCTGTAACTTCCTGAATAGATTTGTGGACATCTTTTGTTCCAGCCCACGAATGAATTTCAACCCCTTCTAAGAGGGTTGCCTAGTTGTTGTAATTCGAAAACCTTAGACATGAACAAATATCATGTGATTATCATTGATTTGGAAGATCTCCAAAACAAAAATAATGAAAATTATTAAAATTTCTCCTCAGTACCTTTATCCAAAGCCGCGACTGATCATTAAAATAAATTTTATTTTTAACTTATCATTCATAAGTTTTTGATCTTTTATTTGAAATTGCTTGCAACCTTTGAAGCGAAAGAGGAAGTTTTAAATCATTTATAGTGTTCCTCTTGCTCTTAAGAGATATTCAAAATGATACATCACACTATGTGAAATTTTTATTTGGAACAATGGAGTTGCAACTTCAAGACTAACGGAAAACTTAAATGAAACGTCAATACTGTTTGTGAGGTACGCTTTATAGCAGGCGACAGCTCAACAAAAACAATAAAAGAACATATATCATGTTTCAATTCCATTAAAACATTATTTGTTAAGTTATCAATAGATCCACTAATACTAGAATAATATCCGATAGATTCAATAGATGGAGTATTAAAATGTCTTTATGAGATAAAGGACAGTCACAATGATTATTGAATAAAATATTATAAATATTCAATTACAGCTGGGAAGAAGACAATTACAAATTTATCGATTCTATAGAATTAATAATGATACAACTTTTATTGAACTAATAATAAATAGAAAACTAGCTTTCATTTCCCAGATGTATTTGTAGTGGTTTTGAGAAATGATCATTTATATGACGTTTATAGAGTATTTTAAAGCTATATAGTCTTATAGAGTCTTACAGTTTATAGAGTATTTTCAAGTCTTTGAAAATGCACCCACATCAATCCCTTTAAAACAGAATGTGCATAAACACGAATATTGCAGGTTAGAGTAGTGTAATTCATTTCTCCACAGTACAAACTCAGTCTCTGAGCTAAAACCAAGTTGCCGCCGTTCTAAACGTAATCAAATCTCCTCAGCCGGTATATCCCATGGATGTGACTCCACAATAATGTTTGTGCTTTGAATTCATTGAAAATTTCTCCGCTGTACGTGTGTGGAAACGTAACTTTTCGAATCAAATTGAGTTACTTTTTCAAGTCTCAGCCTCGAATTTCCATAAGACGAATAAAGCCCTTCGAGATTGGAAGCCTTTTTACAGAATAGGAAAAGAAATTCGATTTTCTAGTAGAAGCATAGGGTATTCGATAAGAGGAAATATTATTCAGTATTGCCCTTCAAAATAAGATCAAAATGAGATAGAGATTGATCTAATTGATAGAAAAATGCATCGCCATAGAGCTTTTCGATTCTGTATATGTTCTGTTTTTTATCAATGGAACTATTAAAATAAGTTTTAATAGGAATATTAGTAGTGATAATATAATATGTATGAGTAGCACAGTGGAACCTCTATTAACCATCACTTTCGGGACCGGGGCCGTGACGGATAACTGAATAGGCGCATTATAGAAATGTCATCATATAAACGTGCACAGAACAGTCTCTAGATTCAAAATGGTTTGGATAAATCTAGAGAGAGCTAGGAAAACTAGGATCCTACAATTTATCTATAGACTAAATATACATGTCATTAGAAGTAGGCTACAGAGTATAGAACTGTTCTATAATATGCTAATAAGACGTAACATTCTTGATTTCACAATGACGGTTAAAAGAGTGGCGGATAATCGAGGTTTTACTGTACTTGAAAATACAATGATAATGGGACTTACCAGGTGGTTACACAGCACACAGGAAACTTGAGGAAAGAATACCGTGCGTCTTTGTGTAAAGACCATCCCGGTCATAGAGAATGAACTAAATAAGAGAGGAATGTTAAATCTTCACCAAATGAAGGAAACATTTGTTAAGTTCCAGTAATATGAAGTTGAAGATCAGGTGCGCGTTGTTCGATGCGTGCGCTTAGCTGTAATGATGGATTAACACTTGCAGCTCTTTTCACCAGTTGAATGTGGAAGATTTCCTTCTTTGCGGAATAGTCTGCGCCAACTGACTGACTAGCTAGATATGTTGGAATAGTAGGCTTTGCCACAATGCCTGTATATAGAATAGAATACCATTGTTTTGGAATAGCTATGTAACAGGAAAACCAATAATAAATCTTGCTCGATGGAAAATAGTGTATAGAAAATAACAATATGTATGGAATATCTAATTCAATCGCAGAACTTCTGGGTATCTATGCGATCTTCCAAGCTGACAGGAGTAGGAGGTGACCAAATGGCGTTCAAAAATCATGAAAGATCTTCACACAAGAGCCTCAATCAAATATTACTAAACTAGAATTGCCTTTTTATTCAGGATTAAATCATGATTCAGTGGAAGTTTATTTATCGAAAGTAGGGGACGAATAATAAGAAGCCCTATTTAGATTTTTTAAATATGTTTTACTAGCATCTTACTGCTAGTAAAACTTATTTGCCCGGAAATCCAGTTTAGAGTTCTTTTTTCTGGTAGATGAGGTTTTATTATAGTAGTAAATTGAAAAGGGTGAGTGAAATACCATACAGTTAATCATTTTGAAATTCACAAATAAACTGTTTTTTTTTTTTTTTTTACTATAGATGTGAATTCCAAGTGTTTTTTTAACAAGTAAACTATCTTCTTATTTCAGCAGCTTTGCAGCTCTATCCACCTGCACAGTTTTTTGTTAAGCTCTTTAGATTCTGGAAAAGCAAAATAAGTAAGCTCGCATGACGCTGAGTAATTAGCAGTTTTAATATTGATACAGAGCTAATCTGTTGCTTTGGCTTAAGACATATCGACGTACCATCTACATTATCACAATAGTGACGAATCATGTAATCAGCTGTTCTAAGAGCTTTCTGTATCTCAACACATTTTGAAACAATAAGTGTCTAGAGCAGAAATTTAAAAATTAATTTTGAAAAGTCTGGAAGGAAAATAAAAATCAGGCTTTGAGGTGCGCTAAATCGAGTTTAGAAGAAGCTATGTTCCAAATTTAGTGTTAAAAATCGTTGCCATTTTTGTGAAATGCGTAAGACAGAAAAAAAAACACACACACACACACCCCTACTCATTCTCATTATATAGATTTCTGTTAACATTGAACAATAGCGTGGTATTCATTATAAAATGAATCAATTCTTGTTAAACACTACAGTTCCAGTTAATGTTTTCTGGTCTCGTAATTTTGTTAAATAGTCTTATGAAATGCTATATATTATGAAAAATATGACGAAGTACTTTTCAAAAAACGAATTTTTGTATTCAAATATCAGAAGAAAATAGTTCTATTCTACTGCTTCTAATAAACACTAGGCTGAAGAAGAAAGATATCGTTCATCTATCCTATCGCATACATTGAAAATGCGATGGGACAAAAAAGTTAGGGACTCGCTATAAAACAAAGTCCTTCAGAAAAGGTTGAAATTCGTGTTGTAAAACCCTCACTCGGAAGACTATCTTCTATCTCTCATCAATAAAATGAACTTGCCGGAACTCTTCCAGTACAATCAGTCAATGTTTCGACCGAATGAAAACATCTAAATAACTTAGATGAGAGAGGATTACTTAGACTAGCCAAGTGGATGAAGGACCCTTACACAGGTCAGTTGACCCACACTAAACTGACAAGCCTCGCTTTGTAAATTTATTATTTATTTCCGGGACGTCAAAGTCGTCTCAGTCCGAGCTCATAAATTTGCTCTACATGAAAACAGTTTACATTGTTCATGTTTCGGCCACAATAATTCACTCTAAACTTGTTCAGAAACAGCCTTTAGCTATTTCCAACTTGTAGTGAGCGCGTTCCCCCGATTTCCCCCTGTTACCCCTGGTCGTTGTAGGGCGATTAATTCTCCAGTCTTGGCTATGTGCAAAACAGCAATAAAACGGGAAAGTACCTAGTTTGAACAAGCTTCGGTATTGCTCGCACAAAAAATCGCATTGTTCACTGGTAGCCTACACAGCTGAATATGACTCAAAATGGATTTTCTTCTTGGACGTAGAAATTATTCAAGTTGAAATTTGGTGGAAGCTGCAGCATTAAACTACCCAAAACGAGCTGAAAGTCATGTTCTTGTCGAACACTACGTTATTGGTGTGTATATTTCCAGGGTAAGACTTTCATTGGGTATAGACACTCATGGTTTGTTCCACAATACCAGATAAGTCATGTTACTGGAAATAAATAATGATGTACTCGGAGTACATGAATGTGCCTATATTTCAAATCCAAAGAATGATGAAGTTCATGGAAGCCAAAATTCAGCTCCAAGTAAATATGGGGCATGAAGAGTCACAGCCGGAAAATTTGTGGTGAGAGAGGGAACGTCACAGAATGGGATTTCGCCGATCATTCTCGAGTGATTCCCTCTCCTTCACCACTCACAACTTGAAAGTTTACTGCACAGGTCAATGAAATTTCAGCAGACGTTTTGAGATAATAGATAATCCAAAGTACATTGAGAGGTATAGCGGAATGTGACAAAATAAGCATTGAATTGGATGTTTCCTTGCAGGTAATTATTAGATTTTGTAATTTATGAACATTTATTCTGAAATTGTTATGATGTGGAGATCTAAATGAAAGTTTTTGATTGATTTTTGAATTCAAGTTACTATACAATCAAATTATAAATATACCTTTCTTTTCGAGGTTGTTCTCCAATAACAACTGTTTAAAAGATTGGTTGAAGAGTTGAGTGTATTTTCTACATTCAAGGTTGAGTCATTTGTCATTTTTATCAATTTGAAGTAGCTATATTTTTTATATTTCAATTTAATTCAAATAGATTTCGTGGTTGTCGAACAAACCAATGTCACCAAATAGCAAATTGAAAAATTCAATTCATATTAATGTGTATTGTGATTACAATAAATCTTCCTAGTTTTTGGCAATAGAGAAATTGATTCCAGATGTTCACTATATGAAATTAAAACCTCAATTCATATTAATTTGTATTGTGGTTTTAATGATTTTTTCCAGTTTTTGGCAATAAAGAAATTGATTTTAGATGATTTTTGTAGTCGAGAGACAGTTTACAAGGGGTTGTAAAGTTGATTGGATCAACCAATGATATTATTTATCATAATGAAGCAGAAACTCATATTCCAAAAATGCCATCCCATATGGAAAAACAGTGATAAAATTTCTCCGAAATAGAAAATGGATGAACATGGATACTTAGGCAAATGGGTTTCTTGTATCATACACATATTTTAAAATCGTACTGCTCGTTCTTTATATTCGACTAACTATGATAATTGATAACCAAAGTTTTTCAATCAAGATAGAATATTATTGGTATTCTTTCATTTTCCGATATGACCGAAAATGATACCTTACAGAAGGAGAAGAAAATTCTCGAGCGTTTCTTTAGCGCCTACTCTTCTGTAAAAAACGAGCGAGTTCACATTTTCTACTTTCTTTCGTTCTATTGGACGGTCTCCTTATCTATCTGTGTCACATTCATTCATCTCTTACCCCTGCATTCTTTGGTAGTTTGGTGGACTTACTTGATTTTCTCTTTCAAGGTATCATTTTTCCTTCCTCTCACGAATGCTTCCGCTCTTCCACTCTTGCGAAGCACTCCCATTCTACCTCATCATAAAGGATAAAATGCCGTTTTTAAACATCCCGTCCAGCCTGCTACATTCTCAAGACACACTCTTGCTTATCTGAAAATACATTTCGGTAGAGCTGAATCGTCTTAAAAAGTGCTCTAGTGCTCGTATGAGGTTTTAAGGTTAACGCACTCCAACTGGAAATCCCTGATTCCAACCATCCTTCTAAGCCTTACTTCACTTTAATAGTAGGGCAAGAGTATCAGAGTTGTGTCAGTTTTCCAGGTGACATAATGCAAAATCAGACATTTCTGAGTTTTCCATACTGTGTTGAACGCCTCTATTAGAAAAATAATATCTTGAACACTTATCTTTTGAATTATTTCCAATATCATGCCTCACTGAAACATTACCCGTAAGGGTCTCCCCACCATTAAAAGCCATACGCTTACTATTATTATTACTGAAACATTCAACAGAAAATTTTTGAGCCAGCATGGAAATTATAAAAAAGAAATTTACTCAGTTCCAATATATGAATTTAAGAGTACAGGCCTGTAAGAAATTATAACAAATAGAATGAGCATCTGTCTACGTCCATTTAAAGACAGCCATGGCGAACCTATAATAATTCTAGGTGGTCACTCATCCTAGTGCAGTCTTGTGAATAACATTACAATTGCGTACATATCACTCTCACTTTGTAACAAATGATTAATAAGGAACGGATATTGATTATCAAGTAGAATTGTATTGGAACCTGTAATTATGTAGTATCAAAGTGCGCAATCCTGTAGCATAGAGATTGACGAACGGTTTTTTTGCCTCTTGATCTACTTTATTCATCTTTCATGACTGACTGTAAAAATAGAATGAGGACAATAGGAAGGAATATTGATAATTGGTAAGCGAAAAAAAATGGAGAATGAATTATTATTTTAAAATTTTATTATTCAAAGTCATGAATATTACTGCATATCATATTTACAATAATGATGATTTGAATGAATTTTATAATACCATAGAAAATACATCTTCCAGCTACTCTTCTGGGTACTGTTACTGATTATTAATTTTTGTTTTCCAATCTTTCAAAGTTCATGCTTGCTCGTTCATTGTGTAGTTAAAAGGATTGACATCACTGCACAGTCTCTAATGTATGAGAACGATAAAGTAAGCTCGCTATTTCTTTGGGACAGTTCCTAATATTATCTTATATCTTATCCTTATTGATGGAATACATTTATCAGATTTATTACAACTTTTCTCATAGCTTGATAGAATTTGTGTCGACGGAATCACTCACAACTCGTTTTCAAAGGATGCAAACATGTAGTAGAGAAGTTTTTCTATACAACAAAGCGCTACAACAGTGTACAAAAGCTGTAACAAGTAGGAAGAGTCCAAATTAAGTACCTTGTTCTACCCTCAAGCACTCTGGCAATAAGCGTCTTCAATAATAAGATAAGCTTTGAATTGACCCTCAACTCTTCTGCACATAAGAAATTATAATTGAAAATCACCTCGACTGTGTATGTCCTATAGATAGAGAAATAACTAGTCCATGAGAGAAAATAATCATTGTAATGATCTTTGTTACTTTTCATTTTAATTATTTCTAAGCTTTATGTGGAAATATTGAGTGAAATGATATGAGAATAATATCTTTGTAATAAAATATAAAATTTTTCGAAGTGTTTTGGATTTGAAAACACGTTTTTCAGAAACTGTATTATAATATAGCATGTTATAGTGTTAGCGAAGTAAAAAATTCTTATCACACTTAAAAGAGTTCTTATCACACTTTCTAGCAGGATCGATCATAACTGGCTTGTAAATCAAAGATCAATTCATTATTTTTTGAAAAGGATTTCAGTAAGCACTTTTCATGTGTGGTTTAGTTTTTTGCGTCATAGTTGGATATCCGTACACGTAGTTTCATCAGTAGGCGAGCGTCAGATGGCCTCTGATGCTGCAGGATAAGATGGACTTTGACTACTTTTCAGTATCGAATCTTCCTCATCTGGATCACCCTGCAAAAAATAATTTATGAGCCTTCTCCGCTCATCCTCCATATTATTTAGAAGTTATATCATCAAATAAGATAAATATTAATAATAACTGATGGTAATATAAAAGTAATTAATCATCTGGGTGTTAAATGAATTGAATCCTGTCACGAATTTTTCAAGCCTATAAAAATAATTACTTATATTTGATATAGAAATAATTATATTAATGACATATCTTCTAATGAGCTGAAAATCACTAAAAAACTGGAGTCACTTAATCTTTTCAGTTTAACTATTTTAAATTATTGTTTGAAGAAGGCGTCAATTGTATAAAATAATGCATTAGTAGCTGAAAAAGTGCATCGATTGTTGTGAACAATGTATCTGTTGTAGAGAAAAAATGTATTAGCTCTTTAAAAAATCTGTTGGAAAACCAAATTATGATAAAATTTTCCACCAATCTCAAGAAATATTGTGATGATTTTGAAACTTTAGCCTGAATTTGACCTTTATATTAGTGGTAACTTTGTAGATAAACCCTGATTGTTTAAAAATGTCCTAGAAATTTTTGCCATTCTGAAATGAATGCTGAATTTGAATTTAGCTGCAACTGCTTCGCCATTGTGGTATGACAGTTGTCTCTTTAATATTGTTTCTCTCTCTCTTGTTGTAAGAAAGAAATGTTTCATTATTCCACAGTGAGATGCACTTGGACAAGTCTGCTCTTGTCAAAAAAATGCATCTTACTATACATTGAGAATAGGGTTTTGTACACTGTGATATTTTTTTATATTCATGATATATTTTATTTTATTTTGCCAAGAGTCATAAAGAGGCCTTTTACTGAGCTGACTACCATTCCACATTCGTTATATAAACAAGGTGGATGAGCCAATCAAGACTAATGAATCTTGATTTGTTAGTGCTGAGTGGTATTCAAAATAAAATTATAGTTTCCACGTAACTCCTCTACAAAATTTTGGGAATAGCCCAGTTCCAACAAATCAGGACGAAAGTTACAATATTTATATCATAAATAAGAGCTGTCGGATGGACCTGTGAGTAACCTCTGTAGAGGTCCAAAAATAAAAAAAACTCTGATCCAATTTTCAATTTCGGAAAGATTTTGCCAGAATTAGCATTGATTCAACTGAGAAAAATTATACTCATGATAATTCAAAAATATGATCACAAGATACAGTACAATATTCAAGAGCACTCAAGATGGCTGTTTTAGCTCTTAATGAACACGGGAACGTCTCTGTCTACATCCGCCCACATCCTTAGACTACGTAATAATCATTTGAAACTTTCAACAATGTTCTTCTGATCTGTATTGTACCTCAAGTTTGTAGCTCAGAAAACAATATAATAATAATTATCTTTGCCTCCTCTTCAATGAACTAACTGGCTATCTGCACCGATTTAGTGAACTATTCAACAATGAGCTACAGAGAAGTTTGTTCCTCTAACTTCATAGGCTGAGACAAAGTTGGACTCTATCAACTGAAATGGATCTCATGTAACTGCTGGCTGCTTTCTGATGACCATGGCTGTATTTGAATCAATAAAGAGAAAAATTTTCCTAGTGGGCACATAATATACTTGTTCAATTTCTGTAGAACCACAAGGAAATAGACCTCAGTTTTTAGTTTATTTTGGATATTCAATGGGTATTCAATTTATAGATTTGCCATTTTTCTTATCATATTGATTGTCCTTCCAAAAAAGTATTATTTTCCAGTACTCTGTGCTTTGGTTGATTATTTTTAAATCCAATTATTTGCTGCTCACGCTTTTCTCTCATTCAAAACGTTCAGTATGATGTATAGCATAAACTAATCGTTGATAAAAACCGTTGAAACTGGTCTACCCGTTCATGCGCTCTCGCAGAGAAATCCAGAATTCAGTTAAGCTATGATGCTCCGCAATCAATATACTTACCAGGGCATCACCGGTTGCACTGATTCTCCGATCGTTTGGTTTTTCTTTGACATTTTGTAATAATTTATCAAAATCTTTTTCATCTTCAGTTTCATGACCTGAAAGTGAAATGATTCATTTGTCAGTGCCACATAGATCTAAAAAATTCCAAATGAGTGAGCAAATGTATGAAATATATCCCAAATACTTTATGATATTTGGCAGAGTTTTTTGAAACAGCAAATCTACTCAAATATGAAAGCGATTGAAGAAGCGGCCATCAAATTAAGCGCAGAACTGATCTGTTGCTAATTGGAAAAAATAGTAAGGAAAATCAGTACAGAATCATTCAAATCTGGTATGAAAATCACGTCGAATTGAATTATTTTCATAAACAATTTTCATTTCCACATGATGTTTTCTCGGTAAAGTGCTAGACAACGTTTTTTGTTAATAACTCTAAAAATAAAAGTTCCGTGAACAGTTACAGTTAATTGGATTGCAAATATGATTATGAAGCGATACTTTTCATGAGGGATGTACACGGTTGGTAAATGAGTGGATATTTATAAGGGGCATAACTATTACAATGAGTGAACTATCATGAAAATGACTAATATTATTCCTTTATGAATATCAAATTTTTCATTGCAAAAATGTTTTTGAAAAGTTATTGATTGTACTCATGCAGCACAAACCAGAAGTTGCAGTAAAGTGGTTGAAAATGAGTCTTACCATCACAGTTCGTTATTATATCCGGATTGTTTTCCAGAGATTCGAGACTTGGAGCTTTCTGCTTGTTGGGAGGAGGACACTCTCGATTTCTCAGGTACAGAGCCAGAGCAACAGCCAGTGTGATGAGGATCAGGGCCCCCACCATACCGATCAGAGCACCAATAAGAGGTGTCAATTTAACTGTCACTGCAGCTGAAATGGAGAAAAATAGCTAATTAGTTTTAAATCAACTGCAGTTGTGAGCATAGAGGAAGGGCTAGATAATCGACTGTGTAATAATTTAAGAAAAATTTCATGTAGAGAACAGGACAAGTAGAAGAACTCCGGATGTCTATTTTTCAAAAACAATAATGGATCTCTATTAATATTGACTTATAGTTTATTATCATAGTGAAACTTATCTGGTGATTATAACAAGAGTGGACTACACTGTATGAAACACCCTGTGCACGTAGAATGTTTATAATATTGAAATCATGTCCTTACGTCGATACGTACTGTAATTCAACTAGCAAATTTAGCAAGTGCGTGTTTGGTCAAAGATCGTACTCGATGACTAATCTAGAAAAAAATATTGATGACAATAGGCTACACAAATGAGAATAGTCTGGCCTTCGGAATCTACTGTAGTCGCGTTATTTTGGCTCGGAGGCTGAAACGTTTTGAGACCCTTGATCTTTATTATAAACTTGGTTCATAGTTTGTGGTCTATTGGAGTTGATGATGAGTTGAAAATAGCAATTGAACCGAATCAATAAATGAGTATATTCAATTATTCAACATTGACAATGGGACTAGTAATTTATTGAATAGAAATCAGTTCATTTATAAGGAATAAACTGATCACAACTGTGGTCTGACTTCTATAAGTTGAGCCCTAAGCAAGAAAGTATCGTTACCAAATTGGGTAAAATTGTGATTTCAGCACATGTGCAATGTCATTAATCTGTGACACCCTCGGGAATTTGCTTTGGTGGTGGGAGGGGTGGTAGAGTAAGGGTCAATACCTAATATCTTAGTACAGTGAATATCAGTGGCGTAGAAAAATGGTATTGGTGGTGATGGGGGGGGGGGGGGGTGTTAGGGTATTAAGCAAGGGAGGGAAGTTGATTAAATTCATATATTTATACAGTCCAATAAATATTAATAATAATTTTAATATTGCAGTTCAATGAAAATATAAGGCTATATTCTGTAAGGTTGAAGATGGGCCTAAATAAACAATAATGGTTTTTCATCATACTTTTTCAATGACTATTGATTTTGGGATGTGCAACCTAGCAAAGTAAAATCAAAAGCAAAAGTTTGTATACACTACTTAAACTATTCAATTCCACAGAGAATTTTTTTAATACAACTTACAGTTTATCAAGAGCAAAAAAATTATCAACATAATATTGATCCCATAACAATGATGGTAATGAATGACTGCATAAAGGATGACTGGATAATGTTTGGTAAGGATTACAATTGGATGAGTAATTTGAAAGAAATTGCAAGTAATGTATATTAAGACTAAGTAATATAATTGATAATCTTACCGATTCTTCTTTCAGCCTTGTTGGAGTTGTAAACACGCAAGGTGACATTCATACTGCGTCCCTTGTCGTTGAAGGCGTAGACGCGGAGATCGAGACGGCGCGAGTCGGCTGCAGGCAGCGGGTCAATGAGGAAGTGGGGTGCGGAGGGGGAGGTGAGGTTGCGCAGTAGCTGCAGACTGTCGCCGTCGTACAGCTCCAGCTGGAAGCTCTGGCCCAGGCCGCCGTCAAAGCCCGCCTCACACCAAACCTCCAGCGACAGCCCGTCCTCCGTCTGGTTCAGCACCGAACAGTTGCTCACTGCCTCTGGCCTACCTGTTCACAAAAAAAAATAATTACGAATAAATTGTTAATAAATAACATTCATTAAGTGAATGACTCATTTTGGATAAGAAATAGATGATTCAGAATCAACAGATTAGATGAATGGGCTAAAAATCACAATTATTAGTGTACGTAAAACAACTTTCACAATATCATTATTATCATAAAAAACTTTCTTGTTCTTTGACACGTATTCATCAAATCACTTTAAGGTTTCCTGAACACAAGTGAAGCTTGAAGAAGCCCTTCCTCTGAATACTTTTAAGTCTTCGTTGAGTTGTGAAGGATTTAAGGTAATTTAAAAAAAATTAATGGCATCACAGTTTATAATCTGTGTGTCACCTATTTATTGGTTTTTTTCTGTCCTTTCAACTATCATGACTTCTTCACAGACCAGCTGTGTCAGGCTCGATCCCCGTCCCTCCAAAACATTTTCCAGAAACAACGTCCGGTTTCGGAGTACACATTAAGCATATCGGTCCCGGTCGCCTAAAAACGGCCTTCAAGCTGAATTTGTTCATGTTGAAACTAATAACTCTCATGAACAATAACCGATAACTGACACTAGACCTGAGCCAGCCAGGTAACTCCATATTATATTTTGTTATTATTATTATTATTATTTAGGACTATGTAGCCGATATCACAACCTAATTGGCTGGTAGTAAGTAATTCATACGGGTCATTGACCAAGTATGAATTTACTATATTTCAAATAAATTTTTGTTCTATAAAACTGACATGCTCCAATATTCAAAATTTTAATATTCTTTACTTTTTTTTTACTATTCCTATTATTACTACTTTCTTTTTCATCTTTAATTTCATCGTTTTTTTTTCCTTTAAATATTTTATAAGTTACTCCTTCTCGCCATCCTATTCATTTCCTCATTACACTCTCGCATCTCTTTTTTTTTAATAAATGAATAAATAACATAATAACATGCATATCATATACATGTATAGTATATCCGTACATATCTTCATAAATTTTTTTTTCTTTTAATCCCTCCCTAATTTCCCCTTTTTTTTATTTTTTTATTATTATTATGGAATTCTATTCCCTCATCTGTCCCATTTCAAGTGAGATTATATTACATCTGTCATAACGTTTTATTATGAGCTTTATTATCGTTTACCCAGTCGTTCGGAGTCCATCTAAAATAATATTGTTGTCCTACAGTGTTCCTCATAACATGGCTAAAGCGCATGAGACTATTTGTGAAGATCAATAAGAGCCATACGCTGATTATTATAATCATATTCCTGTTATTATTGTGACAGCAAACATTTTTATCTACTAAAATTGGTTTTTACATGCACCACAGTAAATTTTTAATTCTTCTTTTGCCCCTAAATTAATATAGACTACTTGCATAGAGTGTGCTGAATTATTGCTTCACATTTACCCCATAAACCATGACTGATGAAACCTCCTTGTAGTCAGGAATAAATCTGAAATAATATTTTCAAAAACACTTATACATATTTCATCACAAATCATTCAAATTTCATCAAATATGAATTTCACATGAACATTTTTCCAATTTCTTTAAAAGTGGTTTGGATATCCTTAGACACCCTAGGAGCAAAAAATTGGGTCTGTTGCTTTTTTCAAGAAGCTGCACACGAGCTTACACAAGTCCCCTGAGTAATATAAACAGATAGCGTTCCTGTAACTTCATAATAATCCAATGATTGCGTGACTTTTGATTGCATATTATCTTACTCGACAATACCAGTTCTACTTTGTCCATTCTATATACAACTATGGGCAATAAAACCATTCGCATCTCTTCATTCAGTTTCAAAGTTATTCAAATATCGATTTAGTTTAATATTACTAGTATTGACAAACAAAACAATTCCACTGAGGAAAGGACTGTTTCGAAGTCTTAACTAAGCTGTTGTTTGAAATTTGCATTAAGCTCAACAGAGTTTGTCTTGAGCTTTCAAAGCTAAGACATCAAAGTTACTTCGTTAGATCAAGATGGACAGATTAATATGATGTAGAGGTGCAGTTCTACTTGTAACGAGTTCTTGTCAGTTCAAATTATTGTAAGGAGACCTCAGTCGCGCACCAAATAGCTACCGAAATCAGAGTGAAATCTCAAACTCCTGTCCCTGAAGATAATAGCGGAGCGAGGAGAAATTTCAATTGTTGAGGGGTGGGACAGCAGCAACAATTATTCAGGTCGAGGATAGAACACGCCGTCAAGTAGAGAGTATCCGTCATCAGTTATACCAAACCGAATTAAGTTCAGTGATAAATTTGTCTCGTTATGCATGTCACTCACTGGATTTGCCCCTCCTCGACAAAAATCCTACAAAAACTTATCTTTCACGGGCAATTTCACTCGAATAAAAGCCTCAGCCCAGCAAGAGCACAGTGCAAAGCAGTTGAACCGCCTCGAGTAATCTGATTAATGTACTTTCATAATGGAACGATATTATTCGCACCCGGAAACATTCATTAACTTGTCCCAATTTTGGCCATCTTTTGAGTACTGCCTCACAGTTTCAATTTTCACCTTCCTTACCAACTCTAATCAACTCTTTTGCTAATTATTATCCATAGAATCATTTCACTAGATATTCGGACAGTAACCTTCTTGTGTCTGAAAATCTGTTTTGCTGAGCTTGTTAAACTGATTGCACAAACGTCGATCAGAAATCAATCCCCAATCACTCATAAGAAATCTTAGGAGTGATCACTAATTAAACATTGATCAAAATTTGTGCAGCCAGCCAACAACCTTGTAAAGTATTGGGAAACAATATCAAATCATTGATTTCCTTTTGAAATATGACTTGCCAACTTGTTTAATGAACTGATAAACTCCATAACTAGTAGTGTATGGATTATAATTTAATACTGAGAAAGTGAATTACAACTCAAACCATGTATTATTATTTTTGAAACACAAACTGGAATATCGTCTTTATAGACATATCAGAGATATTGGGTGACGTGAATGAAGTTGAGTCAGCAGAGTATCTCATATTTTTGACTCAGCGCTTCGGATTATTATTATTTGACGCGAATGAAAATCATAGCTGTTTCTCACGCTTTCGTCGACTCAACAGGTCAACAGTCGAGTCCAATCACTCAACCTACTCAACGTACCCTACTTTATTCACAGCACCCAACTTCTCAAAAAATCCATCTCAATGGCAGTAATGGAAAAAAATGGAAAAGTTCAAAATTTTGTGGGTTTTCAAATTCTTATTACAAGCCGCGTTTCCACGGATTGCAAACCTGAAAATGTCAAATTCATAAAATATAAAACCGTTATAAAAAAACTTTTGCTCAAAATTTCAAATTCATAAAATATAAAACCGAAAAAAGACTTTTGCAACGCTGTTTATGCAAAATTGCCTTTCCTCGTTACTAATACAGAGTTTTAACAAAAACATGTAGATACTGGAATCCAATTGTTATCATCAATCAATTCTTATTCCATTTTCATCTACTGGCATGTCTAAAAACTAAAGCTGAAGGTCTGTCTATGGAAAGATATTGCGAAATTCAATTTCTATGCACATTTTGGAAGAATTAGAAACAGCTCTCCACATTTATTGCAGCTCGCTAATGTAAGTTCAAAATTAAATAATTATGATTCTGGAAATGTAAGATATCGGTTTTGATCTTTTTAAACATGCGTTATTTTGTGCTCTTTCCAGTATCCGATGTGAGAATACTCAGAGTCAAAAGTTTCTCGCTTGAATGATTTTGATGTCAATATCGCCACATTCATAGTTTATTCTGTGACATAACACCTAAGAAATCACTCTCCTGCAGGAGACAGGAAGAAATTGGGAGAAACGAATGATTTCTTCGAAAATGTCCCCCGGTAGTATTTTTGAAGTTGTATCAAAGCTTTCCTTTTTATTTCGAGCCCTGTTTATTGCGGAGGAAGGAAGTAGATGGAATTGGCCAAGTCTCTTCTTTCATGTTCACTTCTCTCATCATTGTGTGATGGAGGAGCAAAGTAGCCTTCTACTTCTTCCTATGCCGTTGCTGGAGAGATGATGTCACTTCCAGCCGAATCGACCAGTCTGGTTGGTTGCTTGAACATTCAATCTTCTAAATCTTGGGATAGAAAACCCTCTACCTCTACCTCATTTCTTTGAAAAAAACTTGCTGAATTCGATGGAGGTTCTTCTCCATGATCAGAGATAGCATATCAATTTTATTGAGATAAATTTTTTCGACCCTAATCAGCAGTAATTTCAATGAAAGATGTGAAACCAACTCCCTTTGAATATAACTTGAGACAATTAAAACAAGGATGAATTCTTAATTGAAAGTATTAATGCTAAAGTGTAATACTAAGGGATACTGATGTTTTCATCTGCCATCTGTATCTATAATTTTATGCTCTCTGTATACTTTTATTTAATAATAATAAGCGTGCCTCTTGCATATATTATATACCTCCATGGTCTTTTAATGGTGAAAAGACCCTACAAGTTCCACCTCACCGTTTGAAGTTATTCGACATACGGTAAGCCTACACTTTTAGTTATTTCATGTGATGGACACAAAGTGATATTCTGAGTTGATAATCATTCATAGTTGATAACCAGTGTCAAATTATAATTTGTAACCCATTGGTTGTGACCACGTTTATACATTTTGTATTTTAATCAACATTAATTTGGTATTGCACGTTTTTTCCTAGTTATAAATATTTATCTTCTTTATTAAGTAATATTAGTCGAATAATTTGAGAAATGTTTGCCAATACTCTATTTGGACTATGATTTCTAAATTAAAAAAAAAATTATTCTAATATATCAATGAAAGTGGTCATAGAGCAATTATTCAAAACAAAAAACTCTTTTACTTTTATTCAATTGTTTCAATTTTCAACCAAAACTTTCCTAGTGATATAAGAAATGAAAGTGGTTTGATAACTCTGTAGGCTCTACATTATGAGAGAGCTCTGATAATTGAAATAAAGGAAGCGTATTCATGCAAAGCATTGTCAAAATAACTGGAATGCATGGAAGAAATAATTTGAATAGCTGTATTTGGTACTAGAATCATTGGTATTTGCAAAGATTCCCATTATTCGTATATGTTATTATCAGTTTAGAACTGTTCAGTACAGAACCTTGATATAAAATGCCTCAATTCACTCAAAATTCCTTATCCAAAATAATTTGAAATCTGATGTGACCGATACAACTGGATTGAGGCTTTGTAGAAATCCTTTCATGATTAAATGAATAATATGATAAATTATCATCAAATCATAATCCTCTATATTATTAAAACTCACCAGCAGAAACCAGTTGGAAGACGCAAGGCTGTTTCTGTTTTCCGAGAACATTGGAAGCCCAACAGGACATGTTGCCGAAGTCGGAAGACGTCATTGGTGTGATGACCGCTGTACTCCTCGTTCTTTCAACGTCGAACTTCAGCATGTCATCGGTCACTGAGTTGACAGAGTGACTCCAAGTGAATGTGACGTCATCAGGGTCTGCTTCAACCTCACAAGACACCTGGACCGGCTCGAGGCGAGCTGCTCCTATTACTGTTTGCTGACCTGGCCGACAAACTGGTGCAACTGAAACAAAAATAGAAAAAAAACTTAATTTTAAATTATGATGATTTTTAAATCATTTTTCTAATGTTTTTCTTCTATTCACATAACGATCATTATTTATTCCTCAAATCTACAAGTCAATTATTATTTATATACTAGCAGACTGCCCGATTCAATTGAATCTGGATGTATAGAATCTGATATAAACTATTTACAAATTCTATTCGATACTCCCTTTTTTCTTATCTCTTATCTCTTATCACTTCCCCCTTCTTCGTTTCTTCATCTTAGAAACTGTTCTCTGCTGTAAAATCACTTCCAGGTGGTTCGGAACCCACCTAAATAACTGTAGGTCCAACTCATCAATCACCATCATCCAACTCATTACCCACGCATAGGTCTCAGGCCTATAAATCTTCACTGTCACTTATTATTATTTTTTTTTTGTTCTTGCTCAGCATTCATGTCATTCTTATTCCTCATCCTGCTTTAATCACTGATCCACCAGCGCTAGAGTTTCGTCGACAGTGAATAGCATCAATTCGTTTATATCATATTTTATTTCTATGTTCTGAGAATACTCTGCAGTCTTCTATATTTGCAAACTCCATTAATGCAAATTCGATAAAGTAGGCTTGATAGGTGAGTAACATTAAGAATAATTATTATGATAAAATCATGATCCAGGTCAAGGATATCAGGGTATTAAGATTAAAAGTGTAGACTTTGTGTGGAAGGCATCAGATTGTAGAAGATTTGAAATGAAACTCGTATTGTATGGAAATGAGAGTAATACTCAAAATCAATGTTCAATTGTGGTGTTGTGTTAGTGGGAGGAGTTAGCACAATCATTTCAATATTTCGATGTGCTAGTAATGGACGGTAGAATTGCAAGCAAGATTTAATTTAAGAGAAAACTGCGGAAGTTCTTTGTTACCAACGACATAATGCTCTGAGTGAGTCACTCAATACAATCACTTTACAATAATTAGTTAACAGCTATGCATCGCTTTGTACGTGAATATTTCTATGGGGCTATCGTACTGAACTTTTGTATGGAAGATTGGAGGACATCATCAGCAGAAAATATTATTAGAATCGTAAGTTGAATAATTTTCTTGATGACAAGAGTCTCTGTGACTGTCAAGTCTAGTCCAAGTTCTATGAATTGTGTAACTTAACTTTAATATTATTAAAACTGAATTTATCGTTATTATGAAGGAAATAGGATGGGAATTATTTTATATTCAAGATGATCAGTTGATTGCATAATAGATGCAGGAGAAAATAATACAATAAAGTTGAAAATTTTCAAGAAGGGCGTTACAAAAAATGAGGGAAGAAAGAGAATATGGAGTAAAGAATCAACATAGATTTGCAACCTAAGAGAATGCAAGGATTTCGTTTTTCTTTTTTAATTTTCTCACGCCGCTGTAACACCCGGGTGGGATGAGTGGCGAGTTGAATCAATTTATTTTTGACTTCATGCCGCACAAGAGCACACAGACGCTTTTTATGAAATCTTCCACCGTATCCCACCCCCTACCACGTTCACTTTTTTGCGTTCATAGCAAAAACCTGCGGACTCGAAAACGAATATCTATCGACACCGACTTCGTCTGTGCAAACAAAAGCTCCGTTCAGCTTTTCACGTTTTTTGGAGAACGAGAACATTCTAAATTCAATCAGGGTCCATCTCTCGATAACGTACCTCGTAACATTCGAGCATTATCTCAAATCGTGAGCAACGTGAGCAGTCTTTAGGCCACTTTATTTTTTCCTTTCTACTCCTCCTAAACAAGACATTATTTTTATAAAAGTTTGCTTTCTTATTGCAGTAAATCAGCTTATAGAATGCATCATTATTCTCATCAAGGAGTTGAAATTCAGGGAGTTACAGATACTCATTTCGTTGATATTTTTTGTGAAATACCCCCTTCACTACATTTTCTTCTATAAAGTTCCGATTTTAGGGGAGAGGATGTGACCACCCCTAGTTCTTTAGCGACACCTCTCAACTGAGAACAAAAATAGGACTGCTTACAGGCTTCACATTCGTAGCTCTAACCTGAAGTAGTTTCAGCCAGGCAGGAGAATCCTAGTAAGATCTTACTTTCTCATAGTAACCAAGCCGAAGAAGAATCGCATTCTAAGCGCGTCCGCCGCGACTCAAAAAGGTCAGTTCTGCACAGCCAGATTCTACATATTAGTAGATCTTTTTTTCTCTTTGTAGGGTTTTCAACTGCTATAGAATCCAACTAATCTCTTGAGGCGTTTAAGAAAAAATGAGCTACTATTGCTATACAAATTCCTATTGCTGTACAAATCTAGCAAGAGTGGAGGTTTAATTCCTATGCAGCGGCCTATACGTCGCGGCCAATACGACGCGACTCTATGAAATTTGACAACAAAAATGGAGCATCATGTCGTGCCAACGTGCATTCTGAATTTCATGTAGTGGTACACAGGAACAACAATACGTTAGACGCGTTACTATGACCCTCTATCCGTGTAGTTTCACTTGTTGTGGCCATTCCAGACCAAACGCCCATGCCATTACAGGACGTACGGGACGATTCATACACGCGGACGTCCCAATTCATACGGCCGTGTCTGTCACAGAAAATTCTTTCTCTAATTAACATTAAAAAAAAACATTTTGGATGTTTTAGATTTTCAAATTTTATGCTTCTCAAATACTTTCCCTGAGCATGTACAAAATTGAATTTTTCTCCTATCTTTAAGATTAACATTTTTTCGAATACCGTACATATTTTGGACTTAATCCATTGTCGTATAAGTAATAATAATATTTTCACTATTATGTCTTCTATCATCATGCATTGGTTTTTAAAAAAAGAATTCTAGAATAGTCTGGATAGGTAGCTGACTACAGATATAAAAAAGGTGCGCAAAAAAAAAATACCTGACCGATTATTAGTTAGAAATTATTCGGGTCGCTGACAAAAGAATATATTCGACCTTATAATGCTGGATAATATTCAATAAATTCATGATCACTGATGAAGATTTGTTGATAAATTCTAGGAATGAAACAGTCACTCACTTCTCACATGCATTTCACCATTTTATGAATATATAATCCTACCTTCATATTTATAACCAGCTAGTTGTTGTTATCTGTCGTTGATAGAAAATGAGTGCATTTTTGATAAGCGAGTCTAGACTAGCCGAGTGCTTATCCAGTCGTTGGTTCAAGTACCAATTAGGAAACTGTTTTTTGCTGATCAAAAATTAATGTTAATCAATAAATGATTTTTTTCCATTTTTATAATCATGAAATCTGTAGTCTCTCTCCGTCATTATTCAACATCTACCTCGATGATATAGTAAGATTCTGGAAGCCAAAAGTTCCTCCAGGTATTAATTTAAGCCCAACAAAGTCGCTAAATCTATTGATGTTTGCAGATGATTTGGCTATCCTACAGGATTCGGAAAACAACCTTCAAATGGCAATCCACAGGCTGAACGAGATTTCGAAGGGATATAATCTAACTATATCAAAAAGTAAAACAAAAATAATGTCCTTCTTGGGAAAAGATTCTAAACGTTCCAAGATTATACTGGACAACGTGCCTCTTGAACAAGTCTCCAGCTTTAGATACCTAGGGGTTGACATTACATAATTATGGTCATGACAAAGATGTCGAACACAAGTTGAATAAGTTTCAGTACATGTGTGGAACAATAAAACGAACCCTGAGGAACAGGACGAGGAAGGAGACGCAGCTCAAATTTTATAAAGTAATGGCCATGCCAACTCTATTATATGGAGCAGAAACATGGGTCACCAGGAAAAAGACGCTTAGCCGAATACAAGCGGCAGAAATGCGTTTCCTCCGGAATGTAAAAGGCTGCGCAAGATAAGATAGGATGAAAAATGAGGACATTAGGAATGAGTTAGGCATCCCATCCTTAACAGCAACAATTGAAGAGAACAAAATGAAGTGGAGGGCACATGTACAAAGGATGCATGATGGAAGAATCCCTAAAGAAATAATAAATTACCAGCCAATTGGGAGGAGAGATATTGGAAGACCTTTGAAAAGATGGTAGAGTCCTTTTGAAGCCGGAACAGGTGTTTCAACACCTAATCCTGGAGAGAAGAAGAAGAAGAAGAAGAAGAAGAAGAAGAAGAAGAAGAAGAAGAAGAAGAAGAAGAAGAAGAAGAAGAAGAAGAAGAAGAAGAAGAAGAAGAAGAAGAAGAAGAAGAAGAAGAAGAAGAAGAAGAAGAAGAAGAAGAAGAAGAAGAAGAAGAAGAAGATAATCATGAAATGTATCGATTATGATAATTAATAACAATAAATAATAATAATAATAATAATAATAATACCGATTAATTAGAATATTACATCATTTTTATCAGTATTATTATCAATATTGAAATTATTTTTAATTTGCAATGATCAATTTCCATAACTAATTGAACGAGCGTAGCAATTTCTTGTGTTTGACTTGACTCGAGACTCGCGGCTCGTGGGTATTGTCAGGGAATATTCTTTAGGTAGTCCCCCCCCCCCCCCACAAGAGAGTTATTACATGTTTGCATTTCAAGACCTATATTTTCAAAAATGAGCGCCATAGATAGCAGCGCTGTGCTGTGCGTGACGTCAATTGAGCATAGAATTTCGAAAATTACCGGCATCAGAAAATATGCCTTGATTATTTTTAATTACCACAAATCCTTTCATAATTATTTGAGATGCCTGTACTCCAATTTGAAGCTAGATCAGAACAATAAAGGGTGCATAATAATTGGTCATTAATTGACATATTCAGCTAGGCTTCAACCTAATCACTGCATTGATCATGATCAAATAATAAACAATACTATGATACTGTTATTAACTTACCAGATTGCTCTATATTCTAGAATCTAGTACAGCTCAGAGTCTGATAAACATTGAGGTTAAGAAGCATATTTCGATCACATTTGTCATATTTCATCACATTTGGTAGAGTAATAATCCATGGAATTACATAATGGTTGGTAGAACAAAAAAGAAGGGATGTGATAGAAGAGGCCAGATACTTCCATGAAGTATATACAGTACATACTGATTATGGCCATGGCCAGCCAGTCTTGCATTGAGATGTGAATAGTCAATGAGCCTAGATAAACTAGAAATAAGTTTCCCTTTGGCCCTTGGCAAAATTAGTTGTTTGAAAGTGAGTTCTCCAGCCTGAGAGGCTCACTAGCTATTAGTTAATTGTTATGAATTCAATTTCAATTGTTGATTGCTGAATATCAATCATCAATTGAGGGAAGTGATAGCCGTGAGCCGTAGCAGGTATCTGTTCAATCAGATAGAGATTCGCTGCATTCTCCTGGGTCCTCTTTGTAACGGTGCCAATTATTGTTGATTGATGCTATTTTCTCATATCAATAAATACTCTGATACAACGGAGTGACCAAGGACCTGATAAATTAAATAATAATTATCATTATAAATTGTGTTTATAGGCATAAACACCATCCAATCAAGATGCATACTAATCATTCTACTAACCTTGCCATTCAACTAATTCGGTTTCTTTTAACATTACATGCTTCCTAATACACAAAATATTTCACATTGGCAGTTCTTGAAAAAGAGTTTTGTTTCTTTTTCTTTTTCTAAAGAACTCACTATATATCATGCATCAATATTAATTTATCTCTGTTTTTTTTTTAATTCGAAAACTCAAAATAATTTAATAGAAGATTTCAACCAATTAAAAAATGAAAATGACAACGTTTGAACTGTAAATATGAATTTGATAATCAGCCTTCGTAATTTCCAATGTTTCCATTTTTAAATGTAAACAGCGACAGCCCCAGCTACCAAATGTTTTGTTTTTTACTAGCGTAAAATAACCCAGAGTCTACAGTGGAAGTATGTTGTACATCCGAACTCCAAGATCAATAACGATCTTACTTGGACTATGAGGAAGCTTTACAACAAGGTTCAAGAGTCTAGAATATTTCTTCCAAGCACTAGGGCACAGACGGACGGACGCAAAACGGCACGGTTCTAATAAGACCTTGTCCAATCTTAAAACTGACCAATCAATAATTATTTTTATTACTATTATTATACCCAAATTTCCACCGATGTCGAGGGCTCGTGTCTGTTCCAAGAAATTATTTTGCAGATCGAGAATTAATTATTCTATTTTAATATATTTTGAAGTATTACATCGTATTCTACTATTTATTAAATATTGTATGTACTAGTATTGATTGTAACTAGAATTAACATGATATTTCTAAATTTAATCCCAATCATTAATCATTCATTATTAGTTATTACTGATTTTAATTATCAATTGCTAAGGCTGATTATTGATTATAACCAATCGATTATCTTTAGTCCTGAAGAGTGGAGGATTGAAGGGGAAGAGGGGGAAGAGGGGGAAAAGGGGGAAGAGGGGGAAGAGGGGGAATAGGGGGAAGAGGGGGAAGAGGGGGAAGAAGGAAAATAAAAACTAAAAGAAACAGAAGTTGCTGAAGACGAAGGGAGAAGAGATTTTTTCCCTGGACAATAAGGGTTTGAAGGATGAGAGGGAGAAGAAGGTAAAAATGAAAAGAAAGAGGAGTTGTCTATGGAAAGGGAAAGGAGCGGAAGAGTAATGAGGGATGAGAAAAAATAGACTATTAAAATAAATTAAATTGAATTGAAAAGAATTTATAAATAGACTAAGTGAAGACATTTAGATTAGATTGAATCGGGCAGCCTGTTAGTATTCTTATGAACATTTATATACTTGTAAGCAAATAAAGCATAATAATAAAATTTCTCAAAATTTTATCAAAACTGTGATTATGATACGGACTCATAGAATACAACTGAGTGTAATTCGTCAACGATATGTGCTGGCCCTGGCACAGCAAATGGATAAAGCCTTTTCTACGCATGCACTAGCTGAAACGTGGCTTGGACGATTTGAAACTTTCGCCCTGCGCGCGAGAAAGTAACGGAAAGTAACGGGTTGGGACGGATGGACGAAATGCTTGAATTCTTAATTGGCACACTTAATAAGCAGGGAAGTGGACATTTCAAAGTGAATCCATCCTGCTACGGATGTTTGGTCTGAAATGGTCTTAGACGCCTCCGTAATGGCCGAGTCGTATCGGCCAATGCATAGGAATTACACCTTAAGATTGAGTTCTGTATTCCAATCCAAACTTTTCTGGAAAAATAAGTGTGAGGGAACGGTGTGAGAATTTAAGTCAGGCTTTATAATGGACGTTGTACCATTCATTTATTTCATCCACAGACAATAATAATTTATTGCATTTCATGATGAATTCCCTGTAATGAAGTTATAAGGTATTTCATGGTAAACGCTCTATTGGGTCGCGTACTATAAATTCATGGAAATTTGAACTCGTAAATCAACTCATTAGTAAGGAAGTCAGCTGAATAGTGTCAGGCTGGTTTCTCCTCTGCCATCGATAATTAAAAATAATATTTGAAATAAGTATTCCCTCCTTGGAAATATCCGGATGCGGTAGAGCTTAAGATTTGATCAAGGCGAAAAACTTGGCAGATTCGAATCAAACCTTACAAGAAAAGCAATATGCCCCTCAAGTAATCCTTATAATTATTTCTCATAGGCCTTGGAAGGACATATTACTGATTAATTGCAGATTTCCGGTCGTACCTAAATCTTATGCTAGTAGAAAGAAAAAAAATGTAACCAATAAATTCAGTATCACCTGTGAAGTGGCCGCTATTATTTGGATAACGCCACTTTATGTGATACACATTCCGATCCACTAGGGACCGAATACTGTCTCTACCCTTGCTCAATCTTGAACAGGTAAATTCAACAATTGAACTCCTGACTCACAAATGAGTGATGTAATATATTTGGACCAGAGCAATCGTCAAACAGGGTGTAAAACAGAATAATGTAAGAAATAATACTTGAGAAATTTATTGGCACAAGAAAGAGAATATGTTCCAAGCATGGAACAGAGAATTAAAATTAGTATGAAATTTATTAAAAATGAATTGAGATGAATCTATGGTTATTAATATTTTTTTTTAAATGTTGTTGTAAGATGTTTAAAAAAAATTGAATATAGTTTGCGTGATTTCACCTCAATAAAGGTGTTTTTGACCACGAGGATGACGATTTGTGCCTGTACAGTGGTAATTTAAATTAGGAGTCGTCCAGTATGGGTATTTTTCGACGACACTTTTAATACGCGCACAAATGGAATTCCATTAATTTATATGATTTTATATTCACCTCTTTGATGCATGAGGTCGACAGAAGGCGATGTGGAATACTGCTGTCTCCGCATTTGGTGGCCATCGTGTACCTCACGATTCAGCTTGGCTTAAGTCGTAGTTGGGAGTTTCACAATGTTTAAATTAATTTAAAAATAGACATCAGTCGTCGTTAGGAACTCTACGTTAAGTACTTTGTGGTCCTGCCAGAGAAATTTACATTTAACACTTAATTTAATAAATATTTAGCCACACAAATTATTGGGCTACTCCCTCTAGACAAAAATATGGCAAGGACTGTCGAAGCCCCTTAATAAAATTTTTACATAGAATAAGTCACGTGACATCCACAATTACAGGGGTTGAAACCTCTTTGGAATTCTACATGTTACGGACTAAACAAATAAAACAATAAGAGATTTATAGCAAATCCATTTTTTATGGATGGGGAAAATAATGAGCGGTCCTTAGTGTTTACAATATAGTGTTTAGAAAATAAAATAATTTGGTTGATAAAACTTGTCCGAAAGCCGGTTCATTTACAGCTGACAGATTACTGATAAGGACGGTATGGTAAACAATGAATCGAATAAAGTTTTTGGTTAATTGTTACTATGTCTATGGATAATTGAATAAATACTTATTGTACAGTAAATTAGGTTCGTATTATGATTTATTTATCCGATTTGTTTTATTAATAATCTGTTAAAATTATTCTTAATTTATTACTTTTTATTTCTTGGTGAAATAGTCGTATTGAGCATAGACTAGGCTGCTACGTCTGCTTAAATCTTCATTTTTTCGTAGATAATAATTAATTTAGTGCCCATATAGCATTTCATAAAAAATGCGACCCCACAATAGTTAAATATTATATTCTTCTCAGAGAGTATTGTAACAAATTAAAAAGTGGTATAACCTCGAAACATGTACAAAAATAGCTGCTTCAAATGCGTATTTATTCCTGGATTTCTTGTTCCATGACGAACTGCGTTGTTAATATTAACTTTTCAAGTGAATTAAACGACTTGCAGTCAAATTTATTTTCATGAATATTCATTGTATATATTAAGTAGGAACTGTTTTCTTAGTCAATTCACAACTCTTCTTGACACCTCGTACCGTTTTATTGCGAGCATCATGGTTATCCCTTCTAAAAATGTTGCTATTACACAGCTCAATAACATGTACCGATCTTCCCTGTACTTTGCAACTCTTGTGGTGTTCTTTTCCTTCCTTACGAGTGTAAGTTCCGCCCATTGTTGGAGGATATTTCACCTTGTACACAGCTTCTATCTGAGTCATTACCTTACCTATCCAGCTCTTGTCTAAAATTCCCTCGTGTCTTTTTCAGGGACTATACTCCTTACAGCATCCAGGAAAAGCGAGCAGATCTATATATTTATACCTTCCAATCCCTATTATCGATTTGAGCAGGCGCTCAACCCTTCCCCACTAATTAGACAGCCGACTTCGAAGAAGTTTATTACTTCGTCCCACCCTCTCATTCAAGAAACGATCTATAATTTCGATTTTAGCACTGCTTCAAGGAAGAAAATTGATACGGTTTAGTGTGTTTCTATCTTAAAAGTCTAAGAACGTTTAGAAAAATCATCGATTGTATTAAGTGGTCGTGGAAGGATAAAAAGTAATCAAAATTATTTCCAGTGCAATCCAACCCCATTTGAAAACTGGATTACTCCATCAAAACTAATAATGAACATGGATTACATAGCTTATAAATCAACCCTAAAGTATTATGACGCTCGGTTGGGAAGTATTTTGACTTGTGAATGGGATGGAACTCATGAATCAGTGCACTTCTCTCCAATGGGTTATCAGCCTTGGAATTGAAGTAACCTAGGCAACGGATATAACGTACGGGTACAAACTTTACAGAATGTCTGAAGAATATCGTATTTTGTCGTTCTCTCACATGTCAAAACTGCTTGGATGCAATTACCGGGCCTATTTATGAAACGAGGAAGAGCAAACCAAGATGATCCCAAAGTGTGAAGCTACTCTAAAATATCGTGCTTTCTGATTTACAACGCTGAGAGCTCTCTGCTAAAATTACTTCGACACAGTCTCCTGAGGCGAGATCATCTGACGACGAGACGCGCATCCTCCCCAGAATATACATGAGCCAAAAGAGTGCGTGAGTCTGTATGCTGTTATTACATTATTTATAAGAACACTCTCTATCATCATATCCACTACCCAACTCACACTTTATGATCTTTCCCCCAAATGTAAGACCTTCCTCCAATCTCAGAGGTCACTAACTTTATCGTTTTGACCTTCTTTGTTTCAAGTACACATTTCGATCCCATCACTAACATGCAGTCTTTCATGATTTTCTATTTTTTCAAAGAATCTGATATGAAAGATTTCAGCTGAGAAGAGGAATTTGGCGTCATGAGAGATAATCTTTCTCTAGATTATTGAGTCAAACAAAATATCATGAGAGACCAAAAAATGATCTTTCTCGAAAAATGGGAAGGGTGTGACGAGAAACGACAACAGAGAACAATAATAATGGTGATTCGATAACTATATGATTCGATGGAAAGATATTTTTTATATGATCTGAATATATTTATATGAAATGAACAGTGAACACTTTCTACTGTCAAATCTGTCTAAGCACTATTCAACTGTTCTTTTCAGTAGCCCATAGCTCTTGCTGTTCAGATTTTAGAGTAGGCTACTATTTAACTCACTAGAGTTATATGCGATAAAATCTAGGAGAAGGAGATAAAAGAGAAAATAAGTGTTTCTTTATATATAGTTTAGATCCACTAACAATCAATCACATAAATGTAAACGACAATAGAATTAAAATATTTGATCAATTTGAATAGCTCGGGGAAATTGGATGAAAAACCAGCACGGTAAAATCAGTCTCTAATCAGTCATTTAATTTGTATTTCCACTACAATAAATTTTATAGTCTGCCTTTTTTTACAGTTGGTTAAACACATAATTCATTGATTATGTTGACCTTAGTTGTTTTAATTATATAAATGAATTATCACTTTCATAAACGATTTAAGAACTCTTCCAAATTCATAATTTTTATTTTCGTTAAAGTTTGCACTGTTCTCGAATTCCGAGAACTTTAAAAAATACTCAGACTCCACTTGAAATCTGTTCTTGCACCTGTTATGAATACTTCCGCATCCACTCTGATCCCATCGATTTGTGTGCGGCTCACCATTTTATAGTCTGCACTTACAGTGTACAGTATTTAATTAGTTAAGACCACCTGCCAGGGAGAAGGCGACTATAAAACTTGCCTTCATTGGATATTTTATTGGTCGTGAACTGCTAGAAACTTTATTCGAACCTCTCGTTAAAATCGACCAAATACACGGGTTTAGTGTGGATGATGCTTCTATTTTGTAGCGTTCACGTTTATATTATAACTTTTACCCTGTAATACATTTTATCTCCTCAACAAACGAGTACATGAATGTAACAGCTCTCCAGATTCAACAATCGGTACGTGAACATTGATACTATGATCCCCTCTCCTTATAATTGTCTCCTTATAATTAATGTATTTCTCTCATCTATTTTAGTCTATCATTAAATATTAATTCCAATCAGATAGGCTGAAGTAATTCATTTTTCTGTAAGTCGCAGTCAGTTCTGGAAAGAATTAGATACAATATTAAGTATTACTAATCCGTTTAAATCGGTTTAATAGAGTTTGAGTAATTGATGTACAAACATTTAAAAAATGGTCCAATTTAAAACCTTCTTCTTTAAAAAGTAGTTTTAAAAAAACTTGAAATTTTTATCAAATTTCATCCAACCTCTATTTTTTCAAACTTCTATCATATTGTTACGGGTTCTATGTCTAAAATAACGCTGGCAACACTTAAATTTATCACTTTCACTTTATTAACACAAATAATCTTCAACTCACACTGTTCAGTAATTTCTTACAGAAAAATAAGCAATTAAAAACAGATAACACGATATTGTTCAACTGATAATGAGTTTTCAATAAACTGTACAAAAATCAATCACTAAATGTCAAAAGGCCGATCTAATATTTAATAATAACTGTACAATAAACTGTCCAATAATGTTCGAAAAGAATCGTCGAGGAAGAACAATTAACTTACGTAGCACAATAGGTAAGAGAATTATCACTACAGACAATAAAAGTTCCTTAGATGGTTTGTAAAAGCGCCAACGGGATTGTACTGTCTGTATTTACTGGAACTGTCACTACTGCTACAACGTAGAACAATAACTGAACTACTTAACTGTCACACTTGTTTATCATGATGAATTTCAAAGACAACTGAACTCATTTACACAAATGCGTTCCCCTTAAGTAGGTTTTTCAAATATCGAGAAATTTCTACATTTTTCTATCATCTTCTGAATAAATAAATCAAGGAAACTGGAACTTTCTACAATATTCGATAAGACTCCATTAATTTCTAATCATACAAATAGAACATTCTACTAATTACCAAGTAAACACTATAAAAGTGTCAAAAGGAGAGTAATTAATGGCTTAAATAAACATTTACATAGCAGATAACACCGAGAACCAATGTTTCTTCTTTCTTTCAATTCTCTCCAATTTCATATCCGCTACAGTATTTTATCACCTTGCTTAAGAACCTACTTAGCAGCTTAAATTTCTCTCCTAGCATAAAATTTGAGAATTTTATCAAACCTTTTAATTTTGCTAATTCATTCAGCTTTAATTTAGATCGTTCATAAATTACTTCAATTTTGTGGTACAAGAAAAGTTCAAGCTGGTACTAAATCAGTGGAATGGTACTAAATTCAGGACTAAATGGATTGAATATGATGGAGTTCGAAAAAATAAAGTATTTTAAAAGTTATGGTTTTTCACTTTTTTAGATGCTCAAGACAAGGGACGGCTGTTTTACGACAGGAGGACGGTATCATTTCCGTACGGCATGATATCGCATAATAAAAAACATAATTTATTCCTTCACGCCACTATCGAAATGTGGACCGTTCAAGATTGTATTGAACGACTGAAATCGATATGTGTGAAACGAGCCTGTGTGATATTAAGACTGAGATTGAGAGTAATTGCAGTGCTATAAGCTATAGGAGTGCATTTCGGCGGGTTAGTGTGATAACTAGGGCAGTAATCATGATAAGGTTTTCAGTGATAAAATCGAACTTCTTCTGAACTAGTGAAGAGTACGAGCTACAATAGACGCTATAGGACATTTCTTAACTGTTATTGATCTGGCTATGAAAGTGATATATTAGTTTTAAACACTGATTAATCTGGTAAATATGCCTTTTTTGTGTTCATGTAATAAAAACCATTTACTTTTTTTACGTGTATTTATTACATTTTTTGAATGTATTTCAAAGCAATAAATAATTTGAATTTTGAATCTTGCTATTGAGGTTCTCTTTTCTAGTTTCCAAGTTTGTCTAAATGAACGGTTTGTCTGTTTTATTGATTTCTCGAGCGATAATTACTTGTTGGAGTCCGCTATTACTTGAATTGTCTCAGGAAAGTTTCATATGTAGCTTTCAAGTGTTACAAGCATTATTTTAGTGATAAAACCAGTAACATTATAGTAATAGTGCCATCAAATAGAACAATAGTTTATTTTCCAAAATTACCATTCAATATATAAATTTATATTTGTAATGCGATAATATTTATTACATTCCATAATAATATAAAATTATAAATAACTTTGCTTCAATACATTAACAACAATATAATCAATCAAGAATTATTGCAGTGGATTTCGGGAAGTGATAGCTGTGAGCTGTAGAAGGTATCTGTTCAATCAGATGGAGGTAAGCTACGAACTCTTTGTAAGAGTGACCGATTGGATTGGCTAGCAAAAATACTCTATTCTCTGCTGTAAAATCACTTCCCGGTGGTTCAAAGCCCACCTACAACGGTAGTTCATTAATCAACTTCATCCAATTCATTACCCATGCAAAGGTCTCATATATATGGGCTTCATCCTCGAAAAAAAACATGTCAAAATAATTTTTAAATAAAGGTAGTTGAATAACATATATAATTGAATCTTGAAAATCCTTGAATTGACTCCAGCAAAAATTCATTTTGTCATGTTGAAGAAGTTCTTCTTCGTTAAACGTGATTTTTGCTAAGATTGAGTATGTAAGCATATGTTAGTGCTACATAGAACGCAGTATATTCTTAAGCAAGGGAATTGCACACTGTACATCCAGTACCAAGCTTCTCAAAGATTTGCAGCAAAGCGTCGAGTAATTGTGTTCACACGCCACAATAAATACACGCGCCTACAAACATGCGAGAGTATGCATGTATGTGAGTGTAAAATACTGGAGAAACAGACGTGTGTCGTCTAGTGAGAGCGGCTGCCTTTTACGTAGGCTAACACGAAAAGGCTGTCGACTGAGAGCCTTATTCCTCTCACACAAGGGGGAGGCGATAAATAAGGACCACAGAACGAGTTGACAGTTCGCTGCTGGAGTGCAAGTTAATTACCTAGTGCCCTGCTAACACCATTTTCGCGCGCAAATACAGACGACGCTCATTTCTAGCGTCCAGATGAGCGTCACGACGATCGGAAATTTTATGCGCCACGTACTGAACATTGCAGGCCCCTGACAGACGATACATTGACAATGTAAGTCGATATATACAGCAGTCGTAGATATAATCGACTCTCAATCACCGACACACGACAACAGCAAACAAGTAGTCCGATTGTTGACAAGTCGTTAATAGAATTTCACCGTGATCCCGTTCCGTTCCTCGTGTGAACACTTTCCATTATAACGATAAACTCATGAATCTTTTCCTAAATGGAAACGTTTAGCATAGCAACCAATTAGACATCCATAAACCTCATGTGCTCTCCCTGAATTTTTCCAAAGATTTTTTGAAAGAAACACAATAAATAAGGGAATATCTTTTGTGTATCATAGCACCACTCTGTTTGAGAGAAAGCCTACATACATGAGTCTTATATTCATGAGTAGTATAGGCTGCCCCCATGATTGAGAGGCTGTGAAATGCTATCCGTTTTGAAAGCACAATCAGAGAATTATTCTTCATGAACAGCGATTGTCACAATACTCAGGAATGATTCATGTGTGATGATATGAAGTGCACTTGAGTGTTATCTCCACATTAGGTTTCCTTTCTTTTGAGTGTAATAATTTTTGACGACTCTTAGACTCTTGCAAAGAGTCGAGGGGTATAGGATTTATTTCCATTATATCCTTGCAATCAGAAACAAGCTTCTATATTGTTACAAAAGCAAGCAACGCAGTTATTTACGCACATAGAACTACGTTATTCTACGTAGATCATTCCATTCATGATCGTACGTGACTTGAAACCCAATATACGTTCTCTTGCTCTTTTGCGTTCTCTTTTCACATGTGCTTTGTCACTCTTATTATTCAAGTCTGCAACTCTCTCACTCAATTGATCTTCTCGTCAATTCTACATTATTCTTGAACAATCTAGGTCTATAATCCAAGCATTCTCGAAGCTTCGAGAAGGCGCCAATTCTTGGAATTATACAACTGCAACAGCTATATAAAGGAGTCCACGTGAACCAGTGAGTCAGTTTACAAGCTCGCGTGTCAGATTGTATTACAGATCTCGGGAGAGAGACAATCCAGTGCCAGTGGAGTAAACAGTGCTTTATTCAGTCTTTAGACAGTGTCAAGTGCAGAGACAAGTGTTACTGTTTATGCAGCTTACCAATAGTTTAAAGACGTTGTGTTAAGTGATATAATTTGGGACTGTCAAATAACGAATTGGACTGTGTTTTTGTAAGTGATAGTTACTCTTTTTATAATTCTTTCTGCATTATTGTGCAGTTTATTGGACTCTTGTTCCTTTTATTATTGATCAGCCTGTAATTACTTATTCATTAATTCTTGTAAATAATTACTGAAAATAAGTATTAGCTTATCATTTGATGATCTGTTTTTATTTAGTTAATTGAACTTACAATTAATTTGTGTAAATAGACTAATTCGTGTAAATAAAGTGCAAGTATGAACTTTAGTGTTGCCAGCCTTATTTTAGACATAAGAACCCGTAACAATATCATACAATACCAAACGAGAAACTAATAATCTATCAGAACTGACAATTACTTATCAACTTCAACCATTGATGTGTAGTTAGTTATCAATGAAAATGATAGGAATAGATAACTATAGCAGAATGCAAGTTATCATGAATAATCAAATAGTTTTAATTACTACAATAAGTTCGGTAGAATTGATGTTGATGTCTTTCTTTGTAGTGGCGAAGGTGATATTGTGGAAGGTATCCATAATGAATAATAAGACGAAATTGTCACAACTATATTTATTTACAAATATAGAGAAACTTGAGTTTGATTTAGATTGATAATAGTATAACAACCGAAACTAGTTTCTCAATATTTTTCAATAAATGTGGTTTTGACGATCTCGTCTTATTATTCATGATGTTGATGTTATGGAATGGAGTCAATTCAGAGGTAGTCGATTCCATTGGATTGACTGTCTCTTATTATTCAATGACGGATATAATTAATGGGCCGAGTCAAAATTTCGACAGCTGAGTTTGTGTAGAATTGACACTAAACTATGGCCTTGTTCAATATACTGAAATAAATGAAATAAATTAATCTAGTGGAATTGGTAAAGTCTTAATGATTTTGTATTGAACGTGTAACTGATTTCAACTACATTAAAAGTTCAGAATACATGTAAAGATGCTAAGTGAAACTAAGTGCATGCAACTAAAATTAGAGTTTTGTCTGTACATTTATCAGAATTATATATTTTTTGGTTATTTTTACGTATTATGCATTAAATAAGCCGAAAATAGTCTTATCTCGATTTCTGTCTGTCTGTCTGTCTGTCACGGCCCCAAAGGCATTTTACGCGGCCTTCTCCTCTAAAACGAGAGCATCGATCGGGATTTTAGTTATTGAACAGTATTGAACACTTTATTGACAATGTCTTTAGCTATAAAAAACCAAATTAACTTTTTTTTAACAGAGTAATAAACTTTTAAAAACCAAGTATTGTGCGATTTTGGATACATTTTACGCGGCCTTCTCCTCAAAAACGAGAGGATCGATCGTGATTAAAGTTATTTATCAGTATTGAAAACCTTTTTGACAATGTCTTCAGCTATAAAAAACTAAATTAACTTTTTTTTAACAGAATAATAAACGTTTAAAAACCAAGTATTGTGCGATTTTGGATACATTTCTTCTAAGTTTTATTACCACATAAGAACAATAATCACGTAATTTATCATGATATATCAATCAGCTGTTCTCAAAAAATATTCTCTCCGATACCTGTCACTGAATTGCTTACGTTCTAAGTTGTTTACTAAGGGCCCGTTTACACGATACAGTTTTTGTGCGGTACAGTAAATTTGCTGTATCAGTTATTTTGCAGTGCTTTCGTTTACATGTAAAATTCATATTGTATGTTCACACAATACTGTTTCTACTGGATCCAGTAAAAAAGCTGTTCTAGCCGATTTCTACATTCGGTTTTGTCTTCGAAAACTGTATCGCTAAAATCAGCTGTACCGCAGAATAACTGTATCCGTATCCGGTGGCACATGTATTGTACCGGTAATGGATATGTTCAAACGATACGCTTATTACGCTGGAAGCAGTCTTCAGATCGTCAGCATTGATCTTCTTCATTGATATTCTTCAGCATTGATCTTCTTCATTGATATTCTTCAGCATTGATCTTCTTATTAGTGAATTCCAGTGTCCAGAAATGGAAGATATTAATTGTGAAAACTTAATTTCTCTAATATATGAGAGACCCGCCTTGTGGGACAAGACTTAAGATTAATATAAAAATAAAGAAAGAAAATTATCAGCGCGGCGAGAAATGTGTGGAATATTGAAACCAGAATTTGCGTACTTTGATCAAAATTTAAGAGAAACCTTCAGTAAGTAACTTATTTGAAAAAATCTTACACAAATAAAAAAAATCCTGGACTGGAATAAATAAAACTGGACTGGAAGCGCAATGTAAGAAGGAGGAGAGCACAGCAATAAGCAGCAAAGCCGGACCGTGTGAAAATCACAGTACAGTTGACGCCGTACAGTAAAAAAATCGTACCGCAAAAAAAACTGTATCGACTGAACTTCATGATCGTTGCTATCAAAAAAGCCGAAACATATTTAGTCTTATTTCTAAACATAATCCGTTCGAAGGACGGGCACAATAGCTAGTGAACAATACTATTATATTGTGAGGGGGTAACTGAAAAACCAAGGAGTTATATAAACTATGATGAGAAGTTTAAGTTTTAAATCTTTTAAATTGGACATATATTACTTGAGTTCCTGGGGAGTATTTCGACACAAATTTATGATATATAACTTGAAATGATTATTCTCTATAACTTTCTCTCAATTCCATAAGTGGGTATAGAATATGAGAATTTTAGATATAAGTACCAAGCCTGGAGGGATGACCTTGTACTTTTTTATAGAGGCATTTCTACTGTCATATCATAACTAAAAAACCAAGGAGTTAAGTAGGGCAGAGTGGGAGTTCTGGCTCAGTTTAACGGCGGTTAACTAACCACGGTTAAATTTTAACGGCGGTTAAAGTTCAACGGGGTTAAACCTTACTTAATTTAACATAGACAAACTTAATTTAACAGCACGGTTAAATTTTAATGGTGGTTAAATTTTAACGGTGATTAAATTTTAACAGTGGTTAACTAACGATGGTTAAATTTTAAAGGTGATTAACTAACGAGGGTTAAATAAACAGACTGAAAATTTTCATATGAAATTAAATGTACAAATTTATGCAGCCCACCAAGGCGTTCCAATTGCATGTATCAAACACTCCGATGAATAAAATAAAAAAAAAAAAAAAATAAAATAAAACAATAATTTTCATTAATATTATCATACAAGTAGGGCAGGGTGCCGATTCTGGCTCAGTTTTTCTTTAACCTTAAATTTAAGGTTAACCTAAACCAACTATTCAAACCTAATTTAACCTGAAATAGGTAAGTTCAAGTAGAATCAACGCATTCTATCCGATCTCGAAAATTCTCATTTTCACGGGAGCTAAAATTCACGAAAAAATTTGAACTTTTTAACTCCTGAAGGGAATTTCAATTTGAAGACGCCATCTTGTTCAGCTGTTAAAGGCACCTCAAATTCATGTATCAAATACCATTTTCCGATCACGATTAATTGAGGAAAAAATAATAGAATTTTTGGGTGTGGTCGCCTCGCTAAAAGTGGTGCCGATTCTGGCTCAGTTTTTCTTTAACCTTAAATTTAAGGTTAACCTAAACCAACTATCCAAACCCAATTTAACCTGAAATAGGTAAGTCAAAGTTGATTTAACCCAACATTTTAAATTCCCAAAATTCCCATTTTCACGGGAGTTAAAAATCACGAAAAAATTTGAACTTTTCAACCTCTCAAGATAAATTTAATTGGATGGTGCCTTCTTGTTCGGCTTTTTAAGGCATCCCAAATTCATGTATCGAACACCATTTTCCGATGATAATTGATTGGATAATAAAGATTTTCCCACGCTCACACATTTTTTCCCACGCTCTTTCCAACCCAACTAGACATGCCAGCTCAACCAAACCTAGCATTAATAATTGGGGGAGAATAATAGAATTTTAATAGTATAATTTATTGAATCAAAAATAATTTTTGGGTCATTACACTTAAAGCTGTAAGACTTCTGGCTCAGTTTAACGGTGGTTATAACGAAAATTTTAACGCTGGTTTTAACGGTGGTTTTAATGGTGGTTATAGCGGAGATCAGTCACCAACTGATTAGCAATCTCGTACTAGCTTTATTATCACTTACCCAGTGGTTTGGAACCCACCTAAAATAAAGTTTATTAGATGGTTCTTGTTCAAATTTCCAAGGCGATTCAATTTCATGTATTAAACACTCTCATTGACATCTCATTTTTTCCCTTTTTCTCTAATTTTTCCCCTTTTTCTCTAAATTTTTCCCTTTTCTCTCATGTTTTCCCCCCTTTTTAAATTAAATTTAATTTTTCCCCCTCCAATTTCCACCACAGTTTTTGGGTATAAAGAGTTTGGATCGAAGGAGTTATGTTAGTTCAGGCTGAAAATAGTCAACGAGCTATACTCCCACCAGAGATTTCTGGCTCATCCACGGAGACTAGTCGCTTCCTATTTTCAGATAGGGTCCCAAACACAACCAACTATCAAACAACAGAATCAAGCAATACCACAAAAAATTTTGTATATATAAAAATGGATACAATAATTTCATCCACCTACACATCACCAATCTGCCAACACAGCATCAACAAAAACTGTCTCTTTTTCATATGGAACTCATTCAACACAATTGATGTAAAAATATTGTTTGAAAACCTTAAACCTCATATAATTGATATAATACTTGAAAATTTTGAAAAATTTCATTATAATATTAAGTGGTATGTGAGTTTAACAGTTAAATTGAAAAAGATTTCTGCTGATAAAGAGTTGTATGTTGAACCAACATTCCATGGGCAATCGAGGTCTGTAATCTCAGTCCATGAGAATCTTGATAAATTCAACATACAATGGGAGGAGGCAGAGGCAAAAATTATTGAAGGATTAGATAAATTCATAAAGTTGGGGAGTGGTTGGACTATAGACATATTCAAACAATTTAATTTCAACATTGTAAGATACAGACCAATAAGTGGTTCTGGCTCATACATTCCTACTCCAGTTAAAATTATAAATAGAAAAGCTGTTATAAATGTGAAAAATGAAGATGATCTCTGCTTTGTCTGGTCCATCCTCTCCTATTTCAACACCAATAACAATAATTATCGAGTATCTGCACTTAGAAATCTACAACATATGATTAATATTGAAAATTTATGCTTCCCATTAAAACTGCAACACATACCTAAATTTGAGAACCAAAACACAACAATAGCTGTTAATGTTATTGCATATGAAGAAGAGAAAGATATGTTCTATCCAGTCTTTGCATCCCAACACAGAAAAAGAGAGCATACAATCACACTGTTGTTGTTATCTAACAAAGAAGAACAAAAACACTACACCCTTGTTAAAAATCTATCCAAACTACTATCACATTTAACAAAAAGTCATGGTAGAGAAGAAATTTGCCCCCACTGTTTTCAAAGATTCACTAATAAAAATGCAAAACAAAATTTAGAAAAACATATTGAATTATGCTCATCACACGAAACACAATGCATTAAAATTCCTGAACAAAACACTGTTTTAAAGTTCAAAAATTTCTCCTACACCCTACCCACTCCCTTCACCATATACGCCGACTTTGAATGTTTAATTAAAGATGAAGAACATATACCATGTGGTTATGGATATGTAATAGTAAATGAAAGTGGATCAATTCATTATGGACCAAGGATAGTTAGAGCATCCAACCTGTCTGAATCATCAAATTTAATAGAAAAGTTTCTGGATGAATTAGATGAACATGGAAATGAATTGAAAAAGCGATTGAAAATACAAGTGCCAATGCATATAACAGTAGAAGAAGAAAACAAATTTAAAATGGTAGACGTGTGTTGCCTGTGTAATAAGAGCCTATTGTTTGATCGTGTGCGACACCACTCGCATTCAACTGGAAAGTTTATTGGAGCTGCTCATCAATCGTGTAATCTTAATGCAAAACAGGTGGAGTTCATTCCTGTAATATTCCACAATTTCACCGGTTACGATTCCCACTTCATTGTTCAATCACTCAATAAATATAAAAAGAGAATAAGTTGCTTAGCTAGAACAAGTGAAAAAATAATTTCAATAACACTAAATAACACTTTGAGATTTATCAATTCACTACAATTTCTGAATTCATCTCTTTCAAAATTAGCAGAAAATATATTATCAAATGCTTTCCAACTGATTTCAGTACATTTTCCAAATAATACAAATTTACTCTTGAAAAAACAAATATACCCATACGAATATATGGATTGTTTTGAGAAATTCGAAGAAACACAATTACCTTCCCGGGAAAACTTCTACAACAAATTAACCGATTCAGATGTAAGTGAGAATGACTATCAAAATGCTATAACTGTTTGGAATGCGTTCAACTTGAAAAATCTTGGCCAATTTCACGATCTCTACCTGACCACCGATATACTCTTACTCGCCGATATATTTCAATTTTTCAGATCAACATTCCAGAAAACCTACAGTCTTGATCCATCCCACTTTTATTCGCTACCACACTATTCATGGAATGCAATGTTGAAAATGACTGGTATTGAACTTGAACTTTTAAGTGATCCAGATATGCACCTGTTTGTAGAGTCCGGCATTCGCGGAGGTTTAAGTGTAATCCCCAAACGATATGCAAAAGCCAACAATCAATATCTATCTACATATGATGAAAATTCCAAAAACACATTTATAATCTACTTAGATGCAAACAATTTATATGGTACAAGTATGAGTGAACCACTGCCGCACTCTGGATTCAAGTGGCTATCTAATGAGCAAATTCAAAATTTCGATGTTACAAAAATTTCAGATGAATCACACGTTGGCTACTTTTTAGAAGTCGATCTTGAATATCCAGAAAGTCTTCATGATATGCACAACCATTACCCCCTTGCGCCAGTAAAAGCCACACCGCCATCAGGGCAATATGAGAAATTGATTACAACTTTTGAAAATCGTAAAAATTACATTCTACACTATAAAAATTTGAAACTTTACATGAGATTAGGTTTGAAATTAACAAAAATACACAGAGTGATGCAATTCAATCAATCAGCCTGGTTAGAGCAATTTATATCATTAAATACCGAATTGAGAAAGAATTCAAATAATGATTTTGATAGAGATCTATACAAGCTATGTTCTAATGCAATTTATGGAAAAACGTTGGAAAATGTAAGGAATCACAATGATTTTAGGATTATAACTGATGAAAAGCAACTTGATAGAGTGATTGCATATCCAAGAATGAAACACTGGTACAGATTTAACGATGATGTTGCTGGTGTATGTCTAAATAAGCTTGAGGTTCATCTAAATCGTCCCATTTATGTGGGTATGGCAATACTTGAGTCAAGTAAAGCAATAATGTACAAATTCCATTATGATGAAATTCTAAAAATGTATCCCAATGTTGAACTGCTAATGTCCGATACAGATAGTTTTATGTATCTGATTCAAACAAATGATATTTATAAAGATATTGAAAGAAATTTGGATTTATTTGACACATCTAATTATCCAAAAGACCACCAATGTTACAGCACAAAACATAAAAAACAACTAGGTAAATTTAAGGATGAGTGTGGTGGAAAAATAATTTCTGGGTTTGTTGGACTACAAGCTAAAATGTATGCAATTCGCATAGGTGATTTAGAGAAGAAGGTTGCAAAGGGAATTCCCAAGAGTGCAAATAGAAATCAATTGAGATTTGAAGATTATAAAGAATGTATGTTTGATGTAAAACACAAAAATGTAACATCATCAGCAATTGAAAGTAAACTGCATCATGTCTATACTGTTCAACGTGAAAAACTAGCTCTTCAACCTCATGACGATAAACGTTTCATACTGCCAAACCGAATTGATACTCTAGCTTGGGGCCATAAAGATATTCCAATAAGAAAACGTAAAATTCGTGAGCAGCCATCTCAAGGAAAAGTACAAAAACTTTAAAAACCTGAATAACTTTAAAATATAAAGAAACTTTAAAACCTGAAAAACTTTAAAATAAAATAAAACCATTTTTTTTTGCTTAAATAGGTCTGAGATCTAGAGTTTTAGGTGGGTTCCGAACCATTTGAAGTATTAATTTTAATTTTTTTTTTCATTGTACTACTGTGTAAAAAAAATATCATGTAACTGTTATCGAATTAGTTTATATTGAAATGATAAATTGAAGAATTCATCTAAAAAATACAATCTATGTAAACCTGGGTGCAGGTACCTGCGTAGGTGCGTAGGTGCGTAGGTGTGGGTACCTATACCTAGATTAATGTATGTACCTATGTAGGTGCGTAGGTGTGGGTACCTATACCTAGATTAATGTATTTCCTATGTAGGTGTGTAGGTGTAGGTACCTATACCTAGATTAATGTAAGTGGGTGTGTAGGTGCAGGTACCTATACCTAGATTAATGTATGTAGGTAAAAAAAAAATATTTTTTATTATTTGATTTATACTTTTTTAAATTACTCTAATTATATATTATATTTATACTTTTTTTTAAAATTACTATACTACTTTTTTTTTTGTTAATATTATTTGTTTACATTACTACTTTATTGTTTTGTTAATAATATTTGTTTACATTACTTTTCTAACAATTCCACTCAATGGTGTATATTCATAGATATTTTCGTATATAATGAGACAGTATGCAGATGTATTTTCTGGGATATTTGCAGTTGTGTCAAATGAAAGTTTCACATCTAATGCACCCGATTTCAAAAGTTCACTTTGACGAGAACAGTCTATCACAATTAGTGGTGTTTTTTTCAAATTTATCAAATGCTATTGATGTTCCCGAATCACTTTGTTTGTAGTAGGCATGTTGAAAGGCGGCAAACATCTGATACAATGTATGTTTATTACCCATAATATTATCATAGGGAAAGTATTGTGCATTCAAATACAAGCGCACATTATTCAAATTACAAAAATCAAATTGAGATATATCGTTACGAAGGCTATTCTTTCTATTAGTTTGCAGTCCTAGTACAACAAATCTTGGTTTATCCATTTGTGATGCCGTCTTAACAGTCCACTGATGACTTGTGCTTTCCGGTAGGGTAGGATACTCATGTAATTGCCAAGATCTGAATGGAAGGCTAATTGGTTTATCATTGTGAGATAATTTCAGTAGATTAAGACGAATTGTGTCTGCAACATGTATGTAGGGTACTTTCCATTGTATTTTTGTTAGATTAATTTCGATTTTAGTACCAGCGGTGGTTTGAATTGCATTTAAATCAGATGAAGATCGAAGCAGAACCAATTCTTGTTTTACATTTAGAATAATTTTTCTATAGTCTTCCATGAAGCCTAACCACATTTCCAGTGGTACACAAAAGCTGAATTTCTTTTTATTTGTCCATCCATCACGATTCCATCCTGCATTCTCCCATATACATTTATTTTGTGGAGTTTCGCACAAGAGGTTTTTCATTGTTGTTGTCATGCCAACGTTACGTGTGCGGTCAACTTCGACTCCACCCACCTCATATCTAATCTCATCGAATAAATAGGCTATTCCATTGTTCACTAATACAAAGTCAACTTCAGTATTGTCTGCTTTTTGTACTTTAATATTACCCTCTATTAGAAGATAGCTTTTACATGGTAGAGTGTAGACATCCTGTTGATTTACATTGATACGAATTTCATCATGATTTTTGTATGTTTGTGATGCATATGGTGTGTGAGTGTGATACTCGAATTGGGTTATACTCTCATCGAATTGTACTCTCTCACCAACATTGAATATTGAATCAATTTGCATACCGTGAGGAATTTGGTGATTCATTGTTTATATTTTTATTATATACAAAAAAACCTAATCTTTGTAGTAGTTGTCTATTTTTAGGTGTAAGTAATTTCCTATCTGTTGCATCATGCTGTTGTGATTGATGATTTTTTGTAAATATTAGCATATTTTTTATATTATAAAATTACTGGTTTTTTTCTTACATGTAAGCGTACTGTTATTGTTTCTCCACGAAAGTTTACCACATTCCCATCCTGATCAATTATATTTATACAAATTTGATTTATTGTGTTTGTATTGATTGGCATGTACACCACAGTTGTGGGTGATTCAATTATTTTATAGCCGGGTGGTACAATTGTGTAAAACTCATGAATTGTGTGACCTTCACTGCCGTTATTGTATGAACCCTGTGCAATATTGCATTCTACACGTATACTATTCACACGCATTATATGAATGGGTTTTGTTGATATATGCCATTTATTTGCTAGTAATTTTTCATGTTGAAATCCAAGTATTGGACCAATGCTGTCCTTCATAGTTAGATCAATATCTTTATCTGCATACAGCTCACACTGTAGTGTATTGTTGTTGGCTTTGATTCTCAGTTGACTGCTAGTCAGTTTAAGATTATTTCGAATATAATTTAGAATATCCTCCAATTCGTATGATCCTTCTGGTATTTCAACCACACGTCCATCATACACAAACTTATTATTTACATTTGTTTCAATATTTGGAATTGTATTGTATGTGTACATGTTTACTAGACCCACTTCATAGTCAAAGCTATCCAATTCAACTGGTGGGAATATTTCACTAACCAACGGATTCTCGTTTGCTGTTAGCGTAAACATAATCACTATATTTTTTATACAGCCACAATAGACACAGATGTCCGCATGAGTGCTCCATTTGTTGATATTTCTTGTAGTTGTATCGAACTCTTACACCTCGCATATATTTCATAAATTCAAGTGGTGGACTTAGATTACCAAAACTGTCAAAATAGTCACATAGATTAGCGTTTTTGAAGTAGCACGTCCAATGAGTGCCCTCACCAATTTCATTATCCAGATTGATTACACCCAGTTCTAGGTGTTTAAGTGGTGTGTTTGGTAGTTTATCTCTCATATAAATTCCACGTAATGGTAAGTCAAGCTGTTTTGCATACTTTACTATATCTACATTTGATAATGGGGATTTTTTTTTAAAATGGCTTTCAATGCACTCTCTACCTTCTTCTTCTTCTTCTTTATACCACAACCTTTGTAAGGTTTCAAATAGACACCTTTACCGAGTTTCTTTCCCCCTCCACCAAATTTCACTTTTGCATTCATAAGATTTGTAACTAGATAGGCTGCTGCTCGTTCAGGAAGACTAGCATCGGCCACTTTTACTCTTTCCCATGCGAGTGCTGCAAGTTTCCTATCAGCTTCCGTTCGATTTTGTATTGGGTCACTATAGGCTATATCATGCTCACGACACGCTTCATCTAATCTATTTATTCCTTTATCTCCTCTTGCTAATCGTTTTTTCAAGTTTGTCGCGGGTCCACAGAATTCGTACCCGGGAATATGGAGCTCCATGGGCAGTAAATCAATTGCTTTATTAATTATGGAACCCAATATACCAGATCCCAACTTCTTTTTCATTGACCTCTTCTTTTTTGGAGTATTTTTTCTATTCATTTTTATATAGATAATTTTTCTCATACCATCTTTTAAATGAAGAATTATAGATGGAGAGACCCTTTACAGCCTCTCTATAGTTGGTAAGTAATTGTGGATCTGTCATGTGTTTCCACTGTTGTCTAATATCAATGTTTGGTAAGTAGAAATCTTTAACTGTATCTATTTGTTGTGCTAGAGTAATGGCATTTTGAAACAAGTTTATCATCTCTTCTCTCTCCAAGTCCAGTGTCTCTTTTCTACTCAAATGTCGACCAAATTTATCAATAGTCATGCTTGTTTTTATTATAATTCATGTTTGTAGATAAATTTACTCTCAAACCATGCTCTAAAAAACCATGGATTTTCAGTTTCCTCTGAATATTTTCTATACTGATCAAATAGGCTTGGATCTGTCATTGCTCGCCACTGATCAATGTTGTTGAGATCAACTCTTGGAAGGTGGTGTGCCGCAAGTGGAATCAATTGTAGGATATCAATTAAATTTTGCACCAATTGTTTCAATTCTTCATTGATATTTGCCTTTCTACTTGCATACAAATGTCGCCCAAATTTATCAATAGTCATTTTTATAATACTAAATTACCACCTATAATGATACCAATTTCACATAATTCTTCAATTATTGATGCAATTTCTGAATCATGACCGGTGTGTCCGGCAAGTTTTGAATTAATCAACAATTCCAATCTTTCACACAATTCATTTGGATTATCCCAATAGGTGTAGACGTTGCTCTTAGGTGAGGTTTCAATTTGCATATCATGTATTCCACTACCCAGTTTTTGTTCAACTCCTTTAACACGTTTAGGTGGAAATAAATCTTTAATTATGCGAGTGTATTTATAACTGGTATTTCTTTTCACACGTCCCAATGCATCAAGATGAACTCCAGTTAGTTCAAGTATACGTTTATAGTCGACAAGATCACCTTTCCTATAGATGAATGTATCTGGAATTGCTTTGAATAGCAGCTCTAGTAGACCATGTGTGAGCGGGAATGATTTATTACCATCAATAATGATTTTTTTTATCATCAAACTTGATAACTTTGTTTCCAATTTGCCATTCATTGATTGTGGGATTAAAGTGAACTCCATACAGATTTTGACCTTTTGTTGTTCTCATAAAATTATCAATGTATTTACCTATACGTTTTCTAGATGCAAATTTCCGACTAGACTCTCTACTGTCTCTTCTACTACTTTCATCTAAATTACTGGGAACACTGGAGGTGTCTAAATTACTGGGAACATTGGAGGTGTCTAAATTACTGGGAACATTGGAGGTGTCTAAATTGGAAGAGTCTAAAAAACTGGGAACATTGGAAGAATCGAAAATGTTTGTTGTGTCTAAATTAGTGGAGTCTAGAATGGGGTAGTCTTCCTCTTCCTCCTCCCCCTCCTCCTCTTCCTCCTCCTCCTCTTTCATTTCCTGTTTAACATCAAATTGTTGTTGTTGTTTAAATTGATTCAATGATTCTGTAATTGGTTTATATTGTTTCTGTAAATTTTCTTCTTCACTAATTGCATCATACGATAATTCTCGATGTTTTCGACGTATAGAGTCACGCAGCTGTTTTAAATTATTCTTAATGGCTGTCAATTCTTTTAGATCGTTTTTCAGTATCATTTTTATAATAGAATAAATTTATCAAATCCAACTCTGTATCTTCCGTTATCCAGTGCACAATCTTTGTTTATGACTAGAAAATTATTATTATTCCATGCTTGAGCACACATTCTACTGAACTCTTCCCTACTCAAATCTGGATATACATGATCATGATATATGTGTTGTAGATTACGATTATCCTGTTTGAATATAACAATCAAATTACTGTTGTCTCTAATCAGTTGTTTAGGAATACTGGAGTATGTTTGACAAATGTAGAAACTATCGATGTTTTTGTGTCTACCCATACTGAAATAGTCTCGAATATTCTGTTGTTTTTCCATACAAATATCATCGAAAATCATAACTGAATTGGTGTGTGCATCGTTTGGGTGTGGTATTTCTTCATTATGCTGGTACAGATTGAATCCAACCTCGGCTACTTGACTCATAATTTCCTTGAGAAGTTGATACTTGTGTTGCTGGTGAGATTTGGTGAATACATATAAATGTGAAAACTTGACACCATTCTCGGCAAATAATAAATTGAAAACGGTATTTGTTTTTCCAACATTGGACGGCCCACACACAATACATCTTACACTATTTGGTAGAAGCACACTGTGTCTTATTTGTTGCTTTTTATTTAAATACTTGTCAAAGTTAATCAGTGGCAGTTTTGATTTGTGCTGTTTTAGCTTCATTTTTTTAATGTATTATTATCAATCCATGAATTGTATTTCGAATCAAAACCCAGCCATTTCACATACAATTTATTACCTTTCTTCTTTAGCACTCTTTCAATAAGATACACATCTGGGTACTTGGTTTTTTTCATTTCATACTCATAGAATGCACCCTTAATAATTTTATTGTTATCGTCTTTGAGGTGATAGGTGAGGGGAATGCTTGGTAGTACATTGTGTACAGTGAAAATCTCATTAGTGTAGTTTGGTAGGTATCCTTTATCAAATATTCGCTTGTAACGTGTGATTCGAACCTTATCACCGATTTTAAACTTTTGCTTTTTAAGTTTGAAGGAACGCAGGGTAGCCTTATCAATATTCATTAGTACATACTTTTCATTTTCAGTATTCACTTCACTCGGTTTCATGCGAGTGGTTCGATGAACGGTGTCATTGTATTTGTCTAACAGTTTTGGGAGTAAATTCAACCATTTATAATTTCCCTGTACAGTGAATTCACGAAACATGTGCTCTTTCAGGGTCCTATTGAAACGTTCACAGATTGTCGCCTTCTTATTACTGAAAGTACTATAGTGATTGATATTGTACATTTTAAAGAGTTTTTGAACAGTAGCATTGTAGAACTCTTTACCGGCGTCAGTTTGAAAATTCTTTATCTTATTCTGTTCAAGTATTGGTTTGAGGGCGTTTGCCACATCATTACCCGATTTACTTTTCAATGGTATTGCAAATGCAAATTTACTAAAACAATTTATTACTGTCAGTATGAATTTGAAATTTCTATTGATGGTACTGTAATTTGACATATCAACAAGATCGGCCTGGTACAGATCTGTTACGCCTTTGATTTCTGTACGACGTGTGGGAAAATTGTGTCTAACATTTGCATGTAATTCTTGAGCAAGTCCTTCTCTTGTATTCATTTTTTATACTAGAGTTAGATCTCCGCTATAACCACCATTAAAACCACCGTTAAAACCAGCGTTAAAATTTTCGTTATAACCACCGTTAAACTGAGCCAGAAGTCTTACAGCTTTAAGTGTAATGACCCAAAAATTATTTTTGATTCAATAAATTATACTATTAAAATTCTATTATTCTCCCCCAATTATTAATGCTAGGTTTGGTTGAGCTGGCATGTCTAGTTGGGTTGGAAAGAGCGTGGGAAAAAATGTGTGAGCGTGGGAAAATCTTTATTATCCAATCAATTATCATCGGAAAATGGTGTTCGATACATGAATTTGGGATGCCTTAAAAAGCCGAACAAGAAGGCACCATCCAATTAAATTTATCTTGAGCGGTTGAAAAGTTCAAATTTTTTCGTGATTTTTAACTCCCGTGAAAATGGGAATTTTGGGAATTTAAAATGTTGGGTTAAATCAACTTTGACTTACCTATTTCAGGTTAAATTAGGTTTGGATAGTTGGTTTAGGTTAACCTTAAATTTAAGGTTAAAGAAAAACTGAGCCAGAATCGGCACCACTTTTAGCGAGGCGACCACACCCAAAAATTCTATTATTTTTTCCTCAATTAATCGTGATCGGAAAATGGTATTTGATACATGAATTTGAGGTGCCTTTTACAGCTGAACAAGATGGCGTCTTCAAATTGAAATTCCCTTCAGGGGTTAAAAAGTTCAAATTTTTTCGTGAATTTTAGCTCCCGTGAAAATGAGAATTTTCGAGATCGAATAGATTGCGTTGATTCTACTTGAACTTACCTATTCCAGGTTAAATTAGGTTTGAATAGTTGGTTTAGGTTAACCTTAAATTTAAGGTTAAAGAAAAACTGAGCCAGAATCGGCACCCTGCCCTACTTGTATGATAATATTAATGAAAATTATTTTTTTATTTTATTTTATTTTTTTTTTATTTTATTCATCGGAGTGTTTGATACATGCAATTGGAACGCCTTGGTGGGCTGCATAAATTTGTACATTTAATTTCATATGAAAATTTTCAGTCTGTTTATTTAACCCTCGTTAGTTAATCACCTTTAAAATTTAACCATCGTTAGTTAACCACCGTTAAAATTTAATCACCGTTAAAATTTAACCACCATTAAAATTTAACCGTGCTGTTAAATTAAGTTTGTCTATGTTAAATTAAGTAAGGTTTAACCCCGTTGAACTTTAACCGCCGTTAAAATTTAACCGTGGTTAGTTAACCGCCGTTAAACTGAGCCAGAACTCCCACTCTGCCCTACTGAGTTATATAAACTATGATGAGAAGTTTAAGTTTTTAATATATTAACATGGACAAATACCATGGACATTACAATCCTGGAGGGATGACCTTGTACTTTTTTACTTTGTACTTGTATTTCTACTGTCATATCATGCATTTCTGAATTTCTATTTCCCACAAATAATTAGTTCCCATTGAATTGCCAAGATGTTCATGATAGGTGCCGAGGGTAGCGAATTCAAAAAATCTTATAGTAAAAAAGCGTGGAGTATTGAGAAATTAATTGTCTTGCAGTTCTGTATAGGTACAGGTTCTTGTAAATAGTGTTTTAGTATCTTTCTTCCGTGAAGGAGAGAAATAAGTTTTTCATGGTTTGAATATTCCATGATGTTTTCCTTTGAATAGCAAGCTTGCTCAGCATAAGAAATGTTCTGGCGTTAAGGTGGCGGGTGGTCTCAGGGCTGTGAGTACTAATTGAGGGACAAAACGCGAGTTAGTGTATTCAGTTGAACGCGAGCCTGTTGCTTGTTCAGCGGCTTCCTGAACTATGAGGGTGGCTGAGAAGGGTGGAAAGACCACACCAGGGTTGGAAGCGGAGGGGTTGAGCTGTGAGATGTAAGAGAATTGAGAGCCACCATCCATTTATGGGGACGAGGAGAAACCCTTACAAGTACGATTCCACTAACACCACCACCGGTGGACTCTCTGAATAGCTAATGAGAGGCCGACCACCCAGTAACAGTAGGCTGACGTCTTATCTGCATTATTCATTGCTAAAACTATGTTGATTCCAAGGTGGATGGAGAGTATACGTGAACAGTTTGTGGACTGGGACTGAGTTTATTGGGAATTAGAATTTATCGATAAGATCGACAGTTAGTTGAGAAAGTACTACTTGTTACCCGCAGCTCTATTTGAGCAACAGTTCGAATAGGCTACTCTTGAAACAGACGCTTCATTGAAATTTTCAGATAGGTCTACTTCAGTATTTGCAATTATAAATTGCAATGATAGGCATTGAGCAGTTACATGGAAGGCCCCTACATTGAAATTTACACATTGGTCTACTATTTACAATTTATTGCAAATCGCCGCAAAGACAAGAATTGAGTAGAAGTTACATAGTGGGCAAAGTGAAGGAATCATTCGATTACAAAAAAAAGTATAGTAGTAATAAAGAGTTCAACCTCTAGGTAAACACACTTTGAAGGTTTTTTATGTGGCAGAAGAATTCATAGTAAGTGTGAAAGTGTGTCAGCACATTTTGTGAAAGCTTGTTATTGATCGTCTATCTGATCTCCTGTACACTTCTCTGTAAAAATAAAGTGATGATTCAATAGATATAATAGGATAATACTTTTTTATACTATATATATATATATTCGTATGGCTTCAGGGGAAAAATACAATAAAACAATAGAAATACAGTAACAAACTTCGCTTCCTCTACTTTTTTATAGTTATTTTTATATATTCCAATGAGACCACATCTAATAAACTCCCTATTTTGTACTTGAACTATAAATTATTTACAGTTCCAATAGATATCATAGCAGAGAAGTTGAAGCTCATTAGATATAATCCATATTATTTTTTTCATTGTGTGAGTCCATTCTATCTGAAATGATTTAAGGAGTGTATTCAATTTATCTGCAATATTTAATCCGCTATAGCTCCTAATTTTGTCAAAATCCTAATATGAATACGTGATATTATTGTACAAGTAATTATCAGTTCATTTATTATTCAATTGTATTAATAATTGATATTTATGATAATCATTAACATAGGTAATTATTTTGTTATGAATAGAATAGAATGAAGGAAGTCGTGCTAGACCACCTGAACTGATCAAATGGTATTAGGAAGTCAAAAGAAATAACTGCAACAGATCACAATAATTTTTTTAATGTTATCCAGTATCATAAGCTCAAACAATAGTATACTGATTACCCCAAAATTACCTAGAAAATGTATACCTAGAAATAGCTTACTAAGCATACCTAAAATTCTTATCAATTTGATTTATAGCTTGTAGATTTGTTCAAATTTAATTATCATCGACTTGGAGAATGATCATTACGATAAACTCGAAATTATTCTTCTGTCAAAATTAGAAGAGAGTTACAAATTGGAATATTTCGATCCCCAAAAGCTCTGTTTACGTACGTATAAAAGATATTTCATAGCATTAGGCCTACTCTACATGTTCAACCTATTGTAGAGCAGCCTAAAGAGATAAATTATATTTCAAGTCTATATTCGAACATCAATGGAGAGATTTCATCTGCACAGATTCCATATTCTCTTATTTGCAATAAACAGAAGCTTAACAACTATTCCCGTCACAAAGGAAGTTATGATACTGCTTCGTTGTTTGAAGTTTCACGGCTTCAGCATCAAATGATAATGATTAGCCTTTTTTACTATCTAATTATGGGCTTGATTATAATTTTATTACTCTTTATAAGAGAGAGAAAACAGGTGTAAAGGAATGAGGTGTCATTTAACAGGCGTAGCTCATCCGGATAATGATTGGGGCTCAAATGATTTGAGCCTAAGTTTTAGAAGTGCCATGCTAGTGGTCAGTATGTGTGTGAGTTTGTGGTGATCTCTCACTGAAGTGGTCAGATGTCGGCTACTTCAAACACCCTCATACACACGCATACCTGAGCACATACTCACACATCCAACCCACAATCATATCGATCTGCAGAGCTTAGGGGAGGGTATTCACCTAGTTATCTGTCGTTTCGGAATCGTAATAAGCTGTTTGTCATGGTACATAGCACTATTCATGGAAAAACTAACTTACAATCGCTTGAGGAGTTATTGCATTCCAAATAACATATACATTTCATTAATCGATCTTATCACAATCCCATTTCATTATAACCACATGATCAAGCTGCTTTGTGGGCTATGGGAGAAAATTATAATAGAATGCAATTGATCGAAAGGAAGTTGTTTATCTTTGGCCTGTACAGAGACCCAAAATATTTTTACGAAAGACTATTCAGTATTAAAATCTTGAGCTTTATTATTTTTGAAGGTAGAAACGCGGTGTAAAATACGTTGACATCCCTTACGCATAATACAGTATCTCCAAACTATCAAATGTGAATCTTTCAGGAAAAATTTGTAGAAAAATCAGGGCCTTAATGTGTTTTAAGCAACTTAGATTTAGTAAGATAACATTGGCTCTCATCAAAAATTTTGAAGCATCTCTGAAAATTCCTCAATATTATTGCGAGCTTCCAATATTGATGTAAGAATGTCCTCGTTGCAATATTATAATAAAGGCACTAATTCAAAAAATGAGTTTAAATTAAATTATATATTTTCAAACCAAAAATGGAGAGATGATTCAAACCGAAAATCCATTTGCACGATAGTAAGTATAATTCACCGAACGCAGTGAGGTCTCAGTTTTAATTTAACCGTTCAGCATTTTGTCTGTCCTTCTGTCTGTCTATATATTACATGATTACGGCCAACGCCTTGAATGATTGTCATTTCCAAGGCCGAGCTTTGTATGCATAAGATTTTTTCAAAAATCCCCATCTTATTCACGGGACTATATCCACCCCCAATTATTGTAGTATCTGATTTGTTTGCGGGTAGTTTTTAATTAACATTAAGATGACTTGAGAGGGGACTTTGAACTCGACCGGGCGGCGTTACCTAGGCGTTAAAAATTTTAAATATTGAGATTTTCTCAAATTTTTTTTTGTAGAGTTTTTTGATCTGAGTGAACCGATAAATATCGTTTGAATGAATTGATCATATTTGTTGGCAAAGAGGGGAAAATTTACTTTTTCTTAAAAACTTATTTTGTGGATAATGTTATTTCTCGAATTGGAAGTGAAAGTTAATTCTATAAGAAAAAGGTTGACACTGACCTTCTCTCTGAATATTGATTAGAATGTTGAAATAGTGGTGGGGGAGGGGGGGATTTCAATAACTTAAGCATTGAGATAGTTGAGCAAGGTTTCTTCCGCCCAGGTAAAGATTGAAACTCTTAAAGTTTGATAAAGATTTTTATCAAAACATTTTGGAAAAAATTATCCCCCACAAAGCTAGGGGCGAAAAGCGATATTTCACTGGAAAAACGGTCAAACAAATTTTGATTTTTTTTTCAGACTTGTTAATGAATAAAAATAGAATAAATGAATGACTTCTACTTTTTTAGAATGTGCATACTAACTCTGTTGAAAATGTGAAAATGCATAGTAACCCATGTTTGGGTAGAAGGGGTCATTTTTAGAAGCTGTTAAAAATGTTCAACTTTTCAAATATTATGATATTGATTATCACAATGGCATGAAAGTGCTCCTGAACCTTTTTTGAAAATATAATCCCTTTCTGAGTGATGCGTGTTGGGCGAGTGTGGTCTACTGTTCACAGTGCTAATAGTAATAGAAATTCCATGAATTTCAGAAGAACTTTGGAAAAAATTAAAAATGGATACGCTTCGATTGCTGTGGCATGCAGCCAACAGCAGACAACAGGTCAATAACTCAGTTATCGAAGTTTGATACGGTTAGATAAAATTAAATACCGGTTACTTAGCTCCAACAACGGGAAACGGAATTCCTATTCCCTCATTTTGTAAAATTCATAACAATAAATGGCTTTCAATCAAAATAAAATTCAAGCCATTCAAATATTACCAGAAATAATAATCTAAATGTGAATTAGATTTAATATTCGCACTCACATTTAACGCTGAGATAAAACTGATCGCTTTCGCCATCACCTTCCTGGTTGCTGGCGGTGCATGAATAATATCCGGTGTGACTCCTGCTCACGTTGCGAATAGTGAGGCTTTGGTTGTTCAGAATCACACCATTATTGTATCCGTTGTCATACAGTAATCTGCCCTGAAACAATGAATCCATCATGAATGTGAACAGTAGTACAGTTATATCTGATCAATTAGCACACAATAAAGGCGACACCTACCCACTTCCCACCCATCACGTTAACAACTGAACCGTGTCAGCTATTCAAAAAGAGATCACGAAAATGGGAATTCTCTTTAAGATTAGAGAAAGGTGATAACCATGAAAACCATAAGAAATTATGATATTGTTTAATGTGTTGTGTATGCATCCTTTGGCATATAATGCTTTGATCTAGCGGCTAGATTCTAGATTCTAGCCTGTATCCATTTTTTATTTTGTTCAACTCCCCTCACGATTCTTTCTGTTGTGGGGAGAATTATTTATCCCAATATAACTTATTACAGATTACAGAATAACGACTCACTTGGTTTACGTACAATAAATTATTATTCAACAGGTGCTTTTTTGCGCTTCCTTGAATATTTCCTCATTTCAATGTTCAATATTTTCAAGGAGATGAGCATAAGTTTTCAATCTAAAATTTCTCAAAGTGCTTTCAGTTATACTGAAGACTTCCACAATGGCAGATATTGACAACAGCATTGAATAGCTAATGGAAATTGATGAACGCTACAGCACAAAAATATTCAGTCACCGCCGTGAATCAAACCACGGACCTCCCAATTGCTGGGCAGGCGTCTTAGCCACAGGATTGCAGTGACATTACATTACATTACATTTTTTACAATTACATTGATTACATTGTTGGAACGAGTTTCATTTACTCTTTTTATTGTCTGAATTAGTTTTAAAGCTACTAACGGTTTTCGTTCTACTCTAAGTATCTCTAGTAGAAACTTCAAATATTCATCAATTACAATTATTGGGGAATTGAAATTTCTTAACTGGCGTCAGAAGACGGATAAATATTTTTGAATATCATGAATATTATTGAAATTAAGGTACACATTCATAACTCAATCCAAACTTTATAAATTACATAAAATCTATGACAAATGTGAAAAATCATGCAATAGTTGAAGGTAGAAGATCAGATTAACTTGAAATTTCGCTTCAAGGACCAAGTAATATGCAGTATATTTGAGAAATCTCGAGAATCGTAAAGCTACTACTCCATCTTCATCGCAAATTCCAGACACAATAGACTGCTTAAAAGTGATATACACAGCACAACCAATCATGACTCACGTTGGCGGACATATATCGATTTACGATTCAAGGCTATCATAAAGAGCGAAGTAAGTACAGTTAGAGAGTGGAAGCTTTTTAGAGCAATCGAGAATTGCTCTGAGAATTGAATTAGAAATGTATCATACTAGCTACTTGAAAAAAGGCCATAACGGTAATTGAAAAGTTTACTTGAGTTGGTCGTGTGTCTTATTTAAAAACAAGCAAGGGAGAGTGTTAAGTGGTTCTCTTTTACTTCCTCTCTCTATCGGTATGAACATCTTTGTAATGGATGAGAAAGAAATAGTTTGTGAAAGAGAGGGATTGATAAAGCGAAAAAGAGGGTGCGAGAAAGAGATGAGAATGGAGTGATGAAAGGGCTGGAACGAGTGGAAAACGATGAAAAAGGAGTTTAACCGCCCCATAAATTAAGCCAATTCCTCCTCATAGCTATTCCAGGCTCGAGGCGAAGAAGCAGCAGAGTTTTCCCCCAGAATTAAGATCTACAGCCCGTTTCCTCTAGCATTTTGCCACACACTTTCACCATTCTGTAAGCTCCATTTGGTCATAACCGTAATTTTAAGCATTTTCCATGCTTAATAAGGATATCGAGCGGCTTATTCCTCCTTTATCGAATAAAGTGATGAGGGGGAAGCAGTGGCAAAAAGTACTAGAAATTGTGAACAGAGAAGAGGTTTCGAGTGCGATGAACCTCTCAAGCTATCAATCTAAGAAAGAAAGAGAGAAAATGAAATCTTACATTTTGCTTCCAGGTGACTCTGTACACCCATGGGTTGGCTCTCACAACACACTCCAGACTCACATCAGATCCTTCTCTCACGAACCGTGCATTACCATCTCCACCCATCTCAAGACTGACTACGGGTAAATCTGAAAAAGGAAAATAAGTTGTCAGAATGATTTGAAGATGAACTCTGGGCTAATACAATTGCGCTCGATAGAATTCCAAATATTCTTGAGAGAAATTCAGCTCTCACTGAGTAGGCAATTTATAAAGCATCATCCTTCAAGACATAGAGACAAGTAGTCTTTTTCATTGCCATAAAGTATGAACAGGATATTGAAACAAAGCCGTTATTTTGATAAGCAGCTCAATAAAATAGCGGAAGTGAAAAATAAAAATTCCCAGTTCATTTTCAGACTCTTGATTCAACTAAGCTTCAGTAGCCTGTGGAAATGCTAAGATATTCACCAAATTACTTCAAATCAATACATTAATCCTCCAAGAGATAAATGAAATCATTAGCTAGCAAAAACAGACTGGAATAATGACTCCTATATTATCAATAATCTACATTCATAACAATAATTTAACGCTATAATTTATCATGAATTTATTCAATATTTAGGACAAAGAATTGTTTTAGAAAAGTTTCAACGATCACTTAAAGACTTTTCCTGAATAAGATTGTATAAGAACAGGCGATAGACCATATAAAGACTATCACTTCAATTCATGCATTCTAGCTGAGGAAGGATTTGGGGAAGGATTCTTATAACAATGAAGATTATCTATTCAAATACGAAACGTTCACAGCCTTGCTTTGTTGGAGAATTCGGAAACCCATTCTCCAACTCTTGATAATTAATGTGTTGTTGGAACCATCATCTTAGTTAAGTTTTTAGACGTTACTTAATTTAGGAATCCTCTCAGCGCAACGGACTGTGATCCGCCACCGCCACATAAGCATAGAACAGCGTAACGCTCTATTCTCAAATGTAACGTAATAACGGGTATTGCGTTGGATGCTGCGTCTGTGGCCACGCAAAGAGCGTGAAGAGCCGAGAAAAGCGTTATCCGCTTTTATTCCGACATAAAAGCTAGCGTATCCGAAAACGGTGGAGAGACGAGTCTTCTCCGTCGCCATTAAAAGCCAGACAGGGCTTGTCGCGGCCAACAGTAAAATACAACGCACAGCCCCAGCTGTCAGCACCAGGCTAGCCACCGGCTTGACAAAGACTAACAAGCATGAAATCCTGGTATCGTCGAAATTTTTTCAGCCAAACATCCCATGAAAAGCTAGCTGAATCTCTCAACAATCACTATTTCGTCATGTTAGCTGTTTTCAGGGAATATCAGCATCGCCACCTCAATTAGAGAAAGATTTAATGATCATAATAATATGATCATATAATATAAACTCTTTACTCTCAGCAGACTGTCGTACTGAATATTTTAAATAGAGTTTCATCGTATTTTTCTTCATTTTTCATCAATCATTCATCAACACATAATATTATTCGACCATAAATATTCTTGCAGAGTGAGTTCAGACTTCTTACCAGTTCTGTCAGCTAATATTATTTCCTTCTTAATCTAAATATGATTAGAGAGAATGTGTGATTTTTTAAAGATTATATATATATATATATCATAAAATAAATTTAAATTTTCAATCACAGGTTCTTTCTGCAAATACATTTTGAAATGATATACCCTGTGTAGTTCTGTGGAAGATCAGCTCTCATATTCCAGGTTGTAATCCTCATTACATAATCTCATTTATTATAAATCCTCACATTTCCATGTTGTTTTATCAAGATTACGTCTGGAAAGCTACGATCTTGTTTGATAGAAATCCTGTTGACTTTATCCAAACCATTGTATCAGTCTTTTCTTGTGAATAATAGTATTTTGGGAGTATGAGACATCATTGATAAAATTGTGATATATCAAACGTTGAAAAGTGAACCCATATTTTCGAGGGACTGGATGAATGCTAAAATGCATTGAGTTAAACTATAGTAGTGACCTGGCTAGGCTGTACAGTGTACTCATCACCAATAGGACATCATTCGATGTGTTATTTAGAAGAAAAATTCAAATTCCACTAATCTAGGCTCTATTTATAAATTGGAAAGAGATAAAACATGCTAGTGGGATATATAAGTTGTTTAAATCAATTCAGGTTTTAAAACTTAAAATAGATTATATAAGACTTTGAATCTCTTTTGATTCTTTGTACTCAAAATTCTTCCTAGTGAGATTTTATTCTATTGTGGAATTAGTGTTTGTAATATCTAATAGTACTATCGACAATATAATTATTTTAAAACAATTAATTACAATTTATCCAACTTCCACAATGCTAGTTAGGCCAGAACCAACTTGCAAACAGTCAGTTGCACCGCATTTCATAAAAATTATTGTAACAAGGAACCAAGGATGTCGAGAGTTTTTAATGTAGAAGGTTCTGGAGAGAAAGTGGCAATGTATTCTTGGAAAAGGGATGGTTGGGTGCGTGGCGGCTCATCCTCTCTCTTTCTACCCCACTGGCCCCACTTGTCACCACTTGCCAGCCCTGCTTAAAGGCTGTTGTCAAAACAAAGAATTAGTCAGAGCTACCATCTAGAAGATTCTCACAGACAATAGTTATTGCTATTGTCAATATCGTGCCTGTGATAGTTATCTTTAGAGAAAAGTGGCGAACTTTCAAGAAGGTGGTAACCCTATATAAGAGCGAGTGACTGAAGCATAGAAGAAGGGTTTTAGAGAGTGTTTGAACTATCAAACTTCTGCGTCATCTGTCTCAGAGAGAGACAGTGGTGCTCTGTTCCAGTGCAGTAATGAGTTAGTGTTTACCTCCGTGAGTTGTGAATTAAGAAACAGTAAGCTTATAAGTGAATTGTAATTTGATGTGACCCAATCATTGCTGAGTGGTGTTCTGTCTCTGTGGTAAAGCAGGTGAACTCTCACTAGGGTGAAAGGTAAATCGATTGTAATCCATTTTATAAGGCTATCTTGATAAGGATACTGTAAACTGTTGAGATTTGATTAGTAGTAGTGCTAAGTGATCTGTAATTGTTATTAGGATTGTTATTTCAAATGGATTGTTAGAGAAGTATTTATTGTATAATATTTGAGTTTGTTTATTAATTAGTTATAATTACTGATAATTTATTCAGTTATGTTAAAGTAGAGTTTTTAATTTGTAAGCTTGTTCCATAGTAACTATCAGATTCAGTTTAGTTGTTATTTATTGGGTGTTATTCAATAAATTTCAGTCTAATTTTGTAATAGTCGTTTTTATTACAAATAAATCTCAGAACCCAAGGTGCAAACTGTTACAATGTTTTATCGCAAAGTTTGGAGTGCATTGATACAGAGAATTGAAAAAAAAGGTTGGAAGAAGTACCTACGGCGCACATTCAGTGACCAGGTGTCCTCCAGAGGCGGTTCGCCGTTGAGTTGCACCTGTGCCAGCGCGTGTGCCGGCGAAGTGGCCCTGCACTTGAGAATGGCCGCCGAGTCGTCTATTGTCGGTGTGTAGCGCAGCGTGCTCACTGTCCTGTTACCGTCCGCACTTGTCTGCAAAATATAAAAATAATGATGAAATCACAATAGGCCAACAGAATGAGAGGATGAGAAGGGAAATGAAACGAAAAATAAGTGGAGGTAGAAGAAGAAGTAGAAAAAGAGAAAGGAGCAGAAGATTGAGAAGAAGAATGAGAAGTGAAATGTCAACGGGTGTGGAAAAGGAGAAGTGGTAAAGAAAATGTTGAAAAAGAAAGGTTGATGGTGATTGATGGAAATGAGATGAAGAAGGGAAGGAAGGAGTGGTGGTGAAGGAGGAGGAGGAGGAGGATAAGGAAAAGGAACAGTAAAACAGAGGAGAATGAGAAAAAATAAGTAACGGGCTGTAAGTATGCACTCTACGAAGGAGATTCTACGAAATGCTCCCGATTTTTCTCTTATTACCGAGTATTGCTTCTTGGGATATATCCCCCTCAAAAAAAGATAACCAGAGATGTTGAATATGAGATAATATATTTTGAACATAATACTTTTAGACTACGTTTTTCATGTATTATGTGAAACTACACTCTTATAATAAACTGTGGTATGTGGATATTCGATTTTTTCTTTTTTCTGTAGGCTATTTATTTTACACGTTTTTCCATTTTACAAGTAGCTTTTAACTCTCTGTTCAGACTCTCCAAATAAACAATATTCATGAACATGGACATGGCAAAAATTGTTCAGGAATGATAAAATTCTCATAGAGATGTTTCTATTCCCTTTTTGATCACTAGTTTGATTAAATCTGCCATGTTTGTCACTTTTTTGCTGCCTACTCAGTGGAGCAGAATTTACTGTACTTGTAGAATTTTCATTGAGTTTGCTGGATTCAGTGAATAATTCGGAAGTAGTAATGATAACAACTTGAAACGATATCCAATTCAAAGAAACGTAAGTATGCAAAAAAAAATATTTTTGAATAAGAAACTCTAATGTAGCTTAATTAACAAGTTATTCAAATAGTTAAGGTCCTTCATACTGTTCAAAAATTGAGAGCTCACCAAAAAATCAAGATAAATCAGCATTAAAAAGAAGATCTCAAGCTCTAAATAGACAACGTAAAAGAAGATAGAATAAGAGATTTATGAATAAAAATAGGAAATAATGAGCAGAGAAACTGTTGGAATGAATGAAGGATACCGATGTGATTTTTGGATACAGAATTTTTTTCCCCTTGAGCTAAAGGAGGCTTTTCAGGGTTTTTATCGGTAGGCTATATCCTAGTGATGATAGTCGAATATTTGATGTGAAAAGACTGCTTTACAAAGTGATGTGAGCTAATATGGTCTCCAGTGTTGTATGACTGGAAAAGTTGATGTGATAGCATACTTATTCCAAAAAATACGATCATAATGATAGTCCGTAAGGGTCTCACCACGAATAAAAGCCATACGCTTATTATTATTACAATGATGGTACAGAAATTTATTGAAACCAAATTCGAATTGAATAGATTTGTAATCTTCAAGTGATAGAAAAATGATAACACTAGCCTATTTGTTCACATCAAAAAACTGTTTCTCTCTAGAATCCATTAATATTTCTACTCATGAAATTCTAATACGATATGGTTGCAATGGATTTTCAATCTGCTTTGACAAATTGACATTTCCAAAATGTATCATACAAGTGGAATTCATTATGCATGCACTTCGATCAGCACTCGAATAGGAATGTGCGCAGTCTCTTGTTATCAACGATCAAAATAATGAAGTGTTGATTATAATCTACCGATAGCACGCGTGACAGTCGAATCCAAAGTCTGGAGCAAACGCTACAAACTCTGAAATTCAATCGCTGAAGTGGAAGCTTCCTATTGATTTAGTAACACAAACATCGAATGTATCCAGTATCTATATTTTGCCACAGTACTGTAAAATACACGTGCAAAACTACGTTATTAGTACTAAACGTTCCACACACATGACTGCTCTTGTTATTTACCGCATTCGAAGAACAAAGTTTGGGTCGACGAATATTAATTCACGCAACTAATCAAACAGCCGAACCGATCAATTCTGTTTCAGACAGTTTAACTCATGTAAATTTGTGGCATCCACTATCGATCAGATGTTGATGATTATAACCACTAGAGACTGTCTCCCTCTCACATACAACCTCACTCATGATCTCTTGCTTCATCCAAAGGCTTCCTATTATAATAATGAACCGATCGCAATTTATTGCATTATTAAAACTGTGTTTGAGCTATACACCCCCACAGCCCACACGATTCTAGCCACCACACTTTCAAATTAAAAAAAAATGATACTGATCCCTCTCCATTTTCTCTATATAATTCTTTTAAATTTTCCCACCTCAAACAATAAACAAGTGCAAAATCATTTTCAGGCTGCGAAAATTATCAAGAATGAATTAAGTGAAATTTTTTTATTGCAATGGAACGGAGAAAATTCTATAACTTTTGGAGAGTATGTACCATATAAATGATCTGTAGAGATCTATAATATCTCAGTGCTCCAAGTTGTTATCACTTTCATATTATCCTCTTTTCTATTGGTTGCTATCCGTTTCGGATGTTGGCTATCATGCATGCTATCTTCACTCGACACACTGCCGGTCGGAACAATTCTATGGAGCTCATACCAAACCAGGCTCTCAAATTGTGCAACTATGAAAATTTTCTCCTACCGACACTACCACTACCCTGCAGTTTACCCTGCAATATTGTATGCAGTAGACGGTACCTGTTGCCATTCCTCGAAATATGACCCAAGTATTGGAGTTTCCGAATCTCCACTGTATCAACCAATTTTGAAAAAAAAACAACCAAAATCCACCCCATTATTTCTTTTTTCTTTGTGCATCGATTTTTGAAAAAAAATGCATCGATTTTTGAAAAAATGCATCAATTTTTTAAAAAAAATGCATCGATTTTTGAAAAATTTTATAGATTTTTGAAAAAAATGCATCGATTTTTGAAAAAAAAAACCCATTCTAGCCACCACACTTTCAAAGCAAATAATTTGATACTGAGCCTTCTCTAGCTTTTCATATTATAATCACGCATTACTTTAATCAAATACGATATTAGATTAAAGTTATAAACACGGTTACTAGACAAGTTACTAGACTGCGCTTGGATGGGTGACCGTGCTTCAATTACTTGATGTTACAAGCTTTATTATCACTTACCCAGTGGTTCGGAATCCACCTAAAATAGTAGGTCCACCATGTTCCCCGTAACATGGCACAAACGGCGAGGTGGAACCCGTGAGGGTCTCCCCACCATTAAAAACCATACGCTTATTATTATTATTACTAGACTAAACACGGTTACTAGACAAGTCTTTCTATATAAATTGTCTCACATGCCATTCAGCCAGAATAATACTATAAATCGCATGAGAAATAATTCTCTCAAAAGATTAGGATTTCTGATATTGTGAAGCATTATCTATTGAATCAACAGCACATTTAAAAAAAAAAAAATACATTATTGAGGATGTTATCATCATTAAAATTACATTGTAAAATCCGTTATTACTGGGTTATGATGCTTCATATGGAATTTTTTTTCGAAGGATGAAGCCCACATAGGTCTGAGACTTGTGCGTGAGTAATGAATTGTATGATGGTGATTGATGAGTTGGACCTACAGTTTTAGGTGGGTTCCGAACCACCGGGAAGTGATTTTACAGCAGAGAACAGAGTATTTTTTGCTGGCCAAATCGATCAGCTATTACAAAAAAGAAATCAAATTGAGAATTTATTATCTCATGATTATGTTTTAGTGAAGAGATTGGAAAGTTAGAGAGCTCCTCAATTAGAATGTGTTTAGACAACAGTGTGAAGGAATTGATCAAAATTGACAATTTGAATTCATAATTAAATTTTATTATTCTGAACTAAATCACAGAGGTACTATTTGTCATCCTCGGAAAGGATATAGCCTAGTAATAATTTTGATTAAAAATCGAATATTTGAGAATAATTCAATTTATGATGCATAAATGAGAGTTTAAACCTAAAAAATATAGAATATTGATTGAAGATCGGGAAACGATTCTAAGAAATCCAGGTCATAATGCATGAATAAAAGTCTTATTCTAAAAAAGTATTATTTCACCTACGAAAGGTCCTGGGTTCGATCCCAGTTGAGTACAAGATACAAGATATTTTTCTCGAGCCACTCCCGTGTTTCGGAGGACACGTTAAGCCGTCGGTCCCGGTTGCATATTAAAAAAAAGCAGTCGTTAAAAAAAACGAGGCGAGGTGGAACTACCCGTAAGGGTCTCCCCACCACGAAAAGCCATACGAATTTACATTTTACCTACGAACTATGAAATACAGGACCCCGCCAAACTGGGCTGGCGGAAATGTGTGCTGGCGACAAGCTGGGCTGGTTTTCTGAAATACTACTACGCTACACAGTTGAAGACATCGAGTGCAACAAGACAGATTTATCACAGTACAATAGAAACTTGGAATTAGGTCGAATAAGTTAAGGAAAAACATTTCTGTGGGACATCGTTGGGGGAAATATATTGAGCCATTCAATTTGTTGTTCAATGTGTTCAGGTTTCGCACAGCACTGATAACGGCACAACGGATGAAAGGTGCTTACGTAACGTAGTCATTTTATGTGGAGAAGAGCACCCTCATCGCAGGAGACAAGCATGCAAAACAGGAATTACGAAAGGAAGCCCTGTCCCAGTGCAATGAAGGTTTACATACCTAATGATAAGCTACTGGCTTGTGTCTCATCTGTTCCATTGAACTTCTGTTCTACTCTATCTGGGAGACCGTTACCTCTTATTACCTACATCCTCAGCACTATTGCAAATGCACCTTGAGGAAACATTGCATTTTACTTTAAACCGCTTATGTATGACAAAATAGGTGGGATGTAGTATTTGGAAATTGTAAATATCAACATGAAATGAATGATAAATGTTGACTAATCCTGACTATTTTCACCGATAGGATATATTTCAATAAAAGAATCACTCAAACTCACGGACTGCTTTACTAAAGGCTACATTCATTATGAATAAATAGTTTCATTCTCTATCTTCCAATATTGACTACTTATACTAGGGCATCTACTTGAAAGACTTTCACCTCTATTTATAAGGCTATAAATACAGGTCGAAAATAGCTCTTGTTGTTTCTCTTTTCCTCGAATTTCTATCTCACTCCTATTTTTTGTCAAATGTATGTTCTAGGGTTTTCAAGAATTTTCAAGAATGTTCCATATTATGTTATCAGCTCTCGAACTTCCTGGAATACTTTCAAACGGTATTTAAAGAGTAAACCTTGTAAAAAGTGGTTCAGTTGTGATTCGAACGTCAATGTGATGACTGACATAGTGGCAGACTCCCTTTAAGTATAATACGCAGACTTTCCTTCATGCATAATAGTATGCATAATTTTTGAACCATTTTCTCCTTTTCATAATGTGTATTCATAAATTGCATTCATTATTATTATTATTATTTTTTTTCATTATTATTATTATCATTACTATTATTATTTGGAGTTATCTAACTCATTCATTCAACTATCCAACTTCTTCACCTATTCTGACATTATAATCCCAGTGGATTCACCTATTCCGGTTACCATCTACTTACCTACTAAATCCACTCGAATTATTCAGCATTTCATTTACTAGACGGATGTCTAAAAAGAGTTCAAATTGCATGACAAATGTTATTATGCATACAATATTATATGCAATTGCATAATGTTAACCCTGAACACCTTCTATAACACAAACTATTACCATTAGAACCAAATGGAACTTTGAAATTATCACTAGTTGGTAGTTTCTGATTAACTGTGCTGTAAGTTTATGTGGGATCTCACCTCTTGAGTGGAGTTTGGGAGTAACTGGCTTCCCTTCCACCAGGTGATGTGCGGTGCAGGTCTCCCTCCCACCGATTCACACCTCGCCTCTTGGCTCTGTCCGGCCGAAACTGGCTTATTCACTCCCAGGAGGCGCACCCACAATGGACTCACTGTGAACAGATAATACAATTCACTTACAGTTTGCGCTAACATTTGAATAGAAACTCATCCGAGCAATTCAGCTGAGATTTGATGATCAAGTTTTGTTCCAAAGCCCACTTTAACTTATTTCCTTCTCCCAGTTTATCTGTTCATAGGAATTGTAACATTCGTACTCTCCTGTGAATCTGCAATGACTCACAGAACAGAGATGCTTAGCTTCCTATATAGCGTTTATTTGCTCAAGCACAAACTATAGTCAATGAAAATCGTTAAATAAATTATTATCTGTTCAAGTCAAAGATTAATATTAAGTGGAATTCTCGTGAAATAATGTGAATGAATTAGATCATTACTGAGAATTTCATCATCCTATATCTATTCAATTATTAGAATCAGAATGCCTAACCCAACCCACCCTAAACAGACTTGCACTATAACGGTCACTGCTAATGCTCATTGAAAAAATCTACTTTTGACACTGTCTGGGTTTTATATCCCAGGAGGTAGTGAATCAGTCTTCTTCTATAAAATTCAAATTCAGTATTGGTCTTTAGAATGTGATTGCCAAGTAGACTACATGAGAACTACTTTTAACACGGAGCACCCGCGCTATGGAAAGTTCCGCGAGGACTCGCGCCTTCATATTGAATCTAATATTTGAAATTGGCCTTAGAATCAAAGTTATCAATATTGAAATCTGAAACTTGAGAAGTTATGAACATTGAACTTGTTTATCGCTATTATTTGTGAAGAGAGTGACTAGACTGCTCTACGAGAGCAATAAATGGCTTTGAGACTTGGACAGTTACGCGATCACTCGCGCCGTCAGATTGAATATAGCACAATGGTAATTGACGAATAACTAGTTACGCTAACACTCTTGCCGTTAAATTCAATGTAACAATTGCCGACTTTCATCATTTTCCTGAATCCTGGAGGCCTTCCCCCATCCCATCTCACTAGCGTAAAGCAGGGGTGCCCACAGGGGGGGCTATGACGCAGACTGCGTCATTGAAATTCTTGGGGGGGGGGGGTTCCAAAATACGTTTTGGGGGGGGGGGGGCGTAAAGTTGATTGAAACCGTGTTTAACGTGACAACATTCAAAAATATACCACGAAGTCACCAGATAGTTTGTCATTAAATGAAAATATATTTATAATTATTATTAAACAATTGAATATGAATTAGCTGAAATATTTATGTTTAGGATTTGTGCAGGAATTTATTATTCAAACTTAGCAAGACGCTAAGCGAGTGCTCTGAAAGTGGTTTATACAACTTTACTCTCAGTTACTAGTTAATCAGCAGGAAGAGCAATAAGTCGATTTAAAATTATCAAAAACAGACTCAGATCAGCTATGGGAGACTCATGGTTGTCCAATCTAATGGTTTTAGCTGCAGAAAAAGATGTACTTGATTCTATTTTTAACGAAGAAATAATTGAAAGGTTTTCTGTTTCCTCACCCCAAAGACAAAAACGTCTTTGTGGGGTTTAGAGAGATAGATTTAACCAGCTTAGAAGGTGCCTAGCTAACTTGTAGATGGTCACAGGCTGCAAATTAAAAATGTTTGACTTCAAACTGTTGATGTTTTTCATGTATTTTACGATAACTACTTACTAATAAGTAAGAACTGCTATAGCAAAACTTACTATATACTAAAAATTCAGTGATTTTTCGTAACTATGTCTTTATTTTGTTTTTGAGAGACACTTCTTTCGATTGTGTATTGTAAATAACTATACATGAAATGTGTGCCTTTTATGTACTTCATCCATACATAAATTCTCCCAAGATACTACTCTCAGTAAATAACCTGTTGTTTAACTACTGTCCAATAAATTACTTTGTGTTTTACAAATGAATTTATTAACTCATTGTTTTCACTCCCTTTAAAGGAACAACTTTGTAGAATTATTTAACCTTAATGTAATTGGTACACCGAACATAAACTTATAGGTATTTCATTTTTATTGAACATTGTGTATTTGTAATAATATTTTATTGTTTAAAAACCATTCAGGTTCAAATTCTTATTTAGCTATTTTGCAATTAAGTTTATTGAGCAGAAGTTCATATATTCATTTCATTGATATTTCTTTTTTACCTTTACAAAAAAATGTTACCTATGTAAAGAATCTTAAGAAATATACATACATTTTGTATAATTATTATCGACTGGGTTTGAATTTTTTCAAAAATCTTCTTTTACTTTTAGAAAGAATACGGGGGGCTTTTTTCGCTTTTTTTGGGGGGTGCGTCATGAGGCTTAGGGTTAGTGGGCACCCCTGCGTAAAGGGTGGTCGAAATACCCAAGAAAGCATATCTATAAGATCAATGGAATGCAACGAGAATATAAAAAACTTTCTCATCAAAATCTTAACATGTTTATTCAATCTAATAGCGAAAATATAAAAGAATTTCTTAACAAAACGTAAAATGTATGTTCAACCTAACAGCGCGAGTGATCGCGGGTTATTGTTTTGTAAATTGGGTATAATCATTCACATCATCTCTCAGACAGTGGAATAATTGGAAGATAATATATACATAGTAATATGACATCTCTGATAAGATAATAATTAGTCAGTACTGACAAGTGTGATGAGAAACTTGAGAGTTGTGTACAAAATGATTCATCAAATATGAATCATCATATCTTTGTGATATCTATTAACTCCAACTTTTTCTAAACAGGCTGTGACTACCATTAAACTATAAAAGTTTCAAGATCATAGGAGACTCGAACTCAATTCTAAATTATTATACTGGTAGATTCAAAAATGTGCAAAAAGGCGTCTTAAATGCACTGGACCTGGAAATTTATAACATTTGTTTCTGTTAACTAAATGCAGTTTCTCGATGTACAAGTAAAGATGGTGGATAATGTTTGGTACAATGGAAAGGCAGAGTAAGGAAGGGGCACACTTGGAAAGTTATCAACTCCTTAAAGCTCAGACTTTATTGTAGTCGTCGTTTCAAAAGATCAGTAAGGATAATTTGGCCTCGCATCAGGACAGACAGCTAAGGATATGCAAGCGAGCGATAGCATCGAATCTCTTTTTCTTCATCCCGTTTTTTGTATTTATGTCTGCATCTCGTTTATTCGTTTTCATCGAGCATCAGGATGAATAATGCAGAAAAAGTTTGTCAGCGCATCCGAGCGCCAAAAAATAAATCCCCATAGAACTGCGTTGAATATCGGGCAAAGTTCCATGTCGGGGAGTGTTGGAGTTTTAGGGAGGAAGAAATCAGTGACTTCAGCCTTCCCAAAATTTGAGTAGACATAGAAAAAATACAGAAAAAGTAATATTTCAGATCTCTGTTTTGACAAAGTATGAGAACCATCAATCTTTTCCCCATCATGTTTTGTTTAAAATAATACTCTCAATAGAAACATGTCCTTAAACTAGAAAAAATCTCTGAAGCTCCAACACTGTTCTATATTGAGTTCACTCTCTTTAATTGAGAGGCATTCTCACATCTCCCCAATATGTTACTGTTACATGTTATAACTATAAAATGATGCTGGCATCACTGGAAAATACCACTGGAACTTTACTTACATAATCAACTCACAACAGACAGTAATCAGTAACTATCACACAAGAGAATCATTAAAAGAAACAACAGTCCAATAACTTCCGACTAATAATGAAAATTGTTACAGGTTCTATCTCTAAAATAACGCTGGCTACACTTAACATTAAAATTCGCACTTTATCAACACAAACTATCCACAATTCGCACTGATCAGTTATTTCTTACACAAAATAAGCAATCAGAAGCAGATAAATCGATAATGTTCAGCTAATAAAGATTTTGCTATGCTACTGTTCAATAATCAATCACTAACTGTCAAGAGGCCGATCAAATATAAAATAATAGCTATCCAATAAACTGTTCAATTATTCAAGGATCGTCTATCGTCTAATACATAACAGTTGGAACTCCGATTATTACTTTAATGATCAGTGTCCAATAATCTGTTCAATGTCTTAATAAGAAATGTGTAATAGACTCAATAACAAACTAAGCACTCACAAAGCACAACTATTGTCACGGCTATGACTTGGAAGGCATAATAGCACTGTGTATACTGACTGCCATGAAAAGAAGAAAGAAATATCACCTACACTCATCACGAGTCCCGATGAATGAAAACTGACTTACTGCTGAAAAGCACAGCCCTTTTATAGATTTGTATTGTGCCAGAGAGGTCTTATTCCAGATCTTTCTAAATACACAATATCATCAAAACAGATAAGCTGTCATCTATTGAATACTATAAAATACTAGAAGCCATTTGACAAATAAGAGTAAAAGAGAGCGTTGAGACGAAGATAGATAGTAAGAAGTGTTCACCCGTTATCAAGTCTGGAAATAGTTGTGGAAGCTTGAAGGTCGCTCTCCTCTTTCTTTAAAGTTCCTAACATTACTATTGATATTTTTATTATAGATATACTTTATTTTCTATTTATATTATCAACGCCTATATGGGATGACACTTAAATATACACTTCGTTTTGATCTGTTCCGGCTGCCATACTTCAAGTTTGGCCTCTTGAAAATTGTAGTTTGCCAAAGAAAATTCTGCAGCCTTAAAACTATCACTCATAATTTCTTGACAATCATGGGTCAAATTAACTCATTGATATTTTAAACACTTCAAGAGGAATGATTTCTCAATATTGCATAACTAAGTCAAGGAAGAAGCAAGTAAACTCAATCAATAAATTAAGTTCGTGATAAAACTTGAAAATTAAAGATTTTCATTTAATTCCTCAATTTAATGAGCTTTTATCATGGAAAATTTGAATTTCAATCATGAATCTTGTTATCTGTTTGTACTCTAATACTCTTTAATCATGAAACTTATGATACTCTAGAAATCATGAGACTCTTGTTCAAAAGTGTATACAATATCAGTCTCATTTTGGATAGCTCTTAGTTAAACCTACGAATTTGGTTAGGAAATAGAGCTCAAGAGCGGAACTAATACTGAAAATTATTTTGAAAATGAGATCTAAGCCTATCGTCTACAGAGACTGCATATTAATGTACGCTCATGCAACGTGCATGAGTTCTAAGAAAATATCAATAGCTCCTGGCTCAATCTACTTGAATCTCCTATCCAATTTACAATATCTTGAATAAGTCCTTGGAGGATCAAGGGATTTCGCTCGAATGCAGAAGAAATGTGATGCTCTACCTTTCCGTTGAGAAAAATATGAGCGTAGTTACTTCTTCCAACCCAAGGTGGAAGAGCGAATTTATGACTCTGAGCTCTCATTCTATGAAAAATCATTACTGTGTGAAAATAATTCCGATTAAAAACTTAAACTTGTTAATATTTCACGTGATTAGAAAAGGATAATCTCAATTTTGAACCATTTTATTTCTGCAATGAAATAATAGAGGGGACTGCTAATAAAAAATCGTATAGTATATTTATGTTCTGTTATTTAATATGCCTCTTCAGAATATTTCTTGTTCAGTGATTGTGGACAAGGTTTATCCTGCTTCTATCAGAACTTGAAGCGAGAATAACAGCAGCTATTACATCCAATAGACTACAACCATAAATCTTAGCACCGGACATGTCACCACAATGTTGCACTTATCTCTTATTGTTACTACTTACTTCTTACCATGATATACTAGATGTGTAGGAGAGATTAAATTTAGCAACTGCCAAGAAATTGAACGGTTTCTTGTCATGATATTGAACATTCACAATAAATTATAGAAACTCCAACATACAAAAAAAATTTAAATGTACTTATTGTCTATTTACAGTAACATTTTACATTGGATCAATAAACTTACATGTTGGATGAATAAACTTGAACGTAACAAAAAAGTATCTTTTTTTTTATCAGTTGATGTATTTTTTATGACAAAAATGTCTGTGAAAGAGAGTTGAAGTATACCAGTAGTATAAAAAGGGGTATTCTGGCACAACCTTGACCTTTGACCCCGGAAATGACCTTGAACTTGACCTCTAGGAACCGGATGTGGTCAGGAACCGGATGGGGGGAGCTGGCACAGCGTGGGAACCTGGGGAGCTGGCACAGCGTGGGAACCGGAAGTTGTCCCAGAATTGGTACCAATCCTGGCACAGCGTGTGAACCACTTATCTATCAGGTTATAATTGTCATCCTGTCCAATTATCTAATGTCCATCCTGTCCAATTAATTAATTTTCTTGAACCGGATGGGGGAGCTGGGACAGCGTGGGAACCTGTATGACAGATCTGACCCCGGAAGTTGTCTTGAAATGGTTACCAATCCTGGGACAGCGTGTGAACCACTTATCTAATGTCCATCCTGTGTGAACCAATTATCTGGCAGGATATCATTTTGTCAAAATCAGTGCAATCTTATAATTATTATAATGAGCAGGATGTTAACATCTAGGTGAGAGGTTCTCATAGATTAAATAAAAAGATTCCATTTCCACACAAACCATTTATTACCAAATCTTCTTACACAGTCTCTATTGTCATGAAAAGATTTTGACAAAAATCTCTATCTTTAAACAAAGTTTCCATAATCCAATTGTGTAGGATGTTTACAACATTGAGTGCACAAAATGGTGGTATGTCCATGCTTCCTCCTTGTCCATTGTTGCCAGCCAGCTTCATCTTCACAGTCTCCAAAAAGTTGAGTAGGTAATGTTCCGGGCAGTATATTGTAGTAGTCTTCATCAGCTTCTCCAGATTGGGTATCTTGTGAAATAGGTAGGGCGAACTCAGGTCCACATACTCCACATTCTCCATTTGCAGCAATGATGCTAGTAGACTGATCTTCTCATAGCCATGGATGAAGATCTTGATTGGAAATCCTGAATCGTTGTTTTCCCTCAGCCATCGTCCAACTGTGTGACACACAATTTGCATCAAGGATGAATATGAGAGGTGTGTTTGGCCGGCTCCATTGCCCGACCATCTCAGTCCATGTTTAGCTCGATGCAAAGCATTGCTGTCAATCAGTGTGCCCGTATTCAGCACAATGTCCGGGTAGGGTGACTTGAAAAAGTAGTGATGTGTTGTCACATGATGCTCATCATCTCGCTCCAGTATTGCCATCTCCTTGACAATAAACTCATTGTTCAATCCCTCAAAGCCTTGAAAGTCCATCACATAGAGTGGCAGTGGTCCAAAAATGTTGGTAGCTCTGCTCAACACAATTCCATTAGCATCATCATCATCATCATCATCATCATCATCATCAGTGGTGGTGTCATCAGTCGAACTTGTAGAAGTATCCTTCATCAACGATTTTTCATGCTGAGTGTAGTAGCCTAGGCAGCAGCAGCCTACAACATCCTTCACCTCCTCCTCCTCCTCCTCCTCCTCCAAAAAGCGTAGAACTCTCCTGGACATGATATCTGATTGATGTTTCTCACAACTATGACTATTCTGTTGCTTGTCAACCACCTTTATATCCTCTTCTGCTCTCTCTCTCTCTCTCTCTAGGCTGATTGAACAAGACCAGTCATTGGCTGATACTCCTTGACCACCTCGTGTATCATTAGACAATAGGCATGTGTATTCCCTGGAATGTTCTCACTTGCTTCAAACTCCACTCTGATGTCAATGCTCCCCATCTTGAGTGATTCGTTTTGACGTGAACAGTCAATGGGAAACAGTAACATCTTACCATCCCGCACAGCATGTTTCTCAAAAAGTGGGTTGCTTGCTCGAGCATCATCATGATTGTAGACTCCATTGAATGCTGCATACATATTGTACACTTGGTTGTCGTCACCATTGATGCTTTCATACGGATAGTACTTGTTGTTCAGGAACACTCGAACATCTTTCATTTTGCACATGTCAAAGTGTGAGCTATTCACAGTAGCTGCTCCTCTTCTTCCAGTCTGCAGTCCAATCACAATGTATCTTGGCTTCTCCAGCTGAGTAGTTGATTTGACAGTCCACGTATGTTTTGTGGTCTGCGGCAAAGATGGGTACTCGTACAGTTCCCAATGTCGGAATGGCATTGAGATGGGCGTGTTGTTTTGCACCAGTCTCAGCAGACGCAATTTAGATTCATCAGACACCTCTACATAGGGCATCCTCCACATCAGTTTCTCAATTATGACCTTGCCTGCTGCATTCAAACAGTCCAAAGTGTTGGCACTACGTCTCAGCACCAGCTCCTGTTTCACATTCAGCATGATCTGTCTATAGTCCTCAGCAAAGCCCAACAGGTATCTAAGTGGCACATTCATGATGTTTGTGTTGGTACCATCAGCATCAAACGTGCCAAACCCTGTCTGAGCATCATACCTGTAGCCGGCTCCATCCATCTTGAGCTGTTCTTCCCACTCAAAGGTCATGGCATTCTTCATCAGGCTGGTGATGCCAGGGCTACGTATGCTGTCCACTACAACTCCATTGATCTCGTAGCGTATCTCCGAAAACAGGTGGCCAAAGAATCCGGAAACACAAGGTGAGCCTCCCAAGGTTGCATTTAAGGCATTGCTCACCCTGTACTCCATGTGCAGATAGCTCTCCGATGGCAGTGTGTAGATGTCCTGCTGCTGAATTGATATCCGAATCTCATCATTGGCACCAAAGCCTGTAGTATACGGTGCATGAGAATGATATTCATAGCCAGTGATGCTATTGTCTGCCGAAGGGCCACCACTTGTCACATCCAAAACTCCCATTTTTCAGTGCTGTTGTTGTAGTTGTTGTCGTCTTCCTCTTCCTCCTCCTCTTCTCACTTGATAGCCTTTCTTCTGCAGATATTTGATGCTGCTCGATGTTAACTCTACAGAGTTCAATGGTTGAATGACATCTTTCACAAATGGCGTCCTATTAATAGACTCTTCTTCTTGTTCTACCTCCATGGGAGTCGCTGCTTCCACATCCAGTCCTTGATTCCACTTTCCAAATAATAGCACCATCACTTGGGTTGTTGTCGCAAATGTAGAGTAATATTGATCGCTTCAGATCGATTGTTCACCAGACGTCCGTTCTCATCAACAATCTCCAACGTAATGTTGCCAATCTGCTTGGTGTCCACCGGTAAATAGATTACATTTTGTGCAGTCACAACCATTTTATACCCTGGATCAACATCTGGGTAAAACTCATAGATCACATGATCCTTGATACCATTTGAGTAGGATCCACTCACAATGTTACACTTTATACGCAGCACATTGGGTCGACTGATTTCCACTGTAGTACTACCTCTGGTCTCATTGTTAGCTTCCACAACTCGGTCGAATCCCAGCAGCTTTCCTATTGAATCAGGTTGTCTGAAGTCTAACATGGCATCACATAATACTAAACACTTCAAGGTAGATGGGTCCACAGCCATGTGAAACTTGACTCCACACTTCTGTATCCTTGTTGCCAGCAGGTCGGCAATTGTTTGAAATTCAAAACTGCCTTCTGGTAATACAATCTTTTGCCAAACCTTTACTGGGGCAGATCTGGTTTTCCTGATACAGGGCACAATTTGGTGGTCAGTATCACTATACAAATGCTGAGCAAACACATGTCCTGTAACTTCCTCATGAGTCATTGCATAATCCTCCTTCTCCTCCTCCTCCTCTTCTGCATCATCATCATCATCGATTGTCTCATCAGCCGCCTCTGCTTTTTGACCACCCACTAGTGGGGCCAGAAAATGTAATGCATTGTTGTAGCCATTCTCAACATTTGGTATAGAGTTGCAGCTAGTAAAGCTGATAAGTCCAATTTCCCATTCACCATTGCTTGTATCAAGTGGCGGGTAAAAGTCACTTTTCAATATTGAGGTTTTACCTCCAAAGCAGAGCATCATGGTCTTGACTGCTCAGTGTACTATTACACAATAACCCGATAAGTGTATAGACTATGACCTTTATACTATGTGGGTGGGGAGAAAGGAAAAGAAAAGTGTTGCACAATATATAATGTTATTTATTTTCATCGTGCAAAAATTTTAAACACAAGTGTCCACATATATGAGAGTAGAGATCCTCTTGCTTCTGATCATAGTTGTACTCGATCCTTTTTGCTGGGCTCGATCCTCTATGCATGTAGTCGATAAACTCCTGCGGTGGTCTCAGGTTGCCAAAGCCATCAAAGTAGCGGACGATGCCATCCTCCTTCTTCTTCACATAGCACACCCAATGTGTACCAGCTCCATCACTGTTGTCCAGGTTGATGATGCCGCACTCTTGATCCAGTGGTCCGTTGACAGGTAGAGCATCTCGCATGAATACTCCTCGAAATTTCTTCAGCTTGAGACGACAGGTATACTTGTAGAGGTCGGCATCTGTTAGTGCTCGGTCGGGTAGAGCAACAATCATCTTCTGCCGCCACATTGACGGCGACGCACCCCGTTTCCCGTCTTCTGACGCCTCAGATAGAGACCTCCACCACTCCTCCTCCTCCTCCTCCTGGAAACTGCTGTAGTTCTCTTCTTTCTCTGTGCAGCTCTCCTCTTCTTACCAATCCTTTGTCGTTTAGCTCCTCCTCCAAACTTTGCCTTGGCCTTCATAATGTTGGTTACCGCTAATGCTGCAGCTCTCTCTGCCAATCCAGCATCTGAAGATGTTGCCACACTCCAAGCTCGTTCAGCCAAATCTCTGTCTGCTACTGCTCTGCTCCTTGTATCGCTATTCCTCGAATAGGCAATGTCGTGCTGCTTGCAGGCCTGATCAAGTTTGTTGATTCCTGGATCACCTCTTGCCAATCGTTTTTCAAGCTTTGTACCTGGTCCGCAGTACTGGTAGCCACCAGGAAGATGAAGTTCTATGGGCAGTAAGTCTATTGCTTTGTTGACTATTGTACCCGCTGCATTTGTGATTGCTGAAAGGACTCCTCTTCCTTGATACCTCTGCTTTCCTTTGCGTGTAGCCATCTAATGTCAAACAGCTGCCTTGTCATCTGGTTTTATACCCCCCCTTAGATGGTTTGGAGATTCCCATAAGCTCCAACATTTTATCCCTCAATTGCTCTTTACTCAAACTGAAGTTTTCACTTGACGTAGTAACATCCAACATGACAGTGAGACACTTTTCAACCACAGCCTTTGAATGCTCATCCATCCTTTTCTCCAAATACTGTTTGTTGACACCATCTGTAGCTTGAATTGGATCTTGCATATCTGTCAGTATTGAATTCTTAAGACTTGTCATTACTTGCAGTGTGTTGGGATCTCTTCTCTTTGGCACCCACAATGAAATCATATCTCTACATGTAATCAGATTCACAGCATCATGATTGCTGCGCGGATTTGCCACATTGATCATACGCCTATGGCGGACATTGACATTCCCCAAAGAATTCATGTTTTGTCCCCATCATTGTAACATTGTGCCTTATATAGTGTTTGTGCAACTAGTATACAGGTTTACCAACTATGTAACCACCTTCCTCTAGCTCTTCCAAGATTGAGTTGATTTCATTCTCATGTCCAGTGTTGCCAACTGCTTTAGACTGATCCAACAGCCTCAATCTGTCCACAAGTTCATTGGGATTATTCCAATAGACATATTCAATCCTGTTGCCATCACTTGCCACCATATTGAAGGGTGCTACCAGTCCTCTTCCAGTCACCTTGACTCCTTTCCCACTCAGTCCTCTTCCAGTTACCTTGACTCCTTTCCCACTGACTGCTTCTCCTCTTATCAGATCCTTGATTGTCCTCTTGTACTTGATATTGTTATAGTTTACAATTCTGCCATCTGGACTATAGTTTTCTCTGTAGACATTTGTAAAGTCCAGAAGTAATTTATAGGCATTCAAGTCGTCCCCCTCCAATTTTCCTTTGTCAGGCATTTTCATGAAAATCAACTCACAAAGGCCTGGTGTAGCTCTAAAAGTCTTTTCAATTTTACCATCTGCAGGATTAGACAGCACAATCTTGTTACCTTTAGGTCCAAAGGTAAGCAGCTTGCTGCCTAGATAGTACAAGTTGTTTATCACTCTTGGTCCAAACGCATCATCAAAGTTAAAGTCCTTGCGCACTGATCGCATAATGTACTCTCCCACTGGTTTCGAAGCCAGATCAGATTGGGCCAGAACATTTTGTACTACATCACTGCTAGTATCGAGCAATTTCTCAACACTAAGGTTTTCCTCATCATCATCATCATCACTCAAAGTCTTGTCTTGTTGCTTCCACAATTGTCGTGCAACACCCAAAGTACTTGCAGCCGGACTTGTACCTTCACCTGTTCCATATGCTTCAAAGATTGGTGGCTCTTCTCTAATATCCGCCAGTGACCGCTGTGTATGCCTTATCCTTCCTGGATAGGGGGTGCTGCTACTGCTGGCTGGTGTTGTTGGTGGTGTAGGCAATATACGGGGTGTATCCAATAATGGTGCAGTCATTGGAACTAACTGTTGCTGTTGTTGTCGTTGTTGTTGTTGTTGTTGAGCTGGTGGGTGAGAAGATTTGAGTGTTTCAACAATATCGGCAAGTGGATCACTAAGCGGCTTGAAATGTTTTGCATGCTGTTCCTCTGTCAATTCCTTGCCCAGTGTCAGCTCTCTATGCTTCCTCTTGATGTTACGCTTCAGCTTGGCAATCTCCATGATGGTTGGTGCAATCTCCTCCACAGTTTGCTTCTGCTGCTTACTAAAACTCTTCATCTCTCTCTCTCTCTCTTTGTCCGTCTCACTTGACATCTAGTGCTAGACTAAGCATAATCACTGTTGTGCTTCAACTAAAAATGTATCGAGACCATTCCTGTAGCGCCCTCTATTCTTGTCTGAGGACTGATCAATTACAAAGAATGCATGCTCGGATGATGACCATACGTCATTGCACATTCTTCTGAATTCTTCAAAGGTCATATCAGCTCCCACGTGATCTCTGTACAAATGTTTCATATTCAGTTCATCTTGTTTAAACATGATTAGAAAATTGGTATTGTCACGTATCAACTGTTTTGGTATACGGCTAAAAGTCTGTGCCAGATAAAATGCATCAACATTACTGTGTCGACCAGTGGTAAAGTAACGTCTAATGGCTTCCTGTTGCTCGCAAATCACATCGTCAAAAATTATTATTGAATTGGCAGGCAATTCGTGTGGTGCAGGTATCTCTTCACAGGTGTCATACTCGGTGTAGCTCAGTTCGGGTCCAAGTTCTTCCATAATGGTGTGCAGTAGCTGATATTTTGGTTGAAATGTAGTTTTTGAGAAGAGGTAAATGTTTGAAAAGGAGATTCCTTTATGATCAAAAAGCATGTTGAAAAGTAAATTGGTTTTTCCACAGACTGATGGTCCACATATAATGCATCGCATATGGTTGGGGAACAAAGGTCCATGACGTTTCTTTGCATTCATTTCTGGGTCTGCTAGACCACAGCCTCTCACCACTTGATCAAAGTCAATTATATTAAACTTGTGATTCCTTTGCACAACCTGCTTCATTACACCAAATCTGCTCTATCAATCCAAGAGTCGTGACTGTGATCGTATCCTTTCCAGCGCACCAACAGTTTATTACCTTTCCTCCGCAACACTTTGGCAATTTCAAAAACACTAGGTACTTTGGTTTTCACAATCTCTTCTGCGTAGAATCCTCCTGGCACTGGCTGTCCTCTGCAATCTTCCAACTCGTATGTTACAGGCACTGTAGGTCGCACACGTGTTACTGTGAACAGTTCATTTGTCCAATTGGGTAGGTAGCCCTTGTCAAATGTCATTTTATACTTGCTTATTCGAACCTTATCACCTGGATCGATCTTTTGGTGAACACCTGGATAGAACCTGTTTTCAGATTTGTCCAACAAGCTCTTTTGATACTCTTGACGTTGCTCACCAAGTCTGGAAAGCAGTAATGTCTCATGCTCCTTTGTAACATCAATCGGTCGCATACCTATTGTCCTATGGATTCTTCCATTATACTCTTTGACAAGTAGTGGGAGAATATCTGTCCAGCGATAGGTTCCATGCTCGGTGAATTTGATCCACATCAAATGTTTAAGTGTTCTGTTGAAACGTTCCACTATTGAGGCCTTTCTTTCTGAGCTAGTTGAATAATGGTTAACACCATACTGTTGCACAAGTTGTTGAAACTTTGAATTGAACCACTCTTTACCATCATCTGTTTGAAGGTTTTTCATTGGATTCCGCTCAAATATAGGATGCATTGCCTTGACAACTGCATCAGCTGACTTGCTCTTTATCGGTATAGCATAAGCATACTTGCTGAGGCAATTGATGATTGTAATAATGTACCTGTAACCTTTGTTCTGACGTGCATGCGGTATCATCTCAACAAGATCAGCCTGATAAAGGTCATCTAGCCCTTTCACAGTGACCATACGTGTTGGAAAATTCCGACGAGCTGACCTGTGCAGCTCACTTGCTATTGCCGCCTTCTCCATACTGAAGCAAAATGTATATGTACATGACTCTATATACTAGCACTCAAACATTACAATTATAGCTATATACTGCTGACCTTGAACATGATTCATCCTGTTTGAACCAATTATCTGACAGAGAGTGAGGTTATGTATAATTACTGTAGACAATGCATGAATATATATATATCTTGTATTTTACAATAGATAATGTTCTCTAGTCTAGGATATCTACAATCACCCAATGGTATAGCTGCCCGAGATTGGTGACAATTTCACAAAATCCTTTGCCAAAAGGAAAATTCAAAATAACTGCGTCATTGTTGAAAACACTTATTGAGGTATCAGGAAAGCATGATGACACTGCTTCTACAAAGTTTTCCAATGATTCAAATGGTTCAGGTAGATGTTTATAACCAAAACTGAATAGTGGTTCCACAATCCACTGGCTGCTGGTAACAAGTTGACAATCTCCACAATCACACATTATATATTGCTTTTGCTGGCTCCACTGCTGACAGCTGGTGGTACAGTTGTAGTTGGTATAGCTGTATGGACGTCTTGACAGTGCAACATGCAAACCTTGTCTGATGCAACAACAATGGTTCAAGAAAGTTCAGCAATGTAAAGGAGGAGGAGGAGGAGGGGGTGGAGACATGTGCGTAGATTGTATGCGCAATGGACTTGTTGGCACAGGTCCTCCTCCACATTGCATTCTGTAGCCAGCTTCTATCTTTCAAGCAATTGGATTGTGATACTCCACCATTCTCTAGTCAATATTGTTAGGACGTAAACGTTTAGCTGGTGGGCCCTCTTCTCCATCATCATCATCATCAGATATGCATATCACTTCTTCACTATCCTGCAGTAATTGACTTTCTTCATTTGATCCATTTTCAAGGAATTGTTGCAGTTCAAGAATCATCTCTTCTTCCTCCTGTGTGAATGGTGCTACTGCTTTTTCTTCATTCGATCCATTTTCAAGGAATTGTTGCAGATCATTCATCATCTCTTCTTCTTCTGGTGTGAATGGTGCTACAGCTTTTTCTTCATTCGATCCATTTTCAAGGAATTGTTCCAGATCATTCATCTCCGATGATGTTGAATTTGTAGAGTATTCTGTTGCTGCTGCTGCTGCTGCTGCTGCTGCTGCTGTAACTATGTCTTGAAGCTGATAATGTCCAAAAGCTAGAGTGTTGACAGCATCATCCATTATGTACCTTTTCTCATCAGCATTGCTAAGAGCTTTTTTCCTCTGCACAGTTGTCATTATTTGGTGTTTTCTAGTGCTGAACATCACTTGTTCTCTGTAGATGTCCTTGTTTCCAAACAGGCAGTCCAGATAGTCTTGGAATACAATGTATTGGTCGGCGTCAGGATGATCATTTGACAGCTCTTGACCCAACACAGGTCGTCGTACTCCCTTGGCCTTTTTGATTAGTCCACTTTTTACTTGGCTAGGATCAGCGTTGTAGCATCTGCATGCATACAATTTTGATCGTAGACCAACATACTCAAGTGGAGCTCTTGATGCATACTCATCCTTGAATTTGCCCAATACCATCTTGTTGGTCTCAGAGTAGCATGGATGGTCGGTGGGGTACTCTGAGGTATCAAAGGCATCTCGAAGCTTCTCATTATTTCTGATGTCGTTGTATATGTCTTCAGTTTGAACAAGATAAAACAGGCTGTCAGTGTCTTGATATAGCAGTTTCAGGTGGTCATTGTAGATGGGTTTCATCACATCGTAGTGGAATTCGTACATCAGGATCTTACTAATGTCCAGCACTGATAACCCTATGTAGATGGGCTTGTCAAGGACGACTTTCTCTTGATGGAGGGTCACAGCACAAATGTCGTCTCCAAAAATGATGCGATCCTTGTATGATGGGCGAGCCACAAGTTTCTTCAATCGCTTCTCGCAGTTGACCAGCTCCATGCTCATCCTCTTTCTCACATTTTCCATGGTTTTACCAAAAACAGCGTTGTTCATAAGCTTGAAAAAGTTTTTCTCAAACTTATTTGTAGACTGCTGCCTGAGCCTGGTGTTTAGCATGATGTAGGGTGCCAAAAAGTCTTCTTGCTCAAATGAGATCCCTCGGTGGACGTTGATGATTTTCAAGCCATGTTGAACTGCTTGTTTGAGCATGCGGTAGTGGCAGACATACTTTTGGTGGGACTGCAATGTCGTCATCAGTCGAACACACTTGGATTCCTGCGTTTTCTGGTTCTCTGGTAGAAATGGGAAATCGTTGTGTAAATCGTGCAGCTCGGCAGGGTACTCCACATCTACCTCAAGGATGTATCCAATTTTCTGCTCATCTGCTAGACCTTCAATGTTCTTGGTCACTGCTTCCAGCTCCTTTTTGTCCATCCATTTGAATCCCCGGCAAGGAAGTGGATTGCACATTGCCCAGCCGTACAAGTTGTTAGCATCTATATACATGAGATATGATGTTGGCTTCTCCATGTCTACAGGCGCCCCAGTATACTGGTTGTTGGCAATGGCATGACGGTGAACGCATGTAGTGATACCTCCTCTTATACCTCGTTAAATGAGCATGTACATGTCATAATCTGTGAGCAGCTCCAGCTCAACCTTTGTACTTTTGAGCATAACATCAAACGAGAAGCCTGGGGATGTAAAGTAGTGAGCGCAGTCTAGATCATAGGTTTTGATGCACATGTCACGAAAACTTTCAAAGACATCGGCTAGCAGGAGAACATCTGTCTTGAGGTATAAGTCACTGTACTCTCCTAGATTTCTGCATCCAAAATCCCTCCAAACTTGTTGAGCATGCGCGTAGTCTGCATCGCTGATACCTCTATTGATTAGCTTACTATGAAATGCTTCTTTGGGAGGTAGTTGTGTCTCCTCCAATCTCTCCCATGAGCTACAGTATTCGTATGGGAATACACCTTTCCTGGAAACAAGGTCCAGTTTGCTTCTAAACTGTTTGGCTGTATGTCTCAGTACATTGGGGAGATTGCTGGCATCCTTGGCAGTCTTGACAAGATTTGTCACCAGGTTGTCCAGACTGTCGGGTGTGAATCGGAATGTGTCAATGAATCTTAAATGGAGTCGTTTTGATATTTGTTTTGTAAATGAGATGTACTTTTCAGAGGTGTTTGGAATAACGTTTATTTGGCAGGTGTCGGATCCAAGATGAGGAATGATTAGGTGGGTATCGTAGTTTGAGGAATTGTGAAGAAAGACTGGAATGTAGGTTTGACGACGTCTCTTGAGGTTGCAGTTGTTACACAGAGCGTTTCGGTACAACCCAGTCATGTGGCAGTGGTCTCGAACCTTGTCACCAGTAAATGGTTTGTTGCAGGCTTCACAGGACTGGGCTGCATTGTAGGCTGCAAGCTGCTGGTTTGAAAGTGGAAACATTGCTTTATTCTGCTGGTCAATGGCTTCTGCAATGTCCACTGCGCACTCAGTCAAGGTCTTCATAAAGTGTGCTGCAGCATCAGGTCCACGGTACATCATTGGCTCCTGAGGGATTAGGTTGCTGATGGTGAGCCAGGAAGGGAATTGCTCCTTGTCCCTTGCAAAGTAGAGACAATAGCTCATTGCTCGATGGTATTGGATAACCTTTGTAGACTTTCCAATCCATCGCTCTGGGGCTCCACCCTCTTCCTCAGGAGTTGGCTGCTCCAACAAACACTCGAAATCTGCATAGGCTACTAATGGTAACCTAAACTTGTTCAAGTGCTTTTCAAATTTCATGGTAGGTAGGCTTCCATCTTTGTTGGGCTTGGGCATCTCAATTCTTGCAGTCTTGTTCTGGGCGCAGTACTCCTCATGCTCATTCATCCTTCGCTCACCTTCTCTGCTGAGGGTGTAGTGTGTGAAGCAGCGTCTGCAGATGATGATACGGTCCTTATGCTTTGTCAGCTGGACTCGCAGCAACTTTTCAAAGTCTTTTATATAGCAGTAGTGACTATTAACTTGCAAGTCATCATCATCCTTCTCTGTGCTACCTTCTGCACCCTCTGTTGTCTTGCTCTCACAGAGAAGGAGTAGATCAGTATGGTCGGCCTTGACCTCTTTGACAACTCGACGCGGGAAGATGACGTCATCAGAATCCACACCATAGATGTTTACTGACACTCCGGGGTTGTTCCTTTCAAAAATGTCAATCTGGTTGATGGTGGTGGGGAACGATAATCCGGAAAAGTTATACTTGTTGGTCAGCTGGTAGTACCGGTTGTTGACTCGCTGTGGATTTGTTCCTCCAATATGCTTAGCAAGCATGGCCCACCTAAAGCATTGTTGATCCTCATTCTTCGGGTTGATGACAGCTTTTCTTGTAGATAACTTGGCAGGCAGCTCAATGTATGAAGATCCTCGCAGCGGTACATGCTTGCTGATCCTGATGAGGAGTCCATCAATGATGAGGAGGCTCCATCCGCTGGAGTTCCCCTCAAACTTGGCTTCCTCTTCCAACATTTTATTGCAGGCTGTCTTGATGATGGATGGTAGTTCGGTGATGCTGAAGATGGAGTAGTTTGGTGTTTTGAAGGCAACATTCTGGAATTCCTCCTTCTCCTGGTTGTCCTCATTGATGAAGCTTTTCCAATAGGTAGCCTCCAAGACAAGGTTGAATTTGATAGCTCCATAGGTCGTGAATTCCTGGGAGATGACGTTTGCAATCTTCTTCTCTAAGCTGCTGAGGAATGAGTGAAAGTCCTTAGCCGGTTCATCCATGCAGGCGTTGTTGTAGTACAGGGTTCTCAAGCAGGAGTTGAATGCCTCCTCTAGTAGAACAAACTCGCCCTGTTCACCTCTGGTTTGCTGACAACATGTAGCCTTGTTCATCTTGATTTCTCTAAAATATATAGAAAAAATTTTCAATTAGTTGTATTATCCTCTAAAAGGAATTATCTTTTGATAAGAAATAGTTTCAACAAGCTGAAAACACCCTACTCGTAGCTCGCACTGGGAGGTACTGATTGTCTATTTGTATACAAAATCATGGGCGGGGGCCAGTGATGGAAGTAGAAGTGGTGGGGGAAGCTCTCTCTCTTTCTTTCACTCACTGTTCACTCACTGTTCACTCACTGTTCACTCACTGTTCACTCACTGTTCACTCACTGTTCACTCAGTGTTCACTCACTGTTCACCCCCTTTTCACTCACTGTTCACCTAGTGTTCACTCACTGTTCACTCACTGTTCACTCAGTATTCACCTAGTGTTCACTCACAGTTCACTCACAGTTCACTCACTGTTCACTCACTGTTCACTCACTGTTCACTCAGTATTCACCTCCTTTTCACTCACTGTTCACTCACTGTTCACTCAGTGTTCACTCAGTATTCACCTAGTGTTCACTCACTGTTCACTCAGTATTCACTCCCTTTTCACTCACTGTTCACTCACTGTTCACTCAGTATTCACCTAGTGTTCACTCACTGTTCACTCACTGTTCACTCAGTATTCACCTAGTGTTCACTCACTGTTCACTCACTGTTCACTCACTGTTCACTCACTGTTCACTCACTGTTCACTCAGTATTCATCTAGTGTTCACTCACTGTTCACTCACTGTTCACTCAGTATTCACTCACTATATGAATTATGTCACACTCTCTTATAAAATTACGTATAGTATAAAGGATAGCCTATTCTTTATTGTTAATTTATTCATAATAGCCTAGGCTATTCAGACATTAAATTTCCATACATTTTTTAAAGTATTTAGATTTTGTGCAGCTGATGTTGGGGAAGTATCAGATCACAGTTGTAAACAGCAGTGGAGATTCAAGAACATTGAAACTCAATCAACTTTTCACTCTGCCAGTTATAGTTGTTGGATAAATTTGAGCATATTATCAAACTGTTTGAGAAACATCTGTTATACTTTTGCTTTTGAATAGGTTCTACATGTCTAATACAACAATGGAATAGCAAAATATTGTATGGGGTAGGTATAACGACAATAATGATAACTTGAATTTTCAAAGTCCCCAAGAGAGAAAAAAAAAAAAAAAAAAAAAAAAATAATAAAAATAAAGATTTGTACTTACTTGTGTAAAACACACTGAATGTCTGGAAGAGTTGAATTAAACAAGCTGAAAACACCTTACTCGTAGCTCTCGCTGAAAACACCTTACTCGTAGCTCTCGCTGAAAACACCTTACTCGTAGCTCTCGCTGAAAGGTACTGAAGCTTTGATTGTCTATTTCTATACAAAATATTCTAATTTTCTTGAACCGGATGGACAGAGCTGGGACAGCGTGGGAACCGGATGTGGTCAAGAACACTGATAGGGAGCTGGGACAATGTGGGAAGTGTTCTAGAAGGGGATGAGGGGGTACCTGATAGGGAGCTGGGACAGTGTGGGGAGCCTATAAATATTAGTACACTTTCTATTAGCTCATCATTCGCATAGCTTCACTCGAACAGAAAACGATACTATGTCTCATTCATTCAACGTTAAAAGTTTCAACAACAGGTCTCATGTTGGAGAGACACAACCGATCAAGAGTATGAAGGAGGACTATCTCTATAACATTCTGTCAGCGATCATTTGCTCAACACGGTATGGTGATAGGATTCTAATGACTCTCTCTGATCCTGTATGTATCGATAAAGTATTCAACGTTTTTCTACCTAAACGCTATCTAGAGGTTTTGAATGATGACACGATACAAGACTTTAATTCAAAGTCAGGTCGATTTATGATCAAGATTAAAAACACTCAGGAGAAATATCCAAAGATAGAGATTGAAGAAAAGTCTCTGTAAGAAACAGAGCATACAGTGGAGTAGGCCTACAGGGGATACCACTATAAAAAAAAAACGCGCCCTTGATTCCTACGGCCTGTGTGTTAAGCTGCCGTGGTGTGGAAATGGAATCTTTTTATTTAATCTATGCAAATAAGTCAAGTGAACCCGTGCTGGACTATGGGATTTCTACAATGTTTTGTCTGCCTCATTCGTCAGCTACGACTGAGAGAGTTTTGTTCTACTATTAATAATATAAAAACAAGTTGAGAAATCGTTTATCAACACCAACAATAAATTGACCTCTATAAACTAAGGAAAAAGACTCAAACATTCGTCTGCTGCAAAACTTTAAGATTTCAGCAGAACTAATTACTCAACAAAGGAAAAATAATAAAAAATATTATGTTGACGTGAGAAATAATACAGTCTAGTTTGTTAAATATTTACTATCATCTTGCAAAAATAATAAATTTAAATTCTTTCTACGTATGCAGTGATGCAAAACAGTAATATTGAAGAAACATTATTTTCATGTAGCTGAAGTTATCTTATTAAACTTAATGCATCGCCTTGAAGAATCAAAGGTGAGATTATTTTCATTTATAATATAATTATTATACATTATTATATAATACTTACCAATATCTTTATCATATAGTACTAAAATTTTAGTACATATTTTTCCCCGCGCTGGACACGCACTGCTCTAATTACATGTTAGAGATCAATGACTTTCAAACAAAATGAATATTTTTTTCGACTTCGACTTGTGCGTGCTATATTTTCATTTTATTTATTATCTGTATTATAGATAATTAGACTTTATATGGTAATACCGTTCTATTGATGTTAATACTTAACTTATTAAAAACTGTCAACTAGAGTTAAATGTGCTGAGCATTGCTATATTGCTAAAATTGAACAAGACTCCAAAAAAAAAACGAACAGTGTGGGAACCGGATGTGGTGTGGAAATGGAATCTTTTTATTTAATCTATACAAATATGTCAAGTGAACCCGTGCTGGACTACGGCTTCTTCTTCTTCTTCTGATTCTTATTCTCCTCCTCTTCCTTCTTCTTATTCTCCTCCTCCTCCTCCTCCTCTTCTTTCTTCTTCTTCTTCTTATTTTTCTTCTTTTCCTTCTCTTCCTCTTCCTTCTTCTCCATCATGAAGGGGACCAACATCACGATCAGAGAGGACCTGACGACGCACCGGCTACGCATCTTGAACGCCGCAGCTGACCGCTTCGGCCACCGCCAGGTCTGGAGTCAGGATGGACGGATCAAAATCGCCACCACTGAAAAAGGGGCCAGGAAGGTGCACACAATCGAGAGGCTGGCTGACCTATACAAAATAAAGGTGAGCTCATAAGTTACTAAATTACCACCATATATTATAGCCTACTGATGCAGCTGCTTATCCATCTCAATCCATGTACCAGAATACCACTTTCATTTAGTTTTATTGGTTTAGCTAACTTATTAATTTTCTCCTTTCTTATTAATTCATTTTTAATTAATTTATTTATTTATTTACAAGAGTTGCAGAGCAGAGATAAAAATTACAATTACTTTGCAACTGAGCAAAATGATACAATTAGCCAGACCTTAGAAATAACAGAGCTACAATCTTAAACCTTAAATAATAAAAACCATGAATATATAAACGATACAATATAATTATGATATACTTCCAGTTAAAATTAATCTATGGTCAGCAAGGAGGCATCTACTTGAAATAATTTATAAAATTATTAAGACTTCACAAAATTTATGAAAGTTTCGAGGAGTAATAGTGAAAAGTCTATTTCAGAGGCCAACTTAAAGTAATGTAGGTGAGTGTAACCTTGTTCGGCTGTAACTTACATTAAAATATATACTTGATACGGTTGACATGTCATAGTAAATAGGACGAATATTTTTGAGAAAATATATTAAACAGTTAATTTCCTTTTTTCCAAACTGTCTAAATTTAACAAAATAAGCAAATTAGTATAGGGAGTGGCTAAAGATGGTTTAATTCTTATAAGTAAATAGCTTTTTCATTATAAATTATTAATAGTCAGCATTTATTTAATTGGAACATTTAGATTACTAATCATCAAGGAGAAAAGGACTTGAAGTAAGGAATAAAATTTGAATAGGAAATTAAAGAGCTGAAGCACTGAGGACAATAGATAATAGACTGCTTGATTATTTTATTTGTAGGATATTATAATTAATACCTTACCCTCATATTATAATTACCCTCTTACCTAGTAAGTGAGAAGAATAACACGAACTCAAGAGTTCCAAAATTCATATAGAAAATCATCATGGAATCTATTGCAATAAATATTTTACTTTAGAATGTAACAGATTATATTCCTTGTCTTCAGTTTTTATGTTCCTCATCAACTGCCAAAACTAGTTTCTCCTCACCCCCCTTTCTCTGGTAAATCTGCTATAACTTGCAAATTTGATTCTACAGCTTTATCTACTAAACGTAATTATTTTTATTATTTTTTTCCCCCTTCTTTCTTCCACATCCCTATTACTGATCACTGCTATCACTCCATTGCTCAAAGTCTCTAAACTCCAGTCTTCATCTCTTTCCCCCTCTCTCTCACTTCCTCCCTCATCACACACTCGCTCTCTCTCTCTTCATGCAGGCAACCTATAACTTAACACATAAATTTGGTTTCAATCATTTTTCTTGTATTCCGGTTTGTCTATTATTGATATTGTGCATAATTATTTATCCATCCTTAATTATCAGTTTCCTCCCCCTACCATCAAGTCAAGTCACTCATTTTCTATCTCTCTCTTTTTATCCCCTCTTTTTTCTGTTTTGTGTAAAATCTCATCGATGGTCATAAGATAGATAAAAATTAATTTTTTTTTTCTGGAATGTTACATCTTGCACTTCTACCTCTTCTCCCTATTCTTTCAACCATCACTCCCGTCACCCACCTCCCCAGCCAGTCATTCAAACCTTTCTCTATTTCTCTTCTATACCTGCCCATCGGTCTATTCCATTGTTATATTTCCACTATTTACACTCGTCACTATATCTTTCCTGTAATCTATAACTTCAGTTTGTAAATAACGTTTAGCTCGTTTCTGGCTGTTGTTTCTGCTCGATTTTTCTCATGTTACAGTTGCACTGCTTCACGATAACATGCAGACTCCTTACCTGGGAATCACATTTCTACAGCTGACCCGGCTGCATCGTAGGCCTACTTACTGAAGCTCGCATCCTTTGTGTAAAATTGAACTTTGATTGTTAAGAACACTTACGGAGACCGAACCTTAAACGGTCTATGAACATTCACGCGTTTCTATCTTTTTCAGTTAGTTTAAGTCATCCTAGTTTTAGTCTACACTTCATTGTTTTAGTCTACATTTCATTTGTACATTTCATGCGTTGCTCTGTGTTTGGAATGATGTCGGTCTGCAATAATTGCATTGATGCCCGCCGCTGACAACGCAGCTCGCTCGGCCTCACTCCACAACAACTGCGATAACGGTCTCATATTATCCGACAGGCTTCGGCCCTATAAAAAGTTATTTAAAGCTGCCCACCTTAATGCACAATCCCTTAGATGTCACATTGACGAGCTCAGGGCAACTTTTCGTTTCCAAAGCTTCAATGTTATAGGAATTTCTGAATCTTTTCTAAAACCAAGCATCTCATCCACTCAAGTCGCACTGCCAGGTTACACCCTATTCCGTAATGATAGATTAAATAAAGCATGTGGGGGTGTTGCAGTATATGTACAGGATGGTATTAAGACTAAAATATTGGCTACTTCAGAACAAGAATATTCTGCTAGGCCCGAGTTTATGTTACTTGAATTAGTTCTATCTAGTTCAGATAAGTTGCTTGTTGGTATTTGTTATCGTCCTCCAAAAATAGGCCATTTCACAGATTTTGAAAATGCTCTGCTGTCTTTCATGCCAAATTACAGCCGAATTCTAGTTATGGCAGACATGAATACTGACCTTAACATGACTAACTGTAACTTTGACTACCACCAGCTTACAACAATTTTTGAATGCCTTAATCTGACTATCTTACCACTCAATCCAACTCACCATACCAACGAATCTGATACATTCATTGACCTTCTCATAGTTAGTGATCCTGATGAGGTAGTACACTCAGGTCAAACCTCAGTTCCAGCTATTTCTGCACATGATTTGATCTACTGTGTGCTTGCTTATAAACCACCTAAACCAGCTCAAAAATTTATCACATTCAGGGATTTTAAACATTTCAATGAAGCTGATTTCATCACCGATGTAGCTCAGACTCCATGGCATCAGATTGAGGATTTGTCTTCAGTTGATGAAATGGTAGAGACCCTTGAAAACTGGATTCTTAACATATATGATAGACATGCTCCTACTGTGACTAAAAGAATTAATAGTAAAAGACGAGTACCATGGATGACTGACGAAATATTACAGTTAATGGCAAACAGGGACTCAGCTCATAGAAAGGCTAAGAGAACAAGTGACTCAAACTACTTGAACGATTATAGACATCTAAGAAATAAAGTTAAACAAGAGCTACGCAACTCTAAAGTTAGGTATTTGAATTCTTTCATCACAGACAACAGACAAAACTCTTCTTTATTATGGCGGGGTATTAAAGAATTTGGTCTTAGTAAGCAGAAATCACATACGCCTGTAGATCTCCCTTTGGATGATATTAATGAACATTTTGTTTCACACTCCAGTCAACGTAATGAGACAGCCATTCAGAACCACATTAATGACCTTAATGATCAGATCACTGACTCAAATATTCCCCTGGCTTCTCAATTCCATTTTCATCCAATTACAGAACAAGATGCTCTTAAAGCAATTCAACTTATTCACACCAATGCTACTGGGGCAGACGAAATTCCTATTAAATTCATCAAGAAAATATTATTTGCTATTTTACCTGTCATCACTCTTATTTTCAATAAATCTCTTCAAAATGGTAATTTCCCTAAAAATTGGAAGCATGCTCTAGTTCGTCCTTTGAACAAAGTTGCCTCCCCCAATAAAGCTGAAGACTTCAGACCTATTAGCATTCTTCCAGCATTATCCAAAGTATTGGAAAGACTGGTTCATTGGCAGGTGGTCGAATTCCTTGAAAGAAACAGTAAGCTTCATAACTTCCAATCTGGTTTTCGAAAATCTCATTCAACTGAAACTGCTCTATTACGTGTCACTGAAGATATCAGGTTAGCTATGGATCATAGGAAATGTACAATCTTGAGTCTGTTTGATTTCTCTAAAGCATTTGATACTGTCGACCATGAGGTTCTCCTCAGTAAATTAGCTCTTCTTGGTTTTAGTCACAAAGCTCAAACATGGTTTAAATCTTATCTCACAGGTAGGAAGCAATGTGTCACAGATGGTGATAACAGATCACAATGGAAAAGTGTATTACATGGCGTACCTCAAGGTTCTATTCTTGGCCCCCTCCTTTTCACTCTCTATGCAAATGACCTCTCCTCAGTAATCAAGTTTTCTAGTTTCCACACTTATGCGGATGATCTTCAAATCTATTCCAGTTGCTGTATCTCAAGAATCAATGACACTGTTGACAGGATGAATGAGGATATCAATCAAATTGTTGAATGGACTAGAAAAAATGGTCTTAAACTCAATCCTGTAAAAACGCAACCTATAATCATAGGCTATTCACGCCTGATAAATAGTATTGACTTGAACCTTACTCATAAAATCACTGTTGATGGAAATGCAATACCATATTGTAGCTCAGTTAGGAACTTAGGAATAATCATGAATTCAACACTTGACTGGTCAGAGCAAGTTATAAGTACATGTAAAAAGGTTTTTTCAGCTATGCATCCATTGAAGAAAATGCAAGATATTCTACCTAGGAGGGTCAGACTGTTACTGGTTAAATCTCTTATCTTCCCACATTTCATGTATTGTAATTCTGTTATGAATGATATGACAGTCACACTTAATGATAGACTGCAGCGCAGTCAGAACTATTGCTTACGGTTTGTCTACTCTCTTCAACAGCATGAACGTATAACTCAATCCCACATTGCTAGCTCAACTCTCAAACTTACTGATCAAAGGTTATTCAGGATTGTCAAACTTGTCAAAGATATTCTCAAATATGGTAAACCAAATTACTTCAAAAATGATTTCAAATTTGTGTCTGAAGGCAGGTGGAATGATGTCTCACATACCAGAACTGGGGATAATACTCTAAGAATACCCAACCATCGTACTACCATTTATACAAAATCATTTATTGTAAGTGCTTGTCGTGCTTGGAATGCACTTCCAAGTTCCATCAGGTGCATTGAGAGTCGAGCGGGCTTTATTTCATCATTAAGGAAATATCTCATGGAGAAAATGGCTGCATCTGTCCAACCCTAGAGCAACTGCATGAAATCACAACATTAACCTACTTTGTAAATAATTTTCGTCAGTATTGTACAGCTTATTGAAAATATGTTTTATCACTCACCACAATCCTTCTAAGAAAACTTGTACAAAATCAACTATTTTGAATAATCACCCCATCTCCTCTTTTCATCATCCACCACCATTATCATTATCACAATTAACATTGAACAATTTGAAATTTATATTCTCTGTTCTCAATTTAACTAATACCTGCCATCTATATAATAAACTGCTTTCATATTGAAAAATAAGAACAACTAAATGCAAATAGAATAATTCTTTTTATTTATACTGGTTAAGTGTCAAGAATGGACGAATCTTTGTCCAAACTTCGCCATTTCATGTAATTGCATCACTTAGATTGTCATTACTAGAGCTTATATCATTAATAACATACAAACATCATTGTAAATAATTTCTAGCACTATAAAAATTATAATCTAAGTCTATATATAGTATCTAGGTGATGTTGACAATTTTGTCTTAACTAATCATATTATGCGAAATTTGTAAACTTACATGAATAAAGAAATCTAATCTAATCTAATCTAATCTAATCTTTTTCTTCTTCCTTCTCCTTCTTCCTTTTCTTCACCTTCTTCTTCTTCTTCTTCTTCTTCTTCTTCTTCTTATTTTCCTTATTTTCCTACTTGTTCACCTCCTTCTTAGTCCTCCTTCTTCTTCTTCTGATTCTTATTCTCCCCCTCTTCCTTCTTCTTATTCTCCTCCTCCTCCTCTTCCTTCTTCTTATTCTCCTCCTCCTCCTCCTCTTCTTTCTTCTTCTTCTTATTTTTCTTCTTTTCCTTCTCTTCCTCTTCCTTCTTCTCCATCTTTTTCTTCTTCCTTCTCCTTCTTCCTTTTCTTCACCTCCTTCTTCTTCTTCTGATTCTTCTTCTTCTGATTCTTATTCTCCTCCTCCTCCTCCTCCTCTTCTTTCTTCTTCTTCTTCTTTTTCTTCTTCTTTTCCTTCTCTTCCTCTTCCTTCTTCTCCATCTTTTTCTTCTTCTTTTTCTTCTTCCTTCTCCTTCTTCCTTTTCTTCACCTCCTTCTTCTTCGTCTTCTGATTCTTATTCTTATTCTTATTCTCCCCCTCCTCCTCCTCTTCCTTCTTGTTCGCCTCCTCCTCTTCCTTCTTCTTCTCCATCTTTTTCTTCTTCCTTCTTCTTCCTTTTCTTCGCCTCCTTCTTAGTCCTTCTTCTTCTTCTTATGATTCTTATTTTTATTCTCCTCCTCCTCCTCCTCCTCTTCTTTCTTCTTCTTATTCTCCTCCTCCTCCTCCTCTTCTTTCTTCTTCTTCTTCTTATTTTTCTTCTTTTCCTTCTCTTCCTCTTCCTTCTTTTCCATCTTTTTCTTCTTCCTTCTCCTTCTTCCTTTTCTTCACCTCCTTCTTCTTCTTCTGATTCTTATTCTCCCCCCTCCTCCTCCTCTTCCTTCTTCTTCTTCTCCATCTTTTTCTTCTTCCTTCTTCTTCTTCTTCTTCTTCTTCTTCCTTTTCTTCGCCTCCTTCTTAGTCCTTCTTCTTCTTCTTCTGATTCTTATTCTCCTCCTCCTCCTCCTCTTCTTTCTTCTTCTTCTTTTCCTTATTTTCCTACTTGTTCACCTCCTTCTTAGTCCTCCTTCTTCTTCTTCTGATTCTTATTCTCCCCCTCTTCCTTCTTCTTATTCTCCTCTTCCTCTGTGCAGCTCTCCTCTTTTACACAAAAGATCTTCGCTATTTAGTTCGTCATGTAGGCTTAACAAAAGCAAAACGGTTGACTCGATACAGAGTAAAACCGCGTCCTGTTACAATTATTCAATTATAATTAGTTGTGAGATTGTTTGATGCTAATAATTTTTTCGTAGGATTGTACATGGTACATCTCTTGCGGTTTTAGCGAATTTTTATACTACCTTTTTCCACCTTTTGGAACAGGAAGTATAATGAACGCTTGGAGTTTCAATTTTCATCAAAATCAGCAGAATGTGCTGAATCTACTTCTGAGACTGAACAGGTCATTGTTTAAAGCCCCTGTGTACATTCTCAACAGTGTATGTGTGAGAGTGTACCGCCGCTGTTGTAGTAGTAGTAGTGGGAAGAATGGCAGAGCAGGATTGTACTATACTAGATAAAGATGACTTTATCGTTCATGAGTTAAAATATCATCGAGAAGAGTGTTGTGATGGAGGACATTAGCTTTTTTGTTTGAGTCCAGGTATGTTTGAGAGAACACAAGAATTTTTGTATTCCTGTATTGGTTTAGAACGGTGCATGACAGAGTGTATCAATAAACATTGTTCACTTTTCCATATACAGAAGTGTGATGGAAAAGTTCATACATATAATGTATGCACATCTGGTGATGAATCTACTAAATCATTTTGCACGCTGTCAACTAGAGTTAAATGTGATGAGCATTGTTATATTGCTAAAATTGAACAAGACAATAGAGAAATAGAGACTCTGTAAGAAACAGAGCATACAGTGGAGTAGGCCTACAGGGGATACCACTATAAAAAAAAAAACGCGCCCTCGATTCCTACGGCCTGTGTGTTAAGCTGCCGTGGTGTGGAAATGGAATCTTTTTATTTAATCTATGCAAATAAGTCAAGTGAACCCGTGCTGGACTACGGGGATTTTCTACAAAAGCTATCGAAACAACATAAGATTGATAGTAAATGGTATGTGTGTGAATGGAAATATTTTTATTTAATATATGCAAATAAGTCAAGTGAACCCGTGCTGGACTACGGGATTTCTACAAAAGCTGTCAAAACGACAGAAGATTTGGCAGTAAATGGTTTGTGTGTGAATGGAAATATTTTTATTTAATTTATGCAAATAAGTCAAGTGAACCCGTGCTGGACTATGGGATTTCTACAAAAGCTATCGAAACAGCATAAGATTGACAGTAAATGGTTTGTGTGTGAATGGAAATATTTTTATTTAATTTATGCAAATAAGTCAAGTGAACCCGTGCTGGACTACGGGATTTCTACAAAAGCTGTCAAAACGACAGAAGATTTGGCTCACACGCTGTCCCAGGATTGGTAACCATTTCAAGACAACTTCCGGGGTCAGATCTGTCATACAGGTTCCCACGCTGTCCCAGCTCCCCCATCCGGTTCAAGAAAATTAATTAATTGGACAGGATGGACATTAGATAATTGGACAGGATGACAATTATAACCTGATAGATAAGTGGTTCACACGCTGTGCCAGGATTGGTACCAATTCTGGGACAACTTCCGGTTCCCACGCTGTGCCAGCTCCCCAGGTTCCCACGCTGTGCCAGCTCCCCCCATCCGGTTCCTGACCACATCCGGTTCCTAGAGGTCAAGTTCAAGGTCATTTCCGGGGTCAAAGGTCAAGGTTGTGCCAGAATACCCCTTTTTATACTACTTATACCATATTTGAAAAATTATAATTTTATTATCCTGATGAGAGAATAATGATACACATATCATCTGATATGGGTATGAGAGAATAATGAAAAAATAACATACATAATAATATTATCTGTCTCTGCAAATGTTTCAAGAAAATTGATAATCTGATTCTCAAATCATATCTGATAAGTTATAATCGAAATTGATTATCCATTGCCAAAATTGATTCAATTGAATGGAATCTAATTTCGATGTTAATTATTAAAATATGCCATTCCCAATGAGAATTTGAGCCTTCAACTGGAGGATATTTCATTTCGCGTCAATAGAGGTTGCCCTGCTACAAAATGTTTACCAAGATTCCCAAGGAAGAGCGCGCAAGAGTCTAAAGGCACTCACGCACGCACGAGGATAGGCAGGTTCTGCTAGAGTTATGTTTAGTTTGGCTACACGAAATTGGATCAAGTCCAAAGAGGAGAGGCTGTCGAAGGATTACTTCGACATCAAGTAGTAAGGCCGAGAGAGTGAAGGTAAGAGACAAAGAGAGGGTTGGGAGTAGGAAGAAAGAAGGGCACAACCCTTGAGGGATTCTTCGCAGATACTTTGTCGCGAACTTTCGTTTTACATCCGAGGACTTTCATTTTCTCCGTTCGTTTCGACTTTTCGTCGCAGATAAATCATTTAATCCGCCAATATAAGTTTCTTCCGACTACAAACAACACCAGCTCGTGTTATTTGCAGAGAAGACACAAAGATACAATACGAGAAAGAAAAAATGGAAAGAACAAGGGAAGCCACCACAATCGCCCAGATATGACGCTAAGCACCTCTCACCAAGCTTCGCTTCCAGAAGAAATATGACAAAGTGTTGTGTTTACAATCCGAAAGTTTCATGCCAGCAAAGTTCAGCAGCTTATGTTGCACACTTTTTCCAACGATCTTATAACTTCACTTGATCGTAATCACAACCACAGAACTATGGAGAATTATGCAAAAAATTTTGTTAGCAAACAGGAAATGGAAGTATACATTTTTTTCAAAATAACAATAAGAATATTACTGACCATACATCGATCTTGTTATTGAAATGAGGAACAGCAGGAGGCTTGGGGTTCTGCAGACATTCAATTTCTATCATGTTTTCAAGGCTAACTATTCGATATTACCTCAACTGTGAGTTATTTTACTATGATTCTGTGTGATACTGGAATTTCTCCTACTCAATGTATTAGATAAATAACTTTCAGATATAAGGAAATATCCCACAGCCTGATATTATCTCACAATAAATCAAATACTCAATACTATGATGTATTCGATCAAAAATAACATGTTAATTCCAATAAGAAGGATAATAATAAAACAAGTGTATCTTATAAAAGCTATAAATGAGAGAGCTCAATATTTCAGCAGTTTCAATGAGAGAAAAATCGAATCTATGGATACTTAGTTTACGTTACCATTATTTATTATTTACTTATATCTTTCTTTGAAAGATAATTTCTTTGAAAAATTATTCATAGTTTTTCAAATCAAATGCGGTTTCTGGCAAAGAATATTGAATTTGGATGATAATAATGAATTTTTTATTTTAGTTCAATCAGAGAAAAATTACAGTGCACATGCTGTGGGATGGGCTCTACATTAATAGTGAAACGATTTCCATGCACATCCAACTACATGCCTCTTGAGAAAATTAAAAATTGAAATTATATTGGTATATTGGTATTTCCAAATCAAATGCAGTTCTTGTTTTCATAAAAATGATTGATTATCAAAACAAAAAAAAAAAACGAATCGCGTTAAGTAAAGAAATTAAATTGCTTCACAGATAAAATAAAGATTATCGTTATTTGGGTTTTATTAGCAGTGAATTGATTAGATATTGCATTTTCCTCAGCTTACTTGAATTTAAGAAAATATTTTCAACTCTAATGGTCATATGAATTACTCAGCAAATACTTGGTGGTAGTAAAAATTACACTTCACTATCATCTTAATCCAAGAACAATATAACTAAATCTTATTCTCATTCAGAGAAAGATTTAAGTAAATAATAAATAAGTATATAATAATAATAATTTTTCACCTTTTTCACCTTAACTTTTCGCATGGCAGAGAAGAAAGACAATGGCGATGTTCGTTGTGTAACATGGGAGAGGACATGCTTCACTTTATGGGGGCTTGCTCGGTATTGGGGGGTGTCCGTAAAATATGGCTGGGAAAGTATGGACTCACCGAGTCAGAGCTAATTGAGTGGCTGAATGGCAAAGATTGGAGAAAAATGACGGCCTATTTGAAAACAGCTTTAAAACTAAGAAGAGATTTGATATTGGAATTCAACTATTAAGACCGACTCCTGGCAGAGAGCCTTCCAGGTTATGCCTTAATAATGTCTTGGTTTTTTTCACATTGTCGAATGATGTGTAATTCTGGTATTTTGATTTGATTCTTATTTTGTTTTTTATTATGTTTGGTATGAATTACATTTTTTTGTACAGTGCTTTATTTACAAATAAATACATTTTTACTACTACTACTACTACTTCCCTACTATAAGTAAATAGCTTTCCAGTTCCAATGAGAAAAATATGCACATCAAAAGAAAAGGTTCATAGGAGAAGAAAAATAATCATTTTTTTCTCAAATTAAATACAGTTTGAGGCATAATAATGTTGAATCAGAATGTTAATGAAGAATTTTCCATTTCATTTCAATTCAAACCACAAAAAAGGAATTCTACTGTGCACACGCTGTGAGATGGGTGAATCTACATTCATTGAGCGTGGTGTTCAAGTGATCGTGATGTTCTGTCACGACCGCTCAAGACTGCGCTTGGATGGGTGACCGTGCTTCAATGACTTGATGTTACAAGCTTTATTATCACTTACCCGGTGGTTCGGAACTCACCTAAAATAGTAGATCCACCATGTTCCCCGTAACATGGCACAAACGGCGAGATGGAACTACCCGTAAGGGTCTCCCCACCATTAAAAGCCATACGCTTATTTTATTATCTACATTCAACTATTCCACAGAAAATATTCAATTTGCTACTTTTTTTCAATTGAAACAATTTATTATGTCAACAATGAACAATACTATGTATTACAAATAACGCATAAAAGATAATACCATGGGGTATTACGCTTTGAATACTGAAAGAATAATTTATTTATTATGGACGTTGACTCACTTTCGTTGTTCACCTGCAAGGTTAGTATACTCCAAACCTTGGCTCAGCTGATTCAACTGATAGAAAGTGAAAATTTCAATGAATTGATAATTTCATATATGTTGAGGTTTCGCGTTGTGGGTTGAAATACAAGCGGACTTAATGTGCATGTGTGTGTTTTGATGGTGGAGAGAAGGCAAGGAAGGTGGTACACATGGTGCGGCCGTGTTTACTCGTGCATTAAATATGTATACGCACAGTATAGAGTGGAGGGGCTTCCTCCAGTAACAGGACGGGACCGGGATGAGAGTTAACAGTGCCGAATTTACGGTGGCTACCGCGACCATTAATTCATCGACTAAATGTCCATATATCAGACCGCTTTACCCACCGACCATGCGAGACCTCACACTGCCGATTCCCCCTTCCCCGCCACCAACATCAGATACTCATACATTGGCCACAGAGCCACAACTACGGCCTTTTTCAACCCCGACCGACCTGAATGATTGAACGACCGACCAATGCGCCCAAACTGGCTGCCAGTCTATGGAATCGCAATGCTGTGGCGAATGACTCACGCCGAAAACGTGTGTGGTCTCATATGTGACTGTTATCAGTCGCCGAAATGTGATTCTCGTCTACAACTACGATTTGCATCAGTTATCACGATTTTAATCGTGCGATTATCTGCAGTTTGTGGTGTTGAAATGTAGAAATTTATTGTGATTGCTATTGGATAAGATACACTCTTGTGTTCTTCCCTTTGCAATACTGTTCATTTATCTTTTTAATAAATTAATCTCATGTGCAGTAGAAAACAAAGCATTCTAATTTGTTTGTTCGAATTAGAAACAAACAGAAATTATAATACTAGGGAAACGACCTCTTTCAAGCTATCATCATCATATTATGCAACTTATCGTTTAAATTGTAAACTCATTTATTACTCCGTAGATGATTTCTACAGCTAAAAAGGTGCTCATTCCCCACTCACAAAGAAGTTGCAAAAAAAAATGTTTAGTGTTAGTTGAAAACTTTGGGGTGGGTGATCTCCTTAAATCCTCCCCCCCCCCATACTTGACTTGAGCTTGTTTATAGGCGATCTGTAGGAGTAGTAAATTATGTCTTGTGTTATCAGTAACCTATGTGGTTTGAATTTAATAAAAGAGAAACCTCATAATCATCTAGAGAAGTGATAGCCGCGAGCCGTAGCAGGTATCTGTTCAATCAGATAGATAAGCTGCGTTCTCGTAGGTCCTGTTTGTAACGGTGACCGATTACATTGGCCAGCAAAAAAGACACTGTTCTCTGCTGAAAATCACTTCCCGGTGATTCGGAACCCACCTAACACTGTAGGTCCAACTCATAAATCACCATCATCCAACTCATTACCCACGCACAGGTCTCAGACCTATGTGGGCTTCATCCTCGAAAAAAAAAGAAAAATCTATGCGATTGCTTTCCTCACAGAACGAACAAAGAAAAGTGGCGACTGCAGTATGAATCATAAAGCGGTTACTCCATTGGGACTCTTGGACACAACCCTCCCTTTGCCAAATCAATTCAATAAAGTTCTCATTTAATAAAAATAAACATTAATAATTTTATAAGAATCATATTTCATAAATAATATTTTTTTTCTACCATTGCAATCTAGTCTAAGAAGGCTAATGAGCAATTTTTTCCTGATAATATACCATTCAAATAATAAGTTTAGTAGTTCTCAACAGTACTAAAACTTCTAAATACTAATAAATAAATATATAAACATAATAAAATAAATTGTGTGAACTGTATAACACATTCACACTATTATCACTTCTCTGCTTTATCACAACACCCCAACACTACACAATTTGGAGGGTTTGGTCCACTTTGATCTGCGCAGCTAATCAGCATTGTCAATCAGATGCATAACTTCTTCATTCTCATGCTGCTGGATCTTTCATGCATGCTCGCATGCATAGCGCCCAATTTCACTTTTGACAAACTCCACCTCCAGGTCTCTGTGGATATCAGCATTGCAGATGAATCTTGAAGCATTAATGATGTTCTTCAAGACTTTGTTCTGGGAGCATTGAATTAGATCCACATTGCTCTTGCTGGCACAACCCCAAAGCTGGATTCCATATATCCATATGAGTCTCAGAATTTGTTTGTAGATAAGAATCTTGTAGAAAGATAGGGTTGAGGTGGGGAATTTGCCCACATTTTCTGTTAGTGAAGTAGACTTGAACAGATTTGGTTAGATTTATTTTGATTTTCCACAGTTTAGACCAACTGGAAATTTCATCAGCAGCATCCTGTAGTTTTTGCACAGATTGGGATGTGCAGTGTGATAAGTTCTATATCCTCTAATTCTAAGAAAAGACTGATGTGTCATGTGTGACACAAGGCAAATGTATATTCTCTCATTATTTACTACAAGTTCTAGTTCTTGCTGTCTTTGAATTATTTCATTGGCATTCCATGTCATAATTTTCAGTGATTTACTCATTATTGCTTTCTTCTATTCTCTGCCAGGAAGTTGCTGCTTTCCAGTTTCTGTAGCCTTTTTTCAAAAAACGCCAGCAGTGTTTCTTGCTTATCCAGCTTGAATATTATTAGCTGCAGAGTTTGTAGCACTCCATGTTCTTCTTGACTGTTGTTCCTCACTATGCTAGTTTGTCCTTTCGTTGCATTTGCATATGATACAGATTTATCAAATGCTGACACCCTTGTACTTGTTTTTTCAGTAGATGTAACTGGTAAGGATCAGATATACAATTATTTTGCCAATCTGGTTGTAATTTTTTAATAGCACTTGAAGAAGGCTTCATGATTTTACTTCTAATCTTTTGCAGTTCAACAGCAACGCTACACCCACGATAACTAGGTGGATGTGGTTCACCACAGTGAATACATTTTGGTCTTTCTCCAACTGTCTTAGTACATTCTTTTGAGTTGTGTCTGCCTACACATTTGACATATCAAAATTCTTTGAAGCAACACTTCTGGGTGCGTCCATATGCTTGGCATCTCTTGCATTGGGCAACGAGCTTAGATTTCTCAATTGCCTCCATTTCAACTTTACAGCCAATTATATTTTAAATTTAAAAGATATTATTTATATCTTCTTCTGCTGCAAACTCAAGCATTGACATGTCTAATGGGTCCTTAGTTTTCCATTTCAACTTGACACTTGCATTAAATAAAATTATAAATAATAGACCTAACTCTATGCTATCAGTTTCATATTTGTGATATTTGGTGAATCAAGCAAGTTGAAAAAGTTCCTATAAGATGACAACATTAAAAAAACTCTATGTTTTAAGTGAGTAACTGACTTGTGGGGTGTTAGGCAGTGACTCCGTATTTTCTGACAATAAAGCCAGTGCAAAATCCACATAAAGGTGTTTAATTCAATAATGTCACTTGAAAGAAGTGTTATGACGTTTTGGACTCCATCTATGGCACCGCCAACCTTAACTACTCACTTTACAGTTGAGAATTACAGTACTAGGCTCTTCATTGGTTTGTCTCAAATTTTAAATGATTTTTGTATCAGTTAGATTGATTAATGCTTCAAATTCTTATATGATTATCTAGCTGATGATAATATTGTTTTTAAATGTAAGTTTGATATTCCACTCAATTCTATTGTGTTTGAGTTGGATTTGCACAACGGAAAAAACGTCAGAAGGCAATAAGCACGTGAAACAAGCATGATTTTGTGAGGATAAGTGATTTGCGAATAGCATAAGTGTAAAAATAGTTTTCATAAGATGAAATCGCAGTAGTCTATTGTAGTGGCAGTATTATTTTAATCTTAAAATAAAGGACTGGCTTGTGTTTAATTCTTATGGTAACAGAGTCACAGTAAAGCTAGTTAAATGAGAATCGACACACGGTAGTAGCCTGTTAGGATGATATGAATTAACATAATTATGTTGTGCTGTTCCATATGATTAGTTACTAAGAGACTATTTTGTTAGTGAAAACAGTTCAGTCCTAAACCGCATTAAAGATACATTGCTTATAATATTGAACTCTGTATTTTCATTTAAAATACTTGTCTTTGAAGATGGGCCGTTTCACACACATCGATATCGGTCGTACGATTTCAGCTGTTTAGTTGATCTCAAACCAAATGGACAAAAGTGAACAAATTTAGAACTCCGAAAGGTTTTATGGGGATAGATAAATTTAAAATTACTTTATCTATTGTCACGGTGCAAATTCACCAACCCCCAAATCAATACTGATATCATAAATAATCTGAGAAAACAAGGTATAATTTTGTAACATTAATACTCACTCAGAATTATCAATCATATTATTTAATTTTACATAAAACTTAGTTGCACAATCATTTGCCTAATTTGTTAAAACAGCATCCTACAATGGGCTGAAATACGAAAAGTTGTTTACTTTATGTGAAAGGTTAGCTTGTCAATTGTCTTGATAAAACCGGCTTATCAAACAGCTGTTACCGGTTAATAACGTTACTTTTCTTTTCGCTAAAATATTTGTATTGTTATTTATTTCTTGTATTTATGTTATTTGATCAACTTGGGAAATCTGCTTATGCTTGTCCTGCTAATTATTAATTTCTTTAATTTAATTATTATTTCCTCCAATTTTCAATTTGTTTAGTTTTCTTGCGTATGGTACACCGTACTTAAAATCGGGTGTAAGCTCCTCATTGAAGGAAATTAAATTCTTGTACTGCGATTGGCGGATTTACCGCATGACGCAGCCCCTTCTTCAAGTACTGAATCAGAGCTTGAAGAAGGAAACACTTCACGAAAATCTAGACTGGCTAAGGGAGATGTCCCGTTTTTAAACGTCCCCTACACAATAATTTTAATTTTAAAAAGTAACCCGATCTAGTCAAATTTTAATGTTTTATAACTGTTTTAAAATCCCGCCGTTTGATCGCAACCCAAAGATTGCCGAATTTAATTAGTGAACCTGTTAAAATATCAAAAATATTCGCGATCGACCACGAGGATCAATCAAAGATGTCTGAGGGTGACGCCAACTTGTGACGAGCCAAAGAAGAAAAATAATACTTCAACAAGTGCGCGTATAATTGGGCCCAAATATCTGGTATGTGCGAAATATATTATTTATAAAAGGTTTATATAAATAATCGGCATATCTAATTGTATATTGCCATCAAACCACTCTCTTGGAACTGAGATATCCTTAGGCTAAAGACCTAAACGCTCACATGAACAATTTATTTATTGTATCATTATTTAACTTCAGTATATTTATTAGTGGTAGGATTTGAAGGCGAGAGTTACGTCCCCGCATATGAATTGCTATCTTTCATCATTTTTTAAATTCAATAATTTCAATTTACGCTTATTAAAAATCCAAATTAACTTTTAAACTTTAGTTCTGATTTATAATCCTTGCTCGACCCTGGCTGCAGATTATAGTTAAATATTATTTCAGCGGACCATCAAGCGGTATAGCCGAGAGGGATATATTATCTCAGTAACGTTCTGGTTCGTCCTTGTTGAAGGACACATGGCATTGATTCTTTCAATTATTTATTGGAAGGATATTTGTATCAGGATTATTTCTCATAGCTTTTCCACCTCGCTAGCGTGAATTGCGAGGAGAGTGCAACAAGCAAGAGTTGCATATTCCGCACTCGATCTTCGCTCGCGAGAGGGAGTTAGCTGAATTATTCCTGATTTTTAATATATCTTTCTTTGTTGGATTATAGTTGCGTGGGCGTAAATAACAGCTATTCTGTGTATCACCCCGCAACTGTATTCCGCAGGGACGGATATTTTCTTATATGGGTTTGAGCTGGAGTGGTGTGTCCTCACAATTCTTCGGGAATTTGCCCGACTGCAGATTCCGGCCATCAAATTTTATTTCAAGCGCACATAAGGTACACACCCCCCCCCCCCCAAATCGAACACCATACTATATAGACTGAGAAGGACAGAAAGACAGACACGTTTCAAGGCTCCATTTCCAAGGCTCGAATTTTCAAGACCGAATGTGGTGATCGAGGATCGAGTCTAGCTGTGAGCGGGGTAAGGTCTATGACACACATTTAAGGTATAAATGTATTATTTGTCATAGAGAAATGTCTTTGAAGATGAACTGAAGATGTTCTTTGTACAGCTAGTACAAGTCAGTACCTATTCGAATGTTATTCAACTGGAAACACTTGCAAAATACAAATTATCAGTTATCAACCTTAATCATATTTCAATAGCCCCCTAATGTTACAGAATATTGTAGCATTGAAGCCAAGATTTGAAACAATTTGCGACAGTTATTTCGGGCAGTGAATCTGTTTAATGTGGTGCGTTGAAGGGATGAACACGACTCCAAGCAGAACTAGAATTACATTTTGAAGAGCTTTGTTCTCTGGCGCGAGTTTGATTAGGGGATTGAAGTAGTAGAGACCGATGCGATGTGTCGCTGGCGGCAACGTGAATTGCTGCACTCGAACGAAGTCTGACGGCAATTAGGAAAAGCTCAAAGGTCATCGACTACTAATTAAGCGGCTCAAAGAGCCGAGAGCGACGCTGGCAAAAACCGCAAACCATAAAATGAACAGCACAATCGAGGGATGGTGAGGATTCTCATCTTATATTTGGTGAACCATTGACTTATAAATTGGGCGTGGCTGCTACATAAACCACGTGATAAAGCCTAGCCTCTTATTACACCATCTAAATGGCTTTCGAGAAATCCAATTGCAATTATAACAGCGATCTTCTCTCCTTTATAACGAAGGGATTGAGGCTTATTTTCCAGCACAGTGACAACTACTGTATCTGCATTGGCACTTGATGGGGTACAATGTGATTGCAATTGGATATGTCTATCAGCTTTGATTCTATATTATTCGGCTTGTCAAGTTTGTGGAGGTTTATCCTTGTCTATTTCTCAAGAGGCATTCAAGAATGCAACAATGCTATGTGACACATAAAAAATACCTTCCTTGCCATTCCGCAGGTGCTTGATCCATGATACTGGGCCTCATAATAAGTTGATTCAAAAGCTTTGTTAAGTATAAGAGTGGAAACTATAAACTTGATAGAAATTAACTCAAAAAGAGAGAGTGAGCAATAGAACTATTTCAGTTTTTAAGCGATAGAAATTAATACAATAATACACGAAGAGAGAGCGAGTGAAAGGATGACTTCCAACTTTCCTATGAGAAACCTAAACATTTTCTTAACTTACTGAAACATAATGATCATTCCGCATGAAAACGATTTTTGAATACTGGTAGGCAGTCCGTAGCCACGAATAAATTTTCTAAAAAAATTAATGGCAAAGCTGAAATTTTTTCTCAGCTGATAAAACCATTGTTTGTTTAAAGTGTATTGCTTTGAATGAACATGAAAACCTGGAATTACTACAAGAAGGATTGTTGATTGACAAATTTCCATTCCTCAACTTTTCTTATTCCAGTCCAATAAATGATTATAAATGAAATAAATGATTAGTTTTCTGATCATGCATGATTCAAACTAAATCAAAATTTTCAAACTCTGGTATTATAATTTTCAAACTCTCGTAGTGTACTGGTAGAGGAAATTTAAGTTGGAGATTGTATGTTGAAATTCTCTCAAGCTCAGAAGTCTGAAAACATTTTCTATCATTAACAAAAGCATGCATTTTCTGCATAATCTAATGCTCCTGGGGTTGGGTTGTGCTGATAAAGATTAACAGTTCTCATTCAACCCCTCTCTACCCTTTACTTATATCAACTCTGAATGTCACAAATCATACATCAAGACTTCACAAGAGTTTTTCTTTTCAAAATTACTTCTCCCTCGAATATTTCTGCAGAGTATGTGTTCCTAAAGGCTGGATTCTCTTTCATAATAATAATAATGAGTTTGCTTCTAAGCTCACAGATGAAAAAATGGGATGTTGAATAGAGGAAAGAAGGACTCAGCTACAAAGAATAAAGCGCTCAACATTTTTTCATCATAAGTAACCATTTCAAATGGCATCGCCACGTCATTAGTAAACACGTGAGATACATATTTCTCTCTAAATATTACTCCCACTGAAAATCAGTGTTGATAAATCTAAACAGGTAGTGATAGTATCGCAAAAGCTATGAAGCTTGCAAAGCCCTTCAGACATTATCCGGTTTTTTGTTATATTCTTCAAGAGCTAATCATGGTATCCGGAGCTTTAGTAAGCTTTTTTTAGCTAGAGCAAAACAAATAAACGTATTCCATAGAGATAAAACTGCTCTTAGCTATTGTTTCTGGTTAGCGAATAATTTGAAATGTTTTCCAGTTAATGTTAACGTAATCCCTCATTAAATTAGCCTTATTTTTGTAGATTCTCTACCTGATTTTGAAAAATCAGTGATTCCTGATTAAAAGACAAGATTTTTCTCGAAGAATATCACCATCTTTATTATGAGGAAAGCATTTGTTTTGGAAAGGAACTCTGAAAAGTAGTTTCTCCTAGTGTGGCAAGAAATTAGCTGGAGTATCATAATCATCATTAGTAAGTTTCATACCATCTATTATAAATTAGGCTAAATTACAAGATTTTTATATTTACCGATATTTTACAGTCATCAACTCACCTCATCTTCCAATCAACATTGAGCTCAAGTTTAGTAACAAGTACAGGTAGTTATATAATTAGGTGAGTGGAAAAATTTCTCCAGCAACCTTTACTGGATCTAGAATCTTCTATAATAAGATTTTTCTTTAATAATTAATAAGTATTTCACTTCCTGTATGATAGTCTGACTAATTATTAGATGGCATGCTTTCCATGTGACATCAAATCGAAATTATATTCAGATCATGAAATTACTCAATTAGCTTAACATTTTTATTTCTGCTCTTCATTATTTTTAACCTCTGCATTTGATAATCATTTCCAGTTTGACATTGTAATACTATTCTGAATGAGCTCGTTCCTTGTTCACAGGTTTTTGTCCATGTGAGAAATCTTTTCCGAATGTTTCCCTGTTTGTATTTAAAGTTTTTTGTGAATGAGAATGAATGCAATTTCAATCATTATTATGAATCACAAAAGTTTGATTTTTCTGAAGAGTCTGCATACAGCCCAAAAATTGCTTCCATGGAAATCGTTCTAATCAGAACGATTTGAATCTGAAACGAATGCAATCTGAGCTCTTGAAATCTAAATGAACTCTAATCGCATCAAGACAATCAAATTGTGAGGCAATAACTTCCCAATTCTGTTATGTTATATCCGCTTCTCTAATTCCAATCTCTCTCAGGCGCGAATCGATTCACGAGCATATTTTCCAATCTTCAGAACAAGAGTTTGAACAAAGAGAGACGCGTCTAAGACTCATTGTAGAATCATGACTCAAATGAACTTTGTTTTTAATTAAAAAGAGAAGGACAAAAGATGCCCTCTCAACCACCCTGTTATTAAACTGCACAGGTCCTGTCGTTTTTTCTGTGAGCTGTTCTTTCAGCTGAACAGTTGTTAGGGCAATCTCCAACGCGCGGTGCTCTGATCAAAACAAAAGCTGCAAATGTTTTTTTTTTCAGAAATTATGAGGATGAATCTCACATTCACTTTCTCTACACTCTGAAGTAGTGGAAAACGTTCGTTTCTCCTTTTTTTTCTGAGGATGAAGCCCACATAGGTCTGAGGCCTGATCGTGGGTAATGAATTGGATGATGGTGATTGATAAGTTGGACCTACAATTTTAGGTGGTTCCGAACCACCGGGAAGTGATTTTACAGCAGAGAACAGAATATTTTTTGCTGGCCTATCCAATCGGTTACCTTACAAAGAGCGACTAGGAGTTTTGTAGCTTATCTCTGAACAAATACCTGCTACGGCACTCGGCTATTACTTCCAAATCATTCCAATCTCTTCTGTCATTTTTCAAGTTTAATTATAGCTTTTAAGCCTTCAACCTTAGACACAAGTGAATTACACAATTAGTATCAGCACATTATTTGAGGCATCAACAACAACTTCAGCTGTCAAATTTTCTCTCTCCTATCAATATCAAAACATATTGGTAAATATCAATTAAATTGAAAAGGCGCTCAGAAATCGATTAGATTATCGAGTACGAGATATCTACGTACCTTGTACTTATCTTCAGGGTCTCTTTCCTTTATCTTCTCCAACACACGCCACCGCAGAGCCACATTTATAATTCATTTTGTTCGAATATTGAATTCCGTTTGTTGAAAAATGTTGTTATTCATATTTTTTGCTTGATGCATGTATAACAAATTAATGAATTGAAAAATTTAACATTGTATCATGTGAAAGTTTCTCAGTATAACGGTTTTATAGCTTGATAAAATGAGCAGCATGTAACGTCATTCTTGGGCTGACTTACACTTTATTTATTTGTTTGCATGTTTTTTTTACTTATCTTTTTATTTATTCTTATTATCTTGACAAATCCATTTACTGGTAGGCACCTATGTACATATGAATGTATGTATGTATGTGAATGTTTATAATATAAGTTTCAGTTTTGTGAGCACTATCCCTTAAAAAAGAAATATTATTATAATGCCCTAGACCACTGCGGCACCATACGCTTATATATATATATATATATATATATATATATATATATATATATATAGCTTGATATTGAGTACAAAAAATGTTCCAGTGCTCATTAACTCGGGTGATTTGCTCTTAATGATGCATGTTGTACTATGATCGCGAATCTCTTAATATTTATGTCACGTGCTGTGCCAAAGTCCCCAGCTTAGTTCAGCACAACTTGATACAGCTGTCGGGTGAAAGATCTTTCATTCATCAAATGCGTCGTAGAAAACACGTTGGGACCCTTTCAATCACCCCCTGTCAATTGGACCCTGCTTATTAGATCCAATCGCTTCATCAATCACTTGTCGCTCGTTGTTTCCTCTCGTTCAGATTTTGTCTCTGTTCCCTTCCTGTATTCCACGTGATGTGTATCGATTCTGGCTGAATATGAAAAGTCACCTTTCAACCCATGGACGTCAATTCAAACCACTGGCTCCACCTTGGACACTACTGGCACGTCTATGTATAGGACAGATAGATTAACTCTTCTTACAACCAACAGTTTTGAGACTTTTCCTCCCTAAATTATCGTTTCCAAAACAAAAAGAGCAAACGTTATCAGCGACAAGACGATTTATTCAACTGGTGCAACTTGTTTTGATAGAGCGCTCTAGTAGACTTTTTCAACACTCATTTAAGGTTAAAGCTAGACAAATCCAGCATTATTCTTCACTGTAGATATTGCTCTACAATACTCTACCGCCCACTCTACTCGACAACAAACATTTCTTGGGATTTGTGGGCTGAAGGAGTGTGTTCTCGCAAAAAAGGTGATCAGAATTCCAATTTTTAGCCACCCAAACTTCCCAGTTTGGAACTCCTGTCTTGCTTAGAATCACATGGTCACACTGCGAGTCATCTTTTCCAGTATTTTGCTTAAACTCACTGAAAAAATATTTTAATAGGCAACTCTGCCTCAAAGTTGGATCTTTAATTCCATCCTATAAAAATCGCACTGAGTAATGAAATGTGAGATCGTCCTTTCCGTTGGTGAGGTCGTCTTTCCCGTTGGTGAGCTCGTGGAAACGTTGATGAGGTTGTGATTTCCATTTGTGAGCTCGTGGAATCGTCGATGACATCGCGTTTTCTGTTGGTGAGGTCGTGGAAATGTTGTTGAGGTTAGGTTAGGTCGACAGTGAAATTTGCTCAGAGAATAGTAACACAGATAATATGACAGGAAATCAAAACCAAAATATTGCAGCTCTTTCTGCCTAGAATGAGGTTTGAATACTATTAACCTCTTGATAATGGTTTACCAAGCCCATGTTCATTTCTCAATATGATTTTCACAGTCATATTTCAACCTTATCCAAAAGTATAATTATTTTGCCAGTATTCAGACACACAATTTCATCAATTACTGCAAAGCTCAGAATAACAAACGTTAGAACTTTATTAGAAAGATTTGACTTTCTTGTAAAAAGCCTATACCTTGAAATTAAAAGACAACCAAAGGTCGCAAACAATAGATCCTAATTATGATGGTTCCAGTTTTAGTCTAATTGTATTTGAGAAAAGTGATGATTTGCTGTAGAGAGATATTAAAAAGAGTTGGAGATATCACTGGATTGAATGATCAATTTAGCTTCAAAGAAAAATTACAGGAAGCTTTTTAATCATGGAAATATGAATGGAGTCGGAAAGTGAAAACAATTTGGTGAACACTCACAGTTGAGATCCAGAGTAACAGCGCTGGATATTGGAGCTACAATGTTGTTGTTTGATGCCTGGCAGGTGAAAACAGTATGCAAATGTCTTCGCTCGAGTCGGTCTATCTTCAGAACATTTCGCACACTTCTCTCAGCCAACACCTCCCATGAATCATCTAGCAGAGCGTTTTCTTGCCACCATGTGACCCGCGGCATCGGTCGACCTGCAATCAATTGAAGAAAAAGGAAATGAAAATTTAATGCAACTATCTATTGTCGGAAGATAGTAATTTTTAGAGAATGTGAAAGATTCTTTCTCTCTCTGTGACAAAACAAAATTATATTTATAATACTGGTACAAGACTCGAATGAAAGAAGAGTTTAGAAGTGACCTTGTAGCTTTGAAGGAGTTTATTTTCACATAACTCTGCATTTGTATAGGTTACACAGTTTTGTGTAAACAGACAACTTGACGTCTGCATCATTCGCTCTTTGTCTGCGCTCTCAGTCGCTCCTAGATTATGTTGAATGACTGTAATTTCTAGTGAACTCTAGATGTAAATCGTTTGTTTGTTGAACAGAAGCGTCTAAAAATCGATATTTCTGGAACAACAAGGGAATTTAGAGACTGTTCGCCAGTCAGTATTGAACCATTGCTCGTAAAATCAGCATTGTTGTGACAGTTTCTCATTACACGACAAACTACTTTCTTCTATATTTTTGTATAGTGCAGTGCATTAAGTCTGAAAGCTGTGTAGGTGCTTCGTGCGAAAATAAATGTGTACAGTAAATGTGACAAGGTTGATGATGGAACTTCTTTTGGACTAGTGTAAAGTGAATGCAGTGGGTTCATTGATTTTTTTACTGTGATTATCATTAAGTTCATTGTAAATATTATTTAATATTAGTCAATTGTTATCGATTTTCACCTGACAGAGATTGAATAGCTTTGTACAGTGATTAATCTTGTTATTGGAATATTATTTGTTGGTTTAAAGTTGTTGAACTTGAAAGTGTTTGTCTACTTCTGTAACCCCCAATTTTACCCCTCACTGGGCGAGCCCAATTATGTATGGTGTATCTTGAGATAGTGCCCTTAGATGAGCTATAGCTCGTAGGGTGCTCCTTCAAAAAATATTTGAAACTACTATGTTGGTGTAAATCGCCGGATGCTGCAGTCGGGAGTAATTTCTTATAAAAATCTTGATGTTCGGAGCACCATCTCAATCTACAAACACACTGTTTTACATCTATCTTCGCTAGATGGAATCGTGGGAGAAAATGTAGAATGCTCACAAATGTCGTCCACACGATCCAACCCAGCAAAGAGAGATAAATGGATAACTTGTTATACTCCAAGCTAATTTCCCCTCACGAACGAGAGCCGTATATAAAATGTGTAACTCTTCCTTATTACACTCTCCCAACAACTCACGCCTATGAGGTGAAAAAGCCACAAATACGTCCAGTCACATACAATCCAAAACATGAGTAAATGTTGCACCAACACGCATGTCCTCTATCAAGGGCATGCGATGGTTGATAAATGACCAACTCAACTCGGCGGAGCCGGCTGTTGGATATCTGAATTAAATTATTAAACAACCAGAGTCGAGTAGGAAATTAAAATATGAACTTTAGTTGAAATTACTATGTGATTTATTTTAAAATTTGAATGAAATATTTGCACAAAATCGGAAATTACTTGTTGAACAAAAAATGTGTATGAATAATAATTGAGCTTTTTATAAAAAATGAAATTTGAAATTGAATTATTTTAGAGCAATCAGGCTTTTGTCCTAAGGGCGAAACAATTACGAGAGCTCGTTTCAATCGCATGTACAAGTGATATGTCAATTAATTAAATGTCCTCAACTGAATAGTAAAAATTTCACATACCAAACTTTCTTTTATTTGATTGGGCCCAATTCTCGCGCACTCGAAGAGATAAATTTTTATTGGCACTCAATCGGAATTGGCGTCGCTTCCTCCTTGGACATCTTGGGCCTCGGTCAGCATGTCTGGATCGCGAGTTTTTAATCTTTTGTGAGGTAACAGTTCGTTATTGACAATCTGGATAGTAGTACTTTTGAAACGATATGGGAACAAACACATGTAACATTAAAACTGACTAGAATGGTAACTTTAAACTTAAAAAAAAAAAACTTTTAGTAGGAGAGGTATAAAAAAACGAACCTCCTCCTCAGCTTGCCAAAATGGGTCTCTCCTTCTTCAAGCTCTGGTTACAGTACTTGAAGAAGGGCTGCGTCATGCGGTAAATCCGCCAATCGCAGTGCAAGAATTTAATTTCCTCCAATGAGGAGCATACACCCGATTTCAAATACGGTGTACCATATACAAGAAAATTAATAAAATGAAAATTGAAGGAAATAATAATTAAATTAAAGAAATTAATAATTAGCAGGATGAGCATAAGCAGATTTACCAAGTTGATCGAATAACATAAATACAAGAAATAAATAACAATATGAATATTTTAGCAAAAAGGAAAGTGACATTATTAACCGGTAACAGCTGTTTGATAAGCCGGTTTTATCAAGATAATTAACAAGCTAACCTTTCAAGTAACGTAAACAACTTTTCTTATTTCAGCCCATTGTAGGATGCTGTTTTATAACGAATTTGGCAAATGATTGTGCAACTAAGTAAAATAAGATGATATGATAGATTATTTTGAGTGAGTATTATTTTTACAAATTTATACCTTGTTATTGTTGAGGTGATTATTGGCAAAGTGGGCTGGTGAATTTTGCACCGTGACATAAAGCCCCCAAATTAGGAAGAATTTGCCCCAAAGGCTTTCTAATTTTCACCGTCAAAGGTGCATTTCAGAACAATTGGTAACTTTAAACGATTTAGCCTTAACATACAATTCAACATATAACAATAACATCTATATCACAATAACATCACAGTCTAGCTTCAGGATATCCTAACAATGCGATTTCGCAATGGGTTTGCCTTTTGCGGCTTAAACCCCTAAATAAATAACAGTCGTGGATCTCTTGTCCAATCGACATTAAAAAATAGAGAAAAAGTGCACTAACAGGAATTTACATCTGCTAATACAACTATAGCCCCATTTGGATACTATACAAAAATCTCTAAAAGTCCCTACGGTAGTGGCTGGGTAGACATGCAAGCCCCCACAGTCCAGTACAGATCCTAGAAGCGACTAGCAATGATATGGATAACAATGCACCAACTACATGCATGTGTTGTTTCTTGACTTTCATTCAAAATTTGCTCTTTGATTAATAATTTCTTTCCAATTCAGTTTCTTTCATAATTTCGTTCAATTCTTCCTCATTCTATATCATTTTTATCATTCTTCTTTAATTTTATTTTCCTTTGTTTCAGGTGTGTGGGCATGGTGTACACAATCTTTGGCATGTTCATTCTTATTTTTGTTTGCTTGCACTGCTTCAATAAATTTCTTTGTTCTTATTCTTTGGTTGCTTATTCTTGCTTTGGTTTCCTTCCCTTATCCTTTCCTTATTAAAGTTTGCTCTCTTGTTGCTTTATTTCTGTCTTTGGTATCATTCCCTTATCATCTCCTTATTTAAGTTTGCTCTTTGTTGCTTCATTTCATCTTTGCCTTTCTAGTCAATTTCCATTTTTCTTTTTACATCTTACATTTAGTTTTACATAGATTACGCTAGTGCACTTATAATAATATATTTAATTTGCATGCTTAATAATAATCTCCTTCTCCAAGAAATATATAATGATATAATATAGTTAATAAAATCTCAAATAATATAACAGGTAGTAAATAGAGATTTTTCTAAAAGGAGATAACAATACATAAATGACAATAAACACAATAATAACAATAAATAATCATGCTATGCACTATCTTTTAAATTATCACAGACTATTATAATTTTCTTTTTTTTTCTTATTTTTTTTTAGAGTTATATATGTTCTTAAGTTTCTTTGGGTTAAGTTAATTAGTACTGTATTTAATATTTGAATATTTTTTTTTTTTTTTTTTTTTAACATATGTTAAATTTAATGAAATAATTATAATAATAAAATATAGTTGAAATAGAATTTACAAATTGCAATCCTTTGGATGCTAATGGAGTATTCAACTCAATGCTAATGCATGAAAAGCGTGCTAAGAAAATGCCAATAAATTAATATAAACCTAATATAGATAATAAATAGCATAAAAATCTACAAATTGTGATCCTTTGGGATGCTGATGCATGAAATGCATGATGCGAATTTAACAATGAAATTGCATGAAGAACTTATAACTCGTATCCTTTTTTGGATACTAGGTTGAGCATTTAGCTCAATGCTGGTGCATAAGCAGCATTACATAATAACACTAAATGTGACATAAACATAATACAAATTTACAAATTGTAACCGTGTTTCGTGTTGTGGTGAGGCAGTAGATGATGATGATCATCAGGTGAAGATACTCCGGGGTTAGCTGGTGCGCAGAGAAGAGTCTCAATGCTGTTGGTCCATGACGATGTGCCGGGTTGATCTCACTGCTGGGCTCCCTGACAATGGCGATAACAGATGGTGACAATTACTCCAATCCAAGATCTAGAAGTTGACATATTTCAAAGTTAAGGCCGGGTTTATTGGTCTACTTTGTAGATCCAAATAATGTCGAATATCGGTGTTGGTGCTCAATGTTGAGTGTTGAGTGCACCTCTTTAACTGGCAGTATGTGCGGCATCTTGTTGCGGCAAATCACGACTGTCCAGTGCCCTAGGGGATTTGTGTGGCAAATCCCACCGTTGCAGGTAGCATGGTGTACGAATCCCATGGCAGCTAATCTAGGGCTGACCTGACTGGATGGTGATAATTATTCCAATCCAGGATCTATAAGTTGATGCATCTTGAAGTTTTGTTATCTGGGAATAACTCCAGGTTTGGTTCTATTGTTGGTGGTTCGCACTATTGTTGGTGGTTTGCAGGCAGTACAGTCTTTAACCTACTGTAGCAGAGAAGCTGGCCTGACCTGACAATATGTGGTTCGCAGGCAGTACAGTCTTTAACCTACTGTAGCAGAGAAGCTGGCCTGACCGGTTTGACGCCGCCGACGTTTTATACGACTCGACTGACGGCGCGAATAGCCCCTTTCATTTTGAATCTGGCGCGTCGCTTGTAGGAGTAGTATAGATTCCGATCGACTGCTAGAGGTACGCTCTGCTTGGCTCTGCGATGAACTACTGGTATACTCGGCTTCGCCAGGTTGAAAACAGCTGTTGGCCGAGTGGTGACGTCGCGCAAGAATGCAGGCAGAACAGCTATTGACTCGATGTCGACTGCTTTGTTGCAATCAATTAAATATTTTTGAACGAAGTCAGTTGCAGTTAGTTGTCTATAACTCTTATTTCTCCGATGATAATTGCTGTCACGATTATTTTGTAGAAATTTTCTGCTACTCTCTTCTTCAGTTGATGCTGTTGGTACACTCCTTTTGCCAATGTTAACGACGGCTGGCGATTTGGAAGGCTGTGGCTGTGAATGATGTTGGCCGTGAATTGGTGGTGAATTATTCCTAACCTCTATTTGGCAATGAGTTTGCACGTTGTTACTATTTTCCAGATGAATTATATTCTCTTTGTTATTGTTTATTTCCTGGTTATTATCCTCGTTATAGTCATCCTGATCCTTTAGGTTTTGTTTCCTGCTATCCTCAGTTTGTTTGGTACTGTTACAATAAGTTTGATTAGTAGTAATAATTCTGTGTTCGCCTACTTCAGCTCTAACCAATTGAATCTGACCGTCGGTATATGTTTCAGCTTTTGTGTGATATTTGATAATTTCGGACTGTAAATTATCAGTTGTTTCCTGAAGCTGTTCTTGAACATCATTTTTTAATTCTTTGACCTGTTCGTCTAACCTTTCCTTAACTGTATCCATGCGCTGTACCATTTCGGTTCTTATATTGTCTGACATTTTATTTAATTCGGCTTTTAAGTTCGCAGACTGTTGGGCTAGGCTTATATTAACAGTTTTTAAATCTTCTGATTGTTTTGTTAAACTATTGTTTATAGATTTTATTTCAGATTTGAATTCTTGTGACTGTTTGGTGAATTTAGTTTCAAAGTCAGCTTTTAATTCCTCTGATTGTTGGGTTAAACTTTCATTTATAGATTTTATTTCAGATTTTAATTCAGCTCTTGATTCTTGCGACTGTTTCCGGAATTCTTCTAGTATGATGTTCAGAGTCGAGGGTGGAAAATATTCATTATCTATCGTCGGCTGGTTGATCCGTCTATTCCCATCAGCAATGTCAATGAGTGGGTTTGACTGCATCGATGTAAGCATTAGATGGCCCTCGTCTAGCTGTGTTGAGGATAAGCGCTCACGGGCTCCCTGGTTGAAGTCGACCGAGGTGGCACTCTCCACTGGTCTAGGCGGAAGTTCTGGTGAAGATGGTGTGTCATCAGAAAGTACAGTGACGGTGGATCTGTTGTCGGCCATGATGATGCGTGAAAATTTCTCAGTGAAAAAATTTTGCAAAGTGTAAAGTGCAGTGCAGGAACAAAATCGGATAACGAAATCAGGTCAGTCTCTAGCAGTATTCTTGTAGATAAGCCCCCACAACACGAAAAAACGGCGAGACAAATTCCGCGGTTACAATAAACATAAAAAACGAGACGTTGGCGAAGCTGTGCGCGTTATGCGCTGATATTACAATAAAATAATTAAAATAATACAACAGCAATATCATAAAAAGTATAGCCTAAATTAACTCTAGTCAATTCTAACAGTGATGCTAGTGCTGAATATTGCCACAAATATTTGTGGGCAATACAAGTGTGTCGGTCAACCTGGGAAATCTGCTTATTTCTGGGAAATATTAAATTAATATTGATTCTCCCCCGGTTTCAAAGTTCTAATTGCTCATGTATTACTAGACTCTGGTTGTAAACACTAATTAAATTATATAGGCAGATAAATTTGATGATAGTCTGGACGATCTCCGGAGATAATAATATAATTCTGAAATAGAAAAAGGTTAATATTCCGCTTCCAGGTTGCCGCAGGTTTTCCTGTAAAGAAATTGACATGAGTTTATTCCCCTCTCTCTATTGTCCTTTGTTCGGCACGCCAATTATGTAACCCCCAATTTTACCCCTATTTGGGCGAGCCCAATTATGTATGGTGTATCTTGAGATAGTGCCCTTAGATGAGCTATAGCTCGTAGGGTGCTCCTTCAAAAAATATTTGAAACTACTATGTTGGTGTAAATCGCCGGATGCTGCAGTCGGGAGTAATTTCTTATAAAAATCTTGATGTTCGGAGCACCATCTCAATCTACAAACACACTGTTTTACATCTATCTTCGCTAGATGGAATCGTGGGAGAAAATGTAGAATGCTCACAAATGTCGTCCACACGATCCAACCCAGCAAAGAGAGATAAATGGATAACTTGTTATACTCCAAGCTAATTTCCCCTCACGAACGAGAGCCGTATATAAAATGTGTAACTCTTCCTTATTACACTCTCCCAACAACTCACGCCTATGAGGTGAAAAAGCCACAAATACGTCCAGTCACATACAATCCAAAACATGAGTAAATGTTGCACCAACACGCATGTCCTCTATCAAGGGCATGCGATGGTTGATAAATGACCAACTCAACTCGGCGGAGCCGGCTGTTGGATATCTGAATTAAATTATTAAACAACCAGAGTCGAGTAGGAAATTAAAATATGAACTTTAGTTGAAATTACTATGTGATTTATTTTAAAATTTGAATGAAATATTTGCACAAAATCGGAAATTACTTGTTGAACAAAAAATGTGTATGAATAATAATTGAGCTTTTTATAAAAAATGAAATTTGAAATTGAATTATTTTAGAGCAATCAGGCTTTTGTCCTAAGGGCGAAACAATTACGAGAGCTCGTTTCAATCGCATGTACAAGTGATATGTCAATTAATTAAATGTCCTCAACTGAATAGTAAAAATTTCACATACCAAACTTTCTTTTATTTGATTGGGCCCAATTCTCGCGCACTCGAAGAGATAAATTTTTATTGGCACTCAATCGGAATTGGCGTCGCTTCCTCCTTGGACATCTTGGGCCTCGGTCAGCATGTCTGGATCGCGAGTTTTTAATCTTTTGTGAGGTAACAGTTCGTTATTGACAATCTGGATAGTAGTACTTTTGAAACGATATGGGAACAAACACATGTAACATTAAAACTGACTAGAATGGTAACTTTAAACTTAAAAAAAAAAAACTTTTAGTAGGAGAGGTATAAAAAAACGAACCTCCTCCTCAGCTTGCCAAAATGGGTCTCTCCTTCTTCAAGCTCTGGTTACAGTACTTGAAGAAGGGCTGCGTCATGCGGTAAATCCGCCAATCGCAGTGCAAGAATTTAATTTCCTCCAATGAGGAGCATACACCCGATTTCAAATACGGTGTACCATATACAAGAAAATTAATAAAATGAAAATTGAAGGAAATAATAATTAAATTAAAGAAATTAATAATTAGCAGGATGAGCATAAGCAGATTTACCAAGTTGATCGAATAACATAAATACAAGAAATAAATAACAATATGAATATTTTAGCAAAAAGGAAAGTGACATTATTAACCGGTAACAGCTGTTTGATAAGCCGGTTTTATCAAGATAATTAACAAGCTAACCTTTCAAGTAACGTAAACAACTTTTCTTATTTCAGCCCATTGTAGGATGCTGTTTTATAACGAATTTGGCAAATGATTGTGCAACTAAGTAAAATAAGATGATATGATAGATTATTTTGAGTGAGTATTATTTTTACAAATTTATACCTTGTTGAGGTGATTATTGGCAAAGTGGGCTGGTGAATTTTGCACCGTGACATTATTTTTGTATAGTGCAGTGCATTAAGTCTGAAAGCTGTGTAGGTGCTTCGTGCGAAAATAAATGTGTACAGTAAATGTGACAAGGTTGATGATGGAACTTCTTTTGGACTAGTGTAAAGTGAATGCAGTGGGTTCATTGATTTTTTTACTGTGATTATCATTAAGTTCATTGTAAATATTATTTAATATTAGTCAATTGTTATCGATTTTCACCTGACAGAGATTGAATAGCTTTGTACAGTGATTAATCTTGTTATTGGAATATTATTTGTTGGTTTAAAGTTGTTGAACTTGAAAGTGTTTGTCTACTTCCTAGTATTTTTCTGCGATAATTGCTATTTAGTAATTTGGCATTTGAAAATGAATCTCCACGATTTGAAAACGTTTGGCCTTCCGTGAGTAATAATATTATTCATTCACAATTGAAATTGGCTGCAAGTAGTTGAATTTACAATGAAAAGTTAATATTAACAACGCAAATCGTTATGGAACAACAAAACCAAGAATAGTATTTAGTGTCTGCTTTTGAGTTAATTGTGTATATAAAAATTTCGTTACTTTCAATGTTATTTTTGTTATGATGTTGAAGGTTCATCTTGTTTCCACTAATATGTAATATAGACTAAAAAAAAAAACACTTTTAAATGGAAATTAACTCACGTTATGGCATGATGGCCGTTTCGCTCTGTTGTCTAGAGCATCGTCAGACGACCCACAGTACACTGACTTCTGTGTACGTCTGTGGAGTCAGTGTACTGTGGGTCGTCTGACGATGCTCTAGACAACAGAGCGAAACGGCCGTCACGCCATAACGTGAGTTAATTTCCATTTAAAAGTGTTTTTTTAAGTTTATATTATTTTTGTTACAATGTGTTGCCAGTATTAGTTTCAGAGATGAAATCCGTAACAATACAGGATAGTTTTGAAAACTTGTAGAAATGTGGGAGATTTATAAAATGCAAAACTATGCACATTTTTGTCTTACCCCTAATATGCTATAAGTTTTCAATTATTGTCTCATTCAAAACATTCCTCATTTTTAATATTAAGTTCTTACTTCAACCATATTCCTGTATTTCTGGTTATATATTTGTATATACTTGTACATTATACATTACATTCATCAATTTTGCATAAATTTTTATATTTTGATTAGATGGAGCAAGATTTTGACCGTTGAAGTGAATGTCCACAAAAAATATTAAATTAAATGGAATACAACCTACAGTACTGCTTTTTTTTTTATTTGATAAATCCTGTCCTTTCTTTTTCTATCCGTATTCGTTATTATGTTTTTCCATTTATAATTCATCTATTGTATTTATTGTATGTCCTCCATCTGATTTTATTTTAAAGGATATCACCAATGTCTCATTCTATTACTACAGCTATGACAAGTAGCTAACTTTTAATAAATTGAAATGTAATGAATGAAAAAGTAGCTTATCATTATTTGTAGTTATTATCGTTTACCAAGAATATTCATGAGAATTTCTACATTTCAAATTCTTCAAAGAATTATTTGTTCCAGGTATTCATGAGTTTATCTTGTTTCCTCTACATAAACATATAGCTTTTAAAAAGAAAATGTTAATCAAGTATATTCTGAGAGGAGACTGGATAGTCTTGATATTTTTCCACCAACTTTTCACTTGAAAAAAAATGAATTTTCACTTGACAAAAAAATGACTTTCCACTAGGACAAATGTGTTAGTAGAACTACAAGAGTGATCATGAACTTCTTTGCAAGGTAAATTTTTTTAAACATAATACTATCATTAGCTTGTTTCTTTCACCTACAATAATTCTTTATGCCCTCAAAAAGTATCACTCCCACAGAGCTCATTACGTTTTCTTGATCAATAAGGAAAGACTACTTTTTTATTTCAATAAAACCAACCCATCAAAATCAGAGGAAATATTCCAGTCTTTTTTTCATTTCACCCACTTTGAGATACGTTGAATCAACTATGATCTTGACATCCTGTCAATTCTCTTATATTCAGTTATTTAAATCAACCTGTACGATTTCAAACCAATTGATTCGTTTTGTCTCTTAGTTTTTCTTTTGCAAAAGAAATCGAATAATTGTTTTACGAGTCTTTCGTTGTCCATCCTGAAGATAATGGGAGTAGAAGCAACTCATTCTTTTTTCTTATTGCGTCAAAGAGTTTTTTCAATTTTTGCGTACAAAAGTTTTTATTAATAATTAGCTTTATTTAATTATTTTGAAACTTGAGTTCCATTATCTTTCATTTTTTCCAAACTTTTCAATAGTTCTTTATTAATCAGTGTCAGGATTTAAGCAGTATAGTATAAAGCTTCTGTCTTAACTGTGCAGTAATGTTTCAAAGTGGGATTCATGATAGTGACTTTTTATTTTATGACTCTTTAGTCTTATTTTATCTGAAATTTCATTTTTTATATAATTATTATGGTTTGATACGGGCTACGGTATTATGTTTTTATTGTCAAAGTAATATCAATGAGTTTGAGAAGTGGAATGCAAATACCTATCAAAAAGAAATATCCACCCGTTATTATGTTTGTCGCAAAAACTCCAATTACCTCCAAAATCGCTATTACCTCTTTAGAGTAAGGTTTTACTTAATATAAGTTACAAATAAATACTTCATCAATAACCTTTACTCGCCGTTTTACCAAATTCATGCTCTTTTTGATGATAGGCTACAAACAAGATATCTCGATGTTTCAATCGGTAACATGGAAAATGTTTCAGCTCAAAATTCTCAGCCGATTATTTCTATTTTCCCCCAGCTCCCATATTTTCTCGTAAATGGGATTCATATCCGTTCCTGTCCACTATGTGAATACTACTGTATACCAGTGATTCATGAAAAGTCTCTAGAATAAAATTGTTGAGAAAATCAAATGAGAAGTTAAAACGTTCGCCGTTAGTTGAATGTGAATTCAAACGCAATATTTTCTAAAAAGTAGATTAGAAGAGATGGGCCCCACTGTACACGCCAATATGCAAAAAACATCAACTTTGTTATACGCTTATTGAAGCACATGAATTCGTTTATCCATTGATGTGTTGACAAAGTTTTTAGTTCGCCAGCGAGTAATTCAATCGATATGCACTGGACCATTTTAAACATTTTGTTCGCAGTAGCCATTGGTTTGAGGTTGTAGAATGCATATACTACTAACTCTGCTTTTTTTTGTGAGCCATGTTTGTACAGCTTTTTGCTTAGGCTACAAAGAGGAAATTCTTTATGGATTTTCAACATAAATGCCTGCTAACAGTAATAAACTTTAAATATTCACAATTTTGGCAACATCATCAAAAAATTTATGAATTTACTTCCGTATCATGATTCAAATCTTGATGTTCAGTCACGAGGGCTCAGGACTGCGCTCAGAAGGGTGGCCGGCAAAAATACTGTAACGTTATCTGCTTTACTATTATTAACTGGTGGTTCGGAGCCGACCTGAAACTGTAGGTCTACCATCCATAGCATGTGAACTCATTACCCATACACAGTGGTAATTAAGCTGGCAATTAGGCTTGAACCACTCTTTGTTAGTTGAACGTTTTTAAGCTTTTCTTCTGTTTTCTAATATTCTTGAGTGATAATTACTGATTAGTATCTGCTGTCGATTTAAATGTGTAAATAAAGTCCCGTATGTTACTCAAGTATAACCTCTCAAGTGTAACCAACATTAAAGAGCCCATAACAGTGAGCTACAGCTCTCAGTCTTGACCGCTTTACTATTCTACAATATGGTTTTTGTATGTTATATTGTATGTTAATATATTTTATCTACGACCATGTCATAATTCATACATTACAGTTTCACAATTGATGCCAAAACAGCTGTATTTTCGAAATGCTTTTTGAAACCCGTTGCATAAAGAGCTCATTAAAGTACAGGTTCTACATTATAACACGGGTTCTGGACCAATCAGAAGCATTTTTGATGGAATCAATATCGTAATTCAATATTGTGAAACTATCAGCTGATTTGATCAAACTGCTACACCAGCTGCTTCTACTATAACTTCTCGTATTTGAGATGAGAGGTTAGGTATCTCTGACAGTCACAGGTAAAATGAAATTGTTTTAATTGAATGTATACTAGTGGTCGTAGATAAAATAGTGTATGCAACGATTTTATTTGGACATTAAGGCACTCGTGAGATATTTATAACACTCGCATTCGCTCGTGTTATAACTTACATCTAACTCGTGTCTTAATAAAGGTCAAATTAAATCGTTGCATGAACTACTATTCATGACATTGGTTAGGGAATTTGAAAATATTACCACAGTATTTTAAGTGTCATAACTTGAGATGATTCACATCCATTACTCGTTACAAGGTCGTTATTTTCAAGCTCTAAGCAGATTAAAACAATTTTCATATTTTCCAATCAGTAATAATTAAGTATGAATCTATCTAAATAAGGATGCTTTTTCAAATAAAATATCACATTTTCATATCATATTGATCAGGATGAATGTATATTCTGCAATAATGCTGAATAACTAGGTAATCCAGTAGCGAATACAAGAACAAGGGTGGATTCAGGCTTAGCTACTGAATGCAAAGCAATCCCATTACGCCTGTATTCGGTTGTAGGCCATACGATGACAACACAAAGCTAGCGTTTTCAACTGAAAACGCGTAACATAGGCTTATGCATAGTGAGGCATTGAGATTCTTTGTTGGCACCAATTTATGGGCAAGCAAGTGCATGGGCAGACGAGAGAGTATTGGTGGTAATCCAAAACGAGGTGTGCATAGGTGACAAGGCTGTTGTTAAAACCGGTAACCCACAGTGAATAATAATTATCAGCTTTGTGACATGTTCGAAATCCGATTCCCTGTTCGCATAATGTATGGCCCGATAACAACAGCCTTTGTCGACGATAGGCCAGTTTATTGCTGGTTCGACTTCAACCATCGCAATTCTATTCCAGTGGGAATGCGATTGCTCCTGGATTAAACAATTGGATCTAGTCGAAATTATTTATAAGGAATTATTGAAGATAATGACGTTGCCGAATGAAACCGTAGTTATTCCCTTCATTGTTGATAAACAAGTTACGATTGGAGAAGTGAAATTCGGAAAAATTCGTATACCAATAGGCTGATCTGATTAATTGATTCATATCTATTTTAATTTATAGCGACAATAACTCATGAATAATTTCTATTAGTCTATCAATTTTTATCTGAAAAACAATATTGGGAACAGAATAAAATTTAATAAGTATGTGACTTACAAATAACATGTATAACGTCCACTTAAGCACGTTGTCCAATAAGGAAGATGATAGAACCTTTAACGAGAATAAGAGATAACATTAATTATCGAAAAAGTTTTTGAACTGAGGAATTTGTTATTCTCCACAAATAAGAATATATAGGATATATAAGAATAATCAGAATATATAAGGATATCAGATATTATATTACAATATTATAACTACATTGGTAGAATACTAGGTCCTGTTTGTAACGGTGACCGATTAGATTGGCCAGCAAAAAAGACACTGTTCTCTGCTGAAAATCACTTCGCGGTGGTTCAGAACCCACCCAAAACTGCAGGTCCAACTCATAATTAATCACCAACACCCAACTCATTACCCACGTACAGTTCTCAAACCTATGTGGGCTTCATCCAAAAAAAAAAGACTAAATCTGACATTATTCTGGTATTTAGTATTTTCTGCTTTATCTTTTCATTAATAAATTTATTAGAAATAATATATCTAAAGGACGAGGTGAAACTACCCGAGTATATCTCCTCATCATGAAAAGCCAACAACAAAAACAACAACAACAACAATAACAATAACAATAATAATAATAATAATAATAAAAACAGAAAAAAATACGACTTCGCTCTATGATCCAATTCCCTCGAGAACTATCAGTCATGGATGCTAGAAGAAAATTGATTGGTTGGATTCTATCAGACGTTCAAATCAGCTGATGATCCATGAAAATTTTCAGATTTCCACTTTTGGAGTTCTTGGTGCATTAGAGTGTCGTGACTGGCCAATTAGACTGCATCAGAGTATCGAAATTGCCATTGGATATGCACGTGAATGCATAACCATCTGCAATCGTTCAATTAAAAATATTCCACAGCTCTTCATTTGAAAATTCACTTTGGACAAATGATTCGAAGCAACTCTTTCGAATGCAAATCCAACGATAACGAATCAAACCTTCTATTATCCGGACATTGGCGAATCACCGACCAGCTTGTGCCCTCTAATTCCATTTCGCCTCCAACAGTCATTGCTAATTGCGTGCGAATTGGAAAAGCTTGGTTGGAGCGTTAATGAGTCGGGACCTATTCGAAGAATAGAACTTGTTTGATAATTTAGCAGTTGCAGATGGTTCCAGTCATTCGGATGAAGTCGCAAGAGAAATAGATAGGATGAACTTGGAAAATAACTGTTTATCAAACAATGGAACAATCATTGACGCCTCAACAGAGCATTGATTGGTTTCCTGTTTTCTTTTTCAAGTTTGATACTGTTATTCTCTCTCAAAGTCGCAGTGAAACGGTTGAAAATCGAGGAACCTTACCTTTTCAGGCATTCTTCAAAACGCTATAAAACGTTAGTGCTAAATAGTTTTGAATATAAAATTCTATATAAATTTGTATAATCCCTGTTTGATTGGAACAGTGTGGTTCAGTAGTTATAAAATGGAGGACCAGGAAGAGGGGGCTGATAGCTCAGGCCACACTTCCGAATTTAACATAATCCAATAAAAATAAGAATAAAGGTAAGTAAGATTATTGGAGAACAGGGAACTGTAGTAAAAAGTCTCTCAAGTGACAGTTTGAGTACAATTGCTTTAATAGAATCATAAAGCATACTAGAATCATTAACCATAATAAAAAGTAAAGATCAAAAAACACTAGAAGTGAATGAGTTATCATTGATACAATGGAACAATAAACAAGTGAAGCACACAATTTATGTAATGCAAAGAATAATTTTTGAATTCAAGTGAATTTAAGAGGTCGAAACCAGAAAATAGCATAATAGAATTGTATTAATTATTATTGATACCATGAAACAATAATCAAGTGACATACACAATTGATGTGACACAAAGAATAAGATTGTGTATTCAAGTAAATTTACATGATTAAATCCAGAGAATAGCATACTAGACATATGTGAATTATTATTGATATAATATAACAATAACCAAAGATGCGCAATTGATGTGACACAAAATATAAGATTGTAAATTCGAGTAAATTTATGAGGTCAAGTCCGGAGAGTAGCATAGGCTACTAGATGTATGAGTTGTTATTGATACCATGAAACAATAACTAAATGACGTACACAAATGATGTGACGTAAAGAATGAATTGTAAATTCAAGTAAATTTATGAAGTCAAGTCCGGAGAGTAGCATAGGCTACTAGAATTGTATGAATTGTCATTGATATAATACAACAATGACCAAATGACGCACTTGATATGTCGCAGAACACATGTAAATTTGAAGGATAAAAATCAAAATGATTGTAATAATAATGCACAACACTTAGCTGCAGGTATTTGCTGGTCCAAGGATGATCGAACGACGGTCAGCCAGTAAGTAGTGAATTTGTGATAACAGATATGTTGAAGGAATTTGATATTGAGCATACTCAATAAACCGTAAGCATCACTGATAGAATTGGATATAGGATATTGAATATATGAGTAGCACTGTAGGCTTGACGTTGTAAAGATGAAAATGATAAATCGTTGAACATGGACATCAATAAACTTGAAGAATATGTGACCATTGAAGTTTCATCACTGATGTGTTCGTGATTAATAACGAGACTTGTAGAACCAAGCATATGCAGAAGATCAAACATTGAGAACGAATATTCTCTATTAGAAATAAGATGCCCCATACATAAAGAGGTCTTGAAAATAATATGAAGTACGATGTACCGATACCAAAAACGAACCAAATCGTCCATGGGCGTTGACCAGAGTGAATTGGAGCGAAAAGAACCCAAGTTCATAGACAGAAGCTAACTAGAGTAGTCAGTCCACCAAATGGATGTAACATAGAAAATATGAAACACAATTCAAGAAATAGAAAAACACCCAAATATGTAGAAAGGTGTGGAGTAAATATAAAAAAATATTCCAGACAGATGATAAAATAATATCGGAAAAAACTCGCATGAGAGTCAACAAAATGAATTGATTGATAGATGCAACATCGATAGTCGAGAGGAAATAGGTGACCGCCAACTTTGAAATCGTAACTGAACAGAACATAAGTTGCCCACGTTTTGCAACTTGCAAATTTGCAAAAGAGATGAAAGAAATGAAAATATGTATAGTGAAGATTATGAATTCAAAGTTGGATGACTACTAGAAAATAGGGTAAAGAAATAATTACTCATCAGTATAGTCCACAAGAGGAAGTGGGGCCAAAGAATGAATGCTTCTTTTGAAAGTACCAGATGCAGTTTTTACCAAGACCACCCGGACCCTAGCATCACTTCCAGGAAATGTATCAATAATTCTCCCAAGTTTCCAGGTACCTAGAGGCATATCATCCTCCTTGAGAAGGACAAGAGTATTTACCTTGAGATTTTCGCCTTCAAGTAACCACTTGTTGCGCCTTTGAAGTATTACAAGGTAGTCAGATTGCCAGCATTTCCAAATTTGCTGTGACATCAAGTCAACTTGCTTCCAGCGTGCAAGCAAATTTCGTTTGTCATTGTTAGTGACATTGATAGGTAATGCAATCAGAGGGCGACCTATTAAGAAATGACCAGATGAAAGATAATTGAGATCATCAGGATCTTCAGACAAGGGAATTAATGGACGTGAATTTAGAATGGCTTCTATGCGAGAAGCAAGAGTGAAAAGTTCTTCAAGTGTTAAAATTGATTGTTTAGTAGTGACTCTGAAAATAGATTTAAAACTCTTTACAGCAGCCTCCCAGAGCCCACCAAAATGAGGAGCACGAGGAGGGATGAAATGCCATTGAATCCTAGAAGAGGCGGCAAAATTTTGTATGATAGATTGAGTTTTTGAGGTTTGAAGAAAGTGATATAAATCTTGAAGTTCAGATTTAGCCCCTAAGAAAGTAGAAGCATTGTCAGAGAATATGTGCTGGAAGACCATGACGAGAAATAAACCTTGACAAGGCTGCAACGAATGCCTTTGTAGTTAGATCAGACACAATTTCACAATGAACAGCTCGAGTAACCATGCATACAAAGATTGCCAAGTATGATTTGGAAACTGTGCGAGACCGAGGACCACCGAATCTAGTAGAAATAGGTCCAGCATAGTCAATACCACAGGTATGAAAGGGAGGATTAGGAATCACTCTGTGTTTGGGAAGTTGACCCATTTGCTGCTGAGCAAGCTTTGGTGCAAACTTAAAACAAGGTATGCAAGAACGAAGAACATTACGAATGGTGAGACGTGAGGAAGGAAACCAGAATTTGAGACGAATATTTGCCAAAACTGATTGCAGACTGGCATGAAGAAGACGTTGATGAGTAGATTCAATAAGTAATCTAGTGAATTTGTGTTTGGAAGGCAATAGAATTTGATGTTTTTGGTCAAAGAGTAATTTGGAATTTTGCAATCTACCACCAATTCTGATGAAACCATCAGCATGTAAAAATGGAACAAAAGGAGAAAGAGTGCTTTTGTGTGGCAGAGGTTGATTGTTAGAGAGAGCTTGCAGCTCTGGACCAAAGGCTTGACTTTGAACAAACTTAATGAGAACAATTTCAGCCTGTGTTAATTCATCTACAGATAATGTACCCTGTTTATGACACTTGGGATGGGCCATGTTGTAAACAAAACGTAGACACCAAGCAATGACTCTGATTATTTTAGACAGAGATGAAAATTCATTCAAAATCTTAGCTAGGCAAGAGTCAGTTATGGAGGATTCTGAAGAATAAGATGATGAATTGATATGCAAAGAAATAGTGGAACTTTGAGAAGAATCAAAATTTCGAGCAGACAATAAGAAAGGTGGACCATTCCACCATAGAACAGAATCAGCTAATTGAGAAGGTGACATGCCTCTAGAAACTAAATCAGCTGGATTATCAGCAGATTTGACATGATGCCAGTAAAATGATTTTGTTGAGTCTTGAATTTCAGACACTCTCAGTGCTACAAAAATATCCTTCTTTGTAGGAGGAGACTTTAACCATGAACATACATTAAGAGAATCAGACCAAAGGTGGACTGATGAAATGCTAAGACGAAATGCAGAAATAACCTTGGTAATTAAGCGAGATAAAATTAAAGCGGCACAAAGTTCAAGCCTGGGAATAGACAAAGGCTTAAGGGGTGCAACCCGGCTCTTTGAACACAAGAGATGAACAGTAGATGAAGAGTCAGAACAAGATCTCAGATAGAGACAAGCACCATAAGCAATGGAGCTCGCATCACAGAAGCCATGTAACTCAAATTTGATAGAAGTGGGTGAAATAACCAAGCGAGGAATATTTATGCTAGAAATGTCAGACAGTTGTTGATAAATTGAAATCCATTTGCTCAATAACTCAGCTGGAAGTGAATCATCCCAACCAAGACGTAGTAACCATAGTTGCTGAAACAAAATCTTAGCAGAAATGACAATTGGTGATATTAAACCAAGTGGGTCAAAAATTGAAGCTATGACAGATAAGAATTCACGTTTTGTGAATGAAGTCTTTGATGAAATAGTAGGCAATGAAATAGACAGATGATCATTTTTCACATCCCAAATTATGCCTAAAGCTTTGAATGAAGTCTCAAGATCACCAGAAATTAATTTTGTTGCATCGACTTCATGAAGTGTGGAAGGAATAGTTTGCAATACTTGAGATGAATTTGATAGCCATTTGCGAAGTTCAAATCCACCATTATTTAAGGTAGAAAGAAGTTCATGAGCCAATTTAATAGCTTCCTCAATAGTATCAGCACCTGTGAGCAAATCATCGACATAAAAATCTTCAGAAATTGTACGAAACAAATCATGACAATTACTAGCTTCATCTCTAGCCAATTGTAAGAGTGAACGTGTTGCAAGAAAGGCAGCTGGAGCTGTCCCATATGTTACTGTATTCAAAGTGAATTCCTGAAGTTTGTCTGAAGGTGAATTTCGCCAAAATATACGCTGCAACTGTCTGTCAGAAGGATCAACCAAGATTTGCCTGTACATCTTGGTGATGTCAGCAGCAAGAGCTATTGGAAAGCAACGAAAACGTAAAACAATATCAAAGAGATCAGGTTGAATTGTAGGTCCAACATGCAAAATGTCATTAAGAGAAAGAGAATTTGAAGTCTTTGCAGATGCATCAAAAACAACACGGAGTTTTGTAGTAGTTGAATGTGGCTTGAACACAGGGTGGTGAGGGATGTAAAAGGTGACTTGACCTTCCTTAGGTGGATTGACAACTGACATGTGTCCCAGTTCATGATATTCAGCCATGAATTGTGTATATTGTTCACGAAGATCAGGAGATTTTGATAATCTAGCCTCTAGAGAATTGAAACGTTTGAGAGCCTGAGCCCTAGAATTTCCTAAAGTTTCAACAGAATCCTTTTTAGGAAGAGTGACCACATATCGACCATCAGCTTGTCTGACAGTGGTGTCAGTGTAAATTTTTTCAACAACTTTTTCTTGTTGAGACATGACATTTTTTCCAGGAATTTCTTCTAACTGCCAAAATCGTTCTAATTGGTCAGTAATTGGAGATGAGGTGATAAAATTCGATTGGAAATCAGTTTGTTCACTGATTTCATTGGTTGGCACTGAACCCATCACAAAAAAACCAAACCTTGAGTTTTGAAAGATTGGATTGGAGTCATTCAACAGTAGTTGACCAGGCAGCAATGATTGTGCAAAAATTGAAGCACCTAACAAGAGATCAACTGGAGCTGAAATATGAAATTCAGGATCTGCTAGAGTAATGTTATCTGGAATAGTGACAGATGATAAATCAAGATCCACCACAGGTAAATTAGAAGTAATTTGATTGACAATGAGACATGTTGAATTAAAGTTCCAGTTGGAGTCAAAAGAAGAAATAGATACCTTAGTAGAGTGAGACAATAGTGAAGCTTCATTAGCTATGCTATGAACTGAAGTAGTCACAGAAGTAGTGACAAGATTCAACCTTTTGACTAATGAAGCAGAAATCAAATTACAGTCGGAGCCAGAGTCCAGCAATGCTCTGCAGTGAGTAGCAGTGCCATTGGCAGTATGAATGATTACCTTGACAGTAGGCAATACACATTTGACAACAGTTTTTGAGTTGGTAGAACAAGCCAAAACCTTGGATGAATTTAATGATAATTGAGAGGTATTGGGACCACTGGTAGATGGTGAAGTGAATTGATGATTCATAGACTCAGAGGTTGAAAGAGGTTGACTATTATCATGTGAAGCTGAAATAGGGGTTACAGGACTAGAGGTGACTGCAGAATCTTTTCTTAGCCTTTGATGTCGGCTAAGATTGACATGTACCTTAGAATCAGAAGTAGTGAAGTTAGAAGTAAAAGATTTATGTAATAATGTATGATGTTTACGTTGACAATGAAGACAAGATTTCATTGAGCATTTGTGATCAGTTTTGAATGGTTGAAGACAATTAAAACACAATTTGTTTTTCTTGACAAAATCGAGCTTTTGTTGAGGCTGTAAAGCTCTGAATGAGTGACATTGAAATAGGAAGTGGTTTTCCTTGCAATTAATGCAAAATGATTGCACATTGTTATTTGATTTAGAGTAATGAGTTGAGTTGGTGATAGGATATGATTTATTATCTTGTTTGACAGTTATATTTTGAGGTTTGTTAGCTAATAATACCTCCCAAACCCCACAACGGTTTTCCAAAAAATCCCACAATTGCTCCAAATTAGGAATATTACCATGAGGGATACTCTGCTCCCATTCACGAATGGTGTTTGGATCAAGTTGAGACAATATGCGATGCATATAAAGAAGATCTTTGATGTCAACTCCAAGCTCAATTGATTCAAGTGCTTGAATGTGACCTTTACAATGATCAATAAAGGAGCGAAGTGAAATTGCTGAATTGTGTATTACATTTGGTGGGTGTTCCAAACCTTTGATGGGACTAGCAGCTATGAGACGTGTGTTATCATAGCGGTCAATAAGTAATTGCCAAGCACGATTGAAATTATCATTGCTAGGAGCAATATTAGCAATTCTAGCTAATGCCTCACCAGACAGTGATTGCCTCAAATAATAGAATTTAGAAGCAGACGAGATGGAGTTATTATCAATAATGATGTTAGTGAATGTGTCCTTGAATTCCAACCAATCATTGAAATTTCCAGAAAATTTTGGAATAGGAATTTCAGGAAGTCTTATGGATTGTTGCACATTGGGCTCATGAGTAGGAAGAGGAGATACAGCTTTTGCTTGTTCAGTTTGATGAGAGTATGCTCTTAGTTTAGAATTAACATTTGCAGTAATTAAAATGAAATTGTTGACAGTATGCCAATGCTCATCAATATTAAAATCTTCATCAGAATTATTAAAATTTTCAGTTAGTTCTGCATGAGCATCATCAAATTTTTTAGTGAGGTTGGACAACTTGTCCTTGACAATGAGCAATTCCTCATAAGTATTATCATTGATGACTTCAAAGTTTTGATAATTTTGAGTGAACAATGTAAGCTCACGCTTAGCATTTTCTTTGATGGCAATAAGTTTGCGCTCTTTAGATGCCATGACAAAATAAAGTTAAGCTTTGTTACCGTTATTGGAAGAGATTTTCCAAGGATTGCCCACGTTGACTCACTGGCTGCCTTAGACCGCACCTTGAAGCAGCAAAACACCATGAGCGGCAGCAACAATGGACAGGTACAATAGTATTTGTGATCTTGACAAACGAATTACCTGCAAGAGATTAACAGGTGTTATAATACAAGTACCAAAATGTGAAATACAATTACAGAGACTATTAAGCATTAGAAGAATGAATAATTGACTAAAACTATCACTTGAGATAAGAGCAGTTAATTGTAATGACAATGGTACAAGGTATCAAAAAACCAAAGTTACTGGTACCATCCGGCCCGCGAGGACCAAAAATTATGTTTGATTGGAACAGTGTGGTTCAGTAGTTATAAAATGTAGGACCAGGAAGAGGGGGCTGATAGCTCAGGCCACACTTCCGAATTTAACATAATCCAATAAAAATAAGAATAAAGGTAAGTAAGATTATTGGAGAACAGGGAACTGTAGTAAAAAGTCTCTCAAGTGACAGTTTGAGTACAATTGCTTTAATAGAATCATAAAGCATACTAGAATCATTAACCATAATAAAAAGTAAAGATCAAAAAACACTAGAAGTGAATGAGTTATCATTGATACAATGGAACAATAAACAAGTGAAGCACACAATTTATGTAATGCAAAGAATAATTTTTGAATTCAAGTGAATTTAAGAGGTCGAAACCAGAAAATAGCATAATAGAATTGTATTAATTATTATTGATACCATGAAACAATAATCAAGTGACATACACAATTGATGTGACACAAAGAATAAGATTGTGTATTCAAGTAAATTTACATGATTAAATCCAGAGAATAGCATACTAGACATATGTGAATTATTATTGATATAATATAACAATAACCAAAGATGCGCAATTGATGTGACACAAAATATAAGATTGTAAATTCGAGTAAATTTATGAGGTCAAGTCCGGAGAGTAGCATAGGCTACTAGATGTATGAGTTGTTATTGATACCATGAAACAATAACTAAATGACGTACACAAATGATGTGACGTAAAGAATGAATTGTAAATTCAAGTAAATTTATGAAGTCAAGTCCGGAGAGTAGCATAGGCTACTAGAATTGTATGAATTGTCATTGATATAATACAACAATGACCAAATGACGCACTTGATATGTCGCAGAACACATGTAAATTTGAAGGATAAAAATCAAAATGATTGTAATAATAATGCACAACACTTAGCTGCAGGTATTTGCTGGTCCAAGGATGATCGAACGACGGTCAGCCAGTAAGTAGTGAATTTGTGATAACAGATATGTTGAAGGAATTTGATATTGAGCATACTCAATAAACCGTAAGCATCACTGATAGAATTGGATATAGGATATTGAATATATGAGTAGCACTGTAGGCTTGACGTTGTAAAGATGAAAATGATAAATCGTTGAACATGGACATCAATAAACTTGAAGAATATGTGACCATTGAAGTTTCATCACTGATGTGTTCGTGATTAATAACGAGACTTGTAGAACCAAGCATATGCAGAAGATCAAACATTGAGAACGAATATTCTCTATTAGAAATAAGATGCCCCATACATAAAGAGGTCTTGAAAATAATATGAAGTACGATGTACCGATACCAAAAACGAACCAAATCGTCCATGGGCGTTGACCAGAGTGAATTGGAGCGAAAAGAACCCAAGTTCATAGACAGAAGCTAACTAGAGTAGTCAGTCCACCAAATGGATGTAACATAGAAAATATGAAACACAATTCAAGAAATAGAAAAACACCCAAATATGTAGAAAGGTGTGGAGTAAATATAAAAAAATATTCCAGACAGATGATAAAATAATATCGGAAAAAACTCGCATGAGAGTCAACAAAATGAATTGATCGATAGATGCAACATCGATAGTCGAGAGGAAATAGGTGACCGCCAACTTTGAAATCGTAACTGAACGGAACAATCCCATTAAAGAGAAAGACTAGTCACAAATTGAGTGAGAAACCCTATAAAAAGTAAATGAATGAAAAGCATCCCTATGTGAGCTTAAAATATTTTTCGAATGAGACATATTATCCTAGAGTCTGTTCAACGGAAGGAGAGACTGACGTGAACAATTGTCATGGGCTGGGCAGGAAAGAGGGATTAGTGATTTTCAACGTAATTACTTCTGTGTCAATATGTCTTCCGGTTGCAGTAGACGTAGTAGTTTGTTTGCTTTTTCCCGTACTCTCCTCGCCTTGTGGTTCATCTGATACCCCTGAAATGTTCTTATCTTGGCAATTGAAATAATCTCGATGTATGGAGGATGTTCTATTTGTTGATTTTAGAATTTGATAGAACATTATAGAACCCTCTCCTTCTTTCTGGAACATGTAAAAATGAATAAAAGGCAGAGACTGTTGTGAAAGTCAGTCAGTTGTGATTCGAATGTTAATGTGATAAAGTGACAGTGACAGTTCCTGCTAATACAAACCGGATTATCAGTGAGCGCTAATACAAACTGTGTTATATGAACATTCAATGTCTTAAGTGGTAAACGCAGTATATTGTGACAGATTATCATTATTCAGGCTTCTACAACAGTTTATTCAGTGACTCGTAAGTGCTTGAAGTGTTTCAACTGGTATGTTTTGGACGTTTCTTCCTGAATTATTGAGCAGTGCATTGAACATTTATTATTTAATATTAGATCGGCTTTTCAACAGATTGATTTTTGCACAGTAATATAGCAAAATCTTTATTAGTTGATAATTATTGTTTTATCTGCTTCTGATTACTTTCTTTTGTGTGATATAACTGATTAGTGCGAGTGGTCGGTAGTAAATTTCTGTTAATAAAGTCCGGGTGTTAATGTCAAGTGTTGCCAGCATTATTTCAGAAATAGAACCCGTAACACAATGATGTGTGTGCGGGAACGACTCGTCGGACAGCAAGACCTATTCACAGTAGGACGAATATTATTTGTGCCAAACGTCTGTGTAATAAGTTGCTACCTTCTTGCAAGTTCATTAGTCTATAGCAGATTCAGATGGAAAAAAATTATTGCTGATTCAGAATGAGTTACTGAATTTATTAAAACCTTTAAAAATCATGAAAATCCGTCAATTATTGAGAAAAATATTTGAAAAAAAATTATTGAATTTTGATATAGAGAATATGTTATTTTAATTCTGTATTTATAATAATAACAGGGAAAAGCATGCCTGCCTTCCACTAATTGGCACTGTGCTACTAATTTACACAGCTATTTGACTATAGCTTTGACACTAATTGAATAGCTTTCAAGAAATTTAATTCCGTTCATTAGTGGAAAGTGTTGCCAATAAATTTGGAGCCTTTGGTACTAAGGACCTAGGAGGGGTGCTTTGGGGGCTTCAGCCCCACCTTCTCAAGGACTTGAGGTCTTAATGAAAATTTTTATTTGTTCTTAAGCAAATTGATTATACAATATGTCAGTCTGATTAGCTTTGGTGCATTTTATGACCTACAAAAACCAGTTGCTTTCATCGTATTTTTCACTGATATAACATTGTATTGGTATTGTTATTGCCATTAATTTGTTTTCTATAAACATCCAAGATCATATTTTTTCGCCTTTACTGAATAGATTGAGTTTCTCATATTTCTTTGGAAGGGTTGCAAATTCAACTGGTGAGTCTTCATTAGCACTTTGGGTTTGAATCCCATGAGACAAAAAGATTTTTTCGGATCCCGTGATTCGGAGGAAACGTTAGTCCCGGCTGCCTAAAACAGTCATTAAGTCACGTCAAAGGTCCTGAACATGTTCAGTTGCAACCTGATAACTCTGATATCCAGACTCGAGCCAGCCAGGTCACACAATATTATTATTATTATTTTTATTACCTGAAGATATTGTTTGCAAAAGAGTTTCAAATGCCCGGCGAACAACCAAATATCAACAGAACACACTGCGAAAACTAGTAGGCTATAGGACTGCAACCTTTCAGTGTCAGACTGTATTGTTTGAATTAATTGTGGACTGGTAGAAGAAAATCGAGACACCGGATGTGAGTCATCTACTTCAACATTTTACTCACAAACACTCAATCGTTTGTTTATGTCAGTTTCTCCTTCTGTTGAACAGACTTTAGTGAGCTCACATCAAATGATATCAGGATGACTTTCATTGGTGGATAGAGTTTAACGCATAGTTCCACCCTAGCATTTTAAGCAATGATATGAGATAACATGTTAGACCTAAAATTGCTGTTTGGCTCCTATCGATTGGGTAAGTAAAGCTGAAAAATAAAAATAGCTCGGTCATCCATCCAAGCTTAGCCACGGATATCACTCAGTCATCCCCGGACATCACGCTTCAACATTCAGCACCGCAAAGTTCATTACATGAATTATAAAACTAATACAGATAAGACGAGATGTCTAACAAAGTTAAAACTGATGAGTATTGATTATTTTTTTGTCTTCCTTATGTTATTTCCATTTGATATTAATTTCTCTAATTCAGTACAGGCGCTAGTAGTAAGTAACATTAAGTACATATGAGAGATGCATAAAAATAATTTGACTTATGATTATTGTTGAGGGGTACTAAGTAAGTAGAAGCGCATGTTGTCGAGTTAAAGGGAAGTGTCGACAGATTGGACGAGAGTGGGAAGAGCAAGTTTTAGAAAACAGCCGTTCGGGAAATCGTCTGTATCTCGCTTATTATCAAATTTGTAGCGATATTTACAAAACCCTTGATAACTACAAATTGGTTCTTGAAGGATTCGGAATTGTATGAATATAAATCTCAACAATGTGTGGAATTGCCGAACTCATCAATCAATAAATATTCAACAATATTGAAATAACATTCATCGAAAATAGGTTCAATAATTAGAAATTACAAATCAAGCATCAAACAAATAATTTATAACAAGAATAACACAAAATAAATCAACAACAGGATAAAATATAAAATTAAACAGTTTGTAATTATAACATACAAGAGGCGTTAGGCTGTCTGATTTCCATCTGGAAATGAACGATTTAAGAGATTAGGCCTACATCAAGCGGATTATATGAATTGCTAATTGGTGCGTATCAGTGATTCTCAACCAGAGTGCTAATTGGTTGAGAACGAGGGCAGATAAGGCGCGGTTTCATCAAGAAAGCAGGTGTTGGCATGGAAATAGATTTACAATCGAGTTCCGCACAATGCCAGAGAGGAGAAACGGTTTGGGAGAATGTGAAATGAGAGGGAATCATTTAGAGAATGGATCAATCTGGTCTGTACCGGGCAAGATATAGAAACAAAGGTATCTTGTCTTAGTAGCGTTGAATCCTTGGAATTCCTAGGAAGGCGTCACCTTAATTATTGTCGTCGGCAAGGAATTCGAGCTCGGTGGCCAGACACCCCCTCTACCCCCATTTTCCACAAAATCAACCCCACCCCTTCCAAAGAAACCTTCTTGCCCGACAATATTTCCTATCAATAATTTTCTGCCATCTCGCTCACACCGGGTTGCGAACCTCCATAGTCCATTTCCTGTACCTACGATAAACTTCATATTTTATGCACTCTGTATACACTCTGGAATATACCAGATCCACTGCCTCAGCCCGTTCCTCCTCCGCCTACAACACCATACCTACGAAACGGCAAACGTTTCTCTCACGACTTTATTGGCTTCTTCTTCTCGAAACGAGGCCTCTTTTTCGATATATTCTGAGCTTGCCATCGTATTTAAAAATCTAATTCGTGGAATGGCGACCACCCTCCCTTCGTTTTATGCGTTCTGGAACGCGTTCTACAATATACTGCTATTGACGGAACATTTATCCAGTATATGCGCTCTCCTTATGCTCCATATTCGTCTATATGCTTCTTCTTTCGCTTCACTGTTCCGAGTGAGAAGCTAGTAAGATACAAGTGTGAATTGCAGTATGCATGTTGTTATGGAACAAAGCCTGAAACAACATGAGCGTATACATCCTTATAACAGTTTATCTTCAATCTTAGGTTGCGTATTCTTACCCTAATATGTAACAAAACACTTTTATATAACCATAATGTGAAATTTTTCACAAAGGAATCTTCCAAATTGAAGTTTTATTACAAAGTTTATGTATAAAATATTAATATCAATAATTTCATGACAATCTCATATAGGATCATTGCTATGAAAAGGCGTTCATCAAACACAGATGTACAGAATTGTTACATACACTTGTTTCATAGTTTATTGTTCAATAAATCAATAGCATCACATTCTAATGTTCAAATACTGTGTTGATACTGAATCTACATTTCAATCACTATCAATTCAGTACTTGGCAGTAGATGAGAAAAATGAATAATTTCATAAAGACAATTAGTGTAAGAAATATAACAACTGTGCTTCTAAGTGAGTGATATGAACTATATCTCATGGATAGAACTGTGGCGCCGTAAACTATACTACAGTATAATAAATTGGAAAATTGATTTTTGAGTTTGATGGCCAGAATGCCTGATTGTAGAAGTAGGAATATTCTTCATCAAAGGCCTCTGGAGTAAGAGTATAAGAATATGTTTTAACTGACCAAACATATCCATGGGGCAGAGTCTTTACTATTCAGTTTTTACTTTATTCAAAAAGACAGACCAATCATTCATAGACCGATATGCTCACTATAAGCAGTGCTTCATTCCAATGTTCTAGCATAATTTATTGATTGTCAGCTGAAGAATTTAATTCTTAATAAATGGGCTACTCAGCAAGTTGGGTATTTCTCAAGGGCTGATTCATACATTTTCAAAAATATCGAAATTGCAGACATTATGATAAAACAAGTAGAAATATATTGAATACTGACAATTACTGCACATTGCCTCCATGGCTGTTCAAGAAGATTTGTCTCAAACCGTAAATTAAATTCTAGCACTCAAGATATCCATTAGCTATCATTATTTGTAAGAAATTGTAGTTCAGCACTAAAACTATTCAAGGACTGGTAGCTCATGAAGATAGCTACAGTTGGTGAACTTCTCCTAGATTATTAATTATTAAAATGTCTCTTAACTCATCGCTGCATAACGTAATACTGCTCTGGACGTCGGAGGGTCTGAACTTTCAACCCGCTTTCCGTAATCAGATTACGTGAAATTTTATTTCAACCATGGAAGTTGTACGGAAAATGATTACTTTTTTCCTGTGGAAAACTTTGTAAACGATTAGGAGGAAAATGATGGCGGCAGCTAAACGATGGCGATGTATTTTGCACGAGAATAGATTACTTTAAGCCTATTAGGGTAAAACCCCGAAGCGATCGAATTGGTGAAGGCTGAAGGAAGTACCAAGGTTTGTTTCCTATCCATTTATTCCGGATTTTTCTAGTGATCGTGAAACGTTGGAATAGGAGGGGGGGGGAGAGGAATCTCACTAAATTCTACTAGAACTCAAATCTTCTTGGCTCATCTAATATTCCATACAATTCGAGTAGACATACAATCGGGAAACACTATGCATTTGTGCTTCTATTGAACGCAGAAAAATTAATAAACCGTTCTCAAATGTGTGAGCGGCTATTATGAATTTCTAAATGCAGGTAGAGTGAGATGACGTAATTCATGAAATACATGGTATGTGTTCCAATCTCGAGAGATAATTCATGAGTTTCAATCTAATACCATACACCATACACCTGTATTCAATAATAAAGCTCAATTTTCATCCAATTATAAAAACTTTTCCACACGTTCTGAGAACCTGTCATCCTGAGAACCCAAAGCTATAAGTAGTAAGCCCTTATTGCATTTTGAAGGTAGTTGAACTCAAAATATTGTTCGAAGACATCATGTTCAAAGAATTGCTCGTTCGTGCATTTCTGACCCACAAACATCTCAAGCCTGATTAGAAAAACATTCTCGCCCTACAATTTCATGTAATACATGTTCCTATAATACGCATGGAAAAAAGACTATCAACGGTGAAAGTAGATTACCAATCTACTGCGAATTTGCTACGAATCTATGAGTCTATTACAGTTTAAAGAAAAAGCCTGCATCGAAAATGTATTTCTCAAACTAATAATTATCATCAATGGAGGAGACTTACCGCCCGTTGCGATGCAAGCAATATCCAGAGAGGCTCCCTCGAAATATGGTCCCAGGATGTAATGTTGGATATGCACTCCGTTTGAATCCACCACACTCAATCTCTCAGGTGGAACTGTAAATAAAACAAAGAGAAAATAGCATTATTGATCATCAGAAAACTATCGTCTTTCCTTTTTCAAATTGCTTTGAAAACTAGAAGTTCAAGCTCAATGCTTCATTGTATAAGATCAGACTTCAAGATTTCATACCTTTCGTAGTGGGTATGACTTATTTGGAAAAGTTGTTCTAAGATTTAAGCGGTGCGTGATCTTCTTGGCGCATGATCCCACATTAACTATTTATGAGTTTTTCTCTCTTCGATGTTGATTTTGAATTTCTATCTTCACCTGACAAAAATAATTTTCCATTATAAACATAGAATTTGATAAAATGAGTGAGTAGCCAATAGAGATCACAACTTGTCAGGCGTTGAATTGGCAATAATTGCGCTTTGACCTGTCTGTATATCGTAGAAATAACAACAATCACAATAAAATAATTTTCTGTCAAAAATCAATTTCGTTTTATAGATGTTTGCAACTCGGAAAAACAATAAATTGAATATTGGCTTTGTGAAAAACTAGATGATTGGCGCTATCATTTTTTCTTTCAAAACAAATCACTCATTAATGGACCTTGTTGTTTGAAAGAGAACAAATAGCTTATCAGTTACAGTTCCACTCAAATTGATTAATTCAATGACGTTCCATAACTCATAATGAAATTGCACTTAAATTTCTCACCAACATAAAATAGCAGGATAAGAGTTTTCATTTTTTCTGGTTTTTTTCGCACATAGTTTATGAGAACTTGCAATTTTACTTCGATATTGAATGTACCAAGTGATTGATTATCCAAGTTATCTCCCCCACCAGATTTTTCCAGTGAAGTTTGCATTTCCACCCCTAGCTCGTATCTTTACAAATTTTTCAAATGAAAGTCTTCAGAATTTTCATGCTGTACCTGATGAGAAGAATTCCAAATTACCTCAATAATAGTTTTTTTTTTTTAATTTTCTTAACCCGCTGCCCACAACACTAAAATTTCCTGTATAATTCAGTGTAACCTCATTCTTACAGAGTTCTCTCTCACTTCCAATCGATAAGAGCAGAAATTATATGCCAAATGCATTTTTTGAATCCCCCGACCACGCCACTCACAACGAATAGTTCATCAAAAATCTGAGTGACTATTATACACTATTTCACTCAACTTGAAAATCACCCCTTTCTAATACCCCACTTTGAGTTTGTCGAATTTTTGTCACGGATTAAACCCTCTCTTGAATCGTCTCAAATTCAATTAAAACCGTCCCTCACCCATATGATCTGTGATAAATTGTGCCTCCTAAAATGATCAGGATTTTTTTTAAAAATCCCACACATACATCGAATTTGGTCTACGCGTTATCCGCAAATGCGTTACAGATTGACAGATAACGCAAAACGGTCAACTTGAAACAGAGATCTCTCTTTGTTTGGCCAATGATGTTTTGTTCATAAAAATTAAAAAAGTTGAATGGTGCATAGTGCTTAGCCCTGTCAGAACAAGTGATCATAATAATTATTTCATGTAAACTCGTCGGGCCATGAATACTCTGTTATATCGGTTCATCATTTCCACCTAAAATATTATTCGTAACCCACCTAAAATAGTAGGTTTTACATGCTCCTCACAACAAGGCGCTCCCCCACCAATAAAAGCTATACGTTTATTATAATCACTGCCACCATCTGCCTAATAATGAATAATCTAATTGAATGAATCGAATAGATTGAATGGTCAACGAATCCCAACGCGTTGAAGTTTTGAAGCGTGTTTGTAAACGTATGGTCAATGTTCCTGTTCAATAGTGAATCTACCACCTTTTTCTAGGGTAAGCTAGAAATAAGTTGCCCTTTCCAAAATTATTTGTTTGCGAGCGAGTTTTCCAGCCCGTGTGACTCACTAGTATAAAGTTTGTGGAATTGTTTGAGCCACAAAATTTCCAGAATATACGAATCATGTCAAATGTGTCCATTTATCATAATGATGTACCATGTGTACCAGAATTTGCATTACAATTTATTTAATACTGCCTTCGAGGACCAAATTGTCTGATCGTCGATGTAGCCTATTTGCCATGTAATTTAGCATCACAAATATAGTCTGTGATTTATTGGTGATGAACTAGCTTTACCCAAATATTCTTCAAGATACAACTATTTTTAGGAAGGGCAACTTATTTCTAGCTTATCCTGTGAAAAGGTGGCAAAGAAAAACAGCCGCATTCAACAGGACCATGCGATTACAAACACGCGTGCGTTCGGACTCGTTCGTAATTAATTGAAACTATTCGGTCCGTTCAATAAGATTATTGATAAAGCAGCTTATTAGGATAAAAAGCAGATGCAGCAGAGTATCCGAAACCCGAAGAGTTTAAATGAATGAAATAATTATTATTATCATCATTAATATTGTGCTGACACTATAGTGGCGTCATTTTAGTGATAAACCTCAATATAATTGCAATACAGCTGATTTTTTTAATGATAGCTACAGTGGGTTCGGACATCGCCTGAGAATTTCTATCAATCCCATCTTGGCAACATGCTTAAAAATCTAAAATGGTCACTGTGATGAGGCCCAAAATTTTCATTTTGGTCTATATCTTAAGAACGGTTGGGCTTTTGGATAATTTTATTTGACCAAATTGTAGCTCTTTTCATCAAGAAAATCAATTCACATATATAATATTTATGCTGTCGAACGTTCGGCCCCACCATATTAGGTCAAAATCAGAACTTTTCAAAAAGAAAGGTGATGTAACATTTTTGATCTCTATATCTAACGATCAATGATCGTTCATTGTGGGGGGGGGTTGGGGGTTCAATTCATATATCAGATCAAATTCGGCCCAAATTGTGAAATGTAATTTCCGAGGGTACTCACATTTTTTTCTATAACTACAAAATTACTAGTTTTATGTTATTAAAAAGGTCTAACTTGCAAACCACTATTTGAGAAAAATCTGTTCAATGTTATTATTTGCGCTTGCCTAAACTAATCTAGATATTCTAGTGATGATATATTCCTTACAATAAAATATTAAGGTGCAGTCCAATTAATTTTATCAGCCAACAAACTCAATCTGTATAAAGTCTGAAGTTGATTGGCCAAAGCTTACGAAAGTTATCGTCGAACATTTTATATACATACAACCCACAGAAAGTCGACGGTTCGTTTGATTCTCAAAATCTTCGAGTCAAGTCAAAACTAAGAGTTGCTACGCTCGTTCAACAAAAAAATATTGCACTGACTTTCATCATTATGAATACACATTTTCAGATGAGCATTTATATTATAATTTGAAAATACATACTCATTAAAACTAGTCATTTGAGGAAAGCATTAATTTCGTTTACTTTTTGCATAAATTAGAATATTCATTTACCAATCTCTTCGCACCATTTTTTACTTTGGCTCTATTACTAGGGAACAATGTCTATTGCACTATGTAACAAGATATATGATCTGTCAAACACAAATCACCTGGAAAATGTGTCAGCGAAATCTATAAAACAAATGTCATGATCGATTTTCATGTCTGTATGAACAACTAATCGTTTGATTGATTGTGATTTTATCTGGGACCACCACAAACTCGACTACGCTTTTCAATAGCAAGTGAAAACCTAAAAAAAAGCAGGAAAACTGAGCGTGAGATCAGAGCCAACAGGCACGTCATAAGTACGCTATATATAGTTATATACAAATGTATATAAGTTTATATACAGAATACTAGCAGGGCTACAGCAAATGAGAAAGGAGTGGACAAACAGGAAGCCTGCAGCTATGATGACACGACGATCTGATGTAGAAATGGCGTGGAGGAGTGTTTGTTATGCCAATAACTCCGGACGGTTTTATAGGCAAGCTATGCGTCAACGCAAGCGCGCGTGCACTCGCACGACTGACACCTGAGCCAATTGATAAATTCGTCATGTAGGTTCATACCGATCCAACCCCGGTCACACTTTTTACGTATTCAAGTTCCTGATACCAATGCAACGCTTTTTTATAGCTTTGCGAAACCATGCACTGTCTGTGCTGTCTCTATTTTAGGCACACTAGCTTTGAGTATCGGTCGTGGCTCTCTTTGTTTATATACACCATCATTGCTTCCATTTTTATGGGAATGCCACCCGCAAATATTTTTTAGAGGACATGTCTCCATTCATACGCCGTGTCGTCTGTACTAACTAAACAACTCTGACCCATTTATTGCCAAAAATTCCTGAATTTACCGTCGGCGTAACAGATATGGAGCTTTCGTAAAACTTGAGAACCTAGGAAAATAATTCTGATTTGTTTTTTGGTGTTTCATTCCATAGATTAAATTCATTTTTTTAGAGAGAAACTTGAAAAGTGATATAACAAAAATATAAGTATTATGTATGTAGAGTAGTATCACCAACAATACAATCATGTAAAATAGTGTAGCCAAGAAGGAGAATGTTGGTAAATATTATTTGACATTCGGAAATCAATCAGACCCGTTTTATTTATAAACTTACCTTAAGGCTTCAACGATGATTCAAAAGACGTTTTGAATGGACACAAACTTTTCAACTTTACTGTTAGCATAATAAACCTCATGGTGAGTTCATAATAGAGGCCTCAAAATATTCCGGTTTTTATTATTGATGACACATCATATAAAACAAGCCCAGGGATTCAGATAACAAAATAACTGATGATAAAGTACCATTTCTGCTATACAATACAGCATGAGTGTTATTACTTAAATCATATAACACCAATTCTATTTTATTTCCTCACCTAAATTTATTGGAATGAGCTTATTAATTCCTAAACGTAATCTCTTCTCAATAAATAAATAAAATTCTCTTTCATAGAAACGGCTGGACTTAACCAATCATATTCGAATTTTCGATACAATTTTCCCTTCAATATGTAGTCTATTCCTCAGAAATGGATTTGTATTTTGCTAGAAGCAAGACTAGAATTGAATTGAATTTTCCACTTCCAATAAGAACAACTGCAATATTGCATCCCCTTGCAATTTCCATTGAGAGAGATAGTGTGCAATTCATATTATTATTTTGGCCAATATGGGAACAATTCTGAATAACACAGGTCGTGCTTATGACAATGACCATGACGAAATTGAAATTATTCGAATACGCCTCCGTGCATAACGATTTTCTGCCGAGTTCGTCTTTTGACTGGGTGCCAGTTTGGCCATGAAAGCAGCGGTTGCCGTCTTGTCACTTGGGAATGCGGTTGGAACGCAGCAGCACCACCAATGGTCGGACAGCTTCGCTATTCACGATTCACGTCAATACGTGCTCGATTTTCAAATAGCACAGTCTCGAGTGACTTATCAAATTGCACCAATACCTCTGCTGGACCATCAAGACCAGCTAGTCTTCCTTCCTTCCTATTTGAACCTTTCCTGCAATTCATCGCTTATTTCCCAGAATTCTCTTTCCACTGGGATAACATTTGCAAGAAATCATTTTGGTAAGCTATATTTATATTGAGAGGTTTTCCATTGATATTATGAAGCGGCATAATAGAATTAAACCAGGTTTCTCAACTCTACGTATTTCTTAGAGCACTTGAAGGTCTGGTGCTTTCAGACTCTGTGAACAGTGAAGTCACGAGAGACAAAAAAGGCATAAAGGGAGAAAATTAGTAGCCCAGCAAGTTCTTTAAATGTTTGGAGGGATTAAGCTGATCCAAATCCGAGACGTTGACCTTTTAACACTTCTGTGTATTACAGGGTTACCAAAATCACTGGAATTCCAGTTCTGTTTTTAGATTTTCCCAATTCACGTCGAAACTGAGCATTGTACAGAAAATACCATTGTCTTTTTTCAGTACATTGATATTGAAGGAAATTATATCAGCTTTGGCCTTCTAGGCTGAATGTGTCCCAAGTTTCACATTTTCAAAATATTCATAAATTTCACAAAGCTTTGAGAACTTTAGGTTTTGATACTAATATCTGTAAATGATCGATCGTACATTCATAATTTGAAATCCTGAGAAATATTCACTTTTGAAAACTTAAAACCAATTTTACTGGTTCGTCGTTGGTAGTTTTTGTAGCAGCGCAAAAATCTTTGTGCATACGAGAAAATGCTAAAATTTGAGCGGGGATCACAACTACAAATTACAAACTATTCACACACAATTTTTTTTAATAATTCTGTTTCTGAGACTTCTAGAATAAATTCTTTCAGGAGGACTTGAAAATGAGCCCATGTTTATTTTTCAGCCACTTTTTACATGCACCAGAGTATGATCAACATTTGGATTTAGATCGATTGAGAATCCATAAACATTGCACGGAAAATTCGCTGGTCTGCTAATTTTTCTCAGAGTTAGAGCGTACATAACTGGATTATTAGAGCTATCTGACATCCTTATCATCAGTTCTGGGAATAAACTGTCGAACATATTTTTTTCAATCACCTAGCATACTCATAAAACCATGTGAGCTCAATTAGTTGAGCAATGGCAAGCTACCTCACTTCTTTTATATTATGCACTTTCGAACAAAACATACTGTCGAAGTCTGAAGAGTCACTCACAGTCGGAATTGGGTAAGTGACTTTGCATAGATAGGGTGGTAGATACTTGTTACATTTTCTACAATTTTAAATTTTTAATCTTTAAACTTTGGATAAAAAATGAAAATTATCTAGAATCCACTAATAGTAACTACATTCTATTTAAAAGTTGCATGAAATTGATGTTTTTTTATATGATGATGAATACTGTTTGCAAAACAGGTGAATATCGAATGGAAGAACATGAGGAATATGCTAACTTTAATATAAAATGGAATCAAATCAAATTTATTCTCTAGATGTACATCCTCCACATGTACGAATAAAGTCACTAATAATTATTGTTTAGTCAAATAACATAATATAATATGAAAATTGGGTAATATTCCCTTCCTAAAATATTTAAATTACATTTGAAGACAATGCATATCTGAGAGTCAGAAGATGGTTACATATATAGAAAAAATTCCAAATGAGATTCAATACAACGATTTCTCTTGATTTTTTATCTCCTTGTCCCCCTCCTCCCGTTTCTCATCATTTTGTGTAATGAATTGACTGGTAGAAGTGAATCACATGATTAATTAGAACCATCAAATTTGAAAAACTGAATTTTCTATTCAATTTGATGATTCTATCAAAAAGTAAACTTGTAACATCTTAGCATAAAATATTAGGTTGATTATGGTGAGCAATTGGGTGATTTTTCAACTTTGCATACTGAAATGCAATGCAGACACTCCATTGTAGGATAGTGATGTAGTAAATGTGAACGATAGTTTGTGGCCGTAACATTCAGGATAATGGGATTGGAGAGAAGAGAAAATGACATCAGTTTGGCGGATAGAGAGGTGCAGGCCATGTATGGGAGAGAAAGCCACCGGAAATCACTTTGAACATCGATTTAGACATTTACTGAGGACTGTGGTCAATACGTTTCATGCGCTCCAAGCGCTCCAACTCCATTAGAAGATAAAAAATCTCTACCCGTTAAAAGGTGCGACTCATATCTGCATCCGTTATTATAGATGAATTGATCGGCCCAATTTATTTTGATTAAGGATCTAAAAAACCTCGTGGGGCCTTATTTATCAACGTTTCTCAGCAAAGGAAGACTTGGTTAAGTCTTGGTTAAGACTTGGTTAAGTCTTACTTAGCGACGATAAGTTTTACTAACAATTACAAGTTCATAAAGTGACAAGCCGTAGCTGTAACAATAAAAGACAACCCAGCTCACCCAACAAAGGCCTTACTCCTCATAAATAATTCAACACTAATAATTTATATTAGATAACAGTAACTTACATTAATATTATTAGAATTCACACTTTATGGCAGGATCAGCTGGGTCAGCTTGTATCCTGACCTGTCAGTTAGTAAACTCGTCCAGAATAACCAACGCTTAAACGTAAGGTTGTATTCAAGGACCTCAATTGAATTTCTTCTCAACTTAAAAGTCAAGAATTTTTGAAATTGATATCTCAAACCTGTTCTCAGCCAAGCTAGGTGGAGGGCTATCTTGAATCCGCTTCCAAGATTATGTTGTATCATATCATGAATTCTTTTTTTAGCATAGCATCGGTTCATGAAATTAAATTGAAATCATCTCATTCAACTGTTGTACCGTTGCAGTGTAATTCACTGTATATTAAATTTTACCTATTGAGACAATTATTATTTTTATCCATTCCTAACGTATAAATTTTTCTTCTCACCTGGAATGAAGATGACCTGTCTAGAATAAGGCTAGCTAGAGTAGGCTACTCTGAAGTAAACGTAGATTTCTTCGGTCTGTTTTTAGATAGCACTCACTAAACTGCATCAGTTTTTCATTATTTCAGTTTTTCAGTTTTCAAGAAACATGAAATATCAAAATGAAGGATATTGGCTCGGTAATAATTACGGTACAGTAACTGAAAATTTACATATGGTGCACTGTCTTCATCTTTTTATCTATGTTAATTCATGTTAGTTTTAGTGTCTGAGAAGTCTGTTTTTAGATAGCACTCACTAAACTGCATCAGTTTTTCATTATTTCAGTTTTTCAGTTTTCAAAAAACATGAAATATCAAAATGAAGGATATTGGCTCGGTAATAATTACGGTACAGTAACTGAAAATTTACATATGGTGCACTGTCTTCATCTTTTTATCTATGTTAATTCATGTTAGTTTTAGTGTCTGAGATTATAGTGTCTGAGAAGTCTGTTTTTAGATAGCACTCACTAAACTGCATCAGTTTTTCATTATTTCAGTTTTTCAGTTTTCAAAAAACATGAAATATCAAAATGAAGGATATTGGCTCGGTAATAATTACGGTACAGTAACTGAAAATTTACATATGGTGCACTGTCTTCATCTTTTTATCTATGTTAATTCATGTTAGTTTTAGTGTCTGAGATTACGTTTCGAGTCTTGGTTAGCTTGTGACCACGTTCAAGGTAATAGAGCTTTTCTAAGTTTTACTTGCAAGATGAGAACGAATCAATTCACGTTCATTTAGTACGGTCTTCAGGTTAGTATCCAATGAGTAAATTATAAATTACTATAATTTATTGGATATTTTAAATTAATTAACAAGCATCATCTAATTATTGGATGGTTTGGGAAGGGTTCACAGACTGGGGTTTTGCAGTCCCCTCTCACCACTGCTGTCATCCCCTTGCTTAATATAGCTCCAATTTTGGAAGGTCATGTTCCCCATTACTGTCCTTGTGGTTAGATTTCTGGAATTGCAATATAGTAGTTTGAAACATATATTTTTTAAATTTTATAAGTGGCTGTTCACTGATTTATGAAAGGTTATTGAAAACTGACTTTAAGGAACGACCATGTCAATGTCAAATCAATGGGCGCTCAGTACAAAATCTGTACTGAATAACTAATGGAATTCAATACCTCATAATTATATATCATGTACTTATCACGACATGCTTCTCCTCACTATCCATAACCCATTGGCCGAGAACCGATCCAGCCACCTTTACAAGCCGGTCACCCTGAACACAATCGATCACTTAATCACTTAGATACCTGAAGACTGTACACTTGAAGAATCACTTGCCATCGGAGTAGAGACAGCAACAACGTGGGGAAGAGTCACTGAGGACTTTTGGCATTTTCAAATAGTTGGTCTGTTCTTTCTTCACAATGACCTATGCCTAGGGTCAGAGTCGGGAAGAGAATCCAGCGCCGCAACTCCCTGCCCACAGCCAGCTTGAGGCAGATGCTCGGAACTGTAGGAGAAAGCTGCTAGTCTCTCCCAGGCTGGGAGTGCTTGACCGAAGGAAACGCCTAGCTCTGCTGATCGAATCCAGCCGAGCGCACTCAAAAACGGGGGAGAGCTGCCGGTCATGCTAAGGCCAGTACTGCTGACTGACACAGATCCCTTTTCAGGGCCAACCAGCCATTTCTCAGCCTTCAGCCGACTTCAAGTCTACTGTCTTGAGGCAGGGCGACCCAGCTCTCCATGCCTGCTAGCCCCTTCCAATATTTGCTAGCACAACCAGCCGAACCCAGTAATTTCATCATTTTGATATGACAATTGGAACTGTTCTTCGTGCCTAAAGAATGCCGCTATGTACTTACTTTCCTAATCTTACTTCAGTACGAAACCTGAACTGGATAAAAAGTGCATCATTTTGACATGACAATCAGGAATGACCGAATAGGATTAGAAGAGTGGGTTCTCAACAAACCTGAACACTAGTTTCTGGTTGCCTATAGTGCCCCTGCAGGCCAAATGTTAATTCAGCCAGTCAGGCCATCTCGTGCTTTATAAAACTCATTAAGGAAATTTTTTGAAATATAACCAGTGTTGTTTTTGTTAAAAATATAGGTGCTGGTACTCATTCCAATCGTGGTTTTTAATGAAGGGGAGTTTTTAAAATATCAGAGAACCTTCACAGTGTAGACTGTAGAGGAAATGAGTTTATTGATAAACTTGTGTATAAAACTGAACCGATTCAATATCGTGATATTTGTAGGTTCTGTCTAGATTATTTTGCTTTGCTGTACCGGCACGTACTGTCACAAATTCACCTTTCAATATAACCATTAGATAAAATTAAATAAATCAATATATCGAATTATATCTCAATAGTCACCATATGATTAATTGAAAAATAAGCCTGATTCATTTAATATATGAAACTGATTGGTTGTATTGAATTATTATAATAGAAACTGATTGATTTGATTTTTCCCATTCCAATTAGATTCAGTTTATTCCATACTCATACAAATTTATATCAACGCTTTAATAGTAGTTTATCTACGACCATGTCATAATGTATACATTACAGTTTCACAATTGATGCCAAAACAGCTGTCTTTTCGAAATGCTTTTTGAAAACTACTATTATGCAACGATTTTATTTTGACCCTTATTAAGGCACGAGTTAGATGTAAGTTATAACACGAGCGAATGCGAGTGTTATAAATATCTCACGAGTGCTTTAATGGCCAAATAAAATCGTTGCATACACTATTTTATCTACGACCACTAGTATACATTTAATTAAAACAATTTCATTTTACCTGTGACTGTCAGAGATACCTAACCTCTCATCTCTGATACGAGAAGTTATAGTAGATTGTTAGGTTAAAGCAGCTGGTGTAGCAGTTTGATCAAATCAGCTGATAGTTTCACAATATTGAATTACGATATTGATTCCATCAAAAATGCTTCTGATTGGTCCAGAGCCCGTGTTATAATGTAGAACCTGTACTATATATATATATATATATATATATATATATATATATATATGCTTATGCTTTTTTCAGGCCCAGTTCAGTTAATAAATAAAATATACATGAAGGGTTATAATGTTCAACATAAATATGTCTTGTCAGATTTTCTTCATTTTTTCCTCTCTTCCCTTTTGTGAGTTCAGATGCCCAGCTCTCCCACAGTCCCCTCCAGCCATGACGTGGCTCCCTCATCCACCAGGTGAATACCCCTGAGTCCCCCTTCATAGGAATACAGTGGACAGTCATCCACCAAGTGCTGCATCGTCTGCACATCTCCACAGGTGCAGTGGGGGTCAGTAGCTATGCCCCAAGTAGTCTGTGCTTGAGCACATCTGCCTGCAGATGTTCGAAAGCGATTTAACCTGCACCACATTTTCCTCTTCAGATTCATTCCGGGCAAAGGCACAGATGGGTCTTCCACTAATGTCTTATTCTTTATGTTGGCCTGATTCCATTTCTGCCGCCACAATTCTTCAACATCTTGTCTCTCAACTTCCTGTACTATAATGAGCTCATTATGCAACGGGTTTCAAAAAGCATTTCGAAAATACAGCTGTTTTGGTATCAATTGTGAAACTGTAATGCATACATTATGACATGGTCGTAGATAAAATATAGTATCAAATGATAGTGAAAGATAAAACACAAATCTACAATATTAATAATATTGTTCACTAGAAATATACCAAGCAAAATGTGTAAAACCATGTGGTATTTCAAGCGAAAGCACTGTCCGCTGGTAACCAACATTTATATATAGTTCTAGACGATGAAATATGATCAAATGAACAGTTGGTACGTATTATCTCAGCTAGTTATAAACATAGAACACTTACAAGTTATATAGTATATAAGGAAAACAAATATAAATTTATAAAGTTTGGATTAGCCTATATTATTATATCACAATTTCATGTCAAAAACGATCAATTCACTTCAAAGGTTCCAGAGTTTTTTCAGTTGTGACTTTGAAGCTTGGAAGCTGACAAAAAACCGAAGTCGACAAATATACAAATACATTTATGTTAGAATAAATTATTGAGAAATGAGTTGTTACTTACTGATAATTGTCAGATTGACTCTGGAATTTCTGGTGGGTGATCGCTTGAAATCGACCCTGCACCGATACACTCCGCTGTCCCTGTCTCTGACTGAGTCGATGGCCAAAGCAGCTGGTTTATCATCCTGGTGGAAATGAGCACGTCCGCCAAACGTTGCCACATCGGACCAATGCTGAGGCTCCTCATCCTCTTGACCTCTTGAATCAAAGCTGCAAAACATTTTTCAAATAACCTTTTCAGACATCAATAACAACTTTTCTCTGCTTATCTGATCGCCCACTTCCAAGCGATAAGAAGCACAGAGATTAATTTATGTACATCATCAATAATTCATTATTGATGTTCATTGAGATTACGCATGCACAAAATTCAGAATATCAACATCAATTAATATCATAGTTTTATGTTACATTGGATTTGATTGGCAAGTAGTCAGAAATCCGACGACAGGCAATTCGTCAAACATATTTGTGGAAGTGATAAGCAGATTTTACAAGAAGGAAAGAAGTTGCTTATGCACAACATTGAATAAACATAAAAAATCAGCCAACAAAACCTAGACTGTCATGGAATCAGGATGAGTACATTGAACGATCATTTCTAAACGAACAATAATATTCATATAATTATCGCTATAATAATATAAACTCCGTGAATATAGTTCTTATCATGAAGTTCTGTGAGGAGTTTGCTATCATGAGGTTGAAAATGTTGGGAATATGATATAGAATGAAGGAGCTCTGATTATGAAGATGGTTGATAGTAATAAGTTGAATTTAAAGAAAAGTTTGTTGTAATAATGGATTAATAACAGTTTGACATTATTGGGAAAAGCACCTATAAATTATGTGGTTCGAAATAAGAGATGTCATTGAAAAATTGATTTTTATTGAGCAGTTAATGAGTACATTAAACCCGTACGCACTCTTATCGTTTTTACTGCATTCAATACAATTCCAGTTCAAACTGGACGACAGTTTACCACCTTCAAACATAACTTGAAACTCGGATCTTGAATAATCATGATAATTCACTGTTTGAACTAAAAATCATCCAATTCATAATCCACGCACACGTCTCAGACCTCAACCTCTTCATCCTGAAAAAATACTATAAACTTAGTATGAACGCCTATGAATGTTTACGGGTCTAAAAGTATACTATTCCCAATCTTAATTGGTCTATTGTTAAAAAGAGAGACAACTTTTTCACTCTTATAGGTGATATAATCCCCTATTCAGCGATGCCACTGAGCTACTTAATAGCATGAGGATTAATCATCGTAATATGGGAACTGCCAGGAACCTGAACGGCCCAAACACGGAAGAGAGCAGCAACTCATGTTTCTCAAGAGAGGATTCCTGTTTCACAATAAGTCTTTTGAATAACTTCGAACAATGATTTGAACAATGAAACAATCATAATTCAGCTTTCTTGGTTGATTGGTTCTATAAGTCTATGATGACAAAATGCATGATAAATAAGACAGAGCGCTGTCCTTTCTCACAAAATAAAATAAATAAAGCATGTATCCTTATTAAAGTTCATTGAACTTTATTTTAACTTTATTGAATAGTTGGAAAACTGTTCACAGTGAAGAGATTTTTCGTAGAGTCTAGACTAGCTCACACAAGAATTCAATATCCAAATTTCATTTATTTTACTCCCATAGGAAGCTAAATTCCTATATGATGGTTTTCTCTCTCGAATTTTCTAGAGAAATATTTGCAATAGATACACCAGTTTATTTTTATTTGAGTCACATTTAAGAAAAAAAAATCACTCATTTTATCGGTCCTTGGATCTGATAATTCAGAGGAACTCATATAGTCTGCCTACAGACAGTCTGTATCCTTTTATTATTGGTTCACCAACGCATGTTTCGGAGGTGATTTTTCTGGTAAAACTCTTAGACAATCATTCTGAATACATCCATCATTGGTTTTTGTTGTTGTATTCTCTTCACTCTTTCTCTTCATCACTTCTTAACATTTTTTATTCCTTTGGAATAGTGGATAGCAAATCAATATCTCTCAAGAAATACTCTCTTACTATCGTAATTCCTTTTTCACGTCTTGACTATTAATTCCTCAGCATCCTTCTTACTTTTTACAGATAACATGAACTCGTCTTCACGCACAGACCTTTGGTCCATGTGAAGACTATATTTCCTCTATTGATAGCTGTTATTTCATTGTTGTTGTCTCTCTTTTTTATAGGCACATTGTTTACTTTGCAAATTTTATGTATATTTTTTTTATTTCTCAGCTTTTATCTGATTTCTTGTTTATTTATTTTCATAATCTAACTAAATTTATTTTAGTATGAGTATTGCTACGGCCAGGTGACAAGTTGTTTATGTAAAAATCAGCTGGTAATAGCAAATATAATGTTTGCAATGTTTGAAAGCTCGAGAAGGTTTTCCAATAGAAGTATAAATAGTTGAGTTCGTGTTAAGCAGTTCAAGTGTTAATTTTCCAAAAGTTATTCTTAATAAAATCCATGTTTAAAACGCCTCTGACTGTTTTATTTATGTAAATTCATAACAATTGGTGTCAGAAGTGGGATAAGTGCATTTGAGGTGGGTTTATCTATTCGAAAAGTGATTTTATTAGTGTTTTTCAACTATTCATTTGTTCATCCATTTTTTTGTGTTTACTTTTAACAGTTATACTGGTTTGAGATTTAAAATGGCTGGAAAAGGTTTAAAACTTTCATGTTTGAAAGTGAGTGAATTAAAACAAGAATTAGAAGAACGAGATCTTGAAATAAGTGGTAATAAAGCTATTCTGCAAGAACGACTTCGTGTGGCATTGGTTGAGGAAGGTTTGGATCCGGACATATTCCTCTTTGAAACCCCATATGGTGAGTTAAAGTCAGCTTTGGAAAGAAAATTAGAAGAGAACAGAGATATATTTGAGGAAAAATTGCAGGAAAATCATAATTTCTTAAGAAATGAAATAAAAAACATGGAAGATAAATTTGAGAAAAATCATAATTTTGTAAGAAATGAAATGAAAGACATGGAAGAGAAAATGAAAAACATGGAAGATAAATTTGAAAAGAAGTTTGAAAAACTACAGGAACACAATAATGGCATTGAAAGATCAATCTCTATGGTTGATGTTGCCTCTGTTAATCAAATTAGAGAAGACACTTCTGTAAGTTATCAAAAAGCACCTATCATCCTGCCAAGTCATCCAATTGGGCTACCCACTTTTGATGGAAAGATGCCATGGGAAGATTACCGTTCCTTGCTTGAGACAGCTGCTGACATACATGGCTGGACACCTGCAGTGAAAGCTGCAATGCTTAGCCTGTCACTCCGTGGAGATGCATTAGCAGTTCTCCAAACAATCCCTATGGCTGATAGGCAGAACTTCGATGTGCTTCTGATACACATAGAAATGAGGTTTGGCAATCAACACATGGATCAACTTTACCGTTCACAACTCAAGAATAGGATCCAGAAGCCAAACGAATCACTCCAAGAGTTCGAAAGTGATATTGCCCACCTGGTAAGAAAAGCCTACCCATCTGTGGATGATAGAGTATATGAGATTCTAGCCATTGAGAGGTTCCTGGATGGTCTTTGGGAACCTGAAACTCAACAAGCTATTAAATTGGCTCACCCTCAGACACTCAGTGAGGCCCTCACCCAGGCTTTGGAATTCGAAGCAGTACGACAATCAGTGAAGGGTAATGCCCGAGTCCGGGCTGTTGGAGCAAAGGATAGTAGTGATGAGTCTCTGGAAGAATTGGTGAAGAAAGTCATAGAAAAGTTAAGAACAGGAAGGAGGGAGATACGTTGCTGGCGCTGTGGAGAGAGAGGGCACCTGCGTAATAAGTGCCCAAATAAATCAACCACTGAGAAGAATCAGGAAAACTAAAGAGGGTTGATGTAAAGGGGCAACCATCAACCTGTAGACAGAAGACCCTCTCCCCATGTACAAAACCAGTCATTGCAATGTTATCTGATAAACCCCACAGTCTTTACATTAATGGAATGGTGAATGGAAGCTCCTATAAATTACTTATAGATACTGGAGCCACTAAGACAATAATAAACTCCAAAACAGTAGCTAACCAGCAAGATATCTCACCAACAACCTGGAAGCTGAAAACTGCTACAGGTGGGCCTGTGAGTGTCTGTGGAGAGATGATTGCCACCTTCAAGATTGGTAAGGCCTGTTTTAAACATTGTGTACTTGTGGCAGAGATTAGTGAAGAAGTCATACTAGGCTTGGATTTTCTTTCTACTTTTGGCCTAGAGTTGGATCTTAGAAGGAAGACATTGACCATTGGTGGAGATGAAGTTGTTCTACACTCTGGAAAAGACTGTACAGCCCAAATACAACTGCTGAAAGAAATCACAATACCAGCAAGGAGCCAGATTGTGACTCATGCTACGACAAAGGAGGATGTCCCTGTGGGGATTAATGTGTTGCTAGAGCCAGAAATCCATGAGGAGGAGCTTGGTCATGGTGTCCTAGTGGCTAGGACACTTTTTCTTACTAGCCAAGAATTCCCTGTCCTCTTGATGAATGTGAATGATTATGAAGTTACTTTGAAGAGAAGTAGTACTTTGGGACATTGCGCACCAGTCACATCTGTCATACAACAAATGCAGACAACTCAACCACAGAAGAAGTGTCTCCCAGAGAAGCTGAAGGCCTTTGTTGAAGTATCCTGTCAAGATCTAGTCAAAGAACAACAAAATGAAGTAAGGGACCTCATAACTAATTATCAGGATATTTTTGATATAGGAGAGGGCCCAAAAGGCAGAACCAACATAGTTGAGCATGCAATAGATACTGGAAATGCCAGACCCATCCGCCAGAACCCTAGAAGGTTACCTCTGGCTAAAAGAGAGGAAGCTAGAAAAATAATTAAGGAAATGGAAAATGAAGGTATAATTGAACCATCCAATAGCCCTTGGATTTCACCAGTGGTGCTTGTAAAAAAAAAGGATAATACACTCCGGTTCTGTGTGGACTATCGTCTTCTGAATGACGTCACCAAAAAAGACAGTTACCCTCTACCTCGAATTGATGACACACTGGATAGCCTGGAAGGTTGCAAGTTGTTTTCGACTCTGGACCTGAAAAGTGGATACTGGCAAGTTGGACTTGAACCTAAGGACAAAGAAAAGACTGCATTTTCAATCGGAGAAGGTCTTTGGCAATTCACTGTGATGCCATTTGGCTTGTGTAATGCTCCAGCAACCTTTGAAAGATTAATGGAGAATGTGTTGAGGGGACTGTCATGGGAAACTTGCCTGGTCTACCTGGATGACATCATTGTCTTGGGAAAGTCTTTCCAACATCAGCTGGAAAACTTGAAGCAAGTATTTGAAAGACTAAGACAAGCTAACCTGAAGCTCAACCCAAAGAAGTGCCATCTGTTTAAAAGACAGGTTAATTACCTAGGGCATGTGGTATCTGATAAAGGTGTGTCTATGGATCCTGAGAAGGTAACAGCCATAACCAAGTGGCCAGTGCCCAAAGACAAATCAGAAGTGCGGAGTTTCCTTGGCCTTTGCACATATTATCGACGGTTTGTGATGGGATTCTCTGGTATAGCAAAACCCCTCATCAAGCTGACAGAGGAGAAACAAAGTTTTCTCTGGGACAAAAATTGCCAGCAGGCCTTCAACAGACTAAAGGAGACACTTTGCCAAGCACCTATATTGGCTTACCCAAGAGTTGAAGGCAAGTTCATTCTTGACACTGATGCCAGCAACACAGCAATTGGTGGAGTACTTTCTCAAGAGCAAGATGGGGAGGAAAAGGTCATTGGATATTTTAACAAGGTGCTGTCAAAACCTGAGCGTAACTACTGTGTTACTAGAAGAGAACTGCTAGCAGTAGTGAAATCAATCAGCCACTTCCACAAATACTTATATGGACGTCAATTCCTGCTGAGAACTGATCATGCATCCTTGACATGGCTTCTCCGGTTCAAGTCTCCTGAAGGACAAGTGGCAAGATGGATCCAGCACTTACAAGAATATGACTTTAAATTTGTACACCGAGCTGGAAATAGTCACCTGAATGCTGATGCCCTTTCTCGAAGACCCTGTGAGGAGGACTGCAAACACTGCTCACGCCAGGATGGGAAGGAAGTTTTGGTACATAGGACAACTATTGCCAATGACCACTGGCAAGGTGCTGAGTTACTTAAGGATCAGGAAGAAGACCCTGATCTGAAGCACCTTTGGTTGTGGAAACGTTCTGCAAGACGACCTAGTTGGCAAGAAATAGCACCTTTTCCACCACATGTCAAGTCCCTCTGGGCACAATGGGACTCTATTGTGGAAGACAGAGGAATCCTCAAAAGGAAGCTAGAGAATGCAGCTGGTGATCAGCATAAGCTGCAAATTATTGTTCCCAGGAAAAGGATTCCTGAAGTGCTGAGACAAATACATGATGGAGTCTCTGGGGGCCATTTTGGAGTTCATAAGACACTGGAGAAAGTACGAGAGAGGTTTTACTGGCCAAATTCAAGCAAAGATGTCAAGAACTGGTGTCGCAATTGCACTGTTTGTGCATCTGCAAATGGCCCCTTGCATAGAAAGAAGGCCCCCATGAAACAATACAATGTTGGAGCACCTTTTGAGCGAATAGCCATTGACATAGCTGGACCATTTCCATTGTCTGACAGTGGGAATAAGTATATCCTGGTAGTGATGGATTATTTCAGCAAATGGGTCGAAGCCTATGCCTTGCCAAATCAAGAAGCAATCAGTGTTGCTGATGTAATAATCAAGGAATTTGTCAGTCAGTTTGGTGTCCCATTAGAGTTACATTCTGATCAAGGAAGGAACTTTGAGTCTTCAGTGTTTTCCCGTATATGTGAGGTGCTGGGAATCCATAAGACAAGGACTACACCCCTTCACCCTCAGTCAGATGGAATGGTGGAGCGTATGAACAGGACCATGGGAAAATACCTGTCAAAAGTTGTATCCAAGCATCAACGAGACTGGGATCAATATCTTCACCTATTCCTGATGGCATACCGAAGCTCTGTCAATGAGTCTACAAAACTTTCACCAGCCAAGGTAGTGTTTGGGCGAGATATTAGACTGCCTTGTGACTTAAAGTTTGGATGTACACCTGGAGAGGATTTGGTAGGAGAGGACTATGTCACCCAGTTTCGGAAACAGATGGATGAGATTCATGAGATTGTTCGAACCAACATCCAAGGAACCAGTGACAAGATGAAAGAACGCTATGATATCAAGGCAGATCATGGTGGATACCAGCCTGGAGACTTAGTTTGGTTCTACAACCCACAGCGACGTCAAGGGTACTCCCCCAAATTACAGACTTCCTGGGATGGACCTTTTGAAGTGGTTACTAGAATCAATGATGTAGTCTACCGGATCAAGAAACCTAGAGGAAAACCAAGAGTTGTCCACTTCAATCGACTGGCACCATTCCAGGGAGACAATACTGCAGGTAATGCCCAAGATGTGAGAACTATTCAACCAATTGATCCCAACTTTGAAGAATTTATGGCCAATTTGGACATGTTCCAGAAAGCTGAGGTTACAAAAGTCTGTTATCAAGATTTGTTCACCCTACCAAAAGACTATGCTCTGGCTCACTGTGTAGCTAAAAATCTTGGAGCTTCTCGGGGTATTGCTACAGTATTTAGGAAAAAGTTTGGAGGACTGAATGATCTGGAACTTCAGAGACCAGCTGTTGGAAGAACACTACACCTTCAGAGGCAAGGAAAACAGCTCTTCTGCTTGGTGACAAAAGATCAACCTCAGCAGGAGTCCACCTATCAAGCCTTGTGGGAGAGCCTAAATCATCTGCGGAATTGTCTTCAAACTCTGGGAGTGAAGCAGCTTGGAATTCCCCGATTAGGTTGTGGCTATGATGGGTTGGACTGGAAAATCGTGAGGCCAATGATTGAAACAATCTTCAAAGAAACTGGGATTACCATCTCAGTTTGCATGTTTGCTCCATGGGCAGCTAGTCAGTTGTATCCAGTAAGGCCACCCCCAATCTGCAGACCTGTAACTGTTCTGGGACAGAACAGTCTTAAGGAGGGAGCAGTGCTACGGCCAGGTGACAAGTTGTTTATGTAAAAATCAGCTGGTAATAGCAAATATAATGTTTGCAATGTTTGAAAGCTCGAGAAGGTTTTCCAATAGAAGTATAAATAGTTGAGTTCGTGTTAAGCAGTTCAAGTGTTAATTTTCCAAAAGTTATTCTTAATAAAATCCATGTTTAAAACGCCTCTGACTGTTTTATTTATGTAAATTCATACTAAATTTATTTTAGTATGAGTATAATAACTATTTCTTTATATATTATTTGTGATTTTCTGAAGTGTGAAATGATGGATTAGAAGCTTTCTTATGTTATTGTAAAAAAAGAGGAATAAAAATCATTCAATCATTGAATAATTTCTATTGACATTTTCATGCGTATTCCACTCAAACCCCGGCCTTAGTTCGGAATCAGTACGTTTATTCCAAAACCGCAAGTCAGTTATCACTTTGGACAATTGACACTATATCACTTGCAGTTCATTGTTCGTTGCAGATGGTACAATTGCAGATTGATTCCATTGAGGACTCGAGGCTACCAACTACCGTTGTAGCATAAAAAATTGCAGCAGTTAATGGAACCAACATTTATTTGGAATGGGCTTCGAGTAGACAGTTCATAGAAATACAGTGGTGGAGGGTATTTTGAATCTCCACCTTTCCTCAACTATAGAACGAAATTCAGCTGGCAAGTGAGACTGAGACACGTATCGGGCTGGTCTTTTATGAACAGATGTTGTTGACAGGAGCTGGAGAAAGACTCGACCTATTTATCAATGCAGTGGGGTCTCGCCCGCCCAAATAGCAAAACGGCTTTCCACTAGCGACTACAACTCGCTTCCACTATTAATAACGCCTCTTTTGTGTGCATTTGTACGTGAGTCTGTGTACTACCAATACGATAAAGAGAGAAGAGGAAAAGATAGACTAGAAGAGATGGTGATAATGGAGGGAAGTGGACGAGAAAAAGAGAGGGTGCTAAATAGAGAAAGAGAGAGAAAAAAGTAGGAGAAAAATCGAATGAATGAGTGTTGAACTTACGCTTAGAATTCTTAGAGTAATTCGAGTTGATCATAGCTGTAACATGCCTTCCAAGCGGACCCCAGTCGACTCAACAGATCAATAGTCACTCAACAGTCAATTTGCTCTTCTCATGAGTGCGCACTCAACTTTATTGACACCACTCCATGTATCATGTAGGGACAAATATATTAACAGCTTCATAAATTCTTTCCATTCACGGGCACAAGCTTGAGTGTCATACAATTAATTGACCATATCCTTCAAGTGAGAAAATCATTACCTCTAATTTTACTTGAAAATAATCTTGAAACAATAATGAATCATTCCGTAATTGATCACGTATATCAAACAATTAGTGAACGGAAAATTAAATTTATGGAATTACATCGAGCTAAGAGACACCTTGTTAGTAGCTGATTTCAAGTTTTGTGGCAGAAGTAAGTTCACTTACTTTTGAATCTACAAATCTCGGTAAGTAGAGATTTGAAAAGTTACAACGCTCAGTAGAGCATGTACTAATGGGCGTGTACTTTCATGTGGGGCATGAACCATTGTCAATCTCAAACTCATCTTCAGTCCAGTCATTGGAGGCGAAAAAGTGCCATTGTGGTAAGTTACCACGAGAATTTTCTGTGCAATATTTGTGAGTTCATAGGTAAACTAAATACAAAAACCTGACCTTTTATCCCTGGTGCGTACTTCCACAATGCCCTAAAAATACCTAGAGTGTCTCCAAGACACCGAAATTTCGGCTCTGTTTTCAGCTTTCTCCAATTTACCTCCAAACTGATCCTCGCACGAAAAAACATCCACGACTTTTTACTACACTTATTTTACAAGAGAATGACTCCAACTAGACTGAAGGATGAATTCTCTCACTTTGTCAAAGTTATGGTGATTTGAAAAAAATTAAAATTTTAGGTTTTGATCTTTATATTTCAGGAATGGAGTTGAATTGGAACCGTTGAGCGGAGCAGATGTATTATTGGCAGCTCTCTCATCTGTTTTGATAATGCTGTTGGATATTGTGCTATGTGTTTTTCAAAAACAATAAAGTCATTAAACTGTCATTGAACTTTGAAGGATTTAATTTATATCCGGCGTGTGTTATATCACTTCTTCTGGCATTGAATCTAACCCGGGGATCACCTCGGGAATCGAGGGGATCACCTCGAGGGGTTTTCAAGGTGTAAAAACCTCGTGTTCGACAATATTCGTGGAGAGAAGAAAAGAGTGGTACGTGAGAGATCATTATATTAGATTTATTAACATCAAAACGGAATGTCACTTTGGGGCAGTATAATATAGAGCGAGCCCATAGAATTGGCAGACGAATTGCTGAAAATGTAGGCCAATTATAGTCAAATTGTGGAACTATAAGGGAAATATTGAGATTTCACAGCAAAGGAAAAAGTTCCAAGTCACTAATATCGGAGTGGAAGAAGATAATTTATCTCGAATCAGAGACATTCGTGGGGAGTTGAAGCAGTTCATGGCTTCAGGAGTGGGGCAACATTTTGTTTTGCAGTATGACAAACCTCGGTCGTCTCTATACGCTAGATGAGTTGAAAATACAATCTGGAAATGGAAAAGTTCAAGATTCGGATATGAATGGAGAAGTTCAGATAGGGGTGAAATTAAATGTGAGCTCTACTCCCGTCGAGGTAGGATCGGCAGTATCAGAACAAATTCCAAGTGATGATCCAATTCAGTCAGTCCAAGGGAATTCTTCGGAGATTGCTACACAAAGTGATACACGCCTAAAGGTGAATCTCAGCCCGAAAAAGTCACTAAGTAGGTTCGAGAAGTACTACTGTGAGAGCGATGGTCCACGCGGAGGATGACAACCCTACCAGGAAAACTCGCTACTCGGCTTACAATAAATGGGTAAGAAGGGATGGGTTCAGAAGGCAGACACAGGTTTCTCTGGTCTAATAACAAGAAAGCAGCTGAAAAATTGACAAAACCAAAAGGTAGAACTTCAAATAATCCTGCAACAATGTAATTTAGAGTGAGAGCGTGGCTAGACCTAGAATAACGAGTAACACCTTCGCAATACAAGTCACCTTGTCCAGGGAGCCGGCCACTTTTGGAATAGCATACGACGTGTGTAGGGGGCGGTAAATGTATGCAAGACTAAAATATTAGTTAAGTTTCATCATTTGTTCACAAGTAGGGAGCCATCAGCCATGGAGGGCCCATTTCTACCAAGCCCCCCACCATCGAAAAAGTTGATTCTATTTTGAAGCGATAAATTAGTGTCTGATAGAACAAGGATTTAGAAATAGTATTGCAATAAACATCATGATACCAATAATTTAAGAAATTTGTTGATAAGATTACCACTTGAATCTCAGCATTTTTTGGTCTGCACGAAAAAATGTTCAACAGCTTTCCCTCGAAAACTACTGAGGACTAATAAGAGAAATTTATTACTATTTTAGAGAGCTAAATCATCCGTAGAGAGATTTTTAAGTATAGATGTAAGATCGATCATTCCGTTATAAAGATCAAAACTAGTAAAAGCTTCAATTTTTAAAATTTTTTGTAAAATTTAGATAGAGGTGAAACTTGGAACAAATACGGTCTCAGAGGATGAAGTTTGTGTGAAACCAGTATACTAAAAAATTGCGGCAATGTTTTTTTCTCGTGCCATGCTTAGTTTGGACGTTAATTAGGAAAAGCTAAAAACAGAGGCGGAATTTCGGTATTCTTGGGGCACCCTGTGATACGGACGAGGGATAAAAGGTCTAATTTTTAAATTTAGATTACCATTAGAAACATTGCACCCTAGAAACATAGCACGGAAAATTCGCCGGGCTACTCATTTTTACCTGCGTCAAATCTCCCGTGACCTGACTACTTACAATATTCACCATCACAAAACTTCCATTTTGACTATGAAAAATGTACACAATCAGGGTTTCATTAAAATCTCACCATTCACGTCAATTTATCTAATTATTTTATTTATCCAATAATCAAAATTTCTCCTTTTACTAAAATTGACTGCATGTGCATAGGTTGAACAAGTATTGTAACATAATTATTATTGTCATTGCATTTCACAGAGAGTGAGAAAAAAATAATTCTTACTGTTCTACTATACCTACATGTTGAAAAAGCAAGCATAAAAAATGACAGTTTTCAACCACTTCAATATTTCCTCACAACCAGTAGCACTTTTTCCAATTATACAACATAATGTGAGTGAGTGTATTGCCTGAGTTGGTTAGTTCTGAATTACAACTAGACTATGCGGTGAGAGTAGACCATCAATCATGAAGCAGGAATATTGTTTCTGTCATCAAAGCAGGCAAATGTCTGTCAGCTCAGTGAGAAACGCAACCGCAAATCGCGCTTACATTGTAGCTCTCTATGATGTAAAATGATCTCTTCCGTAGCTACTATTCTCTTATATAAGTGCTGTGATGATCACATGTGCAATCGCATAGAGTTGAAAACAATTCAGAACAATTTTAACAACTCAATAGCCTCATTATGAATATAACCACTCAGATGGGTATATAACTGGTCTCAGATGACTATTTGTCAAGGCAATTTATTTACATGGCATAGAGTGGTGTAGTCTAAGAAAAATTTGGTAGCAATATGAGTACAGATAATAAATTGTTTTTTTAAAATTTGTATTTAGTCAATGTTTTGTTAACTTCATTTTTATTTTGTATTTTAATATCAATTTTAGAGCTTTTTATAGTAAATTTTATATTAGATGGTAACTCCCACACAGGATACCCTCGGAAGTACCTAATTTCACAGTTTGGATTTATTACAGCCATCTGTTGTACATGTCAGCTGGATAGCATTCTAATACTTGTACTTCTGTATTGATTTTTTATACATAGCGTGAAATAAAAAAATATTATTATTATAATCTAACGTAGTGCTGTATTGTGGCATACTAACTTTTTGTATATAATCACTGGTACTTATATCAAATTTTTGATCCTAAAATCTCTTTTCTCATATCTCCTTTAAAACATTTACAGTGTTGTGGACATGGAAAGAAAGAATGGGCAGTAATCTACTGTGATATCTGCTTGTATCATAAGTCTTCCGGGCGAAGCTAATTGTTTACTTTCTCCCCGTACTCTCTTCGCCGTGTGGTTTATCTAAGTATCATTAGAATGATAGATTAGAACTTTGTGGAATTTTATGAACTTAATGGAATGTTCTTATCATGGCAATAAAAGTGGTCTCAAACAATGTAGAATATTCAATGTGTTTATTTTAGAAATAGATAGAGACAGCTCGGTTTTTCAAACAATTAAACCTATAAATAGGAGAAACTCTCGTAAAAGTCAGTCAGTTGTGATTCGAACGTGATAAAGTGAGAGTGACAATTCCCGCTCATACAATCCGGATTACCAGTGAGCGCTTATACAGACCGTGATAAACACACGTCTGTTGTTAAAGTTATAATCTCAGTATATTGTGGCAGATTATTATTCAAGCTTACTTAACAGTTTATAAAGTGACTCGTAAGTGAAGTGCTTGTAGAGTTTCAACTGTTATGTATTAGACGCTTCTCCTTGAATTATTGAACAGTTAATATTAGATCAGCCTTTTAACATTTATTGATTGATTTTTGAACAGTAGTATAGCAGAAGATTAGCTAAAGATTATCGATTTATCTGCTTCTGGTTGCTTATTTTGTGTAAGAAATAACTGATTAGTGCGAGTTGTGGATCATTTGTATTAATAAAGTGCGAGTGTTAATTTAATGTGTTGCCAGCGTTATTTTAGAGATAGAACCCATAACAATATTATCACTGGTTTACCTCCAATACCTTCGTAGAGTTATAAAAGCTGGTTTTTAGCAACTAGGTCTGTGAGTATTTTTGATTGTTAGTTGAACATAAGCTTGACTTTACATTGATAAATACAGATGAGTAGAAAGTTGAGCTCTTTGATTTCCTTAAACGGTCGTACCTACTTGAAAAGTAGCCTTCTACCTTCATATCAATATCAAAATTCTCTGAAATTCTGTTTCGATATGGATTCACCAAAATGATTGATTATTCTGAATTATGAATATTCAATAATTTTCATATTCGTTTTTTTTTTGGTGGATGAAGCCCAGATAGGTGATGATGGTGATTAATGAGTTAGAACTACAGTTATAGGTGGTTCCGAACCACCATATGAAAAGTAGAATTTCAATTTTCAATTGAGTATTTTTCATTGACTTCCATTTCATTCGTGTGATGGTAATCAGTGAATTATTGACATTGAGAAAAAATCAAAATGAAAAGTTGCATAGAACGTGTCACCAATAACATCATATTATGGTAAACTGATGAAATTTTTATGAATCTGGATAGGTTTTCTTAACAAAATGACTGGTTATAATGTTATGACTCTCTCAAATTCACAACAACCCCTTGCCACCCTCTCGCCACTGAGTCAATATAATCATTACCCTTGTCTCTCCCTTAAAGCACACGCAAGTACACCAATATGCGTTTAATTCACGATAATTCACGTTTGCCTGAATACTAATTAATTATGCCCCAAGCAATCTGACGTCGAAGACTGTTAATTAAATCAGCAATTCAGCCAGTTTACGTTGCTCAATGATTGTGAACCATCTCTCCGGTAATTATGGAGTGAGAAGTGCATCCATCAGCCAGACAAAAACGTCTGCCAAAGTTATGTTCGCTCTTCTATTCAGCAGGCATGACCTACTGAGCTGGATTTGACACATGATTTGAAAACATGTTGAGTGGATTACATTTGACTTGTGTACGCATTCAACAATAACAGATTTGTTAATGGATTCGACCCTGATTGTAGAGGTATAACTCATAATCGAGAGCAGAGAATGATACAGGATGCAACTTTTACTGACAATATACTGCGTGTTTAGTAGAGTCTATTTAGAAGAAGTTTTTTTATGAAGATTTGTGTGACATAAGTCATAAAATAGATGGGGCTGTAAGGGATTGCAACTTTGTAGAGATCACTCACTATTCATATCTCCTTCTTCAGATACCAATTTGATGTTTAATTTTATGTTTATGTAAATCTTAATTTTTTCATCTTCATTCGCCGGTCAGAAAGGGTTATTCATGAATCACCCATCAATTTAAGATAATACTGTATGGATATCGCTGTATACTTTCACGTAATTTCCGAAAGTAATTTCTTGCCTCTTGTTTCTCATTTTGGTTCCAGGCCTCAAAGATCTAAGAAGTAAACTACCGAGAACGCTACTTCTGTCAAAAAATCAATAGAGCTATGGTTTCAATAGTCTAATGTTTTAGACCAAATATTAGTCTTTATTTCTATGAGGGAGTCAACTATCATGAATAAATCCGTTTCAAACGACTTACGTCTAAGGTCGCCGGCAGAAGGAGCGTTCACCAAGCGTTACAGGCATCAAGCTTCATGAAAAAATGCGGCTTAATGTCATTGACAGTGTCGTGTTAGCCTATCACAGTAGTTTTCACGCAGTCAGTAATATTAAGCCGATCGCAGATTTTATTTATAACGCATGTCGCCATCGCGTATCGCGTATTACGCTTGAAAAACGCTCTGTTTGTGGTCTGCCCAGAACTTACAATACAATATTGCTAGAGTTATGGATCTACTTTGCAGACAGAGACTTACAATCTTTACAGTGTGGCTGGAGTAGAGAGGGTCAAATTGGATAAATGCAAAACTCAAAATGATTTAATGCATTTGAACTAATTCAGAAAAACTAAAATTCTATTTCTCACTAGAATCTCTGCGTATGCAAAAATAATTTTTTTTTTTTTAGATAATAATATTGGCTGTTGTTCTCTGTAGATCTTCAAGGATTAATTGAATGTTAGTGCATGACTGGCAGTGTAGGAGCTTACCTGTAAACAGGAATCAAAGGCACCCGAACGCCAACTCCAGCACCATGGCCTTCCTTGTACCAGAGAACCAGATGAACTTTGTCCCCTGGCAGCTTCGTTGATAAGTCGCATGGCAACCTCGCTATGCTTCCAGCAACACCAGTCGCGTCATCAATGGGAACTGCAATAGGTGATAAATTCAAATATATTAAAAGAAAGTCGTGATGACAATCCATTCAAGTGGAAAGAGCAGTTTTATAACAGCTGTAATGACTGCGTTATGACTTCTTTATTTCGGCTCTTATAATATCTAAACTAAATTCGAAATTATGTCTACTTTCTCTGGACTATTGGACTGTGTTAGTGCTACGTTTTTAAAGTGAGCTCCTAAATTGATATTTTTGAGTTGGAAAGAATCAGTAATTGTATTTGAAGTGAAATTCCTAGTTCAAGTTGGACATAACCTTAAATTCGGGTTTTTTATTTAAAAATTTGTAAAAAAAGCAGTTGTGGGCTATGCCTGTTGTATCTTTACTTGATTGTATTTTGTGCTATAAATAAATGGATTAAAACCAATGTTATGAGATGCTAAGCTGCAAACGAATTATTTATAATAGATTTTGTAGTTGTAATAATAATTGAGTCTAAACATCTACAAACGATATTATATTGAATGTATGTATGGTTGCTTCAAATTAGCAGGGATGCTGCTGGTAATCTCATCCAGTCCGCGTATTGGTCCTGAATATTACGTACCGGTACTTACTCGTATTAAGTGCCATTACTTAGCCAAGCTATGTACCACTTTTAATATCATCTTGCCCCCCCCCCCCGCTCCTTTAACTCGAACTCCCCCCTCACACTCTGACGAGAAAGATCACAGCATTTTTTTTTATTTTGATTATGTTCAAAATGAACATAATCAAAATAAAATAATAATAATAAAATATAATAATTTGATTATGTTTAAATTATGTTCATTATGTTGAGAAAATTCATTTGATTAAAAAATTTAAAGAGAGTAGAGTATGACCACGAATATGATCATTATAATTAGATTGAAATTCAAATAACACAATAGATGTGACACTCTTAAACAATTGTGTGTCAAAAATGTATCTGATACATTATGAATTACCGTTTTCCAAATGTGGTTGGAGAAACTTACAGTTGAACAATATCAAGGTTGGATTGTTATGTATTGTTTATGAAAATTCAATATAAGCCAAGCACGCTCTGTTCTTCAAACTCTCTAGTAAAATTTAAAAAGCTACTGGAGAGCTCGAGGCGTTATAGCAAAAAGATATTTAGGTCTTCAGTAACACTGAATGTTTTATGTATCGTTCAAGAATTTCTTTAATCAGAAAATTATAATTTTAGTATCAATAACATTTTTAAAATCAGGTATTAATCATACTAAACTGTAAAGAGCAGGAATTTGGGAATTGGTATTAATAGAGATAAAACAGATTCTAGATTATGATAGTTGAAAATATATAAGTAGTGTCATTATTGTTCTATGCATTTTACAAATCTAAACGAATGAATTATTCAACGATATGAATATAAGATGCAATTTGATAACGATAATATGATTGTGATGTATCTACATGAAACGGCAAAGTTTGAACACATAAATGTCCATTCTTGGAAGAGGATATCCAAGAATATCCTTCTCATGAACACTTTAAATAAACTAAAACCGGTATGAGAGTTAAAAACTAGAATAAGATAAATAAATTATTTAAAGGGAATGAATGATTAGAACAAAGTGATTAATAGGGTTAATTTACAATAATAATAGAAGTTATAGATTGATATTTTCTGATTGAGAGTAAAACAATGGGACAGAATAATAGATTATTTTTAAATGAGATAATTTTTGTTTAACATTAGTATGAAAGTTAGTAAAAAAGCATGATTTAAAAGGGGAAAAAATAGAGAAAGATATTTTAAAAGGTATTTCAAAAAAGAAATGATGTGAGAGTGAGAGAAACGGTGAGGATAGTGTGAGTTATAAAGGATGAAAGGAGAGGTGAGAGAGTGAGGTTGATCAGGCCGGAAATCGCATTTACATCCCTAGGCGCTGTGGTGCGGTGCAGCACGATGTTTCATTCATGACGATGCAGACACCAATGTCTCTTGGCATGTTATTCTCATACGGTAGTATCAACCCCAGAGGAAAACTATTGCTATAGAGGGTAGAAGTCAGTGAGGCATACAAATCCAATGTCATACTTGGTCACAGATTTTCTCTTTTTGGACTGTTCGAGAAATGTTTTTTAATTTTTATTGCAGTCTGCGATATTGATATTTTCAATAACATGGGGTGCATGCACAATGGAGTATCTAATACTTTATAATAACCACCATAGCAAAATAAAACTTGCTGCGGAATGGTATAAGACAGATTGGAGCAGCTTAAATGAATATCACCATTCCACAGCATGTGTTTAATTTCTGAATGGTGATTATCCTTGGAGTATTTAATGCTTTACTGTGCAATCCCTTCACTTCTTGCTCAAGAGTCCTCCTATAGACAACCCATAGCAGTACAGTACTACTTTCTATATCTATATGTTATACCTACAGTAGTTCTGTGGACAGTAGACCTCATTCGCCCTAAACTCCTTACTCAAAAGGGGATGATATTTTCGAAAAAAAGTTCAAGAGCACTTTCAGCTTAATTTTTATTGATGATACAAAATACAGATTCAATATTTTGAAAATCCTAAATTTTTTCGCTCCCTAAAAATCACCTCTGATAAACGGTTTCTCTGCATGTTCAGTAACTCTTGATATTATCCTACAATCAATAAAAGCATAAATTATCCATAAACAAAAACGTTCAAAATTATAACACCACATTAAATTAGTTTCACTTCCTTGTGAAATTGATATTTATACCCCAAGCTTCAAAGGGATAAATTTCACAAATTTTTTGAATAGGAGTCTCGTGAATTTGCATTCTCTACTTGCTGAGAAGAAGAATTTCCCAATTATCTCAATATTTAAGTTTTTTTTTCATTTTCTCATCGCCTTTTCTGGAATTTAAAAAGTAGTTTAGAATCAACCTTCTTATAAAGTACTCTTATACGTCACAGAATTACGTCAGAAATTAATCACAAAATGAATTTTTTTTTCCTCAACTTTACCCCATCACCAATTTGAACCCCCTCTCCAATTTGGGTTTAAAATTATTCACGAATTAAACCCCCTCTTAAGTCATTTTGATCTCAATTAGGAACTACCCGAACCCAAATCGGGCACAACAATAATCAGGGGTAAATTGGGCCCCCTGAAAGAGATGGGGGAGGGCACTTTTTGAAAAAAAAACACATAATACATCGCTCGGCCTAGGAATAAGGAACATTCATGCAAAATTACATTACAATCAGTCAAGGCGTTTGGTCATAGTCGTGTAACATACATACATCAATACATACATACAGACAGACGGACAGACAGACAGACAGAATGACAGATGGACAGGCGAAATGCCGAGTGGTCGAGTTGAAACTGGACCTCACTACATTTGGTCAATTACGCATTTTATAATACGTTATGATACTAGAATTCTCTATACTAGAATTCATTCTACAAATAATTATGTAATTACGATGAATAATTATCACAAAAATAACAAGGAATTCAAACTACAGTCCAGACATTGTAACGATACGAAATTTCTAAATTACGAATAAGCCACTAGACAGATTTAAATCACTAATATATACTTGGGATCGCAATGTTTACGTTGCTGCTATGGGGAACATAACCTCCTGATGTGCCGGCTTTTTCCTGTCTACTCAGCCAGATACTCGTAGTAGCAAGGAATTTGTGAAATATAAAAATATATTGCCTTAAATATTGTGAATAAGAAAAAACGCAATAAAATATTACCAAATAGCTAGTCATACTTATACCATAGAATCTAGCATAAAATGAAATGTTACTCACCATGATCATCCACTCAAAAGCAGTATTATCCAGCCAGCAGAATTTATTATTATGTTTGTCATATTTTATTTATATTATTTATGTGATTGGTGTTAGTCAAATTAAATTATTTATATTTTATTAGGGGCATTAATTAGTCACGTAGGCCCATACCTCATTAGCATATTATGTTAATTACTTCGAAAAAGAGCCAATCAGAGGAAGCCACAATATAAAAATCACACAGAAACTGAGGTGCTTCCCTTAATCAGAAGAAAGAACTCTCTCCTGGGCTTACGACCGAAGTAGTTCCATCACCGAATTTTTGTCTCTATCATTTTAAAATTTAAATTAAATTCAAAGTCGAGACACTTGTGAGGAACGGGACGGACCACAGATCGCTGAGCCAGACTACAGATCCCAAAGGATTCTGAGCAGATTTTCCACCACGACACCAGGATTGAGGGGCCAAGGTTTCGATCCTTAGAGGGCATCACCACTCCACCATTCCACGCCAACAGAGGGATAAAAATTCGCGTGAGTGCTATAAATTTATTAAAAGTGGATCCACTGGTGCGCGAAAGATCGAAAATAATCACTGCGACCAATACAAATAGAGTATTTGGAGTGTAGAATCTGAGCTCATAGGGTTAAGGATTAAATATAGTACATTAGGCATGTTACATTTGGGCCAAGCCATGAACCCACGACCCGCTCTGATATATATTTAAATAAAAATGAATAATCAATGTAAAAAAAAAAATATTGTATTATTTAAAGGCACCCAACGCAAATCCCTTCAAATAAAATAAGTAACATTCAAAGAAAAGCAGGTGTTACATAATGGCACTCAACGTAAGGGCTTTCTAAGAAAAATAAAACAGCCAGATGTTACATAATGGCGACCAACGCAGCGGCTTGAGGAATGTGACATTCCTTTTATGTACTATATTGTATGAAATTCATACAACAGGAGAGAGTGTACTCTATTAAATACGCCAACGATTTAAAGAGATATATGCACTTAATGCTCTGAATCACATTCTGGTGATCGTTTAAATAATTATTTTGTGACCTAGTTTAAAAATTAGAGCTTTAGAGGTACTGTAATTATTGAACTTTTTAAAAAAGAGCATTAAGGTCTGGGGGCTTGTTAAGATAAGTAATTTGTCAATTATTTTAAGCAACATCCCTAAGAAGCGATCTCATAGGCAAGGCAATTAGAGTATTAATCGTTTATTCGTTTATTTGGCGATGGCCTAAGAATCAATTCAAATTATCATTAAAGATTCTCAAAAATAGTATTATTAGAAATTATTAAGTAAGTTATATCGTTATATCGTTATTAGTGATTATTGTATATTAATTGATTGGGCTATTTATATGTGTAATTTTGCATGTTACATTAACAAGTCCTGGGCGAGTTGTAACTTTAGAGCACTAAATCACTTCGCACACCACTTATTCCATTTAGCAAGGTCTTCACTTCACTTCCTCGACTGTTCACACCCGCGCCGCGACGTTTTCTTCACCGCGCACGCACATCCTACCGCTACACGCCTGTCCTTCACGCCGCGGAACTATAAGCGAGACTCATACTAGCCCAGCTGACCTACTACTGGGAGACCATCATGGAAAACGCCTCCCTCAACTCATCGGTGTCTTATATGGATTTCGGAAATGATGATACGATCCAAAACGCAACCGCACTCAATCCAGAGGTCATAGACGCACCAGACGAGACTACACCCAGGGAGCGAGAATCAGGCAGCACCACCAGCGTCAACTTCAACCCTGAAAGCCTTTACCAACTCTCATCTACAAGGAGAGAAGAAGAAGTCGACCTGATCGAGGTACCGCCATATACATCACCGCCAACAGCCTCCAACGCTGCTCCACTAACATCACCTGACAAGTTAAGTCCACTTACGTCCAGACTGATGAACGACAGTCCGACTGACGGATCTACCCTCATGATGCGGATGAGCGAGGATTTCAAGAAAATATTATTGGAAGGTATAAAAACAATGGAGACAAACACTCAATACCGTATGGAAAAGACGGAGAAGATGAATAGTGAATCCCAGGAAAAGATGAGTAAAAGATTCGAAGTTAGCATGGAGAAAGTCGTTAGCAACTTTAAAGAAGAAATGAAGGAAGATGCAAGGATTACCAAGGAGGAACTTAAGCATGAGATAGCCACAGTGAGGAAGCAATTAGACGATAATGCTACGAACCTAAATCTAAGGATGGATGGTGTAGACAAGCGGATAGACAGCTTGCGGACAGATTTGAGGAAGGAGTTAGGCGAGGAATGGAGAAAACATGCGTCTGAACTGGAGAAAAACATTCAAAGAAAAACAGATGAACAGGACAAAGAATTGAACAAAAAATTAGAAACGTTAGAAAAACAAACCAACACTAATATACAACAGGCAATAGAAAAACAGAGAGTAGAATGCACCACCACCCACAATAAATTAGAACAGCAAATAAAAAGTTCCACCCAACCACTAGAAAAATCAATAGAAACAATAACTGTACAAATAGAGAAGAATACCACCACCCAGAACACTACACAGAGTCAAGTCAATGATCTAATAGTGGTACAATCTCAAATACAAAATAAAGTTACAGAAGTAGAACAAGAAGTCAGCCAACACCAGATAACCATTACAAACCTAGATACAGACCTACAATCTACGAAAAATGACTTAAATAATAAAATAAAACAAACACAAATAAAAATATCACAAATCGAAACGGATGCAAATAGAGTGAGGAGCGGAAATGAGACAATCATTTTGCCTGAAGTACAGAATGTATCTCACTTGATGAACAGCTTGGGGAAATTCGACAATACTAGCAACTACATGGCACCAAAACCGTTTGCCGACCAGCTGAGAGTAATTCAGGAGTTAGTACACGCAAGTTGGCCTGTATGGAGATTTCGACTATCTACACTGTTGATGGGAGAACCGTTACTCTTTTTGCATGGTAGAATGCATGAATTCAATTCATTGGAAGAATTCCTGAAAGCCTTTCTCGACCAATACTGGAGTCTGGATCAGCAGCAGAGCCTACTTTCGAGAATAATATCGAGTACATACAACGAAAAGAGTGGACAAACCTGCACCGCATTCGTTTCTCGACTGCGATTTTTCAACTCTCAGTTAGATAATCCCATACCTGATCTCACATTAGCTCACATCGCTATGAAACAACTACCGTACCGAATTCAACTTGTGTTGTCGACCACAGCAATCAAGAGTTTCAAAGACCTTGAAAATCATTTACATTGCGTACAAGCCGTCACCACAAATCACAATCAAGAAAAACAGAGACATGAAAATAATTATAATAGAGATAACCCACCACCAAATCAGCTAACGGACAATTCAAACACCACTGATAGTAATCAAAATGATAGCATGCAAGCAATCGAAACAGAAACACCTCCACCAAACAACCACCACCGTAATAAAAATGGATTCAGAAGGAATCAAACCAATAATTATTACAGAAATAAAGACCGTAGATATCATGATCAAGGCAGATACTATGATGGCCGTGATCAAATAAATTATAACAGAGATAATAACACAAGTAATTCTAGAAGTAATAATAATCAATCACCGTCACCGAATACATCATCTAACACAAACAGAAGTAATAGCCCGCCACCTTCTACTAGCACCCCAAACAAAACAAATGAAAACAGAAATAATCAGTCAGGAAGAAACTCAAATGATAGCAATCGAGCATGACTAGGAGAAGAGGTAACTTATAAGACTCTGACAGTTCAAGTGCCACTCACTCAGAGCAAAATAAGGAAACAGTTAAATAGAATCAATAAGAAAGTATACCGTAATTCATACTTTCAACCCAAACATGTGAGGTACAAATCGCCGACAAACCTCCAACACCATGCTTGTTTTCACCCGAGATACATGCAGTATAAGCCCAATATGAGCAACACATATAGTGAACCAGCGCCGCAAATTAACACTAATAACAGTGAAAATGCCGCCACTTATCAAAGTCTTACCGCGTTTTGCAGCGACCTCCATGAATCACTTTTAGAAGAAAAGGATCATGAGACTAGATCGGCGAACACGCTCTTTCAAACCTAACGTCTTGTTATCACCCAAATTCTAATCCCGTTGAGTGAAAAATAGCAGAGATATCCCGGTTTATGCGCGCTTATTCTAGTGCGAAACACCAGCAATGGTCAAAGTATTTACCTTTTCTTGAAGAGTGCTTAAATAATTGTGTTTGCGAAAGTACAGGCTTTACACCTCACGAAATAATGTTTGGAAGTAGAAACATAACCTTCTTAGAGAAGTTGATTGACTATCCACAACAAACAGACACACCTAACCTCAATAGGCTACATCTAGTTTATGAAAAGTTAGTCAAAATGGCTAAGAATCGAAAAAAGTACCATGATAAACGTACAAAACATTTCACCTATGAAGTGGGAAATGAAGTTCTAGTCAAAGTACATAGACTATCGGATGCTCTGAGTAAATTGACCAAGAAATTTTTTCATATTTACTCCGGACCCTACAAGGTTACGACTGTTTCCAACGTCAATACCATTCAACTCCAAGACCCCAAGCAACCTACTTCGCTTTGGTGGGAGAATATTTTGAATATTAAGCCATATCTTCGAGAATAATTGATTTGGAAATCAATTTACGAACATGTGCTTCTGAGATTCGGAGTCAAAAAACTGAGTGAAACGATTCATGGAGTGACCTATTTGCTGGACCAGTAGAGTCTATATGCGCCTATCACCCTACACACATGAATTACATTTCACACGCAGTTTAAACTTTGCTAAGTTAGCCTATTATCTAAATGATAAAAATTTATAACCCATTAAGATGGTTAATAAGTATGAACTGATTAGTTGAAAGTCAGACTAGTCTAAAAATACATTCTAACGGTACTTTATTACCAACATGAAATTAAATATAGTTACCCATTACGAACCCACGACTTGTTAGTATTGCATGTTTAATCATCTTAGATGATATATTTGTTAATATTATATGTAAATATTAGATTTTGGTTATGAGCACATAAATCACATATAACCTCATATGCATACGGTTAGAAAATACAAAAATAAAACATCGATATACGATGAAACAGCTGTTATAAACAGAAAATTTGTAGACGCCAAGGCCTTGTGAATTACATGACCATGCAGCCGTCACAGATCATGATCGATCCATCTATCGACACAGTACTATTTATTGTAGGAGATATCCTTATTATTATTATATTATATACCATTATTTATTATAAATGTTATTTAGTCATCTTTGTAAAAATATTAAATGGCATCAGAGTGGATAGTAACATAAACCAAAGATTATTCAGTATGACCAACATTTCTCGGCAAATATTATTAAAAGCAAGCGGCCATTTTCAGTATTATTCTGTGATCAAATCTAGTCAAATCTCGTAACGTCTGTGATACCTATCTGTCAAATTATTATTGAGTGTGCTATAATATATCGTAAGTCTAATCGTAAGTTCCATATGTTTAAATGTCAGAAATGTTTTGTAAGAGCTGCTAAGATCAAATTGTTATGACTTCTGTGCATCGGCGTCAATTCTAGGGACTTTTTGTGCGTTACTGTTGGTAGACTACGCTCACCACCATTTCTGTAACAGCCGCCCATTTTTGAATTTCTATGCCACTTTATGATGTTACCTTTTCTTTGTAAATCCACTGCCATGTTTTTGATATTTCCATTTCTGTAAATCTTAGGAGTAAGTATATGTAGATTATCCATTGCTGAAGGCTAAGTCTGAAGGTATATCCCATGAGTCAGTCTGTATTTACCTGACCTTAGAGTCACATTTGTGTCATATACTTGTAACTTAGAGAAATTTAGCTCGTCTTCTTTGTTAATTAAAGTCATCCAAATCTTCATATTCTAGACTAATTGTATAAGCCTTAATACTCACATTTACCTGACTTTAATGGGGGCTTATGTAACGATACGAAATTTCTAAATTACGAATAAGCCACTAGACAGATTTAAATCACTAATATATACTTGGGATCGCAATGTTTACGTTGCTGCTATGGGGAACATAACCTCCTGATGTGCCGGCTTTTTCCTGTCTACTCAGCCAGATACTCGTAGTAGCAAGGAATTTGTGAAATATAAAAATATATTGCCTTAAATATTGTGAATAAGAAAAAACGCAATAAAATATTACCAAATAGCTAGTCATACTTATACCATAGAATCTAGCATAAAATGAAATGTTACTCACCATGATCATCCACTCAAAAGCAGTATTATCCAGCCAGCAGAATTTATTATTATGTTTGTCATATTTTATTTATATTATTTATGTGATTGGTGTTAGTCAAATTAAATTATTTATATTTTATTAGGGGCATTAATTAGTCACGTAGGCCCATACCTCATTAGCATATTATGTTAATTACTTCGAAAAAGAGCCAATCAGAGGAAGCCACAATATAAAAATCACACAGAAACTGAGGTGCTTCCCTTAATCAGAAGAAAGAACTCTCTCCTGGGCTTACGACCGAAGTAGTTCCATCACCGAATTTTTGTCTCTATCATTTTAAAATTTAAATTAAATTCAAAGTCGAGACACTTGTGAGGAACGGGACGGACCACAGATCGCTGAGCCAGACTACAGATCCCAAAGGATTCTGAGCAGATTTTCCACCACGACACCAGGATTGAGGGGCCAAGGTTTCGATCCTTAGAGGGCATCACCACTCCACCATTCCACGCCAACAGAGGGATAAAAATTCGCGTGAGTGCTATAAATTTATTAAAAGTGGATCCACTGGTGCGCGAAAGATCGAAAATAATCACTGCGACCAATACAAATAGAGTATTTGGAGTGTAGAATCTGAGCTCATAGGGTTAAGGATTAAATATAGTACATTAGGCATGTTACATTTGGGCCAAGCCATGAACCCACGACCCGCTCTGATATATATTTAAATAAAAATGAATAATCAATGTAAAAAAAAAAATATTGTATTATTTAAAGGCACCCAACGCAAATCCCTTCAAATAAAATAAGTAACATTCAAAGAAAAGCAGGTGTTACATAATGGCACTCAACGTAAGGGCTTTCTAAGAAAAATAAAACAGCCAGATGTTACAACATAAAGGAGTGTTGTTACACCAGCTACTGCATCAAGATAGATGTAATGTAATCAGTGATTTTTCCTATAAGTTGAGTTTTTGCTTAAAATTCTCGAACGTTCCTCATTGAGAATTAACGTTGTAATAGAAAATTAGTAAATGACTAATGTGGGGAAAGACTATAAGATAAATACTGATGAAGTCATAGTCATTCATCATTTATCCACCTGAACACTCCAAATACTCTGTAACAAAATATTTATACCAATCCTCTTGTTGGATCGTGGAAGAACTTAGACTTATCAAAATTACAATCATTTTGAAACTTTGAATTTTATGCTAATGTAAGGCCACACTAGACACAAAACTAGCGGCATTGGTTGAAGCGTTAGAAAAATTGATTTCCATAAGTCCTCATAGCTTCCTCATAGCTTTTCAACTCTTCTCCATCGAATTCTGTCAAAATTACAAGTAAAATGTAACACGCCAGTACCAATGCCCCACTTTGTTAGGAAATTACTGTATGAAAAAGAATAGATTGTTTTTGATTGATTGGAGAACAAACAAATCCACCAAGAACATAGTTTTTCGAGTAGCGTGGGTACGACCTCTACTTTCCGTGTATCTGAATTATTCGCCTTGACACGGAAGAAGTTTGAGTTGTGACTCGACATCACCAAAAACAAGACCACCGAAAAGAGGCGTTGACTGAGCTCAGTTTGCTGAACAAAAATTCAATTAGCCGGACGTGCCAGAATTACGTGGTGGCACCGGGGCAAGCAACGGCCATTCCAATACAATGGCGAAGAGTAAGTGAGAGAGAGTGTGTGAGGAAGAGAGAGTGGCCAACTGACAGAGGTGAGATTTCGTATAGCGGTGAAAGCAATAGATTGAATATCGCGTGATGAATAAAAAATTAACTCGGATAACTAATAACGAAGTTAGGAAGTACTGCATTATCGAATAGCAAGCGCCCAGTGCCGTTCGACACTTGACCGACTTTTCAATCATCCGTTCGTCATTGCTGAAATCCGTTTTCTGTTTTTTGTCAGGAACCACAGCCGAAAATACCCTGCAAAATTGAAATTGGACTCCCCCATACCTTCTAAGCTTTCACTCAACCTATTATCGTATCAACATATTATAGCCCTATGTCCTATATCAATATAAGACCTCATCAACTCATTATTAAATCAATCCATGTAAAAAGGCTTACAGCTTATATAGATTATTGTTGACCAATTATTTCAAAGCCAGGTAGGCACCTAAAAAGACATAATAGATGATAGGAACTGCTCTGACTCCCAATTTTATTACATCATTTATTCAATAAATTATCATTATATAATTCTCATTGCCATATTTTACATCTCAATTTTGATATTTTGATCTATTCTATTCATTTATTATTAAAAATTATTTCTTGTATTCCATTGTCTGTAGGCTAAGTTAAATATTTCAACCTTTTGCTATAGATGCTGTAATTTTGTAATTTTGCTATAGATGATACTAATACTCGCAAAAACGTTCAGTTAGGTGTCGTTGTAATGCTTTACCATTACCACTCTTCATATTACTTCAATTTTCAACTACCTTTTATCAATAAATTTCTCTCTATTTTACTACTTCATATTTTTCTAATTAATCCATACCATAGTTAATTTTTGTTTTTTCATGAAAATTTTACAACTTATGCCAACGCTCAGACTCTGTGTCTTGTGGGTATTTTTTTCTCTTTTCATTGAATTGAACCATTGTATAACTTCTGCATCAATACTATTTAATTTTGTATATTTCAGATGTATTTCTATGTTTCTTTGTTTTAAAAGATGAATAAATTTTAAATCTTAAATTTGAATCCAGCCTTCCAGCCAATCCATCTGTACATGCTTACTCTAGCAGGAGATGAAAAAATACCAAGTAATACCTAGCACAATAACTTTTCCATAGGCCTACAAATATTGAAATTATTTTGTCTAGTCTCCATAATATATACTTACTCAAGCAAAATTTACTGAATTTATAAGCAATGTTTAGCAAAATAACTATTCCGGAAAAATGTATAAATCATTCACCTTATCTCCTGAGAAATTCTAGCAGAGGCTTATATTTGGGATCAAGTGAAGACAAAGTACGAAGAGCAGGCAGAAGGCAAAGGATCTTAAAAAACTAAATTGTGATATATGTGTTAGCAGCGTGACAGAAGCTGAACTATAATATATAAAACCAATATAATATTATTATAGCCTACTGAGAAGACACATGTATAATATGAAGAGGCTTTAGTACTTTATAAATTCAAATAAACTACCATTATGTGAGTCATGCATTATTTACGTTCAAGTTCAAATAATTTATATTTTCTCCTTATAAAAATTCCGGATATGGAAGTGAATTTAAATCGAAATGACCTTCTACTTCTCTTTTTATGTCATAATAGTTCACTATAGGCTCTTGATTTGAAGTGTTTGATAAAGATCTTACTGGAGAATGCATCATTTTGAAAATTTGTCAATTACTAAAGTTATCTCAAATTTTTAAATCTATTACTTCACTTTTGGCTTGATCTTATCCAACACAATAGATGAGAGTTAGCATTAGTCACAAGAATTTTGAAATACTGGAGATTGGCAGAAATTACCTCCTTATTTTGAAAATTTCACAACAATTTTATATAATGCCACTTATCTAGAACTGAAACAATAAAAGAGTGGCGCAGCAATTTGTACCATACCTGAAATTTTTTATAGTGGCACCAGGTTCTTGGTGCAAATCAAAGATAGAATTTTGAGTGGTTCATCAGACAGAAAGAAATCTACATCTTAGTCACTGAGGAACCCATAATTAATCATTCTCATCTAAAGTTAAGTTGGGTTGAAAGCCAATGAAAAACGCTATAGCTTCAATTCAATTCAATTCAATTTATTTATTGTCAACGATACATAATAAGACATTCATATATTCAAACAAAAATCACATCACTTCTTATCATAATAATGAATATCTACATAAAACATCATAAATGAAATAATTATTACATCCCTCTTTAAGCAAAGCTTGTGCTGAGGGATGGTGTATCTCTAAAATGCCAATATCATAAGACATTGAATTAAAAAATAACATGTATACTACAAGAAACCTGACAAAAACATATCTGTTCTGCTCATTATACAAATGTTAGTATATTAAAATAAATGTTAGTATAGGCTATTGGTTTAAAATATACAACTGAATATTTATAGCAAAATAATAACAAAATTGATACCTAAAAAACACTTCTAGTTTTCTATTATTATTTTAAATGAATGAATCTTCATTATAATACAAAATTGTGAAAATATAAATTTTAACACAATAACATAATAGGAATTAATTACAGTATGTACTTTTCCATTACCTGCCTGCACTATAAATCTTGCTATTTATAATTAAAATTGTGTCCACTTTGAACTAGTCTCTTTGATAAAACAATCGAAGGCACTGTCCAAATGATTTGTGAGTGGACAAATAATAATAATCCATAATGGACTGGGGCGACCCAGAGATTTCAAGTAACAGACGGTTAAAAAATCTAGGGCCATTATATGCTGCATGAACACTGGCAGCTGTTGTTCTACAACGTGGTTCCAACAGGAATCTCTCAGATTGTCTACGGGTATCATAGCCGCAAAGTGGGGCTATGGGGAATTCATTGCGTCGTGAATAGACAAAACTGGCCAGATCAAAATCGCACAACTGTTCAATACTGAGTACATTGAACTCTTTATATACCAAATCTGTTGGATACCTGACCGGCTTTTTCAAGCATATTTTGATAATTTTCTTGTACAATAGTATTAGAGGCTTGAGAATTGTAATACCACATCCACCCCAGCCAACTACACCATATCACACAATTGACTGCACAAGTGCAAAAAACACCATTCTTACTTGCTCAACATTAAAAATATTTCTGAATTGTACAAACTTATATAACACTTTCCTCAACCTGGAACATAAATATGAAATCTGGTCCCTCCATTTCAAATGTTTATCAATAACTATTCCTAAGTATTTAGTACTGTCTTTAAATTTTATTTTAGGACATTGACATCCATTACCACTGCATCCGGATTCATGAAAAGCTAAATCATCCTCTATACCACCATTGCTATGTGGCAGACCTGCCGAGGTCAAAGAAAACGAAATGGCTGAAGTTTTTTTAATGTTTAAACTAACTAAGTTGAAATCTAACCAATTTTTTATAACCTTCAAACCCTCATTTGCTCGATGAAAAACATCATTCCATGTCGCACCCCAAAAAACAGCTACAGTGTCATCGGCAAAAGAAAACAAAGAACAACTCTTAAGTTCTATATTAAGTAAATCATTGATGTAAATTAAAAATAAAATAGGACCCAGAACTGTACCCTGTGGTACACCCATCAAAATCCCCAACTCTGAGCTCATGACCCCATCAACCCCAACTACCTGAGCTCTACAACTAAGATAGCGTTTAAAGAACCCTTAAGCAACACCTCTAATTCCAATATCTTCCAATTTTTTAAACAAAATAGTGTGGTCCACTGTATCAAAGGCTTTTTGGAGATCTAAAAATACTCCTACACATTTTTCTCCATTGTCCAATGATTCCATAATTTTCTTAGTTACATTATAGACAGCATCAGAAGTACTTAGACCATTACAAAAACCAAATTGAAAATTAGATAAAATCTCATATTTTTCTAAGTACTCTACCAGGCGGGTCTTCACACATTTTTCAATCACCTTAGACACAAATGAAAGGAAGGAGATAGGGCGATAATTCCCTGGATCAGTCTTATTGCCACTCTTATACAAGGGGACAACAGTGGCCTTTTTCAGCTCATCAGGAAAAACTCATTGTAGAAAGCATAAATTTATTACATGAGTCAGAGGAACTGAAATAATCTGGGAATTCAAACTTAAACATTTAGAAAAAATTCCATCTGAGCCTGGTGCCACTTTCTTCTTTAAGTTTCTAATATAATCATTAATTTCTTCAACTATGACAGGAGCAAAGAAAAACGAATTACAAAACGATCTATTAGTTTTGTACTTAAATATCTTGTCTTTTATCTTTGTAATTCGTTCGGAAATTCTTCTACCAACACTAACAAAATATTCATTCAGCTCCTCTGCTATTTCATTTTTCTGATTAGATCTTAAAATGCGACCAACTCTGTAATCGAACAATCATTTTTACTACTGGTGTCTGTTGCTTCATTTATAACCTTCCACATAGCCCTTAGACTATTCTTACATCCAACTAGTTTATTCTTAAAATAATATTCTTTTGCAGAGCGCAAAACTGACTTTAGTGTTTGACTATATAATTTAAAATAATTTATTAATTGTATATTAAATGGTTGTTTACGAGCCCTAAGAGACAGTTTGTCTCTCTGTCTCATACATCGGAGTATACCGTTAGTCACCCAGGGTTTGATTCTCTTCGTTCTATTACTACTATTTCTCCTAACAGTTTTTGAAGAATCAAATAATAAACGTAGTTTATTATAAAACAAAGAAAAAGCTAGTCTTGGATCATTTTCCTGGAGAACATCATTCCATGTTTCAATTTCAATTTTTGACTGAAAAATATCTTCATTAAATAATAAATCTGAATCATTTTGTACATTAAAATCAACATCACTGCTACATGACAATCGGTCCTTACGAGTTAAACAACACATCACTGCATTGTGATCTGTGATTGCACAATTATAGATAGCTGCGCTAAAAGTACAAAGCTGACTTTTTAAAAAGATCTGATCAATGCACGATTCACGCAAAGGAGTACATCTAGTACCGCCGTAAAGGCAATTTACAAAGCCATATTCAAATAGAGTATCAAAAAATCTATGTCCTACAAAAGTCAAATTTTTATACAGAGTATCAATATTAGTGTCACCAACAATAATTCTATTTTCGAAATTATCAGTTTCACTCAAAAATATCTCTAGAGCATCCACAAAACTTACTACATCAGTTTCTGGGGACCTATATATAGCAGTGCAATAAAACTCTAAATTATCATACATTAATTTAAAATTCAAACCGTTGGCATAGTCAATATCAGTTTCCAAAATATTATAGTTGAGTTCGTTTTTAATGTATACTACAATGCCGTCACATTTATTAAATTTTGTTGGCTTTATGATTTTGTTAAAGCCAGCTATATCGAAACCAGTTATATCATGTGTGAGCCAGGACTTAGTTAAAATTATAATATGAAAAGCTACATCAAGTCCAGACAAAAGAATACACAGTTCATCAAAATTTTTCCTTATACTCCTAATATTTAAATGGAAGAGTTTTAGATCTAAATCATTGCAAAAAAATTGTTTCACCTCGTAAAAATCACTCAATTTGACAGTTCTATTACTATCTATGTTTTCCAAGTCATCAAATAAGTCACGAATATCCATAACCTCTCAAATCTCAATATAATAATTCTCTCAATATAATAAAAATAAATAAATGGGACAAAATTACTCAATACTGGTACATGATGATTGGTCATTTTCATAGTTTTGTGAAGCTTCAATGTTCACGAAGACCCGTGAATACCAAAAATTCCATTCAGAATTGAATACAAACCTCTCAATCGAGAATCACAGTTTGCCAAAATAAAAGGCATATTTTTGGTACGGGATGCTTTAATAACATCATCAATGCACGGTTGGCAATCATCCTCACCAATGGCGTATTACAGTGATCAGATCGCGTCATTCTGCACTGTCCCGCTGTGAGCGCGATGTGTAGGGAAGCATGAGGAGTGAGAATGGCGTGAACAGATAAAACTAACGACTTTTGGAATTGAAAAGTTTTTATCAGCGACCCGAATCATTTCATCATGGAAACACGGTGATACCCAGCGCTTTTGGACATCCTATCGAGATGGCAATGAATTTATACGTTTTCCATTCATGAAATTTCCATGAAGACTATGTGATGAACCTGGTGATTATTGAATTTCCTGTGAAAAACGGGCCAGATAATTGAGCATTGATAAAAGATAATGAGAAAATTGCAAAATGACAAAATGAATTTGTGCAATGAATACACATGATTGACATAGAATGTATGTTGTTCAATTTTTTATCACTACATTCAAAATGCATGATAAAGCGGAAATGGATTTTGGAATTGAAATTCCATGTGATAACATGTCCTTTTTCGTTGTTTTATATTATTGAATTATTGTATAGGGTGATACGATATTTTTGTGAATACTCTCATTCACATTTATGTTTCTTAATAACACTAATATGAAGTTAGTGATATTAGACGGTTATATTTTTGTACAATGGGATAAGAGATAGACGTTTGGCAGCTCTGACAGCGCAGTTGGATGGAGCGCTTGTCTGAGATAAGATAAGGCTCTAGCTGACCTCGTTTTCCGCAGCCTTGGGTTCGAATCTCATTCAGCCATGGATGTTTCTCATCATTCACCCATTCACCTCATTGCCCACGCACAAGTCTTCAGACTCATGTGGGCATCATCACCAAAAAAAAATTATTTCGTTCGTCCATCATTATTCAGGAGATGAAGTTTAGAGCTTTTCTATTTTTCATTTTTATTCTAGCCTATTGTAGTTTTTTGTTTTCTTGAAGGATCGTACATCGATTCTTATTATTTCGTAGTCTAACCCAAACCAGAAATTAATTCAAAGTATAAATAACTGTTGAACTGATTCTCTCCATCTTACAAGTTTTCTTGGTAATGATAATTGTAAAAGTTATAACAATTATTTTTATTTTTCTAAATCTAACAGCTTCAAATTGTAGGTTTTACCTGGAGACAGCGAGAGCGAGGTCAACCTACCACATTGAAAATATCAATATTACATTAATCCTTTCTGGAACAAATACATTTCAAAAAGCAATGTAACTTCACTAAGTTGTAGAAATAGATGAGTTGAGAGTCCAGTAGTTAGTAGTTCTCGGTCCATAATAAAACTGATGTATGTATTGTAAGAAATAAAATAAATTTTAAAAAACTTTCCACTCTATAACTTAGTCGAAATTCCCAAGAAACTATAAGAATATTTTTTATGAAAATAACAAGAGTTTCAATGACATTCTTTACAAATTGAGAAGGCTTTTCACAAGCTGGAACATTATTGAGAAGGGGGACTCAAATTACCAATTAGTGTAAAGTAAATAAGGCTAGAAGGCACAACAGCATTGGCCAATTTCTCGGAAATCGGAGATTGTTATGGTTTGCGGATCTGTGCAATACGATAGCACCAATTTGATAACATGAGATCTTATCATTAATACCTTTAAGAAGAAGAAGAAGAAGAAGACGAAGAAAAACGTGGGAGGTGGTGGAGAGGAGAAGGAGGAGAATAAAAAAAGGAGACAGAGAAGAAGACAAGTAGACTAATATGGATAAGATGGGAAAGATGGTTAAAAATTGATTTTTAAATTGAACTTGTAAATAAGTTATGTCATGTTCTACAGATTTAGATTCAATCGCATTGGGCATCCTGCTAATATTGTTATGACAACCAAATCCATATCTAGAGGAACTCTTCTAGGGTGCTTCTTTCCAATTATTAGCTGAGATCGCGATTGTAGTAATTGTGTGTCGCTCTGTCAACGAGCAAACAAACCTATCCAAGTTGAAATTTGTTAAGCCGCTCTTGTGTTCAACATTATAGAACGTGATGTTTGCAGAACTCCTTTCGTTGAAGGACTCTCAAAACGTGTCCTGAACTTTCTGCTGGTGAAGTTTCGGAAAGGCAGCACTTCGTGTGAAGAATTGTGAACAGTATGCTTCTGTTTAGAATTTAACCCAGAACAATCGAGTTGTACTGGACCCACTGTGAGGGTGGAGACCTTTTAAATTCAGTTTTTTTAATCTATAATCATATCACGTAGCTGAGGGTCAACTGAGCGGTAACAAAATAGCCTAGTGTATTCTGATATATTAAAAAAAAATAGAAATGTAGTAATTTTTCATTGATTAACTGATAAATTCATATTATCGGAACAATTTAATTATTTAATTGATTTCTCTAATCGATAAAATCAATCCATGGCATGGGAAAATCAATTAAATAGTGTTGTAACAACCACTAAATTAATCAACATACGATAATTTCTACAGTCATGTCATTTAAAATCTCTGTCAAAGTAAAATTGAAATACAGAATAGCTCAATATCTTCTAAACCTAAATATAAATCTCAATATACCCTTTCAGACTATTGATTCATACACTGAAAGCCTCTCTTTGGTCGTACTCCATGATGGACGCCTGTCATTGGTTGATACTAGACCCGCCCATTATTAACAAAAAATAGCCTCCTAATATAGAACAGTCATAAAAAAGAAGTAGAAACAGGTGTCCTATCGACCAGACACAAATTAACAGTAGAATGAACTTGAGAAATATTAACGGTCAATAACTCAATAAAGGTCAAGTAAACAAAAAATCAACCGATACAGCAAAAAAGTATTGACATTGACCTATTTCCTTGGTAGAGCAAGGTTGATAGTGTTGGATTGATAGAAATAGGTTTGATAATTTTTTAAAGATTTAAACTATTATCAGAATTGTTCTCTATCACCCTAGTTATTTCCAAAGCTTCTAAAATTTTCAACAGTCTGCCTTTTCCATTGAACTGCGGAGATTAAACATCTTTCTCGCTATTAAACTTGTGTTTTTCGATAATCAGATGCTCAGTGACGTTTGAATGCCCTTTCTGATTTTTCCAATTTCTGAATCTTCATTAATTCTACATTTGAGGGCTTTGATTTACAGGGCTTCTCCCTGTTTGGTCTACATAACAAGCATTGCAATCCCCAGATTTTAACTTTAATACCCCTTTCTGTTCCAAGACTCTTCACTATAACTAGAAATACTGTTTAAATTAAGGTTTGTTTTGAATGCTAAAACATAAACTCGTGCTAACTCATAATAATAAACTCATAAATGCTAAAACTCGTTATTCCTCAATTCTCTTCAAAATTCATCAGGCAATGAGCCAACAGCAAAGATAAGGTACTGTTATCCATGACTTTTCACAAATGTTAGCTTCTGTGTCAGCTTCAGCAACTCTTATTGACTGCTAACTTCCTGCTAATTATATGTAGCATTTAATCCACAATGGCCACCTAATATCCATTTGCAGCTGCAATCTGTTTGATAGTTCCCAACTCTTTTACAAAATTATGTTTGTCTATAGGTATCGTCAAAGCTCTATAAAGCATACGTTTAAAAGCTGCAAGTTTATGAGAAATAGGGTGAAACAAATGATAATTTAGCGAATTGTAACATTTGTAATATGAGTTTGTTTTCTAGAAATCGAGAATTCATTATGAACCCATGTACTATATTCTATTCTTAAATCTAGAAAATTCGAAACATTACTCATAGTGTATTAGTGGAGTTAATTTTATCATGCTAATTATTCAAATATACTAGAAAACAAGTTATCTATTCCTTTTCACAGACAAATCACATCATCTACATATCTAAACCAATAAATATATAAATCTTATCGTTGAATTGATTATGTGTCTCAATGATCGTTATTTCAAGGTTATACATAAAAACTTCTACCAGCAGTGGAACATCTTTCTGTTCAAAAAACTACTCTCGATAATTGTTGTACTTTTCATGATCTCCTCAGCTGTTTAGGCTTTCTTTCACTGGTATATTCGTGAAAAGGTTCGTTACATTGGAGCTAAGATTAATAAATATTTTTTATTGACTAGCTCTAATGAATTTTATCCCAAATTTTGGTTGAAATCCCGTTAAAGACCTGAAACTACTATTGAGTCCATGAACTTATTTTGAGCATAATGAATTAACAAATAATTACACAACTGGTCTAATTATTGGAATATTTTTCTTATGAAATTTGGGCTGATCAAATAATCTTAGTGTTTAAGTGTTCATAACTGTGAGGTATTTGGCTTCTTGATCATCGATCAACTTAGAAAAGCTTGAACGTTTATTTTTATCAAATTCATTGATATTATTTGTGGTGTTAGAGTTGATCCCAGTGCAATCATTTCCTGTAATAAAATTGGTGGTAGCTATTCATATGTAACTCTCTTTCTATAATAACTGCAGTTCAACTTTTATCGGCTTCCAATAACATTAACTCGTTGTCGGTCACGCTTTTCTTAAAATCTCCTTCACAGTGATCTAGTCAAATTTGAGACTCGGCGTGACTTCTGTTTCCCCTCTCCGAATTATATCGACACGGCACATTCGTTTGTTACAACTCGATTTTCAGCAACCTCCCAATTTTTAGCAATGTTACTTGCAAGAATTTCGAGATCCCACCTTTTTAAATTATTATGGCTTCTATATTTGGTTCCATATCCTAATAGTTAAGTTTCCGTCGATGAGAATTAAATTATTGAAAGGTTTTCCACCCCATTTGAGAATTTATGGTAATAAATTCTTACGCAAAAAATTATTAATAGGCAAATATTAATGAATTATAGGCTAATAATTATGAAAAAGGATGAAATAGACAAAAAACTTGATAATTTCACAGAAAAGTTTGGTGGGATTCTGAAAAACCATCTAAGGGATATCGACAAAAAATTCAAGGATCAAGAAGATAAATTAGCACGGCTAGAAAAGGAAAACAGACAGAAAAACTTCATCATTCATGGGATTACAGAGAGTGAGGAAAATCTAGAAGAAAGAGTTTTCAAACTGGTTAGACATGAACTCAAAGTGAAAATCGAGGATTGGGAACTGGATTTTATGAGACGTATTGGAAAGAAAATGGATGATAAAGACAGATCAATTGTGATTGGACTGACAACGTGGAGAAAAAAGATGGAGATTCTGAAAAATAGAAGATCGTTGAAGGGTGGACAAGTATTTGTTTCAGAAGATTTTCCCAGAGATGTGCTGGAAAAAAGGAAGGAGCTGAAGGAGAAATGTTTGCAGCAAGGAGGCAAGGAAAATATGCTGTGATTAAATATGATAAACTCTTTATAAAGAAAAATGGTAATTCAAAAAAGAAAAGGGAATTAAGTACTTCTCTGCAAAGTATAGGACAAGCTACGAAGCAAATGAAACGACGAGGTGAAAAACAAGGAAGTATTGAACTTCGAAAAAGCTCCTTGGATGACTACTTCAAAGGTGTAAACAAAGAGGTACAAGAAAACGAGAAATCTGACCCATCTACAGTCAAGAAACAATAGGAATTATTGGAAACTAGGCTACCAACCAACAGAAAAGATTATAAAGGAAAAAACAAAAATAACAGGAATAGAAATTTTGATTCCTCAGAAAGGCTGGTCACCGAGGGGAATTGTGACCAAAACCCCCCAGGATTTATAATAGGAACATTAAATGTGAGAGCATTGCGAACAGAGGACAGACTATGTGGATTAGAAGAGGCGTTAATTGGAACAAATATAGACATTCTAGGTTTAGCAGAAGTAAGGAGAAATTCAGAAAAAATTATGTACAGGAAAAGCGACTTCATATTCTATCATTTCGGTGAAACTCAAGGTCATAAAGGAGTTGGATTTATAATTAGAAAACATTTGAAAGCAAGAATAATTGAATTCGAGGGTTTCTCGGAAAGAATTGCAGTATTGAGATTGAAAATTAAAAACTCGAAAACTTTGAATATTTATCAGGTGTACGCTCCAACAGCAGTCAGATGAGATTGATCGAGAACTGTTTAATGAACTTCTTACTACAGTTTTGAGACAAAACAAGAACAATAATTGGAAAAATTCGACAATAATCTTAGGAGATTTTAATGCCCAAGTTGGTAAACAGGAAGAGAGTGAGGCCAATATCGTGGGAAAATATGGATATGGAAGGAGAAACGAAGCAGGACAAATGTTGGTCGATTTTTGTTTCCAACAAGGGTTGAAGGTGATTAATACATTTTTCAAAAAAAGGATGGGAAGAAAATGGACCTGGATCTCACCTAATCAGCAAACTAAAACTGAAATCGACTATGTATTGACGAAGCACATAGGAATCATAAAGCAGTTTGAAGTGACCGGAAAAATCAAGCACAGATTAATAAATTATCACACTATCGCAGGAATGGAGTTCAAAAAGACCAAGATTTGTATGGAATAGAGGTGTAAGCAGGATACATTGAATGAAACTATGTCACATAAGTTAGAAGCTGAGGTTCAACAAATCATACAGAGCAGCTCTTTCACTTGACTTTGCAGGAAACTTATAATTTGATGGAGTCTCTTGTTGTAGGCTCTTTCGATCAACCAGCATCCATAAACCTAACTAAAATTTCACAGAACACAAAAAAGTTAATTTTCTTGAGAGAGGCTCTGAAAAAGAAAACCCCGAAAACTATTGAAGAAAAAATTGAATTCAATCTCTTATGTAAAGTTACAAGACATCATATTAGAAACGACATAAAACTATTTGAAGATCGAATCATTGCAGAAGCCTTGGAGACAAACGGATCAATGAGGCAGTTGAAGAGATATTTATCATACGGCGTACAATGGAATATAGGGCTCAAAGACAAGCATGGAAAAATAGACCGCAATAGACATGGAATACTCAAAAAGGCTACGATATTCTATAAAGATTTGTTCAAATGCTCTAAAAATACAACACTCGAAAATTTGAATATTGTCACAAATACGGAAGTGCCTGAATTCAATGACCAAGAAGTAATGGAAACCGTAAAGTCAATGAAGAAGAACAAGATGGCTGGCAATGATAAAATCACAAATGAAATGATCCAAGCTCTTGCACCAATATTCAAAACCTTATTAGTTGACGTATTCAATAGAGTATTGAGAGAAATGCAAGTACCTCATCAATGGAAATCAGCCGATATAATCATATAGGTCATAAGACATATTTGATATAAATAATTTTCGTCCTATTAGTATAACATCGTCCATTGGAAAATTGTTTTTCAGATTGCTAACAGGCCGCATCCAACCGATTCTTGAAGCACACCAGCCGGTTGAACAAGCCGGATTTAGGAAAGGGTTTTCAACTCTAGATAATATACAAGTTATTAATCTACTCATTGAAAAATGTTCAGAGTATCAAGTTGGTCTTTATCTGGCATTTGTCGATTATAGGAAGGCGTTTGACAGTATTAGTCATTCATTCTTGTTCACAGCTCTACGTAATTAAAGTGTTCCAGAAACATATATAAATATATTAAAACATTACTATAAGAGCAGTGTCGCTAGGATAATTCTCGAAAAGCCAGGAGAATACTTCAAGTTGGAAAGAGGAGTGAAACAAGGGGACCCAGCTTCGCCAATATTATTTAATGCAGCTCTACAAGAAGTTTTCAAGCAGCTGAAATGGGAGAAATTCGGCATTAATATTAATGGACAATTTTTGAATCATCTTCGTTTTGCAGATGATATCGTGCTTATTGCAAAATCGAGACAGGAGTTACAAGAAATGTTAGAAAGTCTCGTAACGGTCAGTGAAAAAGCCGGGCTCACCATGAATTTTGATAAAACTTACATCATGTCTAATAGAGAAAATGGAATGATAGAAGTGAATGGAAAGTCTTTGAATTGGGTAAAGGAAGTCACATATCTAGGACAATGCTTTTCTTTTGTAGCGAGAGAAAAAGTAGAAATAAAAAGAAGATGTAACATAGCATGGAAAAAATATTGGTCCTTGAAGTTAATTATGAAAAGCAAAGAGGTTAATGTATTAACTAAAGCGAAGATACTAAGATCTTGTGTGTTACCAGCACTTAGATATGGATCAAAGACCTGGGCTTGTAAGAGAAGGATGTTGAAAAAGGTTCAAGTCACTCAAACAGCGATGAAAAGGAGCGTATTGAACATAAAAAGACTTCAAAAAATCAGGAACACATTCATAAGAAATACAACTAAACTTGAAGACGTGGCAAAAACAATAAAAATGCAGAAATGGAAATGGGCTGGTCACATTGCACGGATGGAGGATGGAAGATGGACCAAAAAAGTAACTAGCTGGGAACCAACGTGGAGAATAAGAAGAGTAGGAAGACAAAAAGCCAGATGGAAGGACGATATAGTCAAGACAGCAGGAAGAAACTGGATGGAGGTGGCAAAAACAGACAGAGATGGAAAATCCTGGGAGAGGCCTATGCCCGATAGTGGGCCTAGTTTCCAAACTTTATTCGTAAAAGAAAAAACGACAGTTGTATGAATTGATTTTATTAATAATTTCATTATTTTAAGAATTACTTACATCATTTTAAGAATATGAAATATCAAAAAGAGACATTTATTTATTAAATTAATAGAATCAAAGATTGAAACAAATTGTATATGAAAAAAAAAATTGTAAAATTTGGGAACTAAATAAAGGCTTTATTAATGAATAATAAGACGAAATTGTCACAACCACATTTATTAAAACTTCGAGAAACTAGTTTCGGTTGTTACACCATTATCAATCTCAATCAAACTGAAAAACTAAAGTACAGAGAAGCCTTATATATACTGTACATGGAATGATACTATTGGTTAAGAGGGAAAGAGGCTGACCTTAATCGGACGTTGTGATTGGCTGTCAAGTCACGCCCCCTGGTGGGAGGAGTAACAAGCAAAAATACGAGTCAAATCAATAACTAAACACAGTGAACATCAAGAAAGCAACAAAAAATTGAATAAGGCTAGAATTTAATTAAATTAAAATTTAAAAATTAGAAGCTCACTGAAATTCAATCAAGGACAACTGAGAAATACACATGAGAACTGCTTTTTAAAAATAGACTGGAATTATAATGAAACCGAGTTAGTTGTATTGAATAAGTTAAAATAAATTTGGTCATTTAAATTAGTTATGGAATCGTTTTTTACCAACTTAGTTATCTCCAAAGCTTCTAGAATGTTCAATTGTCACAAGTTCAATTATCACAAACTAGAATTAATGATCCTATTATTAGAACTGAGCTGTTAGGATTGATGAAGTTATGTATTGAATATAACTATTTCAAGTTTGACAATAAATTTTATGAACAGAAAGATGGGTTAGCTTATGGGTTACACCATAAGATTAAATTCACCATAGAGTTAGAAGAGAATAGTGTTTTAAATTTTCTAGATTTAAGAATTGACCAAAGCACAGGAACCCACAACTTCTCTATTTTTAGAATAGTAACACATACCGAAGTAATCATACCTCATCACTCATGTCACCCAATATCGCACAAACTTGCAGCTTTCAATAGTATGATTTATAGAGCTTTAACTATTCCAATGAGCAATCATCACTTCAAAAAAGAGATTAGTACAATTAAACAGATAGCTATTACAAATGGATATGAGGAAATCATTGTCAATAAAATCTTAAATAAAATAAATAGGAGACTAGCAGTGAGTGCTAGCATTGCTGTAACTGAAACTGGGGAAAGGTCATGGATAACGGTGCCTTACCTTGGCCCAGTTTCTGATAAATTAGGAAAACAACTGAAAAAGAACAGTTTTGATGTAGCTTTTCAAACCAAACCAATTTTAAAGAGCTTATTTGGGTGTAGTAAAGACAAAATTGATATCTGGGATAAAAGTGGGTTTTATAAATTGAATTGCGGTGATTGTAATGCTTGTTATGTGGGTCAGACTGGTAGAAGTTTCAAATGTAGAGTAAATGAACATATCAGGGATTGGAAAACCCAAAAAGGAGATTCAAATTTTGCAGAACATCTCATCAATAATGAACACAAGTTCAAGGCTGAAGAAAATGTTGAATTTCTGCATTTGATTGGCAAAGGCAGACAATTGAACATTTTAGAAGCTTTGGAGATAACTAAGTTGGTAAAAAACGATTCCATAACTAATTTAAATGACCAAATTTATTTTAACCAATTCAATACAACTAACTTGGTTTCATTATAATTCCAGTCTATTTTTAAAAAGCAGTTCTCATGTGTATTTCTCAGTTGTCCTTGATTGAATTTCAGTGAGCTTCTAATTTTTAAATTTTAATTTGATTAAATTCTAGCCTTATTCAATTTTTTGTTGCTTTCTTTTTTTTTTTTTTTTTTTTTTGAGGATGAAGCCCACATAGGTCTGAGACCTGTGCGTGGGTAATGAGTTGGATGATGGTGATTGATGAGTTGGACCTACAGTTTTAGGTGGGTTCCGAACCACCGGGAAGTGATTTTACAGCAGAGAACAGTGTCTTTTTTGCTGGCCAATCTAATCGGTCACCGTTACGAACGGGACCTACGAGAACGCAGCTTATCTCTCTGATTGAACAGATACCAGCTACGGCTCGTGGCTATCACTTCCCTATTCTTGATGTTCACTGTGTTTAGTTATTGATTTGACTCGTATTTTTGCTTGTTACTCCTCCCACCGGGGGGCGTGACTTGACAGCCAATCACATCGTCCGATTAAGGTCAGCTTCTTTCCCTCTTAACCAATAGTATCATTCCATGTACAGTATATATAAGGCTTCTCTGTACTTTAGTTTTTCAGTTTGATTGAGATTGATAATGGTGTAACAACCAAAACTAGTTTTTCGAAGTTTTAATAAATGTGGTTGTGACAATTTCGTCTTATTATTCATTATGGATACCTTCCACAATATCACCTTCGCCATTACTAAGAAAGTTAAAGGCTTTATTTATTTAATTATGAAAATAAGCGCATGGCCTTTATTGGTGGAGAGACCCTTACGGGCAGTTCCACCTCGCTGCTTGACTCATGTTATGGGACCCACTATTTTAGGTGGGTTCCCAACCACCGAATAAATAATGATAAAGGTGGCACAATGTAATGCAATCTTTGCTCTTCACAATGAATTTCATACAAAAGCCGACATAATATTATAGTTTTCTAATACATTTTCAGTACACTATGAAACTTTTCCATATTTTTCTCATCACAATGAACTCTCTGTGTACTTTTTCAGTGGTTTTCATGGTTTCATGGAGTGGTTTCAATTTTCATGGGATTGTTTCATTGTTCTACTTATAGGTGTACAAAGGAGAAGAGGGGGCTAGCCAAGGGGGGTCGTCGGGCCCAGATGTTGACCTATAATGTGCTTTAAAATTGAACAATTTATGCCTGGAATGTGATTTTAGAGAGGTAATTTTTCAATTTTTCTGTGGGGGATCCCCGGATCCCACTTTTGTACGATTGATTCATTAATTTCGTCAAAATTGAATACTTTCAGCGCATACCTATTATTCTACTATCGTGAAGGTTCACCAATCACAATCTAGAACACCAAAATAGTCTATGAGGGTATCACCCAATTGATGCCATATTTATTTAAATTTTCTCCATCTCTCCTTCGTTATATACCACTATATATACATCAACATGATAATGTACTTAATACGGTACGATAAGTAGTGGAAGTTATAGAAATTATTGGTTGAGTTCACAGAAAGCGAGTCATAAAGTGGTCTAAATTTCAAGAACTAATAGTATTGTAGTAATTAAGTATTACTTCAATGCTTGTTGGTGGGGTAGGGAGTGGGTTCTTATGTAATCAAGGATCGATGATAGTACCTGAGATACTGAAATAATATATATTACTGATAAGAAATTTCAAAGGACGTACCTCCTTTGAGGAATATCTGGTCACGCTTATGGTTTTACTATTACTATAGTTCTAACTATTTCCAGTATGATATTGAAATTTTAGTAGTGTCCAGACGAAAAAAGACTGCATGCTTGGCGCAGTCAATGGAAAAACATTTCAAGGTACCCTTTATTGAGAAAACCCCAACGAGTAAATCATTCATTGATGTGAATGAAATTTCCAGAAAACATTTTGGCAAGTGATATATTACGATTATTTGATGTACGTTTATTTGGTTGTCATGTGTATGCCCCGACATGAATCACGTTTTATTTATCGTGAGGATCATCGCAAGCAGCTGATGCGGATGATTGATGGACAGCGCTATGGTCGCCACCCGAAGAAACATACAGGTGATCATCATCCACTTTGTAATCCTCCGTCAGTCACAGAGGCATGAGATCTGGTTTGGGAATGATTTGGAGCAGAAATCAGACTCTCGGAGGGGAGAACTTGCATGTGCATGTGTTTGGTTTGCTCGACTGGGGTCGCTTTGAGCCCTATCGCTAATGCCCCCATCACAACATTCTCACTCTGTCCCTGAGTACTCACCCTAAATTTCCCCTTCTACACTACAAAGCACATGCCATAGCACTAGCACTACGTCTTCCAAAGAGCTTTCGCACCTGAGCCCAATCTATCGTTGCAGGCCATTCAAAGTCCACAATATGCCCTTATTTGTCATTTTGTGTATTTTTTCTTTTTATATTTTCTTTTATACACTAAATCGGTAAATACCGGCACAATCTTAATGACTTTTCTCTGCTCTTAGGCTAATTCGCTCATTGACCCACTATTTTTTCCATTTTCATTCTTCAGATTGATTTCGAAGGTACAGTACTTTGGTGAATTGACTTATGAGATAAGCTACTCACAATAGTTATCATGTATGAGTTCCTGTTGCCATAACTCTGTAAATATTCATGCCCATCCACGCTATAGAGTTTTAATCTTCTCTGATTGTACAATGAGATTTGCGCCATTCTGCAGAGTCATTTCCTCATTTTCAAGAGATCTTATTTCATAGAAGATATGCGAGCACTTTACATGAGCATAGTGGAATGACATAAAACCTTATACCTGAATTGATAAAAAATATTAATAGCAGCAAGCAGCAAATTACAATATTAATGAGGTCTATGTAGAACTTTCCAATAGGGAGATTGAGAGTCATTTACCACAATTAATAACAAGACAGGAGTCAGGTCTGTTTCAGGGTGGAATAGTAAGGTTACTATAATACGGTCGTAGTTCTGGTTACTGTACCCGGGTCATTGACAACAGCTGGTCAGTGTAGCTTTGTCTCCATAGCCCTGTTATAATAACATCCTATATATACGTTAGAGATGTACTAGCCCAAAATGTTTTTGGATTATATTTAAAGAAATATCTTGTCTCTTATGCCTGAGATATGGGTCTGCAATTCTATAATAATATAGGATTGTATTTTATACCAGAAATTTTTTTTTTTTTAATGTTTATCAGAAAGATGATATAGTCACTATTTTTTATACTCTTCTGTAGCTCGCCAAAGTATGAACTCATGCTTTCATGCTTGCTTTTTTGGGAAAGTAGTTCCTAATTTTCTATTTTGCATTTTTTCAAATCTTATCAAATTTATTATATTTTTTGAAAAGAAATGAATCTATAACAGAGAATTAAATAAATAAATTTGAATATGAAGTTGGAAAAATCTCATCCTGGTTCCCTCGGAATTGCAGAAAAAATCTTAGTGTGTCCGCGATTAAACAATTCTTCAGATTCAGTTCAATTGCACATAAGCAAATCAATTAATAGAAAGAATTTGATAGTTTCCCAATATAAATTTTCATTTGGAAAACGCAGTCATGTGTAAAGAAATGAAGTCATCTCAATCTGAATTTTTTTTATTCAAGGAGGATAAAAAACTATGTCATGCGGAATTATTTGTTGTTTGCCTTTGTTTGGAAATATAAGAAGATCCTCGTTCCATTCCTGTAACAATACAAACGTATCATTTCTTGGATGCTTTGATAGTGTCAACCAGTGGTATTGTGCGAGGACTCGTATTAAATGTTGTGTTCATTTTCAGGTTGGAAGTCGGTTGTGGCGGTGTTTGCATGATTCGGCTGCAGAAAACGAAACGGAACTGTCCATAACAAAGGCTATATTATTGCGAAAGAGTATTGCCCTGCAATTCGAGCCGGTTGACATATCAATTCCAAGCCACAAAAGATGTCCGGCATTCCGCCCCAGTTGTTTGGGCGCACAGATTATCTGCAGATAGAGAGCGAATAAACGATTCCAACACTCCATAGCAATCTTGGACAGATGCCGAGATTGGCAAAGTCTCTTTTGTCACGCTCTTTTCTCATACTTCCAAAAGTTATTTTCTTAGAGACGCGGCTTCCGCTTTGCAGTTCTTCATTCTGGTTTGCTTTCGTCATCACTATCTGTCTGTTTCTCTTCCACTATCGTGCTTCTATTATCAAGAATGACACATTCTTGCTTTACTCATGGACTAACAGTTTTTCTATTCTGCGCTGGCAAATCATTATAAACGCGACTGCTTGTATATTGATTCGACTGCGGTCAAGATTCTACTCAATCTTGAAATATACGGAGTGCGCCAGAACATCTTTCATGTCATACTAGATAATAAGAAGCATAGCTGTTAGAGGATGAGCATCACGTTTTCTGATTTCGCTCTAGCCCCTAATCTCAACCACATGGTCATTATAAATCATAGTATCTGGTATCTGATATGGTTGTTCACATGATCAACAGATATCAGAGATAATTAATTATGTTCTTCAATTTCCATCGATTTATGATGGAGATGAACAATCATAATAATGGTTATAATACTAATAATAATGGTTATAATACTAATAATAATGATAATAATAATAATAATAATAATTAAATAATAATAATAATAATAATAATAATAATGATGATGATGATGATGATTACGCCAATAATTCAAGAGTTTCCCCATATAATAATAATTTATCAACTTCTATCCAATACAAAATACAATTATATTTCGTATCAAAGCATAGAAATATTTTGCTTCATTGAGAGAAAAATGTGAATAAATTGATGAAACAAGCAACAGAATAGAAGTTATTGTTGTGAAATCGAAAGAATAAAACAGCCAACAGTCAACAGCACAATGAAAAATTTATGAATAGTCTACTAACTGTTTTTTTTATGTTGATACATCAATATTGAGAGACAATAGTATTGTCCACGATTATTTTTGTGAAATTCTCCAGCCATGGAAATAATTGAATATTCTATTACTTTCATGGAAAACTCGTGTTCAAATAAAGAGAGGGCTGAATAATCCTACATGAAGTCGAAAATTATTCCCTGGCAGTAGCACAGAGAAATATGTATGAGTATTCTACTGAATGTTGTCACTTCTGGAGACACATTCATGTAGTATAGTAGATTAATAGCATAGTAGTATGTATAAGTTTATTTCTGAAATTCTCCAGCCATGAAACTTATTGGATATTTCATCATCTTGACAGAAAAATGAGGTCATAAGAGGAAAGAGTAAAATCTCATCAATTGTGAGAAAATAAGGGTGAACCATCCATGACGAGGACGAGATAAACTGGAAGGCATTCTCCATGATTGCCCATTTAGACTCCACGGGTGACCGAGCTCGCAAAGACTCTTGAAATTCAAAAGGGAGACTCTTATGGTCCGGTAGCCTACGGTCATGGAACAAAACTTTCAGCTACATTAATAACAGAGAGAGACATGAATTGCAACATATTTCCGAGGTGAAGCTACTCTCAGGTCACCGGTTCCTTACATTAGAAGGAATGACCCGATACAATTCCTTGTTACAGTGTAGTCTGGTTGAAGCTTTTTGCTGATCCTCTATCATGAAGAGTATCTTGAAAACATTAAGCTGTGGGGTGTTTTACAGCATAAAATATAACATGTGTTGAGTACCTCTATTTATGAACAGCTGCTAGATGATTGTTCATATACCTCTCCATTCTATTGCCGGACTCATCTGATGACGGGCTAAAATAATGTGATGCCTGGTTGTGAAGAATAGAAATAGAAGGGTAACTACGGTAGACAAATCCTTCTCTTACATTGAGTTGCTTTGTAATTATCAGATAAGCTCAGTAAAATTCAATAAGAAGCTTTATTAGAATCCTACAATCAATATACATTCACCAATAAAGTGTATTGAATAGAATAGAATAGAATAATAATTTATTTCTGCAACACAACAGTATACAATAAAAGTACACACGGCAACTTTAATTATTACATAATATCATGAATACAAAACTCATTACGTAAAATTTCCAATAATATTTTCGATTATACTTAAGAATCAATATATAATCATAGATATGAACATTTATACACTGCATATGATGAAAAGAAAAAAAAAGAAAAAAAAAGAAAAAATGTATTTGAAAAAATGTTTGTTTTTTAGAAACAATTAAATAGCAATTGGTAGTGTACTAATAGGTGATGCAGAAATATACGGTACCCCTGTAAAAAATTGTATTGGGGTTACCAAATCATATAATAAAAAAAGAGAGTTAAGCCCGGTACTCCACATAGCATAGAAAAATTAATATTACATTTTTAAAAAGATAAAAATAAAATAACTTGTGGTAACCGACAAATCTAATTTATCGTGTATGAAGTTATAATCAATGTTCTATTGTAATAAATTGTTGTCTCCATTCATGGATTCGAAGCCATAGTTTAAGATGAGAAGTGCATTCTAATGTAAAAAATTGATACCTAATTTCATGGATTAGATTGAATTTACACTTTATTACTCAAAGCGAATCAAATATACACATTGAATATAGTCTAACAGAAACCATAAGTCTAACAACCATATCTTATTTAATTAGTAGACTTTTATATTACAAGAGTAAATTGAAGTGTTTAGCAAAAAAATAATGACTAATGGCAGGAGTGTTCAAGTAGTCCAAGTAAAAGTAAAGTAAATTCGTATGGCTTTTCGTGGTGGGGAGACCCTTACGGGTAGTAAGTAACAAGTAACCAACCACATTTCAGTTTAGCATCAATGTTTACTATTGACTAGTGGTACAAGCACATGGCTACTTTTTTCAAGAGTTTTTGTTACAATCAGAAAGATTTTTTGTGTGATTTCACGCATGGAAATTATGGAAATTCTATGCTTATATAAATTTTGACTGTATTAGCAACTTGTCATGATGAATATCATGGATATAATAGATTGAAACAGGATTATTAATGGTGATGCAATGCTCAGACAGTTTTAAAAAAATCAATTCAAGCGCTCCTAAGTTCAAATGAGATTCAATAAACATGTTGATTCTACTGCGGTTTGTGGCATAAGTTGATTTCAATTAGCCGACCCAATCACAATCGTGTGGATGACTTGCTGACATTGGATTGGCGTATGAGAGCCCGCAACGAGCGGCCAGATGATAGAGTAAACCCAAGAGAATACAGATTGAATTTTATTTGAAAATTATTGCTCTTTCCGATGCAATAATATGATTGAGGTTTGTCAAAAGAAATATCATTTTCGTTTTATCTTATATCTTATACCCATCAAGTTTCAATTGACTGAAAAACAAAGGCATTCTATTCCTATTACTCCTCGTAGCCCAATCATTAAATTTCAGTCATTGCTTCTCAGTTTTACCTTGTTGCATATTAATCTTATATCATATTTATTCAGGGCAAAAACACAGCATTGCAGACGGATCGCCATTTGATTATTGCATCTTAGTTTCGAAGTCATCACAAGCAGGACTCCTCATTGTAGATAATATTCCAGTACTTAAAGTAGCACCTACAAGTAGTATTAATAATAAAGAACAAATATCACATAGTGCTTATTGATAAAATATATAACATTTCACTCAAACCTCAAAATATCTGTATAACTTTGATCTTCTTCACAATCAGTGAGCTCTATGCTACCTAATACTGTGTAGCTTATCGAGTTCATCGTTTATAACAATTCTCTTTTGGATCGTATTAATCATTCATTATATTAAATATAAATTTTATAATCATTTTTCAAAAGTCATTTATACACTTTAGCATGGTTCTATTAATTTGGTATTATTTGTCAAAAGTGGTTGGTCCTCTCTCTTTTTCTTCAACAATGATGCCTTTCGTATGAAGCAAGAATCAAATGAGACATAGTTTGTTTCTGTATTGAAAAGCTGAAAAAGTCAATGTTCCATTTAGGAGCAAATGGATTCAGATTACTAATTCAAATGTTTAAATGAATAAATGCACTTTGGGAGCTCTAGTTTATGACAACGTGACAGGAGCTTTCAAATACTTATCATAGTGTATATTTCAAGTTTTTCTGTACTGTGAACATTATTCGTGTACATGCACTCCAACTACAGCTTATGTGCTTTATGCTAATCACATTATCATTAACTGCGCAATCAAAATCTTTGTCTCTTCTGAAGATACTGCTCACTCATCAAGGTTCTATTCAACTATTGAAACATCGAAAACGTTTTGGTAGAATTAAAATGTATCATTTAGTTTTAACAATGGAATCCCATAACAAAAATAAAAACGGTTAATATTTGTCAATTCCATTTATTTAACTCTATGAATGTAGATAATTGACAAGGTAGAAGGGTAGTTAGATTGATTGGTTTGGATGATTAGATAAAAAAGTTATAGATTTTAAATTAGATAATTAAGTTAGATGAATATAGGCATAGGCTATTTCATAAATAATTTCGTTCGAATTAGTCCAGGTGGAAAATTTTTGAATATATTATAACCTCTACTTGGGAAACAATTGAAAGGGAAATCGAATAATTTTATTATTCATTTTATATTATTCTTGTTTCTCAGTTATGGTTATAAATTCAATTATTTTATAAATAATGTAAAATGCAAACTGTAAATAGTACAATTATAAGGAGTCGAACATCGATTATCGATATTTTTATTATTTGTATTGCCAAGATACCAGATTTTTATTCAGTACTGTTGAAAATGTTTCTAGTGAAGCCATGAAACCGGCCCAGTGCTCAATTTAAAAGTAGAGTTGGCAAAAATATTAACGGAATTTATTTTCATTTTTGATTTTTAGTGCGTTTTGCTTCCATAAAAACCTTTGATTTAAGTGATTTATAAATCTGAATACAAGCACTGATATCTTTAAATATGTTTGAATCTTCTGTAGAAAAACAAGCTTTTCAGAAAAAGCTCCATTTATTACAAAAATAGTGAAAAATGTTCATAGTTCAGAGAATGAAGGAAGATTGTGAATTAGAAATTGTGCAACAATAATTTCAACAGTGGTTCTTTCATCAATTTCATCTATTAGCCCGGAGCGAATTTCTGAGCTTTATTAAAAATTGTGGGCTTGGTGGAATGGAAGCTCATTCCATTTTCTTTCTGTACTCCCATTAAAAAAATGAATATATTTCATTTCCATAAGAACCCTTCATTTGGTTTCAGATTAATGCGAACAGAAATATCAGATGGAGCTCTCCAAATATAAATTTCTTCTACACTAGAATGTTACTTCTATGTAATGGAAAACTTTTTCCAATAATATTCTAATTTGAAAAGAGCATTAATGTTGTTTTCAGTGCTCTAACATCATTCGTAGAATAATTCAGAAGAATTGAGAAATAATCATTCATGTTCAAAAATATAAATTACTTTTCAGCATCGTATAAATGACATAAAGCTGCACTGGGAAAGGTTTCCTTCTGTTGTTTGATTAGAGCTGAAACTGGAGAATATTTCAAGGCTCCACCTAGCATTTTGTACAAGGATTTCTCATCATATTAGATAGATTAACTTTTTTGAGGATTCTCCACCATATTGTAACCGTCTGACAATATTGTAACCGCCTATAGTTTAGAGACGCGAGACTTGTTCATTAGGTAAAAAACTAGATCAGGACAAGGACTTGAAGGGATATCCTAGCTTCAGGCCACACACTGAACTGCAACTCACATTATTCTCTCTTTATGCATTTACTCATAGTCGATTCCGGCTGCAAAAGAGTTATCAGATCTCAACAGTGTGTTTCAGTCTGAATAGCAATCTACGCGGACGAGAAGTGAGGTAGATTGCGATTCTATATTCTACAACTACTCCTAATATTTTTCCAATTTTTTCATAAATATTATTCCTAATTAGCTTCATATACTGAACTCCCCTTTCAATGAATCATTGTGAACGATACGCCGACCATTCAACATAATAAACAGTTGTTTGCATTTTGAAAGTGTTTACTGTCATGGATATATAAAATATCCAAACCAACATAATTCAAAGAAGTTGGTTCCAGATTTGAACTGTGCGATTGATTATTAATTATTGTCCTTTTATTCCACTTTTTTTTTAATAACCAACCAACCAAATATTCTTTCTAATTTGTTGTTAACGATTCTTAATAGGTTGAGGGATTAGAGTGTGGTTTACTTTAATAGTAGAGTTTATTGTTTGTAAAGAGGTTTCCTTTTTCCATTTTATCCATTCAAGTCCTTGTCTTAATCATGTATGTTCCATTATTATCACTTATTGTGGTATTTCTCGCATCGCACACGCACGCAATCAAAGTTTTCACGGGAGTTTTCTTCAAAGAACTTCACCATGGCGTGGCGTACGAATCATCGATTCCTTTGACGTACGAGGCGGATTTTCCGGAAATTCAGGAGGACATCCTACAAGCTGAAGCAGTCTTCTGGCCGACATGTCAACAGTCGGATTGTCATCTATCGGATGCTGTTGGATTGCTGTATAACTCGACCAATTCCATACTGATGAGTGGACATCAGGCGTTCGAATCTTCAATCCGTATGGGAGCTCAGACTTCATCCCGAAAAACTCGAGCCATAGATGCGTTGGGAGATTTCCTTCACTTTTGCTGTTCAGTGGCGACAGATGGAGAACTTCACAAATTGGAATTCAACGAGCAGAAGGTGACAGATCATCTCAATGCTTTCCAAGGATTGGTGTCAGACGACCACAAGGATTTAATAATGGTTTCCAGAAATTTGAAGCAGTTTGCGGGAAATTTCACTCAGCAGTTTCACGAAGCCTACAGTAAGATGACGGAGAATGTTAAATTATTAATTCAATCCAATCGGTATCAGGAGGAAACGTTAATTAAAGATCAATTGTTGGCTTACATTTTTCATCTGTACTCACATGTCAACATATTGTCAAGACAGGAGTTCATCAGTACAGCAAAGGAGCGGTGTGATAAGAAAATGTTATTTTCTGCTCTTGTAAATCCAAACACATTACGAACAGATCTTTTTAAATTGGAAAAAAGATTAAAACTGAAAGGTTATCAGTTGGCTGTTCCGTTAAGCGATCTTCAAAGATATTTTGAGCTTCTTCTCACAACGTGTGTCTTCAAGGATAATGCGGTGGTACTGAGCCTGAAAGTGCCGTTAGTTAGTGCTGAAGGGCGTTACCAGCTGTATCAGTACGTGCAAGCACCAATGTACTACAAGGGCCAGTCATGCCAGATGCGGCAGAAGGACTTCGTGTTGGCTAAGCGGGAGCAGGATGGCAGAATTCAACTTATATCTGGTCATCACTTGTCTACTTGCAAGCCGCAGGAGAATTTTTTATGTTATCTTCCGCGACACTTAAAGGACGGTCGCATGTCTTCGCAATGTATGGATCACATATTATCATCATCTGAGCTTCAAGACATACATAAACTTTGTATGTTGGATTGTATTCCAGCAGGAGATGGATTGGACATCGTCGAGTATTCACCAACGGAGTACATTGTCTCAAATGTACAAGCAAATACATCAATCATGTGTGAGGAGGGGTCATCTCATCCTCTGGAGCCTCATCATCCTGGAGCGACTTACTTGGATCTTCCCTGTAGCTGCACGGTGATGGAGGGAGATCGTGTGCTAGTGAGAACTACTTTCCCCTGTGATTCCACAACCTCTGTTAATCCAAGTATTCAACATTACTTGCCTATGCATTGGGTCAAGTTTAATTCATTGAAAATTGATGTTTTTAAACCACATAATAGTCCCAAATTTTCAAATTTAACGGAAATTTTAAAAGATGATATAGATATTAATATTCCTGATTTAATAATACATGATAGAATTTCGTCGAATTGCCAAATGATTGGAATAGTATAATTAATTCTACAAGTTTTGTGTTCTATATTCTCTTTGGTTGGTTGAGTTTGTTAACATTACTTTGCATTTATTTATCAATTAAGTTATATGTCTTTAAATTAGCGGCTTTTCATTCTAGGAAGCCAAGCGTTATAATATCAGATCAGTAATAATGAATTTTTTTTCTAATTGTTTATAAAAATTGATTTTTTTAATATAAATGTAAATTACACGTATCTGTAGTAATAATTATATTATTGTCTTAAATATTATCATAATGTGAAGGTGCGATAACATTTTTCGTACATTGTAATTATAATTCTTTAAATTAGCACAAAGAATAACGCTTGTCATTGTAAAAATGTTATAGTATTGTAGAGTTGTTTGTAACTTCAATAAGGTCAATTAGTACATGCAATTTTTTGCTGGTGCGGTGATTATTATAGAATCATCAGCACATTTTGTTTTTAAAGCATTTTGTTTTTGTTTTTCTGCTAGTCATTCTTTGACAGAACATTGTGGCGTAACTATCGATTAGAGATTTGAATTTCATTTTTATTGTTCCATGGGATTGCTTCAAATGATTAGTCGGTTTTCAAAATCACCTAGGAGAGTGTGTAATCATTCTTATTTTTTTCAAGTGCCCAGGATCACAGACTGAGGGTCCAGTCTCCCAGTTGGGTGGGTGATATGTCATGGATATATAAAATATCCAAACCAACATAATTTAAGAAGTTGGTTCATTAATATGTAAACATATATATATTATTGATCACACCAAGGTGAATTAAAACCGACTTGTTATTTAGTAATCAATGCTTACTAATGAATTAATAATGTAATCTTTAAAACTGACTTGTTATTTAGTAATCAATGCTTACTAATGAATTAGTAATGTAATCTTTAAAACCGACTTGTTATTGATTTAGTAATCAATGCTTACTAATGAATTGGTAATGTAATCATTTTCAATGATACAATAAGAATGTTTTGTAAACTGAGTTTGGTTTGGCCAGGAAGAATTCAAGGCTGAGTTTCTGGCTTCAATATAAATACAGAGTGAAATTACTAAAAGAAGAGATTGTTTTGAGGTACAAGAGTGAGTACCACTTGTGTGCTTAAGGCTGTTAAAGTTCAGGATTGCTTCTTGAAAAATACAAGACTGTTACAGTCCGGACAGTTTAAAACTTGTATTTTAGAGACTCAGTCCAAATCTTGACAGCATTAAGGGCACAAGGATTATTACATTAGGAGTGTTATCATACGCTGGGGCCAGAGCCAGAATTTGGGACTTCGTGGCCAAATTGAGCGAGGATACATATTTTCAAAGGTAAAATCTTTTTTATAAAAAGAAACTTAAGATCTTATAACGAAGACACCACAAGGTTCTTGTTAATCTCGCAAGAGGCAAAGCGAAGACAATTCATGTTTTGTTTTGTCCCCCCCCCCCCATAAAAACTTTGTTTGTATTTTAAATTAAGATTATTATGGAATATTAATGCATAGCTATTAATAATTAAAGATTGTTGTGTTTATATATATTGAGTTGAGATATAAAAATAAAATAAGTTTATTTTATTGAAAACTCGGAATCAATTGAGTAAAGTAATAACCCCCCGTTACATTACAAGTTACAAGTGTTCATAAGTTCAGAGATCTTATCATTATTTCAATAAACTAATCGAAGTTCAGCGAAGTTTTATCGATTCAATTTCAGGCCTGCTGTTACTTGATTTCTAAATTATGTGGATCTGCTAAGTGTTTTCACAAAAGGTTTCTTTGGGAAAATCTGTTCTGGATCATAAACGCATTCTGTTATTTCTCACCTCAACCACATGCTAAGAAGGTTTTCGCCTCACAAGAAATTCTCACGTGTTATGTAAACACGTGTTATGTGGTTACAAGAAACGGCACGCACGCAATTCCCTTAGGCCGTGTAAACAGTCGAAGTTGAAATAGGAACAAGAGAGTTGGTTTGATGTTGTTACTTCAGACGAAAATAAATATGAAGAAGAAGATGAAGAACAAGAACAAGAACAAGAACAAGAACAAGAACAAGAACAAGAACAAGAACAAGAACAAGAACAAGAACAAGAACAAGAACAAGAACAAGAACAAGAACAAGAACAAGAACAAGAACAAGAACAAGAACAAGAACAAGAACAAGAACAAGAACAAGAACAAGAACAAGAACAAGAACAAGAACAAGAACAAGAACAAGAACAAGAACAAGAACAAGAACAAGAACAAGAACAAGAACAAGAACAAGAACAAGAACAAGAACAAGAACAAGAACAATAACAATAACAAGAACAAGAACAAGAACAAGAACAAGAACAAGAACTAGAACAAGAACAAGAACAAGAACAAGAACAAGAACAAGAACAAAAACAAGAAAAGGAACAAGAACAAGAAGAGGAAAATAAGGAGAAAAAGGAGAGGAAGGAGTAGGAGGAGAAGGAGGAGAAGGAGAAGGAGGAGAAGGAGGAGAAGGAGTAGAAGGAGGAGAAGGAGTAGAAGGAGGAGAAGGAGTAGAAGGAGGAGAAGGAGGAGAAGGAGGAGAAGGAGGAGAAGGAGGAGAAGGAGGAGAAGGAGGAGAAGGAGGAGAAGGAGGAGAAGGAGGAGAAGGAGGAGAAGGAGTAGAAGGAGGAGAACGAGGAGAACGAGGAGAACAAGGAGAAATTGTAGAAGGATAAGAAAGTGCAGGTGCAGGTGAAGAAGTACATTGAGAGGGAGAAGGAAGGCATTCAGTTGTGAATTGGAAAATTTGATAAACGAGAGGAGCAAATGGCGGGTGCCGTCAGCTAATGGAAGAGCGTCAGCCAAGGTTGGTGTATCGTCGATCGTTGGTTGTTGCCTGGCCTCTGCACCTTACCTAAGCCTTCCCACCCTTTCCATCACTGCACTCACATCACGCCGACTGTCGGAAAGTAAGCGATCGGCACAAGTAAAACCCGACTCGATTTCTCACGCTCACCAACGCGCGCACACCTGCACACACGCAATACTTTCAACAGCACGTGCACTTGCCGCTATGAGCACTTCGCTCCCGAAAATTCCAACTATCAGACGCGTACGTGGTTTGCCGTTGAAATGTAGCCTACTTTCTTTACTTAAACTCGCATGTCCAAATTCAATCTACCTTTCTCAAAAGACGTAACAGGTCTCAGCATAGTTATATTTGCTTCATACTGGAGAGCATTGTTAGTATGGCACAGTACAAACAGGCCCGTCTCTGGGAACCCCGGGGCAAGGAGTAAATTTGGTGCCCCTTTTTTTAAAGGTTATGAACTTATTATATCAGTTTGAGCCCTCTTTGATGGACTCGGGAGTGTGCCTCGGCTGCCCTAGTCAAACTACGAGCTTGTTTACAATTTATATTTTAAAACTTTACAATGTGCATTAGCACTTACTTTCTTCACTTACTTAGCGTATGTAGTAACTCTATCATATCTAAAGCTGTGAAATTGATGGTGTTCTGTAAATCTGTTGAATTTTGAATCATATTTCAAGTAATATGATATGTAAAAAAATTAATATATAATAAACATTAAATAATATATAACTGCATTTTTCGGGAAAATGAATATAATAATTTATTTATAGACATCAACGATGAAGTGACGATGCAACAAAGTTTGAAACTAGAAATAGAAAGGTATTCATTTATCTATTTATTTAATCATTTAATTGACATACAATCAATGTGAATACAACAGGCTATTGCTCAAAACTGCTTTTCACAAAATGTCAGATTAGAATAGAAATTTTAGGTTTCTGAAGTTTTGTAATATTGGGGTGATACAATACTACAGGTTTGGAATAATAATGGAAGAAAATGATCAATTTTTATTGTAACTTTATGTTCCCAGGCTTGGCTGGCTCAATTCTGTGACCCTTTTAGGTCACACCTGATTAATTCGTCTCTAATCATAACACTGCCATAATTGGAAACATTCTTTATATTCAAATATAAGCTAGAACGGATCGTTGAAAAACAATAATTTTGAGGTTGGTATTCATGTTTTTCATTCAGTATTCATTCAGTATCTCATATGGTTCTCATGTTATAGTCAGACGGTTTTAGCTTATCATATTTGAGTATCACCAATATTTTCAATTATTGAAGGCAATTGGAAATGGATTAATCAGGTGCGACCTGGCTCAACACTTTGCCATCCAGGTCACACGATAGTAGTATTGATAATTTTCTTTCATTATTAATTAGTTGTTCATGGTTGTATCACTACAATAATCTATCATTCTATAGCCTTGGACTTTGTCTGTTGCATCATAACTTCATTGCAATTCTGCCTATCAATAAATGAATTAGTAATAGATAATTTTTGAAGAAATAAAATATAACTTCATTTTTTGTCAAGCTATTGCTATGAGAGCTACATGAGATTAGATTAGATTATATTAGATTATCTTTCTTTATTCATGTAAATTTACAAATTATGCATATGAATGGTTATAAACAAGATTATCAACATCACATAGATACTATAGTGAACTCAGATAATGTTTTTTTTTTTTTATAGTGCAAGATATTATATACAATGATCTCATTTGTACGATATTAACTATGGTAATGACAATCTGAGTGATGCAATTACATGAAATGGTGAAGTTTGGACAAAGATTCGACCATTCTTGACACTTAACCAGTGAGAGGGATCCTATCAGCTGGTTTAATCTCCACAGGAGTCTGTAGGCCTACGTGCTGTTTAACGATGACGATGCCCCACCACTGTAAGTTTGACATGTGGTGAAGAGCCAGTCTTGTGTGAAATATAGTCTGGACTCAGCTTTCAGATTTACAGCCGGAACCTTTTCACCTGGCGTTGGCCCGCCTTCTATGATAAATAGCTCTCTCAGTCCGCGTATAGCGGCTGCCTACTTGCCTACTTTTCGGGAATCGACGTAGTAAGTTATGGCTCATTTCCCTATATAACGCGCCGCCACATGTTATTTCGCTCTGCCCACTCCCCCACTCAATCCCACTCATCCCACTGGCCCCGCTTACCCACCAGCGCAGCCGTTCGTCAAACGATCATGCTCTACAACGTCTTATAAATTCTCTGTCCCATTTCTCCCGTATCAATTTGCATCTCAAACAGTGAAAAATGTTATTCTTTCCCTCTGACGTTTCCAACATGAGAAATTCACTAATAATATTTCATTCCAGCCAATAGATTAGACCCAAGGTGTGCATTTCTCTCATAAATTCTACTTTATCTTCAAATTGATTTATTAAGATTATAAAAAGAGATTCGTAGTACAACTACGGTTAAACTTCAAGAGCTATTAAAATTGGTAGCAGTCTGTTGGTATTAAATTTTATCCTCAGTTAGATTTCTGATTTCTTTTAATCAAAAAAAGAGCAAACCGTAGTTCAACTCATAACATCTGAATGAATACAAAGTTAGTTTGCGAAAAGAATTGGGTCTAATCTAATAAGAACCAATAAGGAATAGCACGTTTCTGTGTTATGGAAACTTAACTGAACTATGGAACAGAACTCTACAAACAAAACTTAACTGTATATACAGAACTGAATTGTATAGCCTATAGATAACTTTTTATGTTCATGCAGAGCTGTACTGTACAGATCTGTACTAGATATACAGAACTGTGGGTCTAGGACAACTCGCCTCGGCCAATTCTCCGCCACTAACTCGCTGCGGACATCTTGCCGCGACCATCTCATACAAGAAGGACTAATTTCCCACTATATTTCATTGTTACCTCTTTTCAGTGATATATAGATGCAGCTAATGATTCGACATGATAAATAAATGAATTTTTATTTAACCAGTCAAACATATGAACAGCATGCAACCTAATACGTTCTTATCTGAGTAATAGGTTGCAGAAAGTAGTTTTTAATGGTACTGAGTCTGGTTATTTGCCTGTTCGCTATGGTGTGCCACAAGGTTCTATTTTAGGTCCAATTTTATTTATTATATACATAAATGATATGCCAAAAGTAATTGGACCCTCAGCAAGGGGATACCTTTTTGCTGATGATCTTGCTATTTGTGTTAGCACAAAGCCAAGTTCATCTGATAACGTTAGGCCAATTGATGAAATGACCCTTATGGTTGAGGACTGGTGTAATGCAAACCTCCTGTGTCTAAATTCAGATAAGATTCAAAAGCTCAAGGTTACCTATAGTAATAGTTTAGATAATAACAGCCAAGACATGGTCAAGTTTCTTGGATTCAATGTGGATTCAAAACTGAATTGGAATGGTCATATTGATAAAGTGGCAAGTAAGTTGAATAAGGGCCTTTTCATGTTAAGGAAATTGAGAACAATTGTCAGCTTGGAAGTTCTACGGACAGTGTACTTTTCTCATATACATAGCCATTTGTCATATGGAACTTTAATTTGGGGCTCTCAGAGATATAGCATTAAATTGTTCAGGTTGCAAAAGAAGGCTATAAGATTGATTTGTGGTCTTCCTCACAGAGGTCACTGTAGGGAGAGTTTCAGGTCAAATCGTATCATGACACTTCCCTCACTGTATATATACCAATGTTTAGTTTATGTCAAGGAGAATTATAGCTCCTATGTTCAACAAGGTGTGTACCATAGTTATAACACCAGGGGAAGGAACAATCTGGTTTCAAATTTCTGCAACTATGCTAATTCTCAAAAAACATTCTATTATATCTCTGTAAAACTTTTTAATGCATTACCTGAGAATATTAGAGACATGTCATTGCACATATTTTTGAAGACAATTAGAAACTTCTTGTTATTTAATCCTTGTTATGAATTACAAGAGTTCTACGAAATTGTAAATTCTATGACCATACAAGTCTAGTCAATGTAATCTATTCTTTGTTAATTTACTATGTAATTATCCTGTGATGGGCTATATATTTTTTTGACCCTTGTAATATTTATATAACATCCTCCTGTAATGCATATGCATGTTACATCCTCTTGTATGACTGTTGTAATACCATTGATGTCCTCAAAGGTTTCTGCAATAAAATGATTTTGATTTTGATTTATATTCTACTGTATACAAAAAACAACGAAAACATGTGCATCGGTAATGGTGGAATTATGATGACGAGATATGAATGGCCCTACAGTTTCAAGTGGGTCCCGATTCCGAACCGCTGGGAAGTGATTTTGAAAGGACATAACTGGGAAAACTAGAAAACTCAAGTCAATTAAAAAAATATTCAGAATGTAAAAAGCAAATAAAAGCAATCAATAGAGTCTCTCATTTGAATCTTCAAATTTTCAAATTACAATGATTACAAATTTGATTTGACCTCACATAGCATAATACATTGAAACATGTTTGTAACAATTACTTTAACCTAAAAAGGCCGAAACAATAGTTTAATTGGACAAAATTGATGAATAAAGACATGTGTACACAATAAAATGTTTCATTGAATAATCACATCCAATAAATCTTGTCCAATCTTTGACAAGACTTTAGAAGTCTTGTCAAATCTTGGATTCAAATTGGAATCAAGATTTGAAGGGATTCGAAGCAGTTTGAAGCTCTTTTATTTTATTGAATTGGATGACATATGTGGTGCGCCTATTGGAGTGTTAATTTTTGTTTTCGCGGCGAGATGGCCCGCGGCGACGTGGCTCGCGGCGTGATGGCCGCGGCGAAGTGTTCGCGGCGAGATGGCGGCGGCGAGTTGTCCCATTCCGCAGAACTATACTGAACATGGTTAAGCATGGTGGAAACTGGTAAGGGGAAAATACAGATTTTCATCTTAAGTTCTTTGTAATACTCAATGCCTGATCATGATTTATACTGCTGTATCTACTTTCAGAGTAATTATTTATTGTGGATGGAAACATTTCCACTTCTCATTATTTTTTGAAAGAGTTATTCAATCGAATATGGTCGATGAAATAAATATATGATAACGGATATAGCGCCATAAAAAATTAATTATTATTCTATAGTTATGCTTTTCCATAAGATTTTCCCATTTTATTTCTAAAATATATAATACACTTGTTTTTAGAAACTGCTACTGAAATTCATTAACCTATTAACAATAATTGTCTTCATTATTAGTGGAATCTGATAGACACAATTTTTCAATTTGTTTTATTGTGCAGGGATGTATTTTGCCTAGACTGTAATTGGTTAAATGTATAATACTATCCCACTGGATTTATCAAACTCGTATACTTTAATGAAGTTGGGCTTTGTTGAGAAAGTATCAATCACATTTCTTCTGGAGAGACAAATAGTGCATTGTTCATGGTTGGAAAATACTTCTTAGGATGCCAACTTATGGTGGAAAATAGGATGCCAACTTATTGATATTATGAAATGTTAAAACATAGTATTATGATGATCTAATCACATCAGCTGTGTTAATTGCTATTGTTAGTCTATTGATTACTCTAGTACAGTTTTGTTTAATAAATCCATCTTTATGGTCTCTCAAGCTATTACATATTATAATAATAGCTATATTATTATAATATTGCCTATGAGATTTCTATAGATACTTTTGAGGTAAAAAGGTTGGTGAGAGCTCGTTTCTTACACACGTGTTGTTCATAAGAGGAGCTCCCCTCAAACTTTATTGCATAATTTACTTGTGATATTGTTTTTATTAAGGAAATAGGTGAATCAATCAATCATCGCATTACTCTTATATTTCAATCAAAGATATTTCTGATCATCTCATTAGCTGGAAAGGAATTTTATCAAGATTCCCTTTGAGATTCCCTATAGAGATATCGAGCCGTATCATTTGTGTGAACATAATGGTATTTATCTCAACACATTTATTTGTGAGATACGCCTCCTACAAGACAATGTCATGTTCCAAGTGACATTAAGAGGTCTTTAAAAGAGAAAACACGGTGTAACTGCGGAGTTTCTCTTACTTTATGATCGAACAACTCTCAAAGAGAGACATTTATTAGAAAACTTTTTCTCTTATCGGTCCGTCGGGGCGGAGAGCTCCAACGCCTTCTGAAGTCTCTTCGCTGTCGATCGTTACTTCAAAAAGAGGATTTCCAAGTCTCTTGCACCATTTCTTTATGGCTGAAACCATAAATACTTTCTCCAGACTTGACTTTCCAGTATGAGCTCGTATGAAGAAAAAATTAATATTTCCTCTAACATAATCGATTTTCTTTCAAAATGATCTTTCAGCCATCTAATTCAACCAGTATATTTTCCTATTATTATGAGCCTCTCTCCAATCTTGACCTTAGTTGCTTCAGTTAACCTTCCTTCTCCACCCACAAACTTTAATGCATAATGCATCTATGGTATAAATATAGGTAAAAATAAGAATAAATAGGTAAAACAGCTATAAATAGCTGAAAATAGGTATGAATAGTATGGGTGTGAGTTTGAGATTAACCTGTAAACCTGAGATACTTACGAAACTATAATTAAATTGGCGGATAGTCGGTCGCATCGGCGTGGTTTCAAAGGTCTCGCTCACATTACAACACAAAATGCGATACTCATCCTATAAATTTTCAATTCAACTGAGATTCAATATCACAATGATCCAGTCATGTACTACACCGAGATCATGTTGAAATCACTGCAATTCAAAATTTGAATTGACTGAAAATGGCATCACTGCCCGCTGATAAAATTCTATAGCTAATGTATATGCTAGAGCAGTACAGTGACTCATAACACGGAACTGGTACAGTGACTCATAACACCAAATCTATAACATGATTAATAAACTAGCTTTTATTTGATGCTTTATTAAACTCCCACGCAAAGATATTTAGTGAAATAACATGCAGAAAATAAAATATAGAGTCCCAAAATATGGACTGATCTCTGAATTGAATTTTGAAGTTTTTGAAAGTAGTCTTGGTGCTGGATCCTAAGGTTTCCTCTACGAGTGGAGGGTTATTAAGTACTTCTTACAAGGTTTAGTCCCTCAGAAAATTCACCATTTCGGCGGCTGCAGAATATAACGAATTATTTGATATTCTCCGCATTGTGCACTAATTGGGCTTAATATATTATAACTATTTTTCACTGACTACTTGATGTCTTTGGACCTCGTACGTGGAAGTTGTGGTCGGTGTGTGTCGTCTATCGCCTCGAGAATCTCATGTTTTTTAATTATTTTTTCTACCACTCTTAACGCTTGCATGGGACAAACGAATATTCTAAATGGCCAATTCAGGAACTTTACACAATTTAATACACAAAAGACATTTAAAACATGAATTAATATGGGAAAACGTTGAAATTATGATGGAGGCTAAAAACGGTGCCTCACTCAGCCATGTCTCACGAGCAAGTTTTGTGCGAAAAAAGTTCTAGGAAAATTTTATAGCCTACGTGACTCCTGATGGAAGTTTCTAGAAAGGGTTCAGTAGCAATCTCAAAATATAGTACAGTAGTTCAATTTAATATTTTTTTTAAAACAAGACTCAGATTATCTAAGCGGGGATAGAATGTGTAGATTTTTTTGTTTATAGCATATTTTTTTAATCAATTTATCAAAATCGGGACTTTATTGTATCTATTCACCATTATCTTTCAAAACCGGCTCAGTGTCGGCGGGAAAAGAACGGGAAAGATAGTGCTCTAACGTAGACTGATTTGTAAGCAACGGCTAGGCTGTACCTCACGATGCATTTTAAGAAAGATTATTTATTTCGTTTGAGACATCATACAATAAATTTTTAATTTTTCAATTGATTCGAAATGGCAAGAGTTGTATGCTACCTTTTTTTCGAATAGCTCTTCTAGAGAGCACGCTTAATCAGCTTCTTTGCCCATGCTTCTTTAACTTTTCTAGAGTAAAAAAGTAAATTCGTATGGCTTTTCGTGGTGGGGAGACCCTTACGGTTAGTTCCACCTCGCCGTTTTTTAACGACTGCTTCTTTTATATGCAACCGGGACCGACGGCTTAACGTGTCCTCCGAAACACGGGAGTGGATCGAGAAAAATATCTTGTACTCAACTGGGATCGAACCCAGGACCTTTGGCTTATCAGACCAGCGATAACACAGATCACCACCCTAACACAGTAACCGAAATATACTCGTAATGAAAACAATTGGAGTGTGCAATAATTGGAAGGTTATAACGAAGAAGGCGGTTTGATTTGCCAACCGTAATAACACAGTAGTGTTTTTTTAAGTGAATACTCGTATTTTCAGCGTAGCAGCCGACAAACATGCAATACAGAATGTTAAGGTAAGAAATTATAGAAAATGTTCTGTTCCATGTAGAGATGTGATTCAAGTGGCATTTCGAAGATGGATTTCAAACTACAAAATAATGCAAAAAACATAAATTTTCCATTTTTTCGATCCTTATTGAGCTGAATAAGAATCCCCAGTCCCTTTAATATAATCTGTAAAGAGATTTCGATACCTGTATTGTTGTCTATGAAATAGAGACGGTTATAATAAGTAAATACTGACATCAAACTATGTACTATGAGATCTTGCATTTAGAGCAGGCAGTATTGTTTAGGTGACAATTACCGTAAATTCTAACGTAGTTTTTTCCTAACTCAACTATTAACTATTAAATGCATAGTTAGCACCTGTGCGTATGCTACTGATATCCTCAAAGACTGTGAAATCAGGTATGAATGGTTACTGATGGCTTTACATTAGATATTCATGGCTTGACATAATACCAAATTAGTCGAGAATCATCCTAATTATAACAAGGATTGTTGATATGATCAAGTATATTAAACAGATCGTAAACCATGATGTTATCAGCCATAGATATGCTCGAGCGTCAGTAATTAGTAGTTACAGTCTGAATTGTACCCTATCAAATCCAAATTCTATAACGAGATCGAGTTAGTATACTTAGTACAAGAGTATAGTAAGGTTAGTTGAGGAGATGATTTCCTAACTTTTGAAAGCTGTATTATTTATTTTATTGAAACAATGCTTTTTCATTGACAAGCCGACATTCGCGCTATGAAATTGTTTTGTTAGCTGTATAGGAATGTTTCGTAAACTGTTTATTTTTTGGAATGCAATAGCTTTTCCAAGACCTGAACATCGAATAGAATTAATGAACTGGTCTGTGCCTGGGCAAAAAGGGTTTTAACAAAAAATCAATTACATATTGCATATTTTATACAATTCAATACAAATAAAAACTCCAGAATTTTCGATTAAAGCCAGTGTTAATATTTGAGAAGTTTGTTTTAAGAACGGCAAAAAACTACAAATCAAGAGAATCGAATGGAATGGAGTGAATAAGGCTTTATCAATTGTCTAATGTCATGGATTGTTCTTTTTTTATAATAGTGATCTGAAATCTGAGACATTAACCGTCTATAGTTTTTTATATGCTAGAAATACTAGAAATTACAATAAAAATGACTCGAATACTGTTATTAAAAGAACATCGATGATTAATAAATAATTAAATTAACAATTTTGATCAAAAACATGGCAAACACTGCTTCTATATTCATGCTGCAGGTTGATACCCATTACCCTACACGTCACTTGCCTCACTAACTGAGTTTAGTAAAATTCTACTTTCACTGATTGTCAGGTCTGTGATTAGAACTTTCCAACTATCTTCAATGAATACAGATACTATAATAAGTATAAGTATACTATACTGAGATACTACCGATACTATATAAGATACTATAGTATCTGTATTCATTGCTATCTTTCCCAATAATTATCATTATTATTCTCCTTTCTTATAAACAGCAGGAATGCTGAAAACAAAATTATTCAGTATAGCTAAGTTGAACAATGAACATACAGATCCGTAAAATGTTGGTTACATGCATGGCAGGAAGCATACTCAACGCCTGATCTTATCATGCTTCTCTGCAAACATTCAAACGACCTCACAGTTGACTAGAAAAGCGTTGATTTTAAATCACTTCACCGCTACACCGCTGCGCATTAAAAGATACGTGTGAAACCCCCCCCCCCCCCCCCCCAACCTGAAAAACTATGTATAGTTGCTTAGCATTCTCTTAATTACGCTAGAATCTGGTTACTAGAATGTTCACTCGTACAAGCTCGTTCAAAAAAGTTTTATGATGCTCGATCGTTGCCCAATATTTGTTTTCTTGTGCAAAAATTAATGAAGCAGCAGGACTGGCTTGGTTATGAGTCATTTACGTTAATATGAACTTTGTGAGAGGAAAATCAAATTGATAGCTTTGTTCATTTGATGCCTAATACGCCATTTGAGAAGAACTCTCTTGGAAAAGATTATCCAAGATTTGAATCAACTGCATTCGAATAATAATAATTTTCCATAATTGAAAAAAATGTATCTATTGAGTACTACAGAGTATTATTTACAAGATTGTAATATTTTACTACAAATTTGAGCTTGGAAATATCCTGCATCGCAGTACTCTATACTCTGTAACAGGATATACTCTCTATTATCATTTCCTAATCATCTTGATCAATCCATATTTCTCAATAAAGACTTGGGTGCGTCAACTAGAACACTAATGAACACTTGAACACTTAAAAACTTTGAACACATGAACACTTTATGCATCTGAATGCTTCAAACCATCTTGCTTTAAGAGTGGGCCGATGCATAGAGTGTTCTGGTTAGCATTATCGTTAACGTTACTTTGCGTAAAATATTTATTGAATAACAGTGAATGTCAGGTTACAAGGAACAAGATTTTGTAGAAGAGGTGTAGTAACCGCACTAGATCTGTTGGGTGCATCTCGATATTCATACTATCTCTTCAAACAACTTTTGACACCAGCTTCCACCAATACATTTGACTGTTGTTTTTGTCTCTATTGTACTAGTTGTAAAAGCATTTAAATGTTCAATTTATCTAACATTTTTATTCTATCGACTTAATGACTGACTACTGACAACTGATGAACTGCTCTTGCTTATAGAAAGGCCACTTATGGATCTCTACTTACCCCCGTTCAAAAATATTATAAGTAACTTTTATTCATTTTTTCCAATGGAGGATAAATTGATGAGCGATTTTTGTATTAGGTATTTTTTTTATGTGTCCGGTTCTTCGCAACCGACGTTTACTGCTTATTTATCATGTTATAATAAACTTTCAAACTTAACAATAAACTACTTGGTGCTCTCAGAAAAGCTACTAATCGAAGATTTTTTTATTTATAAAAAATTATGTTAGATTTGTGTTCAAAACACAAATTATCATTGATTCAAGCTCAGCCACATTTTAATTACTACTCTTTTTCAGTTGTTCCCATAATCTGCGTGTTTGATGGATGGGTGCTTTTGCAGGAAATCAACCATATACAGTTCTCGCTCTTTATTGGGAAATGAGAATACGAATTACGTACAGGTCGCATAGTTTAGAAAAGTTAGAGGAATTTTATAGGGAGAAAAAAGACAAGTAATAAATTCAACGAGATGATGAGACAGAGAATATGGAGGTACAAAAAACGAATGAAGATGAAAATGTAAGGAATTTTTTATTCCATTTCATAGTTCACCCATAGACCATGAATGATCGAGTTCTGAAGAGGAAAAGAATGAGGAAGAAGAGGAAAGAAGCGTACAAGCTAATAAGCATAATTATGCTAAAGAGAGAAGTTAAGAGATTTAAAAAGAGAATGGTGGAAGAAAGCTGAAGGAGAGTTCGAAAAAAATATGAAAAAAGCGTAAGAAGAGGGTGAGAAAAAACTGAGTAAATTAACGAAAAATTAAAAAAAAACATAAAAATATTAGACTGTATGAAGAGATTATCCATGAAGATTATTACTGGTTGGATAAATTATGAATTATGATGATATTCATGAATGGAAGAGATTGTGTAGAATATCATGCTAGGATCCAGATTAGATCCCTGAGACAGATTAAAATAGGAACCATACCAAAGTTGATAGAAGTAGAAGGATATAGGATCTTTCGTTGATTGTTGTCAAAAAAATGAACCCGAGATAGATGAGAGTACGTCAATATCAACACAATCAAACAGGAATTTCTCATTTGTTTTTAAAAACATACTATCGTTCAACATACTGATGATCAACATCATTTTAGTCAATCTAATGTATTCAATAGGGTATGTTTTGGCATTTGCTGTAAGCCTCTATTGCTTGTAATTTTTAAGTATGTATTATAAATAAATAAATAAACATTATTTTTTAATCATCTTATTGGAAAAACAATAAATTTCATTCTTTCTCTTGATGTGTCTGTAACAAGTGAAATAATATCTAGCCAATATGGGTTGCCTTATTCTATGAACAACACATCTTGTACTTATGGAAGTTTGTTTTTTGGTAGAAAAGAGATACCAAACAAAACAAGAGAATTATTCTAGTGATAAACAAAAATTTTAAATTTTCTCATAACAATTTAGCCGTAGAAGTGAAAGTGTCTCAACGACATAGCCTCTACACAAATATTTTTTCATGATTTGATAACATCATGTTCATCGAAATGAAATTGAACACTCAACTTATTCCCTAGAAAAGAACAAGTAATTTTAATTGAGCGTGTTTCTCATAAATACAGAGTGAACGGCAGCATGGAATATAGAGTAGAAAACATTATTAACTTTTCCTACCTTTTTCCTCATGATTCAATCTCGTGACATCACTTCCATTTTCCTGGAAAATCTCGTCATCACTACACGAGGTTGACGCGACCAGGATGAAAATGGTGGCTGCAATTGTATAAGTCATAGCTCTTCGCTGCTCTCGGAAGCATTCATGGAAGAAAATGTTCTCCAGTAACGGATAAAGGAATCGAGTTATCTGCCCACGTGTTATCACTCACATTCAATAATTTTTCAACGCTATCATAAAATAACGTTACTATGTGTGTTGTTATGTGCTATATATGTCTTGTCAGAAATGATGTGGGAAATTCGTAGCTTCAATATTTAGCAACACTCTATTGTAATAATGTTCAAACATTGCGTACATTGTTTCAAGACTCGTTGAGAATGATGGGGCATAATAATTCTCAATATTTTACAACATCGTACATGTGCAATATTTCATTAAAATTATCAATACTATTTCTTAGACACTCGTTAAAAATCATATGACATGATGTTTTGTAATATTGTACGACATTGTACGACATTGTACAAGTACAACAATTTATTAACACTTCATTGTAATAAACATGATGTGGACTTGTCACACATCCAGTAGAAAATGAAATTATTTATCGAGTCATATAGGAGAGAATAATGTTTATGAAATTAGAAGTTGATTTCCCGATGAGATTAAGAGAAGTGAACAAATCAATGTGTCAAGTACATAACCTTTAAAAGTTATCCACCACGCGGTAACCCGTTATATTCATAATAAAAGCCACAGAGTTAACCAATTCAAAAGTTTGAGTGGACAAAAGCCTCACGACAAGTCAAGATCGGCTCGAAGTACTTGGAAACAAGAACCGCCGTGTCGAAAGTTGCGTAGTCAAGAGTTATGACGCCGGCAAGGGAGGGTAAAGTTTAACGAGTCCCGACCTCACACCCCGCAGTCACGTGGAAAACTGAGAGCCAAAAGCGGTCCGATCCAAGTCGCATCGTGTCCGTCCGGATCAGGCGCAAAACAACACAGCCCCAAAAACCTCCCCCCCATACCCTTTCTCACCCTTACCAACAACTTGCCCGACGTCAATCACAATCTCAACACCCTCACTCCTCTAAGGAGCGCTATCAATCAAAAGTTACTGCCTGTACAGGAATTTCCGACCATTGCCCCCCAAAGCCACGTTAAGAAGACTAACCGCAACATAGAGACTTTGAAACTCAAATTCTCGAATGATTAATCTTCTACATGAGCTTAGATTCCTTGTTGGTCAAGTTATTTATTGGCTATATGGAGCCGGATCTACATTGTTTCGAAGACTTGACTTTTTTAGAAGAAGGAGTTGAGACAAGTAAATTGTGACATTAAATACAGTTTTCAAAACAGCATACACATTACAAGTACAAGATAATTATTGGGGTACAAGATGCTCTATCTGAATGTAGGTACCTAACATTATGTTTTCTTTTCTCTTTAGACAGAAGTTCCTGATAATCAATGATTTTTAATTATAATTGGGTTGCTTTGAATGAGAATGCTATAGAATGTGATGCTTGTTCATAAGCATAATTATACTACCTACGCTTTTTCTTCACATCGGATGAAGAATTTTGATTATGATGATAATAATAACAATAATAATAATAATAATCCTTTCCTTTCCTTTTCCTTCATCCTGGTACCCCCAGAAGAAGGGAGTTTATTAATTTCAAAAAAGACAATACAAAATGCAAATTTCCTTTTTTTTTAAACTAGAAAAACAATACATTATACAGGAACGAATGTTACTCCAAAACCTTCACAAGAAGGTTTGACTGGAGGAGTCGAGTTAATCCATATCATATCATAAACATCAATAATCAATTAATAAAATTATAAATATAATCAATATAACTTATGTCAATACAGGAATTGCTAAGTCAGAATAAGTTGATAAAAATCTATAGGAAAAGTTATATAGTTCATTCCAAATTCAAATTAAATCATTGCTATCCATCATATAACGAAAATCAGTAAACTAATAAACAATGAGGCTTGGTAATCAATATGTTGACAAGAATCAATAGTCAAAATTAAAAGGGTCCTTCCAAATTCAAATTAAATCGTTATCCATCGAATAGAAAAATCTTCAGTAAACTAATAAGCAATGTATAGTTATACATATAAAACCATAACTAAAACCATATATATAATATACAGTTATATATTATATAATATATAGCCATATATGTAATCAAAACCGTGTAATAATCTACAACAATAATTATTATCAACAATTAATCATCATACACAATCTCATGAATATATCTATAAAAAAAACGGTTTAATAAGAATCTATGGAAAAAATTAAAAAGTTCCTTCTAACTTTGACTGCAAAACAAAATTATTCACAATCACTCATTTTCTCAATCAGGAACATTTTAATAATTTTTTTTCAATAATAATAATAATAATAGTAATAATAATAATAATAATAATTATAATAATAATAATAATAATGTGTTTGGCTTTCATTTGTGGGGAGACGGGTCTCCCCCGTAAGGGTCTCCCCACCATTAAAAGCCATACGCTTATTATTATTTGTGGGGAGACCCTCATGGGTAGTTCCACTTCCTCGAATTTTGATTGCATTGAAGAGCATAAATAGGCATGATGAAGATATTTAAATCATACAGTAATGTCTTGCACAGTAATTAAATTTATTCATCAGAACAAAGTTACAATGAAATGCGAAGATTGCAACAGGCTTAAAACTTTTAAAAAAATAGTCGTAAATTTTGCCGTCACGATATTAGGCCTACGTGTACAAATTTGTGCTGTACGCATCAGAGAAACTCAGACCGTTATAATATGAATATTATACTTAATGAATAAAAGATATGTGTATAGTTATTGGTAACAGGGGATTGTAATTAAGTAGATGAAAATGTTTGTGGGTAATAAAATCAAAAGTGTATTAATAACGATTGCATTATAATTTTTGACTTCTAGTGATAGAAGAAGCTTTACTCACACAAACACTTACCCTTGTTTCTGACACAACAAAGGGTGAGTTTTTGAGCTGTGGAAATAGAATGATAACACTATTGTATTATACTTCAATTTCATTAGATGAAACGCATTTCTGTATTTGTAACATACTTGATCAGAAGATTCAAGTTACTTATAGGTACAAATTACGCTATGTTTTTGTGAGGGTAAAAATGAAAGCGATAATAGATTTCAGGTTTTATTGAATGATCTTCATGGACTTTACTACAATGAAAACTGTTGTTCATTTATCTATAACAAAACAAATTTTGGAATTCAAGTTCAACGTTCTACATTAAACTATAAATGTTTGTCTAGGAATGAGAATTTTTTTTATACGGTTGATGCCCACATGGGCCTTGAGGCGTGTGCTTGGATGATGAGTGAATCAAGAGATTCATCCATCTCTGAATTAGATTCGAACTCTGCAGGAATTTCAAGCCAGACAGAACTTTATCCAATCACTCGTAAATTATTGTGCTTCGAAATGAAATTTTTAGTGAAACAGACCTAACCTAAGATCTCGATTCTTATTTGAAATTTTGTGAAAAACAGTTTTGGGCAATAGCCTGTTGTAATCAAATTGATTGTATGTTAGTTGAATAAATAAATAAATAACAGAGAAGCGCTCCAACCAACTGCGCCACCACGGCAGTGCACGTGACCATCAAAAACAGAGAGTATTTTGTATCTCTGAATGAACTAAATGAGTAAATCATTTCAAAAATTTATAAAAGTTCAAAATTCGCAGAATATTGACTTTTGGCTGAGAAAATTCAAAATTCAATTTCGACGAGCTGTCCCATGATCTTGAAAGTACACTATTTTAAATTTTTTCTAGAAAAAAACGCCTTTTTTTTGTTGACAAATGAACATGACTCATGAATAATTGTTGGATCTATACCCGACTAGCAATTAAACATTTGTTCCATGCCGTAAATTTGAGTCCGTGTTCTTGAAAATTCCATCATTTCTAATAATAATAATAATAATGAAAAAAATCACTACCTCATTCTCACTTATTTAGTGGTTAGGAATCCATCCAGAATTAATCAATTGAAAGTTGACTATGTTCCCCATAATATGACTCAAACAACTATGCCTCTGATACGTTTATCAATTCATTAATATTTTGAATGAATGTATAATATTTATTAGTCAAAAGCACAAAACATTTTTTACATAATAAAAATCTCTTACAACTAATAAAAAGATTTGTATCCAAGGCTACGTAGAGCCTAGCCTGTAAGAATCACATCTAGGACTCGAGAATTGTATATTTACCTCTGAATCTGATTTTACCACATACCTTTTAGACCCTCATACTTCTTCTAACAATTGTTGTAAGGATAAAACCATGACCTCTTTTACTTCAAATTTTCCAGCTAAGTGGAAGACATCTGATTTGCTAGTTAAATAATTTATATTTTTCTTCATCCTGAGAGAACTCCAGTGGCACCTTCATTGAGTATTGAACTCAACTACAACTGGTCTTAGAAAAATAGAAGACGTTTTTTTCTGTTGTGTCGTCACTATTGCTAGTGGAATGTTTAAATTTATTGGAGATGCTAGCTATTTTTGGCTGGTGCTGCAAAGGTTGAAATACGTATCCATAAGAGGAATAGAAAAACAAAACTGCAGGGAAGAAAGAAACTTTCTCTGCCCATTCCTATTTGCTCGGGGACCCAGAATTTAAAGCTAATTTATTGCCGACTGCGCTGGAATTTCCTCCTAATGTATCTAATCGTTTGTAAAAACGCTTGATAAGCCATTTAGGCGCCTCCTTCCTATTTTACCCCCTCCACCTCCCATTTATAAAAGCAATATTTGTTTTCGTTGCCTTCGGTTTCGCTCCGCTGCAAATGCGTCCTTGATTGTACAGCAATGCTCTCTGTGAGAAAAGCTTGGCTATAAGCCAAAACTAACGAAAGAGGTGTTTACCTAAACTCGTGATATACAGCACGGTCACGTACAAAATATCATACTGGACAGAACATATTTACGGAGTACATAATTTCATTTATGAATGGGAGCGGCAAAGTTGAGTGGTAAATATTTGCCGGGAAAATAAACTTTGGGGCTCCGCAGCTTGCAAATGTGATCGCTTCCCAAATGTAAAGAGGGGACTCTTAATTTATTCAGAGCTTCGAGATAATCAATTTCTTACACCACAATCCATGCCTCATAGCCTACTGAGGTCGCCCTGATCTGATTGCAACAACCAAATTCATTCCTCCTCCTCCTCTTTCACCTTGGCCTTCCAATCATTCACCTTCACCACCTCTTCATTCTTTTCTCCTTTTTTCCTTCTTCCACATTCTCTTCTTCATTATTATTATTATATTATTATTATTATTATTATTATTATTATTATTATTATTATTATTATTATTATTATTATAGTTCAAGTGTAAACTTAGGAAAAGTGTGACTCACACCCTTTTATTGTCAAATTGTTAAGTCGTCATTCTTGGATTCCTGTATTGTGAATTTTTTCGATATGTGATAGCTTTTCATGATCCGTTGTAAATTTACACGAATAAAGTTATTCATTTCTGTATTCGTATTTTTCTTTTTCTTTTTCTTTTTCTTTTTCTTTTTCTTTTTCTTTTTCTTTTTCTTTTTCTTTTTCTTTTTCTTTTTCTTTTTCTTTTTCTTTTTCTTTTTCTTTTTCTTTTTCTTTTTCTTTTTCTTTTTCTTTTTCTTTTTCTTTTTCTTTTTCTTTTTCTTTTTCTTTTTCTTTTTCTTTTTCTTTTTCTTTTCCTCTTCTTCTTCTTCTTCTTCTTCATCTGGGTTTTACTAGTAGATACCGACTTAAAAGGAACAGTATGCTTGCGACTAAGTTCCAATAAATTTATGCCTCAAATACACGTTGCGAGCAAATATGCAAGCGAGGAATCAAGAAAAGTCCTGAAGTAGAATCCTCATGTACATATTACATGGCGAACAGCTGTTTATCTAAAATACTTTTTTCACCTGGCTTTTAGAATAATTTGTACCTTCTCGCAGACTCGCTCTCAACTTGTAATTGAGGCATTAGGATGCTTTCAAAATAATCATTGATCCTAGATTCATATCTCTTCAAGAAACAGGAAGAGCACATTTTTCAAAATTCAATTCTCTTATTCATTCACACAGCTCATTCGAAATTAACAACGAATTGCTCCATTCCATTAAAATTAAATGAGGTGGTCGTACATGGTACGGTAACTTGTTTTTTTCTCTGTTCTTCAATTTGGGCAGACATTGGAGTTTGCGTAGTGGACAGTTTGTTTTTTGGAGCATGCAGCAAGTACCAACCAACAGCTAAACCTGAGGCTAAGGGCAAAAACATAAGGCAAGGTCTTTTGAGTGCTTTGTATAAATGGCTTAAGCGAGTGTTCTAAGCGACTCAGTCCGTTGCTTTCTGTACGCGAACTTACAATGAAATACAGTTGGCCATTCCCTTTTAACTTATCCTCTGACTCTTCTTTCACCCATTCTATCTCATTTACACGCACATTCTTCATCCTTCCCACTCACTTGCTCTTCCTCAGCTGCAGTCCTCCTCCGTTCTATCGCACTCGCGCTTCAGCCGACTCGCCTTATTGCGCTTCCCTTACAATTTACATTCGCGCAGCTCACACCCTGGCCAACAGTGCGCGCTTTCATTACAATTTATCAACTCATTCATCCCTGAAAGAACGTTTCTCTTAAACTAACTCTGTTCGAATCACCGCTTGTTTGAAAGCTTGCGGAGTTACTGGCATCGCGTCCTTAATTTATGAGAATAAGAAAGATAAGATTATCTTTTCTCAATAATGATCAATTATCAATATGAAAAAAGCTGCTTGATTCAAAGAAAGTATCCTTCCCTACACATCATATTATGGTCTGAATCGACGTACATCTTACATAAAAGTATTCATTTGTACATGTACTATCATACGTAACTCCTTGTTCTATGAGCTTCACATCCTTTGACCCATTGTACATCTTATTATTTGTTCACCTCATCATACATCGTTTTACCACAGGATGCAGTGATTATCTTCAATGTTAAATAGTTTTTAGCTATTCTTCTTAGATATGAACAAATATAATCTTATATAATGAACAACGCTGATGTTGTGTCAACTTCAATGCATTAATAAAGCACGAGCGAGATGTGGTCTTATCTATTATTAATTTAGGTGATTGAGATAACTTCGGTGTTATACATTGTTGTTATGATGTGAAAGTTAACTACATCTGTCTGTTTTTACGAGTCTATTCACTTTTCAAATTTGATAATTAGGCTATCTTTGGTCGAATAATCTTATTTTGAATAATAAGGCTCGTATTTACGAACCTTTTTAAAAGCTTACAACACAAGGGATGCTTTAAAAAGCATCCACAGATATGTGCGTTTTAAGGTTTTCTTGAGATTGTCAAAATCAGTCTATATTCTTTCGCAGTCTTCAATTTTCAATGAACGAATGACATGTATCGGTTTCCTATTGATTTGTTTCTTTTTATATATATATTATTTCAAACTATACACAGTTCACCATTATGTTATTGAGGAAAATTGCTGGATCACAGATTGAGTTTTTCATGAACAGTGAATATACATCTAATTAGATGCTTCGACTGAAGGGAGACTCGCAAAGCATCAAGAGGAATGGATTTTCAAGTTCCCTTGAGTTTATCAAGAAATCAGAGAAGTGATAGCCGAGTGCAGGTATCTGTTTAGTCAGAGATAAGCTACGAAACTAAGGGTGACTGATTGGATTGGCCAGCAAAAAAAGACTCTGTTCTCTGCTGTAAAATCGCTTCCCGGTGGTTCGAAACCCACGTAAAACTGAAGGTCCACCTCATCAATCACCATCATCATAATTAATTATTACCCACACACAGGTCTCATACTGTGTGGGCTTCATTCTCCGAAGAAAAATAAAATCTCTCATTATTCGTAGTCTTTAATCTTCAATACTTAAATTGCATTTATCAATTTTTTAGCAATTTGTTGAAGATAGATTCAAATTCGAATACTTTTATTCACTCAAATAAAAATATAATTTCAAAGTTTATACACGAGTAATCGTATTCGTATAATCATATTCATATGTCATAATATATTAGTGTTATTCTTCAGGTATTATCGCGAATAGTGTTGATTCACATCTGAATATTTATATGACCCTATGAATATTTCTCACCAAATATTAGAGGCAGTTAGGAGCCTATCTATCCAGAATGCACTAGAATGTGCGATATCGTCATTCAGAACCATAACACAAACATGCACCAAAATCTAATCATAATATTACGAAGAATATTTATCTCTGCAACAGAATAATATGTTATTGAAGGACAAACTAAAACTTTTTTATTTGAATTTTAATCTTCAATCTGCGTCCTGATCGTTGATGATAATAGTTATGTTTCCTAAGAATGTGAGTGAGAAAGGTTACGAAGGGTTGGCCTTCCACTCTTTCACAGAGTCCCACTTTTTCTCTTGCACTCTTTCACTCTCTCGCTCTCTTTTCTCCTCTCTCATAACCCTTTCACTCCTTCCCAAGCCGTAAATCCCTCCTAACTGCAGAAGCCGTCGGTCCAAGCAGCAAGCTAATCTAATCAGCTACCAAGAGCAACGAAGACATAAAAAGACGCCCCTCGGAGAAGAAGAAAAAACCGATGGGTATCTCTGGAAAATTAAGTCGCATCCCTTTTGTGAATTCCTGAAGATACTGACCCTTAACGATTTGGGAGGGGTGAATTTAAAAACATTCCAATTACAAGGCAGTGTGCTCACAGCTTCCATCATATTTCCCCACTTAATGGGAAACTTTATAGTGGATTTCAACGTTTTATACTTGTATAGAGACGTTCAACTTTGATGGTTTTATAACGCTGTTCATAATTATTATTAGCTCACTTCTCAAACAACATCAAATAAATTTTAAAACGTTCGCCCATAAAAACGTTCTCTTCTAGAGTAGTATCACAATTTGCATACGAATTTCATAAAGTACTAAAATGATTTTACTATGCACCCAGAAATGCATTGCTAGGCTGTTTCTTTTCTACCAAATTATTACAATTATTCATAGTTCAACAACCAAAGAATATTTGAATATTTAGAAAACAATGTCAAAAATAAAAATGCATTACTGAGTAGGAAATTATAACATGGTGTAGAATCTCATTGCAATGTCCTTCAGGCATTACAACAATTGCGATGATTTCATCAGGGATCTTCTATTAGAACTAACGGAGATGATAATATTCTCAATGAAAGTTATAACTTTTACAACATATTATTGTGCAACTTTTTGATTTTGAAAAATAATTCAATTGCTAGCTAATTCACCATAGGTGAATAATGTGTTTGCTTAGGATCATCTGAGATGTAATCAGATTTGAACTTGATGTGAAATAAATTGGTAATAATAGTTGATATTCTTAAGAATTCATTACTAAAGATTATTATTTTCATATAAGCGAGAGGATTGCGCGTAGAGAAAAAAAACACTTAATAATAATGAGTCAATGTTCAACTGAATTAAGTCTAATATCAAAAAAAAGCACATAACATTGATGAGTCAATGTTCAACTGAATTATGCTTACTCTTGCTTCATTTTTTGACAACTTCCAGTTCTGCCTTCACTCTAATCAAAGGTGATATGAGTGCTGAAGTCGAATTACATGGGGAAAATTAATCAACTTATTCTTGGCGTCATCTTAGATAAAATTATTGCGCATAGAATGATTAGTAAATATTTCCTTCACGGACAGAGATTGAACCCAGTACCAGTTATAGGTCGATGAGCAAACATTTTATTAAATTATTTTTCTAAGCATGTACTTTTTCGTAAATTTTGATTAATAAAATATTATTATACTTCTGTACGTGATGAAAGGTGAAATGTTTTTTCAATTGAAAATTACGAAAAATCACAAACTTAGAAAAGTTATTTTATGGAATTTTTGTTCAGCAACTTGTAACCGGTACTGGATTCAACACCCGGCTAAATTTTGCATTTCCTCAAAGAGCACTATTTACCAATGTAAAATTTGGAATAATGTTAAAATATAGTAATGTTACGCATGCATCTACATGTACCTATCAAGAATGCAAGGTTTATGAAGTACTTACAACCCCTACCATGTGTAGAGTCCACTATATTGGCTGCTACATAATTTAATATCTAGTTCACATGAGAACTTCATTAAGACTAAACTTTTTAATTAACTTGAACCTCAAATAGTGACTAATATCAAAATTTTTATGACGTCTGTCAAGATGAGAGCCGTTCAGACATCCAAGACAAAAAAAAAATTGTATGGCACTGTATGGCTCTGTAAGGCTATGTATAACACAGAACACTGTCAGGTTCGTGAATGGCACTGTTTTATTTTTTCAGTAGTTCTATTTGACTGCAATATAATAGATAGAGCTTTTTCATGAAGAGCAATAAGTACATCACAAAAATCATAGTGGTATGGGAACTTATACGGTAATGGATTACGAATATCTTGTTAGCATCCAGTGATTCAAAATAAATTTTGACATCTTTTTAAATTAATAACTCGAGGTTGTCTGCAAATATATATGCATTAGCATAATAAGTGACATTCATTCCAGCTAGAGATAAAATTTTACTCCAAAAATCTTCACAAATAAAGTGGAATTTTTTTATTTTGGCTTTTTTGTGATTTTTTTCATTTTTCAACTCCAATTCTTATTATATATCCCAAACACTTTCTTCTTATAGATATTCATTGATTATAAAAAATTAGAAATTGCATTCTTCATTCTACGTGCAACTTCAAATTCCTATAAAGAGGCAAATAGCATATAGCCGATACTTGATTGGATCCGATAACCTATGATTGAACTATTATACCAATACTTACCTTCAAACCTCATAATAGACATGTTATCACCCAATATGCAGATCCATACAATTTTGGTGCATTCGAACTACTTCTAGAATATGGTTCTGACCGGTGACCGGGGATGGAAGAAATTCAGACTCTACCATGGGTTTACCATGGTATTTTTACCATGGGTCCACTTTCTACACTTTCACTAAGAACGGAATCACGCTTTGATACTGTTGAACATCTATCACCTATGAGAGGAGCAATAGGATTTTTATTATGGAAGAAGAAATTTGAATGTGAATCGAAGCTGAAGTTGGCGTGTTATGCGCGCGATCAAAGTTATCGATAAGTGCAGGAAATCGGTGCGAGTATTTTGCGGCGGCGGCTACGGTATAGGCGCGTTATAAAAAGGCAGAAAATCAGCGGCAGTAAATCTGCGATTGGAGATAGAGCAGCGTGATTAATGAACGGAAGCGCGCCCGGGCCCGTAACGTAACGTAACAAACGCGCAATTATCTCCCTAATCCACTCGCCCTTTTTCCCACCCCACCAACTTTTCCCATCCTTTCGTTTATCGCAAAACGATTCATTTTTCGACTTTCATTACGAATTATTGCTGAATGCTCTTCTGATATGAATTATTGTGCTTCAAGGTGAAATTTCAAGTGAAACAGAGACCTAACCTAAGATTTTGATCCTACTTATAAATTTTGTGAAAAGCAGTTTTGGGCAATAGCCTGTTGTATTCAAATTGATTGTATGTTAGTTAAATGAATGAATAAATAAATATCGGTCTTACCAACTAGGCTAAATGCAACTAAATTCTTCTTACTTTTATTGTTGATAATGCCCTCATCAGTCCGAGACTTGTTCGTGGGTAATGAGGTGAATGATTACACATAAATGCCTGACGGTGGAGCGGGATTCGAACCCACGACCACTTAAACGACAGCAATCTGAAGTTGCAACGCCCCAGCCAACTGAAGTAATTGGTAGTACTTAGCTCAAAGAACTCTCAGACATGATACAGCTGTGTCCATGTATATAATACAAAACAGGTATATAAAAAACTTAAATAATATGTAATATACAAAGTTTAGTATACACAAAAGCTACAATTTAATCTCATTTTTATCAATAATGTAAGCTACGCAACCAAATTTCAAGAGTTCATGCTCAAATACCTCATATTAGTAGTAGTTTCACTACAATTTAATATTAGAAAGTGTACAGCATACAAATACTAGAATATGCTATAGTCTCATTTTCAACAATCATGTGAGCTGTGCTACTGCATTGCAAAAGTGTATGCTCAATATCTCCTCATATGAGTAGATTCTGTTTTGTCTACAGTTGAAGGTTAATGTATGATAATGAGCTATGGTAGGCCTAGCATTTAGCTTTCTGAAAAAAACCATAGAAATTCTTGAGAGCATGGTCTTGTGAAGACTTCCTCTACAGTTCAATCGCAGCTCTCACAGAGTAAACATCGTAGTCACCGTAGTGTTAGTTTTCAATAAGATCCACACAGTTTTTATCGAACAACTAGGACACTACAATATAAAAGCTACCGTTTATTATTGTCATCGGATTGATGAGATCCCCAACAAAGCCACCTGCTAGTCTGATACCTGAATTCGAGGAGAGAGGACAAAGGACGCAATCTACATCTACAGGTAGAAAGGAGAATGTAACTTATATTATAAATGAGGAATTCTACAAAGATATAGTGACATGTAGGGCATTTCCTTTTACTTCTAAGAATGGGCAACAACAAAGTTTGGAAAGAAGATTTCAAGGCTGACTTTCACAAATTTTCAGATTTGCCCTTCTCCTCCTTCCTTCTAATGCCCTTCTTCTGCTTCTTCCTTCTTATGCTCTTCTTCTCCTTCCTTCTACTGCCCTTCTACTACTGCCCTTGCAAATTATCAGACTTAATTGTGAGAGTAGAAACAAGAGCAGTTACAATTAGCCAGATTGGTAGTACATTAGCAAAACCAAAAATCGAATAGTCACTGCACAACTTGAATAAATCTTCGCATGCAATTAAAAACGAAAATAAATCGACCTGTTATGCAGATATGATAGAACTACCTGAGACAACTTTAGCACGTGACACGTGACTCACAACCTGTTCAAGTTAGGAAATTACTCCCCAAAGAACAAGTCATTGTGGTGAAACTCTCACTGTTAACAGGAAATGATGAAAAAGACCGTGAAAAAATAAGGAAAATTTTAAAGATGAATATTGAAAAAACGATAACATAACATCAATATTAAGAAGACAGTAGCTGTTCGAGTAGTTCGAGTCCTGAAAGCTCTGGACTCTCTCGAAGACGAAAATAAATTATTGCAAAATAAAGTAATTAAAAATAAGCAAGTTAAGGTAGCAGAGCCTCAAATAAAAAACCCAAAATAATTGTTCATAACGTGCCATTAATGATCTGAATAACATTGAAGTCGCGGAAGAGATTTTGAACAATAATTTTAGAATGAAGCACAGGAATAGTAAAAAATTTTGTGTAATGATGAAAACCTCCATTTGAATTAGGGCCAAGAAACAACGATGCTGTGCACTGGGTCATCGAATGTGAGCAAAAAATTAGGGAAATTATCATTAATAAGAATAAAATACGTATTTTTGGATATTACATCTTGCAAAGTTAACGATTACATTACAGCACAAAGTAGTTATAAATGCCAAAGCTTCGGGCATGTAATGAAGCACTGCAAGAATGTAGAAGAGGTTTGCAGTCATTTTTGTACGCTCACAGGACACAACATCAAATCCTGCCCTTCTATTGATAAGAGCCCAACATGCTACAATTGAAAGAGAGCAAAGAAGCCGGCAAAGCATAAAACTATTGACCCAAATTTACTTTCTACTTGAAAGCCCTGCAACGATCTATTGATAGAACCAATTATGAAAGTAATTTAGGAAGCGAAGAAGAGAATTTTTTAATCCGAATCATCAATTCAATCGACCGCCCAAGCAAAAAAAAAATATTCACGATTTTTTTGTATTTTTGTGATAGAAAGTATGTCATGAAACAATAAGTAAAAGTAGAACATCCATTTCTAGTTGTAGTATTAATTTGACATTTGCTCAGTGGAAGAAAGATTGCTTGCATATTTCAGAAGGCCTAGCGCGATTAATTAAGAAAAAACGCCAAGTCAAGAAGAATTCAATAGCTTCCCAACTTCTTCTTCTGGCAATCGATAATTATGCATCGCTGAATAAGCGTATTATGGTAATTGGAGTAGATTTTTTATTACAAAAACAGAATTTCTATGCCTTGAACTTTTAAGCCTGGTCCTCTCCACAAAGAAGCTAAAGCATGATTTTTATTATAGTGGAAAAAATAATTTGAAATTTCTTGAAATTCCACAATGCAATGATAGTTATGAAGAATGTCCTAAAGGCTACCTACCGAATGGGACCAATATTAATTCTTATTTAAACAGTATGATAGAGCTGAGGAACTTTATTCAACAGTACGATATTTTAAATTCAAAATTTTATACGAAAATATTGTCATCTTTGAGAACCAGAGACATCAGTTTATCAGCAGCACTTATACAAGAAATTAGACGAAATTATATGAACACCTATGACACCCTTTCCATGGTTGTAGATGAAAGGTTAGTAAGTTAAGGTATGATATAAATGCATAGCAGCCTTCATTGGATGGGAGGGGTTGTTTGTAAATGTAAACAACATTTTTGAGCTTTCGAGAATCAATGTTTTGGCAGATTTTTTTATTATGATTGAATCAAGCAATAAGAGGTTTTATTGATCTTCTTTTTGAATAATCATCTTCTTTCAAATGAAGGGTGCTAGAAATAAGTAATTGCATAAAATTGGGGATTTGAACTTCGTCGTTGAATATTTTTTGAGATTTTAGTTATTGAAGTGAAATGTGACTCTAAGTCAAAGGTATAAAGCTGATTATTGTGTTTAATAATAAGCACTTCTATTTTTGGGTGCGAGGTCTACTGTTCACAGAACTACTAGTAGTATCATGAATTATTAAATCATGCATTTTCTATAATTAATCAAATTATTAGGCTCCAAGAAATAAAGTACCGAAGTATTTATGTAAATTATTTCAAGGCCGAAATTTGAATGAGATCTATCAAGTTGATCCTTATTGTATTTGATTTGTTGTGTGTACAAAAAAAAGGCTCAGTGAAGTTCTCGTTTCAACATATTTTGATCAAAATAAATGTACAGTCTGAGCCTGTTTACTCGATTGTATGATGCTAATCATGTTTCTAGGAGTTTACCGGTGATTGAACTTTTATAACGGTTTTAGTGAAAGTACCGGTATCGGTTAATGAAACTTTAAAAGGGATGAAATGTCTGGAATACCAGTCTGTAAGGGACCTTCACACGGCTTAAAAGTCGTATGAAGCCTGGAAGGCTATTAAAAGCATAGATGATAATGATTAGGAAATTGGATGAAGATAATCACTTTTGTTTATAATGATGAGCACTTTGTTTTTAATTGGCTTTTATCTCATTTTTCTTGAAAGAGGTGAAATTATTCACACTCCTTCCGTTATAGTCCAGTAATTTTAGATCAAAATCGGCCCTCGAAAAACAAAAATGATACAACAATGAACAAATGATCTAAAATCTAATTTTCTTGTTTACTTGAAAACTATTGCTCAGATTGGAAAAAAGTATGAATAAAAAATGATCCTTACTCGAAGATCTAAAACTTTTGTTTACTTTTTCTCGCATATTATCACTTTTTTTATATTTTCAACCCTTGCGTTGTAAAATGATCTGAAAAAGATTTTAATGTTTCCATTCACAAGACTACACTTGGAATTCTCAGCAAAATCAACCATTTCATTGTAATGTTCTACTGTAGTTTTCATATAACTTGGCAGCAGTATGTTGGGTTCATATATAGCATGTCCCATCTGCTACACGCTGCCAAGTTATATGAATACTACAGTACAAAAGTTTCTCAACAATATTAATTGTTTCAATGTAAATTGTGTCACTGAAATTTTCGCGTGACAGGGTGGTGGGTCAAGTAGAAAATGTGTGGCTAGTGTTGATATGGTGGGAGGAGATGAATCTTGTAAGGTGATATGTAATTCTTATAATAAAATCAGTAAAAGAGTCTTATATCACCCTCTCATCCTTATAAGTTTGTTGGCTTTGTTATCAGAAGGTCCTTGTTTAGGGGGCTAAAAACCACCCCAAGTCTACAAATGATAAGAAAACTAGTAGTGGTAGTTTGTCGCATCCTGTCATTGCATGAACAAAAAGAATCATCTCACCAATTTCTCCTATAATACTTTGCTGCTTTGAGGTTATGTAAATAGTCTCATTTATCTTGGATTCAGAACCTGGTCGCAAATGCATCACATTTTTTTTTTCTTAGAGGCAGAGGAAACTAAAAGAACAAATACGTTTGTATCTTAGCCTACAACCACTATTGTCTTGCCGCTTTTAGATCTCTCCAAATCTGTAGACTCAATCAGGCAATCAGCATCTGCCTCTGCTGAGCAAACTTTGATTTTGTTAGCAATACATCTTTGGATAAGCATCTCAATCAAGCATTTCTTGTTTTGCTCATTTATCAAAAATGCAGCTTGCGTTGTTGTTGTCGAATTGCTTTCATGTGTTTTAATTGTAGCAGAGGTTCGCCTTGCAGCTCTGTGTTCTTGCTCACAAAATTTAATCGTAGGGTTGTCAGGATATCAATGAAATACCACTACGCACTTATCCTTATACTGGGATTTCAAATACGATATACGAATCCAAAACTTCCTTATAAGTAGCTGGTCTTGGCCATGTAACTCAGTGCAAGAGATGTCCACCATCCACAACGTAGGTGTAGTCTTCAGGTATCTCAATCACTTTTCCAGGAAGAAATGCTTTCATGAGAGATGATTTCACTCCTTTACGAAGTGACACCTCATCAAATAAGGAAGAAGGCCAGAAAGCTAACTCATATTTGAGTCACGGTTTCAAATTCTCCGGTTCATTTTCAATACATATGATTCTATTGAAAAGCTGCTATGAATTCAAAAGCACATTATCGTTTCTCAGTTTGATGGATGAATTCACAATAGCTAGTGACTTCACTTTATATTTTCTCTAAAGGATTCTCAGTGACCCAAATGTTTGTCCAGTAATTCTTTTCATCGACTCTTGACCCTTTTCTTTGGCCTCATCACAGTTTTATCCCCTTCTAGGCCCTAAGACAGGCATACTAAATCTCCTGACTCAAATTGGAATGGATTGTGCTCCATTAACCAATTGCAGAAAATTTCTTGATCACTTCAATTTAAATGATATAACTTAATAGTATTACTTCTAATAAGTACTTTCCATAATATATTGTGGAGATGAGAGTTGTAGACTGATTGTAGAATTCTACAGCATTGAATAACGCAGTCATAATACCCGTTTGATAAATTTTCTCATCATTTTTTGTAGACTTTGGGTGGTTTTTAGCCCCCTACACAAGGACCCTCTATTAGAAAAGCCAACAAACTGATAAGGATGAGAGGGTGATATAAAACTCTATTACTGATTTTATTATAAGAATTACATCATGTTACAAGATTCACCCCTCCCACCATAACAACACTAACCATAAATTTCCTACTTGACCCACCCCCCCCCCCCTGTTACACGAAAATTTTAGTAACACAATTTACATTGAAACAATTAATATTGTTGAGAAACTTTTGTAGAACATTCCAATCAAATAGTTGCTTTTGCTGAGAATTCCAAGTGTGGTCTTGTGAATGGAAACATTAAAATCTTTTTCAGATCATTTTACAACTCAAGGGATGAAAATATAAAAAAAGTGATAATATGTGAGAAAAAGTAAACAAAAGTTCTAGATCTTCGAGTAAGGATCATTTTTTATTCATACTTTTTTCCAATCTGAGCAATCGTTTTCAAGTAAACAAGAAAATTAGATTTTATCCGCCATTTTCCAATATGGCGGCCATATGACAGATTCCTGCACTGAAAAACTTGAATTTATCATTTTGAATCCTATTTGTAATAAATTATCATGATATTTCCATTTCAATTGCAAATAATTGGTTGTAAATCATAAGATGAAATTCCACATTGGTAGCTAGGTGGTGGTTTGGTGAGAGATAAAGGGTTGTACAATTCTAGAGTGATAAATACCTTGGTCTACCATCATAAAAATGAGCTACCTATCATGGTTTATCGATTTGGTGAGAATTTTGCCATGTCAACTTTGATTTCATTGAGAAATCATGAGTCAAACTTTATGTTTGAGGAAATTTCAAAAAAGGTGATTTTTTATTTTCAATTTCATGGCGTAAGGGTTGGAGATATTGAAAAAATGCAAAGAACAAACGTTGTAGATATTAATCTAAAAAACATGTTTTATTTGAAACTTGTTTCGATGCGGCTGATGGTTTTTGAGAAAATTGGAAAAAACTGAAATTTGGCCGCCATTTTCCAAGATGGCTGCTGAAGCACAACTTTTATCGCCGACGACTTTTAGTATGTTATTCAGCATGAAAAGTAGTACATATGTGCCAAGTTTCTTGCATGTATCATTTTTTTTTTTTAATTTCCTAAAATTACTGGACTATTATTATTCCCCTTCAATTATTACAATCCCTTTCCTTGGAAAGGGAATTATTCCATATTCATGACCGACATTCATCAATGCGATAGTCATTTATAATATGATACTCATCCAACTCAGACGCATTACAAGTTACTTTTTCTGTTCAAGACAACATACTGGCAACTTAATAATATTGAAAATATAAATTGGTTGCAAAATAAATCATTTGTCTGTCACGTATAAATAAGTGTTTTAGTATTGGTATTTGATTTAGAAATAAAAATTGTTGAGAGACTTGGTACGTCATTATTTGCATATCATGGTATGACAAGCCCCAGTCTGCCTGCTGAATAATAGTAGTTTCCAGTAATAGTAATCTGCCTGCCTCCAGTAATAGTAGTTTATGTTTTCTTAGTTTTGAATATTCCCATAAACTTTATACGTATAATTTACTCTTTCCCTAACAACTCTCTACTCCAAACCTACCTCACTTTTCCTTGAGTCTCGAGTCTATTTGATCATCACGCGCAACGTTTGCTGTTCAGTTTGTTTGGTAAATGTAATTCAGTTTATTTATTATGGCCCTTCCTCTATTTTTCCTGAAGCAAGATACTACGTGACCAAGTGAGCACTTTGGCCGTTTCGCGGATCGAGAAGTCGTTTCCCGAGGGAAGGGTCAGCTGCCTCCTAAATCAGCCAACCCTTGCCCGACACTAATGAGAACAAGGGCATCCCGAGAGATTGTTCATTAGAGAGAGGGCATCGCCAGAGAGAGCCACGCTGGCTACTCCAACACGTTGAAATGTTAATGAAAGAGTTGCTTCTGGTCTTTATTCCTGCGCTAAACCAGGATTCCAGGAGTGTGATGGAGCCTAAATTTCCATCAAAAGTTTACACCTCAGAATGTAGGTTACTAGAATACTAGTACTGCAGTGGCCTCTTACGCCTAGTGTTTGTGTCAGCAAGTCTTTTGTCATCAATTTTGAAACACATTGATTGAAAGTTGAGAATCTCATGAGTAATTAAATGCTTATAACAACAAGGAAAAATAATAATTATTAAAGTATCAACATCTATGTAGCTGTCCATTATAAACTACAAATGGTATTTTAATAGTTATTTATGTATTAAGAGTGTGAAGCGCGACTTATCGCTCGAGCCAAAACAGTAATTTTGCAAAAGCGATAAAGAAGCTTCATGCGCAAATTACATACAATATTTTTCCTACAACTGCAGTTCTGGATTCCATCACAATAAAAGCTTGTAGTTTGTAACATCACAGACCGTGCGCGGATTTGGTTAGCGTGTGCCATTGTTGAGGTTATGAGAATTTCACGGATTTCGTGATCCACCAATGAGAAGCCATCAAACACAGCTGGCGAGCGGTGAGTACTTTTACGCCCGCCAGCTGACTTTCAGCTGAAAGAGGTATTTTGCAATCAGTTTTCGGTACGTAGAGAACTACTTTATGAGCAGTTGTAGGAAAAAATATTTAGCTGGATACAAATTTCGATGATGCTTAACATTTCCTAGGTTAAACCACTCATTATGATGTAATGTCATCAATCTCATGATCTCATTGACTATCGTAGTAAGCCACTAGAATTTTTCTAAGATTGATCTTGAATACTTCGGTTAAGGAGTATAAGAAAATCAACAATTATATACATACATTATCACCAATCTTATAAACTAGTTACCATAATTACAATAACAATAAGTTGAGGTGAGGCTTAATTTTGATCTGGAAGGAACTCTTGTAGGCTACACTATAAAACTTCATCAACTAAATATTTTTCAAATATTTTTATATTTTCGAGACTCTTTAAAAACTGCGGTAGCTTATAACTAGGGTTTTGTTCGAATGAGCTACTATTGTGACTCACCAAGTGATAATCTTCTCGGCTTCGTGTATTATAATCATGTGAATACTGTACACAATTAAGTAGTTTTTTAGTTTCTCAAAAGTATGTTTCTCCATATAAATAACGTTTTTTTTATGGAGATTACAAAATTTGTATTACAATAATTATTGCAATAAATACAATTCATTTTTTTTTCAATTTTTCTCCGAACATTTGTCCAATATTCAGAGGAGTTTATTCATGTTATATTCAAGAAAAATACAATTAGTAAAATGAAAGAAAATTCTCTGATACAATTTTGCAAAAACCAAAAAAAAACTATAAAAATTTCTGTGCTGGGTTGGAGACTCTTTAAACAAAATAAAAACATGAAATCAATGCTATAATAAATTCTCAGCCTTATTAGTATACTATACTTTTACATTAAAACTATATTTTTGCACTTAGACTATTGAATAATCTATTCTAACTCACTTAATAGTCATCAAAACTCCTACTCCATAGGCAATCAGCCACATTCTTAAAGTAGTCTTGAAACAATATACAATATACGCTGTGCAGTTTACAAAATCTCCAGAGTGAATTTTTCCAAATGGCACTAAATAGTCAATGCTCTTGGCTAAGCTTTCAGAGTTATTCATTCGATATCCAATTGCAAACAGTGAAAAACATCAGTGATGACGGTGATTGCAGCTACAGACCTTCTGTTTTGATAGCTAATTGTTTAATGGACGATACCGATGAATAATAAAGCTTCTATTCCGGTATTCTGTAGACAGAGCGAAATAGAAATCAGAGGGCGACGTGTAACAATGGCACAGAAGCGCGTTCTGGCTATTTTTCACAACGCCAAGAGCTTTCTCGTCGATTAGGCAGGACGGAAATGGAACGAGAGGACGAACGCTGTGTGACGTCCTACGCTGAAGCCGCAAGCAGCGATTGCAATTGGAGTTAGCGTTGCTCTGGAGGCTGCAAATGTAGGCGGCCCGGGCGGGCTTCACATCACTCGAGCCTTGTTTAGTAGTTGTTGAAACTGTGGCCACATCCATCGCACGTCCCCGATATCACTGCTATAAGCACTCTATTCCACCTGCTCCAATTGGCACATTGATTCCACTCTTGACTGCATCCAATAATACAAAATATTTTCAGCACCCTGGTTGCTAGTACTATACCTGATTTGAATAATAAAGATAATTGGTAGTGTAATTAGCCCATTTATATATCCTAAGAGTGTTATTAATAAGTGGCCTGCAATTATATTAGCTGAAAGTTTGGAGTATATTGTACTGTGAAATAATAAAATAAACAAAATTTGGATTTCAATCTTGTCTCAGAGCAGGTGGTGAACGTGAAATATACTGTGCACTACTAGAAAAGTAGTGCACACTACTGAATTGGTAACGATTTAAGCCGTCAAGTAATGCAATATGAAATAATTACTCATAACAAACAATAGACAACCCTATTAGACAAGTACCTGGTGCTTCAAATAAGAACATTGAAAAATTAAAAAGGTTAAACGACACTCACAAAATGAAACCCGGCGTGCTCAGAGGTTATCTAGCTGCTCCCACAGAACTGAACTTTTTGAGAATTCTCTATTGTTCAAGGGTCCCAAACTGTATAATAAGTTACTCAACAACTTAAAGAATGTAAATAGACTTGACAAATTTAGAAAAAAATTGAAAGGGTGACTCCTTGAGCGGACCTTCTATTCTGTTGGTGATTTTCTGCAATTGAGTAATTAATGCTCTCTTCATGTGCCTTCGTCGTGGTGGTTTTTTTATTGTTTGTTTATGTGTTGTCTATACACGTCTTTCACATTTGACTTGTCCCCAGTCTGTTCCTCAGATGTTTGGGATATATGATATGATATGATATGATATGACAAAGAATTATTAAAATAGATTATCAAAACTTTCAGGAAAAGAAATATTTTATATCACGTAAGCTGAAACAAATTTATCTCATACTTTAAGCTAATATGCATACATACATAACTTATCATGTATCTTGGAAGTTGCAGAATTCATTTCAATTTTGAAGTATTCTTCAATCAACTTCAATTTTAAAAAACAACACCAGCACAAAATTTTATCTTATAACTTATTAGCGATGGAATTAGATCAACCAAATAATTCGTCCATTGATTAATTGAATCCTTCACCCACAGCCTGTTAAAATGAAGTTTTTCGCTCTATTTTCAAATGGGATCTTGAAAATTGGAGCATATACAATCTAGAATAATAACAGTATCTGTACAAGTTTCGACATTATGTAACTTTAGATGTCTGGAATTATTGTTCGCTATTCGTGCCAACTGATTTTCTATTACCTAAAATGTAGATACCTACTCGAAAATGTCATTCCTAAATCAGGTATCTAATAGATTTTATGAAACTCTTTACTCATTAAGATTAGTAATGGAAGATTCAAGAAAATATTCAATTAAAAATGACAAACTGTGACGATCGTAAAGAGATACTTTTATGTTGAAGATCCATTTCGTTTCCACTAATATATAATAAAACTGAAAAAACACTTTTAAATGGGAATTGTCACTCACGTTATGGCGTGACGGCCGTTTCACTCTTTTTTCAAGAGCATTGTCAGAAGACCCACATTACACTGATTTAAGGCATGAGCTCCATCCCCCCCACCCCTTCACCCGTCCAACATCCATCACCCTCAAACTCATACCTTAAATCAGTGTACTGTGGGTAGTCTGACGATGCTTTTGACAACATAGTGAAACGGCCGTCACGCCATAACGTGAGTCACTATTTAAAAGTGTTTTTTATGTTTTATTAAATACTGCTAGTTCTATAAGTTTTGGAATTAGGTAGTATTATGCTCATAACGACTTGAACTAATTCTAATCGGATAGTAAAATCAAATGATAAAAAATTTTGAGATAAGGGTGCTTGGAATAGTTTAGTCGGAAAGTCAATAGCTATATTTGCAGTCTCTTATTTGGAGTTGTTCGCGGGTAATAAATCGCTCGGCTCTTGGCCTCATTCCAGTATCTGTGTAATGAAATAGAAAGATATCTAGATTTCGCCATCCGATTGTCATCGGATGACGCTTCGGTTCTTGCCGCCATTAAATCGCCACCGTGTGAAATGGATTGAAAACAAATAATTCAACTTCCTTCCGATCGATCGATGCGCTGCCGTTCTGATACTCGTCCGCAGACAGTGCGATTATGAGCATTATGACGTTGATGATAAACCAGCCACCAGAAACTCACTCTGTTCTCCACAAATGTTATCGATTCTGCGTCAATTCTTTTCAGACTGACAGCTAAAAAAACTCAGATAAAAACTGTGCAAAAAGAGACTATCAACCAATGAATCAGTCACTCACTCGAATTAATTTAATACTAAGAATCATTTTCGAAACCAGAGAAACAGTAGTTTTTTTGCCTTTCATCTCATGTCCACGGTACTCCATATACCAAGTGACAGCTGATGAAAATTTTAGATGATTTCACAGCAGAATCAACAGTTCTCTTATAGGGCTTCTAGTACGCAATAATTAAGTCTCAACTTACCGGTTATTATTAAAAAATAAGTCGCTTATTAATTAGTGTTTCAATTAAGTAGAAAAACCAAGAAGACCGTCAATTTGAATTTATTTTGTGAAGCTGCAAAACTTCCTCAAATAGTGGAGCCAAATTTAATATTCAATTAGAACAATATAAAAACAATATAATATGTGTGTAATACTATATTGTGTGTGTGTATATAAACAATATTGTGTGTGTATGTGTGTATAAACAGTATCATGTGTCTATCGTATCAATATCATATCGTATAAACAATATCATGTGTCATACGTATCGATGTAATGTTCATTTTATTAAGGACCAGACAGTGCCTTATTAAAATCGTGACATTGTCCGTACGTCCATGCTCTAGCTCTTGAGATGAAGATTCTAGACTCTTGAAACTTGTTTTAACAGCTTCCTCTGATCTGGTGCCAGGCTAGACTCAAGAGACACAAAATGCGCGTTGAAAACGCGCGAAATGCATAAAACCACACATTTGACTCAATAGTAATTAAATCTCGGCGTTTGTTTTCGCACGACTGGAAACGTGGTGCATAGAGCCGGCCTACGATGTATATCATATCTTAAGAGGTATCTCACACCAAAATAAAATGTTAATAGTCACTCACCAACCCATCAAAATAGTAAGAGTAGCATAGGCAAGTCATTGGAAACTCATCAAAAGGTGTGATGATATTGTGAGACGCTATACTAAGGTTTGCGATGGACAGGGATGAAAAGGAATAAGAGATCTTTGTGAGTCCGTTCTAAATTATTTATAATAGTCCCGAGCTGTATTGTCATGGGAAAACAACTAGAGCCAATCTTGGAGTAGTTCTGAAAGAATACTCGAAAGAAAAACCGGTAAGAATCAGAATTGAATGAGGTACAGTACTGAGAAAAGTCAACAGAGCGAGATAGGATGATGAGGAAGGTTGAAGTTGTCAGGTGGTAGCAAAGATGAAGTTTCGCCATTCTCAAGAGAACAAAAATAATATCAACAGAAACGTTAGATAGCTCTTTCATTCCCAAGAGGTTCATCGGTTGATCCGAGACTCGAAAGACACAGCAACAGTCTTCGGTAATCACCTGAACAAATAATCCATAATTCGGTTTGCTACGGACTGTAAATAAATACTACGTTAACCTGTGATCGATAAACAGCTATGTTTTCTTAACTTTAGAAATTCAGTCAAGTCACCATTCCCGGATTCTTCTTATCATCATGCGACTAGACCAAAAGAGAGTAACTCTCTTTATGATTTTTAGAAATGTATCGACGCTATAAAAAAGTTTATTTTTTCTTTAAAATTGTAATTTTTTGCTTGTGTGATACAAGAGTATATTATAATAAAATTTGATGTATGGATGAATGAGTTTAATAAGTTTACTCCAAAGTACTCCACTTGATTGTGATTTTTCCAGTTGTAATGAATGATTAGACGAAGCTGTCTCAACCAAATTTATTAAAAAAATGTGAGATACTAGTTTCGAATGTTACTCCATTATCAATTTCAAACAAACTAAAACTAAAGTAGAGAGTAGCTCTAAATTCCAAGCACGGAATTGGCTAAGGGATAGGCTGACCTTCATTGACGTTCTGTGATTGACTAAAAGCCATAACAAGTCACGCCCTCTGGTGGTAGGAGCAACAAGCAAAAATTAAGAATCAAGAACTAAAAAACCGTGAACATCTAGAAAGTAATACAGAAGAACAATACACAAGTATTTTTAGTTCTTGATTTGATTCTTATTTTTGCTGTTCCTCCCACTAGTACTCCGTGACTCGTTCAAAGACTAGAAATACTAATAGATGTAATAGAAAAGCTGTGCGAAGCTGCTGCAGTCTTTTCGGATTTATCAAAGGGATTTGACTGAGCTAATCATAGAACGTTAATGGTTATACTGCAAAATTTAGGTGTCTATGGAGTTGTATATGGGGTTCAACTGAAATTGTTTGAATTATACATATTAGAAGAAAAAAATGTGTAGAGCTTACTACACTAGTAGGGAACAGTACGATAAAGATTGAATCTGATAAATTGGAGGTCTAAGCTGGAGTGCCTCAGGGTCAATTCTAGGTCCATTGATTTTTTGTTATAAATGTCAATCGATTAGTTGAGGAATTAATTAGTAGATCCTACTTATTTTCAGACGATTCATCACTAAATTTCGGCAATTTAAAAATTTCTCTATAATTTAGAAATAGATGCCCATATAGGTGTGCAGTCCATTGTTCAATTATTACGTCAGTTGAAATTGACAATACGATAATCAACTAGACCAGGAGGAAAGCATTACATTTCTAGGACTTTTCTAGATTGACGATTGACCTGGGCTTCTTTTATTGAGAGAATATGCTGTCAAATTTCATCTGTAGCTCATAAAAATAAAACCTTCATTGGGTGTCTAAGATCCAAAGGAAATATGTTGAATTGAATCAGTTGAAATTAACAATAAATAGTAAAAAATGCCAATACCTTCAATTCAAAAACAAACATAACTCAAATGAAGATAGGGCTATAAACGTGTTTGTAAATGATAATCAACTAGACCAGGAAGAAAACATTGCATTTCTAGGAGTTTTGTTGGATAGAAGATTGACCTGGGCACCATACATTGAGAAAATATGTTGTAAAATTTCATCTGGGGTATTTGTCCTGCGACAGCTCGCTAGATTGAATGACAAAAAGTTACTTTTTACAGCTTACCATGGGCTCTTACTGTCACATATTAGGTATGCTATCTTAGTATGGGGTAATTCATCAAAACAAAATCTTGATAGGGTGTTTAAGATCCAAAAGAAAGCAGTTAGGTGTATAGAAAGAGTAAATAGATTGGATTCATGTAGGCCGTTGTTCAAGAGACTTGGTCTCCTAACTGTACCCTGCTTATATGTGTATGAAGCTACTTTATATGTAAAAACGAATGATATTAACCAAAATCTTGATGTACATGATTATAATACAAGAAGCCGAGGAGATTATCACTTGGTGGGTCACAATAGTAGCTTATTAAAACAAAAGCCTAGTTATATTGGTAGGAAATTCTACAATAAGCTACCGCAGTTTTTAAAGAGTCTTGAAAATATAGAAATATTTAAAAAACAGTTGAAAAAATATTAAGTTGATAAAGCTTTTTATAGTGTACAAGAGTGTTCCTTTCACATCAAAATTAAGCCTCACCTCAACTAATTGATGTAGTAATTAATTATGGTATCTAGTGTATATGACTAATGTTAATCTGACTTGTCTTATACTCCTTAACTGGAGTCTCCAAGACGTAATCTACAAAAAAAAGAAATGTTAGATATATGGAAAGAGTAGTAAATAGGTTGCATTCATGTAGGCCATTGTTCAAGAGACTTGGTCTCTCAACTGTACCTTGCTTGTAAGTGTATGAAGTTGCATTACATGTGAAGAAGAGTGATATAAACCAAAATCTCAACGAACATGATTATAATACACGAAGCCGAGAAGTTGATCACTTGGTTAGCCACTATAGTAGGTTATTCAAAGAAAAACTCAAGTTATATTCGTTTCTATAAGAAGCAACAGCAGTTTCTAAAGATCCTTGGAAATATCACACTATTAAAAAACAATTGACAAAATATTCAGTTGATAAAGCTCTTATACATAGATCTATATGCATAGATTTCATGTGATCGTAATACAGTGGCGTAACGTTTTCCAATTGCACCCCCGCAACCGATTTCCCGGGCCCCTCTCCTCAAAATCATATAAATGTCCTCCCTCACCCTTACCGCCCTCCCCCTGAAAAACTTGCATATTTTTTGGGCAGTTATCATAATTATGGAACAACTAAACCTTTTCATCTATTAAATTTTAAAATTCAATAATGTTTCAAGGGGTTCTTATGATTTTGGCTCTAGCCTACGGGTTCCTGAAAGATGGAAATAGTTCAGAGTTGATTTTATTATAAATAATTAACTTCATAGAAACCTTGAAATAGAGGTCTTGCATAGGATTCACATTCACATTCTCTTTGCTAGCAGCTCCACTCCTTTTCCCAGAAGTGGTGTTCTCTCAGAATTCGCCTCGTTCGCGCACACGGACACAGGTTAAATTTTAATAAGGATGCACTTTTACGGTGAAATTACTAAGTCAGGTAAAGAGAAGAGAATTCAAGAAATTTCCTGGCGGAAGAGAGAAAATGGAAACTACTTATTATACGGTACTTGATACTATTACAGTATAAGAAAAAAATTCTACTGCATTGGAAGAACTGGCACAATTGAATCGAAACTATTATTTTATATACTTATAATTGTATAGCCACGTAAGCCACGTAATTGATCCGATATATCAAGGGTTTAAATATTCATTCTAAATATTGTTTGAAAATGTACTAGTCGATAGAAAATAGAAATAACTAAAAAAATGAAAATATGACATCACAATATCACACATGTTGAAATATAGTACAGAAATTAAAAAAATGGCACTCCAAATAATAAATATCACCATCACACTCACGTATTCACTTGATACAGTAAACCGTATCCTAGGGCTCTAGGCCAATTTAATACTGTACTGTATGAAGAAAAATGTTGACTGATTTCTACACAACCCCTAACTTCCCATTTCTTCGTCTGCTAATAAACATTAAGGAATTCAATGGGAATAATTGATAATTAAGGAATTGAATGGGAAAATAATTAATTTTCTCCAATATCTACAAAGTGGTGAAATAGCCTTATTCATGAATAAAAACATTATAGATAAGTTTGTTTGAAGAGTGTTTTGTTCTCGGTATCTCTTCATTTAATTTCCTGAAGACGCAACATCCTGCTTCTGAATTCCTCCACAAAGCTATTTACGAATTGATAAAGTAAATAATAAACAATGACCTGACATTATTTAGCCTATCTCATGCTTCCTTTCTCTCTTCAGTGTTTCAGTTTTAGTTTTATTTGTTTTGAAAAAAAATATATAAATCAATCTGGGCACGGGCCATTTATTGAAAAATTATATTTTCAGTCTGGGCCCCCTTATAGCCCGGGCCCCCGCGCGCCGTGTGGTCTGCGGGGGTATATGTTACGCCACTGTCGTGATATCATGAACTGCATTTATGATACAAATAATGCTCACATATAATTTTTATTAGGTGAATCGAATGAGTTGCTAGCTGTTAATAAATGAATTTCCCCCTGGAGCTGAGAAGAATTAGTGCATAATGCGGAACAAGAAGTGAGGAGGGGTGTACCGGTGATTAATCTAGTTCCTTTATTCAGCTCGCATTATTCGAGAGCCATCGCAATCGAGCGCTGACCTGCGATCATTTCTATTCACTTTGACTTTTGATTTATTGACTGGCTGGGATGCGAATACACGTTGACCACCCTCAAACCACCACCCACACACCACCTACTCACTTATCTGTTCACTCTTTCTTCATCAGCGATCGCCAAAACTAGGTCACATAATGAATCCTATTTTTTCTCAGGAAGAGGTTTCAAGAATTATTGGCTAGAGTTCTTGAAGTTCAAGTTCAGAAAATTACGAATCCTTTCTACTATAATTTCCAAGGGATTAAATAACAACATATTCTAATGTGTACGAGATGTGATACGCCTTTCTGTCAAAGAACGCTTATTCTTTCAAAGGAATTGTGGATTTGATGAGGTGAGAACTCTTTATTCAAGTTTAAAAAATATTCAATCAAAGATCAAAAATATTTAGATCTGAATAATTTTAAAGGTGATTTGAGCCAGATAATGCCCTAAGCTAGAAGTTAACGCTCATAGCCTATTGACTCATACTTCAGACATGAACAAATAAAATTAATGCGAACGAAATATAAAATTTATCAATGTTAAAATGAAATATGCATTTCTGTAGATATTTCTGAAAAATAAAGTAAAATGCCAAATATTCTTACAAGCTCCATTGCATACTGAATTTAAGCTTATATACTACTCAACTATTGTTAACAGAATGAAAGGAAGAGGAAAGCGTCTTTCAAGGTCGTCCTTCATTGTGTCACCATTTACTTCCGGAATTCTAGATATCGTTTGAGCGCTTTTTGTTGCTCTATCTTCGTCCAAACCCTCTCTCTTATTCTTAATTGTCAAATGACTTCTAGTATTTTCGAGTGTATCCTAGATGATAGCTTATCTGTTTTGGCAATTGTGTAAATAGAAATATTTGGAGTATGAACTCTCTGGAACAATACAAATCTATAAAAAGGCTGTGCTTTTCAGCAGCGAGTGAGTTTTGATTCAGCAGGACTTGTGTTGAATTTCTGTGATAGTTATTTCTGTGTTAGTTGACATTCTTGCTGTACAACACAATGCTGCACACAGTATAATTGTGATTTAGCATTTCAAGTGTGATAATAGCTGTGAAAGTGATTGTGCTTGGTATGTGTTTAGTTTATTATTGAATTTATTAAATATTTCTTATTAAATCACAGAACATACTTAAAAATCAACGAAAATTTTTTAGTTGATAAATTTTCTTATAGTGTACAAGAGTTCCTTTCATATCAAAATTAAGGCTTATCACAACTGACTGATATTGTTATAATGGTAACTAGTGCATGAAAGTGGTAATATTGTAGGTATATAATGCTTGATCTAAATTGTCTTATATAAACGTTGTCTTACTAAATCAAAGTCCAATGGTAACTAGACCAATGCTTATTAAATCAACGGTAAACCAGTGCATGGGATTGGTAATGCTGTAGGTATATAATTGATGATCTAACTTGTCTTATATATAACTTTGTCTTTCTTAACCAAGGTTTCCAAGACGTAACCTAAGACCTAAGATCACTAGACGCTTATTATTGAATTATTGATCGGCCTATTGACAGTTACCAATTAGCTTTGTACAGTGATTACTCTTGTTATAGAAATATTCATTGTTAGTTGGACTGCTTGTTTCTTTTATTGATTTTCTTGTGTTATAATTATTATTTATTAGTGTCTGTTGTGAGTTAATGGTGTGATGGTGTGAATAAAGTTCGAGTGTTACTTTCATGTGTTGCCAGCATCATTTTAGTGGTAGAACCCATACCGTAACAGCATACTGTTGCCCTCTTTGGAACAACTATACTTATAAACCACAGTGATTACATTAAAATTCCACTAAAACCACTGTAGAGAGTCTTTCTTAAAGAGTTATCAATACTTGGTGAACTTGTCTTACTAAAATAATGGAAAAAGTTTATGAAAGCATCGGCCCGGAAATGCTTTGTTACAGAGTTAAAAGAATTAAGGATGATGGAAGTAAGAAGCTGGCCTCATCAATATATCAATATACACATTCAGCGATTCAAGAACTAGTAGTGACTATATTTTATTTGTTATCTGGTCAGGTTATATTTTGTGTTAAATGTGCTTAGAAATCGAATAAAACAGATAAGGAGTTAGTAACAATAGTCATTTTTCAGGTATTCAATATAATAAGCAAAAATGACCCAAAATTTCGTTTTTTCAAGTTCAATGTTATTGATTAATGATTGATTTATTTATTGATCGATTGATTCGATTAATTGATTGAAGATTTATTCCTCATAATTTCATAAATTTTTACAACAATACAATTTAGACAAAAAATACATAAATGCACATAAATATACAGAGTTTGATTTTCGTCTTATTTGAATATAGCAAAGAGTCTACATAGGCAACAGTGGCCTGTGCGTAGACTCGAAATGTTTTAAGTACTGGTATTTATTTTTCATGTCACTAAACATTCAATATTTCTTTGAAACAGATTAAAAAAGACAATACAAATCCAAATTATAGAGAAATAACATGAAAAGAAAAAATTTGAATAAATACAAATTTATAGAATACTACAATAAGTCATAATTTTCAATAACCAGAGAATAGCGATTAGGACAGCTTTATTGAATTCATCAAGGATAATGGAGAAGTGAATTATCTTTGTTATTTGTACAATAAACCTGATCAATTTGAAAAAATATTATTTCAAGCAGAAAATGGCAAATAACCCAATATCTGGAAGCACACTCAGCTTGAAAGTTTTTCTATTGAATCACCAATCACAACACACTAATTATGCCCAGCTTGCACTTTCTATATGGCTTGATACATCAAGTTGAAGTGTGTTTTTGGTTATTCAGTATCAAAAACGTTTGCTCAAAGTTACATTTTCTACACGAGATCATAAATCAACGGTTGATCTTGATTGATGCAATACAGTCCTGGAGCTTTAATGTGTAATTGAGCATTAGCACTAATAGGTGATGGTGAACGAACGATCAAAATATTTAAATTAAGATATTATGTAGATGTGCTTTAAAATCTTGTTGGTATGTTCTGTCATACTCCCAACCAATCAATTTTATTATTATTGGATACCAGGGTAGGAGATCAAGATTACTACCAGTCAACTGCTGTTCTGGCATAAAAAGAACTGTAGCTGAGATAACACAAGCAAAGTAATCAACGTGAGAAACATTCTCATATCAATTCATGGTAGGATATGTCAGAAGACAAGAGTAGCTTGGAGCTCTAGAAAAGAACTATGAAGCATGCTTCAAGGGTGAGCACATGAGGTACTTGAACTGTTTTATGTCTGGGCAGGGTGCAATCTGCAGTGGTGACGTCACGTCCGAGAAAAATGTTCCCGGTTTTAATCAAAGTTTTCAAAGTACAATAAAGGGCTCTCCTCATGTGTCACAAGACTCCCAAACGTCTGCTAAAATGAGATAACAAATCTACCTCACCTTACTGCTGCATAGTAGGGCCAACCAACAACTCAACAGCAATACACTGCAGGAATTCAGTTCTGTTGTCTCTTGGACCAATTGGTATTTTTCTTACTGACAACCTTCTCTTTCAAGTCTTGCTACCTTCCTTTCTTTGAGACACGAGGAAAATTTCTGCAATCTAGTTCACCCTCATTCCTTCAGTTCTACAGAAAATCTTAAAGTTCTTAAAGGTTGTAGGTTGTTTAAAGTTCTATCTCTGACAAAATTAATGAAGTGGTGAACGAACGATCAAAAAATGTAAATGAAGATTTTATGTAGATGATCTTTAAAATTCTGTGATTTAGAGATTTTATCATATTTCCCATCAATCAATTTTATTGTTATTGGATACCAGTGTGAGAGATCAAGATCACTACCAGTTAGTTAACTGCTGTTCTGGATACGTCATACGATTTCGTATCGGTAGAGTTCATGAATTAGAAGTTATTCGAAAATGTACTCAATTAAGAAAATAATGGAATTCCATAAACTTGAAACATAAATGAATTGATCATGTCAATAATTAAATAAATTATAATATTGTATCAGAAATTGACATTACAGAGAATACAAACAACGGAACTTTTTCAGGTGAAATTGAGATTACTATATCATGAAATAATAGAAAAGTGACAAGTAACACATTTCAACACTTTGACAAACAAATTATTTGGTCATTCACATGTCCCCTGGGAGAATACTCGTATACCTTATAGTATTAATCAAACTTGAATTTAATTTCTCATTTATCTCAAAAATAAGATTCATACAGTATACATTTCTGTTACAAGAACGAATAGCTTTGAAATTATCTAATTTATGAGTAGATATTGAAAAAGTTCATTGGTACAGCTCTGTTGTCAGGAACTAAATATTACGAGCTTATAATATGACTCATCAACCCAATGGCCATTGAAACAATTAGATTTGAAGACATATAAGACGCTATTGATAAAAAACTGTTGGGAAAATGCATAAAAAAAGATTCTAACCCGCTGTTTGAACCGAGTCAAAAAGATTATTTTCTAAGAACTTTGTATGTTCTATTTGTTAATTTAGAGTAAATTCTCGAAAGTAATTAAACATAGTCGACTTTATCACATTAATAATTCAATCAAGCCGAAAAATATTTTCAATAAAAGCGTAGTACTGGTACAGAATTGTGAATCTAGAATATGATAATTATTTCAACAAAATTTAAATGATCAGCAATACCAACGTAAAGGCAATCATTACAAAAATGTCACTTTGACCGAATCTGTAGAAAGATTTTACTGTATCAGCAAATTTTAATCAAAACATTAGTAACATTTATCTCACAATCATTGGTATTCAATATTGCAAATTTATAGTCTACCACAGTTGATGATACTTACTTACTTACTGTATTAAAATACTGTATAACATCATGTACCAGTTCCTTACCAATTTATCAAAAATGGAATATGGAATATTCTTAATTCCTTGTCTGTGACTGTGCATACAAACACATTCATTGTAATACATTATAGAATTATTCCACATTTCCTTATTCTAAAACTTCTCTGGTCATGCTATAGGTCTAGCCTAATATTGAATCAAACATAAGGCTTACTTTTTCTAATCTCTGTTAGGCTAAGGTTTAATTATTTCTGCAACTTCAAATGGCGAATGATTCAATTCTTCCAAAGAATGTTCATCAAAATTTTTTTTCCTACTCAGATATGTTATCTATTCAATGTAGCGAATTAATTGAACGCTTAATTCATTTATAATTGTGTGTCACAGAATCATCATGAGTGTCAACAAACAACGCTAGCTACAGAGGTACTGACATTCATTTGCACAACACCAGACGTAAAGGCAACTATACGATACTTCATCACAGAACCGCCATCTACCAGGAGAAGCCATCTTGGGTATAAGATTATATTATATTACAGATAAGATTATATTAAAGATAAAGATTAAGATTATATGATTAGGATTAGATTAAAGATCAGGATTAAGATTATAAGATTAGATTAAGATTATATATTATATATATATATGTATGTATGTATGTATATATATTACAAGATTATATTAAGCCATACATGGGCGTGAAGTTTTGGAATTTGTTGCCAGATGCTGTGAAGAAGCTGGACGGATTGGGCACTTGAAAGAAGACTCTGCAAATTTCTAAAGAGCTCCCCATTCTACAGTATACAAGAGTTTGTAAATTTAAAAAAAGAAGACTGGGTGTGTTAACAAAAATACAGTATTGTTATAAACTCTAGTGTATGTATTTCACATTTACTACTGTGTTGTATTATAATTATTTGATGAAATTGCTTTTCTTGAAGAAAATGCAATAAAAATGTTTTATTAGTAATTGTCATTGAGCTCCTATCCACCTACTGAACTCCCGCTGCTTCCTTTAAATACTTCCTATCTTCATTCATCACATGTTTACTTTTCACTGAAAACAATATTTTTCTTCCTAGAGCACTTCAAAGTATAACATTGAATCAAAAAAGGTAATTTTTTTTCAATCAAGTTATTCATAACTATTTTTCTTCTTGTAATTTTGTCTCTTTTTTCTAATTATTGATTCTTGTAGAAAACAATTTTTTCGTGAATTTTTAAATTATTATAGCGTATTATATTATCTTAAATCACTTTGACATTTCCTGTGAGCTTTTTTATGCAAATAAATTTTCTATATGAAAAGTGAATATCACTCTGAAATGAGAGCTTACACTTTGGACTCATTCATTTGATTCACATTATTTGTAGGAACAATCGAACAATACTATCGGTAGAGATGCGCAGTATACTTAAAATATTAGTAAGAGAATTACAGAGTTACACTTTTGTTGGCAGGAAAGCAGAGAACGGGTTGGCGCAGAGGCCTTTGGGCTTTATCTTTGGTGCCCTGGCCTGGTTTGTAAGTGTGCGTCTTTCTCTTCTACCCGGAATCAGTCCATATGCAAATAGAAAGACCGCACATTACGCGCAAGAAAGCGCACGGCAGACTCCGCTCTATTTGCTTGTACCCGTTTAACGCTCGGCCGACTCTGTTCTCTTATTCTGTTCGCTTATCATCCGCCTTCTTTTATTTTGTGTTCTCTTATCATCTGCCTTCTTTTATTCGATCGCGCCGTCGATGTCTGTACGCAAACGCCAAACAGTAGGCCCGTATTAACACAGCACAATAGGCACGGATCCCATCTATGTTTGACACAATTGTCATTATTTGTTGCTCTCTTCTTTCTCCCTCACAAAGCCAAGCACGTAACCATCATCCTTGGCTTATTTCCTTTCTCCATTGTGTGTTCAAAATGGATGAAATAATATTGAATGCAGAGATTTGGTTAGATTTGAGGTCTCCTCAACACAAGAGTAGAACTGAAAGGATTACCGTAATCAGCCTGATCAGGATAATAAACGTCCCCTTTCATAGGAGGTCAGAGGATGCTAATATTAATAATAAAAATGATAATTCAACTGCTTCAATTCCTATAAATTTCATATGCTTCTAGCTTCAAAAAAATGCACAACTTGAAAAAGAGTTTTGTTTCTTCTTTTTGTTCAAGATATCTCATGCTATACCATGACTCATCATTTTCTCCCTGTTTCTTTTTCAATTCGATGAATTAAAAAGATTTCAACACAATAAAAAATGAAAACGTCAACGCTTGCACTGTGAAAAAATAAAGTGGATAATTGGGCTGAGCGTCAGCCTTCGTGATTTCCAATGTTTCGATTTTCAACAGCGACAGCATCAGCTGTCTAATGTTTTTATTTTCACTAGCCAAAACTTGGAAATCTGTCTTAAATCATAATTATTCTTATACATTCGACCCCCAAACTCCAAAATCAATAGCGATCTCACTTGGGCTAAGAGGAAGCTATATACCAAGTTTCAAGAATCTACAATCTGCCTTTCAAGCGCTAGGGCATAGACGGACGGACAACGGCACGATTACAATAAGGCCCTGTCGGGTCCTTAATAATAATTGTAGTCTGTTCATAGAGAGAATTATAAATAATAAATTACATAATTTTATTCAACAACAACTTAAACATTACAATCGAATAAGGATACAAATTAAACTCTTAACACTAGACTAGTAATTCAAAATTTTTAGTTGCTGACACCCACTATATGAATTATATGTGTCGATGTACCACAGGATTAGTCAAAAATATAGGTTAGTTTGAAGACCGGATATCGAACCACGGACCTTAAAAATGAATGCTGCTGTGCAGAAAGGTCTCCATGTTCTAGTGGTTAAGGCGCCCGACCGGCAATTGGGAGGTCCCGGTGGTGACTGATATTTTTGTACAGTAGCATTCATCAATTTCCATCAGCTATTCAATACTGTTGTCAATATCCGCCATTGCGGAAGTCTTCAGTATAAACTAATAGCAATTAAAGGAATTCGAAATTAATAAATTCTGTTAAAAATATAGGTTTAGATTATAGAAATAAAAATTTTATTGAGCGAAAAAATCGATTTACACTAATAATAGTTATAATTTTACAAAAACAGAGTATAAGCTTTGATGGATAACATTCTGAATACTGTTTAAAAATTCAAGTTTAATTGTTTCCATGAGCTTATGAAACAAATTGCTCACGGCGATCTATTAACCATATCCTGATTTTCTTCTTCAAGGTATGAACTCGGATGATTTCTCTCATTTCTAAGGGGAGGCTACTGAACATTTTTGTCCCAGATATGCTATTGATCTTTGTGCAAATGAGATAGTCATCCTTGGAATGAATAATAAATATGTTTCTTCTACGTGAAGGTATGAGAAGCTTTCTAAAAAATATATACAGATGAAAAAAGTATATGCTTGAAACTTAGAACCTATTATCCTTCATATTCACCAAACAAAAAAAAAACAACAATAAAACCTTTTTATCCTACTAGCCCTACTAGTCTTCTATTGTTTTCCATAGCAACGAGATTTTTCGGCTAAAAATTTTTTCAAAATTTAATATTATAAACTATTTTTAACTGTTTTTGTGGTTTTGTCTCGAGTGAACTTTTAAATAAATAGTCGTTAAGTGGAAAATAATCAGCGTTTGAAATCAATTGAGTGGACTAGGGCTCTATGAATAGTCTGTATAGAGTAAACAGAGCATGACTCATCATCAGGTCATCGTGGCTTTCAAGTTCAGTCATCCTCCAGTCTGCAGCCAGGTGTTGTGATTCCGCTTTTGCTTGATTTGGATTTGTGTTTTGTTGATGCGTTGTCTTGTGAATCGGTCAGACCCCAGTGTTATTGACTAACTCATTCTCTTAAACAGACAACAGATAAGTTTGGATGAACTTGATTAATGTGAAATTTTTTTTGAGGATGAAGCCCACATAGGTCTGAGACCTGTGCATGGGTAATGAGTTGAATGATGGTGATTAATGAGCTGGACCTACAGTTTTTTTAGGTGGGTTCCGAACTACCGGGAAGTGATTTTACAGCAGAGAACAGTGTCTTTTTTGCTGGTCAATCTAATCGGTCACCGTTACAAACAGGTCCTACGAGAACGCAGCTTATCTCTATCTAATTGAACAGATACCTGCTACGGCTCGCGGCTATCACAATTAGAATTCTCATTACGCCTGATAGAACTTTAATTGAAATACCTTTTCTCTCTGGCTGATAGCCCCCTTTAGCCTGAGAGCCTTCTTATACAGAGCCACTCCAATGGCAAACGCGCGCCACAATTAAGGCCCAATTAAGGCTGGGTGAAGATTATTAAAAAATCAGTTGATAAACAGCTGGGGGCACTGAACATTATTTGTATGTCGTCATTTACTTTGAAATTTCTGAACTCAGTCACTTGCTGGTTTTTTATTGCAATTTTTATTGCGAAGCGCTTTCGCCAATGGAGTGACTCTGCATGATAAGACTATGACTTGTGCGTGGGTAAATATAATGAATGTATAATGATGTCATGTGTCATGAGTGGTGAATCTACACTCTAAAGATTGAGGTCGGGCTCATGAGCTTATAAAGGTGATTTATTATGCCTCCAGCCGTGTCTGAGGAAGCATTACCCTGTGTAAACAGAACTCCATGGAAATAAGAGGCCCTCTGGAGCAATAAAATCCTATAAAAAGGGCTGTGTTTGTCAGCATTCAGTCAGTTTTAATTTTGGGTTTGAGTGATATACAAGCTCTCTTGAGAGCTATATCTGGTCAGTTTCAAGAGGACATCCTGCGCTCTTTGTACATGTATTGTGTCTATGAACAGTAATGTACATCTCGGCGATTTTATTCTGCTACGGCCAGGTGACAAGTTGTTTATGTAAAAATCATCTGGTAATAGCAAATATAATGTTTGCAATGTTTGAAAGCTTTAGAAGGTTTTCCAATAGAAGAATAAATAGTTGAGTTCGTGTTAAGCAGTTCAAGTGTTAATTTTCCAAAAGTTATTCTTTAATAAAATCCATGTTTAAAACGCCTCTGACTGTTTTATTTAGGTAAACTCGTAACAATTGGTGTCAGAAGTGGGATTAGTGCATTTGAGGTGGGTTTATCTATTCGAAAAGTGATTTTATTAGTGTTTTTCAACTATTCATTCGTTCATCCATTTTTTTGTGTTTACTTTTAACAGTTATACTGGTTTGAGATTTAAAATGGCTGGAAAAGGTTTAAAACTTTCATGTTTGAAAGTGAGTGAATTAAAACAAGAATTAGAAGAACGAGATCTTGAAATAAGTGGTAATAAAGCTATTCTGCAAGAACGACTTCGTGTGGCATTGGTTGAGGAAGGTTTGGATCCGGACATATTCCTCTTTGAAACCCCATATGGTGAGTTGAAGTCAGCTTTGGAAAGAAAATTAGAAGAGAACAGAGATATATTTGAGGAAAAATTGCAGGAAAATCATAATTTCTTAAGAAATGAAATAAAAAACATGGAAGATAAATTTGAGAAAAATCATAATTTTGTAAGAAATGAAATGAAAGACATGGAAGAGAAAATGAAAAACATGGAAGATAAATTTGAAAAGAAGTTTAAAAAACTACAGGAACACAATAATGGCATTGAAAGATCAATCTCTATGGTTGATGTTGCCTCTGTTAATCAAATTAGAGAAGACACTTCTGTAAGTTATCAAAAAGCACCTATCATCCTGCCAAGTCATCCAATTGGGCTACCCACTTTTGATGGAAAGATGCCATGGGAAGATTACCGTTCCTTGCTTGAGACAGCTGCTGACATACATGGCTGGACACCTGCAGTGAAAGCTGCAATGCTTAGCCTGTCACTCCGTGGAGATGCATTAGCAGTTCTCCAAACAATCCCTATGGCTGATAGGCAGAACTTCGATGTGCTTCTGAGACGCATAGAAATGAGGTTTGGCCATCAACACATGGATCAACTTTACCGTTCACAACTCAAGAATAGGATCCAGAAGCCAAACGAATCACTCCAAGAGTTCGAAAGTGATATTGCCCACCTAGTAAGAAAAGCCTACCCATCTGTGGATGATAGAGTATATGAGATTCTAGCCATTGAGAGGTTCCTGGATGGTCTTTGGGAACCTGAAACTCAACAAGCTATTAAATTGGCTCGCCCTCAGTCACTCAGTGAGGCCCTCACCCAGGCTTTGGAATTCGAAGCAGTACGACAATCAGTGAAGGGTAATGCCCGAGTCCGGGCTGTTGAAGCAGAGGATAGGAGTGATGAGTCTCTGGAAGAATTGGTGAAGAAAGTCATAGAAAAGTTAAGAACAGGAAGGAGGGAGATACGTTGCTGGCGCTGTGGAGAGAAAGGCCACCTGCGTAATAAGTGCCCAAATAAATCAACCACTGAGAAGAATCAGGAAAACTAAAGAGGGTTGATGTAAAGGGGCAACCATCAACCTGTAGACAGAAGACCCTCTCCCCATGTACAAAACCAGTCATTGCAATGTTATCTGATAAACCCCACAGTCTTTACATTAATGGAATGGTGAATGGAAGCTCCTATAAATTACTTATAGATACTGGAGCCACTAAGACAATAATAAACTCCAAAACAGTAGCTAACCAGCAAGATATCTCACCAACAACCTGGAAGCTGAAAACTGCTACAGGTGGGCCTGTGAGTGTCTGTGGAGAGATGATTGCCACCTTCAAGATTGGTAAGGCCTGTTTTAAACATTGTGTACTTGTGGCAGAGATTAGTGAAGAAGTCATACTAGGCTTGGATTTTCTTTCTACTTTTGGCCTAGAGTTGGATCTTAGAAGGAAGACATTGACCATTGGTGGAGAAGAAGTTGTTCTACACTCTGGAAAAGACTGTACAGCCCAAATACAACTGCTGAAAGAAATCACAATACCAGCAAGGAGCCAGATTGTGACTCATGCTACGACAAAGGAGGATGTCCCTGTGGGGATTAATGTGTTGCTAGAGCCAGAAATTCATGAGGAGGAGCTTGGTCATGGTGTCCTAGTGGCTAGGACACTTTTTCTTACTAGCCAAGAATTCCCTGTCCTCTTGATGAATGTGAATGATTATGAAGTTACTTTGAAGAGAAGTAGTACTTTGGGACATTACTCACCAGTCACATCTGTCATACAACAAATGCAGACAACTCAACCACAGAAGAAGTGTCTCCCAGAGAAGCTGAAGGCCTTTGTTGAAGTATCCTGTCAAGATCTAGTCAAAGAACAACAAAATGAAGTAAGGGACCTCATAACTAATTATCAGGATATTTTTGATATAGGAGAGGGCCCAAAAGGCAGAACCAACATAGTTGAGCATGCAATAGATACTGGAAATGCCAAACCCATCCGCCAGAACCCTAGAAGGTTACCTCTGGCTAAAAGAGAGGAAGCTAGAAAAATAATTAAGGAAATGGAAAATGAAGGTATAATTGAACCATCCAATAGCCCTTGGATTTCACCAGTGGTGCTTGTAAAAAAAAAGGATAATACACTCCGGTTCTGTGTGGACTATCGTCTTCTGAATGACGTCACCAAAAAAGACAGTTACCCTCTACCTCGAATTGATGACACACTGGATAGCCTGGAAGGTTGCAAGTTGTTTTCGACTCTGGACCTGAAAAGTGGATACTGGCAAGTTGGACTTGAACCTAAGGACAAAGAAAAGACTGCATTTTCAATCGGAGAAGGTCTTTGGCAATTCACTGTGATGCCATTTGGCTTGTGTAATGCTCCAGCAACCTTTGAAAGATTAATGGAGAATGTGTTGAGGGGACTGTCATGGGAAACTTGCCTGGTCTACCTGGATGACACCATTGTCTTGGGAAAGTCTTTCCAACATCAGCTGGAAAACTTGAAGCAAGTATTTGAAAGACTAAGACAAGCTAACCTGAAGCTCAACCCAAAGAAGTGCCATCTGTTTAAAAGACAGGTTAATTACCTAGGGCATGTGGTATCTGATAAAGGTGTGTCTATGGATCCTGAGAAGTTAACAGCCATAACCAAGTGGCCAGTGCCCAAAGACAAATCAGAAGTGCGGAGTTTCCTTGGCCTTTGCACATATTATCGACGGTTTGTGATGGGATTCTCTGGTATAGCAAAACCCCTCATCAAGCTGACAGAGGAGAAACAGAGTTTTCTCTGGGACAAAAATTGCCAGCAGGCCTTCAACAGACTAAAGGAGACACTTTGCCAAGCACCTATATTGGCTTACCCAAGAGTTGAAGGCAAGTTCATTCTTGACACTGATGCCAGCAACACAGCAATTGGTGGAGTACTTTCTCAAGAGCAAGATGGGGAGGAAAAGGTCATTGGATATTTTAACAAGGTGCTGTCAAAACCTGAGCGTAACTACTGTGTTACTAGAAGAGAACTGCTAGCAGTAGTGAAATCAATCAGCCACTTCCACAAATACTTATATGGACGTCAATTCCTGCTGAGAACTGATCATGCATCCTTGACATGGCTTCTCCGGTTCAAGTCTCCTGAAGGACAAGTGGCAAGATGGATCCAGCACTTACAAGAATATGACTTTAAATTTGTACACCGAGCTGGAAATAGTCACCTGAATGCTGATGCCCTTTCTTGAAGACCCTGTGAGGAGGACTGCAAACCCTGCTCACGCCAGGATGGGAAGGAAGTTTTGGTACATAGGACAACTATTGCCAATGACCACTGGCAAGGTGCTGAGTTACTTAAGGATCAGGAAGAAGACCCTGATCTGAAGCACCTTTGGTTGTGGAAACGTTCTGCAAGACGACCTAGTTGGCAAGAAATAGCACCTTTTCCACCACATGTCAAGTCCCTCTGGGCACAATGGGACTCTATTGTGGAAGACAGAGGAATCCTGAAAAGGAAGCTAGAGAATGCAGCTGGTGATCAGCATAGGCTGCAAATTATTGTTCCCAGGAAAAGGATTCCTGAAGTGCTGAGACAAATACATGATGGAGTCTCTGGGGGCCATTTTGGAGTTCATAAGACACTGGAGAAAGTACGAGAGAGGTTTTACTGGCCAAATTCAAGCAAAGATGTCAAGAACTGGTGTTGCAATTGCACTGTTTGTGCATCTGCAAATGGCCCCTTGCATAGAAAGAAGGCCCCCATGAAACAATACAATGTCGGAGCACCTTTTGAGCGAATAGCCATTGACATAGCTGGACCATTTCTATTATCTATAATGGGAATAAGTATATCCTGGTAGTGATGGATTATTTCAGCAAATGGGTTGAAGCCTATGCCTTGCCAAATCAAGAAGCAGTCAGTGTTGCTGATGTAATAATCAAGGAATTTGTCAGTTGGTTTGGTATCCCATTAGAGTTACATTCTGATCAAGGAAGGAACTTTGAGTCTTCAGTGTTTTCCCGTATATGTGAGGTGCTGGGAATCCATAAGACAAGGACTACACCCCTTCACCCTCAGTCAGATGGAATGGTGGAGCGTATGAACAGGACCATGGGAAAATACCTGTCAAAAGTTGGTTCCAAGCATCAATGAGACTGGGACCAATATCTTCACCTATTCCTGATGGCATACCGAAGCTCTGTCAATGAGTCTACAAAACTTTCACCAGCCAAGGTAGTGTTTGGGCGAGATATTAGACTGCCTTGTGACTTAAAGTTTGGATGTACACCTGGAGAGGATTTGGTAGGAGAGGACTATGTCACCCAGTTTCGGAAACAGATGGATGAGATTCATGAGATTGTTCGAACCAACATCCAAGGAACCAGTGACAAGATGAAAGAACGCTATGATATCAAGGCAGATCATGGTGGATACCAGCCTGGAGACTTAGTTTGGTTCTACAACCCACAGCGACGTCAAGGGTACTCCCCCAAATTACAGACTTCCTGGGATGGACCTTTTGAAGTGGTTACTAGAATCAATGATGTAGTCTACCGGATCAAGAAACCTAGAGGAAAACCAAGAGTTGTCCACTTCAATCGACTGGCACCATTCCAGGGAGACAATGCTGCAGGTAATGCCCAAGATGTGAGAACTATTCAACCAGTTGATCCCAACTTTGAAAAATTTATGGCCAATTTGGACATGTTCCAGAAAGCTGAGGTTACAAAAGTCTGTTATCAAGATTTGTTCACCCTACCAAAAGACTATGCTCTGGCTCACTGTGTAGCTAAAAATCTTGGAGCTTCTCGGGGTATTGCTACAGTATTTAGGAAAAAGTTTGGAGGACTGAATGATCTGGAACTTCAGAGACCAGCTGTTGGAAGAACACTACACCTTCAGAGGCAAGGAAAACAGCTCTTCTGCTTGGTGACAAAAGATCAACCTCAGCAGGAGTCCACCTATCAAGCCTTGTGGGAGAGCCTAAATCATCTGCGGAATTGTCTTCAAACTCTGGGAGTGAAGCAGCTTGGAATTCCCCGATTAGGTTGTGGCTATGATGGGTTGGACTGGAAAATCGTGAGGCCAATGATTGAAACAATCTTCAAAAAAACTGGGATTACCATCTCAGTTTGCATGTTTGCTCCATGGGCAGCTAGTCAGTTGTATCCAGTAAGGCCACCCCCAATCTGCAGACCTGTAACTGTTCTGGGACAGAACAGTCTTAAGGAGGGAGCAGTGCTACGGCCAGGTGACAAGTTGTTTATGTAAAAATCAGCTGGTAATAGCAAATATAATGTTTGCAATGTTTGAAAGCTTTAGAAGGTTTTCCAATAGAAGAATAAATAGTTGAGTTCGTGTTAAGCAGTTCAAGTGTTAATTTTCCAAAAGTTATTCTTTAATAAAATCCATGTTTAAAACGCCTCTGACTGTTTTATTTAGGTAAACTCGTAACAATTCATATAGATATCCTAGTGAGAATAATAAGCGAGTGCCGCATTAGGATATTTCTAAGTTAATCTCTTGATTTTTTTGACATGTTAATTTTTTCAATCCGCTGGAATCTCCATTATTGGACAAGAAAGTTTGGATTAGAAGTACAGGATGTGTAACATTGTTCTAGTCTTACTCGAACTCATGCACATTGATTGTATTTGCATATCTATGCATGTAACAATGTAACATGTAACCCATTGCGCTGCTAATGGATCGATTTTATAGATAATTTACCAAAAACATATAGGCCATAAACTGATGGTTTCAAAAAAGTAAAACTATCGAATTTTAGAAGCTTCAAGATTTCTGAGATGATTCCGCATTGATTATCCCAGACTCATCCAAAACAATTTCAAGGTTCCTACGCCGTCTCAGCCATCACAAGCAACGAAAGTAAAGTGTATTTGTCGGAGCTTAGATATTGTATGACAGTTGTGAACAGTTGAGTCTCCCAAAAGTTTATTCCATGTTCCCTCTCACACTCTTCCTCTCTCACTCACTCTCTCTCTCTCTCTCTCTCTCTTTCTCTCTCTCTCTCTCGCTACAATGGTTAGGAATCCAAATTAAAAACGTATAAACTGATTCAGTGAAAGCAACAGTGCTTTGAATATTCAACGACACAACTTTTGACACTAAATGTATTCTTTCAATCTGCTGCATCCCAGTGGCATTCGGCAGACTACAGTCAAACCTTGGCTGAATATTAATGCAGCAAGAGTTAAAAGCGTTGAGAAAGGGTGAGAGAGTTGGCTGTTCGACTGGAAACGAAGTTTAGTCCTGCCATAGTGCTGTTGAATGGTAGCTTTCGAATTTCACATATTTTAGGCTTTGTCATGCTTATCATAATTCTAATGGAACTTTTTGTAGAAAAGGGCGAACCGTTTTCATCAACTATCAATACTGCAACACATGACGTCGAATTACGAGCACAGTGAGCAATATTTATTGATTGGCCTATTGACAGATATTACAGTAACTATAAACTATAGGTTAACTTTAGAGAAGTGATAGCCGTGAGCCATATCAGGTATATGTTCAATCAAATAGAGATAAGCTGCATTCTCCTGGGCACTCTTTGTAAGGGCGACCGATTAGATCGGCCAGAAAAAAAGAAGCTGTTCTTTGCTGTAAAATAACTTCCCGGTGTTTCGGAACCCACTGTTGAACTATTTATCTCTTTTATTCATTTCTAGTGTGTTTTTAAGCTAGCAACACTTTTTACAGTTTATAAGTGCTTCAAAATCCTAAAAGTGATTTTCAGGCATTTTAAATATAAAATTTATCCTGGGGAGTACCTCTGGACTTACCCTGTCACGGGGGTGTTTCCATACCCACCAAATCCTCCTATTCGCCCCCCCCCCTTACAAAAATTCTGAATACGAGGTGTCTGCAGTGAAAAATCCTAAAGGCTCTATATCCATTTCATATTTTATGTGATGGAAACAGAAGATCATTGGATTACACACTACAGAGACAATGACTAATTTTATCAGCTTTCCAGTGATTTAAGGCCACTACAGTGCACGTGTAATTTTTCAGTAGGCCTGAGACTCAAGCATCCGTTTCGAACTACGATGAGTTTATCGCAATTTGCACGAACAAAATATGTTCAAGTCCCACTCACCATGTAGTAGTGCGAAGGCACACTGTGTAGATGAGTGGAAGCTCTGGAAATCCCCTATGAGATAACGCTAGCGTAGGCTGCAAATTAACAACAGTTAGCGGACCAAAATCATTGGCAATCAACCACTTGCAAATCCCTTGGAAATTGCGTACACACACCTATTGGGTAAAGGTTTCTCTGTTCTTCCCTTTATCGCAATTTTCCAAACGTTGGTTATTTGGCGCCATGAAACTTGTGTTCACTATTCTCCAGGAATTTGACCTATCCAGCTGGTGAAAGCAGAATGCAGGACTATTACTGAGAAAACCCTGTATGTGTGACGTATTCGGGTACGCGAAAGCATAATATACTCCAATGAAAACTTATATTTTTATTATTGTTTATGTTTCTTTATGATCATTCAGATGATTCAAGTTTACCTACACTCTAGCAGCACGCTACCAGACGTAACAAAGCGGGAGTTTTAAGCGAAGGGAGCCAAATTTTTATACCTGTAGCCTACTTTGAAACTCTTCCATATTCATACTAGTCATCATTTGATATTTCTACTGTGCTGACTACAAGGTCCAAACTATTACTGTAGCATTCAATAACTTATATTTTTGCATAACAATTCTTAAAATTTGAAAAACATATAATCTGAATTCTTATGATTCCCTAGAAGTGTGAATGAATACAGGTAATGCTCACTAATAACATTATTTTATGTAAAATTTTCGATTCAATGACGTTTTATGTCTTTCTTATGCTCAGAAGTAGAATCTTGTGGTTTTAATATTGAATTTGAATTATATTCATAATGTATTATGTAAGCCAGGAGATAGCACTTACACATGTGACAGTTCTCTTTCGTTGTGCCAGTTTTTTCTATGACAGTTCGAATCTTTTCTTTTGTGATGCAGCTCTATAAACAGTGCAATTGTGTTTTAGCGTTTTTAGTGTGATAATGAGAGTTGCAGTGATAATTTCATTAGTGATAGCCAAACTTATTTTGGAATAGTGTCAGTAAGTTTTTAGTTTATTATCGAGTTATTGAACAGTTCTTTTGGACATTTATTAATTGGCCTGTTTGACAGCTGTAAATTATCTTAGTATTTTCTTATTATTTTTAGTATTAGTAGTATCTAATTATTAGTATTGTTACGGGTTCAAATCGCTAAAATAAGGATGGCAACACTAAAGTTCACACTTGCACTTTATTTACACAAATTAGTCTATTTATACAAATTAATTGTAAGTTCAATTAATAGAATAAAAACAGATCATCAAATGACAAGCTAATACTTATTTTTAGTAATTATTTACAAGAATTGATAAATAAGTAATTGCAGGCTAATCAATAATAAAATAAACAAGAGTCCAATAAACTGTACAAATGAATAATTAATTACAGGCTGATCAATAATTAAAGAAACAAGAGTCCAATAAACTGTACAATAATGCAGAAAAAAATTATAAAAAAAGAGCAACTAATCACTTACAAAAACACAGTCCAATTCGTTATTTGACAGTCCCAAATAATATCACGTAACACAACGTCTTTAAACTATTAGTAAGCTGCATAAACAGTAAACAATTGTCTCTGAACTTGACACTGTCTAAAGACTGAATAAAGCACTGTTTACTCCACTGGCACGAGATCTGTAATACAATCTGTCACACTGGTTTGTAGAAAAAAAACTGATTCACTGTTTCACGTGGACTCCTTTATATAGCTGTTGTAGTTGTATAATTCCAAGAATTGGAGCTCACCAGACAGTTTGAGAATCTTCAAGAAACATGATCTCGATCGTTCAAGATGTCTGAAGAAATCATGAGAAGTCTCGAGAAATCAATTGAGTGAGAGAGTTGCAGACTTGAATAATAGGAGTGACAAAGACATGTGAAAAGAGAACGCAAGAGAGCAAGGGAATGCATACTGCGTCTCAAGTCACGTACGATCATGAATGGAATGATCTATGTAGAACAACGCAGCTCCATGTGCGCAAATAACTGCTTTGCTTGCTTTTGTAACACTATCTTATTATTATCTTATTACAACTCTCTTATTATTATTCTTATTCTTAATAAAAATTTGACTGCAAGTTTTTGGATTCACTTAGAAGCTAATATTATTTTAGTGTTAGAGCCCGTAAAGTATGTTTACACTATTGAATGTTACCAAGAGTGAAATAAATTTTCCAATTCAAAGAAAGTATTATACCATGCACAGTTGCATGCTTGTTGGTGAAATTCCTGTTACAAATGAATTAAATTAACGATAATAGTATAATAATTTGACATAGAAGCATTATATTTTATTTGCATCGACGAATAAACTTTCGAAAAAGAGTTATAAAACAGGGTCCCTTGAAAATTAGGGTTGATGTTGAGGAATGTTCAAATAGTTTACCCATGGTAATCTGTTCGTGAGAGTTAAAAGTGATCTGGCTGTGAATTTAGAAGACTGGTGTAGAGCAATGCAGAGGTGCTGGAAATTAGATAGATGCCTACCAGCTTCATACAGCTAGTAACCAGCTGCATGTCTGCCCGACACCGACCGACCACTACCCGCGAAACAGAGGGATGCTCTTTCTGCTCTTTGCCGTTGACAAGATGATAAATGGCAACTGCGAATTCGTTGGACTGCCGCTCTTTAATGGAACACCAACATTGAGTCGAGGCCAGATAAGACGGCTTCCCGTCTACCTTCATTTCCAATGTAACTACTTGACGAGTCCGTTCAGCCCTGAACTCTACTCAGCACTCCCATTTTATAACCCTTATTAATCTTCCCACATTGCCCAGAACCCGGGCTGGGTGAAGCTAAGTGACTACTCCGTGATCAGGGATTAGACAACATGCAATTCCGCTACCAACCTTTATTCGGCTATGATGAAATTTAATAAGGATTACTTGAATTGATTCAAATTAAAGGGTACAGATGTGAAGGTTATGTTAAGTGAATGAAATGCATTACTTAGAACTTTGATATTAAATCAAAATTGCTATCACAAAACTAAATCACAGATAACTCTAATTACTTTGATTTTTTTTTTGTTTATACATTTTTTTTTAATTTGAAATTAAAAGGAATAGTTTGTATATTTAACTATAGATGAGGTACCATGAACGTTACAGCTCAAAACAAAGACGCTGTTTAAAGCGTTCATCACTGGAAGCCAGTAGATATTATCCCTAGGAGGCCACTGACTATCATCAATATAATTGCATAATTATCTCAGCAATTCTAGGCAATGAGTAGGCAGGTCAACAGTGGAAGAATATTCTTCTTTTCTCTTAACCATTCTATCAGCGAGCCTACGGAGTGACCCAAACAAACTTTGCATGTGTGTGAGTGAGGAATTCGGGAATTGTACTGAAAAGGGCCTGGCATCGGTCAGTCGGCCTATTCACACTCATTGCCACCTACAGTTCGTTCTTAACAGCAGTTGTCGCACTTCCAGTTTGTGGTTCATTGTTTGACATCGAGCATACGAAAGTCATACATTGTGATTAACAATTCGTTATGTTTGTGTTTGTACAGTAGCTTGCCCAAGTATAATTTGATTTCCCAAGGAGTTTTTTTTTACATAATTTTATTAGTAAGTTCTTCATTCCATTACGGTAGTCTAGGCGTTTTCAATGGGTAGGCCTGTTGCCTGTTCGATGCGTTTAGAAAACTATTCTGTGAATCGGGCTTCGTTGGGTCTGGGCTTGCATGCATGCACATGTTCATGTACTCCACTCCATAGGCTAGCTGAACAGACTATAGTACAGTGGCTTTTTTTTCTGAACGTTTTTCGCTATTGCTCGGTAACTCTAAATTGAGGAAATCCTTGACAATTCGTTCAAAAATAACTTTTATAGACTATCAACAAATTGCACACAACTAGTTTTTTATCAAGTCAGAGCAATGGGTACTATATCGTACTATTCAATGTTCTTTCACAACTTATTCAATTATGCACTATTAAACCTTGAATGTGCAATTATATGGGTTCAGTTTAAAGGGAAAATATTTACGAAAATGTTCCGTGAAAATTGGAAAAATTGTTCCATTGCTTATCTGCAAAGCTGTGCATTGTGCAATATGGGCCACAAACATAAACCTCACAAATGAATGAAAAAATATTTGTTAAATGTTTCAAAGCTGATACAATCAATAATTATTACAGCATACATTTAAAAATGAAATTATTAGGCTACTCATATAATATTTTTCAGCAAGGTCCTCCACCAAAGTTCTAATTTAGTCCTTCAAGTCCTTTAGTCATCATTTGTCCAAAATTAATCAGAATAATTCGGGTCTAGGACAATTCGCCGCGGCCATCGCGCCGCCGGGTACCAACTCGCCACGGCCATCTCATACAAGAAGGACTGATGTTCCCCTACATTTCATTGTTACCGCTTTTCAGTGATATTTAGACGCAGCTCGTGATTCGCCATGATAAATAAATTAATTTCTATTAAACCAATCATTCCATACAATACTACTGTATACAAAAACACAACGAAAACATGTGCATCGGTAATGATGGTGGGGATGATGGTAATGAGATATGAATGGCCCAACAGTTTCAAGTGAGCTCCGATTCCGAACCGCTGGGAAGTGATTTTGAAAGGACATAACTGAAAAAAAAACTAGAAAACTCAATTAAAAATGGACTTGAAAAGAAAACACACTCAAAATGTAAAATGCAGATAAAAGCAAATAATCGAAACTCTCATTTAAATCTTCAAATTTGTAGATTACAATTTGTTGATTTGATCTCACATAGCTCAATACATGTTAAATTGTACATTAAAACATGTTTGTAGAAATTATTTGGACCTAAAAAAGCTGAAACAATAATTTAATTGGACAAAATTGATGAATAAAAGCATTTGTACACAATAACATTTTTCATAAAATAATCACATCGAATAAATCTTATCCAATCGTGTTTATACTGGATCAAATTTTTCATTGGATTTAATAAAATAAAAGAGCTTTAAACTGCTTCGAATCTCTTTAAAGCTCATCAAATTGTTTCAAATCTTGTCCAAGATTTGACGAGACTTTAAAGTCTTTTAAAGTTTGAAGCTCTTTTATTTTATTGAATTTGATGAAAAATTTGTTCGTGTATAAACGCCTTAACACATAAAACAAAAATGATGTACAAATGTGACTACTCATGACACGGTGACGGGTGCGCCTACTGGAGTGTTAATTTTTGTTTTCGCGGCGAGTTGTCCCATTCCGGAATAATTCACATAATCACTCTCCCAAAAGCACTTCCTGAAATTTCTTACTAAACACGTAACTAATCTTTGTTTCTGAATGTCTTACTCATGTTTTTAAAGAAATTCATAAATTTGATTTGAGTGATGAAAAATTTTGAAACAGTTTTTGTCTTTATTCACGCACAAACTTACCTTGGATTTTTCAAAATGAATCATAATATTTATCAAACAACTGTTCAATAGACTGTTCAATGATTCAGAAAAAACGCCTAAAAAATAGATAAAACACTTAATAAAAAATGAACACTTTCGAAGCACAATATGTCACAGTATAAGCTGCAAAAGAAGCCTGAATAATAACCTGTCACAATATACCGCGTTTATCACTTTTACACATTATACGTTCGTATTACACAGTCTGTAGTAACGCAGAAAAAGAACTCCTTGTAGTTTTATCCAAAAGTCCGTCTGAAGTCTGTGCAACCAAAAGTAGGTAATTCAGGGTAAAACGTATAGCAGTTTTTTGTCAGCAAATCCCTATGTGTTTTTCTGGCGCTGAATCCAAATCTGAACTTTGGCATCTCGGTAAACGCTTACGTCACGTAATATTTCCAAGATGGCGTCCAAAAGTTCATATTTCGGCAATTTGTGGCATGCAGAAGTAATAGTTCTAGAGCAATAATTGTAAAATAATTATTTATTATCTATCCGAATATGTCATTTTCATATTTCGAGAAAATTTTGTTTATTGAGATGTTTCCAATCTGACGGACAACAAAAACCGCTTTTTTCAAATTTTCTTTAAGGTAACAATACTTCCTGAAGCAAGCGTTTTACGTGTTCCAAAGTTTAGATTCGGATATAGCGCCTAATAATACATGAAATTCTGTTGAGAAAAAACTTCTATTCTCACCAAAGTCTTAGTTACTGGACTATAACTGGAAAATGCCATCCTCAGATAGCTACCGCACGACTAAAAGTGTATTTGTAATGTAAGTGCAATCGAGTGAGAACCAAGAATAATAGAGTACCCAGTTGATGTGTAATAAAAGCGGCATTTTTGGAAAACCCCACTGAGTCAGGTACAGTGGGCCTGTTAGGTTGTCAAGATCCGGGAACACTATGCTAACAACTCATCGACTTATTTCCAGATTGAATAGTGAATAGTGACAAATAGTTATAATAATATTACAATATCAATTCGAATTTAATTTAATGGAACAAAGACTCATTGGGACCAACGAAGCACTGAAGTCACCACTATCACAGCCATTTTTATCCCGGGAAAGAGCTTGCTTGCCCAGTTGGTTTAAATCAGTCACAACTGGTTCAATAGTAGGTGCCACAGTAAAATCCATTAATACTGATATAGAGAGGCTTCTGTAATCCACGGGTGAGAATCAATGCCGGATTGTTTCACGTGAAATCAATTATTGTATTGTAATGTCCATTTCACCGCGAGACGAGTCGATCATTGGGATCATAGAAGCGCTCCATTGTTAGGGCAGCTGTCACACAAGCGAGCAGTAGTGCCTTCTGTTCTGTTGTCTGAATACAACAAGTTGATGCCAAAACACAAAACTGGAACACTGATGTCACGTCACGTGTGCCCGTGTGGCTCGACCAAGTTCTCTTGTCATTGGCCCACTACAAGTGACGATGTTCAGTTTTGAGATGCTCACTTGTCTGCCATGTCATGTAGGCATCATCATTCAATAAGTCCGAATAGAAATTCATTGTATCATGCTCGAAATTCAAATCCATCACAACTGAGTCTGGGGATCAGACTGTGCTTTGTTCTACTTCAACATTGAAAAGATATCACTCAAAACAATATTTTTATTTATTCACTCATCCCACTTCCAGTTTTAACAATTCAATAACGACTTCCGTATCGTGTCAAACTTTGAATATTATAGCCTATTGTGTGATATTAATTCATTCTACAGAGACCATGCATTGGACTCTCGAATTTTCCTCGAAGGAATTGCGAATGAAGTAGTTGATATTTTCAACTAATTACTCCTAATTATTTCGAAATAAATTAAGATAGCTGGAAATGTAGGCATACAGTCTTTCTTTAAAATTAAAGGAGTCGCGACTGATATTTTACGCCCAATCGTCATTATTTATAGTAATTGTTCAATATAGTACCCAACTCCAGTACCAATAATCAGTACCGTCAAACGAGCTCTTCCACCCTATAATCATGCAGTTTTAGCAATTTCCTCTTTCTAAAAATAGGTATGAATATCTGTATTCTACGCGTTGCAACACAAGTGAACGCATTCGATCCCTTTGAACCAACATGAAAGTAGAATGTTTGAAAGCTATCATAGCCTATAATATTATATAATGGGTATAAAAATATTGAAACGTGAGTAGGACCTGTCCTGCAGCATCCAATGGTTGAAAATTCATTTTTAATAGGAATGCGACGGAATAATGCACCTCAAATCTGTTCAATGATAAAGTAGGGTAATTCAGTTTATCATCTATCTAAGATTCTGATTAAACAAAGGTCTCTGATTTAAAAAAAAAATTCTTCGTTGTGAATTATTGACAAGCACCTGTTAGCATCTAGTAATATTACATTAATATAACGGGATCTCAAGTTTTCAATCCTCATTCCTAAATACTTCTAACTGGAGGAGTTCAATTCAGGCCACCAGCGATTTATTAACTCCTCCAATCAGTCATATTTCTTCATTATTCAATTGCAGTTGAATCTATCAATCATTCAAATAATATCACTCAAGTTTAAATGAAAATCAATTAAATTTACCTTTAATCTGTTAATTGATGAGTAGGGTGAATTTGTCTTTAATCTATCAAAATGAATATGGAAATATACCGTTATCTCAAGTCCATATTCAGTTTATTAGCAATTTTCAGAGCCTAACAGACTGCGAATATGAAAAGGACGCACCTAGTTTTAATGTTTGAAGAGGATTGATGATCATTCATCAAACGATGTCAGCGTTCCATCCAATGTCTATTTTGCTTTCTGTGCGCTTTCGCACCCCACGCCGTACCGTAGCCAAACATATAACACGAAATGATTGTCATAATAATGTTTTACTTTTGAGTACTCAGTAATATTTGAGAAAAGATTGCATCAATTCAATAAAAGCGCTTTGTTTAAATTATTGAGCTTGGTAGTTGTGTTTTGCGGAATATATTATATGTTATACATTATGTCAAATGAAAATGTAGGCCTTAGCAGAAGATGCAAGTATTTGAATTTTGGGAAAATTTGGTAAAGAAGCAGTTTTGAGCTAGAACCCTGTTGTATTTTTCACAATCGGTTGTATTTAGCCTTTTAATGAATGAATAAATTATCACTTATAGGTCACGGTAATTTTTGTTAGGATGCAATTATATACATTTTATAGCATTTTGAACTTGGTTTTAGGAGAAAGCTTTCAATTACACATACACTGATTCATTGCATAGTTGTACTTGAAACTAATAATGATTAAGGAACAGTTGGTATTTGAGCTACAGTTTCTCGAGTACAGGATTCGAATGTCATATGTCTGAACTCAGTCGAGCCGATAATAAGAATAGTTTTGCTCAAAGCTGCGAGTGCAAAGTGGAGGAGAATACGAGTGCTATAAGAGTGTGAAGGACTTTAGATATGTTTCGTATTTAGTGTAGTCTAAGTTAGTTTATGTTTTCTCTCTGCTCAACAGAGCTTTCATTTTTGTGTTAGCGCCACAAACCATGTAGCTGTTACTTGACTTTCTATAGTGTTGCCATGGCAACCAGTTTTTATTGGCCACTGCACATGCTCGAGTTGTACTGGCAGTTTGAATGGTAATTCCCAATTCCATTCTTGTTGAAACCGCATCGCTATGAACAAATCGTCGTTCTAACCTCAATTAATAGTGTTCGTTACAACCGCAATAATTACTTATTAATTTATTATTTTGTAAAACCTCAATATTCGGTTTATTGAAGCCTCATTTGCTTATAACCGCAACTACCACTTTATTTTTCTTGTTCTTTAATTCAAAACCTCCAGTATCTTATATCGGCCGTGAAATTAGTTCCATCCTATTTATTCTAAAATAATTCTTCATTCATCCTCACCGACTTCACTCCTCAGTGCATACGAATACTTCGAGTGCTACGCATTATCATCAGTGACTCATCTCATCAACGTGTGCACACGCATCGGCGTCTACAGAAACGACTTCTCATATGGTGATAGGAACATTAACAAGGTATTACTCAACTATTCCTTTTTATTTTATTACAACCTCATTTCCTACCCCTCTTACCGCAGGTCCTCCATTTATATCCTATGTCTTACAGCCTCATTTGAAAATTCTATATTCTACACCTCATTGCTCAATCCCCAACAAGATATATCAATCAAATGCCTCTTCAAATCTCACAGAGACCAGCTCAATTATTGAAATTCAACTCAGAACATGATTACAGTAGGCTTTTCTGGAAATAGTAGCCCTAACGATGTATCTACAATAGTGTAATCTATACTACTTTGGTTCCAAACTCTATGAAATAAATGTTAAATCATCATTGTAATTACAAGGTCTCAAAGACAGGCTTCAAATATGGAAGTATAATACTGTACCTATAATGTAAAGAGTTGGGTACATTTATAGCCTATAAATTGTAGGCTCATTCAACTCTAAATGGAATTTTCTCTTTCAAAAAGATTAGTCTCTATGAGTTATCTAGAACCTAGAGCCTAGTTATCTAGATTCTTCTAACATACCTTTTTGGTGTAGAGTGATGTAATGAGCTTTTTTATGTGAACAATAAAATTGAATTTGAGTTTCAACTTTCAAGTCTCAGGTATGTTATATATAACAATTGCTTATTGTGCATACTGCACACACGTTCAAAGATAGCAGTAAACATATTCATGATATCAACATATGAATTGATTGATTGCTTATAAACTTTGAATATTAAAAAAAATTGCGTTCATGAAAGATATGACTGCTTAGAGTGAAAAACTGCAGATACCTTGAAAAGCAAAAGAAATCTATATGTGTTTCATTGTTGATTATTTGCTACTCATTGCCTCAACTATACAAAGTCGAGGTGTCACAGAACTTCGTAGCAGTTGCGCAGTTGTTATACTTGTGGTAAAAGACCATTTGTAACAGTTGGTAAAACACTGGACATACCATTGGACACAGACTAATGATATAACTGGACGCCGTTTGCTTTCAAGACAGAAACCACTGTAGTTCTCCACCGAATACATTCATCTTACAGATCAGAGTAGCCCAACCCTATAAAATGTAGGCTCGTTCAACTCTAAATGGAATTTTTTCCTTCACAAAGATTAATCTCTATGAGTTATCTGAAGCCTAGTTACAACTAGATTTGCCTGAGTTTCAACACAGATATTCGCAATATTAGATAGAAAACAATGAAATTATAATTTCAAATTTGTGCATTTTAGAATTGAGTTAACTACACAGTAATTGTCTATAAAGAATGATAAGTTTCAGATCTTAAGGAAGAGAAGTAAAGTTGCAGTTTCAGGATAAATTTGATAAAAGTTATACGCTATAAGGATCCAAGTAATAGTGGAAACTCTTCTACAATATCATCATTACAAATAATACACGTTATTGACTTGGAGTTCACTTCAGACCTCTTTACAATATAACTTGTTTGGGGTAAACATAAAAATAGTAAGAGATTAGCTCTGAACTTACAGTGCATAACAATTGTCAATATTCTTGGTACCTCTACCACAGTCCTAACCGAGGATACTGAGCAAGGCATCATCATCATGAAATTCTTACTCCTCTCTCCCATCCTTCTCTTACTCACAAAACCTTCTCAATGTTGTCGGTCAGTCGGAAAGAAGAAAGATTCTTCTCGAAATTAACTTTTTTGTCTTTGTCTTGGGCTCTATGAAATGATGAGAAAACCTTCATTTTCATGAAAAGCATACCAATAATAGTGTGGCAGTTCCCCATCAATATTAAAATCATTTTCGCCTTGGAAATGCTTTTGTCTTGCCTATTTTCATGGGAGGCAAAACTGAGCTTACTTAGAATCTTGAAGAAAATTGGTTTGGGCCATCTAAAGGAAATTGTCAGAGAAAGACACACCAAATTAAAATGCACTCGTACTCGTTCAATAATTTACAATGATTATTCAAAAATTCTCTTTCTTTCCATATTCATCTCTTTTGTTCTCTAAAAAATATGCTGCATGTCTAAAATTTGCATAAAAGTTGACCTAAATGTAAATTACTCTAATGTATCTAGATTATCCAAATGAAATTCTAGATTACTCATTCCTTCATCAACTGGTTTATTATATTTTATTGAATATGATTTCATCTTGTTTACTATTCTGTATGACGGTACTGATTCACCAGAGAAACATTTTTAAGATGTTTCATTTGCAATTGCAAGTTACAACTACATTTTCTGGTTTATGAGGAGGGGGGGGAGAGGTTTGGCTGTACACATTTGTGAGTAGACAGCAGGGGGTGAAGAAGGAGTGTTCGAAATAAAGCCAGTATGCATTGCTATTTCTATTAAAAGGGGGTTTCGGGGTTGCTCCCCCAGAAATATTTGAAAAATAACTACCCTACTCTAAAACCACATTTTTGTGTCAAAGTGGATTTCATCTAGTTCTTGAGTTACCAGTATTGTCAATAGGAGGTCCGGACCCTCATTGTATTAGTAGAATAAAATTTGAAGCAGGCCTACTTCTGCTACTCTGCTAACTCTGCTACCAACGTTTGATCCCCCACCTAACCTGATTGGGAGACTGACGGTACAGAACCATACTTGAAAATTCCTTTGAAGGAATGAATACTACCGGAAACGTTTTGGAAAAATAATTCCTCCAAACCAATATTTCTGCCGATTCCAGATATTCTCCTTGACTCTAGTCAACAACTGTATCACAAGGCCTGGTAAAACTTCAAGTATTTCAAAAGAAAATTCAGTAGTTATTCAATAATTTTGTCATATTTTTTGACTGCTGAGTCAATCAACCGAAAATCACAGCATTACTGGATGAAAAATTAATGAAGATTGCACGAGCTCCAAATTTCACTCGAGCATCTCAAAACAAGCAGCTGGACTTAAACAGAGTCACTGCCTGACTTAACGAAAGTCAGTAGTGATTTCCGTTAAAAAACGCCAGAGGAGGTCAGAGGGACTGAAGGAGTAATAACTTACTGGAGAAGTGTCAAATGAATAAGTATTAGGAAAAGTGAGCCAAGACGACATAGAAGTCGTCTACTTCTACTTCTATATAGGAATTATTGACACATTGATATTGACTTATTGAAATGTCTAGATTACATATTTATAGAATGGCTGTACTTTTTCAGCCATGTACTATGTACCTTTTTAGCCATGTAGTAACTTATATCTACTTGGTAATAATCAGGAATTCATTGCAAAAAACATTTAGCTACTTTATCATCAAATTTCCTAGATAACATATTATGAACAACTTTAACAACCCGTGAAGAATCACGCTAGTAGGAATTGCGCGAGGGGTCGCGCTGTGTCCATTAGTCCACCAGGAGCAGTAAAAACTCCAAATGTGACAATATTTGAGATTTTATCACTAATATTTTGCTATGATATAATGTAAAAAATTATAATGCTTGAATAAACCTGAAAAAATATTTCAAAACTTAAAAATTCCACTTTTAATAGCGACACAAATTACTAGCAAGAGAACATATTCTCTCACTAGAGTGAAAAAGTACTTTCCAATGCCATATTTTGATTTCTGCTAGAATAATTCAAGAATTTTTTAGTAATCTCTGCAATAAGAAAAGTTTCAAAATGTTGAATGAAATCTGACGAAAAATAAAAATTGTGTAACATTACGTAGGCTACCGTAATCAATCATACATTTGTTTCCAGTGCTGCATTACAAGGAGTTGATGGCTTGATCATTTTCGTCCTGATTGAATTATTTTAATGTAATTATTAATTGAATTAATTTTAGCACCTGCACCTGTAACTAATAAGCTGGCCCATATTCAGATGTACTATTTATGAGTTCGGCTTATCTTATCAGTTATGCTTTTATAATTATCAGTAAATAATGAAAATCATAGGCAACTCTAACTTTGCAAGACTTCACCAACTTCACCTGCATATAGAGGGAGTCGTAGGTATGTGAGTCAATCTCTGCATTGGGTAGGATGCCGAATCGACAGATTCTATTGAATGCGCTATCGCCTTATCTTCCCACAGGAATTCGAGCTTTACACCGACGAGTAATTCGTAGCCAACACAAACAACCCGTCCGATGGCGATTGATACATCATTCACGGGCTTGCAAGGCATGGTAAGGCATGGATGGGAAGGGAAGGTCTCTGGCGTGGCAAGCCAGTAGATACGAAAGGGCGACACCATTCACAACTCGGTCTAATTACCTCTGGCATTATTACCCTTTTGATTATAAATTCCTCGGCTCTTGTTGCAATCACACAGCCGATCTCTCAGCTCCCAACTGGGTACGTTGCAATCACTAATTTTGAAACTGCTCACCCACCCAATCAGAGCGAATGTGAATTGATTATGAATACGAGAATTTGTGACAGGTAGATCCAACTGATTCCGGTGAGTGAAGCTGAAAACTTCAGTAAACTTTTCAAGTATAGTATAAATCTATCAAAATAAGATAATATTTAAAAATATTATTTGGATGAAGTTTGATTTTTGTCGTTATATTTAGTTATATTGTTTCGTAGTTATATTTATTTTGCCTTATTATTGATGAGCAAGTTATAATATATTGTAGATATCTAACTTTATCATGGTCTTTCATAGTAATAAGATCATTCTAGTAAAATCTACATTTAGTTTCAATATAACAGTTTTCGGATCTAAAAATGTTGAAAAGTTGAACCTCTGTATAACGAAGTCAATAATTATCCTGAGAAAAAATTCGCTGTAGAGAGGTATTCGTTATTGAGAGGTTGTTGTGTCAAGAATACTGTTACCCCATCTTAAAAATCGTATTATATATTGCGGGCGGTAATTAAATGAATACACAATACAGTATAATATCTTGAGCGTAGGTAGGGTAATGGGCCAACGTTAATATAGAAATTTGAAAATTCATGCTTTTGAAAATAATAAAAAAATGTTTTTTGAACATGTATAGAATGTAATAAGGAAGTACTCACCAATTCATTTCCAGGATACATGACTTCAACGTAGTGGAATTTAATCGAAGTATATATACTCAGTAGCAAAATTTTTCAACTGCCTTTACTAAATTTATTTCAATACTTTTTACACATAAAATAATCAGATTAAACACAACATACTTCTTCAAATAACATCGTATAGGAACTTTTATAGGGACCTACATAATGACCAGTCTATAAATGACCGAGTTCTTAAAATTCTATTTTTAGTAACCTGCATTCAATTTCCGACATGTTTGTGTTTCAACCTCTACTAACTCTCTACCAGGGTGGACACTAACTGTATAGAACACAGGGTGGACACTAACCGAAAATAATGAGAGATTCAGGTAGGTAGAAGATACCCTATCTTCTACCTACCTGAATTTCTCATTATTTTTGGTTTTATTGACCTCCCTGCTGAAAATAAACAATTCCTTGGAAATGACTGTGGGCTTTCTATACACACTACATTTCGTAAGTTGAAGTGAAGAGAAAACTTCGTTGTTGAGAAGTCCGAAATCTGTTACATAGAGGTAAATAAGCATTAAAAATTCTAAAATGTCATGGGACAAGGTAGAAATTTGTTATGTAGAGGATTTCGTTATTTGGAGGTTCGTTATATAGAGGTTTGACTGTAGTTCCTTTCTTGGATACTATACTGTTATGAAACACCAGGAAAAAAGAGAAATATTTCCTGCACTGTGTCAATAATAGCTTCTGTTAAGCGATAACAAGCATGTCTTGTCTACTCCCCCTGTTCTCCTCTCGCCTTGCAATCCATCCTGAGTTCTAGAATGGCATTATCTGTGTAAATAGATAACACCCTCTGGTGTTCCCTGGAATGTCAAAAAACTTATATAAAGCGGAAGCTCTTGTAAACATGAGGTCATTCATTGGGCAAACTTCGTTGACATAACAAGTGGCAGTGTCCTGTGACAGTTCTTTTTTCCGTTCAAAACCGTAATCCAGTGAGTGTAATTACAGACTGTGTTATACGAAAGTTTAATGTGTTAGTGATAAACGCAGTATATTGTTACTGTATTATTCGGACTTCCTTTACAGTTTTTGCAAGTATACATATACTTATTTCTATTATTGTAATACGGTGACAGACCTGTGCTACATAAGTGTTTTAATTGTTATTTTAAGATGTCCCTTTTTGAATTATTGAACAGTTATTTGTTAAAAAAATTTATTGGCCTATTAACAGTTAGTGATTAGTTTTGGAACAATAATATAGAAAAATCATTATTAGCTAAACAGTATTGATTTATTTTGTTTCTGATTTATTTCTTTTGGTGTGATATAACTGATTAGTGCGAGCTGTGGTAATTTGTGTAAATAAAGTGTTACCGTAATTCATTAAAAGTGTTGCCAGCATTATTTTAGAGATAGAACCCATAACAATACTTTGAAATAAATAATCAATCACTGAATAATACACTGCAGTTCAAGTTTTTTTGTGATACCTGATACTTTTCAAACAGAATAACATTATATAGATAGCAAAATAAAAAGTTCTATTCCTGAAGGTGATTTCACTTTTTTCAAATAAATTAAATTATGCAGTTCTACACATTTATTACTTAAATTTCTCGTATTAGGTCCTGTTTGTAACGGTGACCGATAAGATTGGCCAGCAAAAAAGACACTGTTCTCTGCTGTAAAATCACTTCCCGGTGGTTCGGAACCCACCTGAAAATGTAGGTCCTCATCAATCACCATCATCCAACTCATTACCCACGCACAGGTCTCAGACCTATGTGGGCTTCATTCTCAAAAAAAAAATTATATATCATGACTAAAGGAGTTTATTGCAATATTGTATTCATATCAATGTTCTGTGAATTCTTATGATTTATTGATTCTATTGTTTTCTGGTTAGCATTTTTATTCTCAGAATTGCAACAGGCTTTAGAGTTTGGAAGCACAAAATATAATGTTTCTGTATCAGTATTTTATATCAACGGCTCAACTTCATTCTGATGTAAATACGAAAATTTCCCAATGATTTTGGATAGCCTTTCCACTAGGCTACTTATCTATAAAGATAGAAAATAGATAGATACCAATATAGCTTTTTTGGGCCAAATCTCAGTAACAGAAATTTCAATATCTGATAAATTTTATTCAGGGAATTCGAGAATTGAGTTCAAAACTAGATGAAAATCACATTAAAACTTTTTTGAAGGGATTATTTCTAAAGCTTCGGCCGTAGGAGATTAGTGCAGCAATCAATACTGAAGGAAGATATAGCTTATTGGAGAAAAAACTTCTGGTCTATGCATTCCGGAACAAAATCTACAGCATTCAAAAACTTATCTTCTACTTTTTTCCTTGTACTTTATCTTCTAAGAATAGAGTCCACGGCTCTCTTTTAAATTCAAAGTTTTTCGATTGCGATCATTGGAAAAAGGAACCTGCTCTTCAAAGATTCAAGATATTTCAATAATGGTGGAGTATCAATCGTTACTAAGATCATCGAGCAATGGGCCTTGAGATTTAATCATAGCAAATTTTGACTTTTTAGTTTGTTCAAGAATATTATTTAATTGTATTAAATCAATATATGACACCTCCTGAAAAACCTACTGGTTTAGGAGGACCTTTGTTGTAATGATACTGTGAATAAATTGATTGAATTAAAATTGAAATTGAATAGTGGTTAACCCATCGCTAACCCATCATCAAAAAAGACAATTATAATGTAATTATAATTATTTTCATTCAGCACAAATTTATAATAAAGATAATAACAAATCAGTGGGCTACTAAAAAATTTTAAATCTTGTACTGAATGACCAAAGTTCATTTTTTGCGCTGATCATTTTAACAAATCAATTCCCATAATAAACCCACAAATTTATTCAATATAGCATCTTTATTTTAACTTCCCTCAAACAAATTATTTTTATTTTTTCAATAAATAAATTCTTCATTATTTTATAATTCTAGTGCAATTTTTTAATACTTTAATGCCTAAGTTCATACTAGTTTGAAATAGTCTACTATGTAATGTTTTGGATTCACACAATAGTTGGGTCTCACTTTAACGCTTGAACATTATTTCGCCAACTTTTCTTTTAAGGAGAAAATTAACAGGTGGAGTGCAAATACAGAGAACAGAGTATTCTTCAGACTGTAATGGCCCTAAGAAGTTTTAGAAGAAGCAACTTTTTCTCTACAGCGTACGGATCTTCAACTTACTCTTTTACTTCTATCTCACCTTATTCCGAGGTAAGAAAGTTCACAGATGTGATTTATCTATTATCTATTACTGTGTTGTAGCATGCTATTTCATTGGTGATAGCTGACGGACTCAAACATTAGTTTGATGTTCGGTCTTTCTCTGAGAACTTGAAAATCTTTCAAGAAAGGAATTACAGGATCAAGAGACATTAATTCAATACATTGATAGGTTGAGGTAAACTTTTCTTGGAATTCAATACAACTCATAAAGAATCAGTGAACTGATAATTAACCATTCTGTTTGATTCCATGGAGTCTGTACAGCTGAAACTTCTCCATTAGTATTGGAGATAATTGATTGATAAACTATAAGAATTTCTTTGGAAAAATAGCAGTTTCAAGTAGGGTCTCCTTGAAAAGTAATTCTATCAAATAATCGTCTTGAATACTTCTGTGTTGAAGTTCAAACTCTTTTTGAAATTCTGGAGGGCAGTCGTGTGAACAGTGTTTGAAATTATTAAACACATTAAAATTCCAAAGGAAATGCTCATTTTCATTCTCCGATTTATCATGCAATGGATAACGAATAAGAGTATAATATACAGTATTAATAAGAGATATTATTTGTGAAGGACAGATCAGTTTTGGACTTGAGTGTGTTGCATTTTCACACTTATTGTAATTTTGTCATAGTAATAGAAAGGTAAATAAATATATGAGAGGCTGTTTATTTGAAATTTTGTTCATTTCAAGCAAATTTTTGTGTTGTATGATATGCTTAAACAACATTGTTTTTCTTGTGATGTTTCGAAATATTATGTTTCAAATTCAAATTGTCATTTTTTAAGTAAATTTTTATTTTTATTATTAATTCCGAATAATTTGGCCGTTGCATGATTAATTTCCATCAATTAATTATGACATCAGAAACTCTAACAGCAATATTAAAAAAGAATATCTTAAAGCGAAATATCAATATCTTTAAAAGTATTTAACATTTTATTACAATTCAAAGAAAACACAGATTAATAAATATCGCTACGGGTTCAGTCACTAGAATGATACTGGCAACACTTGAAAGTAACACTTGGACTTTATTCACACAACTAACTAACAAAAGACACTAATCAGTGATTATCACAAAGGAAAATCAATAAACAAAAGAACAGTTCAATAACATTCAACTAATAATGAATATTTCTATAACAAAATTATTACTGTACAAAAACTAATTGGTAACTGTCAATAGGCCGATCAATAATGAAATAATAAGCGGTTAAAACACTTTATAATAGACTAAGCTCTTACAAAGCACAATGTCTGTCACATGCTATTATCAATCACACTTCATATGTGGAATCGATAGCACTGTGTATACTGACACTAAAAAAGAAATAATTATCACATACAAATTAACAACTGACTTCCTGCTGACATGCACAGCCGCTTGTTTGTTGTAAGTTTGTTATTAAACTTATAAGTTTGTTTGTTCTGGAAATCTGCATTCCAGAGATTTGCCAATCGAGATATTTCTATCAAAATAGATAAGTGTTATCTCAGAAATGCTTGAACATGCTAGAAACGCATTTGGCATATGAGAGTAAGAGAGACAACGAGAGGACCGAGATGAAGATATAAAACAACAAGTGCCCGTTATCATTGTAACCGGAAGCAGTATTCACATAATGCAACGTGAAGGACGTTCTCCTCTTCCTTGCATTTTATGTATAACGCCACATAATATACGCTACAGTACATAAGCAGCAGCCTGCTAGAGGGTTTCGAAACTTTAAAAATGATAATTTGTGAACAATGGTAAAAGTGATACAATCTGAACAATGAAAGTAAACAACTGGGATGACAAACCCCTGCAATAATGAATATGAATAGGGTTATTCTATTAACATTGCTAATAACAATATTAATTTATTAACAATAATGATTAATGATTTGAGGATAATATCCGTGGTAAAAGAGCGATGAGAAGGTAGAAAATGAAATGGAAATGATTCAGAGAAATGAAACAGGATTAAATCCGACAAAATAGTGATTCCCATCTTCAGCAAGAGGGAGCGATGCACAAGGAGGGAGGGAAGCAGCAATTCATCAGGCCTGGAGGCGCTCTTGTTGACAGAAGCAGGAGGCGTCTAGTAGAACAGAATTGCTACAGCCAGTGTAGCTCCTGGCAGCCGTGAGATGCGATGAATAAAGTTGGATTATGAACAACTAACATCCTCCCAAATGAATGGATCTTAGCATACGCGTCTTGCCATGCATGAGGCATTTGTGTTTTGACAAAGCAAGTAATTACTCCTCAGCATGTGTCTTCAGTGCCTAACAAATTGATGGCTGGAAGAAAAATCATTGAAATACAATGGTTCATCCTGTCACGTCATTTCTCAGCGGATATTGGATTATTTGAATGAAAACGTGATACTATCATAAGAGAAAACCAGTTGAGAATTATTTCAAGCATATGTGAAGCGGTTTATATTATTATATTCCAAATAGCTTATTATCGATGTGGAGAATAAACCATTCACGGATTTAACTATAGAAAGATTCAGATTCAGATGACTTTATTCGTGTAAATTCACAATTTATATGACTATTGTCAAGATTAGCAACTCTCAGGTCCAAGAGTGACGTACAATGATTTTCGAAAAGTTCACTTCATGCAAGGATGGTATGACTACTGACTTGAAATACATTTAACTGGTAAATGGGAGTAACTATATCCAGAGCCCAGTTTTTCCAGTTCTTGAAAGAAGAGTTTCATGAAAATTTTAATTAGAAATGGAAAACGTTCAATTCAAAAATAGAGTTGTAAACAGCTCCTGAAAGAGAGGTTTTTTCAATGATTAAAAAAAAATTACTAGCTGAAATAATTACCAACCTCAATTAAAGTGCCAATAGTAATAGTTCCCAAGTGGAAACACTCTGTAACTGGTAATAGAAATGGCAATCAGGTTTTTATAAAAGTATGCACTTGGTTTTAATGAATCATCCTTTTATTTTTTCTGTATAGTTTTTTTATTTTTTAAAGCGGTACCCATATATCTGAATCTGATTGATACAGACAACTTCCAAAATATGCTTAATTTATTATTAGTTATGTAGACAGATTGAAGCAATGAGGAAGTAATTTTAGAATAGTATAATAATCACAATACTAGAGACTCTTCAATTGCTAGTTACTGTATTTTTAATTAATAGTATAGCCTACTAGAAATAAATAATAAAAAATAATAAAATCAAACCTTTAACTAGAATTTAATTAATACTTTTATGCTCTGTCTATAAATGTAGTTCATTTTAATGTCCCGCCATTTCATTTCAATCCGATTAGCTCATGATAATTTATCAGTGGTCATAAATAATCTCATGGTTAGGGAAGTGTTGGCCGTGAGCCGTAGCAGGTATCTGTTCAAACAGATTAGATAAGGAACGCTCCCCTGGCCCTCTCTGTAAGGGTGACCGATTGTATTGGCTAGCAAAAAAGACTGTTCTCTGCTGTAAAATAACTTCCTGGTAATTCTGAACCCACCAAAAACTGTAGGTCCAACTCATCAATCACCACTATTCAGAAGGTCTCCGACTTATGAGGGCTTCATTCTTCAAAAAATCATATCTAAAACGAGATGATATTAGTAGATTAACATTAGCTTGAAAAATAATAGTTTCATCATCACAATAGCTTCTAGGAGAACAGCATAGCTCTCCAATGATCTGCTTTCACATTGAAATTATTGATTTATGTTGCTAGTAAATACCTAAAAGCCGAGGAAACAAAGGCAACCAATATTGACTGGACGAAATTCAATTGTGCTGCATCGGGAGAGAAAGTATGGGCTGTGATGTAGTGGGTAGTGGGAGCGCATTAGCACTATTCGAAGGAGCGTCGTTTTGGCCAGTATATAGTATAGGTGTATAGTATATTTGGCCAGTATATAGTAACAGTAGAGCTAGCAACGCTATAGTGGAAGCTGACAACACCTAGCTCCTTCCTCCACCGCACTATAGCGACCACCACCTCTAGTGATGACCACCTCGTAACTCGTTAGCAACATTTTTTCACCAGCAGTCTCTCGATACGAAGACAAATGACCAACTTTACTAGCTGCGTTATCCTCTCTACAAATGTGTGTTACTTTCTTCGCTGGAGGGAAGAACTACGAAAAGATGTACCGCTCCATACTTCGATGTATGTACGAGTGAATATTCTTCTCTTTTTCTGAGAAACTAAACTATATTATGTCATGGATCAAGATTTTTGAGCCAAAAGTTTAACAAAAAAGGATGATAAAAATTCATACCTACAATTTTCCGAAACATAAGAAACTGTTATTTTTAAGACAAAAAGCTTTACACCAAAAATTTAATACCGGCGAAGAAATACTCACACACTCATAAATTGTTGTTATTCTTTTGTGTTATTAGTGTATTTATTTGTGTAAGTTTTGTATAACAAATTGTTTATTTATTTGTTGGGTAGCGTAACCCCTAGAAAACATTGAAAAATAGAACCAAGTCAGACAACCGCAAAAATATGTCCAGCTAGCGTAATTTATATTGGGGACATATTATTGGTGCAAATTGGCAAACCAATAAATAAAATAATAGTATCATGCAGAAATAATAGTGAAGAACTCACCAGAATAATAGAAGAATTACAGCAACAGTATCCATTTCGAGCATCGCAATTCACTATTTTGTTTATCACTCTAGTCAGATAACGACAAGTTGTAGCACCATTAATTATTTTTGTATTTCGTAAATTTATTTATTTTTAATTCATTATAAGTAATATTTTTTGTAAAAATTAGCAATTAGAACACAGTACTACTAGACGCGCATTACTACTTACTATCATGTACCATTGTGAAAAAATATGATACCCGTATCTGGCACATACTGCTCATATGTAAATTTTTGAATTTGCGCTCTTTAGAGTTAAAAGGGGATTGCATTTATTATTATATAATTCGTCCCACTAGCTTTTATACATGTTCATTGTTATTGTGTAATCCGTTATTTGTGAACTACTTTTCATGGCGATCAGCTGTTAATCCTGACGTCATTTTTTCCGATCACAATAATCAATTATCCACCAATTAAATTACGCTATTTTGCATAAAAGTTCTAGAAGGTTCGATTTAAGGGTTCTATCCTTCTGAGAAAGATTTTGTAAAGAGACTTCCGGAAGAACCAGTGGCGTGAACAGGCCAAACGTCCAATTCTCGTTAAATGTTGTAAATGTTATAAGTGTCATATGTGAGAAAGTTCAACGTCAGCATCAGAATTTAAACAGTGAAAATAAAGTTTCAAATTAACAAATCGCGACCTGTATCCTGTTATTCGTCACAGAGGAAAAAGGATTCGTCAACCAAATTCGAGAAGTATTGGCAGCATCGTGTGCGTGGGGTCAGAAAAATCAGCACCACCAAGTATCACAGTGAGTGAAGAATTTATATTACATGAGCTCATGTTAGTGCACCGATCTTGAAAAAATCAATAAGGCTAGCAACGACGAAAAATCAGATTTCTGGGTCAAATAAATTTTAATTAGACTTAACCATTATTTTGTATGCACATGGTCTCAAATCTTCATATTTCCACGCAAGCACCCTAAAATCTCTGCTCTCCAATCATAGAAATTATATTAATTAATCTGTTTCTTTATCATTTAAATTTCAAATTTCAATTTATTATTTCAATCTTGAGCCAGTTGTTAAAATACAACAGCTCCTACTCTCAATTTTCAGCTTGTTACTATTTTTGGGCTATTGCCAATATAACTGTCAATATTGTATTTATTCTTGTTTTCTCATTTACTTTCCCGGCTTGACCGTCCTGTGTAGTGTTGCCTAGTCTGTAGACCTCAGTTCTAGAGCGGCAGGATTTCATCGGATCAGCTGGAGGTATTATTGAGGCCAGGAGTACGACAAACAAGTGGACAGTATCTGGGAATAGGTAATTGGGACTTGTTGATTGGGAAAGTTCATCCAAGTCCTAAACCTGTTCCCATTATACCTCCCTTCCACGGCAAGGCACGCCCAAAATACCTCAATATTACGACCATCAACAACAAGCATACTCACAAGTGTGACGTACAAAATAAAAATTGTCTTCACAACTTCTAAACTGGAAGTTGTCTCATGTATTATTTTAAATTCAAATTCAAACATTCTACACTGAACGCAAATGCTCCACCCCAAAGAATTGAAGAACCCCTTAAATTTCGAGATCACTTCAGTTTTTCACTATTATCTCGAAAGATACCAGTTTTTCGAGAACTGTAATTTCCACATACTTGAAGACGATAAAATATCCTAAAAATGAATGATCACATTCGATTCTCTGACGAGTTTAAACGTGATCACTATCAACCCACTATTAACAGATAGTAGGTGTTATGCAAAAACGTCGCTCTCATGTACGTATAGAATCCCTACATTTCCTATTATTGAGGGTTTGATTGTTGGTCTCTCCGCCACTACCAGACTCCTTGATACACCTTCTACAAGCGGAGTACTTCTTTTGTTATTTTTTCTCAAAATTACCAAAATTTCCTGATTTTGCTGAATATAATTCTAAATATAGGAATTTGATAAGATGAGCCAAAACGCCTCCCCCCCTTGTTGAAACCAATCCACAGCAATAATCTGACTGGTTTTAGCAATTGTTCTTGAAAAAGGCTACTGAACACTTTACTTACTAGGATTAAATTTGAACAGGTATGGTTCCTCCCCCTCAACCACACTACATCACTATCAACCTACTATTAACAGATAGTAGGTGTTATGCAAAAACGTCGCTCTCATGTACGTATAGAATCCCTACATTTCCTATTATTGAGGGTTTGGTTGTTTGTCTTTCTGCCACTACCAGACTCCTTGATACACCTTCTACAAGCGGAGTGCCTGTAGTTTATTACTGTTCATAATTAACATGAATGAATATTATTTGTCCATTTTTTAATCATTCGAACTATTTATATCTACAGTTAATACCAAAGTTTTTTGGTCCCTAAACTCTTGTTAATTAAGAGTTGAAGCGGCCTAAAAATACGTCATTTAACACTTCAATTTTGAAAATTTCCCGAGGGAGGGCCCCCGGACTCCTCACCTTAATGGGGGTATTTCATACGCCGCATTTTGCTTTGTTGCTTTAAAACCCCCGCACGATATGTATATATCAAAACCTATTGTTATTGAAGTGTTTATTTTTTGTTACTGAAGTGTTCCTATCAGAGAACCCAGGGTTAAATATATTTTTAAATGGAAAATAACATTTCTCATTTTTTCTGCTCTCATCTCCTTTTTAAGACTTAATTTTCTTTTCTTATAACATTCTCTATGAAAATCACTAAAGATTTAATTCAGACTTATTCTCATGAGAGGATTATCTCTCTTTCAATTGAACTGTATCGTATCATTTTAATTTTTGATTGAAGGAGAAATTGTGCAATTGTTAATTCTACAAGAGCTAATTTGAATATTGATAGCCCAAATTGGAACCCTCATAGCCTCTCTAAATTGCTCTCTCATGAAGAATAATTTGTAAGATACAGAATTTAGCCTTTCTATTTAACCGTCATCTATATTATTTGAAAAAGAAAGTCAATGTCGATGAAATTAATTTGAACTTGAGTTTCAAGATGATATTAATAAATTGTTAAAATGAACATGGCTGTTGGACGCCAAGTGATCCAACTTTTATAGTCCTGTCACTCCTGCATTTTCTCTTGAACATATTCAATACATGCTTGCTCGTCGCTTCACCTCGGGACATTCCCAAACGCGCTATGAGCTATTATTCCAAGAACTCTGTGTGATATGATTTATGATATCAATTCCAGAAGCTAACTCACTGTCAGCTAGTATTTATGGTTCTGTGTCGCAATATCTTCTAAAAAGAAAATTCGTCGACGAAAAGAAAAGAGAAGTCGAAAAATTGTTTCCGCTCCACTGAAAAATAAAGACAAGCTTGAACTCTTGTTATTAATATCCTCGAAACTTTTATACATCAGTGACTTCATCGGTTCTATTTGTGAACTCTAAACTCTAAAGAATAGTATCACTTACAAAGCTCAATGGAAAAGAAATTACTCTGAAAGTAGTATAAGTACCATGCTCTATCGGATCCATTTTTTTTTTTTTTAATAATACAACGTTTTGCAGAGATATATTTCAATTTAGATTTCTATTAAATACTTCTGAACTTCAATCATTTGGAATTCTATGCATCAGGATAAGCATCAGGATAAGCATCAACTCTTTATGATTCGACTACTTTATCGACCTCCATGAAACTCAATGAAGTTTATGTAACTTTAGAATAGGAGTGAACTTGAAGTGTCTAATCGAATATTCTCTAGACATAGAATAAGTATTTTTATTACTTTTATTGATTCCGTTGGTTTTACTATGTAACACTCATTCATGAAAAATGGAAAAACCCAATAACAGAGCTAATCGAATAAATTATCGGAAATATATGGACTCTTGAATAACCATAACTTGAATAATCACTCAAAAATAACTTGAGCAATAAACACAAATTCAATAGATTTATATAATTTATGTTATTCAAATTGAGTGACGTCTTAAATTATCTGAAACAAAATTCATTAGACGTTCACAGAATGTGGCAAAGTACTATGAAAACTGAGATATATACTGGGTGATTTTCAAGTATGGAAACGGCTATTTTATTGAGAAACTGAGTCGTTCTTGGCGAAAGAAGCTTATGCAGATCTGCATAGTTTTAAAAATCCAACTTTTTGTTGGTTATAAAAATTTTGTCTGTCATGTTGGATCCGCCATATTGGATTCAACTTTATTTTTTTCATTTTTTTAAATGGGACGGTAGTCATATGACACATTTCGGTGTGAAATTTCAAGAAAAAGGCAATGGTGTAAACCGTTTTTCAATAAATAGCTTTGTTTTCGATTTATAAGCATTTAAATTTGCAATTTTGGGAATTGTGTTAGCAATAGTAAAGGTAGAACGCACTACATAAAACATTCTATTGAATTTTTCAATCATAAATGATCTAATAACTAAGTTTAAGCGGTGGTAAGAGTTGATAATTAATAAGAAAAAAATACAACCTAATAAATGGCTATATGTTTATTATGAATAATAAGACGAAATTGTCACAACCACATTTATTAAAACTTCGAGAAACTAGTTTCGGTTGTTACACCATTATCAATCTCAATCAAACTGAAAACTGAAGTACAGAGAAGCCTTATATATATACTGTGCATGGAATGATACTATTGGCTAAGAGGGAAAGAGGCTGACTTTAATCGGACGTTGTGATTGGTTGTCAAGTCACGCCCCCTGGTGGGAGGAGTAACAAGCAAAAATACGAGTCAAATCAATAACTAAACACTGTGAAAATCAAGAAAGTAACAAAAAATTGTAATAAGGCTAGAATTTAATCAAACTAAAATTGAAAAATTTTAAAAAATTAGAAGCTCACTGAAGTGCAATCAAGGTCAACTGAGAAATACACATAAGAACTGCTTTTTAAAAATAGGCTGGAATTACAATGAAACCAAGTTAGTTGTATTGAATTGGTTAAAATAAATTTGGTCATTTAAATTAGTTATGGAATCGTTTTTTACCAACTTAGTTATCTCCAAAGCTTCTAAAATGTTCAATTGTCTGCCTTTGCCAATCAAATGCAGAAATTCAACATTTTCTTCAGCCTTGAACTTGTGTCCATTATTAATGAGATGTTCTGCAAAATTTGAACCTACTTTTTGGGTTTTCCAATCCCTGATATGTTCATTTACCCTACATTTGAAACTTCTACCAGTCTGACCTACATAACAAGCATTACAATCACCGCAATTCAATTTATAAACCCCACTTTTATCCCAGATATCAATTTTGTCTTTACTACGCCCAAATAAGCTCTTTAAAATTGGTTTGGTTTGAAAAGCTACATCAAAACCGTTCTTTTTCAGTTGTTTTCCTAATTTATCAGAAACTGGGCCAAGGTATGGCACCGTTATCCATGACCTTTCCCCAGTTTCAGTTACAGTAATGCTAGCACTGACTGCTAGTCTCATATTTATTTTCTTTAAGATTTTATTGACAATGATTTCCTCATATCCATTTGTAATAGCTATCTGTTTAATCGTACTAATCTCTTTTTCAAAGTGATGATTGCTCATTGGAATGGTTAAAGATCTATAAATCATACTATTGAAAGCTGCAAGTTTGTGCGATATTGGGTGACATGAGTGATGAGGTATGATTACATCGGTATGAGTTACTTTTCTAAAAATAGAGAAGTTGTGGGTTCCGGTGCTATGGTCAATTCTTAAATGTAGAAAATTTAAAACACTATTCTCTTCTAACTATATGGTGAATTTAATCTTATGGTATAAACGATTCAAATAGCTAAGGAAATTATCTAATTGTCTATTACTACCCTTCCACAAACAAATAATATCATCTACATATCTGTACCAATAAGCAATCCTATCCTTAAAATTATTATTTTCAAAAATTCTACGTTCAAGGCTATCCATAAATAATTCAGCTAGTAGGGGTGAAAGGGGTGAGTCCATCGCTAACCCATTTTTCTGTTCATAAAATTTATTGTCAAACTTGAAATAGTTATATTCAGTACATAACTTCATCAATCCTAACAGCTCAGTTCTAATAATAGGATCATTAATTGTAGTTTCCATGATCTCTTCAGCTCTGTTAAGACTTTCTTCAGTTGGTATATTTGTAAAGAGATTAGTTACATCAAAAGAAACAAGTTTATAAGATGAATGAACAGGAATATTTTTGATTTTATTGACTAACTCCAATGAATTTTTGATTCCAAATTTGGGTTGGAATCCCGTTAACGATCTGAAGCTACTGTTGAGTTTGTGGGCCAATTTCGAACATGGAGAATTAATAAATGACACTACTGGTCTTATCGGAATATTATTCTTGTGAAGTTTGGGCTGACCAAATAATCTGGGCGGGTATGGGTTCATAACTGTTAAATATTTGATTTCCTGTTTATCAATTAACTTTGTGATACCCGCCAGCTTACTTTTGACTAATTTATTAATGTTGTTGGTTGGATTGGAGTTAATCTCAATGAAATTATTATCTGAAATGAATTCGTTAACTTTACCTATGTATTCATTTTTCTCTAATATAACCGTGGTGCCTCCTTTGTCTGCTTTTACTATGATCAAATCTTTGTCTTTGACTTTCTTCTCAATCTTCTTCACGATGTCCTCTGTACGTTGAATATTGGGTAAAACTTGTCTTGCCTATTCTTGTAAAATTATGTCTGCACATCTGTTGGTTAAAATACGATTCTGTGACACTCTCCACTTCCTATCAATGCTGCATGCTAGAAGTTCTGCTTGTTTGCTCCCTAAACTACTATAATTGTTGAATTTAGTACCTTGTTCTAGCAATTCTTGTTCTGAAGGTGAAAACGCGACGTTAGTGAAATTTTTAACTCTATCAGCAAACTTATGGTGATGATTTGTATTATTCGGTTTTGGACGTTGTTCTTCAACAAGTTTCTGTAACTTCAAGTTCTGTGTAACGGTTCTTTCTTTTAATTTCTTATATATTTCGTCCCTACACTTATTGTCTAAGAAATCCCATTCAATTTTGTGTAGTTTTTTCGTCAGTTGCGAATGTAAGATGAAAATGTAGAACGATAAGCTATCCCTTCTTTTGTACCACCAGCTAATTTCCTTCTTAATCCAAAATTTTTGTGCTTGTTCAATACTTTTTTGCGCAATTATGGACTTGTTATTGGATTTTATTGAAACAAACTTCGGTACTAATCCCAATTTAAGGCACTGTCTATTGAAAAATATATTCCTCTCTGCTAAACCAAACTTCAGTTTAAGTTTGAAATATAACTTCACCTGTTCTGCTTGACTCGCTTCTTTAACTTTCTTAGTAATGGCGAAGGTGATATTGTGGAAGGTATCCATAATGAATAATAAGACGAAATTGTCACAACCACATTTATTAAAACTTCGAGAAACTAGTTTCGGTTGTTACACCATTATCAATCTCAATCAAACTGAAAACTGAAGTACAGAGAAGCCTCTGAATGTAGAATTGAACGTAGAATTTTTGAAAATAATAATTTTAAGGATAGGATTGCTTATTGGTACAGATATGTAGATGATATTATTTGTTTGTGGAAGGGTAGTAATAGACAATTAGATAATTTCCTTAGCTATTTGAATCGTTTATACCATAAGATTAAATTCACCATATAGTTAGAAGAGGATAGTGTTTTAAATTTTCTACATTTAAGAATTGACCATAGCACCGGAACCCACAACTTCTCTATTTTTAGAAAAGTAACTCATACCGATGTAATCATACCTCATCACTCATGTCACCCAATATCGCACAAACTTGCAGCTTTCAATAGTATGATTTATAGATCTTTAACCATTCCAATGAGCAATCATCACTTTGAAAAAGAGATTAGTACGATTAAACAGATAGCTATTACAAATGGATATGAGGAAATCATTGTCAATAAAATCTTAAAGAAAATAAATATGAGACTAGCAGTCAGTGCTAGCATTACTGTAACTGAAACTGGGGAAAGGTCATGGATAACGGTGCCATACCTTGGCCCAGTTTCTGATAAATTAGGAAAACAACTGAAAAAGAACGGTTTTGATGTAGCTTTTCAAACCAAACCAATTTTAAAGAGCTTATTTGGGCGTAGTAAAGACAAAATTGATATCTGGGATAAAAGTGGGGTTTATAAATTGAATTGCGGTGATTGTAATGCTTGTTATGTAGGTCAGACTGGTAGAAGTTTCAAATGTAGGGTAAATGAACATATCAGGGATTGGAAAACCCAAAAAGTAGGTTCAAATTTTGCAGAACATCTCATTAATAATGGACACAAGTTCAAGGCTGAAGAAAATGTTGAATTTCTGCATTTGATTGGCAAAGGCAGACAATTGAACATTTTAGAAGCTTTGGAGATAACTAAGTTGGTAAAAAACGATTCCATAACTAATTTAAATGACCAAATTTATTTTAACCAATTCAATACAACTAACTTGGTTTCATTGTAATTCCAGCCTATTTTTAAAAAGCAGTTCTTATGTGTATTTCTCAGTTGACCTTGATTGCACTTCAGTGAGCTTCTAATTTTTTAAAAATTTTCAATTTTAGTTTGATTAAATTCTAGCCTTATTACAATTTTTTGTTACTTTCTTGATTTTCACAGTGTTTAGTTATTGATTTGACTCGTATTTTTGCTTGTTACTCCTCCCACCAGGGGGCGTGACTTGACAACCAATCACAACGTCCGATTAAAGTCAGCCTCTTTCCCTCTTAGCCAATAGTATCATTCCATGCACAGTATATATAAGGCTTCTCTGTACTTCAGTTTTCAGTTTGATTGAGATTGATAATGGTGTAACAACCGAAACTAGTTTCTCGAAGTTTTAATAAATGTGGTTGTGACAATTTCGTCTTATTATTCATTATGGATACCTTCCACAATATCACCTTCGCCATTACTAAGATATGTTTATTATTCACTAACCACAATTCAGCTACCGGTGTTAATATCAGCCAGTAAGTATCATTAACAACAAAAAAAAATTATGGAAAAAATGTTTTATGATGTGTTGGTATTATTAAAAATGAACTACATTTTAGTTATTAGATAATTTATGAATGAAACATTTAATAAAATGTTTATGCAGTGCATTCTACCTTTTTCATTGCTAACACAATTTTCCAAAATTGGTAATTAAATGATTATAAATAAAAAACAAAGGTATCTATTGAAAAACGGTTTACGCCATTGTTTTTTTTTCTTGAAATTTCATACTGAAATGATGTGTCATATGACCACCATCCCATTAAAAAAATAAAGTTGAGTACAATATGGCGGATAACAGTATTTCAAAACCAGCAAAAAGTGGATTTTTAAAACTATGCAGATCCGCAGGTCTGAGTTACGCAATATAAAGCCGTTTCCATACTTGAAAATCACCTATATATATATACACGCTCACCCGTATTTGGTACATGGGACCAAAATCGAGAATCACTCTATTTATTGTAAAATATGTAATATATGTATAATAAAGTACAGTTGAGTTATAATTCTGATGAATACTTATAAAAAGCTCAACGTAAGTCAATAATACTGTAGGGGTACGAATGGGAAAGTATTTAACTTTAACACAAATGCAATGCTCCATTATTCTTAATGGACAGTAATTTCAGATCACCAAACTAAACAATTCAATTACTTTGTATAAGAAATAGCCTTTAATGATTTTCATTCAAATATAAATTTTATTCATTCAAATTGATCACCGTCTTTCACTTATTGGAAATATCATATCTTTTCAACCAAAGATGCCACTATTGCGTACTCTCAGTAAGTAGGCTCCGGTAAAGTACAAAGTTTGATAACTTGGAAGATCCTTCGGGAGTCCTCTGAATTAACATTTCTGTGTCTCCATCTCACTTCAATTCGAAAGCCAGTCCTAAGTTCCAAATTATATTTATTCTTTCCAGTTGTTTCCTTATCTGTTCAATTTTAATAGGCAGACTAAGTTCACTTTAATATCATCAGTGATGGTCTTCGGGGTAGAAGTTTGCATGACATCAATGTATTCCATTAGAAGTCGTAAGCTCTAAGATTGGAAGACTGTGTTACTTAAAGTCAATATTTTCCACTTTGTAGCCCTGTGTATACTGAGATTGAACCGAATAATAATCATTATGATAATGCATTCAAAATTTACTCTTCACAATCATAAGAAGTTATCCGAATAACTTCGCTTACATCTAACTTCAGATTTCGAATGCTGGAGTGGTTCTTATTCACCAAGAGCATAAACCGTAACACTTCAGTACTCTTTCAAAAGATTTAGAATGGAATAATATCATACGACTTAAATTGAAATTCTAGTAATTCTCGCGAATAATTCAAGTTGTATTGGAAGTCAGCTGTGTGCGCCTTCAAATATTCCTCTTCCTTTAGAATTGATGAATGCTCAAAATAAATGGCAGGAAAAATATTTATTGAATTATTAAAATCCTATTAAATATCAAGAATAGTCAGCCCACCTGTCGTTTTACGCCAAAATCAAACTATTTCTCTTATCACGGAATAATTGAAAAACCTAAAAATCATATTAAGTAATAGAAAATATGATTGAATTGCACCCTTCTAATTAACTTCAACTCAGGATGTATAACTATTCCATTCCCAAACTGACTTTTTAGTAGCTGCAACAAAGTTGTTTCTTGCACAGAAGTACATAATTCAAATTTATTCATTCACACTTCATCAGTAGATACAAAAACAAATTAAAGATACACAAATAAACAAAATGAAAAGTACACAAATATACAAGATACAAATTACACAAATAAATACATAAAATCGATTTTATTCATAGACTAACCTAATTACATTTATCTCTACCTACTTCACCTACTTATCTAGTTTTTGTAATTGTTATAGAAGATTCAAATACTAATTATCAGTAAGTTTGCAGAATTCAGCCAGATTTTCAATCCACTAATGATGGGCCTCCATATTAAAATTTCTGAATTGAAATTATTTGATGTGAAAACATATTTTTATCCGAAAGTATACAATCAGACTGTTGCACTGTGTTATCAACTCTATCTTACTAAATTAGCAGTTGATTGTTATCAGGCAATGTAGAGAATTAAATTCAATAAAATTAATTGAGAATTGAATTTATCGCAGTTTTCAAGCTGTCAGCCAGACTTTTAACTCAGTAATGATGGACCGTGAAGGATAGAGCTCTATAGCTCATTAATCATGAACGGAGTCGATGGTTGAATTTGAACTGAGTCATGAGTTGTTCAATATGACAGCGATTGGAAGCAGCTTGCCAAAGTTCAGTTATTGCTGCTCTCAGAGAATAAAGAGGAGCTGGACAAACGCAGCCCAGCGCAAGGCGATTGGAATTTTTATCTGGCAGCCAGGTGCTATACATCACACGTGAATTATCCCTGCAGAAGCCTATCTAGCTTATTTATGTACTCTGTGCGTTTCTCTGACCTTTTTGCCGAGTGGCCAGTTCTCAAGAGCTCCAATAATAAAAACAAGCAATGACCAGCTAGAACAACTATAATTTAGACCATGTGCACACACAGAACTGTTGTCCAATATATATGGGGTGGTTTAAAACAGTACGTGAGCAAGAGCATGTACTATCTCAGGCATTTCAGAGTACTAGTAACTCTAATCCTTTTTCTGTAAAATACTTATTAATGTAATTTATGCTTAACCATGAAGATTAATAGCTGCTAATGCAGCAATGTAATAATTATTGAGTATACACATATGAGATTACATGTGAAAATAACATGTATAGACGCAACACCTGGATGATGAGCTTTGTCAATAAACTTATGTTAATCAGTTATTTATACAGATGGAATAATAGAAAAACAATGGAATCATGTTCATTGGAGATATAAGTGTAGAGGTTTATTTATTCAGCTAGATGGATAGAATGACTAATGAGGAGGTTTTTAGAAGAGCTGGATAAAAGAGACGCTTATGGAACAGCATTCAAACAAGAAGAGACAGACTGATAGGGCACATATTACGCCGAGACCATCACATCGTGAAAGACATAATAGAGGGCATGATTGAAGGGAGAAACCCACGTGGAAGACCAAGGCTGTCTTTCTTGCCTCAGATCATGAGAGACATGGGATGTGCATCGTATGTGGACCTCAAGAAAAAGGCGGAGAATAGGATGGAATGGCGAGCTGCTACAAACCAACCCCAGGGTTGACTACTAAAGAAGAAGAAGAAAGGTTTATTGAGAGATTTTCAATTACCAGTAACATTGATGCAATAATCAAGTGGATAATAACAACATTGAGATGGAAAAAACATGAACTAGAAGGGAATAAGAGAATTTTTGGAGCCAAGAGAAATTGAAGGTTATTGATTGACTTTCATCACAACAAGGATTAAGGGTATTATCTTTCTTTATGTTATCAATTTATGTTCATTCCTATTGGCTTACATGAATCTTGCTGGTCTATTAATGCTTGAGAATGGCTCAGGTATTGCCGAATAAGGAGGGAAATTCTGAACACGTCCACTCTCTTCAACGCTGTTTTCAGTTAGTTTTCAATGATATGTGAGAATGATGTAAATAAACACATCTTTATGGCTTTTGTCAATAAACTTATGTTTATGATGACACCTTGTCAAGGAATTCGAAGATCAAACCTATGTGCTGAAGATAAAATAGGAATTATAACGAAGAATTATTGATAACGCTTTTACGTGAATTGAGGGAAGAATTGAATAACCACACGAACAACAAACTTGAATCGCTAGAGGATGAGTTGGGAACTGATTGGGACATTGATTACTGTTATGATGAAATGTCGGAGATGATTGAAATAATCAAACAACAGTGAGCTACCTTAAAAGAATACAAAAAATTATTCGATTTCTTGAGTCAAGAAAACTTGACTCTCAAAGCTAAAGTCAAAGATTTAGAGCAGCAATTGGATGATGCAGACCAATATTCACGCATCAACAACCTGGAGATCACCGGTATACCAAAATCCAAACAAGAAGACGTCACAAAGATCTACAAGACCATTGGCATCACCCTGGAAGTCAAGGTGTCTAAGGAGTATATTGATGCTTGTTATCGTTTGGGTCCAAAGAGCAATGGAAAAAGAAGAGGAATTGTTGTGAAATTTGTGAAACACCATTTGAAAGGAGAGATGCTTTGTAAAAGGAAAATTAAGAGAAACCTGAATACCAGCAACGTTGAAATGACAAGTGGCCTAGCAGAAATTGTCTACATAAATGAGAATCTCAGCCCAGCCCGTCGTAAGGTGTTGAATTCAGCGCGCCAACTAATAAGAGAGATAAGAGCTATTAAATAATGGGAAAAACTTCTTAGGAAAACTGAGAAAGAGTGAAGCCATATTGCTGACGAACATGGATCAAATAATCCAACTAAAGAAGTAAGTTTTTTCACGTGCGCTTCCAAGATAGCATTATAATAAACTATGCTACTCACTGACTTCAATTCAAGATAGATTTTCTAATTATTTTTCTTGATTCAAACGTAATTATTTTTCTTGTTTCAATTGGTTATTTTTTCAATGCATTATGAATATATTAGATTAGAATAAATTTAGTATTTTTAATAGCCAATTGATAATAATTCAGCTGAATATACGAAGTCTGCGAAAAACTTTGATTTATTACAAATTTAAAATTTTGAAGAATTCCCCAAATAATTATTTTTACAGAAATTTGGATAGAAGATTATGAAACAGATATTCATGAATTGCCTTGTTTTGAATGTTATTTTTCCAAAGATCAAGAGTCGCTGTTTTTGTAAAAAATTGTTATTTATGGGTACGACTGGAGAAATCAAACTTGGAAACAGCTGATTATGTAGAATTTAGAATATCCTTACCAGATAATGACATGTTCGATATTCTAGGAATTTATGGATTACAAAATACATTCTCTAAACTCAGTTAGAAGTGAAAGTCTGACAATATTTGGGGATAATATCAACATAAACTTGTTGGAACTATTAGCTGGGTTAATGATTACTTAATGAGTATGGCTATTCTTGGACTCAGTTGCAAAATTAACTTACCAACAATTTGTATCAAAAGCAACTCCATCATTGATTGATCATATTTTGGTAAGGTTTTATACAAAACATACAAACTGATGAGAATGCTTGTGTTATAGTGTAACCCACTATACTCTACTCTCTCTCTCTCTCTCTCTCTCTCTCTCTCTTTTATTTTCATTTTCATTTATATCTATTTTTATTTTCTTCAATTGTAATTTATTCTAATTTTGTGCAATGGGTCTGTCAAGACCTAGTACAGACAATAAATAATCAATCAATCAATCTCTCACACACTAATTTGGTTACTTAAAAGAGGTAATGGAAAAGATGAAAAGTGCAAATTGTCTATGATTTATTAAAAATTTAATAAACTTAAATTTAATAAATTTATTAAACTTTAACCATCTCTTGAACAATTCAATTTTAATATGAAATTAAAATGTAAATGTTATAAAATATTTTACAAAGACAATATCATCTTCACTTGGCTGCACTTAGGACCCAAGTTTTTAAAGAGTCTTGAAAATACACTAAAACCTCGTTTATCCGGTTTTGATGGGACCTGTGTCATTGCGGATAAGCGAATTACCGGACAATTACCGTTTTTACCGATTTTTGAGTGCTACATAAACGCCTTCAGTTTTTTCAATACTGCATGGGAGTGCATTGCGGTTGCGTTTCTTTGATAAAGGCGTTTATATGTACATTAAAAATTGTTTTGTAAATTTTTCTTTAATTATAATTTTTATTTAAGTCAAATTTATGTAAGTTTACTGCAACATTTTTTATTTTTTCTCTCGAAACCATCGCGGATAGACTGGAATATCGGATAAGCGAGTACCGGATGAACGAGGTTTTAGTGTATAGGAATACTTGAAAAGCAATTAAAAAATATTTAGTTGATAAAGCTTTTTATAAAGTACAAGAGTTCCTCTCAAATAAAAATTAAGCCTCACCTCAACAAATAATTGATACGGTATAGTAATTATGGTAACTAGTCTATGAGATTGGTAATATTGTATGCATATTATTGTTAATCGGACTTGTCTTATAATCTTACACCGGAGTCTTTAAAACGTAATCTACAAAAAAAGTGCGAAAAAACAGGAATAAATTAATCCTACCTCAAAAACACCGGAATCTCCTCCATCCTGCCCCCTTCAGGATGAAATGGGCATTATCTGGACTCTGAAATTATCGAAATAAAGAGCTTCCTCCGCCTAGCAAGATTCCGGCTATTCCCCAAAATAACGAATCATAACCAAATTTTAAACTGCCCAGTCTGTGACAGTCCTTATTGAGTCCTTGAAAATCTTGGGTTATTTTTATTATACCTCGAATCACACTAGACAATAGAGCTTTCAGAGTCGACGGCGCAAACAAAAATTTTAATCAACTACAGTATTTTATATGTCCCATTCTCACCATTCAATGATTGGAAAAAAGCTTCAACCTTCACAACACAGATTAGATCCACGTTCTTTCATTCCGAAAGTTGAATAAAACATTCAAACAATTCGATTGAACGTGCCACTATAGGCATTGTGGAGCCTAATACCGTCATATTTTATACAACACTATAACATGATTTAAAAAAGCGCTTTTATGCGGTTATTTTTCGAATGAAATAAAAGAATAAAGAAAATCTAAATTCTCCTTTTTTAATAAAAATGTAATTTATGGCATATCACCCACCCAGCTCAAAAGACTGGACCCTTTAATAACTGTCAATAGGCTGATCAATAATTCAATAATAAGTGTCCAGAAAACTGTTCAATGGCTCAATAATAAATTATGAACTTACTGACACAAGTCCAAAAGAAGGTTGTTTACCATAAATAGTCTTATCACAATTAAGACGAATTGAGTGGGGGTAGTGCAATGGAACTCAAATGAAGAGGAAAACGTCTTTCAAGCACTTGCATTGTGTCAACTTCGCAAAATTCTGTTTACAGAACTGTCACATATGAGCTCAAGGACGGTCCCAGGGGGCCCAGAATCGGACCCTCACTAAAAAATCAACTGGGATAAATAAAATGAATAGGTACACAAGTTTAATTTAACTCAATTTTAGGTATACTCGTACTTTATAATAAACCATGTTGAAATCAAATCCCATAGGAAATTGAAAAATTACTGTACAATTGTACATAGTTATTACACTATCCAGATAATTTGAAACTCGGAGTAGGCCTACCTTATATATTAATATTAGTGAAACCTATTCCAAACAGACCAAACCGATAGCCTTCTATTTAACTGCCTTAGTTCGATAGCTCTCTGTTGCCTGTCTGCAGTCAGGAAGTTGAAGTCATATTAATTTGATGAGATAGTACTCAGTTTTTCCAGGAAGTTTTCCAGAAGTTTTTCCAGAAGCTCATCATAGTGGCTTGAATTGTGTCGCGATTCACATTTATGAAGTAGTGAGTACTTTCGGATCTTCTCACTCCAGTTAGAAGTAAAGTTTTTCAACATAATTTATTGTTGATTAGTTATCCATCTAATTTTGCTAGTTTCTTGTTTTGAACAAAATAATAAGAACTTAAAAATTTATTTTAATTTATTCGTCTCATCCCAAACAATCACACGTTTTTGTATTTACATTGTAGCCTAATAACTCTTGTTATCGATCCAGTCTAGGGTCCCGTGTCCCGTGAAGATTACTTTCAGCAGTTACTCAATTCGTTGTTTGGTCAGCAGCTCTTCATCTCGATTTGTCCAGTCCTTGTTTGAAATCTATTGTTTTCTATCATTAAAAGACCTGCAGGCTCACTTCGCTTGCCTTACCTGTCCGACTAGATTCAGTGACGGGAGAGGGAAGTTTATACAATATTTAAAGAAATAACAATTGTTGCACCTTCTACCGGAAAATTTCGAAAAATTAACTTCGAACTCATCTAGTTATAAACTAACCTGGATACCCAACTTCAATAGCATTTGCTTTGGTTTCTTGAGAAGCTATGACAAAAAAACTCATCGTTAATTTTGGTCCCATAATACAGCAGTTTTGGGCGTATTTTAGAAAGTATTTTGAAGCCCTCCTTTATCATACGTCTATGGCTCAATAGAAAACATGTATTTAATCCCAACCTTTTTGGCCCTATCGTAACAGTAATCATGCAAACAATCGGTCATTTTTGGTGTCTTTTGAAAAAATAAATTGAAATCATTTCATAGTTCGTATCTAGGTCCCTCAACCGAAGATGTATACCCAATTTCAATATTTCCATCTACGTATTAGCCTACATGAGAAAGGCTGAAAAATCATCGCTTAGTTTTCAAATTAATAATGTAAATTTTGGAAGTTTTGAGAAATTTTATTACCTCGTGTCTAGTTTCTTAGCCTGTACATAAAATCTGAAATACATTTTCATTGTTATAGTTCTCAAGAAAAGCTCAAAAAAATAGCTCAGTTTTCAAAAAACGTTAATTAAGGTCGTATTTTTTATCCATTTTTGGAGTCCTTTCTTAAAACACGCATCCACGACGTCAACTGAACATGTATAAGTTACCAAATTTCAGGTGTGGGAGGAGGGGAAAAATCTTGCAAAAAATTAATTTATGACCCCCCAAAATTTGGAGCTGGGACCGCCCTTGTATGAGCTTGTTGTAAGATCTGAATAAATACTGACTGACTGCTGACAAACACAGCCCTTTTTACAGGTTTGTATGGTTCCAGGGCCTTCTAGTTCTATGCTGTTCTGTTTACACAGGAGGATTGAGAATTCGCTTCAACACAGAACAATCGAGAACAACATTTAACTAATAAGAGTAAAAGAGAGTGACGAGACAAGGAGAGAGAAACAACAAGCGCCTCAACTATTCACATGGGCAGGACCCTGCCTGCTATCAACTGTAAACAGAATTATTGTGAACACAATGTAGGCGCTTGGAGGACGTCTTCCTCTTTGTTTGAGTTCCTTAACAATATATTAGTCTAGTTTGACTCCTGACCTAGGCATTAGTTTCATTTTCATTCACAGCGAATGCACACAGTAAACTTTTTTTTGTAGATTACGTCTTGGAGACTCCAGTTAAGGAGTATAAGACAAGTCAGATCAACAGTTATACACTAGATACCATAATTACTATATCAATTAGTTGAGGCGAGGATTAATTTTGATGTGAAAGGAACTCTTGTACACTATAAAAAGCTTTATCAAGTAAATATAAAGAATACAAGAGCCTTATTAAGAATACATTCAGAACATGAATGCTTTTATGTTCATATCATGGATTTTTGTGTTCGACTGAATGTTGAATATCAAGTACGAGATATAGATTTCAACTCACAATATTATTATTTCTCATTTCTCATTCTATGAAAAAAAAGTCTTACCAGAGAAGTAAAATGACTTTCTAAATTAAATTGAGGTTTCTGTAATCGCCTTCCCCATAAAGTGAACTAGATCCATTAATTCATTCACAAGTTGAATGGGATTTGTGGTTGTTTACAAGATATTCAGTTCAAAATCACATGATAGTGCTATTAAGGCAAACGTCGTCCATTCAAACTGCTATCAGTAGATGTCGGTGCTTAACCATTAAAGCACACTGCGGTGGACCAGTAATCCTCTACTCAGACAATGACTCACTGACCTCTCAACCACAAGCTAACACAAACATTTTCTTGATATAGAGTTATATCAACTAAACTTGGTCAGAATATTGGAAAGTTAGTCAGAAAATGAACAGAGCTCGTTCAAATTTTGCAATTCCCAATCGATACAGAAATAATTGATTTTGCTAATTTCATAGCTACTATGATATCGATAAATTCTCTTTAAGAAAAAACGGTGAGATGACACTACCCGTAAGGGTCTTCCTACTAACAAAGCAGCCAAATCTATTTGCTTTCCATCACTAACATCATTATTCAAGAAAAAAATATCAAATTTCAACACATGCACGAATTTCAACATATGCCTAATCCAATCCAATTTATAGGTTTACTCATTAAAATGTCATCAGAATATTCATTGCTCCAGCTAAGAAATTAAAAATTGTATTAGAATGAAAAAGTAATTGTGTAGCACGACGTCCAACAAATTTCGATATTTATTTATTGTGACAAAAATGCAACAGTAAGAGTCCAAAACTGCTCTCTTCACAAAATTTTGCTAGGTTACATCGTTCAAAACTTTGAGGTTAGTTTGATAATAAATTATTGGATAACTAATCCAATAATTTATTATCCAATATAATAAATTTTTTACAAAGATATATATATTATATTCACTTCATTTTCATTTCATAGAGATCCCAGGTCAATCCTGTTAACTGAATAATTATTAGATTACTAGCGGTTTACCCTTACTTGACAACGGGTTGATTAAATTAAACATTCTACATATTCAACCGCCAATGCCAATACAATTCCAAACAGGGAATTAGGAGCTGGAATATTGAGACGGAACAAATGTGATGCTTGACTTGAAGCTTTTTTGTTTTTCATAATATTTGTTGCTTTTTTGTTTTTTTGTTTTTTGAATATTTCATCATAGTGACGTACCATGTATCAGTTGATCTATGAACTTCCTGCATCTTGACAAATTTTAAAGCAGTAATAATTCCCATAAGTGAAATTTGCACATTAATTTTTGAAAGTCTGAAAGAAAATTCAAGAATTGTGCTTCGAGGTGCACTGAATTGAGTTCAGATGAAGCTTTATTCCAAATTTAGTGTTCCAAATCGTTGCCGTTTTTGTGAAATCCTTTTAAGACTGACAAACACACACACCCTACTCCCCCCCTCACGCACTCTCACTCTCTCTCTCTCTCTAATAAAGTAATTTAAAGTAAAATAAAGTAATTTCATCTTATCTTATCTTATCTCTCTAATTAAATAGATGATTCTGCATGATGAAAAATGGATTAACTTCTTAGGTTGGTTTTTCACAGCTCGTGGAAATTCTGTTGTAAGCTTTGAATGCAACCACTTTCCCTTTAGGTTACACTTAGTGATGGTATCGCCAAATTATGGTATTGTTTATTATTGATCGCAAATTATTTGTTTTTACTTATATTGGTGTGGAATAATCGAAGATATGTTTATGAGTACTTTACACTCTTTTTCTCTTTGAATTTATTACCCAATTCTAAATCTCGCTTTTTTCTCCTTAATTATAATTTGTTCCATCCTATCCGTTCTTGTTATATACACAGTATATTTATTAGGGATACAGTATATTTTTTGTGTTAATTTGTGTATTTTTTTCAAATTTCAGGGGTTTTGCACATGCACACGCCTAAATTTCGAGTGCAAGGGGGACTGGTGACGATTTTCATCATCAATTTGGAACTAGAGACTTCACTCCGTTGCTTGATCTATGAGGAATACCTGTCCAATTTCATGCCAATTTCAATGTAATTAATATAGCTTTAAAACAGGAATTACTTTAGTCTGTGATGTTTTCCATGACGAAATACTTAATGAACAACCTAATATTAAAACTGACACTGTATTTCACTTTTATATAATGTTTTACTCACACGTATTGTAGATGCTTGAGGGATGCATTTCACTTCTGAAAACAAGCTTCGTCAGGCTGTCAAAGCTTCTTTTCAGAAGTGGAATGCATCCCTCAAGCATCTACAATATATGTGAGTAAAACATTATATAAAAGTGAAATACAGTGTCAGTTTTAATATTAGAATTACTTTAGCCCTGCAAGTCTGGGACAAGTCACGCTAGCTTAAATTTTAATCTCAAAAGTAGTTTAATTTCAATTGACCGGAAAATTATCAAGTAGAAAGTGCAGTTGAAAATTACCAGTTTGAGTCAAAATCACTGGTCAAAATACCAGTTTGAGTCAACTGCCAACTCGTTGAGATTAGGCCACACATTGAACTATTCCAAGGTTCATTTAAAAAGGTCATCACCAAATGGGTCAATTGTTATTTTATTTGTGGACCCATACACATGGAAAGTGCGCATGTGCGACGAAATCGACGAAATATATTACCTTGCACACCACAAAAGGATAATATTTGAATTTCCTTCAAGCTGTGCCATATTGTAACAGGTCTGGACTTGTTTTCCACACGCAGAACCGACCTCATGCTATCTGATTGTTAAAAGGCTGTCAATTTCATTATTTGGCAAAAGCCTGATACATTCATTTTTCAGATTGGTTTCTCAGCTCGTACCAATCGTAATGCAGCAGTTTGTTCCTAGATATGGCATCCTCAGGAGGATTCATAGCAAGTTTTCCACAACTTACATAATTATTATTATGATTGGAGGGTGGAATTATTTCCCCAAGTGCCCAGTGTGTTCATACTGTATGACATATAGCTGCATTAGGAGATATATTATAGATTGAGTTTGATAATCATTGAAAGTGACAGTTTCGCAGCGTTCCATCAGGCCTTAGTTTTAAGCCCTGGCTTAATACTATTTAGGTGGAATAACTAAATCGCCACCACTCAGAGCTGTGGCTGTTGGACAGCGACTCGTGATGACTGAGACCCAAGCCCTGCTTACAGGTAACTTCCATAATTAGTCAGACTTAAAGGAAACTAACTATTTTTATTATATGCTCTTCATCATTAAGGTCAGTAGCCGAAGAGCATGTTACAATACTATATTATGCTAAGTATTATACTAAGTATATGCTGTATATATATATATATATATATATATATATATATATATATATATATATATATAATGTCGCTTATTTATATATAGGACTATATTTTACTGTTATAGATTCTAACACTAAAATAATGCAAGCAATGCTTGAAGGTAACACTCTACTTTATTTCCGCAATTAAATCACAACAGACACTAATAAGTAATTATCACATAAAAAATCGATTAAAAAACAAACAGGTCAGAAAATTATCAATAACAATGGATATTTCTATAACAAAATTAATTTATGTTCAAAACTGGTTAATAATTGTCACTAGGCCGATCAAAAAAGCTTTCCATTGTAAAAAGCAGTTTTGGACGATACGTCGACAGCCTGTTGTATTCACATTGATTGTATGTGAGTTAAATGAATAAATAAATGATTTAATAATAAGTGTCCAGTAAACTGTTCAATAACTCACTAATGAATGAAGCACTTACTTAGCACAATTATTATCATGGTTGCTGTCACACAAAAGCTCGAATCATGATTGTGCTGTGTATAGCACCGTGTTGTACTGACACAAAATGATCTGCCACTTGCGAGCTTGATATCAAAGACTGACTTACTACTGACAAACACAGCCGTTTAATAGATGTGTATTGTTTTCAGAGAGTTCTATTCCAGATCTTTCTATTGACACAATATTGTAAAAACAGATAAGCTATCATCTAGGATACCCTCAAAAATACTAGAAGATCGTTAGAAAAATAAGAGTAAAAGAGATAAGGAGAGAGAAACAACAAGCGCCTAAACCGTTTACATAGGAAGGACCCTGCCGAAGTCAAAATGTGCATGCACTTGAATGACGTTTTCCTCTCTGTTTGAGTTCTATAAATAGCAATACAAGGCCCCCACAGAAGTGAACTCTTAATTAATTTTGAGTTCGCTTGGCTTTGTCATATAATTATATTTGAGTGCTTATCTACAATAAATTTATTCCATTCTCCTAGTCTGTAATTTGGATAAATGAATGTGCTAATAGGTTACAATCATCCTAGCTTTCTGTTTCAGAGGTTCAATAAGCACGTTTATCTGGCTCATCTTCCCAAATTCAATGTTACGCAAAAGACCTAAGATTACTGCTGCTTTCAGCAAGTTTGGGAATTCCATTCAGTACACAGGTTTTATACAGAGACTTCGAATGGCTTATTAATGCAAATGTTCAAAAGTTTCGGGGCAGATGGTAACCCTACCAATGTTACCATCGCAACGGTTCAATATTGCGGCAAAGTTTTTTATGTCATATCAGCTTAATAGAAAGACTACTATAATACAGATTCTACAAAATTAAAACAAGCCTGGTATAATTTCAAGCACCAGGTGTGCCTTAACAATATAGCCTTCTATGCGATATATTTATTGGTTTAAATAACAAAAGTATATCACATGTTTATTCTATCAATTCTATTAGAACTTGTATTCTATCATGAAAATTAAAAAAAACAAAAACATTTTACAACATAATTTTATTTGTTTATCTATAATTTTCACTGAGTCTGATGAGACCCGAAGTGTTACAAAACAAATTAAATAATACAATACTAGTTTACAGAATAAAAAATACATGTATGAGTTACTATATATAATTGATATATCAAGTAGAGAATAAAGAAAGAAAAAATAATAATCTAGAGAAAAAGAATCATGAAATTAATAAATGAGGTATAGGTAATTCTTTATCCTTATGAGTACCGTAACCTTATTAGAGAAGACACAGAAATAAAATAAAATAAAAATATGAAGAAAGACAACTCTTCCATGTTTCTTTTGGTATGAATTTTCTAAATAAACATCTAATAGACTACACATTAACTTGAGAAAGTTAGTATCCAGCAGCAATAGTTAGGTGCCGTTATACTCGTTTACGAAATAGTGAGGATGATGGCGAGAGGATGATACCCAGTGGCAGTGAGTTCTACATAACTTTATTATGTTATACTATAAAAGAGATGATAGAAATTATGAGCCATAGAAAAAGGCGACTAGGTGTTAATTCTTGTACATCAAGACAAAGGCTCTCACGATTCATGTTCTCAAAAATGATAATAATAAGCATTATAATCAATTCAATAAAAATTTTCTAGGAAATGGATTTGCATTTTGCTTTCCTCGTAAATTCTATTGGTATGAACGTTAATACTTGGTCAAGCTTCTTTCTTTCACCATGATTCCCAAAATCCGTTGAGTTTGCACCTGCGCCCGCAACAGTGATCCTCAAAGTAAGTATCTCTCAAAGTATTCCAATCTACAGAAAATAGGCCTTTATTGGAATTCCTATGTAGTTGTCAGCGTCACATGAAACGGGCGACCAATGTCGCTTTCAACGTCAATTCAGCGTGTATTCGCGCTTATCGGCCACGCTTTTATGAAGCTAAAACGGCGGCTACAGTAGAAAAGGATGAGTTACATCGATATGTCGTAAATTACATGAGGCGGTTATTTCGCTAGCGGTGGAGTGGTTGTTTTGCCGCCTCTCTTGCAGCCAACAGCGACATCACGGCAATGAGTTATTGGATACGGTGAGCGTTGGCATGATGCATGTCACGTATCACGCGTGCTCGTCACAATGAAAAAAAGACAGACGTTATCAAACTTCGTTTCCTGACAGCAAAGATTATCGAGTCAAAACTGAGAGGTATTAATTAAACTGATTTCTGAAATTTCAATCCAGTTTGTCTAGTTGACAGAGACAAAACGTGTGGTAGAATTATTGTTGATCGAGTAGTTTGGGATACAATTGAGAGTATAGTTTAGGCTAAAGCAAATAATTATTATTAATCTCATTTATAAAAAGGTTTGCAGCGTGTTCAAATTGAGTATTGAACTCTAGGTCCAGTGAATATCGATGAGTGACCTGACATATATATTATAAATTTTGGAAATGTCATTAATATTAGTGAACAATTTAATTCATCTAAGTGAATTATTATTCACATATAATATTACATAATTTTCTGAACAACCATTGAATAAAGATAAGATCTTGATGGTTCGTCTACAGTACAACTTACATTGAAAAATAAATAATTATTTTTGTAATTTATGTCATAATGTGATATTGACTTGGAGAATTGGGAAAACTGTCAGACGTCTATCAATAAATTATAAAATGATATGTTCATTTGCATTCTTTGTATGAAATAATAAAAAGAAGATCCAAAATAAAAAATGTACACACCTAAAAATGTTTGATAATCAGTTTGAACTGACCATTACAAAAAATGCGAAAAATTCTAGAATTATCAATTCTTGAATTACCAATGCAACGATAACAAGCAGATATAACAGAGTTGAAATATGTAATTTAGCTTCTAGAAATTTTAATTTCATTGTAGATTCTTATTCTTAGTTCACTCTATAAGCTTATAATCAATACAAGTTCTACAGAGTAATCTACAAGCTTACACTCTATATAAGAAACTTATTTCTCTATGAACTTATATACTCTCTACTAGCTATTGTGCCCGTCCTTCGTACGGATTATGTTTAGAAATAAGACTAAATATGTTTCGGCTTTTTTGATAGCAACGATCATGAAGTTGTTAGCAGCTTAGGCCCCCCCGTTCAAACGATACAGTTTTTTTGCGGTACGGTTTTTTTACTGTACGGCGTCAACTGTACTGTGATGTTCACACGGTCCGGCTTTGCTGCTTATTGCTGTGCTCTCCTCCTTCTTCCATTGAGCTTCCAGTTCAGATTTATTTATTCCAGTCCAGGATTTTTTTTATTTGTGTAAGATTTTTTCAAATAAGTTTCTTACTGAAGGTTTCTCTTAAATTTTGATCAAAGTACACAAATTCTGGTTTCAATATTCCACACATTTTTCTCTCTTTATTTTTATATTAATCTTAAGTCTTGTCCCACAAGGCGGGTCTCTCATATATTGGAGAAATTAAATTTTCGCAATTAATATCTTCCACTTCTGGACACTGGAATTCACTAATAAGAAGATGTATGCTGAAGAATATCAATGAAGAAGATCATTGCTGACGATCTGAAGACTGCTTCCAGCATAATAAGCGTATCGTTTGAACATATCCATTACCGGTACATGTGCCACCGGATACGGATAGTTATTTTGCGGTACAGCTGATTTTAGCGATACAGTTTTCGAAGACAAAACCGAATGTAGAAATCGGCTAGAACAGCTTTTTTACTGGATCCAGTCGAAACAGTATTGTGTGAACATACAATATGAAATGTACATGCAAACGAAAGCACTGCAAAATAACTGATACAGCAAATTTACTGTACCGCACAAAAACTGTAGCGTGTGAACGGGCCGGGACCATGGCCGGGACCTTAGTAAACAACTTAGAACGTAAACAATTCAGTGACAGGTATCGGAGAGAATATTTTTTGAGAACAGCTGATTGATATATCATGATAAATTACGTGATTTTTTCTTATGTGGTAATAATAGTGCTACCTGGCGAATACCCAAGAGCCTGGCACAAACCGCACCTTCCTAAAATGTTAATTTTTGTTTTGATAAATTGAAATTATAAATTTTTTTTTTCAGCAAAGAAATTGATGAAACATAACATGAGCTTTGATTCACCAGTCATATGTTTCCTAAAAGACTGCAATGCTCCGACTACGCAAGTCTGCAGACAGCGTAAATAACGCCGCGAAGGGCCCACCATTTATATTTGAGAACAGCTGATTGATATATCATGATAAATTACGTGATTTGTTCTTATTCTTATGTGGTAATAAAACTTGGAAGAAATGTATCCAAAATCGCACAATACTTGGTTTTTAAACTTTTATTATTCTGTTGAAAAAAAAGTTAATTTAGTTTTTTATAGCTAAAGACATTGTCAATAATGTTTTCAATACTGTTCAATAACTAAAATCCCGATCGATGCTCTCGTTTTTGAGGAGAAGGCCGCGTAAAATGTATCCAAAATCACACAGTACTTGGTTTTTAAACGTTTATTACTCTGTTAAAAAAAAAGTTAATTTAGTTTTTTATAGCTAAAGACATTGTCAATAATGTTTTCAATACTGTTCAATAACTAAAATCCCGATCGATGCTCTCATTTTTGAGGAGAAGGCCGCGAAAAATACCTTTGCGGCCGTGACAGACAGACAGACAGACAGACAGACAGACAGAAAGTGAGATAAGTCTATTTTCGGCTTATTTAAAGTATAAAACGTAAAAATAACCAAAAAATATACAATTCTGATAAATGTACAGACAAAACTCTAATTTTATTTATATAGATAACCTTTTTTCTATAAGTTCATTTGGAAGTAACTAATGGAAGGTTTTATCAAACAAACTTTTGAAAGGGTCTATAATATATGTAGCTTCAAGCTTATATATATATGAAGGTTCTTTATAGAATTCTGTGCTCTTTGATTTCCACCCATAACTCGATTCGATCCAAAAATCAGAGGTAGTTGAGTTAGAAACTTTTTCTTGAATCATGGTGAATGAAGCGTTATGTGATTCAAGCTGTTTCAATAGAAAATCTAGTTTAACTTACGAGGTCGATGATAGTGAGTTCAATCTGAGAAGCAACAGTCATTTCAACGTGCTCCTCATCTGTGGCAAGAGTTGGCACAATCCAATACAGTGACTTTTACTCTTTACACTCTATATAAAGTCACTGTAAATCAAAAAGCAGAGCGCGCTCCGTCTTTGAGCCTGGAACTATTTGAAGATAAACGACGAGATTTTCCCGGTCGGAGTCCCGGATCGTGTTCAGTAACAAAGCTCGAAAAGCAATTAGATTGGCTGTGCCTTCTCATAGAAGATAGCATTGCCAGCTATTTGTGGCCGATCGTTTTCACTGGCTGAATGAAACACGTCAAAGATTCATGTTTTGTGCCCAACAAAATTGATTGCTTGTTGTTGCTGTTACCTTTGTTGGGCTTGTAAAGTAAGTTACTAGAAAAGAAAGCAGTATTGAAATTTATCACTCTGATCACTACAGTCAGGCTTCATCTGAAAGGTATCTGATGAACTCTCATTATTAAACGTGAATGTAACTGATTGATTTTCTCCTTTCGAAGCTATAAATGGGGATCTATTCTGAGAAGACGTCGGCTACATCGACCAGAAACACTATCAGCAAGCAGACTGTTTACCAGAGCCGTGGAAGCAGAAAAGTTTGATGGGGGCAACATTCACATTCCGATTGTGCCTAATATTCAAGCGATGGTCAAGTGACTCTCGTTTTTCAAATGGGATTACCGTGCTTTTTAATCATTTTACCCAGTATAATAATCCTATTTCGCAGAAAGTATGCTGAGAATGTCTCGAGTTTTTTTTTCAATTTATTAGTTGTAAAACATTAAAAAGCTGAATTTTCCATGCTGTACTCTCAGTTCATCCTCTTGCACATGAGAAGTTTTTACAAGCTTTTATAACATATGGCCTATTAATAACATTCTTTTACATACCAACATGCTTGTTTCACATTTGAGTGTTCTAGAATCCTCAAAATTGATAAATAGTTTATAAAGGCAGTTATTGGCATCAGCTTCAAACAGTGAACGCTTTGTTTGAAAAAAGCAACATTCTTTTCCACCCGGTGGAATGAATATGCATTTCCGATAACGGTCTACTGTCACAGAATTTATACTGAAGTATTCGGTGCTACTGTATTTCAAAGCGAGATACATATTTTTGCCTTAAACATTTTAAGCATTCTGACTACTTTCTGAAATCCAATGAACCAATCAGCAGTTTTGTCAACTACCGTTACTAACTGGTCAATTACGAATGAACACAATCCTGATAAAGCCGTCAATGAAGGGTTAAAATGAATTATGAGAAATTATTTTTATATTATAAAAAGAACGTCGAAATTAATTTTTTTTAACCGACTTCCAAACAGGAGAAGGTTCAACCTGTTTTTTTATGTTTATACATCAATTACTCAAGCATTATTGAACCGATTTCCAAAAAAGAAATGTTAAATGAAAGAGCATCATTCAGCGGTGGTCCCATCCAAGTTCCGCAAGGATCGACCCAATACTACTTAGCCTAATATTAAACAGAAGAAGCATTCATCGATGTCTTCATTTCAATTTTGTTCGAATAGAATAGTTTCACACATATCCGCCAGTCGGATAGCCGGTGTCGTTTACCAGGCCGATCATTGTATCATATGGAGCGCTTCTCACCTACCCGATTTTCGGAATCAAATTTATGATGCAATGTTATTATGCCGGGTAAAAGACATCTGTTACACAAAGATAGTTATGTGTGAAAAAAGCCTGTAATGTCCCATGTAGACAAATCAGGCGAACTCAATTTGAATTAAGAATAAGAAGAATGCAATATTTTTCTTTTTTTTCATGATTTTGGGGCCACATAGGACCGACCACTCCAGTCAATATTTCAGTCTCTTCTGCCTCTTCGGATCAGTTTAGATTCTAACTTCTTTCTCCAATATTCCTTCATCCTATCAGATCGTTGCTTTCTGATCTCATCTGTAACCTCCATTGTCCTTTGTCTTTCTAGTCTTTCAATGTTAAACTTATTTGTTTGTAAATTTTGTTAATTTTTATTTTATTTGAAACCAAAACTTGATATTTAATTTGTAAAATTCCATTTACCGGTAAATGGTACGGCTCTCATGAACCAAAGCAGGCACCCATAGCACGCCCGTTATTACCGATTAATTTCTTGGTGAAAGTAATCGATGTTTTGTAACTTAATAAACATTCAAAACATACACTTTTCTGATTATCACTTTAATTTCCAATTGAACGTAATTTTCAAATATTAATTCTGGTAAAATTATTTTGAAAAAGCATTTGAAGAAATATCGATTGCATCGTATGAGTGAGGCGCGGCGACACGAAAGCTATACACGAAATAGTGATGCTATGTAATGGATGACATGATATAGATGGCACTGATATATTGATGACACTCCATTGATATTGAACTGTTTCTCAATTTCTCAATCTGCTCGTCTATCATGCTATATTCAAATGGTAAGTTTTTAATATTGAATAATTAATTAATAGAGACCGACACTTAAAAATTTGATAATTGTGATCAGGAGACATAATACTACAATTTGGTGAAGGTTTCAAGAGATTTTATTCTGGCGAATATCTGCAGCACCAGTGGCGTAGCGACGGGGGGGTTTTCCGAGTTACAACCACCCCCCCCCCTTGAGCCTGTAAAAAAGGGCCCAAAAACGAGTAGGGAGGCATCAATAGTAATACGATAAAAGCAGTTACTGGAGGTAAAAAAGTTTTCATATGTTTTAAGTGTTACAGCTAGAAAAAATACTATAATTTCAATATTGAATATACTTTGATCAACTAAAAATAATAAATTCATTAAGGTTACAGAGGGTATGGGGCGAACAAGGCAAGTTTTCTTGGACCTCAACGTCAAGGGGCCACATTATTTTACAAATGTAAGCAAGTGATAAAACGAAAATAAAATAAGGGGCCCAAATTGTCCAACTAGGGCCCTCCAGGGCCCTTTTTTCTCCAGCTTGGACCTCTAGAGGCCCCTGGCGCCGCAGGACCTTCAGGCCCGTTTTTATTGCCAGTTTAGTCATGTGAGGTAGAGATTCAAGTAGGCTGCATCGAGAATATTTCAAATTTCAACGTTTATAAACAAGGATCCCCTAATTTCCTCGGCTTTGGGCCATCAAAGGTCCCACGATGCTGGTGGGTCCCAGTATTTTCGGATCCCCCAAACATGGGTTTAATTTAAAGGTACCCCAGACCACTTGAATTAAGTTTACACAGTAGGCTTGAAAGGAGAAAGGTCTCTTAATATTTTTTCCGACGGGCTTCAAATGCTCATTTCTGTTACTGTTACTAATACCCCATAGAGTGTATTGTGATCGTGAAATTTGTCAGACCATGAATCAATTAACAGATTATATGAGGGAAGAGTTAATAACAACAAAAAAGCTTAGAATTGCACTTTCAAGACCTGGAAAACATTTTCTTTCTCCGGTGGAGAACCCTCAGAATCCCCAATGTTTTGGGGTTCCGTCACTCTTTATGTAAATGCAAAATTACTATAAGTTAAAGTTTGGAATTGTATATTAATTCATTCTCTCTTTGCAAGTTGAATCAAGTTCCTTTCAAAGTCATAATAATTTTTACAAATTTTACATAGGCTATTCCAGTATTAGTGAATAGTTCGATGCGAATTCAAGAGATTACACAAAAAAATAAGAGAAGTTTATAGCTTTCTGGTGCCACTCATTGCCCTTTTCCCTAGCGTCCACAACTTTCTCTGTTGGTTCTCTGTTGGAATAGTTCTCTGTTGGCCTACACTCGAATTTTATCTTTAAATTAAAAAAAAAAACAATTCAAATTAGTTACACAGATTCTTTTGAGTACAGTAGGCAACTAGGCATAGATGGAATACATATTCAATGATAGTTGGGAAATCGAGTCATTAATAATTAAATTATTATATTAGTATAAAATTATTTAATAATTTACAATTATTGAAAATTGGTGTTTATGGTGAGGGAGCCTCACCTTTTGGTGTAAGGAAGCCTCCAGCCACAACTCTGCCCCAAGCCACTAAAATGTCTCTGAGTGGCCCTGATTGTAATAATAATTTTAAACCACTATAGATTGTAAAATTAGCTTTATAAAAGTAATATTTTTTGACTTTATACATTAAAATTTGTTCAAACTGATTAATGAACTAACAATATACGGACCCCCCTCACCCTGAGGGGTATTCCATCACCCCCCGGGGGCCCCCAAATCTTCGATACCCCCCTCCCATGAAAAGATTTTCGCTACGCTATTGTGCAGCACAATTACCTATTACTTGTATTATACAGTGGAACCTTGATAAATCGAACCTCAATAAATCAAAATCCTTGATAAATCGAATTTTTCCAATTCCCCTAGAACTTGCTATCCTACCACCATGTTATTTTACCTTTATAAATCGAAGATTTCATGGATATTACCTTGATAAATCGAAGTTTTTGGATCTATTGAGCTTTAATACTAACCTCTATAATTCGAAGGTTCGGCAGAAAACCCTTTATTATTCGAAGTTTTGCAGTTTTCGGACCTTTATAAATCGAAGTTGTAATAAGAGAACCTTAGTAAATCGAAGTTGCATGCTTATTGGATAAAATTCTGAAAAGGTAAGTGTTTTAAACCTCTATAAATCGAAGTATTTTAAGATGGACCTTGATAAATCGAACCTCAATAAATCGAAATCCTTGATAAATCGAATTTTTGCCGTTCCCCTTGAGATTCGATTTATCAAGGTTCCACTGTACTTGAAATTTTCTCAGTTTGAAGTAAATACTCTATTTTAAACTTTTTAGTACGTGAGTATTTAATTTTTGAGTATGATTTCACTAAAGTCCGTTTCTTTTTTTTGTTTTAAAATTTGTTTTATTATACATAGGAGCCAAGTATCACTGACCTCTGACTTATTTATCAACGCAGAAAGCAAAAACTTTGAATTTCTGAGCTTCATTTCATACGATATAAAACCGAACCGAAATATTTTTTTTTTTTTAAGTGCAGAGTAGATAGTGAGCGTTTGGTGTGAGGAGATGATTCCATCTTGCAATTTTAGTTTCCTTTTCTTCCTTTTCAGCAGCTTTAGAAAAACATCATTTCGGTACCTACTCATTTGTAGTAATTATTCATTAAAGTAAATTAAAATTTCAAGTAGCTAATTTTAGGTAGGTCTGAATTCCCTATTACAACTAGTTCGTGTTGTCAACTGTATTCTAATAATAAAAATGACATGCTTATTTATGTCTTTATTATTTTTTGTGATAAGTCAATTAATAAAGAAGGATATAGGATATGTGATTGTTCAAAATAATGACGTTTTGTGTTCAGTGCATTTGACCTGTGTCGAATTTCACGGAAAAGATGAACAGACCCTATCTTCCTTCATAGCATCACTCAAGGAAAAGCTCAACACGAAACCACTGAGCAAAGTTATTTTTCTTGAGAAAAGTACATAGAACAGAAACCGCTTCTCTTCGGTCTCTATCAATATTGTATGACTGTTCGGTGGTGGTGGGGATAGGTGGCGGGAGGAATGTTTACGATGGAAGGAAGAAAGGGTGCACCCACAACAACTGACTCGGCACACAACTATAAGCTCTCCTCCAAATCCAATAAACCCGGCTGAAAAACACCGGTAACCACAATATATCCTTTAAAAGAGGGGCTGAGATAGTCAAAGCTGAATAAAGTATAAACTTGCAGCCCGGATTCTGTTCCAGGTTGGATTCGATCAACCCGAAAAGTAATGCATAACTTGCACAGGAATCTGAACCAAAATCTTAACTCTTATGTGAAGCAAATCAGAACTTTCAACACTAGTGAAACACTAGTATTTTGTGAATTTGAAGACTCTCCTGCAAGAGAGAAAAATATGACTATTTGATCAGTCGAAATTAAAAATATACTGTAATTTTTATTGAATATATTTTATACATATTTCTTTTTCATTATCTATGAAACTATCATTTGTATTCATTGTTTGTTCAACTATAAGCTATTCATTGCTAACTTCAACATGCCAAATATAAAAGTTCATAAACGAATATAATTATAGAATTGTTCTTCCTTGGGATTTGAAAAAATTAGCTCATTACACATTAATTATGAACTCATTGGAAAAATTTCTAATCAAACTTTTATTCCTGTTTCTTTGAAAATCTGTAACTTTCCAATTGAGTAATCTAGTTCAGTCACTTCCATAGAATGAAAATCAAATTGATGTGCAATAGTTGATCGAGTGGGTCTTCAGATTTTTCTCTCCTGAAGACAAAATTGTCCTTGAAATCTTATACCTAGGGAAAATCGTTAATAATTTCAATAAAATATGAATCATAATGATACGCAATAAATTATCCAAGTACAAATTCTACTATTTCAAAGCCAATAAAAACAAAGCACTTCATGAAGCCATACACTCAGAAGTCAATACTAAATCGTGTTTCCAGCATGACGACCATTAGAATCTTGGTGAAGAAGTAGAGTGATGACATTAGTCCGTGTCTGGTGAAATTAATGTGTCACTCAGTTGTGATTAATTTGGGTGAGTGATCATCGAGCAACGGCTTTTGATGACATTCACACAAAGAGAAGAAGCCGCGCCAAGAATTCAGCAGCCGCCATGATGTTTGCCATGATGTTTTCCTCATCGTGAATGCTCCCCGTGTCATCACTAAGTGACCTCAATCAAGACTGCACCCTAGCTCTTGATGGATTACCTCGACCAAGAAAATGTAATGGAAAACCAAAGTAAATCTTAAACTTGCATTAATGGATAACGCAAAGAAGATTTCTTAAATGGCCGACCAGCTGTTTGTTAGTTCAACCCATTCAGTAATATCTATAAACAAAGAATTCCCTCCATACAGTTCGTGCAGAAGTAGAAAGAAATAACCTTTTAAGCTCTCCAACATACTTTTGATACCATTGGTTGCATATAATTATTGCGATTGGCAGTTATTTAAAATATCTATGATTGCTTCATCCTTAACTCTGAAGCTTAAATATAGGAAAATTTGATTGAGAAGACTTGGAAATTATGGCCAAAATGGAGAAAGCATGTTTCGACAAAACAGGGAAATGTAGGTAACATAAAAAAATTAATATACCGACTTAATAAAAAATACAGTTCTAGGAGAGAGTATAAAGGTCCAACCATCTTCATGACAGTCTAAGCTATAATGCACATAACCTTTTCTTATAAAAGTAAATAAATTTGAAATTTGTCAAAAAAATAGGAGTTAGGAAAGTCCCTTTGAAAGCCCTTGGAAAAAGTGAGCAAGATCGAAGTGCTATTTCCAGGAAGGATTATGAATTTCAAAGACGGAGAAGTGAGCATCAAATCTATGCAAAAGTACTTGAAATCGTGGAAGTGGCCTGACCCAGAATATTTCCAGTTTATTCATGAAAAGATGTAACTGGAAGAAATGAACAAATGTTAATAGAGCCTTTCTACTAACCTTGGGAATGAACCACCAAAAGATTACCTTGTTCCTGATTTGGATCAATGCAATGCAATAGAGTTGTGAATAACACTCCAAAATAACTCCACAAGAATAAGTATTTGTATAAATGTAATATAACAATAACTATTGAACTGCAATCTGGTATTTAGATTTTATTAGCAAAGTTTTGAAGTCATTTACATATTTATATGATTTCATGTGTTTTCTTATTTTTTCAATGTTTTATTTAATTTGAATTGATTTATCATTTCATAGTCTATCTATCACCTCCAGATGGCGTTTCATCTCACAAACCGATGATTTAAGTAATATTGTAGCCTATTTTCTCGCAATATTTGAGCTGGGGAAAATTTTGGGGTCTATGGGCTGGAGTCCATGGCGCAATTTTACTTCAATTCAAATAAATATAAGAATGCATGAATAAATGTGGTATTTTCTTTTTTATTATCACTTATTGGCGCCCAAAACTAAAAATTTATCGAAGAACTTTCTTTGTATAGTGGCGAAGGTGACATTGTGGAAGGTATCCATAATGAATAAAAGACGAAATTTAATAAATGTGGTTGTGACAATTTTGTCTGTTATTCATTATTTATCGAAGAAGTGCTGATAGTAACCATTATTGACCAGTAATTATTAGTCTATAGATCAGCAGCACTCTTGAAATCTCTATCATATTCTTGTTCAGTAAAACATGTTGGGCTTCAGAATGTACAGACACTTAGTTTAGATAAATGCATATATTTCTATATTTCGTTGTAAAAACTCGCAAAATGATATTGATTTATACAAATTTGTATATACACATTAGTGCCCTTTTGCAAACCCTTTTGGGTCTGGCAATAATGAATGATATCGAAAGTTTTGGACTGTAAGATCAGTGTCCAGTGGTGAATTGAATTCGAGATTTACAAGTTATCAGACACAGGTAACTGATAATTTCAAGTCTTTCAGAATGTGCGAGGTTGAATTGTGGTTGAGAGAGCTCAAGAAGTTTTAGCTAGTTTGAATAAAAGAAGTGTTTTTGGTTTCAAAAGTTAATAGTGGAGGTGCAAAGTGTAAAGTGAAAGCCTTCGACGGGCCTCGAAGCAGTGAATTAATCTGGACCATTAGTGCAGGTCGGCGTCCATTATTCGCGAGAGTGAAGGATTAGGGTCAGGTGTGGCAGTGGCTTTTGTACGCTCCAAGGTCCGAGGTCCGCTCGTGTGACTCTGGCCCCTTCTCATGCCTCTAATGGTCCTCCACACCCTAGCACAAGATTAATAGAAGCCGTTGCACTGCCGGGATCCTTCCTTCCAATTCTTCGAGCCTTCGTCTGCTGTGCCTTTGTCTGCCAATGCAGCAAGCAGCACCACCTCCAAGCAGCAAGTTCTTCCTTATTTACATTGTGGAAATGAAGAAACAGATATTTATTTATTTATTTATTTATTTATTTATTTGTTACAATCAATATACATTTGAATTCAAAATAACATACAGATTTGTTCCATGCATGGGCAGAGTGCCTGTGAGCAGGAAAGAGTAGCAATCTTATTAAATAGGTACACTGAATTCTATTTAAAAATTATACAAAACAAAAAAAAAAGCCTAGAAAGATATGAAGTAGGCTAAATGATGGAGATGAGAGAACGATGAAGTATGAATGATATGTGATGAGGTAGAAAGACTGAGTGTGAAAAAGAAAGAGAAGATAATGAAGGACAATAAACATGTCAAGCCAAGAACAACAAAAAAGTCAATGAAAAAACATACATCAGCAGGTCACTCTCAAAAAATATAGTTCGATTTTAAAAATTCATGTATCCTTAGCCTACCAACTTCCAATAACCACCTATTAACATAACGTTTATAGACACCAAAAGAACGTGCTTCTAGGGCCTTTATATGGTGTGGTAATTTTGAATATAGAATACTTGCTTTATAGAAGGAGTCTGTTTCATTAATAGATTTGAATACTCTGGGAATGCTTATACCAACATTCACAGAGCTCCTGGTTGAGTAATTGTGATGAACTTGAGTAATTATATCCAATTTGTTCTTATGAATATACATGATTAAGGCTCTAACATATAACTGAGTAACATTAAATACTTTAAAATCATTAAATAGAGTTTCAGTTGGGTATCTACTACTCTTCTGCAAAGTCGTTTTAAGAATAGATTTTTGCATTATTTCTAAGGGGCATAAGACAGACTTTGAGGCACCACCCCATGCCAAAATGCCATATTGTAAAATTGATTGGGCGTACGCATAATATACAAGCTTTAGCATATCATTATTCATAATTTTACTTAAAAAATTGAAAACATATAATAGTTTCCTTAATTTATTCCTAGTGAAAGTAATATGTGAACTCCATTTGAAGCGTTTGTCAAAAAATACTCCCAAGTACTTATATTCTGAGACACTTTCCACCATGTCACACACCATACAATCATCCAACGCTTCACAAGTGTGCAATCTTAACTCCATGCCAACTGGGTCAGCATCTGCTCTGAGAGAAATAGGCATACATTTAGTTTTAATCACATTGACAGTGAGGTGGTTCTGGTCAAACCATTTTTTAACTTTGTTCAACCCATGTTCTGCATGTTTGTACACCTCATTCCAGGAGGAGCCATCAAAGAGTACTGCTGTATCATCAGCATACAAAAAGCAGTTACCGTTCTGAAGGTTTAGCTTCCCCAAATTATTTATGAAAATCAAAAATAAAACTGGTCCAAGGGTGCTACCCTGCAAAACACCGTACTCTAGTGCTCTACAATTGCTATTTTCTCTTAGAATAGTGACAATCTGGCGGCGATTTGAAAGGTAGCTCCTGAACCAGTCCAATGACACATCTCTTATTCCAATATAATACAGTTTATTTATAAGGATATCCCGGTCAACCGTATCGAACGCCTTAGCCAAATCAATGAATAACAAAAGTATTTTTCTGTTCTTACCTATTAATGTATGTATATCTTTAGACAAATTAAAAATATTATTATTTAAGTTTCTGTCGCTCCTGAAGCCAAACTGATTACCATACAAAATATTATGAGACACCAAATATTCTACCAATTGCTGCCTAATGATTTTTTCCAATACTTTGGCAAGGACGCAGGACAGGGTAATAGGCCTATAACTGACTCTAAGGTTTTTTGGACCACTTTTGTATATTGGGATAACTTTGCCAAGTTTGAAGACATCTGGAAAGACTCCCTCTGTAATACTCATGTTCACTATATAGGTAATTGGAAATTTCAAGATAGCAATATTTTCCTTGATAATATCAGTAGAAATGCCATCGACTCCTGGGGATGAACCTCCCCTCAACCCCCTCACCACTCTAACGATGTCTTCCTCTGTAATATGCCTCAGCTGAAATATAGAGTCTGTTTGGTACTCTCTATCGTCTATAATAACATCACTGACAGGGGGAAAAACACTAGCAAGGCTGTTCCCTACATTAACATAATAATCATTAAAGGCATTTGCAACCTTAATTATGTTGTCACTATCAATTGCATCTCCATTCAGTATAAAATTACTTATAGGGAAACTTTCTTTGTTTTTTTTAGTTCCTGCCATTTCAGCTATATTTCTCCAAAGCTTCCTGCTATCATTTCTTGCCTCGAAAATTCTATCGCAATAATACCTTGTCTTGGCTTCTCTAATAGACTTGGACAAAGTATTTCTGTAGATTCTAAAAATATTTTTCAGATGATAATCAGAAGGATGCTTTTTCAACTGTTTGCTTAACTTATCTCTGTGTCTAATAGATTTGAGAAGACCACTTGTTATCCACGGTTTAAGTTTTCTAGTTTTTGAAGATAGGGGTTTTTCTCTTATAGATAAGCTGATGATCTGTTTCAGGGTATCTACCAATTTTTCAGAAGCTATTTCAACATTATTGAATTCTGTAATAAAATTCCAGTCATAATCTGCAACTAGAGAGCTTAATTTGACCTTATCTATGATAGTTACCTTCCGAGGGAGCTCATTAAAAACCTCACCCTGTGATATAGGATCTATACCAGCTGCTACAAAGTAATGATCAGTCAGCTCAGATTTTATAACAGCGGAGCGAACAATTTCTGTGTCATTATAGTCAGTAAAGATATGATCAATACAACTCTTCGAAGCACCAGTGACCCTAGTCGGGACGCCAATGCAACTTGCAAATCCAGTACCGCATAGAACATCTTGATAGTACTGTGACAATGGATCAGTAGTCTCTGGCAGAATGCAGCAATTTATATCTCCAACTATCCAATTCGTTCGGTCAGTTTTTTTAGAAATGCAATAAGATTCTAAATCTTGAATGAAATGATCCAAGTCGCTAGCTAGTGAGGGGCGACGGTACACAGCTAGCAAGCAGTGCCGCTCCCCTATATTGATAAAGGTAAGGGAGATTATTTATTTCCTCAACTGTTGACTATTGAAAGAAACAGGATCTGAGTGATCTGGATAATGGATCAAAATAATGCCACGAAATAAGATTGAAAGATGACTGTTAGATTCTTGTATATTGATTTTCCAGTGTATGGTGAAGGCAAACAATATACCCTAGGACCAATAATCCCCTTAGGTAATTTATGTTATCATTGATCATTACTTGTTGAATTGTGAAGTAGGAAAGGTGTTAAAAAAGTAGGACTGGTAAGAAAAGAAATAAGTTCATTATTACTGGAAGACTCAGAGATTGGTAAATAATATTTTAGTTTACAAGCATGAAGATTAAAATAAATGTTTAGTACAGGTGACTAGTATCAAAAAGAATATATGAAAATTAGGCTACTCATTTTCTCACTAGCTCGGTGCTCAGTGAATGGGCATAGATCAGGCATTAGCTGGAGGGCCTACACTAGGTTCTCTAAGGCCTAAGGAATGTTGCATAAGTGACTTACAAGCATAAGTCTCCATTATCATTGGTTATGGACAATATACTTCAATTTATTTTTAATAAAATATCTGCAGCTTTAAAACTATTATATAATGAAGGACCCATGGATATAATAGCATACAATGGAATAGAGTCCACACTATTTTCGGTGGTTCCGGTGGTTCGGAACCCACCTAAAACTGTAGGTCCAACTCATCAATCACCATCATCCAACTCATTACCCACGCACAGGTCAAAGACCTATGTGGGCTTCATCCTCAAAAAAAAAAAAAAAAATTGTGACTACCCCTTATTATCATTTCAATTCACCGGGGCTCTCTTCAGAGAAGGATTTCCTCATGAAATATTTAACCTGATCAATACAACACATGACGAAGTTGATAATCTGAAAACAGCTCATGTTTTCCATATCTTCTTAGTTGTGAATGATTAATAAGTTCAACTGTGTTCTAAATAAGTCTAATTCAGACTAAATCCGTTTTTAATGGTTTTGATTTTAATAGAGAAAAAGACTTATTCAAAAGAATAAATAAGACTTTGTTTTATGAACATCATTGTAAATTAAATTATTTTGAACATACTTTTTTTAGTTATTAATTTATTTCGCCATGAAAAATACAAACTCAATCATAAATCGTAAATATGAAAGAAATTAAATACATAACAATAATGTAACTTTATTAATTTTGAATTCCTCAAAGTGCTATTTTTTCTGAAGATTTCCGCAATGGCGGATATTGACAACAGTATCGAATAGCTGATGGGAATCGATAAATGCTACTAAACCAAAATAACAGTTACCACCCAACAGACCTCCCAATTACCGGTCGGGCGCCTTAGCCACTAGACTACAGTGACCCTTTTGTATAGCAGCGCTCAATTTAGACTTGACCATATCGGCTCGCATATCACAAGTTGGTTTCGAGGGAACTGACAAATATTAAATAGTGTTGGTGAATTGGATGGTTTTATATTTTTGTGTAGAAGCGTTTATCAATTTCCGTTAGCTATTCAATGCTTCTGTCATTGTGGTAATCTGCAGTATAATTAATAACTCTTCGAGGAATTGAAAATGAATAAATTATGTTCTGTATATTTGTTTGTCAGTTTGATAAATTGTCAGTTCCTTCAAAACCAGATTATTTTTTATTACTAATGTAGTTCAAATTGCAGTCTCTAGTGATGCATATCAAACTCATGCTCATGAAGGAAATTTATTCAAGATTAGATCAATAAATAACAGAAATTTGAAACCTTAATTTTCAGTATCCGTCTTATCTCAACCCTACAGTAATATCATCAAATAATTGCATAATTTTAAGATATGTAGCATTGAATTTCACTCTAATGTAGTAACTACCCACTAATAATTGCTATCCACAACATTAACATCCTCTCTTCTGTTTAGTGAATGAAAACGTTGGTTTAGTTAACAGTTTACAATATACTGTACCAGCTTGTAGCTACAGTACAAAACGTGAAGCATTCACAGTACAACTGCATTATAGTGCACAGGCAGCAGGCGCGGTCTTATCGCTGGTGGCCGTCCGGTCCCCCTGGTCCCCTCCACTAAATTATGCTCCCAAACAGATTACGGACACAACTAATGTACAACGACGCCCAATTAATTTCGCCTGATGAAGTGGCAACTTAGCAGTCGACGGAAATTGGACGCTTAATTTATCTTCATCAACAATATTGTTGCCTGTAATGGAGCTGCTCATAACCCAGATCAGTTTCCTTGCTGCAGCCGATCAATGTCATCTATTTGCCAGATATCTAGCTAGAGAACTGCTGACAATATTACTTACCTCACTCAAACATTGCCTTAATAATATATTAAATCGTATTTTCAGATCAATATTCAGTAATTTTGATTATTTCTCCAATGTTTAATAATCATTTAAGTGTTGTAACCTCCCCCCCCCCCCCCCCACTCCAACCTGTGTAACAATATATTGTAGAATATTTCCTAAAATATTCGGAGAATAAATAAGAACTTTATGCAATGTCTTGACGTTTTTTCCAACAGAGCTCCCATGTATTTTATGTTATTTATTATTCCTACTGTTACGGGTTCTATAGCTAAAATAAGGCTGGTTCACACTCGCACTTTATTTACACAAATTAGTCTATTTACACACACTAATTGCAAGTTCAGCCAATAAGAAACAAAAACAGACCAGCAAATAATGTCAAGCTAATACTGACAATTAATTATAGGCCGATAGATAATCAAATAAACAAGAGTTCAATAAACAGTATAATAGAGTAGAAAGAAACGTAAAAAAAGTACAGCAAAGCACTTACCAAACACAGTCCAAAACGTTATTCGACAATCCCACATAAAGTAACTTGATATGTGTAAGCGCAACGTCTAAACTGTCTAAACACTACTTGTCTTTGCACGTTACACTGGAATTGAGCGCTGTTTATTCCAATGGCACTAGATTTTAATCTGTCACTCACTCTGTCACACGATCTGTCATGCGTGCTTGTAGATCAAACAAAAAAACTAACTCAACTTGTTCACGTGGACATAGTTGGTCGTTCAAGGTAGTCCAAGTACTGGAAGCCACTAGTTGTTTCGAGAAGGCCATGGAAGGTCATTGAATATGATTGAACTATGGAGAAGCTTCTAGGCTCTCAATTGAGTGCGAGAGTGTGAGGAACGCAGATATGACAGACAGAAGTGAGGAAGACATTGAAGAAGAGTGAGGAAACCAAGAGTCAAATTACAACTGCTCAATCCAAAGTCTAAGTCACGTACATCGGCCAATGACAGCAAAACAATAATCTATTGTTTACGTCCAGTCTGTGTTTGCAACACTATTAATATGATTATAATAATATATATATATTTTAGGGTTTTACAGTACTTTACTGTCTTCCTTCCTTTAGTCGAGTCCTCCATCTCCGTCTGTCCTCCCACTCACCATCCCTCAAATTCCTCATAACCATAGCCTCATCCACCTCATCCCTCCAAGACCTTCTCGGTCGTCCCCTCTTCCTCCGCCCAATCGGGCTCCAATCAGTCACCATTCCAATCCACTTACTGGCACTAGCTCTCCTCGCATGACCATACCACATCAATCTTTTCTCCTCTATGAATTTTATTATATCAAATTCCACCCTCATTCTCCCTCTGATATCCTCATTCCTCACCTTATCCATCCTAGTCAACGCACAGCATCTTCTCCAATATTCCATCTCGACAGCTCTTATTTTACTCTTTGTCTTCTTGTTGGTTACCCACACCTCTGCACCGTAAGTCATAATACTTCTAATAATTGCATTAAATATTCTGTGCTTAGTTTTCTTATGAATATTCCTACTCCATATGACGGGGTGCAACTGCCTTATGCAACTTCTTGTCTGTGCCAATCTCATTTTTATTTCCTCCTCTGTATCGCCGGTTTGCGTGATGGTGAACCCTAAGTATTTGAATTTATTGGCTCCTTTTATTTCAGTATTGCAGTCAATGGCCAAATTTTGCGTGAAATTGCAATTTGTCTGCAAATATTCAGTTTTGTCCATATTCATTTCCAAACCAGCCTTTTCGTACTCTTCTTTCAATTTCCTCATCATATATCCCAGATCATCCTCATCCTGTGCAATAACAACCTGGTCGTCTGCGAAACAGAGGGTGAAAAGGTGCTCTCCTCGGACGGGTATTCCCATTCCTTGGCACTTTCTTTTCCAAGTTCTCAAGTTCTCTAAGAATATCTTGAAAAGGGTTGGAGATGAGCTGCAGCCTTGTAACAAGCCTTTTAATGTTTCAAATGGTTGTGTTATATTTTTACCTATCCTTATACCAATCCTGTTCTGTTTATAAAGTTGGATTGTGGCATTGATGAGATTTCTAGGTATATCAAGGTTTTTCATTGCTTTCCAGAGTCCATTTCTGGGCACTGTATCATAGGCTTTCTTGAGGTCCACAAAAGCAAGATGTACTGACCTGTTTTTTGCACACTTTTTCTGTATGATCTGTTGCAGAGTATATATATGATCTACACATGACTTTCCTGCCGAGAATCCTGCTTGTTCCTGTCCAATTTTCCCTTCTATCTCTTTCTCAAGCTTCATTTTTTAAATTTTTCCATAGACTCTGGCCATTGTTGGTAGAACTGCAATACCTCTGTAATTTTCACACTTATTCCTGTTGCCTTTTTTAAATATAGAGGACATGTGTGCTATTTTCCATTCTCCTGGTGCCTCCTCCCCATTAATTACTCTCTGGAACAGCAATGTCAAGATCCTGAACAATTTTTTAGATCCACACTTGATCAGCTCTGGATTAATACCTCCTGGTCCCGCTGACTTATTATTTTTCAAAGTTCCAATAACGCTTTCTACTTCATCTTGTATTACGAAAACTTCATGTTGCTCCTGCTCCTCTTGCGTTGCACCATTGTCCAGAAACTCTGGTCTTGATTCCGTGAGCAGGTTTTTATAGTACTCCTCCCAGTCTGCAGGTTTCATTTGAGTTACACTTATTTTGTCCTTTCTGTTTGTTCGAAGGGTTTTCAACACTCTCCAGGATTCAGAGCTTCTTGCACCTCCAATATATTGATCTATAAGTGAACATCGTTTTTCCCACTGATTGTTAATCTCCCTTACTACCAACTTTTTCACCTCTTTATTCTTCTCTCTATACTTCCACAAGTCCTCTATGTTTTTTGTATTCAACCATCTCTCATACAGCACTTTTTTATTATAAATTTCTTGCTTTGTTACTTCTGTTAAGTTGTACTTATACTTCCTTTGATCATTTACTTCCTCTCCCAATGCCTCCAATGCTGCTTGGTGTATACATTGCTTTATGTGGCTATAGATTTCTTCTGGGCTGTCAAACCTGAATTCCATTAATTTCTGGTCCAATCTTCTTTGATACAGATCTCTTATAGTGACGTCCTGCAGGAGATCCAACTTATACTTTTTCAATTTTTCCCCTGCAGTACCTATTTTCTCACAACCAGAAATCTCTTTATTATCGGGTTTACAGCCGATAATAATAACGCACTTGATATTTTAATGTGATATTATGTCAATGTCCAACTTGATTGCTAGGCCTACTTGAAGGTTATTGGGGCTGCTTCGAACTGGGGCCTACTAGTCGTGATTTATCAAACAAGAGAATAATAGTGGAGATAGCTCAAAAAGTGTATTGTCTCATTGTTGGTTCTTGATTGTACTAAACATAGTTGGTTGAAGAAAATCTTCAGTAGGTGGAGTTGAAGCTGTAGTCTTTTTTACCACTCAAACAGGATTAATATTTATTCTATTCCCAGATGAATATTTATCAATCTATAAATGAGTGAATTAAGGATGTTTATTTATTATGATTGACAATATTCCTGGGCTATTTTACTCGATGCAAATGAAAATAATGATTCAATGATTTGGGATTTGAAAATTCATCAATTTTAGTGTCTTAATTTTATTTGACCCTGTTTTAGAGCTTAGCAGGTCTGAATGCAATGAATGTTGCTCAAAATTCGATAAGTCGACTAGCGAATAAGCTTTTGTGTGGTATTATTTAAATGGCCGGCTACAGTTCACTCTAGAAACAAGGTATCTTTACTGCCTTCAACATCAGCCTTTGCCTGGCTATTTATGGGGGCTCTAATACAGAGCGAGCCTCACTGGCCGGAGGTGTTGCAGTCGTTCCGTTCTACACGCCGTTACATGTTTCATCCCTTAGGCAAAACTGGGGGTATGAAATTATAACCCTAACAGCACCCACAAAGGCGCTAATGTCCGGATGGACGGGCGCGCTCTTAGTTGATGTTATGCGCTCCGCAATATCGTAAATAGGCCACAGACCAACCAGCATTGCTGCCTTGCTAAACGGAATTACGAGTATAGACCTCTCCCTTCGTCTAGGATAGATGACGGTATTAGCATCTTGTTGCAGGTCATAGGAATTTACAAGGAAACAGATAAGGTTCTTTAAATATGGAAGCAAGACAACTTGATATAAGCCTGCTAGAAAGTACAGTCATGCAAATTTAAAAATGTTCAGGGAACGCGAATGGAGCAGTAAATTCTTGGAAATTTATTCTGGACTTTCATTTTTATGTCTATAAAGCAAGAATACTCTGTTTACTCAGTAAAGACTAGAAAAGCATTGTAATTCGAGTTAATTCACCGTCAACAAGTGATGGGTGAATGTTTAGTTATTTCCGAGGGTAGTTTTGGTTTTGAATCCTGAATAATTGGCATGTGAATTGAAAATTAATTTCAACAAAGATTTCAAAAAATTGTAGAAAGACAAAAATTAACTTTAAAAATATTTTTAAGACTCATTTTTTGTTGAGAATATGAATTTTTGATTTTATTATCAACTAGCATTTCACACGGTTTTGCCAGGGAATCCAGCTTGAAGTTCCTCTTTTATACAAAATAATTATGTCAGGCAGTCCAAGAATCAAACCTGTAAAAATAAGATCAGTTGAAGAAAGTGGCGTACCGATGTTTCAAGCGCCCTTACCGCAGTTAAAGCAGCTTACCGATTGGTTTCATAGCAACAAACTCAAGCTGAATGTCAAAAAGACTAATTTTATTAAATGTTCAATGATAAACAATGAATACAATCATACTATCACATTAATGCTAGATTCTGGTATGGAATGCCATTCGACAATGGGAACTAAGTTTTTGGGTCTGGAGCTGCAGTCAAATTTAAAATGGGATAATGAAATTAAAAGCCTTAGGAAAAAGTTATCCCATGCGGTTTTTGCTTTGAAGACTTTGAGAAATTTTTCGTACAAAAAAACAGCCTTAGCGGTCTATCATGGGTATTTTATGTCCCAGGTTCGTTATGGTGTGATATTCTGGGGTGGTAGTGAGGGAAATATCAATGCAATATTCAGATTGCAAAAGAAAGCGTTGCGAATAATTGAAGGATTTAGTGCAAGGCAGTCATGTCGACCGATTTTCAGAAAATTAGGACTGCTTACAATGCCAGCACTGTATTTTTTGAGATTGCCGTGTATTCGCATAAGAATCAGAGTAATTATGAAAATAATATAATCGCTCACCCATACAACACAAGACATGGAGAGTCAACACTTCGGTACCCCATGCATAGGCTGACTCTGATCGAGAAGGCGCCACACTATTCGGGTATAAAGATTTTAAATTGTTTGCCCAAAGTTTTAAAAGGTTACGGTCAAGACAAATTCGTGAAGGAGCTCAGGAAGTTGCTTATTGATGCCTGTCCTTACTCTCTGGCTGAATGTTATGGGGTTTTTCGGAGACAAAATGTTGAATAGAATCTGTTTTTTTTTCTTTAAATATGTTTTTATAGATGAACGAACGCTTGATGAATGGCTGATGAATTAGTTTAGTTGAAGTGAATTGACGTGTCACATGCTGTGCGAGCCTAGCTCGATAGATGCAGCTTAACGTGACTATTAACAAATTTATTTTTATTTTATTTATTTATTTGTGTAAAGCCATCCATGTCACTTGTGCAGAGGGCATTCTTTAATGTCGTGTTCTAGATATTAAAGAACATGGGTTCTTTAACCCGCTAGTACGTACTTCAAGCTTCAAGTGAAGTAGACTGACTGGAGTGTTGAGCTGTTTAGTCCGACCGAATATTTTTCCGACTGCCCCCACTAGAATGGTTGTGTGCCACACGCGCATTCTAGTAGCGGCTCATATTTTATTAAATATAAACCTTATTCATATTATTGATATTTTTATATCTAAAAAAAAATGTGGTCTATTTAGTAAATTGGATGAGAACTCATTTGAAATTTGATACGTAACAACTTAAAAACTTAATTTATAAGAAAAAATACAATGACATAAATAAATATCAGGTAAAACGGTAAGGAATGCAAATTACCAATACAAATACAAATTTTTACATACATATTGATAAAACAGTGCTATCCATGACAACATTATGAGGGGCACTAAAAACTCTGTCAAAATACACCATTTTCTATTAAAAAATCCAAAAATTTTCTGGGGGTGGCCCCCGGACCCCCCCCTTTGGTTGGGGGGTATGGAATAACCCAAACCCCCCGGTGTTTGCCCCCCCGAAATCACCTCCTGGATCCGCCACTGGCCCCTCAGAGCCTTGCGCCCTGGAGCGACAGCTCCACTCGCTCCATTATCGGTACGCCACTGGTTGAAGAAGAGCAGTTGTAGATAAGCACCCCTGCCGATTGTCAATTCTCTGTTCTTTATTAAAAGCAATGAGTAGCTAAAATATCACGACAGTCTCCACGTAAGGAGAATTCACTTAGGTCTATACTGTATGAAATAGCAAAAATTAGTAACGCAAGTTTGGTCTACATTTTTTTAATTCTTTGTAGCGAGTTCTTTCCCGAAGTATAATTTTCAAACTAAAAGAAACCCCGATAGAAAAGAACTCAGCCAAGTTGTTATTTCTTTTTCTGCACTTGATGTAAATCACTTTGGCAGGTCAAAAATATTCGATTTTCTTTTTCCGACCACACCCCGCCAACCCAGTTCCAACCGGCCACCAAATACCAATCTGCGGAGTTCATTTGCATTCTTCAATCACCAGCCTTTCTTTCTTCCACATGCCCTTTTCGAAGCTGCCAAAATACACAAACGACAGTCCACGAACTTCGACGTTGTTATTACTCCAACAGCACACTAACAATCAATCCTCTCAACGATCACGTAACACAAACATTTAGCCTCAGTTTTTGAGCCATTTTTTGTTTCCACGTAACTCGAGCTTCTCAACTCACTGCACTTGCCAACATAACATTCAGAGTAAGGTCGCTGAAGAACATGAATGGAAATCAAAAATTCCTCATTTGCACTATTAGGTCATAACACAGCTCCATTCTCTTGATCCTGTACATCTCAAGTTCAAAAGCTGGAAAAATCATAATTTTAGATAGAGGTATTGAGATTCAGAGTATGTACAATCATACTACAACTCTTATGTTGTACATTCATTCAAAATTATGGAGCTTGGAGATAGATCACTCCCAATTATAGGTATCATGTAACGAGAACATCATGAATGGAGGATGGTCACTGCATATGTCAAGGAAATGCTTCAAGAAGGATCTGGCTGATAGTTAGGCAGATTAAGAAATTATTGGGGGAAACAGTTCCAGCCGGGTCCAGGAGGAGGTGGTTTTTAGACAGTAAGACAGTATTGTTAGCCAAGTTAAAATACTAGGAAGAGAAACTAGTTTCCGTTGTTATACCATTATCAATCTCAAACTAACTAAAACTAGAGTAGCTTGATATATACTGAAAATTGAATGATACTATTGGCTAAGCGAAAAAGAGGCTGATCTTCATTGATGATTGTGATTGGCTGAAGGCCATAAGAAGTCACGCCCCCTGATGGGAGAAGTAGCAAGCAAAAGTAAGAGTAAAAATCCGTGAACATCTAGAAAGTAACAAAGAAGAACAATACACTATCAGACTAGAGTTGAATCAATTTAAAATTAAAAAATAAAAGCTCACTGAAATGCAGTCAAGGTCAACCGAGAAAGACACGAAAGTACCGTTTTTGAGATGTAGGCTAGAATTATGATGAAACCAAGTTAGTTGTATTTTGGTTCTTGATTTGACTCTTATTTTTGCTTGTTATGGCCTTCAGCCAGTCACAACCATTAATGAAGGTCAGCCTCTTTCTCGCTTAGCCAATAGTATCATTCCATGTTAAGTATATATTAAGCAAATCTGTACTTTAGTTTTAGTTTGTTTGAGATTGATAATGTTATAACAACCGAAATTAGTTTCCCAATTTTCTTTAATAAATGTGGTTTTTACAATTTCGTCTTATTATTCCATATGGATACCTTCCACAATATCACCTTCGCCACTACAAAGAAAGATACTAGGAAGAGCCTGGCATGCCGTGCATTGTTACATTTTTACATCCCCATCTAAAAAAATCATTCAAAATTACATGAGAGATATAATGGTTTACAAGATGAGGAAATGCGTATGAATTTGAGTGTTGTATGGTTACAACAATTTTCATTCATCTCTTTGATGAATTAAACGTCCCTAGCTACTAGGCGACAAGGCTTTCCAAACTGAGAAACTTATTCGATAGAATGCACTAGAGTACAAGAGTCCAGCAGGATCTTCAATCTATCTCAATTCCTCTACAACAGTGCTCTATAGAAATAAGTGTGTCCGTTTGGATGGCGCTTAGATTGAGAAGATATCCAACGAAAAATAGTTTAGTAAAATAAGAGGCGATAGCAGATGGCAATCTGTTTGAGGATATTTCGTCTCCAAGGAGAGTTGGAAAAATTTAAGGGATGAACACTTTAGCTTGGGAATAGGAATCTGCTAATAATATTTGATATTTTTCATAATAATTCTAATATCTTAAGCATTTTTATTCTCTTTGTGAGGGACAAAATTACAACAAAGTTTTGATGTTGAAGATTCATCTTGTTTCCACTAATATATAACAAAAACTTAAAAAACACTTTTAAGTGGAAATTATAACTCAAGTTATGTTGTGACGGCCGTTTCACTCTGTTGTGAAGAGCAGACGACCCACAGTACACTGATTTAAGCTCAAACTCATGCCTTAAATCAGTGTACTGTGGGTCGTATGACGATGCTCTTGACAACAGAGTGAAGCGGCTGTCACGCTATAAACTTAGTTATAATTTCCACTTAAAAGTGTTTTTCAAGTTTTATTAAAAAAGTTGATATTATGGTAATAGTTTAAGCCATTATACCAAAATCAATACAATTTTTTTCTTCAATTAATTATCTGTCTTCTAATAACATTGATTAGTATTAACAAATTTTGATAATGTGCTGGTCAATACTAAAAGTCATCTCGTTCTGCATTATATACATCAGTCATGTTTCTATACTTTCAAGTACCGGGTAATCAATCAGAATCCGAAAGTTTCGCGCTTTTACTTTGACAAAAATCATGTGATAACCTTATTACTTCAATCTCTTTTTTTGTTTTTTTTTGAGGATGAAGCCCACATAGGTCTGAGACCTGTACGTGGGTAATGAGTTGAATGATGGTGATTTATGAGTTGGACCTACAGTTTTAGGTGGGTCCCGAACCACCGGGAAGTAATTTTCAGCAGAGAACATTTTTTTGCTGTCTTTTTTGTCTTTTTTGCTGGCCAATCTAATCGGTCACCGTTACAAACAGGACCTACGAGAACGCAGCTTATCTATCTGATTGAACAGATACCTGCTACGGCTCGCGGCTATCAAGAAGTTTAGTTGGTTCTTTTTTACAAATTGGATTCAAAGGTTTCGTCCATTAAGCTGAAACAGTAAGCAGAAATAAATTAGTTAAAATTATTTTTTTCCTGGAAAAGCTTCATTGTTAACTATTTAATCACGGATTTTACTGTCTGATGTATTCTAATTCTGCATCAAAATTCTGAATCAAAGTAGGCCTTTTTCACATGGAAAGTTAATGCAATGGTTGCTTCTCATCATTTTCAGAGCGAGCTGAAGAGCTTTGTCTCTACATCCAGTTGTGTTTTTCAATGCCCTCTTAATCCCTTGTATGCTTTCAAGAAAGAAACATGGACAGCTCTCCTCTTCTGACACCCAGAAAATTTCCAATTCTTTTTCTGTGAAAATTTGTGGAGCGCTTTTCGTTAGCAGTTGCATGACGGTCTCATTCACTGTACTAAATCTGTTCGCAGTCGAAGCAAACTTTTAATCGCATCAGATCTGCTTTTCTCCCTTGTTGTTTTCATCCTGTGCGGTCAAGTTCTTAGCAGAACGACTACATCAGGCAACTTCAAGCTCAGGAAAAAATTAAGAAAAATGAGAATCTACTTCGGACTGCACCCTTTGCTCCCTATTTCCGTTTGTGAGCATTAAAAGTTACGTTTTGCTACGATTCCGGCTCCTGTTCTACGCTTCAGCTACTCCCAGAAGATTAAAATTAATACCGGAAACTAACTTTTTCTTGTAGCAGAAAAATACAATTCTTTTTTTTATGTCTCTAGTCTTATGGATGCAAAGAAGCTGAAAGTATTTTCTCTGTAAGCTATACTTTGAAAACTTATTATCAGAAGTAAATCAGACAATTTTAATGAAAGCACCCAGTGAATACAGGAATAATTAGTGTTCCTCTCCCCATTCAAATTACAATGGTTTGTTTTTTTTGGTATTGTGATGCTTACTGAAGGTACACGCATACATCCATAGATAGTAAATTTCGACCTCTGTAATAAGAAACGATCTTTTATTGGTGCATTCTCACTAAATACCAGATAAAGATTATTTGCAATTTGGAATAGATGGTTTCAATGAATGTTTACCGCTGTAGAATGAAGAAAATAGTATTGAATCTATCAGTGAATAGCTACAATAAGTTTACAGCTTTTAAGCAGTAGATAATTTTTTTTTTGGAAAACTAGTAATAATTGGATACTAGGACACATGCCTTTACCTCGGAACTAATTCAGCAACTAGTTAACTACCATACCTTTTCATTGATTTTTTTTTTATTTATCTAAAGTGCATACAAATTGGAAAGAAACAACTTAACGGCAGTCTTTTAGTCCAAAATCTTTTTTGAATAGTTCATCAAAATCTTTAAAGGCATGAGGCACATGTCTCAATAAATAAATATTTATTTTTAATAATGTATCAGTTTTATTTATATTAAGTTTATATCATAAACATTCACGTCATTACTTGTTGTTTGAATGTCTCTGAATTCAAGTTACTAGACTTTTTACTAAGGCCACCCCTGTGTTCCGGAGGACACGTTGAGTCTATCGGTCCTAGCTGTCTAAAAAAATATTGGTTAAGTCACGTTAGAGGCCCTAAAAATGTTTTCAGGTGTGACTTTTAGTTGAGGACTTTAGACCTAAGCCAGCCATTATTATTAATGTTGCAGTGTCAAAAAGAACTTTCAAGTGGCTTGTTCATACATATCTTCTGGCATGTTTCTAGTCCGTGACATTGTAGATCACGGGGTGGATTTTATGTTTCAGATTTATTGGCAATTGTAAAGTATCAGGAGAAGAGTATTACAGCGTAAGATTTATTGCCGTGAAGGCAATTGACATAGCAGGGAGCCAGCCTTGGACCAACAAATAGTAAATCGCTTCCAAAGCAAGAGCTACATTGTCCTTTCCATCGCGAGCTACAAAACGAGCTTATTACAGCGATAACTTTCTTCAGCTTTCAGCAGATTCTTGCTTACAACTGGATGGTTGAAGGTACTGTACTGACTGTGATCCGGTTTCTTCTCTTCTCAGGCTATATGAGCAGAAAGAAAACATGAAGCATGAACAGGTGAGAAAAGATGCAGGTTCACTCCAACAAAATTGAGAAAAACATGTTAACGGAAATTATTCCAGGCGGAATTCGGGGAAACGTGATCAGGAAAATTACGAGGAGAGGAGATTGGCGCTCAAAATCTCAAGTTTATATTCAATTTATTTATTGTCAATAGAACATTATATATATATTAAAAAAATTACACCACTTCTCATAATAATAGTAATGATAATAATATTATTATTATTATTATTATTATTATTAATAATAATGAATATCTACATAAGACATCATAAATGAAATAATTGTTTCATCCCTCTTTAAGCAAAACTTGTGCTGAAAGATGGTGCATCTCTAAAATGCCAATATCGTATAAGAGATTAAATTGAAAAAATAACATACAAGGAATCTGAAAACACATTCTTATCTGTTCTGCTCATTCATTATTCAAATGCTTGTATATGTACATTACATTCTGTAAGTAATTATTAATAGCTAAATGTTATTAAATCTTTTCTCAATTTAGAAGAGTGATCAATGAATCTTATTTGATAGAAACATGACAGCAGATAATTTCAAGTTAGGTATTGAGTAGTTTTGAAAAGTGCTGTTAAATCGCAGTTTTTAAAATCGCAGTATTTCAAAATTGCGCACTAAAGATCTTACCAATACTCTGCAATCGATCAATCTCAGACCAAAAACGCTTGTTCAATAACAATTTATTACTTCATTCTAGTATTCTAGAATTAATCAATTCTAAATTCTATTACTTCTCAGATGTTTGAGGTAATGCACAAATAAACACTGTAGTAGTAGTCTCTTAGCTTGTAATATTGTTACCCATTAACTTCCTATTAAATTGGTTCTACTACACTACAAAATGTAAAATTTACTCAAAAAGAAGTTTTCATGTGATTAAAAATGTGAATTGGAATAAGCTTACGTAAAGCCTTGAATGATTACATATTTCGCACTACTTTCTCAAACTCTTGCATTTACAACACAAAATAAATAAAATCTCTCTAAAAATTTGTTCATATGTTTTTTACTTTTTCAATCCAAGGCTAGCATTTCTCTCTATCAGTATCAAGCTTTGAGCACAAACAAATATTTCAAACATTAGGCAGAGCAGTAGTTGTCTTCTGATCAAGTTACTCAGTTGAGAAAACTGGAAGACTATCATTAGCTATTATGAAGCTCTGAATGTTGCGGAAAATTCCTAGCAAACGATTGGCTTGGAAGATATTGTGAAGAATTGCAGAAGAAAGAAGAGACAACGTGATCTGAATGCATATTATCTCAGCTGCAACAGTGAACGCTGCTTTCTCTTCTCACTGGAAAAGAACAAAAGTTCAGAGATTAATGTTATGACAATGTAGCGATTACAAGAGCCTCGCAGTCAAAATTAAAAAGTGAGGAAGCAATTTAGAAACACAGATGTTGAAAGGAAAGAAATGATCAAAGGAAAACAAGAAACTTTCACCCAGTTAAGGATCCGAGCTAATAAAAAGGCTATGTTTGTTTTTAATTCGCAAGGACGAAAGAAGCAGGAGTTCTAGAATTTACTGTATCACCCCCTTTTTGTGCTGGGGTGGCTTTTATTACTCCACTTACCCCATTTAATGTCCTCATAGTAAAAGAAAAACTTTCTCTTACTCTATCTGAGAAGTTGCTTTAGGCGATTTCACAACGTCGCTTTGAATTAATTCTACGCTGCTCGTCAAGAGTTGTGCATGAAAACATCGCGGTTGCATCTCTTGTTGACTACAAATAACATGTTTGTGAGCAAAGCATGTTTTGTTTGTTTATGCCACCCGTATGGGTGATCTGACAGTATTGTTGCATGTGTTTGATCAAGAGCACTCGACTGCATAAACTGGCAACTTCATTATAAGAATTATTCTTCCCTGTTCAATTGTGATAGCCTGTATGATGGTTGAGGTTGACAACTAATGAACATATCACACAGAGCAAACTCAACCGTCTTCAAAAGTAGAACAGTGATAAGTCTATTAAGACTTTTATGAAAGATAATTTATCCCTGATATTGAGGAGCCTGAAACACTGTTGAACACAACTTATTTATCGAATACGAACTTAGAAGACTTCGTAAGCTTGATGATCTAAGAGAGATTAGACAGAACTTTTATAGGCTATGGATATTATGGCTATAATCTATCTAATAATGATAATAGGATGAATCACGACAACCACGAATAATTATTTATTGTTAATGTTTAAAACCTCAATTCTTTCTAGGTATTCTCTTCGTATTACCTTTAGGTCACTGAGGTTTGTTAACTTGGCAGCATAGCCCCTTCCTCTTCATAATACAAAAAGCATTGATTGTCATAAACTGATAAATATATGACAAGAGATTAATATAACAACAGAGTTCTAATTTGACAATAGATAGGCTATGCCGATAAGGCAGAATACAGGACGAGTGGAATGCGTGGTTGCATGTCCTGTATATCAAAAAGACAATTATTATTATCTCAGTATATCTCTCATTATTATTTTTTTTTTTTGTTTTTTGCTTATGATTCCACATGAGTTTAAAACTTTTGTGTGAGTAAAGATGTGAATGATTGCAAAAAAAGCTAACTTACACCAATGCACAATTGCACATTGCACACACTACACCTCATTCATCAAATAATTGTTTTTGATGGAAAAATACACATGATGAAAAACGCTATAAAGGTGAGCTAACTAATCATTATTCTAAATCCTGAAATACAGTAGCCTTTTGTTGTATATTATTCGCTTTATTTTTATTTATCAATAAACAGAGACGGCTCAAGGAAAAATCTTCACCCGAGAAAGAATCCTTCTAGTCGCACCCTGCAGGAGTCTACGGAATGATAAGCAATATAATATTATTATTAGTAATTTCTATATAAATATGAATCCAAATACCACTGATTGACTGACTCATTTAAACGCATTTAAATTGAATACGTTCAATTTGATAGGTTAAGTCTCATTTCGTGAGCATTATTTTTGATGGTTTTAATCAGTTTTTCAGGAACCATTCGCGCAAAAAAATTCTCTTGATGCCCTAGATCAGCGAACACATAAGACCGGTCTTATGGTCTTATGGGTTCGTTGCCCTAGATGCATGATAAGAAACTGAATAGAAATTCGACCAAAACTGACGTTTTTTGAAAATTGAGCTATTATTGTCAAACTTTCTCAAATATTACGTGTATTATAAGATTGTCGAAAACTTCCCCAAAATATGATCAAAATTCACAGATTATGGTCCTCTCTTCTATGTATGATTGTACTATGTGGACAAAAAAACTGAAACTTGATGTATGATACCTTGTCTGGCTCAAGCTGCTAGATCAGAAAGTAACATTCATTTTTGAATTAATCAAAATTATTTTCATATTTAGTATTTTTTGCCATTGGCGTGACGCCCCCCTGGCTGCTGTGCCCAATGCGTCCGCCTTACTCGCCCAACCCACGCAACGGCCATAGGAGAATGAATGGTAAGTTTCGTGAGAAATGTTTTCAAACAAACGACATTAATTCTTCATGAATAGTGTTCTTAACACTAAGCCACCTGTCTCTCATCTGTTTGCAAAACGTTTGTTTTATTTTATATTTTATTGAGACAGACTTCTCACTAATCTTTGTCATGAATATTATTGTATTGATCAAAGATGAAATTGTTCGACATGGTGATTTAAATTCCTGGATTTCTTGTTCCATGACGAACTGCGTTGTTGATATTAACTTTTCAAGTGAATTAAACGACTTGCAGTCAAATTTTATTTAAAATAAGTAGTATTTCACTGCAAGTCGTTTAATTCACTTGAAAAGTTAATGGTGATTTAATTGTTGTTTTAGAAGAAAAATAATAATTTAATCCATAATTTCTAGAATATACTGTACTAAGAAAGAGCTATTGAATAACAATTTATCTAACAGTATTCAGGTCGACTGCAAAATTATGAAAAGTTCCACCAGCTTTATGATATCATTCCCTTTGCTAATTGGTTGCTCTTGTTGCCATCAGTAAGGGCAATGAACATTCACCTGGTCTCCTGATAGAGATAGAGCACGAAAGACCACGACCCGCTATAAAAAATACATCACTGCTATCTGCTAATAGTGTTTGTTGAATCGATCGCAGCCCGAAAAACTACTTCTGATTGGAGCTGCTGCACGATAGAATTTTCCACGCCAGGTTACAATGGACATACCTGAAAAAAATATTTGCTAGATACTGCATGCTCTACACTCTCTTTATTAGCTTTGTTAATTAACATTGAAAAGTGAAGAAGTCAATTGGAATTTAATTTTTGATAGTGTTCACTCTGTGCGTGAAAAACAGGAGACCATATTTAACAGTGGATATGGAGAGTCATAAATTAAAATCAATTCAACTCAATTTTGTCCAATTACAAACGGTTTCAGTTGAATATTTCTATCCCTTTTCATATTCCCTTCACTTTATTATATCGCTCATGATTTCTAATGTTGCAACTGCTACCCATCTCACAAACTTGCAAAGATCTGAGTATAGTCATGTCCCCCCCCCCCCCCCCCCCCCCACCAAAATCGTAGTCTCATTGGAAAATGAACTGAAAAATAATAAAATTAATTTACCAACTAGTGAAATCGTATTAAACTTTCAAAATATGAAGTGTGCTTATAGCTCATTGACCGAACGAAGAGAGATCTCTGTTTCAAGTCAACCGTTTTGCATTTGTCTATTTGTGACGCATTTACGGCTAAACGCGTGGACCAAATTCAATGAAATTCTGCATGAATCTTCCTTTAAGGAATGCCCAGCGATATATTTGTAAGGATTTTCGAAATTTGCTTGGATTTAAATGATTTTTAAAGGGGAAAAGTAAGGCTCTTAGGCATCCTTCTATTGGAACATATGATTTTTAAAATGAGCTTTTTTATCATATTTATTATGCAATTGGAATTAAATTTATAGATAGCCCTCGTGCCCCCTTATTCATCTGGTTCCTTATTCATCCATTCCTTTACGAGAGTTACAAAACTTCGCGCTGGTCGCGTCTCAATATTTGCCTAGGCTTATAAGAATAACATATTGGTTTGTTGCATTTCTAATATTTCAAGTAAAGCTAGGTATATAGCTATATAGCTCTGCTACAAGTTTGAAAAGTGACACTGCAGATCTGCTATATAGCCCAGCTATATAACAAATTTAAGCCTATTTTCACAGCTATATAGCAGAAGACGAGCTATCCAAAATTTTCGGTAAACATCAAAGGAAATCTGAGCTATATCTAGCTCTGCTACATATAGCTCTGCTATATTTTTGTTTGTAGCAGAGCTAGATGTAGCTGCCCCCTTCCTAGAGGCCGCCGTGGTACCTTCGATGTCTCATTTTTACTGTGATTACTCATTTTCTTTGTGCAACAATGGAGAATTTTTTAAGTGAATTCGACTGGAGTAAAGACAACATTATAAAGTTGATCCGACTTCCAAAAAGAACAAGGTTCTCTATTCGACCTGTTTTTTTTTTATGTTTGGACATCAATCATTTGAACCGATTTCGATGAATTTTTTTTAATGAAAGAGCATCGCTCAGCGGTGGTCCCATCCAAGTTTTGCAAGGATCGGCCCAATACTTAGCCCAATAGCATAATATTAAACCCAAAGGAGCATTCATCGATGTCTTTATTTCAATCTTGTTTGAATAGGATAGTTCCACACACAACCGCCAGTCGGATAACCGATGTCGTTTACCAGGCTGATCATTGTATCATATGGAGTGCTTCACATCTAGACGATTTTCAAAATCATATGATGCAATGCGATTATGCCGGGTAAACGACATTGGTTACCTAAAGCTGGTTCAGTGTGAAACAAGCACGTAATGTCCCGTTTTGACCAATCAGGTGAACTTGATTTGAATCGAGAATAAGAAGAATATAATATTTGTAAGGATTTTCGAAATTTGCTTGGATTTAAATGATTTTTAAAGGGGAAAAGTAAGGCTCTTAGGCATCCTTCTATTGGAACATATGATTTTTAAAATGAGCTTTTTTATCATATTTATTATGCAATTGGAATTAAATTTATAGATAGCCCTCGTGCCCCCTTATTCATCTGGTTCCTTATTCATCCATTCCTTTACGAGAGTTACAAAACTTCGCGCTGGTCGCGTCTCAATATTTGCCTAGGCTTATAAGAATAACATATTGGTTTGTTGCATTTCTAATATTTCAAGTAAAGCTAGGTATATAGCTATATAGCTCTGCTACAAGTTTGAAAAGTGACACTGCAGATCTGCTATATAGCCCAGCTATATAACAAATTTAAGCCTATTTTCACAGCTATATAGCAGAAGACGAGCTATCCAAAATTTTCGGTAAACATCAAAGGAAATCTGAGCTATATCTAGCTCTGCTACATATAGCTCTGCTATATTTTTGTTTGTAGCAGAGCTAGATGTAGCTGCCCCCTTCCTAGAGGCCGCCGTGGTACCTTCGATGTCTCATTTTTACTGTGATTACTCATTTTCTTTGTGCAACAATGGAGAATTTTTTAAGTGAATTCGACTGGAGTAAAGACAACATTATAAAGTTGATCCGACTTCCAAAAAGAACAAGGTTCTATATTCGACCTGTTTTTTTTTTATGTTTGGACATCAATCATTTGAACCGATTTCGATGATTTTTTTTTAATGAAAGAGCATCGCTCAGCGGTGGTCCCATCCAAGTTTTGCAAGGATCGGCCCAATACTTAGCCCAATAGCATAATATTAAACAAAAAGGAGCATTCATCGATGTCTTTATTTCAATCTTGTTTGAATAGGATAGTTCCACACACAACCGCCAGTCGGATAACCGATGTCGTTTACCAGGCTGATCATTGTATCATATGGAGTGCTTCACATCTAGACGATTTTCAAAATCATATGATGCAATGCGATTATGCCGGGTAAACGACATTGGTTACCTAAAGCTGGTTCAGTGTGAAACAAGCACGTAATGTCCCGTTTTGACCAATCAGGTGAACTTGATTTGAATCGAGAATAAGAAGAATATAATATTACCGTACTGTTCATAAATGTTCATAATATGAACATTGTAAATAATTATTTCAAAGTTCATCTGGCTGGAAACTGAACACTCCGGTTCTTCCCAAGCTATATGTAGCTCTGCTACACAGAATGGCATACAATTTGCTTATAGCAGAGCTACATCTAGCAGAGCTATATGTAGCTGACAGAGCTATATAAAGCTCATTTTTTATATAGCTCTGCTATATAGCTTTAGTGTACTATAGTGATTACTAAGTAAATTGTAATGTTATTTGTGCTATGTTATTAATGAAATTAGTTTGTTCAACCTCACATGCCTTCTTATTTCATCTGCTCGAGTCTAATCCAGGCATTTTTCATTATCAACAACATCTGTATGCGAGAAGATGAACAAAAAAATAATTATTTATCTCAAGTGGATAAGCCTATCGAATGAAAAAATAGCTACAAAAATTCTAATTGCCTAGCAACGAAGTATCCAAGAAGAGTATCCAACTTAAAATAATTAATTATACTAGGCTTCTGCAGCGTTATTTAGGTTGATGTAGCACAGACTTAAGCACGTACCGAGCAGATGAGGCATTACACTTACGTAGGAAACATAATTTATGACAGATGAATCAAAGCTGAATTCTAAAGGCCTATCTACACACAACCGTACCGTGACAGTGACCGTGCCCGTGCAGTAAACCGGCACGTGATCTACTGACCGTGGTCTCACAGTGACTTCCATTCACACACGACAGTCAGTCATGTGTGGGATTGCTCATCGCAAAACAGTGCTGAACTTGGGGGTTCCTACTATTGTAAAGACCTTAAGTAGAACTTGGCGGGTTTTTTAGATTATTTTTTATATTTTTCAGTTAAATAATTGGATAAAATATAATAAGGGATTGGCGATAAAAAATAATAATACAATGATAGATGGTAAAAGTAAATTCGTATGGCTTTTCGTGGTGGGGAGACCCTTACGGGTAGTTCCACCTCGCCGTTTTTTTTAACGACTGCCTTTTTTTTATATGCAACCGGGACCGACGGCTTATAGATGGTAATATTTATACTACCATCACACACGACAGTGTCGCGACCAGAACTTTCATATCATTCGGTTAGATTGTGAGCAAGTGAGTGACAAGGGCAGAATTTACAGGTAATGAGATGTTGATGTTTTCGTTAAATTTTAATTGGAAAATTAATTTTTTCATCAGAGAAATAATGGATAAAACATAAGCTGATCTTTGATTCTCCAGTCATATGCTTCTTGAATAACTCCTGAATAAGGCTCCGACTACACAGTACGCGCGTAGTCTTCATGTTCCACACAGCGTGATTAAAAATTGTTGCCGTCTAGCAGCTGTTCCTTTAATTTAAGGCTTTAAGCGAATCCTTCAGCGACTTTTTGCAGGAATGAGACCTAGCGCAATCGCATTTTTGCATTAAAAATCCCCTATATTCGTAATTACATCAAAATCGTTAGAGCCGTTTTTGAGATCCGTCGGACATACATACATACAGAAATTGTTTGTTCAATATAATAGGATAAATTGAAAACTTGCCCACCATACGGCATAATAATTATAATTATTATAAAAGTGCTCAATGAGTACTGCACTTTCATTTTTAACTTTTAACAAAAAATCTTTTTCATTTACAATATTTCTAATGAATGACCCAAATCATACAATGCTTTAATAAAACTGTATCAAAAATTCAAAATAAAAATATTTTTTCTTTCTCAGTAGTCAATGTAATAACTTTTTATTCATAAAATAGTTTCCTATTCATTTCAACTTGAACTAATACAAAATAAGAAAGTATTGTTTCATTGTAATCAAATCAATAAGTTGATAATGAGGCGACCGGTCATAAAACATGGAAACTAACAAATTTTTCTAAATTTGTGGGAAATAACTCCAATATTTTCACTATGTACATTATAAACTCAATTTTACATAAATAATAAGAAAATTTTTCATAAATTTTATTTCAAAAATCAAATACTATCTTTTTCGATCGGACGCCTTATATCAAATTTATATTAAATTGATAATTGAAAAAAATGAATCAATATTTCAACTGCTATAGCATCACTGCTATCAACTCTAAAATAAATCGGTGCCTGGAAATCTACAATCTTTAATTTTTGTAGAAAATTTACAAATCAAATTAGTTTTGTGCTTCTTAATCATTTCAAATTATTCTGAAAATTAATAACTTTTTCATGTTAAAAGTAGCATATTTTTACTATCAAAATTTTGAATTGATCTCAATAATTGGATAAGTAATAAAATTACCGAATAATCATATTATTTGTAGCACCCTATACCTACTTGTAGCACGAAATTCCTTAGTATGATCTATCCACTCATTGCTGGATAAGTGGTAATTTTATTATTACAAGAACAGCGTGTGAATATAACAATATCTCACCGCAATGGCGTATATAATTCTTGATTATTCTTCTATTGTGGAAGAAGTTATTGCTTTTTCTTTGAGTCCAAAAAGGCGGAAGAGGTGTGAGATGGAAGAAGACAAAATTGAGAGAAAGTGAAGAGGCAGTCAGGTGGTAGAAGAACGTGAAAGGAAGGATTCCTTTGTGGAGACCAGGGCAGACGTGATTCGTTTCTGTCACGGAGAATGGAATTTTTTGATATCGCTGACAGTTGGCGGGAAAGTCAAGTGTCACACGCCGAGAACTGTGAGTGGGAAAAGTCGCTGAATGTGGGATAAGAACACAGAGGACAGTGATAGGGTGTGCCAAGGAAAGGTATCAGCATCAGCAGCCACTGTAACAACCTATTCCATTCTTTCTTATTACACGGTTCTCCTTTCTTTCTGAGCAATGCGGCGCGGCAGCCATGGTCTGTCGGACTCGCTACTATCCTTCTTGCTCCAAGTTCGCGCGCGCGTTTCGCCCTTGGCGGTTTTGGTTCAGCCTCATTCGCTTCCTCATTTCACGACTTCCACCCTGACAACACTACTCAAAGGAGACTCCTACCTCCTACCTCCCAACTATTCATTCTTCGCATTCATATGATGTGATCTCACACGTTCATTCAATTCTTTCAAAAAGGTACACGTAGGTACCTACTCTTCCAAGAAGACACATCTCGTCAAAGACACATTGACTCTTTGGCAAATCTTGTGATGTGTACTCTATTCACTAAGCTTATATCACATTTCATGCAAATACAAAAACCATAAATAGGATTTTCCAGGATCCGAAATGTCAAAGACTCGTTGAATCCATCGCACCTCTTGTGTTGACAATGCATGTTCTTAAATATGATATTTTATTCTAAGATTTTGTAGAGGTATCTGATGTGTGTCTTCATGAATCATAAAGTTATGTGGTGAATTATTGAACGTCCGCCAATAATTCACCCCAAAACCTAACCTAACCTAACCTAACTAATAAAAATTAAAAAAATGAAATCTGATGCTCTCTCTAATCTGATGTGTGTCTCTTCATAAATAATAACGTTCTGATGTGTATTATTGAGGTTCATTCAAAAATTTACCCAAGAACTTTACATCAGCTGTCAAGATCCATACTAGCTTATTATTGATAATAAAATACACATAATGGTAATTTATTCGACTAAAAAAGCCTCTATGGCATCTGATATAGGCCTCCAGATTTCAGACCAAATTCAAATCCACACAATGAAAATTACTAGGCCTATAAATTGAATGTCCTTTACTTACCAGTATGACAACCCCTTAGTTCTTGGGCACCTTCTAATCATAAAAATAAATCTGAATCATTCTATCTTGAATAAAATACAACATTTGACGCATTAATATAATCTCAATTATGCATTTTTTTAAATTGCATAACTCATTAAAATACTACTCATTATGCAATTTTTTAAAAATAACAGGAATTGTATGATTTTGACATTTAAGTTCAACAGATGAAGTTTCCATTTATCATTAGAAAAATCCCTTCTTCAATTTGCTAATCAGTGATTTTAAATATTTCCTGATAATAATATAACGCACAAAAGTGAGCTGCATAAACTGTATGAACTAGTTTTCAATCCAAAACAAAAACTATACTACTTTATCGTAAAAATTTCAATTTTACTCATCATAAGCCTTGCGGTGCATTCAAATATTTGATTATTTCTTCTTTCATGGTAGAAGAATTTTGTTTCTTGACCTGAGCTTCTGACGTTTATTTTATTCATTGACATTTTCAATTTCAAAAGAGCTTTGTTGATGTTGAGATTAACATTATTAACATTATTGATAACCATTATACTACTGTCAACTTTGAATTATAATTATTCGTTTTCTCATGTTCCCTTCTCTTGAATATTGAGCAGTTTGTTGGTTTATATCTTCTTTATAAATATCGGAATGAGATAATCTTGTTTTCACTAAAAATTCACTACTCTTTTTTTATATTACAGAAAGACTGGTAATCTAAATCACATTCATTCAGTCTGTGGTCATGATTTGAAAAGTTTTTCATGATTGGTTGGTTGGTTTGGTAGAATAATTTTATATCTGTATTTTAGCACAAAGTCGCAATTTAGAGTGCTCAACTGAATCGACTAGGTCATATTATGCAGGGAAAATAATACCATTGCAGCGATATTAGAGCCGATTTGTTCATAAAACTTGGGTCATAACAATGCAATGCTATAAAAATAATCTTGAATTGAGATACTTTGCAAAATACAACCGACAGGGTTCAAACTCTCAAAGCTTTCATCACTTTATCTCAGCCTCTTCTACCCCTTCTACTTCATTGTCAATCCCTTCAAAGTCTCTTTTCTCAATTTTATAGGGATTTTGCTACTTTTGTTTGGAAACTGCAATGAAGATGCAGCAACCAAACTGCAACTTATCAACTGCTCTCATCAGAAATGATTTAAACAAAACTCATTGGGAATTGATATTTTATGACGTGCTGATGATGCTCACATGAGACCAAGACTTTTGCGTGTCTTATGGATGATGGACCAGTTTTGGGTGGGATCCAAACCACCAGGTAATCTTCATTGAGATAATTTTTTTCTGAAATATTATATTGACTGCATTGCAACTGCATAAAAATTATGGTGAGTCCGCCAAATGTCTACATTGAAAACGAATTTTGGATAGGATAATAAATAAGATAGATTGGCATTTTAATTATATAACTTTAAATAACATAAATATGCTGAAACGGAATGTGAATAATAAAGAATTTTGAGAATGTCAGTATGATGAAACAAAATGAACATTGTAGCGTCTCAATGAGTTTATCCAATTATTATTAAATGATATTCATCTCATTTTCAAAATTGACTTTTATTCTCCATCACATTAAGTTTTCTGTATGCACGCTAATAAGGAACACTAAAAACTAACTTGTTTATAAGAAAACTTGATAAACCAGAAATATTACTTTCTTCTTCTTCTTAAATCAAATAATTATCAGCATATTGTACATTGAATTTGGTTCAGCTTTCCGATCAGATATATCTGGTACGTCTAATCAGTTGAGTTATTATTTTGTTTAAATCACCTGATTGACCAAAATAGGACATTACAACATGTCATGAAAAAATATATACAAATAGAAGATTAACATGGTAGAACAAGATTTTTGAGCAACAAAGTTTAAGAACATTAACAAAAAGAGCAGAAATTTACTTTAAAAAAAATTTCAATAGTAATTTTAAGAGCATGAATATAATGAAAAAACACATTTGAATAATGATAACTTTAAGGAGCATAAATATGGTAGAACAAAATTAATGATATACAACGATAACTTTTGAGGACATGGAATTTCTATCACGTACAGTTCCGTACTCCTGTCATAAAGGCTTAGGTTCTGCCATACCCTTTTCATTGATGCAGTCTACCTCCTTGAAAGCTAAAAATGGGGGAGAGAGATCAACAAATAGAGAGAGGTCAACCTGTGGATAGGAGGATGGGATATTGGCTTTGGAAACCTGAAAGGATAGTGAAGGAGCATGAAGCCAATCCTTCTCAATAAGATGACTAAACGACCAAGGAAGGAGTCGCTAAGGTTGGCGTCAGCTTGTATCTACAGCATAAATGTACCCGATTTTCAATCAATATTTTCTCTCTTCATAGCGCCACTACAGATACGCTCCCTTATATATTATAGTTCCAGGAAAATGAAGTCTATGCCAAGATTTCCTGTTGATGCCCCATTGAAGATTGCTCGTCAGATCCTACTGGTTTATAGGATGTATGAAAAAAGGATTTGTGCCGTTGCAATGAATAATTAAATGGACTGACAAAGGGTAGAAGCCAGTATAAATATGATAAATGTGTTAATTTATACTACAGATAAACCAGTTACGATATTATTACTTTCTTCTCTTATTTGGTACACACATACCAAAATAATTTTTCCATTTTCTATAGGGTTCAGGGGCGAACCCTTGAAATTCTGGAGCATATCAACTAAGAAAATATGTCTGGGTGATACTGCCTTTGAAAGAGAAAGCTGGGTCGAAGAAGAACATCTTGGTTGGCAAATCTAAGAGTGTGTTTTGGAATCTCTTGTGAGATACATAAATTGGATGAGTCGATCAACTCACTATTTAAAAGATCACGTAGAGTATTGCAATAAGCTGTGACAAATAGGTACAGATTCACATAATGTACAGCCTAAAGCATGAGCTATTCAAAAATTTATCTCGGCAAAACAGTATTTCTCTCGGCTGAAGTATTTTAATACTATAATTGGGTCAAAGAATGGTAATAGATTTAAAACAATTATTTTAGGAAACAGTTTGTTTGAGCCTGTATTTAAAAAAAGGTATACCGTACTACATTATTGCTAAAATTAACCTTTCTAGATGGTGAAGAATATGGAATGGAAGCAACATGGTGAACTGTGGGGAAAGCCGGCAAGTAATAAATTATTTCTTTCGTTGGTGTATTTGTTGGGGATGGAACGCCTGTCCGTGCGTACTTGTAGTTTCACAGGGAATTTATGAACATTTTTATGTGCTTTCTGCACATGCCTTGTAAAAGATGAGTAACTATCATTTATATTTCCCAAGGCCATAGGAAAGCCACATTGTACGGTTCAGAGACTATTTTTTTTTTTTTTTTAACTAATAGCTAGGAGCTAGCATTAATTATCATGAATAAATAGCACTACTGTATTCCTGGATTTCTTGTTCCATGACGAACTGTGTTGTTAATATTAACTTTTTAAGTAAATTCAACGACTTGCAGACAAATTTTCATTAAGAATAAGTAGAATTTACTTACTGTGTAGGCCGAACGTTCGAATCTTGGTTGCCAGAGTGACCATTATAATACTAAATTGTGTAAGATCCCTTTTTCTTTATTTTCTTGTTTTTTGTTTATTTTGCTATTATCTTTCCTTGTCCTTTATTCCATTTCTTTTCTAGATTCCTATAAGATTCAAAAACGTTCGGCCTACAGAGTAAGTAAATTCTACTTATTCTTAATGAAAATTTGACTGTAAGTCGTTGAATTCACTTAAAAAGTTAATATTACTACTGTATTATAGTTTACTATGTGTTCTTTATGGTTCCTTTTTTCGACCTTCGCATTCACGATATATTAATGTAGATAGCCTACTCATTATGTATAGCCTGTATTTATTATGAAAATTAATTATCAAAATATCCAAGAAACATAGATAAACTATTTCGATTAAAGAGAATCTTACAGTATTCAAAAGTTTCTTGGTAGATCCTCCACAGTTGAAAGAAACAGAGTTTATAGGAAGAGATCTTTTCTATGTACATTCTAGGTTATTCAACATGCTCCCAATCAACATACTTTAATATTCAAAGATTGGTGTTATGTTTTATATAATCAACAATAATGTGATTATAAACTGAAAGATTAAATAATGGTGAAAAATATTTGTAAAATGAAAAACAATTATCTGATATATCACTGCCGCCAGCCAGAGCGACCATTATAATACTAAATTGTTGAAGATCCCTTTTTCTTTATATTCTTGTTTTTTTGTTTATTTTGCTATTATCTTTTCTTGTCTTTTACTCTATTTGTTTCTTGCTTTCACTCTCTAGTTTTCTTATAACTCTGTTTTTACTGTAATTTTTTATTACTTTCTATACTGTACAATAAATTATTCTTATTTTTATATGTTAATTCTTTTTTGACGTATTCATCGAAAAATGTTGGTTTATGTTGTACCAATAATAATTATTTTGTATGGGCACCTGAAAAACCTGCCGGTTTAGTGGGACCCGAGATGTATTTTATTAAATGAAAAATTTGATTGATTAATTGAGTTATACTAATGAAAACTAGTGTAAATATTAGCGATACCATAATTATAATAACACGGTTAAGCTTTTAAGAAGCAATACAACTCTCATATAACAAAGGTGAAGCAAAAATAAGAGTCTCATACTGCAGTCTAGTGTAGCTTATTGAGGCTGGTGTTTGGGACGACGCAAAAGTATTGGACGAACAGTGGCTATGAGCGCCATGATATTGTCAAGGGATATTGAGAAGAGCTTAAAAATGTTCCCCCAGCTTAAAAAATAAGTCCTCTTTCTTCAGACATTTTTCTTTCCGAGGAAGGTACCCTCAAGAGATAACTATCTGTAGTATTGTTGTCTTCAGCAACATTTGAAGCCCACTATAGTAGATTGTAAAAATCAGGTAAGAAATTATCCATTACAAAAATAATAAATACATTACTAATAACTATACGGTACTAAAGGTGTAAAATACATCCAAAAAAATAGAATAGATAAATACAGGAAATGACTAGATCATTGCCATGTATTATAGTTTGGAGTTGTGAAATATACTTCTGATAAGACCTATTAAAGTTTTCTTCAAATAAAGGTTGAGACAATTGGCTACGGTATTGAAAAATACATCTTTCTTTTTTTAAACAAGTAGCTTCTTCATAATACACCTTTCTCTCCAGCAGAAAGTTTTTATTAACAGAACAGTAAAAAAAGGAGGTTCCCCCGGAATTTTTTTTTAATTTCCTTCAAAACAAGCACTTTGTGTTTCTGAAGTTAAAAATCTTCCTAAAGATATCATAATTTATAGGCTAATGAAGTAATGAGGTAATGAAGTTTATATACGTAATATCCAAATTATTAGTTGATTTTGCACTAGTTTTCTCCCAAATCTAATCAATTTTCTCGAATTCTAAATTATTTATCAATTAATTTATTTATAAAAAACGCTGGTAATGAGCTTCAATGCGATGTCAATATGAATAAATTAATTTCATTTCAAAATTGGCAGAATATTAAGCCCATTCAATTGAATTTTCATTTACCTAACTATTACAACGAAATACTCATAGTACTTTTGTAAAATATGTTGAAATGTTTCTCAATAATTGGTTTATAATCGTCAACGGTTTGGGAGGGAAGGGCACGTGCCCCTGTGCCCCACCCCCAGTTCTGTTTCTGAATTATTGTGAAATAAAACACGTGCAGCTATTTAGGAACGCGAAAGCCAACTACAGGTAAAACTTTTAAAACATGTGATAAGCCTATCTAATCAGCCTTTTCTAAATCAGTTTAGGGGGGGGGGGGGGGGGCACACGTGGTTCTGTGCTTCTTTCCTAGATGCACTTTTGAATTCTTTATTTATGAATAGTACATTACCAATGCAAAGATACAACAGGCTGTTGCCCACTATCGCTTTCTTCACAAATCTACTGTAGTTTTCATATATCTTGGCAGCTGTATGTTGAGTTCAGATGCAGCATGTCCCATCTGCTACACACGCTGCCAAGTTATATGAATACTACAATACAACTAAAGAATCCAATTCTAGATCATGTCCTAGTTTCACTAGGATAATTTATTATAATACTTTCACGTTCCTCTGTGCGCCCCCCCCCCCCCCACACTCTATACACCCACTACTGATTAAAACAATTTTTTCCATATTCCTTAATATTATACCTAGTGTAACCTTTTTCTGTCTAAGGGGGCTCGTGTGTCCCTGGTGCCCCCTCCCCCCAGACAAGCTTCTGATTACATCTAGTGTATTCTCTATCCATATTCCTATTATATCCTCTGCCCATCTGGGGGGGGGGGGGCACGTGTCTCTATGTCCCCTCTAGACCCGTTACTGATTACCGTATATCTAGAGTATTCTTTATCAATTCTTTCTTCTTTATTCCTATCCGTCTGGAAGTATGCCCCTGTGCCCCTCTACAACTTCCAGTTTCTACATAATTTTGAAAGTGGATTAGAGAGAACGAACAAAGCTGTGAATGAAAGTAATTTGAAATTTCAATTGTATGGATGAAGAGAAAACTAATGAAAAACTATTGACAGTACCTGATATATTGTGCATGTGATAACTAAGTAGAATTAGTTGAGATAGGGAAAAATTCTATCACGGTAGAAAATCAGGATATATCTCCAGAAAAGATGCTGAATAACAATCAAATTGAATGGGGTTCTGGGCGATGTGATTAAAGCTGAATTTTCCCATTTCTTCAAACCAAGCCTTATGCGTGATACAGTAATTTATGCAGCGATTCTATTTTGACTAATTTTAAGCTAGTAGCTTATAGGTAATATACAATTGTTGCATACAATATTTTACCTATGATTATCAATTAAATATATTACATTTAATTTAACTTACACAACAATAGGATATCATCCCACAACCTAGGATGCTTGTTTGTTGTTGTAAGGTTCTTAATTTAAATTCAAATTGATTTTAAAATGTTTTAATCGGCTGATGTGACTATTGCATAACATTCTGATTTTTTATTTTTTTGAGTTTGGCAATAAAAATTGATTGATTCATTCATTTCGATACTGTTTTGAATAAATCCTGAGTTCTGATTGGTCTGACTCCTGTACTGAAAAGCGTCAATAGTGTTATAATAGCTTCATTATGCAACTAGTTTGATAATCCATGGAATAAAGTAAGCTGTATTGACGTCGCTTTCTAGACTATTATGTTCACTTTATAACGTAGCCGTAGATAAATTTAGTTTTCATTAGTTTCAACGAATGCCTCAGATAATTATGAAACAATTTACGAAGAAATCTCACAGAAACCCGAGTTTCAAGTGCGTGTTGTTGCAGAGGAAATTTGAATTCAGAATACTAAAGGGCAAAATTGAACAATTATCTGGAAAAAAGTATAATTGCAAGCCTCCGATTTGCTTTGCATTCTTGATTAGAAGGAGAGTTCGACAATAATTATTCAAGTAAGGGAAAGGCTGCACAATTAGAAGAGGCCAATTGCAGATTCCCTCTGTGCATGCATCCTATAGTGATTCTGTGCCGGTGGAGTGAGTGGAAGTTGAAGCTGTGTCTTTTGAATTTGATTAAGCCACCATGTGCTTTCACTCCATCGAGCCGCAAATTTCGCTATATTCAGCTCACTGCCTCATGCTGATTGCATCATTGGAATTTTTCTCTTGAATTTTCACTTACAAACATTGTTATTCCCAGCTGGTATAAAATTAGCCAAACCCATTCCAAGAGCAACCTTTGCGGAACAAAAAACAATAAACTTCTTGTGATTTTTCTCCTTTATGCAATTCATACAAAACATTGAATAATGAATTAGTTTGATTAATTTCTTTCAGAATGAACTGGAATGGATTCTCTACTCAGTGGCGGATCCATGGGGCGGGGGTGGGGGAAATTCCCCCCCCCCCCCGCCAAAACGGAGAAAAAGAAAAAGAAGAGGAAGGAGAAAAAGAAGAAAAGAGGATCGAATGGAAATGATAGAAAACAGTGAAGAAGTGGACAAGAGATGACAATAGAAATTGGTACGAGAGAGTTGAAAATAAAAAAAGACGAAAAAGGGTAAAAAATAAGGATAAAATTAAAAGTAGAAGAAAATGAAGGAGAGTTTTCAAAGTTGTTGAAAAGCGAAGAAAATGAGACAGCAATGCCTAACCAACAATTAATTTTCTATTGCAAATATTGTGTACTTCAGTATTTGGTCTGAAAATAATGCCAGTTCTGATCTGAAAGGGTTTTTGGATTCTGCAGCTTATCAATACATGGCTGAGGACTACTATGGCAGAAAAAGCAGACTTGTTTTATTAGCACTACTTTACAGTCACTCAGATAATCACTCTAGAGCCTAGATCCTGGTTCCTCAAAAAATTGTTGGGAGATTTTGGCTGATTACAGAATAGTTTTTCAATTGCGAACAATGTATGTAATTTTTCTTGTTAATTTCATTTTTCATTAACAGCTTGTGTCAGTGACATAACTATGGAGGGGGGATCGGGGGGATATCCCCCCCCCCAGGACCAGAGAAAATTTGGGATTTTAGCAGGCCATTGTGAGAGAATTTTTGGCAAGAGTCAAAGATGTCTGGAATCGCTAAAAATGTGGTTATGTAGGAGTTTTATTTAAAAATAGTTTTCAAGGAGTACCCCTTAATTATTTTGAAAGAAATTTCCAAGTAGCCTACATTACTGTACATTACCCCAATCAGGAGCAGTGAGAGATCAAATATAGAAAAGTGGAAGTTTCAGGTAAGGTCCCGGATCTCCCATTGACAGTTACACAAGAACTAGACAAAATTTACTTTGACACATAACGTGGGTTGAAGTGTTAAGTTAGAAGAATTAATGGCTAGAATCTCTTGACATTTAGTTTTAGAGAGGTAATTTTTCAAAAAAAAATCAAAATAAACCGAACCCCTGTTCTGAAATAAAATAGCCATATGTATATTGCTTCAATTTATCGTTAGAGGACTGCTACTCCATATTACAAATTACTATTCTAAACATTGACTGACTCTGTAGCTATGCCACTGCTTTGCGTGATGTAACGATACACATTAAAAGGTTATTAAAATTTGTATTTATTTAAAATATCATATCAATTCAGGCAATAGGTGAACAATTAAATTTGGAAAGTTGGTTTCATTTCAATTAAAAATACCCTTAAATTCACGATTTTATGCCTCATTTTCAAACACCTCTGACCCCCCCTCCCCCCACGATAAACATACCCCACTCACATATTTCCCCCCCCCCCAAATCTGCTGCTGCTGCCGCCCCTGTCTCTACTAGATTCCATGAGAAGCAAATCTGACATTTCAATATTTTTCCTAAAGGATGAAGCCCACATAGTTTCGAGACTTGTGCGTGAGTAATCATTTTGATGATAGATGAGTTAAACCTACAGTTTTAGGAGGGTTCTGAACCACCGGGAAGTGATTTCACAGCAGAGAACAAATAAATTGATAATAATTCCTGTCAATTTATAATAAGTCTTGAGTCATTGAATTCAATCTTCAGAAAATATATAATCGAGCTCTGAAAATTTTCTCTCAGTACTTTGGATCAACAAAATTTTACATTTATTTTTGAACTATTGAAATAGAATATGTCGAGTTTCTCTAAACAATAGTGAGTAATTGAATTCTAGTAGACAGTTACATAATAATTTGAATTGTATGGCAGAGAAGTACAAATGGAAATAAACCTAAAAAAGTTGTTACATTTTTTTGGTTCTTGGGTTTCCGTGTTACACCCCCCCCCCCCCCACCATTGAGCCTGTTAAAGAAAAGAAGCCCCTAAAAACGAGTAGGGAGGCATTGCCCTTCCATGAACTAGAAAACTATTTTTTTTCCAGGGGAGAACCATCCGACCCCCTCCATTTTGTAGGGTTTCGTCACCAACCACATATAATTGCAAAATTTCTAAAATTTGAAATTTGGAATTGAATGTGTTATCAAATCAAAATGAAAAAGGTTGATTGATTTCTGCAAATTCTCTAGTAGCAAGTTGAATAAAGTTCTATTCAGTCATAATCATTTTACACATTCGAGTATTAGTAAATAGTTCGATGTGAATTCAAGAGATTACACAAAAAATAAAAGAGAAGTTTATTGTATTTTTGAAGGCTCTCTCTGGTGCCATTCAGTCTCCTTTTCCTTAGCTTCCACAAGTTTATCATTGAATGGTTTTCAAATGGCCTACACTGGAATTTTATCTTTTAATTGAAAAAACAATTCCAATTAGTTACACAGATACCTTTGAGTACAGTAGGCAACTATTTGGAAAATCTTGTCACTCATTGAAAATAGGTATTTAGGGTGAAGGGGTAAGGGAGCCTTCAGCCAAACTATGCCCCATGCCAGAAAATGTTTCTGTATGGCCCTGTTTGTGATGATAATTCGAAACCACTATAACAATTAAATTGGTACTATAAAAGAAGCATTTTCTTTATAATTCATACATGAACTAACAATATACAAAAAGTGGGTTTAAGTTCTTAACAAAAGATTCATGAAAGCAATGTTCTATTAAATTTAAGCTTCCTCTTTACCCAATTTATAAACTTCATTTGAATAAATACTCGTATGAAATTACTGTTTTTGAGCCTGAAATCAAGTTCCCATCATCAAAGATCTCAAAATTTTCCCAAAATATGGACTAAAATGAATGGATTTAAGCTTTTCTAGTCATAAGTCTAAAATCTGTTAAAATACGATTTTTGAGGGAGTATTTATTAAATTTCCCCGGGGGAGGACCCCCACCCATCAATCACCTATAACCACCCATGAGTGTACTGTTGGTCGTCTGACGATGCCCTTGACAACAGAGTGAAACGGCCGTCAGGCCATAACGTGGGTTATAATTTTCACGTAGTGTTTTTAAAGTTTTTATTTACTTCAAATTAATGCATTCTCTGATTTAGAGTTTCCAGTCATTTGAAGACAGTACACAGTAAGACACATTAAGCATAATAGACATAATACCTCGAGGAGAAAAAAGATAGGAAAAGAAAAAGACAAAATTGCAATATTTTGTACATTTCAACGTTTCGAAATGAATAATAGCTTCAAATGATATTCCAATGATAATTTCATGCTCACAAAAAACCAATTTTTTCTCTCACAATGATTTTAAGCTTCTGCAAATGCATATTCTAATATTACCTCCTAACTATTGTTATATGTTTTAACAAATATATAATTTTTTGCCTCAATGTGTACTTTTTTCTGTCTCAGGGTATACTATGTTTGGTATCCAGTGAGACAAAAGACATGAGTTTGAAAAGCAGTAATAGTTTGTCAATTTGATTAATAAATATGTTTGAAATTTCAATAACTATATAAAAGTACCAAGATGTATTCTATAAAGAAATAATTTTTCACTCCTACAACTAAAACTTTTAGGTGTAGAAAAATTATTTACTGTACTTACTGCAAAATCATATCAAAGGTTTTTGTCAATTGAAATTTGTGAATTATATTCTCGGATTTCTCGTTCCATAACGATATGCGTTGTTAATATAAACTTGTTATGGTAGATTCTACGACTTTCAGTCAATTTTAATTGTGTATAAATAATATTTCTACTCACTTTTGGCCAAACGCTCCGAGTCATGGAGACTCATCTTCAAGGGCGTCCTAGATCGGCGTTTCTGGTTTTTGGATTTTGTATAATGTTATCAAACATTTTGTGTGATTTAAAATTTAATTGTTCATTGAGGATATTTTGTTTATTGTGTTTGTAAATTTCAAAATGTTCCAACGTGTTGAGTTCGTGTCCTTAGGATTTTAAATGTAGAATGTGTAGGTTGGTAGTGATGTCAGTAGAGGTGTGTCCAGTTTGAATGATATGGTCTGCAAAAGTCGATTCGGTTTTTGTATTTTAGACTTTTAAATGTTCTTTGTAACGATGTATGAATGCGCGGCCTGTTTTCCCTATGTAAAATTTGTTACAATTAGAGCAGTTCAGTTTGTATATCCCTGGGAGATCATATTTGTTTGTGTTCAGTGTGGTTTTGGGTGGAAGTGCATTTTTATTTTGTTTTTTGTTCTGAATGCGATGGTGTGGCCGGCTTTTTTTGAAGATTTTTGCTAGTTTGTTTGATTGTGGATCAATGTATGTCATTGTGATGCATTTTTTGTCGGTGGTGTTTTGTTTTTTGGTTGGTATTTTATAATTGAGTTTGTCAACTAGGTCGTGTTATTTGTAGCCGTTTTCCTGTGCTAGTTATTTTATTGTGTTTAACTCAGTGTTGTAATTTTCGGTGGATAGTGGTGTGTTGTTCAGTCTGTGTAGCATTGAACTGCTTAGTGTTTGTGTTGTGTTGGATGATTGGAATTGCTGTGTATTAGGGTATCTGTTATTGTTGGTTTTCTGTAAATGTTGAAGATTTCAGGTCAATGCTAGACAGACTGAACAACACACCACTATCCACCAAAAGTTACAATACTGAACTAAACACTATAAAATACTTAGCACAAGAAACGGCTACAAACACGACCTAATTGACAAACTCAATCATAAAATAACAACCAAAAAACACATCACAATGACATACATCAATCCACAACGGACTAGCAAAAACCTTCAAAAAAGCCGGCCACGCCATCGCATTTAGAACAAAAACAAAATTAAATTAAAATTGTGGTATATATAGAGCGCCTATACATAATCCAGTTCTTCCTTGTTTGCCAAAAGTCAAAGATTCAGACAAGCCGATACTTAAATCTGCAAAGTACCAGGATCTCATGCAGCTCATGGATTTCGTTCCCCCAATTCTCCACAACTTCTACAGAATTTGCGTTATGAGGGTCAAAATGAAGCAGAAGAATAATAGACTCCACAGGTGATGCTGAAGCAGAAGACGATGATGATGATAATGTTCACTCCACTGATAATGAATAACTGCTTATGTATTGATCTACTTTTTAAAATTTGTGAATAAATAATGTTTTTGGAAAAAAGAATTCAAGTGCCTTTACTTTTTCCCCATAGTACTCAATGAAATGAAAGGCCAAGGGGTCCAAGTAATATTTAATCAATTTAATTCGACTATAAAAATGTTAATTTCCATTATTAAGTTCTGATACTGTCCAAAAAAGTTAACCACAGTCTAATTGATAATTGGAAATTATAAAACACATAACTTTGAAATTTATTGAAAAGCTATATGTTTTCTCAAAACTTGCTTTTTGTCGCTTAGATCCCTTGGCCTCTGGGGTCCTCAATATATATATATACTGTATATTATAGAATAATAATAATAAACAGTATATAAGGTAGGCTACAGTCTAGTTTAGCTTTTGTAAAATATTGTATGAAAAAGGTTTTTCTCAAATTTGTATGTTTTTGAATTTGTAAACTTGGAGCATTGTGAAGACTGGGAAAAGTCTTTTATATGGTGAACAAGAAAATCTTCAATTTAAGAACAGGAATGAGAAATTTGAAGCCGGAACATACAGGAGGTTCACCGCGCAGAAATGTCCCTAGGGGAACATTACCATGCAAAAAAAGTAAGATATATAGCTGAGCCGTTGCGATACAGCCTTATGGCTACAATACCAAGATCCCACACGGACACAAACTGGGTCACATGAGATGAAGCCAACTGAATTGACAAGAATTAAAGTTTTTTAAGAGGCCAATCTAAATTACGGTACTAAGGGTTAAAATGTTGTAATAATACAAAATACTGTACAGTACGGATATAATAATAATATACCAAAACTATTAACTTAGTGTCAGAGTGATATTTAGTACCCAATCGTGTGGTATTGAACCAGGGGCGTATTTAAAAAAAATTAAGTGGGCTAGCTCTTTTTAGCAGAGGCGTAACGTCAATGTACTCACTCTGAAACGCTGGGCGTTCCCTGTTCTAAAATTGCATCTGTAGAGTACAAATAACTCTTGTATCCTGTTGGAGGAAAAATTTAATTATAATTGAATTATAGCAATAAAGTTAATAATCAATATGAAATGCAGTGCAAGCTGAAAGATAAAAGACCAAAGCCTAATTTGTGTATAAAAGAAAATGGGAAAAATTGAAAAAGGGCATTCCAGTTTTCATGGTATGATAGATTTTCGTAGCTTACTGGATGTGCACGAAAAAAAATGTCTTGCTTTGTATATATCATGTTTGGGGCAAATGATTTGGAGTGGTGCAGGGATAGTATCTCAGATCTAAGCAATATCATTAAAAAGGTAGTGAAACGTCAGTCACCCAAACATCATTTGTTGCATAGTGAATTGTTCCTTTTGTTGGGTCAAAATCGCATAGATCATGTATTGTCAGAAGGTGCCCGACTTCAAGCTCTGAAACAAACTGTGTACTGTGGGTCGTCTGATGATGCTTTAGACAACAGAGCGAAACGGCCGTCACGCCATTACGTGAGTCAATTTCCATTCAAAAGTGTTTTTTTAAGTTTATAATACATATTAGTGGAAACAAGATGGATCTTCAACATCATACAAAACAAAAGAGTGTACCTTCTAAAAGACAAATTTTGAAACAAATCATCCAGTCGACAATTTTCTTGAGTAAACAGGAACTGGTTTTTTGTAGACATCGAGAAGATGAAAAATCTTACAATAAAGGGAATTACTTAGAGTTGTTGGATCTCCTGGCCCAAAATGATACTGTTTTTGAGCAATAAATCAAGTTCCCAACATCAAAGATCCCAAAACTCTCCTAAAATATGGACTAAAATGAATGGATTTAAGCTTTTCTAGCCATAAATCTAGGTAGGTAGATTTATAAATTTAGGGAATCTAGGAAGCAGTGGTCTTGTGTTGACATTGACAGGCTCTGCAGAACAGGCTCTGCAAATTTTGAATATTAATTCGAACTGATATAAGTAGTATCTATAATATATTAATCATTTCTAGTTTTAATTTGTCTAGTATAAGTTAAAGTAACTTGATAAAAACCAAATATAGTCTTAATTTGACAATTATTATAAATAAAGTAATATTCAATTAAACATTTTACTAAATCAATTCAAAACAATATTCAGCTAGGAAAATGAGTCCAAACAAGTCATCTAAAACTCGGGTAACAACGTGATCTCAGTTAATAAAAAATTCACCATCAGCTCTTACAGCTACCATAGATGTAGAAGAAACGGTTAATAAACCATTGAGTGACCACACCGAATTAAAAACAAAATTAGAATCATCACTAAAAAATTCTGCGGAAGAAAAGATAGGGTTGGTGAATCACATAAAATCTCTGGAGGTAATTGTAAAAATGCAGCATGAAGACCATAAAATCGAAATTCTAAATCACACAAGTCAATTTTAGAGGAAATTTAAATATTAAAATCAATAATAAACGAAGCTAACATGCAAGATCTGATTCTCTGATCAATACAAAAAAAGTAAAACCTGAAACAAATAATAGGGAAAACATGAAAATGGTCAAAAATCAATTGTTTTATTAAAGCTAATACACTACTTTTTATTTAAAAATCTGACTATAAAATTGGTTAGATTTAGGAAATGGTAATGCGTTGAATAACTAATAATTATAACTCTACAATTTCATATTGAAAGTAGAATACTAAGTAAAATTATAATAGCAAAATGCTTCATAAACATGAAATCGCTTTTGTTTCTTCATTTTATAATTGGATCCCTTTCAGAGTATACCCACACTGAAAAATTAATAACTAGAGAATTTTTTTAATAACTAGAGAATTTTTTTAATAATTCCAAGTAGACTATTCCCTTTCACAGTTATAACTTTGCTAAAAAAATTATAACTTTGAGAATTTCAAAACAATCTAATATTAAAACTGACACTGTATTTCACTTTTAAATAATGTTTTACTCACATATATTGGAGATGCTTGAGGAATGCATTTCACTTCTGAAAAGAAGCTTCGTCAGGAAAACATCACAGATTTTTTTTTAAGTTAATGATTGCGAAAACAGCTTTATGGTACTGGCTGAGTATTTGGCATATTCGGTCAAAATTTTAAAAAATACGTTTATGACTTTGGGATTAGTATTGGGCTAAGTATTGAGCCGAACCTTGCAAAGCTTGAATGGGATCACCTCTGAATGATGCTTTATCATTTAAAAAAAAAAACAATTATTTAAATCGGTTCAATAGTGTTTGAGCGGTTGATGTACAAACATGAATAGTTATATGGAAAAGTCTTATGGAATAGTTGGAAATGAACTGTCACTTTTCAAAACTTATCTCTCTGAAAGACTTCAATTTGTTAAAATTGGTAAGCAAAGGTCTGATTGTAGGCAGGTATTGAGAGTGGTACCTCAGGGGGTTCTGTCCTGGGCCCCTCTTTATTCATAGTTTTTATCAATGACCTTCCTAAGTTTGATCAAGTAAATCTGTCTTGGTTTTCTGCAAATGTTGAAGCTGAGTTTTTGGTTTGTGTTCTTTGTAATTGAAAGGTCTGGGAAATTGATCGATTTGTTTTGTTCATATTCTGCTGTGTATTGAATGCTCTTGTGTATTTTGTTTATACTGTATACATGATCGGAGTTGTTCACATTGTCTTTTGCTCCCTCTATATATCAGCATAACGTCATATACATAATTTGTACCAGTATATTATGTTCTACGCTATACAGAGAGAACAAAAGACAATGTAAACTTTCTGAAAGCAGCCTAACCATGGGTAAAGAATGTACGTTATCACCGATTTGTCGAGAAGAGCAATGATCAGGATCAATAATGAATTCCATTTGTAATAAAACTCGACTCATTGGCTATGCAGTCTTTATAGCTGATATAGATACCGTACGTTTGTTATGTTCGTTCTACTCCACATATACCACATTTGCAGACTACAGTTCGATTTTATAGGCTATCCTCTGCCTTCCAGTCATTTCCATTTCCTTGCAATGGTTTGGTTTTCTTATACTAGCCACCAGTTACAAGAATATGATGAGCTTAAGGCTTGGCAATCTGCAATGAATACTGAATACATTCCTCGGTACCGGTAGTTGAGAAACCAGAAGCAAGAGTTCTGAACCACCAACTTATTTCTAGCATCGTAACAGATCCGTTTTTATTATTGGGACTGTTGGATGTAATCTGAAGAAAAAACTGAATGTGATACTGTATTTCTTTGAAACGTGGAATAATGAGGTCCATTACATGTACAAAAGGCACAGAAAAACAAAATTTCCCCCTCCAATGAATAAGGCCGTTTCGTATTCTTTAGTATCCAAGGAAAGAGAACTGTGTGTAGATGATATTCAATACAAGGAAATGATAAAATATAATTGCATATTTGGGGAATATAAGTAAGCATTGTACTTATATAAAATTCTATCATACTTCATCAGTCTTTAAATCTACAGAATGGAATTATAAAATAGAATAATGATTTATTGTCAAAAACAAATAATATAAAAATCATGCTTTTGAAATATTATAACATAGATGGGAAATTACAAGCTTGGTTTCTAAGTCGCCGGTTGAAGATGAGCTTTAATAACTACATTTTGTCTTGTTCAGAGTTTCATTGCACAATAAGGGAGGGTGAGGCACAGTAAACTATAACGTTCATTTTGCTTGATATCAAATATCAAGAGGATAATGCTATTTGTTAAAGACACAGATGTGGTTACTTTCACACATGAACATTAGGATTCTTTCTATCTTCACACACGATGAAAGAGTCGAAAGGCCTTATGTTACTGTTTTTCTGTTTTATTAATTTGAAAAATTTATTTGTGTTTCTGTGTGCCCCAACCGTGGGACATAGTGTAACAAAGTTAATGTTCAGTTAAACACTATTATTTTCTTGATCCACAACGATCTGCGTTGTTAATATTGACTTTTTATGATACATTTAACGCCTTCAGTCAATTTTAATTGAGAATAAATAAATATTTACTCACTTAGGGTGAAACGTTTTCGAAACGTGATGATTCATCTTCTGCATCATTGATCACTATTATTTTCTTGATCACATTTTACTGACAAAATACACGTTATGATAATATTAAATGATAAAGTTACAAAATAAACATAATATCCAGTTGTAATAAAAAATTACGCCAAATTATATAAAATAGTCCAATTAAAATTTTTCTCTGAACATCTAACCAATATTAAAATAGAGGAGTTAATTTGAATAAATATAGAAGCACAATAATAACAACAACAATAACAATAATGATGATGATAATAATAATAATGATAATAAATATCAAAAAGTGCTAAATTAATAAACCTATTATTTTCCACCCCGATATAAAAATTTATGTATTAGGGTGAATTTGGTGTATAATTTTCAAGTTACTACCGTATAATTCTACACTAATAATTATTGTTATAAATCAACTCGAATAAAGTAGTAATTAGTGTATACAGTCTCACTGCAGTAGTCATATTTCACTACTCCAGAGAAAGATCCAATGCTGATAGGCTGATACATCTCACGTTGTTCATTATGTTATCACATCTCACAGCAAACTAAATTTTACACATTTTTTCAGGAATCCAAAAAAGTTGTAAACGAATAGGCTTTATATTGAATAGTTATATAATAGTCATATTGAATAGTTATAGTTGAACAGCATAATAAATTATTTATAATCGTAAATAAATTAATAGGTCAACAAAGCTTGGTGGAGCGAACTTGTATTCATACTTAATTTATCCAGCAAAAGATAAGCCAATGGGGCACAGTGAAACAGTGAGTTTCCTCTGTTTCAGACTGCACCATTAGTGGTAACTAACAACACTGACCTGAAACTACTGCACATGGTATGATATATAAGCATTTTTCCAGAGATTGGTGAATGATAATATCTATAAACTATATAGACCAATTGTCAAGTCAATAAAAATAAAATTAAAATTAAAAATGTCTTACCTCAAACACACAAGCTTCTGTTTCTCAAAGGATAACATCCAATGTCTCTTGAATCTGGTGTTGTAGTCAATATCGTCTAAAAGCTTATGTAGTGAAAGAGACAAAGAGGTGTCAAGAAAGGTGGCTTGCTTACAAATAATCATAATAATAAATCTTAAATGATCGTTAAAACTATATCATTGCAGCGTTTGCACCTGCGTCCTAGTATGTTCCTAGGAGTTTCGAATGCAAAATACATTATCCACTAAAATAAACTAAGAGTAAAATGGTTTATGGGCGCACTCAATAACCGGAGCTAAGCACTAGATATTATTTATTTATTTATAGAAAAACTAACAATAAATGCAAAGATATAACAGACCAGAGTCCAAAACTGCTCTATTCACAAATTTTTATTGAGCTATTTAATTTTCAGTTTTTCAAGGACCACAAATACTTACTAATAACTTAATATTTGCAGTTACTGAATAAAAATGATGAAAGTTTTTACTCGTAATCATTGTAATTTGTAAATTGATATACAACAGGCATTGTTTGCACGAAAAACAATGTGTTCTGGCACTTCCATGGTACTCTCGTCCAGGTTTCTAGTCTTGTTAGTATGGCATCCTACAATCTACCTAATATTTTGGCATATTTTATAGCAGAGAGGTCTAAAAGTTGAACCTACATCAGAATTACTATGTAATAGGGTAGAGCAGTCTAGCAATTTTATTGGCAATGAAAATACCAGGTTTCATTGCAAGGACATTTAACCTGCACACACAAATTAATGACTTAAGGCTAAATAACAGCCGTGTAAAGTACTCTGTGGTATATAAAGTATAAATATCATTTAATGAGATTAGATAATAAATAATATGATCTATTCAACATTGCAAATTTAAAAAAAAAATAGTTAAATATTGCCACATTTTGTTTTGAAAAACATGTTGATTAGTAACAGAAACAGGAAGGATAATTATCAAGAATGAAAAAATAATGTGTAGGGCACAGTATACTGTACTTTAAATTTCCAAATATTATGTTCTAGTGGACTCGCACACACATTTTATCCCATAATTTTTATTCCAAAATTGGTAATTAATCGTGAAGCTTTGCAAACAAAAATGATTGAAATTTGATATACTGGAACACACATAACGGTAGTGTTCCAGTGCTAAGATATTCAAGTCCACAAAGACATCTTAGCCTGATTCACTGAATTTGTGTCTAATCAAATAGATCTTTTTTGTAATTTAAAAATCTTTGGAAAGTGTAAATCTGGAGTGTTATATCACACAACTCTATTCCATAAGCAAAGAATAATTCAAAATAATGTTACAAACTACTTACTATAAATAAACCTTCACTCGCATTATTTTTGATTAGAACTTTCAATTTAATTTCTCTTCTCACACTAATTTGAAGCCTATCTTCAGATAAACCAATTCAACAAAATCTTGATAACAAAATTGTATAATCGCCTATAAAATTGTGGGTCAATAGCATAATGTCTGAGACAGAGATTTAGAAGTCTTCTTCTTGTACCTACATAATATTCTGTTATCAGCAAATATATTTACGCTACAGAGTTTCATAGCTTTCAAAAAGATAAATTTATTTGCCCATTTAATAATTATTTATCAAACAATTATATTATATTATATTATTATTATTATTATTATTATTGATGGTAGAAATTTCTGGCTGCAGGCAGACAAAAACATAGACAAGAAATTATAAGAGATTGAGTAAGCACATATATATTGAACATTGTTTTTTTTTTTTTTTTTGAGGATGAAGCCCACATAGGTCTGAGACCTGTGCGTGGGTAATGGTTGGATGATGGTGATTGATGAGTTGGACCTACAGTTTAAGGTGGGTTCCGAACCACCGGGAAGTGATTTTACAGCAGAGAACATTTGGTCCAATGGTATATGAAAAGAGCCTGCTCCACCCCAATCCCTCAATTGATCAGCTAAATTGACCTCAGATAATTGTGTGGTACATTTATACCTATACCTTATAGCGTTATACCATAGACGAACCATCAAGTTACTTACTTACTTATGCTCCCTAATCTATGGTTATACCTTTATTGGGGAAGCACAAAATGCTTGGCTGCCGGGGACGCAAGACCACCTTGCTAAGCTTCTGGAAAGGGTATATACATGAATGAAATGATAAAGATTTCAATGTTTAAATTATGTGTACTGTCCTAGTACATCGATGTCAATGTGTGGCCAGTAGTGTAGTCTACAATATAAAATGTGGTCTGAACACACTATAGTGTTATAGTTTATCAAAGTTCTGTTAATATGTTTTTGACTCTCATCCAGGATCCAACCGATCCAACCCTTTTTGTTGCTTCCAACCTTTAGCACAATATTTATAAGAGCAGAGTTAGGTCCATAAGTGATTCGTATTGAAAATGCATTGTTTGTTCCATTCAAGCAGGAAGTTAATTGAATTGAAAGCGTTTGAAGTGTATCCTGGGAAACATGCGGCAGTTACACTAGTTCAGCCAGAATGTGAAATTGAATCGAGCTTCAATCGATGTTTGTCTGCTATCCAGAGCGATTGCATTGTAGGTTGTTGTAGCTGCTGTTGTTATTGCACTAGATTTTCCCAACAGTTCACTTAAACTCCATGCTATGTGAATATGTGAATGTGTACCACAGAAGGTACATTACGCCAACGGTGCATTTACAGTGTCGGTAATTGATTGGCTTTTTGGGCGCTAGATTGGTAATACATTTTTTACTATGCATACATTATTGGAGTGTGTTACCATTGATTTTATAAACATGCATATTCATTCAATTGAGCATTAAATAAGCAAAATCAGTATCCATTAAGCTAGCAAATAATGTGAACCTGCAACTAAACGTAGTCAAAAACTCAAATTAAAAACATTTTTAAATAAATTTGTTGATAGTTCAGCCCTTTAAATGCTAAGAATTCAAAACTAAGTTTTAGCTGAGCAATTGGAATAATTTGTTTTAGAAAATTCAAATATCACAAAATTTTAAAGAATTGAAAATTGGTTTGAATTTGTATAGTATGAAAAGAACTGAACTATCAAGTAAGTTCTTTCAAGTTGTTTACAATTTGAGTTTCTGACTGTGTTTTGGTGGAGTTTTACATTATTTTCCAGCTTATACTCTTATTCTTAATGAAAGTCTAAACCCAAAGCTCAGCCTCCTCCTCAAACCCAAAAATCAGCTCTGAAGCCGCTTTCAAAAGTCAATCTCACTAGGACACCGTTTAATTATTGAACGCTGTTTATAATTGTAGCAACGTTGAGGATATGTTTAGTAATTTCTTATCAATATATATAAACCATTGTAATATTTCTGTTCCTGAAAAACCAGTAAAAGCGAAAAAAAGCAGCATCTCTCATGGATAACACAGGGCATAAAAGTATCTAGAGATAGGTTAAAAATTCTATGTTCTCTATTGAAGAATCCTACTACGAGAGACTCAATGATCCACATTATTACAAAAAATGGTATTCAATATTTTAGCTTTGCATCTTATTACAAAATTTACAAAAGCATCTTCCGAAGGATTCTAAAAGCAGGAAAAAGAATAGCCGCCAGTATTTTCATACAACGTTCTGATAATCGGACAAAAGCCACTTGGACACTAGTTAGAAACGAAATATCCAAGAAAAAAGAATCAATAACCGAAACTAATATTGTCAGTGAAACAGGAATCGTCGAAACAGGTAAAGAAGCAGCCGATATCTTAAATAATTATTTTTTAAATACACCACTCAATATACAGAAAACGCTTTTACCACAAAACAGCATGTGCAACTTTGAATTTTTTTGGATAAATCCCACGTAAGTAGTAATTTAAAGCTTAAATATTTCAGCTCATTGAGCTCCCATGAGCTTCAGGAAACAATAAAATTACTTAAGAATAAGAAATCAAATGATTGCTTTAACATATCTAACTTCTTAGTAAAAAAATCAGCCTTGCCAATACTAGAGCCACTAACGTTTATTTTTAATAGGTCTATGCAAGCAGGTTACGTCCCCTCTAAGCTGAAGATTTCGAAAATTACTCCAATATACAAGAAAGGTGATAAGGTTTGTCCAGAAAATCACCGTCCTGTAGCCAATCCTCCGGTGTTTTTGAAGATTTTTGAGTATGTGGTCTTGAGGCGCTTGAGAAAATATTTAAATAGGGTAGGTGTGCTGTCATCCAAGCAACATGGATTCAGGCCAGGATTTTCAATAAATGATGCTTTATTTTCCCTGATGGATGAGGTATTCACATCGGTTGATAGCAGATCTAAGGTATGTGGTGTGATAGCTGATCTTTCAAAGGCATTCGATTTGGTTGATACCCAAATATTACTAGAAAAACTAAAGTTTTACGTTTTTGAAGGTCCAGTAATTGAGTGGTTTGAGTCATATTTCGAAAATAGATATCAGAAGGTAGTGATTGAGTCTAGTCAATGTGTATATAGCTCTAGATGGTTGAAGACAAGAAGTGGGGTGCCTCAGGGTCCGTCCTGGGTCCTTTGCTTTTTATTCTATATATTAATGATCTACCCTCATATCTTGAGCCAGCTCACTGTGTACTGTATGCAGACGATGTAAGCATTTTGCTGAAGAACAATAGCCAATATAACTATGGAACTCCAATGTCAAGAAACCATTCAAAGACTTGATCAGTGGCTAAGTGCTAATATGTTGACATTAAACTATAAAAAAACTAAAGAAATATCATTTAGGACATCAAAGGAGTTTGATTTAAGGATAGGGAACTGTGATATAGAGTCTGTCGAAGACATTAAAGTACTGGGATTAGTCATAGATTCTGAGCTCTCCTGGAAGCCTCATTTAACACAACTTAAGAAAAAATTAAATTCAGCAATTTTTGCAATCAGGAACTTAAGATCGATTCTCAAAAAGGAGGCTCTCCGAGAGGTGTATTTTGCAATATTTCATTCCCTGATATCATATGGAGTTGTCTTCTGGGGGAATTCGAGTGGAATCATTGAGATATTTAGACTGCAGAAATGGGCGATAAGAGTGATGGAGGGTGAGACAATTAGAACCAGTTGTCGCCCATTTTTCAAACAACTAAAAATCCTTCCTCTACCTAGTCTATATATATCCTCGAAATACTTTGTTTTATAAAAAAGCACGAAAATAGATTCAACACAGGTGACTTAGTTCATAATTATGAAACAAGGTACAGAAACCTCTTGAGGGATGATGCTCACCATACAAATCTATATGCAAAAGGCGTTAAAAGCTCAGGAATACGGTTGTACAACATATTACCGGTTCGTTTAAAACAGCTAATGGGAAGGCAGTTTAGAGTACAATTGAAAAAAGAATTAATAGATATATGTGCGTACTCAACTGAGGAATTTGGTGCTCATTATGACCACCGATAATATTAGTGTATACATATTACGGTTGTTCACCGTATTCATCAATACTTTATGTCTATTATTGTTATTATTATTTTTTTAATTGTTTTTTTTTTTTTAAAGACGTGAATAATAATTTTGACGAAATCCGCATGCCCCTTTTATAGGTGGTCAATGGATGATGGAAAATGAAATGAAATGAAATGAAAATTAATTTTTAAAATTGAATGTTTTTGGGAAGAAATTTCAAGGTGAGAAATCTTCTAAAACGTATTTGAAATTTTAGCAGAGCATAGGTGCATAACAACAATAACTTACTTGTGCTTGAATATTTTCCAGAAGGAAAATGTTTCCTTCTTATTCTTATGAAACATACTCATAGATCATCTATTCTCTACTTACTGATGTACGGGTATCATACATTACCTTCATTCGTCCTGAATAATATAGTGTTGGGGCAGAGCCCTCTGGTGGCGTTGGAGAAGAAATAAATGAATCTTTGTAGCTGCAGGTCTGAAAACTTTCTTCTCTGACCGGCGGAGCAGAACGTTTCGGCCGAATAGATTCTCCATGAGCGAGAGGATTTTCTTCTTCCATTTCCCCTGGGATGCACAGCCCGTTTAATGCCCTCTACCGATCCCGGCCTCAGTCTCCAAGGGACAGAATGCCTTGCTTCCAGCATACAGGCCTCAGAGCTTCGATGTAATGCAGTTACTTTAAAAGTGCATTCCATTGAGCTGCTCTAGAGCAGCACTAAGCATTATTCAATTCTCGCTATTTCGCTAGTCAATCAGATTGAATGGAATCAAGGATTGAATGTCTTTCGGATAATGGTCTTTCATCCTTAAAAAAAAAGAGGAGCTTATCAAGTAGAGAGTGAATAGACAGGAATTGACAACCAAACAAGAATTCAAAAACATAATAATATACCACCAAGCACACACAAAAAGAGAAAAGCAGTTGATATGTATGCTACTAAATAGAATATAATGAATAATATAAAGTCAATTGTGCAATTCAGCAATATTGGATGATTAAAAAAGGTTGTAAAATTTTTAAGGGCTTTAATTACACCATATGCAGGTACTTTCAAGATTTTTAAACGATTCATATGGAGAAGAACGTTAAGAATTTTTATTAATGGTCGATAGCTTCGATGAATGTTTAATTTGGACATCACCAGAAGCCCAAATGATAAATATTCAAATATAGTAATAGTTAATAACAAAATTACCAAGAATATACACCCATGCAAAGCAAGAAGAGGTTGTCCGCCAGTGGGAGCACGGTATTCGGTATACCATATTATATTATAGTTATTATCATTTTGTGAACTAATTGAATAAACATACAGTAGAAACTACATACAAAAAATAAGATTTATAAACAACTAGCGATTCACCCGTGCGTTGCAACGGGATTCTAGTTATAATAGCAGTACCCGGCGAATTCCCAAGAGCCTAGCACAAACCGAATCTTCCTAGCTTTCCTAAAATGTTATTTTATGATGTTATGCCTTAAACCAAACTCATGCCTTAAATCAGTGTACTGTGGGTTGTCTGACGATGCTCTAGACAACAGAGCGAAACGGCCGTCACGCCATAACGTGAGTTAATTTCCATTCAAAAGTGTTTTTTAAGTTTATGTTGTTTTATATTAACTTTTAAGGAGAATTCAACGACTTACAGTCAATTGAATTCACCTAAAAAGTTGATATTATAACAACGCAGTTCGTCATGGAACAAGAAATCCATTAATGTTATTTTATGTTTAGTTGAATTGCAATTGGAAAATTTTGTTTTCACCAAAGAAATAATGGATGAAACAAAAGCTGAGCTTTGATTCACCAGACATGTTTCCTACATGGCTGCAATGCTCCGACTACACGGTACGCCCGTAAGTCTGCAGACAGCGTAAATAACGCCGCTAAGGGCCCACCATATGTTTAAAAACTGTTGACTTCTATCAGCTGTTCCTTTAAGGATAGATTTCTCCTTTTTGTGTCCTCCAGCGAGGATTTTTGTACTCCCAAACTTCACATTACCAAACTACCTTCTACTCAGCTTAAAAGGCCCTACCAAAACAAAAAATAAATTTAAAAAAAATCTCAATAATGAAAATTTTTAAATCGTTGAATCCCCCTCTCTACCGCCGTTGGATCTATCGATTTTTTGTCAGCGATGAAACCTCCTTTCAAATTGTCTTAATTTTAATTTAAAACCACCAGCAACCAAATCAGACACTCCAATAATCGGGGGTAAGTTGAACCCCCTAAAAAAGATTAATTATATATTTTTAAAAACCTGATACATACATTGCTCGGCTTAGGAATAAGGAACATTTATGCAAAATTTCATGAATTAGTCTATGAAAATTGGTCTAGGCGCTTGGCGGAAATCGTATAACAACCAGACAGACGGACAGACGAAATGCCAAGTGGTCGAGTTAAAACTGTGAGAGACCTTGCTACGTTCGGTCAACTACTTTCAGCTTATACGAAATACTTTTTCAAATAATTTATTCCCAGTAAAACCACCTTGGACTAACGATTAGTTTTATCCAGCCAAAATTAATAATTGAATTCAGTTATCTATTTTATTTATTTCACAATAAAAGATATTTCGGGGTATTATGATATCCTTCAGTATAAAACTTACGGTGATTCGTAATAATAAAATAGCAATGGTGATTTTAGCAAGAGTATTTTTATCATTTTATAGGCCATTCAGAACTCCAGAACGGTGGACAAAAGATCATTCGAATGAGCATTAAATTCGCCCCATCCACTTACAAAGAAAAATGATTGAAGCTTGTTTGTTCTTCGAACAATTCAATAGCAAAGAAGCCTAAGGAGGATGAACTAACTCGTTTTCTAGCCTCGTCATGTGGAAAATGAGATTTTCACTCTGCTTTGTCACTCACTAAGAGTGGAGTAGTTTGGTTGTGTATGTGAGTGGGACAGGAAGGCACGCAAGGGTCAAAATTTCATCAAGCTAGAATGTCTTCACCCCACCAACCACCACACTTTACTCCCTCTGATCTTCAAACTGTTCCTCTTTCTTGCTCCCTCACAGCTACTATCCAAGCAGCAATCATCCTTGCATGCTCGGGGCTCAGCTGCACCATTCTCAATTGCCCTTGTTTGCCTTGAATTGGGCAAATAGTTGTTTTTCCATCATAATCGAATCCGTCCAAAATGACACCTGAACTACAATCATTGCTGTAAATCAGTTCCTTTCAAGCTGAAAATAAGTCCCAGTTGTTCTTGAAGATAAAACATTCATCAACTACAATTTTAATGGCATTACATAATTCCATTTTAATTGAACAGCAATAACAAATTGCAAACAATCTCCTCCAGGTTGAAAACAAGACCCAAATGTTTTTTAACCTGGAAAACTGTTAAGTTATGCATTACTGTATACTATCTATTTATTGAAACAAGGAAATTATCTGCCCGGGAACAAATATTCTCTCTTTGATTATATGTAGGGGCTCCATCCATATATCTATAGATACATTATAGGCTATTCCAAGCATAAAATTTTCAAGTTTTGAGTGATAGGTGTTTTATAGTACGGTTGTTTTTTAATAAAGGTCCAATGATTGTTTCTCTTGGATTTTTGTTCCATAACGATCTGCGTTGTTAATATAAACTTATTATTGTAAATTTAACGACTTGCAGTCAATTGACTACTAAATAGTAGGCCTATTTAAGATTGTTTCTCTTTATTTCATCTGCTGTGAGTCCTGATGAACCAAGATACATTGACCACACAAAATTCTTGTGACTATTCTTCTCGCACGTAACAGTTTTTGCCACATATATAATGTGAGCGAATTCTTATATTGAAATTCTCTGACGAAAATAGAATTCGGGTGCAGTTTCATAATCTTCCCTGCGAAACAACCGACTAAGAGAGTCTATAGTCGATATGAAAGGAACATTAGCCTAGGTTTAGCATAGAATTATCATATCGAAATTTCCATTCGATTATTTCGTGCGGAAGATACGTTTTCAATTTCTATTTTTTTTTTTTCATTATTATTATTTTTCAAGTAATCTGATTGGAGATATAGCCTGTGATGATATTAATAATTAGATATAATTAATGTAGAAGTAGGATTCAAATTGTAATATTAATAGAAAATGATAACCAAATTCGTTTGAGGTTTTATTCATGCATCAGAGTGGCATAAAAAAGGATGATTCTAAGATTGAATGCGCGATTTTCAACCAATCTGTAAAGAAAAAAGTGTGTATGTTTCCAGGATTTTTTTAAACTTCTATTCAAAATTATTTCCGAACTGTAAAATTCTCTCCTCTGAAAGCATTAAAAAAAAAAGAAAAATAAATACTATATTGAGAGAACAATGTATAAATAAGGGAAGAGAGCATGAAATGTATTGTATGGATAAATTATTACGGTAGTGTTATGCAAAACAACTAACTATCACTTTGTTTTAATGAATAAATTGGTTCGTGAGGTTTAAAATCAAAATTAATGTTTTGCTAGGAGTTTGAAATTTGAATAAGTGCGATACGGCGGGAAATTTTTAATCAACAAGTAGCAACAGCTTAGCCAACTGAACAGATGCTGTTTAATTAATTAAGATATGTATTAAACCGTACATAAATAATTATTCTTAAGTTATCAAAGAGAAGTTTAGCACTTTCTCAATGCAATTGTCTTCCAAATAAGAGTATAATTGAAAATATTAGCAGAAATCGACTGATATCCACGTACTAATAATTATTGAGAGATAATAATTCAAAAGAATGATGAAGTCGGCACTGAGATCTTGAACTGAGCTGATCTCGGTTCTCGGATGAAGTGCTCTTGCTTCTTGCACTGCTGAATGCTGACTTGTGGTTTTTTATGCAACTGGTTTTTTTATTCGTGCTTTCCATTATAAGCTACTAAAATGTCTTCAATTCATAGGTATGTAATTCATTCATTTCTTGTTCAATTAAATGTTGACTCCAGAATTTACCTGATTATTATTTTCTTTGATTTTGTATATGAAATAACTTTGGTTAGATGATTGAAATGAAACTTCTACTATCAATATTGAATTATCTCTTTTGTACTGATACATTCAGAGTCAGAGTAATCATATTGTAGATTGTAGGTATGTGATTTTAAAATCTTATTGCCTACTAAATTACTTTTGTCGGTATTTCCTTTTACAATAACTTATTAAGCTTAGCCTATTGTAAATACATCATCATTTCAAAGTAGGCTTTGAATAGGCAATAAGTTTCATCATTGAATATAATTAGACATATACCTACTTAAATCATAAGTAGGCCTACGTGCTTAGCAGCTTTCTATACCGTACTGTTACTGTAAAAATAATGGATTGGGTTTGCCAATACAATGTAGCCTAGGCCTAAAGCCTTGATGCTCAATAGATATACCGGTACTCGTATATTATGCATTGTTCCTGCGACTGGAAGTCCAAATAAACGATGTATCTTGCTATTCCCAATATTGGGGCTCAGATCGAGGTGAGTGTAATTTGACTTATTATAGTGGAATTAATAGGCGTCGGCACCTTGGCTCGATAAATTTATTTAATAATGCCGATTAGAAATTCCATGCAGAAATGCAGTGATAATTTTTTACTTCTATATTAGACTATTCCAAGTGTTTGTTCATGTCAAATTAGTAGTCATGTACCGGGTTCTAAATCACTGAGTAAGTGACAATAAATCGGATATCATGTTTTAGTTGCCGGCCACCCATTCAAGCGCAGTTTCGAACTCCCGTGACTTGACATCACGGCTGCCCTGACACCAAGTTCACCGAGCGTTTAAGACTTTCTTTTCGGAGGATGAAGCCCACATAGCTCTTAGACCTGTGCGTGGGTAATGAATTGTGTGATAGTGATTGATGAGTTGGACCTACAGTTTTAGGTGGGTTCCGAACCACCGGGAAGTGATTTTACACCAGAGAACAGAGTCTTTTCTGCTGGCCAATTCAATCGGTCACCCTTACAAATAGCGCCCAGGAGTCTCGTAGCTTACCTGCTACGGCACTCAGCTATCACTTAAATGTTATAAATTTTGGAGAAAAGAAATCCTCTTTGTCTTCCAAATCTGAAAGTTTATTTCTCAGTAAATTTGTTTACTGTTGAAATAGATTTGACCTACTGTACCTATCTAAAGGTTATCCTAAGAGAAGAGAAACATGAAGTACTAATATTTCGATTTATTTATTTATTTCTTTGCTCTAATCACAGAGAACTGATCAGTTCACTTTGGTTTTATAATTCAATTAGCCTATATTGATTTTTTCGAATGTTTAATGACTACCTCTATTGTACTATATGACTACCTAATAACTGTACTATTGCTCTTTCAGAATGGATCCGTGTAGCAGTCAGGAAAATCAGCTTATGAATGACAGTGATTTGGAATATATTATGGGCGACTTGTGAGTACAAATCCTTACTTTTCCTCCTTTTCCGATATACTAATGTAGCCTTCGTAGGTCACAAACTTGGTGAGGCCCTACCAGTGAAGCCCCATGATAGACACGTGTAGCAATAGTTAACATTCTGCAAAAAAAGTTAATTGGCAGAAGCATATTTATGTAAAAGCCTACCGGTATTTATTATGTTTGGCAATTTTCTCATTAAACGTTAATTAGAAGAAATTTTTTATAAGACAGCCTGGAATTGGAAGTTTATTCCAATAAAGAAATGTATAAAATCCCCACACAGGAGAAAAGCATTCTTTTCCATGTAACAAAATGCAATATTTTTTCTGTACCGTGCCGCGCTCTTTTTTTGTCCAAGGCGTTGATCCTCTTTTTCTCATACTTAGCATCAAAGTTTTAAAGAATCATAACTTTTGTGGAATTGAAATTTTAGAACTCAACATTGCTTGTCATCGGGCTCAAAAACTACTGAGAAAATTCGTTATAGTTTAAAGTTTAGTGCATATAGATTATAGATTGTTTAAAGACTCATTTTTTCGATAATTTGGGCCTTCTGTTTTTCTTCAAAGTTGATACCTAGTTTTACTTACGTTCTTCAACCAGAATGCATTTTTGAGTCGTATGCAAATCTTAATTGTCTGTTTAGTCTTAATCAGAGCTCATGAAAATTCCAGTTGAAGTCAAAAATGAATTTTTGGTCAAATTTAATTATTTTTGGTCAAATTTAATTATTTTTGTGTTAATTATAATTAAAATGAATAAATTGAGTGCCATATCAGTTTGGTGAATTATTGTCATATAAAAATCTAGAATCTATGAATCTCAATGAAAGTTAATTCACTTATATATGAGCATGGTGAGTCTTCGTCGCCACACAGTTTGAAAATGATTTTGCTCAGAATCGATAATTTAGTTCAAGTGAATTTATTTCAAATTAATGAATGAAAGCGATATATTATTCAAATCTTGTTCAGAGCTAGAGCTAGTTCGGCTCTAGTTGGAGTCAAAAATGCATTCTTGGTCTAGTTATATAATTAAAACACAAAGCTTGATTTGAACTAAACACTATTTGAGCTGCAACACAAATAAGTTCAAATAATTTTGATATTTAACATTGGCCCTCATAATAAATATTAATTATTACAAAATATTACTCATTTACTGTTAATATAATCAGTAATATATAGAAGCATACAGGAGCGCACCGAGACTTTTTGTTTTGGGGGGCTTATCCGTCCTAAACCAGGTGAAATAATGGTTGTTAGGGGGTAAAATTGGGATTTTGCAGACCTCTTTTTACAAGATTGTTGCCCGATAAAGTTCCTTGTGAGGGGGGGGGGGGTTCAGGTTAAATGTGTCCATCATGTGTGTTTTTATACAGAATGTTTCAAGAGTTCAAGATGATTCTGTCAGACTGTTTAAACATCTTCTCATGAAGATAACAAAATTCACATGAATGTAGGTCCAGAAACGCTTATTTTTCAGAAAGAAAGAGAGGAATATTACAGTTATTCTCATCATTCATTCAGAAATCTTCAAGGCCTTCATGTAAATGATGTGCATTTAATTGAATCAATGTAAAATTGGCTGAAACGTTCTACAAGATCTACTACCATACATTTGTATGATGCCCATATCATTTCAAGACTGGTACTTGGGTAATGAAGGGAAAGAAAAATGCCAGTCTGAACGCAAATCGAGATCACCTAATCTAGAATTAGTGGGATCATGAAAACACTTTTTTATTTTAGGCCTAGTAACTAGCGGATCAATTAAATAAATTGCCAATGAACCAAAGAAAATTCAAATTCTCCTTCAAAATTTATGAATTAATTTTTTGAAATAAAATATGAATGTACTCAATAGTCAAGAAGGCTCCCAAAGTTCATAAAGACGTGTTTTATTGAATCAATGCGAATTAATTGTGCACAGATGCTTTCTACTTGCTATTCTTGCGTGTATAATCCAATTTTAATTCTGATTTTATAAACTCCTCTGGGTGCGTTATTCGCAATTAATAACCAAGTTCAAACCTTTCAATCTTGAAAACGCCTTCTTTTGGTCTTTTATAAGTTCAATATTTCAATAATCCAGGTAGGTAGTGTTTTATGTGATTTTTCAGCTCATTTCACAGCGAACGTATTCAATTCACCACTTGAATGAGAGCTCTAGGAGCCTGAAGTTTTTTGAATGAGTACTAATTTATTGATAAAGATAAGTTAGATTCACTCTTCTGCTATCTTTATTTCTTCGTTACAGAAATAAGGAATAAGCTTTTGCAATATGGCAGATTCCTTATGAATTTTTTTTAGAAAATACCTGAATACCATTTTTAGGAGAGTGATAGCCGCGAGCCGTGAAAGGTATCTGCTTAGTCAGATGAGATAAGCTGCAAATTCTTGGGCCCTCTTTGTAAGGGTGACCGATTGGATTGGCTACCAAAAAGACTGTTCTCAGCTATAAAATCACCTCCCGGTGATGCGGACTTCACCTAAAACTGTAGGTCCAACTCATCAATCATCAATATTCACCCACAGTTCTCAGACCTATCTGGGCTTCTTCTTCATGCTCCGAAAAAAAAAACATTACATTATTACTATAACGTCAAATGTATTAAAAATCCAGGGGGTTCTAGAGGCTGGAGATCCTGTATTACCATACATGATCGATATGAGTGAAACGAATTATTTTTATTGTCTGAACCCAGCCGCCTAGTCGAATTGAATTATGCCAGACTAAAAACTCTATTTCCACCTAAAATACTCGAAATGTACGTCTTAATAGTGTAATGATATTGTTATAAACGCTATCCTATTTAAATAAGTGTGAAATATACAGACTGGAGTCCTTGTTATTGTACATATTTGATTTGCTTGAAAATTATCAACATTTTGATACGGATTTTAGGACCTGAGTGGAAGGCTTAAGCCCCAGAGCCCTTCATGTTAAGTCACTGATTATGAACATTATTCTACTTGAAAAGTGTGAAAACATGAAAAAATACCAACATTAATCAGCCTGGAGCACATACTCCCTGCAGCCAATTATTAACAATTTTTTAAGGACCTCGGGTTCTTGGGGGGGGGGGGGGAGGTACTGTAGTTACAGACTTTTAACTTGTTCCACTCGATTTTAAGCTTATTTTCATCAGCTTATCAGCCCAAGTACGGTAGTATAGTAGTAGGAACTCCACTTTATGTATCAGTAAATCTTTATATAAGCTTGCAGCAGTCTTCCTGAATATAATAAAGTAATTTCCAATATCAAAGTGTTTCTAGATTACCGTAATATAATATATATGAAAAATATTAATTAAACATTTTTATAATTATTTTGATAAGCCTAATAGGTATTGTAACACTGTATAAAACAATTTGTATGTGATATTTTTCTATATTACGGTATGTTTGCTAATACAATAAGACCAATATTTATTGCTAACACCGTAACACGATTCGAATCACTCTGCATCTGCGTTATTCTTTTTTTTTTCAAAAATAAAAAAATATGTGGCGAAGTGTCATGTAAAAATGAGGTATAAGATGAGGTTTAAGGCAGTGGTAAAGTGGTCTGAATGCGTGCCTGATGCTTTTCTCTTTGATAAGACAGCAAAGCATGAGCATGCGATAGAGACATTAGATGCTGTATGCAAAACACACCCTAGTTTTTAAAATTGGTTTCAGATGTATGAAAACTGAGAGAATTCATTTTGTTTTTCAGAAGACGGGGTCAACAATTTAGTATCTTTCTCCAAGGAAATAATGTAAGTATTAGTTGAAAGATAGATTTCATTTGATTGAGAAATTATCATTTGAAATCCATAATAACAAAATATAGCTTTCACGAATATAGTAAACGAAATGCATCTACCGTACTTATTTCTATGTGCAACGGATCCCTACTGGTGGTTTGCCGACCTGAGGGGTCCACTGAATGTCACTAAGAAATGAAAAAATTTTGAATTCACTCAATTTGATATAGGTCTATTTTACAGCCTGTATTACATTAACTTGGCCAATGATATACTATTGTCATAATCTATTATCTTAATCTCAAATTGATAAGTAGGCCTATATCATATTCAATACTAAACTGATGAAGAGGTATTTGATATTAAATCGACTGAGTAGAAGGTTCTCGATTTTTGGGAACCGCTGATTCACAGCTTTCAAATATGATTATATTTTCAGCATACTCATTTTAGTAAGCATTTGATTGAATACTTTAACTATTGTATTGTCGTGTCGCTTTAAAGAAAAATATGACGGTTCAACCAGTAATTATATACAAACAAATAAAGTAGAACTCTAATTTCTTTGGAACACCACATGCTGCTCCAGAACTCTTTATTCAAGATGGAGTTGTTTTGGATCTAAAATCAAATCTTGTTTATTTGTTTTTTCATTGAATGAAATTGCAAATGAGTAAATGTAATTGAAGATATAATAATTAAATAGATTGCAAACTATTTGCATTCATTGAAATACATCATTTATCTATTTATAAATATTATTATTTTATTGATTTCTAGAAAGGTGCAATCTAACAACTTTTTTACAAGTTGGATTTGAAGGAACTGACAATTTTGCAAACTGTCAAATATACTGTCATGGCCAAACATATCTAAGTAGATATTTGGCAGCACCAACAAAGCTCACCTCTCAAAGAGAGGCCATAGGTCTGAGCCCACCTCAAGTTCAACAAAGACCAAAGCTCCACCTCTCTCTCTCGATTCCCTGCGTCCTATTCTCTCCATATCAGCCAAATATACATAATATGATTTATTAATTTCGAATTTCTCAGTACAATTCATAGCACTTTGAAGAATTCGAAATTAATAAATTATGTTCAACTTTTTTAACGTCATAAAGCCTGATGCACACAGAACGCGGGTGCGGGAAGCGACTCGCTCTTGTGTTTTTCCAGAAGCACTCAGAACGTGGGTGCGGTTGCAGTCTTCAAAATGTTATGTCAACGTAGATGAGAGATAGAAAATTTCTGATTGCAGATTCGTTTTCAGCGATCCCACGTTCTGTCTATAGGAGAATGTCAACAAATTTAAAAAATATCCGAAATTGAGAAAGTTGGTTTTTATAGTCTGGCAAACAACAGACTGAAATAGTATAATTAATTATATTATAATATAAAATTTTATAAAAAATAATAAATTAATAAATGAATGAATCATAATTAAAGAGTAAAATTACTATCTGTTATTCTCGAAATAGATAATATAAACTTGTGTTATCACACCCACCACACAAATTTATTGGATCTATGAATTCTTAGTAATTTTCCAAGTTATATAAATTATAGAACCAAGAAAAAATTATGAAACTATGTTGACTGTAGAAATAAGCTTATATTTTTTTACTGCAAAAGCAGAGTGCTAGATGAGCTAGAACCTACAATCATCAGCTATGGTTTAAAAAAAGTGTTGACTGGATAATAATATATATTTACTGTAATGAATGTATAAATGATAGTTATTTTAATAAGTGTATTTAATATATCTATAAGTATTTAGATGAGAGTGTATGTGTAATGAGGTGAGTAATAGCTTTTGTAGCATAACATTAAAAATAATATGAATAACAAATATAAAAGAATTAATAAAAATAAAACATGAGGCATACAGTGTATGTTTCTTTTATAGGGCTCTAAAATTAATATATTCTATAAATCGTTACATTTCATGCTAGGAGAAAAATTCAAGTTGCTATGGACTCACAGCAACGAGCAGAATATGTTGGCATTTAAATATTAAAATGTCTGATTTTTTTAAGTTTTGTATTAGAGTGGACATCAAAGGAATTAGCATCTGAGATAAGAAGTCAACACTCGGTCACGTACCCAACCACAGCCTGTATAAAAAAATATTTGGCAATAAATGTTAGCTCCAATACTCTAGAACAGTGGCTGACCTTGAGTTTGTAAATTTCTACAATTTGAAAAAGACCTGAGGGGCTTCACCGTGCTTGGTCCGCGTCCTGTTGGAATGTGGCTATTGCAACTACATTGTTTGCAACGTCAACACCTACCCGCAATCGCCATCCACTCACGTTCTGTGTGCATCAGGCACTGTTCAGTCACTTTCATCACTCTTGTCGGCAGTGCCTAATTCATTTCATTTTAAAGTGCACTTGAATTTCTCACAAAATTATTGTAAAATTATTTGGAATTGGATGTTAGCTCCAATACTCTAGAGCAGCTCTTCAAGTTTGCTCCTACAGTACTGGTGGTTTCTAAACAATTAACCTTACCATGCTCAAGCTGGATTTTTGCAAGTACCGTACTAGCAATTATTACAAAAATGCGAAATATTTTATTTTATTTATTTGCCAATGCAATTAGAAAAAGCATAAAGAAGCAAAAGTCACTAATGAAAAATATTAGAATAAAATTCACTAAACTAGGAATAAAAGTACTAAATTGGCACTACTAGCAAAGCAAGCTTGAGCTTAATATGACATACAATAATTGATATAGCCTGAAAGAATTCTAAATTAATTATGTTGCTACGATATTATACTCTAGGTACTGGTATTTCAGTTGTTCAGATGCATAAGTAATTCAAGGATAATAAATTATGGCCAAAAAAGGGGTTTCTCAATTTCACAATAACAAAAAATAAAGAAACTAGTTCTACACACGATTGTTTAGCATACGTTTTTCCTTGAGTGTCTGTGCCCAGTACTTGAGAATCTTGCATGAACAGCAATTTTACTGTTGATTCAAATGTGTCTTTTTATGTCACGGTTTTTTTGTTGCTGAATTTTTTAAAGACCAAGCGACAGGTAATTAAAATGCACAAGTTGAATACTGACACGGAAAGGCATTGAAACAATGGAAAGTTATTTGTCCGGTTTTATGCGTTTTATATCGCTCGATTCTAGCCCAGCATGAAATTAAAGGAATATGATCACAGGAGGCTGGCTCAAAGCCGTCTCAACTCTAAAATTAAAATTTGTTGTAATCTCTGTTGAGTTATTTGAATTTTTAAGTTGCCTTGTATTCGCCATATCCACCTGAGAAAATATATTTTTGAAATTTTCCTCTATTGGCAAAATTACGCTTTTATTGGTCTCTAAACTTCACCATCTTTACACCATGTGACCGAATTGTTATGCGTTTCTAACGCGACAGCAAACGTGGTGCATAAAACCAGCCTAAAGTTAAGGGTGCTGACGACTAACTTTTGACTTAGCTCTGAGAATAGGGTCTTATATTTCAAATTAATGTTTACTTGTGTCACTAAAATTTCACATATAATAATGGTAGTGACATTTTTTATGCTTCTCATTCTACATTTGATTTACAAAATTTAAGCAGCTAAAGTTAGCTTTTTTTCAGTATCTTCTCCCTACCACCAAATTGCTGATTTTGTATGTTGAAATGAGTATTTTGCATTGATTTAAATTCACTTTATCATTATCTTGAACATTTATGTTTTCAAGATGTGCCAACAATAATTGATATAATTTCTATGTATGATAAGCTGAAGGGATAATTTATAGCAATCTTACAAGCTTCTCAGCAATGAAAATAAATAAATAGAATGCAGTGGCGAAGCTATCTCTAACTATTAGGGGAGTCTAGTCCCTTATATTAATATTTTTTTTTTTCAATTTCTATTACCGCCTTTCAAAGCACATTTTTCTTCAAAAAAAACAAAGAAGTAAACAGAGTTCGAAGCAAATATGTGACAAAATCATTACATTCATTCATTGCTTAAATATACTAAGCTGTTTTTATGCTGTATAATATGCAACTGTATCTAACAATACATGAAGGAAGCAACACAGTACAAGCAACCTAGTATGCAGAAGCAACACAACACACTAGAAACCAGAGCCTGGAGTCTAGACTCTTGGCCACGCTGCTGAATGAAACAGGTAACACGACGTGACGTCACGTTGCCATAGCAAGTATCCTAATAGCTCCGCCCAACACATAGGAAGTCAGAGTCACGCGTTTCAGAGCCTAACGAGAGGAAGTCAGGCAGTTGGGTACTTAGATTCTCGGTTCTTTTTCAAATTTGTAGCAGAACATGCATGCTTATAAAAAATTATTATTTATATTTATTTTGGGGAGTCTCAGACTCTTAGATTCCCCTCCAGCTTCGCCACTAATAGAATGATAAATGCCATAATATTCCTATTCATATTATCTTTCAAACTCGAAGACTGTCGTTCAGTATTTCTGATTGTCTTAAATGCCTTATTCTGTTTTATTCATCGACCATATAAAGATATTAATTGATAGAGAATTCGAGCGAATCTATAGGTAATGCAGATTGACTATTTTACAGATATTGAATGGCTTATTCTGTCTTCATCGGCCCTGTAAACAATGCAGAGTTTAAGAAAATTGATAGATAATTTAGATAATTGATTTTCCCAAAAAATAAGGATGGTCTTGGGAAATTTCAAATTGTATCTAATTTATTGTTTTCTTAATGTTGAGCGGTAATAAATCACTGAACTTCCCAATAAGCCCGTGTTCTATCCATCTTTAAAGCGGTTCAGTCAAACATTTTAAAATATTTTGTTCGTTCAGATAGGCTCTATTATTCTAGTGTTCGCTAAACACATTAATTGCACAGTCACGCTAGAATAATAGAGGAATCAAATTAGTTCACCCAAAAAATACGGAAGGCTACAAAAAGGAAGAAAAGTCTTCAGTGATTATGCGCTAAAATATTCATACTGTCATGTACCCTCACTAATTTTGTCCAATTATTAGTCTTTCATGAATTGAACTTGCAAGATTAATAGAATCAAAATATTGTGCTATCAAACCTTGAACTTTGTTTTTTGTGGGCAGCGTGCTTCAATTTTTTAGTCTGTCAACCGCAATGTTGATCAAGCATGTATCAAATTACATTGGTGATGTAATTTTTAGTGCACTCATCATTTTTACTGAAATTACTTCAATCATAATTATTGAAATACTATGGTTTACATCCTGGGCTCATCAACAGAGAACTTAATCAAGTTGGATTTGAAGGAACCGTCAATTTGCAAACTGCCAAACATAATTTATTTATTTCGAATTCCTCATAATATCATCAATTATACTGAAGACTTCCGCAATGGCGGATATTGGCATCAGCATTGAATAGCTTATAAAAATCAATGAATGCTACTGCACAAAAATATTTAGTCACCGCCGGGAATCGAACCACTGACCTCCCAATTGCCATCTTTACCACGCCTGACCGACAATTGAGAGGTCCGCGGTTCGATTCCCGGTGGTGACTAAATATTTTTTTGCAGTAGCATTCATTGATTTTCATCAGGTATTCAATGCTGTTGTCAAAATCTGCCATTGCGGAAGTCTTCAGTTTAATTTATAGCACTTTGAGGTTAAGCTTCTAATTTTGAGGAGTCCTGTATGTTCTGCTAAGACTTCAAGTCCGTAGGGGTGTTCCAATTCCTTGTAATTAGAAATGACTAGAGTACTGTACATTAACTCATTCAAATGCTGCTTAAAATTAAGGAATTCTATTATGAATCGAGGAAAATTGTAGCAAAACACACAAATAAGGTCTAAGTGTGGCTTATACAAATTCAATCAAATAATCAAATATGTGTATTTCAGAGAGTATAATTATACTACATCAAGCTTCCAATGGGAAATAATATTGATAGCTAGTTGAACTGGGTAGTACCTATATATTGTATGTTTAATACAGTATTTTGTTCTGCCCATAATCTCATCATCGAAATTTTTTTTAGTTTTTAAAGAAACTAACTTCAATTCGTCAATTTTTCTCAAAACGCTGAAAAACCTGGCTCGATTCTAATTTGGTGTAGCCTATAAAGCGTTCTTAAAGAGACATTTTTATACGGATTTTTTTACTACAATCTGGTTCATTTTCATCTTAATGAGTGAAAAAATGCAGTGACACTGCAGAAAAAATTTTGAAACTAATTTTTTCAATGCGCTAATAAAAACATCATCTCAGCTATCTAATTCTAATAATTTTTTAAATGTTCGTAACAGTTCAAATTGATCAGTGGGCTTTGAATACCGGCTATTTGATTTCTTAATTATCTATTTTTTTCTGTTCTATATTACTTCTATTAAACTGTTCTATATTTTAATTCTACTTATCATGAATTGCATCGAATTGATTCATTTCTTTAGATTGATTTTTCAATTTTCAGTTTCATTTAGTCAGTGTTATCTAGCTTTGGTATCAATTATAGTCATTTACATCTGCATCTTTGCAAGTCTATGAGGCAATCAGTACTTATTGATAACGTCTCATCATTCCATTCTCTGATAATTTGAAAAGTTGGAGTAACAATGATATCGACTAAGAAAGTATTCCTCCACATCAGCGTCAACTTTTCACTTATGGTCCATTGATGTACACCTAAATATTATCAACAGCACAATCAATGTGTCTAGATCTTCAATTGATATTATGAGGAGTACTCTGTAATTTGGAAGATACTTGCCAAATTTACCAGCGGAAAACATGCCAAAAATTATTATCTTTCATTTTGATTGTAGATTTGTATTGAGCCTGTTTAATTGTGTTTGAGCTTGCCCTGTAAACTCTAATCTGTATTAATTGAATCTCCTCCCACAGGATACGCTCGTTACATAAAATTCAGTTCACTAGACTCATTATTTCAATTGAATTCTAGGTTCCAATGAACTCTTCTGAGATGTGGAACATGAATATTGAAGAAGCCATCTGTAAACAAGTGAGTGAAACCTAATTTTATCGGTGTTCATTCTCCCATTATCATAAGAAAGTTTTTTCCTTTACTTTTCTTCAAAAAGAAAAATTGTGAATTGAAAGTGAAGTGTTAGTTGCTTATAAACAAACCACATGGCAAACTATCAGGTAAAATGTTTTTTACATTTTCATTGAAATAAAGATGAAATAGTTTTGTTCTGGAATAATTCATTTTTAACTTTGGGATAGCTTCCTAACCAAAAGTTACATGACCCAGTAACGTAAATTGATTCACTAACAATTAATAAGATTTTTTTGAACTGAATTATCTAAGAATCATATTTTTATATACTGTGATAACATAACATAATTTTTAAAATTGACTATCACAAAATATCTTTGATGAATAGAGGATTTATTTTTTCCACTGCGTTTTATGTCCCCAATTAAAAGAAATGTCTTATTCTAACTATTTTCAAATTTTTTGTAATAGCCTACTATCAGACGCTGTGTTTTATTCTACCGAACAGTTGAATATAATAATACATCGACTTTGTTACAACTTGTCTCAATTAATGAGAATGACGGGCGATATGTACATAAATCAGAGCATTATTCAAATATTTCAATAAAAATTTTTTAATTACTATTTGATTTGGCAACAGGAGTATCAACAAGTGTATTTCAGAGTATTTATACATCAAGCTTCCAATGGGAAATAAGATTGAAACTGGATAGTATATTGTAAGTTTAATACAGTATTTTGTTCTGCCCATCAGCTGCATTTTTTCTCTTTTATTCTAGATTTTAATCAACTTAATTTTTAATTTTTCTCACAAACCTGAAAACCCTGGTTAGATTCTTATTTGGTGTAGCCTACATACTTAGAGACATTTTTTATATGAATTTTTTTTTTTTGTACAATGCCGCTTCATCTTAATGAGTGAAAAAGTGCATTCTTCAACAGTAATCATCAGATTAAATTCAATTTTCTTTGGTTGGATTTCGTTGAAGTCTGGAACTCAATTTTGACACACTATATGAAGTACTATGAGTTGCTTGCTGTGTAAGAATAAATAAGTTTTGTATCGATTAAAGTTATAAATTCAATATAATTCTCAAATATCTAATTGCAATCTAAAAAATACCTAGTTATTATTAATATTCAGCAGCACGAGCATACATGTCAATTCTTGTATTATTGGCTAATGCTATTTTATCGAACGGTATTCCTATTGATTGAAAAAATATTTTACTTTCAAATAATTGATTTATTCATAATTGATTTACATAGGGATTCTTGTAATTTTGATGCCCTATCTTTCATGATAGATATAGTTTGAATTTTATTTCAAAATAAACACATTACGTTGTTAAAAAAATATATACATTATTATTTTGAATAAAGTACATTGCTGATCTCTTATAGCTGGAACAGTGTGGATAGAAAAACTAAAGCTATGGGGACTAAAATTTGAAAAAGTATATCAACATTTCTGTGCAATATTTTAGGAATGTTTGGATGAGATTTGCGACTCGACGCAAGAGAATAACGCCCCAAATTCTAGCTGTCATGAAAGACTTGTGATTGCTGTTCCGAATGATGTCCAATCTCCAACAGGAAACCTGCCCTGTATAGACAAGTATCCTGGCGTTTATGACTTTGGAGTAGAACTATCAAGTGCAAACAACAGTAGACATGCCTGGGTGGTGAGAAATCGCAATCTAAACAAAATTACTAACCTGTAAAGGAAATTCTAATTGCTGTTGAGGCTTCCAAACTTTATTCTATTTTATATTTTAATTTTATTTCCTCAGTGGGAAATAGCACATTACTGTTGAACTTCCTCCACATTTTTTTCGTTTTGCTTCTCAGTTTATATTCCTTGCCGAGTAAAGAAACTGGATTTATGACCACATACTCCAGCACCTGTAAATGCTTTGTTTCAGGCAATAATAATTATCATATTATATATTAAGCCGATTATCACAGTTCAATTTTAAGCATCTTTTATTTTATTTTATCAATTTTTCATTTATTTATTACATCTTTTTTTGATATTTTGTTTAATGAGATTTTAATCGAATTTATTTTGTTTCCTATCATGAAAAACTCAACCGTAGCACATCAACATTTATTTTATACATTAGATCATACTTCGAAATGGAGTATTCTTCAAATATCTATTATTGACGCAATACTCAAAACTTAGATGATCACTTTTTCAATGTCTGAACTTGAAAATTTTATACAATCATGATTGAACATTTAATTATATTGCTACAGGCATTTTTTAGAAAGAGATGAAGAATACTTTTAGGGTTTATAAAGCTGTTTTCATCAGATTCTTTTTAAAGGTTTTAAGAATTTACTTCACTGTTTTCAGCTACACAAGAATTTGAGTGAATTACGGTACTGAACAAACAACTTTGATAGAGAAATTCAAATGATGAGTTCAGTGTAGGAAAAAACAACTTACGTTGCCACTAGCGTTACTTGTGAAAAACTTTACTGCTCAAAATATTTTCTAACGATAAATTTCTAAACTTTTACATTTTTAGTGCACATCTGCTAATATTGATCCTATTTTTTAACGAACAAACTTTATTACTGTAGTATTCATATAACTTGGCAGCGTGTAGAAAATGGGAGGACGTGCTACATCTGAACCCAACTGCTGCCAAGTTATATGAAAACTACAGTACTTCTGAGAACGTAATGAGAAATTTCTAAAAAGTAAGTTATGTTATAACTTATAAGAAAGTAAATATCTATAGCAGCCAGGCGCCTGTTTCATTAAACTACTAGTCTATTACTAACAAATGAGTTTTTACAATTTTGTAAGAAAATTTCTAATAGTTACAAGTGAATTTTGACAAATTTACAAATAATTCGCCTGTCACCTCCAAGTATTTATAGGTAGGCTAACAATGACAATGAACAAGACTTGTAATATACACTTGTCTGTAACTGATGTCTACTTTCTAACTAATAAAGATTAAGTTAGGTGAAATATGTTATAACTATTGTTTGTAAAAAATGTGTCTCTATTGTTCTGCTTTTAATATTATTGTAAACTAGCTGGCCAGACGCGCGTTGCTGCGTTCTCATAAAAATTCTCCTTGATTTTATTATTTGCCACCTCCCGCTGAGGTTACATTTCAAATTAGGAAAGAAGTTAGTCTTAGGGCTCTTCCAGCTGATCGTAGAGGCTGCGTTGTTTTCTTAATCACCACCTCTGAATGAAGAAACTTTTCAAATTTATACCTCCTACGACTATAAGGGTAGAAGCTAAGTTTTTTATTTTATTATTCGCCACCTCCCGCGGAGGCTGCATTTCAAATTTCTAGCTGCATTGGTTAAGAGATGTCATCAACCTGGCATAATTACATTTCATCATACCCAGTCGTATGTTTCCTACATATAGCAAGGCTCCGACTCTACGGTAGCCTACATGCAAAATGCAAAGTCTTTTGTTGTTCAAAGACAGCGTAAATAACGCCTCTAAAGGGCCTGCCATATGATTAAAAACTGTTGACTTCTATCAGCTGTTCCTTTAAGCTGTTTGGCCGGCAATTTCAGTAGGTTAGGTCTACAAAATGGATTAATTAATAATAATTATTAGCTCCCCTATTAAAATTTATAGTCAGAAACCATCCCCAATATTCACACAACATATTCCCAAAGTTTCATGTCGATCTGTCAAGTAGTTTTGAAGTCTATAGGGAACATACATACATACAGACAGACATTCATTTTTATATATATAGATTTCATATACAAATGATCAAATATACTAAAAACCTAGTACCTTATATCATATATATTATGTTTTCCAATGTGACTGAGAAATGAAGTTGTAATGAATAAGAACGAACTTGACCAAACACGAGAAACTATAGTTTCGACTGTTGCATCATTAGCAATCTAAAAAGCATATAATCACTACCACAGAAAAAATATCCAGTTTATTGAGATTGACAATGATCTGAAACGTGTCTCATGTTTTAATAGTTAAAGTCGTTTGGACAACATCAGCCTTAACATTATGGATAATTACCACAATATCACTATCACCAACACCAAGAAAATTAAATTGTCACTCCCACACTTGTTACAAACAAACCATTGTCCAACTTATAATAAGAAGAGCTTGTTCTCAACAATAAACTATTTTTTATTGACAATAGCAAGACTTATAGGTTTGTGAAATGAGCACCAGATGTACGAATGCTACTTATTTAGTAGGGAACTAATGCTGTTTTAAATGTTGATTCATATGAAAAAATCATGGTTTAAAATATTTGATTCTTCTCATTCATTGAATTGATTCGAGGCTATCTCAGTTTTTGTTTATCAAGTTGAAAATTATTTGAATTGAATAAGTTAATGTCTTATATGTGGAAATTGGATCAAGGATCAAGGCCCTACAGTCGTTCAGTGCGGGAAAATCCTTAGTATTTGAAATCAAAGTTGATACAACACATCATTATGATTATTATTTGTAATGCATACTTATGAGTAATAAATTATGAATAAACTATAAGGTCAAATTCATTCAAGGTTTTGTTAATTTTTGTTTTTCAATTTTGATTTTTCTTCAGTACTCACCAAAGCTGGGCAAAGTGTTCATAGATGTTAATAAAGTCCTTCTCTTCAAATTCAAACTGAACTCTCAAAATATGATGGGTCTTCGAGTAAGAGCCCTTCTAGTGTACATAATCCCTGACCACATGAACAATCCAGTGAACCGATGCACACTTCATGCATTCAAGTGTGATCCGAATCACCTGGGTAAGTAAAGTTGATTATGATTTATGTAATTTATGTTTATTTATTTATTGATACAGCTAAAATACAACTTATTGTAAGGAAACAACAGGCTTGTAGCCCACAACTGTCTATTACTAAATTTCTACAAGAGTCCAAATATTTGTAAGCATAGATTGTTTACTTTTCTATTAAAATGTAACTTGTGTGTTAATTATTTGTATTGATCAGTTATTGAGTTAATGAAACTGGATGAAATTATAATCTGTTTTAAAGACGTGATCGATTTCTACATGACTTTTTATTTTTATTTTTACATTATTGAAGATCGATTTCTAACCAACTATAAAAAATAGGGCATAATCAGTTGACATGAACCGACTACTTTTGGCAGACAATCAGTGCTATTATCCATCAAATGTCTACTTTTTCGAGCTCTTTATTTTATAAACACTGTGTTATGCTATTATGCTTTTTTAATTTCTCTTGAGTATTTGTCGAACTCAGGCTTCATGATTTTTCAAAGCAATAAATTAAACTAGATGTATCAGTCTAGATTTAAAGAATCATAATGAGGAAACAAATCTTATAAACAGGTCTGGAACAGTGGCGACCAGCCAGGGAAGGGCATGAAGGAGTTTTCACCTATTAATCTATTCATTTTTGTGACTAATTATTTTATTGTGATATTTTGTTTAAATTAAACTTTTCTTTTTCACTTAATTTATTTTAAAATGAGTGAAAATTACATTAGAATAAATAGAAATTATGAGAATTTCGTTTCTTTAATAATCATAACTGCAATAGAACAACAATGGAGAGCTCTACAATTAACCATTGACTATTGGTAACCTGGCTGAGGTCTGTCAACTAGCAAGTGAAGGGATCTTGTTTAGTCTGAAGAGTCCTTCACTTGATTAGGAAGCGGTTTCATGTGTGTTGACTGGTTGCCATGACAACATAATGTTGTTTTTGTATTGGAATGAATGAATACAGAATTCCCTGCACCTGTGCACCTATCACAAACTCCGCTAGTAGTGCTGTGGTCTGCAGCATTATGGCTGTTAGTTCGTAGGGAAGCAGTAGTTACCAGCACAGCAATAACATAACCTAAGTTACTACTCATCTTCCATATTATTATAGTTGTGTAACTTCAATTCTAATATTGCAGTATTAAATAAGCTATTGAAAAACATTCTTCAAAGATAGAAGAAGATAAGTCTTCAAAGTAATAAGTTATTATGCAACATTTTGATACTAATTAACCTTTTTGGCTGCAGTTCCATTTGTAGTCCAGTAAAATAATCGATAATTGATAAGTTAGGTTTAGCTTTGGGCTTGGGCTTGGTACAGATCGAATTTGGAATGGTGCATCAAGGCATGTATAAAAAATCATTTGAATGATAATTTATGATAGTATATTGACCTATTAAATTCGTTATTAATTAGTTCAAGTTTTGTGAGTTTGTCCATGTAGGTTGAGTTGGGTTTGTTTTGGGTTGGGTATTTTAGTCATGTGATAAAATTGGCACAGTTATTATTTTGATTAGTATCAATGGATATTCCCAATGGCTTCATTTGTTCCTTGTTGGAAAATCCAGCTTGTTGTTCAAGGTTTCATATAGATAGATTATCAACACAAACACTCAGCATTCAGGTCAATGCTACAACAACACACCACTATCCACTAGAAATTACATTCATAACAAAACAAATCAATATGAACAAAACAAATCAATCAACTTTCTAGACCTCTCAATTTCAAAGAACACAAACCAACAACACAGCTTCAACATTTACAGAAAACCAACAATTACAGATACCCTAATACACAGCACCTCCAATCATCCAACACAACACAGCATTCACGTCAATACTACAATTGTTCGAAATTGGCCCACAAACTGAACAGTAGCTTCAGATCTTTAACGGGATTCCAACCCAAATTTGGAATCAAAAATTCATTGGAGTTAGTCAATAAAATCAAAAATATTCCTGTTCATTCATCTTATAAACTTGTTTCTTTTGATGTAACTAATCTCTTTACAAATATACCAATTGAAGAAAGTCTTAACAGAGCTGAAGAGATCATGGAAACTACAATTAATGATCCTATTATTAGAACTGAGCTGTTAGGATTGATGAAGTTATGTACTGAATATAACTATTTCAAGTTTGACAATAAATTTTATGAACAGAAAGATGGGTTAGCGATGGGTTCACCCCTTTCACCCCTACTAGCTGAATTATTTATGGATAGCCTTGAACGTAGAATTTTTGAAAATAATAATTTTAAGGATAGGATTGCTTATTGGTACAGATATGTAGATGATATTATTTGTTTGTGGAAGGGTAGTAATAGACAATTAGATAATTTCCTTAGCTATTTGAATCGTTTACACCATAAGATAAAATTCACCATAGAGTTAGAAGAGAATAGTGTTTTAAATTTTCTAGATTTAAGAATTGACCATAGCACCGGAACCCACAACTTCTCTATTTTTAGAAAAGTAACTCATACTGATGTAATCATACCTCATTACCCATGTCACCCAATATCGCACAAACTTGCAGCTTTCAATAGTATGATTTATAGAGCTTTAACCATTCCAATGAGCAATCATCACTTTGAAAAAGAGATTAGTACGATTAAACAGATAGCTATTACAAATGGATATGAGGAAATCATTGTCAATAAAATATTAAATAAAATAAATATGAGACTAGCAGTCAATGCTAGCATTACTGTAACTGAAACTGGGAAAAGGTCATGGATAACGGTGCCTTACCTTGGCCCAGTTTCTGATAAATTAGGAAAAAAACTGAAAAAGAACGTTTTTGATGTAGCTTTTCAAACCAAACCAATTTTAAAGAGCTTATTTGGGCGTAGTAAAGACAAAATTGATATCTGGGATAAAAATGGGGTTTATAAATTGAATTGCGGTGATTGTAATGCTTGTTATGTAGGTCGGACTGGTAGAAGTTTCAAATGTAGGGTAAATGAACATATCAGGGATTGGAAAACCCAAAAAGGAGATTCAAATTTTGCAGAACATCTCATTAATAATGGACACAAGTTCAAGGCTGAAGAAAATGTTGAATTTCTGCATTTGATTGGCAAAGGCAGACAATTGAACATTTTAGAAGCTTTGGAGATAACTAAGTTGGTAAAAAACGATTCCATAACTAATTTAAATGACCAAATTTATTTTAACCAATTCAATACAACTAACTTGGTTTCATTATAATTCCAGCCTATTTTTAAAAAAGCAGTTCTTATGTGTATTTCTCAGTTGACCTTGATTGCACTTCAGTGAGCTTCTAATTTTTAAAAAATTTTTAATTTTAGTTTGATTAAATTCTAGCCTTATTACAATTTTTTGTTACTTTCATGATTTTCACAGTGTTTAGTTATTGATTTGACTCGTATTTTTGCTTGTTACTCCTCCCACCAGGGGGCGTGACTTGACAACCAATCACAACGTCCGATTAAGGTCAGCCTCTTTCCCTCTTAGCCAATAGTATCATTCCATGAACAGTATATATAAGGCTACTCTGTACTTCAGTTTTCAGTTTGATTGAGATTGATAATGGTGTAACAACCGAAACTAGTTTCTCGAACTTTTAATAAATGTGGTTGTGACAATTTCGTCTTATTATTCATTAATTTTACATAGGACAAACAGGCCGCACACTCGAACATTTACAAAGACCGATTTTGTTGAAATTTATTGTGTGTTCAAGTGGATTCGAAAATGGTTTAAATTAGAAAATCAGGACACAAAAAGGACAAATGTATTCCTTTTATAGTCCAATCATTTTTTTCCACTCATAGCCTATCCGGATTTATAGACTACTAATAAGGTCAATACAATGACAATTTGTGACTTAGATTTTGAAAATCCGTGTTTTTCTCACAGTCAATTATATTGTTATGGAAGAGCAGACATGAATTTTCAGCATAATTACTGTTGTGTCAATATTGTAATCTGGTCGAAGCTAATTGGCATGTTTGTTTATTATCCCCGTACTCTCCTCGCCTTGCAATCCATCTGGATAGTTCTGATCGGCTCGTAACTGTTTCAATAGAATAGCCTCAGAGAATGGAGAGTGTCCTTATCTGTTTACTTTAGAATTTTATGAAAGGATATCGAATTCTCTCATTCTTTTGAGAATGATAAAAATGTATATGAAGCAGAAGCTCTCATAAACGTCAGTCAGTTGTGATTCGAACGTTGATGTGATAAAGTGACAGTGACAGTTCCCGCTCATACAAACCGGATTACCAGTGAGCGCTAATACAAACTGTGTTATATGAACGTTTAATGTGTTAAGTGATGAACGCAGTATATTGTGACAGATTATTATTCAGGCTTCTTCAACAGATTATACAGTGGCTTGCAAGTGCTTCATAGTATTTCAACTGTATGTTTTAGACGCTTCTTGAATTGTTGAATAGTTATTATTTAATATTTGATCGGCCTTTCAACAGTTAGTGATTGATTTTGGAACAGTAATATAGCAAACTCTTTATTATTTGAGCATTACCGATTTATCTGTTTCTGATTACTTTCTTTTGTAAGATATAACTGATTTTAGTGTAAGTTTTCAGTAATTTGTGTTAATAAAGTGCGACTGTTAATTTGAAGTGTTGCCAGCATTATTTTAAAGATAGAACCCGTCAGAATTGGTGTCAGAAGTCGGGCATTTTTGTGTTTTATAGAAAATGTCTGGCTTTTATGAGATTGCAGCATCGCGCGTCGGGCCTTCTAGTAATATTATAGATGAATGTATCTTTTGAAATGTTATTGTGAATTTTTATAATATTGTATGAAATAAATTGAATGAAATGCATATGGTTTGAATTTGCAGCGCACGCTCGAAAGAACATTTGCCTGTGCAAGGAATTCAATTTGGCCGGTCACGTGATAACTGCCAACCACGCGAATGCCGAGTACGAGTACAACGCGGAAAGTGGCCGGCACAGTGTGGTGGTGCCCCTGGACGTGCCGCACGCCGGCTCCGACAGCACCACAGTCGCCTATCAGTTCGGATGCAAGACCTCCTGTCCCGGCGGCATGTCTCGTCGTCCCATCAACCTAATTTTCACGCTAGAAACTGAGCAGTAAGTAATCATACTACTTTGCAAATAGGACATTTATTCATTAAAACAGGAATCTCCAAAATGTCCAGCCTGAGGTCCAAAATAACTGCTACGTTAAGTTCCGAGGGCCAAACCCGTTTTCATTTTTCTATTATTATCAGTGGCGTAACTGAATGTTGTCTGAGAAGGTAGTCATATACTGTGGTGCGGGGTAGACTCTAGGACTATATGGTTGAGGGAAAGAATTAAGAATCCTCTAACAATTCATGAGGATGGTGATGATATAGGCTCTCTTTAAGCAAGGTTTGGGTGTATTCTGCAGGGAAGTTTTCGAAAAATAATCCCATAACAAACCACATATTAAGCGATTCTAGACATGAATTCATCCATTTTAATATTTCAAACCCACGTTTTGTGTCCAAGTAAATTTTATCTAGCTCTTGCATCATTGTCAATGGGAGATCCAGACCTTCATTGTTGTAGTAAATATATGTGAATATATAGTAAATTTATGAAAATTGAAAGAAGGCCAACTTAAAACCACTTTCACTCTGCTATATTTGATCTTCAACCTCGCCTGATAAGGTTACAGTAAATTGTACTTAAAAATTTCTCCCTGAAATTAAAAATATATATTTCTTCTGCAACTACATTTTTAGCAATTTTGGAGCATCATTGCTGAATTTTTTCAAAAATTGTCTCTCAAGGCATGTTAAAATTTTCATTTTTTTATATCTGAGGGGATCTACCCCCACGCCACTGAATATTATCTATGATTTCTGGAACAGTTGTCGAGTAGCCTATGCAAATATACAGATAACATACTAAACAACATACAGTACCGTACACTGCGAAATCTGATAGTTTATTGATGCTACCATGTCACTTGATGAAATCTACTAAGCATAGTAGAAAATGATTAGGCACTCACTATAAGCCTTATAGCTGTCGCGGACCAGATATTTGGCCCGCGGCCCATAGTTTGGAGACCGCTGCATTAAAATAACAGACAATTAGCCTATTTAGAAGATTAATTTGACATTGTTTTTTTTAGATTACGTCTTTGAGACTCTAGTTAAGGAGTATAAGACAAATCAGATCAACAATTATACAAGCTTATACTCTTATACACTAGTTACCATAATTACTATATAAATAAGTTGAGGTGAAGCTTAATTTTGATTTGAAAGGAATTCTTGTACACTATAAAAAGCTTAAACAACTAAATATTTTTTCAGTTTTTAAATAATTCTATATTTTCAAGACTCTTTAAAAACTGCGGTAGCTTGTTGTAGAGTTTCCTACCATTATAACTAGGTTTTTGTTTGAATAAGCTACTATTGTGACTCACCAAGTGTTAAAATCTCCTCGGCGTCTTGTATTATAATCGTGTAAGTCAAGGTTAGGATACCAAAGTTTCTTGAACAATGGCCTACATGAATCTAATCTATTTACTCTTTCCATATAACTAACATCTTTCTTTTGGATCTTAAACACCCTTTCAAGGTTTTGTTTTGATGAATTACCTCATATTAAGATAGCATACCTAATAATTATGAGACAGTAAGAGCCCATGGTAAGCTGTAAAATGTAGGTAACTTTTTGTCATTTAAGTTGTCGCAGGACAAATACCCTAGATGGAGTTTTACAACATATTTTCTCAATGTATGGAGCCCAGGTCAATTGTCTATCCAATAAAACTCTTAGAAATACAATGTTTTCTTCAAGTTCTAGTTGATTATATCGTTTACAATCACGTTTATAGCCCTATATTTATTTGAATTATGTTTGTTTTTGAATTGAAGATATTGGCATTTTTTACTATTTATTTTTAATTTCGACCGATTTAAGAATTGTACAATGGGCCGGACACCTATTATGGGCACTTATTTCTAAATTATCTATAATGGAATTGCTGAAAATGAGTGATTTACTCACTGCCTTCCAAAATATTAATATTCAAGGATGAATAATCCAAGGATATAACAATAATTATTAACTATTGTTGAGTCAATGAAGATGGAAATTAATTTCGAATTCTCAATTTGAATCTATCAAATGCACTGAAGACTTTCGTAATACGAATATTGATAACAGTAAAAAATAGATAAGCAAAAATTCGATGAATGCTAATATCCAGAAATCTTTCAAGTGCCGGGAAATTCCATTCCATTTACCTGACAAATACAGTATGAGCACAATATAATTACCGTATTTAATATCGAGTTTTGAAATAAATAAGTTTTTTTTTTGAGGATGAACCCCACATAGGTCTAAGACCTGTGCGTGGGTAATGAGTTAGATGATGGTGATTGATGAGTTGGATCAACAGTTTTAGGTGGGTTCCAAACCATCGCCATTTTATATGGCTACGTCAAATAATAGCGCTGCCATATAGAAGAGCCTAACCGGCAATTAAGCCCGTGGTTATAATGTAATATATAATAATATATTTTATTTATTCATCACAGCTTAGTACAAAAAAGCACAGGCAAATGAATATCGTCAAGCAAATTTCGCCTAATACTAAAAATAACTTTATTGTACACAAGTAGCTTCCCACAATCCAATTAAAACCTACTGATTAATACGCCTTCCCACTCAAGTATGTATATAACTAAAATTTAAACCTTTTCTCTCTAACAATACTTTTAAATTAAGTTGGAAGCCTAGAAAAAATGTTGGGCCCTTATATCTAGGCTTCCTCTCAAAAAACTGTACCCTGCTTAGTGCTTATATGTGTATGAAGCTACTTTATTATGTAAAAACGATTGATATTAACCAAAATCTTGACGTACACGATTATAATACAAGAAGCCAATGAGATTATCACTTTGCGAGTCGCAATAGTAACTTATTCAAACAAAACCCTAGTTATATTGGTAGGAAACTCTACAAGCTACCGCAGTTTTTAAAGAATCTTGAAAATATAGAAATATTTAAAAAACAATTGAAAAATATTTAGTTGATAAAGCTTTTTATAGTGTACAAGAGTTCATTTCACATCAAAATTAAGCCTCACCCCAACTAATTGATGTAGTAATTTATGGTAACTAGTGTATAAGATTATAATAGTTGATCTGACTTGTCTTATACTCCTTAACTGGAGTCTCCAAGACGTACAAGTCTCCAAGTCTACAAAAAAAAAAAATACCAAGTCTGTGGCGCTGTACTGCAATACTTTTTTTCCGTCGTGTATTAAATTCATGATAATCAGCATTGGCCGCGTAGCAGTTGAAATTATTTTTAACAAATAGGATAGCTTTGAAAAAATATACAAACAAGTAACTGTCAAAATAGTCTTTTCATAAAAGCCTCACGACATGTGTGCTGATATCTCAGACCATCAAATACCTAATGGCTGTATTTTGCAAATTTTGCTTTGAAGTACTTCACCATAGCTCAATTCCATATTTGAAAGAGTGAATATTTTTTTTTTTTTTAATGCTAATAATAGCTGAATCAAATAATTGCAAATCAGCGAAAACATATCAGATATTCCTGTAAAGAATTTGACCAATGTATGGAGGATTAGTAGTTGAAATATCTTTATTTAATTGGGAAAATGTAATGGCTATGTTCTATGAATAAATTTTCAGATAATTTTTTTTTAAGCAAGTGGATGCAGAGATAGTTTGAAGTGAGAAGAATTGATAGTAGTTTTCTCTGGATACCAGTCATACATTTAAACATGATGTGAGTTCCTACTGTTTGCTAGCTGCAAAATAAGGAAATAGGTTCTAATGTATTCAAATATAAATATATTAGCTTGCACATTCAGGCAATTTTAAAAACTCACAAAATAAAAATAGCTTTCATCGATGTCGCATGCATATTGAGCTCTGAGAGACATGATTTTTGCTCTTCAACTTTTATTTAAAGAAATAAACTTATTCACTTGGCTCAATTTACTTGTTGTGGATAAGCATAGTTGAATATTGTGATAGTTTGTTGCTGACAAAAAATGAAATCAATGTCATGTTCTCAAATCGGTGACTAAGGAACGCCTAAGATAATATGATAATAAGATAATATGGAGAGATATAAATTTTCGTTTGACAGCGCTATACAGAGGACACAAAAGACAAAGTGAACAACTTCGATCATTCATAACAAAACAAATCAATATGAACAAAACAAATCAATCAACTTTCTAGACCTCTCAATTTCAAAGAACACAAACCAACAACGCAGCTTCAACATTTATAGAAAACCAACAATTACAGATACAAAGCACCTCCAATCATCCAACACAACACAACATTCACGTCAATGCTACATAGACTGTACAACACACCACTATCCACCAAAAATTACAACACTGAACTAAACACAATAAAATACCTAGCACAAGAAAACGGCTACAAACACGACCTAATTGGCAGACTCAATCATAAAATAACCAAAAAACTAAACTCCAACACCATCGACAAAAAATACATCACAATGACATACATTAATCCACAATCAGACTAGCGAAAATCTTCAGAAAAGCCAGCCACACCATCGCATTCAGAACAAACAAAAAAAAAAAAATAAAAAACGCACTTACACCCAAAACCACACTGAACATAAACAAATACGATCTCCAAAAGGGATCTCCAAACTGAACTGCTCTGATTGTAACAAATTTTACATAGGACAAACTTTCAAATAACGTTACAAGGAACACTTACAAGCCCTAAATACAAAAACTGAATCAGATTTTCGCCTACCATATAATTCAAACTGGATACACTTACTGACATCACTACCAACCTACACATTCTACATATAAGATCTAAAGGTCACGAACTCAACACCTTGGAACAAGTTGAAATATACAAACACACCACACACAATAAACAAAACATCCTCAATGGACAATTGAATTTTAAATCACACAAACTTTTCGATCACATTCTACAAAAACAACATTAATTCTTCTAAACCTAATCTAGGACACCTTGGAAGATGAATTCTCATAACTCGCAAACGTTTAGCCAAAAGAGTGAGTAAAAATACTATTTATTATTAATTAAAGTTGACTGCAAGTCGTTGAATTCACCTAAAAAGTTGAAGTCACCTAAGTTGTTGAAGTCACCTAACAACGCAGTTCGCAATGGAACAAGAAAACCAGGGGGGGGGGAAGATTAGCTTGTCAATGAAAAACGATTTTTAATTGCGTATATATTTAAATTAGCCACGTTGTCCTTTGTTTAATTTTGTATGCGTTTTTCAGTGGTCAAGTAGTTGGCAGGTCAGTGTTACCAGTGAAGGTGTGCAGTTGTCCAAAGAGAGACAAAGAGCGCGAAGAGAGTGATGATTCGCCTGCTGATGCCGCCTACGCTGAGCACAGACCGTCCGGCTCAAGGCGTCGAGGAGCACATCACGGAGAGCGGCACTCCTCTTCAAAATCTATGAGGATGTCAAACATCACACAAGTAAGTAACCCACAATTAATTGATAATGAACATCTTAGTAAATGTGAATTGAATATGTTGTGTTGTGTTGTTCAGTCCTCGAGTATTACAGCGAATTGGTAAAGTGAGTTTGTACATTCGATATTGAAATGAAATATTTATTGTTCGTTTACAAATACAGCAGATACAAAACATCCAAGCAGTACGATAATTGAATATTTGAAATTGAAATACTAGTTTATGCAACGATTTTATTTTGACCCTTATTAAGGCACGAGTTAGATGTAAGTTATAACACGAGCGAATGCGAGTGTTATAAATATCTCACGAGTGCCTTAATGGCCAAATAAAATCGTTGTATATTCTATTTTATCTACGACCACTAGTATACATTTAATTAAAACAATTTCATTTTACCTGTGTCTGTCAGAGATACGTAACCTCTCATCTCAAATACAAGAAGTTATAGTAGATTGTTAGGTTAAAGCAGCTGGTGTAGCAGTTTGATCAAATCAGCTGATAGTTTCACAATATTGAATTACGATATTGATTCCATCAAAAATGCTTCTGATTGGTCCAGAACCCGTGTTATAATGTAGAACCTGTACTATAATGAGCTCTTTATACAACGGGTTTCAAAAAGCATTTCGAAAAGACAGCTGTTTTGACATCAATTGTGAAACTGTAATGTATACATTATGACATGGTCGTAGATAAATTATATTAATGCCCGGTTTCTGAGTCGTTCATTAAGTTTAATGAATCATTAACTCACAGCTGGAGCAATGGGTTAACATTGCTACAGCTGTGAGTTAATGATCCATTAAACTTAATGAACGACTCAGAAACCGGGCATAAGAGTACAAATTAGAAGAAACCATGGCATTCAAGATTGGAATGCTCTGGTTGAATGTACAAATATTACATTATCATTTATTGTTTGAATATGCACGTGAAAAATAAAGATGAATGACAGAGATCCACACTTTATAATTATCCCACACATTATAATTTATTATCACCACAAATAAATAAAAATTAAATTTTAATCACCCAAAGAAAATATATTGGCCTACCACTGAAATATTTACTTATTCTTTCACTGTTCTAGCTTTCAGCAGATTTGAGAACATAATAATCCTATAGAAACTATTTGCTTAATTTTCTAAATTTTTGTTTGTTTATTAGCGATGTCTATGATGTATGAATTTCGTAAAATCTTGAAAGGTTTATTAGTTTTCTCCAAATAGATGAATAGATGAACATTTTTATAAATGACCTACCATTCAACGTAGACTCAAAACTAATTTTATATGCTGACGACACTACTGTTCTGGTTAAGGGAAAAGATAATGCAACCGTCCTCTTGAAAGCTCAAGAAATTTTTAAGCAGCTTACTGATTGGTTTCATAGCAAAAAACTGAAGCTGAATGTCAAAAAGACTAATTTTATTAAATTTTCAATGAGGAACAATGAATACAATCATACATTAATGCTAGATTCTGGTGTGGAATGCCATTCGACAATGGGAACTAAGTTTTTGGGTCTGGAGCTGCAGTCAAATTTAAAATGGGATAATGAAATTAAAAGCCTTAGGAAAAAGTTATCCCATGCGGTTTTTGCTTTGAAGACTTTGAGAAATGTTTCGACCAAAAAAACAGCCTTAGCGGTCTATCATGGGTATTTTATGTCCCAGGTTCGTTATGGTGTGATATTCTGGGGTGGTAGCGAGGGAAATATCAATGCAATATTCAGATTGCAGAAGAAAGCGTTGCGAATAATTGAAGGATTTAGTGCAAGGCAGTCATGTCGACCGATTTTCAGAAAATTAGGACTGCTTACAATGCCGGCACTGTATTTTTTTGAGATTGCCGTGTATTCGCATAAGAACCATAGTAATTATGAAAATAACATAATCGCTCACCCATACAACACAAGACATGGAGAGTCAACACTTCGGTACCCCATGCATAGGCTGACTCTGATTGAGAAGGCGCCACATTATTCGGGTATAAAGATTTTAAATTGTTTGCCCAAAGTTTTAAAAGGTTACGGTCAAGACAAATTCGTGAAGGAACTCAAGAAGATGCTTATTGATGCCTGTCCTTACTCTCTGGCTGAATGTTATGGGGTTTTTCGGAGACAAAATGTTGAATAGAATCTGTTTTTTTTTCTTTAAATATGTTTTTATAGATGAACGAATGCTTGATGAATGGCTGATGAATTAGTTTAGTTGAAGTGAATTGACGTGTCACATGCTGTGCGAGCCTAGCTCGATAGATGCAGCTTAACGTGACAAAACAAATTTATTTATTTATTTATAGATCCTTGAAATGTAAACTTGAATTAGTACTAATTAGAGTGAATAAGCTCAGCAAACAATGTGGATGTAACAATTTTTGTGAATATAGAGTACCGTAGCTAACAACGTGAAATTGTTGGGATAATATTGAAAATGTTGATTCATGATAGCAAAGCGTTTAAGAGTCCCTCAAAATGGCGAGCTATTCATGTACCTGAAAAAGTTGTTGAGTAACTGAGATATGATGGAAAAGGAACTAAAAAGTAGTTTGAAGGAGACTACTGATCGAGATGTAATAAGAATGCCAATTAATGACTGAGTAAAGATTCGATCATCTGCTTGAATATTATGTTCTGAATAAATAAATGCGTATGATCTTCCTTGAAAACGGATCGGTTTTTTTATATTTTAAATTTGATATTCTGTAATATTTTGTATAGGAGTCAAATGATGAAGTAACCCGTTGTGTCTATTAGAAATAATAAATCAATAAATATTAATATTCTTTGGCATGTACAGTACTTGGAACGGGTGATTAGTTTTACTCATTACCAATAATAAACTAAATCAATAATAATTATAATACAAACTAAGAAAAAATATGAAAATGTCACAAAAGTTTACTAAGGTCTGTAGAACACAAGAAAGGCGCAGTGAGACTGACAGGCACAGACAAATATCATGAATTGTAACATGAGCATTCCTCAAATTATCTTGAAGTTGAATGATTGTAATAATCATGCCAAAGGCAAATAGCACTATTTGTGTAACTAGAGTGCAAAGTGGGGGTTTTCTGCACTGAGAGAAACAGTTTTTTTCACAAGCCGAAGGCGAGTGAAAAAAGTTTCTCAAGTGCAGAAACTATATTTTGCGCTCGAATTACACATTAAATTTTTCCTACAGTAACGTTATAAAGTAATGTAGTAAATTTGAAAATGGAGAGAATAGAGAGAAAGAAGGCACAGTGGTTCTCGGCGTTATCTGCTATGTAAATGTTTACTTCTAAGCAATTAATTACTCTTCTTTTGACCTCTTTATGGTGTTTACTTTGTACTTTATTCTAGTTGTTTGATTAGACATAATTGGAATCTTATCGAATATTGTGGAAAGTGCGAGTTTCCTTATCTAATTATATAGAAATTGATAGAAAAATCGAGAGATATCTCAATTATGGAAAATTATATAAATAGAGGGAGACTTTTGTAAATTGGTTCAGTCTTGTTTGAAATTCGTTGTGATAAACAAGTTGTGACAGTTCTATTTATTGTGCCTATATAGTGATAATTCTTTTTCCTATTTAATTCATACCAGTGAGCTACTAAATAGTTTTTATTGTATTACGGACTAGTGCTAAATAAGTTAATTGTTCTTTTTTCGACGTTTCTTTTTAAATATTATTGGACAGTTTATTGTACAGTTATTAATTAATATTAGATCGGCCTTTTAACTTTTAGTGATTGATTTTTGTACAGTTTATTGAAATCTCTTTATTAGTTGAACAATATCGATTTATCTCTTTTCAAATGCTTATTTTTTCTGTAAGACATTACTGATCAGTGAGTGTTGTGATTATTTGTGTAAATAAAGTGCGAGTGATAAATTTAAGTGTTGCCAGCGTTATTTTAGACATAGAACCCGTAACAGTAATTTAAACAGGACATACATAACCTGATAATTCCTCACATAACCTATCTTCGAATCAAATCTATTTCAACAACAACTACAGCTGACTGCATTTCGTTGCTGAAGCAGAGTAGCCAGGATATTTTTGAATGCGTAATAGAGAACCTGCGAATAGAGAATACATGCTCACTATTTTGTGTTGTTAGGTTGCAAATCTAGAGTGCGGAAAATTACTTTCGCGCACTAGAATTTACTTTCCCGCATTGGTGCAGGAATAGACTATTTTGCGTGCTACAGTTGTTACAAAAATAAGCACTTTTTCGGGTTACTGTGAAAAAACAAATCTAATGTATTTGAATTTGTTATTTGAATGATTTATAACAATAAGAAAGTAGAAGATTCTCCATGATTGGTAGCGTTGAGCTTTCCAAAACTGTAATAAGGAAGTATGGATGGAAAAATACATTACACAACGAAAACTGTCATGTAACAGGAAGGTTCTGGGAAATAGCGCGATGGCAAGGAAATAGTCGTGGGAAACTTACGCCTGATCCTGTCAGATCGGCCGCACCCGAAGCAGGGCTAATTCCCAATAAGTACAGTACTACTGTAGTATGTTTTTATAAATCTGTTTTAATAGTAGTTATTATTTTTACAGGTTCCAGATCAAAGTTTAGCTATGCTTTTGAATACAGTTCAACAGATGAGTCACCTACTGCAACGTATTTTTGAAGTACAGCATAAACAGCAAGAGGAAATGGAACTGAAGCAAAATGAGATATTGAGCGCAATTCAAGAATTATCTTCCAAGCTTTCAAGATCTTCTAGTTACAAGCAAAAATTAATGTAAACTTAGTTTGAAAAAGATTCTTCAGACCTTATAAAAAACATTTATTTAAATGTTTTTAAATAAATGGTTTTTAATAGCATTGAAGCAGTATTAACAGTTGACATTCATTTTTATTGAATTTGAAACTAAATAGTTTTTATCACAGATGTTTTAATGATTCAAAATTGACTAAAGCGTTCTGTTCTTACCTTTTTTAAAGCTCACCAATTAACTGGAAGAGATTGGTAGTGATTTCTAAAACCATTGCCATAATATAGAATGCACACAAGCATATCAGAGAAAAATTTATTTCCACGCTGAATGAGTTGGGTGGTTATAATTTCTAGTCTTGTTAATTTATTATCATTGCTCTATTAGGTTGTTGACTTACAGTAATTTTTTTATTTTTTAAAACTAGCTTTGAACATCGAATATAGAGATTACATCATACAGTGATGAATATAATATTAATGATTTTTGTTGCTAACACTATCAATAGTTCAAATTAATAAAGTACTTGAAAATTAATGATAAGTTAATGAAATTAACAATTAAGGATTGACTTACATTTGGTTTTGAGTTTGTAGCAATAACTGAGCCATTGTGAGCTAAACCACTTGATGAACATTTCATTTGAGCCTCTTTTTTTATCAACATTCTGAAATAAAAATAATTTAACTTTTAGCAAAAAAAACTGATAAAATGCTATTTAGAATACTGAAGAATTTATAGAATATGGTCCATTTGGTTTGTTAATTCTGCTCAGTTGTTTTCTATAAGAGAATATAATAATTAGATTATAATTCTTTAATTTTCTAAATTGTCTGGAATAAACAGAATAAATTAGAAAAAGGTTGTATATTGTGAAGTCTACTACTTATTTAAGTACTCAGCCCTGGGTTTGTGACCAAATCTCTGTAAGACAAGTCACATTGAGTTTCATTTTGAATGTAACTTGTCTTGGAAATACTTGCCATGATAACAATCAACAATAACAAAGACTAAAAAATTGTATCAACTCATTCAGCTTGAAAATAAATTTTCCATTTGAGTTTAATTTTGAATGTGACTTGAATAATTAATCATGTACTATTCAATTTATACAGACGTTTCTTTTTCATTAGGTAGAAGAGCCAGTTGTATTGTCATTATTTTTCTTCATTCAACTCAGTTCATATCATATCATTGTATCCATAGAACGAGATATTTCTTCTGTGATGGTTTCACAGACTATCAAAAAAGCCTTGTTCAATAACTCATTATTTTCTTCAGTGAACATTGAAGAATTATAAATCATGTACCATTCAATCTAGACAGACGTTTCTTTATCGTTTATTATCAGGCAAAAGAGCCAGTTGTGTTGTCGTCATTATTTTTGATCATCTACCTCATTTCATATCATATCATTATCCATAAAACGAGATAAGATGGTTTCTCAGTCTATCGGAAAAGTTTTGTTCCATAACTCTCACCATATTCATTCTTAAATTACCACATAGACCATTTTCCTTGTGGAATTCATCGTCATTCTATTTTAGAATTAGAAAAAATGCAGCATGGACTTTTCCTTCCCAAATAGTTAATTTTGTATAAATATTTCTCACGAACTGTGTTCAACATCTTTAAAGCAATCTTTGGATTTTAATATTTTTTACAAAATTCCTACATTTTGAGAAAATGTGTTCGAAATATTTCTTTGGAATGTGGATTGCTTTTGTATCTCATTCATTTCCAGCAAAATTAATTAATGAATTAATTTAATGCTATTGTACAATAATTGTTGTGAGACTGATATATACTCATAGTAGTACCTATACTACTTAGTTGTATTGTACAGTATTATTACTACTTATTTAGTGATAGATAAACAGTAGTTCCTCTTTTTGTATAAAGGGAAGAATTTAATTATTAAAAATATTGTTACCGTATATTCTGACTATTGCTTGTGGTAGAATGATAGAAAAGTATTCAGAAATGAACTGTTTAACATTAGGTAAGAATATTTATCTCGTTACTGCTTCATCTGTAACTACCTCATTCATATGAAAAGCCAAATAAAATAAGAAGATAATTATTTATTTAATTGGAAGATAATTATTTTTATATATAAATTGAGTACCTGCAGAACTTGATTTTTGTTAATAAATTTTAGAAGTGCATGAACATTCAAAGTGCCCTTTGATTGTGTGATCAATATTTGATCTAACTAAAAGATTGTGATATTTTTGTTAAGTTTGCTCTTTTTTTATATTACGGTATGTTTTCATTTTCCAATCTATTTAGATCATACAAATATATTGTACAGTTTCAGAAAGTAATATTTTAGTTTTTCGATAAATATATTGTTTCAATAAATATGTTTCCATTTTTCTGTTACTCTTCTTACCAGTTCTGATTCTCCTGATAACTTCAACTATTAATGTTTATAATAGTTCTCGTTAGTTTAAATTTTCTCAAATTCAAAATCCAAATTTATCTCCAAATTTATATAGAGATGAAACAACATTATACAATTTCATAGCTCTGTAGATCAAATTTTACAATTACCCGTTCAATAAGTTTCATCAAAGTACAAGTACAATTTTAGTAATATAGTACATCATATTTTTAGTGAAATTAAATACGGTTCGGTAGTCAAGTTACTGCAGGATGCAGTATGCGTCTACCTGGAGAAATCCACAAGATAGGAATGTAACCACAAGATACAAACTTGTCTGGCGTTTTGCTGAAGTTACAAGTAATGATACTATTAGCATGTAGATGCAAGGTCTGATATCAAACATCTATTGATGTTATAACTTTCTTTTATCTACGACCATGTCATAATGTATACATTACAGTTACACAATTGGTGCCAAAACAGCTGTCTTTTCAAAATGCTTTTTGAAACCCGTTGCATAATGAGCTCATTATAGTACAGGTTCTACATTATAACACGAGTTCTGGATCAATCAGAAGCATTTTTGATGGAATCAAAATCGTAATTCAATATTGTAAAACTATCAGCTGATTTGATCAAACTGCTACACCAGCTGCTTTAACCTAACAATCTACTATAACTTCTCGTATTTGAGATGAGAGGTTAGGTATCTCTGACAGTCACAGGTCAAATGAAATTGTTTTAATTAGATGTATACTAGTGGTCGAAGATAAAATAGTGTATGCAACGATTTTATTTGGTCATTGAAGCACTCGTGAGATATTTATAACACTCGCATTTGCTCGTGCAAATAACTTGCATCTAACTCGTGCCTTAATAAGGATCAAAATAAAATCGTTGCATAAACTACTATTAGTGAACTCTAACCACATACTGTCGTAAAGTTGAAGTTTAAGTAATATTTAATTGAACTATTTGTAGTTATATCTGTACTAATTGCACTAAATTGTTATTGTTGTATTTATGCTGACTACCTTCATGAATAATATTTATACAACACTCAGAATTCAAACGCTCTATAGTGACAATAAACTACCAACTGACTGGATGCAGCTCATGGTACCTTTAGACTATGCAGCCATTTTATACAACAAGGTTTTTATAACAAAGTTTATGAAAATGCAAAACTAAATAAATGAACAAATCAAAACTTGAGAAACTGCGTTCCTTTGTGGAAACTTGTACAGCGTATGGTTGGTTAAATATCAGTCAAGTTATATATTTTAACGACCAAACTAAGTAATAGTCTAATTGAGTAATTATTCCCCAGAATCTGTGATGATTTGGTGAATAATATAGTATAGCCTGAATCACATTATCAAAAATATGTTTGTCCAATAAATTTCATCAACTATTTGACAGTGTGATAGCTGTTAACCAGTTTGATCAAAAAATGTTCTCTTCAGTAGAACCTTAATCAAATCTTTTATACAACGTGACACAATATGGTCGTCAGCAGAAAAAATGGACGGTAGCTTCTACTAAAATATTAATTAATAAATGAATATAAAAATTATGAAATGCTGTTTATAACACAATAATATGCAATTTTATAACACTATATATTTTATAACACTATATGAGCATTCATTTTCAAATAGGTAATATAATGTCGCTAGTCTTCCAACTGAAGTACTATCAACAAATTTTTATGGATGATCAACTAGCTACGTACCGGTATTGCAATCCATTGCCTAAACCAAAATATTTTTTAAAATTTTATTATTTTTTTCATGACAAGCTACAGTTTGTTATTCATCCATGTTTTTTTTTTTTTTTGTCAAATATATGTAATGAAATGTGATTGTACTTATAATTTGATCAAATTTATCTAACATATTTAATAGTGTGATTCAGGCCTACGTCATATACTATTTTATTTACTGCCTAGCTACAATAACGCACAGAATAATAATGTAGATTTGAACACTGAGAAACCAGTTTACGGTTTCTAGGCTAGGATAAAAAGGTTTATGTAATAGATTACAAATCAGCGGTCATAAAATTAGGCTGATGTTGCTCATCATACTGAGTTGTCTGTTTAGTAGCATCTAAATTCTACTCCTATCTAACTTTGTGATTGCTTCTATAGAGCAAAAATATTTGAATTCAATGAATTTATCATTTTCACGTATGAAGAAATAGTAAATTATTTATTTGAAAATAAATTTGGAGAAACGTTTGGGATCTAGAGTGTAGTGCGTATTTCATCCCATTCAATAAAAGACAATCAACTTCATAAATAAATAAATTATATTTAAATCATTTACACAAAATTTACATTACAAATTTTCTAAAATTTGGCTTACTACTATACACATTTATAATTCAATTATCACTCACAATAAAATTCAAATAATTTTTAAATCCTTTCAACCATTTTATATATATTGTCAATGACTGTAATTTTTAAGTAAGGGAAATTTAAAGCCTTAATATCATATATATGAGTACCTTTAATATTCCAATTTTTCTCAGCTTGAATTTCGAAGTAGTTAAGGAACAATTTTTGAGTGATCTTGGTTTTAAGATGGATAAATTACAACATAATTTAATTCTTTCATTCATTTTTTTGCTCGGTACTCTGTCAAACACATTTATTTTTATAATATAAAAAGATGTTACAGTTTTATTTGATGAGTAACGAGGTGTACTTGATTGAATAAGTAAAATTGGCAATTAATTATTATCATTGTTATTTCAAATGAATTGTTTTAATAATACATCGATTCAAATACAATATTGTACTGCTATAGCAGAAAAACTTGAAGAGCAGTTATTGAAACTATATAGTGATGGAATTTACTCACTATTCTTTATATTTGAGACATTTTATAATATTAATGAACTATTAGAGTGAGCAAACTATTGTATAGTGGGAGTACTATTTAATGTTCTAACTAAAGCCAAGTACTTCCGTTTTTGTTGCTACTGCAGCTCACTGTAAGTGCATGCATTCTTACACAGAATTGTAATGGAGACTAATGAAAACATAAATAAAACTATCGCCTCCTAGAATATGTGTGAATCAATATGAGATAGCAGTGCAACAGAGATGAGCAACAGAGACAGAAGAGGCAAAGTCATAAGATCGTTTGCATTAAATTAATCTGCAATTTTGTTGAATAAATTACTTTTTGGTTTTTGGATTTCTTGTTGTTGTTGAATCAGTTCCATAACTTTTTATTGTAAATTTAACGACTTGCAGTCAATTTTAATTGTGAATAAATAAAATTCCTCCACACTATTGGCCAAACGTTTTCGAGAAAACGTTTGGCCAAAAGTGAGTAGAAATATAAAATGTTTTCGAGAAAACGTTTGGCCAAAACTGAGTAGGACTATAAAATGTGTTTGAGAAAATGTATGGCCTAAAGTGAGTAGGAATATGATTTATTCACAATTAAAATTGTCTGCACGTCGTTAAATTTACAATGGAAAGTTTACATTTTTTATCTAAAAGTTTGGCTTTGGTACTTAATCCGCATTAAGTGTGGAATGTTCATTTTCTTTAATTAGCTGTATTCTATTAAATTAAACTGTACCTGAACATGCGAGAGTTCGTTGTGATGGTATCAGAGCTTATAACTTGACTTTCATCATTGAAGCTGTGCAACTGACTTGGTCAAAACATTTTTCTCAATTTCTAACCAATCGGTGACTATATTAATACTGTTTTTTCTTTGTTCATAAATGTATAGTATGAGCGATTAAGCTTGTTATTTTCCATAATTATTTAAAAAGTATTATATATTTCCTACGAGTTGATTTGAATTCTTGATATTTTTTAATATGAGGACAACTTATATAAGAGCTTCTTATGGCATAATTATTCATTTCATTTTTTGTGTAACAATTATGCTCATTGTTTCACAAAATCTCTATAATATGTATTATAAAGGAAATAAATTCTCAAATTTATTATAATCTATGATAAATAGGTACATAATTTGTAGAATGCATTCGAAATTGTAGAAACACATCAATGCTTGAATTAAATCTTAGGAAGAATGAATCCTGAAGATTCATCTTTCCAGTTGAGAAATAATAGATTTTTTTTTCAATGTAATGGATAAAATTCAATTGCTCGGTTAATATATAATTATAGTCGTTACCAACTCAATAAACTGAAAAATTGTGACAAATGCGGACAGCACAGCCTCAACATCGTATTTCCTTAAATAAATTTCTACTTATAAATAAAGCATTAATGGAATTTTTCCAGGATAATTATATAATAATAGACAGAGAAAGAATGAATTCACATACATTCCATATAATACTAAGTCAATAAATAAAATATTTCCTAAGGATTACAAGCTAAATAATTATTTACAAAGATGTTCTAAATAAAGTACGGTATTTCGAGGAATAGAAAATACACATACGGTTCATATTATACATATTCATGCTCAATACTTTCTATTATTAATATCTGATGGAGCTAACATGTAAGGATGCATCTTGACTTTTAATTATAGCCTGTCATTAATAAAAATAATAGTTAATGTGCTGTTGGAAAGAAATAACTCATTGGAGTGAAGATGCACTTCCATCAGCACTAAGTATTAACGAATAAGTTGTTCTGGAATTCTTAGAATCCATTTTAGAAGTTTTAGAAGAGTGAAAGCTAAAGTCAATTCAAACAAGGATATGCCTTGGAGTTTCTTACAAACCAATGCAACTGATCAGGTTTCAATTTTTCGCTAAAAATTGTTAGCTGTGTTTACTATTATTGCAAGATTTATTCATTGATACCCTCTTTTTACAGGTATATCATTAAAAAAATTATTAAAAATTCAATTTTTGCCCATATTTTTAGGTGTAAATATTACTTTTTCCCCCAACACTTTTTGGAGTAGTTTTTTTTAATTATGTAGCCTACAACAGTACGCTAGTTTCAAAGAGGTTGATGCAGGAAATATCTGGCAGCTAATTTCAGAACAAACAGCTGAATTATTCCTTAATTTGAAATTTCATTAATAAAATCAGCCAATTTCAACCAAAATATGGCACAGTTCACTAGTTAAACACTTCTTCTCTTAGTAACAACCCAATCTCTATGCCTAGATTGCTATTCAAAAGTTTTTTCCATAATACAATAATTATGTTGTCATGAGATATCAAACTCCAAATAAAAATTTTAATACCGTAATAAATATTGATGGTAAATTGTTGACTCGAATTTAAAAAAAAACTGCAATTCTTTCACATGAAAGCATCACTTCCACTTGATACTTTCAAATTATATAGCCTACAATTAATTTTTGTAAATTAATATGGAAGATGTGATTAACGAATGAATATTTACACTAGTAGGTATAGTAAGTAGAATAAAACTGAGTCAGAATGTTCCATTTGGATCTAACCTTGTTCGGTATCAGCTATCATCATAGTAATGCTTTTACAGGACAGAATAAGCATATACTCATACTTTAATGGAGAATTGTATACATAATAATGTTAGCAGTAATATTTCAATATAAAAATTTTAAAACGAGTATTGACAGTGCATTGTTGACTTGAATAAAAACCATTCATTTACATTTTTATACATGAAAGTATCACTTCCACTCGATATTTTCAAATACGTACAATGATTAATTTATGGTATTTGTTTATTGTTAGTAGTGGCATTGATTTATTGATACTTCTTGTGCAATGTAGTACCGTACTGCATAACCTCAACATTAGTGAGGCTTTGAGTTATACTGTACAGTACAATGAAGCACTAAGTCAATTGACATAAGTTATAACTTAATTTATTAATGTTCTTCATGCATTGGAGATGAAAATTACTATATTTGTCTTCATTGGAGTCATAATCGGAATGCATTGTAGCAAACATCAGTTATTTTATAAGCTACGTTTCGATGGTCGATCGATGTGTGATTTTCAGTGGAAATGAGTCTGGTGGAAGAGCCACACATGCTGGTCGAGTATCGATCTGATTAAGATCGACTGCTGCTATGTCGTAATGCTGCAGAAGGCGTGCAATCAGAATGAAGCAGAATCCATTGACTAGTTTCTGGCCAATGCATGTACGTTTGCCGGTGCTAAATGGAATGAAGTATTCGGGTTTCTTGATTTGTCCATTGCTTATGAACCTTTCTGGCCGGAAATGGTCTGGATCTTCCCAATATTCAACTGCTGTGTTCAACTCATAGTTGTTCAGGAAGACAATTGTTCCCTTTTTCACTGTGTAGTCTGCAAAGCAAGAAAATATGACTTGATATATTATACCTCAACCATCATTTAAACTAATTGTAGACAAACTTGAAATTGAGCTCACATCAGTAAGAAATTTAGGCTAGTCATGCTTCTTGTTAGGGGCTTGAAAAAATGCATTCCTTAAGACTTTTTCAATACCCTCTCTCCACTTTTTATTTCTTACAATTGTCTATGTCACACTTTACTATTCAATTTTATTTTACCGTTAATCAATCTGAATGAACATTACCTGAGAAATCTGCAGATTCAATAGGATATTAAATTTATTCTTACTTTGCTGATTGTGATTGTTCACTCAGAAACTTCTTCATAACTTGGTCTATATAAATAATTTTAAATATTAGCTGACCGACTCAACAGTAGTAGCCAGTGATACACATGAATAAATTCCAGCACTAAAGATACATCACATCATTTTGTTGAAGAATATTATTATTTATTCTCACTAATGATCCGTCAGTAAAGATTTATGAATCACTTTATGTATTGTCACAATGAAATGTGCTTTCCACTAAGCTTTGTACTTTGAGGGGCTTTGCTATCCTCACTCCTGTTCACTCTAGCGTAAGTGATTAGCAATGATAGCTTTAGACTATAATATAAAGTTCAGCTTTGATGAGAAAATGCTTCCCAGCTGCTACCATTCTTTTTTTTTTTTTTGTAGATTACGTCTTGGAGACTCCAGTTAAGGAGTATAAGACAAGTCATCAACAATATTATACACTAGATACCATAATTACTTCAATTAGTTGAGGTGAGGCTTAATTTTGATGTGAAAGGAACTCTTGTACACTATAAAAAGCTTTATCAACTAAAAATTTCTTCAATTGGTTTTTGTTTTTTAAATATTTCTATATTTTCAAGACTCTTCAAAAACTGCGGTAGCTTGTTGTAGAATTTCCTACCAATATAACTAGGTTTTTGTTTGAATAAGCTACTATTGTGACTCACCAAGTGATAATCTCCTCGGCTTCTTGTATTATAATCATGTACATCAAGATTTTGGTTAATATCATTCGTTTTTACATATAAAGTAGCTTCATACACATATAAGCAGGGTACAGTTAGGAGACCAAGTCTCTTGAACAACGGCCCACATGAATCTAATCTATTTACTCTTTCTATACACCTAACCGCTTTCTTTTGGATCTTAAACACCCTATCAAGATTTTGTTTTGATGAATTACCCCATACTAAGATAGCATACCTAATATGTGACAGTAAGAGCCCATGGTAAGCTGTAAAAAGTAACTTTTTGTCATTCAATCTAGCGAGCTGTCGCAGGACAAATACCCCAGATGAAATTTTACTACATATTTTCTCAATGTATGGAGTCCAGGTCAATCGTCTATCCAACATAACTCCTAGAAATGCAATTTTTTCTTCCTGGTCTAATTGATTATCGTTTACAAACACGTTTATAGCCCTATCTTCATTTAAATTATGTTTGTTTTTGAATTGAAGGTATTGGCATTTTTTACTATTTATAGTTAATTTCAACTGATTTAAAAATTGGACAATGGACTGCACACCTATATGGGCACTTATTTCTAAATTATCTTGTTGCACTATATAAGAACCTCGCCCATCATCTTGTCAGGTTACTTGCCCAGAGATTGGATGGAATGCTAAAAATCTTAAATGAAAAGAAATGTGGAAGTTAGAATATAGTGCTCTTTCTCATAAATAGGAAAAACATCAAATGCAGCCAGGGGCACAGCCAGACTTTTCGTTTGGAGGGGTCTTCCTCCAAGTGCGGTCTGGGATTTTCCTGACCTCTGACGCTTTTTTAAATTGAACGATGATTGTTCAGCTTTTTCCAAGAACTATTTGGCTGAAAAAGTTGAAATTTGATACCCATGTTCGGCTGAAGCGTTTTTAGAAAGGGTTTCAAAAAATTCAAAGAATTGACGATTTTTAATCTGTTATATTGTGTTTTGAGAACTATGATGTTGAAATTTGATTCTCAAAATGATTCTTGCTTATTTAAAACCCTAGACGCGTGATGAGAAAGGGTTCCAAACCCCTATCAATTTGCCCAAAACTGAAGGTTTTTGGAAATCTAGTATTCTTCAATGTTTGGGCCCAGAATTGACGTTTTTCAATAATTTAGTCGATTACCATGTCCCCATAACCTACTATAAGTTACTTGATTATCCAAGACCGAGTAGGCCTATGGCTTTCATAATTCTCTCTCAAAAGAAGGAAAAGTGAACATTTTGTTCAAATTCTCCCTTTCCATACTGGGGTCAACCTGAATTGCTAAAAAAAATTCTTCTAGAATCTAGTCAAAATGGCTGAGCCCCATTTTTTTCAATTAAAGCAATCTTAGCAAGGTTTAAATAATAAATTTAATAAAGATTCTGAATAAGTAATAGATGATATAGTCTGCAATCTTTATTTCTGTAATAAAGTATTTCTGGAGGGGTAAGCTTTTGTAAGAGTCTTGCAGATTCAAAACTTTGCACACCTGTATCATATCGATGGCTTACTTCTAAAACCTCGCAAGTCCGAAATTTCACAAAAATGAGTTTTTGGCATCAAATTCAACGTCTTTTCAAGACAAATTGAATGGTCAAACCCTCGTATGTCTAGCTGCATTGTAGCGCGATCTGTAGGCAATTCTTAAAACTCGTATGTCTGACCCAACTTCCAGGCGTTAGTAAAAGCTGGTAAGTCACTCGGATAACATTGAGTGTATAGGTTAAGAAAACATCGTGTGTTGTTTTTATCTATCAAGCTGTAACTGTTGAAAAATGGACAAAACCAGTAATACTGACAAACCAACAAAAATCCCGGTAAGTAATGAAATCATTTGAAATTCATCTAAGATAATTGAGTTTTTAATTTGCAAACTTGGTCGTAGATTTACAAGGTTTTATTTGTCTAACCCACAACACATACAAGGTTTTACATTGGTATCTTGTTGGGTTTATTGTATTTTATCACAATTATTTTTGTGCTAGATTTTTTTTATATTTTAATTGGGTAGGTTAGGCTTATTGTATGTATATTTTGCTCTCTTATGATGAATATAAAAAAATTGTGATATCTTATGATGAATCTTGTTTCCACTAATATAAAAAATTAAAAAAAAAAACACTTTTTAAATGGGAATTATGACTCACGTTATGGCGTGACCACCGTTTAACTCTGATGTTAGAATAGTACTCAGTGTACTATGGCGTGACGGCAATTTTTTTTCTGAATTTTCAGGAGAGGTTTCCTTATACTGTAATTTACAATTATTTCATCAATTTTGAATTTGGTATGTATATTTTGTGCTCTCTTGTGATGGATATACTACAGCAAGAGTATCAGACATGTATTATATAAAAAAATTGATAATTTTTAAATATATTATGATAATATCAACGTATATCTTTATTATAAGCCAATGTCAGCTTATTGAATATATCTGCGCTTGCCTGTGAACAAGATGTAAGGAGTCAGATAAATTAGCATACCAAAAATTCCCATTGTTTTAGATTGATTCTTGGTCCTACCTATAGTACTTTTTTTGAAGGATGAAGCCCACATAGGTCTGAGACCTGTGCGTGGGTAATGAATTGGATGGTGGTGATTGATAAGTTGGACCCACAGTTTGAGCCACCGGGAAGTGATTTTACAGCAGAGAACAGAGTATTTTTGCTGGCCAATTCAATCGGTCACCCTTACAAAGAGCGCCCAGGAGATTCGTAGCTTATCTCTGATTGAACAGATACCTGCTATGGCACTCAGCTATTACTTCCCTAAACTTTGTATCAGTAGGGTTATTGCAGCTCATAAATGCTTTGCTACAGCATTGTTCTAGGAATATAAAACTGAATCTTCATTTGATTTTATATGATTGAAAGGTCATTTCAATTGAATCAAAAGTCTATGTTGAATTTTCAAAAGAAATTGATCAGAACAACCATTCCCTGGTGCAGGGACGATTCTTATACAGTTGCATTACATCGAATTTCGCATTTATTTGATACTGTTCCAAAATCTGTGATGATAGAAGTCTTCAGTTCAAGTAATAGAATTAAATTAAGAAATTCGAAAACTAGTTTCATTTACACTTTGTAATTTTTGTTGATTGCAATATCAGGAAAGCCTTTCAATATATATTTTTTTTCAATTCTGAATTTTTTGTTTCAGATGGATATTGATAGTGATATGCTATTGACATGTGCAGACACACTGCTGAAACAAATAAACATTCCAGAACGAACACCTGCAGATGACGAAGTACTAGGACAAATGTCTGAAGATGCTGGAGTACTTGAACAAACGTCTGGAGATGAAGGAGCACCTATACAAACTTCTGAAGAGAAAGGAGCTCTTGGAGAAATGCCCAATAATACTGTAACCAGCGAAGTAAGTGAAGATCACAAACGAAACAAGAAACCAGTACAGAGTAAGTGGATGAAAACACAGAATAAGAGAAAAAGAGAAGTTGGTGAAGAATACTTAGGTGTTCAGAAATTACCTGAAGGAAATGGATGGAGATACAATATAATAAGACCAGCTAAGAAACTTAAAGCACATTGTGATTGTAAACTCAGTAAATCAAGTAACAAAATAAATTGTGCAAAATTCACTGATGATATCAGGGAGATTATATTCCACCAATTCTGGAAGGTTTTGACATGGGATCAGAAAAGAGCCTATGTTGTTAGTTTGATAGACAGTAGTGTCCCAAAAAATAAGAAGAATTGTAAAAATGACAATTCTAGAAGGGCCAATTCGTTGGCGTATCATTTAAAGCTTGAGGGATGTCGTGAAAGGGTCTGCAAAACACTTTTTCTTAACACATTGGGCTTGACAGATTGGGTAGTCCTTGATTGGATGAAAAAACTCCAGGGATCCTCAATTCCAGAGAATAAAAGTGTGGTTGAACCCTCAATCTCAACCAAAGATGACAAAGAAAATAATGACATGTCTTCATCACTTGGTAAAAAGTCTAGACTTAAAAAAGAATAAAACACTGTCAAATGTTGTCAATTCCACTTCTTTATCACTACAGCACTGGACCGCGGTTTCGTGGCTTCACCAGTCACATTTTCAACAGTACTTACATTTTCAGCAGTACAGTCTAGACTTGTTGATGGTGGCAAAAAACGTTCAACTCGAACAATTTTTGCCAAAACTAGAATCTCACTACTGCAGAAAAAGTTCAAATAAGTTTTATCTTGAAGTAGGGTTCCAATCGAAATCAGAGGTATACAAGCTCTACAAAGAGGAGTGTGAAAAAACCCAATAACCTTTTCCATCTATAAAAACGTTTCATGAGGTATTTGACAACCAAAATCTAGGTATCTTCACGCCTTGAAAAGACCAATGTGATATCTGCACGAGCTATAAAGTAGGGAATATAGAAGAGATGGTATACCTTGATCATGTAAATAGAAAAACTCGTGCAAGAGAGGAGAAAGAAAATGACAACAAGGATTCTAAGTTTGTGTTCACAGTGGACTTGCAAGCTGTCCTCCTTGCACCCTGTCTCAAAGCTTCAGCTATTTATTATAAGACGAAATTAATGGTTCATAATTTCACAATATTCGATAATAAGTCAAAAGATGGATATTGCTTTGTGTGGCATGAGGGAGAAGGAGGAGTAAGTTCCAACGAATTTGCATCAATTATTTCCCACTTCCTTCTGAAATTGGATGTGGTAGAGAATGATACCGTGATATTTTGGAGCGATGGTTGTGGCTACCAAAACAGAAATGTCACACTTTCCAATGTTCCTCTTAATGTGGCAGAAGAAAAAAAATTGTAATTGTGCAAAAATACCTTGAGAGAGGGCACACATAAATGGAGTGTGATTCGATGCATGCCACAATAGAGAGAAGGCTGAGAAATAGAGAAATTTACTCTCCTGCAAATTATCTTGACATTTTTAAACAGGCATACCTTGATCATGTAAATAGAAAAACTCGTGCAAGAGAGGAGAAAGAAAATGACAACAAGGATTCTAAGTTTGTGTTCACAGTGGACTTGCAAGCTGTCCTCCTTGCACCCTGTCTCAAAGCTTCAGCTATTTATTATAAGACGAAATTAATGGTTCATAATTTCACAATATTCGATAATAAGTCAAAAGATGGATATTGCTTTGTGTGGCATGAGGGAGAAGGAGGAGTAAGTTCCAACGAATTTGCATCAATTATTTCCCACTTCCTTCTGAAATTGGATGTGGTAGAGAATGATACCGTGATATTTTGGAGCGATGGTTGTGGCTACCAAAACAGAAATGTCACACTTTCCAATGTTCCTCTTAATGTGGCAGAAGAAAAAAAATTGTAATTGTGCAAAAATACCTTGAGAGAGGGCACACATAAATGGAGTGTGATTCGATGCATGCCACAATAGAGAGAAGGCTGAGAAATAGAGAAATTTACTCTCCTGCAAATTATCTTGACATTTTTAAACAGGCAAGACAGAATCCAACTCCCTATCATGTGGAGTATTTGGACCATTATTTTTTTAAAGATTTTTCTGCATCACTACTGTATACTTCTGTGCGACCAGGATCAACTGTTGGTGATCCAAAAGTCACTGATGTGCGTGCATATAAGTATACACCTGAAAAAGAAATTTTCTACAAGATTTCATTGGATGATGAATGGAAACCTCTTCCAAAAAGGAAAACAAGGAAGCACTTCACCAATTGCACTTCATTGTTATACAATGAAAGCATAAAAATCAATCCAAAAAAAATATGGACACCTTCAAGAATTGAAGGAAGTGTTGCCAAAAGACTACCACTATTTTTATGACAATCTGAAACATTAAAAATTGATTGATCAGTTCCATGTAGCTCACACTAAGTTTTTAGTTTGTTTAGTTAGCCAAGGTTTATTTAGTAAGTTAGTTACACTAGGCCATTTTTTATTACAGTACTTGTATATATTTCCAAACATGCCCCCTAAGCACATCTCTTTCATTTTTATTTTTTTTCCAAATTGTTGTTGAATCACTTTGTGCTGGGGCTGCCAATTATTTATTTATTTATGTGGATGTTTATTTTAATTGTTAATTGTATGTGTTTTCTCTATTCATTAAGTAGGTGCTTAGTTTAATTGTAGGTGTTTTCTCTATTTATTAAGTAGCTGTTTATTTTTTAAGGACTTAATTTTAATTCACTTACCAATTAGATGTGCCTTGATAGAACATACTATTAATTATTGAATGTGTGAATTAAGTTGCTCACAAAATATTATTTCTGTAGATTAAGTATTAAGATTGAGAAATTCTCTGTGGATTAAATATTTCACTTATCATCATTAAGTAGCTATGCGATGAAACATTAAATTTAATTGGGCAATTTCAATAAAAAACTATTTCTAAAAATAAAATCATAGTTATTATTTACGATAATCAAATTCAGTGGCTGTTTCCTTTTCTGTTAGTTTTTCATTATCTTTTAATTCTATTTTACGAGATGAAACCAAATAAAAAATGTTCATCAATTTATTGATGAATTGTTCAAGAATCTATGTTCTAAATACTTGTAAGTCAGAGTCTGGTATGAAGAGAGTATTGATAAAAACTTGTATGTCCAGCTAAAACCCGGTAAGTATATTTTCGACTTGAATAAAAGCTTGTAAGTCTTATTCTTTGAATAAATAGCTGATAAGCCAATTAAAATGATAAAATGCTTATTGAATAGCAATAATAAGGTTTCAAGATTATGGTAAAAAATTGTTTTACTGTCAAAATCACATTGTAATGAGAATAGTTATGTTTTTGTACCTCCTGAACAATTTTGTTTTTCAGACTTACAAGGTTTTAGAAGTAAGCCATCGATATAGGTCACATTATCACTGTATCGTCAAGTTTGTTACAGGTCCTAGAAATACTGTGTGAACCAATTATCCCAATTAATTTAAGTAATAAAGACCGTTCACCCAGTTGAATTAAAAAAAAAAACAATTTCTTTCCTAGTAATTTCAATTTTCTGGCGATTTTTCAATGCTGCCAGCCCCCTCAGCCTATTTTCACTCACTGTATTCCTAAGATAGGTTTTAAAAATGTAATTATACTGTTATGAGCTTTATTTAATTCAAACATCGTGAAATTTTCCTACACTAATCAGTCTCATATTGCACAGTCAATTTCCTTAAAAAATACCAAAATTTTGATAAAAACGTTTGGTCTTTAGGGGGGGGGGGGGGGGGGACTTAGCCCCTGGGTGTGCCGCTGAATGCAGCTCAAACCCTTGCAATCAATAACAATATTTTTATTCCAAGCAGCTCCTATTTTCTTCTTAGGTCACCTCGGTCTTCTTAGGTCATTCGACTATATCACAGAATAGAAACTTACATAACAGAATAATGATTCATTTCTGGATAAAACGCTTCTGTTCACTTGTTCTTATTGGAACAGAGTAAAAATTACCTGCTATTGTCGTATGTTGTGTTGCCACATGTGGAACAATGGGTGAAGATGTGGTTCGCAGAGTTTCTAGTATAGTGGCTTCTGTGTAGGGCATATCTACTTTGTCAAATAGGTTGATACTTCTCTTGCCCTTTGTAACTGAATCAACTTCCTCTTGAATTTTCTTGCCAACCTGTAGAAGTAAAAGCGACATTGCTAATTTGTTCAAAATATCGTCACGGTATGCTTAAATATGAAAAATTACACTGAACAGGACCACTCTAAATAATAGTGAAAAATTTTGTTTTATATAATTGAGTTTACAATATAACTTACCATTTGAAAAAAAACATTTATCTACGGCTACATTATAAAGTGAACATAATAGGTGGAAGTCATGTTTCCATGGATATCAAATAAGTGTCATAATGAAGCTATTTTAACATTTTTTTCACTTTTCAGTACAGAAGTCCTACCAATCAGAACTCAGAATTTCTTCAAAACAGTGTCAAAATGAATGTGATGCATTATCTGTGATGTTTTCCATGACGAAATAGTTGATGAGCAATCTAATATCAAAACTGACACTGCATTTATTTAATATATGATTTTCACTCTGTTATACTGGAGATATTGAAGAGATGCATTTCACTTCTAAAGAGAAGCTTCATCGGCTGATCCCTCCAATATCTCAATATAAGTGAGTGAAAAACATATATTAAATAGAAATTCAGTGTCGGTTTTGATATTAGATTGTTATGGACTAGTCACATCAGCTGATCCAAATATTTTGAAATCAATTTGAATTTCAATTTAGGACAACAAACAAGTAGGTTATGTGGATAAGTTATCCCATTGTTTGATAAGTTAAATTAAACGTAATCTATTGGTAATTATAGATCAAATATTGTACCGGTATGCAACGATTGCATTTTGCAAAAAAGCCAATCGTGAGCTGTTTAAGACACTCGTTTCACTTGTGCCCTAATTTGCATCACACTTGTGGCTTAACAGTCGAAATACAATCGTTACATAAATATAATCGTTAATAAATCGATCGTTCTCTAGCATATAGAGCGGGTGGTTTATTAGAGAAAGTAAGTAGTAGGTTTTTATTTAAAGAAAGTCAGTGGTGGTCTATTAGAGAAAGTCAGTACGGTAGTAGGTGTATAAATAAAAATTTATAAAATTTAATAGTAGGTGAATAAAACTTTTTAAATTGATTCATAAATCATGATTAGATTGACCTATATAAATTAAATTGATGTGGATTTCATTTGTTTTTCATATTGAAGAGTATCCTCTTTCAAGATTAATGAGTAGGCACACTTCACTCTTGAGCAAAAATAATATTTTGGAGAAGAAATTGAACGTCATTTTCCCAAAACCATTTGAATTAGAGAAAGCCATACAGTAACTTAGTGCTTTTTCTTGGAATTTGTTGTTTTTGATGAACTGCTTGTTTCACTATGATAGCATAGGTAAACTTTCAAAATTCGTAAATATGCAGTTAAATATTTTTTCTATCATACATTTATTAACGTGCTAGTACTTTATACTCAACTGTGTCCTTCTCCAAGATGCGTGGATTGCCACAGTTGAGTGGCAAGTAGTCGGAAAATACTACGGTATATTGGGGAAGGAATTAGTACCGTACGGAAATATGTTTCAAACGATGGTTTAATTCGTGTGGTGTTCTTCTTTTCAATTGTGATTGTAAGGGCCTATAAAGGTCTGTATAGCTAGGAAAAATGTAATTACCAGGAATATTCTTTTTCAAGTAGTTTCATTACCTAGAGTATGTTTTCCATAACGAAGTTACTTACATAATAAGTCTTCACTACACTGTAAGTCCATCTGAAGGACGGGCACAGCGAATTGTCTGAAAAGGTCACAAGTTAAGATTTTTCTGACATTTTTGCAAGATTATTTTCCACCCCTTGCAAGAATTTTGGGAAGGTATTGACACACCAACCCTTCCACTGGAACTTCCCTAGGTCTATCTTTATTCCATATCTATTTCAAATGATGTTCAATCCTCATTGACCTTATTTGTGAAGAACACAATGAAGTTTTGATGAAGACCTAGCTTTGCAATCTAATATTAAAACTGACACTGTATTTCACTTTTATATATTGTTTTACTCACTTATATTGGAGATGCTTGAGGGATACATTTCACTTCTGAAAGGAAGCTTCGTCAGTCTATTTCGTCATGGAAAACATCACAGACCTAGCTTTACTTCATACAGAAATAGAAGACCCAATGCCAATTCTAAATGATATCCACTCCTTGTCGACCTTATTTGTGAAATAACACAATGGAAAGTCTTGATGAAGAGGAAAAATAAAATAAAGTAGGATGATGTTTCCATTGAGAAACAAAAATTGATGCTCACCTGAGGATTGCGAACTACAGCAGTGAGGACAAGCATTGCCAGATTGCCAACAGCTGAGTGTCCTCCGAGAAAGTCCTCAAGCTCAAAGAGGATATGATGCCAGCCGAGGGATGGATCTTCGCGCAGGTGAGCCAGTAGAGCATCAGTGAAGTCTTTTGGCTCTGCGTCTGCACTGTTCATCTCACTGTCTGCCTTACTTTTCTGCAGACGCTCCTCAACTACACGCTCGTGCACAAAACGACGGATGTCCCGCGTCCAGCCGGCCAACTTGTCCAGATGCTTTGAGTAGAATGGCTGCAGCCAAGGCAAGAAGTCAACGGCGTAGCCTTGGTTGATCTCCCAGAAAATCTCATCGAATCGCCGGACCATATCTCTAAACCCTGTGTCCTCGTACATGAAACGTGTACTGCACATGTAGCTGGCAACAAAAGAATAATATATTGAGAAAACTCTCCACTTTTATAAATGCAAGTGATTGCATCAATCAATGGGCTTATTACAAAAAAATCAATCTTGACGAAGTTTTGGTTAACGATCACACTGAAATATAAGGGATGCAGTCAAGATGAATCGTAGAATCGGTTGTATGAAGGAAAACTATTTTGAAATCAAGTAGAGAGAAAAATTGATTGATTCATAATGAAAATAAGTATAGTGAAATAATCGTATTTTTAAAGGTTCATCAGGCCTATTTATAGAAATTTTCCAATAAGTGTGGAATGGAAGGAATTTGAACATGAATCAATCACTGTTATGATAGCCTTGCAAGAATTCTGGGAAGGTTACCCACCAGCCCTACATTTTCAAATCAAATAAAATTTATTGCGCAAAACAAGAATGAAAATATAATGCAAACTTCATTAAAATGAACAGTAAAACAAAAGCTATAAGAAACAATAAAAGCAAGCTGACAAACGATTAATTATAAGGCACCATTAAAGGAGCAGCCCCAGCTTAAGAGTTTGGGTGGAGTAACAAATTGGATTTTTTTTTTTAATTTTTTGCGATATTGCCCCTCCTTTCTACCTCTACCCCAGTAAGTTTCCGATGTCTACATTATGTTGAATTGCTTCAGGTCATACTCCAAGGAAAGGTATTGGGAAGGAGAGGAGTTTGTAGAAGGCGTACGATTCATCGTTGAAGAATCTGAGTTTGATATGGCATGACAAGAGGATTATTCACAGCAGTGGTATACAGGAATAGGATTGCCAGGATGGTTGACAATGTCTGAAATCAGACAGGACCTTAAGAAGAAGATATTATAGAAATTATATATATTATATAATATAGAAAATTTTCTCATATTTTATTGATAATGAAATTTGAGGGAAGTTGTGTATAAGAATCTCTTAGAAACGGAATTTAATTAAAGCTGAAATCACTTTCCGGTGGCTCGGAACCCTCCTAAAGCTGTGGGTACAACTCATCAATCATTTTCATTCAACTATTGCTGGTGATCGGTCACGCGGTGAGCGTGGTGTTTATGCGATCGTGATGTTCAGTCACAAGCAATCAAGACTGCGCTTAAATGAGTGACCGTGTCTCAATGACTTGATGTTGAACGCTTCATTATCACTCACCCGGTGGTTCGGAACTCAACTAAAATATTAGCCATGTTCCCCATAACATGACTCAAACGGCGAGAAGGAAGTACCTGTAAGGGTCTCCCCACCAATAAAGCCGTACGTTTATTATTATTATCATTCAACTCATTACCCACGCACAGGTTTTGAACATATGTGAGCTTCATCTTTCAAAAAATTAGATGAATTAAATTTACAATACAGTAGTTTTATTCGTGTGAGAGGAATATTGATGAAAATCAATCATTTTTATTCTTCGATTTCTTGTTCCATAACGATCTGCGTTGTTAATATTAACTTTTTGTTGTAAATTTAACGACTTGCAGTCAGTTTTACAATGTTAATATATAATAAATGTATTCAAAACTCGAAAACGTTCGGCCAAGTGCGTGAGTGCATTTATTATATATTCACAATCTAAAACTGACTGCAAGTCGTTAAATTTACAACAAAAGGTTGAAATCATTTTTAGTCAATAGTATGAAAGTGTTTACCTAGAAAACATGTTGGCACAAGCAGCCAGTAGCAGAGGCTTGATTTCAACGGCTTCATTTTTTCGAATTTGAAGCTGTACATGGTACAGCAAGCAGTCAGTCTCCTGGCCAGCCACTCTGTCCATCTGGTCATAGTTGGAGGAGGCAAAGCGAGGAGAACAGTAGGTGCGTGCTATACCGCGACGTGTTCTCTGCAGCGAGGACCAGTCGCACAAAGCCAGCGCTAGAACAAATTTTGAAAAATAATAATGAGCATATTTTACAGAGGCGTAGCAGAGGTTCGGAAGAGGCAGTAAACGCCTAAACCATGTAAGGGACAAGAAGAAAAATATTGCAAAAATAAATACATTATTTAAACATTGTAAAATATTGTCCCCAAAGAGCATACCTATAGCACACGTAGTGCTGCTAACAAAGTAATAATAAGGGGTCAAAAGCTGGAAAAAACTTTAACCACCAACACATTATGTTGCTGACATGGTTTTCAGAAATATACTTATGTTTTTTTTATTTAAAGGAAATTGAAATGGTGTCGCTCTATTCTTACACTGGGGTGGAAGTGGTCATGCGTCACATGTTGTACTACTCCAGAAAAGGCTCTGAGAATTATTATGGGAGTCACATACAGGGAACATCGTAAGCCGCTTTTTGTTTCACTTAGAATTCTAACAGCAGTTTACAGCCAACATATTTTTATTGTGGCTCAGCACATTCATAAGAATAAGTCCAACATGAATACAAGAGGTATTCATGAATACAACACCCGCCAAAGACACCAACTTGATACTCAGCACACAAGGTTGACAAAAATACAGAACTCTCTACAGGTTATTGGAACTAGAATTTTTAATAAGTTGCCAATATCACTGACAACTCTTCCCGCCTCTCTGTTCAAGAGGTCCCTTCTTGAAACCCTGTCTGTCATTCCTTTTTACTCCTTGGAAAAGTTTTTTACTCATACGTTTTAAAAATATTTAATAATCATTTTGACGTTGCCGATAACCGTGGTGTCCGATGGCAAAAATATATTTCAATCTATCTATCTATAAAAAAAACGCATTCTAAGTATATAATAAAGTAATGGACAAAGTAAAGTAAATGTCAGTATCAAGCAGATAGTTCTAGACTCAGATGATTTGTATCATTAAATTCTAATGTATAAATTATTTCTATTGCAGTTATAATAAATATTTATTTATCGAAGAATTGATTGAAACCTAATTAATTAAAAGCATAAATTAATTTATGGCTCACTAAGATTGGGTGGAAAACCCCCTGTTCTATTCTTCATTATTCTTCATTCTATATGCATAGAATAGATTCAGAGTTTACATGTCATGCTCAGAAAATTTTTATTATTTTATTTTTTTTTTATTTTTTTATTATTATTATTATTATTATTATTATTATTATTATATATTAAGATGGAGTGCTGATAATGTTTGTGTCGTTCAGGAATGCTATTTTATATTCTTGAATATCTTGATCCTTAAAGATCTGCGTTAATATTAAATTTTTTATGATAAATTAAACGACTTGTAGTCAATTCTAATTGAGAATAAATAGCCTAAATATTTACTCACGCAGGCTGAAACGTTTTCGAATCGTGATGATTCATTTTCCCAGCCGTTTCAAGCTGTTGAAAATGAACCAGCACGTTTTGAAAACGTTTCACCCTACGTGAGTAAATTCGGTATTTATTTATTTTCAATGAAAATCGTCTGCAAGTCGTTAAATTTACCATAAAAAGTTGCTATTTTATAGTTCTTGTAATATGTATAGACCTATAACTCCGACCTCTGCTCAATGACAGGATTTTCCTTTGTAGCAGGCAATTTTCCCGTAATATCATCTGAGTCAGTCCTAGAATTAATTATGTATAGTTTATATCATAATCATAACGAGTTATGAAATATACTATTATTCAATATAATAGCAAATAAATATGCAGTCTTGTAAAGTAAATATAAATACATTCTTCGAAATAAATACACATTCTACATTTGGGTTGAGTGGTAAAGAAGACTTATAGTCTTAACTCCGTCAAAAAAAAAGGATTTTTATTTATTTATTTTCTTAATTTCAAATATACTGTTAACTGAACAAGTAGTTTAGGATTATGGGTCCCACCTCACAATATGTCAAGTTACTGTATCTACATAAACCGAAAAACTCCAATAAATATTCGACTTTGATACAAACAGAAAACTAAATGTTACAGGGACAAGCTCATCTAGATTTTAAATGTAAAAATAATTGAAAGTGGATAATTTAGGGATAATAAATCAACGATAAATAATCATATAATCAATAATAATCAATAATAAATATAATAAATCAACGAATATGTATATTTTTAATGGCCGTATCTTCGAGCTCCCCCAAAGAGGTCATACAGAAGAGCACCTGAAACTTGCCCTGTGTCCTCTCGCTAGACTTGAAAAAAGGTCATACATTTGGAAAAAGGGAAAAGGATGCCCAAGTTTATTTCCTGCCCGTATCTGCCAGAGACCAAAACTATGTGCCTGATATTAGCTCGGACTAAACGGTATTTGCGGTGTGTGAAAAGCATTCATGTTTAATATTTTTCTTATTTCATAAGAATTTCCTACTTCTCAGTATGTTTTCAATATTAGTTTTCTATTAACTTTTCAAGTGAATTAAACGACTTGCAGTCAAATTTTATTTAAAATAAGTAGTATTTCACTTACTTTGTAGGCCGAACGTTTTCGGGTTGTTGAAACCCATCTTCAAGGCCTTGACAACCCGAAAACGTTCGGCCTACAAAGTAAGTGAAATACTACTTATTTTAAATAAAATTTGACTGCAATTCGTTTAATTCACTTGAAAAGTTAATATTAACAACGCAGTTCGTCATGGAACAAGAAATCCAGGAATTAGTTTTCTACTGTTATCTATCTATCGTATGATCCTTTATTCTTGGTAGGCACTCCTGAAATGCGTCATTGACCATTCCTGTTTCCTGCCTTTCCCCCCCCCCCCCCCCATCACTAGCCTATCCAGGTGTCGAAGCATGTTACATTTACATGATAATATAAACAAATTATTATATTTCTTGAATAGCGAATATGTTTATGTGAAAAGAATATAAAGAATAAATCACACAAAATGTAATATTATTGAATTAAAAGATACATTTTCCTGTCAGAATCAGTACTACGTATAAACTGGGAGTTTGATGGGAATCAGATCAAGTTACAAGTTGCATCCGAAGAGAGAATCTCACTGAAAAAATAAGCTCCTCATTTGTAGAAAATTGTGATAGCTAGATTTCGCGTTTCGTATTAACAAAAATATTGCAACAAAATGAAAGTCACGATCATATTCATCATAGATCAAAATCATTGATTTTCAACATCATTGATTATAAACTTTGAACGTGATATCTTCTATTTCTTATCTTAATTCTGGTAGCCATATCTATTAAATTTAGCCTACTCATTTTGTTTTGACACGTGTTATCTAGGTTGATATTTGTATACCAAATCGATATTGATTGCTTTATCAATGATAGCTATTATACCAGATATTGTCTTTCGATTCATGATATTCTTTCAGACCAGAAAAAATGCTAATAGGCTGCTGAGATTTCAAATACAGGCTAATCACTCCAAAGCTCACAATTTTCTATTGTGCTTGAAGCAGAAATCTAATCAGTTATCAAGAAAGCCCGAATGTCATTGCTGAGCAAGAATAATATATGTTATTATAATGAAATAATTCTAAAAAAATATTGTTAGCCTAATAGGAATATTTTAGCTACGGATTGATGTCAGCTGTTAGTATTGAATTAAGTATGGTAAATCTGCGAGAACCAATTAAATACACCAATAAATTCACCAAGAGTGAATAAAAATGAGTAAAAAACGTGATTCCCACAATAATACTTTCTGAACCATTTTTTGTTCCTAATATTATTATCTAGCATGCAATGCAAATTTCACAACTTTTTTGGAAAATGTTAGACAAACTTATATTTTCAAAATGATGAATTCTTTAGATGTGTATAGCGTAGTATTAAAGAACATTTTTGTATGTATATTTATAGAATTAAAATATTTTTTATACAGTCTGTTTTCCTTGTTGCATAACAAATAATAAGTCGCTTAACTTGACTCTTCTCACTTCAGCAAAAGCAATAACTTCACACCAGCAAAAGTTAGAGAAAAATAAATAATTGCCCTGGGGGCTAGAGTAATGAAGAAGGTGACTTTGCTCAGATTCTTATTTTTAGATTCTATTAGCTGTTCCTGGACATTTCAGACGTCCGACCACCGACCAGGCGACCAGCATTGTAGACCACCTAGTAGGACCAGTAACAGAGAAAATATGCTACTATAAATATTCATTGCAAGTATTTACAGGCTGTCTTTTCTCAATAAAATCCAGGATGTCATTTTGGTGTAGGAGGAAGGAGTGTATGCACACTTGGTTTTACATACAGAAATGTAGAAACCTGCCGAGGCTTAGCATCGTTTGGACTGTATTACATGATCCTCTTGTATGAAAAGCATGATCACCCAGGAGACACACAGAGCAAGCACAGTCTTTAAAAGGGCTGGAAGAAGTATATGAAGAAGTACAGAAGTATTGGTCAAAAAAAAGCGCACGCCTTATACTCCTCTGCGAAAGAATGAAATAATTTTCTGTAGGCTATTGCGTATCGATGAGTGATGCCACAAATAACAGAAACTAACAATAAGTATATCACTGGTGTAGTTTTCAAGCTTCTCATCGGGAAATTCAATTAGTAATCATTATTGAAGTGCCTTGGTTTCAAAATATATTGAAGTGTTGATAGGAAGAAACCATCGCTTGCTTTTAACTCCAATATAAGTTGAATAAGTTATTAAAAAATTAAATAATCACTCATACTGCATTAGTTATTATTATTCATAGATACCCTACACTATGGAGTCTTACAAGTGGTGGCGATTAGGGACTACGATAGCCCCCCTCCCTCCTTATTTCTAGGGCATTAAGACTTTAAGACAAAGAAATGTTAGGTTCTTGTTTGATTTTTATTATTGCCCCACATTTTATCAGCCTCTGTCCTTATGACGGTCAATGGTTGCCACAGCTTGAATACGTTATGTAAAAGACCAGATTGGAGATTTTCTAAATAATGCCATTTCCTCAAAGAAAATTTGGCTTTCATCTTCAAGGTTGCTGAAATATGATCGATTGCACGATTTTAGCGTAAGCTTGGTATGTACAGTATTTTAATTGATTTTTAGAAGGCCATTAGATTATTAGATACTGACACCGAAGCGGAATTAGTGGAGTAGGCCTAGGCTTATACTGCAAATGATGAAGCTTCCTAAGCAGTGACGTCATCCTCCCCGACAGATTTAGATAATTATTTGAAATATTAGTTGTATTTTTTGTTATACGGTCTTTTATAAATCGATTATTCGGCAAACAGGTCTGGTTTCATTTGGCCTATGCCTGTATGAGCAAAATTAAATTTTTCAATAATATCTCACTATTTCTCTAATAGAGTAACAATTTTAGTTCATTTTCTGGGCGGATTTTTGGAAAAAATGGGTTTCAAAGAGATATTTTGAAAGAAAATGTTAGGAAAACTCAATGAACTTTGAGACGAATTAGTTAACCAGTCAAGATCTCATAGTGCAGCTTGATCAATGCTTCCAATCACTTGGACCAACTAAAATTTGATTTCTATACAATATTCGCCAATATTTGAGTGTTTTTTTTTTTTTAGAATACATCACGATCTTACAATGAATAATAGAACCCGCAAGAGACTATAGCATCTGTGAGCGGGGAAGTGATCAAATCTGTGATCAAAAGGTAATTGAGGCTTTCTTAGAAAACGTCTACTCAAATGTAGGGTCCGCACGTTTGAAAGAGCCCAGGTGAATTTATTCAAGTCTCCAATTGCCTGCCACTCAATCAAGTTTATTTTGAGACTAATTTGTTGGAAATCTAAGCATCTGAGTGAGATGAAAATAGTAATTAAATTTAGTTGAATTTTGTATAAGTTTTGCCTAATTCCCTGACTCCTGATCCATTGTAGACAATGGGGAAAAGTGAGAGCGATTGAGCAAATTATATAAAAAATGTGTCAATGTTGTCAATCCCGAGGGATGAGTAGTAAATATACTTTCTTGAAGTAAGCTGTGGCAGAAATCTGAGAAATGTTTACCAGTGATGTAAATTAATAGGTTATTAGGCCTATCAAAATTCCAAAGTTGTGTACATGTGTGAATCCGCTTAACATACAACGATATTGTGAGAAATACAGTATTGGCTATGGGAACTATCACAAATATTCGGACAAATCCCAGAAAAACCAGTCATTTAATCGTGAGATGTTAATTAATAATAGTTTAAAGATAAAGGTGAATATTTCGCTACAATACCGACATGATTCATCATGCATAGCTATTCGTCATTCAGTCATGCATAGTGTTATTCTTAGTTAATTAGGAGGTCTGGCACTTGCATGGTGGGAAAGTTACTCGATATAACTCAATTCATGCAGGAGGAATCAAGGGAAAGTATGAATTCATTGAATTCTGTTAATTTCAGGCAGGCACTTACTAGACCTGAGAAGGTAGGAATAAGAAGGGGTTATGAGGAAAGAGCCTATTTATAAGAATTCTAGGAATATTATATGGGCTACTGATATTTTCTAGATTTGCTTATCGTAAACACTTCTGACCAATGGAAAATTATCTAATATCAAATGCCAACCCTGATTCAGTATTCTACATAGTACAAAATATTTCACCACCAAATGAAGTCATGAACTAAATTGAAATTATATTCGAATACTAGATCAGACAATGTCTAGAGAATTCTAGAAGTGATGGCGAATACACTCTTATTATTGTGGAAATTCATTGATTATTATAATTATTCGGATATTGAAATATCATTATTATTGAATTTCAATAATTAAAAAAAAAAAACAAGAAGTTAATCGAGCTGTTAAAGATAAATGTAACCTACTAAACTTTTTTCAATTTAAATTAAATTTATTGCATTGATTTAATCAATTACTGAGATTACAGCTGAATAAGAGCCTTAAAAATGGTCTCAATGAAAGTATTATAAATATAAAAAATTCTTCTCAAAATAATCTTCGATGAAAAGTAGAATATCTCAATAAATGACAGTGCGGATCAATGAATTTATCTATTATCACACCACTGTGTACTGAATATTCTAAATATACTGTATTTGTATATGTATATAAAGTATATACTGTATTATAAGTATATTATAATAGTATAGTCTAATATATAAGTATTATATTATTATATGTAGGCCTATAGTATATAAGTATACTATATAAATATATTATTACTAAGTCTCGTTTATTATGGGCCTACAATGAATCTATGTGATGCATGATAGTCAATATAAAGTCCATCATGATAATAGGTAAGATAACTAAAGAGTTCGAAGTAATTAATTGAGCCCATGCGATATACACTGTATAGCAAAAATGAGTTGCATATTGGAAGACGCAAGAAAGTATTTAGCTTAGGCTTCAGTAATCAATTATTTTTCACAATTCTTAATTGAATTTGAAACCATTCTAATTTGTAGGCAATTAGCTATTTTTTTTAAATGTTCCAAATCAGAAGAATGCAATGCACCTGATGATTTACCATACATGCCAGTTAGATTACGGTATCTCGAAGTGTGGATTCAAACTATTTTGACACATGACATGGTGTTAAAGACCTAACTTTTCTGTATCCCATTTAAAAATTATTTTCAAACAGATTCTACACACTAGTTATACGAATTTATTGATAATTAAATAAAACAATCATAATAATGCTTATAAATTATAACAAATATGATGGGAGCGTGCTAGTAACACTATTGACGCAGCTGGGAAAATGAATTTCCATGGAAAAATTCCATTTCGAGTGAAAATCACGCTGAACAAGAGACGGTATACTTATTGTAAATAACAATTAGCATGGAAATCGCATTCCAGCTTGACCTCTGCGAATTAATTATTAATCATGAAGAACAAAAAGTGCTAAAACTTGTAGTGGAACTAACTCCCACAACTAGAGCATTTGAATTGAATGTATTATTGACTGTTTTATATTTTTAATTGGACTTCAATCATGAACTTGATGAAGTTCATTGCAACGATTGCGAGCATGAACAAACTGTCGTGTATGACAATATATTATGATCACAGTATTTTAAATTGTAGATGCAAACAATTTTAACGAGAAAAAATAATTACATGCATTATTATTATTATTATTATTATTATTGTTATTATTATTATTATTATTATTATTATTATTATTATTATTAAAACAGAATTTATTAATTTTGAATTCCTTTAATTGCTATCAGTTTATATTGAAGACTTCCGCAATGGCGGACATTGACAACAGTATTTAATAGCTGATGGAAATCGATGAATGCTACTGTACAAAAATATCAGTCACCACCGGGAATCGAACCACGGACCTCCCAATTGCCGGTCGGGCGCCTTAACCACTAGACCATGGAGAACTTTCTGCACAGCAGCATTCATTTTTAACTTGGCCATATCGGCTCGTATCTCACAAGTTAGTTTGAAGAGAATGACAATTGAACAAACTGACTACTATACATAAACAGAATTTATTAATTTTGAATTCCTTTAATTGCTTTCAGTTTATACTGAAGACTTCCGCAATGGCGAACATTGACAACAGTATTTAATAGCTGATGGAAATCGATGAATGCTACTGTACAAAAATATCAGTCACCACCGGGAATCGAATGAGAGGAGGGAGTCAATGTCCGCCATTGCGGAAGTCTTCAGTATAAACTGATAGCAATTAAAGGAATTCAAAATTAATAAATTCTGTTTATGTATAGTAGTCAGTTTGTTCAATTGTCATTCTCTTCAAACTAACTTGTGAGATACGAGCCGATATGGCCAAGTTAAAAATGAATGCTGCTGTGCAGAAAGGTCTCCATGGTCTAGTGGTTAAGGCGCCCGACCGGCAATTGGGAGGTCCGTGGTTCGATTCCCGGTGGTGACTGATATTTTTGTACAGTAGCATTCATCGATTTCCATCAGCTATTAAATACTGTTGTCAATGTCCGCCATTGCGGAAGTCTTCAGTATAAACTGATAGCAATTAAAGGAATTCAAAATTAATAAATTCTGTTTATGTATAGTAGTCAGTTTGTTCAATTGTCATTCTCTTCAAACTAACTTGTATTATTATTATTTGTAAGAATAGATCAAATCAAAAATCTTTTATTTAGATTCTCCTAAAATATATACATAGTATATGCATTTTTAAGGGAAAAAAAGAAAAAGCAAATCAAGAATCTATAATACCTGCAAGGCGAATCCTGTGGGAAGGCATGAGTTGCAATACTAGACTAAGAAATGATTTTACAAAAATTGAGGGGGAAAAAGGTTAGGTTGAGACAAAGAGTAAGGAGCAGATAGGAAGAGAAGAAAGAAAAAAGAGAGAAGAAAGATAAAGGAAGAGAAGAGATACTGTCAAACACAACAGTGAAACAAAATGAGTAGATGACAATACATATTCGAACAGACTTTCTTGATTATTATTTTTGTAATTATCCATGTATGTATTTTCTTTCCAAGCCTTTTATTCAAATTTATGTTTGTATTTTCAAGAAAACGGATGGTTGATTGATTGAAAATTTTATTCCTCATAGTTTCACAAATTTGTTCAACAATGCAATTTAGACAGAAAAAATACACAAATGCATATAAATCTACAGAGTTTGATTTCCGTCTTATTAGAATAGAGGAAAGAGTCTACATAGGCAAAAGTGGCCTGTGCGTAGACTCATTTATTTTACATGTCACTAAACATTCAATATTTCTTTGAAACAGATTTTAAAAAAAACAATCCAAATCAATCCAAATTATAGAAAAATAACAGGAAAAGAAAAAAGTTGAATAAATTCAAATTTAAAGAATACTACAATAAGTGATAATTTTGAATAACCAGAGAATAGCGATTAGGATAGCTAAATTTAATTGGATGGGAAAGAGATTTATTAACTTATGGGAAATGAAAGAGAATTGTTCACAGGTATTAGACTAGAACACACCGTATTGTCATGCACAATATAATATTTACACGAAAGAGGGCATTATTTTTCATTCAAGAGATTGGGGTATATTATTTTTTTTAAATAATTTTCGTTTGAAATTTAATCTTTCTTACACAATAAATATTAACATTAAAATTGAAATTAGAAAAATAAATGATCCCATCAGTGGCGTACCGATAATGGAGCGAGTGGAGCAGTCGCTCCAGGGCGCAAGGCTCTGAGGGGCGCACCGTTCTTGAGAGAAAATTGCCTTTTACTTACAAAAAATGTATTACTATAATGAAGGCCTAAAGGGGAAAGTGCAACACAATTTAAAAAAACCGTATATACATCGCTGCGCATTACCAAAAGGAACTTTCATGTCAAATTTAAAAGAAATCGGTTCATGAGTTCAACCGTAAATGCGTTACTAACAGACAGATTGCAAAACGCTCGAATCAAAAGTAGTTTCTTGTCGAAAGTAGCAAAGCCAAAACAATTTATATTTGGTGACAAAAAGTATAACAATTTCAAGTAATTGAATGAAGATTTTTAATTTATTCTGAAAAAATAAATCCACTAGAAGTTCAATGGTTTTTATATTAATCGTTTAACAAGAACAGGATTGAAATACTTCACTTTTGAATCCTACTTCCAAAATAAAAGAAAATTTTTATAGGAATGACAAAATTCTAGAAAAATAACTGCAAATAAATTGATAGAAAAATGAAAAAAATCCAAAACAAGATCTTTGGAAATTGATAAAAGTAGAATCTGGCCTGCCTTCATGGGGGGGGGGGGGGGGGGGGGGCATCGTAAGACACTTCCGCTCCAGGGCGCTTGAAACCTCGGTACGCCACTGGATCCCATAGATAAGATTAAATTCCATAGTGTGTATGTCTGGGTAGTCTGAATAACGTCGTGGTATGCCCGCTAATCCTATTGGAAGTGTTGGAAAAAATAGGTGATGTTTACACCCATAAATATTGACACAAATTGAATTTTTAATGAGTGTGGCAGTGAGAAACTGAATTAATCCAAAAAAATTGAGAAAAACTTATAAAATTAGAAAAAATCATGTATACTTACAGTTATTTCGATCACCACCGAAGAGGGCGTGGAAGCGTAGCAGATCGGGTCGACCGCCGAAATGTGCTCCCTTGGCGATCAGCACTTCTTTGATGAGGCGGAACGAGCTGACGACAACGCATTCGGCTGATCCAAGCTGCAACTTGTAAATTTCTCCATAAACGTGCGACATCGCCGAAAATGCTTGAAACGGACTGGCGTTTCCCCCTAGACGGGGAAGGTCGCCTACCAGGGGCCACGGCCTCGGACCCGGCATACGAGTGGCTGCTGATTGCTTATGATTACCTACAAACAAGCACATACTTATCGTTGCAGCAAGAGCCTTATTATTATAATTATGGTTCATTCTCTAGGTACAGGGATGAACAAAGAAATTAAACTCATCGCACTGCTCTCTATGCAAATGGTGTTAGAAATTCAGGAGTTCAACTTTTTAATGTTTACCGGCCACGCTTAAGAGACTACCTCTCAAAAAATTTAAAGAGGTTTTCAAGAGAGCTAGAGGACTGTGGTTGCTATTCAAGCCAAGAATATAGAGAGAATTATAAAAATCCTAAATTAATATAGCCTAAATAAATCTAACTTTAACATTGGACAAATCCCGATGGGAGGCCATGATGTTAAAAAAATTATCTAGATGCTGTCCTCTGTCGAAAAAACTCTAGCTCTCTATCGTTCGAGGGGACAAAGAAGAAGATGAAAAGGAGGAACATTGAGACTGAGAAAAAGAAGAAGAAAGAGGAGATGAAAAAGAAGAAGAAAAAGAAGAAGAAAGAGAAGAAGGAAAAGAAGAAGAATAAGAGAAAGAAGAAGAAAAAGACGAAGAAGAAGAAGAAGAAGAAAATGAAGAAGAAGAAGAAGAAAAGAAGAAGAAAAAGAAGAAGAAGAAGAAAAAGAAGAGAAAAAAAAGAATAAGAAGAAAGAGAAGAGAAAAAGAAGAAGAAGAAAAAGAAGAATAAGAGAAAGAAGAAGAAGATAAAGGAGAAGAAGAAGAAGAAGAAGAAGAAGAAGAAAAAGAAGAAGAAAAAAAGAAAGACGAAGAAAAAGGAGAAGAAGAACGAGAAGGAGGAGGTAGAAAAGGAGAAGAAGAAAAAGAAAAAGAAAAAGAAGAAAAAAATGAAAAGGACGAAGAAAAAGAAGAAGAAGAAAAAGAAAAGAAAAAGAAGAAGAAGAAGAAGATAAAGGAGAAGAAGAAGAAGAAAAAGAAGAAGAAGAAAAAAAAGAAGAAGAAAAAAGAAAAAGACGAAGAAAAAGATGAAGAAAAAGAAGAAGAAAAAGAAAAAGGAGAAGAAGAACGAGAAGGAGGAGGTAGAAAAGGAGAAGAAGAAGAAATAAATGAAAAGGACGAAGAAAAGAAGAAGAAGAAGAAGAAGAAGAAAAAGAAAAAGAAGAAGAAGAAGAAAAAAGGAGAAGAAAAAAAGAAAAAGACGAAGAAAAGATGAAGAAAAATAAGAAGAAAAAGAAGAAGAAGAAGAAGAAGGAGAAGGAGAAGAAAAAGAAGAAGAGAAAGAAGAAGAAGAAAAAGAAGAAGAAGATATTCTGATTCAATTGAATGGGGCTACCTGCTAATCAGAGATATGCGCCCTAGCTGATTATACACCCCTGCTGCTTCATGTTCATGAGAGTTTTTGTTTGCATTATTGTTTGATTCAATTCCCTTTTTTTAAATTATACAGTAAAAAATTGATTTTTCAAAGATTGAAGTTTCTATTGTAGAAAATTAAAAAAGGATAGTGAAGCTTCAAATTCTATTTCTGCAAAAGTTTTAGTTTATTCATTTAGAAACAATTTGTTTGCGAGCTCATTCCAGCTATGAACATCTTCAGGTACTCATTGAAACAAAAAACAAAAACGCGAAATTTTCGACTTTATTCCTGCCAAGTCTATTTTTTATCGGCATTACGCCTACTGATTTCTCCCGATTTCTTCCAAGTAAAGAAAAATTCTTTACCTTGTTTACATACTGTTTGCATTCGGTTTTCAGACTGTAATAACCTGATTCATTAAGGTTAATTGAATTTTAAAATTAAAATTAAATTTTTGGTTATTTATATATAGCCTAATTCATTTCTCTGTATAATCCAATGTGCAGAGCTTCACGACAAAACTAGCCAGGAAGAAGATGTTCCTATAAAAAAAAACTTGATGCATCACAAGGTAGCGGGTCTAAATTAGACTATGTTCATATCGTACATTTTCTTAAAAACTTGATGCATCACAAAGTAGCGGGTCTAAATTAGACTATGTTAATATCGTACATTTCCTAAAAATCTGGATCTAAATTTCGCACTTATTCCCACACCCACCAGTTATACTATTATATTATGTCGGACAATTTTTACTATTCTTATCTGCTCCATTGCAGTTTAAAATCCTTATTGAAAGAATAAGTTCATAGGTTGATTAATTGTTGATGGTGTCACATACTGTAGACCTACAGTTTTCTCAAAGCCGAAGGCTCCCATATAAATGGTATTATTTGCAAATGTTGCAAAAAGACATCATTCGCCCCCCCCCCCCCCCCATAAAAATATAAATGGGCATCCATTATGGAAAATTCTATTTGGCTGTTTGTTTTGTTAATTGTTTAGCTTCTCTATTAATTTATTAAATTCTTGTTTAATTAAATTCGGGCCTATTTCATATTACTGTCTAAAAGCTTAAATTCCAAGAAGGTAACTGGAGCAAAGGAAAATGTTGAATCTAAATAAAAATCTGAGGATCGAAGTAAGAATCAACTTTTCAACTGCAGAAGATATCATTCGGCAACCCCTCTACACCTGAATCATCCCCTACATCCTACATCTTGAATCTTGAACATTATTAGTTTATTACATACTAAACTACAGTCAGCCTTATTTTAACAAGAATTTTATTTGAATCTCATATAAGTGAATTTTTTATGCTAAAATCCTTCAAATTCGAAAATTATGATGTAAAGAAAAAGATTGATTTTGAATAAATAAAATCAATATTTCAGGGATTCCCAAAATATAAAGAGGAACTGCTGAAGCTGTTTGCTAGGATTTCAGCAAGATAAATAAATCAGTACCCAGAAACATTCAAATATTTTTGTATTTTCATTTTAATAATACTTACTAACTTAATGAATTTTGTATCAACAAATTCAAGGTTATATGACTGCATGCTTCCATCTAATAGACAATTTGTTTTATGTTTATTTCCAATAAGATGACACTTAATTAAAAGCATCATAAAGCTACTAAATGCTCTTAATTGAAGGACAATAATTTCAAAACAAAAAAAATATGTTTATTAGTGTCAACACTGAGTCTAAAGCATAATTTTTTCAAATTGAATTGATTTATTGCCATAAAGAAGATACAATAGAAATATAGAAATATACAAGGTGATTTTAAAGTATGAAAACGGCTTTATATTACGTAACTGAGATGTTATTGGCGAAAGAAGCTTATGCGGATCCTCATAGTTTTAAAAATCCATCTTTTTGAAAGTTTTGAAATTTTTGTCCACCATACTGGATCAAACTTTATTTTTCAAAATGGGATGATGGTCATGATACATCACTTCAGTGTGAAATTTCAAGAAAAAAAATAATGGCGTAAACCGTTTTTCAATAGATTCCTTTGTTTTCGATATATAAGCATTTAAATTTGCAATTTTGGGAACATTGTATTAGCAATAAAAAAGGTAGAACGCACTGCATAAAACATTTTATTGAACTTTTCAATCATAAATTATCTAATAACTAAGTTCAACAAAAGTCACTTGGCAGACAAATTATGATGTGAGCATGTTATGATGAGAGTCTGAATAGAGTAAATATTTAGAGATAGTATACGTATTTCCCATAAGGCGGACTAGGCGTGTGCCTAGAGCGGCAAATTTTGGGAAGAAAATATAACGTCTTATAAGGGGGGAGCAAGTATAACGTAGAAATCACATTCATAATTTTTTTTGTATATTTGTTAGTTACACGTAAGTTTTGTCCAGAGAAAATAGACTTTCGTCTTCCATATAGCAGGGATGCTAATGCTAATGCTAACAGGGGGGGGGGGGGGGAACTATGATGCAGACTGCATTCTTGGGGGGGGTTCCAACAAAAGCTTGGGGAGGGGGGGAATATTTGATTGTTTAATAACCATTTAGGTTCACATTCTTATTTAGCTATTTTGCAATTAAGGTTGAGCAGAAGTTCATTTCATTGATATTTATTTTTTACATTTACAAAAAAAAGTTACCTGTAAAGAATCTCAAGAAATACACATACTTGTTGCAGGGTATATTATATTGTCGACTGGGTTTGAATTTTTTCAATACCTATATAAATCTTCTTTTAGTTTTAGAAAGTATACGGGGGCTTATTTTTCGCATTTTTTGGGGGTGCCTAATTTATTGGGGGGGCTGGTGCTAAATTTAAGGGGGTGCGTCATGAGGCTTAGGGGGGAGGGCACCCCTGCATATAGAGTTGAGAGTGGGGAGGACCGCGGAATATGCCTGACCTGAATAGGCTACGTCCCTGAATGAGGAAAGAAATATCATTGAGAATCTGTACAGGGATCGTAATAGCTACTTTTGTAAATATGGCTAAATAAAATAACATTTCCCAGAACATCCACTGTGTTTGAAATGCATTGCGTTATACAAATATCAAAGTATGAAAATAAATGTAAATATTTTTTACTGGAATCAATAACTTTCTGAGTTATTTTTCTCTTCTGATAAATTTGTCGTTTATCTCTTCATTTCAATTATTATTCTGCTGCAATTCATAAATTTCCCACTTTAATAAAATATATATCTTCACATGATAATGAAAATAATTCAGAATGAATAGTGAACAATTAAACCAATTTATTATTTATTCCTACTACATCTGAAACCAGTAGCTTCTATCGCTAGCATAACGGAAAACATGTAGAATAGGCTTAATTCTAAAGGAAATGTTAATTTTCGGAATAGGAATCAATAACGTACCGGAATTGATGGAACATTTTTTTTAAATAATCTATTTAATAATTATTGTAGCGATAATCTCTTTAGTTTCATTGTTAATCCAATGTAAATTTTGTGATAATCAGTTATGAGAGATGGAGAATAGTATAGTACCGGTACATGACGAGTGATTGAAATCGTTTCAAAGAATTTTTAGTGACGATTATAATTATATACAATCCAAATTGAAAAGATATGTTCATACATATTATTTTATTCTGAAAATTGTATTCTATCAATAATAAATAAATAATGTAAACTCGACCGCTCGGAATTTCGTCTGTCCGTCTGTCTGTATGTTACGATTATGGTCAAACGCCTTGACTGATTGTCATGAAAGTTTCCTTATTACTAGTCCAAGCGGTGTACGTGTAAAGTTTTTTTTTAAAATGTATCCATCTTTTTTAGGGGGCTCAATTTACCCCTGATTATTGAATTGTCTGATTCGGAAGCGGATGGTTTTAAATTGAAATTGAGACGATTTCAGAGGGGGTTTAATCCGTGACAAAAACTCGATAAACCCAACAGAGGGCGTAAGAGAGAAGTGTTCAAAATAAAAATCTTCAATATTGAGATTGTTTCAAATTTATTTTTGAGTTGAGTAAAATTGTGTATACTAAATTTTTGATACATTGAGCGTTTGAGGGTGGGGTGAGAAAATTGACTTTTTCAAAAGACGCATGATATAGATAATTTATGTTTTTTTCGATTGGAAGTGGAAGAAAACTCTATAATAAGGTCAACACTGAAATTTTCTTTGAATATTACTGATGGGGGGAGGGTGAGAAAATAAAAAAAACTAAAATATTGAGATTGAGATAATTGGGAAATTCTAATTCTCCTCATCAGGTAGAGTATAAAAACTCTGGAGACTTTCATTCGAACAATTTAAAAAATAATCTCCTTTGGAGCTAGGGGTGGAAATGTAAATTTCACTGAAAAATTGGGGGTTGATATTATTAGTTAATTTTAAATTTTTGTTAATAAATAATTTTTCCTTTTTAAGATTGGAAGTTAATATTAAGAGCTGCTAAAAATGCATAATAACCCTCTATTAGGTATAAGTTAATGGGTGATTTTTAGCGTGAAAATTTTTAGACTTTTCAAATTGCAGTTGTAAGTCCTATCAAGAAATCCTATCTAATCCTTGACCAATCCTAGTAACTCCAACAAAGCATTGCCTTATTTCTTATGATAATAACATTTGCCAAAAAATTGAGTTCACAAGAAATGTCATCTAACGGAGGAATCACATTTGATCTGACATCTAAAAAGGGATAGATGTGAATGTGATTTTTCAAACATTAACAACTGACAAATAGAGGTGAAAATCACATTGAAGAAGAAAAATCACATATCCAACTGAATAGTTGCTAGTATGACTTTTAAAGTGATTTCTTGACTGTCTTGATAACTGACAAAATATTGAACATTTCTTCGGGAACAGTCCGTTAATTCCGGGATTCATGTGTTTCTCCGAGGAAAAATCAAAATACCCTTTGAAGTACAATTCCAATCCAAAGGTATTCTATTGCTCAAAATGTGCTTTTTTACATTTAGTCAATTGATTCTTAGTAAAAATTGTAGATTTTTTTTGTTTTTACAATTCAACAACTCTAACAAAATCATATTTAATAAATTCCCCAATTCAGAATTTGATCACTATCTAATTCTAATACTGTAATAAATGTCTAGTGTCATCTATACTCAATGTAAATAAGATTTTTAAAAGTAATTTCTTGACAGCTTACAAAATATTGGTGAACTATTGCTATTAATTGAACTGACAAATATTGGCGGATAATATGAGTAACTTCAACAAAATCACATTCAGTTAATTCCCAATTTAAAATGTTAAAACTTTCGTATTCTAATAATAAATATTGTCAAAAATTATTCAAACTTACCAGCAAAACTGTGACCCAATCCTTGGACGAAAATTCTAATTAGCGCCAGGATGGTGGAGAGCACCAGAAGAACAACGGTAGTCGCTGACATGACTGTCACTGGATATGGAGATGTACCGCGCGATTATGGACCATTGACAACTGAGATCGACGACTATCGAGTATCGACCAAGTCACCGAGTGAGCGACTGAGACTCGTGACTGATGAGTAAGCACTGACAACTGACACTGACAGTGGACGATTGGCTGTAGATGTCTAGTCGCCGGGCTTGTCTATCCTATCCATCGCTACCCCCACCCCTGGGCCATGGGCACTGGTTCACTACCCAGCAGATGCTACCGTGGTGCAAGTTGGATGGGCCAGCGGTGCGGCAAAGCAAGGAGCAGTCTGCATCACCAGCAGCACAGTTGAGCGCCGCCGTGTTTTCCATTGTTGTGTCTGTCGCTGCTGCTGCTGCTACGCCTCCTCTTGATACGGCTACTTGATCTTGATATTGACCGACAACAAGCTGCCTCTGCCCCAGCCGTCTTCTGCCACTCAGGTATGTAATCAGAATTAAGCTGCTGCTCATGAATATAATCAGGCGCTCACCCTTACCGTAAAAAACAACTCTGACATCAGTAATTCCAATTTTGAATAATGTTGGGGGAATCACTGAATTAAAACAGGAAATTTCCAAGGTGGTCTGAGATTTGGTAAGAATAATTACCAGTAATAATGATATAAGCGTAAGGTTTTAATCGCTGCTAAGCTCTACCTCGCTGATCGAGTCATGAGTGACACTAATTAACCTGCGTTTAATTTTTTTTAACGCTTATCTTCATAACATGTCACAAACATGGTCAATAATGTGAACAACTGTACATTAGCGAAGGCGAACGCAATATATTACTGAGGGGCGGGGCTCTTGTTTCTCAGTAAGTTTGGCGGGCCGCTTAGCGCAGTTGGTTGAGGCGTCACAACTTCAGCTTGCACCTTGCAGTTGTTTCAGCGGTCGTGGAATCGAATCCCGCTCCTTCGTCTAGCATCTATGTGTTATCATTCACCTCATTACTCACGCACAAGTATCATACTCATGTGGGCATCATCAGCAATAAATAAATAAATAAAATACATAATAGTAGCAGATGTAATAAAGTTCTTTGGGTAGGGGAGGTATAATGAAATGAGGCTATTTGTGAGGGAAGTGGACTGCATCGAAACAGTTTTAGGTTCTTATTTCTTATTTGAAATGCATTACAATTTGTAGTTTTTTCTTGCTGATGAAGCCCACATGAGTCTGAGACTTGTGCGTGGTTGATGAGATGAATCATGATACAAAGGTGTTCTGAATGGTAGACCTACAGTTTCAGGTGGTAATGATAATGAAGCTGATAACGTCATGTCACCGCGCAACCGGTCACCCTTCCAACCGCAGTCCCGATCACTTGTGACTGAAAATCACAAACACCTACTCAATTTATGTGAATGAATATCCCATACAATTTCCAGTATTTCATTTTTGAACTGTGATCGTTCTTGCCCGTTGGCCCCCGTTTCCCCTGTTTCACTCATTAACTTTTCTTTTTACTGAATGATGATGATATTACAGTTTCACCAGTTTAGAGGAAAAACCATGCATGACCAAGGGGAGGGGTAAAGAAGATGTACCCCTGTTTTATTTACTACACTAAAATACTGCATTTGTTTCTTCAATGAGAAATAAAGATAAGGACCTTTTTTCAGGTGGCGTCCCCTCTCCGAAATATTTTCATACTATAGTGTTCGCCCCTGCAAGAAGTTAGCGTCAGCTGTATCACTAAAAACAAGCTGCAAGTAGTAGAATACTATACTTTAACAGCGACATTAACAAATACAGCAACGCAACACTGAATTGCATTGAAAGTAGATTTTTTGAATAGTTGTTAGGTAAATGGGTCAGATGTGGAAGGGTGAAAAGGGATTGTGGGTGGGTGTGGTGAGCGCGCACGTGCTGGCATCCAGAAAACGGCAAACAAAATGAAGCAGAACAGAAAAATGAAGAACTGCAGAATGTCAGAAGGCGGCACGTGCTAGCAGCAGAAGGCTCCAGGTGTCGGCTCGTTTGCCCGATTTTTGGACAGATTTTGCATCATCTTTGACCAGCTGTGTTCATTCCCTCCTCTCATCATCTTATAACACGCAACCCTTTTGCAATGCTACGTAATCGAAAACAACATGTGAACTCACCTATGTCACTTTCAATATCAAAGGACAGCTGAAAGGCTGAAGGTACATAGGCGGGTGTTGTAGCTCTCATAAGAGATGTTTTAAGAAATAATAGGGACAAAGTAGTATTTAGTCCAGTCATTGAATGCATTAGGCTATAGAATGCAAGAAAGATGCGACAATTATCTACTTCGTTATTTTGTCAAGAGTAGTTAGGAGGTAAACATATTGAAAGTCCTCAGCCCTGGTTGATGGCGGGGGGGTTGGAAGGTACTATCTTCAATAGCTTCGATTATATCCCGAAAACGGTGAACTTTAGATACAAATTTTTCAAATAAAGAATAGAGCTCACTAAATTTAATTCACTTTTTAATTTAGTTAGTTTTTAGTATATTCTTCGGTTGTTCCACTGTTTTCAAGTTATAAGTTACGCTATCAAAAATCGATAATTTTCCTCTACACCACAGTTTTTTTTTTTTTTTTTTTTGTAAGGCATTGCTTATAGCATAGACGAACCATCAAGTTACTACCCCTGATCAATGCTTATAGTGACACTCATGAACGCAGAAAATGTCGATAGAAAAGTAGAAGAAAGTCACATTACCTTCAATTTTATGTAACTTATGCTCATTTATCCCTGACTAAACAGAAGTTATAGGGGTTATATGGGTACTCTCAATTTCTCGTCTCCAGCAATGAGTAAGTTGTTACAACCATGATGATATTTTACAATGCACGGATGTGCGGTGATTTTTTATTTTGTGGCATTATAAGGAGTACTTTGGAGTTAAGAAACTGAAAACTTCCATTCTTTGGGGGGAGGGTTAAATTGTGATGGGAGTGGGAAGGGGTAACATTCTTTTCTATCATATTTCGGAACCGGTGAACTCTAGAAAAAAAAGGTTTAGTATAAAAGTGGGAGCTGTTTAAAATTTCTTTAAAATTAGCGCTTTACATATTTTTCTTGAATACAACGGTTTATGAGATATAAGCTATTGAAGATCGTAACTCCTGGAGAAAGTGAACAAACTATAAGAATTTTTTTATGTGATTTCTTGAGCTGCAAGAAAAAAAACGCAGCGACATTAACAGAATTCAAACGAAATTAAGAAAATGAAAGCAGAATAGAACAATGATTTATTGAGAAAAACATATGAAATTGGGGAACACAATTTTCATATTTCATTTTTCCAATTTTCTTTGTGTTATTTTTAAGGGGAAATCCCCCCCCCCCCCCAACGTAGTAGAAGAAGAAGAAGAAGAAGAAGAAGAAGAAGAAGAAGAAGAAAAAGAAGAAGAAGGTGAAGAAGAAGGGGAAAAAGAACACAAGAGCTAGATAAAATTTACTTTGACACATTGTGATGTAAATAAGGTGTTTAAATTTTGAATTTTGTATTGATGTTTTAGCTTGTTACATTTTGACTATGTCTTATACATTTTTATGTTTTTGGACAATAAACTATATTCTATTGTATGGGTTGAAGTGTTATGTTATAAGAATTAATGCCTAGAATCACTTGAAATGTGGTTTTAGAGAGGTGATTTTTTTTTTAATTTTCTCGGGGAGTACCCCGAACCCCCGTTTTGGAATAAAAAAAATGTGTATTGTTTCAAACTATCGTTAGAGGTATACTACTCCAAATTACAATTGTAATTATTATACCGAGAGTCTTAACCTCCCAGCAAGATCATTGGTCAACCCCCCCCCCCCCCCCCCTACAGACTGACTCCGTAGTTGACACTGCTTTGTGTGATGTAACGATATGTAGTTATTGAAATTTGTGTCTCATTATTTTTATACTTTTCAGAAACAAGTACCTTATAATGTAATTATTTTTCTAATAAATTTCTATTGTTTATCGAGCAATAGTTTTATAGCAGACAGTAGACAGTCAAGAGTCCAAATTTTTGGACTAAGGATTTAGGGTGATCAATGATTGTGATATCTGGGTGAATGTAAAGCAGGGCTAAAAGCGAACAATGGTTGTCCCTGGAAACAAGAACTCTGTCCAAAGATAAGTTTAAAAAGATTCCCAGGATTCATATAATCTATTTAAAAAAAATTTTTTTATTCAATTGATAGATGCTGTCTTAACCAATAACATATTTTTTTTCTAGTCAAGTTCATATTATGAACATTTCAATGCGATAATCCCACTTAATGTTTATGTGAGATACGATCATTAAATAATTATGGGTTGAACTCAAAGTTTTTGCTACATTAATTATTATTTTATTTAAACTCAGAAATTATATTCTATTTACACCTACCTATCCATTAGTTAAAGTTTTGGGTTGCTTGGCAGTATAGGACGTGAATGCTTGGCATTTCATCATGAATCATTTCGTATTAACAGTAAAGTAATACATCATCACAGACATGCAAATAGGTGAACAATTAAATTTGGAAAGTTGATTTCATTTCAATTCAAAATAACCTTAAATTGCTTCAAATTCACGATTTTAGGCCTTTTCAACACCCCGGGCCAACCCCCCCCCCCCCCTCCCTGTTGATACCCATACCCACTCAGGTATTTCCCCTAAATCTGCTGCTGGATCCGCCCCTGAATCACTGTTACCCTTGTAGGGAGCAAGTTGAGACAAGCTGGCAGGTTGAGACAAGTGTGTTGATAATAAGTAAATGGAAATTGAGTTAGCAAACGATAAGATATTATTAAATCTATTGAGAAAAATGTATCGCAAAAGTGGAAACTATTAAACTATGTGAAAACATAGAAAAAAATTCTCGATGTGAATAGATTACAAATTTTTAAATAGAATGATGAATTGATGAATGTTCAAATTAATCGGAATCAAAATTCCATTTTCCATTTTGGGAGGTTCCCTTAAACAATCTTTCTAGTATAGTTTTGCACCATATTCGTGAAAAAAAAGACTAAATTGAGTATGCTGAAAGGCTGTATCAATGTATTCCCAGCTATCTTGCCTCAAACATTCCTCCAATGATTTTTTAAGCTGCAAGTAGCAGAACACAGAGACATTAGCAAAACTAGAACGAAATTGAGAAAATATAAGTACAATAAATAAGTACATAAACTCTATCATAATTCCCAGTGACGATTGAAGCACAGGAAATATAGTTCCTCCAGAGGTGATCACTTTATCACTTTAGAGCTGTATTTTATCAAATCTTAACAGAAAATCACAGGGGTGAATCTATTTGTGTATTTTATGAAGTTGAGAACCTTTTCTTAGTTTTTTTTCTCCGTTCATATCTCACATCACACCTCCCGAAAAAAATCTGGATTTTCCCATTAAATAATAAGAGCAAGAAGTAGAGCTCGAAAAAACATCAGAAATCTTTGATGGAAAAATTGCACAAATAATTTTATTTTGAGATTAATTTGTGGTCAAATGGGCGTAAAACCTGTGTGTGGTACCAAAAATTATTGACAACTTAAGTATTCACATTGCAAAAATGGCTCAAATTGACAGAATACAATATTAGCGGCCTTAGTCATTGAGGGCGACTTTTTAGGAAGACACTTATTTTCAATCACCGCCACTGCTATAGGGAGGGCCCTCAAACTCTTCAATTTCAATTCACTAATAGCCAAGTGGATGATATCTTCTAGAATTTTTATTTTTATTTTTATAATTCCCATATCCCATCTAATGAATCAGATATAATTCTCACTAAAACATCTAAAATACTGAAAAACATAAAATAGTCTAGTACCATTGTGTGAAAACTAAATAGTATACATCTACCTGGGTAATTTCTTGCTATATTTAAACGCCTACAGACGCTTGGAGCTTATTTCTGGAATCATAGTGACTGAGCCTCGTGATGAAGTGAATGAAGATTTTCTAGATTGTGTACGGGGTCCTTCAAACTCGCATACCAGTTTAAAATTACTACGCAAAAACTCTTCTGCAAAGATGATAAAGAAATTAGAAAAGAAATTCAGAATAAGACTATGCAGAGAGTTGAAAACGTCTGTAGATCAGCACTAAGCTCAAGGTATAAAAATTAATGAAATTAATTAACTCATAGGTAGTCTCCAATGTACCGCACAATGGACTGACACAGCCCTTTAAAATATTGAAAGGCAGGTAAGGACATGTCTTGCAAGGTTCAGAATGTATAAGGTGAGCAGATTTTTGAAACCCCAAAACGGGTCAACTGAACGTATAGACAGTGGGTGGGGAGTGTTTAAAAATTGATTAGAAAATAGTAGGAAAAAACTTTATTTTTTCTCTTAACAAAGATATTTTCGTAGTCACACATCTTATATTAAAACGAGACCGAAGTTTTAATGCCATCGATGTTCACCATCCGAAGAATAATAAAAGTCCGCTCCTAATAACGAGGGATTTCGAGCTAAGGTTCAATTGTAATAATTAGAACTTAAGTTTCGCTTTTAGATCATTTAGATCCATAATAATTATTAATAAATAAAGAAAACCTATTCATGAAGTAGAATATTAGTAACTAATATTGCCAAACGGGACAAATGGGTGTCCCGACAAGGATGGTTGTGACAACGGGACATGTCTCTCAAAAACGGGACGTCTGGTCATCTTAAGAATACACCACCTGTCTTATTTTATGCAGGCATTTTTATAATTAAATACAGTATGTTTTCTGAATTTTGCAAAAATGGAACAGGTCAGATAAAGTACATAGGGAGAAGAAAAGCCTAAAAAAAATAAAAGTAGGTACAGTAATAAGTTCATGTGCTGTGAAATAGATGAGTAGGCAAGGCGACAGGCCGACATTACGTACGACCAATGTCTGAGACGTGATCTCTTCTACTGAATCGGCTCAGCGAACAAACCTTGCCTATTCATGAACTTCCAAGAAACAAACCGCTTGCATCATTTATTTTTCAAATTAGCAAAAAAACTTGTGAGATGGAACAAGATTTTTTCTCAATCGGTGCAACAGCTTGACCCACAAATTCAATGCCAAGTTCAATAAGTTTTATCAATGAATTTCACATTCATATTTTTTGTTGCCAGGCTTCCATTTCAATAAAAGTTCAATCAATCCAGAATGAATAGAAATTTTATTTTTAAGGAATTGGGATTTTTCATGCCATGCTAAATAAGAGGCCTATCATATGTCATGTGACTATTTGTAATGTACAGTAATAGATATTGCAGTAATATTCTATTTTGTGCCTATTAATTTTGATAGGTAATAATAATATATAAATAAATAATAATAAATAAATAAATTTATTTCTTATCAGATACGATACAATATAAAATGACAAAATAGACAGAATATTCATAAAGCATTAAGTTCAAGTTCAAGTTCTTTATTATTAATTTTTATAGAATTGGTTATAAATGATTGAAAAATCCTCTAAGGCCTGACTAAATTAAATTTCCATGCATAGCCTACCCAAAACTATAAAACTTTTCATCCACTGTTGTAAAATAATAAAAATTGATTATCTATGCACACAAGCTTATTAAAAACGCTATTATCAATTAGATAGATGAATATGTATTGCAATATAAAAGAGTATTATTAAAGAGCTTGCCGATGGTTCGAGTAAAAATTGGCGAGTCCCCAAATTGATTCATTTAAGTTGAAGTAATAAGATATTAAAGGCTGAATCATTATTATGTAATTTATATTTGACCATACCTGAACATGAAAGCGTTTGTAAAAATAGATTCTCAAACTGTTGCTATGATATTACAATAAAATATCATTTTAGTTTAGAGTATTTTATACTATTGATACAGTATTTATTATTATTTTGGAATCATTTTACGTTCGTGGCGAAGTCTATTCTCCACAGCTCTTCGTTTACACAGAAATACAGTGATTGGAGTTGTTTTAATTTATTCGTGTTTCAAAATTTAACAAGCAAGCATTTATGTTACTAGAAGCATCCTTCATATAATTCACTCATTTAAACCTTCACATAATTGAATTAGAGAAATTGTAATAGAAGCTGTAATAGAAGTGGAGAAGTTGTTAATTCGTATAAAGCGCAAGTATTAAACGATGATGTTGAAGATCCATCTTGTTTCTACTAATATATAATAAAACTTTAAAAAACACTATTAAGTGGAAATTGTGACTCACTTTATGGCGTGACTGTCGTTTCACTCTGTTGTCAAGAGCATCGTCAGACGAACCACAGTACACTGATTTAGGCATGAGTTATACTGACATTGACACTAATTTAGATACACTGCACTTCACTCACAAAAGCCAGAAATTTTTAGTACAATATGAAATTTATAAACACAAAAAGCAGCAACCTGACAACATTTTAAATGATAAACTTAACTTATTCTCACATGCTCTTTTTGACAAAATAATCCTAATTTTAAACCTCCCGCCAACTCATTCCCCCACCCCTTCACTCTTCCAATTTCCATAACCCTCAAACTCATGCCTTAAATCAGTGTACTGTGGTTGTCTGATGATGCTCTTGACAACAGAGTGAAACGGCCGTCACGCCATAACGTGAGTCACAATTTCCACTTAAAAGTGGTTTTTAAAGTTTTATTATATTAAACGATCATAAGTAGTTCATATTTAAAAGTAATTCTAGCGGAATAGACGACTTCATTTTTCATTGGCACTCGTAAAAAATAAATGTGAAAACTTTAAAAAGTTTGGATATTCATGGCTTTTCTATGAGGAGAGATTTAGATTTCAGATCATGTCATTGAAAAATAGACGAGGATTACATTTCACTAATTGTTTTGTATTAGCTCTTGAATAATCATTTGGATATTCCAAATTTAATTCAATATTTCAGTTTTTTTGTTCCATCTAATAGGCCAAGATTGAATATGCTTTTCGCCTTGGATAAAGTAAACACGGTTCACCATGCGAATTGCTTCTTTCAAAGAACTGTGCGATTGTACAATAGATTTAATCCAGTTCTAGACCCCTTCTTAGATAGTTTGTGCAGTTTTAGTAGAAAATGTTTTCAAGCTCTGAAATTTTAGATATTAACATCGTTTTGCAGACCATAAATTATATGTTTTCTTCTTTCCTCTACTTTCCTCTTCTTTCCTTCTATTTTGTTTCTAGCTGTTCTATTATTTCTTTGTTTAGAGTTAACAAATGTTTAGGGTTATTTTTCTTTATATTGTTTTCATGCGATTTTCTAGCTATTTTGGTATTTCATTGTTTAAAGTTAATTAATATTTAGGATTATTTTTCTTTATGCTTTTATTTCATGCCGGTCTCTTATTGCATGTATTTTGACTTATTTCTTTATTAGCTTAGCGCTTAAATCTTTGTTTGTGATTTCCTTGTTTGTTTTTAGTCAATCTAACGTAAGCCTCTATTATTTGTAATTTTTAAGTATGTATTATAAATAAATAAAAGCTTACTTAAACTTGAAACTTTTAATCACGATTTTTCAATTTTGAACAGCAATTTGATTTACTCAGTGAATTTATGGGGCTGCCTATTTCTATTTCATACCTCCTATAACTAGAATCGCACATCATGTCTTTGAAACAAAAAACAACGAATGTTTGCGATGTTCTATCTTAGAATGTTTAATAAAATAAGTATTTTTCAATGATAATTTTAAGTTTATGTTGCACACAGCCAGAGGAAAAACGTTATTCAATAAATAAGACGCATACATTGGCTGCAAATGAATAGCGCTTATCGCTGAACGGTCAAATGCCGTAATATCATTATCATAGATTTGGACAAGATATAATCCAGTTTGTATTTGGTTTAGCAAAAACTACGACGCAAGACTGAATATTATGGTCAGAGGTGAAAGGAAGAGAAAGAAAGGAAAGGAACGATTAGTTCGACCTTTCTCTGCCCTTGACCTTGGAAGAGGAAGCTGCACTTTTTTATAACTCTTCCTTTTTGCAAAGCCTTTTCTTTGAACGGGAACGGGAACAGATAACAGAACAGTACAGTTAGAGCGACTATTTCAGTACTCGGTTTGCGCCGTTGTACCACTTTCAGGAACTTCTAATTACATCACCTCTGTTTTTTTACAATACTTTACGCCATACAATGTTTTTGGCCAGAGACGTATTAAGCTTATTGACGACAGCCAATGTCCAGAGGGTGTAGGAATAAAGAGCTTCCATCCACATTCCAATCCATAAGTAGAACTGAATGAGTGCCGATTCCAGTCATTATATTAAAAAAAAAATACTATATTATAATTTATATGAGATAGATACCAGGGTGTTCCCAGTGGAGGGGGGCTCACGGGGGTTATAACTCTCCCCCAAAATTGTAAATTTACTGGTGAACGGGTAGGATGGAGGGGCTCCGTAAAATCCTATTTGTGACCCCGCCTCCCCCCAACGAACTCCCGAGCTAAGGCCCCTCCAGGGCGGATGATATATACAGTAACTAAAAAACTTTCGTATCTAGTTTTTCGTTAATAGCAACTACTGTGATCATCATTTCCACACAAAATGCAAACTTGTTATTCTCTGAGAGGATTGAGAAGGGGTGCTCAGACTGTGAGGGACATAGCGCTCAGAGCGCCATAAAAAAATTGAGGGTGATTTTGTAATTTGGGTAGGGGGACTTTTAAAAATTAAAGAATTAAGGTAATTTGTTCATCTCAACAGATTTTTCGCGCATTGGCGAACTGAAAATTGATGAAGCAGTAATCACAGAATCATTTAAAAAAATCTGGGTCAAGTTTTTAAAGTTTTAGGATTTTTTCTGTTCATAAATGAAGACCGATTAGTGGAAAAATTATTGACAATAATGAATTAAATGTCACCAGACTGGCCAACAGGCTTAAAGAAGAAATCACATTTATTCTTGAAAATTAGGTAATTTAATTCCACCGTTGAATCATTAAGAATGAACTCATCTTTTCTGATCTGAACAAGTCAGCTGTCGGTACAAAACTCTTAATTGGCTGAACATGTCAGACCAACTTTACAAAAACTTTAATATCTCATCAGAGGTGAAATATTATCCTTTTGCATCCTGGAAAGGGGAATTAAGGGTTTCAACCATCTCACATTGGCGAATACTCAAGCGCTAAATATGATTGGCTATGGCCCATAATGTGTGATAGAATGGATGGTTTCATGTCCAGAATCACATTAAATTCTATCTTAGAGGGATTATTATTCAAAACTTTTGGAACCCAGGATCCGAATTTTATTCCATAACAGGTTTGAGCCCACAACAATTAAATTAATATGACTCAAACACTCAAACATTAGAAGCAATTTACTTCGATCCAGTAAACATGGATGTATTCATGTCTTGAATATCTTGAAATGCTGTTTCACAGGAGTTATTACCAAAAAATTCCTGTGGAAGACTCAGGTTTTTTATAAGGAAGAATCTCATATTTTGTCTAATCTGTGCGAGAGCCTTTCCTTGATACCTGTGATACACTGTAGAATTTGCCTATCACAACCAAGCCGGTGTGAATTTTTAAATGGGTCTGTTACAAATCAAGATTCAAGCACCAGGGCTTCCAGGTGGCTGACTCATAATGTGTGTTAAAATGAATGGATTTAAGCTTTTCCAGATACGATTCTAGAATCACTTGAAATGATTTAAGACATTTAAGATCTATATGATTTTCCACTAAATTTATTGGGGGAGGATCCCTGGACCCCCCCCCCCCCCACCGCACAAAACTTTTTTCCGTTTAATTAAATAATTAAATTAAATTAATGGATTTTAAATGTATAAAGATATTTAAAATTTGAATTTCCGCACACTGGAAATTCCCCTCTCATCCAGCTAGTCGGGATACGCTTATGACTATGCACAAGGTATATTTCATTCAATGTCATTATATATAATAACAAAGGTATATCGTTTATATCTTAAGAAGTGTGTTGGATTCATTGATTACTTTATTCATACAAATGATAATTCAACAGTTAAAATGATACAAATGATAATTCAACAGTTACAAGTATAAAATACAATATATAAGGATCGCCAAGTATTATCATATAAAATATTATTAGTTACTATTACAAAAACTGTTTAAAAACATGAAATTACGACTGAAATAAATTAGATTATAAAAAACTTGGTCAGTAAGATGTAATAAGGAGTCAGTAAGATGTTCGGGGGGGGGGGGGAGAGAATGGTACCATAGAACTTGGTGACGATGGATATCCCTGGGATTCAATATAACATAGCCTATATAACTCATAAACTCAATATATTGGGCGAGTAATTGTTATATCATCTTCATATCATCTACATGAGTGGACACGTTAAGCTGTCGGTCCCGGCTGCCTAAAAACAGTCGTTAAGTCACGTCAGAGGCCCTGAACTTATTCAGGTGCGACCTGATAACTCTGACACCAGACCTGAGCCAGCCAGGTCACACGATACTATTATTATTATTTATATCATCTACATCGTGGATTTTTTACAGATATTTTTTCTATGTCACCAAAATTCGATAGGCTACATCTAAAACCCCAATCTCACATTTGAAAGGCAAGGCAGTCGCATTGGTGTAATCGGTCAAAACTCTCATTTCTGTTCAACTCTAACTGTCGCTCCTGCGGTCACAGGTTTGAGTACCGTTCAGAAAAATTATATTTTGTATAATCAATCACCCCCTTACCCACGCACAAATCTCAGACTCATGTGGGAACCATCAGTAGAAAGTTCCCTTCTTGAATACTTTTTGTGAGCATTGGGCTGCATGAAACAGCTTTACATAAATGCAATCAATATGGCCAATTGTTTTATCATGCTCCATGAGCTTTCGGCACGCATCTTCAGTGGCTTGAGCTTTCGGCACGCATCTTCAGTGGCTTGGTGAGCAGACTTTTCGTTATTGTGTAAATAAGAGAACATGGGTGCAATGATTGTCATCAATCATTATCATTATCAATTGTGATTGCAATCATTATCATCAATCGCACAGGTTTTTTACAGATATTTTTTCTATGTCACCAAAATTCGATAGCTGCTGAGAACGTGAATGAAATTTGAAATGAGAATAGTTCAGTGTAGTTTGCGTCCGTGTGCCTGTTTTAAAAATTGTCGAGTGGACTTTCACGGTGGTGCGACATTAATTTGTCGATGATATCATCCTTGAGCAATGTCTGCTGGCAAAGACCGATTTTCTGATGGAAATACGACGAAAGCTGGCCCACGTACGTTGGATGATGATAATAATAATAATAATTATATTACAAAAATTGATGATCCAAAAAAAGTTTCGCTGTCGTTTTTGCCAGTGCGCATGCGCAGCTATTTTTCCTGTTCCAGATGTTGATAATGACCTGATTCTCATGTTATTCATTTTTGCAGGGGACAAGTAACGGGTTTCTTTTTGTTATTAACAATTGTTATCAACTCACCTGACGAGAAAAGCTATTGTCCGCTATGATACAATAAGATAAGAACCACAACAAGCCTGATACGTGACAGCCTGCTTGCATACATGCTTCCTATTGAAAGCAGCATCTTCCTCAGCACCCTCACAATCCTTTAGGCTATACAGCCGATTTTTTAAAGATTATTCTAGTTCTAGGTTATCAGAATCTGAGAGTTCCAATATTTAACGCACTGATTGAGAAAATCGTCAATTAACTAAGTGAAGTGATAGAAGCTTGAACTGGCTATTTTCCAATTACCTATAGAATCATCTATAGGTATTACCTATAGAATCATCCAATTACCTAGAATCATCTCCTTATGAAAAAGTCAAGAATCCTAATAAGCGAAATTAGACATCGAACTATCAGAGTTTAAATGTTAAAATCGAGATCTTCTCCTTCTCCTCCTCCTTTTTCTCTTCCTCCTCCTCCTTCTCCTCCTCCTCCTTCTCCTTCTCCACCTTCTACTCCTCCTCCTCCTCCTTCTCCTCCTCCTCATTCTCCTTCTCCTCCTTCTCCTCCTCCTCCTTCTCCTCCTCCTCATTCTTCTCCTCCTCCTCATTCTTCTCCTCCTCCTTCTCCTCCTCCTCCTTCTTTTCACATTGTATTCACTCCACAATGGTAATCGTATTCTGCAGTGGCTTTTGTATCTGTTTGTAACTACAGTAATTGGAACAAATTAAGATATTTTGGCACTTTTGTGATTATAAACAAAGTGTAATCAATCGCCTTTCGCCTAATATCCATGCACAATGTCTCCTTGATGTACCTTTTAACACGGTTCCCACAGCTGTTTTCTCACTTTCATTATAAACCAATTAAAATTCTTCGCAACAATACAGAGTGCAAACTATATGTATATTTTTGTATAGGTGGGCTCTCGTGCAGCCGGCATGTAAACCATCAATCACTCCAATGCTTTGAAGGTGTTGTGATTTTTAAATATTGGCTTGGAGAGCGACTACGCCAGTGGCTATAGGTTTGGAATATCTGTTTGTATACCAGAGATAAGAGAGTTTCTATTGCGAGGAGGGTGCTCTCTGTAACTGAGTATCTGTTTATGTGCCATTAACGCAATAGGCTACTAATTATAAAAACAGATAAACAAACATCTATTCCAAAATTGTATCATCTCGAGTTGTCAAGATACTTTCTCTTAGATTCTTCCATTTATAACAGTGACGGATTTACGGGGGGGGGGGCTTTCGGGCTGAAGCCCCCCCAAAACCTCCAAAACGTTTTTTTGGAGAATGTAAATTTTTTTTCACCAATATAATCAGTTTGAAGCTCGTATAATAATATCCATTAGCAAGAATTATCTAATACCACTACTGAGTCGATTGCATGAAATCAATCAATTGCATGAATCAATTGCATGATTTCATTCAATTGCATGAAATCCGTTAACGTTTTAATACTATATAATGTCTTAGTTACATTTACATTGCCTGCAACCAATCAACTCAGTGTTTAGATTTCTGTACTTGCTGAATAGAGACAGTACTTGCTGAATAAAGACAGTAGTGCAACATAAAATTGCAGAAATTGAATCACGACAGTACCAACTTTCTTTTTATGAGAAGTAATGAGGAACTACATTAACATATCAACCGATGTTTTTTTAACATTCTATCACAGTGGTCGGCAAACCAGTGATCACCAGCTAAAGATATAGGTTATTTCGTGGAAAAATTCCAGATAAAACGTTTGAGATTATACAACAATTTTCTGGGGGAGTAACTTCAGATCCCACATTTCTATAGGAGGAAAACTAATCGTCAGATGAAAACCTTGGAAAAACATCTCTTTTTACAGTATGGAGTTCACGCAACGTTTATCTGTTAAAACTAAATGAAACATTAGTTAATTGAAAAATTTGTTACTAATTAAAGCTCCCACATTGATTTTCATTCTTGAAAATTGAATAATATGACCGTAATACCGGAATAATACTATGTTCCTTGACAAACTGCTGAGCACACCAGATTCAGCCATAATTCAATCAAAATTTTCCAATATACTTTAAATTTTAATTAATGTTATCGCTGATACGGTTCAAAGCACTAGTAAAGCTATTTTTTATTTCCCAGTAATATGAATAGTTATAGTTCGGGTATGATTGATTATGAAAAATTCAAAAGCTTCGCAATACCATCTTCATCTTCATATATCATATTCTATCTTTGATCATCATCATCGTCTTTATCATCATCATTATCAACTTATAATTATTGTTATTTTTCCAATGCATTTTTTTTTTAAATTTCTTTTCTCTAATTTATGACTTTTGTTTGAATATTTTTTCTACACTTATAATAGTTACATTTTTGTGTTAAGAGGGCAAGCATGGGATTCTCCTTGTGCTCTCATATGTACTCATGTCAAATAAATAAATACTACTTGCATTCAGTACACCTCTACACACACCCCCCCCCCACCACCCACTATCATCAGCAGCTACTAGTCACCCCCAAACATTTTTTCTGTATCCGCCACTGATTTATAATAAAAGTCCAATATAAATCTAGGCCTAGCACTTGTTTTCCATTGAACCGTGCCATGAGTTCTGGGGTAATGAACTGAATCGTTTACTTCACATTCTGTCATGTCGTGACAGAGCCCAACTCCTGTATATATCGTCTACTAATAGTCCTCTATATGTCGTGTTGAAGTAGAACCCAACTCCTAGGAAATTTTTAAACTTAGAAGTATGGTTTATCAAGTTTATGGTTGATGTCAAGTGTGTTGGAGTGGAGTTGGATTGTAATGGAGTAATCTTTGAAGGGCCATTACCTACGGTAGTGAGAGTGGAACCTACGGTAGTGAGAGTGGCATGCATGTGATTTGGGTATTATTATGGATATCTCTTACTATTGTTATGAATGCAGGAAAACCAATAGTTGATACTACTTGTTTTTGTAAACATTGCTCATTCATTGATGACACATGCTTTAAAAAGATTGTAAATTGACTCTTGTTTCTCTCTATCTCCCTGAATGTCTCCTCTCTCACTCCTATCTGACAAATGCGTCTCTGGCACACTCGTGCGCAATGGAGAATGTTCTAGATTGTGCTACCGGCTTCCAGAGGTTCTTGGAATACATTCAAACACTATATAAGGAGTAATCTACGTAATCAGGAGTCAGTTGTCAATTGTCAGTTGCTCTTCACAACGTTCATATCCAGTGCCAGTTCAGTGACAGTTTGTATAGACATTGTGTTTACCCATATCAAGTGCTCGTGATCAGTTTATGTGATAAATTCTTTGACAATGAATTAATTACTCAGTGCTATTATAGGAATTATCAAATACTGTAACTTCTTAAGTGTTCCATTTATTTATTTATTTATCGAGTGTTTAATGGTTTTTAGACATTTCTCTTTACTTCATTGAACCTTTTATTGGATGATAGTTTATTAAATTGTCGATCATAGTTAGTAACTAATTTTTGTACAGTGATACCGAACATTTATTATCAGCTGAACGGTATTGATTTGTTTTTTCCTTATTGGTTTTCCTTGTGATTATTGCGTGTTGTAAGTAATTTGTGTAAATAAAGTCTGAGTGTTAATTTCAAGTGTTGCCAGCATTATTTTAGTGACAGAACCCGTAGCACTATTGTAAATTGATACATGATCATAAATTGATAAATAATTATAAATTGGTTAATGATTATAAAGAAATTGAGAGGCTGGGAGTGCCAGACACCAAATTTTTAAGACACCAATTAAGAACAAAAGTTACCTATCTTTTACTTTCCTTTTTTCGTCTTCTCCTTCTTCTCCGCCTATTCCTCCACCTCGTTCGTCTCCTCCTCTTTATCCTTCTCCACCTCCTACTCCTCTTTCCCATCATCCTCCTTCACCAACACCATTTTCTTTTTCTTCTTCATCATCATCATCATAATCCTCTTCATCGTAAAATTAAATCTCACAAGTAAAAAATGGTTCATTCTGATAATCTGAAGATGAGAATAAAAATGAAGAATAATCGGGAATCAACTCCATCTAGACCACTTTTTATAGGCAACAGGGTAATCAGCCAGTTGATCGATAGTAAATTCGGCATTTAGCTCAAAATTTAATTCTCAGTAGTACTTTTTCAAGCAATTAAAGTTAAATGAAGTATGAGCCGGTCACTGACTGACTTTTCCATTATACTATTCAGAGGAAGAACGGAACACAACATCCTTTGATTTAATAGTTGTTGATCTCTCATGCAGCGGCGCTGAATTATAATTCGCAGAATGGAAAGGTGATGAGGTACATAGTGCAGAGTGCAGAGAGGAGCAAGGAGGTGAAAAGACCCGTTCAGTTATCCTTTTAACCTTGACATTGGCCTGCACTGCAGAAGAAGGCGTTGGCAACGCCAAACATCATCTCACCCTTTCACCTACTCTCGCCGCGCCGACTGGTGGACTTGAGACTGGAGCTGGAGGACAAGGCCTCGGCCCCGACAGCTATTATTCTGTCTATTCCATGCTATGCTATGCAGCCTGTCTCTGCCTCCATGCACCCAGACCCGGAGCACTGCCAAGGAGCGCGTTACATGCTCTTCAGCCGGTTCCTCTATTCATCCTCTGGCTTTTGTTGATGTTGTTATTATTGGCATGAACATTAACCGTTAGATGTGAAGCGTGCACAAATGTCCGATTAGCATAGAAAAGTTGATGTGCAATCTATTGAAATCGAATTTTTACTTTGATTTTTCTTACAACTCAATTTAATTTCGCAATTTTATAACTTTTGTAATACATTTTATTATTTTTAATTTTAAAATGTTAATTTTAGTTTTTACATGAAGTTAGATCACTAATTAGGGCACAATCAAAATATTATCTTAATAAATCTGTGGCGCATCTCCTCAAGAATCCAAAGTGAAACACTTCCTTAAATGGAAGATTTTTTGAAGAATTTTTGAGGATGAAGCCCACATAGGTCTGAGACCTGTGCGTGGGTAATGAGTTGGATGATTGGTCACTCGGTGCGCGTGATGCTCATGCAATCGTGATGTTCAGTCACGAGCGCTCAAGACTGCGCTTGAATGGGTAACCGCGCTTTTATGACTATGTAATGAGCTTTATTATCACTTACCCGCTGGTTCGAAACCCACCTAAAATAGTAGGTTTACCATGGTCCCCATAATATGGCTCGAGCGGCGAGATGGAACTACCCATCAGGGTCTCTCCAACAATAACATCCAAAAACATTATTATTATAATTATAATTATTATTATTGTTATTATTATTATTATTAGCTATTCTTGACACAGCTTGGATAAGCTTAAGAAATGAGAGCCCGTTCCAAAGTAATGTGACAAACAGTTCCAGGCGGACTCTCAATTTGGAGGTGGTTTTTGAGACAGTAGTTCATGCATGTACATGTCAGTCTCGCACAGCGCCACAATAAAAATTTAAAAAAAATTAAACAAATTATTGTTACTTCCATACATAAATTTGAGGCATCAATGTATCTGATTTAAAAATATACCTAAATGAAGCCCGGTATCAATCACGGTTGATAGAAAATTCTTTTAACCCTGAGTATCAATGAATTATCAACATTTTTTAACCGACTTCTAAAAAGAACAAGGTTTTACATTCGACCTGTTTTTTTGTCATCTTAGCATCAGTTTATGAAAAACTGCAATATTTTTCATTTTATTAATTTGTTTTATTATTGTAAGTTACTGTTACAAACATTTTAATTATGGCATCTGGTTTTTTATTTCTTGAGGATGAGGATGCAATTGTAGTTTAAATGGTTTACGTTAAATTATTGTTACATATAATTCCCAAAATACAGAACATTACAAATTTAAAAATATTTTCTATGAAAGGTAGTTAGGTGATCCCATTTTCATTTGTGATGAGACACTATAAACCATTTAAACTACAATTGCATCCTCATCCTCAAGAAATAAAAAACTATATGCCATAATTAAAATTTTTGTAACATTATGAATGAATTCAGTATAATAGTAATAAACAGTGAATAGATAACACTATAATAAACAATAAATAATAAAAAGTACAATAGAATGCATCCAAATATTAAATACAGAATTCTTCCCAGATATCTCAATCCAATTCGAAGTGCTATAAAGCTCTCTGGTGGGACTTTCACTGTTGAGCTCACATTTAGGAAATGTCTACAGGAGATTTTGAGCAATAAAGTTAGACAAAAGTTGGACTCCCTCGGCCCGTGATGGTCCTTTGTTATTTATCATTGTTATTTATTTAAAACTCACAAACTATTGCATGCTAACTGTAAACAACTTACAAAGCATTAAGTAGAACCGTAGCACAGTTAATTTAAATGAATGAGAGGTGCTGTTACCATTGAAGCCAGAAGCCAGTATTGTTTCTTTCCTCCCTCACTCACAACAATCAACTAAATTCTTTCTATTCCGAAGAACACCATTGTCTTGTAGCATAGTAGCTGCCGGGGTTCGATACGTTAAAATTTTGAACAGTCAATCGAGCAACCTTTCACGGCATATTTCGCAAGATGGTAAAACAGACAGTATCTGTTCAGCAAGAAAATGCGTAACGGGTTCCTCTTTTCACTTCTATACTTCAGACCGTTCAAAGTCAACAATGATAGAACGAATTCGCTCGAGAATGACCATTTTCCCGCCTCGTAACAATAATCACACAGGATGTATACTGAAAATTCACCAAAGAATGTTTTCCAATGAGAAAAGAGCATCTGCTATTCACATGTTTCCGCTTGTCACTAATTTTTCAAATGACTGTGGAAGAGTTAGTTTTGTGTTTCATCTATTGATTGTAGAGAGTAGGCCGACTATATCGGGGAGATACTTGAGCTGACTGTGTCATGTTAATTACACTATCCACTATTAACTTCCTCTGAGATTCATATAAAACCAGACTTAAACAGGTGTGATAATAAGAATCATAATAAATAGCAAATTAATTTGCTTCAAAACTGGTTCTAACTTCAGATGTTTAGCATTCAAGAGAAGTGACGATCTAATGATATCACAACATATAGGAGCTATTTCATGCAGACTTTTAAACCGTAATTCTTTATGCCTGAACCTGAATGTATCCAAATATAAGATACAGAATCAAAACCAAAACAGCTTTGACAAAGCTCTTATACAGAGTGTTTCGGAACTCTCTACCAATACTTCTAGGCAGTGTTTCTGGACCACTAACAAAAGTAAATATCGTGATGAAAATTTTCTTAAAAGTCCCCAGTTAGGCCTACTCACACAGCCGCCATTTTGTTTTTTTCACGCATTATTTTTCTATTTGAACACCATTTAAAGTATAATTTTGAAATTTTGCATACAGCTTTATAGCCTAACAATCAAAGCAATCTAAAAAAATTAATCAAAATTTTCCGACATTAAAAAACAAAATGGCGGCCATTTAAAATCTTTGAACAGGATTAAATTGATAATGCCTAATGTTATCAAAATTTGACTAGAATATTTTTTTTAGATATTTTTATTGCGAATCTAACCATATCACATTTTCCCAGATTGGTCATCAATTAACAGAGATATGCTATTTTTTAGGGTGTGCGGTGGTTGGAAGCCGGCTGCAGTTTTACGAACAAACAAGGAATAACTTACAAACAAAGAATAAAATGAAAGTTTATTTAACATAGATAATTACAAAGAATAAATAATCATGAGAATGAAAGCCTTTCAATGTTAGCTTAAAGAGCTGCAACCCGCTTCCAACCACCGCAAGCCCTAGAAAATAGCATATCTCTGTTAATTGTTGGCTAATATTATAAAATGAGGTAACGTTAGATTTGCAATAAAAATATCTAAAAAAAGTTATTTCAGTCAAATTTTGATACCATTAGCCATTATCAATTTAATCCTGTTCAAAGATTTCAAATAGCCGCCATTTTGTTTTTTGTTTCTTAAAGTCGGAAAATTTTTATTGATTTTTTAAAGATTGTTTTAGTTGTTATAAAGCTATATGCAAAATTTCAAAATAATATATTCAATGGTGTTCGAATAAAACAATAATGCGTGAAAAAACAAAATGGCGGCTGTGTGAGTAACTGGGTACTTTAGAAAAATTTTATCACGATATTTACTTTTGTTAGTGGTCCAGAAACACTGCCTAGAAGTATTGGTAGAGAGTTCCGAAACACACTGTATACTTCAATCCTTTGAATGAGGATTGTCCCCCCCCCCCCCCACTCATGTGACTTATTTATTTTTTTGCTTTGCTTTGCTTTTGCGAACGTTTATTATTTTTTTATTGCGGATGATGCCCACATAAGTCGGGAGACTTGTGCGTGGGTAATGAGGTGAATGAATGATGAGAAACATCCATGGCGGAATGAGATTCGAACCCAAGGCTGCATAGTAACGAAGCCAGCTAGAACCTTATCTTATCACTAACGAACGCTCCAACCAACTGCGCCATCAGAGCCGATGTCTCCAAACTTGCAAACTTGTAGCAATGCAACTCTTCAGTATTGTTTCATAGAGCTTGGTATACTACTGATATATTTTTGTAAGCTCACTCTGAAAAGTTATTATTGCAACATACACATACCTCTCTTCCCGCTTTGCATAGTCCACCGTACATTGTCCGTACCGAAACATTTTTATTGATGCTTATCAAGTTCTTTTAAAGTGGAAATAAATAGGCTATGCATACACAAGCTTGCAGTAATCATGGAAGCTATTATATATCTCAATCTCTTGAATTCAAACTAAATCTCCCAGCCTGCGAACATTCATTTAACAACTTACCCCTAATTTCACGATATCACAGATACCACATCCTCCGGTTTTTAAAATTTTGATATTCAAATGTGTCATCTATGGGAGCTTAATACTAAAAAACATGAAAACAATCAGCAAACGCTGTGGAGAGTGAAGCAGTGTTAGGGAACGTATGCCATGAATTAAAGGGTTACTGAAAGTAAGCCGTCCAAAAACTCAACTTGAAAACTCTTATATGAGCTTCGCAGAAAGCGAAAACAAGCAACAGAAGCGTGCTCTTTTCTTTCAGGTAACACGGAAATAATGAAATTTTTAAAAGAGCCGTGAAGGGGGAAGACAAGTCAAGGTCATCGTGATTTCTGGCCTAGGGCACCGGAACGAATATTTTGTCTTACAGACTAAATAGTGAAATGCCCCAACGTGTTCAGGACTTTTGGTCTTTTACAAATCGGCTTCTGGATGAATAAAAGACTTGCTTTCTGACGACTGTCCAGTCCTTGTCTTGAAAGGGCTGCACCATTTCACTCTCGTTTTCCACAGAGTTCCAGTTTCTATGCGTTTCGATTCGGCTCCAAAATTATCAACCGGTTTTTTGATTGTTTTGACAAAGCTGTAAACGCAAGAGAAAAGGTCGACCGTCGTAAATTATCTCTTGTTGCACCCTCCAAATGCCAAAAATCACTTTCGCCGCTTTGTTTTGTACTCATTCAACTTCTTCTTTGTCAGCCCTCGTTGTTCAACTCGACGTGTGTCCAATCAGAGAAGTAGGTTCGTATTCAGCTGATTTTCAACCATGCAAGATTTCAGTATGTAGACCGGGTCCTCCAAGGTTTCAAGGCTGTACGTGTGAATATGAAAATAAGGGCACAAATATAATAATAACATGGCCAAAGATAAAACCAGGCTAATACAAACAAGAATCATCCCGCAAGAACTCAAGAACTAATGGAAAGGAAACAAAATTGTATTTAAGCATCTAATTATTGCATGGTATTGTATCCAAGCTTCTAGGTAAAATTGTTATTGTTATAGTTGTTATTTTAAAAATAGCAGTTATTGTTAAAATAGTTATTGCATTGTATTGTATTCAAGCATCTAGTTTATTGTATCTATAGTTGTGAATTCTAGTCCATGCAAGGGCGGATTAAAGGGGGGGGGGGGGCGGAGGGGGCGACCGCCACCCCCGAGGGCTTGCACATTTTAAAAAATTAAAAAGGGTAACACTTGTGACATGCACACGGTTAAATTTTAATTGTCCCGCCACAAACGGAATACCTCCAACTTGTCTTACCACTCCGCCTCCGCCGGCCGGGAATTAACAAATGTTGTAATACTTATTTTGCCTTATTTTCTATATTACCTTTACTTTATCTTTAACTGTTGACATAATTTTAATTCAATGACGAATTAACAAATGACAGAGAATGAAGGAAATCTTATATCAAGTGAAATTAGTTTGACTAAGATTAATCTTTTATAGAATAGGTAGGGGCATATAAATCTCTGTTTGTTTTTGACCTAATACATATTTATTGTAGTACTGGTATTATGAAACATGAAAGAATGTTGAGATTAATTTAAATATATAATTATATAGGTCTAAAAGTCATCACGATCACGAATAAATTGCTTAGACTCTGTTCATTTCTCTGTAAATTTTGATAAAAATTAAGCTAGCAAAGCAATTTTTGTTCAAGACATATTGTATTGTATAAAAAAATTTGTATTCCTAATTCCACATGAATATACAGAAATAAACTACTCTAGCTAGGGGAAATTTGATTGCTCTTAAACACGAAAAAATTATATTTCTACTACATTTTAAGTGCTAGAATGGTGTAAAATGCGGTTAAAGGCTACTAAATTTCAAAAAATTTTATTCCATACCCCCCCCCCCCCCCGACCAACGGGTATTATTGGGGTATGTCGCCCCCTCCCATAAAAATTCATTAATCCGCCACTGAGTCCATGTTCATACCTTCCATTCGAAGAAGACCGTAATACCGTATTACCGAAGACCATATATGATACAGTAATATAGGTGAAAAAAACATTTTTGCATGTGTGTCTGAGCTACCCATAATGAATTAATTTTGTATATAGTTTCTCAATAGTGGAGCAGTTAAATTTTTATTTGAAAATGGAAACTCAATCAATTAGTCCAGGGCTTAATTTCCAAATTCAGAAGTACCGGAGCTGCGACTTACCCCCCCCCCCCCCTCTGGGGGTTAGTAATGCACATATAATATTACATAATATACAAAATAATAAGATTTAGGTATTTTTAAAATAAGGTCTATTTTTAAAAAGGTCAAGGTATTTTTAAAAATAAGGTCAACATTTTTTTTTTTAAATAAGGTCAATAATTCTCAAAAATAAGATCAATAATTCGGTCTTTTAAACGATTTTGACAAAAACTTGAAAACCATAACTACAAAAGTCGAAAAACGTGTCAGTCTGAATTTAAAAAAAAAGACAATCATTACCAGTTAGTTCAGATCTGGTTTAAAATAAATGAATTTATTATCGATTTAGATAGTCGGAGCTCCGCTCCAGCGTCCTAAATGATACCGGAGCTCCGCTCCGCTCCGCTCCGTTCCGGCTTAAATTAAGCCCTGAATTAGTCACAATAACTAAGAACGGCAATGATATTAACTATACAGAGAAGACTGTATACTCATTCATCATTAACTGTACTGTTGAATAAACCTAAAACTTGAATAAATGTAAACTCTAGTTATTGATACTTTTAACCAATACTGTCCATCCTCCAAGCTCTACGTCGCCATTCCTCCTCCCCACCAATTTGACTTATTCTCCCCCCCCCCCCATTTTGAATTCTAGGGAAGTGATAGCCGCGAGCCGTAGCAGGTATCTGTTCAATCAGATAGATAAGCTGCGTTCTCGTAGGTCCCGTTTGTAACGGTGACCGATTAGATTGGCCAGCAAAAAAGACACTGTTCTCTGCTGAAAATCACTTCCCGGTGGTTCGGAACCCACCTAAAACTGTAGGTCCAACTCATAAATCACCATCATCCAACTCATTACCCACGCACAGGTCTAAGACCTATGTGGGCTTCATCCTTAAAAAAAAAAAAAAAAAAAAAAAAATTATTCTCCCCCCCCCCCCATTTTGACTTTTTCTCTCCCCCCTCCTACTCCTTATATAAAGATGTAAACAATCATCCTCAGTAACTCTCATGTAATGACGTTGAATGGAATAGACCTAGACTTAGTGTATAGTCATAGTAGTAACTTGGCTAGCCGAATGGGAGTGGGCTAACACAACCATCAGTCTAGGGTCTCGGGAGTCTGGAATAAACACAAACGTGAGTCTACAGAGTCTAGAATATAAACTAATATGAGGGGGGTCCGGGGTCCTTCCCAGAAAATGTTTGGAAAATAATCCCTCTAAAATCGTATTTTAAGTACTTCTAGACTCGTGTCTGGAAAAGGTTGAATCCAATCATTTTAACAGGCATTGTGGGCCAGCCACATGGAGGCCTGGATGCTCTCGTGCATAAAAGTCATGAGTCACTTGCATGGTCCCTTTTAAAAAAGCAATTTAGGCAAACTCTGTAGTGTATTTCAGAATATGAAGGAAAGGCTATCTGGCAGATTAGACGAAATCAGGGACGGATTTCCCACTAGGCACACTAGGCCAGTGCCTAGGGGCGGCACGCCTCAGGGGCGGCTCAGCCTGCCTGAATTGTCGGCTAGAGGCGTGACGCGGCGGTAGCGGTGACTGAAAACGACAGTCAAAGGGCGCTCACAATCTTGCTCGTAAACCAAGCGTCGGACAAGCCTATACCGCGCATATTAAATTATCAATTTTTCGGTACCAATAACTCAAAAACTAACAAGGCAAGACTGAAACTTTGCATGCTTCATCTTTGTAAAACCAAGCTACTGAACTAGAGACATGATCTTTCATATTACAAAAATATTATTGATTTTTTATTCCTGGCCAATTTTTCATCCCAAAATATTCACTATTTCAATTATTTTCGTGAGCAAATGTTATCCTATCTTCTTTATTCTAGTTCAGTAGCTAGATATCAAACATATGTACAAGTTGTGAAAATTACAGCTCCATATCTCACTTGCTTTCCAAAAAACGTGTAGCCTATCGGTACCTAAGTACTAAAAAATGCTTTTTCTGGGAAACTGCAAAAACAAAAAAGTAAATTTACATTACTTCAACAATATCTTCACAATAATCAGAATTCCAAAACTCAGTAGTAAATGTACAAAGTTTACTACTGCCCCGAATATGGGGCACAAATCAGAGGAATTAGCCAGAGCTGAAATGTCTGTATTAATTTCAAACTCCATTGATTTAGCCAACTGTAGAGGGCAGTCGTATGATAATGTAAGCAATATGACAGGTGTGTATAGCGGCTTGTAAGCTAGAATAAAGGATGAAAATCCTAAAGTATTGTTTGTCCCTTGCTCGGCTCATTCATTGAATCTTGTGGGTTCATGTGCTGCAAGTTGCTGTCCGGAAGTATGTACCTTCTTTAAACTAATTCAGAACATTTACACATTTTTTGTTGCATCCACTAAAAGATGGGAATCTCTACTTTGCTTCAATCAAGATTAAAGTAACACTCAAGGGCTTGTCAGAAACAAGGCGGAGTGCTTGTGAAAGTGCATGTAAAGCTTTATGTGAAAACCTACAAAGTGTGATTCTGAGTTTAGGTACATATGAAGAGGACCCTAATGAGAAACCTCTAGTTAGAAGTGAAGCAACTGGGCTCCTGAAATGCTTAAGTAGATTGGAAACAATAATTATGAAGGAACTTTGGACCGATATATTAAACAGATTTGAACAAGTTAGTCGAACTTTGCAAAAAGTGGACACATCCCTAGAGAGAGTAGTTAGATTGTATGACTCTTTAGTAATTTTCGTTGACTCTCTTAGAGACATTTTTCATGTGTATGAAGAAGGGGCCAAGAAACGGTGTGTTATAGAGAATGAGACGTGTTACAATAGTCAATGTAAGGAAACATAATAAAGACTTCCTAGAGTAGAAAACATTGATACGTTAGTTTATTTTTGTTATTTTTTTCTTTTTATTCAAATATTTCTATAATAATGTATTTTTTAGTTCGTAAAAGTATAGGCCTGTTAAAAGGTAATTAAAATCCAAAAAAATTAATTCTTGATGCTTTTATGGACTCGTTTGATTTAGTTTTTTATTTAAATAATGACCTGGCACAAATGTGGCATGTTTCAAGGGGGCGGCAGTCAGAATATTGCCTAGGGCCGAAAAATGTATAAATCCGTCACTGGAAAATTAATCAATAATTGTTTTCATCTATAATTATTAAGGATGTAAAAAATTTAAGTTATGAATCGTCTAGAATAGATAAGTTTAAATAAATCACTTCTATTTAATTACGATAATATTCTTCAAGTGGGCTACATAGAACTAGAAATACGAAACTGCATAATTTATAATCAATCAGTGTTAAATTAGAACCGTAGGCCTATACAGTAGCCCATTCTGTATGCAGCCGATTTATGAAAGTCTACCGGAATGGGACTTCAGTTTTTCTTGAATAAATTCAGAGAGCCAACAAGTTCTCTTTCTTAAATTGCTGATAAAACAGGTTTCATGCAAAACCCATTTTCAGAATCTAATAATACACTATCAAAAGTACTGTACAGGAGTTGTATGATGAGGCATGGGAAATACACTCCACGAAAAAGCAGGGGAGGGGTTGATGTTTGTCTAATGCAAAATTGTTTAATTCATATTTTGCTTTACATTGACGTCTCAGTGTTGGTGGTGAATCTGTTGTCTCTACCAAAACTTAGGTTGCCAATTCAAATTTTCCCTCAATAATAGTCTAGCAAATAAATTCTCTACTGCTGTAGTCAGATATTCCTTTGAAAATGGCTGTTTTGCTGATGATAATCCATACATTGATACGGACTTTTTCGAGACTGCAGTGACGTAAGATTAACGCAGTAGTCGAGTAGAGACTACACATTTGACTTGGAAATGACTGCTCTCAATGACCGCTGCTTGATATCCGCTCGACTTTTAGTGCTTCTGGGAGTTTTGTTGGTGTCAACACCGTCCTATTGGTCAGTGGTCATATCTTACTAGGAACTAGGAACCAGAGTGTCTTTCTTCTTACAATCCAGCGGTTACTCAAAGTTCTAATCATAGTTTATCTCCCACACAATAGGTGTTCTTCTTCGTAGTAAGTGTTCAAAAAGGTTTGTGTTTCTAAAATAAAATACAGAAGGCCATCTACATCAGTCTATTTTAGATAAAATTTGTTTTTACTTTTCTAGCTAGGCTATTTGAAAGTGAGAATATTTGTTAGAAAAATGGAATGAAATTTGTTTTTTCAAAAGGAAGATACTTTTTAGTAAATAAAACTTACTTCCCTAAACGGCGGGCCGCTTGGCGCAGTTGGTTGGGGCGTCGCAACTTCAGCTTGCTGTCGTCCAAGTGGTCGTGGGTTCGAATCCCGCTCCACCGTCAGGCATTTATATGTAATTCACCTCATTACCCACGCACAAGTCACGGACTCATGTGGGCATCATCAGCAATAAAAAAAAAATAATAAAAAAATTAGGTACATATGTTTTGTAATTTATCAGCTTTTTCAATTTTAATTTGAAAAAAACTTCAGTGCCTCCTGATCACCTCACTACACCACCTCGACCACAACCACAACCCCGATTTTCAAAATCTGATTCATTAGACCTCCAATCGTATCTGAGGAGGCATCACACCAATGCGAAATAGGTATCACACGAATAAGTAAGGGTCAAATTCAACAGGAATGTATTTTCGGGAGAGTACCTCAGACCTCCCTTTTAAAAGAATTTTTTATGTGCGGTACTGTACGGTACCTAAATCAGAGATGGGGGATCAAAAACAGTAGAAAAGGCCAGCTTCAAATACTTTATTTTACTAATACAATATGGGTCCGGATCTTTGCAAGAACGCAAGAACAAGATAAAATTAACTTTGACACATAATGTGAGTTGAAATGTTAAATTGGATGAATTCCTTCCTAATCGCTTGAAACGTGGTTTTAGAGACGTCTTTCCCAAAAAAATTTCCAGGGTTAGTACCCTCCAGTAACACACGCACACAGGGGGGGGGGACTTAGATGGTTTAAGCGCACCCCCAAGAACCCGAGGTTCTTGAAAAATTGGTGATAATTTTCAAGCAAATTGACTGTAGGGAATATGTGCTCCAGGTTGATTAGTGTTGATATATTCCATGTTTTCACACTGTTCAAGTAGAATGATGTTCATAGCCAGTGGCTTAACATGGGGGTCTCTGGGGCTTAAGCCTTCCCCTCAGGTTCTAAAATCCTCATCATAATGTTGATAATTTTAAGCGAATTGACTATGTAATATGGACTCCAGAACATACATTTCACAATTGTTTTCCTGCAGAAAACAAATTTCGCAAGGAATCAGGCAGATTGCAAAGCTTATTCCTTCAGAAACGCTTCATTAAAAATAAAGATAGCAGAAGTGTGGAGCTATCTTTATCAATAAGAAATCAATAAATTAGTACGGTACTCATTCAGAAAACTTAAGGCTTCTAGAGCTCTCATTTAGGTGGTGAATTAAATACATTCCATGTGAGATGAGCTGAAAAATCACATGAAACATTAACTACCGTGTTTTTTGAGTTATTCTATGAAATACGCAAAACAAGCCAAAAGATGGGGTTTTTAAGATTGTAAGGTATGAACTTTGTTATTGATTGTGAATAAACGCACCATGAGTTCGTAAAATCAGAATTAAAATTGGAACAGACTAGAATATCAAGTAGAAAGCATCCGTGCAAAATTAGTGTGCTTTGATTCAATAAAACTCGACTTTGGGAGCGTTCTTGACTATTGAGTGCATTCATATTTAATTTCAAAAAATGAATTCTCAAGTTTTGAAGGAGAAATTAATTTTTTTAAATTAATTTAATAAATAACCCACTGTTTAATTATTAATCCACTAAGCCTACAATAAAAACGTGTTTTCATGATCATTTTATAATTTTTTGTAAAATATCCCACTAATTCAAAGATCAGGTAATCTCGATTCGCCCTCAGACTGGCATTTTTCGTTCACTTCATTACCCACGTAACAGTCTCAGAATGATGTGGACAACTGGGCATTCATAAAAATGTATGGTAGTTAATCTTGTAGCAAGTTTCAGCTAATTTTAGAAAATCTCTCTTTTTACAGGGCACAGGTGTATTGTTCATGCTTATCAAAAATGTGCTGTAAACTTATTTTCAATTTTCAATAAAGTATTTTACATTGATTGAATTCACATCACCTACATGAAGACCTTGAAGATTTCTGAATGAATGATGAAAATAACTGTAATCTTCCGCCCTCTTTATTTCTGAAAAAAGCGTTTTCAGACCTACATTCATGTGAATTTTTTCATTTTAATGAGAAGATGCTTAAGCAGTCTGGAAGAATCGTTTTGAACTCTTGAAACACTGTTTAAAAAAGACACATGATGGACATATTTCGTTTCCCCATAGCTAATATTCTTTAAAAAGTCAAGTAATGAACCTCCCCTTCACAACAAAATTATCAAGAGGTCTTCAAAATCCCAATTTTACCCTCCTTTACCACCAAAAATTCTATCTGGTAGGACAGGTAAGCCCCCCCCACCCCACAACCAAAAGCCTGGGCGCGCCCCTGGTACCCCCAAAACCTCTTTTTAAAAGAATAATCATGTAGACCTACATTGTTCTAATTTATCCTTCGAGCACTCCTCGTTCACCTCCAGCTGTGTACTCAAAAGTGCCTAGAGCCTAAACCCCCCCTTCTCCACCACCAACGTAATCATAATGATTAATAATAATCATAATCATAATCATAATGACCCTCTAATTGCGCCACTGGAGCATGCCGTACAACTGCAATGAATAATAAATTTGAGAATATATTTATTTATTATCTTTTAATTTCATGTGAATTGCATATTGTGATTTCGTAAGAATTGAATTTGATTTGTTGCAGATGACACACCATAGTCTAATCGAAATGGCAAATCAGACGGCATATGACTTTGCGAACTTTGAAAAGCGATCTCTTCATCTATTTTTACTTGAGACTGATGATTTCTATGTGCCAAATATTCCAACAGCCACCTACTTATATATGGCATTATTGGTAGCAGTTCTTATACTCATTACATATTTGCAATTTTGGTCATTCGACTGGAATCATGTAAGTAAACAAAATCTTTTTGTCTTGAGTTTGAAATGTTTTCACTCCAAGTGCTCTGTTTCATAATAGCTTTTTTATGACTGCTTGATTGTAGGTTATAAGTTAACATGTTTTAGTTTCATGCCAGACCGGGCAATCATAAATTCCATTCGTGAGATTGCAAGCAATTATTGTAATTTTTCACTATGTATTTTTTTACAAAACAATAATAGGTACTACAAGGGTTATACTAAATCCGTAGGTAGGCTTTTTCAGAATAAGGTGTCCTTCAAACTGATTACCGGTACAACAAAAAAGTCTCCGAGAGTTTTCAAAACTTCAAATAAATAGGTTTATCTGTAAAGTGTGTTTGTAATAGAGAGAATATACTTCAACTTTAATATACTTAAATTGTATACTTTTAATATAAAAGTATAAGGATAATATACTTTTTTGTATACTTATAAACTCTAGTTCTACTTTGTTGGACTGGTCCAATTCATAATTTAATCAATAAGAACCTTTCAAAAAAATTAATAAATAGAAATAGAAATCAGTATCACCATCATTACAATAAAAGAGAGTAGGTATGTGTGTGTGTCTCATGGAGTTCAAAAAACGGCAATGATTTGGAACACTAAATTTGGCACAAAGCTTCCTCTAAACTTGATTCAGTGCAACTTGAAGCCCGATTTTCTATTTTCCTTTCAGACTTTTCAAAATTAATGTTCAAATTTCACTTATGGGCACAGCTATTGTTTCAAAATGTGTTTAGATGCAGGAAGCTCATAGAACAGCTGATAACGTGATTCATCACTATAGTGATAATATAGATATTATGTCTTAAGCCAAAGAAACAGATTAGCATTAGGTCGGTATCAATATTAAAGCTGCTAATTACCCAGCGTCATGCGAGCTTACTTATTGTGTTTATTGAGCTTCTCCTGTAATACATTAATCTGAAGAACTAAACACTAAACTATGCAGGTGGGTAGAACTGCAAAGTTGCTAAAAAGGCAGTTTAGCAACACTAGTATAAAACACTAGAAATTAATATCAGTGCAAAAGAATCCTTTATTATTTGTGAACTTTTCTTTTCAAACAAATGAACTGTATGGTATAAACACTATATCGTATATCACTCACCTTTCCCAATTTCGTAATTTTGTGACCATAAGTTATCAACCAGGAAATAAAAACTCCAAACTGGATTCCCGGGCAATACCGGGTGAAATACTATATATAAATATAAATCAAAATAGTTTAGAATGTCTTGATATTTTCATAAGTATGTTCATACAATATAGACTAATCTTCACTTGAATTCTCACAACTTGATAGCATTTGATTTACTGCTTGTCCTATATTCATTCTACCGACATTTTGTTGCAAAAAATCAACATGTGCAATGTTTATTGTGAAATAATATTTCTCAAATAATTCACATGCAAAATTTCAATAAATCAACTATTAATCTATTTTTCCAATTTTAATAACGTTACTGTACTTTGTGCAGGAAACAATCAAATCTTTACATAGATACTACTTTAATTACAACTCAACGTTTAACTACGTTTAATGTAGGCCCTATTTTTTTAAATATTTCCTTCAATATGCATCATTGAATTTCCTATTCTAGGTTATTGGAGAGGTAAAACTTGCTCTATGATCATTTCCTATGATCACTCCTGTTTTACAACATTTAAAAAAATATATTTCTAAACCCGTTGATTCAAGAGGGCTACAGCAAATTAATCATGCTTGTTGACAACAATGCAATAGCCAAAGCTTGAAAATTGAAAGTAAACCGTCATAAAAGTAGGCCATGTTATGGCGATTGTCGTTTGTCTAGAGGCCCACACTTTGTTTAGGCATGTTCTTAAATTTATCAGCTCTTTTCAGCCCATTTCTGAAATAGTAATTACCCTTCAAAAACATCACACAATACAACACTGAATGCCTGTATTTAAAGTCTTTATTTTTCAGACTTACGGTCAATTTCTTAAGACAAAATCGAAATAAAATGAATCATCAAGATTTATTAGTTGTAAATGATCAACAAAATCTTTTTAAAAAAACTCGTCATTCAAGCCTAGAAACTACCTTAGTTGAAATAAACTTGTTTATTATCGTAATTTTGGTTAAATGCTTGGTCTGCAGTATTTTTCCCAAATCAGAACTAATTGAGAAATATGAAACCTTGTTTTTCATTTAAGGAAGTGATTATTCAGTATTTTTCACCCAATCAACTCACATGTTCGACTTGTTCACTTGTATCCAGAATAAACCACCACTTCTCTGTGAAGTAGGCATATTAATTAATGAATAGCCTACTCACTCAAAACTTAATCTCTGACAAAACAATTCTAGTGTGATCGATAAATAATTGAATTAATCAAAAATTTTAATGCATGAGTAGGCCTACCGTAGTATAATATTTGGTTTACTGCCTAAGTTAATTCCTTTTCAAAGCCAGTTTTGAGAATAATTTATTATTATGGGTATCGTGATTTTATTCGTGATTTATTATGTTATTGATGAAGCATTCTCATTTTTTATAAACATTCCAAGTTTGTCAATCAAATTTTCTCCAAAAGCCTCCAAGAATTCATATTTTTTAATGATAATGACAAGGTGGACTGTAAAAATCCAATATCCAATACATTATTCAATGACAATTGTATCTTTTTTTTAAATCATTTATTCCTCATAGAAAAAGCATTATAAAATAAAATACAACAAAATAAATATAAACACTGTCATATTAAAAAAAAGCAACTGGAAATGTAGGAATTACTACCCCAAAAGAGCAAGCTCCAGCTTGGGAAAGGAGACCACCTTACTATGGCGGGCTGCAGTGAATAATACTTCATATAATAATACATTTGATATCTTAAATGATAAAATTGAAGTCTATTGTGAAGCCTTGGCCAATGTAAATGTAGTGAATGTATTTGAGTTAATATTTTAAAAGATCGTGAAATTTTAAAAGACCTATATTTTAAAAGAAAGTATTTCTTCATTTGCGATTTATCCACCAGTAATCAAGAAATAATTAATGAGTTCATTATTTATTTATGACATGTAGCTGACGAAATTTGACTTTGAAAATGTCAAAAATAATACAAAAGAAGTTCCATTTAGTATAATGTTCCCTGTTTCTTGCACGGCTCAGGCATTCAAGTTCAAGTCAACAGGATCCAAATGAGAAAACTAAGTTTTCCTTTATTAACTTTTCATGTGAAATTTAACGACATGCAGTCAAATATTTGTTAAGAATAAGTATAATAACTCACTTAAACTGGCCGAGTACTTTCGAATCTATGAGATCCATCTTCAGAGGCTCCTAGATCATCATGTCAGTTTTTTGGTTAGAAGTGTTGTGGTTTTTGTAAAATATGATCAAAAAGTTTGTGAGATTTAAAATTTAGTTGTTCATTGAGAATGTTTTGTTTATTGTGTGTGGTGTGTTTGTATATTTCAAATTGTTCCAAGGTGTTGAGTTCGTGTCCTTTAGATTTTATGTGTAGAATGTGTAGGTTGGTACTGATGTCGGTAAAAGTGTGTCCAGTTTGAATGATATGGTCGGCAAAATTCGATTCAGCTTTGGATGTCAGGGCTTGAAAATGTTCTTTGTAACGTTGTTTGAATGTGCGGCCTGTTTGTCCTATGTAGAATTTGTTACAATCAGAGCAGTTTAGTTTGTAGATCCCTGGGAGATCGTATTTGTTTGTGTTCAGTGTGGTTTTGAGTGTAAGTGCATTTTTTATTTTGTTTTTTGTTCTGAATGAGATGGTGTGGCCGGCTTTTTTGAAGATTTTTGCTAGTCTGTGTGATTGTGGATTAATGTATGTCATTGTGATGTATTTTTTGTCAGTGGTGTTGGTGTTTTGTTTTTTGTTTCTTATTTTATGATTGAGTACAAACTCATGTCGTTAAATTTCACATGAAAAGTTAATATTAACAACGCAGTTCGTCATGGAACAAGAAATCCAGGAATCTAAGTTTTCCATTGCGATCAAATTCCTTTTATTCTTTTTTTCATTGCAATCACATTCAAATAGATTATTTCCATGTGAATAAATAAATACCATCTAACTCTGTATCCTGTTCCTGCAGGAGTTGTGTGACGTTGGATATGATTTTCTCTGGGAGAGAAAAACTTTATGGACTTCAAGAGCTGCTAGAAGACAAATGGTGCAAGAAGTTAGGAAGCTGAGAAATATTGGAGATCTTCCTCCAGTTTATCCTAATGGATGGATAGCTTTACTTGAATCTAGCAACATAAAGAAAGGACAAGTGACATACGTAGCAGCATTAGGTAAGTGGCACGAATACAGTAATTTTAATTCGAAATAATTCTGTGATGTTTTCCAAGACAAAATACTTAATAAACAATATAATATCAAAACTGATACTGTATTTCAATTTAATATATTGTCTTTACTCACTTATATTAGAGATGCTAGAGGGATGCATTTCACTTCTGAAAAGAAACTTCGTCAGCCTGCCGCCAGGGATCATGCTTTGTTGAGGTTAAGATGAGCGGCTATTATATAGTTAAAAATTGCGTTGGATTTGAATTTATTGTGTTCGGTCATTAAGTAAGTTGGTTCTATCTTGTTTATGGTGTTTGAGTACTTCATATTGCTCCAGTGTATTTAGTTTATGGCTTTTTTGGAATGTGTGTAGAATTTCAGTCAGTTTGGAAGGAAATTGTGTGAGTGTCCAGTTGATTAAGTGATCTGCAAATGTTGAGTCAGAGTTGGAATGTAGTGCTTTGATGTGTTCTTTGTATCTTGTGTTGAATGATCTGCCTGTTTGTCCTAAGTAGTACTTGGACACTTGTTGCATTTGTGTTGTTTATATATTCCTGATTTGTTGAATTTGTGAATTGTGTTACGTGAGCTGTTAGGTGTTTGTTAAGGTGAGCTGTTTTTTGTTGGAGCTGGTGTTTCAGGTTGTTTGTTGTTCTGAATGCTTTGTTAAATCCGGACTTTTGCAAGATGTAAGCTATGTTGTGTGATTTTTTGTAGAATTGCTCATCCTAACCTCAACAAAGCATGACCCCGGGCGGCAGGCTGACGAAGCTTCTTTTCAGAAGTGAAATGCATCCCTCTAGCATCTCCAATATAAGTGAGTAAAGACACTATATTAAATTGAAATACAAGGTCAGTTTTGATATTGTTCGAAATAACTGTTCAGAGTAGCCTATACAAAACATGGCACAGTTGTTTCCAAAATCAATCTTTTTCTCCAACTGGAAAATACTGTGTACTATGCCATCCCCGGACCTTACGCATTAGTGTGGCTGGAGGGTTGGAAATGGTGGGAATGATTACCAGTATCGGACCATCAGTTTATTTACCACGCAGTAGATTATAAAAATGTGAATATTTGATTAATGAAGTTATTCAACGCTCATTTCTCGCTAACTGGTAGGTACCATTTCAGTTTGAATTTCTTCTTGAATTTTGTTACCTACTACTGTTAGAACACACAGTAATGAAATTTCAATACTGCGTTTAAACTAATTATACAATTAAACAATAATAATTGGCGTATAAAAGTTGATTCACACTATCTATAGCCTACCCAGTTTATCTATAAGAGTTATGAGTTGGCTATTTGAATTATTAAAAAGTAATATGTATGACCAGCTATTGAAATTTTATTTTTTTATCTGGTATACACATATTTATGTGCTAGACAATATACACACTCACCTGTGCAGCCAGACCCTGTGTAGAGGTGGGAGTGGACTGTCAAGCATAGAGCTTCAGAATTTGTTTTGGTGGGCTTGGTATAGGCTACTGATACAATTCTGTTAGCTCAGTGAGGAAAGCAATCACAAACTACCTCACTCCTCGTTCGTGTAGTACGCTCTTCAGACTAAAACATAACGTTAAGGTCTGAAGAGTCACCTACAGTCGTATCGGCTATGGTACTATATACATACATATTTATTTATTTAATACATACAAGAAAAAGCTCACAGACATAAACAGAAAGTCCATTACTGTAAGAGCCTTATACACATATATTAGGCCTATACCGTAATACAAATGCCAAGAGACCCACATCAGAAACAAATGCACGTTCTGGTTTCTTGAATAAATTCAGATTTATTAAATTATCTAAAGTTCTCGTAAATTTTCAATATGACCGCCACCAGTAACCCTAGCAAAATCTATGCGGGTTTTGAATTCATACCACACCTGTAACAACTTGTCCCGTGTTGAGGTTTCGATGGCTGGCTATTCTTGCTAAAAACTAATCAGTATAGAAATGAACACATCATCTTTCACTCATAACAAAATATCATAGGAGGTTGAATAAAGACTTCTTGGAGGGCAGTGTAGGAGTTTGCGGCCAATCAATCTCAACACTACCTAGTAGACGAATTTCTTCTTCCGTTACGAACTGCTCCACAAATAAAGGCTACTATCACATGAAATTTTATTTAAAATAATATTGAAAAGAAAGATTGGGTGATTAAACCAGTCGTTGGATTGGCAATCATGACATCTCTAAATACCCGCCTCTACCTGAATAAAATTCCCTATCCGGGAGAATTTTTTTTTTCACTGACTTCTTAAATTGGGTTTTATTTTGGGGCTTTTTAATATGATCTGGTAGCTTATTGTAAAACTTATAATGCTCCTGCTTCATAAAGTTGGAGAATGTGTTCCTCTTCTTGCAATTCATGACAACCAATTCATGAGCATCTCCAAGCAACAAATATAACAACTATATGTATATATAACTAAAATAATGCATTCATTGCAACCGAAGCACCAGAAATGTGACTGCAAGTGTAGGAAAAATTCGATTTCCGCATAGAAATATATCATTTGTGCTTCTAGTAGAGGATGTTTAATGCACTTTTGAATTACGGTAGCTTTCTCATGTCTATGGTCATCAACCGGTTTGTAAGTATATGCATTTTGCAATAAGAGTCTTTCAAAATTGGTAAATTCTTTTGTAATCACCCATTTTTTGACTATGCTTCACTTTGTAGATGATGTACTTTATACACCCTCATACCTTCAAGGACGCTACAAGGTTTGCTGGGCCAGCTATTTCATATATTAAGACATTCTTATGAATAGTAATCATTTTTGTCTTTGGCGCTTCTCATTGAACATATTTTGCAGGTGAGAACTTCGCAGTGTTTAGGAGTGAAAAGGGAGAAATAATGATACTTGATGCCTACTGTCCACATTTGGGCGCAAATCTGGCTGTTGGAGGAGTGGTGAAGGGAGATTGCTTGCAGTGTCCTTTTCATGGATGGACTTTCGATGGAGCTTCTGGACTGTGTGTCGATATACCTTACTCAGAAAAAGGTATTTAAACTCTTGGACTTCTTGGATTAAACGATTTCCACAGTTATGTAGAAGACGTTCTACTGCTATATAGAGGGAACTTTTTAGAATTTCAAATACAATGTGAACATTGTATTTTACATTCACATTTTAGACAATATGAGCAGCTCCAATCATACATAAACAAAATACACAAAGACATTCAATACACAGCAGAATATGAACACAACAAATCATTCAATTTCCTAGACCTCTCAATCACAAAGAACACAAACCAACAACACAGCTTCAACTTTGCAGAAAACGAACAATGACAGATACCCTAATACACAGCACCTCCAATCATCCAGCACACAACACAAACACTCAGCATTCAGGTCAATGCTACACAGACTGAACAACACACCACTATCCACCGAAAATTACAACACTGAACTAAACACAATAAAATACCTAGAACCTAGCACACACCTATTCTACAAACACGACCCAATTGACAAACTCATAAAATAAAATAACAACCAAAAAACAAAACACCAACACCACCGACAAAACATACATCACAATAACATACATTAATACACAATCAAACAGACTAGGAAAAATCTTTAAAAAAGCCGGCCACACCATCGCATTCAGAACAAAAAAACAAAATAAAGAACTCACTTGCACCCAAAACCACACTGAAACAAATACGATCTCCCAGGGATCTACAGACTGAACTGCTCTGATTGTAACAAATTTTACATAGGACAAACAGCCGCTCATTCAAACAACGTTACAAAGAACATTTACAAGCCTTAAATACAAAAACCGAATCGATTTTTACAGACCATATCATTCAAACTGGATACAGTTTTACTGACATCACTGCCAACCTACACATTCTACATATAAAATCTTTTGGGCCCGATACGCACGAACACAACACCTTAGAACAATTTGAAATATACAAACACACCACACACAATAAACAAAGCATCCTCAATGAACAATTTAATTTCAAATCACACAAACTTTTCGATCACATTATACAAAAACCACAAAAGCCTCTTCTAACAAAAAAAACTGACATCACCGATCTAGGACGCCTTGAAGATGAGTCTCCATGACTCGAAAACGTTTGGCCAAAAGTGAGTAGAAAATTATTTATTCACAATTAAAATTGACTGAGTCGTTGCATTTACAATAAAAAGCTAAAGTACACAAATAAAACTAATTGTCACAAAATACAACACAACACAATTTGTTACAAAGGACTATATTATTAGTCCAGTATTAAAGTAATTAGGTAGGGAAAACCATGTAGTAGTTTTTTCTTAACAGATTCTTATGTTCTTTCAGGCACTGGATCCGAATTTAAACTTTGGCACCTCGAAAAACGCTTGCGACATGAGATATTTTCATGATATTAACTTTTTGTTGTAAATTTAACGACTTGCAGTCAGTTTTAAATTGTGAATATGTAATTAATGTACTCACATTTGGCCGTATGTTTTCGAGTTATTGAATCTCATCTTCAAGGCATCCTAGATCTGCTGCGAGACGTTAAATTTACCTAAAAAGGTTAATATTAACAGCGCAGATCGTTATGGAACACGAAATCCAAGAATTTTCAAGATGGTGGCCAAAATGTCATATTTTGGCAATTTCCAGTGAAATAAAAAATTCTAGAGCAATAGCCTAAATGTGGAATGATTGTTCATGCTCTGTGATTCTCTGAATCCGGGTTCTTGATTTTCAATCTTAAGAAAATTAGGGTTCTCGAGATATTTTCATCAAAAACATAGCATTTTCAGGTTTTGAGTAATATATCTCGTAAAGTGAGCGTTTTTTGAGGTACCTAAATTCAGATTTGGAATCAGCGCCTAAAATGATTAAGAATCCGTCGGTGAAGAGACTGATGAATGTTTTCTCCCCGCCAAAATACTTGGGTAGGTCTACTGGACTAATGGAATTACATGAATACTGTATTATGTAAGGGTCTCAACCCATTTAAAATATTAGTAAGAACATTAGTACCAACTTTAAAAAAGCATTAGTTTTATAATTGACAGTTTTCATTCTTCGCATGATTGCAGCGCTCAACGTGGCCAAAGTGAAAAAGTGGTTTTCTTGTGAAGCTAACGAGTTCATATATGTCTGGTACCACGCTGAAAACGCAGATCCGCTTTGGCAGGTTGAAGAAATTCCACAGATCAAGAGTGGCGAATGGTGGTTCCGAGGACGCAATGAGTTCCTTGTCAACTCCCACGTTGAGGTAACTCCTTATTGGCATAACTTTAATAAATAGTGAAGAGCTTTAACTATTTTTTTTTTAATTTACCATAAATTGGCGTTTGGCAATATGATGTACCATAACCTTCTTTAAATCAAAATACTATATAATAACAAGTTGATGGATTGATTTCTTTTGCAATTAATCGACTAGGAAATCAGATTTTTCAGAACATAAAAAGATTGTCCCGGCTTAAAAACTGTTGAGTAATACAAAACAAATAAGTTGCCAACTACATTTATAAGAATCACAAAAGTTTCAATAGATAAAAAAAGATTAGGTGGGAAAAAATGATCATTTCAAGATCTCTAGTTCATTTTTTGGTTGAAATTGCATTACATTGCAATAATATGTCTTCCCTTGTTCCTTTATATTTTTTTCGTAGGATGAAGCCCACATAGGTCTGAGACCTGTGTGTGGGTAATGAATTGGATGATGGTGATTGATGAATTGGACCTACAGCTTTAGGTGGGTTCCGAACCACCGGGAAGTGATTTTACAGCAGAGAAGTCTTTTTTGCTGGCCAACTCAATCGGTCACCATTACAAAGATGGTCCAGGAGTTTCGTAGCTTATCTCTGATTGAACAGATACCTGCTACGGCACTTGGCTGTCACATCCCTGTAAAATGCCTGTTATTCAGGCTATGTTATATATATTTATAATTATATCGCACTTCAAAAGAAAAAAATCATTAACTTTTCATGTGAAATTTAACGACATGCAGTCAAATATTTGTTAAGAATAAGTATAATAACTCACTTAAACTGGCCTAATAACTCACTTAAACAAATATTTGACTGCATGTCGTTAAATTTCACATGAAAAGTTAATATTAACACGCAGTTCGTCATGGAACAAGAAATCCAGGAAAAAAATCACTTTAACTTCCTTCTGGAGCACAAGCTCTGCTTATCTGATGAGGGCCTTTACTGTCTGTCTACTAGCAGTAATATTGTAAACTAATGTTAAATAGTCATTATTTTTTATGATATAGCTTTGAGTTTACAATAATTAATCTTGCTAATCCTATTGAAAGGGAATGTTCGTTTTCAACCGACTCCCAAAAAGGAGGAGGTTCTCAATTCTTTTATGTTTCTACATAAATTATTACTCGAGCACTATTGAACAGATTTCAATCATATTTTTTTCAAATGAAATAGCATCATTCAATGGTAGTCCCATCCAAGTTTCGCAAGGATCGGCCCAATATCAAGCAAAATGGAGTATTCATCAATGTCTTGACTTGAATTATATCTGAATAGGATAGTTTCACACATGAACGGCAGTCTAGTAACCAGTGTCGTTTACCAGGCCAATCATTGTATCACATGGAGCGCTTCACACTTACCCGATTTTTGAAATCATAAATGATGCCGGGTAAACGACATTATTTGCAGGTTATGTGTGAAACAGGCCTGTAGTGTCCCGTTTTGGCCAATCAGGTGAACTTAATTTGAATTTAGAATGAAAAGAGTATAATATTAATTTGTTATTCGTGTTTTTATGGCATTATAAATAATTTAGATGATGTTATAGACTCGCGGGTTATTTTAAAAAATCGTTAATTTTTAAAAAACATAATTGAAAAAATTCTTTTGTTATTAATTTTGTAGTGTAGGTAAACTCTGAAAGGGACCGAATCAAAAGTCATTTCACTTTCATGAAGCATTTCGTTTTTTTAATACAATATTCCACGTTCAATAGAGTTGGAGATTTTTACTTAGTTTATTAAGTTTTCTTATAGTTACATTTTTAGTTACTTTAACTTATATGTTGTACTGATCATATTGATTTGCTAAATAATGTAGAGGAAATTTCTCATGCTTTGAAAGTTTTAATATTCAACTAAGAAACATAAAAAATTATAAAATGATACCGGTGCTCAAAAATTAAATACCCAATTACTAAAAAATTAAAAATTAAGTATTCACTTAAAAAATGAGAAAATTTGCATTTAATGCAAGTCAACCTTTGATGTCGACGCCAAATATTTTATGAAGTTTATAAGAAATTCTATGTAAGATTTTAATATTAAACTTTGTAAAAATGCATTTTAAAAATGCTGATACTGCAAACAAAATTTTGATCAAATCAACTTGAACTGAGTTTGATCAAAATGACTGCAGTGTCGGTTTTTATTATTTTCAATATATTCTACTCTATATATTTTTTTGTCGTTTTTGATTAAACACAGAGTTAATCTGGATCATGTTGGAGCAACTCAGTCTGAATCACAACATTACTGCTGTGGTATAAACATTGTTGTTAATTGAAATTAATGTTGCAGGACATATCTGAGAATGCAGCTGATACAGCACATTTGAACGCAATACACAGTCAGTCAATGCTGGCGGGCAGCAAACCAGGCTTCTACAACAGCGCAAAGCACATGTCTTTCTTGAAGCACAAGTGGCGTGCCGAATGGACACCAGACCTACTCAAGGAGCATGTGGGGCTGATCGCCATCGAACATTGCGTACAACTGTTTGGATCATTAGACCTCATGCGCATCAATGTTGAAGGCAAACAGGTACAAAGGCCAATAAAATCAAACTGCTTTCTCAACCTAAAACCACTTAAAATTAATGGAAAATCCTGAATTTTTAACAATTTCATGTTTTAGGATTTGAATAAATTTCATGCATTGCATTCTGGGATGGAAATGCTTTCAGGCTCTCAATCTACAAAATTTGAAACAACTTATAATGTTAGTGCATAGTAGATTTTATCCTTTAACTTATTTTCTACCAATGAAAATCTTGCAGGTACACTATTCAATTTCAAATAAAATTCTATTTATAAATGTGTAGAATATGTGTTTTTGTCTGAAGGTTTTTTCGATTTTTTACTTTAAAGATTAGATTGTAAATTATTAATTAGTAAATCGCCTTCATTCCTAGTTTAAGATACCATAATCAAGTTGCCATATTATTGAGAGAGGCCACAGAATTGGTCTCAAAAACACTTTTGGTCAGTAATATCGCTGAATAAAGAAAATACCAAGTCTGTGGCAATACTGTACATAGGGAATTCTTTACAAGTGAAATAAGAATGTAGTTAATTTGAATTAATGTACAGTACAATAGCAGTAGGCTACACGCTACAGTAGTGATAATATTGTGCAATAGTAATTCTGTACAAGTACAGTAACGTAATAAATAAACAAAGTTACATACGGTGTTTAAATAGAAGTTCACAATCCAATTTGCTAAGCTTCCAAACTATATTAAACGATTTGATAATGTAATTGAATAGTTTTCTGTAATAAGGCCTGGTTCATATTTTGTCATCAGAGAGATTCAAGTTCTGTGATAAAAAAGAAATAGTGTGGAACAGCGTATACCTGTATTTCATCTTCTTCGTTGAAAGATTGGAAAGAATCTGTTCGTGAGTTTTATTCATATTTTTGTTGAGAATTATTAAAGGTTTTTTACAGTAAATTACGAGGAGTTCATATTTAAGGCATTAATTTGTACATAATTGACAGACCGCACACGGACAAGCATATGAATAAATGTCTGGCATTGGCTGAGTGTGATTGTGCCGTTTCAGCCAATCAAATTCATTTTATTCATGACGCACGTCGAACTCCGTTTGCGTACTTGCAATCAACCATCATATTATTCAAATAATTCTAGTTTTCTAGTTTGTTTGTTTGCAGATAGGACCGGCACATGTAAAACTTCAACTGAATACAACAATCGGCCCAATTCTGGTGTTGATGGAGGTCACTCCTCTGGAGCCTCTGCTCCAAAGAGTTGTTCATAGATTCTACTGTCCTCCTCATCTCATGATCTATGCCGCTATTGTCATGTATGGTGAGAATGTTATGGTGAGTGATAAATGGCAAATACTTAATCGACCGTACACTTAGTCTAACATACGGGTTCAGTCTGTAGAAAATCTGTAAAAATGTTACAGTATCTCGATTGTCCATATTTACAAGAGATAGCACAGAGACCCAGTCAAGATAATAATTTAGCAAATTAGATTATTTAGGCTGGCTCTACAGCTTTAAGTTGATTTTTTTAAAGATGTAGTTTGATGCTTCAAATATCATGTTATTATGCTAATGGGATATCAGCCGTAAAAGGACCTAGACCTACCAGCTGTTTGCCAGTTTTATATGAGATAAATGCTGAAGCTACAAAATAACTGATGACAATAATTATGTACAGTACAATATTGATTATACTGCAACTTTCAGTTTTCTCTGTAATAGAACGGTTAATTTGTAAGTACAGTACTCTGAATCATTTTTGTAAACTTATAAACCTATTCATTCTAGACTGATTGAGCATTTTTTATACTTTTAATTAGACTCTAAGCTTATGAATATTTCTATTTATTTTTAGCGTTATTCAACAAGATTCCAAATGGGGTTCCCTAAACACTTTTTTCACAGTATTTTAAAAATGAATCAAACTTCTATTTTGGAGATTGTGTGTAAATAGATTATAAAAAACGAAAATATTGGATCTGTAGTATTCAGCAAATTTGCAGGTTTGCTACAGTAAAAGTTTTCTAGATACTAGAAAACTTGATATAAGTATTTGAAATCAATTAATTCAAAATATTCCTTGTGATGAATGATATTTATACTGATTGTTTCTCCTTCCCAGATCAAGCGAGACATAGGAGCATGGAATCACAAAAAGTACAAGAAGCGCCCACTAGTCACAAAAGAGGAAACCATGCTTCAACATCACCGTCGATGGTACCGCCAGTTCTACTCTGAGCATAGTCCAATTTTTAGCTTCAGGCGTGATGCTACCGATTGGTGATCCAGTTCAATGTTCCCCGATCAACTGATTCTACTCTAATGAGATTCATTTATTAACCAAACCTGAATTTACAATCTAGTGATAGCTTTGTTTTTATTAGTATTAGACTTTAACAATAATAATTGTACTAGCGTATTGGAATAAACATTCTTATTTTCATAGTACAGGACTGTTCTATATTTTCACTACAATAATTGTGTTCACTAAAAATAACTTCAAAAAATGTATTATTTTTTCGAGTTGAAAGTGCATTCCTGATTTGAGTAAGAATAAGTGATATTTATTATTATAAAGAGAATAATAATAATGATAATAATAATAATAATTAGGTGAGTGTAGAACAACTCATTTCTCTGAGCTCAGACAGATATTTCACAAAACACCAGGTCCAATGACAACTTGATTACTGAAATATCATTCCATCATAAAGATGATTTTATTGATTTGATAATCAAGTCAAAGGGTTGAAGAGAATTCAAAATCAAAGGCAACAAATCCATAATTTATTGTAGTCTACACACAATATCTTATTGTGAATGATCCATTACAACATAAATATCAAAAAAAGTACTAGCACTTTGTGTGATACTCCATCAAACTACGTTGAGGTATTGAAGCTATAAGCTAGAAGAATAATATAAACCACCAATAGAAAGCTATGAATTAACCTGATTCAGCTTCGAGCCGTTCAGGAACAGGGTTTTCGTTAGCTACTTCCGGTCTAGTCCTCAGTCCTTTGTAAATATTTCCCTTCAAGTCTATGCAATAATTGAAGTCGACCTTTTCATTCAACGCTCTCTCAATAGCTTCATCGATGTTTTCTCTGGTAATAAAGGTTTTTGACACTTCCTGTAGAATAATTGAAAAGAACACTATCAAATATAATTACAACTGGTAAAGTATTATTGATAATAACTTAATTTTATCTGAAAAATATCTCTCAAATACGCAGACTTGCAAATTAAAAAAAGATATTTGTTTAAACAAATTGATGAAAGGAATTATCTCAATAATCATAGACACACAAATTGAAATAATAACTGTGTTGCAAGAATATTAATTATTGTTAATTGGCTTGTGATTTGGTACTCACAAACTAGGTACTAAATTTTTATTATTCCAGTGACTCCAGATTCCACTTTAAATTATTATAAATCCACTCAGTTACAGTTCAACTTCAATAAGAAGTGGAAGAAATTAATAAAGAATCAGAATTGTAAGAAGGCCTCTGTTACGATATGAGTGGCAGGAGATAAATGTTGGGAGTAGACAGCGAGCGGCGCTCCTGTGCACCGCCACTCGCCACTCAGTCCTGCTACTCAAACCGTGACCAGAGCTCAACGAGATACTCAAAAAGGTCCACCTAAAAAGACTCGATGAAAATTCACATAGCTAATAAAACAGATTAGACCACATTATTGTTTAGTGTTTTTTATTACTATTGTAGCAGCCAGGTATAAATGGAGGATGGAATTGCAGATTCTTACACAACTTATGGAGAGTTGGCTAACCGTAGTAGGCTGCAGTGAGCCGACTCTACATAAGTTCATAAGCCCCAAAGCAGAACAACCGGCGACGGTGCGACAGTGTCGCAGAACGAGAAGGAGGCCTGTAGAAAGATCGGCCAAGTGGTGTAAAACTAAGCTGTAGCACCCAGAAATGGAATTTTGTATTTTACAAAAATAAAATAAAATAAAACTATCACTACTGTAATGATGACTTGCAGTGACAATTTTATTGCACAAAAACTAATAATAAATATTCTGGAAGACACTCGGTGAGTCGGCAGTGTGTATAGCCCAACCAGCTAGCAGAAAGCACACAGCAGAAGTTAAGCTCAAATTTTCATGGTGGAAATGTTCCAGACTTGAAATATCTATTCAATCTTGCTGTCACTGATCTCCACCAGACATATATCCTTTAGCTGTTAAGCTATTGCAATTTATGCTCACAACTCCTGTCTCAGATGCTATTTGTGAAAGTTGGGGCTCTATTATTGCCTCTGTTATGCTTTTCAGCGTTCAGCAGCCAATGATGCCTCCAATCCAATAGAGGTAGGCACTACTGACAAACTAGCTTATATTATGATCAATGGACATCCAGCAGGTTATAAAGGAAATAAACGACTTTTCAAAGTTGGCTTCATGCAAGAAATATGGGAGTAATTTTCATAAAAACTTAAAGCCAGCATCCAGAAATAAACAGATGTCAAAAGTGGTTACTTCCAAAGTAATTAGTAGGATACAAAATAAGTTAAATGACACAACCTTACCATGTTTTTTGTAGTTTGTATTTACTTATAATCTAATATAATCTGTAATGCATACAAAATCGGTTTAAACAATTTGTTTAATCCACATTAAATACCAGTTATTAAATTTGATACATTTATTTTATTTTCCTTTTCTAATCAATAAACAGATCTCTATCTTTAGCCTCTAAGCTCTTCATAATTATTATGTTAAGTGACCAAAGACCAAAGCTAAGCAGCTACTATGTAAATATACACTCTGATATTGCTTATTAAGCTAATTCGTGAATTAAAGTTTAGCAACCAACCAACCATCCATAATAAACTTAAATAATTTATATTTACTATAAATATTGGAAGAAAATTTGCATAAAATTATTCATATTAATTACAACTTTATATGGTTTGTAATAAAATTGCTTTCAACTATGCGGAAAACGTCAAATAATCCGTGAGAAAATGTTAATTCCAGAAGAAAGATTATGATATATTTTGGGTCCGTGCAGAAAGACCAAAAACGTTCTGCTTTGGGGTTCATAAGCTGACTCCAAGTCTACATCAGCATTTGGCCCTTGCCGCAACTGATAGCCTACTGTACTTCATTTGAAGAACCAGGTACTATCGTAAATTTTACTGATATTTCTTCAGCACGTTTCGTTTAGGACATTAGCAATTACATTGACTAAGTAGGTGATGAGGTAGCAATTTAGCAATAATTTAGGTAGCAATAATAAGAAAATACCTATAGTCTATTCACCTTTTCTCTGCGGACAATTTCCTCGATTTGCTGTATTCTCTCCAGGCGTTTTTGTTCATTTTCAGCGATATCAGCTTCTATTTTCAGGCGACGCTCCTCGGCCTGCTTGGCTAGCCTCGCCTCACGCAGTTTAGCAACAGATGCATTCCATTCGTTGTTGAGCTTCATGCATTCCTCATGATTCTCTTCTTCTAGTCGCAAACGCTCAGCAATCACCTCTGGACCAGTCTCCTGAGCTTTCTGCTTTTCGGCCAAGTACAAACTGCAGCACAGAATTTCAATAGTTTATCAAGGGAATCTTATGCAAGTTGGAAAAAATTGTTTGCCCCTAAGTAAGAGATTCTTCTAAATCGGAGGCTGAACAAGGTAATATCTTCTTCTTTTCCAAGAACCTTTCAGCCTCACAGCATTGGGTGGTTCAAGAAGATTATGATGGCACTGAACAGTTGTGACAAGTCTTGCTGCGACTCCTGAAAGAAAACTGTAGAAGATGGTGTTAATGCACTCATGTGAGAAGGGGCCTGCCTCTTACAATACCATATAAAATGTGTGAACGGAATTGGGAAAGTATAGTGTTGGATGAATTTGCAAAACTTGGTGAAAATTATGTTCATTTGGGTTGTCAAGTGGAAAAAATCAAAGCAAGAAACTCAACATATAATCAAGTAAGTGAAATCTAGCTTAATAAATCATCTACCATTATGAATGAAAACATGGGTCTATATGGGCAAATCTTAATACTATTACAGCCTTTAACAGTCCTGTTAGTCTTACTCTAGGCTTAAAGGCAGCTAAAAATACCCCAAGCAAAAAATTCCTAGGTACATCAAAATTGGTAGATCAAAGCATCAAGATTGTCGGCACTTCAAAAAAAGATCAAGGTCGTCAGCCAAAAATAGAGAGTGGCTTTTTGTTTCTAAGCTGGCCTCTGAGATCTTGCTGGAGGATTTTCAGTCTTTTGTGATTCAGTTCAGCTCTTCATTTTGGTGGCCAATTACTGATTTTTCTAAGAAAACATATAGGAAGCATTCTTGGCATGCATGACCTCCCTGCTTGAGCAGTAATAGCCTACTTATATGGTACATCAATGTTAAATGAAATCTATTGACAATTTTTCTACAAAATAATGATGTGTTGTGTATCTAAACACTGGCTGGAATGCAATGAAGCTGAATTTTAGAATAAAATTGAACTAGATGACAGAACTACTAAGAGTTCAGAACAGTGGCGGATCCACGGGGGGAGGGGGGGAAATTCCCCCCTCAAACGCAAAAGAGGAAGAAGGGAAAGAAACAGAATGAGGAGAAAAAGGGGAAGGAAGGGAAACGATAAAAAACAGTAAAGGAGTGGAAAACAGATGACAAAAACTAATAGGACAGAAATGAGTAGGAAAAATATAAGAATAAAAAAGACGAAAAAGGGAATGTAAGGAATTTGAATGTTGAATGGAATCCTCAACTGGATTCCAATAATTAGCATTTTCAGTTTCAATAGCTTCATACAAACATCTCGGGTCAGGTAGTCGGGTAGATCCTGTATGGACTTTGAATAGAGTATGATTAAATAAATTCAAGAGGCTCTTCAAATGGCAAATTCTGAGCCTGCAAACTCAAGTAGCAAAGAGATTAAATCTGTATCTCTTACTTTTTGAGCGTCAACTTTTCAATGGGTGAAATAGCTGTGGGTGAGATTGGTTCTGCTGCTTTGGAGAAAGATTTGTTTTAAGCAATGCACTACATATTTTTTCTAGGTTTTAGACATTTTAACTGCACTTTTAAATCATTAAGTCAAATTTTCAACTCCCAAAACTACAATTCCTGAAGGTGCAATATTTGTTTGAAATAATTTTCCCAAGGAATAATCAAGTTCGTCAAACATCTAAAAAACTGGTTTAATTTCAAAAATGGGTTTATTTTCCGTGTGTTGTGAGTTTATAAGTGAATTGTAATTTGAAGACTCAATCATCGCTGAGTGAAGTTCTGTGTCTGTGGTGAAGCAGTTTGACTATCACTAGGATGAAAGGTAAATCAATTATAATTAATTCTATAAGGTTACTTTGATAAGAGAACTGTTAACTGACAAAAATTTGATCAATAGAGAGCTAAGAGAGTACCTACTGTTAACTGTTGAGATTTGATAATTAGTAGTGTTCAACGACCTGTAATTGTTATTAGAATTGAAATTTCAAGTAGATTATTAGATAACTTTTCATTGTAGATTATTTTAGTTTGTTGATCAATTGATTATAATTTTAACTTTTCATGTGAAATTTAACGACTTGCAGTCAAATCGTTAAATTTCACATGAAAAGTTAATATTAACAACGCAGTTCGTCATGGAACAAGAAATCCAGGAATGATTATAATTATTGTTAATTTGTTAAATGTTATTGTTAATTGTTAAAGAAGAGTTCTTAATTTGTAAGCTTGTGCCATAGTAGTAACCAGATGCAGTTCATTTGTGATTTATTAGTGTTAATCAATAAATCTCAGTCTCATTTTGTAATAGTCGCTTTTATTACGAATAAATCCCAGAACACACAGTGGAAAACTGTTACAATATATTCAAATACAATTTATGATAACTTATTACAAATCAAGTACAAGAAGTTTGTTTCAACTTTGAATTCCTGCTAGGACCACCTATGATGAGAATGTCAAAAGGGTGGAGAAAGTGCACTATATGGGCTTCTAACCAAACCTAACCTAACCTGGCTAGATGTGACTGAACCACCTCATACCTTTATTATTTTGATGCATAAGTGCCATTTGATGAAAAGTGCCTAGTTCCTATTAATTTACATTTTGTGATTGAGAGTTACTTTTAGTTTATTGTTTTGTCTGTTATTAAATTTTGTTGAAATTTAACGTTTTATTATTATTAAAACTTTTTCAACCAATTAATGAATATCATAGTATCATAGTATTAATGAATAGCCTAATACTAATAGTGTTCACATAATCATAATCATCCAAGTTATTCAATTTGAACACTACTGACAGAAGCCCATATACTGCACTCCCATGGAGTGCAGTATATGGGCTTCTCTTAAAAATGACGTGATTAAGTGAATTATCGGAATGTCTTTATCCGACTAGATATCCATCTGAAAATGAGTATAATCATAGTATGTAACTTCTCCCGTGTTCAAATAATCGTAAACGTCCAAGTTATTCAATTGACAACAAGTTATTGACAGAAGCCCATATAGTGCACCACAGCCAAAAGGGTAGCAGAGTAAAACAGAAACTTCTTGCGCCTCAAGAAAACTTGATGGACTTGTAAGTTATTGGCATGTACATAACTTAGGAACATAAAAATGTATGAAAAGATGTATATGTACACTTCCTATTATTATAAAGTTGACTTACTGGAGAGCTTTCATCTCTGTTCTGTAATTGTTGAACCAAGTGAGTAGTTCAGCTGTTTGTTCTTCTGGGTATTCTTTTCTCACAGGAACCCTCCACATTTTTGTTTTAGCTACTGGAAGCCATCTCGGTTTATGTCTCCATCGAACACACTGATGGCACACCAAATTATTGTTATTCAATACAGAAAGTATGGGAGTTTGAGAGAAAACGTTTGATTGTGGAATCCTCAATCTTATAACAAAGTTAATTGTATTCATATTACGATTGAAAATGAGTCTTTAGATAAACAAAAAAGCAAACACAGTTCTTGAAACGAGTGAGTATACCGAACGGCTGCAGTGTAGTACAGTGTAGTAACTGCAAACTATTATTTTTAACCTAACCTACAAATACACCGTCCCTATCCAGCTGAACTAGAACGCAAACTCGCAAACCGCATACTGACATCACATATCGATATCGCGTATCGCACCCCAAGATTTCGTTGCTATCGACGATAATCATGATGCCGTTGTGTGGTCGAGCTATCGAAGTTGAGTATCGAGCTTGAATATCGAATATCGAGTTTTATTGAGTTCGTCGCAGAGTTATGAACAGTGTCGCCACTTGTACGGATCTCTTTTCTGAGGATTTCTAAATCCCAGCAGTATTTTTCTAGGAATAAATTATTTTGAGGATATTTTTTAAGGATTAATGAAAATATTTGTGAAACGTGTATTGTTACATAGAAGATATGGGACAAATGTATCTAGAATATATAACTGTTGCCAATTCAACAGACATGGGCGACTTGGTCATTTTCAAAAGTCGACTACTCGAGAATTGATATAATCCATTAGTGTTTCGTTTAGATGAGATATCAAGTTTAAAAATTTATGAGAAATTACAGCCTTTCGATTTTAAAAAGAAAAAAGGCTGATAGTTGGTATGCTTACCTTAAGGTTGAGGAACGGTGGTGGCAACACTGGTTAAGAAACATGGTTGCTTGATGGTAACTTCGTTTTGACCCTAAAAGTTTGGTTATGATATGATTTGGAGATTTGGTCGGTAATTATTTGGAATTTTTAGAAGGTAATTCTTCTAAAATCTTCATTTTCATTATTGAATTATTATCACCTTGGAAAGTCGGTTGACGGTTGAATTGTAAAAGCATTTAGCCTACTATTTTTACACTTTGTACCGAACCATAGTGCATCTCTAAGATAATAAATAATTATAATATTGTGATGTTATAGTAGGTAGTTATTTAACTAACTAAAGGCTTGAGAATTTTATGCCCGGTTTCTCAGTCATTCAGTAAATCATCCAGTAGCTATTAATTCATTAACAGCCCTGAGGCTTGTTTCACACATACCCGGCAGTTGGGTAAACGGTGTTGTTTTCCCAGCTGTAGGGACATTGTATGATATGAAGCAAACATTCACCGGATTTTGAAATCATATTTATGATACAATGTAATTATGCCAGATAAACAATAATGGTTATCTGACTGCCAAACATACGTGTGAAACAAGCCGAAGGAATCGAATGATTTACTGAACGACTGAGAAACCAGGCAGTAATCTATTAAATTTGATATGTAGAAATATTTGAGCGTGAAATACTATAGTGTCATCTGTTATCTTCTTCCTATTACAGAAACACATGACAAACAGTTAAACCATGTAACTAATATAGTTCTAGTCTGGGAGCTTACTGTGAGACATGTACAATAAAGTGCTGTCCAAAATGAGTCAATTATCAATTCCACCTCGAATATAACGCGTGCACCCAAGAGGGCCACGACAAATACACTGTTAGTTTTCATGTTGGAATGTTCAAAAAGAGTAGGCTACTGCATTTTGTCATGGAAAAAATAAAAGATAGAAAAGTGATGAATTAGCCGAACGATATTATTTTCCACGTGCTAAGTTACATCTAATACCGATTCATATAAATTATTGCTTAAGAAAATTGAAAAAATGAATGGATTCAATTACCGTACGGTTTCTTATCATAAATAACCTTATTACCGCTGCGTCGCCGTTGACCAGATGAGTCTGGATAGGCTGTGTCAAGCTCCTTAGCCTTCAATGGCATTCAGTGATTGAAGAGAATGCCAATTAATGGCCTTTTATATCCAAGGGACGTGCATAGACTCATCTATTGAGTATAGTGGCCTAGAGACAAGCCACCTCCTAACTAATCTTTTGAAATTGGCGTCACCCAACGACTTCACCTCTGGCAACAGGTTGAAAAGCTTCACCGCCCTGAGAGGAAATCAGCTTTGAGTTTTTGCCAGTCGGCATCTTTGAATGTTGAAGTCTTCAGGTGTTGTGCACTCCGGCGCTCATACAAGTTTATATTCTCGTTTACATAAACAAGCGAGTCCATAATGTACTGACTATAAATAGTAGGCACTTCAGTGCTGAGAACAATGGCTTGCAATGATCCATTCTTCCTGCCGAAGATAGCAGTCTGATGGCCTTCTTCTGGAGGAGTAATATTCTTTTGACTTCAGATGCATGGCCCCATAGCAGAAGTCCATAATTGATGTGGCTATGGAAGAATGAGTGATAGGCTGAGATGAGGGAATCAGCTGGAACAGCAGTCTTCAACTTTCGTAGCAGATATAAAACTCTAGAAAGTTTTCGACACTTTGAGACACATACTCACTCCAGATAAGCTTCGGATCAATCGTATAACCCAACAGTTTCACAGAATTTGGGCCACAAGTTCCTCTTTTCAAAGTTCAAATCAGATTTTGTGTCTTTTTACTATAGATATAATTATTAGATTTTAAATCAAATTCAGGCACACTTGATCAAAGAAAAAATCAGAAAAAATTCGGGTACTGGGTCCGATTTGGTTGCTTCTCAATGCAGCAGCAATTTTGTCTGTTTTGGTCTGGCGTAATTTTTTCAACAAGACCTATGAACAATCCCATTGGTTATGTTTTTGAACTGGCCATTTGTTCATCTTGAAGTATCGCTTTTTTAAGTTGAGCTAATTTTCTTCTTTGGAAAAAATCTTACTGAACAATCGGGAATTTATGGCCTTTATCTTTTTTGTCTAGAACTTCAGGACGTATCCCAAACCCTAAAAACGAGATAAATAGCTTATACTCAAGAATGCGGTGGAGCACCTGCAAATTTTTATGAAAGAGACTCATGTGAGTCGATAATGGACATAAATAGCAATTCAGAGCGTGAGTTTAATTGAAACTTATTGTTAAAGCCGTTTTTAAGAAAATCGATCTACATCAATGACGTACCGTTTTAAATAGCATATCAGCGAAAAGTTTCATAACACATACTTATTAGCACAACATATTAGAATGTAGAGTTTAACGTGTCAAGTGGGATGGTGACGTGGTCGGCAGCCTATTCAACTCACGCAACTGCAGTATGCAACATGACTAGGAAACACTCCTGGAGTATATTCATTCTTATTACTAACTAATGTTGAAATAATCCATAAACTTACTAAAATGCAGTTGAAATATTTTACTTTAAATAGAACTCTAAAATGGTTGGCCTAACGTCAAAAATGACCAGGATCATTTTTGTAGGAAATTTTATAATCTTTAACTTCTATTTGAAGCAATTTTCAACTACAACTTATCGTTTTAGAGCTATGAGCAAAAATCTAAAAAAAATGCACCTAAGCAGGGGCCCCTCACCCTAGCTCACCCCCCTCACCACCAGGGCTCTTTAGTTTCTTTAAACATATAAACGAAGGACGAACTGTGCCAATTTTCAAAACATTTTAGAATTATTTTCCCTTTTGCTGGTGTCTTTGCCACTTCCTACCGACAATGAAATTTAGAATAAGATAATAATAAGCGTATGGCTTTTAATGGTGGGGAGACCCTTACGGGTAGTTCCACCTCGCCGTTTGAGCCATGTTACGGGGAACATGGTGGACCTACAATTTTAGGTGGGTTCCGAACCACTTATTATCACTTACCCGGTGGTTCGGAACCCACCTAAAATAGTAGGTCCACCATGTTCCCCGTAACATGGCTCAAACGGCGAGGTGGAACTACCCGTAAGGGTCTCCCCACCATTAAAAGCCATACGCTTATTATTTTAGAATAAGATAATTTTAGATTCTCTATTTTATTGTATCAATAATTGATAATTAATTATGGTACATGGCTGATTTTGTTTTCTTTTTATTTTCATTTATTTATAGGTTTTAGTGCGGTAGTCTATTCATTTTGTAGAGTTTGTTGTAATAATTTTTGGCAAATAAATTAATTCATTCATTCATTCAAATTTCTCTCAAACGGCATTCTAATTTTACTGGGCTACTTACTTTAACCAGGTCCACTTACTTTATTCACGCCTACTAACTTATAACTTACGTACTTGATAATTAGAGATATCCTACTTCTAAATTTTCAACAGCGCTGTTCTGTTTTTAATTGCATTCTATGCTGGAAGTACACCTCTAGGTTATAGTGCAACCTCATTAGAAGATAATCCTCAACTTTCGTCTTGAATGGCTCTCAGCTCTCCTAACACCAACGTAGATTTTATTGTGCATTTTATCGCAGTTATTTTGTGCAGCTATTTTCTAGAATGGAGTTCACATGTAGCACATAAATTTTGTTCCTCAGCACTGTAGCATAACTACATCGATGCCATGGTTAAAAAAAATTATTCTGGGTCCGATATTGAACCTGGCACAGATAATTTTAAATATTTTCTTTGTAATAAACTCATTGATATCTAAAGTTCAAGGACCTTGGACTACACCCCCCCCCCCCCCCCCCATTATTTCTACGTAGGTGGATGGCTCCTCTCAAATATAGAAACAAATAATGAGAGAAGTATAGAAGATTTATACACTATATAAGTCAAACCGAGAACAAAACTTTAAACTGAGCTTTATCAATGTAAGTGCAATAAATTCATAGATTATTGTTTTTTTAATGACAGTTACTAAATAACTGATTTCTTTAACAGATGAGATTGACGGCTCCTCGTTTCAAACACAATTTATGGCGCCAATTAACTGCTACATGGCGGGTGCAGAGCAAAAGACGAAAAATCCTCGATATTGGTCTAAAAGATAAGCTGGAGAAGAACAACTTGGTGGTTTACGATGCCATGGACATAGCTGCAGTTCCTGAGCCTCACCTAGATGAGTAAGTTAGTCATTGATTCTGCTATGCATAATGATCACGCTATATATGTAAGTTAATGAAGAGACTTTTCACTTCAATAGAACTTTCTCGACTCTGGTCAAATTGAACAGCAATTTAAAAATCTACTTTTCTCTTTGTGCTGACTATTAGACTATTATACCATTATAATAGTCATCTGAGCTTCAACTGACTGGAACAGTACTTTCAGTAAAGAAAGTATATTGTTACGGGTCCCACCAATAAAATAGTACTGGCAATACTTGAAAGTAACAGTCAAACTTTGTCTACACAATTAACTCACAACAGACACTAATAAGTAGTAATATCACACAATAAAAGAAACAAACAGTCTTTCAACTAGCAATTAATATTTCTATTACAAAATGGATTACTGTCCAGAACTAGTCAATAAATGTCATAGGTCGATCTATAACTCACTAATGAATTTCCAGTAAACTGTTCAATTACGAATAAACTAAGCACTTATCAAGCACAATTATTGCCACGGTTGTTATCACACTAAAAACACTGAATCACAATATTGTACTGCGTTTTACTGCCACGAAAAAATGTTGCACTGTCACAAAATGGACTTGATATCAGGAGATCTGAATAAAGACTGACAAGCACAGCCCTTTGTATTGGCACAGAGAGTTCTGTTCCAGATCTTTCTATTGACACAATGTTATCAAAACAGATAAGCTGTCATCTAGGATATCATCGAAAATTCTAGAGGCGCATTTGGCAAATGAGAGTAAAAGAGAGCGTCGAGACTACAAGAGAAACAATGAACTTCGATATTTTTTATTTTATGGACATTAGACCCTTGTGAAAATAAAGCGCTGCTATGCTTGTATGAACAAAGTTATCAACAAGCTATTCATCAACATCTTCTGCTCATCGTTACAGTATGAAATAAACCATATAAGGGGAAAATTAGCTATGAGTATTGTAGATTGAGTAAATCTCTCAAAAGTCATTTGGTGATGTCCAAAAAAGTTTATAATAAGTTTTTCAACTCCATTAGCAAGTATACAAGTAAGATTTTCCTTTAGAAATTAGATGAGTGGCTTATAGAAAACCCTTTTTATAGCATTGAGGAGTTCTTTGAGCACACAGATTTTAAAGTTTGTTCTTGATTGTAATGAATATTGTAACTATGCTTTCGTTTTGTAGCTGTTTATTGTGTTAATAATGTATTTCACTTGAGTGTGTACACTATTCACCTGACTTTGTCAATGCATGTACTTGTTCATGGCAATAAAAATGTTTTGATTTGATATAATAAATAAGTAAAGTAGTTTACATCAAACAACCCCAAAAATATTGTTTCTCTGAAGGCTCGTTTTTTATCTTTTTGGCCGGAAAAACCTTTACTCCAACCTATATTGAAAGCAGGTCAGGGCATGAAGTAAAGTATATCCCGGTTTTAAACGACTGATAAATTGGCTTCTGGACCTCCTTAATATTATTTGGTGAACGGTTCTCTCTTATATTACTCTATTTTAGATATGGAAATTCTTCATTTCAGCAAGTAAAGTGGCTAGGAATTTTTATATAAGTTTCTATATTAGGCACAAAAAGATTGATCAAAACAACTTAATCTCTCATGAATCAGAGCTAGGCATTTAGAGGATTTGGCGGGAAGATTGTAGTATTCATCCCTGGACAGTTGACTGCCACAAAATCTCCCATGAAAGGTTTTGGTGGCTTGCTCCAGGTTAATTATAGGCATGACTACTTTCAGGTCCATCTTCATCGCACAAATGGTTCCTTATGCGTGGAGCTGGGAAGATGTTTCAACACATCTGTTGAATGAATGTAATGCTTTAACACATGAACAATTACCTCAAGGTGGTAAAACTGGTCTGCATAGAGCCAGCAGATTGTGTTGGGACGAATTATGTTGGTAATGTAGTAATCTATGTATTCGTGATGTTCCTGCAGACTTCGGACTCTACAGATTCCACCCGTCACAAAGCCGGATACTGAACAAGAGGACGCCAAGAAACCAATAAAAACGAAATTGCTAGCCTTTAGAGATAACAATGTTCTGATGGAGGGAATGGATCAGGCCAAGCGGCTTACCAATACAATTGAACCTGAACCCGGCGTCTTGCCACAACAGCTAACTTCTCTCATTGATGTGGTCAAGCTACCTCAACAAGATGATCTAGCCAAGAGGTATATTTTATATTTTTCTTTATGACGAGTCTAAGTAGAGTATAACTTACTATTTTTGATGACTTGTCCTTAAGTGATTGTTCAAAGTGTCCCAAACTCAAGGTTTTTGCTTGATCTAAAGATTACTCATCCTTTGATTCCCAGTCCTTGATACTCCTTTTATTCTATTGATCACTTATTTATTATCAAAAAAAATGACGATAAAATGAAAATTTTGGCTCAATTTGTTTGATTATTATTAAAATATCAGTGTTCTTAACTAGCATAAAAATACTACGGTATCTTTCATTGCTGTTTTTTTTACTTTAATGATGTATTTATTAACCAATAACTTGGAGAGAAAAATTCTAAATGTCAGCTCATTTTTTTAGTTATAATAAGAAATGCAGTGTTCTTAACATAATATGCTGTACCTAAAGATATGTCAGTATGGTAAAGTGACAGTTCAGTCTCTGATTTGTATTCGTCTGTAAATGTACTTTGTAGCACAGTTTCCCTCTTTTATTGCTTGAGCTATATCTTCAATCCATATTTTCGATCCTTTTCGATTCCCTGGTTTTCTTTTCTTTCGGCGAGCACCGTTCAAGCAGTACTTCACCAAATTCCACTCTCAATCCATGTTGTCAGAGGTTGGCGGTACTGTGAGGGAATGCTATAAGCGCTGTTGGCATAACCTCAAGACACTTTCCTCCTTTAGGAGATAACATGGCAACAAAGTGCTGAGACAATGTCGCATCCTGTACAGGCTGTTACATCTTGACATCCATATTTAGCTTATCATCCGCAATTACAAAATCAATTAACGACCTTGTTCTTCATGCAGACCGGGTGAAGTTTTGGATATCTTTTTACCGGAAAAATGTGTTGGTAATCCTTAGATTGTTGAAAGTGGTGAAGTCTCTCAAGGCATGGCCTATTTACACACTGTTCTCCAAATGTCCCCACAACTCTAATAATTTGTAAGCTGCCTATTTTTGCGTTCATATTTCCTGCAATTATGACATACTTGTTCTTGTAGAGTTGAGAAAACCTAGTAGTGTCTTGTATAATAGCCTGTCAGCCTCTTCTAGTGACCTACCACCCTCGCCAAGTAGATAACCACCAATAACCACAAAATCTCAACTTTCAACTTCGAATGTTGCCATGACTATCCTGTCATTGATGTAGTTATAGCTCTTTTTCCATTTATGAAAATGAAAATAAATTATATTCTCGCATTGAAAAAGTTAATTCAATTTCGCGGACTGTTAAAGAAATCATTTAATGTTTCGGAGTTAACTGCATCACAAATGTTTCACTTAAGTATCTATGAACGCATTAGTAAATATTTAATCAGTGCTGATTTACTGCATCTATTATTTTGAAATGTTGTTATTTGAAGAGCAGGCTTCATTACAATCATTACAACATAGAAATTATTCTCAAATTATTTATTGTTTTTCTTTCATTGTTATTACCTAAGGCCTGTAATTGAAAGTGGCAATGGGAAACTTTTCCAGGTGCATATTATCTTCCATTGCTTTTGATGCTGAACAAGTGAAGTTACCAATAAGGAAAAATCCATTAAAACGTATGTGGGTTTTCCCCCGTGACTACGGAATCAGTCAACCTAGACGCAGGTCAGTTTCTTATACAATATTCTAGTTTTAGTTATGCCAGATTTTTAATTTTGTACTACAAGCCTGTATGGAAACTACAACCAATTACATTCATATATGTAATGAAAAACAGGTAGTTGAAGTTGTTAACTCGTGCTGAATATTAAAGCAGGAAACATGTGTCCATTTTCGAAAAACGTAACTCAGAAAATTTCTTGCAAGCATTGAAGAATCTTAGGACGCTGTCTCAAGTGTAAAAGTCACTGGAGTAAACAATAATTTCCAAAGATTTTTTCTCAGACTGTGTCTCAAGGTAGACAGTCATTTCCTTTGAATGGATTTACATTTTTCTACCAACCTGTTCCTTGGCTGACTTTTCTTTCCAATGAGATATATTTAGGCTTCCTACATTTATGACTTATTATATTAATGTTTTTTCCGTGTTTATGTAAGTTCATCTTCTTTTCCTTTAAAATACAACAAAGCACTCCGATATAAAAAACAGTGATATAATCAGAAAGAGCAACTGACTGCTACTTCTGAGGTCTCGTGTTCAATTCCCGTTTAGCCTGACTTATTTTGTTTTATAATTTACTTCATTGCCCTAAATGTTAAAAATGTTTTTTTAAATTATTTCTCCTTGAATTAAAATATTTTGTAGTTGATATCACATAAAATTCATTGCCCTAAATGTTAAAAATGTTTTTTTAAATTATTTCTCCTTGAATTAAAATATTTTGTAGTTGATATCACATAAAATTCATTGATGTAATAGCTGTACAATAGAAATTATTTTAAAAAAATTAGTGATAAAACTACATTTTCCTCTTATATGAATAATAAAATGAGTTTTTTTCATTTGATTGATTGCTCCTTAAGGTACTTTTTCAAAATTAGATTGACTTTCGAAGGAAGTAAACACTTACATTTTGGTGTAGTGATGGATATTTCGCTGTAGTATTCAAGCCTCCGTTTACAGTGAGCTTGAACAAGATCTTGTTTTTCAAGCTTAGAACGTTTACAAAGTATGCGCACCAACTAAAAATCAACATCTAGATTCTGAAGAAGTTCATTTTCTGCATTGCAGTCTTGAATGTTTCAATAAATCACATAGAATCGATATTGGCATTGTTGTTCATTCCACAATAGGCACAAAACAACTTTGTTGTTGAATTCCACTGAGCAACTTACTGAGTTACAATAGTTCTTTCTAACAAATTAAACTTTTACACGAAACCATGGTTTAGTAACGCAACTTGCTATTCAATGGAATTTGATGGCAATGTAGTTAGATTTTCATTATTCCAACTCCAAATTAAATTCATTACTTCGTTAAATTGTTAAATAAACTTCTTACGAAGTTCAGGCATGATATTGTCGGCTTTATCACTTATCCGGTGGTTCGGAACCCACCTAAAATTGTAAGGTTTACCTTTCATAACATCATAATTCACCTCATTAGTCACGCACAAGTCACGCTCATGTAAGCATTATCAGAGAGAAAATAATAAGTTGATTGTCTGTTTTGATGTCTTATGAAGTTCTTAATTGTAGTTTTATTCTTATTTTTCTAACACCAACTTATTCTATAATTCTTTCATTTGCTAAATCAACTTGATATGAGCCTCGAATTGTTTAGGAAGAAGGTCTCCTAACTGTACGCGGCTTATAAGTGTATGAAGCTACTTTATATGTAAAAAGAGTGATATTAACCAAAATTGTACACAATTATAATACAAGCTGAGGAGATTATCACTTGGTGAGTCGCAATAGTAACTTATTTACACAAAAGCCTAGTTTTATTGGTAGAAAACTCTACAACAAGCCACCGCGGTTTTTAAAGAGTTGAAAATATAGAAATATTGAAAAAACATTTAGTTGATAAAGCGTTTTATAGTGTGCAAGAGTTCCTTTCACATCAAAATCAAGCCTCACCTCAACTAATTGATATAGTAATGTTATGGTAACTAGTGTATAAGATTGTATAATTGTTGATCTTACTTGTCTTATACTCCTTAACTGGAGTCTCCAAGACGTTATCTACAAACTAAAAAAATGTTATATTTATTGTTGAATGTTGAGAAAATAATGAATTTCGAAATTCCTTTCAATGTTATAAAAAATGCAGAAGAAGAATTATGCTACTGCTGACATTGATAAGTGCATCAAATAACGTTTGGAAATGATGAATACCACATCATAAAAATATTGAGTAAGCGCCGGAAAATGAACGTCGGATCACCGAATTGCCGGTCAGGCGTCTTAACCACTAGATCACACTGACATGCTCTGTGAAGTAGCATGTAGGATTCATGTAAGATTTAGCATTACCTGGGCCTTTCTCTTCCGCGGAGACTTTTTTACCATGTCACCAGTGGCTTCATTTATAGCATTAAAAGGAATTTCAAATTGTTGAATTTCGAGAAAATAATTAATTTTGAAATTCCTTTCAATGCTATACGTTCATTTGCTAAATCAACTTAATATGAACCTCGAAATTAATTTGGAAGAAAGTATATTTTATCATTTTTATTAAGTTTGTCAGGTTAATTTTTTGTTAAGTTTTTCATATTGTGTGTTTGTGTTCGTTTTTCTGGCAGTCGGCTGTTGAATTCGAGACTACTGCAACTGTGTGAGACGATAAGCAGCAATAGACCGGCGCCTCATGACCGGTTAATAGCAAGAGATGCCCGTTTCTCAGTACCGCTGCATTGGGGCGAAACGCCTTTCCTGCTCGATGTCACCGCTGACCTATTGCTGCTGACGTCATCGGGTGGACTGCCTCCAGCTGCTCCTGTCTCGGCTACTGCTTCCGACGGACCGCCTCCTTTTCCATCTTACATCTCTCCTCTCATATCTCTCGAAGAGACTGATTTCACCACCACCAAGTTTGAGGATAATTTCCGTTAGTTGACATTTCTTATAGTCTATACATGTCATTAAAAAAATGAGTACAATGTCTGACTGACAAGATGCAGTCTCAGCATTGACGTAGAATAGCATATTTCTAAAGTTCACGTGGCACATCAGTCTGATTATTTTTTTCTCTCTTTTTCTGAGACCTGTGCGTGAGTAATGAATTGGATGATGGGATTGATGAGTTGTACCTACAGTTTTAGGTGGGTTCCGAACCACCGGGAAGTAATTTTACAGCAGAGAACAGAGTCTTTTTTGCTGGCCAATCTATTCGGTCACCCTTACAAAGTAAAGAGCGCCCAGGAGTTTCGTAGCTTATCTCTGATTGAACAGATACCTGCTACGGCACTCGGCTATCACTTCCCATAATTTAGCATTGAACTAGCTATTGTCCTTCGTACGGATTATGTTTAGAAATAAGACTAAATATGTTTCGGCTTTTTTGATAGCAACGATCATGAAGTTGTTAGCAGCTTAGTAAACAACTTAGAACGTAAACAATTCAGTGACAGTTATCAGAGAGAATATCTGAGAACAGCTGATTGATATATCATGATAAATTACGTGATTTTTTCTTATGTGGTAATAAAACTTGGAAGAAATGTAACCAAAATCGCACAATACTTGGTTTTTAAACGTTTATTATTCTGTTAAAAAAAAGTTAATTTACTTTTTTATAGCTAAAGACATTGTCAAAAAGGTCTTCAATACTGATAAATTACTTTAATCCCGATCGATGCTCTCGTTTTTCAGGAGAAGGCCGCGTAAAATGCCTTCGAGGTCGTAACAGACAGACAGACAGAAAATGAGATAAGACTTGTTTCGGCTTCTTTAATGTATAAAACGTAAAAATAACCAAAAAATATATAATTCTGATAAATGTACAGACAAAACTCTAATTTTATTTATATAGATAGACAATCTAATTGAAAAAGGTTAAAAATATCAAATTCGTGTTATAAATGTTGTTATCAATTTTTCTATCATACTGAATAATGGAAAGCATTATCTTGATTTCTCTTTTGCTATTTTTATCATCGTCACTATTTTTAATAATCTTGTTATGAAAGAGTTTCACTTTTTATCAGTATTGAGACTTTATTGAAGCTCATGTAATCCAGGACAAATAAAGAATAATTTTTTTGAGGATTATTGTTAAAGTACAAAAAATGAAATGGGAGTATGGCTCTTTTTGAAAGTTGTATCAGCCCCTCCCACCATCATATTTTTTATTTCAAAGTTTTGGTCTTTCATTTTCATTCTCTATTTTTGTCAGTGTAGCCTTTTCTTGTTCATTTGAAATCTGTTCTTTAGTCATTTCAAGAGTTCTACTTCTATTTGCGATCGTAATTTGTTATGGAAGTTGTTTTTTAACTTATTTTTGTAGCAAAGCAATCAACCTTCTCATAACGAATAAGTTGATAAATTAAACCGAAAATCATATTCTATTTGAGAAGAAAATAATTCGACTCTGGCTGGTAGTGCTAAAAATCTTATTAGAGTATCCTATCTTTGGTATTAAGTAGAAACTACATAAGTGTTTACGTGGTTTCATCTTCTTTTCCACAGGTATTGTTACACTAAAATAAGACTGATTTCTAAATGAAAATAAATTATTATGCTTACAGCTATCAAAACTAGCAAGCAGGGACCTGCTGTACACACTGCTATTGTGAACTTTGATAAAGAAAGAGTAAAAAATCTCTACGGTACTGAAGTTCTTCCACCTCAAATCACCAGTCGTTCGTTGATGAAAGCATTTGCCTTTTCAGTAGCTCAGGCAAGACACATCCATGGTGACAAGGTGAGCAATAATTTCTTTCCATTTAGCTTTAATAATTTTCAGAATACGGAGTGTTTCGCATAGTCACCAATACTTCTTGACCGTGTACTTACTAAAATAATTAAAAAAGTTTATGTAAACATCGGTCCGAAAATACTTCATTACAGAGTTGAAGATGGCAGAGGTTAGGGCTAGCTCCATTAATTTACTCATTCAGAAACTTGTAGTGCCTTCATTGACTGTGGAACAATTGAATAAATCAAGTTTTAAGTCTGAGATATTCGACAAAATATGCAAAAATTGTCCAAAAACACGGGTTTTCAGGTTTCAATTGTACAATATACTGTACTTGTATTTTTTTCTCGTTCTATGTAAAATAACCTGAATAATAGAATAGATCAAGGTTTAAATCATTTTTGAGATATTCAACAAAATATGCAAAAATGATCCAAAAAGACAAAAAGTTTCAGGTTTCAATTCACAATAAACCTGTATTTTTTCTGGCGAAACTTTAAAGCAGGGGTTCTCAAACTTGCTTCTGTAGAGGACCCTCTGAAGTACTAATGTTGTCATTGCGGACCCCTAAAAAATTACCCTTTTCAATTTTTATTAATTTAATCGTAATAACCACTTGAAAGATATTTATTTGAAATAGAGAGAATATATTTAGGATGGAAAAAAGCTTTCTAATAGTTTTTGTACATATGTTTTATGGGTGTTATTGGTATATATGCTTTTTAAAATAACAATTCCAAAATCTTCCGTGGACCCCCAAAATCACGCCTGTAAACCACACTTTGAGAAACCCTGCTTTAGAGGATTTTATTGTAAATAAAAAATATCAAATGAGCATTATCAAAAACACATCTGTATCCCATAAAATCTGCTTTCAATCTACCTAAACAGTAAAAACACTAATTTTTCACAGACTAATTTTTATTCAGCTTGTTATTTTTATGTGAATAACTTCATTAAATCTTGATTCTATGAAGTTTAGATAATATGATTATGGCTATTAGGTTATTCGACACTTTTTCTTTGGAATTAGATTCTCTACAAGTTTTGCCGAAGAAAACTTACAAGTTAATTGTACAATTAACCAAGTTAAACAACTTTAAAACTTTAAAGCCCGTGTTTGTTAATTATTTTTTGCATATTTTGTTAAATATCTCAAAATTTACTGTAGTTACCGACTTCTCACTTGTTTTTATCAGATTCTTCAGCTCATTTTACATGAAACCTGACCAATTTACAAGTAAGATAAGGGCTCTAAAAAATTCTGATGAATAAATTTATGAGAAAAGCGGCTAACTTCTGTCATTTTTATTTCTGTAACGAAGCGAAACTGACCTGTCTTAATTAAACTTTTTTCATTATCTTATTGACTACTAGTGATTTACCCGTGCTATGCAACAGGATGTTAAATTTAACATGTGATATATGGATTTCAACCACCAATGCCAATACAATTCCAAAAAGGGATAATAATGATGTTATGGATGGACCTACAGTTTTAGGTGGGTTCTGAATCCGGTGGTAAGTAATAATATTATTTAGGCCCCGTCCTAGCTGGACGACGAAAAATCGTTCGGTCGTCCGTGCGAGCGAATGTTGTCTGACGACGGAATTGAGTGTCCACAGTGGGCCGTGAAGTCGTCGCAGCGACTGAACAGTTCCCTCTCCATTCGACCATTGTCACCATGTTATCGTTTGAGAAAAGACTAGTCGCACTAGTCGGTCTGACGATCCGCCCGACCAAAGACAAACATGTTTATCTTTAATCGGTCGCGTCGGTCGCCCAACTAGGACGCTCTCACGCTTATCCACATGTTTGAAATCTGTTGGTGCGACGGATTCGCTCGCACGGACGACCGACCGATTTTTCGTCGTCCAGCTAGGACGGGGCCTTACATGCAACTTTTCTGACACACTTTAAATACAGAGTTGTGTGTGAGTTGTATGGAAAATTTCTAAAACCACATACTTTTGTTGACAAGTTTCTGGTATTTGTAGAGATTTTCAATTTTGCATATTTTCTTATGATGAATACGCTTTTACAATTCTTGATCAGGCACATTATCCTGGTTTTAATATCCACCAACTTGCTTCAATGTATTGTATGCTTCCATGTTTCGGGAGACTGAAAATGTTATTTAAGCATGATCTTCCTCTTTTTGATAAGGTCACCTTGCTTTTCTATATACTCTATTACCAATATAATCATTATTGTCGTAACGAAGTGTTCTATAAAATGTTCATAGAAGAAACTCAATCGCGTTTAATTTGTCTCATAATCCAAAATAATAGGAAGATTCTAGAAATGAGAACAATAAAATATTATAATATATGTTTAATAAAGTAAGTAATATTTTTCTCTGTTTCTTTACATGAATTGTTCGTTTGTTAACAGTTTCAAGGAGAACTACCGACACCTATAACAACTCAGCTCATCCAAACTGATGGCCGATGGTTTCACTTCTCAGTGATGCAACTCAACACAACTAATATACAAGACACAAATATGTCCAACTTCTTTTGGTCCCTACCGATTTTCGAAATGTTTGGGCCAACATCGGGTTATGAAGATGGCAAACCTGTTATACATGATTATGACAGTCGTGTTTTGAAAACTATGCTTGCCTTCTACAATAATGGATCATAGTTAAATTGAAGCTGAATCTTATGTTAATATAGATAAATGAACTGTAGTACGTATTACAAAGTGTAATATATTTGCATTACTGTGTTGTGTGATTAAATACACTTTTTGTTATAAAGTGATAGTCTTAAAATGTTACTTAATTATTGCCAAATGATAGAAATTATAAATTGCCAAAGGATTGAAACCTTGAAATTATTTCCAGATTACTCTCATATCTCATATCTACGTTTGTATCATGCAAGGTTAATAGAATAGGTATTCTGTTAACCTTGTTAACTCTTTACATAAGAGTAATCTGGAAATTATTCCATGATCATTAAATTTATCAAAAAATAGAGATAGCTTCATCTCGCAGTAAGAACGTTCACAATTTGTAAAACTTGACAATACTTCCTACAATATTTATTGGCTTAAGACTTGAAAAGCCAGTTCATAATACTAATTATTACTTTACTAATGTAAAATGAAAATATTATAGTTATAAGTAAACTTGCAATAAGAACGTACACAATTTGGGAAACTTGACAATACTTCCTACAATATATTGGCTTTTTAAGACTTGGAAAGCCAGTTCACAATACTAATTATTATTACTGTACTAATATAAATTGAAAATATTATAGTTATAAGAAAACTTTGAATAAGGTAAGAATACAATAATATACAGTAAAAGTCGATGAACTAATTAATCGTTGGCATGAAATTATCGTCGAACTGTGAAATCTGCTGCATGGAAACCGGTGTTCAACTTGCCAATTTTGTATTTCTGCAATTCCAGTTTCTTCTTTCCGACTTCAGTGAAGACATTTTCTACAGACAGCCCCCATTTATCTAAAATATAGAAAATTTCTCATTAATACAACTCACATTAAATTAACGAAGCTGGGTATTAAAATCTTATTTACCTTCAAATCAATTTTCCTACAAATGAACTGAAGACATGATAAATTTAATTAAAAATGAGAATTTGAAATGGTATTGCCTTCTAATTTGATTTAGTAGTTGTTGATTATTGCAATATCTGAGGACTACTACACTATTACTCTCTTTGGAAAGAAAATCTGCTGAGAGCACTGCATAGTAGGCACTTACGCAATTAAAATTAAGTTTGGCAGACACACACAATTGATGGGAAGGAAACATTATCTGTCCAGTCATGAGAGGTTTAACTTAGAAAAAAATTAGTAACCCATCGAATTTTTCGCGCAATATTTATGGGGTCTTAGGTGATCTAAATCCAAAAAGATTGATCTATCCCTAGTGCGTATTACAGAGTGCCCCCAAAACACCGAAATTCCGGCTGTTTTCAAATTTGTTTCTAATTTACGTCGAAACTGAGCATCATACAAAAAGTCATTCGTGTCTATTTTGTAGTACACTAATTATACAAGAGAATGATATCAATTTCATTCTCCTATGCTGTATGTGTCCTAAGTTTCACCTTTTCAAAACATAGGTAAATTTTAAAAAAATATGAAAATTTGAGGTTTTAACAAGTACATTCGTAATTCAAGATTCCTCTGTGGATAATTCACTTCTCTACAATTTGAATCCAATTTTACTTTTCTATCTTCTACAAAATTCTAAGTATTTACATCAGAATTTTTTCATTGGAATATTATTTTTCCTACAGTTATCTAACAAAGCGGCTATTTCTGCGGCTATAATTCGCAAAACTGCTGATTCCTGCACTCTTTTACTTTGCCACACTCCAACTGACTGTCGCACTCCAGGTGAATGGAAAAATTAATGTGTAGCTTGTACAGTGCTTGAAGTTTATTTGCTGCACTCGAAAAACTTTTTAGCACTCACCTGCAGCTTGCATAATGCGTTTCTATAGTGCAGCAAAGTGCTGCTTTGCGTGCAGACTAGTTACACAATAGTTATTTATGTATTAAGAGCATGAAGCGCGACTTTATCGCTCAAGCCAAAACATTTACTGTGCGACGCATAGCGGAGCGCAGTAATTTTGCGAGAGCGATAAAGAAGCTTCACGCGCGAATTGCATACAATATTTTTCCTACAACTGCAGTTCTGGATTCCAACACAATAAAAGCTTGTAGTTTGTAACATCACAGACCGTACGCGGATTTGGTTAGCATGCGCCATTGTTGAGGTTATGTGAATTTCACGGATTCCGTGATCCACCAATGAGAAGACATCAAAATCAAAACAGAAGTGTAAAGAAAACAGCTGGCGAGCGTAAAGTACTTTACCGCTTGTGGAGCAGTAAAGAGGTATTTTACAATTAGTTTTCAGTACATAAAGAACTACTTTACAAGCAGTTGTAGGAAATAGCTATTTGTGTGACTACAGTGCAAAGCAGCGTTTTTCTGCATTGAGAGAAACAGTTTTTTTCATGAGCTGAAGGCGAGTGAAAAAAGTTTCTCGAGTGCAGAAAAAATACTTTGCGCTCGAATTACACATTAAATTTTTCCTACAGTAATGTATAAAGTAATTCAAACAGAACAAAACAGGGCATACATAACCTGAAAATTCCTCACATAACCTATCTTCGTATCAAATCGATTTCATCAACAACTATTTCACAGCTGAAGCAGAGTAGCCAACCTATTTTTGAATGCAGAATAGGGAACCTGCGTATTACATGCTCACTATTTTGTGTTGTTAGGTTGCAAATTTGGAGTGCAGAAAAGTACTTTCCCGCACTGGTGCAGGAATAGACTATTTTGCGTGCTACAGTTAGTGCAAAAATAGGCACTTTTTCGGGTCACTGTAGGAAAAAACTATTTACGACTCTATAGTCTGTTCAGCGAGCCTACGGAGTGACCCAAACAAACTTTGCATGTGTGCGAGTGAAGGATTCCGAGAATTGTACTGAAAAGGGCCTGGCATCGGTCGGTCGGCCTATTCACACTCATTGCCACCTACAGTTCGTTCTTAGTCAGTTTCATAAAACTCCCAGAATAGTTTGTCTAGAAAAATAATTCTTATTCATTCGCATTTATGGAAAATAATTTCCATAATTTTTACATCAAGGTTGTACATATGAATGTACAGTATAATGAAAATATTTATTTTGCCTACATCATGTAAGCTTGTAGTATATTCTCAAGCACCTTTCTGGATACTTGAAACTGAAAATCAGTAAGAATGAAGATAAGTAATAAGATAAAGTAAGAAATGATGAAAAAGTACACACAGAAATAACATAAATTTGATAAACAATAAATAGTCACTACGTATGTTTTAATGGCATAGAATTTAAAGGTCCACTATCATTTTTCCAAAATCTTGAAATCTGATTTAATATTTAGATCTAATATTAACAAATAATTATAATGTATTCTTTTTTCACCTTTTCCTGACACAACGCTGAACGAAATGCTACCATTGTCTGGAACGTCGTCCAGTCTTTCAACAGCTTTTTCCAATTTTTGAAACACTTTTTCAACCGCAGGGCGAAGTAAGTCTTCATTGCTGAAAAAATAAATAAAATTATAGCCTGCGTATTATCTTCTCTATTGAAAGATCTTTAATTTAGAATCGATTGAGGAGACCATCATGTTTTAATACTGATGTATTTGGCTGATGGATTCTCAAATGAGTGTACCGTATTGACTATAATAGGTGCTTAGCGCTGTGTTTACTCAATTTACCAAACTATGAGAACTTTAATACCGTAATAATTTATTAAAATTGCTTCATTTCAGATTTTGATTAAATGTTTTTTAAATGTACCAAGAATTGGACACCGATATTACGGTGGTACTTCTTATAACATATAGCGATTCTAAAAAAAATTCAAAACTCGATGCTTACTATCAGAGTTATTCGTTGTTTGGAGATGGTTCATAATAGATCATCGAGCAAATATGATGGTTCACTTACCACAGGCATGGTGCATTCAGTCAGTGACAATATCACTCAATATTTTTGTAATATACTGTAACTGTCCTAGTCAAAATTTCATAAAACTCCCAGAATATAGTTTTTCCAAAAAAAGAATTCTTATTCATTCGCATTAATGGAAAATAATTTAAAATTTTTACATCAAAGTTGTACATATGAATGTACAGTATAATGAAACCAGATAGGAAAATTTTACATTCTCATTCATTCTTAATGCAACTATTTAACTCATTCTTAATTTTATATTGTGAGTAGTTGAATTTTTAATATCACTGTAGGGTAGGTAAACTGTATATTTGATCTGAACAATCACAATTATTGCAATTTGCTACCTAAAATTTTCAAAAGGAATAGTAGTTGAGAATTATTCTTTAAACCAGTTTAATTATTCCTAATTGTTCCCAATACCCTAAGAAAATCTAAGAATTGAAACAGATTAACATTCAGTAATCATTACTTACACAATGTCACGCATTTCCTTGATTGAAATAGTATAAGACTCCATAACTTCATCATCAGACAAGATGTTCAACGATATTGTTTCAATCTAAAAATGGAAAATGAGAAAAAATTTACAAAGCAATGATTTTTAGAAATCAATATTGGTAATTAACTTGACACAATAAAACAATTCGTCGATCAGAGTCCTCAACACATCAATATTTTTACTTTATTCCAGCTTTTCATTAAAATGTGGTCTCTTAATGTTTATCAAATGAAGCTCAGTTCATTCGTTTTCCAAAATGTTACCCTATATTGGTTCATTCTTCCAATGCCTATAGCCATAGTAATAAGCAGAAGTTTCTTGGCAGTATTTCACGAATAAATTGGAATAGTTTCTTAAGAAGTAACGTTAATCAGGAATTCTGTGAGTTAATTGATTTTTAATTTCCTAAAACTATTTAATAAGCATTTTTCCCTGGTGCCCACCAAGGTTCCAAAATCTAAAGAAAGAAATGGTTGACAAATGAAATTATAGCAGCCAAGAAGGACTTAAAAGATTGGTTTCATCTGAGATGCAGCTTTCCAGATATTCTGATATATAGTTTCAATCTAAATTATTTTCATTCTAATTTATACTTCTAATTTGCAAAATGAAGGATGGTGCAATTATTGCAGGCAGGTCATAAACCAAGATGGAGGGAATACTTCCAAGAAATACTCAATGGGAATGCTGAAATTGATGAGAGGTAGCTGTGGAATCCCTGCAAAGAGGTGATACAGAAGAGGAGTCACCTCCACATATGCTTGAGGATATAGGCAAGTCAATAAAGAAGCTTAAACAATAAATAACAAAGCTCCAGGTCCAGTTGAGCTAGCAGCTGAACTATTGAAAAAAAGTAAATGCATATGGCTTTTATTAGTGGGGAGACCCTTATGGGTAGTTCCACCTCTCTGCTTGAGCCATGTTATTAGAAACTTGGTGGACGTACAATTTTAGGTGGGTTCCGAACCACCAGGAAGTGATTTTACAGCAGAGAAGAGTCTTTATGCTGGTCAATCCATTCAGCCACCCTTACAGAGAGGGCCTAGGGGAGAGTTGCTTATCTATTGAACAGATATCTGCTACGGCTCATGGCTCACTTCCCTTAAACTATTCAAGGTTGGTTGAAATACTCAACATGATACATGATCTGATTGTCAAGGTATGGGCTAATGAGGAAATGCCAGATGAGTGGAATAATGGTGTGATAGTACCCATTCACAAGAAATGTGATAGATTAAACTGGGAGCTTTGGAGGTATTACACTGAATACTACAGGATACAAAATATTCTATATTCAAAATTGAGACCATACACAGACAATGCAGTTGGGGGATACCAAGCTGGATTTTAAGAAGGATGATCTACAATAGACCAAATCTACGTACCTCATCAAATCTTGGAGAAAACATTAGAAGTTGATATAAAACCCTATTCATAAATTTTAAGGCAGCTTATGACTATAATCAGAAGTAAATTGTACAAGGCTATAATGGAGATGAAAATTCCTAGGCTCTATAGACTCCAGAAATGACACTTCAAATGAAGTAAGAGAAAGAGAAATTCTGGCAAACATGCTATTATGAAAAGTCATGTGCCAAGTACAAAAAGCAAGCTGCTGTGCAAAACAATAATTGTACCTGTTCTGTATGCAAGCAAAATGTGGAAAACTGCATTGGCTGATGAGAAAATGTTGGGCATTTTTGAAAGAAATATCCTGAGAAAAATGTTTGGAGATGTAAGAGGCAGAAGGAATCTGGTGCAGGTGACACAATGATGAACTTTATAGTGCACCAGCATACTGATATAGTCATTGTGATGCAAGTGCACAGACTGAGATGGGCAAGACATCTGGTACAATTTGACAAGCCACAGAAGAAGAAGTGCATAGAAAAAATCCTCCAAAGAGGTAAATAGTGATTTGAAGGTCCCTGCACTCATTGCTTCAACCTTTAACCATCACTTTATCAAGAGTCATCTATTTCTGTCAATCAACAATGCTATCACTATCCATTAAGATAATTGATGGGTTCCAATATGCATCATATCACTGCTTATTTTTTCTTGGTTCCAGACTCAGAGGTTGAAGTTCTGAATGCTTTCAATACATTGAGTAGTAGCAAAACATATGACATTTCACCCTCATTTTTTAAGTCTGTCTCTGGATGTTTGGTTACTTCATTGGCAATCATATTTAACAACTCAGTCATTCAGGGTGTATTTCCAGACCTGATGAAAATGGCTAAAATAATTCTAGTGGACATCTATCCTCTATCCTCCTTATTTTTGATAAGAACATTGAATGATTGATATATAATAGGCTTATTGACCAAATATGTAATCATATCTGATGACCAATTTGGCTTTTGGATGTGTAAATCCACTGGTGATGCAATTAATTCCATGCTAATGATGGTTATGTCAGGTTTGGATAGGAAGGAGGTAACATGGGGGTGTTCTGTGATTTAAATTATGCCTTTGACCTTGTGGATATTGATCAGTCATTGAGGAAGCTTGAGGTATATGGAGGACTTTTGACAGTGGTTCAGATCTTATTTGAGTAGTCACCATTAGTGTGTCCAAATAATAAGTCATCCAAATGGTAAGTTGCTTTCTGATAAAAAGACTTGTTGCAGGGGTTCAACAGGCCTACATTTTGGAACAGCTGCTGTTCCTGCTTCATGTCAACGATCTGAGCTCAGTAGAGAGTGAGAAGGTCATCAAGTATGCAGATGACATAAGTGTAGTTGGTAAGTGTTGTAGTTTGTGGAGGTTCCAGGGATGAGGTTGTGGCAATTCTGGACATGTCAACTAGATGGTTTTCATATCCTTAAATGTGGATAAAATCAGGGTGGTTCAACATTTATGTTCTTTGGTGTCCAAATTGACTCTAACCTTAGTAGATGGATAAGTCATATAAATCATGTTTGTTGCAGCCTTAATAAATCACTACTCTCAATTCTACAAAGATACATTTAAAGTAGTTTAGTATGGTACAGTAGTTCCTCACCTTTCCTATGGTCTAATTATCTGGGACACATGATGTGCCCAGTACTGTCTTGAAAGAGTCTTTATACTCTAAAAGAAGAGTGTGAGGGTTGTATGTGGTTTGAGCTACAGAGAGAGCTGTCAAAATCACTTCCAACAAGAGGAAATCTTGACTCTCCCATCCCTGCTGTTTATTACTGCCTTTGTTTTCTGGAATTGATAGCTTTTCATTTTCAAAAGCTATAACCATGGAACATGAATAAAAACCTAATAGTCATTCCTCCACACATAACAGCTCTCTTTTCCAGAACTCAGTTGGTTATGTAGGTCCATAAATCTTCAACAAACTCCCAGAAAATATAAGAGATGCTCCCTCCCCGAATTTTGTTAAGGCTAGACTCAGATCCTTCCTTGTTGAAGGATCTTTTTATAGCATTAATGAATTTTATGCTAGGTATAGGAAGTAAACATCTTAGTTTATTGGAACAAATGTATTTCACATGTACATTTTGACAATATTCCATCCAACACATTTTGTCTTGAACAATAAATTCTATTCTATAAGCTACAGACTTAAACTTTCCAGTAAGATATACAATAGTGTATAGGGTGTAGGCCATGCAAGAAATTAAAAATCTTTCTCATTGATTAATCTGATAGCAATTCTATGTAAAATTATGGAATAACACCTGCATTATTGAATATGTAATTTGGAGTCTTGAGACATAAACGCTCACTTTAGGTGTATTGGCCGTTTTAAATTAGTATATTGTGCTTCGTCAGACAAGGTTGGTGAACTACAAGGTTAGAAGGTAAAAGTTTGGTGATGTGAAATTTTCAACATATGTACTTATGTAGAAAAATTTGTATTGAATTTCTATAAGAACTTGTGTTGAAAATTTCACCATGGAGACATAAGAAACTGCATCTTTCCACTCTGAATTTTCATTAGAAATAACATTATTTATTCCAACATACTACTCTTTTGTAGACAGTCAACTGTGTGATAAAACACAATGCCAGAGCAAAATAAGTCTTTATTTTCCAATATGAAATTTGTTTAGTTTAAATTCTAGTTGATATGATATTCTACTTTAAGAAGAACTTCTATAAATGACTATAGATGTATGACATCAATAAATTCTACATTTCACATTGGAATAAAAGAATTTCACTTACAGCTGACTTTTCAATACCAATACTCAATACTCTTAAAATTTCTTTGAGCTCAGAGTTGGTATTATCCTTTTTGAACATTCGGATTTGAAGAGAGTCTATTGTTTTAGTGTCAAAAGTATCGGCTGGAAATAATTTTCTCAAATAGCATATTTGTGAAATGAAGACAACGGTGAGATTTCTCATGTAGCTGAGTGACTGTTCTAACGTTTTAGGAGTCATCAGTATCTGGAATAGAGAAACCAATTATTGTAAAGTGACAGTGAGTATGTGGTGCATATTACTGAATAACATAACATGGCAGACAGCAAGTCTCTTATTTTGACAAGATTAAGCTATTTCAGGATTTTGATGCAAATCTAATACCCAAATTATAAAAGTGCCCAACCACCAAAAACTGTGTTGTAATGGGACAGCTGCTCGAACCAAACCAATGGTTTTTATTGACAGGCCGGCCACTGATGCTGAGTCGTAACCCACGGGACAGTCCCGTGGGTTACGGCTGAGTTGGGCTTTGAGTGAATAGTTTTATTCTTCTTCTTGTCACATTCTTCTAACAAAGTTTGATGATTCTACCAAGTCATTCTTCAAATTTCTCCACAATGTTTCCACATCTGTATTTATATTAACCTGACGTAGCCTGCCATTGATATAATTTCTCATTGCTCATAGTTTTATTCTTATTCTCATAGCTTTATTAAAATCAATCATTCAGCTGAACAAATAATAACAGTTGACTGCTCAGAACAGATTTGGTGGCCGGGTGCCCAAAGATTGGCGTGTGTTTATGGATAGCGATTTTATAAGTCAAGTCAATATTATTGACTTATTATTAGATCAATATTATTAGATTTTATTAAGTCAAAGTCAAATAAGGATGTAAATATTTATGGTAATGACCCATGGTAAAAAGGAGTGTGTGTATTTTAAAAATAATCAGGCTATAATTCCTGTTTTTGGTATTGGTGTAACTAGGGGTCAATAACATAAAGGCTACAAATTCTACTGTTTTTACACAGAAAAACGTTTAATTTTTGTAGAGAGTATACAGCATAAAATAGTTTTATTGAAAATATCAAGTTTTGTAGGAAACTTACCTGCTTTCTTGGCAATTGGGAGGTCATATTAAATAATTCGATTTGAATGGATCCTGAAAATATAATAATATGCTATTATGCGTATAAATCAGAGAGAAAAATCAAATTGATATTTATAATATAAACATTGAAAAACCAAAACAACTCATTAAAAATATTCTGTTTTCACAGGAAAATCAATACAAAAATTGAAATCTTATTGCAATAAACTTTCTTGAAAAATTTGAGACAGTCGTGCAGTAGTGCAAATTTGAGTGCAGTAGTGAGGTAACCCTACTTATTATCGGCCACCTGCCAAATATCAGCCAATTATACTTCTAACCTTATAATAAGCATCTGCTTCAAAGTTTCAACAGCTGATTAAGGAAATTATTCATTGTCTTCGAAATTTTATGAAAAAAATAGCTAGCCTGAAGCGCGTTGCTGCGATCTCCTTGATTTTATTATTCGCCACCTCCAACTGAGGTTACATTTCAAATTTCAACCTTCTAGGACTATTACAGAAGAAGTTAGTCCTAGGGCTCTTCCAGCTGATCAGCCTCCTTCGTTGTTTTCTAATTCTTACTCACCACCTCTGAATTAAAATTCCAAAATTATAAAACTAAATATTTCATTGTAGTATTTAAATTTGGTATTTTTTTCTTTTAATGTGCACTTGTAACCAATCTGGGGTCAGTTTCTGCAATACGTATTATAAATTTTATTACAAAACAATTTTATTAAACCTCCTATGACTATTAGGATAGAAGTTTGGTTTTTGTTTTATTATTTGCCACCCCCCACTGAGACTACATTACAAATTTACAGCTGCATTGGGTGACAGATGTTGTCAACCCGGCACAATCACATTTCATCATACCCAGTAATATGTTTCGTACATGACTGCAAGGCTCTGACTACACGGTACATGCAAAGTCTTTGCGTTCCAGATAGCATAAATAACGCCGCTATAAAGGGGCCTGCCATATGATTAAAAACTATTGACTTATATTAGCTGTTCCTTTAAGGATAGATTTCTCCTTTTTGTGTCCTTCAGTGAGGACTATTGAACTTCCAAACTTCACAGGAACCAAGTTGGGACTGTTCTACATTGTTCCTGGAAATTTCATAAAAATCGGTTCATTGATGATGTAGAACACTGATCAGAACAAATGCTGGATTCTAATTGGCTGGACTCATGTACTGAAAAGTGGCATTAGTGATTGAATAGCTTCATTGTGCAACTACTTTGATAAGCATCACTTTATAACCTCTTACTTTAAAAAGCCTCTTTAAAAAGCCACGAACTAAATACACTGGAGCAATATGAAATATTCAAACACCATAAACAAGCCAGAACCAACTTACTCCATGACCAAACACAGTTCAAAATTAGTCTAATGCAATTTTCAATTACACAATGGTCGCTCATCCTAACCTCAACAGAACATAATTTATTAACCCCTGATGAAGCTTCTCCTCAGAAGCGAAATGCATTCCTCCAGTTTAAGTGAGTAAAAATCATAATTTAAATAGAAATACAATTTCAGTTTTAATATTCGATTGTTCAAGTACAGTATTTCGTCTTGGAAAACATCACAGATAAAAATATTGGAACAAAATGTCGAGCTTCTCCTTAAACAGCCGAGAATTGTTAGGTTTGTCGTATACATATTGACGTACGGTATTGTCAACAGAGTAAATGCCCATTCAATTAATGATTGCAGTTTCGTGAAATAATAGACTGAGAGAATCGATAGTAGTTTGATCTGTACCAATAGTTTCAAGAGTTTACATGAGAGGTAAAGTAAGTTATATTCAGGTATAGTGAAGATTAATTATAAAAGTTACTCCTTTTTGGGATATTTACTCAGTATGAGATAGTTTCATGACTCACCAATTCTGTCAAATGGAAATGTCTATATGCCTAATATTTGATTTTTTTTAAATCAATGATCGACTTGCAATGACATGTTACTATAACTATAAAAAAAACGTCAGGGTAGAGTGTTAATCTGCTAATTGAAAATATGTCATTAGCCTTCAATCAGAAACTTCAGGCCATTGAGATTTAATAAATAGAGAAGCGTAAATGATAAGACTAAAGATTGATGAAAATAAATAGGCAAGAATTTTTCAGGTGACAAATTTTGCTCAGGACAGACTGCGGATAGTTCAGAAGGTTCGGCTTGGATTATAAACTTTGACAAACAAACAACAATTTGTATCACGACATGCACTTTATCGTGTATAATAGATATGACTATTTAACGTGTTTATTCCTATTCTATTAGTGTGAAAGATAAATTATATTACAATTAAAATACTTACAATACAATTTGACAGGCCGATTCTTTGAATACGGTATCTACGTAAGAGATGCACGCACAAAGTTTACCAACTTAAATCCAAATTAATGTAGTTCTGTACAAAGAAGTTGTAATAATATTCACTGTATCACTTTTTCAGTACAGTATTAACATCTACTTTTTATTCATGGTTCATTTTAAGAACTGATGTTGAAAATGACTTGAATTTATTCTTAGTTGAATTCCATTTTAACATATTTAAATATATTTTTCCATAAGTTGGGAACGATTTCAATAACAAATACCACCTATATAAAATCAACATATTATACACTTCAGAATCTTCTCAATGGTAACATCATATTTTTTATATGAATTTCAAATTTTTTTAGCAAACTTTGTAATCAATAATAGTAGTAATAATTTGCTAAAATTCACTCGTTCTGAAAATTATTATCGAGATGTAATGATTCGAGATGGCCTGTTGACTTTGAAGATCGATGGTGACTACAGTCAACTAAGGGAAATCAACTCACCAAACATAACCTATTTGTTACTATTTCCTTTAATGGCGCATTAGTATCAAAGCAATACTGCAAATACGACGACGGCCACATGGTTATTTTAAATACTTATTAGCTGTCATGTAAGAAATCCCTTTCCCCACTATTACAATTGTGAATCGCTATTCAGAGTATTTTTCAAAATATTTTAGTCTGCTTTGGTTTCGTATTGTATTTCTTCTTTTTAAATCATGGGTAGAAAAGCGAAGTTTACTGCAAGTGAAGAAACCAGGAGAGGGAAAGGCAAAAAAGCTAAGAGGCAGAAAGAACCTGAGTTCAGGAATATTGGTAAGTTGGAATAATTTCAGTGTCTTGAATTGTTATCCAGTTGAAGTTACTGATTTCAGTAAGTTCGGCCTAAAAATCAATAACATTGTAAAAGATTTAGTGACTGTCTTATTTTAAGTGTGTTCTTTTCTAAAATTCTCAATCTTAATAATTTTGTTGAATAATTTTATAGCTGCTAGTGGATGGAAATGTTGCTTGAAGTTTGAAATAGAATAGGCTTTACTATAATAATATCATAGGCTAGTTCAGCACGACTCATTTCTCTGCATTTCCATCTCGAAAATATTAACCCTAGATTTACAACTGGGTTTTGATGTACCTGTATTACTGCTTGTAAGTAATATTTACGTGAGAAGTATAACACAATCAAATCAATTTAAATTCAAAACGCTCGTTAAAAAGTTACCACGAGTCAAGGCCAACAAATCAGGATAGTATGCGTCAAGGTTTTGCGTGTTCGTTGTGATGTAGGGAATTTCGAATTCTTCTAAGTGCTATTAATTAATTTATAATATTTATTTAATTAATAAATTCTGTTTCTGTATATTTGTCAGTTTATAAAATTGACAGTTACTTCAAACTAACTTGTGAGATACGAGCCGATATGGCCAAGTTGAAAATGAGTGCCGCTGTGCAGAATGGTCAACATATTCACATATAATGGTTAAGGCGCCCCACCGGCAATTGGGAGGTCCGCGGTTCGATTCCCGGTGGTGACTGATATTTTTGTACTGTAGCATTCATCGATTTACATCAGCTATTCAATGCTGTTGTAAATATCCGCAATTGCGAAGTCCAGTATAAATTAATAGCACTTTGAGGAATTCGAAATTAATAAACTCTGTTGAAAATAAGTGTCGAGAACGCGGTATTTGCGACATTTTTTCAGTATTCTACATAATATTTATGTGAATTTCAAGAAAATCAGAGATTATATTTGATCTAGAATTACCGGGTGCACCATCTAGACAAAGTTGATGGTTTGGAGAAATAGAAGTGCAACTTGGATCTCTTCTTCACTAATATAAGATAGTACGATATAAGTGTAGCGGCGCAAGAGAACAAGTCCGAGTGCTGGGATCCCAAGTAACTTATACCTGGCAGATGATCAAAATAAGCGAGTAAAATTCCAGCGAAAGAGGTCCATGCAAATTGCAGTTGTTCAAGCAAGAGTGGTTCCAGAGATGCAATATCTGACGCATAAGGTGGACTTTAAATTGTATTATTCAAACACGTGTTTGTTAGATTGTACAAACCATGTTAAATTATGAATGATGGTCTACATCCATGATAAATGTTCGCTGTAGAGATCCACATGCTCAAATCTCCACTGTGGAGGTTAAATAAAGTAGGCCTATGTTTCGAAAAATAATATCATAGTTAAATGATTGTGGTAGACATCTCCATACCGCTTTCTCACTGGATCTCAATACTCAGGATCTGGAAACAAAATTTCTCCTCTTAAAACATGTGCCGTATTGTATATTATTTATGCACTTTACATGACATGTTTTTTATTCTACTTTTTACTTGCCTCTAAAAACTGCATTAACTTTGATTTTTCATTACATAGATTCTGGTAAAGTAGAAAAACTTGGCAGAAGAGCAAAGCAGAGGGCAGCAAAACGAAAGGTGAAAGAGTTGGTGAAACGAGAGAAGAAAGCCATCAAATCAAAATTTGCGAAAAGTAAAGGAGAGGAAGGTAAGTCTAGTGCGCATTAAGTATATATACGATGAACGATTTTCATTGTTTTTATGCAATTCATCCAGCATCCACGATGCTTTCAACTTTCATTGAAACTCCTTTGAGGTTACGTGGCCGTTGTACAGGTTAGTATTAGCTGCTCAAATGAGAAGACTAGGAGTCTTATTATGCAGAGCCACTGCAGTCGCAGTCGCGCGCCACATCCACAGACGCTCAGACAAGCCAATCCCAGCGATACATGCAATTTATATGAAGCTTATTATACTGAGCTACAGCTATGGCTACGCCCCCTTTAGTCGAGGTCACTGGCCCCACTTACCCTCCCTTCTAGTAGCGACCCCTTGCGGCTGTCGCTTTGGCAGCCGACCATTATTTGCTACGACCCTGAGCCACTCCATTCGCCAACGAGCGCCACAGTTCATGGCTGTCTACAGACGGCCATAACAGTTTCATACTAGCATGTCACTATTTGGAAGTTGTTTCTATTTAGGTCAATGTTCAGTCCTTGATTAGCGAATTAAAAAAAAAATTTCTAGCTCCTGTTCAAAACTGTTTTTGAGTGAATTTATTACCAGTTGGCCTGCTTCGATTTTACTATATATATATCTATCATGGTCAGAAATTTTCAAATCAGCAAGTTTTTATTGTTTGTTTTTCTCTGATGTGAATCATTATTATTTATTTCCACTAATAGTTTTTGGTTCATTTTTGTTATAACTTACCGTATTCATTTTATTTGAGCTCTCGTTCTTCTAATTTATATTCATTTTGAGTTATCTATATTTATTTGGAAATTGGCTTTTCACACTAATCAAAAACTCATTATCATCATTTTTTGCTATTAGTTATGTTTATTGCCTATTGCCTACTTATGTTCACTTGATCTTTAAATTTATTAGTTTTATCTATAACGTCATCTTATCAAATTCTTTTGATCAGTTTACACTGTTATGATACTTTTTCTTTTCTCTTGTACTCGGACTTTGAAGTAATTTTGATAATGATGTCAGTATAATATTGATCATTCTCTAATATTATAGCCTGTTGGATCTACCCATGTTTGCTTGTCCTAGTTCTTTTTACCGTATTGCTCTAATGATATTATGTTACATTATTTTCAATCAAATTTAATATGAGTTATTTTTATAAAATATAGGAGCTCGATTAAATCTTATGTTTTTGTTGATATTAATCTGATCTGTTTTTTTCCCTTTCTTTAGATTTTATTCAGCTCATTTAATTACTCTTCTAATGTAGTTTTTTCTTTAACATTTTAATTCCATATCTATTTGTATAGATCTTAATCTCTTACATTTTTTATACTGTATTTATATGTAAATTGTTCTCTTTTTTAATAGTTTATTTCAAGTTTCATTCAGTTTTCTATTTTTTAGTAGTATAAGGTGTTTATTTCTGTTTATTATTATCACATGATGTATTTTCTAGGTTCATTTGTACTAGTGTTTGCCATAGATCTCTCAAGACCTGGCAACGTAGGTTGTAATAAATATATATCAAATGTTGTTGCGGCATGTAGATAGTTTCAGATTATGAATAACAGTTTTTATAGATCGCATTCAAGTTCTTTAGGTAGATTTTGCAGTTTTTATTAAATCGATGACATTTTGAATACTGAGTGTTTTGTCCGCACCGCAGCTGCGGCTTGCATGCGTGACTGCAGTGGCCTAATGTAATGACTAATGTGGCCAGCCTTGTGAAGCGCGACGGCTCTGTATAATAAGGCTCTAATTATCAGAATTATACTTTTCCCTTTGCTAGTTTTGAATGTGGACTCCACCATTAATTATTTGCATTCCCCATTATGATACACTAGAATGCACTAAGATTTCTCAACGTGTAGAATATATGAAAATGGTCTTCAGGGCTACAAAACTTCAGTAAAAAAAATATATTTCATAATAATGAAACAAGTACTATAGGAAAGAGCAATTCAACTAGTTTTTTCTCATACATTTGGCTGTTAGTTAACCGCTTGCCTGCTAAGAGTAGATAGTAGAGAAATGTAAATGTTTATTGTGCAATCTCTCGTGATGCAGTGTATGTATGGAAATATGGAAAGGACAGTAACTGGCATGATTTGGCTACATATCTTGGAATTATAGCTCATGCCTCAGCTACTCGACGACCTCTTTTTCCAGCAAGATGATTTTCGTTACAATGTTCTACATTTTCTAAGCGCTGGATAGGACGCGCTTGTAAAAGAGAACACGTACATTTTCAGAAAAAGCATTTACGTTTTCTCTACTGTCTACTCTTAGAGGGAAAACGTTCAACTAACAGCCCAGTATATGTGGATAAAAATATTTGACTCTTTTTACAGTACTTTTATCATTCTTACGAATCAAATTATTCTATTGTACTGCATTTTCGTAGCTCCGAAGACTATTTTGATACACTTAACACTTCGAGAATTCGTTATTTCTAATGTATCATTTTGAAACGCCCAGTCCATTTTCATTTTAATGGAAGTTTTAAAAGGGATTTAAACCTGATATCAAAGTGTGGAAGTCATACATGGGGTGGATTCCAATCTGTATCATAGCATAATTCTACAACCTAACCTAAATATGTCTGTAGGTTGCGGTCTTTTTTTAAACAACTGATAATTCAACTAGAACAGAATTTTCTCTGGAAATTATGTTTTATTGAATATTATATGATTTTGAAGCAGATAATTGCATAATAATGCTCAAACCATAAATTCTTATGGAATGCTATTTTGCTTGGAAAGTATTGTTTCTGTAATAATTAATTGTTGCATTGCAGATGTATTGGAAAATGGTAACTTATCCAACGTTAAAAATGATACTTCCCTAACTAAACGTCAGCCACTTTTCGAAGACAGTGACGACTCTAGCATTGTGGATGAAGCCTCGTATGAAGATCCAAGTGATTCCTTCAAAGAGGAAGCACCACTTGAAGAAGACGAAAATGATGATGATGATGATGATGACGACGACGAAGAAGAAGAAGAAGAAGAAGACGATGAATGCAAGGTAATCTACTCTATTAGACTTAACTCCTAAACTCCATCTTTCGACCGAGTGTTTGTAAAAGAATATCGGAGTTTTAACGCTGTGTATTACTTATTATATACAACATACAATTGAAATTGAGTTATTTATAATATTCATCCTGGAGACACATCCAATGCATATAGGATCCGTCCAATATTGTACAATCATACATTTCAATAACGAACTGATTAACTAGTTGATTACAGCAATAGTTGATTACAGCCATATGTTATCAACTTCAATATTGAGAATCGACAAACATATAAAATGGAAACCTTAATATATATATAAATACTACCTACATTACAATCATCGTACAATTCACATATATTATCGTATCATCATCATAAACCCTCATATCATCCATGAATTCTTCCTTTGGATCAACATTTTTTATAACAACAGGATTCCACGTACATGTTCCTGTATACTTTGAAATACCCCATTTATCAAGTAGCTCTTCATTTTTGTCTTAAAAGTGACCAGGTTTTCACAATTTTTTATATCTGGTGGCAGCTTTCTTATAAATTTAAGACCCATGTATGTAGGTTTTTTCTCGAAAAGAGCAGTTCTGTGGTACTGTGAAGCATAGTTACCTTTATTTCGCGTATTATACTTATGTAAGTCACAATTTCTTACAAATTCTTCACTCCTAGAGTACATCACGACTTCAAGAATGTAGAGGGATGGCACAGTTAGAATGCTAAGATCTTTAAAATATTTTTAAAGCCCCTGCATGACACAGGCGGCTTAACTCCTTTTATTGCTCTTACAGCTCTCTTTTGTATTCAAAAAATCCTCTCCAAATTATGCACACTAGAACCACCCACACTAAAATTGCATACTGGACATGAGACATTATTAGGGCATGGTAGACCGCCATTGTCAATTTATTATTTTTCAATCTAGCATTCTAAGTGCAAAAACTCCTGAAGAAATTCTACTACATAGATGCTCAATGTAGTGATCCCAGGACAAGCTACGATCCAATAGGACACCAAAAAACTTTACACAAGGAGGCTGCTTAACATTTATTTAATTTATTTGTACATTTATATCTCTGGTTATCCTGTATTTGTGTTTGAATAGTAGAAACTGTGTTTTGGACTCATTTATTTCAAGCTTAGATCGCTTTAGAATTTGGGCTATAGCATGTATATACATGCTATACATGCATGTATATAGCATTCGATTGTTTGAATGACGGCTTCAATCCTGTTCCTTAATTCGGGTAGATCAGCTGGTAGTGAAAGCACATAAACACAATCCTTTATGAACCCCCAAAGATAAAAATCAGATGGCGTCAGATCGGGTAAACCTGTAGATCTATCATGAGATAAGCTTTTTCAGGGGGCCCTTTGCGGCCAATCCAGCGGTCGGGTACAGTGGCGTTCAACCAATCGCGTACTGCGTTGTGCCAGTGAGGCGGTGCACCATCTTGCCAAATGAAGTTCTGTGGTTCATCTTCTCCAATTGATGAAATAGTCTATGTTCTAGAATATCACGTTAGAAAGTACCAGTTACAATCGCTTCTCAAACAAAATGAAAGGCCCATAAACTTTTCGCCGAAAAATGGTACAAGAAACATTTAATTTAGTCGGGTCTCGTTGCAATTGCATGCCCACAGGAGCTAACAAGCACTGTTTGATTTGCTTTTTCATTTGTTATAATTTTAATTATAGTTGTACATAATAAATACTGCTGAGCGTTAACACTCTGATATTCTTATATAAACCCCCAATATTATAGAAGTTTGCATAAGACAAGTCACGTAGTAGGAACAAACTGTAGTGAGCATGCGCTTTTACAACTCCTAACCGCTTGCACCTATACAAATATATACAACTATACTACTTCTCCCCTTCGAGCGAATTGTTTCATGTTTCGTGCAACTGAATGTAATTGTGTATTGGACTGACCTATAAATTTGGTTGTCATTGGTTATTAGAAAAGTTGGTTCTATGCATTAAATCATGTTTTTATTGTTAGCTAGAACGTTTTGTGTTCAGTGTTTATTATTGTATGCCCAAGTTGAACGTTCCTGCCACTCCACAATGGACTGATTCATCTCATGAAATTGAAATATTATATCATTTTCAGTTTAAATTATCTCATACGTTTTTTAATTACTAGAATCAATGTGTTGCTCACATTTCGTAGATTGGAACACTGGATGATCTGGCTGTCAATGAAGATGAGTCGGAAGCTGAAGAAGATGAGGAAGAAAGCTATGATGAGGATGATGAAGATGATGATGATGATGATGATGATGATGACGAAGAACTTCCAATTGAACGGCAAGCGAAAAAGCTGAGAAAGGAACAGGAACTTGAAGAGTAAGTACTATGTTTCTAGTACTATGTACTAGGTTTCTATTATTTATCTTATCATTCATAATCAATATCAATAGACAAGAATAGTAATTATAACACCAAATCATTCATAAACTAAAGTATTGGAATTATCATACTGTATGTATTAAATGGGTATGTATCATACTGTACTAAATGGGTATATTTAGTCACCTATTCGTTAGATCATAAATCATAAATCTTTATTGAAAATTACAAAGATACAAAAATAATACTATTTGGAAATTAGGTGTCACATAGGTTAGGTAGTGATGTAAAATACCCGAATATTTAAAACTCGGGGTAAATACCCAAAATTCATAAGTACCTGGGTATTTATGAAATCTAGCAAGATTCATTTATGTTTACCTCTGAATATGTTATTATTATCATCCTTGTATGATATATTGAGTTAATCTATAACAACTTATTTACCATTTTTTCAACGACTTAGTACTTCTGATTAAATATTACCCAAAGTTTGTAAATAAACAGGATTTTTCGTGTTTAAAATCGGCATAAAGAGAAGAAACTAGGTAAATAAAAGTAATTCTACAGGTGGGACTGTGTCACACAACAAAAGACTTGTGTGTTGGTAGGGTGGAGGGGGTAGGCATGTGTGCAGTGATGCAACCCTGGAATGCCCAAAAATAAAAATTTCTTATGATATGAAATCAAGACAGCTCCACATTAGAAAAATAGTGAACATTTATGTCTACTGTTATTAAGTTATGTTATGATTTTTATTTTAGAAAATGGATTGGAAGTAGGCCTAACTGACATGTAGGGATAACATTAAAAGTAATGAAAATGTTCAATGCAAATAAATATGCTATTCAGTGTTGCTTCAGCTTGCAACTGGATAAACCTATTTTGAAAAATGTCTTGTCTTTTGGTCTAATTTTAATTTTAAAGCTTTGTGTCATAGGTTTGTTTCATGTTTGTTTAAGTATTTTTTATTTTAGTAGTAAATTTTCAAATACAAATTTTTTCTCAAATTCAAATTTATTAAAAAAAATTAATTAAATCAATCAATTTACATAATCAACTTATCTTCTAATATGTGTTTCCCTATAGGAAAATTTCAATACATAATAAATCATATAGCTTACTGAAACCTCTCATGCATGCACACATTCACACACAAGTCCATGTAAACAAAAGATCTTGAACAAAAATCCTTTTAAAATTATTATTGAATCTTACCATCCTACAGACTGAGTTTTTATTATTTTCTTGGGTTAGTTTACACATACTAGGTCAAATTTTCCTCTCTCTAAATAATAATTATTAAGGTTCATTTATAAACTCTTTTTGTCATATTCAATAAAATCCCTACAAAAATCAAAGAAATCATAAATACCCAGGTCCTGGGTAAAATGCTAGTGGGGACCATATGAAAAATTGTTAAACACATTTGATCATCATTTTACTATCCTTACAGGATAGTAATTGCAATAAGACAACTCAATCTTCTCTAAATTCAATAAAAATTGTAAATACTCAGATTTTTGAGTATTTACTCGGGCCACATCACTAAACATAAGTAATAAAACCTGGCCGCGACAGGTTTTTTAAAATTACTATCTAGCTTTTAATATTGTAACATTCTACATGCACGAGTGTTTCATGTAATGTTATCAATACTTGTTATATAATCACCGGTAATAATAAAAAAAGTCTACAGAGCATTGATCCGGAAATGCTTCGTTAAAGAGTTGAAGGTGGCGGTGGTTACTGGCTATCCCCATCAGTTTACATATTCACAAATTTTTAGTGCCTTTTTATTGGTAAATTGGTCAGGTTTTATGTGTAGAATTAGCTGAAAAATCGAATAAAAGAAGTAAGAAGTCGATAACTACAGTAATTTTTTAAAATATTATACAGGGATATGTCTGATCGATCGATTGCAGCCCTAGAAGTAGCAAACATGTACCAAACATGCCTTGCAAAAATATTTTTTCAATTGCTATTTTCCATACTCCATTTATTAATTGATATTCCATTCATCTATGAAAGTAACTGCATCATTTTGGAAACTTTTAATAATGCAATATTCTGTCGTACAATATTCTCGCACTAAACTCTGTTGCTCTGAATTCTTTTTGACAACCACGTTAACCGTAACTTTGTTGAATAAACCGGATATGTAACTTGAAACGGTAAGGAGATGTTAGCTTCGATTTGCTCAAACTCTAATAAATAACATTAGCATTTCCACATTAACAGAATTTCAGCTAGGAAAACCTGCTGAAAATATTTTGGTTTCAGAATGTTTTCTGATTTTGTCGCGGGCCGTTTGAGGCCTAGCTGTCGCGGGTCGGATCTGGCCCATGGACCGTAGTTTCGAGAACCCTGACCTAATCCAGTGTCTTTGCCTTCTATATTTTAACTTTTACAATTATTTTCACATTAGATTTATATCATATCCGTTAGTAATATTACATATTGTAAAATTGGAGATTTCTTCAGAAACATGTTGGTTTATTGAAAATCGTTTTGTATTTTAACTTTGGAACTTTTACTTGGGTTTAAAACGTATCTTAAAAACTAAGATTATCAAGAGTGTTTTGAGTCTCTAGTATCAAGTCTTCAGTTTTCCTGGATTTCTTGTTCCATGACGAACTGCGTTGTTAATATTAACTTTTCAAGTGAATTCAACGACTTTCAGTCAAATTTTTATTAAGAATTTCGAATTTCGTTTTCGAATCTTGGAGATCCATTTTCAGAGGCGTCCTCATTGGACTCGAAAACGTTCGGCCTACAGAATAAGTAAATTCTACTTATTCTTGATAAAAATTAAGTCGTTGAATTCACTTGAAAAGTTAATATCTTCAGTTTTATTGTTTTCATGCTTATAATACGTATGTTTCAGGAAATTGGCAAAAGAAGAAGAGCAAATGCAGATAAACGTTGTCAGTAAAGATGTATTTGTGTTTCCATCTGAATTTGAAATGAACGAGCCAATGGCGATTGCTGACATTGAACAGAGGATCAGAGATGTTCTGATGGTATTGATGAGTTTCAAACAGTACCGAGATCCAGAAAAGTAAGTTTCTTATTGTAACTCGACTTTCATCTGATTCAACTGAGCATAAACAGCATTGGTCGTAACAGTGAAAATGTGACTGGTCGACTAGACTTGCACGGCTACTGTGCAACTTGGCAACACTGTGCCCCTTAAGCGTAATAATGCAATGTAAGGTTTGCTCAGACTATAGTCACATTGATAAATTCTCAGATTATTATTTTGTTTCAATATGTATATTTCATTTATTTGATATGAAAGCACGTATAAATTTCAGAAAGGGAAATAGAATAAATTTAGTTTTAAAGCTACCAACTAACTGTATATTGCGTGATAATCAAGGCGAGCAGTATTCCATTTTTTTTTCAATCATTTTAATAAGTGAGAATGAAACTGTTTTTTCATTATTTTTGTTGTAGATCACGCAAAGATTATATAGCTCTGCTAAAGAAAGACTTGTGTACATACTTTAGCTACAATGAGTTTTTAGTGGAGCAATTCGTGCAACTTTTTCCTCTCACTGAACTGATGGATTTCCTAGAGGCCAGTGAGACTCAGCGACCGCTTACAATCAGGACCAACACTCTAAAGACTAGGAAGCGAGATCTTGCTCAGGTAAGCTAAAGTTGATGTCATAGTCTAAATATTGTTATTCCAAGAGAACAACTAAAATAGTTATCAAATTTTGAGAAAAGATTGCTAAAATGCAGTTGCAGTTGCTCATTAAAACTTGGGTTTGTACGCTTGAACTCACATCTATAATTTTTTTTACAAGCTGCAATCAATATCTGAAAATGCTTTATTTCGTTCAATCAGTCTTCTGTGTATTGTTGATGTTGATGTAGTATATGTCCATAATGAATAATATTCTATGTTGTCACAGTATCATACTATGTTGCTGCTCATATTCTATATCAGGCGACCGAGCTTCACTCGATGGTCAATGTCTGATTCTAATATGTCTGCAATTACTATAATGTTTTAATCGGTTCCTACAATCTATCTCTACATAAATGTCTATTCTCTACAATACGATATGATTTATTATCGATTGTATTTATTCGAGTGTGGTTTCGGACAGGCTGTTTCATCCAATGTAAAAATTGAGTATTGAAATTTAAATGTTGCATATTTATCTTCCTCCAATCCTAAAGTCCAATTTACTCACGTCTTTCAAACTATGTTGAATCTTATCATATTGGCATCAAATATTGACTTTTGAACCAAAGTCTTGTTAATGTTTGGCTCTCCAAAATTTGTAGTTCTTGCTCCAATAGGGTGTGTTAAATTTGTAGTTAATTAAAAATGACATATTAATTATTTCAAAGTCAATTCATTTAAAAAACAATGCAAAATGTGGATGCTGCAGTCAGCAGAGACCAAAACAAAGAAAAAAATCTATAAAATCTCATCATGAAATTTAAATGTTTATAGGGTCGTAAATTCTTACAAGTAATTAAAAAGAATGAAAATTGACTTTCAAAACATGCCATGGATATGTAAATATTATAACATCTATATAATGAGAGTACGGGTGTGTTTGTTTGTGTGTAACTGATTTTACTAAAACGACAAAGATTTGGAACACACCTTCCTCTAAACTCGATTCAGTGCACCGCAAAGCCCAATTTTTTATCTTCCTTTCAGACTTTTCAAAATTAATGTTAAAATTTCACTTATGGGGCACTATTACTGTTTCAAAATGTGATTAGATGCAGGAAGCTCATAGAACAGCGGATAACATGATACGTCACTATGGTGATAATATAGATGTAACGCCGAGATGTCTTTAAGCCGAAACAACAGATTAGCTCAGTATCAATATTACAGATGTTAATTACCCATTGTCATGCGAGCTCACTTATTGTGTGTATTGAGCTTTTCCTTTAACACATTAATCGAAAGAACAACAAAACTTTGCAGGTGGTTAGAGCTGCAAAGATAACATCTATTATTGCCGGCATTCTCGCACAAGTAGTATCACAACCGACCATTCATTGGGTGGGCTTAAAGCACTCTCGAATGGTCATATCCCACACGACAAAGTTGCTAAAAAGGTAGTTTACTTATAAAAAAAACTAGAAATTCACATCGTCAGTGCAAAAAAAAAACAGTTTATTTGTGAACTTCTCTTCTCCTCTTTTCAAACAAATGAGCTGTAAGGTATTTCACTCAAATCAAATAAAAAATTGCTTTATCCCACAAATCAATAAAAGAAATGACAATAACACAGAAAAAATAACTTAAAAATAACAATAGCTTTTAAACATAATAAAGTAATGTAATGGAATGAGCATACATGGGCAACTATGGCCTGAAAATTGCCTTATGGCCTTTCCCAATTTCGTAATTTTGTGATCACTGCCATCAGTTATCTAACAGAAAATAAAAACTTCCTCCAAACTGGATTTCCGGGCAGGACCGGGTAAAATGCTAGTATGTAATAATGGTGATTCCTAATGCTCTGTCATGTGAATTCATGTAGTTTCAGTTTACTCGAAAGGGGTTATTTGTGCACTCGCTTGAATTCTGGACTGTATTTTATTTTTCTATTTTTCAGGCACTAATCAGTAGAGGCGTGAATGTTGAATCAGTAGGGAAATGGTCAACAGTTGGACTTGTTGTCTACGAGTCTCCAGTACCAATCGGTGCTACTCCAGAATATTTGGCAGGCCACTATCTTCTGCAGGTATGATGCAAATATTGTTGTATCTATTATATTTATTCAATTTTTCTAATACGGCTTTCATTACCGAACCCGTAGGTTTTCCTAAGTATTCCTACTTCATTGATGTAAATTCGAATGCGGAAAATATTGATGATGATGACCTAGAGTTATTGAGGAAGCTGTTACAATTGTTATCAAATTGCTAAATGTTGGCAATACACTATCTCAAAATTAATTTTATTGTATATCTAAAGTTATAATTGGATTTAGAACCACCGGGTCAGGGCTCAACTAAACGAAAGATCCGTTATTGTGCTTTGAAGTATGTTAGCCATGTCGTACTGCTAATGATGTCTTTCGCAATTATAATCGTAGAAAACATTGTTCAACAATAAAATATATTTTACAGGACACAAAAGATCGTTTGTGTAATCTGATCTGTTGAAAACATTCAACCAGTGCTGCCACAGACACCCATCCAAGTGCTGGAGATACAGCACATCCTCACTATTGTGGGGGTAAATAAATCGATCACATACATTAATTTATAATACAAGTATATTTGATAACTGAATAAGCACTCAATCGTTATAAACTCTGGCGCGCTATCTCCATTCTATTATAAAGTTATGCATATGTGGACATCCATAACCCTCAAATTCATGCCTTAAATCAGTGTACTGTGGGTCGTCTGATGATGCTCTTAACAACAGAGTGAAACGGCCCGCCATAACGTGAGTCACAATTTCCACTTGAAAGTGTATTTAAAATTTTAATAAATTAAATTGCTAAATGCTGATTTCGACTGAAGGTGATTCTTCGGACCTCAACATCATGTGTTTGTCCAAACAGCATACTAAGCAATCGCAGAGTTACGTAGGTTGCGATTCATGTTCTCACCGACCTAACAGAGTTGTATCTATGCCAAGCCCCCAAAACAAATTTGAAGCTCTATGCTTAACAGTCCGCTCCCACCTTTACACTAGAGACATAGAGTATTCCAATTTCACTTGATATAGTATTTGATCATCATGACTGAATTTTAATCAATATTATCAACAATACAACCAGGGGGTTGTAATAATGCGTTGGTAATTCAGATTGTTTAGCGTGTGTGTAGCCTATTATTAAACTGTATGTATCATCATTATCACAATTTATGCTGGTGATTGCAAAATAATCTAATGTCATTCAATCATCATTTACCTGGTTCAGTTCAATGTCATCACAGATTTATAGTTCTATGTTCATGGCTCTTGTGTCGAGCAGACCATGATGGTCCAATAGATTCATATTCTAACAAAGGTCTGAAAATACATATTTCTTCCTCATTCTTATTTGACATGCTTTACTATATTTTGCAGGGTGCATCAAGTATGTTGCCAGTGATGGCTTTGGCTCCGCAAGAGAATGAGAGGATTTTGGATATGTGTGCTGCACCAGGTGGAAAAGCATCGCATATTGGTAGGTTCCTTCCCACCATGTTTTATCTACTGTGTCTGCAGCGTATGAAACGCTTTTCTGTACAAAAATAGAGAATAGCCTATGAAAACTTATGCACTGTCATGAATTGTATTATACTCATTCCGGTTTTAGATTGACTCATCATTGATTGGAGTCTGCTGTAGAAATAATATTCCTGCTGTTTAGAAAATCTGTAGAAAATATATGTTTATTTTTGACAAACTATTCATTTCATTGATAAAGAGATGTTATTTTTACATTTTTTGCCTTCATTAAACCTGTTTCATTATCGTAACCTACCACAATCTTGAAAGGATTGTATTGCTGATAGCTATGTTTTAAAAAATATCAAGTTCTATAGCCTTGTTTTGAATGGCATACATATAGTTACAATAATAGTAGTGTTATGACTATTTCATTATTGTAAAACATTGACATACTTAGTGCATTAATAGGAGTTGCATTCAGTGGCGTAGCCAGGATTAGATTTCGGGGGGGGGGGTGGCTTAGCCAGGATCAAATTTCGGGGGGGTGGGCTCACCAAGGGGGGTATAGGAGGGTCCGGATTTTTTTGAAAATTTAGTGGTGTGAAAAGCAAATCTAGACAACTTGTTAGGCTCTAAAGTTCAAAAGAAAGTTTTGAAAAATTACTACCCAAGAACCTAGGTGGCCAGGTTTGAAATGATAAAGTTTGATATACCGATATCTGTGACTATTTTGAGTCAAAACCCTTGAATTGGAACTAATCATACTTAACTTATGTACTGAATCTCAAAATTAATACTAATTATTATTATAAGTTTCAAAAATTTATGTCAGCCTAAAACGAACCAACCCAAAGTTCATGAAATCGGAATTTTTTTTAACCATAGCACACTGATTTTACACGCTTGCATAAAACTTGCATTTATTTGTGTGTTTTCATTTATAAAATCCCAATTTCATGAACTTTGGGTGCGTTCAGGCTAGTGGGTTATACTGAATTTTAACTTCAAAACTAAATTTTCTACAAGATGAGTTTATTCAAAAATGTGATTTATCAATAATTAACAAAGTTAATCCACTTCAAACTTGAAAATTGCATTTTATTTAATGTAATAAATAAATAAATAATTATGGTAGTCACAGTTTTCTAACATGTTTTATTCGATTTCGTAGCTCATTTTAAATCAAAATTATCCATTTGAGCACCCAACAAGTTTCTATATAAGTAAATATTGAGGAAAAATTTGAAAAATGCATTAATCTCACTATAACTGTAGCTATATTCCATTACACAAACAGGGTTTCTGTAATCTGTTCGTTATAATACAACAAAACAGATACAACCCTTTAATAAGTCCTTATCTATTAGTTATTTGAGAATTTCTTATTTCTGAAATTTCGGGGGGGGGCCGGGCCCCATGGGCCCCCCCCTGGCTACGCCACTGGTTGCATTACTTATAAAATTACTTGGGTAATCTCTCAAGGAAAAGGATTTCATTTTATTAAAATGTTACTTGTAATTAGGTTGTTCGGAACCCACCTTAAACTGTAGGTTCAACTCATCAATCACCATCATCCAATTCATTACCCACGCACAGGTCTCAGTCCTATGTGGGCTTTATCCTCCGAAAAAAAATAGTTGCCTAGTTTTTCTAGGGACGTTTTCGATGATAAAGTAGTTTTATTATCAATTATTTTGTTAAATATGAATACTTTCCGTTTATTAGGGCAATTTATCTCCTGACCCAAACATCAAAGTTAAATGCCGTATATTTAAAATTAAGAAACGTATCTTAGAATCTTGTAGATGGTCTTTGATGCTTTCCATGACGAAATACTTAATGAACAATCTAGTATTAAAACTGACACTGTATTTCACTTTTAAATAATGTTTTACTCACATATATTTGAGTTGCTTGAGGAATGCATTTCACTTCTGAAAAGAAGCTTCGTTTCAGAAGTGAAATGCATTCCTCAAGCATCTCAAATATATGTGAGTAAAACATTATTTAAAAGTGAAATACAGTGTCAGTTTTAATACTAGCTTGTAGATGGCTTGAATTTCTACCAGCCAGTATATTTATAGTTTTTTTCTTTATTTTTCTTAACATATCCTTGCAGCACAACCTTGAATCGAATGTCATGATCACTGTAACGATAACTTACATTTTATATTGTCATCATTTTTCAGCTGCTGTTATGAAGAACACAGGCACTCTTTTCGCCAATGATGTGAACAAAGAAAGAGCCAGGGCAATAGTAGGGAATTTTCACAGGCTGGGTGTCATCAATTCGGTTGTATGCTCTTATGATGGAAGAAAGTTCTCAAAGGTACTATTTTTCAATGTCTCCTGTTGTTATTCATTCATTTATATTCGTCTAATCTTGTGGAAATTTGCAATTTTTCTATTGCTAGATTTCATTTACATTTAGGCATTAAGAAGCGAGTTGGCTAAGATACAGCGAAACACGAGAAATATTCCAGTCAAATTAACAAAAAGTAAAGAAAAAATTCCAACAGGGCTGATAACTATTGAACGATTCATCGTATCAATCATGATTTTGGACAATGTAACATATTCAAAATTTGTGAATGGAGCAGTTTTGGACTTGCGTCTGTTGCACCTTCACATTCGTTGTAAATTTGTCACAATAAATAAATAAAATAAACAGACAGCTCATTGAGACGGTCCAGTCCATATTCATGTAATACATGTTGTCATAACTACTAAGATTTTTGTTTTCAGGGGGAACAGTAATCTGTATCCTTTATTTTATATGATGCAAAATTTAACAAAATTATCCAATTTTACAAAATTTTAGACCAAAATAGGAGTTGAATAAAGAAGTTAATAAGAACCTTTTTCTTCTAGATAATGCGATTCCATAAATTTTTTACACTAATATTACATTACTTCACCTCTCATAACGAAGCATTTCAAGGCCTATGTTTATATGAACTTTTTTTCATTATTTTGTTGAGTACAACAATCCCACGAAGTATTGGGCTATGCAAAACATTCTGTATAATTTGTCTCTGGCAGTTCATTTCCCTACTTAATTTTCAATTTTCAACGAAATGTAGAATCAAGAATATTGTAGAAGGCTTCTGTCAATTTTTGATCGTTTATGTCTTATAAATTTGATAAACGTGAAATTAATCATCATTAGTTGTAGTGTTTTAAAAAGAGATTAAGAGAGATATTATAGTTTCATTGATATGGTTATTATGGTACTTTGTGAATTTTATATTATTTATATTTTGCTAAGTTTGAGTGGTAGAGAAGACTTCTTTTTCAACAGATATTTATATAATCTATTATATACATTCAATAAAATTCTCCCAAATTAGATAGCGATTAATTTTTCACAGGTGTTGGGAGGCTTCGACAGGGTGCTGTTGGATGCCCCCTGCTCTGGAACGGGTGTGATTTCCAAAGATCCATCGGTTAAAGCAAACAAAGACAAGCAGGATATTCAACGCTGCTACAATCTACAGAGACAGTTGCTTCTAGAAGCAATCGACTGTGTAAATGCTAAATCACCAACTGGAGGATATATTGTTTACTCGACTTGCTCAGTTATTGTGAGTATTGTACGAGATTAATTACTATCCACACATCATTTAAGTTAGGATCAATGTTTGATCCATCAAATGAGATGAAAATAGTTTTTATCCAAGGCACAATTGGAACTTGAATGAGTATTTTCTTCTAGTTGACCCGAAATTACTATGACTTTATTTTGTTTATAACTTATGGACTTGGTGGTGGTATTACTCAATTGTGATTAGCATTCTCACTATTAGTAAGAACCTGACAGAGCCTTATTGAAATCGTGCTTTTGTCTTGGCAAGATCGGTTGTTCGATTATCGATAGTAAAAAGATTTTTCTATCAATAATTTTCAACTTCATCGGCCGAATGGTCATCTCTGTTATTGTTTAAATTTTACTTGATTCTTAACCCAAAATAGGTACTAAACCTTAGGGTAACCTATTTTTTGTCTATTTTGAATGTAAATGTCATGTATTATAGTTTATATATGGAATTTTGAAAATGGTGTGATTGTTTATTGTTATGTATAGCCTATGTATACGATAGTGTAAATGCGAAAAATAAAGTATTTTGATTTTTTTACTTCAACTTATTAGTTTTGTATTAGGCTATTACTTTTCACTCCATCAATAATGGTTTACATGTTGAGTGCTTCGATACTCTGTTGAATCGGTTTATCCTGCATGATATTTTTACGTGATTGTGAACGTAAAGCGAGTTACAGTCCGTGAAGTTTCATATGAGGCCTGACCAGTAGCACTGGTTGGCGTGGTGCGTACAGCGCGGTGTGAAGGAGAATCGCTTTTGTCACTTCCCCTACGCATATTGTTACGAATCTTTCCCTCTCATGAACTTTACTCTGTCGTATCTCGGAACAGAATGGGCCGGTTGTTTCCCCCTCTCCAAATCTAAACTTTTATTTTTTTGTGTGAACGTGACATCACTCGATTTCGGGATCATTAAAAAATCCAATATTCCTAAACTTTATTCACTCATTTTACTAATCAAAATATGTTCTTACCTTTTGTGAAAATCCAATTTGTATAATTTTTCTCGTATTTACATGGCATTATGGCATGCATAATTTATTTTTTGAAAGATTTTTCTATTATCATTACAATAGATCCTCTTCTTTAGACTCAATTTAAGATATTCAACGATTGCTTCTATTTTCAGCCGGAGGAGAACGAATGGGTTATTGACTATGCTCTGAAGAATCGTGATGTGAAGCTGGTGGACACAGGACTAGACTTCGGCAATGAGGGATTCTCAAGCTTTCGAAACTTGAGGTGAATACAATTTAATAGATTTACTCATTTTTATTATTGTTCAAAACAAAGCATTATTTGTGATTACTCCCTGCAGTTGTCAAGGCTGATCATTTACAGGAAGAGTGGGTTTGGATTAAATCCTCTAATCTTTCAAATCTGTTTTACTGTATCTTATACTTGGATGACAATTTTAACCATCTCTATTCAAATAACGAAATTTGAGTTGGTGATGCTTTAAGCCTCGGTTTCCAACTGTGCGGATTCAGGCAAAAGGACTGTGGACGGGGTCGAAATACACTATTCCTGCTCCTGCCCTGTCCACTGTCCGTTTTGTCTGAATCCGCGTAGTTCGAAACCGAGGCTACAAAACAGTTTTGTACTTTAGTTAGTTTCAGCACAGCACCTGAGACAATGTTCAGGACTGCAAGATGTTAATCCGATTTAAAAAAAAAAGATAGTTTCTACATTGTGTTATACAGCATTCGATAAAAATTATTATATTTCTGATACTATAATATTGTACTATTTGTTGAGTAAATTTACATTGTTGATGCATGGTTACTGATTTGTCTTATATATAGTTACTGATTTGTCTTTTCATATAGAGATCAGAAACTAGGTTGTTTAAATTATACTGAAACTAATACTGTATTATATAGTAACTGTATTTTTAAAATATATTATGTGGTTCTATATTATCATTTTTTCAATCTATGATAAAGTCTGAATAATAATAATCGATTTTGACTCAAATTGCACGCAAAATCATGACCCTTGATTTATCTAGAATTTTGTCATGTTATTATTTCTATGTTTATAATGGTTACCAAAATGTAATCAAATTTGAACTTGAACAAGTATTTTTTTAGTTTTTTCCTGAGTCAGCCATCAATTATTAAGTTTCAAAATCACGCAACGTGAATAGATACTTCATGTAATTCAAATCTAGTTTTAGGAAATTATGGAGTTTCAATTGTTAATATTTGAATGGAATTTAGATGGAATTATGACTAAACATACTGTATTTAGAAATTTTATTGAAACTGCGGAAAATCCATATTATAGTATCAATATACAGTAATTGAGTTGAATGGACATATATTAAAAAAAAATCTATTCCTACGTACCTGCAAATGCTGTACTTGATAAAATTTGAAAAAAGAGTTTTTGAGTCTAGACTATGAAAAGGAGTACGTAAGTTTTGTGCTCTTACTTTATACTTAATTTCTATTGGTTTACTGTAATGAATTACTTTGAGTATGGTATAAAATTAAGCCCTGAATTTCTTTTCATCTACGTCAAACTATTGCTAATGATATGTTTCTCTCGTTTTTCCTATGATTTGCTTCTTTATTATTATGTTCTAACAGACATTCAACTCTATTCTCAGGTTCCATCCATCTTTGAAGCTAGCCAAGCGGTATTACCCACACACTCATAACATGGATGGCTTTTTCGTAGCAAAACTAAAAAAGTTCTCGAATATCATTCCAAATAGCGCAAAGAACCCTGAACATGATAATACAGATTGGCTGGAAGCTAAAATCAGTGATAACGAGGATGAGGAAGAAATGCAGGATGAGAAGCAACAGGAAACTACAAATGAAGAAAACAAAAACAAGCAGATTAACAAAGGGGCAATTAAACAGGAAAATAACCAGCAGAGTAAAAAAGGGACAATGAAGCAGGAAAATAACAAGCAAAGTAAAGAAGGGTCAATGAAACAAGAAAGTAACAAGCAAAGTAAAAAAAGGTCAATGGAACTTAAGAATAGCAAGCAAAGTAAAAAAGGGTCAATGGAACAGAAGAATAGCAAGCAAAGTAAAAAAGGGACAATGAAACAGAAGAATAACGAGAACGGCAATAATAAGGTGGCAAACGATGGGACAAGTAAAAATATTGTTGACAGAGAAGCCAAGGATGGAAAGAAAAGGGAAAATGGAATTGAAGCAGTTGAAGGAAAACAAACGAAAAACGCAAAAAGGAAACGGAAGCAGAAAGATTTGAAACGGTTAGGTATTAAAAATGACAAATAAAGTTTCATTTTTACAGTTGTAAATCTCTCATTACCAGTTCCCAAGTGTATGTTTATGTTCTGTATATCACTTATGTGTGCACTGTACAGAGAATAGTTTCAAAGTGGTTTACAACTCTGAAAGCGTATAGAAATTTATTGATTGAACGCATTTAAATTTAGAGATGGAGGTGCCACCTCGCAGCAGAAAAGTTCAACATAAATGTCACGTAATGTTGCAATAAAAGTTCAACGTAAATGTTCAGGTTCACTGTGACTGCCAATGGTGATTAGGTATGGTAAGCATTGCACCAGTAATCAATTTTCTTCAGCACAAGCTTATAGCACAATCATGCCCTCGCAGTTTCCAGTGTGTGCTAATTATTTTCATCATCATTCAAGAATCCAACATTTTGAAAATTGAAATTATTATAAACTTGCATTTACAACAGCACTTACTTTTTTCTGTTGTAAATGCAGGTTCATAATCATCATTTAAATCGATAATTATTAACAGTTCCTGTAAGGATGAAAACTACAGAAGGAAATAAAATGTGGTTTCTAGCTGAGGTTTCTTATGAGTGTCGAGGATTATTGTAATGATGAAAGCTAAGCGTCATAAATACAGAGTGTTTCGGAACTCTCTACCAATACTTCTAGGCAGTGTTTTTGGACCACTAACAAAAGCAAATATTGTAATAAAAATTTTCCAAAGCCCAGTTACTCACACAGCCGCCATTTTGTTTTTTCACACATAATTTTTTTATTCAAACATTGAAAATATAATTTTGAAATTTTGCATACAGCTTTATAACAATTAAAACAATCTTTATATCCATAAATTTTAATCCATAACTTACAAACAAAGAATAAAATGAAAGTTTAATTACAAAGAATAAATAATCATGAGAATGAAAGCCTTGCAATGACAGTTGAAGAACTGCAACCTGCTTCCAACTACCGCACACCCTAAAAAGTAGCATATCTCTGTTAATTGTTGCCCAATCTTGAAAAATGAGGAATCGTTAGATTTGCAATAGAAATATTTAAAAAAAGTTATTCCAGGCAAATTTTGATACCATTATCAATTTAATCCTGTTAAAAGATTTTAAATGGCCGCCATTTTTTTTATTGTTGGAAAATTTTATTTATTTTTTAAAGATTTTTATAAAGCTGTATGCAAAATTATACGTTCAATGGTTTTTTAATAAAAAAATAATGTGTGAAAAAAACAAAATGGCGGCTGTGTGAGTAACTGTGGACTTTAGAAAATTTTTATTACAATAATTTACTTTTGTTAGTGGTCCAGAAACACTGCATAGCAGTATTGGTAGAGTTCCGAAACACTCTGTATATATTTTAAAGGATGGAGCCCACTTACAGTGGCGTAACTAGAGTTGACTTATGGGAAACCCCCCCCCCCCCCCCCCCGGTCAACCACTCTTACATATTACTCTCATCAAAAAATCTCAGAATATAGATATAATATAATTATATTCTACAAAAATCATGCTGGGTAAAGGAACCAGAAGCTGACGACCCCCCCCCCCGCCCCGCCCAGCTGACACATCTCCATATTTTTTCTTATTATTAAGGCCATAGTGGGTAGTTTTGAAATTCAAACCATTGAGAATTGAACTGGTATTTTGTGGTACCATTGAATCATGTGCTAGGCAACATTTTTGATGGGGAAAAATACTTTGAGAATAAGCTGTCAGACAAGAATCCTTCATTTCTAGGTGGAATTCTATAGGAAATATCGAAGTAAGAGTGTTTGAAAATATCAAAGTACTGTCAAAATAATCATTATTTAAAATTAACTACTGCTTAGAATGCTAGAGCTTGAATATAATTATGTTGATTATACCGTGAGTATTAGGGGATGATTTTCATATTTCATGTTAATTGGGGGGATGTCAACGTATTAAGTATATTTTTCAACACATACACAAGTAGCTGACATGGTATGGATATCAACTTCTGGTGGTGACAAAAATAGGGGTGTCAGCTGGTGTAGATGTCAAGTGATTTTAAAATCAAATCAAAATTAAATTTGTATCGAAATTTATTCTAATTTCAATTAGCCCTTAAATGACTTGAATAATTTTTTTTCAAATTCATGTACTTTATTCACTTGAATAAAAATATTAAAAACATAGAATACAATAAAAATTAAGTGTATTCCTCATTAGGCTATATAGCCTGTGTGGAGGAATGGTTTGTCTCAACATCAGAAATTGTACAGTAAATAAGAAAAGACAATAACAATATCTTATAAAATAGAACTAAAATACTGCTGCTATGAACTAATGACAGTTATATATATTCTTCAAAAATATAAAGAAAAAATAGATTCTGAATTTTTTTATTAATCCAGACAATAGTTCCAAAGTTAATAGATAATATTCATGAACTGACTTACTAAGGAGGTGTCAGCTACAGGTTCCTTTATATTAGCTTCAAATTTAATAAATAATCTTTCTAATTTTTACTTTTTCTAATTGTTTTTTAAACACGTTGACTGCCACATGACCCAATATTGAGTCATCCTTGCATTGCCTGACAGGCCACATGATCCCGTATTGGGTCAGGTTGCTTGAGAAACTCTAAGTCTTTCTTGGCTACATGACACATTACTGGATCATTCTAACATGTGTTTCTATGCAGTATCGGATTGCCATGGCCTCACAGCACAGTTCAGTGTTTGTAGCATTCCGATATCGACTTTTATAGTCGAGATATTTCATTTTGAATTAAACATTTATTTTTCAAATTCCTGTTGTGCAAAAATACTTTTTCACATGGTTTTTATGACAAAACTTGTGATGAAATTCAATAAAATGATGATGAAAATCAATGAAAACTATGAGACAAGCAATTAAGATGGCATTGAATAATAATTTGCAGGTCTGCCTCAAAACACAAAAAAACATAACCTAGAATTCTTGCTTTTACAAGCAGAGTTTGTTTTGGTTTCTAGAACTCTGTTCTGATCCATCTGTTGACTGGAAAATACTGGAAGTGTTGGATAAAATATATTATATAATGAAATATTATCCATTACTAGTGCTATAATTCGCTAATAAGGGATGAAGAATAATGAACATTTTGTCTGTGAACTGAAAATACTTAGTAATGGATAAAATTTATTTATATTATAATATATTCCATCACAGGTGCTCTTTGAAGTACACAAAAATAATTTATCATCATTATTTGGCATGACTCATATTTGGGTCAGGTGGCTCTGGGAGATGGAATATTGTGACTGACTTGACTGTCAGGCCAGATGACCCAAATTTGTGTCATGGTTCATATTGACATTTTCCTTGAATTTTCATAATGCAACTGAAATATACTATGAAAATATAGAGAAAAGGTATAAAATCTTGGAAAACTGAATGAAAATAACGCATGGCCTGGGGCCATTGTATATGGAAAATAGTGTGGCAGCGAACGTGTTAACAATTTTTTAAATTTCTTCCAAGCAATGGGGGGGGGGGGTGTTACGACCCCCAAAACCCCCCCTCGTTACGCCTATGAGCCCACATAAGTATGAGATCTATGCAAGGGTAAAGAGTTGGATGAGTTGCACCTACAGTTTTAGATGGGTACCGAACCACCGGGAAGTGATTTTACCGCAGAGAAGTCTTTTTTTGCTGACCAATGCAATTTGTCAACCTGCCCAAGAGAGCGTTGCTTATCTAGTCTGATTGAACAGATACCTGCTATGGCTCAAGGCTATTCAAACGTATTAACTTTTTATGTGAATTCAGCTATTTAAAACGTTGATATTGGTATTTTATTTTGGATTACTGTCTAGAACAGTTTTTTTTCTAGTACGTCTACGATCGATTTTTGGTTAGGTTTGTTCGCCGACCAGACCGCCCAGGACGATTTGGTCTGTGAACGGGACGATGTCAAACTTGCACGCCGTCAAGCTCGGCTAACGTCAACGTCGCACGCCGTCACCATGGGCTGAATTCCTAAGTGTGCCTGGTTGGCGGTGCATGCAACGACAAACTGGCACTCATCCAATTTTTTCACCCGGCGCCAAAGCTGCACGCCGTCACAGTGTACTGAATTCCTAAGTGTGCCAGGTTGGCGGTGAATGCAACGACAAACTGGCACTCGTTTGATTTTGTCAGCTGCACGCCGTCACAATGGGCTACTTTTAGGCCCTTCGCACACGAGTCATTTGCAATTTGGGTGGTATCCTTTAGGACGACCTAACAGTTTGATCGACCTACTGCTAGCGCAACCTGTAACCAAACCTAACCTGGCTAGATGTGACTGAACCACCTTTGTTTACTAGGTCGGTCAAAACGCCGTGCTAACCATAGACTAAGTATATGACAAATGTCATAAATAAAAACCTCCCAGGGGAACCTTGGAAAATGCCAGTACAACATAATATCAAATAATTAATCGATTTGATAGTGTAATATTAAATGAGTGAGTATCTGACTGTATCAAGGTATTTCCAATAATTGATGGTAGACACAACCATTCTTAAGAGTGCCAGGTTGTCGTGTGCATGCAGCGTCAAGCTGGCACGGTTTTATTCTGTCACCCGGCGCCAAAGCTGCAAGCCGTCACAGTGGGCTGAATTCCTAAGTTTGCCAGGTTGGCGGTGCATGCAACGTCACCGTGGGCTGGAAAACCAGCCCAGCTTGACGGCGTGCTAGTTTGGCGGGGTCCCCTGTGAACAGCCCTACACACTACACACACGATGGACCAGCACGGACGGTTTGTTCTTGTCCTTGGATACTCCATTGCATCGGTTCATGTTTTAAGTGAAGATATAAAGAAAACCCTCGACTGTTTAGAACTGAAAGTAATGAAGTAGCCAAATCATGCGAGTAGAATCAGTGTTTGATGGAATGTTAACAAGTTTATAATAAATTTACTTTGAATAAAACTTTATTAGTTGAGATGAAGCTATGGCAAGTCTGTAATAAACTTTTCCCGGTTTCTTTCACCAAACCCTTCTACACCATAAACATGTTTTAGCAATGGTTTTCACGTTCTCTCTGTTCTGACGCAGAAATTTTAAAACTTTAAGAAATGGGTTAATTACCCATTTTTATCGCATTTTATTTACCCATTTACGTTACGTTTACAGAGAAACTGGAACGGGTATTCTACCCATCGATATCTATACTACAACTGGATCGCGCGCTGTGTGTTGGAGTTTCGGTCCGGCCACTCGGCTCTCCCCCACCACTAGTCCGAACATATTCATCTCAATAATCAAATTGACTTTTATTCTTAATTTGAAAATTTTAACATTTTTGTAACATTAACATTAACATTTTTCCTCAAAACTAGATAAAGAACTCTGTTTACAAAAAAAAGCTTGACAAACCAGAAATATTACTTTTCTTCTTCTTAATTAAATAATTATTATGCTGTATATTAAATTTGGTTCAGCTTTCCGATCAGATATATCTGGTACAACTCACCTGATTGACCAAAATAGGACATTACAATGTATAATACATGTTTCAACCGTTGAGTCTTCTCCAAATCCCGCCCTTCTTGTCTATGACTCAGTGATATTAAGTATAATTGAAGCTTATTTAACAATTAGGCAATAATTATCTTAGCATAATGCTACTCTCCAGCCAAATATCAATTGTAGTGTACCAAAATTCCTCATATAGGCTATAAATGCATTGCTTTAATATAAACAGGCATTTTGGACCTGAAGATATGAGAAAATATGGGAAAAGAAGATGAGTCAATAGAACAGGGGTTCTCAAACTGTGGTACGCGTACCCTTGGGGGTCTTTCAAGGGATACGTGGGGCAGGTTAATGAAAAATTAAACTATTTTTTCCCGTTTCGCAATCACGCAAGGTTATTATTTAATAATGAAATCTAATAAATTGAATACTTTGTGGTCGAGTTACTATTGAATTTGTTAGGGTTCATGTCAGGTTTCTGCTTAGAATGACTATTTTTCTTCAACTGTCTATTCCTCGAATTGGAATAAATACTAGGAACCAACAAGTGCAATAGGTTTGTATAACTATTTCGTAGAAGTTCAGAGACATGGTTAATGTTGGGGACGATTCAAAGTTTTACCTTGAGCCTAGCATTGAGGAACTATGTTAAGAAGCAAGCTCATCCTTCCCATTTTTTTTTTCTTGTAATGGGTTTCAAATATGTTTCCAATGTATTGTGTTTTAGATGCAAAAAGGTTTTTTAATTTAACCGTCACCCCCCCCCCCCCACATCTCCTCGCGGTGACAAGGGGGTACGCTAAATTTTAATTTTCCATTAAGGGGTACAGTCCTTGAAAAAGATTGAGAACCCCTGTAATAGAACATTTGAATTGTAAAATAGTGAATTATTGTATTTCAGTTTCCCTGTATACTCAGTTGTTAGAGCAAAATGGATTGCTGGCTAAAACGAAAAAATGTTAATCCTACACATCATTCAAGTTTATAAAACGAAAACCTGCAAAAGAAATATTATTTGAATTTAGTTTCCAAGCCACATGTATGTATTATCCTGTTTAAAGTCTACCAATATAACTTCACTTTCTTTTATCTATATTTAACCTTTTGATTGGGAAAATTAGTATAAGCTACATCAATGTTTGAATACTCACGTACACCGTTTGTTTGAACCTATGGATATAGATTATGTTAAAACACACTGGTAGAAGTTGCAGACTACATCTACCAGTGATGACCTGACTAGTCAGCACTAGATGAGAACTTGAGGCAGAACAACACCAAGGAAATTAATCTGAATCTATTAATAACTTAATGATAAAAAATGGCTGATCTTCTAAGCTTTAATTGGACCTCAATTATGTAATATAATAAACAACAGGAGAGTAGCTTTCAAAATAACTTTATGGCTGCAACCTTATTCGTTTTGAGTGTCATAAATAGTTTACTATTAAGTTATTTTGATATGAAATTTATACCATAATCTTCACACGTTTATACGGATTACAAATATGTGAACTAATTGAAAATCGAGCCACTGCAAACGAAGATATAGCGATTTTTGTGATGGCGAACATGGTATCGCCGTAAGCCGTGCTGTGCAAGAGCGCGCTTCTACACGGACTAGTAGTGGGGGAAATGCTGTCGAGAAAACCGGACCGCAAAAGCTCACTGCCTCATATATGCAGCGCGCGATCCAGTTGTAGTAGTATAGAGATCGATGATTCTACCTCAATCATAGTGCAAATTCTGGCCACCCAGAGGTCACGTAAGTCGATTTTCTGGCCAACTCATCCTCTATGTTGATGTTGATATCGATATCACATAGAGTCGATATCGACACTAGAGAAAAAAACAAAGTACAGTACACTTTAATTCTTGAAACTTGAATTGAGAGCGATATATCAAAAGTGAAACAGTGCCTAAACTAGACTGGCTCAAACTGTAGTTGCATTCTAATAAATACATCATTGTTATTCTTTATAACAGTTATATTACAAACGATTTTATGTTCGCTGACAATGATTAAACGGTTGGGATAAGTCTTTCACACGCTGAGGTAATGGTCTAGTGTAGTGGGGTTAGGTCACAGAATAGAGAAGAAGCAGAAGGGAAACTCTCGCAAAATCAGTCTGCTAATTTTGCTCATTTTCAGTGCGCATGTGCGAAATCCTCCATCTTGAGAGATAGTATATGGCTTGTTTTGGTCATATCTTTGGCAATGCCAGTGGTGTGTTTTGAATAACAATTTCCTTTTGATCAGTCGATTAATTATAAATTGAATGTATAAAGCTAATATCTTGTACATATTATTGACAATAATGAAAACTTTTACACTTTCAAATGTAGGTTAAGTACTTTTTTTAAATTATGAGCCAGAAAAGAGGAGGACGTTGGTTGCTCAATGCCTTGGTGCAGATGCTCAACGCCTTTCTCATGGCTAAATAAATTTTATTGTATCAAACTCATATTATTTCTTACTGATTATATGATTACATATTATTTATTACTTGTATGATACGTGTTTTTAGAGCCTAAGTATCACCATGGTATCACTTTATATTGATCTTGAAACATTTATTGATTCTTTACTTCAGTATTGCTCCTTTTTCACCTCTCTTATAAATTGTCAATACTGCTTGATGTTTTTTTTTTTATTTATGAATGAATGATTAATTTTATTTGCCACAAAAAACAATACAATAAATACACTTCATAGATGTTACATCTTTTTTAACCTTGGTTATTGGATTTCTTGTTCTATAACGATCTGCATTGTAAATATTAAATTTTTGTTGTAAATTTAATGACTTGCAGTCAGTTTTATATTGTGAGTATATAATAAATGTATTCACATTTGGCCGAACGTTTTTGAGGGATTGAATCTCATCTTCAAAGCATCCTAGATCGGCGATGTTGGTTTGTTGGTGAGAAGAATTGTGGTTTTTGTATAATGTGGTCAAAAAGTTTGTGTGGTTTAAAATTTAATTGTTCATTAAGAATGTTTTGTTTATTGTGTGTGGTGTTTTTGTGAATTTCAAATTGTTCCAAGGTGTTGAGTTCGTGTACTTTAGAATTTATATGTAAAATGTGTAGGTTGGTAGTGATGTCACAAACCAACATAACCGATTTAGGATGCCTTGAAGATGAGATTCAATACCTCACAAAACGTTCGGCCGAATGTGAGTACATTTATTATATATTCACAATATAAAACTAAAAGTCAATACTTTTTGGTACTAAACATACTCATAGATTAGATTAGTTAGACAGATTAGTTACTTCAAGCATCATTATTATATTTAAATATTCCGATTATGAGATCCTGTATCTCATTCATGTTTAATGCCTTTCTCATGGCTAAATAAAACTTTATTGTATTCACATTTTATGCAACTATAATTTGTTCAAATCACATCAATAAGAACACTCATTCAAATACAATCACAAAACCCAAACCCTACACAGTTCATTTTTATGTTTCATTAAACGTTATCTGGTCTATATTGCTCCTTTCAATAAATCGTGTTCATGTTGATTTCTAATTATGAGTTATGCAAGCTTAATGACTTTCAGTCAATTTTAATATAGTGAATAAATAATATTTCTACTCACTCAGGCCAAACGTTTTCAAGACATGAAGACTCATCTTCAAAATAGAAATATTATTTATTCACAATTAAAATTGACTGTTTCATTAGAATTACAATAAAAAGTCAATATTAACAATGCAGATCGTTATGGAAAAAAATAAATCCATGAATAATTTATGCAAAGCTTTATCAGTAGCTGGGCCTGCGTCAACGTATATAATGATTAATAAAACTGCTAAAAACGGGATTTTTTCTCTACTATCGTTTTTCTTATGTTGGACGTTTGTTTCCCCAAAACGACTAGAAAATTTCAACGGGTACCGGTACTGATAATCACTAAAAATTAGTCTTTGATTACTTGTGCGTATGTGGCTGAATGTGACTGCTTAGCCATCTTAACACTAACAAAATTTCAGTTTATATTACTTCCTGAATTGAAAAAAATTCCGGTCTGAGAAACCGGATGAGTTGAGTAGATGAAAATTCATGGCCTACGGTTACGATTCATAACAATAAAAAAGTGTATTTAGCTGTTCCATGCATTGCAGACGATCTACAAGAGCGAGAAATGATAAGGATTAGCTTAGTCTAAAGAATCAGAACTAATTTAAATCTACAGTATGAATAAATTTGAAGGAGTATGCTGACAATTGACAATTTATTCTAACAGCGTAACAATGATCTTAACTTGATTAACACATATTAAAGTAGTGACAGTTTGAGCAGGCTCTTATTATAATGTTTTTGAGATTATGTTATTGAGCAAATGAGCAATGCATTTTTGTAGTGTGTGAATAAATATTTTTCCTCACATTCAACTACAGTTTATATATAGAGACTTATTGAGAAAGTAACCATTAGCTTTCTTCTGCATTATAATTATATGGAAGAGTATACTCCAGTGTGATTTGAAAGACGCGCCACTTCGCCGCCGTCTACTATCTTTAATGGCGGAGTTTTGGCATATGGAGAAATACGGTGATTGGCTATGAGTTTCCCTTCTGCTTCTTCACTAATCTGTGGTTAGGTGATGTCAAACATCGAATTCAGGTTAGGTTAATTTGAGACACGCAGAGCTAACTCGGAAAATAGAATGATGTCATGTTTTTCATGTGGAATTTTGCATTCATGCTCAACTATTTTTTTATTAAAGTATATTGAGCTCAATGCTGAGCTTTCAATTTTCCAAGTTTCATGTTAGCAAATCAATCAACAGTCCTTGAGCCATGAGCTTCCTTGATGACATTTCTGCAAATGCAGGTAAATAATATGATTAAACCTAAGTAGTTATTTCTTGGTTCTATTGATATGCATATTCTCGTTTCAAATTGACTTTACTGCTATTGAATAATTGTAATCACTTGAATCGTTTTTATTTAATCTTGCGAAAATCATTTTCAAATGTTAGTACAGTACTGTATACTTATCTTTTGAGTTATGTACCACTTTGATTTGGTATGATGCTGGCTGCTCTTCCACATCATTCCACCATAGAAAAACTATTTCAAAACCTGCGGATGTGCATTTTTTGAGAATCGGGAAGCATATGATGTTTATAAAAATCAAAAAAGTTCAGTGGTGTATATGCCTAACCGCGCAACTGTTGATAATTAATATTTTATATAAATTCATTAGGTCCTTTGATACTCCGTTGTGTAGGTTTATTTTTGTAGAAACAGTCACTTAGTTTTAAAATAAATGAAACGGCTCGTTCCGTACCTGTTTTAAACACGAAGTAAGAACGAAAAGTAGTATTATATTTTTAATTTGATTAAAAGTAGGGTAGGCCACGAAATACATAACTTAGGGTGGAACTCCGCATTGGCATTGCTTGCTTGATGAAAGTCGTCCTACAGCTGTAATACATTTAACATCTTTGACTGGCAACATTTCAGTGTAAGACAGAGTATAGGAATACATGGATAAGTGGTACTAGAAATAAAACAAAGCAAACATTTATTGGTGGGGACCTAAACGACCAGCCCGAATATTGAGGGGGACGTTACCCTCCCTGTTCCCCGGATGTGACGCCCATTATCTCGATAAACTAGAGAAGTGAGCTACTCTGTGTATATATATATATATATATATACTCATTGTTTTTACATGTAATGTTATATATATAGAACAATATTACATGTAAAAAACAATGAGTCTAAATTTCCTAGACAATTAAATATTCATGATTATAACACCAGGAACAAAAAAAAAACAAAGACAAATTTAAACTAAGTACTACTTATATGGGAATTAAACTTTTGAGGTACCTTCCAAGTAGCATAGGAAATGAAACTGATAGTGTTAAATTCAAAATTGAATTAAAAAGGTATTTAACACGCTTGACTTGTTATAATTTTGAGCAGTTCTACAAAGCACCGTTGTTGAATAATCAGAATTAAGAATAATAAAAAACACTATTGATTATTGACTACGGTATGCAAACTTTTAGTTCCAAAAATGTTTATATTAAACATTGTAATGTTTATTTTAATTTACCGTACTGACGCATTCATGTAAATTTTATGTATGCTCTGAATAAAGAAATTGATAGATTGATACAAAGTAAATTAATATTCATATTGAACCATACATTTATTCATCAGACATATATGTGAAATCCAATCTGATTTGAGCAATCTGGAAAATAGAAAGCTTGGTAATGTAGGCCTAATACAGAGTGACATTTTGTATAAAACAGATATGAGATGACTAAGCAAATTGAACGAAGGGTTAGATCTGATGATTTTGTTTAATTTTGCGATGTTGAGTATCATTGAGTAAATTGTATCATTGGTAAATAGTCTTAGGGCAGCAGCAAGACTGCAGCGTGTCTTAGCTTCAAGCCCAATTGGCCTCCTGGGAACTCTGAGGTTACCAGGGGGACAATATACCACTGGAACTGGTGGAAGTCTCAAACTTCTCCTTGAGACTCACTTTCCAGACTGTGTTTTTGAGGGTGCTTGCTCAGGCATGTCCGGCAACAGCGAAATGGGCTCACGGCCAAGAGCTGATCGTGGAAGCTGGACTTTAGCCAGACGTATTGTCACACTTTCCAAAGTTAAATGGGCCATCTCCAAGTTTGGCCCATTCAAATCTCCTGGGGGGGACGGTATCATACCGGCTATGTTGCAGCAAGGACCAGAAGCTCTCTTGGTCCTCCTGTGCGAACTCTTCAGAGCAAGTCTGGCTTATGGGTACATCCCTCAAGCTTGGCGCCTCAGTAGGGTGGTCTTCATTCCCAAGAGAGGAAGAGCAGACTACTCAACTGCAAAATCATTTCGCCCCATCAATCTTACATCGTTTCTCTTGAAGACACTGGAGAGACTGGTGGAGAGACATCTAAGAAAGGGAGTGCTTTCAGGTACTCCTCTTCATCGGAATCAGCATGCCTATCAGCCTGGTAAGTCCTGTGAAACAGCCCTGCATCAACTTGTGAGCAGGGTGGAGGACAGCCTTGCTGCCAAGGAGATTGCTCTATGCACCTTCATGGACATTGAGGGTGCTTTTGACAATGTTACTTACACGGCCATGGTCCGGGCAGTGCATGGGCGTGGTCTTGAGTCTGCTATATGTAGGTGGATTGAGGCCATGCTCCACTCCAGGCGGATCAGGGCTGATCTTCAAGACAAATCAATGGTGATCATACCTGCAAAAGGTTGTCTGCAGGGAGGTGTGCTTTCTCCTCTTCTGTGGAACCTTGTGGTGGATGGTCTCCTCTGTGAACTCACTAGTAGAGGTGTCTTTGTCCAGGGCTATGCAGATGACATAGTCCTCATGGTACAGGGAAGGTTCACAAATATTGTTGCTGATGTCATGAACGTCAACCTTCAATTTGTTAATGACTGGTGTCTTGGAGAGGGACTAAGTATAAATCCCTCAAAGACTGTAGTTGTTCCATTTACAAGGAAAAAGAACCTGGAGTCTCTCTCCCGGTTGAAACTTGGACCAACACAGCTCAAAGTATCAGGTATAGTCAAATACCTAGGGCTGACTATCGACTCCAAGCTGACTTGGAACAATCATTTGAATAATATACTGCACAAAGCAAAATGGGCGCTTATGACGTCCAGGAGATTTGCAGGCTCCATGTGGGGGATCAAGCCTCACATAGCGCTGTGGCTGTACAAGGCAGTAATAAGGCCTCAAGTCACATATGGATCACTAGTCTGGTGGACAAAGGTGAACCAGATTACAGCTACAGCCAAACTCACAAGTTTACAAAGGATGGGCACACTCCTAGTCACTGGAGCTTTCAGGAGCAGCCCATCAGCAACTCTTGAAGTTGCTCTTGGCTTGCTGCCCTTGGATATTTTTATCAAGGCAGAAGCACGAAAATCAGCCTATCGATTGAAAGTCACAGGCCAATGGAGGGAAGGCCTGTCTGGAACAGGCCATTGCACAATCACCAAAGCTGTTGCTCATAGCCCTGTGCTTGAAATGACTTCAGATGTCATGAGTATGGAGATGGTTTTCACTAAACCTTTTTCTGTTAAATTCTGCTCTAGAGAGGAGTGGAGGTCTGAGGAAGGGCCCTATATCAGGAGAGGTAGCCTTGTCTGGTACACAGACGGCTCTCTTATTGAAGGGAAATCTGGCTATGGGGTGTACAGTGAATCACCGAGAACAGAAATCTGTGCAAGTCTGGGACAATACTGTACTATCTTTCAAGCAGAAATTTGGGGCATCATGGCTTGTGCCAATATAGGCATTGCCAGACGCTATTGCGACAAGCATATAGTAATCTTGTCAGATTGTCAGGCAGCCCTCAAGGCTCTTGACTCTAATGAAATCAAGTCAAAATTGGTGTGGGAGTGTCACAAAACACTCAGCAAGCTCGCAACACACAACTCTGTGCATCTTGGTTGGGTACCTGGCCATGTAGGCATAGGTGGCAACGAGTGTGCAGATGGGCTTGCTAAGCAAGGTTCTAGTAGGTCATTCTTTGGCCCAGAGCCAAGCTGTGGCATAAGCAAAACTACTGCCTTCCACACAATAAACAAATGGTCCAGGGACTTACATCACCAGCAATGGCAAGGTCACTCAGGCCAAGCACTTGGCAAAAGGCTGCTAGCAGACACAAGCTCCTACTTCACCAACTGGCTGGTGAGGCTGGGTAGAGGTCAGGTTAAGCAGCTAATTGCTCTGATAACTGGACATGGCCACTTCAGGAAACATCTCCACACAATCGGACTCAGAAATGAAAATCAGATGTGTAGGCTTTGCAATCAGTCTGAAGAGACTGCCAAGCATATCATACTGGATTGCGAGAGACTCGGGGCAAGGAGAATGGCTCTGTTTGGCTTTAAGCAACCAGGTGATGAATGGGACGTTAGCATAGGGAAGAAACTCCTGGATCTTGTAAAGGGCACAGGTATTGGTTTGCCTAACTAACGTACTAGGGACACACAATAAGCTTCGGTTGACGTGTGAGGATCTTTGAATCTTCTGGATCTTTGAATCCGTCCCTTCAAACATAACATAACATCATTGAGTACATAGAGTGTGTTCCTTTGTGAAAGCACCCTTATTCTTAGGCGTGGGGTCTACTGTTCACAGAATTTCTAGTTTATCATTCAAGTTACTTATTAATCACTATTTATACTTAATTGAAATATGAGAATTGATTTCTCTTGAAGATATATGTTATTCTCATCTATATAATAAGAGAGAGTAGGAGTGTGTGTGTTTGTCTTTCGGATTTTACAAAAACGGCAAGGATTTGGAACACCAAATTTTGCACATAGATTCTTCTAAACTAAATTTAGTGCACCTTGAAGCCCGATTTCTCATTTTCCATAACCTCATTTTACCTTTTTAAATTTTTGTAATATGGGTGAGATACAGGAAACTCAGAGGAGCTGTTACATGCCACGTCACTATGATGCTAATTTAGATAATATGGCGATATGTCCGAAGCCAAAGCAACAGATTAGTACTGTATCAATATTGTAGCTACCAATTACCCAACGTCAAAGAACACAGCTGATTTGTGCACTTCTCTTTTCAAAAATTTGAACTGTCTGGCTAGCAACATTGAAATTTCACTCACCCTTCCCAATTTCGTAATTTTGTGACGGCTACCATAAGTTATCTACCAGAAAAGATAAGAAATTCCTGGGCAAGACCGGGTAAAATGGTAGTGAATGATAACTTAATTCGTATGGCGGCTCAACGAGATGAATAAGAGAGCTCGAGGGCTATCTTGAAATCTGATTCCAATTCAATTTGATGGAGAAGCTTACTTGAAAAAATCATGTTTCCTATACTTTTCCGTTTAAATATCCTTTAAATGCAAGCAAATTTGTGAAAATCCTTACACATACATCGCTGGGCATTCCTTAAAGGAGGATCAATGCCAAATTTCATAGAATTTGGTCCTTGCGTTTAGCCGAAAATCCTTTACGAACAAATAGACAATCAAATAAATGAAAAACGATCTACTTGAAACGAAGATCTCTCTTCGTTCGGTTATTTTAAAATCAATTTGAAACGCACGGTAAATTTACGTCTTTTAATTTTACACATTGAATCTTTAAAGCAATATTTTAAGTTGCATGTCCAGAGAAATAAACAAACGTAGTTTGTAGAGGTTATATGAATGATTAGCCTCAGTCTTAAAAGCAGACTACAAAAGAGGAGTGATGAAGTCTGTGGTCTCTTTTCTTATTAAACTGAAAGAAATGTATTATTCCGAACCCACTAAAACAATGCTGAAGCTCTGTATATTCCATCACCTGTGCTAAAATTTTAATTCTATTTATGAGTATCCAAATACTTTTGTCTCACTATCTGGCTCATTCATCACCGTTTCTCGAGAACCACGTAGCCAAAATACGCGTTCTAAGAAAGGATTTTAAAAATTTCCTGAGAATAAATCACTTTATTAAATTCTGTAGAATCAAAGGTCCTTTTCAGTAGAATCTTTCCGTAGAATGAATTAAGAGGTTGTCAATTCCACTAGTATAGATTAACTAAATAAGTTCCAGGTCAATGGTTTCATGTAAAGCTTTCCATGCGAAAATATGAAATTGTTTCTATTAATTATCAATTATTGCGTCTATTAATAAACTGTGTGTCTATTACAGAAGATTCACAATTGATGGATTTGAATAGAAGAGTGGGAGAAATAGCTAATACGATATCAACCCTGAAAGTCGATGTGATGAATGTGATGGATAGAAGGTATTCTAAATTCAAGTCTTTTGTGGACAGTAATGAAGAAATGTTGATAAAAGCAGAATGTCTGAACGAAGATATGTCAGTATTACAATCCAGGGTTGAAAGTCAGGTAAACATGAACGCTTTCTATGTAAATACAAAGTAAATCTAGTGCGGCATGGAAAATAGTGAATTATTTCCCAATAAATTGATTAAAGTAGAAAAATTAACAATTCGCTAAATTTAAAATTTTTTTTTTTTTTTAGGATGAAGCCCACATAGGTCTGAGACCTGTGCGTGGGTAATGAGTTGGATGATGGTGATTGATGAGTTGGACCTACAGTTTTAGGTGGGTTCCGAACCACCGGGAAGTGATTTTACAGAAGAGAACAGTGTCTTTTTCAATAGCATTACTTAAAAATGTGATATTCTAAGGCCCTTATGAACGTGACTTATCAAAGATCGACTTAAGTCAGACTTAGCGGCAATAAGGCTTACTTACACTAACAGGTTCAAGCCAGCGAGCAGCTGTAACCCTAAAAGCCAACCCAGCTCCCACAACAAAGATCTGACTCCTGATAAATAATTTAACATTAATAATTTACATTAAACAACTCTAATTTACACTAATATACGAATTTACACTACATAAATGTTGCAGGGAAAACTGGGTCGGCTTATAACCTCACTTTTCAGCTAGTAAACTCATCTAGTATAAGTAAAGCTTAGACTAAAGTTCGTATTTATGAACCTTACTTAAACATCTTCTTAACTTAAAAGTCAAGTCGTGCTTATAATTGGTGTCTCAAATCCGTTCTTAGCCAAGCTAGGTACAGAGCTGACTTGAAGCCATTCTTAGATTGTGTTGCATCATATTTTGATTTCATTTATTAGTATAGCATCAGCTCATAAAAAAAATAAAATTATCATATTCAATTTTCGCACCATTGCAATGTAATTCACTGTATTTTTGACTTATTGAAATTATTTCTTCTTATTTTATACAAATCTAGTTCCAACCTATACATTTTTTTGGCACTAGGATAGAATTCTCTTTCAACGAAGTAGAATGGATGAAGTTCTGTGGTCTGCTGGCAGGTAGCGCGCACTACACTACCTCGAATGCTGTATTTATAAAATCCAAAAACAGAAAATTATAACTTGAAAGATATTAGTGTGGTTATAATTACTTAACAGTAACTGTAAATTTACATGTAGTGCAGTATCTTTATCTTTTCATGTATGTTATTTTATGTTTATTAGTGCCCGATAATATGACACAATTTTAGGTTAGCTTGTGACCACATTCAATGTAATAGAGCCTTTCCAAGTCAGACTTAGATTAGTCGTGCTTAGATCAATGTAAGTCACGTTCATAAATACAGGCCTTAATGTTGAGGTCTGAGTCACCTGCAGTCGGAATGGACCAGAGTGGCTTTTCAGACAAACAATTTATATCAAAATTATTTTCAATTCATTTTACTCAGGCTTGTTTTCTTTGTTTAGTTTCTTTTAACGAATAATTTCCGCAAACAGAGTTTGTTTCACCATGATTCCTTCAATGTATGAAAATTTACTTGAAAAACTATGGATAATAATTTGTTTAATAATGTTTGTTTTTAGATTAACCATGAATTGGCCAACTCAACTGGAAAGCTGCAAAAGTTGAAAGATGTTCTTCAAGAGAAATCCCTCAGCCTTCAGATTGCAAAACATCTACTCAGTTTCCATAATGGGGTTATAGATGCAAAGCGGAAAGAAAAAAATATGTGTTTTGTTGAGTGTAGCCAGAAAGTGAAGGAGTTGAAAGAACACCTCATAAATCAGGATTATGTGAAATCGTTGGATGTTTATGTCCCACTCTGCAATGAACTAGAAAGACTTTATTCTCGAATTGCTTGGAAAACTCTAGAACAGTGGAAACCTTATATTAAATGGATCGAGATAGATTCTGCTGACAGTAAACAAAAAAGTGGAATTTCTCTTAGAATTACTGAAGTTGATAGCAATAGTTCAAAAGAGCAATTAGTTCAAGCATTGTATAACTTTGATCTATTGTCGCTCGAAATAAAAACGTTTGGAGATAAACTTCTTAGTCGTGTTTTGATTCCAGTGATAGAGACTAATAGGAAAGTGACAGTTTCGGAGAGTGGTGATATTTTGACTGTACCAAATTGTTTAATCGAATCTCGGACTAAACCTGACACCTTGTGTCAAAAACAACTGTGCCTCGAAGTGCTCAACAAGTTGAGCATTGTCTTCACTTTTATCCATCAGCATCTAGACATTGCTATAAATAACGAAATCACCTTAATAACTGAACTCGGAGAAGAAATAGCTGATCAGTTTTGTGAGTGCTTGAATCAGTGTTTGGATGATGCAGTCCCTAAATGCCAGAAGGAGTTGGAGTCCTACAAGGAAGTTGTGAAAAAGTTGATTGAGTTTGAATCTCTGCTTCATCAGAAAGGTGGGTTATCTTGACACTTATTGATTGCTAGATAATAAATGCTTCATGATTAATTTGTTAACGTACTCTAAGGATTATTTTTATTAATTTCATCTATTCGACAGCTCTTCAAAGAAGCATTGAACTAAGCAGTACAGGCTAAAGTAGGTTTCTTTAATGGGGCAAACTTTCTCTTGTAAGCTAAATATTATTTATTAAGTTAGCAGGAAAATTGTTTTTCATTTACAAATTGAAAAAATATGCTCGGATTTATCTTGCTCTCTATAGTTTTGCATCAAATCGCATCAGATTATTTGCGGAACTACATCTTAATATTGCGGTATACAACAAGAAATACTAACTACCGATGTTTATAATTTTCGAATTCTCATTTTAACTCAATTATAATGAATTGAAATGTACTGTCGACTTACAAATTACGATTTATTGACAAAAGTAAAACATAATTTTTCGAATGTTCGGATCCGAACCTGTGTGTTCCTCTTTCGCGGAAACTTCTCAGACATTTGCATCAGATTAATTATAACGCTTCGGCATCTGCCGTATTTACGCCGGCTATCTGCGATTAAGGAAATTAGAATTATAACTAATTTAATTGGAATATTTTAGAATTATTTTGATAAAGATTATGAATTATAAGTATATAAAATACAAAAATTATATTGTATTTTCTAATAAATAAAATATGAACTAAACGTAGTATGGCGAGCAATTCACGAGCGCTCGGTTATTCGCTTGATTTAGTGGTTTTAGCATGAATTATCAATTGTCTTATCTATCTGTCTCTTATCACAGAAGGTAATAAATAAGTTCGGATGTTTGAAAAGTGGAGCATTCATTGTTGATTCAGAATCCACGCAGAACTAAAGGCACAGAACAGATAGTATCTATTCTGAGCTAAAGATCCACCATTCTAACAATAATTTGACTAATCTGGAAAGATGTAAAACTATTTGTAGGGCTTAGTTAACCCACTACTACAAGCATAAGTTCAATTCTATCATCTTTAATATTCTAGGTTTCCTGAGTGAAAACAACCACAAGCTTCATGAGTATGCTGAGAATATTGATATTCTGTTTGCAAACAAGATCAGTCAGTGCTATCTACTGAAAGCACGAAGCATCATGAAAAAAGATCTATTCAATGTTATGGAAGTGGGAGTCAGACACGAGGTTAGTAATAATACTGCAGTTTACACTGCAATCAAACATCAACTTTTAACAAATAATTTTTTAAACTGAATGTCCTTGGTATTATTGATATCACAAGTATGTCGATATCAATTATAGTATGAGCTTTTTCAAAAAAAGAAGAAGATAATGTTGTGGGTTCTATCTCTAAAATAACGCTGGAAACACTTTAAATTAACACTCGCACTTTATTAACACAAATTATCCACAAATCATACTGTTCAGTTATTTCTTACACAAAATAATGTAATCGGAAGCAGATAAATCGATAATGTTCAGCTCTCAAAGATTTTGCTATACTACTGTACAAAAATCAATCACTTAATGTCAAAAGGCCGATCTAATATTAAATAACTGTTTAATAATTCAAGGAGAAGCGTCTAATACATAACAGTTGCATTAATGGGTAATTTGTTGTGCAAAAGACCCGAAATTTCAACTAAATTGTGGGAAATTTTCGCATGACAGATTGAAATTTTTACATTTTTGAGGTGTAAAGAGGTATTATAAAAAAGTTCAAAATTGTTTTTCCCAATTTTAGTAAAATTTTGTTTTCAACGCAAAGTTTCATCAGTCTGTTATGCGGATGAAAAAATTTCTTTAATATCTGAGTATCTGAGTCTTGAAAAATGTCCTCCCTCATTACCCCCCCCCCCCCTCCCCTTCATATCCAAACTGTTAACTTTTTTTGAGAATTTAGTATACATCATTTTATTCAGCCAAAGTAGCACTACCAAACCAGAAAAAGATAAGGTATAAATATATATAGGCTATATATGTTGTATGTCGCCTCCGTGGGCTTGAATAAATAAATAAATAAATAAATAGTCCTTGCTTCAACTTGTTACAGAAATTATTTATTTGATCAGTAACTTACAACTTACACAGATCTCAACTCACACACTTCACGATCAACAACAACATAAAAATAAACAAACATCATCAGCTGGGTGAGACTATTATTTCTTCTTCCCTAGCAATCTACATCATCACCTCCTCCTTAAGGGTTGATTACATTGGGATAGTTACTCGCTAAGCGAGTAGCGAGTAGGACGTTACTGACCGACCGTGCTACAGCAGCTCAGCATACCAAGCCAAATTATATTAAAAAAATTATTTCTAGAATCACCCCCATACTATGGAATTTCTAAGACAATAAATAATATTGCAACAAAAAATTAAAATATGAAGTTTATCAACAATTATTCAATGAAATTTCATCAAAACATTATACAATATATCTCATCTGAAGTGTTATGCTGGCAGCCTGCTTGATTAAGTGTAGGCTTTGGCCATAATAATATTGTATTTTGGTGTTGGCTACTCTGCCAGCGTGTATAAATGTGACCATATTCAAAGTTGAGAGCCTGTCTACTTTGAATTTGGTCACATTTATACTCGCTGGCAGAGTAGCCAACACCAAAATACAATATTATTGTGGCCAAAGCCTACACTTAATCACGCAGGCTGCCAGCATAACATTTCAGATGAGATATATTGTATATGGTTTTGATGAAATTTCATTGAATAATTGTTGGTAAACTTCATATTTTAATTTTGTTTTGAAATATTATTTATTGCCTTAGAAATTCCATAGTATGGGGATGATTCTGGAAGATAAATTTTTAATATAATTCGGCTTGGTATGCCGAGTTGCTGTAGCACGGTCGGTCAGTAACGTCCTACTCGCTTAGCGAGTAACTATCCCAATGTAATCAACCCATTAAGGTTGTCGGTCTCCGACATCCATCATCTCTCTTTAATTTTCTTTTGACGTCTTCGGCCTCTTTCTGCTCCTCTTCAACTCCTTCTTTTCTCGTTCTCCGTTCGTCGCTTCTTCGCCGCCATTACACTATCCTTCTGCTTTTTCAGCTCCTGTATCACACCCTTAATATCGGGCGCCACAGAATTGTTATTATTATTGTTATTCCTCTGCCGAGCCGATTCTCTAGCGGGGCGTTTTACAATTAACGGCTGATCCTCTTCCTCTATTTCCGCATTCAAATCTTCACATTCTTTCGCCGTTTTAGTTACAGATTCCACCACCGTCATAGGTGACAGCGCTGGAGTAGCGTCCACAAACCTCTCATCATTTTTGTGGTGCTTCTTTTTCAGCAGCAGTCCGTTTCTTTTCCTTTTGCGTCGTTTGCTTGCTTCCGTCCTTCTATCGCGACGGTGGCGCTGCGATTTGTTGCGGATTTTCCCCAAACTATTCGACATAACTTCAACACGTGCCCTTTTCTCTTTCCTTCCATCGTCATCATCCGTCTTTTTTTCATCCTCCTCCTCCGCCTCCTCTTCTCCTTCTTTAACTTTATCTAGTACATCGTTGTCATCTACTTCCGTTTCCGTTTCTTTGGTAGGTTTCTTCTTCTTCTCCACACCCGCTTCCATCACAGATTCTTCTTTCAACTTTGTTCCCTTCACATCCTGTTTCGCCTTAACAATTTTCGTATCTTTTTCTTCTTCTCCCTCATCCACTTCCCCCTCACCATCATCAACCACCACCTCCTTCTTCACCTTCTGCTTCCTATCACACGTGATATCTTTCAACGATTTTCTTTCCACCTTCTTTAAATCGCTTCTCTTCTCCTCCATTACACACTTCGTCTGCCGTTTTTTGCTACTCCCCTCCACATTCTCCTTCATCTCCGTTTCCTCTTTACATTCGTCATCTTTCTTTTTTTCTTCGCTATTCTTCTGCTGTGCTGCTACTACCACCTTTCTTATCGGTCTCCTATTCATAACAATATCCTCAAATTTCCTTTCCAAGACTTTCAAATTTTCCTCTAAGTTTTCTTTCAGATTATGTCTCAATCTATCTTCTAATTGATTAGAATTTTCCTCTAGGTTATGTCTTAATCTATTTTCTAATTGATTAAAATTTTCCTCTAGGTTTTCTTTCATTTTATTTTCTAGCTGGTCAGAATTTTCTTTCATTTTATTTTCTAGTTTTTTAAGTTCAATAAAGATCTTACCCATGTCGTTGGTCTCAAATATTGCCTCATCAGGATTGTCACCAACATCCAGAATTGCCTGTCGAAGTCGCTGTTGGAGCACACTCTTTGTCCCAGAAGTATCAAGATCGCGTTCTTCCAATTCCCGTCTGAGATCGAGAACTTTTAAGTCAACTAATCTCGAAGTCATCGTTGAAAATGTTCCCAAATAACTATTCAAATTAGTCACTTTATCCCACTTCTGACACCAATTGTTGTATGTCGCCTCCGTGGGCTTGAATAAATAAATAGTCCTTGCTTCAACTTGTTACAGAAATTATTTATTTGATCAGTAACTTACAACTTACACAGATCTCAACTCGCACACTTCACGATCAACAACAACAACATAAAAATAAACAAACATCATCAGCTGGGTGAGACTATTATTTCTTCTTCCCTAGCAATCTACATCAATATGTTCGGATATCTTACTAATTAAGATTTGCAATATTTTGACCCTCCCTGTAAAATGCTCCCCATTTGGGTTCATCTAATATTTTTCTCAGGGTTAATAACCCTTTTTCAGTCGATTTCTTAGCAGTAAGAATGTAAGGCCATGAAGCATCTTAGAAATCTCCCAATAAAAATCATCCAAGTCATGAATCCTTATCTTCTGCCTTCTGCTAAATCTTTTGGACTTATTGACTGAACGAAGAGAGGTCTGTTTCAAGTCGACCGTTTTGCATTTTCTGTCTGTCATTTACGGCTAAACGAGTGAACCAAATTCTATGAAACTGCATAGATATTCCCAGGAATGCCCAGCGATGTATGTGTAAGGATTTTCGAAATTTTCTTGCATTTAAAGGATATTTAGAAAGGGAAAAATAAGGCTATTCGGCCTACTTCTATAGGAACGTATGATTTTTAAAGTGATCTTCTCCATCATATGCAATTTGAATTTGATTCATACATAGCCCTTGGGCTTCCAGATTCATCTGGTTGAGCCTTATTCATAAGAATTACATATTTAGAGAGAAACACACATATTTAAGAGAAACAAATCATTTCTAATGTTTGTATTATAGCAAGTAATTACTAACTAGTAGTTCTGTGAAGAGTGGACCTCAAGCCCAAGAATAAGATTGCTTGTACAGAGGAGCATACTCAATGTACTCAATGATAATCACCGCCGCAAAATTAAACACAATCATCAGACCGAACACTTGATTCAATTCGCATAGTCTAATTCATGTCTGTTTATCACAAAAGTTCACTCTGTATCATATCAACAAGACTGTGTTTTCTATTTGCGAGAATTAGATTTCAGATGTCTGATGAATGAGTTTATAAAACAATATAAATAAACACTATTAATTACATTTGTATATCATTTACTTTGTAATCACTTGTTATTATATTTAATTGAAAAATTAAAAATAATTTGTTTCTCTCAAACAAATATTTTATTCTTATCAATGATAACTTTACTCATATGGAGAAACTCATTTTAACAGTCATTATGTTCTTATAGTACTTATTAGCCTTACTTTTTTCTTTTAAATATCCTTTAAATGCAACAAAATTTAAAAAACCTTATACATACATCGCTGCTCCCTCTTAAAAGGAACAGCTGTAAATGTGTTACAGACAAACAAACATAAATTATAATTCAAAACGTTCGACTCAAAACAGAGACCTCACTTCGCTCGGTAAATTAGACAATTATTTCATTAATATTATTTTGTAAATGTTACATAATAGCAATAACTGGCAGTCGGGTAACTGTTTCCCAGTCCGATCATTGTATCCTAAGCTGGGCATTCACGTTTCGATTTGCAGTACGACTTGTGGTCCAACCTCCAAAGTTGGATCCGATATCGGAACGTGAATGGGCTTGTTGGATATTTGGAAGTGTAGATGGACGAGTTGGAACATCTAGACTCTAGCTCTAGAGGGACGACAGGAAGGTCCGACTGCCGACAGAGTTGGAGCATGAGTAGGGGAGTCGGATCAAAGTCGTCCAACTTACAGTAGAAACAATTAGTTTGAGCGCGCGGCCGTTTGGTAGTCAGACATGGCGCGGGGCGGATAGGGGAGTGTTCATCGCTCATTTCTAAAAACATTTGGCCCGCGTGACGCTCCAGGTCACCAAGGTCTTCAAGGTCACCATTTCAGCCGTCATTTGAGCGGTAGAAAGCAGTGGAGTGGGCGAGCCAACTTTTACAGGATGGCCAGTAGTGACAGCCTAGTGTGAGAGCCGTGCGCCCAGAGTAATTGTTTCCACTGTACCTCGGTCACTGCTTGACCTTCGGGCAAGCACGGTTACATTTTTCGGCTCGAGAGCGATGTTCACATCCGTGAAAACAGACAAGGACCCCACCCCATCACCATTCCAACATACATAACCCTCAAACTCATACCTTAAGTCAGTGTACTGTGGGTCGTCTGACGATGCTCTAGACAACAGAGCGAAACGGCCGTCACGCCATAACGTGAGTTAATTTCCATTCAAAAGTTGTTTTATTAAGTTTATATTACATATTAGTGGAAACAAGATGGATCTTCAACATCATGATAAAAATGACATCAAGAACTATCGTCCAATAGCCCTTATCTCTGTGTTCTCAAAGATTTTTGAGAAAATAGTTTTTGAGCAGATGAAGGCTTATTTAGAGAAAGAAAAGGTTTTTTATGAAAAGAAATTTGGATTTAGAAAAGGTATGTCGACCAAATCTGCAGTTTTTGACGTTATAACCGATTTGCGGGGTAGTATGGATAAGTCTAGGGGTGCTTTGGGGATGTTCTGTGATTTGACACGAGCTTTTGACATGGTTGATCATGGTTTACTCTTGAAGAAGATGGAATTTTATGGGTTTGTTGGTAACTCAGGTAAGTTTTTTGGGTCCTATCTTGAAAATAGATTCCAGGCCGTTAAAGTCAACAAAGATGGAGTACAGATCCTATCCCCTTGGAGTATTGTTGAATGTGGGGTACCCGAGGGATCTGTGCTGGGACCAACTTTGTTCAACATTTTCATCAATGACTTGCCATATAACGTTGACTCCAAACTGGTTCTCTATGCAGATGACACTACTGCTCTGATTGAGGGAGATAATGATGATGATGTTTCAAGACAGGCAATGAGAATGCTGTGCCAGCTTCATCAGTGGTTTCTAAGCAATGCATTGAAACTGAATTCTTCAAAAACGAGTTTCATCAAGTTTGCTACAAGTGATTGTGGTGGTGGATTCCAGGAGCTAGTCCTCGATACAGGGATAAAGTATGGAGCTGTTCAGTCTGCAAGGTTTCTTGGTGTAGAGCTTCAAAATAATCTTAAATGGGATCAACATGTGGGAATTTTAGTAAACAAGCTGTCCGTTCCATGCACTCTTCGCCATGAGAACTGTGTCGGGGGTCTCCAATCAGAAAACAACTCTCAGAGTATATTATGGATACTTTTTGTCTCTGATACGTTACAGTATCCTGTTTTGGGGTGGCTCTGCATCGGATGTTGACAGAGTTTTATTGATGCAAAAGAAGGCTGTACGAATTCTTGGAGGTGTCAATCCTTTTGGTAGGGACTCTTGCAGACCCATTTTTAGGAGGATGAAGTTGCTGACAGTTCCAGCCCTTTACTTCTTGGAGGCGGTCATGTTTGTTTTTGGAAATAAGCATAGGTACGACACGAATAGAGCCATGCATAACTATGGTACTCGGCATAGGTCCACAATATTGCACTATCCAGTTCATAGGAAAACACTGTATGAAAAGGGACCTTATTATGCTGGAATAAAATTCTATAATCAGCTTCCTGATTCAATGAAGGACTCTGACTCAGTTGGTATTGTGAGATTGCTGAAGGAGCAACTGGTTGAAGGATGTCCATATACATTGAATGAATGTATTGGTATTTTTAAGTATATTTTATACTAAACAAAAAGACGTGTTGCATGCTGCAAGAGCTTTGCTCATTTAAGCAGCTTTATGCAACGAATGAACCAAATAAATAATAATAAATAAATTTGAAGCATGTTCATAATCATTGAAAATATTATAATATGTATTATTATGCATTCTAATTAATATTTTCCAATTCTTTTTAAGATCAGTGGTGAAAGGGAAAACAGTTCCGTGTTGCTGACCCACATCAGCCAGAACACTTTTCAGTTCCCTTATTGTCAAATTAGGTGCGTATTAAATTGAAAACTATGTAGAATTAAATAATAATAATTGGAAATAATCAACTTAATATTTACATAAAACATCAGTTTCATATTTTTGAGTAAATTTTATCGTTTGGTTTTCTAACATTTATTTAATGGAATAGCTTGAACCATCATTATTGTAGCCATCATCCATTGTGGTGCTATTCTATTGTTGTACGAGCCTCAAATTCAAACTTATCCATCCCTGTAGTTGGCTCTAACTTTCGAACAAATTAATAAATAGACAAACTGCTGCAAAATTGAATTAACTATAGGGTAAGTATTTTTAATGGCAATATTAACTGGGAAAAAGATCTATTTTGGTTGCTGCCAATTCTCCATTATGTTGGATGCTTTAATCTAGTAATGTTGCAATATTATGATTCCATGTTTACAGTAAATCTTCTGATGAGCTAGTTCAGCTTTTTGAAGAAATGCTTCAGGAATCAGCAATAGCTTCATCGGAACTAATTTTCAGAACTTTGTACATGAGAGCAAAGCAAATAGTGAGAATGTATTGTGACGTTGTACCACTGCACCATAAGAACCTATTAGAAACAATTCCACAGCAAGCAGGTGAGATTTATTTGTTTAATAAATAAAGATTTCATGATCCTAATACAAATAGTTGTAGTAATAGTTCAATATATACACAGTATATTCTTGAATGTCTGGTTCGCATCAGAGGCAGAGCAAGGAGCATTCGCTGCAACTCGAGGTGAAATACACAGCTATGAAACACGTCAGACTCACCATATCAACATGCCAAGATGCTGCTTAGCAATGACCCAGACGTTTTATCCTTTCATCGCCTTCAAAATGTACAATAGGCTGCCGGAAAGGATCAAGGACGGTAGAAATGATAGACATTTTCGTGCAGTTTTGAAGTCCTTCTTAGCAGAGCACCCATTCTGTAGTCTGAGTGAATTTTTTGATACTGAGATAACTTTTTGAAACTTTTGTGTGTTGACGTTTTTATACAAACTCTTGATGCAGTTTATCCAGCACTGCTGGTCAAGGACTTTGAGGAAAGTAAAGTAAAGTAAAAGTATTATTCAATCAGTTTTTGAGAAAGCTATGTTTGGGACTGATATTTAAACAACAATAATACATCATACAATGATTGATTGTAATAATTGTATACAGTTAGTAACTTTTTATTCCAATAGTACTGTCTATTAAATATCAGTTCGGCATTGAATCATGTAATACTTTATTAAATTTATCTGTGGAATGCGATCTAATTTGAATAATCATTTCTTTTTCCAGCATTTTTGTATAACAACTGTTGCTACATCGCTCATAGACTGACAGCCCTAGGAATGCAATATAAAGGGCTGCTGGAGTCTACCACTAATGACAATATTATATCTCAGACTGATGATAATAAGATTTTAACGTTTTGTGATTTGGTACCCGCTCTGCAGTCAACTGGTATCACTGTACTGAAAAATCAATTGAATTCACAGAAAAAGATTATAATCGACATTGTGAGAGATTCTGGTAAGGCTCTGAAACTTGAAGGTTTTCTGATTTATTCAGTATTTGTAAAACTAATGTAATGAATGTAAACAATACACACTATAGTTCAGTGGAACAAAATCAATCATTACCATAGGGATCGGTGCTGTGGCGAATAACTAAATAAAAGGATAATAGAAATGCCATCATATAACCGTGTTCACTACAGTCTCTAAATTCAAAATGAGTGGATGAAAATTGGGAAAGTAAGACAGGGTGCAAAGGATATTTCAATATATATATATATATATATATATATATATATATATATATATATATATGTAATGTGTGTGTGTGTGTGTGTGTGTGTGTGTGTGTGTGTGTACTTTTATGTCATCTGGAATAGTTTACAATCTGAGAACGGTTCTGTAATATGCCACTGGTTCAAGTTTTCAAGACAATGTGTTTGGAACGTAGTCATGGTTAAGGATTACGCCATCCTGTTCCAGAACATGGCTACTATCATTTTTCAGCACTGGCGCTGAAATATTTTACCCGAAACTCCATTTTAAGTTTATCAAAAACAGTTCTAGTTATCGGAATTGCCGCTATAGTTCCATATGCAGTCCAGTGCTATACCATCTCTGTCACGCACTATTTACAAAGAGTGTGTGTTCATTCAAAAACAAGCCACATGTTTCTATTTCTTGCAATTACGGAGACAAAATGGGAGGCCTTACGAGTTTGATGTAAAGGTTTTTGAAATTAACTACTTCACATGATCCATCCCTCAACGTCTCGTTTGTTGGAAATATTTAAAACGCTTTCTTCGAGCTGACGCTTTTTTATTATCTATACAATTGCTATTCATTCTAAATGTGAATACTTTAAGAATTAAGGGGTTTAAAAGAATACAAAATTTATGTTCTTTTTTAATTTAAAAAAGAAGCTACTAATAGATTAGCTACTGAAATATAAACATTCTAGTTACAATTACCAATTCTAAGCAAGGCCATCTTTAAACTTTTAACACTTCCTATCATTATTAACTTCACACTATTATTTACCACATTATTTATGGTAAGTTTTTAATAATTTCAGGTCTAGTAACATTGGTGGAAAGCTATGAATTCCCGAAAAGCATAGAAAAAGCAATTCGTCAGTGCTGTCGTCAGTTGAAGCTTTTGCAAAACGTTTGGCAGCATGTTCTAAGCAATGATACATATTGTAAGGCAATGGGTAAGCTAAATAAAATGTTACCTCTTTAAATTTTGTCGCAGAACTGAGGCTATTTGATGGGCCATAATAGATGAGGAATTGTCATTAGAGGCTACTTCTTTTCCTCAGCACGATTCGCTCTTTTCAATTGGCATTGTGAGAACAAAACTTGAGAAATAGAAATTTGTAGTTGAAGCTTGACTGCGTTGTTAATATGAACGTCTTTGGTCATGAGCAAAACATTTCTCCTTAAACCATTTTTTTTTTTCAATCAATTTGAAAGAAATTTCAAATATTGTAATTAAATTTTTGTCGAGTTGTGTGTAAACGTTTTTCTTATACTTTACTGCACTCATCGCATCCATCGGCTTTTCAATTATGCTTTACGTAGCCCAATATCAAACAAAAAGGAGCATTCATCGATGACTTCATTTCAATTTTGTTCGAATAGATAATTTCACACATAACCGGCATCGGGTAACCGTTGACGTTTACCAGGCCGATCATTGTATCATATGGAGCGCTTCATACTTACCCGATTTTTTAAATCATATTATGCAATGTAATTAGTTTTCCGATTGGTAACTCACTATGCATTTGAAGTAATATTAATAACATGTCAAAATGAGAATATAACTTTTCGCATTCAATTTACATTATGTTATTAGTCAACAGTATCTTAATATTATTGTAGCCTACATTCGCCCTCCTATATAATATCGCTATTTTAGTTAATTTTCAGTTTTTCATTTTAAGTAAATGTAATGTGTTGTGACTTGTGCAATCAAATGTAACTCCTATCCAAATCTTAGTAATTTGCTTCAACTAGAACCAAGTAAATTTGTGATTTTTAAAGGTTCAATTGTTCTCTCGAAATTTGTGAAACCTTGTGTCAACTATAATACTTTTGACATCTTATAGGTTACCTATGTAGCGCTTTTGTTGAAGAATTGAAGAATACAGTTTGCAGCTACAGTGATATTGCTGAAGAAATGGCAGTGAATTTAGTTTGGGTTTTCAACATTGTTGTTGAAAAGATATCTTCGGTCTTTGAGGTGAGTATGTCTATGGGAATTTGTTTAACCTTATGCATTTTTAATGAAGATGTCCGGATTCATTATTCACTTTCATGGATAGGGTCCTACTAATGGAATGGCGTGGACAAAGATTATTTATTTATTATAGTCAAGTAATTCACAATACCTGAATTTAACTATTAATCATATCCACCCACTCAATTATATGATCAAACATTTAAAGGCTATGTCCGGGAAATTTACCAAACAGTTAGTAGAGAATTGAATTATGAACAGATTTATCCAGGAAAAGCTCATCCTTTTTTCAGGAAAAATATAATTTTTAAAAGTTTTATAGTTTTTGTGTTGTTTTTATTATGGGGGGTAAATGAAATGCTGAGAAGTTGTACAATATATACAGAGTGACCTGCAGGAACCGGACGTTTTTTAAATGAGCAGTACAAAGTGGATTTACTTATTAATATTATTTAATTGATAAAGATATAATGGTGAAAACATAAGTTTTATGATTACTTCTTGAAGATGATGTCTTCCATGTGCCGGCCATCCACTTGAATGCAGATTTCCATCCTCTGTTTCCGCGATTATGGTCTATCCTATCGAACATTAAATTTTCTAATTTCTAATCACTAATTCAAAAGGCTTTGTCCTCTTCAGCCGTCTGGTAATTTCTTGATTATCAAGCAGCTGAGTTGCCTCAGGGTTGACTTGGTGGTGAAGTCTGGATTCATGACGGACAGCAAATCGACTTATACAAATCGGCTAGATACATATGGAATGTGTAGATCCCTGTGTAGGTCACTGATTCTTATGTATCAAGTTGCATTAACCATACTTAATACTTTATTTTGAAATTTTTGTATCACATCGATATTTATTTTACATGCACATCCCCAGAGCTGGACCCCGTACTTCCAGATTGTTTTTTTTTTTTTTTAACCTGGTTGTACATAATGATTTTATTTTTCATGGAGAGATTTGATTGGTAACCTAGCAACATATTTGTCAATACATTTGTCTGTATTAGATGTCAAGTTGTTTTCTTTTGATTTTGATATGTTCCTTCTATTTCAATTTAACATCCAAAGTCATCCCCAGATGCAGTATTTTCATAAGTAATTTTAAGCCCATTTAGATTGATGTTGATTCGTTCTGAAATCTTTCTATTTGCGAAATTGATGAACAGTGATTTCGATTCATTCAGCTTTATCCTCAATTTTTTTGTCCATTGTCATAATTTGTCAGCTTCTTGGAGAGTGTTAGATGTTTTTTTTTTTGAGGATGAAGCCCACATAGGTTTGAGACCTGTGCGTGGGTAATGAGTTGGATGACGGTGATTGATGAGTGGGACCTACAGTTTTAGGTGGGTTCCGAACCACCGGGAAGTGATTTTACAGCAGAGAACAGTGCCTTTTTTGCTGGCCGATCTAATCGGTCACCGTTACAAACAGGACCTACGAGAACGCAGCTTATCTCTCTGATTGAACAGATACCTACTACGGCTCGCGGCTATCACTTCCCTAAGTAGGGAATTTCTTGAATAATGTTTCTTGAATACTGGCCCCTGTAGTCAGCAGAGCAGTATTATCGCCAAATGTTGCAACTGAGATTGAAAATGATGTAAAATTCGTAACTATAGTCTCTCGCGTTTTAATAATTGAAGTGTTTTGGACCACTGACCGAACTGTTTATTGAGGTTTAAAATGATGTAACTGACAAAACTTTAGTCTCTCGCCTTGTAATAATTGAAGTGGCTTGGACAACATCAGTCTCATTCATTGCTTCATTATTATTATTATCTATTAAGAAATAGTAAGATGTTAAATTTCATATTTTTCCAGGAGCCAGGAGAAATTTTCCATCACGTCAAGCAGTGGTCAACATTTAATGAACTTATTAAACTGCTTGGGTCTGGACTAAAGGAAGTTGAAGAAAGATGGGCCGATGGAAAGGGACCGCTGGCTCAAGAGTTCACTGTCTATCAGATAAACCATTTGATAAGAGCACTTTTCACTGTGTCTGCTAGGAGATCTGCCCTATTATCTCGTATCAAATAGCGTGCCTATTAGAATCAAATCGTATTCTTGATTAATAATTATTCTATTGAATCATCCCGTCTGTGATTATATATTTATTCAAATCTATATGATGTTACTAGTGATAATTGTTTTCATGTTTATAAATCTACTAATACTGAATTAAATTCTAAATCAATATAAGTTGTTGGAATAAAAATAATTATAAGAACTGTAAGAAATTATTTTTTGATTACGCTACACAATGCATTAAATATTGTCAGAATTAAACAAAAGAATTTCAGGATGAAAATGTTATGTGATGTTATAGAGAGTGTCATGAAAGGCGGCGTTCACACCGACACAATACAATAGGTTATGCAATGTGGCGATACAATAAAAATTCAACACTGCATTGCTTACTACCCGCATGTCTCTTGCATGAGTGATAAAACAAGTGCTCACTAGGGCGATCTAAGTGCAGTACTGATAATTATCACTAGTTTTGCGTCGATCACACAGCATGTCGATCGCGCCAGGAGATGATTGGGGTGATACAGTCAATTTTACCATCATTTCGTGGATGTTGTATGTACTGTGATCATGCCGGCTCAGCAGGAGGTCTTTCTACTGCAATTATGTTCAGTAAATTGATTGAAAATTGTCCATGGTCGTGGAATTACACTTTAAACGATTACAACTACAATATTGCATAAATATTTTTCGTTTAGGTAAGTGGATTTTAGGTTAATGTGAATTACATGCTTATCGAATTGTTCTGGTGTGGACATGAGAGTTGCAGAAACACTAGAGATAGAAAATGTATCACATTGCATCATCTACTATCCCATCACATAGGTGTGAATGCCACCTAAAAGTTTTTTATTATGTTAATTTCATTCATAAAGCCTATTCTTTCTTCCTCAGCAGTGTTTAGTGCTTACTTGAGTTTTGTTTATAGTTTGGTGTTATCATGCTGTAATTGAGCAACCTTTTTTCTGCATCTACATCTTTAAGAGCAGTCATGTGAAGTAAATTTTCAAGTAGACTGCATCTAAAATATTTCAAGTTTCAACGTTTATATACCAGGAACCCCTAATTGTCCCGGCTTGAGGCCTTCAAGGACCTCTTATTGCCCCAGTTTAAGGCCTCTAGGGGCCCACGATGCTACTGGGTCCCTGTATTTTCGGAGCCCCTAAACATGGGTTTTAAGTGCCCTCAGGCCACTTGAATGAAGTTCACACAGAAGGCTTGAAAGGAGAAATTATCTCTTTAATATTTTTGCGGAAAGGCTCCAAAGGCTCATTTCTTTCACTGTTCAGATTTTATCAATAACAAAGGCGTCCCAACACCACATGGAATTTATTGTTTTTGTAAAATTTGTCACGCCATGAATAATTTGTAGGGAGAGGTTGATTACCTCCAAAAAGCTTATTAGAGTTTGACTTTCAAGACCTACAAAACAATTTTTTTCTCTGAGGGAGAACCCTCTGACACACCAATTTTGTAGGGCTTCGTCACAATCCATATTATGGACTGTAATTACAAAATTACTAAAAGTTGAAATTTAGAATTGGATATGTTATTAATTAAGAATTAAAAATATTGATTGTTTTTTCACATTTTCTAGCTGCAAGTTGAATCAAATTCTATTTAGTTATATTTTTTTTATTGTTAAACATTTTACATCTCATTATTAAAGCATTGGTCTATGTGAGTTCAAGACGAGATTACTCCAAACTAGAAGAAAAGTTTATTGTGTTTTTCAAGGCTCTCTCTGGTGCCGCACAGTGTCCTTTCCTCTAGCTTCCAAAAGTTTTTCATTGAATGGTTTTCAGTTGGCCTTTTCTTGAATGTTATCTTTAAATTGAAAAGACAATTTGAATTAGTTACACAGATACTTTTGAGGATATTAGGCATAGCTGGAAGACTTAATTAATGCTTCGCGTAGTTGGAAAATCGTGTCACTCTAGTTGAAATAAATTGGTATTTAGGGTGAAGGGATATGAGAGCCTCCAGCCAAGACTCTGCCCCGTACCACAAAAGGTCTCTGATGGGTGGTCCAGATTGTAATAATAATTTGAAACCACTATAACTTGTTAAATAAATTGCACTATAAAAGTAGTGTTTTTTATATTCATACACATGAACTAACAATATACGAAAAGCGATTCATGAATGCAATGCTTTCACTTAATCCAATTTATAAACTTTATTTTTAATAAATACTCCTATAAAATTACGAGCCTCAAGTTCCCAGCAACAAAAATCCAAAAATGTTACCAGAAAGTGGACTAAAATGAATGGATTTAAGGTTTTTTAGACATGACTCTCCCTATCAAGGTTATGTTTTGTTGAATTACCCCATACCTAAGGTAGCATACCTAAGATGTGACAGTAAGAGCCTATGGTAAGCTGTAATAAGTAACCTTTTGTCATTATTTAATCTAGCCAGCTGTCGTAGGACAAATACCCCAGATGAAATTTTACATCATATTTTCTCTAACTACGTATGGAGCCTATCGTCAATCCAACAAAACTTCTAGAAATGGAAACTGACTACAGTAGTTGCGGGAATAGTATAGTAAAGAATAAATTTGGGGTCCAAGCAGAGTGCCTAATTGTTTACGCCTACATTCTGCAGCATTTCCAATAAATTTCTGTGATTACATAATCAACAGATCTTAGAAGATTGCAGTAGCTTTATCAATCATCGGAATCTATTATATCAGTTTTTCAACTAGAGAAACTATGGCTGTCTTTGTTGATATCCCTTTCTGGAAGCCATGCTGTTCATCACTATGAAGTTCGCTTCTTCTTGAAGGTGCAGAATTAATAACCTATTTAGAAAACTATTCTTTCAATCATTTTACTAATTACATTTAAAATACTAATGGGCCTATAGTTTTCCTCCTTTTCTCTGTCACCACTTTTGAAGATTAGCAAGATCTTCCCCTCTTTCAATTTCTTGAAAAACACCTTGTTAACGAATGATTGATCAGATGAATCAAAAGGTCTGACAACAAATTGATCTTTACATTCCTTTAGAATTTTGCTGAATACCCCATCCCTTCCTACAGCATTGAACATCTCCCCACCTATTCTATCGCAGACAGTCAGAATTAAGTAAACATGATTTCTATAAATATACAGAATATACTGTTATATGACACAAAACCTAAGTTCCTATGAAAGAATGTGTAATTTCAATAAGGCAGCAGTTAGCGCTTCAAATCCTTAGTTTAAATTGCCCGCCCGCAATAGGATTAATCTGATCAGCTGTTCGTGCTAGGACACATTGACCTCTCTAGAAAAAGGACTCGAATCAATGTCATGACTTTAAAATAGTGACTGATTTTAAAATTTTCTATGATTATATTTTATGAATGTATCTAGTATTCTCTAGAACTGGTCAAATTAATAATTTCCACCATACAAGTTTTGTGAACTCAATAAATTATACAGATGGCATTGACTTTTTATTTCTCAAGTAGTGTAGTAGGTTATAAAGTCAGCTGGATTTACATCGGCAGCCATGAGATAAGTTTACAATAATAAAGCAATACAATACAAATAGTTTTCATTTGCATGCTCTGTTGTGCTCTGAAAATAGTACAGAATGATCAATGCTCAATTATTAAAGAAATCATCGTTTACGCTTCTCTAGTTGAAGTTTAATAATTTTCATCCTGTAATTCTATTGGAAATCGTAATTGAAATAATAACATGCTTGCATGTTTTGATTGAAAGTCGTGTGAAAATCGTCTGCTGCTGAACCAACCTTTATTTCTTAAAAGGTACCTATATTTTATTTTCTTTCTACTACTCTAATATCTAAACTAGATGACTTCAATTTATGATAAGGTTACTGGAACTATGAATTTTTTCTTCACAAATGCAGTTTTTATTTTATCCATTTTACAGTCATAACCTTCTATTTCTTAGTACATATTTCTACTGCCTTATGATCAATGTCATAAGGTGGTGACGTGAATTCTTATTTTGATATTTTCGAGATCAAAGTAGCTGATTTGATATTGAAAACTTATTAAGATAATATGATATTTACAAATGGTGAAAATACTAGAGAGAATGCTTGCTTGTTTGGATAACATATTTATCAATGCTAGATATATTGCCATTCCAAATTATCAATTAGAACTTTGACTGGACCCAGTGTTGAGTCATTAAATATACAAGCCATCAAAGGGCCCAGATTGTCAAGATGTTTTATCTTCTGTCAAGTGCTGCCAAAATTTGTTTTGGATACAGTCAAAGGTTTAAAATCTTCAAATAGCATTTACATTTATGGAGTCTCTGTTAATTTATTGAAGGAAATAATAGATTGCATAGTTAAGCCTCTGACTTTACTGTTTAAATAAATGTACGTTATTGATTGTTTTCTCTAATCAGTAAGAGTCGCAAGCAAGAAACGTTAGTCGGACTTATCTACAAAAAGGTGAAAAAACTGTCCAAGTAGCTATAGACCTATCTAGATTGTACCTGTTTTAGCTAAAATTCTTGAGACTAATGTAGCCTACCTTCAACTCTCAGAACATTAAAAAAAATTAACCATGCCTTATTAGAAAATAGAGAGGGTTGTTTATAAGAATAAATGAGCGTTCCCACACCTAAAAATTTTAGAAATTAAGCACTGCGGTTGGGTATAGGTGAAACCCCTTTGTCACCTTTCACTCAAGAACAGCATGTCACATCTTATCTCATGACTCGTTCTTCTCAGCTTATTGAAAATATCCAAATTCATGTAGATTCAAAGCATATAATTTGTAATTTTACTTTTTTTTATTGCTGATGATGCCCACATGAGTCTGAGACTTGTGCGTGGGTAATGAGGTGTATGATTACACATAGATGGCAGACGGAGGAGCGGGATTCGAACCCTTGACCGCTTGAACGACAGCAAGCTGAAGTTGCGACGCCCCAACCAACTGCGCTAAGCGGCCTGCCAGCACTTGGAAGTGTAATATCGACTGCCTTATACTGTACTTGGAAAATAACGATTTTTCTATGAATAGTCCTTACTCGGTAACTACTCAAGATAAAAATGCAAAGTTGGTCTCAAATTCTAGGTAGCCCAATTTATTTTTCTTCCACATCATTGACAACAAAATCTAAAAAAAAACTTCAAATTTAGCTGACCCATATTCTAAAATAATAGCCAAATTTTCATGAGTTTTAAACTTTTTCAGATTTTGCAGCTGAAATATGTGCCAGTCAAGAAATGAATTTAAAAATTTTCTTAAAGACTATCTATGCAATTCCCTAGACCTATCACAAACCGCATCTTCCTAGCTTGTCTAAACCCAGAGTTATTGTAATATCAGAAATGCTATTTCTTGCTCGATTAAATTGTAATTAGAAAAGTTTGTTTTTTCACCAAAGAAATAATGTGTAAAAACTTGAGCATTCTAGATCTAACTCAATTTATTAGACACCCTTGCTTGAGACGAACCCTTCAGGAGTTTTGGAGGAATACAACTTGCATAAAAATGTAAGGGAGAGGGGTAACCATCTGAAAAAAGTTTCTCTTCCCCATTAATAATAATAATAAGCGTATAGCTTTTACTGGTGGAGAGACCCTTACGGTAGTTCCACCTTGCCGTTTGAGCCATGTTATCCCCATTAAGTGTCACAATAGAAATGGCTGTCTTCAGTGGTTATTTCTAGCATTGCTTGAAAAATATTATTCAACCTTCTGCTTTCTACAGTAGGTTTGGTGGAAGCCACAGATATATAAAATGCACAATAAATTTGTAAAATGTATTAAAAGTACATAAAGTATTTTGGTTATAGAAATTACGAATGAATATTCCTTTGTGGGTTACAGAATGTCACAGCTCAATGTAACCCACAACATAACGTTGAATAATTGGTATCGACTATCACATACAATTTATTCTACAGTCGGGATTAGTGATGAGATGCAGGATGAATTTTTGTGGAACACAGGGATGAATTAGACCTAACCCTTGATTCAATTCGCTTAGTCTATTCCATGTCTGTATTCAACAAAAGGTCATTCTATATCATGTCGCCAAGGCTGCGTTTCTATTTTCATGCAGCCAGCAGCCTGCACTTATGTTGTTCCAGACAGCTGATTGCTGAAATCATATCAAATTTCACATGCCCGATTAATGAATTTATGTAACAATATTAATGAAATTTGTATAATTATAATTTACTTAGTAATCACTTGTTATTATACTAAATTGACATATTAGGAATGATTTGTTTCTCCCAAACAAATATGTTATTTTTATGAATGATAACTCTATTTATGCAAAGGCTCAATCAGATGAATGAGAGAGCCCGATGGCTATGTTGAAATCTGATGGAGAGGCTCATTTTGAAAATCATATGTTTCTGATAGGCCTGAGTGCCTTTCCACTATTCTTATTAAATATCCTTTGAATGCAAGGAATTTTTGAAAATCCTTACACATACATCGCTGGACATTCCTTGAAGGAAGAATTTGGAATTTGGTTCACGCGTTGAGCCGTAAATGCAAAACGGTCGACTTGAAACTAGACTTCTCTTCGTTCGGTCAACAAAAAATAACATTTTTCATTTTATCATAAATTTGAATATTTTAAATTACTATAACTCTGGGTTTAGGTAAGCTAGGAAGATGTCTTGCTAGGTTCTATGAAATTACGTAGATAGTCTTTTAAAACTTTTCAAATTAATTTCTTGTCTGTTTGACTGTAAGATAGGAAAACTGGAAATGTTTCCAAAACTCGTGAAAATTTGGCTACTTATGAGTCAGCTAAATTTGAAAAGTGTTTTTTTTTTTTTAGATTTTGTTGTCAATGATATGGAAGAGAAAGATGTTACCTAAAATTTGAGATCAACTTTGCATTTTTATCTTGATTAGTTACCGAATTAGGACTACTCATGACAAAAAATTGTAATTTTCCAAGTACTGTATAGGGAAGTCTATATTACACTTCCAGGTAGAATTACAAATTATAAGCGAAATGTGACATTTTATATGAATTTGAATCGTTTCAATGAGCTGAGAGGAAGGAATGAGCCATAAGGGGTGTGAAAAGCCGTTCTTAAGTTGAAGAAATCAAAATATGGCATAGGAGAACTTTGAATTGACCCATTGCGTTCTCAATTTTCGCGATTCAGTATTATTTGTCATTTAGAAATTCTTGTTCACAATTAAAATTTTTGTCTACTTTCTTCTATACTTTCTATATTTTTTTATTGTTGCAATTATAAAACACATCTCTTTACATACATCCACTTCAATCGTTTGTGAAATTGGCTGATGAAGTACTCATATTGAATATTGGTTCAATGTATTCATTTTGTTTCAGATGACGGGAAATAAATGCAAAAGTTGTGGGTCATCCGAGTTGGAAGTAGATCCAGCTCGCGGTGACACTGTGTGTACCAATTGTGGAACAGTGCTTGAGGACAGTGTGATTGTGTCAGAACTGCAGTTTGAGGAAAACGCTCATGGCGGGAGTTCGGCGTTGGGACAATTTGTTGCTTCAGATTCAAAAGGAGGATGCAGGGGATTTGGCAGCAGTGAGTAATTTTCTATATAGTGCTTTCAAAGAAATTGCATTTTAAAATTGGTGATCTACATGTAGTCTATAACATTTAACACAGCACACAACAAAAATGCAAGAATTAAAGTGTATAACAAACAGTAAGTTAACTTAAACCCCTACATAAGCCGAAAATCATGGTTACACCGAAATATAAACATTATGATTAATTGTTGAATTTTTACACGTAAGAGATGATATTGATGATTCAAATGAATCACCGTAGACATTCATTTGGTATAAGCAAAATGCCAGTGCTACTTTTCTACCGTAGTGATAGTTTCTTTTCTACCATGATAAGTTCATTGTAGAGTGTAAAAAATGTGCTATGAAATCCCTGATGCTTTAAAGACAAAAATACACCACCCAAAGTTTGACAAAAAGGCCAAACAACACAAAGTATTGATGATGCTTAGTGGATAAACTACCCGTATAGAAATCAAAATCTCCAAATTGACTTTACTATTTCATTAGATTAATATAGTAGTTGAAGTCAATGAATGTGTCTGGCTTTAATAATTATTGTAAACTTGAACTGAACTATTCCGTTACAAAGTCGATAACGCGTTATTTTTGTACTTATTTGAGTGAGGGAAGGTTATTCATGGATTATAAGCACGATTTGTCTCTCCTGAACATGAAAGTGTTGCTCAAGTTCTATAATATTTGCTCATCCTGCTTTTTATCAGAAAAATAGATTTTTCTGTAAAAACTATTTTTTCACAATGAGATAGACGGTTTATTGCCTCACATCACAGCAATCTTGATAAATTTCATAAATTCTTAAGTGCTGAGTAATTTTTTAGGATGAAGCCCACATAGGTCTTAACCCTGTGCGTGGGTAATGAGTTGGATGATGGTGATTGATGAGTTGGACCTACAGTTTTAGGTGGGCTCCGAACCACCGGGAAGTGATTTTACAGCAGAGAACAGTGTCTTTTTTGCTGGCCAATCTAATCGGTCACCGTTACAAACAGGTCCTACGAGAACGCAGCTTATCTCTATCTGATTGAACAGATACCTGCTACGGCTCATTTACAATAAAATCCAAGTACCCTATCCTGAATGCCATTCAGGCAACTACAGCTTATTTCTTACTTTTTGACTAGTCTTCCTCACGAAATTTTCCTTTTTTGCACTTTCTTTTGATAAATAAGCATAATCTTCATATTAAAGCTTCACAAAAGTTTATGTATCTATTGTTTTGTAGTCCAGTCAACTAATACTAGTTGCTAAATTAATCTTTATCTACGACTCCGTTATTAAGTAGATATTAGAGGCTAGAAATTTGATCAAAACAAACTTGTGGCTTAATGACAGCCATAATACAATTGTAGCATAAACTAATAATAACTAATGGGTGATCAATTGTTGATCTCACAATTTCAGTTGAGTTGTTCCTATATTATGGTTCATTACAATATGAAAACTTTTTCAGACTTCCATACTGGTATGACAAAAGAATCAAGAGAAATAACTCTTCAAAATGCCAAAAGAGGAATTACAAATCTGTGTCAACAATTGAGGTGAGATTATATGTAGATCGTTATAATATAGTTTTCACATAGTTTCTTGAAACTTCCATTATTCAATGAAATTTTATCGCTGTTTTAAAGTTGGCCTAAATAATTAAAAACTCAAGAAGTTGTCGAATTCCACTTTATTTGTTACACAAATTACAGTACCATGGTTTCAGGGTACCTACCCCATCCTCAGCAAGACTGATTTGAAACTAAAGGAAGAAGCAAGGAAGCCTCTGAAGAAAAATGTATACAAGAGCTACTTGATCATGGAGATAGCAGAAACAATAATAATAATTTATAACAAGAATGACTTAATTCTAGCTTAAAATTATATTTGGTATTTTTGGTATTTAATTATTGAACAAATTTGACCGAAATGGTAAACATGCCAAAATAAGCTGCCAACCCAACAACTTGAACAGGTGGCTAATTTAAAATCATATTTTAACATCCTAACCTAATGCACTAGATTAAAGGTATTACTAAATTGACCAAAACTATGACTATATGACTATTATTGACCAAAACTCATTAATTACATTAAATTCAACATTGACAATAAAAATGATTCCTAATCTAAGGCACAAGATTAAATAAATAAATAATGAGGCCCTATTTAGCCCATAAACTCTAGGATGTCTGGCCTAATCTGTTTTGTCCAGGGTGTCTTTGGCTAACCTGGTTATAAGGTGATAATAATTACAACCTAAACTTAATAATACCCCCAGCTCAAAAAAGTGCCTCATCCTCTGAAATGTGAAGTTTTAGTTAACATTAAAAATTTTCATTAAATTACTAAACTTAATTTACATTAAATTAACCTGGTTATAAGGTGATAGTAATTACAACCTAAACTTAATAATATTCCCAACTCAAAAAGGTGCCTCATCCTCTGAAATAACCTATTTTGTATCCACTGAACCAAATTTACCCATTTCAATCTAAAAAGTTAAGTTATTCACTAATAAGTTATTCTCACTTCAAAGATAACAAATATCCTAATCTAAAGCTCTAGATTAAAGGTATTATTAAAAATAAAAGTATGGGGTCTTAATTAACCCACACTCTAGTATATTTAGCCTACTCTTATTGTTCTAGATGATCTTGAACTAACCTGCTTATATTGCTGTTAATGAAGTCATTATGGTCATTCAAACTAATGATTGAAATGTCCTTTTCTATTTTATGAATCTCTATTGCCTCTAAAACGTTCATTAATCTGCTCTTTTGGCAAAAGTGAAGTATTTCCATGTTGTTTTTTGGGTCGAAATTATGTCCACTTTCTATTAGATGGTCTGCAAAGTTGGAATTCTTGTTGCCCATTCTCCAAGCTGTGGTGTGTTCCTTGATTCTTGTGTTGAAAGGTCTCCCAGTCTGCCCCACATAACAGGAATTGCAGTCAGCACAGTTCAGCTTATACACTCCACTTTTTTCCCCATCATTTATGGGGTCCTTGGAGGAGTTCATCAAGTGATTGAGGATTGGAGTGGATTTGAAGGCCACTTGTAGTCCTTCTTTTCTGATGATGTTTCCAAGTTGTTGTGAAATGTTTCCAATATAGGGAAGTGTGATCCAGTTGCCTTTGGGGTCCCCTTCTTTTTGTGAATAGACTAGATGGATGGCGTCCTTCTTTTTTATTTTGTTTAGAAGATTCATTATAGTATTTGAGTGGTATCCATTGTTTTTAGCTATTTGAAGGATGATTCCGAGTTCTTTGTTGTAGTTTTCAGAAGACATTGGGATTCTGGTCAATCTGTTGAGGAGGGAATAGAAGGCTGCCAGTTTGTGATGAAATGGGTGGGAAGAGTTCATTGGAATTACTGTGTCAGTAGTTGTAGATTTCCTGTAGATGCTGAAGTGGTGTTTGTTGTCCTTTATGACTATTGTGAGGTCTAGGAAGTTCAACTGATGATTCTCTTCAATTTCTTTAGTAAATTTCAAGTTTGGATGTGTATTGTTCAGCTCCTGGAAGAAATTATCTAACTGTCTTGTTGAACCTTCCCAAAGACAAAGAATGTCATCTACATATCTAAACCAGTACTTAATATTTTTCTTAAACCCAGAAGTTCCAATTAATTTCTCTTCAAAGTTATCCATGAAAATTTCAGCCAGAAGAGGTGAGAGGGGGGATCCCATGGCTAGGCCATCTTTCTGCCTGTAGAACTTCCCATTGAATTTAAAGAAATTCTGTTCGGTGCACAGTTCCAATAAAGTTTTGAGTTCCTCTTTTTCTTCTTCATTATTGTCTTGAGGCTTCCTTGCTTCTTCCTTTAGTTTCAAATCAGTCTTGCTGAGGATGGGGTAGGTACCCTGAAACCATGGTACTGTAATTTGTGTAACAAATAAAGTGGAATTCGACAACTTCTTGAGTTTTTAATTATGGATAAGTTCCACAACATCAATATTCACTCTACTAATTATATTGGCCTAAATACATCCAATTACTTGCAATTTGGCTGCAGAGGAAACAACTGGAATATTGGAAATAATTTATCATTTTCTAGAAACATGTCTAGAAACTTGAAATATCATTTTCATGAATACAGCATATATAATAACATTTATTTCTAGTTGCTACAGTAGAACTTCGATAATTCGTACTTCACGGGACCAATGATTTATTACGAATTATGGAAGGTAACGGGTGATACTGTAGTTATATATATTGGAAATCATCTCTACCGGTTTTTCTTTCCACACATTGCATACACCTTCTCCCACATCCGCGCTCTCACCGTAAATTTTGTGTAACTTGATGGTATTTCTTCTTTTAAATTTGTCTTTCCATCCGCCACTTGCCTTTAAACTGCTGATTCCCAATTTTTCTGCAAAAGATTTTGCCTTTTCCTTCAACAAAGGGCCAATACGAACATTTTTTAATCTACATTGAGTGAAGCATTCTAGTAGACAATGTTCAAGTTGAGGGTATTCACTTATTTTTTGTCTTTTCCACTGGGCGGTCGATGAAGTAGCAGGTAGCACATCTTTTTTCTTGTGGATGCTAGTCAATGTAAAAACAGGAACCCGAAACGATCTGCCACATCTTTCTTTTTCACACCACTCGCGACAGTTTCTATGATTTTTTTTCGCTCAATTATGAATTGTACACGATAACGCTCAACTGGCAGAAATGCAGTTTAACCGAACACGAACTGAATTTTACACTGAACTGGAGAAAATGCAGTTGATCTTTTTTTAGATTATGACTACAGAACTTAAGAAGGAGGCAGCGTTGAAACATCATTCGAGGCCTAGTTAACATTAGACTTAATGATGGACTGATATGAAAAAAATTTATAGCTCATACGAATTATAGCATGTTCTCATCGACTTAACTACGAATTATAGAGTGTGACGATAAGCCAGCGCCCGCTTGGGCTGCAAAATTAATACGAATTATCGAGGGGACCGAAATGCTTTCTTTTCCTACGAATTATAGAGGTTATTTCAAGGGACTGAGGTTTTACTACGAATTACAGAGAATTGCGAATTATCGAGGTCCCAATTATCGAAGTTCTACTGTATTACTGTATACCCAAAAAACCATCAATATAAAAGTACTATAAAAACTAATCTCCGTCTATAAACATCACAGAAGATATAAAAGTAAACTCAAGTTTTAAGCCTAATTGTATCATTGTCACGTAATCTTAAAAAAAAAATGCGGGTTAGTATTGCTAATTATTACGCCTTGAATTCAATTCAATATTTTTTACAATAAGTAATAATCTGGTTCACTTCTTACATGAAATAAAACTCTACGACTTGAATGAAAAAATAATAATTCTACTTCTTTGAGAATAAAACAAAACAGACTATAAGAAAGAAGAAAAATGTACAAGATAAACTGAGATAGTGAGCTGATTGATAAAAAAAATGTTTTAAGTTTTTATTGATTTATTGAAAAAAAACAGAGTACATTACTTATCAATGAAAACACAATTTTTGAACATAATAAAACCTTTGGATAATGTCAATGATATGAAACGTTATAATACAAGAATAGAAAACAAAGAAAAAAGAAAACAAATGAAATCCTTGAGAAAACCTGTGAGGAGTATGAGAAAAAATAATAGCCAGAACTGATGCACAATTAGGTGGGAAAAAATAACTAAAAATAAGTTTTTTTGCGCTGCAGCCGAGCAGCCCTGATTATTATCTTAATTTTATCCTTTAAATTTAATTGATTCCAATCTAGCACTGCAGGAGTTATGGAGTGACGAACAAATATACTGAATAATTGAAGTTTCTCCTTGCAATGTACCCACCAAAACTTTGCCTAGCGGGATTTAATTTGATAAGCTCACAGTAATATTATAAACAGTATAGCAAAGGAAGTATGTTAAAGTATCTGTGTAAATATTAATTTTAAGTTTTTATATTTGAATCTAGTTAATCTTTCAATAGCAATGGGACTATTCGAGTCTTGAAAATAAGGCCTCTATATCATCAAGCTGTAATATCCACTCCTTAAGTTTATTTTTAAATTGGTGTAAAGGTGTGGCTGATTTTATTTCACTAGGTTATAGATTAAAAACTTTGGGTGCATTATATAGATAAAACCGTTTGAAAATATAGTGTAAAACATATATGAACTATCAAACTATCAGACTCTGTGGACAATATCTAAACAATTTGTTTTATCAGAAATGAATGTTTTAGTTCGTTTGGGATTGAGTGATCCTTTCTTCAATTTGTAATTAATCAACTTTGTAAATACTAGTGCAGTAAATATCCATTTGGCAACTTATTGAAAATGTTCGATTGTTGTTTCAGGTTGAATCAGCACTGTACAGACACAGCTTACAATTTCTACAAACTTGCTCTTACTAGAGGCTTGACAAGAGGAAGGAAGAATCCACTTGTACTAGCCGCCTGTGTGTATATAACTTGCAGAATTGAAGGCACGCCACGTATCCTTTCTATATAGTTTGTGATTTATGGTTAAACTAAGAAATGTTCTGTTAAGTAAGAATTTTATTTTTTCTGCTGTGACCAGTGTGATTAATGACTTGTTGGTGCACTCCTATTTGCTATCCAAATTCCAACAAAATTATCCAATAAGGAAAAATCTAATATATAAACGTCTTGTTGCCGTCCTCTCTCGACGAAACTTTAGCTTTTCATTTGACAAAAAGTTAACTAGATGCATTGAAGAAGCTGTTGGAGGAGGAGAGTAGGAAAAAAAGGAAGGAGGAGGATGAGAAGGAGAAGAAGAATAAGAAGAAGAGGGATACGACAAAATAGATTATTGAGTTAAATTTGTACACAGGCTGTGTCACGTTGTAAAACGATTCAGTCGAATCGAGCAACCTGCTAGTATAAAATGAAACATTTGTGCACGTTACTTAGGCTTTTTCTTAACCGCACCATGGCTGAAGTACTAGTTCGTCTTCGAATTCAATGTTTAAGGAACTGATTGATTTGATTTATTTCCACACAACATACTACAATGCAAATAGAAATATATTTCCCCACACAGCCTACAGATTCGTGTGCGGGGAAAGAATTCTTATCTAGTAATGTAAAAAATAATTTCAATTTATTACTATGAGGTACTATTAAACTTTGGAAAAAATACAATTTATTTTATTTTTTAATTACGAATTTAAGCAATTGAATTTTGAAGAACTGAAAATTCCATTCTCGAAGAACTTTGAATGACTAGTCCAGCAAGACATCGACTGTGAGTTTTGAGAGTCTGCCAATTATTTATCTATTGCTGATTTGTCATTATTCTCTTTCTGGACTAGTCCTTCAAGTTTGGAATTTTCAGTTCTTCAAAATTCAATTTTTTAAATTAGTAATTAAAAAATGAAATAAATTGTATTTTTTTAATAATGCTCAGTAATTAAGTGAAGGGCGAGTGAATCAGCATTTCAGTAGCCTCCCGGCCTATAGCAAACAGCCAATTGACCCAGGACGGTATAGTAAAGGGCGAGGACATTCCTTTGTAAAGAGACTCGAGCCGACCGTCTCCAAAAAGTGGGGGCGAGTGAGAGCTGTGACGTCACCAACGAGACAAACCTCTCAACCCTAATGCTAAGCAATGCTTTTCCGTTATCTTTTAGACTCTCTCACAAATTGTGTAATGAACTTTTTTGCATGCAAAAAAATTGAAAACTATCTATTGTTATATACACTATCAGAATGTAGCTTCAAAAGTAATTTATTATAAGTTCTACTCACCAATTTGGTCCAAGTTCAATAAGACTGTATTTTGAAAAAGTCAGCAGAAGATTTTCTTCTAGTCCCGGCACACACATTATGAAACGTTTGATCTTTGATACAAATGAAATTGAATTTGAGATAATGAATTTAAACAATAATATTAACATTAAATTTATTAATATTGAAAATTAACATTATTTATTATAAATTATCTCATTATCTTATCTTATATAATGATCTTTTCTAATTATCTTATATATTATTTATTATTATTATTATTAATTAATAAAATGTATTAAATATTAAAAATCAATATTAAATTTGAACACTAAATAACTTGAACACTGAACACTAATATTTATATTTGAGCACTTTTCAAGTTATAATATTGATTTATTTCTTGGACCCAACCTTATTTTGTCCACTTTAAGTGTGGTCCAAACATTGAAGAGATAGATACAAGAATTCCTTTTTGAAAAAGCAACATTAGTGTTCAAATTTAATATTGATTTTTAATATTTAATACATTTTATTAACTAATAATAATAATAAATAATATATAAGATAATCAGATAAGATCATTATATAAGATAAGATAATGAGATAATTAATAATAAATAATATTAATAAATTTAATGTTAATATTATTGTTTAAATTCATTATCTCAAATTCAATTTCATTTGTATTAAAGATCAAACGTTTCATGATGTGTGTGCCGGGACTAGAAGAAAATCTTCTGCTGACTTTCTCAAAATACAGTCTTATTAAACTTGGACCAAATTGGTGAGTAGAACTTATAATAAATTACTTTTGAAGCTACATTCTGTTAGTGTATATAACAATAGATAGTTTTCAATTTTTTTGCATGCAAAAAAGTTCATTACACAATTTGTGAGAGAGTCTAAAAGAGAACGAAAAAGCATTGCTTAGCATTAGGGTTGAGCGGTTTGTCTCGTTGGTGACGTCACAGCATGCAGAGCTCACGACGGCCGAAAAAGGTCTAATGTCCTCGCCCTTTACTATACCGTCCTGCAATTGACCACCTTCCTTTTATATACAGCGATTATATACATTAGGAGAACTGGATAGGAGTACTATTTTGTAATTGATTTTTTCTTGCATTCTGAATTTTTTTTAAAATGACCCAATTTTTATTGATTTTCAATGCCAAGGTGGCTTTATTGTAAACGCACCATGGCTGAAGTACTAGTACGTCTTCGAATTCAAGGTTTAAGGAACTGATTGATTTGATTTATTTCCATAACATCATACTAAAATGAAAATAGAAAGAAATATATTTCCCCACATAGCCCACTGGAGTAGTTTGTCCGGAGTTTTAACATGAAAGAATAATAAAGATTGTTTTCACATAGTGGGTTCGAATCCCGCTCCTCCGTCTGGCATCTATGTGTAATCATCCACCTCATTACCCACGCACAAGTCTCGGACTCATGTGGGCATCATCAGCAATAAAAATAATAAAAAATACATTGTTTGCACAAGTATGCTGATGCAGACTGTACGAGACCTGCTCTAACATTATTTTATCATTGCTTCTAGCTGTAAGCCTTAAATACTGGTCCTCTCCGTCACCTCACAATTTCTTACAATATGGTATTGATTTTTTATTTTCTAGGCTATATTTAGTCTGTATTATTCATGTTCAGTTTTAAGCATTTTCCTTTTCCTTAACATGTAATTTTAGATTTGTTGATCGACTTCAGCGAAGTTCTTCAAATATGCGCTTATGAATTAGGAAAAACATATTTGCGGCTATCACAAGCTCTTTGCATCAAAATACCTTCAATGGGTGAGTGAATTCGATTTGTTCTCTTAATAACTTAATTTATGTTATTAGATTCTTTCAATCAGGGATAGAATTTGTATTCATCTCTTTCGATACGTTCAACGACAAGAGTTAAAGCTCTGTTTATTCATGTCATTTTTTCAATTCCATTCAATTTCAGTTTATTGCAAAAAATATAACTTTTGACAATCATAGCAAACATCTAATTTCATTCAAAAATGTATCATATTCGTCAAATCACAAATAAAATACAGTAAATCAGAAATGCATTGTCACAAAACACCAATTATACACTAAATAAATACAAAAATGGTATTACAGTACTTCATTACAAATCAATCAATCATTCAGTAAGCTAATAAAATACTTTTGGAAAAATGCAATAAAACCTTTGACAATAAATTAAGCTTTGCCAATGTACTCGTTCATAGAATAAAAGCTATGATTCAATAGGTATTTATGCCTGCTTTAAGTTCATTCCTGTCCGTTTTGTACATTTTTTCATCTGGTAGTTTGTTGAAAACGGTTATACCGTGGTAAAAAGGATTTTTCTCGGCTATGGCTATGTTTGCACAGGGTAGATGACAGTTAAGGGCTGATCTACTTCTATAATTGTGAATTTTGTTGTTAGTGAGTAAAAGATAGATTTCAATAGTGCTAAGGATCTAATAGTCTGGTCGATGATCCAGGATGGAAACGCGAGAATACCATTTGTTTTAAAATAGTCTCGGAAAGACTGATATCTTGTCAATTTGCACCCCCAAAGCAGAACAACGGGCGACGGTGCGACATTGTCGCAGAACGAGAAGGAGGCCTGCAGAAAGATTTTTTCCTACAACTGCTCGTAAAGTAGTTCTTTACGAACTGAAAACTAATTGTAAAATACCTCTTTACTGCTCCGCAAGCGGTAAAGTACTTTACGCTCGCCAGCTGTTTTCTTTACGCTTCTGTTTTGGTTTTGATGTCTTCTCATTGGTGGATCACGGAGTCCGGGAAATTCTCATAACCTCAACAATGGCGCACGCTAACCAAATCCGCGTACGGTCTGTGATGTTACAAACTACAAGCTTTTATTGTGTTGGAATCCAGAACTGCAGTTTTAGGAAAAATATTGTATGCAATTCGCGCGTGAAGCTTCTTTATCGCTCTCGCAAAATTACTGCGCTCCGCTACGCGTCGCGCAGTAAATGTTTTGGCTCGAGCGATAAAGTCGCGCTTCACGCTCTTAATACATAAATAACTATTAAAACTATGAAATTTGCCAGCTATTCTCAATCAGTTTTTCAAACATTTCTGGAGGATTATAGGGCTTTAGTGTGTGCTGCAGAAAAGAGCCCAGAATCATATACCCTTAGAGATAGGCTGTTGTCTAAATCTAATATCTTCACAATCCTCCTACTTGCTGATATTTATTCAATTCTACACCACTTTTCGAAGGAAGTGCAATCTAGTTACCATTTTCCATGGCAGTACATAAAGTACATAGAAATCTTCAAATTGTATTAGATATTGTAGAGCAATATCTGAATGAAATGTCTACAAATTCCAGTATCACAAAAGATTGTTCATTTACTTTTTTTATAAAATGCCTGAAAGTATTTTCAAACACACAAAGTTGGCAAAAGAGATAGTCGAAGAGTGCTCATTTAAAGGTGTAACCTTTCTTCTCTTGAAGAATTTTTTTAATCTGTTAGGGTTTGTGGGTATGCTTTCCTTTCATCTCTTGGCAAAAGGCAATTTATTGTTTTTTGAATATAAACAACTGTTGCAGTGGATGTATAAGAAGTTTAGCTCAAATTTTCTTGGTGGAAATGTTCCAGACTTGAAATATCTATTCAAACTTGCTGTCACTGATCTCCACCAGAAGTATCCTTTAGCTATTAATCTATTGAAATTTATGCTCACAACTCCTGTCTCAGAGGCTATTTGTGAAAGTTGGGGCTCTATTATTGCCTCGGTTATGCTTAAGCGTTCAGCAGTGTCCCATCAATTTGTTTTTTAATTTAGAATAAATTTAGAATGACGGAAACAACCAAAAATTTAGAAGGCGAAACGTGGAAAAAGGAAAACATTTCCTTTCTACACGCTTGTACACCAAAACACCATCAAATACCAATGCATACAAAACCAAGAGGAACTAGGTTACCAAGCCAAATGAAGCGCATGTTTAGGAAACAACCACTCGAAAATATATTCACACCTTATTAACCTCAAAATAACCAAATCAAAAATTATACATATCAATCAACATTACAGTCTAAACTTATCATTATTTCAAGTCTTTAAAATTATGCGCATTTCGAAGATTACTTTAATTTACAAAATTATATCGTCGTTTTCGTTATCCCATTGAATTAATAGTTCCCCACAATTCGTTGCACTCACTTTGATCGAAGCAAGAAATATAATAAATTTGTTACCTCGTTCGATAATCCTTACTACTTCCAAGGTATAGAGTTCATGTTGATCTAATACAGCCTTGGTCTGGAATTCTCGTACTCTCCAATGCTGGAATACTCAAGCCCTCGAAGTTTCGAAGTCTTGACTATTCCGGAAGACTGCAATTCAGGAATGACTCCAATTCGGGAACGACCCAACTCGGGAATGACCCCAACTCGGGAATGACCCCAACTCGGGAATCCTCCTATCCGGAAACTCTCCAATTCGGGAACCGCTGAAATTTCAAATTTTGTAACTTCCTATTTTGATAATGAAATAAACCCTTAACTTGAGATGAACACTACTATTTCCAATTTACTTTCACGACCACAAATCCCAAACATTTATGTCGCTTAATTACACATCTACATTACTAAAATTCAAACAATTAAACAAACCTAACCTTTACTTCATAAGTATCACAGCATCGCAGAATTCAAAATAGTTCACATTAATCTATAGCAATAAGGAAGTTGAGTTTCTTAGTTACATCATCAAATTCATAATCTTTTTATCACACTAATATCGGTATGCTAACTTTTACTACTAATTTAAATTGAATATTTAATATCTTCCTTTTTTTATACTAAACCTCTCAAACTCTTATCCATAGCCTATAAATTCTGACAAACAATTGCTTACTTCAATTACGTACATGAGAACAATTAAGCTAGAAATATAAATTCACAAAGTATTTCATATTAAAAAAAATTATTGTTGTTACCTTATAAAGCGGCGAAGTACATCACAAATTATCTTCAAATCAAACAAACTAATTCAAACTAAACATGAGGTGAGTGGCGGTTTCCTAATATAAACTTTTAAATCACATAATTAAAATAAATTTGATATAATAAACATTGCCCAGCACAGGGGCCTAAAAACAAAACTATCACGTCACCATAACCTAAAATTTACACTGTAACTTCATCAAAACTAGCGTGGTGTTTGCTCCATGCAATTTCATAGAGAAGTAAGCCGATCGCTTGCCTACAAACCGAGTTTGCTCTTGGTGGGAATCGATGTTCAGAAATAAAACGGGGATTACAAAACTACGTACTTTTCATCGAATCAAAACTCTAGATTTTCCTGCAGGCCTGCGCAGAACGCCAATTCCGCAAATGAAAAATGAACAGGTAAAGTGAGTGTGAGATAGAGCAAAAGAATGAGAAACGGGCTCTATCCTTTTTTACTAGACTAGCGTGGGATTCAATCCTGCTCGAGATTGAAACTCAAAACAATGCTCTACTGTAATACCAATCCCAACATGAAAACCCAATCGATTCAATTACTTTTATTGAAAACGAATAATTAAAATCTAAACTCTCCAATAACTAGCTTAAAATGTCCTAATTCAGAAAACTTTACATAAAAAAAATATCTTTAGAATTTAATAACGTTTAAAATGATACCAAACAAGTAAGTTATTCAAGGTAATCTAACAAAAAAAATTTGGGCTACTCCCAAATTCATAACAATTCTCCCCCCCTTTCGCAGTGTGAAACACCGCCTAAGACAATCTACAAATAATAGTATCACAGGTGAACTTAACTAACTAAATGTGGTAGCAATTCAATAGATGTAGTGATGTGTAATAAAATCAAATCAATCTCCTAAACAACTATAGTGAAGTGGCCGCAACTCTACAGATGCCAAGAGACATAATACCTAAACTAAGAAGTCCTAAATAATATATAAGTAAAGATCGAAAGATGGCACCACGCGTATGTGTCAAATCTCTAACTAAAGGTGATGATATAGTGTGAAAACCTAAAGGTGATGTTCAAAAATAATCACAAGTAGTGATTCCCTAAACTATAGTCTCGCAAAATTACAAAACTATTCTCCTATTAAACTATAATATGAATGTTCCCCAAAATCTGAACTAAATGATTCAACTACGATCCTATACAATACTCTTATCTGAGTTTCCCAAAATTGTCAATTCATTCGCGCGCGGGTATCCACTAATCAAAATCAACACTAACTAATACCTATTAATCTCTTAAAAATCTACATGGCACAATTACATGAGGCTTAAATTTCAAAGGCAACGTCCTACAACTCATATTTACCTATAAATCATATCTACACTCAATATCTATAATATCTTCTTCTCAGTACAGCAAATACTACTACTAACGATTACTCCCTAAATTATCTCACATTTCTACCACTTTATTATTCCATACTAAATTTACGGTTTAACCTACATAATGACAGAAATTTCTACAAAACTTGGCTCTCAGTTAAGAAAGATGCGGCAAGGTTCTAGACGTCACATGATTAAATCTATAAGAAAAATTTATCTATTACAAGGCATATATTCGAAGAGTATACATTACAACCACTATGTTACAGCTGGTTTCAATACCAAAAAAAAGTAGAGTCTGAGTGTCAATGATGAGACTGCGCGCATAGTCCCTATCAATCATTACAGTACCAAAGCTCTATTAGATGACAACTTATTTACCAAACAACATATTTGGGATTCAAATTCTAAGACAATAACCAACAAGTGTGCAAAGATGTGAAATTCCATCATCAGTGCTAGATACACTAGGGTAAAATCGCTTAACTTGAGACACGTGCGCTTTTTGCACAAAACGACCACTATGCGGGTCACACAATTCTATTGTCACTGGAGTTAAAAATCTCGAGATGACATATGGACCTTTCCAACGGTAACTCAATTTCGACATAATTTTATCTACAGCTTTACTCACTATATGAGTCCTCAACCAAACTAGATCATCAACTTTAAAAGGAACTTCAGCTCTATGCTGATCGTATCTCTGTTTCACTCTAGCATGATTCCTTGTCAAATTCTGTTTAGCTTTTTGCCAAACATTCAGTGTGTCCTCATTACAGCTATTAGGCAAAATTTCCTCTAATCTCCAGGCGTTAATCAACGGATGATTTGGATTATATCTATAAATCAACGAAAAGGGCGTACAATTTGTACTCTCATGTTTTGCTAAATTAAAAGCTAAAGGGAGCCATGATAAACTCTCATCCCATTTTGACTGTGCATTGCCGTGAAAAGCAATTAAAGCACTCCTAAGGTTTCTGTGTACTCTTTCCGCAACGTTTGGACACGGATAGTATGGACTAGTAGTAATATGTTTGATTCCTAACTGGAAACAAAAATTTTTGAAATGAGCTGAGGTGAAGACGGTAGCATTATCAGTTACAATACTCTTTGGAACGGAAAAATTTACAAAAATAGATTTCAATGCTTTAATAGCAGAACTAGTGTTTGCCTTCCTTACTGGGATTAACCAACAGAATTTTGAGAATGAATCTACACAACTGAAAATATGAGTATGACCTTGGGTAGAACGTATAAGAGGACCTACAAAATCGCAATGAAACCTAGCAAGGGGCTCTTCCTCAATTTTAGAAGATAAAAAACCAAAATTGTGCCTTTGAGCAGGCTTGCTCTTACCACATATTTCACAAGATTTTACTAAAAGAGCAATATCTTTTCTTACACCAGGCCAATAAAAATTTTCTAACACTTTATTCATAGTCTTAGCTAAACCTAAATGTCCACCTAGAGACGTCTCATGAAAATATTTGAAGATTACAGGTACAAGAATTTTCGGCACAACAATTTTAAAATTATCATCATTACGTTTTTTAATCACCAGGACTCCTTTCGACAAGCTATACGGGAACTGATCTACATTAGCCTCAATATTTCTAATTTTCTCTGAAATAAAAGGATCATTCTCTTGATGAGTGCGAATGTCCGTGAAAATTAAAGGAAAATCGGTTAATTTTAAAGTATTAATAGACTCAAACGTTTTTTTTTCAACTAAAGGCTTTGATTCTTCTACTTCTTCATTAATTTCGTCCTGAAACATACGGGACAAACAATCTGCCACAACGTTTTCTCTACCTGGTATATGTTTTACCTCAAACTGAAATGAAAGAAGTCTCAATACCCATCGACCAATACGACCTGACTGTTTTGGATGATTCAACACCCATGAAAGAGCGGAATTGTCAGTGTACAATAAGAATTTAGAATGTTGAAGATACAATTTGAATTTCTCCATACCAAATATAGCAGCTAGACACTCGATTTCGTATGTAGAATACTTGCATTCAGCCTGGGTCAGTTTCCTAGAGGCATAAGCTATTGGTTGAAGAATACCATCAACTTCTTGTGAAAGAACGGCGGCGATCGCAGTACCACTGCCATCTGTATGCAAAATAAAAGGCAAATTAAAATTAGCAGTCCTCAAAATGGGTGGATTAATAATTGCATCTTTCAACTTTAGAAATGCTTCTTCATGTTTCTTTTCCCACACAAATTTAATACCTTTTTTCCTCAGCGCATTGATTGGCGCGGCAATTTCTGCAAAATTAGGAATAAATTTATGATAAAACTGAACCATACCTATAAATCTACCAACAGCTTTCTGGTTTTTGGGTGAAGGAAAATTTCTAATACTCTTAGTTCTGTTTGGGTCGACAGACACACCTCTGTGGTCAACTAAGTGTCCAAGAAATGAAATTTGTTCCTGTGCAAAATGAACTTTCTGAGGATTAACAGTAAAACCTGCTTCTCTTAACTTGTTCAAAACTACTGAAATATGTTTCAAATGTGAATTGAAATCCTTGGAATAAATCACAATATCATCCAAATAATTAAATACAAACTTAAATTTTACATCTTCAAACAAGGTGTCAAGAAGAGAAGTTAACGCCTGAGCTCCAATACTAATACCATAGGGAACTCTAAGAAACTGATAAGTATTTTGCATTGTGCAAAACGTTGTAAGGTGACGACTTTCCTCCGCTAAAGGCATCTGATAATATGCTTGATTTAAGTCAAGAACTGAAAAATACTTAGCGCCATTAAACCAATGAAATGAATTTTGCATATCAGGAAGAGGTACGGAATCCAATTGAATACAACGATTCAGAGATCTGTAGTCTATTACCAGTCTCGAAGAACCATCTGATTTAGGTACCAGAAAACATGGACTAGCATAATTAGAAGTAGCCTTTTCAATAATTCCCTCTTTTAACATTTTCTGAACTTTTTCATTTAAAATTTGCATCTTTTTGGGATCGTACTGATAAGGTGCCTGTCTAACTGGCTGTGTTGAAGTTAAACGAATTTTATATTCAGCTAGGTTAGTCTTACCCAATCTGGTAGTAATTACATCCTGAAATCTAGATAATACATCACGTAATTGCTCCTGTTCCTTATTTCCCAAGTGAGCATATTCTGACTGTTCTTCCCCCACGGTGTTAGCATTCCTGGGTAGAAACGTTTGTGAATCCAAATCTAACGTAAATTTAAAACTAGGTCTGAAACCAAAATAGTATCTATTATTAAATAAATCAATGATCATTTGACTATGATTAATGAAATCACAACCTATTATTACTGGTACTGACAAGTTGTCGCAAATAAAAAATTTATGTTTCCAACTAAAATTTTCAATTTTAATTTTCAAGAGTACTGACTCAGTTAGAACAAGTTGCCCTTTGTTCGCGGTGGTACATTTAATCTTTTCTTTCTGCAATTTTAAAGAAGGATTAACAACTAACAGATCTTGTAAAGTCGATTTTGAAATAATACTCCTAACGGCACCGGAATCTAGTAAAGCAGGAAAATTTCTAGCTGGCAAACCTAACTCACAACTAATAAAAGGAATAATTCTATTTGCAACAGGTTTAATTTTATATTTCCCAAATGGTTTATCTGACAATGGCTTAGTTTTATTTGAATTTAATTTAGAGCCTAGTAACCTTTTTGAGACATCCTCTTGTGCGCTATTAATGAAATTTGAAGTATTATTTAACTCTTGTGCCTTTGATTGTACCTTTGATTCAATGTAATCTCTCTTAAACTGCTTTCCTAAATTACTATTTCGCGCAGATAGTCAACTCTTTTTATTTCTACAGTCGCGAGAATAATGACCAAATTTTTGACAACTATAACATTTCACATCGCTAGCTGGCTTTTTTAATAACTGTATTTGCGGCTTTCTTTCAAAACTGGTTGATGCGGCGGCAGTGTCACTAATTTGGGGTCTATTTCTGAAATTAATAGATTGATTAATAGGTGCTGACCTACATCCTTTAGCCACATGCCCTATTCTCTGACAATTAAAACATTTTACAGCCACAGATTGTAATGACTTCTGATTTTGTACAGACCTATTATAGCTTGTCGCCAATTCCATTTGTTTCCTCTCGAAATCAGCATACCTAACATTCTGGGATTGCACACACATTTCATTCAAGTCGTCAAAAGTGCGCGGTCTAAATTGAAAAATACATCTTGAGCGTTCCTCAGGATTTAATCCAGAAACTATAGTACCTACTATTTCATGTTCTGATTTCCCCAGTCTCAATAATGCGGCTGACTCTTTTATAGACAAAATATAACTGGACAATGGTTCACCTGAACTTTGAAGCCTATAAAATTTTTCCCTCTCAATCACAGAGATTAATCTTTGTGGAATAAATTGAAATAGCACATCAGCATGAAAACGATCAAAAGTAATATTATTTAGTAAAGCTAACGTTATCCTATCAGCAAGGGGTCCTATCGCAAAAGGCTGAATTAAATGTAACAAATCGGTATCAGGAAGACAAGCGCGTTCTTTAATTTTTAAAGTGACAGAGATAAAATTCAATAAATCCTCAACTACTAATCCGTCCGCACTAGGTATTTCTCTAATTAAACTTTCAATAGGATTAGGCAGTCTATTATACATGTTAGTCGCGCTAAATGTAGGTGTCTTGGCTAACTGTGATGCGTATGTGCTAACTTGACCTGAAAAATATTTATCTATCACTTGTTGTGATGTTTCTTCTATAATTTCGGGCCTATTGGGCGTGAAATCGAAAGAAGGGTTTGCCCTAGGTAAAGTTAGGTTAGTCGGTAGGGGTGACGGTGCTCTACTTCTAGCTATACTCTGTATTTTCAAAATCAACTCATAAATTCGTTTCACATCTTCAAATAATTTTTCTAACTTTTCCACTAACTCTACATTAACAGCTTCTTTAGCATATACTAATAAATGAGTAATTCTGTTCAAAATATGCAAATATTTGCTAATTCCTTTTATAACCCCACGTTTATCTACAATTTCTTTTTCTTTAGGCAATTCCTGGAGATATCTATCTAAATTGCTCAACTGTTCTAAAATTGCTCCAAAAGCCTCTTCGCAATTTTCTGCAGAATATACTATTCTACATATTTTAGGATCTGGTTCTTTAATTGCTAAACGGTATTTAGCCCTCAACTCATCATTACTAGAATTCTTTGTAATACTACTGGGTACCCCTAATGTTTTGAATTCGAAAATTAGCTCATTCTTAGACAAATAATCCGGATTCAGGGTTTGTACAAACAACTTATTTAAATCTACACAAGACTCAACTTGAGCTTTAACATCCCAGTAATTAGCTTTTGTCGGCATAATAGTTGGGGACCTAACTGGTGATCTCATTTCTGATGACGACATTGTAGACTATAAAATATCTCAGATATTATGTTCCAATATTCACTTTATATTTCAACTACTATTTCTTAAACTGTTATTTTACACAATTGGCTTAACTATTCCTCAAGTTTTTGCATAGGTATTATCGGTATTCTTTAACAAAGTTCAAATTTCAAACAAAACCCTGGTTTGTCAGGTTAGCTAAAGATTTAAGAAAAGTTATGTAGCATAGCAAGAGCATAGCTGAAGCAGAGCAGCAGCAGAGTGGCGCAGTAAATTGTCCCATCAATTTGTTTTTTAATTTAGAATAAATTTAGAATGACGGAAACAACCAAAAATTTAGAAGGCGAAACGTGGAAAAAGGAAAACATTTCCTTTCTACACGCTTGTACACCAAAACACCATCAAATACCAATGCATACAAAACCAAGAGGAACTAGGTTACCAAGCCAAATGAAGCGCATGTTTAGGAAACAACCACTCGAAAATATATTCACACCTTATTAACCTCAAAATAACCAAATCAAAAATTATACATATCAATCAACATTACAGTCTAAACTTATCATTATTTCAAGTCTTTAAAATTATGCGCATTTCGAAGATTACTTTAATTTACAAAATTATATCGTCGTTTTCGTTATCCCATTGAATTAATAGTTCCCCACAATTCGTTGCACTCACTTTGATCGAAGCAAGAAATATAATAAATTTGTTACCTCGTTCGATAATCCTTACTACTTCCAAGGTATAGAGTTCATGTTGATCTAATACAGCCTTGGTCTGGAATTCTCGTACTCTCCAATGCTGGAATACTCAAGCCCTCGAAGTTTCGAAGTCTTGACTATTCCGGAAGACTGCAATTCAGGAATGACTCCAATTCGGGAACGACCCAACTCGGGAATGACCCCAACTCGGGAATGACCCCAACTCGGGAATCCTCCTATCCGGAAACTCTCCAATTCGGGAACCGCTGAAATTTCAAATTTTGTAACTTCCTATTTTGATAATGAAATAAACCCTTAACTTGAGATGAACACTACTATTTCCAATTTACTTTCACGACCACAAATCCCAAACATTTATGTCGCTTAATTACACATCTACATTACTAAAATTCAAACAATTAAACAAACCTAACCTTTACTTCATAAGTATCACAGCATCGCAGAATTCAAAATAGTTCACATTAATCTATAGCAATAAGGAAGTTGAGTTTCTTAGTTACATCATCAAATTCATAATCTTTTTATCACACTAATATCGGTATGCTAACTTTTACTACTAATTTAAATTGAATATTTAATATCTTCCTTTTTTATACTAAACCTCTCAAACTCTTATCCATAGCCTATAAATTCTGACAAACAATTGCTTACTTCAATTACGTACATGAGAACAATTAAGCTAGAAATATAAATTCACAAAGTATTTCATATTAAAAAAAATTATTGTTGTTACCTTATAAAGTGGCGAAGTACATCACAAATTATCTTCAAATCAAACAAACTAATTCAAACTAAACATGAGGTGAGTGGCGGTTTCCTAATATAAACTTTTAAATCACATAATTAAAATAAATTTGATATAATAAACATTGCCCAGCACAGGGGCCTAAAAACAAAACTATCACGTCACCATAACCTAAAATTTACACTGTAACTTCATCAAAACTAGCGTGGTGTTTGCTCCATGCAATTTCATAGAGAAGTAAGCCGATCGCTTGCCTACAAACCGAGTTTGCTCTTGGTGGGAATCGATGTTCAGAAATAAAACGGGGATTACAAAACTACGTACTTTTCATCGAATCAAAACTCTAGATTTTCCTGCAGGCCTGCGCAGAACGCCAATTCCGCAAATGAAAAATGAACAGGTAAAGTGAGTGTGAGATAGAGCAAAAGAATGAGAAACGGGCTCTATCCTTTTTTACTAGACTAGCGTGGGATTCAATCCTGCTCGAGATTGAAACTCAAAACAATGCTCTACTGTAATACCAATCCCAACATGAAAACCCAATCGATTCAATTACTTTTATTGAAAACGAATAATTAAAATCTAAACTCTCCAATAACTAGCTTAAAATGTCCTAATTCAGAAAACTTTACATAAAAAAAATATCTTTAGAATTTAATAACGTTTAAAATGATACCAAACAAGTAAGTTATTCAAGGTAATCTAACAAAAAAAATTTGGGCTACTCCCAAATTCATAACAGCAGCCAATGATGCCTCCAATCCAATAGAGGTAGGCACTACTGACAAACTAGCTTATATTATGATCAATGGAACTCCATCAGGTTATAAAGGAAATAAACGACTTTTAAAGTTGGCTTTATGCAAGAAATATGGAAGTAATTTACATAAAAACTTCAAGCCAGCATCCAGTAATAAACAGATGTCAGAAGTGGTTACTTCCAAATTAATTAGTAGGTTACAAAATAAGTTAAATGACACATACAAACAACTTTGCCATGTTTTTGTAGTTTGTATTTACTTATAATCTAATATAATCTGTAATATATACAAAATCAGTATAAACAATTTGTTTAATCCACATTAAATACCAATTATTAAATTTGATAAATTTATTTTATTTTCCTTTTTGTAATCAATAAACAGATCTCTAGCTTTCGCCTCTAAGCTCTTATGAATTTAGAATTATTATCTTAAGTGACCAAAGACCAAAGCTAAGCAGCTCTGCAGCTACTATGTAAAAATACACTCTAATATTGCTTATTAAACCAATTCGTGAATTAAAGTTTAGCAACCAACCAACCATCCATGCTAAACTTAAATCATTTATATCTATATATATAAAAATGTATGTATGTATGTATGTTCCCTATAGACTTCAAAACCACTTGACAGATTAGCATGAAACTTTGGGAATATGTTGTGTGAATATTGAGGATGGTTTCTGACCATAAATTTTAATAGAAGAGCTAATAATTACTATTAATTAATCCATTTTATAGACCTAACCTACTGAACTTGCCGGCCAAACAGCTTAAAGGAACAGCTGATAGAAGTCAACAGTTTTTAATCACATGGCAGGCCCCTTAGCGGCGTTATTTACGCTGTCTTTGAGCAGCAAAAGACTTTGCACTTTGCATGTAGGCTACCGTGCAGTCGGAGCCTTGCAATATGTAGGAAACATACGACTGGGTATGATGAAATGTAATTATGCCAGGTTGATGACATCTGTTAACCAATGAAGTGCTAGCTAGAAATTTGAAATGCAGCCTCAGCGGGAGGTGGCGAATAATAAAATAAAAAACTAGCTTCTACCCTTATAGTCGTAGGTTTAAATGTGAAATGTTTCTTCATTCAGAGGTGGTGATTAAGAAAACAACGAAGCCTCTATGATCAGCTGGAAGAGCCCTAGGACTAACTTCTTTCCTAATTTGAAATGTAACCTCAGCGGGAGGTGGCAAATAATAAAATCAAGGAGAATTTTTATGAGAACGCAGCAACGCGCGTCGAGCCAGCTAGTTTACTATAAATATTGAAAGAAAATTTGAATAAAATTATTCATATTAATTACAACTTTATATGGTTTGTAATAAAATTGCTTTTAACTATGCAGAAAACGTCAAATAATCTGTGAGAAAATGTTAATCCGCAGAACGATTTTGACATATTTTGTGTCCGTCGCAGAAAGACCAAATACATTCTGCTTTGGGGATTTGTACATAAACTAAAGCCTTTTTTTGTAGAATTAACATCTTCCTAACATTTCTTTCAGATGAATTCTCCCAAACTGTATCCGTATCTCAAATAGAGCAAAGTATACACATTTAAGTATATCTAAAGTGCAAAAACGAGATAATGCTCTTAAAACGAAAATAATTAAATTTAAATTGGAACAGGTTTTATCTACATGGAATTGCCAGTTGAGATTAGAGTCTAGATTTATACCCAAAATTTACATTATTCAACCTCTCAAATGTACTCATTATCCAGCAAAAGACCAATATGACACACACTATTTTCAAATTCAGATTAAGATTAATGGTACGGAGCCACTGACAAGTGTTATTGACTGATACAAAATTTCAGTCAAACTCAGACTTTAATATGGTAGTGGTATCCGCTAATGACTGCATTACATCATGAAATAAAGCGGACCCAAGACTGACCCTGAGGGACACCAAATTTTACTTCTCTTAATTTAGATTAAAAATTTGCCATTGCTGCTGCTGAGTTCAACATACTTTGTTTAATATATATGATTTAATTAAATTTAAAGCACTCCCCTTAATACCAATCCTATGCAATTTATCTAAAAGAATTGTGAGTTCAACCGCGTCAAAGTCCTTGCTCAGGTCAATAAAAGTGGTAACAAATGTTTTTTCTTATCTGTATAAATAAAATTAGAGTTTTGTCTGTACATTTATCAAAATTATATATATTTTTTGGTTATTTTCACGTTTTATGCATTAAAGAAGCCAAAACAAGTCTTATTTCAATTTCTGTCTGTCTGTCTGTCACGGCTCCGAATGCATTTTACGCGGCCTTCTCCTGAAAAACGAGCGCATCGATCGGGATTTTAGTTATTGAAAACTTTATTGACAATGTCTTTAGCTATAAAAAAACTAAATTAACTTTTTTTTTAACAGAATAATAAACGTTTAAAAACCAAGTATTGTGCGATTTTGTATACATTTCTTCTAAGTTTTATTACCACACTAGCAGCTACCCGTCCTTCATACGGATTATGTTTAGAAATATGACTAAATAAATATGTTTCGGCTTTTTTGATAGCAACGATCATGAAGCTTAGTAAACAACTTTGAACGTAAACAATTCAGTGACAGTTATCAGAGAGAATATTTGAGAACAGCTGATTGATATATCATGATAAATTACGTGATTTGTTCTTATGTGGGAATAATAGTGCTACCTGGCGAATTCCCAAGAGCCTAGCACAAACCGCACCTTCCTAAAATTTTAATTTTTGTTTTGATAAATTTAAATTAGAAAATTTTGTTTTTTTTTTCAACAAAAAAATAATTGATGAAACATAAGATGAGCTTTGATTCACCAGTCATATGTTTCCTAAAAGACTGCAATGTTCCGACTACACAAGTCTGCAGACAGCGTAAATAAGGCCGTGAAGGGCCCACCATTCAGATTATATTTGAGAACAGCTGATTGATAAATTACGTGATTTGTTCTTATGTGGTAATAAAACTTAGAAGAAATGTAACCAAAATCGAACAATACTTGGTTTTTAAACGTTTATTATTCTGTTAAAAAAAAGTTAATTTAGTTTTTTATAGCTAAAGACATTGTCAAAAAGGTTTTCAATACTGATAAATAACTTTAATCCCGATCGATGCTCTCGTTTTTCAGGAGAATGCCGCGTAAAATGTATCCAAAATCGAACAATAATTGGTTTTTAAACGTTTATTACTCTGTTAAAAAAAAGTTAATTTAGTTTTTTATAGCTAAAGACATTGTCAATAATGTTTTCAATACTGTTCAATAACTAAAATCCCGATCGATGCTCTCGTTTTTGAGGAGAAGGCCGCGAAAAATGCCTTTGCGGCCGTGACAGACAAACAGAAAGTGAGATAAGACTATTTTCGGCTTATTTGATGTATAAAACGTAAAAATAACCAAAAATATATAATACTGATAAATGTAGACAAAACTCTAATTTTATTTATATAGATAAGAACAAATCATGTAATTTATCATGATATATCAATCAGCTGTTCTCAAAAATATTCTCTCTGATAACTGTCACTGAATTGCTTACATTCTAAGTTGTTTACTAAGCTGCTATAACAACTTCATGTTCGTTGCTATCAAAAAAGCCGAAACATATTATTTAGTCTTATTTCTAAACATAATCCGTACGAAGGACGCGCACAATAGCTAGTCTAATTATTATCGATAATTCTATTCACAAAGTCTACTGTATAAACCCATGCTGATTAACACTAAGCAAGTTATATCTACCGAAGAAGGATAAAATTCGTTTCTAATATTCTTTAGAATGTGAATACAACTGAAACTGGCTTGTAATTCTCTACATTCTCATTTTCCATATCCTCACTTTTAAAAAAAGTGTCAACCTTTAACTATGGCTATCTTCAAAATATTGGGTAAACATCAGAAATGAAAGACTCGTTTATGATGAAAGCTAGAAGTGAGCTAATAAAAGTCACATATTTTTACAAACCAATTAGAAAAACCATCTTGCCCTTCCGACTTCTTGCTTTCAAGTTTAATGGCTTTAATCAAGTGATGGAAAACACATAGAATCTTCTCCAGAATTGATGATTTTTTACAATGCTCTTTTACTACCTAATATTTATGCAATCATATCCCTTTGGAAACGTTTCATGTGGTGTTTCGTTCGTTTTATCTCTTAGTTTTTGAGTTTCGTAGAACTTGCCTTGATTTGGTTTTTGAGTTCCACAGAGCTTGGAATTTAAGCCGAGGATTATAATCATTCGACTAGCAGATGAGGCTCCTTCTTGGAGATATCTTGTTTGTATGAAAAGACTTCAAAGAGAAAGATCGTACCCCACTCTAATCCTCTATTTTCTTGTCTTATAGTCCGGGTTGACCAAGAATAGTAAGCATGATGAATAATCGTTTCATAACCGATTGATTCTGCTGCATCGTTTGTCAGACGAAAGAGTATGATTAGTGCAGGTGCTACACTCTAACTAGTCATCTCAAATACGTAACAGATGAGTTAGTTTTACCAAAAAAGGCTCGCACGAGTAGATTTATTGTAAATTAGCGTATTTTGACTATTAACATGTTACAAGAGTTATTTTCTGATTCTATTATTTTATTTAAGCCCAGTTCTTCATTCTCATTACTATCTGCATTCCCATTTCGCGGGCGGAGTCGGGAGTACACTTATTTATATTGTTATCCATTCAGGGCAACAAAGGTAAAAGTTATAGATCAGTGGTAATTTTCAGCAAACATTTTTTATTGTTTTTTTTTATAAAGAAAACAGATTATTTACAATTTTCTCTTATCAAACATGCTTTACTTCTAATGAGGCATCAGGACTACTGTAGAATAACAAAACAAAACTATATCACAACAATAACTGTATTATTCATTCAACATGGTACTTCCATGAACACGATTAATAGCAAGCAAAACCTAACGCAAGACAAAATAATAATCTTGATAACATCAACAAAACTAACTCCATATTAACATTTTTCTTATTAATTTTTCTCTAACAGAATGCGATTGAACAAATAGGAAAGTATCCCAGTCATAAAGTATTATTAGTTGACATGATTGAAACACTTAGTAGCCCTACCTATAATACACTTTGCGAATTCATAGTTAATATACGGCACATTCTTACTCTGTAGAATTCAAGATCAGATCTATAATTCTCAATGTCATATTATTATGTCTTGGGTGTATATAGGTAATTTAAATAGTACAGTATATACAGATCACAAAGTGCATTCCAATTATAAAATTAAATTGTACAGCGATTAGGAGAGAACTTCATGTAGTACAATTTACTGATGTTTGAAAGATAAATAATTTTCTTGTAAAGCATTGAATCGTGCTACAAAAGTTTAAAATAAATCATTGAAAATAAATTGACCCAAAAATGAATTTTCTAAAAACAGTAAAATTGAAAAATTGAAAATCAAATGAAAACAAAATTATGTAAATGAGTCTTATGAAATTCTTTAATGATAATTATGACGTTTTGACCTATAGCAATTTTGTAAAAAACTCAGAATTTTGCTAAATTTGTATGCAATAATGAATCCCAGTCTTATTCAATAGATTTCGTTTTCTTAGAGTGTCCGTTGTCAGCTTTGGGGAAAACTTTTTTATGTTCATAAATTTGTAATCTTGAATATAACTCTAATACTTATTCTTGAAACTGTGATTAATTAGTAGTTTCAATATTACAAAATACAATTTTCAATGATTATTTGATATTAGAATTCCTGAATTTGAATATAACTCTATAATATGAAATACAAATGTAGGCATTAGAAAATAGCAATTTAATTCAATTCGACATTTTAACTTGACATAAGACTAGTCAATTCGACTATCATTAAATTTATATCTATATTTAATCAATTACGTATTTATATTCGATCTACAGATTTAAAAGTTTAGCTGATTTTCTGAGACAGTCCTAAAATATCAGTAAATGTAGGGTTTAAAAATGAAAATAAGTAATAATATGGACATTGAAATTGAACAATATTTCATACAAATTTAATAATTTCTCTTAGAGTTCCTTGAAATGAATATACTTGATATTGTAGTGCTGTATGATATATTTCATGTTAATAATAATAATATCGTGTGACCTGGCTGGCTCAGGTCTGGTGTCAGAGTTATCAGGTCGCACCTGAATGTTTAAAAAATCATACAAGTTGTTCTAGAAAATACTCAAAAAATAAAAGCGTAATAAGAGCAAAGCTACTAGAATCAGCGTAAATTAATGACTGTGACCGCCAGTAGTTTCATTTCAACTTGTATGACCCAAAGTCTCAACATTTGATTAGGAAATGGAGAATTAAAATTTTCCTGAAGGTGCGTTTGAAACCTTGAAAGTTGAAGGTAAAAACCTTTTACTAAACAACTTTGAATGGTAAGTAAGTGTGAAATGTACATAATCTTCAATGAAAGTCGATTACTGGTGAACATTTTTCTCAGATTTATTGTTGACATAGTATTAGCTGCTCTTCAAATAAAAGCAGATTGTGATAACTTGATCATGCTGAACTACTAGCTAGGTATTTTTAAAAGTTAGGCTACACAAACATTTATTATCACATAAATTCACTATCACATTATGGACATAATGAGGACTTTTCTGAACATACATTGTTTCTAAGTGTGAAATTCAAGTTCTTTTATAAGCTCTTCATTTTAGACACACTGTTTCAAAACTTAATTCTTATTCACTATAATTGACACTTTATTTTAGTTCCATGTCATATGTATAGTATTGCTGCCGTTCTATGAAATAATTTAGTATACCGTTGACATTGAAAAATAATGAGATATAGCGGCGTGTGCCTTGTATCTCATTTTAGAGTTCAACTTACAGATGTTGTTAATGTTATGAACTAATAAGTGAGACTTTCTGTTTTGCCAAACAAATCAAAACTTGTCAAACCAAGCGGCTTTGTCAATTTAGAACACTGTATGTTTTAAGATTAAGCAATTTTTGATGAAGATGAACAAATTTGACAAAATGTCAGGTTTTATATTTTATGGATTTGTGAAATTAATTCTGTATGTAAAGTACTAGAGAGAAGTATCAAGGTATGAATTCAAAGTGATAATTACAGTCATGTTAAAATTGAAAGAATCTTTTGATTGAACATGCTCGCTTCGCTCGCCTTAACCGTCTTCCCATGGTAAAAATTGTACAAAATCTTTCATCAATCCAGCAGGCTCGTATCAGCTGTCTAACCAGGGTGTGGGAGGGAGAGTTTATACAACAATTTGAAAATTATTCGTTTTCCCACTTTTTTCGGAAAATTTTGAGAGCTGTACTTTGTAGCCTACTCATCTAGACGTCTTGAAATAAGTTTGCATATCAAACTTTTTAGGCTACGTGGATCTTGGGAAACAGTGATCAACTAAATTTGAAAAAAAAGTTAGCTTTGAGCGTATTTTGGGGTAAGTTTTTAATCCATTCGTAGGACACATGTAGGTCTTCAACGAAACGCGTCTTTGGTCTCAACTGAGCATGTAAATCAGTTTTCATCTATTTTTGGCCGTTGACTTTATGAGAAACGGTGATATCAGTGATTTGGCTTCTATAGGTAGATAATATTTCTCATGGCCTTGATAATGTTTCTTATATATAATTTCTTGAATACTGATTCTTCTCAAAAGCAATAAATACTGTGAAAAGTTGGCGTTTATTTACTATCATAAACTTTTTTTAGTCATTTCAGAATTTCTAAAATATTATTTTAAAAGATCCAAGTCAACTATAATACTTTCTAATGCAACACTACTAGCAATAAATTCTCTTATACATTTCTGGCTCTATTTTAATACTCTTCTAGTTTAAAAATATTACATAAGTAGTGAATATTTCTCGGTCTTATAATTATTTTTCAATGAAATAAACAATATCCTTTGATGAAACTGTCCAGTGATGTCAAGTTCTAGCAATGATTTTTTTTTTCGTGGTATTTATCATGTTATAACAGCACTTATTGAGATTCGATCAAGATCAGATTCAGTGTTCATCATTTGATGGAATAGTTGGTCCATAGAATATGAGTTCAGGTATCTGACCTCCTTGCACTCCTGTTCCATTTGTACTCTCTGTCGAACATTGAAACTGAAATGTGACACATCCAACGGTAACTTCACTCATTCCTTCCTGACCGAAATAACTTAATTCTACACCATCCAGTATAGCTGATGCAGTGTAGAACGACTCTGGCTCAATTTGTATAGGCTGCTCGAAATAGACATGAAATGTGTTACTTGAGCCATCTGAAAAGAACTTTGTGTTGTTTTCAGCTAGCACTCGTCCTTGACGCTTCAATTCAATCTTTACCGCATAATCTGCTGCGCCATTCGATGATCCATACAAACCAAAACCAACCATAAAGATTCGCTTATCCACACTGAATTGTATACTATCGCAACGGCCCCTATAGCGCCACTGGTTGCTCCGGTAAGCGCATGACTGAAATCTGTGACAGACCTGCAGGAAAACAAAAAAAAAAAAAAAATCAGTTAATAGAATACTAACGAGATTTACATATTCTGCTCATTATCATAATACAAAATTTGTATCAAGAAAGTCCCACAAAAGGTCTGAAAACTAAGTATTGCATAAACTTCTAAGGCCAATGTTTTTTACTCCACTGGAAAAATAAATAAATATGAAATTCGTTTTAAAATGAACGGGAATTATTTTAATCTGTGAAGTAGAAATGACAGAACTCTACAGCAGACAGCTACAACAGCAGCAAAAATTAGAAATGTTTTATAGGTACTTAATATTTTATGGTGACGTTTTTCTACCCAATCAGCAAGAAATTCGTTTTTGTATTTGCCTGGTGTGTCTCTGAATTTTTATTGAAATTCATAGCCAGTTGATGTTGATGGAGATGGAGCATTAAAGTTTTTAACTGATAACACACCAAGCAAATGCCAAAACTAATTATCACACTCTGGTAGTGCGATGGAAATACTCTTGGTGTGGAAATACTCGATGGTAGTACTTTTGCTGCTGCCGCTAGAAATGTAAAGAATACATTTGACACATGGAACAAATTCCGTACTTCATTGTTTAGCTTCAGTAATTGTTTCCAGTGCAGAGGATAAAATTCTGAGGAATTAGGCTTGGGAATTTGAGCACACTAGTAATGCATGAGGACTGCCAAAGAAAATAATGTTTTGTAAAGAATATATTAATAAATTCAGATTATAAATTTAAAAAGCTATAAGAATTTCTTTTAATTTTTTTTTAGTCAGATGATGCCCACATGAGTCGTTAGACTCATTCGTGAGTAATGAGGTGAATGATTACACAACATATCCAAGGCTGAACGAGGATCAAACTCGTGACCGCATGAGTAGCAGCCAGCCAGAGTCTTATCACTCCAACTGACTACGCCACTGCGACTGTTATATTTTCACAAGAGAGCAAATCTAAGAAAAAATCTAAGAGACATAAATAAACTATTATAAAGAAATAATAATTTTTCTCAGAGAAACGAAAACACTTGATTTAAGCAAGAATTGCTTCAAATGCCAATATGACGTAATATCAGAGAAGAATATCTGTAGAAAGATGAAAGAGAGGTTTGGTGATTCGATTAATAATAGGCTTATAGAAAATGAAAAGAATATTTTTCCTATCATGATGGAATTTACCTGAGGTTTTAGACCGGTGCGAGCTTTTATAGGATAGCTGAGAAGAGGCTTCTTATGTGCCGTAAAATGTAGGAAGATGTTGATTGTTTCTTCCTGAGTAAGAATGCCTAGCTGGGCAGCACCATTAGCAAATTCGTCAAGGCTCATTGTGGGTATTCGAACCAGATAAAGAGCTGAGCCAAGCACTTGTCGTTTATTCTGTGGATTCGGCTCCAGCTCTCGTCTGTTGCATTCGGCCGCGGCCCAGTTCAGTGCTGCCTCAAACAAATGCATTTCTTTGCAGTTGAGAGTTTCCCTGCCAAGCACGCTCTCCAGGGTGTTCAGGTCTATGTCAACAAATCCGTCAGAATGCAGTGCCAACTCCGCCTGAAAATAGAATTAATTATTGTTCTGAGAAATACACAGTCACATTATTGTTGCTTATAATACACAACAATACCTAATTATAGTAATCATAAGGCATTCCTATTTGCTGTTAAGAAAATATTGTCTCATAATACATTTGAAATAACGTGGAAAGTAATGCTCAACAAAATTATATTCATAATTTGGTATTCGTAATGAGTATTTCTATCAGATTTTGACACTAAGACCAGACGCATTTTTCAGACGAGACTAGAAATAATCTGCAATGTTCAGTACTTATTTTCATAGATCTGTGTAGATGAAGATGGTTTTTGTAGTCTGATGGATGTTTAAATTTAATAATATTTTATAGTAAACAATAAAATAATAAAAGGAATTCGTAAATTTTAAAGAATAATATTTAATATAATCCTTATATTTAATATAAGTCCAGGAGTAGTTCAAAATTTGCTTCAATTCAAAGTTGACTGTCATTTATTGGGATGAGCCTTGAAATACTATTTTTTATTTACTACCCAGCTAAAGAATTAATCTAAATTTTGCAGATTACTGTTGTCAATTATATTGAAATTTTGACTGTAACAGGGAACAATTATTGCTATAGCATTATTATATGTATTAAAACGTTAAAACCCCACCAGACATTCTAGTAATTTATTAGTTTTTATAATGCATAATTTTATATATCAGTAATATAAATTAATCAAGTATTTAAAAGTTTTCCATTGTAATGTGAACGTTTCAAGTAACTGTGGCTTTATAGAAATTTTTGCAAACGCTGAAGTTGTGAATCCTACATTTTTCATAAAATGTAAATAAAGACAAATTTGAAAATAAGGTAATAATTTTGCATATGCAACAGCACTGCATGTTTTAGCTGCTGTTTGGCCGCTGATTGGTGAATAGCGAAAATAAAAACAGTGTTTCAACAAATATATTAGTATTGTTCAGGTTGTAAAATAAATACTTCAATGTCCACTAAAAATGAAAAATCTAATTTTTTTACTGTATTTACCTTAATGAATCTTGTTGTAGGAACTTAATAGGATGTAAATTTTATTATCAAAAGCATGCAACACTTAGAATACCAATTAAACCAATATTCCAATCAATGATATTCATTGTCAGCTAATATCAAGTTTGAAATCACAGCAAACATTTTACAACATTTACTTGTTCACTAATTTATACTGTAGGTATAAGTCTAAACAAAACCAAGTTGAAACATGCAATGTACACAACTGCCATACATATTCATCTCATTTATTTCCTTTGATTTGTTGTAAGTGGATTGTTCTCGTTTGTTGCTGTCCCTAAACTTTAGACATAATTTCAATATCTGTATTTCTAGAAGGAAGATTAAACCACAAAATAAACATTATGTTGTTTCTAAAAGTAATACATCCCATTGAACGTATGTAGCACTTATTATTTAGAAAAATAACAGAAAGTTCTAAAATGTGAAGGGGATCAAAAACATAAATAGAATTACTGTTGAGAGAATATTCCTCTCAATATTACAAATTAAGTTGGAACATTAAGACATAAATTTAGATGTACAGTTTGATTAAATAAAGGGTAATATTCAAGTCAAATAGTCTGTATCAGTATAGATTTTAAAATCGTAATACTGTATACTAGTTCATTGTTTACAATAATCAGCTCTCTTTTTCAATACAAGTGCAATAGATTTGTATTTTATAGTTTTATCAATCCCATTATAATAAACAGTAATAGGAAATACATTTTATTGTCTGAATTTTTTTCCAGATATTGCTATCACATAATTGCATATATGTGCAATATCATATAATGTGCATATATGCGTTATTAAAAACTATTGTACATTCAACATAACTTCAAAGAATGTCAGGTTGAGAAAGTTGAAAGTAGAATGAATATTAAAGCATGCCCATAGGCTCCCTTTCATGGCACGGATGTTGCATAGCAGGTCTAATTTAGGATTAGAATTGTTGAAGTAGAAAACTGGGATTATAGTCATTGGGAACGTTTTCAATTTATTTTATATGTTTGAGATCTTGTCTTGGAAAAAGTAAATATTCTAATGTTTTCAAAAGATATTCAAGTATAAAATTGTACATTGATGACCAAACTTCATACTGAATATGTTTCATGCTATGAACATTTAAATATTGGTACTGAGGAAAATGACGTGCATTTATTACAACAATGAAGCCAGAAGAGTTATAATTATAAGCAAATTCACAGCTCAGAAATCACATTTGAATTAATTTTAAGTTTCCAATTTTATGAATCATTAACATACAAACAAAACTACATTTTCAAATAACTAACAAAGAGACTTGAATTGAAACATTAACAGATCCAGGAATGTAAGGGAAAGTGAAGTCAACCCACCTTGGGATTAGTATGTGGAAAGCCCAAGTCCGATTTTCTCCAAGCGATTTTCGTCTATCGTGGTGGTGATTTTCACTTTCCCTTATTTTCCTTTTCTAGCTGCAATTCCTAGTTTCTTCAAAAACCTATTTTTCACTTGTCAATATTACAGAAACTTTTGATCCATTACAATGTTAAAATTATAGAAGTGAATGGTACTTTGTTTTCAAAAGTTAACGATGATCATTTATATATTGAATATTGGTAACGATAACCTACTCTCTGGACGCATTATGTTATTATTCATAAATATATTCGCTCTTCAATTATAATTGACGCATCTTGATTTGTTTCCTTCTTTATGTGGCCTAGCACCTCTCTTGCATCAGTTTGTGTGGGTATGAGATGTGTAAACTCTTCTTTGTTTTCTAAAATACATTCTATTGACGTTTGACGGAATATTTATCTTGATAGTAATAATCATCTCAAGAACAAAAGAATAAATAATGTCAATTTTAAATTACTGGAAAAGGAAGCACTGTAACTGAACGAAGCACATCGAAATGTGAACAATATCAGTTAGGTTACAGACACAAATTAAATGTTTTCTCTAAAAGGTGAAGTACATAGTTCAAAATCATGGTCTGTGGCAAAACATTGGACGTTAAGCTTTATTTAGCAATGATGTAAAAGCATATTTGGTCCTCGGCAAAGGTCTGGACAACATAATCTGTACTAAGATACAACATCGCTCAGTAAAAACACTACAAATTTGTACTGTAGTGCAGTACACTTATTCAAATGTTCTTGTACTCAGAATATTGAAGTCAATGAAATAATGATAAACTCATATTCAGAAAAAACCTTGAATATTTTATTTTTATGGTTCACTTCTTATTTAGTGTTAGAAATGTTTACCCTATTGTTCCCTTGTCGTCAATGTAACTACTTCACGTTTTGTGAATTTATTGATAAGCTCAATTGTACGTAAAAAGCAAATAGTCCAGCTCCAGAATATGAAGTTCCTGTCTGTTTAAGGCTTTTGATTGCTGAATTCTACAATTCCGATTCTTGAATTAGACAAGACTTCATCCATTGTTCGCTAAGATCTGCTCTATAATTTGCTCTTTCCTTCGATTAGGAGATGATATTGATGACCTACCAGTTTCTGTTTCTTGTTTGATTCCATTCCATTTACCAACTGTACTATTCTTGAATCGTTTTCACTGTCAGTTGGTATCTTCTAGATTTATAATGTTTTCATCAGCTAAATAGTATCACTTATTCAGCTAAACATAACAACTACTTAATTTAAAAACAAAACTCGATGACCTATTAAGCATTAATTTGGGAAAGTTGTTCATATCTCAGTATAGTGACCTATGATATTGGCCATATTAGAACCACTGCTGTTTCTGGTGACCTAAATTCTAAAAATGAAAGCCACGTTTAGAAAAGCCATGGATATGTTTATTTTTCACAAAGTTCACAATATAGAAGGATCATTTTTAAAGTAACAATAATTTATATTTATAATATGGTCATCATTCATACTCCAATGAACAAGTCACTCCTAAACATTTTATTACATCAAGCACATGATGACTAGATTATAAAATTTTACAAGTCTTTTTTGGGTTTAAAGCTGTTGGGAATACATGTCATAGGTTACATTGTATAATATGGGATGTCACAATACAAAAACAATGATAGTATCAAATTACATGGAGCGTACAAACATCAAGAAACTGTAAACACTCAGAAATATAGATATTTACAATTGTCCAGAAAAGTGAAAAAATGTTAAATTTCCTCAAATGATCATTGGACGTGGTATGAACTAGTTGTTTAGTTTCAAATATTAGGCCTTAAGATAATGATTTCAATTTCTGGGTTACTAACAACAGTATTGTAATACACTGATTTTCTGGAAGAATTCAACTAAGACAATATTGATATGCTGTAAAGATATGGGGAATTTTTCAGAAGCCGTGTATAAAAAAAGATTAAGCATAAATATAGAACTTAAATCGAAAGAAGCTTAAAATGTTATTTATCCTAACAATATTACTAAGAAATATCACATTGAACTGAGGTAAATAATATATTATTTAGGTCAACATTATCATTATTATTGTCAGATATTCTACCGATTTCTGCCATATATTGGACCGCAATGAGATTGCTTTCTGTTGGTAAACTTGAACCATATTCGACCATATTAGGCCCCACAATAATTGAGTCAATTTGTAAAAACCCAATGTAGTTTTAAATTGAATTTTTTTTATTAACACATGCAGTTTATCAACAAACAATGCCAGGATACTGTGAGTTGCTTGGAAGTTGTGTGAAAACTTACAAATAATTGAAAACCCGCATTTAAAATTTTAAAGCAAGGGTGCAAAGTTGAACATTTTTAGTCACCACCCACCATCTAGATGCATATGAATATTTTTGCACATACTGTACTTCATAGAACTGAGGTTAGTGAGAACTTCCTTGAAACAATTTTCCAATTAAAATATTGTATCAGGAAATATACAATCCCTAATTCTCTGTTGATATAATTTGTTTACAACTACAGTATTGAAATCTGTTGGACTGAAAGTCTGAATCAAACAATGGAATAGACTAATTACTTTGGCACAATGCTTCCAAATTATTATTAGTATAATTGACTAGTTGTATCTTTGTGTAAATTATTGGACTTGATTTTCAAGATCATATTTTGTCTTAGTTTTAACACTGATTAACTTCTTGATTAAAATGGTTTCAAGTAATAACTAAAGAATTTCAAGTTTCATTCAGAAATAGCAAACAAAATGGAATAATTACTGTATTGCAATTCATATGCCATGCTCGCTGTGTTTGTCTATACTGTATATGTCCCAGGAGTTACATACAACTTAATAATCAAAATTAAAGTATTAGTGAAACTTCAACATTGGTCTCACAGCTAAAAAATTGGTGTTGTTATTGTAAACTCATTAAAAAGTCTGTAAATCTAAATTGACTAACTGATGACAAAAAAGCATGTCAATTCACATCCATTAAAATAATAAAAAATGAATGACTAGATGAAGTTTATTGAAATCAGCTATTTGATATAAATAATTATTAACAATAAAATTTGTACTCTTTTCTGAGGTATTAGAATTCAAAACACTTATTGCTGAGAATATTGAATGTATCACCATTTAGCTAAACAAATGTTATGGAATCTTTCAGTCACAATAATGTTGAGACTGGATAAAGGTAGCAACATGCAACATGTAGTGGTGATTGCAATATCAGCTCTTATAGCTTCTTAGTAGACGATAAGTTTCTTAGTTGGGTCTTTAATATAAATTATTTACAATTTCACTATGTTTCAATTTTCTTTCAACATGTAGATGAATATTGGAAGCTATTCTAAAATATATAAGATTGTAATGGATATTTTGCAATTTACAAAATTAGTATAATTGAAATATTGAAACAATGCTTTGCTATCTCCTAAAATTAAAGCTCGTGGAATAAATCTTTGCAATGAAACTTGCAGCTTTCTTGCAGTATAAAAAAGAAATGAACCATTGAGCAAATATATTAAACATATGAATTAATTTTTGTTTTTAAAATCATCGAATATCAAAGGCTCACCCAATAGAAACAGACTGATCGGTAATAAATGCAGTCAGATAATAGAAAATGAAGGAAACTATTATTTGTCTTTTTTTAAACTTCAGTACTATAACAGTTTCTAATAATGTGTCTTCTTAGCTAGACATCATATTGAAGAAAGTAAATCCATGTAAATTGCGTTGGTGATGACTTCGCCAATCACTTATGCATGTACATAACCAATTCTTTTTGAGATTTCTTGGGCATTTAAAAACGGAAAATGTAAGAGTAGCAAGGACATGAAACATTACATTTGTGCGTTGTACAAGAGAGTTTACAATGAAAGCCCTAGATTACGGTATCAGTCTATGCAAAGAATTGTGGGTAACAGCAGTTTTTTTACAGTGTATTTTCAATGGTAACAGATCCATACTCCCTAAAGTTACTCTTCGATGTGACAAACGTACCTGAGCATCGATCACTTCCCAGCACCTCTGCATTAGGTTCGGCTCCTCAAACAGCCTCGACTGGCTGAGAAGTAAACAAGCGTTTTTTGCCGTAAGACTAGTCTCCAGGTAGTTTACACAGGCGCGCGCTAAGTGAGGCACTATATACTTTTTGGCAACATACAGAGTGGCTAGCACTGTATCTGCTTCCAGCTGAACCTCATCACAGTACAAGTATCTGAAATAACAAAGTTCATCAGTGAACTATGAGGATAGCATCCACAGTAATTTGTAACTGCAAATGCTGCCTAGAAGAAAAGGGGAGGTTAATGTGGCAATTTCGCATTTAATGTAATCTCATCCAACAAGGGGTTGTTACTTGAAATTTCAACTAGGTTTAATGCAGAAATTAGCACTTCATTGCAAAAATTAAAAACATTTTTCCTCACTTATTGTCTTCACACACAAATGTTCTCATAACTTACTCTTCATTTATGTGAAAACGCGTCACATTGTTGAAGCCTACAATTTTCTATAATTTGCCATTCGTGCATTTCTTTTTCCAGTTTTATCTTATTAGTATCCTCTAATTCAAAATTTTCATACTAATACATAAGATTTAGCAAAACAGCAGAAGCCTGATTTACTTGAATAATGTAATTAGTAAGATATATAAGCTGTAGAATCACTTCACGGTGGTTCGGAACCCACCTAAAACTGTAGGTTCAGCTCATCAATCACCATCATCCAACTCATTACCCACGCACAGGTCTCAGACCTATGTGGGCTTCATCCTCAAAAAATATATCGTTATTGATATTATAACTATTTTATCATCATCCCAATATAAAAAACACTTCTCATTCACATTTATCTCTTCCACAAACCAAGTGATACGAGAATAAAAAACGGCCGATTCCTACCGTTCTTGACTGTGCCTTAAATATGTTCAAATTAGAATGCATTGTCGTTTTAAAATAGCAAATAAGACTAGTTTTTTCTTAGTTGAGGAAATATACGATGTATTTTGATTCCACCTCTTTTCATGTTTTTGATAGTTTACAGTTGAACGATTTGTAAAAAAGCGGAACTCAAGTATGGTTTACTAAAAAATTTATGATCATTTTATTTTTGAAAAATACTATCAGTACGAAAAATACCAACTTTAATAATGTAAGAAAAGCTGATGGTTCCACATCAGGGACTTCAATCTCCTCTTTATTTTCTGCTAGTCCACCATAAAACATCGCGTAGAATACTGAACTTCCTGTAGCTAGCACATACTTATGAGCTGGTATACTTTGTGTGTGACCTAGGGAAAAACCATAAAGCATATTATTTTCATTTTAAAGACCCTTAAATAACAATATATAAAACGATGAATATAAGTTATATTTAATTTCCAATTATTCATGAAATTAACATTATTCATTCTATTTTCAAAAATTATTTTTGAACTAAGCATAAAATCCTTATAATTGTTATAATAATATATCCTATAACTGTTCATTTTTTTTACTATTATATTGATTGAAAAATTAGTATCACTATTCATTTAAAAAATAATTATAGAGCATGAGCTCTATACAGTGTTTTCCAACCCCACCACTTTTAACCACCAATAATAAGGGTATAAGATGGATAGATAGATATTTATTTGTTAATTGCCACTAGGCTTGGGAGGTATAAGATTGAGCCTTTTTCACAAATATATTCTCCTCTGCTGACTATTTATTTTGACACAGTTATAACTGATGTTTATTTTATAAATTTCTTCAATTAGTGTGATCTTTGAAAGTGAACGATTATGAATTTAAAAAAGATGAGTGCCGTAGCAGGTATCTGTTCAGTGATAAGCTACGAAACTCCTGGGCCATCTTTGTAATGGTGACCGATTGGATTGGCCAGCAAAAAGACTGTTCTCTTCTGTGAAATCACTTCCCGTTGGTTTGGAACCCACCTAAATCTGTAGGTCCAATTCATCAATCACCACCATCCTATTCATTACCCATGCACAGGTCTCAGACCTATGTGGGTTTCATCATCGGAAAAAAGCGGGGGAAAACAAACAAAAGTTCATTAAATAAAAAAGTGGAATTCATAGAAACTTTTATTCAGTTATAGTGGCAATTCGTGATGAAACATGAAGCATGCAGAACATCAAAGAAATATTCAGAGCTTTGAAGTTTATTCCAATAATTTCCTTTAATTGCATGGTGATTCTGGAGCAAATATGGGCCACCTCCGATTTTCCTGAAATTCATACGTATTAAGTAGAAAAGATAAGTGCCACAAAAGGTGTACGAAAAGGTTTGTAAATCTTGCTCAAAAACTTCTAAAGAAGAAAAGATTTAATTAGTTTCAAATTGTAGAGAACTAAACTGTCCCTAGAAATTTCTGAATTATGAATGTACCATTGATAATTCTCAAAATATAAAGGCCAAAACCTCAAATTTTCATGTTTTTTTTTTTTTAATTTACCCATGTTTTGAAAAGGTGTAACTTGGGATACTTTTGGCCTAGGGAAATGAAATAGGTATTTTCTCTTGTAACATTAGTGCACAAAAAAAGGCCGATGCTCAATTTGGACAATTAGAAAAAGCTGAAAACAGAGTCGGAATTTCTGTGTTTTTGAGGAACCCTGTAATAGGCACCAGGGATAGGTCAATTTTTGGATTTAGTATTTTAGAAAAGCATTACGCGAAAAATTCGCTGTTTTACCAACTTTTTCCCGCCTAAAACCTTTTGTGACTGGACTAAGAGGCATTGATATGGCGTGCAATATTAGAAAAATGCTACTTTTAATGCGTTCTTCAACAAAGTTCCAGTTATTTACAACGTTTAATTATATGTATTTTGTGTTTCAATTAGTATTCTATATAATACATGTGGATTTTAAGTAGATAGTTATTTGCATTTGTATGCAGCAATTCGTATTACAGCTCAAAACCGCAACTTTAAATGCTTTTTTTGCATACTTTCTGGAGTTTTCAACACTTCCATTCCATGGATAATAAATTTTATTCATCTTATTACAAATATTTTTAATATTTCAAACTATGATTTCTAGATGCTTCTCATTCATGTAATAATTACCTGGGCTTCCAACAATGAACCTTATGTCTGCCATCAGTTCATTATTGAACATAGCAGCATTGCGCTCTCTAACAGTTGACTTGGTCGCTTGCCAGTTAGGATCCAATGTCACTTGACTAGAACATGTCAAATTAAAAGTGGTCGTACTCATCAGGTTGGGAGAAGCAATAGGAGAGCTAGGTGCACTTGCTGGTTGTGTGATCTGCATACTTTCCCTCTGCGATATGCTATGAGGTGGTGATATTGACAGTCCTCCACCATTATTGAGAGTTTCAACTGCAACAAACGTTATAATTATATTATTCAAAATGATTTATAATATTTCTCATGTACAATTGGCATATGCGGCAGTACGTTGTCCTCAGGGGTCACCATCAAAATTATGTAGTTTTAAGCTATGGTGCGGCAATAATGAAAAAACTTTTATTTTTCCAACCCTCTCATTCTCATGATACTAAACTCTGTAACACCAGACCACCACTATGCTTTCATACTTATCTGTCAGTACCTTTTATTTAAAAAAAAAACAACTGGTATTACAGTTTAGGCTATATCAGAGTCCGAAGTATAGGATGATGGCAATATTAGATTCCAACCTAACCTAACAGAATATGATCAAAAACGTTCACCTATTTCTTTGAAATGACCATTTAAAATAAAAATATTAGTATAAACTCAATGTTACACTATTAAATCACATATTCATTCGTCAGTTATAGATGGGAACACATCTGAACTATACTATACGTATATACACCAGTACCGTACTATACTTGGATCTTATCTCAAGTTTAAATAGGCAGAGATTTCGGTTTAGAATGAATTTTTAGAACGTATATGAATCAGATTGCTCTCAGTAATAGTATTCAAATTCAAGGAGAGGGTGAATTCAATGAGAGGATTGAGCAAACTAAATGTAACCTTCAATTAGCGTAGGCTACTTCTGAAAGGCCATACAAATACGCTTCATCAACTGTATCTTAAATTAAATAATCCCTTGATGAATGTTAGGAAATTCCAACAAACAATTTTTGGAAGTATATCTCATTCACAAATAGAAATAAGGTTTCTTACTTACCATTGACCCACTGATTGGTTTGAGTAACACTTAAGTCAGCCATTCTCTTGATAGGTTTCTGCGATATTTTAGAATAGAGATTTGACATTGCCATACTTGAGATAATGAATAACTGATGTTATTTATTATAAAATTAATAGTCTACTATTTAAAAGTTCAGCAGCCATTGTGCATGAAAACAAATTACACGACAGACGACAAGATGCAATTCATTGAGCGTCTGACTTATTTTTGCTTGTTTACAGCCAGGGCTGCCAACGTGAAGTTGTGAAATTATCAACTCTCAAAATATGCTACTTCGAGCTGAAGCACAACGTTATTGATTTTACCGTTCATCTTTGAAATTGTGTTAGTCATTTGAGTATTTTCATACTCATGAGGATATTCTATAATATGTTGATATGTTTATTACTACATTTGAAAAAAATATTGTACAGAATCTAGATAGGACAAGAAAGGAAAACTCAAAAAGCACTATTTGTGTCTGTTGTGGTGATGAGGACCTTTTTTAGGTGATATCGCCCCTCCCACCGTAATATTTCTCACTTGATATCCCCGTTATAAATAAAAAAATCTGGATTAGCAATGACTTTATCAAAAACAAATTGCTAAGCCTAAGTTACCTCATGGAATCAGAAAATAAAGTGCAGCAAGTAGCTTACTGAATTTGATTTTTTCTACAACTTCAAAAAGAAATTAACCTGGAATATCCGTCAAATGGAGAAACTTTTTGCAAAAGAGTGCTCTCGTAGAGCAGTCGACTTATACTATTGTTATAGGCCTACAAAGATGAATAGACTGTCCCGATCTAGTTTGGTAGGCCCTAGTAGACCCGCTATTATAGCGAGTATACACTTGTATAACAAGCAGGGGAGAATCCATGGGGGGGGGGGGGGGGATTTAGGGATGTATGGCCCCAGAAATTCGCAACCGACACTGGAAGATATCTTTTTCCAGGAGATATCCCCCGAAATATTTTTTCTCACATGATATCCCCCCTTCCCAGAAGAAAAGTTCTGGGTTCGCCCCTGTTAGCAAGAGTCTATATTGCAAGTGAGTTCTACCAAGATTTTAAATTAATCAATAATCTAATTTGAATTTCAAAGGATGAGTAGGATGAGGAGTCGGCTTCCTAGACATGCCGACAGTTTTAGATGAGAAAATAGGATCTCCCTCTATTTTTGTATCCTGTGTGTCGTATTCTATTAAGTATTATAAAAGATAAGGACCGGTACTTAATTGTATGAAAAAATTAAAATTAAAATTTATTAAAAATTATCTACTCAGAATTAAGATTTATAGGCCTATAGGATAAATAAATACAATTTGAATACCTTAAACCCACTTATGAAGACAGTCATTAGCTTATTATTATATTTTATTATTAATTCATTAATTATTGTTAATTATTAGATGATTAGTCAATTATTAGAATGAATGTACACTTGAAATGATCTATTACTTCAACCCTACTGCTTTATTATCACTCCGGCTGGTTCGGAACCCACCTTAAACTGTAAGTCTATCCACAACATCATTATCATCTACTCACTCTAATCAGAAGGATGAGTTTCGAAAATCGAATCGTTTAATACCCACGCATAAGTCTCTGACTCATGTAGGTAGGTTATCATTTTGTTTATTGATACAGTCAAAATACATCATCAGCAAGAAGATTTATTTATTGAAATTAAGTTGCTCAGATTTTGGAAAATTAGATTGATCATTAAACATTTTAAACTTCTCTCTCGATTTTGCTATTTTTTCTGATTCATCTTGTTGTGGTATCATCACCAAGTGATTCGGAATCCACCTAAAATATTGTAGGTCCACCATGTTTTCAATAACATGGCTCAAGCGGCGAGTTGGAACTACCCGTAAGGGTCTCCCCATCAATCAAAGTCATACAAATTTACTTTTATCATCACAAAGTACAGTCTATCTCACTTTCAAAATGTTATCTCAGTCTTTATAGTTCAAAATAATTGATAAAGTGACTTGTTTTTGTGAACTGATGAGTAGGATAGTGATACAAGGAAGTGAGTGAGAGATGAGAGTGTATTCTGAGAACGGCAACATCTATCCTGAGATGGGTAGTAGGCTAATATCGAATCAATAACGTGCGCATTGTTTGCTGTATTCACAGTGTACTGAGTTTGGATGCTCTCAGCTCTCTCACTCTTCCTCTAACTCTTTCTCTCTCCAAGTGTGGGGTCCAATGAAATGTCCTGTAACGTCTCTAAAATACACACAGCAACACATAACCAGAAATGAACGGGTCCCTGAATTAGGCCTAGACCTGGACTATTCTATTTTCGATTTTGTACAAAAGCTCAAAAAATGTCACTATAAAAGCGCGATCTGTCTACAGACACTAATCAGACCTGATTAAACCCTTTCTTTTGAAGACTTCTGTTATATGCATTGTACAATTATTATTGGCTGGTAATATGCTTTTGCATTTTGGAGTGATAAGTTAGCTCTCTTACATTTTAATGCGTCTCTGAAAAGAATAACGTTTTTAAACGTTAGTTTTTTGAATTGGAGGGTGGCGGTAGTAAGTTCTTATCAAAGAGCAATTTATTTTGAAAATCTTTCCTAATTAATCATTTAAAAAGGATTTCGGAAATCCCTTTTTTTAACTACTTTGTTAATACAATCAACTCCCGATTATCAGGGATGATCACTGGCAGGTCCTCTATGGATAACGGAAAATTTCGGTTAAAGCAAATGTCATAATAAAGAGCCTAAAATACCTTGTATTTCAGGGTTTCCGGCGATCGGAAACCAATCGCAGCGCCCAGCCGCGCTCGCATTCACACGCACAGCAGGATCCCGTTTAATACACAAACCGGATAATCCGATCCCGGACAATCGGGAGTTGACTGTATTTAGCAATTTAATAAATATTTGAACATCTTTCTAAATAAAACTTTCATATCAAAATTTAATGGTAAATAATGCAGCAACGTCAAGTGTCTTTGATAATGAAATAGGGAAGTGATAGCCGAGTGCCGTAGCAGGTATCTGTTCAATCAGAGATAAGCTACGAAACTCTTAGGCGCTCTTTGTAAGGGTGACCGATTGTATTAGCCAGCAAAAAAGACTATTCTCTGCTGTAAAATCACTTCCCAGTGGTTCGGGTCCCACCTAAAGCTGTAGGTCCAATTCATCAATCACAATCATCCAATTCATTACCCGCACGCACAGGTCACAGACCTATGTGGGCTTCATCCTCAGAAAAAAATATCAATACGTACTTCAATGATTATTAGTTAATCGAATCGTATTAGGCTAAAGTTGGCTAGATCTCGGAAATTAACTCCATATCAAATGAAGATCGAATTCATACACAATTTAAAGAAGTTGCTGGAGTTCGTATTAGTTGAAGTTGCTAATAACGGTATCTGTGAATCTTAATCAAGACCATGCTTTTCAGACACGCTTAAAATGAGAACAGTCTTCATCAAAACATACAGATTGACAGATGTTTTGTAATAAATTGTCATATTGCATAGCTGAAGTAATTTTGGAAGTCTTCAGCCTTCAAGTGAAAGCTTTACCAGTGATCTTACGTAATAAACCGATGAAGCTTTCACTTGAAGGCAAAACCTAGTCTAGCATCTACAATAAAATGATTCTGGCGTGTAGGCAGTATAGTGATTATTACGATTTTTAGTGTTCGAAAACATGATCCTTACTAAATTAACGCCTTCTAATTTATGCAATAAGGAAAATATCTATTGAAATCTTTACTGAAAATATTTTCCTTCATTATTTAAAAAAACTCACATTTTTGAAAGGATTTGTTTTTACTCTTATCAGGAGATCACTGTCGTTATTATCAAGGAGCTTCATCGGCTTATTATTTTTATATTCAGTTGATTTATTAATATTTTGTTTTTGTGATTTGATTTTAAATTAAATCACTTCTATAAGCATTAAAACAATGATTTGTCTACTTTTTGTTGTTCAATTTTGGTCTTTTCTTATCCAAAATTTTCAGCTACATTAAAATTATTAGTGTCAACTAATCACATAGTGTAGCCTATTTGTTTATAAACGAAGTAATTTGTTTCACCTTTGAAAGACATCAATAAAATCATAAGGGTTTTCCTGGGAAATATTTTATGATGTGCTTGATTTTGAAATTTTTTTCTTTACAATGAACCCAATTGAACTCAACTCTTCAGTATCTCTAAAAAAGTGCAGTGTAAGTCGTATACCAGAAAAGTAGCAATTAGTAGATTTTTTCTATTTTAAAAGTAATTCTTCTGAAACTGAAATAGTGAAATTCTGGAAGTAGGCTACTTCTGAAAAACTGACAGCTATTTTTGAAGGCCTCCGAGTGACGATAAACAAATTTTTATAGCAGCGTTCGGTCATCTGAATTCAATAATAGCTTATTGTTGAAAACAATTAATTTTGACTGCTGATGAAGTTCAAGGTTATGAACTGTGGTAAAAAATCATAATTTGAAATCAATCATCCGCAACGCTACAAGCAAGCGTGAGAAAAATATAATAATTGGGTCAGTTTGACGATGTCATTTACGATACTTGTCATTTGTATACATAAATTCACCAATATATTTTATTTTTGTCTTTCAATATGTTTAATACACAATGAAGAAGACACTGGAATTTTTCTAAATGCAGTTTTATAAAATATCAAGTCAATGAGTTGTTGTACCAGAATACTAAGTAATAGTGAATTTGAATACTAGTTTATAAAAACAAAATACCATATATTTTATGATTAGCCCATGCTTAGAAGCTTGTTGCTAGTGAAATGTGAATATGAAAAGATCATTAAATAATATATTAATACATTATTTATTTAAATAATTGAAACTGCCATAAAACATAGTCTTGCAAGGAAGTAAGTAGAGGAAAATTAAATAAAACAATATTAGCTACCTAATTCTGTATCTTGTTATAATCAATCCGTATGAAAACTCTTCGATTACATTAGGAGAAAATTCAAATAAATTAAATTGAATGTTTCAAATATAGGATGTTATTAAGCTAAAGCTTATATCAATCATAAGCCTATAATTTATTATTAATTGAAAAGCGTACTGGAAGTACTTTCAGTTGCAATCAAAAGCATGCAACACCTGTGTGTGGCGCACCCAGAAAATGACCCTGGTGGGGGGGGGGGGGGGGGTTGATTGCTGGAAGTGAAAACTATTGGAGTTGTCAGTGTATTTTCCCCCCAGAGGAGGGGAGTCATGGGACTTTTTGAACAATGTTCAAATAGTAAAAATAATAAGAAGCGTATGACTTTTATTGGCGGGGAGACCCTATGAGTAGTTTCAATTCGCAATAGTATGAGTACTTGTAGTTACTGCTAAGTGCTACAAGGGGAGCTGCAGGTAGTCTATTATAAAAATAATAGTCCCCTCAAAACGAAGCTATTCGTGTTCTTTGGCAAGGTTCAAGTAATAACAGAGCTGATTAATAAAATAACAAAAAAGCCAACTTGATTAATAAATGTTGAATTGTATGAATTATGAATTTCATGCATGCATGTATGTATTAAAAATTACTTGCATTGCTACATTGTGAAGATTGCCTTGAAAGCTTTGTAAGAGTTTTCACAAAACTAAATTCAATTTTCTGATAACCTGCTCCAGGTCAACTTCTATTTCTCTATGGATATTTAAATTTGCTATTCCATTCAGTCTGTTTTCTTTGTTAGTGTCATCGGCAAAAAACTGTCTTGCGATTAATAAGGATAGTAAGCCTCCATTTGAACAATACTGAATACGTGAAACAGATTAAGAGAAACTTTCTATTTTCTTTAAAAGTTCAAGTTTTTCAAGCAAATATTTTATTTAAATTTGTTATAGAAATCTGCTTCAGGGGGGGGGGGGTGCTTGAGCGCCCAAAGCACACCCCTCGGGTGCGCCACTGTGCAACACATACTATACATGCAATTACCACATAAAAGAAACTTGTGTATGAACCTTAGTCCAAGTGTGGGAATGAGTCAGATGTATGCTCTGTGCTCAGGAAGGTGATAAGATCAGTCCACTTAATGGGAGTTTTTTTAACATACAACTCAGGATTCTTTCAGCTTGCCAATTTAAGGACTATATGATTTCAAAAAGCTTTATTAGCTCGAATATTTATTTAATTGTGATTCATGACTAAATACAATATTTGGCCTAGTCTTTGAATTAGTTGTGCGTGTAGATTTTCCACGGTAGATTCTAATCAGTTTGACAGGATGGTATTTCCTTTCTCTTACCATTAAAAATGGTACACTGGTTTGGGTCCAGCAACCTTGGTACACTGAAAGGCCTCTCGCCAATTTATTATTTCAGTGGAAAACTGTTGCAGACGTTGACCAATCATTATGCCTGAAATATCCAGATTGGGAAGGAGATTATTGGAACCCGGAGGCTCTTCAGTTTTTTTTAGAATTCAAAATTAGAAGGTCAGTAAGTTTTTGGCAAGCTCCCCCCCCCCCCTCACCAATGCATATTTGAAAGAACATCAATCTCCCTTCTTGTCCCTTGAACTTACTTGGTACGTCATCAAAAGCAGCTCTTTTCGGGGTAAACCAAAAATACCTCCCTTCCAAAAGTAAACAGGAAGGCTCCAACCCAAAAGAGCGTTTTTAAATACTTTTTCGAACGTTTGAAGCTTGTATTAGTATCTTAAAATATGTATTCAATATATTTCTGAAAAATATAAACATTTTGAGTGATCCAGTACCACCCAAACCTTTAAGGAGGTCGCAGACGGCCTAGTATGTCGTTCTGCTGCTGAAGTTGGAAATAAAGTATTAAAAAAAATTAGATTTGAGTTTTGATATTTTGACAAAACTTCCAGCACTAGACTTACCTTGTTTTATTTTCTTAGCTCTTAGCTGAGCTCCTTGTCTTTTTTATTAACATAGTATAATCTTTTGATTATTGATTTCATTCACATTTCAAGTAATCAAAATTTTTTAATGATATAAGGGTGTCTGTCAGTGGCGGCAAAAAGGGGCCTGCGGTGCGGGAGGGCCCCAAGGATTTAAGAGACGCCTGTAGGTCCTTAGCTCGGGCTGATATAGGCCCTAAATGCTATTTCGGGGAAGAACCAGAATGCTTACCGTCGTCACTGGCCGTCTCTATAGACAATGCAATGCTAGCTAATTTTCATACTAGGGTATAGTATTGTAACTTAATCTTAAAACTTGATGTTCTCAAATATAAAATAGGTAATGAATCTCAACAAATTAGGGAAAGCTGCCAGATTAAAAACTAACATTTATTTTGGAATTGATCTATTTTTATATTTAGTCGTTCTTACATTTTACCCATGCCGTGGCACCCCCCCCCCCCCCTGACTGCGGCACCCAAAGCCACCGCCTTGCTCACCCCACCCAAGCTACCGCCCTGATAAAACCTAATCTTTAATTCCTAGTTTTAATTAAAAAAAGATCCCAATAAATTTTTAAATTACAACTTATACAAAGCTAGGCTAGTGAATTGAAATCTGTATTTCATATTGGGGACTCAAAATACATTCTAATCAAATTCTGCTCTACACTATATCAAACACTATTCTAATCAAATCTAACGAATTCTCTAAGGCCAAAGAGACTGCATAAGTTACACATTCTTTAGGCTACATCCATACTAGTAATACTGTAAAATATAAATTACAGGATTCAAATTTTTTGGAAAGTTGTATAATCTTATACTACTTTGATTAATAATAAGTCTAATTATCCATGTTTTACCGACGTGTTATATTGATCTAGTAGTCTAAAGAATATTGTTTTTACCTACAGTTTTGTTCTTTTAATTACTAGTTTACCTGTCCCTTTTACTAGCCTGCAAATTTGTGATTATTGCTTTTTGTTAGGGTGTGCCTTTGCAGCTAGAAACTTCTAGTGTTGGTAATTTATTATGTTGTTGCAATTTTAAATTTGTTGGCTTGAGGCAAGAAGAAAGTACCACACTCTAATTGTGATTTTGTATACAGTAGTACTATGTTGTATCTTTTTTTAGTATCTATGTTGCATGTTTAAATATATTATATTGTATTATAAACTTAAAAAACACTTTTGAATGGAAATTGACTCACGTTATGGCGTGACGGCCGTTTCGCTCTGTTGTCTAGAGCATCATCAGACGACCCACAGTCGTCTGATGATGCTCTAGACAACAGAGCGAAACGGCCGTCACGCCATAACGTGAGTCAATTTCCATTCAAAAGTGTTTTTTAAGTTTATAATACATATTAGTGGAAACAAGATGGATCTTCAACATCATATTATATTGCTTCTTTTAATGAAAAATAATTATTATGAAACCATTGATGCTCTCAAAAGAAGTATCAATGGAGGTCCAACAATGAATCTGCAAATTTCGTTGAGATTTGCTCTTGCATTTTATATTTTACTATATATTCCGATACTCTGTCTGATAATTTCACTAAAAATAACGATTGACCTCTTTCGTCATTATTTTTTAATAATTTTCATTCATTTTTCCAATTTTTTATTCATGAGGACGAAATTGCAATGAAATGCAAGGGTGATATGACCATTATTTCCCATTCCCTTCAACAATTGGCTATTTAGTATAACCTCAATTGAGTAAATATTTCTTATATTAAACATCCTACATTTGATCTCTCTTTCTATTCTGCAATTTCAACTGATTTATAATTTGAACAGATAAACCAAACTTGGCACAAATACAGTTCCTATTCAATGTACACGGAAGTATTTTGAAAGTTTGAATATTTGGGAGTAGTTCAATGTCATTACTCACTAGAGCTCGTTGAGCATCACTCATTCAATGCTCGTATTTTGTCAAACTTCACAAAACAAAACTTTTCTGTTTGCATACAAATACTTCTTAACCGAATTGGCAAAGACATTTTTCAGACGTGGGATTGAAAACACCTTATACCTTAATACTGTAAAAATTTGTTGAAATTACCAAAATGTTTGAAAAGAAACATACTTCTTCCTTTCGTGATAGTAATAAGAAAAGAAGGAATTGAAAATACTACTGAAGCTATTCAATGTATGTACTGTATGCTAAGTTACTATAATTATAAATGTAAAAAAGAGTGATGTCATTGTTATGGGTCTTGTACGTGATTATTGTCAACCCGAAGCCGAGGAGGTTATCACTTGGTGAGTTACAATAGTACCGTAGGTTATTCAAACTAAAATCTAGTTGTATTGGTAGGAAACTCTATATCAAGCTACCGCAGTTCTAAAGAGTCGAAATATTATAAAACTATTTTTATTTATTTTATTTTTTTTGGAGGATGAAGCCCACATAGGTCTGAGACCTGTGCGTGGGTAATGAATTGGATGATGGTTGTTGATGAGTTGGACCTACAGTTTTAGGTGGGTTCCGAACCACCGGGAAGTGATTTTACAGCAAAGAACAGATATTTAAAACATATGTAGTTGATAAAACTTCTTTTAGTGTACAAGAGTTACTTTCAGATCAAAACTGAACCTCAACCTATTGAAATTTTAATTATGGTAACTGGTGTATAAGAATGGTAATATTGAATATAGTTTATTGTTGATATTACTTGTCTTATACCTGGAGTCTTCAAGACGTAATCTTTTAAAAAAAAGATAATATGAACTTTTATCATCGTTTTCAATAGGGTGATTTGGGATTTTAAGCTGTTGGAGTATTGTTGTGGTTTAATAAGCTCAATCGGTAAAGGTGAATATGCCAGACCTAGCCGATTATCGAACCTACATTTATACATGGTGAAGGTGACTCATATCAATCAATTTTTATTGCATGAAAATACATAACAAAATGGTCCTGCTAAACCTGAAAAGGTTTTATAGCAGGTGCCTATAATAAAATAAACCACAATAATAAAATGAATGCTTACAATGAATTAAACAATCAAAAGAACCAAAAGAAAACTTTTTACAAGTTTCAAAATGAACTTTAAGTTAATTGGAAGGGGAGTGATTGGGGTTGAAAAATGTTAAAAGGAAAAGGTTAGGGGGAGAAAAAGGAATAAAGATAATGGCCTACTATAAATTGGAAGTTAAAATTAAAAATATAAGAATATGCTATAAAATGAAAGATAATACTAAATGTAAAGAAATAAACTACAATAATTGTACATTAATCTAAAATCACACTTGAATAAATAATTAATTGATTAATAAATAATTGTTGAATTTTCACGTTTTTATTAAACACTCAATTTGGATAAAAATAGGTGAAAACTGTAATTTTAGAACCTCTTCATAAATAATCATAATTTCAAAAGAAAATGTGTAATTACAGTATTATTAATAGTTTGCTTAGAAAATTTGATTTTTATGGACTTGAAAATTAAAATTCGATTTGTGCATGTTTTGGGACTTGTAATCTAATTATTCATAAAAAAAAAACTATTTGGATGATTAACGCCGAAACAAAGAAACTTCAAATGACGCAATCAAGTCTGTTTTTCTTGGTAATCAGTCAATCATGGATGGCGATAAATAGATCATCAATTACACAACTAATTAAACCAATCATCATCAATCTCTTAAGTCATTTAGACTTTGGGAAATGATAATATGGTGCCTTGTCTGGAGAGGCAGACATCACAATAGCCACTGTTGACGAGGTCAAGTATGACGTAACAATACACCACATACTGTACTTGCATTTTTGTCTTTACAGTCTCTATTGCCGCATTGAAGCAATCAATATATCTGAACATTTCATTGTTAGTTTGATGGAAACATGTTAATTGATAAAATAAGAAAGAATATAAATTGGGATTATATATTATATTGTTATTATATTAATGGATTAATTATTAAAATGCATGGTATTTTATTTATAATAATAATAATATAACAATAAAATTATCACAATTTCCAACATCATAGTTTTCACTTCAATCGTAGGTATTATCTGGTCCAAAGTCCAAAAAATAGTTTGAACTTCTCTCCAAACACATCTTATCTTGTGAAGATTGATTTTAGCTGAGTTTAATGTCAGTTACTTTGATTGTTTGATTATTGCTTATTAAAAATGTTTCCGTTATAGATTTAAAATTATGAATAAAAATGAAAACTAATCAAAACTACACTAAGTAAAACTAAAAACGAATTACAGTACATTTTTCTAATTTTTGTTCAAATGAACATTTAAAAATTTTTTTCAAGCTGAACTCCCAGACAGATAATTTATTTATTATTCATTTCAGTTAATAAATATCGCTACTTAATCTAATATTATAATGATCGCTTTGTACTCCAGAAATATCTATTTCTATTCCATCCAGCATAGCTGATCTGAAAATTGATTCATGTTATTTGAAAGTGAATTCCCTTTCATGAAATGTTCTTTTTCGTAATATAAGAAATAATATAAAATTCAATTTCATTGATGGTTATCATAACATATTTTTAGGAATATAACTGTGATTACACTGTTCTCAAGAAATATTCACTGTCAAATTAATTGAATCCTCTGACGAATTTTAGTTGTTTCGCTCTGCGTGATGTCGTATTTAAATTTTGTTGCGCGGTGAGAAATGGTGGAGAAAAGTAAGTGAAGAGTGTTTCAAACATGCAAGCACTGTTTCCGTTAATAAAGCTTTAAACTACATTCATGAATGAGGTTTCAAGTTGCATAATTTCACAGTTTCATTCAACCTTGTAGATTTTAATGAGTTAGCCCCATCAAGTAGCGGATCTCTCAGAATTGTTTTCATTATGAATTAGCTTATTTGAAATTTCCTTTTATCGAGTTAGATGTTTCCGTTGATACAGTATTTGCTATCCCAGTTGAAAATATTGAACGTAAAACTCAAAATAATCATTACTACTTTTTTTTTCATTTTTAATTGAAAAAACAAATTGTATAACTTGTTTTATAAATTTTACTGTTAACTCATTCAGTAATAATTATATTAAAATTATCTCTTACGTTAATAGATAAGAATTCTTTCCTCACACGGATCTGTAGTCCATGTGAGGAAATATATTTCTTTCTATTTTAATTGTATTTCTATTATGATTGTTATATGTTGTGTGGAAATAAATTCAAATTCAAAAAAATTTAATTTTATCAAGTGTATCAAAGGTTTGCTTCCAGCAAAAATTCAAATACGTCAGGCATTTGGTAGCCTAATTTTATACCTAGATCTAATATTTTACTTCTTTACCTAGTACAGTAGTACTTGATATAAATTTGAAATGTAATTTTTCGATGATTGGTCATTAGGCCTATATCTATTTATCCTCCCATTATTGAAACAATACTTTGCTAAAAAATATTTTTAATGTAAATGTCTACGATTGTGCAAGATTCCGGATTTTTTTAGGTAAACGCTCACACCACGTATTTTCTAACCAAAATTTAGCTTTAGTAGAGTACCTCGCATTTCACAAATGCAAAATGGAATTTTTATCAAATCACTCGAGTTTTTATAAATAAAGGGTATGGTGCAAAATGGAATTTTTATCAAATCACTCGAGTTTTTATAAATATTATCTAGGGTATGGTTCAAGAGCAATTTAATAGAATGTATTTTATGATACTGTGCTGTATCAAACCTATTCTATATTAGGCCTATACATACAGTATGGTAGTAGAATGAAGAACTTCACTATCATCTCACACCCATACCATCTAGATTGTCAATGCAATGTTACAGCATATTATTGTAGAGAAATCTTTGTCACAATACTATTTTTCATATACTTACAATTTATATTTGAATTGCAGTAAATGTATGTTTGGATTTTACTGTTTCGCTGAACATGGTCTGAAAATGTATTATTTTTAAACAGAATTTATTAATTTCGAATTCCTTTAATTGCTATTACTTTATACTGAAGACTTCCGCAATGGCGGATATTGACAACAGCATTGAACAGCTGATGGGAATCGATGAATGCTACTGTACAAAAATATCAGTCACCACCGGGAATCGAACCACGGACCTCTCAATTGCCGGTTGAGCGCCCTTAACCACTAGACCATGGAGACATGGTTAAGGGCGCTCAACCGGCAATTGAGAGGTCCGTGGTTCGATTCCCGGTGGTGACTGATATTTTTGTACAGTAGCATTCATCGATTCCCATCAGCTGTTCAATGCTGTTGTCAATATCCGCCATTGCGGAAGTCTTCAGTATAAAGTAATAGCAATTAAAGGAATTCGAAATTAATAAATTCTGTTTATGTATATTTGTCAGTTTATTCAATTGTCAGTCACTTCAAACTAACTTGTATTATCTTCTTATATTTAGCAAATAACTTTTTCTATAGTTACGTAGATGCACTAACATGTTCTGTTTCCTTGTTACACTATTAGAACAGGTTTCCATTGTTTTTGTTTTTAGTTTTCTTTTTCTGTGAATGATAGTTTTCACATCGTCAACATGTACAGTATGCTTAAAAGTACGTTTCTTCTTTTTGCTCGGTTACTGTACCTGATGTGAATATAAATGTCAAATTAAAAACTTTATGTCTTTTATGGCATTCCTGTTGAAACCTTGGGAATTGTGAAGTTTAAAATGGCTCTTTTGCACTAGGTCAAAACTGATTAGCGACTCATAAGCGCATTTTGCACTTTTAATGACTCAGAAAGGAGTTCTTTGTATATTTATTTATATGCTCTTTTGTAGCTCTGCTATTCAGCAGTTTTATGTTGTCTTTTCATTTATTAGTGTGGTTATTTTTATTGTCCTAATGTCAAGTTGTGAGAGGTATGCCTGATTTTGCCAGGTGGAGAAGTTCTTCTAGTAGGCTACGTGTAATTAATGAAATCTTCTCATTTTCGTTGCCTCGGTCTACTTCAGGCTTTTGCTGTTATGTTAGGAATACTTCTCAAGACTACAATCTTCGTATTCAATCAAATGTTACTGATATAATTCCTACCACACGACGCAATTGTGAGAATAGATGGCCAGTTGTCATAAAACTTGAATAATAGCTGTAGAATTGAGAACTATATTGCATAATATATAAGAATGTACAGTGCATTGTATACTGTATTATATACTAGTCAGTGTATAATAATTCTATTTTTTTTTTTTTTTTTGAGGATGAAGCCCACATAGGTCTGAGACCTGTGCGTGGGTAATGGTTGGATGATGGTGATTGATGAGTTGGACCTACAGTTTCAGGTGGGTTCCGAACCACCGGGAAGTGATTTTACAGCAGAGAACAGTGTCTTTTTTGCTGGCCAATCTAATCGGTCACCGTTACAAACGGGACCTACGAGAACCTACGGGACCTACTTGAAAATCCGGTGTCAGTTTTACAAAAATATAACTATTTACATATCTGCAAGCTCTCTTCTGTTCATCTGTTCATATATTTCCTTCTTATGAAGAGACAAAAATCAAATTGTAGGCTTAGCTTATTGCAACGATTAGGTTATTGAAGGATTAGCTATAAAACTATTCAGTTCTTGTTGAACTCATTATGAATTTTGTAAATTCGCATAAACCTGTAAATTATCAGTTTTACTCCAGAACAAAGCAACATAAAAGTAGAAAGTTTTCACCTTGACCAATGTTAGTTCAGACTGGAAAGTTTGTGTAACTGTAATACTGTTTATTATGATCATCTATTAATAATAACAGTTTCACTTTCCGACAAAGCAAGTTATATTGTTCCCTAATAATGCAGTTATCAACTTGCTTGCTTACTTCCACGGCCGTTTTGGTTTTTTAAAACCGGAAATAATCGACCCAGCTTTTGCTTTTAATAAGTAATAATTACCGGGATAAGAAGAACGATCCTCCTAATAAACCTAGTATCAAGGAAGCCCCGAAGTTGTAATCTTACTTTCGCAAGAATTGAAGAGAGGCAGCACGTTTTAAATAACTGTAATAATATCTACAATGTTGATTCTTCCGCGAGATGTGTTTGAGTGCCCTCACGGAGGAAAATGAAAGTGATTATTATGAAAGAACCAGACTTGTAGTGAAACTTTGAGATTCAACGAACGATGTAATTAATACTTCAATTACTGTATTAATATTAATACTTCATATTGAATTGTAGGACGAATACAGAATTCTATCAGTAAGGATCGTCCTTAATTTGTCTTAATAAACATTATTTGTACTAATGTATCTGTGCTAATGATTATAAACTTTTATTTACAATAAAACATTTCTGATGAGAAAGTAGTATGGGACCACCCATCCTCAGCGAACTGAGAATACATACTCTAGTCTAAATAAATGCAAGTTGACACGTTATCGTCGATAACAACAAATAGTTCACGTAGGATGATAACCACTTTTAAAGAACTTTTTAAGAAGACAACCACTCTTTAAGAACAAATATCAAATATTATTAATAAAATCATGGATTGAACTTTGATATATTTTTAATCCATCTCTGCGCTCAATTGTTTTTTAATTCCAGTTAAATTAATTTCATTATATAAATTTTTTTATGACTGAATTATTATTATTTATTGATATTTCAGCCGTGAAATTCTCATGAACTGTAGCAAATTGTAACATATCGTTTTTTATATTTCATTTCATTTTATGAATCGTATATTATTGTATATTATTTCTGGTATTTTTACATCTCACTTTAAATTAGTCAAAGTTCGTCTATTGTCAGTGCTAACGCCATTCAAGGTAGATTTATTTGTAGTAGAAAAAACACGTTTAATGCCTTTCATGAAGCCAATACCTTTTTATCAAAGAAAACATTCTATGGTTTCGATGATGTATTATTAGGAATTCAATATTCATTTTGAGTCGTCATATTTGTCTGATTGAATGCTTCATAATTTGATAATTTATTATTTATGAACCTGGATTCTGGTCCACATTGTATCTGATTTAAGCTATTTATGTCAAAATGCATATTATCTTGCAACAGGTCTAGGTCTCATTGTTGTGGGAAGGCTGTACCTATATTTATCCGAAAACTAAATGAAAATACATGACTTCCTGATTGCATCAATAAATTGCAAGAAAAGATCATTTGGAGTGCGAAGTTAATCAGACATTCAATTATTATGGTTTTCATATAATTAACTTTAACTTTAGGACAATGTTAAAAATGTTCTATTCAGCCTAATCCTATGGTGTTATTGTAACTGTATGGGTGTGCATTAGCCTATTAATTAATTGGCTTCCAAGATTTTGCTGAAAGCTAGTTTGCCTTTTAGGGTGCACTCTCTATCGCTAAATACAGTTGGCGAATACTGTTGGTCAAGCAAGCCAATGGTTCTCACCTCACCTATATATTACATATTATACTATATCACCCTACATTATTGAAACTTGTTTTAATTCCATATTCTGCATGAATAATTGAATAATTAAAAAAAATTCTGAAAAATACCTGAAAGAAGAGGATCGCTCGGTGAATTGCGTTCATTCTTAAGCCGTTTTGCAATACGACGATTACTTACGGCTTTTTTTATTTTTTCCATGTCATTTCATGAATTTCAAACACAGACTATATATTTTGCCTCATGACTGAATCCACTTCCAAATCGGTTTATTCTTTTTATTATCCGATTCTCAGAGCTCGTCACTTTCACTTACAAGTAACTTTTCGTCTTCCTAGCGCCTACTGAACATGCAATAAAATTTAGGAAATCGCAGTGTACTTTCAAGTTATAGAATTTTAAGTAAACCACATCAAGCAATGAACTTAGCACCGACTGAGTTTTATCTCTAGCAAGGCAAATTTCCTTAATTCTAATCTATTTACATCCTTCATCCTTGTACAATTATAGTGACTTATCAGTTTGTCATTCTGTACTTTACTGTAGCTGTATTTACTAACAGTGGATAGTTACTTAAATTATTAATTTTCTGGAATTAGTTCTGGCTACTTGATACTTTATTCCCCAACTAGTATGTTAATACAGTAATAACAATAAAACGTTATTCAACAAATATTTGATAATTCTGATCTAGCTTGCACTTATTATAAATGTATATTATTTAATGTATTAGATGTCAAACCGTCATAACAATAGTGATGCTTTGTACATGGGGAGTATTGGGGAGGGCAGCAAACATCATAAACCCCTGACCCCATATAATAAAATTATACAATAATTAGAGTTTAATGGTATGTGAATGCATTTAATAATAAGTGGATGCAGAGCAATACAAATGCAATCAATCTAGCAGAATAGGGAATAATTGAAACTTCAATAATACGATTATTTAATGAAAATAATACGTAAATAAAGTACGCTAAATTATCAATGTTAGATATTAAATAATGTAGAATTGAGCGATGAAAAGAGAGAAATCATGAATACCGTACTAATTGTATAGTGACTTGGACAGCAATAATTTGACTGTGACAAAAGAGCCACAAAAACAATACAAGACAGCGATCGTCAATGCTGTTTAGACTAGTGACTAAAATAGTATTTGAATAATTGCCCAACAAGTGATTGTATTTTTTTTAAATTTGCTCATTAATTGAAAACTATTGAAATTTGTGAATGGGATGCTACCGTTCCAGAGTAGGCTAAACTAACTGGATAGTCTGTATCACGGTAAGTAGAAGAAGTCTTCTTCTATCTACCGTGGTCTGTTTAGTGCAAGCACTGCTGAAGTTCTGCTGTGCTTCCGTGAAACTTGAAATGTGAATTGTCGGGAGAAATTTCTCAACACCAAACTGGTTCAGTTTGATGGCGGAATCCAGAATGGTGGAAATGTTGAAATCCACAGAACAGCCGAGCCAACAATAATGTTTGTTACTCAATGAATACATTATTTCGAAATAATCATCATGTTTCCTTATTTTTTAAATTATTATTCAGATTACATTGGATAATTTGAATATTAAATAAGGCATGCAAGTAAAAAAAAAAATACTTGGGAAGCTTCTTCTTACTAAGCTAACATTGAAAATAAATTGAATTCAGATTAGTTTTTTTTTTTGCAAAAAATCTATTAAAAAATAATTAAAATCTATTTATTGGAAGAAACATGAGGATTCTGTCAGACTTAGAAACGTTTAATAATAATTGATGGTTACTGCACTTGTAAAATGCATTGAAGGCTAGTTTTCTATGCGATATTTCTAAATTTTCAATACTATTTAGCGTTATCTTGAAATTGTTTTCTTATTCTTGTTCATAGTAACTTGTCCTTTCAATATTTAGAAATACTGGCTGGTACTTTTGTTTTACTTTAGATCCAAATATATCACCAATTATGTTGTGTTACTTTCAGTATGGTACTGTAGTATGATGATGATAATTATCATAATGTTTTATTTGGGTACATTTTAAGAACAAACGCCTCTCCAAAGAAGTATATTATTTTTTACATCATTAAATTATGATACTTTCAACCTAGATGCTTAATATTCTTTCAGTTAGGGACATTCAACCTAGTTTTGAAGGGTTTTGAAGAAAACATATTTATTATTAATTGAAGTTTTTTATCAAGTTCTTCCATTATAATTTTATCAGAATCATCAACAGAACATATTCATTAGGTTATGATATCGATTTACCTAGATTAATGAACTAACAAGAGTAATCAACTATATTTATTGACTCTTTTCAATCACTCTGTTTCCGTATTCACGGAAAACGTGCAGGTACTTTTGCTGCAGTCGACTCGTGTTTTCCTTTTTTGCTTTATTTCAAGGCACACAACTACAGTATACCAGGTTACATAGATCTTGTTGGAAAATGATCTGCACTCGAGTGTCATTCGATAATGATTCAACATCGTAACTGCTTCTAGTTACTTTTTTCGTTTATTTTTTTGTTTTTTGTTTTATTGTGTAGCTTAACGCAGATACTGAAGTGATAGTTGTAATCCACTATTCAGTTGCTTTGAAAACTCTCAACTGCATCATTGGAACTATGATTTATGATCAGGGCCGGCCGGCTCTAGGGTTTTTGGCGTCCTATAGGCGAAAACAAATTCAGCCCTCATTAAGGCTGTACGCAGGGTTTTTGGTCATAATTTTTTTTCAAAGTTCATTGTATTGGATATTATTAAGGTATTAAAATGTTAACTATTGCCATGAGAAATTATTTTTTTCATCAAATATTTTATGGAATATGGGACTTCAAAGTTGAAATTTTTCTGTTTTTGGAGCAATTGAAATCGCCTACGAGTTATTTTAAACATTTGATAATTTTTTATAAATGACAGACAACTTGGGGAAAAGAATGACACATTTTTTATTTCAATTTGATAATTGTTTTTTTTTCAAAATAATTTAAAAAAAACTGAAAATTTTCGCATGTTTTAAAAAAATTATTTTGAGAAAAATAATTGTGTGATCGAAATGAAAAATGTAATTTTATTTCTCAATTTGTCTTTCATTTGAAAAAAAATATCAAAAGATTAAAATAACTTGTAGGGGAGAACAATTGCCCCGAAAAACCAAAAACTTTCAACTTCCATATTCCATAAAATATTTGATTAAAAAAATGATTTCTCATGGCCATAGTCAACATTTCAATACCTTACAATACAATATCCAACATATTTTAATATCCAATACAATAAACTTCGAAAAAAAATTATGACCAAAAACCCTGCACATAGCCTTAAAGTGCCTTCAGTAGGGTGTACCATGTATGGAACTTTGGAAATGTGTTTTTGTTAATAGTTGTTATAACATTAAAAAGGTATTTCATAATCTTTGATTAATTACTGGGATAAGTAAATAAAACGAAGGTCAATTTTACATAAAACTCACATATAATGTAATACAGTTCAGTATCCACAAACCTCCAGAAACATAAAAACTAAAGTCCTTGGTACTTTTCTTGCTTTTTGCTTAGCAAATTCTTGTATGAGTGTAACTGTCTTGTTAACTCCCTTTCTATAGAAATTGTCGCCAAATCCACGAGTATCTCCTGGCACATTGTACTGCACAGGTACGTTTTAATTAATTTAAGTTTTGAAAAACTTCGTTCAGCACTAGCTGCGAAGGGCATATACATGTTAGCTATAAAACCACAAATAAAATATCTGAACTAGTCTTTATATAGACTACTGCTTTATATAAAGCAGTTAGTACATTTTATTTATCGTATGAGTGTATTTTGTTATTTCCGTTTCAGATACGTATCAATATTTGTATTTAATAATATGACAATTTTTCTTAATCTTTTCGAAAAATGAATAGACCAAAATACTAAAATTTTGTTTGTAATATAAATTTTAGTCAAATATTTAGAAATAAAAATCCAATAAATAATATTAAACAGGTACTTTAAAGTTAGTGAAAACCTGCTAACGACTCAACAGGGCTGAATACTACTGAGAAAAATAATATTTTTTACATTTATTAATCTATTGTAAAGTTAGTTTATCCATTGCCCATTGTTTTCAGATTTTTTTAAATCCTCAATTTTGCGCCTCTCCAAACATTGCGCCCTAAGCGGCCGCCTATATGGACGATCCGGCCCTGTTTATGATTATAATTTCCAATTCAAAATTGGTGCATTGAGAATTCCCATCTTTACAACTCTAATTCTTGTTCAAGGGTGTGAGAGGGTGGGTGGTGAAGGCAAGAAATCAATGAGAGCTGATAGCTCGGTAAAGAGAGAAGACGGAAAAAGTAAGAACAGTGCACTGTATAACGTTTCTATATAAGTATTGCAGGTCTCAAGAACAGATTTAAAAAATGTTTAAACATCTCGACCATAGAAAGTGGAATAAATGGCAGCAGGTTTTGCATGCGAATCTTTTGCTTTCCTAAAAGCACCAACATAACCTTTGTCTATTGTCTGCCATACATTGCGAATGATAAAAGCTTTCTGCGACTTGGAGCCCATGCCAGTGTACACCTAATGTGAAACTCCATCACAAACTTGAATTGGGCTATTCATTTTATCTTGAAATGATGAGTTAAAGCATTGCTCTCTAACTATCTATTCCATACTCGACCGTGAAAAAATTATTTTTTCTGTGGTAGCGGACTGTTTTTATGAAATGAAACAAGGAAATTGAAATATGAGTTAGAGTAATCATTAGCATAGATGAATCATTGGTTAATCTATGTCATTAGTTGGGTAATTTAAATCATCATTTCCACCCAATCAGTAGGCCTATACACAAATTGATTGTTCTAATAATTGCATTGATAAGTTGGATTATTTGCTCAACAAATTAGCTCCTCAAATAAAACCATCTTGTTAACGTTTTGTTGTAAATTTAACGACTTGCAGTCAGTTTTAGATTGTGAATATATTATAAATGTACTCACACTTGGCCGAACGTTTTCGAGGTGTTGAAACTCGTTTTCGAGGTGTTGAAACTCGTTTTCGAGGTGTTGGAACTCCTTTTCAACTCAAGATGAGCTTCAACTACTCGAAAACGTTCGGCCAAGTGCGAGTACATTTATTATATATTCACAATCTAAAACTGACTGCAAGTCGTTGAAATTCATCTTCAACTCAAGATGAGTTTCAACAACTCGAAAACGTTCGGCCAAGTGTGAGTACATTTATTATATATTCACAATCTAAAACTGACTGCAAGTCGTTAAATTTACATCAAAAAGTTAATATTAACAACGCAGATCGTTATGGAACAAGAAATCTAAGAATACCGTCTTATTATTTCTTTAATTTGCGTGTGCTTTAGTATAGGCTACTACTTGTTTCTAGGTTTCTCACTCAACAAATCAGCTTCTGAAATAAACGTTCTTATTGCTTTCAAAATTTATGTATGCATTGGACACATGCTTCCATGTTTTTCTTGTCGAAATTATCTCATTGATTCCATTTTATCCAATAACCCAATCTATGTCATTTACATGATCTTCAAATCAGTCAAAATATTTTCAGAGTAGCCCGTTACGGAGGAAGATGAATCAGCTTCCTGAAGCATTAATTTTGGTGGTGTATTTCTTCCTCCTCTCTTGTCCATGTAGCTCCACATCTTTCCTTGGTCTTGTTTCTCCTGAAAATCTAAATATTGGATCTTATTCCTTTATTTCATTTTATAATAGAATTATAGATTTTTGTGTAGATTGTCATCTACTTTCTTCAACTAGAATGCTTTGACTATTTTAATTTTGTATGGGATCAATTTTATATGATTTATATAACATATTAACTTCCCATGCTCTAAAGGTTCAGTGAAGTGCGGAACTGAGCTTGGCTACTACTAGTAACACACGTTTGAGTTTAATAGCCTGTTCACCTCTCACCTTTATACTATATACAATTTCACCGTTTACATCTTATGGGATACTTGTGTGAATAGAATTCAATTAACTTTATATAAACTGCGACAGCGTCTTACTAAAACTTGATAGCTGATTGTATTCATTTTTGTATAAAATAATGTACCTTAACTAGTATGCTAAAGAACCGAACTAGTAACTTAAGATCTAGTATAAAGAACCGATCTAAACGCACTATAAATAAGTATAAAACTAGTAACTAAAGAACTTGTATAAAGAGCCGATCTAAACGCACTATAAATAAGCTACATCACTTTATCAAAGGTACTGAAGATGAACTACTCTTTTCATTAGAATTATGTCCTTTTTTTGTTGTATGGCTGTCTGGAATACTTTTACTTTTTAAAGTAGTTTTTATATTGTTTATGTGCTTCTAAAAATAAGGTCAGCAGAGATGTAAATTGTACGTGCAACTAACTCCCATCATAAAAACTTGAAATTTATTACATTACTTTCATATTAATAGCCTATTAAGTGAAAATTATAGTTATACTACTGTATAAATGGTGAAGTAAATGAAAAGTAAAGCCAATCGTGAATGATAGATGGAATTTCTCTGCTTGATAAAAACTGGTATCTTATCAATTAATTAAGAACTGCATGTGTATAAATTTACATTGATGCAATAATAATAATAAATATGTGATTTTGTTGCTTTCAACCTTTATTGACGGACTTCAAATCCAAACATCTCACTGTACATTTAGTTGGATACTTCTATGTAACAAATCCATGTGCATTATATTTTTTTTTGGAGGATGAAGCCCACAGGTCTGAGACCTGTGCGTGGGTAATGAGTTGGATGATGATGATAATTGATGAGTTGGACCTACAGTTTTAGGTGGGTTCCGAACCACCGGGAAGTGATTCTACAGCAGAGAGCGTGTCTTTTTTGCTGGCCAATCTAATCGGTCACCGTTACAAACAGGACCAACGAGAACGCAGCTTATCTCTATCTGATTGAACAGATACCTGCTACGGCTCGCGGCTATCATTTCCCATCATATTGATTATCCTAGTTTTAAATGTAACATTTATTTCGAATCCGCGATTTTGTATCTTCATAAATAATAGGCTACAGTAATAATACTTATTATTAATCTGTTTTCCGTTGACAGGTTCAGTCTTTGTTTCACCCTCATCCTTTGTTTCATTTCTCAAGTTGAGATTGATTACAGGCTACTTTGAGTCCTTTAACATTTTGTATAAATTAAAAATGTATTTGTGCATATTCCTTTTCTTTGTTCATCGTAATAGTTTTATTGTATTGACTCTCCTTCTTATCATCCATTACTTTAATTTTGATTTTTCTATTTTTTTCGAATTTATTTACTAATTACTATTTTTTAGCTGTATTTTTATCACTATATATTTTTATTTTTCTAATATAAATTGTACTTTTCATAAATATGTTCTTTTTATTGGAGGCACACAAAGGGTAACCTGTTGTCTCCATAAATAAATAGATGAATTAATTTTGTAGCTATGTTAACTCCTGACCATACTGAGGCAGCACCCTTCACAAATTAACTTACTATGCTGGCTTCAACCTTTCAAAGGAATTTTTCTCCCCATGCTCTTCATATCAACCAGAGTTTAAAACATTGTTCATACATCTAGTCAATCTAGGTACTGTAAGATTGTTATAAAACTTATCTTGTCTAAATTCTAGAGAAAATTCAATAATAGGCCATTGAATGATAAGCAGGAATAGAAGAATTTTAGTCCTCTTCAACTCAAATCAATAGTTATTGCATCTGGTGTAGCGAAAAAAGGGCTGCGAAATTGCGACACCAAGTTTTTCTGTTTTCAACAAACAAATATCTAGTTTGAGCTCAAAAACCAATCTTTCGGTTTACAAAAGTTACTAATAATAGATTCCCGCCGACTAATTTGTTGTTAATCCAAATCCAACAAGGGGTGATACTCCACCTAAATTTATGTTTTTCACCTTAATATAAATAACATTTATTAATGGTGTTTAATTGGTAAATAATAAGTTTGTTGTCCAATATGCATCTACAGTTTAATAAATTAATGGTCAGTAGTTCTATAATCTCATCTCATTTATTCTATTTCTATTTCAATGTAATTGTTGACAAGCGAAGCGACACTGGACAAATGGCAGGGCATGTTTTACGTAATTCACGTATTTCATTAATTCAAACACAATTTTTGAAATGGAAATGTTTGAACTTTTGTATTAAAAATAAATAAAATAATGGTTTTGTATGAGTTGAAAATTTGCTGAAAGCTGAAAGAAATTTTGTATAAAAAGTAGAAATTTTGGCGGGCCGCTTAGAGCAGTTGGTTGAGGCGTCGCAACTTCGGCTTGCTGTCGTTTCAGCGGTCGTGGGTTCAAATCCCGCTCCTCCGTCTGGCATCTATGAGTTATCATTCACCTCATTACCCACGCACTAGTCTCGGACTCATGTGGGCATCATCAGCAATAAAATTGATTCTTTCAATGAGAGAATTTATTAAAATGAGGCAAAATGGCCAGATGTTCGGGTACTACTCACAGGGATCGTCGTCAATTTGAGGCAGGAGACTGTCGAGGACGGCAACCGACCTCTCGACGGGCTCGTGGACGGCCAGGGCGCACTTGCTCAACGCAGAAACCAAGTACTGTCCCAGTCGCGGCGACTCCAGCTGCATATTAGGCCGGTGGCGGCCACCCGCTACAGAGCGGCGGGATCACTATGCACTATGAAAAGGCCACAACGTTGGCCCACACCTGTCAGCTGGCACCACAACTAGAAAATGATGAAGGAAAAATTCTATTCTTCACCAAACTCGAGTAGCGCGGGCAACTCTTCAGCTGTTATCACTGGACTTCGCTCACACAGCAGATATTTTAGAGAAATATTTATTTTCTATCTGTGGTTTACATTGGTTAAATCTAACTTCACTTTCGGCAGCACCGCACCGACAACCTTCCCCGACGACGTCCGCACCGCAACTGCCCAGCGTCCATTGTTGTTCCTCGTCCGTCGTTCGCGGTCTCTTCAAGGACGCCGCCTGTGGCTCTTCCTCGGTCGCTCCCCCCCCCCTCCCGCCATTCTATTCCCCGCCATCACTTTTGTTTGTTTTGTCTTTGCTGCACGTCGCCGGTATCTGTTGTCAGTTGAAGTCATTCACGCAATGCACCAGTCCCTGCATATGGTCTCCTACATAGAACTACGCAATAGTCACCGAGATAAGCTCTGTTCTGCGAGATAAGCTTAGCGCCCATCCCACACGTTTCACGGCGTTATCATGCCGCTATCTTACAATCTCCTAATTATCATCATTCTTTATTTTATTGATAATTATATGTTCCAAGAAGCCTAGTTTTAAAAAAAACCGTCAGACTTAGTATTTATCATAGTCCAGATTGTCCTATATAAGTGACACAAACCAAATTTCTTTAAATGAGTGAATCTGTAAATCAGTAAATGTGTTAATCGGCTATATAATGTAATTGCATTTATAATATTCTTGAACGGTGCTTAATTTTTAAAATTTTAGAAACGCTCATTTACTCTTATCCTCTCTGTTATTAATTTACCCTCTCTGTTTTCTAATAAGGTCTAGTTAAACATTCCCTCCATCCCACGCCCACCCCGTTAATATATTGGTGCCTACTCTAAATTTCCTATAAACTTGTTTCGATTTGCAACAACGATTTTGTATGAAGCTTACAATAACGAAAACCAATATTCTTTTTTTCAATGAATGGTAAAATAAAAACAAATTAATACTTCTTTACATTTTTATTTATACTGTATACAGTACAGTAGTACATAATACGTATCAATACGTAAACAGATGTTTTTGTATATTTTCTGAAAAACTAGTAAGTCTCTAAGTGCTTATAATATATTTTTAATGTCACAACTTGAACTGAAATAATTTTTTATATTTTATTTTTGATCAGTGTTGCCACTGTGATGTGTCAGCGGTGAAGGAATTTAGTGGGGGAGGGGTATTGTTTTGTTATTGTGAGGCTCGGACGAGTATGACTGACCTCCCTCCCACCCTGATTCCATGCATGACTCATCACAGACAGCTCACAATCGCAACAGTGAACAGTACAGCCACGTTTCACGTTTCTTGGGTTTCATCCGCGAGCAGCAAGATCACGCGCAAGATACACGCGCACAGATCTCGCTTCGCCCTACGTCAAAAATAATTAGTTACTGTCAATAATTCAATAATAAGTGCCCTATAAATATGCAATGACTCAGTAAGAAATGTTTATTTAATATAAACCTTTAATAAACTAAGCACTTACTAAGCTCAATGACTGTCATCACATTGACATACTCAGTGACTCATGCTCTGTTTGGTTTATACCAAATGTTTTTAGGATGTAATTATATGAATGAATGAATACTGAATCACAATTATTGTACTGTGTAAAGCTATGCATTGTACTGCCACGATACGAACTGGTAGTCCAGAGATCTGAATAAAAATGACTCACTGCTGACAATTACATCCCTTTTATAAATTTGTTTTGTTCCAGAGAGTTCTATTCCAGATTTTTTTATTGACACAATATTGTAAAAAAAGATCAGCTATCATCTAGGATACCCTCGAAAATTCTAGAAGCTCATTTGAAGAATAAGAGCTTCGAAATGAACAATGAAACAATGAATTTTGATTTGTCTATTTTACGATCCCTGTGCAAACAAAGCGCTGCTAAGCCTGTTCAAGAAAGTTATCAAACAAGCCACTCATGAACATCCGCTCGTTGCTACACTAAACTAGATCTATAGTGGCGATTTGTTTTTTATAATAAAAGATGAAGGAGTTGGCCAATTGAGTTTGATCTGTACAAAGTTTGGAAGAATATGTATTGAAAATTTAAAGTTGATTGGTCAAAGCGTACGAAAGTTATCGTCGAATTTACATAGTCACATACCCACAGATAGACGTGGGCCTCTAGTCAAGTCAAAAGTAAGAAGAGTCAAGTAGCACATAATAAGCTAAGTAAGTGTTTTTCACGCTTGACATCTTTTCATTTCCTTTCACAATGATTTTCGAAAAAGTCGGAGGGTAATCTACAATATTCATATTTTGAAAAGTTTTTGGGAAGAAAAAGTACGAGATGGCTTTGGCCGCTCGAAATGTTTTACTATGATTTTCTCGAAATTTTTTTATTGATGATACAACTGATGTGCGATATACATCACTTCCAGGTGGTTCGGAACCCACCTAAAACTGTAGGTCCAACTCATCAATCACCATCATCCAACTCATTACCCACGTACAAGTCCCAGACCTATGTGGGCTTCATCCTCAAAAAAAAAACATACGATTTATCTTTCATTAGTCAATCACTTGGCCTCAGCAGATCTCAATCACAATGTTATTATGAATTAGCATCGACATCACTAATATAGAACACTATTGTTCGAAATTTAATTGTTAAAAATAGTATTGAGATCCTTACTTTCAGCATTTAATTACCAATTCGATCCTATGACGTGCTACCGTTTGATAGCTTACGTAGTTTAACTTCAGCAAGAGGACTAAGTTTAGGAAATCAAATAGGACCGAATTGGAACGCAAGTAACGGTAGTAGGGGAGGGTAGGAATACTGGCTCAGTTTTTCTTTAACCTGAAATTTAAGGTTAAACCTGAAATTTAAGGTTAACCTAAGTCAACCCACCCAAACCTAACCTAACCTGGAATAGATAAGTCAAAGTCAAATCAACGCAGTCTATCCGATCCCCAAAATTCCCATTTTCACAGGAGCTAAAAATCACGAAAAAATTTGAACTTTTTAACCCGTGAAGGGAATTTCAATTTGAAGACGCCATCTTGTTCAACCTTCCAAGGCATCCCAAATTCATATATCAAATACAATTTTCCGATCACGATTAATTGAGGAAAAAAATAATAATAAAATTTAACCTTCAATTTAAGGTTAAGCCAACTATCCAAACCTTTAACCTGAAATTTAAGGTTAACCTAAGTCAACCATCCAAACCTGAAATAGGTATAGCAACACCTTGCAGTATAGTTGTATAGTTGTATAGCCAAATTCGAATCAACGCAATCTATCCGATCCCCAAAATTCCCATTTTCACGGGAGCTAAAAATCACAAAAAATTTGAACCAAATCTGCTATTTTAACCCATGAAGGGAATTTTAATTTGAAGACGCCATCTTGTTCAACCTTCCAAGGCATCCCAAATTCATGTATCAAACACCATTTTCCGATCACGATTAATTGAAGAAAAAATAATAATAAAATTTAACCTTAAATTTCAGGTTAACCTAAACCTAACCTGAAATAGGTATAGTTGTATAGCTGTATAGTTGTATAGTCAAATCAACGCAATCTATCCGATCCCCAAAATTCCCATTTTCACGGGAGCTAAAATTCATGAAAAAATTTAACGGTGGTTAAATTTTAACGGTGGTTTTAACCCTAGTTTTAACGGTAGTTTTAATGGTGGTTATAGCGGAGATCTAACTCTAGTATAAAAAAAAATGAATACAAGAGAAGGACTTGCTCAAGAATTACATGCAAGTGTTAGACACAATTTTCCCACACGTCGTACAGAAATCAAAGGCGTAACAGATCTTTACCAGGCCGATCTTGTTGATATGTCAAATTACAGTACCATCAATAGAAATTTCAAATTCATACTAACAGTAATAAATTGTTTTAGTAAATTTGCATTTGCAATACCATTGAAAAGTAAATCGGGTAATGATGTGGCAAACGCCCTCAAACCAATACTTGAACAGAATAAGATAAAGAATTTTCAAACTGATGCCGGTAAAGAGTTCTACAATGCTACTGTTCAAAAACTCTTTAAAATGTACAATATCAATCACTATAGTACTTTCAGTAATAAGAAGGTGGCAATCTGTGAACGTTTCAATAGGACCCTGAAAGAGCACATGTTTCGTGAATTCACTGTACAGGGAAATTATAAATGGTTGAACCTACTTCCAAAACTGCTAGACAAATACAATAACACCATTCATCGAACCACTCGCATGAAACCGAGTGAGGTGAATACTGAAAATGAAAAGTATGTACTAATGAATATTGATAAGGCTACCCTGCGTTCCTTCAAACTTAAAAAGCAAAAGTTTAAAATCGGTGATAAGGTTCGAATCACACGTTACAAGCGAATATTTGATAAAGGATACCTACCAAACTATACTAATGAGATTTTCACTGTACACAATGTACTACCAAGCATTCCCCTCACCTATCACCTCAAAGACGATAACAATAAAATTATTAAGGGTGCATTCTATGAGTATGAAATGAAGAAAACCAAGTATCCAGATGTGTATCTTATTGAAAGAGTGCTAAAGAAGAAAGGCAATAAATTGTATGTGAAATGGTTGGGTTTTGATTCGAAATATAATTCATGGATTGATAATAATACATTAAAAAAATGAAGCTAAAACAGCACAAATCAAAATTGCCACTGATTAACTTTGACAAGTATTTAAATAAAAAGCAACAAATAAGACACAGTGTGCTTCTACCAAATAGTGTAAGATGTATTGTGTGTGGGCCGTCCAATGTTGGAAAAACAAATACTGTTTTCAATTTATTATTTGCCGAGAATGGTGTCAAGTTTTCACATTTATATGTATTCACCAAATCTCACCAACAAGACAAGTATCAACTTCTCAAGGAAATTATGAGTCAAGTAGCCGAGGTCGGATTCAATCTGTACCAGCATAATGAAGAAATACCACACCCAAACGATGCACACCCCAATTCAGTTATGATTTTTGATGATATTTGTATGGAAAAACAACAGAATATTCGAGACTATTTCAGTATGGGTAGACACAAAAACATTGATAGTTTCTACATTTGTCAAACGTACTCTAGTATTCCTAAACAATTGATTAGAGACAACAGTAATTTGATTGTTATATTCAAACAGGATAATCGTAATCTACAACACATATATCACGATCATGTATATCCAGATTTGAGTAGAGATGAATTCAGTAGAATGTGTGCTCAAGCATGGAATAATAATAATTTTCTAGTCATAAACAAAGATTGTGCACTGGATAACGGAAGATACAGAGTTGGATTTGATAAATTTATTCTATTATAAAAATGATACTGAAAAAGGATCTAAAAGAATTGACAGCCATTAAGAATAATATAAAACAGCTGCGTGACTCTATACGTCGAAAACATCGAGAATTATCGTATGATGCAATTAGTGAAGAAGAAAATTTACAGAAACAATATAAACCCATTACCGAATCATTGAATCAATTTAAACAACAACAACAATTTGATGTTAAACAGGAAATGAAAGAGGAGGAGGAGGATGAGGAAGAGGAGGGGGAGGAGGAGGAGGAAGACTACCCCATTCTAGACTCCACTAATTTAGATGCTTCTAATTTAGACACAACAAACATTTTCGATTCTTCCAATGTTCCCAGTTTTTTAGACTCTTCCAATTTAGACACCTCCAATGTTCCCAGTAATTTAGAATCTTCTAATTTAGACACCTCCAATGTTCCCAGTAATTTAGATGAAAGTAGTAGAAGAGACAGTAGAGAGTCTAGTCGGAAATTTGCATCTAGAAATCGTATAGGTAAATACATTGATAATTTTATGAGAACAACAAAAGGTCAAAATCTGTATGGAGTTCACTTTAATCCCACAATCAATGAATGGCAAATTGGAAACAAAGTTATCAAGTTTGATGATAAAAAAATCATTATTGATGGTAATAAATCATTCCCGCTTACACATGGTCTACTAGAGCTGCTATTCAAAGCAATTCCAGATACATTCATCTATAGGAAAGGTGATCTTGTCGACTATAAACGTATACTTGAACTAACTGGAGTTCATCTTGATGCATTGGGACGTGTGAAAAGAAATACCAGTTATAAATACACTCGCATAATTAAAGATTTATTTCCACCTAAACGTGTTAAAGGAGTTGAACAAAAACTGGGTAGTGGAATACATGATATGCAAATTGAAACCTCACCTAAGAGCAACGTCTACACGTATTGGGATAATCCAAATGAATTGTGTGAAAGATTGGAACTGTTGATTAATTCAAAACTTGCCGGACACACTGGTCATGATTCAGAAATTGCATCAATAATTGAAGAATTACGTGAAATCGGTATCATTATAGGTGGTAATTTAGTATTATAAAAATGACTATTGATAAATTTGGACGACATTTGAATGCAAGTAGAAAGGCAAATATCAATGAAGAATTGAAACAGTTGGTGCAGAATTTAATTGATATCCTACAATTGATACCACTTGCGGCACACCATCTTCCAAGAGTTGATCTCAACAACATTGATCAGTGGCGAGCAATGACAGATCCAAACCTATTTGATCAGTATAGAAAATATTCAGAGGAAACTGAAAATCCATGGTTTTTTAGAGCATGGTTTGAGAGTAAATTTATCTACAAACATGAATTATAATAAAAACAAGCATGACTATTGATAAATTTGGTCGACATTTGAGTAGAAAAGAGACACTGGACTTGGAGAGAGAAGAGATGATAAACTTGTTTCAAAACGCCATTACTCTAGCACAACAAATAGATACAGTTAAAGATTTCTACTTACCAAACATTGATATTAGACAACAGTGGAAACACATGACAGATCCACAATTACTTACCAACTATAGAGAGGCTGTAAAGGATCTCTCCATCTATAATTCTTCATTTAAAAGATGGTATGAGAAAAATTATCTATATAAAAATGAATAGAAAAAATACTCCGAAAAAGAAGAGGTCGATGAAAAAGAAGTTGGGATCTGGTATATTGGGTTCCGTAATTAATAAAGCAATTGATCTACTGCCCATGGAACTCCATATTCCCGGGTACCAATTCTGCGGACCCGCGACAAACTTGAAAAAACGATTAGCAAGAGGAGATAAAGGAATAAATAGATTAGATGAAGCATGTCGAGAGCATGATATAGCCTATAGTGACCCAACACAAAATCGAACAGAAGCTGATAGGAAACTTGCAGCACTCGCATGGGAAAGAGTAAAAGCGGCCGATGCTAGTCTTCCTGAACGAGCAGCAGCCTATCTAGTTACAAATCTTATGAATGCAAAAGTGAAATTTGGTGGAGGGGGAAAGAAACTCGGTAAAGGTGTCTATTTGAAACCGTACAAAGGTTGTGGTATAAAGAAGAAGGTAGAGAGTGCATTGAAAGCCATTTTAAAAAAAAATCCCCATTATCAAATGTAGATATAGTAAAGTATGCAAAACAGCTTGACTTACCGTTACGTGGAATTTATATGAGAGATAAACTACCAAATACACCACTCAAACACCTAGAACTGGGTATAATCAATCTGGATAATGAAATTGGTGAGGGCACTCATTGGACGTGCTACTTTAAAAACGCTAATCTATGCGACTATTTTGACAGTTTTGGTAATCTAAGTCCACCACTTGAATTTATGAAATATATGCAGGGTGTAAGAGTTCGATACAACTACAAGAAATATCAACAAATGGAGCACTCATGCGGACATCTGTGTCTATTGTGGCTGTATAAAAAATATAGTGATTATGTTTACACTAACAGCAAACAAGAATCCATTGGTTAGTGAAATCTTCCCACCAGTTGAATTGGATAGCTTTGACTATGAGGTGGGTCTAGTAAACATGTACACATACAATACAATTCCAAATATTGAAACAAATGTAAACAATAAGTTTGTGTATGATGGACGTGTGGTTGAAATACCAGAAGGATCATACGAATTGGAGGATATTCTAAATTATATTCGAAATAATCTTAAACTGACTAGCAGCCAACTGAGAATCAAAGCCAACAACAATACACTACAGTGTGAGCTGTATGCAGATAAAGATATTGATCTAACTATGAAGGACAGCATTGGTCCAATACTTGGATTTCAACATGAAAAATTACTAGCAAATAAATGGCATATATCAACAAAACCCGTTCATATAATGCGTGTGAATAGTATACGTGTAGAATGCAATATTGCACAGGGTTCGTACAATAACGGCAGTGAAGGTCACACAATTCATGAGTTTTACACAATTGTACCACCCGGCTATAAAATAATTGAATCACCCACAACTGTGGTGTACATGCCAATCAATACAAACACAATAAATCAAATTTGTATAAATATAATCGATCAGGACGGGAATGTGGTAAACTTTCGTGGAGAAACAATAACAGTACGCTTACATGTAAGAAAAAAACCAGTAATTTTATAATATAAAAAATATGCTAATATTTACAAAAAATCATCAATCACAACAGCATGATGCAACAGATAGGAAATTACTTACACCTAAAAATAGACAACTACTACAAAGATTAGGTTTTTTTGTATATAATAAAAATATAAACAATGAATCACCAAATTCCTCACAGTATGCAAATTGATTCAATATTCAATGTTGGTGAGAAAGTACAATTCGATGAGAGTATAACCCAATTCGAGTATCACACTCACACACCATATGCATCACAAACATACAAAAATAATGATGAAATTCGTATCAATGTAAATCAACAGGATGTCTACACTCTACCATGTAAAAGCTATCTTCTAATAGAGGGTAATATTAAAGTGCAAAAAGCAGACAATACTGAAGTTGACTTTGTATTGGTGAACAATGGAATAGCCTATTTATTCGATGAGATTAGATATGAGGTGGGTGGAGTCGAAGTTGACCGCACATGTAACGTTGGCATGACAACAACAATGAAAAACCTCTTGTGCGAAACTCCACAAAATAAATGTATATGGGAGAATGCAGGATGGAATCGAGATGGATGGGCAAATAAAAAGAAATTTAGCTTTTGTGTACCACTGGAAATGTGGTTAGGTTTCATGGAAGACTATAGAAAAATTATTTTGAATGTAAAACAAGAATTGGTTCTGCTTCGATCTTCATCTGATTTAAATGCAATTCAAACCACCACTGGTACTAAAATCGAAATTAATCTAACAAAAATACAATGGAAAGTACCCTACATACATGTAGCAGACACAATTCGTCTTAATCTACTGAAATTATCTCACAATGATAAACCAATTAGCCTTCCATTCAGATCATGGCAATTACATGAGTACCCTACCCTACCAGAAAGCACAAGTCATCAGTGGACTGTTAAGACAGCATCACAAATGGATAAACCAAGATTTGTTGTACTAGGACTGCAAACTAATAGAAAGAATAGCCTTCGTAATGATATATCTCAATTTGATTTTTGTAATTTGAATAATGTTCGCTTGTATTTGAATGCACAATACTTTCCCTATGATAATATTATGGGTAATAAACATACATTGTATCAGATGTTTGCCGCCTTTCAACATGCCTACTACAAACAAAGTGATTCGGGAACATCAATAGCATTTGATAAATTTGAAAAAACACCACTAATTGTGATAGACTGTTCTCATCAAAGTGAACTTTTGAAATCGGGTGCATTAGATGTGAAACTTTCATTTGACACAACTGCAAATATCCCAGAAAATACATCTGCATACTGTCTCATTATATACGAAAATATCTATGAATATACACCATTGAGTGGAATTGTTAGAAAAGTAATGTAAACAAATATTATTAACAAAACAAAATGATAAAGTAGTATAGTAATTTATAAAAAGTATAAATATAATAAGTTATATAATTAGAGTAATTTAAAAAAGTATAAATCAAATAATAAAAAATATTTTTTTTTTTACCTACATACATTAATCTAGGTATAGGTACCTGCACCTACACACCTACATAGGAAATACATTAATCTAGGTATAGGTACCTACACCTACGCACCTACGCACCTACACACCTATGCAGGTATCTGCACCCAGGTTTACATAGATTGTATTTTTTAGATGAATTCTTCAATTTATCATTTCAATATAAACTAATTCGATAACAGTTACATGATATTTTTTTTTACACAGTAGTACAACAATGAAAAAAAAATTAATACTTCAAATGGTTCGGAACCCACCTAAAACTCTAGATCTCAGACCTATTTAAGCAAAAAAAAATTTTTTTTTATTTTATTTTAAAGTTTTCAAAAGTTTCTTTATATTTTAAAGTTATTCAGGTTTTTAAAGTTTTTGTACTTTTCCTTGAGATGGCTGCTGCTCACGAATTTTACGTTTTCTTATTGGAATATCTTTATGGCCCCAAGCTAGAGTATCAATTCGGTTTGGCAGTATGAAACGTTTATCGTCATGAGGTTGAAGAGCTAGTTTTTCACGTTGAACAGTATAGACATGATGCAGTTTACTTTCAATTGCTGATGATGTTACATTTTTGTGTTTTACATCAAACAGACATTCTTTATAATCTTCAAATCTCAATTGATTTCTATTTGCACTCTTGGGAATTCCCTTTGCAACCTTCTTTTCTGAATCACCTATGCAAATTGCATACATTTTAGCTTGTAGTCCAACAAACCCAGAAATTATTTTTCCACCACACTCATCCTTAAATTTACCTAGTTGTTTTTTATGTTTTGTGCTGTAACATTGATGGTCTTTTGGATAATTAGATGTGTCAAATAAGTCCAAATTTCTTTCAATATCTTTATAAATATCGTTTGTTTGAATCAGATACATAAAACTATCTGTATCAGACATTAGCAGTTCAACATTGGGATACATTTTTAGAATTTCATCATAATGGAATTTGTACATTATTGCTTTACTTGACTCAAGTATTGCCATACCCACATAAATGGGACGATTTAGATGAACCTCAAGCTTATTTAGACATACACCAGCAACATCATCGTTAAATCTGGACCAGTATTTCATTCTTGGATATGCAATCACTTTATCAAGTTGTTTTTCATCAGTTATAATCCTGAAATTGTTGTGATTCCTTACATTTTCCAACGTTTTTCCATAAATTGCATTAGAACATAGCTTGTAAAGATCTCTATCAAAATCATTATTTGAATTCTTTCTCAATTCGGTATTTAATGATATAAATTGCTCTAACCAGGCTGATTGATTGAATTGCATCACTCTGTGTATTTTTGTTAATTTCAAACCTAATCTCATGTAAAGTTTCAAATTTTTATAGTGTAGAATGTAATTTTTACGATTTTCAAAAGTTGTAATCAATTTCTCATATCGGCCTGATGGTGGTGTGGCTTTTACTGGTGCAAGGGGGTAATGGTTGTGCATATCATGTAGACTTTCTGGATATTCAAGATCGACTTCTAAAAAGTAGCCAACGTGTGATTCATCTGAAATTTTTGTAACATCGAAATTTTGAATTTGCTCATTAGATAGCCACTTGAATCCAGAGTGTGGCAGTGGTTCACTCATGCTTGTACCATATAAATTATTTGCATCTAAGTAGATTATAAATGTGGTTTTGGAATTTTCATCATATGTAGATAAATATTGGTTGTTGGCTTTTGCATATCGTTTGGGGATTACACTTAAACCTCCGCGAATGCCAGACTCTACAAACAGGTGCATATCTGGATCACTCAAAAGTTCAAGTTCAATACCTGTCATTTTCAACATTGCATTCCATGAATAGTGTGGTAGCGAATAAAAGTGGGATGGATCAAGACTGTAGGTTTTCTGGAATGTTGATCTGAAAGATTGAAATATATCGGCGAGTAAGAGTATATCGGTGGTCAGGTAGAGATCGTGAAATTGACCAAGATTTTTCAAGTTGAATGCATTCCAAACGGTTATAGCATTTTGATAGTCAGTCTCACTTACATCTGAATCGGTTAATTTGTTGTAGAAGTTTTCCCAGGAAGGTAATTGTGTTTCTTTGAATTTCTCAAAACAATCCATATATTCGTATGGGTAGATTTGTTTTTTCAACAGTAAATTTGTATGATTTGGAAAATGTGCTGAAATCAGTTGGAAAGCATTTGATAACATATTTTCTGTCAATTTCGAAAGAGATGAATTCAGAAATTGTAGTGAATCGATAAATCTCAAAGTGTTATTTAGTGTTATTGAAATTATTTTTTCACTTGTCCTAGCTAAGCAACTTATTCTCTTTTTATATTTATTGAGTGATTGAACAATGAAGTGTGAATCGTAACCGGTGAAATTGTGGAATATTACAGGAATGAACTCCACCTGTTTTGCATTAAGATTACATGATTGATGAGCAGCTCCAATAAACTTTCCAGTTGAATGCGAGTGGTGTCGCACACGATCAAACAATAGGCTCTTATTACACAGGCAACACACATCTACCATTTCAAATTTGTTTTCTTCTTCTACTGTTATATGCATTGGCACTTGTATTTTCAATCGCTTTTTCAATTCATTTCCATGCTTATCTAATTCATCTAGAAACTTTTCTATTAAATTTGATGATTCAGACAGGTTGGATGCTCTAACTATCCTTGGTCCATAATGAATTGATCCACTTTCATTTACTATTACATATCCATAACCACATGGTATATGTTCTTCATCTTTGATTAAACATTCAAAGTCGGCGTATATGGTGAAGGGGGTGGGTAGGGTGTAGGAGAAATTTGTGAACTTTAAAACAGTGTTTTGTTCAGGAATTTTAATGCATTGTGTTTCGTGTGATGAGCACAATTCAATATGTTTTTCTAAACTACGTTTTGCATTTGATTTGGTGAATCTTTGGAAACAATGGGGGCAAATTTCTTCTTTACCATTATGTTTTGTTAGATGTGATAGTAGTCTGGATAGATTTTTAACAAGAGTGTAGTGTTTTTGTTCTTCTTTGTTAGATAACAACAACAGTGTGATTGTATGCTCTCTTTTTCTGTGTTGGGATGCAAAGACTGGATAGAACATATCTTTCTCTTCTTCATATGCAATAACATTAACAGCTATTGTTGTGTTTTGGTTCTCAAATTTAGGTATGTGTTGCAGTTTTAATGGGAAACACAAATTTTCAATATTAATCATATGTTGTAGATTTCTAAGCGCAGATACTCGATATTTATTATTGGTGTTGAAATAGGAGAGGATGGACCAGACAAAGCAGAGATCATCTTCATTTTTCACATTTATAACAGCATTTCTATTAAAAATTTTAACTGGAGTAGGAATGTATGAGCCAGAACCACTTATTGGTTTGTATCTAACCATATTGAAATTGAATTGTTTGAATATGTCTATAGTCCAACCACTCCCCAACTTTATGAATTTATCTAAACCTTCCATAATTTTTGCCTCTGCCTCCTCCCATTGTATGTTGAATTTATCAAGATTCTCATGGACTGAGATTACAGACCTCGATTGTCCATGGAATGTTGGTTCAACATACAACTCTTTATCAGCAGAAATCTTTTTCAATTTAACTGTTAAACTCACATACCATTTAATATTGTGGTGGAATTTTTCAGAATTTTTAAGTATTATATCAATTATATGAGGTTTAAGGTTTTCAAACAATATTTTTACATCAATTGTGTTGAATGAGTTCCATATGAAAAAGAGGCAGTTTTTGTTGATGCTGTGTTGGCAGATTGGTGATGAGTAGGTGGATGAAATTATTTTATCCATTTTTATATATACAAAATTTTTTGTGGTATTGCTTGATTCTGTTGTTTGATAGTTGGTTGTGTTTGGGACCCTATCTGAAAATAGGAAGCGACTAGTCTCCGTGGATGAGCCAGAAATCTCTGGTGGGAGTATAGCTCGTTGACTATTTTCAGCCTGAACTAACATAACTCCTTCGATCCAAAGGAGTGAGAATTTTCTGCCTATGCACCTCTATTTATACCCAAAAACTGGGGTGGAAAAGGGAAAAAATGAGAGAAAGGGGGGAAAAATGAGAGAAAAGGGAAAAATGGGATGTTAATTAATACATGAAATTGAATTGCCTTGGAAATTTGAACAAGAACCATCTAATAAACTTTATTTTAGGTGGGTTCCGAACCACTGGGTAAGTGATAATAAAGCTAGTACAAGATGGCTAATGAGTTGGTGACTGATCACCACTAAAATTTCTGTTATAACCACCATTAAAACTACCGTTAAAACTAGGGTTAAAACCACCGTTAAAATTTAATCACCGTTGAATTTTTTCATGAATTTTAGCTCCCGTGAAAATGGGAATTTTGGGGATCGGATAGATTGCGTTGATTTGACTATACAACTATACAGCTATACAACTATACCTATTTCAGGTTAGGTTTAGGTTAACCTGAAATTTAAGGTTAAATTTTATTATTATTTTTTCCTCAATTAATCGTGATCGGAAAATGGTGTTTGATACATGAATTTGGGATGCCTTGGAAGGTTGAACAAGATGGCGTCTTCAAATTAAAATTCCCTTCATGGGTTAAAATAGCAGATTTGGTTCAAATTTTTTGTGATTTTTAGCTCCCGTGAAAATGGGAATTTTGGGGATCGGATAGATTGCGTTGATTCGAATTTGGCTATACAACTATACCGCAAGGTGTTGCTATACCTATTTCAGGTTTGGATGGTTGACTTAGGTTAACCTTGAATTTCAGGTTAAAGGTTTGGATAGTTGGCTTAACCTTAAATTGAAGGTTAAATTTTATTATTATTTTTTTCCTCAATTAATTGTGATCGGAAAATTGTATTTGATATATGAATTTGGGATGCCTTGGAAGGTTGAACAAGATGGCGTCTTCAAATTAAAATTCCCTTCACGGGTTAAAAAGTTCAAATTTTTTCGTGATTTTTAGCTCCCGTGAAAATGGGAATTTTGGGGATCGGATAGACTGCGTTGATTTGACTTTGACTTACCTATTTCAGGTTAGGTTAGGTTTGGGTGGGTTGACTTAGGTTAACCTTAAATTTCAGGTTTAACCTTAAATTTCAGGTTAAAGAAAAACTGAGCCAGTATTCCTACCCTCCCCTACTACATGATAATATTAATGATAATTAATTTTTTTTTATTTATTTTTTTTATTTATTTTTTTTTTATTTTATTCATCGGAGTGCTTGATACATGCAATTGGAACGCCTTGGTGAGCTACATAAATTTAATTTCATATGAAAATTTTTAGAATCTGTTTATTTAACCCTCGTTAGTTAATCACCTTTAAAATTTAACCATCGTTAGTTAACCACCGTTAAAATTTAACCACCGTTAAAATTTAACCGATCCGTTAAATTAGGTTTTCCTATGTTAAATTAAATTAGGTTAAATTTAACGGCCGTTAAAATTTAATCATGGTTAGTTAACCGCCGTTAAACTGGCCTGGAACTCTCACCCTGCCCTACTAACGGTACCTAGATGAAATGATTTATAGAGAACTATTCACTGCGTTTATTCTGATGTGGGAAACAGTAATAGAAAACGGCTGTGTACAGGGATAAAGAAGGATGAAGCGTTGCTCTGTATAAATGGAATATATTAGATCAGTCACGTGCAATTGAACGTGCTTGAGTTTTAACACAGGATTTATCGGGAAGTTGAAAATCCTTGTTTTGGCAAAGAATAGTAATCGTTTAATATTTAAATATAGCCTAAGTATCATCTATGTGCAATTTATTAGGCTGCTCCACTTTGAATTTATTATTGTTTTGTTCATTTGTTATCTGTAGATACAAAATTTTATTTCATTGTCGGCTGTTAATAGAATCTATTATTTGTAGTAGACTGCTCTACTTTGAATTTATAACTTTTTTACTTATGTAGCCTACTAGTAGCTTTGTGAACAGTGGACCTCACTCGCCAAACACTCCTCACTGAAAAGCAGTGACGTAGCCAGGGGGGGGGGTCCTGGGGGTCCGGACCCCCCCTTCCGGTCCTAAATTTTATATAATTTTCCATTAAATTAAACGACATAAATTATAAGACAAAGCACTGACATTGGTGTTAATTTTCAATGCCAGGAGAGCTAAAAATAACCGTTCTAGGGCCTCTATTTTTCAAAAAATTTCCGGGGAAATACCCCCAGACCCCCCCCCCCGGTCAATCGACCCCCCCCCCCCCCATTTCAAAATCTTGGCTACGTCACTGTGAAAAGGGAATGATATTTTCGAAAAATGTTGACGGGCTCTTTTGACTCAATTTTTATTAGTCTCTTATTGATGATAGAAACTGCAAAATTCAATATTTGAAAAGTCCAAAAAAAATTACGTCATCTAGAAATTACCCCTGGTACTTAATAAAGGGTAACTATGCATATTTATGCGTTTTCAGCAGCACTAAATATCAACTGCCCATCATAAAAAGCAAAAATGATCCATTAAATTGAAAAACTTAAAAATTGGTCAACCCGCCATTTTTCAGTGAATTTTAGATTTTCTAATATCTCAATATTTGAGCTTTTTAATCGAAACCTTCCCCCCCCCCCCCACCAATATTTGAAGAGTAGTTCAGTAGTTCAGTTTCATCCTTCACTTTTATTCGAAAAAAGCAGAAATTATCCACAAAATGCGTTTTTTGAAAAAGTTAATTTTCTCCACCATCACCCCCAAATGCTCAATTTATAAAAAAGTTGGTATTTGGCATTCCACTCAGCTCAAAAAAAGGAATTTGAAAAAATCTCATTACTGAAGATTTTAAAGATGTTGAACCCCTCCTCTAACAGATCACAATAAATAAATAAATTGTTTATTGTCATGGAACGTAATGCTATAAATGTTATCGACAACGTCATTGATAAAATAGTCAGATATATAGACTATAGATAAACATAGAGATATATAAACACTAAATAATAAAACACTAAGATACACTAAAAACAACAAAAAATAGACCAGGACATTGTTCAGTTTGGCTACTCAGGTACATTTTCTTTACTTACTTGGGAGCTTTAAAAAAATAATTAAACTTTAACTTCAAAAAATCGTACTTGACTATTGAACATTAGACAATCATCGAGACTACAAGGGTTTCCAGCATTGAAATCCATCTTGCTAGAGATTAACTCATTTTGATTGTTTACTAGTTTAGAATTTATTTTCACAAATGCAAAAATTTATCAGATAAATGTCATTGCTTCAATTTTTACGACTCTTGGTGCATTATACCTTACGTTTACATTAGCAAATATTTCGCATTCAACAGCTTTTTAAAACTCAAATATTGTCTCTTTTGAACCTCGGCCGAAAATGGCTGTCATTGGCTGAAATTAGATTTCTTTGCTGCTTTCCTACAATAGGAAACTTGAGCTTCACTTCGAAAAAAATAAAAAACAAGACTATTGAAAATTAACTTTTTTTTAAATTATTGGACTACAACGTAGAAAAAGCTCAGGCCTAAAGGAAATGAGCGCGCAAATAAAAAAGTAGCAAGATCAGGTAGCCAGCCTATCGTCTGTTAGAACTTGATATTTACAAGTTTTTCGCAATATTCTTGATTTAAAGTTGACTTTATTAAGTTATTGCTAGTGAGATATCTTTCATATTACTTAGTTATGATTGTATCATATTGTAATGTTTTTTATTTCAATAGATTTAGATCCGAATGCTTCTCGTAAATATATCTTCTAAATTGTTATCGATATTTTAGGATTGCTACACGTATTATTGCTAAGCAGCTTCCAGCTTCAAAACAATGTTTTTACAATATATTTAAAAAAATATTTTTTACTAATATCCTACAGTGAAACTACTGTGTTTTATATACAATACTAATATTGTTTGGAAATATAGTGAGTTCAGTCATTGGAGACAATAAACATGTTTGAAAATCTTGAAGGTTTCAGCTCTTCCTGGTCCAAGGAAATTTTTTATCAAAATTGACTGATCATTGAAATTTACAAAGAGCGTATGGTTGCAAATAAGTGTATGGCAGGGTGTAAGTGAAGGCTTTCATAGGCTTTGCTGTTTAGGCTTAGGCGTTGCCTTCTTGGTAACAATATTCTATTTCTGCATGGGAAAGAATCAATTAAGAAATTAAAAGTAGGCCTATCAGTATAATACATCTGACTACATTGATCGGAAGTCCGTTAATTTATTGTTTCGTGATAAAAAAGTAAAATTACAAGTATTTCATTTTTTGTTATGCTTACTTTATTCTTGAATTATAAAATTTTTTGCTCCTTATTGGTGGTCGTTGAAATACATAATGTTATTACTGTTACTTATGAGAGGAAATAATTTTTTTAGTTATTATCCCTTCCCCCTGCGTTCACACCTGTCAATCAAATATATTGGTTAGAACGCGTGTCTACTAATCCAACGTACAATAGTTCGATTCCCGTTCTATGCATTGCATTTTTTAGATCATCCGCCTTTCTCTTATGCACTAGCTCCGGGATAATGTTGAAATCACCCGCAATAAAAAAGAAAGATTTCTATTTGCTAGGACGCTTGGATTAATATTTATATGGCGGGGGGGGGGGGGCAAAAACTGGAATGTAGAGATTTTTACATAAATCCAGGTTTGAGAATTATTGTGTAGCAATTACGTTCGGTAACAAATAAAAGTAGTGTCCTGTAGAGGTAAATTTTCCGATCTGTCTATCGAAGTAAAATGCTTACGCATTTCTGTGTTAAAATCCACAGTTTGTTGAAGTACCGTCTTAGTTTGCTAGTTGCTAGAAATTTCCCCCCCCCCCCCACCCGCCCAAACGCGGAAGAAGAAGGGGGAAGGAAAAAGAAGAAGAAAAAGGGAAGGAAGGGAAAAGACATGACAAGAATTAAAAGGAGAAACATTGGTAGGAGGAGAAAGATAATAATGATAAAAGAAGAACAAAAGGGCAAAAAAGAGGGAAAATCAGATCAAGGAGTGTTTTCAAAGTTATTGACAAGCGAGGAAAATAAGACAGCAACACCTAACCAACAATTAGTTTTCAATTGCAAATACTGTGTACTTCCAGTACTTGGTCTGTTAATAATGCCAGTTCCGAAATGTGACAGTTGATAGATATACTCAGTTACGTCAATCGTGATTGTTTTGAAACATAGTTATAATCTTTCATGTAGATTGCTAGCTATTATTGGATCTATTTTCTTCTTGCCCCCCGTTTCGTGAGCAATGACAATTAACTTTCTCAGACATGAACCGTTTGCATCGCTTGTTACTCAATTAGTCTTTGTTAATTGTCGTCTTGACGTGCTAGCTGCAATAGAATTGGCATCATTTTGGATGTGATTTGATAATAATAAGAAAGTTATTTATCTTTTATCACTAGCAGGCAATCTATGCACTTGAAAAATCTAGATAAGACTATTTTGAAAGAGGAGATGTATTGTTACAATTTTTAATAATTTAATTCAATTAAGTTATTCAATCTGTCATTGCACATTTTTATTATAGTTGAACTGGCAGCGGTAGTCAGTAAAGTAGTCAGTGTAGTCATATCAACAAATGATAAATCATTATGGTTTCTCTTATTTTTAAGATTTGTTGGAATGAAGCAGATAGCAACTACAATATAATATGCAATCAAATTCATTTTTTCAAGCTATTGTAGACTGAAAGTTGAACTATTTTCCTTTATGTAACTTACTATTTATATCGCTCTATGTAACGCTCTATTGTTTGGAGTCTCAGGTGTATAGGGATTTCCAGGAAATAGTTATTTTGATGCCAGTTCCACATCACAATAATAATAGAGCATCAATACAAGTGCACAGGTGCACGAAATCACGATTCCAAATTTGTCTGCCCAGAAGTCGTTTATTGAATACATTCTCCCTAAAATTCCCAGACCCTCTTTATTTTTAGCTTTCGAAATAACTTGCCCTTTATACATTTCTGGGGAAATGTGGCTCGGCCAAACTGTTGAGCATGTGTCAATGGCTCACAGTGGTAGTCAGTGATTAATAATTTAAACTATAACATTTTGTAATGTGATAGGTGTACTTTCAAAGTGAATATCAACACTTACTTAATGTGTGCGCGGGGATGCCCATCCTCCCAAGCTCTACGGCACTATTACCCCCACCCTCCCACCACCACTTCTTCTAATATGAAGATACTGTATAAGCAATGAACCTCAGTAGCTCTTATGTACATCGGTTAGACATAGTCATTGTCATAGCCGAATGGGAGGGGGCTACCACAACATGGGATCTGGGGATTCTAGACTGAAGAAGACATATTCCACTATGATTAGACACCAATTTCGCAAATTTATCTTCTGAATTGTTCAAGTTAGAGTAGATTAGATGTCCAAAAATCGTGTTCTTCCAAGTATAGGGGTATTTTTCAATGCTCTGTACACAAACAATGCACCTTCTTCTGATTTGAAAACATATTTGAGGTATGATGTTGAAGATCCATCTTGTTTCCACTAATATGTATACGAAAACTCATGCCTTAAATCAGTGTACTGTGGGTCATCTGACGATGCTCTTGACAACGTGAGTTAATTTCCACTCCAAATATTTCTCAGATAATATTCTCACCAGTGAAAAAATATCAAAACAAGCTACAAAGGTCATCGAGGATCCAATCCCAAGGACACAACATAGATCATCACCTGTTGTATAACAGTGGCAGTTAAGCCTACCTCTACACCATTCAAGCAATGGTTCAACTTCAAGAAAGCTGATTGGAAATCTTCCTCAAAAGAACTTGATGCAGAGATCAGAGGGGTCAATCCTGGTGCTGGGTCCTATGAGGAGTTTACAAATCTAGTGCAGAGAATATCAAGAAAGCACATACCAAGAGGATGTTGCACAGAGTACATTGTAGGACTTGATGATAAATCTAAAGAGATTATGGTGGAGTATGAAAAGTTCTACAATGAAGATCCATTCTGCAGAGATGCCATACAAACAGGAGAAGATCTCCTAGCAGCCATCTCAGAAGAAAGGAGAGGGAAGTGGTGTAACAGATGATACTGCAGTTGGCACACAAGGCAAAACTTTTGAGGAGGTGGATGAAAGACTCAACCAAGTGAACTAGCAGTGCTCATTGAAAACAATGCCTTGAAGCCTAATCCCAGCAAGTCACAAGTGTGTGCTTTCCACCTTAAGAACAGACAGGCTCACAGGAAATTAAAGGTCATTTGGAAGGGAAAAGAACTAGAACACTGTGACTCTCCAAAGTATCTTGGCATCAGGCTGCTTGACAAAGCTCTAACCTTCAAGCATCACTGCAATGACACAAAGCAGAAAGTCTGTGCTAGGAACAGCATAATAAGAAGGCTCATTGGATCATCTTGGGGGGCACATCCACATGTTTTCAGTTTCTCAGCTGCAGAACATGCAGCACCAGTATGGAGGAACTCAGCACATGCCAAACAAGTGGACATTGCACTTAATGAGACTGCACGAATGATATCAGGCTGTTTGAAGACAATGCCAGTGAACAAAATGTATCCCATAATTCGATTACTCCACCTGAGATCCAGATGGAAGTGGCTGGTCAAATTGAAAGGAGCAAGCAGAAAAATGATCCATGGCATCCACTATATGAGCATCAAGAACACCCATGGAGACTAAAATCATGGCACAGCTTCATAAAAACAACAAGTGGGCTGACAGTAACACCAGCAGCTCACCGACTGGTGTTATGGGAGAGGAAAGTCCCAGACTCAATTGTTAAGCTTAAAGAGGAAGGAGCTGCTGGCTTTCAGTTACCATACATAACATGGAAGTTCTTGAATAGACTACGGACAGGGTTAACTAGATGCAAATCACAACTTGTGCAATGGGGCTACAGCAAGGATGAAGAGTGTGAGTGTGGAATGAGGCAAAATTATAAACACCTTTTTACCTGTCCTAACATGGAAGTAACCTGTACAATGGATGACATTATTTCAGCAAATGACAAAGCAGTCTCTGCGGCTACATTTTGGAAAGATATTTAATGGTTATGGTGACTCTGGACATGACAGAAGAAGAATTTCCACTTGAAAGTGTTTTTTAAGTTTTTATTATATTTGAGGTACTTTGAGTTCCTTGAATCATCTTATTCTGTTCTGGGTTTAAATAATTGTGTATTGCTGGGAGACTTATATATTGTGGAGGTAAATAATAAAGATTACTTGCTTTCCACAGGATTAACTGTAGCTAGGGCCTTGGATTCTTTTATGATTTTTTTCAATCTAGAATGCTTCAATTCAATTGCTAATCAAACAATCGATCTCTTGACTTGATTCTGGATAATGTTTAAGGAACAGTTGTTGTTGTTGTCAGGGTAGATTTGCCAATTTTTAAAGAGGACCCACATCACCCAGCACTGGATATTTCCCTTTCAGCAGAGCACCAAAATGGTGGTCACTCACAGAGTGTGCAGGAGAGACCATCTATTTGCAATAATTTATTATAATTTCAAGCATGCTGATTTTTTGTGGCACTTCTTGGGAACCTGTTTATAGTTCTCAGGACATTGATTTAGGTGGTGAGTTGTATAAGATTGCATATTATTGCTTGAATGCATATGTTCCTGTTGTTTATAATAAGCCCCCCTCCAATTATCCACCTTGGCTTTCTCAAGATATTATCAGGGATTTGAAATTAAAGTATAGACACAGCAGGAAAAGCAGATTCTCAAGGTATCATGATGAGCAATTTAAAATTCTGAGGTCTAGAGTGAAGTGGAAAATTGAGTCCACCTATGAAGCCAATGTTCTTAACATTGAGGGAAGAGTGGATGGTAATATTAGGGAGTTTTGGAAGTTTATCAACAGCAAGCATTGCACCAAATGAAATTAAGTTTTTATTAAACACAGTGGTCAGATATCCAGGGATAGGGTAGATTAGATTAGGGATAGTGGAATTCCAAATGCTTTTACAAATCGTTTCTCAACTATTGCTGGTCAAATTTCTGGTGTATATTCTAACTCTGATAATGTTGAGAATCTTTCAATTGATTCAATTAATTTCAGTTGAGGATGTTCAATCTGCAATTATGAATTAGTGCTGCTGGAGGTCCTGATCATATACCAGCTTATGTGGTCAAAGGCTGTTGTGAATTATTGGCTCCACACTTGCAATACCTATCCAACTTGACAATCAAAACTTCATGTTTCCCTCATCTGTGGAATATATCTTAAATCACCCCTATTTTCAAGTTAGGGATTAGAAGCATTGCAATTAATTACAGACCCATCAATATTCTAAACATCAAAAAGGTTTTGCCAAGGTTTTTGAGTGGATATTGTATGGACAGGTCTTGCACTATGTTCAATCAAAGCTAACTTCTGATCAGCATGATTTTCTTCCTGGCCACTCCACTGTCACCAACCTATTTGTATTTGTGGACAAGGTGTCTGAAGTTTTGGATGATGGAGGTAGAGTAGATGTGATATATGTATGGATTTTTCTAATGCTTTTGACACCTTGAAACATGATATTTTGCTACTTAAGATGTGCCATTTTGGATTCTGCCAGGGCACAATTCATTTTTTGGAGCCTTCATTGTTCCTTACCTGTGTTCATTGCTTTTTTACTGTATATAAACTACCTACCTGATGTCCTCTGCAACTCTGAGTGTCTTATGTTTTTTGCAGATGACACTAAGAGACTCTTCAAATGATTAATCTCCAAATGATTGCTGGCTGTTGCAGGATGATCTGAATGCTTTGTCAAGGTGGTGTGGTGGTTCTGGGTTGAAGCTTAATGTGACTAAAAAGGCATTAATGACCTTGTGATTGATGCGTTTTATTGATGTTTTGACAATTGATTGATGTTTAAGTCAATTGGTGATAATACATCAGAATTTTTGAAAGACTTAAGCTAGACTGTGTCATATACTAGATTACTTAGCATATTACTTCAAAATCTGAATCACAAGCACAGTAAAGGTCCTCCAGCCAAAAAATAAATATATTTTACGTATGTTGCCCTCTTGGCAAAGACTAGTATGGTAGGTATAAGTTCATGACATTTGTTTGAAGCTAATACTAGCCACAATCCTAGTTGCTCTCAGAATTATTGTGGCAAACAAATATTACAAGTTGGTTTTGATGGAACTGAGAATTTATCAAACTGACAAATGTAAGGTGCATAATTTATTAATTTCGATTTCTTCAAAGTACTATTAATTACACTGAAGACTCCCATAATGGCAGACATTGACAACAGCATCGAATCAGCTATTCAATGCTGTTATCAATATCCGCCATTGCGGGAGTCTTCAGTGTAATTAATACTTGATAGCACTATGAGGAAATCAAATATTTTAAATAAATATTTTTGTAAAAATCCACAATCTTCTCAAAACATAGCCTAAAACAAATTCATTATGATGCTCGAGTTAGTCAGTAATTACATTTAAGTTTATAATCCGTATCATATTGTGTCTCATTGATAGACCAGTAAGTTAATTTAATGCCTCTTAACTCTAATTTTTTTAAATTAAACAAAAAATATTTTTCATACACTCGAAACTTCTGTATTTTGATAGGAATATGCACTGAGATTTACAAATCTGCTATTAATTATCAAGATATTTTTGATCCAACGTTGAAAATGAATCAAATTTATTTCATAAATAATTCAGATGATTTTAACAAGTCTAGGCCTAATAATATAGGCCTACCTCTCACACAAGGAAATATATATTTATATGTGGACTCGTGGACTGGACACTTTTAGGCTTGTTTTCTGTAGCCTCAGAGTTCAGTGGCCGATGGACAATCCTTACCGGTATGTTACAGTGCCTGCTGTGATTGTCTACATTGGTACATTGGCTTGGCATGCTAACCTCATTCAGCATGTAGGTAGGCCTATTAAGATACTACTCTCGGTTGTGGTCGTGTGAGTTCGCTGGAGATTGCTGCAATAGACTGGTCACTTCTTACATAAGCATGAAATCTCATTATACCAAAGAAAAGCTAAAGCTGAATGAAATGTAAATATCCTTCTCTAATTATTATGATAATTCTGGCTCGTTAGATTATAAATCCAATAGGCGATTACGAATTGACGTCCTGATGTTGAACAAAAAAGTAACTAACCACTATGATTATCATATTATGCCTGTTTGTATGCTGTGAGATAAAAGTGATGTAGATACCTACTTAAAATAAGAAATACGTCTCATTTGGAAATTTGAAAATTAGAGTCATTCGTCAGTTGTATTAACTATTATTTTATTGATGTTTTTATAATTCACTATAATATTTATTACGTATGCTTCCATTATTAGACTGATTTAGAATAAAATATTGCCAGAATGGTCTTCAATTCAGAGTAGTCGGAACTTCGTATAATTTATTTACATCTGATGTTAATCATTCTTATTGCTGTGGATGAATATTAGCTTTTAATGACTGGTCTATTTGGGTAATCCTAATAATTTAAACTGAAGCTATCTATCAATGGTGTAATGAATGGTGTAGTTATGGCGAACAAGCATAGTGTCAGTTAGTAGTTAATGGCCAGGAACAATTTAAATAATGGGTTATAACATTTTATAATGATATCATTATTATCCTTAATTTATACAGAAACAGAGTTTATTAATTTCGAATTCCACGAAAAGTGCTATTAATTTATACAGAAGACTGCCGCAATGGCGGATATTGACAACAGCATTGAGTAGCTAATATAAATCGATGAATGCTACTGTACAAAAATATCAGTCACCAACGGGAATCGAACCACGTACCTCCCAATTGCCGGTCGGGCGCCTCAACCTCTAAACTATAGTTACCCTTAAAATGTGCTGCTGTGCAGAAAGGTCACTATAGTCTAGTGGTTAAGGCACCCGACCAGCAATTGGGAGGCCCGTGGTTCGATTAACGATTAATCAATTTCCATCAGATATTCAATGCTGTTGTCCCGCCATTGCGGGAGTCTTCAGTATTTTTTAATAGCACTTGAGGAATTCGAAATTTATAAATTCTGTTTCTGTATAAATATTTGTCAGTTTGTTAAAATTGTCAGTTACTTAAAACTAACTTGATTCTTAATTTGCTTCATACTATTTATGAACAATACATAATGATAGCTTGCCATTAACATTACCGATGACGTAAGAATAAATATTTAAATAGTAAATTTGATGAAGATTAGTTGTAAAGAGTTGTAAGTAATAAATTATATAATAGCGATAAGCTCAGTAGATTATGGGAAAATGCTAATTATTGGCATAGGTAATCCTAATCCTAAATATTGTCATCTAGCTGCAGATAACTTGATAAAAAAACTAGGAGAATATGACACCATAATCAAATAGTTGTAACAGGAGTCCATCCAAGAAATTTTCATTGGTTTGAGGAAACATCTTATTGACAGTGTGATTGTCAAATCATGTTTCTTTAGCTCTCAAGGATATACTGCTTACAGGTAGCAACTAGTTAGTACTATCGACAAGTAGTACCTAATCTAAGAAAATAAATGCTGTAACTTAATACTATTTTTGGAAAGTAACTACCTACATTTTTATTTCGACATACGTAATTGGAGTGCTTGCCACTTTTGGAATCTGTCTCAATTTCAGTAACCTTTAAATATAAATCCTGCTTTCAGCAAATCAAGGTCTTGTTCTTTAATTGACATGTTACATAAAATGACGTTAACTCCTACATTGGGAATCAAGTACCATTCGTTGGCAAGTCATTGTGAAAAAATCTTTGCTGTTCAATTCTGTTTTTATTTTAAGAGCTATTGATGGTCAGGTGCTCGCTTAACTTCTATTAATACTTGCTATAGGATTATTTTTAAACTATTAAATCACTTAATGAATTAAAAAACTGTTTTGAAGTTCCATGAATATGTGCATCGTCTCATTAGTGTAGTTATATGAAGACATTAACCAGCTATAAAAACTTGAACCCTTTTTATTTATAAATTTTATTGAAAAAGGTGGTCATGATTTCAACACATGTAGGCATACTAAAGTAAAGATTCTATAGTGATTTATCACTTTAAATTGTGCATTTTCAATATATCTATTCCGTTATCTGATTACTACCTATGTATTTCTTACTTGCTTATTTCTTCCACTATTTACTACAAGTAACTACTGTATTACAAATCCTTCCTATACAAATCAATTCTGGATCTAGCTGAAAATAATTTAGACCTCAATCAGATGAAGAGAAAAATAAACCTTAGGAATTCACTAGACATTAACCTACCAAAACCTAGATTAGAGCATTCCAGACGCCACTTCAAATACATAGCGATAAAACTGTACTATTCAATTCAACTAATATCAAGAGAAATAACGTCACGTCAGTCATTTAGAAAAAAATATTTAAAAAAATCATCTTACGAATAGATAACGCAAATGACATTTTTTCTAAATTAATTTAAAAATATATTAAGCATAAGGTACCCTATAAATAGATAAAACAAGTGACTTCATTTCTAAATCATTGTAAAAGTTGAAAATTACTTTCAATTTGTAGAAGACTGGTTAACTGCAATAAAGTATTACATTGAAAACGATAGCCAAAATTAAATGAATAGAACTAATAAGGGAAAAGCAGCCACCACTCCGTAGAGATAATTTATTTTTTTTGTGTGAAAGAGTACGAGTGGATGTGTGTATGTGTGGGTGAATGTGTGTGTATGAGGATTCAGTAAGCTATTATGATTTAGTATGTATTGAAGTGTTCCCACACAGGTTTTCCTATAGGGAAACACATATTTGAAGATAAGTTGATTTTGTTTTATTTTGTAATTGATTGAATTTTTTTAATTTGTTTTTTTTTAATAAATTTGAATTTGAATTAGATTACTTCCTCTTCAAATTTCTTGAGTAATTCTTGAGATCTTATCATATTCATATCATACAGTGTCCATTATGGCGATTATGAACTTCCTACGAGAATATGGCACTCGTTTTCAATTCTTTTTTCAACTCTTAATGTTATTTTTATGTTGCAGATCCTTGCTTGTACGTGTTACGTTATGCGAACAAGTTGGAATTCGGTGATAAGACTCACGAAGTGGCGATGACAGCACTGAGACTTGTACAGAGAATGAAGAAGGACTCATTACACTCAGGTCGACATCCTTCGGGCCTGTGTGGTGCAGGTAATCTACAGTCATAATCAAATAATATTCCTAGATTCAGTAATTCACACTTATAGATTAAGGTTGTGTGCAGGGTTTTTGGTCATACATTTTTTTCGAAATTTCTTGTATTTTATATCATTAAGGTATTGAAATTTTATCTATTGCCAGGAGATCAATTCTTTTTTATCAATTATTTTGTGTAATATGGGGGTTCAACGTTGAAATTATTCTGTTTTTGGGGACAATTAAACGAAAAAACGAAGAGTTATTTTAAACATTTGATAATTTTTTTATAACTGAAAGATTCCTTGGGGAAAAGAATGACACATTTTTTATTTCAATTTAACAATTGATTTTCACAAAATAATTTTTTGAAAAACTGACATTTTTCCAGATTTAAAATAAATTATTTTGAGAAAATTAATTGTTACATCGAAATGAAAAACATGTAATTTTATTCCTCAATGTGTCTTTTAGTTATAAAAAATTCATAAAGTTTAAAATAACTTGTAGGTGAAATCAATTGCCCCTCAAAACCGAAAAATTTCAATGTTGAATTCTAATATTCCATAAAATGATTCATGAAGAAATTTATCATGGCAATAGATAACATTTCAATACCTTAATAATATCCAATACAAGAAACTTTGTAAAAAATCACGACTAAAACCCCTGTGCACAGCCTTAATAAAATCTAAGTGATATAGCAGTTAGATCATTTGACTTCTACCCGGATGGTCTTGGCTTCGAATAACCAATCTAGACTTATCATTTTTGAATTACCTCTCACCAAATCACTCACGCATAATCACTCACGCATAAGAACTTGATGTGGGAATCATGAGCAAAAAAAAAAAAATATACAGTTAAAACAATGATTGAAAAATTAAACAAAAACTGATTTAATTCAAATTTTTCATCTGCAGTTGGAAATTACAGCTACTCTTACAGTTATCTCTGATATGAAAAAACTCTGCAAATATAGAAAAATGGAAGATTATCATTAGATGAGAAAACAATACGGAATGCTAAAAATATTACATTCAAGGACTTGTGTTATGAAATACGACAGCCAAAGTTGTTGCAGGATACTTCTGGTAGATGAATTAGAAAGTATAAATATACCTTCAAGATCTCAAAAATTTAAAAAAGTGATAAAGTATCATTGAGAAACTAATATGAGGGAATTTTGTTGGAATGAACACAAATACCTATGCCTATTATCCTATGTCTGTTGTTGTAAGATTGGTCCAGATTCAAACAACTAGTCATGCTATCACTATCGTACATAACTTGGTATGTGATTATAGCAAATCACTAGAGAATGGTAAGGAGTTTGATAAGGCGTTTGATACGGAATTGAGAACTTTAAAAATTAAGCAATGAATGAAAAATGTTCCTTTTACTTTCTTTTTTATTTTAATAAAATACTTTTACTTTCATCCACAGGACTCAATTATGATAATATGAGAAGAAAATATGGTTCAAGAATAATGATTTGTTTTTGCTATGAAACACTGGCTTGAAATTTTACGAGATAAAAATAAACAGGAACATTCTTAGGTATTCAAATCGGTATTCAAGAAAAAAAAGCTTGCTGAAATAAAACTAAAAAATTGGAAGATTCTTGTTTGAAGGCAAGATTGGATCTGTTCAAAATCATCAAGATACTAGAGTTACGAATTGAAGATCGTATTTGAGTCATTTTACCGCTCACATTATCCTTAATAATCAAGGAAGCCTAATTCTGATTGTAGCACTAGTACCAAAAATGTCAGTTTCTAGGAATCCGGAACCGGCGAATTTCTAACATTAAAAAACTCAATCATGTATGCAATGATACATTTTATGAATTTATGGGTTTGCATTACTTTTGCATTACGTTTGAATTACCTTTACTTCAATTTCTTTCATGAACTAATTACATCATTAATTCACTTATTTTCTTATTTGCTTTGAGAACTAAATTGTACATCAATGACAAATTTTCAGCTCTACTAATGGCGGCCAGGCTTCACGATTTCAATCGCAATGTGAGCAATATTATAAGGATTGTGAATGTACATGAAACTACTCTAAAAAAGAGGTAAATATTGTATTCTAGTATACTTCTGTTCTAGTTAAAATTTGAAAAAAATTTCAAAAATAATATGTCACTGCAAAAGAATTACACCCGGAGATTTTTTCGAAAATTTCAGAATTCTGGTAATGAAAAAATCCATACACCTGAAACAACATTTTTAAAAGACGAATGAATTATAGTTCCTCATCGAATATAATCAAGCTTATTGATTGGTAAGTTCAGGGTAATTCCAACTTGAAGGCTAGGCAAAGTTACTTTTACATCAGTGTATTTTATTGGAGTAACTCGATCAATATGAGTCGATTGGGAGCTTGGGCTGCAATTCGCAGTTGAAGCAAAATCAACCGTGAAATATTTGAAGTTGAGCGAGAATTTGATAAAAACAAAGCTATAAATTTTTCTATTTGTTATTTTATAAATGAAGTTATAATTTTCAAACCTACTAGCAAAGCAATGTTGGTATTCCGTTTTCAATAATGAAGTTACTGCAGTTGAACTAACATAATCTGATGAATAATAAGACTTGGATGTTGTCAAACCACTTTATTTTGAATACATTATTGAAAAACTTTATTACAGTAATTTCGTGGCGAAACCATGGTACTGTAATTATTCAATAATGTATTAAAAAAAAGTGGTTTGACAACATCCAAGTCATATTATTCATCATGGAAAAGTACCACAACATCTATTCACAAACAACTGAATTCTTCATAATTCAACATAATCTTGTTGTACAACCAACAAAATCACATAATGAAGTTACCCCAACACATAGTTTTTATATTGGGGTTTCTAAAGGTGAATTATTGATATAGCATGTTCTGTATTTATTAAGTTTAACAAAAAGGATTTTGTTATTATTATGTTATTTGATTAATAAATTTTGATTTGAATGAAAAAATTCATTTCTGGAAAGCTTTTGTACTTTTTATGCTTTATTATGTGGCTGTTGGAGTGAGCATTTTAACATTTACAATAACTTGACAACTTACAATAACAAAAATTAATTACTGTACAATTTAAAATATCAAATTCCTACTCAAGGTGTAAAAATTTACTTGTTACAATTGTCATAATTTTACATATAAATTTATAAAGAGAGCTCTGTCATTTTGATAAGTGTACGTTTCATTTGCAGACTGTTGGAGTTTGGAGATACTCTGTCAAGTAAGTTAACACTGGAAGAGTTTTTGAGTGTGGATCTTGAAGAAGAACAGGATCCTCCATCCTACAAAGCTGCTCGTTTGAAAGATAGTGAGCGTTTGAATAAGGTAAAAGATCATGAATTTGTGTTTATTTCTTTGATAAAATAATTGTACCTTCAATTACAGTTTTTATACTGACCGCGATGCATCTATTCAAATCATTTGCTTTTCCTCATGCTGTTCATTCACGTTCATACTTGCTGTACCATAAACTTTCGTCTAACAACCCAAACTAGTTTATCCGGTGTTTCGGAATCCACCTAAACCTGTTGATCAACTATGTTTTCCTTAACATGGCTCCATCAGTAAGGTAGCCCACCTTAAGGCTCTCACCAGCAGCCATACAATATTATTATTTTTCTTATAATGGATGTACAAATATATAAAATAATAAAAATACTGGATATACTGAAGACTTGTTGCGAGAAATGTAGTATAAAGGTATGTAGAATGTTGGACAGTAAATTGCTAGCCTGATTCCTGACGTGAAGCACTAGAGAAACTTTCTTACTAATTTGATTTGTATTACTGGTTTCCAGTAGCGGCGCGTCAAGATTTTCACTGGTGGGGATAATTTTTAAATACACCTGAGGGTCGGTCTTGGGGTCCATTTCAGTCAGAATATTGTCAAGACCAACAAGTATTCAAGACGAATCCTTGGATTTTTTTTTAAGTCATCTGTTGAAACGGTACTGTCTATTCCCAGCAGACAAGTTTTAAAACTTATGTTGGGATGCCCAATTTGTAAAAAAATCAGGATTTTGTAATAAAAAAGAAATGGATATAAATACTGACAATAATTACTGTGCAGTACAGTTTTTGAGTGTTCCTGTGTCAGTGATTATATTGACACAGTCAAGAGGGGTGTAGAGGATAGGTCAATGAACAAGTACATTCAAGTATTGAAGTAATAACAATCTTACCATTGTAGATGCGATCTTTGGCTGGATATTTAATAGCATTGGTTAAATTATTGTTACTTTCCTCGTGTTTTTTAATTTTCTCACTCAAGTGTTTGAGATCCTTACAGCCAATTTTCGTCCAAATATCATCATTTGATTATTATTATCAAAACATAAACAATACAAACAAAATAAAGCTTATTTTTCAATATATGTTACAACAAGCTTAAAATCTTTGGGCGACTACTAACTCTTTAATTTGATTTCTTACCTCCAATGGCAACGTCGAAAACGTTGTGCAAAGTAAACTGTAAACATGATTCAAATTTATTGTTTACGTTAACTTACTTACTAACAAAAAGTAAGTAATAAATAATAAGAATTAATTAATAAATAATGCTGTTAATTGTTCACTTTCCGTATGGGTGTTGTCCAGACTTTTGGGAAATTACCCTCTAGTAGTTTTCTATCGATGGTGTGAAATTCAGCTTTATATAATTTTTTCCCTGAAACTGTGTTTTTAGACCTTTAATCACTGAAATTGTGTTTTTAGACCTTTAGGCCCTTTCGGATCCCTAATATTTTAGTTGATACTCATAGGAATAATTTAATATAGTTTCAATAATTATTTAAGTAAAAATGTTTTTGAGATCTTTAATTTTAAAAAAATAGTTGAAAAAAATTCTTCAGTTATACATTTTTTAGTGTAGGTTTATTCTGAAAGGGACCGAATTAATATGGCGAATCAAAAGCCATTTCATATGTACGAAGCCTTTCGCTATTATAAATTTCCTACATACAATATTCTACTTACAATAAAGAGTTGGAAAATTTTATTTAGTTTATTAACTTTTCTTATAGTTAGTTAGTTAATTTAAATTATATTTTGTATTGATCATATTGATTCGCTATCTGCTAAATATTTCATAATGTAAAATATATTTCTTAAGTTTTGAAAGTTTGAAGATTAAACTAAAAAGCTTAAAATTGAAACAAAAAAGAAACTGACTTTAATGAAATGATACTCAAAAATTAAATACTAACGTACTAAATAGATTAAAATAAAGTATTCTCTTTAAACTGCTTTCTTTTTTTAAATATAATACAAGTAGCCTTTTGAAGTCGGCGCCAAATATTTTATGAAGTTTATAAGAAATTTTATGTTATATTTTAATATAAAGTTTGGAAAATTTGGCGCCAACTTTAATAGGTAACTTGTATAACATTTTCAATTTTTTCAGTTCAATGTGAATGAATACTTCTTTTTAAGCGTTTTAGCAAGTGAATAGTTAATTTATCATTTCATTAAAACCGTTTTATTTTTTGCTTTGAATTTTTTTATTTACCTACAGCTTATGGAAGATGAAAAAAGTGAGCAACAGCTGACTGAATTGCAGTGGCAAATCGAGAAGCAACTGAATGCAAGACAGAAAGCCAAGAGAAAAAGAACCAAAGATTGCGATGAAGGGATAACGGCGGATTTCTTGAGCGATTCTGTGGCTTCAAGTGAAGGTAATCTAGTTGGGTAATTATTCTGAAATAGTGATAGTTGCATTAGACTATTCTTGAAAAGCTGAAAAAAGTAATTGAGTAAGTCCTTGAACCAGAGAAGAACCATCAATGTTTATTTGATCACTTTTGTATAAAATTAATCAAATTAAAATATAGCTCATCTTTATAATGAGGGAGAGTTAGTGTAGTACACGCTATCTGCCAGCAGATCAACGAACTTCATCCAGTGTTTTTTAGAAAGAGAATCCTATCCTAGTGCCAAAAAAAATGTAAGGTTAGAACTATAAAATAAGTAGAAATAATTTCAAAAAGTCAAATAAATATACATTGAATTACATTGCAATGGTGCAAAAATTGAATATGATGATTTTATTTTATTATTATGAGCCGATGCTATACTAAAAAATGAAATCAAAATATGATGCAACACAACAATCTAAGAACGGCTTCAAGACAGCTCTGTACCTAGCTTGGCTAAGAACGGATTTGAGACTCCAATTATAAGCACATCTTGGCTTTTACGTTAAGAAGATGTTTAAGAAAGGTTCATGAATACGAACTTTATTCTAAGCTTTACTTATACTAGGTGAGTTTACTAGCTGAAAAGTGAGGTTATAAGTCAACCCAGTTGTCCCTGCAACATTTACATAGTGTAAATTCTCATATTAGTGTAAATTAGAGTTGTTTAATGTAAATTATTAATGTTAAATTATTTATCAGGAATCAGATCTTTGTTGTGGGAGCTGGGTTGGCTTTTAGGGTTCCAGCTGCTCGCTGGCTTGAACCTGTTAGTGTAAGTAAGCCTTATTGCCACGCTAAGTCTGACTTAACCGATCTGACTTAAGTCGATCTTTGATAAGTCACGTTCATAAATACGGGCCTTGGTGTATGTGTGTGTGTGTGTGTGTGTGTGTATTCGTTTGTCTTACGAATTTCACAAAAGCGGCAACAATTTAGAACACTAAATTTCACACAAAGTAGTCTTCCTATAAGCTTGATTCAGTGCACCTCTAAGCCCGATTTTTTTAAGACTTAAAAATTAATATTCAAATTTCACTTATGGGCACTATTGCTGTTTCAAAATGTGTTTAGATAGATTAGCTCTGTATAAATATTACAGCTGCTAATTACCCAGCGATCTTACTTATTGTGTGTATTGAGATTTTTCTGTAATAAATTAATCTAAAGAACCAAAAACACAAACACAAATCTATGCAGGTGGTTAGAGCTGCAAAGATAAGACAAGATCTATCTTAAACGTGCGAAAACGTGCATTGATCAAAACGGAGGACACTTTGAGCAACTATTGTAGGTGACTATTAAATTTTTATAAATTTAAAACATTTTTGTTAATGTTCAGTTTTAAATAAATGATCGGCTGTTAGTTCAAACCTAAATTAGTTAATATTTTATGCAGTTGAGAATGTGCGTTTGATGTGCGCCTGTTTTGTTTTTAAATAAAGCGAAATTTCAATACTTATTATTCATTTTTTTCCTGAGTAATTTACATGACTCTTTTGAGAATTAAATTTTCTACAAATTTAATTAAGAAAAATACACTTTTATTCAACACTAGCTATTGTGCCCGTCCTTCGTACGGATTATGTTTAGAAATAAGACTAAAAATATGTTTCGGCTTTTTTGATAGCAACGATCATGAAGTTGTTAGCAGCTTAGGCCCCGTTCAAACGATACAGTATTTTGCGGTACGGTTTTTTTACTGTATGGCGTCAACTGTACTGTGATGTTCACACGGTCCAGCTTTGCTGCTTATTGCTGTGCTCTCCTCCTTCTTCCATTGCGCTTCCAGTTCAGTTTTATTTATTCCAGTCCAGGATTTTTTTTATTTGTGTAAGATTTTTTTAATTAAGTTTCTTACTGAAGGTTTCTCTTAAATTTTGATCAAAGTACGCAAATTCTGGTTTCAATATTCCACACATTTTTCTCTCTTCATTTTTATATTAATCTTATATATTATCTCTCATATATTAGAGAAATTAAATTTTCACAATTAATATCTTCCACTTCTGGACACTGGAATTCACTAATGAGAAGATCAATGCTGAAGAAGATCTGAAGACTGCTTCCAGCGTAATAAGCGTATCGTTTGAACATATCCATTACCGGTACAATACATGTGCCACCGGATACGGATAGTTATTTTGCGTTACAGCTGATTTTAGCGATACAGTTTTCGAAGACAAAACCGAATGTAGAAATCGGCTAGAACAGCTTTTTTACTGGATCCAGTCGAAACAGTATTGTGTGAACATACAATATGAAATGTAGGCTACATGCAAACGAAAGCATTGCAAAATAACTGATACAGCAAATTTACTGTACCGCACAAAAACTGTATCGTGTGAACGGGCCCTTAGTAAACAACTTAGAACGTAAGCAATTCAGTGACAGGTATCGGAGAGAATATTTTTTGAGAACAGCTGATTAATATATCATGATAAATTTATTACGTGATTTGTTCTTATAACAAATAAAACTTAGAAGAAAGGTATCCAAAATCGCACAATACTTGGTTTTTAAACGTTTATTACTCTGTTAAAAAAAAGTTGATTTAGTTTTTTATAGCTAAAGACATTGTCAATAATGTTTTCAATACTGTTCAATAACTAAAATCCCGATCGATGCTCTCGTTTTTGAGGAGAAGGCCGCGTAAAATGTATCCAAAATCGCACAGTACTTGGTTTTTAAACATTTATTACTCTGTTAAAAAAAAGTTAATTTAGTTTTTTATAGCAAAAGACATTGTCAATAATGTTTTCAATACTGTTCAATAACTAAAATCCCGATCGATGCTCTCGTTTTTGAGGAGAAGGCCGCGTAAAATGCCTTTGGGGCCGTGACAGACAGACAGAAAGTGAGATAAGACTATTTTCGGCTTATTTGATGTATAAAACATAAAAATAACCAAAAAATATATAATTCTGATAAATGTACAGACAAAACTCTAATTTTATTTATATAAGATTTATGAAAGTAATCTTACGTTAAACACAAGAATATGTCATTTCTTTACACTAATTCTTGTGTTTTACGTGAGATTTCTCTAAAAGTATTGCATTTACAGCTCTGTAACCAATTTTAGTCAATTTTTTCAGATAAAAAAACATAAGAAACAATTGTATTGTATCTTTGTAGCCACCTTAAACATTTCTATATGGCCTTACTTCACCGGGGGTACTGAGTTCTAGGTGAAATTTTCCACTAGCCGTAACTCGCTAATGAAGCGTTTTCAGGCATATGTTTATATGAACTTTTCTTCTTATTTTTAGCTATAGAATGAGCTCCAGGAGATTGCCATATAGTTTTGAATCATCCTGTTTAATTAACCTGTATAATGATGATATACAGTTAGACATTTATATTGATCAACAAAAAACTATCTTGAATTTTATTCTGATGAAATTCATTTGTTGCAGATGCTGAGGAACAAGACACTAATAGGTTTCTTTTACAATCAACAATGGGAGTTGTACAAGAATACATATCCAAGGGAGAAGTTTCAGATTCCGAACTTCTCCCACCTACTGGTTTGGGTAATTCGATTTTTCATTTTACAAACTTCAAGTTTTTATGTGCTTCTACTTAGTGCAGTTTTGTAAAATTTGTCACTCTTGACAATTATATAGCCAATATATTATATTGTGCTTATCACATAGAGCTAACCATGCTTATACCACTAAGGAATCATCAAAGGAATGAAAAAAGTCCAGAAATGCTTCGTTACAGTAATTAAAAATGGCAAAAGTTAACAGCCAGCCCTATCAATTTACTCCTTTAGAAATTTGTAGTGCCTTCTACATTTTGCTTATTTGACCAGGTTTTGTGTAAAATAAACTGAGAAATCGAATAAAACAAGCTAGAAGTCCATAATAACAGTAATTTTTTAAATATTCAACAAAATATATAAAAGTAGCCTGAGATCTATCTCCAACACTGCGAAAACACTCACATACTCTTTAATAACAGATTTTCACAGAACATAATATACTGGCAGATACGTAGATGACGTTCTACTGCTATACAGAGGAAACAAAAGACAATGTGAACAACTCCGATAATACATAAACAAAATACACAAAAACATTCAATACACAGCAGAATATGAACAGAACACACATTTACAGAAAACCAACAATTACAGATACCCTAATACACCGCCCCTCCAATCATCCAACACAACACAAACACTCAGCAATGCTACGGTCAATGCTACACAGACTGAACAACACACCACTATCCACCGAAAATTACAACACTGAACTAAACACAGTAAAATACCTAGGGCAAGAAAACGGCTACAAACGGCTGACAAACACAGGAACACAGGAAAATAGTGCTTGTTTAACACAGGAAATATAGCCCTTTCAAGTATACTCATGGTCTTGCCTTTGAAGTTTGATTGTCTTCTAGAACCTAGAACTACCATACGACAGTCCTGTCATTGTCATCGGAGATGGATAAAGAAGTAAATTGAAACTTATATTTGTTTTTTATAGGCCATAGACTGGAATTAGGCACCTACTTACCTGGGTTGGTACTTGGCCTAATCTTGTATGTGGAATAAGATTTTTTCAAAATACTCTATTGCAATCTCTAAACTTCAGTAGTCATAACTATACTTTGAATTAAATTGAAGCAAGAAGTGATAGCCGAGTGCCGTAGCAGGTAATCTGTTCAATCAGAGATAAGCTTCGAAACTCCTGGGCGCTCTTTGTAAGGGTGGCCGATTGGATTAGCCAGCAAAAAAGACTCTGTTCTCTGCTGTTAAATCACTTCCCGGTGGTCGGAACCCACCTAAAACTGTAGGTGCAACTCATCAATCACCATCATCCAATACATGAAATTTGTCACAATAAATAAATTCATTTCATACGCACAGGTCTCAGACCTATGTGGGCTTCATCCTCCGAAAAAAAATAATATTGCATTTTTTCAAGAAATATTGTCCAATATGTTGAGAGATATGAAGGATTTGCTTTTAAATTCACATTTTTAAGTTCATCAATCAGTTTCTGTTGAAGTTTATTGAGTAATTTGCCTTATGATTTACAGGACCAAGTATAGAATGTATGGGACTAGATAGAGACCTTACTGAGGATGCCGCCAAGCAATCAGAAGGAGCTGTGCAAGTTCCCGAGTCAGAAGAACTTGATTTGGAAGGCATTGATGATGATGAAATTGATGCATACATCATGACCGAAGAAGATGCAATCAGCAAGCATGAGATCTGGCTCTCCATGAATGCCTCATACCTTAAAGACCAAAAAGGTAAATACAAAATTTGATTCTTTTATTTAATACAGACATTCACTTTCTATTGTACTCTCTTCGCTCCTATGATCAGTAAATTTTTGGAAAGGAAAGCATAGTCTCTATTACTGGAGAAATTATTCTTTTCTATTGTTGTGAACACAGAAAGGATTTGCAGCATTATCGCTTGTGTCAACAAGTCTTGGTCAAATCAATTAATTACTCTTCTTTTGACACTTTTATGATATTTACTTGGAACTTTGTAGAATATTTCATTAAAATTTAATCGATTTTATCGAATATTGTGGAAAATTCGAGAGTCCTTATCTGTTTATTTAGAAGTTGATAGAAAAATGGAGAGATATCTAGTTCATATCTCAATTATGGAAAAATGTATAAATAGGAGAGACTTTCGTAAAAGTTAGTTCAGTTGTAATTCCATCTTGAATGCGATAAGTGGCAGTAGTGACAGTTCCTTTTTACGTTAACACAGACAGTGCAATCCCGTTGGCGCTATTACAAACTGTGATAATGAAATTTCGCTTTGTTAATTGCAGTATCTTGTGACAGATTATTATTCAGGCTTACTTGTCAGTTTATACAGCGACTTGTAGTCCTTGTAGAATTCCAAATGTTATGTATTAGACGCTTCTCCTTTAATTATTGAACAGTTATTATTTAATATTAGATCGGCCATTTGACATTTAGTGATTGATTTTTGTACAGTAATATTGAAAACTCTTTATCAGTTGAACAATATCGATTTATATGCTTCCGATTACATTATTTTGTGAAAGAAATAACTGAACAGTGTGAGTTGTGGATAATTTGTGTTAATAAGTGCGAGTGATAAATTTAAGTGTTGCCAGTGTTATTTTAGAGATAGAACCCGTAACACTATTAATGAATGTCTGTTGATTTTATTTATTTATTGTGACAAAATTACAATGAATGTGAAGGAGCAACAGACTCCAAAACTGCTCTCTTCACAAATTTTTAATAATGTTAACTTATATTGTCCAAAACATTGAGGTTAACAAAGACTAAAAATTTAGATTTGCTAAATAAATTCACTCAAAAAATAATAAAATGATTCTTTTTCACTTAACGACTATTAGTTTAAAATCTCACTCGAAACAAAACACTAAAAACTGTTTAAAATAGTTTATAATATTAATTTTTTTTTAATTTGAGCCGAAAACAATCTTGTTGCTATAGAAAACAACAAACAATAAGCTACGAAACTCCTGGACGCTCTTTGCAAGGGTGACAGATTGGATTGGCCAGCAGAAAAGACTCTGTTCTCTGCTGTAAAATCACTTCCCGGTGGTTCGGAACCCACATAAAAATGTAGGTCCAACTCATCAATCACCATCATCCAATTCATTACCCACGCACAGGTCTCAGACCTATGTAGGCTGCACCCTTCGAAAAAAAGTTTGCTTTAGGCCTATGTCACATTGGGCCACCATGGTGGAGCCACCACTTGGTATCATTGCTTCATATGGAGCATGACGCACTAGGCATTTGTGGCACCACCAAACGCTCCAGCAAGAGTGTGGTGGCCGTGGGCGCCGAATTTCTGAGCCACCAGCTGATCACATTGTTTCTTATCGGACATGACACACTCGAGCTTCTGGCATCGCCACCACTGCCATTTCAGGAACATGCCTCTTCAACGTCCATGACAGCTCTGGTGGCAGTTTTGGTGGCTGTACTGGTGGATCGTTGTAAATATTGAGCCACCAGTCGCGCCGCGGGTGGAGCCACCATGGTGGCCCAATGTGACATAGGCCTTAGGGTTTAGTGTGACTATATGAGAAAAGTGATCAATTCCGATTTTTGTTTGTATTTTTCCAGAGAAAGAAGAAAGATTAGCCAAAGAGAGAGAAGAAGGTAAACCAGAAAAGAAGAAAAGGAAGGCTTCTTCTAGGAAGAGTAAAAGTATAGCACCTTCAAGCTCAGCAGGTATAAATAAATTATGTTATGTCACAAAGGCTGGTAGCTGTTATATGCAAATAAATGAATAATCTCTAATGTATTCCAATCCTGCTATCATAATCCTTGAAATCACTAGTACTAGAGAGGCTGTTTTCACGTTTTCTGGGTGCATATGGAGTTAACTCACTCCCAAGCATTTTTGCTGAATATGTTAGCTCTTTTTTATGCGTTAAAATTGTGCACAAAAGCTATCATTCTTTGGCAGTTCAATATGTCAAGATTTTGATAAGACAGTTGTTTTTTTTTTGTTCTTTTTTTTGACGGGTTGTGATAATTACAGCAAGCTTATTTTCACAAATCATTTAAATTCTTGGAGAAAATACTTGTTACAGGAAATTTTTCTGAGTTTTGATCGAACAATGATTAAAGAGGTCTTTGTCTTGAGAATACGTTGAAATAAAGTGGCTCTTGAAATCCAATTCATCTATTAAGCTTATGACGTCACTTTCTAAATTATGTCCTTATAATAGTGTTTTGTGTGGTCAGTAGAACCATTGGCTTGTCTTGAAATCTTGAAAATTACTCTGAATGACTTCATTTCTAGGTGAAGCGATAAAGAAAATGCTCCAAGAAAAGAAAATTTCTACGAAAATAAACTATGATGTTCTGAAAACTTTGAACGTTCCTTTGGATAGTGAAGAGAAGAGTTCTGCTGTTGAAATAGCTAAACCAGAGCAAGACAATTTTCTTACTCCTAATCCACCCAAGATGTAAGTATGATGAATACATTTGTAATTTTAAACTTCATAGTTTCTTGAGCAGTTCAACAGTTCCTTAACAATCTTCAAACAGTTCAACAAATAAGTTTTTTATAACTTTGTTAATTGATTAGTTTGATTACTTCGTTTATAATGTTAATGTGGAAAGTAGTTTTTCTATTGGATTTTCTGGTGTGAAAACTAATTGGTGTGATGCCCAGTATTTTAAACCGATTTTATTTAAACCGAACTTTATTTATTTTAAACCGACATTATAAAAGATAATTCTTCTTTCAGCAATTTTGAAGATTTTACAATTTTATTAAATTGCTAAATATTATGAAGATAATTCTTCATTTTTATTTTATGGTTGGATTCATGCAACTATGTGATTTGTTGTTATAAACTATTTTTATTAGCACTTGTATTTGTAGTAGCATAATCTTAAGGAACTTTTTACTAGTAATTGTCATCAAAAATGTACTTTTATTGTAATTGTAATTTGTAGATTGTTAAGCAGCAATCAAGGTGTATTAAATATTCACACAATATAATCGTCATGCTTTACTACATGTGTAAACAGCTCCCAGTATTGTTTACGTTGTAGTATAAGCAAAATTTTATAGCACTATACTTAAAAAGTATCAAAATAGTACCACACAGAAAACTTTGTATGTCAAAATAGACAGAAAATATTGTAAATTGAGCGTCTCATTCTGCTTTCAAACAGTTTTATTGACTTGAATTACTAGACTCATTTTAAATAGTTGAACCTTTTGTTCCTCTGTGCGTTTGAATCTCTGAGCCATTTTTGCCACCCGGAATTCATTTCTACTTGATGTCTTGAATTTTCTGAATAGAAAAGTCATGATCAAAGACCATGTCTTATGTCTTCGATCGTATTACTTATTAATTTAAAAAGGGCTGGATCTCAATTAAACTCTCTTTTATCTTCCAGTTTAATTGTAATATTAATATAAAATCAAAATTTATTAATTTTTCACTTAACAGAATTTAAGTAAAGTATTTTGTTTTTGATCGTAGAACTTATTGAGGTCCAACACAATTTATGAATTAAATTTATATATTTTTAAGTTATGTAATAACTTATTCTCTTATTTAATTTCAATATTTTATATAATAATAATGTATTTCATTTCACAGCAAAACTCCCAAGGCAAAGGCTAGTCCGGCGAAGAATATTAAAAAGGAGATTAATTCACCTTCAGTGGTCGCGGTACATGAAGCAGAGGAGAGCAAGAAAATTGAAGGTAGAGCCGTTATGTGTTATTGTCAAAAAAAAATGTTACGATAAAGAAGATTGTACTACAGTTCACGCTATCAAATTAGGCGGCTGTAAAAAATTGCGGTGTTACCAGATATGGGACCATACAAGCAGCTGATAGTAGGGAATCATGAACCTCAATGCACAACTTGACAACACTACTCGTACCGTGTTGTCTAGTCTACATGTCTGATGCTAGCCGTCATATGGCTTGTCACAGTAGTCAGTTGTGTTTTCTACACCGCAATTTCTTTGTGCCGCCTAATTTCGTGGCGTGAACTATAGTTCTAATTATCAATATAAACAAGATGTTGGGTTCTTCTAAATGTTTTTGAAGGCTATTGGACTGTTGCCACACGAGTAAATACAGGCATATATGTACTGTAGTTTTCATATAACTTGGCAGCAGTTGGGTTCAGATCTAGCAAGTCCTCCCATCTTCTACACGCTGCCAAGCTATATGAATGCTACAGTATATATGTGTAATATTTTATAACATGTGCTATACAAGAGTCTATATTGTGCTATGAGGGCGCTCCAACACAATGCCTCCGTTTGAACCGTCTTCATTCATAAAAAATGGGCGAAATTTGTTGAATTAATAGAAAGAAAAGTGTTGATACTATTGTATATAATGATTTGCTTTAATTATTAGGAAATAGATTGTTATCAATAAATTGCTTTCTCAAAATTATTATTTGAATACAAATATTAATATATTCATAATAATATCAACATATTATTATAATATTCTATATAATTATTAAAGAAGTAATTGACAGCCGCAATGGTGTAATTCAGGCGTCTCCAAACTACGGGCCGCGAGCCAAATCAGGCCCGCCAGAATGATCAATCCGGCCCGCGACAGAATCAAAAAATATTTTGCAGAAGCTGGAGCTATTTCCATCAATTTACTCATTCAGGAGTTTTTAATACCCCCAGTTTACTTGTTAATTGATTGGGTTTCATGTAAAATATGCGGAAAAATCGAATTAGACAAGTTTGAAGTCGGTAACTACAATAGTTTTTTAGCTGCAAAAATTATTTTTTAAAAACATGTTTCCAGGCTTTAAGTGGATTAATATGTTCGTTAATATTATCAACTTGTGGGGCTCTAAACAAAATTTGCAGAGAATTTGATTCTGAGTGAAAAATGTTGTACAACCCAATAGAAAAACCCCACACATCATATTCCAAAAAGCTGGCTTTACTGAATCATAACACACTGATTTTGCACAGTTAGATCCAGCTTGTTATTTTTATGTTACTTTATTAATTAAAATCAGAACCTTATGTAGTCTTTGTGTTTTTAGCTATTGGGGCATTTTCCTTCCAGAATTAATTTTTTAAAGTTTTTTTCAGAAACAACTACAGGTTTATTGTAAATCTAACCAAGGTAGTCCACTTCAGACTTGAAACCCGTGTGTTCTGGGCCATTTTTTGCAATTTTATTGAATATCTGAAAACTCCTGCGACCACGGATTCAATTCCCTTTCAGTCGGGCATATTTTGTGTAATTATTCACCTCATGACCCACGCACAAGTCTCAGACTCATGTGGACATCATCAGCAAAAAAAAAAAATAATAATAAAAATATTTTTCAGTGTCGTGTCATAATAATTAGGAAACATAAAATTTCGAAAAAATATAATATAATTTAGGAAAATATAAAACTAACAATATGTTTTCCTGTGTCTTTGAAACGCGTTTAAATGCTTTATGTTTTGAACACTTGGATATTAAATGTTGATCTATGATGCTTATTTTTTCCAGAAGCCGACGTTCCAGTCGGATATATTCCTGCAGAACTGGAAGACTACGATGAAGAAGATACTGAAATCGAGACTGAAGGACAGATGTCATTGGCTCAGATGCTGAATCAGCATAGAGACGATGATGAGTACTACGGTTATGATGACGATGATTATTGAATTAAGAAAGACCAAGGCTCTTTATTCTGAAAATTTATTTTTCGACTGGATTAGATAATTATTAGAAATTTAGGATGAAGGATTAAAATGCTTCTTTATTCTATCATCAAACATGAAGTTTTAATGGTTGTATTTGGTGAAGAACAGACTGATAACAGTGTAATAAGAAGTATATTGCGCTATTCTTTGTCGCATATTTATTTTGTTATGCAACTTTTACACTATGCAAACGGAACTAGTGAAGAGAAAAGGCTCTTGATAAGTTATTATGTTATTATTCGAGTTATTCTTGACATTCAGGTCGATTGCTTATTGTAATCCTCAAAAATGAAAGTTGTCAGAGTTTTCCGATTTTCAAGTTCTTTAACTGCGAAAAAAATATATTCTAAAAATCAACCAACATTTTATATGAATGACTGGTTTCCAAATATATTTTTTAAAGGGAAATATATATAATTTTGACTTGTTTTATTTGTTGGTTTTTTTTTTATGTATAGTCTTAAGCATTGAGATGATGTAAAACTCTCTATAGCTACAGAGTGTTTAAAAAATGACGCATCCCATGTGGTATAATATATGATATATTTTACATGCTCATGATTAAAAATCAATATTGTACTAATGTTAAAAAGTTAGATGTTGAATTTCATGCCCTGTAACATTAAAATGGATGATTACCAATTTCAACACATTTCCAGGAACTTTCCTTCAAATTTTCTTTGTTATTTCACTTTAAATAATCTTTGTTGTTCAAGTTTCAAATCAATCAATTATATTACTTAATATGATATGTATATAATAATATTAAATGATATGAATATTGTAGCCTATATGATTTTTTATCAACTTTGTGATGTAAAGAGTCCTAAAGAAAGGATCAAACAGGATAAATTTCAAGAATAGAATCATCTTGAAAAAAATAGATTTGACTCAATTTAATGAAACGACTTCTATGACTAAACTAATGCTCGATTAGTACATTCCAATTGTTTCAGATAGTTTACATTGAATCAAATGTTGCTTTGATATCGATTGGGCACAGAAAATTCATCAGCATGCATGACTTACGCCTTTTGATCTTAGGGTTGCATCATTTTTGAAGAACCCGTTTTTTTTGTGTGTGTGTTCTGATTAGCCAGATTGTATTTGATCTACATTTTCGTACGTTAGTTTTATATTTTTATAATGTCTTATGCATACGATTTAGAACGTCCTAACAAAATCTGTTGGAATAGTTTCTACAAATTCTGAATACAGTTTGAAATCAATTTTTTTCGTCTGGTTTTTTATATGAATCATTGATGCTGTTATCATGATATCACGCAATAGAGAAATAATAGTTCTATTGATTTTTTCAACAAAGGCCCATTTCTCGCACGCGTTCCGTGTACCGTATTGTAGTAAAAGTAATTTGAAGTAATTCAATAATCTAGCTATATTGGTAGTTTAGATCTTGGAGCATTCCATTTTGAAAATGAATCATCACTTGAGATTTATTGAAAAACTCCTAAAATGGGGAAATCATTGTAAATATTGTACTTGATTCACATCAAACATAAATTTCGTGACGTAATTTTTATGACATGATTATATCAATTATTTTGTGATTTTGCATTAGTTCATTTAGATCATAAAGTGTTTGGATATTTCATGTACGTGAATTAATCAATTTCAATTTGTTTATTTTTAAGCTTTTATGTAGATAATATTGTGAATAAAAATTCACAAACCCGCAACGGGAGTTGAACTAGTAACTTTGTAAGCAGTAGCCACTAGGACTAGACCATCGCGTTCTTTAACTCTTTTAACAAGTAATGACAAGTTATACTACTATTAATTTTGATTGAATAAATCTGGCACATATTTATTAATGTATAATAGACTAAATATATTCTGCTTGAACTCGTTCACAAATTATTACAATTTGTTAGAAGATACTGCTTTAATATTTATATTTCGGATTAGTAATTGTTACGAAGAAATGGGAAGCTATTACTGTATTTTGTTTCACAGATTTGTAATTAAAAAGCGATTTACTGTCAACTAGAAAATGTTTAATTAAAAAATTTATAACAAATTTTTAGAAAATAAATTGCAATTTGTTAGAAAGTACTGCTTTAATATGTATATTTCGGATTAGTAATTGTTACAAAGAAATGGGAAGCTATTACTGTATTTTGTTTCACAGATTTGTAATTAAAAAGAGATTTACTGTCAACTAGAAAATTTGGTTATTTTATGTCAAAATATTTCAATAATAGAGTGCATATTTTCCAACATGTTTCATCAGCAGGAAATCGTTTGCAATTAGGAATCGATAATAGTGTAGGTATTTAATCTAATAATAAAACTGACACTGTATTTCACTTTTAAATAATGTTTTACTCACATATATTGGAGATGCTTGAAGAATGCATTTCACTTCTGAAACGAAGCTTCTTTTCAGAAGTGAAATGCATTCCTCCAGCATATATGTGAGTAAAACATTATTTAAAAGTGAAATACAGTGTCAGTTTTATTATTAGATTGTTCATTAAGTATTTCGTCATGGAAAACATCACAGTATTTAATCTATTTAACTCTTATTCTTGTTATGTCGAATGAAGGATTGATATTGTTTTATATATCTAGGCCATAGAGGCTGAGTGGTTAGTGGTGCATGGTATAGATAACACTCTCTCGTAAAAATATTTCTCATACTCTCCCTCCCACGCTATCTCTCACTCTCGCTCTCTGCATGCATACTATCAGAGAAGCTAACATTTGACTTACTACTGAGGGGAAGTAGTAAGTCAAATGTTAGCTTCTCGAAAGACTTTAGGCACTCCACCCTGCCCTCTTCCTCATCAAGTAGATGGAACCAATATTTTGATGTTAGGCAGTACAACACAAACCGGACTCGAAGCGAACGTGTTGGCTTCTAAAAACAGACTGTCTAAACTTTTACCCCACCATCAAAATTTCAAATCTCAGCCACATGTGGTGGGAGTCAAGGGCTCATCACTAACCGCTCGGCCTCTTCCTAAAATCACTTGTGTTGAATATTAATTTTTTCACAAACTTTAATTTAATTTCTAATGATATTTTAATGTGAGATGGTCATTGCTGCAATATTTTCACACATCATTATTTTTCTAATTGGATCTCAATTTTACTTCAAAAATAAGTTCTAAATCAATATACTTTTGTGTCTCACTAAAAACCAGTATGGCATTGTGTAACCGCAATGTTTTAACTATTTCTTGAGCCATTTCGCAAATCTATGTCAAAAATCCGTCAATGCTAAAAAATGTGATAATCAGTTCAAAGTTACACTTAAAGTTACTCTGTAACAAAAAATAGATATAGCTGATCTGCTTCTAATATTTGAGCAAAACGGATTATGTATCCTGTTAGGTCAAAATATACAAGACAAATGTAAATATTCATACATAACCAGTTATAACTGAATTAAAGACATCTCAATGCTCATTTGTAAATGACATAAAGGTGCTCAGGGTGGTGATGGATTCCGAACTTTCCTGGAGACCTCATCATCTAGATATCTAGAATATTTAAAAAACTAACTCAATTCAGTAGTCTTTGTTCTTGGAAACTTGAAAACTATATTAGACCCAAGAACTCTTAATGACGTTTATTTTGCGCTGTTCCATTCTCTTCTTGGGTACGGTATTGTTTTTTGGGCAATTCATGTCAGGTAATTGAGATATTTCGAATACAAAAGTGGGCATTTCGAGTAATGGTAAGCGAATCCATTCGCACAAGTTGTAGATCATATTTTAAGAAATATAGGCTCCTACTTCCAAGCCTGTATATTCTTGAAGCATCTGCTTTATTGAAAAATTAGGGATAAATTCAAAACAGGTGAATTCTTTCACAATAAGTATGGAACCAGGTACAGACTTAGAAAACGACTGCAAAACGACTTAAGCCCTTATTAGATACAGCCACTGCAGTCGCCGTCGCGCGCCACTATCTCAGACTAATCTCACCAGCCGGGTAAATTTGGTTTAAAAAATCAGCTGTTGGCTTTAAAAAAGTGTATGCTTTTATGCACTTTGAAATAATTGTTCAACTCGGTCACACGGTCAGCTGATGTAATTTAGCCTTCAAGTGCGACAAGCGGCGGCGTCTGCAGTGGCTGTGATTAATAAGGGTTTTACATCAAACAACATTGAGAGGGGAGTAATAAGTGCTGGGATAATTCACTACCATTTCGTTTGAAGGCAATCACAGGCAATAAATTGAGAATTAGAATAAAGGAAGAATTATTATATATTGTTGAAAGGCTGATCAAATATTAAATAATAACTGTCCAATAATTCAAGAAGAAACGTCTAAAAACAACAATTAAAACTTATGTAGCACAAGCACAAGTCTGTTACCGTATTACAATAAAAGCAGATGAGTACGTGTCCACTTCTATAAAATGTAAAGGAAGTCTCACCAATACAGTCTCAATATACTGTGGTTATCACTTTAACACAACAAACGTTTGTACTGCCACTTGCTATGTCGACAAAATCCAAGCACTGAATGAAACTGATGTTTACTTCAGCGTTTGCTTTATATACATTGGTAATATTCCGGAAAGGACAAGAGAGTTCTATATTTTTCTATCAAATTCTAAAGTAAACCGATAAGAAACGACCAGAAAGTTCTCGATGGATTGCAAGGTGAGGAGAGAACAGGGGAAGAGTAAACAATCATGCCAATTATCAGTTCCTTACATATCAAACCACACTTATTACACAGTACACAAAAAGCAGGTGCAAAAATACCTTGGTGCTACATTGGACTCTTTTCTGCGCTGGGACCATCACATAAATGATCTATGAAAGAAATTGAGAAAACTTATCTACAAGTTCCGAATGCTGAGTTCATTGGTTGATTTGAGGTGTTTGAAGATGATTTACTATTCTGTAGTGCAGTCCTTGCTGACATATATGGGATAATATTGTTACGAGTTTACCTAAAGAAAACAGTCAGAGGCGTTTTAAACACGGATTTTATTAAAGAACAACTTTTGGAAATTATCACTTCAACTGCTTAACACGAACTAACTATTTTTATTTCTCTATCAGAAACCTTCTAAAGCTTCCAAACATTCCATTTGGTATTACCAGCTGATTTTACATAGGCAACTTGTCACCTGGCCGTAGCACTGCTCCCTCCTTAAGACTGTTCTCTCCCAGAACAGTTACAGGTCTGCAGATTGGGGGTGGCCTTACTGGATACAACTGACTAGCTGCCCATGGAGCAAACATGCAAACTGAGATGGTAATCCCAGTTTCCTTGAAGATTGCTTCAATCATTGGCCTCACGATTTTCCAGTCCAACCCATCATAGCCACAACCTAATCGGGGAATTCCAAGCTGCTTCACTCCCAGAGTTTGAAGACAATTCCGCAGATGATTTAGGCTCTCCCACAAGGCTTGATAGGTGGACTCCTGCTGAGGTTGATCTTTTGTCACCAAGCAGAAGAGCTGTTTTCCTTGCCTCTGAAGGTGTAGTGTTCTTCCAACAGCTGGTCTCTGAAGTTCCAGATCATTCAGTCCTCCAAACTTTTTTCTAAAAACTGTAGCAATACCTTGAGAAGCTCCAAGATTTTTAGCTACACAGTGAGCCAGAGAATAGTCTTTTGGTAGGGTGAACAAATCTTGATAACAGACTTTTGTAACCTCAGCTTTCTGGAACATGTCCAAATTGGCCATAAATTCTTCAAAGTTGGGATCAACTGGTTGAATAGTTCTCACATCTTGGGCATTACCTGCAGTATGGTCTCCCTGGAATGGTGCCAGTTGATTGAAGTGGACAACTCTTGGTTTTCCTCTAGGTTTCTTGATCCGGTAGACTACATCATTGATTCTAGTAACCACTTCAAAAGGTCCATCCCAGGAAGTCTGTAATTTAGGGGAGTACCCTTGACGTCGCTGTGGGTTGTAGAACCAAACTAAGTCTCCAGGCTGGTATCCACCACAGTGGCGTAACTAGAGTTGACCTATGGGGGGGTTTACCCCCCCCCCCCTCGGTCAACTACTCTTACATATTACTCTCATCAAAAAATCTCAGAATATAGATATAATATAATTATATTCTACAAAAATCATGCTGGGTAAAGGAACCAGAAGCTGACGACCCCCCCCCCCCCCCCCCCGCCACGCCCAACTGACACATCTTCATATTTTTTCTTATTATTAAGGCCATAGTGGGTAGTTTTGAAAATTCAAATTTTGTGGTACCATTGAATCATGTGCTAGGCATCATTTTTGATAGGGAAAAATACTTTGAGGATAAGCTGTCAGACAAGAATCCTTTATATCTAGGTGGAATTCTTTAGGAAATATCGAAGTAAGAGTGTTTGAAAATCTCAAAGTACTTTCAAAATAATCATTATTCAAAATTAACTAATGCTTAGAATACTAAAGCTTGAATATATGTTGATTATACCCTGAGTTCACCTATTAGGGGATGATTTTCATATTTTATGTTGATTGGGGGGGATGTCAACGTATTAAGAATATTTTTCAACACATACACAAGTAGCTGACATGGTATGTCAGCCACTGGGGACCATGTCTGAAATTTTATTTCAAATTATTGTATATAATACTTGCTGAATAAATATTATTATTATTATTATTATATCTCCAGTATGTGTAGGCTAGTATATGTTTTATATGTATGAGTACCATTCTATATATATATATATATGAAATCAAATTAGTTCATTCTTCACCTGATATGGATGTCAACTTCTGGAGGTGACAAAAATAGAGGTGTCAGCTGGTATAGATGTCAAGTGATTTTAAAATCAAAATTAAATTTGTATCGAAATTTATTCTAATTTCAATTAGCCCTTAAATGACTTGAATAAATTTTTTTTCAAATTCAAGTACTTTATTCACTTGAATAAAAATATTAAAAACATAGAATACAATAACAATTTTAAGTGTATTCCTCATTAGGCTATAGCCTGTGTGAAGGAATGGTTTGTCTCTCAACATCAGAAATTGTACAGTAAATAAGAAAAGACAATAACAATATATTATAAAATAGAACTAAAATAATGCTACTATGAACTAATGACAGTTATATATATTCTTCAAAAATATAATTATAAAGAAAAAATAGATAAAAAATAGATTCTGAATTTTTTTATTAATCCAGACAATAGTTCCAAAGTTAATAGATAATATTCATGAATTGACTTACTAAGGAGGTGTCAGCTGCAGGTTCCTTTACATTAGCTTCAAATTAAATAAATAATCTTTCTAATTTTTACTTTTTCTAATTGTTTTTTAACAATTTTTTTAAATTTCTTCCAAGCAATGGGGGGGGGGGGGTTACGACCCCCAAAACCCCCCCTCGTTACGCCTATGATTCCACCATGATCTGCCTTGATATCATAGCGTTCTTTCATCTTGCCACTGGTTCCTTGGATGTTGGTTCAAACAATCTCATGAATCTCATCCATCTGTTTCCGAAACTGGGTGACATAGTCCTCTCCTACCAAATCCTCTCCAGGTGTACATCCAAACTTTAAGTCACAAGGAAGTCTAATATCTCGCCCAAACACTGCCTTGGCTGGTGAAAGTTTTGTAGACTCATTGACAGAGCTTTGGTATGCCATGAGGAATAGGTGAAGATATTGGTCCCAGTCTCATTGATGCTTGGATACAACTTTTGACAGGTATTTTCCCATGGTCCTGTTCATACGCTCCACCATTCCATCTGACTGAGGGTGAAGGGGCGTAGTCCTTGTCTTATGGATTCCCAGCACCTCACACATATGGGAAAACACTGAAGACTCAAAGTTCCTTCCTTGATCAGAATGTAACTCTAATGGGACACCAAACTGACTGACAAATTACTTGATTATCACATTAGCAACACTGACTGCTTCTTGATTTGGCAAGGCATAGGCTTTGACCCATTTGCTGAAATAATCCATCACTACCAGGATATACTTATTCCCACTGTCAGATAATGGAAATGGTCCAGCTATGTCAATGGCTATTCGCTCAAAAGGTGCTCCAACATTGTATTGTTTCATGGGGGCCTTCTTTCTATGCAAGGGGCCATTTGCAGATGCGCAAACAGTGCTATTGCGACACCAGTTCTTGACATCTTTGCTTGAATTTGGCCAGTAAAACCTCTCTTGTACTTTCTCCAGTGTCTTATGAACTCCAAAATGGCCCCCAGAGACTCCATCATGTATTTGTCTCAGCACTTCAGGAATCCTTTTCCTGGGAACAATAATTTGCAGCCTTTGCTGATCACCAGCTGCATTCTCTAGCTTCCTTTTTAGGATTCCTCTGTCTTCTACAATAGAGTCCCATTGTGCCCAGAGGGACTTGACATGTGGTGGCCAAGGTGCTATTTCTTGCCAACTAGGTCTTCTTGCAGAACGTTTCCACAACCAAAGGTGCTTCAGATCGGGGTCTTCTTCCTGATCCTTAAGTAACTCAGCACCTTGACAGTGGTCATTGGCAATAGTTGTCCTATGTAGCAAAACTTCCTTCCCATCCTGGCGTGAGCAGTGTTTGCAGTCCTCCTCACAGGGTCTTCGAGAAAGGGCATCAGCATTCAGGTGACTATTTCCAGCTTGGTGTACAAATTTAAAGTCATATTCTTGTAAGTGCTGGATCCATCTTGCCACTTGTCCTTCAGGAGACTTGAACCGGAGAAGCCATGTCAAGGATGCATGATCAGTTCTCAGCAGGAATTGACATCCATATAAGTATTTGTGGAAGTGGCTGATTGATTTCACTACTGCTAGCAGTTCTCTTCTAGTAGCACAGTAGTTACACTCAGGTTTTGACAGCAACTTGCTAAAATATGACCTTATGCTAAATAATGACCTTTTCCTCCCCATCTTACTCTTGAGAAAGTACTCCACCAATTGCTGTGTTGCTGGCATCAGTGTCAAGGATGAACTTGCCTTCAACTCTTGGGTAAGCCAATATAGGTGCTTGGCAAAGTGTCTCTTTTAGTCTGTTGAAGGCCTGCTGGCAATTTTTGTCCCAGAGAAAACTCTGTTTCTCCTCTGTCAGCTTGATGAGGGGTTTTGCTATACCAGAGAATCCCATCACAAACCGTTGATAATATGTGCAAAGGCCAAGGAAACTCCGCACTTCTGATTTGTCTTTGGGCACTGGCCACTTGGTTATGGCTGTTACCTTCTCAGGATCCATAGACACACCTTTATCAGATACCAAATGCCCTAGGTAATTAACCTGTATTTTAAACAGATTGCACTTCTTTGGGTTGAGCTTCAGGTTAGCTTGTCTCAGTCTTCCAAATACTTGCTTCAAGTTTTCCAGCTGATGTTGGAAAGACTTTCCCAAGACAATGATGTCATCCAGGTAGACCAGGCAAGTTTCCCATGACAGTCCCCTCAACACATTCTCCATTAATCTTTCAAAGGTTGCTGGAGCATTACACAAGCCAAATGGCATCACAGTGAATTGCCAAAGACCTTCTCTGATTGAAAATGCAGTCTTTTCTTTGTCCTTAGGTTCAAGTCCAACTTGCCAGTATCCACTTTTCAGGTCCAGAGTCGAAAACAACTTGCAACCTTCCAGGCTATCCAGTGTGTCATCAATTCGAGGTAGAGGGTAACTGTCTTTTTTGGTGACGTCATTAAGAAGACAATAGTCCACACAGAACTGGAGTGTATTATCCTTTTTTTTTACAAGCACCACTGGTGAAATCCAAGGGCTATTGGATGGTTCAATTATGCCTTCATTTTCCATTTCCTTAATTATTTTTCTAGCTTCCTCTCTTTTAGCCAGAGGTAACCTTCTAGGGTTCTGGTGGATGGGTTTGGCATTTCCAGTATCTATTGCATGCTCAACTATGTTGGTTCTGCCCTTTGGGCCCTCTCCTATATCAAAAATATCCTGATAATTAGTTATGAGGTCCCTTACTTCATTTTGTTGTTCTTTGACTAGATCTTGACAGGATACTTCAACAAAGGCCTTCAGCTTCTCTGGGAGACACTTCTTCTGTGGTTGAGTTGTCTGCATTTGTTGTATGACAGATGTGACTGGTGAGCAATGTCCTAAAGTACTACTTCTCTTCAAAGTAACTTCATAATCATTCACATTCATCAAGAGGACAGGGAATTCTTGGCTAGTAAGAAAAAGTGTCCTAGCCACTAGGACACCATGACCAAGCTCCCCCTCATGAATTTCTGGTTCTAGCAACACATTAATCCCCACAGGGACATCCTCCTTTGTCATAGCATGAGTCACAATCTGGCTCCTTGCTGGTATTGTGATTTCTTTCAGCAGTTGTATTTGGGCTGTACAGTCTTTTCCAGAGTGTAGAACAACTTCTTCTCCACCAATGGTCAATGTCTTCCTTCTAAGATCCAACTCTAGGCCAAAAGTAGAAAGAAAATCCAAGCCTAGTATGACTTCTTCACTAATCTCTGCCACAAGTACACAATGTTTAAAACAGGCCTTACCAATCTTGAAGGTGGCAATCATCTCTCCACAGACACTCACAGGCCCACCTGTAGCAGTTTTCAGCTTCCAGGTTGTTGGTGAGATATCTTGCTGGTTAGCTACTGTTTTGGAGTTTATTATTGTCTTAGTGGCTCCAGTATCTATAAGTAATTTATAGGAGCTTCCATTCACCATTCCATTAATGTAAAGACTGTGGGGTTTATCAAATAACATTATTGCAATGACTGGTTTTGTACATGGGGAGAGGGTCTTCTGTCTACAGATTGATGGTTGCCCCTTTACATCAACCCTCTTTAGTTTTCCTGATTCTTCTCAGTGGTTGATTTATTTGGGCACTTATTACGCAGGTGCCCTCTCTCTCCACAGTGCCAGCAACGTATCTCCCTCCTTCCTGTTCTTAACTTTTCTATGACTTTCTTCACCAATTCTTCCAGAGACTCATCACTCCTATCCTCTGCTTCAAAAGCCCGGACTCGGGCATTACCCTTCACTGATTGTCGTTCTGCTTCGAATTCCAAAGCCTGGGTGAGGGCCTCACTGAGTGTCTGAGGGCGAGCCAATTTAATAGCTTGTTGAGTTTCAGGTTCCCGAAGACCATCCAGGAACCTCTCAATGGCTAGAGTCTCATCTCCCACAGATGGGTAGGCTTTTCTTACCAGGTGGGCAATATCACTTTCGAACTCTTGGAGTGATTCGTTTGGCTTCTGGATCCTATTCTTGAGTTGTGAACGGTAAAGTTGATCCATGTGTTGATGGCCAAACCTCATTTCTATGCGCCTCAGAAGCACATCGAAGTTCTGCCTATCAGCCATAGGGATTGTTTGGAGAACTGCTAATGCATCTCCACGGAGTGACAGGCTAAGCATTGCAGCTTTCACTGCAGGTGTCCAGCCATGTATGTCAGCAGCTGTCTCAAGCAAGGAACGGTAATCTTCCCATGGCATCTTTCCATCAAAAGTGGGTAGCCCAATTGGATGGCTTGGCAGGATGATAGGTGCTTTTTGATAACTTACAGAAGTGTCTTCTCTAACTTGATTAACAGAGGCAACATCAACCATAGAGATTGATCTTTCAATGCCATTATTGTGTTCCTGTAGTTTTTTAAACTTCTTTTCAAATTTATCTTCCATGTTTTTCATTTTCTCTTCCATGTCTTTCATTTCATTTCTTACAAAATTATGATTTTTCTCAAATTTATCTTCCATGTTTTTTATTTCATTTCTTAAGAAATTATGATTTTCCTGCAATTTTTCCTCAAATATATCTCTGTTCTCTTCTAATTTTCTTTCCAAAGCTGACTTTAACTCACCATATGGGGTTTCAAAGAGGAATGTGTCTGGATCCAAACCTTCCTCAACCAATGCCACATGAAGTCGTTCTTGCAGAATAGCTTTATTACCACTTATTTCAAGATCTCGTTCTTCTAATTCTTGTTTTAAGTCACTCACTTTCAAACATGAAAGTTTTAAACCTTTTCCAGCCATTTTAAATCTCAAACCAGTATAACTGTTAAAAGTAAACACAAAAAAATGGATGAACAAATAAATAGTTGAAAAACACTAATAAAATCACTTTTTCGAATAGATAAACATGCCTCAAATGCACTTATCCCACTTCTGACACCAATTGTTACGAGTTTACCTAAAGAAAACAGTCAGAGGCGTTTTAAACACGGATTTTATTAAAGAACAACTTTTGGAAATTATCACTTCAACTGCTTAACACGAACTAACTATTTTTATTTCTCTATCAGAAACCTTCTAAAGCTTCCAAACATTCCATTTGGTATTACCAGCTGATTTCACATAGGCAACTTGTCACCTGGCCGTAGCAATATGATGGGGAGGAACAAGTTATGCACACATTGACCTGCTTATAAAAGTGCAGAAACTAATAATGAAGGTCATAATTAAAAAACCACTGCATTATCCATCAGATCAACTTTTCAGCGAATTCGGTGTGATGGATGCAAGACAGATATATTCTAAAGAAATAATCTACAGAATACACAAAAACTCAGCTCATTTTCAACACAGGAACCACAGTCACAACACAAGAAATAGGCACCTTCTTATTGCAAATTTGGCTAAGAAGGATTTATACCAGAGACACTACAATCACTTTAGCACCAAAACTTTACAATCTGCTTCCAAGAGACATACAGGAAATACCACACAGCAAGAAATTCAAAATCAAAATACATCAATGGATAATAAACATTATCCACAACAAACCATAGAATGGCATATGGCACAAACCATAGAAACCATAATTTCGAACAATATGTGAGCTCACTAACCTCATATTAAAACACTGATCTGAAAAATTTAAATTGCAAACCTGCTCTAGAACATGGCATGCCATAGTAGAGTAGGTTAATTTCCATGCAAAAAATGTTTATAAAAATGTAATCTTTGGTAGTTGAAGTCATGTACGGTAGTCTTATATGTTATTTGTTTAGATTTAGTTTTAAATGGAAATAAAATATTTATTTATTTAATTATAGCTTTGACTGGAAGACTTATTGACACAGGCAGAAGGTAATTACTTATTTCTTCTTCCATAACAATAAAATGTGTATACTCAAATGAGGAATTTCAGGCTCATTATAACATGCAAAACTATAAAAGAGTTTTATTTTAATGTCTTCAATTTTTTGACAAATCTCTATACCCCTTTATCAGAAGTGGATAAAATTGAGGAAACTAATAAACTTTCATTTATTTATTGGTATTTCACTCTTTTATTGAACTAACTCCGTCATTTCTAAACTTTTATATAGTGTTAAGGCTGTGTGCATGGTTTTTGTTAATAATTTGTTTCGGAAGTTTACGGTATTGGATATTATTAGGGCTTTGAAATGTTGCCTATTGCTGTGAGAAATTTTTTTTTCATAAATTATTTAGTGAAATGTGAGTTTTTTTGGTTTTTGGGGGCAATTGATTCCCTATGAGTGATTTTAGGCTTATACCACACTGGATCCGCTCATCTCAGCACAGGTCATTCAGCTCAGTTCCGGTAGTTTTCCCACACACTGCATCAGTTCAGTCCGCTCCCATTTTGAGCACCAACCGTTTGCTGGCGGTTCACTTGCACAACACTTCTGTCTGTAGGCCTACTCTGCGCATGCGCGGCGTTTCCGCCTACAGTGGCTTCAGTCAAAAATCGCTCGCTTACCAAAAAGTGGCTGAGGTGGACGGAGCGGGCTGAACTGAGCTGATGGAACGGATCCGGTTTGCTGCTCTACATTTGAATACATGGTTTCCGTATTTTGACGGAAGCGACTGAGCTGAGCGGCCTGAACTGAGCGGATCCAGTGTGGGACAAGCCTTAAACTTTTGATAAATTTCCCGTAACTAAAAGACATTTTGAGGAATAAAATGTCATATTTTTCACTCCAACCAAGCAATTTTTTTTCAAAACACATTGTTTTGTTATTCCAAAAATCTCAATTTTTCAAAATAACATTTTGAAAAAACGATTTGAAATAAAAAATTATTTTTTATTCCTCAAGGTATCTTTTAGTTATGGAAAATTTATCAAAAGTTTAAAATCACTCATAGGTGAGATCAATTGCCCCCTAAAACCGAAAAATGTTAACTTTGAACCCCTATATTCCACAAAATAATTAAAGAAAAAAAGTTTCCTCACAGCAATAGATAACATAATAAAGCCCTAATAATATCCAATACAATAGACTTCGAAAAAAAAATTATGACCAAAAACCCCGCGCATAGCCTTAAGAACGCAAGATGCAATAGGCAATAGTTAAATGTTTTGCAAACAAAACGCTTCCATTCTCATTCATGTACATCAAATTTAATATAGTGACAGATTGTGCTTCGTATCGTAAGTGTTCTTTATTGAGTGTTCAACTCTTTTTCTAGACATTTCTTCTTACAACATTGAACAGCTTATTGGTTATTTATTAAATTAGCCTATATTGATCAGCCTATTGATAGTTAGCAATTAGTTTTTGTACAGTGTCATCGAAGATTCATTAGCTGAACGTTATTGATTTGTTTGTTTCTTATTGGTTTTTCTTGAGATTAGTGTGTATTGTAAGTAATTTGTGTAAATATAAAGTGTGTGTTAATAAAAATTTTAGGTGTTTCCAGCATTATTTTAGTGATAGAACCCGAGTAACAATACCTACTGTATTACATATCCCTCTGAATTTGTAAGAAATCAATCAATTCAATCATTCTAGTCTTTCTGTTGTATATTGTACCACATTCTAGCATGAGAATGTACAAGTGGCTTCAAACTTATTGTATTTTGTATTAATGATTACACATATCTTCTATATTTTGGCCACCAGCTACATTATTATGGCAAAGAGATGCATGTTAAAACAACCCATTTTGCTCAACTATGGGAAACAGATCGACCATGCTTATTATTTGTAACAGAGTAAATGGGACTTTTATGGGAATTATTATCTGTTCTTTTGCGTTAGCGGATTGTTATTGTAGATTTGCGCAACCTCTCTATAATATCTGCTCATTTTTCGGCATTTCGAACATTGACATCTACGTATTTGAATTGTCCGCTAGTCTACAAGAACTTGTCTCTGACTAGGTTAGCCAACTCTCCCGCTAAAAAATAACCGTGTAATGCACTCGACAGAGTTGCTCAATTGAAATGCAGTGCTACTTAAAATGTATTCTTCCAAATTTAATCAGCATTAATATTATATTTAACGTTTTTTAATTTAATGAGAACTGGTTATATGAATAGAGAATCATTCAAATTTAAAAGTTGATTGTGCTGTTGAACTACTAGTACCTTTTAGTACCTTCTGAACCCTCCTCAAAACAGTCAGTGTGAACAAATCCCAATTCCATCCCAGTCCCAGTGCAAAATATGCAGGCTTAGCGAAATGGCATTATCTGAAGTTTGTGGAGTTAGTTCAGTGATCGGGAGGAATGGAATATCATATAATCAGGTAAATCTTATTAAATAATTGTTTCTAATCAGTATTCAACGGTTGATTCTCAAAATTGACGGCTTATATCTTTGTAATCTGTATTCAGGCCAAACCCTAGGAAGGCCTTTGCCACCTCAGACATCCAGACTTTCGAATGAGGTGGCATATTCAATACTGAAAGTATCTGTTATCTTTAGTATTTATGATCGCAGAAATTGTTATTTTATTTTCATTTTGTCAGTGGAATATTTTCTCAGTCAATCAAGTTTGAAGTAATTCGGACAAAGTAGGCCGCTTATTGACAAATGTCAGGTTTTCTCCTGCACTGTGCAACGTACGAATTTAGTACAATCTACTTAACTTTTAGTAACATGTACTTCATTTTTCAATATTCTACACTAATATTGATTATGTTTTCATAATCTTCAATATTTACTTTCAAACCAAAGAAATGAACTGTTCTGCGTTCTTTCCGTTCTATAAATAGAGAATGCGTCGGCAGTTTTGACAGAAGACACGTCGTGTAGGCTATTATTTGGTTGGCTGATTTATTGATGACAATGAATTTTTATTTTTCTTCTTCGCTCACATATGCCGCTATAAATGTTGGCTAGAATTTCAAGATTTTTCCACATCCTTGAGATTAACTTATTGCCATTTGAACTGGTGTTGACCTAGTAGTAGAAATTGATGAAATGTAGGCTGAGTTAATATTTCGGTATTATGGAGTTAATTACTTGTGTTCTATCAAAATCAGTGGCGCACCCAAGGGTTTTGGGTTCTCAAGCACCCCCCTGAAGACAATTTCTATATAAAGATTAAAATAGATTACTTTGAAAAAAGTTTTAAAGAAAATAGAAAGTTGAATGATTTTCAACTTTAATTTAAAATTAAAAATATATTTTCTAATCTGATTCACGAATTCAGTATTGTTCAAATGGAGGCTTGCTATCCTTATTGCCAATCACACTGTCAAAGAAAACAGACTGAATGGAGTAGCAAGTTTGAATATTCATAGAGAAATAGAAGTTGACCTGGAGCAGGTTATCAACGTTTTCTTAAGCAAAAGATCCAGGAGATTGACTTTATTTTGTGGAAACTTACAAAGCTTTCACGGCAATCTTCACAATGCAAGTCATTTTTTAAGCATGACATTACTTTTACTTTTACTTTAGTAGTCTTCACCAGCAGTCCATGGCTGCGGGAATCGTCCGTTTTTCTTCCCCTCACCAGGGGGGCATTTCATAAATTAAGTTCATAATTCATACAATTCAACATTTATTAATGAAGCTGGCGTTTTGTTATTTTATTAATCAGCTCTGTTATTACTTGAACCTTGCCAAAGAACACGAATAGCTTCGTTTTGAGGGGACTATTATTTTTAAGGATTTTAGAGGGAGTGGGACTCAAGGGACTATTTTATAATGGACTGCCTGACAAACTACAAGTACTCATCCTATTTCGAGGTGGAACTACCCTTAAAAAATAGTATCTCCCCACCAATAAAAGTCATACGCTTCTTATTATTTACTATTAATTTGAAATTTGTTAGGAAACAGGTCCCATGACTCCTTTCCTCTGGGGGAAAACACACTGACAACTCCAATCGTTTTCATTTCCAGCACCCCCCCCCCCCCTTTAAAGTAAGTTTAGTTATGATTGAATGGAAAATGTGCAGATGATAAATGAGTGACTGAGTCATCATTGAACAATTATTAAGGGATGAGTGTAAGAGAGGACCAGGAGTCTTAATTTCGCCCTAAATAAAGGAAATCAATCAACTTCTTAACTCAGAAAATAGATTTTGTTCTAAGATTCTTTTCCTTGCAGGAATATTTTGACCTAGTCTGGCTGAGCAATGAAGTTAAATATCCAATTATCAGATAGGTGAATTGTAAGACGTCTTCTTGGAAACTGAATGTATTAATATATTAACTGAATATAATCGTACGGCCTAGTTCAAAATTATGATTAGCCTAATCAATAATCTTTTTGGCATCTGAGTAGTTATATATTTTCATGTGCCAATCCCAGAATGAAAAGTTCTTCAATAAGTTCATATTGTTTGACTAAAACAAAAACAGATGCTGTCCCTGATTTTTGGATTTTACATTTCATGTTCGGAATCTGATTAATTTATTTTAATTAAGTAAAATTTGATGTGATTGGCAGGGAGAAACTGGGTCTGAAGCGGCGATGGCAGCCATATCTAAATGGGCATGTGGGAGTAATGTTCGAACACCTAATTTGGACTATCAGGTTAGTAAATCTTTACTTTTTTTAAGTGTAGAATTGTCCGGCAGATGAGAAGTCTTGATGGTGCTGACAACTGACTGATAGCATTTTCTCTTATCAGTGTTCTGAGACAATCTGACAAAGAGCCCATGCATGCATGCAAATAAATATGCAATAGCTTAAGGGCACCAGCATTTGAGAGACCCAGTGGAAACCAAAACTGGTGCAATAGCGCAGAGGATTCTAGAAAAAGAAACATATTCTTACATCAATATTTTTGCAGTGGAACAGGTTGCAGGATAATCTTCTATTTCCCTGAGAATCGGGCAATTTATTATGCTTGATTAATATTGCGCAAATCTCAGCTAACCACCCGCTACTAAACTGTAATGCTACAGTGACTATGTAGAGTCCCTGTATTTAATACTAATTGAAGCCATCTTAGCTTCACCCGCAATATTTGAAATTCAACATTGGGAGATGAGAATATCGAATTGCTTGGATTGGATTAATGGATTGTCAAATTGTGTTTATCATAGCCTTTAGTTAATTTTAAAACTACTCATCTTGCTGTCGATTTTAATTTATCTTAAAATATGTAATTCAACCAAAGTAATATTCAATCGACGGGGTCGTATAAAATGATTCAAGAAGATCCTAAGGAATAAGATTTTAAAGTCCTATATTCTTTTGTAAATATAAGATATAACCTAGCTTGTGCGAAACTGATTTTAGCAAAGACAAACACTATAGCGAATATAGGGATTTTTTGATTTAGCGAGCGTCATCATTACTGTCGTTTTGTTCAAACTCGACTAATGTTGACAATTTATTAATCTTGAAATATCATCTAATTCAACGAAACTTGACGGGGCCTGAGACTGATAAAATGAAGGAGTCGAAGAATTCGGCACTTACGTACTATACATGTTTAACCTAACCTATTCCTAGATATCGAATTCAATAATGTAATGCTCTAACACAAGCAATCTTCAGTACATTGTCATTAACGGGAGTTCTAGCAAGGTTAGGTTAAACTTTTATAAATAGTGGCCTCCGTATAATTCGTAAGTACCAATAATTTTAAAGAGTTGTAGAAGCTTTCAAAATATGGTTATTGCAAATGTAGCATTACCAGGTGGAGCGAGTGACTCCTTTTTCGACAAGTAATCTCTGAAATTATACAATTTAGGCTATAAATTGCAAATATATATTTATAAATTATATAAACGTTCAATGCTGTTCAATTTGAAGATAATAGCATACACTGCAATATTTGACCTTTTTCTATCAATCTATTTCGTTCTGTCATGTCACTATCATAATTAATGGTCTATCATTACCAGTTGTAAAACTTAAGGTGTCAAAGCATAATTTTTGTGTGTCAATAGTTCCAATCTGGATTTCTGTCAAATTTTCAGAATAGCAGTAGTGATTTCGACATGCAGGACTTTGTTGACAAGATCCTAGAAGACCAATCGTCCTTTGACAATAGGTAAGTAACGCCATCAACATTTTTAAAAAGAGCTCTTTATGATTGAGCTTACGAGTAGCCTAAACATATAGCTTAAACAGCTCAGATGAGGTGGAGCAGGACATAATACAATGTACAATTGCTATTCTGGAACTGAATTTATACATCCCATGACATGGCGCATTGGACTAAATGAAACATCATAAATAATATAAAGATTCTCTCCACCAATAAAACACGTAAACATGCTGCTGTTCTGAGTTGGAATTTTTACAAAAGTTATCAGTTTGTCAGTGATGAATTAAAAATGAGTTGAACTTTACATTACCGTTTTTCATTTATAAAATCAATTGAATGTCTGAATTTGATAATAGTATGTGAATGTTATTTACGAGGTGTTTGAGGAAAGTAATGAGACTGGTTTTATGGTAACTCGAAGTTTTTATTTTTTCAAACAATGTTATCCCCTTCAAAGTAGTCTATACACCGGCGGTGTGGTTGATCCCACTCTTGATAGCAGCGCTGGAAGTATTTAACTGGTCGGTCACATTCTTTGGATTGTCATCCAGAGTTCCAAAATTTCCATCTGTGAATTTTTGACCTTGAAACGCATAGCTGTTGTTCCTCACCTGGTTTGAGTCTGTGATTTTTTACTTTTCCCGAAATTGAAACGTCCTAAAAGAACGTCATTTTGGAACTCCGGAGAACATTCAAAAGACTGTGACCGACCAGTTGAAAGATATGCCAGTTAAATACTTTCAGCGCTGCTACCAAGATGGGAACAACCACACCGCCGGTGTATAGCTACTATATACTACTTTGAAGGGGGATAACATTACTATTTGAAAAAATTAAAACTTAAGTCAGGTTAGTCATAAAATCAGTCTCATTACTTTTCTCACACGCCTCGTTTAGTCGATCAGTAAACATTTTATTTTAGTCTTGATAGGGTTTTTCTGAAGAGTACGATTTTCTTCTCAAAGTAATATTTTATTATTATTGAAACTTATTTATTTCAAGTCTCCTCCAATGTTCTCATTATGACAATATTTTATAGTTATGTTTTCTTTTTCCAGTGGTCTTGACACTAATGTCAGAAACAATGACCAGTTGCATTTTCCTCCTAATGGTCAGACTGAAAATTTTCTGAACTTAGCTCCGTCAGGTCGATTGCAACAGATTGATACAGCTAGGCCATTTGTAAGTATTACCAATTGCATTTTTCTATAATAATTTGAAAAATAAGTCATGAGCCGAATCTAAAGTAAAATTTCACAGTTCAACGATGTGTTTCATTGATAACTTTTCGCTACCAAACTATGGTAAGAGTTTTTCTACTCAATGAAACATAACTTATTATTAGGCTGCATCCACGCACAACTCCGAATCAACTAAGAAGTCTGACCCAAAAATGATGGAGAAAGAAACCGTGTTTTATTGTGAAAATATTGAAACAAATAGATTCTTGTTTCTGTTTAGCAATTTTCTGACAATCAACTCGAAATTTGAATAGTAAGTGATCGTTTTGATTCGAATGTTGATGAAAAAATTGATAGCAGAAATAGCTCAATAGTTTTATGTATAGCATCTTTCGACTTCTTCATAATTCGGTATTTTTAAAATTCCTTAAAACCTACATATACAGGGTGTTCCATGTAAGGTGTAAAGTGACGTTTTTGAAATGGGGCCTTTGTTTTCGAGATATCTCGATTTAATGACTTTTTCGAGATATGCTCTCTTCCCGCCATTAAATACTCAACTCAAAACTAGTGATCGGATTGGAATTATGATGACAATGTTGGAAAGAGCACATCATTTTGATAAAGATGCACGTATTTTCAATATGTAACCCCATCATTAAGGAAGGGTGTTTTTTTAGGGGTCAAAGTACAAAAAAGTGGATTATCCGAAATCTCACTGAAATTTCAAAGCGATTTTTCTCGATTTGTTTTTAGGGTGACATAATGAAAATTTTACATGAAAAACTTCCTCATTTCTTAAGCTTTAAAATGAGGCTAAAATGTTTCAAATTGATGAATTGCAAATGCTTGAAAATTATTGAAAACTGTCACAAACCCACAAGAATAAGTAGTGTCTAAGGGACAAGAGCTGAGAGAGTAGAAATTTTATTTCAAAATCTTGTAATCAGATGTTTTTCCAAAATAAATGTTCAATCCCTGTGGTTAATTAATTTGAATATTTCTAAGATTGTTCCATTGTATTAGATTGAAAATCAGGATCAACTGAAGAAAAATGAGTATGTAACATATCCATTTCTGATGACTAAAACACGATATCAGATTATTCAAGTGCTATGGTGTATGCGAAATGTCCTACTGTATAGTTTATTTATTTATCTATTCATGTATAGAATGCGTGCCATTTCACAATAGATTGAAAATAGAGTTTTCAATTTAACTTTACCTGACAAAAGAATAGGAATAAGCAGATACCAAAAATTATTCATCATAACGTGAATCAAGCTAGCATAAATAAAAATCATTTCCAGCAAATGCGCCGGAAAACCGTGTATCCACATTCCTTGCCTCAAAGCATTAAGGGTGTTTGAACAATAGCTATTTGTGTAACTAGAGTGCAAAATAGCGTTTTTCTGCATCGAGAGAAACAGTTTTTTTCACGAGCCAAAGGCGAGTGAAAAAAGTTTCTCGAGTGCAGAAACAATACTTTGCACTCGTATTACACATTAAATTTTTCCTACAGTAATGTATAAATTAATTTAAAGAGAACAAAACCTGACAATTCCTCACATAACCTATCTTCGAATCAAATCGATTTCAACAACAACTATTTCACAGCTGAAGCAGAGTAGCCAACCTATTTTTGAATGCAGAATAGGGAACCTGCGTATTACATGCTCACTATTTTGTGTTGTTAGGTTGCAAATTTGGAGTGCGGAAAAGTACATTCCCGCACTGCAATTTACTTTCCCGCACTGGTGCAGGAATAGACTATTTTGCGTGCTACAGTTAGTGCAAAAATAGGCACTTTTTCGGGTCTCTGTAGGAAAAAAATTGTATTCACTTTTTTTTGTTGGAAACTCTAAAGTTCATTTAGTTAAAACCAAATGTGACATTAAAAAAATCGAAAAAAATAAATTGCGGCCTATGTGTGACCTTAAAGTGTACATTTTGAGCATTCTTTGTCCAAGCTACAAATGGAAACGAAAAACACCATAGCAATGAAACTTTGGGACAATTTTCTTTAAAATATGCTCTTTACAGTGGTCTATTTTTAATAACAAAATATACAAATATATATATTTTTTTTACAAAAACCCTTTTTTATTGCATTGTTCAGTGAAAGTTCCAGTTTTAAATTTTGGTTTCCATACGTGGGTTTTAATTCCCTACTCAATGCAAATTTTTTTTCTTATATGTATTCGTTTAGAAACGTAGTTTGTTTGAACAAGTCAATGTTTTTACGTGCGCTCGTGCGCAACACCGCGCGTGCGAGGAATGAAGGGGCGGTAAGGGCGGGGCGGTAGCCTTCCCGTTCACGGCTGAGCGGCCGGCAGTACAACCTTGGGGCTTCCGTTGTCGTCTTGAATGTGTTTTTGCATTGACTTCCACTTGTTTATCTTTTACTAGACCTTTAGTCACCTTTGAGTTACAGTTTATTTACCGTTAGGCGCCATGGTGGAATGAAACATTATAAAAATTTGGTAATTGCCAACTGTTTCAACCCGTCAATGCAAGTATTATTCGAGTATATTAATAATAATAATGATGATGATAATAATAATAATAATAATAAAATACTTATATGAGACTGATAAATTATAAATTATAATTTATGTCTCATATAAGTCTTATTATTATTATTATTATTATTATTAGTATCATTATTATTATAATTATTATTCAATCATCCTCAACAACATCCCTAACCACCTAAAGGTACAGTTACACCAGAGCGAACAGGAGCGAACCGAACGTTCACTGGTGTTCGCTGTGGTTCGCTAGCATTCGCGAACACCTGAGAATGGGAGTAGTCACACCAGAGTGAACACACATGAATAGTCTTGATTGATTCATGATCGTCGTGTCGTTCGCTTGTGCTCCATCCACCACAAGAACTCCACGGTGACCATAGCCTTATCATGGACGAGTGCAATGGTGATGGTGATAATGAATTAAAATTTAATGAATTAAATTTTTATTTAACAGTTTATAATCAGGACTACTAGGATCCCATAGCCCTGGCCTTGCTTTGTACTCTTCTATCAGATCCAACACTTTGTCATCAGTCCACTCCATAGTTAATAGGAATAATAATTTAGTACAACAAACTACAAAATAACAAACCACCAAACAAACAACTCTGTTGATAGCAGTAACAAGGTTAAGTAGGTTATGTTGACAAGGACCAGACTGGAGTCACTCCGACTTGGTCACACTGAAGCGAGCACCGAACTCGAGTGAACGCGAATTTCCTTTGATCATTCGCTACAAAACCGACAATGGATGGAGCAGGCGCGAACACGAATATGCGACTACCGAGCACTATCGAACACGGCCGATTGGTGTTCGCTGCCGCTCGAGGCGCCGGTCACACCAAAGTGAATTTCGCATTCGTTACTGCTCGTTCGCTCCTGTTCGCTCTGGTGTAACCGTACCTTAAGAAATCTCAACACATATGCCGATGCAAAAAGAGAAATCAAATGCTATTATATATCGAATCAATAAGATGCCAACTAGCATATTTCTCAATAATTATGTTGATAGGTAGGGAATATATACACAAAATATGCAAACAGCAAAAAATTACAAAAATTGTAGCCATAAGTACAACTGAACCTCATAAAACAATACTGTTGTATAATAATTGAAATAAGTCTAGAAAAACAAAATAAACAAAAAAATAATTTGATATAAACCCCTAATAAAAGCTAAAATTAGCTTCATAGGGTAGCCACCAGAATACAGATGATTGAATTTACTATTCTAATACTATTCTCACAATATATGTATAAATTATGCCTGTATCTGTATACTGTACTTATATTATTGATTTTGTCATGTAAAAGTGAGATAATAAAAAATAAAGAAAGAAAGATTATTATTATTATCATTATTATTATTATTACTATTACTATTAATTATTATTATTATTATCATTCAATTGTTTTTATTACAATCATTATTCTTTTGTTATAATTTTCAAATGCAATAAATGTTCGTTGTGAATAATACCATGAACCATCATCACCTAACCTTACTTCCTGATCTATAATACTATGTGGTTGGTGTATTTATGGTGATCTCATTTTCCTTCACCGATCATAGGTAGTTTTGTAAATATTGTAACAATAGCAGATTGTGGACGTTTACCAAAACAGGTTTGATAGATAAAGATAGGCGCGTCAACAGAGAAGGATCGAGTGATTCGTCTCAAGAGGGGCAAGTGGCCTGTTGGTAGAGTGGGGGATGAGTGAGACTGAATTGCGAGCTTCACTACACTCAGCGCTACGAGTGTCGAACTCCCGAGCTATTTTTCTTGAACGCCAACTTCCACAGGCGTTCAATCACCCTTAAGAGGCAATTTTTCCATGAGATCAAAAATATCTAAAATCTTTTATTTAGAAAACATTTTTATTGATAAATTTTCAGATAAATTTATTAGATGAAAATTAATCTAGTTTTTTACATAAAATTTCAATAAATTTATTATTTGAGATCACATAAAAATTAAACAAATATTTCACCTTTTTTATGTTTGTTAAAAAATATGGCCCAAGAATATAATTATTGATTATTCCAGCCCACACATTATCCGAAAATTGGTGCTGAAAGTGAAACCGGTTTGATCTCATTACATGAGGATTTTCAGTTGCCCAGGTGTATTATGAAAATTGACGGCACCACTTCTTGTGAACGTGCTGTCATCCGATCTACCTTTATTTGGAAGCAGTGATTCAACAGAGATTAATCATTTTGGAAAAACAACAGGATTTTGAAATCACATTTCTACTCTCTCAGCTCTTGTCCATTAGACACTAATTCTTGTGGGTTTGTGACAGTTTATCAACAATTTTCAAGCATTTGTAATTCAACAATTTGAAATATTTTAGCGTCATTTTAAAGCTAAAGAAATAAGGAAGTTTTTCATGTAAAATTTTCTTTATGTCACCCTAAAAACAAATCGAGAAAAATCGCTTTGAAAATTCAGTGAGATTTCGGAAAATCCACTTTTTTGTACTTTGACCCCTAGAAAAACACCCTAAATGATGGAGTTACATATTGAAAATAAGTGTATCTTGAGCGAAATGCTGTGCTCTTTCCAACAATGTCATCATAATTCCATTCCGATCACTAGTTTTTGAGTTATCAAGTATTTAATGGCGGAAAGTGAGCATATCTTGAAAAAGTCATTAAATCGAGATACAGTGGAACCTTGATAAATCGAACCTCAATAAATCAAAATCCTTGATAAATCGAATTTTTCCAATTCCCCTAGAACTTGCTATCCTACTACCATGTTATTTTACCTTTATAAATCGAAGATTTCATGGATATTACCTTGATAAATCGAAGTTTTTGGATCTATTAAGCTTTAATACTAACCTCTATAATTCGAAGGTTCGGCAGAAACCCCTTTATTATTCGAAGTTTTGCAGTTTTCGGACCTTTATAAATCGAAGTTGTAATAAGAGAACCTTAGTAAATCGAAGTTGCATGCTTATTGGATAAGATTCTGTGGCACGAATACAGTAACTGATTTTATCTTTATGTCAACACTGCCAAAAGTAAACATCCTTCCTCTCCACCCACCACCACTTCTAATGTACAGCGCTCTCACAATGCATCTACATTGCATCCAAAATGCATACCATTAATAACATTAATTAAACAATGTACAGTAACTCTTTATGTCTTAAACTGTTCAACCGTATTTTTTAAAACAGATACAGTAAACATTTTTGTTCTGATCACGCAACTTGTTTTTATTTACAACCTAGAATTGCACCACTCAGTTCTCACACGTAATTAATTACAGTACTGTATCACATTGAGATAAGAAAACAATAGGAGGTGAAGCGGAGTGAGTTGGAGAGATTCTTGCCTTGTCCTGTGAAAGATGGGTTTTACTATAGAGACTGTATAATCAGTGATTAATAGTAATAATAATACATTATAATACTGTATATACATCATTGATTAATAATACATTTATAATATATAATCATTATACAGACAGATTATACAGTCTCTATAGGTTTTACTGTACAGTTCAGTATTTATGAATCTGAAAAGGTAAGTGTTTTGAACCTCTATAAATCGAAGTATTTTAAGATGGACCTTGATAAATCGAACCTCAATAAATCGAAATCCTTGATAAATCGAATTTTTGCCTTTCCGTTTGAGATTCGATTTATCAAGGTTCCACTGTATCTCGAAAACAAAGGCCCCATTTCAAAAACGTCACTGAACATTTTTGGTCAGAAATTTGATGTAGAATCTCTGGTAACCGGCTTTTACACCTTACATGGGACACCCTGTATAAAAAAGAATTTTCTAATTTGATGTATACGATTATATCTAGTTTCAAACACAAGTGTCATCTTCCTTTGCATGGTCTATAGTAATGATTGACAATCAAGACATTTAACAAAATTTTTGAATATAAATACTTGCTCGCGAAGCGCTACCTAGGCCTCCTCAACAATATGCCTCAAATCTTCTGATTCACCCGCCTCTTCCAGTTTCACTCACTCCTAAGCGAATCAGATTCTTTTCCACATCCTGCAGCCAACGAGTGCTATGTCAACCTCTTTTTTTTTGTTCATTCTGCCTCTGCATTCCTGTCTTTACCATATGGTGGTATGGTGAGCATTCCCAAATGGTGAGCTGATTCTTCAGTCTTGAACTGCACTATATCTTTGCCTAGTCTAAAGATGTCATTTATTTCGGCATTGCGTCTGATTCTCCATTCCCCATTCCCCATTAGTATAGTAATAATAATGAGTTGGATGATGATTGAGTTGGACCTGGTCATTATATTGAACCACGGATTCTTCTTGCAACTAACCTCTCAAAATTCCTCAATGAATTCATGTTTTGGGAGCTGAGAACCCATGTCTCACAGCCGGTCTTATGAGCTTTTTGTACAATTCCTAAAAAACTGACTGAGTATCACTGTAGAAATGTTTTTATTTTTAGGAAATGGACGCATTTAGCAATATTGGATGCCTAAATATCGATACATCGATTCAGCCATTTGCAGCATCTGCCTCATCATTTTTGCAAGTGAGTTTGCTGTCATTTTATAAATTTGTCAATCTAAGTGTTAAAAATTATTCCCTTATTTAAAATCTCTTGGAGCATGATAGACTCTCTAAATAGTATACGTTATTAAAACTTGTTTTGAAAGTAAAAATAAGAGTTTGAACATTGTCAAAATTGTTTTCATTAACGGATTATCAGTCCTAAGATTTTCAAAATTCGCTTATATTATCATTAGAAATATTCTATTTATTTTTTTGAAGGAAGAAACCCACATAGGTCTGAGATTTTCACGTGGGTAATGAGTTGGATGATGATGATTAATAAGTTAAATGATGGACCTTCAGTTTTAGGTGGGCTCCGAACCAGCGGGAAGTAGATTTACAGCAGAGAACAGAAGCTTTATTGCGGGCTAAATCTAACTAGATCTCAATAAGAGCTTTTTTTGCTGGTCATCCTAACTGGAAAAGCCCAAGCTCTCGTGTTTTATCTAATCTGACAGAACAGATACCTGACTTGGCTCGTTGCTATTCACTGCCCATTATGAACATGAACTTTTCTGTGGAAAGATCTACTTCATTAAATTTTTTAGATGTGTTCGAAATCTCATTGATACCACACGTTAGTGTTATGTTGGTCTCATAGAATGTAGAGGATTTGACTAAATGTAACATGAGATCTAGTCTCTTGTCATTGGTATGCCATCAGGGCTTATTCGAACTTACAAACCAATCCATTACCTCACTAAAAAACTGTTGATTTATAGTGATTTGATTTTAGTACACGAAGATGTGTTGGTAAATATGATAATATAAATAATTATTTGATAACGTTTATATTAAATTTCAATGTATGAAATAATTTCAATGTATGAAATAATTTCAGTGAGGTACATGAAGACGAATTATTATTACTTTTGTTTGAACAAGCACTGACTCTTCAAAAATAGATGACACCTCTTATCTGCATTGTACGGGTTTTCCATTCAGACCTATCCTTCTTATATTGTATTGAAATTCATAAGCCATGAATAGAGCTCTATACTATTTCAGCATCTCTATTTTTGTCTTTTCTTCTTTCTTTTGCCTTTAAAAAAATTAATAGCTGATGTTTTTTTTACAGGGATATAGACAAGATGAAGAGTTTATGGGTGGTGCTTCTTTCTATAACCAGAATAACTCTAGTGATGCCCCTCGTAAGCTCTACTTATTTTCTTTATAATTTTTATACTATAATTTTTTCGAAAAAAAAACCCGTTATAAATGTACATTCTATTCAATGCAGTATCCAACACCAGAAATGGTTGTCATTTTGTACGGTTACATTTCAGTGAGTAAGCAAAGTGGATGTAAAGCATGAATCATGTGCTTGGCAAGCTTAAATAAATTCAAACCTGAGTCGAAAATCACGAGTATATTGTGTCTGTAAACTGAATTATTTTTGTTATTATACTTACATGACTATTCTAGTTTCATACTTGATGTACATTTTTTACTTAATGAAGTTTAAGAAGTGATTTTTAATAAAAACTGATATGTTTTGCTGACTAAGCGCAATGTATTGTATATTTGAGTAACATGCTTTGTGTATTTTTACATGCTTGTGAATTATCCCAGAGCATGAGCCAGTATAATGATTAAATAAATGAAAGTAATAAATAAACGAATTTAACACCAATGTCAAAAAATAACTAGTTTCTATTTTTCAGTGTCGTTGCCAATTAATCAAGAACCAACACTTCAAAATTTGATCGATTTTCTTAATAACTCGAAACTAATCAACATTGGTGGAGATGAAACTGCCAACATTGAACAACCACATAAGGCAAGTATTAAAGATTTTGGTTAGCTCTGCCAGTGTTGATTTTAAGGGAAACTTTTAGGGAAAATCCAACTTTTCAGACAATAATGGCAGCGCCACTTCATGACTTTCTGTCTCTGCTCATATCACAAAGTTACAAGATTAATTGAAGATTAACGCGCCATTCTATATAAGAAAAACACTTGAATATAGACGCAATAGTTCAACAAACTTTAAAGTGTTTTTCTTATATAGAATGGCGCGTTAATCTTCAATTAATCTTGTAACTTTGTGATATGAGCAGAGACAGAAAGTCATGAAGTGGCGCTGCCATTATTGTCTGAAAAGTTGGATTTTCTGGTATCTCAATCATACTCAAGCAGTTATGGTTGCCGCATCCTTGGGTTACTCTTCTCTTGAAGCATAAGTGGCGATCAATGAGTAATTAATTATCTACGAAGAAACGAAACAGGTCTAGTGGACGCAGTCCTTAATTGAGCTGTTTTTCTTGATCATTTGAGTGGATTTGACCGATTTAAACTTTGCAGCTTTCCGCTTCTAAATTGCATTACACAGTGCCAGTATTTGAAGTTTGATATAATTTAAAGTTTAATTGTAATTCGTATAAATTCTTCAGGCGCACTGCTCAAAGTAAAAGTTGGAAAAGCTTGAGCCTTAGTTTACAGCATTACATGCAGTCGCCAAGTAAAACCTTGTAAGTATATTCTTTGATCTGCTTTCGATAAAGGTTAGGTTTAAGTGTTTGAACATTCTACATTGCTTTCTCAACTGCGCAATACGAATATAAAATAATTCAGTTTCAAAATGGTTAAACAGCGAAAAGTTTTAAAAGAATCATAGAATTATAAAATATTCTTTGAATAACACTGGAACTAAACCCTAACCTCTATAGAAAGCAGGTCGGAGCATGAAGTGTGGTGTACCCCGGCTAGACTTGAAAATACCTCGTAGAGGTTGTTGCTCCTAAAAGATTTATTAATACAGTATATTATTTCTGTACCTATACAGCTGGAATATCCCGACCTGACGACTAACGGATTCGAAGACTGTTCCAAGTCGAGCAATGGACTTGATCTGAGTGATTTGAAGATGAGTCTGCCTCATCTTGCCAGTCTGCACTCGCAGTTGCAAACGCACCAACAGCATCAGCAGCCCAATTCCGCATTAGCTCAAAGCATGCCGCTCAGCTTGGACTTGCCAACGCCAAAGACCAATGACAGTTCACATTTCTCGCCCATCTCTGGATTTCCTCGCAATCTGTCATCAATGCGCACAAATGGCCACTTGCCACAGGTAGGCTTCTATTCAGATGCACCTCTGCTCTTGATGGCTGGCATATGGATGCATTCAAAGCTATTCATTTTGTATACCTCCTTTTTTATTGCAGAAGATTTTAGCATAAGTATTAGACTTACGATTTCACTGATTTGTTTTTATACACAGATTCTGCTTTAGATACTAATTGTTTTTTTGTCAAGTTTTCCCAATGCCATCATTTAGATACAGGGGTCTCCAAACGGTTCAGCATCTGGGCCAAAATAACTACTCCAGTAAGCTCCGAGAGCCAGAACCATACTAATTTTTCTATTATCATCTACAATTTTTTTGCAATTTCTAGAGTAGACATCGAGTACCATCCCTGAACAAACACACACACTTTCTAAATTTGCTGGTTGAAATACATATCAACGTAAGGATATGGTTTCAATGTTATAAACATTCTACATGCATAGGGTGTTTTATGTAGCGTTATCAATAATTATTGTTATAATCACCAGTAATAATAAAAAAGTCCATACGAACATTGGTCCGGAAATGCTTTTTAAAGCCGCGTCTCCACCAACCGAACATGTCTGCCGAACATTGTTGGCGAATACAAAAAACGGGCAAACATTAAACATATGGGTCACCGAACATGTTCGTGAGTTCAATTGAAATGTTCGGCCTGTGAGCGAACAGTGACGACCAACAACAGGTTCCCGCCACTAACCCATTCCGATCATAATGTTCGAATGTCCACACCAAACCAACACCAAAAAATGATCGGTGACATCAGCTGATTCCAGCAAAAACTGTTCACCGAGCATGTTCAGCTGGTGGAGACGCGGCTTTAAAGAGTTAAGGATGGAGGAGGTTAGCGGCTATCCCCATTGAGCTATCATACTATCTGGAGGCAGCACTGACTAGAGCAATTGGCCAGAATATCATGCTGTCTAATTTTTCTAAGTCGGTTTGAGGATAAACTCCGAGCTGAAATACAATCTATAGGTAATAATAGTAATGATAATAATAATTTCAATTGAATTTATTTCTCAAATATAAACAAACAGTTTTATATACACTCAGCTGATCACAAAACTCGATTTGAAATGTGTGCCTATGGTGTTGTTGAATTTTGTTAAGTTGGCACTAAGGTTAGGATTTATAGATGGCACGCTTCGCTCCCAATCAGTATTATCTCTAGTGTTGTATTAATTCTAGCTCAGTGGCTATCCCCATCATAGTCCAGTAATTTTAGATCAAAATCGGCCCTAAAAAAAAAATGATACAAGCAAGAAACTTGGCACATATGTACTACTTTTCATTCTGAATAACATACTAAAAGTCGTCGGCGATAAAAGTTGTGCTTCAGCCGCCATCTTGGAAAATGGCGGCCAAATTTCAGTTTTTCCCGATTTTCTCAAAAACCATCAACCGCATCGGGAAAAGTTTCAAATAAAAAATGTTATTTTGATTAATATCTACAACTTTTGTTCTTTGCATTTTTTCAATATCTTCAACCATTACGCCATAAAATTAAAAATAAAAAATCACCTTTTTTGAAATTTTCTCAAACATAAAGTTTGACTCATGATTTCTCATTGAAATCAATAGTTGAAATGGCAAAATTCTCACCAAATCGATAAACCATGATAGGTAGCTCATTTTTATGATGGTAGACCAAGGTATTTATCACTCTAGAATTGTTCAACCCTTTATCTCTCACCAAACCACCCCCTAGCTTCCAATGTGGAAATTCATCTTATGATTTACAACCAATTATTTGCAATTGAAATGGAAATATCATGATGATTTATTACGAATAGGATTCAAAATGATAAATTTAAGTTTTTCAGTGAAGGAATCTGACACATGGCCGCCATATTGGAAAATGGCGGATAAAATCTAATTTTCTTGTTTACTTGAAAACTATTGCTCAGATTGGAAAAAAGTATGATTAAAAAATGATCGTATTCGTAATAAATCATCATGATATTTCCATTTCAATTGCAAATAATTGGTTGTAAATCATAAGATGAATTTCCACATTGGAAGCTAGGGGGTGGTTTGGTGAGAGATAAAGGGTTGAACAATTCTAGAGTGATAAATACCTTGGTCTACCATCATAAAAATGAGCTACCTATCATGGTTTATCGATTTGGTGAGAATTTTGCCATGTCAACTATTGATTTCAATGAGAAATCATGAGTCAAACTTTATGGTTTAGAAAATTTCAAAAAAGGTGATTTTTAATTTTTAATTTTATGGCGTAATGGTTGAAGATATTGAAAAAATGCAAAGAACAAAAGTTGTAGATATTAATCTAAAAAACATTTTTTATTTGAAACTTTTCCCGATGCGGTTGATGGTTTTTGAGAAAATTAGGAAAAACTAAAATTTGGCCGCTATTTTCCAAGATGGCGGCTGAAGCACATCTTTTATCGCTGACGACTTTTAGTATGTTGTTCAGCATGAAAAGTAGTACATATGTGCCAAGTTTCTTGCTTGTATCATTTTTTTTTTTTCAATTTCCTAAAATTACTGGACTATCAGTTTAGTTTTCAGAAATTTGTAGTGCATTTTTAATTGTAAATTGGTCAGGTTTTATATGTACGATCAGCTGAAAAATCGAATAGAACAAGTTAGAATTCTTACAGTAATTTTTTTAGATATTCAACAAAATATGCAAAAATGGCACATAAAACACGTTTTTCAAGTTTGAACTGTTCTACCTTCGTTAGATTTACAATTAACCTATAGTTTTTTCTGGAAAAACTTTAGAAAATTAAATTCTGGAGAGGAAATTTTGAAAACCCCAATAGCCAAAAACACACAAAAACATCATAAAGCTCTCATATTAATTAATAAAATTACATAAAAATAGCTAATAAATAACATTAACAGAATTTCAGCGAGGAAAACCTGCTGAAAATATTTTGGTTTCAAAATATTTTTTGATTTTGTCGCGGGCCTTTTGAGGCTTAGCTGTCGCGGGCCGTAGTAACGCCAGTTTTTACTCACAGGCTGAATATTTTTCTCATATTGTAACATGTTGTTGCTGTATGGATTCAAGTCAATTTTTACACATCGTGTTATTTAGGAATATTTCGCAATTTTTATTACATTTACATTTTTAAATGCTAGCAAGATAATCTCGAATTCGCTTCCCAGGGAATATTCGCAGTAGCGGAGGTCTTGGCATAATTTATAGCATTCAAGGGAAATTCGAAATTAATTATCTGATTTCTACACACTTGAAGCCAGTTCAAGGACAAAATTCAGAATTATTTTCAAGACATAATGCAACATCTTCAAATTGCATGGCTCTATGTATTATTACTATATATTGAATTCTTCAATTTCAAGTAGATACAATTATTTACTTGATACGATTGCAGGGATACAATGGATCACGTATGAATGGGGATGCTCGCCCGTTTCTGGAGCACTCTTCCTACAATATGGGCAATGGCAACAACAATAACAATCATCTGATGATGAACAACAATTGCGAAAAGATGCGCTATAACGGCGGAGTGATGCAGCCACAGCCGCCATATTCGGCCGCTTCCGCCGCCCACAACATGCATCAAATGCCACCGATGATGCCACTCGACCACATGCCGCCGCCGCATGCGATGCCGCCGCCGTTCCGTCAGAACGACATGTTTCCAATGGGCGACGGCTATGTTCCACAGGCCTTCTACCGCGGCATGCGACGTAACGGACCAGCCAGCGATCTGCATCTCTTTCTTGAGCAGTGCTATGACCAATTTAAGCATTTGGAAAAGGAGCGCAAGAAAACTGAAGCCGAATTAGCGCGACACAATCTTGGCAAAAAGGTGTCATCGGCCAACAACATGCCTGTTCCACGCTTGCCGCCTCAGCCGACCAGAGTCGACCGTCTCATCATCGATCAACTGCGTGAACACACCAGAGTAAGTCACTCATCGCAAAATATTATCTTTCTATCATTACATCAGTGCACGTATTAACAAAGTGACAGAAAAAAGAAAACTTTGTTACGTTGTGTAACTTTGTGGTTTAGCAATAAAAAAATATTGGTATTTTGCAAAATGTTCTTCTTTTTTCAGCAATATTCCAGAATTCTAATTTAATGAGTAGGGTTTGAGCTATTGTGAATTAAATGGCAGAGTATGCATATTTCGAAAACTTTGATGTATCGATATTTCTCGTAAACGAATGGCAATAAGAAAAATGTTTACTGGATATTTTTCGTCGAAATTCGATGTGGGTTTTGCGAGGCACTCTGTATAATTATTATCGTTTAGGTATTTTCTTTGACATCGAAAGTTATCCTACTTTTATTTCTGAGGATGAAGCCCACAGGTCTGAGACCTGTACGTGGGTAATGAGTTGGATGATAGTGATTGATGAGTTGATACTATATGTTGATGATAGTGATTGATAGAGTTGGACCTACAGTTTTAGGTGGGTTCCAAACCACCGGGAAGTGATTTTACAGCAGAGAACAGTGTCTTTTTTGCTGGCCAATCTAATCGGTCACCGTTACAAACAGGACCTACGAGAACGCAGCTTATCTCTATCTGATTGAACAGATACCTGCTACGACTCGCGGCTATCACTTTCCCAACTGAATTGATATTGATGAAGAATTAGAATGAATCACAGAAGCAAATGTATGTGTTGATTAGATGGTTTGGAAATGGTGAAACTGATGCTGAAATGTGTTTTGCAATGTACACCAGTGAATAAGATCAGTCTTTTGATCAGTATATCAGTCTACTAATGATAATATTTGTATAATCTATTGTTACAGGTTATAACTCTCATCGGTAAAATGGAGCATTTGATCGGTTCGGACCAAAAGATGCCAAATAGCGTCTCTGAAACTATGAACCAGTGGTCACTGGCTATAAAAAAGGTTCAGCAACATCGTAGAGAGGAGATTTCGAACGTTTCAAATCGCCAGCCGCATTTTATGCATCACCCGTCCCAGCGCACGGATGAGAATGGTTTGTACACTCATCAATTGCAATGTTCACATAGACATAAAATTTCTCAATCCGAAACATATATCATCGCTATCAAAACGCTAGATGATCATAATGATAATATAACCCAATAATAATAACAACAACAACAATAATAATAATAATGGCAAATGGAAGTCTTATTAGTTAGACTCACGCCATTTTACGTGACATTTCGGTAAAATATAAACAATCTTGCAAACTGATTATCATATCTTACTAATCAAGCAAATGCTTGCTTATGATAAAATGGGATGTGTTTGAATGCTGGACCTTCAACGAATAGAATGCTCCTCAACTTGAATGAACTTGAAGTATTTGAGTCACTTTTCCTAAAAAAAAAATTAATAAATAAAAAAAATATATATTTTATTACACAGTGACTGAATTTATTGAGGAATCTACTTTTCAACCTGAGGACATATTAATGTAAATTAACACATGAGCCCCTGATAAGGAGAGTAAATTAACACCCCCCTGATGATCCTGATAAGGAGATAAAAATTTGACGATTCCCCGATCCATGGACCGTGGCGAAGACACTGGATGTAAGATGTAAGAGTTATTTATCAAGACCAAAATACAAACAATGTGAACATTACGAAATTTTAATAGAGAATCCAAATCTAGGTTAGGTTTAAGTTTCACTAGAAAATTTCACTCTGAAGCACAATTACATTGTAGAGATTCATCACACACTACGAGATATTGTTTGATATATTAATCTCTAATGCAATATTGATTTGTTTTCAAGTTATATTTCCAAAGTCACTTACTTAATTTTGTTTTGTACAGCTTCCTATATTTCATTGATGATTTGATTAGTTTTGATCTATAACATACGTACATAATATGATCTGTGAAAGAAACTGAACATGCAAAGTACTGTGAACTTAGTAATGAACAGTTTCGAATTATTCAAACCGTTTTGAATTCCCTGTCAACAGTTCATAGCGTTTAATACAAATAATGGAATAGAAAGGTATCCATAAAGAGTTGAAATTAATAGCTATCCTTCTTAGCAGAATTTTTTCCTGAAAAAGTAAAAAGTCATCTTTTTTAAACGCATTACAAAAAAAGAAGAACTCTGTATCTACGTCTACGTTATAAAGTAAGTATTACTGGTTAGGAATTGATATCAAAACAGCTCAAAACAATTCATGTCTGTTCAAAACAATAGCATAATAAAACTGTTTTAGCAATACTTTGATTTTTTGACATTGGCTCTGGATCAATCAGAGCTCAGGATTTCTTCAAAACAGTGACGAAATTTATATTAAGCAATAATCACATCAGATAACATTTGAAATCAATTTTAATTTAAATTAAGAACCGAACAACAACAAACACGCATTCCTGTATTATGTTAGTGTAGTTAGTATATAATTGTAAATAAAATATTGTATGCAACTATTGTAACTACTTTTAAGATTGTATTTTGCCTATGAGCCACTCGTAAAATGATTAGAACACTAGTTTCACTCATGCCCTAACTTACAACTCACTTGTGGCTTGAAAACAGTCACAATACAATCCTTGCATATACTGCTATTTTGGGAGAACTTTCTTCTAAACTCTTACGAAATAAAAGTCATATTTTACAAAACAGCAAGGAAAGTGCAGTGCTTATACCGACTTTTGTTATCAATTATAAATAATTGTTTTGATAATCCATAATCCCTAACCGTACCATAGTAGAGAAAACGTGATTTAGGCGTACCAGTACATACTTGATTTCAGTAGGTAATTTATTTATTAGGTGACATAGAAAGACGTGATCTTGAAAGAAGATTTTTTGGTTTGGAGAATGCAGTTGTCATTGAATGAATATTTTTTTTGAAAATCATCTGAACAGTATCAGTTCCTATGAGGGTAAGTCAAGCGATTACGAATGAACAAGCAGATTTGGATCAGTAGAAATGTATCTGTGTAATAAATTATTATTATTGAGCTTTAAAACCGATTAAATTTAAGCCGATTTGAATGTAGCTGAATAATTCCTTGTTGAAGAAGTAGCACAGGAAACTGTAGAAAATGGATTAAGTTTTACGTAAAGTAGCTTTTCTAAATCGTGGCCTTAGCTCAATGAATAATGAATTTATTTCCCTTTTCAAAAATACAGTACAAAATATTTGAAAACTGTTTGAAATGAACTGACTACGTTCAACATAGATAAACGAGATAGGAACAAATTGCATCAAAAATGATTCCTTGTTGGAAATGATCATACATTTTATTCAAACTGAATTTATCAAATAAATTTTATGAAATTATTTAATTTGGTTTAAGTAATTTCAACATCAGCTTCAGACATCTCAGCTACCAAGAAAGATAGGCCATAGTGTAAGTCTTAAATAACTAGTGAAACTAATATGATGAATCCGTAAATCTTCATAATAATACGTTGGTGCTTTGAAATTCTCCATATTTTGTGCCTATTTGATGCTTGAGTATTATGAGTGGGGTAAATTCTAATTTTTGTTTGTTGTTTTAAGATATAATCAAACTGGGAAACAGCATCAAGGAGTTGTGCGCCTCGACACGTAAGGCGCGCACTTTCATGTGGATCGCCCTTTCCATCACTCTGGGCAGTAACCCAGCAAAAGTAAACCATTCATCTACAGAGGCAGCCGAAGGCCATGCTAATGCACAGGTTTCTTAGTCAGCCCACATCATCTAACATCTTCCTTCACTTTGTTCTATGATAATTATGATGTATGAGCTATTAATTTGAATTTGGTTGACGTATTGACGTACCTAGTATGTAACTAGTCAATTAATTTTATTGATTGACCGTCATCACAATATTTGATTTTTATGGTTGATCGACTGAAGTTTTATTCCAAATATTTCTACAGGTCCTTTACTTTTGAATCATTATTTTGTTATGTTATCGTTAAACGTCTACTGTTTTCAAATTCAAATTCTTTGAATTCAACTCTTACAGCTACTTTGCAATGCAGAACTCAATTTAATTGGCTAATATAACGCACTTTCCAAAGGTTTATGTCGAATGCTTCGTCGTTTTATTAACTATATTAAAAAAATATATATATTTGTATTCTATCTTGGTAACCTTTCATAAGTGTGTTATTGTGGTAAATGTATGACTGTCTAGATTTGGGAAGTGCGAATTTGTTTTATTCATAGATTTTGGGTAGCTTTGAACATTTTGTACAGTCAATTCTGCATAAGTAATTCGATGTTAGATATTGGATGTTCCAAAATAAATCTCAAAAGGCTTAACAGCAATTAATGTTAGTTGATTGTTCCAATGTTACATTACAATATTATGTTGGTAGTTATTGTTATTGACGTTGATTTTGATTTTATTATTTATGAAATCAGGGCAGAATCTATTATTATAATAGCTTTTCATCCTGTAATTTATCAACCTACAACATTTGTGGGGATTTAAAATCTGAATTGATTGTATCTAAGTACTGTGTGCATTGTTAGACAAATGAGTGATGAGAATCCGAGCGATAGGAGGGCTTCTCAAATCGGATACCTGAAATTTGTTGAAGCTCTAGTTAGTAATTTGATGTGAGGCAAAAATGAAGTTTCAATTCCAGTTTGCTTCTACACTTGAAATAATTTAATAAGATCGGGATTGCCATTCAATTGTAAACTTAACAAAAAAATCAAAAGTCATTCTAAATTAAAATTTCATATCTCTAGTATATGCTCATAGATGTATGTTAGGCGTGTTTTAAGATAGTGATTACGATTAGTCGATTTGTCCTTCAGATTAATATGCTCAATTAATATGATTTGATTTTCATGATGGACTACATTTTCTAATATCAGAATGTCATAAAAAGTTTAATTTGAATTTTTTGCGACTAACGACTGAAAACTTGAATTTTGATCAAGTGCATAATTTTCTATTAGATTATGGCTTTTAGCATTATAAAGTATTACTTTGCTTTGGAAATTGGCCTATTTACAAATGGTTCTATTTCAATAATAATTTGTTAGTGCAAACGCTTTCTAAGTTCATTTTGGAACAATGTTATTTTTACTAGGTTTATAGTTTTCCTCATATAGATAGGTGGGAATAATATCAAAATAATCTGATGTAACAAAGCATAATATATATTTAAATTAGATTTTTTGTACTTTTGTATTAACACCAGCCATGACTAACTACTTTTTTGACTGTCTAAATAATAATTGTTTTCAGAATTGTAGTACTTTGCTTTTGAATAATAATTATTATACGCTTTTCTCGTAATGGGAGAAATGTTACGGCCTGCTACTGTTGTCTTGTAACTGAAGCCTACAATGAACACGACGTAACAATGTTACTTTAAAGAAACTACTACTATATAGATAACATTTATTAGATTTCCTTAGACAATCCTGTTTTAATATGCATGTGATATGATGTAACAAGTAATAATATAACATATGAGACCAAAATCGTTTTGAGCCCTAGAATTTAAAGAACATGTTATCTTATTTTCTTTGTGATGTTGAAACAGCCTTTGTGTAAACGGTGTAGATAGATTAGTATAATATTCTCGGTAATCCGTAAAAGGATGTTGATATTGTTGTGTCTTATCACATTTAATCTAAAAGAAGAATTTTCACCTATCTGTTCGAAGTTGTATAAACAATCAGTATCGTTAAAGGGTAATTTAATACTTGAATTAATGTAATTTATTTATAGAATGGAGCTTTGTGCAATAATTTTGAATTAAAATAAATCCTGCTCAAATTCTAATTCGTTGAGCAATAAGACGTGGATGAAAATTTGGTTCTGTAGTTTATTATCGAATCTACATTAGATTGAAAGTTCCATGGAGATATTATGCCCAATGCATAATTTTCAAACTAGTCTTGGGAAAAATTTCGTTGAGTATTTTATTCTTATTTGATTTTTAAATTTTTATGTAATAGGTAGTGGGTTGGTGCATGGAAGTTGAACATTATATTTTCAATCAGCTGTATTATTCTCATCGATAAGAGTTTTTCTTAGCATTATCATCAGCATTCAGCATTCTAGATGTCATATATGAATGTTTCTCTAATACCGTCTACTTGCTATTTTCATTTCCAGTGTCCAAATTTTACAAAAATAAAAAAATTACAGAAATTATTTCCAATCATTGCGAATGTAATTTATCAATTTTCATCAATATCAAGTTTAATGTGGCTTCTGTCATGTACACCAATCTATTAATAGGATATTCAATTTTTTCTTACCAACTACGGCACCTATTTATAATGTTTTTGTACAGAGTGCACCACCCACTGTTGGCTTGCCGCCTCATACAATTATTTATTGAAATTAGTATTAAAAAATATGTGGAAATTGAAAATTTCTCCTAGTACAAGTATAACCTGGAATGTTTGTAATGAAAGTTTTGATATAAGCGACCAAAGGCTGTTTGATTGAATTTTACTACTAGAAGGATATTCTAATTGTATGGGGTCTGAGTTTTTCCCACCAGCTCCAATTTTTACCATGCAATGCTCTCTTTATTAAAAAAAAAAAAAAACAAACAATGTAATAACTTTATTGATACATCTTTGGCCATATCAAAAAAAATTACTAGTATATTTTGGGTCCAGGATATTTTAACTCTTGTACTTTAATATTTTTGTCTATTATAAACACCAAGAAATATTATTATCAAGAAATTGGTTAGCCGTTGCTATAAAAAATTCTCATTTGTTTTCAAAATGTCTAGCACAAATTTTGTGTGTCTAAATGCTTGTTCATTTTTTCATTCTATAAATTTCGTTACTAGTTTTTCTTTTCATTCTCATAACAAGGTGCTATTAAGGTGGCTTTCAACTATCATAATATTGAATTGATTGCTATGTACTCCTAATATTTATCACATAATCAAACTCAATTTTGTGTTTGAATTATTACTTTTATTTCTTATTGTTTCATTTTGTAATCAAATAATGATGAACTTTAATAATAGTCAAGTTTGATTTCATGGTCATGAAACGCATGTGTTAAGCGAGCTATGTCCTATTATTATTGTTATAAGTTTTGCCACAACATAGTTAATTGACTATAAATTACGAATATTGAAAGAGTTAGATGAATCAACTACTGTCTCTAATCTTTGAAAATAGAAGTGATCTGATTCCCATTATTACAAAATTCCATTGAAATGCAAATTGTCGTGCTTTTAATTGCATACAATTTCTATTATTGTATAATTATTCTGTTATCAAATTTTCTAACACTGAACGCATTATAAATGACATTTGCCTTGCATATCATTTGATACAAAAAATCTGACTTGATTAACGAAATGGATTTGTTTTTTCTTACGAATTTATCACGTCAATAATTGAAGATACGCATCTTGTATTGACCAGGGTGATAATGCCAAATTATGCATTCATAAGCTACAAATTCACACAAAATTCCGCCTGCATAAAACAATGTTTTAATCAATGTCATTTGCATGTCTTCAGAGATTTCGATTTCTTGTTTATTTCAATGAATTCTGTCTTCCATGATTGTTTATCTTCTCATATATTCATATTACTGTATAATATTTCCCCCCTGATTAATCGTTATAAAAAAAAATTCTATCGTCATGTTTTCAATTTAGTTTTTATAATTACTGATGATTATTTTTCAATCTAAAATATATTTTATTCAATCTGGTATTGAATAAAAGTAATGAAGTGGTCATTTAACTACAGACGCTCTATCATTAAATTATTAGTAAATTGGAATTAATCATAAATTAAATCGAAATAATTTTTTATTGTTTCTGTAAGACACAAATTTTCATATAGATTTAAATAAATCATACATCTGGTACCCATTGATTTGGCCAAAGAATTTTTTTAAATTAATTTATTTGTTATAATTATTGTTAAAATTAAAAGTACTCAACTTGTTAGCTAATAATGAATTAGAACTCTTTGGAAACTCAAGTTTGATAATACTGTAGATTAGCACATTAGAATTGTATAAGACTTTGATATGTCAATAATTGTTCTAGCTTATTATACATGAACATTGAGATGAAACTAGTAAAAGGTAAGGCTCTAGATTGGTTGTTTTGTCAGATGCATTGCGACTTTTTATGCATAGGCCTAGAAAGGTAAAATTGAAGTGAAAGGCTTTTGTCTCGTTTGAAACTTCTCTTTAATTTTTGATCAATATCAGAATGAATACTTTATTGACTATCATAATAATATTAATCTTATCTAGTTACTTTTACAAAAGATTTTAGGCAACAAAAAAGTATTGCATCCATGTTTAGAGACTCCTGTATTTTAAATGTTTTCCAGTAGAAAATGAATTGTCTATTGAGTGTTAATAAATTCAATGGCTTAAAATATGGACGTATAAATATGCTCACCAAAATTTGCTAGTTTGATTGAAGAACTTCTTGTTGATTTGCATAAGTAAATTAGCATAACCTTCAAATTTTAATTGATTTGTAAGGCTTCAAAGTTGAAACTCCCTTGTTTACATTTCCATCAAATGAGTAATACTTGGGTGAAACCAAAACACCTACATGGAAATGGTGGTTTTTCGAAATAATTACTTTCAATTTTGATACGCATCTGCCGATTCTGAAAAAAAAAATTAAAAAATTACGCTCATTCTTTTAGTACAAAATATTCAACTTTGAAACCACCAATTTGAAAAGACTTTCTTATCTCATTGAGACTCTGCACTTATTTGAACAGATTAATAGAATAATAATAATAATAATTTGAAAAGTAGACTATTCATATTTATACGTCACTTACAGAACTTTTATATGAGAAAGTTCAGTACTATTAGCATATTAGTGTACTGTATGTGTGTTAATCGTTGTTTATCCACTACTGAGTAGAGAACCAAATAGGAATATGTGAGTTTTGGATACTCTAAATATTTATTTGATGTGAACGTTGTCCTAATCTTCACATCTAAAGATAATAGTCAATGTGATTAGAAAAGAAAATAGTTGTAGTGTTATATATTTTTCCTTTATTTATTTTCTTCTCTGGTTCTATCCTCATTATAACTATAATGACTTATTAATACTACATGTTTATTCAGATGTTAACAGAGAGTTTGGTTTATAGTTTTATTTCTCGAAATATTTATATTTATTGCTATATTTTTACATAGAAAATGATGTATTTAACTCCTTTTTTAGTTACCATAGGAAATTGTATTGTATTTACACCAGTATTTATAGCCACAGGGGTTGTGAAGAATGGCTTACTGTTATTGATAAATTAATATTATTGTTAATTTTATAGCAATCTTTCTGCGTTTATTTACTGCCAAAGTGTTGTGCCTCCTAAATTGAATAGTATCAATTGATGGGAATTTTCTAACGTTTCTTGAAGTATAGATGGTTTAGGTAACAATTTAGTCGGGTTGTAATTGATTGCTAAAGAATTTAGTATAAAATGACTCTTGTTCCAGAGTAGTGTGATGTCTAAAACTTGTTATAGTCTTGTTCTGTCTTCTTTTTTCTAACTTGATAATAATGATAACGATAACAACAATAAATTAGTAGTTTGATATGAATGAAAATGAACACTAGAAGGAAGTTTATGGAAAAGGCTTTTTAATGTTTCAAGTCACATAATCTCTTATTAATTGATGAAATGGATGTGTGGATCGTTTTGACGAAATAATTGCAAAGTTTTAACATTCAGAACAGAAAAGCCTATTAATATCGGAATTGATTTGAAATATGTCAACAGGTAATATTTCTTAAATTGAATAAACATAATAATAGTTACGATGATGATAATAAAATAATACTATCACTATAATATTCACTGTATGTTGGCATTAAAGCATTTCGTGTTAGGCTATGTCCTTTTTACACAATAGTTGTTCAAAACTGTACTGTAAACCTATTCTTAATTGAATCTAGTAGCTGGAGCCTCTCAGCACACCTGTGTAAGCAATAGTTAGTAAACCTCTAGTTAGATAAATGTGCAATGTATGGGCTTGCTTTTAATTCCCTTATTCCCGAATTAAAAAGCGGAATATGCAACGATTTTTCAAATCCGTCTGTACCATTTTTGCACTCGCACAATCTTATTTGTTAATTGAGACAAAATGTTTAATCGAAAATATTTATTATTAAATGGGCTGTGGTAGTTCTTTAATATTTAACTGTGGGTGATAATATATGTATATCCCTTAACTGATAATTTGAAAATGAAAAATATTCTATGTAACATTGTATATGCGTAATATTTAATGTATTAGAAAATGTTAGTATAGTGCCATCGGACCAGATGTCTAGGAAAAGGAATTCTCTTAAACTAATGTACTTGTATTGCTCACTATATAATATTAAATATTCCTGCCCACGCACTTTGCGATAATTGATATTTATATTTGTACATTTTCAATGTTAACAATTTTATTTTCTTATGGAGTTAGAAGTTGGGTTTCAGATATTTATTTAGTTTCATATTTTTACTTATTATTTAGCTTTATTTTAAGAAATATTTTTCCGAAAACTTTGTGTTCATTACAAGGTCTACCAATTGTTTGCTGAATTGACACTTTTTCAATTTAATTTCTTTCGAAGATCCGTTTTTCATCTATGTCCAAATCTATCTATATCATGCTTATTCACTTTAATTTTACTAACTAATTTTTGGTAGAGAAATATTGTGGAAACGTGGTGAAGTTAAACAAAAGTTGGGTTGTTAGTAAAACAGAGTGGATAAGTTGACATTTCTAGTAATAATATGTATTATTTGTTGATAAAATTCGACGTTAAATAGCATTCATTAGAACTTCAAATCTTTGAAAACAAAATTAAATACATTATATTTAGCAAATTGATGTCTAAAATCTTTAACTGTCATATTTTTATGTGTTCCAGATTTGTTTTAATTGCATTTCAATTGGAGACCTTAAATAAAATATATAGTTCAATAATGATTGTACGAGGGCCATTTTTTCCAAACCTCCGATTGGCTACAAATAAAAACCAGTGAATATTTGAAAAAATATTTTATTACCAAAATGTATGTTCACCTATGTTTACTTCTCAACATGATCATCTTGAAGATGAGGCATTTGTCATATCTATAGACAAACTTTTTAATACTCTTTTCATAAAATGTTGCCGCCTGTGAACTTGAATGAGTCTCGACCTTGTCTTGAAGTTCCTCAGTAGTGGGAAAGTGCTGACCTACAAGACAGCATTCCTTCAGTTCGGGAAAAAGATGAAAGTTTCTCGGTGCTAGGTTGGGACTGTGAGGTGGGTGTTCAAAAATGTCCCATTGAAATTGCTAAAGAAAATTTTGGGTTACACCGCCATTCTGAAAGCGGGTTTCGCCATGCAGTATAAACATTCCAAACGTCAACATGGCTCTGTTCTGGATGGATCGCCGCAAATGTTGTAAGGTTTGGTTATAGAAAGCTGCATTTATTGTGCAAGAAATGGCTTGGAGGTTAGCACTTACCTACTTCTGAGGACTAGGTCAAGACACGGTCAAGACTCATTCAAATTCACTGCCAACAACACTTTAAATAGGGTATTGAAAATTTTGTTCACATGTACAAATGCTTCAATCCTCATGGTGATTATGTTGAGAAGAGAACTTAATTGTACGTACATTTTTGGTGATGGACAAATTTGTTGATATTCAGTAGTCTTTTATTTATAGTCCATCGGAGGTTTAAAAAAGTGTAAATGGCCATCGTAATTTGGGACTTTAGTCCTGGTAGAATTTCTTGATCAGGAGTGAAACAATTGTTAATGAACTGGAATAAATTTATTTAGAACAATCAGCTTGGTCCTAATTCAACTTCAGCATCTAGCGCATTTCCATTAATATTAATTGTGCCTTAATGTTTTACATTCGTAATATTGTCCTTGATGATTTTGACAATGTGCCTCTCCTAATCTATTCGAATAATTCATTTTTATTCATTTCATTTTCAATGTACAGCATAATGAAGCATAAGGTTTGACCAAATTTATAATGTTTTCTGTGATATTTCTTTGAAAAGCTTTTGTGTACAGAATGATGCGAAAAGTGGAATATTTTTATACTTAATTGACGATTGTGTTTAAATTTCGGCGAGATTGGATTATATTATTGAAATGGAAAGCATTTTGTGTAATAGCGAAGAGAGTAGTTGGATCCCGAAGTCACTGGTTAGGCTCCTTTTCATGAAGTTTGGGCTTCATTATTAAAAACATAAATTCTTACTTCAAATTAAAAACAGCAACAATTATTGATTTTAGTTATTTACTTCGGTAAGCAAACAGTATTGAAATTTATTGCTAGTTCAACAAAATTTACTGTAACTTTATTTGAAAACACATCTTCATTCTCATCAATTTAGTAAAATGAAAATAAAACTTTAGTTCTGAAGTTTTTATCCCCCCCCCCCCCTTGAATAACAAACTTATTTTCTACTGTTATTTTACAATATCATAGCATTTGATAGTATTCAACTATCTATCATTCCTCCAATTGTTTTGGAGAATATATTATGAATAACCAGTTTAATTTTATTTAATGAAACTATTCTATGTAGATTTGTTTTGGGGAAAAATTGATGTATTATTCTTGTAAGAGTTTGACTTTAATTTTCTAATTATAATTTCATTCCACCATTCATCGATAGTGTTTTCAATTATTCAATCTTAGAGGATTTTTTAGCTCCAGTTTCATAGCTTGGGATTTTCCTATATAGGAGATATACTGTAGTTTGGAACGTGATAACCTTAATGACCTCTAAATTTCCAGCACATAATACCTCATAAATTTAGAATTTCGCAGACTTTATCCGAATGTAAACTAAATGTATTTTTGTAACAGATCGCTTGTAATAAATTATACTGAAATAAGTTTCTAAGTCATTTCGCTCAATATTAGATTTAGTCTGTTGCGGAATTGTGGAACAAGATGGATAATGAAAATTTATCTGGCTCAACTCTATTATCGGTATGGAACATAGTTAGAATTATCTAACTTTAATGGTTGATCGCTTATTTGGTAGTGGAATTTGTAACTACGTACTATCAAACTCTTTTATACAAGTGCGGTAGATTAAATTATTTCAATAAAAATTTGTAGAATAAATGACAGTAAAATTTAATGAAAAATCTGCTGTCATTTGGTGAAACTATTGCAATGCATGATAAAACTAACTACAGGGTATCTTGATGTTATAATTAATTGTTTAAAAAAATTCCCTCAACGAAATTAATCAAGAACACCACAATGAAAATCAATTTTTTAAATACGAATCACTTATTTGTACTGTAATTTAAAAAACATTCACTGCTTTAGGATGCTACTTTTAGCAATCTTTGCAGTAATTATTAATCGATAATTAGTTTTAAAGTGACTGAAGTTGAATTTGACCGTCAGCTGAATTTCGTCAATATTTGAAAAACTAAGAATTGTCACAGTTGATGTATTCATAAGCGTCACAATTGATGTTAAACTATTTAAGATACAAAGTATATTATAGTAACGAATAAATGTTGATATAAATATAAAATATTATATGTTTTCTGTGTTGTAGTTGGTGTATTTGTTGGAAATTGATAGCAAACTCATAAATAAATCATGTTTGTCCCTCATTTACCCATCATCATCATTTGTGATCAAATCGCTTACTAGTCAACAGTATTATGTTGAATAAATTAAAAAAATAACAATTGTTGATCTCCTGTGTCAAAGATCCTTCTTGTCCTGGATAGATTTCAAATTTACTGTAATAATTTACTACTATTGGGTGTACTTCAGTGTTTATGCCGAGTAACAAATTTTAGAGATGATGTTATCCGGTGTTAGAATTTAATCAACTAAGAGCTGTTTAATATTAACTTATGACTTGTATTTAGAAATTGTTGAACTTAGAAAATTTAGTCATGTCTAGAATTTATTATATGTATTATTGCAAGAGCTTATTCTTAAATCAAACTAATTATTAACAATATCAGTAGTTTTTGTCTGTGTGTTACTCTTACTCGAGAAAATGTATTATCATTATCTTTCACAATTTGGTGGCAATAAGAAGATTGAATTTAGATGGTTCTAGTGTTATAAAATGACCTATAGTAGAAAGCCTTTGTGATAGTCAAGCAATATGTTTAAACTAAACGTTCAAAATGAATATCATACTGCATTGTGCAATACTAACAAGCTCTTCAATTAGCTAAACGAATTTGAATCAAAATTCTGAATTAGAAAACGATATCTATTTCATTTAATTTTCTTTATAATGTTTTGCTCTCTTGCATAAATCATATAATCAACATTTTTATTTGTAAATGATCAAATAAAATCGCACAAAATCTTTCTCTATCCACTACGATCGAAAATGAGTGAGATATGTGTTGTGATTTTTTATAATTACGCGTAAATCCTGCCACTTATTTCATCATATTTAGAGTTTTGTAAATTTATTATTAAGACATGTCAATAATTGCATTTAGTTTCCCCAATTTATTCTATCACAAATATCAATTTTAATGTTCCTTCACAAATATTGGTTATTATTGAATGAATGAACCCATTAATCGAGCCCATATCTTGTCATTCTTTTTCAATTTTAGTGAGGTATCTTTTTTGTTTTTTCTCAATGTACATTTTGAAAATTGCAAACAATAAATTGTTTTGATGTTTCATGCTGAAGACTATTATAAATTTTGTAAGTAGCAGAAAACTTCGAGTTGATTCAAACCACTATAAAAAGATCTGATTTCATTTTAGTGTTCCTACAGACCGGTTGTATAACTGCTGAATACTTGATACATTCTGCTTGATAATGTGTGTAATTTCGAACTCCATTTTTTTCAATTGCAAATCTTAAGACTTATCCACTGTAATCTTGAATTCTCAATCAGACTTCCCTCCGATTTTTGTTGTACTTGGGTAGCTTCTATTTACCATTGCTGCTTTATATATGAAATACCGATTTTTTTATGGGGACCAATGTGTAATTACGTACAAAATTATCTTATATTATTTCAAATAAATTTGCATATAGTTTTTCAGTGGCGATGGTGATGTTGCTTATAAATAATATCTGATACGGTACAATAATGATGGTCAAATGTCTTGTAAATGATCTGGTGATTGATGAGTAGTGTATCAATAATATTATTGTCTATTTGAACGAACATAGGATGTGATAATAAGACTGTTAATAGAAGAAAAGCATTTAAATATAATAAACTCGACACATTAATTGTGGTATTGTTTGTTCCCTGAAAGAAAACTAGTGTCACGCATGTACAAATTCTCGAGTAATGAGGCACATCGAAAATACTGAATTGCTTGTGTATTAATGTTTATCAAAAGTTGAATGTTATTTATTTTGTATTTAAAAATCACTTATAAAATATCGGTTGTGCGGTAATATTTTATAGTATAAAGCTAACACAATTCTAAATGGTAGATGTTTGTGCAAGACATTTAAACATTTGAGTGACCTATAAATAATATGAATTTTTTACAATACTTGTATCTGATATTGGATTCGCCGAACTGAATAATTGATAAATAATCCATTAATTAAAACTATTTTTATGTGATCGAAAAATTCTATTAATCATTCAATTCCTTTTGAAATACAGTTGAACTTTCACTTGAAGGTTATATTTTGAATAAATTAAACTTGTTTTACATTGTTTTACTCCTTTTTTACCTTTTTTCAGTTACCAGTGTTTCTTGCATACATACAATTTTATTAGTAATAATAACTTATTCTTCAAAACTAGGTAAGCTTAATTTGTAGGATGAAGTCAAGCTAATTCACAATAAATTATTTTAACTGAAGAATTTCCTTTTCCTGTAGCATAAATCATTTAGTGTTTCTTTTGAAATTACTAAAGTACTAAAAAAAGTAATAACGAGTACCAATTTCCAGATTTTAGCTTTGTGCTCCACATACTTGTAACTCTCCTTTTATTGGCTGACTTTCATTTTATTATTCGGGTGCAATTAAATGTTTATGATATTTTCATCTTACTCTTTATTACGTAGATTACTAAATTTGAAAAGCAGTATTGAATTGATTGAAAATAATGAATCCCAACTTCCAGGTTCACCTCAGCAAACTACTAAGTTGAATTTATGCGTTCTTTTCAATTAGCTGTGCTAAAACAACGAATCACTTATTAATCCATAGCACAAACATCTACCAGATCTCTCCTATTGTTTGATGGTATTCAAGTGTTTAGAATACAATCTTAATTGTGTGATAGTTGATTTTTGTATAACAGATAAATTGAAAATATTTCATTGTAATTTGCTTTTTTATTGTATGTCACTTAGAATCTCAGTGGCAGTTTTGCATAACATTGTAAGCACAACGAAACATATCAGGTTTTCCTCTTGAATTACTAAGCATTTCAAACTCATCATTATATTATATGCATTTCCTTTTCTTGCATTGCCAACCGTTTCTATGTACGGTATGATGACTAACTGATAACTTACTCTTCCATTTGATTTGCCAGTTCCAATGTAAAACAGATATTCCTGTACTTTGAGATTACTACTGTCACTATATATAATGCTATTGAAAACACATTCATCCCTTAATTTACTTCTCCATTAAAATTCAGAATTTTTCGGAACTATTGTTTCAAGTATTGGTTTTGAGCCCTTCCATGATATTCTTTGATCACATTTCGATTGGCATTTTCTATGCAGATTTTCTGAGATGATATTTTCATTAATGTCAGCAGGAACACCTCATAATTTATTTTCCATCCTGTTTAAAATGGATGAAATGCTCAAACATTTCTATTTTTTAATCATCTAAGTGTTTTTTTAATAATCAGTAAGAGCTGGTATCGACCTGTTTTATTGTTGAAATTAATGTTAATAGTTTCGAGTCAAGACTTTTTCAGAATTATACCGGTTTTTGAGTCAAAATTACTTTAATTTTTCTACCAAATTATTCCCTATACTGGAAGTAATTATTTCATAACTGCGCGTATACTATACTAACTTTTATCTATCTTTCCGATTCCTAATTGGTTAGGTCTATATAAAAAATAATAATTCATTTAATCTTTTTTCAATTACGAACATATAGTATATAGTGATAGAGTTTTCGTCAAAATACTTTCTTTTACGTCATCATCAGTCAAATTTTTTGCATCAAAGTCAATACTTGAAAGAAACATAGTTCTCAACTATTCATCTGATTTTGGAATGCTTTTCTAGGTCGAATTAGTCCAATTTTCATACCAAACTTATTCAATTAATTGTACCAAAGAACTTGAGCTCAACACACCTTCGTTGGCTTATGTGTTGTGTTCATTAGTAAGAATTTTATGTTTTGACCACATTGTTGAGATAATTTAAAATTCTGGGCCATTAAGGTGTAGTATACAGTTTTGTTTCACAATTTTTCCTAAATTTAAGGTTTTCACTTGCAACTTTATCAACTAGTCACTTGTAATCAAGAGTGGACTGGAGATTCAAATTTATTTACTGTCTTCCAATCAATTATTTGACAGCTATGTGTGGAATGTACACCTTTTTGGTCCTTCATAGTATTGTTTTCTACATAATATAATTATTCTGGTATTATTTAATTTGCATTGTAATTTAAATGAAATGTTTTTACACTATAGAATATAGTACTGATTAAATGTCATGAATGGTGCATTTGTCATGGGATGCTTGACTCAATCTTTTATACCTACACTTTCTTACAGATGGCATCAAATATATCTCAGCGATTTGATTATATTTTACTAGGCTTTATAGATTTTATTTAATGTTCTAAACTCAACACCAATGTATTGAACTGACAATTCAAATATAAAAGTAATATAGTTAATATTATTACAGTTTATAAATAATAATCAATTTATAATTAATTATTCAATCACTATAATAACAATAGAATTTTGAATACCATTGTTTCCTAGAAGTGTTTCATCTAGTATCTATTTTTGTATTTGAAAGTCAACACTGTATTTTTCCATCTGAATATTTCATTTTAAAACATTTGCTGAATTGTAAATTTTGATGAAGTGTTTTGTTATCAACTATCTGTATGCATCATTTCTGCTTTGCTAGAGTTTTCACAACGTTATTATTAGCCTACTGGAAAAAGGGTACTTATAATATTGCTTTTTTCCCTTCTATTAAAATTATTTTATCCTCCAACCTAACACTTGTGTTATTAAATGTCTAAGCTTTTATACCAACATAAAAAAGTGTTACTTTCCATATTCAAACGAAATGAACTTATTTCTTCTGTTGAATTATTTTCAAGAAATTTGGAAATATTTCATAGTTGATTGATAAACTCCAGTATCATCACAACGCAAATAATCATTCCCAGTTTTCTTCCATCAACCTTTTCTTTATTCCTTCTTAAAATTATAGGCTTCAAATCTTTTTCCATTGGATAAGTATTAATAAAATTTGTCGAATACGAAACAAGAACCCATAAAGGTTCGTCCGTTTCGGTGTGAGCATAATTTTCTTTTGGATGGTGTTCTAGTCTGTTTTGCTTGGATGCAATTATTTCTACGGGTTTAGTGTGTAGTTGTTTATTATTTTTATTAATATTCCTCATTTTCATATTTTTATTTTGTAATCTATTGTCTTCCACTACGATTTCAAGTTTGTAATATTTTAGTGTGCAATTTAGTTTCATATGTAATTACAATTTCTCAATAAATTACAACTTCACTGAAATAAACGTATTGTTTTTTTTTCTAAGCTAAAAATATGCAATAAGGCATTCAAACATTTTCATGTAGAAGTGACTAATGAAATTTCTTATTTATACGGCTTGTGAAAAAGGAAAAATTGCCTAGATTTTCCATAACTAGTATTCATGATTAACAACCGTATTTGAATAATAATTTTTCAAGCAGCATTTTGAAAGGCAGGCATTTAATTCATTCGTATTTCATACCATAATTTTCAACATACTGTAGTTACTTTTGTCTTCCATTCCCATTTGATTAGTTTAAAAGAATATTTAGTATTTTTTCAATTTACTTTGCAACACAACACAAATCATTGACAGCTGCGCATCTATAGTATTTTGCATTCTTTTTATCTTTAACATCAGAATTTCGAATCACAACTGTAGACAATTTTTTATCTTAAACTCTTTTTAGGTATTTCTTGTCCATGGTCATTTTATTAGAGCGTTATTAGACAACTTTATTGGCTTGAAATTGTTTAAATTGCTGTAGTTTGGAAATTGTATATGTTGTTCGGTTTTTATAAGACAGGATCATCACATAATTATGGCGATAAATGATATTTTAATGATTAACTTAGGATGTTTGCATACAGATAGTTGAAACCTTCGTTAAAAATATTCTCCTCAATTACTATTGTACTCTTTCTAAAAATTTAAGTATTATCGATATTAGCTCCCTTAGCCTTGTGTTATCAAGCAGGCGCTAAATAGAAAGCAATAGTGTATAAATTTGATGTAATTGTCGTTTTTTAAAAAGAGGTGTTTTAGAAAAGTGTGTAGACACAGATTTTTTGTTGTACTTTAACTCTTTATAAAGTTTCAAATTTCTTATGCAGCAACCAAATGAATTAGAAGTTATTTTGATATGGTAGTTAATCGATAACTCTGGTGTCACCTAAGGCTTTATATTATGGAATGGAAAATAATTTTCTAGAATATTAGACATTAGTGGTTGAAGGAATTGTTTAGCTTTTATTGTTTCTTGTGCAATCATGTTATATTTATTAAAGTGTCCTTTCTGTACCATTGATTCAATAGATGGAAAATGTTTCAGTATCAAATGGAGTATTTTATTGATCAGCCATCCTCTTTATCTTCCGTTCCCAGACCTCTTATTGTCACTAACATACGATAATATTAGACTAGTAAACATACTACGCTACTTCTTAAAATGATTGTGTATGCCTATTTGCATGTATATACAGTAATTTGCTAAATTGGTTTAAAGTTCGATCAGGAAGTAGCATAAAAGCTATATACCAATCATAGAGTAGTTGGCCCGTATCAAAAACTGTTAGTTTGACGTGTGGACATAGAAGAACTGTTATTTAATAAGTCAATCTATGTCACTTTCAATTTCACAACGATTCCTTCCGACTTTCAATATTGACTCTGTCCAGCTGGAACATTTCCTATATAGAACAGTAGACGTTAAACATCATACATTAGACATTAGTACCCTCATAAATTATTCTACTGAGCTGACCTATCACGAAAATAGCATTATGGCGAAAAACATGAAATGTATATTGCTTTCAATACTGGGTAATTATGCTCCTTTTGTCAGATATGTATAAAAATTGAATTATGGTCGATTTAACTTATTGTTTCGCTATAAAAATTAGCCTGTACAATTGAAAAATTTTACAATAGATAAATCCCAAAATAATTTTGGAAAACTGCTATTGAAACTTTGATACTTGAACAATTCTCCCAGCTTGAACATTTACAAGCTTAAAACACTTGAAACAGTACGTCACTTGAAATTATTGAATTTATATAAATTATAAGTTAGATAGCCGAGTGATATTAGATTAATTTTTGGGGAATTGATAGCCGAGTGCCGTAGCAGGTATCAGTTCAATCAGAGATAAGCTACGAAACTCCTGGGCCATCTTTGTAACGGTGACCGATTGGATTGGCAAGCAAAAAATACTGATCTCTGCTGTAAATTCACTTCCCGGTGGTTCGGAACCCACCTAAAACTGTAGGTCCAACTCATCAATCACCATCATCCAATTCATTACCCACGCACAGGTCTCAGACCTATGTGGGCTTCATCCTCCGAAAAAAAGTTTGAAGTAACTAACAATTTAACAAACTGACAAATATACAGAAACAGAATTTATTAATTTTGAATTCCTTTAAGTGCTATTAATAAAAATTAATAAATTCTGTTTCTTTATATTTATCAGTTGGTATAAATTGTCAGTTACTTCAAACTAACTTGTGAGATACGAGCCGATATGGCCAAGTTAAAATGAATGCTGCTGTGCAGAAGGGTTACTATAGTCTATAGTCCAGTGGTTAAGGTACCCGACCGGCAATTGGGAGGTCCGTGGTTTGATTCCCGGTGGTGACTGATATTTTTGTACAGTAGCATTCATCGATTTCCATCAGCTATTCAATGCTGTAGTAAATATATCCGCCATTGCGGAAGTCTTCAGTATCAATAGCACTTGAAGGAATTCTAAATTAATAAATTATAACCTATACAACTTATCTATAAGTTGTATAAATTGAGTTTTATATTATCATAAGTAAAGCCTATTATTTGACTTATTGTTGTGACCAACTTTTGAAAATAACATGTGAGAGAAAGGCAGGAACTGAATCAGATGGTAGCTGATAAGAAGTAGGAAAGAAGAGAGATTGTGCTGGAGAATGTTTAGATCCATAGTATGGTAAATTTTACATCTGAAATAAAATTTTTTAATCAGAAGCATGGTAACTAGGTGCCTCCTCCTTCCTTTTAACAACATGTTAATACCAAAATGTTAGTATAGGCTAATATTAGTGCTTAATATTCGTCATTTGAAGAGTTTATTCGATAGTTTTATGTTAGATATTAAATATTTCTATACGGTGTCACGTGGCAAAGCCGTGACGGCCGGATAATTAATTAAATGATTAATTATTTAATTAATTGTTGTTGGGGCGCCCGGCCAAGTAGAGAGGAGCAGCCACCGGTCAAGTCATAGAACGTTGATAACGATCTAGACCGGTGGAGTGCTCACTACTGCGCCGAGGCCTCCCCCACCAGTTCCTTAGCCATCGGGGAATGGGTCTGCTGACAAGCGAGTCAGTGAGAAAAAAACTCCTTCCTGAAGTCCTCGAGTTGATCGGTCGTGAAGCAGGAGCTGTACTGCAGTCAATTTTCACGTGGTGAAAATTGAACTCACTAGGCCGATAGTTCGAACTTGTGCGCGGAGTGACGTGTGTTAGTTCGGTCAGGACGAAGTACGAGCGAGTACTGAATCCTGAAGTGGTGGTCGCGGCGCGGGTCACGGATTATCGCAATCCGTGAACGTGGGTTTGGGAATTCTCAATTTCCAAACGGTTCGTGGTTTCGAACGCGATCCCGTTCCTTCCCTATTTCCTTTTACTCCTAGAATCCCTCATCCCATTAACCTCCTGTCCGCAGAGGCCAATATACCCCCGCTGATATCCGCAGTGGGTATAATAACCTCCGCGACCCTCCGCCATCCTCCTAAACCCTTCCTTCCACCTCGGTCGTGAGGAATCATTTCGACTCGGCCCGCGGCTACGTCGCGCCGAGGGAGATTTGTTCCGCACGGTCGTAGAGTCATCTCCTTTATTCCCCGACCGATAGAAGGCTAAGCAATCTCCGCCGCCTCCGCGGCAGAGGTGTACCTGCCGGAGTTTGTCGTTCTCCTCCTCTCTCCCCGACTGGGAAAGCTCAAGCCATTCCGGCCGACTTCGTGTTGGGCAGGGGTGTACCGATCCCAACCAGTCGTCCCTATTATCCCGCGGCAGAGGAACAAAGACCCGCGCTTTAACCAGGCAGGTGATTTGTGCTCCGCCGCATCCTCGTCACCCTCCATCCCTCACCTCACTTTACCTAACAGGGCAGGAGAACCAGGAACGGCTAAGGTTAGCAGTGCCTGGAACTCCGGCCACAGACCAGCAGGGGGTAATAGCTTCCGCCCCCATTGGAAAGCGGCAGAGGCGTCCTCTCCCGGCTGGGTACCTTCCCGACTCCCTTCCCAAAACCCCTATTTTCCTACCCGCAGCAGCAGAGGCTGCCGCCTCCGCTGTAAAGGGGCAGGAGTAGCCATATTTCGGCCCTTCCTTCCCTATCCCCAGGAAACCCCTCCCTTCCTTCTTACGCCTCAGCGAGGGAGCAAACACTGCTCCTCGCTAGGTCGCGGCCGGTCCGCGCGGCCGCGGAATCCCGAATTCGCCACGCGGCGAGCGGGAAAGTTAAACGGCGCCCAACGACGGTACTTCCAACCGGTGAGGCAACCCCAAGCGCGGCGGGAGCCTCAAAAGGAAGTGTTGGACTCGTCGCCTTATCCCGACCACCCGCCGACTCGAGCTGGTTGGCCCGGAGCGACACCGGGATTATCAGGTCAAAATCCAGGTAACGGTTTTGCACCTCATAAATTGGCACCCGTGCGTGGGGCCGGTAACGAGGACAACAGTGTCAGGATGAGTGAGCACGGCGAGCGTGCCGAGCGGAGCGAATCCGAGGACGAGCGGAGGCCGGAAGCCGCCGCGGAAGACGTGCAGGAGTCGGCAAATGACCCACGCGTGTCATGGGTGTACAAGTTGCGCAAAGAAGAGGCAGTGAACATACTGAGACTCCTCAATTTGCCAACAGAAGGTACCCTGATGGAAATTCGGAGGATTCTTGTTGAATACCACCGGAGGGCTACAACCCCGCCGACCAACCCTAAGGTCATAGGCGAGGAGGCCGGGACTAGCCGGAGCGCCGCGGGAGAAGCGGGCTCAAGAAATGTTGTATCAGAAAGGCATCCTGATACAGCGGACCGAACTCCCAGACTTGGGATAAGGGCAATGACCGATTCCAACTCATTCATGGACCCGGGCGCGGTATGCGACAAGGTCCGGAGTTGGAAACTCTCATTTAACGGACAGGGCGATGCGCCCAGTTTTGTTGAGAGACTCCGCGAGTTACAGCAGGCTTACGGGTTGGAGGGCAATCAGTTGTTAGTTGCCTTACCCGAGCTGCTGGCGGGCCGATCCACCTTGTGGATGAGGAACCAGAGAGACAGATGGAGGAACTGGGGCGACTTCATGAACGACTTCAAGGCTAGATACTACCCTTTGACGTACGATGAAGACCTAGACAACCAGATTTTAGCGCGGAGACAGCACGAGGGCGAGTCAATCGACGAATATGTCGAGGATTTACTCACCCTGATGAGGCGGAGAGGCGACTACTCGGACGAGAGTAGGATACAGAGGTTGTATCGAAACCTCTCACCTCGATATAAATTGTATATCCACCAGACGGATGTACGGACGTTGGACGATCTGTTACGCTTAGCACGGCAGTACGAGCAGATTAAGTCCGAGGAAAAGCAACTTCGGCAAGGTGTACGAAATTGTAAGATCGAGGAGCCGCCGCGGGCGACAAGGCCCAAGGCAGAGGCTGAAAAGGTCCAGGGCAAGGTTAAACCTATCCCTGAAACCACGGAACCAGTGTGCTGGCAGTGTAGAAAACCAGGGCATTGGAAATCAGACTGCCCAGACAACGCTCCGTGTAGGCGATGCGGGAAACCGCGGAAGGACTGTAATTGTGGAAAGCAGACAAAAAAGTCTACTGAGACTGCGGTGGTGCGGTCGACAAGGCGGTTAGAATTGGACGCGGAACTAAGCCATGATAACCGGTTGTATATTACCGCCTACATAGCGGGCCAGAGGTGTCAAGCATTGCTAGATACTGGCGCGGAGTCGAACTATGTGAGCTCGGAAACGTTCGAGAGTCTTCGAAAGACAGGACTCGTGAGGAGTGAACCCGCGAAGCACCGCGCGATCCTCGCCAACGGGACAGCGGCGCGGCTAAGAGGGAAAATAGTGACAGACGTCACGATCGACCAGATAGTACTCCCATTGAGCGCTACTATCATGGAAGGACTCGGCGCTGATTTGCTCTTCGGAATGCAGTTTTTACGTGAGCACAAAGTTCACATTCACACGGACATTCGAGAAATTGAATGGGAACCGCGCGCGACCGCGCGCGAGGCGGTGGAACCCCCGCGGACACCGGCGGAGCGCCGTGATAAGGTGAAAACCGGAATGGCCCCTATCCAGACGCACTGCGAAGGGCGCCGCAAGAAGGACGACCGCATTTTTATGCGAGTTGGGTTCAAAGGAGTTGAACTCAACGCTCTGGTCGATACGGGAGCCGAATGGACGTACATTTCGGCCAACGTAGCCAGGAAAATTAAGGCGGCTGGAAACAGTAAGTCGCGGGCGGCCACTCATCAACCTACTCTGATAAACGGCGAGGTGCTACCTGTCGCTGAGGAGTTGAGAGTAGCCGCGGAAATTTGTGGAAAAGAGTTTTTTCTACGGGTTGCGGTAAGTGACGAACTAGAGTCGGAAATGATTCTAGGTTTCAGTCACTTGAAAATGATGCGAGCCCGCATTGATATCCCCAAGAGGAGGATGCAGCTACCCACTTCCAGGTCAGGGAAGGCGGCAGCAACAATATCAGAACGAGTGCGTTTTGATGAGTTCCTAGCAGCGGAACTGAAAAAATTTGAGAACATACCCGGTATGACTCATATGTTATCCCACCGGATAAAGCTAAAGGACGGCGCGGAACCCTTCCGCCAACGCCCCTACCCTCGCAACCCTGCGATGCAAGAGGTGATCGACAAGGAGGTCAATGAGATGCTGTCACAACAGGTCATTGAACCAAGCAGTAGCGCATGGAGTTCGCCGATTGTGCTAGTTAGGAAGTCGAACGGAAAGTTACGATTTTGTATTGACTTCCGGAAAATGAACGAAATAACGCATAGGGATGCTTATCCACTCCCAAATATGACGGGAATTTTAGACCGGCTCCGTAAGGCCCGGTACATATCGTCTATCGATTTGAAAAATGGATATTGGCAAGTACCCTTGGACGAGGCGAGTAAGCCGTTAACGGCCTTCACCGTTCCCGGTAGAGGCCTATTTCAATTCAAAGTCATGCCGTTCGGCCTACATTCGGCGGGCGCGACGTTTCAGCGGCTATTGGACCGTGTAATAGGGCCGAAGCTCGAACCCAACGCTTTTGCCTACTTGGATGATGTTATAGTGTTGGGAGAAACACTGGAAGAACATATTCAAAACCTTGCGGAGGTTTTTAAGCGGTTGAGGGAGGCTGGCCTGATCATCAACGTGGAAAAGTGTCAATTCCTCAAGTCCGAGTTGAGATACTTAGGTCACATAGTGACGGAGCAAGGCCTACAGACAGACCCCGAAACAATCCGGGCTGTGGTAGATTTTCCAACCCCTCAGCGGATAAAAAAGCTACGTAGCTTTTTAGGCTTGGCATCCTGGTACAGGCGCTTTGTCCCCAATTTCGCGGACTTAGCAACCCCGCTACACCGCCTGTTGAGGACGAACACCAAGTGGCAGTGGGGTAAAGAAGAGGAGGCTGCTTTTAACAAAATAAAAGCAACACTCACCAAATCGCCGGTATTAACGTACCCGCATTTTGAGTTACCGTTCCAACTCCAAACGGATGCCTCAGATTACGGGCTAGGCGCCGTACTGACGCAGGAGATTGGCGGTGAGGAGAAGGTAATCGCCTACGCGAGCCGCGGACTGAAGGGAGCCGAGGCACGTTATAGCGTTACCGAAAAGGAATGCCTGGCGGTAATTTTCGCCCTCCGCAAATTTCGGCCCTATATCGAGGGGTACGAGACGACGGTGATTACCGATCACCAGTCGTTGACATGGCTGCGGGCCATCCCTAATCCTTCCGGACGCTTGGCGCGGTGGATTATGGAGATGCAGCAATTTAACTTGATCATCAAGTACAGGCGCGGCAAGTTGAATGTCGTGCCAGATGCACTATCTCGCTCTATACCGAGCGAGAAAGGCGAGGACAATAGGTCAGAGCTAGGAGATCCAGTGGCGACGACTAGCGACCGTATTCCAGACGACAACTGGGTACGAAAAATAAAGAGGGGCATCTCTCAGACTCCTGCAAAGTACCCCGATTACACAGTACGCAGCGGACTGCTTTACCGTCACGTATGGTCCAGGCGGCGGCAGCCGGACAAAGATAGCAGCGACGGATGGAAACTCTGTATTCCGCGCGAGTACCGAATGGAAATCATGAAGCAGAGCCATGATGCGCCAACCGCGGGTCACCAAGGCGTATACCGTACGTACGAGCGAGTAGCTCAGAGTTACTATTGGCCTGGACTCTACAGGGACATAGTAAGATACGTACGGAAGTGTGAGACGTGTCTCCGACATAAAGTGGAACAACGTGCCCCGTACGGGCAGATGACGCAACCGCGGCGGATATCTCATCCGTGGGAGACGGTTAGCACAGACTTGGTAGGTCCCCTGCCAAGATCCAAGAGAGGGAATAGATATCTCATCGTGTTCCAGGATCAGTTCACGAAGTGGACGGAGGCGCGGCCCATAGCACGGGCGGATAGCGTGTCGGTCCTCCGAGCTCTTAGGGAGCTGGTTATAGCAAGATTCGGAGTTCCGAAAATGTTAATTTGCGATAATGGTACCCAATACACCAGCAAATTGTTTAAGTCGTTCTGTGAGGATAACGGAATAACGCCATTTTTTACTCCGCCATATTCGCCGAGTTGCAATCCGACCGAGCGGGTAAATAGAGTGTTGAAAAACATGATTCAACTCTATCTCGGGGAAAGTCACGTGGAATGGGATCGGTACATTGCCGAATTTTGTTTCGCAATGAACACCGCAGTACACCAAGGTACGAAATTCACCCCAGCGTACTTGAATTTTGGCCGCGAGCTACGCGAGCCAGGCGCTTTGGAAGGCGGGTACACGGACGACCCTCGCCTTGAAGCGGAGTTGGGTAGTAAGCCTACCCAACTGAGGAGGTTGAAGATCCTATCACAATTGCGGGAAATAGTGGTAGACAACCTCGAAGAGGCCTACAAAAATACCAGCCGGTATTATAACCTGCGTAGGAGGCCTCTGAGAGTGATACCTGGGCAAAAGGTATTTAAGAGGGAACACTACTTATCCTCTGGAGTGAATCAATTCGCGGCTAAGTTGGCCCCGAAATTCTCTGGTCCGTACGAAGTCGTGAAAATGTTGAGTCCGACAACGGTACAGCTAAGGACCGAGGGGGGAAGGTTAATAGTCATTCACGCCAAGGATGTGAAGCTATTTCCCCCAAGTATAGAGGATGAAGAGGAAGAGGAAACACCGGTGCGAGTAGTCGCTCTGGCGGTGCGACAAGCGGGCTAGAAGCTACTCGACCTGCATGTCAGTAAACTGCGGAGAAGTAGTGCGGGCGAGGGTAACTACCCCCTCGACCAGCATGTCGGTAAACTGCGGAGAAATAGTGCGGGCGAGGGTAACTACCCCCTCGACCAGCATGTCGGTAAACTGCGGAGAAATAGTGCGGGCGAGGGTAACTACCCCCTCGACCTGCATGTCAGTAAACTGCGGGCGAGGCGAGCAAGTTGCCGCGCGAAGGGTTCGCAGGGGTGGGTGCGAGAAACCCCCCCGAGCGAATGACGTCACCACCTGTCGGTACAGACAGAGTGGGGACGAATCCGAAAGGGAAAGGCTAGAGGTTTTCCGAGGCGGGAAAAACCTGATTACACACCATAAGTTTATGGCGGTGTAATAGGCTCACCCACATAAAGTGTGGCCGGACTTGTTATAATAGCCTACCTAAGGTGAGAGAGCGGAACAACACACCCAGCGTTCCGTTCTCAAAATATAACAAGAGAGAATCGTTCCCCCTATTAACGCTTAGCAAAGAGCGTCAGATAACAATAACAGAAGGTTATTGTTATCGAAGGAAGAAAGGGTGATTCTTTCTAAGTATTGTCTTACGACATAATGTAAGATGATAATCCGAATAAAGTATTTTTCTTTATTCGGATGATACCCTGAATATTGTGTCGTGTTATTCGGGGGCATTATGTGATAAATATTTGCATAATGGATAGCCGTGGCTATGTATTAACGAACGGGGCTGTTCGTTAAGGAAGTAGTTATTTTCAATTGAAAACTGAAAATAACTGAGGAAAATTATTCCTAGAATTTTAAAGCTGTAAGCTTGAAATAACGAGTAGCCTGGCAAGCACTCGTTATTGTAGCTCTGAGATATCACAGAGATATCGGGTCGGTGACAATTGATAAATTTCGGGGTAGAAATTATCAATTGTCCACCTGAATCTGACCGTCGGTCAGGGAGATAAGGTACCTCGTTCACCGAGCCTTATCTGTACAGGTAGAAACCGGTGATCGGTTCTATCTGAATAACAAGCGTCAGTCTACTCCGGATCATCACCGAGTCAGCCGTGCCGTGTAGTGTTGTGCAATGCCGTCCAAACGCCTCGGATTTCTCGACACGTTTCTCGGCCTAGCCGAGGCACGTCCGCGTACGAACCGCATGCGGTACGCGCCATTCCAGAGTCTGAAGACGAGACATTGGAGTCTCCCTATTAAGGCTCTGGTCAGTCCACTCTCCCGGCTTAGTCGCGGAGTGCTTTGGGCTGTGCCGGTCAAGGTCGACGACAAGACGGCCGTCGCCGTTGTCGACCCGGTCACGCACCGGATACGGTTGTTTGATCCGCTTAGGATCATCAACCGGCCCCAGCGCGCTAGACTGGTAGCGTTAATCCGCCAGTTTAGCAGGGCAAAGAAGGTAAGACAGTGGGAGTCTTACGACGAATCCCGTTACCGTAACGGCGACGCGGACCTACCGCGGTGGCAAGCGGAGCGGGTCATCGCGTGTCAAATCGACGACCTAATCCGCGGGGCCCCAAGACGTGGTTCCGTGGACCCTGATGAGGCCGTCGAGGAGATCCACACCTCCTACCCCACCTTAGCGCGCCCGCGGGATCCCGCGGCATCATCCACGGTCGCCGCACCTGGCGACCGGCATCAACGCCGGGTTCAGGCAGTGACAATGGTGACCGTCGGCGACATCTTAGCGGCGGCCGACCCCTTCGACAGCCTCCCTCCGCTGAGCGCCGCGGAGGAGGAGGCGTTGTTGGGCGAAGGAGGTGGAGACTTCTCGCTGTCCCCGTCATACTACGCGGAGGATGAAGACCTCATTCCTGCCCTGCCGCGGGCGGAGGAGAGACCCTCGTGGGTCGAGATGTGCGAGGGCTGGGACAACATGACCCAGGAACGGAAGCAGCTTTGCCTTCCGCCGCTCCGGCTTCCAGATCCCTTAGGGGAGGAAGACGGGGCGGAATCACCTGCGGACCCCGCCGAATCGACGGCGGAGGCTTCCGAGGAGGTGATGGGCGCGGTGGCCGTTATTACGACCCCCGCGGAGCCAGCGGTCGGCACCCCTTCCGAGATGGAAAGACCGGGGTGTTCCGACGTGGCGATGGAGGAAGAGGCGGATTTAGTTCCCTTCCTCGAGGTCCGAGAAAGGGACGATCGTGAGACGGGGTCGCTGGTAGTGCGGACCGTCTCAACGATGACGGAGGCGGCCGAACCCGGTAGTGGCTCGGCGCCGTTTGTTGCGGTTCCCAAGCCCGCGGAACCAACGCAACGACGTCGTGTACGACAATCGTACACGATGGGCCGTAGGCACCGAGCGGGACGCCCACGTGTGAGGGTGAAGCTCGCGGACGGCTGAAGGATCTGGGTGCGAGATTGCTGAGTTTAAGGTAACTCCACCCAGCCACCCGCCACCCACGACACAGGAACACTCTGCTAGCTCCCCTCCTCACCCCACTCCTCTAAGGGGCAGTGGCTTTTCCGCTCCGGCCTATTCTCTCTTTTCCCCAACCACTTAACCTTCCTCCTATGAGCAGGGGCATAGTGTTTCGGCTTTCCTACCTCTTTCCCCCCCCCATCCCCTAGTAGGTCGGGTGTGTCACGTGGCAAAGCCGTGACGGCCGGATAATTAATTAAATGATTAATTATTTAATTAATTGTTGTTGGGGCGCCCGGCCAAGTAGAGAGGAGCAGCCACCGGTCAAGTCATAGAACGTTGATAACGATCTAGACCGGTGGAGTGCTCACTACTGCGCCGAGGCCTCCCCCACCAGTTCCTTAGCCATCGGGGAATGGGTCTGCTGACAAGCGAGTCAGTGAGAAAAAAACTCCTTCCTGAAGTCCTCGAGTTGATCGGTCGTGAAGCAGGAGCTGTACTGCAGTCAATTTTCACGTGGTGAAAATTGAACTCACTAGGCCGATAGTTCGAACTTGTGCGCGGAGTGACGTGTGTTAGTTCGGTCAGGACGAAGTACGAGCGAGTACTGAATCCTGAAGTGGTGGTCGCGGCGCGGGTCACGGATTATCGCAATCCGTGAACGTGGGTTTGGGAATTCTCAATTTCCAAACGGTTCGTGGTTTCGAACGCGATCCCGTTCCTTCCCTATTTCCTTTTACTCCTAGAATCCCTCATCCCATTAACCTCCTGTCCGCAGAGGCCAATATACCCCCGCTGATATCCGCAGTGGGTATAATAACCTCCGCGACCCTCCGCCATCCTCCTAAACCCTTCCTTCCACCTCGGTCGTGAGGAATCATTTCGACTCGGCCCGCGGCTACGTCGCGCCGAGGGAGATTTGTTCCGCACGGTCGTAGAGTCATCTCCTTTATTCCCCGACCGATAGAAGGCTAAGCAATCTCCGCCGCCTCCGCGGCAGAGGTGTACCTGCCGGAGTTTGTCGTTCTCCTCCTCTCTCCCCGACTGGGAAAGCTCAAGCCATTCCGGCCGACTTCGTGTTGGGCAGGGGTGTACCGATCCCAACCAGTCGTCCCTATTATCCCGCGGCAGAGGAACAAAGACCCGCGCTTTAACCAGGCAGGTGATTTGTGCTCCGCCGCATCCTCGTCACCCTCCATCCCTCACCTCACTTTACCTAACAGGGCAGGAGAACCAGGAACGGCTAAGGTTAGCAGTGCCTGGAACTCCGGCCACAGACCAGCAGGGGGTAATAGCTTCCGCCCCCATTGGAAAGCGGCAGAGGCGTCCTCTCCCGGCTGGGTACCTTCCCGACTCCCTTCCCAAAACCCCTATTTTCCTACCCGCAGCAGCAGAGGCTGCCGCCTCCGCTGTAAAGGGGCAGGAGTAGCCATATTTCGGCCCTTCCTTCCCTATCCCCAGGAAACCCCTCCCTTCCTTCTTACGCCTCAGCGAGGGAGCAAACACTGCTCCTCGCTAGGTCGCGGCCGGTCCGCGCGGCCGCGGAATCCCGAATTCGCCACGCGGCGAGCGGGAAAGTTAAACGGCGCCCAACGACGGTACTTCCAACCGGTGAGGCAACCCCAAGCGCGGCGGGAGCCTCAAAAGGAAGTGTTGGACTCGTCGCCTTATCCCGACCACCCGCCGACTCGAGCTGGTTGGCCCGGAGCGACACCGGGATTATCAGGTCAAAATCCAGGTAACGGTTTTGCACCTCATAACGGAAAGTTTTGCCTTACTCTTGAATATCAATTCCACAAAAAGATAGATTTTATAAATTCAATCTAATATTAAAACTGACACTGTATTTCACTTTTAAATAATGTTTTACCCACATATATTGGAGATGCTTGAGGAATGCATTTCACTTCTGAAAAGAAGCTTCGTCAGCCTTTTCAGAAATGAAATGCATTCCTCAAGTATCTTCAATATATTTGAGTAAAACATTATTTAAACGTGAAATACAGTGTCAGTTTTAATATTAGATTGTTCATTAAGTATTTCGTCATGGAAAACATCACAGATTATAAATTAATTTGGAAGTTGAAGAAAAAAACTTGAACGCATTTATGAAAAAGACAGTCATTTAGTTTTGGTAAATATGAACTCAATGCTAAGCTTAGGCTATAGCTTGCGTTTGAATGATCAGACGGAATGTAGTAAATTTAATCTTACCTATATTCTAAATCGATATCGTATGCGAGAACACTAACTATCAATTCATTGAGGTAATCATGCAAATGATGGCGATGAATTTGCCGTTACTGGGTAATGTAGACAAATTATTGTTATTTGTAGTGGGAATAAAAAGGGGTAAGTTTTATGATTTTATCTTCTCGTCTAATTTTAAAAAAAATACAATTGTAATGATTATCACTTCCACAAATTTTTAATATTATATAAGCTTTCTCAAAGTTAAAAAAACAAAAACTTACTTTTGGATAGATTGGGATTATACAGTATTCTGATAAATTTCAAGTGCTGTACTAAATTTGAACATATCTAGCACTATTAAAAGGATATTTTTTTCTTGAATGCATGGTTAAACTGAAATTTCAATGTTATTGAGGAAATTGAGAAACTTGTTAAGATATAGAAAATTTGCAGTAATTCAAAACATCTTTGAAAGCATAACAGTATTTTCAATTTATAAACATTTATGATATGTATAGTATATTTAATAAATTTATGTTAATGTAGCAAAATCAATATATCAATTGCATAACTAGATGATCCCAAGTAAAGACTAAAAAATATCAACTATAAATATTTTTAATCAATTGTTATAATTTAAACCCTACCAATAATTGTATTGAATAAAAAATATATGGTTACGGAACCGTATATAATTAATTTTGAATAAGTTTTCAAATTATTAAAAATGTAATAATACAACTCATTCAATATTTTTTATATAAAAGTGTAGGTTTCACCAATATTGAACCTGTATCAATAAAAAAATGTTCTTTTCAAATGAATTCAACGATTTGCAGTCAAATTTTTTTATTAAGAATAAGTAGTATTGTACTTACTCTGTAGGCCGAACGTTTTCAAGTTGTAAAATACTACTTATTCTTAATAAAAATTTGACTATAAGTTGTTGAATTCACTTGAAAAGTTAATATTAACAACATAGTTCGTCATGGAGCAAGAAATCCAGGAAAAAATGTAAATAAAAGTATGCATATTATCTTAATAATATGCCCTGTGTACAAGTTTACAGTCCCAACTGAAAAGTATTATAATACATTGTTTGTTTACCACTGCATTTTTAGAATAAAGTTAATCATCTCATTCCAGTTACCAGGTTCAGGGTAGTAAGTGGTTCAGTAGTTTAGTTTAGAAGTCGCATGTAATTCTAATGGAGTAGTAGAAAATGATAGCTGTAATTCGTGCATTACCAAAACCTACTTTCGAATGTCAATTGTTACTCATCAATAATATTTTACACGTCCCTTATTGTACATATGCATGTGAAATGAAAGCAGTTTCTAGATTTCGTTTGTTTTAGCCGAATGTTTTCAAAAGAATGATTTATCTGTAGTGAGAAGTCAATCACTATCAAACAAACATACATTTGAAATTTTCACCTGTCCAGTTTCACAAAACAGCTAGTTGAGTGTGCTTAGTGCACTTTCACCCACTGCTGAACTTTTCAATTGTAAGCTTGATAAGAAAAATCAATATCAAAATCAATTGCCGGTCAGCAGCCAGTACAATTTCACTTTCCCACTCTGCATGAATCCTTCCTCCCACAACCTGGGCACTGGGGCACGTATAAATTGGTAATTAATTTTTTAAGCATCACTTTACAACAGTACAGTGCTTAGTCAAGTTGTGTCAGTGATTTATTGTGCCGATATTCAATGTGCTCTGTGTTGGAGTAGTTGGTGTCTGCAGTCTATTCTGCGAGTATTTTCAGTGGATTATTGTAGTCTACCTATTGTACTTTATTGGTGAGTTCTAAATTATACATTTTTTATCATTTTAAGTCGAAATATTTTCCTCAAACTTCATTCTAAACTAATGTAATCTATAGCCTAACAATTTTATTTTTATTCGGATGATGCTCACATGAGTCTGAGACTTGGCGTGGGTAATGAGGTGAATGATGACGAGGTGAAAACATCCAAGGCCGAACGAGATTTGAGAGGCCGCATGAGAAGCAGCCAGCCAGATCGCTTTTTCAGAGATAAGACCCGTAACCGACTTAGCCACCAGGACTGCCAAAATAGAATATCTCTTCAAGTGCAGGAAATAACCCGCCCACATTTAAAAACTTACTGGCTTTCAATCAATCAAATGAATTCAAGGAAGTTTCTCTACAATAGTAATAGGTACGGTACCTATAATTTAAAAAAATATATATTTTACAATATCTGAAATAAATGAACATAGGGTTTGAAAAAAGCTTGTTTAGAATTTCCCTGCAACCTAAATATTTTGCCAATTACCGGTAGTGGAATAATACGGTATCAATAGTAGTAACACGGTGTTGATGGTTGGTGATTTCTTCTACGAAATCTCTTTTCTCAATATAAGAGAATATCGAAAATTGGGTAAGGCATTCAAACGCCTTAATGGGACATATCAAAAGCAATTTATTCAAAACAACAGTAGTAATACGTATGCTTAAATAATTATAAAATAATAAGCATATAGCTTTTATTGGTGGGGAGACCCTTACGGGTAGTTCCCCCTCGCCGTTTGAGCCATGTTATGGGGAACATGGTGGACCTACTATTTTAAGTGGGTTCTGAACCACCGGGTAAGTGATAATAAAGCTTATAACATAAAGTTATTGAAGCATGGTCACCCATCCAAGCGCAATCTTGAGCGCTTGTGACTGAATATCACGATCGAATAAACACCTGACCTGTCACCACCTATGTATGATTCAGCCCCCCCCCCCCCCCCCTATAAATTATGCATCCCCTCCGAAAAAAATGCGAAAAATAAGCCCCCCGTATTTTTTCTTCTAAAACTAAAAGAAGATTTATTTAGGTATTGAAAAATTCACACCCAGTCGATAACATAGCCTACAAAGTGTATGTATATTTCTTGACATTCTTTACATAGGTAACTTTTTTTTGTGAAGGTAAAAAAGATATAGGCTATCAATGAAATCTATCACAGTAGTGGCGCCATTCCGTGCACCTCCCTCTTAGCTCGCACGTCTCGCTAAGCTTGAATAATAACTTCCTGCACAAATCCTAAATAAATCTATTTTAGCTAATTCATATTCAATAGTATGATAATAATTATAAATCAATTGACATTCTATCTGGTGACTTCGTAATATATTTTTGAATGTCGCCGCAGTCTGCGTCTTAGCCTCATCCCCTGTGGGCACCCCTGCATAACTGATACAAAGCTTATTTTATTTTTATGTAAAGCTCTTAAATTTGAAAAATAAATACCCTGTAGGAACAAGTTTCTTGCGGAAATAGCTGGAGTTTTTCTTTGAAGAAGAATTAACTTCACAGGCTTATTAAGAAAAAAGTGTTTGTGTTTATTGTAGCCATCATATTTTTGCTTTGGTTAAAGTTTGGTCTGTGTTGTGAGCGGGGATTTAGACGCTACGTTTTTTTGTTGGTTTTCAAGCCAGGTACCGGTACCGCATTAGCCTACTTAATATCGTTATTGGGCGTAGGGAAGTGTATGCCCGGCTGGAAAACGAAGAGACAGAACATATTATCATCCAAAACCCTCTTTTATACTCCTATCTACCCAATCCACCATGCAAATTCACTTTTAAAATTTTAATTTTAAACTGCGAGATACCGGTATCAGCTATCAGCAAGGTAGTAACAGTTCAACTATTCAATTTTTGTTTTTGAACGATAAATAATAATTATTTTTTATTGTTACAGTATTGCAAATTTTGAATCGTCCTGATTGCACTTGAGATGTTTCCTTATGAATAAAGTCTGTGTAAATTCAATATATCATAATAATCCAATCATTGAAATATCTATTACAAAAATTCATTTTATTGCCAAAAACTGATAATAAAATCATAATGAATAAGATATGTAATAGAATAATTTTCTACAATCCAAAGAAGTAATGGGCAAATGACTTGAAAAAGCACTGTTTGAGTTTTTAAATGTTCTGTCACTGACTGAAATGGAAGTGATTAGATTAGATTATCTTTCTTCATTCAAGTAAATTTACTAATTTTGCATATGAATGGTTAAAAACAAAATAATCAACATCACATAGATACAGTAGTAAAATCAGATAATGCTATTTTGATAGTGTACGAAATTATGTACAATGATCTCATTTTTGTATGATATTAACTACGGTAATGACAATCTACAGTTGCAACTGATGCAATTACATGAAATGTTAATTATAGTTTTCCAGATTGTAGTAAATTCATGCTCTTAATTAATGCTAGTAATATTAATTTAGTATCCAATGCTAGTATTAATGTCCTGCTAGTTAACTCCTACCACCTGTAAGTAAATATTAGTGTCAGGATAAAGAATTAGATTAGAAATCGTTGAATTATGTTATAAAAATTGTTGAATCGTACTTTACTTTCGGCTAGTCATCAATAACTTATTATTTTGAACAGGAAAAAGTGAAGATGGAAACTCCTGTGTTGCAATGGAAAATTATATTCCTATACATTCTTTGCATTGCCCATTCATATACAGCTGAAACTGAATCTACAACAGACCAATGGCAACCAGTATACAAGACAAATAATACAAAGTGAGTCCATTTACCATACAATTTACCAAGTTAATTATAAGCATATCTATTTTAAATATACTCTAGAGTACGTTTTCAATTATTGGTTTTTTATCTTTCTAATAACTAGTCAAATTGGACATTTCTATATCTTTTCTTAAAATTAGGAATTAGGACAGTTTTCTCATCGTACTAAAAAAATGTCTTTGGTAATTGTAATGTCAAGGACAGTATCCTGCATAAATTCATATTCAAATGTATGCAAATAAATAAAAATGTTGGTTCTTCAAAACTGGCTGTGGGTTTAAAGTCGTAATGGCTGTTAGCACTTTTTATTGTTATAAATTGATCAATTTTTCATATCTCTTTACCAAATGAAACATCTATGAAGCTAAAACAATCCAGTTACAGTACAATAACAATACAAATATCAATTATACTTATGTGTTATTCTATTCGAATACTTATGACTCACATCAAAAGTCATGTATCAAATTTTTTTCATAGAATAAGTGATCATTGTCCTATAGCAGTCATTGGAATTGGGGATGAAGCATGAATAGATATTACAGTACGGTATTTAACTTATATGCCGAACTTTTTTTCGGAGGATGAAGCCCACATAGGTCTGAGACCTGTGCGTGGGTAATGAATTGGATGATGGTGATTGATGAGTTGGACCTACAGTTTTAGGTGGGTTCCGAACCACCGGGAAGTGATTTTACAGCAGAGAACTGATTACTCATGTGTGTAACTTTTCGACATAGCTTAACTTTCAACTTTTATTTTATGACATTCTCTGTATGTGATGTATGTGACTATGAGCTGAGTTATACTCTTCATTCTTTTTACTATTATGTTAATTCTATTCTAAAGATGTTTCAAAAGCAATGGACTTATATAATTATACTACGAATGCCATCAAAATTAGAACTTTTATAATTGAAACAAGAGGTTAACAGATTAAAATTGAATTTAGGTTAATATGCACGGTTTTATTTGAAGTACCGGTAGTCGCGGTCCATCCGTCAGTCTTTCAAATACTATTTTGTTAATTGTTGTAGCCTATTATGGAAATAATAACCTAACGTAGAGAAGGTTGAATTTTTAATATTAATTATTATTGTTATCGTCTTTTTATTACTGTTAAAACTTTTATTTGAATTAGTCAGTCTATCAGTCAGTCTTTCAAATACTATCTTGTTAATTGCTGTAATATAGAAATAATAATGAAGAGTTGAGAGTAGGTTAAATTTTTTTTCATATTTATTTCTGTTATAATCTGTTATTATTTATTTGTTCTTTTACTCCAAAGAGATTAATTCATAGTTATGCTTGGTGGTTGAATTCTGGTTGGAGTACTTGTATTTTTATGTACCATTCATTTGCCTTGTTATGGTTTTTGTACCAAAAAGGATATAATAATTGCATGTTGTCATTTTTAACATGATTATATTAAGCATTATAAGCAACTCTTTGTATAAGAGAACGCTTCAAACAAATAAACTAATTATTTATTTATAATTCTATTCTAAATGTACACAAAGATGAACCAATAATCGCAAATATTTCAAATTATTTTTTTATTGTAAGTGACGTATTATTTATTGCAGAGAATGGAAGGCACCAACAGTTCAAGATGCAAAATGGAGAGATCCATCCTATGTTCCGAATCGCAGGGAACAAGTGGTAGCTGTGTATCCGTCTCCTCCTTCCTCGTCGATTCCGTTTCCACTTGGTCAGAGTCCTGCCTATTCTAAGATTGCTCTGGCCCCGTCGGCACATATGCTGCATCTTCCGCCCCTGCCGCAAGTTCACTACGCGTTGAACAGACAAGACTCGCTGGGTGCAGCTGACAGCTTCTACAGCTCATACGCTGGACCGACGGCTCCAGTTTACGGTCCTTCTTCGCACTACTCCTCCTCCCCTCACCATCATCACCATCCTGGCGGCTACCCTCCACCCCCACCTCCACCGTCACCCCCTTTTCCAAGCAGTGATCATCAAGTTATGATTGAGCTGGCATTCGACAAACTTGTCTTAAGATGTTCGGTGGAAGACCCTCTTGAGGTGAGTCAACATTGTTTATTTTCAAACAATTCATGCAGACATTCTAGAAAAATGATCAATTGACACTTATTACAAAAGCGTCATATGCGTACAATCTTATCTTTGAGATTCTTTCAATTCAATTCTATCTATAAGAGACAATCATTTTTTTTCACTCAACTACTAATTTGCGAGTAAATAAATTCTGTTGATAAGACTCCACGTCGGCGAGCAAGTTTTACTTTTGTCGGCGTGTAGCACAAATTTATAATAATACTGTATTTCTTTTTGTATGTGAAATTGTATATAATATTATTGTATATTATTTGTATTCGGTTTTTGTGCAATAAACGATTTGATTTATTAACAAAAGCCAACTGCAAGGCTGCGAATTGGTGCCAAAAAATTTCCCTTGAAATTCATATTACCACTTTCATCTGAATATTCATATTATTCGTTGTCATACAAGATGAACATTTTTATTGAAATATAAATATAAAATATACAAAGAATTTACAATAGAAAAAAACTTCAGAATAAAACTTTATAAATGGGAAGTTATACCACAGACAAAACCTCCAAGAGTTGGAACAAAATGGAGTGAAGAGAGAAAAGCTGAATTCGCACAAAAATGAAGAGCTGGTGGGCAAACAAGAAGAACAAGTCCAAAACATGAACCATTACTGAGCGTAAAGAACAAGTCCAAAACATGAACCATCTTTACTGAGCGTGGTTCATGTTTTGGACTTGTTCTTCTTGTTTGCCCACCAGCTTTTCATTTTTGTGCGAATTCAGCTCAGTCTTCCACTTTGGGACTTTTACGTCTAATAATAATAATAATAATAATAATAATAATATAAAATATATATAATCTGTTCATAATTTTAGCAAAATTGATTGGTCATGTATTTTCTTCTTCAAGATGAGTTTAAAATTCCAGTTATTTTGAAGGAGTTATTGTGTATGCATAATATACACGCAGAAATTATTGGTTGATTTCAAGGGAGCCTTACCGTTTACCGGTAAATAGAATTTTACCAAAAACTAAAGCGTCTGATTAGTGAATTCAAATCTTTTAATGTCTATAAGTTTGAATAGACCAAACGCTTCGATAAAATTTCACTTATCGGGAAACGGTGAGGCCCCCATCATCTCAGCCAACGTAATACCTGGTAAATATTCTATTTTTACCATTTTTGTTATGCATACTGTGGGTTGGATCTATTCTAAGATGTCTCCTAGCAGGTTATTGCAAAGCTGTCTGTTTCGATTCAAATAAAAGTGAATGTGTTAATTTTTCAAGAATAAATACCGTATACTTTTCAATTTGTCTACATTCACTCCTGAAAACTAAAGTAGATTTCAGCAATCTGTAGTTAGAGTTCAATTCTCACTATCCATTAGTTGAACCACATTCAATAATATCATGAATTGTTGCACACCACCTGTGAAATAATAATATTTTATAATAGTCGAATAAATACTATAAACAGTTTAATAATATAATTTGAATAAATCATTTCCATAATAAATTCAATTAGATTTCAATTGATTACAACAGAATATGCACATAATACATTTTTGTAACAAAAAGTCCACTCGAATGAAATGCACTTATCTACCTGAATAAACGAATAAGTTATATGTATTTCAATTAAATTAAAATATCACTATAATAATAATAGTAATAAAAGAGGTACTGTATTATCAGAAGAGAGAAAAAACAACATCGGAGAGAATGAAGGAGTACTGGAAAAAGCATCCAAGAAAAATAATAATTGATTCAACGTACCGTACCCCAAAGTGGGTGATTCGAAAAAAATGGGGAAACATTTAATAATAACAATAACAATAGTACTACAACTACTACTACTACTACTACTACTACTACTACTAATAATAATAATAATAATAATAATAATAATAATAATAATAATAATAATATAATATAATAATATATACAGCTAGAGTTGCACTAGACAAAGATAGACAATGGATGGACAAAAGATGAAGGTACAATAAAACACTGGGCGAAAGCGTGGAAAGTATAAGAATTTCCAACAGAAGTAGATGAAAAATCTATTTAGTAAGTTAATAATCGATAGCAAATAAAAACTATTAATGCATTAAACTTGGGCATTAAGGTATTGAATGTGAATGTTTTCTTTTGTGACTCCAATATCAATAATAATTGATTAACAACTTATTGTTTATCAACTAAGACTGTATCTTTCATTTTTTGTTTTATAATGAACATGCTACTGTATAAAATCCAAGATCTTCGTTTAAATAAGCAACATCTATTTTGATTATTTACCAATTGGTCATCACTCTTTTACAATAACTTTTTTAATTTGTACAGCATATCGTTTGGACCAGATATCCGTGCCCTAGTGAATACTTCTATGGACACGGTGTGCCAGTGGCAGAAGGGTCGGTCGTACACAATCCGGATCTGTACGACGTGCGGATTGTCGGAGAAGGCGGACACACCGGATCCGAGTTGCTGATGAAGGCTCCACTGGATCCGGCCAGCAGTGGTCTCTATGTCTGCGAGGCATGGCCGCACTATCAGAAGGAGGCTGGAGAGTACAATGGCCATTACGGGCCTCACAAGCCTGTTTACCCAGCATTCTCCGATGTGTTCATTATAGGTGGCAGTGAGTTGCTCGAAGAGTGCTACAAACACCCTCCACACTATCATAAAAAACCTCATTTCAAAAAACATTACGACGAAGATTTCATTGAAGATGATGAACTTCCTGTTTCAAAAATATCCAAGTCGAACGGATCCAAGAAAAGCAATTCAAACGTGGATGCTATCAGAAAACCCAGAAATATAACAAGATTCGAAAATCCATTCTCATCTGACGACGATGATTTCAAAGTAGTACCAAGATACAATCTTAGATTCGAAAATCTAACTTTGCAAAACGCATCAGCGAGGGATTTCTTCAGATCGGCATCTGCTTTCTCCCACTTGTTCAAAAAAGACAACGGATTCCAGTTCATGAGAAACTCATCCTATCAATTCAGAGATAATTCAACTCAACCCTCAAAATCTCCATTCTCTATATTTAAATCAAACGGTTTCAATAACCTCGACTTTATGAGAAATTCAACATTCCAACTTTTTAAAAAGGGAGATGGTTTATTCAGTTCTAGCCCATTTCTTCCTACTAACAAAACATCTGCAAACTCAACTCAACTGAAGTTAGACTCTACGTCGTTTTCAAATCAAAATCTTAAGAACGCTGACAAGCCCGACCGACCTATCAGTTCAAGTTCATCATTATTTAGAAAGCCATCCGACGATGATCGGTTCAGATTTGGAGATTCCCAAGATGCAAGTAGCTTTCTAACCACCAAAATCCTCAAAAAGAAAGATGAAATCAGTGGCATTACTACCTATAGTAATCCTTCTGAGCCTGTAAGGAATTCAGATAGTTTGTTGAGTGATGCAACTATTTTTACATCACAAGATGACCGTATTTTAGAAGATGATCCTAGCAATTCTAATCTCACAAAAAGTATACCTTCAATCATAACATTTGAGAATGACAGTCCCTGGTCTGTTTCTGACAGCTCTTATGCAGTTCCTCAAATAACTAACAATAGTATTCAAATCGATTCACAAGCAAGGAAATCAAAAGTCCTTTAAACTATCAGAGGCAATAATAATGTTAATAATAAAAATAAATTCGTCATATTTTTCATTGCTTATTTGTGTAAATAGATCTTTAAATGAGCTGCTGTAAGATGAGTTGTTGATAAAGAGTGCTTTATTTGTTTGTGCAATTTATAATTTTCAATTCCGGTGCCCACATACCGAGAAATAGAAACAGTTATATCAGAACCCTTCCAGTTTATGAGCAAATTCTTGAGAAGCCATGTTAAAATGATAAGAGACATTCCTATTTTATGATAAGAGACATTTCTTTCATGAAATAGTCCATTCTCTTGGTCTCCCAACAGATTTTCTTCTTCTTATCACACGCCACAGGATATTAAATGACATATTTATCTCTAACATTCGTCTACAGCTTTCTTGATCATGAATATTGAAATTGTACTGTTTATTCTAGTTTATAATATTAATGTTTGTTAATTAAATTAATAAACAATGCCTGAGGAATGTTAATCTTCCAGTAAGTTAACTTTTTATATAATTCAATTTTTGTATCATTAAAAAAAACTTTTTAATTGTGTTACCTGTAAAGTTAATTGGTTTTTTGTAAATATTTAATTTTTGTTACTATATTTTATAGCTTGTTATTTTTTCAATAAACTCATTGAAAATTAAATAGGCATTGTATTATTGTATTTTATTTAAAATCAATTATTTATATGTATATTACCTATCTCCAATATTCTAGTTGCACCAACTAGAATAGTTCATTCGAATCATTTTTAAATATCATTCGAATGATTTTTATTCATAGAAACGTCTTGAATTTCACTTTGCTTTTCAAGTCAAAAAGATTTCACGCTTCTCATAAGCTCGCTAAATTAATATTTGAGATGGTAAAGAATTCATTTTATTACTTGTATCTACATATAATTTTATTTATTTATTTAATGTTCAAATGCTAGTTATTGAAGTATTTCAAGCCTAGGTGATAGAGATGAAGTGATGGGTTACAAAGTTGGATTAAATTATAAATTGAAGCTAAAGCAAATAAATATATTATTAGCGGTCACGTCCTTTCTATAAATTAAGGTACTAAAGTGTTCATAGATTTATATTATCTGATAATAAATGTATGATATGATATATAATTATAGTATAGAGTATTTATGATAAATGTTTTAACAGACTTACATAAAGGAGGGGTTCTCAATCGACCTGTTTTTTAATGTTTGTTCATAAATTACACGAGCACTATTGAATCGATTACAATATCTTTTTTATGAAAGAGCATCATTCAGCGGTGTTCCCATCCACAGTTTTGCGAGGATCGGCCCAATACTTTTCCCAATATGAAGCAAAAAGAAGCATTCATCAATGCTTCCATTTAAATTTTGTCCGAATGGGATAGTTTCACACATAACCGGCAAACGGGTAGCTGGTGTCGTTGTTCATCAGGGGCCTGTTACATGAGAAAATACAAGATAGTAATAACAGTAATCAGCTGGTAATTTTTAAATTCTGTTGTATGAACACACAATTCAGTCAACTAGTATTAAAATACTGGCTTTTACCAAACTCTATTGCATTTTCAAATGCATTAATAGCACAATAATATATAATTTGCTGCACCATTTCATGTGATAATATCGGTTACAGAGTACTGTAAAATTTTAGTCTATAATTGTATTACTTTTTTGCCAACTGCATGAATCAACTGGTAAAACTGATGGGGCCTATTTCATGAATCGACTAGTAAAAGTGGTCTATTCTACTAGTTGGGAACCTTATTACTACTAGTTCCATTATTTTGTGTTCCATCAAGAAATTTTCCTACAACTGCTTGTAAAGAAGTTCTTTATGTATTGAAAACTGATTGTAAAATAACTCTTTACTGCTCGGCGAGTAATAAAGTACTTTAAGCTCGCCAGCTGTTTTATTTACGCTTCTGTTTTGATTTTGATGTTTTTTCATTGGTGGATCACGAAATCCGTGAAATTATCATATCATTAACAATGGCGCACACTAACCAAATCCACGCATGCTAAAATCTGTGATGTTACAAACTACAAGCTTTTATTGTGTTGGAATCCAGAACTGCAGTCGTAGGAAAAATCTATGTAATTTGTGCATAAAGCTTCTTTATCGCTCTCGCAAAATTACTGCGCTCCGCTATGCATCATGCAGTACCGTACCTATTTATGCTTGAACGATAAAGTCGTGCAGTATACCGCTAGTATAATAATATACCGTAGTAGTTTATTATATAGTTTCAATCATGATTTGGAGTAAAACATGTTTTTAAGATCGTTAATTAAAAAAAATTCTTTTAAGCTATTATTTTTTCATTGTAGGTATACTGCGATAGGTACCGAATTGAAATGATGAATCAAAAGCCATTTCACTTTTATGAAACCTTTCGTTATCATAATTTCCTAAATAAAACGTTTTACATTCAATAAAGAGTTGTAGAATTTTACTTAGTTCACTATCTAACTACTTATAGTTCGATTGTTAGTTACTTTAATTTATAAGTTATATTGATCACATTGATTTGCTAATTTCTAAATAATTCATAATGCATAAGAAATTTCTCATTCCTGGATTTCTTGTTCCATGACGAACTGCGTTGTTAATATTAACTTTTCAAGTGAATTCAACGACTTGCAGTCGAATTTTTATAAAAAAAAGCCTTGAAGATGGGTTTTAACAACTCGAAAACGTTCGGCCTACAGAAGTAAGTGAAATACTACTTATTTTAATAAAAATTTGACTGCAAGTCGTTGAATTCACTTGAAAAGTTAAAATTTCTCATGTTTTCAAAGTTTGATATTCAACTGAAAAGCTTAAAATAAAATAAAACTGAAACAATAAAGAAACCGACTTTAATGAGATGATTTGAATCCTCACGTACAAAAAAGTTAAAAATAAAGAATTCACTTTGATCAAAGAGAATTTCAAATTTAATACAATAAGTAACCTTCTAAAGTCTTTTCGAGTATCATCTCATTGAATTTCCTTTTTCTGTCATTTTTTTTGTTTGGCAATGGTAAGGTATTATAATACAATACAAGGTTATTAATGAACCTTGAATACAACATAGGCCTACAATTCTTAAATAAAAATCGTTTTAAAAAACCTGCTTTTTTTACGCAAGTTTTGCAACATCAGAGTCGCTTCTCGCATCCCTTTCGCCATCGCTCTCTATCCCTCCAGTCATCATCTCGCAACTGTCTCCTTTCCATTTCCTGCTGTACATTAGCCATCCATATTTTTCTTGGTCTACCTCTCTTTCTTATGCTGGCGTGGGGTCCATTCCCAGACTTTTAATGGAATTCGCTCTGCAAAAAACGTGCTAATTGATGAAAAAGCTGTTACAAAGAATGGAACAATAATATTGTAAAATAGAATAAAAAATAGGTTTTTAATATTACTGTTCTTAAATCAGTACTTCATGCATCATTTGAAATTTTATTGGCATAATAACATAGAATTTTACTGATTGAACAGCTGTTCCAATTGACAATTTTCCAAGTGATAGATGTATGAAATCTATTTCACCATAAAACGGTCCATCAACAACATCAAAATGTGATCAGAAACATAATACAATTTTCATACTTACACATACACCTACACCAAACACAAATACCTACAAAAATACTTGTGAAATGATTTCTAGAACAAGCAGACCAATCTCGAGTCCTCCAGTTTTAACATGTTTGGAGATTTGTTCACAGTGAATGCTCGTGAAACGGTTAGAAATTTGTATAGCAATTTGGAGAATGCTTGCAATTCAACTGTGAATGAAGTTCATTTGCCGCCCAAACATGATCATATCAATGAACAGTTGAGGCTGTGGCAGTCACAGAAGAGAGTGGAGCCGCTGGTTAATGCAATGCTAATGGAGCATCCCCAGCTTTTGAACACGTTTTTCAAGCTGGAACAAGATCAATTTCGAATGCTCATAGATGTAAGAGAATTCCAGCCGTCTGATCTGAAAGTTTATGTTCTTAATAGCTGCGTGGAGCTGAATGTTAACCAGGAGCAGTGTATCAAAGGCCCGCATGGCGCCGGGTATGCTACAAGAAACATTGTGCGAACTTACCAACTACCACAGCAAGCTAATCCTGATCGAGTTGTTTGTAATTATACGGCCGATGGAACGCTGTTGATAAGCGCACCCTGGATGCAGCAAACCCAACCCATAAGGTGTGTTTCTTTCTAAATCATTTCCCAATAATGTAACAGGTACACTGTTTAAAAAAAAAATACAAAATTCTGTCAATCATGGTTTTATTTCCTTAAAATTATTATAGTACCTACTACTATACTTGTATTTGCTGTAAATTGTAAAATATTTTGCAAATATGAAAATGTATTACGATTGTCATACTAGTTACAATAATCAAGAGAATTTTTATTCTCTATTCTGTTAGGAGGCTCTTCATCAAATTCGAAAACTTCTGTCTGAAAGTCTCCAATTATTAAGCTGAAATATTAGGTCCTGCTGTGAGTTTTTTGATTTTGTTAGTGGAGGACTGTTATATTAGAGACATAGTGTCAATTTTGTGAAACATAAAAGTTTACCATTTCAAAGGCTTCAAAAGTTGTACAAACGTCCTATCATTATGATGGTTCATCATTCATAACACTTTTATACTAGGCAGTAATCCATCACATCATTGAGTATAAAAGTGAATCACTTTTATGTATAAAAGTGTACAGTTATTCAAGTAATGATAGCTAGATTACAATGCAGCCAACAAAGCCAAGCCGAGGAGATTATCACTTAGTGAGTCACAATAGTAGCTTATTCAAACAAAAACCTAGTTTTATAGTAGAAAACTCTACAACAAGCTACCGCAGTATTTGAAGAGTCTTGAAAATATAGAAATATTTAAAAAAAAACTGAAAAAATATTTAGTCGATAAAGCTTTTTATTGTGTACAAGAGTTCCTTTCACATCAAAATTAAGCCTCACCTCAACTAATTGATGTAGTACTAGTGGTAACTAGTGTATAAAATTGTATAATTGTGGTAACTAGTGTATAAGATTGTATAATTGTGGTAACTAGTGTATATAACATTGTATAATTGTGGTAACTAGTGTATAAGATTTTATAATTGTGGTATTTAGTGTATAAGATTGTATAATTGTGGTAACTAGTGTATAAGATTGTATAATTGTTAATCTAACTCCTTAACTAGCCTCCAAGACGTAATCTACAAAAAAATTTAAATTCCGAGATCAGCAGCTGAGCATGAAATATACTATATAACTTAAATTAGTTAAATAATTCTTTAAATATTAAATATGAATAAATCATATTATTACATGGTTTGGAGAGAAAATTAGCTTTTAGAATTATATAATACATGCATTAGTGACCAGTATTTGCCAATAATATAAGGCTTGTTTTAGGATATGTTGAGTTGGCGCATGTCCGTGAATGCTGGTACCACTGTTGTATTTCTGTATTTCTATACTAGGTAAGAAAACCCATACTGCTCCACCATTCAATATATCATATGAATGCTAGCATGTATAAATAGGTAATCATAGATAATCATATGCTTTCACATGGCAACCTGGTATAAAAGTAGAATGAATAATGAACCATCATAATGATAGGACGCTTCTGCAACCAGGAGTTAGTCTAACCATGACTATGAATAGTGGAAGTAGTGGCGGTTCTAGGGGTTATTTTCTGGGGGGTAACTTCCGAGAGGTCTGGGGGGTATAGAATAGGTTAGTGGGGTTTCAACCCATATCTGGCAGAAATTTTTACTAATAGAAACGTGAAAAACAAGTTGGGTTTTTTATCTTACTATACACTATTTTATCTTACACGATAAATCTCAAACATCTTACTTACTGATATGGAGGGTCGTGGGGTGAACATTCAGCAGTGAGTATTAGACATTTCTATATTTCTAGATTGTAATTGTTGATTTCGGTGTACGTTAAAAACTGTAAGCCAAACACACAGTTTTATAAGCACAAAACACAGTTATGTATTCAAAAATCTTTTAGCCTAAATAACTTTACAATACAGGTTTTAGACTCTTAGTACTGAATAAAATGAAATCATTGAGGATGTTTATTTAGTGTTCTTTATAAGTTTAATCTCATCTGGCCAACATTTTTAAATTGATCCAGGATTGCTTGAGGATTCTTCAATAGTTTTTCGCTTCCCTTCCTTTCAATTAACAGTATGGCCAAGTTTTAGGTTCTGTTTGTTCCTGGATTTCTTGTTCCATGACGAACTGCGTTGTTAATATTAACTTGTCAAGTGAATTAAACGACTTGCAGTCAAATTTTATTAAAAATAAGTAGTATTTCACTTACTTTTGAAGGCCAAACGTTTTCGAGTTGTTGAAACCCAAGGCCTTGAAGATGGGTTTCAACAACTCGAAAACGTTTGGCCTTCAAAAGTAAGTGAAATACTACTTATTTTTAATAAAATTTGACTGCAAGTCGTTTAATTCACTTGAAAAGTTAATATTCTGTTTGTCTTCATGGTAGATCTAAGATACGTTTTGATTCTCTTCATTGAAGAAAAACTTCTTTCTGCACTGCCACTATAGTTACTGGCAGAGTAAACAGCAGTCTTAGAAGTTTTGATGACAGTTGGGGTACAAATTGGCTTGTTCCATTACTACTATTACTGCATTACTGATTGAATCCAGGTTATGCCCGAGAGCTTGTTAGCTTGTGAAAGAGCCACATGTATGTACACCCAGGTGCCAGCTCCTTATCACCAATGTTTACCACTATTTCTGCAATGTTAGACCTTGTGATTTGTGTATTAAGGAAGCCCAGGCAAGAATTAGAGGGAACTGAGTCCTGAGCTGATGATGATTCAGACTATCGCGAAGAGGCATGAGACAACCTGTCAGACGTTGGGATCTTTGAGATGAGGTGTCTTGCTATCACCTAGATGAAGACGCTTGTGTTGCCTGCGACAAACGCTGAGACCGCTCTGGTGATGATTCTAAAGATCTCCTCTTAGCTGTGTCCTTGGCTTTATATAGTAGCTGCACTTTTTCTTTTTTGGAGGCATTATTTGTTTGAAAACTCAAAATTCAAACATTAGCTGAATAAACAATAAAAGGAAATGGAAATCTCTAAACCACAAAAATAAATTAACTTGAAAAACTCGAAACTGAAAACTAACACACTGAAAACTCGAATCTTATCCTATCACTAAAAAGAAACTGTAAAGACTCAAACCAAAAACTAACAATGAAAACTCGAAACTGAGACTATCACTGAAAAAGTAACTGGAAAAACGTTGAAACCAATAACTGTAATATTGAAAACAGGAACTAAAACTATCACTGAAAAAACTATGAACAACGAATTGTGAATAAGTTGGAACACTTTTAAATAATCACTGTTGAAAAACTGGCAACGATCCATCGATCCTCACATTTCAAAGTGTATTCAATCTTGGACTGATCGCAGGCCTATTACCTCGTTTTCACTTATAATAGACTAGGGGCTTGTAGGGGCAAAAGCCCCTAAAAAACCAAAATACATAAATTTTTTATCAACCTTCATTGGTCATTTATAAATAAGCAATGATTTTCTAGCATTATAATATAGTTTACAACACAAACTGTATACAATATATTATATACAGTAGATACATTTACATTTAAATGGTGGTTTTTAGGGACAATAGCCTCTAAAACAGTAAACTTTTTTATTTTGAAAATAATAAGTATAAAAAACAATTAAAATTTGGTTTAATCTTAATATATAATTCCGTAATCTCGTTTATAAGTGGTAATCTAAAAATAGGAGTATCTTCGACGTCATGATGTGGTTGTTCATTCCTTTCCTCATTATAAATTTCTCGCCTACGCTGTCGTCTGTCATGCTGATTTCGAAAGCCAACACCTCGGCGACGCGGCCTTCCTCCGTTGGTCATTACTAAATAAATAAAGAAGAAATACGATAAGATAACTATAGATCACCATAACTAAAAATTATACATTGCTGTAGTTTAAAAGTAAACAAACTGAATTCATAAAAAGTACAGCTGGTATCAATATCAAAGGCTATGAGTACACAGATATACAACTAAGACAACTCTGTGGCACAGCTGTTTTAATTTCAAAAGATGTAAACAAATTAAACCCCATGTTGTTTTAATGCGAATTTATGGTGAAAAAATAAGAAAAATGAATAGTTTTCCCTCAAAATTCACGTCAAGACCTTTAAAATAAGACCCCTCCCATCCTTCTACGGCCATCCAGTCACTCACAATTTCTTTACAAAAATTTGACTTACGGAATTATATATTAAGATAACTTAGTTTATTATATAATAATAATAATTATTATTATTATTATAGAGTCTGATTTTTTATATGCTCATAGCCATGGCAATGCGAAATCCGTCATATGTGTTTGTGAGTGTCAGCGATTAAAACGCCGATACCGGTACTACAAATGTTTCATATAAAATCACATTTTTTCCTATAATAAAAGTCCTGGATGCTTTTTCTTTTTTCCCTCTTGATTATCCTTTAAATGCAAGCAAGTTTCAAAAACACTTATAGATACGTCACTGCGCATTCCTAAAACGAAAATTTGTGCAAAATTTCATCAAAATCAGTTCATGCAGTAAATGCGTTACAAACAGACGAACAAACACACAAATGCAAAACGGTCGACTCGAAACATAGATCTCACTTTGCTCGGTCAATAATTATATTAGGATATAATCAAAATTAAATGGATGAGCTAAAATAATATTGAGACCTTATGGTTGCTGTGTTTGAGATGATTCAATTATTATTCATTTGATCGTTGTCATTGTAATTTTACTAAGGATGAGATGTACCGTAATGAAATAAGGTTTGCTATTTTAATGGATATGAAAAAGATTATGAAGATTTAGCAAAATTGTAACAGTAGCAGGGGCGGATCCACGGGGGGGGGGGAAGGGGAAATTCCCCCCCCCCCACAAACGGTGAAGAAGAAGGAAAAGAGATGACAATAGAAATTGGTAGGAGGAGAGACATGAAAATGAAAAAAGACGAAAAAGGGTAGAAATAAGGATAAAATTAAAATAAAAGGTTTATTATTGTTTTGATGTGGTAAGAACTAAAAAACTGGCTAAATTTGCATGTCAAATTTGATATCAAGGATTTACACTTGGAAACTGAAAAGCTGAATAATTGAAATAATTGATATTTAGTTGATAAAGCTTTTTATAGTGTACAAGAGTTCCTTATTTCACATCAAAATTAAGCCTCGCCTCAACTAATTGATATAGTAATTATGGTATCTAGTGTATAATATTGTTGATCTCACTTGTCTTATACTCCCTAACTGGAGTCTCCAAGACGTAATCTACAAAAAATGCTCAAGTAATAGGCTGATGCGGAAATCATCCTCAATAAAAAAATGTAACCAAGAACGCATAGCCGTTACAAAGTCTATTACAAGGCTGGCTTCCAAATTTGAAATAAAGCGGGCTCTGACATCTGTCGTACTACCTGACTGAAACAGCTGATTTTATTTTTAGGTTATGATAGCAGAAAGCAAAACAAAAATGATGCCATAGGTTTGGTGATGTGATATTATTTTATCATTACTAGCTGTGTTCTTGAACTATTTCCAGTTATTTTTCTCAATATTGAAACCCATCATAATAATTAAATTGATACCATTCTTGTATTTGTGAGTATTATGTTTAAACATACCTTATTGATATGTTACATGCATGCAATATTCTTCACTGACTCTTTTCAGTTGTTACTCAAATTTCGATTTTGTCCTTGATCTGTAACAATTTAACTTATTTCTACCTTTGTCTATTTCGTGAACGTCGTTAATTAGTAAATTAAATATCAAAGTTTCTATCGTACGTATACCTGCCTGGTCGCGAAATGTATACCCATCTACTGTCAAGTTTAAATTTTCCTGTTAGAAGATCACTCCAGAAATGAATATTTCTTGCCTATCATTTGGCCATGAAATTTGAAGCTTGCTGACATTTAAGCTAGTACGTACACTTTTAGCAAAATTAATCTTTATTTCTCTTGTAAGTTATGATTATGGTTAAGAACAAGAACAATTTGCTTAATATTTATTAAGGTACATCATTACTCATTTTTATATATTATTTCCCCTACTTTTCTGTAGGCTATGTCACGCCAGTCTTGGGTTGCTAGCAACTAGCAGCCTACCGTACTCCGTCAATAGAGACTCGTTCTATTAGATATTCCAAACTGATAATGTTAACTTTTCATGTGAAATTTAACGACACAGTCAAATATTCATTAAGAATAAGTATAACTTAATTAGTCTGTAGGCCGAGCGCTTTCGAATCTTTGAGATCCATCTTCAGAGGCCTCTGAAGATGGATCTCGAATGAATATTTGACTGCAAGTCGTTAAATTTCACACGAAAAGTTAATATTAACAACGCAGTTCGTCATGGAACAAGAAATCCAGGAACTGATAATGTTGTCTATAGTTTATCTGGACTCGCAGGGAAATCGATTAGCCTACTTATTTTGACAAATGCATTCTCATTCTCTATGCTTTCCCTGTTGATTTATGTGCGAGTGATACATTTCTTCTATTATTTTGATCGAGCTTTTCTTTTTCTGTGGCTTTTAGGAGCGAGTACTGTTTCTTGAGTTGAGGGTTGAGATTGAGGGTTGAGATACTATCTCTATAGTAGGCTAGAGAAGGCAGTGGCTCAACCCTCAATTCAAGAAATACAGTTCTCGCTCCTAAAAGCAACAGAAAAACAAAAGCTCGATTAAAACAATACAAGAAATGCATCAATCGTACATAAATCAACGGGAAAAGCATAAAACATGACAAATGCATTTGTCAAAATATGTAATAGATTTCCCTGGCAATCCAGATAGATCATAGAGACAATTACTCAGTTTGGAATATCTAAGCCCTGTTATACAGAACCTCTGCAATCGCGGTCGCGCATTACAATTAAGGTTAAATTTTATTATAAAGTCAGCTGATGGTTCTAAACTTCATGTACTTTTACATTGTTGAGCCCGGTTAGACGAAGCTGATGTGATTTAGCCTGAAATGTGACGTGCGACTGCAGTGACTCTGTATAATAAAAGTCTAATAGAAGCTTATTTAACTTATTTATTTATTATTATGTATAATATGTACTATTATTATGTATTATATGTACATATTATTATGTATTTATTACTCGAGGCTCTATTTATTTATTCTAGAAAATATAATAGAAGCTTCCAGACATACGCCCAAAGTTGCTTCCTTGATACAGTTTACATAAAATCATCTTACGGTATAAAAAAACATTATAAATCATTGATAAATGTTTTTGATAGAAAATAGAACAATACTACAAAAAGTTATATAAAAAGTAGATCAATAAAAATAGAAAAACACTTTATTTGAGAAGGTATAAATTACATCTCATGGTACAAATTATAGATAAATTTTACATAAAACTTGGATTCTATTTGCTATATTGTAGCAAATAGAAAAATACAGAAAAAGAGATATAAAAAGTAAACAATACAAACAGTCAAAAAAGTATTTTTGAGACAGAAAATGAGAAAAGAGAGGTTAAACCAGAAATAATATATTATTTTTAACTAAGCAAGTTGAGAGCTTTCACTCTCTAAGAGTTCCAACTATCTACAAACATATAGATATCACTGCCAAGACTATTTATCAATATGGGTATATTCTATTGAAAGGAGAGTAGTATCTGCTATCAGTCTTAGAACTGTAGATGAAAAATAGAGGGTGTAACCTATGCCCTAAAACAGGAATGGAGAAAAATATTCCAGAAATAAGATAAGGTGAGCTCATTCCATTGTTGAAATGCTATGAAAAATCAATAAGGATGCTAAATCACGTCTGGCCTTTAAAGAGGAAATTTATAAGTTATTCCTGAGCAATGCAGGTCTGATTGAATCTTTTGTAATGAATGTATCTTAAGAATTTATTTTGAATCCTCCCTAACTGCGTGATCGATTTGGATTCCAAATAGGTGCCACATATTCAGACCAGAGACTTATGGCTTTCCAAATCCTAAAACATCTGCATGATTACTTATGATCAATAACATTTTCGAAAGTCAGGTGGGTGTCCATAACCACTTCAACTTGAACACATGACCCAATGTAGCCTCTGTGATTAAAAGGAAATGGATATCTTTGTCGAGTATATGTCATTTCACACTGCCCTACATTAAGCGTTAGCCCAGAATCAGCACACCATATAGTCAGTATGTAAATGTTTTGCTGCAGCCGAATGCAATCATCAATGGAATTCATCTCTCTGAATATCTTTATGTCATCTGCAAACATAAGGATGATCAGTAACATATAAGAGAAAAAATAGGGTTGAATCCCTGCGATACACTAGTAGAGGAGCAACAGATGGAACTCGATTGGAAGCTATTGTACAAGCTCGTATAACACATACTGCATTTCTGAACAAGGTAGCTCCTAAATAAAGCTGTGACGCCACTGCTGAACCCAAGACTCTCTAACCTCATTACAAGAATCCCACGATTCAGTGTCAAAAGCCTTGGAGAAATCTGTGGCTTAGTATATATGCAAACCTGACGACATCCACTCTTCCTCCATTATCCAAGACCTCAGATACCCTATCCAAAAAGACCAAAAGATTGGTTACAGTAGACCTTACATCCAGAAACCCATGTTGTGATAATGTAATTTTAGGTTTTACATAATGCAGAATTTGCTCATACAATGAGATACCTTTTCTTATTAGTTCTTGATTTTTGTATTTTCTATTTCACTTTACTTAAGGACATGTTGATCGAACTGCTGTCATTAAACAACCCCGTCCCCCCTGAAACAACGTTTCCAAGAAGAACTACCATATTTTTGACACTAACAAATCAGTAGATAGTTATTTCTTCTAACTTTAGCTACAGTTGAGCTGTATTTGTTATGTAGGTGAATTCATATTAGTATAAAGTTATTGATATTATCATTAAAATAAATTCGAATTATTAACAACATTTTTATAATTGTTGACTGCATTCTTTGCTGACTACATTGACTGCGATCATTTTTTTTCAGAAGAAATTCGCTCTGCATCTTATTACAAAAGAAGTGGATAAGACTAATCCTTATATTATTCTTGACCTTCTATTTATTAGCTTGCCTATCACTGGATTTTTTAATTTTTGAAAAATAGGCTAAATGAGCAGATGAAATGAAACTGAAATTTGAACTAAATAATCGATGAATTGGAAAAGTGGATATTTTCAAATTTTCAACATCATGCTGTTTTTACAGTAGCTGAAAGCTATTTCCATATACTTGAATTAATTTTTAGATATCTGTTACACATTGATAGATGATAGAAAACCTTTACGTTTACATTGGGTGTGCTGTAAAAACTGTAGAAATATAGAAGAAAACGAAGTATGGAACATAGGAAGAGCTGGAACATAGCAAAGTGGAAATGTTCACAAGTGAGTAAAAAGAATCCTTCGAAAACTGCAAACCAACTAGCGTTAACTGAAAAAAATGTTTTTGGTATTGATAAGGTTAATAGAGATGTTATTAAGCAACAAAGTGTTAAGCAGGAGAAAATTGAACAGAAAAACGAGGAAGAAGAAATCCAAAAACCTCATAAAGAACAAGCTGTGAGGTTAAAACTTTCACCAAAACCGCAAAGTCTCAAAGTCGTGAGTTCATCTTTTAGAGAAAAACTATGTGAGCATAGATTCAATGATCCATCAAGTATTACTGCCTGTTCACTCGATTACTCATCAGAATTTCCAGCTCTTAATGAGAAACACACAAAGAAGAATATTGATATTCCTGATGATTCTCACTCCACGAATATTCTACAAGTAGTTGTAAACAGGAAGAAGAAAGAGTTGATGATCGATAAAGGATTGAGGAACTGTACCAGTAACCAGAATACTGATAATCAAAGAGATAGAACAAAATCCACTAAAAAAGTTCCAAGAACCGAAAGACCTATCACATTTGATCTATTGGAAGCAAATGAGTCATGTAAAGTAAGTATTTTTTTATTTTCTGTACCTCGAATGAATTATTTGTATGTTCTTAATGAGTTTGTAATTATTTGTTTTGCTTTGGAAATAAAATTTAAAAATTTCTTGCTGGTAACTCCCAAAAAGAATTATCTCGGGAGTAGGCCTACCTAATTTCTCTTGTCTTAGAAAAAGTAAGTTTAGTATTTGAATTTTACTTTGTTTTTAGAAGCGAAATAAAACATTTATTTATTCATTTTAAAGGGGGTGATAGACACTACGTTTGATGGTTCGTTTTCAAGCCGTATATACTCTTTTTCAAAGCACGTTGAGATGTAGAATGGTGTTTACTATGCTTGAAAATTAAGCAACAAATGGATCGTTTCGAAACCCCACAATAGTCAATAGAGCGCTAACTTAGATAACATTTTAGTTTTAGGCGGAATCCTCTCCCTATTTTAAAATAGTATTAACTTATTATTGTAAATTTAACGACTTGCAGTCAATTTTAATTGTGAATAAATAATATTCCTACTCACTCTTGGCCAAACGTTTTCGAGTCTTGGAAACTCATCTCCAAGGCATCCTAGACCGGCTATCAAAATCCACAATTCTTCATAATGGGATCAAAAAGTTTGTTTGATTTAAAATTTAATTGAGATTGTTTTGTTTATTGTGTGGTGCATTTGTAAATTTCAATTGTTCAAGGTGTTGAGTTCGTGTCCTTTAAATTTTTTATGTATAATATGTTGGTTGGTAGTGATGTCAGTAAAAGTGTGTCCAGTTTGAATGATATGGTCTGAATGTCCAGTTTGAATTCGATTCGGTTTTTGGTTTTAAGGCTTTTAAATGTTCTTTGTAGCGTTGTTTGAATGCGCGGTCTGTTTGTCCTATGTAAAATTTGTTACAATCGTAGGAGTTCAGTTTGTAGATCCCTGGGAGATCGTATTTGTTTGTGTTCAGCGTGATTTTGGATGCAAGTGCATTTTTTTTTGTTCTGAATGTGATGGTGTGACCGGTTGCTAGTGTGTTTGATTGTGGATTAATGCATGCCATTGTGAATTTTTGTCGGTGGTGTTGGTGTTTTGTTTTTTGTTATTTTATGACTGAGTTTGTCAATTAGGTCGTGTTTGTAGCCGTTTTCTTGTGCTAAGTGTTTTATTGTGTTAAGTTCAATGTTGTAATTTTCGGTGGACAGTGGTGTGTTGTTTAGTCTGTGAAGCATTGACCTGAATGCTGAGTGTTTGTGTTGTGTTGGGTGATTGGAGATGCTGTGTATTAGGATATCTGTCATTGTTGGTTTTCTGTAAATGTTGAAGCTGTGTTGTTGGTTTGTGTTCTTTGTAATTGAGAGGTCTAGGAAATTGATTGATTTGTTGTGTTCATATTCCGCTGTGTATTGAATGTTTTATGTATTTTGTTTATGTATGATCGGATCTGTTAACGTTGTCTTTTGTTTCCTCTGTACAGCAGTAGAACGTCATTTACATATCTGTGCCAGTGTATTATGTTCTGTGAAGATTTGTTGTTAAAGAGTATGTGAGTTTACTTATTCACAATTAAAATTGACTGCAACTCGTTAAATTTACAATAAGAAGTTAATATTAACAACGCAGATCGTTATGGAAGAAAAAATCCAAGAATGAAAATATTAATCATCAAATATAATTAAAATTGACAATTTACAAATTTTGAATAGCTCTAATTTAACCCAAATAATGAAAATGTTATACCCTCTATATATCTATCTATATAGGTCTAACTATAAACTATATATATACCCTCTATATATCTATCTATATAGGTCTAACTATAAACTATATATCTAACTATAAACTATATCTATAATAACCTATATATATTCCATTCAAGTTTTTATTGATGATATCTAAAATCATAGAAAACCCCGAATATTTCGAATGATATTCTGATTTGTGAATTTATTTGCTTCGCACGTATCACTGATGAAAAATATTGTACACTCTTTATATTAAAAAATAATCCACTTTTCTTGAAAGCAATTTGATGAATTATATCCTTCAGATACACATTTATTTCATTCATTTTTCTTATAGATAAAGAAACTTCAGTCGAAAAGCATTTCGAAAAAAAGCAAACGCCTATTGAAGCATAGAGATCAGTCAACTCGTTACGGTGGAAACATTCTAGATTCAGATCAGCCATTTAGGCATAAAGGTAAAATCAGACTTGGTCAGAAAAAAAGAGTGACAAAAGTCAAGACTGTGATATTAGAGAGACGGCAAGTATGGAAAACTAAGAAAACAGAATGGAAGTCAGCATTTGATGGGTCTCAAAAAATCAAACTCACTACGGATATGATAAAAGATGCCTTAGTTTTGAAATCTTTTAGTTTACCAATGCATGAAAGGAAAGAACTTTCCAGTTCTCGAATTGTCCACGGCCATTCAGATAAAGAAGACAAAATTTTATCGGATAAGGTTGAGAGTGAACCACAAGCCCATGATTCATTTCTTGCCACCAATGATTCTATTATTAAGGAACTTGGAAAAAATCTTGGATTTCATGAGGACTCGCCATCTTGTCTTGATGATAATTTGAATGTTATCGACAACCAAGTTCTTACTCCAAAGAGAATGATTCACTCTAGACGATTTGCCATGTAAGTCGACACAAAAATATTCTACAATAATTATTGTACTATTCAAAAATAATGAATAATAAGACGAAGTTGTCACAACCACATTTATAAACAATAGTGAGAACTAGTTTCGGATGTTCCTCCATTATCAATCTCAAACAAACTGTTGGTATGAGATTGATAATGGAATAACAACAGAAACTAGTATCTCACTATTGTTAATAAATATGGTTGTGAAAACTTGTGGTTATGTTTATTAGCAATAGTGAGATACTAGTTTCGGATGTTACTCCATTATCAATCTCACACAAAGAGTTTGTTTGAAATTATTGATAATGGAGTTACATCCGAAACTAGTATCTCACTGTGGTTGTGACAACTTCGTTTTATTATTCATTATGGATATCTTCCACAATATCACCTCCATCACTACAAAGAAAAAAGAAAGCATTGGAAAATAATTACTATTGGAGATTTTATTATTTCAATAATCATGTACTGTAAAGTAATTATACTAGTAATAATAGTATTAAATTTATGAATTTTTTTCAAGCGATTATCCTACTATTCATACTAGTTGGTACGGTATTCATTGGTACGGGTTTTATTTATTACCGGTTGTCTAAGAGATGGCTATTTGTCCACTATTAGTTTCTTAATAAATATATCAGGTTTGATAAAATGACTGGTAATACTGGGAGTTCAACCAAAGTCTTTTAAATGTTAGTTTTTAGAAAAAGTAAGCATCAAGCATGTGCTTGTTCTATCTTATCCCATCTGTGGGTTGAAATTTTTCAAGGAACATGAATATACCGGTACGCGGTACTGTAATTATCCTACTCCGTTCAGGACCTAGGCAGTATATTATCACAAAAGTAAAATAAAAGTAGTATATTAAAGTAAAATAAAGGCAATATAAATTTCTGAATTAGTAAATTATTGATGGGGCTAGTTTCCAACTTCCGTCATCTTTAATTCTGTGATGAAGCATTTCCGGATTTATATTCATATGAACTTTTCTAATTATTGTAATGATTACAAGCCCACGAAATATTATTAATAATTATTAAATAGTAGTATTAGTGGATTACCAGTGGCGAGGCGTCCGGTCATCGTTTGATCCGGCGATGAGTAGAGAAATTGGACTTATAATATTGAAATAATCTCAACTCTTAAATAATGGACATTTGTAGGCTTCAAAGCCCAGAAATATGTTCAAAAACGGTGAAAATTGCATCAAAAACCAATAAGAATATGACGAGTAGACGCTCAATATGCATAATGAAGCGCAAAAGCCTTGCGAATCACACCACTCCACTCCCGCGCATGGCTTGATTCCCCCTGCCAACAGTTTTTAAACCATTCAAGTTGGGCCAATGCTTGTGATACATCGCAACCGGCTGCGATGAATAAGGCTTCGTGCGTTCTCGGCCACTGTCGTGGGTTCTCGGTAGCTGCCTCCTCATGCTTATTCCTCCCCAGTCCACACTCAGCTTCAGTTGCAGCGTTGTGGAAACAATGGGAATTTAGCGTATGCTAAATTATTCAACTTTTACAATAGGCTTATTATTGTTTTGCAATTTAATTAATCTTTTTCTTTTAGAGTGTGATCTCTTCTTATAGTCTCCATTTATTATTCAAGATGGTTAAATTTATTTTAATAAATTAAATCGAGTGAGTGCATCATATCAGAGCCTATTATTTCGGTTTTTGCGTTTTTTCCTATATTATCCATCGTCGGTCTATGGTATTGGGGAAGATATATATTACGCAAGAGGTGCAATTGGATAAAATACTTTTTAGTTCTTTGCCTTTTGTTAGGCCTATTCAGAGGAGAGATTTCAGATGCACAAAATCTTCAAAACTTACCAATTTGCCTCGAATTTTTAAACATTTTCCTGGGGAGGGCCTTTGGACCCCTTTGGGCGTTGGTGGGAGAACCCCCCTGCGATGACCGGTGAAGGATTCCACGCCTCGCCACTGTGGATTACGTAGCATATATAATAGTGTAATTATAATACAAATATTATAATTAGTAATACAAATGTCATGCGAAACATCCTGTATTAAGCAAAATGAAATAATAGAAGTAATTATAAATTAACTTAATATAAAACACTCAGCAAGCTCGCAACACACAACTCTGTGCATCTTGGTTGGGTACCTGGCCATGTAGGCATAGGTGGCAACGAGTGTGCAGATGGGCTTGCTAAGCAAGGTTCTAGTAGGTCATTCTTTGGCCCAGAGCCATGCTGTGGCATAAGCAAAACTACTGCCTTCCACACAATAAACAAATGGTCCAGGGACTTACATCACCAGCAATGGCAAGGTCACTCAGGCCAAGCACTTGGCAAAAGGCTGCTAGCAGACACAAGCTCCTACTTCACCAACTGGCTGGTGAGGCTGGGTAGAGGTCAGGTTAAGCAGCTAATTGCTCTGATAACTGGACATGGCCACTTCAGGAAACATCTCCACACAATCGGACTCAGAAATGAAAATCAGATGTGTAGGCTTTGCAATCAGTCTGAAGAGACTGCCAAGCATATCATACTGGATTGCGAGAGACTCGGGGCAAGGAGAATGGCTCTGTTTGGCTTTAAGCAACCAGGTGATGAATGGGACGTTAGCATAGGGAAGAAACTCCTGGATCTTGTAAAGGGCACAGGTATTGGTTTGCCTAACTAACGTACTAGGGACACACAATAAGCTTCGGTTGACGTGTGAGGATCTTTGAATCTTCTGGATCTTTGAATCCGTCCCTTCAAAACATAACATAACATAACTTAATATAAGTAATAGTAGTATACAGTGAACTCATAAAAATATTGTTCTGAAGTAATTTTTTGCTAGAAAATTATGTTTTAAATATTTTAATCAACTACTTCATCAATATATTTTCACAAGTTAGTATGAAGTAACTGACAATTTAACAAACTGATATTTTTTCTTTTGTCAGGCTACCTATTCATTTAATCACTGTACCTTGATCAACTGAACTTAAAGTACCGTCTATAATTCTAGAATATTTTATTCAAAGGAACAAGCTTATGATCTGTATTATTTTTATTATATTATTTTCAGATATTGCGATCAGTGGCCAATCAAAGAATTGACTGATGCCGTCAATGAGCTTCTCAAAAAACTTGGTTGTTTCCAGCAGAAAACTCAAGTTTATGATCCTGTTAAACTTTATTCAAAACGAAGATTTAACTTGGGTCTGACCGAAGTAACCAAGTATTTGAAATTGGGCAAAATTGTTATGGTGATTTTTGCAACCGACATCGAGGAAATCGATGGAAAAGGTAAATTTATATTTGTCGAAAAATAATCAATTTATTTTGCTATATTAATGTTTTTGTAAAAGTAAATTCGTATGGCTTTTCGTGGTGGGGAGACCCTTACGGGTAGTTCCACCTCGCCGCTTTTTTAACGACTGCTTTTTTTTTATATGCAACCGGGACCGACGGCTTAACGTGTCCTCCGAAACACGGGAGTGGCTCGAGAAAAATATCTTGTACTCAACTGGGATCGAACCCAGGACCTTTGGCTTATCAGATCAGCGATAAGCCAACTCGGCTACGCCGACTCCAAATGTTTTTGTAGACTGCAAGTATATCCTCTACACCACTTCGATAGTTCTTCCTAGATCCTAGTTAGTCCAGTCACGGTAGGCGAAAAAAGGCCATCGCGCGATATAACTAGTAACCATCATCGGGTCTTGGGTGATCTAAATCCAAAAAGTTGACCTTTTGTCCCTGGTGCATATTACAGAGTACCCCAAAACATTGAAATTCCGTCTCTATTCACATCTCTTTATTATTTATATCCAAACAGGTTTGTCGTGTGATATATGAATTTGGACCACCTCAATGAGCTGAGAAGAGTGAGCCATCAATTGATGTGAAATAATCATCTTCTTGGATTTCTTGGTCCATGATGATCTGCGTTGTTAATATTAACTTTTTATTGTAAATTCAACGACTAGCAGTCAATTTTAATTAATAAATAATATTTCTGCTCATGTAGGCCAAACGTTTTTGAGCCATGGGGGCTTATGTTCAAAGGCGTCATTGATTGACATGTCGGTTTTCGATTAGAAGAATAAAATTATTGTAGTTTTTGTAGAATGCGATCGAAAGGTTTGTGTGATTTAAAATTTAGTTGTTCATTGAGGATGTTTTAATTATCGTGTGTGGAGTGTTTGTATATTTCAAATTGTTCCAAGATGTTGAGTTCGTGTCCTTAAGATTTTTTATGTAGAATATGTAGGTTGGTAGTGATGTCAGTAAAAGTGTGTCCAGTTTGAATGATATGGTCTGCAAAAGTCGATTCGATTTTTGTATTTAAGGCTTGTAAATGTTCTTTGTAACGTTGTTTGAATGCGCGACTTGTTTGTCCTATGTAAAATTTGTTACAATCAGAACAGTTCAGTTTGTAGATCTCTGGGATCAAACAACGTTACAAAGACTATTTACGAGCCTTAAATACAAAGCCGAATCTGCTTTTGCCGACCATATCACTCAAACTTTCACTGACATCACTACCAACCTACACATTCTACATATAAAATCTAAATAACACGAACTCAATAACTTGGAACAATTTGAAATATACAAGCACACCACTCACAATAAACAAAACATCCTCTATGAACAATAAAATTTTCATAATTTTTCGAACACATTCTACAAAAACCACAATAATTCTTCTAACCAAAAACCGACATGCTGATCAAGGACAACTTTGAAGATGAGTCTCCATGGCTCGAAAACGTTTGGCCTGCGTCAGTAGAAATATTATTTATTTACAATTAAAATTGACTATGAATCGTTGAATTTACAATAAAAAGTTAATTTAATCATATGCTTGCAAGTTAGGTGCCTCGGACATAATAAACCATAAAAGGCCCATTTTTAGGCCGCCCTGAAATTCGCAATTGAGATCCTCACCTGAATTTTAGATTTTTGGTATGCACGAAAATTTCTGTACAGCTCGGCCTGAAAAACTACTGAATATAAAAGGGTGAAACTGGTTTCAAATTTTAGTTAACTAAATTATCCCCAGAGGATTTGGAATTATGGATGTATGATCAATCATTCAGAAAACATGAAGATAAAAACTTGTCAAAATGTAATATTTTCATTTTTTTTTTTGTAAAATTTACCGATATTTTGATAGGGTGAAACTTGGAGGTCTCATTTTCTTGTAAAATTAAGGTAATAAAATCAGCGAGAATGTTTTTTCGTATGATGCTCAGTTTGGATTCAAATTAGAAAAAGGTGGAAAACAGAGCCGGAAATAAGGTGTTTTTGAGGTGCCCTGCTAGATCCCATAAATAGGCGAAAAATTCGCTGGGCTACTATTTTTCCCCTGAGTTGAACTCCTCTTAACTGGACTAGGTTATGCTATTTCTTATGTGATTGCCACGATCACGGTATGTTTAAAAGATTTCAATTAAGTTTGTCTAGCATATCTTTTCAATTTTGCTTTATTGCCATCATTTTGTTCAATATATTTTCTCTTTGATTCTTTTATCTAATGCTTTCAGACTACAGTTTTACTGTAAGCTGCAGCAAAACAACTGCAATAATCAGATGTTATTCTGCAGGGTATACTTACTCTTTTTTTTGAGGATGAAGCCCACATAGGTATGAGACCTGTGCGTGAGTAATGAGTTGGATGATGGTGATTGATGAATTGGACCTACAGTTTTAGGTGGGTTCCGAACCATCTCTTTTACAGATAACATTAATATTATTACTTTACTGCCAGGAGTTTGATCTTGATTTAAAGTTAAACCACATTCTACAATACTCGACTTCTTCTTTTCTTGATATTTTCATATTTGACATAAATTTGCCGCCAAGGATACAATTTAACATTTCGTAAATATGAACTACTATGAAAGTAAAATTCATCCAGCCAATATTTGCCTTAATTTTAACTTGATAAATATGAAGTGGAAAAACTACCGTTTCACCTGATAAAAATCAACTCTTAGACAGACTTTAAGTTGTCATTAAATGTATGGTACGATTATTACTGATACCTTATTAAAAAAGCACCAACATTGAAGATTCATATAAATGTGTCACTGTAGAGTAATTCATGTTCTCTCTGAAACATTTTTATCGAAGTCAATATTTATGAAGGTAAATTATAATTGCAGGTGGACTACTGGATACAATCAGTAACATCAGGAAGATGGCGAACCTTCAAAAAGTGCCATATGTGTTTGCAAACACTCAAAAGAAATTGAAAGGAATTTTAAAAAAGAATGCGCACATTAGTTGTATTGGTATAAGGAACTATGAAGGAGCAGATGTAAGTTCTCATTAAAAATTCTGTCAATTTAAAAAAATACAAACCAAGAGTTGGATAATACTTTTTCCTACAACTGCTCGTAAAGAGTTAGTTTACATGCTGAAAACTAATCATAAAATCATAAATCAAATGTTTACTGAGGAGCGAGCAGTGAAATACAGTTACGTAAGCTTGCTTACGTCATAGCTTTACTTTAAGCTCACCAGTGATGCCAACCTTCCATTCTATGATTATCGTACCTGACGTCAAAACCCATCATATTTATCAAATATTTTACAATTATTTAATAAAAAATAACTATTTTTTAATTATTTCAAAAATAATTTTTGGAATGATATTTTTTAATTATTACTTTAAAGGACTAGCTTGATGCCAAGGTTAGTAAAATCAAGTTTGTACCACAACTTGCTCAAACTAGTGAAATAGAAAAGTCATGACGTCACTCTGTTCAGAATAACCACAAAATTTGCAAATTTCAGCTTCATTTGTACACTTTTTTGCAACAAAAATTAAGTGTTTTGTATATCACAGATTTGAATCTGTATCTTGATCAGCTGTCAATGATATGGGTTACTCAACCCATCCTCTATGGGGATGGCTATTGAACATGAAATACGTCATACCTCACCACTTTTCTAGTTCTCTTTGCTGCATCACACAAAACACCAAATTGTCGTACGAAAATAATAATTATCATACAGCTTGCAACACTGAAGTTTGCCAGCTGATTATGCCTCAATACCACATGACACCTCTCGTCCGCAAAGGGTTAATACATAAGTTAATACTATTAACTACGGCTTCGTTATAAAGAACATAATAGAGGCATAAATTAAGTGATTTCAATACAGCTGACTTTAATCTTCATCTTTTCAAAGTGGTGTCATAATCAAGATATTTTAACACTATTGCCACTTTCTAGTACAGAAGTATAGACCATCAGAACACTGTCTTCTAAACAGATGCACTAGTCACATCAGCTGATCAAACTGGAACTGTCAACAACATCCACGCATTGTAGGTTATGTTATATTTTGGATAAGTTATGGATTCATTGCTAAGTTAAATTAAATGCAATGTATTGGTGGTCGGAGATGAAATATTGTAAGCAACAATTATTATTCGCCTTAAAAAGCAACTTGTGAGATGTTTAGAAGATGTGCGTCGCTAATGTTCTAACTTACATTTCTTTAAGGCAGTCATAATACAATTTTTGCATAAACTACTACATTTGTCTCCTCAATTCTAGTCATTTTTTAAAAGTCTAGATTTTTAAACCATAGACACTCAATTTTTTGCATACATTTTTCTTTTAATTGCAGTATTCATAGAATCTCTTCTAATTACAGTTAGTTTTTTTCATTCCAGAAACAATTCAAAACAATTCTGGAGCTTTTACCTGAAGCAAAAAGGTTGTACAAAGAAAAATTGGAGGATGCGGAAATCATGTGTGGTGTTAAAAGTGAGGTAATTTACATTTTTCTTTATTGATTCTTGTTTTCTGTATTTACCTTTCAAAAATATTTTTTCTTCATCCTTCCTCCTCTTCCATAGCCGCTATGAGCCTCTGTGCTATGACAGCTGTGACTGTTCCATTACAACCGCAGCTGAGGGAGTCGTCATGGTGACAACCAAATATTATGCTGAGAGGTAATGATTGAGGAGAGAGTTTGTTTGCTTGTTGTAATAAACGAGAGTTACTTTTCAAGTCGCATTTATCTTTATTGGTAGAAATACTACATGGTGTCAGGTGTGGGGTGTTACCAAAATGTCGAAGAAAACGAAAAGAAGAGGTCGACAAATTAATGAAGATGAATTTCACGGAATCGAAGAATCTACCTCTCAATCTGTAAGTTACCAACCGTGTTCCATTCAACGTGGATTTTCATTCCAGGGTCAATCCCCACAATGTTTCAAGTTCGTTGATTCCGAATGGGAGGCTTGGTCCCGTTCATTCGAAAGTTATAGATCAGCCTCAAAATTATGTTTCGAACCTGATAATATTCAAATTGACACTTTAATCTTGACAATGGGATCTAAAGCCGAAACTATATTCGAGAGTTTCCACCTTTCAAATGAAGATCAAAAGAAATACAATTGCGTAATTGAGTGTTTCAACAATTACTTTTCAAAAAAACCAACATAATTTTTGAGAGGGCAAAGTTCAACAATAGAACTCAAAAGGAAAATGAATCTGTCAGTAATTTTATAACAGATCTTTTCGAATTATCTAAGACTTGTAAATATGGTGATCTCAGAGATGAATTAATTCGTGATCGTATAGTAGTTGGTATACTTGACAGTAAACTCTCTCTCTCTCTCTCTCCAAATGAATGCCGAACTAACCTTAGAAGGTGCTATTGATCGCACAAAACAATCGGAGTCAGTAAAGGAACAGCAAACGGCAATCAGAAAAGAACATAACGACGCGTTTTCTACGTTAGTCATGAAGCTTAGGCCCGAATCGAAATCCAGACCATTTACTTGCTATTGGTATGGCTCTCTCAAGCCTCATGAAACAAATGTATGTCCGGCAAAAGAAGCAATTTGTCATAATTGTAAAAAGAAGGGTCATTTTTCTAGAGTTTGTAGATCTAAAAAAATTCAAATGGTTTCTAACAACAATGACTCCAGGAATGAAAACAATGAGCCTATATTAGATTCAATCACAATATTGAAAGTTGATTCAAAACTTGTATCTATACCCCCTTTGGTAGTCAAAATATATCAATAGATGGAATTCCTGTAGTATTCAAAGTTGATACGGGAGCCGACATCACATGCATACCAGTATCACTACTGCCAACCTTAAGAAAATCTCAATGCGATTTAGAAGAGTTCAATGGAAAAATTGAACATGCTGGTAGAGGAAAACTTTCTTGCATCTGTACCTTTAAGGGAGAGTTTAAAACATGTTCCGGTACCTCATCTAATCAAACGGTTTTTGTACTGAACGAGTTAAGAAATCCTCTACTTGGCAGACCTGCGATACATTCTTTAAAATTACTCACCATGTCATCCGAAGTTTGTCAAATTAGTAAAGACAAACATCTAGAAGAGCCGATGAAAAGTTTACAACTCTGTTTTCTGATGTTCCTGGAGTAATGGTTGGCGGATCCCATCATATACGACTTGTTGAGGATGCTAAACCTTATGCAATTTCAGCACCTAGAAGGATCCCTCTACCCTTGTATGAAAAGGTTCAAGAAGAACTTACAAAAATGGAAAAAAATTGTATTATCTCGAAAATCGAAGAAGCTACTTTGTGGTGCGCCCCTATTGTTGTAGCAACAAAGAAATCTGGAGCTATTCGTCTTTGTGGGGATTTCACAGAACTCAATCAACACATAGTAAGAGAGCGGTTTGTTATGCCTTCAGCAGAAGAAATATTTTCAAGAATTTCCAATGCTCAAATATTCAGTAAACTTGATGCTAGAATGGGATTCTGGCAAATATCACTGTCAGAAGAGTCTAAACGTCTCACAACATGTATAACGCCATTTGGAAGATTTTGCTATAACCGAAAGCCATTTGGAATTTCATCAGCACCTGAACATTTTCAGCGAAGAATTTCCCAAATCTTAGATGGACTTGAAGGGTGTGCTAATATGATGGATGACATTCTTATTTGGGGAAACTCAAATGAGGAACATGATGAGCGCTTAGAGAAAGTACTTGAAGCTCTCAAGAAAGCCCATGTCTCTCTCAATAAAGAAAAGTGTGAGTTCAGAAAAACAAGAGTGAAGTTTTTGGGGCATGAATTGAGTGAAAGAGGAGTGTTGATTGATCGAGAGAAAGTACAATCAATTTTAGAATTTCAGACCCCAAGCAACAAGAGTGATCTTCTTAGATATCTTGGTATGTTCAACTACCTGACAAAATTCATACCAAAAGCAGCTTCAATTGCTCAGCCCTTAAGAGATCTACTCAAGAAGGATATTGATTTTATCTGGACCCAAACTCAAGAAAATGCATTTTTGGAGACAAAGAAAGCAATCACAACTTCGCCAGTTTTAAAACCATATGATGTCAATGCCCCAAGTAGAGTGTCCGCAGATGCATCTTCATTTGCACTTGGAGGTCTACTGGAACAAGAGACTTTGTGATGTTTTCTATTAACTAACTGTTCATTATTCTATGAATCATATATCTTTTCATATACGACGAACGATAGGATATTGAAGTGATGAGGTTTCCTTGCTTCAAAGCAAAACTCATTGATTATTGCAATGTCTATTAAGATAATAGCTTACTTACAATAAATTAGGCCTCTTCACTTTTTGAATAATGAATCTAAACAATATTGATATTAGTTAAGATGAAACTTACTTCCTTTTTTTGGATTACGTCTTGGACACTCCAGTTAAGGAGTATAAGACAAGTCAGATTAACAATTATACTATCTTATACACTAGTTACCATAATTATTATATCAATTAGTTGAGGTGAGGCTTAATTTTGATGTGAAAGGAACTCTTGTACACTATAAAAAGCTTTATCAACTGAATATTTGTTCAATTGTTTTTTAAATATTTCTATATTTTGAAGACTTTAAAAACTGCGGAAGCTTGTTGTAGAGTTTCTTACCAATATAACTAGGTACTTTGGCTAAGCCTCTTCTACCTTTCGGTGTAGAGTTTACTAGAGAGCAGATGGCTCTCTAACCAACACCCCTAACCTCAAAATTTCCCCGCAGGTCATCTGACAATCTCTTTCTCGGTCTTTCCTGGTCTTCTTCTCCCGTCTGCCTTAAATTATCATATATTTCCTTTTTGGTAGCTTGTCTTCACTTATCCTTGTTACATGCCTCAGCAATCTTAACTGTCCTTCCTATTCTCTGAGTCTGGCTTACAGTTAACCAGTGGAGGATCTAGAAACTTGACCTGAGGGTGGGGGGGGGGGGGGTTCACAGCCGTATCGAGGATGGTCTGGGGGTCGTATGGAATACCCCTAGAAAGAGGGGAGTCCGGGGTGTTTCTAAGTCACAGACCATGAGTGGCATGACCCTATAAGCCAACACATGGTTGTAATAGGTAATAGGCAAACTGAATATTATACCAAGGGGCAGACTTAAGCAATCTTTTCAAGAGAAGGCCGAATGAAATGGGAAATTATGTAGAAAAATTGAACAAAGCTTGCTTTTGTATGAGATAAACTTTATTTCTCATTTCGTTTTCTATGCGACCTTGCTTGCAATCAAGATCGATGCAACAGGGTATCATGGATTTAATTTTTTGCCCTAGAAAAAACATGAAAGTCATTTTTAAAATGTGGTGGAGAAACTCTTGTTTATATCTCAATACAAAAAAAGAGATCTATAATTCTTCAACTGGAAAGATCAACTTTTAAGGCGATTTTGTCTTTAAACTTGTTCTAATTAAAGTGAAGGGGGCCTGAGGATTTTCCTCGGAAAATTGTTGAAACATAACTCCTATAAAACAATTCTTGACATGAATCCTGAATCCATCCATTTTAGTGCACATTATGGGTCTAAGTGCATCTTATCTAGTAATTGAGCCTTCGCCAATGGGGGGCTATAACCCTTGAAACCCCCACCCCCACCGGATACGCGTATTGGGGGGGGGGACTCATTTAGAAATTTTAAGTTATAAATGATGGTCAAACGGCACATCTAATTTAAATCATTAAGTTTTGATATTTCAATTGTTTCAAGATTAATCATTAAACATTAAAATTAGTTGAATGCATAAAAAACTATCAATTTTCAGCATTATAATTCAATCTGCTGAATAAAAGGGTTTTCAAATAAGCTATTTGTCTACAAAAAATATATAGCGAATGGTATATTCTATCTGTACAAAATAATGGACCATACAACATTTTGTCCACAGATATTGTTATTGTACGATTAATTTCCACTTGGCCTTGACATCTGTGAAGGGCTTGAGCCCCTAGCAGCCATCCTGGATATGCTATTGCAATTAACCACAATTTTTATAATCTGATTTCTCAGAGGACCTTTTATTTATTTACTTGACATGAGTACATACGAGAGCACAATTAAAATCGCATGCTTGTCCTCTTAACACAAAAATGTAACTATAATATACTTTATGTGGAAAAAAGTAAAAACAAGTCATTATACATTAGAGGAAAAAATGAAAAATAGCAATGACCATAAGGTGATGATGATGATGACCAAATAGCTGATGATAGGTTAAATTGCTTGATTTAAAAAGAACGTCTCATGAACAAGCATGTAATCATTGAGGAATTGTATCTAACATTAGCCTTCTAGCTTTTCTATCTGAATTACACAATTGCACTCCTCTTCGCAGCTTATTCATGAGTCTCTGAGCTCTGTACAGCGGTGAAAAGCAATTATGGACAGTTCTACACCTAGGCACAAAAACAAGTTAGTGTTTCTTGCATTGAAAGTAGGTACATGGAAGTTGAGCATAGAAAGCAACACAGGTGAATGAATCACTCCATCAAGCAATAAGCAATGCCCAAATGAAAAGCACTGATGCCCTGTCTCGACGCCTTTTCAGGGAGTCCATCTGACAAATGTCTTTTAATGTGCCTAAAGGCAACCCAAGAAGACACGTTCTTCCAAAAAATGTTAAGTATAAAAACCGAAGCAGTTTGTTCTGCACTTTTTCTATTGCCTGAATATCCTGATCTGTGTGAGGATCATTGAGCCATATTCTAGCACACTCCTGACAAGGGACTGATTGCATCAGTTTTGCTGAAGTCAGCAATTTCTCAAGCCCCCCCCCCCCCCCCCCCCAGCATCTTGTTGTTTGCTCTACTTGTATTATAGTCAATGTGAGAAGCAAATGACAGTGAACTGTTGGTCAATAATTACTAATGAGATTTCTTTTACCAGACTTGAAGATAGGGATTATCTTGGAGATCTCCCACTTGCTGGGAAATTGACCACTCAAAAGTGAAAGATCAAATAGGTACTTCAAAGGTTTAACTAATAGCTCACTGCAGCCCTTCACCACAAATGATTGAATCCCATCAGGACCAGGGGAAATTCAGGGCTTGATGCTCTTAATAGCCTTAAGAATGTCCTCAGAAACAGATGATATGTTCAAAGCATTATTGGAGCTAATATGTTGGAATTCATCATCCACTGCATCCTTATGACAAGCTGTGAGGGGTGCATGCACTGACTGGAAGAACCTAGCAAATCCATTTTTGACCTCTAAGTCTTTCAACTAAATATAATATTTTCGGTCATTTCCAACAGTGCTAAATTCATAATTTATAGTTTTTATTATCAAATAATCTTTTTTTAACGTGAAATCCTTATTGTAATGTACTAAAGTGTTGTAGCCTACTGTATCATGTGGATTGAAGGTTATGTTATTTTGGCATTTGGTAATTTTGACTGTTTAGTCTGTTCAAGAATATTATTTACTTGTATGATAAATCAGTATATGGCACCTCCTTAAATACCTACTGGTTTAGGAGGACCTTTGTTGTAATGATACTGAAAAAAATTGATTGATTGAACCTCAGAACCAACACACACCTCATCATCCAGCATCATCCTCACAGAATTCCCCTCACGTACGCTTACTATTCACAAATTTCCAAATCCCTTTAGAATTATGCTTGAGATTGGTTTGAACATTATTGACATAGTTCAGGTAAGCAGTTGAGATCAAAACCTTCAATTCTTTTCGCAAGTTACTACCATACTAAGAATGTTCATTGTTTATTGTACCTTTTGTTACAGGAGTCAGAAATGGACCCCAATGTGGCAGTAGTTCAATCACTGCTTTCAAAACTAACTTCCTCCTTAACAGAGAAGAACGATATTTATCCCGTGGGGAATTCGGGAAAAGACACAGTAGATGCTTGTCCTTTCCTTTCTGCAATAAAAAAGCATGAGGAAACTAAAAATTAATTTGTGAATTGGATAAACTAGACTGTTGTACCTGCACAATACTGGCTGTGATTTTTATTCATATAGTTCGTACTATTTTACTTATAAGTCTGTGATATACTGTGTAAATTGTTATATAATTAGAAATTATATCGAACGGTACTCTTTATGCTTGAAATTACCATAACTAATTTACGTTAAATGCAGTGTTGATTCACTTGTTGCCTTGAGTTTAAATTTTTTTTTAAACTGAAAATTTGAAGTACGTTTACATGCACTTTAACGTACGGTATTTTACTGTACGTTGTTTTATATGTACGTTTTATGTCCGTTTACATGCAAATAAAATTCCATTGACAAAGCTTTAGTTTTGTGCATATTAAAATAATGTAGGTCATACTTTGTGTTTTTTTTATTAGAAGCTACTTTTTCCATTACCATTGAGAGATTTGTTTTCCCCGCTTGTTTGTTACCCCAAGCGCCAAGTGTTGGAACTACGATTGCGCATGTTGTTGTACAGCGCATGCGCAAGCTGAAAAGACAGCTGGCCCAGAACAACGAAGAGTTTCATTCAAGACAAATCAAATCAGTACGTTACGACGTTACGTTATGTGTAATGTTTTTGTTGTTTCGATAGGTTAGTTTACAACCGCATCGAGGCTAAAAAGAAAGCTGTTTGCACGTGTTTTCTAGTTCTGGTTTACAGTTGTGTGACAAAATTTAGTTAATTTTGAGGTGAATTTGTGGGAATAACTTTATATTTAGAGGTAAGTGAGAAATTAATTAATTTCAAAACAGATAACTTGCTACCTATGTTGATGAGTCACATGCAACATGCTTAATGCTTCGTCGATCGTGATTAGTCAGTCATTCGATTGCGTTTTATTTTTTGTATTAAAGATTCCCTAAGGGAATAAACCTGACGGATATATTCTCAATACAGAAATGCATTATTTACTTGGTAGATTCTCGTGCAACAATAAAAATAAATTTGTTTCAAGCAAATCGAGGGTCCTGAGAACCTTCCAACTTCGAAGACAAATTTTAAAATATTATAAATTTATTAGAGTGCCCTGCAAGAATTTCCAGTGCCGGAAGCTTACTTTGTATTGACTAGCTGGAGACCCCAGGGCCCTTCTCAACTGAAGAAGCCCTGACGCTCCTCAAGATAATTTCAATAGGAAATTTGAAACAATGTTTAATGCCGCCATTGTGCTTGTTATCACTATTTTGATGGAAAATTGCATTATCACACAAGTTTGGCTTTGTTGATGCAAAATAAATTGTAAGTTATATTGCTTTGTACTCCACTAAATTTGTATTTTGTACTTCTGTGGGCCTCTTTTGTACTTATTAAATGGTATTCATTAAACTTGACACGCATTTTTGCTATAGCTATTCAGAATATCATCCTTATTCTTGCATTTCTCTCTTCTTTCCGGTTTGTCTCAGGGCTAGGCCATGACAAATTTTGTAGAAATGGTTTGATGTGCAGAGATAATCAATATAATCACTGAGCGTAACTACTATGACACTAGACCATCACTCGCAACTAATTCGATATTATTAAAAAATTCTATTCTGCATTCAGAATGTGTTATGTTAGGTAATAGCTTTTTCCAATTTGTTCAAATATTTGATAATTCAAATTTTAATAAATTCTACCGGTTTAATAAATGTATCATCTGGTTCCTGCTGTCAAGAATTCAAAAGATCTCCAATGGATTGTTTCAAGAGCAAACAAAAACTGAGAGTCGGCCTTAGGTTGTGTGAATCAGGATTTCAGAATAATTTCAAATTTTGCTAAAGATCAATTTGTATTATATTGTTAGAATATTTAACAATATCGCATGTTGTCATCCATGCTAAACACTAAATTACCGTGTGTTACATTCACATAGGCACTTATTTTTTAGCTTTACTTCATTATGAGAGCACAAGAAACGCAGTACAGTACCTTGCCACCATCAAAAAATTATAATATCTAAATCAATATTCATGAACCAAAAAAAATTAATGCCAAAGGTTCTCTGTATTGTAGGAATGGAATCGGCAGGTTTTGAGCTGATATCAAGCTCGTTCGAAGTACATAGCGCATTCAGATTCACAATATATTCCTTGCAATACAGTATCTTATGCAAAATAAAGCAATTGGTTGGACGTTAACTGTTTGTCGATGAGAACTGTCCTGTTATTAAGGGCCTGATTAAAATCGTGCTGTTGTCCATCCATCCGCCTGTACTCTAGCAATTGAAAGGAAGATTCCAGACTCTTGAAACTTGGTAAAGCTTCCTCATAGTCCTTGTGAGATCGCTATTGATTTTAGAGTCCGTTGTTCGAATATAAGAATAATTGTGATGTAGAATAGATTTCCACTATAGGCTTCAAGCTAATTTTTGTTATTGAAAATCAAAACATTGGACAGCTGGTTCATTACGAAGGCTCAGCCCAAGTATCTACCTTATTTTTACAGTGAAAGTGGTGACGTTTTTCATTTTTTATTGTGTTAGAATCTTTTCTTAAATTATTCTAAATCTTCGAATTGAAAAAAAACATAGAATTTTATGAGGCATGATGATTGCTATTTGCTATTATGAGATAGTTGAAGAAGAAGATGAAAACACTATTTCCAGAACTGCCGGTGTGCATTTTTTTGTGAATTGGTAAGCAAATTTAATGCTGTTTATATAGATCAAAGCTGTTAAATGTTGCATATTCCTATCAGCGCAACTGATAATAATTATTTATATTTTAGGTAATTGTGCCGCAGATGTTAGCAAATAAAAAATCACTTGAAACTTCACCAAATTGTAGTATTATGTCTCCTGATCACAATTATCAAGTTTTTAAGTGTCGGTCTCAATTAAATAATTAATTATCCAATTTTGAAAACCTACCTTTCGAACAGAGCCCCAAAATGACTACCTTCAGCAATTAACTTTAATTGAGTGTTTAGAATGCATGGATCTTTGCAACACAATAATTTGCATTTTAATTTATTAATTATTTACTCATGCAATTTATCTACTTAATAATAAAGGCATTTTCAATTTGTTCCAAAATCTCATCACTTGATGCATCGCACATAATTATACATAACCTGTAGCCAGCTAGCTACAGCCTGGGTTTTAGGCTTTTGGATGTGCGAACATTTCGCGCATGCGCAGAAGCGTAGTCTGCGTGAATGGAACGAAGTGGAATGGAACCTGGAATGGACCTGCTTAACCAAACCTTTCCTAACCTGGCTAGATGTGACTGAACCACCTTTAAAATACCTTTAAATATTTACCTTTAAACCTTTTAAATATTTACAGAGGTGGTTCAGTCACATCTAGCCAGGTTAGGAAAGGTTTGGTTTTGCAGTTCCATTCCAGTTTCCATTGATGTTCTGATGTAGATGGCACTGATATAATCCATTGGCACTAATCCTTGATGGCACTCCATTGCTCTAACTATCTGTTCGTCTATGATGTTATGCTATAATGGCTTTTCAGAGCCGTATTTATGTTCAAAAGGTGAGTTTTTAATATTGAATAATTAATTATTTAATTGAGACCGACACTTAAAAACTTGATAATTGTGATCAGGAGACATAATACTAATTTGGTGAAGGTTTCAAGTGATTTTTTATTTGCTAACATCTGCGGCACAATTACCTTATTTTATGTAAATTTGTCGGGTCCTTGGATACTCCATTGTATTGGTTTAGTTATACTTCTTTTTGGAGGATGAAGCCCACATAGGTCTGAGACCTGTGCGTGGGTAATGAATTGGATGATGGTGATGATGAGTTGGACCTACAGTTTAAGGTGGGTTCCGAACCACCGGGAAGTGATTTTACAGCAGAGAACAGTCTTTTTGCTGGCCAATCCAATCGGTCACCCTTACATTGAGCGCCCATATAACAATCATGTCAAGTTATATTTTAAACTTTGCTGACCCAAAGCACACGATCTACTTTAATTTTCAATTAGGCGTTCTCATAGGTCCTGTTTGTAACGGTGACTGATTAGATTGGCCAGCAAAAAAAGACACTGTTCTCTGCTGAAAATCACTTCCCGGTGGTTCGGAACCCACCTAAAAACTGTAGGTCCAACTCATAAATCACAATTATCCAACTCATTACCCACGCACAGGTCTCAGACCTGTGGGCTTCATCCTAAAAAAAAAAAAAAAAAATATTAATCAAATTTGTTAGTTATCATAATCTATGCTCAGTCTACGACCCCGCACTACTATCAATATCTCCATTGTTTTTCATTTTACAATCAATGTGATCATTGTTGTCAGCGATGTGAAGGCAAAACAACATACTCTGTAAAACAAGTAACCATACTTCTAGACTTCTAGGCCCTAGCGGAAACTACCGGGCTGACTGTACTGATCCGCCCACCTGTTGTACCGATTAGGAACAGCAGAACAGAAATAAAACGGGACAGAGCAGACGAGTGCACCTTTCTCCTTTGCTTGACAGACGGCAGGTTGGCAGAGCACAGGGCGTTTTACAACGTAGGACGACTGGAGGCGATTATTATGAAACTTGTGTCTTTAAAAAAATATTGCACAATTTTTCGTCTGTTATGGATTTGTTCTGGAATTTTATTGCATAAAAATTTATGGCCATCATTAGATTCAAAGTAAACCACTTGCAAACATACTACTCATACTGAAGTCAAACTATAATCACAACACGTACGGTATAATGTTATTTCTATTAATAGTATCGCCACATTTTTAATCTATACTGAGGTCTAACGATCAGCTTACATGATTTTTATAGTTTATGCTATTTATTTTATTTCTTTACGAAGTGCAGACTGAAGTTTATTGGCTGAGAGTGATGAGTGATCACACCGGAAATGAAATCGTTAAAAGTCATGTAGATAAACTTAATGCTATTTGAGGTTTCAGAATAATAGACTAATTATAGAATAGACAATGCTTATGAAAGTAGACAATTCCTCTATCATAGAAGATCTGTTAGATTATCTGTCTATTACTTATTTTTTACTAATACTTCACGAATTACTTTCGTCTATTGCTGGCTGCTTTAATCGTATTTTTCAATTTTCCTTATTATTTCATCTTGTTCTCTGGAATGGTCCAGCCTGTAGTTACACTTTTAATAAAACATCTAGGCTAATCGAGCATAATACCATAGAAGTAATTTCAATTGTTATGATCGAATCGAACGCGGAAGTATTGTACAGTGGAAACAATTTTAAGTAGATCTGATTTATTGTATTGAGATCTTTGTTTTTCAAGTATGACTAATATTGTGTGACAGGTTGTTGAAGGTAATTAATTTTTAACGACCCATGATCAAGGTTGAAAACAATGATTATTTGCGCCACTCCGATGGCTTCAGTTTGAACACTGAACATTGTTCATGTATTTGCTCCTTGTCTAATCACAAGTAATAGAAAGAGATACAGTACCCATTACAATGAATGAACATTTCGTGACCGCGCGTACATTTTTCTTACGTTCCGGTTAACGTTCGAGTCGTGATCATCGGGAGAGTATCGATTGAATTAATCGATTAGCTCTTCCTTCGTCGCAGACATCCCAATGACCTTATCCTTGAAAGCCCAACAACTGTGAAATCGCCGCCTCAACTGTCTGGGTACGAATTTATTTATTGCTCTTTGTTGCTAACGAACTATTGTAGGCTACATATATCCATGCTTTCGACCTAGATTGCTTTAAAAAGTAGACCAACAACTGCTGGACTTCCTTATTCGTAGATTTGCATGTTTTGGGGGAAAATCGTTCTCAAATTATTAGAGAAATTATAGTAATAGTTTTGGTCGGTTAGTGAAATGTTGTTTGTTATGTGTACCGTTCTAGTTGCACCACTTCAGGTCTAGTTGATCAAAACTTGGCTTATTTCTTAAAAAAAATATATATATATATATTTATTATAATTATCGTATATTTTTATTATTAATAATAGGCCTATTTAATATTATATTGTATTAATTTTATTTTTATATCTAGAAGTAACATGGGATTTTGGGGAATATTTTTTTATTCAGAAATGAGCTTTGCTGGCCCATTCAGAAAATTGCCTAATATAACTCATTCTCTTTAGCAAAGGAAAACCTGCAATGTGGTCAATGAATTCATCATCCAAGTCTTTTGTCCAAGATGGATGCCAAGTCTTAGACATAAGTCAAGACATATGTGAACTTCATCCTCCGATAAAAGATGTTTTAAGTACTGTTAGTACTTAATAAAACTGATAATTAGTTTTCAGGTAATACACTACGAAGTACTGTACAGGTTTATTACAGCCTGATTAATAAATGTGAATTGAACTGTCAAACACAATTTCTTATACCTAAAAGTCTAAAGAGAGTCTTTTGTCCAAGATGGATGCCAATAAAGCTATTACGAATAAAATATGAACCAGTACCAGTAGATATGAACCCTTGACAATCAAGAATTACAGTAGGCCTAACATGTATGATTCACATAAAGCCTTATTTCAAATGTTTGCTATTGTCAACATTTTAATAATAATTTGCGGTTTTAATGATGAAGCTCTGAAACCGTTCGAGACTCGATTACTGTTTTCAAGATTTTCTAGTTTTTACTTTGTCCAGGAAACAGCTCAGAATTTCCATCGATCAACGAATAGCACGACTGTAAAATATCAATATAAAATGATATGTAGATATGATGAAGTAACAGAATAGAAGATAACTCGAGTATGGATAGCTTTCAATAATCAAATTCTTCAAATCTTAAACAGTGCATTAGTAAAAATAGTTCATGTTACAGAATATTGAAAGTAAACGTAAAAGAGAAGGGAGTGATAGCAGAGTGCCGGAGCAGGTATCTGTTCAATCAGAGATAAGCTACGAAACTCTTGGGCGCTCTTTGTAAGGGTGACCGATTGGATTGGCCAGCAAAAAGACTGTTCTCTGCTGTAAAATCTCTTCCCGAAGGTTCGGAACCCACCTAAAACTGTAGGTGCAACTCATCAATCGCCATCATCCAATTCATTACCCACGCACAGGTCTCAGACATATGTGAACTTCATCCTCCGATAAAAGATGTTTTAAGTACTGTTAGTACTTAATAAAACTGATAATTAGTTTTCAGGTAATACACTACGAAGTACTGTACAGGTTTATTACAGCCTGATTAATAAATGTGAATTGAACTGTCAAACACAATTTCTTATACCTAAAAGTCTAAAGAGAGTCTTTTGTCCAAGATGGATGCCAATAAAGCTATTACGAATAAAATATGAACCAGTACCAGTAGATATGAACCCTTGACAATCAAGAATTACAGTAGGCCTAACATGTATGATTCACATAAAGCCTTATTTCAAATGTTTGCTATTGTCAACATTTTAATAATAATTTGCGGTTTTAATGATGAAGCTCTGAAACCGTTCGAGACTCGATTACTGTTTTCAAGATTTTCTAGTTTTTACTTTGTCCAGGAAACAGCTCAGAATTTCCATCGATCAACGAATAGCACGACTGTAAAATATCAATATAAAATGACGGCTACGTGTTTAACAGTTACGCACCCTACCGGATGATTAATAAAACAGTAAAGTTCCAACTTGAGATGAGGATGTTGGAAATGAAATAATTAATTGACGGGCCATTTCGTCATTGGGGAGAGTCAGACCGTCAACGCAGCGTCATGGTGCCGAGATCATCTGTGTCATCATCATCATAATCATCTTCTATGTCATTGCGGCACAAATCGAAAGTGCCTCGGCTTCCAGCCTCCAGGAGACCATCAGGAGAAGGCTGTGAAGATTACGCGTTCTGCTTCTTCCTCTTATCAAGGTTGGCCATCAGCTTCCGTTCAATTAAGACGTCTTGACAACGTTCGGGACCGTAAACTTACAACGGTAACTTGTTCAAGACGTGAAGCTTTCATAACAAAACATAATAAAACAAAGTTAATAGTTTCTTTTTAGTGCTTTGATTAGCAATGATATCGAAGAGTTGAGTTAAGACCTTTAAAACTATAAAAATAGTAATTGCAACGTTCTCAGCTATTCCTATAAAAATCACTATTTGCACTAGTTGGGATGAAACAATAACAAATTTATGGTGTAGAATTAGTGAAGGGAAAATATAAATAATTTTGTTAATATAAGCTATAAGGAAAGAAAGGACCAGGAAAAGTCGGAAATTTTAAAATTATAAAAGTAGTGAACAAAATTTTAAACGATTCCTAGAAATACCATCAAATTTATTGTGACAAACCATGAAAAAAGGAGTAGTTCGCTGAAATATCTGCTCATAAACGAGTAAAATCATGATTAACTTTGATTGAATTTAATGAATTCATAAAATGACTGAAGTGGAAGGATTTAACTAGGGATGAGGATTGATGGAGTATCGAGTATGGTGATAAAATCTTGCTGTGTCATTGTCAGGAGGAAAATAACACCAAAAATAGCTTTTATATGGTAAGACAGGACAGTCAGAAAATCAATCAAAATAATCCCTTAAGTTATCAACTATTTCACTCCAAGTGAGTATATCTCCAGAATAAATCGAGGAACTTCCTCACTTCTTGTTTGTATGAAACCTGTTTTAATACTTTTTTCTCATCTTTGTTATTATAATCATACTAATTCTCACAATTAGATTCATACAAATAATATATCCAGTCGAACGTCAGAAAGTATATGTTTCAAAAACATCACAAGTTTGATACGAATCTGTATGGATGATCTAAAAATATTCACTACTGAAACAGTAGTAAATCAAGGTTTGCAGTAGTTTACAAGGTTGTATAGTAGTATTCATATAACTTGGCAGCGTGTAGCAGATGGGACATGCTATATCTTAACCCAACATTCTGCTGCCACGTTATATGAAAACTACAGTAACACAACTTCGAGGAAATATGTGTGATGTGCAATATCCTGGTATTACTGTTGTAAATTCATAAAAATTAATTTCATACTTGAAGCACAATTCAGTGTTTTGGAGACATTTCTATTTATTCTTCATCTTGCAATGTTGTAGCACTTCAAGTACAGGGGTGCAAAGGGTTGTCTGAAGTGTGTTTTTAGGCTCGGTTGAGTCTCTGTATCGACCTATTGAACCGGAAACCGGTTCTAGAAAGGTTCGTTGAGAGATGGAAGAGAAAGAAAACAAAAATAAAAAAAATAAATGGTCTGCTGTGATGATGACGATGATGTTGATAACAAAGATGTAGGAAAGGATCATGGAGTACTAAATTCCGAAGCAGGATCTGTTGTCTGCCAGCTGCATCGACGCTGGCCTACTAACTTTGGAGGGCTTCAACTTCGACGATGTGGAGTTTCGTGAATTATTCGTTCAAATAATCCGCAGCATCTCACCAAGTCTGGTCTTTTGCGGAAGTGGCGTTCGATCATTCCACTTTCATTTGGCCGATTTATTCGTTTATTGCTGATGACTGTCAATGTTATTCCATCACCTGGCTGGTAGAAAATTCTAGGACATTCTTGTTTTACTATAAGAGCCGTATTTATGAGCGTCCCTTTAGTCTCTCTTGACTCGAGGGACTCTTGAAATGTAACGATGGGAATTACAAGAGACACTGAAGGAATATTCATAAATAAGAACATAAATCTTGCATGTGGACCTAACATTAGGAATTATCCTACCATGGCTTTCATGTAGTGAAGATTTCAAAAAGACTACTATAAACAGCAAGTAAACAAGTCACAAGTAAAGTTTTAGTAAAAACGTAAAGTATCTTTGAGAATTTTTATTTTGAGTCGATCACTGTTTTTGCCCCTAAAAATTTAGAGTTATCTTCAAGCCAGTACTAAAAACCTAAGGAGTTAAAAATCTTCCTAATTTATTAAAACTATTAATAATTATGATGTTGAAGATCCATCTTGTTTCCACTAATATGTATTATAAACTTAAAAAACACTTTTAATTGGAAATTGACTCACGTTATGGCGTGACGGCCATGTTATGGCGTTATGTCATAACCCTCAAACTCATGCCTTGAATCAGTGTACTTTGGGTCGTCTGATGATGCTCTAGACAACAGAGCGAAACGGCCGTCACGCCACAACGTGAGTCAATTTCCATTTAAAAGTGTTTTTTAAGTTTATAATATTAATAATTATTAAAACTACTACACAGCAACTTTTCAAGCAAAGTGTTTTAGTTAACAGTTTAGTTAACTGTTGTTAAAGTCAACAGTTAATTTATTATTCAGACTCTATTTTCAAGTCACAATTCTCATAAATGCTAATACTATAAGTAAAATATAAAGAAATATGATACATTTATTCACCATCAAATTTAGTTTCAGATCAAGTAACTATTGCTACGATTGAGACCACTTATTTTGTAGCTCATTGTATTTTTGTGCTGACAATAAAATTACCAGCTTTCCAGTGAAATAAAGTGGGTGCTCTAAAATTAAAACTACGAAGAATGACAATTTTCTGCTGAATTTCTTTTTAATATAAAAAATTTCATGCGTAGTTGATTTCTCATGTGGCAGTCATATTGCCAGTTTGCCACTAAAACATTTGAAGAATACAAATTGGTGAATAGGCTCATCGGCCCGTGTGTGTTGAGCCAGACTAACGGATGCTTGAACAAGGGGCAAATCACTTGAATTATTAAATGCGATCCTCGTACTTTCGCGTGAAGGCCATATTTTAACAGAGCATTCACGCATATACAATGTTTGCTTACGAATTTAGCAGAGCATTCACGCATATACAATGTTTGTTTCCGAATTTAGCGTACACTCATTTCATTTGCATACAGCCTACTATCAAAGATGACGGATGGTTCGTCTATGCTACTATCTAATCCAGCCGAGAACGTTTCTGCTCCACTGAAAGAGAAATGGAAGCTTATTCAATTATTAGGCAATCTTTTATTATCTTGTTTAGCCCATCTGTGATTCTTTGGCTTGATAGACCATTATTAATTAAATAAAAACTTATTCTCTTTTATTATTTAACTGATAGTCATACTTTCGAAGTGAGAAATGTGTAATGTAGGCATTATTATTATGTCTATTATTTATGTCGTCTTTGTGTCATCGTCGATATATAGGGAAAGACTTTTGGCATGTTGTTGTAGAATCCTATCCTGGTTGCTACTGCACTAAGTTAGTGTCTTTTGAAGACCTTTTTTCTTCAGGATGAAGCCCACATAGGTCTTAGACCTGTGCGTGGGTAATGAGTTGGGTTGATGGTGATTAATGAGTTGGACCTACAGTTTTAGGAGGGTTCCGAACCACCGGGAAGTGATTTTACAGCAGACAGAGAACTGTGTCTTTTTTGCTGGCCAATCTAATCGTTCACCGTTACAAACAGGTCCTACGAGAACGCAGCTTATCTCTGTCTGATTGAACAGATATCTGCTACGGCTCGCGGCTATCACTACCCTATCACTTTCCTTGAGTAAATGAAAATTCAATTATCAAAATCTATCGATTTTCCTTTTTTTAATCACCGCATTATTATATTATTTGCTCCATGGTTTGACCTAAATACAGTAATGTGTTTTTAATTGCATTTACATGATTTTTAGTATAATAAATTAATATGATGATTCTTTATTCTCAGATCAATTTGCATTACCAGTCAACTTCAATCACTGGTAAGTTTATTTTTATTCAAATATTATTTAATTGACTATTTATTATGAAAGCCGTTGAATTGATAAGTAGCAATAGGCCGACAGCAAAAATCTCATCGAAATCTAGACCAAAGAATTGTGGTTGAAAAAAATCCTGAGTACTTAATTGAATAAATCAATTTTTCTGCAAATCTCGGGAATGTTATTGTTTAGAGGTGATAAAAATATTCATCAAGAGTATTTTGATCAAGTGCTATTAACTGGAAGAAGTCATGTTCTGTACCACACGTTCTTTTTTTCATTAGTCAGTTAAGGTTTAGGTGCACTTGAGATGGATGCGCTTTACTGAACTTTGGAAACCGGTAATATAGGCGGCTAGTGTAATGTTCCCAGAGAATAATTGCTCCAAGTTTTTCTTCCTTATCTTGCATAAACGAACATTCAATTTCATAACTTTCTCAAACTTCTTCACAGAGATATTTTGGGTGAAAGCGTTTTCATGAATCAAACCGGTAAGAAATAGAGTCATGTTTCGAGTTTACCAAAGGGTGATTTTTCATCTGAACTTGTTTCCGGTGAAAAGCTGAATTCTGATTCTAAAAAAAAAACATGAATTTGTAGACACTTTGTTCAATTTCCATGTACTGCAAGATGATGCATTAATAGTTAACAAAAAAATTATAGACTATGATCGATGAAGTAGATTTTTTCAAGCCAAATGATGTTTGGCTTGTTTTTATTTATCTTGTAATTCTTGCGCTTTTCAGTTTGTTCTTTCTTAAATTAACGTGATGCTCGATATGGCGTCTCTTTATGTGTCTTGAGCTATTGGGCAATCCGTGAGAATAAACTTTCTCAGAATTGGATTACATCCTATATATTTTGCTTAGAACATAATTTATAACTATTAATAAAATTTTAATTCAGGAATAATAGATATATTGAACAAATGTATCCCAGAATGTATATTTTGTAATCCCAGAATCTTGAAGCTAATTTCTTCAATATTTAGGAATAAATTTGATATTTTAAAATGTGTGTTCTTCATTCTATGTAATGTCAATATGCCAATATAGTGATTATTATTGGCGAAGCAATTTTTGAAATTTCTTAAAACCCTCAAACTATCAAATTATTGTTATTATAAAAATGTATTGTACAGAATTTCAATTGATTAAAATGCAGGCATTCTACAATGAAAATATTGAAATACGGCTAAATTAATAATATTTTTGAAATTCTAACATTGCTTCTGATTCTTTATTCAAGAAATGTAACCGTTTTATTACTATTGCAACATAGACTAATATAATCTACCTTGTAAAATTCAATAGAGTTTAAGTGACCTATTTGTATTATTATTTCTTCTTTTTCATCATATTCATCTCATATTTTTCATTTCATATTTTGGCCTTATTTAATATTATCTATCTTCATCCGATGTAACTGTGCAAAATATTCAACAACCCACTCTCTCACTCGCAAAAACGTTTTTATTGTCTGCTTGACACAGAAAATTGTCTGATTTAAAAGTCAACTCTACCTGTTAACATATTTGGACGGTTTCCTTTTGATAACATCTCAAGGCTTGTTTTTATTTCTTTTCTATCCACCACCGTAATGACTGCTTCTAACGGAACAAGTTTCTTTTTCAAATGTCACAGTTGAATCGTTTATTTCTTTTACAAGTTTTTGTACTAATTTGAATAATGGTTTTGGTCCCATGTCTCTTGTAGCTGTTGTGGTCTGGCACATTTGGTTGAACGTTTTGAAATGAAAAATATAAAATTTTAAACATTGATTCACGCCTGTATTCTATGTTCTTCACGCACTCACTTCATCAGTACAAGTATAGGCTATTTCAGATTACTAGATTTCAGATTGCAATATATTATTAAATCGCTTTAATATGCGGTGGGCTATGTGTTGCTTACTCTATTCAGCACATTTCAAATGTTTAATTTTATTCTCTACATAAAGTTCAGTGAAAATATCAATTTCATGAAAATTTCCCTATAAAATAGTTTAATTCCTAAATGTTGGTGCTATTTCTCATATCCTATAAGTTGGAATAAATTCTAAAATTTTGCACGTTTGTAAATAGTGTAAAAGCCTAAAATAGTCTAAATATGATATCTCAGCTATATATTAGCTATAACCAGTAATTGTTACCATTTATGACCATAATAGTTCCATTATATTTCATTCTACTCAGGTTGAGCTTACCAGGTGAGCTTATAAACCTTTTGATTAGCAAAGAAAGCAGCATTTAAATGTAAGAGATTCAGGATTCTGTAGTGTCTGCTCTCAAATTCATGAGAAGCGCCAAACCATCACCATAATCTGTTTCTATTTAAATTTTAAATCTTATAAAAGGCCAAGTCCCATGGCGCCATTTTCTTACCCAAAATCTGGCTATCCAACAATAAATCTCATCCATATTATCTCCTGTGTTGAATTAGTGTATTAACCTGGTATCCTGAATTAATTAAAATTAATTTGTGTTATTGGAATTGGATTAGCTTCTGATAGATATTACTCTGTCCTAATAAATTCAGATTTCAGCCAACTTGATGACTTTTCTTAGCCAAATTATGCACTTTCTAAAAAATCTTTTTCCAATACGTTCTAACACTTTCCTTCCAGGCTTCCACTTAATGTACTGAAGGTAGTAGATAGGTAGGCCTACTGTGTTCTGATAATTTCAGTATAATTTGGCCTAATGTTGAGCTCTTTGTCAGCTAGTTTTTTATTTCCCCGGGTAAATCCCTTTCTAAAGAGATTATTGGTATTGAATAAATTGATAAGCAACACAGCTAAACTCAAATATGAAATATCCAAATGATAATAATGACTCTGTCCTTATAATTTCAGCCTCCTGTTGTTTATTTTGTTAGTTTTATTATTATTTTTTTTGTTAGGATTTCATTGTTATTTTCTAATATTCAGTAACCTGTATTGTAGTCGGGTTAATGGGGATAAAAGCATGTTGAATTTTGAATTCTATCATCATCTCATCAACTTACAGAGAAATATAGGCCTATAAAATTTCCATTCTCCATCATCATATGTATATAGGTGAGCTTCTTCATTTTGGTTCTTTCAAGTCACCTGTTCTGCCTTAAAGAAGCTCCACATTCCTTTCTAATAGACGAGATCTAGGCTGCAGTTTATCTACAAATTACCCGCATACATCATTCAACTAAAACCTGATTTAATGATTCTCGGTTTTAGTAAACAGTTGTAGCTATTTCTATAATTCTCAATTAATCTTTCATCTACAGTTCACAGTTGTTTCTTGTTTGTAGGAAGAATTTATTGATAATGTAATTGTTTATGCTCGGACTGCAGCACACATTCGATGAACACCTCACATTTTTTAGTCTAAAAATACTATCTTCTTCAATTATTTCATTTTTATAATAATTATTATTATTCTGTTTTGTCAAGTCTATTGAACTTTAAATCGATAAATTATAAAAGTTTTTGTTGATCACTACCGTATATCAAACCACAGAAAAAATAGAACACTAAAGTGTTGTAAGCAAGGTAATTAGAATATTCTAATTACCTTGGTTATAAGTACTGTATTCTATTTTTAGTACTCAATTCTTATTTTAATTTCTCATAATGGAAAAGCAAATTGGAATTATATTTCATTTGAAATTAAAGAACGTCCCACATGCTGGAAGGTAATTGAGTCTTGTAATAATTTTTAATGGTCTTTCCCCAAGTAGGTCTACAGTATAGGGTTAGCATGGCTTGATGTTTGCGGTCATATCAAGGGGGTTACAATTTATCAACGCATAGTTCTTCCAGTTTTAACATATAATACTAGCCTTTGAATAATCCAATGAAAAACTCCTATTATTTTGCAGGCTTGAAGATGAATAAATTGTAATGAAATTACTGCAAAATTATTAAACGGACACTTCAGCCTTAAATTCTCCTGAGTTTATTTAACTGTACTAAACTTGAAAATAATTTACATTGTGCTTTTTAAATACAGTTATATGTTGGCTATTTTTATACAAAACTGTTATTGCTGGCGAGCTTCTGTCTAACTGTTGGTGAAAGTTTTGTCATTGCACAGCTATCGATTTAGTGGCATGTGTTAATAGAAAAACCTAGTACACCTCATAGAAAGTCTGATAACTCATTGACATGCCAGATTTATTCAACCTTTCGCATTCCGAAGACCATTTACTATTCACTGCGTTGCAATAGAATATTGCAACATTTATTCAATGAATGACCTTTCATTTTTATTAATTTATCATTAGTTGAAAGCTATAATTTATTTTATTTATTCATATAGTCAAAATAAAACTGCTACGCAAAAAGTCCAAACCTCTCTCTTTTGACTATGCTATATTGTCACAAACATTGAGGTTAGTTCACAGTAAAATTTATTTAAATGCACTGAAAAATTCACTCAGATTAATTCTTAGAAATCACGTGAAAAGTAATCGTTTTGTCCATCAGCTTCTTTCCTGATTTATATTTCAATCCCTACCATTTTTTAATTATAGTTACCAAATTTGTAAATTAAAACCCTTGTTGTTCATACTGCTGCATATTATAGCCTACTGTGCTGTTGCTTTTTATTGTATTTCTAATCCTATAATACAAAAATGCAAAATCTAATTACCGTATGTCTTTACTGAAGTGTTATTATTCCTTATTCGGTATTATCCTTCATTCTGGAGTAGCTGTAAAGCTATGCTGTTTTCTCTATTATTCTTCGACTAATAAGCTCTTTTCAGTAAACTTGATTACCTTAATTATTTTTGTCCAGTTTGGGCTGTACAGTATTCTATTGAGAATTTCTGTTGTACTGTGATTTTTCTTCACAAAAATTGTTTTTTGAATTATCTCTCCTTTTGTTATTAATTTATTGTTAATTTGATTTGGATTTTTTGTGTCAGAATTAGAACCCTGCATCATTATTTAAATGCTTATTTAGTTGTCTATATAATATCTGAACGATTGCTACAAACGTCCAAGACTGCTTCAAATTAGAACTGAAAGCTGAAACACACTCATGTGAATACTTTCTTGTTCTCCATTTACCATTGCCATTCTATTTCACATTAGCTTTATACTATTGTAAATGTTGCTAACATTATCTTCTCTATCTCGTTTCCATGTACACTCTTTTTATCAATGTTAATTTACGACTTGCATTTTATTCAATTTGATATTCTCCATTTATCTGTTTTCCAAATTCATTCATACCTACACCGGTATGATATACCTATATTATTAATATTCTTAAAATGTTGCGAAGGGTATAATTAAGGCAGAAATTGAAAGGGTATAGATTTTTTATGTTTCTGGCCTTGAAACAGAGTGATCATTAAATCGTTATAGCTTCAACCTGTGCTTGTTATCATTTCCAAGCCCTGAAAGTTTTTCAAAGTTTGTCAATCAAATGCCAAGGTAATCTAGTTTCTGGTTGTCTGATGGTAACGTTTTGTTTGTTTTTGTCTTCCCAAACATATAATACTGTAATTCACAACCAGTATTGGCAAACTGTGTGTATGGGATAGGGTGGAATTTTGCTCTGGATAAAAAATACATGCATATGAAGGTCGTGATATCGGTTTGAAGCTGCAACGTATAAAGATTATCTTTATGACAACGATAAAATAGTTCTTTTACTGTAAGACATTTATACATCTGTTAAAAGAAATATGTTTTTTCTCTTCCATTGTGAATTAATTCCTCACAAAACTGGAGCTTGTGCCCAGGTCAATAAAATAAAGAAAATGGTTGAGATGATAAAATGTATGACCTATGTGGGAGTCGAATTTAGAACCAACGAGCGCTCATATTTTAGATATAGATGATATTTTTATTTCTAACTAATTTTTCAATGTCTTTTTCGAGAAAAATTCGTTGATTATTGAAATGTCTTGCTCTTTTCATTGACTGTCTCATCTTGAGAACTGATTTCCTGACCATTCAAAACTTTTGGAGTAGTACCTGTGGAAACACCTTATGGAGTAGTACATTTGCATACATAATTTAAAATTTACATTTACATACCTTTAAAAGTAAAAACAATGAAAAATAGCGTCCTGCGCGAAGTTATAGGAACAACTTACGTAAAGAATAGGAATTACCGATTTAAAGTTATAAGAATTTTCAAGGAGAGGTTTAAGAAATTTCAAATTGGTGAAGAAACAATAATATTGAGGATTGTACTTGATGGGACAATAAGTTGAAGCCAGGAAAATGGGTCATAAGTTAAGCCTGTTTTAACATCATAATAACATGCCATTAAATCTTTCTCAACTTGCTATCAAACAGTAATTTGTCATGCCTTTTTGAGCATGATAACAGTAGGTCCATATAAACCTATGAAAATATAAAAGCACATCCTATCTAATGATTTGTGAACAGCGATTGAATAAAACTAGTATTTATGTTCACAAGTTATAACATTATATAGATATGTAGATTATGCTTTCCACAAGTAACATTCAGGAATTTATATTCACATAATATTGGCTATCAATATCTCAAAAACTTCCAAATCCATTCAATTTTTAGAACTAAACTAAATCTATACGCGTATTGTAATAGAAAATGTCAAAATATTGTGCATCCTTTTTATTCATGTAATTTTAGAAGAATCTAAAATTATAATAATTTTTATAATAAAATTAAAAATAATTTTAGAAGAATCAGTTTTACGTTTATTAATGAGAACAATTGAGTGCAGAAACCTAATGTAAGTTTTGCAGTACTTGGTTTAATGTGAATCATCAGTTCTATCTTGGTTTTATTGCAAAAATTGTATATTACACTCAAGGCAATCGTCAAATTACAAATACATGCATACATTTTCAATAGACAATATACTTAGATATTTTACGTTGTCAATAGATATATATTTTCAATTAGACCTAATATAGAAGTTATCTACGTGAAAATAAGAAAATTAGGAAGCCATTAGCCTTCAAAAAGTCAATAAATTTAAATCGATTCATTTTTGAATAGGATTAATCAGTTTTGAACTAAAAATTTAAATATCTATTTAAATATATATCCTTCAAAGTTGTTCGCCATAAAAGCATTCTCATCTGTTGAACACATTGATTCAGAGATATAGAAATTTTCTCTTGCAGAATTGTTTAAATTGACGGGGTTTCATATTATCCTTGAAGGTTTTAATATGCTTGCGAAATATTTCCAATTACCTCTGTAGCTTGAATCCAAATACTCTTTAGTGATGTCCTCTAAGTTTTCCAATTAGGCCTACCAGGTTGAAGGCCTTGCTTCATGATGATTGCTTGTTTCGCAAGTACCATCATCTAACTTTAGTGAAACCTACCTCTAAAAAAATAATTTTCTTAGTTCATTTCGTACAAAATGAAAACCGCAATTTTGCTGTAAATTTGCAACCATTTACGGCGAGCTCCAAGGAAAATTGGTTTGATGCTTCACATAAATGCTATGTTTTATTTTCCTCTTTTTTCATTTCTTCGTATTTTTGTTTACTTTGATTACTATTCAGTGGAATAAATCGGTCGTCAACCCTGCCATAACAGTAGATTCATTTGTGTCTTATTGGCCACTTGAAAGCATGAAATTACGTGTTGTATTCTACTCTGTGATTTATGGTTTTATGGTTAAAAGCTATGTTTTGAAGCCTAGTAATCATTGTAGTTGAACCTAAATCTGATGGAATAAAATAAAATTGCAGATGCTCAGTGTTTTCAATGTAGGCTACTTATTATTGCTTTCAATACATAATCTCTATATACATGAAAAACGTTTCAAATTGCAACGCATTTTGTAAATAGTCATTTTTATGTCAAAGTACAAAGAATAATGTACAATTATTGTTTACTTGCATTATGAAATGAAATGAAAATTGGTTGATTTATCAATTTATTGATACTGGAGTCATACGTTTCAGTTTATAAATTAGATTGATACTTTCTAAAACGAGCTGTACAAAATTAGCAGAAAACTTTCTTTAGAAAATAGTATTTTTGTATCATTGTCAGGCTTCTTTAGAAAGCATTTAATACCTTGATTCAATTGACTCAATTCTGTTCACTGTACAGATTTTTAATGTCTTGACAAAGAAGAAAATTTGTCTATAGGTACTCAATTTTTATAATTTGTCTTAAATAAGTCAGCTATATCTTCAATTCTCGGCCAATGAAAAAATAATGAAGAATTTATTAATGCAATGTATTTGCAATCATATAATTGATAGATTTCAATGAAAGCCTGAAAACCGCTTGTGTTTTATTCAGTCTATTGCATATTTTTAATTCTAAATTTCAATTTTAATTTTTCTTAAATTTACAATTAATCATCTGTTCTCAATCCTTTTGTTTTAACTGTTGCAGTTTCTTTTATCTTGTTTGTCTGGCTGTAGGTACTTTCTCTCTTTCTGCAATTTTATTTATTTATTGTGACAAATTTTCATTATAGTATTAGGTCCACAAATTGTTACTCAACCTAAACACATAATATAGAGTTGAATGTTTTTGAACTTGTACCTTCAAATATTTGGGGTGAAGTGCTCTTCAATATTGTTGCATTCCTGCATAGTCCCTCATCCGGTGTGTCTGTGTGATAGATTACTTTGTCTGTTACCATTTTCTTTGTTACTGGCTGGGAAGCAATTATCGTTGTTATTGTTGTTATGGCTGAGAAGAGCAAATGCTCATCAGTTTCACATTAGGACGCCATTTGAGCTGCCATCCTCTGAAAGTAGGGTAAAAGATCAGTGCAGCGCCTTTGCTACTGCAGGATTGACCAAGGCTCATTGAACCTAGGAGATGGATGCTGATGATGGACATAGTGGAGGTCTGTTTGAGTTTCAAGCTACGTTATCAATATGCTTCATACTTCATACCATTATAGCATTATCCATATTGTCCTGCGCCTGTACGGTCAAATCTCGAATCATTCGAAGGAAACTGTGCTGATGTACAGACTGAATGCATTGGAAACGCGCAATCCTCTAACGGATTTTCCTTTCTAAATAATCTTCACATACAAATCATTTCTGCAGCATTATCCTTTCTGCACGCCACTATAATAATGCCACAATTGAATAAAACTTTGATGGTTGACCATTTCTCCATCATTCTAGAAAATCCAGCATTGAAACTGACATCCAAGAAGTTTTTTGTTCACTCACTAAAATTGGGGAAATGCATTTTCAGAAGCATCGTCAGGCCACCACATCATCATAGAAAGTAAAACAGAAAAAAATAGTCTACTAAAAATACATTGATTTAATGTTAAATTGTTCAATCTATCTCGTCATGGAAAACATCACAGATCCCTGAGAATTTTGCATTCCTGTTTTTTGTATTTACTTGAATGTTCAACTTCAAGGGATTTTTATAGATTATTGTATTAGATACTATCATGAGAACATGATAATGTAACATCTTATCATAATCATAACATCATACCCAATCATACCATCATAACACCTTACCCTGCTTATATGTGTATGAAGCTACTTTACATGTAAAAACGAAGGATATTAACCAAAATGTTCACGTACAATATTATAAAACAAGAAGCCGAGGAGAACATCACTTGGTGAGTCACAATAGTAGTTTATTCAAACAAAAACCTAGTTATATTGGTAGGAAACTACCATGGTGGAACGATACATTCACATGTATCATTCCACCATGGGAAACTACAACAAGCTACCGCAGTTTTTAAAAAATCTTGAAAATATAGAAATATTAAAAAAAAAAATTAAAAAATATTTAGTTGATAAAGCTTTTTATAGTGTACAAGAGTTTCACTTCAAAATTATAGTTTAACATCAAAATTAAGCCTCACCCCAACTAATTGATATAGTAATTATTATAAATAGTGAATAAGAGTATAATTGTTGATCTGACTTGTCTTATACTATTTAACTGGAGTCTCCAAGACGTAATCTACAAAAAAAGACCCATGTTAAAAACTTCATCCGTCAAATCTTTGAAATTCTCATCCAAAGTGATCCTTTTCATTTTTTCCTTGCATGTTGTGCATAAATGACAGTCAATGAATGATATTGACTAGAAAAAGATTCTTCTGTATTCAACTGATAGCTCATGCTCTCAGGGCTGCTATGTATTCACAGTAAGTTATTCTAAATTAGATATGCCGATATTTAATAGGTATAATGCAAGATATGTGCATAAATGTATTATATATGAGAATCAGTTTTACTGTTATACTGCTTTACTGTTGGGTTTAAACTGTTCATCTCCTGGCTTCTACATTAATTTTCTTTTTCTTGCATCTACACTGTATGGGTTGTGTAGAAGAGAGTCCTAACACCGCCCTAAGTAATCTCATTTAATCTATCTATCTCCATAGATTTTCTCTATTCATCTTCATTATTCTTCAATCTTTCACTATTTAGGGAAACACTTCTTCTGGAACGCCTCTTTTCCCAACTTCCGTTATGGGAAGCTATTAGGAAGGGTAAATAAGATAGTCTAAGTTAGTTACTCAAACATTACTTCTGTAACTAGCTTTCATACAGGAAGTGATCTCCAAACTGAAAACTATTCATTTAACAGATAATAGACTTGTTATCTATCACAAGTGCATCATCCACTTCTTATTAATGTTATGATTGAGGTTGAAGGTTAGGATATCCGTGAAAGTTATTTCATTCATCAGCAATGTTAACACTCGGTAGCCCGTATGAAAAGTCCCATCTCATGCCAAATCTAATATAACTCTCCTACTACATCACCTCTAGTCCCCACCCACGATTACTATATTTAATTTCACTTTCATGTGGGTTCAAGTAGGCCAACTTGAAAGACTGTATGCAATACGGCAACTCATCCATCGTTGATGCTTGCATATATATCTATACAGTATATTATACCTGTACATATCTCTAGCAATTTGCCACACTTGTGTGTACTCAGAATGGCTTGACTATTGTGGGAGTTTTTCTGTGCAGTTTCGGTTCCCAATGACGCGTTCAACGTCAACAGTTTGTTCTCTCGCGAAGACGCGATAATAATTGAGTTTCACTCTCTGCATCTCTTGCTCAGGCTCTTCAGACCATGGGAGATTTTTCAATGTCGAGTCGAAGCCTTCTGTGATGAACACTTTCTCCACTATTGAAGAATGCTTAATTAAGGACTAATTATTTTTTTTGTCTGAGCTCCCTTTTCAGATGTGTTGAAGTTGGTTGCAAACAAAACTAAATTAAGGGAGGGTTTGCTGTGACATCATCAAAGCCAAACTATCCAAACTACGTCATTCATAACAGCCAGAACTTGAACTAATAAAATTAATCATTTATCCAGATGCGAGGGAGTGAGGATGCAGTATATATGAGTAGTGTAATACAGTGCAATGGTATAGTAAGTAGTATAGTACAATAGTTTAGTGGTGTAGAGCAGTGGTTCCCACTCATTGGCTCCAAGGACCCCCGTTGAAACAAAGCCGTCCTCGCGGACCCCCTATTTTTCCCCACTCCTCTTCCCTGCCCCATCACCCATCCCCATAGTATTACTATTGTACAACAACACATTGACATACCAATTTTAGAGGCGTAAATAACATATGATTTTATGATGGTAGCGCTACATCGCAATATTTAGATTTGAGGAAACTACACTACTAATTATCAAAGAGCACTATAGGTAAAAAAATGTCTTTTTGAAATGTTTACTTTTTAATTTCTTAGGCTAGTTCGCGGACCCCCTGGGATAGGCTCGCGGACCACACTTTGGGAAACTCTGGTGTAGAGTACTAGTATAGTTTACGGTGTACAGGATACACTTATAAAGTATAGCAGTCTCAAGTATAAATATACTTCTCTGTGCTTATAGTTACAGTTTCAGTGTAAGGATGGTCTAAGACTTTGCCATTTTCTGCTATTCATCACTTAGATCCAAGTTCTCTTTCTTTATTACCTGTCGGAGTCGGCGTAGCCGAGTTGGCTTATCGCTGGTCTGATAAGCCAAAGGTCCTGGGTTCGATCCCAGTTGAGTACAAGATATTTTTCTCGAGCCACTCCCGTGTTTCGGAGGACACGTTAAGCCGTCGGTCCCGGTTGCATATAAAAAAAAAAGCAGTCGTTAAAAAAAGCGGCGAGGTGGAACTACCCGTAAGGGTCTCCCCACCACGAAAAGCCATACGAATTTACTTTTTTTTTATTACCTGTCGCATTAACAATTTCTGTAGTCCAATCCGTTGAAATAATAATTATTGTGTTTATCATCTTCCCTAATTCAACCATTTAAAAAATGATGTTAAGTTTTCAAAAATATTGTTGTAGGCATATGTCACTATCACTCTTGGAGTTGCTAATCTTGGTAATACAGTACTGCAATAAGTCATTTACATTGTGAATTTGCACAAATTAAGTAGTTAGAATCTTATTATTTATTGGAATAACGTTATTGTTATCAACATTTTTAAAATTGATGAAGCATAATATATTATTTATTATATATTGATTAATATTATGAATGTTATATAACAGTTATAAATATTGATTATATTATGACTATTAAAGGTGAAAATCATTTGTTTTTGGAGAATGAACCCCACAAAGGTTTGAGACCTGTGCGTGGGTAATGAGGTGGGAAGTGATTTACAGCAGAGAGCTTCTTGACGATAACATTACTAGCCTATACCAAAATTCTAAAATTATGATTGGTTATTCAATAAACAACTTTCATTAGTTTCCAAATGTCATTGTTTCAGTGACTATTTCGAACAATTTCGATAAGGTTAAACCTCATTGTAATCCATAGAAAAATGAAGTTTGTCTGAGTATTCGGCTAATGACTGCAGTGGCGCACCCAGGGGGGGGCTTAGGGGGCTTAAGCCCCCCCCAAGCACCCGAGCTCCTTAAAATATTGTTAATAATTTTCAAGAAAATTTACTATAGAGAGTATGTGCTGCAGGCTCATTAGTGTTGGTACATGTCATTTATTCACACTTTTTAAGTAGAATAATGTTCATAACAAGTGGCTTGACATGGGGGTTTTGGGGCTCAAGCCTTGCCCTCAGGTCCCGAAATCCTTATCAAAATGTTGATAATTTTCAAGCGAATTGTGTAATGCTAGGCTGTACATTTAAAACTTGTTCAAATCGGATGACAATTAACAATATCGTTTTACTATTAACAGGAATACTATGAGTGACTACCATAGGTGGAAATAGAGTTTGTAGCCTTGCAGAATTAAATTTGACTAGGTGGCTGGGTAAAGATAATAAAAATAATTCGTTTCACTCATATCAATATGGCATTCATTTAACCAATTAGAACAGGACCTCTAGCCTCTAGAACCTCCTAAACCTGTAATACATTTAACGGTAATAATGTAATTCCTTTCGGAAGGTGGAGCCGATATAATTCTAAGACCTGTGCGTGGGCCCACAGTTTTTGGTGAGTTCCGAATCATCGGCAAGTGATTTTATAGCTAAGAACCCTTTTTTTTGGTGGCTGATCCATTCGGTCACCCTTACCCTAGGAATTTGCAGCTACGGTACGGTACCTGTTATGGCTCGCGGCTAACAATTTCCTAAAAAAGGTTTACAGGTTTTTGCGAAAAAATTTCAATAAGATTGCATAAGCTTATTCCTTCGAAAACGCTTCAATACAGAAATAAATATAGCAGAAGAGTGAAGCTATCTTTTTCAATAAGAGATCAATAAATTAGTACTCATTCTGAAAACTCTAGGCTTCTAGAGCGCTCATTTAGGTGGTAAATTGAATACATTTGATGAGAAATAAACTGAAAACCCAAATGAAACATTAACTACCGTGATTATTGAGTAATCCTATGAAATACACAAAAAAGGCCAAAAGAAGGCATTTTTGATATTGAAATGTATGAGGTTGGCTATTAATTCAGAATAAAGCACCAAGAACTTACAAAACCATAATTTAAATTTGATAAAAAGACAGAAGAATAGCAAGTGGAAAGCATATGTGCAAAATCAGTATGCTTTGATTCAATAAAACTCTATAAACTTTGGGACCGTTCTTGACTATTGAGAACATTCATATTTCATTTCAAAAAATGATTTGGGTTCCAAAATTTTCCCTGGTAGGACGGGTAAGCCCCCCCCAAACCAAAAGTCTGGGTGCGCCCCTGAATGACTGAATTTACTATTACTATTTATCTTTTAATTTTGACTATTCTCAAACTCAATAGCATTTGTTATTATGTAGCCAATTGGTAGTCTTTTAGTCGGCGTAGTCTATTGAAATATTATGAAAAGTCTGAAGGACAGTATAAAACAAATGATAGTTTTTCACGGCATGAAGGCGAAGGCTTGGAGTTATTACCGTAATGACCTTCACACCAATATCAAATGCCCATTTCTCATGGCATGGTTTGTTACCTTGCTTTTGAGTCGACGTTTTGCATGGTTTACTGCTTATTTTTTATACGATAGAATGGGGCTTTAAAAGTATTTGAATTTTTTTATCAGTCAAGATTTCTGATTGGATCTGGGTTTTTTTATTTCCTTATTCATTTTAGACTTTTTTGCTGAACCTTTCTCTAATTAATTCATTTTGATTAATTTTTATTTTATTAAATAAAATTATTTAGTCTCCTCATACTTTGTAACAAACCACCGTTTCATTGTTGTGAAAAAATGTATAATTCTCTATTGTAATGTATAAAATATAGAATTCATTCAGTTATTCATTATCCATACAGCTAATAGGATGGTAGGTAGAAATCTAGTAGTATTGAAAATATAAAAAACCAGTAGATTTTTTTAATCCAATTTTAATTTGTTTAAATTTACTAAAAAATTTGAGACGTTTATTCGACTGAGAAATAGAAAAATATATGTATACACCATGACATACAAATTAATTAATGATAGAACGATCATCTTTCTATTATCACTATACTAGTATTATATTATTGCGGTACGTGGTGTGGTTTCTGATCTGAAAACAATTTAATACAGCGTTATTTTTGAAACCATTACTTATCTGGACGATCATTTGATAATTTATCTTTATTATTAACGGCATACTGTATTCAAACTATAGCAATTTGATTTGAGTCTGAGGATTGATTTATTCAAACTAAACAATGACTTTAGGTCTTTAGGAGGGATTGCATCGCTCCCTTTGGGAGGGGTTATGTCCTCTAGGTTTCTTGTGAGGCTGTCTGTTATTTTTTATGGAGCTACTTGTCATATTCTCTTTGATCGTATTGTTTATGATCAGCACATCTCTTTTATTATTGATGTTTTTTATATACATTAATATTTTGTTTAACATTAATTATTCAGTTTCATAACTGTGTCTTTGTTATGTTCTCTCTTGAATAATCGCTTTCCTTCAACAATTTCATTTTAGGCCAATCACTTTCTATCTACATCTTGAATACGTATTTTTTCTTATTTCAATAACAGCAGTAAGATTTTTGTGACTATTCTCAAAATCATAATGTGCTAATAAGTTTTTGTATGGAGTGTCTTCAAATGATCTTACGTTGTATTTCAATTGTTTTTTGTTCATTGCACTATTCTATATCTTGTAATTTATTTTCTAACTTCTTTAATTGAGTTATTTACTATTTATATACTTATAAAATCTTTATATATTTCAAGTTATTACAATTGTATCTAATCGTTTGTGCCATGAGGACAATAATGGGTTCATCCTGGTGCTCTCACATGTTTCAATGAATAAATAAATTTATATTTTTTTGGCTCACGAACGTTCATCTCGTACAAGGTATTAGGATCCAGTTAGGTCCTATGTATAGAGATAGAAGGCATCTCATCGTCTCAACTGTTTGGTTGAATATAATAATTAATGAACCGCTACTTAAAAGTTAAGCGCTAACTGTCGGAGAATGATCTAATTATCCGTATTACGGTCTAAATAATTAATCCACAACAATGCTCAGCCGTCTTTATTCGCACTTCATTGCTCGTTTTTGTTTTGCTAACGGAAAGGTGAATGAACATTGTAAAAAAATAAACCGTCAATTCGTCAAAATTGTCCAGACACAGTCATTATCTATTTCGATTCAGTAGTATTTTTGTTGGCTTGAACTTTGATACCGTTCTAGTTCTAGACGTTCACAATATTGTTGTTGTTACCTGATCTATTTGTTTAACATAATAATTTGATGAAATCTCATAAAACTATTTTAGAATTTCGAGCAAGACTAGCAACTATTTGAATCTCGAGCAACGAATTTCGAGCAATTATTTCGAACAAGACCAGGTCTGTCATGGAATATTCTACGCCATCTAGGGAAAAAACATTACTCAATCAGAATTATTATGTGTGTCTAGATGTAAGTGCAAAATGTGATACAAATAGTTGTATGCTCTCATCTCTGAATGGATTTTTATGGGCGTATTTGGCTGAAAAATCACACATCGTGTTGGCTACGCCCATTCGCTCCGATATTTTCCTTTGCTTTCCATAGAAGACGCTTGCAAAAGAAGATGATAGAAATCTCTGTAGAGACATAGAGATTACTATCAGTGACCAGAAACAATAGCGTATTAATTTTGGCCCACCCATATGCTCCAATATTTTCCTTTGCTTTCCATAGAAGATGCTTGCAAAAGAAGATGATAGTAATCTCCGTAGAGATTACTATCAGTGACCAGAAACAATGGCATATTTAGGCCTATGGTGTAAAGCCTTAGTTGAGGTATATGGTGTAAAAGTCAAAACTGCCGTCTCATAATGATTAAATGTGACAACTGGAGACACTCCTCATAAAAATAATAAGCGAATGCTTAAGGATTTTAATGATGTGGATATCCCTTTCCATTAATACTACAGTATTAAAATAAATAGAACAGAATACGATCAATTCCGACTCGCCGTTTACGAGTGCTTGCACAATGAAGCATTCAATAAACTATTAATTTCTCCACCTTAATGGGAGTAAGACAAACAAATCTGAACTTCAAATGCTCAAATCGTTTGAAGGATGCCAGAGATGAGTTGCTGGTTTGGCTGAAGGTAGTAGGTATATTGGTGAGGCTGTATGACTGTAGTATAAATTATCAATCTTCCTCCATGGATTTGATCTGTTTTGATGATGATACTCAGGTAGTGAGTTCCATTAATCTTGAATTGAACTCTGTGAGTCGATTTGACATGACGCCCATTCATCCTGATTCTCTCAATGTTCTGATTGAGTTGGGAGATGATAGTAGTACTGGGTCTGGAAATTTAACTGATTTATCAGAGATAAATGTAGACTATTCCAGTCCAAATGTTTTTTTAGTGACAGACTCAGCCAATTTGTGTACCTAACAAATAATATCCTTAGAACAAATATTTCATATCTGTTGCATTTCAATATTCAGGGCTTCATGAGAAGTAAATATCATTTTCAAACATTCCTGTCACAGGTTTATTGTAGGTTTATTCCTTTTGTTTGTTTAAATGAACTTTTGCTGCATGATTCAGACACTTAACTCCTCAATTCTGTACAGGGCTATGATCATTTTGCAAGAAATCTAGCGGATAGAGGTGGGTCTGCAATTCTGCCCAAAAAATACCTGATGAATGATCTAATATAAAAGAATGGTTCACAGTAAATGGCCTGTCAATTAACCCGAATAAAACAACAGCTATATCTTTCAAGTACACACATTCCACTGACAGTAACATAGATCTAATTCATAATCAGATTCAACTTCAAGGGATGAAGGCTGTGTTGAGTTTCTGGGTTTGCTGCTTGACATACATCTTAAATGGACAGAGCACACTGAAAGACTCTGTAAAAAATTGAACTCAGCGTGTTTTTCTCTAAGGGTTTTGAGGAATGTAGTTAGTTTCAAATCACTCCTCAATATATACTACGGATATTTCTTTCCTTTTTTTAAATATGGTGTCATTGTTTGGTGAGGTTCATCGGCAGCTGAAAGAATGTTCAAGGTTCAAAAGAGGGCGGTTTGAATAATTTTTGATAAGCCACCTGTACACACTTGCAGCGAATTGTTTAAAAGAGGAAAACCCCTTACACTTCATCCTTTAGACATACTCCTATGCAGTGGCGTACCGATAATGGAGCGAGTGGAGCAGTCGCTCCAGGGCGCAAGGCTCTGAGGGGCGCACCGTTCTTGAGAGATATTACCTTTTACTTACAAAAAATGTATTACTATAATGAAGGCCAAAAGGGTAAAATGCAACACAATTTTAAAAAACCGTATGAATACATCGCTGCGCATTACAAAAATGTCAAATTTAAAAGAAATCGGTCACGCGTTCAGCCGCAAATGCAAAACAGTCAAAAGTAGCAAAGCCAAAACAATGTTAATTGGGTGGAAAAAGGTATAACAATTACAAGTAATTGCATGAAGACTTTGAATTTATTTTAGAAAAATAAATTGAAAAAGGTTCAATGGTTTTTATATTACTAAGAACAGGACTGAAATACTTCACTTTTGAATCCTATTAGATATTTATAAGATAAATACAAGAAATTTTTCATAGTAATGACTTGCAAAAAAAAATAAATGCTAAAAGAATAACTGCAAATGAATTTATAGAAAAGTGAAAAAATCAAAAACAAACTGTTTGGAAATTGATAAAAGTGATAAAAGCAGAATCTGGCTTGGCGAAAAATTGTTCATCGAAGATTCACATTTCTGAAAAATACGGCGTAGTAAGAGGCGGGTAAAATGCCGTTGTTTCATTAAACGACCACTATATTAATATCAGCCCGATCGGGTGGTTGAGTATAAGACTGATTTTTTTTTGGGGGGGGGGGGGCTTCCGCTCCAGGGCGCTTTGAAACCTCGGTACGCCACTGCTCCTATGCAAGAAAAAATTGAAACAATTTCAATCTTTATGGAGAGACACACAATTACAACACTCGCAACTTAATTTCTATGGTAATGCACAGAACTGCCCTTTTTGAAAGATCTTTAAAAGATAAATCAAAGATTTTAAAGAGTTAAGTTTAGGGATTGGCTGGTGAACAGGGCTTTGTAGTCGGTAAATAAGTTTTTTGATTGGGCAACATGACCTATATATTTATTATGTTTTAGTGTTTATGTTTTTATTGAATTTTTTACTCATCCTCTGTGTGGTATCTTGACCGGATGTTCTTGGGATGTAATTATAGCATAGATAGATCTATCTATCTAAACTATATATATTTTTTTAGGATGAAGCCCACATAGGTCTCAGACCTGTGCGTGGGTAATGAGTTAGATGGTGGTGATTGATGAGTTGGACCTACAGTTTTAGGTGGGTTCCGAACCACCGGGAAGTGATTTTACAGCAGAGAACAGTGTCTTTTTTGCTGGCCAATCTAAGCGGTCACCGTTAAAAAAAGGTCCTACGAGAACGCAGCTTATCTCTATCTGATACCTGCTACGGCTCGCGGCTATCACTTCCCATGATAATCACCATCGCAAAATCATGCTCTTGCTGTAGTTTAGTGGTATTCAGACTACATTTACGCTGATCCAATCTATCTTAAACCAATCACAGAATGTGCTTGATTTTACGATTCTGATTATTATAGTGTATTGGATGCTCCACAGTGCAAGCACCCCAAGCCAGGGGTCTCCAAACTACGGCCCGCCACCAATTTTAGATGAGTTCCGAACCACCCATGATGATGATACTCATCAGGTTCTTTATTAACTATCTATTAGTAGCACAAGGAAGACAAAAAAATATTGTTCGCTTTCAGTGTTCAGCTTGCAGAATGTTGTATTGCCGATTGAGATTATGGAGGGCTATTGGTTTTTATGGAGGGTCAGAGGAACTGGGAAGTGATAGCCGCGAGCCGTAGCAGGTATCTGTTCAATTAGATAGAGATAAGCTGCGTTCTCCTGGGTCCTGTTTGTAACGGTGACCGATTAGATTGGCCAACAAAAAAGACACTGTTCTCTGCTGTAAAATCACTTCCCGGTGGTTCGGAACCCACCTAAAACTGTAGGTACAACTCATCAATCACCATCATCCAACTCATTACCCACGCACAGGTCTCAGACCTATGTGGGCTTTGACATTTGTTTTTAGAACATATTTATGAACATGTTTTTTTTAAACATATTTATTGACATGGCCACAAGACTTGCGTGACATTTATGTTACTGTAGTAGCTCGTCAATAGTCTGTATTAACGTAGGAATCGTGCGCTTTAAATCCGGTCTTGCTGTTATATAAATGGCAAAATACCGTTTTTAACAGTACCCGTCGTAGAGTGCGGATACATCCATTGCCCCTGCGTCTTGCTTGCAATTGCGTTCTTTCGCACAGTGGGCCACTGCCATACAACATACAACCACTACAGTTAACTACTGCAGCTGAAAGACTGCTTTTTGGTCGGCTCTCTTTGTTCTCATCCTTTATCGCATGCTTTCTTTGTCTGCTATTTCGCTAATAGCAAAGCCATCGCCACAAGCCGCTCCTGTCACTTTTACAGCTGAGAAATGAAGTACGGTGCAGAGGCCAAATTCAACTCCTACCAATCATCTTCCTGAATGTGGCTGTGATTCGAGTTATCTTCATCTGTCTCTTTTCAACTAAAAGAGTATTATGCCTGTCTGCTGTTGTATTTTATGGTGGTCTGGAAGTGGCCTCTTATTTTTTATTTCGCTTGTCATCTAATGTAATTGTGTGACCTCAATCGTATTAGTACCAGTTGCACATCCTTCTCAGAGATCCTCTTCTATGTATCTGGTACGGTAAAAATAGTGAATAGAAATACAATGCACAATGTATGAAATTCAATATATGTGGATTGTGGAGGTATTTTTCCAGAGGACTAAGCCCACATAATACTACTATAGGACTGTTGATCTAATAATTCGGCAATGAGTTGGTGATGGAGCTAGACTTCATAACTGTGTACGGCCTCTATAGAACAATATTACATGTAAAAAACAATAAGTCTAAATTTCCTCGACAAGTAGATATTCATGATTATAACACCAGGAACAAAAATAATTTTATAATAGAAAAACAACAAAGAAAAATTTAAGCAAAGTACTACTTATATTGGAATTACATTTTTGAGGTACCTGCCAAGTAGCATAGGAAATGAAACTGATAGTGTTAAATTAAAAAATGAATTAAAAAGGTATTTAACACGCTTGACATGTTATAATTTTGAGCAGTTCTACAAAGCACCCTTGTTGAATTTTAGTTAGAATTAAGAATAATGCAAACACTATATTAATCATTGATGATGCAAACTTTTTAGTTCCAAAAATGTTTATATTGAACATTTTAATGTTTATTTTAATTTACCTTACTGACGCATTCATTTACATTTTATGTATGTTCTGATTAAAGAAATTGATTGATTGATGGTGATTGATGATCAACCATCTGGAATTCCCATGAATCCATGAACCAAACGGCAGCAAAGTTTTAGTTACATGCAATTTAGTTAGCCTATGATTTAATGCGTTTTCAGGAAACAGAAACAAGAATCACTATTACATTGATCAAGAATCTATTGCTTCTCTTATAATAGAAAAAAGGAATAAGTACTAAGCATAGCGAGGGGGTAAGAGATTTAAGCAGATGACTAGAAGATCTTATCGAAAAAGTGGTGTACTGTTAATTTAAAAACTTGAATCCCCAACATTTAATGATGAGGAAGTTATTTTAAATGAGCTGGTTCAAAACCAAGAAATTACCCTCTTCATACAACTATGATTTCATGCAGAGAACTGGACATTGAGCAGAAAAATATTTAAAATAAAATATGTCCACCATCTTCTTGGTTTATAAATATGCATTGAGATGTAAAATATCCGGGTATTTAAAACTCGGGGTATATACCCTGGATATTTACCCAGGTAAATACCCAAAATTCATAAATACCCGGGTATTTTGGGTATTTATGAAATCGAGCATGATTAATTGATGATTACCCCTAAATATTTATGTTATTATTATTATTATCATTGTATGATATATTGAGTTAGTCTATTAGAACTTATTCACCATTTGTTCAATGAATTAGTAATTGTTTTTAAATACTACCCAAAGTTTTATATTTAACAGGATTTTTTGTGTCTAAAATCGGCATAAAGAGAAGAAACTATAGGTAAATAAGAGTAATTCTACTGGTGAGTCTGTGTGACACAACACACAACAAAAGACTTGTGGGTTGGTAGTGGGAGGCAGGTGTGCAGTGACACTGGAATGCCCAAAACTGGAAATTCCCTGTGATGTGAAATCAAGACAACACCACATTAGAAAAATAGTGAACAGACTTCTACTGTTACTAAGTTACGTTATGATTTTTATTTAAAAAAATGGATTGGAAGTATGTCTAACTAACATGTAGGGATAATGAAAATGTTCTATGTAGATAAATATGCAGGATTTCAGTGTTGCCAATCTGGATTAGCTCCAATCTGGATAAACCTATTTTGAAAAATTCCTTCTATCTTCTAGTTTAATTTTAAAGCTTTGTGTCGTAGAGTTTATGTTTGTTTATGTTTTGTATGAGTTTAATTATGTTTTATTGTAATAAGTTACTAAACAAAAGATCGTTTTGAACAAAAATCATAATTCATAATTAAATTTTTAATTATTATTCTATAATTTTAAAATTATTATTTAATTTCACTATCCTACAGAATGAGTTTTTATTATTTCCTTTTTATTATTTACTTTTATAAACTCTTTTTTTGTCATTTTCAATAAAAACCCCACAAAAACCAAGAAAATCATAAATACCCAGCACCTGGGTATTTATGTCGATCATGCTGAGAAGTAAAATGCTGGTGGGGACCATATATGAAACATTTTTAAACACATTTTATCATCATTTTACTATCCTTATAGGACAGAAATTACAAAAAGACATTTCAATTTTCTCTAAATTCAATAAAAATTATAAATACCCAGTTTTTGGGTATTTGCCCAGCCCACATCAAACATGTATCAAACTTATTTTGTTAACAATATTCCATGAACATAATGCACTACTTGGAAGGTTATTGATTCTTATTTCTCAGCTTACAATGTACCAATCACATAGAACCAGAGAGTGTTTCTTGTTTGTACTCTCCATCACTGGTTTCCCTTGCTTCCATGTTTCTGTATTTTTTATATATCTTCCTAACTTCCTGACAGTGGATTCTTGTTTGTACATCTCTCCAGCATTGGTTTTTCTTACTTCCTATCTTTTTCTACATATCTTTCTAACTTCCCTTAGGCCTGCTTCCTAACAAAAGTTTGTACTTTTTCTTCACATATTTATCGCTTTGAATCGAAAATATTGTCTCCTTGCGTGTTGAACATCATACATTTTTGACTCGTTACGTGAATATTCCTCTTGCTTTCATTCACAATTTCCTGTAAGTTACCGTAAACCTGACGTCTGGGTGAAAGTGTGTCCAATTTTTGGCGCGGTCGCTTGGTGAAAACACTATTTAAAAATTGGTTCTGATGTTGTCAATTGATAATATGTTAGGTGTTACTTCCTCGACTGTAACTCTACCCTGTAATTTGTTGTCGCTTATGTCTTAAGATTAGTTTTAAAATGTTTTCCCATTCATTATCGATTGGTTAGTGTGGAAAACAAGAATTCCAACTTTTCGAACCAAGTATTGAAGGCTATAATTTGCACACTGACAAGAAATAAGCGTATAGTTTGACTGTGTGACGAATAACTTATGGCTTGTATTTTAATTTTATTACTGTGTTCCTTAAAAATTACAAAGCACTAATTCGAAGGCACAAAGTTGGAGAAAACAATATTACATTCATTTACAATTTGAAAATTACTTACACCAAGTATTGAGGTGAAACTATTTTCCAATCCCTATAAAACAAAATTCTCGACGTAAAGCATTTTTTTGGTGTTACTTGACATTAAAATCTTGGAACGGGGGCCTTTTTTTAACGAAAGTTTTGTCTAGATAATCGACTTTGTTATACATCTTGTTATTTCAGTCTTTGTTATATTCAACTGTACTTCTTACATAGATTTAAGTAACTACAAACTTGGATTACAGACTTTGTTACATTCAACTGTACTTCTTACATAGATTTATGAAACTCCAAACTTGGATTACAAAACTAACTTGTGAATCCCTTGATCTCTAAATTATAGTTCTGTATATGGAAAAATTCCACAATCATTCGATCAGTTGACAATATATTGTTTCAACAATTAATTTTCTATTGTAGTTTTACCTATACGATCAAATTTTCCTAAAGGTTAAAGAACTATAGAAAATAAATATATTTTGATTTATTTAGAGGCAAAAGAGACCAGTATATCTTGCCCCTTGGGAGTCTCAGTTGAAATACTGTAGCTGACAAGCTTCGTAACTTATATGCCTTCGATAGGAAAGGTTGCTGGCAATTATTAGAAGTGGTAACAAAAAGTTAATAAACTACGCTACAGGGGCGCAATTATCGAAAGGAAGAAAACGAATAAAAAAGAGATCGAACTGGCGAATAGAAGGAAATTGATTCTTTGTCTTTTATTTTCTGTCCTGTGCCGCTCTGGACCGGAAGCAGCCGGCCGTATCCTGCGGAAAAATAAATCGTTGCTCTCCTAATACGGAACAAGAATACAACGGTTGATACTTTCGCTACAGGAACAAACCGCATTCTTCCAGATCATGCTCATTATTCATCTCAGTAATCATTACATAGTATTTATTCATAATAGTAGAAGGGCTATTTTTCAGAGTTTGATTCGTCAAAAATTGAAAACCACAAACAATTAGAACTGTTTTGTGATTTGGAGCATTCAAATAGACCTACACTTTCCAGTTACTAGGTGTATTTGTAATCATTGTTACATTAAAAAATGTATCGATTTTTCTATTCCACACGTGTGCCTTCACTTCTCAATATACTCTCTCTCTCTCTCTCTCTCTCTCTTACTCTCAATCTACTCTCTCTTAAACATCATAAATATAATAATTAGAGAGATATTTTCTTTCTCAGAATTTTAATTTTATCGAGGCAAGCAGTGCTTTTATAGCTTACATCATGGAGGAAACACCATGGCATGAAACACATGGCATGACTTGGCCAAGAAGAATGGATGTATTTATCTATCAAAACTAAATCAATACAATTGAATCAATACAACTGGCTTTCAGCCCATTCCTGCCTCCTCCACATAATTTCTACTAGAGAATCCTAATCCTAATCTCTACAGGTTATGTCAAAGTATCACTTGAAATCTTCACTTGAAAAAAATTATTCTGTAACTTATCTTTTTCAGTTGAATTTTGAAAGTCAGATTCACATGACTTTATTTGTGTAAATTTACAATGTACATGAATGATAAAAGTATTATTAATATTAGCAACTGTCGAAAGTCACTAAGTGAAACAAGGACGTACAAGGAGCAGTCCCATCTGGGGAGTTTGAAGGTGTCATGAATGAGATTTTGTTAACCTTTTTTGCGAGATTGCTACACCTTCCTACCCCTTATCCAGTAAATCTCTGACTTGGGTGGGAGAGGGCTGACCCCCCCCCCCCCCCCCCACCAGCACCACTGGAACCGCCTTAGTTAAGCACTAAGACAGTTCAGAGAGTTGATAATATTGAATTTATTGTCAATATTTATATTCATTTTATATTGAACATGATAATTTCAACACAGTATGTGTGATAAGAACTTCCCAACATTCTTATCATTTTGGAGTGTTATTATTTATGTGATTGTATGTTTTCATTAGGCTACTAGTGAAGCTGGTTCCACATAACGTAACTAGTAAAGCCACATTCCATATGAGCTAGCTCCCAGTATCATGTACAGTTGGGAATCAAAAACATTGTATTGTAGCAGGATTGTAAAGAGTACCTTCCCGCTGCTCCTGTGAAACTACATTTATGAACCAACTACCTGATTCAGTTTGGCTTCGTTGTATCAGTTTGACTACCTTGATATTCTGATATTTACACTTCATATTCTGGTGGTTATCGTCAAATCATCAGATTTGTACTGTTTTGCATATTCGTCCCATAATTACTCGACTTCTGAGATTGCGAAAATATTGAATTTGAATGATGCAAAAATGGCGGGAAGTGTATGCTCCTAAATGGTTCTAAGAATGCATTTGATGGGAAAGAGGCATGTGTCTGATGTAGCTGACATACAAAATTTTACTGTCTGCACGCAGTATAAAAGTGGATTTTCAAATTGGTTTTCATTTCTTGAAGTGACTGACCTTAACTTCAAATACAGTTTATCTTGAAAATGTAATTATTTATTCATTTTTATGTTACACAATTTACTTGTAAATTTTCCAACTAGTATTCTACACTGTACAATAAACGACATACAATACTCGTTCACCATTTTATAATTGAATTTTTTCAAAGGTTTGGCATCTTGCCAATAATGGTAATAGCCACTGGCCGGTAACTTGGAAAAAAACTTCACGAAAGAAACTGCAGTAATTATTGTTTGTAGAGGATGATCCTTGGCTAAATTTCGCCTAAAGCCAAACATGTCTCGTGACTTCTCATCAACCGGTCGCAGCCACCTTAATAAGTTGTGAGTCTGTTATTATAATCTGCGTGATTGCTGTTGTCCTGTTCAGGACAAAAATGGTCATGCGCAGTAACTCGATAATTATTTGGAAAGTAGTCGTCGCTTTTGTAATTATCTTCAATCTGTTATTATTGAAGCGTCGTTGTCGTCCAGTCGACATTCCGCATCTTTTCCACTTTCATGCCATCTAATAGCGGTAATGTCTGTTTTAATTCTGAATCTATTCCTTTTTCGAATTGTTGTTTGTGGCTGCAACAAAGAAAAACGTCCGGCATATTCAGCTCGCTTCCGGCGAGCGCCACTGCTCTCATAAGATCTGTTTTACGAATGTTTTCATTTTTCGGTCAACTTTTATCAAGTTTGCGGAGTTAACCAATTTATTCCATCTCCTTTCATTTGCTGAGTAAAATTTTCATTTAGCGAAAGAACCATTGGTTTATGGCTGTGTGCAGGGGTTTTGGTCATAGTTTTTTTTTTGTGAAGTTTCTTGTATTTGATGTTATCAACATATTGAAATGTTATCTATTGCCGTGAGAAAAATTATTTTGAGAGATATGGGGGCTCAAAGTTAATCTTTTTTGTTTTTGAACTCAATTGATCTCCTCCAAGAATAATTTTTAAATTTTGACATTTCTTATAACCATAACACTTCTTACGGGATGTAATGTCTTTTTTTCAATTAAAAGTTTAGTTTCTGTGTAATACTTTTAAAAATCTCAATATTTTTCAAGATAGTTAATAAAAAACTACCAAAAGTTTAAAATATCTCGTAGGAGAGATCAATTACCTCGCAAAACAGAAAAATTAAATTTTTAGCACCCATATTTCACAAAATAATTGTTGAAAAAATATTCACGGCAATAAAATAATAACTTTTCAATTCTGTAGTAACATTTAATAAAAGAAACTCAGAAAAAAATTATGACGAATCTCTGAGCACTGCTCAAAATTTTCTAGAGTTAAACGTTAATAATAATTAATAAAGTTGTTTAGTTTCCTCTGAAATGGTATTTTTGGTGCATCCTTCCTACTTCCTGACATTATGTCTCAAACTTACTTCTCGCACAACTGAGAAAATAAAAAATGTTCACCCTTCGATGCTACTCGTAACTATTAATCTTACAGGATGTTCTTGTCAACTGTACTTGAGAGAAACTATACAATATTACTGTAGTACTAAAAACTGTCTCAATTTATCACTGATTCCTCCCTTCCCTGGTTAGAAACTAGCTATTTTTAACATTTAAAGCTTCGATCTTCCTAGTCGAAAACGCTCCACTTGTTAATTATTCCACTAGTGTGGAAGTAGCATTAAAAACAGGAAAACGTTACCTTCACTTTTTTCATCTATTCTCCTTACTCACACAACCATTAGGCCTAGTTTTTAAGGTGAAATTTTGTATCGTAATTACTGTAATATTCTATGAATTTATTAAAATTTGTGTTGAATTATTACTTCTGCATACATTCTGTTGAAAATAATTCGATAAGAAAAATGTTCATGTTATTATTATTCAATGCCTCTAATGCTAGTAATGTTATACAAAATGTTGCATTTATTTTTTCTTGAAATGCCAAGTACAGAAATGGAAGGTATTCTAATATTGAGAATAAGATGCAATAAAATAAAAAATACAAAATGTACTAAGAAATATTAAACAGATATTTGATGTCCTGCTACAGATGGATGTTTGTCTGTATATAGATTTTTATGTTTTTATTTATTTTTATTCTTGCCCACGTGCCGTGATATTCCTGGCAGATATTCCTGATATGGTAGGTATGTATTTTCTGTCTGATGAAGTCGTAAACTCATCCTTATGTATTATTGATTTTTTTGTTTTTCAGATGTGTCTCAATCCTCTGCTCAGGTAGATCATCAAATTTCCAAGCTGCCCTCCCTAAAAAAAGGTAATTTATATTTAACAGTAATAAAAAATTATTATTATTGTACAGCATATGTTTAACTCATTTAAATGTTGAAATAAGATCATACAGTATTGTTCAGGTCACTTCTGAAGAGTGAGAATAGAGAATAAATTATTTCAACTTGCTCTCAAATTTCAATAACACACACATTACACTTATGAATCAACTGCTTTAACGTGGATCTCAAAGTGTATGCCTAGCTTGTGCTGTATATAGTGATCGATGCGACCCTTAACAGTACTTTCAAATTGTAATTTTAGTCCAACCGTTACTTTTTTGACAATAAACAAAATCACGCTAGTTGAGTGCAAATTGTCGAAAAAAGTCGCAGTTGAAAACAAGCACCATTTATTAACTCGAAATTTTAATAGCTATTTGTGTAACTAGAGTGCAAAATAGCGTTTTTCTGCATCCAGTGCAGAAACAATACTTTGCACTCGTATTACACATTACATTTTTCCTACAGTAATGTATAAAGTAATTTTAAGAGAACAAAACAGGGCATACATAACCTGACAATTCCTCACATAACCTATTTTCGAATCACATCGATTTCAACAACATTAACAACTACAGCAACTATTTCACAGCTGAAGCAGAGTAGCCAACCTATTTTTGAATGCAGAATAGGGAACCTGCGTATTACATGCTCACTATTTTGTGTTGTTAGGTTGCAAATTTGGAGTGCGGAAAAGTTCTTTCCCGCACTGGAATTTACTTTCCCGCACTGGTGCAGGAATAGACTATTTTGCGTGCTACAGTTAGTGCGAAAATAGGCACTTTCTCGAATCACTGTAGGAAAATTTATTTTCAGTAATACAGAACACCATGTTTAATTTTGTCTACCATTATAGCCCACGACTTTTCATTCGAAATAAACTCTTCATTAGTTCTAACAAGACTAACAATGTTAGATTCATCTTCTTTTTTTCAAAAGACACTAAACCTTTATAATGAAGTAACTGATTATCATAAGTGCTTGAGCCAGTGCAAACATTTGGTGGGTGTCTCGTTGAGTGCGGACGAAGGTCTCAGTCATCACGACAATAGAATAGAAGCAGCACAGGTGTGTCTGACTGCTTGGGGCGAACGGTGGCCGACTAGGAACTACTTATTATTGGCTGTATTGTTCTCAAGACTTAAACGCTCTGCTGCTTTCATTGGTACTTGAGAAACTAAGTCAGCTATCAGTTTAGACAAATTCAATTTCTGTTGTTGAAAAAAAAACATCAAATAGCCTGTAGGCATGTAGTTTTGAATTTCCTCATTTTTTCATGCTGAAATCACAATAGCAGACCTTAACCTTAAGGCTGTGCGCATGGCTTTTGGTCATAATTTTTTTCAAAGCTCACTGTATTGGATATTATTAAGGTATTGAAAATACCTAAATAGAAAATTGCCATAAGAAATTATTTTTTTCATAAAATATTTTATGGAATATGGAAGCTCAAAGTTGAAATTTTTCTGTTTTTGGGGGCAATTGAACTCGCCTACGTGTTATTTTAAACATTTGATAATTTTTTTATAACTGAAAGACAACTTGGGGGAAAAGAATGACACATTTTTATTTCAATCTAACAATTGTTTTTTTCAAAATAATTTTAAAAAACTTTTCACATGTTTCAAGAAAATTATTTTGAGAAAACTAATTGTGTGATCGGAATGAAAAATATCTCATGTTATTCCTCAATTTGTCTTTCATTTGAAAAAAAATATCAAAAGATTAAAATAACTTGTAGGGGAGAACAATTGCCCCCAAAAACCGAAAAATTTGAACTTTGAACTTCCATATTCCATAAAATATTTGATGAAAAAAATAATTTCTCATGGCATTAGTCAACATTTCAACACTTTAATAATATCCAATACAATAAACTTCGAAAAAAAATTATGACCAAAAACCCTGCGCACAGCTTTAAAAAGCAGCTATGAAAGGTGAAAATATTATGCAATTCTAATACAAAAATCAAAAGAAGATTCCAGTGATGCTGCCCGTACCTTCATGAGTCTAAGATTAGTGCGTGGATGAGGTGAGTTATGATAATACAAAGATGCTAGGATGAACTAGAATTGAACCTTTGACCGCCGGAGAGCCAGTCAGTATGCTCTGAAAATAATAAAATGTATAGGGAAAAAACTTGAAATTGAATGATGGAATCAGGAAGGTCTACCAAATTTTAAAACCACATTTGTTTCTTACCTGTTGAATGTCAATAATGGATCAATAGTATAATTGAAACGTTTATAACTCTGAATATAACCTTGGCATTCAATAACAATAATCCACACTCAGAAGATGGATGAACTTGGTTTCGCTTCTTTCTCTATCAAAATATGGTAATTGTCGGGCAGCTCTTTTCGCTAAAAAACTGGTATAAATAGCAGTTTTTCGAGAGAAAATCAAAAGAATTTGGGTAATGAGTCACAATTAATCTGTCTTTTCTCCAATTTTTCACGTTTTCGTTTGCCCATGATAGACATTATTTATTTTTCTCGGATACAGTAAATCTTCATTCATATTTAAACTACATCATTCATAACCGAGCACATAATAGAGAATGATCAACTGCTGTGATAGAGAATTTCACTTTCAGACCTTGATGGCATATCAGTAGGCTACTGGACTGTTGCCTCCAAGTCCATGCAGAAGAAAGACCTTCCTCTTTTTTCATTCATTGTTAGAGGCTGTGGGCATCCGCAATGACTAGAGTTTGGGCCATATTTCTCTGGATCTGCATATTGCATCCGCTCACAATTCACGCAGTTTTATCTCGAAGAATAACACTTTCTACTATTGTGGAAAGCATTAACATAGTGTTATTTATCCTTTTTTCCAAGCACGAAATTCTGGCGAACCTCACAATAGTTAAACTGTCAGTTGAACGATTCAAGGCTTTCGCTAATGAGAGAAAACGGCACTTGCGAATAAATGATTACGAAATAAAAGGTTTTAATAGTGTGGAAAGGTATTAGATGACATAAAATTAAAATAACATCTACTAATAGCATACAGTGAATGATTATAAGCGCAGCGCCTTCTAGAAAATAATTGGAAAACATTGAATTTTCTCACCTCTTAGCATGAACTTTTTGAGTGATGAGCATTATAAAAATTGTCTATTAAAAATTATGGACATCCAATTGTAATTGAGAATGATGATTGGCATCCTGTGAATAAAACCAATGACCTTCCTTCATTAGCATTATGAAGTGTTCGGCTTCACGTGAGCTTGATGAACTTCAAGTGAGATTGATAACATTATTTATCTTAAAAACCGGCAGAAATTGTTTAAGATTAAAAAAGTGCTACAAATGAATCTTGGCAATTTATGGGATAACGTGTCCATTTATATGTATTTAACATGACGTGCGAAATATGTTTTATTCCTTTCTCATCTCCATAAGCCCTCATCATGAGATGAGAGATTATGTTAATTAGCCATGTTAATTGAAAAAAGTACTACGGGACATGAACAATATGACCATAAGCAAGTAGTGATATGATTCAATACTTTTTTGAGTTTCAAGAACGATTTTATTTTCTTCTTTCTGTATTGTTTCTTAGTTAGTTTTACTATTTGTATAAAAATAAATCACTAAAAATTATTATTGATTACTTTTTAATGAAGGAACTGGATTGGTTTTGGAAATGATTGATATCGTTATCCACTTTCATTGCATGTTTGTAAGGTTCAAGTGTACCTTTGTTGTTATTAATATATTTTAGGTGTGTTTGACAGCAAGGCCAGGCAGAAGATTTAAATTGGCTCTTCCACTTGCTCTTGATCTGCTCTGTTGAGCGTGAAAATTACTGTTATTGTCAGCCAGTGTCTCCTGACTCCTGGTTCAGTTGTAGCGGTAAGACTTAACAAAAGGAGACATAGCTTCCATTGGAAAAGAGACCAACATTTGAAAAAGGATGCAGGTGCTTCTATTCGAAATGCTGATTAGAATATAAGGCAGTGGGCTGACTATTGTTGCTAAGCATTACCTTCGTTCCGATGAAAGTAATAATTAGCGTATCGCATTTTCCCCGCGTTAGGTATCATTAAGAGAAGAATTGCTTGAAAACCAAAGCCTGTAAAGTATAGAAATCAAAATAAAACATCCATGGTCTGGTGGTTTGAGTAACCAACGTAGAAACTACGGGGTTTGCAGGTTGTGGGTGTGAATTTGAGATTGACCTGAAATACTGAGATACTTCTATGCTGTACTAAGATTGCCGGATAGTCGGTTGCATTGGCGTGGTCACGCAGGCCTCGCTCAGCTCACAACACCACATGAATGCAATGCGATACGTATCCCATCGATTTTCAATGTCAACCGAGATTTGCTATTACAAATGATCCGGTCATGTACCCCACTCAGATCATGCACATATCACCACAAATCAAATTTTGAAGTGGAAGAAACTGGTATCACTGCGCTTTGATAAGACTATAGCTGAACTATATACTAGAGGACAGTGACAGGGACAGTGATTCATAATACCATATTAATAACATGTTTGATGTGATAGTGTTGACTGAAACTTGGATGAATGAGGATGAATGTGTGAATGAACTGGATGGATATGTAGCATATCAAACCACAAGTAAATATAACCAGAATGATGGAATAATAATCTACACCAATTCTAAACTATTGTCATCCTGTCAGGAGGTGGATGTTGGGGGGTTGCGTTGCTTGAATTTGGAGTGTGATAAGGAGAATCAAAGCTACAATCTGCTTTGCGTCTATCGATGTCACGGAACTGACTTGGCCCGTTTTATCGACGGATTAGAAGGTAGATACTGTGAATCAGATAATAATAAAATTCAGGTAATCATCGGTGATATAAACTGTGATACTCTCAATGAACAAACAAATAGCCTGAGCAGCAGGTATCTTGATGTGCTTTATGAAGCCGGCTTTGTTTGTTGCATAGATAAACCTACACGGGAAACTTCTTTTTCTTCTTCATGTATTGATCATATATTCGTTAAACATTCAGATACAAATTCATTAATGCCTGCAGTGTTAAAAACTGATATTACCGATCATTACGCTATAGGCATTACTATCAAACACAATAATAATAATAATAATAATAAACAAACTCACCATACCACATACATGAAAATTAATAACGAAAAATTTTCAAGACTTTTAGCTGAAGAATCGTGGGATGAAGTTACCCAAACACTTGTGCTGAAAAATTCATTGAGATACTAACAAGATTTCAACTAAGCTGCTCATCGCTTGTCAATAGTAGTAACAATAATAAATTTAAAAAACTAAAACCGTGGATTACAAATGGCCTCATTAAATCTACTGCTAAGAGAAATAAAATGAGTAGATTAATAAAAAGCCAGCCTTTTAATGTCAATCTTATTAATCAATACACTGAATATCGTAGATTGTTGAGCAAGCTGTTGAAAAACACAAAGAAAGAATATTTCAAGCGAAAAATAATGGAATCTACAAATAACCCGAAAATGTTCTGGAAAACAATAAATCAGATTGCAGGGACCAACAATAAGAACGCTTCATTTCCTTTACAGCATTTCACAAAATTAAATAATAACAATAATAATAATAATAATAATAATAATAGCGACAATAACACCAGATCCACCCTTGACATCGCAAATGAGTTTAACACTTTCTTCTCAAATGTTGGAGCCAGACTGGCTGCAGAAATAATACAGAATAGTGACGTAGAAAGCAGGGTCCCGGCGCAACCTGTCTGCGACTCGCGATTCATCTTGAGAGAGATAACCGAGCAAGAGGTGAGGCAGTGTGTGCTTGAGATTCGAGGGCGCTCTGCTCCCGGTTGCGACAATATTCCTGCTCATCTAATTAAAAGTTATATTGATTATATTATTGTTCCGTTATGTCATATAGTCAACCGTAGCTTTTCGTCTGGTATTTTTCCCGATGCATTCAAGATGGCAAAAGTTATTCCTCTGTATAAGACAGGCGAAAAAGGAGATGTAAACAATTATCGGCCCATATCTTTGCTAAGTGTAGTATCTAAAGTGATAGAGAAATGCTTTAAAAAACAGCTCGTCCAATATTTGAAAGCAAATGATTTACTAACTGACTGTCAGTTTGGCTTCAGAGATGACTGCGAATCCGCTAACTGCTTCTATCAATTAAGTGATTACTTGAGGGCAGGTATAAATAGGAATAAATATATATTATTGCTATTTATTGATTTGGCAAAAGCCTTTGATTCAACAGACCGTAAAATTTTATTAGAAAAATTGAAATTTATGGGTATTTCTGGAGTATCTCACAGCTGGATCGAGAGTTATTTGACGGGTCGCGGGCAGATTGTGTGCATTACTGAACGCTACTCTACAAGTAATACAACACGACCACTTAGTAATAGCTATAACAACAATAATCTGTACAATAATTGCAGCCGTAGTGAAACTGGAGGTGTTTATAGTGGTGTTCAAAATATTGATTATGGAGTGGTTCAAGGCAGCACACTGGGCCCGGTCTTATTTCTCCTCTACATTAATGATATAATTAACTGTAACATCTCTGGTAAGATGCTCTTATTCGCTGATGATACAGCAGTATACTTTGAAGCAGACAGCTGGGAAGACGTTTATCGGATGGCATCCATGGACATAATCAAACTTAAAAAATGGTTCGACATTAACATTCTCAGCATGAACATAAAAAAGACTAAAATCCTGCCTATTTTCCTTCACAAGACCAGAGCCCCTCCGGCACATCTCATTCTTAAGCTTCACACTTGTGGTGAAGAATGGAATGAGGAATGCAATTGCCAAATCATTGAGTCTGTAAATGAATTTAAGTACTTGGGTATGCTCATTGATAATAGCCTGACATGGGCACCACATATAGTTTACCTGAAAAAGAGGCTTAGAAAATTGATTTACGTATTCTCAAAGCTTCATGGGATTCTTGATATTAAAAATATGAGGACAATTTATTATGCATATGTGCAGTCAATCCTATCTTACGGAATTATTGCTTGGGGGGGAGCTTACGATTCATTAATTAAAGAGCTATCTGTTAGTCAAAAGGCAATAATCAAGGCGGGGTTGGGCCTGGTCAGAACTTATTCATCTAATCGCCTTTTTCTTCTTTTCAAGGTACCAACCATAAAAAAGCTTTTCATAAAATCAATTCTAATTTTTGCTTTTAAAAATAAAATTTATTTTAACAATGCTTCTAACCATCCTTATCCCACTAGAGGCTCTCTCCTCCACCACTCAGGGCTAGAGCGCAATTCGCGCGCTGCTTGTGACAGGAATGCATCATATTTAATCCATGTAATTTTGCAAAATGCTCCACCTAGCATAAGCCATCCCGATTTTAACTTCTCATTACCACACTATAAGAGTACCATACAATCGTGGTTAGGCTCCATCAATGATGACGAGTGTTCAAGTCTCATCAGATCAATATATCATTAAACATCATTTCCAAGTGTAGTTTTGTGTGAGTGTGTGTGTGAATGGTTGTGTGCCCCCCTCCTGTGTGCAAGTGTGTGAATGAGTGCGAAAGTAGTTGTTATTTTGCTCTTTAATTTTTTAGCATTTCTATTATTCATTTTTAGTAGTTACATTTACTCAGTCAAGTATTACAACATTTTAGATTTCCTTCTTCTTTAAATTTTATTTTTTAAATATAACTTTAATTTTAATACAATATTTATATGAACTCAATCTCACCAACAAACCTTGCGGTTCATGTGAGAATTAATTCCTTATCTCATAAAAATGTATTTTATCTTAATTATATGCTTGTCCTTTTTCCTTATCTCATAAAAATGTATTTTATCTTAAGTATATGCTTTGTATGTACAATTGTATGCTTTTTGTTTTTGGAATCTAATAAAAAAAAAATTCAAATTCAAATTCAGATTCATGGTAGTGCAAGAAACCAACATTTGATAAATCAAATAGAAAACCCCAAAAATCTAGACTGGACTTATAATTGAATTTAATAGTTTTTGAAGATAGTCCTTAGTGTTAGACAACACCTAAAGATATCCTTAAGGAGTTTAGAGGTTTATTGGCTACCCCTTACAATGATTAGTCCCTCAGAATTACACCATTTAGGCGACAAGCGGAATGTAATGGCTTAGTTAAATTTTTCCCGCACAGTACACGAATTGGGCCCCAATATATTATAATACTTTCACTTACTTTTGATGACTTCGGATCTCCATCTGGCTGTTTCTGATCGGTGCGTGTAGATCGCCTTGTTGATTTCGCAATTTTTTACTTGAATTTGTGAATACTGTCAGTGCTTGCATGGGACAGTCTTCTTCGGAATAGCCAATTTAGGAACTTTGTACGTTAAAATTCAAAAGTCATTTTTTTTTTGGAGGATGAAGCCCACATAGGTCTGAGACCTGTGCGTGGGTAATGAAATAGATGATGGTGTTTGATGAGATGGACCTACAGTTTTAGGTGGGCTCCGAACCACCGGGAAGTGATTTTACAGCAGAGAACAGTGTCTTTTTTTGCTGTCCAATCTAATCGGTCACCGTTACGAACAGGACCTACGAGAACGCAGCTTATCTCTCTGATTAAACAGATACCTGCTACGGCTCGCGGCTATCACTTCCTATCACTTCCCCTTTGATTTAAAACATGAATCAAATTTGGGAAACTTTAAAATTACGATGGAGGCTAACAACGTACCTGATCCTGCAAAGTATATCAAGCAAGTCCTCCTCAGGAAAATTTTAATAGCCTGACTCTGCCTTTAAATTTTTTAGCACAAGACTCAGGTTATCTGAGTGAGGATAGAATAAGCAGATTTTTTTGTTTACATGACCCACAGAGCATTTTTAATTTAATTTATCATGTTCGATTTTTTCTAATCATTGCATGTCATACCAGACTTATCTTTTGAAGCCGGCACCGTTTCGGCAGGAAAAGAACAAATGATAGTGCTCTAACCTAAATTCTGAGTTGTAAAGAACGTTTAGGCTGTAGTGTAGACCTTGCTAAGCATTTTAAGCAAGATTATTTATACAATAATTTTTTATATTTCAATTATTTAAAGGGTGAGTGTTATGCTATCTTCATTTTTAAGTTTAACCCAAAATTCACAATTTTTACTTGATTTTATGGCTGGACAAAATGCTCCCTGACAAGGTCTAAAACAGACTACATGCCTGATTTTCGACATTGTCTGAATCTTTTCCAAATTCATGCATCTGATTTTCGTAAGCCCTTCTATGTTTTATCTTATTCATCAACTTTTTAAATATTTTTATCCATTTATTTTCATTTTTATAGCTATAATCATTGAAATAATATTTTATTTCTACACATTTCTAACTTGCAAGTCTCTGAAATTTTTCACATGTCACAATCACACTTATCGAGGTTATAGTTTCGGTAGTCATGCCATCCTCGATCGCAATCAAACTAAAACTAACATACAGAGCAGCTTCTTATACATACACTGCATGGACTAATACTATTGGCTGAAATAAGCTCGCCTACGCTCAGCCCTCAACCAATCACAGGAATGTTTGCAGGAATGACCTGTGATTGGTTGATGGTTGATTATGTCTCTCAATATAGTAGCCATTATTAGTAGAGTGTAGTCTATTAGTACATACGAAGTATACATGAAACTGCTCTGTATTTTAGTTTTCGTTTGATGTTTTATTGCGATTTTAGTTTCGGCGTGACTGCTGAAACTATATTACCTCGACTTTTTTAATAGTTGTGGCAATATCAAGCCTTTTGAATATCTACCACAGCACTGTTATCACCAATACAGAGGAGAAAAGAGGTTGACCAAGTTGAGCATCATGTAAACGCCTACTGATATCAACCAAATTTATGCTGCACTGAAATATTGATTACATCTGGAATTTATCATTTTGAACATTAGTGAACAAACAAATACAACACTGAAAAGTGAAACTCCCACAAATTGAACAGACTCATTTGGAGAAGAATCTTTAAAAATGCTGGTGCAATTACTTGCTCTACCGGTCGGTTATCATTGTCTGATTGTCAATTGGTTTTGTCGGCTCATGTCCATATTGTTCAATGATCCCAGCGAAAATTACGCGTTCTTTCGTCGATTTGCTGTGCAGAAAACAACAATATCCCAGTGAAAGTTTCAGCGTTGTTTCTTCCTGTCAATTCAGAATGACAAGTTTTCTTCGAGAAGACAATGTAAAGACTCGTGATTGTGATCGACCATGAAATTAGTTCGTGATCTCTAACGACCACAAGAATACTGAAGATGGATCTTGGCTCAGCGGGTCAATCGGAAGAGGCTAACTGATATCGAGCTGCAATCCAGGAATAACTCATCAATTTTTGCACCTTGCTAATAATATCGATGGCTGCTGAAGATTTTTCACCAATTTCCCATCTTGTTTCCGATTGGAAAGAGAAAGCACAAGCAGATTCCAGGCTAAGTTTGTAATTCGTCCGATCCAGATAGTCCTCGTTTAAACGATGCTTGGCAACGCCATAACTCATCTGGTCTGTCTAATCTGCTGCCCTTCATCTTCGGGTTGATTGATGCAATTCGTTGGTATAGAATCGACAGCTGGAATTTTGCCTTGTCAGTTTCCTAACTACTTGTTGATATCTTTTAAGGCCGCGTGAAAGTGCAGCTTCAACTTCTTCGTGATTTAAATCACGATTGGTCGATCATCCCGCTTGAAAGTATCATCCGGTATTCAGTTTGACCTTCCGCTTGTTCTGATTAAGTCAGAGGGTCTTGAGTGCTTGAGTCTTATAGAACTTATGCTTGAATCTTACATCTATCTCTTCGTTCCAACTTACAAGATAATAAGCTATAGCGAATAAACCCTAAACCAAGAACACCATAGATGAGGGAAAAAATCGAAAGAGTTGACAATAAATTAACAGTGAAGAGTAGTTGTTGAACGAGCGATGCGAGTTTTGACTTGACTAGGTTCGCGGCGTTTTTGTGGGTGTGTAGGCCTACGTATGTACGTATGTATGTTCAACGATAACTTTCGTACGCTTTGACCAATCAACTTCAAACTTTGAACTCATATTCTTCCAAACTTCATACTGATTGAGTTCTTCGGCCAAAACAGTTGGCCCACTCCTTCATCTTTTATTGCAAAAGAACATATCGTCACTTAGTTTAAGCTAGCGCAAAAAATATCATTGTACAGCTGGTTCAATAATTCAAATACGAAAATTATTTAGAAAAATATTACGAAGGTTGCTGTTTAGCCCAATTATCTACTTTAATTTTAGCCGTTTAAAGCGTGGCCGGTTTATTTTTGATTGTGTTGAAATATTTTCAAATCGTAAAATTAAGATTTTTCAAAGAGAGACATTTTACTCATGTGTAGATTTTCAGTTAGTTTATAGTGTTATTTTCAGTGTAGTTTATATGTTATATTTATCATATTTTTTTTTTTAGTTCAATTTTCAAAATTTGGAAACATTAGAAATTTCTTATAGCCTAAATTATGGAATATTTATCAAATTAGCAAATCAATATGATAATAATATATAATAATATATTATTATCATATTGATTTGCTAATTTGATAAATATTCCATAATTTAGGCTATAAGAAATTTCTAATGTTTCCAAATTTTGAAATTGAACTAAAAAATTCAAATAAAACACATTTCAAAACAAAAACAGAAACCGACTTCAATAAAATGATACTTAAAAATTAAATACGTACTAAAAAGTTGAAAATAAATTGATAAAAACTCTAATATCGAGATAATTGGGAAATTCTTCTCATTAGTTAGAGCATTAAAAAAATGAGACTTCCATTCGAAAATTTAGTAAAAATAATCCCCTTTGAACCTAGAGGCGGAAATCTAAATTTCACTGGAAAATGGGAGAATGAAAGAATTTTGAACTTCTTTGTCAATGGATAATTTTTGCTTTTGATGATTGGAAGTTAATATTAATAGCTGCTAAAAATGTATATTAACCCTTTATTAGGTATGTGGGATTTGTGGAGGGACGTCAAACATTTTGGCATTTTCAAATATTCATTACAGTTTCTTGAGCAATTGAAAATGAGCAATTTAAGAAAATTGAGTCGAAATTGCTTTTGAACTTTTTTCCAAAATATCATCCCCTTTTGAGTTAGTAGTGTTGGTCTAGTTGTCTGTTGATCAACTTTTCAAGTTGTTTCATTAGCCCTACAGCTGAGGCACCACATGTTCGATGACTAAACTTCTGGTAAAGTACTTACTGTGAACTATGCTGAATGAAGTAGCTGTCAAACGATAGAAGGAAATGAAAGTGTCTACCATAGACAACAAGTTCAAGTTCAGTACTGTACTTGCAAAAGCAAAGATCTTTCTCCAGCTTCAAAAGAAAGTTCAAATAATCTAACTCTCCCAGTTGGCCTCAATAGTGTTACTTCGATATTTTATTTATTCCTGTTATCAAAGCACTGAAATATAATAAGTTTTTTCAATTATGCTCATAAGAACTTTTTAAGCATTATAGTTCCAAATTGAAGTCGCAATAAATTCATCTACACTGCCTAGAAATAAATATTTCGATGATTTAATAAATTAGACTACACGATCGCGAGGAAATGAAGCAAATTGAATCTATAATAAATTGATCCATACTGCCTGGAAAAAATATTATGATCATAATTAAATAATTAACTAATTATTTTCATGAGTATCAACGAAACATTATTCTTTATATTAATGAATTGAGGTACTTCTTTAGTTTCAAATAACACCACACAGCACATGAACTGGTAACGGTTAAAATTCTTCAATAAGTACTGCAGTTTGGCGTGTGATGCAACTGCAGCATTTACGTTATCATTGAAAGAAAGCTCCATGGAAGTAGTCCTGTTACTTCCTGACTTGATTCAGCCATAATGGTGGGACTTGAAAGATCAGTTGCTGTGTTTGGTTGAAGTGTGTTATTAAGCTGGGATTCGTTTGAGATAATTATTGTTGGGAGAGTTGAGAGGCCACTCAACTGTTACTCGCAAAACAGCGGCTCTATGATATTAATGTTTTGGCTCTTGTCATTCTATTTTTTTTATTCCCATTATCAATGATATTACAAGCTCCAAATGAATTATGTATAATTTTAATGCAACGAGTGCACAGAAAGTTGGCACCAGATTTGCATAGAAAGAAATGTAACAAAGTTTCAAAAAATACTGGTTTGGGTTCTAACACTGAAATAATGCTAGCAGCACTTGAAAGTGACACACGAAACTTTATCAAACAGCAGACACTAAAAAGTAATTACTTTATAATTATTACTTAATATATTGTAATATAAATTTATTTCCATCAGCAAAATAATACAACAAACATAATTTTACATGTTTAGGAAGAAAAAATGAACCACTTTTACAAGTAGCGTGGCCATTGATGTATTCATAAATAAATTAAATAATTTTGTTATTGAGTGTAAATTATAACAAGCAATAAAATATTGTGAAAAATAGTTCAGTTCAGTTCTTCATTTTCAACCATTTTTTGACGCACGGCAAAATTGTAGCACTTGCACATTTATTCCATCTCTTTTTATGTCCATGAGTTGTATTTCATCTTTTTCAAACAACGACTGCAGTAGCAGCAAATAAATTTCACCCTTTAAAAATTAATTATAGTGAATAAACTAATAAATTTTATAAGTACTCATAAACTACAAAACAATTATGTTCTTTAATCACGTAATTATTTAATATCACTAAAGTAATTATCAGTTCAATAATTTTAAACTAGCATTAACAAGATTAATTACTGGTCAAAACGAATTAATAACTGTCATGTAGGCCGATCAATAAAAAATTCATAAATGTCCAATTAACTGTTCAATAAACACAATGGTAATCACTGAATTTACTGACACAAGTCAAAAGGAGTTTAGTGATTAATAATAAGTAGTCTTATCACAATTACTGTCCCAGGTATCCTCACACTAATCGCCAAAATGCTCTGTTCTGTTTATAGTCACTATTATACAACAAAGATCGCAGGATGTCGTCTTAGAACTGACACAATGTTGCTCTTACCAGAGCTTGTTTATCACTGACTGCCTGAAATTAGGCGTCTCCAATTTATAAAGTGCATTGTTTCCAGAAATTCCGGGACCATTGTTGATGACTCCTTTGTTTACACCTTATAATTGAGTTTACTAGAATAGTATAAAGTCATCCAGGTTCACATTTAATACAAGAGTGAGGAGACAAAGAGAGAAACAACAATCATCAAACTGTTTACATAGCAGGTGCCGAGCATTGTGTAAACATAACAATCCAATGCAAATAATAACATTCCGACTGCATTTCCTGCTCGTTTGTCGTATTTCCATTAAAATACAAATGTACGTAAAATGAAATTTTACTATTACTAATACCAATGAATACAGATACTATAGTTTCTGTTTTCATTCCTACTACTACTGAAAGCACAGAAAGCTACACTCACGGTGACTCTAGTTCGCACACACGGCATTAATAAATTCAGCATTTTTTGTCTTCTGATAAATTAATGGTATTGTATCATGTAAAAAAGAGTAGATATAGACGCCATATACTACGAATTCAAATATGTTAGTGAACCTTATATCCAAATATAACCAAATATCTTAAAAACAGACTGTAAGTGTATTGGATAAATACTTTCATACTAGCTAAATAATCATAAATAATCGAAATCCTGGAAACTGCTCAAAAAGTAGTAGTATTATTGGGTCTTTCTATACCTAATACTTGGTCTCGATTTTGTTTAAACGAAAATGACATAGGAAAATTTTCTAGTTTTTCCAAGATGGCGGCCGAAGGTCAGCTAGGATTTTTGGGACTTTTCATACTATTCAGTATGTTTTTCTGGTTATACTCCGATCTTCAGCAGTGATAATTTTTTTCTTTACTTTCAGCGAATTTTCCTTTACTATATTGTCTTGGGAATTCGAGAAACATCTGAACTCAACTTCAATCATCATCTAAACTAAATGAACAATTACTATGAACTATATTTTGAACACTAAAAAAAAAAAAAACACTTGTTGCATTGACAAACATTACAATAGTGACTTGATCCAAGTCTCCCTCTTGCACAGAGTAATAGCAGGTGTCAGATTTGAACAGAGACATTGCTAAATGACAGCTAACAGCCAACAGACTGGCGCAACAAACAGCATTGCTTTTGTTGGCAGTTAGCAGCGTGACAGAGGTCTCGTTGTCGTGTTCTGCTATACCGTTGCAATTTTCCAAAAAAAATCATCGGAAAAGGCGAGTTTTTCGGACAATCGGCTGTACTGAAAAGGAGTCCGCTGTGTCATGGGCGTCTTGACAGTGTAGTCGTCAAAATCTGCTAAGAGTTTCCGCTTCAAACGTTTGCTTTCTTTTGGTTGATGGCGCTTTTTGTGCTGGAAAACTCTAAAGTACTTTTGATAGATACGGAAATTGGGTTTAACCAAAGAGTCGATGGAAAACTAATCGGGAGTTTGGTTGATTACATAAGCATTGGTCCAAGGTAGTAGTGTCAATTACTGGATACAATTCTTTATTAGACTTACATAAACCTATTATCGTAGTATTTTGAATGCTGTACTGTCATCATAGTATTTTTACTGTTGAATATATTGCTTATTTATTATGATAATGATCTTTGTTTATTTCGGTTCAAAGATATTTAGTCATTCAAAGATATTAGTGGCAGATTGAATTTGTTGGTCCAAACTTTGCCACGTTATCAAGTAAAATAATCATTATATTTTGTCTGTTGGAATCACTATCACAGAACATTGAATTCATTTTCTTGAGCCATGTCTCCACTAACCGAACATGCTCGGCGAACAGTGTTCGCTGGAAAAATCTGATGTCGCCGAACATTGTTTGGTGTTGGTTTGGTGTGGACACCTTCTCGAACATTATGTTCGGTGTGGTGGGAGTAGTGGCGGGAACTTGTTGTTGGTCGTCACTGTTCGCTCACAGACCGAACATCTCAATTCAACTCACGAACATGTTCGTTGACCCATATGTTTAATCTTTGTCCGTTTTTCTATTCGCCAACAATGTTCGGCAGACATGTTCGTTTGGTGGAGACGCGGCTTTATGCTTTGTGTTCGGTAGCCTACTGCCTTCTTTTTCATTTCTAGCTTTGCAACCGAGTGTGAGTTGAGAGTTTTTCTCTAAACATCTTCGTCACATTTTCCAATACTCCTACATCTATAATAAATAAATTACTCTAAGCATCCTGAGTAGTTCAAGGGTAGTAATAATAAATTATTATTTAATTTAGTTTTAAACCAATATCAACTACAGTTCTGTAAATTAGAACTTTTATAATTAATTATTGTGAAGATTCAAAACATGAAACATGGGAGTTGCAGAACTATACAAATGACTATTATTTGTATAGTTCTGCAACTCCAATGTTTCATGTTTTGAATTTTACAGTTGATTATCTAAAACTATAATTATTAACTTTTCCAACGAATGAGTAGAAACTTTATGAATAGGAATACTTATAAGCTTTGCTCTATCACACTACCACATGCTATTAACGGCCCCTTGTACATGTTTTCATCGAATAACTTTCAACTGATGCAATTTTTAACCAAAATTTGAATTATACTACATCATAGAGATGCTGATATTTAATCCACGCCAGTTTTTTAATGAAGAAATATGTAAAATTGACTAACTAACCCCTTGTTAGTCTTATCTTCTCAATTTTTTTCTTGAGAGTTATGAAATATCAAGTTGGCGGATTACTTCCTCTGGATCCTGTTTCTTCTTCTTGTCCTGTTTGCTTGCAATTAGTAACAAATTTCTGGAAGATTAGCTAGAGTGACACGCTTATACCATAGAATAAGCAATCAAGAATTGAATTTCTTAGTCTATGCTTATACGATCTTGTCAATTTCATAGTTGTTGGTACTGATCGATTAGGTGTCGTAGCAATTCGTCTGAGTAGTAGTTTGTCAGAGTAGCAATTCGTCCGTTGGTCAGGTAGTTTGGGGTCGTATAGCTGAAGTAGCAGGGTCGTATACGTGTGTTTGGGGCGGTAGTATTTTGGCAATGTTATATTCACTTGATCTATGTTGTTCAATGGCAAATTAGCTTGATCTATATTGTTTTATGCATCAAAGTACTGAATGTATGAGGTGGTTCAGTCACATCTAACCTTGTTAGCCACCCAGGGATGTTTGGCTAGGCGCCCGGAGCGCGCACTGTGTTTGGGGGCGTTAGAGTTTTGGAAATGTTATGCTCACTCGATTTATATCGTTTTATGTTTTTTTTTAAGTGGAAATACCCGGTCAATGAAATAATATAATACAAGCGTTTCTGAAGTCGGGTAGAAGACTCAAGGATCGGACGAGTTGCCACCCGTCAATGCTCACAGAAGCGTAAAAACCCATCGGACGAAATGCTACAGAACCATTGATTCTGGTGATGATATTTTTGAAAGTATTGTGTGTTTATCAAAGTAATATCCTGTTTGATAGTCTTCTAGAGAGTATGTCGTTTTCAAGGTTAATAAAACAGAGAAGGCAGTAAAAATATAGCACTCTAAAATTCTGCCTGGTTTCTTTCTGCCTGTAGAGACAGGTTGAAAGAAATGATTAACTGGCATTTAAAAGCTAGATTAGAGATAGGTTTAGTCTAGAACCTGTTCTTGTGAGAAAATCTACGGTCGGCTAAATTATATTGTTTCTCAGCTTGTGGCTGCAGTTTGAATTAGCATAAACCATAGGAAAATAACACGAAGGGTGTGGCTTAATACAGTTGCATTGGACAGATGAGTAGAAGGGGCCTACAGGCAGTTATCAGGAGATGTGAGCTATAATAACTGGCTAATTTATAGTAATCTTTGGTTGCTCAAAGATGCTGGATAGTGCTTTGAATCCGGAAAAAATCAAGATTCCTCTATCGAAATTACCGACACGGAGTATTATCAAGGCCTGGTATATTTCTAACGGGATTCAAGCTGGTCTCCTTGTAATAAACTGAAATGACCGGGAAAATAGGCGCATGTAAACAAAGGAAGTCCTACTACTCATATCAGTAATCTAATACTGTTATCTTTTAGTCTTATAAATTTATCAGTTTCAGTTTCTCAGTTTCATAAAATAATAATATTAATGACCTGGCTGGCTCAGATCTGGTATCAGAGTTCTCATGTCGCACCTGAATTCAAATTCAAATTAATTTTATTGCCATCGACAAATAATACAAACCAAAAATTTAAAACCTCCAAAATAAAAAGAAATATTAAAACAACAACAAAGCCAGTAAATGAAAAAATAACAATAGCAAAGTTGAAATAAAATTTAAAAAAACAGGAGAATATAATTCGTCTTGGAAAACATCACAAAGAATATAATTATTACAGGCGTTGCTAGCAAAATCTAAAAAGCTTGAGCGCCAGCAACGAGTCAATATAAATAGCAAACTTATTAATCGCTTTGAGAATAAGTTCGGGGCCTCTAGTGTGACTGATTTAGTCACAGTTTTTGAGTATGATTGATTTCAGAACTTATAGAAAGAATTCAAAATTTTATCAGGTATAAATTGAATAAAATATAAACATTCATCTTTACAACAACAGTGAGATACCGACCGATTTTTTAACTGAGTTATATTGTAAGTGGTTGTGATTGTTCTTATGTAAGTGTTTGTAAGTGTTCTTATGTGATAGGTCTTCTTTGATCACTGGAACGAATACGGTTCAAATTATAATCAGCTGTAAAGGTTTCCCAAATTGATAAGAGAATTTTTGATCGAATGCAGAAATGTTTAACTTGCATTTCGTCTGTCCGTTTGTGTGTCTGTATGCTATAAGATAAGACCAAATGCCTGGACGGATTGTCATGAAATTTTGCATAAATGTTCCTCACTCCTAGGCCGAGCGACGATGTAAGTATAAAAATTTCTCAAAATCCTCCCATCTTTTTTAGGGGGCCCAATTTACCCCCGATTATTGGAGTGTTTAATTTGGGTTCGGGTGGCTTTAAATTAAAATTTAGACGGTTTAATGCTTGACAAAAATTCAATTAACCCAACGGGAGAGATTCTCATATTCAATATTGAAAATTTTAAAATTTATTTTCTTGTTTTGGTAGAACTTTTTGAGCGGATTGAAATAGTATATAAAAAATTGATAAGTTGAGCATTATGGTGAAGGGGAAAATTAACTTTTTCAAAAAACGCATTTTGTGAATAATTTTTGCTTTTTTTCTATTGGAAACAGATGATAACTCTATAAGAAGAAGATTGACCTGAACTACTCTTTACATATTAGGAGGGGGGGGGGGGGGAATGAGAAAATTTAAAAAACTCAAGATATTGAGATGATTAGGAAATTCTTCTTCTCATCACGTAGAGCATAGAAAACTCTGGAGACTTCCATTCAAAAAATTTGTGAATAGTCCCCTAGGGATAAAAATCGAAATTCCCCTGGAAAAGGAGGTTGAACAAATTTTGATTTGTTGATGGATAATTTTGTATTTTTAAGATTAGATGTTAATCTTAAGAGCTGCTAAAAATGCTTAGTAACCCTTTATTAGGTATAAGGGGTATTTTCAAGGACTAGTCAAAAATGTTGAACTTTTCAAATATTGATTTTTGCAATTTTTATTATCAATGGAAGATTGAGCAATGAAAATTAAATCGCAAGTATACTTGACCTTTTTCGAAAATATTATCATCTTTTGAGAGAGGAGTGTTGGGCGAGTGAGGTCTACTGTTCACGGAACTACTAGTTATTTCAGTTCTCTAATTATTGTTATTTTAGTTTCTAATATGCGTTATTTACTTCAGATTATTCTGAATTAATTATACTATGCACCAATTTGTAGAAAATAACACATCGGTATCTATACAGAGTATATTAATTGATCACTAGTAGGTCGGCGAATGCTGTTAGCCTTAAAACTTCTTTTCGCCGTTATTTTTCTGAATATATAAATGAATATATCCTTATATGGAAGCGAAGTTTGAAGCTTATTGGGAAGTGATAGCCGAGTGCCGTAGCATGTATCTATTCAATCAGAGATAAGCTAATAACTCCTGGGCGCTCTTTGTAAGGGTGACCGATTGGAATGGCCAGCAAAAAATACTCTGTTCTCTGCTGTAAAATCACTTCCCGGTGGTTTGGAACCCACCTAAAACTGTAGGTCTATCTCATCATTCAATTCATTACCCACGCACAGTTCTCAGACCTATTGATCCTCCGAAAAAAAGAAGTGGTTCAATCAAAAGAACAGGAACTGGTGACCTTATGACAACTCAACTTATTACGGTTTTCCATCAGGTAACAGCTATTGATTTCGCCATTCTTAGTAAATACTTTTATTACTTGTATTCACACTACTATTCCACTTCATGATCGGTCCTATTATAGTCTAAATGTGGACCCACATAATGGACACATTTAAAATCATAGCCCACCTTTATTTCACATCACACAAGATTCATTTTACCAGAAAATTATGACAATTCCTGTTATTCAGTGCGCAGATATACTCACCCTAATGTAATAGTTCAGTAGAATTGTATGAAGATTTGAAGAATAATATATTGAGTCACTTAACTATATATGCTACTTGTACTATATACTTCAATAGTACAAGTACCAGGCAACAATCGTAACTGATTCAACCCATAGTGGCAGAAATTTCAATTTTCCCCCAAAGTTTTCCTTCCTACTTGTAACATCTATCACATATTTTTCAATACCTCCCTTTTTATCATCATCACATCAACCCGTACTTGAGTCCAAACCATGCCTTGCTGGTATTCTATATGAGTAGAGATCGATAGTTGTAGTTTATAGGGATCGGTATGATTATTAGTGTGAGTAGAGGTCGATCAGTCATGTCACTTGATCTAATATAATACTCATATCGATCAATCAATCGCGGAGGCTACCACTGTATAACACATCTCCCTAATGCACGACCTCTTCTTCTATATACTTCAGCTGTATATCTCTCCAACATGTAAATTACTCTTATTATGCAACTGATGATCTCAAACGTTTTCGAGAATCAACTCACAAACAATCCCGTTTTTTATATCGCCATTTTTCTAAAATTCCTAATGTTTCTATGGGTTTTGTTCTTACATGACCTTGAATTATCACTCATCGATTTCCTTATTTTAGGGTGCTTCAACGGAAGTATCATTCTACTTCAAGTAATCCATCAACCGTATTCAATTTGGCGGGCCGCTTAGCGCAGTTGGTTGGGGCGTCGCAACTTCAGCTTGCTGTCGTTTCAGCGGTCGTGGGTACGAATCCCGCTCCTCCGTCTGGCATCTGTGTGTTATCATTCACCTCATTACCCACTCACAAGTCCAAGTCTCGGACTCATGTAGGCATCATCAGAAAAGAAAAAAGTATTTTATTATGCCTCTTTAAAGAAGGATGCTGGAAGGATGCAAGTCATCGGCTTGTCGGAAGGCGATGACGAGTCCAAGTAGAATCTGGAATGCAATAGATGGGTAGTCTCAGTGATGATTAGTCTGGGTACAGAGATAAATCGGCTCTTTCACTTGCAGAACTAATCGATAGGAGATGATAGATGAGTCCGTTATACTCGTCGACCGACAGCTAAGGAGGAGACTCGACTCGGAATCTGCAAGCTCTGTGGACCGTGACCGCGCGGTGTAGGAGGATCACAGTCGTCAGCATGGCCTTATTCGACAGCGGCCTCTTGTGTTGCGACAGCAGAAGCTGAGACAGCTAAGACCCATCCTGTTCTGATTTCATTCCAGCTGATATTCAGAGCAGAAAAACTGTACAAATTCTTGCTAAAGAGCCAACGCTGGAAAATACGTACGACAAGCACTCGACATGGAATAGACACGAGTTGGGCCAGGCCAGGATACAATGTCTGAGAAATATTGGCTTTTCTTTTTTTATTTGTATGTTTCTTATTTAAGACTCAATACACGAAGAATTTTGAATTGGACAGTCCATCCCAACATAAATTTCATGAACTAAACCGATTTTTCGGAGGTTGAAGCCCACTTGGGTCTGAGCCCTGTGCGTGGGCAATGAGTTGGATGATGGCAATTGATGAGTTGGATCTAAAGTGGGGTCCGTACCACCGGGAAGTGATTTTACAGCACTGATTTAACACATGATAGTTTGAATTTGTTTAACAAAATAAATAAACCACTAAGATCAGTAGCTCCTTGTCCTTTAGTTGCTTTCTTTTTTGAATCAAATTGAATTACTTGTAATACTGCGTGATTTAATTAATTCTGTGCTATTGGAAATTCATTTCGTACAGGAGGTCCTGCTTGAGCACTCCCCTGTCCGTGTATCGTAGATACATAAATTGTCTTTGCAATTTTTAAACAAACTAGGTCGTAAATTTTTAAATATTTATAATATAATATATGATATTCTTCCAATAAATATGCTATTCTTTTAGATATTATGATTTTCGGTGGTTGTAATACAGTATTTATAATCATCAAAACATTCCTTCAATACTGTATACAATAAAAACATTGATCGGAGTGAAGCTGTTCTGTTAATATTATCATATTAATTACTTAAATTTAAGTAGCTATCGAATCAAACGAAACTTGAGATTCTTAATTTAATATAGATTTTGACCTACAATCTTGCAATATCAATTTCATCATAGCAATTTGTCTAATCATTCTATAGATGAGTTTTGTTGATCTCATTAGTTCGAGCGGATTCGCAGTTGTAAAAGATATCTGCTCTTAGATATTTATTACAATGTATTACAAATTAGTACAATTTATATGCTTCGCAGCACTTATCACATCTTTAATTGCATTGAATTATTCCATTATTGTATCAAATTATTACCATTATTGGAACTCATGAATGTAACATGGATCAATGCTAAATTAATCAAATTGGACATGTTCTCAAGATCAAATATAGCGAAACGACGAGCTACAAGTTTGTTTGGACAAGCATAGCAGCGCTTTATTTGCACAAGGGTGTTATGCTTGTAAAATGACAAATCAAAGTTCATTGTTTCTCCTTTTGCCTTTCCGCTAGTCCGCTTTCACTCACTCTCATGTGTTAAATGTGAAACGAGAGGACTCTTATTCATTCTAAGTTGTTCAAGTAAATTATTGATCGTTCTCTGTAAACAGAACACCATGGAAATAGGAGGCTCTGGAACAGTACAAACCTTTATTTGTTCAGATTATATTTATGTTCATTAAAAGGATCGACCCTGCACAGGTTTCAGGGGTGGCGTTAAATTTGTTTTTTCATTTAAGCTTGAAATTACTTTGTGTTATGTGATTTGAAAAAATAAATTTCTTTCTTTCTATAAAATGGGCTGAGTTTGTCAACGGTCAGTCAGTCCGTTCAGATTTCAGATTTTCTGATAACAAGTTCATAATATGTGGCAGTACTACGCAGTGCTATACATAGTACAATTGTGATTCAGGGCTTACCGTAACAATAATTATGCTTAGTAAGTGCTTAGTTTATCATTGAGTTATTAAGCAGTTTATTAGAGATTTATTATTGAGTTCTCTAATGAAATCGGCCTATTGACAGTTATTAACTAGTTTTGGACTGTGATTAACTTTGATATAGAAATAATCATTGTTGAGAGTTATTGAACTGTTTGTTTTTTATTGATTTCTTGTGTGATAATTCTATTGATTATTGATTAGTGTCTGTGGAGAGTTAATTTGTAAATATAGTTCAAGTGTTGCCAGAATTATTTTAGTGTTGGAACCCAGAACAATAATGTAAGTGATGAGCCAAGGGGTTTTGGAATAAGTGTGGGGAAAATTATGGCCCTCCCTAGTTTCATTATTTACAAATAAAATATATATATAATTATATATATTAAACAATTTTTTTATTAGAAAACATTGTTTGTTTGCAAGGAAATTGTTTATTTGCCGCACTTTTAACCTGGACAAATATTCGGAATTTGGGTCTTCACAGTTTCAAACCGGAGCAATAAGTTTGAACCTCATACCTGCATTTCCACCCAAATATGTATTCTTATCTTTTATAAGATCATTTTTAAAAAAATGAAAAACGCTTATTTATTTTCAGCCTAGAGGTACATGTGAAACCCTCTGGAAGCCTAACAAATTGTCTAGTTTCCTGGTGTAAATGTACATCTCATATATAGGCCGATCAATTACTCAATAATAAATGGCTAATAGACTGTTGAATAACTCAATAATAAACACAATTATTGTAATGGTTATTATGGCACTTGAAACGCTGTTTGGACCATCTCTGCTTGTGGTGCGTGGTGCTCGAGTAGGTTCTGTCTCCTGCATCGTTCCGTTTGTCAGGCTCCTCCATCACATCCCAATTCACCCGGAAGACTTTCCGCTTCTTGAGCCTGACTTCTTTGATCGGGAGACGAACTATTCGTTCACCTTTCTTGCCCCTCATCTTGCTTCTGATCGTTGCTCAGTAACGGATGGAAAGTCATCTACTTTGCAGAGGTGATGGAATGTTGCTGTTAACTGAGTCTGATGTCTGGACTCATTGCTTGCTCCTTTGTTGGAATTTGGTCTTGTCTATTTAAATTTGTGTATCAGGTTTTAATGTAGGGGAGTAGCTGGTAATATAAAGGGTTTAAATAATATTAAACTTGAGTGAAAAATTATTAGTATTGATGAATAAATAGATTAGGCTACTACTTGTAGAATTTTGTAGTAGTCCAATTGGGTAGATTTACAGCCAATCATTTTAGCTTATAATGATGTTACAAGTTATAAATGCTGGCAACACTTGAAAGTAACACTCGAGCTTTATTTAAATAATTAACTCACAACATACACTATTAAGTAATTTCACAAGAAAGACAATAAAAGAAGTTGAAACGAAATTATTAATCACTGTCCAAAACTAGTTAATAACTAAATAGGCCGATCAATAACTCAATAATAAATGGCTAATAAACTGTTCAATAACTCAGTAAAAAATGACTAATAAACTGTTAAATAACTCAATAATAAACACAATTATTGTAATGGTTATCATGGCACTTGAAACAGTGAATCACAATAATTATTGTACTTTGTATAGCACCACAAAAAGAAGAATGTCAAATGCCACGGAAAGAACTTGCTATCAGGAGATCCGATAAAAACTGACTCACTGCTGACAAGGACATCCCTTTTTATAAGTTTGTATTGTTAGTTTGAAGAGAATGACAATTGAACAAACTGACAACTATACATAATCAGAATTTATTAATTTCGAATTCCTTTAAGTGCTATTAGTTTATACTGAAGACTTTCGCAATGGCGGATATTGACAACGGTATTGAATAGCTGATAGAAATCGATGAATGCTACTGTACAAAAATATCAGCCACCACCGGGAATCGAACCACGGACCTCCCAATTACCGGTCGGGCGCCTTAACCACTAGACAATGGAGGCATAATTAGGAGGTCCGTGGTTCGATTCCCGGTGGTGGCTGATATTTTTGTACAGTAGCATTCATCGATTTCTATCAGCTATTCAATACTGTTGTCAATATCCGCCATTGCGGAAGTCTTCAGTATAAACTAATAGCACTTAAAGGAATTCGAAATTAATAAATTCTGTTTTTGTATTGTTCCAGAGAGTTCTATTCCAGATCTTTCTATTGACGCAATATTATCAAAACAGAGCAATACAGTGCTAGGAGCCAAATTAAACGAAAGCCTAATCTCAGTGTTAAGTCTATTTTTCATTTCCAACATCCTTTCTATAAGAAAATATTTTCTAACAGATTTAATCAAGTTGGCTTCATTTTTTCTATTTACATCCCACACATGCTTGTGATCAAATTTGTATTGTATGTTGTCTAATTTTTCTAGTTCAATCAAGCTTCAGTCGCCAAAAATGTTGTATCCAATAATTTATTCATTCTGAATTTCGTTTTTTCTATCTAATTTATTATTTATTTTTTCAGAACTGACTGCTGTCTGTGTTACTTGGATAATTGAATAATATCAACCGTGAGTATTCATATCTTAATCTACACGCTGATTACTTTTTACGTATACATTGCTGTTTTGTCATCATTATCCATTCATGCTTGTACTCTTTTTGGTGCATCATATCGATGTTATTTAACTTTAACTAAACGCTCATTTATTATTTATTATTAAACGCTCATTTGTTATTTAACTAAACGCTCATCACTTTTTCATATACTTTTGAACTCACTCATAACTTGTGTTAGGAAAGTGGTTAGAAATTTTATCTTCAGATTTAATACTTTCACTTGAAATTTAATGATTACATAAAAAGTTACCTGAAATGTCTTCTCAGGATTGAGAGACCAGGGACAATCTTGTTCTTTCTCTCAACCAGAATCCTTGGAAACGTGAGTGACAGTGATATATATTTGTTTATAATGCACCTAAGCTGGTTTTTGTCTCAATTATGATATTCATCTTCTGAGAAGAGTGAATTTCATTATTGAAGATAGTCACTTGAAACCCGTATTTTTCATAGGTCAATACTTGTAAAAGGTCAATCTGTAATATGTTTACATCATATATTTGATGCTCAATGTTTATCATCTTAAATCTAAATAACATTTTCAACTTCAAAGAGCAATTTTATCATAATGTACTATTTTATCCAGTGTTATAAATTTTATTATACACAGTTTTATTTTAAAGCTTGTAATAATCCTACAAAATTTCTTCATTCAACTCTCATCCGTTCTGCTACTCAAAAAAATCAAAACCTTTCTATATTTATTTGAGCATAAAAATACGTTGAAATGGGATAAAGTTGGTGGCTGAGTTGTCATCTAGGTTTCGTTTTTTGTATCAAACAAGGTTGAAACTCCTTCCAAAAATCATCTAATGTAGCAGCAATCAGTATTGGTTACAATTTTAATAATATTATTGTCATTTTTGCTGATCATGTATGAACAATATTATTCCTTACTCGATGATGATGATCTTTTTATTTCATAAATTGATATTGAACTTAGGCGACTATGCTACAATCTAGGGCTTGGAACTTAAGTAAAAGTAAATGTTCCCCTACAAAGAGAATAGCATGCGGGCGCTGCTGCTGCCTCATATCATTATGCTTTGGAAGTAACATAAATAGCCCAAAGCGCTGCTCCAGCTTTGTTTTATTCAAAGGATAAACATATGCTCCCAGCTCCCTTATAGAAAAAACGAAATGTGAATTAGCTTCTTTTATATTTCATATCTTCTAGCTGCGGGCCTCCGTTAAATTATTGTACTCATTTCAAAATACAGCGTTTCTTTTTAAGCAGGACATCCTTTTAAATGGTATGCTTGTACATGTACATCTTATTGCTCGTGAGGCTGCTTGTTTTCTTTGTTACGTTTTCTATTTATTTTAAAATTCATTGGATCTGCATTTACAGTCGAGGATTTTATATACTTTCATCCTGGAAATTCAAATAATATTTGAATAGCAATATTATTATACCAGTAAACGGTTGAATATTAACCGGGTTGATATCGTACCAATAGTTTAAGTAATAACTAAAACCATATACCATAAACCATATACTAAAACCATATAAAATTATATAACTTTTAGCATGGGGCGTGGTCCCGGGTCCAGACCCCCTTTTGGCGATGACTCTGGCCCATAATGTGGGTTAAAAAAGAAAGAATTTTGTTCAGAAACGCTCAGAATACAGTTTGAGAAATGTTTTTTCAAATTTCTTTCCCGGGGAGGACCCCTGATCGGAAGTGTCATATATTATACTTATACTTAGATGTATGGGCCTAGGGTCGATTTAATCGTTAAAGTTTGAGTTTGTAAATTTTAATTACGAAATTCGATTTGAAGAAACACCAACAAATCCCTACTTTATTTGTTTGATAGGGCTATAATAGTCTTTCAAAGATCAGTAAATAATCGATGAACTTTTGGTCACCAATTTCCTCTATCTCCTCTGCACAAGATACAAGCTATGTTGGAATCACTAATTGATTAAAAACTGGATATTCTCTTGTAAAGTGAGTATGAAATGAAATCAATCAACCTCTGTATAGGATGTTACTAGCTAGTTTGAGACAAATAAGGACGAATCGTCGGAGAAGAAAGTAGCCAGTCATGAAAAGGAGGGCGTACGAGATCTCTTCCTTGTAAGAATCCAACCAGTATTGCGGATTCTCGTTGAAATCGACCTGAATCCTCTGTGATGATAATTGACTTTTCATTCTATACATAAATGGCAAGTAGGCTGAGCATTCCCAGATTGGAGAAATGATAGTGAATCTATTCACAGAAATCATGGCTATTCGTAGAATCTATCCATAGTATTCGTATTCATTCATCGTAGTATTTATTTATATTATTTATGATTCATTTTGCAAAACTTTATGCCAAATGGAACGTTATCGGTAACAACCAAGAATCGAACCTGGAAGTTAAAAACTAGTTGGGTAACCACTAGACTCACGATGACTTAATTTACATTATTTATTGTTATTAATAGCGTAGTAGACCATTGCAAATTTAATGCCTTCAATTTAGTCTGTGCCTGTACACAGTACTATTGAACCGTGACTTCGTATTTAGGAATGCTACTGGAGACTCAACAGTACTGAGTAATTTGGATTATAATAAGGTTACTTCAGATTATATTGTAACATTCGGGATCAACTGGGTCTCTGGCCTCATAAATACTGCGCACACGTTTTCACCATTTGCATTGGAAATGATCTACGATATGAAAGGTGATGCCAGTTGAGCAGACAACTGTCTCAGGACAGTTAAGGAATTGTCATTAATAGCTAATATAATGGTAGGCGGTAGAACCCACCTTCTCTCACGGATTCATTTGGTCGGGTTTAGGTTGTAGAAGACGGAATCTCACGTCTTGAGACGATATTGCACAAAATTGTGTTACATCTAATGTGATTTTGTTGGAACAGCTTGAATAGTGTAAGTTCTAAGCGGAAAGGCTATTAAAGGCGGATTTGGGTTAATAATTTTTAAATTTCAAGAATACTTGTGCTTGTGTATACTTGAATGGTGTGCACCCACCTTCTTCGTGAGATTTATAAATTTATATTTTCGAGAAACAAAGTTGAACTTATTGAAAGAAAATTACAAGCATTTAACTCAATATTCTATATTATTATTAATTTTATTAAAAAATCTACCGCATCTTATTTGGGAACAATTTTTCTTGTTACACTTGTCTTGATAGTTTTCATCAAGGACAGTAATTCAGTATTGTCAGTGAATTAACTTTTCTAATTCAATAGTGGATAAAAATGCTGTTAGCAAACTATGTGACTCTTATTACTTTTTCAAATTAGCTGAAAATTCAGTTCAGGGAGGTCTTGGGTCTACCTCTAAAATACTTTACTAGAGAATAGGAATGGAGGTGGGATGCATTTATCCATTACACTTACTATGTTACACTTGTTACCTTTTATTATATAAGCAGTGCATCACAGTTCAGGGAGGGTTCAATCCAACCCCTTGAATATTCTACTATAAAATAGTAATAGTGATGAGAAAAATGTATGAAACAGAAACACCATAATAAACGAATGGCGGGCCGCTTAGCGCAGTTTGTTGGGGCGTCGCAACTTCAGATTGGTGTCGTTTAAGCGGTGGTGGGTTCGAATCATTACCCACGCACAAGTCTCGGACTCATTTTGGCATCATCAGCAATAAAAAAAAAAAATGTTGGAAAGGTTTTTTTGCCGCCACTCGCCAGATCGCCTCAGTCAAACGAACTGTACTTCTTTTTCTTCTCCTTCTCTTACTGTTCTTTCGTATACTTATTTTGCTGTTTTTTTTTGTTTTTTTTTGCTGCATTAGTTTAGTCGGTGGAGAAGATGTTTTTTATACCTTAGTTATGTACCATGTACATAATGTACATTATATGTCATGTACATGATATGGCACATTGAGTAATGACATCTCCCCGTTCGAAGGTCGTAATAACTTGAACCTATAGATAGATATGGGAAGTTGGAAACATACAGGAAGTGTCATAATAGGGAAGTTAGATTCTAAAGACAGAGTGAGCTACATGGCATTCATTGAATTGGCGAGAATAAATTTCTAATCTATAATCTCTCCAAAATCCGCAAAACTCACTTGTACTTTTTTACTGTATGATTTTCCGTTTACTGACTTTCTAAATGAAGAATGAAAGTGTGTTAAATTGTATTCTCGCCAATTTCGCTGACAAATACCAACGGCTAATTAACCTAATAGCCCCTAAAGTAGTCGGTATTGCTGACGGAGAAAATTGAGACAACTTTTGCTAGCTCATCCTTTCGTGGAATAGCCGGTTGGCCCACTGGAGACGAAGGCTGGTGGTTGACATTTAATTACGAGAATTGTTAGTGCATGGGAGAGAATAGCTCCTTGTAAAGGTCGAAGAGATGCGACTGATTTGAACGTTGAACTTGACACCTTGTGACCGCGAAAAGGTGCCTGGGAGGAGCGCGGTAGAAAGTTCGAAGACTTTGTTGGTCATGATTGAAGAGTATTGTATTTCATATCAACAGGGCATGTAAAAAATGCATGGAGTTTCATAGTTCATAAATCATCCGTAGATGAATGAGAAATGAAGATAAATGTCAAGCTGAATGTCAAAACATTTATTTTCATTTAGGAGAGAAAAGAGGATCAGAGAAGATTTGATTGATATTTATAGGTTTATGAAGTCTCTTATAGATTTTTAATTTCGCGCCTCTTTCTGCCAATTGAAGGCAATTTTTTGGGCAGTTCACTGCCAGGTAAGAGTTACCGGCACTGATTATATTCAATAACTGAGCAAAACAATTGTAGCACACCGAAATGTGATGGTTTATTTAAACATATAAGTATTTTTTCTGTTTGCAAAAGATGATGGAACCATACCAACGAACAGAAAATCTTCTCTTTTAAAGTCAAGCAATCTAACCTATAATAATAACTCATAACAAATTATAAACAGGTTGATGGTTGATAGACAGGTGAAGCAGGTGATTATTTTAAGCATTACTAGATGCAACCAAAGATTGAACGTAAATAATGTCTGAGAAGTCTGCTGCTTTTTGCCCATGATTAGGGTTTTTAAAGCCTCAATATTATCTGTGATGTTTTCCATGATGAAGCTTCAATCTAATATCACAACTGACACTGTATTTCAATTTAAAATATTGGCTTTACTCACTTATATTGGAGATGTTAGAGGGATGCATTTCATTTCACTTCTGAAAAGAAGCTTCGTCAGCCTGCCGCCAGGGGTAACCTCAACAAAGCATGACCCCAGGCGGCAGGCTGACGAAGCTTCTTTTCAGAAGTGAAATGCATCCCTCTACCATCTCCAATATAAGTGAGTAAAGCCAATATTTTAAATTGAAATGCAATATCAGTTGTGAAAGATTGCTCAATATTATATTGATTGTTTATATCTGTTTGATATAGATTTATAATTTTACTTTGTGTATATGAAAATAAAATGTATTCAAATTGAATTGATATAAGCTTCGTTTAGATTAAATCACTCTATTTATGCAAATTTATAAATTTGCAGAAGATTGATTTAATATAATATAGTTATTGTTATGGTTTCTATTACTAAAATAATGCTGGCTACACTTGAAAGTAACACTCGAACTTTATTTACACAAATTACTTTCAACACACACTAATCAGTTATATCGCACAAAAAAATCCGACAAGAAACATACAGCTCACTAACGTTCAAATAATAGTGAATTTACTATATCACTGTAAAATCTAATACTAACTGTCAATAGGCCAATCAATAATTTAGTAAATAACTGATCAATAACATAAAAAGAAATGTCTAAAAAGCAGTTAAACAATCAATAAATAAGCTGAACACTTATGAAGTACAGTCTGTCGCTGTAACACAATATTATAGCAATAGCACTGATGAGTGTAAACTGACACAAATTGTCACTCAAACGAACATTGAGAAAATAACAACTGACTGCCTGCTGAATACACTGCCGCTTTTATCAGATGTTTGCTTATTCTTGTAATTTCCACAAATATATGGGTCATTCTACTATTTACTCGAACATTCTAGGAACGTATTTGTCAAATAAGAGTAAGGAAGACGAAGAGAGGAGACGAAATGAAGACGGGAAAACAAGTACATGTTATGAGTGAAACCGGAAGCACTGTTGACACAATGAGAAGCTTAGAATAATATTTTCGTCTTTCTTGCGTTTCCCAACACCACATAGCAGGACCACACCACCACATAGCACCAACGTACCACCATAGCACCAACACTACGTAGGCATTTTAATTTAACATGCCAATGAAAGTATAAACTATGATATGATAGTTATCAGTAATACGAATGAGATTCCAAGAGATGCATTTACATAGAACGGCGAAGTTCTGACATAATTTCCTCTCAGAAGTCGAGAGTTCGTCTCCTTAACACTTAACCTTTATAATGATTACAAAATGTTGTATCATTATTTGTATGTAGAACTGAAATAGTCATACTTTTAGCTTTTACATCATGAATATCTTCACTTGTTATTTATTGTTAGTCAATTATTATTAAAAAATTATTAAGTCAACAATTGAGGACTGTAAATTTATTTTAAAATTTCTGTTGAAAGCTTTCACTTGTAGGCAAATACCTTTCCTGTAGTTTCTATTGAACTATTCACGGTCATATGATGAATATTATTGTGATGCCTATATTGTTGTACATGTGGGAGATAATGTCCGATTCTCCCACGGTCTTTCTATTCTCCAACGTCTAATGGAAAACGGTTGCAGTATCAAACGTTATATCATGCAGCACGACCGTTAACATTCCAAGTTTTTTCTACCTGTTATTAGTTGAATGCTCCAGTACGTGGGTTGAGCATGTAATTTGTAAATGTAATGCGGTTCATGGTAAGAAAAACTGTAAAGTAGTCCTCATGAAATAGTCTACTTCTTCAAATTTTAAGTCTTCTGGAATCATTGCAGAATAATATTCATGGGCTATAATCATCTTTGGATGATAATAAATGTGTTGTGTATTAAAGGCAAGTATTAAACTGCTTGTAAATGCCTACAAAGAAGATTATCCCAAGTTTTTTTTGTGAGTGATAAGAAATGTGTGGAGTATGAAGGTAAGAATATGACTGCAAGTAATTCTTACTAATCTATATCGTAAAACTAAAGATTAGGGAGTAATGATGGTTCGTCTACGTAGTGCCCAAGTATTCTTTTTTTTAAATACTCAATACTGTAGTTGGAAGCATTTCTAAAAATTTATTCATTGTAACTATTTGGCCAAACCCACTTCCAAATATGAACTGGAACCTAAAAAAATCGCCCATTTCCTATTTATATATATCGTATGGTATAAAGTTATATATATCGTATGGTAGAAGTTAAAATTTCCTATTTTGTGTACTGTATTGAGAGTGGCAAAGAATTGTTTCCGTGCTGAAAATGCTGAAATGGCTTCTTACAAATAGAATTATTTCTCTCATTTTACATCCCTAATAAATTTACTGCTATTGTAATTTCTTGTGTACTGTACCTTCAAATTAGGCAATGGGGAACCAAAAAGTAATGAAATATGGAATTGATTAAATACCTTTATTTGGGGTTATCAATTATGTATTTATAATTATCTAAAGACCAATTATTACTAAATAGACTCAACTTAAAAAATTAATAAACTCAACTTAATAAATACAAACAATAAATAAAATAAAGCTATAACATTACCTTAGATTCCATAAGTTCTACTCTATGAGACATTTGAAAAATATAATATGAAAATGGTGTAAAATTGTTTCGCTGGTCTTTACAAGAATAATTTTTGTGCTTCTGAATTTTCAACGAACTATATATAAGTTCCTGGATTTCTTGTTCCATGTCGATCTGCGTTGACTTTTATTAACTTTTTATGGTAAATTCAACGACTTGCATTTATTTTAATTGAGAATAAATGATATTTTTACTCACTTTAGGCCAAACGTTTTCGATTCATGGAGTCATGACACGTTTGGCCTGAATTGATTATTTTCAATTAAAATTGACTGCAAGTCGTTGAATTTACCATAAAAACTTGGTAAAACTATTTATGATTTATACCGATTCATAATTAAAACTATGTACAACCCTTCTACTTGTTCGTTTATATCTTGATTAAAATTTAAGTGGATTACAGGTCCTGTAGAATAATAGAACCTGTTCATCTAGAAATAAAAGTCCTTAAAAGAAAATAGCCTGTCAACGTTTGGTGGCTGAGTGAAAACAGTGCATTGATAGCCTACGATAGTTATAATCTCTTCTATTGTAGTTTCAAAAGCTCTTTTAACGTTTTTTTTGTTTTATTTAATTTGTAAGGTTATTCTGTCAAGTGATTTAGTCAACAGCATTTCTCCGATGCTGGATTCAATACACGGTTAGGTCTGGAATTTTTACTTTGATAAATTACCTCATGCCTCAGAAAGAAGATGGATTGCTGAACTGTCATTTCGTGAGCTTGCTGTATGTCCTTTAGAAAATCTGTTGAAAGTCTGTTCTTGGATTGGTGACCGTGGCAGCTATCTACTACAGTATTTGTTATAAAAACATCCCGGTGGTTAGGATTCCACCTAGAACTGTTGAACCATTATATTATTTTCAAGCTGTGAAAGCGGTCAGATAAAACTCCTATGGGTCTCCCCACCAATAAGCTCAACACGAAATATTCGGAGAATGAAAAGTTATCCACTATGCAGGGTTCAACAGATTGAGAATCCGAAAAGTGATGTTTCTGTTTTCTCTGTGTGAATGCATATACAGTACTCTATTTCTAATCAATGTTTTATTCATCTGATTTTACATAACAAATTTTGTAGCAAACTGACTGCTAATCCTTGTACTTTATTGAGTTGAGAGGTGAACTATTGCCATGATGGATTATCTCATTTTCTCAAGTTGCTCATGAGTTGCACCAGACTCAAAACATAATACTCGTAATTAAGCAAAGATACAACTGTGTTGAGTTACAAACAAGCCTTCAGGCTCTAAATTAGCATAGATGTCGATTAAGATGGTACACGTAGTAATGCCACAGCCTACTCTAGAATCTTAAATGGGGAGAAATCTTTCAGCATTGTGGCCAAGGCCGTGTGGTCATTTACACTTGTTGGTTGGGATGAAGAAAGACAGAATGATAAGGATAAGAAGGAAGGCCTGTCCGGCCACGCATGGTAGTCAATAGCAGCAGACCGTTGTGAAGTATTGCATAATACAATGCTGGCCAAACACACCAATACTGGACTCCCTGCTATTATGGACTCACTGAACGTCTCAAACTATATGGGTGTATGGAATAGCGTGCCGGTGTATACAGTGTTTCACTTTCACTATCAAACCTCTGTGTCCATCTGTAGATCAGCGGTGGGTACTTGACCAGTGCCTAACTGCCTACTACATCCATCCGCTTCCCATTAGCAGGTTCCTAGTTGCCCAGTGCTCGAGAAAATCCGCAGCTCGATCCTATCTTCCGCAGTTTTCTCGTTTTTCCTTCCATCTGAGTTCTTGTGGCACTTTCTAACTCCTGCAGACTTATCGTATTGTAGGAAGCAAGTGACAGATCTGTCGATTATTGTTCGAAACGAAGTATGTGTTTTTCAGGTGTCTTAGTCTCGGCTTCTTTTTCTTTGTGGAAATGATTTCTCTGCTTATCATCTTCCTCACTATCGTCTACTTTCTCTCTTCCTCCAATCCTGTTTCTTCTCCTTCTCTTACTGGGTTTTATTTCCTTATTTTGTTCTGTTTTTGTAGTGCTAGGCTAGTTTAGCCGTTGGGAAGATGCTCATAGCATCTTTAATTCTGTGTTTTTGAGCTATCGTAGTTTATGTTCAGCAAGGTTTGTTAACAAAATTGGTTTGAAAACTCAAACAACATTGGTGCTATGAGCATCTTTCCACCGGCTAAACTAATTTAGCATTAAAAAAACAAAACAAAATAAGGAGATAAAAACCAGTAAGAGAAGGAGAAGAAACAGTATTGAAGGAAGAGAGAAAGTGGACAATAGTGATGAAGATGATGAGCAGAGAAATTTTTTCTACAAAGAAGAGTAAAAGGAACGGAAGCAAAGATTTATAACAAAAAAATTGTAATACAAAGTACGTTGTTGTTAATGTCAGCGGTAAGAAAAAAATTTTGCTTAGCAATTGTTTATTCGTGAAATTTTGAGTCATGTAGAAGTCAAGCGTTCCCTTACAATAATTTCAGCAAACCCAAAAATAAGATGTTATCGATGCTTATTTACACTTATTTTCAATAATTTTTTTAAAGTAAAAAATGTATGACTTGTTTTTAATAAATTTTTAAAATAAGAGTCCTACCAGTCGTAGATGTTCTTAAAAATAAGATTTCGATCACTGAATTCTGAATTGTTTAGATATTTCCATTTTATGAGTGCATTCTGGAAGATTATTACAGATGGGTTCTGTGGCTCCCATCTTCCGGTAATCAGAATACATTGATGTAGATAAAACGATTTTATATTTATGGATAATATATATATTTATAGATTATTTATCTATAAATGTGAATGTACATATCAACAATGTGTTTTGTTTAGAGAAACGTCTAGAATCTTTTTAAAACTGCAATTTAGTATCGTGTGGTAGCGGCAAGTTATGGAATAAATTGTTGTGCTGCATCTACATTGGAACGTTCATGTATATCAGTCAGCTTTTTATGTACAAACTCTAGCATTCCTATATCAAATAAGTTCTTGTACCACCTGTGCAAAATGCAATGGAAGGAGTGGCTCGTCAAAATGCATGTAGCTTGGAATATTCGCTCAACCGCGAATGTAATTCGCCTTTCAACAGCGACTAAAGTCATGACAACTAGAGAACCTTGACTGTTTCTTCTTTGTATGGTCATCTTGTTCTAGGTGTGTTTCCCCTCCTAGCTGCAAGTCATACGAAACCTGCTGCCTTCGAATCATATCAGCTGAAATGTAGTCAAAGAATAGACTTGAACCTGTTTGGGTGTGGTGCCAGCTGCCTGGTGCGATCCAGAGAACATTGAACCTTTTTTAAATCACCTCTCTACCATGAATGAAACTGGATATTTTATCGATCGACTTTCAATGCAATGAGATACATTGATATCATTGCTCAATCAATATACCTGTTTATTTAATAAAACGATTGCTATCGAATTTATTCAATTTATGGATAGTTTACTTTCTATTGCATTAATTCTTGCGAAATTTAAACTAATATCTTATCCTCAACAAATACTTAACAACTTCACTGTTGATCTCCTAATCAAAGTCCCAAACGAGTAACAGGAGCATAGTTTCTTTGATATTCCTTGCATTTATTTATTAACGTACAACCGATTTAATTCAATTGTAGAATTATTTTATTGTAGTCATGAGAAACAAATTATTTCTTAAAGAAGACTTTAAGTGTCCTCCTTAAATTTGCTGAAAATTCAAAGGTCTTCTAATAATAAATCAGTTTGGTTTAAAAATGACAGCTTCCCAATTAGAACATCCCCAAAACAATCTATTATCCATTCATCCTTCTATCGCAATATTTAAGCACATCCTACCGCATGTCTTATTGAATGGTGTTGACAATTTCTGCTTTAAAATCTAAATCTAAAGTTGAAAGGTTATAGTTGAAGCAACAGAAGCAAGCACTCATTTAGATCATAATCCTGTTTGTTTACATAAGTTTTTCAAGCTCTTATTTAGCTCGCACTATTATTGAGTACTCCACTATGATTAATGGCATTTGATTGGAATAGAATTATTATATAGGACCTCTTTTGGAAAAGTTAACTGTAGTCTTCTATTTTTTTTTTTTTTTGCACACTTTGTTCAATTGGAATTGGTCCACGGAATTCTGATTCGATGATTTCATCGAACTAGTTAAAGTTATCTTCAAAAATGTCATTATTTGGTAACCAAAGTAGTTTTTATATCCAGAGTGTTGTATGGAAGGGATCAAGGGTTTGATAATAATTACCATCATTGGCAGACCGGGAAGAATGCTTCCTTCCTTTGTTAATTTATTAGCGCCATTATAATACTACAGTAATAATACTTGCAGTTCTCTGCACCCTGGTAGGCATGTTGGGTTATCCAATTATGCGAAGAGTTGGCAGGTGTGGGAATAAAATGTAAAATTTGTGCGTGGGAAGAAGTTGTTATAGTGGACCATGATCTTCAGTACCCACCACTGGAGCACAGTCCTGTAGGCTTGCAACCCAAGTTTAATAGGTCTGCTGCAATTATTATCGAACTGATGTGAAGTTAGTCGTTAGAACAAAAGGCTATTAATAAAGCATAGTGGCCAAAGTGGTATCATGAAACTTTTTACTGGTAAATATGGTAGTGCTTGTTGTTGTACTCACTCCAATTATCCAATAAATTTCTTGAGTACAATGCAGGTAACAAACAGGCAATGTTTCAGATAAAATTTGTTCCAAACACTATATTTTGAGGATCTTTTGTTTTTAGCATATTTATTATTTCCAATTTTTAAATCAGTTGAAATTAACTATAAATAGTAAAAAAATGCCAATACCTTCAATTCAAAAACAAACATAATTTAAATGAAGATAGGGCTATAAACGTGTTTGTAAACGATAATCAATTAGACCAGGAAGAAAAAAATGCATTTCTAGGAGTTACGTTGGATAGACGATTGACCTGGACTCCATACATTGAGAAAATATGTAGTAAAATTTCATCTGGGGTACTTGTCCTGCGACAGCTCGCTAGATTGAATGACAAAAAGTTACTTTTTACAGCTTACCATGGGCTCTTACTGTCACATATTAGGTATGCTATCTTAGTATGGGGTAATTCATCAAAACGAAATCTTGATAGGGTGTTTAAGATCCAAAAGAAAGCGGTTAGGTGTATAGAAAGAGTAAATAGATTAGATTCATGTAGGCCGTTGTTCAAGAGACTTGGTCTCCTAACTGTACCCTGCTTATATGTGTATGAAGCTACTTTATATGTAAAAACGAATGATATTAACCAAAATCTTGATGTACATGATTATAATACAAGAAGCCGAGGAGATTATCACTTGGTGAGTCACAATAGTAGCTTATTCAAACAAAAACCTAGTTATATTGGTAGGAAATTCTACAACAAGCTACCGCAGTTTTTGAAGAGTCTTGAAAATATAGAAATATTTAAAAAACAATTGAAGAAATATTTAGTTGATAAAGCTTTTTATAGTGTACAAGAGTTCCTTTCACATCAAAATTAAGCCTCACCTCAACTTATTGAAGTAATTATGTAATATAGTGTATAATATTGTTGATTTGACTTGTCTTATACTCCTTAACTGGAGTCTCCAAGACGTAATCTACAAAAAAAAAAAAAAAAAAATTATTTATATAAGTAGCCTACTATTTCATTCATAAATCTGGTTGGCCTCCTTGCCAACCAAAGTATGGGAGCTTTTGAAAAGTCTCTCTATGAAAACCCTCCTGAAAATATCGCAAATGCATTATTATCTTTAGTTGAGGATACAAGCTTTAATATAATGGTCTCAATCTTTCTGGTATTTCAGGTGTCTGTGTAGACATCACTGATGTAGGTTTATTAAGACTTGAATATTTCACATTATATTGAATTTGGATTCGTTTCAATCAGGGTTTCTATAGAAACAAGAAGGGATTTGGTATTGTAGTCAAAAAATCGACTTCTGTAGATTGTTCCTAGTTGAATTTATTTTTATTCAATAATCTACTGAAGCAACAAGCTATCGAAAAGGCAATAAATACATTTTTAATTATATAAATAAAAAGACTAACTGAAGCTATAAACTATCCAAAAGGCAATTAATATTGTTACGGGTTCTATCTCTAAAATAATGCTGGCAACACTTAAAATTAACACTCGCACTTTATTAACACAAATTACCGACAACTCGCACTAATCAGTAATATCACACAAAAGAAATCAATCATAAACAGTTAAATCGATATATCATTATACATCGATATATACATTATAATGTTCAGCTAATAAAGAATTTGCTATCTTACTGTACAAAAATCAATCACTAACTGTTGAAAGGCCGATCAAATATTAAATAATAACTGTTCAATAAACTGTCCAATAGTTCGAAAAGAAGCGTCTAAAACATAGCAGTTGAAGCACTACAAGCACTTAGGAGTCACTGTATAAACAGTTGAAGAAGCTTGAATAATAATCTGTCACAATATACTGTGATTATCACTTAAACAACAAACGTTCATATAACACAGTTTGTATTAGCGCTCATTGGTAATCCGGTTTGTATGAGCGGAAACGGGATCTGTCACTTCTGCCACTTTATCGCAGTAACGTTCGTATCACAACTGATTGACTTTTTACGAGAGCTTCTGCTTTTAAATAAATTTTTAATGTTTGAGAAAGACGGAGAGGGTTCTATAATGTTATATCAAATTCTAAAGTAAACAGGTAAGACATACTCAAATTTTCCATAAAATTCCATAAAGCTCTAAGTAAACATACTAAAGGTGTCACAGATAAACTGCAAGGCGAGGGGTGAACAGAAGTAAACAATCATGCCAATTATAGCTTCGACAAGAAGACTTATTGACACAGGCAGATAATCACGTTGAAAATCACTGTTCCCTCTTTCCTGCCCTGTCCATAACAATATAATATGAAGAAAATGACGAACATCGTGACTGGTAGGTATTGTTCCTATAGATGCAGACAAAAGAATTACTTTCCATGTGTGTTTTTGTTTTCTACAATTCGCTCCATTTTTTCGAATTTCATTTGTTTCTCCATTTGTGTTGGTTTATATTGAATTTAAATTTACTTGAACTTAATTTCCCTAAATTTGTTCCGGTTAATTTTGATTTTTTTGTTGATACAGTTTTTTAGAATAGGTTATTCCCACCTATACACACATACCAAAAGCATCAAAGAGAACTTACATGATAATGCTGTATTTCTTTAAAAAGAGAACTATAAAAGTGGGAGAGGCTGACATCCAAGCCCCATGGTTCCGCCTCTGCATGGGGAAGAATACAAAGCGATTCCTATCGAGGTTGCTGTTGAATTTAATTTTGTAAGCGAGTAGCAATTAAATTGTTCAATTTATTGTCGCCGTCAGCTAGAGATCGTTCTTTCTCATGGCTGGAGAAAGCACGGCTGTTGTCTACGTGGTCGCGTTGCATTGTCTTCCAGAGAGTTGTCGATACTTTTCCCCTGCTATCGAGAGAGCAGTGCTCACTGTTCAGTTCCAGGTTCCAGGTCGGAAATCCTACTTATCTAGTTGAGTGAAGATGTCGGTTTCCTTTTCATCAAAGTCCGATAAGGCGAACATGGCAAGAAACTGCAAGTGGGTCAGCAGAACGAAGAAGACGAACGAGAAGCTCTGCAAATGTCCAACAAACCCAGTGACAAGTCGTGAGTTAATTACCTCCCCGCCGCGACGTGCATCCGTTATGCGCATTCAACTGTTGACCAATATGGCGTATAGAGTGCTATACTAATGGTGTACCCAGTGGCGGATCCACGGGGGGGGGGGAGGGTGGTGGGGGAAATTCCCCCCCCCCCCAAACGGAGAAGAAGAAGGAAAAGAAAAAGAAGAGGAAAGAGAAGAGAGAGAAGAAGAAGAAGAAGGAGAAACATAAGAAAAAGGTAAAAAATAAGGATAAAATTAAAAGTAGAAGAAAATGAAGGAGAGTTTTCAAAGTTGTTGAAAAGCGAGGAAAATGAGACAGCAATGCCTAACCAACAATTAATTTTCTATTGCAAATATTGTGTATATCAGTACTTGGTCTGAAAATGATTTAATGATGCCAGTTCTAAAAGGGTTTTCTGTATTCTGCAGCTTATCAATACATGACTGAGGACTACTATATCAGAAAAAGCAGACTTGTTTTATTAGCACTACTTTACATTCACTCAGATAATCGCTCTAGACCTAGAGCCTAGATCCTGGATCCTCAAAAAATTGTTGGGAGATTTTGGCTGATTACTGGATAGTTTTTCAATTGCGAATAATGTACTGTATGTAATTTTTCTTGTTAATTTCATTTGTCATTAACAGCTTGTGTCAGTAGCATTACTATCGGGGGGGGGGGGGGGGGATATCCCCCTGAAGCAAAAGAAAATTGGGAATTTTAGCAGGCCATTGTGAGACAATCTTTGGCAAGAGTCAAAGATGTCTATGGAATCACTAAAAATATGGTTTTGTAGGAGTTTTATTTTTAAAAAGGTCCAAGGAGAACCCCTCAATTATTTTGAAATAAATTTTGAAGTAGCCTACGGTATTGTACCCTAATCAGGAGCAGTGAGGGATCAAATATAGAAAAGTGAAAGTTTCAAGTAAGGTCCCGGATCTCCCATTGACAGTAACACAAGAACTAGACAAAATTTACTTTGTCACATAACATGGGTTGAAGTGTTAAGTGAGAAGAATCACTTGACATGTAGTTTTAGAGAGGTAATTTTCAAAAAATTTCTCGGGGAGTTCCCCGAACCCCCGTTCAGAAATAAATAGCCATGTATATTGCTTCAATTTATCGTTAGAGGTCTACTACTCCAAATTAAAAATTATTACTATTGTAATTATTGCACCGTGTGTCTAACCCTCCCGGCAACATCCCCCCCCCCCCAAGACTGACCCTGTAGTTATGCAACTGCTTTGTGTGATGTAACGATACACATGTTATTAAAATGTTATTAAAATTTGTGTTTAAAATAAAATATAATATCATTACAGGCAATAGGTGAACAATTAAATCTGTAAAGTTGGTTTCACTTCAATTGAAAATACCCTTAAATTCACGATTTTATGCCTCATTTTCAAACACCCCACTCAGGTATTCCCCCCCCCCAAAATCTGCTGCTGGATCCGCCCCTGGGTGTACCTGGCTCACCTAATTAATTTTTTTATGTCTCGCTTTGTCACATTGATTACAATATGAGTAAAACCTTACAATAATATAAGTGTTTGTTCGTTCTAATCGATTTATATATTTTTCCAGATCCTCTTTAGATAATAATTGACAAAAAAAATTTCAATAGTCAAAGAAAATCAATTTTGATGTCAATTACAAAAAATAATATCTTAGTATGAACATTTTAACAAAATCTGTATAAACTCACTTCGTTAATCAATCTCAATATGAACTAAAACTGTAACTGTTATTTTATCAACAACACATGATTAACAAATTTATAAGTCTCATCTATTTGAAGAAGAAGAAGTGACGAATAGAACCGTCTAGCTTCACATAATATGCATATGCCGGAGCAAACAATTTTTATAATTTCATCATTAATTGATATAGTGTGTGGGTCCTGTCTACACATAAGTACTAACACCCGGGATAGTGTCGAATGCTTTTGCAGGTCATCAACAAACACTGTATTAGCATAACACACATCCGATTATTTTTTATTATGATGTCATCAGAATCATCAAGTGACCTTTTTGCGTTTGGTGAAAATCGGCAACTAGTAGAGAAAAACATAACCAATGATAAGTTATTATATAAATTATATTGAGATTGTTTGAAGCGCATTCCGTTTCTACATAATATAAATTAGCTTTGCAGTTGTGCCTTGTGTTTATCTGTTCTAGTGTTGTCTGTCGTTGCAAATAAGGTAGTCTACATAATTTAACTATATTGATATTGGCCATAATCAAATATTGATAGATACTGTTTTTGTCATTGTATTTCCAATACAAGCAATTAAGTCTTGAACGAGATAAGATCCAGTCATTTGCTCTCTGGCCTTTGAGCTTTACGTGTTGCGTTATTACATTTTTAAAAATGAATTAGTCATCATTAAGAGCAATACTCATCAGTGCACGTAATATAGATAGGTTTCTAGCACAGTGCACATCAAGGAAAAAATATTGATCATTTACTCATCTATGCATCTATCGTTTGAGTCATCTCATTGCTAAAAATATAGTCGATTTTCAACAATTGCCTTCAAAAATTATTTATCTACAAATCTTAAAAATTCATCTAGATAAATTACCTCTTGGTAAGCTGTTAGGTTACCGGTATATTTGAAGTATTTCTGGTTAAATATCAATATTTGCTCAATATTTATAATGAGTTGTACATTGTACTTATAATAAATATTAATTACAATGTCAACAAATCTATTTAATAAAATAATATATTAGGCTTATAATGAAATTAATTATAGACAATTTTTACTTTCCAGGGCCGATTTCCGAAGTTTTCAGCAGACTTTACCTGACTGTAAGTACAATTTTTATTTGAGTTTTTATTGATGCAACGTTCTCGAAAAAATTTATCAAATTCCAAAATGTTATAAAGCCTTCGAAGGTTCAACCAATATTATGTATCCCTCTATTGTAGAAAATAATGTTGTGGAAATTATTGTGGAACTCAAAACGATACAATTTCAGGAATTACGGTTTATTAAACATTTAATCGGCTCGTCACTTGATGTGACTCCGACTTCTGAGTACCTGTTGACCTTCAGATCGCTATAGCTTAGACCTTCAATAGCTTTTTGCCTTTTTTCTTAGCATCTCTTATTTATTGAACTTGTCCGGTGAAGAGCATAGTGCCAACAGAAACAGGCAGATGTATAGAGCTTTTTTATGAAAATGAAAAAAAAAAACCGTGGCTATATTTTACAGATGCAGACAATGAACACCAGTAATTTTGAAGCTGACAGCTGTGTCAGATGTTATTTCTTCAAGTCTTGTTTAAAACGTGTCTTGTGTTTAGTGATCAAGGATGGATGTGGATGAGGTTGATATTTTTATAGTTGTCAAAATGGTCGCAGAACTTATAATTACCACCAAAGTTCATGAAACGTGGTAAAGTAATCTCTATTGGCTTGGCTAGTCAATTTAGTGATAAGGAGGTGCTGTAGTTGTCACCAGTAGTAGCTTAAAAAAGGAATTATTACTAGGTAACTCACTGATCAAATAAGTAAGAAAAGTGGAAAAGGTTAGTTTGCTTCACAATAAATTGTGCCAATATAAACATTCATTTAAAATTAAAAAAAAAAAAAACTAGAAAAGTAAAATTCGATATAGAAAAAAGTTTGGTTCAAAGGTTTATTCCAAAATATTTATAGTCTTTCTTGCCAAAGTTTTGAGAGCCCTCCTAGAGTATTTTCCCCTTCTGTGAAAACTCAATTGGAGACGATCCAGCGTGCAGACTAGTTGGAGGCATTTATATCTTGAAGTAGACCTAGAAATAAAAAGTCAAAGAATCTTAGGCAGAGTTTTTATAGTTTTATGGCTTTGCGCTTGGAAGATCCTCCTAAATATTTCCATCTGATATCCGATTCACCTCATCTTGACATTTTTTACTTGCGATGGTACTACTACTAATGCAAAATACTTTTATGGTAGTAACTTTTATGATAGGCCGTTTTTACATGATAGCTCAATAGTGTTGATACTGTTGAATTCTGCTAGTGGCGTTTTTATTAATAGTTTAGGCAAATTAATCCAAAAAGGTCTAGGTGGACAAAAATTGGTATGAAGCTGGAACTATTTTTAATGCACTCTAGGCATCCGGAGAAAGAGTCCCCTGAGCTCTGAGTTTGCGAAAGTTTCTGAGCTGTGTATAACTTTTGGAGTGCCAAAAAACCCCCGAATTTGGCACTTTTTTTCAGTTTTTCGCCTAAAACTCGAAACCTGTTTACCGCGTTGAAAACTTTGTTCTATTCGGAATTAGAGAATATAAAATGCTACGTCAATTGGTTTATAACCATACCAAAATCGGCTTAGTTTTTCATTTACAATCCCCTGAGCTCTGAGTTTGCGAAAGTTTCTGGGCTGTGTATAACTTTTGGAGTGCCAAAAACCCCTGAATTTGGCACTTTTTTAGTTTTTCGCCTAAAACTCGAAAACTGTTTGCCGCGTTGAAAACTTTGTTCTATTCGGAATTAGAGGATATAAAATTCTACGTCAATTGGTTTATAACCATACCAAATCGGCTTAGTTTTTTATTTACAATCAATAATCAAAAATCAGGTATTTTAACATGAAATAATATTATATTGCGAGAAAAATATGCACATACACTAGTCTAGACGGAATTTTGCCAGCTACTTTACCTCTATAGGTGTTTCCCTTTTTTCAAATGAAAATTTAGCATTCTTCTTAACATTCAAAATGAACAGTATTTGAAATCTAGTGTCAAATCATAATTATACTAATAATGATGTTAATCCTATATAATTTGTTCGAATTGAACGTTTTTGAAGTCAAATACAGTAGTCACAGTTTCTTGTCTGCTTGTCTGCTTTATATAAAAACCTATAATATTCCTACTAACATCAATTAAATCTCAACAATTTTGCTTAGAACCCGACATTAAAAATTAGTGAATTTACTAACAAATCTCAAGTTAACTCTTTGGCACTGACATTAATGACATGCATACATTATTTATAAGTAAAATTGAAAATTTACTCTGGACTGTGAATTTATCAGTTTACTCATTCCAGTGAATGTCCTAGATTTATACTTTTCTCATGTAAATAATGTCTGCAAGTCGCTAATATTGGAATAAAAAGTCAATGTTGACTTCATGTTCATAATGGACCAAGAAATTCAAGATTTTAAATTTCAAAATTCAATGCTTCTAGGGTTCAGTTAGCTGTTTAACTGTTACACAAGTTCTGTACTATAAATATCTATTTATAACTGTACTATATTTTTCATTCACCTATTCTTCATATCCTCAACAAGAATAATCGTTTGAATGATATCCCATTCACTGAGGTTCATAGGCGTAACGAGGGGGGGGGGTTTGGGTGTCGTAACCCCCCCCCATTGCTTGGAAGAAATTTTAAAAAATTGTTAAAAACAATTAGAAAAAGTAAAAATTAGAAAGATTATTTACTTAATTTGAAGCTAATGTGAAGGAACCTGTAGCTGACACCTCCTTAGTAAGTCAATTCATGAATATTATCTATTAACTTTGGAACTATTGCCTGGATTAATAAAAAAAATTCAGAATATATTTTTTTATCTATTTTTTTTATAATTATATTTTTGTATAGTATATATCAGTGTTTCCCAAACTCATTGGCTACGAGGACCACCCGTTAAAACCAAGCCGTCCTCGCGGACCCCCTATGTTTCCCCCACACTCCTCTTCACTGCCTCATGGCCCATCCACATAGTGTTACTATTGTACAACGAGATTAGCAATTTTAGAGGCTTAAATAACATATTATTTTTATGATACACGCTGCTACCATCGCAATATGATTTAGATTTGAGGAAATAAAATTTTCTAATAATTATCAAAGAGCACTGGGTGAAAAAGTGAATTTTTGAAATGTTTATTGTCGTCAGCTTCTGGTTCCTTCACCCTACATTATTATTGTATAATATATGATGTTGAAGATCCATCTTGTTTCCACTAATATGTAATATAAACTAAAAAAATAAAACCTTTAAATGGAAATTAACTCACGTTATGGCGTGACGGCCGTTTCGCTCTGTTGTTTAGAGCATCAGTGGGTGTACACTGTTGTGTGCACACAGTGGGTGTACTGTGGGTCATCTGACGATGCTCTAGACAACAGAGCGAAACGGCCGTCACGCCATAACGTGAGTTAATTTCCATTTAAAAGTTTATATTGTATAATATATATTATATCTATATTCTGGGATTTTTTGATGAGAGTAATATGTAAGAGTGGTTGACCGGAGGGGGGGGGGGTAAACCCCCCATAAGTCAACTCTAGTTACGCCACTGCTGAGGTTTATAGTCTTTTAATAACTTTATATTTAGTTTCCTATGAATATACTTAAAAGTTGAGTGGTAGCTATGTTGAAAATTTGGTGAAGCAGCTAATGTGAACTCGATTGCTATTACGAGTGAGATTTAGTAAACCTTGATGTGCATTGTGCTTTATAATCATGCATAACGGTATAGTAGTTGTGCGGTTTGTTTTTTTCTCGTTGTCCATTTCACCTCCTGACCTCCTGACAGTCACCTTTTCTTCCACGGCCTTCCCCTCTCCTCTCCTCGCCAAATCACAATCGCCGTATTAGTTCTTCATCCTCGTCTCAATCCGACCAAGATATCTTTATAAGCATAATAAAACGTTGGTGCTTGTCATTTAAATGGGTCTACTTTTAAATTATACTGATTTGGAACGCTATTTTTATTACATCGAATTTTAAAAAACCATGCATAAGAATTTATTGAGGATACGTGTTATTATTGTAGAGGGGATCCCAACATCGTGCTACTCCCAAACTGCTTAATAAATAAAATGATATTGAATTGAATTTATTCAGAAATAAAAACACTACAATGTTGAACTGAGGATATGGAATAACATAAAACTAGATACTATAAATAGAATCTAAACTCAGGATAACCTCTGCTGCCTTATTGAAGTAGCAGTGGCACACCCAGGAGGAAGGGCTTGGGGGATTAAGCTCCCCCCACCCACCATCAAAGTACCTGACGTTTTTATGAAAATGTTGATATTATAATATGATATAAAAATTATCGGTTTATTGACAACTAACCGGCACCTGGCTTAGCCCCCTTGGCATCCAGGAGAAAAATATTTGAACAATTGAGTTAGCATTCTAATCTAGCAAAGAAAAAGGCCAGCAATATCCCAGACTACCCTTGGAGGGACCCCCCCCCCCCACCTAACCAAAAGCCTGGGTGTGCCCCTGATAGTAGGTATGGCTTAGGATGCAGTACAGTAGGCCTATATTTATTTTTGAACATCAAACATGTAAACAACAGGCTTTCGAGACACATATTTTACTAGAATTTCATTCAAGATTTTCAAAAGTCTTTTAATATTAAGGCTGCGATGTGGAATTCTATCAAATTTAGTGTTTCTCTTTCAAGTGCTAATTTTGAGTGCCAACCTTCCAGTATAATCAAACCAAAAACAATCATTTATTTGCCCTCTGGGTGCACCATCTCTACTTAAAAACTAAATGAGGTGGCAAGTACGGTGGTCAGACAAGCCAATGGCTCTCCTGACCACATTTCACAGAAGACACTTGATTATGTCATACTGTAGATAAGCAAATATTAAAAACCGGTACATATGAATCTCATACAATATAAGCCGATTGGTTTTCTGCTTCACACTTGATAAGAGAAGTATAACGTACCACAGTACAGTGATTACATGCAAAGATCCACCAATAATGAATTGAAAATAACTAACTTAAAAATGAGAATGTGGTCAAAAACGTTGAAAATATTTTTCATTAAACGATTATTGATTTTAGCTAATAATAATAAAATTATTTGAAGGATTTATCAAATGTTTTGGCCAAATAAGTTTCACAAACTGGAAAACCCTATTCCATCTAGCGTCAAAATGAGCCACTACATTTCGTTTTTTCCTACTAAAAAGTTCATTTTTGTAACTTCCAACTGTTTCTCGAAATGCTTCTAATTGTATCAGATTTATCAATGTAAATACAGATTTATCAATGCAAATGTAGCAGAATAGCCTCATTGGCTAATTGGTTGAGTGATATATTGTCACGCGGTGGCCCTTGGTTCAATCCCATCATAGGTGAATATTTTTTGTTCACAAATCTAAATTCTAAGGAATAATTTATTTTATTAATAATTAATTATTAATTTTTTTCTTTAATTAATTATTATTTTATTTTAATAATTTATTTATTTTCAAAGACAAATCGAGTTGATATAATTTCATTTCCTATAATCTTTTCCTCGTAATATGTACTGAATTCTGTTTATAAGAAACAACTATTGTTTCTAAATTTATCAGATTAATATTAATAAATGAATACTTGAAGTAAAATCCACTTGAATAAATAAATCAATAAATGTAGCTACTTGATTTGAAATTAATAATTAAATTTCACTTGAATTGGTAAAATTAATTAAAAAATAAAATTAATAAAACAAAAAAATTAATTCAAATCAATAAATCAATTTAATTTAAATAGAGCTTTTATATCATAAAAAATTCAAATCATTTGGGCGTAAAGTGGGGTTTATGGAGATATTTTCTCCATTGATTTGAATAAAAATTAACCAATAACATAACATCACTTAATAAAATAAAGTTGATCGAATTAAATTTTAAACAAACTTTGATAAAATTCGAGATTCTAATAAATGTAATTTGAAATTTAGCTCATTTTACAATAGTTTGGGCTTGAACAGAGATTTTTCAGAAATAATTTTTCTCAATTATTCATCTATTACAGTGAATTTCTTATAATCTGGACTAATTAATAATTTATTTACTAAATAAAGCCTACTAAAAACCCCAGGTTGATATTCATTTATTTTCTAATAAACAACAATAACAATAATAATAATAAATAATAATCAATTTTTTTTAAAAATGGATATATAAATGAATTTATTGTAAGGAGATGAAAAATAATAACAATGTGAGAAATGGGAATAGAGAAAAATGAATAGCTATCGTCTTCAAGGAATCGTCTTTTAATAAGTTTGTCTGACCCAGTAATAATTGGCAATGCGCAATCAAGCGAACCTGTTCAAGGATGATGATGAAGATATGATAATTACACCTACAAATACGTTTATAGAAAGATTTTAAATAAGTAGAGATTTTTTTTGCATCCACTACATCCTAAACTTCAGAACAAAGCCTGGCTTTTTCTAATAAATATATATTTACGTACGAAGGGTTTTGTGAACCATGTCCGAGTATCAAGTGACAAATTTCTTAATAATTTGCAAATTTTTCACATCAATAACAAACACTTTATGATGTTTAATAAGGAATAATGCTTTTGTAATAGGCTCTCTCAATTATCATTACTTACTATAATAACTTTAAAAAAAAATTAAATGGTATTGTATTCAGATGCAATTTTCAAATAAGAATATCTTAAAGAGGAATATTACTGTGTATAGACTGACAGCTAGTAGGCCTTGGCTCTCTTAGTGGGGTTCATAATTATTGAATTACAATTTATAGAATCCATGGTAGATCAATGTAATAGCTATTAAAATAAGCACCTATTGTCATAACGTTATTATTCTAATGTGAGGGTTTGTTTTCGGTTGTAGTGAGATGTTATCACTGAGTATTCCAATAAATTACCTCAATTCAATAATTTTAGCCCACATTAACTTGTAAATCAAAGGTAATTTTTGAAATTTAATCGAAAAAATGTACTGGAAAAAGCTAAATCATAACATAAATAGAATTTTGTTAGTGCAAGTTACATATTTAAATCATAGAAAAATAATAATTGGCTATGATAACGAAAGTTAAGAATAAAAATTTGATAGGCATGATAAAATAACTGATAAATTTATCAGAAATAAAATTTTGGCTTCTTTAACTTGTATGATGATTGACTAACTAATTTATTGTTGTCAAATGTAAGTTATGTTGAGTTATTAACTTTTTGTTGTAAATTTAACGACTTGCAGTCAGTTTTAGATTGTGAATATATAATAAATGTTGTTGAAACCCATCTTCAAGGCCTTGGGTTTCAACAACTCGAAAACTTTCGGCCAAGTGTGAGAACATTTATTATATATTCACAATCTAAAACTGACTGCAAGTCGTTAAATTTACAACAAAAAGTTAATATTAACAACGCAAATCGTTATGGAACAAGAAATCTAAGAATTTATATTGAATTATTACAAATGATGTAGTGTTTCATAAATTGTATATAAAGGTATGTTAAAGGAATATTTTAGAAATCCCCAATAGAAACTACTGTAATAGAATATTTCTCTTTGCTATGCTTCCTGCGTACATTCTTTTCAATATAAAATGATCTCATGATCTGGAAAATAGTAAATCACTTCCACTGAAACTAAAATCTATAAACAGCAAACTGTTGCATCAAAATTTTATTAATGAACTAGTGCACTACAGCTGAAAACAAAGTGTTATTGAAAGTTTTTAGGTGTAGTAGTAGTACACTATAAAAAATTGCGCATTACTAATAGAAATAGTACAATACTAGTGCAAATACTAGTACATTGTTCATTAACATTTTCTGATGCACCAGTTTGCAATTAATAGATTTCAATTTCAGTGATTAGTTTTCATTGATCAAGTTAAATATAGAGAAAAATGAACACAAGTACTGCAGGTAACAAATATAAATTCTATCAACAGTAGTTTAATAAGATTTTTGTTATGATATCTTCATTTTGTAGACTTTGATATACTGTTTGTGAAACTCTGCAAACTTAAATTGTAATTCCACATAATTAACATACATTTTGACTGCAATCTGCAGATGTCAACATTTTATTACAAGTGTTTATTTAACATTTTATTATTAGTACTAGTGCTTTACAACTAAAACTAAAGACTAAATGTTGTTGAAAGTAAATTCAATGTTTTTCCAATATCAAACCAAAATAACTATTTTCATGTAATCGATTTCTAAATAGAACTCAGTTTTATTTTAATATCAAACTCAAATAGCTACTAGTATATTATCGCTCTGAAAATGGAATTCAATAATAAATATTGAGTTGAACGAATTAGTTATTACATAACTGATGAATTTTTCAAAAGTTCAATTTTTGACATCTGTAACTTGTAAGATGATTACATAATTAATTCACTAATGGCAAAAATATGGTTTGAAAATGACAGGTTCAGGGCGTTAGCCTTTATAGGTCATTTAATAGCCTTTTTGGCCATTTGTACTTAGCCCTACATTCTGATCAAGAGTTCTCCTCTGAAACTTGGGACAGCTGAGCTGAGGAATCCGAAAGTACGTGAAAGAAAAGGGGACGAGTTGCCAGAGTGGTGCGTGTAGAAAACCGGTTAGGACTTTAACCAGACACGGCCAGGTTTACGCCTCCTATCCCGGTATAAACTCAGCTCACCGTTTTTTCTCCTCTTTTCGTGTGTTTGTGTGCGGATGAATAGTTGTGATTTCTCTGACACACTGACTGACAAGATACTACTTGTGGATAGGTTAGCTGTTGAGTGAACCCGCAGAACTACGAGTTTTGTTGCATGTTATAAACATTTATTCTGTAATTCAAAATTGTATGATATTATTTATGACATGATATTACAACATTGAGTTACTGTAAGTTTGAAAAAAATAAAATTTTCAGTCAATTTTTGACTATTTGTATCAGATGTGTGTTGTAGTCTCTAGTCCGAGAAGCTGTGCTACCTTGGGTATATCTGAAACTTCTTTCATGACAAAGTACAAACTAATATTAGTTGTTCTTGGATCTTTTAGTTATTGCTAAATTTCTATGGATGGTTTCACTTGTAATTTGTAACAGGATCCAGAATATTGAGTAGACCTCCAAGCTCCAAGCTTTTAATCAGTAAAAGTACCTGCCACTCCCATAATATTCTTATCAAAGCTCAAAAGGGCCAGGAGGTGTCATGTCACACCATTAGAAAATATTTCCTCCCTATTTCTTGAAAATTATTATTATTTATTGCTACTGAGTATGAAATAATAATAAGCGTATGGCTTTTAATGGTGGGGAGACCCTTACGGGTAGTTCCACCTCGCCGTTTGTGCCATGTTACGGGGAACATGGTGGACCTACTATTTTAGGTGGGTTCCGAACCACCGGGTAAGTGATAATAAAGCTTGTAACATCAAGTCATTGAAGCATACTGAGTATGATTTGAACGAAACACAATTCTTACGCTTTTATATAAAGCCTGACTATTTTAAATCAAAGTGTTTGAAAAAGAAATGCCGGTAACAGATTTTTCAAGTTTATGCTCTTTACCTCATACCCTTTCAAGTCATATTATGCAAACTCATATGTTTACTAAGCAACACCTATGATATTATTCATTTGCATAACGTGTGCGTGTTTACCTTTTATTTTTTGCCTATAAACAACTTATTCATAATGAATTCGTCCAGATTCCCGGTTTAACCAGTGATGTGTAAATAAAATAAATTTTGTATTTGATTTATATGTACAGTATTTACAATCCTTTTGTGTTTTACAGGATGAAAAGTCACACGCCAAGCTGATGGACAGACTGATTAAAGCTGTGGAAGGCACTTAGTCTGGCTTAATTAGCAGCAATGTCTCAGCTGGGTGGAGCAGGTTCTCTTTGCCCGAGATTCTCTCAAAATGCGTGGAAAAAAGATCTGTGCTCGCACTGCTTCAAGTCGAAGGAAGAGCATTCCGAAGAGGCCAAACACAATCGCAGCCGGTTTCTGACGCTCTACAGCATTCGCACACCAACCACACCCGACAAACCTCCTCAGGTAAAACTAAATTTGTTAGCTTTATTAGGAAAATCAAACCACATGTCCTGAAAAGTTCAAATTTATTACCAAATAACATACCTGTAAATGTACAATTCTGTCCCATGTACAAATAAGAAAAATGTACAATTTTGTCCCATTTACTACAGTTACAGAAAAAGCAGAATGAATCACAATTTGTTTGAAACATATAAAATATGTTCAATAAAAATAAGTAATATATACTGGAAAGCATATGACAATAAAAGCAGAAAGCAGATGGCTTTTGGGAACGAAAATAGTGTCTAGGCTAATCCATGACGATTCATTTCAAAACAGAAGTCATACTTCCTGAAAAAGTACAGAAGAAGTCATTAGAAATCAAAATTTTGAAAACTTTTGATTGAATATAAATCTACTGAGAGCAGATTCGTGATGCAACAACAGAAACAGCAGATTATGCTCTATTCTTATCGAAATTTTAGTCCAGTTTCTTTGTTAAACAATAATATTAGGGTACCGAGCTCCGCTCTGGGGTTAATGTTTCATCTGCCTGAAAGTTTTATGATTTCTGTTTCTTTTGAAATACAATCCATCACACACTGTTTCTACAAAAAACCTGCATGGTTCCCTGTCAATAGAAAACAGTTCCAGAAACTCAGTAAACTAACGACACATTCATACGGTGTCAACTCACTGTCTACTGTAGTTTGCAGAAAGGATTGCATATTGAAGCGTGACTGAAACATACTATTGCTTCTTATCCATGCAGATAATCTATATGTATATCTATATAAATAAAATTAGAGTTTTGTCTGTACATTTATCAGAATTGTATATTTTTTGGTTATTTTTACGTTTTATACATTGAATAAGCCGAAAATAGTCTTATCTCACTTTCTGTCTGTCTGTCTGTCTGTCTGTCTGTCTGTCTGTCTGTCACGGCCGCAAAGGTATTTTTCGCGGCCTTCTCCTCAAAAACGAGAGCATCGATCGGGATTTTAATTATTGAACAGTATTGAAAACATTATTGACAATGTCTTTAGCTATGAAAAACTAAATTAACTTTTTTTTTAACAGAGTAATAAACGTTTAAAAACCAAGTACTGTGCGATTTTGGATACATTTTACGCGGCCTTCTCCTCAAAAACGAGAGCATCGATCGGGATTTTAGTTATTGAACAGTATTGAAAACATTATTGACAATGTCTTTAGCTATAAAAAACTAAATTAACTTTTTTTTCAACATAATAAACGTTCAAAAACCAAGTATTGTGCGATTTTGAATACATTTCTTCCAAGTTTTATTACCACATAAGAATAAGAACAAATCACGTAATTTATCATGATATATCAATCAGCTGTTCTCAAATATAAATGGTGGGCCCTTCGCGGCGTTATTTACGCTGTCTGCAGACTTGTGTAGTCGGAGCATTGCAGTCTTTTAGGAAACATATGTCTGGTGAATTAAAGCTCATGTTATGTTTTATCAATTATTTCTTTGTTGAAAAAAAAATTTTCTAATTTCAATTTATCAAAACAAAAATTAACATTTTAGGAAGGTGCGGTTTGTGAATTCTTGCTCTTGGGAATTCGCCAGGTAGCACTATTATTACCACATGAGAACAACAACAAATCACGTAATTTATGATGATTTATCAATCAGCTGTTCTCAAATATTCTCTCTGATAACTGTCACTGAATTGTTTACGTCCTAAGTTGTTAACTAAGCTGCTAACAACTTCATGATCGTTGCTATCAAAAAAGCCGAAACATATTTAGTCATATTTCTAAACATAATCCATAGGAAGGACGGGTAGCTGCTGATTACCACATAAGAACAAATCACGTAATTTATCATGATATATTAATCAGCTGTTCTCAAAAAATATTCTCTCTGTCACCTGATACCTCTGTACCTGTATTCTCTGATACCTGTCACTGAATTGCTGACATTCTAAGTTGTTTACTAAGGACCCGTTCACACGATACAGTTTTTGTGCGGTTCAGTAAATTTGCTGTATCAGTTATTTTGCAGTGCTTTCGTTTGCATGTACATTTCATATTGTATGTTCACACAATACTGTTTCGACTGGATCCAGTAAAAAAGTTGTTCTAGCCGATTTCTATATTCGGTTTTGTCTTCGAAAACTGTATCGCTAAAATCAGCTGTACCGCAAAATAACTGTATCCATATCCGGTGGCACATGTATTGTACCGGTAATGGATGTGTTCAAACAAGACGCTTATTATGCTGGAAGCAGTCTTCAGATCGTCAGCATTGATCTTCTTCATTAATATTCTTCAGCATTGATCTTCTTATTAGTGAATTCCAGTGTCCAGAAATGGAAGATATTAATTGTGAAAATTTAATTTCTCTAATATATGAGAGACCCGCCTTGTGGGACAAGACTTAAGATTAATATAAAAATAATGAGAGAAAAATGTGTAGAATATTGAAACCAGAATTTGCGTACTTTGATCAAAATTTAAGAGAAACCTTCAGTAAGAAACTTATTTTAAAAAATCTTACAAAAATAAAAAAAAAATCCTGGACTGGAATAAATAAAACTGAACTGGAAGCGCAATGGAAGAAGGAGGAGAGCACAGCAATAAGCAGCAAAGCCGGACCGTGTGAACATCACTGTACAGTTGACGCCATACAGTAAAAAAACCGTACCGCAAAAAAACTGTACCGTCTGAACGGGGCCTAAGCTGCTAACAACTTCATGATCGTTGCTATCAAAAAGGCTGAAACATATTAAGTCTTATTTCTAAACATAATCCGTACGAAGGACGGGCACAATAGCTAGTATAAAAATGAATGTCTGTCTGTATGTATGTATGTATGTGTGTATGTATGTTCCCTATAGACTTCAAAACCACTTGACAGATTAGCATGAAACTTTGGGAATATGTTGTGTGAATATTGAGGATGGTTTCTGACCATAAATTTTAATAAAAGAGCTAATAATTACTATTAATTAATCCATTTTATAGATCTAACCTACTGAACTTGCCGGCCAAACAGCTTAAAGGAACAGCTGATAGAAGTCAACAGTTTTTAATCATATGGCAGACCCCTTAGCGGCGTTGTTTACGCTGTCTTTGAACAGCAAAAGACTTTGCACTTTGCATGTAGGCTACCGTTCAGTCGGAGCCTTGCAATATGTAGGAAACATACGACTGGGTATGATGAAATGTAATTATGCCAGGTTGATGACATCTGTTAACCAATGAAGTGCTAGCTAGAAATTTGAAATGCAGCCTCAGCGGAAGGTGGCGAATAATAACATAAAAAAATAGCTTTTTTTACGCAAGTTTTGCAACATCTTATAAAAAACTAGCTTCTACCCTTATAGTCGTAGGAGGTTTAAATTTGAAATATTTCTTCATTCAGAGGTGGTGATTAAGAATACAACGAAGCCTCTATGATCAGCTGGAAGAGCCCTAAGACTAACTTATTACCTAATTTGAAATGTAACCTCAGCGGGAGGTGGCGAATAATAAAATAAAGGAGAATTTTTATGAGAACGCAGCAACGCGCGTCGAGCCTGCTAGTAATAAAATAAAATTCATTGCAAGTTCTTGATAAATTATAGAGAAAAACGGCCGGGAGTGCCTTTTCACATGATGAACCAAAGTAATTAGAAAGGTTTCGTTTTGTAATCACCAAAGAAATGGAAAAATCATTTGCTGAGCTTTGATTCTCCAGTCATATGTTTCGTATATAACTGCAAGGATCCGACTACATGGTAGCGTAAATAACGCCGCTAAGGTGTTTATCATATGATTGAAATTAATTTTTCCATCAGCTATTTTTAAGGATAGATTTCTCCTTTTTGTGTCCTTCAACAATTTTTTATAGGAATGAGACCTTGCGCAATCGTATTTTTGCACCAAGAAGCCCCTAAAATACAAATTTTCATGAAAATCGTTAGAGCTGTTCTCGAGAAAAAATTTACAATATTACTCGTTTAAAAGAATAAGATTTTTTAAGTTTTCAAGTGATTACTACAGAAAAGAGACCTAGCGCAATCGTATTTTTGCACCTTTCAATTGTAATTTTATGGATACTTTTTTCATGTTTCCACAGACTATATATTATATTTTCACATGTTTTATCATGCACTATAATCATGCATTTTATTGCTTTCAAATATAATTTCAATATTTTATAATATTGCTTAAAATTTAGTTATGTATGGAATTAATGGGATATTTGCAAGAGTTTTTACAGTTGTTGCTTCTGGGATAAGCTACTTATGGTTTTTGTAAAACGAATAAAAGTAAAACCTATATTATCATGTGAAACTATATTGGCTGTGACCCTATTATTTGGATTATATTATCAAATTATTATTAAGAACAATAAGTGATGTTATTTAGATGTGTAGTATCTCCAAAATTATTGTACTTCTATATAATGCGTGTAACATGATTTCATTTGCAGAGCATTCTGAAAGGTGAAAGAAGCAAGAAATCTTCGCCATTGAATGTGAAATTCCCAGAAGAAGAATCAAAAGTCATCGGCTACGGTGGAGAAGAATTCTCTGATGATGAAGAGGTGTTTGAAATTGAACCAGGCCCCGTGTCGGCTGATGCTGATCACACACCGGATAATGCCGAAGAGGACAAGGATTTGCAGAGGATTACTAAGTCGAACACCGAATTTAATTCAATCTCGGCTAATTTGAACGACAATGCAGACACTGCAAAGAAACCTCAAATGCCTTTGATGCTTGGAAAACTAGATACAAATAAAAATGCGCAATCGCCTCCTCTTCTTGTAACAATTAAACCATTTGGAAGCAGTACCGAAACAAATATTAATGCTAGTCGAAAATCACATTTAAATAAGTTGTTAGACGATGGTAGCACAGCTAAAAATACCTTGGAGACCCTAGATAATGCTCAAGACGTGAATAGTACTTCTGTGTCCAACGAAATTGGAGAACCGCTCAAAGAAAAAGAAGAAGTCAACAATGAAAATTGTTTGAACTCCAACAAGACAGACATAATTTCTGACAGGATTACTGATGACGACAAACTCACTAAGACTGTTGACACGCCCAAGACTGATAATAATAGTATTAATATCTTGAAATCGATTACTAACCATATGAAAATCTCTCCTGTGAAAGAGAATAATGCTGCTGATGAGAACTCATTGACAGAAGATGAAGATAGCAAAAAGAAGCTCATCAATGAAGAAGACGAAAAAGTGAGTGTAAAAATAGCTTTAGAAAACCCGGTTACATCCAACGAAAATAGGAAAACACAAATAACTAGGGGCTCAGTTTTGACTAAGAATCATGAACAGGTTAAAACGAAACGGTTCCAGTCTCCTGGAATCACATTAAAGCTGGACGATATTAGTAGTACAAATAAGGATAGAAACGATTCGAGTAGGTTAAAAGAAACAAAAGAAAACCTTAATGAAAGTCTTTCCAAGTTGAACACGAATAAACCCAATTTTGCCTTGGAAGTCACTGTGCATCAAAAGAATTATAAAAATATATCAGAAGACAGTAGACAGTTGAGTGATGATAGTAAAATGATAGATTCGAAAGAACAGACTGGGTTCGATTATATTAGTGCCATAGCTACCTTGAAGAGTGAACTCATGTTGAAGAAAATCGACCAAGTGTTGACCAGTAGACCGTCATCTGCAGTAGAAGCCGATAAAGTTGAAAAGACACGTGGCTGTGGAGTCGGTGGAAAAGAAGAAGCTGTCAATGAGGTTAGTTTTGTTAATGGAGTTGGGTCGACATTTAAAGATATTATTGAAAAAGAACGGGTGATAGAGGATAACAAAGACGTCACTCTGCAAGTGATGAAAATTCTTGACTCAGAAGGCCTGAGCCGGGAAATGGCTGGTGAGCCTGATGGCAGAGCCGACTCTGATGATCTGAACGAAATGCCCCCAGCACTGCCCCTCACACCCCCACCCATGACTGATCCTCACCCCAGGACTTCTTTTCTGCACACATTCTCCAAAGAGAAGCCAAAGATTCCTGCCAAACCAAAAGTACCTGACCTGGTGGCTTCTATTGTCAACAAAGATACAGTACCGGTAAGTAAATTTACTTCGTATTTGTGATGGTGATATTTAGGTAGTTATCCATAATGAAAGACTGATGTCACAACCACTTATATGATAAAAACACAAAATACTTTAGTTTTGATACAGCCAATAGATCAATAGTATTCGTCTATGAAGGGTACATAATTAGCGACTCTGTATTCTATTTTTAGTTTGATTGAGATTGATAGAATAGTTGATGTCATAGTGACAGTGGAAACTAGTTTCGACTATCTGTTGTAATAAAATGTAATAAAAGGGATTTTGACAACATCAGTCTTATTCATAGTAAGTGATGCCATTAGTTTTTCTGAATCTCACACGTAGTTGTAAAATGTATCAGAACGTGATAACCGTGACATGGATGTCAGAAAACGAGGCTTCTTGAAAAGTTAATGAATGATTTCTTTATCTCTAGATATTTTGATATCTAAAATGTTATTTTGAGCGTGCAGTAATTATTAGGTATTAAATAATAAATTAATTCATTTTTTTTTTTAAATATGTTTGCAAAAAAATGCACGATGCGTGTTCTTTTGTACCTGAGCTGATATCACAGCATAGGTTCTAAAGTATCTTGGATACTTTAGAATCTATTCTATGCTATTACTGTATATAAGTTTCTTCAACAGCTGTAGCAGCTGAAAAACTATCTTCTGTTTTGATAGTACATATTTTGAAATACCGGAACATCTCTAGCCTACAAAATTGTTCATTCATGATCTAGAACGTTACTAATATACCTGCTTGAAATTCTCTCGGATAACTCTTAATCTTAAAAGAGGTATTCTATTTTATTGTATGAATATTCTTGAAGGAATCTTACACTATATTTAACAAGTAGCGTAAGAATAATTGAAGTATGTTTATTTTATTCAACAAATTTAGACATTACATTCAAACTAAAATTTGAAATAAATGTAATACTAAATAAATAAATGTAATAGCTCGAGCTTGCTCTTTTGGGCGAGTAGTTCCTAATTTTTTACTTCGTATTTTTTGAAATTTTTTACAGTGTAGTTTCTTGTATCTATTTTATGTATTGTAATAAGGAGTAAATAAATTAAATATATATAGTTTCACAAATATAATAAAGTTAATTCAGGAAACCCTAATAGGTACATTATTGACAATTTAAATAGATTTATTCATTTATAAATCTCTTCTAATGTAACTACACTCAGAGTAATGCTCTTGTGGCGTATAAAATGTCAACAATTCTTATTTGTGAACATATTCAGTGGTCGCTCCCACTATATATGTGTCGGGAGATCACAGACGCTAGTTTCACAGTTCACATGTTGTTGCACTTCTTGATTACAGCTTCCCTTGATTACAACAGAATAATGATTAAATAGATAACCTATTTGTCTTTTTCCAGTCTTGTGACCAAAAAGTGACTCCATCCACTCCAACAGCTACAACTTTTATCGACTTCAATTTGGATCCAAGCAAAGGTATGAAGCGTCAAGCACCAAAGCCACCTCCAGTATCTCCGACGGACACCCCAACCGGTCTCTTCCAAAGGAATCCGTCGATATCCACCAATCCGGACTCTCCGGTCGTCAAGGAGAGAGAAAAGCGAGAGAGAGCCAACAGTTGCAGTCCTTTGCCAACTCCAGAAACTTCGCCGCGACGAACACTCTCTCTTTCTCATGACAGTTTGGCAGGCAATATAGTTGAGAAGTATTCACCTCCTGAGAAAATATGCACCGTGAGTTTATTATACATTAGACATAGGATTAATGTATGTTGCGGTATGAACTCAAACATTCTGATCCTATCCACTTGTGAGTCAATATTCCCATTAGTTTGTTCTGAACACAAATTATTTTATCGACTTACGTCATATTAATAAATGTAATAGCTCGTGCTTGCTCTTTTGGGCGAGTAGTTCCTAATTTTGTACTTTGTATTTTTTGAAATTTTTTACAGTGTAGTTTCTTGTATTTAATTTATTTTATGTATTGTAATAAGGAGTAAATAAATTAAATAGATATAGTTTCACAAATATAATAAAGTTAACTCAGGAAACCCTAATAGGTACATTATTGACAATTTAAATAAATGTATTCATTTATAAATCTCTTCCAATGTAACTACACTCAGAGTAATGCTCTTATGGCGTATAAAATGTCAACAGTAAAATATAGAAAAAAACAATACAACAAGCAAAAACATATCCAAAATGAGCAATGGATGATATGATATATATGTTTCAACGTTAAAATGATATAAAAGACCAAAGAATATGTGAACCTGCTTGTAAATCCTACTGGATGTCACTGAATCCCTCTTTATGACCTCAAAAATCGTTCAATTCATTTAATGGTCAGATAGCTTACTTATGAAAATAGTTTTAAGTTCAGGAATAGTTCTGAATTGTTCAGGAGTAGCACTCTGTGAAATACTGGTCGGTAGAGCATTTTAAAATATTACCCCCACAAGGATGAGACCCCGAAATCTTGTTCCATAGTCACACTTCATCTGATCCTCCTGGAAAAGATTTGTTTTCAAAACAAAGCCAGTTGGGAAACATAAATAGCTGGTGTAGTGAGTAAGTGCGGAATAACGACCTGTATCAACATCTCTGTCAGATAAACCTAAAACTCGCCTCAAAGCTTCTTTTAGCCCTAAAAACACATTCAAATTCACTTGACCTTCCCAAAAAAACGTACCGCGAACGCGATAAAAATATGAGTGATACGCAGTCCAAGCTGTTCTTGTATCTATCACTCTGGAAATCACACCAAACGCAAATGTAGCTACTCAATTTATTTAGAAGCTCATAAGTGTGTTATTCGTTTCAACTGAGCTGATATAATAATCCAAAGTTCTGACCAATATCCAGCAATGAACACTAATGAACACAATGCAATTTTGAAATTGGTAATGAGATGAATGATTACATTAAATATGCCAGGCTGAATGGGAATCTAACCTGTGACCGCAGAAGTAGCAGTCAGAGTCCTATCAGAGATAAGTGATCTAATCGATTACACTACTGCGGCTGCCAGTATTTATCCAATGTTTAATCTTGTTTTATTCTATTTTACGAATCAATCAAAATTTATTCTATGCTTTATTCAACTACTGCAGTCTTGAAAATTTTCTGGATCTGTGTTCCATATGATCTGTTGTAGACTATATTGAATTTGACTTAATATTATATTTAATAGTGATTGTACATTGTAATTCACTTTATACTTATTGACTTGGCCGATTCATGTATTGTTTTTATGGCTCAATAAATTGATTTGATGTTACTTTTCATATTATCATCGGTACTGGAAATTGAGCACCGTTTCTAGGTGCCTCAATTTTTTTTACTGTTGATAATGTAACAAGTGAATCCACTAAACCGTGCTCAGTGCCCAAACAAATATTTGGAATTGGAAAAAACATCAACTTGAAGTTCATCGATCAAAATCTACTAAGTTAATATGTCTTTTTTGTTTACAGAAACGAGGCAACAAAGTGCGCTTGACATTACGCAAAATACTGAGGCTTGGCAGTCGTGATGAGGATGGAATGAGAGTGGAAGACGACCACCAATCTCCAGCATTGAAACCGAGGCCAGAAATCATTCATCCTTTGGATTTGAACAAGTCAGCTGTGCAAGTGCTGAGAAATGAGCGGACTCCCATCTCGCCACAAGCAAAGCTTGATGGGACCAGTGCAGAGATTGCTTCTTCTCCTCCGCGATCACATGGCTTCGTTCTGACTGGTCGCCCCAGTAAGCCTCCCCCTCCTCCCCGCAGTCAGTCTCTGGACATGGGCGTGCGGGGGCCTCTCCCTGTCCGCCCTCCTCCTCCAAAAACTGCTGACTTGGCCAAAGTCAGTGCCGCTGCCGCTCAAGTCTCTTCAGAAGTAACCTGTATTGATGGAGTCTACGCTAATTTAGGTAACAATAGTTTTTTCTTACCAAATTTATTTATTCTTTTTTATAGTGGGAGCCACAAAATTCAGTATTGCAATACTTTATATTAGATTTAAGACTTTATACATACAGCACTTTCTGCAATGTTAGGTTAGGCTGGTGTTGCTGTACTCACAACCAGAGAAAGTAATATTATTATTATTATTATTATTATTATTATTATTATTATTATTATTATTATTATTATTATTATTATTATTATTATTATTGTATGCCTCATATGTCTACAGCATCTTGCATTTAAATCAAGTGGAGACATAGATTGGTCAGCTTAGAATCAGCGTTATTGCAGTTGTGCTAAGACTCTCTATTGCTCTCTGGTTATTTCACTTCAAAGTGAATCGGCTGTGCGGTTAGCGTAATGTACCTTCGTATTTAGGAATTGAGCCGTAGCAGGTATCTGTTCAATCAGATAGAGATAAGCTGCGTTCTCCCAGGCACTCTTTGTAAGGGTGACCGATTAGATTGGCCAGCAAAAATTGACTGTTCTCTGCTGTAAAATCACTTCCCGGTGTTTCGGAACCCACCTAAAACTGTAGGTCCAACTCATCAATCACCATCATCCAACTTCATCCAACTTATTACCCACGCACAGGTCTCAGACCTATGTCGGCTTCATCCTCCAAAAAAAAAAACATAATGTCAGGCTTTTGATGAATCCTTAAATCATTTCGTAATTAAATTCCCCAGTTGAAGTTTACTCACTTTGCTGTTAACGCACCTGTTAACGAATCATACTACACTAGCTGATTTCTCGTATCATAATAAAGAAAAAAGTTCTAAAAACAAAGCTCCGGTAACACTTTATTACAGAAATAGAGAAGGCTGAAGGTGGTAGCGATCCCTATCAATTAACCCATTCAGAAATATCCAGGGCTTTCATTCAGGTGTTAAATTAAACAGATTTTATGTTAAAGATGCTGGAAAAGAACAAATCTATCGTAACTATTGGTATATTTTACAAAATACGTAAAAATACGTAAAGAATCGTTTTTTCAAGTTCGAATTGGATTAACTTTATTATTTGTCGATAAACCAATTTTTTTAATTGTATTGTAGAGAATTCAATTCTGAAAACAAAATATTGTAACATCCAATACCCAAAAATACTCCCAAAATATTAAAATCTGGTCAAAACATACTGATTTTGCACGGTTGCTCTCAGCTTGTTATTCTTGTTTGTTTTTTGGCGTCTCTATTTCTCAGGTCTTTCCTTCTCGTCTTCAGCCATCTCTTTGATTCCGAACCTCAGTTTACATGAACTTTTCTCTTTACTTTAATGTGAGGAATCAGCTAGTGCAGTACGATTAATTCATCTTGAAATCTTCTGTATGTATTCTATTGTCATAAATCCACCTAAAACTGACTGTTTACATATCCTGCATAACATGGTCCACTTATCTCCCATAATTGATGGAACTAACTAAACGTTCTGTATCAATACAATCAGGTTCATTCTAAAATATTGAAATATTTGTGCAGTTTTTTTGTTGTATATTTCGATCCACCATTGTGTATGTCAAGTCAAAGGTGTCAACTACAGCCTCAAAGTTTATATTGAAATAGAAAAGAAATACAAGTAATATCGTTTCAGTGTTGAAGAAATTCAAGTTGATTTTTTCCAAGTGATAAATTAGAATAATTTATTCTTAAGAGCAAATCAAAGAAAAAGTTGTAAATAGTTTAAGGTTAAATTAACACACGACGAACTATCGAATTGATAACGAATAAGGTGATGACTGCTCAGTTAATGTGTTATGAGCACAGTTATTTCCTTTGTTACGGACCCAACAGGGACTTTATAATAATTATATTATTGTTATATTCATGGAATTTCAACCACCTGCTATCTTAATCCAGTAAACTTTTCAAGTACTAAAACACTAGCAACTACAAAAATAATCTATAAAATCTCTTTGTTTCCAGGTGAAGCTCGGATGGATGTAATGCCAGAGAAACCACAGCGTGCTGGAAGTATCCGTGACTCAACTAGAAATACTGGTTCCAAATCAGATGAAGCGTCTTCAGACTTCAAAGAAAAAACGAACTCTGTAAGATTTTTAACATATTATTGACATATTCTTCAAGAATCTGCTATAATTCGCAGGAAAATGTTTGCAGTAATGCAATCCATAATCCATCTCTGTTCTGTAATTCAAACTGGCCAATTTATTACTTTCTTATAAGTCCTATGAACTTATCTTATGGATAAATCTACATAACTGTGTTCATGCTTTGATACCCATATCCTCACTCCATTTTTATTTTTATAGCTTTCACTTAATAAATCACAGTTCACGGTACAATAAATCAGAACTATCCTTATGACGTAGATGGAATTTAAGGGGAAATGTGTTCTCTAAATTTGAAAAGTTTTCTCTAGTTTTGGATATTTCTTCAGCAAAAGGATATTATCTATTAAAAGTCCATACGATAAATTTTGAAGAAAGTTCTTCCCATAGGCAACAACCCAAGCATCTGATCAAGATATAAAGTGAACTCTGGCACATTATTCAAATTTTATTTCCATGGTACAACAATAATATTTCATAGCTCCAAATTTTGCAAAACAGACCAATTTATTACTGTCTTATATTATTACTATGTCAACAAAATACTATCTTATTTCAATTTTCATTGATTTTTCTAACAGGGAGAGCTCTCTAGTGGCGATTCTGATAATGTTTATGAAAGTATCGTACCTGAATGTGATCGTCCTCCGGAACGATCTCTCTCCTTGACAATTCCGTATTGTGGCAGTGAAACTGAGTCGGATATCTATTATCCTTACACGTTCTCATCGAGTGAGGAGGTAAGTTTGTAATTCGTACGAAAATTCGAGATTATTACTCATTCTATGAAGATTAAAAGTTGCAACGGTTTAGGACTTTTCTTCCAAATTCCTAAAACTGCATCAACAGTAAAAATTTTGTATTTCAATAACACATCATGAGAACAACAATAAAATTTATATTGAAAAAAGGACAGATTACAGAGGTAGGAGGTTCGGAACAGGCAGTAATGCCTAACCCGTGTAAAGCTACGTCCACATTGTGTTGAGCATCTCTTCAACTGTCGAAAGGAAATGTTGAAAGAGTGTAGACATGAGGCCCAATGTTGTACAACAGTGTTGATCGGTGTTGAATGGTCTAGACCAAAGGCATGTCAACCAACACTGGGCGACAAAGGCAGTAGGACGTGTGGCCCAACATTTTCGTTCCGCTTGGCTCTTTTTCCTTATTTTTTCAGTCTACTTCTATAGATTTCATAGTTCATAGGGAACACCTAGGGAACGGGTCTGCTAGCGTTTCAATGAGCAAATACAAAGAGCAGAAAAATGGCTAAGCATAAGGAGTGTGTTGGACAACATTTCCACACTACTATGTATATCTGGACGAGCAGAAATTCTACTTTGTTGAACAAAAATCTTGCCGAACGGTGTTGAGCGACATAGTGTGGACTAGGCTTGAGGAATAAGAAAAAATAGAAAAAGAAGGACCAATACATACATGATGATAAGAAATTCATAATAAGTTAATGATCCTTTTTCTGTTGTAACCAGTAAGTTTTTTCTTGGAAGATGAGTCAAATTTTTGAGTCTGTAAATCTTTTAAATGATTTTTAAGTAATGAATTATCAATCTAGGACAAACATGGGCAAACTGTTCAAGGAGAGGACTATATGAAATGAGAAACATAATTTGGGCGGGCCAAAAAATTGAACAATACTTATTTTCATGAGATGAGCTTGTTTTTTACATTTCAATTATAAATTTAATCTTTGAGTCTCAATGATTAATACTATTGTAGAAAGACTTGTTAAATTCTCGAAGGGAAGTGATAGCCGAGTGCCGTAGCAGGTGTCTGTTCAATCAGAGATAAGCTACGAAACTCCTGGGCGCTCTTTGTAAGGGTGACCGATTAGATTGGCCTGAAAAAAGACTGTTCTCTGCTGTAAAATCACGTCCCGGTGATTCGGATCCCACCTAAAACTGTAGGTCCAACTCATCAATCACCATCATCCAATTCATTACCCACGCACAGGTCTCAGGCCTATGTGAGCTTCATCTTCCGGAAAAAATACAATACACTAATCTAATTTAGAAGATCACCTTTTCAGGCAATCTATTAAACTCATTCTTATCAAATGAAGGGAAAGGGGTTCAGGGGCACTCACCGAGAAATTTTTTGGAAAATTTGCATTTGAAAGCAGTATTTCAAGCAGCTCTAGACTTAAATTCAATCATTTTAACTCCAGCTCAAAGTGGATGAAATTCATTTAGTGTTCATATTATCTTTACTGTCTCACTTTTCTTGCAAAAAATAATGATATTTATTTCAAAGGAAGACTTTTATGTTAAGTTTTACTTTCATATTCAGTTTGAAAACAAGTTGATAAGTTTGTTTTTTCAGATGCGAAACTATTGTTCTTGGAAGTTAGCAGCGAAAAAAGCAATTACTAAGTAACCATTATTATAATTTAGCAACGCAGAATATATTTTACATACATTTTTTATATTATAATTTATTTCACATAAATGATTCGATTGTTTATTCAAAAGCAAGTCGCTGGCCGTAGTTTGCCCATAACTGATTCTAGGATATGGATGTTGCCAAGATTGAACTTGTGATATTTTTGTAACTCAATTCTGACGGGTTTTTTTCTCTCTTTGACAGAGCCCTGAAGATGACAATGACGGCGAAGGTTGGCGTTTAAATGGTACTAGAAAAGGACGCAGTATTGTGCATAGCAGCTTGGAAGAGAACTATGGAGCTGTTATTGTGGCCAATCATGAAGCGTTATCACAGCTACTCGAACAGGTAGGAAACATTTTTCGCATTGGCAAAAAGTAATTATGAAACATGAATAACATGGATGATAATGTTTTGATGAAAAAGGATTTTTATCTTTTATCATTCGATGACAAGAGATTAACAAACTCTCACATTGAAAAAAATATACATTAGTAGATAACAGTTCTGAATGAAAACCATTGATCAGTGTCCATGTAATCAGACCCTTAAAGTGTGTTCTGAAATTTTACTACTCCAGCACAATTATATTGCGTACTTCCCACTTACAATGGACTAATTTTACTGCATAAACTCAATGTAGGCTACATTTTCTATACTGTTTAGCTCTACAACATAAAATAACCTACATTTAATTCGGAAAATATTTTTTAAAGTTTCACATTAACTTGCGAGTGTTATGCGGATCCTTACTCAGATTCTTCTTTTCTGATGTGTTATATAAAACGAAATGATAAGTACCTAGAAAATATCAGATCCATTCTTTCCTATTAGGATAAATATAAAGGCACAAATCTCCTTTTGAAAAACGTAATCTGAAAGTGGTGTAATCGGTTAGATCGCTTTTATCTGATAAGACTGACTGACTAATACTCCTGCTATGACGGGTTCGATTCCCGTTCACCCTAGCACCTATTGCTAGATGTATAACTAGGACTTATTGCGAATTATTCATCTCATTACCCACGCACAAATCCCAGTTAGCATTGGCTTAGGAGAGTGTTTGCAAAGTGCATCATCCTATATTCGAGTATAACCATCATCCAACTCATTACCCACGCACAGGTCTCAGACCTATGTGGACATCATCCTCAAAAAAAAATATATATATATCAAACACATGCTGTGGAATGGTGTACGACAGATTCGAGCGGTGAGCACCATCATTCCACAGCATGTATTTGGTGTTGCGGTAGTATTGGATGATCCCAATATGCAAGCACCTTTTCGTTGATTGGTACCTGTTCAAGCATCTATCTGGGCGATCTACTATCTAGTTGAGAAGGATCTCAAGCCACTATTTACTATCTAGTTAAGAAGAATCTCAAGCCACGGGAGACATGTCGAGACGCTTTCCAATATCTGGGCATCATGACTGTGACCAACATGTACATCATGGAAGTCATCATTTATGCAAGTCAACTCCGTTTGCAGAGAGGTACAGATACAGATGTCCATACATATGTCACACGTCAGGCAGATAACTATGTTCTTCCAAGACACCGAACTGCGATCTTCAAGGAGAAACCATCATACATGGGCTGTAGGCTGTGGAATCATCTACCCAGGGCAATTAAAGAGCTGAATTGTGTGATATTAAAAAAAAGACTAAGTGATTTTCTTAAAAGAAAGCCAATGTACACTATCCATGATTTTTTGAAACAAGAGACCTAGACGGGCAGGAGTGAAATGAAAATAAATCATTTTAAGACAACAAAACTCAAAAATAACATTGTAATATTAGCATATTTATATATTATGTGCCTACATATGCTTTAATAGTTATCTTTTTAAGTTACCAACCATAATTGTAAGAATGACAACTATTACTGTTCTTAAAGAATATGTAGTAAAGTATATTGACAATTGACGTTGGTTTCAGGCTAATAATAGATATCCTTCAATTCCGTCATCCCTGCGAACACTACGGAACTCACCAAACTTGAGATGGACTGATTTCAAACTGGAGGATACCTGCGATACGGAGACAATTGGAAGTAGGATATTCTATGGTGCGCAGTGGGGTGATTCTCATATTACAGTCTGCGTGAATTCCGGCCAAGCAAGATTGCCACTTGCAATGGGTGTTGTTGCCGAATTCAATGACGTTGTTCCTTCCAACTTCGCCAAGGGCTGTGGATCGACTGGTGATTTATCACAAGGTTAGAGTTTTTATTGTATGTTATTTTCTTCAATTGATGGTTTATTAGATGAATTCAAGTTTTCTATTTTCAGTCAGAAAGCCTTTACAGTGAAAAGTGAATGGATATTTCAAAATGTTTTATACGAATGTCGTTGAGATCACTGAGATGGGAATATGGTTCTTTCCAACATTTATTAATAAAATTGTTTTTCGAAAAAGTGGTTATTTGCATGGGTTTCTCTACTTTAGGTTCTATGCTGAAAATTAATTATTGTGGATTTTAAATGATGAGCTATTTCATTTTGGAAATACCGACAAATGACAAACATTTCTATTATAAAATAATACACAACCTTTGTAGCTCAAAACCAAGCGTCATGATTACTTCACGCGACTGAATTGGCTTTATTTAGAAAATTCAGGAAATAGAAAGCTAGGTGAGAAGAACTGGAAATAAATAAGTATGTACAGGATGTATTGTTTATATTTGAGATTGCTCTCAGGTATTGTTCTCGGTGCAAAACTGATACAACACACAACAATCTATCTTTATTAACCGTGCAGCCGCCGTTTAGTTGTTTTCCGAAATTGACTGCAACCCATGAATATCCCTACCAAACTTGAAATCATCTTGAAAAAAATAATTTTTTAAACAAAAAAGTAACCGACTTCAATGAAATTATACTTTAAAATTAAATACGTACTTAATAGTTAAAAATAAATTATTCACTTTAAACAGAGAACATTTTTTAACCGACTTCCAAAATCAACAAGGTTACTATATTCGACCTGTTTTTTTTTTTTATGTTTGTACATCAATCATTCGAACAATATTGAACCGATTTCGATGAATTCTTTTTTTAAATGAAAGAGCATCGCTCAGCGGTGGTCCCATACAAGTTTCGCAAGGATCAGCCCAATACTTAGCCCAATATTAAACAAAAAGGAGCATTCTTCGATGTCTTCATTTCAATCAAGTTTGAATAGGATAGTTCCACACATAACCGCCAATCGGATAACCGGTGTCGTTTACCAGGCTGATCATTGTATCATATGGAGCGCTTTACATCTAGAGGGTTTTCGAAATCATATGATGCAATGCAATTATGCCGGGTAAACGACATCGGTTACCCAAAGCTAGTTCAGTGTGAAAGAAGTCTTTAATGTCCCGTTTTGACCAATCACGTGAACTTAATTTGAATCGAGAATAAGAAGAATATAATATTTCTGTCCATATGTTCATATGAAAAAATTGTAAATAATTTAGTTGATGTTATTGAGTCATAGGAATAAGGTTATTTAGTTTCAATCATAACACAAAAAATATCATACATAACTCGTCCGGGAAGATGTTTACCATACTCGTATGATAATACCGCACTCAACTTCATCTCCTGCGTTTACTTATCATATTTTCAGTAAGCACAATATTTTCCACACTTGTAACGTAATATGGGCCTACTATTTCAGTGTAGGTATATTCTGAAAGGGACCACATCAAAATGAATCAAAAGCCATTTCACTGTTAAGAAGCCTTTCGCTATTATAATTCTCTTAAATACAATATGCCACATTAAATAAAACGTTGTAGAATTTTCCTTAGTTTATATTTTCTTATAAGTGGGTTTTTAGTTACTTAAGTTTGGATGTTATAAATGAATTATTGGCTTGCTAATTTGATAAATATTTCATAATGTAGGCTTTAAGAAATTTCTCATGTTTTCAAAGTTTGAAAATTGAACTAAAAAGCTTAAAATAAAACATATTTTAAAACAAAAAAGAAACCGACTTCAGTGAAATGATAAAATACTCACGTACTAAAAAGTTTAAAATAAAGTATTTACTTTAAACTGAGAAAATTTTTAATTTCATACAAGTAATCTTTTGAAGTCGGCGCCAAATTTCCCATAAACTTCTAAAATATAACAGAACTATAAATAAATAAATACTTTATTGCCAATATAATAAATATTTACAGAAATAATAAATAATATAAATTATACATTGGCGTGGCTAGAATAAGAAAAACCTTGTGCTCTAGCCACGAGTTCTATAATGAAATATAGGCTACTTGCATATTAGGTGAGATATATCAGGCACATGATAAAGCAAAATATAAAATACAAATGATCATAGCTCAAATTATAAAACAAAACATATGTAATTACAAAAAATTAAAATACAGACCAAATTAATGAGACCTTTATAACTTGAGTATAAATAAATAACTTGAGTTATAAAACAAAACATACGAAATTACAAAAATTTAAAATACAGACCAAATGAAACATTTAAATACAGTAAACATTTTGAAACAGAAGTAGAATAAATATAAATATTGTCAATGTCAAAATTTCACTTTTTTCTTCTGTTAACTTAATATATATTTTCCTTATTTTGTTATTCATGTTTTAACAGCTACCGCTCATCAAATATTTATTTTGGGCAAATCAAGAAGCTGTAATGCACCATACTTTGTAAACACTAGGTACCAATTCCATTATTTAGTTCGTAAGTTTAAAATAATAATTCTCTTTTACCCATAATTTTATTAATATTAGTTTATGTTTTGTTATTTTGTCCTTAATAAAATTTTCCGGAATTTTATTTATCAATCTATTGCACTGATATTCAAATTGGCGTCTGGAAGTCGTTAATACAGTAGGATTTATATTAAATGCATTAGCTGCTGCTGGACGTATATTATATGGGATAATACGAGGAGAAAATAATTTTGTATTTTTATTGATGTATAAAATTAAATTTGTGATGTACGTTTGCCGAAGCGTGGGTAAGTCAATTTCTTCAAAGATCATTTTGCTGGGATAAAGCCTGGGCCTTCCCAGCGCAGCTCTTATGATATGCTTTTGAATTGTGAACAACTTGTTTAAATGAGTATCATACGCTGCTCCCCATACTTCTATATTGTAATGGAAGAGTGAATGGGCATAGGCGTAATAAATTGTTTTTATTATATGTAAATTTTTTAGTTTATTTATCCTGTAGAATACGTTTATTAAATATTTGAGTTTATAGCATAGGTGCTGAATATGCATGTCCCATTTAATGTGTTGGTCAACTATTACACCTAGATATTTTATTGATTCCACTCTCTCTATTGGTGGGCAAGTGCAGTTAGGGATGACACTGTTATGAGAATGAATTGTCAATTTCAACTCTTCTGGAGGCTGACCACTTCTATTAGGGGAAAAGGTTATGTATTTGGTTTTGTTTCCATTCAGTGTGAGAATATGATTGTTAACCCAGGACTTGACAACTGAAAGACCATGATTTGCACAATTGAACACTTCTTCCCATGTGGAACCTGAGAAGACCAAAGCAGTGTCATCAGCAAATGATAATGTGACACCATTCGGAATACTAAGTTTCAACAAATCATTTACATAGATCAAAAATAGTAGTGGAGATAATACGGTACCTTGTGGAAGACCAAAGTCTTTAATATTTTGTATGTCAGTTTTATTATTCAATGTTAAAATCTGGACCCTGTCTGTAAGATAGCTAGTAAATAACTCTTTTGTTACTCCCCTTATTCCACTATTTTCTAGTTTATTTAATAGGATAGAATGTGGTATTGAATCGAAAGCTTTGGCTAAGTCCAAAAATACAGCCAATGTTTTTTTGTTACTATTGAAGTTTTTATTAATTATATTTGTTAGGTGTAAGACTGCGTCTTTGGTCGATTTACCCTTTTGAAAGCCATATTGCTCCTTCTTAATAAATTTGTTTTTTTCCAAAAATTTGACCAGTCTGACTTTTATTATTTTTTCCAAGACCTTTGACAAATTGCTGAGTAGGCTGATAGGCCTATAGTTTTGAGGATTATCAAGTTCCTTAGATTTAGGTACTGGTTTAATTAAAGCTATTTTAAATTTTTTGGGAAAATACCCTAATAGAAAGCACTTATTAAAAATAAATTCCAGTGGGTGCACAATGAATTTTGAAATGTTTCTCAAGCATAGTCCAGTAATATTGTCTGCACCAGGAGAGGAGTTAGTCTTAAGATTATTAATAAATTCGTTTATTTCTAAGGAATTAGTTGGATTCAGAAAGAAGCTATTCAAAGGTGGTATGGAGTTTGAGTCTGGGATTTCAATTACATCATTGTGTATTAGATTATACGCATAAGTTTGGCCTACAGTTGCAAAATGCTTATTCAATACATCAGCTTCGATTTTAGGTTGACTTTCCATTTTTTTTGTGTCCATCATTTCTTTTATGCATTTCCATGTTTTCTTTGCATTTCCCTTACAACATTGGAATTTGTTGTTGAAGTATTCAATTTTAGCATTTTTTATTAAATTGTTTAGAGTGTTTCTGTACCTTTTATACTCTTCTTTCAATCTAGTATTAAATGGCTGCTTGGTTAGTTCACTATGCATTTTGTCTCTTTTTCTTATAGAATTAATAATCCCTTGACTTATCCATTTTTTCAACGTTTTTCTTCTATGTGGTATTCTAACAGCTTCCGAGTTTGCATTTATGTGGTCAGAAAGAGTGTTTAAAAAATTATCTAGTAACTCATCAATATTGTCTGATTTATTGTTGAATATATTATCCCATTTTTCATTCTCTAAGCTGCAATTGAGGCTATCATAATTTATTTTAGTTTTATTATTGGTCAATGTATTACATTCAGTTTTTATCTTGTTATGATTTAAATGTATTGTAGTGCAATAGTGATCGGTGATATTTGATTTAATTATAGTTGCTAATATATTTTCCGGATCTAAATTTTTGCTCTTGAGGAAAATGTGGTCTATGCATGTTTTTGTATTCGTTTGAACTCTAGTCGGCTTATTTATGAAAGACTTAAATCCATTTATATGCACAGCGCTTAAATATTCATTTGTGAGATTACAATTTTCTAATAGATTTAAGTTTATGTCACCTGCTATCAAAATTGTACTTTCCTTATCGGTATTTTGCAAAAGAAAATCGAAACTATTTATAAAGTCTACGGCGTTTAGAGAAGGAGTACGATAAACGGATATCAGAGTATATTTCTTATCTTCAATTGTAAACACAACTGAAAGCAAGTTAGCATTATCTATCTCTAGTTCCACAGTTTCAAAATCTATATCATTATCTATAAACAGGCAGATGCCATCACTCTTGGTGTACTTATTTATTTTATGAATAGCTCTATATCCGTCTATATTGAAATGACATTGACTTTCTTCTGTTACCCATGTTTCAGATAAAATTATCACGTGAAATCTTGTTTCACTTTGGTTTAGATAACAAATAAATTGATCAAAATTTTTATTCAAGCTTCTTATGTTCATATGTATTAAATTAATAAGATTCTCTGAATTATTACGTAAATAGTAGTTTGGCTTAAAAGTAGCAATATCAAGCACCTCTAATGTATCATAAATTTCTGAATCAATTATTTCATCTAGATCATTTTCAAATGGCATTTAATTTTTACGAGATAAAATATCTTCAAATTAAAAATCTCTATCTGCTAAAAAAGTCGAACTGAACAAGCCTGAGCCTGCAGACTCCAGCAGACTACATCTATAAAATAAATAATTACATCATCAACCTCATCTCAAATGTCAAAAAATAAAAAATTATCCTGAATCACAATATCATGTCGTACAGTATTCTGACAACAAACAATAACAAAAAAAAATACATCCAAATCATATCTTAATATCTTCTGAAGTAAATAATCAAGGAAAGAGTCGGCATACGAACACTTGAATTGCTTTACTGCCTTTCCTTCAATCAATCATGAATAAAAGTTCCATCTTCCAGCCAAATCAATCAAACAATGCAATAATAATGTAAATAACTCAGTAGAATTTTTTTTTTGTAGATAATGTTTTTGAAATCAGTAAACAAAAATTTATTTACCAAGCATTATGAATATAGATAAAACCTTGCCTTCTTTAAGTATTATTAACGTGAAATTATTAAAAGCATTAGTATAAGTAATATTGTATAAGTAATATTTATATCATATTAATTATCCAATATCATATTATTATTATTATTTCACCAACTATTTAAAACCATTTAAAAAAATACTTTAGACTCAAAAATGACATTAATCACACTGTTTTGCTTATAAGACTTAGGAAGAAAGACGATCTCCGACCAATTATTAGCTATTAAATTTCAAATCCAATTAAATGTATGTTTATTGTCAACTACATTCGTTCTTTCCCATAATTCTTTCTAAAACTGACTTAAGTCTTCCTCCTTAATAATTCTTTTAGTTGGCGAATCAGGTGTCTGGCGAACGAAGATTTTCCCATCCTTCACCCACACGAACTTCAGTTTTTTATCCCTTTTTAAAAATCTGGCTTTAGCTAGAAGAAACTTATTTGAAGTCGTTAGATGTTCGTTCATATAGATGTTTCCAGGAGGCAGGTTTGCATTCAAGTCTGTTGTCAGCAAAGTTTTCTTTTCTTTAGCCGCCAAGAGCCACTTTATTTTAGAACTGCGTAAGGCAAATTTACAGATTATGGGCTGAATTTTACCTTTTGCTGTTGGGACACGATGAGCTATAGAAATATCTTCATCATTGTATGGTACATTGATGGCATTAGCGATACAATGTAGAATTTCGTACACATTTTCTCCGCTTGTAGTTGGAATACCAGATATTTCTAGATTATCAGCACGTGATCTCTGTTGAAGTTCGTTTATTTCACGATGACATAACAGATTTTCTGATTTCAAGTGTTCACATTCTTCTCTTAAATTTGAATTTTCTGTTTTCAAAGTGTTTATGGATTCGTTGATCTGTTTGATAGCGGTTGCAAGAGAGGACAGTTCTACGCTAAATGTTGTAAACTTAACATCAATAAATTCTCTCAGAGAGCAAATAATTTCTTCGAAATTTTTCGGCTCCGAAATGTCACTAGTATCACTTATTGATGAAGCCACACATTGATCACACTTCCACGATTTCTTACGATTTTTACCGAGCTTACGAAAGTTTTCCACTGTTTTCAAACGCGTACATGTTGGATGAAAGACTTTGCTGCAGGCAGTACACTTAACAGTCTCTTTCACGTCAATTTCAGTTTTACATTCGGCACATTTATTTTCCATCATTAGTCAGTAGACAGTATTAGTCAGACAGAACCAAGTATTATGGAGGAGAATTATAATTTGTAAAAGAATTAAATTTGTATAATTTATAAAGAAAGATGAAGTTTTAGATGGTATCTTGATAGAAAGCTACCGGAGTCTACATGAAGGCTATCAAGCTGATAGGAGCGCAGATAAACCCATCCGCATCCCACGGCTGCTCGATTAGAACAGATTAGAACTACTCTGTGATGTTTTCCATGACGAAATAATTGAACAATGTAATATCAAAACTGACACTGTATTTCAGTAAAAGTGAGTGTAAATCACATATTTAATTGAAATACAGTGTTGGTTTTGATATTAGATAGAATTTCTTATCAATCACTTCCTGGTGGTTCGGAACCCACCTAGAACTGTAGGTTCAACTCATCAATCTCCATCATCCAATTCATTACCCACGCAAAACTCTCAGACCTATGTGGGCTTCATCCTCCAAAAAAATACAGTGTTAGTTTTGATATTAGATAGAATTTCTTTATAAAATATCTGGCGCCGACTTCAAAAGATTACTTGTATGAAATTTAAAATTTTCTCAGTTTAAAGTAAATACTTTATTTTAAACTTTTTAGTACGTGAGTATTTTATCATTTCACTGAAGTCGGTTTCTTTTTTTGTTTTAAAATATGTTTTATAAATTTAATGCAAGTAACCTTTTGAAGTCGGCGCCAAATTTTCCATAAACTTCTAAAATATAGCATAGAATTTCTTATTAACTTTATAAAATATTTGGCGCCGACTTCAAAAGATTACTTGTATTAAATTAAACATTTTCTCAGTTAAAAGTAAATACTTTATTTTAAACTTTTTAGTACGTGAGTATTCAGTTTTGAGTATCATTTCATTGAAGTCTCGTCCTTTTTTGTTTTAAAATTTGTTTTATTTCAAGTGTTTTATTTGGTTTAAAACTTGGAAAACATGAGAAATTTCTTACAGCCTACATTAAACATTACAGTAGTGTAATTACCAAATAAGCAAATCAATGTGATCAATATAACATATAAACTAGTGTAACTAAAAATCTACTCCCGGATTTCTTGTTTCTTAACGATCTGTGTTGTTAATATTAACATTTTATGGTAAATTCAACGCCGCAGTCAATTTTAATTGTGAATAAATAATATTTTTACCTAGAATTAGAACCTAGTAGAATTAATAAGAAAAAATGGTTTGGTAACACTCCTGCTTACACATGAAAAGAATTGTTCTTTTTCTGAGTGGTATTTGTTCAGCTTCAGCTGAGTTGTAATTTTTTTGTTCTTATTATTGAGTATTATACTTTAAATCTTGTAAACTAAGAAGCTCTTGATAATATTGTAAAGAGAAATATAAAATGTTCTATTCGATTCTCAATAAGAAAGTACCTAAGTTGTATCTTGTAGATGGGAGTGTAGGGACTTGTGATTTATTCATATTGTATAATTCAATAAAGAATAGATATTTAATTTTCAATTGTACTAAATATTGAAAATGTTATCTCCTACTTTATCCTACGTTATCTCCTACCTACTCCATTGATATCTCTTTCTGTTGAAATCGATGAACCCTCTTCCATTACACTCGTGTTCTTGAAAATGTCATTATCTGTCATAAGTCATTGAAGATGCTAGATCAGTGAATGGAGATAATAAGATACCAACCATAGAAAGATGGAGGAATTTTGAAAAATAGAAATAACTTAATATTACTTGTATGCTTTTAGTACTGGTGAGCATTCTTTTGCGGCAATCAATCAGCCAATTGGAGAGATACAAGTGGCCGACGGCGGAAACAGTGGGCGGCGGGTCGCTTGAAGTGAAGAAGGAAGCGGCGCTGGTGGCCGTGCAGCTCATCAACAGCCTCAAATCGCTGCAAGCGCGAGGCATCGAAGAGGCCGATCCAGCCGAGTTCCTCCTCTGTCGGGATGACAAGTTCAACTCATTGAAAGTCTGCCTTCTTCCCTACGATCTTCCAGAGGCTAAAAACAAAGTAACAACTTTTCTCTCTCTTTAAACATTATAACTTCAAACTGACATTCATCCGAAACTTTTTTCGTGCTGATGCTTTCCACATGAGCCTGAAACTTATGCGTGGGTAATTACTGAATGATATAATGTTTTATGGATGTTGGACCTGAAGTTTTAGGTGGGCTTTGAACTGCTAGACTAGCCGGGTGCCGTAGCAGTTATCTATTCAATCGGAGTTAAGCTACGAAACTCCTGGGCGCTCTTTGTAAGGGTGACCGATTGGATATCCAGCAAAAAAGGCTCTGTTCTCTGCTGTAAAATCACTTCCCGGTGGTTCGGAGCCCACCTTAAACTGTAGGTCCAACTCATCAATCACCATCATCCAATTCATTACCCACGCACAGATCTCAGACCTATGTGGGCTTCATCCTCCGAAAAAAGATAAGTTATAATAAAGCAGATAACGTAATGCTATTTTTTTTTAGTTCACCCTTTCAAGCGCAGTCCCAAGTGTTCGTGACTGAACATCACGATCGCTCTGAGACCGCGCTCGGTGAATGGTCATCACTTCCCCCATTCTATTAGTCCAGTGTAGGCTATATATTTTTGAAACGGGTTGTCTAATAAAAAATATAAATGTCTAATATAAATTCAGATACGAATGATCTACTAGAGATTGAACTAGAACTCAGGAATGTGCTAGGAGGACATTCTTATCCCAATCAGGAGATTGCTCAACTCAGCATTTGCTATTCCAGTAACAGAAACAGTTATCAGGGTGTGGGTTGAATTCACAATATTATGTAATAATGAATTGTGTGAAATTTAAAAAAAAAATATTATTAAAAAAAATCATTTATCCATTTAAGAGGAGCTTAGTACAGTACATTAAGAAACACAATAGTTCATCAATTCAATTGATCGAGTTGAGTCTTGTGCGTGGGAAATGTGGTGCATAATATTATGAATGATGGTGAACTTACAGTATTGAGTGGGTTCCTATTAAAATGTTGGTTGTTGTCTTCCTGCCGTACAAAGATATACCTTCTGATTTCCTTAGCTCAGAATATAAGGGTATTCTTTGTGAAGTAAACAGTTTTGGGTTCAAAAGCATTTGTTTCCTCACATTCCAATATTTAGTCTAGACAAATAAATAATTATCTTATCCTTGTATTTTCAAAAAAATCTATTCAGCCGAATATCATTGAAAAACAAGTAGTTATTTCTCGACAAATAAAGTTTTTGCATACCATCAATTTTTGATGTTGAAGATCCATCTTGTTTCCACTAATATGTATTATAAACTTAAAAAACACTTTTGAATGGAAATTGAGTCAATTTCCATTCAAAAGTGTTTTTTAAGTTTATAATCAATTTTTCTCAGATGCACATGCGTAGAACAACATGAGCGATATCAGTTTTGTAGGCTTTAACAAAAATCGTGTGTTACAGCTAAAATTAGCCTGTGTGTAGGAAAATAAAATTTGTAAGAGATGAGTACATTTTTCTGCTTAAGATGCTCACATGATTGTGAGACTTGTGCGTGGGTAATGAGGTGAGTGATGACTCAGGATATGCCTGGTTGAACAACGGTAATAATGACCGCAGGAGTAGAAATCAGTTGTATCAGAGATAACGCTCTAGCTTATTTCATTCACTGCGGCTGCTAAATATTCTTGTAGAATATTTTCTTGTAATATAACAAATATTTTAGAATTTTTGGACGTTCAATTGGTTTGCAGTTTGAAACTTGATTATAGTTAGCCGATAAAAACTAAACAGTTGCTGATTCCACCTGCAAAATTCATCTGATTATTATCAGCTATAGCTGCTATACATTTTTTATTACGAACGATGTCCCTTTCATTCATTAAGCATTCAGCTGTCAAAGTTAGTAATAACCCATTATGTATTGATATGAAAAATTTTAAACAATTGATGAAATTTAATGTTATTTCAGTCTAGCGGACGAGTATCACTCTGCCAATGTGTGTTGACAGCTTTGAGCACCCTACCAATGCCATCTGTAATGTCCAACCTGCTTACCTGTCTTCTAAAAGAAGAACATGCTACTTCTCTTTCTCAAGCTAAGGTAAATTATTCATTACTATAATTCAATACAATATTTCGAAATTTAGGCTTGCATGAACCAAACGTTCAAAAAACACTCCAAATTTTCTTTTGACTGTGCCATCGATACTACCTGATTCAAGAACGTTTACATGACATGTTTTCCTTTAAAGCAAGATAATTGTAAAACAGAGAGTTCAGGTTCATGTGCAATAAACATCGACGTAAAACGCGAATTGAAAACACTGTAATTTTCGATTTATTTCAGTAGTTTTTATGTACAACAGGTGTTACCACAACATGTGAAACATGCAACGATATTTATCGAATCTCTTCAAAAATATCTGTATATTCCGATCCAAAGCGATGTATTTTTAAAAATAATAACGGTAATTTTCGAATATATAACAGTCGTATTCATGAAATGGACTGTATCTATCGGATTTCTCTATGTTTAACGATAATTTCCGATTGAAAACGTCGAATTTCTCCTAAAATCACTATATATTTTATCATTCCCATTGAAAGACGCAAATTTGACCGATATTTTGGCAGTGATAGACGATGCGTTTTGCGTTTGTTTGTCGTTCGTTTTTAAGCCGAGTACACCCTATCTTACGCCTTGCTTTCAATATAGAGGAGTGCGTGTTCGGCTTTAAAAGAAGAAACGCCAAAACGTAGTCGCATAGTCTATAAACCCTTTATCACAATTTTAAATTTGTATGCAGAGATTGAAATGGGAATTTTCAATTAACTTTTCAAGTGAATTCAACTAATTGCAGTCAAATTTTTGTTAAGAAAAGTAGAATTTACTTTCTGTAGGCCGAACGTTTTCGAATCTTGGATAGGATTTTAGCTTGTCTTACCGAATTAAATTCCTGGATTTCTTGTTCCATGACGAACTGCGTTGTTTTCAGAATAAGTAGAATTTACTTACTCTGTAGGCCGAATATTAACAACGCAGTTCGTCATGGAACAAGAAATCCAGGAATTTAATTCGGCAAGACAAGCTACAATCCTATCCAAAGATTCGAAAACGTTCGGCCTACAGAGAAAGTAAATTCTTCTTATTCTTAGCAAAAATTTGACTGCAAGTCGTTGAATTCACTTAAAAAGTTAATATTAACAACGCAGTTCGTCATGGAACAAGAAATCCAGGGAATTTCAATTCATTCAACTTCCGAAGATTTATCTTTCTGTGTGTTTCATCATCTAAGCTCAATATATAATTATGCATTTATTACAAAGTTTTATTTTTACTCTGAATAATTCATTATGATGAATTTTCATCAAATAATATTTTGGCTCGGACTGCCAGGACGACAGAATCGTTCAAATGTGTTTCATTGAAACAATTTTAAATTACAAGACTTTAATTATTATATGTTTTAAACTCATTAAAAAAGTTTTTTATTAAATTCTAAATCATCTAAAAGTGTGTTGTCATTGTTCCAATAGGCAGTCCTCGAATTCTGGCTGTGGGGTCCAGGCGACATTCCGTTGACAAGTGATCGCCAGATGAGCCTGCAACGATGGCTGGACCTGGAGCGCGCCAACGTACTGCAGTCACTGGTGGTTTCACTGCCGTCGCCTCCCCGCTTCAACAGTGCCGATCACTGCCACCTCTCATTCCTCGTTCACACCAGCGCCAAAGTGATGGCTGATGCTTCCGCACTCTTTGACTTGCATAGAAACGAAACGTCCGGTGTTTGAGCAACAACATTTTTGTGCCTTAATGTGTAACTTTTCGTAATTTTTTTATTGTTTCTGGAAAATGTTCTTCACAGACCGTGGAATTCCATTGTGAATTTTGAGATTTGACAGGATTATTGTGCAATGAGTTGATAATTAATCGTTGGAACTCTTGTAGTAGATTGGTCTTCAATGTACTATAGTATAGATATATTGACTTATAATTGTGTCAAATATATTGGTCGAAAAGAAAGCTTGTGAACAAAGTTGTGAATCATTGTATTTGACAGAATTATTACGCAATGTATTGATATTATTGTGCTTTGAAAACTTGAAATTCCAACGCATTCTGATCTTGCAGATGAGAGTTGCAACTTTATCAGTAGAGGCGCGAGTCATTCTACCACTTCTGAGCCCAGCAACAACTGAGTGTGGCTGGGGGCAGAAGTGCATTGAGGCTGCTCTCTCTCAGTTGCCGTCTCACTCACTCTCTCGACCGCATTTGCATTGGTCTCCATGCGCGCCAACTTGGATGGACTTTAAATTACGTCACATTCATCACGACTCAGATTTTCGTTTACTTCTCGTGCTACCTTGCAACAGCTGTTCCAATTGCTCTTTGCACCCAGAATTCGCAATTAACAGAACTGAATTTGAGACAACTGTGGAAGGCATGCCCGGGATACTGGCCGTATCAGCTGACCGCTCCTTTTTACCCTTCGATACATCATTCTCTGCATCTTCCTTACATCTTTGTTGCTCCACACTTCCATCACATTCCTTATGTTGTCTTCTCTCACCTTTTTTCATCGATTTGACTGAATTATTATGCAATGTATTGATATTATTGTACTTCAAAGGTTTGAATTCCATTGTAAACCGTTCATTGCTTTGACACAACTATTATCCAATATATTGATATAATTTATTGTTCTTGAAAACTTTAAATTCCATTGTGACCTAAACTTTGACAGAATTATTATTATTCAACGTGTTACGTGTTGGTGGTGTTACTGAATGTTGAAGACCTTTGAATGCTAATATGAACTACATTAAGATAATTTCTGAGCAATAATTGTAGAATATTCATTTTATGAGACTCTAAAACAGCAATTTAAATTCGTATTCGACCGAATCGTCATAGTGTTGACTACTCGTCTAGAAAATGATAAATTTGGAATTTATAGAGTGATTGAGGGCCAATGTCGTTAGAACTTAATGTTTTTCTAGAGTTTATATCTTGTCTTGCATTTTTAAATTCGTCACGCTTTTTACATGAAGTGCCTTTATCAGTACCCAAACATTCGCTCAATTGCATATAGTCTTCATTTTTATGGATAATTTAATTAATTTCTATTCGATTCAATTCATTTAGAAAATTTTGGCAACCATCCTATGAAAATTATTTGCAAATTTGAGATCTTCTCCTTTTGAAAAGTGCCAGCATAATTAAATTAATTGAGTTGTATCCTTAAATTTCATATTTAAAATGATTTAAAAAGAAATATATGAAACGTTTTTCCCACACAAATTTACTATAAATGTTTATAAGTTTCGATCCGCTTCATAAAATCTACAATAGATCGCATTAACTGCATGATATAATAATATAATTATTATTACGCTACTACATTAGATGTAAAGCGATTTTTCGAATCTATATGTCTTTAATTTTTTTGCTAATTGTTAATAACAGAAGACTGTACCATTATCTCATTGTAAATCAAAAACTTATGAATCTTCTTCCATGAATAATGTTTGTTTCTCTGTAATTTATTGAATTTGGTTAAATTTCGAGTGTTTAGACAATATAGACTACGATATTGATAAACTTCACTTATGAAAGAATGTAGAACACTTATTAAATCAATAAAAAGTTATTACTTATATTACTAAAGAATATTTGCAACTGTTTCCATTTTTCATTGCCCTAATAATTTGCTGTTATGAATATTTATTTTCCAGTGTAATAATAATCTTTTATAGATTGTATCATCTACATAATATTTTGCATTTACATCAACTTTTTTTGTACAGAGTGAATCTCTTAGTTTTAGTTGGAAGATAAAATAAACCTTTTCTCAATGCATTGTATATTTTTTTATATAATGACTGACTTTGTTATGAAATGAATAGACTAGATATTTTGTAAAATAATAAAACTTTCCATAATTATTTCGTATAATATGCTTATTGAGCTCTGAGTACTTATTTACATCCCTTCGTATATTTCTAATACTTTCTATATTTTACAATTTTAGTTTGGTTCCAAACCACCGGTAAGTGATTTTACAGCAGAGAAAGTCTTTTTGCTGGCCAATCCAATTGTCACCCTTACAGAGAGGGCCCAGGAGAGCGTTGCTTATCTAATCTGATTAAACAGATATCTGGTATGGTTCATGGCTATCATTTCCCCAATAATAATAATAATAACAGTAATTCATTGCTAATCTAATTCAATTAATTTATACCAACCATCAACAGTGAGGCCTGTGGGTTGGGTGTCTCCCAATGTGATCCCCCATCTCCTATCCTAGCCAAAATCTTTATCCATAACATTAAAAAAAAACATCGTGTCAACATCATTAACAATCCACATTCTGATTGTTAACATCATTAACAATCCACATTCTGAAAAAAATCATTCATTGGTACAGATATGTAGATGACATCATTGCATTGTACAAAGGTAAAACTAGACAAGTTCACACGTTTCTCACCCACATCAACAAAATTCACACCAATCTCACATTCATCTTGAAAACTGAAAATCATAATTCTCTTAACTTTCTTGACCTCACAAACACCACACATTCGAAATTTACAAAAAACCCTACCTCCATAGACATGATAATTCACAATCATCCAACCCAACACAATCATGCAGACCTCAACTTCATGATTGACAGACTCATCAACATACCCATGAATCCCACTGACTACCAAAATTAACTTAATACTATCAAATACATAGCTGCAAAAAACGAACATCTATTATCTATCTACAACCCATCTATCACTAACAAAAAACTCCACAAACAACAAAAGCCTAAACAACCCCCACCAGACAGACTCAAAATAAAACAATGGCAAATACTTTCAGAAAAATCAACTACACAGTCACTTTCAAAACCAACAATACCTTAAAAAAGCTCACAATCACCACCATCTCCAACATTCATAATCATTCTGGCACTTATAAACTAACCTGCATCAAACCTGTCAGCTTCTGTATCAGACAAACTGGCGGATCTTTCACAACCAGATTCAAAGAACAAATAAAAACCCTCACCACATACAATCAAATTATGCTGAACATTTACTCACTAAAAAGCATTCATTCACCAACATTGATCAAAACCACATCCTTTACATGATCCAAAAGTCAAAAACTCAACACTTTGGAACAATTCGAAATTTACAAACATTCAATTTCATATCCTCAACTCATACTCAGCACAATGACCAACTCAATTTTATCTCATACCATCTTCAGCATCAGCACAAACCCCCCTGAAAACACCTCCACTGTAAAGTATGACGCAAATAATATCTCAGTAATAACTCGGTAAAATATTTATTTTATTTAATCATACTTCCAATAAGGTGCACAGACAAGACAATCCATTACCAACAACACACTCCCGCCGCCGTTGTTCAGTTCTACCAACCATGTGACCAAATATATCACATCCTCCACACCTACTTCCCCTACCACATCCACTTCTCCTACTACCACCACCATGAACTTTACATACTAGAGAACCAGCAGTCAGCAACCAAGTGCCAAGAAAGAACTACATAGTTCGAAACACGTCTGCCACCTAAAGGTCAGTTCTACATTGCAAGTTTCTACATATGAATAGTTATTCTGTAGTTCACGACTATTGGGAAAGAGGCTGACCTTAATCGGACGTTGTGATTGGTTGTCAAGTCACGCCCCCTGGTGGGAGGAGTAACAAGCAAAAATACGAGTCATATCAATAGATCTGTCAAAGGCATTTGATTGTGTTAATCATAAAACTTTATTGGAAATACTGCAAAATGTAGGTGTAAATGGGGTTGAACTGAAATGGTTTGAATCATATCTTATTGGGAGAAAACAATGTGTAGAACTGACTACAGTAGTTGGTAAAGAATAAATAGTAAAGAATAACTATAGTAAAGAATAAATCTAATAAATTAGAGGTGCAAGCTGGAGTGCCTCAGGGGTCAATACTAGGTCCATTGCTTTTTTTGTTATATGTCAACCGTTTACCTAAAGAATTAATTAGTGGTAGAGCCCTCTTATTTGCTGACGATACAACACTCATTTTCAGCAATTCCATTCTAGATAATTTAGAAATAAGTGCCCATATAGGTGTGCAGTCCATTGTCCAATTTTTAAATCAGTTGAAATTAACTATAAATAGTAAAAAATGCCAATACCTTCAATTCAAAAACAAACATAATTTAAATGAAGATAGGGCTATAAACGTGTTTATAAACGATAATCAATTAGACCGGGAAGAAAAAATTGCATTTCTAGGAGTTATGTTGGATAGACGATTGACCTGGACTCCATACATTGAGAAAATATGTACCTAGTAAAATTTCATCTGGGGTATTTGTCCTGCGACAGCTCGCTAGATTGAATGACAAAAAGTTATTTTTTACAGCTTACCATGGGCTCTTACTGTCACATATTAGGTATGCTATCTTAGTATGGGGTAATTCATTAAAACAAAATCTTGATTGGGTGTTTAAGATCCAAAAGAAAGCGGTTAGGTGTATAGAAAGAGTAAATAGATTAGATTCATGTAGGCCGTTGTTCAAGAGACTTGGTCTCCTAACTGTACCCTGCTTATATGTGTATGAAGCTACTCTATATGTAAAAACGAATGATATTAACCAAAATCTTGATGTACATGATTATAATACAAGACGCCGAGGAGATTATCACTTGGTGAGTCACAATAGTAGCTTATTCAAACAAAAACCTATAGTTATATTGGTAGGAAATTTTACAACAAGCTACCGCAGTTTTTGAAGAGTCTTGAAAATATAGAAATATTTAAAAAACTATTGAAGAAATATTTAGTTGATAAAGCTTTTTATAGTGTACAAGAGTTCCTTTCACATCAAAATTAAGCCTCACCTCAACTAATTGAAGTAATTATGGTATCTAGTGTATAATATTGTTGATCTGACTTGTCTTATACTCCTTAACTGGAGTCTCCAAGACGTAATCTACAAAAAAAAAAATTAAACACTGTGAAAATCAAGAAAGTAACAAAAAATTGTAATAAGGCTAGAATTTAATCAAACTAAAATTAAAAAATGTCTTAAAATTGGAAGCTCACCGAAGTGCAATCAAGGTCAACTGAGAAATACACATAAGAACTGCTTTTTAAAATAGGCTGGAATTATAATGAAACCAAAAGTTAGTTGTATTGAATTGGTTAAATAAATTTGGTCATTTAAATTAGTTATGGAATCGTTTTTTACCAACTTAGTTATCTCCAAAGCTTCTAAAATGTTCAATTGTCTGCCTTTGCCAATCAAATGCAGAAATTCAACATTTTCTTCAGCCTTGAACTTGTGTCCATTATTAATGAGATGTTCTGCAAAATTTGAATCTCCTTTTTGGGTTTTCCAATCCCTGATATGTTCATTTACCCTACATTTGAAACTTCTACCAGTCTGACCTACATAACAAGCATTACAATCACCGCAATTCAATTTATAAACCCCACTTTTATCCCAGATATCAATTTTGTCTTTACTACGCCCAAATAAGCTCTTTAAAATTGGTCGTGAAGAAGATTAATAAGAAAGTCAAAGACAACGACTTGATCATAGTAAAAGCAGACAAAGGAGGCACCACGTTATATTAGAGAAAACTGAATACATAGGTAAAGTTAACGAATTCATTTCAGATAATATAATTTCATTGAGATTAACTCCAATCCAACCAACAACATTAATAAATTAGTTAAAAGTAAGCTGGCAGGTATCACAAAGCTAATTGATAAACAGGAAATCAAATATTTAACATTTATGAACCCATATCCGCCCAGATTATTTGGTCAGCCCAAACTTCACAAGAATAATATTCCGATAAGACCAGTAGTGTCATTTATTAATTCTCCATGTTCGAAATTGGCCCACAAACTTAACAGTAGCTTCAGATCGTTAACGGGATTCCAACCCAAATTTGGAATAAAAAATTCATTGGAGTTAGTCAATAAAATCAAAAATATTCCTGTTCATTCATCTTATAAACTTGTTTCTTTTGATGTGACTAATCTCTTTACAAATATACCAACTGAAGAAAGTCTTAACAGAGCTGAAGAGATCATGGAAACTACAATTAATGATCCTATTATTAGAACTGAGCTGTTGGGATTGATGAAGTTATGTACTGAATATAACTATTTCAAGTTTGACAATAAATTTTATGAACAGAAAGATGGGTTAGCGATGGGTTCACCCCTTTCACCCCTACTAGCTGAATTATTTATGGATAGCCTTGAACGTAGAATTTTTGAAAATAATAATTTTAAGGATAGGATTGCTTATTGGTACAGATATGTCAGGGGTGCCCACAGGGGGGCAATGACTGCGTCATTGAAATTCTTGGGGGGGGGGGGTTCCAAAAAACGTTTTGTGGGGGGGCGTAAAGTTGATTGAAACCGTGCTTAACGTGACAACATTCAAAAATATACTACGAAGTCAACAGATAGAATGTCAATTAATGAAAAAAAATTATAATTATTATTATACAATTGAATATGAATTAGCTGAAACAGTTATGTTTAGGAGTTGTACAGGAAGTTATTATTCATACTTAGCAAGACGCTAAGCGAGTGCTCTGAAAGTGGCTTATACAACTTTACTCTCCTTAACAGTTACTAGTTAATCAGCAGAAAGAGCAATAAGTCGATTTAAAATTATCAAAAACAGTCTCAGATCAGCTATGGGAGACTCATGGTTGTCCAATCTAATGGTTCTAGCTGCAGAAAAAGATGTACTTGAGTCTATTTCTAATGAAGAAATAATTGAAAGGTTTTCTGTTTCCTCATCCCAAAGACAAAAACTTCTATGTGGGGTTTAGAGAGATAGATTTAACAAGCTTAGAATATGCCTAGCTAACTTGTAGATGGTCACAGCCTACAAATTTAAAATGTTTGACTTCAAACTGTTGATGTTTTTCATGTATTTTACGATAACTACTTACTAATAAGTAAGAACTGCTATAGCAAAACTTACTAAATACTAAAAATTCAGTAATTTTTCATAACTATGTCTTTATTTTGTTTTTGAAAGACACTTCTTTCGATTGTGTGTTGTAAATAACTATACATGAAATGTGTGCCTTTTATGTAATTCATCCATACATAAATTCTCCCAAGATACTACACTAAGTAAATAACCTGTTGTTTAAAACTACTGTCCAATAAATGACTAAGTATTTTGAATTTTTGTGTTTTACAAATGAAGTTATTAACTCATTGTTTTCACTTCCTTTAAAGGAACAACTTTGTAGAATTATTTAACCGTAATGTAATTGGTACACCGAACATAAACTAATAGGTATTTCATTTTTATTGAACATTGTGTATTTGTAATAATATTTTATTGTTTAAAAACCATTTAGGTTCAAATTCTTATTTAGCTATTTTGCAATTAAGTTTATTGAGCAGAAGTTCATATATATTCATTTCATTGATATTTCTTTTTTACCTTTACAAAAATATGTTACCTATGTAAAGAATCTCAAGAAATATACATACATTTTGTATATTATGGACTGTTTTTGAATTTTTTCAATAGTTCTAAAAATCTTCTTTTAGTTTTAGAAAGAATACGGGGCTTTTTTCGCATTTTTTGGGGGGGCCTAATTTATGGGGGGGGGGGTGCTGAATTTAGGGGGGGGGGGGTGCGTCATGAGGCTTAGGGGGGGTGGGCACCCCTGTGTAAAGGAATCTCTAAATAGGTCGGCAGAGACCTATGGTGTCACCAGAGACTTTGAAAGGGGCAATATTGTAGCCAATTTCTATGTATTGTTTCATACTTGTGATTGTTTATGTTAATAAACAATATATTGTAAGAGTATATACTTTTCTTTTCAACCTATTTCCTTGAAACAACAGTGCAGCTGTGTATGCACTAGGTGAACACTTGGTGTACACTTTTAAGCCTAAGTGAGCACTAGGTGAACACTTGGTGAACATTGGTGATCACTTGGTGAGCACTAGGTGAACACTAGGTGAACACATGGTGTACACTTTTAGGCATAAGTGGACACTAGGTGTGACTACTGATACTAGGATAGGGGAAAATGAATAACAAATCAGTTGCAGATGTCACACTTTTATTTTTTCATAATATAAAGAGAGAGATTCATTATTCTTTAATCAATTGGATTCTATGGGTTCTCCCAGCAGGATGGCACATGAATTTATATGATTTCATGTCAATGGTTCCTACAGCAGGGACGAATTTGAAGGTGGTCCTGCAGTACAACTCTGGAAGTATAACCCATATGTGTGCGTTGTCGGAATCCAGTGTGACTGCTACCTTTTCACCATATTTTGTGGTGACTCTCTCTGCGCTGATCATTTGGTACGTGTGCCCTGGCTTGAGATCTTTCATGGATACAAGGTCTAGTGGCTTTTGGGTTGTTGTAATAATAATAATAATAATAATAATATCATGTGACCTGGCTGGCTCAGGTCTGGTGTCAGAGTTGTCAGGTCGTACCTGAATAAGTTCAGAGCCTCTGATGTGACTTAATGACTGTTTTTAGGCAGCCGGGACTGACAGCTTAACGTGTCCTCCAAACACGTTGGGTTGTAATTGTGTTGTAGATGGCGTCAGCGGCATCATTAGTGGATTACATCTGTAAATGAAAATGAACAGGTATTAGCATAATCTTGCAGTCAGCATTGTGAAATTATGGGTCAGCCATTCTGATTTCATGCAGTAGATGGATGAGATTTCATGCAGTAGATGAATGGTAACATGGTTAGATTTCATGCAATATTATTGGATGATAACATGGTTAGGCATTAGATTTCATGCAGTAGCTATGGAGGTTAAATGATCTAGCAATAAATTGATGGATATTCATTTGTAAAGAGACAAGTATACTTACTGTTATTGAGTCTTTAGCAGGATTCACTGTAGAAGCTAGCAGTCGTTTGCTGAGATACTATGAATCTACAAGCCAGAGGTCCTCCATATATACTTGGTAACCGGATCTCCCCAAGGTCAACTACACTCCCACCTATTTCTTGTTTGCATTGTACAGCCATAAATTAGTTGCATACAGTCATGGTTTTCCTGGATTGAAATGGCGCCAAGGTCAGTGATTACGTAATGCATAATTACACACAGACATGTTTTTTCCTGCTTCATTGGTATGGCGCCAAATGCCAGTGATTACGTAATGCATAATGTTGCGCAATTACTTGTTTCTCCTCATAGAACTATAAACTTGGAATGCTGACTGAATGCATCGAGCCGGCTGTCTCACTGCTTCCCCCACCAAAGCGCAGTGCTCGTACCGGCATTGACTGAACTACGTACTGTAAAACTAATACGCTCGGCCAGAGTAATTCTATTTCATAGTCTCATAGAAATGTGAAACACCATTAGAAAATTTTGAATAAACATGATTTGAATTGCCAGTTGAAGAAGGTTTCACAATATGTTTCAAATACTTTCTATCTATTCCAATGAATTTATAGAAAAAAGGTTATTTTGAGAAAAATTCGAAATACAATGATTTTTCGTGCCCTTTTCAATGATACCTGATATGAATTCATCGAAATAGATAGAACAATATTTGAAACAAGTAGTGGAACCTTATTATTATTATTACCGGCGATTCAAATAACTCTTATTAGAAATTTATAGGAAAAAGGTTGAATTTGAGAAAAATACGAATTACAATGATTATTCGTGCCTTTTTCAATGATACCTTATGAATTCATCGAAATAGATGATGAAACCTTATTACGGTATTATTAGTCGTCAATTTCCCATTCAAATTGGAAAACGCTAAGTACATGTTTATGAGGAAGGCTGAACTAATTTATTACATTTAATATTTTTTCGGTTTTCCCAATAGTTCTTCATTCTAAGAGACAGAATATGTTTATTATTATTATTATTATTATTATTATTACTACGGCGATTCAGTTAACAAGTAATCAACCTGCTCCTTTTATAAGGAAGTTTCAAACAGGTGCAAGTTTACATGAATTTTGAAATAGAATGTTTAAAACAATATCATTGTTAGTAATTGAATATTAATGGAATAAGTTATGAATATTACAATGAAACTAAAAATTGTTTCATGCATTGAAAGAAGTAGGCTACACTTTATATTTATACATTTTTGATGTATTGGGCGATATTGTGTATTAATCAGAAATTGGTTTATTTTACAATATTTTATGAACAATTTTCCATTTTATAATAAGTAGTATTTATTCTATTTAACAATAGTATAGTATTTAACAGGTGAGGTGTTCTTAAATAAGATAAGTTGCAATAATAATAATAATAATAATAATAATAATAATATTTATTTCCGCAAATAAAAAACAAAGAAAAAAATAATACATGATAAAAAATAATATTGATTATAAAACAAAACAATTTTTAGGAGAGAAACCAAGAAGTTACAAAGAAGAATTACTTAGTTTAACTTAAATAATTATCATGTACAAGAAATAAAATGTTACAAAAAATATCTGCAGAAATAATACTACATACAAATAATTTCATTGTGAAATTATGTGTGCATACAGGATCCAACAAAGATGTCAAAGGAGCTATTCATATTTACCATATGGCCTACTGTATTAAAATGCAATATCATGAAAGTATTTATAAATACAATATTTTTTAAATCTAAATTCAATATCAATAAACATATTCTGAGCTCTAAATAAAAGACAAAACTGTCACTGAACTGAAACTGATCTTAAAAATAATAAACCAACAACACCATTCTTTTTCACGTTAAAAAATCTAGTGTAACAAAGCCAAAAAAACAATGTTTCTTTGTTTTTAGATAGTTTTTCACATGTTGTAAAGACTGACTCTGCCAGCTATATTTTTTACTTGACATAATAATTATTCTTTAGTATGTCATATACCGTAAGTAACTTAAATAGTTTAATTGATTGTTGTTATCCAGTTATACTTTCGCAAACTGCTGTATAACATTATAATTAATCTTGAAGTTTTATTTTAAAAAAAACTCACTTAATATCCCAGAATAACATTTTGGATAATTCAACAATAACATGGGATAACATTTAGTCTATCTATGCACTGAACTAATTGGAGAAGAATTATCTTTATAAGGATAGCAATAATAATAGCGCCAGATTTGTAGACAATGATATGAATAACAAACGTAGAGTGTCAGATTGGTAGGTAGGTTGATAGGTAGATTTACCTATTTGCAGATAATCAAGATTGCTTCGTAATGTAGTTTTTGCAGCCATAGGCTACACAGTATGCTGGCATTCTTCTTTTTTGTTGCCAGTACAATAAAATAAATAAATTCTCAATACTCAAATCTCAAAACTTGTCAAATAATGTTGAATATCAATGCAAAATCACCATGAGCTGTAGCTGTCTACATAGGTGGAGTGCAGAAATAAGTGTCGTTTGCACTGCACTGTGGTGGGGGAAACGGAACATCGGCCGGCTCGCTTCTAGCTTTCAAACACCGCTTGAGTTAGCATTCCAAGTTTATAGTTCTATGGTTTCTCCTGCATTGGAATGATGTCATACAGAATGCCAAGGCCGGTAGGCTAGTGAGGTGGGGTATTGGATGGGATCCTTATAGTTTATAGTCCAGCAAATTCCCCACATGCCCCTCCCCCATGCCCCTAGCCTCAGTGTATGACTAAGTCTAGAGATCATTCTTAATAGTCCAGCAAACTCCCCACATGCCCCTCCCTCATGCCCCTAGCCCCAGTGTATGACTAAGTCTAGAGATCATTCTTTATAGTCCAGCAATCTCCCCTCATGCCCCTCCCCCATGCCCCCTAGCCCCAGTGTATGACTAAGTCTAGGGAATTTTCAAAGTCCTGGGAATTTCCTTCGCTGAGACACTATGACTCTACCAGCCACTGATCCCCCATATATACTCATGCCAGGCCCCCACCCAAGGTCCCCTGACCTTGGCCGATCGATTGGAATTTTTTGGGAATTTTTTCTAATATTTTCTAATTTTTTTTTTTAATTTTTTTTAGGGGGGGTGAAGGGGGGGTTGTCCTGAAATCCCCAAATTTATACTACTACCATCGAACAGAGTTGATTCTTCTTCCATAATACCAGTCATATAATGTTCTGCAATAAATGTGCTGTTCACTTTGTCAGTAAACCTGATAGTTTCTTCTATAAAAATTGAAATATCTTCAAAAGAGAATTCTATCAACTAGATTTTTCATTATTTAGGGGGACATTTTCGTATGTCATTTTACAGAAAACAGCTTCAAATAGAAGTTATAGAACTTTTTTTTATGAATCCAACGATGTGTGTAACAGTATACTGACGATTAGAGATGATGATTTGTTCGATGAGAGATGTAGTGAGGAGGGGGGTACCCCTTCGCTAACATCTGTCGCACTCCATACCTTTATATGTTCTCAGCTCTTTGTGGCTATTTCAATTCATATGTAAAATGTCATATTTGACCGATAATTTGGAATTCTACTTGAAAGAGCAGTATAGGCTTCCCCTATCATACATTATTTTGTAAAATGATGATTTATCATTATAAATAGTTATAACTTGTAAACTACTGAAGAATAAATAGCAAAATTTGTCTCAAACTATAGGCATCATCTTTTTCTTTCATACCCTCAGTGAGAGAGCTGCTGAGAACACATTTTAAATCAAGCTAAACAATTTTATATGTAGCAAAAATTTTGGTAATTGTCCAGGTTTTCCGATATTACAGCCACACCATGAGTTAAACAGGGAATAAACAGGATCCCTTTCTTGTGGACAATACAATTGCCCAAAACTGGGTACCAAGGGCAGGCTTGTAGCATGAATAATAGATTCTAAGTTATAATCATACATAAAGTTGAAATTTCAATTTTTTTTCATAATCTTTCAACATTCTCTTACTAAGGATATGACAGAAAAAGATGTTACCTACAATTTGAGACCAATTTTTCAATTTGTTCTTTAGTAGTTTACAAGTTATAAACTATTTGTAATGAAAAATCGTCATTTTCCAAGTACACTTCAGGGCGGTAATGGACGAACTACGGCCCGTGAGCTAGCCCGGAACATGATTTCGAGTGAACACTAAAATCACAAATGCAAATTGAGTTATAAGAAATATATGAAATATAATGTAAAAAATATATTTTTTTCTTTGCTAAATTAGAATAATGTTTACTTATTCATTCATCTTTTCGATTTCGCAGTACAATATTATCGCATCTCAGTTTGCTCTCAGTTATAATCATGAATAGGTTCTAAGTCTAGTAGATAGTTTCATTTAGTCTATGCTTTGGAATAGCTTTGCCCATTTTCGCGGCTCAACGTAACTAATTATTCGATCGTAATTAACAATATGTTTATGAAGTTTATTACTGTATTTTTAGATGAAAAATTTCATTTTCAAATATTAGAGTTAGTATTTAACAATTATTTTTGATTTTTGTTATTCATAGATATGTTCATATATTTTGTACTATTTCTTTTTTTTTTTTTTTTTGCTCACAGAATTAACTGTTAGATATTTGAGTTCAGGTAAAGTTATTTGTTATTTTTAATGGATGATTGATCTGCATTTTTATTTTTGCCATCTTCTTGCTGTTGGAATATGAAATTTATGTTGCGATATTTCTTCATAGACTACTGTATATGAAATTATTTTGCGATTGATGCATTTTTTTAAACAAAGTTTAGTATGCTTACCTTTGATGTTTCAAAGTGGGGAAGTGATAGCCGAGTGCCGTAGCAGGTAACTTTTCAATCAAATATAAGCTACAAAACTCCTGGGCGCTCTTTGTAAAGGTGACCGATTGGATTGGCCAGCAAAAAAGACTCTGTTCTCTGCTGTAAAATCACTTCCCGGTGGTTCGGAACCCAACTAAAACTGTAGGTCCAACTCATCAATCACCGTCATCCAATTCATTACCCACGCACAGGTCTCAGACCTATGTGGGCTTCACCTTCTGGATAAAAAAATGTACATGACTTCATATTATTTACGTTATACTGTATCTGTTATAAAGTATATCCTAATGCTTAGATTATTTTTGTGCAATATTATAATTTTTCAATATGTTCTTGCAAATAAAAGTTTCTGTGGATTTTGGGTCTCAAACAATATCTATTCGTAAAGCAATAAAATGATGTATAGAGTATAGCTTTAGAGGAAGCCGGAATGTCAACAGTGGCAAGATGCAACAGATAAGAGTGCAGTAACCTTGTCTTCCTGGGGTGGTGGATGGCTCTTTGCTCTATTGTCTCTTCTCTCTTAGCGCTCTCACTTCTCACACGCACACAAAGACAAACCTCACTCACACAAATGCCAGTGATACTGTACTCTTTATAGTTTGAAACTAGTTCGTTCATAACTTGACAGATTCGCTACTGTCGATTTTGAAAAACATTCTAGCTACAGCCGACCCTTAAGAATAATTTTTGATAAGCCACCTCAACACTAAAATCAATTGAAAACAATTTTTAGCTAGGAAAATGAGTCCAAACAAGGCATCTAAATCTAATTGTTTAACTAAAACTCAGGTAGCTACGCGATTTCAGCAATTATTAACAAAAAAAACTCCAACAGCTCTTAAAGCTACTGTAGATGTAGAAGAAAAGGTTGCTAAACTAATGAGTGATCACACCAAATTGAAAACAAAATTAGAAACATCACTAACAAAGAACGAATAGGGTTAGTTTAGTGGATCACATAAAATCTCTGGAAGTTATCGTAAAATTGCAGCAGGAAGACCATAAAACTGAAATACTAAATCTCACGAGTCAATGTAGGTCTATGTCAGAGGAAATCGAAATATTAAAATCAAAAATAAACTTGGCTAATGTAAGATCTGAACCTCTGATCAATACAAAAAAGTAGAACCTAAATCAAATGGGGAAAAAATAAATAGAAATGGTCAAACAAAAACGTATAGTCAGGTTTTGCAAACAGCAACCAAAACTAAAGTAAGGGCAAATAACGATAGGAAAGGTAGAGTACTGCTCTTGACATCCAGTCATGGACGAGACTGTAGTGACCTACTAAATAAAAGATTAAAAAATAAGTATGAAGTTCAGAGCTTTTTCAAACCAAGTGCCCCTATAAACGCTATCGTAGAGTCAGCACAGGAACAAACTAAAGATTTTGGAAAAAACGATTTTCTAATAGTACTGGGTGGCTCAAACAATATAAATGAACCTAATCTGAAACATCTTCCTGAAATAAATGAAAAAATTAAAGAGATTGTGCCACTCAGCCAAAAAACTAATGTAATAATAAGTACAATTCCATATAGGTTTGATAGGCCAGAGCTAAATGAAGCCATTAAGTCAACAAATAAATCAATTCATAATACAATCAACAGCCTAAAAAATAAGAATTCTAAGCAGTTGGGGATTTGTTTTCTAAATGAAAGGCTGAAAAAACAAAACTTCACTAATCATGGTCTACATCTAAATCAATCTGGCAAAGTACCATAATATTTTGTAATAGGCTGGCAGAGCTGATTGAAAGTCGTTTGCAATCTACTGTCAATAATTCTCCTAAACAATCATCTAACGAACCTTTTTTAGTAAAGTGTGGCTCACACCGGGAAGAGAAACTAGTTTCAGATGATAAATTCATATCTTCAATTGTATTAAAAGACGTCAATCGATCAAAAAATCAGGATAGCATTAGTGGAAGGAACTCTTATAGCAATCTGATAGGCTCTCAAGATTCTAAGAGATTAAGTAAATCTACTTCAATATGCAAAAGCAACGATAAAGTAATAAGGGATGATAGGGAAGTACCGGTACTCACTGTGTTCCATCAGAATATTCAATACATTCGTAACAAAATAGATAGAATCGAAGTATTTTTTAAAGAAGAGGCTCCTGATATAGCTATTTTCACAGAGCATGGTTTAAAAGAAGATGAATTGTCACAACTTAATATTCCAAACTATTCATTGAAAACGTCGTATTGCAGGACATCTCATCGAAGTGGGGGAGTAGCTATCTTCACTAAAAATGCTAAGAATATGCAAACATTTAATTTAGAATATGTAGAGAAATTTGCTGTGGAAATGGATTTAGAAGTTACTGGTTTGAGAGTAAAAATCGACAATAATTTCGAAGTAGCGGTGTTAGGTATTTACAGGTCACCAAATGGGGAATGGAACAATTTTTGTGAACTATTCAATAGGCTTTTAGAGATTACTACTCGTTTTACAAACGTTATTGTAGCGGGAGATTTCAATACAGACTTTGCAACACAGAATAAAATGACAGAAGATTTAAAGGATATTATATGCATGAATAACTTGGAAATAAAAGTTCATGAATATTCCAGAGTCACAAGAACATCACAAACAATAATTGATAACATCCTTACTAATATAGATTACTCTAAAACAAGATTAGGCGGCTCGGAACTATCTGATCATGACTATCAAATCTTAGAGGTGGGGTTGCAAGGTCATAAATCAATTAAAAAGAGTAGAGTAATGAAAGAAATTCAACAATGTGAACAGGGGAATATCGATTGTTTGAAGCAGAATCTGCTACAAGAAAACTGGAGTAGGGTTTACAATAGCAATAGTTTAAATGACAAATATGATAGTTTCATTAATATTTTAAGGTTTCATATTACTATGAGTTGTCCAGTTAAAAAAGTCCCTGTAAAGAACAAATTAGACAAGATTGAAGAGTGGATAACTGATGATATCCTTGCAGAAAGAAATAGGGTTAAAGATGCATATGATGAATTCAAACTATCTAGAAATATGTTAAGTGAAGATAATTACAAAGCTCTAAAGAAAAATTATACAAGAGAAGTGAAAAGAGCGAAATGTAAGAAAACAGCTGAAATTTTGAATAATAGTGTGTACTTTAACACAGCAGTGTGGGATGTAATAAACAAAAATAGGCAAGTAGCTCATGCATGTAGATGCTTATACTAGTGTCCCCAGAATAATTAACGAAAATAACAAATATATTGATGATAGTGTAGACATTTGTAATTTCTTTAACAGATATTATCAACTGGTTGCTAAGGATCTTCAAAAATCTCTTAATACAGGTATTAGTGATGCAAACATGAGGAATACTGAGGGGATTCAGAACGAATTAAAATTCCACCCAGTATGCCAAGACGAGTTGTCAAATATCATTGATAGTTTAAATAATAAAAAAACTGTAGGAATGGATGGGGTATCCAGTAAAATTCTGAAAGAATGTAAAGATCAATTGTTAGACCCTTTGATTCATCTGATCAATCATTCATTAGAACAAGGTGTTTTTCCAGATAACTTAAAAGAGGGGAAGATCTTGCCAATCTTCAAAAGTGGTGATAGAGAAAAGGTAGAAAACTATAGGCCCATTAGTATTTTAAATGTAATAAGTAAAATTATTGAAAGAGTAGTTCTAAATAGGTTACTTCTGCACCTTCAAGAAGCTAACTTTATCTGTGATGAACAGCATGGCTTCCAGAAAGGGAGATCAACAAAAACAGCCATAGTTTCTCTAGTTGAAAAACTAATAGATATAATAGATTCAGGTGATAAAGCTACTGCAATCTTCTTAGATCTGTCAAAGGCATTTGATTGTGTTAATCATAGAACTTTATTGGAAATACTGCAAAATGTAGGTGTAAATGGGGTTGAACTGAAATGGTTTGAATCATATCTTATTGAGAGAAAACAATGTGTAGAACTAACTACAGTAGTTGGTAATAGTATAGTAAAGAATAAATTAGAGGTGCAAGCTGGAGTGCCTCAGGGGTCAATACTACGTCCATTGCTTTTTTTGTTATATGTCAACCGTTTACCTAAAGAATTAATTAGTGGTAGAGCCCTCTTATTTGCTGATGATACATCACTCATTTTTAGCAATTCCATTCTAGATAATTTAGAAATAAGTGCCCATATAGGTGTGCAGTCCATTGTCCAATTTTTAAATCAGTTGAAATTAACTATAAATAGTAAAAAATGCCAATACCTTCAATTCAAAAACAAACATAATTTAAATGAAGATAGGGCTATAAACGTGCTTGTAAACAATAATCAATTAGACCAGGAAGAAAAAATTGCATTTCTAGGAGTTACGTTGGATAGACGATTGACCTGGACTCCATACATTGAGAAAATATGTAGTAAAATTTCATCTGGGGTATTTGTCCTGCAACAGCTCGCTAGATTGAATGACAAAAAGTTACTTTTTACAGCTTACCATGGGCTCTTACTGTCACATATTAGGTATGCTATCTTAGTATGGGGTAATTCATCAAAACAAAATCTTGATAGGGTGTTTAAGATCCAAAAGAAAGCGGTGAGGTGCATAGAAAGAGTAAATAGATTAGATTCATGTAGGCCGTTGTTCAAGAGACTTGGTCTCCTAACTGTACCCTGCTTATATGTGTATGAAGCTACTTTATATGTAAAAACGAATGATATTAACCAAAATCTTGATGTACATGATTATAATACAAGAAGCCGAGGAGATTATCACTTGGTGAGTCACAATAGTAGCTTATTCAAACAAAAACCTAGTTATATTGGTAGGAAATTCTACAACAAGCTACCGCAGTTTTTGAAGAGTCTTGAAAATATAGAAATATTTAAAAAGCAATTGAAGAAATATTTAGTTGATAAAGCTTTTTATAGTGTACAAGAGTTCCTTTCACATCAAAATTAAGCCTCACCTCAACTAATTGAAGTAATTATGTTATCTAGTGTATAATATTGTTGATCTGACTTGTCTTATACTCCTCAACTGGAGTCTCCAAGACGTAATCTACAAAAAAAAAACACACTTGCCGCGAATTGTTTAAAAGAGGAAAACTCCTTACACTGCCATCTCTCCTCATCCTTGAAACTCATCCTCTGTCTGGTATGTTGGTCGGATGTTATCGGGATGTAATTATATCTAACTGAACCACCTCCACCCGCCCACCATTTTCCCGACTCTTGAATCCACGCGCAAAGATCGCGCCATTATTTATCCACGTATTTCACCCCCCTCCCACTTACTGAGGGGTATTCTAGTCACAAATCAGAATTTTTTGAAGTAGTTTTCATTCTCTATGGGTGTAAGTATAATGTTTTTAATTTTTTACAGTTTTTTTCGAGTTGTAAATTATGTTGCACCTCTTTCGATACCAGTAAAGTATCGGAATAACCCATACTTCATATGATATCAGTGGCACAGAAGTTATAGGCGATCTGGAGATAACAGTGACTCTTTATAGAGTCACTGTATGGAGATCGGCCGACAGCGCTCCGAGCGGAGGATCTTGCACTAACTTAGTGAGTCAAAATCTGATCGCCATTAATTCGTGTGCTAAATTGTCTCACTTCAAATACGTTTTTTCAAAAAAATATTTCTTTAGACAAACATACAAAAAATGCTCAAGAGCCGTATTATGTGTTGTGTATATGGGTGCAGTAATACCTAAATGAGAATACAGAAGGAAAAGGTGTTTCATTTTATTCATTTCCTGGTCGACCTTACAAAAAGGATACATGGGAGAAATGGATCTCTAATGTTCGAAGGACTATATATATTATTTTTTTAAATTATTTTATGTGTAAAAGATTGCTGATTGATGAAAATTAGACGTTTTCTATGCACTTGTGTGATTGATATTTGTAATTAAAGAAATCAATCCTAATAACAGCTTTGAGGTTATGTTTTTGTTATTGTTGCATAATATTAATTTATTGTAAGCAGAGGCGGATTTAGGCAGTTGACTTTTGATAAACAAATTTCGATAAATTCTATTGAATGATTTTTAATACAAGCTGTAAAGTGATATTAATAACCGGAATAAGATGTTGTCACTATCTTCAACATCACTGATCATTTTAAAAATGTTCATTTATTCAGTATTTTTGAAGTATCTCATTGTTAGTATTAGACGTAAAGTGGAAGACATGGTTCATTTTATAGACTTGTTCTTCTTGTATGCCCACCAGCTTTTCTTTTTCGTGTGCAAATTCAGCTTTTCTCTCTTCACTCCATTTTGTTCCAACTTTTGGAGGTTTTGTCTCTGGTATAACTTCCCATTTATAAAGTTTTTTCTATTGTAAATTTGTTTGTTGGTTATTTTGGCCAGTACTAGGTCTTTATGATTCTAATTTCTAAATGAAAATGAATCAACTAGATAGTACCCCAAAACCGGAGTCCTTAAACCAAGTTGATCCTCCAAAAAATCTTAGAAATTTTATCTAACTTTCCAGTTTGCTTTTAACCCAGTTTATTAATCGTTACGGCACTCATGTTCTTCAAATCCATGCAGAACCAAAACGAGCTGCAGTGTAGTGTTAACGTAAGGGAGATTGGAAAATAATTGACAATTGGTGAATTTTGAAATTGCTTGAACAGTTAAAATCGCATTGAATTTCAGCTGAAAATTACAACAGAAAACGCCAAATGTAAGAAAAGTAATTGAATCACAAAGTTAACATTATTTAGTTCTTCGAGTACAGAAAAGCCTAACGTAGTTGCTCTTTTACGCACTATGTTGCGCTGACAACTCGCGGTGACTATATAAAGGAAGTGTGGCCAATGGAATTATAATTTCCCGCCTCTGCCATTACGATTCCATCTGTTTGAATCTTAGGCCAGGCGCACGTTGAGATGTCGGTGGCGCAGAGCAGAGCAGCACAGTTTCTGTGTCCCATGCGTTTACTATGCTCCGCTGTAGGAGCGCAGAAATCACGCGCACGTTGGCGCGCTGGGCAGGGCAGAGCAGGGCAGAGCAGCATTGGTCTGTGTCGCACTTGTGACAGAGACACAGAAACTGCGCCGCTCGTGCACTCGTCACTACGTTATTTTGTTGATGTACTAAAATCTCTCAATATGGAAGAACAATTGATCGAGTTTTTCTTCAGTTCCCACAGGCCTTTGGGCGTAACAGCCCTCTGAGACAATTAAAGGTTTAATCATCTGGTGTACTTCTTCAAACTCTTCTCGACTAAGACGACAAACATTTTTAAACTGTTCTGGTGATAGTTCTTTTTTCATTGCGAATGACCATGTGTATTCCGTTTTTTCAAGTAGTCACTTTTCCCTCGCTTTGTCCCCTCTTGACCTCATGTTTCAATCAAGATGGATGATAGTTTTTTTTTAATCTTATTAATCCACAGTGAAGTAAAAATTTCTTTGTTTGTTATAATATTGAAAAACATTGAATAGGCCTATACGGTAACAAATGTGAATAAGGAAATATTTTTTTTTTTTTTTAGTTTATTGAGAGTTATATTTTAGTTTGTTGAAAGATATTTTCAGTCCAGGGTAAAGTTATTTGTTTAAGCGACTCACCCCTCAGCACAAACTTGGCTTAGAAAGGGGTGAAAAATCTTTTTTTTTTCTTAAATCATTTTTAGTTTAATATCCTATATTTATTTTGTCTTGAATATTCTATAATTTTATTTTATTTCTTTTTTATTTGCTTATTTAAAAAATTAAAGTTTATTTTCTTGTATACTTATATATTCTGCACCTTGGAATGTATTTGTGTCATATGAAAATGTATTGTGCATTTTGATTGGTTGAATAAAAAATTATTATTTTTCTTATTATTATTATTATTATTATTATGTACAGCAATAGTAATGAATCGAACTCCGCATCCGAATCTGACTCTGACCAAGAAATCTGAATCAAGAAATCTTGAAAAAATGTTTACAAACACAATACACCTCAAAAAGCACATCCACCTGCGTCGCACTGTAGAATGAAACTGCCTCCCAACATGCGCTTTAAACTGTGCGACACGTTTCTACCCTGCTCTGCTCTGCCCTGCGCGCCTGTGTCGCACTGCTCAACGTGCGCCCCATCTTATAGGCGATCTGGAGATCGACCGACAGCGCTCCGAGCGGAGGATCTTGCACTAACTTAGTGAGCCATTAATTCGTGTGCTAAATTGTCTCACTTCAAATACGTTTTTTCAAAAAAATATTTCTTCAGACAAACATACAAAAAATACCCAAGAGCCGTATTATGTGTTGTGTATATGGGTGCAGTAATACCTATGAGAATACAGAAGGAAAAGGTGTTTCATTTTATTCATTTCCTGGTCGACCTTACAAAAAGGATACATGGGAGAAATGGATCTCTAATGTTCGAAGGAAAATATATTAATAATTAATAAATAGGCGATCAGAAGTTGGCCGAAAGATCGATCGTCGTGAACTCTGGGTGGCATAAATTGGCAGCAGTGTAGTGAGTTAGTTGCATTGTTTATAATGGCCAACATTTAGAAACTTATCATAAAAACAGGATTTAAAGAAGTCAATTGTGATTTATTAAGGAAATCTAATCTAGAAAAAGGGAAGAACCTTGTAGAGAGTGATCATGTTATTGATGTGGAGGAGTGTGAAGGTATTATATGTGGAAAAGTGATGAGACAAACTAGCGTCAATGTTATTTTACAATTTTTTTTTTCAAAAAATTTCCACTTTCTTTATCAAAAGTCAACTGCCTAGAGGGGTCAACTGCCTAAATCCGCCTCTGCTTACAATAAATTAATATTATGCAACAATAACAAAAACATAACCTCAAAGCTGTTATTAGAATTGATTTCTTTAATTACAAATATCAATCACACAATTGCATATAAAACGTCTAATTTTCATCAATCAGCAATCTTTCACTCATAAAATAATTTGTAAATATAATATAACTCACTTAGTCCTTCGAACATTGAACATTAGAGATCCATTTCTCCCATCTATCCTTTTTGTAAGGAAATGAAAAAAATGAAACACCTTTTCCTTCTGTATTCTCATAGGTATTACTGCACCCATATACACAACACATAATACGGCTCTTGGGCACTTTTTATATGTTTGTCTAGAGAAATATTTTTTTTTTTTAAACTTATTTGTAGTGAGACAATTTAGCACACGAATTAATGGTGATCAGATTTTGACTCACTAAGTTAGAGCAAGATCCTCCGCTAGGAGCGCTGTCGGTCGATCTCTAGATCGCCTATAATAATATTCACGGTATCAAAAGGAAGTATCGATACATTCTGGTATCGATAGTATTGCAACATCGAACATCCCTAGTTGTTTTGCAAGTTTCTGAAAAGTCAATTGTTATTTGTGGCTGTCGGCGATCTTCATATTTCATTTCCAGTGAAAGTATTTGTCATTCTTGAAGTGGTTATGATTTGACAGAATTATTCCTATATTAAGGTTCAATTAACTTGAGTGATAATTTTCTAGTCCGTATTTCATCTACGACCAAGACATAACCTACTTAGTGCATAATGCTGCCCAAAGTGTTGAGAGATTTATTATTTGCGCCTGGTAAGACTTATTTTCTACTTGGAAGCTGTGTGATTATCACTAAGGCAATACTTCAAAAATGTATCTGTAATTCACTTTTCCTTTTGTTTGCTAAAGATTCTTCAAAATATTTTGATTGCACGTAAGAAAAACTTGGGCTGATAAGTTTCTAAAGCTTCAGATAACAATCGAAAATAGAAATTTTTTAGTCCCAGTTAAGTGGGCTGCTGTACCGTATCTTTCCCACGAATCAATCGAATGAAAATTTTGATAATCAATATCTGTACCTAACCCTAAGCTAAACTTATGTCCTTTCATATCGAGTCGATTGTTTCTTGGGGAAGATATGGCACTGCAGCCTTTATAGGTTAAATACTTTTCAACCTAATTAATAATTAACTTTGTATTTTTTCTGCTAGTTTTTCTAAATAAGGTAAGTGCATTCTTCGAGGTATTAGTGGGAACTGTCGGCATCTGGCCAAATGCCGCACAGCGATATTGTAAAAAATTTAAAATGGAATAATTACAGATTTAATAAATAAATAAATAAATATGCTTTATTGACCCAAGAGCTTGAAACACAAACATAGAGTCTTGTCATGAATAGTACCAATTTGTCAATATCTCAAAACAATTATCAGTCTTTCAATTTTCAATATTTTCACAGTATTTCTGGTATTATGCAACAAAAACATCAACATCACAGACAAACAATAAAAACAAAAACTTACAACAGCTATATCACAGTCAAAAAAAAATTAGAAAATCTCATTTAAACTTATAGGTCAATATCACAGCCTGCAGATAAAAACTCACTAATAGAATAGAAAGGGTTTTTCTCAAACCACACATGCAACTTTCTCTTGAAAACATTTAGAGGAATACTATGAGCTTTGAGAGGCAGTTTATTAAATAACTTTATACCACCAACAAGCCAGTGGTCCTGTGTCTTTTTCAGTCTACATCTTGGTAAATCAATACAATGACTAGATCTAATATTAAAGCTATGAAGTGAACCTCTTTGATTATAGTTAAACATATTTTTCTTAACATAAATTAAAGCTGTTAGTATATACAGACTGTGTACAGTTAATAATTTCAACTCCATAATAAGTGGTCGACATGATTCTCTGGGTCCTTTACCTAGCATGGCTCTAATAGCTCGCTTTTGGCACAGAAGTACATCTTTTACAGAAGGAGCATGACCCCACAATCTTACTCCATATTCTATATGACACTGAAACAAGGCTAAATATACAGTTCTCAGTCTATCTAAAGGAATAGTGTTTCTCAATTTACGCAGAGCATAAGTGACTGGACAATTTGGTACAGACATTATCCACATGTATTTTCCAATCTAATTTGGGATCTAGATGGATACCAAGAAGTTTCACAGCTGCCAGATCATTTGTGAGACCACCCCTTAAACCGCAGATAATCCTTTGTGTCTTCTCACCATTCAGGAGCAATCCATTTGAAGTAAACCACTCAGCTGTTTTACTAAAAGCCTCAGCTTCCATTTGTTGTAGACTCAGAAGATCAGCATGACTAGAGACAAGCGTGGTGTCATCAGCATACAGTACAGTTTGACAGGGAACACTTGCAGACAGGTCATTTATCATACAAAGAAAAAGAAACGGCCCCAAAACAGACCCCTGTGGAACGCCGTATTCAACTTCCCTAGTGCTGGATGTTTTGTTGTTGCAGCATACAAACTGTTGTCTACCTCTGAGATAGGATTCTAATAGTCTTAGTGATTCATTCTGGATGCCATATCGTTTAAGTTTGAATAATAAGGCATCATGTGAGACACAATCAAATGCTTTTGTCAAATCGCATAGTGTTAGTTGAGTGTATTCACTATTCTCAAATGAAGCCAAAATACTCTTGACAATATCTTCCACAGCCATTGTTGTAGATTTCCCTTGACGAAAGCCATATTGACTACCAGATAGCAAGTTATTTTCTTCAAAATAGTCAACCAATTGCAGAAATAATAAATACTCAAACACTTTTGAAAGTATTGGGACTATACTTATTGATCTGTAGTTCTCAACTATGGATCTATCACCTTTTTTGTGTATGGGTATTATTTTTGATATTTTAAGGCAATCTGGGTATTGTCCTTCCTGAATGCATTGATTGAATAATGATGTAAGTGGGACAACAATAAAATGAATTATTTTTTTGAAAAGAAAATTTGAGAAACCATATGTCTGCACTTCTTGAGTTTGAAAATGCACTCACAGCCTTTAAAACATCAATTTCGTTAATTGTATTCCATTTAAATTGACAATCCACTTGTTGGAAATCTTTGTCTGGAGCATCAATCAGTGGTAAAACATTTCCAGCAATTGCAGCTACAGAATCTATAAAGAAGCCATTGAGATCATTAGGATGTATATCTATTTTATTATAACTGTAGGTTTTTGTTTCATGTTTAACTATTTCCCAGACAGTTCTACATTTATTAGAGGAGTTTGTAATAAGTTCACCATATGCAGATTTTTTAGCCTCAATTATTTTCTTCTTATATAATTTATTCAAAGAGATATAAGCTTGTTTAGACTTTTGAGAACCTGTAATTCTGAAAACACTGTAGTGGAGAAGGATTTGTTTCTTGACTGCTCGTAGTTCATCAGTGAACCATTCAATTCTTTTTTATACAACAGTTGTCCAATCAGTTTCCAGAAGCGCACTGTTGAACGAATTGAAGTTATTCTGACTGTATTGTCTCACAGTAATAATGCTTTGATCTTCAGCATACACCTCACTCCTCAAAGGCAGGTTGATTTTCATTACAAGTGATAGATGATCAGCAATGCAGAGATCCTTGACTTCAACATCATAAAGTGTCTGGTTGAGATCGATGAAAATATAATCAAGACAGGCTGCACCTCTGGTAGGAGAAGCATTTGATGGATATAAATTGTAAGATCTTAGTAAAGTTAAAAGATACTGTGATTTCGAGTCATTCACCCTAAGATCAACATTGACATCAGTAGATATAATAAGATGAGCATTATATTTACTCAAAAAGTGGAGAATCTTTTCAATGCTATCAAGAAAGTTGTTAAAATCACCATTTGGAGACCTATACACTGACACCAAGATAAAGTTCAGATCACATAACAACAAGGCACATGCCTCACAGTGCTTTTCTGAGCAGTATTGTTCAATCTGAAGTTCTTTAAACTTAACATCTCTCTTGATCATTAGACAGGATCCACCATTTTTAAAAACAGACCGACAGAAGAAAGCACCAACTGTATAACCCTCAGGAGCATGCATAGCTATTTCATCTGCATGCAACCAGTGTTCACACAGACAAATGACATCAGATTTTTCAGTTTAAAGTGATGAAGTAGCCATAATATTGACACATATTACGAAATCATATGGATAAGTACATCCAAGGGTGTAGTAGTCTTATTCTAAAACGTTTTATTTGCTAACAAATAACTATTTTTCAACATTTGTGTGAGGGATTAACCATGAAATTGGGGAATACATGAACAATGATCCCAAATTTTGGGGGCCGTGTCTTCCATGTCCCTCCCCCGCGGTGGTGATGCCCGTGTATACGTAAGTTAATTTGGTAAATGATGACGATTCTACTGTACATTTTAACTCACGTTATGTTTCAAAGTACATTTAATCTAGTTCTTGCATCATTGTCAATGATGGGAGATCTGGACCCTCATTATTTTTGTAAAAAAATAAAGCAGCAAGCAGGCCTTGAAACTTATTTCACTGCTATTTTTGATACCCCTCCATACCTGATTGGTACCGTGCAGTACCATACTTTAAAATGACTTTTAAATGGTGGTTTGGGGTACTTTCCTCGAAAGTTTGTTGTTTGTGAAAACATTAAGTACCGTAAGAAAGTACCATTCCTCCAAAACAACATTTTCAGCAATTTCTGACTATTTTGTCAAAGTTGTATTTCAAGCTTTTTAAAATTTCTGAATTTATTTTGTCTCGGTGGTGAGGGGCTACCCCCCTGATCCCCGTCACAGTTACGCCTATAGCTCTATTCAAATCACAATCTATCAGAGGCAAGGAAAAACGTCCAACATTCATTTCAAACGTTCATGGTACACAGAATATCGGTGGTTGTGTGGCACTAATAAATAAACTTTATCGCTGGTCCTGTTTACTTGTTGGCCTGAAGAAAAATGTGTGGAACAGTAGAGGTTTTGATTATTTTGTCAGTGCTACTCGCGCATTTCGCAAACATTCAGACCCAGCTGAACATTTAAAGTGCATGTTGAATTTCAAACATCTCAAAACCAACCTGAAGAGGATAGGCGATGCCTTAGGAGAATGTTCAAGGCTTCATATAGCTAACATCAATAAAAATGTTCGTTTGAACCGAATAATCATGAAACTCGTAGTTCAAGATGTATTTTTCCTCAGCAAGCAAGACCTGGCTTTGCGTGGACACAATGAAGCAATTTCTTCCTTGAATCATGGCAATTTCATAGAACTTTTTAATTCCTTCATAGAAATCACCTCAGAAGAGATAAGGACACTCATTATGGAAAAATCAGACCTATTTTTACAGGCGAATCTAAAACTATACAAAACGAAGTTATTGAATGTATTTCAAATTATATCAGAGAGCTTTTTGAAACTGAAATCCGGGACAGTTCAATTTTTTCTGTAGAGGTTGATGGTATGACTGATATCACTCAAAAGACATAGTGCACAATAATTGTTAGGTATTTGACAACAAAAGTTAAATAAGTTGAAATATTTTTAGGTTTCTGTGATTTTAGCTGTAACATAATTTGTCATCTTCAACTCATTGCCCACGCACAGGTCTCAGTCCCATGTGGACATCAACATATTAAAAAAATTATTTATTTAATGTTAACCCCAAGAATTCTGATAATAAGTCGCTAATTATTCGAATAGCCTCATATATATAGCCTTATTATTAGCGGTTTCAATTGAATATAAATTTTGATGTGTAGAGTTCTCAATAATTATCATTAAGTGTGTATGACCACAGCCTTTCAAAAAAATTGAATCTGGCATATTTTGTTATCCTTACTCTCTCCCATCCACTAGATAAAAAAACTCTATTGACAGTTTATTACGCATATGTTGTATATTCCTATCTGAGCTATGGTACAATATTTTGGGGAAATTCTACTGGCAGTTATAAGGTCTTCATTATACAAAATAAAACATATTTTAAAACAAAAAAGAAACCGACTTCAGTGAAATGATAAAATACTCACGTACTAAAAAGTTTAAAATAAAGTATTTACTTTAAACTGAGAAAATTTTTAATTTCATACAAGTAATCTTTTGAAGTCGGCGCCAAATATTTTATGAAGTTGATAAGAAATTCTAGTAATATCAAAACTAACACTATATTTTTTTGGATGATGAAGCCCACATAGGTCTGAGACCTTTGCGTGGGTAATGAATTGGATGATGGAGATTGATGAGTTGGACCTACAGTTTTAGGTGGGTTCCGAACCACCAGGAAGTGATTGATAAGAAATTCTATCTAATATCAAAACTAACACTGTATTTCAATTAAATATGTGATTTACACTCATTTTTATTGAAATACAGTGTCAGTTTTGATATTAGATTGTTCAATTATTTCGTCATGGAAAACATCACAGAGTATTCTGTTATATTTTAGAAGTTTATGGGAAATTTGGCGCCGACTTCAAAAGATTACTTGTATGAAATTGAAAATTTTCTCAGTTTAAAGTAAATACTTTATTTTAAACTTTTTAGTACGTGAGTATTTTATCATTTCACTGAAGTCGGTTTCTTTTTTTGTTTTAAAATATGTTTTATTTTAAGCTTTTTAGTTGAATTTTCAAACTTTGAAAACTTGAGAAATTTCTTAAAGCCTACATTATGAAATATTTATCAAATTAGCAAGCCAATAATTAATTTGTAACATCCAAACTTAAGTAACTAAAAATCCACTTATAAGAAAAGACTAGCTATTGTACCCGTCCTTCGTACGGATTATGTTTAGAAATAAGACTAATTATGTTTCGGCTTTTTTGATAGCAACGATCATGAAGTTGTTAGACCCCGTTCAGACGATACAGTTTTTTGCGGTACGGTTTTTTTACTGTACGGCGTCAACTGTACTGTGATGTTCACACGGTCCGGCTTTGCTGCTTATTGCTGTGCTCTCCTCCTTCTTCCATTGCGCTTCCAGTTCAGTTTTATTTATTCCAGTCCAGGATTTTCTTTTATTTGTGTAAGATTTTTAAAATAAATTTCTTACTGAAGGTTTCTCTTAAATTTTGATCAAAATACGCAAATTCTGATTTCAACATTCCACACATTTTTCTCTCTTTATTTCTATATTAATCTTAAGTCTAGTCCCACAAGGCGGGTCTCTCATATATTAGAGAAATTAAATTTTCACAATTAATATCTTCCACTTCTGGACACTGGAATTCACTAATAAGAAGATCAATGTTGAAGAATATCAATGAAGAAGATCAATGCTGACGATCTGAAGACTGCTTCCAGCGTAATAAGCGTATCGTTCGAACATATCCATTACCGGTACAATACATGTGCCACCTGATACGGATAGTTATTTTGCGGTACAGCTGATTTTAGCGATACAGTTTTCGAAGACAAAACCGAATGTAGAGATCGGCTAGAACAGTTTTTTTACTGGATCCAGTCGAAACAGTATTGTGTGAACATACAATATGAAATGTACATGCAAACGAAAGCACTGCAAAATAACTGATACAGCAAATTTACTGTACCGCACAAAAACTGTATCGTGTGTACGTAGTAAACAACTTAGAACATAAGCAATTCAGTGACAGGTATCGGAGAGAATATTTTTTGAGAACAGCTGATTGATATATCATGATAAATTACGTGATTTGTTCTTATGTGGTAATAAAACTTAGAAGAAATGTATCCAAAAAAGCACAATACTTTGTTTTTAAACGTTTATTATTCTGTTAAAAAAAAGTTAATTTAGTTTTTTATAGCTAAAGACATTTTCAAAAAGGTTTTCAATACTGATAAATAACTTAAATCCCGATCGATGCTCTCGTTTTTCAGGAGAAGGCCGCGTAAAATGTATCCAAAATCGCAAAACACTTGGTTTTTAAACGTTTATTACTCTGTTAAAAAAAGTTTATTTAGTTTTTTATTGCTAAAGACATTGTCAATAAAGTGTTCAATACTGTTCAATAACTAAAATCCCGATCGATGCTCTCGTTTTTGAGGAGAAGGCCGCGTAAAATGCCTTTGGGGCCGTGACAGACAGACAGACAGACAGAAAGTGAGATTAGACTATTCTCGGCTTATTTGATGTATAAAACGTAAAAATAACCAAAAAAATATATAATTCTGATAAATGTACAGACAAAACTCTAATTTTATTTATATAGATAAACTAAGGAAAATTCTACAACGTTTTATTTAATGTGGAATATTGTATTTAGGAAAATTATAATAGCAAAAGGCTTCTTAAAAGTAAAACGGCTTTTGATTAATTTTGATGTGGTCCCTTTCAGAATATACCTACACTGAAATAGTAGGCCTATATTACATTACAAGTGTGGAAAAATATGTTTACTAAAAATATGATAAGTTAACACAGGAGATGAAGTTGAGTGCGGTTTTATCATACGAGTATGGTAAACATCTTCACGGACGAGTTATGTACGACATTTTTTGTGATATTAGTCATATGTATTTTTTTAATATAAAAAACAAACTTTGAGCTAGTACAAGAGGATAATTAAACATAACCTCAAAATAGCCTATTGTACACACATGTATTTAACGGCGAATAAATATTCTTAATCCATCACAGCAGCGAAACTAAAAATACTTCTGAGATCAGCTGTTTTCCAAATTCTCCAACTTACATGATTGAAACTAAATAACCTTATTCCTATGACTCAATAACATCAACTAAATTATTTACAATTTTCATATGAACAAATGGACAGAAATATTATATTCTTCTTATTCTCGATTCAAATTAAGTTCATGTGATTGGTCAAAACGGGACATTACAGGCTTGTTTCACACTGAACCAGCTTTGGGTAACCGATGTCGTTTACCCGGCATAATTGCATTGCATCATATGATTTCGAAAACCATCTAGATGTAAAGCCCTCCATATGATACAATGATCAGCCTGGTAAACGACACCGGTTATCCGATTGGCGGTTATGTGTGGAACTATCCTATTCAAACTTGATTGAAATGAAGACATCGAAGAATGCTCCTTTTTGTTTAATATTGGGCTAAGTATTGGGCCGATCCTTGCGAAACTTGGATGGGACCACCGCTGAGCGATGCTCTTTCATTTAAAAAAAGAATTCATCGAAATTGGTTCAATATTGTTCAAATGATTGATGTACAAACATAAAAAAAAACAGGTCGAATATAGTAACCTTGTTCTTTTTGGAAGTCGGTTAAAAAGATATTAAAGAATTATTTGCGGATTAAGAGCGAGGGATTCATGTAAAGCACATTTCAAAGAACTAGACTTACTAGCACTTCCATCCATCTATATCTATCAATTATTAATATTTGTTAAACTGAATTCTGAAAAGTTCCAACTCTGTGCTGACAACCACGAATACAATACCAGAAATAGAAACCTGATTGCTTTCCCAATCCACCGAAGTACAGCATTTGAAAAAACGCCGTTTTATTCTGGGATGAGATATTTTAAACTGCACGAAAATTACTAGTTCAAAAAACCTTATACTCTGCTGCTGAATTTTAATTTTTATTAACTTATTAAATAACTTAAGTCTTAAGACATCTGACTATGACTCATTATTATTATTATTATAGCTGTAAAGGAGAGTGTTGTATGTTATTGACAGATATACATACCATTTTGGTATATAATTGTTTCTCTTTTCTTCTTCACTGTATAGTGAAGCTAGTAGTTTAAGAATTGACATGTCACCAATCATTTGAGTGAAACTCAGAATATTTGATGTAATGTGACAATTGTGAATAAATAAATAAATAAATCTGTTCTGATTTTTTAAATGAAACTGACGTGGCATAGAATTCTTGTCATAGAATGATAGAAATGTTATATTGAGAAAGTACTTTTAATGAGGCTGTTTTGAAAAAGATACCGAAATCCTCTATATATAATACAGTACTTTATGACATTTTCCTCCCAAAGATTACAGATATTTGCCATCCTATGTTTGCCAAGTGACTGATCAGCTTTGTAATAGCCACTGGCCGTGCTAGGTATCTGTTTTTTCAGATAAGTCACGAGTGCTGGAGCCCTAATTTATTTGGGTTGTCCTTCACCATAATTTTGGAGTGCGAGCTGCCCCTGCAATCTATTTGCTATAGTGTAATTATTTGTTGATCGCAAATATTTGTTTTTTTTTGCTGAAATTTTCTTTATGACTGACTTCTACTCAGATGCCACTTATTAGTGCTTATTTTGCAGGTTCGCAATGTATAAGACGTGCTTCTGTTGCCACCAAAGCAAACAAAGATACAAGAAAACCAAAAACTGGCATTGTCATGTTGAATATGGGTGGGCCGCAATCCATTGACCAAGTCTCAACATATCTGACAAGGATTATGACTGACAGAGATATGATGCAGCTTCCTATTCAAAAGTAAGTGCGCCTCCATATTAGGAAACTCAGCATCGCTGCTAATAAAGTCGCGGCAAAATATTTTTTAGCGGGACTCAGTCGCACGACTATTGTTGAATATTTTTTTAATAGTTTTACAATTAGTTTATGACTCCGTGATAATAATGCAAACAGAACACAATGCAAATAGTGAGCAGATAGTGATAATAATGCAAACAGAACACAATGCAAATAGTGAGCAGATAGTGATAATAATGCAAACAGAACGCAGTGCAAATAGTGAGCAGCTCTATGGCTGGTAGTACATGTTGGTATTATTTAGTGTCGAGATGGACGATGACGTCCGTGAATTTATTTTTTATAAATTCATAAAATTTTTGGCGCCACCTTCAAGAAGCTGGAGAATTACATGTATTAAATAAATAAAAATTGATTTGAGCCTATTTATTATTTTTCATTAAAAAATCTAACAATGAAATTAGTTACATTTAGGAAATAGTAATTAGTTGATAAACTAATTAAAACTCTAAAATGTTATATTGAAAGTAGAATATTATATTACATAAAATTTTAATATCGAAATGCTTCAAAAAATTGAATGGCTTTTGTTTGGTCATTTTATAATTGGGTACGGTACCTTCCAAAGTATGCCTAAACTAAAAAATCTCGAGAATTTTTTAAATAATTTCAAGTAGACTACTCCCTTTACAGTTATAACGTCACTAAAAAATTGATAATTTTTTTTAATTGAGAAATTTTTAAAAATAATTATTTTTATTTAGTTAAAGATCGCGAAATCATTTTTATTGCACTGGCTGAGTATTTGGCATATTCGGAAATAATTCAAATAAAGACGTTGATGACTTTGGGCTTGGTATTGAGCCGAACCTTGCAAAGCTTGATTGGGACCACCGCTGAATGATGTTTTATCATTTGAAAAAAGAATTGGTTCAATAGTGTTTGAGTAATTGATGTAACAACATGAAAAATGCAAACCTGGTCGAACAATTGAAAACCTCCTGCTTCTTAAAAGTCGGTTAAAAAACTGAAATTTTGGTCAAATTTACCATAAAATTTATTTAAGATATTCGCATTTTTCAAAATTCTAAAGAATTTCACTACTTTTACTAAGTACCTATTTAGAAGCTTCAATTTTTCTCCTAGCATAAAATTTGTTTTTTTTCTTGACATTGTATAATATACCTGATTTTCACTTTTTGTCAAGAAACACTTGTGTCGAGGAATTTAGAATCTTGCTACAAACATTGCGATAGAAACTCTAGCACTCTTGCTAGTTAGCGATCTCTTATAAGCTACTGATATTTATACAGTACCATATAAATATTATCCCTGATAACGTCTATTTAAACTGGTTTTGTGTCTTTCTAGTTAGTCAACAAATATGATATTGTTGTACTCTATAGATTGTTTTGAGGCTTTTACTGTATGTTTGAGCATGAAACTTTGTATTTTATTTTTTTCTCCAAGCACTCTGGGTCCGTTCATTGCAATGAGAAGAACAGCCGAAGTGCAGAAAAAATACAGTGAGATTGGTGGTGGATCTCCTATACTCAAATGGACTAGAATACAAGTAAGGTAGACTTTTACTTTTTTCGTTCTAACTGAAGAAGCAAGTGGCCTACTTTATAAATTCTTGTGGATATAAATTGATGAAGTGGTTCATAAAATTGAAATGATGCAATTCTTAATTTTTAGTTCTTTCATAATTCAATGCCTTATCTCTATGTACAGTTATATAATTTGTTTGAACTGTTCTATAAATATCGTTAATGTGCAGCACAGATCAGGAGCGTGTAATATTATCATGTAGAAAAAAGAGAATGAAAAGCAGTATAATGAAGTTCTCAGAAGCTTATCCTGGCGATACAGCTCGATGTGGGCTTTGGCTTCCTCCGCAATCTGCCTCCAAGCTTCTCTATCTCAACTTTTTTAAGTGAATTTAACGACTTGCAGTCAAAAAATAAGTAGTATTTTACTTACTCTGTAGGCCGAACCTTTCTCGAGTTTTAAAACCCATCTTCAAGGCATCCTAGATATCGATGTTGGTTTGTTGGTTAGAAGAACTGTGGTTTTTGTAAAATGTAGTTTTCTTCTAATCAACAAACCAACATCGATATCTGGATGCCTTGAAGATGGGTTTTAACAACTCGAAAACGTTCAGCCTACAGAGTAAGTAAAATACCACTTATTCTTAATAAAGATTTTACTGAAAGTCGTTGAATTCACTTAAAAAGTTTATATTAACAACGTAGTTCGTCATGGAACAAGAAATCCAGGAACTTCTCTATCTCTTGCCTTCCGTCTCAATCCTCTCACTCCCATCGCTCTCAAGTATTTTTCCATATCGTGCTCTCGGCCTTCCTCTTCTTTCACTGCTTCTAACTTCTCATTCAGCATCACCCTTTGCATCCTTCCTTCGGCCATTCTTTCGACATGCCCAAGCCAGCTTATTCTTCTCGCCTTGATGAATGTGAGGATATTCTCGCCTTGCAGTATTGCCTCTATTTCAGCATTCTTACGTATTCTCCACACACCATTTTCATAGGCTGGACCGTATATCGTTATTAGTTTTCTCTCAAACACCTTCAGGGCTTTGCTGTCTTCTTGTAGAATTGTCCACGTTTGACATCCATAAGTGACAACTGGCCTAATAAGTGTTCTGTACATTTTTATTTTGATGTTCCTAGTAAGGAGTTTTGTCTTCAGCAGTTTGCTATTTGCAAAATATGCACGATTGCCTAGCATTCCTGCGTTTTATTTCTTATGATATTTTATTAGGCCTACTGCTATTGATCTCAGTTCTCATGTACGTGAAGCTACCTTTTCAAACATGCTTTCTCCTATTTTGACAACTCCCTGTCCTCTGGTGCTCCTTTCCAAATACTTTGTTTTTCCTTCATTTATTTTCAGGCCTGATGTCTTTGCTTCATCCCTAATCTGCAAATAAACTTCCTCCACTGACCGAAGTTCTCAGAAGCTGCAAGATAATAATGTTTAAACTGAAAATACGGAGGTTTATTACAAAGAAGCTCTAAATGTTTTACTGCAAAAAATGCTCCAATTATTAAATTAAATACATAGATGCATCATTAACTAAAGATGTGGAACTGTATTTATACTATGTTGAGCTCTAATAGAGTTAATGTACTCATGCAACAATAAACTACCTACCTTTAAAATTATGTAATTTTACAAATTAAGATTTACCTTACACAGCAGTGATGAGCTGCCTAAAATTGATCCAACAGTGTTTCTATTGCAGTTTCTACAATTACATTTTTAATAATTAAGTCATTCAACCATTACAACATTTCATTGAAAACTTTCATTCTATTAATAAAATCAATTTTTTTAATTCAGATTTTTTATCAGTTTTGTAGTTTCTAAAACTAGATTGTTTGATGCTGTTTTTATAGGGGGATTTATTGTGCCAAACATTGGATACAATATCTCCTGAGACTGCTCCACACAAGCATTATGTTGCATTCCGTTATGTTGAACCTATGACTGAAACCGCATTAACAGAGCTTGAAAAGTAAGTAGTATAAATATTACAAGAGTGTGAGAGATTACAGAAAGTAGGCCTATGTAAAATATACTTATTACAGCAATGCATGAAATCTTACAAAATGAATTATAATACTGTCCATTACAAGAGTGTGAGAGATTACAGAAAGTATATAAAATATACTTAATACAACAATGCATGGCATTTCAAAATTAATTATAATACTGCCCATTAAGGCTGTGCAGGTTTTTGGTCATAATTCTTTTTCGAAGTTTCTTGTATTGAATATTATTAGGGCTTTGAAATGTTGTGTATTGCTGTGAGGAAAAATGCTTTTCTTCAATTATTTTGTAAAATTTGTCAAAGTTGCAATTTTTCGGTTTTTGGGGGCAATTGATCTCACATAATTATGAGTGATTTTAAACTTTTGATCAATTTTTCATAACTAAGACAGTTTGATGAAAAATATGTAATTTTTACAGTTTTTAAAAATGTATTTTGGAAAAAATAATTGCTTTATCGGAGTAAAAAATATGCTATTTTATTCTTTGAGGTTTCTTTTAGTTACAGAAAATTTATCAAAAGTTTAAAATCACTCTGAAATACTCTAGACTAGACAATGTGGGTAGACTGTTCGATCCGGATCCGGCGATCAATTGCCCCCAAAAACAGAAAAATTCCAATTTGAACCCCCATATTTCACAAAATAATAGAAGAAAAAACTTTTTCCTCACAGCAATAGATAACATTTCAAAGTCCCAATAACATTCAATAGAATAAACTTCGAAGAAAAATTGCGCACAAAAAACAAATACCTTGCGCACAGCCTAAATACGGTAGACGTTTGTTGTCTGTTCATCATACTTGAATCACTTCAATTTTCTTCCATTGATGATCATTGTCAAATGCTCTACAAATGAAAAAAGATCTATCACTTGTTAGTTCCAACCGTCTTTAATTTTTGTCAAGTAAAAATCACCTTTTCTATTTCACAATTAAATTGATACTACTTGATAATCAATGATCAATACTCATTTTAAATGATAGTTGATAATTAAATTTGTTAACTAATATAAACTTCAGTACTATTTTACTTGTTATATTTACGTACAGTAAATAAATGTTGAGTTATTTGTAATCAATTCATTGTAAGTACCATGGAATGCGGTTGCACACATTATCATATTCTTAGAAAGTTTATTTTTTAGTTATCAGTATGACTTCATTTTTGAAACTATTTAGTGGGAAATTTATTTGGTTAACGAGTTTTTATTCCATTTTTAATTTTCAGCGATGGTGTGGAGAGAGCTGTGATATTTTCCCAATACCCACAATATAGCTGTGCTACATCAGGATCTAGTTTCAATGCTATCTATTCACACTATTTGAAAAAGTAAGACAATTTTTTCAAGATTCAATAATTACAAACTAGGCACAAAAAATGTTTAAGACTGCTGCAAGCATTGTGTATTAAATAATAAATTGGTTTTAATTATATTACAAAAGGTTGCCATTTTTGTGCATCTAGCAAGATGAATTTATTGAAAACGCTATCTTGTTACTCTCATTTATAGAATATGCTGGCTGTATTAATCTTAATTACGAAGTTGAACTGAAAAAAAGTAATTTCAATTTCATTGGCATTCTGTTTTTGGAAATAAACTCGTTTTTTATTTTAGAAAAACGTTGCTATATTAGATCAATGATAGTGATAATCGATTTTGTTTTTTCATGTAATTTAAGTTTATTATGTGTATTTGGTTTATTTATAGAGGTTTTTTTCTATTTATCCAACCGAAGCTGGATGAAGTATCAAGTTGAACTACACAAGTTAACCTCAACCTGTCTTCCTGTCAATTGATTAGGCCTACCTATTATCACAGAAATTTTGACGTTTTTCGTTCTTTGTAGAGCTCCACCAAACATCAAGTGGAGTGTCATCGACAGGTGGGCAACTCATCCTCTGTTGGTGAAAACTTTCGCTGACCGGATACTGACTGAACTGAAGCAATTTCCGCTTGAAAAGCAGAAGGAAGTTGTCATTCTATTCTCAGCTCATTCGTTACCTCTCAGGGTAAATTTTATTAACTTCATTCGTTCTATAAATCTAGTTGCATGATAGCATTGCAAGCCGAATTTTTGAAACGCGGATGATTTATACAGAGAAAGTGAATACTTTTCTGTACAGTATTTAACATGTCTTTTCTTGAATGTCATCAATTGTTGTTTAATCACATCAGCAAACATACACATCATTCAATTGCAGTGGATGCGTTCTGGGAGCCAACACCGGTCCCCGGTGCACCGGAAACTAGGCGTCTGGTCTATGAACTGTAGTACTTTCAAACCCACCCTTCAGAAGCAGTTTCCGGTACACCGGGAACTAGGCTTCTAGAACGTACACAATATCTGGACGAGTGTGATAATATTTATAAGCTTTTTGCTATAGCCATATTTGTTTTTTCTGCATCATTCTCTTCTTTTAGTAATTTATGACAGAACTATCACTTATGACCATCATTGAGAGCCTAACATCACTTTATAACAACCCCTTAACTTGAAAATAAACGCATTCCATTTCAAGGTGAGTAGATACTATCTGAATCCAAGCTCTATTCAATCATGTCGACGATAAAATAAATTTGAGTGATTTGGTTGTATTTTATATCACTTCATCCGATGTAATCGGGATCGAAATGTAATTAATCATTTCCAGTTTCTGTGAATGATTAATTTGAAAACATGATTGATGGAGAATGATTTCAAAAATAAATTAGATATAAATTTTCCTTGGGCGGGATGATGATCATTACTTTTCAAAACTGTGATGGGTGGGGTGTACTCAAAGATGTAGTTATCAGAAATGATGATCTAAAGAGTTTTTTTCTAAACATTTTCGTTGAAATGAATGTATTAAAAAACAGATATATTTCATCTGTTTTATCTCTGAATGAGTGCTCAATTGCAAATGGCATAATTATCTATTTTGTCTAATCAATTGTAATAAGATGCTTTTATTTCCGTTATAATCATCATTATATTTATTAGGACAGACATGACAAGTAAATGCAGATTGAAAATATGTTCATTTACCGGAACAGGTCAATTCATTTTAGCTTCAATGAGGTGTACTCTTTCATACTAACATTGATAGAACAAGATTGCTTAAATTATGTAAAACTCAAAGTATTGATTGATAATTTTGGGATCTACTAGAACATTGAGAATATAAAAGAAGTAGGCCTAGAACTTTTATAGAGCCTAGATATAATATAGAGCAAATATATGCGTTTTAGGACTACAACACAAAACATGCATTTAATAGTTGAGTAATTTGTAATTGAATTTTCATTTGTGTCTTATTTCAGGCAGTAAATAGAGGTGACCCATACCCTTCAGAAGTGGGTGCCACTGTTCAGCTGGTAATGGATGAACTAGGCTTCTGCAATCCGTTTCATCTTGTTTGGCAATCAAAAGTCGGTCCTTTAGAATGGCTGGCTCCTTTCACTGATGACGCAATCAAAGGTAAAACAGAGCTCAGAGCCCGGTTCTTTGCTGTAAAATCACTTCTCGGTGGTTCGGAACCCACCTAAACTGTATGCCCAACTCATCAATCATCATCCAACTTATTACCAACGCACAGGTCTCAGACCTATGTGGGCTTCATTCTCCAAAAACGTCTTCTATTGATGTTTTCTCAGCATAACATGAAGGTTTTGTTAAGGAAGCAGTCATGGGTGTAAACCTGTTGCTTCCAAATAAATGTTGTTGATATTTTCTTAATGCATTAAAAAGAGCATTCTTGTGAACAATTTGCTTCCATGAAAATAATATATTGAATAAATTAATAACAATGATTAAATTATTAACAATGAGCCTTGTTAATAAATTAAGTACCTATTCAAAGATATTATTATCAAGATTTTTTATTATTGTATTTTTTTTATTATTACTGTTACTTCTACATCTAGTACCATAATTTGTAATGAAAAATAATGTATTGAGTTTGATTCACGACCAGTTTATAACTAATCATTTGAACCAATATTATTATACATTATGTAATGCATTAAAATGATTAAAAGGATCAGAATAATCTGAATAAATTTCAACCTTTCCCTATTAGAACTTCCCGGAATAGCAACTGGAATTTTTCTTGATTTTGTGTTACTAATTTTGAAGATAAAAAATAAGTTGCATTAGAATAAGGAGTTTGAGCAGAATAATACAAAATTTAAAAAAGCCAAATATCTAGAAAGAAAATGGTAATGACTCATCAGTGCCGAACTGTGCGACTAAAAATTTTGTTGGCAACTAATTTCTCGAATTGCTCTGAAGTAAACTGATGGTCATCAGTGATTTCGTCTGACAATTGTGATCAGCATCAGTGTTCTGCTGTCTCTTTACATTGTCTTATCATATTCAGATTCCTATTTATCACTGTACTTCACATCCCGTTACGTCACGGAACAGTGCAGCACGGAAATGTGTGTGTCGACCTTTATAGAAAGCACCTTTGTGATTATTTGACTTGCTGGAGTTGAAAAATGCTCATTATTATAATTGTCTGTCTTTTTATTCCATTTTTTCAGTCAGATCACAGATCATCATTTTAGATGGAAAAATGTTCTTTTTCAACTGTAGGTAAAGTGTTAGAAGCCTTTTTCAGGATATAGATAATTTTTTTTATTTTCGCACTATACAGAAGGAAGAGAAACAAAGCTTCCTCAACTTGACTGAAAGTTGTGGAAGATAAAACTCAATATTCTTTTTTGGATTTCAGGTTATGTGAAACAGGGTAAGAAGAACTTTATACTTGTGCCGATCGCTTTTGTTAATGAGCATATTGAAACGTTACATGAAATGGACATAGAATACTGTCACGACCTGGGAAAAGAGGTAAGCCACCAATTTTTATTCATTCACATTTGGCATGAATTCATGCATTCGTGATATTTTAAACAACAAAACCCTTTTTTATTTCTGACGATGCCCACATGAGTTCGAGACTTGTGCGTGGGTAATGAGGTGAATGATTGTACATAAATGCCTGATGGTGGAGCGGGAAACTGCTTGAAAAGTCTTCCCAATTTGTTTCAGACCAATTTTAGAATCTATATAATAAAACATTTCAAAGTTTAAAGCCATTTATACAGTCAATTCTTTGAGAACTAATTTCAATAAAATTTTCACGTGTATTAGAAGATGAAAATTACCAATAGGGGAAAACAGTTATTAGATTCTTTTACATTTGACACTTGTTTTTAGCGTAAATTATTATTTTTTTAATTACATTTTGGAAAGTAAAGGGATTGATTTCAATTGTTAAAATTATAATGAGTTCTTAGTTTTGACTTGATCAAGGCTCGCGGCGTTGTCCCTTTGTCTGTTGGTATGAATGACAATAAATTTTGTAAGCTTTACCAATCAACTTCAAATCTTTACACATATCCTTCCAAACTATACAGTTCCAGTTTGTTGCCAATAGAATTGGCCTACTCCTTCATCTTTTATTGTAAAAAACATATCGCCACTAAGTTATAGGATCTAGGTTAGTTTTGACTAGCAAAAACCAAAACATTGCACAGCTAGTCCAGTCACGGGAGGCGAAAAAGTGACTTTTTCGTAATTAAAAACCTATGCCTGGTACGTATTTCAGGGTGCCCCAAAACATCGAAATTCCGGCACTGTTTTCAGCTAATTCACGTCCAAAATGAGCATCGTAAGATAGTTATTTATGTATTAAGAGCGTGAAGCGCGACTTTATCGCTCGAGCCAAAACATTTACTGCGCGACGCGTAGTGGAGCGCAGTAATTTTGCGAGAGCGATAAAGAAGCTTCACGCGCGATTTGCATACAATATTTTTCCTAAAACTGCAGTTCTGGATTCCAACACAATAAAAGCTTCTAGTTTGTAACATCACAGACCATGCGCGGATTTGGTTAGCGTTCGCCTTTTTTGAGGTTATGTGAATTTCACGGATTCCGTGATCCACCAATGAGAGGACATCAAAATCAAAACAGAAGCGTAAAGAAAACAGCTGGCGAGCGTAAAGTACTTTACCGCTTGCTGAGCAGTAAAGAGGTATTTTACAATTAGTTTTCAGTACGTAAAGAACTACTTTACGAGCAGTTGCAGGAATTAGCTATTTGTGTAACTAGTGCCCAAAGTAGCTCTGCTGCATGAGTGAAATGCATTACGCACGTGCTAAAGGCGAGTGCGGAATAGCTTCTCGAGTGCAGCAAAGCTACTTTAGCACGAGTTACACATTAAATTTTTCCTACAGTTGGCACACTTGGAGTGCGACAAAGTTAAATGATTGTGGCAAAGTAAAATAGTGCAGGAATTAGCTGTTTTGCGTACTATAATGAGTGCATAAATAGCCGCTTGGTTAGGTAACTATAGGAAATAGTTATTTGTGTAACTAGTGTGCAAAGTACCTCTTTGCCAAACAAGAGAAATCCATTATGCATTACAGACATTATAGTCTATACGGGTTTTGCTATTCATTTTTATATTTTTTAAGTGTATTTTGATATTTATGACACGTGAATAAATTAATGAAATTGAAAATTGAGTGCGGAAAAGTTTATAGAGTGCAGCAAAGATACCTTCAGCACGAGTTACTATCAAATTTTTTGTATAGTTGGCACACCTGGAGTGCGTCAAAGTAAAATGAATGCGGCAAAGTCAGCTTGAGTGCGGCAAAGTGAAATAGTGCAGGAATCAGCAGTTTTGCGTACTATAATGAGTGCTCAAATAGCTGCTTTGTTACATAACTGTAGGAAAAAACCATTCTCATCTTCTTTTAGTACACCAATTTCACAAGAGAATGATAATCAAATTCAATCTCCTAGACTAGTGATGGGCAAAGTACGGCTTGCAAACTAGTCTAATCCGGCCTACGACATGGTTTTGAATAAAACCTCAAATCACAAATATGAATTCATGATATAAAAAATCTATGTAAAATAGAAAATATATTATAATATATAATTCCCGCATTGCTAGATTGGATAAACAATTTCATTGCATTTTTCACTTTCAAATTTATTTCTTTTTTGCATCAATATTATTATTACTCGCGGAACACAGATCAAACTATTATTGAAAGCAATTATTTATGAGATATATGAACTTAATAGAAGATTATTTACAATTAATCGAATCTATATTATATAAAAATGAATGTGTGTATGTATGTTTGTATGTATGTATGTTCCCAGTAAACTCCGAAACCGCTGAACCGATTTGAATGAAATTTTCAGGGACGATGTAGAATAGTCCTGAGATGGTTCCTGTGAAGTTTGGGAGTTCATGATGCCCCCCATTTTTTTCTGGGGGGCAAAACGTAGGCTACTGTACCTCTTAATATTTATGTGTCCTAATTGAACTCAGAATCCGCTGAACCGATTTCAATGAAATTTTCAGTGACGATGTAGAATAGTTCTGAGATGGTTCCTGTGAAGTTTGGGAGTTCAAAGCCCCCCCCCCCATTTTTTTTCTCCGGGGGTTAGGGGGGGGGCATACTTATACTTTGATATTTTGTGTCCTAACCGCTGAAGCGATTTCGATGAAATTTCTGGCACAATGTACAATAGTCCCAAGATAGTTTCTGTGAAGTTTGGCAGTTCAAAGCCCCCCATTTTTTTCTCCGGGGGGGAGGGGGGCATACTTATACTTTGATATTTTGTGTCCTAACCGCTGAAGCGATTTCGATGAAATTTTCTGGCACAATGTAGAATAGTCCCAAGATAGTTTCTGTAAAGTTTGGCAGTTCAAAGCCCCCCATTTTTTTCTCCGGGGGGGAGGGGGGCATACTTATACTTTGATATTTTGTGTCCTAACCGCTGAAGCGATTTCGATGAAATTTTCTGGCACAATGTAGAATAGTCCCAAGATAGTTTCTGTAAAGTTTGGCAGTTCAAAGCCCCCCATTTATTTCTCCGGGGGGGAGGGGGGCATACTTATACTTTGATATTTTGTGTCCTAACCGCTGAAGCGATTTCGATGAAATTTTCTGGCACAATGTAGAATAGTCCCAAGATATTTTCTGTAAAGTTTGGCAGTTCAAAGCCCCCCATTTTTTTCTCCGGGGGGGAGGGGGGCATACTTATACTTTGATATTTTGTGTCCTAACCGCTGAAGCAATTTCGATGAAATGTTCTGGCACAATGTAGAATAGTCCCAAGATAGTTTCTGTGAAGTTTGGCAGTTCAAAGCCCCCCATTTTTTTCTCCGGGGGGGAGGGGGGCATACTTATACTTTGATATTTTGTGTCCTAACCGCTGAAGCAATTTCGATGAAATTTTCTGGCACAATGTAGAATAGTCCCAAGATAGTTTCTATGAAGTTTGGCAGTTCAAAGCCCCCCATTTTTTTCCGCGAGTGGGGGGAGGGGCTGCTTACTTACCCTTTGATATTTTTGTGATCTAACTGCTTTTGTTCCCTTTGATATTTTTCTGGTACAATAGTCCCAGATAGTTTCTGAAGTTTGAGAAATCAAAGTGCCCCTCACCCCCTGAGTGATGGGACGGGGGGGGGGGGGGGGTCAAAGAAGTGAAATTATGAATATTACAATTTGGAAAAAACGATTTTGATGTAGATTTGAGGTGCAATGCAGTATAGTCTTGAGATAGTTCCTGTAAAATTCGGAGTTCAAAGTGCCCCATTGTTTCTGGGTGGTGAGGTGTGGGGGGGGGGGTTGGGAGTCATACTTTTTTAAATATTTTTTTTACTATTCGGTAGATCTTTTTTAAGAAGAACTAAAATATTGATTTTACATTTTTAAAACTTCAAGCTTAACTTGAACTTATTTGTAAATATCAATCTCAATATCAATATCCATTTACAATCTATATTTTTCAAAAACATGTACAATTAATAAAATTCCTGAAAATATATTGTTACAAAATATGTACAAAAATTAGGTGTTTTTATTTTGGCATAGCCCGTCTACCTGCCCCACGCATTCCTCATTATCACAGCCCACTATGCCCCCTCTCATTGCTGCCACTGGCGTAGCAACGCACGCCGGGTACCGCTAGTATATTATATTATTAGAAACTAAGTTCGAAAGCAAATCAAGTTACATATTTTGCGGCCTTGTCAACTTCCTATTTTGTCAAAATCCGCGTAGTTGGAAACAATGGCTCAAACATATCGTTTGAGACCTCTTAATCTCATACTTCTACTTTTATTCTTCTCCTATACTATGCCAATTTTTTCATCATTTGATCCTTTTTCCAAAATAATATCAACGGTAGTTATCGGTCATATTGAATCATTTTTTCTCTTTATTTTTTCACTAATAAAGTACGATATTATTTTTGCAGGTTGGAGCTGAAATGATACGACGCGCTGCGGCTCCCAACGACCATCCTCTGTTCATATCAGCAATGGCCGATCTAGTTGTCACAAATCTGAAGCAAGATCGCAGTATTAGTCCGAAATTTCTCAATCGGTGCCCTCACTGCACTAATCCAAAATGCTATGAAGCTAAACGGTGGTATGCTAATTTGTGCAAGAACAAGTGATCGTGATATATTGTTCGTTTGAACGTTACTCCGTCATTAATCCATAAATAGTGCAATATCAGGTTGACTTCTGTAGAACTATTGGTTGCGTTCAGGGGAGCCGTACTATTTACCGGTGCACTGGAAACTAAGTCAATAAAGGCCAAAAAGCGGGCTGATGTCGGGAATTATTGGAAAGAAGCTGAATTTCTCACAGTTGTTGAGACACAAAAAAGTATCCCCCCTCAAAGTGCCCGACCCTTCGCCGCTTGCTTAACCTGGAAAAATTCGCAAATCCAATCCTAAGCCAATATCTCAGTAGAGAATCGTCGCAGAATCGTTATAGTGATCTCTTTTATTAACGTTATTATCGACCTAAACTCTATATTTACAGAGCTATTTGCAAAATTCCAAAAAAATTTATTTCAAGCTAATTTATTGTGAACCGTCATATTTTTTGGGAAAACCTCGGCAGTTTTTCAAGAAAATCTTTCAGATAAAACTTTTAGCGCGTTATAATAGCTTTAAAATGATTTATTGATTGATGGGCTTACACCTTATTGAGGAGTTTCACAACATTTTACAGTTCCAGACCTCAGCTTCAGATTCTTTCTAATTATACCCGATAAAAAACCTTTATTTACTGGACTGTATGTGATTCTGGTCTGGTATGATTGGTCTATTCAAAATCATAGACGATTATTCACAAATCGGGCGCAATAGTTTCCGGTGCACCAGACATCGGTGCGGCTCCCATGAATGCAAACATTAGGTAGAATGAATCTCTTCTTTCCATCTCACAAAGTGAGGTATTAGTACAAATGTAGAGTCTATATTATACGCGACGGGTCAGCATGCTTTGTCATTTTTGTCGAGACCTATTCAAGAGAAAAATATGCATAGACTGATATCGATTAGACAAGTTTTGTACTATATATCACAATCAGATCAGTACAAACAGTGCTGTATTATTTATTTATTGTAATCTACAACTGATATTTATTATTGTGTTATCATTGTCATCTATAAAAATTAAAATGCCATGAATTAATTGTTACTATTTACCGTGTACTATTCACTGTATGCAATAAATTAAGATAACTACTCCAATTAAAGCTATTGGATTAAAAATTTTTTCCATTCAATACAGGTCTACTTTTTTGTGAATTATGGAAAGTATTATAGCATTGTTTGTATATAAGGCCTGATAACTCTGAGCTAGTCAGCTCACACGATTTTATTAGAAAGTAAAAGAAATATTAAGAAATGTCTCCAGAGGAATTCGCCAAACTTTTCAAGCTATTCCTCTCATCAAAATAATGAATATATTATTAGTATATATTAATATAATATACTTTTTTTTTTTTTTTTTTTTGAGGATGAAGCCCACATAGGTCTGAGACCTGTGCGTGGGTAATGAGTTGGATGATGGTGATTGATGAGTTGGACCTACAGTTTTAGGTGGGTTCCGAACCACCGGGAAGTGATTTTACAGCAGAGAACAGTGTCTTTTTTGCTGGCCAATCTAATCGGTCACCGTTACGAACGGGACCTACGAGAACGCAGCTTATCTCTCTGATTGAGCAGATACCAGCTACGGCTCGCGGCTATCACTTCTCTAATATATAATAATACTATAACACTTCCCATACTATAATATAATATATTATAGTTTATATAAACATAGTTCTGGAAACGCTTCATTACAGAAATGAAGTTGGTTGGAAGTTGGATGTACGGAGCACACGGCTTTTGTACTGTTGCTTTCAACAGTTATTCTTGTGTGTTCTGATCCAATAAAACACTAATTTATGAAATTTGGTTACATTTTAGGATTTGTGCAATTTCACATTTTATTTTCAGGATTAAATTCTTTACAAGCTTCATTTTTTTTGAGGATGAAGCCCACATAGGTCTTAGACCTGTGCGTGAGTAATGAGTTGAATGACGGTGATTGATGAGTTGGACCTACAGTTTTAGATGGGTTCCGAACCACCGGGAAGTGATTTTACAGCAGAGAACAGTCTCTTTTTTGCTGGCCAATCTAATCGGTCACCGTTACAAACAGGCCCTACGAGAACGCAGCTTATCTCTATCTGATTGAACAGATACCTGCTATGCCTCGCGGCTATCACTTCCCTAAATCTATACACACTTTTAGAAATCTATTGGATTATTGACAAATAACTGATTTAATTCATTTCAAATTTTAAAAATCCTGGTTTATGCATATTCTGTAAAATATTTCTATGATTACAATAGTTACAGACCCTTACCATGGTTCATTGGACTTTTCAGTTCATTTTACATGAAACCTATCCAATGAACCTCCTATAATGCCCCTGGTTTAATAGAGAGATTACCCTGCTAAGGCAAGAGAGAGACAAGGCTAGGCGTAATCATCTTAGGACTGGTTGTAATACAGACTTTGTGCACTACAAAGCTCTCAGGAACAAGTTGAGATCTACATGCCGAAGAGCTAAGATTGAGTATTATGGTCGACTTTTTGAGGGGAGGCAATCCACATCGGAACTGTGGAGGAATGTTCATAAGGTCAAGGTGGTCCCACCCAAGACCAAGTCCACTTCTGTTAATATTCCTTTGGAAGAGCTTAATAATTTATTTTCTACTCCATCTCCTCCTTTGTCATTTGCTCACCATTCACTGAACTGTATCATGATCAATCAATTCAGCCACACACTTCCACAGGAAAAATTCTTCTTTGCATATGTTCATCCTGAAAAAGTCTCCTCAGTCATCCTCTCAATCAAGAAGAATAATAAAGGTGTTGATAATATACCTGTATCCTTTTACAAAATTATTTTACCAATTATCATACCTGCTATCACTCATATATTCAACTTCTCTCTCCAAATGGGAGTTTTTACCACTCTGTGGAAGCGTTCTCTAATATGTCCAGTCCCAAAAATTAATAATCCATCCATTCCACAAGATTTTCGTCCCATAAATATAGTTTGCAGCATTTCTAAAGCACTTGAGAGAGTAGTGCATGAACAAGTAACAAAATACCTAGAATCTTTCAACTTCTTTGATTTATACCAGTCTGGCTTCCGCACTCACCATAGTACCTCCACAGCCCTATTGAAAATTACTGATGACATTCGAAATGCAATGGATCATCGTTCTTTCACTCTTCTTGTTTCATTCGATTTTTCAAAAGCCTTTGATAATGTTTGTCATTCTGTCCTCCTCCATAAACTTTCTTCTCAATGTAATTTGTCATCATCTGCAATTTCCTGGTTCAAGTCCTATCTTACAAATAGACATCAGTGTGTCAGGATGGCTGATGAGAAGACTTCTGGGTGGTTGCCAGTGGTTGCAGGCGTCCCCCAGGGTACAATTCTGGGTCCCCTTCTCTTCTCTGTCTATGTAAATAACCTCTCATTAATCTTCCATGATTTGTCTTATCATATTTATGCTGATGACCTTGTCTGCTACAGTCATTTCCCTTCAGGTCACTTTTCTCATGCCAATAATGCTGTTGCTGCTATGAACGTGAACATATCATCTCTGGTTATATGGGCAAAGGCACATTGCCTGAGCCCTAATGCTAACAAATGCAAAAGTATCATAATTGCTTATGATACGCACGGTCATGTATAATACTTCATTCACTGTTACAGCTGCTCGAATGTGGAACAGTCTTGCATCAGAGCTTATTTTTTCGCCTTCTTTCAAAACTTTCAAATCACGGCTCTTGTTATCCTTGATTAATGATACATTGGCATAAAATCTTTCAAAATTGCTTTTATTATCATTTTCTAATTATCACTTAACTTTTCTTTTTTTTGTTTTCAACCTTCAAATAATTACTTTCTGGAATTAGTTATGATTATTATAATTTCTTCTCATTTTTATATTTATTATTTCACATGAAAATGCATAATTTATCTTATAATTTAGTTTTGTAATGTGTTACTGAATCTAGGTATCTGGATGGTAATTATTTTTCAAATGTTTTGTAATTATTATCTTTATTCTGTAATTATATATTCTGTAACTATTATTTCCAATACTTTGTATTTATTTATTATTTTGTAAAATCAAATAATTTGTAAACTGTATGTTACAATAGGCGAAAGCCTTGTGACAATTGACAATAAAATCTATCTATCTATCTATCTATCTATAATGAGACACTCGAGATTTTAGATTGAATCAATTGATGGAATAGCTGCCAAGGTCAGCCAGCTTTATTTCTGCAACTAAGCGTTTCCAGGCCTATGTTTATTTAAACGTTTTCCTTCATTTTTATAAGTGGAATGCGTTGTCGCAGTGTGGCAGATTCCCCCTGAAACACTCTGTATAATGGAAAGGGTTCAAATAAGTATATTTTATAAAAATAATATGGAAAGGTTTATTTTTTTACAAAATATCTAGTTTATTCATTTCATAACAATCAGTCATTACAATACATTGAGGAAAAGACTTATGTTGAATAATAAGACTTGGTTTTACATTAAAGGATAAAAAACTGTTATAGTTTATATTTATGTTGTATTTTGTTAAAATAATTAATTTTGACTTCTTGGATTTCCTAGAAAATTGATGGAATTTAATAATTTGGTTTAGTAGTATTTTTTATGAATAAATGATTGATTTTCAACGCTTTGCACATGTTATTCCACTTCTACCCAGTATAATTGTTATATTGTGATGCTACTATGAGCTCTAAACATTTAAATTCTCGGTGCAAGGTTGAAGTAAGGGTGAGTGATGGTACGGAATAGGTGATAGTTTAATCTTATCTATCAATAAAAGTGAGAATTGGTTGAAAAAGAAAAATGAGTTTAAAAAAAGAAAAACTACTACGATTTTGAATTTTCCGTAAGAACCAATGGATTAGAAAAGGACATGAGTTGTATAAGTGAGTGCTGCCTATCTTGTCTAACATTGGTTCATGGGAGCATCACTGGTAACCGGTTAAATGTTACCGGTAGCGTCTCGTCTGTTAACAAATTTGATTAGATCTTTATGCCTCCGGTAACATTAAATTTACCGTTTACCGGTAAGGCACCCATGAACTTGATATCGTTAATATCTTATTTAGATATTTGTGAAACAAACAATCAGTGTCGGATTAGCCACGAGGCAGCATAGGCAGCTTGCCTACGGCCGCAGCGTCTTGCAAGCCGAGGAAAAATATTTTATAGTTCAAGTATGCAATGGTTCTACTCACGGATAAGTACGCTGGGCATGAAACAAAGATTTTATGTATGAACTAATGATATCTCTCCCGCGAAAAAGCTGGTACTTTAAAAAAATCAAGCCGATAGCCAGGATTCGCATCATTCAAGTTGAAATGTTCTTCTCTAAAAAGAAACAAATATTATTTCTTTAATTTTTTGTCAGTTTAAAAAAATAGCCTGATAGCACGGTTATTCAACCACATTTTCCGACCTTAAATTTCGCTCTTGAGAAATACAGTATATAATTCAGATAGTTGAGGGGGGCTGCCGAGAGCCGCGGGAGCTCTAAATCCGGCACTGCGTACAATCTACAATGAAACTGGAGGATGTTTCAAAAACAATGAAAGAGCTGAAATGGAAATGGGCGGGTCATAATGCAAAGGTGGCGGATGGAAGATGGATCAGAAAAGTAACTGATTGAGAACCAGCGTGGCAGCATGGAGAAAAAGAAGAGTTGGAAGACCAAAAGTCAAGTGGAAGGACGACATTGTTGAGGTAGCAGGAAAATACTGGATGGAGGTGGACGGAAATAGACAAATATGGAAAATCCTGGGGAGAGGCCTATGCTCGGATAATGGGCCTAGTTTCCATGTATAGTGCAATTAACTTTAAAAGAAGAAAAGAAATACAATAAGATTAACATTTTAATTTTCTTCTGATAATGTTTACTGTTTATTATTTTGTTCAATCATGTTATTTTTTTTACATCATTGCTGGTACTGTACTGAAAAATAAACAATGCCAGTATTATGAAATGAAGATTCCTTATTTGTTTAAAAGCCCTTTTACAAGTGGGAACGCAGCTCTGCGTATAGTTGCTTTTTGCATTTAGATTTTTTGTAGATTACGTCTTGGAGACTCCAGTTAAGGAGTAAAAGACACGTCAGATCAACATACCATAATTACTAATCAATTAGTTGAGGTGAGGCTTAATTTTGATGTGAAAGGAACTCTTATACACTATAAAAAGCTTTGTCAACTAAATATTTTTTCAATTGTTTTTTGAATATTTCTTTTTTTCAAGACTTTAAAAACTGCGGTAGCTTGTTTTAGTTTCCTACCAATTTAACTAGGTTTTTGTTTGAATAAGCTAGTGATAATCTCCTCGGCTTCTTTATTATAATCGTGTAAGTCAAGATTTTGGTTAATATCATTCGTTTTTACATATAAAGTAGCTTCATAAACATATAAGCAGGGTACAGTTAGGATACCAAGTCTCTTGAACAACGGCCTACATAATCTATTTACTCTTTCTATACACCTAACCGCTTTCTTTTGGATCTTAAACACCCTATCAAGATAGCATACCTAATATCATTTTGGGAAGCATGGCCTTAGAGGAGGTCTAATCCTCTCGATGAAAAATATGAATGGATTGAAACACAAACTCGTTTCTATTTGAGGAATATGTTTCTGCTTTACAAAAATATGAGTCGCACAAGCTATATGTTCCTATTGTTTGTCCTTGGGTATTAACAGTTTGAAACTAAAATAAACCGTTACAACGGAGTATCCAAGGACTTGACGGATTTACATAAAATAATATTATTGAACGAGCGTAGCGAGTTCTTAGTTTTGACTTGTGACTCGTGACTGGAGGCTCGCGGCTTTTTCTGTATGTTTGTGTGTATTGACGATAACTTTCGAACGCTTTGACAAATCAACTTCAAATTTTAAACACATCTTCTTGGAACCATGAACCATGTACAGATCAAGTTTGTTTGCCAATGAAATTGACCAACTCCTTCATCCTTTTTGATGCGAAACAAAAGGATAGGTTCTCAGCCCTTCATTAATTTATCTATACTACATTCTTATCATTAGTATATTACTAGATATTTATTATTATTATAGAAAATAGTTGTTTTCACCATATTGAATTTGCAATAGATTTCAAAATAAATATTTTGAGTTATCATCAGCTGTAAGTGAATAAATGCGATCTGGCTTTTTGTAGAATCTCTATCAGCTGATATACTAATTTAATTTCATTGCCCTGATATAATAATTAAAGGTATATGAGTACGGTAGGTCTTTTTTGTGGAAAATAAATCTTTGTATCAGAGCATCGATGAACTTGAACTTCAAGTGATAGATGATGTCTTGTGAATTTTATTTAAATCATCAGTATCTTCAAAACAGCCGTTTTTCGTTACCATCTTCCCCTACGATAAGCTTCCCAAATGAGTTTCCTTTTCCAAAATTGGTTGTTTGCAAGCGAGTTTTCCAGCCCGTTGGGCTCACTAGTTATCAGTTGTGCTAATAGGCATAATCAACTTCTTTGATTTCTATAAACATAATTATATGCTTCTAGATTCAAAAAAATGCAGATAGGCTGTTCTTGAGAAAGTTTTGTTTCATCCTCTTCTTGTTCAACAGATCTCATAATATATCATGCCTCAATATTTTCTATTTTTCCTTTTTAATTTGACAGTTTAAAATGATTTAAGAAAATATTTCAACACAATCAAAAATGAAAATATCAACGCTTGTACACTAAAAAAGTGAATAAATGGGCTAAGCAGCAACCTTCGCAATATTCTTCAATTGTTTGTATTCGAAATGGACCAGTTGTGTAACGTTTTGATTTTCACTAGCCAAAACTAACGTAGAGCTAACAGTGGAAATCTGTTTTACATCATAATTATTATTATTCTTATAGTCGGTATCCAAACTCCAAAAACAATATCGATCTCATTTGGAATATGAGGAAGCTATATACCAAGTTCCAAGAGTCTAGTATCTTCCTTTCAAGCGCTAGAGTACAGACAGACGGACAACGGAACGATTTCAATAAGGCCCTGTCGGGTCCTTAAGAACTGCATTGGCTTGAATGCGAATTTCATCATGGGATGGTTGGATAGGGAAGAATGTGACAAAAATATGCATATTTAATAATGTTGCTGTATTTGACACGTGATGAGTTGTTTAAATACAAAATAGGTGTATCGATACAAATGGAAGATTACAAATTGAAACGAGAACATTTCCATGATAAGAATAAAAGTACAAACATTCAGTATAATATTGCACTTGAAATAATATTATTGAAAAAAAATGTTGGAAGCTTCCCAATTTACTTCAAACATGTGTCATAAAGTTTTTATTGGAATGCATGAAATTTTGAAATCATGTTCAAGAGGTCACAATAGATTGATTTATTTATTTCAAGTTGAGACAAGCCATGGAAATTTATTACAATTTTTTAATTGTGCTAATTATCATACAAATTCACGGCATCATTCCCAGTGACCTCTACAATTAATCTACAAAATCTATTAAATTTACATGGAAAGTTAACAGTATTCTATTTAAAATGTAACTGAACCATGATTAATCGAGCAAAGTACTGTAGCTTCAACATTTCAAGAACTGATCTGGGAAATCTGTGTCCCACCAACCAGGAAATTGAATCAATACCATTGAAAATATAGCAATAAAATGAACAAAAAACTTAATTTGGATTTCAAAGTTCAATGTTCAAATTGAATTGATACATTTTCGATAACGATAAATCTCATGGAGAAGAATAACAGATGAGAAATTGGATTTAAATAATCTCTTTAATTGACTAGATTTCATCATTTCAATGAAATGTTTATAAGTTTCGTTCAGAAATCACAAGGCTACAGCACTTCCCCAACATACACATCATTAAATTAATTGTATTGACTAGATTACCACATGTTTTCGATAGAACATCTAAGTTTCATTCTAAAAGATCGGCTCAATATAAAAAGATCTCAACTCACACAAGAGTACAAAATATCAATTATAAAATTTAAAGAATACATTAGCTCAATATTATTTACAAATACATAAGATTCTCAACAAAAAATAATAAATTACATTAATAGGTTTTGAATATGTTTCACACTCTTCGGAAAATTTCAAAGACGAAAACATGATCTAGAAATACATAATATAAATTGAAAAGATTATTTAATTTTTTTAAATTGTAGAAGAAGCAACTTAAATTGACAGTCCTTAAAATTGATCTTAGGATTCGTTACTGATAAGACATTTTTAATGTATCATACATCAGGTAACAATGCAATATAAAACCATGATACATCGAGACACCTGAGCAATACAACCTAGAATAAAATATTCAATAGATAGAATTCCAATTTTCAATTATTGTTTGTAACAATAGTTAACAGCTTCAGAATAGTGATTGAAAATGCAGCGAAAGAGAAGTTACACAATTATCAATCAATAAAAAATACAATTCATATAGTTTATAAATTATTACAACATTTATTGGAAAAACAACATATCCGCAAAGAAATATCTGTGCGCGGATAATAATAATAATAATAATATAACTTATTCAAGATTAGTGAATAAGCTCAGCTATATGGAAATCAAAATAGAAAGAGATCTCAAGCAAAATAATCATTTTGTTATTAAGACACAATTGTGAAAATTGATTATCTATGATTATATTATCTCTTGATAAGAGCTATGGTGAAAAATTGGTGATAAAACATGTCAATTATTTAAGGATCTCCCATATGTGTCGATAAGTCTGAAAACGTTTTTTAAAAAAACTAATAAGATAATTTGAAATTACAGTTAACAAGCACGGTCATTGTTAGAAGACAAGATTGATACATTGGAATTCACATTTGAAAACTATTCACAACTTTTATTGGGCCACATATTAACAATTTCAATTTCCATATTAGAAATATCTTGATTAGATCTATAGAATATTGAGTTTGAAACAGTTCATATAAAATATTATATGATACGTATAGCATTTACTATTGTTTGAGTTTTCAATGGAACATTTTAGAGCCTAGAAAGCTCTTTGATAACTTCTTGGAAAATCTGTGATCAATGTTGTGCTATACTGCTTTTAAATTAAAAAATACATAGTAATTGAATGAGATACAACTATATGAGATAAATAATTCAGAAGCTATCTATAATTATGCCACTCCATATAGAGAAATACAAAAGTGTAAGAAATGCTCTACCCTATTTCATAGTTAGATATCAAAGAGTTAAATATATTTTTACAACTTACTTACATAACAGTTTGGAGTCAACCTTTAACCATCAATTTATCTTTGGCAATAATAAATTCAACTGACCAATACAGGAAAACAATGACTTCAACAAAACAGCATCAACACAATTCTATGCAACAATAATAGGCAAGCAAAAATATGGTTACAGACCAAATTCAAAGTTTTTTCAAGTCAATTTGCAGAGTATGTTACGTTTATAAATTATACAATAATTGGTCAGAAAACATTTTCTTAGCACCACTGCAAGGGTATGTGAATAATTCGATTAACAAATAAATATTTTCTACAGTATTCCTTAGTCAACGTTAACTACTAATAATAATGGAAATAGTCATTCTGTAGTTTGTTAGACAACACAGAGTTTTTAACATGAATTCATTGTAGGGATTTGTTACGATTTTCTATTCCCTTTAATAAATTCAGAATAGGTGGTGATTGGATGAATATTGTCATTTACTAATGTTCTTATCAGGATTTGTATGTGCGAATCACATCACGTATGACAGCTCGACATAGCGGACAATGACCTCCACCTTTTCCTCTCCACTGCTGAACAGCACATTCATAACACATGCACATGTGTCCACACATATAGAGCACTGAATCTATGGGACGTTCATAGCATATGGAACATTCGCTGCCTGACGGAGCGCTCACTGACGTTTCGGCCCACTCTCGCATGTTGGGCGTTGAATCCACTGTCGTATACGAAGTTGCACTGACGGGCTGCAATACAAATAAAATACATTAAAACAATCTATAAAAGACAAACAGATTTAAAATATTTCACAATAATCACAAAAATTGGGTCAGCTGGAAGAAGTAGATACAGCTACACCTACACAATAACCTTCATCTCTGGTAATCATCTATATACTATATTCAGGAAGAAAATTCATTACATCGTTCAAGATCTTTCAAGGGGAGCAAAATGAGCCCCATGAGAAAAATAACAACTGTCCATAACAACGAAATCTGGCTTCCTTAATAACTTTTGAACGAAAGGTTATAATCAATAATCAAATGATGTAAAAAAATCGACATTGTAAGGAACGCCTGAAAGAAAAGAAACATTGTTCTGCGCTAATCGCTTTGTAAACAATGCTTCCGGTTTTATTGATAGTATGTGCTGCAACGAGGTTGTAAATTAACTCGTTGTTTCTCTTTTTCCTTGATTGTCTTTCTCAGGTTTATTTGTCGAGTGCGTCTCTGGGACGTTCGTGCATAGTAGAGAATCTTCTAGAATATGTTCTGTGTAAATAGAGACATTGAGAGGCCTCTGGAAATTGCTAGTATAAACAAGAACAGTATCAAAAGTGATCCTTCTTAACAGTAGTTGAGTTGTCATTCGAACGTTAATGTGATAAAGTGACAGTGACAGACTTCCTTCACAGTGTACTCATTCGTATTGCTATTTCTATGAATGGTGATCATATCAAATACAGTATACAAAGTGTTCCATTTCTTTATTGAGTGTTCAATTGTTTTTAGAAATTTTGTTTTATATCATTAAACAGTTTATTGGATAGTTATTTATTAAATTATTGATCGGCCTACTGACAGTTAGTAATTAGTTTTTGTACAGTGATATAGAAATTTCATTATTAGTAGAACGTTAGTAAACTGTCTGTTTGTTATAGGGTTTCTTGTTTGATATAACTGGTTAGTGCATGTTGTAAGTAATTTGTGCAAATAAAGTGCGAGTGTTACTTTTAAGTGTTGCCAGCATTATTTTAGAGATAAAACCCGTAAAAATATATATATACAATAACAATAATAATAATAATAATAATAATGTAGTCTGCTTTGCTACGGGTAGAGATTGATAGTTGTCTCGATTGTGTAAAGAGCAGACAAAACGTAGAATTATAAAATTGATAGCACTTTCACAAAGCGATCTATACTCTAGCTACTGGTGTTTAGACTTATCTCGTTCTAGTCTAGCACTGGTGTACACTTGCGCAGCATGAGTGCAAATTACAAGAGAGCTGTATCAATAAGTATCAGTCAGTTTGGGACTTTGATATTGTTACCTGCTATAGGTTTCTTTGATTTATAGATTTATAACAGAATCGCAAATAGTAAGAGAATTATAGTAGTTTATGCAAAGATTGTATTATGACTGCCATTAAGCCAAAATTGATCTGTAAGTTAGGACACGAGCGAAAGGAATGCAAAGAAATGAAATCGTTGCATACACTAATTTATATTAACTTGCGTTTTCAAAACTCGGAAACGTTCGGCTAAGTGTGATTACAATAAATTATTATATATTCACAATTTAAAACTGACTGCAAGTCGTTAAATTTACAATAAAAAGTTAATATTAACAACGCAGATCGTTACGAAACAAGAACACTATTTTATCTATGACTACCAATAACTTACAAATCACTTGGATAACTTACTCTAACGTAACCCAGAATGCCCTATTGCTTCCAATCAGTTATGCGTTCGAAAACAAATTGAAACTGAATTTGACTTTGAAATGCTTTTGTGGGGATTCTCAATGGTCTATAGCCTATTTTAAAAGTGACACCAATTGCATAACAGCTTCATTATAGAATGGTTTTGATTAGTCGAGAATAAAGACAATATTTTGAAATTAATTCCTAACCTCTGCTGACTACTATACTAGAATAAAAAAGAGATGTACCGTCTATTTGCAACTCACCTCGATGTACGTATGACTATAGGTAGAAAGTAAAGTGGCAGAGGTAGTTGGAGTGTCTGGAGGATGATGAGACTGTGGAGGCGGCAAATTGACAACGAGCACAGTGCCGCCTCCCACATGGCCGCCCCCCAGCTGCACCAGCTCGGCCGGTGTGCTGTGACCTGGCGCGCAACATCGAGAATCGGGAAGAGCCACTCTCAGGCCTTGTCTGACCGAAAGGGCCGGCGCATTTGGACTCCGAACCACCAGTCCAGGCTCTTCTCTTGGTAACGGCGACGCGACACCTGCAAACAAACACTACATTAAATTTTGCCACTCAAATTATACACTCAGCACTCGGCTAATACAGCCAAATCTAATTATTAAATACTAGCAGGTTGTCCGATTCAGTTGAGTCAGCATACCAGAACATGACATAATTTATCTACAAATTTCATTTAATAGCCTTTTTTGTTTTTAATCTCTTCTTCTTTTTTCGCCTCCCCCTTCTGCCTCCTCATCTTCACTCCCTCTTCTTCGTCTATTTTTTTCTTCTTCCCCTTCTCCCTTTTCCTTCTTCTTTTTCTCCTTCTCCTTATTCATCTGATTTTTCTCTTCTTTCTTCTCAATCTTCTTTTTCTATTTTTTCCTACATATTCTTCTCTTCCTTCTTCCATTCTCGTCTTTTTCTTTACCTTCTTGTTCTTCTTAATTTTTTTCCTTATTCTTCGACCTCTCATCCTTATTTTACAGCGATAGAGTCTCGTCAACAGAGGACAACATCTAGACGTTGATATACAAGTCGTTCTGTGAACTGTAGACTTCTCTCCCAAGAACAAGGGTGCTTGCACCGAGGAACACACTTGATGTACTCAATAATAATCACCCTCGCAAAATTAAATATAATTATCAAACCTATACCTTGATTTAATTTGCACAACTTTATGCTTTTTTCCACAAAAAGTTACTCTGTATCATGTCACCAAGGCTGCGTTTCTATTTTCATCCAGCATGTACTTGTGTTGTTCAATACAGCTGATCACTCAAATCAGATCAGTTTTTACATATCTGATGAATGAGTCTCATTTACTTGATAATCACTTGTTATTATTCTCGATTGGAATATTAGAAATGATTTGTTTCTCTCAAATTTGTTATTCTAATGGATGATAAATTAATCCACACGAAGGCTCAACCAGATGAATAAGAGGGCCTGAGGACTATCTTGAAATCTAATTTCAATTTTGCATGATGGAGCGCATTTTAAAAAACCGTAAAATTTTCAAAATATGTACTTTTGAGGCCCTTCGCATAAATTGATGCTAGGTGACTACTTGTAAACCAAACACAGAAATAAATAGACAGCGCAAACAGAAGCGAGGATACGATTCAATTAATCTCTGTGTTTCTCAAAACGTTACCCTGCGTCACGTCACCAATCCTGTGTTTCTAAATCCTGATGATTCTTAATTAGTTGAGCCTAAAAAAACGTTTTACTACACAGCCATTTCTTAAACTTTGATGTATACTTTGCACTTGTAACTGTAATTGCAAATGAAAAGCATAGATGGAAAAACAGTTCTGATGTATTGTAAAGTAATACCACTAAATGTTTACGAAGAGTATACATGAGAAAACTGCTTCCTAATTAGTAAAGTTTATGCTACTAAACTACTTTTTGAAATTGAATTCAAATAAACTAAATGATTATAAAGAGATTATTTACCTGATCTTGGTGGTTCTATTATTGAACTTCCCAGGATGCGAATTTTACTGGTAGAGCCATAAACATCAAGAAAAGCCCAAAGCGTCAGAGACTGGTCAACGTGCATCAACACAACTGGAGGACTTCCGTTTTTACTCATCTGAACCTCACCTATTAAACAACAACACAAGTGAAAAATATCAATAAATAATCAATAACAATAAAATAATAATACTGTAATAATAATCGTACAAATTAAATTTTTGAATTGATGAAATTTAAATTATAAAATACTATTATAATTTAAAAGTTAAGTCTGAGGTTATATTTTACTTCGATGACAGAATATTGCCATAAAGTAAGGGTTTACAACTCTTTTTAGTTGTGTTCAAATTATTTATTTTCTCCTCAAAAAATTTAAATCGGAAAACAACAAACCAAAAAAATTCTTCTCTACTTGATATTTCTTACTTTGTAGAGGCACTTGAAATCATGAATATTTCTTATAAAAATTGAACAAATGACGCAATGACGTTTTGTTGAAACGTTCAATAATAAGCTCTATTACAAAGTCGTAGAAGTGACTATGTCAAAATGCAAACTTAGAGTAACATCAGTTATGTAGAAGAGAAATAATTTGTAATCTTAAAATTTCAATCGATAAAAATAATTGGAAAAAGTAGAAATAAGAATAAAATTATAATACAACAACTATACAGCCACTTTTATGTACATAATTATATTACGAGCTTACCAAAGAATCAATTTTTTCACAAATTATTTCAAGTGAGAAATTTATGTGATGAATCAGATTATTTTAGTTTCTCTATTTTTATTGTATCAATAATTGATAATTATAGTATATAGCTGATTTTTTATAAGTTTTAGTGCGGTAGTTTATTTTGTAGAGTTTGTTTGTAATAATTTTTGGCAAATAAATAAATTCATTCATTAAAAAAAAATCCAAAGACGACCAAAGAGACTAAAAATCTTTCAATTGGTTAGCTTATCTTCAACGAGGTCCAGTTGTACTTTAAAAATGGAAATACCTATTTTCGTAAAGTTTAAACAGTAAACTTACCACTGTGAGTGATGGAGAATGTGAGTTCATCACCGCGCTGAGGATAGTTGGCCACGTCTTTGCTAACAACCCAGTATTCGGGACGGTCAAGTAGAAGATCGGAGTCGTCAGGAAGATCACTAGATTGTAACGTTGCAGGATCACAAGAAGTCAGTCCAAGAGCAAGAGCACCAAGAAATACAGTTTCCGTCGCTAGCACCTGCAATATTCACCAATTAATGTCTAGCAATCAAACTATTTTACATGTAATTATTGAAATCAATTTCTATTCGTTTAAAAGTGGCATTCATAATAAAATAATAGTTATCGTTGAATTCTATTTACATGATTATTACAATTTCATGTTTTCAACTCACCTATACTCTGTTCACGCAAACGAGGGACAAAGCAAAACAAACGTTTGCGTTTGTGTGAGTGAAAAATTGATGACTCGTATCAGCTGTAGACCGATCGATTAATTTCTACCAGTTCACACTGAGTTCAGATAGATAGATAGATAGATAGATATAAACTTGATCTGTGGGTATTCCTATGCATATGATTGCGTCAATAAGTTACTTGCTTAAACTACTCACTCACAAGTAAAACACAGGAAAAAGTATCAGTATCACATTCGCTGTCACAGTTACCGGTTCACTTATATACTGCGCTTTAATTGTATTTCTGTAGTCAATTGTGAATCAGTCTTGTTCGAAGATACACTCTCGCACGCGCATTCTCCTTTCCGTGAACAGAGTATAGTAGGTTGCTTATATGATATAGCAAAAAAAAAGAGATTTAAATAAATTGTTACCAATGTTGACCGAAAATGATATACAGTAGCTGCAATATTGTAATAACTAACTGTTTTACTGAAGCCACAGTGTTATCAGTTAAGGCGGTTATCTCTGACTGACAGCTTTTCTTCTGGTACTCTGGTTTCTTCTGGTCTGGATTAAGAGGAATTATTTTTTTATCTATGAAATAGAACAAAAAACGGTTCTTCTGATTTGTGAGCTTGCTTACTGATGCTTCCCTCTGGTCTTTTGGACTATCCCTTCCCTCTATCTCATCTTTTTCTCTCTCCACATTCCGTTTTCATGGATTGAAGGCCTTCCTAGTACATGGGTGACCATATTTGGAAGACCTTCTAATCCAGAGGGAATCCAGAAAAGAGAGGCTTTTCTACACCACAACTCCTTATTGTTTAGCATTCTTGTTTTTTATTGAGTGTTATACATATGTGGTATTATTGTATTGTTATGTTTGTTTTTTGGGATGTGTGTGTTAATAAATTGAATTGAGTTGAAATTGAATACCGGTGCACCGGAAAGCGGGCAGAACTTCCAGAACATACGCAAAATTATGGAGCAATCAGCGATATGTAACTTAGATTGGAATCTACAAATGCTTAAATATTTATTACACGAGTATGTAAGTGGAAAATTTCTCCAAGTGGTAAATAATAGTGAGCAGAATTAATGCACACCTGTATCAGTATTCTCTCTCCTAATTGAAGCGGTCGCGCCGTGAACACATATCCTTGGCAGAATTCGGTTTCACAGCGTGTTGCAATGCAGCGGTCATTGCTCAGTCTTATGTTTCTGCCTCTGGTGCGATGGAAGACCAACGGCGTGTAGTGGACGCCCGTCGACTGCTGGAAGCGCGGCTCCACCGGATCGACCACATCAACCGCCGGCGGCTCCACCTCTCGCGGCAGCGGCGGCTGCGGTTGCTGCTGACTCTGACTCACGTTCAACGCCTGCATCGACGTTATCAGCCGCCTGTCGATCACATCCGGACTCGAATCGTTTGTGCCATTCGATATTATTCTGCTTGAAAAAAATTAATAAAAATTACTGATAGATATAAAAATAATCAGTCATAATTATAATAAGAACAGTCAATCATAAACAAATAAGCATTTGCCTTCCAAGAAACATAAACAGTATACACAATTTCAACATTTCTTTGAAATAAATCACTAAAATTAAAATTCACATAATTGCTGTCAGTTTCGATGGGAGCCGCACCGCTTAATAGTGCACCGGAAACTAGGCGTCTGATTGGTCTATTCAGATTCATAGATGCTCATCGACGCGCCTAGTTTCCGGTGCACCGGTACGCAGTTCTGCTTCCATGAACGCACCCATTCTGTATGAGCTGGAGATACATAATAAAGATTTGATGATACTGATATTAAGCAGGGATCAGAGTGATATTATCAAAGCTGAGATTAGAATAAATAAGAGGTGATATCAGCGTTAATGTCAGGTATTTATTTATTTGAAAAATCATCGATACAGTCAACTGTCAGTCAACGGACTCCGCTGACACACAAGCCATCAAATATTTGTCCCACAGGAATATTTGTCCCACACGCGGTGCTTCAGAACCCACCTAAAACATTACGTCCACAGTGTTCCCCATAACACGGCTCACTCGGCGAGTTGTAGCCATACGCCTATTATATGCCATGACGTGTCAGTTTCAATCTTTATGAGCTACATATTTATTTAAAATACTGATCATGTTGACATAAAACAGGGATTAATGCTGTAAGTTTAACATCAAGGGCATTAGGGAAACATAGAGCAATTATTCGCAAGAGTGAAGAAGGCAATTATGTTTCAATGTACATTATATTTTTGAACCGCGCAAAAATATTGTCAGTAGATGACAATCACATTGAGCTAAAAGTTCAAAGAAACAAGATAAACAAGAAGTATTTATTGGTTAATAACTTTTAGAAGACAGAATTTAAAAATGTAATATAAAGTCAAGTTAAATAAAATACAATATTAAATAACAGTATTACACACCTCCTAGAGTTGTTGAGATGTTGTCTAGCATCAAGTAGTTCTATTTCTGTTGAATTTCCGTAAACATCAATCATTGCCCACAATTGATTTCTAGTATCAATACCACTCATGAAAATTCCTTTTTCTTCCCCATCAATGCCGAAATGTACATCCCCAGCCGAAGTCACATAGAAGAAGAGGATTGTGTCGCGAGCGCAAAACCTTTCAGCTAACGCTTTCGCCCAGTAGCCAGGCTTATTAGTTAAATCTGTAAAAAAATAAAAAAATTGTTTTAACTCAGATAAAAGAGGAATAAATCAGTTTTTTTATTTTCAAGTAAATGCATATTATGTCTATTACTACTGAAGAAGAATGTACAGTAATATTCCAGTATAGCAAATTTATACATGCTGGCAATAGATAATAAATCAATGAACATAACTTACATAATGTGAGCTTTTAAGACTAAAACATAACTAAAGCGATACAAAAACTTCAATGAGTTATTCAAGCTAATTTAAGAAAACAATATAATAGAACCATTTTATTTTATAATGAGAGTAGATAATTCTGTTTTACAAATAAATATATTAAATCCTTCCAATTACTAGTTTAACTTCTAAAGAAGATGAGTGCAGAATATACATTCAATTGAGGAGGATGAAGCATTTTAGTATTGTATAATGGAGTTTATCAATTTGGAGTTACATATCTGTTATAAATGTCACATCCTATTCTATATATACGACTTTCATTCTTCATAAAAGGAACAATAACTAGTAAAATGGTATTTTTACTCAGTCAAATTTTACCACAAGAAAAATTCAAATTTCAATTAAAATCAACTTACCTGGGCAAGCATACTTGGGAAGACCATTTCTTAGGGTTATAGGATCATTACATGTGAATCCAAGTCTTATTACTCCACTCCAATTACTTGAAACGTCTAGGAACTTGACATATACCTGAAAGAAGATGAGGAGTACTTTAGAAACCGGGATAAAATCAACAATTATTGTAGTTAACAAAGGACATGGAAAAGGTTGATGATTTGAGATGATGATGATTGGCTTAGTTCTTAGTGATAATTTAAATTCTACTTTAATGATAGACATATTTGATGTAAAAAGCAGGATGTAATAGACACTGGAAATGACAAATCAAAACGTCTAACTTGATCAAAACAACGTTCAATGTTAATGCACATTAAACAAGGAAAAGGAAACATGGTTGGACCATAATGGATGAGAATGATAGATTCATTAATTTATTCCCTTGGGCAAGTAGAGATTGAATTGAGCAATAATTTGCTTGAAGCCAATAAGACGAGCAGTCATTCGAGATGACAATGGCTGGTTTCCTGTTGTCTCGGAGCCACTGACGGGTGGTGAGAGTTATTAGAATGGATCCTAACTGGACAAACACCCACACCCTGCATAAAGATTAGGTCTGGTTAAACTATGGGGGCTGATTGAAATTACAGCAGCAGTAGCAAGCCCTTCTTGGCTATTAACAACACTTGCCGAGACTACCTTAACTCACCACGTAGGCGTAGGTCTCTGACATCTATCATTGTGAGGTCAAAGGGCAAATGTTCAATAACCAATTTAAAACTCGACACTGCCTTCAAAACAATTATGTACACCAGTTCCAGGACAAATTTATTCAAAAACTATATTCTAAGAACAATGTTGCCGAGTTCCATTAGATATCCAAAAGCTGTTCAGCATTTTTTTAAGAATGTTCCAAAAATTAATCGATCAAATAAACTAATGGATAATTTATTCCAATCAATCTGACACTACAATATTATTAAACTAAGGACATATCAAGACTACATAAAAAATTCTTTTAAAAGTTAATTTGTAATTTTATGATCCATTTTGAGATGGATATTACACTACTCCACTATGTCAGGCCATGGTGCATGGTATATAATATTATAAAATTTCGTTATTATACTGCACAGTGCATATTCAGGATTATATCTGAGTGTACCGGTGTCCGGTAGCAGCAAACATATTATTTTGTTACCTATTCGAACAGTTATAATTTTCATGACAGATTCAAGCTTCTTTTTGTAAAACTAAACAAAGTATAGGAATTGAATGGAGAAATTTTGAAATTAATAATTTCGTAAACATTTAGGAATTTAATGAAATGATAACAACTTCCAAAATAAATCGAGGTTGACCATACAGAGTAGGCAATGTTTAGGTTGAAGGTTTTTCTTTCATCGCGTGTTAGTCTTTTGTCAGAGTAAGATTCACTATAGTTTAATAACTAGCCAAATCCCAAAAAGGGTTAGATTTGAGCAACAATTTATAAACTATTGATACAAATAAAATTGGTATGTTGCTGTACTTTTGTACTTCTGAGATAACTTACTCTTTCAGAAACTTTGACTGGTCGATTAGTGAAGGTGACTCCCTTGCAGAAGCTCTCTGCTCTCCTGGCGACGTAGCCATCCCTGATGATGCGAATGTTGTCGCCATGAACTTGGTGAAAAAGTAAGGGAGGCAGATTGTTTGTTCCACCGCTACCACTGTTTGAACGCGGCGCTGCAAAAGGCAAGAAAAGTTCTGCATTAAAAATATGCAATAATAAAATTAATCAATAAAAATGCAGTAATAATTATATTGATTTTCATACATCACAAACATCGACTTTTCATCTGCAGTACAAACATTGGCAAATATATTATTAGTGGTTTGAGCGCTCTTCAAGCCATCAATATTTAGCATGAATAACCGTGTTAAAGCTGAGATTGAAAAAACATGAGAACTGAAGTTTTATGAGTATGCTCCTGTAGTTCATGTGGGGCAATATATTACTTTCTATTTTAATTGTACTTCTATTATGATTGTAATATGTTGTGTGGAAATAAATAAATAAAATTAATTAATGAAATTTGTACAAAGAAAATATAGGCAAAACGTTACAATTAATGAATTTAAAAAATAAGCACGAAGATTTTTGTAAAGCTCAGTATTCCATTAGAGATGTACATTAATGATCTGTAACATTACATTTTTAACTAACTTTTCAGTACAGAAAAACATCGATAACATGCTCGAGAGCTCGAGATTGAAATGGGACACCGATTGAAAGAATGTCTCAAATTCCATTAATATTTACAACAAGAGGAAAGAAAGAAAACAGCAACACTTTCTAGTTGAGGATTTAGAAAATTTACTGCTGTCTACACCATAAAAAAAAGTTCGAATGAAATTAAAGCCCACTTTCTTCACTTTTTCAATTGCGAATCTTACTTGAGATCTACCCCGTATTCAAGGGCAATGCTATCAATCTTTCAGGCCAGGTAGGAGAGAGGGGAATCAAGGTGCAAGACCAGGTCTAGTACTGTATTATGCAGGATAACAGAGGGGTAAGACCCTTCCAATGGAGGACAGCTGCAAACCACACCGGTGCGCATACAACTACCAGCTGTTTCCTCCATTCTATATTTACAATCGAATCAAGCATATGGCAGGCAATGCAGCATATTAAAGTAGAAAAACTCTTGCTTTAAAGCGCAGTATTTGATCACCGAGAATAAGGACTGAACTTTGAATTACCTGGATATTTTACTGGAGCTTGGTCAATGCTCTTTGAAATAGTAATATTGTGGTTGTGATAACTCCATATGCTGTAAGGTATATGGAAAAAGATGGAAAAAGAACGTTTAATAGTCAATGCTCTTTGAAATAGTAATATTGTGGTTGTGATAACTCCATATGCTGTATATAATGGAAAAATACCGTTTAATAGTCAATGCTCTTTAAAATAGTAATATTGAGGTTGTGATAACTCCATATGCAGTACGGTATATGATGAAAAAAGAACGTTCAATAGTCAATGCTCTTTGAAATAGTAATATTGTGGTTGTGATAACTCCATATGCTGTATATGATGAAAAAAGAACGTTTAATAGTCCTTGGAACCTATCATTTGGGACTCAAATAGAAGCTGAAGCCACTATCAAGAAACACTCTGTACTTGCAGTTGACCTCTTCCAAAGCCACCCCATTTAATAGCTAATTAAATAATTGTACGGCTTCCCTCATTTTGCGCAACCCTTTCACTGATAGAAAAACGAATAATCTCAGTAGAATTGCACTACATCAAGACTCAACTCTAGAACATGAGTCTAGTACACAAAGTAATGTTATTACTACAAAATTCATGTCTGGAGCTTCGTTGAAATTTCAACTCAATATTTCAATTTGAAAGTACTGAGTGATTATATTATTATATTAAAAATGCAAGATCTTCTTGATAACATTACAGTTTTTTCTTCATAAAACTTGTAAGAAAACGCATAACTTTCTATTAGTTTATTATTTTTCAATTACCTAAAAATTGAAGAACAAATTTTTAATAAACTTGAAATATAGGGTTGAAATTGAGATTTTGTAAAGGGATATTTTTCTCTATTACTTTATGGGAGTGGTGAATTGTCACAGAGAAATTACTTCATAATCTGCTTCATTCCAAACTATTTATAATGCTTTTTTTTTAAATAATGTCTTTAATGTTATAAAAAAGGACTTACAACTGTAATATAGTGAGAGCAATCAGTAATTACATAGAATAACTGACTCTGGCTGTTCCTGAGTTCAGGCTTTGATTTTTTCATCTTGTCCTCATTCACTTTATAATCCACGCAAAAGTCTCAATACTCATGAAGGCACCATCCAATAAAAAAATTAGGAGCACATTTCTTTCTTGAATTTAAGGCTAAATAAAGACTTATTTTTTACTGTTACAACTTACCACTTTCATAAAGTAATAAGAGCAGAACACATTAGAATGTGAATTGGAATAAATTTCAGGTGTAATTAACTTCAAGTTAGCATTAAATTTGTTGTTCACTTCAGTTCTAAAAGCATTAGCACAAAATGGGGATTTGCAAAGCTCTACAGTCAAGACAATAAAACGATGGTTTAAACTCGGTTGACACAGGAGTAACGAGGAAAGAATGGGGGGAAAAAATCGTCGGGGAATTCAGACGTGTCGGGGGAAACTAACAATGGCTGGCGTCGGAACGAAAATCGTATTTTCATGAATGGGAGGAACAGGAAATGGGCGGCCAGGAAGATATACACGCACACGCACGCGTCGCGAGAGAAAGATAAAGAAAGAGAAGAATAAAAGAGAGTGTGGTATGAGAGAATGAGAGAAATGTAGTGAGGGAGTAAGTGAGAATGGGTTGATTGGTGCGCTCTGATGAGCAGTTGATTACCGGCGGTTTACATTGAATCTCGAAACATCCGTTCATGACCGGAAAAAGCAAGCTAAAGGACGAGACGCTTCCTCTCAACTATGCTTCCAAATGAATTTCCACTTTTTCAACAAATTCCAAAACAAATCCTGAAATGTTCGATAGCTTGCCATTTAGTCCACACTTGACCTCTTACTTTAGGATTAATTGGAAGTAATAATTTTATTTTCTCAAGTAGTAGGCAATAGAACATTTAAAGGAAAAGAACAAGAGAAATGTATTCAACGTATTCATTTGTAGCTTATTCAATTTTTCAAATGGCCAGACAAATAGAGACAAGGAAAATAGCAAAAGATAAACAGTTTAGAGTTTGAGAGTTGTTTGGCAAAAGGCAAGGAAATTCTATTTACTTCTCAAGGCCGGTCACGAACCTCAAATTGTAACTTTACTAAGGAAGGGGGGTGGAGAGGGGTAATATTATACAAAAAGTCAAAAAATCTCGATTTGTGACCCTAAACCCCAGTAGGGGATTCAGCGTAACAAGAAGTTTTTTTCAAGTAGATAATCACACAAAAACCTGAATAAAAAAGAATCAAATTTAAAGGAAAAGTGGCAAGGAAAATCCATCTATTGACTTCGGCATGGAGTCTGGTCAGAATGTCAGAAACGACCTGCCAAACAACTCTCAAACTCTAAACTGTCTGTTGAATGTCAAAGTCAACGAGCTTCACTACTTGACTAACATAAACAGCTTTGTCAAATGATGACTAACAATGTGATTATCATCATGAGAAAGTTGTTCATTAATGAACACATGGCCGTAGAGCCGTTGAAAGAGCCGATATCTGAAGGACAAAATAGTGTTTATCCACTGCTTATCTAACTGTTTATCGTATGTCACAAACGATGAAGTTCAAGTATGGCAGTGGACGACAGAAACAGTAAAGCTCCAAAACACTGTAGAACCCATAAGACAGACTTCATTCATTAGAATTCTATTATTTTTTTGTCACATAAAGATGTAACAAATCATGTTATGTTCTATTAAGTCTTGATGATTTGCACTCCGGTAAGAAAGATCAGTATTAAATGAGACGATCAGAGTCTGGAAACTATTTTCATTATTATAATTCTTTTCACCTAAAAAACCGAAATATTGCTGTTTATAATTTTCTAAGTCGATTACTTTGTAAAAAGAAAGTGTAAATGGAATGAAAAAAAAAATCATTAGGAGACGAATGAGATGATATTCTTATAAGAACTCATTCCTCCTTTGCACAAGTTCTTTCTATCTTTTCTGAAGTTTCCCCCTGGATGATTTCTAATACTTATTGTAGGCTATACTAATAAATATCTACTATATATTATAATATACTGTTGCAGTAATTCAGGATTTTTAATTAATGAATGTAACACTATGAATACGATTTAAATTAATACGATTCCTGTAAAAATTACCTTTTATATCCGAATCGTGTATGAATTTTTTTAGAACCGGTATGAAAGAACGGGTCAACAGTAAACAAAGCGTGTAGCATACTTGAACGTAAGCTTGGCAGAAAGATGAGCCAAATACTTAATGGGAGGGTAAAGTCCTCCATGCTTAGTCAGACGGTGCTTTGGCACAAAGTCAAGGACTTTGTCAAGACGACACATCCTTCTAATCAAAGCCGACCACGTCACAGATAAAGACTGGATGATACGCGGATGAGACTCATTACTCACTTGACTGCCGTGCATTGAGGACATCAAGCGAATAAAATTCTAAATTAAATTTTGAAAGTTGACACGCGATCTATTACGAAAAACAGCGTTGGTGGAAAACTAATTGCCAGTTGCTAGTGAACTTAGCTATTGAAATTAATAAGGATATAATTAAAAAAGCGTCAAAACATTACAGCTCAGATTAGCTAAGTAAATTACCTAATCAAGATACACCCAGCCTAGATATACGTAATGTGAAATGAACAAGCATTATGCTCGATTTTACAATTTTTCTACAATAATCCAATATTATAAAATCAACTTTTTGTTGTAAATTTAATGACTTACAGTCAGTGAAATGCAAGTCACTAAATTTAAACTGATTGCAAGTCGTTAAATTTACAACAAAAAGTTAATATTAACAACGCAGATCGTTATGGAACAAGAAATCCAAGAATTTTTAAGGAGTATTGATAATAAATTGATCCGGAGTTTCCCAAATGTACCTAGAAAGAAAATATGGAACAATGTACATAGTTTACCAATATTGGATGTGATTTGTGTTAATAGAATGATAATTTTTAGAAAAAAAAAAAAACACTAAACTGTGAGTGAACTGCGCAAAGAAACCCAGTATGAACTGTCGAAACAAGTAAATTGTTGCATGCCCAGTTGGAATAAGTCGAATTAACATTCATGTATGAAAGAATTACTATTCAACGGGTGGCTAGCTAGCCGTTTTATAGCCCACCTGTAGATTTATAGCTGCCATGCTACTAGTTGACAGAAACTATGCCAAAAACAAGTGCTTGTACTTGGTTGCCATTTATAGAGCTTGGAAATAGTCTTGACAGTTGCAATAACAGAGCCTTTTTTAATTTGATAAGCTTGAAGATTTGTACATATGTATAGTTATGTTTATAGATATTTACTTTTTCAAGAGAAGGTATACTTATTACTGTAAAATTACATTTATTATTCTAGTCTTTAGTCGGTACAAGTGCAAAATGTGTTACACAGTCTACAAAACGACAATCATAAGAACAATTATGCTGCAGCCAGGAGCGTATTTAAATATTAATCACTAAATAATAAAAAGAATAAAATAATTAGCTTAGTAAGTTCTGAATTGCCAGTATTGTATTAAGTATTGAATTAAGCAGATACACTGGTGAGTTCACAAGCCAGACATGAACAGTAACTATACATCCCACTATGAAAAAGCAATTATATTATTAGTCTACAGCTTTCAAATCTGGCTGCTTTTATGATAGACTTCTTTAAAGCCTCTTTTCACAAGCTCACAATACAGTATTATTTATTAAGAAAATATCAATTAAATGCACAAAAACTGACCTAAGAAATCGGTATAATCCAACAGATTCCAACCACTCGATGATTCGGGAATTAGATCACAATAACGTCTATGAGAGCAGAAGACAACAACCATTGTCACTTAATTCCAAAGCAATTCAATAAGATATCTAAAACACATCACAGACTGAATCTTTTCACGCCTCCGCAAATTGAAGTTGTTTTTCTAATTTAAATCACATCACGCACGGTATTTCTTCCGGGTGCCTAATTCAAACTGTAACAGAAATATTAATGTGGGGCACTGAAGATTCAACTTGAATCAAATCACGATTGGCAATATCATTTCTCAATTTAACTCACATCACAATGGAGCATTCAGGTAGAAGTTGGATAAGGTATAGGCCTATGGTATGGATGAGTGCGAAACGCGTTGACAAGAATGCGTTAGTAGTTGTAATAACTAAGTAGTTATAATAGATGCACACCCGACTAAGCATATGACTGAACTGCTGTGTGTTTGCCAGACGGGGGACGCATGTGACTACGCGGAAGCAGAGGCTGTTTTAAGGCCACAAGGAAACGAAACGCGCGCGTAAGAGGCCAACGCGTTACCGATTTCGACTTCGGCTTTTTTCGTTTGTGAGAAACTAAACTAAACGTGAGTTGTAGATTGTAGAACTCTCTGTGTAGACTGTGTGGTGTTGTCAGAGAATCGATGTACCGTTTTTGAAGCCTGTCTGGCAAGGCTGTTTGAAAAAATCTGGCTCAGTGTCCCCCATTTCTCCTATTGACAACTTATATTCGGATACTTGATCAGTGCAGAGAGGGAGTGTAGAAAAATAGAAAGACATTGAAACCGATTGACAATGAGTGAGCTACGACCCACTTTCACTGCATCAAAGTGTTTATGTGGCCGATACGTAGCCGAATAAAAATACATTTACGCACCGAAACCTTTTTGGCAAAGTTCATAACATTTTGAGTCATGTGGATTAAAATAGATGAATTCTTTTGACCGATCGTAGTGAGGTCTCAGTTTTAACTCGACTGCAAATCAACCCCCGGTTATTGAAGAGTCAGATTTGGGTGCGGGTGGTTTTAATTTAACATTGGGACGAACAGAAAGGGGGTTCAAAATCTTGAAAATCTTCAATACTGAAATTTTTTCAAATTGGGTACTTAATAAATTTTTATTATCCAATGTAAACAGACACATTTGATCGCATGATTAATGCTATCATTCCTATCGTTGTGCATGGTGTGAACATGCAACAGAAATTTCTCACACCCTAAATCTCGTTAAAAATACAATATCAACGGGCTAAAAGCATTCTGTTGTCAAGAAAGCTCTTCTATTTACCATGAAAGAATAAGGCCAAGCTTACTGATGAACGTCAGAAACGCTTGGGGATACATTCAGTTGAAGCACTTACAAACACAGCTTGACGTTGAGATCATTTTCTACTCGGTCAAGGTAGCATTCTTTTGCAACTGGAACTGCTCAATTTTGAATTACTGCAGAGCTGTGTGCTTTGAGCTCATGGAGTGAAATGTTTCATGCGAATTATTTATACAAATCTACAACTAAGTTAGTTTAATGCATTTTGGGAAGTGATTTTTGGAACAAATACAAAATTTCGAGATTTGATTTTCTTAGAATAAACTAAATTGAGAATGAGAATTATAAGCTTGTGAACAATGGCAGGTATAACCTTACCATAGACAAACCAATTCCATTATTGTTTCATCTATTGGTCTATGCGAATGGTAATAATAACGCTCATGGTAAGGGAAGTGATAGCCGAGTACCGTAATAAAAATTAGCAGGTATCTGTTCAATCGAAGATAAGCTACAAAACTCCTGGGCGCTCTTTGTAAGGGTGACCGATTGAATTGGCCAGAAAAAATACTGTTCACTGCTGTAAAATCACTTCCCGGTGGTTCGGAACCCACCTAAAACTGTAGGTTCAACTAATCAATCACCATCATCATTACCTACGCACAGGTCTCAGACCTATGTGGGCTTCATCCTCCGGAAAAAATATGGTAATATAGCAAATATAACGTTTCCGTACTAGAAGCCTTTATTTTTAATTCATATTAAAAAATTCACTAATTCATATTAAAAAATTCCATCAAATGTTTTTCGTGTACCTTATGAAGTTAGAAAATCAGCGACATTCGCTTTTTTATCTTATTTTTTCTAATCCCCTTTCTTCTTCTTAATTTTTCTCGTAGTTTTTCTTTGTCTTCTCTTCTGCTTCTTCATCATCACCCCCCGTACCCCCTTCTGCTTGTTCTTCTCCTCCTCCACCCCCTCTTCTTTTCTTCTTCCACATCAACTTCTTCTTCTTCATTAATCTTCTGATTGTTCTTCTTCTAGTCCTTCAATCCCTTATTCTCTAGCGCTAGTCTCGTCGACAGAAGATAGCGTGAAAACATTTATTTTTTGGATTTGGGCCTATTTTTCAACTTGATGTCTAGCATCTGTAGCTTCAAGTTTTGAAAGAATTTCTCGTAGCGACTAATACTTCTTCACCATGTCCAAATTTTATCAGTCCTGTCATATCCAGCATAACTGCATCCTCAGCTTACTGTTCCTGATTTACCAATCTTACTAGCTGGTTGCCCGATTCAATTGAATCTAGATTTCTAAAACCTGTCAACCTATTTACAACTTAGATAGATATAATCGTGCTTTATTCAATAATCGTCATTACATGGGCAAAAACAAAAGAAATGAAAACACACACTATTTACAACTTGTTTAATACTAATTATAGTCAACAGAACATTGTCAATAGAACTCTGATGCTGCAGAAGCCGAGGGACAAAAATATGTCCAACTAATTACGGGAGTCGACGTCTGTCAATAATGATTTAGGTACCTGATGAGTCAGTAGTTAGTGAAACCTGTGTAGTTGATCTCTGATGACAGTAAATAGCGGCGCAAGTTGGAGGTTGGCGACAGTTGTAGTCAATTGAGAGGCGTCCTTAAGCCGAGACAACGACAGATAGAACAACCAGTTTCGGTTCCCACTGTCTCACTCTCATACATCTCACACACACCTTCATGATGATCATCAATAACTCCACGATTCCCAATACCTTTCTATCAAGCATCACTAGTTCCCTCAACAGTTATCATCAACTCCAGCATCCTTCTCCCGTTTTTTTCTATTCTCGCTGCACTTCCTCGACTAACTGGAGTTCCAAGCATCGTGAAATCACTCTGTCAACCGCCTTATTAGCTAATCATCTCATGTAGAGACTAATCTTCAACAGGTTGCTGCAGCTAATGCAATGGAGCAGGTCGTTGTCGATTGACAGCAAACATCTCATGTATTTCAATGCTCCAGCTCCAGTTACACCACACACTATACAAAGTTATAATGATACATGAGTCGTAACGTAGTAGCACATCTTTTAATAGAGAGAGTGGGCAAAACTCTCAAATACCAAAGAGTATTCTCAATGTATATATCATGTATATCTCATGTATTTCAACGCTCCAGCTCCATTTACACCACACACTATACTAAGTTATAATGATACATGATTCGTAACGTAGTAGCACATCTTTTAATAGAGAGAGTGGGCAAAACTCTCAAATACCAAAGAGTATTCTCAATGTATATATCATGTATATCTCATGTATTTCAACGCTCCAGCTCCATTTACACCACACACTATACTAAGTTATAATGATACATGATTCGTAACGTAGTAGCACATCTTTTAATAGAGAGAGTGGGCAAAACTCTCAAATACCAAAGAGCACAGCAATATATATTTTGGGACAACAAACTGCAGCATGAAAGTAGAAAATCTCCTCTTAAAAGAAACAAAATAGAATCCAATCATGCGAGACAAAATTAAAGCAATTTATTATTCTTAAATAGTTTTAAACGTAATAGAGGAGAGATAGTGTTACATGTGAATATAGAAAAAAATAGTTTTGAATGCCAAAATAAGGTTAACGAACTAAGAGGAGAGTTGGTGTTACATGATAACATAGTACACATCTACTGATTATTGAATTACAAAAGAAGAATCAAGAGAATTGGTGTTACATGTGAACATAGTGGAAATGTATTATATGATGTGAGGGTTACAATAACAGATGAAGACTCAGACAAGACTATGTGAGACAAATATTGGAATATGCAAATGAGAAAAAACATGAATTAGACGAAAAAGGGTAATTTAAGAATTGAGAAGCTTAGCGTCAACTGATATTGAGTTGAAGAAACGAAAGAGGATAAAGAAAAAGGAGAAGTGAAAGAATAAAAAGCTTTCCATGAACCTGTGCTGTACAACCCAGATAAAAATTAATTATGGTGAATTTAGTAAAGGATTAATTTGAAGGAATTAGCAAGAATTAATTTGAAGCAATAACATTAAAAGAAATTACGAAGAGTTTTAGGAAGAAAAAGTGAAAATGAAATAAATTACATTTATAGTGGAGAGGTGGATAGAGTTAAAATTTCAATGCAAACTTCTCAAGATGTATTATGCTTTTTTATTAGATGCATAATGATTCATTATTTTCTGATATTCATATTAACGGTGGGGAAAATTTTCAATTAAAATTTCATCTAAGGCAAGATGAGTTTATTTGCTAGATAGGAGCAATTCTTTTGCAACAGAACTCGCAGATGATATCGACTGTTGAACGAAATTCTGTACAGCGCAAAAGCGTGACGAAGAGTGTGGTGTGAGAGAGAGGCCAGGGACCGAATCTGTGACGTCACACGTGGGAAAGATAACACTCTCAAGCGACAGGCTAATAAATTTCGGCAGAAAAAAATAGAGAAGGCGAAAAAGAAATGGGGTTGGGGTTGAGAGTGTGTGAACTATGAAGACCCAGTTGAAAAGGATAGCTTTTACGAACATTGGAAAGAGAAGGACATATAATGAGAGAGAAATACGAATAGAAAGATAGAGAAAAAGGCGGTTGTGGGAGACAGAAATTTAGTTGCATCAATCTTATCTTCTTTTTACTCAAGAAACACCATGTAGCAGTAGAATTTTGATGTACAGTAGTGAGTATTGAGAAAACTAAGTAACTTAAACACCTAATAATTTCATGAAAAAGGATTTATTTTCCTTTAATTTTCTAATTGAAGGCATACGAAAGAAATTATTGATGAAATCAAGGCTCTATAGCCTCTCAAAATTGTCCAAATAAAATCAAACTATCTGCCAAAGGAGATTAAAAGAAAAATAACATTTTCAGAGAGTATAATGCTACAATATTGTAATGTTAAGGGGTACTGAGCTTCCTGGCTGTTTTAAATTATGAAGTTAATACTGCAACTAGATTTCAGTCCTGATCACAGAGGTACAGACTATTTGGAAAACTTGACTATTTTATTCAATATACTGCATATGTAGTAAATTATTGTGATACAATTGAATGAAATTTAATAAACCCAAGAACAAATGTTCGGCAAAAGAATTGAATATAACGTCTAAAGCATTCTAATTCTCAATGAAAAAGCATTGCAACATGACAAAGACAAAACAAAGAAGAAGGAGGAGGTAGGTATCCGAGTCTAACCGAGTAACTTTCGTGACTTATTCCAATAGCTACTACGCCCCTATGTCTTTCATGTGAATTGTATTGTACGCTACAACTCATCGCTTTTCTTTCATTCATGTTTGCCGAGCGTCGTCATTGAAATAGAAAAAATAAAAAAAAAACAACCAAAAGGATTTTTTTTCCAAATTGGAAAATGAATGGACAAATCAAGAAATGAAGCAATGAGTTTGAAGCCATTTCAATGTAATGTTGGGATCATGTTCCAATTACGAATTATTATTGCATGAGCAAACCTAATTCAGATACTCTCGAAGAGCTTTCAAACTCATAATGCGGAATAATTGCATATTTGAATTAAAAAAATTACGAACAATTTAAAATGGTTCGATGCTCATAACTTCGTTGATCGTTGATGTAACACCAAAGAATTGCCAGTTTCAAAGGACGTCTAATTAATAATCACACACAATGTGCTACAGATCAGAAAACCGTTGCTTTAAGGCATATTTTGATTTTTGATTTTTTGGCCAGCAAAAAAGACACTGTTCTCTGCTGTAAAATCACTTCCCGGTGGTTCGGAACCCACCTAAAACTGTAGGTCCAACTCATAAATCACCATCATCCAACTCATTACCCACGCACAGGTCTCAGACCTATGTGGGCTTCATCCTCAAAAAAGAAAAGAAAGAAAGAGATTAGTAGACATCAACAATTTCAAAACAATTAAACCTCAGTTAGACAGTAGTTTCAATTCAATCATCATTGACGCTGTACAATGAATGTGTTTAAGAAAATACCTCATTTCATTGAAGATACCAAAAGTGATTACTTGTTAATTGACCTTTGATAGGGAAAAATCAAACTGATGAGAACATTAAAATATGTTTCAAATTACACGAAAAAGAAAAACTTGATGGTGTGATCCAATAATCATCATCTAAATTTGAAGATAATCTTCATGGATCAAAGATTTATCGAAATTTACGAGAACTATTATTAAGTCTGCGGATTCTACACATCCAACACTAACATAACTTGAAATTGATTAATCTAAGCGTCTAAGGTATAGAATAACAGCTCAAGGTTGTGATCAGACAACTCTTTTCCTATCTGAAAAGGAGAGGAAAGAGATAAAAAAGAACTTCGAAGAGCAGTGATAACTTGACGAAAAACGACCTGAACCAGAACGGATTATCCAATCTCACTTTTTACTTTTTCATCAGACGTAGCGGATCACAACACATTACCACAAAGTTTGGTAGGAAGCTGATAACGAACAAACAGGTGAGAGGAAACGGGAAATTGGGAGTCAGAAATGGTAAAAGAAGAAGAAAAATACTCTACTTCTAAAGAAGAAGACGGAGAAAATAGCTCCAATTATATGGATCCCTTCGTTCTTCCCACGGCTCCTCTACAAGAGTGTCTTTTTATTTAGTTTTGACAAGTACAGGTAACCACTTAAAACTGATTATAATAACGACCGTGCGTAGGTTGAATTAATGCACTTGTAGTCTATATAAACTTGGAATATGCTGAAAGTTTTGGTAAAAATCCTATACATCGTCAAGAAATAGTGACTTCCAGAGATTTAGAGTCTTGAAATAACGAAAATAAAACATAAAACATTACATACAAGGAGCTCAAATATTGTAAGGAAATAATGGACTTCTTTGAAAGGGTTCTCTACAATATTATTATTTCATATCTAGCTTTCTAGAATTTGTCTTGACGATCGATAGTTCAATCTACCCACATAATTGGTCGCAATAAGATAAGAGCAAAGGAAACCCCTTTTTGAACAATAAAATTGGCCGAACAACCTATTATAGTTGAATAGCAATTATAGAATTGCGCTGATAGATAACAGTCCTAATATAAGAAGTTTGAGCTGATCTGCCGCACTGATAAACATGCCTGGAATTCCCCAAACTTTCACAATACTCTACAAGATAGTTAGTTACATGGAGTGGACAAGAGTAGATAAGTATTCCTTTAGAATACTTTGCTCATTAGATGTGATTGAACGAGTTTGACATCAAAACGGTGATTTATTCTATATCTCAGAATAGTAATAAAGTGGATCATTAAGGCAAAATAGTTCCTATCTATGTTAATAACAGTTCCTCTTATTAAGTTAATCACAGAATAACATTTTTTCTTGACTAATGCATCTTCTAAATTTTATAATTTTAATTTCGATTTCTAATAGAATTAAATACAAAATTAATGAAATATAAATTGAACAGGTAATTTGATGAGTTGAAAAATCATATATCTCAAATAAATTTATATTGATTAAGAATTGAGTGGGATCTAGATTGATGTAAGAAAGGGGTTGGAGCAAACCATAGCCTTCTGTAAAGGTATGGAACCACCATTCTATTCACAGTTTAGGAAAAATGTATTCCTTTAGTATAGTTCTTCTCCAGTCATGAATAATTTCATAACATTGTTGAAGGTTCCCTTAATAAGTTCAAAACAAGATGGGGCATCACAGAAACATAAAATCGATGAATGAAATAATGGGAATTTATGGGATAACATTGGAAGAAGTAAATTTCTAAAGTGAAAGGTTGCTGCTGCATTTTAAAAATACAACTTTCATTCATTTCAAGACAGGCTGGTTCATCAATTTTTCAAACAATCCAACAATTTGAAACGTTCCTGCCCATTCGTTCATCTGCAGATTCGATATGCAGGCTTTAAACTTGGAAAGGGAGGGAGGGTCACAATGGGTGAGAGAAAGTTTTTGTGCAAAAGGCATTGTGGCATTTATGTAGAAGAATGCTTACCCCGCCCTTCTATTCTATCACATCAAGAACAGTACACAAGAGAGGAAGAAAAAGAACCCTCCACATCCTATAATAAACAATTCACTTCCTCGGCGCATTAGGATGTGTACTTCCACTGGTGGTGAATGTTCTTCCCAGGGTGGGAAGTTTCTCCCTTTCTAGCAGCCATTCAGAATAACGACAGATGGCGGCAATGTACGAAGCTGTTGCTCCCATCCCTTCAACTATAGCACAGCACTACATCTGCACTTCACTTATGGCTCAGCAGCCAAAATGGGACACCTCCCCTCTTAAAGTCCTTCACAAACATGGAATGAAGATGACTTTTTATTCAACTTGAGAATAATTTACTGCCCTAATAACCTAAACCACGAAACTTTCAAGATAGCATAATTATTTATAGACTAGGTACTAGTATAATGGGAAGTTATACTTTCCTTTTAATAAATTGGCATCTATGAAAATGTAGATTTGCAAAGGTGATTTGTCAAATATTATTTTTAATAATGAGAAAATTTATTTTTATTTAAATAAAACCAGTAACAAGGTTGTATGTAGTACCTAATAATGTAGATTAAAAAATTATGGCTAGATTGATTTACAAATGTAATAGGTTGCATCAACTGGAGACAGTTTATAGTGATTAAGAATAATTTGAAATTCAGACCTTTTCCCACGGTTTTTTGGAGGTGTTGATATGTCCTTCTAATCCTTCTAAAATTGCCAACAATTGACTAGTGCATAGATAAATTGTTGTAGCCTACTGTGTCATGTGGATTGAGGGTTATGTTATTAGGAAATTCTGACTTTTTAGTCTGTTCAAGAATAGTATTTACTTGTAATAAATAAATATATGGCACCTCCTGAAAAAACTACTGGTTTAGGAGGACCTATGTTCTAATGATACTGTAAATAAATTGATTGATTGATTATTCACTGCGGGCCGGGTTTAAATACGTGAATACAACTAGTCTATCTTACTAGTCTATCAGAGGAATATTGTTTAAAAAATTTAACAAAAAATGTAATAATAGTAACAAAATACTGTAGGAAACAACAACGTTTTTCAAAATTCCATAAATCAAATTAATAGCTGTGTATCCCGAGTTGAGAGAACGTTTGCTTCAACCGTAAAAAAGTAATGACCAGTCCTTGAAATAATGGCATACGGAAAGGTCATTCATGAAATGTAATTTGTTACGCAAGTGATGTTTTCAGGTTCTCAAAGAGGGGAAGAACAGTTATTAGTAACAATCTGTTGCGATATACCGGAGTAGTTTTCTGTCTATTGTATGGTCATTTCCTGAATCAAACCAATAATGGCCGAGCCGACAGAAATGAAGGAGTAGAGAAATACGTGAGCTACGCAATCATGATGGAAAGAGTTATTGAGTAATCACCCTCCTTTCAATTCACAGCAATGAAGAGGTTGGTCGACTCACGGAGCTCAAGAGCCGAATCACACGAGCGTCAAAGACCCGTTCCCAAAAAGATGCGAAAGGTTCCTTCACAAATTAATCACAGTGCACATAATTTTGTTGGTTAGCAAAAAGGAGTTTACTTGTTATGTCTCATTTTTAGGTGCTGCAACGTTTCCAATTCAATACATTCATACAAAAAATAATAAAAGGTAGAAATGAATGTTGCCAACGAAGACAATAACCAATGAACTGACGGTTTGTTTCATTAATTCTCGTAATTTACTGGAACCCAACTCTTTTTTTTTCAAATTTTCTGATGGAAATCGGGAATATATTTATGGAATACCGGGAATCGAACAACTGAAACACGAAATAATTATACGCCTTCGTTAGACGTTGGTTTCGGTTTCAATCCTTGAATCATCAAATTAAATATAAGAATTGTTCTCATGATTTAAATATCGAATTCATGATAACCTTAAAACTGGATCAAAGTGGACATAAAAAATTTCCAATTTACCTGTCTCAAATTTCTAAAGTCAATAATACCGGTTCGTATTGGAGCCACCTTATTTTGATGGAACTGATCACATAATCTGATCCCTGTAATTACTGAGATGGTTAAATTCCACATTCTTATCACAGAGAACTTTCTCATTCGATTGAGAAAACTTGTCATTATTGATGAAGTTATCAACACATTAAAGCACAGACTATTATAGTGTCATGAAATTCAGAGATCAAAATTTTCTGGTTTAAATTGATTGCAGACTACGATGTACTACTAAATTAGACTGAGGCAAATAATGTATACGACCGCTCCAATGTGATGCTCGTGTTGATTGGGCTCGTAAAAGAGTCGCGATTGCCTGGAGCGGTTCCCACAGCTGAGAGCTACCGTTGGACGTGCAGTGGTGAAGTGCAACTCTAAACGGCACGACGCAACGAAGATGTGTCCGTTGCTTGGCCGGGTGTTGAGTAACCAAACGATATTCCCACAGCCTCAATCTCTGCTAAAGAGGCCGCCTCTAAACTAGTCTTGGATGAGTGGAGAGGTCTAACCATTCTGATGAAGAGGTAGTTGCACCCTCTACATCAGTGGTTCCCAAACTTTTTTGCCTCATGGACCCCTTGCCATGATTTTTGGTTTTAGGTGGACCCCCTGCATAAATGTCATTAATTATTTTTAAACTATAAGTTGAAATGTGTATTTAAAGCTGACGAAGTAGGTCTACTACTGCTCACAGTAACCAATTCAAATTGTGGTGAAGAAAACATTAAAAAGCACATAAACTTGGTAAATTTTTGTAATATAGTCTAATTTTAATTTAAACAATCAAATAGGATGGCATATTGTTTTTGGTTATAATGAAATAGTATTAATGGAACCTAAGAAGTATAATGGCTGTATTTTTAGCGGTATTTTATTATCAGCATTGTGTCCTTTGTAGTAATTGCAACATTCGCATCTATTAAAATCAGCAAGGCTGCTCAATGTGGGCAAACACGACACTCATTGTTAATGAAATGTGATAGAGAGAGAATTGAAGAGAGGAGGTGGAAAATAATAACAGTGAATATAATTAATTTTTTTTAGAATATTGCATCAAATTTGTGACAAAAGAGCGATACAGATACAGTAATCAGTAGCGTAGCGAAAATATTTTAATGGGGGGCTTATTGGAGATTTGAGGGCCCCCGGGGGTCTTAGGGTGAGGGGGGCCCGGGGATCCTCCCCCGGAAAAATTTTAATAAGTAGTTCCACTAACATCGTATCCCAAGAGATTCTACTCATGTCTAGAAAAGCATTAATCCATTTATTTTAGTCCACATTATGGGAAAATTTTTGAATTTTCGTTGCTGAGAGCTTGATTTGAGACTCAAAATCAGTAATTTTATACAAGTATTTATTAAAATGGAGTTTATAAATTGGGTAAAGTGAAAGCTTAAATTCGATAAATCACTGCTTTTATGAATCGTTTGCCTAAGAACTTGAACCCACTTTTCGTTTATTGTTACCATAGTTAATTGATTAGTTGTGAACAAATTTCAATGCATAAAAACTGAAAAAATACCACTTTTATAAAGCCAATTTAACAAGTTATAGTGGTTTCAAATTATTATTACAATCAGGGCCACCCAGAGACATCTTAGTGGCCCGGGACAGAGTTGAGGCTGGAGGCTCCCTTACACCTTCACCCTAAACACCAATTTTCAATTAATGACTCGATTTCCCAACTAGCAAATCAAATCAAAATCAAATTTATTTCCTTTTTGCCACAATACAAAATAAATATTGAAGAGAAAATCTTACGTTCTAACATATTTACAAAATCAGGAAAAAACCTGCAAAGGCATAAGCCTGAGCGCAGGAAAGGTAACAAAAGCATACGCATAACTTATTAAGTTTATAATAATAATACATAATGAAATGAAGATGAAATTTTTCTGTTGTTAGTTAAGTGAAAAGGAGGAAAATGCATGACACTAATGACGGATGAACCATTTGTCAATGAAAGGAATGGGGATGATGAGGGAGTTTATGGATTTGAAAGCTACAGAGTGATACAACAATATAACGATATTTTATTACCGTATGCATTCAGGAGGTAAAGGAATAGAAATAATTTTTTTTTAATAAAAAACGGAGCATATGTCCTAGAATATATTTAATGTTGGTGCATTGGAAATAATCCATTGATTAATTTCCTTGATTAAAGACTTGGAGATTTTATTTCTGATGAAGTAGCTTGGAATTATGTTAACTAATTTATTTGATGTGAAATTTAGTTGTCTGTCGCAAACCGTCAGTCTTGATCTGGCTGCTGTAAACATTATTGAGGTTTCTCTTAAACTGTACGGTGTCTTCCGTTGTTGAAGCTTGTCTTTATTTTTGTTTATATATAGTATGACATTTTTCAAGTACAACTGTTTAATTTTTAGAACATCAAATTCACAGAAAAGTGCATTACTGGGATAACGCCTGGGTTTGCCCAATATCGCTTTTATAAGATATTTCTGTGTCACAAATAATTTATTCAGATGGGAGTTTAAAGCTCCACCCCATGCCTTGATGCCATACTGTAATACACTTTGCGCATAAGCATAATAAATCATTTTTGACAGATTAATATTTTTCAATTTGCTGACACTATGGAACTTGTAAATTAGGAATTTTAATCTATTACATAAATTATTAATGTGTGGATCCCATCGTAAATAAGGGTCTAATATAATGCCTAGGAATTTAATTTTTTTTTCACTTGATATTTTTGGGCAAGCGCAGTTCTGATCTACATTGGTTAAACATGATGTTGAGTGGATAGTCAGGTTATAGTTATTATCAGGTTGCCCAGCCGAGTTCGGAGAAAAAGTCATGAAAAGACTCTTTTTTGTGTTAAGTGTTAAAGTGTGATTATCTAGAAAAGATTTTATTTTATTCAGACCTAGCTCACTATTTTTCATTACATCAGGCCATGCATTGCCACTGAAAATAAGCGTTGTATCGTCAGCATATGATATCACCTCACAATCGTCTATTTTTAAATTCATCATATCATTTACATAAATTAGGAATAGGATCGGAGATAATACGGTACCTTGCGGCAGGCCATAGTTGGAACAATACATTTTACTGGTTTTGTTTTCAATTGTAAGGATTTGCGATCGGTCTTTCAAATAATCATTAAACAGCATCAGCGGTATACCACGAATGCCTATGCACTGCAACTTGTGTAAAAGCTTAGGATGAGGTATGGTATCATAGCATTGCTTAAGTCTTTAAGCTATGCCTAGTTGCCTTCTGTAAAAAATCTGTGTAACTAATTTGAATTTTTTCTTCAATTTAAAGATAAAATTCGAATGTGAGCCAACTGATAACCATTCGTCGAAAAAGCTGTGGAAGCTAGGGAAAAGGGTACTGAGTGGCACCAGAGAGAGCAATAAACTTCTCTTCTATTTTTGTGTAATCTTTTGAACTACCGGTACTCACTAATATTGGAATACCGTTATTTAAAATGTGTAAAATTATAAAAATTATTATGACTTTGAATGGAACTTGGTTCAACTTGCAAAGAGCGAATGAATTAATACCACATCCAATTCCAAACTTTAACTTATAGTCATTTTGTAATTACATAAATAGATGGTGACAGAGCCTCAAAATATTGGGTATTCTGAAAGAAATTGTTCTCAAGTTCTTGAAAGTGCAACTTTTAGCTTTTTTATGGCTATCAACCCTCATAATTATTATTTGTTGATTGATTCATGGCGTGACAAATTTCACTATCACAATAAAAGTCTTTGGGGTATCAGATCTGAACAGTAACAGAAATCAGCATTTGAAGCCCGTCTGCAAAAATATTAAGAGACCTTTTCTCCTTTCAAGCCTACTGTGACAACTTCATTCAAGTGGTCTGGGGAAATTCAAACCCATGTTTGGGAGCTCCAAAAGTACTGGGACCCACCAGCATTGTGGGGTCTTTGAAGGCCCAAAGCCGAGGCAATTAGGGGACACTTATGTAGAAACGTTGAAATTTGAAAATATTCTAGATGCAGCCTATTTGAATCTCTACTTCGCATGACTATACTGGCAATAAAAACGGGCCCGCAGGGCCCGCGGCCTCTAGGATGTTAGGCTTCTAAGGGGCCTCTAGAGGTCCAAACTGGAAAAAAGAGGCCCTGGAGGCCCCTAGCTGTACAATTTTGGGCCCCTTATTTTAATTTTGTTCTATCACTTGCTTACATTTGTAAAATGATGTGGCCCATTGACGTTCAGGCCCAAGGAAACTTGCCTTGTTCGCCTCATCCCCTCTATAGCTTTAATTAGAGTATTATTTTAAATTCCTGGATTTCTTGTTCCATGACGAACTGCGTTGTTAATATTAACTTTTCATGTGAAATTTAACGACTTGCAGTCAAATATTTGTTAAGAATAAGTATAATAACTCACTTAATCCATAGATTCGAAAGTACTCGGCCAGATTAAGTGAGTTATTATACTTATTCTTAACAAATATTTGACTGCAAGTCGTTAAATTTCACATGAAAAGTTAATATTATTTTAAGTTAATTAAAGTATTAAAATTATAGTTTTCTCTAGCTGTAACATTATTTAAGCTACTCTTCACATACGAAAACATTTTTCACCTCTAGTAACCGATAATATCGTATTTTTATTGATGCCTCCCTACTCATTTTTGGAGCCTCTTTCACAGTCTAAAGGGGGGTGTTCTAACCTGGTACCCCCCCTCCCCCCTGCTACGCAAATGACAGTAATGGAGTGTTCTAACAAGAATATTAAAAATTGATTCCAAAAAAGTTAATCAAAAGATAAGAACAAATTTACTAGAATTGAATAGACTGCTAAGATTCCTAGAAGTTCTTGTAAACGTGGAAAATAAAAACTAAACACCAATACTATAGCTAGAATTCATTTTTGAAATAAATGTAATTTATTGGGCACAGATTTGTTTTCCATCAGAATAATTTTGAACAATTATTAATTGAATAACAAGAGCTTGCTAGAATGTTAAAGAAAGACGGTATGGTTTGTTAATTTTAAGACATTAGGTTCCTTTTCCTCAGAATAATAAACCTGAAATAACTTGAATAGTTTGGTACCTACCTAAGTTGTTGAGTGACCTACCAATAAACGCTCCTTTTTGAAATATGAATACAAGGTTCCTTTTGTTTATAACTTTAAAATATATGAGGCGACTTTTGCTTATAACAACATTGCTGAAAATAGCTTGAAATTTAAAGTACCTGACTTGTTTAGTCACCTACCAGTAAATGCTAATAGTTTTAAAATATAATAGAAAGTAATTGAAGAATATGGGGCTTGACTTTTCTCATGATAATACAACTAAAAACGGAAATTTATATCTGGTAAACCTGAGCTGTTTAGTCACCTACCAGTGAAGGCTTATAATTTTCAAATATAAGAAAACTAAGTATGGATGATTCTCTGATTTAAAAATGTTTTCAAATAGATATAATGCTTGCTTGCATGTACGTATAACAGTAACAGTATTATACAAGTACATAAGTAGCCTACTGGTACTCTGTGATGTTTTCCATTACGAAAAACATGACGAACAATCTAACATAAAAAATGACACTGTATTCCTATTCAAATTATGATCTTTACTCACGTATACTTAAGATATTAGAGGGTTGCATTTCACTTCTAGGCTGATGAAGATTCTGTTTAGAAGTGAAATGCATACCTCCAGTACCTCCAGTATAAGTGAGTAAAAATCCTAATTTACTTAGAAATATACAGTGTCCGTTTTGATATTAGTTTGTACATAGCATATACCACGCCCCGATCCAAAGACATTCACTATGGTGGACCCCCATTAACATATCATGGACCCCCAATTTTATTTTTCACTGACATGGACCCCCTGGCAGGTCCCCGTGGACCCCAGGGGGTCCACATGGACCACTTTGGGAACCACTGCTCTACATCATCGTTAATGTCTTTCTATTTCACTCTCACTCACTCGTTCCTTCTCACTCTCTCTCACACACTCCATCCACCAATTTCCAAGACATGACGGATGTCGCGACCTCGGGCACTTTCTAAATCGTGAACACCTTCGCGGACCTCTCGCTCCGCTCGCCGGTTGTTTCTACTAAGTCGAATCATTCGACCGTTGTTTGTTCATTCATTAATAGTAGTATAGTGCGAGTTTCACGATCACACAGAGACTGGTAGCTGATATTCTGGTACAATCGATTTCATCGTAAGCTCGCTTCCATTTCTGCGACTGAAAACTTGCAAAAATGTTTAATTACTTGCTCTTTATTAAGGACCCGACAGGCCTCATTGAAATCGAACCGTTGTCAGTCTTTGCAAATGCTCTTGAAAGAATACTAGACTCTTAAAGCTTGGCATATAGCTTTCTCGTAGTCCAAATGAGGTCTCTATTGATTTTGGGGGTCGAATATAAAAATAATAATTCGAATGAAAAACAGACTGACACCTATAGCATATATGTTATCTAGGGGAGCTCAAAATAAAAACTTCGCCAGATGGCCCTAATGTGAACAAAAATTTGAAGTTTTATTTATACAGTGCAAGTGTGACTGTTGATAATCTTGTATTGTGTTGAAATCTTTCCTTAAATTTGGAATCAAGTTTAAAAAAACACAAAGTATTGGGGAATCTTACAAGATCTGTGAATTTAGAAGAAGAAACAAAAAGTTATTGTATAACTTAGCGCTAATGGTTCAAGAACCGTCCTTTACTGTGAATCCGAAATTCGTATGTTATTAGTAGCTGATAACTCAAGTGCTTTCCATATATCAATATTTTCCATGTTTATCAATTTTCAATTCATCTCAAATTTAAACAGTGATAGAACTTGCATATTTGATGGTCTTTTCAGTACAGTCGAGTCCTTGGATACTCCGTTGTCTCGGTTTATTTATATTCCAGGATCTTATCTATCTAGGCTACTAAATCAGGAATAGAATAAAACTAGAATAATTCGGGAATAGAAATATTTTACGATGATGATCTTTGTCAGACAAGCATAACAGGAACTACGAGTACGAGTTCACATAGTTTATACATAGATGGAATTTTACAACCGTAGCTTGAAAAATTTGAGATTAAATTGATAATTATATTTTGGCAGGATTTAATGAACTAGAAAAAATTACAACGTAATTATTACTCTTATAGAAAGCAACATAATCCATTTGGCAATGTTTTGCTTACACCCCTCCCCACAATGTTATGACAATGTACACATGAATCATTTTTGATCCAGTTTCTAAGGTATCATGCTAAAAATCTTTCATTTTCAGGAGATTTATAATATCCTACTTGGACCACATTCAATAAACTACAGTACTATAATATTAGAACAATCTAGTAGTCAAAGACGGGTGAAATGAACAAGGAAATCAATCGACACGGGTGATGTCCAGAAGCTCATACACTTGAGACTGAAACATAATGTTTCAAACCGAGATACATAAATTAGTTTCTTGTTTGGAATGGATATAACATTTCTGTTTTATAACATCCGTTAAAATTGAATAGTAGGTCATGTTAGGTGAAGGAGATTAACACTAAGCGAAAACAAGAGTTTTCCAAAATAGGCTACGTCAAGGATTGGCGTTTTATCCATTATTCTACTTCGTTTTCTTTGAGTCCTATTCGTTCCGGATATTGAAAATAAAAACTTAATAGGATAAGAAATGAAACTAATAGAAATTTCAATCAACTGAAATTATACACTTTTCAGCCATAGCAGTCTAACGAAAAGAAAAAGAAGAGTTTTTCAAAATTCATCAAGAATTATTATTCACTTGTTCTCCAATCGTCTACTTCTTTGTGTTCATATAGGTTCAGGATTTTTAAAATAAAGTTTAATTCTGTAGGAATTATTTTTTTTTTTTCATTCACTTGTTCCTATTACCAAACCGACAACAATGTATCACATAATTTCCAACTACTGGATAAATAATTCTAGCGAGGAGCAGCGGGGAAGAAATATGTGCGTAGAATGCTTGAATAGGCGATGGCACGAACGGTTACAAACAGCAGGTCAGGGATCAACGCCTACTATCGCCAACGCATCGTATGCGACAGACTGGTGAGTGTCATCCGTCCCTTTCCATTGGTCCCGGGCCCCGGGCAGTCGTTCCCGCAACCTGGAAAAGCGCCTGGAACCGAGTTCCCGGTTGGCAACAATTTCTGGATAGCACCACGCGTGCCACGCACCGATATTGATTCAGTCAGCTTGCTTCTCCTGCAACTCCTCTTCCGAGTCTAGTGTTCAATTCTCCAGTCATTGTCCTCCAATCACACAACGTGTGTGCCAGCGTCTACCAGTGCGTGTGTCACTATGGCTACCACCAATAGGACGACATACGAAAGTTAATCGTTGTCTATTATATTGATCACCTATCAATGTTCTACGGTCGCAGCTTGCGAGCTGATAAATTTGTAACGGTGACCGATTGGATTGGCCAGCAAAAAAGACTGCTGTAAAATCACTTCCCGATGGTTCGGAACCCACCTAATACTGTAGGTCCAACTCATCAATCACCATCATCCAAGTCATTACCCACGCACAGGTCCCAGACATGTGGGCTTCATCCACTGAAAAAAACTGATTCAGGCCAGGCGTGAATCCAGGGGGTGTGTAGGTAAAGGGTATGTCCCCCCCCCCCGAAATTCTCAACCGACACTGAAAAAAGCTTCATTTGTGTCTCTTATGGGGGTGAAAACCTCAAGTTTTATCCACCACAAAAAATTTTCTCACGATATCCCCCGAAAAAGTTAGATTCGGCCCTGTTTTACGCTACCACACCTAAATAATCAATTATATTTCAAATTTTACACAGAATGTAACTTTTTATATACTTTATGTAGTCTACTTATATACAGTTCAACATCGTTCTTTGAGTTAGTAAATGCTTAGATAAAAGATTTGGAGGGGTTAGAGAATAATTATTGCCTGTTTTGACCCTGTCATCCTATGAAGCAATATTCTATCTGTATTCGATATGTTCATTGTGAAACGAAGTTATTTTAATATTAGGTTACTCATCCACTAATTAAGACAATCTTTTAGCTTTTTATCAATTACTTTTTTGGATTTCAATTTTTTAAAAACAATGCTAGACTACTCTAATTTATAAATTGAAATTTTAGATAAAAGATTTGGAGGGGTTTGAGAATAATTATTTTCTGTTTTGACCCTGTCAGCCTATGAAGCAATAGTAGTATACGACATGTTCATTGTAATACGAACAAGCAGTCTACTTTAGAAAATACGCTTAAAATTTTCGTTATTAGTTCAATTTTGAATAAAGTTGAAAGTTTCTTTCAAATTAAATTGCAAAATTTAAATTTGCACTGGAATTCTGGAATTGATTTATTGCAAACGATTATTGGACGATTGGCTTTGAAAGTATGTAGGCTAGTTTAATAACGATAATTGACTAATTTAATTAAATTAAGCAATGTAAATGTTCAAACTAAATTAACTAATGAAATTTATACACAAGTGTGGCCTACTTATCCAAACTTTGATAGTTTTGTTGAGTGAAGTTTGGAAGTTAACTCTGAAAACCAAACAAAATATCAGATGCACAATTTCTAGTCCCAATCGTGTGATTTAGAGGAACCCCAACCCACTCACCTGCATTTCGTATAGAAAACGTCCTTCTAGGTAACATCTTTCATAAAATAATAAACTTTTTTACTTGTTTTGAAATAAAAAGGGAAGTTGCAATAACCATTTGTCAAAAATAAAATAAATTTAGTTGTCGAGAAAAAATTCGTCAGAAAACAGAAGAGCTTCACATAATGCGCTGACAGACGAATGGCAGTGGCAGCCAAAACTGTTGGTCTGGCTTTCAGTTCACTCAGTAAAATAAACGATAAACGATGAGATAATTTACTGTTATCTCAACAGACAAGATACAGCCAAACTTGAAGCTATCAACCCGACAACATTCGTTGGTAGTCTCTAATTTGTAAAAAACTGACAAACAAACAAAACTGGTTGAAAAATAACATGCAATAAAACTATTAGAAGAACAAGTCTATTATCCATCACCCTCTTTTACACTCGGAAAGTCAGTGGAAACGAATAACATTTTGGACTTTTATGATAGAATGGGTAGTGATTTACTATATGCTTGTACATAGTAATTTACTAGATACAGCAACTGAACTCGAATTTATACAATAACTGTACAATCAATTATGCATGATAAACGTTGATAAATATGAGTCATTGTTAATAAATGTTTACTAGATAATATAGTTTCAACATATTTTAGATAATACACGCACTAAGAGTTTTTAGATACAACCCAATTGTCCTGAATTTAAAAAAGCTCATTGTAGTTGAGTATATAGAATAATAAAAAGCTTAGTTGCATTTGCTTTATAAAGAAAAAATAATTATTTTTTCTAACCATCAAACGTGAACACAGGTTGAAGCTGAATTGAAAATTGAAAGAGAAGCAGGTATCTGTTCAATCAGATAGAGATAAGCTGCGTTCTCGTAGGTCCTGTTTGTAACGGTGACCGATTAGATTGGCCAACAAAAACGAAACTGTTCTCTGCTGTAAAATCACTTCCCGGTGGTTCGGAACCCACCTAAAACTGTAGGTCCAACTCATCAATCACCATCACCCTACTCATTACCCACGCACAGGTCTCAGACCTATGTGGGCTTCATTCTCCAAAAATAAATTTGCTATAGGACCTACAATCAGCTTTAAAATTTTGATTAATGATGCTCATTATCATTGATAGTTGATGAAGGAACGTTAAATTCTTAGATCTAACGATTTGATGAACAAGATAGGTTTTTGATTATTCTAACACTGTAGGACTTCCATTTCAACCATAACTCGACTATTATATCAAATTAAACACACTGGTTCCCAACTATTGACTATTACTGTAAAATACGTTTAATGATTTTCTATCTATCCATGAAATTGACATGTAAAGTTGTTTTTCATTTCCATTGAAAAAAGTTATGACCATACCTGCAATATGACAACAACTGTAGATACAGTGAGTGTAGGCTAGATAATTATTTTGCTTACATTGTAGGCAATATAACAAGTGTCGATGTAACAATTCAAGTTGGATCCAATATATTGCGTGCTCTTCCTATCGTTACACTATCTTTGTCACTATCAGAGTCAATAATCAAGCAGGCGATTTCAACCCCCTTTACAAGGCCGAATGGACAAGGAAATAACGGTTAGAAAAAACGTTGCATGGGGGATGGACAGTGGATTCGATCGAACAATAGAGGCATAACGAATGTAGAAGAGAGAGAGTCAGCTGGAAAGAAAGGGGTAGTCAGTTTGCTTCATGGTGATTAATGCATTAGGCCAGGGGTCTCCAAAGTCCAAAGTACGACCTGCGGGCCAAATCCAGCCCGCCAGTGGGATCAACCCGGCCCGCGACAGCTCATAGGGTTTTGCCACTTAATATTATTTTCTACGAATTATTCCACTACTTTATCAATAAAAAATGTTACTATCAGATACAACAGCTGTATGTTTGCTGACGGCGCATAATTGACGACTTTAATGTTATAGTAATCCATAGGCTCGCTTCGCTCGCCTTAACCGTCCGACTGGACCCAGCATGTTGGAAGGTGGAACTTAATATAACATTTAGAAAACATCAAAGTTATGAAATACTGAAAGCTAAACTTTGAACTTATCTAAAGTTCTAAAGGAAACAAACGTTTAAGGCCACATGGTTCTTGAAGATCGGTGATTAAATACGTTTTCAAAAATTGTTTATTTCAGACTTTTGAACCTATATCTAAATCCAACATTTTAACTCTATAAACGTCCGGAACGCTTAAAGATTTCTGGAGGATGCAGCCAGCTCTACCAATACTCATTTAAAACTTATGCTATCCAATAATCATCTAAGGCCTCTTTGTAAGTGATAAATAGGAAAAGGTGTTATGGAAAAGTCGGTGAAAAATTTAATAAAGCATGTGATAAAACTGAAAAACTACTGTCATTACTGAGATATTTCAATATTTTAAAGGAATACTTTTTTCAATTCAATATATTTATTTTCAGAAATAGATGTATAAATTTCTTTTAAAATTCCTCTTTTAATACGGAAGAAGCTTATGCTCATAGGTGGAGGAGATGTTTTATGATGAGGAGGTAGAGGATGAGGTATGGGGGGGGGGGGAAGTAGGAGGAGAGGAGGAACCAGTGATGGTTATAATTCCTCCTAAAACACTCCATTAAATAGTAGAAAATTAGATTTGAGAATTAACTCATTTCAAGAGCATAAACCAATAATACTTCTTAATACTGTAGCAACTCCTATTTTAGTGGAAGTAATTTAGTTATCAAGAACTGTTATTGAGAAAAATAAAAAAAATTTAATTCAAACACATGAAGTAACATTATGTTTGCACAGCTGTGTATGAGATATAAAAGCACACGATTGTAACGGTGATGAATCATACAAGTGAAAAATTTAGAGAGATTCGAGTAATGATAAAACTGATGTCTATATGTTACATGAACACAATCGTGATCAATAATTGACTCTCAACTTCATTTGAACTAGTTACAAATTTCCCACGTTGCAGTAAAGTAAATAACTATAATCAAGTTAATTGCAGCCTATTATAGGACGCAGGAAGTAGCTCAGAGGTGTGCTAGATAGTTTACACACGCACCTGTGCAGCCAGACCCTGTGTAAAGGTGGGAGTGGACTGTCAAGCATAGAGCTTCAGAATTTGTTTCGGTGGGCTTGGCATACTGATACTATTCTGTTAGCTCAGAGAGGAAAGCAATCACAAACTACCTAACTCCTCGTTTGTGTAGTACGCTCTTTGGACTAAAACATAGCGTTGAGGTCTGAAGAGTCACCTACAGTCGAATCGGCTGTGGTACTATATACATACATAGAAAATTCGGTGTCATTTACTGAGTTAACAAATATTATAGTATTAGTTCATTGAACAAGCAAAGAATCAATAAGTGAAAATTGTCTGAAAATTCACATGACAGAATTTATGAATTTATGACTGTCTGGTACAGTACTAGGACATGAGGTTGTCCTCAGTACAGTAATCATTTCCTAGTGGAGGTAATAGCGTCATGTCCAAAAACCATCAATTTCAATTTTGTTCTTGAAGCAAAACAAATTTGAGTCTATACAACAGAATCAAATCAATTGAATCACACTAAATATTATTGGAAAAAGTGTCTGAGAGTTGAAAGCTTAAAAATGTTGTTTTAGAGTAGGCCTAGCGTTTTTGTGCCAATAAGTGATGACCAGTGGCGAATTTAAGGGGGGGGGGGCTTTCGGACTGAAGTCCCCCCCAAAACCCCAAAATGTTTTTTGGAAGGTGTAAATTTTTTACCAATATAATCAGTTTGAAGCTCGTAAAATATTCATTAGCAAGAATTACCTGAATCCACTACTAAGTCTTTAATTGTATGAAAGCTTGAAGTTTCATCAAGATGGATTATCCACTTACCAAGTCCCATGCGACGTTTAAATTTCTGAAGAACTTTCATCTTGGTACGAATTGGGGCTAGAATTTCCTCGACTTTAGACGTTGAAGATGAATGCTGGCCACTGGACCTCCAAGCCGTTGTAGAGAACCCCATCAACAGACACTAAACACTCGCACTAAATCCCATTCCAATGCACTGCACCGCACATCAAAGACGACTGACAAATCAACGACTGACGAGTAATTAACAACCAAAGAGGAGGACGGACATCGTCGAACTGACGAACTGGCAGGCTACAGCCAGCACAAGGAGGCGACTAACAGCTGTTTCCTGCAGACCAAAAATTCCCTCTTCCCTCTAAAATTTCCCTACCAGCTTACTATCGAACCGCCCCTCCCACAAAAACACTTGGGCCACTCGTTTTGTGAATGAACCACTCGCGCTTACATTGGCAGTGAGAAACCGCGAGCTTTGTGTGCTTTTTAAACAGTTATGAGAAACTGAATTTGATTTAAGCCTGGTCTTACAATTTAGGCAAATGAGGGATGAGTTTTCAGCTTATCGCCGCGTCATAAGCTGATGCATTCGTAATAGCATGATGCGTCATAGCATTCATAATAAGCTGAAATTATGCAGTTGTCCAAAAATAATTCCACCGGTATAACCGGGTATTATTATAACTGGGTATAACCCCATCTCAAGAGAAATTTTAAGAATTCAAGGAGTTGAACACATTTGCAATTTTCCTGTTGCAGAAAGTATAAAAACAAGATTCTATGAAAGCTTGTATTCTGGGATGAGTCATAATGTCCCATCAGAGTAATAAATAAGTTCTAATAATATAATTAAGTTAAAATGATATTTTAATATTAAAATAATATAATACTATAAAAAATAATTTGAAGAAAATAAAAAAAAAACAACATTCATTAATGCCTAACGGAACTCGAAAGTTCATTGATATTCTATGAGAAAAATCGCTTACATCCAGTCTCCTCCCATCACGAGAATCCGAATTCACACTATTTATTTATTAAAATTGATGTTCTAAATTTATTTATTTATAATACAGTCCAAATATAATTTATTGTAAAGAAAAAACAGGCTTTCAGCCCAAAACTGTCTATTACTAAATTTGTACAAGAGTCCAAATATTTGTAAGCATAGGTTATACTTCCGTTTTGATTAAAACATGAAACAAATTATGAAAACTACTGCAATACAAAATCGGCATTATGATTCAATCCTAATGAAGCAAAAGCATTAGTTACATAGGTGAGATTAGATTGAGGTGGAAATAAGGCTGCTACTAAGACTACCCAAATAAAGAGGTTACGTAACCTAGAAAAAGAAAATTTTTGTTGAATTCATCAATGCATAAAAACAGCTTGAAATCATCCACTTTCTCATGAACACCCATCACTCCAATTTCAAATACCCCAATGACATCAACAAACAAATAAGTTACATTTTCCATTGAGTAATTATGGTGCATGAAGAGCGCATAAATCAGTACCAAGTGCATTCTTTTAAGTAGCACTCTTTTTATCTGGGGTCAGTGCGTCATGTGGCCTATTACCGGCATACATAAATTAAAAAAAAATGGAACTGCCAAGTTTTATAAAACAATTATGTAAACTCATGTCTAAAGTGAAACTTATTTTTAGATATTTTTTGCCATCTTACTGTTTTAAGTTTTGAAAAAATAAATTTCTTTCTTTGTTTAATAAGCTTAATATTGACAGATATTGAAGAAATCACATGGGTTTGGGTCTACATATATGTGAAGAAAATCCCCGATACAATGAAGTATCTAAGAACCCGACGAATTTACATAAAATTATTATTATTATTATCAGTTGTCAGGATAGGCACATGCACCATTCAACTACTTTGATTTCTATGAACATCATATGCTTCCCAATTCACAAAAAAATGCACATCGGCAATTCTTGAACATTTTTTGTTTCTTCGTCTTGTTCAGATCTCATAATATATCTTGCCTCAATATTTTCTCCATGTTTTTTTCAATACATAATTTAAAAAAAAAAAAAATTCAAGAAGAGATTTTAACATTTAACATATTCAATACTGAAAACGTCAACGCCTGCACTGTAAAAATAAAGTGGATAATAAATAACTAAATAAGTAACAGGCTAAGCAGTAACCTTCATAACATACTTCAATTTTTTGTATTGGAAATGATCCAGCTGTCTAATGTTTTGATTTTCACAAGCCAAAACCAATCTAAACCGAAAGTGGGAATTTTTTTACATCATAATTATTTTTAAATTCGACCCCCAACTCCAAAACCAATAGCGATCCTCATTTAGACTATGAAGAAGTGTTTCAAATACCGAGTTTCAAAAGTAAAGAATCTTCCTTTCGAGCACTAGAGCACGGACTAGAGCACTAGCAAGATTAAAATAAGGCCCTGTCGGCTCCTTAATAAAATTGAATTTTTGTAACTTATTGTTTTGTTCGTCAGCTTATTTGTAAAATGATATCCATTTATCAACATTTTATGAGGGGGACATGAACATAGACCTCAATTATGGAGGGACATTAAATACCACTCCAAATATGGGGGGGGGACATAGAAGACCACTTCAAATATGGGGAGACATAAACAACCACCCTAAATATGGGGGGACGTGTCCCCCTGCAACTCTCCGGTGGTGACACTCGTGCCCTATCATATTGAAAATAGAAGTCTGTCTTCCTGAAAAGTGAAAATCATAATATACTAGGATGTCTTCATGTCTCAACATTCAATTCAGTTTTTATAAAATAGTTCAATCATAACATCATAAGATTTATAAAATTAGACCACTTTCACGAAGGTTAATAATATAAACCACATTAAATTTGAAGATCACCTGAGCTTTTTAAATTACAATAGATCATTGTCATTTAATTTTTTTTCTCCATTTAATGGTGTAGACTGGATTATACAAAAAACCACAGCTAGTTCGGATTATATTGCCAACATAATCAAACAGCTATGGAAATGGCTAGATGATTGGAATTAGTAATTTAATGACTACAAATTCGATTGAGCTAATATCAAGACGCAGCTTTAAAATGAACCGTTTTCTCAGTAGTTTCTCTACAGAATTGAATTGAGCTACAACAGCAGCAAAGTATCAGCACATGAAGTAAGTACTGTACATTAATTTTACAACTCAATGTTCCTCGAGCTAGATTAGCTTTGTAGCTAGGTAAGTGGAGAGGAGGTATAGATTTGACACAGTGTTTTGTAGACCATCTCGTATATCGGGCACAAGCAACATTTGATCTTATTTTTACGTGGATGTGGCAGTGGCACCCCTGTCGCGGTGCAGCTGTCAAGCAGCTGTGCGGGGGGTTTGTGGGGCTATTCTGGATTGCCCCTAATCGTGGGGAGGAGCTCACATACGGCACAAGCAACCTTCTTTATCACTAAAGTGAATGCACTCTCTCACTCACTCTCTCTCCCCGTCATCCGGTCTACAACTGCAAAAACAATGTACATACCCGCTCTACTCCTCATTGTAATAGCTGCCGGTACCTGCATAATAACAGCCGGCTCCAACGATAAAAAGTCGTCCTTCAATTATTATTCAATTGTTTTCCATCAGATAAGACCAGTTTTCCTCATGACAGAACTAGGGTTTGATATGTATAGATCTTATCCAGTTTAATAACTAAAAATGCAATATCACTGGATCGATCAGAACTTGCAAGTTTAGGTCTTGAAAAGGTTTTAGATTGAAAATCCAAAGGACTTCTAAAGTGACTTCAAAGGTCATAAGGGCTTCTGAAGTGATAAAAAATTATAATGTCATATGACCAATTCACAGCAATATCTCAATAGGAATAGTTTAATATTCCTTTCGTGAGGTGTGGGAAAATTCCCATGCTCTCTCCTCAGTGCAATAACACAATAATTATTATTACATTTTTTAGTGAGATAGATTATTGTAAAAAATATTGGATATTCTCTTGGTATTCAAATGATTTATTTGTAAATAGAAGAATGAAAAATGAACTGAAACTCAATTGAAGACCTATACCATTAAATAAGTAATTTATAAGTCTAAATTCAACTTTATGTTGATCTTCATGAAATTAAAAAGAAATATATAACTCATATATAAGAATTTCCAATAACATGTGAAGGATGATAACCTACAAAAATTTGTACTCTAAATTTAGAATTTAGTAATAGAATCAGTATAAAGCTAAAAACCTGTTGTTTCTTTACGTCCTACTATAGGTAGCCTATATTACAGAGAATTGAGAGATCAGAATTTGGTATTTATAAAATTTGGTAAGAACTTATTATTTATTTTTCTGTGCCTATATTATGTTTAAATAGTAAATAATAAATATCATTCAAGTTTTGAGATTTCATACGAAATTAAAAAAGACTGAATTCACTTTTAGTACATTCTGCTAAGATGCCTGCGTCGATCTCCAAAAAGTGTAAGCAAAATAACGTTTTCTTCTAATATTAGATATGAGCAAGAAGCAGATATAACATTTTCGGTTCACGAACGCAAGACGACGTCTCTACTGATGCACTATCTCCTTGATAAATACAGTACTTGATAGCTCGTTTTTAATTTATGATTCGCTAGATTTAGCTCCACCGATATTTTCGGGGCAAATTAAATATATACAGACAAATTACATTACGTGCCAATTTTCAGATCTTACATTGGGGGTAGTTGGAAACGCTGAGTGGATTACTTCCACTTACATAACGTATGAAATAATCACGCCAACAAACAAATTTATACAAATAGTGAATTTAGTGAATAGGGAAACTCAAGAGTTGATTACTCCCTGTTTTCATCAAGACTGTAAGACTGCAACTAGTTCAGTATTTTCTAACAATACTGCTGTTGACAGAATTGAACTCTTCACGAAGCATACACAAAAAAGGAAAAAACAAATAGAAAAAGAAACAGAAACGTAAAGAACAAACACAAAAAATATGATTTGAGGAAAGTGAAAGAGGATTCTAATATATTAGCTCTATATCTAGCCGTTCATTTTAGGTACGTGGGAATGGAGTTTCCGAAATTTCTAGTTACAGTGAATCTTAAAGCATTAAACATTGGTTGAGTTCTGGGAGCTTTACCGATAACTGGTAAATGTTACCGGTGGCGTCTGATTGGTCTATTCAAATTTTCAACGTCTATGAATTTGAGTGGATCAATCAGACGCCACCGGTAACATTTACCAGTTACCGGTAAAGCTCCCAGGAACTCGACCAATAGTAAAAGGGACAAGTTATTTCGGTATCAACTACAGTAGCCTATGTTTGCTGATCCCATAGGACCAGCTATATTAATTTATGGAGGTAAATTTTATGTTATGATTAAGTGGTTCAAATGAATCTTTTTATGAAGTCTGTATCATGTACAATTTCTGAATGGAAAAATTTTATTTGAGTATTTAGAATACAGTATCAACAAATAGCTATCACATCATTTAAATAAACATAATTAGCATAATTCAATTATTAGACAATCAAATGAGTTGAATAGACATTACATTTGAGCCTCTCATTCTTGCAAGAAGAAAAAACTAATCTAACAACAATTTAATAATTATAATGTTCAAGAATAACTGAAGAATTTCTAGTTCTAGAAAAATAACAGCAAATTATTGTTTTTATGGGGTAGCCTACATTGTGAGCCAGTGCGTAGACATCTGGACAAAGCTTTCCATGCAAGCTCCTCAGCATATTATAGGTTTTAGGTTTTAAACGTCTACCTTAACTTGAAGTTTGTGAATGTGGTTTATTGTGTTGCTGTGTGCAGTGTTGAGGCTTCCTGTTTGCCGGTGATTAAATTTCAAAAGGAAAAGGGAATTCCGGGAGGATACCGACGCAGGCCTATCTATGTCCGACGGGAGAGCGTTGGACTGTATCACAGGAGGTGGAAGTCAAAGAACAGGATCTCTACGGCGCGAGTGCTTGTGCAGTACATCCTCCTCTTACTTCTGCTCAGTGTTCAGGCTGATGGCCGCTCCGTTTCCATCCGGCTGTAGGCGACAAAACTGCGTTGTCACGTTCAAACTAGCCACAAATATTATAAAAAGAAAGAGCATTCGTGTTTTTTGTGGGTCCTCTTTATGAGCAAACCATATCCGTTCAAAAGTACCCTTTCATATCAAGTGATCACCAAGTTTAGAAAAAAATCCATGTAAAGTTGATGAATGACTTTTATGCAATTGAGAGGATAATTATGGATAAGAAATTGGGGGTCAATAAAGATAAAGGGCAAACGTAGTTTCAAGTAGCATAACAAGCATTAACAGAACAATAAGTACAATAAGTGATAGATTTGATCCCAGTGAAACGTCGAAAAACAATGAATCTCGCCTGTTCAATCAAAAATAGATTGCTATTTTGTAGGAAGCATATTTTAATTATTAATTTCATAGGAAACAATTTTTTCAAATGAGATAATATATGAGTAATTATATTAATCATTACAATTATTATAACCCTTTCAGAGCAAAGGTATTTCAACCTTGTTACACTGACCTGTAAATTGGAATTCCATGATAAATAACATGACAAATGACTGCCATTTTTTTTTTTAATATTCACTAGCTCCCTTCTAGGAGAATTTCATGACTAATTCTATCTCTAGAGACTACCTCTTTCCCAGAGGAAATTTCTCGGCCTAATTGAGATTGGAGAAAAGACGAGAAGGTGGCTATAATTATTGAGTAGACTGTCTATAGAAAAATGGTTCAAAATATCTATTGAGTTCTTCTCATTTTCTTCATTAAAACTCCAATCGCTTGATTGGTTGCCGCTCCCCATCTCGTTCTGTGTAGAACTACTACTATAAGTCGTCTTATAGTAAAACTCAAGTTTTAGTAGTCTCTTCCAGTTAGCTCCACACAGCGGTCAGCCCCAAGATCGTAGGTAATCTGTAGCCGAAGTCTTCCACGAGCCTGAGTTCATATGAGTGATATGAAATAATAATAAAGAATAATAATATTGCATGATAATATCCAAGTGAAATCATTCGAAAACACGAAGATGAAATTCCTTTAGTATCCAACTTTCTTTGTATTGTGGAAGATATACATAATGAATAATAAGACGAAATTGTCACAACCACATTTTATTAAAAATATAGAGATACTAGTTTCGGACAATTGCAGGAATAGCTCCACCGCAGATAAGAAGGCAAGTAGCTGCAGAGAAGGAAAAACAGAAACAGGAGTCAGATCCAAGGCACCCAATGTATGAGCAGGCTGTTGCTCATCAACGACTCAGCTCACGAAGTAGTTTCCTGAAGAGACATAAAGCCCTAGAGTCAGAAGTTGAAAGGAGAAGAATGGCATTATGGGAAGAAGAACTCCCAATTGTCTCCCATTTCAAGGCTGTTGAGGAGCTGATGGCTGGTTGTTCACTCTCGTTTAATGAATGGAGGACTCTCAACAGATTGAGGACTGGTGTTTCCAGATGTAGAGCCACCATGAAGAGATGGGGATACACCGACGACGAAATTTGTGATTGCGGTCTCTCACAGACCCCTGAACATTTACTAGTTTGTGAGAAGATGAGTGTAGCCTGCCATAAGGAGGACCTCTTTTTAGCAAATGACAAGGCGATTCCAGCTGCTAAACTTTGGAAAGGGGTCATCTAAATAAGTCCGGACCCGGAAAGTAAGTAAAGTTTCGGATGTTACTCCATTATCAATCTTAGACAAACTTTGTAACATCCGAAACTAGTATCTCTATATCTTTAATAAGGTGTGGTTGTGACAATTTCGTCTTATTGTTTATTAGTATCTAACCAACGATCACTAATTGGTATCATTATTTAACCTTATGTGATTTGGGACTAGGCCTAGGAATGACAAATCCGCAACACGTTTTACACTTTTTTAGGAAGTGATAAAGGAATGAGGTTAGAATGAGAGGGGAGAAGCGGAAAAGTCGTGTTTATAACCACATTGTTATAAAGGTATTTTTTCTTAAGACATGTGCTCACTTTTACAACTGCGGAGACATCTCCGTGCAGCCTAAATCGACCACAACCCCATAAACTAACGGTTGAATCGTTAAATGCAGAGTAAATAACCTTTTTTATATGCTAGTTTAGCTATGAGGTCTTTCAGTAGGAAAACAATACCTGTAGAAGTTCCACCTTGTGCTGGATTGTGAACCGTATCACCAATTAACTCTCTACTATAAATTGGAATTATTTATAATCTATAGATGGACGGAAGGGTTTTCCAAGATTTGTCAGTAGAGATTTCCAAAATGAGTGCACAAAAAGTAATTGATACAATTTATATGAAAAATGACATTTTCATGAAATAAACTGCCCTGCAGTAAGCTTGATATAATTCATATTGAAAAATGTAGAACCAATAAGAGAGAAATTAAATTTGATTTAATGCTTTAACGAAAGCATGAGAAAGAGAATGATGACCAGCGTTTGCGTAGTTAGATGACCCGCACCACTAAAAATATGGCCCACAGCTGGCCAGAGTGTCCGAGGTCGGAAACGAAGCAAAGGACACCTGCTTGGCAAACATCAAATTCCACGTAATTTCTATGGATTACAACTAAGAAATACCCATATAATAACAAATAGTAGGTCTATGCCAACAGCAGAAGTTTAAAATGTTCATCATCAAAGATGCTCTAAACAAATTGTGGCATTTTCAAACAGGCTTTCAAAACACTGCTTTTCAAAGTTTCTCAGTTTTTAACAAGAAAGCAAGGCAATTGAATTGTCAAGTTTCACTTGTTATTGCTATGCATTTGTTATAGGATTACAAGATCAATATTTTTTTTTTATTTATTCACATAGACAAAGTAACAAAAAAAATGCAAAGATGCATCATACCAGAGTCCAAAACTGCTCTCTTCACAAATTTTGATTAAGCTATTTTATCCAAAACTTTCAGGTTATTCCACACTAAAAGTTTAGATTCACTAAAAACCTACATTCGAAAAATTACTTTTTTCTTTTCACTTAAAGGCTATTGATTTTAAAAGTTCACTCGAAAAAAACTAGAACAATTAAAAAGAATTGAAAATATAAAATTTTGATTGAAACTTACGAGCCCAAAAAAATACTAACTTGCTGCTATGTAAACAACGAACAAATATAAGGAAGATTGTGTATTACGTTCTCACTGGTTGCAAATTCTGTACTATAAAATTGTTTTTTTTTTCTTTTTTCAATTGCATAATTTCTACCCGAAATTCAGATTGTTAGATTGAACCCCTAATGTTTTCAATCTTGATTACTAATAAATCGGTCCAAATTTTTCTTGGAAATGTCAAAAGGAATGTCATGAGAATTTTATTGACAGCTGACATTTTGAACTGGAGTTGAAACTACTATTGTAAATCCGGTTTTTAGCTTTAATTGTTGTAGCTCTATTATTTATTTTGATTTTAAAAACCACCCCACATTACAAAATTAGTGACAAATATTAGCACGCCCAGCCACCGAAAGCTATGATGTGCTATGCTGGGGTGAATTAGTTGTTTTACCCGAACCATTGAAAACATTCATTAACGTTACCTAGCATAGTATTGCAATATAATAGGCCGTTCGTTTATTTAAAACCATTGGTTCGGTTTGAACAACTGTCCAAGCACAGCACAGCTCAGCTTTCGGTGGCCGGGCGCTCTTATTGGTTATGAATATTATCTTCACAAACGAAAACGGTTGTAAAAATTCATTGCGAATTAATCAATTTGAGCAATTTTTTTGTTTTTAAAACGTTTACCAAATTTAATAAACTTTTAAAAATGATAAAATATTCTATTTAGAATTTTTTTGCATTTACTTCATAACAACTTTAGAGTAGCCAGACACCTCTTACCCAATGCATTCGCAGTGCAAGGCGGCACTCATGGACAGCATGACTCATCCTGGAAAACTGACAGATGCGTTGTCTGACTGGGGGAAAGCGGTGCGTTGGCCGAACGATATTGAACATTGCAAATTTAGGGATAGGGGTGCAAGAGTTAAGAGCCAACAGATGACAAATAAGCCGATCTGTCTCTTCCGAGCATTAACCTTGAATAACTAGACGTTTCCAATGGAATAACGATGAACAAGTTATGCAACACATATCCGTGATCAGGATGATCTGACAGTCAAATAAACCGATACAACGGAGTATCCAAGGACCCGACGAATTTACAGAAAATAATAATTATTATTATTACTAGTCGTGCTGATAGGCAAATGCACCATTTGACTGCTTCTATTTCTATGAACATCATATGCTAACCAATTTACAAAAAAAAAAAAATGCACATCAGCAGTTCTTGAAAAAAATTATTGTTTCTACTTTTTCTTGTTCAACATATCTCAGAATATATCATACCTTAAAGTTTCCTATTTGTATTTTTTTCAATTCGATGATTCAAAATAATTTAAGAAAAGATTTCAACACAATCAAAAATGAAAACGTCAACAGTTGCACTGTAAAAAAAATGTGGATAAGTGGGCTAAACATCAGCCTTCGTAATGTCCAATGTTTTGATTTTCAAATACAAACAGCGACAGCACCAGCTGTCCAATGTTTTGATTTTCACTAGCAAAAACTAGCTTAGAGCCTATAATGGGGATCTGTTTTACATCATAATTATTTTTATATTCGACCCCCAAACTCCAAAATCAATAGCGATCTCACTTGGTGCTGTTTCAAGTTTCAAAAGTCTAGAATCTTCCTTTTAAGCGCTAGGGCACGGGAAGACGGACAATGTCGCGATTTTAATAAGGCCCTGTCGGACCCTTAATAAAGATTATGAAGAATATTACTGGAACAAAAAAAAAACCGAGTGATTCACCTATTTCTTCTTTTTCTACTTGTACTATCGATGTTATAGTTGCGAGTACGAAAGTACTCATAACTATACTCTTGATATACGATGATTTTGAAGGTTTTGTGAAAAAATAAACTCTGAGTGGTAGATTGTCAAGCTGATTCAAGGTTCCAAACTCAATGCAGTCGATTGGTTGCATCAGTTTGCACATGTAAATAAGCGGCGGCGTAAATACTGGACACACATGCTTATATACACTGTACATGCCAGTAGCAAGTAGAGTATTTGCACTTACAATACACGACAATACAATTTGGCAACTTATGGAAATTTGCTTTTTTCATCTTTTTCGAAGGATGAAGCCCACATAGGTCTGAGATCTGTGCATGGGGAATGGCTTGGATAAGAATAAGAATTTATTCATCCTTTGGGTCACATTAGTGCATTCGGAAACGTCATTACAAACTAGATCATATTATTAGGTTACAAACAGTGTATTGCAGAATAATACAACAAATTTAATTCAATTAGCGACTAGATTCTTCAACAAAATCTTTGTTACAATGTGGATGATGGTGATCTATGAGTTGGACCTACAGTTTTAGGTTGGTTCTGAACCACCGGGAAGTGATTTTACAGCAGAGAACTGAGTCTTTCTGATTGAGCATTTCAGAATGTGAAGAGTAGTAGTCATAAATACCTTCCACACCTTTCTGCCACAAATTTAAATTTGATTACACTGACCAAGGAAAAGCTGCAATCACTAATTACACAACTCTTTTTCACCTACAACTTCCTAAATTTCATTAAAAGATTAATAATATTAAATCTAATTTCTTGGGTTGCATTGTACCACGCTTAATTTCGCAGGAGTTTCCGTATAAATTTTCAAGGAATATACAGTTTGTCCACTCAGATAAAAATTAACCAATTCATTGTAATATATAATAAGCATGTAATACTAATACATCTCAGCAAGGTCAAGAGGATATACTACAGTGTTAGCACATGCTTTCAGGTTCTAGGTTTCAGTACAGTAGTTCAGTACAGAGTGTATCATGTACACTCCAATATAACTCTAATGTAGTCTAAATATAAAACATTTTGATAAATAGGTCCTACATTAAAACAATTCAATGGTAGGCAGGCGCGATGCACCATGAAACAACATACATGAAACCCATGATGGAATGATACATGGTGTTTCATGTGTGTGTGTGTGTGTGTGTGTGTGTGTGTGTGTGTGTGTGTGTGTGTGTGTGTGTGTGTATCATGGTGTATACCCATGGTGTATCATTCCACCATGCATAAAACCAGTTTCATGTAACAGGAAGGTTCAGTAGTAAGGACGTGTGCACACCGAATAAATTATCAGCACTATATGCAGTCAGCTAAGCAGCTGATGTTTGCTCAATTGCTCAAGAGTGGTCAGCGGCAATTAAGTTTCAAGATTCAAATTGCTCGAGGTTTTTCAAAGACTTGGACTAAATCGGTGATCTGGAGAAGACTATCAGCTGGTGTCTGAGGGGACAGCAGCTGGCCCATGCACACTGGCACCTGCTCAGGTCTGAGATGGCGCTGCAAATGCTATTGCGGTCTGCAGCTGCAGGTGCGGTCGGCGCGTGTGGCATGCACCTTTACCCTCCACCCCCCCCCCTCAGTAACTATCGGTCTACTTATTTTTTTTTATTGCTGATGATGCCCACACGAGTCCGAGACTTGTGCGTGGGTAATGAGGTGAATGATAACACACATAGATGCCAGACGGAGGAGTAGGATTCGAACCCACGACCGCACAACAAAAGTTCTACTGAGACCATTGCAGTGACCACTGTGATTGGCAACTACCCAAACGGTAGTAGTTTGATAAAGCAAATAACGTCTGCACCGATTAGTTGAAGGCGAAACCTTAGAACTGAGTTTTTTACCTTAAATCTTAGACCTTAGAGAAATGATGGACGTATCCTCAGGATGTGGTGAAGAAAATCGTTCTAATAAAGTATTGAAAACATGAAAATATTAATAATTTGATTTTAAGGCCTTTAAAATGCAACTTTTTAAAGCTATTTTGCTGATGTTTGGACTACGCATCCGTTTCACTAAATTCATCTAATCACCTTATGTATGAATTGCATGTATGTATATAGTACCACAGCCGATTTCGACTGTAGGTGACTCTTTATACCTCAAAGTTATGTTTTAGTCCAAAGAGCAGACTACACAAACGAGGAGTGAAGGAATTTGTGATTGCTTTCTGCACTGAGCCAATAGAACTGTATCATTATGTACCGATTTTTCCCAAATCTGTACAATTTCCCGGCATTATTTTCGATTTAGATTGCTTCATTTGAAGCCGACTGTTGTTTTATTCCAACTGATCTGTGATTCTCAATTATTATCTTAGTTTAATAAGTGGTATTATGAAGTTTTGAAGTTGGATTTATAACTTTACATTGGACCTGGTCCTAATTTCAAAGAAGACTGGTTTTTTGGAAGGTTTTGCTGTCTTCAAGCTAGTTAGCATCGATTGTTATACTGATATATAAGATTTACACATGCAATTTTCTTGTCGGGATTGGTCTTTGCGATATAAACTGAAAGAGGGAGAACACCAATTGAGTTTTGATATTGCTGACCCACTTCATTATTTCCTGTCGGCTCGGTCAATCCCCACTTTTTTTACTATCCCGTCAATTGTATTTATGAATGGTGGATGTTTTATTTTATTTTGTCAATGAAATGACCCCTTCTCTCACGAATCTTTAGATTGGAGCATTAAGCTAACTTTGGCGCTGCATCTCAGTTCTCAGTTTCTGTACGATGCCTGACATCACTTACGCGCTCCTCTGCTTGAAAATATAAACTGTTGATAGTATATGAACCTTCAGTGAGGTTATGTGGATATGAATCTTTATGTCCTCATCAGAGGATAGTATTTTTTTTTTCAAGTAATGTAGTGTGATCTAGTAATCAAGTTTGTGTATTCAGAAGGGCGTATACTATTTTTTTCTGTGTGATAACCTGCAAAGTTTGTAATATGTTGGATATTTTACTGTCACCGCTGAAAAACAGTGGTTCTACTGTGGGGGCCAAGTTCAACTTTCGGGACTGCATTTTCAAAATAGGGGCCCACGTTTTATTTCAATTTGGGAGGACTCTACTCTTCCTTTCAATTTTGGGGTTCACACTTCTTTTCCACTTCTGGAGATCCAGTTGAATATAGCAGACTGAGTGAAGGATTCCAAACATACTTGGCTAATTGAAATTGGCATTTACTGATTATGGAGTGTTAAATGTACAACTAAGGACTATCCTGCATCCTGATTGAGAAAGAAACGTTTAAGATTGTAACGTTGCATTCCATATGTAACATTTCATTTTTAAACCATATGAGATGCTACAGTTGAGTTTTCAGTGTTAAAATTTGGAAAATGTAAATAAGCATAAGCTCACCTATGGCGGAAATGATTCATGAAAAGATTTTCAAAATGATCAAATAGACAACAGTTTATTACTTTGACAATATCCAAGTAATAATTTTCTATTTTTTAAAATTTGACAATGATAATAAGAATGACAGGATATATAAATAATATTTATATAACCGTATGGATATATCAACCGCATTTCATATGAGCTTGTATGAAATGACAAATTTAGGCAAAAATAGGCTGAATCAAATTTGGGTTGAGTTTAATAGCTTTTATCAACGAAGAAAATATACTTTGCCATCTGATGAAGGGGAACTGAAAATTAAAATGAACTCACTTTTACTCTAATATTATTAACTTGACTGACCATGAGAGAAATTACAAAAATATATAATGACTTGTGTGCAGGGTTTATAGCATACAAAAATGACTACCGATTCATAAGGTAGCTAATAAGATTCAGCCTATATCCCTGGAATAATATTACCTCTGGTAGAATAATGATTCCGTCATGAAAGCTCTACTTGAAATTCACCTTCAGGACGAACAGTTCTATTACAATGCCTAATACTCATTTCCGGGTTGAACTTAGTTCTATTACAATGCGGCTCACCAAGTTGCTTTCGAGGTCTCTGAGACCAGAAGAGGATTACAAAGCAAAGGATAATGATTGTGCATGGAAGTTAGAAGACGAGTAAATGACACCGCACTCTGGATTTCACGGATGCCATCTGACTGGGAAGAGGAAAAGGGAATAATTCACGAACAAAGTCGGCAGGAAGGAAGAATGATGACAACGGAGGAGCGAAGATCACCCGCCGAGCAAAGGAATTGCGGTCCACTGGACCAAACAAACGGCAGCATCCAATAGTTTGTCTCTCAACTGCGCATCCATGATTCCATGGTCATCCACCCTCCCTCTCTATCACCACACTTGCAGGGGTTCCACTTCCGGTCTTTGCTATTACCAAACCGTGTCGACGCTGGGAAAGCCTTATTTTTTCACTGTGATAGAAAAACAGCAGAAGCCACGTGCCACAACTCAACTAATCAAGTATCATTGATCGCTCAAATCACCTGCATCACCTATACAAACATCTTATTTTCTACCGATCCTGATCCTATCAAGTATCTTAGACATCATTCAATTGTGTGACTCTTGCCAAACTCAATCTTGGCGGATTATCTTTAGATAAAAATGATAATATTGTATTTTTTCTGAATGGTATTAATAAAATAAATAGCCTAGGTCAGCAACAAGCCCAGACATTTTTCCTAACCCTAGGAAAGGTCTGGACACCCAAATGAAGATTATTTTAGCCAAATGAAGCAATGAAGCTTTTTAGTTATTTTTTCGGAGGATGAAGCCCACAGGTCTGAGACCTGTGCGTGGGTAATGAATTGGTGATGGTGATTGATGAGTTGGACCTACAGTTTTAGGTTGGTTCCGAACCACCGGGAACTGATTTCACAGCAGAGAACAGAGTCCTTTTTGCTGGCCAATCCAATCGGTCACCCTTGCAAAGGGCGTCCAGGAGTTTCGTAGTTTATCTCTGATTGAACAGACACCTGCTACGGCACTCGGTTATCACTTCCCAAGGTTAGTTGATAATTTGGGAGGATACATCCCCTTAATCACCCTTCTTATCGCGCCTGACCTAAGTGAATTCATCCTTACGAATTCTAAGTGAATTCGACAAGGGATTGATTTTCAAGTAAAAATCCGTTTTACGGCGCATGAATTCTTATTCTATACGACTTCTAACTACTTACAAGCCTTTCAGAACCGACCATTGCTTCAATTATAGTTAAAGACATCGCTCAATTGTTTTGTTGGAATCTGTTTCTTCAATAATTCAATTTTACAACTTAATTATTTCTAATAGAGGTTTTTACTCATATTCAAATTTTTATAATTTAATTTGAACTAAGCTTTTCCAAACCTACCTTTGCTTTAACCAGAATTAAAGATTTTAATTATTAATAAATAAATTTATTAATTAGATTTAATTATTGCTTATAGAGGTTTTCTCTGATAACAAGTTTATGAGTTCAACACTACTTTACTACTTTAATTTAAAAATTCTATCAGCTTTTAAAACTTTCAGTTGAATTGCGTTAATTCAAAACTTAATTTTTCAGATGGAGTGCGCCAAATTCAGGCTTTATTTGACAGGGACAGAATTTGACGGTGATTAAAAGCGACTGATCTTATTGAATCACATTTTCCAATTTAAGCACGAAACTGGCAACCAGGGATGATATTCAGGTGTGGACGATGAAGATGAACGACGTCTAGGAAGGCCATTGCCAACTAATCACCAATAAAGGAAAAATGCAATTCGCTCGGCTTTTTACCTACACAGAGAAATCCCCCAGCTCACGCAATGTGGAGACCATCTTATCAATTCTATTGAAGCGGGCGAAGCTAACCATCATCATGGCTGCAATTTGCGTTAACGGCCGAAAGAAAATTATTTCCAGCCAAGGTCCAGGAAAAGCCTGTGATCGACGCTCGAAACGACATCGAGCCACGCAAAGCACCCGAAATAAAATGAGGCCCAACAAGCTGAACATGATTGGAACGCACCAACGAAAACTGCTCTCACATTTCTGGCTGGTTTCGACTTTACATCAATTGAATCAACTCGGGAAAACTCGGTATCTCGGCAAGCTGAGGAAATAAATTGTAACTTCATTACAACTAGCTTTAGGTCTATATCCTTTCATTCCTGGTAAAAGCTTTCGTGAATAAAATTTCCGGACTGATATTTTCTATCCTCTTTGGCTCAACAGAGGAAAGCATTTCTGTATTGATAAATTTGTACGAAATTTATATTTCTATAGTTATGCAGTTGGAAAATATCAGATTCCATAATTTATTGCACAAAAATCTTTCATAAAACACTGTATTTCTTATAACACTTATTCTATTAAACGAGCAAGGAATTGTATGCACATATGTACCTATTTCCAGTCACTATCTCAAAAACGACTCTTACAATTTTCATGAAATTACGAATATAGGGGCTTTTTGGTGCAAAAATACGATTGCGCTAGGTCTCATTCGTGTAAAAACTTGCTGAAGGACACAAAAAGGAGAAATCTATCCTTAAATGAGCAGCTGATAAAAGACAACAATTTTTAATCTCATGTTGGGCCCCTTAGCGGCGTTATTTACGCTGTCTGGAATACGCGAACCGTGTAGTCGGACCCTTGCAGTTTTTTAGAAAACATACGACTGGTGAATCAAAGCTCAATACAACATGGGTTTTCCATTTCTTTGGTGAATCAGAAAACTTAAATTTTCTAATTAGTTTGATTCATCATGTGAAAATTCTTTCTCGGCTTTTTTTTCTATAATTTATCAAGGACTTTCTATGAGTTGTATGATTATCAACGCATGGACAATGAAAAGCAAAAAATGTGTTACTATAGGTGGTTCGGAACCCATCAAAAACTGTAGGTCCAACTCATCAATCACCATCATCCAATTTATTATCCACGCACAGGTCACAGACCCATGTGTGCTTCATCCTCCGGAAAAAGAAGTCATCTTCAATATGCGCTCCTTCGAGCAAACAGTAGACTGTGAGTTGGCACTATAGGAATGTGTTTCTATTTCATTGAATTTTAACCAAAAATGGGCTGGTTTTCTATTAACAGGGAACCATGCAGGTTATTATAAAGACGGCGATAGACATTGGAAGAAAAATTAAATCAAAACTATAAGCCATAGCGAACGAGCGAAGCTCGGCCCCCCGATATTTATATGAGAAACTAAGTGAACCTATGACATCCCAGTCCGTACAACTTAAATTAAAATCTTAAATATTTTCATTTCATAATTCAAATTATAAACTTAAATTGAAATATTAGACTATAACCAAAATTATAAACTTATAATAAAACTTACAAAATAGATTCACCTTACATGCTTTCAGGTACCATACAATCAATTCTTTTTATGAAAAGATTCAACCTCGAATTCATACTTCTCTTCAATAGGATGGTCAGAAACGTCTTTCATAGCAAATCCCTGATGCTCAACTTACCTGCAACAAAAAAGTAGACATTATTAATCAAAAGTCATACATTAACTTGAAATAAATTCACACAACACAAAATAGATAAGCAACAAAGCAAAATAGCTAAGAACAATTTAGTCAATGATAATCAGGTGTGATTAACTAACATTCGTAAACCCTTGAAGCAAAAGAGCCTTATGATCATGAGTTGTTTTGAATAGCACTCTCGTTGCGGTAATTAAAGGCGGATAAAGGATGCTTCCAATTATCATGTGAACCAGTTCTTGAAAATGTTAATTACTTGTTCTATGCCAAGTCCGAAAACCGCCCCTCCGCCCGATAGAACCTGCACCCGTTCAAAGTAGATACTACTTCTACTACTCCTACGTAGTCGTTGATATCCAATTATGGTCAACTTGTGATTCAAAAGATGATGCTCTCAAGAGAAAGCGATGTTACTGAAAGATAAATGAACATTAATGTGAATGGAAATAGTTTAAATACATTAATAAATATAGTCAATAATGGATGCGCACATTATGGTAATGCAGGAATGGAGTTTCACGCAAACTTGGAACTCGAGTACATGGTTTAAAGTTTTGTTGATGAGCCTTGATAATTCATATATTGGAATACTAGAACACTGATTTGGCATTTACTCTATGAAATCTGGCATTTATCAAATTTGAAAAAAAATCGGAAAGATCTAGATTCTAAGTTGAAGAGATCTAATAAAAACAAATAATACACAATGCTCCTTGTAAAAATGTAATAATTAGATTTTGTCAGTAGCTGTGAATAGAAAGTAGGCTTACTACAGTAATTAAGGTTATGCTCGAGCTAGTTTTGGAGTTTCTCTACTCTTTTTCAACAAGCAGAGTAATAACATTTTAAGCTTTTCAAAACACATTTTTAAAATAAGCCCAGATTGTAGGAATCGCGTAAATATAATGAAATTTAATTTTAATGTTCTACTTTGTAATTTTATGTTCTAATTTTAAGTACAGTATGTACTGTTTTTTTGTATCTATATTGTTTTTCTGATGGCAATAAACTTTGATTTGATTTTATTTAGGAAGAAATTGCAAGGAGCCAACTAAACTGTGTAGGAAAAATAGAAGCTGAATTTTTTTTGATTGGTGAATCGAGTAAACAAAAATTATTACATAAAAAATGAAGCGTGACTTATCGCACTGTCTTCACGCTTTGAGCAGTATTGCCAACCAATGATGCATAACAGGGTTACATGAGCGGAAATAAGTAATAGTGGATTCCAAATAAGGTCAGCACGACAACTAAAATCGAGACTGGGGAAATTGCCCCATCAAGCCAAATTTGACTTTTTTTATCGTTATTTGTCTAGGTCGTTATTTTTATTTCTTACCAAGAGCACTATAATAATCTGTACAACAATCTCAATTGCTACAAGACAAATGATAAATAATTATTGAAATCGTGTACGTTGGATAACGAATGTAGGGCATGGTCAGAGCTAAAACTGATTGTTAATATAAAAGTTCTATAACATTATTGCAGCATACCCAAAAACGTCTCAAAACTTTCCAAATTATAGTCAACAGAATTATAATGCAGAGGGAATTCATTTGAGGGGGAAATGCAATCAACCCGGCAATAAACGGTTATAATATGGGCCAGCAGAAGAAACTAAACAAGTCCAGCAGAAGCAAAATAATGATCAAATGCGAGTTTTTGCAACGTTTGCAACGCAAAAATCGTAATTTTCTATGTGAATAAAAGACTAAAAACAGTATAGAACGATTTTCTCCGAAACAGTATTTTGCCTCTGTAGACTATTCTGAATTCAATAAGTGAAGTTATGAGTTCCACATTTAATCTACCAATAATTTCTTCACTGGTTTCATTATCAAATGAACTGTAATTGAATATAGATTTTAATGAATATAAACTTGCATTTACAACAGAAATTACATTTTTTAGTATAGAATCCGACGCTTTTTAGGACCTGAGTCCCACCCTCAGCGAACATCAATAATTTAACAACCAAAATTAAAATTCACTACATCAGGGTTAAGCTACCAAATGAATTTGAATTAGAACGATGCAGACATACCAATCAACCTAGGTTATTGATTTACGCTATACTGTTTCAATAAATGTTGGCTTATAGATTTTCAGATGCTTAAAAGTTTTTTCTTGCTGATGAAGCCTACATGAGTTCGAAACTGGAGAATGGGTATGAGGTAATAATGATATAATGGTGTTATGAATGATGGACCTTCAATTTTAGGTGGGTTCCACACCAACGGGGTGATAATAAAGTCGATAATCTAATTTTATCGTAGCCGGTCACCCTTCCAAGCTCAGTCCTCAACACCCGTGAATGAACATCACAATCGCTACTATGCAAAGTTCATGAAGTATAAACCTTATTTGACTATTTTTCCTACGGTACAATAACTCATAGTAATACAAGCTTTCAGCATTTAGCTGTGCCTCCCATATAAACAAAGCGGTTAGGATGCGCTATTCAGAGCCGAGTGAAAGTTGAGGAATGAATGATTCACAGCAGATTTCCATACGTCAAGTAAATGTATAAGCGCAGCTTTAAGATGGTGGTCCTGGGAGGGAGCGTTAGGTGGGTGACCTTGTTGTGAATGAGAGGATGATGGCAGTGCAGGCAAGCGTGTCAGATAACACACCATTATGGCACGTCTGAATGCGGTGGTTGAACAAGAGTGGGGAAGATAACTGCTGGCGAGGGGAAGGGAGGTAGCTGGCAATGGCAATGCTGAATGAACTGCACGCTCGGCTGACCATCGCTTCCTGGCGCAGGCCGCAGCAGCGAGCACGACAACCCTAGTCGATTTGCAGAGTACTAGACAGAGGCATCTCCCTCCCACATAGACAATCAACATGATTTGCAAAGTTAGAATAGAATAGAAATTCATTTGGGAGAAATAATTGCATTTTTAATGTGTTTTTGCAGCAGATGGAAATTCGGTGTAGTACCAAAATACCAAAATGGTATCATTCATGTATCTCAACCCAGACACAAGGATAAAATATGGAATACAAAATTTGGAGGAAATTCAAAAAAGGATTGGACGAATGATGGTTCGCTCGGTGGGCGCGGTGTCGTGATGTTAAGTCAGGTGCGGAGCGCTATGGACTGTGCTTCGATGGATAATCAGCAGCTATAACATGAGGTTATCTGCTTCACTGTCACTTAACAGTAGGTTCGTAACCCTCCTAGAGCTCTAGGTTCACCAATCATAACATATTTTATTTATTTATCATTGCATCATCATTCGACTCATACGGGCATACATAACCAGAACCAATATAAATAAATGATGAACCAAATATAAATAATGACCAAACCATTTCAATACCAAATTAGTCAATGGTGTACATTTTTACAATACCACTAGGTTTTCATCATGTTGCAATTGCAAACCGAAGTAGAGGGGAAAACATATGCTTGAAATCGACTTTTGTCTTACATGATAGGATAATTACACAAGAATAGAGAAAATAAGAGAAGGCATTGAAGACAGGATGGGTTTAAAAATAGGAATGTTATTACAATAATAAAACCGGTACAAACATAGTTGTTCCCCTATAAGATGAGCCCCAAGACGGCTGGAAGGTCGCAGCCAGGTGTGAGGCGGCTACTTCCGGTCTATTCCCTCCTCAGAGGAGAAGGAGGAGCTTCCCTCTTGTCTAGTTTCCGGCACGCGCTTCCTCCGCCACCGGAACTGGCTCGAGCCGCCTCCTCTGAGATCACTCCCGACTTCTATTTGGAGTGATTGCCCACATGCGTCATGATGATAACGCTGCCAAAACTGGAGAGACGTCCTCAAGAAGGGCCCAAGGGCGTTGCTGAACCTCCCTTCCTCCATCCGGATGGCATGCGACAGACGACAGAACGATACATGGAAAGGAAGCAGCCACCAACTAAATGCCTTCACCAAGGAAGTAGTTGTCGAATAAAATTTCATCTAGACAAGACTAAGAGGGGTGTTTATTTTCATTTGAACAAGCTTGTCGGAAATAGATGCGACTGGGGTTTCAATTCATAACCCTACAATATCAAGATTCATATCGCAACTGGATAAGAAGTCACTGGTAGAGAAAATTAAGTCTGTAAGGTTCTAAGTAATGCCTAACTATTTATTGAAAAATCATGAATGCAATTTTCCCATGTACGGTGTCGGTTGTAGATGGTATTATACCAGCACCAATTAATACTTAAAAGAAAGCAGAACTAATAAGAAAATAGAACATTGAAGGTCCATGACTATTAATAAATAAGTTTAATGTATTGGAAAATGGAACTTTCCATTGAACGATTGGAGCATGAAATGTACAAAATTTAAGAGCTATCAAAGTGACGATGAGAAATGCTTCAACCAGCATATAAAATCAATGTTATAATATAAATCAATAATTTCAATTCAATTTCAATTTTTCAATTCAATGTAAATTTCATTATCATATAATCATTATAAATCAATATTATTATTCCAAAATTAATTTCTCTCATCTAGGTGACTATAATCAAGTAATTAATTACTAACATCTGGCAGCTCAATTAATTTTATAAATAATAATAATAATTATTATTATTATTATTAGCCGTAGAGCTCCCGAAGTGAAAGACGCTGAGCAAAATGATGATCACTTTAGACAAGATTATTATATTATAAGACATATTATTATTTATTATTATTATTTAATTATATTTTTCATCGCAAATACAAAGATACTGTAGTAGAAGAGATTGCAATAAAGCAAATTGCATGTTTTCAAGCTTATTTGTAGTTTTATGACAAACAACGAAGTATAGAAGATGGAAAATATATTAATTGCTTAGCTGGATTGTGTGAATTATTGTTATTTTCTCTGCCTTATAACCCAAGAACAGAGGTATTTATTGGACACAAAGATAAATATTACAAACTGAAAAATTATTTTTAATACTAGATTTTGCTAATCAATTAGCCACCCATTGTAAAAAAATATCCCTCAGGACGCGAATACAAGCCTAGCAACCAAAATGTGAATTACTTCGATCTAAATATAAATAACATAAAGCAAAACATATATTATATAATAATAAAAACGCTTGGAATTACTCTACAAATTCACCAAAATAATTATAATACAGCTAATTAGATATATATGCTGCAAAATGTTCAATTGGCTAATGCAAGAGAAATTAACATTTTGATTTCAAAAAAGTATTAAATGTTTCTTAATTAATGGTGCATTACAGAAAGAAAGGAATTAAGATGTATTTCATGATTATGATCATTAAATACATAATAATTCCTTGCTTTCTGCATTTAATACTTTAATACATTTAAACTGTACAATTGTGTTGAATTATTGTGGTAGATTTGTAGAGGAATTTCAAGCTTAGGAATTCACATCTATTTGAAAATCCTACAAGAATGAATGAGTGGAAAGATTAAATTTCAAAGATGCACTTGAAACACGGGAGCTAAGAATAATTGAGCTTTAGCTCGCAAGGCAGTACGGTACGTTAGAAATATTAAAATTTAGCCTAGTTGCCTAGGGCATTAGTATTCACTATTCGTAGTCCCCACCCAGCAAGGCGTGAGAAATAGGTTCCAAAGCACGTTGCAATGTCTATGAGCGTATTTGAATGTATGAGTGAGTAAGAAAAAATGGAATCCGCAACAGAACACGTAGGAGTGAGAAGAAGATACTGAACTGTAGTGAAGGAGATAGAAGCGAGAAGAAAAAAAAAGTAGTAAAAGAGATAGAACAAGAGAAAAAGTTGTTAATGTTTTACTTTTCAAGTACAGCACAGTGGATGAGCACATATAGTCACATAAAAATTTCAAGGAAACACAAGAAACACAATTTCTTTCAATAATCAAGACATAATGTAGGATATTCAATACTAAGCAACGAACTCTTGATCATAGAAAAATAACGCTTAAACTCTTGAATAAAAGCTTCGAAGAAGAGCATTCTAAAGTGATGCTTGCTGCACGTAATTAGCACCTTGTGAACAGATTAGATCACCGACCGATTAGATGTTCTCTTCAGCTAGAGAGAAAGTGAGTAATCACCAGATTTCTCTACCTTCAGTGACGATGAGAGTTGAGTCCACCCAGTGCACATCACAAGGACAGGCTGCAGATGGACTATGGAAAAGATTTGAGGGATCTTCAATGAAATAGTATATTACGTTACAGTGCGGGAAATGGTGTTTACCGTACGAGTATGAAAGTTAACGGTATTATCATACGAGTACGGTAAACATCTTCCCGGACGAGTTACATACGATATATTTTTCGTCATACTAGTATAAAATATAAACTTTGAGCAAGTACTGTACAACAAGCATCATCAAACATAACCTCAAAATCCATCACAGCAGTAAAATTCTAATCATTCGTCTGAGATCAGCTGTTTTTCCCAAATTCTGAATCAGCTGGAGTGCGGAAATATCCATTATCGCACTGGAAAAGGATGCAGTAATAAAAATCACCTGTTCTTTCTGTAAACAGACGTTTACCGGCTCGATTCAATGCTCGGTAAAGTGGTGAATATGTACGAGTATGATGGAAATACTGTACTACTAAAATTTCCACCATTTCATAACGCAATCAAGTATGAGACTACTGGGAAACAAAACGAAGCGTTTAACAGAAAATGTTCAATCTTTTCTAGTAAAAAAACCAGGCCTTGTGGGTGATAGTAGTAAGTGGGTGAAAATGTGAACGATAAAATTTATCGTCACCGTTACTGTTAGTTGGTATCTATTGGAAAGACATAGGCCTATACAGTACGTACATCAAATTTGTAAACCAATTAGCTTATCATAAACGTAACAATTTATTGGTCAGAAAAATGTCAAATGGAAAAAAATTATAATATTACTTTTTTTAAATTCAGGAAACTTGTTTGAACAAAAACATCCTAATTGCCTACGGGATTTATTCAAGCACTTTGAATATAAATAAGTATTGTATTTTGCTTTCCAACTAATTAAATTAAAATTCACAATTTTCAAGTGATAGATTGTAATCTGAATTGCAACAATACTTAATATAAAATTGGAAGAAAAAACGAAAAAACCAGTTTGGTCACTCACAAATCGAATAGCTCAAATGCTCAAAATGACCTATTTTATTTTACACGTATAAAGCCTGTTTTTTAATAGCTACAATAGTAGACGCCAGCATTATTCTACTAAACTTCCAACATCATCCAACTAAATAATTTGAAGCCAACAAAAGTAGCGAATTCCATGAAAAGATAAATGAGAAGGAGAAAGAAGTAGCGAATAGAAAATAGCTAACGGTACGTGGCAGTAATACCATCACATCAATAGCTGCGTATGGAACGCATCTGTCTATTCCCAAGTTAACTTTTGTCGCGCGTCTCGTCTCATATTCGAGCAAATAAGGCGGGACGCGAAGAAAGAAAACTACCCTGCATCAGTTGCAACGCAGAGGGAGAGGCTGCAGATAACTGCAGATGGAAAGCCTGTTTGATCGTCACTCAGACGCCTCAGCTCTAGTTCAACCCCTAAATCCTGTTCCGCGGCTCAACCCTCAACCCTCTGGGAGTTTCCAGCTGCTCCAGCAAAGGGACACAATCATTCCCTGCCGCAGACCCCAGAGAATTAACGCCTGTTGTCCTACACAGCCCTAAACGAATTTGACCCTAAACATCGACTTTATATGCAACATCATTGCAAACGAGACAATGGTAACCTCAAGTCTACGTTGTAGACAAGTAGAAGTTGCACAACAAGTGCATTAGAAGTAAAATACTAGGAGAACCAGAATATATAAGCATTTCAGTATAGGTATAGGAATACTAGAAAATAGAACAGAGCACTAGAATAAAGGAGTACAGTACTACAATATACAAGTACTAGAATATAGGAGTTCTAGAATATAAGAACACTAGAATATAGAGTTCTATACTAGAATCTATAGAGTTCTATACTAGAATCTGTAGAGTTCTATACTAGAATCTGTAGAGTTCTATACTAGAATCTAATAGAGTTCTATACTAGAATCTAGCAGTACCAGAATAGGCCAGGCGCACGTTGAGATGTCGGTGGCGCAGAGCAGAGCAGAGCAGAGCAGCACAGTTTCTGTGTCCCATGCGTTTACTATGCTCCGCTGTAGGAGCGCAGAAATCACGCGCACGTTGGCGCGCAGGGCAGGGCAGAGCAGGGCAGAGCAGCATTGGTCTGTGTCGCACTTGTGACAGAGACACAGAAACTGCGCCGCTCGTGCACTCGCCACTACGTTATTTTGTTGGTGTACTAAAATCTCTCAATATGGAAGAACAATAATTGTTATTGATCGAGTTTTTCTTCAGTTCCCACAGGCCTTTGGGCGTTACAGCCCTCTGAGACAATTAAAGGTTTAATCATCTGGTGTACTTCTTCAAACTCTTCTCGACTAAGACGACAAACATTTTTAAACTGTTCTGGTGATAGTTCTTTTTTCATTGCGAATGCCCCATTCGTATTCCGTTTTTTCAAGTAGTCACTTTTCCCTCGCTTTGTCCCCTCTTGACCTAATGTTTCAATCAAGATGGATGATAGTTTATTTTTTTTAATCTTATTAATCCACAGTAAAGTAAAAATTTCTTTGTTTGTTATAATATTGAAAAACATTGAATTGGCCTATATGCTAACAAATGTGAATAAGGAAATATTTTTTTTTTAGTTTATTGAGAGTTATATTTTAGTTTGTTGAAAGATATTTTCAGTCCAGGGTAAAGTTATTTGGTTAAGCGACTCACCCATCAGCACAAGCTTGGCTTAGAGAGGGGTGAACAATCTTTTTTTTTCATTCTTAAATCATTTTTAGTTTAATATCCTATATTTATTTTGTCTTGAATATTCTATAATTTTATTTTATTTATTTTTTATTTGCTTATTTAAAAAATTAAAGTTTATTTATTTTATTGTATACTTATACATTTTGCACCTTGGAATGTATTTTTGTCATATAAAAATGTATTGTGCATTTTGATTGGCTGAATAAAAAATTATTATTCTTATTATTATTATTATGTACAGCAATAGCAATGAATCGAACTCCGCATCCGAATCTGACTCTGACCTTTGATCAAGAAATCTTGAAAAAATGTTGACAAACACAATACATCTCAAAAAGCACATTCACCTGCGTCGCACTGTAGAATGAAACTGCCTCCCAACATGCGCTTTAAACTGTGCGACACGTTTCTGGCCTGCTCTGCTCTGCCCTGCGCGCCTGTGTCGCACTGCTCAACGTGCGCCCCATCTAAAGGCGTACTAGAATATAAGAGCACTAGAACATGGGAGTACTAGTACTAGGTGTACTAGAGCTAGTTAATAAGAGTGTTCCTTTATTATAGTAATGTAATTCTATATTATAGTTATATAATGTACTCATAATAACATTTTCTATAACTCCTAATAACATCGATTCACATTGGACTATGAAGATCTACCTCTACATTCTGCTATGGACTATTGGACGGAACCACCACAACAGCATCATTACAGCTCAACTTGCAAAAGAAAAGCGTAACGAGAAAAACGGAACACAATTTACGATTGTTGGAAGAGGCCAGCATTAACGGGGACGAACAAAAGAGGAAATTATTACATTGAAAAGGTGAAGCAAGTCAAAGCATTCTGAAGTGGATGGAGTAAAAGGGCTGAGTAGCCTAATACGTTTATCTCAGCACACTGCAATTGCAACAACCCTACTTTACTTCTTTTCTAGAAAATCTCTCGAGTATTCTCTTTCTTTAATCTGCTATTTTTCACTCTTTGCTGTGCTTCAACACGCGTAAACTCTATTATTATCTCTTGTAAGAATTATAATAATACAGGCTTTTTCAGACGATGAGACTCACTGGAATCTCTCCATAACAATTCGAAAAGCAACCATTTTTACACTTGAAAGCACAAGCACAATATACCGTTTCTAAATGGAGCTCAACAAAATGGGGTTGATTAATCCATAGCTTGCTAATGCAGATAGACTAAACTGAATAACAAATAATTGAGTTTCATTTGCAGTTTTATTAAGTATCGCTGAATCTAATGCAAGGATATACCAAAGCTATTGTAAATTACTATTGAATAGATTAATAAATTAATCAATAGCTCTAAATTCATTTTTTCAGAGCCAGATCAAGCGAATTTTGAAAAGTGTTTAATTTTGTTTAAAAGTGTTTAGTTCCTGAAGTACCGTACAATGTTTGTCCCAATGCAGTACACCATTATTTCAGTTAAAATAGTAATAAAATTATTGTTTTATTAATTATGTTACATTATCAAATTATTACTCCTTCCAAAAACTCAAAACCAATAATAAGCAAAATTTAAAATGCTTTCCTAATATCTGACTAGCCTATTACTATTAACCTACACTAGCTATTTCTATTGAAAGGGTTTCAGTTCTAACCTAAATAATCTTTTATCTGAATCAAAAAACCATTTTGACTCTGAATTAATTTTATGATGATACTGAACTGATAGCCTACGTGGTACAATGACCCTCGACTCACCCAAGCATATACTACACCAAATGCAGTAACTTAATACCCGTGAAAAATCATCCCGTGCGAGAAGACTTTCGAACAACAGTACTTTATTTTCATGTGTTACGCGTTACAAGCAAGTCTTCGATCTATGTTTAGGTGTTACAAGTATATCTTCTATTTGCAAGTGTCTACAAAAGCCAATTTTATAAAGCGATCTCTATTTCCATGTTTGTGTTTCAAATAGAACAATCGTTCAGAATGAGGATAATTGATTTAGGGCAAAACTACTTTTATAACAAAGCTAATGCTAAGCTGCCTGCTCTATAGCATCTTTCTTTTTAGAACAGACAAGTGCACTGAGTGTTCAGCTTAGCATTAGCGTTAACATGAATGTAGTTTTGTTCAAACTCTCTATATATTCCTTCATAAAATCCTTTCTAATATTGATGAACAATAAATTCATTTGGAACTTCATAGAAATTTTTCAATTGAGTTTTATGTGTTGTGCAAACGTTTTACATTTAAGAAAATGCAAAAGTTCACTCACAGAATGGCTACGACTACGTTATAAATTAGATATTAGAGGTTGGAAAAGGATGTCAATAAAGCTGACTTTATTCACCACTTAGCAAAACAGTTGCACAGTTAAGTTATTATGCAATTGGAGTAAGTTTAGACCATGAGTTCTACATCAATGAAAATAATTCAGGAATTTTCCAGTTTAGAGTCAAAATGAATAATATGCGATCATATTACATCAGCTGATCTTTTGCTGACATTTTTGCACAAATCAATCCTAAATTTTTAACCGACTTTGAAAAAGAACAAGGTTCTATATTCGAACTGGTTTTGTACATCAAACATTCGAACACTATTGGACAAATTTCGATAATTTTTTTTTAAATGAAAGAGTCTCATTCAGCGGTGGTCCCATCCAAGTTTTACAAGGATCGGTCCAATACTTGGCCCAATATTAAGCCAAAAGGAGCATTCATCGATGTCTTCATTTCAATCTTGTTTGAATAAGATAGTTTCACACATAACTATCAGTCGGAAACCAATGTCGTTTACCAGGCTTATCATTGTATCATATGGAGCGCTTCACACCTAACCGATTTTTGAAAACATTTTATGATGCAATGTAATTATGCCGGGTAAACGAAATCAGTTACTCAAAGCCGGTTATGTGTGAAACAAGCCTGTAATGTCCCGTTTTGACCAATCAGCTGAGCTTAATTTGAATTAAGAATAAGAAGAATATAATATTTCTGTTTAACATTGTGAATAATATTTAGTTGATGTTATGGAGTCGTATGAAAACAAGGTTATATAGTTTCAATCATGAGTTGGAGTGAGAACTGTTTTTGAGATCGTTAATTTCAAAAAATAATTGACCAATGTTCTCAAAGTTATTAATTAAAAGTGTAGGTATATTCTGAAAGGGACCGCATTGAAATGACGAATCAAAAGCCATTTGACTTTTAAGAAGCCTTTCGCTATTATAATTTTCCTAAATGCAATGCTCTACGTTAAATAGAGAGTTTTAGTATCTTACTCAGTTTATTAACTTTTCTTATAGTTTTTAGCTACTTTAGTTTATATGTTATATTGATCATATTGGTTTGCTAATTTGATATTTCATAATGTAGGCTACAAGAAATTTCTTAAGTTTTCAAGGTTTGAAAATTCGACTAAAAAGCTTAAAAAAAGCAAATTTTAAAACAAAAAAAGAAACCGACTTCAATGAAATGATGCTCAAAAATTAAATACTCGCGTACTAAAAAGTTTAAAATTAAGTGTTTACAAACAGAAAATTTTAAATTTAATACAAGTAATCTTTTGAAGTCGGCGCCAAATATTTTAAGAAGTTAATAGAAAATTCTAAGTTCTATTTTAAAAGTTAAAAGAAAATTTGGCGCCGACTTCAAAAGATTACTTGTATTAAATTTAAAATTTACTCAGTTTAAAGTTGATACTTTATATTCTATGTTTATTGATGACGTTATTATACAAAAATGTTTTATTTTGACAATAAATAATTTTGATTTGACTTGATCGGAGCATTTCGAAATCAAATTTGGTTTCTAATTCAATCTGACAACCGTCAACAAGCTAGCCTACTAGGTTGTATTAGTTTGGGTAAGTTGTCCGATTGATTGGTAGTCGTACTCGCTCTAGGTAGGCAGACATATAACACAATTGTTGCATAAACTACTACTATAGGCTTATTGAGAGGGTTATCAAAAGCAAAAGATAATCTGGAGGTAAGGAGCTTTTGAAATGTATAATATAGAAACTTTTAAATAATAGGTATACAACACCTAAGAATCATCAGGATTATGTTTAGGAAGCCACCAAAATTTTCATGTCGCTCCCTCTTCCAATCAGCAAGGATTATGACTGTTCCTGCACTCTATATTTATTATTTGGCAATTTTTGCCTATAATTCTCAAGCAAAATGGACAACAGGCACCAATTTCCACAGTCATTTTACTAGGTCAAGGAATGCTGTAAGAATTGAGCCTCATCGTACAACTTTTTACAAGCTGAGCCCTGAGCATATGGGTAAAAAAGTTTTCAATTCATTGTCAGACCACTTGAAAGAAGCGCAGTCAGTAGGAATTTTCAGAGGAAGGCTCAAGGACTGGTTATTGCGTGAATGTCCCTGTAGTTGGCGGGCTCTTATCCATTAAGGTCTTGGAATTGATTATTGTTTTTTAATTTTTAGGAATCATAAGTTATTTTCTTTGTAAAACTAGTGTTTTGATGTTGTGTATTTATTTATTAATCATTTAATATTATTATTAATAATAACATTAGGATTGACTGTGATTTTACCACCTGGAAAAAACTGTTTGTTGAGATTGTTTATATTGTAAGACCTTTATATTATGTATTGTCAATAAGACTATATTGTATGACTATTGTCAATGCTGACTGATGTTAAGCCTATGACATGTATATGAATAAATTGAAAATTGAAATTGAAACACTACAAGTAAAATGATATTCTATAGCAAGTGGGATCAAAGTTCACTTAGTCAATAATTCCTGTCAAGTACACTTTCTGGGCTGTAACAGATTTTGAAAGTCCTAATTGAATTTTCGAGGGTTGTTTCAGGAGGGTACCTGAGCACACGTGTCCAGCAATCTCTTAGCCGTGGGACTAGAACCTTTTGGAAGGGTAGGGACAGGGTGAGATACGCTGCCCACGTACCAATGGGAGTTTCCAGTTCATGTAGTCCCCGAACAGAATTAATAAAGGTACTGGCTAGAGGCGGTCCCGAGTGCTCGAATATTTTCACCCTTGTCCCAAGAAAGAAATTGACCTAGACCTAACTGAGACCCTTCACCAAGATGGGATCAATTAAAACTACCGCTCTCAACGAATTAAATTCTATGGCCAGATCGACCGTTCTCATCAAATTAGAAGCTCCCTATTGTAATTATAGACCGGTGGTCTTTCTGAAGAGAGCAGCCGAATTAAACGAACTATTAATATAGTGTGCAGCAACTAGTTATGAAAGTTGCATTGAAATAGTACATGTTGGCAATTGGAGATAGACAAATGAAAAAAGATAAATGTAGAGTACGTTGAAAATAGAGGATATTAGTTATAAATCTTTCTCAAAAAGTAGGTACAATCTTATGATCCGTCCAGTCACAACCGCAACTCCGTCGCGTAACATCGATCCGTAACAGTCCCGCAACATAATACATAATACGTAAATACAATGATAACATTTACGCGACGGCACAATATGTTATAGAGTGAATCTACGCGACGGAGTCGCTAATTCACGATGGTGTTTGGACGGGCCTAGTTTCATATTCAAATTGTTTCATAAATATTTGAATAGAAATTAACAATAGCCAAAAAAGTTTAAGATTAAGAAAAATAATTAGGGTATTATTACTCCTAAATTGATATCTTTATTTTGGAATGAATCAGTGATTGTATTTGAAGTGAAATTCCTAGTTCAACTTGGACATAACCTAAAATTTGGATTTTTCATTTAAAAATTTGTAAAGAAAGCAGTTGTGGGCTATGCCTGTTGTATCTTTACTTGATTGTGTTATCTATATATATATATAAATGAATGGCTGTCTGTCTGTATGTATGTATGTATGTATGTTCCCTATAGACTACAAAACTACTTGACAGATCGGCATGAAACTTTGGGAATATGTTGTGTGAATATTGGGGATGGTTTCTGACCATACATTTCAATAGGGGAGCTAATAATTATTATTAATTAATCCATTTTATAGACCTAACCTACTGAACTTGCCAGCCGATCAGCTTAAAGGAACAGCTGATATAAGTCAACAGTTTTTAATCATATGGCAGGCCCCTTAGTGGCGTTATTTACGCTGTCTTTGAACAGCGAAAGACTTTGCACTTTGCATGTAGGCTACCGTGAAGTCGGAGCCTTGCAATATGTAGGAAACGTACGACTGGGTATGATGAAATGTAATTATGCCAGGTTGATGACATCTGTTAACCAATGCAGCTAGAAATTTGAAACGCAGCCTCAGCGGGAGGTGGCGAATAATAAAATCAAAAACCTAGCTTCTACCCTTAAAGTCGTAGGAGGTTTAAATTTGAAATGTTTCTTCATTCAGAGGTGGTGATTAAGAAAACAACGAAGGAGGCCTCTATGATCAGCTGGAAGAGTCCTAGGACTAACTTATTTCCTAATTTGAAATGTAACCTCAGCGGGAGGTGGCGAATAATAAAATCAAGGAGAATTTTTATGAGAACGCAGCAACGCGTGTCGGGCCAGCTAGGTTTGTTATGTGTTATAAATAAATGAATAAATAAATAAATATTATGGGTTCACTAATAAATTGGTGAAACTGAGCCTATGACTACCGATACGTTAAGAGAAAGAAGCTGTGGAAAATATTATGCACTTGACAAAAAATGACATTTAAAAAATGTGTCTATAGGCTAGATTAGATTTAATTGTTATTCATGTAAAATAACTTTTTTTATATCAATAACATATTAAAAAAATGATTGCCATCACTGTATAATATAGCAATATAAAACAATAGTAGTTTATACAGATTGCTTTATGACTGCCTTTAAGGAACGAGTAAGATGTAAGTTAGAAAACGAGCGAAGTGAGTGCTCTAAACATCTCACGAGCTGTTTAGAAGCAAAACGCAATCGTTGCATACAATAATTTATCTCTGACTACTAATAAATTACGTTTACTTTAACTTATCAATGAATTCTATAGCTTGCCCAACATAATATGTTATAATATATTATAACATAGCTTACAATGATTGTTGTCAAAAATTCCGACTTGAGATCCAGTTTGACTTCGAAATGTTTAAATCAGCTGATGTGACTATTGGATAACATTCATTTAGACACTGTTTTGAAGAAATCCTGAGTTCTGATTGGTCTATACTCCTGTACTGGAAAGTGACTGTAGTATTAAAATAGCTTCATTATGACCCGTTTTTTTTTCTTAATAATGTTTATCGCCAAAAAAGAACTTACAAAAAAAATCAATACAAATTCATCAAATACAAAACGAAGTACAGATGAAACAAAATAATATCATTGATCTTACAAATCATTGGCAAAATTATTGGGCGCAAAAAAATGAATTTTTCCGTCCGCGCCCAGGAGTTAGGCTATATTATGTCTAATTTTCAATGAGGAAAAAAATTAAAAATAAACAAGAAGCAATTGTCTGCTTGAGTAATTTACAACTGATTAGTCAACATTCATGTAAAATTATCAATAATAATTATAAAAATAAATTAGTTTTTGAATATAAAATATGCTGAGAAGAACAGCACAAAACAGGGGCTATTGATTAAAACAGAGGCTACTGGCCTACTGAATAATATGGAACCAACTCTCTATCTCATCTAACTCACGAGCCATCAAGAACTTCTCAAGTCTTCCTAATATACAAGGAATTACTGTAGTTTTCATATAACTTGGCAGCAGTATGTTGGGTTCAGATGTAGCATGTCCCATCCGCTACACGCTGCCAAGTTATATGAATACTACAGTAGTGGGAATGAAAAGTATTTCCTGGGGCAACCTATTAAGAAACTTACCTTCAAGAAAACAAAAAGATTTCTGAAAAAATGAGATGTGTGGTCGGGGTATACAGAACCTATCCGTTTCTTGTCCTGTAGTTTCTGTCATTATTTTGCACTGCAGAAGTCCGATTCACACTGGTCCAATAGAATTGTATAAGCACCTTAAAAACATGGTTTATATAGCATGGTATAATAAAGAAAGCTGTATTGACATAACTTTATAATCTCTTATATCTACTTTATAACGTAGGCGTAGATAAATTTACATTTAGTATGAAAATAAGAGTATTCTTCAAGAAAAGTTATACAGAATTTGACCGAAATGGCTATGGAGAATCTTGAGTTTCTTTTCAAAACTCAATACTACATCTGCAAAATAGTTTAAAGTTGTTACATCAGTAGAAAAAGTTGTTACATCAGTAGAAAAAGTTGTTACATCAGTAGAAAAAGTTGTTACATCAGTAGAAAAAGTTCATCACACATTTCGTGTGTCAACAAGAGAGCTTGCTCGATAAGTTTCAAATAGTGGATCTATTTAAAGAACGTGCAAAATTAGACTGGGTAAACAGCGAAAGTATCCAGGGTTGTGTGAATTGATGAACTAGTACAATAGTGTTTCTAAATCGAAGTAAAAAGGTCAGAAGCCAAAATGTTGCATTGATGTGGGGCTCGCGTGCCTTTTAATTGACTGTGGCAATGAAACTACTACTGCACGGAAATGAAAGTTTCAAGGTGCCTCGCTGAATGATAACTTACATGAATTTAACGAGATTCACAACTCTGAAACTGAAATTTTAATAGATTAAAAACGTTTCATGAAATGTAATAGAAACTGTTTAACTGGATGATGGTGATTGATGAGTAGGACCTACAGTTCCGAACCACCGGTTATTAAATAGCTAAGTACTATGATGAGTCAAAATTTTAAAATGCCTAGCAACTACCTGACAAGAATTTGATAACCTACGAGATGGTAAACACCTGTTGTATTATGTAGATTCAAGGCTATATAAAAGTTTAGAGAGAGAGAGAGAGAGAGAGAGAGAGAGAGAGAGATAGAAAGAGAGAAATTTGTGAAATAAATGAGCTATAAAGAAGAAAAACCTGAATGAAAAGTGAGACACAAAATGGATGCTGAATTTCTTATATTCATTGATTTACCAATGTTGCTTTCAAATTACATTTAAAATCGCGCTAGGCCAGCGACAGACTGTATCTGTTATCAAAATTTAATAAAACAAACAGCTAAGCTGATATCTTATGGAGCAATCAAGAACATCGATGCTTGTTAAGCATATCGAAAAATCGATTAATGATACCCTGTCAAGCCTAGTAACAAGCATTCTATAAATTAAAAAATGAGTGCATTCATGTAAATTTTCACAGCTTGTTGAAATATTGATGGCAGTTATTGCAGATCCTAATCACTACCCTTGAAGGTTGGACTTTTATTACTGGGGTTGGTTGGTTGTGCCAACCAAGAAGGGTATTGTGGTACAGTATATGGGAGCTATTAGCCACAGAAGACTTTACATGCAAACAGCAACAAAAAATAGAAAATGGCCTTTGCCCATTGTCCTCCAATCCTCCACCCTAAATGAATGTTTCCGATATTTTCTGATTTTCTTCTCTTTTTCAAGAAAAGGCTGAGAAGAATGAGCTCTGCACTTGCCAGAGACATCATTAACACTACGAAACAATGAAAATGGCTGGTTTGGAAGGCAGAGTCTCCTAGCTTTAAGATTAGAAGAAAGACAGAGTCAGTGTCATGGTGACCTAATGGCTGGTTGGCCCAGAAAAGGTCGGCTAGTAGCCCATGATGAATCTCATGGCTTGTAGGCTGGCTGAGCATGGATCTCATGTGTGGCTCTCAGGGGCTGTCAGACCCAGAGAAGCCTTGGCATTTCTGTGGTGAGGGCGGCAGTGGTGAGACTAGCCAAGCAAGTTGTCAGTGGAGGGTGGATGGCAGGAGGATGACCTTAAAATTGTCTGTGATGGCCCTGATGGCCTGTGATGACCAGTTAATCCTGGATGACATGGCTCTTCACAGTAACCAGGTCAAGTTGGGCTGTAGGGCTCAGGCATAGCCAGGCAATCAGCAGTACTGGCCTTGACAGGAACAGCAGCTTTCCCCCAGTTATCAGCATGCCTGACTGGCTTTTGGTCAGCAGGCCTAGCAGAGCTCCAGATGAGCAAGCAACTGGAAAGTTGTGGGTTAGCTGTATCAGCCTGGGTGAGACTAGCAGCTTCCTCCTAGGATTTCAAGCAGCTATCTCCAGACTGGCTAGCTATGGGCAGGAGTTGGTGGAACTGGATGCTCTTCCTGGCTCTTGCTCTAGACATGGGTCTAGGAACAGAGCATTTACTAAAAAATGCATCCTCAATGACTCTTCCCCAGGTCGTTGCTGCCTCTGCTCCAATGACACGTTGTCCTTCAAGTAACCAGTATTCAGTTGTCCAAGTGATCAAGTGATGAATTGTGTTCAGGATGTGTAAAGGCTGGCATCTACCTTCAAAGCTGATTGGCAGGTGAGTGGGCCAGTTCTCAGCCATTAGCAAGTGCTCCTCTAGGATAGTGCCACTAGCACATGTGGTGGCACAGCATCTACTAGCCCTTTAAATGAAGGTCTTCAAACGCCTGATATCACAAGTAATTAGTGAAAAGTTGATACTCTTTCAGGTGTTAAGACTACTACTAGAGGTATATTTTTCCAAAAGTCCCCTTGGTGTCTTTTCCCCCACCTCCATCAAAGTTCCAAAATGTAAGTGATTACTGGAAATTCAATAACTCATAAAGGGAATAGGGTTGAGTAACTATAAATAGAAATAGAATCGTCTATTCAAAAATGTAAATAATTAAACTATAATTAATAATACCAGTAGTTATTACAAGCAATTAATCAAATATTAATAGCTAAATGTTCTTTCTGACTTAATATTAATCTGCGGTGTGAAAATATTAACAGAGAAGGTGCCAACATGAACCGTGAACTGATAGTCACAATCTAATTAGTCTTTTGGAAGAGTAAACTTTCAATTTCCGACCGAATATCAGTGGCATTCAATTTAGCCGTGTTTGTCAAACCGATGGGTGTCACGAAAGTCTGGCAGCTGAATCACCGCAATAACGAACGTCTGTTCATCATTTCATTGATTGTCTGTCATAAATCTGTATAGCCACCACTAATTTTGTTTGAAGCCCGTTGCCCTATTATAGCTGATTATTACATGATTATCGATTAGACAAGGTGAATGCATGGTAATAAATCAACTACATCACAGCATAATACTGTCAGTATACTAAATAGCTTCCAATTCCTGGCAAGAGTAGACTACTAACCGCAATAATCTCTTTGGCTGCACCGCAAGTTACTTAAAATTCATTTAAATATCAATAAATTTTTCAATAAATCATATTCCTTTTATCAATTTTATCCATAGTCCATAATTATTAATTTCACTGTGACTTTTCAGCTACCTGAAAAAACAAGCACATACGTTTATATGTGATAAAGCATTTTATGATGTAATTCTTGTATGTTCCTATTTATGTATCTTATGCACTTGACAATTTTCCTGTTTGTTTGTACAAATGTCTTGGAATGAACAATAAATTCAAATTCATACGCTCTGCACAAATGGAAACCGGATTGTTGAATTGATGAGATGCAGGGTGTCTTTTGTGAAATAAGTTGAATATCACTCTTGATTCTAATGAAGCAGTCTTATTCATTTATTGTGTTTCAGAAAAAGCAACTGAGCACCTTTAGTTGTTTTGCGCTGGGCAGCTGAGAATGTCAGGCGACAGTATGCAACTTGCAGTACAAGCCCCTTCGTCACCGATTTTACACATTCATTTATTCACAATTTTCAGTACCTAATTTGTAAGTTTATACGACATTTACTCAGAACATTGGCCAGTTAACCTAATATCTATAATTATATTATACATGATTTCCATTTCTAAGGGGGACTGCACAGTAGAGCAACCAATGCTCGATGATAATCACCATTGCAAAATTAAACATGTGCTTTGATGATATTCACATAGTTCCAATCTCACAGTATGTGTTTGATTTTGTAGTGGAGATTATCCTCGAGTTTGGAATGCTCCACTGTGCAACCAGTTGATTAGAACAAATTTCTCTCTTCTCTCACTAAAAGACAAAATCTCGAGACTAAAAAAATTAATGAGATTTAACCTAATTTTATTTTCCAAAAGTAGTCGTTCATTTCCTTGGAAAACTTGGTAAAAGAGAAAATTATACTTGGAGACATGCACTGCTAAACTGATATATCACTAGGATTAAATTCATTTGGCAGGCTCAACTCAGTTCTGGTTTCTCAAGTTCACTGAAATGGGCTAGATCTCTACCACTCTATAACAGCAATAGTAATGTTCGTTTTGATGATGATGGTGATGATGATTGCACGGTCGACTGAACTTTTTAACTCAAGTATTTTGAACATTAGGTCTACTGTTTGCCGCAGAACGTAGCTGCCGCTCTGAACCTTCTACAGCGGGGTACTCATGGTATTGACTCTATCCATTCCCAGCCACTTGTGTGAGGCATGGCGACGCTTGTAGTTTGAGGGCCACTTAGGCGTGAGGTTAGCCGTGGGGTATCATTAAAGTGTATTAGAGCTGCCGCGTCATAATCTTTCCCACTCCAATTCTGCTAATGCGCATTTCCTTCCTATTGTACGTTACAGATTGATGAGGAAGCCAAGAAAATTTTCCTAAATTATATAAAATTTTCATTGAAAAATAAAGTACGGCAAGAATAACTTTTGAATTAGCAAGTAGAGCATGGCAAAAAGTAAATTTCTAAGTTCATTAATCTGCAGCCTAAATTATTTGTTAAAATTAACATTCCCTTTTTTCAAGATCTGATTGGCTTTTGAGAATGAATAATAAGACGAAATTGTCACAACCACATTTATTAAAAATATTGAGAAACTAGTTTCGGTTGTTATACCATTATCAATCTCAATCAAACAAGAAACTAGTTTCTAATTATTTTTAATAAATGTGGTTGTGACAATTTCGTCTTATTATTCATTCTCAAATTATTCTTTCAATTATTTATGCAATTCAAAAAGGAAAGGTATTGATTGTTGCAACTATAGCCTACACAAAAATAATGGAAGGGACGTTTTTCTATTCAATTTTATGTTCATTATTTGGGTTTTGTAGGATTTATATTATAGAGGGTAGGCTACACGATATTAATTTTTGTTAATCTTGATTATTCACATTATTGTATTCTTCAGGTTTTCCTTTTTTTTGAGTAATAGTGAGAAATAATAGACTTTTTTTTGTAAGAGGTTTTTAAGATAACAACCAACAATCAACAAAGAAGGTTCTAATTAGAAGAAGCAGAAACTTATTGTCGGACCAATCACTTTTTAGTGATTTCTATTAATTATATTTCGGTCTCACTCTTCCAATAGCAATTGTATTATTGTCTAACCGTCTTACTGTATGATAATTGCAGATGATAACTCCCATGGGAAGCTAAGCTTAGATGATGGTAAGTATGCATTGAACAGGGAAAGATTGCAACAATCAAGCAACGAAGCACTGGCATCATTATAAAGCTACATTCTTCAAGAAAATAATAAACAAACAATATTCAATTGTGTTCCACGTCGTTAAGATGACATTACTTCAGGTGTAAGGGGGGTGTAACTCCAAAAGTCTACCACGACAGATCTGATTAATAGAGCGTTCTATTCAATAAAATACGAAAAAACCTTTATCATTTTTAGATAATAAATCATCATGGTGGAATGATACATGGGTGTGCTCATGCGGAGAACGTAAACTGGCAGCGTTCGCGCATGACGTCACTCAGGATGCACCGCGCGCGAGTCAGAACATCCCTGTATGGGGAAATGCTTATTAAACTGATTTTATTTATAATTGATGTTTATTAAACTGCTTGATATTTACGATATCGAGAAATGTAGTAATTATTAAATGAATAAAGGCGTAATTACCTACAATGATATCCAAAAATTTAGTAATTGCTGCCGGTTTCAACCTGTCAATGAGTAATAATGACAATGGGCTCATCATCAGGCATTATTATTATTATTAGCTTATTAGTCTATTATTATTATTTGTCTATTTATTATCATTATTGGTCTATTATTATCATCATTATTATTAATAATAATAATAATAATAATATTATTTTTATTATTATTATTAGTCTATTATTATTATTTTTATTAGTCTACTACTACTATTATTATTTTTTTTCTTCTTATTATTATTAAGTCAGTTGAATAAACCGAAATCTAATTTATTATTTTATTAAATAATGACTTGAAAATTCGCGTACAGATTTTGTAATTGAGATGAGATTGAGATTTGCAAATGTTGACAGTAAATTGGAAATTGTAGTTCATGCAATGATTGTATTAATAGATTAGATTTCTTTATTCATGTAAATTTACAAATTATGCATATGAATGGTTATAAACAAGATTAACAACATCACATAGATACTATAGTGAACTCAGATAATGTTTTTTTTTTGTTTTTTTTTTATAGTGCAAGATATTATATACAATGATCTCATTTGTACGATATTAATTATGGTAATGACAATCTGAGTGATGCAATTACATGAAATGGCGAAGTTTGGACAAAGATTCGTCCATTCTTGACACTTAACCAGTATTATGTCTCCTTTTAAAAGCCACGAGTGAGATGTAAGTTAGGACACAAGCAAAGCGAGTAATTTGTTTACTCAGACCTCAGACCCATTTCATCAAATGATAGAGCTGTTAGTTTTTAAAATTCCTAAAATAGTTCAAGTTAAAACATCTCATCATAATCACGATAAACCAAGAAACGAATCTGAGCGACTGGCGATATGCATCCAGACTGACGTCACTGCCTCGGCTGTGGCCCCGCCCCCATGCGCACGAGCACTCCCATGTATCATTCCACTATGCTAAATCATAATACTTTGATCTTGTCGTAATTATGTTTGAAATTAGCTGATGATAAACATTTTCATAAAAAAACTATTGAGATTATGTACTTTTTGAAGTTTTATTTGGAGTTGATAGGTAATCATTAAGGAATTGCACAACCTTTTCGTTAAGTTCAGCCATATTTCGTTATCCTTCTACATAACTGCCTTTATTCAGAATTAAAAAAAGAATTGAAGAGAAGGTGAATTCTTTAAAGAAAACAAAGAAGCATTAAAAAACAAAGGTCATCATTTGAATGCAGCAAACGTTCCTCAAATACTGAAGCCGAACGTTGTCTACTTACTAGATTGTAAATTAGTATTATGTACAGAATATTATATTAATAAATAAATTTACAGTACAGCCGAAAACGTGGGAAGAACCATATTAAATTAAATAGATGGAATCAACAGTTTGGGTTTAAAGATAATGATCACAGAAAGGTTCCAAAAAAGAAACCTATCATCATCAAACAATAATCGATCGTATATCGTACATTCTATTAAAGGGCATATCATTGTCTGTTGAAAAAATTAAACGGCTTCACAACAATTACGTACATCTGTAGCACTTTATTAAACAGGTATCTCGAAGAGAACTTGAAATAAATTGTTCAACTGGTTTCCTTTTTCAGGAGGAAGAAAATTATTGCATAACAAATCAGAATCACGCAGACAAACCTTAAAATATAGCTGAATAGATGTTAGCTTCAGCAGTTCAATACAAAAGTAATACGGAGCTGCTATTTTTGAGAATAACAGCTTGTGTAGAACATCCTTCATTGTATTCCTTGTTAAACCTTTGGTTTCTTAGGTCTCTCTACCAGTAATGTTTAATATTTTTGGTAAAGAATACCCTGTGAAAAATATCAACTGTGTGTTCTTTTCCGTCAGAGGAAAGGAGAGAATGAATGAGCATAGAAATCAGTGCCAGGTATTATTACAGGATAATTGTCTTCCTGTTTTAGAGAGGAAACGGAAAAGGATAGTCAACGGAGCCGAGTGCAAGCCGAGCTCGAAATTGATGTGGCTTACTCAGCGTGGCACATCTATTCCGCCGGACACCCTTTGGCCAATTACTATTTTTATTTATTTTTTCGTCGTGTCAAACAAGTGAGAAAATTGCGTTTTAAATGGATGTTACATTTCGTGGCTGTCTGGGAAAAAAACGTTATCACCGCTTGTGCTTTACTGTGGTTGCAGTTCGCTGTCCATTTCTGGGTTTCCGGATGTGAGTGTCGTGACAAGGTGCTTAATTTTTCCAGTCTATTTCATCACTTCTCCTTTGTCTCAAATCCTTTGTTAACCTTTAGCAAACTCTAATATTGTAGATAGCATACAGTCCAACATACTATTGGGAGTACCTTTTACAGACTTTAATAATGGAGAAAACATTACTTGAAACCTACAGCATGAATTATATAGTTGTTACCAATAGTACCCCAACATGGACATTACCGTATATTACTAAAGACAAACTTGATTCGGTTGTCTTTGTAGGGTGTTGTCTTTGATAAGACTCGTTGACTGCTACTTCTGTACTAAAGGGTTCGATTCGCATTCAGCCTGGCAAATTTTGTTTAGTCATTAACCTCATTACCCACGCTCAGACTGATGTCGCGTCATCAGCAGAAAAAAGATCAAGTTGAAGGTGGGACATTCCCAAAAGTACTAGACAGAAAAGTTCAAAGTCATTAAAATCAATACATACCTAGTTCTAAATAGGATAGGTTATTAGCTTTTCTATTTTAACCCCGGAATATGAGGAAAATTTACGCAGAAAAATTCAAACAGAAACAGTAAATATGTTCCTATATTGCCATACATAGATATTTTTCACGTTTCTATACTATTTTGTAATATTTTTCATGAAGAAATTAAAAAAAATATATTTAGGTAACTTTGACATTAATAAAAATGGGCGGATTAACTGCCTTCCTTTTTTGTCAATTTTTCATGTGAGTTCAAAAATTATCCATGTTTACAAACTTTTTCATATTTTTAGCGATCCTTACCATTTTTAATAATTGTTCGAGAAATATGATTTCAAATTTTACTCCCACTTTATTCTAACAGTTTACAAAATCAACTTGTGAATAGATTAATATTAAGCTACTTGAAATTTGATCTATTTCTATGTATATGATTGAAAATGGTCAATGAATAAAAAGACGAAATTGTCACAACTACATTTATTAAAAATATTGAGAAACTAGTTTCGGTAGTTATACCATTATCAATCTCAAACAAGGTTTGTTTGAGATTGATAATGGTATAACAGAAACTAGTTTCTCAATATTTTTAATAAATGTGGTTGTGACAATTTCGTCCTATTATTCATTATGGATACCTTCCACAATATCACCTTCGCCACTACAAAGAAAGGAAATGGTTAATTTTTCCTATTAATCTCACATTACTATAGTTTTCATATAACTTGGCAGCAGTATGCTGGGTTCAGATGTAGCATGTCCAATCTGCTACACGCTGCCAAGTTATATTAATACTACAGTACCATCTTATTTTTTTATTAGAGTTGAGGTTAGAGAATCCGGCTATTTTAACTTTCCAGATTTCGAATTTCCAGTTTGTCCTATCCAAATTATTATCTGTTTATCATAGATCTTTCACGGTTCACAATATATTAAACAATAAGACCCTGTCAGGCCCTTTATAATCAATAAAATTCCATACCAGTTTTTTCATACGATGAATTCACCTCTACAAATTTTTTTCTAATATGAAAATTATCAACTGTAATCAGGATCAGTTTCCTAGCTATAGGGTAGCGATTGCGATTCCCACGTAGTTCACCTTCTACTATTTCCCACGTCGTGCTACCAGTGAGAACATGATATTTACCGTGTGACAATGTCTGGCATCTCTTCAACGACTGTGTCAGTCACCCTGGCACGCGGCAAGGCCTCACTACAGACAATATATACATAGTCAGGCCTTGCACGCAGCCCCAATTAGCCGCACGACCTTTGACCCCAATTCTTCTGATACCCTCGTAGGTGAAACTGCTCTTCCAATACATGCCTTTGCCTTTGAATAGAGCTCTCAACTGTTGTTCTGTGTGGGGAGAATGGCAAATATTATTTTTCATTCACCGGTGCCTGGTTATGACAGTAGAAGAGGGACGATTACAATCAGTTCACTCTTCAATTTCGGTGATGGGCGGATGTTTGTGTCAAACTTGTGTTGTCAGAAAATCGTTCAAACATTAATGAGAATAGCCTGGATTGATGAAAGAATTGGTTGCAAACGCTCATCTTTGTGTTTTAATTGAAACAAAATGATTTTTTCCTTTAAATTAAAACTTTCCTCGTCGCACTTACGAAGATGTCATAAATGTAGAATATTATGAAAGTAGCAGGCAGGCTCGCTTCACTTGCCTTACAACCGCTTCATAAAAAACGGAAATTTTGGGCTTATTTTAGATTTTTTTGAAATTCTTTCTTAGCATGCGTCTAGGGCCACAACTGAGCATGTGCACCCAATCCAGTAAATTTTTTGGGCGCGTGGTTCTCAAGAAACAGCGATAAAAGAGTGAGCGAGTCAGTCAGTCAGAAATGGCGTTGAAATTGAAATGCACAGACCACGATGCACAAGAAATTAACATAAAATCTTAATGGAATATATTCATAAATATTTTTTTTGAATCTGAATGCTCATCAACAACCTTCTATAAGAATAAAATTCCGCACCCCTTAATGTGCTTTTATTTTTATTTTATTGATTCTTCTTTCATAAACAACACAGTGCAATCACAAAGGATAAATTAAATCTAGTTACAGTCCTACAGTTATTACAACAAAATAATCATGTACAGAACCTCTGTAGCCATGAAATGACAATAATATAGCAATAAAAGAAGAGAAATATCTTAATCAAAAGACCCTGCTGGCAAGGCAGACCTGTGAGCCAGCAGTGAGTTCTTGAAAAAATATGTATTATATGTATTAACAAACAAACTTAATGAAAATCCTCAACTTTCTCCCTCTGTAACGCCACCGAATAAATACATTTCAAGGAAAAATGCCATTAAAGTAAGAATCCAACTTATAGATATATGAAGAAAAAGTATGACATCAGCATAAAATTCTGAAGTAAATTTTAAGTTATATGAACTAAGATCTTAAATGATATGAAGGTAAGAAGATGATGAAATGAAGTATGAAATGAACATAAATGATGAAGATTAAATATTCCGGTTGTGATCCCGCAAGAACCACTTGAGCATATGACTGTAAAATGTAAACATTTTTACCAACAGTAAAAGTGTGGTCCATCTTTGCCCCAGTCTTCCTAATTATTAGTTATTTTAGCCATTAACATCAGCATTAGGAATCTTAAAGTAAATATTTTTTGAGACCCAATCATGTATTTCCAGCAAAAGTTTCTTTGTTATTTTTCCATCCAATAAAGTACTTGGAATCATTTTAATAATAGATTTGCATATATAATGAAATTGCCGGCGACATACTGTGAGGTTGGGAGTGTCTGGTATGTATGTAAGCAAAGTTCTATGACGCATTTGGTATGGTGTCTGCTTTAACTGAAATGAATTTGGATTTTTTATTATGAAAAGGATAACGTTTTTCACATATAATTGCCTCAATGTAGGAACATTGAGTTCTTTGAAAATTTGTCTGCTTGGATATAGTCTTGGCCTGCCAAGAGCGGCTCTAATTATATGTTTTTGCAGAGTAAATAGTTTGTTCATGTGCGTGTTGTAGGCACCTCCCCATACTTCTATACAGTAATGGAACAGAGAATTGGCATACGCATAATATATTTTTTTAATTATATCAACATTATTTATTAAGCTTATTTTATAGAACTTCACAACAAGAAATTTCAACTTCGTGCACAAATATTGTATATGCGTTTTCCATTTTATGTTTTCATCTACCATGATACCCAAGTATTTGATAGAGCTAACTCTGTCAATTTCTAGGGATTCAGAATTACTATTATGGTTAAATTTAGTTGTATCAAGTTCGAGTTTGATTTTAAAATCCATTGGCGCTTTCCCCACAGAGGTAGGCGAAAAAGTAATAAATTTGCTTTTTTTGGCATTGAGTGTCAAAATATGATTATCAAACCAGTTCTTCACCATTTTTAGTCCTAAATTGGCTGAATAGAAAGTATCCTCCCAAGAGTTTCCTGAGAAAACGAGTGCAGTATCATCTGCGAAGGACAATATCTCACAGTGAGGTACTTTTAGCTGTAAGAGATCATTAACATAGATCAGATACAGTAGTGGCGATAACACTGTGCCCTGGGGGAGACCAAATTCAGAATTTTCTACTGTGTGGTATCCACCAAATTCAGAGTTTTGCGCGATGTGACCTCCACCATTCTGCAATCCAATCATTTGCTCTCTGTTGCTTAAGTAACTTCGGAATAAATCGTTTGCAGTTCCTCGGATTCCACATCTCTCCAGCTTGCTCAGTAATATTTTATGGGGTACCGTATCGAAAGCTTTTGCAAGGTCAAGAAATATAGTTAGTACTTTAGCACCTTTTTCAATATTTCCTGTGATTTGATTAATCAGGTGAAGAACGGCATCTTTTGTAGACTTACCAGCTTGGAACCCGTATTGGTTAGCCTCTATTAATTTGTTTGCATTCAGGTAGTTTACTAACCTTTTTTTGAGTAATTTTTCCATAATTTTGGCGAAACTACTCAGTATGCTTATGGGCCTATAGTTTTCAGGTTTATGTAAATCACCAGATTTGTGGATTGGTATTATACGAGCAATTTTAATTTTTTTTGGAAAGTGGGCCTCAAGAAAGCACCTATTTGTAACAAATTCGAGAGGTTTTACAATAAAATCACTTATTTGCCTCAAACAGACACTGCTAAAACCATCAATTCCAGGACTAACATTGTTACTTAGTTCATTTATGATTAATTCAATTTCAGAGCAGTCAGTTGGTCTGATGAAAAAACTATTTAAGGCATGCTGGGAATTAGAAGATGGGATTTGAATATTGCTAGCATCGTTTATTAATCTTTCTGCAAAATTTTTCCCTACCTGTGCAAAGTAGCTATTCAGTATTGATGGTTCTACTCTAGGCTCCACTTTTTTTGTTTTTATATTTAACATTTCTTTTATATAATGCCATGTTTTTGTGGAATTTCCCTGAGATTCTTCAAATTTGTTTTTAAAGTAGTTAATTTTAGAATTTTTTATAATATTATTCAAGGTATTTCTGTATGTTATGTATTCTTGTTTCAAATTGTTATTGCATGGTTGTTTTACAAGTTTTTTATGCATTTTGTCCCGCTTCCTGATGGACTTAACAATACCAACGGTAATCCACTTTTTAATTGGGGTGAACTTGGGTTTTATAACAATATTATAGGACGCTTCGTTAATATGTGAGGTCAGCTTGTTTAAAAATTTATCCATAATATCATCAATATGGGCAGTTTCATCATAAATCTCCTCCCACATTTCAGTCTTCAAGCTATCTTTTAGTTTATTGTAGTTTATTTTTTTTATTGTTGAAATATTTCTATTGTCATTATTTTCTGGTGGAGAGGACTGATTTAAGTGTAGGGTAGTACAGAAGTGGTCCGTTATACTTGTTTTGATAATGGCACCTATAGCATTATCTTGGAGTGTGCTACATTTTATAAAAATATGATCAAGACATGACATACTGTTATTCACAATTCTAGTCGGCTTATTTATCATTGATTTAAATCCATTCAACTGTAACATACTTAAATACTCCATAGGAAGGTTTGAATTATCTAATATATTAATATTTATATCTCCCACCATTATAATATTATCTGTAGTTTTTAGTGATTGTAAAAACGTGTCTAGACTAATTGTGAAGCTATTTATGTTGAGAGATGGTGATCTATAGATTGCCAATAATTTGAATTTTTTATTTGCAATGCTCATATCCATACAAATGGAATTTGCATGATTGATATCAACATCAAGAATCTCAAACTTAATATCCTTCTTGATAAACATACATAAGCCGTCACATTTATTGAACCTGCTGTTCTTATTAATAGATTCATAGCCATCCATGTAATGATCAAATTCTTTTTCATCTGTATTCCACGTTTCAGTTAAAATAATTACATCATAACTTATTTTACTGTTGCTCACATAACACATGAATTCATCTATATTTTTGTTTGTGCTCCGTATGTTCATATGTAGTAGATTAATACTAGTGCTGTGTTTATTAGAATCTATTTCACTGTATGGATCGAAACTGAAAAAATCATCATGCTCAATAGTGTTGCTAAGCTCGCTACTCATCAAGTCAATAATGTTTTCATTGGATAGCATAATTAAGAAAGAAAGAAAATGAAAATGAAGGATGAAAAATGAAAGGAGTGTAATGAAAAAGTTTTAAAAATACAGAAAAAAAACATGAAAGTCATCTCAGCCATACCGGCAGCTCCGTAAAAGCAAACTATTTTTTTATCAGGTATTTCCACGAACCAGCACCAATAAGTTACAATACATCAACACGAGTAATCCCTAGTTAACTCAAAATTAATCTATAATGTGAAAAAATCTTAATTGTCTGCCGGAGAGGAAGAAAAAGGCCAGGCTGACGAATTAGTGGGTAGGACATATAGTTATTAGTCTAGTAGACAAACAACTTGAAAAGAATGGCGAGTACGAAATTACAAGAGAATGTAGTTGGAACGACAAAAATCAAAGATAAGAGCGAAAGTGAAAAACTTGTTGCATAGTTTATCTCGCATCTTGATAAAATTAAATTTAGTAGGCCTATCATTGATTACAAACAACTACAGGCTATACTCCAACAGTCTAATCAATTTTTAATGTATAGTCCCACTATCACTCATCGCAACCAGAATAAAGTGCTACTCGTATATCGGTAACCTATAATACTTTTCGCAGCTACAAATATCAAAATAAAAACAACAGATAAGTATGGCAATTCAAAATCAAAGCTGTCATACACCGTTAAATTCTGTCGCAAACTTTGTCGCGTGTTATATAGTGAAAATTTCATGAATCATTATATGGCATAAATACAGCAATAATAAAGTACAGCGAAAACAGATCATTATTCAATACAATTTAATAGTCCAAAACATGAATTTAAATCTTGATGGTGGTTGGTATAGCGTTCAAATCTTCCTCAGCCTTGACAGAATAAATCTTTCCGCCATCCATGATCCTTACCCTAACCGTCCCCGTTCCATCAACCCAAACATATTTGAATCCAGATTCTTTTTGTAGTTTCTTTGCCCTGAATAGAAGCATCTTTCGTTTAGCAGTTAGAGACAAATTAATGTATATTGGATGGACCTCACCTTTCAGTCCTATATGCTTGGTAGACAGATTTTTCACCCGACGTTTGCCCTCCAACACTCCCTCTACGATCGTGCGACGTACGAACTTTGCTATGATAGGTGGCGGGTTTTTTGCATCCTTACGTTTTTGAAGGCGATGACAACAGTCAATCGCCTCAGCACTAATATCCATGCCCACAGCTTTACAGGTCTCTAGTACCAGGTTGGTCACCTTCTCCTGTTCCATGTATGGAACTCCGTGAATTTCCACTGTGCTTCTACGCCCGTACTGCTCCAGCTCATCCACGCGTCCCAAGGAGTCACTTAACCTTTCTCTCAGTTTTTCATTCTCACTGTGTAATGTCTTGATTATTTCCTGCTGAGATAAGATTAATTGTTCTTGCCTGGATAGAATTTTAGAGTTCTGGTCGAGTTTTTCATTGCATGATTTGATAGATTCCTGTAACGCTGCCAACATGCCCATCACTTCAGTCTTGAGGTCACTCATTGACTTATTGAAGTCCATAGGAACTGGAGAATTATTATCCTCGATAGGGTTATGTGGATACTTAATCGGAGTCGATTTCGGGTCAATACTACGCTGCACTCGGAATTTTCCTAAACATTCTCTGCACTTCCAGGAACCCTTCGTGAGTAAACTAATTTCATCCTCACTCAAGTTTTTGTCAGATTTCCCGCGTATACACTTACTATGGAAAATCGAATTACATTCAGAGCAAACCAAATTGACTTTGTCTGATCGACCGACAGTTAATTTACACTCTGCACATACACTCATCTCGGTATTTAAGCAAAAAATAAGATAGACAGAGCAAGAAAAAATGACCGAATAACACAATATTAGGCCGTTAATTAAACAGTATTGCTACAGGTATGGCGAGATGACAGGCTAAGCCGAATAGTTCATAACAATCTCAGACCGGTATGCGATAAGAGAGCACGAAAAACGACCGTTCACCGCAAAGTCTAATCAAGAACTAAGTCTAATCAAAGTCAATAATCAATATTGTGCTCTACACAATATCTTGATGAGAGTCAAAAAATCATCTACAAATAATGTAATCATCTACCAACTCATTCCTTAGCATAACAGTTTGTCAACCCTCTTTCTCATAATGAAATTTTTAATTTGGTGTAAGTAATAACAGGCATCATGGTAATTGAAAAGATGACTGCTTCATTTGAATACAGGTAGAATTGAACAGACAGGAGATTAATCGCAATTAGAATGAATAATTTATGAGTGGAGTGACGGTTTTTCATCAATGATCAACAAGTTGGGGTGTGGCACGTGTCAGCGCTGGTTTCGCACGCTACAAACTGAGCTATCTCACGAGAAAGACGAGGTTCTCACGAGTTCCCTGGGAACACACAGGGGTAAAACAGTTCTGACTGGTGACCACTGACGGAAACGTTGTTAACGGAAGGCCAGACTACGAAATCGCCCCTGCAGAAGACTAAAAGGAAAAGAGAAAAAAGGCTCCTTCCTCCCCTCAGAGGTATCTAACAGCCAACAATACGAAGATTGTTATACTTTTTCAAGGTTGACGCCCATTTCTCCAAAAATAATCAACCACTAATAATAGGTTGCGTTATAAAACCTCTCAGAAAGTGAGAAAAATAGGGAAAAGCATGGGAATAATGAACTTTGAAACGTATTCAATACTTCTGGAGCAATCAAATCCAACATATAATTTTCAGTCAATTCATCAGTAATGGGCTGTAAATTATCAATTTGACATGTACAATACGTGTTTGCGGGAAGAAAGGAAAATATTGAAAATTTAAAAAATAATAATATAATCACGTGATAATGAACCCGAATGGCTTGCTTGCAAGTAGGGATCAAAGAAAACAACTACGTTTAGAAATACCTCAACTTGAAAGAATAGAAGTCTGCTAATGAAATAGCTACTAATTTAACATTTTATAAATAAGTATCAATTCAATAACAATATTATAAGCTACAATTTGTTTTTTCCAGTTAAAAATCTGTGTAAAATGCACTTGTGGGCAATAGCCTGTTGTATCTTTGCTTGCTTGTTTTTGTAAATAATAAATAAACGAACAATTTTAATACCAAATAGTATTTGATTACTAAATAATATTTAAAAGTTAGAAAAGTAGGATTATCTGTTGCGTTTCGCATTGAACATTTCCAGTTTTTCAACTTAGTTGCGCAACAATTCATGTTCTGATCTCGGTTCAAATTATTCCAAAAGAAGAAAAAGAGGATAGAAATGGAGAGAGTAAGAGTGAGAGGAATAAAAGCATAAAAAGAATGCTAATTCCTGAAAGTAGCTAACGGTATTTCCGCTTTTTATACAGGAAACCCTATATGTGTAATATCAGAAATAAGAAAAGCATAAGGTATAAAAGCATTACCGTGTTAAATTAATTATTTATTGTAGTCTGTACACACATAGCAAAAAACAAAATAAAGAAAACGGTTAAAACAGACACCGACATAGGGGGAGAGGAGATGATGGGAGGGTGACATGTAACGTCTGGTGTATGTATTAAATGTATACTAAGTATACTATGTAGGGGAGCCACTAGCCGCACGCGCCAAAGTACCCACGGAAGTAGCGTCCAACCGACTATCTCACGAGAAACCAACAGTTCCCACACTTTCCTGGGAGCGTTCCAACTTACGAAATCATTCCAAAAGGACTAGCCCTTCTATTCACACAAAAAATAAGTCTTGTCTTCACAATGACAAAAAATAAGTGTTAAATAACAAATGAAAATCTATGGTAGAATTCCACTACTACCTAATATTGCATACTTTATTGCCAATATTCTTTATTGCTTTCCAAACAAAATAAAAATATAATTACACAGTTCAAAAAAATCAAATATCAATATTCTCTATTATTTAGGCACCACCAGCAAAAAGATAAAGTACAGTAGGGTACTATAATTAATGTTATGATTACTCTCCCGTATCAATAACTTATGTGAAGAATATAAATGTGTAGAGAGAAGACGATGTTCTATATGAAAAAAATGAGGTAATACTAGTTTAAGAGGGCTCAATTATTGTCGTTAATGGAGTGTTTAGAAAGGGAATAAAATGAATCATTCTCAAGCCACGTGTTGGTCCTGAAAATAAAAGGGAGACTGATCTCACGAGAAAAAGACGTTGATCTCACGGGTCCTGAGAATCTAGTGACCTCAACAAACAATAGAAAGCCAAGAGGGTAAACGATTCCCGTAACACCCTTGATCCACTTTGTTAACATAGATTTGTTCAGTTGCCCACTCCCCCTGTTCACAGTAATCCCAAACATGGATCAGCAAAAAACTGGCTGCAGAAGAATATTGTACAATGCAAACAGGAAGTAAACACCCTACTTGAGACTGAAAATAATTTGACTTGAAGGGTTGAATGAAGTTTTAAAATTTCCAATTATGACGAATAATTTGGGGACTTCAATGTATTTTTTACATTATATGAATATATTACTTGCTATTGTTATTGACATAATAATATAATATCGTGTGACCTGGCTGGCTCAGGTCTGGTGTCAGAGTTATCAGGTCGCACCTGAATAAGTTCAGGACCTCTGACGTGACTTAACGACTGTTTTTAGGCAGCCGGGACCGACAGCTTAACGTGTCCTCCGAAAAACGGGAGTGGCCCGAGGTAAAAACTTTCGGTCAGAACTGGGATTGACATGAATGTACTTTTTACATGGATGAATAAAATTTTGTACTTGTAAATTTTTGAGACTTGAAACAATGCTTGATTCCACAGAAGCAACAAACAACAGACTACTGCAGTTTTCATATAACTTGGCAGCAGTTGGGTTCAGATGTAGCTAGTCCTCCAATCTCCTACACGCTGCCAAGTTATATGAATACTACAGTACTAATAAGCATATCACTAATAATTAATAACAAGTGATAATAATTATTAATTTATTAAATGATATTAATAATGTACCAATTGCATTAATGAATGTACATACATGTATTTACTTACATGTATTTAATGAAATTCAACTTGATTCCAATAAATAAGACATTACAAAGAAAATAGAAAATACTTTACTCCTCAGAAGTTATTCAACACGTTCTCCTGGGCACTCTTTGTAAGGGTGACCGATTAGCCAACAAAAAAGGCACTGTTCTCTGCTGAAAAATCACTTCCCGGTGGTTCGGAATCCACCTAAAACTGTAGGCCAGCTCATTAATCACAATCATCCAACTCATTACCAACCCCATTAGGTCTCAGACCTAATGTGGGCTTCATCCTCCAAAAAAAACACGGATAAGAGTAGTAGTCTTGGAAAAAAGATAAATAAAAGGTAATGTTTGACAGCATGCTATTACTATTAGGGACCTCGGCTTACGATTGATAAAATTTCACAATTTGAAATGACAATAAAACAGTTTTTCTAGCTAGCCTGTCAACAAGCTGATAAATAAACATGGCTCGGTTACCCTTAATCAGATTCAAACCAAACTTTCTCACACTCTCAGCTTTCCTCATTCTCTCACTCCCTCCTCTATCTTTAAAAGGGTGCGTGTGAGCGAAAGAAATGTCTTATTTTTGATAGAGAATAAAGTACTATAGTTGAAAGGGGGTGTAGTAGTGGTGTGGTGTGTGGTGTTGACGGGTGACGGCACGCGTCCAAGAACCCACGGAAGTCGAGTCCAAGTCTAGCTCTCACGAGAAACTCATGTTTCCCACACACTACCCTGAGAGAGTTTCAATATTGCAGCAGTGAGCAGCTAGAGCTATTGTGACCAACCCCTTTGTTCAGATCTGCAACGGAAACGTGCAAATTAACTTGTGAAGCTGCTAACAGCAGCATTGTGTCCATTGTCAAATGAAATCAACGGCCCACTCATTATAGGTCTAGTTTACACATACAGAGCTCATTCTGTAACTGAATGATGAACCTTATTTTTCACAATAGGAGGACCAAGAAGTTTCTTTTGGAACAAAGACTATATTTGAAATATAAGCCCTCCGCATTTGTAAAAAACAAACTAAATTACGCCGCTTATGAAAACCTTTAGATTTTTTTATTTACTACTATAGTTACAGTAAAAGCAAATAAATTGAAAAATATTTTCCCATCTCCTTTAACCATCTAGACCTACTAAGTTAAAGGACACTAATATTTTGATTAATACACAAGTTTGATCTTTAAATTCTATTTAATATTACGCGGGTCAAAGATTCTCAAGATTTCTGGAACTTGTGAGAAAAGGAAGGAAAAAGTAGAAGAAAGAAAAGGAGTGATAAAGAGAGGAAGAAAAATAAAAATAGAAAAATAATAAGAAAGGAATAATAGCAGAAGACAACGATAAGGCAGGTAATAGAATGATATTATAAATTCAACAATAGGCTCAGTTACCCTATTAATGTTGCTTTTGTGAATGAATGAGTAATTTATATTTCAATAGCTATGACTAAAGAATTTCAAATAGGGACATGTTCCATAACAAACTTCAAAATACAAGTGCAATTCACGAGTAAGCAAACACTTTTATAAAATTGTGCAGTAATACAAGTACTGGGAGGGTCAAGTGGAAGAGAGGGCCAGCTGCGGCTAAACTTCGCCCTCCCAGAAAATAGAGGCAGAAATTCAATTCAATTAAGCACACTTACTTATAGCAAATACATTTTACTGACATGGAGAAGCAAGAGAAGAAGGCCGAGGAGAAAGGTTAAACATATTCTTCTGATCTAGTTCATCAATTCTGTTTTTTAAATTCTTCTAGTTCTGATATAGGAGGCGTCAATGTTCACTGCCACCACTATTTTGTTTCTGTTTTTAGTCGGATGATACCCACATGATTATTGAAACTTGCCCGATGCCCGTGGGTAATGAGGTGAATGAGTGAATGATGACAATTATCCATGACTGGATGAGGTTCGAACTCAATACTGCAGGATCGCGAAGCCAGCCAGAATCTTATTTAATCACAGGCCAGCACTCCAACCATCTGCGCTACCAGAGCCACCATTATCAACACAAACAAGACACATCAACAAGACCAAGAGTTGCTAGTTTTCAGATGAAATATACCGGCGGAACGACTCGAAGAAAGTTGTTGAAGATGAGCCGAGCAGGGGCTGGCTGATTAGAAGAAAGAGCATGCTGAGGGTCAGGAAAGGTCATGAGAACAGAAACTAAGGAAGAAAGGAAGAAAGAAGACATACAGGGGCCACCGATATCGAAGCAAACAGAGGAGAACGCCCAACAGTAAAGAACCTGTTTGCACAAGAAAAGATAAAACAGTCTTCCAGGTTGCTGGCAGGCTCTTCTCCGATGGTACGAACTTTGCCTTCTTACCTACCCTTCTACATTTATTTTCCTACTCCTTTTTCATCTTCTTCTTCTTTCCTGACAACAAACTGTCGAGATGCCAGGTCGTGATGTTACCTCCATGACTCTGTAACCTTATCTTGGGGTATGACTACTAGGTCTATAGGAGTAGAAATGAAGGAAGATGGAGAAAGACGGAGATGAGAAAGAGAAGAGAAAAAACAACACAACCCAGGTCCATGCTAATTAAACTTCGTCGGCGCACAGTTTCCGGGCTACAAAATAACAATAATTATTCACATACCGTAAACTGAGTCAAGCACGAGAAGTACACGCTGAGAGATGTACCGTTCGGTTCGGTTGTGAGGCTTCAAGAAAAAAGGAAACTATCAAAGACAATAAGATTGTATAGTACGAGAAAACAGCACGATACAAGATCGTATACTGTTTTGAATGAACTTTATTGCCTGATATATTTTTGCATGAATAAACTTTTCCCCTCTATTTTTTATTCTTAAATACAAACATTTATTTTCATTCATATTTATTTAATGAATTAAGAATAAATTCATAAGTTCTTGAAAAAAAATTATTATTTTATGGTCGGTCAGCGTTCAAATTTGCTTTGCTGCATGGATGAATGTTGATCTGGTTTTAATTATTATATTTATAGTTACATTGTCAACTTTCTATTGCTCTTTTGTGAATTTTGTATCAATTGCATTTTTGTGTCAATAAATTTGAATTTGATTTGTAAAATCACGTCTAGAGGGTACACAAATAGCAATAGATCTAAAGCTTAGACCAGATTAAATAAAGTGATCTAATAATAATGAAGATTCTAACCTAACAAGCAGTGAAATCTGTAGTGAATCTGCATAGCAACGTTTCTAGAGATTAGAGGTTATTTTCTCTGTAGGAGCGAAAAAAATATGATCTTTGTAATACACGAATTTTAACGGAATGCCATCTTACTGTTCAATATCCTCCAATAAAACGCTCCAATATGTGTGGATTCGAAAGTAGGCCTATGTTTCAATTCAGTAGTGCGATTTCTATTAATAAAAGAGAGTATTGCTGAGGGAGGCTCAATATCAAGCGTGCCAGAAATGAATAGTCTCATTCTCCAAGCATTTTTAATTAGTGATTAGAGCGACCAGTGGGGACCCCAAGAATATTGGGGGCCATGAATTATTTTTTACCCCCCTTGGCAACGCGATCGGTTCAATTACGGTTCAAGTACTAAACTTTCTAAACTAGTACATTAAACTTTCAATTATATCACAAGAAAAAACTGACAAACCCCTAGAGTCGTGGTCCCAAGTCCAACGGAGGAGTCGTCAAGATAATCATGATCCTCCAAAATTGTAACTTTGCGGTAAAAATTCATGTAATTCATTGTGGATTATTACTACACCGAAAGCCTAAATTTTTTCAGATAACTTTTCATGCAGATGCCATCAATTTTACTTCTAAATAAATTAAATTTGTTGTTCAAATCCAAACTTACAAGAGATATTCATAATACTGTAATTCTTTTCATTGGAGACGAGATGTGGTTATAGTCTACGGTATTGTTGACAAGGTATTTTGAGTTTGAAAAGGTGTCTTTCTGTCGACAGCACACGGCTCCCATTTCTTGCCTGCCCTGAACAGATGCTGGCACGCGTACTCCCCCACCCGCCAACATTTCAATGAGCAGCGCAGTGCACATCACATCATCTGCTCTCACCTGGCTATTCTGACCCTGACCCTAGAAAATGACACTGGAGTAAACAGAAAAACTAAGCATGTAACTTGTGTTGATGTGAAAAAGATAGAAGATATTTACCAAATTTTTGACAAATTCCCAATAAGTATTTACAAAATTGTCGTGATGAGTTTTAGGAAAAAACAAATGTACAAAGTACAAGTTCTACAACTTACAATATATACTTCTATTATACAGACCAAAATCGAGAATCAAGACAAAGTTTCTGCTTTTGTTTCAGTTCCAGAAAAAGTGATTACTCACTATAAAAGTCATGTTTTTCATTACAATTAGAACCAATTGATAAAACTACTGCTCAATCAGAACTGGAAAATATTGCCAAGACCTATACTTTGAAAGTACACTATCAATTTAGTCTTCTTTTCAATGTAAAAAAGAAATGATAAAACTCTTACCTCAGAGCCGTCGTTGTTTCGTTTTAGGGTTTGTGGCAGAAAACAAAATAACTTCTCACTCTTTGCTTGTCAATATTTCTTTATTAAATATTAAACATTGAAATATTAAAACTCATATTTTTCTTCATCCATATTCAATCCCAAGTTTTCAATATTAAAATTTTTGAGTGTCTACAATATGAAAAATGTAATTTAGAGTGTGTGATAGGCTACTTAATTCAAAATTTGTATTGTGGAATAGAAGAGATTTTTGAGCAAGAGTGGGAGATCTGTGAAAAAGAAAGGAGAATATTAAAGAGAATTCAAAACTCGTCCAGAGAAAATAAACAACTACATCCATTGAGAGTAATAGAAACGAAAACTATATTTTAAAATCAATGAGTTCTGTTCAAACTTTAATGATGATACTAACAAAAGACGAGTTCTAGAACCATTAAAAGAAAAAACAGATTGACAATTCATGAGCTTTTATTGTTTGATCAGTTTCATGTCGGCAAGATATTATTATGCTACACAATATCAAGTATTAAGCTTTCATAATAAACGTGTGGAGATTATAGTCGGTACTCACATCAAATACAATCAACTTCTAGTATTTATGTGAAGTAGAATTTTATTACTTTCAGTCGTAGTTAAGAATGATACATTTTTTCCAATACGAGTGTATACTCAGAGGAATAACAACCCAGTTTCAGTTATAATACACAGTTTCACTGAGATTACATCAAAATATGGACAAAAAAGAAACAAAGAAGCACTGCCAGTCAGAAGAAAGTTTTCCAATTCCAAGATACCGACATCGATTTATCTCCACATTGTAAAGACTTTTCAGGTAGATACACCTACTGAGAACACTATTCAAGGTGAATATGATTGTTGATCACTGATCAGTTCACCTGAATCAGCTGTTTCGAATATCCACAGATTTCTTCAAGGTCAAAAAAGGTAAAGAACTTTCTCAGCCACTTCAACAAACAAAGAATTTTCTACGTAGAAAAAACCTTTTCTTGGTTTTATCAGTAGAGTTTGTGAAGGTGCTTTGACGAAAATTTATCTACAGGTCTTGGAAGAAAAATGCTGAGGGTCGTCAGCTGTTTCTTTCACGTTTATAGTCTAGGGGAGGTGGGTTTCTTTAGAGGAAAACAAAATACCATGAGGGATGTTGGAAAAGATTGACGATGCAGTTATGCAATTCAGGTGAAGCGCACTTTGTTGGTTTCTTTGTGAGAAGAAATTTCTCCTTTTTATTCTCTCGCTGTATGGCTCTACGTAAAGGTTCAAAGTCTGTAGGTATTGCAAATCACTCGTGAGTTGGGTGGAGGAGGTTGAGCGGGCGAGATGAATGCGGGAGCTTTTTTCTGCTGTTGGCTGATTCTTGTCGGATCACACGGCAGGCAGGATACATAATCGTCAACGACAGCTGGTCGAGAGCCACGCGACTAGTAGAAAGAGCCACGCGCCCGTTTCAGATACACGAGCACCTGTTCCACTGCATCTGCATCCCCAGGCTACGTTCCTCATCATCATCATCATCATCCTTATCACCGTTATTAGAACACAATTAAACCTTGAAACAGAGCTCCCGAATCCCCCTTGCCACTAACCAACTATCTCCTGGAATCATCGATGATTGCATCTCCTCCATCTTCACCAATAAACGCCTGCTGTCTCGGCAAAAGACAGTTGTGGAGACTAATGAAAAACTGAACTTATTTCCTCCACCTGCTACACAACTAAACCATCATAAATAATTTTTCGCCTCATACAGGTTACCTTGACAGTGAGAAAGGTATCTGCAGCAGCTTACATTAAACTAGTGCTTAGTGATGATGATAAAGATAAAGCAGCTATATTCTACTGGCCTACTAGCATATGAAAAGTGTTAAATCCTACTTAAATATCAAGAAATATTCTAATGGACTATTGACACAAGCCTGGCTAACAGAAAGACCAAGTAAGGCTGGAAGCTGACAGTCCAGACTTAAAAAGAGATAATGAAATAAATTGTTCAGAACAAGAACACCTATAATCTGCAGCGTCCACACTAAAGGTGATAGTCAAAAATAAAGAAGCTATCGTTCACAATAATAAGAAATTAGTCATAGACTTTGCGAAATCGGTTGTGTAAGCCTATAAATATATGATTTATATAATGTTATAGGTTTCTTAATCTATTATACAAAAATTATCGCTATTCATTCAATTTTTATGCAACGGATAGATTTTCATCGTTGTCCAATGGATAGTTGTCTATGGATTTTCCATTTTCTATGGATTTTCTATTTTAATATTCCAAAATACTCTAATGTTCCACTAATAGAGAAAGAACACTAACAATTTTCAAAAGAGCTGAGAACTTTTTCTATGAATAAATTTAATTTCTAACATAACAGAACTTATGATAACAAGTTACTTTGCTTCACGTTTCCAGTGTAACAATTGATGTGGAAATGTTGAAAGTATACATGGATTCATTAATTGATAGCAAGTTGAACCTACTAGAATTTGGGCCTATTCAGGAGATAAGTTTAGGGTGCCTAATGGCGATGATCCAATAATTATGCCAATCATAACAAGATCCATCGAACATAGCCGCAGGTCTTAGGACTCCTAGGTTTGAAATCATAACAATGCCAAATAGCATACGGTCGTTATTGTGTGTGCGGACACGAACGTCCACTAGATTGATAGAGGATCGAGAGCTGCCAATAAACATTTTGGAAACATTATGCCACGATGAAATGAATTCTTGTCAGCTTTTTACAACAAAAAACGTGGCAAATATTGGAATGAGTAATTAAAAATGTTGTCACAAAATCTCATTCTTCTGCGCTAGATATAAAATCAGCAAAATACATGATAAAACTGATAAATTATTTTAGCAGAATGAAGGCAGATAAAAGTTGAGTCTAGATGCTAAAGGGGTTCTGAAGAGAGGATTTGAATTTTAGTGGTTTATGAGCAGTGCTTTGCAGGAGGGTGCTTTGGGTGAATAGCCTGAATCCAATTTCTATACAAAGATTTAAATAAAATACTTACTTGAAAAACTCGAAGTTTTAAAGATAATAGAGAGTTGAGTGATTCTCATCTTTAATTTAAAATTAAATATATATTCTCTAATCTGATTCACGAATTCAGTATTGTTCAAATAGAGGCTTGCTATCCTTATTAATCGCAAAACAGTTGCCAATGACACCATGAAAGATAACAGACTGAATTGAATAGCAAGTCCATTATAAAATAGTTCCATTATAAACATCCATAGAGAAATAGAAGTTGACCCGGAGCACGTTATAAGGATCCAGAAAATTTCATTTCGTTTTGTGAAAACTCTCACAAAGCTTTCACGACAATCTTTACAATGCAGCAATGAAAGTAATTTTTAATACATGCATGCATGAAATTCATGCGATTCAACGTTTATTAATCAAGCAGGTTTTTTGTAATTTTATTAATCAGTTCTGTTATTGCTTAAATCTCACCAAAGAACACGAATAGCTTCGTTTTGGGGGGGTTATATTTTAAGGATTTTTGAGGAAGTAGATCTCAAGGGGACTATTTTATAATGAACTGCTGACTAACTACCTGCAGCTACCCTTGTAGCACTGAGCAGTAACTCTAAGTACTAATACTAATAGTTTGTACTTTAAACTTTGTTAGGAAACAGGTTCGATGACTCCCCTTCTCGGGGGGGGGGGGGGGGAACACACTGACAACTCCAAAAGCTTTCACTTCCAGCGCCCCCCCCCCCTCATGAGTAATTTTTGGGTGCGTCACTGTTTATAAGCTAATTTGCGTTGCTGGAGGTTATTTAGAAGAAACTTCTTCCAAGAAATTTTAGTGTTCAAGTGGAATTTAATACCTATTTGTACATGAATGCATCAAATTGCATGTATGCAGTATGCATCAAATTGCATGAGAGATGCAAAGTGTTTTTTGAGTTTTCATTATATACTAGTGGAAACAAGATGGATCTTCAATATCAGAAATATTAGTAAACTTAAATAGCCAACCAAACCAAACAATCCATCACATTACATTATCAAAAGTAATATTTATAATTTATATTTATAACTAACACAAAATAAAGCGGAATGCTAAAATTAATATTCATCAAGGATTAGACTAGTGATTCTAAATATGTCCTTCAAGAATAATGACTAGATAAATAAATAATTCTGTAACATTAGTCAGAGGAATCAAATTATTTAAGAGCTTCATCATGACACAGTATACCTCTCAAATTAACCTTCCCCTCTGGGGTCTAGAATAAACATGTTTAGTTATTTTCCCCAACGATAGAAAACTAAAAATAATTTCCTGTTACTTGTACGTCAATAAGAGTGATGCGGTTGAAATTATTTTCTGTCTACATCTGTCGGTATTTTCTCGTTCGAAATACATCTGGAGCCGACAACTGGCAGATGCACGTTACTTGCAGCCTGCCTCTCCATCCAGCGCTTTAAAGTGGAAACCCTGTGCCTTCAGACTTTGACTACTTCACTGCAGGATGGATCAGCCCTCTTGTAAGCCAGTAGGAGAGCTGGTTTCAAATTCAAAGCCTGCTGCGTGTGGGGTAGTTGAGTCGATTTAAAACAGGAAGAAAGTAGTCACACATCTCCTATGCTAGCAACTATATACCGTAAAACATTCTGGGAAACATTCAATTGTTTTGTTACCTATCATTGCTCTAGTGAAGAAATGATTTACTGATAAATGCTTTATAATCAGTTGGTGCACACTTTTTGCATTTATAAAGAGCTACAGTATTGAGTAATGAATGGGACAGATGCAGATAACTTTAGCAGATAACAGGCATGAGGCACTATCAGCACAGGAAAAAACATCTCAACAAAGAATAAAATTACAAATCACATACATTTGTGAAAATGAAAGATAGATAATGGGATTGAAATTACAGAGTAATATTAAGTCCCTAATAATATATTGAAGAAGCAGGTCTTAAAAGCATAATGTAAGTACGATCGATGGGATATGAACACATTATGTACACAAAAATGGGAAATGATTCAGATATGAAATGGAGAACTTAAGTCCAAAATTCAGATATTCCAACACAGTCTATACTATTTCAATAAGCCAGAAGTACTAGTAGTAGTATTCGTAGTAACGGCACCAAATTAAGCCAGAAATTCTTATCTATCAAGAGAACTCAAAAATACACACATGTCAAATTCCATAAAGAAGATCAAGAAAAGGGCAATAAATAACGAAGAAAGGCTGCACAAACATGATAACCCAGACGCAATACAACTTCTGACAACGCTGGAATCAAGAGAAGACGGCTCAGTTTGTGCATCCAGTACATTTTTCACTTCAAGAAATTATTAATTTAGGACATAGAAACTTAGAATTTATAAAATTGATTATTGTATAGTACTCGATTGAAAAAATCAAATAATTTTAAACAATTTTAGTTTTATTTGAATTAAAGCAGAAATATCATGTTTTTTATCAAGTGAATGGGATTCAATTAGAATTATGAAAGATTTCACGATACCTTTGACACTTCAGAATCCAACCTGAAGATGAATCCTACCAAGTAGCTAATCTAAAATTTCGGTCATTGAGGAAATCTAATTGAAATCTCTTATTATAAAGGATTCAAACGGAGAATGACGAAATATAAATGAAGGAGCAAATAGAATGTACAATGCCCAATCACAATATGAAATCCAAAAAAATATGAGTAGTCTATGAAGTTTCACAAAACGTAGAGAGAGTTATAAGATAAAGGGATAAAGCAAAGCAGGATTCGAAATTGCATTCAACCTAATTGGATTCAATATTAGAATTAGTATTCAGATTTAGAATTATAATGAATGCACACAGAACTGATGAGAATAGTCAAGTGGTGGAGTAAAGAATCGCTTCCTAATCTGTACATCAGACAAAAACAATCAAATCTACTGAAGATATAAATAGGACAATTTTGAAAATATTACAAAAATTCAATTACTCCATCTAGACCTGATTCATGCCACCTAGACATGTTTAATATGTATCGCGCTAGTGTTCTGCACTGCTTGATAAAAATTTGAACATGTATTTGAGGTATTTTTTTTTTAATGACAGCAATTATATAGAATTCTATTATTTTGAGCAACTTGACCTTTTCATCTTACTCGTACCATAGACGAACCATCTTACTATCCCTGATCAATGCTCGTACCAAAGCCCACAACATGGAGTAGAGCACAGGTCCATTAATGCCATGCTATCATACAATACTGCGCGTATGAGGTTCTGATCTATTGTGTAACAGAAACCCTTGTTCCAATTAGGAAGACATGGCATATGGACGGCATTTGCACGCAAATAAATTTCAATTTGCATCTATATCTGCAGCTAAGAACAAGGAAACATAACTGGATCCGATTGGTAAGAGTTTCAAGAGAAGCACGGCTAACAGCAGCTGCTAGACAGCAGACACCTGCGAAGTACCCGCAGCATCTGCCTCATACGTCTCTGACCAACATACACCTCACTCCACTTTTACAAAAATTGTACAACTATAAATTACCAACTTATGAAAAATAGGACAATTTGTCAGATAAAAGCATATGCTAATCCATCTGAACTGTTTCAATGCTGTATTTTGTCAATAAGCAGTTATTTGCACATCTACTGCCAGGTCATTAGAGTTATGTGATACTGTTAACTATCAGCAAAGTGTAGATTAAAAAAATATATTTTTCATTTATTTCAATTTTTCACCGATGGTTATTGTAGGGAACTCAAGCGATTCAGATATAGGTCTATAGGAATCTATTCAGTACGGGATAAAGTAAGTTGCGTGGATAGATGAAATATGTAAATAGAAACGAATTAATTTGCGTTTATTAAAAGGCTTGTGCTTGCCATCAAGACATGTCATTTATGTTTCAAGTTTCTAGCATATGAATCTAAAGTTTCACTTTTTCCTTGCATAAAATAATAATTAAATATATATTTCAAGGAGAATCCCACTAGTTTCTCCTTGTTGATCGAACGAAGAGAGGTCTCAGTTTTGCATTTGTCTGTCTAACGCATTTACGGCAAAATGGGTGGACCGAATTCTATGAAATTTTGCTTGGATCTTCCTTTAAGTAATGCCCAGCGATGAATATGTAAGGATTTTCAAAATTTTTCTGCATTTAAAGGATATTTGAAAGGAAAATATAGAAAAGCACATAATGATTTTGAATGAAGGCACTTGATTTTTAAATGAGCTTCTCCATCATATGCAATTGGATAGCCCTCGGGCCCTCTTATTTATATGAATTTATTTAGAAGTTATCATTCATAAGAATAATATATTTGTTTGAGCGAAACATATAATTTTTTTTTATGCAAATTAAGTAAAATATCAAGCGATTAATAATTGAATGATAATTACATAAATTGTATTAATATTGTTCTATAAATTCATTAATTAGACATATGAAACCTGATCTGATAAACAATCAACTGTCTGGAAAATGGAAACGCAGCCTTGCAGAGTGACTTTTGTGGAAGACAGACATGAAATAGACTATGCAAATAAAATCAAGGGTAAGGTCTGATGATTGTGCTTACTTTTGTGAAGGTGATTATCATTAAGTACATCGAGCATGTTCCTCTGTGCAAGAAACCTTATTCTTGGGCGTGAGGTCTGCTGTTCACAGCTTAACTACTTTAATTCATACAGAAAACTTGAGTACCGGTATATACAAGTTCCAACTGAGCACTACTGGAAGTTTCATCAGATCTGATAGCTTCTTTCTTCTCAGTCTCGATGAATTTTCCAGGAGCTGAATCGCTTGATGTAATGATATACTTATTTGTAGTATTTAGAAATTTGATCTCTTGAAAAATCGAGATATTGATATGGTACTAAGATATGAGAGGTATATCAAATACATCGATTTTCTAAATTTGAAGCTAAAACATGGAAAATTAACCTTTGTTAAGTAGATAACATTAAAAAAATGTACATGAAATCTTTGAGAGAAGATAGTTTTGAAAATTAAATAGACTGTGTGGGATACTAACCCTCCAGTTATTTTTATTTGAAGGCATCATTGGTTCAGAAGGCATGGTCTGCTGCAAGAATCATTAAATGATTTAAAATGTTGTACTTTGAGTTATCAAATATTTTATTAGATAAATGATAGTGCCATTCATTTTTTTAATTGCTTGAAAACAACATTTTATTTGATAATTATATTTCTTTCATTGGTTCCACATACTGTTTCCCATAGATGAAAGATAAACAAAACTATGCACTACTGTCAGAGTAGTACGTTTCATTAATTTCTTTAGAACCGCCATACAACACATTTTCAATTTGTAAAACCAACTATTTGCAAGAATATTATATTCTAAATTGAATATTAGACCTCAATGAGCACATAGTAAGGCATGTGACAGACACAGTTGAGGGACAGAGGCGGCAGCTATGGGTGCTGGCGGATGGAGGGACCAAACTAATAATTGAATAAAGTTCTCTTATTAGCAGCATCCAGCATACAGTGTATGAATGGTGACTGAACTAACCTTCCATGCATATTCTGTTCGAACATGAGAATCCCTAACGTGCCTATATAGACTCAACTAATATAGATAAACTATATAGACTCTATATAGACTAATAACGTGCTATCATCATTGGCGCGACAACCCTTCAAGGGTCCTGGTACCCCCAAGATTAAACCTCCATTCATTTGATCTATTGCCAACCGTTTCCATCGTCTTAGTCCAGCTAACCTAGTCCACCTCAGGCGCGGTCTCCCCTGTGAACGTTTCCTTCTGGCTTGGCCTCCATTATCTGCTTCACAGGTGAGTCGGTTGCTCGAGTAACGTGTCCAGCCCAGTGCAATCTTCTAGTTTGATAGTTGTGCTGTGCTATTTCATATAGCATGGTATCGCTGCCAGTAGACATCTCTAATGGCTCCAAATATTTTTCTTAGATTTTTTCACTCAAACCTCCTTAGCAGGTCCTTCCTTGTCAATGTTCACAATATCATAAATGAGGACTGGCACAATGAGTGATTTAAACAGCTTAACTTTCGTTGTTCAGCTGAGAGTTTGACTTTTAAAAATACCCGATCATGTCATTTGCTAGGATTATTCTTCTCTTTATCTCAGTGCTGAAGTCATTATTCTAGTTGACCAGGGAGTCTAGATAGTTGAATTTTCCAACCAATTCAAATTGATAGTTGTTGGCAGATATATGTTATTACCTATTCCTCGAATTCGGGCTTAAGATGTGTTAGCCATCATGACTTTTGTCTTGTTCTCATTTATCTCAAAACTCATTTTATTGGCAGCTCTCTCCAGTCCCAAAAACGCCTCCTTCATTTCTAAGGCAGACCTAGCAGCAATCTCAATATCATCAGCATATCCAAAAATCTACACCAGCCGGTTGAACAAGTTGTCATTTGCAGTTACTCCAGAATCCCTGATTGCCTTTTCAAGTACCGTACTATTCAAGTAGGCCTACGTGCCATACTCAACGATAAATTGGTCTGGTCACAGGGTGACGTCACAAACAGTCTGAGCGCTTGACAAAGTTCACCAAGAAATCAGCTAGATGCTCGATGCGTCAACCTTTTTCTCTGCTAACCTTGGCTACAAACTATCAATGGGATACAAGCAAGATGAGGAGGCAAGCGGCTACCGCAGTATATTATTTCCTAACCTCACTCTTGTCCAATGATAAACAAATTATGTTCATGAATAGCTCAAATACAATACAAAGCTGAAAAATATGACAGCAACGCTGAAGATTTCTATAATATTTTAATTACGTTTTCAAGATACGTGGAAAACAAAAACTCTGCTGGAAATATAAACATTACAGCACATTCTAAAATCCATTTAGTGATGAGCTATTCTAGAAAACATAAATAGTGCAGCGTCCACATATTGAAGATGGTAGCACAGAATAGTGCTTAAGAATAATGTAGATGAAGCTTCTAATAAATTAAAAAGCAAAATCAAAATTACAAACTGAACTTACTTTGACAAACGTTGCTTCCTGTCTGTCCCATCTTCAAATCATTAGATCTATCGAATTAAATTGATTTCCGAAAGGGTCATTACTTGAAAAATAACAGAATGTATATTAAAATGTCTTGCGATGAACGCGAGTCAAGTGATAAACAAAATTAACTATATTTCAAAACAAACATAAAATTAAAACATTGTAAACACAGATCATCAGAACTATCTCGTAATCTGCAATCATTAGAAACAAAGACTTGTACACTCCCTGTCGGTGAAGCTAGCAACTAATTTTAGGTTATAACGATCAGATGTTAGCGAAATGCAATGGATCTCTTCACAACAGCTGTTCAGAAACATCAACGTGTTTTTATTTAGCCGGTCTGCTAGCTGTAGCTATATTTTTTATTAATAAATGTATGGATTTTGGAAATTTTCTAGTTTTTGTTGAAGTATTAGTAGCTCTTCGAAATGGCTCGCCAACGGAAACTATCAAATAACATCGAAAAACAACACAAGCAAGCCAGAGTGGTCCCGAGAGATGTTGTGGAGAAAAAGGATACATCCATTAGAATGTTTATTAAAATTTTTGCTTGTCTAATTTGCGTCGGAATCGCTGCTTATATTGGTTACAAAGGCTATTTAGAAACTCGAGTGAACACTCCATTTGACGATGTAAAGGTGAGTTACCATTCAATCAAGCCGGTTATTCTACTTAGTTGTTTGGTTAAATGAACGAATTGAATTAAAACATGAATAATTTAAAAACTATTTAATATGCAAGTGAGATTATTTTGGAACTAGAGAATGGAAATAAGATTGAATGGAATCAAACCAGTGATTATTCCAGTATGGGTAATTATATAGAAACGTTACTTGTTGAATTTTGTGGTGAATTTTTTTTTGTGACATCTATACACCCCAGGAAACAATAATCCTTTGGAATTTTGGGGGTCGCGATTATTTCACAAAAAAATTGAATTTTTCGAAAAAAACATTTTTCATAAAAATTTATATTTTTATTTGAAAAATTCATAATTTGCAAACGTGTGAGGAGTTCCAAATCTTAAAACAATGTAAACCAAGTGAATAAAACATTTGCAAAACACTACCTTCCCCAAACGCAGTGCGCGCAAAGCGCGCATAACCAAACCTAACCTAACCTAGCTAGATGTGACTGAACCACCTCATACCTTTATTATTTTGGTAATTATATAGAAACGTTAGTTGTTGAATTTTTTTAATATAACAATTCCTAACCTAACCTAACCTAGGCTAGATGTGACTGAACTACTTCACAAAAGACCAAACCGCGCGCCTAACCTTTGCTATCATGAATATATAAAATACATGCATATCTAAAACTCACCAACCTTGTGGTCCATCCCTCTCAATGTGATTTGGTGTTCTCAAAAAAAGACCCCACTCTGGCTGACCCGGCAAACCGGAAAATTCTTGCCGCCTTCTTGCCAAGCACCACCTTCTTCTGGCATCTAAACATGAGAGTGCCCCGATTCACGTAGAGATCATCTCCACAGTTCGGACAGTTAATTTTTTCTTTTATCACTTTGTGATGTATTAAAAAATTAAAAATGTCTTCATCATTGAATCTTATCGACTCCAGAAAAGTCACTTCACACACGCCATAAATTACCACACAATACCTTGAGCAAACACACAAAAACAGATAGATACACCAGGACACCCAGTACAAGAATGACTAGGTTTTTTCTTCTTCAACCGCATGCAACTTACTTAATTTCCGGAAATTATAAAAAGCGAAAATGATTTTTTTTTTGTTTGTTACGCTTTTACGCAGAAACTACAAAACCAATTATTATAAAAAAATTGACTTTTATTTTAAGAATATTGCAAAAGATATAGGACAGATTTTATTTAAAATAATAATTTTTTTTAAACATTGTTAGGAAAATCGATTCTATTCAAAAGGGAAACACAGCTGATACAAATCAATTAAAATGTTCCAATTCATTAGAACTAAGAGAAGGCATGCCTCATCGCATGCCTCATAGCCGTGCCTCAAACAAGAATTCTTTATTAGTGAGTCAGCTGATTATCAAACTTGAAGAAAATCACGATTTTTGACACTGCGGATTTTCACAAATGGAAATATTTTCTTGCGCCTAAGAAAAATAGTACCACTGGAAAACTTAAATTTTAATGTGAAATAATCGCGACCCCCAAAAAATTCCAACGGATTATTGTTTCCTGGGGTGTTTAGATGTCACAAAAAAAAATTCACCACAAAATTCAACAAGTAACGTTTCTATATAAATACCCCAGTATGTTTCTATTTCAACTGAGCAACTATGCTGACACATAACCTAATCATTATCATATAAAGCAAACCTACCAAATATCGGCCACTTATACTTCTAAGTAAGCGCTCGCTTCGGTAATTCTGAAGGAGATATGTGTATACTCGCTTTTTCTTGAAATTCACATTGTATAATGTAGAGCACAGAAAAATAGAAAACATCAAAAATGCATTCAAATTTACGTGTTTGAGCCTGTAGTAAACGCTGTCTTATGAATTCATTCCGATTCCTGTTTATTCCTGGACCTATCTACTTGAAATTCATATAGGCTATATTATATAGAATACTATTTGAAACAAAAAAATAAATGGGTACTTACGTATTATACGGAGGCCACTATTTTATACCACCTTGTGGCGAAACAAAATTCATCTAACCACGCTAGATCGTGTCATCTCGTTAATGAGAATGTACATCTACCAGTAAGTTAAGTGTAGTAAATACCTGGAACTTTGTAAATAAATGCATTAAAAGTAGTGATTACCGCTTGCTTATCAACAGAGCTGTTCCGTATCAACTGTCATTTCGCGTTGCAATGATTACGTATCAATTATTGAAAGGTTAACGAATTGGAAAGTCGTTCCTGCCTAGGCACACGCAAAGAAATTACAGTATTGGTTTGTATGTCGACTTTTCAATGCTGAAACTGGGTGGGGTAGCTTTTCAAACCCTCGTTTTTGGAACTAATTATTTCGAATGTACCAAATCTCCTTCAATGCATTCACTTCTTGTAATAAAATGAATTAAAGGTATTCCTGCCTGGGTATAAGCAAATAAATTACTTTGCAAAGACGTAGGCACCGAACGCAAATTTATATGTCTTTTTTAACACTTCCTGGTATTTGCGACATTTAAGCCTGATACACACAGAATACTTGTGCGGTTGGCCGGCGGTTAGCAACCTGCTATTATGTTTTCCAGATGCACAGAGAACGTGAGTGCAATTGAAGTCTTCAAAATGTTATTTCGACGTGGATAAGAAATAGAGTATTCCTGATTGCAGATTCGTTTTCAGCGACCTCAAGTTCTGCCTAGACCGAAAATGTCAGCAAATTTTTAAATTATTCTTAATTATTGAGAATTTTTTTTTTTAAAAGTCTAACAAACCACATACTCAAGTAGCCTACCATAAAATATTATAAAACATTTTGATAGTAAGTACCCAATGATAAATAAATGACTTATTTTAAAATATTAGTTTATCCAATATCCAATGTCTCGATCAATGACCAGGCTTCCCCGGATGGATCGCGTTGTAGTATTTAAAAAAAAACAATGGTCACAGACCACACTAAGAAACATAAAACCGATGGCAGCATCACAGACCAGCAAAGTCGTCATCAAAAAAATCTTCAAGCTGGTAGAAGCTCCTCCCAATAAGCCATCTTGACAGGGAATTCCTGAACACATTCACTGGGCGTCCCTTCACCGAGTGTGGCAAGCAGTTGAACATTCTCACCGCCAGCACTGGAAAACAATCCTTGACTCTTGAAAGGCGACGACGAGGTACATCCAAATTTCCCCTTCCTCGTGTGCTATATGAATGCACTTACTCTCTTCTTGAGAAAGTAGAGATGTTCTTCCTGACATACAGAAGAGATGCAAGTATATACATTCCAAAGACTGTATGGACGCCCAGACGCTGGAATAAGGGCTGACAGTGTGCATGAAACTTGCTGTATGTCATTAGGCGGAGTGCTTTTTTCTGAAGTAGGAGGATGTCCTTGACATGGGCTGAATGTCCCCAAATCAGAATTCCATACTGAATGTTGCTGCTGAATACAGCATGGTACAACATCAGCAAACGCTTAACACTCAGGAGTCCCCTCATTCTCCGAAGCAGATAAACCACCCTTGCCAGCTTCTTGCTAACCTTAGCAATGTGTGGCTCCCATGACAATTTGGTATCAATACCAAAACCAAGCAAGGTGATGGGTGCCATATTTGGATTGACTGTTCTGCTGAGAGTACACAACATCTCCTGGGTCTTATTTTCATTCAGCTTCAGTTTATTACCAGAAAACCACTTCTTGACTTCAGAGAAGAGCTCTTGGGCATTGACTTTGGCAACCTGAGGCCCTCTGCCCTGACCTATGATGGTGGTGTCATCTGCAAAAAGTAGGCTGGAGCCATTCAGATGTAGATCATTTATTAACAGCAAGAACAACAATGGGCCAAGCACTGAGCCTTGAGGTACCCCATGAGGGACATTTTCTTCATTTGAGATGGCACCCATTATAGACACTAGCTGCTTCCTATCCTTGAGATAATCAGCAACCATTCTCCATGCCCTGCCTTGAATACCATATCTAGCCAGCTTTCTCAGCAAGATGTCATGAGATATGCAGTCGAATGCTTTGGAGAGATCGCACAGCACCAAGTCAATTGATTTCTGCTCCTCAAAAGCCTCATGGATCCGCTCAACAAGAGAGAGCACAGCCGATGTGGTTGATCTTCCTCCTCTGAAACCATGCTGCATGCTACCAAGCAGGTTGTTATACTCGAGGTATTTACTCAATTGCCTCAACATGGCTGTCTCAATTATCTTGCCTAATATTGGAACAATAGAAACCGGTCTGAAGCTGCCAATGTCATCTGGATCACCCTTTTTAAAAATTGGCACTGTTTTGGAGACCTTGAGGCAGTCTGGAAATATTCCCTCAGTTAGACAGGCATTGACCAGCCGTAGGAGTGGTCCAATCAGTACACCTATAACTTGCTTCAGGACAAAAGTGGATAAGCCATAGATATCTTGACTGTATGTGGTTCTGAAGCTGGCAATGATGTTTGTCATCTCATTTGCACTCAATGACTTGAAACAATGAAATTAATGAGTGGTTTCAGGCACTGATGAAACAGGATCAAAAATGGAGTCAGAGATCCCATCCACTATTTTTTTCACTGCATTCAGAAATGCACCGTTGACTTCATCTGGACTCTTCATGCACTTTGTCACTGGTTTTGCCTTGTAAGTGTTGTTAATAAGACTCCAAGCTGCCTTTGTGGGGTTATGAGACCTATCAATAAATTTAGCATTGAAGTCCTTCTTTGCCTTGTCTATCTCCATGTTGTAGATCCGCTTGGCTCTCAGGTAGTTCCTGTATTCTGCTCCTTGCAGTGATGGATTCGCCTTGTAGGCAGCATACAGCATGGTAACGAGCACTCTGATGTTTTCCAACTCTGGAGTGTACCATTCACTTGTGGGCTTTGATTGTTTATTCCCTCTCTCGGATCCAAGACAAAACTTTGGCCTGAACAACACAGCTGGACATGACTGATTGAAAGCTTCAGTGAGTTTTTGGTGGAAAAGGTTGAATCTATCCTCACTTGAAGGGACCATTTGTAAAAAATTCCAATTTATCCCCATCAGGCATTGTCTAAATACTGCTACGTTGTCTTCTGTAATTTTTCTGGCATTAAACTTGTATCTATCCACCCAGTCTGGACAGTCGGCACCACTCGTGAGGTTCATGCACCACTTCAACCAGCACAACACAGTGATCAGCCACTAGTGGGTTAACGATTTTGGTCTTATAATTTTTTGAGTCATCATTGGTTGCCACAGCATCCAGACAGTATGGGCCTCTTGTAGGTTCAATGCTGGTCCAGAATAAATTAAACATCTTCAGAACGTTTTGAAGTCTACCCGCCTTTAGATCACTTGTGTTTAGGTGAACATTGAAATCTCCACCTATGTAGACTCTATCCGCACGATCAATGACAGACTCAATGCATAGCTCAAGCTGGACGATGAATTGTTCAAAAAATATTTGATTGGAGCAGTAAACAGAGATTACTACAATCGAATGATTTACAATGTTTATATTATTATTAAAATTAAATTATAGGCCTATGAAAATCTATGGCGGGTGATAGCCTATCATTTTAAAATACAAACCAGCGATTGTTTTTAGTAAATCAGGGCAGTCGAAATGATAGGCCTATTGCATTTAATTTGGTCCAATTTGGAATTCGCAACATGGGATTCCCAATCTTGTGAATCTTTAGGGGTCAACATGACATTTAGGAGACCACTTTTAATAGATTAAATGGTTGGAGTCCGTTTGTGAAAAAACTGTGATTTTCTCAAGCAATTCCAAAATACTGTAATGTATGAATGTTTAAATTGTAGTAATATGAAAATAAAAAAAAAATTAAAATTTATTATGTAAAATTATGAATAGAGATAATGAATAGTATGAATTTGTGTGTGGGGTGTAGATAGCTGAAGTTGTTCATGGAATACCTTGTACTGAATCTTGCAAAACTATTCCATTGACGATTCAGTCAATAATCGTCATAATAGTAGAATAGAATAATGATTTATTGGCAAAAACAAAAAAAAAAAAAACAATTTTACATACTTTTAAAAGTTAAAAATTATATCACAAGCTTGGCTTCTAAGCCGTCATCATAATAGTATAAGAGCTACTAATGCAGCTTAAAATTTATTACCACGAAAGCATAGTGCTAGATGAGCTAGAACCATTAGCTGTGGTTTTAAAAAAGAAAGTGTTATTGGAAAAAATAAATATTTTTACAGAAATTAATGTGTTAATGGTAGTTATTTTAATAAGTATTCAAATTAGAGTGCATGAGTAATGATGACAAAAATGCTAGGCTAGATCTATAATCGAGCACAAGACCGTCATAGTGCACTGCAAACACTACTCTAGAATGGTTTTATAGCATAAAATTAATACTAATACGAAAAATAACAAATAAGTTATACAAGAATTGACAAAAAATACGAGGATATACAGAGTATGTTTCTTGTAGGTAAAATTGAAATATTCTATAAAATCATTGAATTTTATGCTAGGAAATAATTGAAACTGCTATGAACTCGGGATCGAGCAGAATATGATTGCATTTTGACAAATTCAGATATCCGAAATTTCAAGTTTTTCAGGGTAGCATACATCAAAGGAATTGACGTCTGAGATAAGAAGTTAGCGTTCGGTCACGTACTCATCCGCGGCGGCTGACCTTTAATTTGTAAATGTCTACAACTCGAAAAAGACCCGCAGCGGCTCCACCGCGGTTGACCCGCGTCCTGTGGGAACGGGGCTATTGCAAATACATTGTCTACAACGTCAGCACCTATATGCCATCCGCACCTGAGTTCTCTGAGCATCTAGCTTTATTTTCATTTCTTTTGTGTTCTTCTTAGTATTCTGCATAATATGTGTGAACTTCAAGTACATAAGTCTGCTTTCATAAGCAGAAATCGGAATGAACTCCGATTTATAAAGCCTATGGTAATACAGCCTTTACCATAGGCTCAAAAGGGCAACTTTGAATGCGTTTTCTGCACACTTCTCGGTGTTTGCGACACTTACTTGGAAGTCATGTATTATTACCTTGTCTTTCCAAAAACATTTTGTAAATCGAAGAGAAATTACGGATTCAGTAGGCTATGATCACCAGGGGTATATGAAATTTTGCTGGACATTTGGAAAATAATTCTGGTTTTAAGCGATTGTCCATTACTAGGTCATTGGGTGGCCGATATTAGGAAAGTTCATCATCATGGCATGAAAAAATAAGTATTAGTATAAATGCACAAATGGGGAGGATGAATTGAGAAAACATTCACTCTAATAACCTTAGATAACATCTTGATATGTCTAAAACGAATATTGGAATGAAGTTCAATTTATCCTTAACCGGCCCATAATTGGTAGATTTACCTTTATATAATTGAAATACGAAGTTATATCAACTTACTTCTTTATGATTGATTGATGAATACTAATCAATGATGATTTGTATGCAAATCATTTATTTCCAATTGGCTCCATCCATGAAAAATCTAAAACCTGATGCATCGATACATCTTTGAGTTTGATCTCTGTAAGACAACCTAATCATCATAATTGATGAGTTGAACATATTCCTGTCATAATAACACCAATATTAGTAAATAGTAAGATTGATTGTGCACAGTATACACGCAGTGTAAAGTAAATTCCGGATATTTCCAGAGCCTAGATACATCAAACATTCCAGTGGTTTCCAGCTACTTCTTCCAATAGCATTAAGAGAAGAAGTTCTACGTTTAGAAGAATGTACTTATTAGATTCTCTTGGTGTTTCTATTAAGTGTTTCTAATGAGCGTTTCTTCAAAGGAATCCCTTATTGAGAGAAATAAGAAATATATACCTGGATTTCTTGTTCCATGACGAACTGCATTGTTAATATTGACTTTTCAAAATTATAATTTTGAAAATTACAACACTGAACTAAACACAATAAAATACCTAGCACAAGAAAACTGCTACAAACTCGACCTAATTGACAAACTCAACCATAAAATAACAACCAAAAAACAAAACACCAACAAAAAATACATCACAATGACATACATTAACCCACAATCAAACAGACTAGACAAAATCTTCAAAAAAGCTGGCCACACCATCGCATTCAGAACAAAAAACAAAATAAAAAATGCACTTGCACCAAAAACCAAAATGAACACGAACAAATACGATCTCCCAGGGATCTACAAACGGAACTGCTCTGACTGTAACAAATTTTACATAGGACAAACCGGGCGCGCATTCAAACAACGCTACAAGGAACATTACAAGCTTTACATACAAAAACAGAATCGACTTTTGCAGACCATATCATTCAAACTGGACACACTTTTACTGACATACTACCAACTTACACATTCTATATATAAAATCTAAAGGAAACGAACTCAACACCTTGGAACAATTTGAAATTTATAAACATACTCAACGAACAGTTAAATTTTAAATCACACAAACGTTTTGACCACATTATACAGAAACCACAGTTCTTCTAACTAACAAACCAACATCGATATTTAGGATGCCTTGAAGATGGGTTTTAACAACTCGAAAACGTTCGGCCTACAGAGTAAGTAAAATACTACTTAATCTTAATAAAAATTTGACTGCAAGTCGTTGAATTCGCTTGAAAAGAAATATATACGTTTTTCCTATAAATTCCAAATGTCTCACATCAATCAATATTACAATAATTTATTTAAAAAAGGCAATAGCTGTGACTCCATTCAGCGAATGAGAATATTGAATTTTCAAAGATGCCTATCAGCTGAAGATTGGCCAACTTATGCAGTATATTTTGCAGTAATACAGTTGGTGTTATTATGGCAGTAGGTACTCAAAAAGATGTTCTTATTTACTGTAGGTATTTGCAAGAGTAATTATACTTATGAACCTCGTGTCCTAATCCGACCCTGGTGGAGAATTGAGTACATTAAATTGATGGCAATTTCAGATGGTAGCTAGAAGTGGACTAGATGTACCTGAGAAGTATTGGGGAAGCTACAGGCCAGGAGTCTACTTCGGTATGAAGACTCGTGAACCTCATTCGCCTGTAATAGGTCTTATGTGGTATTTACCTAGAATTTTAAATACTACAGGAAGTGGAATCAGGTAAGTAGCGCATTCTCAGGTGGTTTGTCTAGTAGTGTGAATGTTTCAGGTAGTCGAATCTTGTCTAATCAAATTAATTAATTGATTTAAAGAAATAAAATTAATAATAATTTATTATGGCGTTAGAAAAAAATGTTTAGTATAGGTTGAATTGAGAATTGTGTGCAATATACGTAGAATAGTAGTTGAGCATCATGGTCCGATGTATGAGTGAGCCTCCAACGAGTGCAACAGAAAGAACATCGTCCAGCACACTGTCAAATACACGGGTCATATCCAAAAACACCCCAATAACCTTTTCATCATTGTCTATAATATAGCATTAATGATAGAATTCATGAAATCAACTCCTGCTGTAATATTGTAGACTTTTTGAGCGGAAACCGTGCTGCTCTTTGTCCAATATATTATTACTTTTCAAATATTCCATCAATTCAATATAAGCCACGTTTAATAACTTTAATAACTTTATAAAACCACGCAACCTTTAATAACTTTATAAAACACCGATAAATTCGATAGTGACCTATAATAAACTGAATCCTTTTTAAGACTAGCTATCTTCAAATTGTTGAGAATGTGACCTGATATTAGGGAGGAGTTTATTATGTGTTAATGATTATATAACTACTGGCAACTCACACTCTGATACAGATTTAAATTTGAATCTCAGTGAAGATTGACAACTTCGAAAATTTGATAAATCAAAAGATGTAGATCGATCAGCAATATTTAGTATTACAGCATTATCTGCCAATGTCACAAAAAATTAGTTGAAAATATTACTTACTCTATGAAGATCAGTTGAGTGTGTGCCATTATTTACAATACTTATGCTTGAATTATTACTTGTGTTCTTCCCTACCTCAGCATTTATAATTTTCCAAGTTAACCTACTTTTATTTTGGCGTCTAAAATGTTATCAAAGAATTTTTTAATTTTTTTTCTAAAATCTGTTCGACAGCTTTTCTCCTATTTTTATTATTATTGAATCTTTAGATCTTCTCTTTTAGTACTATATCTGCATATTTTCTCTAGCTCTAGTAACTCCCTATCTTGTTAACTACTTCAACACTTGACCAGTTCCTACTATCAGATTCTTTCTAAGTCCTGAAAATCGTTGCAAAGTTGATGCTAAAATAATATTTTAATCATATTTCTCACTCACTGGAGATTGATGAATCTTCATCCAATTTAAGCGCCCTCAATATTTAAAGAACATTTCCATGTGACAGCCATCAAATTTACAATTCAATTAGCCTATCTAATCGGTTTTTTGAGAAACCCGTTCAAATTAAGAATCTAGTGAATTTTGAACTCTTGTTCTACTGCGTGAGAAGCAGATGCTCTTATAGATGAACTATCTATCAGTTAATACGGAACAGTGATTCTACTGAAATCTCTTTTGAAACTACTAACGACAAATTAATAATTATGATTACTGTACGATCTATGATTAAGGGAGAATATCAACAACTCTGTAGAATTTTGAAGTTTTGAAAATTAATTTTGAAAAGGCTGAAAGGAAAATAAAAAAACCTGGCTTCGAGGTGCACTTACACTAATCGAGTTTAGAGTAAGCTTTGGCCAAATTTAGTGTTCCTAATCGTTGCCGTTTTTGTGAAATCCATAAGACTGACATACATTCGCACCCTCCCACCCCCCCTACGGTAACACTCAAGTAGGTTGAGTGTAAGGGCTATTTTGCCCTAACTCCGCCCTTTTGTGTAAATGCGTCACCTGGATATTACAATTCACTTATGCAAACATTCTTATTAATGTCAGTAATCAAACGTACAAAACAGTATAATAGTAACAGAGAGAACGTATCGTCTTGGATATATTTTTTATCTATCTTCCATGATTTTAGGTGATGTCATTCATTGTTAGGTTATAGTCAGTAGTCACATAAATTGTACTTTCACTCAAATAAAGCTATCTGAATCTCTCATATATAGATATAAGATTATATATTATTAACTATTTTCTCATGACAGAAAATTAAATATCAATATTATTATAATTGGAACTACTTCCAAATGATGAAACACACTTTTCGCAGGTAACGCATATTTTGCAGGTGATAGTTTTAATAGAATCACTCTTAATAAATATTTTATTCTTTTACCAACTGTGCAATTGAAATAGTATTTTCTGTAAGAATTTGAACTCACAATAATCTACGAATTCATGTGAATAACTATCACTTAGTTATAATTCTATAATTTTTACAATATTAATTTTAATAATATCTAGGTAGATCAGTGCAATTCTATGTTAAATCTAAAGTGTTTCATTTCTAGGCATTGGTGTGAGAATGGAGATAATCTGCAAAGATTCGGCTGGACCGAACATGACGGTGTCAATTTCGGAGTACAGGAAATCGTGGATGGCCCTTTCTCATTGTCAACTTCATTTGTCAAACGAGCTGGTGGGAACAATGGAGGTGATTGGACTGCTAGGATCACCGTATCTAACAAAGTAAGTTTTCAAATTGCACTTCTATTTATTGTAATAGTTATTCAAATTTACTCTAGAAAACTGTACGTTAATTTCCTTGTACATTAGATGCACAATTCTAGTCTCTCTGGATATATGACCTCATTCATCTTCAGTTCATCTGTAGTGGCGTCAATCAAGTCCAATTTTTCTTGATCTTCAATTCCCATAGCATATGTTCAGCTCAATTCAATTCAATTTTTTTATTAAAAAAAAAAAAAAAAAAAAATAGAACAGATATGATACAATACAGCACAAAATCAATGGAAATTTATTTCCCCGCATGGACTGTTGATCAATTCCCTCTAAGCTACATGGTTTAAGCGCATAGCCGTAGTGGTGAGACTGGACTGTTAAGCATAGAACTTGACAAATTTTTGCTGTGGGCTTGGCATACTGACATAACTCTGTTAGCACAGGGATGAATACAATCGCAATCTGCCTCACTCCTTGTTTGCGTTTGGACCAAAAGAGTCTTATAAAAGGTCATCCACATTAGAAATTTGCTAAAGGCGTACAATGACAGGATACTATGCTAGAAATGAGGCGAGTACAGTAACAAAGTGCAAGAAATCACACATGATGCTCGCAGAAGCTATAATAAAATAATTATTATGCAACAATTTTAAAATAATTGTAAAACTATTTTATTACAATTATTATTGTCAGCTGAAAATGAGCTCGGAATTACATAATAATATGACCTCAACATGTGTGTAAAACGAAAATGACAGCTATAAAATGATCTCTTATGAGCTTTTACTTATTCGTTTACTTACTAGAAAATATACAATCAAATAAGTTCTTGAATTTTAGTATTTAGATCACCAAATTAATTGTAATGATCTTTTGATCTAATTAAATTTTGTTCTATTGTTCACAGTTGAATTCGGCAGATCCAATATCACTGATAGTGTATACAGCACTGGAAAAGCATACAAAAGGTCACATGGTTCCTGTTGAGAAACATGGGGGGTTTGTTGGTGTATCGGGAGAAACAGACAAACTTGGAAAATTCTCCATGAAACTACTGAACGTTGAAGGCAGTGTTGAGCATCACTCATTTCTTAGTGCAGTTGCAAAGGGTATTAGCTTGTTGAAGGAGACATTGCTCTATACTTTTACACTTGTCAATGTTCCTGGGAAAGGTAAATGGATATCACTGCCCGGAGATTTAACTAGAGGCGAGTCTCCAAATTTTATAGCTACACAGTTGACTGTGAACTGTCCATTCACACTTGATATTGTTTTCGAGTCAGCTAGCGCAGATCGGTCAAATATGTTAACAGGTGATATTTATTCTAGGGAATTGCAATCCAGGTCTGAGAATTTTCATAAACGATTTGAAAATATATTCCGATTGCGTGAAAAGGGCTACAATAATGAACAATTAGCATTTGCTAAAGCTACGTTTAGTAATTTACTGGGAGGTATTGGGTATTTTTATGGTTCATCAAGGGTGAAATCTCATTATACCGAGGAGCCAGTGCCTTATTGGAAAGCTCCTCTATACACATCTGTGCCGTCTCGTAGCTTCTTTCCTAGAGGATTTTTGTGGGATGAGGGATTTCATGGTCTCCTTATAGCGACTTGGGATCTGGATATTGAACTTGATATAATATGTCATTGGTTTGATCTGATGAATGCTGAGGGCTGGATACCGAGAGAGCAAATACTTGGGCCAGAAGCCTTAGCAAAAGTGCCTGAAGAGTTTGTGACTCAAGTCAACTCTAACGCAAACCCTCCTACCTTTTTCATAACGCTCAACTATATTCTGAATAACTTTGAGGAACAAATATTGGAAGAAAAACGATTAGCTACGTTGGAGAAACTGTATCCAAGATTGGTGGCATGGTTCAACTGGTTTAATACAACTCAACTGGGTGATTCGCCGGGTACTTACATGTGGCGTGGGAGGGATGCAAATACTAACAGAGAACTGAATCCGAAAACTCTGACATCTGGTCTTGACGATTATCCACGCGCATCACATCCAAATATTGATGAACGTCACATTGATCTTCGCTGTTGGATTGCACTGAGTGCTGCTACTTTGGCAGAACTATCAAAAATACTCAACCGTCCCTACAAAAAGTACCAGGAAACATTTGATTACTTAACAGATCAACGGTTTCTTGACCATCTTCACTGGTCTCCTCGATCTGAGTCTTACTCGGATTATGGTCTCCATACAGATGCTGTCATTCTTAAGAAACCGCCACCCCCACCACCTCCTCACCCTCCCTTACAGGGAATGGTAAGGGTAGTTCTAAAAGATCCAGTCCTCCAATACATTGATACAACATTCGGCTATGTCAGTTTGTTTCCATTCTTCCTACAGATGATCGATTCCAACTCGCCAAAGCTAGAAAAAATATTGAACAATATACAAAATCCCGATCTTATATGGACTGATTATGGGCTAAGATCTTTAAGCAAAAAGTCACCTTTGTACATGAAGTACAACACAGAGCACGATGGTCCTTATTGGAGAGGACCAATTTGGATCAATATGAATTATTTAGCCATCAAATCTTTGTTCTATTATAGCAAAGTACCTGGTCCGTATACTAACATATCTTCAAAGTTATATGAAAAATTGAGGAGCAATGTAATTAATAACATATTTAAAGAATACAAAAGAACTGGATATATTTGGGAGCAATATAATGATAAAACAGGAGAAGGTCAAGGTACAAAGTCATTTACAGGTTGGTCTTCTCTGGTTGTTTTGTTGATGGCTGAACTATATTGAACAATTCCATTTCGATCTTTCAAAGCCTTGTTTGTAATGGTGCATAAAATATAGGAAATAGTCCAGTTCTTATTTCATAATAATCATTTTGTTTTATAAGGGTGAGCTCGCAATTGAATGTCAGTTGAAAATGTTACATTTTTAGCATAAATCCTCCTTTCTAGGGGCAAATCTTGCTATGATTTTCATACGGTACTTATTATTATCGCTATTTTCTTCACAGTTCACTAGTCTCATTAGATTCAAAGTAAAGTCTGTGATGTTTTCCAAGACGAAATACTTAATGAACAATTTAATATTAAAACTGACACTGTATTTCACTTTTAAATAATGTTTTACTCACATATATTGGACATGCTTGAGGAATGCATTTCACTTCTGAAAAGAAGTTAAACTTTTATTTCATTCAGTTTTTCTCATTCTGCCTTGTTTACAAACCTTACAGATACAGCGAGCAGGGATAGGAAATTTCACTCAATAAAATAAAATGAATGATGTCACTAGCATAAAACTCAGGAACATTATTGACTGTTTAATTGTTTTAATGGCAATAACGAATATGATAATCATTCTAGGTTGTATCATGTATCATAATTCTCTTGATAATATTTTGTGTCCAATGAGTCACTCAAGAGCAAATAATACTCTGCATTGCATAAGGCAGGTAACTCCAAGCAGATTGCCCTTGTTCTAAGACATATTACACATGATAGTTTTTCTATAATTCATGATATTGTAACACACACAAAACCTTTTAGTTCCATTTATTCCACCGGACAACCAAAGGCTGTTTGACTCTTCCACCACTCTTTGTTTCTTCATCTTTTGTACCATATCCTGTACCTCTTGTCATTTTGCAAATGGCAGGCTTTTGCTGAGCATTGCTTGGTCAGTATGGCCCATTTCATTGTTTGTGAAAACAAAAATATCAAAATCCAGTCTCGAAATTTTCTGCACAGAATGTAGGTATTTTTGTCATTTCCTTTATCAGCCAGTAATTATTCAATACATTCATTAAATTCCTCTGATTTACAGATATTCTCATTTTTCTCCATTATCGATGACTGGAACTGTGCTAAATTTCCAACAACTGAATGTCCTACTAACAAACCTTCATTAACTAATGGTTGAACTGGCTCAACAAGATTTTTCATATTCTTCACACTCTTCTAGGTCATTATCATAACACTGGTCATGATCATAACACTCTTTTCAGGAAGCTTCTCAGGAAGGTGGTATTAAATAATATTCTTCTATTGTAATCAGTTTTATTTCATTGATCGCTTTTTCCTCTCTACAAGTTCAGCTGAACATGATGATTATCAGACTTAATAACATTTTCTGGATATCAATTATACGTTCATGTACAGTTTTTAAATCCAAACGTAATATAAATAAGTCAGTTAACTGTGCAACAAAAAACAGGTACAAAAACACAAGGCAATTCATTGCCTTGTCTTCAAGAGATATAAAGTCAGCCTCATCATGCACAGAAATCTTTTCTCCTGAAGCTGTAGTGCTAACGTTTTTTCTGTTTGTCTTTCAATCATCTTTACTCAACAATGCCTACCCTACTGATTCAACATCATTCGTGGTTCAGCCGTATTCAGTCTGCTGGCTTTACTTGTTTTATTGAGTAGATTGTCGCTGCGATCATTTTGGGCTAAGTTTGGTGGTGACTTTGTTGCTCATTTTATCAGGAGGGGACTTGCACAAATACAGTCGTGAGCAACATTAACAGAACGCTTGTCAATCATGTCAGGACGATGATGTTGTCCTTGTGCCAATCTTGAATAGACACGATTTTTATTCACATTTCCTTTAACTGACTGCCTTCATTGTATTGAGAACAGTGACACCCAGAACAAATTTTGGGGACTTGCACTATCTTTGTAAACGACTGACATCTACCCTCGAACGCCAGTCAAACTTATTTAGGATTTAGTTTCTACTTATCAAGTTATTCATAGGCTATTCAATATTACTTATCATTCCCATCTCTTGTTTCATAGATATCACTTCTTTACTAATATTTACAATCTTCTGTCTCATACTTGTTATTAGTTCTATTGGAATAGAACCTCAATTCAACCCCTCAAGCAAATCTCACTTCTGACACAAATTCCAAATACATTGTCCTTGTTTTAAGTAATAGATTGTTAATTATTAAACATGTTTGTATGCAAACAGGACTTTAAGCAAGTCTAAAATAGAATCGATATCTGTTGGAGGGGCTTCATTTAGGAGGGACTTGTTAGCAGAAATATTGTTCCCATTATCAGTTTCTGTTGGAAGTTCTTCCAGCTCCATTTTGTCCGTGGCCGGTTCCTCAATCACTAGTGAATTCCATGACTCAGAAATATTATTGACTATCAATCATCACAAGAAACCCCAATCCTGTAATAACTTTAAAAAATATCTTTGTCAGAATATGTGAACCTTCTTCAAGTATAGTAATTTACCAGTATTTACAGTCAAATATATGAGTAGAGTTTGAAAAATATTTTACTCACTGAGCAGATGGCCATTTCGGACCGCATGGGTGCTGACTTATGGCCATCCTTCATTTGAGCACTTTATTTTTCCATATCATGCAAGATTGCATAAATGAGAAGCATTGGCATCAATAAAAAGAATAACTGGCAAAATAATTTGTTTTTCTATCAACCATGGTTGGAAAATATCGGCAATAATTTCAATTAAATTTGAATAACTTTTATTCTTATTGGTAAGGGAATCAAATGAACGAGATTCATTCATTCATAGCAGGAGCACAAAAAGTTTTTAAAAATATTCACTACCCTTGCACAAACCTTGTTTCGCATTAAAATTATACTTAATTTTCAATTCAGTATTTCACTGTTAACTTGAAGGATTATGGAAAATAAAATTTTAATCCAATTTCACAATTACTTTGAAATTCTAGTGATTTGTTTAAAATATAATAATATTGTTTACTACAATCATCTTGATAATTGATAATCGATTTTATTGAGCCAAAATACAATCCATGTAACATAGGCCAAGTCGATTAAACAGATAAACTATTATGAATAACAGTCAACACATTAAAAAACAAGCATAATATAGTAGAAATACTAACAAAGATATATGAGCTACTTAAGAACTACAGAAATATTATAAGATAAACGACTAAATAAAGCCTAATCATTCCGGTAATAAGCACATTATATTTATAGATTAAAATCTAAATAAATAAAATTCAAGTAAAATACATCAGATGGGCAAAGATAAGTAGGCCTAGGGCAATGGGGTATTTGGAAGGTTTAGGTGTAGTCTAGAATAGAGTTGATATTTACAGCATCGAATTCAGTAAAATAGTAAAAAGGATTTTGAAGAAGCCATGCTTTGACAACAGATTCGAACTTTTTAGAGTGAAGAATCTTTATCTTGGCAGGCAGCACATTAAAGAATTTAATGCCAGACACGGGAAAACTTCTTTTTGTTTTTTCAAGTCGCACTCTAGGGATGGAAATGGTATTTTGCGCTCTTGTGGCATGATGGTGCACTTCATTGACCATAACAAAACTATTCAAATTTTTCCTGACTGACAGTAAGCATTTGTAAATATAGATATTGTAAACTGTCATAATTTTATTATTGATGAAAAGAGGCTTGCAATGATCAAGCCACCCAGCCTGTGCAACCAAACGAACAGCTTTCTTTTGCAGCAGTAGTACTTTGTGGACACCAGAGGAATGTCCCCATAGTATTGTTCCATAAGATATATGACTGGAAAAAAGCAAAAAATGCCTGCCGCACACAATTTCTAGGAAGGCAAGATGATAGTTTCCTCAACAGAAATATGACTAGTCAGCCTAACACACAGCTGGTCAATATGAGCATCCCATGTGAGCTTTCCATCTAAAAAAATAAAATATTGAAATGAGACGTGTACAGAATTTTTAGATTGAAATGATATTACTTAACAAAAAATGGAAGTACCCAGATTAGTTCAGATATTTGATACATAGGTGCTCAAGTTAGGGAATCATAGCAGCTAACTAAAGACAATATTCTGTTTCATAAACATGTCGGTTAAACTTTAGTCTTGACGTTTATTAAAACTTGAATACTGCCAGACTGCCACATGCCCTCTTTCTTGGCCTTTATTAGTCGTTCCAGTACAAACAATCTTAAGATTCATCTCATAAGCAATTTGTGATATATCTATGCGAACTAATGCTTCTATTGATTTAATTAATGTCAGTTTAAAATCATAATAAGTGGTCTATAAGCATTTCAATTCGTACCTTCAAGATTTTTGTATTCAATTTCTATTAATCTCAAACATTAATTATTAGTAGGCTAAAATACGCTATGACTTTACATTTTATAGTTATTAATCAACGTCAATTTTAAATTTTAGTATAATAGAATTTTATCTCATTCGCCTGTTTAACAAGTATGACTAAGCAGTATTGTCAAGGAAGATTCGATTTCTTGATTCAGTTTTCAATTTATACAAGTTAGAAGGAATTCTTGACCATATTAGTTTTCTTAAAGTTGGAAAGCGAATTATTTTATTTAAAATAATTGACCACTTTCACTCAAAAAAATACTTCTTTCCGTTTTCCATTTAACTGAATACGGTACACTATATACATAAGCAATGTGCATGTATATAATTATTTATGATGCCTTTTTAATGTAATAGCATAAATTAAAATTTTGTCTTAATTCTGTGTCATAGCAGTTATAAATTAGGAAAATGTTATTTTCAAATTTAGAGGAACTACACTATTTTTGTCAGAACTCGAAGTATCTCTTAAAATTTAAATAAATTTGTAATAATATTGAATACTAGGTAGAAAAATAGTAGAAAATCTTAGTTTAAAATAAATAGTAATTTAATGAGAGATGTGAGACTATTATTGTTGCATTGAAAGTGTATTTTACCTGCATGTATGAAAGTATTCTTTCACGTTTCAAATGTTTTGGTACGGTATTCATTGCGATCAATTAAGATTTAATTGTTCCGTCATTCCTTTTACATAATTAATGAAAATATTCACTTCTCTGAGAAACTGTTTTACACTGTTGATATTAAAATTGTCTTTTCTCAAATGTATTAAATTTTGGCATTAAATTGTTTTGTTGAGTTTCTATTGTGATGGCATTCATTTTTATTTCCTGACAGTGACCAAGACAACCCTTTTTCGAATTGAAATAATGATTTATATTGGTTATTTTAAATGGCTCATATTGAACCAATTGAACCGATAATATTGAAATTAATTATGATTAATTATGTTTGAACAATTAATTTGCAGTATTTGATGATGCATGACGAACTGTAAAGTTGGCTACTTATTTCACTTTTAACTGACATACGTAACAAAATGATAAATTAATAAGACGATTTTTACACTAGAAAGAGAAATGTGAAACATACAAATCTTCGCTCTTACCTGGAACAATGATGTAGAACAGGGTTCCCAACTTTTTCTTGGAAGAGTTTATTTTGTCATTGGCAGTGAAGGGTTTTGTATTTGCTCTCTGAAGACTCATGTTCAGCATGTTGAGTCTATCAAAAATGCCAGCTAGATATGCCAATCTTGACAACAATTCTTCTTCACAGAACAAGTTTTTTGTCACTATTTTTTATAGGCCACGTGACGCGTACCACCTAAAATCTTCCCGCGTACTAACGGTTGGGAACCCCTGATGTAGAATTTTGCGTTGCATTGCAACAATGTCTATTCGTATTCATGGATACTACTTACCTCAACATCACACATTTAAAATAGCACTGATATGTATTAATTTTTTTTTTTTAATTACGTCTTGAAGACTGATGGTTATGGAGTATAACACAAGTCAAGTCAGAAGATACAATATATTACCATTCTTATTCACTAGTTACCATTACAATTTAAATTGTTGAGGTTAGGCTCAATTTGATCTGAAAGGATCTCTTGTGCACCATAGAAAGCTTGTTTTTAAATACGGTATTTTAATATTTCCCAGACTCTTTAGAAACTGCGATAGCTTGTTTCAGAGTGGTAAGCTGAGAAATAATTATTAAATTCTTGGATTTCTTGTTCCATAACGATCTGCGTTGTTAATATCAACTTTTTGTTGTGGATGTAGCGACTTGCAGACGCTTTAAGAAAGTGACTGCGGGTCGTTGAATTTGCAATGGAGGGTTGAAATTATTATTAAGTTTAATTATCATTAAACTTGCACACTAAATAGATTGACATTAGAATATTTGCTACTAGTACATATAATTTCTACAGCTTCTTATTTAGAGTACTTTTTCTTGAAGAGCTTTAATCTATAATTATAGTTTCTCTATACTTTATCTTCATTCTTCTATTCTCTCTTTATCTGCCTTGTTTCTTCCTCAATTAATTTCCTCAGTGCTGCTCTCGATTTATTAAATTAAACTTCTAATTCAAAGAAGGGAAAAGGTTAGATCCATCAATAATGGTTGTGTTTTTTTGTCTTTTTTTTTCTCTCTCTCTACATGTAAAATTTTTAAATTTTAATTTATCTCATTTGAATTGATTAAACAAACTTAGATAATTCATATTAGACAATTTGGTTCACATCAATGTAAACTAGTATGACATGTTCAGATAAAAGGTTAAGTGTAAGAATGGCCTCAATGGCCAAGACTTCGCCTCTTTGTGTAATTCATCTCTCAGATCCAAGCTCTATCTTTATTATGTTTTTATTTTTCAAACAATCACATCCATAATTTCTATTGTATTATACCTTAAAATATATACTTGTTGTATTTTTAATCCTTTCTACTAAAACTATTCAACCATTATGTTTACTTTTTAAGACCAATAACTGTACTTCACTTCAACTAGGGGATCTGAGAGTTGCTAATATTAATAATACTTTTATCATTCATATACATTGTAAATTTGCACAAATAAAGTCATCTGAATCTGAATCTGAATCTCTCTCTCTTTTCAGCTCCTATTCACGGACAAGGGCTTTGTGAAAGTCTTTTTGTGAATAGTATGTTTGCATCATGTATCATTCAAGTTGCTGTCCATCTTCATCATCAATTTAATCATATCAAAATTGTGATTTATACAAAAGAAAAACATTATTATTCAAGTTACATTATATAAAAAATATTAATTACATTAAAATTAATAATTGTTAGTTTTATACCAATATAACTAGGTTTTGTTCAAATAAACTACTATTGGGACTCATCAAGTGGTAATCTCCTCAGCTTCCAGTAATATACCGTAGTTATGTATTTTGGTATATCACTCTTTTTTATATAAGTTATAATGTAAATTCATACACATACAAGCAAGATACAGTTAGACCAAGTCTCTTGAACAACTCCCTACATGAATCCAACCTAAAAATACTCTGTTCTCTGCTGTAAAATCACTTCCCGGTGGTTCGGAACCCACCTAAAACTGTAGGTCCAACTCACCAATCACCATCATCCAATTCATTACCGACGCACAGGTCTCATACCTATGTGGGCTTCATCCTCCAAAAACAAACCTATTGCCTATTGGGCTTGGCTCTTTCCATACACCTAACAGCATTCTTTTGGATCTTAAACACGATATCAAGGTTTTTTTTAAAGAGTTACCCCTTACTAAGGCAGTAAACCTAATATGTGGCATTAAAAGACCATGGTAAGCTGTAAAAAGTAACTTTTTGTCATTTAATCTAGCAAGCTGTCGCAGTTCAAATACTTCAGATGAAATTTTACAGCATATTTTCTCAGTGTAAGGAGCCCAGGTCAATCGCCTATCCAACAAAACTCCTAGAAATATATAAAATATAATAAGCTCATAGAATAATTCAAATCATAAAATAGAAATATTGTATATCATAAGTTAGAATGCAATCATAATATTGCCGAAACAAAAGCGTATCTACTTTTGGCAGGAAATGTTTTTCAGCAAGTTAGGCTATCTGAGTCTAATTCCAATTGTTTAGAGTTAGAGAATAAAAACAACAAAAAACTTCGAAAAAACTTCAATGGCATCCAAAAATATTCTGAGCATAAATTAATTTTTTCGAAAGCTATTATCACTGACTTTTTCCAGTCTCAAGGAAGCTATAAAAAAAAACAACAAACAATTCATGCCTTGCCACAATAGTTATTGCTGCGCATGAAAGAATTACTTCCTAATTTATCTTGATTTAAAATCTCATACATTGCGAAGTAACCAGTTTATAATTTGAATTTCCGCTATTTATTACTTGAGCCGCTATTCTCAGCCTGTTTACTGAAGTAAGTGGCTGATCCAATGAAACATTTACGATTTAGAAAGCGGCATTACTAGTTTATCGCTGTTAATGAGAGAATATGCTATGCTATAACAGGAGTGTGACAGACATTCGAGATAACTCACGCCGTTTTACTTCAAAGACTCAGACAGTAGATTATTGAACTTTCACATGCACATGGGGATGATGTAGAAAATGAACTTGATTCTCCCGTAGTGCTACGACAAACACCGGCTTAGTCAATCGAAGAGAGTTGAAGCATTCAGACAGTTCTTCACAGTGTATTTGCTGATACTTCTTAAAAAGGTGCGTAAGATTATTAGATTTTGAAACTTAATATTGATCTTGAACTGATTAACTTTATATTTTGAAAATAATCCAATTATTAAAGAATAATAATTGTTGACGTTTTTACAAGCCTAACTTATTAATTTGAACTCTCAATTTCAAGATTTTTTCCTTAGTTTGAAATGCTTAACAATGACAGTAGAAAAATAATAGTTATTGTTTAATAACAGTTATTGTTTTTTATGAGATTAAAGTATAAGTGTACGAGAGATGACAGAAACAATAGATTCGTCGACATATTTCATGACAAAGAATAACATCTTTCACACTTCTGTAAATGTTGGAAATGCTAATGACTAATAGATAAAAGTTTTCACTAAAATGTATTTTAATTACCAAGACGCTTCATGGGACTGGCAATACTCATTCTTTGCGATGTTGACAAGATGTTAAAATAGACTAGAAAAGTAGGAACTCGTTTTGACTAGACTTGCGTATTTGAACGCTCTTGTGGAACAAGAAGTAAGTAGAAAATAGTGGAACTAAAATAAAAAGTAAATATTCAAAATCAAATTTTTAGTATACAATTAGTACTGTATAATATGTAATTGAATATACAATAATGCAATTGTACTTAAATATACAATTTAGTATAAGTACTTGATTCGGCAGTACATATACAAAATTAGAACTAGACTTTCTCTAGACACCTCTTCTTATCCTCGAGTAACTTAGGAAGATGTTAAAGTTTTAAAAAAAATGCTAAATGTTAGCAAGGTAGTTAATTTCTAAAATTCTATTAGTGATAGGCGCCTGGGCGCCTTACGGCGTCTGACCGGCAATTAGTAGATCCATGGTTCGATTCCCGACATTGACTGAATATTTTCGTCTACGGTATAGCATTTCCATTAGCTATTTAATGCAGTTGTTAATGTCCACAGAAGCGGAGGTCTTCGGCATAAACAGAATATGAAATTAAACATCGAAATTAATTATCTTGTTCACTTCTCTTTTCTTCCAAGAGTGAATAAAAAAATAAAATGTATTTTAAATATTTTTTTAAGCTCCTAATCATGGCAACTGATGTCTACTGAAAATTATAATTATATTAATTGTTGATATATTTAGATTATTTTTAAACGATTGAATGTCCAAGTAATCCTGGCTTCTTGATGAGAGACGAAGGATGTGCTTCAAATTATCCAATGCCTCAATTATACCCCTGCTCTTTCCAGGGAAACATGAAAGAATCGGAGTATCCAAGAATATCAGAAACGATGTAAAAATAAGGCGATATCTAGAAGTCCAACGACATGCAAAGAAAAAGTGAGTAGCAAAGTAAAAATTTATTTTCTAGCAATAGGCCTATGCATTTTGAAAATAATGTTTTTATCAGTATCGGACCTATCATATAAGTATTCAACAGAAAAATATACAAATACAAGGGACTTATGAAGAATATAACATGAAAAGTTATATTTATGACTAAATTCACGTTATTTATTGGATGTGATAAAAGAATACCGTATGTTGTCAAATTCACACGCATTTATCGTTTAGTTTTCTGTTTTCTCACGTCAAATATTACTGAATAAAATTAGTTTTTTTTTTTTTTTGAGGATGAAGCCCACATAGGTCTGAGACCTGTGCGTGGGTAATGAGTTGGATGATGGTGATTTATGAGTTGGACCTACAGTTTTAGGTGGGTTCCGAACCACCGGGAAGTGATTTTACAGCAGAGAACAGTGTTTTTTTGCTGGCCAATCTAATCGGTCACCGTTACAAACAGGACCTACGAGAAAGCTTATCTATCTGACTGAACAGACACCTGCTACGGCTCGCGGCTATCACTTCCGTAGTAAAACTTGAATTAAAAGAGGATTAGAATCGAAACTCATTGTGGTTTAATACCATTGTATTGTTTCAATAAGTAGAGGCAGAATGGTACAACATTGTTTTACTTATATTTATATTGTTATGGGCAAGGCAAGAAAGGAGGAACAGTGATTTTCAACGTAATTACTGCTGTGTCAATACGTCTTCCGGTTGCAATAACAAGCGTGTTTTGTTTGCTGTTCCCCCCATACTCTCCTTGCCTTGTGGTTTATTGGGAGATCTTTAGAATACATTATCTGTTTAAATAGAAAAGTCTCAATGATTGGAGAATGTCTTATCTGTTTACTTTAGAATTTTATAGAAAAATCAAGAACCTTCTCATTCTTTCTGGATTATGAAAAATGTATAAAAAGCAGAAGCTCTCATAAAGTCAGTCAGTTGTGATTCGAATGTTAATGTGAAGTGACAGTGACAGTTTCTGCTCATACAAACCGGATTATCAGTGAGTGCTAATACAAACTGTTATATGAACGTTCAATGTGTTAAGTGATAAACGCAGTACATTGTGACAAATTGTTATTCAAGCTTCTTTAACAGTTTATACAGTGACTCGTAAGTGCTTGTAGTGTTTCAACTGTTATGTTCTTGACGCTTCTCCTTGAATTATTGGACAGTTTATTGAACAGTTATAAATTAATATTTGATCAGCCTTTCAACAGTTAGTGATTGATTTTGAACAGTAATATAGCAAATTCTTTATTAGCTAAAGATTATCGATTTATCTGCTTCTGAATGATTTCTTTTGTGTGATATAACTGATTAGTGCGAGTTGTGGATAATTTGTGTTAATAAAGTGCGAGTGTTAATTTGAAGTGTTGCCAGCATTATTTTAGAGGCAGAACCTGTATAACTATGAAAAACCCGAATGCGGCAGACTCTCGAACCCCCCCAAAAAAATCCCATCGAATTTTTGGGCGACCGGATGGCGTTTCTGATAGTTTGGGAGTCTTACCAACAAAATTCAAAAGATATATACCGATCCCCATTTTTGAAAGATTTGTTTGAGCTCTCAAATGAAATTAAAGTGGTTTTCGGGCGCATAAAAGTTTTTGAACAACTGCAGCTCAGACACCATTAAAAAAAAGGTGAAATTGTAGAGAACTTTATTTTCTCAAGAGGAATTTCCAATAACAAATTTAGGTATTAGGATACGATTAGTAAGATAGAGCCGGTTTAATTATTCAAAATGAAGAATTCTTATTTTTCAAAATTTTCTGTATTTCTATTTTGAGTTGAATATAGCCCAATGTCAGGATTTAAAAGAATCCAAGCCAAATCCAACAAAAAAATAAATAAATACTGAGTCAAAAATGCTAACAGCTAACAGCTACCTTCTTCTAGCATATGATGGAAGTCACAGTTTTGATGGAAGATCACAAAACGTAAAAATGTACTGCTTGGGAAATGGGAAAATCTTGAAACGGTAGCTTTACTGTAGCTTAGTTGGTAAGAGCATTCTCCGTGAAAGAGAACGGCTCTGGTTCAATTCCCAACAATGGTAAGATTTTTTAGATAGTGTCATAGATGAACCATCAAGAACGAACAACGAATCATAGGCGAACCTTACTCCCTGATCTATGGTAGTGATCATCGAGTTTTTGCATTTATATTTGTTACTGTAGTCAATATAAGTATAACGAAAGTTTTCAGTGCATTTGATAGTATTAAATTGAGAATTCAAAATTTATTTCCATCCAAAAAGCTCACTTTCACAGACTGACTAAAGATACTCCTCCTCTTGAAAGAAAATTTGTTGACATGGTTTCCTTCCTCTTCCTACAAATAGATAAATAATTGAAGTGAGAAAAAAATACTTTTATGAGGAAATAAACACTCACATTTTGTTGTGTTCCTTTAGTTTATTTTCACAACTGAGCTAAACAATTGTTACACAACGATTGATACCGTAAATGTTTATTTCCACATAATAGTATTTTTTCTCAGTTTAATTAAAATGTGATCATTTGATTCATAAAATATATTGACCGTATAAATTTAAACGATGATTTTTCTAGTATAACTATGGTTAGTTATTACTGAGTCAGCTATGTAGCCCATCTGCGAATTGTAATAAATTACCTATCAGTTTCATTTATTTACATGTTTACTATGATTTATTTTCTTTATCCCCCTTTATTTGATTTATTCACTTTGCTTAATAAACCAATTGTTCAATTTGTAAAATACTTGAATATTAAAGTTTCATTACAAATTGAACTGAAATAATAAAACTTGGAAAACAATTGTTTTACTCAACACCTCTGGGATGTCAAGATATATCTTTAGAAATAAAAAGGTCTTTAGAAAAGGTATTCGACTATTTTATCAGGGTTTTTAAGTTGATATTTATTTTATCAGCTACTCTGAGTATAAAGATGAAAACATCTTAATTCTATAATAATAATTATCATATGTAGATTTTTACATAACTTTAAACTTATTATACTTAGCTGTAAATATAAAATTGTATATTTTCTCGTAATCCATGTACAAGCGATGAAGTTTTCAAATTCTTGTTGTAGGCGTAGTTGAATTTTGTTTTATTTTCGTAGATACAGCTATTTAGAGATGCAACATGCTTTTCAATACAGGTTTCACTTGAAGAGGGATGCAACAAATTTTAAATATGTTTTATGCAAATATTCATTATTAGATATATGAATGGCATGACTGTACTGAGTTGTTGACAATTAATAAAATTGAATTACTCATTTGGAAATACTGTATTCATTATCAAATGCTTGTGTTCTGTCTTTTGCAGTATGCTTCATCAGTCAAAAGCTAACAGTTTAAACTACTTGATAATTGTTTGAGATGGCAGTAATTTGGAGAGTGCCTGAAATGTTAAGGCTTCTGTTCTACATTTTCCATTTCGTGGGAAGCGCCCTATCAGTTATGCCACCAGTCGTGGAAATTGGCAACGGACTGTTGCAAGGAGCGTACTACAGGACATTCAACGACCGTGATGTTCTCTCATTCCTCGGCATTCCTTTTGCAGAGCCGCCAATAGGAAATATGAGGTTTCGGCCACCATCACCAGTGAGAAGGTGGCAAGGCATCAAAGTAGTCAACGACACAAAAGCACCATGCCTTCAATACAACCATTACTTATCAGCGATTGGAAAAAAGCCAATAATTGGAAACGAAGACTGTCTGTACCTTGATGTTTACACTCCTCACCTACCTTCGCGAGGGGAACGCCTGATGGAAGTAGTGATTTTTGTACATGGAGGTGCCTTCACCTACGGTTCGAGGAGTGGTTTCAACCCAAAGTATCTGCTTGCAGAGAAAGAATTGGTGTTGGTGGTAATCAGCTATAGAGTGGGACCATTTGGATTCCTCAGTACTGGTGATGAAGTGGTTACAGGAAACATGGGAATGAAGGATCAAACTGAGGCATTGAGGTGGGTAAATAGGAATATTGAAAGATTTGGTGGTGATCCTGAAAAAGTGACATTAGCTGGCTTATCAGCAGGAGGAGCAAGTGTACATTTTCATTACTTTTCACCAGAGTCTAGGAGATATTTCAAACAAGGTATATCATTGAGTGGCACTGCACTTTGTCCATGGGCTCTGATGGAGTCACCAAATGAAAAAATGATGATGCTAGCTAATTCTGTGGGTTGTCCAACTAACACAACTTCTCTAGTCACTATTGAATGCTTGCGTGATAGGCCAGGAGAGTTGATCCTTTACCGCATGCACTCAACACTCATGCCTTGGTTATTTAATCCTATATCACCCTTTGCACCCACTATTGAGATTCATGGATGTGGATCTTTTCTTGAAGATCATCCTGAAAAACTTCTTCGAGAGGGAAAGGTGTATGATGCTCCATGGTTGGTAGGTTTCACATCTGGTGAGGGATTCTATCCTGCATCTGAGTTTGTTCTGGATGAGCGTTTGATGAGTGATCTCAATAACAACTGGACAATTATTGCACCACATTTATTGGATTTCAATTTTACAGAGCCCAATAACGATTTGAAGACTGTCAAGAGTCTTAAAATTAAGGACTATTATCTCAAAGGGCATTTTCTATCAAAGGATTCAACATTGGATGTAATAGAAATGGTTAGTGATAGGATGTACTTATCTGCCATTGATAAAGCAGTGAGATTGCAGGCAAAGGTAAATAAAGCTCCTATTTATGTTTACAACTTTGCCTATAGGGGGAAGAATACTTTATGGGAACAATTTGCTGGTATGAAAACAGATATGGGTGCAGGTCATGGGGATGATGTTGCATATGTTCTTGGAGCCTATTTTTCATGCACTGATTCAGATGACGATCGCAAGATGGTGGACACAATGGTAGGTGTCTGGTCAAGTTATGCTAAACAAAGTCATCCTGCTTCTGTTGCTGGAGAGACATGGATGCCTCAAGTTGGAGACAAAAATGTTAGCTTTCTTCTCATTGAATCTAGTGAAAAAGCCACTATGTCTTCTTCAAACCAGCTTGGTAATACTGTATTCTGGGACACACTCCTGTCAGCTGAATTGGCTTCTACTCAACATGATGAGTTCTAGTTGGATGTCATTCTCATTCCAGATAACCTTCCTACACAAGTACATAGTGAACAAACAGGTTCATTTTCAAATAGAAATAGAAATTCATTTATTGACATAAAACATTTTTACAATGCATGGTCAACATCAAAAACAATTTGATAGTCACAAAATATATAATAAATTACAGAAAATAGAAGTATGTATAAGTTATGTCAAAATTTATCTTCTTATATAATTTTCAAAGTTGATTTCATAAAAATCGGCAACTCTGTATAGACATTCTTCCAGTAAAATATTTTTTACAATGTTCTTAAAAGCTATACCATGAAGCCCTCTTACAACTATTGGTAAAGAATTGTACAATTTTATTCCTGTGTAAAGCCAACTTTTTTGAGATCTTGCAAATTGTAGATATTCAGTTCTCAGGTCATTCCTGTGCCTAGTATTGTAATTATGAACTTCATTGTTTGTCAATAACTCTCCTTTATTTTGATGGACATGAAGCAGCAAGCTCAGTATATATATATGGAAGGCAATGTCAACAGTTTCAGGTTTCTAAATAAAGGCGTACAATGAGCTCTTTGGGGTGCATTCATGATAATTCTCACAGCCCTTTTTTGAAGTCTAAAAGTTTCAATAGACCTTGAGCAACTGCCCCATATAGTAATACCATAAGACAACAATGAAAATATATGTGCATAGTACACATTTAATAAAACATCTACATTCACTGCTCCACGTAATCTTCTTAATAAATAAAGGCCTTTCGACAGTTTTTTATTTAAATACTCTACATGTGAATTCCAATTGAGTCTAGTGTCAATATATATTTCTAGAAACTTGAGTGATTCAGTAGTAACAGGTAACCTATTATTATAACTAAAACTAATATCACAGATTTTTCTATATTAAGGGTGAGGTTATTAGCAGAACACCAATCAGTCACAATATTTGTACTACTAACTAGTAGATGGTCCAGCTCTAATTTAGTTTTAGCTTTAATCTTCAATGCAAGGTCATCTGCAAAAAGGAAGCCCTCTCTCGTGGCACAGTCAATATTTGAAGGTAAGTCATTTATATAGACTATGAAAAGTAGTGGGCCAAGTATGGAGCCCTGCGGCACTCCATACAATACATCATTACCACTGGACAAAACTCCAGAATGGTAGACAAACTGAGTCCTACCACTCAAGAACGATTGAATCACTTTAACAGATTTCATATTTAAACCATAATATTCCAATTTTCTTATCAACAAATCATAATGGACTGTGCCAAATGCTCTACTTATATCAAATGATCTGAAAGTGACCAGAAACTTGCTTTCAAGATCCATAACAACATGATTTGTTAGTTTCTGTAGAGCCTTGCTTGTGCTGTACTGTTTTTGGAAGCCAAATTGTTTATCAGACAGTAGTATATTTTTTCAAAATACTCAGAAAGCTGCTCCTGCATTAACATTTCAAATATTTTCGATAATATAGGCACTATGGAAATTGGTCTGTAGTTTGATGGATCCTCCTTAGAGCCTCTTTTATGAATAGGAATGACTTTAACTTTCTTTAACTCAGGTGGAAAATCAGAACCATTTACAACATACTCATCAAAAAGATAAGCTAATACTTCACATATACTTCATGTTAAAATGGTGGATAAGTTATTTATTTTTATTGTTAGCTTGGACAAAATAATAACAGAGAGTTAACATAATGTTCCACTATTTTTCATGCTTGTTTTGCAGGACCAGGTCAGTTCTGCTCATATGAAGGTCAGATCTGTAGAGTGGTTAATATTAATCAAGAATAAAAACGGAAAATAGGGTAAATTTTGCTAAGAATCTAATAGTTGAGTTAATATGTAAACTTGCAAAGAACAATGAACTGGGACATGAGGTAGGAATGGCGATGAATAAGTTACCAAGCAAAATAATATGACTAATGAGCTAATGAGTGGGAAATAAGTGATTGAAAAGTATGAATAGTATTAGCAAGATTTTCACAGCTAAGGCCCATTCTATACGGACAGGAAAAGCAAAGCAGAAACGCAACTGAAAAGATTGATTCTGCTCAGTCGATTTTGTCTATACATCAGATTTTTTGGCACCGAATTTCTATGCTGAGATATTCTTACATACCTTGTCATATGTAGAACTAGTGGCTTACACTTCAACTCAATTAATATATCTATCTGGGTGGATAAGTAAAAAATGACTAGTTTGGGAAACTGGATAGTCAACTTTCCCCATTCAATTACCTTACATAATACAGGCTTCATGGGCTACTTAGGTTGACCAGGTCGGCCTAAAGAGCCATTATTTAGACTGAAAGTTCAAACTACTTGCCTGTTCGTCTGTTAAAATAAAATTATTTTAAATTGCTCTAGTTTGTTATACTAGTGGATTTTGTGATAGTAAAATAGAATATTCCTATTATGTGGTGTGTATTTCCTGTGTATGAGTTAATAAATTATGATGTTGGGCAGTAGGTTTTTGGTTGGAAAATAAATCCATTTATAAATTGATTCATTTTATTCACAATAAAAACTTACATTCTACCTAGTTCTATTTATTTAAAATTATCACAAATTTTGTTTCAATCATAGCTCCGGGCTTGTTTATGTAACAGTACGTTTGTTGTTGATTATGCATCAACACATTTGTAAGAACAATATATGGTTTGATAAGAATGATGAAGAATATAAAATTGATATAAAATAATTGGGAAACTGGATAGTCAACTTTCCCCATTCAATTACCTTACAAATGGATAATATTTTAAAATGTGTACCATGGCATCAATGTTTATACTCACCATTTGAAAATTCCAAAGATTAAAAGAGCATTAAAAACAAGTTTTAATGAGAAAAAGGCACGATTGTGATTGGGAAGAAGCAACAATGACACAATAGAGCAAATGCTTGTCAATATAATTTTTTCAACAAGCAGGAAGTTTGGATCTTTCTTCTTTTTGCGGTTTCGTTGGTGTAGCTAAAGGAGATGGCGAGGGAGGTTCTGGCAAACCTGGAATAATAACAAAAATAAGAACATGAATTATATTACTCAACAATAATGATAGTGTAAATTTATTTCATGACCGTAGAATAGCCTGGTAGACTGAATGATAATATGTCACAATCTTTTGTCACAGTATGTATATAAATTGGGAGTTTCATGCTTATTTTATCATGTGGAAGAGCCTACATGTTCGTACTATATAACTGGTAATAAGAACATGGATATGGACTTTTTAAGCAGCAACTCTAAGAAATGTTTGAGCAAATTTGGTGCTGCATGAACAAGTTCAGTATTATATGGAAACAGACAATACCTAGAGTGAATCTGATCTTATATTAATTTGAACATTCCAAAATACATAAAATTCTCAAGAACGATACCAGAATCCAGCCTTTTTGGATTCAAATAGAATTATGATGAGTCCAAAAAGCCCAGGACACAAATTTCCAAGGCCTTCTAACAGCTTGATGACGTCATCAATATGGCTGTCAAAATTTCATGACATGATTCTATATTTCCCTATATAACTTAGGTTTTTAGTTCCATATTAATCTATATTGTTGGTGATTATCAATTAGAAGAATATTTTCCAACGATATTCATGAAATCATTATTCTCTGTTATAATTCCAGATATATTTTCATACTTCTGAAAAAATAGTTCAAAGATATATTATGGCTTTATTTTCGAGAGATTTTGATAAATTACTTGCAACCGTAATATTTAGCTGAAAACAATCCCTTTAACAGTAACTAGAGATTTAGAACAAGAACAAGTTAGCAATCAAGTGAATTTTCTGCACAATGTTTATAAAGTGTAAGTTGATATGAATCCAATTTGCTGACCATCAAATTCTAATGCATATTACAGGTTTATCCAAATACACAGAAATTCTGGTTATATTTTCAGCTTTTCCCAGCTTACATATAAACTGAGCATTGTATGAAATAGAATATTTGCACCTTTTTATAGTAGCCTATACTAAATTTCTGAAAGATCAATACCAGGTTTATCTTTTCAACCTTTTCAAAATACTAGAAAATTTTACAAAAAATGATAATTTGAGGTTATTTAAGTTTAGATGTTCATATCTTGTTAATGATCGATCATAAATTTTAAGTCTGTCTGGGGCCAATTTGATTTTCTACAATTAAAACCAATTTTACCTTCTTATGTCAAGTAGTTTTGTGGAAGAGCACTTCAATACCTTCTGTGCAAACTAAAAAATTCCAAAACACACAAATGTATCTCAACCACAAATTTTACAATATTTATATTGGAATATTCCTTTGAAATACTACTTCTGATCCTCTAGTCTAGGTCATCACAATATCTACTTTGCCGCCTCGAAATGAGACCAATTTCATCAGGTTGAAAAATGGGCGATTTATTCAAATCTTTTGAGGCACCTAACTTGTGATTGAATTGCTGAATGTGATAGTATTCTTTCTTTTCAGCGCATTGAGGCGGTCAAAATTCATAAATTACATTTACAATTTGGCCTAGAATATGATTAGTTTGGATGTGTAAGCTGGGAAAAACTGAAAACAGCCAAACTTTCAGTGTTTTTTTGATAATATGCATCAGAATTGGACGGTCAGCAAATTGGATTTAGATAACTTACTTCATAAACATTGTGCAGAAAATTCACTTGATTGCTAACTTGTTCTTGACTCAAATCTATTGGTACTGGATCATAATTTGGTTACTGGACTAAACTTACAGTATTGCCAACTAATTTTGGCAGATTCTTGGAAACCGATTCCAATAAAATATAAGTTATTTATACCACTTTAAGCATAATTTTGTGATGAACAAACAAATAACGGGCTTGTTTTCAGCTAAATGTAACGGTTGCTGGTTATTTAGCAAACTGTTTTTCAGAAGTATGAAAATATTTACGGAATTATGACAAAGAATAATGATGGCACATATTATATTGTTGGAAAAACAATTTCCTTTTTGGTATTTATAAAGAAACGTTACTTGTTGAATTTTGTGGTGAATTTTTTTTTGTGACATCTAAACACCCCCGGAAACAATAATCTGTTGGAATTTTTTGGGGGTCGCGATTATTTCACATTAAAATTTAAGTTTTCCAGTGGTACTATTTTTCTTAGGTGCAAGAAAATATTTCCATTTGTGAAAATCCGCAGTGCCAAAAATCGTGACTTTCTTCAAGTTTGAGAATTAGCTGACTCACTAATAAAGAACTCTTGTTTGAGGCACGGCTATGAGGCATGCTTTGAGGCATGCCTTTTCTCAGTTCTAATGAATTGGAGAATTTGAGTGTTTGCTCAAGGTATTGTTGTGTGGTAATTTATGGCGTGTGTGAAGTGTGAAGTGACTTTTCTGGAGTCGATAAAAATGAATGATGAAGACATTTTAAATTTTTTAATACATCACAAAGTGATAAAAGAAAAAATTGACTGTCCGAACTGTGGAGATGAATCGGGAAAAAATTGACTGTCTGAACTGTGGAGATGAATACGTGAATCGGGGCACTCTCATGTTTAGATGCCAGAAGAAGGTGGTGCTTGGCAAGAAGGCGGCAACAATTTGCGGGTTTGCCGGGTCAGCCAGAGTGGGGTCTTTTTTGAGAACACCAATCACATTGAGAGGGATGAACCACAAGGTTGGTGAGTGTTGCTCTTTTATATATGCATGTAACAGTGACTTCATGATAGCAAAGGTTAGGCGCGCGGTTAGGTCTTTTGTGAAGTAGTTCAGTCACATCTAGCCTAGGTTAGGTTAGGTTAGGAATTGTTATATTAAAAAAAATCAACAACTAACGTTTCTATATAATTACCAAAATAATAAAGGTATGAGGTGGTTCAGTCACATCTAGCTAGGTTAGGTTAGGTTTGGTTATGCGCGCTTTGCGCGCACTGCGTTTGGGGAAGGTAGTGTTTTGGAAATGCTTTATTCACTTGGTTTACATTGTTTTAAGATTTGGAACTCCTCACACGTTGGCAAATTATGAATTTTTCAAATAAAAATATAAATATTTATGAAAAATGTTTTTTTCGAAAATTTCATTTTTTTTGTGAAATAATCGCGACCCCCAAAAAATTTCAACGGATTATTGTTTCCTGGGGTGTGTAGATGTCACAAAAAAAATCACAAAATTCAACAAGTAACGTTCTATATAATTACGGTACCTCCTTTTTTATTAATAACCACCAACAATATAGATTAATATGAGACTACATACCCAAGTTATATGGGGAAATATAACGACAAGAAATTTTGACAGCTGTATTGAGTACGTCATCAACGGAGTTAAATATCTTAAAAATTTGTATCCCGGACTTTTGGACTCATCTCATCATAATATACTATTCGAATCCAAAAGGGTGCATTGGTTGTCAGATGTGAACATTTTCTGCAAGCTCCCACCACAATGTACATAGAATCCATAGTCTGTAGAACTCACATCGTATGTAGGTTCATACATCAAAATAACAATTAACATCATACATTAAAATAAACATTAATAGAGTCTGTCAACTTATTCTTGGCAGTACACAGACACATTTCATTTTGTGTATGTAGCGTACACAGCATTCTAAACAGCTGAACTAAACTACTGTAGTCAGTTTTCACATGATGAAATATTTGAGAACATCTCAAAGCAGAGCGGTAGTCGTTGATAGCGTGCTGACATGCGCAAGGCAAATTAAAAAAACTGCTAAGACTGAGTTGACATGCTAAGAATGGGATGCTAACGTTTTCCTGTTAAAACTTGTAGAAATGAAAAGTATCACCTTATAAATAAATAGTTTTATCACTGTTTTGAGATTTTCAATGTTTATTTCTTATGAAAGTTATCATATTTCAGCTGAGAATTATTCCACAAGTACTTCTCAAAAACATTAGCTACTGTAATATTGAACGCATAAGTGTGCAGTACTTGCCTAAATCAAAACTCTCAGAGGTAATATTATCCTCAGCCAGTAATTCAGCCAACTCCTTTTCATATTCTTCATCAGTATTGGGAATAAGAGACGACGCAGGCTCGGCAAGAGTATTCTGAATCTCATCATGAACTTCCAGAACCTGAAATAGGTAATTGTTTATTCAGAAACCATTGCATACTGGGGATTTCGTAGCTTACCTTCATTAATTTTAAATAATTCAGTACAAACAAAATAAAAAGGATTTATATTCCTGTCTAACTATCATTGAGGCTCATTAAATAAGCATATGAGCGAGCACTACTGATGCTGCAAAAAAACTCCACACTGAGATGTCGCTGTGAAAGAAGAGTACCAAATTCTCTCAAGTAATGCACAGTTTTTTCGGGTATTTATTACAAATGAATGAACTTTTCAGGTGAATTCAACGACTTGCAGTCAATTTTTAATAAGAATAAGTAATATTTTACTTACTCTCTTGGCCGAACGTTTTCGAATCAGCCTTTGAAAATGAATCTCAACAATTCGAAAACGTTCGGCCAAGAGAGTAAGTAAAATATTACTTATTCTTAATAAAAATTGACTGCAAGTCATTGAATTCACCTAAAAAGTTAATATTAACAATGCAGTTCGTCATGGAACTAGAAATCCAGAAATAACTGTATATGAAATTGATGGTCTCTATACAAGGTAATGATCTATTTGAGCTATCCTGAAAATTCAGGATGAAACGATCACAAGTATGAAACTTTCGTTTTAAGGGCAAGGTACAATGTGTTCAGATGATTGACATGCAAATACAATAGCCCCGCTTGCATATAAATAAATTATTCAAGAGTAATATTCGTCAATACAACTTGAATCAAATAACCAATTTAGAAAGACAATAATTACCCCGCATAGCATGACAATAACTTACAATCTATGATTGGCAGTTGTGAAGGGACCACTAAGATAACATTAATTTATTATTTGCCTGATTCGAACAAATTAACCAGTCTTCTTGTTCAATCACTTTCTATGTTTTTGATTTTTACTGACTACATTGATTAATATATTACTGAAATAATAAAAATAACCTAATAAAAATAATAAAAAACCACGAAAAATTCAGTCTGACAATTTTTGATTGTAATTTGAACCACATTATACTGAAAAATGTAATTCAATACTATAGTTAATAAACTCACTTCTTGGAGCTGCATCATTGTATTACCCACACTCTCTTCAGAAAGGTCGTTTTTACTCAAAAGCTCTTTGATCATTGCTAGACTGTTTTTGTACGAGGAAAGCACCTGAAAAGATAACAAAAACATTTTATTTAGTATTTTATAACATAACAAAAGATAAGTAAATAAAGCTTCTTATCCCAACTAATCATAATATGCAGTAAAAAAAATGCAGACCTACAAAAAGGGGTGAAAAAGATTGCAATTTCCAAGAGAACTAAAACTTATTGTAGCATTTTCTACATGTAGTTGAAATATGAAAATTGAAATTTTGTCAGTAAGTGGCATTAAAAAGTAAGGAATTAGTCATTAAAAGATGCAGTAATGATATTCTCGGTATCAATTCATTATTTAGTAGGCTAGATATTGTGTCTGATTTTACTTTAATATGCAGGATTCTCTTGATTACTTCTCAAGTTTGAACATTATAAATCAGAACTATGAACTAATTAAAGATTTAGTGCAAATATACATCTGGTTGTGAAGAAGCAACAAGCTTTTGCTCCTACACTGCTTCTATGACTCAAGTTTTACAAGAGTTCACTATTTCTAGCTTATTTTCTCGTTTTAATTTGACAAAATATATAACTTATACCTTCTGAAAAGCACAATTACAAAGTTCTATTCTTCTTTGTCATGAAAGTTTCGCAGGTTAGCACTGAATTGGCATATTTTTGTCTCATCTTGCAAGATGCTAAACCAGGTTTAGAATAGAAGGTGAGAATAATCTTTAGAATACACAATATATAACAATAGTATTAGTGCAAAAAATATAGCAAATAAGAAATGGCTGAAAATTTTACCTTTGAGTCTGATTCCACAGTGTTGATCCGCGACAGAATGGTCTGAATATTATCAAGGGCGGAGCATTTCTGGGAGATCTGCTTTTCAAGTTCTTTCTTCTTCCGCAAACAACTCTTAGCCTGAAATTATCGACAAAAATTGAAGAGCAAGTGGGAATACAAACTTTATTTCCAAAACAAATTACTTAAAAAACTAGTCTCGCCAACACCTCCATACACCGTTAAAGCTGGAGCAGATTTGGAAGCTACAGCTTAGCTTGATACCACGCACATTTGGTGGGCATTAGAGCGTCCAAGGCGGCGATGGAAGATCCACTATAGAATATTGAGCGTTGAGGAAACACATTCTAGCTTTTCAATCACAATAGCATAATATGTAAAATCAACGTTAACGATTTGATAGTTTCTCAAACCTAATCGTTCGTATGGTGTAATAGTAAGCTGTGAGTTCAGAGAACGGACAGCACCAGGCTGAAGGGGTTTAGGGCTTTGCAGCCCAATGTAACCAATTCTTGGACGGCATCTTCAGTGTACCTCTTGTAAGTAGCGAAAAAGATATGAATTCTACTGCATGAAAGGTAAATCAATTATGTAACTGATAATCTAGGCTGGAGCAGCAATTAACTTCGATTGGAAATACTTAAAAAATTAATCTAATGTATTTTTAGAAATAAGTAGCTGAAAATGTAACGTGAAATGATTCAAAATCAAATTTGTTAGTGAAATCAGATATTCCCTCAAAATAAAGTTACTTTACCATTAGTCGCATTTCTTTTTTCAAATAAGCTTGCGCTTCGGTAACTAGTGTCCGCTTTTTACTTTCCAAATCTTCTATACTTTTCATCAATAGCTTCTCATTCTTCTCTAATAAAAACGTTGTGCGTTCCAACTCTGTAATACTTTCAAATTTATCATTTCTCGAGAATTTGATCAGCTTTTCATTCTCTACTTCAATGCTTGAAATATAACCTAGAAAAAAACAATAATAGCAAAATAATTTGTTTGACATGAAAATTTGTTAGCAACAACCGAGAAGAGGGACAGAGGTTCGGAACTCACCTAAAACTTTAATCCAACTTATTACCCACGCACAGGCCTCAAATCTTTGTGGGCTTCATCCTCCAAAAAAACATATACGTAAAATGTTTTTGCATTATGAATCAATTTATGGTATTTTTTCGGTGGATGAAGCCCATATAGGTCTGATACCTGTGCGTGGGTAATTAGTAGGATGATTGTGATTGATGAGTTGGACCTACAGTTTTAGGCGGGTTCCGAACCATTTCTGACAATAATCATTTTTCAATTCATTAACTCATTTCTACGTACAGAAAGACAAATTAATAACTGCCATAAAATACCATATTGCAATCAATACCGTAAAATTTAGCAAATTACGGCCGCCATATTGCTTTATTGATGGCGACAAAGTCTTTTGGGCGTATCACCATACATATTCTTATTCTGTTAGTGATAACAAATTGACACCTTTATCAGGGGTGCCCACAGGGGGGGGGGGGGGCTATGACGCAGACTGCGTCATTGAAATTCTTGGGGGGGGGTCCAAAAACCGTTTGGGGGGGGGGGCGTAAAGTTTATTGAAACCGTGTTTAACGTGACAACATTCAAAAATATACTACGAAGTCACCAGATAGAATGTCAATTAATGAAAATATATTTATAATTATTATTATACAATTGAATATGAATTAGCTAAAATAGTTATATAAACTTAATAAAACAACTTTTGAATGGAAATTAACTCACGTTATGGCGTGACGGCCGTTTCGCTCTGTTGTCTAGAGCATCGTCAGACGACCCACAGTACAGTCACGTTTACTGTGGTACACAGAGTGTACTGTGGGTCGTCTGACGATGCTCTAGACAACAGAGCGAAACGGCCGTCACGCCATAACGTGAGTTAATTTCCATTCAAAAGTTGTTTTATTAAGTTTATATTACATATTAGTGGAAACAAGATGGATCTTCAACATCAAAATAGTTATGTTTAGGATTTGTGCAGGAAGTTATTATTCAAACTTAGCAAGACGCTAAGCGAGTGCTCTTTTAAAGTGGTTTATACAACTTTACTCTCCTTAACAGTTACTAGTTAATCAGCAGAAAGAGCAATTAGTCGATTTAAAATGATCAAAAACAGCCTCAGATCAGCTATGGGAGACTCATGGTTGTCCAATCTAATGGTTCTAGCTGCAGAAAAAGATGTACTTGAGTCTATTTCTAACAAATAAATAATTGAAAGGTTTTCTGTTTCCTCATCCCTAAGACAAAAACTTCTATGTGGGGTTTAGAGAGATAGATTTAACAAGCTTAGAAGGTGCCCAGCTAACTTGTAGATGGTCACAGCCTACAAATTTAAAATGTTTGACTTCAAACTGTTGATGTTTTTCATGTATTTTACGATAACTACTTACTAATAAGTAAGAACTGCTTTTGAAAAACTTACTAAATACTAAAAATTCAGTAATTTTTCATAACTATGTCTTTATTTTGCTTTTGAAAGACACTTCTTTCGAGTGTGTTGTAAATAACTACACATGAAATGTGTACCTTTTATGTACTTCATCCATACATAAATTCTCCCAAGATACTACACTAAGTAAATAACCTGTTGTTTAACTACTGTCCAATAAATGACTTAGTATTTTGAATTTTTGTGGTTTACAAATGAAGTTATTAGCTCATTGTTTTCATTTCCTTTAAAGGAACAACTTTGTAGAATTATTTAACCTTAATGTAATTGGTACACAGAACATAAACTTATAGGTAAGTTATTTCATTTTTATTGAACATTGTGTATTTGTAATAATATTTTACTGTTTAAAAACCTTTTAGGTTCAAATTCTTATTTTGCTATTTTGCAATTAAGTTTATTGAGCAGAAGTTCATAATATTCATTTCATTGATATTTCTTTTTTACATTTACAAAAAAATGTTACCTATGTAAAGAATCTCAAGAAATATACATACATTTTGTATATTATCGACTGGGTTTGAATTTTTTTAATAGTTATAAAAATCTTCTTTCAGTTTTAGAAAGAATACGGGGGCTTATTTTTTCGCATTTTTTTGGAGGGCCTAATTTATTGGGGGGGGGGGGGGGGCTGGTGCTAAATTTAGGGGGGTGCGTCATGAGGCTTAGTGGGGGTGGGCACCCCTGCCTTTATTATGACTGTTTCACGAAGGAGCCAATTTATAAACCTCTTTTTACGAACTAGAATAAGCTACGTTTGAAGGTATTGAATTCCGTATAGCAGTTTGTGGTGAATATAGTTTAGATATACTATTGTGTTGCTTTCCTCGAGTATTGAGCCTTATATAAGTAGCAAGATGATATTCACACTCATCGATCCAGCCAAATTATGTTGTGAGATTAGACGTGAAGCAACTAACAGTGGCGAAGCTATCTCTAACTACTAGGGGAGTCTAGAAATTTTCAAGGAAACCTTAAATTTTTCAAAATTTTTTTAAATTTCCATTACCGCCTTTCAAAGCACATTTTTCTTCAAAAAACAAAGAAGTAAACAGAGTTCGAAGCAAATATGTGACAAAATCATTACATTCATTCATTGCTTAAATATACTAAGCTGTTTTTATGCTGTATAATATGCAACTGTATCTAACAATACATGAAGAAAGCAACACAGTAAGCAGAAGCAACACAACACACTAGAAACCAGAGCCTGGAGTCTATAGACCGATTCAACTTAAGAATTCAGTATTGTTTAAATGGAGGCTTTCTATCCTTGTTAATCACAAGGCAGTTACCAATGTATCTGTCCCACTCGCACTGACCAACGTTGTCGCACTCATAGTGCTCGATCTTGACTTTCAGCAGAGACTGTACCGCTCGTAACACAAACAAATCCAGCGATAGCAAACGATGCGTCATACACCTACAAACTACAAAATTTTGGAATGCGTGAAGATAATTAATTTTTTTTCATATTTGATATCTATTTTGTGTAAACAAAGTAGAGTTAAAATTTTATCGAAATCTACCAACTTTCAAAATTGTAAACCTCTATTGAAGTTTTTTCAGTGGCTAAGTTACCGGCTGACTCTTTCCGTAAAATTTTTACTGCTGATTGAATCTTATTGTCCTCTTTTAAATCAACGATTTATTAAGATTCATGTTTCAAACACAATAAATTCAAGAAAGGACATTCTCAAGAATACTAAATTGTTACTTTGTTACTGGATGTTAAACGAATTGTTAATTGACTGAATTGTCAATTGTTACTGGATGTCTCCAGTGAAATTTATAACATTGAAAGGGAATTGGAAAATTTAATTAAGTTGAACATATTTGACAATTTAATAATTGTAAAATCCAATAGCTTCACCATGGATAAGTTTAAAGTACGTTAAAACGTATCAGTTGCCATAAAATGATAACTAACATTAAACAGAATCTTTGTCAGCGTTGATGGCACAATCAACATTTCATGTAAATATATTTAATTGTTAATGTAAATATTATGTTCTCGTAAAAATGACACAACGAAAAGCGAAAACACGAAATTTGATGTGAACTTCCACTGGAACGTCAAATGCTATTCACGGAACCGAGCCGGACGTGACTAATTGTTATTATTTTATAATCGAAGCCTACTCGAGACGGCTGGAGTACAGTCCCAACATTCAAAGTAGGTGTCGATTGCTCTGTTTAGCGATAGCACATACACTTGGCAACAATGCTCTCCATTTAAACAATACTGAATTCTTAAGGTTAATCGGCCTATAGACTCTTGGCCACGCTACTGAATGAAACAGGTTACATGGCGTGACGTCACGTTGCCATAGCAACTATCCTAATAGCTCCACCCAACACATAGGAAGTCAGAGTCTCGCGTTTCAGAGCCTCACTCAGTACTCCGTGCCTAACGATAGGAAGTCAGGTAGTTGGGTACTTGGATTCTCGGTTCTTTTTCAAATTTGTAGCAGAACATGCATGCTTATAAAAAATTATTATTTATATTTATTTTGGGGAGTCTCAGACTCTTAGATTCCCCTCCAGCTTCGCCACTGGCAACTAACAGGGCTTGACATACTGATATGATATGATATATGGCGTACGCTCGCTACTCGCTACTATTGAGAAAAGTTGAAACCCGGACTACTTTACTCGCTACTTGCTGGTATGTGAGCTTGTTAGTTAGTAAACTAGCCGTGTTTCATCGTGATTGCTAGTGAATTAGCTACTTGAATTTTGTAATCATCACTATCGCACTATCTGAATTGCTGACTAGCAGAAAACAAACTCATTCAATGTTATCCAGGCTTGACATTAGCAACAAAAATCTATCATTTAAAAATATGAACTTCAACTTTTTAGGTGAATTTAACGTTTGACCCGTTTGGCCTAGAGAGTGAGTAAAATCTTACTTAATCTTAATTAAAATTGACTGCAAGTCGTTGAATTCACCTGAAAAGTTAATATCAACGCAGTTCGTCATGGAACAAGAAATCCAGAAATTAACTTTAAATTAAAAAAAAAAATCAATTAAAAAATTATTTCTCATTTGCAAAGTCCGCTCTTTATATAGAAACATTCATTTCATTAAAATGTAAAGTGTCATTACAATCTACATCAGTTGAGTTCAAAGGCCTTTAGAAAATAAAAAAATTGACATTTTAAATTAAAAAAATTGTAAGTAATTGTACCACAGCATACCTTGCAATTCCAACCAATGAACAATAATGTTCAAACTGTCATTGAAATTTTTAAAAGCTGCACATACATCAGTGAGCTCATTATAACGGATGAGAGTACCTTTCACATCATCTTTGAGATCTCTTATAATGATTTCAGCTTGTTTCTGCAATAAGACCAAGTAAAAATCACTGTGATACATCCAGATATTCATATTTTGCAAACAGTGATAAAAACACAAATAAATATTACTACATCTAATTTATGTAGATTATGTTCAATATATATTATCGAAAAATCAAAAGTAATAAGATTTTAATCCCTCCAGATTTAGGCAAGGGCCTAACCATTTCAGAGTGGTTTCTCGGTCTGTACAAATCGTACTGCTAAATTTCATTCTCTTCAGGCAAATTTCCATCAAGAGAAATTATAGCATACTTTCTACAACCTGGCATATTATTGTGATTGAGAGGTTGGATTTATTTACTTTATTGTTCGGTGTGGTCATTTAATGACATATTGCTGCATTAAGCAATATTTTCATAGATTCGATGTGATAATTATTAGTTGTGGACAACTATCAGGCCTTAATTTTAAGTCATTGAGTAAGTCGGTTCTTTCTTGTTACTGGTGTTTAAATATTTCGTATTGTTCCAGTGAATTTAGTTTGTGGCTTTTTTTTTGAAGTGTGTGTAGGATTTCCAAGTCAGTTTGGAGTTTTGGTGTGTTTGTTCAGAGTTGATTAGGTGATTCTGCAAATGTTGAGTCAGCGCTTTGATGTGTTCTTTGTATCTTGTATTAAATGATCTGCCTATTTGTCCTATGTTGTACTTGGTGCATGTGTTGCATTTGAGCTTATATATTCCTGGTTTGTTGAATTTGTGAATTGCGCTGCTTGTTAGGTGAGATGTTTTTTGTTAGAGCTGGTGTCTCAGGTTGTTTGTTATTCTGAATGATGTGTTAAATCCCGATTTCTGGAAGATCTGTGATTTTTGTTGAAATATGTGAGTGTGATAGATGTTTTGGTTTGCGGAGATTGGATTTTTGTTTTTCATTTTATTTAGGATTTTGTGTATACGATTTGTGTTGTATCCGTTTTGCTGTGCTTAGTATTTCATAGTATTAATTTCTTCTTGGTGGACAGCTTGTGACAGTGGAACATTTAAGAGTTTAAGGATCATGGAGTTAAAAGCAGCAAGTTTGTGTTGATTATTTGTAAATTATTTCATTTATTTTCTGCTTTCATAAGTTTCCAATAGACTGTAGTTATACAATATATATTTTTTTTTCATGCAGCCTACCTTGACAACAGGCAAATGCACGAAAATTTGTCCAAAATCAATTTCACTAGGTGAAACCAACGATTCTTTCAATCTGTTCATAGACCATAATGCAGGTGCTTTAACGAATGACTGAATTGCCCATGTCATCCATCTTTTAGAATCAGTTGCGCTTGGTTGCTCAGCTAGGAAACACGGGAGGTACGCAATTTCTTGATCTCTGAAACGAACAAATACAAAATAAATGCATTAAAGTTGAATAATTCCTTTGATAGGCCTTATCTTACATCTAAATATTGTACCCAAAAAAATTCAATTTTAGTACAATTTTGGAGTATGATCATCTTGTACAAGCGCCGGGTAATTTCAAAAATGATTTTCAATAACTAATCATCTAAGTTTAGTAATTCAAAAATGATTTTCAATAACTAATCATCTAAGTTTAGTATGTTTAATAAGTTAAAAACAAAAAGTTAAGTTTACTAAAAAGCAAAGATCCTGTATAGCAAAGATCTATTCAGCTCGTTATACACCATCTTATGTGGGAAAATACAAGGGGATGCGAGAATAACCTCAAACTTAAGAAGGCACTGCCAGTATTTGATTCTTTGGACAATAATATTCACAATGCCGTCTTTTTACTGTACGTCATCCATTAAAAATTCGACATACGAACCATTAATGCAATTTCTTTGCTTATGCCTAGGCAGGAACGCCTTACAAAATCGTTAACCTCTCAATAATGATAACTGCAAACCAAGGCAGGTGTCTGTTCAGTCAGAAAAGATGAGCTATGAGCTCCAGGGTTCTCTTTGTGAGGGTGACCGATGGGAATGACCAGTAAAAAATACTTATTTTGAAGATCACGTTTTAGGACTCCGGTTATGATAAATACATGTCAGATCAACAATTAAATATAATTTTACCATCCTTATTTACCAATTACCAATACTTCAATTTCAATTAGTTGAGGTGAAGCTTTTAGATAGTGACAATGAAGTTGAAAATGATTGTGTTAACACAGTAAAATCAACCTTCGGCCTAGGTCCTAGGTATCAATAGTTTTGCAAAACACATAATCAGGAATCCTATAAGAGAAGTTAGAAACGACCGTGCTGGGGGTGTTTATAAAGATCAATCGTTAAAAAACGAAGAGCCAGTAGGAAAATGTGATGGAAGCTCTTTTAAGAATTCAGATAACATAAAAATTATCCATCAGAATATTGATGGAACTCTTGGTAAGCTAAATCTCTTGGAAATTTTGGTTTTGGAGGAAGAGCAACCACATGCTTTAGTATCATTGACTGAACATGGTTTAAAAGAACATGAAATAAGTTCTCTTATTATTAATAAAATGTTTCTAGTAAGTAGTTATCGCAATCAATATGAAAAGAGGTGTTTTAAATTATTTTTTTACATATTATAGGTTCAAAGTTGACAATAGTTCACTGATTTATGTAGCACCAGAAATGTTGAAGTTGATGGCTTTAGAGGATTGGTGAGAATAACTATATCATTGTGTATAGGTTTCCTAAAGGTGGCACAAGTGTATTTTTTGAAGGGCTTGAAATGTTATTTGATACGAGTTTTTGAAAGGGTTTCTGGCAGGATCATTGTTGCTGTTGATCATAACATAAATGTTTTGAATAATTTCTCTGATCACTGGAACTTGATTAATATTCTTCAGTTTGATTTATACTGCACGATTAGAGCCTACAAGAATTTCAGGTCAAAGTAGGACAGCCATTGACAACATTGACACAGACATTAATAGAGGATCCTAAGTCGTGCATATTGTTCAACCTTACTGCACAGATTTTTAATACACAATTTGCTCATGGTTCTAAACCAATCAGGTTAGTTTATGTGGTTATCAGTTTACAATAAGTAAGATGTGAATGAACAATTTGTACGTTTCCGTAGTTTTTCTTAGGCATGTGAGCACGAACTGCCCTTCAAGTGTTCACGTACCAGGTGGCAAAAGAAAAAGAGATTCAAATGCGAATGGATTACAGATGAAATTATTCAGATACGGAATCTATTGAAACTAGTTAAAATCAATATTGATAGTAACAGGATAGCCTAATAGGCCTAATTATTATTGATGGGGAATTCACAAAGCAGATTCAAAAAATTTATGACAGTAAAGTTGTGCACACAAAAACAATACATTAGTAATTCGATTTTAATTATTGCTTCAAATAACTAAAAAAGCTGGGAGATCAATGAATTCAGAGGTAAAAAGAAAATATCTCAACCAATAACAGTTGGAACAGAACGGAGAAATTTTAACAAATACCAAACATATTGAAGATGCTTTTAATATGATTTCTCATGTCAGTGGCACCAACAATAAATGCTGTAAAATCAATTATAATGATTAGCCTCTTCTTTTTTCCAATTAAATGTAATGAAATACTCACTATAATAAAAATTATAAAAACAAAGGATAGGGTTGGTATTGTTAATATTCCAATGAGTGTAATTAAAGAATGTTGCAGAGCCCCTAGTTTTCATGATAAATAGTGCAGACTGGCTTATTTCTTGATCTACTTAAAATAGTCAAGTTAAGCCACTGTTTAAGAATGGCGTCAGGACCATTATAATAAATAATATTAAAGACCATCATCCATTTTGCCAGCGTTTTCCAAAACTATTGAAAATAAAATTTATAACAAGATTATCAATTATCTTGAAAAATTAAATGTTATAGGCTATCTTCCTGCCATAATGAGATTGGAGGAAAATCTACAGCTGCAACGTTTATTGAGTCATTGATCAGACAGATGAAGATTTTGTTATTGGTGCTGATATCTAGGAATCAAGATAACATCTTAAGCAAAATGAAAGAGGAGACCGAAGACGTGGGTCTTGAAATAAATATGGCAGAAACAAAATATATGAGAATGTCTGCAAACAAAAGATGACAGGTAGCCTACGGAATTTGAAAATATCTGATGATTGTGAACTGGAGGGCCTCAGCGAGTTCAAATACCTTGGGGTAATGCTGACAGCATACAATAGAACCAGTCACGATATAAATTACAGAATGATGAAAAATCGAGCATAGTTTGCAAATCAAATTACTGTATATTTAAGAGCAGGCTGGTATCCCGAAAGACAAAGGTGAGGATGTATAATACTCTAGTTATGCCTGTTGACATATGGAGCTGCAGCTTGGACAATTTTGGGCAAGAATGAGAGAGCGCTGAGGTCCTTTGAGAGGAAAATGTTCAGGAGGATCTGGGGACCAATAGGCGATGGAGGAGATTGGAGAGCCAGACATAACATAGAGATCGATGAAGCTATTAGTGAAGGGAATATTGTAGGATTTATAAAAGCAAGGAGGATAGAATGACTGGGACATGTGGTAAGAACGGGCGAGGAAAGAATGCCACTTCAACTGCCTAATGAAAGGATGATGGGAACAAGGAAGAGAGGAAGAACCAGGATGAGGTGGCTGAACGACGTGATTGATGATATCCGAGTACTAAGAGTGGCGTATTGGAGGCGGATATCACAGGAAAAATGCGAATTGAGGATTGTTGAGTAGGCCATGACCCACCCAGGACTGTAGAGCCAGCTAAAGTAAAATAATTTACAAGTTAACGATAAGTGAGCATAATTTTTGAAGTGAAAACAATAACAAATCGATTGAAACCATAAATTTGATGTCAACTTCAGCCAAAATAAAAACAAACTAAGAAAAGGTAAATTTGCATTTTTTTATTACTGATGATGCCCACATGAGTCCGAAGACTTGTGCGTGGGTAATGAGGTGAATGATGAGAAACATCCATGGCTGAATGAGATTCGAAACCAAGGCTGCAGGAAAGCAAGCTAGCTAGATCCTTATCTTATCTCAGACAAGCGCTCCAACCTACTGCGCTACCAGAGCCGCCAAATTGTTATAAACGTTTTAATTGTATTAACTTTTCATGTGAAATTTAACGACTTCCAGTCAAATTTTCATTGTTGCTGTATCAACGTTAAATTTGTATACCTACTAACCTGTATAGATTTCCCAAAACCTCTTTGAGACATTGTGGTCTTCTATCCTTATTTTTAAATGCGTTTTCCAGCTCGTCCAATGTAAATGTGCAAGAATCACTTTCAAAACAACAGTTTTCTATAAGATTTTTCCAAAACAACATCTTTGATTCGTAACCCAAAGGATTCGATTCTTTTTTTCGGAAAGGAGCAAGTAAAGTGCTTACCCTTTCCTCATCTTCCCAATCCTTTGGAGGATGTTTAAAACTTAAAACCATTTTCATCAAGTATTTCAAAAGTAAAACACTTTAGATCTTTCAATTCCGACGTAAAATTACTCCATATGGCTTTCAACTATAACAATTAAATTCATTGATTAACTCACAAGAGTGTTACACTTCACATTAAGAATATAAGTCAAATCTCAACACAAAAGCATGCTCCAAATGGCCCTGATGCACCTATTATTTCTTTATAAAACTTCACAATCATATAATATACAAGTAACATACAGTAATTTACGATGATAATGAATGAAAATCATTTATGATAGAAAATGTATAATGGAAAACTGATTCCTTAATTGATAAGTAATTAACAAAGTGCCATAAGTTAACCAAAAAATTTTCATTTTCAGTCGCAATCGCAGTTTTCAAGTACAAGTGCAAGTTTTCACAACATGTACTCATATCAGAAACAGAATCAGGCTGTCGGCAGCAATAAAGTATCAGCTGGTTCATCAACAGATTATAATATATATGTTTTCTATAAGTTAATCATAAAGTTATAAGAAGAATACTTGCAGCATCCGAAGAAAACTAAAAACAATCCTAATGATGAGATATACTTTTATATATTTTATTGAATACTAATGGTTTAATTCCCCTTCCAATATACTAAATAATCTTATAATCTATATAATCTTACAGTAAACTGCAGTGTGCAGTTGGTAAACTGCAGACAGATCAGTTCGACCAACAACGAAGAAGAAAAATAGTGGTGGATTAGGTCGTATGGAATAATGAAAACAGAATGGATGGAAGTGGAGTATGAAGTTTATAATATTTCTTCACTTTGAAATTGATATCATTCATGGACTATTTTGTTGTCAGGCTCTGTAAACTAAGTGATTCATTCCAAGACACCAAGAAATGGTTATCGAATTTCTAATAGTACGAAATCTTCTACATATCAGTGCAAGTATGCTGCTACTATGGAGAGGTAAGTTATCAGATTTTTAGGTTATGTTTGTATTGGAGCCTACGCCTTTTTCATTTGTAATACTGTAATTGAGTCCAGGCTTTAAGAATATTACTCTACGCTCACTATCTAATTTAAAATATTGGTTGGTTAATGTATGCATCTTTCTATTCCAGGCTTTGGAATACTGTCGTTTGAAACGCATAAACTGAAATCGTGTTAGTCGGTCACAGCTCTAATTCTAACCTACCGTATTTTACCTTTTCTGTTCTGTGATCCATTTCTCCTCAAATAACACGTTATTATACTGCTTTATTTGATATCGGGCTCGCTGATTATTCTGAGATCAGGCATGGTAGCAACTGAACATCATTTATTGTGAAGTGTCTCTGATGTTGTAAATAAATTTGACCTTTTGATTGAGCCTAATAAATTATTATTATTATTATGTTTCATTAACGAGCTGCTTGTCGCGGTATGGTACATCATCTTAATATAATAGCATCATTCAGTGTAATTTAGGGGCCTTTTCATACTTTATTATTCCAATTGATTCAGAAGAGTAGACCCAAATTTTGAATCATAATCACATAAGTTACTGTTATAGTTTTATCCTTTTACTTCAGTTACTTTCTTCCTTCAATTCGCATTGTTGTGCAATTTTGTCGATAGCGTTCTATTCGCTGAGGTTTTAATGATTACTCTCACCTAGGTTAAAGTGAGGGAAATGTGATTTATATTGTATGCCAGTCATCAGTTTTCAACTCTATCTCATTTTTTCAAGATAGCTGGAAACTTTTTTACGTTCAGATCAGTATTTATAACTGAACAGTAAAAGTTTATGATTTGTTTTAAAAGTTCTTTGTTGCCTACTCATATTCAGTTGGTGTCAATTTTGTCTCCTCGAATAAAATACTTTTATATATACATTGCCTTCGATTATTTTTCCCTGAAGACAGTCCTTTGTATGATGTCATGCAATATTACCTTTTTTATCAATTTTATTTTGTTCTTCCTCTTCTAATGTTTATCTTAGAACTTCTCAGTTTCTTTACTTTATTATGCCAATCATTTTTTTTATTAAAATCATTTGATGCTTTCTATGCTTTATTTCTTCATACCCAAATTCTTATTCAATGCGAATTTTATTAATAGTTTGATGCAAACAGTTTACAAATGTACGAGAGTATCAATGAGTTCTGCGATTTTAAGTCAGTGCAGAAAGCCCTTGAAAAGGTGGATGTGACGTGTGATAGGGTCCAAACTTAACAAGAGTGATTTATTTAAAACTAATTATTGAAGCAATTATTCTAGGCTTCTTTTTTGGAGGATGAAGCCTACATAGATCCGAGACCTGTGCGTAGATGATGATTGATGAGATGAACATACCGTTTCAGGTGGGTTCCGAACCACCGGAAAGTGATTCTATAACAGAGAACATGGTATTTTTGCAGGCCAAAGCGTTTACCCATACAAGAAGAGCCCATGCGCACGTATCCATCTGACTGAACTTGGTACGGCTTGTGACTCCCCTAAAGCACATTATTGGATCTGATCACTGTGTGTGATGTGGATGCTGTTAAACGGCATGTACAAATACTACTACCAGGGCTTTCTGCGCATGATCTGGTGTACTGTATCTATGCTCTGAAAGCTCCCAAGTCACAACCAAAAATAATTAGCTATCGTGACTATAAGAATATAAATTATCCATCACTTGCTGTAGACCTTATTAGAGCCCCATGGCAAAATTTACTTTCAGCTGATAATATAAATGATAAACTAGCTGTACTTCAAGAGCTTATGTGTGGCTTGTTTAATAAGCACATCCCTCTCAAGCGTAAAAAAGTAACAAAAAGTCTTGCCCCATGGATCTCACTTCAAATACGCCAGCTAATGAATGAGTGGGATAATACGTTCAGATTGGCCAAAATAACTAAAGCCCTGTAATCTTTCTAGTATATAGAGTATATAGAAGGCTGAGAAATCGATGTAAGTTGGAGCTGTGTAACTCTAAATCACGTTTTTTTTAACATCAGAAAATAATAGTTCAACATTCGTGTGGAAGACTGTGAAAAGTATGGGTCTGGGGAAGGAGAAAGGAAAATGTAATGTTCCACATGACCTTGAGGAGCTCAACTTCTTTTTCAGTAATGTTCCAGTTAGTGATGAGGGAGCCTATGCCTATGCTGATGCCCTTGAGTTTATCCCACCAGAAAGAATTTTTTTCTGAAGTAAGTGAGGCCCAAGTCTACTACAGCTTGATCCAGATAAATATTAATGCGGTTGGTGAAGACACAACACCAGTAAATTTTATCAAAGACACATTGCCTTTCACACTTCCCTACATTACCCACATACATAATCTCTCACTCAAGTCCTCTATATTCCCTGATTCCTGGAAATATCTCTACAGTCTTACCTCTGAACAAAATACCAACTCCAACTTACCCTTCTGATTTCAGTCCCATCCATATACTCTGCAATGTCAAAAGGTCTAGAAAGAGTAGCTCATCAACAGATAAGTGGGTTCCTTACTTCAAGAAACTGAGCAATTTTCAGTCTATGTGTAACAGAGAACATACTCTTGGCAACGGATCATAGAATGGCATCCTTAATGATTCTGATCGATTTTAATAAAGCTTTAGATTGTGCCTATCACCCTCTTCTCCTTAAAAAACTTAGAAACTTGGCTTCTCCTCCCAAGTTGTGGAATGGGTGAAATATCTAATTTGAGTAATCGTTGTCAATGTGTAAGGCATGGTGGGTCTTCATCAGGATACAGGATTGTTCAAAAGGGGGGTTCCTTAAGATTCTGTCCTTGGTCCACTGTTGTTCAGCATCTACATTGATGATGTCACAGATGTGTTCGGATTCACTAAGCAACATTAATTTTATATGCTGATAACTTACAGATATACATGCACATTGACCCCAAAGACTTTGCTACTACTGTCGACAAAATAAACAATGAATGCTGCCTCTCGACCTGAACTGATCAACTTGGATTCAAAGTCAATGAGGCAAAATGCAAATCCATAATCATCGGTTACACACAACTAATTACACAACATAATATTCAAAATTTTACTAATGGGCATTTCATCAGAATCAATAACAAAGATCTACAGTACAGTAATTCAGTTAAAAACTTGGGACTGATAATGAATACAACACGACTGGACAGAACAAATCAATGCAACTTGTAATAGGGTCTTTGCTGGCATTCACTCATTGAAGAGGATTAATGACTCTGTACCTCTTTAAATTTTAAAGTGATGCTAGTGAAGACCCAAAATTACTGCATTCATCATATCTTTGGTCTCAGGAGGGACGATCATATGTTCCATGTAACAGCTATTTGAATCTTTTGCCATCGGAAATAAAAAATATAGAAAGTCTCACCCTGTATGGCGAGGCCGTTCTGAACTGGCTGGGGGCGGTTGGAGCAGGGCTGGCTTGAACTGTTGTGAAAGTAGCTTAAAATTGCATTGTCACAAATTCACGGTAACCAGTGTTTGTGAGTATGTGTGTGTGTGTGAAAGATTGATTGATTAATGGCCTTTATTAAGGGCGAAGTTAGGACTCCTGGTCCTCTCTTACACTCAACCCATCAAATTTTTACATTCGAATTTTTGTGAGATTATGTTTGTCAATGTTACCAATGTAGATGTATAGAAACATTGTTCAAAGTCTTATTAATCTTGAATAAAAGATGAACTTGGTGCCAAATAACCCTGGGCGTGATATGGGGAGTATCGGGTATCGGGGCCTGAACTCCGCTGCACTTGATAAAATTCATACTATTATTCGGTGTTTGTGTGCGGGATCATGTCTAGAGTCACTTTAAATGATTTTTTAATGAGATTATTCTAAAAAAATATTTCTGGGAGATGAGCCCTGGACCCAATATTTAAGAGTTGAATCTTTCAGCTAAATTTATTACAATGCCCCTTTTTTATAATATTGAGTTTGTCTATCAAATCCAAGGGCCCTGTTACTCAATAAGTTTAATTTGATAAATGTATTGTCACATTGCGAAATGCAATGCATTGAGTGATAAGGATTTTCACTAGCGATCTTATGATAATTTAAATATTACCGGACATATTTTTCAGAATGAACAATATGATCATCTTGTTGTTGATTCTGTTCATTTCTAAATGTGAAATAACTGGAGTAAAAAGGTGGGTGCTGTAAGTAGGATTGAATAGCGTATCTAGGCCTATATTGTCTGTGATGTGGAAAGTGGACCCCCCTTTGAAACATTTCTGCTATGATAACTTACATTGAAAAATTAAATCATACTGGATAAATTTCAAAATTGACCGTGCTTGACTTCAATAACTGCTTAAAAGGTTTTTTTTTTAATTAATGAAATTGCTGAAACTCGCTGGTTTAACCATTATTCGGTGTTTTTAAACATTTTTATTTTTTATGTGTAGGCTACAGTTTTACATACGCACATTTGTATTTTAAAAGTTTTTTCTAAATTTTATTGTTTCGAACTGATGCAAGCCTAATTAAAAAGTCATAGCTCATGCAATACCCATAATACTAAATCATTCTTGAGATTTTTTCACCTGATACCGACTCTGTATTTTTTCTTATTTTCCAGGGAAATTAATTTATTTAAAATCATTATCCAAGTATATCAAAGCTGTACTTTGAATATTTATTGCCGGTGCAGTGTAGTGTTTGTTTCAATAAGTTGACAGCGTATTTATTTGTTTGCACTGATATCTTGGTCGGAGTCCAATTCGGCTAAATCTTAATTAATATAATTGTCGAGTCCTTGGATATGTAACAATTAAATTGTGTGAAATATGTGATTTATGCTTGATTTAAATAATAATTGTTATCTTTATTGTATGTTCTATACCTTGACAACTTTTATTGTGTCAGTCTGATAAAAATCGTCCAACCGGACTGGATTTTCAGTTCTTGTTAACAAAGGTCACAATCTATAGCTAATAGGAAGTAAAATACAACAGTCAGTTCATCCTAATATGTAGATCTGATTCTCATTGGCCTCGGGTTTTTCTGTTTTTCTAAGTAAGCTGATTGTGTTCAAGTTGGTTTGGGAACTTGATGGCGTGTGGGAGAGTATTGTATGTACACAAAGGTTGTGTTATTATTTGAATTATGAATTGCACAAATTATTCAGGGTAAATCCCTGAATAATTGAGTGCATAAACTGCTTGCATTTTTAAATTGTGTTTCGATTGTTGAGTAGAAATATTATGGGATTTTTGGGGCGGGAAAGATGGAGAATGTTTGGTTAGGTATAGGTAATACTTGTAGAATGTTAGGTAATACCTGTTCCAGATCAATGAAAGATAAGTTGTGTTTGAAGAACAGGATGTGAAGCCGAACATCCTAACTAGCTTATCATCAATATTCCTATTCTATTTTCAGTTGAAGCATGGCTGATTCAGGAACGTTGTGTTAGTAGCTATCAGATGGTGGCTTTACCCTGTACTACTTCTCTTCAATTAGCATACAATCGGTATCGAAAAGATTTTGAATAAGTGTCGCAAGCAGTTGGTCTCAGTGCTCAGTCTTATTTCGACACTATTGGTTGTTCCGCTCTTGTGCCATCGTTGTAGCTAATAAGGTTCAAGGTTATTTTTCTCTCCTGTAGCTGGTTGTTTCTCACTCCATCTGTGAGTGCGATGAGATTATTATTGTTATTATTATCAGTACATTCTGCATTATGGTAGGGCATGCGAGATAACCTTCACGCCTATGTGTGTGTGTGTGTGTAAGTGTCTGTATATTTGATTAATCACTGACCAGTCATGCAGTAGCTGAGTTGAGTGCAAGCGCGATTATATGTAAGATGCGGTAATATTCTCTCCATAGTCCTCATTTTTCATTTGTGATTGATTCAAGTGGTGAGGAATCGCTGCCTCTGTTACACACTCAGGGAATGTACAGTTTTTAATTCTCGTCCTTTTTAAGGTCTTTTGGTGTGATCATTTCATTGTAAGTAAAATTAACTGTGAGGAGATTAATTCTAAAATGTCAAATTTTACTCTGGTCAAGATTTAATATACCATTAACCTATAGTGAATGCATATTGAAGTCGACACATCTTTTTGGAAAAAAGAGGAATTATTGTAAAATATTGTAATAATCGTAGTTTAATTAGGAGCAAGATAATTTTACTTATTGTATTTTCTTGTTATAAAATATTTGGGATATAAAGTTGATCAAGCCCCTGAATTAGCTATGCCATTTTTCGTTTATGTTGATATACTTTATGAGAATATTTTTATGAATTATTTTTCCCTGTTTTGGTCTCTAATAATGTTGTTGAAATCATGGTTTATGATCTGTTTTCTTGTAAAACAGTAAAGATGTTTTTAGAAAACTTTGAATAAAACTAGAGTTGATGACCTTCACATGAGAGTTGAAAGATTCACAAGAGAATGCGCTAAAATTCAAATAAGTACTATAGCATAGCGACCAAGAAAGTCTAAATTATAAATTCATAATCAGAAATTCATAAATCATCTTTACCTGTATCAACGATCTCAATGTACCTGATAATGATATCGCTTTTTGATATATTGCATTCTCAATACCTCTCATGTGTCAATATAATTCACAATGCATTTGTGTACACTAGTTTGATCTGTAAAGTGTTCTTTTAAATTTTTGGACATTTTATAATTTAGAAGCTCAAGTAATGCTTTTTTTAAACTTTTTCTTAAGATCTCCGTTCAACATCTAAGGCAAATTTCAGTGCCTAAATTGTTTAAAACATTTTATACTAAATATACAATTAGAATTCTCATGTAGTAGTACTTACTTAATAATATAAGCCTCTTCTACCTTTCGGTGTAGAGTTTACAAGAGAATCGGCTAATGGCTCAATCACCACCTCTAGCCTCGAAATTTCTCCGCAGGTTATCTGACAATCTCTTTCTTGGTCTTCCTGGTCTCCTTCTCCCCTCTGCCTTACATTCCCATATTTTTTGGGAGCCTGCCCCCATATGTCCTTCTCTATCCTCTGAGTGATTGACTTACAGTTGATCGAAGTACTTTTAGCCTGATTTCTCAAACGGTCTCTTCATGTCTTCCCAATATCACTCTCTTGGGCCTATATCTCAGGGCAAGACTCAATGGGTTTTCTCAACTCTGGTTTTCTTCGACCTCTTTCATATAAAGGAACCGTCTTGATAAAGCATAGTAGAGTCTACCTCCGGAAACAGTTCTTGCACTTATTGCAGATACTAGCACCAAGATATTTGAAGTTAATGACCTGCTCAATACTTTTGTCCTTCAACTTTATATCAATCTCTCTATGATTTGACGTCACAACCATTACTTTTGTTTTGTCTAGGCTTGCTTTCATATTTTTCTTTCCCGGTTCCTCATTCCAAATATTTATATCATGATACAGATCACCCTCTTTAGCAGCTAAAAGAACATGGTCATCACCGGATGATGATCCTCATCTCATATAAAACAATATTTAACTCTCTTTCCTATGAAAGTATCTTTTAATTAATGGCGCTGAACTGTTGAAGTGTTCTACTTGGAGGTTTTGTTTGATTGTATACAGATCACAGTGTAACAATATAATTTAAAATTTACAGTGTGTTTCTTGAAAAATGATCGTTCCAGTTTTCCGTATGACTCAGGCTTCGGCTGCAGTTTACATTAATTTTGCTAGTGCTTCAGTATGTCCAAAAAGTTTATTAGCAAAAATTAGTCTGCTGGTCAATGGCGTAATATTTGCCGGTACAGTCTAGTATTGCACCGTTTGCTTTTAAATATTTCTGAAATTCATCATAAAATATAATATATTAAACTTCAATATCACTTATATGATAATTATGATATAGGCCCTATGATAATTTTTGTAAGAATCTTGTATATCACTTCTAATTCAGATCAACACCAATTTGGATGATCTCTTGATCTAAAATGATCTTGTAAATCTAATTTTTTACTATTATCCGTGAGTGCCAAGACGTATTTTATTATCAATGGTGAGAGCAAATGTGACAGGAAGTGACATTGAGAACGAGTTAAAAGATAAAATATACAGTGATGAGAAATTTCTGAGCTCTGATTCATTGTTTGGAATCCATTATTTTTCCCTAGTCCTGGGTTAGAATTCGTTCTAGATAGTTCAGTCTGAATAATGCTGCCTTCTGGGGAACTTTGACTCTATCTGTTCATTTTCATCAGTGTAACAGCTTCATTATTCTAATATCAGATGTACCAGTAAAATATTGTGCCATCGTAATGATGTTAGATCGGTCACAACATCAGATATTGCACTAAATTGCGAGATTCTTTTGAACAGAGACCATTAAAATGTTATTTTATATTTGTTTACTGCTTCAGTTCTCACACATTTGAGCTCATTCAGTTGAAAAGAATAATACACCATCATAAGTTATAGACTTTGAGGATAATTAACTCACATAGAATCTTGTTTTAGTGGAATATGATGATTGAATTTAATGTCTCCCGTTGGAAGATGATTGTTTCGGTTTTACATCTGATTTCAACGATTTTCTGCTGCAGTTGCATTGGTTTTGCTAATGTTTTGTAATAATTTTATGCGTTTTAAAAATTCTTCAATTACATGAAAATCGAAGGCTGTTAAAGAGATGCCTTGAATAAATAAAACTCATGTTCAAAAATGGTGTCGTACAGGACGACAGCGTTCATAAAAATGACAGCGTTCAACTTACAGGACAGCGTTCATAAAAATGTCCAATTTTCGGTTTTATTTTAGTCCAATGTTGCCTCAACATGATTGGTTTCTTTCTATGTTTTGCTTATATTAAACATTCAAGTTTCATTTCAAATAAATGAATTTAGCTCTAGAAACATAGTAGGTGGTTTAGAGTGACGCCATTTAAATACTATTATTTTTTACTGCCATGCTATCTTGAATGATTAAATTTTCCTGGTTGATTTGTCATTCAGTTTTCATTACCATGGGATTCATTCTCTGCTACTATTTATCCTGTTTAAACTAGAACACCGTAGAATTAAACTTCCTACAAATCTATTCCTAATCGTGTAGGAGCATTCATCGATGTCTTTCAGGTATTCAATACTGCTGTCAATATCCGCCATTGCGGAAGTCTTCAGTATAATTGATAGGACTTTGAGGAATTCGAAATTAATAAATTACGTTCCATATATTTGCCAGTTTGATAAATTTGTCAGTTCCTTCAAAACAAAAAGATAGCAATTGAAAAACTAGATGATCATTCGTTGTTGAAGGAAGATTTATACCTGATTATAAAGGTCATTAGAATCCTGATGAACAGTTGGAAAAATTGCACAGTTATTAGAGAAAATTTCTTCATAATCTATCCCAATTTGCCGATTTCACAGTGCTGGGTGAAGAAATTTGTGTAAGAGAAGTTTATGCTTATTTTGTATATCAAAATATTAATATATTTAAAATTGAATACTTAGGCTATAATGGAAACTAAAAAAAAAAAACACATTCAAGTGGAAATTGTGACTCATGTAATGGCGTGACTGCCGTTTCACTCTGTTGTTAATAGCATCGTCGTGTTTTTTTTAAGTTTTTATTATAAACTAGTGGAAACAATGGATCTTCAGCATCATGAATACTTATATTTCTTGATATTTCAAGAGAAAGTAATCCAGATCAGGGTTGACCTTGGTTAGTGCTACCTAGCTTTTGATACAGGAGGACGTAGAAGAAAATAATTATCAACTGAAAGACCTCGAAACGAATGTCCTCTTCCAATTAACATTAATTTGAAGAAAATCCATCCAGTACTAATGCTAGTCTGCTATAAAAACCTTAGTTGCGTCAGGTCCGTAGCTTGGAGGCAAATAACTGACAAATATATTAATTTAGTGATGGTGAAGCAATATCTCATTCAGAGTGCTAACAAATGAATAGAATGTGGAAGTAAGACGTCACCGGTACCTGTTTCTGTGATCTGTGACGTCATATTGGATATTTATTTTCTTCTTTTCATCTCGTTATCCTAGTTGATCAACAGGCAGAAGGATGTGGGCACTGCGCAGTGTGAACTTAGCTGTCAAGTAGTACGGGTGATCAGCCACAGTCAGCGTCACTAAACACAGGTTCTTGTCAGACATTCACTTGATATGAGTGCCTCTTCAAGCCTTCCAATAACAATCTTATTTCGTCAATAATGAAATAAACTTATATTCCTTTTTTTGTTTTTTGTCGATCTGGTTTCTTTCGTTCTCTATAATGAAGAGTAAGTCAGGCTAATGTGTCCTAACTTTGGCTTTCAGTGGAAAACCATAACTGTTTAGACTGTGGCTGTTTTGAGTATTCACGAACTTCTTACTGGTAATCGATTGACAAAGTCTAAGGCTTTGAAGGACTTCACAGCGAACTTTTCAAACTGATAATTATTGGTAAACTAGTGGTACCCGGCGTAAGCTGCTAAAATCAAAATCGGTTCATTGGTTCATCCAAAAAGAGTTGATTTTCAGAAGCAATAATTTTCCACCAATTTCCAGCCACCCCGGGGTAAATTTTTTTTATTTTAATTTTCCTATATGAATTTTTGTTTAGCTTGAAAATCTCTTTCAAATGTTAAGTTTTTTTTTAAATCTAATTTTTTTACTTTTTTGACCCCCTCTCTAAATTGGCCCCCTTTTGATTTTTGAATTCTGTTCTAGGGTTAAGGTGCCTGTAAAAGCGAATAAACTTTCATTCAAAACCATCCCGGTTCAATTAGGACATCAATAATAAGGGGTAAATTTGACCCCCCCCCCACCCTCAGAAATAATAGGAGGCACTTTGAACTCACAAATTTCATAGGAACCATCTCGGGACTATTCTACATTGTGCCCGAAAATTTCATAAAAATCGGTTCAGCGGTTTCGGAGTTTAATGGGAACATGCATACATACATAGATACATACACACACATATCGCATTTTATATATAGATTATACAGATTCTTTCTGCCGAAAATACTTGAAAAAGTTATTGGACGCTTTCTGAACGCGATGTCTGGGGGATCGTGATGTTTAGTCACAAGTTCTCTGAACTTCGCTTGAAAGCAGACATGAGTCTCAGACTCATGTGGGCATCATCAGTACGACAAAAATACTATTATTCTAGAGCTAAGTGGTGATAGCCACTATATTAGAGCTATAGAACTATATGGCGATAGCTTATTTGAAGAATAGCCATGGAAAAGTACCTATAGAAAAACAAACTACGAAAAAATCAAATCAGAGTTATATAGAGTTTGTAATAGTGCATATAGGCCAATAGCCTATATTTAGCCATTACGTGCCAAATAGCTTATAATTAAGATATCAGGAATATATTCAAGAAAATATTCCTTGTTTAAAAAAATATCACCTATTTAGGTTGATTTTCATAGTATTTTCATAATATTATGTATCTTTATTACTGTAGTTATAAAGTCTCTGTATTTTTTCTGCCTGAGAATTTTTATTTTCAATTGTTATACTTGATTCTACAATATTCATTATTTTATATGAATAAAGTTATATCCAATATGATTCTAATTAAAGTTCGATTCTAAACTTTCAAGATGATTCCCCTTCAATATTTAACTTTAGTTATTATATGAATTTAAAATTGTGTAAAATAAAGCTTAATACAATTTAAGTATGATTTTTGTTGATATAAAACCTCTTTGTTGTTGCTTTGGACATATGAAAGTTATATTTTTGCTTTGGCATTTCATGATATATGGTGGGGTGTTGATTCCGAATATCAACTTCAAGTTATAGGGACATCAATCTTAAAGAGATTGATAAATTGCCATCAATTTGCAACGCCTTGAAAACAACAACTTAGTTGCTGAAAACAACTTCACTAGTTAATTGAAAAGGGCGACATTATTTTAACTTGTCTGAATGGAAGAAGTGCCATTCAATGAACTAATTGAAAGTTACTACTGATTAATGCTTTGTGCTTTAGAAAGATTGTTTGTTTACTGCCGTTGTTGATTCGTATTTAGAAACAAGAAAATTCAGTTATTCAATGACATTGAAAACATATAAAAATAAATTGCGCAGTGCAAATAAAATCAAAGTCTATCTTGCTCGCATGCAGTAAATCATAGGTATTTGGGTGTGTCACACCAGACTTCAAAAAATATATGTGGTAGTTGAATGATCTTGGCTTGTTTGAAATTGAAAAAAGATATTCTAATAAATTTCCAAACAAAATATCTGCAATTTTTAGAAAAACTTGACCAAGGATTGATATAAGTCGCATGCAAGTTGTAGTAGCTTCAGGCATGTGTTTGCAAGTAGTTACTGACGTCAGTTATACCAAGCCAAATTGTACCGTTTTCAAGTTTTACTACCCGTTTCGACAAAACCAGAACAGGAATGTTGAGCTGTGATAGTTTTAACTAATCACGCATATTTTCAAAGTTGTTACATTAAAATACGATCAGAAATGCTTGTGGGCTTGTATTGCAAAATCATTATTTTCAATACTGCGCTTTTAATAATTATTATAGTATTGCATTATTCTATGTTGTTGCTCAGCGCATTGCTTTTCATACATGGTTTTCATAGTGTTTCATGATCCCTTTACCTTTACAGTACTCTTCAGCTCACAATCTCTTATATAAATGGCATAATCTCTTCTATATTTTACTTCTATATTGCGATTTTAATTCAGAAGTGCCTTATATTATACGTTTTGCTTCTTCCACTTATTGAATGGGCATTTACCTTTTCTAAAATTTCCCAGTCCTATTTGTTTTCCAAGTGATAACGAGGACAATAAAGCTGCGCTTTCGTTATCAAGATGTTGGAGTGCAGCAGCCTATTTAATTTTGAATACATTGTAGTACAGTAGCCTACTTGTTTTCTTTTATTGAACATGCGAATGGTTTGCGTTCAATCATCAAGTGCCATTAATGCAACACATGTCCATTTACAGTGTAACAATGTTACTGTGATAGTGAATCTGGTTGTTATAGTTCCGTTCTATTTCCCGTTGTACTACGTTTCTATAAACAGTTTAAAGTAACATATTAAAATGGCGAGACTTCCTCATCAGTTTGTTTTTATTCAGCGATTGAATACGATTTATTGCTGCTTTTAATTATAAAAGTCTTTGATTTGTTGTTTAGCGTGTTGATTCTGTGTTTATATAAGCGATTGTTTCCTATCGAACTCAATATTAGTCATCTGCGTAATGGCCAATCTATAGTCAACCACTTGACAAGAGTCTGGTGTGTATTTCCGTCTGAAAAACTCAATCGAGGTCGTCCAACTTATTTGAACTATCAACAAAATAAATAGAAATCTATTCATTCATTCAACTTTCAATTTTATTTAAAAAAAAAACTACACAAATAAAGGAATGAAGTTATTAAGAAGAGTGCATGCATTAATCAAGCTAGGAATTCAATCTGTAGGCTATCTTTTAGTAATATGAAATTTGTTCTTTAGTTTATACATTTAAGTGTAGGTTAATTTCCCGTGAGTGGGTTATGAATAAGTGTGTGACCTGGTTAATCATAAGATTCAAATGGAAACTGGCAACAAAGTCAATTAAAACTAATTATAACCTAAATAGTGTTCAACTAAAATATTTCTATCAAGGTTGCTCTTCTATTCTTGGAAGTTTCAATAATAATTCATTTCAATTAACTTAACACCACTACTCCCATTTGTTTTCTAATATATAATTTCTCTGAATGAGTTGATTTTAATTCTATTATTAATGATGTCGAAACTTCATTCAGCATAATAGCTACTAGAAGTTTGCTTTTCTAGGCAATTTTCCAAATTTTCGGATGGGAAAGTATTAGGCTATAATATGAGCTCCTACGAGTTTGAATTTAGTTCTAGTATTGTTCAATCTTATAAAGAGTATATTTTTAGTATTAACTTTTCAAGTGAATTCAACGAATTGCAGTCAAATTAGCATAGTTTGGTGTAATTTTGAGTTTGAGACAGTTTTTGTTGAATTGAATGTGTAAATATTTTCTTCTAACCTTAAACACTGTCGATCTGTAGGCATGGATAGTAGCTTTTCTTGCTGAATTAAATTCCTGGATTTCTTGTTCCATGACACAAATTTGACTGCAAGTCGTTGAATTCACTTAAAAAGTTAATATTAACAACGCAGTTCGTCATGGAACAAGAAATCCAGGAATATATTTTTAGCTTGAACTAAATCAAAACTCACATCTAAATAATTACATGTCATGCTGTAAAATAAATAATAATAATATTACATAGAAAATACAATGGTTTTTATGAATGGTATTCAATAATTTTGTCAAAGTTTGCCAGTAAAGGTAATGCAGATAAAACGCATACAAAATACTTGCAGCGTGTAGTACAGCCTAGTCATGAATATTAAGTTATTTCTTTTGTGGTTTTCAACATATTGCAGCCCTGGACTATGTCTCAAGTGTTGAACGTCCATATTATGAAAATTACATAATGAGCAGGAGGGACTGTACGCCTTAATCAACCTGTACAAATGAGCTTGCACAGTCATATCCTGTAGCCATTCGAAACAGCAACCATGTCAGCCCGTCAGAGACGAAGAGGCAATAGCGTTCACTCAAAAAAACCCATCCACAAGCCATAATAATAACAACTTGACAAAAGTAGCTAAATATTTTACAATAATGTGCCATTGTAGTGTACTGTTATACTGCATAAAGTTATTAGTATAGTATTAAATTCGCAGGAATAGAACAAGCACTGTCAAATATTTGTCAAGAATGTTTATATATCATTGTTTTCATTTAACCCATGTGCACGTGGTCATGAAGTGGACGTCCCTGATGAAAGGTGTTTGTCTGCTTCTGCCTAGAAATGAGTAGTTCACCATTGTTCAGCCGAACACAAGTTTCTACCTTGATGAGATATCAAACACGTCCGTAGAAAACAAATTACAGTTGTAAGAAAAAAGCGCCAACTTAAGGCAATAATAAGAGGTCAGACCTGTTATCTGTTACTACATTTTGCAAGGCCATTCTTGTTTTGTATACTAGCGTCTTGTAAAGTGGTACAGTCGGACTATACACGTACACATGGATAAAGCTTTGTAGGAAACGTGGATAACAATAACAGCAAAATATAATTATCTGCCTATAGAATACTCTGTTTTTCAACTTCGGATTTTGGGTGAGATTGTGGATGGATGTTTACTACCATACCATGTTTGTCCTTGGTTTGAGTTTGAAATTAAAAAAAAAACCGATTGCAGTTTTTTTGTGATTTCAGTGAATTTCATATTCAAAAACTTTTCAGGTGAAGTGGTCTTGATCAATTGTAAACTTGATCTTGATTTTCCCTCCAATCGATCAATACTTGCTAGTCTTCCCGCATTCAATTAAGAAGGACTTAGTTGCTCAATGGCTGAATCCGGACAAATGTCTGTTTAATGTTTATTCTGCCTTCTCTGCTTATTCGTTCTTTTCTCTGTCGTCATTGAAAAAAGAAAAAGCAATCCAATTTGGCAAAATGGAAGTTTTCCTCCCTATAAGGCAGCTTCTATGAAATTGCAGTCTTCATAAAAATTCCTGAAGAGCTGGTATCCAGTCTGCTAAGGTCGCTTCATTGCTGAGAAAATTTTGGTTGAATTTCACAACAATGGTGCAACATTCTTCCATCGACTCTCACTGGCTCACATTGAAGGATTGCTCTGGCATTGGACTTCGAACTCATAGTCTTACTGTAATGCTTTTTGCAATTGCGTGTAATCCCATCTATAAATTCTATTATTTATGAGGTTTAAGTAACTTACAAAACAATTGGAAACAAACAGTTTCGATCATTCTCCATGTGGAGTTTTTTAATTTCACCAATAGAAACAATTTATTTCAAAACAACTGTAATCGTACCAGAGAAATTATTATTAAATTATATAATAGAAAAACGATATTTAATGAACTTTCAACTATGGTACTCTATTTGCCAACATTTAAATTGATTTTCATAATTATTTTGTGAAGTATTGTTATTGAGTGGTCGTCCAACAAGGCTAATTTTATTTGAATTGCTTAACATTTATTTGATTTCAATTTTATTAACTGAAGCGATGTCTTTCATAATATAGGTATATTTTTATAATACTCTACTTGATATAATAATCTGATATTTGTTGCTTTTGTTATATCATAATAAACAAAAACAAATGCTATTGAAAATGAACAAATTGTGCAAAACATAATAATAATTCAAGTAAATAAAATTTAGGTTAGAAAATGGATGTAAAGGTATCAGAATCAAATCTTATCAGGAAACTGAGAAGACTAATTTCTCACTATTCACTACATTGTGCTTTTGTTAATTTTTAATATTATTGACTTGTTGACAAACTCATGTTTGTCCATACTGTTATTTTTATAAACATGGAGGTCCTACTTTTTTATTACAATTTGTTTAATTAATGTTCTCACCTACTGGTTCGATACCAGACTAGTTCTTCATTCTGACTACTTCTTTTTATCACCCTTCCACTGACGCACAATACGGCATTATATTACAATTTTCAAAATATGGGTAGCTCTTATCAGGTTTTGTGAGACTATACCAATTTCAATCATAATTTCTAAATTGTTTACTATCTAGATATTAACTGCGTATATATATATATATATATATATATATATATATATCTGTGTTATATAAAGAGTTGTTTAGGTTAATTAATAGTCTATTTGTAAATAATTATTTTGTTACTTTTTGTCAGATTTTTTCTGTTGCAAGGTGGGTTTCGGCCTGCTGTTTTGAACAGTAAGTGTAGCAAATTACAAAAATAAACACCTATGAAATAAGCATTTTTCATTTGTTTATTTCGCATTTCTGGTTCTGCCAGGTTGAGTTTTTCGTCGTTGCTAATTTGTGTGACGCCCGAGAGCTGATCCAGTCCTAGTGCGTCTTCACAAACATCGTTTGGCGCGGTGCGCACGGCAAAACTAAAAGGCAGAATTTCCATCAAACTGGTTCAGTCTGTTTCTGGTCTCCTATGCGTCCGCTATGAATCTACTCAATTGCGCCGATATTTCCTTGTTTGATTCTTTCACAATCGTAAGTCTTGTCATTTGATTACTATTCTCCTAACCATGGTTTCATCTATCGAAAAGTAACAAATCTAATATCTTGACTTGAGCTTTAAACATCTATCATGGTGAAATTCACATTGATTTTCCTTCGCTGGTTTCACATGAAGCATTTTAATCCCTCATCCTCATTTGAAAATATTTAACATTTATATTGTATAGGAGCCGGACGTCATTCTCATGGATGCTCTATGTTTCCTTATTTATTTATTCATCATAAACTGAACTCATACTAATTTAAAAAATGATGCCAATCTGGTGAGTTATTGTCAGCCTTTACAGGAAAACTGTTGGGGCCAATGTTTTTGTAGCTGAGTTTGTCTACTCGATTATCTCTGGCTTTTCTTCCATTGAGTGATACCCCCTAGATCGTCAATTTTTTCCAAACGTTGTATTAATATTGAATTAATATCGCCGGTGTAATTTCTAGTTTTGAATAGCATGATTGGGTATTATTTGAAAAATGTTTCAGTCATATAATAAATTTGACATTAGTAGGCTTCGAGAGCGATCGCGCTGGCGATGACTGGTAGTTCATTAAGAACGAATAAGTTCAAAGCAGAATATCACCAACTATTCAGTTACTTTTTTGCGCTCAGAGTAGAGTTTATTGGCAAGTGTTATGAAACATATTGTGAATCAGTTACTTATATTTGCCAAAGTGATTCAATTGAATAATGAATGCTATTTCAGCAAGTGTTTTCAATTCAGAAGTCATTAATCATTTAGTTGGCTGATCATACTGTACGTCCAAGTATCAAATTTGTAGGTGCAATACTTTGCCTTGAATTGCATAGACCAACTAAACTATGTGTAAATTCTACTGCATTTTTATCCCTTCTCTTGAAAGAACTTACAAAACAGGTAATGTTTTGGAGCTGCAATATTACGTCAGGTTAATATCAGTTGAAAATATTATCGATAGGTTTTTAATACAAGTTTCACGACCTAACTAAGGTATGTAATGGCGAAAGATAAATCGGTAGTCAATTCTAATATATAAGTCTTAGAAAATTGCAATGCATCTTCATTCAGGTGGGGCTTAGTTTAAATAAATATATATAAAATAAATTATAATTAAAGTTGTTGAGCTTGAAAAAATCAAGGAAGTGTGCAGTCGGAATAATGCTTGCAAGAATTAACTATTTAGGAGTAACTGTGCATTCTAATATATTCGTATGATGAGATAAGAAATTTGCTAAACCTTGTTTATCCTCTTCTCGATTGAACTTTTCTAAAAATTATTGCATCAGTATAAATAATAAAAGTACCAATAATGAACGATTACACACATTAGTGTAGTGTTAATGTAGAAGTAATAGAGTGCCGGTGATGTTGAAAATTTAATTAATTAGATGTTCATGGTGAAATCTCTGGTTCACTTGAAGAATAAAGTGTAACGTTCATCTATGGTTAAGCTTTTTTCCACAGTATTTACTCATTAGATGTTCAGTTGGTTTAGGGAACTATTCAGAATTACTAAGAGAATTTAATCACATTCAATTATATAGGTTATATAAATTCCTGGATTTCTTGTTCCATGACGAACTGCGTTGTTGATATTAACTTTTCATGTGAAATTTAACGACTTGCAGTCAAAAGGTTATATAATTCACATCCGGTAGCATTCAGTCTATGTTAACGCATCACTTAATTTTTATCATTCCTACTGTTTTCGAATATGAAATATGTAAGATTCAATCTTGTCGAAATTATTTCTTAAATTCAATCCTCGATTCAAGTAAACCGACTGTATTATAAATATTTGTTCCATAAACATCATGGTATTAGAATTTTTCATTGAAATCTCATTGTTAGTGTATTACGGTTTTATAACATTCACTTTTCAATTTATAATATGAACTTTTTTTGGTTTGGGTTTATAATTCGATTAAGTTTCAATTTTGATCTAATTTCAACTTGAAAACAGAAAAAATTGCTTTCTCATAGAGTGAATACGATACTATGTTACTTAAACATAGTTGTGCACTGTGCTACATTTTCTATAACATAAGACTGAGTGTAAAAGAGTTATTTTATACAATTTTCAGCAATGTTGGTTTGCGTTTCAAAAAATGATTCTATAAATTTTTTGACAAATGCAATTTTTTAATTTCATCAATTTTATTTATCTCTTTTTAAAACGATTTTCATTGGAGACAGTACTCAGATTATTTTAAATTCCTTCATATCAAGCTATTATTTCCACAAATTTGTGCTCGCATAAAGATCTTTTGTTGATACCTAGCTGTAAAAATCTTTGCAGTTCAATTTGATATTATTTACTGTTTGTTTTCAAGTCAATGGCCAATATAAGCTCAACACAGTCGTTTCAATAATATAATTATAACATACATGCGTGCCAATTTATTTATCATAATAGAAGTATTCTACCGTTGCCAAATGGTTGACCGGATGATCAATGCAGCTACTTTTCATTTCCTCGATCGGCTGCTACTGACCTTGAACGCTGTTTGTAAATTTAAAAGAAAATCATCCAATCTTGTTCATCAAAAGAAACTTTTTATTCAATAGCAATTCAAATTTCAGAATTTTGACTTTGAAATGTGATTTAAAATAAAATAATAAGAATTGATTATTCATTCTCATAGTTTTAAAGCACGAATAGAATGATAATTTCATTCAATTCTTGGATAAACTTTTATTATTATGTAACCTGTTAGAAAACCTGTGCAAAATTTGTCATATTCATTCAATTTAGCCGTATGACTGACAACATTTTATATTAAATTATGCAAATAATAGAAATTTGTAAAGTGTTTTGATCTAGTTATCTAGTATTTCTAGATATTAATTTTAGAAGTCATATTGATGGTCGATCTGCGTTGTTAATATTAACTTTTTGTTGTAAATTTAACGACTTGCAGTCAGTTTTATATTGTGAATATATAATAAATGTACTCACAATATAAAACTGACAGCAAGTCGTTAAATTTACAACAAAAAGTTGAGACCTATCAATTGATCAAACTTGTATTTCTCGTCAAATATATTGATCAGAGTTAATGTGGATACAGAGTTATAATAATACGCTTTATTTGCCAGAACATTGTTTTAATACTGTGTTTTTATTTCAGAGTGATAAAGAACTTGAGAAAAGTTGCACTCTAAACGTGTTTAAATCTGATAGCTTATAATTTATTTTTGTTGCAGATGGGTCCCCACAGCTGTAAGGATTACATGCCGTCTCCAGGCATGGCCAGTAGTAGTAGCAGCAATTCATTGAATGGTGCACATCACTACGAAATGATGGGACTACCATGTGAGTAGCATCTTTACTTCACTATTCCTCACCAGTAGTCAACCCAGTAGTGGTTTGCAGCAGCTCAATTTGAATAACGACAAAAACCAATGCACATCGTTTTGTGAACTGGTTGATCATAACCTGTTAATTTCAACATAATAATAAACCGATACAATGGAGTATTCAAGGACTCGAAGAATTTACATAAAATAAAATAATTATTATTATCAGTTGTGTTGATAGGCATATGCACCATTTAACTTGAGGGAAGTGATAGCCGCGAGCCGTAGCAGGTATCTGTTCAATCAGATAGAGATAAGCTGCGTTCTCGTAGGTCCTGTTTGTAACGGTGACCGATTAGATTGGCCAGCAAAAAAGACACTGTTCTCCCGAAAAATCACTTCCCGGTGGTTCGGAACCCACCTAAAACTGTAGGTCCAACTCATCAATCACCATCATCCACCATCATCCATAGGTCTCAGACCTATGTGGGCTTCATCCTCAAAAAAAAAAACTGCTTAGATTTCTATAAACAACATGAATATGCTTCCCAATTCACAAAAAATGCACATTGGCAGTTCTTGAAAAAGATTCTTGTTTCTTGTTCTTCTTCAACAGATCTCATAATATATCATGCCTAAATATTTTCTCTGTTTTTTACTTCAATTCGACGATATAAAATAAGTCAAGAAAAGATTTCAACACAATCAAAAATGAAAACATCTTCTCTCACTGCAAAAATAAAGTGGATAATTTGGCTAAGCATCGGGCTTTGTAATGACCAATGTTTCAATTTGCACCATCTGTCCAATGTTTTGATTTTTCCTAGCCAAAACTAACTTAGAACTTATAGTGGAAATCTGTTTTAAACCATTGTTATATTTATATTCGACTTCCAAACTCCAAAATCAATAGCGATCTCACTTGGACTATGAGGAAGCTATAGGCTATACCAAGTTTCAAAAGTTTATAATCTTCCTTTCAAGCGCTAGAACTCAGACGGAAGGACGGACAATGGCACGATTTGAATGAGGCCCTATCGGGTCCTTAATAATTATTACTGTTTGATGGTACTGGCTGGTATGCCTAAACCTTCAATGAATGCTACTTCACAGAGGTTGTCAGTGTGTCCTGGCGGTGAAGATGCCTGACCGGTAATTGGGTAATACCTGGTTCGATTCCTGGCGCTGACTGAATGTTTTTGTGTTGTGCCATTTATCGATTTTCATAAGCTTGTTTTATTGCATTTCTCAATGTCCTCAGTAGCTGGAGGTCTTCAGCATAATTTCTATCATTAAAAGTGATTTTGAAATTAATTTTGTATTATTAATAAATATTTAATTTAGTTCTAATATTTCTTGGCTGAATTTGCCATCCTTTGGCAACTTCTCTATTGCGTGAGATTTTTCATTTTCACATAACACACAAAGTAATTGAGTCATCCGTCTTCGTGCATTATCTGGCACAGGTAGCTCAATGCTGGTTATCTTTGGCGTGTTGACAATCTACTGCTCTAGTTGTTGAATAAGTTCCCTTGAACGCGTACATGTGCTCTTTGCTGTTACTACTAAAGGAGTGAAGAATTTAATATATTTATGTGTCTGTTTGTGCTAGGATTATTATAAGATATAGGCCTGAATTTCTGTTAATACAGTATTTGTAAGTATGGAGTACATAGGAATTTTTAAACTTTTTATTCGTCAATGAATACATTTTTGAGCTGGAACTAAGTTCGCGAATACTGAAAAGTCGAATTGTTTGTTCTGCTTTTATCATATCTTTGTCTTATACTAAGTGTTTAGATAAACAATTATCAACAATCATTTTTTAATACTACTCATGTTCAAGGCCATACATAACAGCCCTAGTATTGCATGCTAAATTAGAAAATACTGTTCTAGTGTATTTAGTGTCGCTAAATCATTAGGAAAACTGCATTGTCATGGTCAAATATGCTTTTATTTTCGTGCTAAATTCTATCTGAATCACTCCTGTGATTAAGATTAGGAAAATTGATGGCATCTTGTTTCGTAATGTGTTTCTTAAACTATTAGATTTGTTTTTATGGGTTTAGATTCACATTTAGATACTCAGGTACTTATTCTTGATTATCTCTAATATGTTTGCCTTTACCACTAATAAATTTTGGTCAGTAACTCAATATATTTTACTCACTGTATTTGTGAGTCGAGTGGAAGAGAAGGCTTTTTCCTCAACTTCACCCACAGCACTTCTGTTTTGTGGAATGGCATAAATAAAATCAATTCATCTATCTATCTATCTATATGCTGAATATCTTCTTAATGCAATAATTTTATCATCAGAATGAACACTCTATTATACATTCCCATTATTTTTATATTTATTCTTTCATTCCATGCTTACAAGAAACTCGAGTATTATTTGGAAACTAATTATGGAAATTCGATTGTGTTGTTGCAGCGATGCCTATGCCATGGTTTGGAATGGACATTGGTGGCACTCTCTCAAAGCTCGTCTATTTCGAACCAAAGGATATGACTGATGACGAATCTGATTCTGAAATAGAAACATTGAAAAATATAAGAAGATATTTAACAAAAAACTCAGCTTATGGCTCAACCGGTCACAGGGACATCCATCTCCAGGTTGGTGTAACATCTAATTTCAATACCAATTCAATTAATTTAACCCACATCCTCATCCAAATGAGATACCTCATTTTGTGAATTCATAATAACAGAGTTTTTATGAATTCTAATGGTTTTCAAAATAGAATAATTTTTCAGTATAACATTTGTGTAGAGTAATTGAGAAGAAAAATGTCTTGTGAAAATTCCTGATTGTTTCAACGATGCATTATTATTTTATTGTAAAAATGCTGTCAATGTTTACTGTTTCTTGATACCATCCAGCTCTCCACAATAGAAAATACTCACAAATTCTTATGGAAGAAGGAAGCTAAAAGTACAGTGTAGGTGTAGGAAACATCCCTAATAAAAAATAAAAGTTGTAGGTAATAATCTTCGTCCAGCAATATTACAATATTGTAAATCCAATTCATTCAAAATATTATTCTGTATCATGATTATTGGAGATACGATTGAATTCTATTGGCAATTTAAAAAAATCAAAACTTGATATAAGATTGTTTACAAAAAATAATTTCTAGTACAAAGTTATCTTTCAAGTATCTGCCACACGAAAACGTGATCGAATTCAATTATGAAAGATTACATTTCTATAGAAATTCGTCTTTATCTTGTGTCTTTTGGATTTTGGCCAGTACATTAGTTTGACGCCGAAATCTTAATCTCAGTTGAATTGAGATTATAACTTTTAATGTGAACGGCTTCTTGATGATCTGCGTGTGAAATGCGTATGAACTTGTAATTTGTCAATCTTGTGTTGTGTTCAAATAAAGTTTTTATCAATCTACTTCAAACAAAGTAGACCTATGACCTTTCGTTTGATGATTGTGTTTTGCAAGCAGAATAAATGAGTTGATATAAAAGCCTATTTTCAGCTACAGTTTTGGATAGGAAGCTTCTAAATATCTTATTCTCTTCTGCTAGTCTTTTGATAAATTGCGAAAATTTCGAACTTTTCTAATTGGAGGAGATAACTCCAGTATAAATTCACTACTCACTTTATGTTCGTAATAATTTGACCTTGAGATTTATTGACACTTATTAGTTTTAATTGAAGTTTATCATTCGTCATGCATTAAAAAAAATTAGTTTTATTGCTCTCTTTCCACTCATTGACAGTTGAATGATTGAAATTGTCCATAAAATCTGTAGTTCAATAGACTTTTTAATGATATAATAGTTGTGTGAAGAGATAGAGATGAAAAATTAACTTAATAATAAAATGACAGGTTGTAATATGAATCGAACTACTATTATTGAAAGTTTAATTTACTGGATTAATTATTTGTGTGTGAAACATCAACTATCTTATTCTGACAATAGAAGCTATTTTATAAATTTTGAAAAAGAGCATTTTTGAAATTTGGATGTAACTCGCTTTGATTTTAGTTCTTCATTGCTTGAGTTCAAAGGCTGAAGTTTTGTTATTGTTTCATCATCTACCATTCATCAGTATTAAATAATAATTAACGTTTAGAAACTGACTCTTTTATGCTTCTCACCCAAAACTTTAAAAATAATGTAAAATTCTTGTGTTAGTTTTCTGTTTGAAACATATCTATTTCACAATCTAATCAAGTCTTAATTAATGAAAAATCAAACCAAATAACCTTTTCTCCATTAATTTCCATTTTTAAACTAAATATCAAAATCGTCGTTACGTTACTTGAGTAAGTTTTCTTTGATTACCATTTTTTTTAAACCAAATATCAAAATCGGTGATTAAGTTGCTTGAGAAAGTGTGTTAGACCAAAAGTAATTACTGTGTGCGACTTTCAACTGAGTGCGACTTCCGTGACTTGATAAAAGATGGCTGTTTTTTTACCAATCGCATGTACCTTTACACTTTATCTAAATTATTGCTGTTTATTTAGTACCTGTTTAAAATTATACCACTTTCAATTTATTGGACAACTCCTGTTTCAGATGGATAATGTGCAAGTAGGTGGGAGAACAGGAACTCTCCATTTTATTCGTTTTCCAACATCAGAAATGGGAAATTTTTTGGAGCTCGCCAAAAGCAAAGGCATGGCAACTCTTATTACCACTGTCTGTGCCACTGGTGGCGGAGCCTACAAATTCGAAGATAGCTTTAGAAGGGTGAGTAGTGCTTGTTATTTATCAAATAGTTATGAAGCAAAACCATTACTTACTATCCATAATAAATCATTTTAAGTATCTTATTAAATATTAAAAAACTAATAATAATAATAATAATAATGATATCGTGAGGCCTAGCTTAGTTCTGGTGTTGGAGTTTTTAGATCGCACCTGACCGACAGGCTTAACGTGTCCTCCAAAACACGGGAGGGATCCAAGAAAAAATATCTTGTTCATCGAAAAACTGATAAGATATGTTAGTTGATTGGAAGCTAGGAAGTTAAAATGGTTGATGAAAAACCCATAGATTTCTCAATTTCATATTTATTTTCATTTCTTCAACTACACATAATACACCTTGAATGAACATATCTTTGAGCTCATAATAGATAGTTGATAACAGATGCAGGAAATAACCTTTCAGCATTAATTGTGGGAACACGCTTTTATTGTTTCATTCAGAATAAATTAGATGTTACCGTAGTCGACACACATAATCGTGCATTAATTTGTTGAACTATCGTTGATGACTTACAAATGAGCTTTGAACCGAGACTCCAATAATAGCCAGGAAGTATATATTATATAAATATATCTAAAATTCAAACTCTGTAGATTTATATGCATTTATGTTTTTTTTTTTTGTCTAAATTGTATTGTTGTACAAATTTGTGAAACTATGAGGAATAAAACCTTTAATCAATTAAAAATATAAATCGCCAAGTTTTAGACTATTAATACATCATGTATTTACACTTCGAATCATCCTTCTATTTTTATTCATAAATGATCTACTACTTGAAAATACTTGAAATTGAATATTTTGTATATAAATGGCTCACTTCCCAATAACTGCTCAACAATAGGCAATAGAAGCCTATTTCAATAATTGCTTCATGCTTTAGAACTTTAAGATAGAAAAACAATTCTTTTTTTAATAATTGTGAATTTTAATCTCAACTTTCACAGTATTTGCAAAATAAACTGAAAATTATAATCCTATTCAATTTTCCATACATTTGTATGGCGACTCATTCCTCATGCTATTTTCTAATATGCCTACGGCTTTTAAACAATCTGCTTGGTATTTTACTAAGTGTGGTCTTTTATTATTGATTCATGCAACATTTTATTATGCAATCTTATGAATGAGTACAGTAATTATTATTTACTAATAGTATTTATTTCTCCACCAGGAAGTAAACATGAAACTGGCGAAGTTTGATGAATTGGACTCACTGATCAGAGGAATGCTGTATGTTGAAACTAACAATCCTCGTGAGTGCTATTACTGGGCGAATCCTACAGATTCCGATAGATGTCATAAAGTTGCTTATGACTTTTCCAAACCATATCCGTTCCTAGTGAGTACTTTTTGCTTCCTGTTCAATCTATTTTCATGCTATTCCAATTTTAAAATGTTGTATTGCGTGATGGAAAAAGGGATAAAGCATCATCGTGAAAGTGATCATCTCTAATAGACTGGAAAATTTTCAATTAATTATTACTTGACGTTTATTAATAATGTCAAACTTCATTGTTTGTTAGGCCTGATTAAACTGCTAACAAAAGCTCCTATCAGAATAAAGACGATGGTCAAAGTTGTATGAGCATATTTTTTTTAAACGGTAACTAACTTGACTGGCATGTGAAAATAATCATTGACATTTTATTTTACTGATGATGCCCACATGAGTCTGAGACTAACTAATGAGGTGAATAGTTAAACTAAATATGCCTGGCTGAACGGGAATCGAACACGTAACCGCAGGATTAGCAGAGAGTCAGAGTCCAGAGTCCTGTCAGAGATAAGCGCTCTAACCGAGTACACTTCAGCGGCTGCCAGTTTGTTTTTGTCAAGCTTGCAAAAATATTTTTCTATGATTCACTGAATTCCTCAGTTATTTTTCGTTGGTATTAGTTTTTATAGATTTTTCTCCTCTTTGCAGCTTGTTAATATTGGGTCTGGAGTTAGTGTATTAGCTGTGTACGGTCCGCATGATTACAGAAGAGTCTCAGGTACAAGGTAAGAGCATTGAAAACATTTTTTCATTTCTTTCACATTTCCATATATGTTACCACTGTAACCACGGTATACAATCTATATAGTTGACGTACAGTAGTCGCCACGTAGCTGTGCCCGCCGGCAAAGGGCCAGGAGAGTACGACACTACCTGCGCTGAAAACATTTGACCATTTTCCAAAAAGTTCGAATATTGTTTTAGAACAAAGTTCTTTCTATTAAACTAACCGATCTGCATCATTTTTGTCCTTTGCACTTTCAACGAGAATCTACTCATTACAAAGATATTTTTAATTTAATAAAAACCAGACTTCATTCAAAAAATGTGTTCACATTTCATTCCCAACATAGCTGCTGTCGAACCATTCATTAAAAATCGATGAAACTTTGGTAATATAATAAAAACAGTTCGAGAATGCCATAACCATCGATTAAATCCCATTTCAATCAAAGATTTTCCGAGAATAAGACAATTAATACAGAAAATTTACAAATCGAAATTTTCATGACATTGAAAAGTTATGTATCGAGAAACTTTTTTGTCTTCAATAATTTTCATATACATTCAGCGTATGAAATGTAGAGAATAAATTGAATTTATTTTCTGTGAAAGAATCATCTGACTAGATCTATTGGGTGAGATTTTGCAAAGATTCTAAATACGCGTATCTATGCTCCCTATAGGCACTTTCAACAATACAACAAAGCAACTTGCCATCGCCTGTGCAGCAGACTGACTGATCTAGTTTGTTCAATTCCGTGAATGAAGTTGGACTCCAAGGTTGCAATATCAACTAGTATTTCTGTGAACTGTTGAACTCCACTAATTTTTTTTCAAACGAAATTTTCAGTCAAAGAACAGTAAATACAAATAAATTACTGGACGTGACTAACAAGATGCCTCGCCTCCAAGCAATGCCTTTTAACATTTTATTATGAGCTGAATCATGAATGCGTAGGCTAGCTGATTCAGCTCATTCCGTTCAAACATACGGTCTATCCATCCAAATAATTATATGTTTTCAAAAAAATCACTAGTAAATCAATATTGTGATTTATAAACAATAATTTTATGTTAAACTAGTAGGCTATTATGGAATTATTATTGATTAAAAATTAACAAAATTATTTTCTTGAATCAATTTAGAAAGTCAATCACCCTTCAAAACATATATTCCAATATAGTGTGATTTATTTTCACGTTGAAATTGATATGCTCACATATTCTTTTGACAAGCCAAAGAAAGACAATAGAAAATAATTGTAGTTGAAACATTTTAGATCGATATTTGTTACAACGGAATTTGACCTGTATTCAGTAGCTCAAAAACTGTATCGTGGAATGAACATACATTTTTTTACGAATTCCACTTTATTCAACTCACTAACAACGAAGAGGAGAAACACTTGACCGAAAAGTAAACCCGAATAACAGCCCGAATGCAAGCAATCTGAATGCAGTGTTATAAGTGCACTGACTCAGTAGGAGCAGACAGCAGACAGCGTATGTATGTAGAAAGGCATTGATATCACCCCGCGAACCTTACTTCATCTACAAGGTATTTCAAGGACACGCGGGCACAGCTATGTGGCGCTTACTGTACTTGAACAATCTATGCTTCACGCCAAAAAATTAGGCGGCTCAAAGAAATTGCGGTATAGCTAAAACAAATAACTGACTGCGGTGACAAGCCATGTGACTGCTAGCTTCAAAATTGTGGACTAGGCAATACTGTACGAGTAGTGTTGTCAATTCATGCATTGAGGTTGGTGATTCTCTACTATCAGCTGCTGGCATGTTCCCATATCTGGCAGCACCGCATTTCCCCAGAACCGCCGAATTTGGTGGCGTGAACTATAGTCAACTGATGTTGAGAAATAGTTTAAAAGCAGAGAAACGAACAACATGTGTTCGGTAGAACTATAATGAAGTTTGAGCAAAACTAGGTTAACGATAATGCCAGTCTGAACACTCTAAGCATCTGCGTGTTCAAAAAGCAAGATACTGTAGAGCAGGCAGATGCACAGAGTGTTCAGATTATCATTAGCGTTATGCGCAAAGTATATATTACATGTACTCGTAGAATAGAATAAGAAATAAGCGTTCGTTTGTTTATTATTGGCAGGGAGACCTATACCTGTCAGGTAGCTCCAAATATAGCAAAGAAACGTGTTCAGAAAACATGATCAACCTAGAAGTTTATGTGGGCTCCGAGTTCTAGAATTGATCGATATGATAGTACACTACTGAAATTATTGAGAATTTGGCAATTCAATAATAATATTTGTGTATTTTTTACAGCTTAGGAGGTGGTACTTTCCTTGGCCTATGCTGCCTCCTGACAGGGTGTAATTCATTTGAAGAGGCTATTGAATTAGCGTCGGGTGGTGATAACTCGCACGTTGACAAGTTTGTCAAAGACATTTATGGGGGCGACTACCAAAGGTTTGGACTTCCAGGCGACCTTGTTGCTAGCAGGTAAATATTGGTAGTGTTCATAATATGTTATTAAAAGTTATGACGGTTTCAGTGCTAAAATGAATTGAATTATCCAATTCGAATTTCGCGATTAAGTTATAAAATGCTAATTGATAATATTAGTCTAAGAAGCTAGTCACAATTGAGTAGCCTCTCAAGTATTATTTTCCAATTGAATTGAGCGAGGAAAAGATTACAGATTGTTGTTAATAAAATATAGCTTCACTCTTGAACTTTGATTCTTGCCGAACAGTCATGTTCTGTATGAGTTATGATTAACTTTATTAATATTTTTCACGGAAAATATTTTTATGACAGCAATAATTTATTTTAATAATATACATTGTTTTGATGATTACTATAATTTTTCTGTTCAATAAACAACATAATCATTTTCTAAAGCATTTCCGACAAGAAATTTCACTGTAAAAGAGTGAGTTTGGTATAAGTACAATACTCATTATTCATTTCTATCAAACTGATTTTGTCTGAACCACTTTGATCGATAACTCATTATTTATTTATTTATTTCAACAAAGCACACAACAAACAGAAATTATAAAACGCAATACAATTTTTGTCAAGTGACTTTGTCCTTTGTCAGTGCAGCAGAACAGCAAGAAGCCTTGGTATGCAGCACGGGGGTGGATGTCAGTAGAAATTAATTTTCGGGCAGTGACCTCAATTGTCTTCTGAAATTAGCAGCAATCTCATTAGATACTATGATAATTGATTTCCATCAATTTTTTTCCGTACTTTACTACTAACACCTCACAAAAAAGTTTTTCAAACGAATCATTTCCCAGCTCTATGATGATGGGAATAATTTATACAGTCATATTTCATTCCTCTCTTACACATTCATAAAATTTCTTCAATAATGATATGATACATTACAATTTTTATGATATATCATATTTTATACATTTTTCATATCCATACATCTTCGCTCCACAACACGATCATAAAGACTTTTTAAACGATGATGTGATATTTTATCCAGTTTTGTATCTCCATTTGGATTTTAAGTTTCATGGGTCTGTACAGCTTTGGGCAGATGAATTCGAAGGAGAAGCGAGCTTCAGTGTCAAGGGAGGACTTGGCTAGGGCCACGCTTGTCACAATTACCAACAACATCGGATCTCTTGCCAGGATGTGTGCAATCAACGAAAAAGTGAACAGGGTATGTAGATAATTATTGTTTTAATTTGTATTGCGTTAATAATTTGAAATCTCAGAAAATGTTTATAATTTTCTATTAACTTTTATCTTAAGCAGCTTTCAATTGTGGAAACCTTCCTTAACAGGCAACTTTTTACTAACGGCTATTTCGTGGCTTGAAAGAAGCAGCTCAAAAAAGGTTAATACAGTCCTTAGAATTATTATTTTCCTATTTTACAAAAGTGAATATCTTTTTAATATACAGTACTAAACTGATATGCAGTGTTATATAATATGAATTTGAAGGCTTTGCACTTGGTTATGCTCATTCATGGGACACGATGGATTATGTGGTAAATGAACCTTTCTTCGAAATCCATTAAATGTTTGCAGCCAGGAAAGGCATCAGGCTGTGATGAGATTCACTCCCCACCGACCCTAACATGGGATACAGTGAAGAATGATGATATTTTACATAGTCTTACTCGTATATCATAGTAAATAGCCAATCTATTATCCTTGGAAGCTCTTCACTATACAATCATCTTGTTTAATTTAAGATAATGTGTGATATGGAAAATTGTGTCTCAGTTTTCAGCTGTAATCTTATCATTATTATTTCAATGTTAGAATTTTAATGAGATCAAACACCTAAAATAATATTTAGCTGATTTCTCACTAACATACTGAAATACGTATTGTGAATTGTATGAAGTACTTTTTTTTAGATACTGTTTGCTGAAATCCTCCTGACTTTCTCTGAAAATTCAACTATTACAGTACATCTGCATCCATATGCTCATCATCTAAGTCAAGAAATACTAATTTAGTAATATCTCTATCAAACAGAACATTTTGTAAAATTGAAGTCATTTTTTCAACATTTTACTAAGCCACATGTTATTAAAGTCAATTAAGTTTTAAGCTTTCTCTCTCAAATCATGATGTTTTATGTATCTGCAGGTAGTATTTGCCGGAAACTTCTTGAGGGTGAATCCGATTTCCATGAAACTCCTCGCTTATGCAATGGACTATTGGTCCAATGGAACACTAAAGGCACTCTTCCTTGAACATGAGGTAAATTGATTCTTCAAACATCGTTGATTTTACGCATTGTTTCTTCCTCAATTGTTATATTCATGTTGATTCAAATGATTGAGATTTCATTGAACAGCTCCATTATTGAATCTACTACTAATTATATTGTATAGTAGAAACGCATTTGTTGAAAAGCCACTCATACATTTTTAACCGACTTTCAACAAGAAGGAGGTTCTCAATTCGACCTGTTTTTATGTTTGTACATCGATTACTCGATCACTATTGAACCGATTAAGTTATTTTTTTTTTTTTTAATTTGCAATGTCTAATATTTTTTCCTACAGTGCACTAACTGTAGCACGCAAAATAGTCTATTCCTGCACCAGTGCGTGAAAGTAAATTTCAGTGCGCGAAAGTACTTTTCCGCACTCTAGATTTGCAACCTAACAACACAAAATAGTGAGCATGTAATACGCAGGTTCCCTATTCTGCATTCAAAAATAGGTTGGTTACTCTGCTTCACCTACGAAATATTCGTTGAAGTTGTTGAAATCGATTTGATTCGAAGATAGGTTATGTGAGGAATTGCCAGGTTATGTGTGTCCTGTTTTGTTCTGTTTAAATTACTTTATATGTTACTGTAGGAAAAATTTAATGTGTAATTCGAGTGCAAAATATTGTTTCTGCACTCGAGCTGTTTCTCTTGGTGCAGAAAACCCCCATTTTGCACTCTAGTTACACAAATAGCTATTTTATCACTCCGTTCTATGTTATTTTTAAACTATTTATTAAAACGTCTTGAATATCCATGAAGTCTTGAAGTCTGCACTCTGATGCAAAATAATTCGGTAAACTATAATTTCTTTTAAAACAAATTCTTTACTCTGTTTTCAGGGATACTTTGGTGCAGTCGGCTGTTTGCTGGCATTCAATGAAGAAGTCAGCTGAAACAATTCTATAGGAAATGATTTTGCTTGTTGCATTGTGGTATTTATTGTAGAGTTCGAACTCAGTGAAAAATGAAACTTCGCCAAGAACGAAGTCGCTTGTGGGACACTTACAGCTACAAGTTGATAAAAATGTGATATTTTCTTATCTATACGCTCCCTCATTATTTATCTCTCAATAGGAGCTCTTGATGGACATTTTCCTTAAGTATCATCTGTCAAAGATTTTTAGTATAGGATTAAAACTAATTTATTTATTTTATCATTATAGTTTATTTATATCGTAAATGAAATTTATGAAGCTTTAAACTCATTCAAACTTGAAATATATTTTACATGCCTCTGTTAAACACATGTTTTATGAATTCACTTATTTCAAAATATTGGGGATTTGAACCAACCTATTCCATCCCAAATAAAATTTAAAAATGTTGACAGTAACACTGTTTTTTTTAAATAATTATTATAAACGCTACATAATTTGCTAAAAACGCACTAAACTATTGTCATGTCACAAGTATAATTCTTGTTGAAAACTTGCAGTATTATTCTGTCACAGAAAAATTTAAACAACTTCAAGTGATTTAAAAGTAACATGTTGAATGAAATCCAGTAAATTCTTGCAAACTCATATAGTTATGTTGTTTCTTGTCCGGCCGCTTCTAATGATTTAAAATGTGCATAGTATAGGCAACTTGAATTCGATAGAAAATGTTCTGAAGAATTCATAAGAAATACTTGTCTATACATGTACATGACACATTACTGTACATATTTTTCTCAGAATTCATGATTCATGATCAACGTACAAATTCCTTTTTTATTCTCAGGCAGCTGCTGGATTACTTATTTACTAGTACGCTTATGCAATATGTCACATTTATTATTATTTCTGTAAAAATATTTTATAGGAATTCCATTCTGATCTATCTGACTTTAAACCCATTTTATTGTTATTGATCCTTGAGTTCGATTGATGATTGGTTCATTTTTCAGTACTTCTCTCTCATTTCCATCATGATTTTGCCATTGATAAAAAGTGTGGCTGATGGTTCCCCTCAGTATTCATTTTAGCAAGAACTGTGTTTCATTTTTCCAAGTATTTTAAACATTTTGTTGCAAAAACGCATTAATCCATCCAGTTTATGCACCAGTTGATATTGCTTGCGTATAAGAAGTTGATTACATGATACTTTTGAGAACCCTTTTTAATGAAAACAATGGAAAATAAGATGAGAAGCTACATTCCACGTATCTTAAGAAACATACTAGATAGAGTAATCAAACAATAGTATAATAATTTTAATATCATCATTATAATCGTGATGTTTTATACTGAAGATAATATTATTGAAAGCACTTTTTAACGAACGAAGAAGTTCATATATGTTGTTAGTTTCAAAATTTACTTTTGACATATTTCTGTTGAAAACTTTCCAATTCCATAAAACAATTCCCATTGGCACTATGTTGTGTAATTCTATTTTTTTATTGTTAACTATTTATGATTTCTCTATATTTATTATTTATAATTTCTTATATTTATAGTGTTAATTTATTTTAGAATGAAGATAAGTGTCAAGTGTACGTGTTTGTAAAGTATCAATTTTAATGTTCTAATTATATCTTGGAATCTTAATAACGTGTGCATTCAAAATAATGTTTGCTTAATTATTGTAAGCACTCTATATCAAAGTAAAGTTATTGACATCGCTTAGTGTGTTGAATACATAGCTAAAAAATTTATATTCCTCAACAGTTGACCGCATGGTAATAAAGAAACACTGTTTCTAATTACGTTGATTAGCCGTAAATTGTAAAAATATGATAAAACTAAAATTTTTTTCTAAACAGTTTTAAATTATTAAGAACAGGAACCAATCTTTCATTTTCTTGAATGTATGAAGCTTCTGTAGAAATATATACCGCGTGAAATAATGAAGCTCATTCATATTTTCATGAATAATCAATTTTTCCCTTATGATTTGATCATATTTTATTCACACTTATTGATTTTCTGTATCAAGTGTAAAAAACCGTAGGCTTCACTTTAAATTTTACACAAAATAATTAGGTGTCAAAATGACATAATACTTGAATATTCTTGGGAGTGGTACATAGATTTCAAATAATATAGGACATATATTACTTATATATAGTTTCTTATTCCGTATACCAAAGTGTTTTTAAGAACTTTGAATTATATAAATTACTAAACTTGAGCAATTGAAATTTATTTTCTTTACTCATTATATGTTATGTAAATTGATGAGTAGAACATCATAGTTATATGGAATGTACATTATTAGACAGTGTACATTGCTTTCAATTATTGTACAGTGAGATTTTTATATACATTTTCGAATGAGTTCGATTTGATAAAGTTCACTTTGTTGAATTTGTTTACAGTATTGTTAACAGTTAGGATGTTGTTGTAATATTTTATGATTTTACAGTGTTGAATTTGACAGATAGTACTTGTTATCGCGGTTTTAGTTGGTTTATATAGTTTATTTCTATACCATTGGTAAAATACGATATAATGTCTTATTGAATGTTGCGTGATCGTCACTGGTCTCAAATTGATACTATCAGCTATTTTTTATTTTGAGGAACATTTGTTTCGGCTTATTCTATTCCGAATTGTATACTTTCACAGGCGCTTATAAATTGCATGTCTCACTATTGGCTATCTTTATTGCATCTGGTTTCTGGTGAAATGTTTCATTCAAGTTTAGGCTTAGTTTTTTGATAGTCTGCAATTTTTTTATCAACTGAAATTGTTAATGGCACTAGGTGATTTTTATCACATCGTATTTTCAAAACGATCAATGATTTTTTTAAATTTGTTTGATCATTGCTTATTAATAGTTAGTTAAATAATTTTTTCCTTTCCCTAATAATTATCAAATAATTTTCTTCTCATTAATCTTATGTTCTCTTATAACTGCTCTTCATATCCATCTAATTTTAAATGTTAAATCAACTCTCATATCGATCACACTCTTAATTAAAACTCCTTATCAATTAAACAAGAGATTAATGTTAAATAGATGAATCGTTTATAAAAATTAGTACGGTAAACTGTGTCATTTTCATAATATCGTATTTTCATAAAACGAATGCGTTTGTGTTGGAAACACAATTTCTTTAATAATATATTATTATGGATGTAGAACTAAGATGAATTATCGTTGAATAATCTGATGAATAATCGCATGCATTTTTATATAGTTTATATTATTTTACAACTAATTTTTATCATGGTTGTAGGATCTAGTCCTAATTTGAACGTTCTCACTGTTATAATTATTCAATTTGGACCAGTGCACTATTTACTAGGAAGTAGTTTCTGGTTATTTGTTATTAATATCAAGTTATATGATCATAATTCAAGATTTTTAGTTATTCTTTCTGATGTAGATTATTTTTGGAACATTAAATAGGTTTTTAACATTCCACTGTGAACATCAATAAATACGTTTTGTTATATCTTACGGACAGTTTTTATCACCTATCCAGACCTTCTATCCATAAAATAAAATTTGCTACAATTCTCTCTTTGTAAGTTAGTTAGAAGTTATTTAATGATGAGTATTTGATTCGTAATGCAATTATTCAAATTATTCGGGACTAAGTAAGTAAATTTGATTATTGAAATATACGCCATCAATTCAATTCTAATGAATTCATGAAATCTAGGTCAGGATTTGCAATCAGATTCGCTTCCGTTCTAAAAGTAGCCATTTGAATTCATTGCTTTTCTGAAAATGATAATCTCAGCTCTGTTCAGCGGGGAAATCTTTCAAATGATTCTGTTTTCTGAATCCGATTAAGGTCGTACGAAATTCCTGGAATGAACGATTGAGAGCTGTTATCAAAAAGCGGTCATGAGCCACTTTTCTTACTGGAATTCCCAGGCGCCAATGCTATCAAGGATATTTATGTCAATCTTATCACAAAATGTTAATGGGAAGTTTACTACTATTTCACTGATGAAAAAATTTATTTGTCACGTGATTTTGATAGAAAAATATTGTTACAGGTTATGAATAATATCTATCTAAAATAATGCTGGCAACGCTTAAAATTTACACTCGCACTTTATTTACACAAATTATCCACAACAAGCACTAATCAGTTGTATCTTACTCAAAATAAGCAATCAGAAACAGATAAATCGATAATGTTAAGCTAATGGAAGATTTGCTATATTACTGTACAAAAATCGATCACTAACTGTCAAAAGGACGATTAAATATTAAATAATAACTGTCCAATAATTCAAGAAGAAAAGTCTAAAAATAACAATTATAACTTACGTAGCACAAGTCTGTATTACAATAATAGCTAAGAGTATGAGTCCACTTGTATAAAATGTAAAGGAAGTCTCACTAATACAAACACAATATACTGTGGCTATCACTCTCAACACAACAAACGTTTGTTTAAAACGGTCTGAATAAATTCTCACTGAAGACTGTCACTTGTTATGTCAACGAAGTTGAAGCAATGAATGAAATTCATGTTTACCGTTTGATTTAAATATATTTTAAAATGATCCAGAACGACGGAGAGGGTTCTATAATGTTCTATCAAATTCTTAAGTAAACAAATATGGATTCTCCCATTTTCTAGTCCATTCCATAAAATTCTAAGTAAAAACTCTAAAGATATTTAGATAAACCGCGAGGAGAGTACGGGGGAAAAGCAAACAAACACGCTGCCTTCTGCAACCGGAAGATGTATCGACACAGCGGTAATTACGTTGAAAATCACTGTTCCCTCTTTCATGCCCCGTCCTTGTGAATTGGTGATTAGGCTTATTAATAATTACATAAAATCTTACAAAATAATCTTTTATCAATTCTCGATTGATAATTAAGAGTCAATTGGGAAATTATTGATTGAGCGCAGATTCTATGAGAAGTCATTGTTTATCAGGCCCAGCCTATTTGACGTCCAAGCCAATACAATCTGCTGGCTGTATGAAGGTTTGTGTGTGCTTGTCATTCGGATAGTTGAAGAAATGAAAATTATTTCACTTGAAATTTAATTCTTAGAATTAGTAGTAGATTTATTGAATCTATGAAGAAAACCAAAAATTAATATTTCAACTGTTTAAAATTTTTGTGGCATCATGATCATGAACACTTGAATATTGTAACTTGAGTAGGTAACACTTGAGTGTTGATTACTCACCAATATAAATAGCATTCAATGTCAGTATTGAGTATTTTACTATTTTTTTCACGAAATTTATTACTTCTAAAAAATATGGATGACTTATCAGTACATGAATATACTTTTTTTTAATAATGCATGCCTTATTGTTGCCTGAGGTGAGATATTTTGTTCATTTCAGTTACAAACTAGGCTACATTAATAAATCTATGCATCTTTTTTTAATTAATAACTGCATTGCATATCTGCATTTGACTGCAGTTGCTTTGTAGTAAGTACTTAGTAGACGAACTATTTAATCATTTTTCTATACTTTTTGTCCAATAGTGTGTGAAAAAGGTCCGACGTTACGATGATGCAAATAAACAATTTATTGCAGTAATTTAATAAACAATTAATTTCATTGCAGTCGTAAAATATTATATATTAACTGTACTCAATGAAATAAATAGGCCAAATTGACGAACGACAACAAACTGCAACCCATGTGCCCCATCCAAGGTATGCCCTTCTTGTCTCATAGCTTCTATATGACTGATTGTAAAGAAAAAGAAATTGAAGCTCTGATTAAACATATTTAAATGGTAAGTGAGACAGTTGATACTTGTACAAGATTGTAAGCATATTATTATTATTATTATTATTATTTTTGAATAAAGTATATCTCCATTTTACTGGTTAAGAGGGAGCATTGGCGAAGTTAGCAGTATGACACCCTTTCTATTTTGGAATATTTAGGAAGCTCCTTACTATTATTATTATTATTATCATCATCATCATCATCATCATCATCATTAAAACTTTTTCTATTGACAAGAATGCATAATAAACTTATATCCAAGAAACGGAGTATCCAAGAATCCAACGAATTAAATAATAGCCTAATAATAATTATTAATATTATCATCAATTGTGCTGATAGGCAAGGTACATTTTAACCTTGCTATTCAAAAAAAAACTTCAGTTTCTATAAACATCATATTTTTATTGCTGATGATACCCACATGAGTCAGAGACTTGTGCGTGGGTAATGAGGTAAATGATAACACATATAGATGCCAGACGGAGGAGCGGGATTCGAACCCACGACAGCAAGCTGAAGTTGTGACGCCCCAACCAACTGCGCTAAGCGGCCAGCCAATTCACTTAATATGCTTACCAATTCTCAAAAAATGCATATCGGCAGTTCTTGAAAAAGAGTTTTGTGTCTTCTTCTTGTTCAACAGATCTCATAATTAATATCATGCATTAATATTTTCTCTCCGTTTTTTTTCAATTCGACGATTTAAAATAATACCTATAAAAAAATATTCCAACACAATCAAAGATTAAAACGTCGATGCTTGCACTGTAAATAGATGGGCTAAGCATCAGCGCTTGTAATTTTCAATGTTTTGATTTTAAAATGTAAACAGCAACAGCTGGCAATGTTTTGATTATCACTAGCCTGAACTAATCCACAGCCTATAGAGGAAATCTGCTTAACATAATAATTATTTTTATATTCGACCCCAAACTCAAAAATCAATAGAAATCTCCATTGGACTATGAGGAAGTTTCAAGAGTCTAGAATCTTCTTTTCAAGCGCTCAGACGGACGGACAACGGCACGATTTCAATAAGGCACTGACGGGTCCTCAATAAATTAAGTATGTTACATGAAACGATCTTCTATTCCTATACAATCTCGTTCTGAATGCTCGGTGCAATCCATGCTTGGAGCCTTCACGAATTAATCTTAAAAACCTAACAAAAATAATTTTAGATTACTATTGTAGCAAGTCTAGCGGAAGAAAAATGTTTATTTTAAAGTTTTTTCACTACAAAGAATACTCTTCCAAAATCTGTAAACTGAGGCAGGTACGTCTAGGTGATAGCTTTAATTTTGTCTTCAAATTAGGTTTTTCCTTTTCTATTAAAACATTTATTTCTTATTGCAATTTTTTAAACGGCTCGTTTTTTTAACAATAGCTTCAATGAAACTTTTGTTGAAAGATATAGTCTCATTACTGTAATAGGTTTTTTTAGAAGGAAAATTAGCATTCTATATTCATTTAAATTGGTTTTCGATTTCACTAAGCACCTATAAATTCAAACTAATTTAAAAAGACTTGACAATAAAGGACACAATAATTACCTAGGTAGTGTTATTGTCCATCTCTGAATCTTCAGAGTTATTCTATCACATAACTTAAGCCTTTGAACAATTATCTCATGGAGCTTCGAATAATTACTTACAGTGCTAATTTTCTCCATTATGAGATTGATTTTTTGTCAAATAATTATTTACCATTTGTAACATTGACTTTTTCGACCATATCACAAATCATAAATACAAATTCTACTGAGGATATAAATTAGGCAATGAAAGGTAGATTAGGTAAAATGATAAAAGGTAAATAATAATAATAATAGTAGGCTAACAATAATAGAATAATGTAGGCCTATTATAGTGAAATAAAGATGAAAGGATATCTTTTTAAAAGAGTGAAAAAGAAATATAGGGTTTTTATGCATAGCGCTACTAAGAGAATAATAATTTCCATAGTGCGCAAATTCAATCCCAATTTGAGAATCGTTTTGTTACAAATTTAGAATAATAGACTGATAAAGTACTGTAGTTGGAAGTTTGGGCTTATCAGCTTCGTGGAATTGCATGTGCTCCAAAATCGGACATCCATTGCCTGCATATCATTTTATCCAGACAAACTTCCGTTGGCACACATTTGATATTAATTTATTACCACTTTAAGACTAATTTTATAAGTGATGTGAACCAGTCTCTGGCTTGCCATTAGTTGTCGTTCTTTACAGCAGGATTGATCTAGCTCTCAAAGATTTAACTATTTACCAGTAAAGTGTGTTAAAAGGTTGATTGCTAGATGTTCATTGAATGTGCTTATAGTTTCTCTACTTTCAAATAGTTATACTTTATAAAATTTTTCACTAGTACCCAAATTGTATTCGCTGTTTTTAAATTTGACTTGTTGTACAACATTTTTTAACGTATGAATGGATATAAAGGGTCAAACTCCCAGTTGAGCCTATGAAAGGTTCAATTAGGTTCACGTAATCATGTTGAAATTTTTAGTAATTATATTTTCGGTAGGCATTTTTTCAGTCTCATCAATTGTCAACCGCGGCAACAAAGATAAGTTCAGCCAGTATGACCAGAGAGGCGCAAATGAGGATCAACATGATGGGAGAGACAATAAGGATCAGAATGGGTGAGTTGTGCAACTTTTATCTATTTATTTCAGTACAGTACCGTATATGAATTTGAGTAGTCTTGGATTAAGAATACCGAAACAATAAAAAAATTCATCCAGCTTGAAAATGTCACAAATGAGTAAATCAATAATAATTAGACTAATTTGTTTAGGTCATTCAGACTTTTCCAATAACTTTTAAAGATTGTTTTCCAAATTACTATTGATAGATGATGAATTTAGATATTCAGGAAACAATATCTACAGGCATTCAAAATAATATTAGGTAATGGGCTATTAAATACGAATTGAATTTCTTGTAAAAGAATGACTATTTCTTGGAAATTGACTCATGTATTCCGATTAAATGAGATTATAAATTAATGAGGAGTAGTAGATGGGAATAAATTTCAAACTGAGATAATAATGAAATGAGACTAATTATTCTTTATCATTTAATATTTAACTCAATCATGAAGGATTAATAATCAATTACGATTAATATTATCGAATTCAGTGTTGAAGTTTGTCAAATTCTTGCGTACAATTCTTGGCATGGTTTTCTTACACATAAATTAATTTTTAAAAGCTTTCGGTATAATGAATTTATATATTAAATATTTATAGTAAAATCAACGACTTGCAGTCAATTTTAATTGTGTATAAATGATATTTCTACTCACCTTTTGGTCAAACGTTTTCGAGTCATGAAGACTCATCTTCAAAGGTGTCCTAGATTGGTTTTTTAGTTAGAAGAATGGTGGCTTTTGTATGTGACCAAAAAGTTTGTGTGATTTAAAATTTAATTGATCACATTATACAAAAACCACAGTTCTTCTAACCAAAAAAACTGATTTAGGACCCCTTTGAAGATGAGTCTTTATGACTCGAGAACGTTTGGCCAAAAAGTGAGTAGAAATATTTATTCACAATTAAAATTGACTGCAAGTCTTTGAATTTACTATAAAAAGTTGATATTGACAACGCAGATCGTTATAGAACAAGAAATTCAAGAATTTATATATTTTTAATTTTTAGAGTTTTTACCAAGAAAAAGCCGAAAACTATTAACAAAACTTGTTGAAATTTGTTAATAATCTAGTAATTCAATTGATAAATATTGTCACATGCACCATTACAAGGTAGTCCTGTGATAATTGTTTGATGGCAGGACACATCTACAGTTGAAGGACTACTGCTACTGTCAATTAATATACTTATTCGAGTATCAAATTTGATTTTTCAAACAGTGATACAATAATTATTACATTATTTCTGTTAATATTTTTTTATCAATATTACTAGGATGACTTGATTTTTCAAGCATTGATATAATTACATTATTTCTGTTAATGTTTTTTTAATTAATATTACTAGAATTACAGCAGGATAATTGCACAATACAATACTGAATCTCAGACTGATACATAATTACCGTATTGCGTCGAATTTAAGTCGCAACTTTTGTTAGTAGCCTATCAATAGAAAAAAACATGGTACGTTTCAAATTCGATGGCTTGGTAAATTTGATGCATTACGCAGGCCTTATAAATTACATGTGGGATATCAGAGACTAGATGCTTGTTCACGTGTCTACTGAAGAAATAACTGGAGGCCAGTAGAAATTTATACTTATTGCGTTCATAATAAACATACATAACTGGCAGAAAGCTGAAGTGCTAAAGAAGCTTGTAAGTTCTGTTTTTAGTAATAAGCTGACTATATCTATATTGAACATCGAAAGGGTAATAACAATGAATAATAAGGGGTAGAGTACATTGAAACAGTAGACCTGTATTCATTTGTCTACAACGCCACAAAATTTGTCAGGTGCATCTTAAATTCGATGCAATATTTTCCTTCCAACATACTGCGTATTTGTTAGATGTTTGTTGACTTCTATGGCGTCTTAAATTCAATACCTACACAGTAGCTATATTTCATAAATTACATACAATAATTATATATTAATCACTCATTGAGTGTATTGCACAATGCTTATTATAAGTGAATATTATAATTATGTAGTAACTTATATCTTAAAAACGTTTAGATCGTGTATAGAAAAAAAGACTCAACTCAACTCAACAAACTCTTTATTCCTCATTTCGTTTACAATGACAAAATAAATAATGATCAAATTCTATCAGTTCAACATCAACTGAAATTGAAAAAATTGTTAAAATTTATGTTATTTATTTATTTTTCTAATGAAACAGTTAATTACTAAACAGCTGTTAACTAGTTAGGATCAGCCGATAAACAGTTCAACAGTAACTTAAATATAGAGATACTATGAAACAACTTTTAAAGGTTGTAGTTATTATTATTTATGGTTGAAATGTTTGGTTGAATATATTTTTTCGTTTCCAGTGCAAGAGAAAAAAACATTTTATTGAATGAAACTTTGAAGAACATCTCTCTTTATTCTTTAGACACGTAAATCGCATGATAAATATTCAGAGCATGTTATTTTCAAATAGAAATATTCAACTTTAAATTGATAACATTTAACTTGGTTAAATGCATTAGAAATCTTGTAAATGATGGCTGGACACCATGTATGGTATAAGCATCTTTGATACTGCCGTTTAATTAACCGTTTTTTTTCACAAGTTAGTTTGAAGTGACTGACAATTGAATAAACTGACAAATATACATAAACAGAATTTATTAATTTCGAATTCCTTTAACTGCTATTACTTTATACTGAAGACTTTATACGGGCCGATATGGCCAAGTTGAAAAATGAATGCTGCTGTACAGAAGGGTCTCCATGGTCTAGTGGTTAAGGGCGCTCAACCGGCAATTGAGAGGTCCGTGGTTCGATTCCCGGTGGTGACTGATGTTTTTGTACAGTAGCATTCATCGATTCCCATCAGCTGTTCAATGCTGTTGTCAATATCCGCCATTGCGGAAGTCTTCAGTATAAAGTAATAGCAATTAAAGGAATTCGAAATTAATAAATTCTGTTTATGTATATTTGTCAGTTTATTCAATTGTCAGTCACTTCAAACTAACTTGTGAGATACGAGCCGATATGGCCAAGTTGAAAAATGAATGCTGCTGTACAGAAGGGTCTCCATGGTCTAGTGGTTAAGGGCGCTCAACCGGCAATTGAGAGGTCCGTGGTTCGATTCCCGGTGGTGACTGATGTTTTTGTACAGAAGCATTCATCGATTCCCATCAGCTGTTCAATGCTGTTGTCAATATCCGCCATTGCGGAAGTCTTCAGTATAAAGTAATAGCAATTAAAGGAATTCGAAATTAATAAATTCTGTTTATGTATATTTGTCAGTTTATTCAATTGTCAGTCACTTCAAACTAACTTGTGAGATACGAGCCGATATGGCCAAGTTGAAAAATGAATGCTGCTGTACAGAAGGGTCTCCATGGTCTAGTGGTTAAAGGCGCTCAACCGGCAATTGAGAGGTCCGTGGTTCGATTCCCGGTGGTGACTGATGCTTTTGTACAGTAGCATTCATCAATTCCCATCAGCTGTTCAATGCTGTTGTCAATATCCGCCATTGCGGAAGTCTTCAGTATAAAGTAATAGCGGTTTTTTTTCTTATTGGAACAGCAAAATTGATTTGTCAACTTCTTATTGTCTAGCTGTTGTAACATGTGAGTTTGAAAAAATGACATGTGAATCCTGTTTTAATCTGTTTTTTGTGAGAGAAAAAATAGTACCTAGTCTTATCGTTGTTTTCAATAGTAGAGTTTGATTTGTACGATATTGGACGAATCCTATACGCATTGAATGTGTCTCCAGGATGAATATTTTCATATCAAATCAAACCTTAGAAAATGATCTCTAGACGATGCTGATTTCCAGCGATGAACAATTATATTTACTTTGAAAACAGATCACCACATGATGGATTTGGAGATCAACAGTTCTTTTGGGATGAATCTCGTGAGCCGCTATTCGATGGTAAAGATAAAGATCACAGCAGTCTAGTAAGCTCAGTTGACAACGACTCTCCTTACATATGGAAGGATTCTTCGGAGGATTTACACAAAGATTCAAAAATACATATGATCAAGGATAAAAGCTATTCGGTGAAGACACAGCACTACAAGTACGATCAATATTATTTCCATGTTTTTGCGTATTTACTTCTATTTGTTCTCCATTACCATGTGGAAGCTCAAACCAAGGCTAGAAAACAGATAGAAGACATAGTGATTAACTTGTGAAGATTAACATTAAGCTCAATCAAGGTAGAATGTCTTATGCTTGTTGCAACATGCAATAAGTTACAAGAAATGTTCCAAAACAGTAACTTCTTTAAAAAAAATATATATAGATCTATATATTACTCAGTCACTTATATCAGAACTTTATTATTTATTCACAATATATTTTTCTAATTAATTACTCTAGAAGTTATACATCGGTTCTATATCACTTTCAGTTGGACACTTGAAATTAATTAGCAGAATAATACAATAATTGACAATTTAATAATATTTTATTTTATTTAATTTTATTTCAAGTCGTTAACTTGGTGTATTCCAGTTGATAAATTATCTAAAAATAACCAATCAAGTCAAATGTGATTTTTTTATTTTAGTTGTATAATCAGCTGAATTTATTGACAAATTAAACGATGAAGTAAAAACTCAAATGATTTCTGTAATAATCAATGGTTCAATAGTTATTCATCTATTAAGAGCGTAAAGAGCGACTTTATCACTCAAGCCAAACAATTACGTAGCGAAATACACACAAAATGTTTCCTACTACTGCAGTTTTGGTTTTCCATTCAATAATTGTATGAAATTATTTCTGTACAATGCGCCATCATTGAAATTATGAAAAAGTAAGCAATGACGTCATCCAGCGAGCGTTAAAGTAGATTACTGCTTGCTCCTTAGTAAACAGCTGTTTTAAGGTTCGTTTTCATAAAAAAATAATTCTTTACGAGCAGTTGTAGGAAAAGATAATTAATGGATTCATAAGATTTCAAGTCGAATTCTATATAACTCTTGTTCTACAGAACTGATCATGATGACCATGGTGCGTCAAATGGTCATGGTAGTTACCAGGCTGATGGATGGAGACCTATTAAAAGGTAACTTGGATTTTTTCTGAACTAATTATCGCTAGGCCTAATATTCTTTGTAAAAGACTTCTGCAATAAATAGAATTTGAAACTTATAGAATAACATTGAATGTCAGTTGATTTTTACAATACAGTATCGGGATTTCGGTTGATTAAAAAAAAAAAAATGAAATATACATTACCTATTATTTATTGAACCTGCTCGAGCGAAGTGCATTCCTACCAAAATTGTTGCCAAAAGTCCTATAAAAATGATTGAGGATTTTATTTCAAATTATTACTGCCGTTCTAGTTTCTCTTTGGAAAATATGTGTTTTATTATATCAAACTGACAATGATATTGTCCATTTAAATATTCTGGAAATGTAATGATCGATTCCACATTTTCAAAGAAAGATCAGAGAGATACTATTAATTTTAAGCGCATTAAAATGACAATGCAGGTCCTATTTTGTTTTATTCTTTATACCCAATTTCATAATAAATAAGATTTGAAATATATTTCTGTGTTGCAGCTCAAAACAAGGTGGGAAATCATGGAGCTCATCGTATTACAAGGCCTCCTCAAAGAAAGGAGGCGCTTTTGTTAGCGGTGAGTGAAGTAAATACGAGTGATTTTAAAAAATTTTGATTTTACAATCAATTGGATTGAAACATACAATCCGATACAAGTTGAAAAAATTCAATGATACAAAAAAAAATCGAGTACTCAAAGTATGCATTCAAATGAAGTTGATGCATAGACTGGAAAATTCACCTAGTTCAGCTTGAATTGTTGAACGAATTTGCAAAAAATAAGCTTTCAAAATGAATCACTTGAAACAGCTTCAATAACAAAATTGATAGGATTGAAATTTATTTGTCAATAGTTATTGCAATATAGAATTTGCAAAAAAATTAGCGTTCCAAACGAATCACTAGAAACAGCTTCAATAACAAAATTGATAGGATTGAAATTTATTTGTCAATAGTTATTGGTATATTTTCGGCAAATATACTCAATAATCTGGAAATAACTTGTGGTAAGACAATCCTACTGTATATGTTTATAAGAACATCAGCACCAATTTCAATATCAAAACATAATATTCTGTTGAGAACTAAGCATCAAATAGAACAATAACTTTATCACAAATTACTTTTTACTTGAACTTTGAAAGAAAAGTTTATGCTTTCTCATTATTTATATTGAGTTATTGCATCTATCTATTTTCCAGGATCATGTGAAACTCGCCTGACTGCTCCGATGAACTCAATTCTAAGATGCTCTACTTATAGGTAAAATATGATCTAATGTTTGTTTTATGAAATCCAAGTCATTAAATAATTTTTTTCAACAAGAATTTTCCATGAAACATGAGACACAGATGTGTTCTCGAGTAAAATAATAAGCGTATAGCTTTTATTGGTGGGAGTGACCATTAAGCTTTTAAGGGTGCCCTCTATCACTTGCTAGTCATAATCAACTATGTTTTCCATTTTTGTTATTATTAATAAATTGATAATAATACAAATAAAAAATAACAGTTTTTCCTTTCTTCTACTTCTTCCACTTACCGTAATATTATGAAAACCCCTCCCTAGTACGTGGGCAACCATAGTTGAAGGGGTTTCCATCTCTACATTAGTACAGTACTATTATTTTAAATTAGTTTATGGAATTTTCATATTATTGATTTCTGTTATTGTATTTTAATAGTTTTCATTTTTTGCATGACTTGTTTATGTATGTTTTGTATTCTATAAATAAATAAATAAATAAATAAATAAATAAATAGATAAATAAATAAATAAATAAATAAATAAATGAATGAATGAATGAATGGATGGATGGATGGATGGATGGATGGATGGATGGATGGATGGATGAATGAATGAATGAATGAATGAATGAATGAATGAATGAATGAACGAACGAATGAATGAATGAATAAATAAAATAAATATATTATTAAATGAGTTATTATTCAGTAGAAATCAAAATCTTACTACAAACATTGTTTATCTAAACGTTGTCAGAAGAAATAAGATTCGATAAAATAATAATTGTAATTTCTAACTACGGTTAAAATCATTCGATTATGATTTTTGTTTGTCTTTCCAGTGGTTGTCAAGCTACTTGCCTCAGGGACTATCAGTTTCCAAATGGGGAAACCCAGCTATTTTTTGCTTGCCATGAGGGGAAATGGCGAGTTCGAGGATCTTCAGATGATGAGATCCCTCAGTGCCATCGTAAGTTCATTTTTTATTAATTAAGAGAAACCCTCATTATTTCTCCTTGAAACCACCTGATTATGAAAATCGTTCTCAAATTCACTTCAACTTTGACTTGAACTCAGATGATCTCAATCGTCCTAGATGCTCTAAATCTGAAACGAATAAATGTAACATATTTTTGATAAAATGAATTTCATTCTACCCATGATAAACTTGCAAAAAATTCTTGGCCAAATGTTCGCATTATTGATTGATTAATGAAACAAAATCTTGACGAAGCTAATAAGAGTAAGGCAGTAGTTCACCAAATGCATGACATCTTGTACAGATCTCAGACTGTTGCTGTTGGGCTTTGTGCTCTTCATTTGTGTGATCTTCTATTGAACACGAATCTATAAAGATTAGTAAATGACTAAATTTAGCAAAGCACTAGATACCAGTGGTGGATCCAGAAATTTTGTTGGGGGTGGCTGGTAGCTACTGACGATGGGGGGGGGGGGGGGGGGTAGAGGGTAGAGGTGTACTGAATACAAGTATTGTGAAATCTTTTGAATTTTTCATAATCAATCATACCCTAACTGTAACAACTATTCATATTATTGGAAAATAAAAAATAGCTTTTTCTAATGCTTTGAACCGTATCAGCGATAAAATTAATTTTAATTTAAAGTATATTGGAAAATTTTGATTGAATTATGGCTGAATTTGGTGTGTTCAGCAGTTTGCCAAGGAACATTGTTATTATTCCGGTATTCCGGTCATATTAATCCATTTTTAAGAATGAAAATTGATGTGAGTGCTTTAATTAGTATTATTTCGTTCGTATTATTCCGTTTTTGAACATGAAAGTGAAAAATGAGAATGAAAATCAATTTGAGAGCTTTAATTATTTACACATTTTTCAATTAACTAATATTGGTTGTAGGCAATGTAAATGTAACTAAGACATTAGAAGGTATTAAAACGTTAACGGATTTCATACAATTGAAGACTCAGTAGTAGTACCTCATTAGGTAATTCTTGCTAATGAATATTTTACGAGCTTCAAACTGATTATATTGCTAAGAAATTTACATTCTTACAAAAAATTTTTTGGAGGTTTTGGGGGGCTTCAGCCCGAAAGCCCCCCCCCCCCCCCCCCGTAGATCCGCCACTGCTAGATACCCCTTCTTCATAAAAAGAGGATTTGGATGATAACCATAATATTGCGATGTAACAATACCTCATAATAAGTTTTTGTCTTCTTTTACAGCTTCTTGTTTACCACCATGCCAGAATGGTGGGATCTGCATTTCACCAAATACTTGCCAATGTTCACAAACGTTCTTTGGTCCGTACTGCCAATATGAGAAGAAGGCTTGCACAGATACACCTCCCACACCAAACAATTCTAAAAAGATATGCAATTCTGAGTAAGTATCAATTTTATGGAGTAGAATAAATTGATATAAAATGAACAAGTATTGAAAAATTATAATTTCAACCTAAACTATGAGTGCAATGAAAGCTAAGATTATTTTCGATGGTTTCTTTGTTCTTGTTGATAAAGTCCAAATGAGTCTGATGCTTGTGCGTGGGAAATGAGGCGAAGGATGATACAATAATGCTATGAATGGTACACCTAGAGTTTTAGGTGGATTCCGAATCACCGGGTAATAAAGGAGATAACAACGTGTTAATTCCTACAGGTCACCCTTTCAAGCGCAGTCCCCAGCATCACGATCGCCCTGACCCCGCGCTCAGGAAGCGGCCACTACTTCCTATTGTGGTTCATCGGTTTTTAGTCTTATTTATAGAGTTCTTGAAGCATAACGTGTTTTTTCTTTTGATTATCTATTTTAAAAGAGTTTTGAGTTCTTTGATGAGTTAATTTATTGCCCGCACAATTTCGTGAAGTGAGTTTCTTCTGAGTAGAAAAATCAACAATATATTATGTTATTTACGACTATTACAGAAGCTGCACTATTCAATGCTTGGCAAACCACCAGTTTCCGGATGGATCAGGTATAGCCAATGTATTTTGCAAGGAAGGTGTGTGGGTTCCTGGAAGGCCTGACTGGAAAACTATTCCTGACTGCAAACGTAAGCTGTATTCAATAATATTATTCTTCAGTTTTATTTTGCAGTAGGTGAAGATGAAGCTATAAATCTTGTGCGGGTTCATGCTCAGATAAATCTTGTGCGGGTTCATGACATTAATTTTAGGAAATCTGTTTTTATTCAAACAATTTCATGGACTTCAAATTACTTATTTTCTTATTGACGATTAATTTCATAACCTTCATGAAGCGCTAAGAGGTTCTATTATCTTTTCTGAGTTGAAATAACATATATTTGTAGAACATCTTGGCAAAGTGCGCATCCTGAGAGAAAGCGTTTCTCTAAGATATCCTCTCTCGTTACTTACCTCATTTAAACCAATTATAGTGAATTTTTATTTGTCTAATAAAGCTTCAAACTGGAGCAAATCAATTCAAGAATGAATAATAATCAATTATGAATAAGCCCATATTTTGATGAAATTAAATGAATATTATCAATAGATAACTCCTACAGGTATTTATCATTTATTGTATACCTAAATATCAATTATCATTATCACTATTATTTTTTCATAGATGATTCAAATTTCAACATTTTGTATTATTTTTGCAGCTGTTTGCAGTCCTCCTTGCTTGAACGGAGGGTCTTGTATGAGTAATAACCTTTGTCAATGCCCGCAACAGTTCAGAGGCTCTCAATGCCAATATTGTAAGTGATATCTGTTGATAAATTTTTAATTTTTAATGCCTAAATATGCTGAAAGTCAGCTTTCAGGAAAATTGTTATGCAAGTATGTTAATTCATAACAAAATGAACCAGTGGCTGAGTCTGAGCACCTTATAGTTTTATAGATGTTGTGACAGGGGAATAAAGCTAGATATATTAGTAACTGCTTTTAAAACTATACATATTTGAATTGCCAAGATTTTTATTGATTAAAAACCTTTCCTCAACAGCTGTAGATGTCTGTGATGCCCGGAAACTGAACTTCAATGGAAACTACAACTGTTCAGGAACTGGTGACTATTTCTCCTGTACGCTGACTTGTCCTCTGGGAATGTCATTTGCAAGCAATGCAGCGATTGGTCAAGTTTATACATGCGATTACTCTACTGGTTCATTCACTCCACCTGTTGTTCCGCAATGCGTTTTTGGTAAGTTATGCACTTTCACATATTTACACGCTAGATAGAGGTTCTCACAAAATACAGTTTATTCATTTGATTGGTGTTGTCTGTTTTATTTGGTTGTGAAAATCGAGAAGAGGCTCTGTGATTTGGAATAGCAAAGAAATTGTTGAAGCAGATGGCAAAAGTTGCTTTACTGAAGGCTGATATTTGGTAAAATAAGGAGAATTGTCAACGGTAAAATTTCCGGAGTGGGAATCCTAAGTTTTGTCATAATAGATAGATTAAAATGACATAATGTGTATTATGGTTATGTAGTTGTTTACGTTTAAGTCACTTATTAGGCTATGTTAGATCATTTTTTTTTTTAGATTACGTCTTGGAGACTCCAGTTAAGGAGTATAAGACAAGTCAGATCAACAATAGTATACACTAGATACCATAATTACTTCAATTAGTTGAGGTGAGGCTTAATTTTGATGTGAAAGGAACTCTTGTACACTATAAAAAGCTTTATCAACTAAATATTTTTTCAATTGTTTTTTAAATATTTCTATATTTTCAAGACTCTTTAAAAACTGCGGTAGCTTGTTGTAGAATTTCCTACCAATATAACTAGGTTTTTGTTTGAATAAGCTACTATTGTGACTCACCAAGTGATAATCTCCTCGGCTTCTTGTATTATAATCATGTACATCAAGATTTTGGTTAATATCATTCGTTTTTACATATAAAGTAGCTTCATACACATATAAGCAGGGTACAGTTAGGAGACCAAGTCTCTTGAACAACGGCCTACATGAATCTAATATATTTACTCTTTCTATACACCTAACCGCTTTCTTTTGGATCTTAAACACCCTATCAAGATTTTGTTTTGATGAATTACCTCATACTAAGATAGCATACCTAATATGTGACAGTAAGAGCCCATGGTAAGCTGTAAAAAGTAACTTTTTGTCATTCAATCTAGCGAGCTGTCGCAGGACAAATACCCCAGATGAAATTTTACTACATATTTTCTCAATGTATGGAGTCCAGGTCAATCGTCTATCCAACATAACTCCTAGAAATGCAATTTTTTCTTCCTGGTCTAATTGATTATCGTTTACAAACACGTTTATAGCCCTATCTTCATTTAAATTATGTTTGTTTTTGAATTGAAGGTATTGACATTTTTTACTATTTATAGTTAATTTCAACTGATTTAAAAATTGGACAATGGACTGCACACCTATGTGGGCACTTATTTCTAAATTATCTAGAATGGAATTGCTGAAAATGAGTGATGTATCATCAGCAAATAAGAGGGCTCTACCACTAATTAATTCTTTAGGTAAACGGTTGACATATAGCAAAAAAAGTAATGGACCTAGTATTGACCCTGAGGCACTCCAGCTTGCACCTCTAATTTATTAGATTTATTCTTTACTATACTATTACCAACTACTGTAGTTAGTTCTACACATTGTTTTCTCCCAATAAGATATGATTCAAACCATTTCAGTTCAACCCCATTTACACCTACATTTTGCAGTATTTCCAATAAAGTTCTATGTTTAACACAATCAAATGCCTTTGACAGATCTAAGAAGATTGCAGTAGCTTTATCACCTGAATCTATTATATCTATTAGTTTTTCAACTAGAGAAACTAAGGCTGTTTTTGTTGATCTCCCTTTCTGGAAGCCATGCTGTTCATCACAGATAAAGTTAGTTTCTTGAAGGTGCAGAAGTAACCTATTTAGAACTACTCTTTCAAAAATTTCACTTATTACATTTAAAATACTAATGGGCCTATAGTTTTCTACCTTTTCTCTATCACCACTTTTGAAGATTGGCAAGATCTTCCCCTCTTTCAAGTTATCTGGAAAAACACCTTGTTCTAATGAATGATTGATCAGATGAATCAAAGGGTCTAACAATTGATCTTTACATTCTTTCAGAATTTTACTGGATACCCCATCCATTCCTACAGTTTTTTTATTATTTAAACTATCAATGATATTTGACAACTCGTCTTGGCATACTGGGTGGAATTTTAATTCGTTCTGAATCCCCTCAGTATTCCTCATGTTTGCATTACTAATACCTGTATTAAGAGATTTTTGAAGATCCTTAGCAACCAGTTGATAATATCTGTTAAAGAAATTACAAATGTCTACACTATCATCAATATATTTGTTATTTTCGTTAATTATTCTGGGGACACTAGTATAAGCATCTACATGAGCTACTTGCCTATTTTTGTTTATTACATCCCACACTGCTGTGTTAAAGTACACACTATTATTCAAAATTTCAGCTGTTTTCTTACATTTCGCTCTTTTCACTTCTCTTGTATAATTTTTCTTTAGAGCTTTGTAATTATCTTCACTTAACATATTTCTAGATAGTTTGAATTCATCATATGCATCTTTAACCCTAGTTATTTCTGCAAGGATATCATCAGTTATCCACTCTTCAATCTTGTCTAATTTGTTCTTTACAGGGACTTCTTTAACTGGACAACTCATAGTAATTTGAAACCTTAAAATATTAATGAAACTATCATATTTGTCATTTAAACTATTGCTATTGTAAACCCTACTCCAGTTTTCTTGTAGCAGATTCTGCTTCAAACAATCGATATTCCCCTGTTCACATTGTTGAATTTCTTTCATTACTCTACTCTTTTTAATTGATTTATGACCTTGCAACCCCACCTCTAAGATTTGATAGTCATGATCAGATAGTTCCGAGCCGCCTAATCTTGTTTTAGAGTAATCTATATTAGTAAGGATGTTATCAATTATTGTTTGTGATGTTCTTGTGACTCTGGTATATTCATGAACTTTTATTTCCAAGTTATTCATGCATATAATATCCTTTAAATCTTCTGTCATTTTATTCTGTGTTGCAAAGTCTGTATTGAAATCTCCCGCTACAATAACGTTTGTAAAACGAGTAGTAGTAATCTCTAAAAGCCTATTGAATAGTTCACAAAAATTGTTCCATTCCCCATTTGGTGACCTGTAAATACCTAACACCGCTACTTCGAAATTATTGTCGATTTTTACTCTCAAACCAGTAACTTCTAAATCCATTTCCACAGCAAATTTCTCTACATATTCTAAATAAAATGTTTGCATATTCTTAGTATTTTTAGTGAAGATAGCTACTCCCCCACTTCGATGAGATGTCCTGCAATACGACGTTTTCAATGAATAGTTTGGAATATTAAGTTGTGACAATTCATCTTATTTTAAACCATGCTCTGTGAAAATAGCTATATCAGGAGCCTCTTCTTTAAAAAATACTTGGATTCTATCTATTTTGTTACGAATGTATTGAATATTCTGATGGAACACAGTGAGTACCGGTACTTCCCTATCATCCCTTATTACTTTATCGTTGCTTTTGCATATTGAAGTAGATTTACCTAATCTCTTAGAATCTTGAGAGCCTATCAGATTGCTACAAGAGTTCCTTCCACTAATGCTATCCTGATTTTTTGATCGATTAACGTCTTTTAATACAATTGAAGATATGAATTTATCATCTGAAACTAGTTTCCCTTCCCGGTTTTGAGCCACTTTACTAAAAAAGGTTCGTTAGATGATTGTTTAGGAGAATTATTGACAGTAGATTGCAAACGACTTTCAATCAGCTCTGCCAGCCTATTACAAAATATTACTTTGCCAGATTGATTTAGATGTAGACCATGATTAGTGAAGTTTTGTTTTTTCATACCTTATTTAGGTATACATGAGACTAAAACACCAATAATATATTGAAAATACATTACCTATTAAAAAACATATTTTAAAATCTTCAAGTATTTACAACAATTCATTCATGTGAGAGTCATCATAAGGCACGTCTCCACCAACCGAACATGCTCGGCAAACAGTGTTCGCTGGAATTATTTGATGTCGCCGAACATTGTTTGGTGTTTGTTTGGTGTGGATTCCTTCTCGAATATTATGATCGGTGTGGTGGGAGTAGTGGCGGGAACCTGTTGTTGGTCGTCACTGTTCGCTCACAGACCGAACATTTCAATTGAACTCACGAACATTTTCTGTGACCCATATGTTTAATGTTTGTCCGTTTTTTGTATTCGCCAACAATGTTTGGCAGACATGTTCGGTTGGTGGAGACGCGGCTATACTTTGCTCGTCTTGTTCTGTCGTCTGCTGACCGGTGGTGACGCAGTCATGTCTTCACATGCGATTGGGTTCTATACTCGAATGTTTGGACCATTTAATTTGACCAGTGTAAGAGCCGAAACATGTTCGATTGATATTTTTTTTGAGGATGAAGCCCACATAGGTCTGAGACCTGTGCGTGGGTAATGAATTGGATGATGGTGATTGATGAGTTGGACCTACAGTTTTAGGTGGGTTCCGAACCGCCGGGAAGTGATTCTACAGCAGAGAACAGTGTCTTTTTTGCGGGCCAATCTAATCGGTCACCGCTACAAACAGGACCCACGAGAACGCAGCTTATCTCTATCTGATTCAACAGATACCTGCTACGGCTCGCGGCTATCACTTCCCTTATTGTTCTCATAGGAATTATTATGGTATTCATGTGACTGTAGCTGTATTTGGGATTGCCGAATGTGCGATTACCACTACCCCCCAGAATGTATTTTGGGGTTCCGGGGGTCCTCCCCCGAGGAAATGTTGAAATGTTGCACATTATAGGTCTAAGTGAATCTTAGATTGGTATTATTGATATTAATATTGATGGCTTGGCCATCGACAATTGTTGAAAAGGGGGTAATAGCCCCCCTCCCCCTGAACACGTTCATGCATATGACTGAATCCACGCTCGCACTCAGCAGAGCTGCAAGAGAGCAAGGAATTAGTTTTGAGCATTGATTGTCGGGGGCATTACCGAATATCGATTATCAAGAAACAATTAAAACTGCGGGAGTTTTACGATTAAATTATAAATTAATTGGGGTGCAATTAGTTGGGTGCAAAATGCAATATTTTCAAGCTTCATAGAGTCATAACTGATTGGTGAGTCGAAGCTTTGCTTGGAGAAGTCCATAAAGTTAAACTTCACTTGAAATAATAAGTACGAATTTTAATTTAGTTGAGGATAGTATTATGGACACTCAAGGGTCATCATTATGAAACTATATTTATATATATAGCTGTAAAAGAAGGGTCAAACACGTTTTTAAAATGGCGTATGCCTATACTGTAGTCTCTTTGGTGGACATTTTTCCGAACTATGCATTAGTCAAGGAGTCTTAGAAAACAGTAGTGCTAAAGTTCAAGTAGAATAGGCATCTATGGTCTGTTTAGTGAAAGATTGGAGTGAGGCGCCGCCTCTGCAATGAGTAAATAACGACAGGGTCAAGCGAAACCGCTAGCCAAACCGTTTACAATGATTCAATGATTTATTTCAGCCAAATATACAACAATAAAACTGGCCAAGTCAATACTACACAATTAGGTCACAAATTACAAACAAATTTCATATAAGTCACAGACACACATAAAATATTATAAAATAATAGGGTACAAGCTTAAAATAATTAGTTTGAAGTGACTGATGACAATTGAATAAACTGACAAATATACATAAACAGAATTTATTAATTTCGAATTCCTTTAATTGCTATTACTTTATACTGAAGACTTCCGCAATGGCGGATATTGACAACAGCATTGAAAAGCTGATGGGAATCGATGAATGCTACTGTACAAAAATATCAGTCACCACCGGGAATCGAACCACGGACCTCTCAATTGCCGGTTGAGCGCCCTTAACCACTAGACCATGGAGACCTTTCTGTACAGCAGCATTCATAAGTAATAGCAATTGAAGGAATTCGAAATTAATAAATTCTGTTTATGTATATTTGTCAGTTTATTCAATTGTCATCAGTCACTTCAAACTAACTTGTGAGCTACGAGCCGATATGGCCAAGTTGAAAATGAATGCTGCTGTACAGAAAGGGCTCCATGGTATAGTGGTTAAGGGCGCTCAACCGGCAATTGAGAGGTCCGTGGTTCGATTCCCGGTGGTGACTGATATTTTTGTACAGTAGCATTCATCGATTCCCATCAGCTTTTCAATGCTGTTGTCAATATCCGCCATTGCGGAAGTCTTCAGTATAAAGTAATAGCAATTAAAGGAATTCGAAATTAATAAATTCTGCTTAAAATAATGTTAGCAAATAAAATGTGTCAATATAATAAAGTAGCTATAGATAGCCTACTAACAGTCACTACAATAAGGAATTGAAATCTGATTCCATATAGGCTATTCTCTAATGAAATAAAATGGATTTATAACAAGCCATGACTTTATTCCTGTCTTAACACATTAAATGCTATACAGGTCCCCCGGTTCCCGTACAGATTGTCAGCCGTGTGCTATGCTCAATTGTGAGAAAAAGTAGCCGTGGTGCTAAATGCTTTCCATGCGTTATTTCATCATTAAACATGTTCTCAACCATATTGATATTTTTTCTCTCTATAAATAGGTCTTATAAGCATGAAAAGCAGTACGGGACCTTGAAGTCCCGTATAGCATCAGAATTATGAACTTGATTTTCTATAGGCTTATTATTTCTCAAAAGTCACGTAATATTGCTTGCAGTTGGTTGAAGAACAATGAAATGACATCATTAGAATTTTCATAACAATTCATAGCCCATTATCCACATGACACATAATGTTTCTATCGTTTCCAGACTATATATATATTTTCCAAATTCAAACAAATTATTCAACAACAGCATTTTTACATCTTCCTTCTTCTTTCCTCATCATTTCCCCACTCTCTCATTCATGATTACTGTAGGCCTATTATATATCTCAATCAGAACACTTATAATAATTCACTTATAACAAGCGTGCAGAAGCAGATATTCGATTGTTCATCAAGTATAATAATTTTCTAAGTATGGTCTCCAGTGCTTCAGAAATGATGCAAATGCGTGCTATGAGAAATCTAGTTAGATACATTACATTCATACTATGAATAGTACAAGCCTGTGTGACTGGAAATAGTTGATGAATTAGCTACCAGATGACAGTAATTTGCAGAAGGTATACGGGAACCATGCGACCCATATAGCACAGTTGAACTGGCAGTGTATGGGCACCTGGGGACCTGTATAGCCTCTGGGGCAAGCAAATAAATATTGCAGTCGCGCTTAACGTATTTTAAACATGACAAGGGGCAATTTCCAGATTTTATCTGGGAATATATTGTAAAATTTTGTGCCAGATATGGGGTAGCTTTTAATAGATCTTTCCAATCTTACCCTAGGCTGGAATATATTATGTTGATTCCTTGTAGCATGTGAATGGACTGCATTGGTCAACATGGGTGTATAGAAAACTGAAAACAATCGAAAGCGATAATAGTTCAGTTGGCTGGAAAATGAGGGATGGCTGTAAACTAGAAAAGGACACATGTTCTATGATGATCTTTCTCCTATTGGTCAAGCATTCAGTCCCATGAGGTCTTGGGTGGAGCCCACTCCAATCTTTCGCGGAGCATACCATATTATGGCATTCACGTTACAAAATTTGAAAGGTCTCTGACTTGACATTAAATCTATTCTTCATTATACTTTATCTGTGGTTAGCTGGTTAGGTCCACGTATAGTTGAAATTTCATGCTTTGTTTCAGGTGCTGGCATAGATCCCAACTCCAACTACCTCCTCTCTAGTCATACAATGGAGACCATTAATATAACGCAAAAAACGGAAACAAATGCTGGGTATTTGGATTTGAATAAGCTATTTGTACTTGAAAAGAAAGAGCCTTCCCCTGGTAGCTGTTCCATTTGGGGTGGTTCTCATTATAAAACATTTGATGGAAGGATCGTGAGGTCAGTTAATATTACAACTGGTATTTAAAAATTTTATAATTATTTTCAACTGGTATTTAAAAATTTTATAATTATTTTCAACTGGCATTTGTCATTTCCTATTTTTACAGTAGAGCCAGTGTAGCTTTTATTCGCTTGAGGACTATCCCAGAAAAGTGAAGATCTGGAATTCGATTTTCAGCGCTGATAAAACATTTTGTAGGACAGGCTTTATAGATTTCCCTAGATTTATTATTTATTTGAGGTATTTAAATAGTCCCCATTTCAATTTACAGCATAAAAACATTGCAATTGATTTGCTGATTAATGAGTGAAATTTTTATTTTGATAAGAAGAGATTAACTTTCATTGTCAATCAATATGGTTGAAATTTTCTCAAGCTTTGCATGGAAGAATATATTAATGTGTTACAATTTCAAGATATTTGGCATTAGTTTTGTTAGCCACGAAGAATGGTGTAGGTGCGGGAAAGCAATACTGCTCTCACTTGCAAATAGGAATACAAATTAACAAATTATGAGTTTCAACATTAACATCATAATACACACTTCTAAATAACCTAGTTAGCTGCTGTATGTAGTGCATATTGAGACAAGGATAAAATCTTTCAAAGCGTATCACAAGATTTCACGTTGTGTGCATTGTATCATATAATCTATTTCTCTAGTCAAGAGAGTTTACACAATTTACACAATACATTATATTTCCAATAAATTACTGCATTCACATACGAAAAATCTTCTGCAATGACATTAGATTTCCTTGCAAAGTATGCAGCATTCTAATATTAATAACGTTTTCGTTATTTAATATAAATTTAAAATTAGTTAAATTTGTTATTAGATATTTTTCATAAACAAGCAATTAATGAATATCTTCTAAAACGATATTATAATTTGATATCTCCCATTTGCAGATCTATCTAACGGTTGTTTAAAAAATGACGCAACCTTGAGATCAAATGGCGGAAGTCATGCATGGGGTGAATTTTCTGTGCCCCAATCGATATTTAAGCAAAATTCAATTCAATGTCAAAACTATCTGAGACAATTATTGGAATGTGCTAATCGAGTATTAGTTAGTCAAAGCAGTCGTTTCATTAAATTGAGTCAGGTTTTTTCAAGATTTTTCTATTTTTGAGATCCTTGGAACTTATCCTCTCTAATGTTTTCCTATAGGGCCCTTGCTTTACGAAGTTGATAGCAAAATTCTTATACAATAAATTTGATTGACTTGAAACCGCTCAATTTCGAGATTGACTTGAAACTCACCTCCAAGTAGAGTAACAAAGAAAATTTGAAGGAAAGTTGCTACAAATGCTTTGAAATTAGTGCAAATCTATTTTAAAGCTACAGGGCATCAAATAAAACATCTATTTCCCTAACATTAGTACAAAATTGAATTTTAATCATGTGCATATGTTGAACATGTCATATATTATACCTCATGGGTTGAGTCACTTTTCAAACAGCCTGTAAAATGAGATTTTAAGTCTGATTTAACGTTTCTTTTAATTTCTCCAGTTTTAAGAGTGGATGTCTCTACACTTTAGTTAGTGATTTGAAAGAGAATAAGTTCCATGTTCAGACGCAGAATACAGAGACTGATTGTTTGGGAGTAGGCTGCACTCGAAGCTTCAATATATACATAAATGATGTATTGTACAGACTACATTTAAATGGTAAGTTATGGCATAATTATTCATATTAACTTTTCTATTCGTTACCCTTATGCTGGGCTAGATCTATAAAATTCGTGATTATGATGATTAGTTTGTTGCTAACCATGATAATTATATTGAATGAATGCTATGTTCTACACTGTCTCCGTTCCATTTTTTATACTCTTAGTCTGTGTATGCTGCATTTTCTGCCGAGATTTTTTATCATCGTCACAATCCCTCCCTATTCTCTTCAATTTTCCGCTTTTGTAAGCTACTATAAATTCTCTAGATTTGATGCATACATATCTTTCATGTTTGACTTTTCCGGTTTCAGTTATGCTCCTTTATTTTAAGCCATGCTTCTATATTTTAGTGCTCTTGAATTATGAGACATGACCTTTGTTTTGTATCATAAGTGTTAGCCTACTATTATTTTCTATCACAAAAAGACTTATCAATTAAGTCTTATTTCATGACGCTCAAAGAAACAGAAGACACCTTTTCAGGCATGAATTTATCAGTCATGAATTGTAATGTAAGGATACTTATTATTATGAGTACCATAAAAGAGGGGTTAAGAAAAAATATTTAGTTAATGAGCCACTCAGGTAGTGAAGTAATTTTTTCTTACATCACATAATTGATAAATTCCCTAATAAAACTATTGATCATGGAATGTGCTCAAGAAATATATTAAGAAGGATGTAACCACTAGACAAAAAGTCCAATTCTACTCTCTCTGCTAGTCTCTGACTATATCCACCAGTTATTCTTATTGAAGATAAACTGCCAAATTTATTTTAAATATTCATTCATTAAGTTCAATGAAATTAGCAATAGTCTTTGTAATTTATGAATATTGATTACAATTTTTCCACTTTCTATTCTGAACAGATGCCGGTATGCCAGAAGTGAGAATGTCATTACAAAACTTCTCAGTGCCTTCGCAATTGCCTGATCTAAGAGTTGACATTTCCGGAAAATTGGTCATTACAACCCTACAGAATCTCAATGTGAAGATGGTGTGGAACCAGAAGGTAATACTTTCTCAATTTTTAATGTGAATCAATATGCAATGTTTATATGTAGGCTTAGGAAAACAACACTCTTCTAACTTTTCAATATTAATTTTCAAACTTTCTCTGTTTATTGTTTATTACAATAATAATAATAGTTATTAATAATAATAATAGTTAAAGAGCTTTTAGGGTAGATTTAATCATGTTTATCATCATTTCATTTTTATTACCTATATAAACCATTTTTCATAACTTTTTTACTATTGTAATTTTACTGAGAGTAAGCTTATCATATTAATTGTTTTGTTCTAAGAAATATTATTGCTTTTATTATTTTGCTAAGTACCTATTGTTTATCGCTTGCTTACTCTTATTTTTAAATTCACAATAATTCTTATAATCATGTCTTATTTTCATTTATCTGTGTGTCATGGGAGCAAAATGGATCGATGTATCTGTTGCTCCCACATGAATGCAACTTTAAATAAATAAATAAATAAATTATTATTATTATTATAAGATAAAAACTTAAAAAACACTTCTAAGTGGAAATTGTAACTCATATTATGGCGTGGCGGCCGTTTCGCTCTGATGTTAAGAGCATCGCCAGACGACCCACAGTACACTGATTCAAGGCATGAGTTTGAGCACTTAAAATTGTTCAAAGTCTTCTTGAACTTGAACCTAACTCATGCCTTGAATCAATGTACTGTGGGTCGTCTGACGATGCTCTTAACATCAGAGCGAAACGGCCGTCACGCCATAACGTGAGTCCAAATTTACACTAAAGTGTTTTTTAAGTTTTTATGATATATTAGTGGAAACAAGATGGATCTTCAACATCATTATTATTACATTCTTTCACTTATTTTATTAAACTTGGCAGTTAATTCAATCATTAAATTTAATGGCAGATCTTATCTAATCACAGAAAAAATATAATAAATTGGAAAATCATATTTTAAGAATATTATATTTCAGGTACCTATCGTATTTCTATTGCTGATTTTAATTTTGATATTCCACACACAATCTATGAATTATTATCAAAATATTCAAATAAAAATATCAAATATTCTCATATTATGCATTCAACTTGATCCTGTTCATTTATGACATCGACTTTTCTAGTATTACTGATTAAATCTGCTACGAATGAAAACGCTAGTCTTTCTAGAGTCTAGACAATGATACAATGATTCGTCATAATCCGCCTATATAGAAGCTAGAACACAGTGATTTGATTTAGTCTACCTTGCACAAATTCACTCAGTTCATTTAGTTTTAGCGAATCAACTTAGTTTTATAATTCCCTCTCGCTGTTTTCAGGATATTGTCGATGTGGAAGTTGGAGAAGAATTGTGGAATTCAACTGGAGGTTTGTGCGGTAAAATGGATGGTCACTCTATTAATGATTTAACTGAATTCCATGACAGCGTTGTTGAGTACGCCGAAAAATGGAGTGTTCAAACTTTTGGAGGTAAATATGGGAAACGGGTTAGGTTGAAAAAAATAATTTAAAAGTTTTTAAATCTTTTTAAATCTGACCTCATTGCGGTACCATTTATATCATACCATTATACCACGTACCCACTGAACCCATTATATACGTTCTCACTGAATACAAATCTACCTCATTGCTTCTGTATGATCAAGTCATGACCATTTAATAATTTTTAATTGTCAAAATAACGGACATTTTTTCAAATAATCTACTATGGAGTAATATATAGAACGTTGGAATGCCGAAGGAAAGGCGTCCTTCTATTCACTCCTCCTATTCACTTCCTCCTTTCTATTGTTCCCTTCATTTGAAAATCTAATTGATGTGACGAGTTTAGTATTATATCTTTAGTAAGGTTTGCGGTTAAAAAATTCAATACTAAATTTTCAGTCCTCTTTCAGTATATACGAATACTATAGTACCGGCATTAATTTGCCATCTTTTCTCATCATATTTCAAAATAAGCTATTGATATTAGAATTACTTATTCCGTACTTCTTGTAATACAACATTTTCAATAGAAAACTATTGTTTCACACAATATTTTTGTTGCAGAAGTGTGCCAAAGTAAAGTTGTGGATGAGCTCGAATGTGGAGATGCTGAGACCCAACAAGCTGCCCATGAATTTTGCAATAAAATCATGGTCGATTCAAAATTCAAGCAATGTCGCAATGTAAGTTACTAAGAAATATCCTGTTTGTGATAATTAATAGACTTTTTCTCTTTTAAGCCGACATTTTATACCTATTGTACGTTACATACGCCAAAGAATTGAGGTAGAAATGGACAAGAAGGATATTTTCGTAGATCTTTTCTCGTAAATCGTTTTTTTCTCGTTTTTTGTAAATCTTTACTCTTCTTAGAAGGAAAATTCTTCAACAAATTGCCATTAGTGATTTCTCATATAGGATCACCACATCTGTTCAAACGTAGTTTTGAAGGCTCTTCCAATTAATATGGATGAACAGGATTTAGAAGACATGTTCAATATCATTGTGTAATCACTTCTCTAAGCTTCTCCAACGTTAGTATAGACTCTCCTGAAGACTGTTTAGATTATAGTGTCAACATCAGATCAGAAATGAGTTTCAACCATGTATTTTAATTATAGAGCATATTGTCCAAATATCATTACCGAATTGAGTTCAATTTTGTCAAAAATTAGAATTATTATTATTATTTATTTTTTGGGTACTGTTATGAAATGTTTTGAATTATAATAAAGATATATCCTCCCATATGCGGTCATGCTCAACTAGAGCTTGCATATGCGTAATTCCATCAGAGATTTTTTTAAATTATTTAATAACATTTATTATAATGCACTGTTTTTTTTTATGAATTATGTTTCATTGAATTATAAGTTGTATTGTTTGTTTCTGATGAATAAATCATTATTTCATTATATACATTATTCCGAATTATAATTTCTCAATAATTCATATTTCATAATTTCAAATATATTTAATTTTAAAATTCCATTCATACTATTAAAATTTATAGCATTTAGAGGAGTTACGAAACTATGCAATATTTATTTATTTATGTATTTATTTATTTATAGATACAGACAAAATGCAACTTATTGTGAAGACACAACAGGCTTTTAGCCCAAAACTATCTCTATTACTAAATGTTTACAAGAGTCCAAATATTTGTAAGCATAGGTTATGTTTACGTTTTGATTAAAGTGCAACTTGAATCTTCTGGAAAATACAATTACCAAGTTCAATTTAAAAAATGAAGCACTTTGATTGATTACATATTTATTTTATTGAATATGGTGATGATCTTGTTATTGTTAATATTTTGCAATTTAATGAAAATTGTAACTTCTTTATATAAAAACCTCGAAGTCAGTTTAGACTGGCTAGACTTTGATCGACATTCATTTGGGTAGTGGCTTTTATCATGTGTCTGATTTCCATGAAAGTTGCCGTTATTAGAGTTTCACTAAAGTTTTAGTATAAAGGTAAAAGTATCTAATCGCTGCTTTTATGGAATCTTTATCTATTGTTTTTGCACAAAGCCAATATAATTTGGGAACTGACAATATTAATATTCCTAGATTTCTTGTTCCATGACGAACTGCGTTGTTAATATTAACTTTTCAAGTGAATTTAACGTCTTGCAGTCAAATTTTTATTAAGAATAAGTAGTATTTTACTTACTCTGTAGGCCGAACGTTTTTGAGTTTTAAAACCCATCTTCAAGGGTGGGTTTTAACAAGGTCAAGCCCTTGAAGATGGGTTTTAACAACTCGAAAACGTTCGGCCTACAGAGCAAGTAAAATACTACTTATTCTTAATAAAAATTTGACTGCAAGTCGTTAAACTCACTTGAAAAGTTAATATTAATATGGGTTTATAGAATTGGCAGTTTATAGTTTGAATTCAATTTCAATAAAAATAATGGTTTATTTCACACAGACTCTAATGGTTCGTGAGTTCTATGATGCATGCCGCTGGGATTTCTGTGCCTGTAAACTAAGTTCATTGGGTGCAACCAATTGTGCTTGTGAGTCGATTGAAATGTTCATCAAAGAATGCGGCAAGAGAGGGGTTACAGATATTCCTAATTGGAGAGACTCTGTTACCTGTCGTAAGTGCTCATCTCTGTGTAACAGCATGTTTCATCATACATCCCTTCTACTTGGCATATTTAATTCAGTTCTGTATAAATTAAGTAAGAAAATTAAATTATCAGATTATAATTGCGAAATACTTATATTCTAGAAAGATCTGCTGAAATGGGAAAATTCCCAATTTCTGTAACTTCTTTATGCTTCTAGTTCCTATTCTGTTCTGCAATGCTTTAAAAAACAAGCATGATGAAACTGATAATAATTGGAAAGTAGTATGAGACGTATTTTTGCATCAATGGAGAGTGCTGCAAGCTTGCTTCACCTACCTTCAGTGACCTCAATAACTTAATTGGTAACTTACATGAATCTTACACTCTATGGTACAATTGATGGGGGGGGGGGGGGGGTGAGGTTTCCAATTACCTGTAGATCTAACTTGCGAGAGTTTCACTCCAATTTTAGATTGGAGTTGAAACTCTAAATTACATTTTTCGAGCCGAATAATATTGTCTTCTGATTGTAATATATAATATTGTATATAATACTAGCGGTTCACCCGTGCGTTGCAACGGTATTTTAGTTATAATAGTGCTACCTGGCGAATTCCCAAGAGCCTAGCACAAACCGCACTTTCCTAAAATGTTAATTTTGTTTGGATAAATTGAAATAAAATTTTTTTTTCACCTAAGAAATAATGGATGAAACATAAGCTGAGCTTTGATTCACTAGCCATATGTTTCCTACATGACTGCAATGCTCCGACTACAAAAGTCTGCATACAGCGTAGATAACGCCGCTAAGGGCCCACCATATTATTAAAAACAGTTGATTTCTATCAGCTGTTCCTTTAAGGATAGATTTCTCCTTTTTGTGTCCTTCAGCGAGGACTTTTGAACTCCCAACCTCCACAGGTTGGGACTATTCTACATTATGCCTGAAAATTCCAATACTGTTAAATATCTTAAGAGGCGGTCGGAGTCAGGTTGGAATTCGCCTTTTAATTTCAACTTTTACCACACTAGCGCTGCCATCGTTCCTTCGTTCATCCATCGTGTATAATTCGTCGTCATTCGTTTTTAACTCACCACACTGCGCTGTAATCTGTAGCCACTGCGTTCACCGTTTAGGACATTGTCAGCTCAATCAGCGAAGAGTATAGGAGAAAGGAGAGAGAAACAGAGAGAGAGTGAGTGAGACAGAATGTGTTGAAGCAGTCTCTAGCCTGAAGTAATCTGTATCGGCCTTGAAACAGAACTGGAAAGTGGGTTTGTGACATAGTGAACAAACAGTTCAAAACTCCCAATCAATGGTTATTGAATCACGGCTTGCAAATTAATAGTATGAATTCATCAACAATTATAATTTCATGTATTTACAGACTACCGGTATTGGTTCAAATAAAAATTATAATTATTATAGTCTTTCTAAAATTTCCTTGCCGTAAAATATTCATGTAATCTTCTATCATTTTTATTTGAACCAATACCGGTAGTCGGTAAATAGGCTACATGAAACTATAATTTGATGAATTCATACTATTAATTTGCTACTAGAAATGGGGATTTTTAGGGGTGACTAATGGGTCCACTATTTCCATGTCCACTTATTTTGAAGGTTTCCTTCAAAATACATATTCATCACCTTCAAATTATTACTTACGGCGAAGTCTAATAGCTTCTCTCCTCTTTCATTTCCTACTTCCCCTCCATTGCTCCGTATGATATGTTTTCGTCTTACGCTTTTATTGTACAACTAGCTATTGTGCCCGTCCTTCGTACGGATTATGTCTAGAAATAAGACTAAATATGTTTCGGCTTTTTTGATAGCAAATAAATAAATAGAATTTTATTGCCATGAAACAAATAACTTACATTGTTATGGGCAAAGTCAAAACAATAATACAGCGAGGTAACAACAGTCAAAAGTCAAAACAACAATAAACTTATAATCCTTGTTTTCATAAAAAATAGACTACTATACAACAAAATATCATAGCAACACACATAATATAGGCTACTGTCAATTTGGCACTCTGCCAACATTATTGGCACATAGGCTATTGGTCCAAATCTACTTCACAAACAATCTGACCACCAATCCAAAATCAAGGGCTTACAGTGGGCCAGTCTATAAGAGTTTGAGATTATCCTGATAACTATCATGAGATTATCATGATAGCAACGATCATGAAGTTGTTAGCAGCTTAGTAAACAACTTCGAACGTAAACAATTCAGTGACAGTTATCAGAGAGAATATTTGAGAACAGCTGATTGATTATAAAACATGATAAATTACGTGATTTGTTCTTATGTGGTAATAAAACTTAGAAGAAATGTATCCAAAATCGTACAAAATTTGGTTTTTAAACGTTTATTATTCTGTTAAAAAAAGTTAATGTAGATTTTTTTATAGCTAAAGACATTGTCAAAAAGGTTTTCAATACTGATAAATAACTTTAATCGCGATCGATGCTCTCGTTTTTCAGGAGAAGGCCACGTAAAATGTATCCAAAATCGCACAATACTTGGTTTTTAAACGTTTATTATTCTGTTAAAAAAAAGTTAATGTAGATTTATGTACAGTTAATGTACAGACAAAACTCTAATTTTATTTATATAGATATACAATTACATAGTACCGCCATAGAGAAAGCATACGCCAAGCTTAGCGTATGCTTTCTCTATGGTACCGCTGACTGCTTCTGTATTGTCAGTATTGATGATCATTTTGTTGTCTTTCACTGTTTCGGAGCAAATAGTTTCAACAGTATTGCACATTTTACATTTAAAAATAATACCATTTAGCCCTGCCCATGTCTCCCTCACAACTTTCATATCTCTAGATCTGAATGAACAATAAAAAGGCCATGACTGCCCTAGTCTTCAATTAGCTCAAAAAACTCCAATATTTTAGCATTTCGCCTTCCTATAAACAATATTAGCAGAACTGTCTGTGTGGGAGATATTTTTAAAGTTTACGCACTCAAAAATATGAAAAAAATATTTTTTTTTCTCGATTTAAACCAAATTTTCAAACCAAACCAAGTCAAATTTTGTAGTGAATTTTGAAGTCACTGATGGAAATATATAATAATACAAGAGAATATTATAACAAGGAATAAAATAATTCACTAATAATTAATAATTGCATCCATCTATTAATCTATAATCATCTATCTATAATTTAATCTATTTGTAAACTATAACAATTACCAGTAGCAAGTTTATCAATAACATTACAAACAAATTTTTCCTATTTGAGAAATCTATAGAGACATAATATGGACTATTCATTGATGAAATCTTCGATCCCTTATAGCACAGATTAAAGCACAGATTATAGCACAGGTTTGTCTGTGCTTATAGGCATGGAACGCTTGTGACGTTGATCGACTAGCTCTGGTAGTAGGCAATCCATGTAGAATCTCTCCAGCTTCTCTCTCATCCTGTTCTCCCGAGAACCGTCATCTCTCAAGATGCGCTCTATTTTTAACCCTTTTGGAGTCCAGAGAACAAAGTAGCAATACTTTTTTTTTGCAATATGCAATTGGCCCTGAATTTGGAAAAAGTAATTGTGATTATCATTAATGGAGCCGATTTCACCACATTTACTCTTCTTCCAGAAAGTGACTTTTCTTTTCAGAATCGCTTCATCTGGTGTCATCTCATTTGCTGAGGCTGGACATTTGATATCGACAATACCATCCTCTTCTATGAGACCATCGGTACTAGCTCCTAGAAAACAATGCTCTTCGTCAATGAATAGTCCACATGGCTCTATAGATTTTCCTAATGCCACTGACAACACTGTTGACCGTTTCACTTGGACAGGTTTGCTACAATGCTACCTGCTAGCACAGCCTGCAAATACTCACACAAGCACACATCTCAAACAAGAACAAGCGCCCGTACGCAAGCAAATCTGCTTTGTTGCCGGTTAGCAGAACCGGTCTTGTTATCAGTCGCTCATAATCCATCTCTCTCTCACTCATCCCCTTTCTCTCACATATCCACATTGAAAAGCAGGCAATATATCGAAACATGCACAATACATTGTTAAAAAATTTCTTATGGCATTCTAGTATCTTCATCAAATATGAAATTCCTCCAACTGGCCTATAGTTTGTCATCATATTTTTATCTCCTGCTTTATAAATTGGCGTTATAATTGATGTTTTCATTAGTTTGGGAATATCTGATTGCTCTATTATTAAGTTGAGTATTTTTAATACGATTCTCTTTAAAATATGTATATTTTCTTTTATATGTTTCGGTAAAAATAATAATAATAATAATAATAATAAATTCCTGGATTTCCTGTTCCATGACGAACTGCGTTGTTAATATTAACTTTTCATGTGAAATTTAATGACTTGCAGTCAAATATTTGTTAAGAATAAGTATAATAACTCACTTAATCTGGCCGAGTACTTTCGAATCTATGATGATCTAGGAGCCTCTGAAGATGGATCTCATAGATTCGAAAGTACTCGGCCAGATTAAGTGAGTTATTATACTTATTCTTAACAAATATTTGACTGCAAGTCATTAAATTTCACATGAAAAGTTAATAATAATAATAATAAATAGAGTAATCGGTGAAATTCACAATCCCTCTTGATAATAAAAAATTAACTTGTTTTCACTCTCAGTTCAATATGGCTTTTGGTAAAAAATATTCCTCAAAATTTCGAGGGGAGCTGAAGCCATCAAGCCCTTTCCCCTGGCTACGTGCCAGGATATACATAATTATATCATTGATTTGATGCATATATCACACTTTATAACGAAGTCAAGCGGTCCACTAAATTATTATAGCTGTAAGAAATCTTTTATTGACAATTGACGCTGTGACGAGATAATAATAACCCACTGCAACTATTGTTGTACGAATGTGAGTACCTACCTTAATACCAGAATACCTACCTTACACTGCCAATATGCTAATAATACGTTAATACTATACGATCGTGTTACGTATTGACTGCCTGCCAATGATTTTTGTTGATAAATAAATAATAAGCATATGACGTTTATTGGAGGGGTGACCCTTATGGGTAGTTCCAACTGGCTGTTTGAGCAATGTTATGAACATATTGGACCTACTATTTCAGGTGGATTCCGAACCACCAGGTGAGTGATAATAATTCTTGTAACATCAAGTCATAGAAGCACGGCCATCTATCCTAACGCAGTCTTGAGCGGTTGTGACTGAGCATCATGATCGCATGAACACCACGCTGAACGCAAGACCAATTACAAAAGATTTTGAATACATCCAAGATTCAAAATTCCCTCTTCAAATCACATTACTATGTTAGCGCGGACCCTCGGCAAATGAATGAACTACTTCAACCAGTCATGCAGTCGAAGTAAACCAACTATTTTGTAAGCTTATGTAAAAGTAGTTTTTTAAATAACTTTGAAGAATAAATTTCAAAAACCCTTTTCTACAAAACATTTAGAAAATGTTTAACTTTCAGATACCGTTTTTTATCTTATTATCCATTAAAATACAACTTTGTAATCAAAAGAGTCATTTTGGCAAATTTCGCGATTTTCTTATGGGAATTCAACGATTGTTCTAACAAAATTGAAAAAGAACCGGCAATTGTATTAAGTTGTTTTTTACATCAAATGAAAGCTTGTGAAAAACTGCGTGTTTTTATGCAGACCAAATTTCAAAATTCCTCTTATGAAGCCTGCAATCGTTTGAGAAGTTTTTTCCCCCATGCTAAATTTAGCGCTCGGCGATCGGCTGGCAGAATTGACTCCGGCCGCCTCTTAAATCCCGATCGATGCTTTCGGTAATAAAACTTAGAAGAAATGTATCCAAAATCGCACAATACTTGGTTTTTAAACGTTTATTATTCTGTTTTAAAAAAAGTTGATTTAGTTTTTTATAGCTAAAGACATTGTCAAAATAGTTTTCAATACTGTTAAATAACTTAAATCCGATCGATGCCCTCGTTTTTCAGGAGAAGGTTGCGTAAAATGCCTTCGGGACCCGGGGATCGTGACAGACAGAAATTGAGATAAGACTTGTTTCAGCTTCTTTAATGTATAAAACGTAAAAATAACCAAAAAATATATAATTCTGATAAATGTACAGACAAAACTCTAATTTTATTTATATGGATATATATCTCTTAAGAGAACTGAGATTTCAAATGTATATGTAAATAACTTAATATTTAAAATGATCACTACTATTGTACTACTGGTAAAATCCATTACTGGACTATTAGTACAAACTTACAAATATTGATCAATAATTGAAAGTAAGGACTAAGCTAATTTTGAATACAAGATTTTCTGACTTTTCGTTTCATGGATTGAAGACCTAATTTACCGTTACTGTTGAATAGCTATGCAGTGCAGTGGAGGCAGGATCTACATGTCGTGCGGACCAACTACAGAGGCAACTTGTCGGTCACAACAAAATGACAACCAGTTGTTATCGCAGAGCTGTGAAGAAGGCTGCTTTTGTCCAGAAGGCACTCTCGCTGAAGACGGCCGCTGTATTCTGCCAAAAGACTGTCCTTGTCAACTAAGAGGCAAATCATTCAAAGCTGGAGCAGCTGTTCCAAGTGATTGCAATACATGGTGAGAAACTTATTCACATCTTACTTTCATTTGAACTGTATTTCTGAAGGCTCTCTCTGGGTCCACTCAGTGCCTTTGCCCCTAGCTTCCCCAACTTTTTCATTCAATGGTTTTCAGTTGGCCTACACTCGAATTTTATTTTTGAAATTGAAATTTATTGCCAAAAATTGCTTACAACAATCTTTAAAAAATGTAGAGTACACATATACAAAACTCATACATACACTAAATTGTATTAAAAAAATAAAAATTCTGGCACTGCCAACGAAAGCTCAGCTTGAGTGTTGGCAGCAAGTTACAAAAAAGAAAAAAAAAACAATTTCAAAATAAATACAATCAGAAAAAGCGGTAAAAACAAACATGATTAAAAATAGTAAATCTAAGTAGGTAGGCCTACTCCAGTGGAAAAAGATGAAAGGTTGTAGTGAAGGACTACAGCAAAACAAAAGTACCTAATCGAAAAATGTAAAAACCAATGCCAAACATGTAAAAGACAATAAATTGGCTATTGAAAACATGAAAACATGTTTGCCACATGAAAACAATATAGTATATTGGGCTAGCACAGTGATAATTTGTTTATATGCTTACATTTCCGAAACAATTGAAAAGACAATTCAAATTAGTGACACGGATACTTTTGAATACAGTAGACGACTAGGCATAGCTGGAAGACTTAATCAATGATAGATGGAAAATCGTCTATTAACGATTTGAAAATTTGTAATATTAACTTTTTATTGTAAATTTAACGACTTGCAGTCAGTTGCATGGATAGTAGCTTGTCTTGCTGAATTATTTTTTTGGTTTTCTTGTTCCATAATGATCTGCGTTGTTAATATTAACGTTTTATTGTAAATTTTTCTCAATAGTGCAACTGTTCAACTGACTGTAAGTCGCTAAATTTACAATAAAACTTCAATATCAACAACGCAGATCGTTATGGAACAAGAAATCCAAGAATGAAAATTGGTATTTAGGGTGAAGGGGTAAGGGAGCATCCAGCCAAAACTCTGCACCGGGTCACAAAAGGGTGACCCTGATTGTAATACTAATTTGAAACCTCTATCACTTGTTGAATTGACACTATAAAAGTAGTATTTTTTATATTTTCTATATTAAAATCTGTTTACAACTAATTAATGAACTAGCAATATACGAAAAGTGGGTATGAGTTGTTAAGCATACGATTCATGGAAGCAATGATTTATTAAATTTAAGCTTTCACTTTACTCAATTAATAAACTTCATTTTAATAAATACCTATTAAATTTTTAATAAATACCATTTTGAGTAAGTTCCTAGCATCGAAAATCCCAAAATGCTCCCATAATGTGGACTAGAATGACTGAACTTGAGCTTTTCTATAAATGCGTCTAGAATATCTTAAAATACGATTTTAGAGGGACTATTAATCAAAATTTTCTCGGGGAAGATCCCGGGCTTCTAGGCCAGACCCACCGGAAACGCCACAAATTCTCCAATAGCCCCCTGTTTAAAACTCTTGACTACGCTACTGTGTTTGTAGTGAGTGTTAACATTCACTAACAAAGTATTTCATTATTAATTCATGTTCAAATATACAATTGAAAAATAAAAATGGAACTACAACATCAAATAATGTTTATTTTGTTGTTCTAGTACTTGCGTTGACGGCCAGTGGTCTTGCACTGAGTTGCTTTGCACTGCTAGATGTGAGGCGGTTGGCGATCCCCATTACAGAACGTTCGATGGTCGCCATTACGACTTCATGGGCAAGTGCTCCTACTATCTACTCAAGACCGACAACTATTCCATTTCAGCTGAGAACGTCGCTTGCGATGGCAGCATCTCTGAGGTGAGCTCTAGAGCTCAGATGCTATTTTATTCCTATAACTTTCAACTCTGGTTAAAATTCGATATTATATATTGGAAATAAATTAATTAATAATTTAAAATTGTCCACCCAATGTGGCCATTAACAATTTTTCCGCCCCATGCGACCTTTCTTTGTGTCAGCAGAAATAATCATTGTGATCAAACGTTCGCTATAATAAATAAAAAATAGCATTATGACCAATGAGAAATCAAAAATTGCAAGTAGAAATAGAAACTCTGTTTTAATATTATTACGTTTTATTCCAATGTCTTATGTTTTAATCATGCTCATCAAGTTATTTTAAAACTTAAATAAATTTATATATTAACGAGCATTTTCAGTTGATAATAATCATATGAATTAATAAATGGTACAACATGTTATTATTTATTTAAATGGAGCAATTTTTCAAAAACAATATTGAAATTTAGATCACTTAATTTTCAGATTTAAAAAGATGAAATTGTTAATATGGACAATGATTGTCCATATTAACACAATTGAATACATAAGAAAAAGTCTACTTGACTTGAAAATGTTGGATGAATAATTACTGCTATTTAAACAATTCATACATTTAATGAATCAAGTGAATGGCAGTGAATTTATTTTCGGTGTTAACAATTGTCTTAGCAATTGGGTTATTTATGCCATTTTGAAATAAAATAATTGGATACTTTCTTGGAACATAATATTACTTTTAATACCGAACTTGATAAGACTTCAAAATTAAAAGTTTCGCCTTAGGAATTTGAAATCTCAGACATTTTTTTCAAAGGTTCTGCATTAGATAAATTTTGAAATTATTATAGATTCAAAAAATTAAAAAGAGTATCGCAACCGCGGTTAAAAAAAAAAATAATCGGCTGCAGCCCTTGTCTCTGGTGCTCCTCCCGCGTTCACAAGTTTTCTTTCAGCCTTAGATATCTTGTGTAATCATTCACCTCAATCATTACCCACGCACAGGTGTCAGACTATTGTGGGGATCATCAGCATCTAAAAAAGTATTTTTCTATTTTTTTATACTATGATTTGCATATTTCAGGCTTTTGGTTACTCCCCATCCAGATCTCCTTCCTGCACGAAGGCTGTTGCTGTAATGTCAAATGATGGCAAGACGACTATAAAATTGAAACAAAACAAGTTGATCACAGTTAATGGAGAGGACATCACTACATTTCCTATAATGATAAATGACATCTATGTAAGATCAGCTTCATCAATTTTTGTTCAAGGTAAAACTAGAATACTATTATTCTGAGTCTTCTAAATTATAATACAATGAATGTTAGAATACAGTTTTCCTTGAAGGAAATTAGCAGAATGAAGAACACAAGAAAATTTAAAGATTGTGTTCGACTTGATTTCAATTAACTGCAGTTATAATATTAATCCAGTTCATATAGCTCTACAAATCATGATAATGTGTCACGAGCACTAGGGCAGGTGCAGTTCTGAGTAGTTCTGACTAGATGTTATCAAGAAATGGAGGATTGAAAATCAATTTAAAACTTGGTTTAGGTTTACCATGTTTCTGAATAAAAGGCTCCAACGGTGAGGTAGAACTATCTCTAAGAGTTTCCTTAAGGGTCTCCCCTTGAAGACATAAGCTTGATTTATCACTCAGGTATTATCTGCATGATCTAGTAAAATATTACTTTGAAAAAAAATCCTGGTATACAGTATAGTCAGAATAAACTGGTTTCAATTAGTGGAAAATATTTAAACTGACATTTATAGAGGGAAGTTTCTGATGATTATGAAGCTTGATTTGTTATATAAAATAATATCTGTGTGGTATACAATCTTGGATGATTACTAAGGTCTATAATTATTGATGTTTTAGGCTTTTTATGTTACACATCTCGAATGGGTTAAGAAAGACTAATTTCTCTGTAATTCCTTCAATTCCTAGAAGACAGCTACGATAAAGAAGTATGATTCATTTCAATAGATTAGATGAAATTATCATTTATTTATAATCCAGTAACCTTGTTAGAATACACTTTAACCCATGATAATAGGTTATTGACTTTTGTCAAAAATGTTTTAGGATATCTTATCCAATTTCTTCCTTGAAATATTCTTATAGCCTAGTAATTGCATCAAATGCAATTTGTGAAATTCTCTCAATGTCCATTAATATAGTACATAATAAAATGTTTCCTACATCTTATCTGCTTATAATATCTTATTTGGATTTCAGTTGAACTACCAGATGAGATCAACATTTTGTGGGATGGTTTTTCAAGGGTATACATCCACGTATCGCCAAATTTGAAAGGAAAAACACAGGTAAGAATCCTTGTTTTTTGTGTCCTCATCCAATAACAGTATGACACTTTATTAATGATGAGATCTAGAGTTCCTAAAAGACTATACTGCTACAGACAAAACGTATATACATTTCACAACGTATCTTTCACATTTTCACCCTCCATTATCATTTATGATAATGTTTACCATATGAACATATTTAAAGTTGTCTTTAACTTACGAATTAAAGTTTTTTATTAATGATAGATATAATGAAGAAAATGTTTAACAAAATATTATGTTAATCATTAAACAAATGGAAAAATAGCATTTTCTAACCATTTTTTCATTTTGATTCAACTCATTGATAAGTTTGACTTGAAGGATGTTGACTGAGAACTGGCAAAACTAATAATTAAAAACTGTATTTGTGAATGCTTGGGTAGAAAATAATCAAGGTTTGTTCTAAAAATGCTCCTCACCTAGTTTGTTCATTGCAATATCAAATATTTGTTATCAAGTTATCATAATTTCGGTCAGATAATCGAGGATCTTAATTACCTAACAGATATTAAACTTTTCAACTGCAAATAGTTGATTTTTCATTTCTTCTGTTTTCTTCAAACTCAGCTCTCAGCGTCTCCCTCTTCTTTTCAATTCTGCTTTTTCTCAATCTCCTCTCCCACACACCCTGGTCCAACACGCATTCTTGCCCTATCACATCTGACTTCTTGTCCTCAACTGCCTCACTGCCTGCTTCAGACTGTAACCTCTTTTCCAATCATTTTATCATTTAGAAAACCAAATTGATTTTCCCCAATCAGATTGATTTGGAGTATATGATTGAATTAATTTCCATTATCAAATTATTATTGTTTTACCATTATCTTTCTACAGGGTCTCTGCGGTACATTCAATGGAATGCAAAAAGATGATTTTATGACTCCTGAGGGGGACATTGAGCAAGATATTTCCTCTTTTGCTGACAAGTGGAAGATGAAGGAGACTTGCGATAATATTTTTGACAATGAAGACACAGAGAAAGCAGAAAAGCATCCTTGTGATGTTAAAATTCAGAATCGTGAACTTGCTGAAGCCTACTGCAGCAATTTGACTAGCCGATTGTTTGCTGATTGTCATATGTTTGTTGATCCAATGCCATACTATCAGAATTGCTTGTATGACTTGTGCTCATGCAGGAGTCGCAAGATGTCTGACTGTTTCTGTCCCATGCTTGCTGCATATGCTAAGCAGTGTGCAGATCAGGGAGCTATTGTAGAATGGCGTAGCAAGGTGAGGGAGTGTGGTCTTCAGTGCAGTGGTGGACAAATATATACAGTTTGTGGAGACTCTTGTACACGGACCTGTCAGGATATAGCTGGCAGAAACCGAGCATGCAGAAAAGAGTGTGTTGATGGCTGCAACTGCCCTGAAGGAAGAGCTCTAGACAGCAGAGGAGATTGTGTACCAATATCTAGTTGCCACTGTATCCGTGATGGTATGGAGTATCCACCTGGCCACAAAGACATACAGCGCAGTAGTAAAGGATTGAAACTATGCAAATGTGAGAGTGGAGCTTGGAATTGTAAACTAGCAACTCAGGAGGAAATAGAAACGTATCCAAATGAGGCTCTTGAACATAAAATAACCTGTAGCAGCAGAAAGTTTCAAGAATTCACACATTGTCTACCAGCTGAGCCTATCACTTGTAAAAATATGCATAATTATCACAATTTGCAGTATTCATCTGCAATTTGCCGATCTGGTTGTGTTTGTAAACGAGGTTTTGTATTGGATTCATTGACAAAAGAATGTGTAAAACCAACACAATGCCCATGTCATCATGGTGGTAAAAGTTATGCAGATGGTGAGGAGATTAAGGAGTCATGTAACAAGTGTACATGCAAGGCTAGCAAATGGCATTGCACTGAACATTTGTGTCCATCTGTTTGTACAACATGGGGTGATTCTCATTTTAAAACGTTTGATGGAAAGTTTTATGACTTCCAAGGTGCATGTGATTATGTTCTAAGCAAGGGAATGATATCAATTAATGAAAGTTTCACTGTCACTCTGGAAATTGTACCTTGTGGAACATCTGGTGTGAGCTGCCCAAAGTCTGTTATTCTCACAATACACTCAGGTGATGTTCATGAATCTATACAGTTCAGTAAACATAAACCAGTACCTTCCTATGCAAGCCTAAAAAAGATAAAAGTTCGTGAAGCAGGTCTCTTCACTTTTGCTGATGTTATTGACCTTGGTATTGTTGTCCAGTGGGACAAAGGAACAAGAGTAACTATAAAAGCTGATTTAAAGTGGAAAAATCGCCTAAAAGGACTCTGTGGAAATTACAATGATAATGAGGGTGATGATTTTCAAACTCCAGCTGGAGGCATAACTGAAGTCTCAAGTACAACATTTGGAGACTCATGGAAGTTGCATTCTTACTGTCCAGAAGCATTTCTTCTTAAGGATACATGTGAAGTTCATCCAAATCGACGTTCTTGGGCTATTGAAAAGTGTGGAATTCTGAAGTCACCAATTTTCAAACCCTGCCATTCAGAAGTTCCAGTTGGATTATACTTGGACAGATGTATTTTTGATACTTGTGGCTGTGATCAGGGAGGTGACTGTGAATGCCTGTGCACTGCAATTGCTGCTTATGCTGAACAGTGCAACCTAGAGGGAGTCCCAATCAAGTGGAGAACTCAGCATTTATGTCCTATGCAATGTGATGAGAAATGTTCAGAGTATAAAGCTTGTATACAAACATGTCCTATTGAAACATGTGACAATTTCTTAACTCATGCTTCTTTCTCTCAGCTTTGTCAGCAAGATTCATGTGTAGAAGGCTGTGAGAGGAAACCATGTCCTGCTGGACAGATTTATCTAAATGCAACTAGTTTTGAGTGCATTCCAGTTGCACTCTGTAAGCCAATTTGTAGAACTGAGGGTGGACAAGAATATTATGAAGGTGATATCATAGAGAAAGATGCCTGCCATACCTGCTTTTGTTCACACCATAAAAAAGTATGCACTGGAGCACCATGTACAACTGAGGTTGTACTAAGTAGTAGTTCATTTCTGAATTTAACAACCATGACTGTTACAACCATAGCACCTGAAATAAATGTTAATGATCAGCTTATTTGTGTTTCTGGCTGGACAGGTTGGATCAATAAAAACCACCCTTCATTAAAAGAGCCAAAGTTTGATTTTGAAAATGCCTCTGCAATAGATATTATGAACCAAATATCCCAGCCAATTGACTCTACCAGCAATAAGATATTGAAACCACAGTGTAGCAGAGATGAAATGATAGAAATACAATGCAGAGAAGTTGAAACCAAGAAGCATTACAAAGAATTAGGTCAAGATGTTGAGTGTACTCTAGATGGAGGTCTAATTTGTTCAGACTCAAACAAATGCAATGATTATGAAATACAAGTATTATGTCACTGCAATGATTTGGTTTCTATTCCATCTGGAACAACAACTCCAAGTTATGAGGTTGAAGTTCTAGGCTGCAATTCCACTCATCCTCTAGCAAAACATCCAACAACTTGCTTCAAATATTTTGAATGTGAAGAAACTAGTTCTGGATCATTAACACAAGTAGAAAGAGAATGCTCTCCAAATCTCTGGTTTAACCCAGAATCATTAACTTGTGATTGGCCTCATTCTGTACTGAAGCTGAGACCAGAATGTGAGGAGACAACAGAAACAAATAATCAAAAATGTGTTGATACTTGGAGTAATTGGTTCAATACTTCCAACCCTAGAAACTCTGGTGGCGATTTTGAATTGATCTCAGTCATGCAAAGAGAGCACTTGAATATCTGTAAAAATAATGGCTATATAAAAGATATAGAATGTCAATTTGTGATTGAAACTATTGAAGGCACTAAAAATGGAAAATCAAAAGAATATTTCAAGAATAAGAACAAAGATGGAGTTAAGCATGTAGAGTTCCATGACATTAAAAACTCACCAGATGTGGATGTGTCATGTGATAAAAATCTTGGTCTTGAGTGTGTCAATGATAAACAACCATCTAAAATGTGCCAGGACTATAGAATCCGAATTCTCTGTGCTTGTGAAGAGAAAAAAGAAGAACAAATGAATGAGAAAGTTCATGAGGAAGCCCCAGTAACTGAAATTGTTTATCAAGACTGTAGATCAGATGAAGTGTACAATGATTGTCTAATAACATGTGATCAGCTCTGCCATTACTATGAGCATACTCTTCCAAGATATACAGAATACTGTAGCTTCAAATCAGAAAGGCAATGTATACCAGGCTGTTCATCTCTATCAAAACCAGTTAATTGCTCTTCTGGCTCTGGACAACGATGGCGTGATTTCAATACCTGTGTGTCAGCTAATGACTGTACTTGTCGCTCACACAATGGAACAATTGTTAAACCTGGCCAAGTATTCTGGGAATCTGATTGTGAAGCTTGTCAGTGCTTGAATAATGATTATGTTTGTGATAAAAGTGAATGTTTGAAAACCACGATTTATCCAACCAGTAATGCAGTTACATACACAACCATTTCAAGCTTAAAACCATTGCTTTCAGGAGTAACAACAACAACAACTGAATCTTATTCAACACTAATAGAGGATATTAGTCATACAACTCAGAGTGAAACCATCAGAACAACTCATGAGATATTGATTTTAACTTCAACTGTATCTCCTCCACCACTCTGCAATAAAGATAATTATCAACCTCTTTTGAGTGAAGAGAATGATGCTAAGTTGACTGCAAGCAGTAACTCAAACTCCTCAGTACCAGAATATGGTAAACTAGTTAAAAATAATGGGAAAAATTGGAAGCCAAATGTAACTAATCAGGATCAGTATTTGGAAATTGACTTAGGCCAAATCATACCAGTTTACAGTATTATTACAGCAGGTGATGAGCATTTTGGTGAATTTGTAACAAGTTATTATGTTTTATACAGCAGTAATGGCCAGACTTTCAGCTATGTGATGGATGATGCAGAGCCCCAACTGTTTCGTGGGCCATTAACCAGCTTGCTAACGATGCAACAAGAGTTCAGAGTACCAGTTGAGGGTCGATATTTTAGAATAAACCCAAACAGCTGGAAAGAGGGCATAGCAATGAGGGTTCAGCTATTTGGTTGCAGCAACAAAACAATTGAAGTGAAAACGTCTACCTTACCCAATGCATCTACAATTCTACCTACCAGTACTGCTGTGGTGGAACCAGTTTGCACTGATAAAATGGGCGTTGAATCAGGTGCTCTGAAAGGTAAACAAATTTCTTTCTCCTCACATCTTGATGGACATTTTAAAGTTCATGATATTTCCTTGAGTAGTGATTTGGGCTGGGCACCATTGATAGACTCCCCTCATCAATGGGTTCAGTTTGACTTCCTTGATGAAAAAACAATTACTGGTGTAGAAACAAAAGGTGGATCAATACTGGTTGATGGCAAGCAAGTTGAAAATGCCTGGGTTGAAGCATACAAGATTGCCTACAGTCATGATGGAAGCGAATGGAGCTTTATAATGGAAGATGCTTCACAATCAGGTCATCCAATGAAGAAAGTTTTTATTGGGAACTTTGATGCAAACTCATTGCATAAGAATTTCTTCCATTTACCAATTCATGCCCAATATTTAAGAATCTATCCCTTCAAATGGCATAGGTCCATACTGCTAAAAATTGAAATTCTTGGCTGCTTTGTACAATATCCAGAACAAACAGTGACAACCATTGGTCCTGAGCCAACTAAAGAGGACTTGTCTACTACTACCAAGTGGGAAAAATGTGCTGTCTGTCCAGGAGCATCACTAGCAAATGAGTCTTGTCCATGTTGGGAGTCTAGTGGAAAATACTGGGATGGGGAAAAATGTACACTAAGATCTCAATGTCCATGTTTTGTTGGACACATGTCATATCAAGTTGGAAGTGTTTATTATGATATTAAAGATTGCTCCAAATGTACTTGTACATTTGGTGGTATTTCAGAGTGCAGTGCTCAAGAATGTCCTAGCTGTGATGAAGGAAAGACAGTCAAGACATCTTCACAATGTGAATGCATCTGTGCTGACTGCAGTGAAGGAATGAAACTGTGTCCTACTTCGAATATTTGCATAAACTCAACACTATGGTGTGATGGATATGTTGATTGCCCAGATGATGAGTCAAATTGTACAAATGTCAAGCAATCAAGCCCTACAACCTTGGAGAATACAACACCACAGTCTAGTACTACAGTGAAATCTACACAGTTGAAATGCCCTCCAGTTGAATGTCCACCAGGATTCAATATAAAACTAATAACTAGTGATAATGAAGAGAGCAATGATCTGGAAGATTCAGTTAGTTCTGGGAAATTTGAATCAAGCCCAGTGCACAGCTCTAAATTGAAATGGGGCTCACATTTCAACAAGCATGGAAGAGGGTTTAATGGAGGAGGTTTGAAAAGCCACTGGGGAAGAGGCCCTCAAATTGATAGTTACTGGTCAAACAGGCAATACAGTAATTATAAAAATGTTTATAGTAGCTACCATCTTAGCAGATATCATAGCCATTCATACCATTATAATGGGAAATCTAGTTCTGAAGGTTTTGGAACTGATTATAAAATCAATAAAAATCTCAATAGTGGAGGAGAAAGATGTCCAGAATATGAATGTGTACCAATTACAATAGACAAGAATGTCTGTGTTACTCCAGTTTGCACAAAAGGATATGACTTAGTTGAGATGGAAAGCACTTCAACGACTGAGAACCATTGTCCAAAATATGTATGCAAATTGACTCCACTGCCTGATGCCAGGTGCAATATTTCAGGCAGAACCTTTAATACATTTGATGGTTTGGAATTCAAGTACGATGTTTGCGATCATGTACTGGCACAAAACATGGCTGATGTAAGCTGGCAGATTCGATTGGTTAGAACATGTTCTTACATAGGGCCTTGTAAGAAAAGTCTTAGAATTAAAAACTTCAACAATACAATAATTTTTAACACCGATATGAACATAGTTTACAACGGTTATGATTATACAGTGGATCAGTGTCAAAAGATAGGAGGACAAAGTTTTGAATTTGCGATTAAAAAGATCAGTAATAAATTCATAATCTTCAAAAGCATTCTTGATTTCTCAGTTATTTGGGATATGCATGGAAATGTTAAGATTGTTATACCACACAAATTAATTGGCAACGTGAATGGCTTATGTGGATTATATGATGATGAGAAAGAAAACGATCGGCAAAAGCCAGACAGAACTTTTGCTCACTCGACCATTGAATTTGGAGACAGTTGGGGAAATTCTGAAAACTGTGAGACAAAAGTTTGTCCCATTGAAATACAAAATAGAGCTTGGGAAATGTGCATGAACGTTAAAAAGGCTCCCCTTGCTATTTGTGGAAATGCAATTAATGTTGATAAATACTTATCTCAGTGTGTTGAGTCTATTTGCAGCTGTCTTGAAGGCCAGTCATCATTTTCGGGATTGAAGTCAATGAAAGTAAATACGTCTTTATCTGATATGAATTCAGAAGTTGAGAAATGCAAATGTGATGCTCTACTAGACTTTGTAACTGAATGTCAAGAAACTAACCTTGCTCTAGATATTTCTAACTGGCGAATCGTAAACAACTGTCCTGTTGATTGTCCAGCTCCTTATATCTACAAAGAATGCTATAGTAGAGTCTGTGAGATTGGCTGCGATGATTTGATGGATGACAATCCATGCCCTACTTCAGAAGGCTCTTGTTTTCCAGGCTGTTACTGTCCTGATGGTTTGATAAAAGAAAAGGATGCCTGCATTAAGCCACTCGAATGCCACGACTGTGTATGTGATGGGTTTGGAAAAACACGCTATGTCACTTTTGATAGAGCTGATTACACTTTCAACAGTAATTGCACCTATAAACTTGTTGAAACAATACCGGAATTCAACAATGGACCAAAATTTACAATAGTAGCTACTACTGGTCTGTGCGACTATGAAAACGGTAAAACAGAGAGCACTTGCATAAAAAGTTTGACTTTTGTGTATGGAGTTCATAGTGCTCAAGTTGGCGGCCTAAATACCAAAGATAACTATAATAAGCTGTATCTGAAATCAGATATTGGAGAGAAAACACAAAAGTTCCCATACAGAAACCGGTGGATTGATGTTCAAGAGAATAATGGTGAGTAGCCTATAATAAACCTATAATATGCATGTAATACATCATTAATTACAGACTCACTGATTTCTTGTTGCATGGAAATACTTATAAAATAGCAATAGGTACTGAATCCCATTTAAAAAAATGAAAAACCATTTCATTTCAAAGGAGTGAATAATTTCGTTGTATTTCATTAATTTTTTTGGTGAATTAATAATTATAAGCTGTACTTGAAGATTCAAGTACATTATTTAATTTCATCCTCAGGTGTCCAGGCTCACCTGGAGTAGTATGATTAGTATGTAATTTAGGTATCAACAAACTAATTTTATTCCACCGAATTACCCATTCCATATGCTCAATATGAACTTCAACATGAAAAAGTAACCTTATCAATTGAGAAAAAGTCAGTAAATTGAAAAATGACACATTTCATCAATTACTGCGCTCAAATTGACATATTTGAATTTTTACAATATAATAACATCCACACAATACAATATTCCGATTATTAGATTGTGTTTAGGGAGCAAGTGAATTCAAAATAAATTAAAACCAAATTTAAATTTTAGGAAATGGGTTGATCGTACACTTGATAACCACTCATGTGAAAGTATTCTTCTATGGACGTGACAAAGGATTCTCAATTCACATGCCTTCACATCTTTATTTCAATAATACTCAAGGCCTTTGCGGACGGTGCAACAAAAATGAAACTGACGATTTCATGACTCCTGAGGGTGTTGTACACACTGAAAATATAGAACTATTTGGCAAAAGTTGGCGTGCGATTGGTGTATCGTCGATTATTGGAGAGGAGAAAGATTGTGATATCCTTCAACAGAAAGAGATTGAATGCTTACCTCCGCCTCCTGAACAGGATTCCTGTATGAAGCTATTGAACGAAGGCATATTCGGGCAGGTAATTTTTTGATATTTCAATAATTTGTTGTTTTGTTGAGCACTAAATTGTTACAGGTTCTATCACTAAATTAATCTATGGTTTCTAAGAAACCATATTTCTATTCTTTTGTTAAAATAATCTATTACTAAAATTATGCTGGCAACACTTGAAATATTGACACTCGCACTTTGTATCATACACTTGAAAGTAATACTCGCTTTTCATTTACACAAATTACTCTTACAACACGCATTAATAACAAGAAAAACCAATAAGAAAAAAAACAGATCAATAACGTTGAGCTAATAAAGGATTTTCGAAATCTCTGTACAAAAATTAATTACTAACTATGAATAGGCTGATCGATAATCAAATAAAAAATTAATCAATAAACTGTTCAATGAATTGAAAAGGAATGTCTAAAAACTGTTGAACACTAAATAAATGGAACACTTACGAGGCGCAGTCTGATCATGAGCACTTGATATGCATAAACGCAATGTCTATTTAAACTGTCAATCAACTGGCACTGAATAATATACACTATCTGTATAAGCTGTCACTGGATATGTAATCACACTGTCTATATAAACTGCCATTTGATACGAATTTTGGAAAGAGCAAACAGCACTGACTCAACATGGATGATGAGACCCCTTTTATACTGTTTTCATTCATATTATCAATTTCCAGAAATTTCTCGATTTCTTGATCACTCAGAAAATGTTCTAGTAGATTCTCGATTGTGCTGGAGTCACATATAGTAGATAGGAGTGAGATAGACATTCAAGGAGAGTGAATCAATAAGAGTCAACTTAAAATCTCTTTAAAGCATGTTTGTCAATCAATGGAAGCAATATTTACAAAATGAGTGGCGTAGGCAATTGTATGTCAGTTTGCATTCTTGACAATATGAACATTTTATTTATAAGTGGAATTACTACTCACTTTTATGTGACTGCTGATAACTTCCAATTTACTTAGTGGTCATTTAGAAAAATTATTGAGTGTTATGAGTAGGAGTAGAACCATTTCATCTAGTAACTACGATTAAAAATTGATTACCGTATCTAATGATTGATGGTGTATAATATCAAATATCATAAAACAATTTCAAAATCTCGACTCAGCTCCCTTCACTTTGGGTACCAAAAATATTCTAATACGGTAGTGACGGAAGCTAAAAATTTGAAAACTATATCTTATTAAAAGTATTAATGATGATTAAATTCAATCTTTCAATATTTTTCGAGAATCGAATGTCATAAGGTACTTTCCTACTTTTAAAGATGATACAGGTCCTTGGAATTATTATTATTTTTTTAGGATGATGCCCACATGGGTCTGAGACTTGTGCGTGGGATTCGAACTCATAACGGTAGGACTATCAGCTAGCAATAGTGCTATCAGAGATAACGCATAATGCTCTAACTTATTGCGCCACTTTAGTTTTCAATTGTCTAAAGAATTCCTGAATTGTGAAAAGAAGTTGAATAATTAGATTATTGTACTTACACGCTTTAAGGACCTACTTTTTGAAAATTTTTGCTGTTGCAAAAAAAAAATTATTTTTAATTTGTGATATGAGGGCAATAATAAGGTCTCCCTGGTGCCCTCGCAGATTGTAATTTTTCAATAAATAAATATGTGTGTAAACAAATAAATATTGGACAGATAAAGTATAATAACAGCATCTGACAAAAAGTTGTCAAAGAAATTATTAATAAAAGAGTTTGCTAGAAACTTCTCATTCACTAATTTTGTGCAAAAAGTATGCATCAATATTATCAGTTTATACATGCTTATTTGTTATTTTTGCAGTGTCATGCTGTAATAGACCCTGCACCATATGTGGCAAGCTGTCATGAGAGCTTCTGCCACGACAAGGAAGCATTGGATATATGTGGGGAACTGCAATCCTATGCTAGAGAGTGTATGTCAGCTGGAATGTGTTTGGACTGGCGTGCGCAACTTGATTGCCCTTATCAATGTTCTGAGGGACTCATTTACAAGCCTTGCACACTAGGCTGTCTTGAAACATGCGACAACTATAACTTGCTAAGGGAAAAACCAGAAATATGCACTGATCCCAAGATTGAAGCCTGCGTTTGTCCTGTTGGCCAGGTTGGTGTTAATATAATATTACGGTGTTCTAAATAGTTTTTTATTCTACGTATGGTACTTATATCAGTCAAGTAAAAAACAGTCAAGTGTAACTCAAATTACTACGATGATCAATATAAATAAGATCAATGAAAATGATTAGGATTCATGTTTAACTAGAAGCACTGCATAATCGAACTGTGGGATAATATAGGCCTAATTTACTATAATAATTAGGCTACATAAAGTTATCAAATTCATTACGCAGTGAATTAAATAGCCTATCAGTAGAACATGAATGAATGATCAATTTTCAGGTGACGTTTTACTATGTAACAAATCACTGCTATATAACTATGCTGTACAACGTTTCACAAAGGAATGCAGTTTCCATAATCTAAGTGTTAAATAACACAAGTTAGTTTGAAGTGACTGACAACTGAATAAACTGACAAATATACATAAACAGAATTTTTATTAATTTCGAATTGCTTTAATTGCTATTACTTTATACTGAAGACTTCCACAATGGCGGATATTGACAACAGCATTGAACAGCTGATGGGAATCGATGAATGCTACTGTACAAAAATATCAGTCACCACCGGGAATCGAACCACGGACCTGTCAATTGCCGGTTGAGCGCCCTTAACCACTAGACACGTGTGAGATACGAGCCGATATGGCCAAGTTGAAAATGAATGCTGCTGTACAGAAAGGTCTCCATGGTCTAGTGGTTAAGGGCGCTCAACCGGCAATTGAGAGGTCCGTGGTTCGATTCCCGGTGGTGACTGATATTTTTGTACAGTAGCATTCATCGATTCCCATCAGCTGTTCAATGCTGTTGTCAATATCCGCCATTGCGGAAGTCTTCAGTATAAAGTAATAGCAATTAAAGGAATTCGAAAGTTAAATAACAATTTTTCATATATAATCATGACATTGCGTATAACAAAAACTTAATTATAAACCTTGCTTATGAAACTTTATTATATAAAATTGTTACATAGTCCAAACGCACCCTTTAGCAAAGCTTGTGATTCATGTAATGATTTAAAAAGCATGAAATGTATTTGTTTTTTGTCAATAAATCATCATTCTATTTTAATAATCAATTTTCAAATAGAATTGCAACATTACTTGTTACTTCATTGTATGTAACCGATATCTCAACAGTTCAGTTTTGTTTTGCTATGATGTAAAATTCACTAGAATAGAAGAGCATTTTTTAGAATTTAGAAACAAACTAAAATGTATGGTACTGTTACGGGTTCTATGTCTAAAATAACGCTGGCAACGCTTAAATTTATCACTCGCACTTTATTAACACACAAATTATCCACAACTCACACTGTTCAGTAATGTCTTAAACAAAAATAAGCAATCAAAAACAGATAAATCGATATTGTACAAGTAATAAAGAGTTTTCAATACTGTACAAAAATCAATCACTAAATTTCAAGAGGCCGATCTATTATTCAATAAAAACTGTCTAATAAAGTGTTCAATAATTCAAGGAAAAGCGCCTAATACATAACAGTTGAAACTCTACAAGCACTTACAAGTCGCTGAATAAACTGTCAAGTTAGCCTGAATTATAATCTGTCACAAAATACTCTGCGATTAACACGACAGACAATGAAAGTTAATTATCACAGTTTGTAATAGCGCCAACGGGATCGCACTTTCCGTATTAACGAAAACGGGAACTGTCACTGTACTCTAAACACTTCAACAACAGACGTTTGTTTATCACGGTCTGTATAAGCGCTTACTGGTAAACAGGAACTGTCACTACTGCCACTTATCACATTAAAGATAAAATTACAACTGAATTAACTTTTACCTACGCACTCGCTTTAAATAGGTTTTTCAAAAATCCAGAAAGACGGAGACCCTTCCAAAACGTTCAATAGAACTCTAAACAAACAGATAAGAAATTCTCGAATTTTCCACAATATTCGATAAATTTCTATAAGATATTCTAATTAAATATCATAAAAGTGTCAAAAAGTAAACTACAAGGCGAAGAGGAGAGTAATTAATTGCTCCCGGAAATCAATATTGACACAGCAGTTAACGCTGAAAATCACTGTTCTTTCTGTGTTCACAACAGTACATTTTCGTTTCTCAACTAGTTCTTAAAAAAATTATTTTGGAAGAGATGTTCTTGAACACAATATAACTAAACTGAGAAATTATGAAAATTGTATTTAACACTCTTTCTTTCAGTCAAATTCGCTGCCGGTCCTCCCATTTACCGGCCCTTAAATTTATTGCTTGGATGAGGATCCACTTCATTCCTCCGTGATCTTATAACTCCATTCATAATACTTATTTCTTGTTCGTCCAATTCTCCTCTTACCCATTGGACTGCAATCAGTAACAATCCCGATCCTCTTACTAGCACTCGCTCTTCTAGCATAGTCATACCCCACCAATCGTTGTTGTTAAATGAACTTTATTATATCATACTCAACTTTCATTCTGTTCCTAATCTCCTCGTTTTAACTCTGTCTATTCTGGTGACTCTACATTATTTTCTCCAATACTCAATTTCTATTGCTCTTATCTCATTTTTAGTTCTTTTATTTGTTGCCCATACTTCTGCACCATTCGTCCAAAGACTCTTATTTCAGAAGAATCCTATCTACTCAAATATCTAGGACTTTTCAGAAGACAGATTTGAAAATAAATTCTCACCTTTTTTTTTTATTCAACAACCAGTAAACTGAATACCCAATCTCATCATCAGAAATTTCAATTTCTACTGATGGTTCTTCACAAATTAAATTTTGAAGCTGATTTTCTGTGCAGAGGTTTTCTGAGCTGTGCCAAATTAATATTATACTCTCTATATATATAGTTGGAAAAACTATTTGAAAATGTATTGACCGAACGAGAATAGGTCTCTGTTTCAAGTCGACCCGTTTTGTATTTGTCTGTCTATCTGGCTGTCTGTAACGCATTTACGGGTAAACGCCTTGACCGAATCCCATGAAATTATGCATGAATAGGCTATTCCTTTCAGGAATGCCCAGCAATGTGTGTAAGGATTTTCAAAATTTGCTTGTCTTTTAAAGATATTTTAAAGGAAAACAGGAAAGGCCCTCAGGCCTTCCTATATAAAAGAAATAATTATGATTTTTAAACAGAGCTTCTCCGTCACATGGAATTGGAATCAGATTTCAAGATAGCCCTCGAGCCCTCTTATTCATCTGGTTGAGCCTTCATATGGATTAAGTTGTATAAATAAAAATAAAATGATAAAAAATAATTTCAATTAAGCATAATAATAAGTGATAAATAAATTATAATTATACAAATTTAATTCATACTAGCGGTTCACCCGTGTGTTGCAACGGTATTTTTAGTTATAATAGTATTACCTGGCGAATTCCCAAGAGCCCAGCACAAACCGCACCTTCCTAAAATGTTAATTTTTGTTTGGATAAATTGAAATAAAAATTATTTTATATATATATAGCGAGTTTTTGCAACTTCAGTTTTGTCGCTTCTCGCATCCCAAATCGCCATCTTTCCTTATTGATCCAGTCTCCTTCAAAAAGACCTTTACTTTCCATTTGGATGTGGACGTTGGAGATCCATTTCTTTCGCGGTCTTCCACGCCTATTTCTGTTCGCCGGTATCCAATTCCAGACCTTCAAAGGTATTCTCTCTTCATTCATTCTGCGCAGATTTCCATACCATTGCTTCTCTCCAATGACATCCATTATTGAGTTTTTTGCGCTCATTCTCTCTCTTATGATTTCATTCCTGATTCGATCCAGTAATGTTAATCCTAAACTCCTCCTCCAGTACATCATTTCCGCTGAAAGAAGTTTTTGAGATGTTATTTTGTCCACACTCCACACTTCTGACCCATACGTCATGACCGGCTCAATCATTGCCTGGTATATATTTTTCACCAAAGAAATAATGGATGAAACATAAGCTGAGCTTTGATTCACCAGTCATATGTTCCCTACATGACTGCAATGCTCCGACTACACAAGTCTGCAGACAGCGTGAATAACGCCTCTAAGGGCCCACCATATGATTAAAAACAGTTGATTTCTATCAGCTGTTCCTTTAAGGATAGATTTCTACTTTTTATGTCCTTCAGCGAGGACTTTTGAACTCCCAACCTTCACAGGAACCATCTCGGGACTATTCTACATTATGCCTAAAAATTTCAATAGGTACTGTTAAATAACTTAAATCCCGATCGATGCTCTCGGTAATAAAACGTGGTAATAAAACTCAGAAGAAATATGTATCCAAAATCGCACAATACTTGGCTTTTAAACGTTTATTATACTGTTAAAAGAAGTTAATTTATTTTTTTATAGCTAAAGTTAAAATAGTTTTCAATACTGTTAAGTAACTTAAATCCCGATCAATGCTCTCGTTTTTCAAGAGAAGGACGCGTAAAATGCCTTCGGGGCTGTGACAGACAGACAGAAATTGAGATAAGACTTGTTTCGTCTTCTTTAATGTATAAAACGTAAAAGTAACCAAAAAATATATAATTCTGATAAATGTACAGACAGAACTCTAATTTTATTTATATGAATTGATCTACAAATTCATTCATCTGACATGTGAGATTTGATCTGTTTTGAGCAATCAGCTGCCTGGAAAACAAAACTTCAGCCTTAGTGATATGATGCAGAGTGGTATTTAGTGGAAAACAGACATGAAATAGTCTACACAAATCGCATCAAGGACTAGGTCTGATGATTGTGTTTAATTTTGCGATGGTGATTATCATTGAGTACATCGAGTATGTTCCTCTGTACAAGTACTCTTGAGCATGAGGTCTATTGTTCACAGAACTACTAGTTAATATATAATTATGCTAATTCAGTAAAAATCTGGGTCATGTTGGAATTCAAGGAAAAGAGAGGAACTTATCATAACATGTATTTTACATTATTTCCATATACAATATTGAATAACAATTTCGTTATTCTTACAACAGAGTAGGCCTTCATTGAATAGTATCAAAATTTAGAAAAATTTCACTTATTCATATTATTCCTATAAGGATATTCGATATTAGTTTATACAAAAGTCTTATCCTACCTCCAACTATAGACTAATTAACTTATTATGCATACCGGTATAAAAACTTAAAATAATTAATTAAAAACATTTGTAAACCTGCAAATTGAGTGCAGAGCTCCTCAATACTAAAATAGCTCTATGTGATTTTCTATGATCACATATAATATCACGGAGAAGGGATTGGTTCAAATTCAATTTATTGAGGCCTATTACAGCTCATATAGCACCTTATAAGTCAATCTTTGTTATAATCTGTCACTGTGTCTTCTGTTCAGGTTCTACTGAACGGTACATGCGTGTTGGAGTCTCGCTGCCAGCCATGTGACACGGAGGGGCATTACCCAGGAGACGTGTGGCGCCCAGATCCGTGCACTAGCTGCTCCTGCCACTCGGCAACCACAGTGCACTGCCAACGCACCGAGTGTCCCGACACGGCCACCATTTTGTGCCAGAAAGGATACCGAATGGTCATGCAGAAGGGCACAGAGGCCGACTGCTGTCCAAAATTCATTTGCGCACCTGACAACAGTTTGCCGGAACTCATGTGCAAAGACAATATGCCTGTCAAACCAGATTGTGGCCACGGTCAGAAGCTGAAGCTAGAGGTTGATAGTAACGGATGTGAACATTATTCATGTGGTAAGAAAATTTAAAAAACTGTAATTCTCAAAACATACTTTGTGGTTTTCTTATGAAGATAACACAACAAAATGATACTGTATTTTATAACTTTTTTGTTGAATACCGTGAGCTACCTCGCTGATGATGGTGCTAACGAAATGCAACATACACATTTTTGAAATAGACTGTGTTACAGACAATATACTTAATATTAATTTATGTTTGAAAGAATGATGTGATGATGACAAGGAACCTTTTGTAAGAAGGAGAACACACATACTATACCATATTGGTTTGAGGTAACTGATTATGACAGCGAACAATGAACTATTTTCTAGAGAGCATAGCTAAAACCATGAATTTGTGCATATTTGAACATAGGTTTTTCTAGAGAGCAAAGCTATTTGAAGGCAATGGATGAAAGTCGTTAGTGACCTTCCAGCTATTGACAGACTATCTTATATCAAACAGAAGACAATATCAATTTGTTGCAGGGGTGTCCACAGGGGGGGGGGGGGGGCTATGACGCAGACTGCGTCATTGAAATTCTTGGGGGTTCCAAAAAAAGTTTGGGGGAGGGGGTAAAGTTGATTTAAACCGTGTTTAACGTGGCAACATTCAAAAATATATTACCTCTGTCTATAATATTCCATTATTTATTCGCACATCAGTTCCTACTGACTCACATCCTGTTTCTACAATTTAGGCCCACATTTATTTATTGAATATATTTTACAAATTATCAAATAATTTGTAGATCTAGAATCATTTCCTTATACATAGTGTGTTATAAAACGTTGTAGGCCTAGTGTTTAAGTATTATACTGAATATAAGTTCTATAGTAGAATATAAACACTCACATTATTTGTGTATGAACTCGTAAACCAAACTATAAAATTTATTTGGTGTCAAACTTTAGTTTTTTAAATTTATTGGAGTAAAATTACAATATAAATATTACTGTAAAAAACCCTGAAGATCAGATGTATATTCTTTATTTGTTTTAAATACATGGATATTGCCCAATATTAATATATCTACAGGTAAAAATAGTCAATTTAAAAAAAAATTAAGTAGAGTAATATACCTATTGCTGAATTCATGATATAATTCACAAATAAATAGGACTTTTGAATCATGTTTGTTTTTCCAGAATGCAAACCAGCATCTGAATGCGAAGATACAGCCAGTGAATTGAATAAAACTCGAAATCCGGGTCTTGTGGCGATTCTTGTGGAATCTGGATGTTGCCCGGAGGTGAAGGTGATCTGTAAGAAGGAGCTTTGTCAGCAACCACCAAAATGCGAGAAATTCTTTGAGCTGCAGGAAGTTGTTTCAGAAGCAGTTGATGCTTGCTGTCCCAGTTACTCTTGTGAAGCTCCAAAAGACAAATGTTTGTATGAATTTGAATTCATAGAAGAGTCAAACAGTGTTGTAAGAAAGCGAAATCCAAAGGAAAAATACATTGAAGCAAAGAATGTAAGTACCATATTACCATGCTCCTGCATTTACTAGTCAATTTCTTTTCACAGAACTCACTTACTTGGATGAATAAACGATTCAAGTCATTTGGATATGTCAAGTGGCATAATTAGGTAGTCAGTTTTAGTGAAAACCTTCCACAGGATACATATGATTACAGCTTCAAGTAGTGCACTATTGTGAATCCCCCAGTTGAAGGGATGTATGGAAGGTACTTTTACAAATAGGCCTTTTACAATCACTAACACATTACATTTACGGTATCTAATCTATTTGTCTGTTCATTTCCTTAATGAAATAATATACTTTCAATCTGTAAAATTACCAAGTAATTACTATTATTATTAGTAGGCTACTCCTTTCAGAATAGCAAATAGCCTATCTACTTCGTATTCACCAAAATATATTTCAATACAATTTGAAACGTGTCCAAGATCTGATATTATGATTGTTTTTCATTATGAGATTATGCTATTTTATCCCATCTTTAACTTGATGATTAATTTCAAAATTTTCAATCACTGTAGTGCTAGAATCCATTTTTATCTGCTACCATTCCACTCAATACGGCTTTATTAAGGACGAGAAAACGATTTGGACTACTAGAGCCATAGTGACAATCTTGTTCAGTAGTCAAGAATAGAGAAAAAAGAACTAACCAATTTGAAATAAAAATGGTAGACAACTAGAAAACAAGTGAACTGGCACAAATCAACAACATAATAAGTAGGTGTATGTGTGCTATTGATTAAAAAAAAAACAGCAACGATTTGGAATACTAAATTTGGCACAAAGCTTCCTCTAAACTCAATTCAGTTCACCTCGAAGACCAATTATTTAATCTTATTTTCTTTCTACATTTTTCAAAATTAATGTTCATATTTCACTTACTGTTTTAAAATGTGTTTAGATGCTGAAAGCTCTATGAAGCTATGAAGCTCACTATGAAGCAAATAAGCTTTAAGTCACAAGCGAAAGCAACGCTTATGTTCCATATCAATATTCTGATTCATTTTTTGGAATTGGCGGTTGAAATTCATGTATAACATGTTTAATTTGAAAAATCTAGCATAAATCCTGTTGCAAAGCACAGCTAAACCACTAGACAAAAATATATTGGGCTTCTATAGTCAAAATGACAAACTTGCTTGAATAGTAGGTGTTGTAGGATTGAAAAATCATGAAATACTTTGAGGACAAAGTAATCTGAGGTTCCTCATTTTATACATCTTTAAAAGATTCAGACAAAATGACAAACTTGCTCGAATTACTGTAGGTGTTGTAGGATTGCAAAATCATGAAATACTTTGAGGACAAAGTAATCAGAGGTTCCTCATTCTATACATCTTTAAAAAATTCAGATGGAGTGCTATCTGATGCTTGATTTTCCGTTATTTTTTAGGGTGGAGAGGTGTGGTACGATGGTCCATGCCATAAATGCGAGTGCAGTCCAACTGATTTTAAGTCTCATTGTACAACGAAGCAATGCCCTCTGCCAACGACTGATAGCGCCAACTATGTTATTGAGACGATGCACATAGCTGGGCAATGCTGTCCTGTGTTCATCAGAACTGCATGCAAAGTGGACGATGTTATCTATCAGGTTAATATTATATTTTTTCTCAACTCGTGATTCATTTTTCTAATTTTGCCCTATGTCCAATATTATTCTAAAATTTTTGTTTGGCCTTTAAATATTTTGTTGGTTAGAAAAATATAGGCAACTTGCTATCCAAACTATTTTATCAGTCAAATAAAATTCATGAAAGATTGATTATACTTAGTGAGCTCCAAATTCAAAATGAAAATTAATGAAAAAAGCTATTAACTTTTTGTTGTAAATTTAACGACTTGCAGTCAGTTTTAGATTGTTCGGCCAAGTGTGAGTACATTTATTATATATTCACAATCTAAAACTGACTGCAAGTCGTTAAATTTACAACAAAAAGTTAATATTAACAACGCAGATCGTTATGGAACAACAGATCCAAGAATTAAGCTATTCTCATCAATGTTACTTGTGCAAATTTTCTATAAATTTGTTTTTCACTCAACGTTTTTTGTGGTTAACCGAACAAAGAGGGGTCTCTGTTTCAAGTCGACCATTTAGCATATTTTATGATGTTGAAGATCCATCTTGTTTCCACTAATATATAATACAACTTAAAAAAACACTTTTAAGTGGAAATTGTGACTTACGTTTTGGCGTGACGGCCGTTTCACTCTGTTGTCAAGAGCATCGTCAGATTCGTGTACTGAGGGTCATCATCTGACGATGCTCTTGACAACAGAGTGAAACGGCCGTCGCATCATAACGTGAGTCACAATTTCCACTTAAAAGTGTTTTTTAAAGTTTTTTACTGTCGATTTTTTGTCTGTCTGTAATACATTTACGAGTGAACGCGTGGACCAAATTCTATGATATTTTACATGAATCTTCCTTAAAGGAATGTCCAGTGATGTATCTGTAAAGATTTTCGAAATTTTCTTGCATTTAAAGGATATTTAAAAGGAAAAAAGAAAAGCTTTTTTCCATAGGGAACATTTGATTTTTAAAATGAGTTTCTCCATCACATGCAATTGGAATCAGATTTAAAGATATCCATTATGAAAAATAAGACGAAATTGTCACAACCACATTTATTAAAACTTCGAGAAACTAGTTTCGGTTGTTACACCATTATCAATCTCAATCAAACTGTGGAGTTTGATTGAGATTGATAATGGTGTAACAACCGAAACTAGTTTCTCGAAGTTTTAATAAATGTGGTTGTGACAATTTCGTCTTATTTTTCATTATGGATACCTTCCACAATATCACCTTCGCCATTACTAAGAAAGTTAAAGATATCTCTCGGGCCCTCTTATTCATTTGGATGAGCCTTCATATGTTTGTTCCAGAGAAACAAATCATTTCTAATATTTCAATTAAGTATAATAAAAAGTGGTTACTAAGTAAATTAGTGATAGCCGAGTGCCGTAGCAGGTATCTGTTCAATCAGAGATAAGCTACGAAGCTCCTGGGCGCTCTTTGTAAGTGTGACCGATTGGATTGGCCAGCAAAAGCGACTCTGTTCTCTGCTGTAGAATCACTTCCCGGTGGTTTGGAACCCACCTAAAACTGTAGGTCCAACTCATCAATCACCATCATCCAATTCATTACCCACGCACAGGTCTCAGACCTGTGTGGGCTTCATCCTCTGAAAAAAGATTATTATACAAAGTCAATTAAGGTAATTATTATGTCACAGATATTCGTCAAATGTCTGCAACATAGTTACCTTAATTAATATGGCATTCAAATTCATTCATCAGACATATAAAATCTGATCAGATTAGTACAACCAGCTGTTTGGAAAATAGAAACACAGCCTCGGTGATGTGATACAGAGTGACTTTTTGTGGAAGAGACATGCAGTGGACTATGCAAATCAAATCAAGGGTTAGGACTGATGATTGTGCTTAATTTTAGGATGTTGATTATCATTGAGTACATCGAGTATGTTCCTCTGCGCCCTTATTCTTGGGTGTGAGGTCTACTGTTCACAGAACTACTTGTTATTCTACTAGGAACTCATTATGCCTGGCCATCGAAAGCTTTACTATGCTGTGCGACGATAGCTGTTTAAACCAAGGCATTGGCTGTTAAAAAGAAAAACATTTAATCGACACCGTTCAGCAGATCAGCACAGCATCACAATCGGTGGCCGGCCGTTCAATGAAAACCTTTTGAACTGCTGTTATTGCTCTTATGCTTAAATCAGTTTCAAATCATATGAATCAACATGGAATCTTTAATAAGTTCAACGAATTTGCTACATTTCCCTCTAATTCGAACCCCTCTTTATTATCACGCATTTATTTATTTAAACGTTGTATATTGATGACTGTTCAAGGAGGGAGACTTGTGGAGATCACCAACAGGAGACCCTTGTAAGAACTATACATGTGTGAAAAATGAAGATGGCAAAATAACCAAGCAAGATATTGTGGAAACTTGCAAGAAGGATTGTCGGAAGGTAAGTTGGTGAAATGCACTGGAAAAATAGTATCATTATTATTAATATTATTCACAGATGAGTGAAAAATAAGATGAGTTGATAACGGGAAATTGCCAGACCTAGCTTTGGTTGGAATCCGGTATCAACGAATCGTTGGCTAGGAGCATGTTGGCCAACACACTATAAATGTGTATCATGTCTACGTCCAGAGTATATCTCTTAAATGGATACTTATATTCAATTCCTGAAATGAATATTTTTTTAAATAACTACTAAAAATGATTACAGTTATTCGATTTTATATTGTGAATGATTTATAATGGAAGTTATCTGAATTAATAATGTTTTGTATGCATCTGCTATGGCAGGGATGGAAGTACATGGAACCAACAGTTGAGTCAAAAGAATGCTGTGGGCAATGTCAGCCATTCGCATGTGTTATTGATGATGACAGGGAAGTGCCTTTGAACAGCGTGTGGCAATCTGAAGACAACTGCACAACATACACATGCTCAGCTGAGTCAGATCAGGTAAAATGGATATTCTTTTATAATGAGTATTTTTTCATTTCACCTTTAGGAAAAATGTATGCAACAATACAGGCATTAATACCATACCTTAAGAGCTAACAGAAGTCGAGTCTGCCAGCCAAACGCTGAGCTCCCAATTTAGCATGGGAGAAGAAACTTCTTAACTAATTACAGGCTAAATAAAAGAGCTTATAAAAAAATTAATCAACGATTGTTTTACACGAATTGAAAAATAACTGGTAATTGTATTGGAATGTTTCTTACATCAAATGAAAGATTGTGAAAACTAGATGTTTCAGCTGTTATATTTTTCTGTAAGTCCTTCTATAAAGCCTATAATCAGATAAGATGTCCTTTCTTCCATCTTAAATTGGGCGCTCAGCGTTCGGCTACTGGCAGGCTCAACTCCTGCCGGCTCTTATACAATCTTAAATATCTTGCATAATATGATTACTACAACCATGAGAGATAATAAATTATACATTATGCATTTTTATACGTGTTTAGGCTATTAATGTGCAACAGTACAACTGTACAGTACAGTCTTTGATTATAAAACCTGCCATAATTGGCCATCATTTAAATTATCATAAATTGATACTATAAATTCAGGCATAAGAATAACATGTTATTAATTTATCTATAAATTATAATTTATGCAATTTATACAAATTAATACGTTCAACAATTTATACAAATCAGGTATATTCAGGTATATTTAAAACGTTTCAGGTATACCTAAATATTTAAAAAATAGCATTCATGACAAATTATTATGATATCTCAAACTGCCAATGGTGAAGTACCTAATTCAGTAAAGTTCAAAGTCAAATTGATATTGACATTGTATGAATTGTATTAAATACATTTGAGAAATGAAGTTGGAACTATTTTTCCAAATGTTCTTTGTTGAGCTGCTGAGCAGATGCATTTGATATTTCGAGTCAGCAATCAAGTATTTAGTAACTGTCTGCTTAATCCACCTGGTATCTGAGAAATTGGGACTAATAGTTTTGAAGGAATGTGGAGTAACTTCTATAGAATGTGACTTTTGTGGAACAGACATACGCAAATTTTTTTTTTTTTTTTTTTTTTGAGGATGAAGCCCACATGGGTCTGAGACCTGTGCGTGGGTAATGAGTTGGATGATGGTGATTGATGAGTTGGACCTACAGTTTTAGGTGGGTTCCGAACCACCGGGAAGTGATTTTCAGCAGAGAACATTGTCTTTTTTGCTGGCCAATCTAATCGGTCACCGTTACGAACAGGACTTACGAGAACGCAGCTTATCTATCTGATTGAACAGATACCTGCTACGGCTCGCGGCTGTCACTTCCCTAAATTGAATCAAGGGTTAGGTCTTATTCATCTGCGTTCAACAAAAATAATCTGGCATCACATCACTAATCCCGAATCACTAATCCCAACTGTAGAATAAATTGTAAGTGATAGTCAATATCAATTTAATCTTATATTGTGGGTTGTGAGTTATATTGAATTGTGCCTTTCTGTATCTCAAAGAGAAATATTCATTCATAATTTCTACAGACAAAAAAAAATATCTGTGATGTTTTCCATGACGAAATACTTAATGAACAATCTAATATTAAAACTGACACTGTATTTCACTTCAAAGTGAAATACAGTGTCAGTTTTAATATTAAAAAAAAAAATGCTTTTGCCAGTTGTGCATCTCACAGAAATATGCTTAGTTATATAGATATATAATAATAATTATTATTATTATTAAAAAACATGTATAGTATCTAAAATCTCGTTGCAGAGCACGGGTAAACTTCTAGTAAATAATAAATTTCAAGCAATATTAGAAATAATAGCTGAAGACAGCCATTTCTATTGTTGACACTTTAAATGGAGATGAGAAGCTTTTTTTAGATGGTTACTCCTCCCTCTCTTATTTTGAAGTTATGTTCCTCCAAAACTCCTGAGGGTTCGTCTCAGGCAAATTTTCTAATAAATTGTGTTAGATCTCGAAAATTACTTTGAATGTGATGATTGCGTTTAATTTTGCGATAACGATTGTCATTGAGTACAACGAGTATTTTCCTCTGTGCAAGCACCCTTATTCTTGGGCGTGAGGTCTACTAGCTGTTCACAGTATTACTAGTAATTATTGTTGACTTGTTAATTGCTGTAACTATTGTAATTAATCATTTTCACAGGTTCTTATAAGTTCTTCACAACAGCTTTGTCCTCCTTTGGAGAATTGCCTTAAAGAGAATATAATTAAAGATGGCTGCTGCGAAAAGTGTAACCAGACTAACCCTCTGGCTCAAAGTGAGTATTCTTGTTTCGAAATACTGTAGTCATTGAAATGCAAATTTGAAAATCATTATAGTTTTTCATCAACAGTCTATTTTCCAGATATTTCATAGTACATTTAAAAATGTCTATGTTGAACTTCTCAGTGTTTTAGTGTATATCAGCACTCTTTGAAATATGAAAAAATTACATGTATGTGATTAGGCCAATTAAATATTGGACAATTAAGTAGTGGACTGCATTTAAATATTTATTATTTCCATAGGTTTTTAATAATTCGTTTGGGCCCTCAAATCCATGTACTACTAAAGAATGAAAATTGTTCATGTGACTTACCAAATAGTAGGCTTGTCGTATGATGGGACGAATTAGCGGTTTGAAGGGTTTTAGGAATAAGGAGCGAACATAAGAAACAAGGATAATTTGGATGGAATTCAAACCTTACTGCTGCTGCTAATAATTAATTGTGATGTAGTCTTCTTGCTTCCACGCATTTGAGGACTTCCACGAATTAACGAATATGAATACTTGAATTTTACGATAACAAAAATACACGACACTCGAATTTCACACATATGCATTAATATTTAAACGAATAATTAAAATAATACTCGATCGGTCCCAATACAGACACGCCATGAAGAATTTTTACGACACAATGCAAATGCAAAATCCCAGTAAAAAAGTAAATTCGTATGGCTTTTCGTGGTGGGGAGACCCTTACAGGTAGTTCCACCTCGCCGTTTTTTTAACGACTGCTTTTTTTATATGCAACCGGGACCGACGGCTTAACGTGACCTCCGAAACACGGGAGTGGCTCGAGAAAAATATCTTGTACTCAACTGGGATCGAACCCAGGACCTTTGGCTTATCAGACCAGCGATAAGCCAACTCGGCTACGCCGACTCCGAGTAATCCAATTCAATAATTCGCGCAGACGCAATAGAACAGTAAAGATAAACTGGTTGCAGGTTTACAAATTGGCTACCAGACTGCAGCAACAGACGGGAGTGGAATCAAAAAATTATAAAGGCTAGCCGCCAGATTTAAGCTAATGGCTCAAACAGTATGTTTAATGAGAAATAAATGTAAAACATTTTCTTCAACAAGGAGCTCGATGTATGGAATAATAGACGATGGCTGTTAAAACTTCGGTAGACGCGCCATCAGGAAAAATCACTTCATCAGAAGTCGCGCTGTGAACAGATGAACACCAATATACTGCAGAGTTATTGTAAATAAATAGCCAAAAAAATCAATCCTTGTGCTGATCATGCACCAATTGGTAGGTAAAAATGTAGAGAGAAGGTACCCTGCAGTACAGTAAACAAACACTGATCGCCAACAGCCCTCAGTTCAGAAGAAAGTTGTCTGTGCGAATCACAAATGTACTGGTACACCGCGCGCCCACTGGAGTGTAGAATATTATGAAAATAGCAATGTGTGAAAGAGGTGCTATTTTAACTTCACTTAAAGCTACGAGCTTAATCGTATTTTGTATCTCGGGATCTGAAATATGAAATACACCTGAATAAGTGTATAAGAAGTGTTTTTTTTTTCATATAGGTAGTGTTTAATGTAAAATAGAAATTTCTAGTGATAACAATCGGAGCAAACAACATCCGCTGTGATCCATATGGCTCGTACATTGTGACATATTATTCACCCATACAATTATTCATTTTCAGGTATTTGTGCACCCGAATCTCTCCCAGCCAATGAGACATTGAAACTCATAAGACACTTGGACAGTAAACGTGGCCTTTGTCAAAATAATGAGGTCCTTGGCCGTTTCACAGAATGCCGGGGAACTTGTGATTCTTACACATATTACAACAAAGGTCAGCACTGCAAAACTCCCCTAAATCTCTAAACTCCTCTCAATGTACTTTTCAAATGGAAAGCAGGTCCACAATTAAAAAGTTTGTTAGATTACTAATTGATTTTAAACTTTCTTTTTTGACTCTGTCGGTGTGGCGCGTCAATCATTCCCAATAAGTCAAGCAACACTAGTACTTCATAGGCCTATTTGAAAAAAAAAACTAATACTATGAAGTTGACTGGAACTTTCTAACTGGTTTACTGGAAGTTGACCTGCTACTTACTACTTACCTGCCTACTCATACAGTACACTTCATGAGATCCGAATAATACTCATAATAATTCATGATATTAATTAATAATCCATGATATTAATTAATAATCCATGATATTAATTAATAATAATTCATAGTAGGCATCATTCATTATAATCTCCTCACAAACAACTTCAATGTTGGAATGCTGGTAAAAAATTTTGGTGGCTTGTAAAAATTAAAATTAATGTACATGATGGTTAAAACTCTTTCACAAATTTGTGAATTCTTTTAATATAAGTCAAGTATGCAGGTGTGTTGAACGGTTTCTAATTCATTTCAGAAGGTAATAAAAGGGATATCAGTAAGTTTTAAAAAATTCGATAAGACTGTAGAACTGTCTCTTAATAGAAACTAAAACAGGATGTTGAATCAATAACTCTCAAAGATGAAAGTTTTGTCGAAACCATTTCATTACTAAAGTTTTTCTTACAGTTATGAAGTAACAGTAACAGTTCTAAGCCAGCTATCCTTAAAATGTTCATTTTATAAGAAGATCATTCATTATTAACATAAAATCCAAGTTGTATTAATTAGATAATATTATGCATCCTTGTAATGCGAATTGATGATACACTTTTGCTATTCTCTGCTAGGGAAATGCTAGGGTCTGTAATTTCTTAGAACAAATATTATCAGCATAAATTAGGGTTCTAAGACTCATTCTTATTGTTTTCAAATTAAGTCCCAATTAGAACTTACCAAAACCAAGAGGCTATGCTAGGTCTCCAAGTTATTTGTTATTAATTTTTGATTTACTTATTAACGCTTGAAAATTGTGTGTTCTTTTTTTCAGATACTGAATCTCATGACAGTAAATGCCAGTGTTGCCAAGCAGTGAAGTACGACAGCATTCACGTGGCCCTTTCTTGTGAAGATGGATCAGTGATGGAGAAAGCAGTTTTTGTTCCTGCCAAGTGTGTATGCATGGCCTGTGGGGCTTAATGTCTGTCAGAAATGAAGCTTTCCAGATAAGAAAAGGTTATTGAAGAGTTTATACTGCAAAAATAAATATTTGGGAATTGGAAATTGTGATTTTATTTCGAGTTTCAAATAATTTTTGGCGTTTAGAAGGAAGTCCCTCCTCATGAAGGTTTAGTGAATCAATCATTGATAAATAAACTACAAGTCAGATAATTTGCCAACTATTCTATTTGAAATTCTACATCACATTTTTCCTTACATACTATATTCTATTTTTTGTAGATTGTTTGTATAGCGTTTGGCAGAAAACCATTGTATTGTCCTTTGACAGACGACGAATCAGAGAAGGTGGCTGATGAGTCTGTTGCTGAATTGTAGGAACTATCTGATGATGATGATAATGATAATGACGAATCAGTTGATGAGGATAATGATAGTGAAGAACCACCATCTTTCGAGGCAGAACTCTTTTCATATGATGATGAAGACAGAGATGATCCTGTGCTTGAATCGAAAGACGCTGATGAGAAAGACGAATCAGAAGAAGATGAGTAAGAAGGAGCGTCTGAGGAGGAGGCTGATAGAGAAGAGTCTGAAGAAGATGATGATGATGATGATGATGACGACCAATCTTTACATTCATTTGAACTCTTAGCTTGGAAATCTAGAAAAAAAATATTTTATATAGTGACGTGTAATGGGAAGGACTTTCCAATCTGTACTATTAAACCAAAGATTGACCCAAAATAACAAAATGGGAGTAGATTTGCTTCAATAGATCACCAATCGTGTCTGATAATGCAAAATAACTTAAGTGAGTGTTTTCCTCCCACTAGAATTGTTATTTCCTGTAAATCTTCAGTTTAATAAGATATTTTTAATTTAATAGAGTTATCATTTACAATAAGCCCAACACACGCGAACGGCAATCCAGCGGCAATTCGACTGCTAAATTGCCGTCGGTTGCAGTTGAACTGCCGCTGAGTTGCCGTCGATACCGACTGACGTCGGTCTGACGCTGGCTTGCAGTTCTGTTGCCGTCGTGTGTGTGTTGACACGACTGCAAGCCGATGGAAGTACAGCGTCACCTAGGCAACAATAGGAGCGCTGAAGATAAAGTTGACTCTGGCTTGAAGTCTTGTTGCCGCCGTGTGTGTGTTGACTCGACTGCAAGCCGACGGCAGTTTTGCAGTCAGCTGGCTGACAATACCGAAGGCAACTGGTGACAGTCGCCCATTGACGCAGGTTGCCGCTCTGTTGACGTCGCCCGTGTGTGCGCTCTATTACATTTCGTATGTAATCCCATTGAATTGTGTTACTGTCAGCAACCGACGGCAATTTTGCAGTTGAATTACCGCTGGATTGCCGTTTGTGTGTGTTGGGCTTAAGAAAACTTTTTTGGAACTCTATAGTTTCTTGCAAAATATTTGCTCTATATTAAGAAATAATAATGACGTTTCAATGAAAAATAACCATAATATTCCACTTCAAATTGTATTAGCCGAAACCTCACTTCTTATTTTTTTAAGTTTTAACTCATGTATAGGCCTACTTGAAATCTAAAACCGAGTATTCAAAAGTTTTAAGCTATTCGTGCAAATTAAAAACTTGAATTTGGGTAATCTAGGTCATGAAACGATTTTTTATCATTTCTGGGCTAATTGAATTTCAAAATAATCAATAAATTTTACAAAATAAATGTTTATTAGTTTAATAGAAAATTACAAAATATTAAAGTTACAAAGATTGTTCGCACAAACGCGAATTGTATAGAAACCGTGAAGAATATTAAACGATAAATATAGCATATCGAACTTGTTTTAGGATTTGGATAGAACAAAATTTCACTTACTGTATCCATATTTGCAGTTAAAGTTCATCATTTCACATTCATTGGGAAAGACTTGCCAGGAAATGCCATCTCCAGCACATGTAGACATTGAGGCACTGGACTGATCACAGTTTTTCAAACTGCAGCTTGTAAAAGTTGGGATAGCTGATGTCAATGCATAGCCACAAGAGTTCAAAGTAATGGCTGCTGGAAAATAGTTCAAAATAATTTTGTTAGTGAATGAACAAGCTGATATACTGATATACGTTTTTGAGGAATTTATTTTTTATGTATTCAGGATAAATTTTGTAGTCAAAGAATCGCTCTAGAATGAAGTTTGAGAATTTAAAGTAATAGTCTAAACAGAATTAGTACGGTAAACTGTTGCTATACTATATGACTATGCTTAAACATAGATTCCATAAAATCTCCTTTTATTATTCAAGCCACAATAATTTTGCAGACCTTGCTATTTCTATGTGGTTGGATTCATTGAAATCCTTATTTTATGAGATTTACGTGTTTTTGATTATGGGGATACTTAAACATTATTTCTTTGAAATTAAATTCTCTGTTTTGTCAGAAAAGTTTATTATACAATTAACAAAGTTCATCCCTTTCAAACTTGTAAAAACATGGTTTTTGGGCGATTTTGGAATATTTTGTCGGATTCCTGTAGTTATACCGACTTCTAACTTGTTTTATTCTATTTCAGCTTATTTTCCATGAAACGACCAACATACTAGTAAAATAGAGGCACTATACAAAATTCTAAATGAGTAAATTGATTGGGCTAATTGCTAACCTCCGACATATTTAATTATGTAAGGAAACAATTCCGGACACATAGTTATATGAACTTTTCTAATTATTGTAGTCAGTACAACATGAAGTGTCTATTTTATGCCGGATAAGGCCCACATGACTCTTGAGACTTGTGAATGGGCAATGAGGTGTATGATGACAAGGCGAAAGCATCCAAGCCTCAACGAGATTCGAACTCGAGGAACAACAGACAGCCAGAGTCTTATCTAATCAGAGACAAGCGTCCCAAAACTGACTGAGCCATCGAGGGCTACTAATTGGTAACAATGCGGAACACTCTGTACAATAAATATTGTGTTGGTCTTTCTTCATCCCAGTTAATTACTTGCATAATCATCACGCCACAATAAAGAAGAATTATGGATAAAATTTAGATTTTTAGATAATTTTAGGAAGGCTATCTTTCCCAGATATCAAGTTACATGCGATACGAGATGTCGTTTTTACAGAATACAGAATCCCAAGAAAACTTGGGCCAGTTCTCGTGGAGTAAGCATTGCATGGAATAGAAGATTTGATTTAGGTAGGTACCGGTAATAATTATGTAAAAATATGATTTGGGAAATGAGAAGATATGAATGACTAAGAATTGTAAAACTCAACAATCAATTAATTTTTGAGATTTCACTCTCAAAAGTAGCCTAATCAACTTTGTGGCAACTAAATAAGTTGAGAAAAGATCATTTATTTATTATATACATTTATAGTCCATTTATTCTATTAGGCTGAATAAGAAAAAATAAATCTCTGTAAAACCACATAATGTAATATGCTGAGCATTGGAAATATTTCCAATTGTCAGGACTTGTACTCAACAGGACTGATTTTGTAGAAAAACAAATAGCCTAACTTTTTGTCTGGGAACTTTTACTTCATAACAATAATAATAGTATCATTCTTAAATTACCTTGGTTATAATAATATGAACTTACCAGAAAACAGCAATGAAAAACACTTTCTGAACATTTTCAATTATTGACAAAAATATCACAGTGTCCTACTTTGGCTAGTTTTTGACTGAGACTGCACTAAAGAACCTTGGCACATGCTTCTTTTATAGCCCACTTTGGTTTTTTGAAGTAAATTACATATGTTATTCAAGTTATTGCATTCGGAGTATTTTTTGTTGTAGATAAGAATGCGTTATTATTCAATGAATAATACCCTTTACTTGGCAATAAATAATATGTACGTTAGGACGTAAGAAGCAGCTACCACAATAATTTGAATGTTGAATTTATTTGTTATGTGCATTGTGCAAACTATTTATCACCTACAAGCTGCCTCATTTTCGCTGAGAGTTCTTCCTGTGACTGCAATGACTTATAATACATTTGACAATTTTCACAGACTATTGTTAATGCGTAGGTAACAAATTTTCTGTTGATCTTTCGGTTCTATCCGATGATCATGGAATTATTTCCAAACAAATATAAGCGTTTCGTTTGACTTACCTTATAAATATTATCCAAATAAAATTGTTGGAATTTTCTATTTATTTGACGCATGGTCTATGTCGCCCAGTGGCGTAACTAGAGTTGACTTATGGGGGGGTTTACCCCCCCACCCTCGGCCAACCTCTCTTACATATTACTCTCTTAAAAAATCTCAGAATATAGATGTAATGATTAAATAATTATTATAAAATATTCATGTAGGGTAAAGGAACCAGAAGCTGACACCCCCTCCACCATTACCTGACACATCTTCATATTTTTTCTTATTATAAAGGCCATAATGGGTAGTTTCGAAATTCAAACCATTGAGAATTTAACTCTGGTATTTTGTGCATTAACTGGTACCATTGAATCATGTGCTGGGCATAATTTTTGACGGGGAAAAATACTTTGAGGATAAGCTGTCAGACAGTCTACAAGAATCCTTTATTTCTAGGTGGAATTCTGTAGGAAATATCGAAGTAAGAGTGTTTGAAAATCTCCAAGTACTGTCAAAATAATCATTATTTGAAATTAACTAATGCTTTTAATGCTAGAGCCAGAATATATGTTGATTATATCCCGTTTTCATTTATTAGGGGATGATTTTAATATTTTATATTAATTGGGGGGATGTCAACGGATTGGGTATATTTTTCAACACACACACAAGTAGCTGACATGGTATGTCAGCCACTTGGGACCATGTCTGAAATTTTGTTTACAATTATTGTTGATATCTCCAGTATGTGTTGTATATGTTTTATATGTATGATTACCATTTGATATATGAAATCAAATTAGCTCATTCCTTACCTGACACGGATGTCAGCTACTGGAGGTGACAAAAATAGGGGTGTCAACTATTGGTGTAGATGTCAAGTGAATTTAAAATAAAATCAAAATTAAATTTCAAATTCAAATTTTTATCTGAATTGATTTCAATTTCAATTGGCCCTTCAAATGACTTGAATAGATAGATTCTGAACACTTTTTTATTAATCCATACAATAGTTTCAAAGTTAATAGATAATATTCATGAATTGACTTACTAAGGAGGTGTCAGCTACAGGTTCCTTTACACTATAGCTTCAAATTAAATAAATAATGTATTAATAATAAATAATATATAATAATATAAATAATAATATAATAGTAAATATAATAATATAATAATAATAATAAATCATGCTTTAATAATAAATTAATTGAATAAATAATTGACTTACTAAAGAGGTGTCAGCTACAGGTTCCTTTACACTATAGCTTCAAATTAAATAAATAATGTTTCTAATTTTTACTTTTTTTAAATTGTTTTTTTTAGATTTTTTTTTAAATTTCTTCCAAGCAATGGGATTTACGTCCCCAATAACCCCCCTCGTTACGCCTATGATGTCAGAGAGTCACATGAGTGCTGACTTCTTTCACTTGTGTTTTGTAAGGTCAGGGGTCATTTCGGTTTGTTGATGCTCGTTCTCATGCATATTATGCTTTCAAGACCAGCTTAGCTTATAACTAGATTATTTAGCTCTCTGATCTGATAATTATTGTTTTTGTCATTCGTGAACATAGTTGAAAAAATATGTAAATTGTTCATTTTATGGAAGAGTACCGATTACTTTACCAGAAACATGATTATCTTAGAATATTGGGAAACTTATGAAGTAATGGGTGCATAAATATTAAAAGTAATGGTAAAAAAAAGTAAATTCGTATGGCTTTTCGTGGTGGGGAGACCCTTACGGGTAGTTCCACCTCGCCGCTTTTTTAACGACTGCTTTTTTTTTATATGCAACCGGGACCGACGGCTTAACGTGTCCTCCGAAACACGGGAGTGGCTCGAGAAAAATATCTTGTACTCAACTGGGATCGAACCCAGGACCTTTGGCTTATCAGACCAGCGATAAGCCAACTCGGCTACGCCAAAAGTAATGGTTATTGATAGAGATGGTTTTTTTTTAGAGAAGCGATAGCCCCGAGCCGTAGAAGTTAGCTGTTCAATCAGATAAAGATAAGCTACGAACTCCTAGGCCCTCTTTGTAAGGGTGCCCGATTGGATTGACCAGAAAAACGACTCTGTTCTCTGCTGTGAAATAACTTCCTGGTGGTTCGGAATTCACCTAGAACTGTTCATCCAACTCATCAATCATTTCATTATCGAAGAGCAGGTCTCAGACCCCAAATGGCTTTATCCTCCCAAAAAAGTATCATATCATAGTTATTCAATTGTAAATGTCAAAGTATTGTAAGTATAAATTGCTCTTTTGAGCAAATGGAATAAAGAAATAAACCGATGCAACTGAGTATCCAAGGACCCGATGAATCAAATAATAATAATAATTATTATTATTATTATTATCAGTTGTGCTGATGGGCATATGCACCAATCATACAAAAGGTGCTTACTAACTTCTCTACTAACCTTGCCATTCAACTGATTTTGTTTCTATAAAGATCATAATTATGTGCTTTTCAATTCACAAATAATGCACATTGTTAGTTATTTTAAAAGTAATGTTTCTTCTTCTTTAACAGATCTCATTATATCGTGCCTCAATATTTTCTCTCTGTTTTTTTTTCTATTTGACGACACTCAAAATAAGAAAAGGTTTCAACACAATCAAAAATGAAAACGTCAACTCTTTCACTGTAAAAAAATAAAGCTGATAATTCGGCTTAGCATCAGCAGCTTTCTGAAAATCCAATATTTTGATTTCAAATTTGAATCTGATTTTCACTAGCCTAAACTAACCTACAGCCTATAGTGGAAATCTGTTTCACATAATAATTCTTTTTATATTCGACACTCCAACTCCAAAAGCAATAACGATCTCACTTGGACTATGAGGAAGCTCAAGAGTCTAGAATCTTTTTTTCAAGCACTAGGGCACAGACGGACAATATGGCACGATTTCAATAAGGACCTGATTGTCGGGTCCTTAATAATATATACCTACTATAAATATTGAAAATAACTTATATCTTAACTAAACAAAAAGCTGATATACCAATCATTTGGATAAGGTTGTACCGTTACTTTCAAATAAGAAGATTTTTTCAAAACTCAAATAATTTCGAATTCTGTTTTAATTATTTCATAGGCTAGGAAATTTCTCTGGTAGATTATTGAACAATATAAGTATGGTGACGAAATATTTTTGTCAGAATTATTATGATTAAAAGTCAATTATTATCATCTCTATCAATTCTGAAACCATAAAGATTTCCTTCAATTTCCAAAACATCATGAAAAAACAATTTAATATGCTTGATAAATAATTGCATTAATGCAAGAAATAACTATAGCCTATTATGATACATTTCTATCATGAGTTATGAATATTACATGGGTACATGACCACAAGTTAATTATTTAGGTAATAAAAGACACAAGTTAATATTTTAGGTAGACGAGTTCAGTTGCAAATCGCCAGTGAATGTAGTAAACCTTGCTTTTGTACAGTGCAGTTGCTGTACCTCTACTGTACATCTTATTGGTATCGCAACAGAGTTTAACTGAACATTTTCGGAAAAATATGGCAGAAAATCATATAGGTAGAACTATAACTATGCTATTTAGTTTATTTATAAACTTTGTAATAATATTTCAATATATTCATTTACTTCACCATGTTTCTTAAGTGTGGCCTGAAAAGTAATGTTTTCCTGTAGATTCGTTGATGTGCAGTAGCCTAATTTCTTGTTGATAGAACTATGATAACTTTATTATTGCGTTTAATTTCTAAAATTTTTATGTTGAAGTATGAAAATATATTCTATTATTATTATTATTATTATTATCATCGTTTGGCGACAAAGTCATCGACTATGGAAAGCTATCGGCTATGGGAATGTATGATATATATATATATCAATATGATAGTTATAAAATAAATTATCAGCTAAAAATCTCCTCTTCAACAACTGGAATGCAGATGAGTAGGAATATTATTGTGAAGCAAAAATCAGAAAGAAAGAAGAGATTGATTCCTTGTTTCTTAGATATTATTAAACATACGGTAGAGAATAAAAAGTTCAGGATTCTTCTTTTCTTGAACAGAATGTGAAACTTATCAAATTTTGAAAAAGCAACTCAAATTATTGTAAATGGTTAAAACATGTTTTATTCTGTGATGTTTTCATGACGAAATACTTAATGAACAATCTAATATCTCAACTGACACTGAATTTCAATTTAATATATTGTCTTTGCCAGGGCCGTACTCAGCCTTGGCGGGCCCCGGCAAAGATATCTGGCCGGGCCCCCTCATGTCCCGGTAATGCGCCCCTCCTCCACACCGCCACACCACTGCGAACCCCCTTCCACCGTGATGATATCCCAAAGACACATTTTATTATTTTGTTAATGGTAGTAAGATCCGCTACGTTTTGCTTAAATAAATAGGAAAACTAGTCTTAATCGGACCATTTAATCTTTGATTTCAATTAATTTCTTGAATTCTACAAATGTATAGATGGTTTACTAATTTGCAATTCATATTAGAGAACATAATATATTTTATTTCTTCAGAAGAAGATACAATTTTCATTTAAACAGAAACTTCATAGTTGTCAATCGTATTGTACATACATGAATTCTTGTACAATTGCTTACACTAAGATATGACAACTATCGTATTATCTACTGTTACTATACCGTAGTAAAAAATTATTCCCCAGAGAATATTTACTAGAAATCCTTTCAAAAAATTTAGTGTCTCCAAAAGCATAGCTTGTGTGAAGTTACCTCCCCTTCAACATTTACATTGCTGTACTCTTATAAAGATGAGTACAAGAAAGTTACAATCTAAATTTCTAGAAAGAAAAACAAAACAATTAATTGATAGTAAAATAAAAGTAGTAAAATTAATTCAGTTATTCTGATTGTAATTACTATTTGTGATTTATTCAACTTGAATCAATAACAATGCAACATTCAATACATTTTTACATCCGTACAGCGTACAATCATAGAGTCAATGTCGTCATGATTTAACATCCAAAATTTTAGTTTCTTAACTAAAATAACTTGAGCTTCTACAATACGCGCGGTATGTTTTGGGAATTTGGGAGCCTACATAATATTTGTGGGCATACAAACGGAAAGCTTTTTTAAAACACATTATTTATCTTCATATTATTAAAAATTGTGAGAAATATCTCTACAAGATGCTGTTTTAATTGGATTGTTATTCACATTTGAAGAAAAATATGAGCAACAAAACTTTACTGTGTAATTGTAATGAAAGATATTAACAATAATTTAGCCTTACAATTTATCAATATAAAAATCGGATTTAGTAACTCCTTCCGTTACGGCGACGTTCTCTTCAAGTAGATGTTTGGCGGGGCCTTGCCCGGGCCCCGGTAAAATTGTCCGAGAAAACCGGTCTGAGTGCGGCCCTGGTCTTTGCTCACTTATATTGGAGATGCTAGAGGGATGCAATTCATTTCTGAAAAGAATAAGCTTCGTCAGCCTCACTATTTTATTACTATTTCAAATACTTTCTTATCCTCTATCGGTTGAATCAAGTGTTATTTCCATTAGTTTGAAGTACAGGAATATGCCTATTTATACACAGAATAATTTCGACAGCGCTGTTTAATTTCCGCTATCAACAACATTTTTCACCAATGTCGCGGATGTAAGTACAGAATATAAAATTACTGTCACGGGGATATTTTCTTATCTTGTCTATTAGACAGGCATTGACTGGCAGTGTATGGCAAATGCGTGAGTAAGTCCTTAACCAAGCCAAAAGCTAAATCACTTTTGCGCCGTGCTAATTAGGCCTAATATGGTTTGTTTTCTATTCGCTCAGTCAAAAAAGTGCTTTGTATTCACAACAATGTTATAGTGGCTCTGCGATTGTATCTTCAGTAATACTCTTGATAGTTTCCTTTTATATTCTTTATAAAAATAACTCATTCAAGTGACTTTGATGAACAACCATGATGAAAAAGGTACACATGGCTGGTGAGTAACTCTTTTTGTTCTACATATGAATAATTATCATTATTCATGCCAATCTAAATATTTATTTTACATGATAATGGATTGAGCAGAATTTTGACCGTTGAACATAAATGCTATGGGGTGGATCTTAGATTAAATTTGACCGAACATGGTAATTCACTCCATAGCATCTACATTCCAATCTTGATCTTTCTTTGATAGTTGATACAGTCACTTACTAGCTAGCTCGCTATACTCGCATTATTGTGACCTTCTAAATTATTATTGTCGTATTCTATGGGAAACAGACTATGTACTGTATTTTAGAAATTGATGTGGATGAAAAAGGCTACATATTTCGATTGATATAGGCCACAGAACAAATCGTGCACTGACAATGAATAATTGCAGCAACAAAAGGAATTTTACTAGATTTATTAATTGTTAATTGCATTTATTAAGGGTGAAGTTAGTGTTCACTTCCACTCAACCCTTATTTTGATTAGATTTATGAAAGATTCTCAAGATAGGCCTATGTCGTTAAAACAGTAACTGTTATGACTGATGTAAAACATGAGTAAGGTGATACACTAGTACACTGCTACAGAAGGTAAAACAGTATTTTCTTTAGGCTAATTAGTTTATTAATTTAAAATTACAGAGTATATATATATATAATGCTCCTCCCACCACATAATGTTCCAGTTTTTCATGTTCCTTACTGATTACGATTATTAAAATTGTTCATAAATGAGAGCACGCATTCTATAAGGATAAAATCACTTCCCAGTGGTTCGGAACCCACCTAAAACTGTAGGTTCAACTCATCAATAGCCATCCTCCAACTCATTTCCCACGCACAGGTCTCAGACCTATGTGGGCTTCATCCTCAAAAAAAAAAAAAAAATGAGAACTAAAGAAGTCAATCATTTTTTCAAGAATGCTCCAGAAAAACGGGTCTATTGAAAAAGGTTTAATTTATTTCCGCTATATTAAAATCATACTGTACTTACTGTACGCTTAGCGCAGTTGGTTGGGGCGTTGCAACTTCAGCTTGCTGTCGTTTAAGCGGTCGTGGGTTCGAATCCCGCTCCACTGTCAGGCATTTATGTGTAATCATTCACCTCATTACTCACGCACAAGTCTCTGACTCATGTGTGCTTCATCAGCAATAAAAAAACCTAGTTTTATAATGCACAAACTGTATAAAGTCATAAGGGGAGCAGTCTACCAAAAATAGAAAAATATCAATTTTTCGATTTTAGGTTAAGTCGACAGCTAGTTATTTCCTCTAGATATGTAACATCATAATTATATTTTTGTTATTATTATTATTTATATATTTCTTATTATTATTATTATATTTTTGTGTATAATTCATGAGAAAAATAAAAACTTCTAGGAGGATATATATTAAGTATTTTACAATTTTGTATTTTCAGTCATTTTTCTCAAAATCGTATTTTTCAACTTTATGTACTCTTCTCTCAAGAACCATTCATGGTACAATGGTGAAATTTCACAGAGGCATTAATATGGTTGAGATAAACGTTCGTACAAGAGATTTTTTAAATATGCTGTTTGGTCTACTTTTTATGACCATTTTGTATTAAAAAAATACACTACAAAAGGTGTGATGGAAAAAATCATATTTCGATTATAGACTTATATAAATAGAATTCAACTGGCTGAAGTCTCCATCAAATAACAAAGAAAGAGTGTGCCAAACCACATGTCTGTAGATAGAACGGTTCCTGAGAAAAAGGAACATAATTATAATAACATGGGAGAAGATAGGGAGGACGTTTAATAGAAAAATTTATATTTTCTATAGAAGCAAAAATTACATATAATTTCCAAAATGGATGATTATCACAACCTTGGCAAATCGTAAACATTTTTGGTCATATCGCTAGGAGTTAGCTTCAAGGCTCAGTTAATCAAAACAGGCCAAGGACGCAAAAAATAATTGGTTGAAGCTTACAAACGAAATTGCTTACCTTATACTGTATTTGTTTAACACATTAAAAGTACCGTAGTAACCGACACAGCATTTATTATCCTCAACCTTTATTTGGAAAATAAAAATGAAAATTATTTCCACAGATGCTGTGTTTGTTCTGACAACTATGATTGTTTGCTCTTCATTGCTCACAACAATGGCTGCAGTGAGTTTATTTCCTGAGATGATGGCTACACCTTACCCTGTGCACGTGAATAACAATGATTGTCCTCTGTTCTGCACTGATGCCCAGATGCATCAACCAATCTGTGGATCCAACGGCACATCCAATACAAGCTATGAAAATGATTGCTTTATGAAAATTCTCAATTGCCGTTACAACACAAGTATGCATTGAACTTATACTCTGCTTCTTAACTTGAAATTTGAAGAGATATCTGTTCCTGGATTTCTTGTTCCATGACGAACTGCATTGTTAATATTAACTTTTTATGCGAATTTAACGACTTGCAGTCAAATATTCATTAAGAATAAGTAAAATTTACTTACTCTGTAGGCCGAGCGCTTTCAAATCTTTGAGATCAATTTTAAGAGGCGTGTGTTCCTTGATCATCGATGTCAGTTTTTTGGTTAGAAGAATTGTGGTTTTTGTAAAATGTGATCAAACGGTTTGTGTGATTTAAAATTTAGTTGTTCGTTGAGGATGTTTTGTTTATTGTGTGTGGTGAGTTTGTATATTTCAAATTGTTCCAAGGTGTTGAGTTTGTGTCTTTTAGATTTTATATGTAGAATGTGTAGGTTGGTAGTAATGTCAGTAAAAGTGTGTCCAGTTTGAATGATATAGTCGGCGAAATCTGATTCAGCTTTTGATGTCAGGGCTTGAAAATGTTACAACGTTACAAGGAACATTTTCAAGCCCTGACATCAAAAGCTGAATCAAATTTCGCCGTCCATATCATTCAAACTGGACACACTTTTACTGACATCACTACCAACCTACACATTCTACATATAAAATCTAAAGGACACGAACTCAACACCTTGGAACAATTGGAAATATACAAACACACCACACTCAATAAACAAAACATTCTCAACGAGCAACTAAATTTTAAATCACACAAACTTTTTGATCACATTTTACAAAAACCACAATTCTTCTAACCAAAAAACTGACATCGATGATCAAGGAACACACGCCTCTTAAAATGGATCTCAAAAATTCGAAAGCGCTCGGCCTACAGAGTAAGTAAATTATACTTATTCTTAATGAATATTGACTGCAAGTCGTTAAATTCACATAAAAAGTTAAAATACCTGTTCATTGAAAAAAATGAGGTTTAATTTCAAGGTATTGTTGGTGTTAATGTTCGGCTATGAAGATATTTATTTTCTTTTCTTGCAAAGGCAACTTTATAAAGGTAACTTAAACATCTTACAAAGGTGTTTCAAGCCTACATAAAAGGGATGATTGGAATGAAATGATTTATATACACAGATTAAATGAAAGATGGTTATATTAATAGTAATCTAATAGTTATTTATAGCTTGATAGGTCTTACCAAGAGAAAAGGTGTTAAAGTGTATTATTTCTTCCTTACATTATTAGGGATATTCTACTCTCTCTTGCAGCAAAAACACAACCTGCGATCGCACTACGTTTTTATATAGAATTTCTGGACAGTTCTGTTTATCTAATAAAAGGTTTGATCGCTTGGAAACTTTCAAAGTTTAGTATAATAACAGATTTTGTATTGGAAGTCACTGCAAGCGACACTTAAAAGTAATTCATGTAAAACTTAACTAGTGATGTAGAAGACCTTCTAAAATATATAAGGTAACCATATCGAAAAAATAGTGACTACATGAGGTGATGAGCGCGTACAATTTTTAATTAATAATTTAAGATGTAAAATTAAGAATTTGAGATTTGAAATATTCTCAGTTTAATTACAAAAATAATCTTTTTCATACTATCATAATTGGAAATTCAAACGTACAGTATATAAAATAATTTCAAACTGCATTTTTCTTACAGATTTTACAAAAATTCATGAGGGACCATGTAAAACGAGTTCGAATACAATAAATGAAACGACGGATGGAGTAAGTACTGCACCTGATAATTCATTCCAGGGTACAACCTCAAACATGGATGTACCAAGCTCTCAAACTTCTTCATATGGCTTTACAGCGAATAATTCAAGTTCAACTAATTCGTATGAAGTGTATGAAAACGTAGAGGAAAACGCGGGAAAAGAGGCAAACTCAACTCCAGGTACTCCAGAAACAATAAGTACTTCTACAGATTCATTAAAATCTTTTGCAAACTTAGACGTTATGAATTCAACTACTGGAACAACTACAAGGACAACACAAGAGTTTTCAAAATTTGAAGGTGATAGTTCGACTACTACTCCCACTCCAGAAATGAAGGATTTGAGTAACTCTACTAGAAATACTTTGGATCTTGAGGTGACAACTAAGGATTTTGAAAATGAGTCTGAATCAACTAGTGAAATCACTTTCCATAAAAGTTCTTCGACAGTGAATTCTATGGATGAGTTGAAAAGTGATGATAATGTCCAGCAGTCGACAACTGTTGGTACAGCATCAACACATAACACAGGTACATAACTATAATCGAATCAACTAACTTATTGCCAGTAAGTGCGCTCTAGTAAAAGGTTTTCACATGCTACGGTAATTTACTATTGAAGTAGAAATTGAAATAATTTTTATTTGTGAGTTACCAGCTTCAATTTTATTGAAAAGAATTAGATAGTTAGACTATTTATGTCGTTTAAATAATGTAAATAACTAGTATATTCATACTGAAGCTGCAACCCTCAGGTTCATGCATGAATACAAAAATGTATTATAATTAAGTTTATCTAGATAACTGTAACAAGTTTTTTATTTCATTTTCTTTTTTCTTTTAATTATCACTGATTAATTAAATTAATTATTTTGATCAAGTTATAGAACCTAAGCAGAACCTAAGCTATAGAACCTGATCAGGTATAACTGTAACTAACTATAGAATATTTACATCCATAGTTAAATTGAAATAGCAAGGCATTATGTTTCAATATATGTCTACCCGTATACCTTATGCCAAGGTAATTAGAATATTCTAAAAACCTTGCCTTTTATAAAAAATTGTTCTATGCTAAATTCACAGCTGTAGTTGTTCTCTTCTTCAATTATTATAAATATTTTTGCATTTGGGATGATTCTATAGTAGTGCAAGAAGGTAGGATATTGTATCAAATGATTTAAACATTAAAAAGAACTGAATTATGTAAATTGTTGAAAAAGTTAATTTTACTTTAAATGTACTTTTGATGCCATCATCCTCAATAACAATTGTGATTTTTTCATATAATGAATAAATGAGTGTAATAGCAAAATTTCATTTTTGGCCTGCTAGGAAATTATGAAACGTAATATCACTAGTCTAGTCACAAACGTCTGTAGTAATAGCACTTGAAAAAGGAAGGAAATGGTAGTAAGACTATGGTAAGAATAATAGTAGGCAGAATATTTGTTGGGCTATACATTTAATTTCACGAATCTCATTATAACTGAGTCACACTTACTTAGTCAACATATTGATAATGAAGAATGGTAGTTATGTACAAATGTCTTCATTTTAAACTTAAAATTTATTTCCAATAAACATACAATGTTGAAAACAATGATTAAATTAACAAATAATGCAAGCACAATAGTTTATTTTCAAAAGCCATAGGCCTACATGACACAAAATGGATCGTAGGTCATGCAAACTAAATACATAGAAAAAACAATTGATAGGGGTTGTGGAAAAGTCACAATTCAGATAATTTGTAAAATGTAAACATCACAAATGATTTCAAATTAAAAAAGAAATGGTACCATTGGGGAGCCTCAACAAGGTATGGGAATAAATATTTTCTTAAACAATATTTTGTCATTTGATGAAAGTATTATAGTTAGTCTGGAGTTGTGTAGCCTACGTTCTAGGTTGATAGATTACCATCTCAATCTCATTATTATTTATTGTATCCTAGAATCCAGAATCATATCTGTACATAATTGAAGAATTTCAAATTTGTAGTGGATTCATTTCTATAACTCAACTTTTAGTTTTGTTCATTCTGATTTTAAAATCTTCAATCAAACGCAAGTTTTTTAGTTTTTGAGATTCAATATTTCCTATTCTTTATGTAAATCCACAATTAATTAAAAACAAAAGTAATATGCTGTCATTCTGTATAAGCAGTGAAATGATTATTAGTGTTTGTGTATACCTAAAAGCTAGAATCTATTGACAATTCTATGGGGGAAAGATGAACAGTTCTAATTAGCTGAAACAAAATTATAGTCTTACTTCTTGATTTTCATACAGAGTTCAGACACTTTAAACGTTTCGATCAATTTCATTCTTATTTACTATTCTAGTATTATTCTTTTATTCATTTTAAAAATAAGTTAGAAGATTGTTCAATGTGAATAAATTGTGCTTAAAAAAGGTACAGTACTCTACGGAGTGGCGGATTATGACAGTTTGTCATGGAAGGGGGGAAGGTCCGGGTAGCCCGGGGGTTCAAGGGGTATGGAATACTTCCCCATGGAAGGGCGGTCCGGGGGTGCACCCCCGGGAAAATATTGAAAAGATAATCGCCTAAAAATCATTTTTACACTATTCTAGAACTAAAACTGTATGTAGTATTACAGGTGGATCTTTTTTGAAATAATAATTTTTTTCATAATCTAATATTACCTGGAAATTACAAAAGGATTAATTCAACTTGCTTTACAAGTTAAAAAATGTCAACCTAAATAAATCACAATCGACTTTCTGTTTTGAGCTGAACAAAAATAACTGTTAAAACGTCATTGATCAATATTTGATATATCTTTTGGCACAAGCCTATTGCTAGAAATTTCCAAATATTCTCCACTTCGTTTTTACCAATATTGATACTAAAGCTAACGACATGTCTCAAATCTGAAATGAACAATGATAATCTTACTAGAAAAACATGGATATTGGAAGAGCTATTTTTTTATCCAAGAGATTTTTGTATTATATTACACATTTTCCACTATACAATAACTTCCACTATAGGAAGGCTTTTTTATTGTACCGTATTTATTTTGTTCGTTTTGAAACAATAACAATTACACTTGCCAACAATATCAGTTTTTTTGTTCAATTATGCTGTAATGCTTTCGATAGGCTATAAATTCAACATTTTTAAGATATTTCACAAACACCAAGACCGAATTCTGAATCTATGAATAAGGCAGTAAGGTGGTACCTATTGTGCAACCATAAACTTTAGTTTGAATGGAGAATGAGACATTTAATAACAAATAGTTAATTTAAATATCATATATATCTTACATATAACTACAATAATAGTAAAGTGAAAATTTTAAATAAAATTTCGAGCTTTTTTCTTTCCAGGTACTGACTGACTAATAATAATGCGATTTATTATCAACATTATTCATCATTATCAGCTATGAAAGCTTCTGCCACATTGAACTACATGCTATCGGTTCAATACATCAGTTCCTTGACAGACCTGAAAAATAAAAATGGTTCATTGGAGAATTTTTTCAAAGGTGCATATTTAAACAGGATTTATTAATTTCGAATTCCTTTAATTGCTATTACTTTATACTGAAGACTTCCGCAATGGCGGATATTGACAACAGCATTGAACAGCTGATGGGAATCAGTGGTTAAGGTTAGGGAATCAGTGGTTACGGTCAGAGTCTAGTGGTTAAGGGCGCTCAACCGGCAATTGAGAGGTCCGTGGTTCGATTCCCGGTGGTGACTGATATTTTTGTACAGTAGCATTCATCGATTCCCATCAGCTGTTCAATGCTGTTGTCAATATCCGCCATTGCGGAAATCTTCAGTATAAAGTAATAGCAATTAAAGGAATTCGAAATTAATAAATCCTGTTTATGTATATTTGTCAGTTTATTCAATTGTCAGTCATTTCAAACTAACTTGTGCATATTTACTTAAACGGAGCAGCGCATGAGAGTCCCTTATATTACCCTATTTTGTTAATTACATTTAAATGGTGATATATTTTTAGAATATTGATTCAACATAAAGCCGCGTCTCCACCAACTGAACATGTCTGCCGAACATTGTTGGCTTATACAAAAAACGGACAAACATTAAACATATGTATCACCGAACATGTTCGTGAGTTCAATTTAAATGTTCGGTCTGTGAGCGAACAGTGACGACCAACAATAGGTTCCCGCCACTAACCCCACCACACCGATCATAATGTTCGAGAAGGCGTCCACACCAAACCAACTCCAAAAACAAAATTCGGTGACATCAGCTGATTCCAGCGAACACTGTTCGCCGAGCATGTTCGGTTGGTGGAGACGCGGCTTAAGAATAACTGTTTGATATTGAGCAAAGAAGGGGAGCAAAAAATGATAGGGTGAAGAAGAGCGTGCAAAAAGAAGAAAATTTATAGGTAAGTAATCTATAGAAAAAATAATGTACCAATAGTAAGCAATATAAGGTAAAAGTAATCTATACGGTTATACACTATTTATGCACATTTATTGACCACACAAGGGATCTTTTTTCTCAAATATTTGAAACAAAATATATTTGCAAGAACAGGAAGTGTTTGAATCCATTTTATGATGCTGTTAACGGGACAGCAATTGAATTATTCTTTCCTTGTTTACAATGTGGCAAAATGTTGACAAAAATCTGAAAAAATAGATTCAGACACAACTTCAACATTTACAAACGATCTCTATTAGCAATTCAGAGATCGCTACTATATGAAATCTAAATATATAATTCCCATTTATAAAATATTGAATACATAATGCTCAGTCTACCAAGAAGAGTCAGAGTTTGAATTCAATTCAGTCAGATGAGCTCTCTTCTGCTTTAGAATTGCAAAACATTATTTGACTGCTCTGTCTACGAATCTGTTGTTGAGATCCAGACGAAAATTATTAATAGGGGACAATGTCCTATAGAAGTGATATCTAATTCAACTAGACACCTTATGGATAGCCGAATTTGAGTTTCATACTCATCTTGAAATATTCATGCACGCTTATTATTGACACTCTTGAACTGCGTTTACACTATGTAACAATGTTATACGGTACAACAAAGCTTGATAAACACTGTTTTGTAACTAAGTTGTTAGGCTATATGACATTGTTATGAAAATGGAAAATAGTATTAAGCAAATACATTAAAAAAATGCTTCATATATAGAATTTTGATTTGGAAACTGTATTCCCTTGTGAAAAGCTGTACAACATGGTTTATAGGCGTACCTGTGTTTTATTACATAGTAATACATTACAATAAACGCAGCCTTTATTGTATATTATGTCAGTGAGAAAAGAAATTCTTGAAAAAATATTAAATTAGCCTATTTCTTCTTTTTTCAAACGTTTCAATGTATTTTGGCAACAAACGAACAAACCAATGCCTTTATATGTCTCTGTAACAACTTAACAACTACAGTTACTAGCTAACTACTCGCTATTAATATTAGTCCTCATCCTCATACATTTTTGAAAAATTGAGTTGCCACGAATCATGAAAATAACTTTCAAAAACATAAACATACATTTTAATACCCTTGGCTAAGGCAAAACATAAAATATGGGTTGGAAAAATAAGTATATCAGTATACATTTTTGAAGGTTTTAGTCGCCACAATTTGTGAAAATAGGGTTTAAAAGCAGAATATGCATTCATTCTACTACCCTTGGCTAAGGGTAAAACAGGCTTAAAATATGGAGCATAATCATAATGTCCTGCTTGGTCACTCAGACCATGCAAGCATACCCTACATTTGAATTCACAATTGAGCCAAGACATTTTTCACGGGATGAATGATACCAACTAAAGAATATTTTGTGGGAATACTACCTAAAACACCTTTTAACTTATATTAAACAAATTTTGCATATCAATCGTTTGAAAATTATTGGGTCTGAATTGCTTTTTATCAACTTCTTGTTTTGCGCTGGGTTTCTGGGGAATAATTTCATATGAGTCCACCAACATTTTTGCGAACCGGCCGCCACTGTTTGACAGTAGATTGCAAACGACTTGCCATTAGCTCTGCCAGCCTATTACAAAATATTACGGTACTTTGCCAGATCGATTTAGACGTAGACCATGATTAGTGAAGTTTTGTCTTTTCAGCCTTTCATTTAGAAAGCAAATCCCCAATTGCCAGTGCCGTGGCGATCGAAGATCTGGGGGCCTCCCAGGGCGAGGGGGGGTCCGGGGTTCCTCCCCCGGGAAAATTTTAAAATAGTCCCTCTAAAATCGTATTCCAAGAGATTCTAGACTCATGTCTAGAAAAGCTCAAATCCATTCATTTTATGATGTTGAAGATCCATCTTGTTTCCACTAATATGTAATATAAATTTACGAGTGTACTGTGGGTCGTCTGACGATGCTCTTGACAACAGAGTGAAACGGCCGTCACGCCATGACGTGAGTCAATTTCCACTTAAAAGTGTTTTTTAAGTTTACCATTTATTTTAGTCTACATTATAGAAAATGTTTGAATTCTTGATGTTGAGAGCTTGATTTGAGGCTCAAAAACAGTAATTTTATACGATTATAAAACTTCATTGAAATGAAGTTTATGAATTGCGCAAAGTGAAAGCTTAAATTCGATGAATCATTGCTTTTATGAATCGTTTGACTAAGAACTTGAATCCTTTTTCTTATATTGTTAGTTCATTGATTAGTTGTGAACAAATTCTAATGTATAAAATAAAAAAATACTACTTTTACAGTGCCAATTTAACAAATTATAAATTGGTTCAAATTATTATTACAATCAGGGCCAGCCAGAGACATTATATTGGCCCGGGACCCGGGACAGAGTTGTGGCTGGAGCTCCCTTATACCTTCACCCTAAACACCAATTTTCAATTAATGACTCGATTTCCCAACTAGCATAGTCTTCCAGCTATGTCTAATTACCTACTGTACTCAAAAGAATCTGTGTAACTAATTGGAATAGTTTTTTTATTTAAATTCCTGGATTTCTTGTTCCATGACAAACTGCGTTGTTAATATCAACTTTTCAAGTGAATTCAACGATTTGCAGTCAAATTTTTATTAAAATAAGTAGTATTTCACTTACTTCTGTAGGCCGAACGTTTTCGAGTTGTTAAAACCCATTTTCAAGGCATCCTAAATATCGATGTTGGTTTGTTGGTTAGAAGAACCTGTGGTTTCTGTATAATGTGGTCAAAAACAGATTCTTCAGCAACAGATTCTCACAGAACATCATATACTGGCACAGATATGTAGATGACATTCTACTACTATACAGAGGGAACAAAAGACAATGTGAACAGCTCCGATCACACATAAACAAAATACACAAAAACATTCAATACACAGCAGAGTATGAACACAACAAATTAATAAATTTCCTAGACTCTCAATCACAAAGAACACAAACCAAAAACACAGCTTCAACATTTACAGAAAACCGACAATGACAGATACCCTAATACACAGCACATCCAATAATCCAACACAACACAAACACTCAGCATTCAGATCAATGCTACACAGACTGAACAACACACCACTATCCACCGAAAATTTCAACATTGAACTAAACACAATAAAATACCTAGCACAAGAAAACGGCTACAAACACGACCTAATTGACAAACTCAACCATAAAATAATAACCAAAAAACAAAACACCAACAACACCAACAAAAAATACATCACAATGACATACATTAACCCACAATCAAACAGACCAGCCAAAATCTTCAAAAATGCTGGCCACACCATCGCATTCAGAACAAAAAACAAAATAAAAAATGCACTTGCACCAAAAACCACAATGAACACGAACAAATACGATCTCTCAGGGATCTACAAACGGAACTGCTCTGACTGTAACAAATTTTACATAGGACAAACAGGCCGCACATTCAAACAACGTTACAAGGAACATTTACAAGCTTTACATACAAAAACAGAATCTACTTTTCCAGACCATATCATTCAAACTGGACACACTTTTACTGACATCACTACCAACTTACACATTCTATATATAAAATCTAAAGGACACGAACTCAACACCTTGGAACAATTTGAAATTTACAAACACACCACACACAATAAACAAAACATCCTCAATGAACAGTTAAGTTTTAAATCACACAAACTTTTTGACCACATTATACAGAAACCACAGTTCTTCTAACCAACAAACCAACATCGATATTTAGGATGCCTTGAAAATAGGTTTTAACAACTCGAAAACGTTCGGACTACAGAAGTAAGTGAAATACTACAGTACTTATTTTAATAAAAATTTGATTGCAAGTCGTTGAATTTAATTTAAAGATAAAATTCGAGTGTAGGCCAGGTCAACTGAAAACCATTCAATGATAAAGCTGTGGAAGCTAAGGAAAAGGGCACTGAGTGGCACCAGAAAGCAATAAACTTCCCTTCTATTTTTGTGTAATTTCTTGAATTCGCATTGAACTATCCACTAATATTGAAATATGTAAAATGTGTAAAAAGATAAAAACTATTATGACTTTCAATGGAATTTGATTCAACTTGCAAAGAGAGAATGAATTAATAACACGTCCAATTCCAAACTTTAACTTCAATTACATATAGATGGTGATGGAACCCCAAAACATTGGGGAGTCTGAGGGTTCTCCACCAGAGAAAAAAATTGTTTTTTAGGCCTTGAAAGGTCTTGCTACACTAAGCTTTTTTTTGTGTGGTTATCAACCTCTTCCCTAATATGATTTGTTGATTGATTCATAGCATGACAAATTTCACGATCACAATAAACTCTATGGGATATCAGATCTGTTCAGTAAAATAAATGATCATATGAAGCCCATCTGCAAGAATATTGAGAGACCTTCTCTCCTTTCAAGCCTACTGTGTCAACTTAATTCAAGTGGTTTGGGGGACCTTCAAAACCATGTTTCGGGGCTCCGAAAATACTGGGACCTACCTTTGAAAGCCCAAAGCCGGGGCAATTAGGGGACACTGGTGCAGAGACTTTGAAATATACTAGATGCAGCCTACTTGAATCTCTACTTCACATGACTATACTGGCAATAAAAACGGGCCCGAAGGGCCCACAGTGTCATAGGCCTCTAGGGTCTGTTAGGCTTCTAAGGGGCCTCTAGAGGTCTAAACTGGAGAAAGAAGAGGCCTTGGAGGCCCCTAGCTGGATAATTTGGCCTCCCTTATTTTATTTTTGTTTTGTCTCTTGCTTACATTTGTAAAATGATGTGGCCCCTTGACGTTGAGGCCTAAGGAAGCTTGCCTTGTTTGCCCCATCCTCACTGTAACTTTAATAAAAGTATTTTTTTAATTAATTGTAGTATTTTTTCTAGCTGCAACATTATTTACTATATTTATGCCCGGTTTCTAGGTCGTTCTTTAAGTTTAATGGATCATTAACTCACAGCTGGAGCAATGGGTTAACATTGCTCCAGCTGTGAGTTAATGATCCATTAAACTTAATGAACGACCTAGAAACCGGGCATTAGGCTACTATTCACATATGAAAACTATTTTTTACTTCCATGCAGTAACCGATATTATTATATTTTTATTGATGCCTCCCTACTCTCGTTGGAGGGGGGGGGATGTAACCAGGAACCCCCTCGCTACGCTAATGCCAATTGCTTAGAATTCTTATTTCTTAGGCTGTTATGAATTATGGCATCGTATTATGAATTGATTTATTTGTTGACTTAATGGTTTCATTTAGCTCTGGCCTATCGAACCTTTACGTTTTATGTAACCTTAGGCTTATTATCACATTAGTTTTTTGGCTGAGTGGCACAATCTCTTTAATTTTCTCATTTACTTCAGGAATATGTTCTAGACTAGGTTCATTTATATTGTTTGAGCCACCCATGACTATGAGAAAATCGTTTTTACCAAATTTTTTTGTTTGCTCCTTAGCTGACTCTACAACTGCGTTTAAAGGGCCACTTAGATTGAAAAAACTGAACTTCATATTTATTTTTCAATCTTTTGTCAAGTAGATCATTGCAGTCTCGTCATTGACTGGATGCTAAAAGCAGTACTCTACCTTTCCTACCGTTATTATTTCCCCTCACTTTATTTTAAGTTTTCAAAGCCTGACTATACCTTTTAATTGAACATTTCTCCAATTTTTTCCATGTTTTCCCCATTTGTTTCAAGTCCTACTTCTTTGTTTTAATAAGAGGCTCAAATCTTACATTAGCTTCGTTCATTTTTTATTTTAGAATGTATTTTTCCTCTGAAATTGATCTACATTGGCTCTTGAGACTTGGAATTTCGTATTGATGGTCTTCCTGCTACATTTTTACAATAATCTCCAGAGATTTAATGTGATTCACCAACCCTATCTGTTCTTCCTCAGACTTTTTTAGTGTTGTCTCTAATTTTGTTTTCAATTCGGTGAGATTACACAATAGTTTAGCAACCTTTTCTTCTCCATCTACAGTAGCCTTAAGAGCTGATGATGATTGCTTAATTGGGACCGCGTTGTTAACAGAGTTTTAATTGAAGTATTATATTTAAATGACTTGTTTGGACTCATTTTCCTATCTAATAATAATTGTTTCAGTAAGTTTCCAATGAAATATTACTTAATTTATTATAATTGTCAACTTGGGACTATTTAATTTCTAGACAATTTATCAATAGGTACCGCTACAACTTAACCTCATAAACAGAATTTAGTTTTTTATCAGGACACTTTAAATATTAGACTCGAGAAATTAATATTAGAAATTATCAAGATATTATAAATACTAATAATAAAAAAAAAAAAATACTACTTCTCTCGAAATAATATTCAAATCTTCAAAATCCTCAGAGCTTGTTCTGATATATATAATATATCAATGTATTTATAAAATCAAAGTAATGGAAATCAATGGCACATACGATCACTGCTTCCTAGATCAAGGAAGATCAAGGACGATCTACGTCACGGTTAGTTCAGTAGGCCTAACATGTATTCCTAATGGAATAGTTTCAATGGAGGATCAACATTTTTTGCCACATTCATGTGTTGAAGGAGGTGGCCATTCTTATACTCCACAGTTATTAGCACTTACTACTATCATCACTAGTGAGTCACTAGTATGTGAAACAATAGCAGTGGCGTTGACTTTATTGTCCTTTTGAGAGCTATTGAGCATTTATTACCATCATGTTTGAAATATAATTTTATACATCTAGATGCACAAGAGAGCGGTTTCATTTTTGAAAAAGTCATTTCCACAGACATATTTTATTACGAGACATCAACAACTGGTCCATTAATTTGCAATTTTAGGATGAAGTGCATGCTTTGAAAGCAGGCTAATTCTAATGTCGTTTTTTACGAGCCGCCCTTATATCAGTTGCAGCGGGCCATAACTCATCGTTGCGTTATCGTGTTGACGATCGCTGTTCGGAAATTTTGCATAGGTAATTTCAATTTCTAGTTGGCAGACACAAAAGCATGCTGATGGCGTCGGCGTCTACGTCGGGACGAAGACGAATTAAACCGACGCCTATAAAGTTAATGTCAGACTGAAAGCACTGTGCGCCCCGCAACTGAGTCTGATGGTCGGTTTACTGCCCTACGGGAGGTGGTAGGCCTCCATGAAGTCCCTAGTAGGCCGGGGCTATTGTTTTACGTTTACGATGGCCGTTAAAATATGAGTGATATTCGTCCTACTGTTTTGATAGTAGGCCTATAATATTACTGGCTTACAAGGGATGCAGGCGCAGCTATTGCAGTTTATGTCTCTTTACAGACAGCCGAGTGCATCCTTGTGGAAGGATAGGATAACTCCCTACCCTCCATCCCACTCACGATGCTTTTCCCGATTTTGAATTACCCGAGTGCAAAACCTCTCGAACTTTCTGGTAGATAGTAGCTTATTCTGGATTCACGCACTATTTCAAGGGCTAATACATAAACTTTTACATGTATTACTATAATTATTATATCTTACCAATGTGTACATACATGTAACTCCTGAATAAAAAATGTGTCAATTTTTTAATCTTCTGCCAAGTTTAAACAATGTTGTAATGTAACAGCATAATTAATTTATTTGCCATGAATTTTCACAAAAGGAGGAGAGAGCGATTATTAGCTATCAGAAGAAAAATGATGAGGTCAGTGAAAATTCATGACAAGTAAAATTGTGCTGAAAAAACGAGTGGCTCGGGGCAGTCGGTGTCGAGTAAGGGAGCTGGCTACATCTACGGCAGATGACCCGCCCCACTCTTCCCTGCTGAGCGAGTGACCGTTTGTAAGTAAAATAAACTCTTTTCATAATTCTTGATTAGCTCATTAGCATTTACCATTTTTTTCCAGAAAAGAATCTAAATATTTATTTTAATGTTATAATAAAAAAATACATTAATAATACACAATAAATTAATTATTCTGTTACATTACAATGTATTACCGGTAGCTTTAGTTATTTTGGTGAGCTTTCAATATTATTTTCATGTGAATTCTAAATTGTATTGCAATATACAATAAATAATATTAAAAGCTGCGCTCCCCCTTTTGGAAGGAATTGTCTACAGAACTGCAGCAGAAGCTGCTGAAAGACTATATCATTTTAAATGGGCCTAGCAGTGACTACATGTTTTTAATCATCGGTGAAACCAAGTTCGTAGGTTGTATATAATCTCAATAACATCTCTAATCAATGTAACTCGTTTTTGACATGTCATGAGCCATAGGCTATCCTCTTTTTTTTAAACTGTTCATGAAAAAAAATGTTCTTTTAATCAATGGGAAACTTGCTGTGATGAAAAAGGTTGTGAGTGGTATTGTCAATAATAAATCATTACTTTAACATGTCGATAGATATATTTGAATGTAGCCTGTAGGCTACGGTGGTACGGAAAGCACACAGAGCGTATAATTCATTAATCAAACCAATATTATTGTATGCTCCGTGGACATGCACTACTCACTTCTCAGGGTGCAACATTTATTCGATTGCTAAACTGCGGTGGTAATTCTTCCGTAAAGCTTTCCATCTCTTTGTGGTAGAACTTGCGGTACATCTGTTGAAAAATTTAGAAAAATATCATTTTTGAAAAATACATTAGTTGACAAAATATACGGGGGCAAAAATGAACAAAGATTATTTGAATATATTTTAAAGGAATTGATCATTAGACGTAATAGTGAATTATTAATTATTAGAAGATAATTCTAAGGAAGGCAGTGGCGGTTCCTCGGGTGGGCTAAAATGAGCCATGAAATCAGAAAGAAAAAAAAACCAAGTGCTTCGTATAGGTTACCAATACTTTGCAGATTCAGGCAGAATATCAAGCAATAAACATAGTACATAGTTCCGGAAACGCTTCGATACAGACTTAAAGAAGGTGGAAGTTAGCAACTAATCACATTCATTTAAATATTCCTTAAGTAATTATTATTTAATTGTAATTTGGTCAAGTTCAATGTAAAATAAGCTCGAAAATCCAATACAAGTTAGAAGTCTGAAACTACAGTCGCTTTTGAAATATGTGAAAATGGCGAACATGTAGAGAATTTGATAGTACAGAAATAATTCTTAGTACCGTAACCTAATAGTCAAAAACACACCTAAATCTCATAAAATTAGGATTTCAATAAATCAAACCACATTAGAAATAGCAAGCTGTCTTAAAATGAGTGCCTTTTAATTATTCATTAAAAGCTGATTTAAAATCTGGGTAGCTTTTTTGCTGTTTTGTTGTTTGAATTTTTTCGCTCGGAATCAAATTTTACAAGTTTCATCAGAAAAAACTACGAGGCCATCTTACAATAATTAATAAAGTTAACAATTAGCAGACGAATCCATAAAACGTTATGATATTTCTCGAGTTTATCCGAGATTAACGGTAGTTTTCGATCGAAGATCACGAATTTCTTAAAAAATAAGTATACTTTTCAAGCAAATTCAACAAAATCCGCGATTTCTTACGCTACTTTTTGATATGTAACAAGTTTATTGTCGAAAAGTTTACACATTTTTAGACCCTCTTTAGAAATAGGCTACGTGTAAATTTATTATTATTTACTTAGCGTATTGTGTCACCAAATCACATTCAAAATAAGTGCGCTGATTAACTTAATAAACAATGTGAACATACATCAACAATATTGTCGTACTGCCGTCCAATACCATAAAATTTAAAAATCTACGATGGAGATTCAAAAAATCAACACAATGTTTTTTATGCAGAATCCTGAATGACCCAAACAATAACAGAAGAAATAACAATTACACTGACAGTTGAATGGGGAAAAACAAGTGACTGGAAATAATGTATATGAACGTATTAAAATGCTCGAATTGGCTACAAGCCAATTGGCATCAAAGTTTTCTCAAGAATAAGTAATCTTTTTCTTTGAGGTAAGCCTCTTTTAATAAATTTCCAAATTTCTTAAGCCGTTTGATCTTTCAACTGGAAATATGTTATCTTAGTTAATCTGCTATCTATACTCTTAACAAGTCCATGACATTTCTTGTTTTGTCTACAAACACTAAAAATCATACTCAATAATAATTTCTCTCCAAGAACTAAAACAATAACAAATCAACACCTGATTCACATCTAATCTTCTGTCAATAAATCAGTAATACTATCTTTTTTATCCATGAAAATCCCTCTATGAAAGAATATCAAGCAATCCATTGCCATGGTAAAACAGAAAAATCGTGAGATATTTAGAAACCATTTTTATTGTAAGTTGGTATAGGCCTACAATTTGGTTTAATACGCTTAAGGATAATATGTGATATGCTTGAAGTATATAGGCAGGATAATTTCATTTAGAAAATTGCATGGGTCACGAATTTGAAGTTGCACTGATGAAAGAAAATACATGTCATTTATGAATGCATTTGTATACTATTTGAATGTTTGAAACACTGAAGTGATATATATTTGAAAATCTTAGATAATGTTGGAAAATTGCAAAAATAAAATAAATAATTTTATTCGGAAATGGTTCTCACATGGGTTAAAAACCTATGCATGATAGATATTAGGCCTACTGCTTTTGTGCCAAATCCTGTATTGAGCTCGCCAAATAGGGTCTCTTCAGAGCATGCCCGAACATGTACAAACGTTTTCCGAATAGAACGTTACAAATGAAATACAATGGTGCTATGCCATCCATTGCTTAGTTTCTTGATTTTAAAACTTGCCGGAAAATTTTCTATATTTCAAACGTGTGCATTATTTAAAAATTTACTAGAAAAATTTAAATTATTTTTCAGCATTCACGAGCAGACTAGTCTGGAAAGTGTCATCCTCCCTGAAAAGCTTTTGATTATCTACTGTGGAAAATTTATCATATTATAAATAACAATAATTAGTAAATTTCAATTTTCACCTATAAATTATTAATAAAAGTGAACAAGGATGTGTGTATATATGTTGTTGTATGTTGGGTTATAAGTCAAAAGTCCTTGTTTGATGTAGATACATTTATTGAATTATAATCTTGATAATCGTAATCGTACAAGTACAAGCATAGGTTGCCGAATCCATGTCTGTGTGTGTTGTGTCTCATATTTTGTGTTCATGGCTAACTTGATCCAAGTGTTTGTAAATCGTTATTTAGTAATTAGGTTATGTATAATATGTGTGAATACAATACTGTTATTTGTTAAATTGTAAATAGTTGTATATAGTTACAAATGAATATGTATAATACAATTGTTATTAATCATAATAAGTGTGTAGTATTATATCATCAAAATAGACAGCAGTCCCATCTGGGTCATGCAGTGCATTGTCACTGGAAACAGTGCATAACAGGTGAGCGTGACAAATAATCAGCATTTCCATGTAGTTCAGATTTTCTGTTCAATACTGTAGTTGAAACCACTCAAAAAAAGCAGCATACTGCATCAATCGACCAACTGTCATGGTTGGGAGGTTTTTCCCTGGATGGAAAATCATCTGCAATGGCTTGTTGTCAACTATCAAAGTAAATTTTCTTCCATATAGATACTGAAAGAAACGCTTGATGCACCAGTGGACAGCAGTAGCTTCCTTATCTAACTGTGAATAGTGTTTTTCAGAAGGTGTCAGAGTTCGTGAAATGAATGCAATGGGCCATTCTTGACCATTTATAATATGAGAAAGTACACCGGCAAGGCCAACTGGACTGGCATCAGTAGCTAATGTCACTGGAAACTGTGGGTTGAATGGTACCAGAATTCGGTCACTTGTTATTTCTTGTTTGATGCGTTTGAAAGAATTTTCACAATGTTTTTTCCAACAAAACTTTGTTTCCTTTGTAAAAAGTTGATTTCTAGGTTGCATGATAGTTGATACATGTGGAATAAACTTCGAATAATACATGACAAGTCCACAAAAACTTTTGACTTCATCTGTATTTGTGGGATGCTTTGCTTTTAAAATTGACTTTACCTTTTCTTCTGATTTCTTCAATCCATCTTCACATATTGTGTGTCCAAGATAATTGACCTGAGTCTTGAAAAATTGACATTTTGGAAGGTTGACATGGAGGCCTAAATCTTGAAGCCTTTGAAGACACTTGATAACTCGCATTTTACATTCATTTTTGGATGTACCTTGAATGATTATATCATCAAAATAGACAGCAGTCCCATCTAGGTCATGCAGTGCATTGTCCATTACTTTTTGGAATTTGTTAGGAGCAACCTTGATCCCAAAGGGTAGTTTGTTCACAAAGTATGTTCCTAAGTGAGTAGATATGGCAAGAACTTTGCGACTTCCTTCATCAACTGCAAGGTGATGAAATGCTCTATGAATATCTAATGTGCTGAAATATTTTCCTCCTCTAACTTTGTTGAAAATGTCTTCAATGCAGGGAATTGGATACCTTGCTTCTTTGATTTGAGGATTTACTGTTGGTTTGTAATCAAAACATAATCGAATCTCACCATTTGGTTTTGGCACAACAATCAAATGGGGTGAACCCCAATCAGAGTAATCAGTCTTGGTCAAGACGTCTTCATTTTCTAAACATTTCAGTTCAGATTCAACCTTTTCTAACAAGGCATAAGTTACAGGTTGAGGTTTTAGAAAAACTGGGTTGATGTTATTTCCCATGTTAAGAGAACATTTGTAATTGGGAATAGTTCCTATTTTATTTTTGAATACATCAGGATACATTTGAAGAATTTCTTCCTGGAATGAGTCTGTATTTGATGGAACATGGCAGATTTTATTAATTGAAATATCTAGATGGCGCAGCAATGCCCTGCCTAAGATTTCAGGAGAGTTTGATTTGACTACATAGAGTGTTTCTTTGGATTGTTTTCCTTTATATTCTACAAGAATAGTCAATTCAACAAGTGGAGAGAAAACTTCGTTGGTGTACATTCGAAATTTTACATTTGTAGGTGATAATTTGTTAGATAGTTGAAGTTTATGCATTTCTTTTTCATTTATAATAGAGACTGGGCTACCTGAATCAGCCTCAAAATTACAAACATGTTTCCCAATTGTTATTGGAATTATGAATTTTTCAGTGTCAGGACCAGAAAGAAACTTGACATCAATAACGTTGGAAATGGTACCAGAGAAATCTTCTTCATTTTCATCAGAGAATTGTGAATCTTCATTGACATGTTTGATTGATGAATTTTGATTTTTTGTAAGAGTTTTGATTCAGACTTCAGAAACATGTCCATGTATGCCACAGGAAAAACATTTGAGTTGAGACTTATCACGATGACAATCTGAAGATTTGTGGTTAGCTTTCCCACATTGTAAGCATAAGTTGTCAATTCCAAGAAATTTGAAGTTTATTTTAGAACATAAATTTGGTGACTTATTAGAAGAAATTCTTAGGTTAGGTTTGTTGTAACTAACCTTATTGACAATAGGCGTTGAATGGATTGATTCTTTTTCTAACAGTTTCATGCCCGGTTTCACCAACCTCTGTTAAATATTGCCTACCAGACGTCAAACTAACGACTCTTTATTATTTGACAAATTGTTAAAATGGAATGCGTTGCACCAACGTTGACGAGGGGAAAAAATCGGCCTGTTAACTTCGACGGGTCGTCAACATTTGCCGGAGCATTTTGTTGCAAATCTGTAGGTTGGCTATATTGAAATTCGGCTGTCTGCATTCGATCTGCTTTCCTATTGGCTACATATGTTACACCATGTGATCTTATTAGGTTATGAGAACCGAAGCTTCTCGTTTATCTCATATGGATTGTCATATTCATTGTTGATATGTTGATAAAGTAGTTATGCTGTGCGATTGTTGTCTAATTTTTGGGACTGAAGTAAACTGTGTAAATTGTAAAAATGGCAGAGGTAAAATAATTATACTAATTTATTATAGAAACCCTCACATGAAATGCTCCAATATCGAACTTGAAATGCATTTAGATGGAAAAACAGACAAATAAGCTAGGTAGGCTAACAAACATGAAATTGGTTTGATTATTCTCTAAGGTCTTTTTGTTTTTCATCTATATAAAAGCCAAATACCCCTGATTCACTGACTCATTCATCAGCGTTTCTCGAAAACCACATGGCTAATCAAGTTGAAATTTGGTACACATTATTTGGAAATTTGCTTGGCGCTCTAGATGCATGCTAAGAAAGAATTTTGAAAAATGCCAAAAAAAAGTCAAAAGTGAAAATTTAAAAATTAGATATAAGAAATATGAAGTTGTGAATTGAATAACTGTGCCCATATCCATGACTACAGATGATCAACAAACAAAAGTGCTGGATCGATTCACGATTTTGTACGAATTTTAAACCACCCTACACGTTTAAGGCGAGTGAAGCGAGCCTGTCAGCTAGTAATTATATTGGTCAGGGAAAATTTTATTAAAGATCAGGGGAAAGTCAGGGAGTTTTTGTAGCTTACTTTGCTAGTCACCCTGCATTATCAAATTTGTATCAACAACCCAAGCTAACCTTAACTCGCTAGCAAAAACAGAAACATTAAAATATTGTTGAGATATGAACATAATGTCGATATTTTAATGTATCGTTTATTGCTAGCAAGGTTAGGATAGTTGGGTTGTTGCTAGTTGGTACTTTCCACATGAAATAAATAATAAATTATATTTATTGCTTGATCGTACGAACTTATTTCATGAATTATTAATGCGTTGTTTTCGTCACTAGAGTTACTTCAGTTACACCTAAACGTGGAACATAACCTAAATGTAGAGGTTTAACAATTCGTTAAAATTTTGAGGGCTGCAAAAGCAGTCTTCAACTTTCACGAACTGTTTAACGTTCGTAAGTGCTAACGGATGTTGGTGAAACGCAAAACTGCTATTTAACAAGCCGTCAACGATTTGATGTTCGTTAATTGCTTTAACAAATGTTGGTGAAACCGGGCACTAAACTACCAACTTTAGATGCTTCCAATGCAAAAGCTTCATCAAGTAGATCATTAAATCTTGTATTGGTAGATTGTAGTAATTTTTCTTTAATCCAGCTATCCTTCAATCCCCTAATGAACTGGGCTCTAAGAAATGTATCAGCAACAGAAATTTTGTTACCACAGGCACAATCAGTAGTGAATTGACAGTCAGCAATATCTCTTCGTAAACTTTACATAATCGGCAATATTTTGTTGGTCATTTTGAAATTTAGACAGAAAGTAATGTTGACATATTACAGGATTCTTCTTGGGGGCTAAATGTTTCTTTAACTGATCAATTAATTCATTGTAGTTGAATTCAGACAGCTGCTTGGGTGAGACTAATGCTGAAAGTGTACGGTACTGTATAACTCACTCCCAATTGAGTTCAAAAGCAATTGAACCTTCTTTACATCATCCGTTACATCTTTAAGTTTCAAATAATTGTCAAAGTATTGCAAATATAGATTGAAATTTTCATTTTTGTTATCAAAATGTTCAAATGAAGCAACATGGAATTCCTTGTTGTGTTGAATAGATAGGCCAGCCATGCTCTTGAGAAATCTCTCGAATTGATCAGCATCCATTGTTAAAAGTAATATTGTTCAGTTCCTACCTTTTCCAAATCCTCATTGCCAATTTAATATGTATTTGGATAATAAGTCAAAAGTCCTTGTTTGATGTAGATACATTTATTGAAATATAATATTGATAATCGTAATCGTACAAGTACAATAATAGGTTGCCAAATCCATGTCTGTGTGTGTTGTGTCTCATATTTTGTGTTCATGGCTAACTTGATCCAAGTGTTTGTAAATCGTTATTTAGTAATTAGGTTATGTATAATATGTGTGAATACAATACTGTTATTTGTTAAATTGTAAATAGTTGTATATGATGTTGAATGATGTTGAATGATGTTGAAGATCCATCTTGTTTCCACTAATATGTATTATGAACTTAAAAAACACTTTTGAATGGAAATTGACTCACGTTATGGCGTGACGGCCGTTTCGCTCTGTTGTCTAGAGCATCATCAGACGACCCACAGTACACTGATTCTGAGCTTAAACTCATGCCTTGAATCAGTGTACTGTGGGTCGTCTGATGATGCTCTAGACAACAGAGCGAAACGGCCGTCACGCCATAACGTGAGTCAATTTCCATTCAAAAGTGTTTTTTAAGTTCATAATAGTTGTATATAGTTACAAATGAATATGTATAATACAATTGTTATTAATCATAATAAGTGTGTAGTATTTAAGTATGTCTGTTTGATTGTAATGTTGGCAACTTTGAGGTGAAGCTCAATGGCACAAATACATAACAATGATTTATCAATTTCGTTGAATTCAAATGTTTGTCAAAATACATGGAGTTGACAAACCATCAACCTTGTTTACTTTTATTATTAACCACAACATAAATAAAAAATCTATTAATAAGTTAAATGACTAATAATGAAAAATTACTTGAATTCAAATTAAGTTGAGTCAATGTGTCATTTCTTAAATAAAAAATTAGCAATAAAAAATGAGCTAAGTTCATATTATTTACCTCATAGGAGTAGGGTGATGCGAAAATGTATGGATGATATCGATATTGTTGGATGAGAGGCCAGATCACTTCTGTGGGAGGCTTGTAGATGTTGGATTGTGCTGCTAGGGGTGCCGGATTGCAGACTCCAGCTCCAGGACACCAGTTCTGGCAGTACTTGCTCGCTAATTCTTCTTTGGCTAAGTCATGTTGAACACTTTTATAAGAACATGTACTGACATAGTATTGTAGCGAATATGAAATTGGAAAGAATAGAGAGGAAGAAGGAACAGTGGTTCTAGGTTGTTATCTGCTATGTAAATGTTTACTTCTAACCAATTAATTACTATGCTTTTGACACTTTTATGGTGTTTACTTGGTAATTAGTAGAATGTTCTAGTTGTTTGATTAGAGATTAATGGAGTCTTATCGATATTGTAGAAAGTTCCAGTTTCCTTGATTTATTTATTCAGAAGATGATAGAAAAATGTAGAAATTGCTCAATTGTTGAAAAACCTATTTAAGGCGAACGCATTTGTAAATTAGTTCAGTTTTGTTAGAAATTCGTCATGACAAACAAGTTGTGTCAGTTCTATATTTTGTGCCTATATAGTGATAATTATTTCTCTGTGCCTATAGAGATAATTCTTTTTCCTATTTAATTCGTACCAGTGAGCTACTGAATAGTGTTTCTTGTATTACGGACTAGTGCTATGTAAGTTAAGTGTTCTTTTTTTATGTTTCTTTTTGAATATTATTGGACAGTTTAATTTTAATTAGTATTAGATCGGCCTTTTGACCTTTAGTGATTGATTTTTATACAGTTTATTGAAATCTCTTCATTAGTTGAACAATATCGATTTATCTGTTTTCAAATGCTTATTTTTCTGTAAGACATTACTGATCAGTGAGTGTTGTGATTATTTGTGTAAATAAAGTGCGAGTGATAAATTTAAGTGTTGCCAGCGTTATTTTAGACTTAGAACCCGTAACAGTATGGTTTAGTAAGCTAGAAGAAGGTATAAGCATAGTTTGGTAAACAAAACTAATAGTGAAACTATTCAATCAAAATCATTCAATTCAAATCATTTGACAGTAAATTTTCTTAAAAATCATTATATTTCTCTAGTTACTAGTGCATGATTGTATTCGTCTAGTATTACGTGATTGTAGGATACTTTTGAACACTTAGCCTATTGTTATCATGTTATTGAAATATTTCTAAAACATTTTTAATTTGGAAAATTTTACTAGAATTTAAGTAGCTTTTTCCAAACAGTTATAAAACAATAATCATTTAAATAAAACCCTTTTCTAACTCAATAATAAACGGACTATAGTTTGATAGTTTATTCGCAGTACTCGTATTATATTTTGTAAATCGTTGAGCTCAGTCCTATTGAATGAAGATTCCGTTGATGGAATCCATTAAATTTTGTTTACTTCTAAAAATTCAGAGTTCTTTGAATAAAAAAGTTTTAAACGATTTTTGAGTGATGAAACCTAGCGAATATTGAAATGGGTTGCGTCTGGAGCTGCCGTTGACAACTATTGTTCATAGCTCAATTAATTATGAAATAGTAATCCATCAACATATTTTATAGTTATAAAAATCTAGTAAACATCTAATTTCTCATGTTAATATTTGTAATTTCTTGCATTTTTAGGGCTGAAGCGATCATCGCACGAGGTGGGGCGTTTGAAATTCGAATTAAGCGTATCAAAATGCATACAAAATCGCTGAGAAACAACAGTTCTCTAGACCCTCCTGGACCTGTAATACATTTGATGATACAGTGATAATGCAATATTCTTTCATATCTCTTCATTTTTCGAACGATGAAGCCAAAATAGGTCTGAGACAGATCTGTGCGTGGGTAAAGAGCTGGATGATGGTGAATGACGATGAGTTGGAGCTAAAGTTTTAGGTGGGTTCCCAACCATTGAGAAGTGATTTTACATCAGAGAACAGTATTTTTTGCTAGCCACGGTTCGTGGCTATCATTTTCCTAAGAAAGGAATACAGATGCTTGTGGAAAATTTTCTCTAGAAATCTGCCACATGGCAAAAGATTATTCCTTCAGAAATGCTTTATTACAAAAATAAAATAGCGGAAGAACGGAGCTATCTTCATCAATAAAAATAATCAATTAGTACTTTGTAAATGCTTTATTACAAAAATAAAATAGCGGAAGAGCGGAGCTATCTTCATCAATAAAAATAATCAATTAGTACTCATTCAGAAATCTTTAGGCTTTTAGGGTCCTCATTTAGGGGATAAATTAGACACATTTGATATGGAATGCGCTGTAAAATTGCAAACTTTAAAACTACGGTAATTCTCTTTTCAAACAGATGAACTGTATGGTATAAACACAGTATAGTATTCTACTCATCCTTCCCAATTTCGTAATTTTGTGACCACTACTATGAGTTATCTACCAGAAAAGAAAAGCTCCAAACTGGATTCCCGGGCAAGACTAGTAGCCAATAATAATCGCTGAGGGGTATCGACGTTTAAACTGAGAACTCTTTGTTGAAGGGTTTGCATAATTTTTTGCTCTTTGTGACTTTTGATGGTGTACCAATATAGACCGCTTATTCCTTGACAATAGGGGAAACGCACGTTTCAGCAATTTTGTCTGAGTATTATGCGCTTTATGTTGCTATGCCTCTGTTTCTTGGTTGCTAATTGTTGGAGGTTTCAAAGTCCTCTTCAAACCACTGGTTTTAAAACTGAAAAGCAAAACATCATGATTCTAAATTTGTATTGCTATACACTAGTAGTGTACTGATTTGAGTAGGGTCAATGTTCGAAAGAGCTGTTATAAGGAAGAACTGGTGTGACAAAGACATTCAAAATAACCAATGAAGTGAAAGTACGAGAAATGAGTATTTTACATTGTAATCATGATTAATTAAAGGGATTAATACAACATAATGGATACCTACCAATTCTAAGAAAATTCTATTTAAATATATTTTGGCAATAATGTAACCAATATTGTGGAAAAATGAGTGGACTGAACCAATATTCCAACTGAAATTCAAACATGAATCAATGATTCCAAACAGGTCATAATTTTACAATATGAATTTCTTAATTTGATGATGGTATTGAAGTCTTGCAAGCAATGACGTAGCCAAGATTTTGAAATGGTGGGGGGGGGGGGGGTCTGGGGATACTTCCCCAGAAAATTTTTGAAAAATAGAGGCCCTATAGAACGGTCTTTTTTAGCTCTCCTGGCATTGGAAATAAACACCAACGTCAGTGCTTTGCCTAATTTTACGTTTAATTTAATGGAAAATTATATAAAATTTAGGACCGGAAGGGGGGAGTCCGGACCCCCCGGACTTCCCCCCTGGCTACTTCACTGTTGCAAGTGGTCACACATCCAATATTTTACATTTGCTTTATGGTTTTTCACATGATAACAGCTGTTTTCTATGATCACAGAAATGAAAAAGTTTATTTCGATGAATAATTTCATTGAAATTGGCAATTCAAATGAAGAAGCTAAATATTGTTGAAAAGAGAATTTCAAGTTGCAAGAGTGGATTTCAAGAATTCATAACCTTTTCAAGTTAATCTTGCAGGGAAATATCAACGATGGAATAAATTTGTAGAAAAACTTGAATTGCGAATCAAATGAAAATTGAGGATAGTGATTGACCAATCTTAGATAAAATCTGAAAACGCTATAAGACCAGATTTTAAATCGATTTCGCATACAACATTCGCGATGTGAATAGGGTTTAATGCTATTCTCCAACACATTATATAGCCAGGCAGGCCTTTAAAATGCTGTCAACTTGGAAGGACATAGCAGTTCAATTCTAAGACGACCGTAAATCTATTGGACGTGAATGCAAATAGGCAAAATACGATAAAATTTCAAAGTAAAGTACGATTTTAAAGTGTACTTGCATACTTGTTTTTTGCATGGCAGATATTTTCTAGTTGCAATAAACGCTGCATCGTAAACGCCTTAATAAATAATAATGATTTAATGAGCTTAGCAGGCTATGAAAAGCTAAAGAAATAAAAGCGTTTTAGTTTTTAACTAGATTCTAAATCTTTCTAAATAAAACTAAGACCTCCTCGCCAAAGCAGTAAAACTCCTACTCTAAAATCATGATAGTTGCAGTCCAACGTCTCTTGCTCAGAGATGTTGGCAAAGGTTTTTCTTGGCTGTAACGTATAGAAATACATTTTATCTGAGAACCTTTAGAATGTAGCAATGCAGTTTAGCTGGTGAATATCATATATGCTTGTATGAGGAAATGAGCTTAGTGGAATATTCAAGTCCCTCCTACTGAGTTAAATAATCCTCATATTCGTAGGAGCTTATATTACACATTAGCAACACAATGTTCACTAGCCGACTTCTCCAGAAGGTTACATTCTTATTTCTTCTAATTGGCAAAGAAGATAACAAAGATCACGACTCAATACTTTATTTGAGTTTCTATTCAATCTACATTTATTAAGGTGTCTTACTTTAAAGTTATTGCAACTGAAAAATTGAATGTTAGAATTTCAATGATATTGTAAAAAACTGTTTGGTATGACTATTAAGAGTATTGGCAATTTATATTGACTACTTGAATAAATTAGAATATCATTATCATCATCATTATCAACGAAGTCGAAAACTTATCAATCTATTTCGATGAGAAGTCTAGTAGTTACCATTGTAGACAAGGAATTGAAAATAATAACTTTAAAATTATATACTTTATCTTTGTACAGAGAGTTGTACAAAGCATTTGGCTATTTTAAATGACACTTCAGAGAATACTGATAGAATTGTCCGATTCTCATTGAGTGTGGAAGGATCAATATTAGAATGCTACCCCATTAGCTAAAGTAGTCGGGAAACAAAATACAGACTTAGATCAATCGACCATCTCACTTCTCGACAGACCTGAACATCACTCTGTGCCATCAAATAATGTACTTTCTCGTTAGGAGAGAAAATGAACAGTTGAGACGACGACTTCAAGAATAACAAGATGAACGTAATGCTGCTCTAAACAGATCAATTAAACTAGATATTAAATTATTTCACCGTCTAGATTAGAGAAGTTACAACTCAGACTGGCGACATACGGATTACGGAAGCATATTGCTCCATTCAAGGGCGGTACAGGTACTCTGCTTGACCGTCTAAATACATTCATCAGTGACGAGCTACTCACGGACAAAAATATAAATATTATATTATATTATATTAATGTATAATAATATATTATACTGTACTATAAAAAAAGGTTTTCCAATTATTGTAAAAATCTGCTTGTTGTTGACACAATTGTGGTCTTTCTCATAGTTAATGATATTAATTAAATCATTATGATCACTTTTTTCTCAGTTCTGTTTCATACATAAATAAGAATATTGCCTTTATTTTGAATTAAAGATGTAGAAGCAATTGCGATAATGAATGGAATGGCTCACACTGAAGCCTAGTAATTCTTGATCACACAGACAGTACTTATAATAATAATTTTGATACATTGGGGCAGTACAACAGTAAATCTTTGAAAATATTAGTGAAGAGGCTAAAACCAATATTGAACACCAATAAAGTGGTTAACATTGATTGTTTGCAGCACTGCAGCAGGATAATTCTTGTGATTGTGGCATTTTTACATCTTATCACCTTAGTTACAATAGAATAAGAATTAATGACAAGAAAAATTGTAACTTATTCAGAAAAATTTTCAATTTCAAAATTTCGATTCGAGATAGCAAAGATTGCATGTTTTGAGAACAATTGTAAATTACTTATAATTGCCTGAGATTGTCACTGAATGTGAGATTTCACCGGGAATTAGACCAGAGTCTAGGAATCTCTGCATAATCAATAAAGAAAAGTTTCCAGACGATAGTGAGTCTCCCAATAGTATCGAATCTATTTTGGAGCATTCCAATGATTGTGGAAATGAATCTCACTCAGCGGAGCCAGTTACTTCTATCCTCAAAAGAAATGTTAAACTCTTTATGGATAGCCAGGGAAGAACTGTTATTGATAGTTTGAAATAAAAGCAAGAATTGTAATGTAACGGGTAAACTAAAGCCTGGAGCTTGCTTTATATTAAAGTTGTAACAAATGAGTGTGTTGGCGACTGTTCTGTCCACAGGACGCTGCAGTATTCTCAGCGGGGACAACTGAAATAGCTAAAAATGAGGCCAAATCTTTCATAGTAACACTTCGTAAAAAATTGTTAAAAATGAGGCACACAAGAGGTTTTGTTTTTGATGTTCCTCATAGTCATAGGCATGGCTTTGCGAGCTGAGCTGGTCCTGTGTAAATAAATTCGATGCATGGGTGAACATCGAGATACGGAGAATTTGTAAAAGTTTCAGCAATGTTACTGTTCGGGAGCAGTGGAGCTAAGTAGACTTGGAAAGTCCATACACCTCACGGGCTTCACATGAACAAGATAGGGAGAAGGTACATAGCTGAAAAATTCTAAATGAGCTCCACAAAGAAGTAGTTACTGATGTTAGTGAGCCGATCCCCTTAAAAAACTAGACTATTCAGTCGGTATTGATAGTACATTTTCGATCATGGGAAGTCAGATATAAAGCATTTGTAAATATACTGAGATCTTTTAATCTCTATAAAGCGCAATCTCATCCAACAAGAGGAGACGCTTGTATATACAATATGCTTACTAATATCAAATATGAATTAATTATATGAATATGAAATCTATTAACAGGATCTTATCTCGGATCATGCTGAAGTTTTGGTTCATGTCTACCAGGCAGCCTTCTTTTAAAAGGACTAAACTAGAAGAATGAAGAAACTGATCACCATTTGAGACAAAGAATTTCTTCTAGCAGGTTAGATGATCTAAACCTAAACCAATGCCTTTCAAGTTTAGACTGGTCTCAAATATTCCATGTTTGTGATGTAAATGTTGTAGTCAGCAAATCTTTAAATGTATTGTTTTATGCGAAAAAACGCAGAAATAAAGCACAATATACTTCTAAAGTGAATAGATGGGGCACTTCCAAACTTAGGGTCATGAAAAAACACCTGTTAGTTTTCTATAAAATTTGAAAAATCCGACGTGATAACGAAGACAACAATAGATTCAAACACTTTAAGAAAGAATATGTTAAAGCTTTTGATAGGTCAAAGTTATCATTAAATGATAGGGTAACGGCCTATACCTTAATAATACTAAAACAGAGAGAATATTGTTCTCATTGAAGGACAGTCTAAACTCGGAGTTTCAAAATTACATGAAGCCAATTAATTTGCTTGGCATAATCACAGACAACTAAATTGTTTCTGTAATCTGTGGCATAATGCTGGGTAGCAAACTGTGCTGGGACAGCCACGTCGAATTCCTTTGTAAAAAACTGGCTAGAGTCACATTTCTATTGAGAAAACTTAAATTTTCTGTTAGCACTGAAGTTCTGTTAATGGCATACTATGGTCTCTTCCACGCTTATTTGAATTATGGCCTCCGCTTGTGCGGTAACGGCTCCTCTGCAAACAAAGTGTAATAAAGTGTATGGGAGGACTGAAATTTAGCGAATCTTGGAGGAAGACTTTCAAAAAATTGAACATTATGACCCTCCCAAATATGTACATGTACCTATACTGCAATGTTCTTTACATAAAAGAAAATTGAAATAATTTTGTTAAGCAGCATGAAAATCAGGATTACAACACTAGGAAGGAGTTAAACCTAGTAAAACCTATTAGGCTGCACAAATCATTTAAAAGTCACAAGTACCAGCAGTATGTTTTGTTAATAATTACATTACCACCAGTAATACGAAGTCTTCGAAAAGAAAAATTCAAAAAGAAAAAAGGAATTGCTTGAAAGTGAGGTTTTTATACAGTATCATAGAAGAATACCTCAACAGCGAAATCTAGTCATACATGACAATAAGTGTTTTTTACGTGACAATAAGTAGTGCTTTTGACAAAATCCATGTATATTTTATATTTGCTGATCAATAAATTATTCTATTCTATTCTTAGTTTGAGTCTGAATGTAGAGAATTAAAACTTTTTTACTTAACAATAGCCAATAGCCTATACCAGAAACATTTCTGGTAGGTTGGTAGGTTTGCCCAGCTTTCTAAAACTTCCAACTTCACGTGTACCAGCTATCCAGTAAGAGTCCAGCTATAGTTTACTATGATAAGCAAATGAATAAGATATTTGTTAAACTGGTAGAAAAAGTTGAGCTGATTATCATTGTCATGAATAGTACTGTAGAATTTACAAAAGAATGTCCCAATTTTGAATGGCTTCAATTTATTAAAAAACGCAGAAACTTACAAATATTCTTGACTATATTTCAGAAAAAGCGCATTAAAATTTGTGTAAATGATCAAAAGACTTCATAAATGTTCAATGTGACAGCCACCAGAAGCCCAAACAAAAGCGAGGGCTCCCGTGAGACCTTTGAGTATGCAAATACAAGTGTGTGAGTGGTGCCTTTCTCTTCGATATGAATAGCATGATAAGAATATGTATGGTGATAAGTCCAACTACTGCTCATTCACCTTAAAAACAATATGGCGGCCAAAATGTGCAGAGTTTCACTCTATCGACTGCAACTCGATAATGGCTCAAGATATCAAAATGATTTTCACTGAAACAGTGGCGTACCGAGGTTTCAAGCGCCCTGGAGCGGAAGTGTCTTACGATGCCCCCCCCCCCCCCACCCCGCAAAAAAAATCGGTCTCACACAACCACCCGATTGGACTGTTTTTAATATAGTGGTCATTTAAAGAATCCCGCCTCTAACTACGCCGTATTTGTCAGAGATGCGAATCTCCGATGAAGGATTTTTTGCCAGGCCAGATTCTACTTTAATCAATTTCCAAACATCTTGTTTTTGATTTTTTTTTTCATTTTTCTATCAATTTATTTGCAGTTATTTTTCTAGAATTTTGTCATTCCTATAAAAATGTTCTTTTATTTTGAAAGTAGGATTCAAAAGTGAAGTATTTCAGTCCTGTTCTTGTTAATATAAAAACCATTGAACTTCTAGTGGATTTATTTTTTCAGAATAAATTCCGTCTTCATTCAATTACTTGAAATTGTTATACCTTTTGTCACCCAATATAAAATGTTTTGGCTTTGCTACTTTAGACTATTCACTACTTTTGATTCGACCGTTTTGCATTCTGTCTGTTAGTAAAGCATTTACGGCTAAACTCATGAACCAATTTCATTCATTCAATGAACCGATTTCATTCATTTGACATGAATGTTCCTTTTAGTAATGCGCAGCGATGTATAGGCTAAATAAGGTTTTTTTAATTGTGTTGCATTTTCCCCTTTTGGCCTTTATTATAGTAATACATTTTTTGTAAGTAAAAGGCAATTTTCTCTCAAGAACGGTGCGCCCCTCAGAGCCTTGCGCTCTGGAGCGACTGCTCCACTCGCTCCATTATCGGTACGCCACTGCACTGAAATATTTATTATAAAATGTTATAAATACAGTATTTAAAAAATATTTATTATACAACTGTTCTCAAGCTTTCAAATGGAGTGATTTTCAAGACTGTACGTCCATTCATTTTGTTATGAGTGTGGGGAAAACTCAAATACCGCATAGTTACACTTTTTATTTTTGTTTCGTTTGGGCATCTGATAGCGGTTGCGTTAAGCATTTATGGAAAATTTCGATCACTTATAAACATTTTGTATTTTCTTTTTCACAAAAGTATTTGTATTCTGTAATTAGAGCCGTTTAAAATTGGGCCATTCTTTTGTGACCATGTGATAGATTGAAAATGCAGATTGATGATACTTAGATTGAGAATATACTAAATCATTAAAACAATCTAAGCAATCAAAGAATGTCTCAAAATCCGATTTTGATTTCCCATTAAACAATTCAGGAAGATTTATAGAAATTACACAAATAATACGGACAATAATATGAACATGCGTTTAACGAATAGAGTGCGAAATAGTTGCAGAATTTGTAGCCAGACGGCGTTCTGTTTATGCCGCTAAAAGAAGTATCGTGAGCCTAGTTACGTAGTCACTCGGTCACAGAGTAGAACAGGGGTTCTCAAACTGTGGTACGCGTACCCCTTGGGGTACGCGGGCAGATTAATGAAAAATTAAACCATTTTTTTCCGTTTCGCAATCACGCAAGGTTATAATTTAATAATGAAATCTAATAAATTTAATACTTTGTGTTCGAGTTACTTGGAACCAACAAGTGCAATAGGTTTGTATAACTATTTCGTTTGGGACGATTTGAGGTTTTACCTTGAGCTAGCATTGAGGAACTATGTTAAGAAGCAAGCTCATCCTTCTCATTAATTTTTGTAATCGGTTTTAAATAATTATGTTTCCAAATGTATTGTGTTTTTGATGTAAAAAGGTTTTTATTTTAACCGTCCCCCACCCCTCCAGCATCACTACGACTCTACGTGGTAACAAGGGGTACGCTAAATTTTAATTTTTCATTTAGGGGTACAGTCCTTGATAAAGATTGAGAACCCCTGGAGTAGAATAACCAAACTGAAGATAGAAAAACTTGCTGAATTGTCTCTATGAAAGTAGCGGATCTGTCTGTAACTTACAAGGGTGGGGAGGGGATTATTCTCTCGCAGTTAGATTTGATTATCTCAATAATCAAATAATACTAATACAAAATCAGAACTAATGATGGGCTCTAGTCTCTAGCCAACCAAAGCATTTATAAACTGACCAGATCATGAATAGAGCTTGGCCGATAAAGATATTAGAACAATTTGAGGCTGAAACCTCTCATTATACAATTACTTTGACTGTTTCTTCTTTTGTGGAAAGTATTTAAGTTTAATTTCAATGGAAATAACAATTAAATTAATTTGATACAAACCTATTGATATTAGCAATCTCTTATATATAAGCTGAATGGCTTCACATTGCACACTTGATGAAACAATTTCAATGTACCCACAGTACAGTGTTAACATGTAAATATATTATATTATACGGTATTTAAATATAAATATATAGCATGGAAATACTTGCCATAAAACAATTATTGAATTCAGTTAATAATAATACAATTATTTGAAGGACTTTTCAAATGTTTTAGTCAAATAAGTTCCGTAAACTAAAAAAACGTATTGTGCCATCTAGTGTAAAAATGGGCAACTACATTATTTAGCTTTACACTACTAAAAATTTAATTTTTCCAACTTACTACTGTTTCCCTAGAATATAACACAACCAAAAATGTTAAAATTATTTATCGTTCATTGAACAATAATATTGTTTTCAGTTATTTTTCTTTGTGAGGTTATCATTGAAATTTTGCAGAAACTGCAAGCATTTGATAGACACAAAACTTCGCGCATAAGAGTATGCTAGAAGTAAAAGCCCAATATCACTGCACTAGCAGTGTTCAACCGCTGTTATAAAAATGTTTCTAACTGGTTAAGTGCCATAGCCTCATCGGTTGAGTGCAGTGCTATCACTTGGTCACCCTGATTTCAAATCTGTGATGTGTCTTTTTTCACAATTCCTAATTATTCTAAGGAATATTTTAAAAATATTTAAAGGCAAATTGAGTTGAAATGATTTTATTTCTTACATTTCTCACATAATATGTCCTGAATTCTTTTTATAATAGAAAACCAATGATTCTAAATCTATCAGATTAATATAAATGAATAAATTTATACTTTAATTAATAAAACTTAGTTACTTGATTTGAAATTAAAAAAAAAGTCCACTTTAATTAATTAAATTGATTCGAAAGTAACATTAATAAAGTTAAAAAAATGATTGAAATAGATAAAAGAGAGTAGTGTGTTTCAGCAAAAATTAGAACGAGAGAGAAAAAGCGAGTGAGAGGTTCCAATTTGATGTTCAGTAAAGTTGCACGCAAAATACATCCACGTGTCTAGGTCAGTCAAGGTTGCATTCAACTTTTACGTCAAATAAGATGGACTGCCGGTTGAATAGTCGCACTCTCACACAAACACACAAACGAAAAAGAAAACACTCATCTTTTCATCGGTTGCACTTGGCACTCAAGAGCGAAATAATTAATAGTTGGGTGGTGAATGTTGTTGGAACTTTGAAATTAGAAAATTGGCAAGATACATAAACTTTATGTATAAACTTGCTTATTTATATTGTATAATTATTTATACCGTACTGGTGTGGATGCAAACAAAAACGAGTTTCAAACAGTTACATTATTAATCCATCCCAGGGTAATCCATCCCAGGGGTGCCCACCTTCCTCAAGATTCATGACTCACCCCCCTAAATTTAGCACCAACCCCCCCATATATTAGGTACCCCCAAAAAAGCGGAAAAATTATTAAACAAATTACTAAAAAAATTAAAAACGGCCCCCCGTATTCATTCTAAAACTAAAAGAATATTTATTTTTTTAGGTAGAGGAAAGTCCCCAAAGCTGGTCCCCCTTTTTGTTTTTTATTATAACATATCTAAATTATTGAAAAAATCTGTTTTAAAACTATGTAATATTTACTTTATCATGTTATGTCCTATTTTTAATTCACTTATGGCAAATATATATCTAATTATTCAAGTAAACAAATAATTTAAAAAATCTTACACTTTTGCGATTTTCAAAAAGGTTGCCTAAACTGGACCCCTCGGTGAAATGACAAAAAACCTAATTTAACTAACTAATAAAGGGAATTAAACTGATAAAAACAATGATACGATTTGATAAAAAATCATTACTTATTTTAACACTTGTTAATGTAAAAAAATGTGAAAAAAGTGAAAAGTAAGGCTGAATAGTCTATTGAAAAAATTCAAACCCAGTTGATAATATACAAAATGTATGTATATTTCTCGAAATTCTTTACATAGGTAACATTTTTTGTAAAGGTAATAAAGAAATATCAATGAAATGAATATATGAGCTTCTGCTCAATAAACTTAATTGCAAAATAGCTAAATAAGAATTCGAACCTAAATGGTTTATAAACAATCAAATATTGTTACAAATAAAATCAAAGTGGTTCAATAAAAATCAAATACCTATAAGTTTATGTTTGGTGTACACATTGAGTACCAATTACATTAAGGTTAAATAATTCTACAAATGGGATTACAAGCAAGCCTTTGACAGTATCAGAAGAAATAGCCTGTTTGAGACTATGTTGGAGTTTGGAATGCCTTTTAAGCTCATACGGCTCACAAGAATGACACTGCACCAAACAAAGTATAAGGTGAAAGTTCAAGGAATGCTTACAAGCGAATTTACAGCGAATGTAGGACTTAGGCAGGGTAATGTATTGTCAGCTATGCTGTTCAACTTAAGCCTTGAAAAAGTAATAAGAGGAATAGTAATAAATCCAAGAGGATCAATAATGAAAAGAATGTTGCAGTATATGGCCTATGCAGATGACGTAGTCTTGATTGCAAGAAATAGCCAAACTCTGAAAGATGCCTTCAAACAGCTCGATGAGGGATCAACAAACATTGGACTCTCAATCAATGAAAGTAAAACAAAGTATTTGGCAAGCAGCAGAACCCGGCAGATTGGCGACAGATTTATGGAGTGCAATAATTACAAATTTGAAAGAGTGGAAAACTTCAAATATCTTGGTTCTGTTATCACAGAAGATAAAAATGTTGAAGTCGATATAAAAGCAAAAATAGCTGCGGGAAATCGATGTTATTATTCACTTAGCCAATACTTAAGATCCAAAACCCTGTCAAGGAAAATAAAAATACAAATTTATGAAACTGTTGTAAAGCCAGTTGTGTTGTATGGGGCAGAAACCTGGGTTTTGAAAAAGAAAGATGAAGACATACTGAGTATCTGGGAACGAAAGATTCTGAGAAGAATATACGGTCCAGTATGTATTGATGGAGAATGGAGACTTCGTTCGAATCAAGAGCTGCGTGACCTGTACAGAAAATCACCAATTGTGCATGAGATCAAAGTGAGACGCTTGTGCTGGTTAGGTCACGTAGAAAGAATGAACGATTCAAGAGCCGTTAAAAGAGTTTTCAGAGAAAACCCAGGTGGAAGAAGGCTGAAAGGACGTCCACGAAGGCGCTGGCTGGAGGATGTAGAAGATGATCTTCGGAAAATAGGTGTTAGGGGATGGAGACGTAAGGCTGCCGACAGAGAGGAGTGGAGAGGCATTCTAGAGGAGGCCAAGGCCCTGAATGGGCTGTAGCGCCATGGAGTAAGTAAGTAAGTAATTCTACAAAGTTGTTCCTTTAAAGTTTAAAGGAAGTGAAAACAATGAGTTGATAACTTCATTTGTAAAACACAGAAATTCAAAATTTTAAATCAGTTATGCTAATATTTACTGGACGGTAGTTAAACAACAGGTTATTCACTTGGTGCAGTATCTTGGGAGAATTTATGTATGTATGAATTACATAAAAGGCACACATTCCATGTATAGTTATTTACAACACACAATCGGAAGAAGCGTCTTTCAAAACAAAATAAAAACATAGTTATGGAAAATTACTGAATTTTCAGTAATTCAAATTCAAATTCAATTTAGTATTTAATTAATTATTTAGTAATTGGCTAATTCATGGTCAATAGTTGATCATTAATTGACATTCTATCTGGTGGCTTCGTAACATTTTTGAATGTCGTCACGTTAAACACGGTTTCAATCAACTTAACCCCCCCCCCCCCCAAGAATTCATAGTTCCCCCCCCTGTGGGCATCCCTGTCCATCCAATACTAAATGCTTAGATTAAACTGTGAGCAGCCACACGGGATCACTATTAGTTTGCTTACCAGACATCTTACAATATTAATTTGCCTGAGAGCTTGTTATTATTGTGCAGAATTTGATTTGCATTATACATTAAACAATGTTTCGTTCAGGAGCCGCAACAGAAGTAAGGTTATTGATTTCTTGTGTTGAGATTACTATTTCATTAGCTCACAATATCTACAAGGTACAGAAAAAACTCCACGGATATTTTCTTCCAGGATATCAAGTGAACATTATAGCATTGTTCATCAATCATTAAGCTTTCAGAGAGGTGTCTCATGCTGGCTTGTTCGAATCAAGATTCAACAAACCTGGTTCAATTTATTCATTGCATTGCACCATCACTAAAGCACATCTCTGATCTTGGAAGGACTAAACCTAGATCATGGATTGACTAAACCTAGATCATGATCCAGTGAAAGGAATGTGTATTCAAATATTATTACATTCTCTACCAGCTGTTAGCATTACAATGGCAATGACAATGTTAACCTACTGAAATACAAGCTGACTAAAAATAACTAGTGAGCCCAACGGGTTGGAGAACTCACTTGCAAACAACTAATTTTGGAAAAGGAAACCCATTTGGGAAGCTTATCCTAGGGGAAGGTGGTAACAAAAAACGGCTGTTCTGAAGATACTGATTTAGATAAAATTCACAAGACATTGGAAGTTAAAGTTCATCGTTGCTCTGATACAAAGATTTATTTTCCACAAAAAATACCTACTGTACTCATATACCTATATATCAGGGCAATGGAATTAGTGTACCTATAGAGTAGATATATTTATTACTTAAAAAACAGCTGTCTATATATCAGCATAAAGCTCTCCCCATTATGCTCTTCGTACAGTGAGAGCTAAAAGAATTATTACTCAAATTATTGCTCCAGCCGTTTTTGAGTTTTGCGCTTATTAACACACTAGCCGGCAGACTCGCTTCGCTCGCCTTAACCGTCTAGCCAGGGGGCTCCGCCCCCTGGACCCCCGGGGGGTCCAACTAATTTCCATTGTGATTAGATAAATTTACAGAAATGGGTGATTTTGGGGAGAATTTTGATACCATTACTTAGTATGCATCTAGGGTCTTAATAAAACATATACATTATATCATATTTCACTCCATGTGGCCTTGAGATTCTTGAGAAATTGTGATCAACTGAATTCCAAAAATCCTAAATTTTGAGATGAATCATGTAACCCTATTTTTCACGTGTTTAGCACCCCAGCTGAAAATTTGAACTTTTTTGGCCTTGTGGTTCTTGAGAAATTATAATCACCTAAATTTTCAAAATCGTTAATCTATGGTTCATTAATTTCACAACTAATTTTTGTTGATTTTCTGATCAATACCTATTTTCACAAAAATTCTCAGGCTCATGTACTGTTACAAATATAAATTATGTTACAAAATATAATACTGTTACAAAATTATAATTTTGAAACCCTTCTTTTAAAACTCATTTAGGGTCTATACTGGACATGCATACCAAATTTCATCTTATTTGGCTCAGTGGTTCTCAAGAAATTATAATCACCTAAATTTTCAAGAATCGTTAATTTTGGGCCCATTTTGGGGTCAATTTTGAAACCCTTCATTTAAAACTCATATAGGGTCTATACTGGACATGCATACCAAATTTCATCTTATTCGGCTCAGTGGTTCTCAAGAAATTATAATCACCTAAATTTTCAAAAATCGTTAATTTTGGGCCCATTTTGGGGTTAATTTTGAAACCCTTCTTTTAAAACTCATTTAGGGTCTATACTGGACATGCATACCAAATTTCATCTTATTTGGCTCAGTGGTTCTTGAGAAATTATAATCACCTAAATTTTCAAAAATTTTCATTGTGATGCAAAATGAATAAGTTCGAAATTAAAGTGTGAGTGTGGAATGAGAAAGGTGACAGAATGAAATCAATCTGACAGGTTAGTTAGAGAATGCCTATATTGATATTCGATTTGAGTCACACTTACCTAACACAATTGCCTAACAGGCAGCTTTGCTACTTTTTTACTTTTAAAAACGTAGGCTTTCAGCTATTGAAATTATTTTGGTAGCTCGGGATAAGTTTGCTTTGTTTGAAACAAATTATTATTCATTAATAGACCTAACCTACTGAACTTGCCAGCCAAACAGCTTAAAGGAACAGCTGATAGAAGTCAACCGTTTTTATCATATGGCAGACCCCTTAGTAGCGTTATTTACACTGTCTTTGAACAGCAAAAGACTTTGTATGTAGGCTACCATACAGTCGGAGCCTTGCAATATGTGGGAAACATATGACTGGGTATGATGAAATGTTATTATGCCAGGTTGATGACATCTTTAAAGCTGGGCATTCACGTTCCAACTTGCAGTACCACTTGCAGTACTGCTAGTAGTACTGCTAGATGGATAGTCGACTCCACTCACGCTCCTACTTACAATCCAACTTTATTCCTAATCAGCTGTGAACGTCGCTCTCGAGCCGAAAAATGTAACCGATGTTGCCCGATGTTGCCCGAACTTGCCCGAAGGTCATGCACTGACTGAGATAAGATGGACGACTTTGATCCGACTCCCCCACACACGCTCCAACACCGTCGACATTCGTAAGTCGTCCCTCTAGTGGTCCATCTAGTCGTCCATCTACAATTCCAACCATTTAACAAGCCCATTCACGTTCCGTTTTCGGATCCAACCTTGAAGGTTGGACTGCAAGTGGTACTGCAAATCGGAACGTGAATGCCCAGCTTTAAGTGCAAATTTCAAAATATTTGGCTGTTTATCATCAAACTTTTCAAAAATTGTCGATTTTGGGGCTAATTTTGAAACTTTTTTCCAAGGTACATCTAAGGCCGATACTTAACATGAATACCAAATTTTATCTGATTTGACCTTATGGTTCTCTAGAAATTGTTGTCACCTAAATTTTCAAAAATCTTCAATTTTGGGCCCATTTTGGGGTAAATTTTGAAACCCTTTCTTAGCACGCGTCTAGTCCCCCTACTGAATACGTGTACCAAATTTTATCGTTTTTGGTCGAGTGGTTCCTGAGAAACTGTGATGAATGAGTGAGTGGTATTTGGATTATATATTAACACATTTAGCGATTCATTTATATTATTATTATTATTACTATTATTGTTATTATTATTATTATCACTATTACTATTATTATTATTATTATTATTATTATTATTATTATTAATGATGGCGTAAGAAGTGATGTCTTTTTCTGTTCATTGAATATAGTAGATTCTTTTGATAAAACCTAGAAACTTAATTCCATAAAACAGTTAAAAATCTCAAATTATTTTGAAAATGTTTAAAGACTTATGAATGAATTTTTTTTAATGAATGATTTATGTTTTTGAAACTTGTGACTGATATAGTGTACTGTATTTTCTTTTATGATGCATGCCTATGTTTTTTTCATTATTCTGCCATTTTTAATGCAGATTAAAAATAATGTAGTGTAAGTGGACAGGGCAATACGTATGTTACTTTATAATACTGTATGCTATTTAAATTATACTGTATATTTATTTAAAGTTATGTTTGCACCCATAAAAAAAAAGTAAAGGTACAACTTAATAATAAAAGTATTTATGTTTAAAATTGAAATTTGAGTGTTTTATATCCCTTATGATTCTAACTTCCCCAATTCGAATTTTTTGAGTGGTCCCTTGAGGTTCGAATTATCCAAGTTCAACGGTATTTGATACCACTTTATCAAGGTATCAGCTTTGAATTGGGCTCAGCTGTTTCTTTCCCCAGATCAGGATCTGGAATGAGTTGTCAATATTAAATGTCTATACTCTCAATACACATGTATTTTGAGAGTGCATGAGTATTATTACATCATTTACGTAATGCTGATTGAAGGTCCTCATTCACACACTCTCTCTCTCTTTCATACACTCTCTCACTTTCAATATTCTACTCACTCTTTAACTGTCTAACAGTTCCCCACTTCCACGCATCATTCTTTTCTCAGAGAAGGAAGAACACCCTTAGATTAATAGAGAACACAATTTGAGTAAGCATTAACTAAATTTAATGTTAGCATGTCTCTGCTACATTTATTATGAAAAAAAACGGGATAATATAGTTTATAATACCAACTCCACACGAATCAATACTATTGGCTTTTTAATTAATTAGCTATTAATTATTTAATTAATTGGATTTTTAATTTAATCAGAATGGAAGCATCTGATAAGCTGACCTCTCATAAGTGCTTCGTGATTGGTATGTTGGGCTAAGACCTGATAGGGTCTGTTTTCAGTTCTCTGCCCTCAACCAATCACAAAGCACCTACATAGCAGAGAGGTCACTCTAAAAGAGGTTCCCATTCTATAAGTCAATATATATTATAAGACTGCTCTTTATTTTAGTTTTAGTTTTAGAATGACAATGGCATATCTCATATCTCGTTTTTTTTTTCATAATAAATGTGATTGTGTTATTTATTCTTAGTGCTATTGCAATATTTTTAGTATCATGGACTGGCTCCTGAAGCAAATGAGTGTATGGACATAGTATTACAGAACAATATTTATTCGAGAAAATAAGCTTGAAAAATTAGTTACTTGACTTATCTTAGTACATTTAAACTTGTAATTTTGTGTTTGAAATACTCACCTCGTTCAATTCACTGGCTGTACTGTTTACAGTTAGTATATTCTTTCAGATTGAGGTTTTTGTAAACTGAGATTAGATCGAGCAAATTTTTATTTGATTCAGTTTTTAAAATTTATGGATAATTGAAATAGCCCATATAAGTCTCTTTTTAAAAGGAAAAAATGCTTCCAATGAGCTAATGAAAAATAAATTAATGTATGTGTTTACAAAGAACAAAAAATTACTTCAAAATCTCAAATTTGAAAATAAATAAATTTAATTTTGAATTTTTAATGGCGAGTAGTTAGCATGTGTTCAATGCCAAATGTAATTGATGTTGAATTGAACATTTATAAAATTATTCAGAAATATTTCAAAAATTAAAAGGGAACTATTTATATTGTAATGGAAGAATAAGTAGAGTCTAAGATTAATCTGGTATAAAAGAGTTTGTTCTTCATGGTCATTGCTTTACTGTTCTTTGAATATTCCTGTGAATCTTCTTTCTTCTTATGTGAGTTCCAGTCTGGCGTTCTTCTTGCAACTTCTTCCTTGTTTTTGGAGTCCTCTTCAACATGATTGGCTGATATTTTTTGTTATCCAAGTTTGGCCAAATTTTTGTTATCCAATTAGTACTCCACATTTATTAACTGTCAATCGCAGCATCAGAATGATGTAATTCCATCAATCACCAATTTGCATTTCCTCCGAGTTTCTTGGTAAGTTCGCAAATTTATTTACAAGCATTGTTGTGTATTCTCCTTTCGAGTTCCTGAAGAGGATTATCTCATCAACATGGATTCCACTGGGTGTTTCAATGTCATTTTCCTTTCAAGGAATCACGTAATAATGAACTTTATCGAATCTGAGCTCTTTCTATTTAATCTTTACTAACTTGCACCGAATTAAAATATGATTGTCATCATGACGTCACTAAGAGTTTTGGGAAAAAATCATATTCTAGTCCTTTGTGTATCTATGTTTTGCCGAATCTTCCATTTCCAGCTTTATTGGAGACGATGCCGAGAGCCGTGAACCCATGATGTGCTTCTCTAGTTTGTTTCTTCCAACTTCTATTTTCAGTTCAAGCTTCTTGAGACACAGGAAATTAGAGAAATAGGAAGGAATCTCGCAGATGTTGAAATTCACCAGCGATTGAGCTGAATTCTTCGTTATATAAAAAATGTTTTTTAAAGAAAATTTCAAGAAATAATAATACTAAGCTTCAAAAAAATAAATTTGAATGCAGCTATTGATTTTTATCTATTTGAGAAAAAAATTCAAGATGTGAAATCTGGCATAAAAATGTTATTATAAACTATTATGTATATCTCATTGGTTATGAACTTTTGCATTGAAATTAATCATGATTCAATTTTAAAGACTTGAATTAATGTAACTGATTTTGAATATTTTAAAATAAATATATAGTTTCTTCAGGTTTGCAAATCATTTTCTTACATTTCTTTTCCCAGAAACATTTTTAATAATTTGATAAAGAATAAAAAACATCCAATTTGTTTCTCCCAAAAGTGATCTCAAGTAATACCTAGAAATATAACAGTTCTAATTAGTATGGAAGCTACAACTTTATTTAAAATCTATTTTTTTTAGAATGTATTGTAGTTTACCATAAAAGCATCTTTTGTCAGAATCTATTGAAGCTCTTTAGGCAATTATTTTTATAATGCCTATTTTATTAATTTGTTCAATATTTTGTAATATTCTCGATGTTAATTTTTAAAGTTCTATACAATTATGTCATAAATAATGATTACAAATGGCATGACATATTACAAAAAATAAAATGAGATATTCCGATCCTTATATAACTTACATATTATTGCTTCATAATACTGTAAAATGAAATTCTTGAAAGGAGTGCGCTAATTGCAAAGATAGAATGGAGAAATCATGTATTTCAAATTATCATTATATTGTTATTTATAGAACACCTGCAAAAAAACTTCTAATGATTTATTCTAAAAGACTGAAGAAATAATGTTAAATGTGATAAATCAATGAAAGTTATTTATTTTATTTTAACAACATCTACTGCTTATTAAAATAGGACTGCATGAAACTGTATCTGCAACTCACCACACATGATTTTTCTGTAAGCATCATCAAGATCGGGAGTCACTTGAAGAATAAGATAAATCAGGGCTGTAGGATCAGGTGTGAAGTGGAATCTGCCTAGCAGCTCTGTCAAGGATTCAAGACGCACTGATTCTTTGGAACTGTTCGTTGTGCTCAAAGCTGAAACATGACAATAATTATTATGTATCGAGAATACTTTTGAAACGAAATAAATAAAAGGTACAGCATTCAATTTAGCATACGATAAAGTTTAGCAAAATAGTATTTCTTATCTATTAGTGCAAAGAAATATTCAAACTCATTGAATAATATCGTTGTAGAAGTAAATGGCGGATCCAGACCGACCTTTGGGGGGGGGGGGAATGTTGAGAATCAATCCCCTTAAAATCGTATTTTAAGTGTTTCTAGACTCATGTCTAGAAGCATTTTTTGCATTCATTTTATCACACATTAAAGAGAGGCCTGGACGCTGTAGTCGTAGAGCTTGAGTCATTGTTGATATGTTGATACGCACCGGCTTGGTAGTGACAGGCAAACTCTATAGTTCACGGAGTGAAAGTCTTTCTTAAAAAAAGGGACTCTTGGTTCCTGCATCGGATTTTTTCTAGGAATAACTCCCCTGTAACCGCATTTTAAAAGATAATTATTCCTCCATTTTAGACCTCATTCTAAAACAAAGTGGCTTGTTTCTAGTGCTTGAGTCATTCCCGATTGAGTGTTCAAACAACTTTTTTTTAGGAAGATGTTACAATTTGTGTTAAAATGCTGATCATTTACAAAATAATTCATCGATTTCCATAAGCTATTTGATGCAGTTGTCAATTTCCGCAGTGGTGGAGAAATGGCATAATTTATAGCATTAAACGGATTCCGAAATTAATTACCAGAGTGTTTAAACTCTCAAATAAGTCCTCACTCGTGATTAGTAAATTCTATAGCATTCCATGCTATTTTCCAGCGGCCTAACTAGATCGTCAGCCGTGGGACGGGTGACCAGCAGTGATGTAATATGGTGGGGAGGGTAGACGTAGACTCCAGGAACTATAATATAGTAAAGGCAAACAAAGGAAGTGTCCTCTAATAATTTATGAAGGTAATATGGGCTACAGCTAAATTCTTTTAAACAAGTGGATCGGGAATACTCTCCAGAAAAATTGTTTGAAAAATAATCCCAAGCGCATTGACGGGTCTTGTTTCGAGGGGGGTCATGACACCCATGACCACTCCCTCCCTGGATCCGCGCTTGGTAGAAGTACGAAGACTGTAGTATTCTTATTTCTTTTGTGAAGGAGTACAAAACCTTTTTTTAGGCCTAACACTTTAGGCTACTCACGAAAGAAAAAAACATTATTTTGTCTCGATGTTTTTGAAACTCGGGTGAAGAAAGACATTTCTCTTCTATTGAAAAGCATTTATTCACAATTAAGTAATATGAATGCTCCAGAATTAGTACACTTAAACTAATGCCGTTAAACTAGTACCGTATATGCCCGCGTAGAAAGAACAAAAAACAAATTCACTTGTTTGAATTTATTGTTAATCGAAAAAATGATTCGATTGTGTGATTCATTTTCGTAGAGCAATGGGTTTATGTCGCATCTAAAGTATTTCTTTCTGTTGAATCCCACGTGAGTCTTTGACTTGCGTCTGCAATGAGGTGATATGAATGGTAAATCTACAGTTTTGGTGTGGGTTCCGAACCACCAGGTGAGTGATAAAATTGATAACGTCATGCCATCGCAGTCAACACCCTTCCAAGCGCCTGAGGTTGAACATCACGATCGCCCTACACCGCGCTCAGAAAACTGCCAACCAGTATCACAGGTAGGCCTACAGTTTCTCGGTTACCAGTGGAAGACTTTATGTATTTGAAATAGAAGATTTGCCATCTGTACTACAAACGCATGCTCTGTACACAAAGAAACAAACACAGTGCAAAACATTTTCTAACGTCTTTTTTAGGATCTGGGAATACTGTGAATGAATTTATTTATTAAGCTTCATATGTAACATATTCATTCCTGAGCCGGATGTAGGAGAAAACATAAAATCTATAGCGAACAGATAGAAGGGTAATTAATATTGATAATGATAAATATACGCTAATGATAAGAGGTTAAAAGATGATTTTCAAGCTACAAGGTATATTAAAATTAATTTACTGTTGCCATCTTGCTGCTGTAGTTGGTTATTTACATGGAGTTTAAACATTTTAACGAATTGGATTCAGATAAAATGCATTAAATCAAGCAACGTAATTATTCTGGTAAAAGGTATTCTAGTTCTTATAATATTTTATGAAAGTAGAAGAGTAACGGGGTCAGCAGATCTTATCAGGTTGCATTTAACGATATCCCGTCCAGCGCAATGCACCTCCTCGAGGATGCTGACAGGAAACAAAGAAACCAAAGCATTTACGACTGGATTCTGTTAACGATGTTCGGTTGATCGTAAAACATGAAAAGTCGTCTGCCGTTTGGCAAGGCGTCCCGTCGCCCACACGTGGAAGTCATCAGTCGGTTCCAGTGTGCTTCAAATGGATTAGAATTTGATGTTTCAAACGAGTAAACCTGAGATATCTGCCAAACAGAGACAGGATTATGTGTTCGTCTTGCAACTGAAATGGGCATTTCATGTGCAGAAAGTCATCGATAAAATTTGTCACAATTTTATTGGCATAAACAGTTTTAATGAGATGATCTGCTATCGAATGGTATCTGACAGACTGTCAATTTGGACAGGTATGTTGGATGGAATGCGATATTTAATGAAATATTTCAAGTTTAATGGAAATTAGAGTTTCAATACGAAAATACTCTTTCAATAAAAAAATCGGGTTATGGAAACCTGGTGGTGCCACCGTACCTGATTTCCTGTTTCTACCTGATAGCATCCCTTGGAAATCTTTCTATTGTTTATTTTTACTGCTCCTACACAGTTAGCCCATTCATAGATGTATTGAGAAATACAATCTAGTTAGTTTGAAGTGACTGACAATTGAATAAACTGACAAATATACATTAACAGAATTTATTAATTTCGAATTCCTTTAATTGCTATTACTTTATACTGAAGACTTCCGCAATGGCGGATATTGACAACAGCATTGAACAGCTGATGGGAATCGATGAATGCTACTGTACAAAAATATCAGTCACCACCGGGAATCGAATGAGAGGTCCGTGGTTCGATTCCCGGTGGTGACTGATGTTTTTGTACAGTAGCATTCATCGATTCCCATCAGCTGTTCAATGCTGTTGTCAATATCCGCCATTGCGGAAGTCTTCAGTATAAAGTAATAGCAATTAAAGGAATTCGAAATTAATACAATCTAGTTGTCTAAGGGACATTTACTTGGTTTTGCAGTACCGCAGTAGTAGTCGGCAGGATGGTATAGTAACTATAGGACGGTATTTAAAATAGTGTACCTAGCAACTGCCAATACAATGGAGTGTACCTGAGCGCGAAGTTTAAAACATTGTGAATTCATCACAATACCCCTCTTTATTGTGTGAAACACAGTCTAAAAAAATTACAATGTTTTTGTTGAGACATGCAAGTCAACTTGTAGCGTCTTTTTGAAGCTTGGCTTGGCTTAGTTAGTTAGTTACTATACCGTCTTGGGTAGTGGGTTAGTCCAGCCGACGTTCATCACTATTCAGATCTAAAGACGCAAGATGGATTTCAATTTTAATTGTATATCCAATTTAAAAAGTTGTCTAGCAGAAAGAGAAGTCGCAAACTGTTGTGTATAGTGGAAGTTAGTAAAAAAGTCAATGGACTGTTTAAAATTTGGAGGTAAAATGTACATTAATTGTAGAAATAGGAACCTGTAGAAATACGGAAATAGATGTGGTGCAAAATTGTGTAGGATGAAAAAACGTGTGCGGGAGAGACGGACAGTACTGTGCTTGGGCTCGCGCACGTTCTTCCTGTCACTTTTTATCTGTGATTTGTGCCTGGATTTTAAAATATCAATTTTCGGTGATAGTAAAAAAAAGTTTATCACGACCAACGACAAGAAAATTAATAAACTCTTTCAGAGAAATTCTTTCTCTATGGCTCTCTGAAAATTCTTGTAAAATTGGTGGCGAAGGAAAAATTGTTGAGGTCAACGAGAGTGCATTCGGCAAGAGGAAATACAGTCGCGACCGATTAAGCAAGGTAGGTGCAAAGAGCAACTTGGATTTGAAAAAGAATCTGTAAATTAGGCTACCTAAGTGAAAGTTTTCTATTAGCAGGCAACAAGACAAGGTGAGCAGCATTATCACATTATCTTCAAAAAATATTAAATCTCCTCCATTACCTAGGCCTATAACTTACTTAATAATTATAATCTTATTGTTGTGGATATCCATTTTTCGTAATATTTACGTAATGTTTGCACATTTTTATAATTTTAGTTTTATAATTTTGTTTTCCGCCTTATTTCTACAGGCGTTTGCTTTACTTCCGTCTTTATGCTACAGTATTTACATTGCTTAACTCTTGCTCCTTTTTGCAGCAATTACTTTAGGCAATTACTTTCAGAGGTAAGTTAGGCTAGGTTAGGTTACTTAGAACGATTGTATCATTCTTATGGCCTTAACAAAATCCTTCTATTTGCAGTACTCAAATTATCGGAAATCTCATTTATTAGAAAATTGCGTTTTGCTGGACATGTTTGCGAGTGGCGTGCTGAAATGGGAAATTCATACGGAAGAATGCATAGGAAATGAGGTCATTTATTTCTCAGACATGTTTTCAGGAGTACAACAGAAATTTCACAATCAATAGTTACTTACATAAAAGTTAAACGAAAGCTTCTACTGAAAGTGTAACATCCATAAATACTTATTTCTATGTAGTTAATTCAGTTTTTATTTGTAAGAAAAAGTGAATGGTTTTTCCTTCTTTTCAGTAAATACTTTATTTGATCAATAAGTACAGTTTACTCACATCACCCAATGACCATGGTTTCATGACACATTGGTTTCCATGCTTTCCTATCACACTCTTGAGATTGTCATAAAAAATTATACTGGTAGAATCGACAAAAGTTTTTTTTTTATTTTACAATTTCTAATAACATATGTATTATAATATTCTATTTTAACGTGGTTAAGAATTCTAGAGGTACAAATAAAGAAAATGCTAGAAGAAAAGTCTGTGCTAGACGATAATATTCACTGCTCGATTTGTGATTGCAAGGTACCTTCGATGAGATCCTGCAAGGTACCTTCGTGATCTACCCCTAAACCCGGGTTTACGAGCCTCCGATTCCGTTTACAGCGCTGAAAACGCCCAATTCTTCCATCAAGATGGGAAAGTGCTTCTGCCAAATGTAGTCGTGATAATATAAAGCGAAATGGTAGTTGAAAGCTCGAACGTTGGCGTGAGGCCTGGCAAAGAAATCCTCTAGTACCCCGCTTCCGGACTAGTCGCAATAAAAATTGAAGAACCAGTAAAACGATGTGAGTTTCGAACTACTGTGATTTGCACTACTCTGTTTTTATTGTTTCTTTCGTTGAAATTTCTCACTCTAAGGAAATTGCATTGAAATATTTGACACATATAACTGCAATATTCAAATAGGTTGGAAACTTTAATCTTTAGTGTAGGAGTTATCATTATCAGAGCGAAATAGTTATTGGTTATCTTCATTTATATCACCAGAATAGAGCAAAGTCATAACAGAAACTATAGTAGTTTCATATTCATTCATAGTTTCTGTATTCATTGATGATAGTCACTTACTGAGCGCGGTGTCAGGGTGATCGTGATGTTCACTCACGAGCGCTTGGAACTCTGCTTGGAAGGGTGACCGGCACAGATAGCAAGTTATCTTCTTTATTATCACTAACCCAGTGATTGGGACGGAGCTCACATAGAATTGTAGGACCACACCTCATAACATCATTGTATCATCATTTGTCACATTACCCAAGCACAAGTCTCAGACTCATATGAGCTTCAACAGCAAGAAAAAAGGGGAGAAAACAAATGCTCAACCGATAAATAACTAATACTGACTAATAGCGCTCTCCCCTACTCGAGACAACCCGTAAAAAGCAACCCACGAATTATCACATAGCCTACTATGGAATATTACATGGAGTTGATCGAGGTAGCAGTGATACTGTGCATACGTTGTCAGAACAGGCTCTGCGAATTTTGAAGAATAGAATATTAATTCGAACGGATAAGTAGTATTTTAGTTTATTATTATTATAGTATTTATAATATCTTAATAACTTATATTATTAATTTGTCTATTATAATTTAAAGTATCTTAATAAAAAGTCAAATTCTATTTTCGAGGTTAGGTGTACCGATATAGGTAAATTTTCTTGTAATTAAATAGTCTCAAGTTGACAATTGTAATAAATTAAGTAATATTTCATTGAACATTTAACTTAAATCAATTGAAAACAATTTTTAGCTAGGAAAATGAGTCCAAACAAGGCATCTAAACCCAATTCTTTAACTAAAACTCAGGTAACTACGCAATCTCAGCAATTATTAACAAAAAAATCTCCAACAGCTCTTAAAGCTACTGTAGATGTGGAAGAAAAGGTTGCTAAACTATTGAGTGATCACACCGAATTGAAAACAAAATTAGTATCATCACTAAAAAATTCTGAGGAAGAACGAATAGGGTTGGTGGATCACATAAAATCTCTGGAAGTTATTGTAAACTTGCAGCAGGAAGACCATAAAACTGAAATAATAAATCTCACGAGTTAATGTAGGTACATGTCAGAGGAAATCGAAATATTAAAATCAAAAATAAACTTAGCTAATGTAAGATCTCAACCTCTGATCAATACAAAAAAAAGTTAGAACCTAAAAATTGACAATAATTTCGAAGTAGCGGTGTTAGGTATTTACAGGTCACAAAACGGGGAATGGAACAATTTTTGTGAACTATTCAATAGGCTTTTAGAGATTACTACAACTTGTTTTACAAACGTTATTGTAGCGGGAGATTTCAATACAGACTTTGCAATACGGAATAAAATGACAGAAGATTTAAGGGATATTATATACATGAATAACTTGGAAATAAAAGTTTATGAATATACCAGAGTCACAAGAATATCACAAACAATAATTGATAACATCCTTACTAATATAGATTACTCTAAAACAAGATTAGGCGGTTCGGAACTAACTGATCATGACTATCGAATTTTAGAGGTGGGGTTGCAAGGTCATAAATCAATTAAAAAAAGTAGAGTAGAGTAGAGTCTCCAAGAGGTAATCTACAAAAAAAAAAAACTATATTCAATCATCCATCTTCATTGTGTTAATTAATATCTATTTCCATTGTTCGATTGTTCACCAACTTGTACTGTATTTTGATACTTATAAACTAATAATCAATCATTTGAAAGAAACAAATTAATAAATGATAATTTTATTTGTTATTGAGCATGCACTCTTACAAATGGAGTTTCCGGTTACTAAAGACTCTAATTAGAAGTCACAGAAAAATCATTATATTACACCAGCTCAATATTACAGAAATGAAAACAATTCATTATAGACGTGAATAAAAGTTTGAACATAATAAGCTACGAACACAGAAGAAACAAAAGCATTGACTAGGCTCGGAACTAGCCTGTAGTTTCCAGAATGTATAGTTTCTTATAAATTATTTATAGCGCTAACGCTGTTAACCATATATCTATGAATATCTCTCATCTTATTAACGTTAGCATTTGAAAGGAGTACCATTGTTTTATCCTCATCATTGACTATATTTTGAGTATATTCAGGGGTGCCCACAGGGGGGGGGGGGCTATGACGCAGACTGCGTCATTGAAATTCTTGGGGGGGGGGGGGGGGGGGGGGGGGCGTAAAGTTGATTGAAACCGTGTTTAACGTGACTACATTCAAAAATATACTACGAAGTCACCAGATAGAATGTCAATTGATGAAAATATATTATTATTATACAATTGAATATGAATTAGCTAAAATAGTTATGTTTAGGATTTGTGCAGGAAGTTATTATTCAAACTTAGCATAAGACGCTAAGCGAGTGCTCTGAAAGTGGTTTATACAACTTTACTCTCCTTAACAGTTACTAGTTAATCAGCAGAAAGAGCAATAAGTCGATTTAAAATGATCAAAAACAGACTCAGATCAGCTATGGGAGACTCATGGTTGTCCAATCTAATGGTTCTAGCTGCAGAAAAAGATGTACTTGAGTCTATTTCTAATGAAGAAATAATTGAAAGGTTTTCTGTTTCCTCATCCCAAAGACAAAAACTTCTATGTGGGGTTTAGAGAGATAAATTTAACAAGCTTAGAAGGTGCCCAGCTAACTTGTAGATGGTCACAGCCTACAAATTTAAAATGTTTGACTTCAAACTGTTGATGTTTTTCATGTATTTTACGATAACAACTAACTAATAAGTAAGAACTGCTATAGCAAAACTTACTAAATACTAAAAATTCAGTAATTTTTCATAACTATGTCTTTATTTTGTTTTTGAAAGGCACTTCTTTCGATTGTGTGTTGTAAATAACTATACATGAAATGTGTGCCTTTTATGTACTTCATCCATACATAAATTCTCCCAAGATACTGCACTAAGTAAATTAACTGTTGTTTAACTACTGTCCAATAAATGACATGGTATTTTGAATTTTTGTGTTTTACAAATGAACCTATTAACTCATTGTTTTCACTTCCTTTAAAGGAACAATATTGTAGAATTATTTAACCTTGATGTAATTGGTACACCGAACATAAACTTATAGGTATTTCATTTTTATTGAACATTGTGTATTTGTAATAATATTTTATTCCTGGATTTCTTGTTCCATGACGAACTGCGTTGTTAATATTAACTTTTTATGTGAATTTAATGACTTGTAGTCAAATATTCATTAAGAATAAATAAAATTTATTTATTTATTTAGCCTCTGAAAAAGGATCTCAAAGATTCGAAAGCGCTCGGCCTACAGAGTATGTAAATTTTATTTATTCTTAATGAATATTTGACTGCAAGTCATTAAATTCACATAAAAAGTTGATATTTTATTGTTTAAAAACCATTTAGGTTCAAATTCTTATTTTGCTATTTTGCAATTAAGTTTATTGAGCAGAAGTTCATATATTCATTTCATTGATATTTCTTTTTTACCTTTACAAAAAAATGTTACCTATGTAGAGAATCTCAAGAAATATACATACATTTTGTATATTATCGACTGGGTTTGAATTTTTTCAATAGTTATAAAAATTTTCTTTTAGTTTTAGAAAGAATACGGGGGGCTTTTTCGCATTTTTCGGGGGGCCTAATTTATGGGGGGGGGGGGGGGGTTGGTGCTAAATTTAGGGGTTGGTTGGTGCTAAATTTAGGGGGGGGGGTGGGCACCCCTGTTATATTTATAAAAAAACTGTCGTCTCAAATCTGAATACGTTGGGCATCGTACAAGAACATGAGTAAGGGTTTCCTCTTCGCGCATGTTACAAATCGGACAGTGCTCTGTGCAGTCTATATAGACTCCTCTGAATAATTAGTATTTTTTTTTTTGATTGTAGGATGATTTTTAATGAGTTGGATGATGGTGAGTGATTAGCTGGACCTCATCAGTTTTAGGTGGGTTCCGAACCATTTACCTTCAGTTATTAAATAACTGGATAATCAAAAATGGATGACTCCAAAAGTTTCAGCTTTCTAAATAGTTCAAACTTAAAAATCCAGAATTCTGTCGATGCAGCCTGCATTTTAGATATTTGTAAGCCCCTTATGTGACAAAGAGGCAAAAACTGTTGTAGTTTTTATTTCCTTATCTTTCCTGATGATGCTCCCATTTGTATGAGATTTGTGCTTGGTTAATTAGTTGTATGATTACACAAAATGTGCCAGGCTGAACAGGAATCAAACCCGTGACTACAGCAGTCAGTCAGAGATAAGATAACTGGATAACTGAATACACCTACGTTTTGTGTTCTTCGTATTTCGTATGTCTTCGTAAAATAATTTAAAACTAAATAAAATTAACTGAGAAGTATAAGCTGCCAGTAATTTTAAATTACCGTCATATGCAATAAGATAAAAATGAATATTTATTTATTCAAAGATATATTAATAGAGCAATTGAAAAAAATATTAGAAAAATGATAAATTGTATTGCTTTCATCATTCTGGATATTTAGCTGCCAGTAATTTTAAATTACCGTCATATGCAACAAGATTTAAATGAATATTTATTTATTCATAGATATATTAATAAAGAAATTGAAAAAAATATTAGAAATATGATTAATGGAATACTGGATATTCAAGATATTAAACTGAGTGTTTAAACAATTAAATTTTATTTCAATCTTTTGATTGATGAATTAATGAATTTTAATCTATTTTCGTGGAAGTCTGCTCCAATAATTAACGAGGATAATAATTATTATATTTTCAAAGAAAGAAAGAATCTTCGTATCTTCTCTTATCACCTATAATAGTAGAGCTACTATATCCTATAACTTTGATAGGTCGCAAACGAATCAATAACAATAAATTCCAGACGGTCATTATCATTGAAAAATATTTATTCATAGAGGGTTGACAGAAATGTTTGATGCGCAGCCGGCTAGACATATCATGAATGATGAATGCTGAGATAAAAAATGAACTGAAGCTCACATTGTCTGGGTCAGCCACTCCATTTCTCAAAAATGCCCGTGAAATACGAGTATACGTAAACAATCTTGAGAAAAATATCCGTCCTATCATTTCTCAATTTTTTCTACAGACTTTATTTGATTGATATGACGAAACATTTCCTGTAGCCCAGCTGGTCGCAAAAATACTTTTCTATTTATATTTTTTACGGCATTTATATCTTTTCAATACTGATCGGTTCAACAGATGGATGAGGTACCCTGATAAAGCCTAGATGTTTAGGGAGGTAATCTAGGAAAACAGAATTCCCAACTGCAGATACTTTGAATTACTGCTAAAACAAACAATTAGTAGTTAAATCACTAAAAGGATCGTAATAGCATTGCATGGAGTACAAATTCAAACTAAAAATAACTTCAATAACATATAAATCTCATAGGTTTTGAGAATTAATCAGTTTAAAACCATTGGAGGTGCAATTTAATGGAGTATAAAGTGTATTGTGAGTAACGCTGACAACATTAAACTATTTTTTCAATGCTTCAAAGCCTCAATTAAAAAAATCATATAGTCTTGGATATATTCCTTATTTATCTTCTTCACAAAAACAAAAATCATCAATATAAATAGTGTGTAGTTTATATACAATAACAAATAATCCACAGTACTTATTTACCTGTTACATTAATTGACCTATTTACAGTACTCATAGTGTATTTGCCTTCGAATTAATTGATTTTTTAAGTTCAATGATATTTATGTTTTTGTGACAAGTGAAAAGGAACAGATTTTTAAAAATAATAATTATCAAGTAAGTAATAGGGAATTGATAGCCTTGAGCCGTAGCAGGTATCTGTTTAATCCAGCGAATACATAAGAACACAATCCAGCGAACACATTGGTCTTATGTGTTCGCTGGTTCAATCAGATAGAGAACAGCTGCGTTCTCCTGGGCACTCTTCGTAAGGGTGACCGATTAGACTGGCCAGCAAAAACGACAAGTTTTCTGCTGTAAAATCACTTTCCGGTGGTTCGGAGCCCACCTAAAACTGTAGGTCCTGCTCACCAATCACCATCATCCAAATCATCACCCACGCACAGGTCTCACACCTATGTGGGCTTCTTCCTCTAATATACAATGCGTGACATAAATTCAATAACATCGCAAGAAGTACTTTCCATGAAAAATCTTTGCCATCATTTTTCAAGAATATACTATTATGAATTCACACTAAGCTTTTTATGCTTTCCATGAAATATTTTTGCTGCACTATGAAGGTGAGGAGGAAGCTGAATGAATTTATTGAGAGAGAAATAACAGACTACTACCCGAGCTCAGAATGGTCGACCCAGATGCAGATTTGAATATCATAGCCAAAGTGGTAAGTTCTGACTTCATATCATAAATCTCGTTCATATTTTATTACACAAATCAAATCAATCATTAAAAAAACGTACTATAGAGAGATAGAAAAAGGTTATTTTTTATTAACTTTTAATTGTAAATTTAAATAAATAAATTTATTTCTCTCAAAAAGAAAATTACAATTTAAAAAAAACAGAAATAGTTACATATTAAATAAAACTATTCATTAAATATTCTTGTTTGAGAAATTAGGTACTCCCGAGAATTCCTTTATGGGAGTTACCAGCTGTCAAATTTAAATACATATTGCAAACATAAAAACAAAATTAATTTAATTAGCTTTAACGTTAAGGCCGAGTGTAGGCCAACTGTGGGTCGTCTAACGATGCTCTTGACAACAGAGTGAAACGGCCGTCACGCCATAACGTGAGTTAATTTCCACTTAAAAGTGCTTTTTTAAAGTTTTTATTATATATTAGTGGAAACAAGATGTATCTTGTTGATGGATTCAAGTGGATTGAATTTGTCAATTAGGTCGTGTTTGCAGCCGTTTTCTTTGGGAGATATGTTATTGTATTTAGTTCAGTGTTGAAATTGTCGATGGATAGTGGTGTGTTGCTCAGTCTATGTAGCATTGACCTGAACGCTGAGTGTTTGTGTTGTGTTGGATGATTGCATTTGTAATTTTTGTATTGTGTATTAGGGTATCTGTCAATCTGTCATTGTTGGTTTTCTGTTAATGTTGAAGCTGTTTTGTTTGTTTATGTTCTCTTTAATTGAAAGGTCTACCTCTAGGAGATTGATTGATTTGTTTTGTTCATATTCTGCTGTGTGTTGAATGTTCTTGTGCATTACATTGTACAATTGTTGCACTTTTTGAGAATAGATTTCATACAAAATATCAAAAACAAATAACAAATTCAAGGATCCATGGAGTGGAACGATGGAGTAATAATATTCTTTCTGATGTTATGTCATTCCAATCGATATAACATGAAAAACTTTAATTAATAGTGTGCATCATTAAAGTAGTAAATCACTTTTTCCGTTATTTGTCTTCAAGATTAATTTCTATCGCATCTACTATAAACTTTTGGCACCCCAAAAGATTGTACGTATAAGGAAAAATACTTCTATTTGATGAGTTCAATCACCAAAGCGCAGTACAAAAACTTCTTGAATATTTCAATATTAGTAGTTATTTTAAAATCACCAGTTAGAATTATTTTCCTGATTTATTTAGGGTTGAAATTCCTAGGGTTCAAACCCTAGGGTTGAAATTCGACTACTGACAAACTATGTTTGAATCTAATGTCCCTAAATACATTGTAATGTTATAAAAACAATTAATACAATATTGCTAAAGAAACAATCCTTTATAAAAGCATCCTAATGCATCTCGAAGTCAACGAGAATGAGCCATATTGCATTTGAATGTTATAGAATAATAAATAGCTCCCTCAATAAATATTGATAATTTCTCTCTCTCATTCTCTCTCTCTCTCTCTCATTCTCTCTCTCTCTCTCTCTCTCTCATGTTTTTTAACGCCAAATAACAGCAGACAATACACCAGACCTTTAAATCATGTGAATTTACCGTTTTATTGTTCATACTTTGCCATATTAATATGAAAATTTTATTCTATCGTATGTACTCATGTTTTTGATATTGTTTTGTTTGAAATTTGCATTTTGAGTAACTTGTGCCCCAACTTAAATTACAGTATTACGTAGCATGCATCACAAAACCTATAGTCTTCCTCATGTTATTAGCCATACAATAAACTTATACAAATCAAAAATATTATCTCAGGTTAACGAAGCTCAATTACCAAAATAAATAATAAAGCCTAAAGTCCTTCTTGTTGGAGCCATATTATGAGAAAAATGGTGGACCAAAATAATTAATTTTAGTTGGATTTTCAGCCACGAGGCGCCTGTTGCATAAGAATTTACAAAACATTCTCATTAGTACTTGTAGTTTCTGATTCTTATTAATACTTGTAGTTACTGATAAATCTTATAGAAGTTTATACAAGTAAATTGTTACTGTTATTTATGAAATTTTATGCAACTGGCCTCTGGTAACTGATAATAGAGCAGATAGCACCAAGCCATTGTTTTACTGAAGGCTTGAAATCATTCTAACTCACAACTTTTTAATCTGGGCACTTCATTGCATGGGAATCAGCAGACCTGAAGTAGTCTATTGGCTTTGAGTAAATAAGATTGTAATAAATTGTTGTTACTGCAAAATCGCAAAGAAGTTTTTACTTTGTAATTTGTGAAAATTATGCAACTGGTCTATAGTGAGTAATGATAAAGCAGATAACGCCAAGTGTGGGAGATTTGGAATAATTCAACTCACAACTGTTTAATCGGTACACTATTCAAGCCATGGGCATTAGAAGACCTAGAGTGGTCTACGGACTGGAAAAGATTATTTTAGTTTTAGTTACTGAAAAATTGCAAAGAAGTTTCTACTTGTAAATTGCAATTGTAACTTTTTAAACTTTATGCAACAGGCCTCTGGTAAGTGATAATAAAACAGATATAACAACAAGCCATCATTCCAAATCACAAATCATTCCAACTTATAACTGTTCAATCGAAGCACCACTATTAAAGTTATTACAGGGGTGTTAGCAGACATGACGTAACTAATAACTTGAATAAATTTATGATAATAATATTAATTGTGGTTGAAAGTAGAATACTTACAAGGTATGGGAGGGTCGGGTGGCAGGGGTAGTCCTTTTTCCAAGCGCTGCTTATACTGGGCCTTCATGCGACGTAGCGCGGTGTGTTCGGCCATCACCACCTGACGTTTCTTGATCAGTTGACATCCTGGACAGCAGCACTTCCTGTAGCGACAATAGTTCTTGTGTCCTTTCAGCGGCGTTGTCTCAAAGTGGTTGCGACATCGCGCACAGTTGGGTGTGCGCGTCTGGGAGTTACTGGAGGCGGCTGTAGAGCTGCTGCTTCCGGAGGCGGCTTCAGAGCTGCTTCCGGAGGCGGCGACTGCGGACTCGGGGGCGGTTGTCGTCTTTCCGCACATGGAGTGACGGCGGCGGGATTCGGAGCAAGACTGTGATGACGGACCGCCGCTGCAAGCGCAACCATTGTGAGGAGTGCAGCCGCTCACATACTCATTCCCACTCAATCTCTCTCACTCATTCTTTCTATTCAACCCCCACTAAAGCACACCCAACTCATTCTCTCTCTTTCGCTCCCCTCCTCGACAGCCGTCAGTCCAGCCGTCGGCTGGGATTTTACGACCGTACACCACTCCTCACCCCTCGCAAACATTCAGTCTCACACGACAACCCCTCTCCCGACAACTGCTTGCACTCGCCCATTTTCTAATAATTCCTCCTTTTATTTACTTTCACGGAAACAGGAGAATTTCACGTAAAAAGATTCAAAAAAGGTTGGTTACGAAATATTATTTTAATTTTTTGAAAGAACATCAAATTAAAATAATCTACAGGTTTCTAAGCATCAGTTCTCAACTCCTGTCTTACTCGTAATATTCTCCCTTCAAATTATTGCTCTAGCTCTCTCCCAAATCTTTCTCCTTCATCAATTTTTACACTATCGGCATTCCACCCTCGGAGGTATTTTATCATTGAATCAACAGTTTAAAAGCAATAGAATTTAATCATTGTTTTTATAATTTTTTGGTTAAATGAATTTAGTTTATTATGTTGAATATGAGAATATCGTATTGGCTTATTTTACAAAAAGATTATAATTTATTATAATAGCCGGAAGCCGGAAGGCTATTTTTTTATGCAATTCATTCATCCGGCTAGGCTCTCTCCACTCGCCTTAACCGTCTAGCCAGGAAATAAATTTGGGATTATTCTTTGAAAATTTTCGAAATCCTTCCCTAGCACGCGTCATGAGTCTCAACTGTTCAAGTTTGGTGTTCTCATAAGCCGGGTTCACACTACCTGTAGCTCGATTCTACTAGAATCGCGCGCTTGTAGCCAAAGTCATTACCGTTTTTAACTCAGCTAGCTTAAAAAAAATCATAAAATTTTTAATTTTTTAAAAATCCTAGCATACTCTGCTCACTGTCGCGAATACGCACAAACTCGAGATTTTTTTCTAGCTTGATTAACATTTTTATAGAATAAGTTTTGAACTGCACTAAGTCTATTTGATAGCATAAAAATGTTAATTTTAGTGATAGGAGAGAAATTGAAGATGGTTTGGATTAAGGAAGCTGAGCACAGTACCGTGGGATTTTAAAAATTTTAAATATTTGGAATTTTTATGCTTTTTGAATTTGTATTGGGAAAAAAGTCGGAGACAACTCTGCGATTCATAATTGCTTTGGCGAGGCTGTTGGCTGTCATAGTAATTATTGCTCTGGACACACATACATAAACTAGCCGGCAAGCTCACTTTGCTCGCCTTAACCACCCCATTGACACTAGGTGGGGGTTTGAGTGATACAATCCACTGGTTTCGCTCACATCAGCCGTTCAACTGAGTACCAAGGACTGGTAGGATTGGAAAACGTATAAATGGTACATTTGAAAAGTAATCAATTTTCGTGTTCCCTGAGAAAAATGTTGAAACATTTACTTGGTAGGCTACTCATCCAGATTCTTAAATGAACATGGCTATAACACTTTTTAGGACACGTTGCTCTTGAGAAACGGTGATCAACTTAATTTTCAAAAATTCTTAACTTTACGCCTGAACGCTGAAAAATGTCATTTACTGGAAAATTCACTTTCTCAGTAAATATTTTGGAAAACTTGACCAGCACGCGTCTAAGAGCTCAATGGAATATGTGTAAAAAATTTTCAAATTTTTGAACCCTTGGCTCCTGAAATTTAATGATCAACTGGATTTCCATAAATATTTTATTCTGGGCGTATTATTTGCGAAAATGTTGTACCAGTACACTATGCTACCAGTACACTATGGCCCACACATTCGCTCGAATGTTTTGCCAAATATTCCGTCAATGTTCGTGAATGATTAGCGAGAACGAATTTTGTCGAATGCACCCAAGTACACATTGGCCCAACTATTCACACCAAACATTTGCACTCATTCGTCATTCAGTGATCGAACAGAAAGGATGTTGATGCGGCATTTTCGTTATTCAGTTATGCTTATTATAAGAATATTTATATCACAATAATATTTAAGAAAATTCCAAATCACAAGAAGAAAATTACAAAGCCTTGTAACCGTAGAAGGTGGTGGGTGAAGGACATCGAAAAAGAACTAGGTAGGCTTTATCAAAATAATTTGTAATTGAACCAAACACAGGCTAGGATACACTAGTATAGGGTTTTGGTAATAATTTTTTTTGGAAGTTTCCTGGTTTGACAACTATCAAGCTATTGAAATTCTATCTATTGCCGTAAGATAAATCTTCTTTCAAAATTATTTTGTAAAATATGGACTATAAAAGTTGAAAATTTTGGGTTTTGGGGCAACAATTCATTCCTACGAGTTGATATAAATTATTGATTATTTTTTAAAGCCAGAACTTACATCAAAGATTAGAATGACATAACTAATGGTATTTTTTACTTATATCAAAATTTTAGTTTCGTTGTAATATTTTTTTGAAAACCCCAAGATTTATCAAGTAAAAAAAAACTAAGCTTTAGATTGAATTACGAAATATGTTATTTTAATTCCTGATGTAAGTTCTAGATATAAAAAATTATCAAGAGTCTTTATCAACTCTTGGGAAAGTTTTGTTGCCCCAAAAATATCAACTTTGAAAGCCCATATTTCACAAAATAATTCATGGAAGAAAATTTCTCACAGTAATATAGATAGCATTTTAATAGCTTAGTAGTTGCCAAACCAAGAAACTTTGAGAAAAAAATTACGACCAAAAACCACAAACTTTACAGTATAGCCTACTCTTGAATTTGTCTATTAATTGATGATTCAAGGGATATTCGTTATGTCGTTAATATAATTGTATTGTATAGTAATAATAAACTCTCCTTCTAAATAGCAGCAGCCATTTAACTGACTTTGAATATTAGAAATCAGTTATAAACTATTATAAGTTGTAACAACAGAATAATTGAAATCACGCTACTTTACACTACGGCAGATAGGTTATTTTTTTTTTTAGTACCGGCTACAGTACAACAGGTTATGTTAAAAGGTTGTTTGCCATGTAAAGCAGTGAATGAGAATGCAGGGGTGCCCACAGGGGGGGGGGCTATGATGCAGACTGCTTCATTGAAATTCTTGGGGGGGGGGGTTCCAAAGAACGTTTTTTTTGGGGGGGGGGGCGTAAAGTTGATTGAAACCGTATTTAACGTGACAACATTCAAAAATATACTACGAAGTCACCAGATAGAATGTCAATTAATGAAAATATATTTATAATTATTATTATACAATTGAATATGAATAAGCTAAAATAGTTATGTTTAGGATTTGTGCAGGAAGTTATTATTCAAACTTAGCAAGACGCTAAGCGAGTGCTCTAAAAGTGGTTTATACAACTTTACTCTCCTTAACAGTTACTAGTTAATCAGCAGAGAGAGCAATAAGTCGATTTAAAATTATCAAAAACAGACTCAGATCAGCTATGGGAGACTCATGGTTGTCCAATCTAATGGTTCTAGCTGCAGAAAAAGATGTGCTTGAGTCTATTTCTAACGAAGAAATAATTGAAAGGTTTTCTGTTTCCTCATCCCAAAGACAAAAACTTCTATGTGGGGTTTAGAGAGATAAATTTAACAAGCTTACAAGGTGCCTAGCTAACTTGTAGATGGTCACAGCCTACAAATTTAAAATGTTCGACTTCAAACTGTTGATGTTTTTCATGTATTTTACGATAACTATTACTAATAAGTAAGAACTGCTATAGCAAAACTAAATACTAAAAATTCAGTAATTTTTCATAACTATGTCTTTATTTTGTTTTTGAAAGACACTTCTTTCGATTGTGTGTTGTAAATAACTATACATGAAATGTGTGCCTTTTATGTACTTCATCCATACATAAATTCTCCCAAGATACTACACTAAGTAAATAATCTGTTGTTTAATTACTGTCCAATAAATGACTTAGTATTTTGAATTTTTGTGTTTTTCAAATGAAGTCATTAACTCATTGTTTTCACTTCCTTTAAAGGAACAACTTTGTAAAATTATTTAACCTTAATGTAATTGGTACACCGAACATAAACTTATCGGTATTTCATTTTTATTGAACATTGTGTATTTGTAATAATATTTTATTGTTTAAAAACCATTTAGGTTCAAATTCTTATTTAGCTATTTTGCAATTAAGTTTATTGAGCAGAAGTTCATATATTCATTTCTTGATATTTCTTTTTTACCTTTACAAAAAAAATGTTACCTATGCAAAGAATCTCAAGTAATATATAACATTTTGTATACTATCGACTGGGTTTGAATTTTTCAAAAGAGATAAAAATCTTCTTTTAGTTTTAGAAAGAATACGTGGTTCGCATTTTTTGGGGGGGCCTAATTTATAGGTGGGGGGTTGGTGCGTCATGAGGCCTAGGGGGGGTGGGCACCCCTGGAGAATGGAGACTTGTTGGCGAATGAAGGCCAGTGTGTATTGGGGATAGTTTGTGCTTGTTCGTGTTCGGAGTTTAGCTGATTCCGTCTAGGTCCGCCTCCTTTGATCCGTGCTAGTTACTGACTTTAGCCGGAACATTGGCCAACACGGATCATGACGGATCGGACTACCACGGACCTACACGAACTGACCCAGTACACTATCATGTCCGCCTAGTGTAATGGTAGCATAAAACACTTTGCTAATAGAGTCCTCAACCGTACTCGTGTATTAAATCTCAACTTTTTCGGTAACGCACTTCTTGAAAATGCCAATGCACCCTTAAAATACTTTCTATCAAGCACGTGTTCAGGTCCTTTTACCGAAAAATTACCAAGAATAACTTAAAATACATCATAACAGAAAAGTCAATACAATTTTAGAATTAGCAAACATAAATCAATAAATGATACGCATAACGGTAGGTGCCTCAGTGCAATGAGGCAATACTAACATATTTATATCAATAGAAATACAAAAACAAAGTAATTAAACATATTGGAAGAACCTAATCGATTAATATTCCTACTAATAAAGGAAGAAAGCATTTCAGAAAAAATTAAATTATAATAGTAGCTAGAATTAATTAAAATCCTCTTGACCTGTAAGGAGATTTTTCATAACAGTTGCTTTTTCAAATAAGATAAATAGAACTGTATTTTAGATACCTAAAACATCACAAGAGGAAGTCTAACAAAGGGTCTTGTAGTAAAACTTATGAAGACACATGACTCCATAACCATCTAATAAGACTATTAGTCTTATTAGTACAACTTCATTATATTCATGGACATAATAACCAGTTAGACATATACTCATTAAAAATGAAACAATAAAGTTTCATAAATTATGTTAATTAGACAAGTTTCAATGCAGCAAGAACAATGCATTTGTAGAATCAACGTCATACATTGATAACATACACAGGAAAAAAGTGCATCGGATGTTTTATCAGCTCGGAAAAGTGCACGTGCACATTTTTATGCATAATTTGAGATAAGAGTGCACGATTGATACATTTTGTTTCAATATGTTTGCTGAGTGCACTTCACACTGCAGAGTGCAGTGGAACAAGATAAGATTATGTAATAATACTTGTTACAGTTTCTAATTAATCTATTTTAACTTGGTAGCCTCATCAAAATTTTGGCAGTATCTCGTCGCTACTAAGTTCATGTTATCGATATGCCTACACATGAGTGTCCGTCTATTTTCAATATAGTTATAATTTATCAGGCGAAACAATAATTATTATCAAGTTCTTGCTCGTGTAAGAAATTTTCTCATAAGTATATAGTCATAGGAAAACATAGTTATAACATATAGTTATAACATAGTTATAACAAAAGTTATAACTATAAATCATAGTTATACTTAAGTCATAGTTAGGTATTATCAGTGGCGGATCCACGGGGGGTGGGAAAAGGGGAAATTCCCCCCCCCCAAACGGTGAATAAGAAGGAAAAGAAAAATAAGAGGAAGGAGAAGAGAGATAAGAAGGAGAAAAAAGAGAAAAAGAAGAAGGAATGGAAATGATAGAAACAGTGAAGAAGTGGAAAGGGATGACAATAGAAATTGGTAGGAGAAGAGACATAAAATGAAAAAATACGAAAAAGGGTAAAAGAATAAGGATAAAATTAAAAGTAGAAGAAAATGAAGGAGATTTTCAAAGTTGTTGGCAAGCGAGGAAAATGAGACAGCAATGCCTAACCAACAATTAATTTTCTATTGCAAATATTGTGTACTTCAGTACTTGGTCTGAAAATGATGCAAGTTCTGAAAGGGCTTTCTGTATTCTGCAGCTTATCAATACATGGCTAAGGACTACTATATCAGAAAAAGCAGACTTGTTTTACTAGCACTACTTTACATTCACTCAGATAATCGCTCTATACTCTAGAGACTCTAGAGCCTAGATCCTGGATCCTCAAAAAATTGTTCGGAGATTTTGGGTGATTACAGAATAGTTTTTCAATTGCGAAAAAAGTGTAATTTTTCTTGTTAATTTCATTTTTCATTAACAGCTTGTGTCAGTAGCATAACTATGTGGGAGAGGGGTGGAATCAGGGGGGTATTCCCCCCCGGGAACAAAAGAAAATTTGGAATTTTAGCAGGTCATTGTGAGACAATTTTCAGCAAGAGTCAAAGATGTCTGGAATCACTAAAAATATGGTTTTGTAGGAGATTTTTTTTTAAAAAGTTCCCAAGGAGTACACCTCAATTAGTTTGAAAGAAATTTTCAAGTAGCCTACGGCACTGCACATTACCCCAATCAGGAGCAATGAGGGATCAAATATAGTGAGGGAGCAAAAAGTGAAAGTTTCAAGTAAGGTCCCGGATCTCCCATTGACAGTAACTCAAGAACTAGACAAAATGTACTTTGACACATTACGTGGGTTGAAGAGTTAAGTTAGAAGAATGGCTAGAATCACTTGACATGTAGTTTTAGAGAGGTAATTTTCAAAAATTTTCTTGGGGAGTTCCCCGAACCCCCATTCTAAAATGAATAGCCATGTACATTGCTTCAATTTATCGTTAGAGGTCTACTACTTCAAATTACAAATTATTACTATTGTAATATTATTGTACCGAGAGTCTAACCCTCCCGGCAACATCCCCCCTCCCTAGACTAACCCTGTAGTTATGCACAACCGCTTTGTGTGATGTAACGATACACATTAAAATTTGTATTTAAAATATAATATCATTATTACAGGCAATAGTTGAACAATTGAATTTGTAAAGTTGGTTTCATTTCAATTGAAAATACCCTTAAATTCACGATTTTATGCCTTATTTTCAAACATCCCGGACCACCCCCCATACCCCACTCAGGTATTGAGTATTCCCCTCCCCCCCCAAAATTTGCTACTGGATCCGCCCCTGGGTATCATAGTTCGTAATTAATGGATTGGAGATGGATTCGAGCATTCGCTACAATGTTCGGTAAATTTTTCTTTTTAATTTTACTAAATGAGAAGAGATTTAGGTTAGGTTAGGTTAGGTTCTCCTTAGCTTCAGTTTGTGACAGCTTTTTTCAGAGTAAATTCATGTTTAGTAACATGCAGATAAGAATTATTCTTATAAGGATCTTATAGCATCCTCTTGCTCCTCACTCCTCAGTAAGCGCATTCAAATCATGCAGTCTAAATAAATTGGAAGCTTATTGTGTACCGTTTGTGTTTGAGAAGGTCTTCGTTTAGCGGCGGACAACCCAAGGCGAGATAATAAAACTTTTTCAACTCCCGCACCTTATTATTGGTCGTCCAGTTCTTGACCGACAACACACTCATCGGCTTCTCCTTTCCTATCAAGATTTTGTTATTAGAAGAAAAATACGTAGTTTCTATTCATCCTGGCAAACGGGCCGTAAACATGGTCATAAAGCTGAATACGTTGTTCCACTTGGTATAGCAGTAAATCATTATTATAGTGCGACTCGAATATGGCCGAGCATGACAACTGAGCTATTCTCAGTGAACCCCTCTTGTTGCAAAATATAATATTAAAATGTAATTTATCACTTCTATAGGTATTTCGTTTGCCACAGGTCTGCTTGCTATTATTAGTTGCTATCCGCCATTTTGTTTCGACTCGCAACCGCTCGTTTTATGAGAAGATGTAAAGCGTCCAAGTTGGAATGTCTCGTGTTACGATCACGAAGTGGATAGTACCATAGCTTGTTCAGGATGTGACCTTGTAAGAATGATTATTTAGTAGTTAATGATTGGATTGTGTTGAAAATGTGATTAAATATGTTACAGAGGATAATAACTAATTATTGGGCAACTCACTTCAGTTAGAAAATTGTCTAGACAAAATGTCACTAATGTTGAATTCAATTGCTGCCTTTATTTTCCAAGGAGGGTGAAGTTGAGGCGCAGCCGGCCCCCTCTAGCACTTAACCCTCCTTTACAACACTAAACGTTATAAAAAAATGTATTGAACCACATAAGAATAGAGAAAAAAATGAAAAACATTTTTTATAAGAAATCTAAATTATTATGATAAATTATAATGTTGGTAGAGATACAGGCTGAATTAGATAGAATGAACGTTTTTAAAAGTGCAAGTACTGTGAATAGATCTTTACTTTTGCTTTAAGAAAAAACTATTCATGGATTATTATATAAAGTCATTCGGAATAGGTTTTGTCCAATAAACAATATCATCGAACTACTGCAGTTTTCAGAAATTTATTTCTCTACAATCTGTCATTCTAACAAATTTGATACGAATTATTGTATCTTTCATTAGCCTACCTTTTAACGTGATTACATAAGACTTCGTATTCGAAGAATATATCACCTAAACTTCAAGTCGTGTATGACCTGTAATTTAATTGTTCCCTATAGTATATGGTTCAAACTGCGAGACGGGTATCCCCACCAACCAGAGCCGTACACTATTTTTAGAAAAATATGATTAAAAAAAAAATGGTTCACATCAACAGGCCAATGAAACGAGGGAATGGGATCAATATAGATGAAAAAAAATGTCACTATACTCGGAAATGACGTGACTGCAAAAAACGTTAACAAATTTTACCACACTACTTTAATCCAATGCTGGAAAGCTTGAGAGCCAGTCTGAGAGAAGTTTTCAATTGTTTTTTGATAGTAGTTTTTAAAGTATCGTTTTTCATATAATTTTTTTAAAAATATTTTTTATGAATAAAATTTCGAACTGTGAAAATGATTTTTAAACCTTCCTCAGTATTGATATTATTAATATATTTGTTTATATTAACGAATGGTATCAAAATGAAATGTTAGTAGGTAATTGAATAAATGACTTCAGCATTGAATAGCACAATATAAAATAGATAAAACTGACTGTATCTATGATATAAATAATGCTGAAATGTTCTGTGTACATCTACAAAGACAAAAACTTATAAAATGAAGAGAACGTTTTTGCTGATTATATGAAGCATATATTAGATTGTAGATTGATAGATTGTTAAGTAGAGAAGCATATATTTGATTGATCAGCTTGCTTCCAAATATTTTGGACAAAACGAACCGAATTCTGTTGTGTTTATTGCATAAACACAATAATATAAATAAAGAGAAGGAGCGAACTAGATTTCGTAGACAAATCATGCCAACTTCAGCAATTCCATTCTAGATAATTTAGAAATAAGTGCCCATATAGGTGTGCAGTCCATTGTCCAATTTTTAAATCAGTTGAAATTAACTATAAATAGTAAAAAATGCCAATACCTTCAATTCAAAAACAATCATAATTTAAATGAAGATAGGGTTATAAACGTGTTTGTAAACGATAATCAATTAGACCAGGAAGAAAAAATTGCATTTATAGGAGTTTTGTTGGATAGACGATTGACCTGGGCTCCATACATTGAGAAAATATGCTGTAAAATTTCATCTGGGGTATTTGTCCTGCGACAGCTCGCTAGATTGAATGACAAAAAGTTACTTTTTACAGCTTACCATGGGCTCTTACTGTCACATATTAGGTATGCTATCTTAGTATGGGGTAATTCACCAAAACAAAATCTTGATAGGGTGTTTAACATCCAAAAGAAAGCAGTTAGGTGTACAGAAATAGTGAATAGATTAGATTCATGTACGCCGTTGTTCAAGAGACTTGGTCTCCTAACTGTACCCTGCTTATATGTGTATGAAGCTACTTTATATGTAAAAACGATTGATATTAACCAAAATCTAGATGTACATGATTATAATACAAGACGCCGAGGAGATTATCACTTGGTGAGTCACAATAGTAGCTTATTCAAACAAAAACATAGTTATATTGGTAATTCTACAACAAGCTAACGCAGTTTTTAAAGAGTCTTGAAAATATAGAAATATTTATAAAACAATTGAAAAAATATTTAGTTGATAAAGCTTTTTATAGTGTACAAGAGTTCCTTTCACATCAAATTAAGCCTCACCTCAACTAATTGAAGTAATTATGGTATCATTTTATGACTATTAGAAGTTAAATGGCTAGCTGACTAGTTCTACAAGCTAGGAACTAGAAAAATGGTGACCGTCCTGTTGTGGGGAGAATTTCATTCCGATTCAATTCCAGATACATCAAATTCAGTCATTTTGGAAAGTGATGTTGAATCCAATTTCTCCATAACTTGAACTCTGGAATAAATTCGACTTTGGGATTGTCTGTAACACCCGACCGGACCGCGTTCGCCGAGCGGTGGAACCCTCGAGGGGTTACGTTGCATCTAGCCACTGATGTTCTTCATGACGACTTCATGATGAGCTAATTCATCTTCATGATGAAGCTGAGCTAATTGACGACTGTCTTGTAGGGTCCACCGTGTGGGTCCACTTTGCTACCCCAGAAGAAAACTTCCTTCCTTTCATATCAGAGTGGCCGAATTGTCCCCACCGTTTTCCTATTGGCTAGAATCAAAGGGTAAGTAGCTTTCTCTTACCACTACACCCCCGACCACTGATGCATCCTGCCAATTTTAGTGGACGTTAATGATTCTTGTGATTGTTATTGTCTACTAATTGGTTTGGTGTCACAGAACTCCCCCATCAAATTTATTGTTGAAATTCACGAAACAAGAATTTTCTTGTTGCTGCCTCTCGGTCTTCCCTCTTACAACGATCAACCTAACACTGTCTGACAATCAAACTGTCTGACGTTTTACCTAACACTATCCCTCCCTATCCATCTCTCAGCTCTGATCTTCGGAAGCATCATTCTTCTTTGTTTTTGTTCACGCCCAGATTCACACTGATCAGTTTTATCATACATTCATGATAATAATTTTCCAGTAAACTTCATTTGATACTTTACCTTACTTCGTTAGTGTAACAATTCTTATGATAATAATACTAATTCTAATACTTATAATCCACTATCATTTCATTCTTAAATTGTAAAGCTCATAAATTTGATTGTTGTAGCCTGTTCATTTACAGTACCCTCAGACTTTTTCTAATTATAAACCACATTGCAAACTTGTTCCTTATTATAATCATCAATTTTATTGCCATTTTTCAATCATTAACATAATTTTATTATCAACTTTTATTGTATCGTTAATTATTATCAATCATTTATTTTACTGCATTTCCCTACCTAATATAATCTTCCCCCATAAAACTGCAGACTGGATTTGAATAGGCCTATACTCTTTACACCCTAATAAACTTATTTCTGTTATTTTCATGACATCATTGATTTTCTACAGTGAAAACTTTTCAGCGAACACATAAGACCAATAGAAGGGGCTTCTTGTCGCCGAGGTGAAGCCACTTGTTAGGCGCTCGTCCACTACAAATATGGCGGCGCAGGGATGACTCCCCAAGTGGCGAGCGCTTGATAAGCCGGTTTTTGCTATTACCAGTACGGCACGCATTACATCGCCAGCCTGTTTCTTCATAATATGAATTGCTCATTCTTGAGATGGATAAATTATAGAAATGTCATTCTCAGTTGATCTAATTCTGAAATTTTAATTGTGAGTAGAGGCATTCTGTGATGAATTTTGTTAACAAGGATTACTCAAACTTTACTCGAAAAATAGTTAATTTTCTAATGGAGTGACATTTTTTCACATACCTTCCTATATTATATCCGTCATTATATCATTAATATCTGTCATTTGACTGCCACATCCTTTTACTTAACATGAAATAGAACAGTAGGAGAAAGAGAAAACAAAAAGCTGAATTGAGCTGGATAATGTATTTACTTTGCAAATCTAGTCACACCGATCATAAAAGACATCACAAAAACACTATCACAATTATTGTCTTTTGTTATCCCTGTCTAGTCACAACAATAATAATTAATAATCTTAATGTTGTTTGACATTCTCACTCATAATTTCTATAAATAGAATAGTCTCTTTCTCTAACACATAGCACAATACTCAGTGTCTTCACGAGTGCTTGAAGAATACTTTTTTTTATCAACCCAAAGTTGATCTGGTTGGCGCCCATATAGAAGTTATATCATTCTGGATAGCGAAAGTAGGGTCTTCACAATAGGCTATTTCCCCATTAGACAAAGTAAGTAAACGTTCAACGTTTTGTAGTCATTGATTTATACGATTCAATTTAGTTACATGACTTTAAAGATGAATTTTCATTTTATAATTTCATTGTGTAACAGCATAGTAGAGAAATTAAAAAAGTTGTGACATTTATTTCTATAATAACTCATATTAAAACTGAGTTATATTGTATGTATTATGTATTTTAATGGAGATGACTTTATATTTTAAGAATATTGGCTCATGTTTATATTGAACAGGATATAATGCTCAACATATGATTAATAAAATGAAATAAAAAATTGTTCTAATAAACATTTTCCTATTTGGATCTTGTTCATTTGCGTTCATAATGGAAAGAATTGAAGGTTAGACTAATTTAATCAATAATTTCCTAAAAACAATCTAACTATAATATTATTACATTACAATAATAAACCTTCAAGGAAGTATTGAATCAAACACAAGAAATAAGTGATGAATTGGCTTTGTGGTTCTGGATGCACAAGCCGGCTGACGACAGCGCGCCATCCCGATCGCACTTCAACCTAACATTGTATCCAAAGTATAGGTCGTATTTTAAAATAAAAATCATGAAAAAAAATTCAGTTATTTCTGTACAACTTTCTCGCTTTGATCACATCTCTACCCAAAAGATGAAAATTTTGGTAGCCGACTCACTTTTTTATGTCATGTTTGAAACTCGGACAAAAATTATAACTTTAAACAACTAATTAAAATTTATAGAGGTGACTATTAACTTTTATAATGCCACTGTTATCTTCAGAAACTAATTGTCTATACTCATGCCAAGTTTGAAAGTTATATCTTAATCCTAAGTGTGTTAAACTGCAGTTTATTTGGAGAGCGCGCATTGAAATTTTCTGCTCTTGAAAACACGATTTCGTCTTTCTATCCACTACATGGATGGCAGACGGCTTCACCTCCTGTATGCTACGCTAGTGCATACGCCCCTTCTATTGGTCTTATGGGTTCGTTGGAACTTTTCCACGAGTACATTTTCAGTTGTACACTTATGCTTTTTTGGAAAGGTTTACTAAAGAGTTTGTTTTATTTTTCAATTTCCGTCCTGGTTTTCGGTGATTTCGAACACTTTTGAAATCTTACCTTTTGATACATTGACTTCTGTCTCTTTCTCATTCTTATGTCCTTTATCTTGATAGGCGATCCCTTCTCACATATTGACTTTGTCTTGCTTCTCGCCATTACCCTTTTTCTGGCTTGTACCCTGACGCCTTACAATGTTGTACAGTATTAACTTTCAATCAATCTCATTTTCTTTTTTATTTCGATACTCTCTCCATCGCATCTACTTCAATTTATTCTGTACTCTATTCTTCTTTCTTTCCCCCTTCTTCCTTCTATCTATTGGCATCATTTCCTTCGCCTTCACCCTCACTACCTGGAGCAATTTCATTTTCTCTTTCCTATTTTTGCATAGTTTTCCATGCCTTTTCGATCTCCCTTTTCTACCAGTATTCAGGTTCTTATGCAACTCCTCGCTTTCATTTTCTATTTCTCTCATTACCTTCTCTTGCAATTCAATCAACCTTTTCAGTAAAAATTAAATTCGTATGGCTTTTCGTGGTGGGGAGACCCTTACGGGTAGTTCCACCTCGCCGCTTTTTTTAACGACTGCTTTTTTTAACGACTGCTTTTTTTATATGCAACCGGGACCGACGGCTTAACGTGTCCTCCGAAACACGGGAGTGGCTCGAGAAAAATATCTTGTACTCAACTGGGATCGAACCCAGGACCTTTGGCTTATCAGACCAGCGATAAGCCAACTCGGCTACGCCGACTCCAACCTTTTCAGTTTCTTCCTCCATCTCCCTTTTTTCTTACTCGTTCATGACTCCCTATTTAGGCCTATATGACGCGACTCTTCCTGACATATTTTAATTTTTTTATCCATACTATCCAACAAACTTTCAAACCCTTCTTCCAGTTTCTTTTCCACCTGATCCTGTCTTTTCTCAATCTTTTCTTCTACCTGGCATATCTTTTCCATCAATTCTTCCTTGCTTTTAGTGATTATTCCATGCATATTTGCCATGCGATTTCCAAATTCCTTCTTCCATTGATTCCACATTCTTTCAATTTTCTCATTAGTTTCTTTTATTTCTTCTCCAACCTTTCCAATTTTACTAAGAATTTCTACATTGTTTTGTTTTCTATTTTCCTCCATTTCTCTAAAATTATCTTCTATTCTTTTAAGCTTTACAATTTTTTTATCCAATTTTGCGAGAGCCATTAATTAGCGAAAAAGCCATTAATGCTCCCATTTCACCTCCATGTATTGCACTGTCTTTTTCTTTCCCTTGTCATCCCGGTCATCAGTTCTTTTCTGTGAGTTTTCCCCTTGTTGAGAACTCACTTCATCGCTTGATTCACCTGTCACAGTTTGCATTGAAGTCAGCTTTCTATCACTCGAAACTTCCAATTCACCACGTCGTTCATCCGCCTCTTCGGTTGATCTGTTTCCTTCATTCTGCCTGCGCGTTCACATTTCGCATACGATATTTCGTTAATCGTTCCCCCATCGAGTTATTCAACCATTCTGCAACTCACTGTCAGTCCATGATGCTAATACAGCCTACAATGCCAAAATCCATATTAACTTACATTACCAGTCCCAAAGTCGCCTAAATTAATTTATTATCTTACCATGTAGTCTTGACTTCTAATACAGTATTTATCCTATCATAGTCAAACTCAAATCTCTATCTAGAGACTATTATTACTGATATTAACCTTTGTTGTTGTGATGCTGGGATTTTCAATTGCCATTAAAATATAATGCTTCCCCCATCAATCTATTGAATTCAGTTAACTCCGCTGTTATCATTCTGGTCTGCATGATCTTTACTTGTTTTGTCATACCTTTTATACCTAAAATATAATTTTCCTTTCTACATCATTCAATTCAATTAGTACTAGTATCACAATCATTATCAGCTAATACTTCTCATCAACAAATAAATTCATGTATTCATCCCCTATAAACATTTCCAAAGATCTATAGCTATTATTATCATAATATATTATTATTATAATAGTCTAACTTAGCAGATATACAAGTCAGTAATATCCACTTGATTACATCACATAAATCAAATTTTTCATTATGTCACCTAACATCACTCATAATCTTCACCATAACTGTCAGGAATTATACTATCCATGACAAACATAATCTCCCCAATGACCTCCACCACCGTGTTACACCATATGAAAACGCTCAAATTTAGAAATTACATAATCTCTCAGCTCACAAATCGGAATATCCATGACTAATTCCACATGAATAAGTTGATTTATACTTTTGTAATCACATGTGATGTGCTTCCTCATAAAAATATGCACATAAATTTATTACGAGTAAAATTTTATAAATGGATGCTGAACAAAAGGTCTAGCCTCCCCTGCTGGTAGAGCTTGCACATGAGTAGGTTAGTGAGGACATCAATATGGTGCAAAACAAATAACAGATACTAAAAGCATTGTTCACATACTGGAGCATGTACATGGCAAATATTATAGTGCGTACTAACAGCATGAAGAAAAAGGTTCAAGTTCGAGTATTTGTGTCAGCATCATTCTACAGCTATTCCCACTAAAATTGTATTACCCAACTTAGAAGTCGAAAAGAAATGAAATGGAGCGTCGCTTCTCTTTTGTGCTAGAAGTCGGACAACAGAAGGCACAAGCAGTAAAAGTGTGATGACTCAGGCCGACTCCTTCAGTTAAGGGAGTGGAGTGTATGAATTATAGGCTATGCCGCTTTTTACTTCATTTTTTCTACCAAGAAAAACCGACATAACTAGAATGATAACACTTTTACTGTTCTGTTCATCCTTCTCTTTTGCAATCTCGAAAATAATAATAACAGCGTGGCAGGTGTGGTAGGTAGGTGGGAGGGAGAAGAAAATAGAAGATTGGAGAGGGTAGGGGAGGAGCGAACAAGATGAGGTAATCATTTCGAAGGGTGGCGAAGATTGAGTAAAACTATCAATTCCAGCAGGGTTTAGTCTGAGTAGAAGTGAGGCCGAATATTACTTGTTCTAGACTGCTGTCAGAATGACTTCTTTTCCCACTTGTTGCTTCATTTTCTCCTCTCTTCCTTTCACTCAAACTCTTTTTATATTCTCTTTCTCACTCGCACTTGAACACATTCATCAAACTTTCCAAGTTCCCAGTTTTCCTTTCTCTATCACTTAATCTGTTCCTGCCTTTTCCTCTATTTTCTTCTATTTATCAATAATTGCTTTTACTTATTATTGAATTATTATTTTATTATGTAATTCATTCATCTTATTTACTATCTTTTACGGTCATGTTTGATGAGCTTCCTCTTAGTATTTTGAAAATTTAATGAGTTTCCTTATTAATAATGAGCAAGGTCCACAAGTGTACCTTGTGTGTTCTCGAAAATTCTTCCAGTAAATAATATAATTTTGTATTCTTTATTTAGTTTCTATATATCATATATTTAATCTGTTTCTTCTGACTACTAATAGTTGTATGACATTGAATTGTTCTTTTGTTGTAAATTTATTTATTTATTTGAGAATAAACTATCTATCTATGATAATAATATGAGAGTAGCTATAACAAGGTGGAAATAAACGAACCATACGTAATTTAGGCAACAATTTAAAACTTTAATCTTTTTTCTTTTTGTGCATAAGTTCCAATTATGTTCTGTTTGATCCTCATAACTTGAAAGGTATAAATGAAGGTTAAAGAGCCAATGTTTTCCACCTTAGGCTACGAGCATTCAACTTTCACAAAACTATTTTCCTAAAACTTCATTCTTCAATAGACTTCTGTTTGCTTCCTCTTCCTTTTCAAAGTAGTGTATTAAACTTTTGTCATTGTTTAAACTTTCAATAAAATTTCCAACTTATTTTTGAATTATTATTAGATGACGTTGATTGTAAGGAATCCAGATATTCCAGTGGGTATATATTATGTATATTATGGGTATATATTACATCTGCTGAGAACACTTCAACCAACCTGGTATTAATTGAAGTCCATGGATGTCAATGCCGAAACAGATTGAAGAGAGTAAATACCTACTAGATGGTTGGTCGTTCCATACCCCGTTTCTAAGGGATATCCCCTAGAACCGAGACAGCTAAGTGAATAGCTTGATAATAAGCCTAGTACTTCTCCAAGGAGAGTGCATTCGAATAATTGAGTTATATTGCATTATAAATATCTTATTTATAAATATTGAGTTATCCCCTGGATCCATTCAATGACTGGGCCCGAAGATAAACTATGTTTTCCACATTGATTTCTTTCTCACCTCTTTCTACATTTCTCTCTTCACTTCTACATTTCTAATGATGATTTCTGGCCGTTTCGCACAACAATAGATCTAGCTTCCACGTACAGAAAGACATTCAGCTTTGGGTTTGCCCTGAAAACTACTTACTCGTACTGAAGACATAAAATAGCAACCCTTTCGTTTGCAGGCCTTGCAGGCCTCTCTTGGCAAATAATAAAACAGGAAAGCTTAGCCGCCCATCTTCTGCTCGTTCTCTCTCACTCTTCTGTTTTCCCCCTGTCTCTCCTCACCTTTGTCTCCTCTCTAGGCTCATGACGGTTTTCTAGGATCGATAACAATGCACTTAAAGGGATATGCAGCTGTTAAATAGAGGATTTTATGGACTGCACACAATGCCCTCTGTGCCTAAGCTGGTTTATGGCAGAACCCCTACCCCTCACCACTCTATCACAACCCAGACATCCATCCTATCCAACAGGACCCTACTACTGTGAGAGATGAAACTCAGCAAATACCCAGGCATAGGTACTACTGCCAGTACCGTATAGGCCTACTATAGCTCACGATCTAAAACTTTTTATTACCATCCACGTTCAAAAGACTTATTATTACATTAAAACAAGGGCCTTTTTCATATTTTCCGAGCTCCAACTCTTCCATAGTTATCTTTTAACGTGCTGAAGTAGAGGTGCAGCCCCCGGAGAGACACTGTGCAATTGTGCAAGCTTCTGGGATATGTGAGTTTATTTCGGTTCCAGAAACAATATTAATTGGAAATAGCCTTTGTATTCCAGCAGTCCCAGATTGAGTTTTACACTGATGCGATAAACCGACTGATAATTCAGTTTGATGATATTTACTGTTTTTTTTTTCTAGTCAAATAATATTATGCCATTGTAATAAGGACTACAAAAATACCTTCTAAGTAAATCTCAATGCTGCTCAGTTTTTTCTAGTCGAAAAGTTTTTGGATTCACATTCATCACTTGATAGTTCAACCTATGGTATCGTAGCTCCTACCAAAATAACAGAATTTAGTAAAACGGTGAATGTTACATTTTTCATTAACATTTGAGCAGATGTCATAATTTTATGGCATTTGGGCCATACTGCTCATTCTAATGAATTAATTTATAGGAATGTTCTCGTACTCAGGGTAATCTTCCCCATTCTACTATTACTTCCCGAAACTGCAGTGTAAGCAATATGAATAGCTTGGAAGCAGCTTTGTCAAGTGTCGATTGAAGCTTAATTGCCTCCGAGAAAGATACAAACAAAAATAAGAGTTATTCCATTACATTTTCCAACATTTTCATAATCTTCATTGTTTTGAACAAAGCCTCATCCATTGCTAGGGAATAGAGACGGATGGGTGGAAATTGGATGACGAATGAAATCGAACAGATTAGATTTTTGCTCAAGATTGCAACAGGGAGAGCACACTCAATGTCTGGTCCTGATACTTCTCTCATAAACAATATAAAACGACGTTATGACCAGCTAGTAAGCAGAGCAGAAAAATAATTTTATGGTGAAATAATAAAGAACTTAACAAACTGATAAAAAACGAGTTGGAAGCTAATTAACCAATTTAGAAGGAAAGGGATGTAAAAAGAGTTGAACAAATAGTGCTTGATATTAAGCAGTGACGTATCACTGATAAGAGATGAATTGCTACCGAATTTAAAGACTTTTTCTCAACCGTTGCTCAATAATAAAGGGACACAACAGCAAACTAGTGGTACTCCAGTGAGCAGTCCAGTCTCACCATCTCAGCATTTTGTTCTTTAGCAGACAATATAAGGATATTATTGAGTGTAACAGGTAACTTGAAGCAATTGAAAAGGTCATGATTATGTTTATTTGGGAGGGTTTGAAGCATTGCAAAAGAGCGATTGCCTCACTGGTACGGTACTGTACGGTAATCAACTGCTTTAATCCAGTGCTTAATTTCAGCTGGACCACACCAGAGCGGAGCTCCGGCTATCTAAATTGATAATAAAATCATTTATTTTAAACCAGATCTGAACTAGCTGGAAATGATTGTTTTTTGTTGTTTTTAAAAAATTTAGACTAGCTTAAGTTTTTGACTTTTGTAGTTATAGTTTTCAAGTTTTTGTCAAAATCATTTGAAAGACCTTATTTTAAAAAGACCTGAATCTTATTATTTTGTATAATCTTTAATCTGAATTTTTTTATTATGGAATATTATATGTGCATTACTAACCATGCTCAAATGCGTTTCAAATTCACCAATTCAAGTGTAATTTCCAAACATTTTCCGAACGCCCCCCTTTTTACCCCCTGACCTCCCGGTAAGACACAGTTCCAGTACTTCTCAATTTAGAAATTAAACCCTGCTTTAGTCTGAGGTTTTTTCAAGTATTTTAAAGATAGCAAAGTTACTTCCACTTTTTAAAAATGGTGATAAATTTGACATTGATAATTATTATAGAACAATTTCAATATGGAACTTGTCCCAAGAATTTTTAAACTATCAGACTTATGAGACTTTTACATTACTAACAAAGAACATTCTTATTTCACCTAATCATCATGGTTTTATGAAACACAAGTCAACTAGTACAGCCCTAATATATTATCTTGAAGGTGTAATAAGTGAGATTCGAAAATGTGATTCTTTCGCTGGTGAATGCTCGATCTTTCAAAGGCTTTTGATTGTTTGATCATAGCATACTACTAGATGAATAATTAATTGGCCTTGGTATCAGTGGTAGGGCAAACGATGTAATAAAGTCTTACCTGTCTGATAGGTATCAGACTATTAATATGTTTCAATTCGAAGAAATGAAATCTGGTTAAAATGTCATCAGGAGTACTATTTTGGCACCTTTCATTTTAGTATTTTACATCATACATGATATTCATTCTGCAGTTACCTCAATAAGCAGATGACACCTCCTCGATTTTGCTGTCAAAAAACTGGAATGTCTTGAAATGGACTGCAATTTGGACTGCAATTTGGTCTGCAATAGATATTTGGTTCAGTATTTCAATATGCTTTCCCTACAGTGAAGTGAGGTCTCAGTTGTAACTGGACGCTCGGCATTTGTATGTATGTAAGTATGTTACATAATCGCGGCCAAACTCCTTGACCGATTGTCATGAGATTTTTAAATAAATAGATTTTGCATAAATATTCCATATTCTTAGGCTGAGCGATGTTTTGATTTAGGGTTTTTGCAGAACATTTCCCAATCTTTTTTAGGGGCCCCAATTTACCTCCGATTATTGAAGTGTCTGATTTGGCTGTGGGTGGCTTTGAATTGAAATTAAAGCGGTTTCAGAGAGGGTTCAATTCTTCAATTCGTGACAAAAAATCGATAGACTAAACATTAAAAGAGTTCAAAATATTAAAAATCTTCAATATTGAGATTTTTCAAAATTCTTTTTGTTTTGGTAGGGCTTTTTGAGCTAAGTGAGATGGTTTGTACTGATTTTTTAAAAATTGAACATTTAGGGGGGGGGGGGGCACTGAGAAAAATTGACTTTTTCAAAAAAAGAATTTTGTTGATCCTTTCTGTTTTTTCTATTGGAAGTAGAATATAACTCTATAACATTGAACTTTACGTACAGTAGGAACAATTAGTCTGGGCGCACGGCCGTTTGGTAGTCAGCTATGGCGAGGGGAGTGTTTATCGCTCATTTCTAAAAACATGTAGCCCGTGCGACGCTGCAGATGTCTTCAAGGTCAACTTTTAACAGGACGGCTAGTAGTGAAACCAGAGCCACGCGCCCAGACTAATTGTTTCTACTGTATTAGAGGGGGGATGGTGAGAAAATTAAAAAATCTTAAATATTGAGATAATTGGGAAATTCTCCTTCCTATTAGGTAATTGGTAAAAAATATCCCCTCTGAAGCTAGGAGCGAAAATCTAAATTTCACTGAGAAATGGGGGGGGGGGGGAGTGTGAAAAACTTTTTTGGTAATGGATGATTAAGAGCTGCTACTGTCAAAATGCATAGTAACTCTTTATTGGGTACAAGGGGTGATTTCTAGGGAGCGTCAAGAATTTTGAACTTTTCAAATATTGATTTTTGCAGTTTCTACCATCAATGGAAGATTAAGTAATGAAAATTGATTCGAAAGTGCTCTTGAACTTTTTTAAAAAATGTCATCCCCTTTTGAATGAGAAGTGTTGGGCGATTAAGGTCTACTGTTCAGAGCCACTAGTAAGTTACAAAAAAGTAGTATCATAATCTTCAGTTTCATACATGATGCAATTGAGGTAAAATGAAATGATTCTACAGATTGTGTTGAAATGCTTGGTTTGAAAGTAGATTTCAAATTTGTATGGCAAGAGCAAGTGAATGTGATAATAAATTTATGAAGTCAGAAAGGGTCTTTTTGTAATAAGCAACTTTTTTGATAAATTCAACGACTTGCCGTCAATTTTAATAGAGAATAAATAAAAAAATCCTTGATAGACAGAGTAGTTTCAGTCATGACAGAAAATTATGTGATCAGGAAAAAGAGAATTAATGGAATAATGGATTTGGAATTAATATACATACAGGATTTGTAAAGTCAATAGCCAAAGCTGCCTTGACCACTCGATAGCTAGTGAAAACCACATCGTAATCGTTAGAAGATTACGGTTACGGTTCATCAGGTAAATTAACAAAATTTCACATTAAGTATCTGATAATTAAGATGGGTAATTCTGAAGGAGATGCCATGCAATAATAATATTGAATTGAATAGATATTGCAAAAAACCCAACAGATATTGTAATTTTGAAATACAAAATTGTATCCGGTACACAATAATTCAACTTTAAAATTGTTTTTTTTTTCAATATGAGAAATATTATAACAGTTACAGTGGCTAACAATGAAAATGGTTTTATTTAGTGGCTAACAATCAATAAGTCCATTATTATTGTAATTAGATTATCGTACTTCTTGACTACTTAGTTTCTTGAAGTTGTCAGATAATTTGCATCCTTGGAATAAGTATGTCATGATGATCACCGTGTTAAAAGTAATTTGAGATTTAAGTACAATAATGTAGCATAATTAATTTATTTGCAATGAATTTTCACTGAAGGAGAAGAGAGCATTGTCGGCTATCGAAAGAAAAATGATGAGGTCAGTGAAAATTCATTACAAGTAAAGTTGTGCTGAATAAAAGAGTGGCTCGGGGCAGTCGGCGTCGAGTATGGGAGCTGGTTACTTCTACGCCAAATCCAAATGACCCGAACCACTCTTCCCTGCTGAGCGATTGACCGTTTGTGAGTAGATTAAATTCATTATTGATAATTCTTGATAAGCTCATTAGCGTTTATTATTTTTATTATAACTGGCAAATAAACTTGAAATTCTTTCTCTGAACTCAATCAGAAGTAATTTTAATTGCAACACCTTTTCTCACGAGATTATAGTAGTAGCGAAAACACCTCTCGTATGCCAAGTGTTACCCCATTACAAAATTAACAATAAACATACTACATCATCCTATTTGAAATAATTTGTTACAGTACTATCACATGATTAACTGATTGAATTGAGTACTGGACTACATTGTTATCTGTAAAAAATACCAATCACTAAACACTTTTTTATAATCTGTAAACAAACATTCACAAAGTTGGTGATGAATCTTTCGAACACAGAAAGAATTTACTTTGAAAGCCAGTCAGTGATGAGAAAATCATTTAAATCTGAAAACAGAGTATGTCTGTGAGAAAGTCGCAATGTTTAGAATGAGAAGGCACAAAGCACATTAGTTCGGAGTTGTCGCACATGAACGTTGTTAATCTGATTGCTAAAGTACTTATTTGTGGTCATTAAAAAGCCATAAATGGTTCGAATTCCATGATACAAATCAGAATACATGGCCCTGGTTTTGCTTGTATATCCTCTCTCCTGATCTTTTGAATGCTTGTTGTTTGGAGGTGTTGCTGTCTAAAGCCACTTGAGGTTTTACTAGTTGTGAATTATATACTTTTTCCAGAACACATGTCGTCTGCTGTGCAATCGTAATGGTCGACCCACAAACTGTTTATGTAGATAAAACATCATTACAATATGGGTCGTCGGCCCCAAAGTTTGGCATCTGAATAGTAAGTTTCTTATTTCTGTATCCTGCTATTATATATGAACTTATGTCTTCGTGAATGACTCTTGTCAAGGGGTAGTGAGCTTGCGGCTTGTTAATAGTCTTGATCTTTAGTCACAATAAGACATTGATACATCAATGTGATAATATTGATAAATTATAACTTATTTTATAATATAAATATAGTATTGTTTTGTAATTTATAATGGCGAACGTTTTTGCCCTGTACAAAGTTTATTAGCTATTAGGTCGAGAGCTTGAAGTTCAAAAGGTTAAATAAATTTACAGTATAGCATGATGTGTCAATGTGATCTTACTCGATGGTTATTTAATACAATTATTGTAGAAATTTCATGGATTTGCAAAGTAGAAATTAAGTTACAATTTTGTTAACGAATTGCAATTCGTGAAAAACTTGCTTGTAAGGACCTGTATGGCTAGAATTCTAATGAATGCTACTTCACAGAGGTTGACAGTGTGGTCTAGTTGTTGAGCGTCCGAACGACGATTGGAGGATCCGTGGTTCGATTCCCGGCATTGATTGATTATTTTTATGTTGTAGTATTCATTGATTTCCATTGACTATTGAAATAGATTGTTAACGTCCGCGGTAGCGGAAGACTTCGGCATAATTTATAGCATTGAAAGACATTTTTTAATTAATTATCTTAAAGAAAATATCATCATTAATGAATGTTATACTAGCCGTTTCAAATAAACTTCAACTTTAGGAGCGTCTAATCACTTGCGTTTGCTCTTTATTTCGAACATTCATGTAGCTAATGGAACACTCGTCCAGCCACAACATAGAAAATAAATAAATTGCTAGTAAGAACAAGACATTATAAAAACTAAAGAGAAACTTTTAAAACAAGCAGAAGGCTCCAAGTAAACAATAGTCTTTGAGTGGTTAAACTTGTTAAATTGATCAGTTTCGAAAATTGAAAAATCGTCCTGATCTGCTACACGAAATGCAATTGAATATTAGTCGCAAACAAAAATGATCGAGTCAATTCCATAGTTATTTAGTATTGCAACTCACCGTGTACTCTTTCCAAATGAGCTTCAAATGGCACACATTGCAGTTGGAACACTTTTGCTTGTGATTTCCACTAATAAATTATTTTTGTGGGGCCATTTTTTTGGCAGAATTAAGCATGTGCAAAGTTTCATTTGATAAAATGAACAGGTTGTGCAATCAACGGATGACAATTACGTTTATTGGTGGTTAGAATAGAAAGTGTCTCAATCATTTAAATTGATTATTTATTTGTTATTCTCAAGATAATTGGTTACTCTTTGTTTATGAGTGCTTATCTGATGGACAAACAAAATAACTTATTGTAATCACGTAATCAGACAAGACAAAATGTCAGCCCAACTACTTAAAATGTTGGCCAAGCTGTGGAAAACCTTTGATTACTATTACTATTCAGCCATTTGGACCATGCGCTAAAATTTTCACGAAACCAATTAATCTGAACGCGGTCCAATCTATCGTCGATTTAATTGTTGGCAGTTAAAATTTAATCGTCTGTGCTTGAAATCAATCGTTGCCCAGCCCAAGAGACTGAGATTTCAGCTCCGTTTTATGCGGTCGTAAACGCCGTTGCCAGCCAGACACTCTTCATTGCGATGCGCTCTGCGTAGAAGAGCTTGTCCTCCACTCACACATAAATACAGCACAATAAGGAGCGTTCAGATGGTGAAAAATTAAAAGGTTTTACGATTGAAAAGGTATACAGTGGCTTAACTATGTGGGAGGGAATCAGGGGGATGCACCCCCCTTTCAGTGACCCAGAAACAAAATAAATTTTGTAATTTTAGCAAGACCTGAAAGACAATAATTTTTGACAAAAGAGTCAAAAAAGTCTTGAATTGCTGAATATTTAGTTTTAGATTATGTAATAGTTATAAATAAAACAGTTGTAGATGTCAAATTGTCTTTAATTTTATACAAGCTAATTCTCAACCAATCAAAAGTCAATCAAAGTCATTTATAATTGATACAATCATGAAAACATAACAAAATCAGAAGTCAACACCATGCTGGATTCTGAATTATGATGGAGGTATTGTGTCGTGTGTTGTGATGTCTAATTCACGATAATTCCTCATCTATAGTTTATAACGCATTATAGTTTTATAATAAAACTGTTTTAATTTGTGATGATAACTTATAATTATTGAATTGAAACTAGTTTCTCATATAATACCTGAACTATTTGTTCTGTTTGAACATGCATCTGGATATGCATTGTTCAAAGTCACTGAGTTTGAAGAGGTCGGCATGCTCCTACCTCAGCTAGAATCATCGGTTACGAATCTTGGAAAATTCAAGCAATTGGTTAAGCTTGTCTTCTTTTCTCCATTCAAGAATGGAATTGTTGCTTTGGAGAGAATCAACTCAATTTCTGAAGGTATTGTACCTGAAGATCTCCAATTATTTCTGGAGAAAGGTTTGCCGAAGCCATTAAAGAAATCCCCAGTACCATTGGGTGTCTTTGACACAAAACTTGCTTCTGCTCTAGCTAACTCTTTGCAGAAAAATGCAAATGCACGGTTGTTGTACCAGAAATTATCAGAGGCCTAAGGAAATTTATGTTATGAAAGAAGCAATTGATGAGATCCTCACTGAACAGTCTCAAATGAATGGATCTGTTCAAGAAAACGGGATAAAAAAGAAAAAGAAGGAGAAAGATAAAAAACTTAAATTGGAAAACGATCAGAGCATGGTTGTTGGTGAAGAACCACCTAAGAAGAAACAGAAGAGAGAAATTAAGGAAGAGGATGAATGATAATACTCTCATCGCAATTAATTGCGTGATTTGCTGCTGGTGTATCAGGCCATGATGCTGAGAACATTCTTAGAATTTTTATTATTTGATCAATTTTGTAGTTGTAGAGGCTGTATCACTTTTTGACATAAACATGTTATTTCTCCAAAAATGTATGGGATACGCGATGATTTTCGACTTGTGCAAAATTCCAATACCAAAGCTTGAAAGCTGGGCTAATTATTATTTGTCAATCACACTCATATTACGAGATTTCTTTTGCCATGGAGCTCTCCACCATGAAGTTTTTTTTGCTATAGAACTATTTCAGCATAAAGCTCTTTTACAATAGAACTCTTCTAAAATAATTACTTATTATTAAGCTGTTACTTCGAAGTCATAATTTTTTTAATACTGGGAAGAAAATTTACTTCCATACTTCAATAAATGTATTAGCTTTTTCCCTAATATGAATTAGCTTATAACTTTCTAACTATTCTTAATTAACCAATACAAAACCTTTTCGAAACGTTTCAATTTAAAAGATATGGATTCTGAGAACCTTTATTATTGTAACGGCGAGCCAGAAATGACTTTCGGCATGGCAGCGCCTTATGTACTGAAATTATTTCTTGCCTTATCTCAAGCAAGCACTTGTTGGCTCTCTTTCTCCTTCCTTCGTCTCTCTTACTCTCATATAATATGACAAATGGGCATGTGGAATAGTAATTTTGGAATCACTCATACAGTATATATCTGGAGACTTCTAGAATAAACAAATAATATATAAATGGCTGTCCTTGTTAGCAGACAATCAAAGGTACACATTGCGATCATGCATATCAAGTGCCATTACAGGCATTGAATTGAATTGAATAACTGCCTTTATTTACACCTAGGAGGGCGAAGTTAAGGCGCAGTTGGCCCTCTCCACCACCTAACCCTCTTTGTGCTTCGTAATTGTTTAGTTATTTATTGAGTGCTTTAATTACTTATTAGAAATTTCTTTTTGTCACTTAACATCATTTTATTGGCCAGTTATTATTAAATTATTGATCGGCCTATTGGAAGTTAGTAATTAGATTTTGTTCAGTGATATAGTAAATTCATTAACAGTTGAACGTTATTGAACTGTTTGTTTTCTATTGGTTCTATTGGTTTTCTTGCTTGATAATTAACTGATTTGTACATGTTTTAAGTTAGTTGTGTAAATAAAGTTCGAGTGTTACTTTCAAGTGTTGCCAGCATTATTTTAGTGATAGAACCGGTAACATTATTATGTTCTACTTACAGTAAACTTGAGTCCTTCATATTGAAAATAACTAGTCTATGTACCGTAGAAAGGCTTAGCAAAGAACCTATCCAAAATAAAGCCTAAAAGTCTCTATCGTGATTGCACTCAAAGTAGACTTGAGTCCACACATTGAAAATGATCGTGTAATTGAAATAAAATGCACAAAACTATGTACTATCAGAAGAATAGAACGGAAACCCAAAACTATAACTATTTTCTTAGTCATTGATTGTATGCCTATGTGTTTGTTGGTCGCTCTATCAGCCAGCCTACCGATGTCAATGTGGTTGCGGTCATCAATAACCGACGAATGCCTGTTGCAAAAGAACAATCATCGGAGACCCACCGCAGAGACATACGACTACAGTATAATCGTTCAATTATTGGCAATTTCAAGGCGTTAGGTTTGCCGTTTGCGAGCATCAGGTTATAAATGGTGCTCGGATCGACTCTGTCCTCTTCTTCATTCTCCCCTACCACATCACTAGCATCGTTCCTCATCCGGGAAGCGAAAAACTCGCACTGCCTTCTGCCTTGTATCGGCGCAGTCGAGTGAAGTGCACATTTGCACTCTTGCCTCTTGCACACGTGACCAACAACAATAATTTTACGACTCTTCAAGATGGAGACTCGATTTATTCATTGGTTTACAACAGTATAACGATTTATCGCTTCCCGGCTAATAAATCACTTATGAAAGTTTATAAAGTTACACTGTCTAATATCATTCAATTTATCACTTCAATGATAATGTAATGTAAAAAATATACTCTTGTTAAAATGTTGCTGTAGAATTACATTAACCTTTCGGTTTCCGCAATTATGTATAGCCTATTCTCGTATTGTATTGAATTTGATGATGATGCCCACATGAGTCTGAGACTTGTGCGTGTGTAATTAGATGCATAACTACACAAATAATATGCCAGGCTGAACGTGAGTCGAACACAGGGTTGCACTACCTCGGCTGCCTTTTGTACAGTAATTATATTTTTATGATTGATTATCTTTTATTTTGTAATCTCTCTTTTAAACTCTGCTTAGCCATTCCCTTTCTAATCTTCTGTGTATTCACATACCACACTCAGGTACGAGTATATCCAAAATGAATATTTTTGTAAATAATTAAAAAATAATATATAACAATCCAAGTAATGTAGCTTAATCACTGTGTATTAAATGTGTGGATCACAAACAATTTATTGATAAATTCAAACACGAATTTATAAGAATTGATAAGCTTAAAAAACACTTTTAAGTGGAAATTATAGCTCACGTTATGGCGTGTTTCACAGAGTGATACGGCCGTCACGCCATAACGTGAGTTATAATTTTCACTTAAAAGTGCTGTTTAAGTTTTTATTATATATAAGTGAAAACAAGATGGATCTTCAACATCATTATAATTTTTGTTTTCAACCATTTGGAGCAGTACCGTATCACATTCCTAGTTATTTATCCATCCTACTTGAGAATTGAGCTTGGTGAACTTTGGTGATGAGATTGAACAAAAAAAGATGCTTTACTTTGTAAACTTTTTCATTGAAAAGATTTGCATCAATTTATCGAACTCGAACACATTTTGCAGAGACGGTTCATTTCCAATAAGAGAAAACGTTATTTTGAATTCTTTTGAAAAACTGCGTAAGAGAATTAATGCTGAGTTACCTAAAGCTGAATTAATGCTGAGGATAAAGCCCTCAAAAAAGGGCCATAGGTCTGATACCTGTGCGTGGGTAATGAATTGGATGATGATGATGATGATGAATGATGAGTTGGACCTACTGTTTTAGGTGGGTTCCGAAGTGAAGTGAATCACCATCGGTGAATAACTTCACCATCTGGAAGTGATTTCACAACAGACAGCACATATTGAATTATCTATCTCAATGGCATCGGCTCGTTTGTAATATGAAACTTCCCGTTTTTTTTTTTTTTAATCAGAATATCTGAGTTTGGCAACTCGAATGGGCTTTACAAGGCTCCTGAATAGTAAAAAAAGATCCAGAGCCCATGATTTTTTTTAAATTTTTAAACAGAATCCCACAATTTTGGGAGAGAGAGATGATCTTTGTCTACCCTCTAAGTTCCACGCTATGAGACACGATAAAACATTTCTATCAACTTTGTTAATAATGTTGTTGCTATCAACAGGAGCGCTCCCAGTTCGGGAGTTTGGGGGTCACAAATGAGTTTTGTTGACCTTTTTGGCGAGATCCATCCCCCCAAGTGAATTTCCAATTGAGGGGGGGGGGAGGGGTGGCGACCCCCATGATACCACCCTCCCACCGTGGTACGGCCACTGTATATCAATCAATTGTTATTTACTGGAACACAATTCAGTTGAAACAAGGCCGATTTTGAAGAAAATTAAAGAGTTTTCGATTGCAATGTATAACACAAATACATCAATTGCAAGAGAATTATAAAAACAATTGGAAATGATAGATCAAAAGTCCTCAATTCAATGTCTTAGTTTATTTGCTTTAGCAACGTAACACACAATATTTACATAACATACGCCTATTCTAGGCAAAAATATCAACTAACAGTCATTTTGTATATAATTCAAATCACAAATTTATATAATATATTATATGAACATTGATTGAAGTGGACAAAAAACATCTAAACAACATCTATATTACTTTGGACGTGTCTTAATTGACATAGACATTCATATTCAGTGATAAATAGTAATATTCATATCAATCCAACAAATTTTACGATATCAGGGATAAAAATTTGAGAAAATATTATTTGATGTCTTATAAAAGCTTCAACATTAATAATTTAAAATTGTGCATCGTCATTCTACATGATTGAACACATTCTTGGAAATATCTATCAACTCTTTTAAAAATGTAATTTGGATAAAATAATTTCATTATGAAGAATAAACCTTCTAAAAATATTTAAAAAATTATATTATCTGTTTTGAAATTCAATTGTTTCGAACTAATGAGGTATAATCAGTAGACTAATAATTTGGAAATTCCAGTACAGAAAATCAATTTCTTGTTATTATTATAACACATTTATTTATCAATGGGATGAATAAAAATATATTGATGGAAAATCATTGAAAAAGTTCATGAAATAAAAATGATTCAAAAATAACAACCATAAATCTGATTTTTCCACTTTAAAGTGGAAGTGGTAGTTTTGATCAAAGTGTATAAATTGAAACATACATGATAAATTCATAACAGAAATAGATCTTTATCACAATAATAATGCTCATCACATAATAATATAACATGTACAATTATCATGATTTATAATTTATACAAATAATTGATGCACCTTATATGTTTTTTACAAGTCAAGATTAGGCGTTTACCTTTAAAAGTATAATTTTACTTCAGTTAGGCTCTTGGGTGAAATCAGTTATTTTATTTAAAATAGAGAAAAAGTTGATGAAATTAATATTCTGTTGCTGAATTCTATTACTTTTTAAAAAATCTATACAATCTGAATCTGGTGCTATACAACTGCTCATTTTGAGAGTTCTAGCCACCCACTCTATGAAAAATCATATGAAAAAATTATCATCCTTGCGTCAACAACTTTCATTACTCAAGCAAACTCAGACAATTAAATGTTTATTTCATAAATACAGGTTTTTTATTACATAAGAATGATGTAATACGGTATCCATGAACTTTACAGTCTACATCAGATATTCTTTATCACAAAAATATATCTACTTCCACTCTCAGTGAATACAAAAGTGAAAATTAATGCTAATTAAAGAGTTTGCAATCTCAAGCTCTCCTTTTGAGTAGCATCTATCTTTGTAAACGTTTCTGCACATATCTGTAGGTCAAACCTTCCAAATTTTCAAGCACCATTGTTTCCGTTGAATAAACCGCGTAATTTATTGAGAACATTAGTAGAAAAAATATATGATCAGCTATTGCTTCTCTCGATTTAAACATCATCAAAATAATAAATCACACCTTATATTACAGCACAGGAAGTTCACATTATACGGAGCATATTTACACAAATATATAATTATATTACAGCTATAAACAATTTCTACAAGATAGCAGCAGGGGTGTAGCAAAGGGGGGCGGAGGAGGCGTACGCCCCGGGGGCCAGCCCAAGGGGGTTACAAAGCTAATCCAATAAGGCTTTAAGATATTCAATGTTTATTTTTTTCAAATAAACAATATTTTTCTCTAATAAACAATAAAACAAATTATCATGGTTTGGGGTTGACTAGCGACACCCACCCAACAAGACTGAGTTAAGATTGAGATTGAGATTGAGTTGAGGAGACAGATTCAGTGATGGTTGCACGAGCTGTGAGTATTCCAGCGAACACATAAGACCAATAGAAGCGGTTTTTTGTCGCCGAAGTGAAGCCACTTGTTACGCGCTTATCCACTACAAAGATGGCGGCGCAGGGTCGACTCACCCAAGTGGCGAGCGCTTGAGAAGCCAGTTTTTGCTATTTATTCCAAATTTACAATTTTTCACAATTTAAATAAAATAAATGTTAGCACTGAAATCCAAGTACGCTAATCAGATCATTAGTTTCATATTATTCTATTTTGATTGTATTGTCCAAATAGCCTATATTGGAATAAATTATTTTAAGATATTATCCTATGTTTTTTTTTAAAGTAGGCTACGATGTTTTCATATAATTTTAGAGTCTAATCATATAAATTTAATTTCAAATTTGATTGAATTGGGGCTTACTCTTTGATTCAATACTAATTGAGAGAATCAACTCTTGCATCATTAGTTAGGTCAATAATTTGTTGAATCAAGCTGTTTTTCTTTGAATTAACTTGCAATTTTTTAAACTGCTGAATTTCAAACATTATAATTAGTAAATACTAATTGTGTCTATCTGATCATTTATTCCAATGTTGGCTATTTGGACGATAAAATCATAATAGAATAATATGAAATTGAAAGTCGATGATTTGATTAGCCTACTTGGATTTCAGTGTTACCATTTTATTAGGAAAATATTAGATAGAATCCCGATTCAGATAGTTTAAGGATCGTAGGATATTATGCAGTTATGTTTATAGATATCATCTTAGTTATTTTAGTATATTTACTCAATCTTCTTGTAATGCAATGCCTCTAAGTTTTAAATTGAAATGTAGGTCCACAAATTGAATACACTGTTCCAGTAATCATGTTTTATGTAAAACCTACCATTTTAATTCAGGATCCTGATTGAACTCATTGTATATTGTTTAGCCTATCCCATGTTAGGGATAGGCCAAGGTTAATCTTGTTTTATGTCTTATTATTAATTCCTAGGTTGATCTAAATATAACTTGTTAGGAAACTTGCGTTCAACTTAGAAAACTCTGTTAAATATGTGTTGCCTTATTAAGCATTAGGCCTTCAAATTTTAAATGTTAATGTAATTTTGAGTATAAATATAAGTCCTGTTCTAGACGTTTCAATTGGCCTATCTTGAATGGAACATTAATTCTTGTTATGCCTTCTGCAATATCAATTATTGTCTATAATTTAATAGTGCTAATAAATTAATAGCTAATTCAATACTGCTTTAATAGTGCTTTTTTTGTGTTATATATTTTGTGCTCAGTGTCTTCGCGAGTGCTTGAAGAATACTTTTTTTTATCAACCCAAAGTTGGTTTGGTTGGCGCCCATATGGAAATTATTTCATTCTGGATAGCGAAAGTACGGCCTTTGCAATAGGCTATTACCTTTCAGACAAATTGAGTAAATGTTCAACTTTATGTAGTCATTGATTTATATGATTCAATTTAGTTACATGACTTTAAAGATGAATTTTTATTTAATAATGTCATTGTTCTAATAAACATTTTCCTATTTGGATTTTGTTGATAACGGAGAAATTTAAAAGTTGGACTAAATTATTCAATAGTTTACTAAAAATAATCTAACTATAATATTATTACATTAAAATAATAAATCTTCAAGGAAGTATTGAATCAAACACAAGAAATAAGCGAATTGTGGTTTTGTAAAAATCATGAAAAAATCATTCCATTATTTCTCTACAACTTTCTCGCTTTGATCACATCTCTACCCAAAAGATGAAAATTTTAGTAGCCGACTCACTTTTTCATGTCATGGATTGAAACTCGGACAAAAAGTATAACTTTAAACAACTAATTAAAATATATAGAGGTAACCATTAACTTTTATAATGCCACTGTTATCGTCAGAAACTAATTGTCTATACTCATGCCAAGTTTGAAAGTTATATCTTAATCCTAAGTGTGTTAAACTGCAGTTTATTTGGAGAGCGCGCATTGAAATTTTCTGCTCTTGAAAACACGATTTCGTCTTTCTATCCACTACATGGATGGCGGACTCGGCTTCACCTCCTGTATGCTACGCTAGTGCATAAGCCCCTTGTACTGGTCTTATGGGTTCGTTGGAGTATCCAAATGTGGCACAGGAGTAACTTATGACTCATCAGCTAAACTTTTCCATTATTTGAAGAAATTCGCTCTTTTCTACTACACCGGCCACTGCCACGAGTGGCATTGTTCTCAGTGTATCAGTGAATTTTTTTATACAGGTGTCAGGGGCGTAACCTGACATAATTCTCGAGTCAGGCCCCATTGGCGATGACTCAAGCACTAGATTGAATTCGCTTTGACCTATAATATGATCTGTAAAATATAGGATTTCGAGAAGGGTTATATGGCTTTTTATGGGTTATATGTTTTTTTTGATAATACAGGGTTACATAATACATACGCATACGAGTTAAAATAATGTAGGAGGATTCGTGTTTAAAACACTAAAAATGCTGTTGTAGAGTGGTTACTTTTCAATTTTTATCTAGGGGAGGGACGCGTGGACCCCCTTTTGCACAAGAGAGTAATATATTTTGTCAAAATGGTGAAAGGACAGTGGCAGACTGCCATTAGTGTCATTTACCCTGAGTGGTTCAGCGAATATTTTGAAACAGGTTTATTTTTCATTGGTTGTGAACTTTTCATGCTAACTGGACTATAACTGTTTACAGTGAGTCCATAGTCAAGGGAGTGTGGTGTACCCAGAGGTTGGAATCAATCATTTGCGATGAATCAAGCACTAAAAATTATTTTTTTAATTAAAAAATATGGGATGAAATAAATGAATTTGTGTCTAGAACAGTTTTAAATAAGTACGGGTTTGAGAGGATTATTTTCCATTTTTTTTACCGCGGGAGGACACCCGGACCCCCTACAATATTATCTAGAGAAAGATTATGAATTACATTAACAGGTTTCCTCCACACTTTGCTTATAGCATATTAGGAACCCATCTATCAATCGGCTGCCTAAAAAAACAGTCGTCAAGTCACGTCAGAGGCCCTGAACTTATTCAGGTGCGACCTGATAACTCTGACACCAGACCTGAGCCAGCCAGGTCACACGATATTATTATTATTATTAGTGTGAGTTATTGTTAATATGCGCAGGTATTGAAGAGCTCATGAAAAGCAAGCTATGTAGATTTCAAGGACATCCACTATCAATCAACCAACTTCATAGTTTATTATTGTGACCTTTTTCAAATTTGTGAATGTATGGCGAACTGAGCACATGAATAGTAGGGTAGTAAATATAGCGTAATCAGGTTTAGTAATAACAGAGGGCTATCCAGTATCCATGATGAGGTGATGATTCTGCAAAGATTTGATTGAACGGTAGTTAAATACGAAAACTGTACGATTCTTTTCATAATTTATATTTCCTCTTTTAATTTCTATAATAGAATCTTAAATAACATTCCCAAAGTGAACCAGCTAATAGTCTACAGGTATACCCAACTGCTCATGCAAACATATTTTACTATTTTCAATTTGTAATTACATGAATTATGTTCAAGGGAAAAATCACATGCTCAAGGTGTGGTTTACTGTTAATAAGTTGACTAAGTTGGTTAAGTACAAAAACGAAATGCATTCGGTTCTCTTTAAGATGAAAGCCTTTCTTACAAAATACGTTCCTGTTCAAGTGTGAGGCATGTACTTACAATCAAAATTATCATTGTATAATTTTCCTGCAAACTGATCAAGTCCAGAGCATAAAATATCTTGGGCTAGAGTTGGACGAAAACTGCAATTGGAAAGCTCATATTCAATCACTCAAGAGACACATAAACATGCTGCTTCGAAAATTGTACTTATTGAAATATATCTGCCCTAGTAACGTTTTAAGGTCTGTTTATTTTGTTATTGCAAATAGTAAGTTGCTGGGTGGGTTGAGCTGCTGGGGTGATGCATATAAATCAAACTTAAACTCCGGTTTAGTTGCACAAAAAAAGTTAATAAGTTTAATGCATTCAGTTCATAGGAGCACTTACTCATTCCCGTACTTTCAGGCCATAATATACAGCCATTGAGGCATCTCTATATCTCTAGTATTAAGAATTTTTTATGAAAAGTGGTCAGAAAGTTGAAAACTCTTGTGTTTTCAAACAGATTGAGAGCGAGAAACCTTGCTGTTACGCCAAATCCCTCATTTGAGGCTTACAAATGTTTTTATTTGTATAGTGCATCTAGTATTTATAATAAGCTGCCTTACCTTGTCTCTTCTGCAGATTCACTAGAAATTTTCCTGAAGCAGCTAAAAATATTTTTGTTTGGAATCAACTTTGATGATATAGAGGAGAAGTTCTTCTAATAATGCTAAAATATGATCTGGTTTTCATCAATCTATTTATTGATTCACTTATTCTTTATACATTCATTTTTGTCTCATTCAATCCTTCACTGTTTTAATTTGTTGTTGCTTGCAGTCTATAAGTTAGCACGTTTTTTTTAGTTTTTATTTCATACTCCTTAAATTCAGTAAAATGCTTTAGTCAAAATAATCATTATTGCATCATCTTATTTTTATTGCGGCATCTGTCTCTTGTTTATGTCATCTGTCTATTGTTTAAGTAAGTTTAAATTATAGGGTAGGTAACTCCAATTCTGCTGGTACTTTTTTCTGTTTCTTCTTATTACACTGCTGTACAATATCTTAATAGCTAGTTATATATGTGACTGAAATTAATACTGTCTTTATAATAGTTTTGATTAGTGAAATGAGTATTCAGTAACGAAATTTTTTGTAAAATTTGTACATTTTTATTTTCTTTCCAATAAATTTTATTTCATTTCAATTAGCCTGTCAACATTCTGATGAGTTGAAACTTGCAATAATTGCAATTAATTGTGCGGAACCCACAATGACTAAAATAAGTTAAAATTCCATTATAAAGAGTTTTTTCTATTGCTGTTGATGCCCACATGAGTCCGAGACTTGTGCGTGGGTAATGAGGTGAATGATTACACATAGATGCCAGATGGAGGAGCGGGATTGAACGACCGCTTAAACGACAGCAAGTTGCGCTAAGCGGCCCGCCAATTTTCATTGTTATTTGTTATTGCTATTTTTTTTAAAACAATTTTCCGGAGGTAACCTCCAGACCTCTATGAGTTTGTTGCTTATATATTTTTGAAGCTATGCTCCTCATTTGTCAATATAATTACAAGTATTATTGAATTACACAGAAGACTCCAATAAAAAGTATACAATTAATTGAAATATCCCTTGCAAAACGACAAGAATCCAATAGATTTACATAAAACATTTAATTTTTGATTAGCCTGTCAACATCCTGAAGAGTTGCTTTAAAATGTTGAAACATTTTGAAATGTTGGAAAAGATGCTTTTAAATGTATGGAACCAACCATCACCAAAAAAGCTTAAAATTGCATTATAAAGAAACAAAATTTCCTGCGGCAAGCCTCTATTTTGTTTCTCATCTGTCAATACAATAAAATAAATACGATATGAGTAGAATAAGAAATTGCAATGAAAAGTACACAATTAATAGAAATGTCTCTTTCAAGTCGACCAAATTCTAGACATCTAGGCTACATAAAAACTATTATTCTACTGTGGGTATAAAATCAGATTCAACTATGAATATCATGTAATTTTTGCCATATACTGATGAGGGTGGGGGATGACAGGGTGAAATACCGCCCCGGGTGCCACAATACCTTGCTACGCCACTGGATATCAGTATGTATAATCAGTTGATAAACAATAAATCCATTAGAGATATGATTTATGATCATAGTACACAGCTATTTATTAGGCCTACTGGTCTTAAGATAGGTTTAGTTATACTTACGATTGTAGAGACCTCTTGATTATTCTACATTCTTTCAATATATTTCATCTTTTGTTGATTATACATGTTCAATTATTTTCAGACACAAAAGTCAAATGGATGACTATAGAAATATAATTAACCATCTAATGGTAAATAATATGACACTGACAACCACAATATTTTCATCTGCCCGACTCACAAGAATTTAGAGAAATTAAGCCGGAAAGTAAGTACTAACTAGTAAAGCTGGAATGAAGTCTACATTCACCGTCTTTGAAGTAAGAACCAAAGAATCTTTTCCGCATATCTGATATTGTGAAAATTCAAATATTGTGAATGATTCAAAGATTGTTTGTTTTATGGGCATCCAGATTGATTTGCACTCAAGCTAAAGTTGTTGACTTCTAGACAATGATCTCTAACAATATTAGATCTAAATGAACACCAGCTTCTCTAATCCTACACAGGTACCAAATACTTTCACCGGATTACTATCCCTTACATACTAAAAGTACATAGCAGTGACTCACTGCCACTAAATCACGAGCTCAAATAACACATTATGTGATTATAACTCATACTGGGTGTTTTGGTAAGAGATTAAAAGAAACCGATCTCACAAAATCAATCTTATGGACAAGTTTTACTGATGGTTTCTCAAATTGCTTTGAAGTTCCTCGACATTTGTCAGAGATAAAGATGCTGCTCTCAAGTTTCCTGGGCGATATTGAAAGCCCTGCTCATCGGAGCTTGGCAAATAGCTGTAGGGTGCTGTAATGCCCAATGGTATCCTTGGAATCTGTCAACAAAAACAGAAAATTCATTTTAGAAAGACAAGTTTTGATGGAAGTCGACCGTTCTGCATTTGTCTGTCTGTTTGTAACGGGCTTACGGCTGAATTCTATGAAATATTGCATGGATGCTCCTTCAAGGAATGTTCAGCGATGTATGTGTAAGGATTTTCTAAATTTGCATGCTTTGAAGGATAGTTAAAAGAAAATAAAGGAAAGGCACTCATGCCTTTTTCTATAGAAAACACATATGGTTTTTGAAATGAGCTTCTCCATCACATTATGCAATTGGAATCAGATTTCAAGATAGCCCTCAGGCCTTCTTATTCATCTGGTTGAGCCATCATATGGATTAAGTTATCATTCATAAGAATAAAATATTTGTTGGAGAAAAACGAATCATAATGAATAATAAGACGAAATTGTCACAACCACATTTATTAAAAGTTCGAGAAACTGAGTTTGATTGAGATTGATAATGGTGTAACAACCGAAACTAGTTTCTCGAACTTTTAATAAATGTGGTTGTGACAATTTCGTCTTATTATTCATTATGGATACCTTCCACAATATCACCTTCGCCATTACTAAGAAAGTTAAAAACGAATCATTTGTAATATTTCAATGAAGTATAATTAGAGAGTACGTGAGGAAAAGTTGCCGACCTCATTTAGCCTAAAGAGTTTGAAAAGTTTGCCTCTCCCAAGTTTATAAAGTTTTACCTGATTCCATCAAAAAATTAAGTGAAAGGGAGTTTAGAGCCAAGTTGACAAGTCCATAGAAGAGTATGGAGATTACTATTCAAACGTTTTAATTGAACAATACCCTTGTCTTGGGTAAACAATTTTAGCTTGAAGAGGATCTGATGTTTGGTTAGCTTTGTCTTGCTCTTGAGCATTCTAATGCTTTATTGCTTTTGTATATTTACTGTAAATTTTAAATTTTTTGGCAAGCTCCAGATCCCTCTGTATAGAAGGACAATGGACGCTATTAAATCTATCTATAGCAAGAGATTACTTAGTAAATGATAACAATACAAATTGAATTAATATTTCTCTATAAATTCATTCAAAATACTGTACATCATGTGAAATCTGATCTGATTCGAGTTTCGAGCCATCAGCTGTCAGGAAAGTAGAAACGCAGCCTTTGTGATGTGGTACAACGTTTTTGTGGAAAACAGCCATGAAATAGACTACGCAAATTGAATGGTCTCTGATGATTGTGTATCATTTTTCGATGGCGATTGTCATTGAGTACTTCGAGAATGTTCCTCTTTGCAAACACCCTTAATCTTGGGCGTGAGATATACGTTCATAGAACTACTAGTTTAGCTAAAGTGTAAGCTAAACTAGACTATGTTAATTTGTAATAACACGACTTTGAGAGATAAAAAAACCATCCTAACTACTTAAAATTCCACTAGTAGAATTATAAACTATGAAATGTTTCACATTTTATAAAAACATTTCATAGTTTCTACTTCTACTAGTGTATTATCACAGAAGTAGTTGATCAAAGATTCGCATTTCGCCCTTTAAAAACTAATTTCTCGCTACATATTTATAGTTTCGACTAGCGTTGATAAACGAATTGTTTGCTTCTACGCTCCAAAAGCCTGACGCTGAATTTTCTATTGGCATCCATCGTATGCATATGGTACACGTTCAGCTTGAAGTTGGTCTTGAGGTAGAATGTGTAATTTAATTGGTCTGAGAGTTAATTAGAAAATTTGCAATCTCAAGCAGAAATAGCTGGTGGAATTTCTTGTCGAAGAGAAGTGGGAACTGAGTAACTCGGTTCTAATTCCTCTATTGTTCCTCAATCTCACTTTGAAAAGTGATTTCCGCAAAATCTCATAGCATTTCGTTGGAGCCACAATGATTTCTAGAGAGCATTACGGTTTGATTAAATTCCGGCGCATCTGAAACTAGTGTCTAACATTACCTTGGGCCTTGGGCTGTTTATAGTCAGTTTTGCTACTTTGGCCCATCTCTTGTCTAGACTCGACAATATCATAGAATACCGTTGCTTTCAGCAAATGAAATTGATCAATATCAGCTTTCTACTGTATTAGTTTAATGTTTCTGGTAGCTAATATTTAGGATCTGAGAAATTTGTTGGTAATTATGTTGTTCAGAAGCAATTGAAAGCGATATTAAATCAATGTTAGGTAGACTCAACCCTTCACAATAGATGGGCTACATTACTTTGATATCTCCACACAATCAATTACTTTACCTCTAAAATCTACTTAATGATTTGAGTAGAAAACATTGTAAAGTCATTTTATCAGACTATAATATTTCTTTTACGTTTCTCTAATGTTTCATTGTCATGTTTAATACTCTCGGTTGTCTTTCTACAAACTAGGGAGCTCCGAGATGACAGGTTGCCTAAGATATACAATGACTTCGCTCCTCAATGAACATGAGGAACCTAGCGTTAAAGTGCTTGTGTTAGTGATTCGAGCATATTATTTAAAAAAAATATATATATTACACCATACCGGTAGTGATCAGAGAGTATAGAAGAAGAATAGAGCAGCCTTGCGTATAACTGGTTGTACAGCCGGAGTGCGACTAACCCCCCAACCTCACTGGGGACCTACCTCGCCCGGCCGGTCCTCTGACTCCATGTTAAAAGTGTTTCGTAAATCGCCCATATCTCAAGTTCTAATCAAAATATTTGAACGAAAATGATTTCGATGGCTTCCTTATATCATTCTCTACAATCAATGTTCTATCCCTTTTCATCGTAACTGCCATAATTAGAAAGTTATCTGTACACAAATTGAAATAGTATGATATCTAGGGATCATTATTTTTTCAATAGCCTTTTATAATAGCTTTTAACAGTAAAATGTTATGGATATAAATTCAAGTACTTTTTCAGATATTTTAATTGATGTATAATAATAATATATACTTGATGATCACAGAACAATAGATTGATGCGTTTAAGAGCAGAAATATTTATCAGTAATGGCCACCGTGACTTCGAACTGCTTAACTATAATCTTGTGCTTGTGATTATATTGAACTCGCTCTTAAAGATATAATATTTATGAATCCATGAATGGATGATTACATAAATATATAATAATAATAATAAAAATGTAAATTTCCCATCTTGATATCAGAGGAGCTTCTCGACAACTGAAAACAGACTAGCTGAGTATACCAAATATTGCAAAAAGGTTTCCCTCTGTTTCCAGGATTTGTTGACAATGACATTTCTACTAATAATTATTTATTTTCCATGAATGAAACAAGCTAGACAAACAAATTCAGCAATTCAAAGCTGTTGTTGACACAAAGTCCATTTTACTCAGTTGTATCATAGATCAGCGAATGGTTCGTCTATGGTTGTATTGATGTCGATTTCAAAGGAATTCAACCATACTGGCATCAGATATCATTCAAATTATTTCATATACTTCAGTAATATAATGTTTACACAGATTAAACAGTTCCAAGTCGTGATGATTCATCACTGATTACTATTTCCGCTATTCAACCTTCTCTCTGGTAGTAGTATAAGGAAAGAAGTTCTTCTTCTATAGTCTGTCTTCAACGTATCAATCTATTGTTCTGTGTTCATTAAGTATATATTATTATACATCAATTCAAAGATCTGAAAAAGTACTTGAATTTACATCCAGAACATTTTTCCGCTATTATAAAAGTCTATTGAAGAAAATAAAAATATATGTAAATCCCTAGATATCGTACTATTTCAATTTGTGTAGAGATAACTTTTAAATTATGGCAGTTACGATGAAAAGGGATGGGATACTTTATCAAGCAACAATCTTGTAAAAAGAGCTCTGAAAAATTTCCAATTTTACTCCCCCCCCCCCACCAAAATGTTTCCTGGTAGGACGGGTAAGCCCCCCAAACCAAAAGTCTGGGTGCGCCCCTGACTACATGTACCTCATAAAATCAGGGTTTGTTGGATGGGCTACTTGTAGCATTAAATGATGCATATTATCGATGGTGCTGTTGAAGGTTAATCACAAAGATTGAAAAATAAGTCCTTATTGCATTAAGCTATGATGCACCTGAATGATTGCTATTAGTTTCCACTGCAAAATACATCATTTTTATTTCCATGCTTGAGACGCAATTAAAACTGCTTGCATCATGCCGAGAACCTAGGAGTAATTGGTAATAAATTGCAAACCGATAATTCATAATGATTTTTGTCTCATCAACAAAGGACGTCATTTCTTTATGTTTTTTTAGGCAGAAGTTCACCTCGGAAGTTACTGAGCAAAACTTATGGTACGTTATGTTATGCTACAGATACGAACTGCAGACAATACGAGCACATAATATCACATGAACGGCATAATTCATGTGAAAGTTGAAAATGAAATGCCAGCAAGAAGTGAGTATCGCGTTGGAATGCATTTTCGTAGGTCGACTCTTCTTTTTGGATAAGAGGAGTATAAAATCTATAGTTGTGAAAATAGTAGAATTTTAAATTATAGCAGTTACGATGAAAAGGGATAGGACATTGATTGTAGAGAATGATATAAGGAAGCCATCGAAATCATTTTCGTACGAATATTTTGATTAGAACTCGAGATATGGGCGATTTACGAAACGCTTTTAACATGGAGTCAGAGGACCGGCCGGGCGAGGTAGGTCCCCTGTGAGGTTGGGGGGTTGGCGCACTCTACGCTCCCGCAAGGCAGCTCTATTTTACTTCTATTCTCTCTGGTAGTGATTGTTATTAAGACATTGTTAAAAATTCTATCACTAGAATAATGCTGGAAAAATGAAATAAGAACCTTATTTACACAATAAATAAAACACTTCTCAGAGTTATGACACGAGAAATAATACAAATATGTACTAAATTAGTGAATCAAAACGTGCAATTACTTAAAAGAATAATTAATACTTCCAAAATAAATGAATAATATTTATATTACAGGCTACTATTAATTACAGCGCTATCTCCAACTATTTATTAATAACTAGCTGGCCCAACGCGCGTTGCTGCATTCTCATAAAAACTCTCCTTGATTTTATTATTCGCCACCTTCCGCTGAGGTTACATTTAAAATTAGGAAAGAAGTTAGTCCTAGGGCTCTTCCAGCTAATCATAGATGCTTCGTTGTTTTCTTAATCACCACCTCTGAATGAAGAAACATTTCAAATTTAAACCTCCTATGACTATATGGGTAGAAGCTAGGTTTTTTATTTTATTATTCGCCACCTCCCGCTGAGGCTGCATTTCAAATTTCTAGCTGCATTGGTTAACAGATGTCATCAACCTAGCATAATTACATTTCATCATACCCAGTCGTATGTTTCCTACATATTGCAAGGCTCCAACTGAACGGTAGCCTACATGCAAAGTGCAAAGTCTTCTGCTGTTCAAAGACAGCGTAAATACGCCACTAAGGGGCCTGCCATATGATTAAAAACTGTTGACTTATATCAGCTGTTCCTTTAAGCTGTTTGGCTGGCAAGTTCAGTAGGTTAGGTCTATAAAATGGTTTGATTAATAATAATTATCAGCTCCCCTATTGAAATTTATGGTCAGAAACCATCCCCAATATTCACACAACATATTCCCAAAGTTTCATGCCGATCTGTCAAGTAGTTTGGAGTCTATAGGGAACACACATACATACATACATACATACATACAGACAGACATTCATTTTTATATAATATAGAGATGATAATAACTGTCAAATATCTGATGTATACAAATGGAATAATTGAATAATAAGAGACCACTTACTCTTTAAATTATCAGTACGTACTATTTATACAGTCATTTATGATTCCTACAATCTTAGATTAAATGGAATCGCACTCACACAGACGAATTACTATCACAAATACACAGTTTTCTAATACTAAGCAAACATATCTGTCCCAGTTATTGGATAACATAACATGGTTTAGTCTTTTTTGATTACTGATGATGCCCACATAAGTCCGAGACTTGTGCGTAGGTAATTAGGTGAATGATTACACATAGATGCCAGACGGAGGAGCTGGATTCGAACCCACGACCGCTTAAACGACAGCAAGCTGAAGTTGCGACGCCCCAACCAACTGAGCTAAGCTGGCCGCCGCCTTATCATCTCGCTGTTCGTTTGTGCTGTCTGTACAGAGCGACTTCAGCTTCAGTCGCGAGCAGCAATTTAGGCTAAATTACGTCAACTGAGCGTTAGACCAAGACAAGCGTTTTCAACAATGGCAAAGTACGTGATGGCATTATGTTTAAAACCATCAGCTGATAACATCAGCTGATATTTTGATCAAATTTACTCGGAAGTTGTGATTTATCCTTGACTAGCAGCTACCCGTCCTTCGTACGGATTATGTTTAGAAATAAGACGAAATATGTTTCGGCTTTTTTGATAGCAACGATCATGAAGTTGTTAGCAGCTTAGTTAACAACTTAGGACGTAAACAATTCAGTGACAGTTATCAAGAGAGAATATTTGAGAACAGCTGATTGATATATCATGATAAATTACGTGATTTGTTGTTGTTCTTATGTTGTAATAATAGTGCTATTAGAATTTTTTTTCTACAAATAAATAATTGATAAAACATAAGATGAGCTTTGATTCACCAGACATATGTTTCCTAAAATACCGCAATGCTCCGACTACACAAGTCTGCAGACAGCGTAAATAACGCCGCGAAGGGCCCACCATTTATATTTGTGAACAGCTGATTGATATATCATGATAAATAACGTGATTTGTTCTTATTCTCATGTGGTAATAAAACTTGGAAGAAATGTATCCAAAATCGCACAATACTTGGTTTTTAAACGTTTATTATTCTGTTAAAAAAAAGTTAATTTAGTTTTTTATAGCTAAAGACATTGTCAATAATGTTTTCAATACTGTTCAATAACTAAAATCCCGATCGATGCTCTCGTTTTTGAGGAGAAGGCCGCGTAAAATGTATCCAAAATCGCACAGTACTTGGTTTTTAAACGTTTATTACTCTGTTAAAAAAAAAGTTAATTTAGTTTTTTATAGCTAAAGACATTGTCAATAAAGTGTTCAATACTGTTCAATAACTAAAATCCTGATTGATGCTCTCGTTTTTGAGGAGAAGGCCGCGTAAAATGCCTTTGGGGCCGTGACAGACAGACAGACAGACAGACAGACAGACAGACAGACAGACAGACAGACAGATAGACAGACAGACAGACAGACAGATAGACAGACAGACAGACAGAAAGTGAGATAAGACTATTTTCGGCTTATTTAATGTATAAAACATGAAAATAACCAAAAAATATACAATTCTGATAAATGTACAGACAAAACTCTAATTTTATTTATATAGATTGTGACTCGCGACCACGACTGAAGTGGCTCTGTATAATAAGGGCCTAAGTTGCTCACTGTTGATTCACGACTCACTCAAGCTCAAATTGACTTGTCCCGGCCACAAGCTGTGTTTTTATACCTCCCAATATTGTACTATTATAATTTTTGTATATATTGATAGCTGATTGATTGATAATTAAATTGATAATAAAACTCCAATTGAAATTGATTGGAATGATAAATATAAAATGGATTAAAATCAATCTTTCATCGACCCTGATTCCGACTAATTATCTGGTTCATAAAACATAGTAGGCCTATCAATATTCATCATAATAATCATTGGTCATCACGATATAAACCCATTAGCTCCAGACGCCACTTCTTCATTTTCAAGTTGCAGAATAAACCACTTACCTTGTGAATGTTTAATAATTTAGATTAATTTGCCGCAGCTTAACTCAGCGGCTATATTTCATGACCAGACAATCGTCACAGGATTCGACCAAATCTCAATACACACAAATAGTACTGTCTTTCCCACCTATATGACACAACTTAAGCATCACTATGAGTGAAAGGGGATCCAAGGATCGCTTGAAATTAACAATAACGAGTGTTTTCCTTTGGACTGTTATGTTATAATGGTAAATAATATTTGAAACTTTGTACATAAGTAATGAAAGTAATAAAATGTTTCTTCAGTCATCATAATTATGATGATTTTCATAATAACTTATATTGTTAATAAAGTAAAGCTGTTGAGTGAGTTATCATATGAGTCATCAGATGAGTTGAGTCATCAGAGAATGAGAGGCTGACGTAGAATTACATAGATACACACTATAAAAATATAAATAACATGAAAAAATAGAACCTGGCGTGATTTTTAGCGTCGCACTAACGGTGGAATAAGACGATGGACGTCGGGTCGCCGCTCCAGTCTGCTCCCTGCATACCGCCTTCCTCCGACAGACCTCCTCCGCAGACGCAGTCAGGAATTCACGCCGCGCGATTCATTTAACGAATAATTCTGAATTAATTACGCACTAGTACTTCAATTTAACTTATCTATTTCGACTTCGGGATTATCTGTAACACCCGAGCGGACCGTGAGCACCGAGTGGTGGAACCCCCGAGGGGTTACGTATTATCTAGCCAGTGATGTTCATCATTGTAGATCTAATTGACGACTGTCTCAGGTCCACTTTGTAACCCTAGGAGAAAACTTTCTCTCTTCTATATCAGAGTGTCCGAATTGTCCCTGCTGCTTTCCTATTGGTTGAATTCAAAGGGTTAGTAACTTTCTCTTCCCACTACAACCCCTACCATTGATGCATCCTCTCACTTTGATTGGACGTTGATGACTAGTGAATGTAATTGTTTATTACTTATTGTGGTGTTACAATATGTTTCGGCTTTTTTGATAGCAACGATCATGAAGTTGTTAGCAGCTTAGTAAACAACTTAGAACGTAAACAATTCAGACAATTCAAACTTAGAACGTGACAGTTATCAGAGAGAATATTTGAGAACATCTGTTTGATATATCATGATAAATTACGTGATTTGTTCTTATGTAGTAATAAAACTTAGAAGAAATGTATCCAAAACCACAATTCTTGGTTTTTAAACGTTTATTATTCTGTTAAAAAAAGTTAATTTAATTTTTTATAGCTAAAGACATTGTCAAAAAGGTTTTCAATAATGATAAATAACTTTAATCCCCATCGATGCTCTCGTTTTTCAGGAGAAGGCCGCGTAAAATGTATCCAAAATCGCACAATACTTGGTTTTTAAACGTTTATTATTCTGTTAAAAAAAGTTAATGTAGTTTTTTATAGCTAAAGACATTACCAAAAAGGTTTTCAATACTGATAAATAATTTTTATCCCGATCGATGCTCTCGTTTTTCAGGAGAAGGCCGCGTAAAATGCCTTCGGGGCCGTGACAGACAGACAGACAGAAAAAGAGATAATACTTGTTTCGGCTTCTTTAATGTATAAAACGTAAAAATAACCAAAAAATATATAATTCTGATAAATATACAGACTAAACTATAATTTTATTTATATACTATAAGTGTCAATATATTGTATTGCACTTCAGAAGTGTTCAGTTTATTTATTCTTGAGTTCTAACTGTTTATTAGACATTCCTTTTTACGTCATTGAAAAGTTTATTGGACAGTCTTATTGTTTAAATTGATCGGCCTGCTGGCAGTTAGTAATTAGTTTTTGTACAGTGATGTAGTAAATTCATTATTAGTTGAACGTTATTGAACTGTTTGTTTATTATTGGTTTTTCTTGTGTTATATGATTTGTACGTGTTGTAAGTAATTTGTGTAAATAAAGTTAGAGTGCTACTTTCAAGAGTTATTTTAGTAATAGAGCCCATAACAATATTATCACTGTAGAAACACTATAGTCTATGAAAACCAAAGTGGATTCAATATACAATATTCTTTCAATGGATGAAGCCAGTGATATCTATCACAAATGATTCAACAAGCAATACAATTTTCGCAATCTCTGATTGACCGATACAAGAAAAGAATGTTGAGTTACCGCATTTGGGATTTCCAATTAACGCCTTTACCTTTTCCACACAAAATTCTATACAGTTGAGAATAGTAGAGTTATTTTTAATTAAAAAGGAAGCCAGTTAGTACAAAATAGCCGCTGGAGAAGTAATTGTTCAGTGGGATTGTGGATTGGAGGGAAATGTGGGAGAGGGCAAACGGGCTCTCGACCAATCACAAGTGAGCTTCTAGCTTCGATGATTAGCCGCGAAGACCTTTTTCCGACAGCCATAAAACAAAAGCATTTAATAGGCCTCTAGCTACGCTAAAAAGTCATAAATCACTAATTATAACCCGGTGCGGGAGTGGACTGTATTATGGTGGAGGAGTAAGCGAGAATGGCAGCCTATGTTTTATTGTCGGACACAGGTATGTTCACTCGCTCTCAATATTGCCGAGTGTTACAGCTGCTTTTCTCTTTAATCACAAAAAATAACATTTTCCCTGGTTTCCCCAACACGAAGCATGGAACCTGCATGATAGCCTACACTCTTCACAACAGTAAAAGAATTCATGTTACAATAGATGTTTCTTTTATTCCAATTATTGTTCTATTGAAAATGTGAGCCTATTAGAATATCATGAATGAAGTAAATCATGAATACATAGTGTATAAAGTCTAGATTGATTGGTTTCTACTACTTCCTCATTTGACGTCTGTGATATCGAATTCCCCAAATAATAAGTATAAGAAAGAATGGAGAATTTTTTCATTGAAAAAAAAAACGCACAAATAGATCAGAATTTATGAGAGACTTCTATCTTTATGAGAGATTGCAATCTTGGATCATTTGTATTATAATTGATTCTCTCTATTCCCAAACAAGAATCATAGTTTACAGACATGTTTACGTTCTGTGCAATGGTACTACCTTTTTTATGAATAATAGTAAACATGGATAGAATAGGATGGATTACATTTGACAGTATGCATAAATATCTCTTCTTTGTTTTTATATTCTTCAACTTTCATCTTGATCTAGTGTGCGACTCTATAAAGCTCACAGCTAACATAATTGCGGTTCACGTATTGATAACCCTCTTATGTTAATAATAATATTATTAATAATAATAATAATAATAACTGTCATCTTCACTGAGTGGAAGTCATGGTTCTGATTAATTTATGATGATCGAGTGGCATATTCTTCTCCTTCAGGAAAATGTTCACTTCAGTACAAGATCACTGTCTCTATTCCTGTTATGAGAAGTCTCTAATGGAACATGGGAGTCTATTTATGTCTGAATCATATTCATATTATCTGTATCTAAGCCCTATTCCAAAACTTATGGCCAGTTGCACGAAAGAAAATTAAATTTGACCACCGTCAAATGACGTCATCTTACGGTGATTTATAACATTAATGACCAGTTGCACGAAAGAAAATTAAATTTGACCACCATCAAATGACGTCATCTTACGGTGGTCAAATTTGATTTTCTTTCGTGCAACTGGTCATTAATGTTATAAATTACTGCAGTCACTCTTTTAGGTTCAATTATTATACTAGTATGCATACTCTGGATAGAATAGATCTGAAATATTACAATTGAAAAAGAGCACTAAAAGTATCAAACAAATGATTCCTGTGACTCTTCAGTCACATTAAAAACGCACCAAAGAAGGTTGAAAAAATTGTTTTGAAGTTTAGAGGCTACATATTAATTTTTTAAATGACAAGTAGAGTTCAGGACATTGATAATTTACACCTGCATCAGCCCTGAAGAATTTTCTTCAAAGCTCAGGTTCATTAAAGTTTCCTAGTGACCATCTGGATAGTAACTCAACTCATTAATCATGTTACTTGATAAAAAAAACGTATTTTCCTCACTTATGAGTTAGGAATTCCAAACATTCTATTAATCACGCCATTCATTTTAAAGGAATCTTGATTTCTTTAGGAAGATAACGATTTTTCATCCATTTTCTACGTTTATTCATCTCTTTATAAGTCTTTTAAATATCTATTCTTCAAATAAGCATTAATCGCATAGCAATACTTGCCTGTCGTGTGAAAAAATTAATCGAATGAAATTTCGATCAACAAATATTGTTTGAAATGCTTTGTTCTTGGGACCCACATATATTTCTATATTTGATAATATTTAATATGTTGTATCTAACAGATACTTTTAAGGCATGGAAATGTCATCGTCTTAAGAGTTTACCCTTTTTTATTGAGGATGAAGCCCACATAGGTCTGAGACCTGTGCGTGAGTAATGAGTTGGATGATGGTGATTGATGAGTTGGACCTACAGTTTTAGGTGGGTTCCAAACCACACTTATCAGTACACTGGTAAAATATATTGAATTTTTCCGTAAAAAACCAATAGCACTCATTCGATTTATTCCAGATAGACCCAAAATAGATAAAAACACTTAATGCATACCCAGACTATCGAACCATCCAATAAAATTGCATGCTGCAATCAGAACGAGTAGAATAGATGCAATTTCTCCTGGAAAGCAGCGTTTTGCAAATGAGTTCAGTTTTATGTTTTAATTTGCTGCGTGTAAAATATGAGTGAACAGCTAGCATTGTTGTAAGAAAGTAAGTCAATCGGAATTCATCAACTTGAAAGCTTGGCTGCTGGTCGCCATTTGTACATGTGCAATTAAGTTTACTGCCTAGCACAATAGAAGTCAGAGAAAACTGTAGGTAGATATCAGCACGTATAATGGGTGGAAAAGAGCACACAGAAAAAAGCAACAGCTAATGGCTTTCCTTCTTGAAGAACAACAACTTCTTTTATTGATACTTTGGCTCGTTGCAACACGTATGTACGCATACGTTTATGTATTTTAACACGTACTGTTTCAAAGTCGTTATTCTCTTATAACCTATTCGGAAACGAACTGCAATATTTTAACGGCCTCCAGCGAAAGAAAGGACTTGTGGACCGAGCATGTAAGACGTGACATAAGAAAGAAAAGGAGGCAGAGTAGCAAGCAAGGTAAAAGCAATGAAGAAACAAAGAAAAAGCAAAAAATGATAACCAGACTTAAAAACGTTGTAAAGTGCTGCATGTTAACACAGTAATGTTCCTGTTTGCCGATTTGTATCCAAGGTGTGCTCAGTCGTTTTACTGCCTTTGTAATCATTATTTCCGTCACTGCAATGCACGAGAATCGCTTCAGATATAAATCGAGAATAGCAGTGTGTGAGTGCAAGTTAAGCTGATTAAGAATGTTAGCCAACTAACTCAAAAGTCACTAAGAAAAAGCAACTGTTTAAATTTAGTTACTACATGCAGTGGCGCACCCAGGGGGGGCTTAGGGGGCTTAAGCCCCCCCCCCCCAAGATCCCGAGCTCCTTAAAAAATTGTAGATAATTTTCAAGAAAATTTACTATCGAGAGTATGTGCTGCAGGTTGATTAGTGTTGGTACATGTCATGTATTCACACTTTTTAAGTAGAATAATGCTCATGGCTTGACATGGGGGGCTTTGGGGCTTAAGCCTTTCTCTCAAGTCCTGAAATCCTTATCAAAAAGTTGATAATTTTCAACCGAATTGACTGTGTCACATTGACACTAGGCTGTACATTTCAAACTTGTTTAAATAGGATAGTGTTTATAACAATTAACAATATCGTTATATTAAAAGGAATGCTATGAGTGACTACCATAGGTGGAAATAGAGTTTGTAGCCTTGCACAATTAAATCCGAACAGGCGGCAATAAAAATAATTCGTTTCACTCATATCAATATGGCAATTATTTAACCAATAAGCACAGGACCTCTAGCCTCTAGAACCTCCTAAACCTGTAATACATTTAACGTTATGGTAATAGTGTAATTTATTTCGGAATGTGAAGCCCAGATAGTTCTGAGACCTGTGCGTGAGCCCACAGTTTTTGGAGAGTTCCGAGTCATCGGCAAGTGATTTTATAGCTGAGAACCTCTTTTTTGATAGCCAATCCATTCGGTCACCCTTACCCTAGGAGTTTGCAGCTTATCTTATCTGACTGAACAGGTACCTGTTACGGCTCGCGGCTAGCAATTTCCTAAAAAAGGTTCACAGGTTTTTCCGAAAAAAATTCAATAAGATTGCAAAAGCTTATTCATTTGAAAACGCTTCAATAAATAAATATAGCAGAAGAGTAAAGCTATATTTTTCAATAAGAGATCAATAAATTAGAACTCATTCAGAAAACTTTAGGATTCTAAAGCCCTCATTTAGGTGGTGAATTGAACGCAGCATTTGTTGTGAAATGAACTGTAAAATCACATAAAACATTAACTACTGCGACTATTGAGTTACTATAATTTATTATGAAATACGCAAAAACGGCCAAAAGAAGGCCTTTTTGAGATTGAAGGGTATGAACTTGGTTATTTATTGTGAATAAAGCACCCAGAGTTTACAAAACCATAATTTAAATTGGATAAAAAGACAGAAGAATAGGAAGTGGAAAGCATCTGTGCAAAATCAGTATGCTTTGATTCAATAAAACTCGACTTAATAAACTTTGCGACCGTTCTTGACTATTGAGTACATTCATATTGCATTTTAAAAAATGATTTGGCAAGTTTTGAAGGAGAAATTGAACAAAATGTTTGGTTCATTGGAAATTGAATTGGCCACTAGGCCGACAATAAAAAAACGTGTTTTTATGATCATTTTGTGAATTTTTGTAAAATATCCCACCAATTTAAAGATTTGGTGATCTCGATTCGGGTTCAGACTGGCATTTTTCGTTCAATTTATTTCCAACGCAAAAGTCTCAGAATGGTGTAGGCATCATAAACATTTGAAATAGTAGATCTTGTTTCAGATAATTTTACATTGATTCAATTTAATTCACACCATATGAAGACATTAGCCATTTCTGAATGGATGCTGGAATAGCTGTAATCTTTCGCCCTCTTTATTTCTGTAACAAAGCGTTCCGGACCTAAATTCATTCTATTTTTTTTTCTCTCATGAGAAGTTGCTTATGCAGTCTGGCAGAATCATTTTGAACTCTTGAAACACTCTGTACAAAAAATACTCATGATGGACACATTTTGTTTCCCCATAGCTACACTCTAATACTAATACTGTACTCTTTAAAAAGTCAAGTAATGAATCCCCGCCCCCTCAATAAACTTTATCAAGCAACAATCTTGTAAAAAGAGCTCTGAAAAATTTCCAATTTTACTCCCCCCCCCCCCCACCAAAATGTTTCCTGGTAGGACGGGTAAGCCCCCCAAACCAAAAGTCTGGGTGCGCCCCTGACTACATGTACCTCATAAAATCAGGGTTTGTTGGATGGGCTACTTGTAGCATTAAATGATGCATATTATCGATGGTGCTGTTGAAGGTTAATCACAAAGATTGAAAAAGAAGTCCTTATTGCATTAGGCTATGATGCACCTGAATGATTGCTATTAGTTTCCACTGCAAAATACATCATTTTTATTTCCATGCTTGAGACGCAATTAAAACTGCTTGCATCATGCCGAGAACCTAGGAGTAATTGGTAATAAATTGCAAACCGATAATTGATAATGATTTTTGTCTCATCAACAAAGGACGTCATTTCTTTATGTTTTTTTAGGCAGAAGTTCACCTCGGAAGTTACTGAGCAAAACTTATGGTACGTTATGTTATGCTACAGATACGAACTGCAGACAATACGAGCACATAATATCACATGAACGGCATAATTCATGTGAAAGTTGAAAATGAAATGCCAGCAAGAAGTGAGTATCGCGTTGGAATGCATTTTCGTAGGTCGACTCTTCTTTTTGGATAAGAGGAGTATAAAATCTATAGTTGTGAAAATAGTAGAATTTTAAATTATAGCAGTTACGATGAAAAGGGATAGAACATTGATTGTAGAGAATGATATAAGGAAGCCATCGAAATCATTTTCGTTCGAATATTTTGATTAGAACTTGAGATATGGGCGATTTACGAAACGCTTTTAACATAAAGTCATAGGACCGGCCGGGCGAGGTAGGTCCCCAGTGGGGTTGGGGGGTTGGCGCACTCTACGCTCCCGCAAGGCAGCTCTATTTTACTTCTATTCTCTCTGGGAATATTAGGTCCACATTTGCTCGATTAATGAAAGCTCTACTGGATTCTATTTTGAAGAACCCTATCCAGAATCAACCGCAATCAATTATTTTGGATTAAATATTTTTTCACGTTTCACAAAACCTATTTCAAGCCATGGAGCTAGAAACATTGCCATGTTTGGAAAAATGGATCCCGTAGACGACTCCTCTATTCATTCCGCTACCAATAAATTAGTTGTGTTATCAAAACTGTAATCTTTTCTCGGGGTTTTCACGAAGTTTACTGCCTGGGGCATTTTCGGATACTAACCCTTCCAATACCTCCTACATTATTTACATTCTATGTAACTGACCACCCTGATACTATCTGGTCTCGATCACATTAATTTTATTCCGATCTTCACTGTAACGCCTTCTCAAATCATTGTTGCTCCACTACTCTTTCCTAATATAATCAATTATTTTCTACTTAGTTTTTAGAATTTCTATTAATCTTGTGCTACATTTTGCAATAAGTTCATCCTTCTATTGTTCTATACCGAGGGTCTACGCCTTCAACCAACTATGTAGGCTGCAGGCTGATGAGAATAATCAGATCCATGATCTGAGGACTTGCTCTTTTTACACTAATCTGAATTGATCTTTTTTGTAGATTTCGTCTTGGAGACTCAAGTTAAGGAGTATAAGACAAGTCAGATCAACAATTACACAATCTTATACACTAGTTACCATAATTACTATACCAATTAGTTGCGGTGAGGCTTAATTTTGATGTGAAAGGAACTCTTGTACACTATAAAATTCCACTAAAAATTTGTTCAATTGTTTTTCAAATATTTCTTTATTTTCAAGACTTTTAAAGACTTTTGGTAGCTTGTTTTAGAGTTTCCCACCAATATAACTATGTTTTCGTTTGAATAAGCTACTATTGTGACTCACCAAATGATAATCACCTCGGCTTCTTGTGTTATAATCGGGTACGTCAAGATTTTGGTTAATGTCACTCTTTTTTACATAATAAAGTAGCATCCATACACATATAAGCAGTAGACCATGAACCACCAATAAGAAACCCCCCTCCCGGGGGAATGTTCGACAAATACATTTTTGTGTTTGTATTAACATGTACTTCAAGGATTTAGGTGTTTGCCCTATTTAAATTACAGCATATCAATTTTTACATCAATTATATATAATTATATAATTACATCATTTTTTGTGGCGAAAACGCCCACAAATTCTATAATTTGGTAGATTATGCATTTTGCATTTTATAACTGTACAATCATAGTTGCCCCCCTGAGAAGTTTAAGGGGGGATATTGAGGGGGGGTTGTGACCCTCCCTGAATACTAAATGAGCTGAAAAAATCGATTTTCTATTTTTATATTATTTTTACTACTAAGGGTATATATTTTATTACCATATTTTTTATGAATTTATATCCAGTACTGTATCAGTCTCTCGAGTTGATCCCTAGCCAATTCTCCCCCTTCTCCTGCACCTCTCCGCTATATTCATAATTCATATACTAATATTCTTTCTTGGGGCTCAAAGGTATCTAGCAGAATTGTTGAAGAGAAAAGTGGGATGATTGCGTGAAAAAAGGAGTTCGATTAATAGATTATTAAATCTCTATGATAGAAAAGAGAAGGGAGCGCGGCAAAAGGAGAGCAAGAATTTGTTCCCACATGTGCCACCTAATAACGATAAAAACATTGTTAATGCATAACGGTAAAAAACATTATTTATGATGTTTGCTGAAGCGGGTGGAAAATTGGCCCTTTCACTCCTCATTCGGCGATTAGTAGTTTGCTACTTGGTAGGCTACGTATTTTTGCTGTACATATCTGCGTGTCTAGCACGAACTGTGGGCGACTGCTATCTGACAATCACTTTCTCATTTTGCCTTATTAACGTGAAAAGAACATGAGCGTAAATTTTGTCCCAGTGACTTTTACGGTTGTATTCTGCGGATTGGTGCATGAGCCAACCTTTTAAAATTGAACAGAAACTGAGCAGTCATAAGAAAGGGAAATGCCGAAGGAGGAAGGAGAGAAAGATATAATGATGTTGAAGAATCTAAAGGAAGTGTGTGGAGGGAGGGTGGGAAGAAACTCATAAGAAATGTCTTCGGCCAACCGAGGGACGTTTAAGATGCAGAATGATCATATATCAACGGCAACATGTTGAGCTGGAAACTTCTGGACCAGTTTTTTTGCTCCCCCGAAACGCTGTGATGCATTTTGCGACCGGCTATCATGAATAGGATACACGCTGATTATCAAGATGTTGCCAACTCTTCTTTTTCTTACGCCACACAACGTTTAGAAATTTCGACTTAGTGATATAATTACACTACATACATTGTTTGCTTCATGTTCTGATTCAAACGATATCGGGTTCGCAGTCATTTGAAACATTTTATCGATATCGATATCGATATCATCATAATTGGGAATGGGTCTGATGTTGCCACCAATGGCATCATTGCCAGGGTGCAAACTGCCAGACGATTCTAATTCTGAGGCGTTTCAAATTACAGTAATAATAATAATAGTAGTAATAATAATAATTATGTATTATTATTATTATTATTATTATTATTATTATTATTATTATTATTATTATTATTATTATTATTATTATTATTATAGTACAGTAGTAGTAACAATAATTACAATATCTTTCAAATTAAAATAATACAATCCTCATGAAATCCATACTTTCCCAAGCTGCTCCAGTTTTGATTCTACTGTAGATTGGAATACTGAATACAAAATATTGTAAAAATGATGTAGACTAGTCTAAAACTCAAGCTAGTATAGTCTCAACCTAATGAAAATTCAAGCTCCACATAAATGTTGCTAGTAATTAAAAATCCATCTGTAATGAAATCCACATGACTGCAATTGGATGATCTAAAATCTAAAATATAATTCATTTTAGTTTGTTCAGTGGAACACGATAACTTCTCAGTTTATAGGCAGTTATGGGAAGATTCCAATAATGTCAAATGGACACATTATGAAAATGAAAATTCGCTATTGCATAGTAATTTAAATGCTTTTAAATTTAAAAGTACTTAAAAACTAGCAGGCTGGCTGATTAAATTGAATCGAGGCTGGTTAAATTGATTTTTTAAATAAAAAATTTAACATGGCCTAAGGTTTTCCAAGTTTTCTTTTTCCTACTCCATCTTTTGCTATACACTCTCTTTTATATTTTCTTAATACTTTGCCTTTTCCCTTTTTTCCACTACTTTTCCTTATTTTCCAATTTTCTTTTTCTCTCCTTCTCTTTCTTCTTCTCTTCAATTTGTTCCCTTCTCTTTTTTCTACTCCTCCTTCACCTCCTACTCCTCCTCCTCCACCCATTCCTATTACTTCCTCTCCCCCTCCTCCTACTCCTCATCTTCCTCCTCCTCCTTCTCTTCTTCTTCTTCTTCTTTTTTCATCTTCTCTTTTTTCTACTTATCCTACTTCTTCTCATCCTCTTTCAACCGCTCTTTCTCCTTCTTCTTTGGGAACTCTTAGAGAGTTTATTATTTAATATATCAGATAATTTATTTATAATCATACTCTATTGATGAACCTAGTTTATTGATGGCACATGGAGCGCTAGAGTTTTGTCGACAGTGGACGACTTCAATGCTATCTAACTCTAAAAGATATTTCAAGTACATATTTATTTATTTATTTAATGTTAGAACAATTTGAAAAGTAACATACCGGCACAAATAATGGCAGATGCGCTGGATAGGGAAGTGGCCTGGGCACGAGCAAGTGATGCGTTGGTGGTTGGTGGGGTGGGGGAGGGGGCGCAAGTGTCCTGTAGAGCGGCGGCGGTGGTGGTGGAGTTGGTGACCGCGCTGAGCCGGTGACCGCCGCCTCGCCAACTCTACTGGCCGCCAGAGGTGGAGACGGCGATAGCGAATTTCTCAGGCCGCGAACCTCTTCTTGGGCTGTTAAAACAAAACAAATCATTCTTAGTGGAGGAGGTTTCAATTCTATATTGTTGGCTGATTAGTAAACAATGTTTCATTCTCCAACATTTTCAAGGGCTTTGCATGCAGTCAAAATTGTTGCATTTAATAATTTGAATGTTATTTTATTATTCACAGGCGCGAACTGAGGGGCGAGAAAGGGAATGTTTCTCCTCAACAAATTATCAACTGAAATTTAAAAAAGCAAATTTTCATGGGGGTGAAAACCTTTTTTAAACTTATATCCCACCCGAAATATATTTTCTCAAAAATCCCCTCCGTACAAGATTTCTGAATTCACCCCTGATTGATCATCATTGTTGAGCAATGCATCTCTAATAATATTTGACTACATGATTTACCTTATTCATTATATTTTGTTGATCTCTTCAGTGTTAACAACCAACCATATAAAAAATACCCAAAGAAACTAATAATCCATGTCTAATTATTAAATATAAAGAACCTAGAAAACCAAAATTGGTTAAACTCAACAAACCGTGAGTAAACTCAAATAGTGAGTAGTTCTGATGCATAGTTCATTCAGCTATAAGTTGAAAAAGTAATAGATTTATTTGAAGCATCTTTATTTCTAATACTGAATAAAATATCCTTGGGAATTGAAAAAACATTTTTATAATAAATAAAAGAGAGTTGATCAAAAAATAAGTAGAACAACTAAAAGAAAAAATATTACCATTAATTTATTTTTCTCTTCAAATTACATTTATAAATCAATGATACTACTTAATATAGGTTTACATAAGGCTTTCTTTGAATTTCAAGAATTATAAAAATATAATTTATGATTACAAAGGGACTTGCAAGAAAATTAAAAAGTAGAAACCTTATTAGTCAATAAATGCATTTTCTGCAAGTTTAAATGAAGCTACTAACATGGCTTCTTTCATATTCTATTTAATAATTCAAGTGCGGGAAATGGTGTTTACCATACAAGTATGATAAGTTAATGCACAAGACGAAGTCGAGTGCGGTATTATCATACCAATATGGTAAACATCTCCCCGGACGAGTTATGTACAACATTTTTCGTCATACTAGTCTAAAGCCACATCTCCACCAACCAAACATGCTTGGCGAACACTGTTTGCTGGAATTATCTGATGTCGCTGAACAATGTTTGTTGTTGGTTTGGTGTGGATGCCTTCTCGAACATTATGATCGGTGTGGTGGGAACCTGTTGTTGATCGTCACTGTTCGCTCACAGACCAAACATTTCAATTGAACTCACGAACATGTTTGGTGACCCATATGTTTAATGTTTGTTCGTTTTTTGTATTTGCCAACAATGTTTGGCAGACATGTTCGGTTGGTGGAGACATGGCTTATAATATAAAAAAGATCGAATTTGAGCATGTACAACAAGCATCATCAAACATAACCTCAAAATCTATCACAGCAGTGAAATAATAAAAATTCTTATGAGATCAGCTGTTTTTCCAAATTATGAATTAGCTGGAATGTGGTAATATCCATAACCGCACTCAAAAGGGATGCGGTAATGAAAATCAGCTGTTCTATCTGTAAACAGACGTTTACCATCTCGATTCAATTCTCAGTAAAGTGGTGAATATGTATGAGTATGATAAAATAGTAGTTTATGCAACGATTTTATTTTGACCCTTATTAAGGCACGAGTTAGCTGTAAGTTATAACACGAGCGAATGCGAGTGTTATAAATATCTCACGAGTGCTTTAATGGCCAAATAAAATCGTTGCATACACTATTTTATCTACGACCACTAGTATACATTTAATTAAAATAATTTCATTTTACCTGTGACTGTCAGAGATACCTAACCTCTCATCTCAAATACGAGAAGTTATAGTATAGATTGATAGGTTAAAGCAGCTGGTGTAGCAGTTTGATCAAATCAGCTGATAGTTTCACAATATTGAATTACGATATTGATTCCATCAAAAATGCTTCTGATTGGTCCAGAACCCATGTTATAATGTAGAACCTGTACTATAATGAGCTCATTATGCAACAGGTTTCAAAAAGCATTTCGAAAAGACAGCTGTTTTGGCATCAATTTTGAAACTGTAATGTATACATTATGACATGGTCGTAGATAATAGTTATTTATGTATTAAGAGCGTGAAGCGCGACTTTATCTATCAAGCCAAAACATTTACTGCGCGATGCATAGCGGAGCGCAGTAATTTTGCAAGAGCGATGAAGAAGCTTCATGCACAAATTACATACAATATTTTTCCTACAATTGCAGTTCTGGATTCCAACACAATAAAAGCTTGTAGTTTGTAACATCACAGACCGTGCGCGGATTTGGTTGGCGTTCGCCATGGTTGAGGTTATGTGAATTTTACGGATTCCGTGATCCACCAATGAAAAGACATCAAAATCAAAACAGAAGCATAAAGAAAACAGCTGGCGAGCGTAAAGTACTTTACCGCTTGCGGAGCAGTAAACAGGTATTTTACAATTAGTTTTCAGTATGTAAAGAACTACTTTATGAGCAGTTGTAGGAAAAACACTTTACAATTACAAAAGCGCCACCAGGACAGTGTGAACAGACAATCCTTTTTCCCTCCCACTCCAATACATGCTACTTCCAAACTAGCCAAAGTTGCAAACACAGAATTATAAAGGGAAATACGTTTTGGGTTTGATTGTCTGTTCATGCTGTGCTGTTGGTGTGCTCTACATATTAATGTCTACATAATATTATGTTTTCTAAATCGACGCCTAAATATCTCTTACAAGTGGATAGGCTGAGATAAGAGAGTGGTGTACGATTCACAATCCAGGCGCCAACATAGAATGTTCCCCACATTTGTGTGTTACAGCCCTGTTTTCCAAATTCGATCCTTCTCTTCCCAATTCCTAGTTTAGTCTTAAAGAGTTTGTTTATGAAGGTGTTTGTCTTCCAAGCTCGAAGCTGCTTGCTCTATATCAGTTCAAACCACTAATTAATCTTGTCAACCACAGCAAACTTTAAAAATAGTCTGCCATGATCCTGAATTAATTCGCCATTATTATTTCAAGATCTTCAAAACATTGACCATAAGTACATTGCCACAAGAGCAGGGGTTCATCCAAGTTGATACACATCCAAGCCCAGTTGCTATTGGCCGCCTTGAATATAACTACACACATTCTAAAGAAAGGTGGAACATTTGTTGCCAAAGAGAAGCCAAGACATTAATCTGCTATACTCACAATATATATTTCACTCTGTATATTTATATGCATTAATGTATTTTTTTGTCTAAATTGTATTGTTGTACAAATTTGTCAAATTATGAGGAATGAAATCTTTAATCAATCAATTGAGACTTCTGTTTCCCAGGGTGAATGTTTCTAAACCAAGAAGTTCCCGAAACTCTAGTATTGAGGCATTTGTTGTCTGTCAAGAATATGATCCTCCAGAAGCTTTTCAACCATCCATGACTAACCCACTGATGGATAATAAGAGCTGTGATTGGTCCACACTGGTTGGAGTAAATAAGGAGATTGTGCCTTTCTTGGCATGTTGTGACTTGAGTGGCTATGATTCAGACATGACATACCCTCTACCAGCCAATGAAGATGGAAAGTACAACTGCCTTCTTCCGGTACAAGGACCAATTATTGATCCTCCTTATGGAGAAGCTATTGCACTGGCCCGTGGAGGAAATCTTAGCAACAGAAATTAATCCAGCACTTACAATGAAAATTATCCTCTGCAAGGAATTGTATACCATTTTAGTAGATAATTCAAATCAGGCCTACTCCAATGAAAAGTTAATATTGACTTTACGTTGAAGTATTCAAGTGATCAGAATAATCGATTTCAAGCTTGAATCATCTTAGGCCCTTATTAGACAAGGCAGCCAAGTTGCGCGACCAGTCGTGCAGCCAGTCGCTCACCCCGTCACTGGGCATTAGTTCTTATGGAGCTTATTACACGAAGGCAGCCAACCGCCTGACGCCACACAGGAATTCTGTCAGTCACAGGCCATCACTCAGGAAGAACGTATCGTTTCGCTGTTTATCATTGTTCCTAGTGTTTTGCATTACTTGTACAAATGTTCTAGCCCTAAATATGTCACAGGATTGTAATACGAGTGAAGTGAGTGTAGTTGGGAGTTCTGGTAAAGCTAAAAATAAGAAAAAAGAAGATTGTAAAGAAACTATTGCATCAGGATGTATGAGAAGAAGAAACTCAAAGAGCTGCTGAAAGAGTGCCAGAAGTTAATCAATAAAAACGTTAATACGGAAGATTTCATTTGTGAGATTGAAAAACACACTTCAATTTGCAACTGTACTACTGATCAGTACAGTGACAAACAAGCAAAATTAAATGCCTGGAACCATGTTATTAGCAATTTCACAATGAACTACAAAGAACAACCCTTAGTTGAGAAAAATAACATAAGTAAGTATAGCTTTGGTGATAATTCTCAAATATTTTTCAATAATATTCTTCAAATATCAAGCAAATATTTATCTTTCATCTTGACATTCTCCAAACGATCTCGTCTATACTGAACAGCGAACTGAGCTATTCTAACTTTCTGGCTGCTCTACAATGGTCGACAGCCAGACTGGCGACTGGCTGCCCAACTGATCGCGCAACTTTGCTGCCTCGTCTAATAAGGGCCTTTACATCACAGAATCGCATCAAGTTTTGCATCGCAAATTTTAAATGACAGATTGACAACTCTCATACAACTACTCTATATACATACATACATACATATCCGGTTCCCGTTCCAGTAGGTTCACTGGGTCTGGGTATTAACAAGCCTCCGCCACCTGCTCCGGTCATTCCAAAGCTTTTCCTCCTCAATCTTCAGCCATTGCCGTCCCCTTCGTTCGATCTCTCCTTTCACTCCATCCTTCCATCTTCTTCGTGGTCTTCTTCTTGGGCGCTTATCCACTAATCGCAACTCTTCCATTCTTTTCGGTAATCTTCCTGGATCCATCCTTTTTACGTGCCCGAACCATCTCAAGGTACTCTTAGTGACTCTGTCTCTCAAACTTTCTACTCCCACCAATCTCCTAATTACAACATTTCTCACTCTATCTCTCCTAGTTTTACCAATAATACTCCGTAAAAACCTCATTTCGCCTGCTTGTATTCTACTCCAATCTCTTTCTGTCAAGTTCCATGTTTCTGCTCCATACGTTACTATTGGAAGATAATACAATTTGAACAACAATAACTTGGCTTTCTTGGGTACTTTCCTATCCCATATAAAATTTTCACACTTTGGTAAAAATTACTTCCTTTTTTCAACTACTCTATATACTATGCTTTAATAGAAGGGACTATTGCAAAATCAAACATTTGCTGTGGAATAGTGTATGAGAGATTGAAGAAACGTGAACTCAGCGTGAATGCCACCATTCCACAACACATGTTTTTGATTCAGAGATGAAGATTATATCCTCAAGTTAATTAGTGCTTCCCTTATCATAAAAAATTGAGGGTACAATCTGGGTATATATTAATTACTTTAAGGAATAAGTCGTTCCAAGGGACTCACCAAATTGAATAGTACATTTCAAATGTAAAAGAAATGTAAAGAAATTTGTTTTGAGCAAATAATTATTGGATACCAAAACGCAGGTATTTAAACATTTATTAATAAAAGAAATCCCTGAATGCTCATAAAATTGATTACTCGGGTTGATGAATTATAATAAATAATTCCAATAGAAATTTCCAAATAAATCTCCTTACAAAGTATAGTTCAAGATCATTGTAATTGGAATGAAGTCGTGACAATACTAAAATTATTATTCGTTTCTTAAACTCAGATTACCCGGAAAAGCCACGTCATATAATTAGATTACAAGTTCAATTATGAGTTATTACATTGTCACGAACAGAATTGTAAATGCTTATATACCCGTAATGTTCACCCGTAATGTTTCATTGTTCAATTCTACTAAAATATTCCTGAAGTCTTTCAGAACAAAGCAAATAAGAATTTATTTCATCTCTACCGAATAAAAGGCATTGATAACATTACCAAAGACAATACGGAATTCGATATGTTGTTCGTCCGCGATATTAGACCGTATAATCTCCGTATAAAAGTTTTGTATATTTTTTATTTCCAGTGTCATGATTTCATTCAAATCACATCTTGGCAGTGGCGTAACTAGGAGCTCAGTCTAGAAGGGGGGAAGACCTGTGATGTAGGGTAGGGATGAAGACTCTTGGCTCTACATAATAAACTATGAGCCACCAGAGACCCTCACCACCCCCCCTTCGGGAAAATTTCCCACACATTCAGTTTTGTGTTTGTATTACCATGTACTCTAAGGATTTAGGTGTTTACCCTATTTAAAACTCAGCATATGGGTGAAACCCACCAATTCGGCCCATTTTTCAGTTTTTGGTCAATAGCTCGAAAACTATTCGCCGAATCGAAAACATTGTTCCTATTAACGTTTTTAAGAGAAAAAACTGCAAACTAAAATTTGAAAAGTCTAAAATCACCCCTTATACTTAAAGGGTTCCTATGCATATCTGCCAGCTCTTGATATAGACCTCCAATCATGAAAGGCGAAAATTAAAAAAGGCAATAATTAACAAAAACGTTCAAAATTTGTTCACCCACCCCCCATAATTCAATTTAAACTTAAATTTCCACCCCTAGCTCCAAAGGGGATTATTTTTACAAATTTTTGTAATAGAAGTCTCCAGAGTCCTTATGTTTTACCTGATGAGAAGAAAAATTTCTTAATTATCTCAATATTTAAGATTTTTAATTCCTTCCCCCCCCCCCCCCCCCCCGAAAAAACTGACATTTGAAGAGTAATTCAGAGTTAAAGAGTTCTTTTTTTAAAGTTATTTACCACTTCCAATAAAAAAATTATCCACAAAATGCGTTTTTATTTTAAAAGTCAATTTTTCCAAACGCTTAATTTATCAAGAATTTAGTATAGCCTACACTATTTTACTCTACTAAAAGAAAAAATTAATTGAAAAATCTCAATATTAAAGATTTTAAATATTTTGAACCCCTCTCTCTAAGGCCCCCTTAGTTGGGTTTATAGATTTTTTGTCACGGATTTAACCACTTCTCAAATTGTTGCAATTTCAATTTAAAACCACCCGTCCAAACCATCAGACACTCCAATAATCGGTTGAAAATTGGGCCACCTGAAAAGGATGGGGTATTTTTTAAAATAAACCCTATACACACATCACTGGGCCTAGTTAAAAGAAAAATTGAAAAAAGTATGACAATCGGACAAGGGTTTAGCCGTAATTTAATAACTAAATGACGGACAGACGAAATGCCGAGTGGTCGAGTTAAATACTGTGCCTCACTACGACAATTATTTGACTCATTTAATTCATCGCGGCAAATCCAAATGAAGATGCCCGAATAAAGGGGGTACAAGTTTTGTATGACAATAAAAAAATCAGTTGCATGTTTTTAAAGAGTAGAGGATCTCTATTGGGTTATGATAATAATAAAGTTCCTCTCAGACAATCGCAGTATATTTTGCACAGATTTAAAGGATAAAGGGATAATAAATTTAAAAAAGTTATCATCAGGACAATATTGCGTTTGAACAGTGCAGCTGGCAAGGGAACTAACCATTAGCACGAAAAAATATCGCCAAGTCCTTTGGTGCGAAAGTCCAACTGAGAATAGAATAGCAAACGACCTACATTGGTGGTCCGTGGCAAGTTAATGAGCGGCGTGCGGAGATTTCCCAGTCGATTTATGCTCGCATAGGTCTACATATTATGGGAGAAGAATGTTGTCAAGACTTACTTGACAAACATATTGCGTGTAAAGTGGAATGACAAATCTTAAACATGAATGCGCAAAAATAGATTATTCGTATTAAGTTGTAGGATTCTTATTTTAAGAATGACTTGTTTCTGTAGTTGCAAGCTGAGAAGTTGACAGTTACTTTTGGCATGTGCACGAACTGCAACCGAATAATCATTAGCACCCGAATAACATGTTAAACACAAGGAGTCTCTTTTTTCTGTTCAAACTAAGCTTATAAGTAATTTACAGTTAAGAAACAGTTAATAAAAGCTTACATCAATCTCTACCATAAAAACTTGTAAAATGGTTGATTATTTTTTATGTCGATGAAACATTAAACGTATCAATAATAAACATTAAAGAGATATATAAATAAATAAATAAACGTAAAAAGATAGAACCCATCCACATCATCCGTTCATAACTCCACGTTTATGAATAATAAGTAAGTTGTTGATCCGTGTTAAAATTTTCGCTCTTTATCTGAAGAAGAATAGGCCTGCATTCTGATAACTTAATAACTACACTAACTTACACTATTCCTTGAATCTCATAACATTATGAAGAGCTTACCATATATTTTGATGACAAAAATTTTTGCGTATACTAGATTGGCTAACTATAAATTCACCCCATTGTTTAATAAAACATAGATTTTTGGTAGACCACCATGTTCTCTTGTTTACCATTTGATTAACTTTTTATGATTCATTAACATTGTAGTCCTAAATTAATGTACCGTTACTATTTTCAGATACAAATGGAATTAGTCTGAATAGGATTTATTCTATTCAAATTCATAAATTTATTCAGTTGTGAATTATATGTATAATAGGTGTGCCGAACCTCCAAATGGAAATATTACTTCTAAAAGAACAGAAAAAATATGCCGAATGCCATTTCTCGATGTAATGATGAGGGGCTCTTTTAATTGATTTTGTTGATAAAGCTTAATACTAATATGCTTCTCAGAGGGGGCTATGGTCATGGGGATTGATGTTCTAACTTTCCCGCTTCCAGTTCCTTCTTCTCAATTTCACTGCGATAGATTAAACAATGCGAATTCATTCAGAATTGTCTATTTGACAAGTAAGTCCTTTTGTATAAACAGGATTCAATTTTCATTGAAGTATATTTCTACTAGAAAATAATAGTTATTCCATCTTCGAGTATGAGAAGTAGCGTTGAAGCACGGAAGTGATTTACCACGGGCCAGTCAGATAAGATAAGAAAAGAGCGCTTATCAGGTTCAATAGAAAGTTCTCTATCAAGCAGTTCATCTTCGTTTATAACTTCATTTTCGTTCTGATGTGAAATCTCTCACATAAAAGTGTAAAATATGTGATATACAAACATCCAAACACTGATAAAAAATTATTTAAAAATCTAATTATTGCTCAGTGACTTAATTTCGAAGATTAATGTTGCATCAGATTTCAGTTGTGCTTTAGGATACGACCAGATAGGATTACTTTACTCAATTTATTTTTATAGTTATAGCGATGAAAATTTTCAAATTGGACGTAGCGTTTGTTTACGATCGCGATTCGATCGTAACAAAGTCTCAGAAATCTTGTAGAGCAAGCTTAAAGTTGACAAAACCGAAAACTGACATTGCTGAGCAAGACTGATTTTGTGCTATATAGTGTATAATATAGTGCTAACAGCCTGCTCTCGCCAGACCACATCAGAGCCGTCGTTGATTGGTCGAATGGCAGTAAACCAGAATGCGAATCTACTTTTCCCCGGAGTTTCAGTCTAGACACAATAACAAAGTTTATGCTTTACAACTTCTTCCGTTTCGCTTGGTTGCATCGACAAACCTATCTACTTCCCGTTCAGTCAATGCTTTTTCTTGAAGCCTTTCAAGGATTGCCCAAACCCAGCAACAAAGCTCTGACTGTACGCATCAATTTCTCATCCATGAAATCACTCAATCTTTGTTGGACCCTCCAAGTGAGCAAAACGTGTATCACACACACACACACATACACACATAAACAAATCAAAAATCATAAGGATTTTAAAAAGCTGCTTGGCCTGTTTTTTATTAGTACTGTATACACACTGTTAATATCGGCTCTAAATGGGCTAAAACATCAGGGAGTAGAAAAAACGTATGCTTGTTTCTAAGAGAAAATTGAAGCTTTGTTGGAATTTATCGTACAGTGAATAATTATCAAATTTGAATTCATAAATAGTTATAATATTAAAATTCATAATAGAATTATGGTAGTGATATCAAATTACTAGTTTCAATTATGATAGTGGATGATATTTCATATAGGCTCTGATGCGCCTAGTGTAGCATGGGTTCACTTCAGTGACTGATCCAGAAAATATGTTTGGGGTGGCTATTAGCTATTGGTTTTCGGGGGTGGGTCGGGGGGGGGGGGGGTTTGGTTGGGGGTAGAGGAGGTTTAAAAGTGTACTTTATCCCACGATTTTTTAAAGCTTGACTGTTAATTGAATTTCATAGTCATTCCCGAATTATAACTGTTACTTCATATCATTGGAAAAAGAAATACCCTTACTTTCAAGGAGGGCCCACCTGTAACTCAAGCCCTGTCTTTTTGGGAGGGGTTTAATTATGAGAGTAATTTTTTTAAGGGTTTTCATTTTAAACTTTTCTTTTATTTCAATTCGTGATTCAACAGTTTTTTCGAGAGCCCGTTTCCCAAACACATAATTCCATTTTGAAGAATATTTCATATTTGATCTTTCCATTTTGAAGAATATTTGATCTTTCAAAATGGAAGAACAAATGAGCTAGAAAGTTTTGATAAACTGTACATTTTTCAATAAAATAATTGTTTGCCTGGTTTCAGTTTTGGACAAACTCTGTGTGTAATGTAACATAAGATCAAGTCACGACAGCTTTAATTGTCTTTTTTATTGAATAGAATTCCACCACTCTAAAGAAAGGGGGTTCCAACGTTTCTGAAAGATCAGTGTTTCCTCTATATAAACATAGAGTCTGGGTCTGGAGCTCTGGAGACCCCTCCCAGAGAATGTTCGAGAAATAACTCCTCCAAAACATCATTTTAAGTAGTTTCAGACCCATAGCAAAGAGTGAGATTGGAAAGGAATTTGATCACAATGCAGCTAGCGATCGCTGGTTTGTCGACCACTGTGATGGACTGTTGCACTTTGATAGGTAATATTGTAGTTCCTAATGAAAAACTATTTAATAAAAAATACAATTGAAGCTGTCATGTCTTGATTTTATGTTACACTACTTCAGAGTTATTTTCGTCAAAAACCGTATCAACTCATGAATTTTGGGGGCTTCAGCCCGTAAGCCTCTCCCCCCCCCCCCCCCTCCTTAAATCCGCCAATAGTATGGGTTGTCATTCACAGAATTCAGTATTCTAAATAAATTGTCAACTCTTGATTCATTTTGATTAGTAATAATCTACTGATTGCGTACAAGCTTGAAATTTTCTTGTATATAAAATTTAAGGAATTCACGGACGATCTAATTTAAAGCTGACTAATTTTAGAGTGAGATTTTTACTATTAATTGATGAAAAATTGAACAATTTATTTAGAACTTATATCAATCATATTGATTATAATCACATAGTACTAGAAAGTTCAGAATAAAGAATTCACTTTAAAACAAATACATACGTTCTCAAATGTTTAAAGAGAGTACCTATTCACTTCATACATTCAAACTTAAACTTACGTTCAAAATTTGTTCACTTTTGCTCCTTCCGAAATTTTATTGAACAGCTGAAAACGATGTGTGTGAAACGAGCCGTAGTGTACATATTTAACGTCTTTTTTTAACATAGATTCTAATTTTATTATTAATAATTTAGTTTTATTCAGTATTGCTAATTTTTCAGTAGAATTTCGGATGAGAATGACCTACTTCCTTTCAAAGCATGGCATTTTGCAATTTTTGAAAGATAATGCTGGAGTAATGAGAAAAAAATACAGAAAAAAGTTATTCCTAGGCGGGTTTTCCTGATATAATCAAACCTTACCCAATGTCGTGAACCTGAGAACGGCGAATATCCTTCAACTCATTCAATAATATATTGTTTCTACAATATTTGGCTCAAATATTCGTCGACGATAAATAAAAAACAGTTCACCATATTTTTAGGAACATGACCTTTTAGTTACGAAACCTATTGAAATTTTCATCGTAGGTTCAGGTCAAATAAAAGCATAGAACGAATAGGCTAGAACAAACTAATATTTTAGTTTTCATGTATAACCAAGGGTACGTGGCAGTGACGTACCAAAACAATAAAGCAAAGACACAGTGGCGTAACTGTGAGGGAGGAATCAGGGGGATAGATCACCCATAGACAAAAAACTTTTGGAATTTTAAGAAGCTTTGAGAGACAATTTAGTCAAAGAAGATGTCTGGAATCGCGAAAAATGTGGTTTTAGAGGGATTATTCTTTCAAACAATTTCTATTAGAGTGGAGTTCCCTCAAACTCCCCTTTAAAATAAGCCTAAATTTTCAAATACTGTACGGTGCTTCAATCCCAAAATTTTGGGGATCAAAAATAGCAGTGTACATCTACTTCAAGTAGACTTGCTTTAAATTTTTTTCATTAAAACAATGATAGTCTGTATATCATTGATTGGTAATGACGTAAGAACTGAAATTTACTTTGACACATAACGTGGGTTAAAATGTTAACATAGATGGATTGATGACTAGAATCGCTAAGAATGTACTTCAATAGGAATATTTTCCAAAATAATTACCTCTCAATCCCACGTTTTAAAATAAATTAGTCATAACCTATATTAAGTTTACTATCCAAATGAAGCTACTATCCATATAATGAACTACGATGCATTGAGGTTGAGAAGGGAAACATTCCTGGAATATTTTCCTTTTAAATCTCAGTCCCGATTCAACATGCTTGCTGTGGCATCATATGTTCAGGAATGTTCGCTTTCTTTAGCTCAATAGATGCATTTAGATCTGGTAAACAAAATGGCTATTTCAACTCATTTTGTCAAAAAATTGGAATGTTTTCCTTTTTAATCTCACCGATTCAATTGTTAGAGGATAATTACCACTTTTCCTTTACTATATTATAAAATATTCACTATATTATATTAGTATAATGCCTAGAATTCTCTCCACACACTGATCTCCCCCATATCACTAACCCCCTAAAGTAAATTTTGGAGTCGGCGTAGCCGAGTTGGCTTATCGCTGGTCTGATAAGCCAAAGGTCCTGGGTTCGATCCCAGTTGATTACAAGATATTTTTCTCGAGCCACTCCCGTGTTTCGGAGGACACGTTAAGCCGTCGGTCCCGGTTGCAAATAAAAAAAAAAACAGTCGTTAAAAAAACGGCGAGGTGGAACTAAGGGTCTCCCCACCACGAAAATCCATACGAATTTACTTACTAACCCCCTCCTCAGACCGACCTCCATACACCACTGTAACGTGGTTATAGTTTCACTATCATTTTTGACTCATTTTTTCTCACTCACTTCATCGAAATTTGTGACTTCTCTTTCTTAGCTAGTTCATCACTATGCCTCACATATCACAATTATGAAGGCTTTTTATTGAATAAAAATAATGATCGTTGATTTAAATTCACTTGAAGTGGAGGGGACATGAGAATTCTCAAGTCGAATCTTTACCAGTTTCCACATATTTCGTACACGTTTTCTTTTCTGTATATGTTCAGCTGCACAATGTGCACAGAAATGGAAAAGATCCACATAGCAATCCTTTCAAAAGGACCTTAAAAATAACGTTTAATTGATTTGCATTTCATCCTATGTAGGATTTATTGATAAGGTGGAGCCCAAGAAAACAGTAGTATTGCATAATGGTAGTTAAGAGCCAGCCGTACTGCAGCGAATCCACTCTCCTGTTCTGTATTTAGACGACATTGTTCCCATGGCAGAGGCGCTGGGAGCTGAAGTGGATGAATGGATAAAAAGCGGTCGCGACAGGCGACTAAGTTGCTTGCAACGACAAGCTTGCTTGAATGCTTTGGGCTCCGGCCAAATTGCGTTCACCTTTACCCCCAGCTACCCTCTTAGAGCCCACCCCACCACCCAACCACATCAAACGTTTCAAGGACAAGCTTACAACTTTGAAATGCAAAATCGCAAAGCCGTCGACTGTATGGCCAATTACGGGCTGTATTTATTGGCGGCATCGTAATAACAATAATAATAACAACAAATATGTAGCATAATCCTTTGAATGCATTTTCCAGGCTGGGACCGTATCGTCTTTCGATGTATCTTTATAAAATGCTCGCTTCATTCCACTCCACCAACAATCTTAATTCTTTCCTCTGCTCTCAAGGTGTTGTCCTTTGAAAAAATCAGCAGATTGTATTGTCAAGATTAGAATTCAAAACGGCCCCATGTACCGCTGTATTGAAATACATTGTGCTTTGCGGGAACTTTCATTTGTACAAATGCAGCCGATTAACTTTTTTACATCCGAACATTTTGCAAAGGTGAACTCCATAATAGAAAACCTGTTTCTGGCCCAAGAACAGCAAAATGTGGATAGTTGCCACATGCAAATTAAATGTGATAAAACGATCTGCACGGCTTGACACTTGCGAATATTCTCATAATATAGCAGAATATAGCTTTCAAAGAATATTTATGTTTTCTCTTGTCCATAAACAATGGATTATCCATTATGGATAAGATAAAGAGTTTATCTATTTAAAATGGAAAATTGTTAGCAGCGAGAAAGTTAAATGCGAAAAATGTGAATGTACTTGCTTAATATATTGAGTGTTAACCAGCGTTCAAATTACTTGTCAGTTTGCTCCGAAAATATATAATAACTCCAGGAAAACACAAATTATTCCAGTTGAAAACACTCTTTGCCGGACTAAGGTTTCTGGAAGATCTAAAAACCAATAAATAATCAATTTGAATCAATTGGAATTGGAATTTACCTATTTCGCGTTAAAGAAACTTCTTAATTCCCACTATCCTTCCTTTTGAAGGTCACAGCTGGTGACTCTCAAAAACGTTCACTTGAGTTTTTTGATTTTTGTCCACTTGATTTTTAAAACTGTTCCAAATTTAGATGCAATGAAATTGAATTTAATTGAAAGTATTCTCAAGATATTAATCGGAAAAATGAAAGAAATTGGTGTCCTACAACATTTTTGTGAATACTGACATAATAATAAACTTATTCAATTGAATTGCAAGACAACTGTGAGAATTTTTACCAATTTTAGTCTCCAAAACATGATTTTAATTGATTGAAGAGAATACATCTTTATTCATCCACTCCTGACATTTTGATAGCAGTCTTAAATAGTTTGATACAATAAAGCCTTATTATTAAGCCAATGAGAGTATTATTTGACACATTTATTCTGTGAAAGGGTATTTGGCTGTGAAAGGTAATTTGAAGCAGATCCAGTAGGATAGATTTCCTGGAAGATTCTCTTGTTTTTGAGAATGTCTCCTGCCATAGATAAACAGACTTTTAAAAAGAGTATATAGTCTGTGCTTCTACTGAGTGTTGATACTGCAGTATGACATAAAAGCTGTACGGGCAAACTATGTAAACTCCGTTACAGAGTAACTTGAATGCAGAGTAACTTGAGTACTTGAATGCCCATGTACAGTAATCTTAATGTTTCTTTTTTTCTTTTTTGAGGATGAAGCCCACATAGGTCTGAGACCTGTGCGAGGGTAATGAGTTGGATAATGGTGATTTATGAGTTGGACCTACAGTTTTAGGTGGGTTCCGAACCACCTTCTTCTTCTTGACTTCTCACTCTACTTGTTTCAAATAGGTTATAATTCACAACTCTCACAACTCTAATCGTCAATCATCTGTAGAGTTGTAGGCGATGAAAAGCGATTATTGAGAACTCCAAATTAGTTTTTCAAAATTATGTCAGCTTTTCTTCTGTAAAACTTGTAAATAGTCAGTCACAGTGAGCATAGGGCTGAAGTTACTCATTAATATCCTATTATTCACTGGATTGTATTTTAAATTGTTTGATATTCTATTAAATATAAATTATATGTAACGGTATTTTATTTAGTTGTCGAGTGTAAAAAAGATAATCAATAGTGATACTCAATGCTGATCCTTAAAAATAAAAAATTGTATTATATTTTACGAAGTAACAGACATGGAAACTCGCAAGAAATCAAAGAGTTATCAGAAAAATATTCATTCTTTGAGAAAATAAGGTTGTTCTCTATCGTGAACTGCAGATGAGTAAAATAAGAAATAATGAATGAAATAATAGCCGAGGTCGCATTTAAGGTAAATGTATATTGTGAATGCGATAGGCATTTAATAAATATATTTTATAGGCATAAGAATTATTGATCATTACGACAAACTTACCTGGCAAACTATGATCTATAGACTCATTACATAACCCATAATTTTTTCTAATGACATCATAATGTCTCACTTTTTCTAGAATAGGACATTGGGAAATTAAAATAGCACAACTCAATTTATTTTAATCATTTTCCAGTATTATTCTAATCAATTATTGAATCGATAATCTGATATAAACTATCGTTCATATTTCTGAGTAGCATACTTTTCTGGAAATACGTTATATTATAATAAGACACCAACGTTCTCCGCAATATAACGTTGCGAAAATGATGCCATAAAATCATCTCCAGGTATCTGCTTGCAAAGGATGGAATCCGAGGTATTGAAGCTAGGAAATACACTACTGTGACAAATACTCAAAATTTGAGGAATACACTAATGTATTTCCGCCTGAATCATCCCAACTAGATGCTCCAGTCAATTAAAATTCAACATTCTACACAGGAAATTTTCGAAACATTCTTGAAATTTTGAAGCTCGTAGTTCCATTTCTACATTTAATTAATTGTAGGTATCTTACAGATATCCTGCTATTCTGTATCGGGTATCTTGCTTCTTCTGTATCACAATGAATTCAATTTTTATGTTAGCGATCTGAATAATAGAGCAGGAATTTTGATTAGTTCAACTCTTCCCTACGTAAGTAAATTCCGTGCTTTGAAAGTTATGAGCACGAGTTCTTGCAATCCATGTTGAATCTTGATTAACTATCAGTCTCTCATATTTTGTAGTACTGCCGATGAAGTGCCTAAAGCAGCCAATTTGTTACATTTTATTCTTGCTGAAAACGAGTTCTATTAAGAATACTTAATAATCATAATTCAATAAAGACTTCACTTGTATCCTAGGAGAATAATGAGCCATAAGAGTGTAATGATGAAAAAATCCAATTTGCAGCACAGAAATAAACATTGAATGTTAAGGCTGTTAACACAATTATAACACTGACATGTTGCTTTTTCTCACATAATCTTTATTCACGCCCACATTACACTTACGAATTCTTGAAGTATTGTAGTTGGAATGCAGATTTTCATAAATACATTTTTTTTAAGCCTAACATACCTTTAATTTTTCTCCCAACGATTCTTGAACAACATGGAACCAATATTTAGATTTTGTTGTTTATAAAACCAAACAACATCATAATATATTCAAAGCTTTATCATTCAAATTGCTTAATAAGCTGAACAATCACCTTGATGATGCTGTTAAGAACAACAAAGAATCACTCATCAAGTAGCATTGCTTCGAAACAATTATTATTTTCGAAACTGCAATACATAATAAGTCAAGAAACAGTAAATCCTCGTCCTCCATTCAAATATATGAAATATCGTGAGAGAGTAATAATTTACTCTTGTGCTATTAGTATGTTAATATTGAAACTTGAAAGTACTGTAAATTATGTCAAAGAAGTTTGTTCCCCTGATTTATCCCTCATATCTTTTAATTTAATTATATATTCATCCACATGGATCATACTCACGCAAAGGTAGATCGGTACTTGTACAATAGTAGGCTTAGTCAATTAGGAAAACAGGAGAATTAGAGTGACAAAATAGATACATTAGATTTGAGTCTACTTTGAAAAATCAAGATTCAATGTAATTAAATATTAGTTATCTTTTTTGAAGATGTGACAAAGACGAACTTTATTATTTCATTCAACGTTTTTTAATAAAACTTTTTAATTCCAAACTAGATTCAAACAATTGGTGTGAGGAGAATATCGAACTCATGTTGGAATAGATTTTCTTACTTTATACATGGAACAAGAGAGAAATAGAATAGAATGGAATAGTTTAGAGAGAGGGAGCACTTCCCAAGCTACAAATTGTCGAAGAGAGAGGGAGTGATACCGACAGACGTCTTTTTCTCTTTCGAGTCAGCTCGCGACATTCAACAGGTGGCCCAAACTTCACAGCCTCTTTCCTCTCACCACCAACTACCCCAACCACAATTTGCACGGACAAAGTCAATTTGGCTCAAGTCCATTGCTGGGATGCGCTTGCCCACTCCATTAAACCAAGAATCCCAAGTGTTTGAAAATAGCATAGGCCTACATAAAAACCTTGTCATTACTGGGCATAGCTGATCGGGAAGTTAACTGTGTAATATCAAAGAATCTTATATCATGACATGACATGGCCGTAAATTTCAACATCGTACTGACACGTAATATGTTGCAGGAATCAGGAATCAGGATGCAGTATGAATTATTGATTTATTATTAATAGAGTTTTCAGGTCAAGATATGTATCAAGACATCCATTGGGATGTTCAGTTCACTTATAAACATTGTGAAAATATGTATGAGCACACCTGAACATTGGGAAATGTTAAAAACTGAAAATAGTTTATTAAATTTTTGTGTAGATCTAATAATTTTTGCTATTCAAGGGAAAATGTTTGTAGAGTTAAACGCCATTTTCTGTATATTGTGGACTACGGTTGCTATATCACTCCGCCAACCAGTTCCGTGGATAATCGTATAAATCGATAAAGATAATTTAATTCTGAGGAATGGAACAAGTTAGTTGAAATTAATTGTTTCACTATTCGACTGACATGCAGAATTTAGAGTTAAAAAAAAATGTTGATAAAAAAAAGCATAACATGTTTTCGAGCTGAAGCCCATCATCAGTGCCTGGATGATCTTGCAGGTCTCTTGGCAGCTCTGTCATTGAAACGTTTGGCGCTTGGCGGGAATTTCAGATGAATGGGGAATTAGCTTAAGAAGATGGTTGAAAAGTGTGTGCAGTTTGAAAGTGATTTGTTCATTTTATTATGTGCTTTGATCCAATTATGTGTCTAAAGATATCAAAATGCTCAAGAATGTTTAGTTTTGGGTATTTTCTGAGTCTGTATAGACAGGTTATAGTCCAGGCACTGATGATGGGCTCTAGCTCGGAAGCATGTTGTCTCATGTAAGAAACATTTCATTTCTAATTAACTTGAAATCGTTCTGCATGTCAGCATGTCTGCAAGTCGGAAAGTTATAAAATGTCAACTATTCTACTCGCAGGTCACCATGGATTATGGACAAATTCAATGAATAAATTAGAAATCATGGATTGGGCGAGAGTGTCAATCACTTCAATTTTCTCATTTCAATGAGATTTGCCTTTTCCAGAACAACCGTTGTTTATATAGTTAGGAATTTATTAGTTATTAAGTTATTTAGTTTTTATCAATTTAAATGTCAACGCAGTAAACATAAAATTCATTGTCAAAAAAGTATCAAAATGGCATAATTCGAAAATACGAAAAAATTAGCAGTTGTAAATAACAAAAAATAATGATAAGCTTGTCTCTTTTATTGGTTGGAAGTCCTTTTTGGGTCTGGGAAGACCGAATAGTTGCAACTCGCCGTTTGAGCAATGTTCTGAAAAAACACGGTAGGCCAACAATTCTAGGTGGATTCCGAAATCACAAGTAAGTAATAAATAGCTGGTAACATCGATTGTCTGCAATAACATCAAGACTATGCCTCTAAATTCATTATTTTCGGAGAAGAACTTCGACGGTAAATTTTATATCAAGTAAGAAAATGGCCCGGATAACTAAAACTGAAAAAATAACATTTATAATTTATTGCATGAATTATATTGCAAGTTTTTTTTGCAAATTTAGAAGATGGCTGACTGAATTCCTGCGATGTACTGTTGAATGATTAGTGTGACAAGTTCCAGCTGTCAGTGAGGAACTCATGCTGTTGATAAGTAGGCCTAGTATGAGTTATCGTAGCAGACTACTGACAGCCAATCAAAACAAGGTCAGCTAATGAAGAACCGCCTGCATTTTTATTCAAAAAATACTTCAACTAGTGGATGCACAAAATGTCTCATAAAAATGCGGATAACGTTCTTCTCAAGTATGACTTACGGGCTTGCAAAAAAGGCAGCCAATGACTTAAATGTGCAAACTGATAAGGCTTGGATGATGTCTGGTCAATAGGTCAGAGTAAATAAATCAGAAAATACAAAAGAAATAAAAAGAGACGTTAAATAAAGAAAGGAAATGATGAAGATTCAAGGATCATGCGGAGAAATTGATTGAAATGTTCACATTAATTTATTGAGGTGAGCATAGAGGAATAATGTAAAAGAAGCAGCTGGGTAGCTAACAGTATCAAATGTACCAAAAAGCGCATTCTATGAAAGGAATCAGTTATTGTTCTTCTCCAATTTAATGAACTCAATGAAGATTCTAGTAGTACTGCAATTGGTTTAAGAACATCTCATTCTAAAAAAATTTGCAAGATTTTTCCATTAATTTAGAACTGTTTCTGTAATCAAAATTCTGGAGCCTGTAGCATAACAATTTACATTTTTTCATGATGAAGAGGTTGAAACTTTGCGTGGTTTATGAAATGGATGATTGCACAAAATATGACGGGCTGAACGGGAATCGAACCGGTGAACGTAGGAGAAGGGTCCTGTCGCTCTAACAGAGAGTTATCGCCGAGCTCTAATCGATTGCATCACTACGATTGTCAAAGATTACAGCTCTCGAGTAAAAACTTGTATTATATTTCGCAGTAATTACTAGAGCAAGTACTAATAAACTTCGTTTGTAAATTGAAATGCGACATTTCCTTGATCTTTAAGACTTATTCATTGAAAAAAACCTGGAAGGTTTAACACAGTACAATAGTATCATCTCTAGTTTGGGGAGTAATCATATGAAATATGATTGCTCCCTATTATTCACTATTCACTGTTGAATATGTCATTGATGGATGAACAAAATGTTTAAAAACATGATAAAATATGAAAGTGTTAGATAAGGCAAAATGTATCAAGAAAACAAAATGAAAGAAAGAAATATGAATTATTTATATAGATTTAGAGTGAAAATGGCTTCTAATGAATGGGGTTTTTTGTAGATTAACACAGTAGATCAAAAAATATTATCAATTATTGGAAAACCTGAATCTGCTATTGAATAAATTTTGATTATGATGTGATGATCATGATGTTTGCTATTCAAATTATCAATACTAGTATATTTCAAGTTAATAGAAATTCTTGAATATTTTTTCAGAATCTCGGAGTACAGAATCAGTTATAATCAGACTAAAGTTAAAGTTCAGAACGTGTTAAGCGGCTCAGTACTTCAGTAAATGTCATTGTTTAGTGCAGTAAGTAGTCGATTTATGGCTAGTTGCTTTTAACGCTGAAACCCTGTCGAATTGCATTAAGAATAAAATTTAGATAAGTTGGCCAGACAGCCAGACTCTTCGCCAAACTACTAAACGCAACAATATCTTAGGAGAAACACTTTCTAAAAATAACACCATAAAGTGGAATTAACAATGAGGGAGACTTACTTTCATTGCCAACTTAAAGATTACATGTGATAACAAATCACTTTTCTTTCAGAACATAATTGATAATACTGCAAAACAAGACAGTTTTTAATTTACACGAATAATTCGTAACAATGTCAGACAGATTGGTAAGATAAAACTAGTATGAGAGGGTTTTAACAATTATCTCTTCTTATAAATAATTCTAATTATGATATTACAAGATAGTGGGATAGAGGCATGTTTTTAGAATAAATATATTCAAAGAATTTGCATAAAAGCATTTATGCGAAAATAAAGCTTGTAAATATTGTGAAAATATTATTTTTAGTCAAGTAACATGAACGTGATAGTGTTCACAGATTAAATAGATGATGAGAGAAAGCTCTAAGTATGGGATGACAATATGTTGTAGCTTTTCTGCATGAAGTAGATGATATGAAATAAGCACAATGATATGTGAGCTCAGCCTCAATATTTTCCAATCTGTACTATTTTCAAATAATTTTGAGTGCATTTTTCACATACTTCTGTAATTCTAAGTCTCAATGCTGTCAGTACTATTTATATGGCTTCCCTGGATAAATAAAAAAAAGATTGCCATTTAAATAAATATGTCGAATATTATGATGAGAAATCTGAAGGGATGATACAAGATACTGACCCCAACAAAAATTAAAAACAAAATGAATAACTTGTACAAGTGGTGTTTAGCTGGGTCCCTGGAAATGCCATCGATGAGAAGTTGATTACACCAGTGATTATCAGTGATCATTACTTTACCAACCTATTTTAAATTTTGTCGTTCTTCTTTGACTTAATAATAATAATTTTTTCCATGTTATTCTTGGATTGGAAATACAGAAAGGTTATGATATTGCTCAAATTAAAATCGCTTTCTCTACGAATAATCCAGTTACACAATAATCGCTTTTACTTTGAATAATACTTCAATGATAATAATTATGAAATTTGCCAATATAGACATAAAGTAACTCAATTCCAATTTCCATCCAAAATGCAGATCAATCTAAAGTAAAAATTTATCTTTATCTTGATTAAATAATATTTAGAACTAATATATTAATTTTTTAAACGAACAAACTAGAAGACTAGATTCCAATTCAGACTTGAAAAGTTTAGAAGAATAATTCTACTAACAATTATTATTTTCAAAGAGAGTGTTAAGGGGAGCAACGTGTTTAAATCGGTGTAGTGATGAAAATAGTTTCTACTTTACTACACAATTATTAAGCTTTTCTTCTCTTCAACCATTCAAAATCTGAGCTTTCAAAACTCACATTCAGTTTTCGTAATGCATGAGATCTTTGTAGACAAAAAATTGTGGTGATTGAAATTACTATTACCTCAGTTTTTTCGAGATTAAAATCAAATTTGAGTATTAGTAGAACTTATCACATAGATGGTTGCTTCTTACAATATTCTGATGATTGATTCAATGATTGGTGATTAATTCAATTAAAAGTTTGTTTCCAGACAGACAGCATATTGAGTTCTCGGCGAATCCAATCTGAGAAAGATAGAAGATTCCAAGAACATCCTAAAGCTAGAAGAGGTACTGTAGAATCAGAAGAGAGAAGAAAGACAGCATTGGAGAGAGTTAAGGAGTACTGGAAAAAGCGGAAAGAAGCATCCATAAACAATGATTCAACATACCCAAAGTGGCTGATTCGAAAAAAAATAATAATGATGTATATATAATATGACATTTTCTACTTTTCTACTTTTACCGTGCAGATTCATATTTCATCAATATCAAATCGCTTGTCAACATGAAATTATGATGCTTCAGAACTATGGCGAGTCCACGCTTATTTATTTGGCCGCTATTAGCCGTGAGCAACTAGCTCGGCAACTGAGCAAGCAATCGATTGCCGGTGGAGTAGCCGGGAATTGAATCAAATGGGAGCCATTAGCCGTGAGCAATCGGTTGCTGAAGTGAAAAAAGTTTTCCATGCAGTTGCCGGGCGAGTCGAGCCCCGGCAACTACGCGAGCAACTGTTTTAGTCTCCCTGCCGTCGGGGGGCATTGGAGTATATGGCGCCTATTAGCCGTAGGCAACTAGTTTTGGGAAACTGACTGCGTGCGCATGCGCATCACCGATCTGTCTACCCTAAACAAACCCGCTCAGTCTCATCTGTCATTCGTGTCTGATGCAGGTGAAGTGTTAACTTAGTTTACTATTTAAGTTTTTATTATTAGTGTAGGTAGTTATTATTAACTAATATTATTATATAGTATTATTATATTTATAATAATATAAGTTAATTATATAATAAAAACATATCATAATATATTAATTATTTAATTTAATAATTTAAATAATAAAATAATTTATTACAATTATTATAATTATTTTTATAACTATAATAATTATAATTATTTTTATTGTAATTTATAATTTAAAATAATTTTAATAATTTAATTTTTATTTAAATCGTGTCTGATGCAGGTAAAGTGTTAACATTGTTTACTATTTAAGTTTCTATTATTAGTGCAGGTAGTTATTATTTGCTACTGTTATTATAGAGTGTTATTATAATAAAATTATATAATTAAAATATATAGTAATATATTAATTATTTAATGTAATCATTTAAATAATAAAAAAAATTATTATAATTATAATAATTCATTTTATTATTATAATTATTTTTATTATAGTTTACAATTTAAAATAATTTTAATAATTTAATTTTTATTTTATTTAATTTCAATTATTTATTATTATGATATATTAATATATAATTATATATAATATCATAATAATAATAATATTATTGTTATTATTGTTATTATTATTATAATGAACTATTATTATTATTATTAACAGGTTATCTGCAGTTGCCGAATGAGTTGCTCAGCTCTGTTGCTCAACTGGGAGACTGGCCCGGCAATCAGTTGCCGAGCTCGTTGCTCACGGCTAATAGCGGCCTTACACTCCCACTCGATCTCGTTCAAGAACTAGTTTTTGACCACCATAACAGATATCTAGTTATCATGGGAATAGTTTGGAGATCTGAGAACCATAAATACATCTATTATTTATTATTGCTGTCCCAAACCTATGACAATAAGTTTAGAAACTGTCCAATTAGAATTTAAAAATATGTGGATAGCCTGTTTAAATGTGAAAGCCATACATAAAGCTACTCATTATTAATAGATACTATAAACTACGAGAACAATAATAATTATTGTTGACATAGGCCTAATTATTTTTTTCATGCACAACCAGTGTAGGCCTAATCAAACTTTCAACACGCTGGAGCAGAACTTGAAAGTCTCCATCGATAAAACTGCTCTCAACGTGATGTAGAGCTTCATGTAGAAATCATTCTCGAGGATTCTAATGATAATCTCTTGAGATGATATTGTATTTGTTATAAGCGGTTATCAGAGATTTTGAGCAAGTTAAAAATTAAATGTTCTGGGATTTCTAGTTCCATATTGTTGACTAATATTGCGTTGTTAATATTGACTTTTTATTGTAAATATTTTATTGAAATTGAGTCTCCATGACTCGAAAACGTTTGGCCTGAGTGAGTAGAAATATTATTCATTCATAATTAAAATTGACTGAAAGTCGTTAAATTTACAATCGAAAGTCAATTAAAAATGTTAATTCTTTTTCATAGAAAAGAGGTAAATAATCTTATCTGTTACAATATTTTTCAAAACATCTCGTCCCCATTTTCAACTCTAAACTTAAAATGATTGATGTCAATCTATTAATATAGAATCGATTTTTGATATTGTTAGAAATTTTTTATACACTTTCACATTATTGTAATAAATCTTATACTTAATGACACCACTCGTTGCTAATTCTTTTAGCAACGTGAATCCAATAAAAAATTGCAGATAGTGTACAAATCAAACAAAATCAGAGAACCACGTGGCATGAAGAAGTTTTCCAATTAAATTTGCGAGAAACTTTCGAAGTGAATGATTGGATTAATTTGAAATTTTCCGAAAAGTGTTTCAATTCTTACAAAACATCAATGCCATCGGGGAAGATCAACTTTTTCAATAATCATGCCGTACTGCAAGTGCCTTCGCTGATCGCCTTGCCAACTTATATTTTCTATTGCATCCTCAAGGAAAATGGAATACAGATTGAAAGGTACAGTAACCTTCGTTTCAGTTCGTGTTACAGAATCATTACTAATTGGAACCGTTCTTACCATTTCGAAAATTATTAAAAAGCTGTATTTTGAAGATATTTTAAAGTTTCCTTTAATTCTGCTGAACAATCCTGGAGTAAACAAACTTTAATTAAAAAAATTATGAGAAAACTGTTTCTGTTGACATTTAGACATCAGAAAATGTTTCACTTCTTTCATGTTATCGTTCATATTGATGACTAAAGTACCAAGTTTTGAAATAGTCTCATAATTCTTAATCGGAAAAAATTTATGTATCCCGTGTTCCCAAAACTAAGTTCCTTGTATATTTTGTAGATACATAACAATAAAACTAATAAACTGAACCAATAAACCAAGAGCTTCAACTGGTTTCCTAGCCCATCCTTAGACCTAGTAGATAAACTACAATCACCTTTTAAACCTAGTACGTATTACCATAGACGAACCATCAAGATCAATATCCCTGATCAATGGTATTACCTAACCGAAGACTGATTGCTAGAACAATTAATTCTAAGTTGTTGAAACAGTAATAATTTTAAAATTCAAATTAGAAGTTGTAACTGAAAGTTTCTGGCGATTTCGACACCAAAATTTCTACCTCTATCTAAACCAGCTTATAGAAGAGTTACCTAATATGATTCGAAAATCTACTAATGATCCTATATCTAAAGAAAGGGCCTATTTAATTATTTGCATTAGGCTTGTCATTCAAGCCTACAAAATGTGAATTAAATACAAAACGTGTCATGTGAGCTGTTTGTATCAAATTGGCCTACGCTACATCAGAAGAGCAGATAGATTTTTCCTACAGTGACCCGAAAAAGTGCCTATTTTTGAACTAACTGAAGCACGCAAAATAGTCTATTCCTGCACCAATGCGGGAAAGTAAATTCCAGTGCGCGAAAGTACTTTTCCGCACTCTAGATTTGCAACCTAACAACACAAAATAGTGAGCATGTAATACGCAGGTTCCCTATTCTAAATTAAAAAATAGGTTGGCTACTCTACTTCAGCTACGAAATATAGTCAGCTGTAGTTGTTGAAATCGATTTGATTTGAAGATAGGTTATGTGAGGAATTGTCAGGTTATGTATGTCCTATTTTGTTCTGTTTAAATTACTTTATACATTACTGTTGGAAAAATTTAATGTGTAATTCGAGTGCAAAGTATTGTTTCTGCAATCAAGAAACTTTTTTCACTATGATAAAAACTGTTTCTGTGCAGAAAAATGCCACTTTGCACTCTAGTTACACAAATAGCTATTTTCGGAGTCGAAATAGTGACCAGCGAATTCTTCACTTACCCAGATTAAATTAATGTTCTGCAAGCATTCCAAAAATATTGAAGTCAACTATCGTGGCAATACTCTGTTCATTCTTGGTTTTCAATAACTGTAGGAGCGGTCACAGTATCTTCAGTATTTTTAGTCATTTCCATTCCATTCGACTTTGGTGTTATGATTATTTTAAATGAATCTTCATGATCTGGGTCCCCAGTTGAGAAATCCTTTGCTCGTCGTAGTTCCGTTTAAACTGGTAACTTGAATTCCAAAATGTAAATGCACTCACTAATCAAAAATGTTTTCTTCACTTCACTTTTTATTCTAATCACTTAATGACAACCTGAAACCTCAAAAATCACTCCAATCATGATCTCACTAGTGAGAGTGAATTATAGGCAGGTGAGTTTTAAACCTGCCATGAGAAATTCATCGATATTGATGTTTAGATGAACCATAATTCAAAAATGTTCACGAGCAAATCCAAAAAGCGTTAATGAACTGAAGATTCATTCACTTATGAAATGGAGACATAGATAGTACCTATGTTTCGGATAGCATTGACATAAAGTTGAATGATTGACATAAATAATATGACATAAATATAGCATTGATTGATGTAGCCCCGAGCTTTTTGTTGGTATCGAGAAACAGCAAACATCTTCCTTCCTCTCTTAGTATATTTTCTATGTCTGATTATATCAGAACATTTGTATTCAAAGTTGTCCAAATCGTTATTCTAAACTTTTATATAATCTGAGACTGATTCGGCTTCTTTCGTTGCACCTTGTTGCACAGTCTATAAAGTGAAGACTGCTTTTATCGGCACTTTTTTGGACAACCGTTAAGGCTTCTCTTCACACATCAAGCCTCATTCTCACTTCTAACGATGTCTTTATCTGTATTTTAATCGAAACATTTGGGTATCCAATCAAATGGTAATGATCGTCTGGAGCGTTTGGAAGTCTCTCCAATAACTTGAATTCTCTTGAAATATTTCTCAGCAACTTTTAATACATCGGACTCTTATACTACACCTACATCTCAGCTCATGTAAAATAATAATCATTTTTATAGAGCCAAGATATTCCCAAGTTTTCCCAATACTTGGAAACGGGTTTAGATTTATTGAAGTTGAATTCAGAACTAAATGAAATATTTCTTCAGCGATGAGGTGTTGCAGAGTTGATATCATTGCTCAATAGAAAAGCTAACGATTAAGATCAATGAAAGTAATAGCTGAAAGATGATTTGAAAACACGACGACTTCAACATTTTATACAATACTAAAGCTTGATTTCAAATCTGGATCTCCTTGTTTCAAGATAAAAACCATATCTGAAAATGTTCGATTTTATCAATCTCTCCACTAATTTAGTGAAAATAGGTAAAACTTTAAATTATAATTCGAGTTCACTCTTTTCATTAACATAAATAGAATTGAGAAGTACAGTAGAAGCGTGCTTCAATTCTCATATCAGAATACACAACACACATTAATTGAATGAGTGATTAATAAATTTTAAATAAATATGGAAACAAGAATCTAGTGAAGTGTATTCCAGAAATACTTACTAAAAAATAAAACACTTGATTTCAAATTTGAGGAAAAATAGATATCCTAAAATAACGTATCATTTCATTGCGAGCATCATGTCATGGAAAACTAGGAATTTCTCCGCTTATTTATATGCATTTTCCCTTCTCTATGATTTAGTCCCCGAAATGGTGAAATGAGACGAAATATTGTTATCGAATAACGAATGGGACAAAATCTCCTTTCTAAGGAATGATAGATAAATCGCTTAAGAAAAGAAGCCACTGAGTACTCTCCGCAAACGATATTTCTCGGCTCATAGTCCACGTGCTCATAACAATACAATGTTTGTATTACTTCTCACTTTTCACATTTAAATTTATTTTTATGCCAATTACGATGATTATTCATTTTTCTTTCATTTTTAGAGTTGCTATTGATATCTTTCTCCTCCCACGTAAAAATCCCCATCAACCAGATTAATACGTCTGTTATTCTTCAAGCGTATTAGTTTTTCCAATAGGGCTGATCTTTTACAAATTAGGCTGGAATGACAAGATCAACATCATGTTCATTTGCAGATTGTTACTACATCACTTGATGAACTCCTTCTAATGTGAGTTTACAGTCTGAGTTGCTGTGTCATTTCTCGAAAGTGGACTGATGAAATTGCTCTCTAAGTTGAAGTTCTCTATGGTGGGATTGTTCTAATCATGTCTGCTCATTTATGCATTTGACATAACGTCGTACTAATGTTGCACGTGTAGATTTTACACTTGGATCCTTGAAGTTTCCCGATAGATTTTTGCCAATTAATCATCTTGAATTCAGAGACATGCCGGAACTCACTTTATCACCAGTTTTCAGCTAGCACGAACAAGTGTACACAATTTGCACATAGAGCACCAATTGAACGATTTCTGAATATTTTCAGTTTAAATAACTTTTGAAGTTTGAAAATAGCAAGATTTTAAATTGATGAGTGTAATAATTATAATAATGATAATAATTGAACGTTCTGAATTATTTCAGTTCAAATAACTATTATAGTTTAGCTAAGTGAGATTTCCAACTGATGAGTGTAATAATAATTCTTATTGTTATTTGTGATAGGCATGAATATTATGTAAATCCGAATTAGAGGCTGCTGCCTCCTTCCAGAACATGTTTTGAACACCATTTGAGCTTTGGTTGTACTAGTTTAAAATATGTAAAATTATTGGAATATTATTCAAAATTATTAATAGATCCAAATATCCCTGATTCAAGTAAGAATTAAAAAGCTTAAATCACTGAATAAAAATTCAAAAACTCATCAACTCTCCCCCTTCCATTAGATCAGTCCCTCAAAAACTTGAAACAGAACGAACGTCTTTTGCTATTCTTCTTCATTCTTCTTTCTTCATTCGACATTCTTCATCTTCTTTGACGTTCGGCGTTTGTGTTTCCTCTTCTTTCTTCAGGAGTCTTCTTCGATCTTGGTTCTTCTTTCGAGGATTCCTCTTCCTTCTTTTTCGTTTTTCGTACGGCGCTCGACGTTGGAGGTTCTTCTTTCTTCGATCTTCTTTCTTCTTTAGTTTCTCTTCTTGCAGCAATTCCTTGTTATCGAGATGCTTATTGAAAGATGATTTATCAGAAGTAAAAACAATAATATAAAACAAAATTCGAAAAAAATCAACGACAAAAAATTGTACTGGAATTTTACTAAATCGATTTCGATGAAACTTTTGTAATTCAATGGCTATTCAATTCATTCAATATTATAGAGATTTAAACGACGAAAAAAACGTTAAAATATCAATAATGATTGTTTTTTTAATAAAAAATGTTTACATTACTTGAAAGATAGTCCAAACTTATAGAAGGTTTATGAGAATAAATAATAGTCTATTAGTTCCATAATAGAATATTTTGTAAAAACATTTTCGAAAATTTAAAAATATGTCAAAAAATGTAGTTATTTCATATCTCGATCAGTAACAAGGAATAATTTCTGGTAAGACCCGAGTCGTAAAACCTAGAAAAAGAAATTATCACTTTATTAAATCCGGATAAAGTTGAAATATTGATTTTAGCTAGGCATTTCAAATATCAGATCCCAGTTTGACTATAACCAAGATCGTCAGGAACTGCGCATACTCACCTTGTTAAAATTAATATAAAGTCATCTAGTAATATAAAGGCATTTATTAAGCTTACATCCTTCATCATCGTGAGACTGGTGTAGTGCATGCTGGGATGAACATGAGAAAAGCATAAGAGTTATAAAATGAGTGCGACAATATATTTATGTGAGTTGTAAACCAAAATACTCATCGGATATAGGCCAGTCTATAGGCTAGATAACTTCTCACACTGATTTATGAACTAATAAAATATCAATCATTGATTGACAGATTGTATGGGAACTTAGTACATGAGTCTTATGGACATTTTTTTAGACTCATATGCACAATTAGCAATTGAAGTTTATTTGTGTTAGGCTTGAATATTTTTAAATTTGTTTTCAATTTGTGAAGTGTATTCATATGCTCATTCAAGATTCCATTCTAGAAATGAGTTGAGTGTGAACGTACAAACTGCTGTTAAGTTTGAAGACTAAGATAAGATTTAACTCAGTTTAAACGATCATTTTGCTTACGCACCTTGATTTTCTAAAACTCTACAGTAGCCTAGAATTCGGGTCATCAACGAGCATGATTTTATGCAAAACAGTAATTCAATTCTAATTTTTTGAAGATGTGTATTATGAGCATTTTATTTTAAAAACAAAATTGGCCATACCATATCAGTAAAAACCAGGTTATCTAGGCAAGAGTAGGGAACTTGGTGACAGGTATGTCGCCATCAACTTTTCCATAATTCTGAGCTTTGAAACTTGAATTTGCTTGTCTCTTGTAACATTGCACTAAGTTTCACATAGAATCAGTGAATATTTCCTTATGTTCATGAATCTTATGAAATTAGTACATAATTTGTAAGCCATTATGTGACAGACTAAGAATTTAGCTGTCAATTTATTTTTTATGAATTAGCTATTATATTAAGCTATCAAAACTCAGCATCGTAGCATGAATAGAATAATAGCATGAAATAACATAAATTGGCTATTAAATGCTTATTTATAAATGAGTAAACTCAGTAAACATTACAACAAGCAACGCCCACTGACAACCGTAAAATGGCAATCTCGTCTTATAAGGGACATAATATCACATCTTGAACTGTTCAATTTATATCAAATTATTTTTAAACTGAATCTAGGTTCGGAATCTGGGTTCGGAACCCACCTTAATCTGTAGGTCCAACTCATAAATCACCATCGTCCAACTCATTACCCACGCACAGGTCTCAGACCTATATGGGCTTCATCCTCAAAAAAAAAATTATAAAGTTATTTATATAATTTGAGAATAAATTGACAGGGAAGTACGTGAATTGTAACATACATTTTATTCTCGTTTTCAAACTCGTAGTTCTCACCAACCCTTAGGCAATTTCAATCTTCAAACCCTATTGATAGGAATTTAATAAGTATTTCAAGTAATTCCTGAATCTGATAATAAATATCGAGTTATTTATACAATTAGAGAAGAAATAGGCCAATACAATGAAGTATCCAAGAATTTGTACAAAATAATAATATATTATCAGTTATGCTGATAGCCATATGGAACATTTAACTTCATAGATTTTTATAAACATCATAACAGGCCTATGCTTCCCAATTCACAAAAAATGAACATCGGCAGTTCTTGAAAAAGAGTTTGTTTCTTGTTCAACAAGATCAGGATCTCATAATATATAATGAATCACGTTTTTCTGGGGTTTTTTAAATTCCAAGATTAAATTAATTTGAGAAACGATTTCAACACAATCAAAAATGAAAACGTCAACGCTTTACTATAAAAATAAAGTGGGTAATTGGGCTCTGCAGCAACCTTCGTAATATTCATCAATATTTCATATTTGAAACGGATCAGCTGTCCAATGTTTTGATTTCTACTAGCCGAAACTAACCTAGTCTATAGTGGAAATCTGTTTAAAATCATAATTATTTTTTATAATCGACTCCCAAACTCCAAAATCAATAGCAGTCTTACTTGGACTATGATGAGGAAACTATACACCAAGTTTCAAGATTCTAGAATCTTCCAACCAAGCGCTAGAGCCCAGAAGGATGATGGACGGACGGAAAACGGCGCGATTTCAATAAGGCCCTGTCGGGCCCTTTTTTGTCAGGAATATATTGTCGCACACATTATCTACTCATTATCTTTTCAGCTCATCAATTTCCGTAATATTATACTATTTCAATCTTTCAAGCATTAAATAAGCAGGCTATTTCATGCAAAAATGGATGAATTAATTCTTACCGATAAGTATTCTGTTGTAGGCTTCTTCGACGTTGCGACAGACGATGCCGAGGATGACGTAGAGCAGTGTCTCGGTGTCGACTCCCTGTCGCTTGACCATGCCCGTCAGTCTGGCCACGGCTTCCAGGTCGACGAGGACGGGGTCCCCGCCGATGCTGGCTGAGGAGTGCCGGGGTGCCGAACCTAGTTCAGCCAATCGCAGTCGCTGGTCGCTGGGCCAGGCGTCTGTGTCGCTTAGCGCTGTCACCGATATGTCGCTGCCTGTTGGTGAGGGACAGCTGGCCGCATACGGCGCGTTTGAATGGCTACTGCTTACGCCACTCGAACTACTCGTACTCGAAACGTTCTGATCGTACACTGCAACATTCAAAGCAAATTTGGCCGCTTATTAACTGATTGCGATTAATAGAGTTTCATTCAAATCTATTCAGCAATGGAGAACTTTCTTCTATATGAAATACAACTGATGTAGGCCTACATCACTTGGAAGTGCATATGAGTTATATGCTAAATAACTCGTTCAAGTGTTGCATTCTCATTTAATAAAAAATGTTTTTTGTCTTTTGCACTATAACCCCGCATTTCTTAAAAATTGTCATTGAACAGTAGATTCCTAACCTAACCTTATCTAAGACCCGGTTAGGTTAGGTTAGGAATCTACAGTTCAATTACAATTTTTAAAATTGCGGCACTTTTTATAGTGCAAAAGACCCAATGTACCGGAATTGTCCCTAAGTATTCTAATAAAAATCCAATTATTCAAATTGTTGATTGTCCAGAATGGTGTCCGGTCCCAATCGATTTGGATAGTTGGACTTCTGCAGTGGAGGGCTTGAGCAAAACTAAGCGCATGATAACATTAATTCTAACCTTACCACTCTAAATGCAAGTACAGCAAGATTCATTCCACTAATTGAAATTAATATCAGCAGAAGCATAAACACTTATAGAAAAGCTAAAGGTGACGAATAATAGAGTGTTTTAGTAAAACTAAGCTGACGATGACGCTAATTCCAACCTGAACACTATATTCCTCCCCTCGACGATGACGCCAATTTTAACAATCTAATATTAAAACTGACTCTGTATTTCACTTTTAAATAATGTTTTACTCACATATATTTGAGATGCTTGAGGAATGCATTTCACTTCGACGAAGCTTCTTTTCAGAAGTGAAATGCATTCCTCAAGCATCTCCAATATAATTATGTGAGTAAAACATTATTTAAAAGTGAAATACAGTGTCAGTTTTAATATTAGGTTGTTCATTAAGTATTTCGTCATGGAAAACATCACAGCTAATTTTAACCTGAACACTATATTCCTCCCCTTGCTCTGACGCACTGTTCTCTAAACGCAAAATGCTGTAGAAGAGCATGCTGTGTCACAGGTTGGCCAGGTTAGAATTAGCTTCATCGTTAGCGTCGCTTTGCTGAAATCGGTACATTTGAGAACGGTGTCGTGGAAAATGATTGATTATATTTCACGATAGATTAACAAATTAAGAGGCATCTATATCTTTGGAAAAGCACGGAAGCATGCATTTAGTTTTCCCCTCTTTTGAATGCAATACGTTTTAATAGTTAGAAGTTGGAATCTGAAAATAATATCAAGTTGTGAGTAAATATTGCATTCAATTCGCTTTTTATTAATGCGTCAATAGATTTTCGACCAGGGTACTGAGGATATGCCATTGTAACTAAGTTGCTTGTTGTAGGCGAATCAAACAACTTATCGAGTCCCAGTCTCCCAACAAACCAGGAGTCCTCACATGTTTTATCTTTCTCTCACTTTAATAGCAGAGTGAAAAGAAGAGAGAAAGTTGAGCTCCGCCCTTAACTGAGTTGCCGCCTACACAGTTTACTTACAATGGATTATAAATAATGCGGACCAAGATCATTAATCAAGGCCACCTCCTCACCTCGCCTAATACCCGACAGTGGAATGAAAGTCGGTCTCTCATTGGTCGAGAGCGGTTGGTCATGGCGGTGTTTGCCTCCTCTGGCCCCACCTGGTTAACACAGGTGCTAACTAACTATACCAAGGCACTTGGACAGCAACTGATAGCATGCTATGGCTGGACGAACCCAACTGTCTTACTCCACTGCATTCACCAGTCGGCTGCTCGTTTCGTCTGCACGCGATCCATTTAGCAAATAAAACAATAAGCAAACTACATCTCATTCTATCAATGGTCGTACAGTATTGCTAAAGAAGGCGAACAAAGATCTCTTTATTTTTATTTTTTGTTGATAGTGTCTACTTGGGTTTGAGACTTGTGCGTGAGTAATAAGGTGGATGATTACACAAATTATGCGTGGTTTAACGGGAATCGAGCCCGTGACTGACCGCAGGAGGAGTAGCCAGTCAGAGTAACCTATCAGAAATAACCGATTACATCATTGCTGCTGCACGTGTGTTGCCATGTTCTGTAGTCTTGTGTTACACTTAGGCTCACAGGTTGAATACACCCAATTAGATGCACGAATAGAGAACAATCTTAAATAAAATCGACTAGGCTACAGTAAAAACTGCACTGCGTGTATTTTGAGATAAAGATAATCAAAACAGTTGAATCTTTGGAGGCTACTCGGGAGAATTCATCTGTCATCTTTAAATCTACCTCGATCCTCGTTTGCAGGTTATTTAAGCAACAGGTAGATGCTGACTCACATAAGAAACTTATTAGAGCAAAGGCGACGAACATTCAAAAATTAGAAGCTAATAAAATTCTTCGAGCTACCTGTCAAGTTGAACAACATAAAATTGTTCAACATACTGAAAATACTCAACTGAAATAAATAGCATTTGGCTGTGATTCCGGAGGTCTTACCTTGTTTGCCAGCACCTTTTCATAAATTAAATAACTCAACCAAAATGGTTAAATAGGGATAAGGAGGCTCATTTTACGAACTGCACAGTAATATGCATGACCTAAATTTTAATTACTCAAGAGAATACATTTTCATCATAGGATAGCTAAGAAATTTTGTGGAATGTTCTTAAACACGTATGAGTTTATAGAGATAAAGACCAAACACACCTGTGCATCCCTGCACACTAATCCTAATCCCTGATATAAGCATCAGTCTAAAGTTGTCGCTGAGAGTTTTAAGAGTCTGCCAATTATTTAATGCAATAAGGTTGATTCAACATTGTTATATTACCGTACTAGTCATTTTCAGTTTCTAGGGTATGAAATTTTCAATTTTTTAAATTTGTATTTAAAATAAATTGTAACTTTTCCAAAATTTAATAGTAACTCGTACAGTAATAATTTAAAATTATCGTATATGTTAGTAGATAAGAATTCTTTCCTTACACACGAATTTGCAGTCTATATGGGGAAATAATATATTTCTCTCTATTTTCATTGTAGGTACTTCTATTATGATTGTAGTATGTTGTGTGGAAGTAAATCAAATCAATCAATATTCTGTTGAGTATACAGAAATAATTAAGGAAAATAATCTCACACTGGTTGGATTGCTATTGATATTGATTTTAAAGAAAGGAGAATAGATGACAATAATTTTGGTAAAGAAGAGACTGTGTCCAGATAGGAGATAAACGTCTTGAAGCTTTTTCCTAGATAGGGATAACCAAAAGAATTGCAGAATGCATCAGAATCGGGACTAGTCCGAGGATTATTTTCTTCAAGTAGGCTTAATGAATAGTTTGCGTGACGAGGGGATTTCCTATTCCATATGAGAAAGGAATGTTATACAATAAACAGTTTAACAAAAATCCAAGATACAATCTAAGATTTCTAACTATGAATGAGACGGCTTCGAATAGTGCTAGTCTTATTGCAATTGATATCAAAGGATTTGTAGATTAAATTAGGAAAATTAGAATCAGTAATGGATAAAAATTATATTTTAATTCTCTTGAATAAATAATCAAATTAACCAGAGTTAGGTTATTTAATAATCTACAGATAAGTATTATTAAAATTTAACGGAAGTCTTCTTATAGATTAGGTGTCGAATTACCTACCACATAATATAACAATTATTTGATAGATGTTTCAGACAACCTTACGCCTTATTTTTTAACCAGTACAAATTATTCATAAATTTCTTGTTCCTGCATAATTTGATAATTGGAAATTTGACACCAAACAACAATATTATAAAGAACAAGAGCATTTGAACCTCATAGATTAATTATTTTCAATGAACTCTCCAATCTTAGCCTATTTAACTATTAACTTTCAAAAGAATAATGTCATTGAGCATTTATCTCTTTAATACCTCATGATCCAAACTGGCTTTTTTTTGTAACTATGTTTATTAAAGAAATCACTGGATCTCAGTTGTAAAAAACTAATGTTTCGAACTTTCGATTAGACTTTACCCCACTCAATAATTAATGCATTGGTTCAAGACAAAGTACGGTTTGCTCATGCATTCATTGATTCGTGCCAGAAAACATGAAAATTTCTTGTCGTGTTATGATGCTATTACTTACTAAAAGCCCAAGTACAATAGCCTACGCCGAGTTGACTGCATTTTAATAATGGCCCTACTCGATGGAGATTAAAAGATGAGTACTTTCATTCATTTTCTACTGTTCCAGGTTCTATCTCTAAAATAACGCTGGCAACACTTCAAATTAGCACTCGCATTTTATAAACACAAATTACGGACAAATCGCACTAATCAGTAATGTCTTGCAAAAAAACCCAATCAGAAACAGATAAATCGATAAAGTTGATCTAATAAAGAATTTGCAATATTAGTGTACAAAAATCAAATCACTAACGGTCAAAAGGCCAATCAAATAAAAAATATATATATAACTTTTCAATAAACTGTCCAATAATTCAGGAAGAAGCGTCCAAAACATAACAGTTGAAACACTACAATCACTTACGAGTCACTGTATGAACTGTTAAGTAAGCCTGAATAATAATCTGTTGCAATATACTGCGATTATCACTAAACAAAAAACGTTCATATAACACAGTTTGTATAAGCGCTCATTGGTATTGGCTTGTATGAGCGCGAACTGCCACTTAATGCATTAACGATCGAATCAAAACTGTAGATTACGTCTTGGAGACTCCTGTTAAGGAGTATAAGACAAGTCAGAGATTTTACAAATCAAGCACAGAATATTAATATAGGAATCGAAAATATTCATAAAAGAGTCCTAGTTCAGCCACGATGATAAGGATTTTTGATGAATGAGAAACTTTGATAGTAGGTATCAAACTTAAAGTGTGATACCTAGAACTGATACAAACAACGGCTTTATGAGAATGGAGAAGAATTTTGATGAAAACTTTGAGTAATAATAACAAAAACAATAAGGGTTTATAGACAGTTCCTACACTTAATATACTTACAGTATACCTACACCTAATACCTACATACAGTTGGAATAGTCATCGTACATGAACAAAACACGAGAGTAATAAGCCCCATAAACATGAAGGTGATGGAATAGAGAAATTGTGATAGCAGACAAACTTGAAAAGGTTGAGGAAATTGCTGAAGGAAAGACATAAAGCTCTTTTCTCTTCTGTCAATAAAAGCCAACTGCATCTTTATTGCTGGAAAATTTATTGCACTGAACAGACGACGGACGCTGTCCACAGGGCACAGGCGAGGTGGGAGTGACACTAAAACTGCATCCTGGTCAACTACGACTTCAGCTTGCCTTTTTGTGATCTTCATGTTACTTCTAGATCTAGACAAATTACAAACAGATACAACTAGTTCACGGCAAATCGATAAAATAGTTATATCCAAGCGTCAAAGAATTTACAGACAACAGACTGACTTACTTTACTCTGGGTCATAATTCATAACAAATTACAATCAAAAGAGTATTAGGATAGTTCATAATATTTGTACTAGTACTACTATTCAGTAATTTCTGAGTTATAGCTATTTGAATATTGAAAAATCGTCATTTTCCATGTATAGGCATACATTTTTCAACATATTATTATCAACTTTCGTAACGAAACCGAGGAAAAGAACCATGATTTCAAATAAAAGAAGTTTAAAATGAAAACCCTAAAAAAAATTGTTCTTATAAATTCTCCCTCTAAAAAAACAAGACTTACTAAAAATCTCAGTCATTTTTCCATGTATAGGCCTACCTTTCAAGTGAACTTTTCAATTACTGTATTAAGATCAGAAATTGACATGTTACATATGAATTTTGAATTCATCAATGAGCTGAGAAGAATTATCTATCATTCAGTGGGGTGCGAGCGATTGACCGTTCAAAGGGGGGTGGAGGTCCACCGTTGGCGACGAGGGGTGGCCCACCTCCACCCCTTGACCACATTTTGGATTTCCAAATTTGAGATTCGAACTCAGCGCCTGCTAATACATGTGAATCATTTGATAAAAAAACTACGAAATGCTTTTTTTCAAATAAGACTAGGTTACTGGCCTAATAGCGCCAGTATTCTAGTTTATAGTGATTCAGTTTTTTCATATCTTGGAAAAAAGTTGGAAAAAATTTCAAAGTAAGGACTTTCCTGGAAGAAAATTCAATGATCAAAACTTCTTTCATTTTCTTTATGTATTAGAGAGAACATTTACAAGATAAATGCATCGGAACATGGAGATGACTAATTTTTCACAAAGGGAGGTGAAAATACCTGATTTTTTGATAATTGATTGTGAACGAACAATTGAACTGTTTTGGTATTGAGACATCAATCGACGTAGAATTTTATGTTCTTCGAATAGACCAATGTTTTCAACGCAGTAGACAGTTTTCCAGTTTTCGGTGAAAAAGTGCCAAATTTGGGTTTTTTGCCCCCCAAAAGTTATGCACAGCCAGAAACTATCACTAACTCTGGTGACTCTTTTTTAGAGTGCCTAGAGTGGATTAAAAGAAGTTCTAGCTTTGTACAAATTTTTGTCCATCGTGGTCTTTTTGTGGTTTAATTTGTCTGTGTTAATAGTCTACTATTAAAAAACTTGTTACCTCAGCTAAATCGATTTTTACTTTGTCTTGCTACCTTTATTTATTTAAAGGGCGGTTCCAGCTGGAAAATCTGGGGGTGGGGTCACTAATTGCGATTTTTCTGACTTTTGTAAGATTTCCTTCTCGCTTTCCTTATTCCTACCTATTCCTTAGTAAATTTTTGATTTTATAGGCCTACTTGATACAAAATATTTTATTGAAACAAGTAGTCATTTATTCATTTTCCAACAGGAACCTTCATTGTAGGCCTACTTGGAAATATATCCCAAATTCCCAATATGCATTTGGGAAAATAAACCCCATACCTCTCCCCTACGATTGCCCTTGAATCCTCCTCGACAAAATATTATACTTCCTATGTACATGAAAGTATCAGGGAAATAGAGTTCTGAAGGGAAGAATCCAAGCGTAGTGAAATCCTACCACTAACTTGATTTAAAAAAGCTGACCTTTTAACAAGTTGATTATTTTAAAACTTGTCAATATCACTATGCTTCACGGTGAATAGATCAAATCATATGCCATGAGCTATTTGCATTACATGGGAAATAAATACAACCCCACCTTCCTATTATGACCTCAATTCTTCATGCTTATTCACTGCTGGATTTTACTATTGTCTTTGCACCACCTTTCCACTCAACTGTTTGCTGGATTTCTCTATCACTACTCTTTAATATTCTCTCTCAGACTGCTGCTGCTGCTGAACTTACTCTGTTCAGATTCAAGACTGAAACTAGAATCTTGGAGACTGATAAATGGGCTGTAAAACAGAGCAAAAGGAGAGCAAAGTTTTATGTGACGTGGGTAATAGACGGATCAGAGGACCACATCTGATCGGATCAGATACGGGCACTTTTTCCTCCGAATATATAGTAATTCGTCTTGTTCTGTTTGACCGGGATTTATTTAGCTTCCATCTTATTCCGGACAAGGTTTTAGGACCGCACTTTAGGAAGTCAAACAAATGTTATTGCTCTATTCTCCGCCGGCTGCACACTATCCATCCGAGGAGGAATCAGCATTAAAACTTATCGACACGATGCAGTTGGGTAAGGAAGTTTAATACGTTTGGTAAGCCAGAGCACACAACGATTTACAGCGGTAACACTCTTTAAGCTGTAATATAACTATATAAGTGCACCTTGCTGATAAGGTGAGCTTGAAAAAATATATTTATACAAGCTTCCATATATGATAGTAGAATACCTACCTAAACAGTCGAATTGTTAATGTGAATGAGTAGATTTCAGATTGATATTGTGGAACTCTATAATAAAAATGAAAGAACATGTCAATTTCACTTATTCAATTCAGCACTTCGCGGTTTCGAAGCCTCACTACTCACTGTAGCGACTCACTAGTACTGTAGAAAATGTTTCTTTTTCAATGTTGGAAATGTTTTAAATATGCTTTCTCAGAAGGATACTGATACATTTGTGTATTAACTTATTTTCATTTTCTCACATACAACAAATGTAATAATTATTTATACTACATCAAACATTTTCATACAAAATTGAGCCATAGAACTACATAGGCATAAAAGAAAACTTTCATATGAAACCTTAGAAATGTACTGAGGAATATCAGTTCCAACAATATATTATTAATCCTTCTTCATTGGATGAAAATAATAATTTAATCTAGTTATCAATAGTTATTGATATTGTAATTATTTTATTATGATTCACCAGGAAACAATACAATGACAAGCTCATTTTCTTGTTTGAAATCAAAAAATCAAATCAAATCAATCTTCGTGTCGATAAGTTTTATACTATCATGATTTATAGCTGAAAATCATGTTTGAGTTGAAAAATAAATAAATTTGTTGAGGAATATATGCTTTTTTAACAATTCGAATGAGCTTAATTTAAAGAATTCACCTTGCATGCGAATTTGCTTACAACTTTCTCGAATGCTGATCTATAGCCTATATTATTGATCTGAAAACAAAAACGAGAAAATAGTTACTAAATTCTCATGCAAATTCAGTCTCATAAAATTAGAATTTCACAAGTTATTACGTTAGTAAGGATTCTCCATATTCAGTTATAAAGCGCTGCTAGTCCATTGTTTATAAAGTTATTTTTCGAACACTAACAGATTGCCATTGAAACAATAATTATTAATCCTTCACATCTACAGAAGAACTTGTGGGGAAATGATACTGTGAGTCATAGCAGGTATTTTTTCAGTCAGATAAAGATAAGCTACAAACTCCAGGGTCCTCTCTGTAAGGGTGACCGATTGGATTAGCTAGCAAAAAATAATCTATTTTCTGCTGTAAAATCACTTCCTGGTGGATCGAAACCCACCTAGTACTGCAGGTCCAACTCATCAATCACCATCATCCCATTCATCACCCACACATAAATTTAAGACCTATGCAGGATTCATCTCAAAAAAAAGTAGAATCAAGCTAATTCGAAATAATTGAACAAATACTTGTTCGGACTACCAGATTTTCAGACGACGGAAATGAAAACTAATAAGATGCCGTTTATTAAAAAAAAAACAATAAATAATAATGTAGTACAGTGATTAAAAATTATCCATTCATACACCATCAATTACACTGCACTCGAGGTCCAATAGACCAACGTATATTTAAATAAATTAAGCTTCGACTGTATATGGGTGTTTCAACAAGGCCTAGATCATGTTCGGATTTTCGAATTGGCATATTATTATATATGTTCAGGACTCTACTGCATGTACATGATCTATTTATAATTCTCATAATAATCATTGTCCATTGAGTTATTCTTCCAAACACAAGCAAAATATTAATGGAAATTTGTAAAAAATTAATTCATTGTATCTCTTTACATGATCTCTTCCACTAATTAACCCTGTTTCTAAGGGGCAGAGCGATATAAAAGTATTGAGGAAGATTGTTAGAATTAGTATAGTATGATTATCATAATGGACAGAGACAAAAATAGACGGAGAGGACTTAAGTATGCCAGCCGGTTGCATTTGAAGCGAAGGCTATTGAACAAACAAAGTAATAATGCTTCAGATAAAAGTGAACGAATAATACTATTTTGCACAACTTTAAGAGCACAATTATGTAGTAGGACGGGTACGTGGGATTTGCGAGACGATCAGCCGGGTGGAAGAGGGAAAACGATGAAAAAAGGACGGAGAAATGCAGTTGAGGTGTGAGAGAGAGCGAGTTAGAAGTGCAGTAAATATTGGAAGTTATGTCGGAAGGTGCGAATCTTATTATCTTCTGGACATTAATTGACTATCGCGAAAAGCTATCTAGCCATTTTCTGCAGAAGGACGGCAGAGCAACCGATTGTGCACAAAGCACTGGTGGCCGCTGGAAGCCCATGAAAACAGCACGAAATTGAGCTAACCAACAAATGCGTAGGTCTGTTTGATTCGCGCACCCAGATTCATAAGTGAAATGAGAAGCACAGAAACTCCTGCTCTTTGTTACAATGTCAAATAAAAATGGAGCTCTAACCTTGATACTGCACCAAGAACCTAATGCATGTCGTTTGGCGTACAAAGGTATAAATGGAGATAAATAATAAACTACAATAGCTTGTTATTGGCCGGATCAAGACCACGAATACCGTGTCCAACAAAGTATGTAGCTGTCATCGAGTTGCCATATCTTTTTCAATTGTACCACAATCCACACTCGACATACTACAAGCAATAGACCACAATTATTTTTACAAATTGTGCACAGCCCAACAGTACTGAATAATAATCATTTAAAGGATAATTGCTTACACGCTGCATCGAGTGTCACAGAAAACTTATCAATTACTCCATAAACATCCCACTCATTTGACATAATTCTCCAACTAACATTTTTCTCGAAGATATATACATAGGCTAGTATCTGATCACAACCAGTTTCCTCATGGATTGACTGCTTTCCCCCATTTGCATTCACATTGAATAAAGTCCAAATTATAAACTTGAAACCTAAATCTTCATCAAACCATACACTGTCATAAATAAGATATTAGGATCAATTTGACAACGAAATCAATGTAGATATCTATTCCTCCATCACTTCTATAGCAAAGAGATTAGAAGAAGTTCAATAAGGTCATAGCTCTAATAAATCATAGTTTTGAGCTTTAAAGTTTTTCTTAAGAAGCATGTAAATTGTTTTAGTGAAGTTTTTATAGTGCTATATTTATTTAGGTAGCCAATTCCAGTATTTAATTTATATTTTTATTTGATATCCATCAATATTTAATTTACTTAAAAAGTAGGTACTGCTGGCTTGTTTAATTCAGTACTTGAGGTTTATTTTTAAGGAGTCATTCATTCCCTAGATGATCGAGTAAGTGATACAGATACAGACTCTCATACGTCTTTCTGGAAGAAACTTTCATAAGAATCCTTTTCAAGCTACATAGTCCAGTCAATGGGGAGCAAAAAAGGCCTTTGCCCCCCAAAAGCTGGTGTAGTACTAATTTTGGAATATGTTATTGGTTTGGGGGCCCTGATGAAAATCAAAGTTTTTGACCTTGTGGGGGGGGGGGGCGGTGCTGTATGTTACTGCAGGAAAGGTGAGCTAAAGTGCTCCGTTGTGTGAAGATTCTGCAGCGGCGAATCCTGAGAAAATGTACCAGAAGCTGTTCTAGACAAAGACGATGAAGACGACATACCACCAGTTGTAGCACAGATTCACGCGGCAGACAACGGAGACGACTGTGACATTGACAATGACGATGATAATGAAGACACCATCAACCGACCCAGACCATAAAAGAAGAGGAAATAAACAAATCAAACTTGGACAAGAATATCTGCGGATTAAGCCTACTGGGGGGATAGCACAATTGAAAAAAAAACGCAGTTAGCTCTACCTCGTGGTGGTTTAGAAATTAGTTAGTTTTGGATAATTTGTAATAATTATGTAACGAATAGCTATGAAACAAAAGTTATTTAACGAATAGCTACAAATTAAAATGAAGATTCAAACATCATTTTACATTTATAAAATTTTTAGCGAGATAGAAAAATTATTTTTTGGCTCAAAAGTTTTTATCAAAATGTAATATTATAAACTATTTTGAACTATCTTTTAGTGTAATTTAACTTTTAAATTAATAATTGGTGAGTAAAAATAATTAATTTGTTATTTTTCGAGTGAAGTTTTTTAGCAAATTAAATTTTTAGCCTGAGTTAACCTCAATGTTTTGGACAATGTAACTTATTCAAGATTTGTGAATAGAGCAGTTTTGGACTTGAGTATGTTGCTCCTTCACATTCATTTAATTTTGTCACAATGATTAAATCAATAATTAGGTAACGTATTTTGAAAGTCATCATTTGTGAAAATAAGAAAACCGAGGACTGATGATTTTTGAAAAAAAAATGTTCTTGTTTTGTCAGCTGTAACTCGCCACCCATTAGACTTACGAAAAAAGGTGTTAATACAAACGCTGTAGGGAATTTTTTCCTTTTTAAATCTGGATTTTTCATTTTTGTTGTGGAATCAACCGTTGAGTTGAATCGGAAAATCCAAGTTCTCGTACCTTTAATTTTTCGGATCGCGCACTCCCCTACCGAAAACTTGGATTTTTTATCAGGGCCCCTAACCCAATCACATATTCCAAAATCAGAACTACACCACCTTTTGTAGGGTGAAACCCCCTTGACTGGACTAACAGTACTTCACCTGTTCTTTTCTGGAAGTAAATTCAATGATCCAAAACTTCTTTCCAATAACTTTTTTGTGTTTGAGTGATCATTTACATATGCATCAAAACATGGAGGTGACTCATTCTTCACAAAGGGGGTAAAGTACTGATTTTTGAAAATTGTTTGTCAATGAGCAACTGAACTGATTAGATATTGTCATACATTAATCGACGTGGAATTTTATATACTTCAATTTTGGATTGAACAATGTTTTCAACGCAGTAGATAGTTTTCGAGGTTTAGGCGAAAAAACTGAAAAAAGTGCCAAATTTGGGGTTTTTTGCCCCCCAAAAGTTATGCACAAGCTAGTTTTTTTCGCAAACTTGGGGGAATGTTTTCTGGGATGCCTAGAGCGGATTAAAAAAATCCAGCTTTGTACTAATTTTTGTCCACCAAAAGTCTAATTTGCCTGGGATAACATCACTTATTGGATGTTATGATCTAATCTCTCTGCTATGGAGCTATAGATCTATTTTATTGAATCGATAATGAAGGTATTCACCAATATTTTAATGCTACAAAAAATTCTAAATAGGTCAACTATGTCTAATTGACGCTTATTTAAAAGAAAACCCAAGTTAAAATTTTGGACATAATCACTATTCTTTTGATTCATTATCAATATTCAATATTAATTTCTTCATAATCAATATTATCTTTGTTTCACATTCAAAGAGAAATATCAATCGCGACTCAAATTTTCGTTCATTTGCTACGAATGATCTCGTTTATAGCTTTTAACATAATTACTATTGGATAATGTGATTGAAATTACATACAAGGGTTTCCCTTTCTGGGTGGTTTTAATTTTAATTGGGTGTCAAGAAATTTTAATTTTGTTGCGAAATTGTTTGATAAATTTTCTTTTGTATATTAAGGATTCGTTTTATAGATTTGTTGTATTTGTTTTTATTGACAATAAAGATGTATTGTATTGTAAAAATATGTGCATATTCATTGTGTAAGATATAGAGAATAACAATCAGAAAGTTCAAGGCACCTGACAGATTAGTATCAAAATATTTAAATGAAGTTATACAAGTAAAAACTTGAATTATTTATTGGCTTTTTTATATTATTAATATTTTTATTATTTTTTTTTCATTATTTATTTTATTATTATTTTTATTAATTTTTTTATTATTATTATTCATTACACTCACAAAATTATTTACATCCACTACGCGGACAAAGACAATTAAAATATAGCATTATATTACATTATAACTGTCTTTGATGACGCTTTCATCAAATATTTGGCCTAGTATATGATTTTTGTAAAAGTTGAAAGTTATTATTGCATAATACTATATTGCATATTATTCATTATGATATACTTCTCTCTTCACAATTTTATATTTTACAAGCCAAAGCACTAATCAATTCCAATAATTAGTTGATACAGTCTACTCTCAGCAACAAACTGGGTTCATTCAGTCTGCATAAATGGACTTGTTATTTTAATAATAAATAAAATTTCTTGTGAATTCCAAGCACAAATGATTTCAAGCACAGTTTCACATAACCGGCCTTTCAAGAATATCAAATCCCAAGTTTCCTCAGGTCTCCTTTATTCTTTCACGGCTGTCAGAGTTAATTGCGTACATAATCTTGCTCTTCACTTGAATGCGTTTATTACAGATCACAGCAAAAGGTACGCTGAGTTCTTCCACTCTTTATTAGTCGATGCCTTAGCAAAAGCATAAATATCAATGTACATAAAAGTCAAAAAGCGGCATCGTTTTCTATATGCTTTGTTGTTGGTTGTTCGTTTTGGGTCGTTATTCCTTTTAGCGTTTTGTTCGTTGAAAAATATAATCTCAACGCTTTTGTCGAAGTTCACATTATTATTACCTTTCGAGTTAAACATGCATCGCTCTTATAATCAGTATCTTCATACATGTCACACAATGTCATTCTCCAATGTAATATCTTACACCATATCACAAATCAGCTCATTCAGTGTAGACATAAGTTTCATATGATAAATAAATATATTCAAAACCGCTTAGTCATAATGCAAATTCATGTTTCGGCCAATTTGCATTTATTGAAAGCCAAGATTTGCTTGCGCAACACTTAATAGTGGCTTGAGTGTCGTGGAAGGTGGCCAAGTGGGTCCCTAGCAAACTTGTTCACTAACTCTCACTAACTGAGGAATAATTAAGGATTTTCAATCGAACCTGCTGTTTGCGCAAATAATATTCGCAGATCTTGATAAGAATTTCTTCCTTCAAATCTTTTTTTGAAACTCTTGTCTGACTGTGAAATAGAGTGATCTAAAATGCTTGTCTATAGACTGATATTGAAATTAGTTGTTAGGAATATTCACAACTTTTTTATTAGTGCTACTACAACTGAATGATTCATTTATTAAAGTGTTTAATGACTTATTTCCACCGAAAAATTACACATTTCTCAAAAAATGAATAATCAGATCTTGATTTTGATGTATTATTTAACGGTTCCTTTCTTGATAACACCAAAGACAATTAAAATATAACATTAAATTACATTACAACTGTCTTTGATGACACTTCAATCCAATATTTGGCCTAGTATATGAATTTTGTAAAGGTTGGAAGTTATTATAATAGTACTTATATAATCATTATCATATTGCATATAATTAATTATGATATTTTTATATTATGAACGATATTTTATGTAAGCATTATTACTGCAATTTCCAATCCACCTTAGTGTTTATGATTCTGTCAAATGTTTATGATGCTCTTAAATATATCGTCGTTCAAAATTTATGTAGATCGTTTTAATTTAAAAACAGTTGACAGTTAAAATATTGAATGAAAAAAGATGTTTGAGCTCCCCTTGTTCCTACTACGCAATTAAATTATAAGAAAAACATTGGAACCTCTTTAAATTTTATTAGCTATTATTGGTCGTAATACCGTTAAAGACAAGTCTAAGTAGCAAAGCAGTAAGGTATGGTTCAAAGTATACAACCCTCCAAGTTGAAATTATCTTTCTCCAGAAAATAATAACTGAAGCAATCATTTATTGCGCAAGGAAGTATAGAAGGGGAACAGCGAGGTTTTGCCGTTGCATTAAAAATGGAGCAGTAAACGTTTGACGAAATGCAGGGGGACAATGGTGGGCTACATGATGTGATGATGCACACTGCAGAATACTTGTCTTGATGGGCGATTTCACGAGACAGTAATAAGTGCTGTCGGTGGATAGCTGCAAAGGATCATACTTCATGCTTTGCCCACGTTGCTCTTTCCCATGAAAGCCTAATCGGCGTTTGATGCCGTTTTTTGGAAGATAAAATCCTCGTTAAACGACGTCGTAGACAAGTGTTAGCTGTGGGGAGATTTGGGAATAAACAACTGCTTCATGGTTGGATTTGTGGAGACGTCTAACACTTTTAAGACGTTTCAGATTCAGTGACAGAGCGAGATCTTGCCTGGTTCTTAGCGGTTTCAAGCTGACAGTCTTCCTGTTGACTGGACACTGAGTCTGTGTGACACCGATAAAATTCAACAAATTGAATGATAAAATTGATTCAAGATTATATAATATCTTGATTGTATATCAAACTAGGGGGATAACGAATGCAAACACCTTTTCGAGAATCTAACTGAAAAAGATCCACTTATGAACTTTATTTTAATGGCATTCTATGATGAGTCATATCCGTGAGAGCAATCGTTTTGATGACAATACCACTTTCATAAGAAGAGAATTCTCACGACCGCTCAAGACTGCGCTTGGATGGGTGACCGTGCTTCAATGACTTGATGTTACAAGCTTTATTATCACTTACCCGGTGGTTCGGAACCCACCTAAAATAGTAGGTCCACCATGTTCCCCGTAACATGGCACAAACGGCGAGGTGGAACTACCCGTAAGGGTCTCCCCACCATTAAAAGCCATGCGCTTATTATTATTATAAGAAGAGAACAAAAACTCGAATCTTTTTCTCCTTCGTCTTCATCTTGCTTCCAAGGATTAGACAGTTGCCTGTTCCGACTCACATTATATTATATTTTTAAATTGTACTACACTCGAAGCTTGCTTTAAAACTATTGATAAGTGCTTCAGGTTTCCAGAATGAGCTACTATAATATTTCAATATCGTTGTATTTAATATCGAACATTGTTACATATTCTAGGATAAGAAACAAAGTGTTGACCACTTCTTATTGGAGGGAGAATTCCATTGACTCTATCTGATGTTATTTGGGTCAATGAATTCGGGTCTTTGTATCAAACATCTTATTTAATAGAAAGAATTGCCAAAACAAATTAATTTTGAGTTTCTTTGAAATACCGAGAATTCTCATGAGCTCTTCAGTCAACCAGTAATTTAGTTGGGAAAATAATTAGAGAAAAGTAGGCATTGTACGTAATGATTCTTGATAAATGATGTTTGATAGCAGTACATTTATCCATTTAATAGATATTCAGGATAAATAAGTTGACATCACAATATACAGTATTTTTTATGGTATGCTATTAATTCGAATCCTTAGAAAATTGTTACATTGTAAGTGAATATCCAAATGAGTTTATTTTTTTTTTTGTTTTAATGAAAACTTCTTTCTTATGATTCAGTAGACACTGCATCGTTTTCTGGAGAAAATTTTGAAGTCAATACTCCTCCCCTGGAATGTAAACTTTATTGGGCTGTGCTTGCTCTCAATTCGCCATTATCAACATTAGAAAACAGACAAGCTATTGACACATCACAAGTGTCTTGTTAACCATACTTGATTGTCAACTAAACTACATTACACTTCTATGCAATAAATGAGACTTTGTCTATAACTCCATATACACTGTCAGACTGCACATGCAAAATTTAAGTTCGTTTCCTCGAATAACTAGTACGCACGTATTAGAGTATTGAAGGAAACCAATTACCTACGGTTAAACTGCAAGCTGAGAAAACCATTGAAAGGTTTCCCCAACCGTCAACAAAATTGACATTAATAACGTTCTAAAGACATCCCTGAAGCTTATTCAAGATAATACTGTATTTACTCCATTATAACCTTGTGTACGTATATTGCAATGAAGCCACATGTCAAAAAGTTGTTGATAGCAATTGAGTTTGCACAGTTTTCAAAGGGGAGCGACAGTAAAGGAAGTAAAGCTCTGCTGAACTTTAATAAACACTCAAGTGGATCAACTTCAACAGCTGCCGGGTCGCGTTGTATTTAAATGGGGAAAACTATTCCCATACAAATAAGATCTGCAATTGTAGTGTGGTTGAACGCAACAGACTGAAGAGTGACTCTAATCTTAAAAGGAGCATCACGTGTTCATTGAATGAACTCAAGAGTGAACTATTACTTTTGATCTTTTTTTTTTCGAAAAAAGTTTATTTTCCATCATTTGCAAATTTGAAAGTAGGTTTGCATTAAAATCCAGATGATACATCCATCTCGGCTATCTTTAATCTCTAGTATCCTTTTATTAGGAGGTTTGAAAGCATTGTTAAAATATATTCTAATTGACTGTGATACGTATTCCAACATAAATAATTAAAAATACTTTTCTAGTGAATCTGAACACTTACATACTTGCGTGATGGTAATTTCACATTGAATTAATGCTTCTTACGGCTGGAGGCCTACTGAATGAGGTTGGAAAATTGTGGTTATGGTTGTTCACGTATTTCAATTAAAGGTTTTCGAGGACCTGAAACTTTTCTTGTTTTATAAAATTATTTATGAAGATTTTCAATAGTCGGCACAATTATTTCGCTTACAAAGCAAATTTTATAATTTCTTGTCTCACCAAGAATTTTGTTAAACAGCTCAATAGTCTTGTATCGAGTTGAATTGAATTACCCGAAACTGTCCAAATAGAGAGCAGGCTCTTAAATTCAATCCTTTCAACTACTAGGAGAAAACGAAGATGTTCAATGAATAGTTAGACGAGAAGAAAGAAAGATAAGTTCCTTTATCCATGATCCTGGTGAATTGGAAGACTTTACAACGCTTAAATATTCGATTGAACTTACCTCTGTATTTCTATGCAGTAATACAGAAGCTTAGCTTGAGCGAAAAAATATTTTCTGTACTGTTTGATTCTTCTTTATAATTATTATAGGGGTTTTTATTTTTTGCTAAAGTAGTCAATTGAGAGAAGCAACTAATGCAAAATAAGGAGCGGCTCGAGCTAACATAGAACAACAAGATGAAAATTGTTATGATGGTATATTTCTATGATTTGATTAAAATTACTATCAATTTTATTGTGAGCTATGCTTTTTCTTCTGTATAATTTTTTCCTTCATCATATAGGGTTTAAATGTTCTTGCGAAAGAAGAAATTTGGAAATTTGCAACACTAATGCAAAATTAGGAGATAAATAAATAGTTATAAATAATATACCAAATATGATGGTATATTTCCATGATTCAATTAAAATTACTATCAATTTTATCAGGTTAATTTTTTTCTTTTGAACTGAATGTTTTTGACAAACTCATAGTGCTACAATGATAGTGACAATGCATAATATTTGTTACACATATATTGAATAAGAACCATATGAAATGGATTTGCAAATAAATAAATTAATACAAATAACATACCATAAATGTGTAAATTATAACGATGCTGAATCAGGAATGATTTATTGTTTTGTTCCAATTTGTATTAATTCATCAATAAAATGTCGATAACATCATATAGACACCATTTAATGTCACATATTGGTGGATGATTGAATTAAAGTGTCAGTCGCTACTCACATTTGAGCTCTCATTTTAATAGAGAATTATTAATCATTCCCAAAAGATCAAAGGATGATAGTTGTCCGATTAGTTTCTAATAGATCATTTAGATTTGGGACATCGTCAATTGCAATCTCTATTATTTCTGTATAGTTAGAGCGTTATTAATTATTCGGGGAGACTTCAATGGCTCCTCGTCTGGAACAGTTGGGGTTCGGATCACCAACAACGATACAGTTCAACAAAGAACTTGAGTCGTCAATAGTCTAATTGAATTTCATAACTTTATTGAATATTGAATGTATTGAACTGCACTAGTACAGAAACCACAGTTTGACCGAGTCGTTACCTCGATTCGAGTTGCCCATACAAAATTGTATCGCCAATTACCACTTCTGAAAACAGGCTAGTTGCAATCACGATGTAAACAAGAATGACATTACACCTGTCGATGATAAAGTTATCGCTAGACCAATCGAAACTTTCAAACCAGACGCTGAAAATTAACAAGCTATAAACTGTGCTATTCCAATTACAATTCACTTAATATCAAATTAACTGCTTCTATTATTTGTGCTAGAGCAGATTTGAACACAGTAGTACTTTGGAAGCAATCACAATATTCATCTTTGTTGTACAATAATATGACTGGAGCAGACAATAGAATACTAATCTCTATAGTTTAGTATCATTAATAACCTTCAATGAATTTGACTGAAGTGAAATTACAATTTAACAGAGAAAATCTCTCTTTAGAATGTTCATGATCCATGATTTGATACTGTTCTACTGTAACTAATGGATTACACTATAAAAAATATTCAATTCTTCAATATCAACGATTAATCTATTATGATAAAATTGTTAAAGAATGTTGAAGATATTGGAGATAAAAAGATCATTGTTAGATTAAAAAAATTGTTTTTTTTTTAATCTATTGCGATAGTAATGATAATTTATAGTAATATTAATTGATAAAGATTATTAAAGACAAATAATTTCTAATTATTTTTGAGCTATATTGAACTTTTAAAGCTTGATAAAAATAGTGGCACTTGGAATGGAGTAATTGAAAAGGCTTTTTATTAGGAGTAAGCCTAGTGAGTATAATCACTGTACTAACAAGAATTTTAAAAATTACGAGCAAGATACATCAGGAATTATTCAGATAAGTTATTGCATGGCTATCTGATATCATAGGTGCAGCAAGATTAATATTAATTTGACACTCATTCAAGAAGGCAGCCTGTGAACCTCTTATGTGACCTCTTGAACCATTGAGTATTTATTATTAGTATGGGTGGGTCTATAGGCCTTTAGGTGGGTCTATAGTGTCTTTTCAAGGCTTGTCTTGATAATTGAAAGAAAATTTCTTCTCTAATCAGTCATAAAACTGATGAATAGGCTGCGCCCAATAATTTTTGAAGAACGTTTAGTAGATCGATATGGAAAAAGTAAATATTAGATAATTTATGCTTGAAATAGTTTCTGATAACAGCTAGGAAGTTCGTCTGATTTTTATCAATTCCTTTGCCCTGCAATAGGTCATCCAGATAAAAAATGTAGTAAAGTGCAAAAGCCGTACTTCAATCGTACACTCAGATTTATTTTGTTATGTTGAAAAAAACAGGATCTGTAATTTAGACCTACAGCGTTGAGAAATATGAAGACAGCTGAAATGGTAGCTACTGATAATAATTGGAGCTTGTGATTTACTGGAATAGTACCATTTAAAAGTTATCGATTAATTTATTTGAAATGGAATGAAAGAAGCAGTTGAAGAGCTTTTGGTGGAGTGTTTAGTCGTCGGCACGTGGGTATGAATAGCAATTTCTTAGCTTCAAACTGAATGTCTTGATGGTTTCTTTATAAAGACCATTCAATCTACAATAACACTTACTGTCGTCGCTTTTATCGAGTTTTCTATTGGAGAATTCGACTTGATATTGGACTCAACTACCTCGAAATCGAAATGTACTAGACTTTTTGTAAAGAGAATAGGAAACATTTTTAACAGCTGCAATTTTCATGACATTGTAACAAGATTGTGGAAGAATACATTCCAGGGATATTATTCTTCACTGTGCAATGCTAAACTATTTCTAAACCAATGTTATTCTTCAATTTTTTTTCTGAACAGTCACAATGTATTTTCATATTTGAACACTTTCCTACACCCTTTACGCCTACTGTACCTGTTTATCCACTAATATGAAACTTTCAACATTAAAAAAAACCAACGAAGATAATATTATAGTTATTAAAATAAAATATAGTTATAGAAATAAAAGTATTGATTTTTTTGATTTTGCATTAACATAATTAGGATCAATCTTATTATGCAAATTTACAGTAAAACAACTTATCTCTCTTGAGTAAAGTTGGAGAGTCTCAACTAAAATGTGCCTCTTATTGTTAACGTATTTTGTAACTTCCACGCACTAATTTGTAGTTTTTAGTATTTTGTAATAGATTTACGTAGACAAATTTAATTTATAGTCAGTTTTCTAGTCTACTTGTTAAAACTAGTCTGAAAATCTCAATTTGGAACATGATAGGAAGAATTCAAAAAGAAAAAAACACTTCTTACTTTTAGTATTGAGGTATCTATTCAAAATATTTCAATTTGTGAGGTGACAAGAGAAGTTCAAGGACTTCAGAATTAAACTCACCCATCAATCAAGTTTCTAACTAACTTACTAGTTTAGTTAATCCCCACCAGATAAATGAAATTGTAAAAAAAAATCCCACTTTAAATTAGTGCAACGTTGAGCTCGCAAATATAATCTTTTATCAATAACAAGTAGACAGGTGCATTGTGAACAGTTTCATGCATCATCGATATGTGCCTACAGGACACGGGTCAACCGCGGCGGAGTCGCCGCGGGTCCTTTTCGAGTTACAGAAATTTACAAACTCAGGGTCAGCTGCCGCGGATGAGTACGTGACCGAGCGCTGACTTCTTATTTCAGAAGCTAATTATTATTACTTTGATTCCTTTGACAAAACTTGTAAAGCACCCGCGTTCTGGAAAAACACGACAGTGGGTAGCCACCCGTCGACCAACCAAAACGCGTTGTACCCGCGTTCTGTGTGCAACAGGCTACAGTAGCCTGTCTCCACGAGAGCAATGGATACGAAATACTTTCCATAATTCAATTTTAGGTGAATTTTTTTCGGAAGTGTAAATGTAATTTTTTTATATTGTGTGGATGTTATGTAATTTTATTGATTAAGCGATGAGATTAGTCTACCTTTATTGCTATCAGAGGAAATCAAAACTTGCGTAGCGAGTCGAGATTTATTACTCGAATCAATCTAGTATAACCAAGTATGGAAAGCAACCACGTATAATCAATATATTATAACCAAGTATGGTTAGTAGCCGTGATCTGGCTGAGTGGGATACTCTCTTACTGTGCTGTCCTAAAATTAAAGAAAAGTGGATGTAATTCCAAGGAAGTGATAGTTTTCGAGCAGAACATTGAAATTCTGGAGCGACATTTGTGTACTGTGAGTTATTCATTTTCACATTTGTGTTTTGAACTCAGTTTCATGAAACAGAAATGGTACGCATAATTTTTTTTAGAGGTTAGGTCAGAGAAAGATAATTGCTGGCAAGGATTGCTTTGATTAGTACCAAAGATGAACTTTGACCGTCATGACAGAAACTTCACAAACTGAAATTTACCAGCCTCTTTTGGAATAGTAAATTAGTGATTATCAGGGAGGTAGCTCATTCAGGTGGAATAGTGATAAACTACGCCGATAGATAGAGAACTGGGAGCATCTGTTATCACCATTAAGAGATAAGATTGGAAGAGTACCATTGTGGGAGGTGAAGAGCAATAACAAGATAGGAAGCACCATGGAGAACAAATTGGACAAAATTTTAGAAAAACTGGAAAAATTGGACACGCTGGAGAAGAAGGTGGGAGAAGTAATGAATCAATTCAAAGAAGAAATGGAGAAAATCAAGGAGGAAATTTGTCTTATAAAACAGAACTATAGAAGCATGGTGGAAGAGAATCTGGAAAAGGAGAGGAAAGCAAATATATTAATTTATGGAGTCAAGGAAAAAGGCTTTCAGTCGATCTGTAATAAGGTTTTAAATATTCTTCAGTTCTTGATACCAAACATAGACGAAGTATGTATAAGAGATATGTGGAAGACCAACAAAAATAAGGAGCACTCACCAATTATCGTCAAGTTGAATTCTATGATTGTTAAAAAAATAATATTGAGGAAAAAATGGGAACTTTCTCAGACAGAACCGTTTGAAATGATAAAAATCAAAGAGGACCTACCGCGAGCCATCAGAGAAAAAAGAAAACACCTATTCCCACACATGATTCGTCTTAGAGAGGAAGGAAGACACGTTAAGACAATGCAAGATAAATTGAAAGTGGATAAACAGATACTATCTTTAGAAGAGTTGAATAAACAAGAGTCTCCTGCAGGAAACAGAGTAATAAGTGAGAAAGCATTGCCCACTGAAGGTGAGGAAGAGAATACGGATACTGGTGGAAATCAGAATACTAGAAAGGGCGACAAACTACAGGAAAAGGAGGCATCGAGTAGGTACTTCAAGAAGAGCACTGATGGAAATTCAATGTGGAAGTATGCAAGCAAAGGAGAAATTAAGGATGAAGACACAGAAAACGCAAGAAAAGATTTACAGAAGAAGAGGAATGAAAGAATGGGGAAATTTTCTCAAAATACCAACAAACATAGGCGACAAAGGAAGAGGAAATGACAGGAATATCAATGACAAGAAATATTTTTGAAAAGGAAAACTCAATTCGATTTAAGGAGAAAAAAAGATATCAGGAAATTTGACGGAGCAGAACCATTGATAAGAACGACATAGGGAGAGCATAGACATGAAGAAGTTATTACGGGTAGTGAAATAGTGGTTATTAACTATTTGTTATGTCACTTTGCAGGCAACTGAAAACATGGAAGAATACAAGAGATGGAACAGCTCTTTAAACACTGACAAAAATAAACAATGAGTAACTTATAAGTTCATGAAAATAAAATTGCATTTATAAATTTGTAAAAAAGTTATTGTATTGTAAAGTTTGAAAATATTTTGTTTTGTCATGGTGCCAGCCAACACATTATTACCTCGTATGAGAGGCTTTTGTTCTGAAAAGGATGCAAATAAAGCTATATTAATATTAATAACCAAGTATGATAAGCTCAAAATAATTTTGTCCAGCAAGTTATCAATGGTTCTGGACGAGGCTTTAGTCATACGGATGTGACTTAATTCCACGTTGAAATAATGACGCTACTCCGTCGTTGAAAATGAGAAACTGATAAAGTAGGGATATTTCTGGCGATTTAAAATTTTTGTAATTAATAAGTTACTTAATATTTAATTATGAGCATTACTGCAAATGTTCACGGACATCTTAGAGTCAGGTGCGTACTCAAATTAGATAGTTTATATATTATTCACACTGTCACCCAACTATGGAAGCTGATCAAAAGAGGAAATCAGATTGGAAAGATTTAAAATGTGATTGCGCCTGTAAGGAATTGGAAAACACTCATTCTCACCTTTTTGAGCTCTTCAGCATTAGCATAACTGCCTATTCTGATCTTCATATATAACTTTTAGTTTTTCAACTATCTCTTTTTTTCTTACTCATTTACTCCTTGGGGCTGCAACCCATAAGTCTTCGCCTCCCGCAATATACCTCTTTATTCTTTTCTGTTTTGAACTCTCTTGCTTTATCATCTGATACCAATTACTCCCAAGCAACTATCACTCTCACTCACCCTACTTCTTTTTGGGCCTATCTATTCATTTCACTTTTCCATCCCTCTTTCATCTTGCTCACTTGCGGAAGGGGTTTTCTGATGTTCTTTCTAGTGGCATCTTCTATTCAACACTTACAAGTCATCAAAAAGGAAAATGTTGAGAAGCAATTTTCGCACAAACAATTTATAAAATAGAATATAATCACGTTTTCAAGCGTGACAAAAAATAAATTATTCTTACTATTTAGAAGAACTAGGTGTCTTTAATAACATTCGATACAACAGACTAGATGACTAGACTGAACGCGATGGATTGAGAGTTAAAATTATGGTTATTAAAGAGTAGGACAATCAATAATGAATTCTTACCTCCAAGCCTCGCTCTCTCACTGGTATCTGTGTATGAAATCCAGCGTGAAGGTACTGAAATTAAAAAAAAAAACACATACCGATTTTTTAATGAACAACTATATGAAACAACTATAACTAATGAAGCAAAAGTAAAGGAATATGAAATTCAAATGGGAATATTAGAATCTTTGGTGAATCAATCCTAGAATACAATTTGTGTGCTGGGATTCGTGGGTTACATTGAAAGGTTTGGTAACAAACGAATTTCTATGACAAAGTCTCACTCAAAAAGTAAATTTCCTCCACAAGAACAGTAATCTATTCCTTTTTTCTTTGCTAAAAAACATTCAGTTTTGAAAAACATTCAGTCTACAATAAAAAAAATAATTCAGTCTACATCAATAGCTCTGCACATCGATTGATGAGTCCTGAGTAGACTGTATTTTCATTTGACATTCAGGCTACAATAATCAAATAAGAATGATCCAAATTTAATATTCAGATGAGAGTGATAAAGTATTTGCAGTAACATTTACTTCAAAATCAAACGTCACTTGAAACAATCTAAACTTGTTAAAACATAAATAGGCTCTATGACATTCTCTGACAGTTTATTGCTAATAAATGATAAATGAAAACGAAAAATGATGTAAGAGAAATAAAAATTCACATTATTTAAAGATATATATAGGCCTAATTATGTTTCCTTTTTAACTTTGTATTCTTTGTATCCTTTAAAACCAAGACGTCTTGTGTGTTGGCGGATTCACTATGACTTCCCACCGATGACATCAATGATTGTAATAAATACGAATGTATAAGTTTGCCCTAAGTCAAAAATCATATCATAATCTACAAATCTACATTTAAAAGTGACTATTATAGTACGAGTAAGTGATATATATAATTGCTAAAGCCATTGCAGAATTATCCAACGACTTCTGTAAATTTAATTAAGGTGTCATAACTTTTGGAAAGTACTTGAAACATAAAGCTACTGGGAATATAATGAAACGTTCCACAATTAATTTCATGTTGATAACAACGCTATCAACCTATTCTTTAATAAAAGAGTGACATACCTGATATAAAGAATGTAAAGAACGTATCCTATTATAAGAATATGAAGAACGTTCCGTATTATAAAATTGAACTTATACAGTATCCCACTGCGTTTCTAAATCACGACATATTTATTTATAATAGACAACATAACCGGTTTCATAAAACTCATAAGAGATTCAACGATTACCGTGATTGTGCTCAGTCACAAAAAACTTTCAAATTATCAAATTGATTGGTAGCTTTTCTTCTAAGATATTTCCGGAATGAGATATAAGTAGAATAATGAAATTGGATGTAATTTAATCAATAAATAATCATTCTCAACTCACAGATTCAGATGCACACTTTTAAACACTAAAACACTTTCGCACACTTCTTGCAAACTAATGTTATTCATCTTGGGAGATCAGTGACGACAACAAAGGCCATTGAACTCCCGACTGATAAGGCGACAAACTTTAGACGAAACAAGACGTGAATATTGCATTTTAAAACCACACTTGTCACCATTAACTTGGCTCTTAGCAACCATTTATTTATACTATTTGGTCGTTCATGAGCATCAAAGTTCCTGTATTGAAGTGTTTTGTACGGATACTCTGATAGTGAAGGTGTGCTAGAATAATGATGAAATAGGAGAAATTTACAGAATTCATTCAGTGTTACTGCATTACTGCATCACTCAGAAGGAGTTTTTTAATCGGATTACAATAAGTAATACGTAAGTTATTGAGTATGATAAGTAATACAGTACTCATTTCTCTGTAATAGTCAATTGGAAATGGCAGTAAGGATCAGTAATTGAATTTTGTTTTATTTTTCAAATACTTTTCATCCCATCTTTTGTTATATTGAACTGTTCATATTTTTATGAAATACTTTTACAATATTATATACTTTTAAAATATTCTAGCACATCTACTTTTTATCAACAGATTACTATTAGTTTTCTTATGCTTTTCTTAAACATTCTCCGATCATATCAAGTTTCAAAACATATTTATTATCATATTTTTGACAAAAGCAATCGCTGGTAGATTAAATTAAGTATTAATGGAGTAAAATAGAAAATATTTGACGAATTTTCTGTTTGATTACCAAGTTTTCTTGCTCCAACTACAAAACTTTTTCTTCTCGATGTAGAAGCAACCACTTGTCAATTGAAAAACATGTTTTTTCAATAACACGTGGAGCTGGTATCTCAATTCATTAAGATGGAAGGAAATTCTATACTATGTTGAATATTAAAATAAAGAATTCATATAACTGGTTCTAATCAATTCTTCCGCAGCCTAGCCTCCAGGGCAGAGATGAGTTATTATAGCATGAAAGCTATCCATCTTCGGATTTAAACTTGTTTCAGCTTTACTCCGCCCAAGACACTAATATTCATTTTAAACAATCCGTCATGGAAAAATCTTTAGTTTGCATTTCATTGGCTAAGTTAGGACTTGTTCAACTGGAGTCATACTAGTTGAAATTCTAAACTTCTGTATTTTCTTATACTCCTTAACTGGAGTCTTCAAGACGTAATCTACAAAGAACAAAAACAAATAATAAATTATTGTTACGGGCTCTATTAATAAAATAATGCTGGCCACACTAGAAATTAACTCTCGCTTTTTATTTACACAGATTAATTACAACACGCACTAATCACAAGAAAAACCAATAAGAAATAAACAACAAATCAATAACGTTCAGCTGATATAATTTTCGGTATAACTATACAAAAATTAATTACTAACTATGAATAGGCTGATCGATAATTTAATAAACAGCTACCCAATAAACTGTTCAATGAACTAAAAAATATCTAAAACAGTTAAAGACTCACTTAATAAATAAGTGGAACACTTACAAAGCTCAGCCTGTTAAAGCATTTGACAATCCCAATAATAGCGCTGAGTATTGTCAAAAAATTTACAACATATGATAACGAGCACTTGATTTGCATTAACACAACGTCTATATATGAACTATGAGCAATGAGCCTAAACTATGAGAACCATGAGCCTAATATAATATTAACCTAAAATTACTGAGTGTAGACTACTACTACTGATAATGGTACAATATTACCAATTTGACACGACTATTCAAGCCGAATAAGGCCACATACAAGCTCAACTCTAGTTAAATTTATGATCGCTGATCTTCAAGATATACCAACTATTCTTTTTCTAATTTTTTTCGAGATGACTTGATAATAACAAAAATTGATAATATGCAACATAATAATTTTATTATCAGAGCTGCTTTCAAGTACCACTCTTCTAAAGAAAAGATAGCGTTATCTCTAATGCTCGAGTTCATCAAAGTTAAAAAAATAATGTCAAATTATCAGTCTTTGATAGCCTTTTAATAGACGAGATGTGACACTCATTGTTGGAGAGAATCATTACAACAAAGTATATGTACTTCTAAGTTGAAAAATAACACCTCCTTCAAGATTGACACGTTGAGACTTGCCTAATTTGTAATCAATATGCTGTGCGTTATCTGTGATAAAACTATTGACCTACATACCGACCTCTCCTCAATCAACAAAGCATTGAGGCAGGTCAACGCCGAATCTGTATCTTGTCGCCGCGATAAAAAAAGATATTTGACAGCTTCTAAACTAGTTTTTTGATCATCTCACACTCTTTCTCTTCACTCTTACTCTATCTTCCTTCCAAGCACATGTAGGATGTACAACTTTCTTACTCACTCCTTTACTCTTACTTCTCAACTTCTCCACACTCAATTTATTCTTTCACCCTCACTCTTTGGAATAGAGCTACAGTACTTAAGTATATCAATGTCTTATCTAACACTCTCTTTTTTCCTTCGTCATCCTTTTCTGTCTTCCTAGTGTCTTTTACACTAAATTAGATCTTTACTTCCGCTGTGTAGGCCATATAAATTTGATAATAGAATATCGATACTAAAGTCTGACCGATATACTTCGGCACTTTCTGTGTTAACTATATAATACTCAAACTGTGATCATTACCATAGGTTACTGCACGAAAAACATTCATGTTCGATTTCTCAAATTTCATAACAAAAAATTGTGTAGACCAATATTGTATAATGTGATAAATAACTTCCTGATTTTTTTTTAATAAATTTAATAATGAAACTCTGTATGACTACAACATCTAAGAAACCAAAAAGTTCACCAATTATTGTCGGGATTTGAAAAAGTCAATGATGGAGATTTTCGAAATAATGTTGTATTTATCAATGTATTACCTTTATTTAGATGAATGTGAATGAAATAAATTATCAATAGGTCAATCTTATTTTAATGGATGAGGAGATTCAAATAGGTTTTGCAGCCCGCTGTTCCTTCACTTAACGCTTTTGACCAAGCGACCAAGGATCAAAGGAAAGTTAATAAGTTACATTTGTTGTTTTGAAAGATGATTACTGTATTCGCTGAGCTCATTTTATGTGCTAATTATTTTCAAGTGCTTAAGTTTGCGCTTGTGTGGAAACATTTGGGTGCAGAGGTTGAATTATAATCAGATTCATTAGTATTGGATTTATCACAGAACCGGTGGTTTAGATTCGACTTAAAAAATATTTGAAAAACCCGTCAATAACGGTGCTTCCCAAACCAAAAACGTTTTATGTTGGAAAATTCAATGTCTTTTTTAGATGTTTTTCTGAGCTTGACTTTGCTGGAGGATATCAATGTGGCCTTGGAAACCTTTTTGAACTTTTTTTGGATCCTTTGAACCACCTGTATAGTATACATCGCCCAATCTTTTAATGAGAACATTCTGAAGGCCTGTGAGTTTTTATTGTCGGATTCATATCGAACGATGTGTGAGGACTATAAAATGTGTTGTTTGCAGATTTTTATAGACGAGAACAATATCTGAATACATAATTGTTTGCTATTCAGAAAACATTCGAACAGTTTGTTTCAGGTTTGGGCACCAGCTTGTAAATTGAAATGGTTTACAGTGTATGCCTTGACCTTCAATGTATGTTTCTGAATCTCGAACGGTATATCCATGTACCTAATTTGCTGCTCCTGCCAAGTTAAGTGAATTGTAGGTTATAAGGCAACTATTTGAAAACGAAACAGGTTTTCCCGATCATCAATAACTTGATTATCCTACTGGAAATCGCATTGCAGGTGAACCTGCTGTCTGCATTACACCTACGATTTATAACTGTATAAGAGTTGAGAATAGTCTCCGGGCCTAGATAAAATATTTTTTTTATCTTCAATGGATTGTCAATATTGGATTTTATCCAAGAAGTTCTATTATAATGGAGACTGATCTGAAACAAAGTATGTCTCAGAAGATCTCTTCTCATATCATTTGACATCTCATCCCAAAGTTTTCTTCTCAAAGAATAATATTTTTTCAAAAAAATAAAAACAAAATTTGTAAATAAAAGTAGTCACAAAATAACACTTAGGATTAATTATTCTTGCTTTAAAAAATATATAACCCTTTTCCGTAAATACATCACTCTGTAATGCATTATTCAAGACACATACTGAAATAAAGAAGAATCCCAATCAAAAAACTATTTTTTCATAATAAACGTCCTCAGAAAAGTTTACTTTGCTTCCAAGTAAACTCATCCCTGTACTTGAATTTCGCAATCTTATTTTTCTAGAGGAGATATAAACATTGAAAAATGGCCCATTTCTCTGGAGATCTAGCTCAAGGGGCTTAGTTTAACATAATTCAACAGTAATTAGTAGTTAGCACACCAATACAACTTATACATAATGCATTTCGAGATGTTTATTCTTATGGAAAAATCACGTGTGTTCTTGGAAATTGCTGTTGTATCAATAAACTATCGGTGTTTTAACGAGTTTTTGGACTCACATGGCCACTGTGGATCTCAACACAGGTCCAAGTTGGAAAAAAATTATCATCCAACCCTATAATCTAGATAACTAATCATTTTATCAGTGCAACGACTGGAAAGAATGAATGATAAATTTATTTCCATCCGAAAAAAATATATAGAAAATTGTTGATCCATCTCAATCTGTAATATTTCCCCCTTTTTTTCCGGGGGATTTAGCCCCTATGCATGAGGGAAGTTGTAACCAAATTTGTACAAAAATGGAATGGTGTAAATGAGGACAGTATTGACAGAAACTGGAGCACGGCGTTCATTCATTGCAAATGACACTGAGAATTACGCTGCTCGTCATCTAGTTGCAAACAAATGTAGAATGTAGCAAGCAGCAAGTTGAAAGTAGTATAAATGATAGGTATGCATGGTACCAGAACATCAGTTAGAGGAAGCAATTGCACCTAATAGTCGAGAGGAACAGTTGCACCTTACAGTCAAGAGGAAGAAAATACCTAGCTGAGGTTTAATCGTTAGAAGAAATGAGAGCACAGGAAGAAGACGATATGGAAAGATTTTTTCCAGGCCTTCAATTAAGAATCATTTAAAGGATAATCAACTGTGTCATCTTATATTTTTGTTTTCCAGAAAAGAAAGCTTTCGAATATCAAAGCAAATATATTTCAAAGATTTATCATGTTTATTTTGAGCTAATGGCAGGTTTGCTCTATTCATTCAATAAATTTATTTATTCTTTATTTATTTATTCTTTTGGCCGCTTAGCGCAGTTGGTTGGGGCGTCGCAACCTCAGCTTGCTGTCGTTTAAGTGGTAGTGGGTTCGAATCCCGTTCCACCGTCAGGCATTTATCTGTAATCATTCACCTCATTACGCACGCACAAGTCTCGGACTCATGTGGGCATCATCAGCAAAAAAAAAAAACTACGTAGGTATTATAACAGCATTAGAAGGAAGCAACATGCTTTTCAATTTAAAACTGTTATTTTACGAAATACAACTGAGGAATAAGTCATGAAGTAATAATATGAAGATCTTTCAAATTTATTGTTAAAATCTTTTTAATAAATACTGCGCTTTACAGAGAAACTAATATAAAGATCTCAACGGTTTGAGGAATGAATGTGAAAATTGAGTTCGAATGGAGGGAACCATGGAAAAACTTTGCGTTTTGGAAAGTAGGTATTCAATTTGGAGGGTGGACAATATTCCACAAATAATATTGTCATTTTGCTTCCCAAGTTACAGTTTATCAGGGCTTTGTAGAAGCATTTGTAGAAATTTTCGGAAGTTAGGGAATAGGATTCTTGTGCAGTAAAGCATTAATTTGTGATGATATTCATAGATGCGTATTCAAAACATGCTGTGGGTGTGGAATCTGGAATGGTGTGAACTAGAATAAAACAAATTTACAGCATGAGTTTGATTTCGCATCTATGATTATCATTGAGATTTGGTGTTCCACTATGAAAGCACCCTAAATTCCAGATTAAATAAATAAATAATAATTTTATTTCCTTTCAATATACAATACAAAGAATTTTAACAAAGTGGTTCAATAATTATATTCAGGTAATAAGATTGCTCTTCAAATCATAAGTATGTAAGTATGGAAAGTGATAGCCGCGAGCCGTAGCAGGTATCTATTCAATCAGATAGAGATACGCTGCGTTCTCGTAGGTCCTGTTTGTAACGGTGACCGATTAGATTGGCCAGCAAAAAATACACTGTTCCCTGCTGTAAAATCACTTCCCGGTGGTTCGGAACACACCTAAAACTGTAGGTCCAACTCATTACCCACGCACAGGTCTCAGACCTATCCTCAAAAAAAAAATGTTTACCAGTTTTACGCAATGGTAGCTTTTGTAGCAAAATGGCGACAATTGTGAAGTAATGGTCCTACCACACCGCCATCTTTTAACTCTCCCAATTTGAATACTAACTTAGAAGTACTTAAGAAGTCAGAGTAAGGAATAATCATTAATTCCATACATTTTATAGAACTTATTTTATTTATTCTACCTGAGAAAAATTTATAGCCTAGCTTATTTGAAAAGTGAGAATAAATTAGCATCAATGGAAAATGATGAAGTTATATGTGTTAAGCCCTGTAGAAATTTATAAGTTGAATCTGTTAAAATACATATTCAAAAGCCCTTTAGATTTCCCAGTGCTCCTGTCCATGGTTATTCAACTCGTGGTCAAGTCAGAGAAATCTGGAGGAGCCTCGATTTTTGACAGCTGCTGCTGCCAACCATTCTGCCTTTAGGGGTCCCCGGCTGTTTAATGCTCTAGGCAGTCTTCTGGTCATGTATTTGTCAAAAGACTACAGCAGTACCTCCTAACAACTTAATGTTATTTATATCCTTCCAAGTTATCATAGTCCAAATTAATGTAATGTCTATTTTTTCCATGTTTTCTAAGTGTATAATAATTTCATTAATGTTTCAAATATTTTTTTCTTTATAATTATATTTTTGTATAATATGTATAACTGACAATAGTTGATAGCAGTAGTACTTCAGTTCTATTTTATAATATATTGTAATTGTCTTTTCTTATTTATATGATTAATCTCTGTTGTTGGAGAGACAAACTATTCCTCCACACAGGCTATAGCCTAATGAGGAATGCATTAAAAATTTTATTGGATTCTATGTTTTTTAAAAATATTTTTATTCAAGTGAATGAAGTATTTGAATTTGAATATTATAAAACCAACTCAATATGTATTATAAACTTAAAAAACACTTTTGAATAGAAATTGACTCACGTTATGGCAATTTCTATTCAAAAGTGTTTTTTAAGTTTATAATACATATTAGTGGAAACAAGATGGATCTTCAACATCACAACTCAATATTGTCATGATTTAATAACATTGATAAACAATCAATATCAGTATTGATACAAAAACAAATCGAATTAATCAGAATAATATTTAATTGGTAATGAAGTTTGATTTGTCAACTATTTGATGAAAAATGTCACATTTTATAAAAATAGCATAATAGACAAACCAATTCCAAAATTGGGTTAATGTCAATAAGGTTTATCTATCGTAAATGGGTTATCTATGCTAAGAAGTAACAGCATTGCTTCAAAATAAATTGGGAGGATGATTATTGATTACTTTTGTTGGAAAATGTCATCAATGAAAAAAAATATTTATAAAACTATTATCCAAAATAAATATGCAATGAAATATAAAATTATGCGATATTAAATTGGTATCACCTTCCCGATAATCTAATTGGATTACCATATTAAATCAAATCAAATCAAAAATGGTTTTGTTTATCCTTCAACAAATACAATATGTATATAGGTATATTCGTATAAAATACAAAATAAACAACAAAAAAAACCCGTATACAAACTATTCAATACAAAATATAATAAGAGAACAAAAATTCCTCACATGGGCCTTACGCCTGTGTGTGAAGAAGAGTCATAATTACAAAAGAGAAGAATAACAATTATAAAGGAATAAAAAATCTCTGTTGAAAAATAAATATTACTATAAGCTAAAAATAAAAAAAAAACGACGGGGGAACATAAAAAAAGGCTTTTGGAAGCAGGAATGGTCCCCCATTTTTTTGGATGGTCCCCATCCATCAAATACGCGAATTATGGGCACAACTGGGAAAGAGTAGTAATTAAAATGCAGTTGAGATTGAATCAATGATAACTTGTGTTTTGAACACAAACCTAACATAATTTTTTTATAAATAAATATTATCTAAATTACAGGACTTTGACTTTTAAAAAGGATTTGTACAGCTTTCTAGTTGAGAAGGATTATTGTAGTGTAGAGGAGTTTCTGAATGAGTCATATGATACAATGTATTAAATGTTTAGTTGTAAGATTATGTATGCTCTGTCCTTTATACCGTACTGTGATTAATAAATAAATATTATTAATATCTTAAATAATATTATCCTCAGCTAAAATAAAATTCAATATCGTGTTTTCATATTCAAGATCTATTTTTAAAATTTACTTTTTAAAAATGTTTTTTATCTTTTTCTAAAACTCCAAATTAACCATAATGAAACTAATAAGTTATCTTTAAAAAGTAGACTATTATTCATATTTAGTTAATTTATGTTAGTGTCAGTTGATAATCGCTGGAAAGTGTTTCTCTTCAATCCTCTCCTTATCTGTATTATCTTCGATCTATTCAGCAAGAGTTAATGTAAGGTCAACCACAATAATTCTCGCGATTGAAATTCTAATTGCTAGTCATACTAATAAATATCAACTATTTTTAGTACTGATTATTATACATTTCTTTTAAATCTATTGAAGGCATCCTATATAAAATGCTTAAAAATAATTCAGTGTGACGATAGCAACGGCTATCCTCGCTCGTTAGTCACTGCAACTGAAATTTGACATCCACGTTACGAAGAAAAACCTAATTTTATGCGAGAGCACTTTCGGCTCCTCCGTCATTTTTTAAACGTAGACGTAGAAATGTAATTATTGTTCCAATAATTATTACCCAAAATAACCATAAAGATTCATCATCTCAATTACATATTCGTATCGTTTATCTATTCAGCAAGAGTTAATGAAGGTTCAACCATAATTCATGCGATTGAAATTCTATTTGATGAATAACAACTATATTCATTCCAATAGAATTTGAATAAATTCATAAAAAATATATTGAAATGCTTTATAGGGTTGTTTATTAATTTCAATAATTTCTAATAGTTGTTTCTTCTATTAAGATTCGCTGGTTATAAAACTCATCAATTGTTCAAGCCCTGATTATGTGTAGAAGCTATACAATACAAACTTTACAAAATAAAAAAATATTTAAAAAACATTAAAACATGAAGTTATTTGACTGAATCTCAATAACAAATTTCTTCTATTGCATTTCTTCTCCAATTAACGTTTTTTGAAAAACTTCTCATTATTATCTATTCAATTATTTTTTCTTTTTGTTGTTGTAAACTACCTGTAAAATTTTGAATAGACACCTCCTGAAAGTCTACAGGTCTAGAAAGACCCTTGCTGTATTATTAATTTTGCAATTAAAATTGATCTACTTCATAATTTTACACTTGCACACTTTTCCTGGTTGTTCTTCACTTACTTTTAAAAGATTGATTGACGGGTTGAAAGCACTTCGGTGCAGCCGACATTCAAATGCAGACCTGATTCAACTAATTAGAGTTATTTTATTTGTCATTTCGTTAATCGGAAGTACTTTTCATTTGTATAGAGCTCATCATTGGCGAACAAGCTGTGTTTGGCTAATGGATCCAAATAGAAGATTGAGAATTCAAGCTACAAGTATATTGTGATTATACAGAGATACGCTACGAAATTCCTGGGCGCTCTTTGTAAGGGTGACCGATTGAATTGGCCAGCAAAAAAGACTGTTCTCTGCTGTAAAATCACTTCCCGGTGGTTCGGAACCCACCTAAATCTGTAGGTCCATCAATCAGCATCATAAATGTATTACCCACGCACAGGTCTCAAACCTATGTAGGCATCATCCTCCGAAAAAAAGAAAAATGATTTTTTTCTAATTTTTGACAAATTGAAAATTGATATTAAAATATATAGGCTGACGAAAAAATATAAGATTTAAATTCTAAATACAAAAACGATAACTACTCACCAGTGTCCGGTTCAACGGTGTCGGTGGAAGAGGTTGAGGGGGAGGGGGTGGCAGCGGGAACAGGCTCGCCTCGCTCGGCGCGTTCGTCCTCCAACTTTCTGCGACGCCGCTGGGCGATCTGGCGGGCCATCTTCTTCTGGCGACAGACGGTGCGCATACATTCCTTGCAAACGCAGCGACGATAGCGACAGAAGCGTTTGTGGCCGATGAGTAGCGACACCTCGTTGTGGTTGCGACAGCGCACGCATTTCGGCAGCGTGCGATTCGATTTCGAATGTTCCTGTGGAGTGGGTGTCTTTCTCGCTTCGGCGCCCATTTACACGCTGCAACAGAGAGGCGACGCTACACTACAAGTTACCAGTCAGTACAGTAGTCGCAACACTGTGACCGTCACAACTCGATGACGCCAAATGCACAACATGCAGTTCGCTCGCTCGCAGCGCATCTTGACTGCACGCTGCACTGAGTTGCGCGATTCCCCTCCCCACCCCTCACCAACACAACCCATCCCCCTCTCAAAAACACCACTCTCTTTACGACTTTCCCCCCCCTTCTTGTCAGACTCCACACTCGTTTCCCCCTCTCACTCAACTGTCTCTCAACCGCGCGCACCCAAAACTATCTTCCCCTTTACTCAACTTCTTATTTCTCTTCTTCGTCTTCTTTTTTCTTCATTCAACTCCGATTGCTCAATGTGTCTTATCAATCAAACTCACAACTCTCTCACTCTCCCATTCAATCTTTTTTAACAAATAACATTTTCTAAGCTGTAATTATTACATTTTGTTATTTTTTGGCAATAAAGAGAACGATTGACTGATTGTCACAGGAAGTTTTTCTTCTTCTTTAACTCAGATTGCTCACTGAGTTTTATCAAGTCAAATTTATCATTCTCATTCTCTCTCTATTTGGAACTCTCTCCTATATTCTGTATATTTTGTAAATTTACATAAATAAAGTGTTCTAATCTAATATTCTGTTTTGTTTGTTAACGAATAAATTGTTCTATTCACTTTTGGGTTCTCTCAGACAGTCTAGACTGACGAAAGAAGTTCGGACGCTCTTGCGCAGTCTAAAAGTCACAGGCGTCGGACAGGTCAGTGGAACGGATCAACCTGCGAGAAACTGTGTAGTGAACACAGAGCGCGGAGTGCAACATAATTATGTCCTACACTATTCCAACACACTTGAATATTGCTGACGGTATCTTATTTTTGAGAATCATTGCCGAAAACTCGGACACTTCTGGCATCTTCCGAAATCTTGAATGAACAACAAAATTGCGGCACCTTCTACAGGTTTACAAATTCTTGGCCAGGACTAAATTTCCAATAAAACAAGACCAAAATCTTCCTTATTATTTAGTGGTAAGGGCAGCTTTGCCCTCCGAGGGTTGATTTTGTGGATTTTTGCTTATATCTCCTAAATAACTGAAAACTTAATAATTAATAAAATGCTTTTTTCTACGAAGTGGGCACACCCCACGCTACGAAGTGAATTAGCTTTCATGTACACCTATAATTATGTTAATCAACAATATTCAATTCTTCAGGATCAGAATGTTAATCATCATTAGTATGCATATGGAACGATGCAATCAATTCATCTATTCTAATTGTAGGCTTTCATTAATTGTTGAATATTACTTTCAATGGTAAAGTTGTTCTCATTTCTATATCACTATTTAATTTCAATGATGATTGTAAATAATTATTTTGTTTGAATCGTGAATTTTTTGTAAGTTTGTTTCTGCTGTTAATGTGTTGTGATAAGCTATGCTTGTTACGTAAAATTTCTATTGGGCCGCAAGTTTTATCAAATAATATTCGTTCAATACGAAATAGTAAGTAGTGATTTTTTATAGTTGAAGTCACTACCTATTAACAACTACAACTGTATAAGTAGAAGGCAGATGTGTATAATCAATGTAGCTTGAGAAACTATGAGTTATTTAGTGCGAATGTCAGGCATGTTAAATATTAAATTTTAATACATTTTCAATAATTATAGTAGTCTAATGAAATATAAAGAAAGAAGAATAAAGAATTAAATGATGAAGAAGCGGAATCTGTGGCTTGAAATTGCATGAAATGGTGTCAAGAGTGTAACCACAGTGTACGCGGTTTTTGGAAAAACAATAATTGCAACTCGATATATTGAGTGTCAAGCAACTGCTTCCCTGAAAACTCGTGCCTCGAAAGTTGCATTTGATGCAACCGATTATACTACCGATTATACAACTTTATACTACCGAGCTTTATGTGAGTGAAGAAACTGTGCAGCTTCCCCCATCGGTGTAAACTCAACTTTTAAATTTCAAGACCTCTAACTCGCTTACTGGGTTTGAGCAGCTAGTACTTGGTTACCAAATACTTCCCAATAGCGGGTTACAATTATTGCAATTTTTATATCAGTCAGCAGAAGTGTGCTGTCGGACACCAAGACTGCTGACAGTTTCTTGCCAGCCTTTCAGGTTCTTCCTCTAATATGAACGAACATGACAAGTATAAGATAAAAATTTTGAATCGCATAAACAGCTTATGTTACTTTTCTTTGTAGACTCTGACACAAATATTTATTCAGTTGAAAAAAATTCACAAGATGTAAAAACACAAAACGAGAGAGACCAACAAGTGACTCTCTCTGAGTTTTAATGGAAGGTTACATGAGGTATATAAAAACAAGATATAAATTCCTGATTTATAATTTATGATTGAAAGTAGAGTTTTTCATTAGAATTGGAATAACTAAATCTTAAACCTTCAAAAGCAGGTTATCAACTCTTAGTAGAGAGGTGAGTCTGAGTACTTTGGTAAACATACGAGAAAAGAACATTGATGGTTTATTCTGAAGAAGTAATATTGCAATATGCTAGCCTAATAAAAGTGAAAAATACGAAGAGTAAGAATTTTATTGTGAATTATGGAACAACTACATGCAATGAGAAAGAATCGAAGTGGAAGGTGAGAAAAATGAATTGAAACAGAGAAAGAGACGAGGAAGACAATAAATTCGTGCCCAGTGAACTGCAGAAAAACAAGAGCAGAAATTGAGATAAAACTGACATTTCAAGAGGTAACAGTCAAATAAACTCTCTTTACTATGTTCACCTTTATTCGAGACTTTTTGAAATTGAAATAAAACATACAAGTCCATTCGAGTAAAGGAAGTGGTGTTCCCACACGCTTAGTGATATTATCAGTGCTTAGGCGTAATTGTTCAAGAAGTTAAAGGAGGAGAACAAGAGGAAGAACAGGATAACAGAGAATGAGAAAAGGGACAAGATAAAGAAGAAGGAGAAGAATTAAAAATAGAATAGTCGATTCGTATTATCGCGATATGTATTCTATATAGTGTGTTCTGGACCTTGTTTACCCTACAAGAAATGCAAAACGTAACGTTGTAGACAGCCTAACAGATACGCCTCCTCAATCAATAAATACTTGAGCGCCATCATCAGAAAGTGTTTCTATTGTTCGACACAACATTTATGAAACATGAAATTCAATTGATGGCTATTCAACCCAAATGATTTCCTCTGAATCATGAGGATCATACACCCATTATACCATTGTGGTTGCAGTTTGACACTACCAACAGTCAACAGGATACATTATGGCACATTACATACTTCTTGTAGCCTGTAGACTGCAGACACAAAGAAACCAAACCAGCCAAAGCAACCAGCTTGAAATGCATATGAATCATACTCAAGGAAGGAAACATAAAGAATTAGTCTGTCATAGAAACAGTCTCAACTCGGTGTTTGAAAGACGGTAGATCTCATAAACAGGTATAAAAGGGATAAATGAGTGGGAAGCCTGATAGTCATAAATTAGACATTTTTCATGGCACCATCATCAGTAGGCTACTTAGGCCTATTGGTATATTATTAATTTTAGAACATAAATAACGCAACGGTGAATTTAAATGATTTACAGATGAACTACAAACAAGTATTTTTCATTCAACATTTAATTACTGGAGTAAACAGAAAATAAGTAATTCATCATTTCACGGAACAATCACACCTAAAAATGTGAGTGTCTCAATGTAATGACTATTGTCGAGGTTAGTAGATAAAATGTTGAACGGTCACAGATGATTATTCAAAATGGAGGGGTATTGATATTTTTACGTCATTGCAGGAAAATTTTCAACACACGTTCTTATGGAAAGTCAATAGAAAATCTCTCATAATTACTGGAAAACGTATATAACTAAATTTTCTACTGGAAGCGGCCAAGGAATATAAATTCCCTATCAATAGAGCACGATTAATACAATATTTATCAATTATAAAGCTACTTATTCACACAAAACCTAGGTGGTATCATACCTCACAGAAAGCAGCATGATGTGCGAGCGCGATGTAATTCAATTTATCTTTGTCTCACACTGGGATTTTACTTGAGTTGAAAACTAGAGAACTATACTACGCCTATATAATAATCATATTTCATTTTTAATTAGAGTATCTAATTTCAGGAAATATAGCCTTCCACAGTAGGCTATCTTGCATATTTGTGGGGCAGTAAAGTTTTCTCTGAATTATTTCCACTTAATAATTAAACTTGTTTATTCAGATTGCATTTTACTTTGGAAAGAGTTCTCGCATATTATTTTACAAGATTTGTCGAATATTTACCACTATATGAAACTGGGTTTGTCCAAGTTTTCATAATTTAATGGACCGCAAGAGGCTTGTGTGCAAGAGTGTATTTTCCACAACTATCTGTGTGTTATTTCTTGTACTGTAATCAAATTCCATATTTTATTCAGAAAATGATCAATATTCATTCAACGTATTCAATTTCAAATTGTAGAACCAAAATGAATGGAAAATTTAAAATGGATTAGGCCACTTAACTGTATTATCAAATTCCAATTATAGTAATACTTTATCAACAATTAAACTTTACCTTGCCGAGTTTCCCATTCTAGCGATAGAATAAACACACTAATAGTTGACTTTTTATATTAAATTATAGGATATAAATGTTTATTTTGTTTCAATGTGCATTTTCTGTTCCATCATCCTCTGGCACACAAGTTGAAGTATTCATTGACTTCCAAACTGAGATTTGTTCCTTTTGTAGTAACCTTGTGTATTGTATTTGTATGTTTTATGTTAACCTTATAATTGTTTTTTTTTTCAATCTATTTGACTTGGCTATATGTACCACTTATATCTTCTAGCTGAATAAAACTTGGACTTGAAAGTAACACCATTTAAACACAACTGAGGATGGAACTAATAACATCGAAACCAAGGCTTTGTGTGAATCAAGAATAAGTGGAGTTTGAAACATTGGTTAGTTCATTTTATTTCATGAAAGTTCAACAGTATCTCTGAAGAAAGACTCTTGTTTATAGTGATAAAACCTTTCACAGTTTGAATGGGCCTAATCAGTGTCCCGCTCCAACCCACCCAGAAGTTCGCAGCTCTGAATGAAGGCTCTTGATTTCTCTTCTAGAGTGCAAATGCACTTTGATCGTTGAAGTGGACCAAAGTGCTGCGAGGCGCGTTGCAGTGTGCCAAAAGGCGAAGCTGAAGATTTTGCGCAGGTGTGGCATGCATAGGGCATGGTCACACAGTCCCTCCCTGCACAGAGTATCGTAATCTAACAGGCCAGTTAATGCCCCTGCTTTCAAATCAGGCAATTTGTGTGCGCAATCCTGGCCCCAGCACAGTCAGCCAACCTTCCAACGCAAATACTCACAACTGTGGACACAGACTTGTTTCCTGCTGCACTCACGGTTTTGTTTTGTGCCTTTTTTTTCTCCATGGGCATCCGCTCGACTATGGCCGTCCGCGTGAAAGAAGCACAACTCCAACAACTATCCTGGGGTGATGATAAAACTTGGGCAATAATGTAACTTTGAAACTTTGTTACGTTTCAGCCCGTTATCAGACACTGCGACTGATTCTGTACATTCTGTGGGCATTTTTATAAGGGGTTGAGAGGAGCTGGAACTTGAAAAATGCTGTCATCTACTTGTACAGTAAAAGATTTGTGGAATTCAATAAAAATACTTAAAATATTCATAGACTTGAAAACTATAGTTTCATGAGCTAAGCTTGTTTATTGTTGTAAATTTAACGACTTGCAGTCAGTTTTAGACTGTGCATATATAAAAAAAACATTTCAAGTGAATGAGTACATTTTTATATATTCACAATCTAAAACTGACTGGAAATCGTTAAATTTACAACAAGAAGTTAATATCAACAACGCAGATCGTTATGGAACAAGAAATCCAAGAAGTTGTTTATTGGTTGTAGGCCCACTGGTTGTTTATTGTAACAGTCCAGTTTTGCGGAAATTAACTGAATTTCAAGTTGACTCCTCAAATCTATTAATAAAGTTAATTTTATTTATTTATTTATTTATTTGATGAAATTATTACAATCAAGTAAAAAACTACAGGCATTTGCCCAAAACAGTTCAAATTACAAATTTGTCACATAAATAGTCCAAATTAGGTTATGTCCATAGGTTGTGTTCAAATTTCTGTTTCCATCAAATATTTCCACTAAAAAAAGTAGTATTATTATAGATTATCACGTTAGGTGTTAAATAAAATTCTTTTAAACTTTGTAGGTCACTCTTCAGACCTGAATATTATGTTTTGGTCTGAAGAACGTACCACGTAAACGGGGAGTGAGGTAGATTGCGGATTGCTATTACTTTCCTCACTGACCTAACAGAGTTGTATCTATACCAAGCTCACCGAAACAAATTTTGAAGCTCTATGCTTGACAATAATACACGTTTCTGAAAAAAAGGAGAATATATTATATATTAATATATCTTATATTTATATATAAAAAAGGAGAATATATTCAATTAGACATGAAGTACGCAGGGTTGAGAATAGTTTCTGTTTTTTCTTTTTTCCATAAGAAGAGTTAGTACGCAGTATTCCGCTATTAGTAAGCTTCATAATTTATAATAACCTTCACGCTAAGTTATTTATTTATTTATCATCCATCTACATCATCACATTGCAGTAAAATGAAGAGAAAACAACAGGCTTTACAGCCCAAAACTGCTTCCCCTTCTAAATTTCAATACAGAAATGTTCAAATGTTATGTCTAGAAGTCACAGTTTCACTATTAATTTTCTCTAGAGAAAAAAATATTAGCCATTTCATTTGGAAAAAATTGTAAGTGAAAGCCAATAAAAACAAATTGCCAAACAAACAATACGAAAGGATTAGAGAATTTTGAATTATATAGTCTAAAAATGTAGAGCAAAAATTAAGCACATTTACAATTCTGCACAACAGACGGTTATGGAAGCTAAAATACGGTTATTTGTATAGATGCATTAAATGTTAGGGTGCATTAAATGCATTAAATAAAAAAATTGGATTCTATTTACCAATATTATTATTATTGAAAAGAATCTGAATTCCATTTGCACAGTGTAAAGCAGGAACGTAGCCAAGGAGGGGTTTTGAGAACAAGGTGAATGTGCGTTTGTTTGTCTGAAAAAATCAACCACTGTACATTAATTTGTCAGTTAAATTTCAGAATGAATTAGTAGGCTCATGGAGGGGAACTCCTATTGAAATTTATATTCTAGTCCTAGGTAGGCGGGATTTTTCCTGTGAGGTTTACGCCCCTTGGAAAAAATGTGGATGTACCAGGTAGGATTACATAGAAAAATTAAACAATTCCATCAAGCTATTGACTATCAATCTGCAGTATTAACAATATAATAAACACAAAAATTGGAGAACTCAACTTGAGGTGAGACTCTAGTTAGATTTTTGGTCTCTCAATAGAGAATTACCATATCAGTATACTGTAGGACGTGTAGGATATTTTGATCTGGTATTGTCGTCAGTAATGAGATTGTTGCTTACTTCAAAATATTTACATCATTGCACTACATATTTGAGCAATGCTTGAGAACATCAAACATGTTAGAAATCTCCCAAAATATTAAATTTATGGAAATATTAAAACATTAAACAAATCAGCTGCAACAACTCAAAAGACGTTGGATTTTTTAATTAAAAAGATGTGAAATCCCATTGAATTGAATTCAATCACAATTTCAAAGAACACGGCATCAATTTTTGATAAAATGTGAAGAAAAACGTTTTATAAATATTTCTCTCCCCCCACCAAACAGCTGTTTGAAGTTTCGACCCCTCCCCCTTCTATAATTCCTGGCAACGTCTCTGGGTGAAGGTTATCCTAGAAGGGAGAATGACCCCAACCCATCCACTTCTCGTTTATATAAACATACCAGAGTATTAAAGAAGATCTGTACTTTCATTGTTTCATTTCATGGGTGTAGTTAATATGTTTACGTAATTCATGTAATAGAAGATAGTAACAAGAAACAAGCAATAAACAAATCAAAATCAAGTTAGGCTTCCCACTTTCGGTTTACTATTAGATTTTTTCAAAATTGTGTTTACGTGGAACTTCGAATCTTTACTTTCCTTTATACGAAGAGAAGAAACCTCATGAGGAATTTGTAAACGATTTGTTCATGATCAATGACTGTAGTTTGCAGACGAAGAAGATGATTGAAATCATCTGTATATCTTACTACTAGTATCGGTATAAGAAAGATGCTTTCATTGGGGCACAAGAAAGATGTGCACTGTTCGAGTGCAAAGAAGGCAAGTTTCAAGTGAACTGGCGATAGGTTCATCGATTGCGGGTTCATCGGCATTTCAACGAGCCTAATGAAAAGCCTAGCCGCGATCTTGAAAGACTAAATGTTTGTGCGTTCACCATAAAGCTTTCATCTCCACAAGACAGCCAGTGCATATGCAAATATATTCCAGCTAGCAGACGCCTCCATTACGGTACTGTATACTGAAAATAGTCGCTATATAATAGAAAGTATATTGCTCAAGGCTTCGATCGTTTCAACATTGAAACAAGACTTGCAGCCAACTTGATAATATCTTGAGTGAAGAAAAACACATGGCCTCCTTTATTCGATGCAACGAATTTTTCTCGTGACCTTCGTGCCTGCTATTTCTTAGCATATTTTCCGGAGAGGAAGTAAGCTCGTTTTATCATATGTATCCGTATGATAATTTCGAATTTAGTTGCAAAGCAGAACAAAAATAGTTTTAGTAGTCTACATTTTCAGCATGAGCCTTTTACACTGATTGCTTGAGGTTGGATTACAATCGATTATTGTGTAGGAAGGAAGCTGATAGTTTCAAAGTGCCTGTCAGTTTCTCTGTGTAGGTCAACCGTGAGAAATATTGCTACACTTCAACACACTCTATTGAAGAACTTGCGAGGAGGATGCCGGAGCAAGATAAAATAATATATTTTATATATTATTTTAAAATAATATATCATATATATTATAGAGGGACGTGCTGCTCCTGAGTTCACATTGCAATTGAACATAAACTTCCCATAATTTCGCTGAAAAGGGAAAAATTATTTCTCTACATAGGAAAAAAATATTATTTTCCAATTTAGGGGAAATATCCCTAGAGCCACCACAATCGGTTAGCTACAAACAATCGGTTAAAAGGTTATTTTATTAAATTTGGGGTCTGAATTTCATCCTACAATCAGATGAATGATAAATTGTATATAGGTAATCCCTTATAAAAGTGATTATTGTATTTTGAGTATCAATCATCCGTCTCTATTGGAAGAATCATCAGAATAGTCTTTGAATGTTAGAGCATAAAAAATCTAATAAATATGTACTTATAACTAATGAACTTATATTATATACATAGTATAACTGTGAGAATCCTGTAGGAACGTAGACCGAAATCATGGATGGGTGGATAGATATCGTATATTATTCATCAAAGACCACAAAAAAGGAAAATACAACCTTCAGGTCTCTAGAGAGTTGCATCTTATAGTTTTATTTGCCTGAACCTAGTTAGCATGAATCAATCAACAATTTTTAGACCGGGAAAGCGGTGAAATTTTTCAAATGTCAGATCTTCAACTACCGGAAGCTAAATGAGAAAAAATGCTTATATTCTGATGATTGATGTACCGTTTCGAGTACCACCCTTGGAATTTGGTTTATGAAATGCACTGACACATGCTACAGGGGTTGTCTTATTATATACAGGTGTGAAATACTTCCTTCCTGTATTATTGAAGTTTTCGTAATTTTTGAGACATGATAGACATGAGTGTCGAACATAGCACTGTTTGCCATAGCAATGGGAAATCTTAAAGAAATATAATTTTCATCCAATAATTTTTTTGCGCACCAACGTAAATGTATGTCAATTGTAGGTCTACTTCTATTACTCTGATCAACCCTATCCATTTTATAATGCTTCTAAATATTAAGAAAGCTATTTTGAGTCAAATAAATGAAAAAAATTGTTTCATATGACATGCAATTTGTAGCTACTGAAAACCTTCTAGTACTAAAACCAAGGAAGTATAATAGATAGAAACTTATTTCACACCAACGTAAATGTATGTCAATTGTAGGTCTACTTCTATTACTCTGATCAACCCTATCCATTTTATAATGCTTCTAAATATTAAGAAAGCTATTTTGAGTCAAATAAATGAAAAAAATTGTTTCATATGACATGCAATTTGTAGCTACTGAAAACCTTCTAGTACTAAAACCAAGGAAGTATAATAGATAGAAACTGAATGTGGTAAGAATAGTACTAGAATCGATGCACTATGAATTCTTATTTTCGGTTTCTTTTAACTGATAGCAAATCATTAGCATCGTTATGTATTATTATCATACGTTTATAAGAATACTAGAAAACATTGAAATTGAACAATTGAACAGGAATGTAGATAGAAAGTTGCCCTCACTAAAGCGAATGATAATCTCAATTTAAATTTTAAATTGACAAAAAGTCAAGAGGCGAAAAAGTATAATTAAAAAATTGTATCTGAGGAGTCTCTAAGTTTAACCTCAACCCATAAATTTAAAAAAATTGTGAAATTCATGAAGGCGAAAGAAGGCAAAAAATGCATAATTATTATGCAACCAACTTGGGAGAATGCATAGCAAAGATTAGACAGTTTATAAAAACTCTGCAAGATAATTTCGCTGTTGCCATCAATTTAACTGGATTGTGTTGTTAAGATAAGAAGTGCAACTATTTGAAACTCGTTCAATGGTTTTCGTTAACGACTCCATTTTCAGCCAAATAATTTGAAAAGTAGTTGAAACTGTGAATGTGTCTAATTCACTGGTGCAATCTTTTGGACGTCAATCAAGTTTTTATAATCAGCCAAAGGTTAAATCTCGAATTTTCTCATGCTTATGTAATTGTTTCTTCAATTTACTTTTGTTATTTTCAACACAATAGGTCAAATATGATCAAACATTATAAAGCCACATAATAAACATTTCAAATTTCAAATTGACTACAAGTCGTTACAATAAAAATTTAATATTAACAACGCAGATCGTTATGGAACAAGAAATCCAAGAATTATAAAGTTGATGCATATTCTAGAAATATTGAGTCTTTCAAAGCTCTAAAATTTGGTCATCACAAATAAAAATCAATTATGTTTATATAAATTACAGTATATCCTTTAATTAATCATTAACTATCACAGTACAATACGATAGAGTGGATGATGTCAATTATTCCAGAATTATTTTTGTTAAACGGGTTGCATATATGGCAGTTTCAGGAGTTGTCTTATTAATGCGCACTTGAAATCGTTTTAATAAGCACTTTGTTACCTTTATATGGTGGAATGAAATGATAATGTTAATACCCTGTAACCTGAATGAATGAGAATGGAATTTTCTCTAGAATTTAAATACCTAACAATATCTTTCAGAGGTGTTCGCAGAATGAAAGCAATGGTAAGAATAAATTTAAAAAAAATCTCAAGTTATTTGAAGTAACAGCTACTTTTGAAGAGGACATTGATACAGCTCTTACCCAATTTGGAAAATTCTATGGTTTATTCTTTATTAAACGCAATGTTAGGATGTTATGTTATTTTCCAATAACACTAATATTAGCTCTCTACATAATCTTTCATTAAAATCAATTTACTCTTCAAATGGGGAAAATGTATTAGAAAACAAGTACAGTAGTCTTATTTTCAAATAATATTCTAGAAAAAAGTGAACTTCAGTTAGTTTACCTAGGAATTTCCACAAATCAAATAACAATAACAACTGTTATTTCCGTACAGTGGAAGAAAGTACAGTATTTAAAGTTACTTTTTTGCTAATATAAAACTCCCGGGCTGAAACAGGAATTGAACACGTTACCGTGTGCTCCAACTACGATAAAAATAAGAATCACCAAACATCTTGAATAACCATTTCATTTGATAACATCGTTTCTTCTCCTTTAGAAAAATTTATTTTTGTAAAACAAATTGCTACACAAGATGTACAAAGATGTACTTTGAAAGCACTTCACTCATCAAACACTGAACATAATTTTAAAAGATTGAGAATATAATCAACAGTACAGTCAACAACTTTCCGGAATTTCTTGAGGAAACTCGAGTGACCCAATAAGGACTGGGGTCTTCTTTCCTCGACCAGCTGTTTATTATTATTGTTGCTTGTTGACGTCTGTTTGATCACTTTGACGGGATGATGGATCGGACGTTTTATAGGGAAATAAACAAGCCATAGACGAGTTGCAGTGTAACGAAAATGATGATAATAGGTCTGGCTGGCATAATCAGCAAGTGAAGCGTTCAGCTGAGAGCTCTGGTGCATGGATGCATGCAAACCAAGTGCATGAAAGAAGTGCGGCTACCACCTCTATCTTTAGAAAACGATGATGGCCAGACGAGGGCTCTCTTAAGCCGTTGGTTGACTTCCAAATGCATGCAGAATTTATTTCCTTCTGACAGACTAAAGTATCCCGAATGTTTTCGTGGTATACTTTTCGTCATAGCAAAAAAAATCGCGCAGAAGATAGCCAAGCCAAGCCAAGTGAGCCCACGTGTGAGTTTACAAATTTCTCGCCGGCGAATAACTAAGTACTTTGTTGAGTCGTTCCACGCCGCCAGTTTATTCGCATCTGCTTGCATAAACATCGCGTCTATTTTTGTATTTCGACTTGTGTCTGCTTGTGGTAGACGTCACTCGTGCAAACCCCCTCCCACCACTACTGACCCTCTCTAATAAATTGATCTTCAATAATAAATTGAAATAATAATTCACGTCAATTGAAGATGCAATGATATTTTATCTGTTTTTGAAATTACTGTTGGAGCATGCATTTTTCTGGGATCTGATTTCTAGGCTCCAAGGATATGGCTCAGTTTACAAAAATTATTGTATTAATCTATTTTTCGTTCATTATTGCGGATGATTCTCACCAATTTTGATGTTGTGCGAGGTTGATGATTGTCCACTATTGCAATCTAGTCCAATCAGCAACTTGCAAGACATCAATTGTTGGCACAGTTCTATAAATCTCTATTTTCTTTTACTTTTCTTCTATTTAAAGTTTTTCTGGATTCAATCCATTTTAACTTAACTTTCTTTGTGTGTGATATTGTGGAAGGTATCCATAATGAATAATAAGACGAAATTGTCACTACCTCATTTATTTAAACTTTAAGAAACTAGTTTCGGTTGTTACACCATTATCAATCTCAATCAACTAAAAGTTTGATTGATATTGATAATGGTGTAACAACCGAAACTAGTTTCTCAAAGTTTTAATAAATGAGGTTGTGACAATTTCGTCTTTTTATTCATTATTTTAACTCACCTTTATTCCTTTGCTGAATCTTTTACTTTTGTTTTTGATTTCTCTTACACACAATTAATTTTTAATTTTGTAAGACTCCTCTAAATTATTTAAGCTCGATTTGTTCTTTCAACCAAAGTTTGCCATCATTTTTTATTTTATTTTTTGAATTTTCAAATTTCATTTATAATCAAATCTCAGTCAATCTTTGCTCTGCTTTTCACTTAACTCTTACTCACGTCACCGAATCGATTCAAGTGTATTCACCTCAAATCTATTTCGAATTCAGTATTAAAAGGAATGGCAGTATTATGCTATTTTGCATGGCAGTAAAAATGCTGATAAAATTATTAGGCAATAAAAATAATCCATTTACTTATTCGGTGTAGCCAACTCATGTAATATCTGCAAATTATTAATAAAGAAGTCACCACTTCGGAAAACTAAAGGGAATAAATTTCCCTCAAGAATAAACCATTATTTTTTATTCCAAGTTCAATAATGAGATACATTGTGATGGACAGGGTAGGCTAGACAACTCCATCCAAGAGCTTTTTACAAGGAGCATAACCTTATCCTTCTAAATCAACGTGTAATTCATTCGTACATGAATATGAATCAAAATAATTAGGATAAGAACCAGGAGTACAGAAGTAATGTATATCAGAGCAAGGAGTGTATCAGAAGCTTTTAAGGCTTACGAACCGATGGAAAACAGCTGTAAAACAGTGTTTTTCGAGTTGCGGGTTATGTAAATGATATGTATTGGGTTGCGACGTAGCCCAGAAAGCCAAGGGTCGTAATAACAGATTTTTCAATATTTTGCTTAAATTTGTTTCTATACATTTCCTATCTCCCATATGGAACATTTGAACACTTTTTTAGTATTATATCAGACTGGTGAATTGTATTATGTGGGTGAAAAAAAAATATTCAATACGTGGAGATTTCTGAACCCTGTAGAATTTTCTATATCAAAGTTATTATTGGGCAGAACTTTGTCGACAGTTTACATTGATTGGAATTTTTATCTTCTTCGAAGCTTGCAATTTATTGAATATATCTACTTATATTATCAGCTATGCTCGATAAAGGTCATCTTTTTATAACATTGCAACGAGACTACTAAAGCAAACACTTTGTTGCAGATAGTATATTTTTTTTGCAAACGTCTTATCAGTAATTTCCGTATGCGTGCGGTTTACAGCACAGTTTAGCCAACTTCATGACTCTTGACAAAGTTCATAGAGGAGAAGATAAATGAATCCATGAACGATAGCTGTTGTCATTGTCGTCTAGCTTAGTAGCCGCTGACCTCGTTTCTTTAGAAAGGGAAACTAATAAAATTAATCACTCTATGCTCTTTCTCAAATGCTTAGAACTTATGTGAAAAGGCTAAAATTTAAAGAAAAAGCTATTTAATATTTGCAGATTTTATAAATATTTCTATTCATGATCAATTAAATCATTAATGACTGTAATGAAGTCAGTTATTCAGTAATGCCCTACCAATAGCTCTGTGGCTCTGTCTTGGAGGGGAATCTTGAAGACAGTCTTCATAACCAAAAAAAACTGAAATTTTTCCAAGATTAAAACAATATGAAAACTTCAACATCTTAGCATACCATTCTATGGAAAAAGCTGGACCCCAATTTTTTTTAGTATGAAATGTATTCCATACTCTCTACTCCCTAGACCAGGAGTTCTCAATCTTTTTCAAGGACTGTACCCATTGATGGAAAATTAAAATTTAGCGTACCCCCTTGTTAACGCGAGGAGAAATGGGGGGGGGGGGTGACGGTTAAATTAAAAAACCTTTTTACATCAAAAACACAATACATTATTTGGAAACATTTGAAACCCATTACAAAAAATTAATGGGAATGGGAAATTAATGAGCTTGCTTCTTAATATAGTTCCTCAATGCTAGGCTCAAGGTAAAACCTTAGATCGCACCCAACATTAACCTTATCTCTGAACTTCTACGAAATAGTTATACAAACCTATTGCACTTATTGGTTCCTAATAACTCTTCCACAAAGTATTCAATTTATTAGATTTTATTATTAAATAATAATCTTGCGTTATAGCGAAACGGGAAAAAATAGTTTAATTTTTCATTAACCTGCCCCGCGTACCCCCCGAAAATTTTCGAGTACCCCCAAGGGGTACGCGTTCCACAGTTTGAGAACCCCTGCCCTAGACACCTGAAAGTTGCTGCATTACTCTAGCTTAACTTGAGAATAATAATTATTATTATTAATAATAATTATTGGTCTATAATAATAATATGGGCGTATCACAGAAGCGAAAACTTTAATTGTGTTAAAAATTAAATTAAAAGCTTTAAAGTTTAATTGAATCAACGTTATATTGTGATCATATTATAACCTCAGGCTATTGTTGAGTAATTTTATTGTGAATTGCTATCCATTTATTGATTCATAGAAATCCAATTCATGGAAGTTTATATAATAATTATTGATAATTTTATTTCAATACAATGTAAGTTTAATTAGATCAAAAAGACCATCAAATAAGGCACATGATGATTAAGTTCAAAACATGTTCTAGTAAACAGTGGAAAAGCTTGAGAGCTCGTTTAGTGGAGATGAACTTTCAAGTTATCTAGAATAGAGAACGTGAAGAATAAAATCACAAAGAGAAAATGGATAAGTAGAATGCAGTTGTCTTTCATAAGTTAGTAACTCATGGTGCGGCTGTAAGAAAAAATGTCTAAAATTAAATGTTTTGTAAGTATCGATGGAATACGCGTCACATCAAGACATAAGGAAAAAGATACTCTATCTGACAATGGGGGTAGGAAGAAATACGGAATGAAACTGCCGCAAACAACTGACTCTTGAAAATGAGAAGAACAATCCAAGTTTGACATCTCAGTAACCCAGTATCGGACTCAGTAACAGCTCAAGAGAATTTTGATTATATAAAGACAAAGTAGGGAGTAATGAGATGTTCTATTAGCACAAGTTTCATGAAAAAAGAAAGAACGAACAAGTTTCATTTTATATGAGTCGTCTCTGCAGAATGCATTAATGCGAGTGGTCTCTACCCAAGTAAATGCATTAGTCATGTATTTAGTCAAAATACAACTTATTATAAAGAAACAACAGGCTTTTAGCCCAAAGCTGTCTCTATTACTAAATTTTTAAGAGTCCAAATATTTGTAAGCATAGGTTATGTTTACGTTTTGATTAAAATATAACTTTAATCTTCTGGAAAACATAATTACCAAGTTCAGTTTAACCGATGAAACAATCTATTGATTAATTCTACTTAATACTCTGCAAGATATTTCTGAATTGTTTAAATGTATATTCTTATAAGTGATCACGTACAATATTAATAATTCATAAATTATAAATTATTGAACAGTGACAACTTATAAGTTTGTCAGAAATAAGTTCATATTGTGAAGTTGTTTCATATTGTGAAATATGAAACATATTTTGTTCATATTGTTCATATTTGTTCATATTGTTCATATTTGTTCATATTGTGAAGTTGTTTTAATCCCATGACATACTGGTAAAATGGGTATATATGGAACTCTTGGGGTTATATGGAACTTTTGTTCTTGTTTCAAAATTACCACCTGTAGGTCTACCCACAAGAATTATCTAATGTTTTCAATTTGCTTATATACTTCAATAATGTATAATCATAGAATAATAAATCATATGTTTTCAAAAAACTTTTTTATCATTCTCCAATGTCGAGATTCTCATGACAGCTTATACACGGATAATATTTTTCATGAATAGTCTCACCTGTGGTCAAGTAACCACTGATAAATAGTTCTCTTTATTGTTGAAGTCTTGTGTGCCAAACCCTCTTTTGTAGAACCTATGCTTGTTTATTGTGATCTCACGTATGTTTACTGATTTTAAGGAAGTTTTTCAAGTTGTATTTTAGTGGGGTTTTATGGAACAATGCCCCAAAAACATATTCACGTTCCTGGAACAGCTTACCGGCGCAATTACGATGTCAATAACATCGAATTGGCATTAAATGCTGTCATATGTCTTTCTAACATGCAGCAGAAAGGTTTGGTGTACCAAAAACGACGATTTACAGACGGTATGAATAGTGATAGGTTGGGGAGACTAACTATGTTGAATTCAAATGAGGAAAATAAAGTTGTAGAAGCATTTTAAAAGCAGCAGAGTTTGGGTATCCATTTACCAGTGTAAAATTAATTTAGACAATAAATTCGAAGTTATTTGAATCAAAAAGGTCTCATAGTTAAATTTTTCCCTGTCTACCAGGGACAGAGTGGTATTCTGTTGAATTCGAAGCTGTTCCATATAACCCCAAACTGAGGGTTATATGGAACAGCAATAAATGTTTTTAAAAAAACATGTAAATATTATAAATTGATGTTTTCTCCTATGATTCAAGCTAAATTGAGTATCTCATTTTAAAAGAACTTTTTTTGAAATATTTTCTTTACTTATTTGAAGTTTTAAATAATGAAAATTAAAAATATTGTTCCATATATCCCCATGTGACGGTATGTTGCTACAGGAATATAAAATAAACAGTCATACCGAGAACTGAACCCAAGTTCTCAAGCATGATGATCAGCTGTGTTACGCACTGCACTAAAATGTCCAAAGAAAACATTAAGCTAAATACTATTTCATTTGTAGAATAGTTTGTAAGTTTTTTTTTCTTATTTTATTTAGGTTAAATTGATTTAAAAATATCCATCCAATTCAGAAGAGAATGACAAAATATATTTCTTCGTAGACATTATTAATGGCTGGTTCTATTTTTTTAACTAGACAACTAACAGCGAATAACCACTGCTGATTGAAAACAAAAACACCATGTCTCTTTTTGGCTGTAGCCCACTGACCTGTTACAAACTAACTGGTCCTTGAATTTAGGTAATTCATAGCAGATCGTCGTGCACGTCTGCATTGCAAACAGGAAAAGTGAACCAATTTCGAACAACGATATTGCAGCTAGATTAGAAGCACGAAGAAAAGAACGAAAATTGCTGGCACGATAGAGCAGTGCACAGGAACTGATGTGAGCTCATGAATGCAATGTACACGTGGGCGCAATTAAATTAATAACGTGGACCATAATGAAGACGAAGAATTAAATGGAGAAGAAGAGGAAGAAGTAAAAAATTGGAAGTAAAAGAATGAACAGCAACGTTGAATGCCCTTCAAACCGGCGAGTGACGTGTGGCTGCCGCAACTGGATGCACTTGTCCAATGATTAAATAAATTCTGCCCACGTCCGACAATCTATGATGAAACCATGGCTGACATTCATGTAATCCGGACAATTGTCTGAAAATTTGATTTGTTTCGTTTGAGTTATACCAGATTTCAAGTGTAACAGTTATTGAGGATCTCTTTTTCTTTTCCCCATCTCACTTGATTGAAATAACTCATGAAATTGGAATCACCGAGTCGAATTTTTTATGGCGAACCCTAATCTGACATGGCACATCTGAAAGCAACGCCATTTTTACATCATAATATTTGTTCATAGTTTTTTAATTCCATAATAGCGTTTTGTTGAAGAGCTTTAGAGGGTGAACAATAGTTTTATAGCTTCTCAGCATTCAAAGGGTTTAATGTCGAGTTCAAGGATCCATATAATATAACGTTATTCATCACCCTTTGTTGCTTTTCTTGTCAATCTTCTTTATCGTAGTGCAAAGCAAATATATGGATACCAACTGATTTGTGATGAAATTATTGTAGATTATGAACTCCAATTCTTTGTAACAATGACATATACCAACTGACTCTTGCAGTGGGATGAGTCTAGAATTTGAACTGTAATATGAAATATGGTTGTTCTGTTTTGGAAGAATACAGAAAGATTAGAGTAGAATCATTGAGAGATAACTGCAATGATTTTAATGACTACGGACTACATGTCAGCGCTTATCTACTTTTCTTCATTCCCATCCACAATAATTTGCGAGTTGAGTTTGCTACTTTTCATAAAACTTGGAGCTTACTATATTAATTATAATATACACTATGTATGATGGTTTTATATTAGTTATGGTATATCCCTGTTATCATCTTACAAGCAGTACTTTAAAAGAAGAGATAACTTAATAATTTATTAAAATTAATAAGTAGATGAACATGAATTTAAGAATCCCAAGAAATGTTACAGTGAAGGTTCTATAGATAACAGGAGCCACGTCGTCATTGATTGAAGTTCCAAACCCCTATTAATTTCTGCTATTTAACACTATAAATAATAATAATAATAATAACAATTTTGGAGAATGGAACTCACAAGTTGTATTGGGATAGATCAGTACTCACAGACAAAACAATAGACCAGACATCATATTAATTGACAAACAAAACCAAACCACATTTTTAATAGACATAGGCATACTAATACCAAACACGCACAATATAAAGCAATACAGTGACGAGAAACTGCTCAAATATCTGCCTTTGGCAGAGGAGATAAAAGACTTGTGGAGGCAAGAGAGTGGCAATTATGCCATTGATAATATCAGCTGCAGGTGAAATACCAAAAGAGCTACCTGAGAGGATGAAAAAGTTGAGGCTGCCTGTGTGGGTGCAAAATTTAATGTAGAAAGCTGTCATATTGTGCACAACATCAACAGTTAGGAGCTTCCTAATTATATCAAAATAGAAAGGTTGAAATTTTGCTAAATTACCCAATGCCACCCTCTTACCTAGTAAAATTGAGGTATATGTCATTCAAAAATAATAATAATACTGTAATAATATGCATTTATTTCTGTAGCAAAATCATACAGTCAACATCATTTTACATGTTTAGGAAGAGAATTTCTAATATGCCATGGGAACTTGGAGAATCAAGATTAAAAATGGAGAAAATAGAATAAAATGACTAAATCAGACTAAATCAAGACTGTCCAATCAGGTGCGAGAGGTCTGAGGGAATTGTGAATTATTACAATTTGATAAATAAAAAATTAATAATTACTGTCTATAAATAAAAACTGGAATAATGAAGATGCGGGGTGCCAGGTGAAGATTCACTCGGAAACATACAGAACAGGGCAAAACAGACACTTTGGCCAGAATAAAAAAAGGCAAGCTGAGAAGAAGGGAGGAATTGACGCAACTACTTTTAAGAGATATGATTTCACGTCATCCTAAGATTGGCTATATGTAAAAAATATTCACTAAAACACAACATAATCTGTTCTTCTCCTGAAACTGAAGTCAAGGTTGACTGCGCTATATTCTGGGTTTTAATTGAGAGTAAAATTGAAGAAAGAGGTAGATTGGAGATATGTCCATTGGAGTTGAGAGTCCGTATGAATCACTTCTGTATAAAGATCTTCAGACTGAAAGATATTATAGCCCAATTGTTTTCGGTGAATAGTGTGATTGATACAAATTAATTAAAAAATAAATAACAACTACAGAATGATTAAAAACTTTACTGTAATTCAATTGAAAGCAATGCAGACACAATAATTGCATAATCATCCCTCGACATAGAAATCAATGGAAATCATTACATAAATGGGGAAAGTCGATGCAATATTAAAAATTCTATTTGATTTTTATTATCTGCTCTAGTGTGAGCAACTAGATAAAAGTAATGAGCCCTGTTGGCTGAAAACTTATCAGTAAACAATAACTTCTCACAGCGGTTTTGAGCAGATGTCAATTCTCATAGGACAGTGACCCATGTTAACGCTAACGCAAAACAAGTCTACTCTGCCCAGACTCTTCAACTCGATCTAGCCTCTTTTATCTTGTGTCATACAATTCCATTCAGTTGCATTCAGACATTTTTTTAGGAAGTGCATGACGGAAAATAATTTCGCTTTTCTACTTTATCTCTCTCTTAGCCACATCTATCATCACACCATCTATGGAGAGGGATGGAGTGTCAGACGTTGAGTGTCTCTCTCATTCAAACTCATACCTACCTTTCTAGTAGTCTCTCATAAGCTCTCTTCAATTCTTTCACACTCTCTTCTTTGTTTCTGTTCTCTTTCTTCCTTACTTACATTCTCGCTCTCTCTCCTTCTTCTCACGCCCTCACCAACTATCTCTTTCTTCCATACCGTCTCCCACTCTCTCCTTTTTTCTTTCTTTCTTACTCATGCTAACTCTCTCTTTCTCTTTCTCCCTCTCTCTCTTATTCACTCTCTCTCACTCACTCTCTCTCGTGCTCTCTCTATCTCTCTACAGTATCTGTAGCGCAGAGGATAGCGCGTTTGACTTCTAATCCAAAGGTCGTGGGTTCGATACCCACCAGGGATGTTTTTTTACGGTCAAGTGTTGATGAGAAGGATATCTTTGAATATACTTTTCCAAGAATGGTCATTTATAAATTCAAACTTCGCCATTTCATGTAGATACATCACACTCTTTTTATCATTATCAAATTGCATCTTATAGGCGATCTGAAGATCGACCGACAGCGCTCCGAGCGGAGGATCTTGCACTAACTTAGTGAGTCAAAATCTGATCGCCATTAATTCGTGTGCTAAATTGTCTCACTTCAAATACGTTTTTTAAAAAAAAATATTTCTTTAGACAAACATACAAAAAATGCCCAAGAGCCGTATTATGTGTTGTGTATATGGGTGCGGTAATACCTATGAGAATACAGAAGGAAAAGGTGCCGATTTATGCCGCCCAGAGTTCGCGACAATCGATCTTTCGGCCAACTTCTGATCGCCTATACTCATATCTTTGAATAATTCTTTAGTTTAGCATTGTAAAATTAATAGAACAATAATTACAGTATTTATATATTTTTAACTATCATAATCTAGAACCTGAGACTGTGCATTTTGTAATCTACATGAATAAAGTGAATAATCTAATCTAATCTAATCTTATCTCTCTTCTTTGAGGTAGAGTGTTCCAAGAGAAGACGAATAATTTTGGTCAAAACATTACCGTTAAATGCATAACTTAATTCTCATTGGTTGATTTGCTTTGCCGATAGAGCCTTGTTTTCCAACTACGCGGATTTGTACAAATGGACAACAGACAGGTCAGGAATACACTACGATTATAATGCTTCTGATAGTTAATTCTATACAAAAAGCATCAATATTGTAGTGTGCATTTCCGTACGCTGACCATTTGTCAAAAACCACTATGTTGGAAACCGAAGCTAAAGAGGTTGAAAATAGTCTACTTGTTACATGTGTCTACTATCTACGTGGTTTTAATAACAATATTTTAATAACTCTAACACGAAATGAGTAAACTTACATAAATAAAGTAGAGTCCCGATATCTCGAGTCCTGATAGTTTGCGGTTCTGTTTAATCCGAGCTACCAAATGCAACTTTTCTCAAGTTAAAATCAATACCAAAGTTATATGATTTCTGTAAGTAATGCTCCAATGCTTTATTTGTAAGTGATGTAATAAAAGTATATTTCTTTATTTAGGTTTGATACTACACTTTCACTGAAGCTTTGATACAAGCCCTATTTTTCACGGGGTGTTGCATGTAATTCGAGGTACGGTACTTCTGGTCCCATTTAAATCGCATTACGGTGACCCTTTTTTGCTAAAAATTAAAATTAAAAGTTAAAATTTGGTTCACATGTTCCGGTTAAGCGATGCGTGGTAAGAAAGATTTACAGAATATTTCCTAAAAATAAGCCAAAAATTGAAAATTTCTGGTAATCTAGTGATTTTCAATATTTGGGCCAGAATAAAGTATTTTCGAAAATTTAGTAGATTACCTTTCCCCAAGAGCCATGTGACCTAGGAATTTTTGAATCCAGAAACATCCAAGACCAAGTTAAACTTTCAAAGAATAACTAAAGATAGTAATATAAAAATAATATAATATATCTAAAGATAGTAAAAATCCAATAAAGATAGCTGCAATAATCAGTTACCACTTACTAGTGACTGCAAATACCAATTATTGTACCACTAAAAATATCAATACCACTTCACAAGTGACTTTGATTTTCTGTTGAATGTTCAATGCTGCTAGGCAACTCAGCCTATTTCCATCCTTGGTATTTCTTATGATATGTCTTAGAAGTTTTGAAACAATATTGTTATTAACATTATTCTATTCAAGCAAGTGTGAAATTATGAAACTTACAAATATTAGTCCGCCTGATACTCCACAGACAATTTTCTTGAAAAATATCAAATTTTGATCAAGACCTCAGGTCCTTGGGGGCGCTTTATAATAGCTGAAATTGGTTATTATTCATATTTAAAAGTCATCATGTGTATTATGCAATAGTCGTATGATTACAATCTACATATTATTGAAATGGGTACGACTGACAATAGGTGCATAGGTATGACTTGCATTCTATATGAACCACTGTTACTTTGTACTTTCTATGCTGAATAGAAGTAATTCACCAACATCATCTGGAGCGCTATGAATACTTGAGTTGATTATTATCAGAATGAAAAGAAAACTTTGAAAAATATTCGCAAAAATGTAAAAATATACGTCAAGCCACGAAACAAAAAGCGAATATTATGTTGATCCAATAGATGATTTCCGTTCTTCGGTAGGTATAGCCATTAATTATTATGGAGCAATTAAAGATTATGAAGCATTAAAATGTCATTAAAATACCAGAATACGAGTTACGCTAAAAATGTGATCTCCGCTCGAAAGAAAAAATACAACGTCTTCCAAGAATTTTAATGTAAATTAATTAATTTCCTAGTCGCTCGGTAATGGATAGCGAAATTTGCAATGCACCCGTAAAAATTGATTTCTTTAGGTAATTTCCACAACGTCTAGGAATGTTATCATTCAAGTTTCAATTCGAGTATAAAGGTCAATGCTACACAGACTCAACAACACACCACTATCCACCGACAATTACCACACTGAACTAAATACAATAAAATACCTATAGCACAAGAAAACGGCTACAAACACGACCTAATTGACAAACTCAATCATAAAATAAGAAAAAAAAACAAAACACCAACACCACTGACAAAAAATACATCACAATGACATACATTAATCCACAATCAAACAGACTAGCAAAAATCTTCAAAAAAGCCGGCCACACCATCTCATTCAGAACAAAAAACAAAATAAAAAATGCACTTACACTCAAAACCACACTGAACACAAACAAATACGATCTCCCAGGGATCTACAAACTGAACTGCTCTGATTGTAACAAATTCTACATAGGACAAACAGGCCGCACATTCAAACAACGTTACAAGGAACATTTTCAAGCCCTGACATCAAAAGCTGAATCGAATTTTGCCGACCATATCATTCAAACTGGACACACTTTTACTGACATCAGTACCAACCTACACATTCTACATATAAAATCTAAAGGACACGAACTCAACACCTTGGAACAATTTGAAATATACAAACACACCACACACAATAAACAAAACATTCTCAATGAACAACTAAATTTTAAATCTCACAAACTTTTTGATCACATTTTACAAAAACCACAACACTTCTAACCAAAAAACTGACATGATGATCTAGGAACCCACGCCTCTGAAGATGGATCTCATAGATTCGAAAGCGCTCGGCCAGATTAAGTGAGTTATACTTATTCTTAACAAATATTTGACTGCAAGTCGTTAAATTTCACATGAAAAGTTAATATTAACAACGCAGTTCGTCATGGAACAAGAAATCCGGGAATATAAAGTTAAGCTCAGAAATAAATCGAACCCATTACTTCAAGTCTAATTCAGTGCGTAACTAATGCTGCGGCGTAGGCGCTGCGGTGCAGCGGGGCACAGGGTCCTAGGGGGGCACCAAACAAAATAAAAATTTATGAATCTTCGAAAAAGGAGGGGTTTTGAATAAAATCAACCTGGGAATATTTATTCTTCATAAATAAAATGAATGAGTAAAAAGTATAATAAATAACCTTCTTTATTCCGTTTTTTGTAACTAATAAATAGTTATATTTTAATCCTCGTATTAAAACTTTATTCTGACTGTAAGCTTTGTTATATAAGAAATCATAATAATGGAAAACTTTATGCCAATAAATTAATTGTAAAATAATGCTTATATTTGGTGAAACCTTGAGGGTGTTTATTATGTAGAAGTTATTGGTGGGGGGGGGGGGGGCACAAGCCCACAGTTTGCAGCGGGGCACCGCTTAGCTTAGTTACGCCACTGGTCTAATTTTAAATGTTTGTCTTCCAAGCAACAGAAAACTCCAATTCTTTGTAATAAATCGAATTGATACACCCCTTACACAGACCCTCAAGTCTAATTTTGTTGTATGTTGTGACTTAGTGAATAGTGATAACATCATAAGTAAATGCAAACGCTGAAAGCTTATTGTCATTGTAGATATCAGTAGGTCAACAAGTATGCAACAGTACCGCACAAAATGCACTTGTGGTATTGAATAATTTATGACTTGTAGATTTGGAGACAGAATGAGAAACTGTATCATAAACTAGCATAGATTAGCTTCTCCACACTAAGCTTGCCGGTTTGAAAAAACCTATATGCTCCAGTCAATTGAGAGTCTAATTGAGTACAGAACTATGCAATGTTCCACAATAAATCATCACTCATTGTCAATCTATGAATAACATTGTTTAATCTATATTTTTGTCGTTCCTGGATGTTAACCGGATTGTCATTTTTTGGAGCTCGGTTGAATTTAAACCTCACTCGGTTACGCACATTGCCCACACACCAACTTTAAGCTGTCAAGAAATCTACAATATTTTTCTGTCGAGAGACTTTTTCTCTTAGTTTTATCTACAGAGCTACAATGTTTCAGAATTAAAAAAAAAGCGTTTCGAAAATAATTCCTGAAATTGAAGTTTTCTCAAGTGATATTGCTAAGTTGTAGCATTCATTATGTAGGCAGATCTATAGAACTGTGAACTGAACCTTTAAGCTATTGAATATGACAATATCTACAACTAAAGTTTTTTAGTTGTTTATATCTCAAGGGATAGAGCAAGGGCAATCTCAGGGCGTCCCTAATATCGAAAACTTTCTGGAGGATGGGAGGAGGGACAATCTCACAAAAAGGTCATCAAAATCCTTTTTAAACTCCTCCCCCCCACAAATTTCAAGCTGGGACCACTCTTCGAATAAAGGAGATGAAGGGACTTTTTACCCTATTCCCCTTCCAGAAAACTTCAAACAACATTGTATAATATATACATATTATTGCTCAGAGCTTTTATTGGATTGTACACGCTCCAAAAAAGTTCCTTAGTTTATATTCTTCCAACCAAGAATTCTGGGTTCGCCCTCCTAATATCAGATCAGTGCTACATCAATTATAATGGAAAAACGTAAGTCATATTTTCTAGGTGAAAAGTGGGTTACTTGAAAGTTACGAAAGTTAATACAGTACTTGACTTCAAGACTGATTTGAATTGTTGAACGCAGATTGAGAAAGCTGCAATGCATTATGAGATCACATAATATATAAGGTTAGTTAAAAGTTGGTTCACTGTATAAAAAGACTACTTGAATGTTAGGTCAACTGCAACGAAGTTGCATGAGAGATTTGAAAGTTAGGTTAGTAAAAAGTAAGGTTAGGTGGGAAATGTTTGTTTCAAAACAAGGCCAATTCGATTGTTGATTTATATAAGGGGACATAGAAATGAATAGGAGAGAAAATGTGAGTAGCCGAGAGAGCTCATCACTCACCGAAAGAAAAACGCAGACAGCAGCAACTACCGGCTAGTGTAGCTCTCACTGATGCGCGGTGGTGCTAATGCTTCCTACCTCACTGCCAACTAAGTTGCTGTTGCGAGCATGTGGCCGTCTCCTAACTTCTTGTTTCTCACTCCTCCACTGACGTTATCTGGCGCGAAGCAAGCCGACACTGGCTTGAGAAAGAGCGAGTAAAAGAGAGCGGATGACTCGGCAACCTTGATCTTGTGCTCGCCAAGGCCAGCTTCGGGCGCGCGTGCATACTACTAGCCTTTTCAAACATGTGCAACTGCATTCGTTGCACCGCACCGCAAAAAGTCGTCGCAGATCCCCCACCAACGGTTATTTTGCAATCCACGCGGTTCAAAGCTCTTCCACCGGCAACGCGTATCACTGTCTGCAACGCTGCGTTGCATTTGTAAAGACGCGAGTGATAAATTAGCGTTAGCCCGTTCCTGTACAAAACTTCGGAGCTTTTTTGGCATTCACGTTTTCTATTTTTTTTTTTTTTTAGTTTTTTGTTTTACATTCACTATAATTTCAGAGGACACATTAAGACTGTCGATCCCGGCTGCCTAATAAAGTCACATCAGATGCCCTGAACTTGTTCAGGTGGGGCCAGAAAACTGTCACCAGACCTGAGCCAGTCTGTTCCATTGATATATAAGAACATTGATATATAGGTGTTCTTATAGGTCACACGATATTATCATCAATATTAAGGACCTACAGGGCCTTATTAAAATCGTGCCGTTGACCGTACGTTCGTCCGTCTGTGCCCTAGCGCTTGAAAGAAAGATTCTAGAGACTTTTGAAACTTGGTGTATAGCTTCCTCATTGTCCCAAGTGATATCGCTATTGATTTTGGAGTTTGGGGTCAAATACAAAAAGAATTATGTTGTAAAACAGATTTCCACTTTTTGCTTTAGGTTAGTTTAGGCGCTGTAGTAACTATCGGTAGGCCGATCAATAATTCAGTTATGTGTCCAATAACCTGTTCAATGACTCACTAAGAAATGTGTAATGAATTGTTAATAAACTCAATAATAAACTGAACACTTACTAAGTACAATTACTGTCACGCTGCTATCACACACATAACACGCTAAATCACAATTGAAGTACTGTGTATAGCACTGCGTTGTATTTCCACAAAAAGAAGAATGTTATTTATCAGGAGATCCGAATAAAAACTGACTCACTCCCGGCAAGGAACGCCCTTTTTATATGTTTGTATTGTTCCAGAGAGTTCTATTCCATATCGTTCTATTACACAATGAACTTTGATTTGTTTGTTTCGCAACCCTTGTGCAAATGAAGCGCTGCTAAGCTTCTTCAAAGTTATCAAACAAGCAATTCATCATCATTTCCGAAATGTCATTACAGTTGTTTGAATACCGGATCAGTAGAGTAAAAATGTGAGATGTGAGGTCACATGGTCCAGTCATGTGAAACCAGTTCTTGTATGAGAAGTGGAATAGACAAAAGTCAACTCTCCAAAACCCCCCCCCCCCCCCCCCACCACGTAAGAAAAGTGGCTTATTATCTATCAATTTGTTGCATTCCGATTTGAAAGGAAATACAAAAGAGATTGAAGAAGGAGCAATGTGAAAATCAATAGTAGAAAAAGGTGACAAAGCGGTCTGAAAAATAATAATCTAATTTCAAACTATGGGTTTCGAATAAATGGGAGTGCAAAATGCAAAATGGGTTTCAATCCAGCTTCTACCGGAGATGTTATAACAAGGACCCAATATGCATAGTTTGAGGAAAAAACTGTCCAAAAATCAATTGAAATATCAAATTTTGTCTGCTATTGTGGCACCTCACATTGCTACAGTATCACATTTGCTATCATATTTTATCATAAATGAAATGCAACCATGACACAGGACAAAAGGGGTCTAATCGAGCAGCATCAACTTTGGTGCTGCAAACCTGTTATTAGGAACTAGATAGATAGATAGATAGATACATTACGTCCGGTTGGCCAAATAACGGCGTCAGACAAGTCAAAGTGCTTGCTAAAATGCAAGACACTGGTAATGTTATTTGGTAATATTCTCAATTTAGTAAAAATTATCAATCTCTGACTCCATTACAGTAATCAAAATAATCCTTTAGACTATAAAAGCACTCATTCATTAAAAATTCTTTTAATTTCCGTTTAAAATCAGTGAACCTTAATATTTCCTTCAACCCAATCGGTAGTACCTGATATATCTTTCTACCAATATAATCGGGTTTTTCTTCATACAACGACAATCTGTGGTACTCGGAAAAAGTGCTCTTATGCCGAGTATTATGAGCATGCTTCTTGTTGATAAGGTGGAGTGAGAATCTTCTAATATAAGTACACATTTCTAGAATGTAGAGACAGGGAACACTGAGTATTTCCATGCTAATAAAATGATCCCTACAATGGGTTTGTGGGTGCAACCTCAACATAGTGCGCAGGGCTTTCTTTTGACAAATGAAAATTTGTTTAAGGTTACTCTCTCTAGCTCCCCAGAGTGCCACTGAATAAGTGATGTGTGACTCTACTAAACAATAATAAACCGACTTTACTAGATTTCTATTACCTAATTTACTTAAATTTCTTAACACAAAAGTCCCACTTGCTATTTTACCTTCAATTTTATCCAATTGTTCCCCCCAACCTAGCCCTTCTTCCAGTCTTACCCCTAGGAAGTCTGTTGAGTTTTTACCTACCAATGCCGACTCTCCGATGAACAATTTGGGGGTTTCTGTTAGTCTTGTACTCCTATTCTGGTGAGTTTGTAAACACATATAATTTGTTTTTAGTGGGTTTAAAATAATTTATTATCAGCAAAGTATTGACAGAGACTATTCATTTTCATGTAAGATTCTATTTCTAATTTTCTCAAATTTTTCTCAAACTAACCTCCAATTCAAGTGCACACAAACTAACAGACAATAAATGGATACTTACAGTTTCCAGGATCCACTCTTTATGAATACTATGATACAAATCCGAAATAACAAATACTATTACCCTTTTCGAGACATTTAGTTCACATTAACGAATGAAAATTACTATTAATTGAGGACACGATGTAATCACAAACTTCCAACTGCAGGCAGGCCTGCCAACCTCCACAACTAATTGGCTCGTTGTTGATTGTGCAGAATATTGTTCAAACCTAACTATAGCCTCCACATAAAAACCTTCTTTATAAGCATTTTCGTTTCTTACCTACTTGATTTGCATCCAATTATGTAGAACCGTCGGAATGAACTAAAAATCCATCAACATCATGCATCTTAGATGATAATGCTCTGCATTTGATGTAAGAATAATTGCGATTTGATTTGCAAGAAAATTAAAGCGATTGCTCACAAATTTGTATACTTTTGAATCAATTTAAAACCCATTATTAACCACGAAGAAAATGTATTGATTCTATCACAGCTCTACTAAACTCAATTTTCCAAAGAAAACTTTTCTGCATAATTTCATGAAAATCAAATTCAAGGCTGAGGATACTGTATCAATAATACTGTACAGGTGTGAGATATGTATCAAACATTTTATAGTTGGTTGTTCCACATTGTTATGAAAAGATTATGAAATAGTTAAAATCAAATTGCTGAGTTTATTGTCAATTTTCATTATTATTATTATTATTGTTAATTTGAAACCAATAAATTATCAGGAGGTAAATTATCTTGCTGTATACAACCAGAATGCAAAACATATTTCATTCAGGATGAAATAATTTAGGCAGCAAATTTAATTCTAAAATGATTTGAAAGAATCTTGGACGTCTTCTGAGTGTGTCAAATGGTTTGATAGAAACTAATCAATTATTACTCTTGAATCAAATATTGTAGATCCTGCAATAGTTTCCAGGTGACGAATTCATCTAAGCAAAAAGCAATGAAGCGAATAATTGAATAACCAGGGGGCCCACAGGGGGGGACTATGACGGAGACTGCTTCATTGAAATTCTAGGGGGGTTTCCATAAAACGTTTGGGGGGGGGGGGGTAAAGTTGATTGAAACAGTGTTTCACGTGACGACATTCAAAAATATATTACGAAGTCACCAGATAGAATGACAATAGATTTATTATTATTATTATACTATTGAAAATGAATTACAGTAGTCAAATAGTTATGTTTGTACAGTAAGTTATTATTCAAGCTTAACGAGACGCTATGCGAGTGCTCTGAAAGTGGTTTATACAACTTTACTCTCCTTATAGCAGTATATATTAGCAGTTCTTGTTGATCAGCGGAAAGAGCTATGAGTCAAGTTAAAATTATCAAAAACAGACTCAGATCAGCTATGGGAGACTCATGGTGGTCCAATCTAATGGTTCTAGCTGCAGAAAAAGATGTACTTGAGTCTATTTCTAACGAAGAAATAATTGAAAGGTTTTCTGTTTCCTCATCCCAAAGACAAAAACTGCTATGTAGGGTTTAAAGAGATAGATTTAACAAGCTTAGAAGGTGCCTAGCTAACTCGAAGATGGTCACAGCCTACACATTTAAAATGTTTGAATTCAAACTGTTCATGTTTTTCTTGTATTTTACGATAACTACTTACTAATATGTAAGAGCTGCTATAGCAAAATTTACCAAGTAAATACTAAAATTACTAAATAATTATTGAAAATTCAGTAATTTTCCATAAATATGTTTTTATTTTGTTTTTGAAAGACGCTTCTTCCGATTGTGTGTTGTAAATAACCATACATGAAATGTGTGCCTTTTATGAACTTCATCCATACATAAATTCTCCCAAGATACTACACTAAGTAAATAACCTGTTGTTTAACTACTGTCCAATAAATAATAGCATAAATGACTTAGTATTTTGAATTTTTGTGTTTTACAAATGAAGTTATCAACTCATTGTTTTCTCTTCCTTTAAAGGACCAACTTTGTAGAATTATTTAACCTTAATGTAATTGGTACACCAAACATAAACTTATAGGTATTTCATTTTTATTGAACCATTGTGCATTATTTGTAATAATATTTGATTGTTTAAAAACCATTTAGGTTCACCTTCTTATTTAGCTATTTTTCAATTAAGTTAATTTAGCCGACGTTCATATATCCATTTTATTGATATTTCTTTTTTACCTTTACAAAAAAATGTTATCTATGTAAAGTATCTCAAGAAATATACATATATTTTGTATATTACCGACTGGGTTTGAATTTTTTCAATAGCCTTATAAATCTTCTTTTAGTTTTAGAAAGAATACGGAGGGCTTATTTTTTCGCATTTTTTGGAGAGGCCTAATTTATGGTGGGGGTGCAAAATTTAGAGGTTGTGTCATGAGGCTTGGGGCTCCTAATTTATGGTGGGACTGGTGCTAAATTTAAGAGGGGGGTGCGACATGAGGCTTAGGGGGGTGGGCACCCCTGGATTAACGTTTACAATTTAAAACGAAATGTGATATTTGATAAGGTAATATTTTTCTCAGAAACAAATTGAATATAAAAAATAATTTGTTCTACAATTTGAACAAATTTTTTCCAATTCATCAGCTTATTTTGTGAATGTAGGATGTGCTCATTAATTTATCTCACAATGAATGACCCATGAACATTTCTAGTGAATAATGATGGATAAATTTACTAAATCAAAAGCATTGATTATTATTAGATAATTTTATAAATTGGACGAAAATTGAAAGTGTACTGTAAAAAACTTGCTCGTTGTAAATATTTTATTTTAGAGCTGACAAGTTAACCAAGCTTAAATGACTGAATAAGTGCAAGTCTAGTGTGCGCTATTACTATGTATTATGCAGACATCGATTGGCATTGACCTGAGGTAACCCTGGTTGTTTCATTCGACCCATATTCAGTTGATTGTTTGTCTTTAAATACGAATTTGAATTTCATAAGTGACTCCATTAATTCCACTTGCAATAGCATCCAATCAACAAACTTATGCACCAGAAAAGTGCACAGAAGAGATATAAATAGTACTAGAGAGATAGATATACAAGTGGGAAAACATAGTGATGATAAGTTAAAATTTAAAAATATTAATATTCAAAATAATTACTGCATGCCTGACAACATTACTTGGTAATTTTGCAGCTTTGGTCTATAAGGTTTAATTATTGATAAAGGTAATATTTTTTATATTCAAATATGTAAATAATAGATTTATCAATAACTGGAATGTATCTACAATAATATAAATATGTCTTTAATCAATCATGTGGAATGAATAAACCGGTACAACTGAGTATCCAAGGAACCGACGAATTTACATAATTATAATAATTATTAATAAATTCTTTAAACAACCATTTAATCTGCTCGAATTTCTAACAGTAAAACAGTTAACCTAACAAACATAGATTTCGCAGAAACCGAACTCAACCTAAAACATAACCTAAACTACAAAAACAACAAATCCCCATGTGTATGTGTGTCTTCCCACCAATAAAAGTCATGCGCTTATTATTATCATTCCCACCATCTGCTTAATAATGAATAATCTAATTGAATGGACCAAAAACTGAATGGCGAACGTAACCCAACGCATGCAGACGCGTTCTGAAGCGTGTTGGTAATCGTATGGGCAACGGCCCTCTTGAAATGTGAAACGGACGTTTTTCTTTACCACCTTTTCCTAGGATGAGCTATAAATAAGTTGCACTATACAAAATTAGTTGTTTGCGAGCGAGTTCTACAGCCCGTGGGGCTCAGTACTTATTATCAGTTGTGCTGATAGGCAAATGCACCATTTAACTGCTTCGAAATTCTATAAACATCATGTTTTTCCCGATTCATAAAAAATGCACACCGGCAGTTCTTGAAAAAAGGTTTTGTTTCTTCTATTCAGTAGATCTCATAATATATCATGCCTCAATATTTTCTCGTTTTTTTCAATACTACGATTTAAAATAATTTAAGAAAAGATTTGAACACAATCAAAAATGAAAACTTTAACGCTTGCACTGTAAAAATAAAGTGGGTAATTGAGCATCATCCTTTGCAGTGTCCAATGTTTTGATTTTCAAATGTAAACGGCAACGGCAGCCAATGTTTTGACTCTCACTAGCCTAAACTAACCTAGAGCCTATAGTAGAAATCTGTTTCACATCATAATTATTTTATATTGGACACCCAAACTCCAAAATCTGTAGCGATCTCACTTGGACGATGGGGAAGCTATATACCAAGTTTCAAAATTCTCCCTTTCAAGCGCTAGAGCACAGGCGGACGGACGGACAACGGCACAATTTCAATAAGGCCCTGCCAGGTCCTTAATAAATTTTAAATTCAAAACAAGCATCAATTCTTCAATTTGGACAAGTTATGAAAATTTACATTACTTTTGCATTATTTTTCGAATGCGGCTCTCTCAGGAGATAGTGACTTGCAACAGATGATAGAAAATAAGCTATTTTTTCCTTCTTGATACTGTCGGTATCTCTTTGAACAATATGAAATATCTGAATAGCTTTATGCTGAATGTTTGACAATTTGCGAAGCTCGAAACACTAAAGATTATAGATTTGAATGTGGCGGCTGAATGGCTTCGGGATCTTCAACTCCGAGTATTATTGGAGTCTCACTTTATCCCGACAACTAACTGGAAAACATCTACGGATTGTGCAGTAATGAAAATTGATAAGTAGGTAAATAAAGCGTGGTATTCTCAGAACACATGTCCTGTGGATAACACTAAAAAAGGAATGCAAAGAGGCTGCTGAATCCGGTTTTTTAGTTGGGACTCTAGAATTTTTATAGCTTTCAAGTCTCCGAGTAATACCAAGTATACCAGGTAAACTCGTAGACATCCGGCTATAGGTGCTCAAGTCTAGTATGTAAAATGCGCCGAGTAAGAAGCGGGTTTATGGAAGTTGCGCATGTGTGCCGTTTTGTTGCATTACACAAGTATTCTTCAAATAAAATATAGTATCTTAAGTGTGCATTTCCATTTCTATTTACTTCACAAATGCAGGGGAAAATGCTTCACTGCCATCAAGACATACGTAGAAATGCTAAACAGTTTCTCCTCGCAAATGTGCTTTTGTGAGACTGAAGGAAAACTATTCTCCTCTATCAGGTAGAATTTCAGGGTGGGAATTGGTCGCGGCAACTTAATCGGATAAGTGGACCAAAAGTAATATGGCCACCACTTGATAATAAGCATTATCTTTCAGGGGAGGGACAGAGACAGTAAGACACTCTTGCGAGGGGTTTGCTTTAAGTGCGTATATATTGTATACAATTTATCGAAGCTCATGAATATCTTTTTCTGTGACCATAATGATTATCAGAAAGAGTATGAAATCATCCCACTCATTCCAGATCTCTTATAATAATCGTACTATGATAGCAAACTGATTATACGATATGGTTCATATCATATGCATCATTGACGTCAATCAGTGTTGATAATTACTAGGTAATCTTAAATATAAAATTCTCTTAAACTCATATGTTTTTTTCTGATCGAAAATTCGGTATTTAAATTAAACTCATCTCTCCTCCTTAACATAAATATATATATACTGTCAGGGCTTTTCCGGCTGCTCCTTGAAGGGCTATATTTAGATAAAAAATCTCACATATAACTCCCTTCGAAAGACTAAAACCTTGCACAAATAAAATTGAGTATTGAAGGATGCAATACTGGTAGAAGGTTTACCTGAAATTTGCAAAGTAATATCTCCTTTCCAATAGGAATCACCGTCCTGGTGGGGTCTCAGGATGTTCACCTCTCCTAAACTTATTCTAAAAAGTTATAAGATAAAGTAAGGTGTAACACACTGGATCTCCTTTCCACTCAATAATGCCGTCAGAGACAGGTAGGTTACTAAATGATACAAATAATTCATAAATCATTTGTTATCATTTCTATAAGTACCACCTACCGCCCTCAATGTAAACATTAGGGGGTGTATGAGCTATCACGTGATATCACCCTACTTAGCTGGTTATTGACAGGAATCTGAGAAACCTTGAGTACCCAAATAGTTGCCTGGGGTCGTATGCTGTTCAAAGGCTTAGCATAAACTAGCAAATGCAATAAAAAACACATAGACTCCCTCAAACCTACTGGCGTTAAACAAAAGTTCTCCAATAAATTACTGAATAGAATATACCATACTAACAGGGATAATAACGGAAATGCTTGTTAACACTTGATACATTTATTGAAACATTGACTGAGCAGACAGATGAGTAGAATATAAGGAGTGACGCCCCTGCTATATTCATATAGCTCTGAAATTTAGATGGCATTACTTAGAAAGATAAAATTGTCAGGATTTTCAATTAATGAAAGTTCTATTGATTTAAAAAAAAATGAATAATGATAGAGCAGTGAGCTCTCAGGTCTCGCGTGGCAATGAACGGCAGCTTTTACAATGTGGCACTACTATTTATTTACCTATAGTGATATTTTATTTCTTTTCGAAGTGCGCGCACACATAGAAGGCCTTCTAATATTAATATTGTAACTCACTTGGTTGGTTGGAGTACTGTTGCACAGATTTGAATGGAATTTCCTCTTCTGCGTCCTCGTGCTGGCTCCGGATTTTCTTGACAGAAATTTTAATATTTTTTAACGGTTCACTATAAATTTCTAACTTTTGAAAATAAAAACTTTTTAGGCTGAACGCGTGGGCCGAATAAACCACCGTTCGGACAGGTGTGGTTCGAGTTGACATTAATTTTTACATGAAACAAATTTAACATTCAAATTGGACATGTCCTTTTCTAACAAGATCTTGAGCCGGAAGAAGGGTGGATTTCTTTTCAGAACTTTTACATCCTGTATTGAAATTCAACCCCTTCCATGACTAATTATAGGCTAATAGAGCCGGCAATGTTGTAGAGTGATCTGCAGCAACAGACACTCGAGAAAAAAGATCATGATTTTTTGAACAAATCAGATCATATAGCAATAAAGAGAAAAAATGATTCAGTGGAAATTCGAAACACTTCATAAAAAACAAATCAGTTCGGGACAAAAAATTCAAAACTTAAAATCTATCATCTATCAATCCTACATCGACTTTTTGATATCGATAACTTCCAAGCACATGTTCTCAAAAAATTACGAAATTCAAGAAGTGATTGTGATACCTTCAAGAAATTGTGCTCAAGTGATTCAACAGTGATTGCAATTGGCAAAATTCAAATTAAGTAGTGGAAAATAAGTGTACAACATAATATATGAACATTTCCAAAATCCTAACCTGGAATTTGTTACGTTACATTGTTACATTTGTTATGTTACATTGGACATTACTAATCACAGATGAGAAAATACAAATAAACTAGGTGAGTGGATGGCTTTCAGGCCTCATTTTATAATTTGCTTAGTTTATAAACACAATAATTGCTGGAATTGATTATTTGGAGCTGAAATATGCAGTCTTTGCTACTATCGACTTATTTTAAATCGATAATCATTATTGACTATTTGTATGGTTGATATCTCGATACATTGTGTTGACAGTGACAGTTGTAGTTAGCCGGTAGTATGACTTATTATTCCATAACCTAGTACTAGCTTACTTTGTCTACTTAAAATATGATTTTTATGACAGCGATTCATGAAAGACAGAGGTACTCACTTAATTTTCAATTTATGAGTGTAACAATTGTATCTCAATTTGATTCACCAAGTTTAGATGCTCTAAGCTAAATTATAATGACGTCATGTAAGTGCCAAATTTAAACAAGATTGACAGTTGGATTTAGGATTGATTTATCACCATATAGCCTATAATGTAATGTAATATAATGTAAGTAGAATGAATCGTCACAATACTATATAAGCTTTCTCACATGTAATCTTTGTCAGCAAGATTACTGAAAGTAAAATGACTAAAAATCACAATACTGAAAGTAATTTATTATGAATTAACGAAATTCAAAATTCGCCAACACCATCACCAAAACTAGGATTTATCGACATAAATTGATAACAGAGTGAATCAACTACAAATTTGAAAATCCCTAGTTTCAGGACAATTCCCACGTAATTTGTTGAATATCTCAATCATTGCAATATACAGTCTGAACAAATGTATTTTATTTTCCAGCTAATTTTACAAATAAACTTTCATATCTCTCACATAAATAACACCCTAAAATCCGAGATTTCTGCATAAGTGAATAGATATGGATGTCTGCAAACTTCGCCATTTCTATTCCCGTAACTAAAAGTTTCTGAGCCTTTGTTCTCATGAAATTAGTTCATAGGGATGAGAGGAAAAAGCTTATGTGGTTTGGAAGATTTCTCCATAAAACATATGGAGTATAATATAACACGTAGATATATAAGGTGATAATATCTGAATCCTGTCTTATAAGTTTGAACACTCAATTATAGTTAATAAAATAAACAGTTGTCCAATAAAGTAGAAATAAATATCAAAAAGAATAGTTAATCACTTAGAAATCTGTCTGTTGCAGTAAAAAAACAATGACTATGTATACTGTTTATGCAACTGCACTGGATTTGAACACTGTCTATTCCACTGCACTGGATTCGTATTGCACGGTTTGTATTAACTTGCACTGGATATGTGAACTGACACTGGTTTGTATATCTGCCATGCGGTCATGTACTCAAGATCAAATGAGATACTAAACTTAAAAACAGATGAGTGAGTCTTTTACACTGTTGGTCATTCATTCTTGCAATTACCAGAAACCTGTAGATGTAGAACATTCCAGTAACATGACCTCAATCATGCAGGAAACTTTTATCATAGTTTGGAGCCTTCCTTTAAGTTCTCAAAAAGAGTAGAACTGAATCCAACAGCAGGGGCAAGAGTGACAGTCAGGAGTAAGTCAGCATGGCCAATTCAAGGTTCAAGTTACATACATCGGCCAATAACAGCAAAACAATAAACCATTGTTTTCCTCCACTCTGGCATTCACAACAGTACGTTATTCCAGTCAGCCATCATCAGGGAGAAATTATAAGGGACTTTCCACAACCTGATATATTGTTGAAATTGGGAGTTGGATTTACTTTCTTGGTGTTTGGTGTGGTCATTACATGACATATTGCTGCACCGAGAGATATCTCCATCTACCTGGTCTGATAGTATTTGTTGTGGATGGTGTTGAGAGATCCTCAGGCCTTAGAATAAGTCTTTCTTTTTATAGGGTCATCACATCACTCCCAAAGTAATGTGTAACCAGTGTAACTGCTGGACGTCCAACTAAAGCAGCCGAATCCAAGTCTTGCAATCAGGTAAACCATTTAAGAGCAAGATATTGAATGAAAATAACAGTGCTTGTTTATTATTTGATAGTTATTTGATAGTTTATTAGACATTTCTCATTGAGTTATTGAACAGCTTATTACACACACATTATTGAGTTATTGATTAGCTTATTAACAGTTAATAATTAGTTTTGGACAGCAATTAATTGTGTTCTGGAAGTATTCATTGTTAGTTGGAAGTTATAGAACTGTTTGTTTCTTTTATAAATTTTCTTGTGTGGTAGTTGTGTATTAGTGTCTGTTGTGAGTTCATTGTGTAAATGAAGTTCGAGTGTTACTTTCAGGTGCTGCCAGCATTATTCTAGTGTTAGAACCCATAACAATACCAAGCTCATTTTCATGTGCAGTGGGACTTTCAACATTTCCTCAAACTCGAATCGTTTATTGTAAAAAAAGGTCATAAGTACCCTCAAGCCCATGAATAGTTCAGATTCATACAAAATCATTCGCGCCCAAAATTTCACATTTTGTTTCTTCTCTTGCAACTCTATTAGCTTCTTATTTATTTTATTTAGCGTATGGCTGTTAGTATAGCTACATAACTTATATTTCTGCGAGACAATTAGTCTCTTGTCATTAATCTAGTTGTTCCTGTCATTATCTAGAGGCGGATATCCAAGTTTGATATATATGCCTTGGCTTCCTCAGTCAGTTCAATAAAATCCTTAACATCTCCCGGATATGCTCTTCTCTCGCAGTATCTCACTATATGTGTCATGGACTGTCGGGACTCTCCACAGTCACAATTTGGCTGTTCTATGAAGCCCCAGTCATACAGTGCTGCAGCACTTCGCCCGTGGCCTGTTCGGATTCTATTCAATGTAGACCACTCCTGCCTACCCAGATTAAATCCAGCCACGCTCTCACCCACTGGATAACCCATGCACACACTGAGGGGGGCATTCTCAGTCCAATCATCCCTCCAACACTCAACAGTGGAGAATCCCTCATTTCTAAGTTCTTGTGCCCTTGTCAATGATGGATGCCTTGACACTAGTCTGTCTATGCTGAGGGCCGGTATATCCTCATGTATGGGCAGCCGTGTGTGATGTGTTATCCGATTGAATTCTCTTAAAAGAGCACTGGATCTACGAAGTCTCGGAAGGGGGATATTACAAAGAACTGGCAACCAATACAAGGGAGTTGACCTTATTGTGCCCGAGATCATCCTCATTGTGCAGTTGAGTTGGGTATCTATCTTCTTCACATGGGTGCTATTCAACCACACTGGAGCACAGTATTCTGCTGCAGAATAGACCAGTGCCAGTGCTGAGCATCTAAGAGTACTGGCTGAAGCACCCCATCTTGTACCACACAGCTTTTGAATCACGTTGTTCCTGGTCCTTATTAGCTTCTAATACACCAGGTATGCTGCTAATATCGAAGGTGCTATCTTACGGTATCCTATTGAGTTAAATGAAGTTTACGAATATGTTACCTATAATGAATAATAAGACGAAATTGTCACAACCACATTTATTAAAACTTCGAGAAACTAGTTTCGGTTGTTCCACCATTATCAATCTCAATCTCAATGTGGTTGTGACAATTTCGTCTTATTATTCATTATGGATACCTTCCACAATATCACCTTCGCCATTACTAAGAAAGTAACGTTACCTATGTTCAACGTGGAGAACTGCGATCGTGCTGCACTTAATTACTGAAGAGTGCTTGATTATACGAGGAAAACAGGTGAAAGACTGATGAAGAAAGGGTTTATTTGAGTAACGAGTTGCCTCCGGTAATATTCTGCCGAAGCCGGTTGTCTTTTTCTCGACTTTACTCATAAACTGTATTGCTCTAATCATCTACGCCTAATGAAACAAGCATAGTTCTTGCAGTTACAGAGATATATGTGCTTTCGTTTTATAAGGCGAAAGTTACCGATGCCAATAAAACACAGAACATCTACAGTATGACGTGCACACATCATTGAGAGCAGCCTTTGGATAATATGTGCCAACTCCTGACAGTTAGATATTCAAAATATTCCTCCTCTTCTTCTTTTTCCTTCTCTTTTTTTGTCTCCTCTTTCTTTTTCTTCTCTTCTTTTTCGTTTTACGCTACTACTCGACTTCTCTTCTACCTTCTAGGGGCGATTCTTACACAAGTCCGCATGGCACTACCTGCCAATTTCATCGGACAGCTTTTTAATGTCTCTCTGTTTATGACTCTCAGCGCTTTATGTAGAAGAAAAAGTTATGTGTGAACAAAGATAGTAGAGTTGTTTGTAGCAGAAACAGGAGAGATAGTTTCTTTTCGAACTCGAATATATTATTCTCTTTCTGATGGGTAGTCAAGTAAGGGACACACCCTTTTCCTTTTGGCTCTGAGCTCGACAATACTTTGATGGTAACGCTATCTTTAGGGAAGAGAAATAGCCGCATTTAGTGGTATTTATGAGAAATAAGATTAGATATAAGAAATAAGATTGGATATTCTAATGAAGTATTGATACATAAGATTCATTCTGGATTTCTGCCACATATCTTCACCAATAAGAAGAGGATTGGAAATTCAATTTCATCATGAAAGATTAACCGCAAGCAGCATGAAAAAATTAATACAAAATATTTGATATTCAAAAATTTTTACAATGGAGTGACAATGTAGCAATAATAGTTCAGTAGGTCAGCTAAAATTACAAAAAATACGATTTGAACCGTGCAAACCTTCTAGGAATAAAGTCAAAATCAACTTACAAAGAAGTCTTTCGTGTCAGGCAATATCGAGTGAAATCATGTCATATCCGAATTGGGCCACTTACCGTCATATTAATTTTTCAGGTTCATGCATCAATTTCAATTGGACCACTGGCATCACGCACCACATTGTAAACAAATGTATTGGTTTTCTTGGTAGAGAAAAGAGATCTACTTCATGTTGAGCATGTTGCTAATAATGGAAATTTGCAGTAGATCATTTTGTAAATGATGAATAATGAAATAGATGTAGAGCATCGCAATAATACACAAATATTATAAAAGTTACCATAATATAGAATAGTGCTTTCTAAAAAACTCCATTTGCAATAGGAAAGTCCATTGTGTTGATCGTGTAGCACAACCTACTCTGATGTTGAAGATCCATCTTGTTTTTTAAGTTTATATTACAACCTACTCCTTCCAAAAAGTCTAATGCTCTTTTACAGAATTGATTACAAACCTCCATGGAAATTTAGAACTTACTGATTATGAAATGAACCCAAATCGAAACGAATTGCTACATCTAATGCGCTTATAGCGCTTCTTACCGACAGTGGGGTTGATGGAGGGGGGTGAAATACCCCATAGATGAGCCGATGTTCATCTGTGTATGAAGATATCCATAAGAAAACCGGACACATAATACAATAAAAGTGTAGTATTCACACTGTTCCAATCTGCCATTTACTATTCCACAGCCTATAATTGATTTTGTAATGCTATGGATGTAATTCTTATGCAGCGACTCTAACGACTCGAGCCATAACATAATGTTAATTACAGCTCGAAGATATTGGAATTTTTTGTCCTATACTGTATATTGATTGGATATTGAGCGGGCCAAATTGATTGATTAAACTTTATTGACTGATCATTTTTTTTATCTTACTTTTCTAGCTTTAACTCTTTATCCATTGAATACATACACTTCCTAAATTAATCTTCGATTTTTCAATTCTTGAATCTACAAAACAACACAATGACTTGGAAGCAGAAAGCTGGTGTATATATTATATTATCCCACGTGTAAGCATTCTGGAAATCCTTAGGGACGTCGATCATAAAACAGGGTGAAGCCCTTCGCGAATTAATAAAACTTTGCAAGCCTCGGCCTGCTAACAGAGCTTAGAGTTCAGCCATCAAAGTACAGTCTCACTTTACGAGCGCTTGAGATCTAGTAGTCTAGCTTCTAGCTTAGAAGGTTTAAAACTTGGTACTTATCCTGCGACTTCAATACCTTCAGACTAGAATGACGTCGTAGAGTGCTTGAAGAGAGTCTGCTTTATTAGTTTTTCTGATATATTGAAATCGGAAATAAGTTTGAACTCCTCCCGCTTTCAACAACTAGCACTTCCAGTTTTGTATTCTTCTTTTGCCTTCTACTTTTGATTAATCAACATTCTAGTATTTGAAGCGCTCTTTAAAATTACACTCCGTCAGGCGTTTAACAATATTGTACAAACATCCTATTATCAATTTTATCTGCTGTTAAAGTTAATAAATCTCGTTCAGTTGTATTAGAAGGCACTTTTATTTGGTGATTAGATAGGAGAAATCTGAAGCTGGATTTATCTGACATGAAATAGGCATAAAACAGCTAAATAAAAGAAGTATAGCAACTGTAACCCAGTTCAATTTGAGTTTAGAATGCTTCTCCAGTAAACTTGTTTAATCATTTTTCCAATGTTGGCAATTCTAAACTTTGTTGAAGCCATTTCTATTCTGGAAAATACTAAAAAATCTCTTATATGCAATAACTAATTGACCGAATGAAGAGAGATCTGTGTTTCAAGTCAACCGTTTTACATTTTTCTATTTGCTAGTTAGATCGTTTGCTTGTTTGTAGCGCATTAACAACCAAACGAGTCAACTAAATTCCATAAAATGATGCACAGACATATTGTTCCTCTCAGAAATGTGCAGCAATCACTGTATTAAGGATTTTCGAAATTTTCTTGCATTTAAAGGATATTTGGGTGGAAAAAAGGAAAGGCACTCAGGCCTTCTATAGAAAACACATGATTTTTAAAATGAGCTTCTTCATCATAAATATGGAATTTTAATCAGATTTAAAGATACCTCTAGGGCCAGAAAAGTTTTTCTATTGACTCACATCTATATAAATAAAATTTGAATTTTGTCTGTACATTTATCAGAATTATATATTTTTTGGTTATTTTTATGTTTTATACATTAAAAAAGCCGAAACAAGTCTTATCTAAATTTCTGTCTGTCTGTCACGGCCCCGAAGGCATTTTACGTGGCCTTCTCCTGAAAAACGAGAGCATTGATTGAGATTTAAGTTATTTAAAAGTATTGAAAACTATTTTGACAATGTCTTTAGCTATAAAAAACTGAATTAACTTTTATCTACGACCATGTCATAATGTATACATTACAGTTTCACAATTGATGCCAAAACAGCTGTCTTTTCGAAATGCTTTTTGAGACCCGTTGCATAAAGAGCTCATTATTGTACAGGTTCTACATTATAACACGGGTTCTGGACCAATCAGAAGCATTTTTTATGGAATCAATATCGTAATTCAATATTGTGAAACTATCAGCTGATTTCATCAAACTGCTACACCACCGAATAGGGTTAGTGGATCACATAAAATCTCTGGAAGTTATTGTAAAATTGCAGCAGGAAGACCATAAAACTGAAATACTAAATCTCACGAGTCAATGTAGGTCTATGTCAGAGGAAATCGAAATATTAAAATCAAAAATAAACTTGGCTAATGTAAGATCTGAACCTCTGATCAATACAAAAAAAGTAGAACCTAAATCAAATGGGGAAAAAATAAATAGAAATGGTCAATCAAAAACGTATAGCCAGGTTTTGCAAACAGCAACCAAAACTAAAGTAAGGGCAAATAACGATAGGAAAGGTAGAGTACTGCTCTTGACATCCAGTCATGGACGAGACTGTAGTGACCTACTAAATAAAAGATTAAAAAATAAGAATGAAGTTCAGAGCTTTTTCAAACCAAGTGCCCCTATAAACGCTATCGTAGAGTCAGCACGGGAACAAACTAAAGATTTTGGAAAAAACGATTTTCTAATAGTACTGGGTGGCTCAAACAATATAAATGAACCTAATCTAAAACATCTTCCTGAAATAAATGATAAAATTAAAGAGATTGTGCCACTCAGCCAAAAAACTAATGTAATAATAAGTACAATTCCGTATAGGTTTGATAGGCCAGAGCTAAATGAAGCCATTAAGTCAACAAATAAATCAATTCATAATACAATCAACAGCCTAAAAAATAAGAATTCTAAGCAGTTGGGGATTTGTTTGCTAAATGAAAGGCTGAAAAAACAAAACTTCACTAATCATGGTCTACATCTAAATCAATCTGGCAAAGTAATATTTTGTAATAGGCTGGCAGAGCTGATTGAAAGTCGTTTGCAATCTACTGTCAATAATTCTCCTAAACAATCATCTAACGAGCCTTTTTTAGTAAAGTGGCTCAAAACCGGGAAGGGAAACTAGTTTCAAATGATAAATTCATATCTTCAATTGTATTAAAAGACGTTAATCGATCAAAAAATCAGGATAGCATTAGTGGAAGGAACTCTTGTAGCAACCTGATAGGCTCTCAAGATTCTAAGAGATGAAGTAAATCTACTTCAATATGCAAAAGCAACGATAAAGTAATAAGGGATAATAGGGAAGTACCGGTACTCACTGTGTTCCATCAGAATATTCAATACATTCGTAACAAAATAGATAGAATCGAAGTATTTTTTAAAGAAGAGGCTCCTGATATAGCTATTTTCACAGAGCATGGTTTAAAAGAAGATGAATTGTCACAACTTAATATTCCAAACTATTCATTGAAAACGTCGTATTGCAGGACATCTCATCGAAGTGGGGGAGTAGCTATCTTCACTAAAAATGCTAAGAATATGCAAACATTTAATCTAGAATATGTAGAGAAATTTGCTGTGGAAATGGATTTAGAAGTTACTGGTTTGAGAGTAAAAATCGACAATAATTTCGAAGTAGCGGTGTTAGGTATTTACAGGTTACCAAATGGGGAATGGAAGCAGAATCTGCTACAAGAAAACTGGAATCTGCTACAATAGCAATAGTTTAAATAACAAATATGATAGTTTCATTAATATTTTAAGGTTTCATATTACTATGAGTTGTCCAGTTAAAAAAGTCCCTGTAAAGAACAAATAAGACAAGATTGAAGAGTGGATAACTGATGATATCCTTGCAGAAAGAAATAGGGTTAAAGATGCATATGATGAATTCAAACTATCTAGAAATATGTTAAGTGAAGATAATTACAAAGCTCTAAAGAAAAATTATATAAGAGAAGTGAAAAGAGCGAAATGTAAGAAAACAGCTGAAATTTTGAATGAGGTGAGGCTTAATTTTGATGTGAAAGGAACTCTTGTACACTATAAAAAGCTTTATCAACTAAATATTTCTTCAATTGTTTTTTAAATATTTCTATATTATCAAGACTCTTCAAAAACTGCGGTAGCTTGTTGTAGAATTTCCTACCAATATAACTAGGTTTTTGTTTGAATAAGCTACTATTGTGACTCACCAAGTGATAATCTCTTCGGCTTCTTGTATTATAATCATGTACATCAAGATTTTGGTTAATATCATTCGTTTTTACATATAAAGTAGCTTCATACACATATAAGCAGAGTACAGTTAGGAGTCCAAGTCTCTTGAACAACGGCCTACATGAATCTAATCTATTTACTCTTTCTATACACCTAACCGCTTTCTTTTGGATCTTAAACACCCTATCAAGATTTTGTTTTGATGAATTACCCCATACTAAGATAGCATACCTAATATGTGACAGTAAGAGCCCATGGTAAGCTGTAAAAAGTAACTTTTTGTCATTCAATCTAGCGAGCTGTCGTAGGACAAATACCCCAGATGAAATTTTACTACATATTTTCTCAATGTATGGAGTCCAGGTCAATCGTCTATCCAACGTAACTCCTAGAAATGCAATTTTTTCTTCCTGGTCTAATTGATTATCGTTTACAAACACGTTTATGGCCCTATCTTCATTTAAATTATGTTTGTTTTTGAATTGAAGGTATTGGCATTTTTTACTATTTATAGTTAATTTCAACTGATTTAAAAATTGGACAATGGACTGCACACCTATATGGGCACTTATTTCTAAATTATCTAGAATGGAATTGCTGAAAATGAGTGATGTATCATCAGCAAATAAGAGGGCTCTACCACTAATTAATTCTTTAGGTAAACGGTTCACATACAACAAAAAAAGCAATGGACCTAGTATTGACCCTGAGGCACTCCAGCTTGCACCTCTAATTTATTAGATTTATTCTTTACTATACTATTACCAACTACTGTAGTTAGTTCTACACATTGTTTTCTCCCAATAAGATATGATTCAAACCATTTCAGTTCAACCCCATTTACACCTACATTTTGCAGTATTTCCAATAAAGTTCTATGATTAACACAATCAAATGCCTTTGACAGATCTAAGAAGATTGCAGTAGCTTTATCACCTGAATCTATTATATCTATTAGTTTTTCAACTAGAGAAACTATGGTTGTTTTTGTTGATCTCCCTTTCTGGAAGCCATGCTGTTCATCACAGATAAAGTTAGCTTCTTGAAGGTGCAGAAGTTACCTATTTAGAACTACTCTTTCAAAAATTTTACTTATTACATTTAAAATACTAATGGGCCTATAGTTTTCTACCTTTTCTCTATCACCACTTTTGAAGATTGGCAAGGCCTTCCCCTCTTTTAAGTTATCTGGAAAAACACCTTGTTCTAATGAATGATTGATCAGATGAATCAAAGGGTCTAACAATTGATCTTTACATTCTTTCAGAATTTTACTGGATACCCCATCCATTCCTACAGTTTTTTTATTATTTAAACTATCAATGATATTTGACAACTCGTCTTGGCATACTGGGTGGAATTTTAATTCGTTCTGAATCCCCTCAGTATTCCTCTTGTTTGCATCACTAATACCTGTATTGAGAGATTTTTGAAGATCCTTAGCAACCAGTTGATAATATCTGTTAAAGAAATTACAAATGTCTACACTATCATCAATATATTTGTTATTTTCGTTAATTATTCTGGGGACACTAGTATAAGCATCTACATGAGCTACTTGCCTATTTTTGTTTAATACATCCCACACTGCTGTGGTAAAATGAAATTGTTTTAATTAAATGTATACTAGTGGTCGTAGATAAAATAGTGTATGCAACGATTTTATTCGGCCATTAAGGCACTCGTGAGATATTTATAACACTCGCATTCGCTCGTGTTATAACTTACATCTAACTCGTGCCTTAATAAGGGTCAAAATAAAATCGTTGCATAAACTACTATTTTTTAACAGAATAATAAACTTTCTATACACCTAACTGCTTTCTTTTGGATCTTAAACACCCTATCAAGATTTTGTTTTGATGAATTACCCCATACTAAGATAGCATACCTAATATGTGACAGTAAGAGCCCATGGTAAGCTGTAAAAAGTAACTTTTTGTCATTCAATTTAGCGAGCTGTTGCAGGACAAATACCCCAGATGAAATTTTACAACATATTTTCTCAATGTATGGTGCCCAGGTCAATCGTCTATCCAACAAAACTCCTAGAAATGCAATGTTTTATTCCTGGTCTAGTTGATTATATCATTTACAAACACGTTTATAGCCCTATCTTCATTTGAATTATGTTTGTTTTTGAATTGAAGGTATTGGCATTTTTTACTATTTATAGTTAATTTCAACTGATATAAGAACTGGACAATGGACTGCACACCTATATGGGCACTTATTTCTAAATTGTCTAGAATGGAATTGCTGAAATGAGTGATGTATCATCTGCAAATAAGAGGGCTCTACCACTAATTAATTCTATAGGTAAATGGTTGACATATAACAAGAAAAGCAATGGACCTAGTATTGACCCTGGGGCACTCCAGCTTGGACTTTTAATTTATTAGATTTATTCTTTACTATATTATTCCCAACTACTGCAGTTAGTTCTACACATTGTTTTACACAGGTCTCATGATATGCTAAGTAACTATCAGCACAGACAACTATTGTTGTTTCTGTAATCTGTGCTATCAGTAATCACGTTATGATCCATATCTCTAATGAAAAATTGTATGAAAATTCATGAATAAGAGGACTTTATTTTTTAATGTTCAGCTCGATAATTTATATTATCTATATATATATAAAAATGAACGTCTGTCTGTATGTATGTATGTATGTATGTATGTATGTATGTATGTATGTATGTATGTATGTATGTATGTATGTTCCATATAGACTTCAAAGCTACTTGACAGATTGGCATGAAACTCTGGGAATATGTTGTGTGAATATTGGGGATGGTTTCTGACCATAAATTTTAATAGGGGAGCTAATAATTATTATTAATTAATCCATTTTATAGACCTAACCTACTGAACTTGCCGGCCAAACAGCTTAAAGGAACAGTTGATAGAAGTCAACAGTTTTCAATCATATGGCAGGCCCCTTAGCGGCGTTATTTACGCTGTCTTTAAAAAGCAAAAGGCTTTGCACTTTGCATGTAGGCTACCGTGCTGTCGGAGCCTTGCAATATGTAGGAAACATACGACTGGGTATGATGAAATGTAAGTATGCCAGGTTGATGACATCTGTTAACCAATGCAGCTAGAAATTTGAAATGCATCCTCAGCAGGAGGTGGCGAATAATAAAATAAAAAACCTAGCTTCTACCCTTATAGTCGTAGGAGGTTTAAATTTGTAATGTTTCTTTACTCAGAGGTGGTGATTAAGAAATCAACGAAGCCTCTATGTTTAGCTGGAAGAGCCCTAGGACTAACTTCTTTCCTAATTTGAAATGTAACCTCAGCGGGAGGTGGCGAATAATAAAATCAAGGAGAATTTTTATGAGATCGCAGCAACGCGCGTCGAGCCAGTTAGTTCACAATACAATCAATTTGATCATTATTAAAAAATTCAAAATATTCAAAGTGTAATACATTAAAGGTGGTGTTTTGTTTCAATATAGCTTAAAGTTGATTTCCGTTCAAAAATAAGAGCTCTTATGTGACCAGTGCAACTGAATACAATTAATATACCATTATACAGTTATTTCATCAAATGACGTGCCCATTCAATTATCGTGACGTGACCAGATGCAATACGAAATAGTCTATTTGCGACATTAACTCGATCTCGTTCCCGCTATCACCTAAAGCCTACAACCTACACGTTTCTGTGGACAGCTCAGTCAATTTATCTTTGGTGATACAATGTTCACGTGAAGTATGTGCAACACTTGAAGGAGAATGCATTTCTTACAGTATTCACTTTCAGTACTCCGCAAGACCAGCAACAAAGAAATCGGTTGCATTAAGTCGAGTAAAAACATATTTCACTGTAGAGAAAATGTCTATCAATACTTCAATAATATTTCAATATTTCAGCTCGAATATTCTTATTCAGCTTCATATTTAGTTCCAATGAGTGTTCGATTAGAATGATATAATACGAATTTAAGGTGTTAACTTCTACTGAAAACAATTCTTGTATAAAGGAAATGATCGATTTAAATTGGAGCTTCATTCATCAAATTGGAAAGTTGAATATAGATGTCAATGTGATATTATTATTATTTTTTTTTTTTTTTTGTAGTGAACATTTTAAACGTACAGCTTTAGAACTTCAAACATGAGGAATCACAGATTCTGAATAAGCAAGGCTAGTAGATAAATCTACTAGATTTGTAGATTTATCTACTAACCTTGCAAAGTAAGTAGGCCTACCATTAAAACTATCATTTAGAACTTTTTTGACAAAAAAAAATTGAAAAAGTAATGTATTATGTATATTTACCATTTGTTTTGTAGTTGGCATTTCGTATCTAAACCAGATCTGCCATAGGTAGTTCTCCATGGAGAAGCGTATCCCCTTAACCCGGTACCGTTCACAATAAATATTGCACTACTGCGCTGATGCTTCTTCCTACTTGACAGCTAGACTACGGAAAGAGGCTTTTCACGAGCCGGCACGGCAACAATGTTGTAAGCGTCGTCGGCCTACTCCAGCCTGTGTGGCCCACTTAACGACCAGGCCCAATTTCCCACGCGAATTTCCCGCTATAACCCCCTTTTCCCGCCAAAATCAACCCCCAAAAACTGGGACGATGTATGCGCGCGCGCCTCTTCTGCTCAAGAAGGAAATGACCTTTTCCTAACCTACTCTGTTTCTAACCATAAACTTTGAGTAAACTCTGTAACAAACTTTGTGTGATATAGATCCACATGAAAGTTCAGCTGGAATTTCACTGATGAACCATCATTTTGTTGTTTTACTATTCAAAAAAGTATTATTAAGAGGCAAGTCATCAAAAGTATAATATTCAAAATGAACATGGTTTTTTATTGTTTATTATGTCTGAAGTATAAATCATGCTGTACTTGTGTGAATCTAAGTACAGACGTGAGTATAAATATGTATTTCTGAAGTATAAATCGTGCTGTATTTGTGTGAATCTATATGCATACTTTATGTGCATCAGTGGCGTACCGATAATGGAGCGAGTGGAGCAGTCGCTCCAGGGCGCAAGGCTCTGAGGGGCGCACCGTTCTTGAGAGAAAATTGCCTTTTACTTACAAAAAATGTATTACTATAATAAAGGCCAAAAGGGGAAAATGCAACACAATTAAAAAAACCTTATGTAGCCTATACATCGCTGCGCATTACTAAAAGGAACATTCATGTCAAATGAATGAAATCGGTTCATTGAATGAATGAAATTGGTTCATGAGTTTAGCCGTAAATGCTTTACTAACAGACAGAATGCAAAACGGTCGAATCAAAAGTAGTGAATAGTCTAAAGTAGCAAAGCCAAAACATTTTATATTGGGTGACAAAAGGTATAACAATTTCAAGTAATTGAATGAAGACGGAATTTATTCTGAAAAAATAAATCCACTAGAAGTTCAATGGTTTTTATATTAACAAGAACAGGACTGAAATACTTCACTTTTGAATCCTACTTTCAAAATAAAAGAACATTTTTATAGGAATGACAAAATTCTAGAAAAATAACTGCAAATAAATTGATAGAAAAATGAAAAAAAAAATCAAAAACAAGATGTTTGGAAATTGATTAAAGTAGAATCTGGCCTGGCAAAAAATCCTTCATCGGAGATTCGCATCTCTGACAAATACGGCGTAGTTAGAGGCGGGATTCTTTAAATGACCACTATATTAAAAACAGTCCAATCGGGTGGTTGAGTGTGAGACCGATTTTTTTTGTGGGGGGGGGGGGGGGGCATCGTAAGACACTTCCGCTCCAGGGCGCTTGAAACCTCGGTACGCCACTGATGTGCATGCTATAGAAGTTGGACCTTCAATTATTACAACTCTTGAACGAGTTGGAATATGGCAAATTATTACGATTATTATGGCAAATAATCATTGTAAGGTGTGAGGTAAAACCTGAAATTTGATTGATGTACGATGTACTAATTTAATTATCAGTATTATCAGTTTGTTTTATGTATCACTGTCACACGAATATTTCCTATTGGTTCAATTTCAGGGAGAATCATAGCTAATAAGTCATTAAAAGTTTGATATTCCACATAAAAATCGGGTTTTGTTAATTAGCTAATAATTTATATCAATTAGAAAATCTTTCAAAAATGTAAACATATTGACACCCATCCTCATTCATATAATTAAAACATTCTTTCTTTCATAAAAAATGTTATCACATTGCAAGGATTCTCTTACAACAATAAAATGATGATTTGATGATAATTGGGACTACATTAACAATAGAAGCACGTCATTCGCAACGCAAAAAGTGAATTCCTGTCAAAATTGAACCCAGAACAATCTTGTTGGGAGGTAGGTACGAACACACTACACATACACTTATGGTGGGCCAATAAAATTGGATTTGAATCGAATCAATCATTTGAGTATTTCTTCAACTGTTATGAATAATTTTTTGAGAGAAAGCTCAAATTTCCTGAACTTCAAGCTATTAATTTACACCATAATATTGTTAGGAACGCAAGAAAAAATAAATCATTATTGTATGCTACTCATTGTGTCAACAGTGCTTCCGGTTTCACTGATAACACGTACTTGTTTTTCTGTCTTCATTTCGTCTACTATCTTCATCTTCCTCACTTCTATTTGTCCAATGCTTCTAGGACATTCGTGCATAATAGAGAATTCTCTAGATCATGTTTTCTGTATAAATAGAAAAATTGAGAAGCCTCTGGAAATGACTAGTATAAACAAAAATCGTATAAAAGCGGGTGTGATTTAGCAGGAAGTCAGTTATTGTTCAAACTTTCTTTACGTTCATATCGTTTTTGGTGGCAGTATACAAGTTTACAAATAGACTATTGTTATAAATTGTGAATACGTATATAATATGCTCGTGATAAGTTTATGTGGTAAATCCTTTTCAACAGTAAACATTCTCCCTTGTGGCAAAATACAAACCACCAATTGTGATTGGTGAAAGTGTGACAGAACATTATACTTCGTGTTTAGTTTAGAAATTTATTTTTAAGTCATTAAGCAATTTATTGGACACATATCATTAAATTATTGATTGGCCTTTTGACAGTTAGTAATTCGTTTTTTCAGAGTGATATAGTGAATGCATTATTGAACTGTTTGTCTCTTATTGGTTTTTCTTCTGTGATATAAAGTAGTGAGTGTTGCAAGTAATTTATGTAATTAAAGTTTGAGTGTTAATTTCAAGTGTTGCCAGCATTATTTTAGTGACAGAACCCGCAACGCTATCAAGCTGGTCTCCGATTTCAGCTGTGGCATGATCTTAATGTATGTAATTATTTCATCATATTTTTACTTAATTATCCTCTTTTTCTCCTCTGCTGAACTGGTTTAGATGAATGGTGATTATTGATTGAACATTCAAATCTACATAATGTAAATCTCTTTTGAATGAATTATAATGGTCACCTATCCAAGATAAGACTCAAGCATGCGTGACTTGATATCACAAAATATTTGCATGATAGCCTTGTTCACTTACAAACCAATCAACTTAAATTATTATGATGATAGAGAAGGAAACTGATATCAAGCAGTATCGCAAAATACCAACATAACACTTATTTCAAGTTCTAAAACACGCCATTCAAACAATCATTTTTGCAGTAGCTCAATTCAAATTTTTCTAGATGGTTGCCTTTCAAAGAAAAGCTCTCTACGGTCTGGATTAGAAAACTTTTCCATTACTCCACGATGAAGAGCTTCAAGTTTTTATTTTCAATTCGCAATATTTTGTATCCTAAGTTATCTCTAATACTTTTCAATTATACAACAAATTGGTAATGATCAAAATACTTTTATGGACTTATGGATATAGTTTTAAAATTGAAATATATAGAGTTTAAAACATGAATAATACTACACAAAATATGAATAATACTTTTTTGGTACTGATGTTGTCAGAAATTTATCAAAAATTTCAATAAAAAACACACAAGATGGAGGAATTGAGATTGAAAATAAATTAAAGCTCGATTAAGATTGAGAATGGTGTGGCAGTCCAAACTATTGTATCTCTTGTGTTTACCAATTTATTATATTGGTTGAACCAATATCAGATTTATTCATTATGAATATCTACCATAATGTGACCATCACCATTTCTACGATAATTCTAAGCATTTACCATTCAGTCGTTGTAGAGGTTTAACTCTGCCTGTTTTACGTGATAGCTCACCAGTCACCCCATTGGACAATGAGCAGAGTAATATATCCACTTCGTAGAAAGCGTTTTAACCACAGCATAGTTCAGAATCCTTCTCTTCCACCGAGCTGTAAGTTATGAAGCCATATCTGTCATCTCACACTTGAATAGCATCCTCTGTGTTTCCGCCGAGACCGAGACTGAGGGCGATTGACTTCAGCCCTTTTCGGCTAAAGTCATAAAAGGAAGAAAGCTGTTCAAAATCGGGAAAACAATCGTAAAGGTTAAACGACTCTGGTGAAGTGCTCTTAAGGACCCGAAATTTTGGGCTTGACGAGACGTTTACTAGTTTCATTCAGCGTGATTCATGTTCTTTGAGTACTAAGCTGAAAATTATTTATTATTCTGAAGCTTCATAGCAGCCACCTTCCGCCATTTATAAAGGTTTGAGATGAAAATTGTGAACGATGTTGCCAAAAAGTCACTAGAATGATTTTTAATTTGAATTCCAGATTTCTGGTCGATCTAAGCTGTAATTTAACTTGTCATCACCAGCACCAGATTTTACCGGTGTTGATGAAAACTAATCACTATAATCAGTATTTTGAAAGGTGAAAACATTGTTCCCCACACTTTCAATCTTGATTCAAGGTAGTTTACCCCAGTAAAATCGAAGGATCTCACGCTTCATGCTTTATTAAGGCTATTATAAGCAACCTGGGGTTAAAGGGCATACCCTGTTAACTCATTTTTGGCAGTGCGCAGAAACACATTTTGCTTTGTCTACGCAGCTTGCACAGCGTTCCAAGCAGCTGTACCGATAATTAATTGGTCATTCTTTATATTATGACAAAGTACAGCGAGAACTTCTTACTTGCACCTAAGTAGTCTTTAGTAGAGCCCTGATATGCGCGAGGTAAATACACACAACTGCCAGGAATGAGATCACAAGCTATATATACCATTCCTCACGCCAAATTAACAAACAATAATTAAACAATAACATGAAGGTTTTTGGTTGATAACCATTAAAAAACTTACCGACTCTTCCTTGTAATGCTATAGCTGGCAGAGGAAGTAGGAAAGTTCAAAGTTTGGGCAATTTAAAAAATATTAAAATTATGAAAACATGCAGCTATAAATAACCTGAAAAACATTACCCCCAGAAAAAACATTTGGATTGTCAAAGGCCTACTATGTTCGGAAACTAAAGAAGAAGTCTGAAATTTCTTCCAATTGCAGAAAAGTTTTGAAAAATTGGGTTTATTTTATTATTGTTGAAATTATCAATCTGAATTTATTTATTAATCTATTACACAAAACACGATTATGTAAAAATACAACAGGCATAGCCCAGAACTGCTTTCTTTACAATTTTTGAATGAAAATTCAGTCATAGACTCCTTTCAATGGAGTTTAGAAAAATAGCAAGGGAGTTTTGAAAAATATAAACAACACATGAAGCACACTGGCGTCACCACCGGAGGGGGGGACAGGGAGGACACGCCGCCCCCAATTTTGAAATGGTCGTTTATGCGTTGGGGGGCCCTAAAAAAATGTAGGTGAATGTTCATGACCCCCTCATAAAATATTGCAGAATAAATAAAAGTTCACAAACTAACCCCGCAAAACAGTTTGAAACGGTTTACACTTTATAATTTTATACAACTTTGTAGCTCCATTTTTTAAATAACTCTGTGGTGGTAAAAGGCCACATGAAGCACTGACCTTAGATGAAAAGAGTGCTACAAAGAAGAATGCACATAGTACTGATTAATGCTCTCTACACGCACCAAAATTGCTCAATGGAAAATGTAACCACTTTTTTGTCATACTTGTAGGTTATGAACAGTTTACCAGTCAAGGAATCAATGTGGTAAACAGCTGTTTACAGAAATCAAAAACAGCTGATGTCATTTGATGATTATTACCGCACACTGTGTGGTAAAGATCATCAAATGATTATTACCGCACGCTTATGGGTGGTTACTTTTTTTTGTTGATTACGTCTTGGAGACTCCAGACAGTGGATACTTGGAGACAAGTCAGCCTACTGGATACTACTTCACTGAAAAACCATTTGACCAAAAGCTAGATCAGCTGATCTAGGAGTCTAAGACCATTTCACCTAGAAATGCTATGATTTGGTGTGTTGAGGTTATGTTCATATAACAATGATTTATAGTTTCTTATTTCAACTTATCTGTTCTTTTAGACTCATATGACGAAAAATAACGTACATAACATGACTGGTAAGGTGTTTACCATACTCTTATGATAATATTCAGCACTCAACTTTGTCTCGTGCATTAACTATCATACTATCGACACGTTAAGCTGTCGGTCTTGGCTGCCTAAAAACAGTCGTTAAGTCACGTCAGAGGCCCTGAACTTATTTAGGTGCGACCTGATAGCTCTGACACCAGACCTGAGCCAGCCAGGTCACACGATATTATTATTATTATTAATATCATACTCGGATGGTAAACACTGTCTTACCACCCTTGTTATGTAATATACTAATTTGTTCCTTGATGCTATTGAGAATCATTTGGAAATGGTGATAAACTTACTATAAGAAAAGTAATTTTTCAAAGCTGTTTTTATGCACTAATAAACTTAAACAAAAATGAATTTAATGTTATCTATTCTGACCTTATCAGTGGTGTAACTGTGGCAGAAAGAGAGGGACAGATCCCTTCAGATAAAACATTTTTTGGATTTGTAAGAAGAATTTAGAAAAAATTTTTTGAAGTAATAGAAGATGAAATTTATTCAGGAGAATTTCCCAAATAGAAATCATTTTCAACTTGAATTTAAGGAAAATTTCTGATTGTCAAAGTTGAGTATCTGTAGAAGACAAGTGACCAGAAAATGCTTTTTAAACTACTCGTCCATTTTTGAGCTCCATTTCAAACTAGATCTTTTCGAACCTCTTCAATTTCAATTTTTAATCTTGGTATAAACAAAATAAAGTTTTTTGTTCTCTAGAGTCTAGACGAAGGAAAAAAGCTGATTTGAGCAAGTTCATTGAATTTCATGCTGAAGATACCAGGTTTTCATCTAAAAGATTTTTTTATTGAATTAAAATTATTAGAATCGCTCAAAATGTGGTTTAAGAGGGATCGTTTTTCAAAAATTTCCCAGGGGAGTTCCCCCCCCCACCACAACCCTCGGTTTAAGATAAAGACTCGCTTTCTCGTATATTGTCTTAACAATGAATTATTGTTAAAGGACTCTTCCTATTCCACCAGTTGATTGCAAAATATTATAAAGGACACCACCAACACATTACTGGTCTTCCCGCCACCAGACTGAACCTCTATTTACTCTACTGGACCGTATTTTTCAATCAAGTACAGTAATTATTGTTATCAACTTAAAATCACTATTTTCTCTATTTAGACCTCTCCATTGTCTAAAAACAGAAGTTATATAGTTTATTCAACATTCTCCCCCCCCCCAAAAAAATTCTCAGGCACCCCACAATAAATAAATGATAGCTGACGACGCTCATGCTACTAGATATTGTATAAGATGATTTTCTAAGTTGTCCATTCACTTCTCCCATCAGATTTTGTTCGCTTAGTTTATTATCAAGATGATATTAGATGGTTGACAGTAAATTGTGATACAGTTTTGTCTTTTTCAAGAGTAGAAGAGCCGATGATTGAATTTGAGTGACACACGAAGCGACTACGATAATAAATTCAAGAAAAGGATAAATTGGACACAGGTCTCAGTGAAACGTCAGACTAAGAAATCTTTTGAATAAAATCGAGCCAGGCTTAATTTTATTGCAGTGGTGATGGTGGAGAGCGACCGTTACGTCCAGGATTGCAAGAAGTACGTATAGAATAATAAGAAGGAGGTTTTACGGTGCGAAGCAAAAGATATAAATTCCGGTTTAAAAAGCACAACAACGACTGGGATTTACAGTATAGAATTCATCGATCGTCGCACAGAAAAATAGCAGATAGATAGAGGGGTCGAAAAGAAGAAATGAGTATAAAGTGTGCAGTAGTAAAAATTGTAAATAAAATTTTATTTATGAGATTGCGCACAGTTTCCAAATGCATCCACTGTTCCTCCCCCGTGTTGCAGCCAGTGTAAAATCTCCCCTTAAACTCCATCCACCCACCTTATCCTAGTAGTAAAGCCTGGGTCATCAGCGCCCTGGATTGGAAGTTATGACTGAAATGATCGCTCACAGAAGGGGTGAAGTAGTGTTACTCATAGATATATGTCGAATAAAAGGGGTGAACTGTATTGTCTGCAAAAAGTGCATTTAGATAAAAAAACCACAGAATCTATCCTGTTAGAGGGATGAACTATCTATTACAAACATCGCTCCATTCAACCCTTTGTATAATGTAAACTAGCCTGAGTCAACCCCTTTTTTAAAGTCTTTGTTGAATTTGTAACGTTAATGAACCTGTTTCATCGAAAGTAGTAATAAGCTTGCTTAATCATAACGGCGTCTGAACCAATGATCTGGAAATCAGTTAATGTACTATAGTTTGTTTCCACCTTTATAATACAGTATAATGCATTGCAATTTCGCTGAATCATTATCAAGCATCAAAATAGTCTCAATTTGACAATTCTACTCAATCAGTATGGGGAAGTGATAGACGTGAACCGTAGCAGGTATCTGTTCAATGAATAAAGATAAGCTACGAACTCCTGGGCCCTCTTTGTAAGGGTGACATATTAGATTGACCAGCAAAAAAGACTATGTTCTCTGCTGTAAAAATCAGTTCCCGGTGATTCGGAGCTCACATAAAACTGTAGGTCCAATAAATCAATTACCATCATCTAACTCATTACCCATGCACAGCACAGGTCTCAGACGCATGTGGACTTCATCCTCAAAAAATACAAGAAACTTTCTGTAAAAGGGCACGAAAGGAAATAGTATCATCAGAATAAAATAAAAATATGAATTTTCTGAAATTAAATAATATTTTTGCGAGATTAGTCCTACTTCCCATCCTATACCCCCCCCCCCCCCCCAACGAATAGCGTATACGCCCAAAATGTACTTTCTTTATAATTTAGCGATATTTTAGCTTTTCTCTCGAACAAATGTAACGAAAATGTTGAAATTTGGTAAACTTGTTTCGGGTTAAGATACACGTGGTAAGATAGGGTTCCAAAATATTCCTCGAGATATGCCGAAAGCTGACAATTCTTATAAATCTAGGGTTTTTCAATGTTTTGGCCCTGAATAAACTATTTAGTCAATTTTTTTAGTTCATTACCGATTCTCAAGAGCCACGTGGCCTAGAAAGTTCAGCAGCATCCAGGATCATTCAAAACCAAGTAAGGCTATCAAAATTTTCCCCAAAAAGGGCAAGAAGGCAAGAATTAATCATTTAAAAAATGTTACCTAAACTCTCCTTCTCATCACAGTCGGACAGCTGCGAACAAAACGAGCATGCTGACTCAATCGTTTGCAGATTTCTCCTGGTTGTCAAGGGGTTGGCACCTCCTGGCTAGACTATTAAAAGGCGAGCATAGCAAGTAAAAAACACAATTTTTCCAACAATTTTTTCCTCATTTTTACGTATTTTGTGGAATATCTTAATAACTATGGTAGTTAAAGATTCGTCACATTTTTATTTTCCAGCTTTTTTATAACATCAAACCCATTTAATTCGCCACATGAATGAAAGCCCTAGAGATTCGGAATAGCATATTACAAGGGCGGGAAGTAGGTGTTTACGGTACGTGCATGATAGTTTCAGCGAAGCTTGCCGAGTGCGGTGCGGGATTTCATGCGAGTACCGTTACACCTTCTCGCGTGAGGCGCGTATGATACTTTTCGCCACAGTACCAGAAACATTTTAACAGACCTTACAATTTTTTCCAACTAAATTTTTTGAAGGCAATGTTTTTAAATCTTTTCGATGCTTATTGTAAAAGTACAATGTGACGGTCATTGATCGAGTTGATTCTAACTAAATAATAGAATTGTTAGGAGGAAAATGCATTGTTGTTCCATCTAGCGGTGGTTCTTCAAACTACTTGAAAAGTGCACGGAAAAAGCCATTGATATAATATTATATCAATGTAGTAGTGTACATCAATAAAAAACAGATCGGTAAATTTACTGGTCTGTAGCTGATTTTACTCGACTCCAGCTGATTTTGGTCGAGCCCAGTTTGCAAACAACAACTTTCTGGTCTACAAAGATACCAGAAACAAGCTTCTTCTCACTGTATAGTGTGGCGAAATAATTAATTTAATAAAGATACCTGTAATAATCCGCTATCTCCACCTCTTCGCTAGTTACTTAAATTTTTTGGTGAATGTTCAATGCTGCTAAGCCATTCAGCCTAATTCCATCCTTGGTATTTTCTAAGATGCGTTTCAGAAGTGTTGTAACGATAATTTGTGGACATTAGTAGCTCGAAGGTATGCTGGATAGTATATGCACTCACCTTTGCAGCCAGCCACTGTGTAGTGATGGGAATGGACTTAATTTGGAATGGACTAAAATGGAAAAGAGCACTTAATTTGTTTCAGTAGCTCGGTTAGCATACTGAGTTAACTCTTTTAGTTCAGTGGGGAAAGCAATCAAAAACTATCTCATTACTTGTTCGCGTAGTATACGCTCTTATGACTAAATACAGTACATAATAAAGTAATAAAAAAGTCACCTTTAAAAGCCACCTACAGCTATGATACCATATGCATTTTCTTACACTCTATACGTAGGTCTAGTATTACAAAAATACACGCAAAAAACATTAAAAACAAATATTCTAAACAAGTTTATTAACAAATAAATGATACGAAATAAATAAATAGATGTGATGAGGATGATAATGTCGGAATAAATAAATAGATGTAGGCCTACAGATCACATAAATAACTAAGTGAATGAAGTGTTGCTTTGAATATTCTAGAATAGTGATTCAACAACTACTTTTCATTGTAACCATTGGATTGTTAGCGTTTTACAGCGTGACTAAATTTACTAATAGTGTGACTAAATGGCAGAATAATATCTGCCATGATTGTGATGATGCTGGTGTGCGGGCCGCTCAGGATATGGCCGTTTTCTTATCTGCCATGATTATGGTGTGTGGGTCTCTCAGGATGTGGCAGTTTGGTTTCGACGACATGGACAGGTGGAAAGCAGGCGTAGCCGCAATTGGTGGGGCAGCACTTGAGGTCGGAGGGACACTGTCTGTCGTGGGTGCAGATGTTGCCGCAGAGTGAGGGAGGCTCGACGCCGTGGATATGTGGCTGATAGTGCTCCATCACTGGGTGCGAGTGCAGATCAGGAACCAGCCGTTTCACATACGGACATAGGCCGCTTCTAGGACCTACACAATAAATTATTGCACTAGATTAATTATTATTGATTTCGCCAGTTGAATTAATGCTAAATTCTTATGGCAATGCTTTCATATAGGAATATAAGCGGGCGGCAGTGGCTTAAGTATGGAAAAGGGATCAGGGAGGATCCCCCCCCCCCAAGACAAGAACATTTTTTGTAATTTTTAAAGCACTCAGAGCAATTACATTGCGAACATTTACCAATTTAATAAAATTTCAACATCTTATACCCATTTCTTGAATTTTTCATTTGTGATTAAGATTTAAGATTAATTATTTGATTATTGCTTAAAATTAATTAATTAGCTAACCTTTAGTTTACTGCCATCATTAAAAACAGAATAATACTCAGAAATTAAATGTCAAGATATAGAAGATTCATTGTGGAAATTAATAGTTAAAAACTCCAAATTATAATGAAACAGCACGATAATTTGTTTAAAACTATAAACATAAGGGATTCTATTAGTTCCAAGGTTCCAACGGTTAGAAGTGATAATAATCTTGAATTCTGTCCTGTATTCATCGAAAAACTTATATTCCCAACAAGGCACTCTATCTACGGCACTACGACTACGCCCACCATTTACTTTCATGTTAGTTCATTGGACTCAATATCAACGAAACACTATCAGCTATTATATTGATACTCTTCACTAGTTTTTTTTCGATGGACTTACATATTACAGTAATATACTGTATACAGTAATACAAAGATTGAAAGTAACTTACAGTAATAGCTGTACTTTTTTTTTTTTTTTTTTTTTTGAGGATGAAGCCCACATAGGTCTGAGACCTGAGCGTGGGCAATGAGTTGGATGATGGTGATTGATGAGTTGGACCTACAGTTTTAGGTGGGTTCCGAACCACCGGGAAGTGATTTTACAGCAGAGAACAGTGTCTTTATAATTACTAAAATATTTACTTTAAAGCTAGACTTTCAATAATTTCCAATTGCCGTTAGGCTATCATTAAAATATTAAGCACTGCCGCTTTATTTTTTAATTTAGGGAAATAAATAAATAAATTTTTACATAACATAAAATAACTCATTTCAATAACGTTCTGAGATGCCCACTGACGGGCTTCTTGCTGGTGATAGATGATATTGTAGGTACTGTCAGCGCTACCTAGTAGTCAATACGTGAACTACGTGAAAACTGCTTTTGGTCTAAGAACAGCATAACAACCATGAATTTCACTTTGTTATAATTTTGATTTAGTTCATTATAACTAATATAATATATTGGAAAAAAACTTAGAATATCAATTTATTACGAACATATAACATTATATACGAACATATTTCGTACTTTTAATAATTTCAATATGAAGTCATTGCTGTAACTCAATGAATAGTGATACATTTCCGAATGTACGATTGTTTCCCATGCACGATTCTAAAATAAACTTTTAATAAGTTAATCAACCTACTACTTGTGGATATAAATATATATTTTTTTTAATTCGTTCTTCTACACAAATTCAGTATATTATCAATTGTTGAGTTCCTGGGAGCCTTCCCGATAACCTGTAAACGTTACCGGTGGCGTCTGATTGGTCTATTCTAATTCTTAAAAGTTGAAAAATTAGACGAACTCAACCACTTCCTTTATGATTCTTATTGTTAAGCATGAATTATTCCGTGATACTTATTCAAGTCAAGTAAGCCTGAAATAGAGCCTAGCGCTGTAAAAAGTTTCATAAGCATGATGAGAGCAACACTTGAAGAAAAATCTTGAATTTTTCTTTCAGATTACATTCAACAAACAAAAATGTGATTATCAGCAGTCAGCATAGTTAGCCATGATCAGCTGCTTTGTTCTGTGAACTCACTTATATTCATAATACTGTATTCTATTATTTCATGTAAAAATATTTAATAAGAATGAATTTTTCATCTTCTACTGTAATTGTGATGAACTTACGTGTGATCAAATAAAATAAAGTACCTATATTAATTTGCTAACAACTTGAATTTGTACGAGTGGGCTTCTTGATTCTTAAGCTCCCGTCTACAAATAAAAATTACTGTTTTGGTTCCAAAAAAGACCGAATGTTCAATAATAGGCTACATTTCTCCTACAATTACTCGTAAAGAATTAGCTGTCCACTAAGGAGCAAGCAATAATCTACTTTACCGCTCGCTGGATGACGTCATAGCTTACTTTTTCGCTTGCACGTTGCCAACCTTGCATTACGATTGTCGTACCTGACGTCCAAAATGATCACATTTATCACAAATATTTCACAATGATTTATATTTTAATAAAAAGTAACTGTCTTTTAATTATTTTGAAAATAATTTTTTGGATGAGATTTCTTTTAAGCTATTGTACAAAAGCACTTGGCCAGTGCATCATATTAGACAAGAAATTATCGTACAAAACTATGACAATAATTAATTAATGTCATATCAACTACGGCTCCGCTACGCGTCGTGCAATAGCTATTTGTGCAAAATAGCGTTTTTCTGCATCTAGAGAAACAGTTTTTTTCACGAGCCAAAGGCGATTGAAAAAAGTTTCTCGAGTGCAGAAACAATACTTTGCACTCGCATTACACATACAATTTTTCCTACAGTAATGTATAAAGTAATTTAAACAGAACATATCAGGACATACATAACCTGACAATTCCTCACATAACCTATTTTCGAATCAAATCGATTTCAACAACAACAACTATTTCACAGCTGAAGCAGAGTAGCCAACCTATTTTTGAATGCAGAATAGGGAACCTGCGTATTACATGCTCACTATTTTGTGTTGTTAGGTTGCAAATTTGGAGTGCGGAAAAGTACTATCCCGCACTGGAATTTACTTTCCCGCACTGGTGCAGGAATAGTCTATTTTGCATGCTATAGTTAGTGCAAAAATGGGCACTTTTTTGGTTCACTGTAGGAAAAAACTATTTAGCTAGAGTGATAAAGTCGCTCTTCACAAATATGTCTCTTAATACACAAATAACTATTCTCTATAGAATAATAAAATAAATAAACATCTTTCCGAACTAAAATTGTACGTACACTTAAGAAATAATTATTTACATATTGTGAAATCTGAAAATATAAAAAATATTGACTTACAATTTCGTGGATTTTGAGCCTGTGTGGTAGCAAAGGCGGCAAAAAGGGCGACTGCCCCCAGCAGCACAATGTGCGAGTATTGGGAGGCGGCTGTCAACATCGTGATAGAAGTGTTCAACGATCAACCTACTTTCTCACTTTTATATATTGAATGGTAGTCATTTACCGTTTAAAACTTATTAAGACGAGTTGTTAAGATCCTTGCTTGTTATTTGCAAATGGTGGGGGTGGACGATAATAATAGCTGTATGTAGGTCTGAAAGTAAATTCAACCCTCAGGCTAAAGAACTTTCTTCGGATTGGAAAGACTTTCTTCACTTCTAATTTCCTTAACGTCTCTATTAATCTGCTATTCTCTTTCAAAAATGTTATCAATCAGAGGGTCTCATTGAAGAACCTGTTTAGAATCCAACAATAGTATACAATTTGAATCTGATTTATGGTTGAGATTTGTAAAATTCTTTTTTTTAGGGGAGTCCGATCCCACTAGGCGTCAAATCTGCAAGAAAGTAGAAACCAATCTGTCAAAACAAAACAATTTTTAAATTATGAAAAGTTTTTACAATATTTCATATTCGTACAGTACTTTTTCCCGTTAAAATTCGGTTATCATTACGAATTGAGAATTCACTTATAAACTAACTAATTCAACCAAGTTTGTTGTACAGTAGGTATTTTTGGAAGTACTAATTAATTAATAATTAGAATTACGTTATTTATTAAATTAGAATAAATAGTCTTTTAGTGTATTAATCTATCCTGTTGGATTATTCAGAAAATCATTGGTTGTGCCTATTTGCAAGATTTTTACCAACACGAGAAGAATAATTTTCAATGTCATGGCTATCAATTACCAAACTGTACTAATAATATAGCGTGTCTTAATAGTAGTTTCTGCAACGATTTTATTTTGACCCTTATTAAGGCACGAGTTAGATGTAAGTTATAACACGAGCGAATGCGAGTGTTATAAATATCTCACGAGTGCCTTAATGGCCAAATAAAATCGTTGCATACACTATTTTATCTACGACCACTAGTATACATTTAATTAAAACAATTTCATTTTACCTGTGACTCTCAAAGATACCTAACCTCTCATCTCAAATATGAGAAGTTATAGTAGATTGTTAGGTTAAAGCAGCTGGTGTAGCAGTTTCATCAAATCAGCTGATAGTTTCACAATATTGAATTACGATATTGATTCAATCAAAAATGCTTCTGATTGGTCCAGAACCCGTGTTATAATGTAGAACCTGTACTATAATGAGCTCTTTATGCAACGGGTATCAAAAAGCATTTCGAAAAGACAGCTGTTTTGGCATCAATTGTGAAACTGTAATGTATACATTATGACATGGTCGTAGATAAAAGAATTTAATAATATTGGAGATGTAGAGATAAATAATACTACCTATACCTACAGTTACTACCTTCCCAATCATCTTACTATTGTACAGATTTTCTACCAGATTCACACATTTCAGAAGATGGAAGTGATCTTAAAAACGAAAGATGGATAAATTCCTCATAGATGGAACAAAAGTATTTTTGCGACTTTTATGAAATTCCTAGGAGATTTAAAGGCTGCGGAAGAATTGAACTTTAAAATCATATTATTGCCATCTCTCACAGTTTTTTTACCTCGAGATGCAAGTTTAATATTATTGTAATTCTGTACTTTATTATTATATTTTTTATTTTAATGTTATAATTGTACATTCAACCAGGGCATTCCAATCTTGAATTAATGCTATGATTTCTTCCAATTTGTACTCGTAATATAATTTTTTTTCAAATATTCAATTATTGTTCTGCCTGGATGTTTTGTATTTGCTGTATTTGTAAGGGAACAATAAATATTTTATTTCATTTCAAATTAGCAGCTAATCTCTTTCTTAAATAATTAAGAGATACTGACAATCAAAAAATAATAGTGAATTGGCTTGATTCAAGTTTAGTAGATTGAAAACTAGTTTATTTTGTAAAATCTACAGATAGATTACTTTGTAAGATTATAACCTTAGGTGCAATTTACATCCAACACAAAAAATCAATCAATTCAAATCTTTACTCATTTGATTTTTCTTAGAGGTGTTCAAGTCCCTTCTCTATAATCTGATTTTCCCGATTTTAGGCTACTCGTAAAAAATACTCCATACTTTTAATAAATCAATTTCATATTTTTCCATCAAATCGATATACATAATCTACCTTTTTCAAGCAGTTTATTTCTGATAAATGATAAAAATGATTTTTACAACCTCAACTTCCCAATGACGTTTTAATATATTATTTGCCTTCTCTGAACGCATCTCTTTTTGCCACTGAATTCTGATTTTATTTTCTAAATATGATTTTAAATTATAAATCAGCTATGTATTTGTGATTGTGGTAGAGCACATTATAGGAAATCCATACATTAGTTGTGAATATCCATTTTCGTGATCTGCAGTAAAACTAACTACTCATGAATAGAAACTTGCTATGCAGAACTCTGCATAGCAAGTTACTACATATGAATAGATATCCATACATTTTATGTTTGTAGAGCTTTATGGAGAAATGATTCTTATTTGGTCTTTTAAATAGCTAAATAGCATTCGGTAGCCTACTTCCGCTGGTTTTCATCCTAAAATTATACGAAATGCTTGAAAGTGAATAAAATGGTTGCGAATTAATTTTTCATCGCCCATTTTACGGCTGAAGAATTCCAGAGAGCGGGATTTAGCTGAATTGAAAGTAGGCGGTATTTATTAACAATGCAGGCTGACCTCTCCCTTAGGACTGAGGGACGGATGAAATAAATGCTCGGAATAATAACAGAAAGCGCTCGCTGTATTAATATTAATTCGGGCCGACTGCAACGGAAAATACTTTCCAGCATTGAGCCGGCAACTATAAATATACCTTTCAATTATGAAGTGAATTTTAAATTGGTGCGATTTCCAATAAGGTAGGGAATTTAATAATTGCAGTCACTTGCCTTGCTCTATAACTGAATGAAATATTTTGAAACATATTATAGCGGTTGATTTTAATACACTGGTATCATCATAACCTAAAATAGAATATCCTCCATTTACGTAAATGCCATTTCTTTCAAATATTTATGCTATACCATTGGAATGCAACCAATTAATCTGAAATGATCAGCTTAAGTGTCGTTTGTGTCTAAATGAGAAACCTTGAATTTGGTAAATTTTAAGTCACTTTTCTAAAAACAGTGAGGAATAGTAGCATCAGCAGCTTATACTGTACTCACAGGGGATGCAATATCTAAAGAAAACACAGCTCTTTAGTTTCTAATATTATTATCAAGCAAAAGGCCTTTAATGAATACTGATTCGTATTAAGAAATTACAGTAAACAATATTGACTTTTTATTGTAAATTTAACAACTTGCAGTCAATTTTAATTGTGAATAAATAATATTTCTGCTCACTCAGGCCAAACGTTTTCGAGTCATGAAGACCAACGTTTGGCCTGAGTGATTAGAAATATTATTCATTCACAATTAAAATTGACTGCAATTCGTTAAATTTACAATAAAAAGACAATATTAACAACGAAGATCGTTATGGAACAAGAAATCCAGAAAGCAAAAAATATATGATTTTCGGGAGAAATCTATTATTTTGAAAGCATTTTTACACTACTTGAATTAAAAATCAAGGTTTCATGATTTTGAAATGATGGTGTCTTTTATCACAATGAGGTTCTCATAATTTATTTTGTAGTTTTGATAATTTAATAATATTTTATTCTTTATGAACAATCAATTTAAGACAGCAGCAAAAAGGGGTTTAAAATTCACTTCTGCATATTTAAAGTTTTTTTATAATTTAAATGTATTCTCTTATTTTTTATCATAGGCATTTATTTATTACATAACAAAAATTAAACTAATTATAATCTTCTTTGGTTTTGGTAGCCTTTCTCACGGTAACTTAGTTGTCTAGACATAGTAACCATAACCTTTTTTAACTTTGCTAGGTCAAAAATAATCAATACAATTAAAACAATTCAAATTCTACTCCTATGTTTTTCCCAATATCTTAACTAAGGTATGAAGAGTAAAGATACAGAGAAAAACTTCGTATTTGGGAGCTAAGACTAGTAATCAAAAAGTGGAGACGGAAGTGAAGAATCTTGGAAGATTCTAGTTATGATAAATTGTCTTTTTTAACTGCTAACTAAGAAGCGGTCCTGTTTTACCTTACAGTCCACCTATGAGAGCTCTGTGGACGGTCGAAATCTCCGGGGAAATTTACTTTTTTCCATCTTTGCCCACGGCATAGGAATGAATATCGATCGACATCTCTCCAATCCACTGTCTTTGTTCAGCCTCCAGCAAAGCTGTCAACATTACGTAAATCCAATAATAATAATACTAATAAAAATAATAATCTATCTCCTAATCCCACCCTAGCATACAATTCTACACGCGTTCTTCTCAACTTGTTTTCTTTCTATCCTCGTTTCCAATTTCCCCACCATATTCCCCTGGAGGACATCGTGATTGTCTCACAGAATAGGAAGAGACAAGAGAAAATGAAATATCCTATTACGTTTGTGGATAACTGTTCAGAGGGCGTGGGTATGATAGTTATCGATTCTAATGCAATTCCAGGAGCATTTCCTTCTATCTTCAATGCCATTCTACAATTAAGGAATTGTGATGTCATTGAATCAAAAATTCCAACAAATCTATCCATATTGTCATAAGATAAGATGAGATTCGCTGCCTTTATTTTTCCATAGAAAACCATGTAGAAGTGTGCAATTTTTAGAATTCAGTCGTTTGTCAATGGATGTTGTGGTACTTTTCCATGATGAGGATGAGGATGTGACAGGTTAAGCCACGAAATCATGGTACTGTAATTTTTCAATAATGTATTCAAAATAAAGTGGTTTGACAACATCCAAGTCTTATTATTCATCATGTTCAATGAGTTTACAAAGCATTAATAAGTTAACAGTGCCTTGGCAGAGGGATAATCATAATTGTCTTTCTTTCACTAATCTCTTGAGCACTGTTATTTTATGAAATGTGAAGACTATGCTTGATACCATCGGCACAATCTGCTTGTATCACAACGTCCCAAAGAATAATAAATTGCACAGCAAAACCGACTGACCAACATTTGAAATTTGCCTTTTTCAATTGAAAATTGATGTGCACGAAACTCTGAATATGGATCTCCGTTATCCCACTTGAGTTGAATTAAGGCAGATGTTTGATAAGACCGGACTTATCAACTGAAGATTTTTTTACGGGTGAGGTTCATCTTCTTGTCTATCACTGTAATTCAAATTAAATAAAAACATCATGCTTGATAGCTTCCTCATTTGACCTATCAAATGAAGATTCTTCTTTTGGGTGAGGTCCACCTAGAAGTACAACTAAGCCCTTACTCGTGGAGAAGCAATGCTACGGAGGTGAAGGCATTCGATTACTATTTAAGGTTGAGCATTTTTGCCAGGCTATTCAGAATGGAAGAATACTCCTAATATTTCTAATCTGCAATAAAAACCGTTCAAAATATGATGCATAAATTATTCAAATCAATATAACTACTATACAATATGGTACGAAAAGTTTTCTGTTTCATAGGTTTTTTTAATTGAGGGAAGTGATAGCCGCGAGCCGTAGCAGGTATCTGTTCAATCAGAGAGATAAGCTGCGTTCTCGTAGGTCCTGTTTGTAACGGTGACCGATTAGATTGGCCAGCAAAAAAGACACTGTTCTCTGCTGTAAAATCACTTCCCGGTGGTTCGGAACCCACCTGAAACTGTAGGTCCAACTCATCAATCACCATCATCCAACTCATTACCCACGCACAGGTCTCAGACCTATGTGGGCTTCATCCTCAAGAAAAAAAAAATTTCAACTCCCGTATCATTGTACTTGTGTGTTTTTCATGAATTCATTACCTAATACCTGATCAATAATATAAATAACTGTAAATATTGACGTTTGGTATGCTAAATGTTGGGTTCTCTAGCTTCACCCTCAATTATAAGAAAATATTATATGCTTGAATCAAGATGACAAAGTAGCTAAAAGTGTAGGCAGAATAAAACCCAGAAAGGCCTTTCTATGTTGAAGTCACTTTACTTGGCTCGAATCATAAACGTACTCTGCTCTTGTCTCTGCACTTACAGCCTCTCCCCCACTCACCAATCAACAGTAACTCCATAGTTCCTCTGCAGGAGGACCGCCCCTGGACTTGATTTCCAATAATTGTCACGTTTGCCAGTCGTTTATTATAATGTAAGACGTGACTCCCCCATCTCTCTTGCTCCCACCCCCATTCCCCACTCCCTCGCCTATTAATATTAGGGGAAACACCTCTTCAACTTCACTATGTGCTTCGTTTATAATAATATCCTGGGAGTCACCCTTAGTTGTTGCACCCTTCTGTCGTCACACCAGTCAGGCTTTCCGTTTAAAAAGCTAGGCTCTCACTCTTTCTGTCTTTCTCTCTCACTTGCTCTATCTTTTTCGTCATCTCTTATCTTCTCTTTCTTATCATCTCTATTCGACCCAACGTAGAGCATTGAGCAAAGTATGTGTTTCCCATTTATGTGAGAAAACTCTCATTGTAGGGCATTGGTGCACACCCACTTGAGAACATCAATAGTTGTTTACTTATTTAATTTATTACTATGTACGATCAGTTCAAGACCATCAGTAATTTCGAATTAGAAAATTGAGTCAAACTGAAACTTATCGTTGTGATGGACCAAATAGATGGTGAAGTAGGGAAGTAAAAGGAGGAGAAAAAAGAGGAAGCCATTTTTTTGGGGGATGAAGCCCAAATAGGTCTGAGACTTGTGCGTGAGTAATGAGTTGGATGATGGTGATTGATGAGCTGTACCTACTGTTTTAGGTGGGTTCTAAACCACCGGGAAGTGATTTTACAGCAGAGAACAGTGTCTTTTTTGCTGGCCAATCTAATCGGTCACCCTTACAAAGAGTGCCAGGAGAACGCATCTTATCAAAACTGATTGAATAATTTGTATTAATTTGTATTTCCTTGTTTAAAATTTGTAAATAAAGCAGTAGTGGGCTATGCCTGTTGTATCTTTACTTGATAGTGTTTCGTGTAATAAATTAATAAATAAATAAAATTGAACAGATACCTGCTACGGCTCACGGCTATCATTTCCCTATAAAATCTTTCATTTGAAAGATTTACAAAATAATTTTGATTCCAATAAATGTGGAACCTTTGTGTTTGTTGACCTATGTCAAATTCTAGACGTCCGAAATAGTACCTAGAAGAAATAATAATTGAAACATGGATATATGAGCTCGCCTTTAGGTTTCTTCAACTCAAGGGTCACTTGAAAAGCCTTTCGAGTGAATACTTTTCAAGTCTTTTCTAAGTTATGAAATCCACAAGGTAAGTTCATAAATACGGACTTAGGGCTTTTTCTTCTCAAGAGAGACTTGACAAGGAAGGCTCACAAATAAGGGCATCATCGGTATGATAAAAACAAATATATTATCACTATTTTTAAAGTAAACTTCTTAAAACTAAACTCCCTGCTTAGGCCAGTTTTATGAGCCGCGTTTCCTGTTGAGCAACAATAAACGTTTACGCGCTTCAAAGACGACAAAAACGCGATAACAATTCGGTCACGCGACAGTCACGTGTCAGAGATGGTGTAGAGATAGTGAAAGAAGGACCCCATTGCTGATGACTTAAGCTACACTTGACAATATTCAAAGATGAGCAGTTGATTGAACTAATAAGAAAAATAGGCATATGCAAATGAGAGACCAATAAAAAGCGCAATTATTTCCTCATAAAAGATCATTTCAAAATGTTCTTTACTTAGGTGAATATGAAGAATACTATCAAAATTTAAATATCCTAAATTTCAATAAATTTTGATTTTGGTTGTGAGGGCCTTGAGGAAGCCTAGATCTTTTTCCTTTGATCTGGTGCCGGATTAAACTCGAGCGACCCAAAACGCGCGTTTGCATATAACCTAGCAAACTTCCCATTCAGTTTCAATGCATCTGAGCCTTTCCGCGGCAGTATTTAACTCGCACGTTTCAATTACCTGCCGCTTGATCTTTGAAACGCTCAACGACAAAAACGCGTGACATGCATAAAACGACACGACTCAATATTAATTAAATCGCCGCGTTTATCGTTGTGCAATAAGAAACACGGTGCATAAAATCGGCCTGTTTTCACAGCTCAAGTGTAGCAGTAAGCTTCTGCTATGAACAAAATAGAATGTTGTGGATAAATAGAGTTAGAGAAAATAATACTTTTCATGTTTCCAGTATCCAACATGGAGAGTGAAAAGTTTGATTTGTTCAAGCTGTAGTCCTTGCCTCATGTGGTTTTCCTCCAAATCCACTCCCCTACACGTTATGCTCCATGAAACGTCACAGAAGCTTAATAAGAGACGTGACCACATCTTTTGAAAGGCTTCTTCCTTCTTCTCCATCTCCTGGTAAAACTTCTCCTCCACCTCATCCTTATCGTCCCTTCAATCTGTGTCATCTTGCAATGCCCTTTCTGGCCCTCGGGCGGTCTGGACCTCAATTTTACTTCACTTCGATCCTTTTGCTTTCAGATACGGCCCTTCACCCCAAGTCGTGACTTGGTATGGTCAATAACTAGGTTCTGTTGAAAGTCATTCCTCAGCGGTTTCTGCTGAAGTTTGAAAATGCCACGTCATCTCCACATGTTATCGAGAAGTCATATATTAAATTCGAAAAGTTACTTTACATAAATCATGAATAATCATAGCTCACTCGAGGACTCGGTCTATATTGAGTTTAATACCAGTCATTTGGAAGCGGCCATTTTATCAGAGCATTGACTTTGCAAGAAGAGAAAAGAATGCTTGGAGAATAATTGATTCCTGTTGTATGTTTTTTCAATTCATAGTGTTGAAAATGTATAGTACTTTAGAAACTGCTGTAACCTCAATCTGAAAATGACCTCATATAAAAAAATGAAAATGTCCTTATACAGACTATTTTTGTAATTAAATTGGTTTCTTGGTTTCTATTCCCGAATCCCTTTGACACAGTAAATGATTCGAATTCTTGCAAAGTTCTGTTAGAGCGGAATTTGATTCTCTCATAGGTTCAAGGGCGCCAAGAAGCCAAGTAGCCAAGAATGTGATGATTTAAGAAGGGCGTAGCCAAGAAGGTGATGATGATTTAAGCTACACTTAAGGTACACTTGACAATATTCTAAGATGAGAAGTTGATTGAACTACTAAGAAAAAAGGCATACGCAAATGAGAGGAAACATGTGAAATGGGAAGGCTATGCACTGTAATGGAAGTTGAAGCAAAAATTACTCCGAGCTCTAGTCGAAATGGAACTTGAGCTTAGGATGTGTGTAAAGAGCTCGCAACACTCAAGAGATGTTTGAAAAAAAGAGATGCTTGTTTGCACAAAGAGCACCGTTTCGAGTTTTAGTGCAAAGCAGAGCACCCCTCTGCAATAAGGGCGTACACACCCTCAGGCTGGACCAGAAAGCTTGCCTCTAGATGTTATCCTTCTTGGTGAATGGAAGGGAGAAAGAAGTAAGGTCGGAAAGTTCACATCCGTAAATCTCTCTGCTAGACAAAGATGGAAGAACAAAAATGCCAGTATAGAATCTTATTTGTAACTTGTTCTCTTGCTACAAGTACAGTATATAACGTTTTTCACACAAGGTTTTACTTCACGTAATATAACAAACGTTGCAGAATAGGATAGAATTGGAATCAATAGCCCACTCGAGCTGGGAGCAGTACACTGGAGTATGTAAAAGGAAAAGGAAACTATTGTTGGAGATCAATAACAGTAAAATTACAAAAACAAAAATGGGAAGAAAAAGAAAGAGGAGATGGAAAAAGAAAAAGGAGAAGGAAAAACAAGAAGAAAATGATGATGAGAACAGAACACAAATTTCATTCCTAACAGAGGCCTTTTAAGGGTATGTAACCTTAGTAAAGTTCAAAAAATACATTCTTGAATTTTCATTGGTATGTGTAAAAATCATAACAGTTTTCAACCGACTTCAAAAAAGGAGGAAGTTCTCAATTCGACCTGTTTTTCCATAGAAATGAATGTGGAAGGTAATTACCATCTAAATACAATTACATCTAATTACTAATCCAAATTTTATATTTTTCAAAAATCTAGAATGCTAGAAATTTGATTAAATTCTACCAAAGTAATTTTTCACCAACAAAAATGTCCTAGAAAGATGTAAACGAAATGATAGACTAAAGTCAGTGAAACTCCAATTCTGCTTGGACAAAATTAACTATCATCAATCTGGATCTGATCTACCGATTGCTTTCTAAAGAAATCAAGATTACTACTGCAGCAGGATATTTCCAACTGACCGTTTCCAATGTAGTTTGAAAGAAGGATAGTCTGTCTCAATTTGAAGAATCGCCATCTTATCTCATGCCCTGAAGGTTGCTCTGACAATTTAAAAGATCACGCTTTTTCACAGGACTTGTTCCATTAACCTTCTGTTGGCCTTTCACAGAAGCTAGGGCTATTAATCTTTTGGGAACAATGACTATCCTCTTGACTCAACCAAAGTCCAAAGCCACTGCTTAGTCCTTAGTGGAATGTTGGCGTTATTATTAATAATAAATACTGCTAGATGTCCATAGGTTATGCAATAAATATTGAGGACATTGAAGAATTTCCTAAGTCGTATCATGAATAGGCCTACTGTACAGGATTTCACGACTTGAATTTTTTATTAACTTTTCATGTGAAATTTAACGACTTGCAGTCATATATTTGTTAAGAATAATAGTTCTTAACAAATATTTGACTGCAAGTCGTTAAATTTCACATGAAAAGTTAATATTAACAACGCAGTTCGTCATGGAACAAGAAATCCAGGAATTGAATTTTTTCTTGGCGTATAAATGTAGAAATCAAGTAATTTCATCTGGATTTCTTGTTCCATGACGAACTGCGTTGTTAATATTAACTTTTCATGTGAAATTGCAAGTCGTTAAATTTCACATGAAAAGTTAATTTCATCTTTTGACATTGTAGAATTTGTCAAACAACATGAGATAAAAAGGAATTCCTATTTTATCATTTCTCTAAGCTAAGCAATGTGGAATGAGAAATATTATAATCTATATAAATAAAATTAGAGTTTTCTGTACATTTATCAGAATTATAAATGTTTTGGTTATTTTTACGTTTTATACATCAAATAAGGCGAAAATAGTCTTATCTCACTTTCTGTCTGTCTGTCTGTCACGGCCCCAAAGGCATTTTATGCAGCCTTCTCCTCAAAAACGAGAGCATCGATCGGGATTTTAGTTATTGAACAGTATTGAAAACATTATTGACAATGTCTTTAGCTATAAAAAACTAAATTAACTTTTTTTTAACAGAGTAATAAACGTTTAAAAACCAAGTACTGTGCGATTTTGGATACATTTTACGCGGCCTTCTCAAAAACGAGAGCATCGATCGGGATTTTAGTTATTGAACAGTATTGAAAACATTATTGACAATGTCTTTAGCTATAAAAAACTAAATTAACTTTTTTTTTAACAGAGTAATAAACGTTTAAAAACCAAGTACTGTGCGATTTTGGATACATCTTACGCGGCCTTCTCCTCAAAAACGAGAGCATCGATCGGGATTTTAGTTATTGAACAGTATTGAAAACATTATTGACAATGTCTTTAGCTATAAAAAACCAAATTAACTTTTTTTTAACAGAGTAATAAACGTTTAAAAACCAAGTACTGTGCGATTTTGGATACATTTTACGCGGCTTTCTCCTCAAAAACGAGAGCATCGATCGGGATTTTAGTTATTGAACAGTATTGAAAACATTATTGACAATGTCTTTAGCTATAAAAAACCAAATTAACTTTTTTTTAACAGAATAATAAACGTTTAAAAACCAAGTATTGTGCGATTTTGGATACTATTCTTCCAAGTTCTATTACCATAAGAACAAATCACGTAATTTATCATGATATATCAATCAGCTGTTCTCAAAAAATATTCTGTCCGATACCTGTCACTGAATTTCTTACGTTCTAAGTTGTTTACTAAGGGCCCGGCCCGTTCACACGATACAGTTTTTGTGCGGTACAGTAAATTTGCTGTATCAGTTACTTTGCAGTGCTTTCGTTTGCATGTACATTTCATATTGTATGTTCACACAATACTGTTTCGACTGGATCCAGTAAAAAAGCTGTTCTAGCCGATTTCTACATTCGGTTTTGTCTTCGAAAACTGTATCGCTAAAATCAGCTGTACCGCAAAATAACTATCCGTATCCGGTGGCACATGTATTTTACCGGTAATGGATATGTTCAAACGATACGCTTATTACGCTGGAAGCAGTCTTCAGATCGTCAGCATTGATTTTCATTGATATTCTTCAGCATTGATCTTCTTATTAGTGAATTCCAGTGTCCAGAAGTGGAAGATATTAATTGTGAAAATTTAATTTCTCTAATATATGAGAGACCCGCCTTGTGGGACAAGACTTAAGATTAATATAAAAATAAAGAGAGAAAACTGTGTGGAATATTGAAACCAGAACTTGCGTACTTTGATCAAAATTTAAGAGAAACCTTCAGTAAGAAACTTATTTAAAAAAATCTTACACAAATAAAAAAATCCTGGACTGGAATAAATAAAACTGAACTGGAAGCGCAATGGAAGAAGGAGGAGAGCACAGCAATAAGCAGCAAAGCCGGACCGTTTGAACATCACAGTACAGTTGACGCCGTACAGTAAAAAAACCGTACCGTAAAAAAACTGTATCGTTTGAACGGGGCCTAAGCTGCCAACAACTTCATGATCGTTGCTATCAAAAAAGCTGAAACATATTTAGTCTTATTTCTAAACATAATCCGTACGAAGGACGGGCACAATAGCTAGTATATCATAAATAGCACATTTTTTATAATAATTTAAATCATGCCCTTTAGTACGATAACTTAAGTGATTTTAATATGATTATTTAGTTCTGAACAGATTTTTTCAAGTTTTTAAAAACATATGTGAATAATGTCAAGACACTGCGTCAATGAATTGCCATTTTGCCAATGCAAGACCAGTCGAAACTCTCATAGAGCAATCTATAATAATCTTGCGTAATCTAAAATAAAGAGTCGAAGAGTGTAGGTACGATATCCTCTCATAGGGTATTTGATGACTTTATCCTAGTCTGTGATTAGTTACAAGAATGAATATGACAAAATTTCTAGCAACTAGAAAAGTTCACAAGATTCTATGCACTAATTAATGTAATAGATGTACTATTTTTGTACTACTAGAGCGCTTTCGTATTTTAATGTCTACGTTTGGACTGGTGTCTGATGCTTTCTATACCAGATACCGTATGGATAAGAGAGATTTATTTTTATGAGATGATATTTGTCACTGTTATATATTATAACATTATAGTATAAAACATTACATTAACATTACACAAACATTACCGTACATTAAAACATTATATTATAACATTAGTTATATATTTTAAAGAGAATGATTACGATTATGTTGTTTGAGTCGTTCACCTTCTCGTAACGTGTACACTGTACACTGCCTCGTTACGTGTACTGTGATCAGCTGATAGGTTATTCCGTTATCCGTTATGCAATCCGCTTCCTATGAAAAAATCAATATTCATACATGGAGTAACAGTTTCATTGAAGAACGACCTTATTCCACTCTCTTCACAACAGTCCCTGTAGCGCAGAGGATAGCGCGTTGGACTTCTAATCCAAAGGTCGTGGGTTCGATCCCCACCAGGGATGTACTTTTTTGACGAGGTATTCCATTTTGTTTTCAAGAATTTCATAATTTTATAACGATACATGATGGTGTTTGAATTTCAGAGTAATATTCCGAATTGTAAAAACAAATACAATTTTCTATATTTTTATTGATACATTCTTAAAAACCGATCGTAACAGAGTTTTTAAAGTTTCCATATTTTTAACCAGTGCATGGAAAATGTTCTCCACTGCGTTTTAGGTGTACAAAATTATCGAAAATTTCTTGAATGGGAATTAATATAATTATTAAGTTGGCAATAGCATCAACCGAATAGAATAATATCAAAATAATGTTTCTTAGATGAAGAAAATAAAGATTTTAAATAAACTTACCCCATTTGTACATTAATATACTATACAGTATTCGATCATGATAAGAATATAGTATTAAAATTTATAAAATGTCAACTTTGCAAAATAATAACATCGAGTAGCTCAACTGCAATAATAAGTCGTTAATACATTTCTAAAAAGTCAAACAATTCGAAAAGCTAGGATTTACCCTCGCAGTTCTAATAATTAATTAAATAAAACTTTTCAATCACTGAAACTGGATAAAAGATAATGTTGAAACTGGGACGATATTAATTTATTAAAATAATAAGTACTGCAAATTTAAAATCGATGGGTCAATTCATCCCCATATTATCTATCCATGCAGCTCTCTTATAATTTACAATAATCCTTTTAAATTTCTTATTCCTGGATTTTTTTATTATTTGAAACATAATTACTGTGCACAAATCAATCACCTCTTGCTCCCACTAAGAGACATACCATTCATTAAAAAATATATTATTTTCTTCCCTCTTGGTTCTTTTATTTGTTTTTCACTGTACTGTTGAATCACTATATAGTTGTTATGTTTTAGAAGGACAATAAACATGTTGCCTCTATAGAACCTCAAATAAATAAATTTTCGTGAAATAAAGTAGTTAAATTGAATAATCTGGTTCAACCAAGCAAGAAAAAATAGAATTATAAAATGAGCAGTATTTTGGTGTTTTGACACATTTGACAAGTACAAAATGTACGTCGTTAAAATGTGTATAGTGTAATCAGTAATGATGTTTCCAGGCTACGCCCAGCCCATTTGGGATCGTGTTTCCGCGCATATTGATACAATACGGCCCACATCGAGTTGAACGGGCTATCATCGTTCTGTGACAACAATATCAGCATTCTACTAGAATAAGATCAGTTTTGAATCATACTTAAATTGCAAAACGTTGTTCTGTTAATGGTGTCAGTTACAGGTTAACTGATACTGAACAAACTTTATAAAGAGATTTACAATTTAAATTCGAGCTGAATAATTTTTTAATAGGTCACATGCTGATGTGATTTTTATCATGTTTTAAAGACAATTTGAATTGAATTGAGAAGTTGATAGAAAGTGAAAAATTGAAATTTATTAACGTCTATATCAGACAATTAGTTGTTAGTTGTAATATCGAATGAATTATTTCCCCCATATGCACGTTAAATTGACATTGCGATAAAGGAGACGTCTAACACAATGCAAACTAGAAATTATAAATTTAATGGGATTGTTATTGAAATTTTTTAGTAATAACTAACAATTCTATCCAATTCTTACTCCTGTATTCTCACTTCCAATGGAAAGTGATGAATTAATTATATTGTAAAAATTTGAATGAAAAACGAGCCCAACATGCTTGTAAAAATGTATTATGCCTTGTGCGTTGATAATTAAAATAATTGGTAACAGAAAAATCCCACATCTAACTAAGAGATGAGCTAATAAGGAGAGCTATAAGGAGATGACCGATGACACACCAGGCAAACAAGTGAAAATAATCAGTACTAGTAGTTCTGTAAACAGTAGACCCAACGAACCCATAAGACCAATTGGTCTTATGTGTTCGCTGAGTAGACCTCACTCGCCTAACACTTCTCACTCAAAAGGGGATTACAATGGTCAAGAGCACTTTTGACTCAATTCATTGCTTGATTTGCTGATAGAAACTGCAAACTGCAATTTGAAAAGTATAACATTTTTGACGCCCCCTAGAAATTACCCTTATACCTAATGATGAGTTATGCATTTTTAGCTGCTCTTAACCTCCAATCATTAAAAGCAAAAATTATCCATTAATAAAAAGGTTCAAAATTTGTTCACCCCCAACAATTTTCAGTGGAATTTACGTCTATATCAGACAATTAGTTGTTAGTTGTAATATCGAATGAATTATTTCCCCCATATGCACGTTAAATTGACATTGCGATAAAGGAGACGTCTAACACAATGCAAACTAGAAATTATAAATTTAATGGGATTGTTATTGAAATTTTTTAGTAATAACTAACAATTCTATCCAATTCTTACTCCTGTATTCTCACTTCCAATGGAAAGTGATGAATTAATTATATTGTAAAAATTTGAATGAAAAACGAGCCCAACATGCTTGTAAAAATGTATTATGCCTTGTGCGTTGATAATTAAAATAATTGGTAACAGAAAAATCCCACATCTAACTAAGAGATGAGCTAATAAGGAGAGCTATAAGGAGATGACCGATGACACACCAGGCAAACAAGTGAAAATAATCAGTACTAGTAGTTCTGTAAACAGTAGACCCAACGAACCCATAAGACCAATTGGTCTTATGTGTTCGCTGAGTAGACCTCACTCGCCTAACACTTCTCACTCAAAAGGGGATTACAATGGTCAAGAGCACTTTTGACTCAATTCATTGCTTGATTTGCTGATAGAAACTGCAAACTGCAATTTGAAAAGTATAACATTTTTGACGCCCCCTAGAAATTACCCTTATACCTAATGATGAGTTATGCATTTTTAGCAGCTCTTAACCTCCAATCATTAAAAGCAAAAATTATCCATTAATAAAAAGGTTCAAAATTTGTTCACCCCCAACAATTTTCAGTGGAATTTACGTCTATATCAGACAATTAGTTGTTAGTTGTAATATCGAATGAATTATTTCCCCCATATGCACGTTAAATTGACATTGCGATAAAGGAGACGTCTAACACAATGCAAACTAGAAATTATAAATTTAATGGGATTGTTATTGAAATTTTTTAGTAATAACTAACAATTCTATCCAATTCTTACTCCTGTATTCTCACTTCCAATGGAAAGTGATGAATTAATTATATTGTAAAAATTTGAATGAAAAACGAGCCCAACATGCTTGTAAAAATGTATTATGCCTTGTGCGTTGATAATTAAAATAATTGGTAACAGAAAAATCCCACATCTAACTAAGAGATGAGCTAATAAGGAGAGCTATAAGGAGATGACCGATGACACACCAGGCAAACAAGTGAAAATAATCAGTACTAGTAGTTCTGTAAACAGTAGACCCAACGAACCCATAAGACCAATTGGTCTTATGTGTTCGCTGAGTAGACCTCACTCGCCTAACACTTCTCACTCAAAAGGGGATTACAATGGTCAAGAGCACTTTTGACTCAATTCATTGCTTGATTTGCTGATAGAAACTGCAAACTGCAATTTGAAAAGTATAACATTTTTGACGCCCCCTAGAAATTACCCTTATACCTAATGATGAGTTATGCATTTTTAGCAGCTCTTAACCTCCAATCATTAAAAGCAAAAATTATCCATTAATAAAAAGGTTCAAAATTTGTTCACCCCCAACAATTTTCAGTGGAATTTACATTTTACATTTACAAATTTAAATTTACATCTTACAAATTTTTCCCAGCTGCAAGGATTGTCTCCAATGTTTTGGATTCGATATAAGGTGCTGCCCAGGGCCGGCTTAAGGGCTTAGGTCTTACTTAGGGCTTAGGTCTTACTTAGGGCTTAAGTGACTTACAGGCGCCAAACACTGAACAAAATTAAGGTTTTTACTTTTATTGAGAATTTTGATTGGAAGTATATAACAATAGATTACAATGTTAATTGGTTTAAATTTGAGACGAGTGTCACTACTTTCATCCTTGGTGCGTTAATAATAATTATTATTTCCTACAGTTACCCAACAAAGATGCTATTTTTTATGCACTAACAATTATTATATATAGTCGGCTAATACAGAGATATAATTATATACATGGGTCAAAATAATGTGGGTGGATTTATCCATAGAAACGCTCAAAATGCTATTTTAGAGGAGGTATTTTCAGGTTGTGACCCCCCCCCCCCTCAACCCATTCGAACTAGAGTCATATATTTCGTCAAAATTGTGAAAAGACACCTTAATATTCTTAGTTATCGGCCTACTCACTACTGCGGAGGTAGATGATATAGAGTTTAGTAATGAAAGTTATAAAAATTATTATTTTGATTTATGAAAAGCAAGTCATAAAATAACGTAATTAAATTTGTTGGCGTAATATTATTTCAGTCAAAAAAATATTTTATCAAGTAACAAATTTTTTAGAATAAATTTCAGTGTTAGATCTTGTTACTAAATGGAAAATTTTGTTACTTGTAACAGTGGTAGGCTTTTTACTAATATTGGACTATACCGTTTACGGTGAGTCTGTAATCAAGAAAGTGATGTGCTCCCAGGAGTTGGACCTAAACATTTGCCAAGACTCAAATTTAGTCACTAAATTCTCAAGCACTAAAGAATCAATTGAATTTTTCTACCAGAGATTATGGAGTAAGATAAATGAGGTTGTGTCTAAAAGCCCTCGAGAGGATTATTTTCTATTTTTCTCCGGGGGAAAACACCCGGACCCTCTTCTATCACTTATAAAAGAGATATTTTTTTATTTGAAGTGTTACAGGGCTCCTCCAAACTGTATCATAATTTATAATTTACATATGTTTCTCTAATTTCCAATAATAGAATTCCAATTACTATCCCCAAAGTGAACCAGCTAATGACCTAATAGAATACTCAACTGAATCACATGATGTTTTAACACGCTATTTCAATATTTTCAACTAGCCTGCCCACATTCTGAAGAGTGGCGACATGCAGGCCTAAGCTAATTGATTAATTGTGTGGAGCCTGATATCAGGATAAAGATCACCAAAATAGCTTAAAATTGCTTTCAAACTACTTAACAATCTAACTATTTATGGAGTGACGCCCTCGAAGCCCCAAATTTTGAATATCCACATAAAAATCATAATTCTACCATAAGTGTTACAAAATAAGAATCAGCTATCAGGTGGGTGTTGTTTGTTTACTGAGTGTTAGAAGGTGGTGGTGGAGGGTTGACAAGTTGGAATACCACCCCGGGTGCAAAAATATTATGCTTAATAATAACCTAATATTGATGATATAGTTTATATCTTGGGTACTTTGTAGTGGGAGGGGACGACTCAAAAATCCTTGCCGGGGTTAAGATTTTTTCTTAAGCCAGCACTGGTGCAGCCACAGGAATACCGTGCTAAGCGGGAAATTGCAGATTCATGTACTGTGATTCTTACAACCCTCAGCTATGAGATGAGCCATTTTTGTTTCCATGATGACTATTTTTCCACTTATTGGTTTGTTCCGCTTGAGCTGCCGGTTTGGACGGAAATTGCTACCGCAAGTTGAATAATGGGAGGAAGTTCAGTGGTGGAGCCACAGATCCACAAGGAGATGAATTCCAACAGCTGCGGCCTGTCTTCGAGAGCTGATGATGCATGAATTGGAGGAACGCCGACTGCGGGGGAGGACGTGACACGACTAGGGAGGACCAGTTGTGTGAACTGGCCGCGACAGACAGGTGTAGTAAGTTAGATCGAGAATGACGAGAGCAATAGGTCTACTTCGACTCCATGGCCATGAGCACAACAAGTTACGCTTGAACAGAGATGAATCACCATGGTGATAGTTCACTCTCCATGGTGGTCTAAACTCAATAACTTACTGGACTGATAAATTTTGTCCCATTCGGTTCTAAACGTATCCCCTATTTCGATTTTGCGGAACGCATCTTTCCCCTGTATGATTCTTGGTCATGGGATTTCACAATTTGAAACGATAACTTTGCTCTCCAACCTTTTGAAACTCTGTATATAAGCGGACCACCACCTTTCAGTTAATACGTATAGTTAATCATGGAAGATAGATCACGTATGTGGCCTAGGTCTGCTGTATAAAATTATAATTCATGTTTAGTTAATTTGATAACATTTTTGACAATTCACTGAAAAGCTCGTTTAGAATGGACAGACAATTGAATTCTTATAAAAATAAAAAGATTCCTCACAGCAATTTTTAATAATATCTCAAAATATTCAAACAATAAAAAAAAGAAAAATAACAATAGGAAATGAAAACAAAAAATATGGTGCAAAAAAGGTTGGTAAGGCGTGGAGTTGAAACACATTTCCAACTATATGGTTATCATTCACGTAGTAAGAAATTTTGAATCATTGGATCCACTTTTTTCAATATTTTTCTTCCAACTATGGTTACCCACGTACTGGGTTACGAAGCATTAGAGAAATGGAATCTCTCATTAATAAGTGTGCACCTATGTTAATATTACAAGCTACTAGTCACGGGATTTAGGCGGGTTACACACATATGCATCTCGCATGGTGCGACTGTCATTTTTCTTGCTACTAGCATGCAGCTTGAAAACCAACCTGTGTTAATTACGTGGAGCTTACACACCTTACACACTTATGCGACTGGCATGGTGCTACTGGCATCATGCATCTCGCATGCAGCGTGCAGCGCCACTAGGAATTGATCGGTCGGTCTTTTGGCGTGGCATGCAGCGTGCATCTCGTGTTGGGGCATATGCAGAACACATTTCCAAGTCACATGACCATACGACGTCTCCTTCTAATGGCGGTAAGTAACAACATCATATCATCATCCGATGCCGACGATGACATTTTCCAATGAACTGAACGCCAAGAAGTACCCACCTCTCTCATCTTGCTACTAGCACGTGCCACGACCATGCAGCCTGCATGCATCTCGCACAGTGCATCTCGCATCAAAAATGCTAGTCGCACCATGCAAGATGCATATGTGTGTAACCCGCCTTAATGGAATAACATTTTGATCATAATTTATTATCATTAAGATACGCTCAGGGCGGCCTCTTAAGCCGCGTCTCCACCAACCGAACATGTCTGCCGAACATTGCTGGCGAATACAAAAAATGGTCAAACTTTAAACATATGGGTCACCAAACATGTTCTGAGTTCAATTGAAATGTTCGGTCTGTGAGCGAACATTGTCGACCAACATCAGGTTCCCACCACACCGATCATAATGTTCGAGAAGGCGTCCACACCAAACCAACTCCAAAAAATGTTCGGTGACATCAGCTGATTCCAGCGAACACTGTTCGCCGAGCATGTTTGGTTGGTGGAGACGCGGCTTTAAAGCCGCACCGTTCCACTTATTTTTCATAACATTACTTTACTCTGGGCGGGCGAGATGAATTTAACATAAATTGAAATAACATTTATCACAAGAATGTTCAAGGATTTTGATTATATTGATTGCATGAATGATCATTATTGTGGCAGAGAGATCATCACTATAATTAACTTGATTTTTAATTATCAGCGGAGATGAAACACATGTATAGGCTTAATAAAGTAGATCTCTGTTGAGATTGAGCCCATAAACTGCGCTGATAAATGACATTAGTTTTTGAAAAATGGGATTTTTGTAAAGCGAGAGATAGATAACTTTGAGGGATGGAAATAATATGAAAATCTCTATCTTCGCAGAGAAAAATTGAGAATGAGGTGGAAGAGAGAGAGAGAGAGAGAGAGAGAGAGAGAGAGAGAGAGAGAGAGAGAGAGAAAGAGAGTGAGAGTGAGCGATAGATTGAGTGTGTATTCGTGTGATGGAGCAGGGAGAACAGAGGCGGTACAAGGTACAGGAAGCAGTGCAAGCCGGGAGAGGGCTGTGCCTTGCCGGCCGGGATTATTTATTACAAGAGCTCCACCCTGTAAGATCTCAGGGGTGCCAAGCCTCCATTATTCTGTTTCAGATCTTTAATTAACGATATTTATTCTTATTGGCGGGTCCTTTCTACGTTCTTTGAGAGCGAGACAGGACAGGCGTCCCGATAGCGCGGCAAGGAATTTTCAGCGATTCTTTCATCTGGGAACAAAGGCGATCGCTTTTTATGGCGAAACGTCCCGGACCCCCGGTCGGTATCCAGTCTCCAGCCTCCGTCTTTGTCAAAAAGGCTTTAGCACACTTTCTCCATTCCAAAGAGACGGTGATTCATCAAGAAGATGGTCTGCAGGATTCTCGATTGTCCAAAAGGAGTGCTTTTTTCAGCTGCTGCGTCACTACGCTATCAAGAGTATTCAGTACAATGGACAGCCGCTAAAATTGATTCAGCGTTGAGTCGTTTGCAAGTGTTTTGCGTGTCGTCGGCTCTCCAACGGACCGTGTTAATCAATATCAGTGATATTCCTTTCTTTGATTTGACAAAAAAATTATTATGTTTGAAATGTTTTATTATTTTTATTTTTAAGGTGTGCTATGTTCTTGCAATTGATAGTCTTGACAAATTGATTTTTCTATCCTACTCCTTCCACAATAAAGCTCCCATTTTGGGAGAGTTCATGACCCCTCTGCCCCCCCCCCCCTTAGAGCGCCCTTGAAGGTATCCAATACGGCAAGGTAAGGCAATAAGGTAAGGGAATAAGGCTTGTTCGTACAGAATAATTCCAAACTTCAATTTAAACGAAGTTAAACCTCTAGTTTAAACTGATTTGAACTATGGAATAGCTTGAAAATTGTTTATTCACTCTGAGTTTAGCCTGTGACTGGAATTTAAATGCTTGTGAAGTTTAATCGAACGAAATTGGTGGCTTAAACCAAATATCAATAGCATAATAACCACATTAAGGTTATGTTTGTTTAAAACGATAAGTTATTGTATTGGAAAGGATGAAAACGTTGGTTGAAATTCAAAATAATAGATTAATTTTATTGGCATGAGCATTAATTTAATTTATGACAGTTGTATGTTTTCTTTATGATGTTTATTTTTGCCAATAGCAACCAGTTCAACTTTAGAACGTTACTAGGTTTTGGAACGTAACGAATAGAACCTAGAATTTCCCTAGAATAGTATCGTTCAGATCAGGAAAACATAATATATGATAAATGATAGCACACCATTAAGTTGTTAATTTCAAGTCTCAACTTAGTAGTATTCGGCGTCCCCACTACTATTGCAAGCTGTTTAAATTATCACTGCATCATTTTTAAAGTTTCTACGCGTCGACAAGAATGCTGGAATGAGAGCGAAAGAGCTCCTCTTCGTCTACTCATCTCCTCCTCGCCGCCCTTCAAATATGCTGTCGGAATTTCTTCTTTCAGTTTCAGCAACAAAGGAATTGCACACATACAGTACCCGAAACAATGCTGTTAGACTGTTCCATTATCTCAGGTTTTCTTTGCAATGAACTTATGAAGCCTTAGAACTTTAATCGTTAACGCAAGATCGGGGTCACGAAAGCTTTGTCTCCTGCTATTTTCACACCCAGTTGATAACATTTTTTATTTTTTTACTCTTCTCATTTTCGTTGAGTTAAGGAGAGGCTGTAAAACGACTGGTATGCCGATTGGTGATGAGAAATTGAAGAAAATCTCGTAGCTCTAGAGCATTTAGTTTAATTATAAGAGATTCTGAAAGTTATTAAGAAAATTAAACTGAAATGGGAAAATCTGCTAATTAGTATGGTCAGGTTTTGCTGCATCACATAGTGCACTTATTCTCTCGGATGCTTTTTTCATCCTTGCCAATAAAAGCATGTACTCGTTTTATATTGTGACGTTTAAAAAGGTGGGGCTCTGGGGATTCATTTGAGTAAGAACAAATAATTATTGAAACAAAACACAAATTGTCAAATTTCACTAAAATTTAATAATTTGAGCCACAGGACCATGGTTTCTTGTCTTACTGGCACATCTTTGGCTGTACTAAAGAGGCCTTCTGCTTCTTCAGTTCAGCCAAAGATGACACGAAACCATTGTTCTGTGACATTGTTCTATCAACTTTGAAACTTCATTTGCAAAACAATACCCATCGACATCGACGAAAAAAGGAGTACAAGCCTATCAAGCCATGGATCACAAGAGGACTAGTATCAGCAATAAGAACCAGAAACAAACTCAACCAACAAAGGAAGTCACATCCAAACGACATTGAATTGAGCAACTTCTACCGCAGGTACAGAAACACTCTGACAATTTTAATAAATCAAACAAAAGAGCAATATTACAAGGAAAAATTGAATGAAGCTGGAAAAGATCATAAAAAAATATGGAAAGTGATTAGAGATGCCACAGATTCCATGCAAAATACAAAAATGAAATTGGAGAGTATAAAAATAAATGATGATGTTGTAACATTGTCAGAAAATCCGGTAGCTGTACTGAATCACATGAACGATTTTTTCTCCAATATTGGAGAGAATATGGCAAAAAAGATAGCAGACGATTTGGAGAAGTCGGTAAATCAATTAATTTCAGAAAATAAACCTATTACAAGAACTGTGAATTCCATGTATTTCCATCCAACAAATGAGCAAGAAATACTAGAGACTATTGACACCTTACGTAATGACAGTTCTCCAGGACTTGATGGTTTCAATAACAGGACAATAAAGAGTATAAAAGATTTTATTGCAAAGCCATTAACTCACATATTTAATTTAAGTTTGTCAAAAGGAGTGTTCCCAAGAGCTATGAAAGAAATATGTGTTAGACCATTGCATAAGGGAGATGATAAACTAATTGCTACTAATTATAGACCTATTTCATTAATAAGTAATATTTCTAAAATATTGGAGAAATTAGTAAAAAAACGTCTAGTAAATTACTTGGAGAAAAGCAACTTATTGTCTTCAAATCAGTTTGGCTTTCGTGAGGGAATGAGTACAGAGGATGCAGTTATTGAATTGTCAAAGTTTGTTATAAATAAATTGGATAATAATAAAAAATGCGCTGCAATTTTCCTAGATTTAGCCAAGGCTTTTGATACTGTAACTCATGGCTTGCTGTTGAAGAAATTAGAAGCTATGGGGATAAGAGGAATTCCATTGGAGTGGTTTAAATCGTACCTCAGCAACCGGCAACAAAAGGTCAAAGTAGAAAACCATCTAAGTGAAGAGAGAACTATAAAATTTGGAATACCTCAAGGGACTGTTCTAGGACCTATTTTGTACTTGGTATTTGCAAATGAGCTGTGCTCAATTCCAATTCGAGGGAGAGTCATAGCTTTTGCCGATGATACAGCTCTACTCTTTGAGGGGAATACCTGGGATGAGGTTCTCAATACAGCTGAAGCTGAAGTAACTATAATCAATAAATGGCTGAAGAATAACCTTCTAACAATTAATGCAAACAAAACTAAATTTCTAGCGTTTTCTTTAACGGATCACACAAAGCCATCAAGAACTTCACTTAAGCTGCATCAATGCACAGACATAAGCCAGCCGTGTGATTGTCCTACACTCCAAAGGATTGATAGAATAAAATATTTAGGCACAATAGTGGATGATAATCTGAAGTGGGATTGGCACATCATTCAAAATGTAAAAAGGATCAGAAAACTAATTTTCAAATTCTACCAGCTTCGCAGGATCCTGAACCATGAAACGTTAAAAGCAGTTTATTATTCGTTAGTAGAATCTATTCTAAGATATAACATAATTGTTTGGGGAGCTACAAATTACACTCATATTGAACCTTTATTTGTAACTCAGAAACGCATACTTAAAATAATACATTTTAAAAATAATCAGTCTCCAACAATTGAACTATTCAAAGAAAGTAGAGTACTCAGTGTTAGACAACTTTTTATTCAGGCAGCGCTCTCATACTTGAAGAAAAGACCAGAACAATTTAGATTTGTAGATCACATTCATCATACTAGGTTAAGAAATGTAAATATTGTTATTCCCAGAATGAACACAGCGTTTGGGCAAAGATCCTTTATTTACATAGCACCAAGAATGTATAACATTATTCCTGTAGATATAAAAGTAGAAAGAATTATTTATCGGTTCAAAAGAAAATTAATAAATTGGATGATAGATCAGGAAGTAACGCAATTTGAAAATTTAGAAAGAGTACATATCAATTAATTATTATATTTTTGTTTGCATTTATAATTTTCTTGTATTATTATGATGATATATTATTATCACTGAGTAGCTATTTCGTATAACTCTAGGTAATTTTTATTATTTTTTTAATTTTTCACATTTATTAATTTTGTTTAATTACATAATATGCACTAACATTTATCATAACATTTTAAACTACTAACTTCATTTTTGAAAAATGTTTCAACTATATATTATATAGCACTAAAAAAAAAAAAAAAAAAAAAAATAATTATAATATTGACAGACTCATATACCCCAACACATAGTTTTTTATAGTGGGGTTTCTAAAGGTGTATTACTGACATAGAATATACTGTATTTATGAAGTTTAACTAAATTTTTTGTAAATATTATTGATTGAATAAATTTTGATTTGATTTGATTTGATTTTGATTTGACTCAAATTATTAAATTTTAGTGAAATTTGACAACTTCTGTTCAATTATGGAGAGATTTCACAATATCAACACCAGCTATACCAATTCTGTTAACAAATAATTAGAAAAACAAGCTAATCTATTTATCACGTTAAATAAACACAACAAAACCAATATGTAAAAATAAATGGCAGAAGTTTACAATTATGATCTTACTAGCTCTGATTCAACAATTAAAACAGAATCAGAAGTTATCAATATTATTTATTACCAAACCTTCGAAATAAACAAATCACTTTTACTATTATCACTGAATCAATACTACAAAACTTAAAAAATATTACTAAATACAATAAAACCTTATCCCAACTACAAATCACTCATCAGAACTCGAGCCAACCTTTCCATTCATCATCTAGCTTTGACTCATATTTTAATGAATTATATATCTTTACTCATGCTTATCTTTACTATTTATTCACTTCTTGTATCATTATCTGTATCTTTTATACTGTTCTTCTTATATCTCTAGATACTTTCATTCTTGAATTCTGCTTAGTACGTAGCCTAATCCTTGTACGTATCCTAGTACGTATCCTTGAATACCTGTGACGTCAATCATTGCTTTGTCTAAATTATCTTCACTATTAATTTACATGGGCTGTATGAATGACACTCTTTATTTATTTACTGTATGTATTTACATGGCACTCTAATGAATGTTCCCTAGTTCCCATCATATTTTACTTCACTAAGCCAAATATATTAGGGGTATTCTATGCTGCAGACCTATCTCTCTAAAATAATTTTCTCAGCATTCTTCGATGTTGTTCAACATAGTTGGACACAATGAGTAAAGAGGAAATTTGATACCATTTGCCTGATTGAAATGTAAGTTATGCTTTAGTTTATTGTTTCACTTTGCACTTTCAAGAGTCATGCTCTGGTTCTCGACATACTGGTTGTCTATCTTTATCTTTCTCTAGTCGTTACTCAGTATCGCTATCGGTAGCAGCAAAACGAAAGAGACCAAGAAGCATCTCGTGTAGAGGGCACATTGATTCTAGCTGAGCAGGAGAAGAGCTGTCAAGATACATGCAGAGTAGAGCAAAGCAGAGCGCTCCGTGCAAACAACCTTCTCACGAAGTACGCTCCTGAACTTACTTTGTCTGCCCCTTTGCCGCCCCCACTGCCCCGCTCTACTCCGGCCCCCCGGGGGCGGCATTTCTGTTCGTTTAAGTGCCCGTTTCACTGCTACAGTATCTACTTCACCCCCTGCCACGACTCCAAAATGGCTCCCAACCCCTCGCCATCACTGGGAGACACATCACAGAACACGCGTTACGGTCTCTAACTGAGCTCGTTATTGCTATTCGGATTGCTCTCACCAGATGTGGTCCCCTCTTTTATCTCCCTATTCCTGCTCTCTCGAAATCTATCTCCTTCTATTCCTCGTTTTATCTTTCTCTGTATCTTTCTTTCCCTCCCATAACTATATTCTCTACAAACATCCGATTCCTATCGCAATATTAATCCAATATCCTTATTAGAGAGTTTGGGTAATCATTGTTCTACTATAATTAAGTATTCAATCATGTTTCCAAAGGCATTGCAATGATTTATTTTACATACACATATGACACAAATAACCTATAGGTACATTCTCAATGAATGATAAAATCTTGCTCTTGCACTGCTAGAATTTGAAGACTCCAAAATCCCAACCACACCCCTGATTGAAATGTAAGTTATGCTTTACTTTATTGTTTCACTTTGTACTTTTACTGTTGGATCTAAATTTTCTATCAGTCTGCAATTTTTATTATTTTTGTCCCTTTAAATACAGCTTTAAACAACTATCACACTTGTTTTAGCCAAATGTATTCAAGTTAGTTCCATTCTAGCTAGATTTTATCATGCATTGTCATGCTAGATTCTATACTCAAGCATTATTCATCTTTCTCATGAGTTTATCCTTATATCGTGAGCTTGTTTTGTTTGTATTGAAGAAGTAGATGAATTTCAAAATCTCAAGACTATAATTGGCAATTCTAGCATTTCTCTTTATTTACTTCACTCACAGCATCACAAAATGTTGTTCAAATGTACAAATGAGTAATTTTTGTTGTATTTTCAATTTTTTTCACCTTTCTTTTCTATAATATTGTATGCCTATCCTTGATTTATGATTCATTTCAAGTACAAAAATAAAATAAAAACTTGAAAAACACCTTTAAGTGGAAATTATAATTCACGTTATGGCGTGACGGCCGTTTCACTCTGTTGTCAAGAGCATCGTCAGACGACCCACAATACACTGTGTACTGTGGGTCGTCTGTCGATGCTCTTGACAACAGAGTGTAACGGCCGTTACGCCATAACGTGAGTTGTAATTTGCACTTAAAAGTGTTTTTTAAGTTTCTATTACATATTAGCGGAAACAAGATGGATCTTCAACATGTTACAAATATATGTTGACTATAATAATATCACATGTTAAAGTTGTAGTTTTAATATTCCTTGACTCATCAGACCCATGTTTTTGACTCCTTAGACTCATCAAACTCAATAATAGTTATAGAATAGACAAATAAATGTGATGTTGTAGTAATTCAATTCAATAGCATGCTGTATTTGTAGTCTAGAATGTATTTTAATAAAAACATTTTTAAAATGACTTATTGGAAAGCTTTTGAATACATTTCTTACTTAATTTGAACGTTATCTTGTACATTATAGCCATATCAACCCACTGTTAAACTAAATCATGTATCACAATGATTGGATACCCCAATTTAAGATAATAGGTGAACGGGAAAGCCGACATCGATGCAATTAAATGTGTCGAAAACTGTGACGACACACAAAAACAACAATCCATTACCGCCAGGCAGTATCACAATGTGGAAGAGCCAGTTCTAGTTAAAGGGTAGCAGAAGAACGAGAAAGATAAAGCAAGAGGGAAAGAAAAAAGTGTGATGATAGTGCATGTGTGATACTTGGGGAGATTCAGGATGAGGTGACGAGGGAGGAGGGAAGCTGTCAGTTAATCATCAATCATGCGGTGACAGTTTTTCGGTGTCTGAAAACAATTTATCGATTGCAATTAGGAGAAAGGGCTTGCAGTCTGTATGACAAACGAGCGTTCAGGAAAGGGGAGCTCAATTATAGAAATATCCCGGGGTCAGAGCCGCCCCGAAGGGCTTTGAAGATGAGTTGCAGAGCCCTTTCCCCTGCAAACCCCCAACCAACACCAACAAAGGAACCAGAACCGTGAATAATTGTTACCGGAGCTAAAGACTGACGGATTTGTTCAGCTTGAATAATTGTTGTTTGTCTTCGAATGACGATAATTGCTGCTGCTTTTGTCGAGTGATTCCGGAAAAAGCTATTCGGACTCCTACGAGTTATCACAATCTTCATTCATTGTCTTGACGCTCGCCAACCTCCAAAAAAGCGATTCTCCATTGTCTTTCTCCTTTCAACCATCTCCGTCATACACAGTCTCAACATTCATCATCATCTATTTTTCTACTTCTTATCAGGAAAAAAAGCGCCATGCTCTATCAGTTTCAGCCTCTTTCTTCTTGCCTTTTATCATTGTTTTTCTTACATTCGTTCATCATCCCTCACTGGCTCTCTACATTGTCTCTTTCTCACTCGCTCTTTCTATCTCTCTTACACTCTCCCTTGTCCTCTTTTTACCCTCTCCCTGGAGACGCCCGCGTTAATGACAAGCTCCTCTTAATCTAGCATCCATAAAGAGGCAGAATGACTACGCATTTTCTCCTAATTGCAGATTAAAGCCGCCTTCAATTTACGAGTGTGGGTGGAGAGTCTTCTAGCTTCACCATTGTTTACTCCCTTTTAAAAGTTGCACTTACCATCAATTACTTCGAGTTAAGATGAATAACGAGTTGTTTTTGTTTGAAAAACTAAAATAATTGGAAAACTGTCTGTTTAGGAAACTTTTAATGATTGAATATTCTGGAATTTTCATAAATGAAAACGAGAACTTCACTGATCTAGAAAAATTTGAAAAAAGTAATTAGTGTTTATCAAATAACATGATAAAATATTTCAATTAAATTGATATCTACCAACTTATTACATAATAGTTTGAAAATATTATCAAAAGCACTATATTTTTTATTGTTCCCCTATTTTTGATTGATGTATGAGTATAAGTATGATAATATCAAAGCCATCATTGTTCTCCATGTCTCACCTATAAATAACCTATGGCTACTTCCTACATGGTCAAGCAATACGCGGTTACTGCTTACGTGGTTTAGCAGTATGTGATTCTGATTAGGCAAGTAAGCAGGCAGGGTTTATTAGAAAGGGTCAAAGTCTTATCTACCATGTATTATTTAATCATTTCGGGTGTCTTAATCGATGCACTCTACTGAAGTTGTCGATTCTCTACAATGAATTAAACTATTCTATGCGATACAAGAAATTAATAAACCACTGCTAATACTTCATGAATCGAATTATACAATTAGAATATTTATTGCTACATGGATCAAATTATTGAATTTCGTTTATTTTACAACAGCGCCGATATTGGAGCCTCCTCAACTCAAGAGATATTTGAAATGTCTCTTGAGCTGTGGAAATCTGTGAAGGTTGTCTCATACATACTGGTCTTAAAGATGGATTTTGTTCCATGCCGTTAAATAACATAAATTATGTGCTATGTTTGATAAATATATGCACTATAATTCCATAGATATATCAGTCTCGTGAACTGTGCATTTGATACAAAAATTTGGATTAAAATATCGTCTATTGGAAAAATGTCGGAAATTAATATTAGGTTTAATAGAATATAGTTTCCAAATTCCATATAGCCTATTGGAAATACTGTATACTCTCAGATTCAAAATTAATCTGCCGAATACTAAATAATCGACTGTCAGTTCATTTTGAACCCTGAATATGTTCAGCCGATTAATGTTTTCATATTAAAAAAACTCGGAATTTGAGATGTGACGAATATTATGCGAGCAGACATCCAATATCTGCATAGCTGGTCACATAGTGATGGTGTCAGTGTGAGGTGTTACATGTTTCCGCATACATTTATTAATGATGGTGGAATTGCGTCATTCCTCACCGTGTGAATGGAAGGGGAGGCCTAGCTGTCAGATTCATATCATACGTTGACTGCAGCTAGAGCCCTACAGGGGCGTCTGTTGCCTCACACACGCTATCAACTTCAAGAGTGACGCTGCTTTCAAAATTCTCGTTACATTTTTATGCGACGGGCGTATGTTATCAATATTCATTCGCACTCTCTCTCTCTCTCTCTCTCTCTCTCTCTCTCTCTCCATTTCTCTCTTACATTCTTTCTCTGTTCTCTCTTCCTTTCTATACCCCTTTCTCCACCCCGTCCTCTCTCCTGGCAGTTCTCTCATCCTTCCAACCATCATCGTCGAATATGTTGGATAAAACATTCCGGATTTCACATGCTCATTCTGTAAGCTTGTCGTCTCTTCGTGCAAGCCGTTCTTGAATATTCATTCTAGATGCAAGTGACGCCGCAAACAGCTTTGAAATTCAACTAACAAACATAGAGCAGCGGAGGAGATGGCTGCATTGCTTTTCAAAAAGGCGTTTTTAATGCTTGTCTACCTTCTCGCAAGATCACTCCGGTAAATAAACCGGTGAGAAATCAATTATCTGTCGCGATTAACGATTGTTACATGATTTTTTTCAACCATTCCTAAATCCTATATCCTACCTAAATCCTACATTTAAGCAAGCCATCATCAATTTTTTTCTTTACTAACACCTACTCCAGAACATGGGATGCCATAGGGGGGAAGGGTAGGATGATTTCCTAAATTTATGTTACTGCAAATAAATGTTATTACAATAGATATATATAATTTTAACTGACTTAGTAGATTTCACATTTTGTTGTAGCTTGTAGTGTGGTATTAGTCTTGAAGTAAATAAAATTATTTTTTATTTATATTGTCATACAAATGGGGAACTTTAATCTGAGTATCTCACACGCTTGTAATGGTTTTGGTAAAAGCCATTCTTGAGGTTGAATCGATTCATTTCCAACCTGAGATTTGAAAGGGGCTTCAGAGTTTTGACTCAACCAAAACTGATAAGTATTAATTCTCTTTGTCTTACTCAAAAATAGAAAGAAGAGAGATAGCTTGTAAAAACGAAAGGTTGAGTGATGTTGAACTGTTGTTGGGGGTTGTTGATTCTTGAAAGAATGCCGAAGACCAGGACACTAAGAATGCTTGAGAGAATGGTTAATTCGTAAGACGTTTCAGCTTGAATGTAATATAGTAATGCATTTGTCGCTAAAGATATAATTCCTCTAACGACACGCCGCGGGCCGCGTGATGACTTGAAGCTATTCACAATAAGCGTCGTAGCATTAATGCTTACTAGTTTACAGCCTAGAACAAAAGAGTTGGTGGTACATGTAGTCGAATCCAGATAGTTACTATTCTATTCTCTCTGGTCTAGCCTAACCACGCTGCTCGAGTTATAAGAGCCGCTGCGTACGAATCACATCTTTATATGGAGAATTGAACATGGGGCTGACAAGACGTCACTATAATAGTGACGTCAAGACGTCACTAGAATATCATGTTTTTCATGATATTCTCACCATCAAATTAAAATTTAATCCAAAAAGAGAAATTTACAATTTTTAACAAGCAATAAAACTACATTTACAAAATGAGTCTTGAATTTTTTTGGATAGTGAAGCCCACAAAGGTCTGAGACCTGTGCGTGAGTAATAGGTTCGATGATGGTGATTGATGAGCTGGACCTACAGTTTAAGGTGGGTTCCGAACCACCGGGAAGTGATAGCAGAGAACAGTGTCTTTTTGCTGTGTTTAATCTAATCGGTCACCCTTACAAAGAGTGCCCAAAAGAACGCAGCTCATCTCTTTCTGGTTGAACAGATATATTGTAACTACTATGGAAATAAAAATTGTTGAAGCTACATCGATATACTAGTTAGTACTAAAAATATAATGTTGTCTCGTTCTTGCCCAATTGTAATACATTACGAACATACTGCAGTTCAGAACCGGGAAAAAGTTTCTCTACGAACTCTACACTTTTGCATTATTTATGCATCCTTCCTTCAATTATATAATGTTTATGTTCTGTCTACTCCACGATATTAATCACCGTGTAATTTTAATTTATTGATAAAAAAACTACCAATCTATTACCACTCAGTCTCATAATTCTCAACTTGTTCTATCTCAGTGCCAATGAACAACGTCATAATGATCTTTGAAATGACATCTGAAAATTTTCAAGTGCGTGTACGACAATAAATCACAATCACAAATCATTTCAACGATGATGCGATGTATGAAGGGTTTGGAAAAGAGAATCGTTACATAAAATCGTTCACACACACACTCTCTCAATCACCTTCTGCCTCTCGCTCTCTCTTATATATATTGATTTATGACGACTGTTGATGACATTTTAATATCTTTTAAAATTACGATAGCGTTCAGACCGTTCACATCTTGTGTCAATGTATCATTAAAGGAACAAGCCTGTCATTATGGGGACCAAAATTGTCAGTCATGGCCGCCGCTACAACACTGGCTCTGATAGCTTTTGTGCAGTAAAGGGAAAACGAGGGGGTTATAAACCATGGCTATCATCCTGTAGTTTCAGCCGTAATGAATTTATTACAGCCCAGAATGAGACAGACATCTTGTTTGTTATGCCTAATCTTTTTCGGTCACTAAAGTATGAACGTTATCGAAGTCTGTAGAAGGTCAATTACCACCATCGTAATGGACGCTGATAAAGAATTTTAAATGTCCAAAACTTAATTAGGCCAATTCTAGGCTTAGAGATTTCTGTTGAGTAAATCATGATCCTTCTCCTGACGAAGATGTTAGCTATGTCATGCGTTAGCTTATTGTGTGTCTCAATTTTTAGTAAGATATGCGTTGTTGCATAATGCATAACAAACAAAATCCGTGATACAGAATATACAATTTGATAATTGCATTTTTCATTGGTAGTTCTACCACCCAAATACAAAACAAGAATTTGTGCTCATCATAGCTAAATTATGCGGCGTAATCAATTACCAAATACGAAATATCAAAGATAGGAACTGTAACATAACGTTTTTGATGAACACAAAATAACAAAAAGTTTTAAGAGCTACTCTCAAACTTATTCTCCATGATTAGTTATTGAGAAGATTTTTTATATTATTGTTAGGTAGCACATGGAAACAACTAAAAACTCACATCTACAGACAATTCATTGCGCATTATTGACTGAGAAACAACACATTTCAAAGAGAATGATTAAAATACCAGTAAAAACTAAAACAGTAAACTATGTCAAAATAATTATTTGTAAAGGTATAGGCTATACATTTTTAATTTCTATAGTCTCCCACATCTTGTTCAGATAGCGAGTTGAATATTTCATACAAGCATTTTGCACGTTCATGTACAGACCTTATACAGATGGTAGGTTTTTATAGAATATGACCAATAGCAATTTAATGAATCAGTTCTATAAGCAGACATTAGATCAAACTATAAGTATCAGCTTAAATATGCCTTATCAGGGTCTTTTTCCGTTTTAACTGGCTTAATCAGGCCATAATTTGAAAGTCTGGTGCTTTTGACTCTAATTACTTCTATGAAAAAAAGTGCAAATGAATTTCTTACACTTCCGGTCTATTGGGATCCATTCGTTGGCTGTTTCCGGCTTCCAGCTAATGCTGTCACAATTAAGAGCGACTCTTCTGTGACGCAGATAGAGGCTTCTCGAACAATGAAAACGTTCGACAGCGCTATCAAAAAAGGTGGGAGGAGGTTGTAAAGTTCTGGAAGGGGGTGAAGGAATGGAGTTTCAGGGAAAGGAAAGGGGTAAACGTGGTAACTTTCCGACTCGAAAAAGTACGGGAATGGGTTGTTGAGTATCTGTGGCAGAATGGGATGGTAACGGCGTTGGGAGGGGGGCAAGCGACCGGAAAAGCTTGAAAGTTTTCGAGAGGACTTTAAGGGCGCTGCCAAAGGGGATGAAAGGGTAAAGCTCGCTGGTTCTCGTAAGCCCTTTTCCGTCGGTCTCCAACCACCGAACCGTTTTCTACGGTATTCATAATGGCACTTCGCCCTATTAAAGCCAGAAGAACTCTTCCGTGGCTCTCTTCATTCTTCTCTACCCTCTCCCACCCCACATTCTCTTCAAACCCCTCCACACTAACACACATTCAAAAGGAAAGTCACATGTTATAAGAACACTCACAATCGAATGATTAGTCTCAGAAGACCACGTATATCTCAAGTATTTCTCTTGAGTTGGACTAGTCCATTTTCTTATAGCTTTCCCAACTCTAGAGCCTGCACAATTTCAACCTAGAAGTTTCACCGTCTTGGGTGTTGATGAAAAAATGCTTAAAGTTTGCTTCGAGCTAAAAGAACATTCATTCCTCCTCCTGCATCTTCTTCAACAGTGTTTTTCATTTTAATTACATTGAAATATGAAGCTTGAACTTTGAAATTTCTGACCAATTTGCAAACAAAAATAAAAATTTGAATTGAATGATGAATATATTGGACTTACCACATTTTTTATAAATAAAACGAACAGAGAAAGTAGTTAAGAAACAGCGCATACTCTCAGTATTATTCATACTCTCACTACAGTAATGTGCATAAGATTCAAATGCGTAGCCAAGGTGATCCTCGAGTCCAGACCTTCTCCCTTGGGGATGGCTCAAGCATTAGATAGAATTCACTTTGACCTATAATATGCGTTAAAATTGAAGGCTTTATGTGAAAAAACGCTAAAAATCCGGTTTTAGAGACGTTATTTTTCAAATTTCTCATGGGGGAGGACCCCTGGACCCCCCTCTTGTACAACGTAGACATATTATATTTCGTCCAAAATGATCTAAGACTTTGAGGCGTATACCTATTATTCACTATTGTACAGGTCCACCTATCACAATCAAGCATAGTCCTACCAGGATGTGCCACTCAGTGGCTAATGTATTTATTTGAATCTGCTTCATCTCTTCTTTATCAATTTCTGGCTACTCCGCTATAAAGAGATTACGGGATACATATTGAATGTGTACGAAACTTCATTTCTTAAAGCATTCCAATCGTTAAAAGTCAAACATTAAAAAGCAATTATTGCTTGTTCCTTCAGTAAAAAATGTCAACAATTAAGATTTCTCAGACACCTCATCAGTTATAAGTAAGGGTTAAAGCGATGTGTAAGAGTACTTTCCACAAAAAAGAAACAGTACGGCCATACTTAATATTGGAATAATTATGCCTACTGTAGAAATTACAAAATCAAGATTCCATGATTCTAATAAAAATATTGAGTCTTCGTGACATTAAACCCCACTTCAATTAAGCTTAAGAGATGTTATGAAACTTTTGATTCAAGCATCATATTTCAGTAAATCTTTATATAAAATAGGCGAACATGTTTATTGTGATGACAACTCCTCCGTGGTTTCTCGACCGATTTTATTCGTTCACGTCTCATTTGAAAGATCTCATCGAGTAGATGTTTGATAAGGTCTTACATTTTGAAAAAGGTCATCGTGGACATGAGGAATGAATGATCAAAGTTTCAATTTTTGCCATTGCTTCAACATAGGGATCGGTGAGCTGGAAATTTTCACATTTCAACTTATGATTTGATGATCAGCTGTTTTGAAACAAAAAGTTTATTTTTCATTGTTCATTCAGAGAGAGAGGGTGGGAGGATAGGTTAATGAGGAAGAGAGAGAGGAAAGAGAGAGAAAAGAAGAAGAAGGGGAAGAAGAAAGAGGAGAAGATGAAGAAGAAAGAGGAGATGATGAAGAAGACGAAGGAGAAGAAGAAAGAGAAGAAAAAGAAGAAGAAGAAGGGGAAGAAGGAGAAGTCGGAGAAGAAGAAGAAAAAGAAGAAGAAGTAGAGGAAGAGGATGAAATGCTCGTCTATAAAGAAAGTTAATTTTGAAAAATTTAAGAGACGGCATTTGCTAGAAAATAAAATATAAAATTTATAATCGAAAATAGACCTTTCCTATTATCGATTATAGTTCAGCAAGCACTCATCATACGATACCTTGACTAGGTGATGTCAAAAAAATACAAGTGATAGTTGGAATCCGTTATAATATTAGCCAAAAAAATTAAATTGTACCCTTCACAAAATATCAAAAATAGTGCTAAAATGTTACATATTCATACTATATTACGAGGACAAGTGATGTTTTAGTTACTTAAATTTTCAATACTATAATTTTGCAAGACAGTCCAAATTAATTTAGTTAAATATTTAATTTTGAAATTTATTACGCCGAATTTTTAGAGTATGGGCCCATCTCTTTATACGAAGATTTTCGTAGAAAAATTTATGCGCTGGTTACCTTAAAACTGTGAAGTTCTAGTCGAAACCTTTTTGTTAATTTCACTTAATATCACTGAGAACGTAGTATACTTTCGGTATTTAATCCTGGATGTTCATCCTCAGAATTGAAATCGATGATAATACTTCATCTCCTAGAAGTCGGACAGGCCTGGATAGTCAGCCTTGACCCAGTGATCTCCAGGTACTGCATTTGATAGTCTGGGTACCACGAAACCTTGATTACATGATGCTCTAGCCGGTTACATTCACCGCTTTTTGCGGTTTTTTGGGGAACTATATCCTCTTCATGACGAAACTACATAACACTTAAACTGATCAAAAATGAATGGGATTCCAACTATTTCATTAAAAAAAAATTAATTATCAAAAAACTACTTTACATACTTTTCCCAAGTTAACGTTACATTATATTCAAAAGTTAGTTCTACATTTTACTATCGGAATTCCTACAAGTTGTCGTAACGACAAAACGATTCCGAATGAAGTGACTAGCTGATTCGATTTTTCAGAAATGACAAAATTGGTTTCTGCGTCGGTGCGAACTAACGGATGACGTCGTCTCGCTAGCTCGTGATTGGCTAAGTATTTTTTTTTTATTCTTTTTCTTTTGTTCATTATTAGCAATCCCGTGAGAATATTCTCCTACAGACAACAATAGTACTAGGATAAACTATAAACTTGATAATCCGGAGTAATATGACAATGTGTGCTCGTAATTCTGTCTCTGTCTATCAGTTATCGATGTTTTCTTTGTACAATAATACAGTTACTCTACATTGTTACTTAGTAATAAGAAAATGGTAATACAATGCCTTTTCATGCTCAAAGAGCTTACAATTTCAAAGATTGTAGTAAGAATAATGATAATGAGAAAAATAAATCTGTTCCTTCTACATCGACATGACTGAACATAACTTTTCTTCAAAGGAAATTATATTTTATTTGATGAATAAAATTGTATATTTGTTTTAAAGGAAATTATAATTATATTCTGTAATAGAGATTTTGGGATACAAACCCTAAAATCGTTACAAGGAAGAAGAATAAAAAGAAGAAGAATAAGGAGAAAAAGAATAAGAAGAAAAAGAAGAGGAAGAAGAAGAAAAAGAAGAAGGAGAGAAAGAAGAAGAAAAAGAAAAAGAGGAAGAATAAGAAAAGAAAAAGAAGAGGAAGAAGAAGAAGAAAAAGAAGGAGAAGAAGAAAAAGAAAAAGAAGAAGTGGAAGAAGCAGAAGAAAAAGAAGAAGAGGAAGAAGAAGAAGAGAGAGAAAAAGAATAAGAAGAAAAAGAAGAGGAAGAAGAAGAAAAAGAAGAAAGAGAAGAAGGAGAGAAAGAAGAAAAAGAAGAAGAGGGTGAAAAAGAAGAGGAAGAAAAAGAATAAGAATAAAAAGAAGTGGAAAAAGAAGAAGGAGAAAAAGAAGAAGAAAAAGAAGAGGAAGAAAAAGAAGGAGAAAAAGAAGAAGAAGAAAAAGAAGAGGAAGAAGAAGAAAAAGAAGAAGGAAAAGAAGAAAAAGAAAAAGCAGAAGAAAAAGAAGAAGAGGAAGAAGAAGAAAAAGTAGATTAAGAAGTAGAAAAAGAAGATGAAGAAGAAAAAGGAGAGGAAGAAGTAAAAGAAGAAGAAAAAGAAGAAGTGGAAGAAGCAGAAGAAAAAGAAGAAGAAAAAGAAGAGGAAGAAGAAGAGGGAGAAAAAGAATAAGAAGAAAAAGAAGAGGAAGAAGAAGAAAAAGAAAAAGAAGAATTAAAAAATTTCTTTAGCACAGGTGTGTTAAAAAAAATTATATTTATCAGCTGATAAAGAATTGAAAAATGAAATTTTTGCCAGCACAGGTATGTTAGGAAAATATTATATTGATCAGCTGTTCAACAATACTGCAAAATATATTTTTTATTCAGATAGCCAGTCATGTAATTATATTTTACAAAGTTTAATAAAGTCGCACATTCATGCGACCTGGGATAACCTAGTTTATTTCAAATTCGCTTATTTACTCTTTAATGTAATAACTATTATGTAGCAGTCCACCATCAATGTCCCAATATTTCAATTATAATATATCATATCCTACATGACAAAGCCCACTAGTTTTCTAAACTTTATAAATTACAGTAAACTTGTACTTGTTACTCAATGTAAGTATGCTAACTCTACAGTAATTCCAGTACTTGGATATTAGAGAGAAATAAAGACAAGACTTTAACGATTATTGTCATTACTCAGGTAAGAGATCTTATCAGATAAGTGGCGTAAATAGTTATTTATGTATTAAGGGCGTGAAGCGCGACTTTATCGCTCGAGCCAAAACATTTACTGCGCGACGCGTAGCGGAGCGCAGTAATTTTGCGAGAGCGATAAAGAATCTTCACGCGCGAATTGCATACAATATTTTTCCTAAAACTGCAGTTCTGGATTCCAACACAATAAAAGCTTGTAGTTTGTAACATCACAGACCATGCGCGGATTTGGTTAGCGTACGCCATTGTTGAGGTTATGAGAATTTCATGGATTCCATGATCCACCAATGAGAAGGCATCAAAATCAAAACAGAAGCGTAAAGAAAATTGCTGGCGAGCGTAAAGTAATTTACCGCTTGCGGAGCAGTAAAGAGGTATTTTACAATTAGTTTTCAGTACGTAAAGAACTACTTTACGAGCAGTTGTAGGAATATATTATTAATGTTACTTGTACACTAAATTTTTATAACTTGAGGGATCATTGAAAAATTCCCAAGTGCTCAGCTGGGTAACTGGATTGCTTCTTGTATTGTACTGTACTGTAGCAACGATCAAATGACATGTTTCAAGTTTCCTATGAAAAATAACACGACAATGCTTTTAAGGGCGAGAACGTGATTCCAACTGCTAACAACCTTTTCTCTTTATCTTCTCTTTCCTCCTACTTTACTATTTTTATATTATTCAGTACTTTTAAATCAAACTACAGTGACGGTATATGTTACAGCTTTATATCAATGATTCTCGTAACAATTTACGATCGTTAGGCCCGGTAAAAATAGTAGCACTCAGGCTTGGTGATGAGCCGCCAATTCGATGAAATACGATCTCAATTATAGTGATGAATGACCAAGCAGTTTCTCAAATCTCACACTTCTCTAGTCTACTGGCAGTTGGACTGCTCATGCCAGCTCACCGCAGACTCCGGCATCAGCGTTCCAGCAGACCGCATCACAGCTGGAGATGCCCTAAACTGTGTGCAACTCAACGGTCGTTGCCATGGCAACGCGGCATGACAGTCTTGCCAGCAATCTTGCTGTGACGCACCGTGGCGATCATGACGGACGAGGACGTACTAGTACATTGTTGTCTGGCTATGGTCGCGGTCGAGTTGGCTCACACAAACCATGCACTAGTGCGGTCTGGAATGGTCTGTCTGCTATGGCAGCTATCAGCTAATGCAACCCAAAAGACTGTTGCTGCTGTGATTGTAGAATTGTAGCTTAATAATCTACTACTATTATTCTGAATCCTTTATCATCGAAATCTTATAATAGCGACTCCTATCATTTAGAAAAAATTGTAATTCAATTAAAATAATTTGGAAAATTAATTCATTCTTCATTCCTTAGTTGATAGCTGTAAGTTAATGGGTCATAACGAATCAATATACAAATAAATAAAAATAATATAATAATAAAGAAATATACGATATAGCTCGTGTTTAGCTTCTTGGCTTCATGGTTGTAACATGTAGCTTCATGGCTACAACCAGAGAAAAAGGAGAGGAGAAAAATCGTCTTTGCAACAGCCTTTAAAACAATCTGTATTATCTACGAATGCAAATGTAAATTACGAATGTACTATTTGCAAATGTAACGCGGGCAGCTTAGCGCAGTTGGTTGGGGCGTCGCTACTTCAGCTTGCTGTCGTTTCAGCGGTCGTGGGTACGAATCCCGCGCTCCTCCTTGAGACATCTGTATGTTAACATTTAACTCATTACCCACGCAGAAGTCTCGGATTCATGTCGGCATCATCATAATAAAAAAACGCGCTCTTCACATTTATGTAAAAATTAAGAGAGAAATCATGTATTCGTTTCTTTGAATTGAGATCGTCGGTTACCGAGATCTTGGAAAGTATAAATTCAATCTGAAATTCATCGTTTGAAGAGCTTCTCTTGTACAGTAAAATGTCAAGTCTCTAGTCACAGAAATTTTAAAATTAAAATTCATACAATATAAATTGTACTATGAGTGAATCTAATCTACTGTAATGTAATTAGAAATCTGATTATAAATCAAACTGAAATTTGTCAGCATGTATGAACCTACGAGTTAGAACAACCCGATATTGAACTGAAATGAAGTATTTGGTGAGTTTCTTGATGATATTATACGAGTGACATCTCGTAAGAGTGACTTTTGTGAATTCAGATTTCGTAACATTTAGATCAATGATTTTTATCATTTCATCCTCTGTGCAGACCATAGCTTGGTGTTATTGATAAAATAAAGTATTATCAGGCACCTGATTGACTTCATATTTCTATTGAATAAATATTTCTTTACGGCTGAACTTCTCTCAAGAATAGAAAATCTTAGATTGAAATCTGTTAAAAAAATTCTTAACATTCTGGTTAAATTTCACAACAATAAATTTAGTGGAGTTCTGCCCGAAGAATTGAATTTATATTTATTTATCGTTTGACCAAAATATTGTGTGTTGTGAAGTCAGAATCAGTTTAGAAGTGCCAGCAGCGAAGTCAGAACAATAGGGAAGTGACAGCCGTGAGCTGTAGCATGAATCTGTTCAGTCAGATAAAGATAAGCTACGAAATCTTGGGCCCTCTTTATAAGGGTGACTGATTGGATTGGCCAGAAAAAAAGACTGTTCTCTACTGTAAAACAGTTTCTCGGTGGTTCGGAACCCACCAAAAACTGCAGGTCAAAGTCATCAATCACCACCATCCAATTCATTACCCATGCACGGGTCTCAAACCTTTGTGGGTATCATACTCCTTTAATAAGGAGTAGAGAGAACGAAGAGAAGAGAAAATTTCAAGATAAGCAATGTATATGATAACATAAATATCACAAGAGTAAAAACCTTTCTTATGCAAGTGAAAATAAATTTATTCATCCATTAATTATTAATTTATCATTATATATAATGAGAATTATTCATAATTTGATCCACAGTTACAGCCTACGAAGTATTGAAATTAAATAATTCGATTAGTTGCACCAACCATCCTCTCGGTTTTTTGATAAGAGAAGAAAATCCTAATATGTAGGTATCAAAAATGCATTCAATTCCAATGAAATCTTTTGAATGAATAACCTTCGTCTGTAACAACCCATATCACTGGCCGCGCACCCGTGGCTTTAAATTGATTACACGCCTGAAGGAAATCAACAACTTTAATTTCGCATCAACCCCTCGTTTTGCCATTCAGTTCCATAGGGGAAAACTTCTTGGATCCAGTATGCTGGCAGTTGAAGCCGGAGGGGAAATACAGAGAGATGTAATACGATATAGTCCCCCCCTTCATCATCACGACACACCCGCCCCATCACCTCGTCTTTCGTCCTGTTTGATCGCAACCCAGTCTTGTCCGGCGTGTCCTGCCTGTCTCCGGTAATAAATAAGTCCAATATGGCTGACGGTGAGTGTTCGTCCAGGCGAACTAATCTCAGCTGCTTCAAGGGCAGCTATCGGAAAGAATAGTTGGACGGGAACAAAATTATTGGCAAAGACTGGAGAGTGCTGCAGAGTGAATTTAGAAAAAGTTGATAAAACGGATGAAAACAGAAAATAAACAATAAATCAGCTTGTTTTGTTTTCATCGAACTATACTTGATAAAATAATATAATCTGAATTTAGGAGAATAAAAATACAAATGAACAGTATTCTTGATCGGTATTTGAAGTCAAAATTAAATCGATGCTTTATTTCCTCCAATCTATTAATACATTATTTTTCAATACCTGATTACTGATTCAATGTAAATTACTAATATATTTTTCTCAAATACCTATACACAAAGCAGAATCATTAAGATACAAATTTGTGTTCTGTAACATCGATGGTAGAGAGTTAGAGAGGTCCATCCATTATCATAGGTGCTTCAATGACTTGATGTTACAAGCTTTATCACTTCCCCGGTGGTTCGAAACTCACCTAAAATAGTAGGCCCACCATGTTCCCCATAACATTGTTCAACGGACAAGGTGGACCTACCTGTAAGGGTCTCCCCACCATTAAAGCCCATACGCTTATCATCATCATCATCATCATCATCATCATTATACTGTACTAACCTTCCTAAAGCCACTCTCCACCAATCGAACATTTCTGCCGAACATTGTTTGCGAATACAAAAAACGGACAAACATTAAACATATGGGTCACCGAACATGTTCGTGAGTTCAACTGAAATGTTCGGTCTGTGAGCGAACAGTGATCCAACAACAGGTTCCCGCCACTACTCTCACAATTTTGGAGAAGGCGTCCACACCAAACCAACACCAAACAATGTTCGGTGACATCAGATAATTCCAGCGAACACTGTTCGCCGAGCATGCTCGGTTGGTGGAGACGCGGCTTTAGTTTGAATAACCGTACGTAGGTTAACGTATAACCGTAACCATACGTACGTAGGCACATAGTAGGAAAGAATATGGACTGCACACCTATATGGGCATTTATTTCTAAATTATCGAGAACGGAATTTCTGAAAATGAGTGATGTATCATCTGCAAATAAGAGGGCTCTACCACTAATTCTCTGGGTAAACGGTTCGCATATAACAAAAAAAGCAATGAACCTATTGGCCCAGAGGCACTCCAGCTTGGACCTCCAGTTTATCAGATTTATTCTCTACTATACTATTCCCAACTACTGTAGTTAGTTCTACACATTGTTTTCTCCCAATAAGGTATTGTTGTGAACACGGAAAGAAGGAACAGTTCTCGCTGTTATCTGCTTGTGTCAACAAGTCTTCTGGTCTAAGCAATTAATTACTCTTCTTCTGATACTTTTTATACTTTTATGATTTTTAATTAGAACCTTATAGAAATTTATCGACTAAATCGAATAATGTGGAAAATGCGAGAATTTCTTATCTGTTTATTCAGGAATCTTATGGAACGTTTTAGAAAAATCTCTGTGTTTCTGGATTTTTGTAAACCCTATTTAAGGCGAACGCTTAGTTGAAAATTAGTTCAGTAGTACTTCGATCTTTAATGCGATAAGTGACAGTAGTTACAGTTTCTGGTTACCATTAAGAGCTTATACAGACCGTGATAAACAAACGTCTGTTAATTGCAATATTTTGTGACAGATTATTATTCAGGCTTACTTGACAGTTTATACGGTGACTTGTAAATGTATTAGACGCTTCTCCTTGAATTATTAAACAGTTATTATTTAATATTAGATCGGCCTTTTGACATTTAGTGATTGATTTTTGTCCAGTAATATTGAAAACTCTTTATCAGTTGAAAAATATCGATTTATATGTTTTTGATTGCTTATTTTTGTGTAAGACATTACTGATCAGTGCGTGTTGTGGATGATTATTTGTGTAAATAAAGTGCGAGTTATAAATTTACGTGTTGCCAGCGTTATTTTAGAGATAGAACCTGTAACAGTATGATTCAAACCAATGCAGTTCAACCTCATTTACGCATACATTTCGCAGTATTTCCAATAAAATTCTATGATTAACACAATTCAACTCCATACCCTACCACGATCATTCCCTGCAAAATGTGTCTTATTTTCTATTGTTTGTTCATGTGTGTGAGTTTTAATCGATGGTAAATTTAATTGAATAACTATGAAAATGACATTCATGCTAAAGACTTTTACCTTAAAAACTAGTATGAAGTACATATTACAGGTAGCCTAAAACATAATGCTATTTCCACCATAAAATATAATTCAGAACAAGCATGAGCCAAGTTTTATCTTGGACAAGCCTATAAGAAACTCTATGACATTGACACGCCAAAAATCTTTACATTACCAAGATTACTAATACATGACACAATAATGATGTCTGTTTTTAATTTGATTTGAATCTATTTACAATCCCAGTCCCAGTAGAACTCATTCAAGAACAATAAGTTCGGCTTCTTCATACTAGAGCTCTCACTAATGCAACTTTAAATTTAGTGGTTACACCAAGTTTAGGCATATTAAGGGGAATATTGGAGTTGAGTAATGATTCGCATCAATGTTCAAGACATTTCATTTTTACATCACTCTACATATAAAAAAGTATAAAATAATAAAAATTTGATGATCGTGGCCATTGATACACCATAGATTGGTCTGATCTCTATAGGTCACATACAGGTAGTCTATTGCCTTGATAAAGTTGGTACTCCGGTCCTGGTACCAGTACTGTACTTGCTCAGAAAGCTAAACCTGTATACTCTTTTCGTCTTTTCACTTCTTTCTCTAGTTTGAAGCTAGAAGAGTATTCATGTTAGTAGAAACCTGATGGTGTATCTAGTGATGTGTAACAGGAGAGCTTCCTTGAACCCAGATGTCCGTGAAAGACAGGAGATTGTAGCGATCATAGTCTGGAGAGAAAAGAGAGAGGGAGAATGTGTGAGAATGAGGAGGATAAATATAAGGAAGCCCTTCATTACACCGGCAGGGGACATATAACTCCCCTCCTGTTATAGCTCAGTACACTGTATTGTCGGAACTCTTATCAGCCTGGCCATGTCTCTTATTTCCTCATCCGGCACTGGTACACCCCTCTCATTCGTACGGCCCGGTAATCTCGTTATTCCTGTCTCTTCAATTATCCCCCTCTCAATGCACGAGAGATTTGTCCTAAAAATTTCTGCCGCCGATAAAATTAAGAGACTTCGTTGCGTTGCTATGGCCCTTATTAAATTATCCATCTATCTTTTCGTCGAGATCCTTTCAGCTACAAGTCACTGATTGCTAGGTGACTTACCGCGACGCACTTCTACCCAGTAATCCATTCCGATGAAACTTTCGTCGTCCAACTTTCATTCACTCTTATTCACCTTATTTCACCTTTCATCATAACCTCGAACTTATGGAATTTTCTTATTCTTAAAATGTACTAGTTTGGAAAAAATAGATTCCACTTTATTGTAATGATAATGAAAATAATTATTATAAAGACATATTGGATGATTTAACTCCCCCTGCCCAATTTTGTAATTTTGTGAACGCTACTACAAATTATCTACCTGAATAAAAAGTATGTGTGTGTCAGCCTTACGGATTTCAAAAAAACATAAACGATTTCGAACACTAAATTTGGCACTTGATTCAGTGCACCTCGCAATCTGACTCCTCATTTTATATTTACATTTTTCAAAAATCTATTTTCCTTGTAGGAAGTGATAGCCACGAGCCTTAGCAGACACTGTTCAATCATATAAGATAAGTAATGCTCTCCTGGGCCCACTTTGTAAGAGTGACCGGTTGGATTGGCCAGAAAAACTGATTCTGTTCTCTGGTGAAATCACTTCCCGGTGATTCAGAACCCACCTGAAACTGTTGGTCCAACTCATTACAAAGCAACAAATCAGTTCTGTGTTAATATTACTACTGCTAATTACCCAGCGTCAATAAACAGCTTATTTGTGCACTTTTTCTCAAACAGTTAAACTGTACGGCTATGTGTATAGCAACACTGCAATTTCACTTATCCTTCCCAATTTTGTAAATTTATCTACCATAAAAGAGTTACTCCAAACTGGATTCCTGGGCAAGACCGGGTAAAATGCTAGTAATGAATTATCTAATTGAATTGACCGAAAAAACTGAATGGCGTGTTCCGTTCAGTTACGATTTCAAAGTTGGCGGTCACCTATTTCCTCTCGACTATCGATGTTGCATCTATCGATCAATTCATTTTGTTGACTCTCATGTGAGTTTTTTCTGATATTATTTTATCATCTGTCTGGAATATTTTTTATATTTACTCCACACCTTTCTACATATTTGGGTGTTTTTCTATTTCTTGAATTGTGTTTCATATTTTCTATGTTACATCCATTTGGTGGACTGACTACTCTAGTTAGCTTCTGTCTATGAACTTGGGTTCTTTTCGCTCCAATTCACACTCTGGTCAACGCCCATGGTCGATTTGGTTCGTTTTTGGTATCGGTACATCGTACTTCATATTATTTTCAAGACCTCTTTATGTATGGGGCATCTTATTTCTAATAGAGAATATTCGTTCTCAATGTTTGATCTTCTGCATATGCTTGGTTCTACAAGTCTCGTTATTAATCACGAACACATCAGTGATGAAACTTCAATGGTCACATATTCTTCAAGTTTATTGATGTCCATGTTCAACGATTTATCATTTTCATCTTCACAACGTCAAGCCTACAGTGCTACTCATATATTCAATATCCTATATCCAATTCTATCAGTGATGCTTACGGTTTATTGAGTATGCTCAATATCAAATTCCTCCAACATATCTGTTATCATGAATTCACTACTTACTGGCTGACCGTCGCTCGATCATCCTTGGACCAGCAAATACCTGCAGCTAAGTGTTGTGCATTATTATTACAATCATTTTGATTTTTATCCTTCAAATTTACATGTGTTCTGCGACATATCAAGTGCGTCATTTGGTCATTGTTGTATTATATCAATGACAATTCATACAATTCTAGTATGCTACTCTCCGGACTTGACTTCATAAATTTACTTGAATTTACAATTCATTCTTTACGTCACATCATTTGTGTACGTCATTTAGTTATTGTTTCATGGTATCAATAACAACTCATACATCTAGTAGCCTATGCTACTCTCCGGACTTGACTTCATTAATTTACTTGAATTTACAATTCATTCTTTACGTCACATCATTTGTGTACGTCATTTAGTTATTGTTTCATGGTATCAATAACAACTCATACATCTAGTAGCCTATGCTACTCTCCGGACTTGACTTCATAAATTTACTTGAATTTACAATTCATTCTTTACGTCACATCATTTGTGTACGTCATTTAGTTATTATTTCATGGTATCAATAACAACTCATACATCTAGTAGCCTATGCTACTCTCCGGACTTGACCTCATAAATTTACTCGAATTTACAATCTTATATTTTGTGTCACATCAATTGTGCATCTTTGGTTATTGTTATATTATATCAATAATAATTCACATATGTCTAGTATGCTATTCTCTGGATTTAATCATGTAAATTTACTTGAATACACAATCTTATTCTTTGTGTCACATCAATTGTGTATGTCACTTGATTATTGTTTCATGGTATCAATAATAATTAATACAATTCTATTATGCTATTTTCTGGTTTCGACCTCTTAAATTCACTTGAATTCAAAAATTATTCTTTGCATTACATAAATTGTGTGCTTCACTTGTTTATTGTTCCATTGTATCAATGATAACTCATTCACTTCTAGTGTTTTTTGATCTTTATTTTTTATTATGGTTAATGATTCTAGTATGCTTTATGATTCTATTAAAGCAATCGTACTCAAACTGTCACTTGAGAGACTTTTCACTACAGTTCCCTGTTCTCCAATAATCTTACTTACCTTTATTCTTATTTTTATTGGATTATGTTAAATTCGGAAGTGTGGCCTGAGCTATCAGCCCCCTCTTCCTGGTCCTCCATTTTATAACTACTGAACCACACTGTTCCAATCAAACATAATTTTTGGTCCTTGCGGGCCGGATGGTACCAGTAACTTTGGTTTTTTGATACCTTGTACCATTGTCATTACAATTAACTGCTCTTATCTCAAGTGATAGTTTTAGTCAATTATTCATTCTTCTAATGCTTAATAGTCTCTGTAATTGTATTTCACATTTTGGTACTTGTATTATAACACCTGTTAATCTCTTGCAGGTAATTCGTTTGTCAAGATCACAAATACTATTGTACCTGTCCATTGTTGCTGCCGCTCATGGTGTTTTGCTGCTTCAAGGTGCGGTCTAAGGCAGCCAGTGAGTCAACGTGGGCAATCCTTGGAAAATCTCTTCCAATAACGGTAACAAAGCTTAACTTTATTTTGTCATGGCATCTAAAGAGCGCAAACTTATTGCCATCAAAGAAAATGCTAAGCGTGAGCTTACATTGTTCACTCAAAATTATCAAAACTTTGAAGTCATCAATGATAATACTTATGAATAATTGCTCATTGTCAAGGACAAGTTGTCCAACCTCACTAAAAAATTTGATGATGCTCATGCAGAACTAACTGAAAATTTTAATAATTCTGATGAAGATTTTAATATTGATGAGCATTGGCATACTGTCAACAATTTCATTTTAATTACTGCAAATGTTAATTCTAAACTAAGAGCATACTCTCATCAAACTGAACAAGCAAAAGCTGTATCTCCTCTTCCTAATCATGAGCCCAATGTGCAACAATCCATAAGACTTCCTGAAATTCCTATTCCAAAATTTTCTGGAAATTTCAATGATTGGTTGGAATTCAAGGACACATTCACTAACATCATTATTGATAATAACTCCATCTCGTCTGCTTCTAAATTCTATTATTTGAGGCAATCACTGTCTGGTGAGGCATTAGCTAGAATTGCTAATATTGCTCCTAGCAATGATAATTTCAATCGTGCTTGGCAATTACTTATTGACCGCTATGATAACACACGTCTCATAGCTGCTAGTCACATCAAAGGTTTGGAACACCCACCAAATGTAATACACAATTCAGCAATTTCACTTCGCTCCTTTATTGATCATTGTAAAGGTCACATTCAAGCACTTGAATCAATTGAGCTTGGAGTTGACATCAAAGATCTTCTTTATATGCATCGCATATTGTCTCAACTTGATCCAAACACCATTCGTGAATGGGAGCAGAGTATCCCTCATGGTAATATTCCTAATTTGGAGCAACTGTGGGATTTTTTGGAAAACCGTTGTGGGGTTTGGGAGGTATTATTAGCTAACAAACCTCAAAATATAACTGTCAAACAAGATAATAAATCATATCCTATCACCAACTCAACTCATTACTCTAAATCAAATAACAATGTGCAATCATTTTGCATTAATTGCAAGGAAAAACACTTCCTATTTCAATGTCACTCATTCAGAGCTTTACAGCCTCAACAAAAGCTCGATTTTGTCAAGAAAAACAAATTGTGTTTTAATTGTCTTCAACCATTCAAAACTGATCACAAATGCTCAATGAAATCTTGTCTTCATTGTCAACGTAAACATCATACATTATTACATAAATCTTTTACTTCTAACTTCACTACTTCTGATTCTAAGGTACATGTCAATCTTAGCCGACATCAAAGGCTAAGAAAAGATTCTGCAGTCACCTCTAGTCCTGTAACCCCTATTTCAGCTTCACATGATAATAGTCAACCTCTTTCAACCTCTGAGTCTATGAATCATCAATTCACTTCACCATCTACCAGTGGTCCCAATACCTCTCAATTATCATTAAATTCATCCAAGGTTTTGGCTTGTTCTACCAACTCAAAAACTGTTGTCAAATGTGTATTGCCTACTGTCAAGGTAATCATTCATACTGCCAATGGCACTGCTACTCACTGCAGAGCATTGCTGGACTCTGGCTCCGACTGTAATTTGATTTCTGCTTCATTAGTCAAAAGGTTGAATCTTGTCACTACTTCTGTGACTACTTCAGTTCATAGCATAGCTAATGAAGCTTCACTATTGTCTCACTCTACTAAGGTATCTATTTCTTCTTTTGACTCCAACTGGAACTTTAATTCAACATGTCTCATTGTCAATCAAATTACTTCTAATTTACCTGTGGTGGATCTTGATTTATCATCTGTCACTATTCCAGATAACATTACTCTAGCAGATCCTGAATTTCATATTTCAGCTCCAGTTGATCTCTTGTTAGGTGCTTCAATTTTTGCACAATCATTGCTGCCTGGTCAACTACTGTTGAATGACTCCAATCCAATCTTTCAAAACTCAAGGTTTGGTTTTTTTGTGATGGGTTCAGTGCCAACCAATGAAATCAGTGAACAAACTGATTTCCAATCGAATTTTATCACCTCATCTCCAATTACTGACCAATTAGAACGATTTTGGCAGTTAGAAGAAATTCCTGGAAAAAATGTCATGTCTCAACAAGAAAAAGTTGTTGAAAAAATTTACACTGACACCACTGTCAGACAAGCTGATGGTCGATATGTGGTCACTCTTCCTAAAAAGGATTCTGTTGAAACTTTAGGAAATTCTAGGGCTCAGGCTCTCAAACGTTTCAATTCTCTAGAGGCTAGATTATCAAAATCTCCTGATCTTCGTGAACAATATACACAATTCATGGCTGAATATCATGAACTGGGACACATGTCAGTTGTCAATCCACCTAAGGAAGGTCAAGTCACCTTTTACATCCCGCACCACCCTGTGTTCAAGCCAGATTCAACTACTACAAAACTCCGTGTTGTTTTTGATGCATCTGCAAAGACTTCAAATTCTCTTTCTCTTAATGACATTTTGCATGTTGGACCTACAATTCAACCTGATCTCTTTGATATTGTTTTACGTTTTCGTTGCTTTCCAATAGCTCTTGCTGCTGACATCACCAAGATGTACAGGCAAATCTTGGTTGATCCTTCTGACAGACAGTTGCAGCGTATATTTTGGCGAAATTCACCTTCAGACAAACTTCAGGAATTCACTTTGAATACAGTAACATATGGGACAGCTCCAGCTGCCTTTCTTGCAACACGTTCACTCTTACAATTGGCTAGAGATGAAGCTAGTAATTGTAATGATTTGTTTCGTACAATTTCTGAAGATTTTTATGTCGATGATTTGCTCACAGGCGCTGATACTATTGAGGAAGCTATTAAATTGGCTCATGAACTTCTTTCTACCTTAAATAATGGTGGATTTGAACTTCGCAAATGGCTATCAAATTCATCTCAAGTATTGCAAACTATTCCTTCCACACTTCATGAAGTCGATGCAACAAAATTAATTTCTGGTGATCTTGAGACTTCATTCAAAGCTTTAGGCATAATTTGGGATGTGAAAAATGATCATCTGTCTATTTCATTGCCTACTATTTCATCAAAGACTTCATTCACAAAACATGAATTCTTATCTGTCATAGCTTCAATTTTTGACCCACTTGGTTTAATATCACCAATTGTCATTTCTGCTAAGATTTTGTTTCAGCAACTATGGTTACTACGTCTTGGTTGGGATGATTCACTTCCAGCTGAGTTATTGAGCAAATGGATTTCAATTTATCAACAACTGTCTGACATTTCTAGCATAAATATTCCTCGCTTGGTTATTTCACCCACTTCTATCAAATTTGAGTTACATGGCTTCTGTGATGCGAGCTCCATTGCTTATGGTGCTTGTCTCTATCTGAGATCTTGTTCTGACTCTTCATCTACTGTTCATCTCTTGTGTTCAAAGAGCCGGGTTGCACCCCTTAAGCCTTTGTCTATTCCCAGGCTTGAACTTTGTGCCGCTTTAATTTTATCTCGCTTAATTACCAAGGTTATTTCTGCATTTCGTCTTAGCATTTCATCAGTCCACCTTTGGTCTGATTCTCTTAATGTATGTTCATGGTTAAAGTCTCCTCCTACAAAGAAGGATATTTTTGTAGCACTGAGAGTGTCTGAAATTCAAGACTCAACAAAATCATTTTACTGGCATCATGTCAAATCTGCTGATAATCCAGCTGATTTAGTTTCTAGAGGCATGTCACCTTCTCAATTAGCTGATTCTGTTCTATGGTGGAATGGTCCACCTTTCTTATTGTCTGCTCAAAATTTTGATTCTTCTCAAAGTTCCACTATTTCTTTGCATATCAATTCATCATCTTATTCTTCAGAATCCTCCATAACTGACTCTTGCCTAGCTAAGATTTTGAATGAATTTTCATCTCTGTCTAAAATAATCAGAGTCATTGCTTGGTGTCTACGTTTTGTTTACAACATGGCCCATCCCAAGTGTCATAAACAGGGTACACTATCTGTAGATGAATTAACACAGGCTGAAATTGTTCTCATTAAGTTTGTTCAAAGTCAAGCCTTTGGTCCAGAGCTGCAAGCTCTCTCTAACAATCAACCTCTGCCACACAAAAGCACTCTTTCTCCTTTTGTTCCATTTTTACATGCTGATGGTTTCATCAGAATTGGTGGTAGATTGCAAAATTCCAAATTACTCTGACCAAAAACATCAAATTCTATTGCCTTCCAAACACAAATTCACTAGATTACTTATTGAATCTACTCATCAACGTCTTCTTCATGCCAGTCTGCAATCAGTTTTAGCAAATATTTGTCTCAAATTCTGGTTTCCTTCCTCACGTCTCACCATTCGTAATGTTCTTCGTTCTTGCATACCTTGTTTTAAGTTTGCACCAAAGCTTGCTCAGCAGCAAATGGGTCAACTTCCCAAACACAGAGTGATTCCTAATCCTCCCTTTCATACCTGTGGTATTGACTATGCTGGACCTATTTCTACTAGATTCGGTGGTCCTCGGTCTCGCACAGTTTCCAAATCATACTTGGCAATCTTTGTATGCATGGTTACTCGAGCTGTTCATTGTGAAATTGTGTCTGATCTAACTACAAAGGCATTCGTTGCAGCCTTGTCAAGGTTTATTTCTCGTCGTAGTCTTCCAGCACATATATTCTCTGACAATGCTTCTACTTTCTTAGGGGCTAAATCTGAACTTCAAGATTTATATCACTTTCTTCAAACCTCAAAAACTCAATCTATCATACAAAATTTTGCCGCCTCTTCTAGGATTCAATGGCATTTCATCCCTCCTCGTGCTCCTCATTTTGGTGGGCTCTGGGAGGCTGCTGTAAAGAGTTTTAAATCTATTTTCAGAGTCACTACTAAACAATCAATTTTAACACTTGAAGAACTTTTCACTCTTGCTTCTCGCATAGAAGCCATTCTAAATTCACGTCCATTAATTTCCTTGTCTGAAGATCCTGATGATCTCAATTATCTTTCATCTGGTCATTTCTTAATAGGTCGCCCTCTGATTGCATTACCTATCAATGTCACTAACAATGACAAACGAAATTTGCTTGCACGCTGGAAGCAAGTTGACTTGATGTCACAGCAAATTTGGAAATGCTGGCAATCTGACTACCTTGTAATACTTCAAAGGCGCAACAAGTGGTTACTTGAAGGCGAGAATCTCAAGGTAAATACTCTTGTCCTTCTCAAGGAGGATGATATGCCTCTAGGTACCTGGAAACTTGGGAGAATTATTGATACATTTCCTGGAAGTGATGCTAGGGTCCGGGTGGTCTTGGTAAAAACTGCATCTGGTACTTTCAAAAGAAGCATTCATTCTTTGGCCCCACTTCCTCTTGTGGACTATACTGATGAGTAATTATTTCTTTACCCTATTTTCTAGTAGTCATCCAACTTTGAATTCATAATCTTCACTATACATATTTTCATTTCTTTCATCTCTTTTGCAAATTTGCAAGTTGCAAAACGTGGGCAACTTATGTTCCATTCAGTTACGATTTCAAAGTTGGCGGTCACCTATTTCCTCTCGACTATCGATGTTGCATCTATCGATCAATTCATTTTGTTGAATCTCATGTGAGTTTTTTCTGATATTATTTTATCATCTGTCTGGAATATTTTTTATATTTACTCCACACCTTTCTACATATTTGGGTGTTTTTCTATTTCTTGAATTGTGTTTCATATTTTCTATGTTACATCCATTTGGTGGACTGACTACTCTAGTTAGCTTCTGTCTATGAACTTGGGTTCTTTTCGCTCCAATTCACACTCTGGTCAACGCCCATGGTCGATTTGGTTCGTTTTTGGTATCGGTACATCGTACTTCATATTATTTTCAAGACCTCTTTATGTATGGGGCATCTTATTTCTAATAGAGAATATTCGTTCTCAATGTTTGATCTTCTGCATATGCTTGGTTCTACAAGTCTCGTTATTAATCACGAACACATCAGTGATGAAACTTCAATGGTCACATATTCTTCAAGTTTATTGATGTCCATGTTCAACGATTTATCATTTTCATCTTCACAACGTCAAGCCTACAGTGCTACTCATATATTCAATATCCTATATCCAATTCTATCAGTGATGCTTACGGTTTATTGAGTATGCTCAATATCAAATTCCTCCAACATATCTGTTATCATGAATTCACTACTTACTGGCTGACCGTCGCTCGATCATCCTTGGACCAGCAAATACCTGCAGCTAAGTGTTGTGCATTATTATTACAATCATTTTGATTTTTATCCTTCAAATTTACATGTGTTCTGCGACATATCAAGTGCGTCATTTGGTCATTGTTGTATTATATCAATGACAATTCATACAATTCTAGTATGCTACTCTCCGGACTTGACTTCATAAATTTACTTGAATTTACAATTCATTCTTTACGTCACATCATTTGTGTACGTCATTTAGTTATTGTTTCATGGTATCAATAACAACTCATACATCTAGTAGCCTATGCTACTCTCCGGACTTGACTTCATTAATTTACTTGAATTTACAATTCATTCTTTACGTCACATCATTTGTGTACGTCATTTAGTTATTGTTTCATGGTATCAATAACAACTCATACATCTAGTAGCCTATGCTACTCTCCGGACTTGACTTCATAAATTTACTTGAATTTACAATTCATTCTTTACGTCACATCATTTGTGTACGTCATTTAGTTATTATTTCATGGTATCAATAACAACTCATACATCTAGTAGCCTATGCTACTCTCCGGACTTGACCTCATAAATTTACTCGAATTTACAATCTTATATTTTGTGTCACATCAATTGTGCATCTTTGGTTATTGTTATATTATATCAATAATAATTCACATATGTCTAGTATGCTATTCTCTGGATTTAATCATGTAAATTTACTTGAATACACAATCTTATTCTTTGTGTCACATCAATTGTGTATGTCACTTGATTATTGTTTCATGGTATCAATAATAATTAATACAATTCTATTATGCTATTTTCTGGTTTCGACCTCTTAAATTCACTTGAATTCAAAAATTATTCTTTGCATTACATAAATTGTGTGCTTCACTTGTTTATTGTTCCATTGTATCAATGATAACTCATTCACTTCTAGTGTTTTTTGATCTTTATTTTTTATTATGGTTAATGATTCTAGTATGCTTTATGATTCTATTAAAGCAATCGTACTCAAACTGTCACTTGAGAGACTTTTCACTACAGTTCCCTGTTCTCCAATAATCTTACTTACCTTTATTCTTATTTTTATTGGATTATGTTAAATTCGGAAGTGTGGCCTGAGCTATCAGCCCCCTCTTCCTGGTCCTCCATTTTATAACTACTGAACCACACTGTTCCAATCAAACATGGCGAACCCCAACATACGCGTTCAAAAGCGTTTTTGTGATCGTATGGTCAAAGATCCTGTTGCATAGTGAATATGGTAATTTTTTATTAGGCTACCACCTTCTCCTAGGATAAGCTAGAAATAAGTTGCCCTTTCCAAAATTAGTTGCTTGTGAGCGAGTTCTCCAGCCCGTGGGGCTCACAAGTACAACATAATACTTAACAAAAAAAGATCAATGGAATAATAGCCTATCTTATCGATTGGTAAATTGGCTATCCTTTATCGCTTAGTTTTCAACATGATAGGTTCCATAAAAAAATATTAGAGAAAGTTTCAAGCTTCCTCTTGATTGTAGAGTTTTTGCTTTCCTCATAATAAATACAGTAGGATGAATTAGATATCAACTTAATTTCTTAAATATTCTGTAATCTATATAGCTGTCTTTAGAACCCCAGCTATTGTAATCGATGATTAGAAGTTAATCATCTGATTTATTTTTATAACTCATAAGCCTAGTTCCAGTTGAAACTATTACTGTTATTCCGAATTTGTTTAGAAATAGAATAATATTATTAATCTATACTTCTCTAGAGGAAATTAAATTGAAATCAGACTTTTTTATCCTTTTCCTCAGGCTAATGAAATGCACTCTACTCTCGAATACTACTCTTCAATATACTACTGAATTGAGCTATTAATATTGCTCTATAATTTACCATACATCGTAATGAACAAGGATCGACCCTGCACAGGTTTCTCAGGGGTGGCGTTAAATTAGTTTTTTCATACAAGCTTGAAATTACTTTGTGTTTTGTGATTTGAAAAAATAAATTTCTTTCTTTCTTTCTTTCACATTCTTACCAAACTTTGCCTAACGCAAATTAGGCATGTAAGCACAAATCTGCAAATTAGGTATCTAAGCTCAATCGAGACTTTTCCTCGATTATTCTACTCCATATCATCATATAATTTACCATACACCGTACACCAAACACCATACTTAGTATTGAACTGCACTCTCACAGTCTTACCAAATTTTGGCTAGTGCAAATTAAGTATTTAATAAGCACATATTTGCAAATTAGGTGTCTAAACTCAAATGCAACTCAATTTGCAAATTGAATATTGAAGTTCAAATAAACGTCTTTTTTATGCAGCATAGCCCTGACCATGACTGAAACTTCGAACATCTAATCGTTGATTACGAGACACGTATTATTGATGACTCAGCTTTTACATAAGTCAATTAATTCGCGTTCCATCTTTCAGGGAAATTCAAAGTTGTCGCTTATCAATGTCGCTGGTTTGGACTGGAATACGCCCCAATGAGTCGCTCCACTGTCTACTCAATCTGCAAGCTGCAAGGTTTGTTGTACAAGATTAGCTCTGCTTGTTCTGAACTGCTGGAGTCATGCAGTTTCGCCTGACTTGTTCAGTCCTAAACTTAAATCAAACAAGACTGACTTGCGGTTGTCAGTTCGGACGGCAGTTATCTTCTCAGCCGGCTGCTCCAAGTTATTCCCAGCACAAACTCAAGAGACAGTCTGAGACATCGCCCTGGGAAAGCAAGAGATCAACTCGTCACTCCGGGTTCGATCCCCGCTGACGAATTGTCTCAACTCATTCCGTTGCAAAGAAATTTCTCCAAGCTGCTATCAAGTTTGTCATTATTGTCAGCGAGGCGAGAGTAACGGATTAGTTCTCAACTGTTGAGATTTCAATCAAAATCTAATTCACGTACCGGTACTTCAGACACAACGTTGACTTGTTTTAATTCCTTCTCCTACCTTACCTTAGCGTACTTTCTAAAACCGTAATAGAGCTCACCGCGATTTTCATCTAATTCTTTATTATTTATTCCACTACTTCATTTACGGCTTTATTTCTTGCACATATGCACACAAACAAAGAATATTGAAAATTGTACTCCCTTCATATTTAAACTGCTTCTAAATATCAATGTAAAATATCTGCTGAAAGACTTTATAACCTTTATACTTAGAGACTGAAATACTGTACGACCTGCACATTTGAAAACTGAAATTCTTTAGAATCTTGGTTTCTTTTTCTGTCATTCACGACCATCAAGATACTAAATTTAAGTTGAATAATCATTGCGAACTATGATGGCAAATTGATCCCAAAACGTTTGGGTATGATGTTCAGGATGATAAGAAGTTAAGAACCATGAGCTTCCAACATTCCTACCCCTGTGCTTTCTCGCTATCTTAGAAAAAAAAATAGGATAAGTTAACTGTTTGTAGTCTCAACGACTTGGTTATAAAACAGAGCGTACGTCCCAATGAACTGCATACTGAATGAATGTGAATATTATCAGAATATTATATATTTATGACATGACCATGTGGTCGTATGAATGTGAATAAATACAGTTTAGTGTTCGTTTACGTTGAATTGAATTTATTATATTAAAAAAAATCTACTTTGTCAGATAATTTTTATATATTGAATTTGCCACAAATAATATTTATCACTAAAAATATTGAAATTCAATTTTTCTCCCTTTTAATAATCCTTTTGGAACTAAATCGAATCGATTCAATACAGCATTTCCGCCGTGTTTTCAAGTTCTAATCAAAGCATTGACTATGAATGCAGATGGCGTCGACTAGTTTTGGACTGTCATCGTTCAAATGTTAATGAGTGTCATTCAACCAAACCGAACTTGAAATAGTCAAGAGATGGGGGTGCGATAAAAGGTCTGAGGGTTCAGTCAGTAAAATATTTCGCCCTCTGTCCCTGATACAGTAACAATCATTCATTAAAACTGTGACGTGACACAGTCCCTAAGCTTTCTACATTGAGAGTAAGAGAGATAGCGAGTGGTTGAGAGAGTTTCTGTGAGAGAAGAGAGTGAGAGAGAGAGTGCAAGGAAGTTGAAAAGATAGGTTGTGATGTAGATAACATCGTCGCAGCTGGGAGGGAGGGTTTTGGGCAGAAGAGATTTCAACTCAAAAGCAGGTTTGGGGCTTGTCCCTGTTCCCATCTCAAGAGGGCTCTTGACAAATGAGCTAAAGCGAAGCGATTTTGTCTGCTATAGGACTTCGCTCATCTTCCTTCTCTGTCCCATTGTCACATTCTCGATCCTCTTTTATTTTCATATAATTTTTTTTCACTTGCCAAGTCAACGATTATCATTAATAGTTCAAATGAATAATGAATGGTGTTGCTTAATTAGAAAAAGAATGTATTTCATTTGTTCGATTACATTTTCTTATTTTTTATTTTTTCGTTGCCGTAAAATATGAATATCAGTCGAACTTGACTCTAGTGCGAAAGAACATAGAAATAACATTTTGTTTAATGAATATTCATGAAATTACATAGAATGTATACTCGTACCTCATTTGGATACTCGTCAGCAGGTGCAGATGATAAATAAAGAGTATCTTTTAAAGAGTTGATCTCTATTGTAGTTGTAAACCGACACCAGTATCTGTATTTCCTTGGAGTTTATAATACATAGCATTAACTCTTGTTATGGTACATAACTCGTCTTCCGGTTTCCCACTCACAATTTACTTATTTCTGAGATTAACTTTATTGGGCTCTTATTTTTTTATCTTCATGTTTTATCTTTTTCACTTTAGGGCTACGGCTACTTCAGATTAGGCTACTTACTTCCTCGTTGATTATTAATTGCCAGTAATAATCGATGACTTTTTATTAAGAGCATTTCATTATAAAGTTATAAATGTTTAATTTTTATTCCATTGCAAGCATTATTATTGCTCGAATCAGTGTAGTCGAAATTGCTGTTGATATGGATGTCATGTGGATGAAACATGGACATTTATTTGAATAAATCACGACAAGCATTTCAAAACTGAAACACCGTCGAATCGGAGCAGAAGCATGCATTACAGATTACAGACAAATATGAAAATGTCAGTCAGGTATTACAAATTGCATAGAACTGAAAAATTCAGATGGAAACGCCTATAGCATGATGGTCTTAATGATAATGACGATGATAATGTTGATGACTATAATGATAACGTGTGCATGGAAGCGGATGTTTGGACGCTGTCGGCTTATTATTTATTTAGCAACTTTCATTTCAGAAATACCTTTCTTAATTATTGTTATTCAGGAAAGCGTTCCAGGTGAATGCTTTCATGCCATTTTGATGGGGCAGGTCAACTGTTTTGACTGCACGTTAACTCCCATGTCATACACCATCAATCTACGTAATGGAATAGGCGCTCTCACTCGTTCCCTCAGGCCTTCTCTATTTTATAACTCACCCTCTCCACATAGTTTCAACGTAAAATATTTGCGCACGTGAAAACAAGAGCGTTTACATACGCGAAACATTATCGAAATGTTTTGTGCACAAATACACACCGGACCAGTGCAAAGCCGGATGGTCGTAGTTCTCTGTGCTCCTGGGCTTTCCTCTCTCAGTTACCCTCTCTCAGTTACCCTCTCTCACATCCCCTCTCTCACTTCCCCTCTCTCCATCCGCTCATAGTTCCCTCTTGACACACTCATCATCAGCTGAAAAACATTTAACCGCGCTACGGCATTCAGCTTTGCGGCCGTGCTCTGCTATCCATACAAACGCGTTTCTGGTTAAAAACAAAGAGCAGCCATCTTGCTAAACAATTTCGAAAAATGATGACATTCAAAACAAAACCTTTGGGAAATATGCGCGGCTATATTCCGACACCGAATTCTTCTATTATTGTGACTGTTGGCTTTGTTAGTGATGGGTGATGGGTGACTCTCCCATACACCAAATAACAAGTGCAACTATTTGTCTTTGGTATAATTTTATCAAATTATTGTGAAAAGCCAATTATTGTAAAATTATTGCATTGTGGAAAATCCTAGTTTTTAGTTTCTTCCCTGGGTTGAAAATCAGATATCATGCTGTTCTAAGAAAGTTTATGTTTTATTTGTTACTGTACCTCAGTTATGGGGTGAGCCATTTGTATTAAGTGAACTAGAGTTCTTTGAACACTTCGAATGTATTACAGTTTTTATTTGATAAATCGTATTATTTGAAAAAAACCTTACCTGAGTTTCACCAAGTAGCAAGTACTTGATTGTTGTTGAATGTGAAGAAGTGGTTTTTATAATGGTGCAGGCTTAATAACACTATTTCATCACTCACACACACACACTCACACACAAGTCTGAGAATGATGTGGGCATCATCAGCAGGAAAAACTACCCATTATTCACTCATTTTTCGTTTTTTCCTTGAATTTTAAATACAGTATTAATCAGGCAAAAATTTTAAATTCTAGCTATAATTATAAGCATAACTGTATATTATAAATCGATGGCGGGCCGCTTAGCGCAGTTGGTTGGGGCGTTGCAACTTCAGCTTGCTGTCGTTCAAGTGGTCGTGAGTTCGAATCCCGCTCCACCGTCAGGCATTTATGTGTAATCATTCACCTCATAACAGTACTCTCGAAACCAGGGTGTAAATTTAATACGGTAGTTCATGACATCGAAGATTTCACTCGAGATTTTAACATGGATGACAGTGTTATAATTTTAGCGGGAACTAACGACATAGTGAATACAATAGAACAACCCACTGACTTGAATTTAAGAAAGATTTTTAAAACGGCTGGCCATACCAATGTAGCTATTGCATCCATACCATTCAGATATGATAGGCCCCTAATGAACGTCAACGTTAGCAAGTTGAATTCATCGATACACACAGAACTTAACGGTAGAGCAAATATTGAATTTTTAGATTTAAGCAACTTTGATATCTCTGACTACACCCGACACGGTCTACATTTAAACAGATATAGCGGGAAAAAAAAACTCATTAATATCTTTCGAGATCATATAATCAGAAATAGGATTGAGAATAGGAATCACTTCACAGATAAATGCTTAGACAGCAAAACGGGCAAGGGACATATTGGTAATAATATTCCAGTAGTTAACGAATTTGATGAACATTTTTTATAGGTTGCAAACTTTTTCATGTAAATTGTCAGGGACTTGCGAGCGCAAAATTAGATATAGAATTGTTTTTGTCAGACGAAAGATCAAGCTTTGACATTCTTTGCTTCACTGAGCATTGGTTGAAAGACGAGGAGTTAGCGGTGTTCTCCTTCCCGAATTTTGTACTAAAAGCTTATTACAGCAGAAGGATTAAAATCCGAGGAGGCTCATGTATTTTTGTTCGTGAGAAATCAATTATCAGTTGCCATGACAGAAAGGACCTGACCCATCTCGCTCTTGAGAATTCATTTGAGTTGTCAGCCATCGAACTCAGATTACAAAATTTGAATAACAAAATAATTGTTTTATGTGTTTACCGCACTCCTAATTCTGATTTCAATATTTTTATCGAGCTTCTCAGATCTACTCTGGCTAAAGCAACAAAAGAAAAAGGAAAAATTACATTACTGTGTGGAGATTTTAACGTTGATTTTTCGACCGATAGCAACAATAAAGACTTACTTAATAATCTGTTGGCGACATTTAAAGTAACTAAAATAAGTGAGGGACCAACACGAATCACCCAGAGATCAGCAACAGAGATCGATTATATAATAACTAATTATTCTCCTACATTGTGTCTCAATGATACTATACCCTGTTCATTCACGGATCATGATGCGGGTAGTGTAGCCCTTATGGTTAAGAAAACAAAAGTTGAGCGGAATAGTGCTGATTTTTTACGAAACGGAAAAAATAAAACCTTTCGTGTTGTTAACGAAAATACTATCGCTGCCTTCAATCAGGCTTTGAGTCGCGAGTCTTGGAAATCTGTTTATGATAGTAACGACGTCGAACAGATGTTCAATAACTTTATTTCAATATACATTAAACATCTTAATGACTCAGTCCCAAAGAGATCAGTAAAAAATTCAAAAGATAAGTTGTCATGGGTTACTCAAGGTATAAAAGTTTCAGCAAACAGATTAAAAACCTTGAATTTGTTGCAAAAAATTGATTCCAAACGGGGTTCGTTGATTTCTATTACAACAAAAAAAGGATTGGCTTATTTTAGCTTGGAGTTGTACATTAAGATTTATAAAAGTATTTATAAAAAGGTATTACAATGTGCTAAAAAATTAGCAGCAAACAACTTTATTAATAATTCCTCAAATAAGACAAAAGCTGTTTGGAGACTAGTCAAATCTGAATCAGGTACAGTCTCGAATTGTTTATCAGAAATCCGGATCTCTGACAAGTTTGGAACGATAAAGACTGGTAGAAGTGCCGCTAATTTACTTAATAATCATTACATAAACATTCCCTCTCAAATATTCCATACAATGACAGAGAACACAGTTGATAAATACAAAAATATTTTGAAAGATAGCGCCTCATACAGACATGGTTCTTATCATGCAACTTTGAACAATTTCGATTTATTGGAATGTCAAGATCTCCATATGTTAATCAATTTCATGAAAAATAAAAAATCATATGATACATATGGAATATCTAACGATTTTGTGAAAAAATCAGCTCTGCCAATTTTAGAGCCCTTGACATGCATTTTCAATGCCTCATTAAGAAGTGGAATAGTACCTTCAAAGTTGAAATTGGGAAAGGTCACGCCGATCTATAAGAAAGGTGATAGAGAAATTCCCGATAACTACAGACCAGTGAATAATCCGCCAGTTTTCTCAAAATTATTAGAATATGTTGTTTTGGTCAGACTGAGAGTCCACTTGAGAAAGACTGGAAATTTATCACACCAACAGTTTGGATTTAGACCTGGCCTATCCACCGCCGATGCATTGTTCAGTTACATGGATGGTGTACTATCGTCTGTGGACAAAGGGTTTAGGGTGTGCGGTTTAATTGCCGATTTGTCGAAGGCTTTTGATTTGGTCAACATAGAAATACTGATGAATAAATTAAGATTCTATGGCTTGGAGGACTCAGTGTTCGATTGGTTCACTTCTTATTTTGAAGAGAGGTATCAAAGTGTGGAATTAGTATCTCATCAACAGGTCTATCATTCTGATTGGTTATGTTATGTTATGTTATGAAGGGACGGATTCAAAGATCCAAAGATTCAAAGATCCTCACACGTCAACCGAAGCTTATTGTGTGTCCCTAGTACGTTAGTTGGGCAAACCAATACCTGTGCCCTTTACAAGATCCAGGAGTTTTTTCCCTATGCTAACGTCCCATTCATCACCTGGTTGTTTGCAGCCAAACAGAGCCCTTCTCCTTGCCCCGAGTCTCTCGCAATCCAGTATGATATGCTTGGCAGTCTCTTCAGACTGATTGCAAAGCCTACACATCTGACTTTCATTTCTGAGTCCAATTGTGTGGAGATGTTTCCTGAAGTGGCCATGTCCAGTTATCAGAGCAATCAACTGCTTGACCTGACCCCTCTACCCAGCCTCACCAGCCAGTTGGTGAAGTAGGAGATTGTGTCTGCTAGCAGCCTTTTGCCAAGTGCTTGACCTGAGTGACCTTGCCATTGCTGGTGATGTAAGTCCCTGGACCATTTGTTTATTGTGTGAAAGGCAGTTGTTTTGCTTATGCCACAGCTTGGCTCTGGACCAAAGAATGACATACTGGAACCCTGCTTAGCAAGCCCATCTGCACACTCATTGCCACCTATGCCTACATGGCCAGGTACCCAACCAAGATGCACAGAGTTGCGTGTTGCGAGCTCGCTGAGTGTTTTTCTGATTGGTTAATGACACGATCCGGTGTTCCTCAAGGATCGGTTTTAGGCCCCGTTTTGTTCATTTTATACATAAATGATTTGCCTTCTTATCTCGACCCCGCCGAATGTATTTTGTATGCTGACGATATTAGTGTTATGGTGAGGGCTGAAAATCAATCTAGAATGGAGTCAGAATGTAAAGTAGCCCTAAAAAAACTCGACGATTGGCTTTGCGCGAACATGCTTACTCTTAATTATAACAAAACTAAAGAAATAGCCTTCAGATCAGCTAAAGGAACAAATCTTGAAGTACAACGTCACACAATTGAATGTGTAGAGGATATTAAAATACTTGGCATAGTGATTGATAGCAAACTCTCTTGGAAACCTCAAGTTGATTATCTAAAAAAGAAATTAAACTCAGCAGTGTTTGTGCTCAGAAGCGTGAGAGCTATATTGACTCTCCATAACTTGAAAGAAGTTTACTTTGCCTTGTTTCATTCACTAATAACGTATGGAGTACCTTTTTGGGGAAATTCTACCGATATGATTCACATTTTCAGGTTGCAGAAATGGGCTATACGAGTGATGGTAGGGGAGTCAATACGAACAAGTTGTCGCCCATATTTTAAACAGTTGCAGATTCTCCCTCTGCCTAGCCTCTTCATTTTTGAAAGTATTCGCCTTATTAAAAAAAAATAAAATAGCTTAATTAGAGGATCTATGATTCACACATACGAAACAAGGCAAAGAGACCAAATAAGAGATTACAGCCATAGAACAACACTTTACGCTAAGGGCGTCAAGAGCTTAGGAATTCATCTTTTTAATATCTTACCTGCCCGTATCCGAACACTTCCAATTAGTAAATTTAAGAATGAGCTGAAAAAAGAATTACAAGAATTTTGTTTTTACTCCGTTCCGGAGTATATTAGTCACTATGCCAACACAAATCATACATGACGATTTTAGAATTATAATGATTTTAATTTACACTTCATATAAATTTTTTATCTCATATGATAGCAGGACTTCTTTTAGTAGAACTTAAAATCTTTGACAAATCCAGATACCCCTTCTATAGGAGGTCAGTGGACGCTGCCATATCTATCTATCTATCTATCTCATTACCAACGCACAAGTCTCTGACTCATGTGGGCATCATCAGCAATAAAAAAAAAATCATCAAGTTATTATTACAATAATAGTCAGATGATAAGAAGCTATGATAGTAGGCAATACGTGAGAGAATAATTTGTGGGAAAAAATTTGTGGAACTTTTGCAGAAATAGTTCATGTTATAGTGCTGATTTAAATTAAACTCAAGGATCATATAATAGGATACTTTCTTACGATGCTTTTAATGCATATCTGCTATATTACTTTTAAAAAAGCTTGTACAGCGTGTTATGACTTCAGAGTTCTACCATTACTACTATGTATAAGATCGTCCACTATGTATAAGATCGTCAGCTATTCCAACCCTTGTGTATTTCAGTACATTCAATTTCCCCTCAACTCTCAGGAGCAAGTCATGTTTCTTTGTGAATCCGACCAATTCTAATCGCTCGATCACACGCGACGCCCTCTCGGGGACGTATTTCGTATTTCCTGCACCAAGTTTTAAGTCTCAAGACTGAGTCGAATTTCCAAGAAATTGATGTTCCGACGGATGTGCTATGTTTAATTGATTCGTAAACTAATTGGGAAAGAGGTTGAACTCTGATAGTTGTTGTTTTTTTTCCTTATCTACTCCACGTCTTTTCAACATCTTTTCTCTTTGTCTGTCAGGTTGTAGCTAGTCGGTCGATAAAGGAGATCTCTAGCTTGGCTTCCGTGCAAGGTAACTGGTGGACCGGAAGTAAGTAAGGAAAGACGTATGTTTCCCGTTACACGTCCGTAGTGGGATGAGTTAATTCACATTCGTTTATCAACAAACCATAAATGAAGGATGATCTAAATGGCAACAACGGATGTTCTTGCCGGATTCTCAGAGCTTTGAGCGCAGTTCTCCTTCACTAATTGAATGAATTCTGGAATCTCATGTTTTTCAAACAAAATTTCTAGGTTGGGAAGTGAGAACAGTGTGTGAAGCAATGAAAAAAGTTGTGGAACATCGATCTACAAGACTTTTATGATGCGAGGCGTACGAGTATTTTACGAGATAATCATGTTTCAGCAGACATTAGAAGATCAAGAATATCCATCTAAAACAAGCATCTTATTCACAGCCTATATTTATCTATTCAAAAAATTTCATAATTATTTCCATTGAAATTAACTAGAAAGACAAAGGAATCTTGAAAATCGTAATCCTAATCTCAGCCCAATGAAAAGATTGACAAGTTAGTACTTTCTCAGTCTGGAATGGATTTATGTGGTCTCCACTAATGTATATTGTGCAATTGTTGTATTCTATTAAAAAAAGCTACCATGAAAACGTAGCAGTTTTGACAATAGACTACTGAAATTATTAACACAATGGTTTTAGATAGGAGAGTCAAACCAGAAGTTCTCAGAATTCTGTTTCAACTTATGAACTTCTTCGAATTATCTGAACAGATTCACCAAATGTATGCACGTCATTTCAAAATGATGCTGAAAGCCTTGCAATAATAATTTTGTAGACAGGAGAGCCTGAGTTTGATTCCAGGTGTAGCCTCAATTTTCATCGTCTTTCTGTCATTACAACCAGTACTGCTTCTAGTTATTGCTCTACTTTCCAACACTGTTTTGCTCTATCTCTCTCTCGCATTGTTCTCTATAATTGGTTGATTAACGGGTCTCTTAATTAAGAATGAGAGAGAATTTACCTATTACCTTATGAAAGTACCAAGAATTTAAAGGCGTTCTGAGCACTCCATATGGGTAGTACAGCATTCACATAAGTGCCAGGTTTTTAGTAGCTCACATAAAATGCACGTGTTTTTCTTATTCAACAGAAAGCAGATACTGTACCTAGTTACAAATATCTGTCACGACTTCATTAGGCTCTTTTTTCAATGGCTGAGAGATTCTTCTGCTATTTCATAGATCTTCCAATTTACTTTCCCGGAGTGTTACTGTATTCAATTTCCTGGAAGATATTTCTCTACCCTCCATTCATTACCTTCTTGTCACTAGCATCCTCCTCATCATTTGCCATTTCCATTTCATTTCCTCTATTCCTCTCGAACGAGGCGAGGTCTGGTCTCAATATGGGTCTCTCTTCGTTCCCCAGAGCGATATATGACATACATTATTCTTCCATTTAAATGTTTCTATATTGTATCATGCTATTTCTCCATATTTATTTTATTTTATTCATTTTGACTAGTGGCAGTTGTATAAGGAATTGAAATTACAGTTATTCTAGTTATCTATCTTGAAGTAGAAGATCATGAATGACCTTTTAATGAAATTTATAGTAACTACCAGCATCTCATGGTATTAAAAAATTGATATTGAATTATTGAATACACTACTAACATTATTAATCTTTTTATTTTTGCAATTAATTCCCTTCTTAGTAAGTATTAGGTTAGTATCATAATTCTACTGACTATCTGATGTAGCTTTCATGACTCATTTTTAATAATACACAGTCCTGCCTGACGCTCAGTTTTTGAATTATTTTATCTACACTCGTTCCGTGATAGAGATTCTAGATAGAAAAAGTTTATTATTATTATTATTATTATTATATGAATGATATTTTTATTTTTGATTTTAATATTTGATTGAATTTAGAATAATCTGTACCTTCATGCATTATGATTATGATTATATAATATTTCAGTATTATCGCCTAAGATAATGTTATCACTATCATAGTGACTAACGATATCATAGTATACCTAAATTTGATTTATCAGAGACTCGTATTAAATCATATTATCGATCCGACGATTTATTGTGAACTTGTATTTAATTATATGGCAGATGGGCGGAAGGCATCTAGATTTACGATGGACGATCGTTTCGACAAGTTAGCAAACTTACGAAGTGTTAATGCGTGTGTTTATGACAGCATCGGTCATTTTGACTTTTTCTCTGAGGAACAGAATAAATTCAAAAATATTAAAATTTTAAACATCAGAAGCTACAAAAAACAAATTGGTGAATTAATTGTGATTTTAAATAGCTTTAGTTAGAGATTTGACATTAATGTATTGACCGAGACATGGATGGATGCTAGTGGCTCGAATGTGATTATGGATGGGTATGATGTATTTATGAATAATAAAACATATTTTAAAACAAAAAAAGAAACCGACTTCAGTGAAATGATAAAATACACACGTACTAAAAAGTTTAAAATAAAGTATTTACTTTAAACTGAGAAAAGTTTAAATTTCATACAAGTAATCTTTTGAAGTCGGCGCCAAATATTTTATGAAGTTGATAAGAAATTCTATCTAATATCAAAACTAACACTGTATTTTTTGGAGGATGAAGCCCACATAGGTCTGAGACCTTTGCGTGGGTAATGAATTGGATGATGGAGATTGATGAGTTGGACCTACAGTTCTAGGTGGGTTCCGAACCACCAGGAAGTGATTGATCAGAAATTCTATCTAATATCAAAACTAACACTGTATTTCAATTAAATATGTGATTTACACTCACTTTTACTGAAATACAGTAATTGATAAGAAATTCTATCTAATATCAAAACTAGCACTGTATTCCAATTAAATGTGATTTACACTCACTTTTACTGAAATACAGTGTCAGTTTTGATATTAGATTGTTCAATTATTTCGTCATGGAAAACATCACAGAGTAATTCTGTTATATTTTAGAAGTTTATGGGAAATTTGGCGCCGACTTCAAAAGATTACTTGTATGAAATTTAAACTTTTCTCAGTTTAAAGTAAATACTTTATTTTAAACTTTTTAGTACGTGTGTATTTTATCATTTCACTGAAGTCGGTTTCTTTTTTTGTTTTAAAATATGTTTTATTTTAAGCTTTTTAGTTGAATTTTCAAACTTTGAAAACATGAGAAATTTCTTGAAGCCTACAATATGAAATATTTATCGAATTAGGAATCCAATAATTAATTTATAAGTAGTTACAAAAGGCGGGTGCTGGCGCAACCTTGAAAAAAGCTGGCGCATCCTTGACCTTTGACCTTGACCCTGACCTTTGACCCTGACCTTTGACCTTTGACCCTGACCTTTGACCTTTGACCCTGACCTTTGACCCTGACCTTTGACCCTGACCTTTGACCTTTGACCCTGACCTTTGACCTTTGACCTTTGACCCCCGGACCGGAAGTGACGTAGCAGACCGGAAGTGACGTAGCAGACCGGAAGCCAAACCGGAAGTGGCCCCCCTCACCCTAAAAGTGGCCCCCCTCACCCTATAAGTGACCCCCCTCACCCTAAAAGTGACCCCCCACACCCTAAAAGTGGCCCCCCTCACCCTAAAAGTGGCCCCCCATACCCTAAAAGTGACCCCCCTCGCCCTAAAAGTGACCCCCCTCACCCTAAAAGTGGCCCCCCTCACCCTATAAGTGACCCCCCTCACCCTAAAAGTGACCCCCCACACCCTAAAAGTGGCCCCCCTCACCCTAAAAGTGGCCCCCGAACCCTAAAAGTGACCCCCCTCACCCTAAAAGTGACCCCCCTCACCCTAAAAGTGACCCCCCTCACCCTAAAAGTGACCCCCCTCACCCTAAAAGTGACCCCCCTCACCCTAAAAGTGACCCCCCTCACCCTAAAAGTGACCCCCCTCACCCTAAAAGTGACCCCCCTCACCCTAAAAGTGACCCTTTCAGGTACCTGCTTCTAGAGTTATCAATGGCCTTGACATTCTGGCGCAATTCCAATGCAGGAAAAAACATGTCTGTGTATAATTGCGCAACCTTACGTAATCACTGACTTGGATATTTCTATCACCATTTTCAATGCCTAGTGAATAGACATCTACTATATATATTATGTATACATTTAATATTTATCAGTATGGAGAAGGCTACAATAGCAAGAGAGTTGCACAGGTCAGCTCGTCGGAATTTCCCAACACGTATGGTAACTGTGAAAGGTCTAGATGATCTCTATCAGGCTGATCTTGTTGAGATGATACCATATGCACGTCAGAACAAAGGTTACAGGTACATTATTACAATTATCAATTGTCTCAGCAAGTATGCTTATGCTATTCCAATAAAGAACAAGTCGGCTGATGCAGTTGTCAAGGCAATGCATCCTATATTTGAGCAGAATCCAATGAACCATTTGCAAACTGATGATGGTAAAGAGTGGTTCAATTCAAAGTTTCAACAGCTTGTGAAACACTATGACATCAATCACTATTCAACATATTCAGATAAGAAGGCCTCAATAGTGGAACGTTTCAACAGAACACTTAAACATTTAATGTGGATCAAATTCACTGAGCGTGGAACCTATCGCTGGACAGATATTCTAACCTCACTTGTCAAAGAGTATAATGGAAGAATCCATAGGACAATAGGTATGCGACCGGTTGATGTTACAAAAGAGCATGAGACATTGCTGCTTTCCAGACTAGGTGAGCAACGTCATGAGTATCAGCAGAGCTTGTTGGACAAATCTGAGAACAGGTTCTATCCAGGTGTTCACCAAAAAATCAATCCAGGTGATAAGGTGCGCATAAGCAAGTATAAAATGACATTTGACAAGGGTTACCTACCCAATTGGACAAATGAACTGTTCACTGTCACACGTGTGAGACCTACTGTACCTGTAACATACGAGTTGGAAGATTGCAGAGGACAGCGTGTCCAAGGAGGATTCTATGCAGAAGAGATTGTGAAAACCAAAGTACCTAGTGTTTTTGAAATTGCCAGAGTGCTGAAGAGGAAAGGTAATAAACTGTTGGTGCACTGGAAAGGATACGATCGCAGTCACGACTCTTGGATTGATAGAGCAGATTTGGTGTGATGAAGCAGGTTGTGCAAAGGAGTCACAGGTTCAATATAATTGACTTTGATCAAGTGGTGAGAGGCTGTGGTCTGGCCGACCCAGAAATGAATGCAAAGAAACGTCATGGACCTTTGTTCCCCAACCATATGCGCTGCATTATATGTGGACCATCAGGCTGTGGAAAAACCAATTTACTGTTCAACATGCTTTTCGATTGTGAAGGAATCTCATTTTCAAATATCTATCTCTACTCAAAAACTGCATTTCAACCAAAGTATCAGCTACTGCGCACCATTATGGAAGACCTTGGACCTAAACTGAGCTACACTGAGTGTGACAGCTGTGGAGAGATACCTGCATCACATGAGTTGCCCACCAATTCGATAATAATTTTCGATGATGTGATTTGCGAGCAACAGGAAGCCATCAGACGTTACTTTTCCACTGGTCGACACAGTAATGTTGATGCATTTTATCTGGCACAGACTTATAGTCGTATACCGAAACAGTTGATACGTGACAATGCCAATTTTCTAATCATGTTTAAACAAGATGAACTGAATATGAAACATTTGTACAGGGATCATGTGGGATCTGACATGACCTTTGATGAATTCAAAAGAATGTGCAATGACATATGGTCATCATCCATGCATGCATTCCTTGTAATTGATCAGTCCTCAGACAAGAATAGAGGGCGCTACAGGAAAGGACTTGATACATTTTTAGTTGAAGCACAACAGTGATTATGCTCAGTCTAGCACTGAATGGCGAGTGAGACGGACAAATAGATGAAGAGTATGTATCAGAAGAAGAAGCAAACTGTGGAGGAGATTGCACCAATCATCATGGAGATTGCCAAGCTGAAGCGTAACATCAAGCGGAAGCATAGAGAGCTGACACTGGGCAGGGAATTGACAGAGGAGCAGAATGCGAAGCATTTCAAGCCAATCAGTGATCCACTTATCACTATTGTTGAAGCACTCAAATCTTCTCAACCACCAGCTCAACAACAACAAGAACAACAGTCAGTTCCAATGACTACACCATTATTGGATGCACCCCGTATATTGCCTACACCACCAACAACACCAGCCAGCAGCAGCACTCCCTATCCAGGGAGGATAAGGCATAGACTGCAACCACTGCCAGATATTAGAGAAGAAGAGTCACCAATCTATGAAGCATATGGAACAGGTGAAGATGCAAGTCCAGCTGCAAGTACTTCGAGTGTTGCACGACAATTGTGGAAGCATCAGGACATGAGTGATGATGATGATGATGATAATGATGATGATGAGGAAAACCTTAGTGTTGAGAAATTGCTTGATACTAGCAGTCATGTGGCACAACAAGCCTTGGCCCAATCTGATCTGGCTTCAAAACCAGTGGGAGAGTACATTATGCGATCAGTGCGCAAGGACTACAACTCTGATGATGCATTTGGACCAAAAGTGATAAACAACTCGTACTATCTAGGCAGTAAGATGCTTACCTTTGGACCTAAAGGTAACAAAATTGTGCTGTCTAATCCTGCAGATGGTAGAATTGAAAAGACTTTTAGAGCTACACCAGGCCTTTGTGAGTTGATTTTCATGAAAATGCCCGACAAAGGAAAATTGGAAGGGGACGACTTGAACGCCTATAAATTACTTCTGGACTTTACCAATGTCTACAGAGAAAACTACAGTCCAGATGGCAGAATTGCAAACTATAACAATATCAAGTACAAGAGGACAATCAGGGATCTGATAAGAGGAGAAGCAGTCAGTGGAAAAGGAGCCAAAGTTGCTGGAAGAGGACTGGTAGCACCTTTCAATATGGTGGCAAGTGATGGCAACAGGATTGAATATGTCTACTACAATGACCCCAACGAACTTGTGGACAGACTGAAGCTGCTGGATCAGTCTAAAGCAGTTGGCAACACTGGACATGAGAATGAAATCAACTCAATCTTGGAAGAGCTGGAGGAAGGTGGTTACATAGTTGGTAAACCTGCATACTAGTTGCACACTATATAAGGCAACAACGTTGCAACAAGAGACAGTAAGTCTCTCAAGTGAAAGAGTAAACATGAATTCTTTGGGAAACATCAATGCCCGCCATAGGCGTATGATCAATTTGGCAAATCCACGCAGCAATCATGATGCTGTGAATCTGATTACATGTAGAGATATGATGTCATTTCATTTACCAAAGAGAAGAGATGCGGATACATTGCAAGTAATGACAAGCCTTAAGAATTCAATACTGACAGATATGCAAGAACCAATTCAAGCTACAGATGGAGTTAACAAACAGTATTTGGAGAGAAGGTTGGATGAGCATTCAAAGGCTGTGGTTGAAAAGTGTCTCACTGTCATGTTGGATGTTACTACGTCAAGAGAAAACCTCAATTTGAGTAAAGAACAACTGAGGGATAAAATGTTAAAGCTTATGGGAATCTCCAAGCCGTCTAAGGGTATAAAATGAGATGACAAGGCTGCTGATCGACATAAGATGGCTGTATGCAGAGGAAAACGGAGGTACCGAGGAAAAGGAGTACTTTCTGCAATCACAAATGCAGCGGGTACAATAGTCAACAAAGCAATAGACGTACTGCCCGTAGAACTTCATCTTCCTGGCTACCAGTACTGTGGACCAGGTACAAAGCTTGAAAAACGATTAGCAAGAGGTGATCCAGGTGTCAACAAACTTGACCAAGCCTGCAAGCAGCACGACATTGCCTACTCAAGGAATAGTGATACAAGGAGCAGAGCAGCAGCAGACAGAGATTTGGCTGAACGAGCTTGGAGTGTGGCAACATCTTCAGATGCTGGATTGGCAGAGAGAGCTGCAGCATTAGCAGTAACCAACATCATGAAGGCCAAGGCAAAGTTTGGAGGAGGAGCTAAACAACAAAGGAAGGGGAGAGCTGCACAGAGGAGGAGAAAAGCAGCAGCAACCAAGGGTCAAGGTCTGTACCTGAGGCGTCAGAAGACGGGAAACGGGGTGCGTCGCCGTCAATGTGGCGGCAGAAGATGATTGTAGCTCTACCTGACCGAGCACTAACAGATGCCGACCTCTACAAGTATGCCTGCCGTCTCAAGCTGAAGAAATTTCGAGGAGTATTCATGCGAGATGCTCTACCAGCTAATGGACCACTGGATCAAGAGTGTGGCATCATCAACCTGGACCAAAGTGATGGAGCTGGCACACATTGGGTGTGCTATGTGAAGAAGAAGGATGGCATCGTTCACTACTTTGATGGCTTTGGCAACCTGAGACCACCACAGGAGTTTATCGACTACATGCACAGAGGATCGAGTCCAGCAACAAGGATCGAGTACAACTATGATCAGAAGCAAGAGGATCTCTACTCTCATATATGCGGACATTTATGTTTAAAATTTTTGCTTGATGAAAATAAATAACAATGTACAACACTTGTCTTTTCCTTTCTCCCATCCACATAGTATAAAGGTTCTAGTCTATACTCTTATCAAGTCATTGTGTAATAGTACACTGAGCAGTCAAGACCATGATGCTATGCTTTGGAGGTAAAACCTCAATATTGAAGAGTGAATTTTTCCCGCCACTTGATACAAGCAATGGCGAATGGGAAGTTGGACTCATCAGCTTTACAAGCTGCAACTCTATACCAAATGTTGAGAATCGTTACAATAATGCAATACATTTTCTGGCTCCAAAAGTGGACCAGAAGGCAGTAGTCAAGCCAGAGGAGGAGGAGGAGGAGGATTATGCAATGACTCATGAGGAAGTTACAGGTAAAGTGTTTGCTCAGCATTTGTTTAGTGATACCGCCCACCAAAGTATTCAAAGGAAAACCAGATCTGCCCCAGTAATGGTTTGGCAAAAAGTATTATTGCCAGAAGGTAGTTTTGAATTTCAAACAATTGCCAACCTGCTTGAGGCAAGGATGAAGAAGCATGGAGTCAAGTTTCAGATGGCTGTGGACCCCTCTACCTTGAAATGTTTAGTATTATGCGATGCCAAGATAGACTTTAGACAACCTGATTCAATAGGAAAGCTGCTGGGATTCAACCAAGTTGTGGATGCTAACATTGAGACTAGAGGTAGTAATACAGTGCAAATCAGTCGTCCCAATGTGCTGCGTATAAAGTGTAACATTGTGAGTGGATCCTACTCAAATGGAGTCAAGGATCATGTGATCTATGAGTTTTACCCAGATGTTGATCCAGGGTATAAAATGAATGTGACTGTACAGAATGTCATCTATTTACCAGTGGACACCAAGCAGATTGGTAACATTACGTTGGAGATTGTTGATGAGAACGGACGTCTGGTGAACTTTAGAGAAGAGCCAATAAACATTGCCTTACATTTGCGACAACAACCCAAGTGATGGTGCTATTATTTGGCAAGTGGAATCATGGATTGGATGTGGAAGCAGCAATGTCCCCCACGGGGGTAGAACAAGAGTCTATTAATAGGGCGCTATTTGTGAAAGATGTCATTCAACCATTGGACTCTGTGGAGTTAACATCAAGCAGCATCAAATATCTGCAGAAGAAAGGTTATCAAGTTAGAAGAGGAGGAAGACGACAACAACACTGAAAAATGGGAGTATTGGATGTGACAGTACATGGTCCTTCAGCAGACAATAGCATCATTGGCTATGAATATCATTCTCATGCACCATATACTACAGGCTTTGGTGCCAATGATGAGATTCGGATATCAATTCAGCAGCAGGACATCTATACACTGCCATCAGAGAGCTATCTGCACATGGAGTACAAGGTGACCAATGCCTTAAATACAACCTTGGTAGGCTCACCTTGTGTCTCTGGATTCTTTGGCCACCTGTTTTCTGAGATACGCTACGAGATCAATGGAGTTGTAGTGGACAGCATACGTAGCCCCGGAATCACCAGCCTGATGAAGAATGCCATGACCTTTGAACGAGAAGAACAACACAAGATGGATGGAGCTGGCTACAGGTATGATGCCAAGGCAGGGTTTGGCACATTTGATTCTGATGGTACCAACACAACCATCATGAATGTGCCACTTAGATATCTGCTGGGATTTGCCGAGGACTATAGACAGATTATGCTGAATGTGAAACAGGAGCTGGTGCTGAGACGCAGTGCTGACACTTTAGACTGTTTGAATGCAGCAGGCAAGGTCACAATTGAGAAACTGGTGTGGAGGATGCCCTATGTAGAGGTGTCTGATGAGGAAAAAATGCGTCTGCTGAGACTGGTGCAAAAGAACACGCCCATCTCAATGCCATTCCGACATTGGGAACTGTACGAGTACCCATCTTTGCCACAGACCACAAAACATACGTGGACTGTCAAATCAACTACTCAGCTGGAGAAGCCAAGATACATTGTGATTGGACTGCAGACTGGAAGAAGAGGAGCAGCTACTGTGAATAGCTCATACTTTGACATGTGCAAAATGAAAGACGTTCGAGTGTTCTTGAACAACAAGTACTATCCGTATGAAAGCATCAATGGTGATGATAACCAAGTGTATAATATGTATGCAGCTTTTAATGGAGTCTACAATCATGATGATGCTCGAGCAAGCAACCCACTTTTTGAGAAACAAGCTGTGCGGGATGGTAAGATGTTACTGTTTCCCATTGACTGTTCACGTCAAAATGAATCGCTCAAGACGGGAAGCATTGACATCAGAGTTGAGTTTGAAGCAAGTGAGAACATTCCAGGAAATACACATGCCTATTGTCTGCTGATACATGAAGTGGTTAAGGAGTATCAGCCAATGACTGGTCTTGTTCAATCGGTCTAGAGAGAGAGGGAGATAGCAGTGGAGGATATAAAGGTGGTCGACAAGCATCAGGATGGTCATAGTTGCATGAAGCATTGAGTGAAGCATACATCATGTCCAGGAGACTTCTACGCTTTTTGGAGGAGGAAGAGGAGGAGGGGGAGTTGCCACCCAGCGATGGAGAGGATGTTGTGGGCTGCTGCCTAGGCTACTACACTCAACACGAGAAATCATTGATGAAGGATGCTTCTACAAGTACAACTGACCTCAACCAGGCTTCCACTGATGATGACAATGATGGCATCATGCCAAGCAGGGCTACAGAACTTTTTGGACCACTACCAATCTACCTGATGGACTTTCAAGGCTTTGAGGGATTGAATAACCAGTTTATTGTCAAGGAGATGGCAATATTGGAACGTGACAATGAGCATCATGTGTTGACACACCACTATTTTTTCAAGTCACCATACCCAGACATTTTGCTAAAAACAAGCATATTGGTTGATAACAATCAATTACAAAGAGCTAAACATGGACTGAGATGGTCGGGCAATGGAGCCGGCCAAACACATCTCTCATATTCGACCTTGAAGCAAATTGTATGTGACACAGTTGGAAGATGGCTGCACGAGAACAGTGACTCGGGACGTCCAATCAAGATCTTGGTCTACGGATATGAGAAGATTTCCCTGCTGGAAACGCTACTGCAGCTGGACAACAAGGAGAATGTGGAGTATGTGGACCTGAGTTCGCCCTACCTCTTTCATGAGACGCCCAACTTGGAGGTGCTGATGAAGACTACTACAGTCTACTGCCCAGAACATTACCTGCTCGACTTCTTGGAGACTGTGAAGATGAAGCTGGCTGGTGACAATGGAAGAAGAGGACGCTTAGATGTACCGCCATTTTGTGCACTCAATGTAGTAAACATCCTGCACAATTGGATTATGCAGGCATTACAAAAAGATAGACATTTTTGTCGAAGTTTGTTTTTATCAATAAAGAATGAAATGTGAATATTGCATCATCATTTACTCCTCCACCACCTGCTCTCCTAGTATATAAGAAGTAGCTGAGTCTCGCTGAGCATCATTCAGTCTACAACAATGGCCAGTATCACTACACTGCCGTTCAAGGTAGCAGTCATATTTGACAATTGTAGAACTCCATTGACATCAGTATACAAGTTGAAGTATAGCTTGATAGCCATAATGGACTTGCGTTCAGTGCCTGGATGGAGGAGCAAGGATGTTAAGCTGGAGATTGATTTCAACAACAGTGATGAGACTTGGTGGTGTGACTTTGAGTGTGGTGACCAGAGTCTATCTTTGATTGGCAGAAGAAGGATTACATTTGCTGGCTTTGACTACAATACTATGGATGGACGTGTCAGATGCATTAGGATTGAGGATGGTCAATCAGGCGATCCTGCTCTACTGGTATCAATTTGTAAAGCTGAGCAACATCCTAGATTATGGCCACCAGGCGATGTGACTGATGGCGTGGGCTGTGTAAAGGAATCTCTTAATAGGTCGGCAGAGACCTATGGTGTTACCAGAGACTTTGAAAGGGGCAATATTGTAGCCAATTTCTATGTATTGTTTCATACTTGCGATTGTTTATGTTAATAAACAATGTATTGTAAAGTATACTTTTCTTTTCAACCTATTTCCATGAAGCAACAGTGCAGCTGTGTATGCACTAGGTGAACACTTGGTGTACACTTTTAAGCCTAAGTGAGCACTAGGTGAACACTTGGTGAACACTGGTGATCACTAGGTGAGCACTAGGTGAACACTAGGTGAGCACGTGATGAACACTTTTAGGCATAAGTGGACACTAGGTGTGACTACTGATACTAGGATAGGGGAGAATGAATAACAAATCAGTTGCAGATGTCACATTTTTATTTCACAATACATAGAGAGAGATTCATTATTCTTTAATCAATTGGATTCTATGGGTTTTCCCATCAGGATGGCACATAAACTTATATGATTTCATGTCAATGGTTCCACCAGCAGGGACGAATTTGGAGGTTATCCTGCTGTACGACTCTGGTAGTATAACCTGCATGTGTGTGTTCTTGGAATCCAGTGTGACAGCTACCTTCTCACCGTATTTTGTAGTGACTCTCTCTGCGCTCACCATTTGGTATGGGAACCCTGGCTGGAGATCTTTCATGGATATGTGGTCTAGTGGCTTTTGGGCTGCAATTGTGTTGTAGATGGCATCAGCGGCAGCATTAGTGGATGACATCTGTAATTGGAAATGAACAGGTATTAGCATAATCTTGCAGTCAGCATTGTGAAACAATGGGTCAGCCATTTTGATGTTAGATTTCATGCAGTAGACCACATATTATTGGATGAGATCATGGTCAGCCATTTGAGGTTAGATTTCATGCAATAGTATTGGATGATATCATGGTTAGCCATTTGAGGTTAGATTTCATGCAATAGCTATGGAATATTTGGAGGGAAGGTTTATACACTACAGCAATTAAGGGATATTCATTAGTAAAGAAACAAGTACTTACTGTTATTGATTTGAGTCTTTAGCTGGATTCACTGTAGGAGCTAGCAGTCGTTTGCTGAGATACAATGAATCTACCAGCCAGATGTCTACCATATATATACTCGGTAACCGGATCTCCCCCACCCCCAACTTTTGGGAGAGTGGGGAACCGTTTTAAGGATGAGGGGCCACTTTTAGGGTGAGGAGGGTCACTTTTAGGGTGAGGGGGGTCACTTTTAGGGTGAGGGGGGTCACTTTTAGGGTGAGGGGGGTCACTTTTAGGGTACGGGGGCCACTTTTAGGGTGAGGGGGGCCACTTTTAGGGTGTGGGGGGTCACTTTTAGGGTGAGGGGGGTCACTTATAGGGTGAGGGGGGCCACTTTTAGGGTGAGGGGGGTCACTTTTAGGGTGAGGGGGGTCACTTTTAGGGTACGGGGGGCCACTTTTAGGGTGAGGGGGGCCACTTTTAGGGTGTGGGGGGTCACTTTTAGGGTGAGGGGGGTCACTTATAGGGTGAGGGGGGCCACTTTTAGGGTGAGGGGGGCCACTTCCGGTTTGGCTTCCGTTCTGCTACGTCACTTCCGGTCTGCTACGTCACTTCCGGTCCGGGGGTCAAAGGTCAAAGGTCAAAGGTCAGGGTCAAAGGTCAGGGTCAAAGGTCAGGGTCAAAGGTCAGGGTCAAAGGTCAAAGGTCAGGGTCAAAGGTCAAAGGTCAGGGTCAAAGGTCAGGGTCAAGGTCAAAGGTCAAGGATGCGCCAGCTTTTTTCAAGGTTGCGCCAGCACCCGCCTTTTGTAACTACTTTTATAACATCGAAAGTTAAGTAACTAAAAATCCACTTATAAGAAAAGATAAACTAAGGAAAATTCTACAACGTTTTATTTAATGTGGAATATTGTATTTAGGAAAATTATAATAGCGAAAGGCTTCTTAAAAGTGAAATGGCTTTTGATTTATTTCGATGTGGTTCCATTCAGAATATACCTACACTGAAATAGTAGGCCTATATTACGTTACAAGTGTGGCAAATATTGTGCTTACTAAAAATATGATAAGTAAACGCAGGAGATGAAGTTGAGTGCGGTATATCATACGAGTATGGTAAACATTTTCCCGGATGAGTTATGTACGTTATTTTTTGTGATATTAGTCATATATATTTCTTTAATATAAAAAACATCAACTTTGAGCTAGTACAAAAGGATCATTAAACATAACCTCAAAATAGCCTATTGTACGCACATGTATGATAATGGCGAATAAAAATATTCTTAATATATCACAGCAGGGAAACTAAAAATACTTCTGAGATCAGCTGTTTTTCACAATTCTCCAACTTATGATTGAAACTAAATAACCTTATTCCTATGACTCAATAACATCAACTAAATTATTTACAATTTTCATATGAACATATGGACAGAAATATTATATTCTTCTTATTCTGGATTCAAATTAAGTTCACGTGATTGGTCAAAACGGGACATTACAGGCCTGTTTCACACTAAACCAGCTTTGGGTAACCGATGTCGTTTACCCGGCATAATTGCATTGCATCATATGATTTCGAAAACCGTCTAGATGTAAAGCGCTCCATATGATACAATGATTTGCCTGGTAAACGACACCGGTTATCCGATTGGCGGTTATGTGTGGAACTATCCTATTCAAACTTGATTGAAATGAAGACATCGAAGAATGCTCCTTTTTGTTTAATATTGGGCTAAGTATTGGGCCGATCCTTGCGAAACTTGGATGGGACCACCGCTGAGCGATGCTCTTTCATTAAAAAAAAATTCATCGAAATCGGTTAGATATTGTTCAAATGATTGATGTACAAACATAAAAAAAACAAAAAAAAACAGGTCGAATATAAAGATATATACAGGTCGGTTAAAAAATAGTCGAAATCATAATGAAAGTGTGATTGTGTTTGTGAATAAATGTTTTGCTGTGAGTAGTGGGGAAGTATGTTTGGTGCCACAAGCTTGAAATTAGACATCTCTTTCGGTGGACTTCTCAAAGATGTGTTTGCTCGCCATATAAATAGAAGTCCCTCCGCTGAGCGCTGACCTTTTATTGATAATCTTGAGTTGTACCTTAATAACAGAGCCAAGGGTAAAACTCATTGGTTTATGAGTGACATAAATTGTTTTATTTTACCGGAAAATCCGGACCGGGCCTCTCAACGGTATCTGGATGTTTTATATGACGCTTGATTTGTCAGTTGCATTGATTTGCCCACTAGGATAACTGCTCAGTCAGCTAGTTTCATTGATCATTATTTGTATAGACACTAGAATTTGAGTACAATTATGTCCGCAGTAATGAGATGTGATATGATGGACCACGATTTCACTGTATGCCAAATTCTACGGGAGAATAATGTTTCTAACACACGAAGCTGACAACGATGTCGTTGATTCAAGTTGTTGAATTTCTGTTGAAAAACTTGAAGGTATACTAGAAGGTATACTTGAAGATATACTTTAGCTCAGTCTACTAAAACAAGAAAACTTACTTCCAGAAATAGCAAAGAAAACCAAGGATTACCAGTGGACTAATTAAATCTATCAGGCACCGTGATAAATTGAGTGAAAAAGTGATAAACAACCCTTCAATATAAATTTCAATAACTAATACAAAATTTATAGAAATATACTATCGAATATTACAAAAACTGCTTAAACGATATACTTTGAAAAGAAACGATGCAGGTAATAATAATAGAGAATTATAGACTTCTATATCAGAAATAACAGGCTCAAACAAAAATGTTTCCAGTTTCCCAATTGAGAATTTTGTGAATGAGAAGGATAATATTGAGCCCAATGATGTAGCAAACACATTTAATGAGTACTATGTGAGTGTTGGATCAAACCTCGCAAGTGCTGTCTTGCATGTAACTGGGTGTGTTGTAAATGATGCAGAATACGGAATCAATACACAATCAGTGTACCGATTCTTTAATACAAGATCAAAAATCAGCTATTATCAATCTATATTATCAATCTAGTCAGTGTTTTATATAAGATTATAGAGAAAGCAGTCAGGTACAGCTTGAAAAAAAATTTGGTTGAAAATGATGTTTTAATTGATAAGTAGCCTAATTCGGGTTTAAGAGAGACAAGAACATTGATGATAATCTGTTTCATCTGACAAAACAAGTTCATGAGTCTATTGAGCACAATAAAGTAAGTAAGTAAGCACAATAAAGAAAGTAATCCCGGTATTGGTTTGATCAGAATACTCACAATGAATCCGAAATAGACAAAACATTTGCCAATTGCAATAAGAGCCAATGCGAACCCAACAGATCAGTGCTTCAGACTACATAAATGTAGCAACCCGAATGAAAGTGTTTCTTGTGAGAGAATTGAATGTGTGACTGAATATGAATATCTGGTTGCAATATTTGACAATATTTACTATATTTGACAATATTTTACTGTATGTTGAGGAGTCGCACCGTTGAGTACGTCCCGTACAATCATGTACAATACATTGGAAACAAGCTTAGAAAATTGTTATATGTTTTTTCAACTCTAAACCAGATTCATACTCCGAGACTAATCCAACAAGTTTTTTTGAGGTTACATATAATCACAATATGGAATCTTAGCTTGGAGGGGGGGGGGGTGGAGCATTCAAGACAGTTTTAACGCCTCTATCCATACAAAGACTTATAATTAAAACCGCACTCAAGAAACTCATGTGTTATCCCACTGATATGCTTTTTAATACCGTATATTTTCAAGCATGAATCCTTGTTATATATTTTCAAACATTTGTTATAACTATCAAACCAGGTCTGCTTTATAAATAGGAATTGTTACTCCCAGTTCACTAAAAACACATCTTCTCATTATAAAGTCAATTTCTTCTTCACTAAATTACCTGAAGACATAAAACACCCCGAAAATAAAAGAATTAGTAATTTTAAAGGTATCGCTGAAGAATGGATTTTGAGTAAAAGCTGTGAGTAGTTAAAATAATATGTGCTATCCACACTCATGCAGATTAATAAGTAATAGCCTACTAAAGCAGAGAGCTCAAACTTTACTGATGACGGGGTGTGGTAGTGTGCGCATGGTGTGGTTGTAGTTGTTTGTGTGTGTGTGTGTGTGTGTGTGTGTGTGTGTGTGTGTGTGTGTGTGTGTTTTTGTCTCGTTCAAGTATGCATTTACTCTCACCTCTAAAAAAGATGCATAATATTAACTCTTATTTTTTTTTTATTGCTTTTTGAATTACCGATTCCTTTTTTCGTATTTGCTTCGATTGTTGTTTTGTACTGTAATGTTATTTTATTTTCACAATCATTAAACACATTATTATAAGTGACCTAGTTATTATTAATGATGTTTTAATGGAACTGTAATGCAGTTCTCAATCAACTCGTTCCTAATCCATAGGCTTTGGACCATGTGAGGAATCTTTTCCTATTGTAATTATTCTAGTTTTTTCTTTACGTAATGTGTGTGTGAAGAAGAATAAAGTCAATTCCAATTTCATTTCTAAACAACGAAATTTACAGCTTTATTGCTCAGAAACTGGGTTATTAGTTTGAGGCATCGGTGAATCATTACAATATATTATTAAAATTAAAAATGATGAATCAAATACTCAGTCACAAAGAGTAAAGATACATTTTGAAATGATTGGGGGAAAAGAAACAGAAATTAGATACATGATTATGACAGAAATGTGAATAATATCTACTTCATTTCCAATTTTTCCCTGCCGTTAAAAACTACTTTTCGTAACACAGTTTTGAAGAATAGAAATGAAATAATGAAATAGAATATGTTACTCAGCAGCAATGAGCTTCTAGATTTTTGGAAAATATTGATTTTTAAACAAGGTAATAAGCGGTAAAGGTATTACAAAATGATTGATTGATGAATTGAAAATTTATACAGTTATCCAATTCAAATAAATCTATCTAGAATAACCATTTGTTCTAATAATTAGCCAAGTCAAAAATATACCATGAATATAACATACTGTACATAGAAATAAAACTATAAATTAAAGTGCACTGTTTGTTACTACTTGTTAGATCGTTACATTCTATGGAAGTTTCACTGAATACTATTATTTGAGTAGTAGAGTGGTCTGTATATTGCTAACATAACTTTGTAAAAAATTGAAAATTGAATGATATAGGCTAAATATGTTTTTTTCTACTGTTTGTCATATTATACAAAAAGTAGGCTATACCCATTATTTGTAATTAGAAAGGAGTTTTAATCATGTAGATTGAATAGAATCTAGACAATCTGTTGATTTAATATTTTGAAATAATTTATTTACACATTTTAAAATTCTTCATGTGATCTGTGAGCTCCTGATTTGATAACTGGGGCTTTTAATTAACTAAATTGTAGTATTTTCTAATTTACAGCAATATCACTAAACTCCATCACGGCTACAAAGCCTTTGTGGCTTTCTAGAATGAGACACAAATTTGTTTTTGAAACAGGGATTACTGGTAATTTCAGATGCTATTAAGTTCGTTCTTAGTATTTTCAAGCTTATCTCCCGTTTTTACCGCAATCCATGGATCATTGTGGTTTCTGTTCATCAACCGATCCATCTTTCATCATTATAGCTTTGTGGTTCACTATGAACGACGTGGAATTCACTTTCCAAAGCTATTTCTGATACAGATAGGTTCTCTGATTGAACAGGCTTACCTGTTTCGACATGAAGCTCATGGATTATTCAGTTCGGAACCAAAATTGCAAATTTATTTGAATTCATTGCTTGTTATCTCCTCAAACACATTCTTCAGCTATCTACAGTAACTGGAGTACCTCGCACAGTGATTACTACTGGTAACTTTCAAACAGTAGTTGCCGACGATTGCAAATATAGTTATCCATATTTCAATTAATAGAAGAATACGATTACAGTGGAGGATCATTAGGTTGATGAAAATATCAATTCGATAAAAGGTATGTAAATGGAGGTAGAATCTACTCAAAGACTATTCTATAAAACGAATATGTGAATAAAAAATACAGTTCAAGATCATAATCTCACTTTAGAACTTATCAAAATTTTAATTAAACTATGAAAGCTCGTTAGTAGCTCATATCATTCAGAGTAGTACTATGTAGTAGTAGTATGAGTAGTAGAGTAGAGTAGAGTAGAGCAGAGTAGAGTAGAGTAGTAGTATGTCACTTTCCTTACTGAACATAATAGGCAGCCGAAAGTTTTCTGATTTATATGATTTGTGTTTCTCAGTATAAGATGTTTTTTATGCAATGGATCATCATTCGAACTTTGAATCTTCGAAAAAATAACTGAACCAATAAATAGTAAAAGCATATTTTTTGTGCAAGATAATATATTTTTATTGCATTTTATTGTCATCTACAAGCTGTATTTCCATCTCCTTCTATAACCTCAGTCGAATTTCAAAAAATATACTTTTCAATTGCAATGTATTCAATTTTTCAAACATCCAACAAAGACAACAATTACGCCTATATTTGGCTTGTACTTAGAATTACGCGATCTATTTTACTTCATTTTATTGCCTAATATTGTATTCTTCTATACACAGCATTTAGTAACGTCCTTCTCTTTTCATAAACTTGGGAGACTAGTCGAATGAAGGGGAAATCATAGATTATTATCTGCTGTGATTACGTGATCAAACTTCATTAGGCGCTGCATTTCGCGAATGGATTAAGGCAATCAAATTCAAAATAGCTTAATAATATCTGCCGCGTCATTAATCATCCTGAATTATCTTCACCTTCAGTTTCCTATTCAGTCGCTAATGATTTTCCAATTTTCTTTAATTATTATCTGGCGGTGCTAGTGAATAAACTCGAGGTCTATTCAGGTCAAGTGGCGACCGGGGAGGAAATAAGTTGGCTCCTTTGGCGCGATAGGACGGTCACGTTCAACATCCGAAGACTAACTTAGTGAAGTTGATTGTCAATAATTGAACCGATACCTGTGCTTGCCTTCTTTTCAGAGGCAACCATTTTTTCTCTTAAGAGCTTCCTGTTTTCAAGTCACGTTTCACTTGAAGAAAGGACCGTGACCGTTATACTGTTTTAATGTGTAAGAGACTCTCTTTAGAGAAAAGTTTCTTTCAGCAAAGTACAGCGACGACCAGATTAGACCTCAAGTATGTGCAGAGGCAAGGAGGCGGCAAGCACTACTCGCTCTACTCGGCAAACACATGCCACTTGTCCTGCCAGCGCTCTCTGCCCTGCTCTGCTCCACTCAAACGTGGATTTTCCAGTACAAAGCACACCTTGAAAGCTTCACCTTTTGTCTCTGACACTTCCAACTCCTCTTATATTTGTCGTTTACAAAGTAGCCTGCCTGCTATCTAAAGAGATGACTCATCTAGACAACGCCATACTGGATCTGGATCCCTTTGAAATGTCGAAATAATTACTACCTTATATATCTTTGCAGGCTTGGAAATATGATCTAATTATATTCATAGCTATCGGATCGAATATCTCTCTTATTCAGATTTTTTTGAAAAAAAAAATCATGTCCAATTTTTAATTAGATGGAGCGACCGTTGAATTCAATAGAATTATTGGGGGGAAAAATTCAGAGTGTTCTACTGGGAGCCGAGTTCACTCTGAACAAAAGGCTTAGGCTAAAGACATTGAAAAGTTGTGACCATAAAGTCTACTTTATTTATGTACTATCAAACCAGCTGCATAAAAAAGCTGTTATGCATAAGCTGTACCATAAACTACAACTGTTTTACATTGAAATGAAATGAAATTTTATTTCCCAAAATACAAAAACACAATACAATACAGTATCTTTGTATATTTTGTATGAAATTGAGTTTTCCATCCTTAGCTTGGAGGTAAATTTAATTGGTAATTTAAATTTAACGTGATTTATTAATGAAATAAATCATGAGTGATAATTTGTAATTAGCATGAACTAATCGGAAAAAGTAGAAAATATTCACAAAATAAGCTTTTTGAAAAAGTCAATAGTTGACTATAACCCCTACCCATAAATAATCAATTTAACTGAGTATATATCACTTCAATCAGCTGGAATAGCCCTACCAAAACGTAATAAAAATTTAAGAAAGGCGAATGTTAAAGATTTTTAACCGCCCTTTTTAACGTGGGTTAACGTTGGCTTTATCGAGTTTTTGTCAGGGATTAAACCCTCAAATCGTCTTAATTTTTATTTTAAATCAACCTTACTCAAATCAGACACTTCAATCATGGGGGCTAAATCTGACCCCCTGAAAATGAGAGAGATATTTTTTGAAAACCCCCTGAATATAGAACCTACATCGCTCGGCCTAGGAATAAGGAACATTCGTACAAAATTTCATGACAATCGGTCAAGGTGTGTGGCCATAATCTTGTAATATACTAAGACAGGCAGACAGACAGACGAAATGCCGAACAGTCGAGTAAAAACTGAAACCTCATTACGTTCGGTCTATAAATTACACAGTGAAAAGTCCATTCATAGCCCACTGCAGTATTGACTGATAATAGAAAGCTAATAAACATGAAATACTGAACTTCCACTAATACGGTATTTCACTTGAACATTTTAATTAATTACTTGCTGGTTTCATTTGTTCAAATACATTACAAAAATCAAATACCCTATAATAATATGGTTCAACGTGTTTCTGTGAGAATCGGTTGCCACTACCGTATTACTTAGCATTCAATTGGACGATCATGGGCCCTTGGCCTTTATAAGATAATCCTTTTGAGATTAATGTAATTTGATGATATTGGGTCTACATTCCATTAATATTATTAGACCCGAAGCTCATTCGTGTTCGGTGACTAAAGCCAAATACGGTACTCAATCCAATACAAACTCAAGTAATACGAGTATCATTCTGTATTCTCAATTACTTTGTGAATATCTAGTAGCTCAGTGGAAATATAGTAAGGCTTAGGTGGGCCCTACATTCGAATAAGCTTCTCGATTTTCACCAGCAGAGAAAGCCACAAGCACGGTATCGTATTTGGTGGTAGGCGGGTGGCAGATAGGTCCAAAAGCAAAGCAGAAGCATGCTTGGCTCTTCCCCTCACGAATTTATAGGACTCAAGGAGGGGATTAATTCAAAAACTTTCCTCGAACAGCAATTCGTTGCCGACAAAATCAAAGTTTATAGGGCACGTTAAGAATTCGGGTATGCATATGGCTATGCCCAAGTTATCCTTTAGATTACAGGAAAGATCTCATACTACTGTATCTTGTCTTCTAAAAAACACTGTCACTTCTAAGTTTTTTCCTACTTCCACTCCTTCAGACTTTAAGCTTCTCCACTTTAAGCTTCCCCCTTCTGCACCTCTTTCGTTGTCTTGTCAACCTTTTCAACTATATAGCAATATTAATAGTATTAAAATATATAATAAAACTTGAAACACTTTTAAGTGGAAATTATGACTCACGTTATGGCGTGACGGCCGTTTCACTCTGATGTTAAGAGATCGTCAGACGACCCACAGTACACTGACTCAAGGCATGAGTTTGAGGGTTATGGATGTTGGAAGTGTGAGGGGTGGGGGAATAAGTAGGCTGGAGGTTTGAAATTGGGATTATTTTGTCAATAAGGGTGTGTGAGAAGAAGTTAATTTGTCCATTTAAAATGTTGTCAGGTTGCTGTTTTGTGTATTTCTAAATTTCATATTGCTCTAAAACATTGAGTTTTTGGCTTTTGTGAGTAAAGTGCAGTGTGTCTAAATTAGTGTGAATGTATAACTGTGGCCTGTTGAAATGATGTGTTCAGCAAAATAATGTGAAATGTGTGTTTGGGTGTGTGATGGCTCTTGTGTGTTCTTTGAATCTAGTGGTGAATCCTGCCAGTGTGTCCTATTTTGTTGCAGTCGTTGCATTTCAATTTATTAATGCCAGATCTATTGAATTTGTGTTGAGGTGTTGTCTGATAATGCAGGTGTCTTTTGAGTGAGCTAGTTGTTCTGTAAGCTATCTTATATTTGAGTTTTCTGAATGATGCTGCTATTTTGTGAGTTTTGTTGAGGTATGTTAGTGCGATGAATGTATTCGAGTTGTCGTCCTGTTTGATAGTCATTGGTTTTGTTATTATTCTGTGCAGTAATTTGTCTATTAGTATGTGTTTGTAACCATTCTGTTGTGCTATGTATTTTATAATGTTTAATACTTTGTTGTAGTCTTCTTGTGACTTGTGACTAGGAATTTTTGTTAGCCGGTGGAGCATGTGATTGAAAGCAGTGTTTATGTTGGGTTGGGTGAGATGATGTGTTATGTATTACTGTCTCAGTTGTTGTGGCCTGGAGTCAATGCACTGTGGGTCGTCTGGCAAGTGGCGATGCTCTTAACATCAGAGTCAAACGGCCGTCACGCCATAACGTGAGTCATAATTTCCACTTAAAAGCGTTTTTCAAGTTTTTATTATATATTAGTGGAAACAAGATCTTCAACATCATCATATTATAATACATTGCAGTACCGGTCATTTTTATACTAATACAGTTCCATTGATATATGAAAATCGTAACAAAAAAACATTCAAATATTCTTTAGAACATCTTATTTTGCTCTCTTTCTCTATTTATTTTTATTTTTACATCTTAGTTTGCTCTCTTTCTCTATTTATCTTTATTTTTTTTAAACTCCATCGTCGAAGGAGAAGTGATAAGTTGAGGTGATTATCACTTCTGTTACCTACAAAGTCAAAGCTCACAGAAGAATCATGAGAACTGGAGGAATTGAAGAAGGAAGAAAATTGGTAGGTCATTGAAAGGGGATTAGACAGATGACGAGAACGAAAGAAAAGATTCGGGATAAAAAAATTCATAAAAGGAGAGTAATGATTTATTTCCAGCAGAGGACTAGCCAAGGCAGGACTACCATGATAAAATATGAATCTAGTAGTCTTCTTTCACATAAAAGTATATAGCAAAAGTATGATACCGAGCCTTTTTTTTGTGGATAGTGAGAGGAAATTCTTTGCTTTTCTCTACTTTTGTACTTCAACAAATGTGGAAATGGTTATTTCAAGTTATATAATTTGTAATTATAAGTTTAATCAAATATTATAAATTCGATTGATGCTACAACGATGTCGATCGTACTCTATAATGAAGAAAGAAAAACGTTGAAATAATAACTTTATTACAAAAATACATGCGTAACATGCACTGAACTGTAATGAAAAATAATTCTTAAACTAACGCTTTTCTCTTGAAGTTCATAGTGAAATAGATAAATCACAGCAAGAATCCTATACAATAAAGAATGTCCATCAAAAGAACGGCGAAGGAAAACTCTACTTTCTTTATGAAGAATGAAATGTTTTTATTCTATTACGGGCTGGGAAGAATTTGTAAACTGATAATAGTCAAATACTCCTCAAACTTTTCCGAACAAATCAATGTTGCGTTTGACAACATTTTTGTGTTGTATCCAATCTTTTTAGTAGACAAATTTCTACAATACTCGATTGATGCGCAACGTTTACAAAAGATAATTATTTCATAAATTAGATAACATCCTCACGCTCCCTCCGAATCCAGACTTGGCTTTAGCTTCATCAATAATTACTTTTGCGGCTATTAAATCTGTGTAGGCGAGTGCGGCTGTGGCCGAGGCGGCGAGCCATTTTTCGCGTTGCCCGTCATATTTTAGAGCGTCCACCGACATTTGAAGGGAAAGAGGCCAAGATTGATGAGGCCTGTCCTGGACTGATGCTGCTTCTGCTGCCGCCGCTTTGCTTTTCGACTTTGAAAAATCGCTCATGACATTAACACCGGTGGAAAGTAGCTGATTGCACTACGAAAAAGTTTCCACACCGGAACAAGTGGAAAGTTCAGCCGGAATTCATTCCACTAACTAGCCTACTAGTTACTAGCCTAACTAGCTCACTTCAAAAGTCTTATCTTTGTTGAATAATTATTTAAATATTTTTTCCACCAATTTCAAAACGCTGAAACCTTTCTGTGAACGCTCCAAATAACGCAAGTAGTTTCTCGGTTAGGTTCAAAATCAGTGGCGTACCGATAATGGAGCGAGTGGAGCAGTCGCTCCAGGGCGCAAGGCTCTGAGGGGCGCACCGTTGTTGAGAGAAAATTGCCTTTTACTTACAAAAAATGTATTACTATAATGAAGGCCAAAAGGGGAAAATGCAACACAATTTTAAAAAACCTTATGTAGTCTATACATCGTTGCGCATTACTAAAAGGAACATTCATGTCAAATGAATGAAATCGGTTCATTGAATGAAAGAAATCGGTTCAATGAATGAAAGAAATTGGTTCATGAGTTTAGCCGTAAATGCTTTACTAACAGACAGAATGCAAAACGGTCGAATCAAAAGTAGTGAATAGTCTAAAGTAGCAAAGCCAAAACAATTTATATTGGGTGACAAAAGGTATAACAATTTCAAGTAATTGAATGAAGACTGAATTTATTCTGAAAAAATAAATCCACTAGAAGTTCAATGGTTTTTATATTAACAAGAACAGGACTGAAATACTTCACTTTTGAATCCTACTTCCAAAATAAAAGACAATTTTTATAGGAATGACAAAATTCTAGAAAAATAACTGCAAATAAATTGATAGAAAAATGAAAAAAAAAATCAAAAACAAGATGTTTGGAAATTGATTAAAGTAGAATCTGGCCTGGCAAAAAATCCTTCATCGGAGATTCGCATCTCTGACAAATACGGTGTAGTTAGAGGCGAGATTCTTTAAATGATCACTATATTAAAAACAGTCCAATCGGGTGGTTGAGTGTGAGACCGATATTTTTTTGTTGGGGGGGGGGGGGGGGGCATCGTAAGACACTTCCGCTCCAGGGCGCTTGAAACCTCGGTACGCCACTGTTCAAAATTCTTATCGATTGCAATTTCTAACCAGTAAAAGTATTCAACCCCGAATTTTTCGAACAACATTGAAAAAAACTATCCGTGTTTAATAGGAGTAAAATCTATTTTGCGGGAGATACCCCAAAAGAATTCTGATTTCAGTTCTGGCTTGAAAGATTTTTTCCCTATTACCTTTAGCTAAGCTTTCTTTAAAAATTGAGAAGCTCCTACATATAATGTCTAGCGATAAATCTGTAATAACTTATCTCTCACCCCTGAAATCGATTTAAAGATTGTTTGGAAAGAAAGAGTTTTTCTGAAAATTTGAATGGCCTGGAAGTATCAATTATGAAGACATTCAACATTGGACTACGAAGGAAGTTGAATGTAATATAACTTGTGTAAATGACAACTGAATTCAAGCAACTTTGGAGAAGAATAGACGAGACAATAATTTTAGAAAATATTTAGTAATAGTTCGCTCAAATAAAATTTAATAAATTTTTGCTCCTTTTACCGGGCCTGCCCGGTATTACATGAAAACATTGTGCTTTATTCAGACAATGTCTAAATGAGAAAGCTCCCTATCTTTTCTCTTAGGAACATTATTCATGATTTCCAAACTGAATCACCTGAATATGCAGGTTTAAATTAGACTGTAACTAAGACTGTAACTTTAAATTTCACTGTAACTAAGCCTATACAGTGTATGTTCCTAGAACACAGTCATCAGAAGACATTGAAGCTATTGCGGTTTCAATTGAGTTTATCACGTTCTAGCATCCGTGTCAATCAGGTGGAAATCTCAGTCCTACAATAGCTTGTGAATTAATCTAAATTTAGAAGCGCTTTAAGCAGTAAATATTTAAGTGATGTGACAAGATATAACATGCCATTGGATCGTGAAATTGGATAAATTTCTCCAAGTTTTCTTCGCATGTCATAATCAGTTAGGTTTATCAATGGAGACTGTTATGATGATAATTATCTGCAGGCCTGGAGCTGATGGTTTATAATGAAACCAGGAAACACCGTTATGCTCCAATATAATTATTATTTGCACATAGGTCTACAATAATCCAAATTGGTGCGGTAGAATTCCATGGACATGGAATGTTGGATTACAATGTTCAATTTGGGTTGGCTCAACCCCCGGCAAGTGCAGATTACCTAGAATGCGTAGACTACATTGGCAATATTTAAGTAAGTTACTCTTTTTGGTTTTAGAATTTAGAAAAACAACAAAAATGCTGAAATTACAGAATTGGCTATTTCTTTGTCTATTCTATTCGTAGGATATCATGCAAGTAATTTAAAATACTCATATCCTGCCAATTCTTTGATAAAATGTTTTAAAAGAAAATTACTGATAGAAACAAGACGGCAGGCGGATATTAAAAATATATTCCATGTAAATAAGAAGACATTGTCGACAAAAATGATAAACTTGGAAAGAAAAAAGTTACTAGCATCGTATTGTCACAATTGTAGTTGTTTCTTCACATAAATTGTATTAAGTTAGTCTTTTAGATGAATAAATCTACCAATGAAGTCAAGTACACATTCTCCTACCATATTGAAGGTGAAAAATTGATGATCACATTTCAAATAATACAGATGTTGTCACAACCACTAAATTAATTAACATTAGAGAGAAGAGTTTCGACAGTCACGTCATTTTCAATCTATCAAACTAGCTAGATTTTAAAAAATCTGATTATCTTAAGAAATTTTTTTTCTCCACCTCAGTTATAAAAAAGACTCTTCTCTGCTGTAAAATCACTGTCCGGTGGTTCGGAACCCACCTTAAACTGTAGGTCCAACTCATCAATCACCATCATCCAATTCATCACCACGCATAGATCTTAGACCTTCATCGTCAAAAAAAATCTCCTTATTACCATACTTTATTATGTATGCCTTTGGTTTGCTGCAGCAAACCATTCTTTTAAAAACTCTACTCACTAGTCACTACGCGTGTGCGAGCTGCAAAATTTCCTTCTCAGTGTTTCTATCTCCTTAAATTAGTTATTAAAATATCTCAGAAATGCATTTTTAAATTTGGCAAGAAATGCAATAAGGTCCACCAATCAAATAATTGACTAAACTAAAACTAAACAGCTAATATTTCAGACAGTTCCAGGAATTGAGAAAGTATCTATCCAATCCTAAATTAACGAATGAAAGAGACAAAAGATATACTATTATTCTGAATTTTTTATTCACAGTGTTAAAAATTTAACGTGACTCAAATTCACTCTCTATATTCAACTCTCTATTCTGTCTTCTAGGCTGTAGTATTAGTAGGATACACTTCAAACAGGGATTATCATTCAAGTGTCTTCATTAGTGAATTTGTAAGAAGAGGTAGGCTACATAAATAACTTTAATCCGAGCAATAAAAACCCAACACATTTCGATCCATCTTATGAATTAAACATAATACAGTGTAATGGGGATCACCGGTGTCCAACTGCATAGATAAATTGGAATTACAATTGAGCTGAAAGTGGAATCCCTAATCAGGGAGCCTCTTTCAGTAACAGCTGCCAGGCATTACACAGAATAATAACGAGAAACAGAACTTTCCAAACGAGGTCATTAGAGAATCATAAGTGCAGGCGCCAATGAGAATTGAATAGTTCTATAGCGTGAGAAAACGTTGTGTGGTTAGAACGTATTATTAGAATTGAATCAGTAATTTCGATTCAAATGCAATAATTATAATCGTTACTGCTTGGTTGGTATCAATAAGTAATTGTTGAACTACTAATTAACAAGTTTGTAAATTTTAATCAAAGATTCTGTTTATAGTTCAAGGAGAATATTCTGAACATTAATGAATAAAAAAATTAAAAAATCACTGAAACAATGACTCATTTTTTAAAAGTGAATCCAACGATTTGCAGTCAAATTTTTATTAAGAATGAGTAGTATTTTACTTACTCTGTAGGCTGAACGTTTTCGAGTTGTTAAAAGATGGATTTTTACAACTCGAAAACGTTCGGCCTACAAAGTAAGTAAAATACTACTTATTCTTAATAAAAATTTGACTGCAAATCGTTGAATTCACTTTAAAAAAATGTGTCATTGTTTCAGTAATTTTTATATTTTTATTCATTAATGTTCAGAATATTCTCCTCGAACATCAAGGCATTGAAGATGGATTTTAACAACTCGAAAACGTTCGGCCTACAGAGTAAGTAAAATACTACTTATTCTTAATGAAAATTTGACTGCAAGTCGTTGAATTCACTTAAAAAGTTAATATTAACAACGCAGTTCGTCATGGAACAAGAAATCCAGGAACTAATTTTCATATCGTTTTGAACCAAGTGATCCAATTGATTAGTTTCAAACTACTGTACTAATACTTTGTTTTCTATTACTGTGTAATAAAAAATTACCTTTACTTATATATAACCATGAACTATTAGCTTGTTTATGGGTATCAATATGACTGACTAATCTCAACTACATCTTCTATTCACCCCTATCTCTAAGTCCCTAATTTTAGTAGGGACTAAACTTAAAGTAGAAAACGTATAGTAGAACCTAATTTATAGTAGAAAATTTTGAAAAAGTAGAAATTTGATACTATACAAACAAGTTGAAAACAGAACGTTTGACTTTGTTGTAACCTTTTAACTAATAAAACGAATTGATTCACTTCTAATGAATTGAAACTATCCACCAATCACGTTTTTTTTTACTCTTCTTCTATTACTATAGGGGGATAGATAGTTATCTATCTGTGGTACTCACAATGTTTGAATAGCATATGAATCAAAGACTGAAAGACCATTATAAAGGTTGATAATTTGAAATTTTATTTTTATTTTATGATGATAATTATTGTATTCAGCTGATTTACAATCAATAAGAATGAGATATTACGTTTTCCGGTGGCGTGGGACGATTTTATGTAGTGGAGTGGAGGAATTAACCTCAGATCAACCACCTAACTTATTGTTAATTATTTATTATCCAACTACTAGCAATTGACTATTATTGAATGGATAGGAATTTATACAGCATTATTCAACTGAGTGGCATTAGATACTCAGATTCCCACCAGCCTGAAATACTATGCTATCCAATCTTCGAGTTTTCAGATATTGATACTAAATTCCAATTTCCATCCTGTATTGATTGAACAATCTGCTGCTAATGCTGTGAAAATGGCATATACCTACTCCAGCTTAGAGGATGGGCCCACGCTAGACCCACCAATAACCAACCAGAATTACGGTTTCGTAACCATAATCAGTCTTTACGTCCATTTCCTCTCAGCAAATAGGACACGACCGTATCGTAAAATTAAGCCAGCTATTTTTTAGCGACAGGTCACCGGATACACAGTGCATATAAACGCAAGCCGTTTGTTGCAATGTTGATACACTTAATGCTGCAGTGCCAATAAATGGTTGGGCTCCATGCACGTTGCTTTATTCTAGGGGTACGAAGTTGAAATGTTGTCCCTGAATATGGAGGGGGGGGGGGGGGAGCTTTTAGGGATAGGAGAGGGGTTGAAGCAGAACGGTTACAGAGACCAGTTCATACGCAGAGCCCAGGACCGAGGACCGGATAGGCTTTTCTCGCCACAACTGCAGTCGATATATCAAATTAATAGCGCGATAGGTTGAGCTGCGCTATATCAATCATTTGATACTTATTTATTACCCTAAAAATCGATACGCCGTGGAAGCTTACTATTGAGTTTGAATCCTTCTTTGCCCGCTAACAAGCTGTGTCTTCTTCAATAATTCTTCACTGGTATTCTCGTTTCGCCAATACCAGTAACGCTCCTTCTCTTTTCAAGCTTAACCATTAATCAGGCTTTCGCGTTCATTCTTTTCACCCTTTCTGTGCAATATACTTTCTCATACTGATAAAATCTGTCACTCACCTATCTCTGGATAAAAGTTATTCACATTCACATGGCCAAGAGGTTTTGATATACCATTACTCACATTACTCTATTATAGTAGTTGCAAAAATGAATCCTTCTATTTCATTCAATTTATTTATTTAATACATATACTATATCAGTTTTTCTGAACAATGTACTGATATTCAAATTAGTTTAGTATGATATTTCAATGGAAGAAATTGGAATGAACTATTCACGAGGCTACAAATAGGAAAAATCAGGATCTCTTTTTGATTTCCTTTCACTTTTCTTATTATGATAAACACTTCAATGCATTATTATGAGTTTTGTTCATTTTTGACACAATTAGGTGTCAATCATTCAACTGGTAGGCTACTATTTTTCAATAATTATAACCCTTTAGTTAATCGTTTCTAGAATGTAAAGAGCAATTAATATAAAAATATAATGTATTTCGAATGCTTATAATAAGTGATATTATTGTAATTGAAAAGCCTAATTAAATGAGAAAAACTATTTATTTGAAAATCTAAATTAGATAATAAGTATAGCCTATCACTGCAATTATCCAGCTGACTCTTGAAGATCCACAAGATAGAGGTAACTGGAAGTTATGATACGAGAAACGGTATCACTCTATAATTATTAGAGACCTCACTTGATAAGTTTTGGCAGGACTATATTATTGCAATAAGCTTCATGTATAAGCTGCTTTTAAATTATTAGCGTTAGCAGGCTACATTATAAAAAATAATAATGTGAAGTGTAGCTATAATCGTCTCCCATACAATTAAAATGAATACCCTTTCCATTGGTATTCGTTCTGCCTATGTGCCTAAACTCTGAGGTTATTATTCCTTCAGTTTCTTGCACTAGCACCAGGTGACATGTCCGTTCCTATCTGCGTTTCCTTTTCATTTGAAGTAGAGCAAGAAGTGCCTATTCCTTTATAAAAGCTAGTGAAAAATTACATAAAAAAGACTAGATTTTTGGGGCGACTATTGAACAATGAGCTCCACCCTTGAATAAGCGGTCCACTCTACAAGCGCACACACAACCTCATCTATATAGAAGAGAAAAAAGGTCTGTAAGTACCAATTGTGCACAACCTCTACTTTTATACGCATAAAAAAAGGTCACACCGAGTAGTGTAGATTAGAATCAGACCCGCATTACTCCGTGATAGCATAACGAGGCGAAATACATTGCTCCATGGACAGCCGGCCTGAGATTTCCTTTGTAGTCGTTCACACATGCGGAGAAATCGGATATTGGAGACGACGAAGTGCGAACTGTGTATTAATTCAGAAGCCCCACGGTTTCAAGACATGCCTTGCATTCAAACCGGTCGTAGGGGCTTTATTTCTATGGTGCACTCGCTATTACTACGTGCTATCGTGTCGATTCATACCCTCAAATGGATCCCATAACTGGTAGTTCTCTGGTTGTTATCAAACAAAAAGTTTGAAAGCAAGAAATGGAATATGTCCACGCAAAATATATGCTTGATAACTCCCTAGTTCGTATAATATGTAAATATCCCATCCCAATGTAATGTATTTGCATATTGACAGTATATGCGACGTGCATTTTTTTCTGACGGTGTAGACCAACTGACCTTAAACCTTTGTGTAAGGACGGTTAGTAGTACAAAAAACTCAATGAGAATTCACTGTTGATTGTTTTTGAGACCAATCTACTTTTTAGGTTTGACATTTTTTCGTAAGGAACGGGTGATGACTACCTTCCACCTACCCTTTACAGGACTAACTTTGAAAGTGGAAAATTCTAACGAGTACACAAGTATTTCATGACAATGACGTAAGGTAAAGTGCAAGTCAACACGAATTTCAAAAGCATTCATTTTAAAGCTCAGAGCTAAGTCCACATGCAACAGCACTTATAGATGATGAGAATTTTTAACGAGAGCACGTCATTTTCAACGGAGCTACACTTGACTTAAATACTAATTTAAAACTGCAGATGTTTGAAGTTTAAAAATTCCATCAATCATATAAAAACATTCAAGTACAATTTTAATAGTTGAAATGAAAAGTTTAACAAGAACCTTTTGTTTTATTTAATTCATGATTTGTGTGAAATATTGATACCAAGCAGTTACAATGCTTGTAAGTGTGTAGCTTCCACTATTTCATAGTAGGTTGAGCATTTCATAGAACATAGATCACAGATTTATTCACTGTACTATAATATAATTAAATATATTTATAAAAAATTACGTCTCCAAACGTCGTACTTTGTCTCCACGACCGGTTTCAACGTTCAAAGCGTCATCTTCATGTGGAAATCCTCAGTCTAAGTTGACTGTCAGTATTACCAATCCAGGAATGAGGATGGCAGTTGCACTGCTGAATAATAATACAATTGTATTATTTTAATAGTAGTAATATATTGTATTTTATTTCATAAACTAAGAAGGTTTTTGGTTATTTTATGAGGAGATTTCATTCAATATTATGCTTGTAATCATGTGAAGAATTTTTCAAACTTCTGTAATGTATCACGTGGCCTATGTTAGAAGGGAAAGAGAAGGGAGGGAGTTAAGAAACAAATCCATGTTGGGCTTGTTGAGAGACAAAATTGGGACACGTTGTCCTTCCCAGTAACCCCAAGAGAGACATTAATAGAGACTGATGAATATTCGCTCAAAACTAAAGCATTATCCTAGCCCAAAACCAGTGAAGGAATATTCAGAGTTCAACAGTTGTTGAAGTCTAGGAAACCGCTGATAGATATGGAAAGTTCACAGATTAATGCTGACGCTATTAGCAATACTAATATGGCTGTATTTAGTCTGTCGATATCTAACATAGTTTATGTAAACCACCCACAATAAAGCCATTAGCTTTCCGGTCTTGGGATGGATTAGGCTATCAACGTTTGGAGAGATTAGGACCGCTTTTATTACAGTAGTGCTGTTTGCTTTGAGCAGAGCTGTGGCTAGCTGGCTCCGTTCAAATAGGCTACGCAGCTGATAAAACTCCCACTTTGAAAATCGGAAGAAACGAGCACATGGTTATGACGATGGATCACGCGAAGTTCATTTAGTCGCCTGCAATTGGATTCGGGAGAGAGTTGAATTGTAAAATAAACGTTAAAACGCTAACTATATTGTTGCTTTTTAACAACGATTAATTTTCCTTTTCCAACTCGATGAAGGCTATAATCAAAGAGACTATAAATTAAAATTCCAATATTTATTCTTAAACAATATAATTGCTCCAGATCTTCAGATGCTCGTAACGGTGTCGTAGTAGTTCGCCCGAGTAGCAATTCGTCCGATGGTCAGGTTTCAGGTAGTTTTGGGGTCAGGTAGTTTGGGGTCATATACCTGAAGTAGTAGAATTTCGTCAGACAAAACTTTTGACAAATAACAACAACAACAAGATCTGTTGAAGGACACAACTGTCAACCCCTGTAATCAACCAACAGTATGCATGTAATCAACCGAATAGTATGTAATATAAGTATTATATAGTTCTAAGAGTATAAGTCTATATAGTATAGTATAATTAGTATAGTATTTATATATAGTTCTATATCATTCTGCTATATTTAGAGATCATTATTGAAAACTAAAGAGCCCTTCATTTCAGTATCTACATTGAAAAACGATAATGTCTGCATACCTGAATAATGTATACTTGTGTTTGGGGATGGTAGTATTTTAGCAATGTTATATTCACTTGCTCTATGTTGTTCAATGGCAAATTAGCTTGATCTATGTTGATTTATGCATCAAAGTACTGAATGTAATGAGGTGGTTCAGTCACATCGAGTCTTGTTAGCCACCCAGGGAAGGTTTGGTTAGGCGCGCAATGCGGCACTGTGTTTGGGGCGGTAGTGTTTTGGAAAAGTTATGTTCACATGATTTATAACTTTTTATGGTTTTTAGGAAGTGTGAATACCTGGTAAATGAACAAATAATAGAAGGGTTTCTAAATTCGAGTAGAAGAATCAAGGATCGGACGAATTGCTACTCGTTATAGTAATGTTAAAAAACCCGCATCGGGCGAAATGCTACTTTTTCCAGGAATTTGGGTGCCGGACGAATAATACTCGGAAGAACTACTACAGAACCCTAGTAACCGATCCAGCAAGCCGAACGGCTGAACCTGTATTGCTCTACAACTGAACTTGACCAATCCAAGAAATAGGCTTTAGGATAATATTAAATGAGATGTCCGTTGGAATACATAGGATGTATTTAGAATAACACGAACACAAGATAGGATATAGATGATGAATGGATCTGTAGAGTTCAGTCTTGACTGGGGGACTGCTTGATATACAGGAAACTATGCAAACTAAGCAGAGTATATGGTCGATACATGTTATAGGAATAGAAAGATTAAACAGATCCTGGGAGCTACACCATATGGGCATATACCCAGAGGGAGGTCTAGCACAACACAACCGATCTATAAATAGGGGAGGGTTCAAAGAATGGAAGAAAGGGTACTGAGAAGGAAGAAAGGGTCAAGAATGGTCAAAGATAAAGGATGCACCTCCGATTGAAAGGAAGAAGCTTTGGATGAAGAACATGGAAAAACATTCCGAGATATTGAAGGGAGAGAAATGAAGAAATTAATTGAATAGCGCAGCTATTCAGAGGGTGAGACCTCACACCAGGGTTTCAAGTTTCAGAAAGTAGGGACAAAGGAGGCAAATGAAAAATAGATGAGAGAATAATAATTTTTTTCAAGACATACGAAGTATTGAAGCATTGAAGACATATTAAAGAATATCGTATTTTAATTGAAAAATCAACAAAATTATTGTTTTATTACTCATCATTACTTGAGTTGGAGAAGATTTAAAAGTGATACAGGTCATTGATACTGCAGTATTACTACAGGACATTGATACAAAGTGATACTGGTTCCACAAAATGTCAATTTATCAATAAATTCTGCAAAATACCATGGAAATAACAACTTAAAAATGAAAACTTAATGAAACATGACATTTAAAAAAATAAAAAATGAAAAATCAATATGCTGAATGCTATTTCTGTATATTGAATTTATTTTTTGGAAGCTGGAACAAAATAATTCAGATTAAATTCTCCTTTTCATAACATGCCCATTAATTGGATTTTTCATATGGCTTGCTTCTGTAGGAAAAAAATTACTACAATTATTTTAGTAGGTAAGAAAATTATACTATTACGAAAGTTGACGTTTATTAAAAAATTGCAGCATTAACATTTCAGATTTTCAGACCACCCGAATATATTAAAAAAGTTGTGATATGATACACTCTTCCAGCTGCTTCAACTGGCCCTTATCTTATACCATCAGCCTCTTACTATAATGCTCTGCTTTTACCACTTGTACCGCTTGGTCTGTAATTTGAAACAAGATATCCATTTTTTATTTGTAGGCACAGTCTCTGACATGGTAGAGGATTTCATTTCATGTGTCACACGCATGCTTGCGAGTGCGCTACGGCGTCAGCTGGTCGTTTCATTGACTTGGACCGCTGGCTAAAGACAGCACAAAAATGTTGATTCTAATCATTGACTTGTAAATCGGATTTTCAATTAATAACATTACGACAAATCCATATCACTTATCAGCCCTTCAATTCAACATAAATGTATGTCCATTCTTCAGCTTATATTCTCAACTTATATTCAACTCAATTAAATTCGAGTTCTGTAAGAGAACTATTGGAATCAAAATTTTAAAAAATTATACATTGTAGTTTGCAAATACTGAAATTTCATTATTCATTGGATAATATAGGAGTCCCACTCAATTGTCTCCGGGCTCTCGTCATGTGAGTCATAGATGAAATTAACAATTTTATGCATTATTGAAAATATATATGAGGTTTCATCAACAAAATTATTAATATTATACTACTCATCATAACCTGAGTTTAGAAGATTTAAAAGTGATACTGGTCATCAAGAGTCCACAAAATGTCAATTTATCAATAAATTCTGCAAAATTCCATGGAAATAGCAACTTAAAAATGAAAACTTGATGAAACATGATATTTTGATCGAAATTGTATCACATGATGAGATGATTTGATTTTAGTTGAGTGATTATGGTCTGAATAAAAGAAGTTCAGCCCTCCGCTGGCGGCAAATGAGCGTTGTTATAAATAATGCTTAAAATAGGGAAAGGGTTATAGCGTAAGGATAAATAGGAAATTTAACTTTTTAAATACAATGAGTCACGAAAATATATTTTTTCCCCAAATATTATTTCCGCCTTTTCGCCGGCGAATACAGAAAGAGCTCATATTTCAACGCTCAATATAGCCTACTTTATTCCGATCTTAGAGTATTTTTACAGCATTAATTCTATTTATCTCTATAAGATTGGTATTCGATAAGTGTTCTTTAATAGAAGCCTATACAGCTAGGAATACATCCAAGAAATTTCAGAAATAGTTTTATAAAATGATAATTGAACCAAAATTGATATAAAATTAGTTATGAAAAATCTGATAATTACAAAAAAATGAGATTGAATATTAAAGAGAAAAAAAAAACAAAATGAGGCACGTTGATCAGAAAACCGTCATTGAAAATCAGGATGAAGATTTGATCTTCTAATTAAAAAATGAACTGAAATTCAATATGATTTGTCAGAGCAGTACACTTGTTTCAAGGAATAATTATAATTAATTCCATCAACTATTCAATAATAAAAATATTTTCAAGCGGTTGAGCAAAAGTTTAAAATTTTGAAATCAGTCAATAAAACTCGTCTTGGAATATAATAAATTGTCATCAATATTAATATTCAAAATAATCAATTCAAATTTATGACTATGCTTAATCTCATAAAGTGCGTGAATAAATTGTTTTCAAGTTGTATAATCCTCGATAACGGATATATTATTTACAAAGCGGTCTGGAAAACTCCAATACTAAAACAAATTACATGAACTATGACTCTCTCAATATTATTTCTTTTGTTCCTTTTTGTTATTGACTTTATTCATGTCGGTCGACCTCTGAACTTATTAAGAGTTTCGCTCAATTCTCTGCGTAATCTCGTGACTAACAGTAAAGTGAATAATGAGAGGTTGTCTCATCTCCACTATTCATCTGTGTCTGTCTAGTTACCATTATCCACGAAGAATACCTAATTTTAGTGATTTTAGAATGATGTTAGAGAGAGAGAGAGAGAGAATAATAGAGAAAGTGTGAGAGGGATAGACAAGATATACTAAGGTTATACTAAGGTTATTGAGTGGCAAGTAAACTTGCCCATGACTAATAATATTCAACCGAAATTATAAATTGAGTATTCCATAACTTCAGTCTACTTCATCATAAGAGAAGGACTCGAGATGAAACAGGCAATAACAATTCATTATAAATTATTGTATTTGCAACATAGTGAACAGAGAAAACATAAATACATATTTACTATTATTTCCAAGACTGGTCATTCATAATGTCACATACTATACCATAAGCCATACTATACCATTTAACATTATGGTAAATTTGAAAAATATTGTTGTTGCAATAAATTGCACATATAAAGGAAACTTATTTTATAGGAATTTCTTCAATAACAATCCCATGTAGCATGGGAAAGTTGGGTTCTAAAAAATATGTGTGGGTACAACAGCTCTTTTCCTATTTTATTTCCCAGATAACACATACTTTATGTCTGGTCTTCTGAAGTCTTATAATCTCAATGCAGTAACCTACATAATTAAAATTTAATTCTAACTCAACTCTGCTCGGAGTCATTTTCAAATCCTATGCATCACACTACAATAAAACATACGAAGCACGTACATGCTTACAAAATACATAATCAATAAGTGCAAATAATATGGGAATAATTTAGAAATGATTGAAGAGGGATCTGATTATTTAACTTTAAATTATTTATTTATTCACTTATTTTCAACATTAATATAATAATAATTGATGGCTGTTGTCGTTTTCAGCTGACCAATTTATAAACAAACAGATCAATTGATATATTTTGTTATCTATTAATAACACGTTTTCCTGACAGCTGGTATTGCTCGAATTCACGCTCTATTCAGTTGGAGCTAGATGGCCAGTAGTGGGGGCTGTAGTGAGACTGCGCCTTGAGCGTCGCTAGTCGTTTGGTGGGGGAAGTGAGAACGGCAGACGCTGTTGGACTTCAGTCGAGGCGAGCTAGTCGCGTAAGTTAGATGTGAAACGTGAGAGTGCTGTTGTTGATCAAGAGTGCTGTGAGTGCGAATGTGTGTGCTGCTGATAGTGTTCAAGTATAAAAAGTTTGTGAATTGAAAATAGGTGCAAACAAGGATGGCGGCCATTACGGCTGTAGGGTATGGCGAGTACGAGAGGGCGCCGCCCCACAGGACGACGACAGTCCAGAGGTCTGTGCAGCCTCCGATGCCACAGCATAAGGATTACAGCAGGCCGCTGCACGTGGACTGCAGCGTGGAGTACGAGCTGCCCAACGCTGCTAAACCACCAGCCGGAGGCCGCAGTGAACCGCTGCTCATGATCCACCCTTGTTACTACAGGAGAGCGGAGAGCCAGCGGCGGAGTCCCTTTGTCAACAACCTTCCGCCGCCTCCAGCTGGTCGGCCTTCTATTGCCGCCCCTGCTGCACCACCTCTTGCTGCCCCTGCGGCACCGGCCCATTACCCCACCCAAGTTCGCTATGCCGATCCTCGGCAAGCGTCAGTGGCGCCGCCTCCGAAACTGTGTCCCAGCATGATGGATTCGGGCCGGTGGACGACCAGCATAGAACACAGTCCTATGGACCCTTCCAGACTGCAGCCGCCCCCACCTCCTGCCACCTGCCATGGCAGCGTGGACAGCGGAGTCGGCACACCGTGCAGCGCTATCTCAGCTGCCACTGCACCTGTCGACGACAAAATCAACCTTCCAGGTAATTGATAACATTATCATTCACGTACACCACTCATTTGCGCTCTTGCACCGGCTCATCCTTACCTGTTTTGGTTGTTTTCCTATGTTACTATTCATCCCACCTGGCTTATGCAAGTCACTGTTTTGTCTTTGTCATGTTGAGAAACAAAGTTCCATGGAAAGCGTTCTACCTTCAACCACGTGTGAAATACTCTTTATGTGTTCAATATCAAACATTATTCTACGTAGAATATAAAATTACTTTTTTCCGATGACCTATATGCAGTTTGATGTGATAATTGAGATTGCACTGATACATCTTAAGAATACCCAGATTAGTCAATGCATTATTGCACGGGTGAAGTAGGCGATAGGTGATAAAATAATTGGATGTGGAAGATAGATTTTAAATGAATTGGTGTAATTTACAAGTTTCATTGGAGAATTACGAATTTTCGACGTGAAAACTTCGGATTTTCATTTATATTTGAAATATTTTAAAAACCGGCTCCTACCTTGAGAGGAGTCTGAATTCATTTTCCCGAGCATAGACTTTTCAAGAAATCTCTTGTTTTCAAACTTGTTTTCCCAGCTAGTGTAGCTCTCTGAAAGCGTTAAGTGTTATACTGATAATGCTGTACCGGTATTGGGAATTATTTTGTTACACTTTGAACACTAGGAAAATTAAAGAATTTTGAAAATGTGAAATAGAAATCAAATTTAAAAAAAAAATACTAGAAGTTCAGTTACAACTTTGGGTAGTTTCTTCATTAATAACTGCTTGAAACGGTTTCCATAAAGTTTTCAAGCGTAATTAATAAATGGATTTCGCTAAGCTTTTTCAACATTAGACTGGGTTTAGAACTTATGACTAACCAGTATGACAATCAATGTTTAATGGCAAGGTAGCATAGAATAACAGAATAGTGTTCACTAAATTTGTTTCAAAGAGGGTAGTTCTAACTGGAAAACGTGAAAATGATTAATTTCCATTTCTGCCAACCGATATCGCAAGTCTTTTTGGCTTTTAGTAACTTACTATACTGTATGTAGTTGCTTGTCGTCATTTTTATGGGTGTAGTTCTGAAAAACACTGAATGAAGGTCTACCCATAAAATTTTACAATATCCATAAAAACGAGAATAGATCTTAGATCTTATTAGATTAGCCATTAGATATCATCTTTAGCTATCATAAGTATTGGTTAATTTCATTGAGTAAAAATCCTAAATATCAGATTTAATCATGGAATCCACATCTTCGTCTGTTGTTGAATGACGTTTTTAAATTTCAGTGTCACAATAAACTAGGATGACTAAATGAGAGTTTGTTTATTACCCAGAAATATGATTAAAGTACAGTTAATTATCACAGCAAACTTATCAATTACTCCGAGAATATCGATGGATCTTTAAATTTATACATATTGTTAATTTTAAAACTGTGATTGGAAGTTTGAGGCTACGGGCGCCTGTTTCTCCGGGTTATTTCTCCGATTTTATCGTCATCTTTAGTGTTTTGTGTTTTGTGACGAACATCTGGCCTGTGAACTAAGCATTGTGAGCATTGTCTGTTCATGCAAACGGGTCGGGGGAGATCATCCACCGATATCACAATTCAGCAGCAAGTATTCTTTACTCACAAACAACAAGTAGTTTCCATCGTTCAGGCAGATAATGCGGTTATTTTCCTGTGGAAATGTACAGCGTTTATGCATTAGAACGCCTATACTGGTCGAGCGGGGCTGCTTCAAACAACAAAAAGCTATTGAATAAACCATGGCCTGTCTTTTTCCTGTTTGCATGACACTGGTCATTAGAATGAAGAAAGTGTATCAGTGTTGAACCTCTAGGTCGGCTTTTTACGCCAGTCCACCAAAACTTGTTTAATAAATTTCAAAGCTCAACTTGTAATAAATATGTCTTATCCGTCTCCCACTCTCTCCTAATATGAGTCCAAATCTCAGTAGCTGTCTCTCTTTCGTGCACAATGTGAATACAAAACTACAATTTTGTGTCTGAGGGCCAGGCAAATGAAACTGTAGAATTGTCAGCAAATTTATTTAACGTTTCAAATTTCACTGTCATCTATCCGCCTCTCGTCGAAATAACGAGTTAAAATTCCCTCGTTTCAAGACTAACTTATTACTAGTTGTAGGACGAAAAACGTTTTATTATTATAAGCCTATGTAAGATAGATACCATCAACATGGAGACATCATTCGACTTTTTTGTTTTCTCATTTATTCTTATAATGTGACCAAGTTAATTTTAAACGTATTAGTATAAAACAAATAATATAACACTTCATTACAATCTAGAAATCTTTCATTATTGTTTTAAATGACAGTATCAATATTAATTTAGCTACTTCTAAATCTGTTATCACAATTTCGTCAATATAGGCCTACGATTATATTGTGAGAAAATACTTTGAATGCTTTTTCTACCGTACACGACTTCCTACTGGAAACATTATTGTATTGACTAGCACAAGCACAAGCATAGAGAACGGATATGAGCGAATGGCGATTTCAATTTACTATTTAATTTGAGTTAATGCGACGGATTGGAAATGTTCTGTTAAATTCAAATCATCTCACTATTATTAGTTTATATGGTATTTAATGTGGCCCACTTTGAACTTCATTCAATAGTCTAAGAGCATTTTGTCTGAATTTTCCCAATCTAATAACAATAAGAATGAATAATTTTTCTCGATAATGAATTATTTAAATAATGAATGATATATCATATTCCAAACGTGGTACTACTAAGTCCATTGTTGTTGCAATATTGTTCACAGTTGTTCAGTTGTTGCAATGTAACAATGCGCAATAGTATAAATTCAAGAAAACTCGCTTCTGAACGACACACATCTGTTCAGTCAGCTGATTTGGTCCACTCCAGTCTAGCTGCAGTCTGTGCGTACGTTCAACTTTACAAATCGATAGTATTCCCTTTTCCCCGCCTATTTCCTAACAGTCCTCCCACTTCCAGTGTATCCCTTTTCTATCCTCCCTTGCGACCCTTTCTCCTCATCCTTTAACCACCCCATCTTCTTATCCTTACTCCACCCCATATTCTCATCCGTAATCCACCCACTTTCCGTCGTTCCATTCCACCCCTCGCGTAATCACTGAGCACTGCCGAAATTTTATCACCGTTTCGCAATATCCGCTTCCTTCAAACGAATGTCTGCTTAAATCTTTTCTTGCTCAAGGTTGAATGGTCACAGATTAGCATCTTCTACAATCTGCATTGATTCTCTTTTTGCAGACAAGTTTTCAAGTGTTCAATCTCAATTAATTGGATGTCTTTGTAATGACAGACAGGGACGGATATTTCTAATTTTAATCTGCTCCCTAGTCAATAATTAAACGTATTATTTGGTTATCAGATCTTGTACTTTTGATCGCTAAAGGACAGCTTTGAATTGTAGTTATCTTCTACTAATCTGGTTGTTTGGTATAGAAGTCATAAGTAGTAATATCTGATTCATCTTTCTTCAATCCATTTTTGTCTCATTACTTACCTAATCAGTACCTTTGGTGCCTCTTATTTCAAAAAATCTTCTCCAGTACATAATTCTTTCACAAAATGCCTGCGTTCAGTACCCAGTTCACCCCTGGGAGTGTCACGAGTCGAAATTTGCGACTTTATGACCCCTTTCTTAAGTGATGGAGTTATTTGCGACACAATCTTTGTTGATTTCCCAATCAGCTGAAAATCAATTTGGATTGAAATTCACATGTTTATGCTGTTGATGTTACGTACGGAGTAAAAGCATGAAGCGTGCATGATGTTTGTGTGACTTTCAAACTATTATTTTGTCCATTGTTTCGTAGCTTTTTATTTGTTGATTCATACAAGTGTTCGAACTAGATAATCTTACTTTTTCATATGTTTTCGAGAAAAAAGGAGCATTTTAAACAGTGGAAATTCTATTTTAGGAATCATCCAGTCTCCTGAAATTTGCATATTCTTCTGTACGTTAAACGCATAAATATTTGTCACAATCGCACAGTGCTAGAAATAGTGAAATTATTGATTTGAAGGTAGTTTAGGTATAATTTTTAAAAAATTAGTAAGGCAATTTTTCGCTTTACCGACAATGGATTTTCTCGCATATCGTATATTTTCTCATAAAAATGTCAACTGTACGCAAATGTTTTGTAGACTGTAAGTACATGGCTGCATGGAAAATCCTACTTGGATAATTTGTGTACTAAAGTTCAGTCCCACATTATTCAATGGTTTTTACCAAAATTGAAAGGTTGACGCGAAAGGCAAAGAAAAGGTGAAACGCGATATAATTCAAGTAATCTTTGTCTTACACTAGAGAGTCCATATTATAATTATATTTCATTTTCAATTAGGCCGTGACGATTTAAACCGTGTAGAACGCTTATTTAGGTCATGCTAACAATATCATTAACTTAATTCATCAAAAAATAATTATAGCACAGCAAGCTCATTCGGAATTTAGAATCCCAACGAATTCAAATTACCTTGACTCATGAAAAAAAAATTATCCATAAAAAATGTTTGGATTGTTCAATTATACGATTTCCTGTTACTTAAAATTGCAAAGTAGCAGTGACTAACGGCTGAAAATTCCGCTGGTTTTTTAAAATAATTACAATCAGCCAAGCTTGTAATTATTTCAGCTATGGAAACAGTTCTGTGGTATTGAGAAGTGAAAGCAATCCCAACTCCGGATTTTCCATGAATCAATTACACAAATTTACATGCATTTATACCGGTACAATCGACCTTAATTGTAAATAGCATACGGTAGATTTTTAACGTGTTTTATTATCAATGTTCAATTATTTACGTTACCTTCTGTTTTATTAGCTTGTTACCGTCTTATCCGACTTCATATCGCATGATTGTTTGTTATTAATTATAAAATTGTAGTCTCACCTTAATGTAATTGGCACGCACACCCGTGTCAATTAAACGAAGAGAATTACGTTCATTTCAGTAATTACTCCACTCATGAAAAAAACGGACGTGCCCAAACAGGATAGGTTTAAGTTTTGCGTTCTCAGTAACGTACTCATTGTTATTGATGAGGTCTATTGCAAAGGTGGTTGCCTATTGCAAGCTGTAATTTCAGCTGACAAGTTTCGTCATAGCGTTTCATTAGAAGAAAAACATGATTCATAAGTTGATTGTTGAATGTTTGCTATTGAAGCAGTACAGTCATGATGCCATAAGAGAATAGAAGTGGTGTCATAGGATTCATTAGAGCATGTGCAAGACTTATGTACTTCCCACAATAGTTACAATGTACTCGTTATTATTTATCAATATAAAAAGTTTCTTGCGACGTTGGGTTCCCTTGTGGACTAGAATAGTGAACCTAATAGAAATCGAATTAGAATGGCAGATTAATACAGTAGGCCTGTACAGTAAATTTAGTTTTCGACAGTGCAATGCAGAATATTCTTTATAATGCATTTATTAAAACGAGAATAATTTTACTTATCCTAAACCTAAATTAGAATTTGAATTCAATGGCGAAATGGCTACGTAGCAATGTTATTTGGGTCAATTGACAAAGATGAATGAAAGTAATTCAATTGTGCTCTACTGGTGTGTGAAGAAATGTTCGGTTAAAGTCCCATACTCCTTTCCAAAATCACATTGCTGGCGGCAATAAGCATAAATTGAAGGCTAAATACTTCAAACAATAAATAATTTTTACGAATTTAATTTGTTGTAATTTGTGATTATTTACGACTTTACTAAGACGTAAAAACTGAACTATCATCATAGTGTCAATACTATATCATGATTAATATTTTTCCTTTCTTTTCCTTTTTGAGACGTGAAACTTTGTAGTGATTCTAGTTGAGCACTCACGTTTTAAAGAAACTCAGTTTTGCGTAAAAATATACGTAAAACCTATCGGACTATTACTAGAGATTACTTCTTCACTTTTTGCCTGCCTGTTCTGATGATAAAACAAATTAATACTTCGAGCACACTGACACTAGATCCTAATCCTATTTGACGTAGAAGCATCTGAAATTCAGCGTATATATTCAAATTATATTTTTTAAATACTTCTTTCAAATTAACAAATTATTAAAATACAATAGGCTACAATAGTGTTAACCTTTATATCCATAGCGATATTTTTATCTAAGTCTGTCTAAGTTGTATTCTTGAATTTTCCTGTTAAATTTAGTGGATTTAATAAAAACAGGAGTAATTTTTCCTAAAATAAGTAGCTTATTTCCCCTGAATAATACACGAAATCTTATCTTGATATTCTTACAACTGTTATCGTACTGTCAATTATTTAGACGCTCGTCTCATGTTCCGAAACCACTCGAACAAAGCTTATAACCAATGACGTTGTTGCCGTTAGTACACGAAAGTCCTGCGGTTTAGTTTCGCGTGACGAGACGATTCTCGAAATCGCTTGACTCCATCCAATTAACTTTTTCCGCTGTCTGTTTTCTTCTCAGTCTTCATCACTTCTCTCATTCCCACTGTTACTCCTATTTCTCTACTGCATGTTATGCGTAACCCGATACACAACTGTCCACTAACATCGAAGCTCGACTGTCTCCCGTTGAAATAAAATTCTTCAGGCACTCCGAAACACCGGCTATAAATTCTTACAAGTCACGCTCTCTAGGTGGTGAAAAGGAGTAGATGAAATAACAAATAAAACCAACCCAAACGGAATTCTCAAATATCCCCATCTCCAAAGGTTTAATAAGATCGACCAAGCCCCCCTTATCACTCTAAACATGCTACATTCGCAATAAAAAATCCAGAATACTACTGGCAATGAAAATTTTATAGATGTGGACGGCCGTTTCCTTCTGACGTAATTGGTCTCCGAATCCCACTTCCTTCTTTTCTCAAAGAACCACATCTTCAACACACCTTGTATCATTTATTCTTCCCACTAGAATTCCACTATATATAGTTCTCTAGGACCAGAATTATACGAAACAGCCTAGCTAATACTGCTTCTGTAGAAACCTATTGCATTAAATCATTCAATGAGTCGGCGTAGCCGAGTTGGCTTATCGCTGGTCTGATAAGCCAAAGGTCCTGGGTTCGATCCCAGTTGAGTACGAGATATTTTTCTCGAGCCACTCCCGTGTTTCGGAGGACACGTTAAGCCGTCGGTCCCGGTTGCATATAAAAAAAAGCAGTCGTTAAAAAAACGGCGAGGTGGAACTACCCGTGAGGGTCTCCCCACCAAGAAAAGCCATACGAATTTACTTACTATTCAATGATTATTCACAAACTGAAGAAAATAATATTTTTATCTATTTATAAGATTGGGTAGGTTTCTAGATCGTAAGAGAACTTGGCAATTTTTCTCTAGGACCAGAATTATACCAAACAGCCTAGCTAATACTGCTTCTGTAGTAACCTATTGCATTAAATCAATGATGATTCACAAACGGAAGACAATACTTTTTCTATTTATAAGATTGGGTAGGCTACTAGAACTTGGCAATGAATACTTCATGAATACTTCATTTCCAGTAGCAAGGTTCAAACAGTTCAAACTATGACAACATCTAAGGAACACTTTTATTATCAACATTTATTTCAGGCTATAATGTTGACTTTCAATAAGTTGTTTGCATAGATAGGTCTAGTCTATAATAGAACAAGCAATACGAATATATCAATACTATAGAGCTTTTATCTTTTTATACGATAATTCACAAAATAAAAATCGATCATAATTGCCATATTATGATAATTACTATAAAATATAAATCGAGAACAAATCGTACTTTCTATTTGGTTTTAATATTTTGAATAAATCGCTTATGGTAGACTACCATTAGCTTAATGGTGTCCACAAACGTTGAATACATTAAACAAATCACTCCCTACAGAAAAGAAAATACTATTTTCTACATTTATACTGATTCGTCATGCTGGTATTAAATGTTAGATGTTGATTTGTAATGAGAAAAACCTTTAGCAAAGCAATCCATACATATAATCTGACATCAGATATGTTATTATGATAGACGTACAATACATCTACAGCGTATGGATATGCACGTCTATCATAATAACATATCTGATGTCAGATGCTATAATGAAAAATCTCTAATAATTCAGCTGCCAGAGAATGGAGTTTCACCGGCTTCGGTGAATGGAGTTGTAGGTTTGTAATAATATAGAGCATTCAATTGTGCAGCTGTATGAGGGACGAATCTATCCTTCTTCAGTCGCTGCTTCTCTCTTGCTAGCTTTTCCCTAGACCCCTTTTGATAAGGCTTTCAATGCATCCGAAATACTTTGGAATTCTTCCCATGTAGTTCTATGCTTTCTAGGAAATGATGCGGAGAAAGATACGGCTATTACTGCTGTTTCGGTATCTTTTAGTAGGAACGCTAGATTTAAAAGAGACGACAAGAAATTAAAACCACACTTGTATAATCAGAACGCGGTCTCTGAGAGAGTGTGTTTGTGAGTGTGATTGAAATAGCGGAAGGGAAACAGTGTGAGAAGAGTTGCATGTGAAGGATCGGGATTGGACAGAGATGAGATGAGAAAATGTGAGAGAAAGCTTGATGGAAAGGGTTGTGAATTAGCCCGAAAGAGCAGTTCCCAACAGCTTTCAACTGAATTCGTAATACTGAAACGTGTTAGTAAATTGAGATTTATGTTTCGAGACGGCCGTGGAAAACTGCCTCATCTCTCTGCATCGTTCTTCTACGTTTGAATCATTTCATTGCTGCCATTAGCATACACCCCTTTCCTTTCCTTTCACCCATCCTCACCGAATCCATTAAAACAATGTTCATGCTCTACTCTCGATAAAATCCAACATTATGGCCTAACCAAATCGACTATTCATCAGAATATGGACTGTTATACTCTAATAATAGGGGACTAGACTAAAAATCGACTGATCCGGTAAATTGTTTAAATTTCAAATAAACAATTTTTTCAGAAACTGTCTGATGTTGATGTTTGAGTGTGGAACATTGTTGGGTTTGTTGGCGAAAACTTAGGTATCTTATTCCCGCTACTCAGAGCAAAATAATTTTTGTGAAGATATAATGGTGTTTTAGAAAAACTTGAAATAAATAATTTTGTGTCAGAAAACGTTTTAGTGAAATAACGGTATTTATGATTCAAGTTTGTCTCATTCTTATACATTGCATGAGAAATCTACATTAAAAATATTCAAAATTCTGTATTCTGTAACCGGAAACTATCATCTATCATGGTAATTCATTGAAACGTACTCTTTTTTTTATGAATTAGAATAAAAATGCATGATTACTTTAGATATACTTAGAAATGGTGGTCACTACTGATTACTAAACTTAATAATCATCTATAATAATAGTAATTGAAAGAAGAAAGGCAACATCGGAAAGAATGAGAGAGTAGCGCAAGTAATATCCACAAAAAAATGATTGAGCGTAAGCCAAAGTGGGTTATACGAAAAAAAATTAGTAATAGTAAAATATCATGAGAACTGATAAAAGTATATTTTCTATTTTTCCAAATTAGAGTTAAAATGAATTATTATTTCAGTGATTTAGTAGTTATAAGCAACTTGAGAACGGTATTCACAACTAATTACTGAATTTAGTAAACATTTAATAATAGTAAACTATCATCATAAATATCATGAGAATTCATAGAAATGTTCTTACTCTTTTCCTAAATTCCAATTTCCGAAGTTCTATATCTCAAAGCAGCTTGGTAATGGTGTTAACTACTAATTACTAAATTTAATAACCATTGCATTCATTTTATAGAGTGCTGTCAAGAATGTTCAACGTTCTGTACAAGCAACGGCCAAATATCAAAAGAATGTTTGTAGTTGCCTATTTCGAACTCTTGTTATTAAGTTGAACTAAATTCCAATCTACTGAAATAGACCTGACCGATAACCTCGGGTGTTTTTATTTTGTTAAATTATCGAACACTCACGGATCGTAGCCTAGACAAAATTTGAGAGCAATTTCAATTCCAATCGCATTGTAATATCAAATAATTAACACTCCCTAATGTTGGAGTGTATAATTAAAATTAACGCCACTTTTCGTGTATCAAACTTATTTGATACCTTGGCACTAATCTACATAGATCTACGTTGAAAAAACATTGAATTTATTCCAACGCAGACATAAAATAGTATGTTGGTAATGGTATGACCTCGTCTATACAACGTAATAAATACTTCTAATTCAAACCTAACAATGTCAAATTAATAACGATTCGATACGTCAAAATGTGAGATTGATAGGCTGATATTTGTAATAAATATTTTTATAACCGAAAGTGGAACAATCATATCAGTATAAAGAATGAGCACCTTAATAAACATTTCATTGATAAATTCCGTACCAAGAACAAGCTGAAGTATTTTGTAGTTGTTCTTGAGCTATGCAATCGCTTTTAACATGTCGACCACTTTGATGGATCGATTGTGGCAAGTGTTGGAGCAACTTGTCAAAAATGAATTTAGTGCGTGAATTTCAATTTTTTATCTCGATTTTGTTCCTACTTGGTTTGTTCAATGATCACGAGTTGATGGGGAAAATAATTGAGCCTACAAAACGTTGTACATTTTGTGTCAAGTTGGTCTTAACTGGAGAAGTGGGCTAGGTTTTCTACACCTCCGATTGAAATTTAGTTTTCAGTGTCCAACTTGGACTTGTTTCAATTCCCACAGTACTTGAAATCAAAATGATATTCGCACGTCAACATCAATCACTTCACTTACAATTATTATTGGCATACAATTCCAAATACATTGAATTTACGTTGAGCACAGGTCGCGATTTACTGAGTGGAATACCTAGTGGCAAACAAAAGTATCTAGATTTTTCAAATATGTTTCCAATTTTTCAGAAAACTATTTGACAGAATGAATAGCTGGTTATTGAGACAAATCTATAAAGAATTAGAAAAAAATAGTTTTGTTGCAATAAACTAGGAAAAGGCTCGTAGAAGTGGGGAAACTGCCAAATTTCTGCTTTTTCCGCTGTCCTGAAAAAGTGACTTTTTGTAGATACGCTAGTTTGGATTTAAGCCATATAATGTAATAATGTACATCGAAGTTTGGAATAGAAAGTCATGAATATTTCATGTTTTCTGTTTATATCACTTCGATGTTTGTCTGAATGCTTCAGTACGGTACCATAGCCTATTCTTTTTCAGTCTTTCGTTGATAAGAATTGATAAGTGTTGATAGAAGATTGAAGAATCTAGTTGATAAGAATACCGTATTACAAGAGTTCCTAATTCAAAGTCGGGAGCAGTAGCAGTAGTCAAATCAATTAAAAAAGTTTTCATTTGATAAAAAAATGATAATTGTTATAAGAACCTTGTTATTCTATCACTTTCATGTGTGACATTCGGTGAATCTAGCAAGTTGAAAAAGTTTCTACTAGATGAGAACGTTGAAAACAATGTTTGAAGCGCAAAACTGACTTGTGGGGTGGTGAGCCGGTGAGTCCTTATTCTCTCGTAGCCAGTGCAAAAGCCATACAGAGTTTGAACGGTGTAGTGACATCACTTGCATGGAGTGTATAGCACGATTTGAAAGTGATTCGTACCACTGCCAACCAATGTTAATAGATAGGTCTATCTGCTAACCACACCTTTCTACTTTACGTTTGGGAATCACTGAGCTCTTCATTGGCACATCTCAAATTGAAAATTCTCTTTTCGTCACTTAGATTAAATTATACACTCAATTATTGATTCAAATTCATATTTGAATATTTAGTAAATAGTAATATTCTGTTTATTTGATAATATTGTGTTTGACATCAAATCTGCAGCCAGTAGGTATGAAAAAAAGTAATGTCAGTGAAAAATAGCCTATTCAAAAACTATTTAGTACTATAAGCTTTATAATGTATTCAGTATATTTTGAGAACAAGTATATCTTTAATCAAGTTTAGTATGGGATTTGAATTATAATTCCGTCAAATCATATCCTATTAGTATTCAGTATCAGTACAAGATGCATCGATAGGGTTTCCCCTAATAACTAATAACGTAATTTATTGCCACACAAACCAGAGATGTGAATCATCTTTTGATAATGGAGCGGTGGGGAAGCCTCACCGTACACGACCTTGGTTGGAAAGGTGTGCGTGTGGTAAGACACCGGAAGACCGGTATCTAGAGGAGAAGAAGAAGAGAAAGAATAAAGAGAAATAAAACAGCAGGACTAGGAAGTGGCCTGGAGCGATTTCAGGAATAAGAATCGGACCCGTGTTATTTTTACCGTTCCCATTCGAGTGGAACTTTATTATTTTTATAGCCCTATCCTGCACTCTCATTCTCTCGATCGCTCCTCATCTATATGTTTTCTTTTTTCTCCCTCTCTTTCCAACCACTTTCATTCGATTCCTCTCCCTCTGCTTCGTCATCAACCACCTCGGCGCCATCTGGCAATCCTCTTTCGCTTTTTGTTTGCCTTCTGAACCGCTGTGTTATTGATGGTGCATTTTTTCTCTAAATCTACTTCGGCACCCTCACTGCTCTCTCCCTCATTCTTTCTTCTCACTCTCACCCGCTTCCATACTCCTTCACTTGTCTAAACTCCCTTTCAACTTTGTCCGCATCTTGCAAATCGTTTAACGAAACTGTCGAGCAAGGAACCTTTCGAATAAGCAGAATTTTCATTTTGCAACTTTTCGTCCCCTCGAATCGAATGGATACACGAATATAATAAGTTCGATGATATCAGCTTCTTGCTGAATTTGCTTATCTGTGTTCATTTTTCTTGTGAATAGTTGAATAACAAGTTTAAAATGAGCTGAAAATTCGGGAACTCAACTAATGCAAGTGATACCGAATACAATACTGAAATAGATACTGACAAAGATAAACGTTAGGCAATATGAGTCCACACTATTACAAATTATGTTCTTAAAAACCAGTTTCAATATAATTTGGGTTCAACATGAGTAAAATAATAAATTCGAATGCTTCGTTGTCAACGACAGAGGAGCATACAATACATTTTTCAAGCTCTCTGTTCTCAACTAAAACTAATACTGTAATACAAATAGGACACCAAATTCTTTTCACATTCTTGGTTATAAAGTGAATGGATTAATATTGAGCCAATGAAATTGAACGATCAATACAAAATCATGAACCTTCAAACTCACCAATAGCTTACTTACTCTCTAGTAGGCCTAATACATAGACCTGCCAATAAGATTCTTTCTTTTATTAATGGTTACTGTATTATTCTCATAATTAAAAGATGAAAGCTATACATACTTCTAATAATTTTTTTCGGAGGATGAAGCCCACATAAATCTGAAACCTGTGCTTGTGTGTGTGGGTAATGAGTTGTATGAAGTTGATTGATGAGTTGGACCTACAAGTTTCTGTAGTTCTGATTACAGTTCTGAACATAGTTCTGTAGTTTCTACAAGTTCTGAACCACCAGGAAGTGATTTTACAGCAGTCTTTTTCCCTTACCAATCCAATCAGTCACCCTTACAAAGAGCGCACATGAGTTCGTAGCTTTAAAATATTCTTGACCATACACGTACATCAAACTCAGAATTAATTTTTATATTGTAAATAATTAATTTCTATGATATTCAATTTTATCAATGCTCTTATAGTAGAGCTTATATAGGTCTAGTTTTTGTTTTCTCGCGTCTATGATGGATTACTTGGCTAATTCATCACAAATTCTGTTCTAAGCCATTCAAATTGACTGAGAGTTATGGAAAATCATTTAAAAATGCTCTAATTTCTACTTCATAATATGTTGAGTCCAGCCCTATTAGTTTGACTCGGTTGAATGAGTCTGAACAGTGAACAAGGTCTTCATTATGAAATTGTTGGTTGGTTACAGGTCCACGACTGAATAAAATAATGTAGGCTATTCAGTATTGTATTTTAAAAAGTAAGTGATAAAGGTTTGATTACAAAGGCAAAAGCCATGTTTTGCTAGTCGTGGAATAATTTCACAAGAAGTTTGGTTACGCTATTGCACTGTATCCTATGGAAGTGTTGCATGACTGAAAACAACATTAGTTTGATATCAGCTAACTCCATCATTTTCGTTCAAAATAATGATTTCATGACGCATTGCCAAAATGTGAAATGGTCTGCAATTTATTCTCTCCCATGCAATTGTTCCAATGCTATCATTCTTCTCAATTACTTAATGTTTTTTTCTCGACTTTCACACATTATTTTATGTAGGATATCACCTACCATCACTGCAACTTTGTACCTTTTACTACCATGTGCTGTTGAAAGTGATTTCAATTCTTCTGTAGAATTCGATTATCCATTAAATTACGTTAATGAGTAAAAGTAAATTTTTAGTGGTAAGTTACTTTTTCTTCTGCTTTTGAAATTTACTTTTAAGTAATTATAAGAACAACATCATATATATTTATTCCACTGAACACTATACTTATAAAATTACTGATTATTATTCAGTAGTCGATTATTTATTATTCTTATGATTATCTAGTGGTTGATGGGTCATTTAAGATGAGCGAACAAGAGTATAATTTCGCATCAAATGTATGGAGAAATGCTGTCCGATAATAAATAATTCATTGCTCCATAATTCTACTGAATAAATTCTTGACCGATAATAGCTATAGGTCTATCAAATTATCAATATTTGCATTAAGGATGTACAGCTAGAAAACTGTAGGAATGAAACTAAATTAATATAAACTAGATAAAAACTGACGATTGTATCATCTATTTGATTGATGATTTAATTTCATGTACTAGATAAGAGTGAAATAGTGAAATCGTTTACGAACTATTAATTTCAAGTCCGTTATTGGTCTAATTGGGTCCGTTTCTGCTCACAATTAGCCTAAAACATAATATTTGATGGTCATATTCTGAAGTACGGGTAATTCCATTAGTTTTATAGGCAGTAATTCAAAGCTGTCTCATCTGGCGAAAAGTGAGGTTGCCTATAAGATCGATTAGAGTTAATTGTGAAGAACACGCGGAGAACTGACGTTGGAAACGCTCACTTTCAAAAATTAATGACCGGTAAAGGCAGCGCTTGTGCTGTCTGTGCTATTCGTTCTACGAAATTTATGTGCCTTTTAAAATCCATAAATTCCACCTTCGACCAAATGCTTTACGTCCAAGAAAACATGGCTGAGCAATTCGTCTCGGTGAGGTCTCTCGTAGAATAGTAGAATCTTTGTATCCGTAGAAGATAGGAGGCCTACCTATACTATATTTATCCTCTCACCTGTTTATTTTCCGAGTGCCACGTACTCGCGAAACATGTCGAAAAATATTGGCCATCGTCCAAAAAAAGCAAACCTTCAACTAGTAATGGGACTCTTGACAAATGATTGCCTTCTGTCTGTATTTTCAGCTCACGACGATGTTTGAAAGACAATAAAGTCATTTCACTGCTATCGATTGCCTTTTTTTCGTGTTGGGACAAGCAGTTCTGTTCATCTATGATCTATCCAAATTCAGGTTTCTTCCAAACAAAAAATAATGTGTACAACAAACATTATCTTTCAGTGTTGATTATAACTTGGTTTTTGGTTCTCTGAGGTTTGATTTTAAATTTAATCTCAATTTGATATGGTTGGGCTAGTGATTTTTTGATGAAAATATACACCGGAATATCATAACCAAGTTCCAATCAATGCAATATTATTTTTATAGGTTAGTATTTATTTTGGTATCTATTTATTTGAGCGCGATCAGGCTTGAGTCATGTAGATTAATTTTGATAAATTAATTTAATAATAGAAAACGTCGAGAATTTGCACAGAAAAATTAAGTTGTTACAGTTCACTTCTCTCTCCCTACTGATGTTTATTGATCATCTCCTACTGAAGTAAGTTTTGGTCTATGAGCACGGTTATAAATCTGGAACCTCCAAAAAGTGTAACCCTTAGATAATTATTCAAATTTTATTCGAATACAGATCAATCTCAGAATAATAATAATAATAATATGCTTTTCCAGTTTTTTTATAATTATTTTTAGATTGGAAATGCTACATTTATCTTGGGTGAACAAAGATTTGTAATTTGGACATTATTTAACTTTGCAGAAATAGAGAATAGAATTGAAAATACATTAGTCAAAAACATGTTACCACGTACAAGGAAGGCTGAAGTCTGGAAAACTTGTCCTGCCTATTTATGCTCACCTTCTCTTCGATATCAAACACACGTGTAGTAGACAAGGCTTATGGCCTTATGGTAACGATAAATTATTAATCTTAATTTCCATCTGGTATGATTGAAGGTCATAATAATTCATCATTCATTCATTCATTATCTATGCCAGCGACTATCTAGGATGCATAAATACTCTGTATAAATGCAGTGAATTCATTGCTTGTTTAATCACAGAGTCATGGGAGACATACATCTTCTACCTGTCAGCGTGAAACGTTGTTTTCCATTTCAGGCTGCATTGAAATTTTCATTAAGGCGTGTAGTGAATTGAAAGTCTTGTCATTTATATTTAGCTATTCATAACTTCTCAGTACCATTATGTGTCATTCTATCTCACTAAACCTGCATCATAATTGAGAATAATTTTATTTAGGAAATTATGCAGCATTCAACCACTAGATGGCACAATAATAACATCTTTCAAAATTGACTCTGTGTTTTCTAATGCTCGAATAATCAATTTCAATTCTCATTTCATGACTTAATAAGCGTCGAATTGGAGAACGTGCATTTGTAAATCATGAATCGTGCATTTGTAAACGTGGTTGTGAATTGCTGTTTTCCTAAAACATTGATGGACGAGCATAGTGTGTAGAATTTCATATAAACTTCAGTAAACTGATGGTTATTTCAATTTTTATTTTTAATTTCACGGATTTTCTATTCTGTATACGTAGATCTAATAACTATATTAAATGTACAATTAATTTTTCTTGCTCTTCTTTCATATCAAACAATAATTGTGTATCACTTTCTTATTCTATTGATAATATTTTGGTGTTGCAGATCCATCTTGTTTCCACTAATATGTAATAAAAACTAAAAAAAAAAAACACTTTGAAGTGGAAATTAACTCTCGTTATGGTGTGACGGGCATTTCTCTCTGTTGTCAAGAGCATCGTCAGACGATTTATTGATTCATTCCATGATGAATAGTTTTTCATTGACTCCGTACTAATCGAGTAGGCCCAAAGCCTTCTGGTATCAATACGTTTTTCATGGTCAATTGTAGATTCAGAATTAGAATGTTCTATCAATTTCTTCTTATTTCAATAGCAAGGTAGCGAGACGAATTTTTATGTCATGTTTGGGTAGGATGAGCTCTGTTGTAGTAGTTTCAGTTCTTTTTTATAATAATGATAATATTATTCAAGATCAATTTGATCAATTATTGATAAAGAGATCCCGATTATAGCCTATAATATCAATACGGTATTCGTGATTGATAGTAATACAATGATTTATCTATTCAATTTTGTTTTGATTACAAGGTTGCAAGATGAAGTTTATGCCATGTTCGGGTATGATGAGCCCAGTTGTAGTTGTTTTTCAGCCCTTTCTTCTTCTAGCTGTGATAGTTGATATCTGTTTTGTTGGCATGCGTTTGATTGCACCTGTATTAGTGCGCTGACGACGGACGCGTTTTGTCCGGCGGTTAGAGGCGGCTAGTAGGCTGTCGCGTGTTTATTTTAACCTGTATTTTTTATTGGTTGTGGTTGCAGATGTGCTGGATGAAATACGCCTGCTGGTGTCCGGTGTGCACCCGATTAACCAGACCCGAGCTGCCTTTTGTCACCGCGGCACCACCGCCACTTGTGGCCCGCAGGCCTCTTACTTGTGGTGTCCGATCCTGCGCAAGCAGAGCCGCAAGTCCCTTATCAAGTCATGGGATCACTCAGTCAAGTGCAGTACCGTGCAAACCTAACGAATGGCTGGCAAAGAGAACAACCACGGCAGCCAGCTACAAATCTTCCGACGACGTTCCTTCACCAGCCGAGAACTCTGGAACAAACGTCCTAGTGATATCCCGCTTCTGGGTTCGACCAATGATCGCTTCACTGATTATCTTCAAACCTAAACTAGATGATAATTATAATATTGATAAAGTGTCACCAAAGACTGCTTTTGTTTAATTTAGTCATACACTTACTATTAATTAATACTGTATTGTACGCGTACCTTTCACTTCTATTCAACTGTACTGTGAAAACGAGTCAAAGACTGTCCTTAGATATTTAATGAAGACAACAATAATAATCGTATAAATATGTATATAGGTAATGATCGAAAAAATAATAAAAAAGTATAAGATAACTAGTTGTAGAGATATATTGTTTGGCGTTAAAGCAGTGTTGCCAGATATCTAAGAGGCAAGATGCTTTATAAGAACCATATCATATGGAAGAAAAATTATCGTTCATTTCTGAAAATTATCGTAAAATATCTATATTCAGTACTTTTATTGGTGACTTTTTGCCTTCATGGGCGTCCTAATCGTTTCTAAGAGCTATAGTTATATTAAGGTACAGAAGCTTCAAAATTATTGTACATTTCGGCAAAATTATTATACGATCCCCATATTGCGGACCTTTTTGGTGGCTTTGCCCTCATAGGCACGACGGTCCCCAAATTGTCAGTTGTTCCTCAACACATATATGTCTAAATAATTAATTATTATTGTGTATTTTGAATTTTTGTACATTGTTATACCAACAAGTTAAGTCTGGCAGCACTGCGTCAAAGAGAATCCATTGACATGGAAACAAATTCATTCAGGGTTTAGCTCTACGAACGTATTTCATGTTACTTAGCACATTTATGCTTATGAAGTTACGTTTTTCTGGTAACGGAATATCGCAAGTTACTGTATGAGACTGGAAATTAGCGGGCGGTTTTCTTCTGTTCTCTGTTGCGATATTCCGTGGCTCCAGTAGTGGTCAGGGCTAGAGGTGGATGCTATTGCAGACTCATATACTCGGATTCAGCTTACAGAGAATCGGCTCACCGTATTTGACTGTAGTTAATCGCCTCCGAGTCTATGAATATGCAATTCCATTCGCCTTTATCTCCTGGCCGCTACTATAGGAGTAGTCTATAATAGTCTGAGAATACAGACAATGGTCCGTATACGTCCTTACTTGTCGGTTCTGGATATTATGAGTGGTCACAGTCTAAGATGTGTATATAAATTGTAACGTAAAATACTTTTGTGTAGTTCGGCCCTAGGTAGGGAGAGCATGCAACGTCCAATCTTAGCTTGTACTCGACCCTCTCTTCCAACGTATTATAAATTGTCTTGAAACGCCAACAAATTCTCTAATATGCTTGTAGGGTTCCGGGGAAAACTGAAGCCTAAATATCTTCTTTCAGTATAATATAAGTATGCAGAATGTCCTTGAGCTGGTTGGAGTTGTGTGTGGAGTAAAATACTAAACTCAACTTTCCAAATTTTCACTTATCGAAATTCCGTAATTTCTTTTTACAGATTTAGAATTCCCTCCTTTTTTCAATAAATTTATTGCTTCTCGCACTTCCACTTCATGAATATTAAATTGTTCTAAATGTTACTCTAAGCATTCTGAGGTATTACAGGCTTGTTTTTTCAAGTGTCAAATTCTCTCGAATTTGTTTGTACTTTTTCGGATTTGTGACCATACGTAACAAGATCTTAAGATATTAATCTTTCTGTACCATCACTCAGAGATTCTGAAAGTTCATTCTCTTTTCTCAGCTGCTTTTGATCTTTTTACAGTTTAACAGGTTCGCTATGGTTTTCTTCTCTTCTCTAGATTCTTCTTGCAGGTGTTCTTGGACTGCCGAAATTTCTTCATTCGTTCTATCCTTACAACCTTTTTTTTATTATCTTTGTAGATTGCGAGGCCCCTTATTGTTACCTATCGCGAATTAAATTACCTTGAAATGAATTTTTGTATCAATATGTGCTCCTATTCACTACCACTGAAAGAAACAAAGAAGATGTAGAGTTGTGGCTTGTATTAGTGCTTTCATGTCAGATTTAGATTTTCATTGGGTGGGTGATTTTGGGCGGGGATTGGGGTTTATCGACACCATATTGTGAACCGTACTGATATTTTACATGATTCACCATAGAGTGTATTGAAAACGTTTGTTCTAGTGATGAAAATATTGAGAATTATTTTTATTAAGTTTATCGATGGTCGTACGAAGCGTGATGTTAATAGTAATCGATTGTGTATTATATTTATAAATGTATACCGCTGTTATATACTTCACATGTAAATTGTAATTATGTAATTCGTGTATGTAATATTGTATTGTACAGGACGAGATTGAGTTTGTTTATTTTATAATGATATTATCGATCGTATTGTTATGATATTTGCAATATTTGAGGCATATCTAAAATAAAGTTATTCGAAATGTTGAACAAGCCATTGCATTTTATTCGAATCCCTTTATTTCATCATAATAGGCTACTTTTGGTCCCTAGGACGGTGCATTGAATTCTAGTCAAATTATATAGATAAGGCTGTGTAAACCGTAATGGGGTAAAATGCTGTCAATTTGTACAGAAGCCGAGCAAGCCTATACAAGTTGTCCACCTTTCAAACTAGAGCACGAGGATGACAAAATGTAAATGAAAAAGAGCAAGCTCATATCCCCAAATATGAAATAGCATTGCCATATAGCTTGGCTCTGTTACTGCATTCTAAAGTTTGCACGGACTATATAATGCATTTCTTCCTTTTGACCGAAACATTAATGCTTGAAACCATAGTTGATGAACTTTTCAATGAAAAGTAGGCTACTTGCACGTAGTTGAGAAATTTGTAGTGAATGTAGTTAAAATGCATTTGAACGTGCATTTGAAATTTGGGGAGATGTCACATGAATAAAAATTGTTTAGAGTCGTTTGAGAACTTCGGGGAGATATCCCCATTATCCCCCCTGCTATGAAGTGATTTCATTTCAGGTGATGAGTGATATTGTGATATTGATGTGTGGATTGGGATTGTACAAGTAAATACTGACTGATTATAGATTTATTATTATAATATTAAGTTCGATCTTGTGGAACTGGAAGATGATGCAGCTATGTTGAACGAGTTTTAAATCAATGTGGTTGGATGGCGATTCACATATCACATCTAAGTAATTGCTTCCAGTTATTTCATAGCTGAGGAAGGAAGCCTTTAGTTAAGAATCCTCCTTTGCTTGGTCTCAGCTTGAAGATTATGTCAGGAAAGAATTTGCTATACTTGACGCCATCAAAAGAGGCGGCTGGAACAAATTGCGTTGTTGCAAAAAACAACTAACGTCAGATTTGTGGGCAACTCGGGACGGCTAGTGTTGCCAATTCATGCGTTGAGGCAGGTGATTCCCGAGTCCCGACTATCCTCCGTTGGCATGTTCCCATACCTGGCAGCACCGCAATTTTTCCAGCCGCCTAATTTGATGGCGGTGTAATTCAAGTCTAGCCGGAATCATTATGCGTTTATTTCTGTTTCTGATATAGGATTTTTGTCATAGGTTCTTGGGTTTCAATGAACGAATGTCCTTAGACCAGTCAAAGTAATGGCAATAAATATTTCCATTTGCAAATAAAAACCATTATTCTTAATTTTCTTCATTTCAGTATACTGGTAACAGAATTTTTTGGTGATAATGGAATTTATAAAGTGAAATGTGAAGTGTATCGCTTTCTACTCTAATCTCAAATACCTTTCTTGAACCCCAGAGTAATATTGAGTTTAGGAAAAGCATTGGAAGTTAGAGAAGTGAATGCTTACATTAAGCATTGAATAAATAATTTATTCTTCACTTATTAGTTCAAATAGGATTCCAGTAATCCAGTTCATAATCTCAGGACTTTCTATCGATAATGAATTAATATTAAAGAGTTTTGGCAAAAACTACATTATCGATAACGATAATGCTAACGAAAACACTGCGCATCTACGTACTGCAAGTTGCTTTTCAAGATACGTAGAGTGTTTAGATTAGCGTTATCGTTAACGTAATTTTTTCCCCAACTCTATTATTGCAGTTGAAATTAATTGAATGAATGAAAAAAGAGGATATCTGAATTCAGAGCCAAGCTATGGCGGGAAGAAAAAGGAAAGCGTTCTGTGGACGATGAATAGATTCTATTGAAAGCAGATTCTGGAAGTGGCTTCTGGTTTAATTTTAGTTCTTAAAAACAATGTAAGATTAATTCAAGAGCTGACATCTATTAGAGTCGATGGAGAGTTCCTCTGAAGTTGCGTTAGAGACCTATACCTAGAGATACCACAGCCGACAGCCAAGGAAAACTGCAGATCTACTTACATACTATACCAACCACTATACAAACATCCTAATAACACTTCCCACCCTTGAGATGCCACTTCCAAACCTTCTAGCCAAGGTAGAGAAACTTGAACTCACCTGACATGTAGAGGTGGCAGGCTCTAACACCTCTTTTGCTTTCAGCATTTTACGAGGATTTAAATTGAACAACTCTACAATACTGTGTCTAGATTTTCTGTTATTCTAAATTCTAAAATGTTATACTTGTGCAATAGACCTATTAATAAGATTTCATGAATACAGTTTATCCTTGCAGTCCAGCGCATAAGTATTTGGCTCAGGAAATTATACAGTAGTTTTTTCCACAGCGGATTCTTATTCAATTTCATATTTAGGCAATTTTCGGTGGAGGGAAAATTCTAGAGCAATAATTGTGGAATTATTATTCATTCTCTGTGTTTTCCTGAAACCAAATATGTGATTTTCATTTTTGTGAAAATTTGGCTTTTTGAAATATTCCCAATATGGCGGACATCAAATCCAGCTTTTTGAGGTTTTCAGTAAAATAACAATTATTAGATTAAGTAAAGCAAGGGTTTTTCGAGGTGTCGAAGTTAAGATTCGGATTCAACGCCTTGACATAAGAATCCGCTGTGAAATAATTACTGTATGTTTTCCTGAAATCACCTTATGAAACTTGCCTATTGGATTATTGGCCTTATATTCAGGATAGAGAGGAATTGAAACAATTTTATAGTAAAATATTAAAAAAAGAACCCCGTAAGGTTACACACTATCTGTCAAAATTTATTAATAAACCACCAATAAATGCAAAAACGAAGAAAAGAATAAGGTCATGGAAAGTGAATACTTGAGTTACTTGCATTGAAATCATCATCCCACTCATTACCCACGCACAGGTGTCAGACCAATTTACCAATTTAATTAAGAAAATTAATTTTTAATCATATAGGTATTCACAAATAAAGAAAAACTTAGTTATGGAAAGTGAACACATTAAGTAAACATATAACACATTAAGTAAAATAGCACTGAATTTTCATTTGGTTTTGTTTCAGTCTGACGAAATGTAGGTCAATAATGTCATGTGATCATCATAATCTTATTCTTTTTTTAGACGTTCTGGATAGCTACATACATTGTGTTACATATTATCATTTGATGTATGATTACAAAGACTGAATTCAATTTCATTATATTCAAATGAAATTTTAAAGATAAAAACAGCACAGAGCTTTATATGGCAGTAAATTAGCATTTTTGTTCCATTGACCCAAATCTGTTGAATAATGAATTCACAGAAGGTGAAATCACTTTCGAGTAATATTTGAGTGAATTCATGAAATTGCTCATTCTCTTCATTCGACAGGAAATGAGAACACCAAATTATACAACCGCTGCCGATCATCTGGCACGTTTACTCTTTCATTCTGTGATGCACTCAGCTACAATCAAGCACGGGTTGTCTTATTAAAAAAAATTTAAAATAGTCTATATTTATTCAATTAAAACTGAGATTCACTGAATCGATGCCGAATATTCTTTTATTTCGCCCATTAAAATCCAAATCGACTACTTAAAAATCCTCAATAATTACAATTGTATATGTTTCATTGTTACGTTAAAAAGCAATGACAATAGGGAGAGCTTGTGCGTAGTTAAATTAATTGGCCGAACGAAGAGAGGTCTCTGTTTCAAGACGACCGTTTTGGTTTTGCATTTGTCTGTCTGTTGGTAACGCATTTACGGCTCAACGCGTGGACCAAATTGCATGAAATATTGCATGGATCTTCCTTCAAGAGATGCCCAGCGATTAGCCTGAGAATTTAAAAAATTCATTTGCATTTTAAGGATATTAGAAAGAAAAAGCACTTATGCATGCTTCTGTAAGAAGCATATGATTTTTAAAATGAGCTTCTCCACCGTATGCAAATTGGATTAAGATTTAAAGATAGTCCTCTGGCCCTCTTATTTATCTGGTTGAGCCGCCATATGAATTAAGTGATCCTTCATAAGAATAACACATTTGCTTAAGAGAAACAAATCATTTCTAATATTCCAATTGAGTATAATAAGTGATTATTAAGTAAATGATAATTATACAAATTTAACTAGTATTGTTCTATAAATTCATTCATCAGAGATGTGAAATCTGATCTTACTTGGGAAATCAGGTATCTGGAAAAAAGCATAGGTGATATTATACAGTGACATTGTGGAAAACAGACATGAAATAGACCAAAACCCCACTACATACCACATACCATTTATGTAGTGGGGCTTTGAATAGACTGCGCGAATTGAATCAAGTGTTAAATCTGATGTTTGGCTCCTCATTTCTCGCCGTCTTGTTGTTTACTCAATAATTCTGTAATTGTGTTTAATTTTGCGATGGTGATGATCATTGAGTATATCGAGTATGTTCCTCTGTGCAAGCACCCTTATTAATTTGCGTGAGATCTACTCTTAACAAAACTTCTAATAAAATATGTATGAGAATTTAAATTATTTAGTAGACTAAATGCTCACAAAGCACAAAGCATTAGTGGATGCATTACGATGGACGTCCATCCGTGCTTTAGCGTTCTTTAGGAAGATCTTAGTCTTTTGAAAATTGGAAAATATGACTTCGTAGTCCAAGTGAGATTACTCTTGATTTTGTAATTTTGGAATCGAATATAAAAATAATTATTAAAACAGATTTCCACTATAGGCTTCCAACATTGACATATGATTTCCAACATTGGACATTACAAAGGCCAGTGCTTGGCCCAATTTTCCTTTTTATTTTTACAGTGCAAGCGTTCACGTCGTTTTTATTTTTGACTGTGTTGAAATCTTTTCTCTGATTATTTTAAATCGATGATCGTGGGATTGAAAAGACGGAGAAAAATTATTGAGGCTTCATATATTATGAGATTTGTTGAACAAGGAAAAGAAACAAAACTCTTTTTGAAGAACTGCCGATATATATATTTTTTAATTTGCTGTTTTTTGGGATAGAAAAATTTGATGAAGATGCTGAAATTCCAATCTCTTTTAATTTTGTGCTACTATTTATTATTGCTGGTAGACACATCTCAGCATCCTCGGTAATCAGCTTATACGCCCAATATAAAAGCTGTCACAGGTTAGAAGCTGATTGGGATTAGTATTCCAGTGTGATGTAGAAAAAGTTTGTCAGGTAATCTACAATAATGAACGATTCGAACTAAAATGTTTTCTGTTACAGAGCCAGTTACTCGTAACTACAATCGAACTGACATTGAAATTGTCAAACTGAGAGTATTATGTATGGATATCATTGATAACAAAACTATTTTCTAGTACAGTTCCTGGCCATAATAGTCAATTACTGTTTCAGCACAGCTATTCACATTCCTTAATAACTTGGAAGGTGCTATAAATCTTTTCCGAGGTCAATTCCAAAGCAAATTGTGCTACGACGCTAATAATTACAGGGTTATAATTATTATTAGACAAAGGTTGAAGAAACAGCTCTGATGGAGAGCTACAGAATTGTTCGAAATTTATTTTAATTGCATTTTCAACAGTGGATGTTGAATGGAGAAGGCAGTTCAACCCCACGGCCATTATAAATAATGGAAGAGCTGGAATGGACAGCAGGCCATCCACTGTCGGGCCTAATCGTAATAGCGCGAAATTCGTTGAAAAGAGTTTCTATTTCTATCCTTCCTGGATACATCATTATTCAAAGGATATTTTTTAGTGTTTTCCCATTACGTTTGCTGTTTTTCCTTGTCTTTCTCTGACATCTGTCTTCTTTTTCGACTGAGAAATATTACAAAGGTGAGAGGCGTGGCGAAGTCTGTTTCTCCGCACGTAGTATATTCTGTCCACTATCTGCCATTAGATAGAGCTCTTGTGCTTTCCCCGTGGGCGAGGGTGTAATACTACAGCGATGGTATTAATGATTATAATAACAGCACCCGTAGAGCTAACCACAGGAGAGTGAGAGAGATAATAGTGCGTGCGTGCATGATAGGTAAAGCTTCCTCCATAGTCACCAGGGCGGAGTTAGAATGTTGCCTCATCGTACAAAATTATAGACCCCTAGTCTGCAGGCTCTTTTGATTACTCCGGCACAAAGCCCTAATGCAACCAACCCTTTTCAAAAAATCTCCCAAGCATGTGCTTCAAACCTCATCCATTTCAAATCCCTGGAAACTGATAGTTTAAAACTGGTTGAAAAACTCCAGAATAAATAATGAAACTCTTAGTAAGCTGCCCCGCTTGTGAAGGAAACCACTGATTAATTTTTAGATCCGTTTTTGAAATTGGGATGGGAATTCCAGCATTCCATGTACTTGTTTCTCAATTTAACATTTAAAAAATGGAAAATTCATATCAAACGTTTTGGCCTATACTAGTAATAGAGTGTAGACTGTACGTCAATTATTTATATGATTCATTAAATAATTATAATACATCAATAAATGATTATAATATTATTATGCTATGATAATAATGATAATATCGCTTGTGGCTCAGGTCTAATGTCAGAGTTTCGAGGTATGTTATAGTTGCCTATTCTAGTATTTAGCTGAAAGTATATCATTCATAAGGGTATGAAGAATATAGAACTAAAATTCTTTTATGTTTTCAAATATGATTTTAATCTTTAAAATTAGTCTATAATAATTTTGAGAACATTTTAACTTTTAATTTTATTGTAGCTGGTTCAATCAGGTATCAATCAATCAACTGAATGATTAGTTTTGCTACATTGGTACAGAAATAGGGTATTGTAATTTCTTGAAAGGTGCAAAATAGGCTACTGTAAACTTTATTATAGAGAATAAAAATAGATATTTAATCAGAGTTTTTCAAGAAAATAAGGACAAACAGGTAGATCGAAGAACACATCAAAGCACCACATTCCAACTCTGACTCAACATTTGCAGATCAATTAATCAACACTGGACACTCACACAATAACATCCAAACTGACTTAGAAATTATACACACATTCCAAAAAGCCACAAACTACATACACTGGAGCAATATGAAATATTCAAACACCATAACCAAGACAGAACCAAGCCGCGAGCCGTAGCAGGTATCTGTTCAATCAGATAGATAAGCTGCGTTCTCGTAGGTCCTGTTTGTAACGGTGACCGATTAGATTGGCCAGAAAAAAAGACACTGTTCTCTGCTGAAAATCACTTCCCGGTGGTTCGGAACCCACCTAAAACTGTAGGTCCAACTCATAAATCACCAACATCCAACTCATCATTACCCACGCACAGGTCTCAGACTTTATGTGGGCATCATCCTCAAAAAAAAAAAAAACTTACTCAACGACCAAACACAATTCAAATCCAACGCAATTATTAACTACATAATATAATGGCCGCTCATCCTAACCTCAACAAAGCATGACCCCTGGCGGCCGGCTGACGAAGCTTCTTTTCAGAAGTGAAATGCATCCCTCTAGCATCTCCAATATAAGTGAGTAAAACAATACATAAAAGTGAAATGCAGTGTCAGTTTTAATATTAGATTGAAAATAAATAGTTTTCAGGTTAATTGAACAAAAGGTTTTGTTATTTTTCAAACTTTAATTTTTTGTTTAATAATATTTGTTGTACTAGTACTTCTACTTTCTTACTTCATATTCTTACTACATTCTACTTCTACATATCATTCAAGCATAATAAATCGAACTTTCCAATTGGAAATTTCACATTGAAATTTTAATTTTTTAGATTATACCATTATTATTATGTTTTACTATAATTGGACAAATTTATTCAATAGGCTACAACTTGATAAATTGCCAAGATAAATCAATACTCCGAATGTTTTATTATATAATCAAGTGGAAACTTAATTTTCGTAATATGATAATTGTAATTAACTTGATATTACAAGCACAGCACAGTACAAACTCCTACTTGTACAATCTCCGTTTAAAAAATGGTTGGTGGACGAAATGGTTGTTGAAAATGGTCGAAATAACAAGTTGATGGAACGAAGTCTATTATTAACGATTTCACGGGGGAGTGTTGTATACCTTTAGCATCAATACTAACAATTAATACGAGAAAAACGTTTGAATGGAATAATGAAATATGATTATTTTTATCGATTCAAACTACACGTGGCCGATCATATTCGCCAACGTGTCGACCTTTATAAGCGTGTTCGAATACTTTTATCGTATAAAATCAAACCGTTATTCTTTTCAATTTGCCAATACCTTTTTCGTTGAATTACGAGTTTCATTATTTACCAATCACCAATTCGATTCCAAATGGATACAGCATGATGAGTAATTTACCATGAGATGTAAGATATAAGTATTCACCATGATATTACCGTCATTACATGGCATTCCTCAGAATTACTATACTTAAACGTCTCATATTTTTATGACAATCCTTTCAAAATAACCTACAAATTTTACAATGTTAACTTAGTTGTGTATCTTCTTATGTTCCTGTTTTCCAAATTATCAGTTTCCTATCCTATCTCCTACCTACCTTCCATGTTATTATCTTCCTAACATCAAATACCCTCATGTCATCACATAATCTTATATTTTACTAGTTTTAATTTACCTACCTTTACTTTATTTTTTTTTTACTTTTTTCAATATCGTTATTTTTCTCATTGTCAATTCACCTTTTTTTGTTTCTTTTAACTTACTCTTTTCTCATTTTTTTCTAATTTACGTTTTAAAATACTTTTCACTTTTTCCATCATCTATTCTACTAATTCAACCATTCGAACTTTTTCATTCAATCTTAGTATCTCATTTTTTCCTTTCCTCCATATTTCATTAGTCCTTTTCAAACTTTCTCTCCCTCCATTTCTTTCTTTCTCTCTTTCCATATTATTCTCTCTTTTTCACACTCTTTCAGTCTTTTCTATCTTCTTTCTCAACTCTCTCTCACACACCCATACACTTTTTATTATTCTGTGACTATCTCTTTCTCTCTCATTTGTTATAGAAATGCCTACACACTTGCTCATTCACTAGCTTTAATTGCATTTTATTGTTCGCCACATTTTTATTTTCGTATGAATTAAACAGTAGGGGCGAGCCGCGAATACAATTTCCATTTTGTATTATATTAATAACGAGGAAGCTAGGTGCTCACGTTGTGCTTTCCAACAATGATATATTTTTTCACTCATGGGAAATACGAATTTTCTAATTGTTATTTGTTCATTGTAGACTCATGTAGGCTGTTCAACTGGTTTTCTATTCATAAGTAAAACATTTTATTTTACAGCTATTGTCAATAGTGTTGCTTTCTATTCAACCATGCAAATCGAATTTCAATGCTCCATCAGTAAGCTCACATTGCACTATTCTTTCCCAGGCCTACACGAAACCTGATAAAAAAATACTGCTTAAATAATAATAATTATTAAATTATGTTTCAAGAATACGTTTTTGCAACAACAAAATTGATAAATTCCATTTATGATTATACTTTTAATTTTTCTAAGCAGAAATTGAGGAAGAAAAAAGGCAAAAACATTGTTACAGTTTATAGTAAAATAATTTTTTACTGAGATATGACAGATGGTTCATAGACCTGAACTGAAATAGAATTTAAAAATCGGTTTTCCAAATTATTTGTAATATTTTAGTCTCTATTTGAATTGCAATTCTCACAAAATTATATAATGATCTTTCTTTCGAAATCAATATAATTTTTAATTTATAGCCATATATATAGGCTAGCACAATATTGGTCTTATTGAATATATGGCATAGGTGAGTTGAAATTTCTTAGCCTTATCTCTTATGTATAGGATGGCACTATATTGTTCTTATTAGATAAATTGAATACATGACATAGGTGAGTTAACATTTCTTAGCCTCATCTCTTAAGGGCATATGAGAGACCCATGTAAAATTCACATAAAATATTTTTCTCTTTTGACATAAAATTAGGAGTGAATTTAAATAACAATAAATATACACGTTATTATTGTGGAATTTATATCTTCGTAGTTTGCTGCACCACAAATCTCGTTGATGAATCTGATGTTTTTTGTTTACTATATTTCTCACCAAAAGCTATTTTTCCAAAATCATGTTATAGGCATAAAGTATTTTGTCCAATGCACTCTGACAAAACAATGATGTTATGTTCCAAAGAAACACACCGACAAGAGCTGTACCTTGAAATGTGTCTGTGTCTGGAATAAAACAATGATGAGTCTTAAGTCGTCACAGGCACAGTCAATAACAGGAGATGAATCGGACGCAGAATTTTGAAAGGTGTCCCATTCGTCATGCAGTATTTTCAGCTTTCTCTTATACCAACCTTGCTGGGGAAGGGCACATTGTCCTACAGGAGAACAACCAGAGTCCGGCCCCGTTATTAAGAAATGCTAATAATGAATCGTTCATTGTAAATTTAGGGTCAGGGTCCTAAACCTTCAAATAGAAAAGGATTTTCCGCTTCAAAGACTGAGTGCAGTGTGCAAGTCAGCTCATGTTTTGAACTTTTCAAAGGTAAGTTCATAGGTTGCCGCTCAGTCCTTTTCGAGTCCTTCATTGTCCTTGTCACCAACCTTGTCCTTTCTCTTATCCTCTCTCTTCTCGGTTTATTTTTTCTTTCTCTTCGCCCTTACTTTGTCAGCCTCTTCCTCTTATCGTACTTTGAGCCGCCTTTCATTGTGAAGTTGTATCTTGGTGAAATACGACTCAATACGGAAAACAACTTGTATAGGTCTGTAAATACTTTTTCCAGATTCGAACGCTCGAACCCTGCTCATTGTCTAGCTGTCAATTCGTCATATTGCAACACCAGACTTTGTCTCACAGTCGTCGAAAAATTCATTATCTCAAAATCTTCCTGTGTATCGAATTCGAAACCTCTCTAGAACGTTTGAAAGTTCATTGACTTGGCCAAATTCGTTCCAGACGCATGTCGTTGGCTAAAGTATTGTAATTTAATGTTGAAAAGAATTTTGGACAATGATTGTCGTAAATTTTGATACAGAAGGTTCAATAGAAATAGTTTGAAGGCCTTGTTTTTGGGAAAATTGACAGGCTAATACCGGCAAATTTCGAGGAAAACATGAAGAATGAAATAGTTTTGTATGGGGTTTCTCAGAAAAATCATTCAGATAATATTTACTTTACAGGAAGATAATATACGGTGCTTTGAAATACACCTTAATTAGGCCTGCGATAAGCTTAGAAATTTATCCATTATCAACTTCAAATTCACTTATTCATTATTGTAGGTTCCATAGTTCTATGTAAAAAAATTTAATCACACTACTTCATTTATATTACCTCCATTACAATAAAATTAGAATCGGTTCTACTGTTAGCATAGTCTTTCACCTTCTTTTTAATATATTTTTATATGTAGCTTCAATGAGAATCGAGACTATAGTAGTGTATCTCGAATTTTTACTGTATTCGCAAGTAATGCACATAAGTTGTATTACATTTTATATGAATAAAAGTCATGTTAATATATTCGCTGATTTTGACTTAATTTTTTCTCTCAAAGGTATTCTGATAATTGGAGTTCTACTGTGTTTGTAAAGGTTTTGTCATATGAAAAACAGAATAAAATATCGTGAAAATAAAAAATGTAATCTAAATCAAATTATTTATTCGTCATTGACCCTTAAATTAATATGACCTTATTTGTTTGTTTCTAACATAAATCTTTATTAGAATAATAAAGGCCAAAACATAATTTTCCCAATAATTTTATTATTATAAATATATAATTATCCTTTTTTGGATAAAAAAAACATAATTTGCAAAAAGGATAAAAACAGATATTAATAATTTATTTACACACATTTTGCATGAAATCTTTATACTTTATACTTGTCAACTATAATATTCGATATTGTTTACATTCATTGCTCTTTGTGAAGCAAGGCATCAAATTCAATTTCTTTAGACTTGGAAGTGGGTCTTCTTTATTGATCGTGTAAGGGTCCAAATGACACAAAGTTCACATTTCGAAGCCATAAAGTAATGGAAATGCCATACAGAATAGCGATACATTGAAGAGACTAGGGATCGCTGACCTGGATGTTGAAGGCCATTTTCTAGACTTTACAGCTCGTATACTGACAGCGCTTAGTAGATTTATAACCCTGATACGCTTATAAACTACGCACTGATATGATGGTAAGGGGATGGTTTAGGGGGGGGGGGAGATGGTAGGGGGATTGTAAAGAGAAAATTGGAGAATGGAGAAAAATACATGATACTCACCAGAAAATACATTATATATCTTTCTCTGACTGACAGTGTGCCTTTTTATTATATGAAGAAACACGCCTAGTCCCTTAGGATCTTAGCTACCTTTAGAAATCGATACTTCCCCCATTTTGAACTGACACCACCCTCCTTTAGCATCTACTTCGAGAAATTCAGGTCCAACTTTCTTGTGAGGGGTTTTCTTTACCAAGTTTCTTGTTAAGAACAACCATGAATGCTTTACGGTATTCCTTCTCCATTCGCAGAGAATTCCGTCAAAAGAACTCTATTCGTGCGATGTTGACACAATTCTAATTTATCACTTGATTGCATTCAATGCACACTTCGAATACAAACACAAAGGCAACAAAGAGCTTGTAGAATACAATAGGTTTTTTTAAACATATACATTAAAATAAATTATATTTTTTTCAAGTTGATAGGTTGGAAAATTTATAGCTCTAGACTACATTGTTTGATGAACCCGAACGCATATTACAGATGTTAGCGAATCTCTCACATGGGCCACATAATTAATGTATTATTACTTTAACTGAGGTGCGTGTTCACCAGAAAGTGTCTGAGACACATAGATGACTCCACTCATAAATGTATGAGTATGAAAGTCTCAGAATGCTGCCACAGTAGAAAAAGTCACCAAAGTAGTCATAACCGTAGACCAACCATCTTGATTATCCTTATTCTAAGATATAACCGAGAGATTTGTTGTAACCTGACCACTGCTAACCTGTATCTAACTTTTGTTTCATGTCATCACGTTATTTTGATATTTAGACAGGAATACATTTTCACATGGACAATGAAAATTGTAGTTCACAAATTATCCACTAGATAAATAATAAAAAAATGAATTATAATGAATCAATAAAAAAATGATATGTGAAAGGCATATTTTGCGTTTTTATAAATATAATAAGAGATCTTCTAGGTGCCGCAAAATTCAGCAATTTGCCAACCTGAAAGTTTTGTAAATATATTTAGTAAGAGCGAATAGGTGTGTGTGTGTGTGTGACTGTGTACGTGTCAGTCGTGCGTATTTCACAAAAACGGCAACAATTTGGAACACTAAATTTGGCACAAGGCTTCCTCTAAACTCAATTCAGTGTACCTCGAAGCCCGATTTCGTATTTTCTTTTTACTTTTTTCAAAATTAATGTTTAAAATTCACTTATATTGATGTTTCAAAATGTGTTTAGATGTAGGAAGCTCATAGAACGGCTGATATTAATAATGATACTTTACTATTATAAAAATAAGTCACAAGTCAGAGCAACGCATTTGTTCCATAACAATATTGTAGCTCCTAATTGCTTTTTTGGGATTGTACTGGCATTGGCGGTTGAAATACATCACATTTTTAATTAAAAAATCTACTTTCTGCTAGCAGCGCCTTGAATATATTATTATATCGTTGCAATGCACGAGTAAACCAATAGTTATATAATATTACAATAAAGCTGCGTTAAAAACAATATTAACTTTTTTACTCCTCAAGGCATGAATAGTACTTCTTATCCGTTCTTTGAGACCTGGAGACTTTGCTCAGTGGCGTAACATGCACACTCGTAGATGAGTATTTCAGCTGCTCAATGACTTCATGCTATTTTCTAGAAGTGTCTAAATTTCAGCTCCATCAGTAAATAAACTTCTGTACTGCTCCATCTCTGAAATTAAAAAAAACCAACAAAGAAGCCGGGCAAAGCATTGAACATGCACTTCAGTACTGGCTGGTCGGTTCATTGTTTTTTTTCTTCGTGGCGTCTTTGCTAGAGAAAAAAATGTAGAAATTTCGCGGCAAGCGGTGAGAAGAGCGTTATAAGAATCTTTGTAGAAAGCGCCTTTACTTATCAGTTGCCTAAATTAACAAAAGGCTCTTGTTTATTATTTATGACCCACTATTCTTTCGAAAAATGTGAGTTCCTAGTTCATAAATTTAAACATAACGTAACTGATAATGCCTAATAAAGGTTTACTTATTCAAGATTCACATTTAGAACTCTAAAGAACCATTCAAATGGAGACCGTTATTGCGACATTATATTGTACAGCAATCAAGACTCTTGCTAGACTCGTTCCTAGCATAGACCTCCACTCGTTTGGTTCGATAATAGGTAGCCTACTCTACGATAACACTCTTCGCAATAAATGTCTTTTTTAGGACATGCCAACAATATTAATTCTGTAATGTTAAAATATTTGAATAAGTAAGGTTTTTGAAATCTGAAGCAAAGTTGCATGTTTTAAAGAGAAATGCAAATGAAACATCCAAAGAGCAGTGTGGAACAATTCATTTTTCAATCTTGAGTATCCCATGAGAAAAAATAGATAACAGGTAGAATATCATTTTAACAGGAGTACATTTGCTATGTGAAGCTCTTTCAGGACATATTCAATCATTTTTATTCAAGGTTGAACCTTTTAAGATCTTCAGAATTTAGAGGCATTTTACCTGTGATCAAAGTTTCTCTTCTTGGGTCTAGGCCACTCAATGGAGTTTTTCACATTCACATTTAACTGTTAATACAATATTCATTAATGTCAATGCTAATCAATTGCACTATCCTAAACGACATAGTCGATTAAGCTGCTAATCAAGCCTGTGTCGATTATCAGCAGAGATGGCCGGACTAATCGATCTGTCCACAACAGTGCGTTCTAATCAGGTTAAATAAACATGAATCGTATCAGTTGTGATGGACGGCGAATATTGATTAATGCATAATGTATAAACTAATATCAGTTGCTGGGATGCACGTAGGACACTCTACTCACCCACATCACGTAATTACAGCCGGGACATTGCTGGTTGCCTAATCAAAGGTCGTACAGGTGCAGTAGTACGATTTGGTGGGATTGCCACTATTGTCAGCTGCATCAGTAACCGGGTCAGGATAGATCTGTATTGGATTCGGTCTAGAATCTAAGACTTGGGCATACTACATTAGAAGATACAAACCAAAAATATTATAACCTGTATTTGTAGTTACTGCAAAATGTTATAGAAAATGGTTCTTGTGAAATGTACCCGTAGATTGTATTTTTTAAATAGGCCCCGGTTGTAAGAGTGTTTGAAAAATGTGAATAAAATATTTTGGATATTATAATAGGCTATCATCACTTGTAGCCTACTTGGATTTAATGCAAAACATTACGAAAATTGGCACTTGTGAGTTCTACTTGTAACAGACCCCTGAGTTTATTCAGTGTATAAAAGGAATATTGATAATATTCATGAATTGAGAGGGAAGTGGTAACCCTGACTCACCTAATCTATTTGAAAAATTGTGTGCAAGTCCGGGCAATGATGTCTAATAGAGGGAGAAATTTTATCAATACTCAGAGGTTTTATTCTTTATTCTTTTCATTGTACTTTTAATTGGAACTTCACTGGGGATGATTAAATTTAAATTAGATTAGATTTTCTAATAGGAAGGGGTGAGAAATAAGAAATCTCGCGGAAAAGTCAGCAATATTCCCATAAAATATGTGACCCTTCTAAACTTTTCACCTGGCACCGTCCTTGTTGTAAATATACATCAAGTTTACCTTTTGATGTAAAAATCATTCTGTAGGGCTTCACATCATATAAATTGGAAAGTCTTCTAAACTATTCCATTATGGGACATTTGAAGATCAAGAGAAAGTTACCTTCCTTGTTGAAAATATTTATAAAGCTTCAAATCAATTCAAATTATTTAACACACAAAAACAAAACAATAAAGCAAAGAAGTAAAAGTAACAGACAATAATTACAAATAGGTGGCTCCATGGTCGGGTGTGCAGGAGAGTGAAACTTATCCAACTATGGCAAGGCTATGTATTAAGGATAAGTGAAAAAAGGAGATGAAAAAGGAAGAGGAATAAAAAAGAACAAGGAAAAAGCAAGCGAGTCCACTGTTCACAAACATTAATATCAACAACATTGAACACGCTCCGGAAGAAAACAGGCAAAAAACGTTAGAAGAAAAAGAAATCCACATGGTCACAGATCAAGATTGAAAAAGTAATTACTCAAGACCCAATTTTTATTTTCAGTTTAGCTTTCCTAGTAATCCTCGGTTTCAAAATCAAGTGCCCCGGCAATTGGTTTATGATTTTGATACTTACATATATCAGCTGCCTCCTAATACTTTCGACATTAGAATATTTTGTACTTAAACTGCAGTGGTTCAATAAAGTATTTGGAGCAATAGGGAAGTGATGTCTATTTTTTATTATACAGCTAATTACATTTTTCACATATAGATGTCTTATTGTCATCACATCAAATTCGCTGAAAGTCAAGCTTGTAGGAGGATATAATATATATTTGTTCAAGATACTTTTTATTGTAAATTTTTCAGAGAGTTGATCTCTTACTGTGTAATTCTTCCTACGATTCGGTCATTATTGTTGAAGAGTCATCCAAATTCCCGAACTTCGGGACTTTTGAAGTTCAAGAGAGCACATGCTGAATACATGTTTTTTACTGGAAAAAAATAGACCGAATTATAGCAATGTAGCCAATACTTTTTAGCCTTGTTTTACTAGTAAATATTATAGAAGTACTTTTTCGTTGCAAAGAATTCGAGTTCTAGTACCTCAGAGTTTAAGTATAGGAGGGGTCCTTGATAGTACCAGCGAAAATATGAATAATTGCTAAGTACAGTATTGTACGGCTTTAAATAGCGGTTATATGACTAAGCCGGAAACAGACCGATGATGTAACTACTAACTACCAGTAGCAGTAAGGAGGAGCTACCTATTTCGTGATGAATAGCTTCTCCTTCTGACAAATAATTCCCGTCCTCAGAATTCGAGGGAGAGACTATAACTGGGACTTTATAGCAATATAAGAAGAGAGGTTTCAACTGAAATATATAGTTATATTGTGAAGGTAATGGAGCGGAATACTGCAATACTGCAATCCTGTCGAACCTACTTATTATTCGACAACTACTGGTTCGAAGAGTGACAAAGGCGTACTTTCCCGCGAGTCAATACTAATTGGAATAACAGCGTTTTCGATTGGAACTTGGGCTATTCATGTCGCCGAAAATGCTGTTACTGAAATAACTACACTCCACTCCCTCGATTTCAATTATTTGGGAAATTACGAAGACGTCCAACCCAATTGGGTTGTTTGATGGTTGACTCGTTTGCTAATAACAAATTTCCTAAATTATATGGATTTTAAATGTTCCAAGGCTGCTCAAAAAATAATAAGTTTGAATTTTTTCACCCAGGATATACAGAGAAGAATATAAATACAATTTAGAAATATTAATTTAATAATGATGCTAATATTTTTGATTCAAAACTATTAAAAAAAGTACAAAGAGAAATCTTCGCTAAATAAATTCAATTTTAAAATAAATAATTGTCATTATTGATAACCAATTTCCAATTCTCAGTAGATTATAACTGGCGTATAAAAACGTAAAAATACGTTTTATTACGTTTTATTACGTTTTAATACGTAAAATATGAGGTATTTCTCATAAAAATAAAACAAAAATAATTTCTGTTTTTTTTTAATATTTAAATAAAAAACTGTCTAATTTCTCAATGTATCTGAAAACAATTTACTTCTTTGTTTTCCGTTTTACATAGAAGTGTGAGTTTCATTGATATTATGTGCATAGCAGTGACAGAAAGTACAAGAAAATTTGAAAACCAGAGTTATCTAGTTAAATCTACTGTGTTCTACTAATTCTAATAATATAGGCAATCTAATAATTACAGGATTATCCATTCTTTCTAATTCATTATAAACTAATTTTAAAAATTGTACCACAGGCAACAATGCGCTTCGATTATTGGATATTACCACAGATTAAGAAATTGTAATATTGTGATATTAAAATAATAAATTGTGATATTACCCAAGAATGGTGGCCTGAATCTCTTAATGTGAAATTTCAATTCGCCAAATATTCAATTGTTTTACGTTCAATATTAAGCTAGCCAGTGGGCCCATATAGAGAATATAGCCAGTGTATATAGGTCGTATTAAGGCAAAAACATCCTATCATCTACTTCCATAGAACATAATATGGGAACGGGGAATTGGCTATATCTGGAACTCACTATATCTGTGTTAAATGTCCTTTGCTTATAAAACCGTTCTGAGGAGGAATTCGTTATATGTGTCGACTAGGGGAATTCCCTATATCTGGAATTCACTGTATGTCAGCCGGAGGAATTGCCTATATCAGGAACCGGCTGTATCGTCGCTAGCGGGAACTCACTATATCTGACGTCACACCTACGTCACAGCGTACTGTGACGGTTGCAGGTGGGTCTCCTCCACAGCGTACTGTGACGGTTCCTCAGCTCCAGGTGGAGCCAACGAAACGGCGATAGAATACCAACACTATTCATTCATCTACCCCAGTGATAGACAAACTCTGTCGGTGAGAGCGCGGCAGAGCGCGCCCTGCTATTTTAAATTAACATAATTAAAATAAATAGTGACCGAGTATAAACGTTTTTTTACTTGGCCATTGTTAATATAAAAGCCAATTGCCACTGACTGACTGATTCATCACTATTTCTTGTAAACCATGCGGCTAGAAGTTGAAATTTTGTGCACATGTTCAGTTATTAATATCCCTAGATGCATACTAAGAGCAGGTTTTACCTGAAATCCCACAGTTGACTTTTTTAATTACTAACCACCTTTTCTTAATCATTCTTATTAATTAGAATTTATACTTATAACCTATAAATAATTTTTTATATCATATTTTTATTCGCCAAACATGACAAAAAATCAATTTGCATACGTTTCTGAATACAATATGGCACAGCCAGCAAAGAGAAACTTGCGAGCTAGCTACAAGTTCATTATAATACAAAAAAATACTCTACAATCTGACTCTAACCTATCTGGTGAAGCCAGAAAAGCTAATTACCATTGGCCGACTGACTCATCACACTTTCTCGAAAACCATGTGAAATTTCCAGCATTTGGGACCAAAAACAACAATTTTTCAAGATATATTTTATCACCGTTTCTCAAGAACTATGTGGCCTTATAAGTTGAGTATCCAGGTTCATTTAAGACTCTAGTTAAGCAAAATTTTTACCAGGTGTGAAAATGTATTACTTTTAAAATTTGGTTGCATATATATCTCCGCCTCCCATCAGTGGTTTTAGTTGGACAGCTAAAACGTGGGAAGCGATCCTGCTGGCTAGTCATATAATACTGTATATTATGGTAGCAGAGCCATTTCCTTTGCAAATTTCAATACAGTGGAACTTTTACAAGCAAAGTGACATTGTTGAACTCAAACACTCGCTAGGGGGGTGTATACATTTATTGTTGTGCATGTCCGCACAGTTGATCTGTGTAATAAGTCGCTTACTAACGCCATTCCCTTTCGAAAAAAAATTGTTCCAGACATTTGCTAACAATAGCTAATGGCTTATATGCTTCATGTTTATGAATTGATTGGAATGATTCATTTTCCTCAAAATTTCCATCGTAATTATTTTTGTAATTTTCCAAGATATTTCTTTTGATAAGAATTGTAGAACACTAAATTCTAAATTCGACAAGCCTAAAAGCCAATTCTTGCAGCTGGTCAAAAATGAACCATTTTTTGTATTTTGGAAAGTTGCTATTACCAAGTACTTTATGTACAAATATCTTGAAAAATAGCACATTTTTAGAGCCTTATTATACAGAAACACTACAGTCGCGGGTCACAATTTCAGGCTAAATTAATTAAACCAACCCATGCTGGAGGGGGTGAACATTTATAACAAAATTAGAAAAATTATTAGATAGGCTTGCATTAATAGGATAGCTGAACATTTTAATAAATAATAGAGATAGGAAAAAAAATATTAACAAAAGGAATTTTAAAATATACATCTCATCATATAAACAATCGATATACTTTAAAATAAATTAGATACTGCCATAAAATAAGGATGAATATAGAATATGATGGTTGATCTATGGATACTACTACACTAGCGGCCTGGCAAGGGGGGCGGACCGCACCGCGTTCCAGCCCTAGGGAGATGACAAAAAGCTGATATAATATAATGATTATACATGATTGTATGCATATAATGATTATAATTTCAAAATTTGAATCAAATAATGTGATTTGTTAAACTTTGGTGCTAATATGGACTCTGAATAAGTGAACCTATAAATGCTATCAAATGGTTCGCGTGTTCTCCGAGGTTGGACCAAAACACTTATTAGAATTAATTTTGACCGATAATGCAGGATAAAATTATTGTATTAAGTGCCTAGAATCGCTTAGAGAGCGTGTACGAAGGGATTATTTTCGAAATTTTTCCCCCGGGATAGGATTTTAAGACCACTCTTATGTAGAAAAGTCCAATAATTATTGTTTATTTTCAATGTATTTTTTTCTCTATGTTTTGTGTACTTTCATCACATATATATGATTGAATGAGCTAGTCTGACTTGTCTTATACTCCTTAACTGGAGTCTCCAAGACGTAATCTACAAAAAAAAAGTCCTATGTTTTGACTCGTGACTCGAGGCTCGCGATTTTGTCTGTATGTTTGTATGTTCGATGATAACTTTCGAATACTTTGACCAATTAAATCAAATCAGAAATGGTTTTATTTCTCCTTCAACGAATACAATATGTATGTAGGTAAATTCATATAAGATACAAAATAAACAAAAAAAAAGTATACAAACTATTCAATACAAAATATATAGTTAGAGAGCAAAAAATTCCTCACATGGGCCCTACGCCTGTGTGTGAAGAAGAGTCCATCATTACAAAAGAGTTTAATATAGAAGAATAAAAAAAAACTCCGTTGAAAAATAAATATTACTTTAAGCTGAAAAAAACCTGGGGGAACTTTAAAAAAAGGCTTCCGGAAGCAGGAAGGATCCCCCATCCATCAAACACGCGAATTATGGGCACAACTGAGAAAGAGTAGTAGTTTTTAGATTAGCTTCTGCCAAGAGCACCCTATTCGAATATTTCGGGATTTTCCAATTAGCCAATTTTCTAGAGAGCTACGACAAGCAATTGTATGGAGCCCAAACATTACTAGAATAACTTGCAATTGCATTCTGAAGGAATTCAATTAGAAATTTTGTCAGAGGCCTGGCCCGAGAGTACACTCTGGTTTATGAGCTTTTTCCTCACCTGACAATATAATCATTATCACAAAAGTATGATGAAATTTAATTGAAAACACACTTAATATTTGAAATATCAAGGAAACTACATTTTTAGACAGTTTAATTTGTTTAATATAATTTTGTAATACATATATTTTTATTAATCACCAGTTATTTGATTAACATTATTTGTTTTAAAACAAACTAAATATAATTACGAACCAAGCCTAGTGGAGGTCATTTCCAGTGAAAATATATATTTAGATTTATGTATTTTGCTTAAACGGCCTCATTGGACTCAGTTTCTTGTCCTCCTTGATAAGTTCTCTTTCTGCATTGTCCAGTACTTCTACATTCGTTCTGATTTTCTCTATCAGTTTTTATCTATAAATACCCTTTGTACAATATGTCAGTTGTTTATTTTTTACATGAATATTGTTTTTATTTCTTTAAATTTCTTTAGATTTTCGTTGTAGATTTCCTGGGTTATTTTCAGTTATAACATATTATGGTTTTATACCAAGTCATTATAGACTTGGATTCCAGGGGGTCCACATGGAATACTATGTGGACCACCTTCTTTCCAAGAGCTTTTACACAGACAGACAGTCGGACAACGGCACAATTCCAATAAGGCCCTGTTGGGTCCTTAATAAGAAGAACCAGTTATATTCTTGTTTGAAGAAAACTATGAAGATATGTAGTGACTTATGAATGTGGCAAACATAAATACTTTAATATTTGATATTTCATTAATATCTTAATTTGTTAGTATAGAATTGATTAACAATATTTTCTCTTTTATTTGCGCGTTATTTGTTAGGCATGCGGGCAATGCTAAGCACGCTCGGAGAATTCGCCATTGGTTAGTTGTGAGTAAAGAGTGGTTAATAATGGTAAGCTTTTATTATTAAGGAGTAGTGGTGAATAAATTCGAGTGAAGAACTGTAATATATACGAGTATATTATCACCCCACTACGACACTTGAGAGAGAGTGAGAGTGAGAGTGAAAGATAGCGTGAGGGTGAGTGAGAGAGAATCATACTATAGAACGCCTACTTTTGTAGCCTATTGTACAATAACGCCATGCTTCATCACAAGAAACATAAAAATATAAATATGCGTGAAATAAGGAAATTAAAATGTTATGTAAGATAAATTTAGACAAGAAAGAGAGCAAAAACTCTTTAAAATCACATTCAGCCAGAAAATCACGCATCAATTAAACATGCAATCTTCTCTTGAAAATATTCTCTTGAAAAGGGAGAGGGATGGTGTGAATAGCCTACTAAATGAACTCTGATCAGAAACTCTTGACTAACAAAAGAAGCCAAATCTGTGACTTTTATGGAGGTGAAGACATTTTTTCCAGGTGAGGTATCTCCCAAACATTTTCTTTGTTTACAAATGCTCCAAATTTCTGAAATTGACTTTACGTAATATTATTGCAAATTTTACGGAAATGAACCGCGGCTTTATTTTTAATAATAATGAAGACATGAACCTAAGAGATTTGACAGGGGAAGTCAAAGATATGACACAATAAACCCTCATCACCACTTGTCCTTGTAATTCCAAATTAAATAGATCTCCATTTCTTCCTTCACAAGATACAAGAGACATAATAAATTTAGCAAAGTAAAAAGCATCCTGTGTCCGTGAGTGTCGGTATGAATCGAAACAGCATGTACTATGATAGGTATGGAAACTATAGAAACTGTGTATAAATGATGATTTTTGTAATCAGATGGAGAAATCTAAATACAAATAATAATCTACAAGCTACTCACAGGTAATTGACATGACAGAAACAGAAACAGTGATTAAGCCTGATCATGTTCTACTACACTCAAAACGCAGAACAAAATACATGAAGTATTCAATTAAATACTGTACTTAATGAGAAATTGATATAGCCTAATATTTTTGAAGAAGCACTCATGACCATCACCACTGTACACACTGTTTTTCTCATGTTTTCTTTTTGAATTCTTATTCTTGAATTTTTGATGCACAAAAACTTTGTCTTATTTTCAAGAAAAAAAATAATTTTAAATGAAAATATATGAATTTTTGAATGACATCCTATTCATGAGAACAAGTTGATAAGCAACTGACATTTTATAAAATAACTATAATTTTCATAGCTGTCATTAATAATAACTAGTGGCTTGTAGGGGCAAAAATCCCTGAATAAAAACACTAATACATAAAACAAGTCATTATACTACAGTATTATAAATCAAACGAACTAACAATCAAATTACCTATGAGTCAGAATTTCCCTGTTTACTAGATTTTTTGTGTGAGAATAGTCTTTTTGGTTGCTTTGGTTGTTGTTATTTACAATAAACAAGTTGATTCCTTCCGGAGATTTAACTCTGCTAAATGCAACATATAATTGCCCATGAGTAAATACTGGTTTACTTAGGTATATCCCAGCTTTGGCCTTGGGACTTATTGATAGTAATACAAAAAGCTTGTCTGATTGGAAATTGTTTTCTTGACATATGGAAAGGCATATTAGGGTCTGTTGATATAAGCCTAATTCCTGGTAAAAATATTGCATTACCTTTCCAGATCCAGTTATTATTTCTAACTTTATGCACCTTCCGTAAAGGCCCAACACAATTCATCATACGCCATTGACCAAGCCTGACCCGAGATTCACATTCCTTATCAATATCACGATAGCGCCAATTTTTAGTGTAATATGGTGTTTATGTGGTGGCATTCCTGATGGTGTGATATTCTATTGGAATATTTAAAAGTTCAATGGGTTCATCAGTAATAATTTTGTCCACAATAAAGTAGTTCTTTGCTTCTCCCTCCACGTTTCCAAGTATTACATTGTTAATATTATGACATTGTTCATTCAATGGACACATTATTATGTTGTTTGAAAACATATTAATGTTGTTGATAGTTATTTTTGTATGAAAAATAAAACTAATCATAGATTCATTTCTTAGCACAAACTTTTCTGGAATATCTATTATATCAACTCCTCTGTGACTAGTTAGGTCCGTTATGAGCTTTGTTTTCTGTTTTTGAAATTATTAGCTTGTCTTCTTCAATGTGAAGAAATGTAGACAAAACAAAAAAATTTTAGAACATATGTCTGTCTAAATTTAGATTATACTATCCCAAGTAACCCACATGTTAATATTGAACACTGACTTGAAGATAAAGCACGATCACATAATGTATTGATGTAAACAAATCAGACGTTTTTGAATTCCAATTCTATTCTTATGGAGAACATTTTACGTTATATCTAATTTTATGTTAACATTCTGGAAATTCCAATAGTTTTCCCACCATCACGGAATAGAGTCCTTCAATTTGATCCCTCTCCCATCTTTCTACAACTTGCCAAACGCCCCCAGTTTTGACGCAAAGAAATTAAATATATTACGGTGATGATGGCAACCGATCTAGGTTGTTGTTGTTGTGGTGCTTGGTCCACTTAGTTATCCGCCCACTTTGGCGCTGTCCACGTTCCAAGCGGTGGTAGAGTGGGGGTTCCACATATAGCGACTTCCCGATACAGCCAATTCCCGGGGAAGACACATATAGGCAGTTCCCCTTGCATGCAGATATAGTGAGTTCCCGATACAACCAGTTCCCGAAGAGTACACATATAGGCAGTTCCACTTGCAAGCAGATATAGTGAATTCCAGATATAGCCAATTCCCCCAACCCCATAATATACGACGTTTCAGGTATGTCTGGCTTGCAAGTGTCAAAAACTTCCTTTCCCATGTTAGAATTTCGCTTTTTATAATCATTGTGCTCAAACCAGTCTAATTAAAAGGGGTTTGAAAGCTAAAACTGGGTACTGCCTTCTCTGACAGTTGATGAGGGTTAAGGTTATAGAGATGATGTCACCATGATCTGATAGGCGAAAGAAGATTGGAGCTGAACACGCTTGTGATAGAAAGTAGTAGTAAAAGGATGAGGGTAGGAGAGATAGGCATGATTTTAAAAAATATTCGAAGTTGTCAAAATCTATCAAGTTGAAAATTAAGTCATTAGTTATAGATTTCATAGATTATGTAGCTGTAGCCAAAAAGTATGAGAATTTTTTCAAGTTCAATAGTTCTTTACAAGTTTATGAATCATTCACTTGAACCTTTCCTAAATAAAGTATTAAATTGAAGAATGTTTGTATAGTCTACTATTCACAGTCTCATATAAGAAATAAATGTGGGATCTATAAAATTTTGGAATAATATTAGATCCATATGTATGTATATTTATTTCCCAGCAATTGCCTTTAGGACAGTTTTTTAACTCGAATTCGTCGTTATTATTCATTTCCCCTTTCCTTCTTCGCCAACCAAGACCTCTTTATTCTTTGGCTATATTCCTGTTTCCTTTGCTCTGTCTTTTTTCTAGTTATTCTCTTTAATTTCAAATTTCTTTTTAGTTATCCTTCTGAATATGTCCCTACACTTAATCATTTCCTCATTGAATCTAGCTTGTTTCAAGTCATCTTCTGTTTCTTGAAACCAGTTTTGTTTTATTGAATTCTTTACTAAATCCCAATTTTTTTCTTTGTGAGCTTGCTTTACTATATGTATATAGTTTATAATTCTATAATTTGATCTTAATTTTATTCTGGTTGTAGCAGACAATAACTTTAAATTCGTCAATAAACTTTATCGAACAAAAACCTTTTGTCTTCTCCACCTCCTCTTATGAAAAAAGAAGCACTAATACTTTTGATGCACTTGAAATTTCATTTACCGCAACAAGTGAGTAAATTAAAAACAGGAAAGTATAGGGTACTGGGTAGCCTAAGCTCTTACATGAGATCTCGCAATGCTAATTCTGTAACGTATAACTGATATTATCTGAAATCCTAGCACTATAATCTCTCCAATAAGATCTATTGTGGCTCTCTTCTGAAGCCCGGTCTTTCAATGATAATGCCTGATTATTCCTCACGATTATTGCTCTCGGATTAGGGGGTAGTACAGGCTGTTCGAGAACAACTCAAGCGAGAATATCACGGTCCATGGACGCATATGGTAATAAGCAACTGTTTAGCATCCATCATATTGTGTATTATAATTTGAAATTCGATTCAACGTATTCATCGTACTGACACAAGTATTTGCAGTTTATGTTCTTCATTACGCTCAAACTAATCTTGTATTGTATCACAACATAATGTGATTAACAGTAGCATCTGGTTGTGATACTTGATTATTTCGGGTTTGTTCACTGAAACTCTTATAGGCCTCTTTACTTTATACTACGCTCTTATATTATACTTTATACATAATATAACATATATATAACCCTTATATAACTCTATACTTTACTAAACTTCTCACTCCATCGGTCTAAGCCTAAGTTTGTCTTTTTCAATTTCCAAAAAAAACACATGTGTAAGCTATAAAAACAATACAGTTATTGAAAGTTGGTAACAGATTTTCTTCAATACATTACTGCATGGGTATCACATTCTCATGAAAAGTACTAGCTCTCATAAGTTAGAGAAGAGTTCATGAATAAAGAATTGATGTACTTCATTCTGTAATGGAAAAATAAATAAATTAGCGTAAATTCCATATCATTGTCACCTGCAAACAATTGAATGACAGGTAACTGATACGACCATATCATGACTCACATGAAGAAATAGTTCCTACTAATTTCCAAGCCTTTGCAGCGCTCTTCCAATTTAGAATAACAGCAAGAATATATTATAGGTGATTCAATCTCTTGAATTTACTCTGCATGTTGGCCTATATAATATGATATCGGTAAGAGGGTTAGATATTGTCCACGATTACTACATAGACCTTCCTGTATAGTGCAGCTATCCGTAATTTGCATCAGATACATATAGCCTACATAAATAACCTATAGACTAAAGAATCGCAGTGACTCAATGGGAAATACTACTTCAGCCATACATTGAATCTGACTCAGACTTGACTGATGAGTTAAATCTTTAAGTGATGGCAGGCTATAAGAAAGAAGTAGGCTATACTTGAAACAGGAAAAATTGGAAAAGTTCATTCCAAACCCAAACGATTCCATCTCGAATCTATTCTGATTCACTAGTTCAACCTCGCTGGTAAATAAGAAGGGATGGATAAGATGTCGCTGAAAATAAGCAGATCATTATTTATATATGAACGGCCGGAGTTGACATTTGAATGTCGTTCGCTTTCTGAATAACATTACTGGGACAACTTTGTCGTTCGTCCTACCTAGGGGCTCTAATGGATGCCTGCTGAACATTACTGTGACGTTTCCTATTCGCTTGTCCCCGTCCTATTCAGTTGAGTACCTATCTTGGAAACAAGGCGACCACACGCAATGTTTAGCAGCTAACCCTCTTCAACAATACAAAATCTGGCATGATGTCTTTGGGGATTTCTGTAAAAGTCACACAGCTCAATTTGAAGTGGAGAAGTTGGTCAAAGTGAGCTTTGGTTCCATTAAGATATCTAAGACCCTACAGCCCTCAGGAGCAAGGTTTCCAGACACTATTTTTGGAAAGGAGGACTTCTAACTCCAGAAAAGGAGGACATTCTTAGAAACAAAGCAGCATATTTAATTAAAACCAAGAAACGTATCTTATTATTACGAAAAAACATATTAAATCAATATTCACAAGTTACATCGTTGCTGAAAAATTCATTATTTCAATTATTTTTGATATTTCTCATGAGGGTATTTTTTTAATAAATCTTTCTTTCTTCAATATCAAGTACTTATAAAAATCGGAGCAGGTCATTTCTTTAAAATTATATTTTAGCATTACTATTCCTCTAATGGAATCAACACCTAATCGGTTTCTCTCATCAATCCACTTTGAATTTTTTTTTTTGAGGATGAAGGTTTGAGGTTTGCACAGGTCCGTGGGTAGTGAGTTGGATGATAGTGATTGATGAGTTGGACCTACAGTTTTAGGTGGGTTCCGAACCACCGGGAAGTGATTTTCAGCAGAGAACAGTGTCTTTTTCGCTGGCCAATCTAATCGGTCACCGTTACAAACAGGACCTACGAGAACGCAGCTTATCTATCTGATTGAACGGATACCTGCTACGGCTCGCGGCTATCACTTCCCTAATGAAGGTGAAAAGTCTCTCAATACTTGAATTGGTACTTGGCAGGCCAAATACAAATTCACAAAGTTTTTGAAGCTCAGAGAAACTCTCAAAACTTGTACAACTCTCAAAAAATTGTAGCCAGCGTACATGTGCAAGTCCGTTAGAAAAGTCGTCATCACATTTAGTTAATACAAAAATTTTCAGCGCTTTAAACTGATCAAAAAGCTTATTATCATGAAACATTCATTAAAACACATTTTGGTTACAAAAAGCCGGACATTTTCACTTTTTAGCAAAAGCCTGGAGGACAGGAGGACATCGTTGAAAAAGGAGGACATATGGAAACCCTGCTCAGGAAGGATCTAGGCCTACTAGAAAGATATTGGCCAATTTCATATCCACTCACTGAGACAGCAGAGGTGTCACATCAACCAGGTGGAATATAGAATTGCAGCAGTGGCGATCCCAGAAATCTATTCTCAAAAAATGTTTCAGAAGATTTCTACCATCTAAACAAAGCTAAGTAAACTAATGTTGATTCATGAGTTGCATATCAAAACTGTCCCAAACTTGAAAACTGAACTTGAGAATACAATGTCAAGTCAAAGAGTAATCTCCTACTTTCAAGTCCTATATACAGCAGACAGTTATTTGAGTGCAAAGCATTTTTTTACTCGGCAACTGAGAAATAGTGTTTGTAGTACTAACTAAGCCATCATTAAGCCGCTTATCAGATGCACGAGTACATAAATTAGGATAATCGCGGGCAATTTATTTAGCACAAAGCTAGGTAATAATTCTTCTAGGTCACAAAATTGTATGTTACAAGCTACAATTTAGTTGGTTAGTTGAGGGTTAAGCCCCTTACGTATTGAACGACAAATTAATGTAACCAGAAATTTGTAAGAATAGTACTTGGAGGTAGTGGTGTTCTCCTGAATAAAGGGGCACACCAAAGAATTACTGTATTAAATTTATAAATCATCTTAAATAATCAGTAAGTTTTCCTCTCAGCATGAATATTTTTTAGAAAAATAAAATAGTTATAAAAATAATAAAGATTCAGCTCTATAATTTACATTTTGCAATTCCAGTTTAACTGCACTGTACCTATTTTCAAACATCATTACAATTTCCAGTATTATTTATATTTTTTATTATTGATTATTACCAAATAGAGAAAAATTGCCAGTTGTTGAAAGAAGAAATCGGTGGCCTAATGTGACGAGATCGATATGAAATACGAGCAGGCGTCTCTTGTATAATAAATTACAAATTACAATTATAATCTTCAAGTAAAATTTTCCATCAAATTTCGCATTTAGTGAAAATTGATAAAGTACATACTCAGGAAACTGGTTTGTGAATTCTTAAAGAATCACAACAGGATGAATACAAATGAATGCATTGACAACAGATGAATGCATTACCACAAAGAATGCAACAGGCACCTTATTTTCCGAAAATTCTGTTTAGAAACATTTTTGGGAAAACTCTATTCAGTTGTAAAACTTTAGTTGGTTAATAAAGCAAGATTCAAGTATTGAAAGAGAATAAATGGATTTTTGAAAGATTGATAATTTGTCTGAATAGTAATTCGATTTCGAACAAATTAGATTTGCAAGAAACAAAGTTCTGTATCATTTTATTTATAAAATAATTGTTTGGATTTTACTTGACGTTCAATAAAAAAACATCCATGAAATCATTGATGGTGACTGGAGATAATAAATTCATAATGATTATGAAAATGTCATGATAAAATATAATGTCATCAGAGCTTTATTTGACCTGACTTTTCAGGGCGATCAAGCCGAATTCAAGTTACTTTTCCCGAGTTTCTAGGCCCGCGAGAAAAATTCAATTATCTCCCATGACGTTGGTTATTTAGGTCAGATAAGACGCTATCACTTTCAAATCATGGCTTATTACGACAACTTCCTCCATCCAGCCATTAAAAGTCGATCAATTTGTGAGTAAGCGCTTCGAACTAATGGAATTGGGATTGCAATTTTACTAAACGTTTAGCCGGGGATTAAAATCAACACGAATTCTGGCTGACGGTAAGATAGGTAAATAGGATGCTTTTATTATGACTCATTATGATGTGTCATACCTCATGAAATTTGATTGCAGTCTGAAAAAATTCTAGTTTCTTGAGAAATAATCAACTTTAGATATCCTATCAGACTATCTGACACTATCTAAGACTTCTTCGAACACTCGAAAAAATTTAGGATTGGATCATAAACTATTCAATCTAAACTCCATCTGAAATTTCTTTTCGATAAGCAGATTTTAATTCTCTCAATATCATGATACGACTTAGGTAAATGGATATTGGTACTTATGTGATTTACTAACATAATACTCTTTACATTAATACATAATAATATGTTAATAATTGTGGCATAATAGAATAAATAAAGTATCTTTTCATCCAACAGTAGTCTAGATTTGCCTTTGAATACTCAGAAAAAAATCAGCTATCCAGGGTGCTTCAACATGAACAATAACCAAAACGAGACATGGACTAGTTTGGAAATTCTTTGAATAAGTGATGAAAACTTTAAGCTAGTTTTTATCCTTATCTCAAATATTTCATAGATTTTTCTTCCAAGTGTTGTGGGGACGATCCTAGTTCTCACAGGCTCGATTGCAATTTACGCCAGTGTGTGTTATGCCTGAGTTAGAAAGTTTTCCGTCTTCTTAAAATAATTATTACAGCAACTATTATTATTTGATGAAACCTATAAATGAGCCAGGTCTAGAAGTATGATTGGGAGGAGGAGGGGGAGAAGTAGTTGTTTTAGTCAGCAATTTGGTAGTTTATTTGGTAGTCAAGCTCTAGCACTTTTCACATTCTTTCTTCTTGAAACAAATATGAATAGTTTTAAATTTTAGATATCTTCAATATTCTATTCAATCAGAAGACACCGCTGCAAGACATAATAATCAACGCCTGAAAGACGGGATCAATTCCAAATTGTAGACTTTCATCGCCCCAAAACGCACTGAAATTTGAAGCAACGCTCTCCAATAGTTGCATCGCGTGAGTGGAATAATAATAATAAACATTATTACAATAATAGCGACTATAGGCTCATACCTATCTTTCGGGCCAGCTAAATTTCGCTCTGCAGTGGCGAAATTCATAGCATATACCCACGCTATTGTGTGAAATTTGTGTTCAGTCATACCTCAAAATGCACTTCATCATCATTCCACTTTTTAGACGATTTCGGTTTCAGCACGCTAGCCGTAATTGGAAAACGTGACTTGTTCCGGTGTGCGAAATGTCCACTGCGAATGTTACCACCACAGGAAAAGTCCTTATGAATTCTATGAGAAAACACAACTCAGCTTTTGTGAAATTTAAACGTGTGAATTTGATTATGTTGTCAGACTGCATCTTGCCAAACTGCATTTTTTTTGTAGTTTTTTGTATTCTAATTTGGTGGTGATTCACGCGTATTGTTACTATTGTGAGAGGTTTTTGTAGTTGGATTGTTACGGTTGTTAGCTAAATATGGCTATTTCAGTTTTCATAATATAGTAAAAAAACTGATGGAGCATTATTATTATTCTCGTACAATACCATAACATCAGTAAAACGTGTACCTAGTTCAGTGGCTCCCAACCTCTTAAAATATCACGTCCGTCCTGTAGTAACGGCTTATTTTAAATCTGATTCCAGATGCAGATTTTCATAACTATATTTCATATGTATGAATTGTGATCCTTGGACAGCAGCATTCAGTCCAGATAAATACTCAATTTATTGTAAAGATAATATTATGACTTTTACAGATGGAACTACGTAATAAATTTAAATATGAACACTGAAATGTGTAAGCGGATTTTAAACTCCACGATTTTGGAAACTGTAACATAGAAAGAATTCTCGCTTCCAATAACAACATTGTAAATAACATTCCAGACGTAATTTGAAATGCTTATCTTAATTCCATCATTGGAATTCTGGTCTTGAGACTTTCAAGTAGAGAACTGCAATTAGACTAATACCGGTATTTCCTTTTTCTGAAGATAGGTGGAAGTGGCTGACAGCTCTAATTCCTACTGAGCTAGCTTCAAATTATGAGTTTCTAAGAATGGTAATTTGGAACGCTATCATTACTATGTGTGTTCTCGAAGATTGGATTCTGAGTGATTAGAAAATTTGAATAACGATTTCCTTGTTTCGGTTAGCTTGGTACAAGCTTTTTTAACTTGGTGAGAGTTGAATAACAAATTATAAGAATTGAATAACGATTTCTTCTTGTTTTGGTAAGCTTGATAAGCTTGATGAAACACTACAAAGCATGAAATTAAAAAAGGAAACCTATGAAAAAATTCACTTACTTGACTTTCTAGTAATCTACTTCTATTATTAATTCAACTCTAGTAATTCTATTATTAACTAGCTGGCCCAACGCGCGTTGCTGCATTCTCATAAAAATTCTCCTTGATTTTATTATTCGCCACCTCCCGCTGAGGTTACATTTAAAATTAGGAAAGAAGTTAGTCCTAGGGCTCTTCCAGCTGATCATAGAGGCTTCGTTGTTTTCTTAATCACCACCTCTGAATGAAGAAACATTTCAAATTTAAACCTCCTATGACTATAAGGGTAGAAGCTAGGTTTTTTATTTTATTATTCGCCACCTCCCGCTGAGGCTGCATTTCAAATTTCTAGCTGCATTGGTTAACAGATGTCATCAACCTGGCATAATTACATTTCATCATACCCAGTCGTATGTTTCCTACATATTGCAAGGCTCCAACTGCACGGTAGCCTATATGCAAAGTGCAAAGTCTTTTGCTGTTCAAAGACAGCGTAAATAACGCCACTAAGGGGCCTGCCATATGATTAAAAACTGTTGACTTATATCAGCTGTTCCTTTAAGCTGTTTGGCTGGCAAGTTCAGTAGGTTAGGTCTATAAAATGGTTTAATTAATAATAATTATTAGCTCCCCTATTGAAATTTATGGTCAGAAACCATCCCCAATATTCACACAACATATTCCCAAAGTTTCATGCCGATCTGTCAAGTAGTTTTGGAGTCTATAGGGAACACACATACATACATACAGACAGACATTCATTTTTATATATAGAGATTAATTCAACTCTGCTTCTCCATTTCCAAGGAAGTTTTTCAATGACTAAATGTTCTGAGTGAGCCTAGGAGTGCTAGAACAATTCTAATTGTTTGTTATTGTCATTTTAATGACATTACAGAGTAGATTGGTCTACTATTCGATTGATCAGTGTAAGTTTGAGAAATAACGTACATGATAAAATATATGTGTGTAAACTTATATACACGTCACTATCAACAAAATGTAGAATACATATAACAATTCTTCAACAGAAAACTATTCACCTAGGATAATATTAAAGAAAAGGTATAGAATTTGTATGCGTTCAATGAAAAAAAATCATTTTCGAAACAAAAATCATATGTATATAGTTCCTAGTTTTTGTGCAACATGTTTTAAATCATCTGAATAACATAGGCTGTGTTTACATTCACTAAAGGTTCAAATGGACTATTATTTTAAGAAACATTAATGGCGTCAGACGTCAGAGATTTAATGACATCAGAAACATCAGAGATTCAATGAAAGAAAAAAGCTGTGAGAGATTTATTATAATTATATAGGCTACTTTTACTTATCTACTTGTATAGTTCTTGTTTCTTTGTATAGTGAGTGATGGTTCTTGTATTAGAATTAAAAAAAACTTTCTATCAAACCTCTGTCCGTTTTTATAATATTTCTACTACTTTTTATTGAAGTTCATAAATAATTTATGTTATCAAAAGTATTAAATAAAAATATTTTAGCTGATATAAAAATAGAGATGTAATTTTAATAATTTTGAAGTTTTCTCTTGTGGGGGAAAGACACGATAATGAAGTGCAGAGGTGGTTATACTGTTGTAGGACTATTGAAAAAGCAGCTATAATTCGAGAAGTTCAGGTTTTGTCGTGTTGCGAAGCCTACAGCCTCATGGCATTTGAAACCACAGGCCTGGGCTCTGGGCGTGCTGGAACCGACAAAATGAAAAAAAAGTCGCTGCAAAATGATATTTCTGAAAGCCTTGTAAAAAATTGTGGATTCCGTTCTGATAATTATCTGGCGGAACAGGCCGTCTAAAACCACTTCCACATGGACTTCTTCTCATTCTTTTGAAACCAATGTCAGTTAGTTGGGAACGAGGTTTGCATGTACATGAAAATATTATCAATTTTTTCGTGAGAATATTAATTTTCTGCCGTTTATTCGCCTGTGAATATCTAAGAGTGAAATTTTTGAAACGTTTTCGAAGGAATGTTAGCTAATTGGGTTTGCTATCTTATGTGCATTTTGTGAATACAGATCAAATTTTGTGAGAATGACGTTGGCAATAAACAAGTATTTTTCTTACAATAGAATGTCAGTGGATTACAAATATTATGGACTGTCTTTATCAATATACTAGTGTCATTTCAGAGCTGAAAGGCATATTTGTTCGAATAGTAATAGAAACTCCAAACAATCTACAATTTTTCTCTTGTTTTGAGAAAAAAGGCATGGAAAAGAAGGAAGTCGGAAAGATTGGAAGAAAGGATAAATGGGTAAAGGATAAAGGATAAAGGATAAAGGATAAAGGATAAAGGATAAAGGATAAAGGATAAAGGATAAAGGATAAAGGATAAAGGATAAAAGATAAATGAACAGTTTTTGACTAAGCTCCATCATGTAGGCTAGGCTGCATTATTGGTCTTGATTGTTGTTTAACATCTAGATGCACCCTCACATCTTACCAAATCAGATTCTGACTCGTTATCTCTAGGAAGTTTTAAAAGTGACATTAAATGACGTCTACGCTGATGATACAGACGGACGTTTTCAAATGACGCTAATCACGTGATAAGCTGAGTCTGCAAGTCGTTGATTGCCAGACATCCTCTGTGGGTGTTGAGGATATGCCAGTTCTGAAACCTCTAGTTCTGTTTCCTCTCAGTGGAGATCTCGCTCGCCTTTATTCGCCAGCAGCCTTGGCAAAGATGACACCATAGGAGTTTCAAGCGTAAAAGGCCAAACGATTGTTACGGCGTAATAAAGCGGAAAACGCTAACGGATGGTATTTCGAGGCGAATAAAGAGAGAAAGAGAGAAAGAAGAGTGAGAGGGAAATAGAAAAAGAGGGATACAGAATGAGAGGGAAACTGATTCAGATTCTGATTGTAAAAAAAAGAAAATCCGAGCCTAATTCAAAGAAGACAAAGTTGTTCAAAATATTATATCCTCAATTAAATCCTGATCTGAGCCAGGAACTGTAATTTATTAAAGATAGATTGTTATTGTGAGAAAATAGCCTTCGCGTAAATGGAAAAATGATAAGAGTCATTCCGTTGATCGCAAAAATGAAGTACAGTACTGTGCAATCAGTGTCACCTACTTTTTGAAGGTTTTAATTAGTTAAATCTCCTGTTTCAATCTATGTCAGTTAAAATTAGTTGAGCCTACATTAATGATTTACGACTTCTAATGCTATATAAAGGCATTGAGCGTTTTAAATATCTGAAGATTGGTTGCTAAAGAACTCCTTCCGTGAACTACGGAGTTCGGAAATAAAATGTTGGCTCCTATTATTGTAGTGTGCATGTTAAGTTTAGACAGCCATATTGTAACATTTTGCAGGCATAATGTAAGTTTATGCAGTCATAACGCAAGTATGCAGCCATGGTGTATCGTTAAAACATTTTTTTTTTTTTGAGAATAGCTCTTTACATGGTTATTTGTGATATGAAACCGTGAAGATTGGAATAGATTACTTTCCTTTTCTGAAAAGCGTTGAAAATATCTAGGCTTATGGGTATGCTCCAGTCTACCCCTATGAATAATGCTGTAATCTACATCTAAGTTTATACAGTACGAGTATCAGTACCAGTATCAGGAAATACAGCTTTTAACAGCCTCGCCTGAACCCAACTAAAAAAATCTGAATAGATAGAGTAGCCTACCAGTAATCATAATTTGATTCCAACTTTTGGATTAACACTTTTCAATATAACAGCTTATTAAAAAACTGATTTCGGGCCTATTTTAAAGAAAATCACTTTTCACATTTTTGCCTGTAATCAATCTCTCAATCATTGAATAATTGTTTTCTAAAGTTAAAATTGTACACATTCACCACATCTATAAGACGTCTATTATATATAGTAGGAAACATTGGACTCAGAATAAGCTTTCGGTTATTATTTACTGGTACAGTATTAGTAAGTTAAATAGTTGACTAGCTCCAACCTCCAACCCTACCCAATAGGGGAAACAAACAGTACAATAGCAAACAGCAGCATCACCCTGCAGCAGGCATGTCTACAGCATTCTAAGCCACAATGTCAACAGTACGTGTAAAGCAAGTTGAGGCAGTGGGGAGGATTAGGGCCTCCTGAGCATAAGTGCTGTGAATCGGGCTTGCCAGATTATATTAGGCTAGGGGCAAAGCAGTGAAGGATTAGTAGCATACTATTCGCTTGACATGCATAACTCAAGCATGTTTATAATGTCACATAACACATGATCTGAGTAGATTTGCGCAAACACAAAGAGGATTTATTTAATAAATGCGCAATTAAAAATATCATAATACGGACTCGTCAATATTAGTCTTCATTCCTTGCATATTATTGAATATTGGATACTTTTGCCACTGCTTCGGATAAGTATATGGAATTTAATTCTTCTGTGTTCAAAAATTATATTGAATTGAAAATAGAATCAATCGTTTTATGAGTATTAATTCAGTTATGCATTGAGCTAGATACGAAGGAGCTATCTACAAAATACTCTAATAATGTTGTGGATTAGATTAGATTACTTTATTCACGATAAATGTATAATTTTTTTTCAAATGTGTGCTTACATACAATATTTTAACACCACATGAAAAGTAGAACTGGTTGATACTATTTATATTATGTTGGAAATATTAAAAGTGATCTAATGGGTAGAGCTAATGAAATAAAATTCTAAGTGATGCATTTACATGAAAAGGCGAAGTTTGGACAAAGATTCGAGCACTTAACCTGAAGAACATTTGATTGAAACTCAGCAAAATATTGTGTTAATTTAACTGACTTCAGATTAAAGAGTGATATTACGTTATGAATTGCTAATTTAAAATATGAAAATGTACCATAAAGTGTAAAGTTTAATACTAAAAATGAGACTAGAAAGCGAGGTTCGAGAAAAAGATTTTAAAAGAATTATTAAAATGTGAATAAAAATAGATATAGAATGCTTATGAAGATGATATGAGGTAGGATAATAAGGGAGGTAGATAATTGAAAGATATGTTTTCATTAGTTGGCGAAAGTAATTCCATATTATAATATTTGTAAATTTGCGTTTACTGAATAAATCATGTTTTTATTCCTACAAATCCACTCACATGGTTGACGAAAGCACAAATTATTTCTCTAATCTGTATTTTTTCGGGTCTGTGACGTGAGACGGAAGCCTTTTGCAATAGAAATAAGACACATTTAGTACAAGAAAATCAGTTCATCATCATACACATGTATTATATTGATACTATAAATTATAGTAATAAATACAGATTTATTGGACAAAATCCAATAAATTTGAGACTTGTGCGTGGGTAATGAGGTGAATGATAACACATAGATGCCAGACGGAGGAGCGGGATTGATTGCGGGATTTTAATTTTAGCCGCGAGCTGTAGCAGGTATCTGTTCAATCAGAGAGATAAGCTGCGTTCTCGTGGGTCCTGTTTGTAACGGTGACCGATTAGATCGGCCAGCAAAAATGACACTGTTCTCTGCTGTAAAATCACTTCCCGGTGGTTCGGAACCCACCTAAAACTGTAGGTCTAACTCATCAATCATCATCATCCAACTCATTACCCACGCACAGGTCTCAGACCTATGTGGGCTTCATCCTCAAAGAAAAAAAAAAGAAAAAAAATTGCATTAAGTTCAAATTGGTAATATGATTTTCATATTTGAAATAATGATCATTGAAAACTCAAATTCTCAACACACCCAAGCATTATCAGACTGCTTAACTTTGAGAAAAATAATCCGAGTGAATTACGTTCATTGAACTGCTGTAATGTCAACTTTGTTTGCACAGCTTTCAACTTTTGAATGTCGAGCGACTATCTTCTCTTCAAGCCTCTTCAATTTTGTTCTCCTTTTGATTCTCGACAGCAAGAGATATGAAAGAGAGATTCCATCTCATGACATAAATGTCGACTACTCATATTTCAGCAGGTATTGTATTGTGATTCCCTCTTATTATTATATTATGCAGTTGCAATATGTTATTTTACGTCACCAAATAGCCTACTGCAGTTCTGCAGTGGGTTAGGTAGGGGATAGAGCCCCATACCAAAAACTATTAATACCAAAAAATTGAATTGGTTCAATTTGTCTACAGTTAAAACATGCCACTAAATCGGTGCTTTACTCTGGACTCAAGTATTTTTTGTATGCTCAAGATGTAATACCTAAATGGCAATTGATAAGCCTTTGCAGAAGGGTTAATGAGATACGGGAATAATAGACATGAATACTGTAATCTAGTAGTCCAGCCAGCTAAATCTATCTAACTGATCACTCGGGTCAAGTTGGAGAATGAATTGTAAGAATTTACCACGGATTGTAATTTTAACAGGGAAAAGAATTTCAACACAAGATCTACAACTGTGTCACAGTCTATTAATTATTTCATGTTCAAGGTTTCTAGGTTAAAAAAATGATTGAAATATCAAGGCTTCTTATACATTTTTGAGATTGAAAAAACTTGTTTCTCAAATGCCATTTCAAGTCATGACAAATAGTGATTCCAATAGTACATGTTCCAATTCCGTATTCATCATGTTCTGATGCTTTCAATTGTGTTGAAAGTTGATTAATTTTCTGTCGATAAGTACTTATCTGATATGAAAATATGATTTTTTAATGAAAAGTGCAAAGCTGTTGCAAGCATTCTCATTAGCATTTCTGATGAAATGAAAGTAGTTACAAAAGGGGAATTCTGGCACAACCTTGAAAAAAGCTGGCACATCCTTGACCTTTGACCTTGACCCTGACCTTTGACCCTGACCTTTGACCTTTGACCCTGACCCTGACCTTTGACCTTTGACCCTGACCTTTGACCTTGACCCCGGACCGGAAGTTACGTAGCAGACCGGAAGTGACGTAGCAGACCGGAAGTCAAACCGGAAGTGGCCCCCCTCACCCTGAAAGTGGCCCCCCTCGCCCTAAAAGTGGCCCCCCTCACCCTAAAAGTGACCCCCCTCACCCTAAAAGTGACCCCCTCATCCTAAAAGTGGCCCCCCTCACCCTAAAAGTGACCCCCCTCACCCTAAAAGTGACCCCCCTCACCCTAAAAGTGACCCCCCTCACCCTAAAAGTGACCCCCCTCACCCTAAAAGTGACCCCCCACACCCTAAAAGTGACCCCCCTCATCCCTAAAAGTGACCCCACTTACCCTAAAAGTGGCCCCCTCATCCTTAAAACGGTTTCTCCACTCTCCCAAAAGTTGGGGGTGGGGGAGATCCGGTTACCGAGTATATATATGGTGGACATCTGGCTGGTAGATTCATTGTATCTCAGCAAACGACTGCTAGCTCATACAGTGAATCCAGCTAAAGACTCAAATCAATAACAGTAAGTACTTGTTTCTTTACTAATGAATATCCCTTAATTGCTGTAGTGTATAAACCTTCCCTCCAAATATTCCATAGCTATTGCATGAAATCTAACCTCAAGTGGCTAACCATGATATCATCCAATACTATTGCATGAAATCTAACCTCAAATGGCTGACCATGATCTCATCCAATAATATGTGGTCTACTGCATGGAATCTAACATCAAAATGGCTGACCCATTGTTTCACAATGCTGACTGCAAGATTATGCTAATACCTGTTGATTTCCAATTACAGATGTCATCCACTAATGCTGCCGCTGATGCCATCTACAACACAATTGCAGCCCAAAAGCCACTAGACCACATATCCATGAAAGATCTCCAGCCAGGGTTCCCATACCAAATGGTGAGCGCAGAGAGAGTCACTACAAAATATGGTGAGAAGGTAGCTGTCACACTGGATTCCAAGAACACACACATGCGGGTTATACTACCAGAGTCGTACAGCAGGATAACCTCCAAATTCGTCCCTGCTGGTGGAACCATTGACATGAAATCATATAAATTTATGTGCCATCCTGATGGGAAAACCCATAGAATCCAATTGATAAAAGAATAATGAATCTCTCTCTATGTATTGTGAAATAAAAATGTGACATCTGCAACTGATTTGTTATTCATTCTCCCCTATCCTAGTATCAGTAGTCACACCTAGTGTCCACTTATGCCTAAAAGTGTTCATCACGTGCTCACCTAGTGTTCACCTAGTGCTCACCTAGTAATCACCAGTGTTCACCAAGTGTTCACCTAGTGCTCACTTAGGCTTAAAAGTGTACACCAAGTGTTCACCTAGCTCTCACTTAGGCTTGAAAGTGTACACCAAGTGTTCACCTAGTGCATACACAGCTGCACTGTTGCTTCATGGAAATAGGTTGAAAAGAAAAGTATACTTTACAATACATTGTTTATTAACATAAACAATCGCAAGTATGAAACAATACATAGAAATTGGCTACAATATTGCCCCTTTCAAAGTCTCTGGTAACACCATAGGTCTCTGCCGACCTATTAAGAGATTCCTTTACACAGCCCACGCCATCAGTCACATCGCCTGGTGGCCATAATCTAGGATGTTGCTCAGCTTTACAAATTGATACCAGTAGAGCAGGATCGCCTGATTGACCATCCTCAATCCTAATGCATCTAACACGTCCATCCATAGCGTTGTAGTCAAAGCCAGCAAATGTAATCCTTCTTCTGCCAATCAAAGATAGACTCTGGTCACCACACTCAAAGTCACACCACCAAGTCTCATCACTGTTGTTGAAATCAATCTCCAGCTTAACATCCTTGCTCCTCCATCCAGGCACTGAACGCAAGTCCATTATGGCTACCAAGCTATACTTCAACTTGTATACTGATGTCAATGGAGTTCTACAATTGTCAAATATGACTGCTACCTTGAACGGCAGTGTAGTGATACTGGCCATTGTTGTAGACTGAATGATGCTCAGCGAGACTCAGCTACTTCTTATATACTAGGAGAGCAGGTGGTGGAGGAGTAAATGATGATGCAATATTCACATTTCATTCTTTATTGATAAAAACAAACTTCGACAAAAATGTCTATCTTTTTGTAATGCCTGCATAATCCAATTGTGCAGGATGTTTACTACATTGAGTGCACAAAATGGCGGTACATCTAAGCGTCCTCTTCTTCCATTGTCACCAGCCAGCTTCATCTTCACAGTCTCCAAGAAGTCGAGCAGGTAATGTTCTGGGCAGTAGACTGTAGTAGTCTTCATCAGCACCTCCAAGTTGGGCGTCTCATGAAAGAGGTAGGGCGAATTCAGGTCCACATACTCCACATTCTCCTTGTTGTCCAGCTGCAGTAGCGTTTCCAGCAGGGAAATCTTCTCATATCCGTAGACCAAGATCTTGATTGGTCGTCCCGAGTCACTGTTCTCGTGCAGCCATCTTCCAACTGTGTCACATACAATTTGCTTCAAGGTCGAATATGAGAGATGTGTTTGGCCGGCTCCATTGCCCGACCATCTCAGTCCATGTTTAGCTCTTTGTAATTGATTGTTATCAACCAATATGCTTGTTTTTAGCAAAATGTCTGGGTATGGTGACTTGAAAAAATAGTGGTGTGTCAACACATGATGCTCATCGTCACGTTCCAATATTGCCATCTCCTTGACAATAAACTGGTTATTCAATCCCTCAAAGCCTTGAAAGTCCATCAGGTAGATTGGTAGTGGTCCAAAAAGTTCTGTAGCCCTGCTTGGCATGATGCCATCATTGTCATCATCATCAGTGGAAGCCTGGTTGAGGTCGGTTGTACTTGTAGAAGCATCCTTCATCAATGATTTCTCGTGTTGAGTGTAGTAGCCTAGGCAGCAGCCCACAACATCCTCTCCATCGCTGGGTGGCAACTCCCCCTCCTCCTCTTCCTCCTCCAAAAAGCGTAGAAGTCTCCTGGACATGATGTATGCTTCACTCAATGCTTCATGCAACTATGACCATCCTGATGCTTGTCGACCACCTTTATATCCTCCACTGCTATCTCCCTCTCTCTCTAGACCGATTGAACAAGACCAGTCATTGGCTGATACTCCTTAACCACTTCATGTATCAGCAGACAATAGGCATGTGTATTTCCTGGAATGTTCTCACTTGCTTCAAACTCAACTCTGATGTCAATGCTTCCCGTCTTGAGCGATTCATTTTGACGTGAACAGTCAATGGGAAACAGTAACATCTTACCATCCCGCACAGCTTGTTTCTCAAAAAGTGGGTTGCTTGCTCGAGCATCATCATGATTGTAGACTCCATTAAAAGCTGCATACATATTATACACTTGGTTATCATCACCATTGATGCTTTCATACGGATAGTACTTGTTGTTCAAGAACACTCGAACGTCTTTCATTTTGCACATGTCAAAGTATGAGCTATTCACAGTAGCTGCTCCTCTTCTTCCAGTCTGCAGTCCAATCACAATGTATCTTGGCTTCTCCAGCTGAGTAGTTGATTTGACAGTCCACGTATGTTTTGTGGTCTGTGGCAAAGATGGGTACTCGTACAGTTCCCAATGTCGGAATGGCATTGAGATGGGCGTGTTCTTTTGCACCAGTCTCAGCAGACGCAATTTTTCCTCATCAGACACCTCTACATAGGGCATCCTCCACACCAGTTTCTCAATTGTGACCTTGCCTGCTGCATTCAAACAGTCTAAAGTGTCAGCACTGCGTCTCAGCACCAGCTCCTGTTTCACATTCAGCATAATCTGTCTATAGTCCTCGGCAAATCCCAGCAGATATCTAAGTGGCACATTCATGATGGTTGTGTTGGTACCATCAGAATCAAATGTGCCAAACCCTGCCTTGGCATCATACCTGTAGCCAGCTCCATCCATCTTGTGTTGTTCTTCTCATTCAAAGGTCATGGCATTCTTCATCAGGCTGGTGATTCCGGGGCTACGTATGCTGTCCACTACAACTCCATTGATCTCGTAGCGTATCTCGGAAAACAGGTGGCCAAAGAATCCAGAGACACAAGGTGAGCCTACCAAGGTTGTATTTAAGGCATTGGTCACCTTGTACTCCATGTGCAGATAGCTCTCTGATGGCAGTGTATAGATGTCCTGCTGCTGAATTGATATCCGAATCTCATCATTGGCACCAAAGCCTGTAGTATATGGTGCATGAGAATGATATTCATAGCCAATGATGCTATTGTCTGCTGAAGGACCATGTACTGTCACATCCAATACTCCCATTTTTCAGTGTTGTTGTCGTCTTCCTCCTCTTCTAACTTGATAACCTTTCTTCTGCAGATATTTGATGCTGCTTGATGTTAACTCCACAGAGTCCAATGGTTGAATGACATCTTTCACAAATAGCGCCCTATTAATAGACTCTTGTTCTACCCCCGTGGGGGACATTGCTGCTTCCACATCCAATCCATGATTCCACTTGCCAAATAGTAGCACCATCACTTGGGTTGTTGTCGCAAATGTAAGGCAATGTTTATTGGCTCCTCTCTAAAGTTCACCAGACGTCCGTTCTCATCAACAATCTCCAACGTAATGTTACCAATCTGCTTGGTGTCCACTGGTAAATAGATGACATTCTGTACAGTCACATTCATTTTATACCCTGGATCAACATCTGGGTAAAACTCATAGATCACATGATCCTTGACTCCATTTGAGTAGGATCCACTCACAATGTTACACTTTATACGCAGCACATTGGGACGACTGATTTGCACTGTATTACTACCTCTAGTCTCAATGTTAGCATCCACAACTTGGTTGAATCCCAGCAGCTTTCCTATTGAATCAGGTTGTCTAAAGTCTATCTTGGCATCGCATAATACTAAACATTTCAAGGTAGAGGGGTCCACAGCCATCTGAAACTTGACTCCATGCTTCTTCATCCTTGCCTCAAGCAGGTTGGCAATTGTTTGAAATTCAAAACTACCTTCTGGCAATAATACTTTTTGCCAAACCATTACTGGGGCAGATCTGGTTTTCCTTTGAATACTTTGGTGGGCGGTATCACTAAACAAATGCTGAGCAAACACTTTACCTGTAACTTCCTCATGAGTCATTGCATAATCCTCCTCCTCCTCCTCCTCCTCTGGCTTGACTACTGCCTTCTGGTCCACTTTTGGAGCCAGAAAATGTATTGCATTATTGTAACGATTCTCAACATTTGGTATAGAGTTGCAGCTTGTAAAGCTGATGAGTCCAACTTCCCATTCGCCATTGCTTGTATCAAGTGGCGGGAAAAATTCACTCTTCAATATTGAGGTTTTACCTCCAAAGCATAGCATCATGGTCTTGACTGCTCAGTGTACTATTACACAATGACTTGATAAGAGTATAGACTAGAACCTTTATACTATGTGGATGGGAGAAAGGAAAAGACAAGTGTTGTACATTGTTATTTATTTTCATCAAGCAAAAATTTTAAACATAAATGTCCGCATATATGAGAGTAGAGATCCTCTTGCTTCTGATCATAGTTGTACTCGATCCTTGTTGCTGGACTCGATCCTCTGTGCATGTAGTCAATAAACTCCTGTGGTGGTCTCAGGTTGCCAAAGCCATCAAAGTAGTGAACGATGCCATCCTTCTTCTTCACATAGCACACCCAATGTGTGCCAGCTCCATCACTTTGGTCCAGGTTGATGATGCCACACTCTTGATCCAGTGGTCCATTAGCTGGTAGAGCATCTCGCATGAATACTCCTCGAAATTTCTTCAGCTTGAGACGGCAGGCATACTTGTAGAGGTCGGCATCTGTTAGTGCTCGGTCAGGTAGAGCTACAATCATCTTCTGCCGCCACATTGACGGCGACGCACCCCGTTTCCCGTCTTCTGACGCCTCAGGTACAGGCCTTGACCCTTGGTTGCTGCTGCTGTTCTCCTCCTCTGTGCAGCTCTCCCCTTCCTTTGTTGTTTAGCTCCTCCTCCAAACTTTGCCTTGGCCTTCATGATGTTGGTTACTGCTAATGCTGCAGCTCTCTCTGCCAATCCAGCATCTGAAGATGTTGCCACACTCCAAGCTCGTTCAGCCAAATCTCTGTCTGCTGCTGCTCTGCTCCTTGTATCACTATTCCTTGAGTAGGCAATGTCGTGCTGCTTGCAGGCTTGGTCAAGTTTGTTGACACCTGGATCACCTCTTGCTAATCGTTTTTCAAGCTTTGTACCTGGTCCACAGTACTGGTAGCCAGGAAGATGAAGTTCTACGGGCAGTACGTCTATTGCTTTGTTGACTATTGTACCCGCTGCATTTGTGATTGCAGAAAGTACTCCTTTTCCTCGGTACCTCCGTTTTCCTCTGCATACAGCCATCTTATGTCGATCAGCAGCCTTGTCATCTCATTTTATACCCTTAGACGGCTTGGAGATTCCCATAAGCTTTAACATTTTATCCCTCAGTTGTTCTTTACTCAAATTGAGGTTTTCTCTTGACGTAGTAATATCCAACATGACAGTGAGACACTTTTCAACCACAGCCTTTGAATGCTCATCCAACCTTCTCTCCAAATACTGTTTGTTAACTCCATCTGTAGCTTGAATTGGTTCTTGCATATCTGTCAGTATTGAATTCTTAAGGCTTGTCATTACTTGCAATGTATCCACATCTCTTCTCTTTGGCAAATGAAATGACATCATATCTCTACATGTAATCAGATTCACAGCATCATGATTGCTGCGTGGATTTGCCAAATTGATCATACGCCTATGGCGGGCATTGATGTTTCCCAAAGAATTCATGTTTACTCTTTCACTTGAGAGACTTACTGTCTCTTGTTGCAACGTTGTTGCCTTATATAGTGTGCAACTAGTATGCAGGTTTACCAACTATGTAACCACCTTCCTCCAGCTCTTCCAAGATTGAGTTGATTTCATTCTCATGTCCAGTGTTGCCAACTGCTTTAGACTGATCCAGCAGCTTCAGTCTGTCCACAAGTTCGTTGGGGTCATTGTAGTAGACATATTCAATCCTGTTGCCATCACTTGCCACCATATTGAAAGGTGCTACCAGTCCTCTTCCAGCAACTTTGGCTCCTTTTCCACTGACTGCTTCTCCTCTTATCAGATCCCTGATTGTCCTCTTGTACTTGATATTGTTATAGTTTGCAATTCTGCCATCTGGACTGTAGTTTTCTCTGTAGACATTGGTAAAGTCCAGAAGTAATTTATAGGCATTCAAGTCGTCCCCTTCCAATTTTCCTTTGTCGGGCATTTTCATGAAAATCAACTCACAAAGGCCTGGTGTAGCTCTAAAAGTCTTTTCAATTCTACCATCTGCAGGATTAGACAGCACAATTTTGTTACCTTTAGGTCCAAAGGTAAGCATCTTACTGCCTAGATAGTATGAGTTGTTTATCACTTTTGGTCCAAATGCATCATCAGAGTTGTAGTCCTTGCGCACTGATCGCATAATGTACTCTCCCACTGGTTTTGAAGCCAGATCAGATTGGGCCAAGGCTTGTTGTGCCACATGACTGCTAGTATCAAGCAATTTCTCAACACTAAGGTTTTCCTCATCATCATCATCATTATCATCATCATCATCATCACTCATGTCCTGATGCTTCCACAATTGTCGTGCAACACTCGAAGTACTTGCAGCTGGACTTGCATCTTCACCTGTTCCATATGCTTCATAGATTGGTGACTCTTCTTCTCTAATATCTGGCAGTGGTTGCAGTCTATGCCTTATCCTTCCTGGATAGGGAGTGCTGCTGCTGGCTGGTGTTGTTGGTGGTGTAGGCAATATACGGGGTGCATCCAATAATGGTGTAGTCATTGGAACTGACTGTTGTTCTTGTTGTTGTTGAGCTGGTGGTTGAGAAGATTTGAGTGCTTCAACAATAGTGATAAGCGGATCACTGATTGGCTTGAAATGCTTCGCATTCTGCTCCTCTGTCAATTCCCTGCCCAGTGTCAGCTCTCTATGCTTCCGCTTGATGTTACGCTTCAGCTTGGCAATCTCCATGATGATTGGTGCAATCTCCTCCACAGTTTGCTTCTTCTTCTGATACATACTCTTCATCTATTTGTCCGTCTCACTCGCCATTCAGTGCTAGACTGAGCATAATCACTGTTGTGCTTCAACTAAAAATGTATCAAGTCCTTTCCTGTAGCGCCCTCTATTCTTGTCTGAGGACTGATCAATTACAAGGAATGCATGCATGGATGATGACCATATGTCATTGCACATTCTTCTGAATTCATCAAAGGTCATGTCAGATCCCACATGATCCCTGTATAAATGTTTCATATTCAGTTCATCTTGTTTAAACATGATTAGAAAATTGGCATTGTCACGTATCAACTGTTTCGGTATACGACTATAAGTCTGTGCCAGATAAAATGCATCAACATTACTGTGTCGACCAGTGGTAAAGTAACGTCTGATGGCTTCCTGTTGCTCGCAAATCACATCATCGAAAATTATTATCGAATTGGTGGGCAACTCATGTGGTGCAGGTATCTCTCCACAGCTGTCACACTCAGTGTAGCTCAGTTTAGGTCCAAGGTCTTCCATAATGGTGCGCAGTAGCTGATACTTTGGTTGAAATGCAGTTTTTGAGTAGAGATAGATATTTGAAAATGAGATTCCTTCACAATCGAAAAGCATGTTGAACAGTAAATTGGTTTTTCCACAGCCTGATGGTCCACATATAATGCAGCGCATATGGTTGGGGAACAAAGGTCCATGACGTTTCTTTACATTCATTTCTGGGTCGGCCAGACCACAGCCTCTCACCACTTGATCAAAGTCAATTATATTGAACCTGTGACTCCTTTGCACAACCTGCTTCATCACACCAAATCTGCTCTATCAATCCAAGAGTCGTGACTGCGATTGTATCCTTTCCAGCACACCAACAGTTTATTACCTTTCCTCTTCAGCACTCTGGCAATTTCAAAAACACTAGGTACTTTGGTTTTCACAATCTCTTCTGCATAGAATCCTCCTTGGACACGCTGTCCTCTGCAATCTTCCAACTCGTATGTTACAGGTACAGTAGGTCTCACACGTGTGACAGTGAACAGTTCATTTGTCCAATTGGGTAGGTAACCCTTGTCAAATGTCATTTTATACTTGCATATGCGCACCTTATCACCTGGATTGATTTTTTAGTGAACACCTGGATAAAACCTGTTCTCAGATTTGTCCAACAAGCTCTGCTGATACTCATGACGTTGCTCACCTAGTCTGGAAAGCAGCAATGTCTCATGCTCTTTTGTAACATCAACCGGTCGCATACCTATTGTCCTATGGATTCTTCCATTATACTCTTTGACAAGTGAGGTTAGAATATCTGTCCAGCAATAGGTTCCACGTTCAGTGAATTTGATCCACATTAAATGTTTAAGTGTTCTGTTGAAACGTTCCACTATTGAGGCCTTCTTATCTGAATATGTTGAATAGTGATTGATGTCATAGTGTTTCACAAGCTGTTGAAACTTTGAATTGAACCACTCTTTACCATCATCAGTTTGCAAATGGTTCATTGGATTCTGCTCAAATATAGGATGCATTGCCTTGACAACTGCATCAGCCGACTTGTTCTTTATTGGAATAGCATAAGCATACTTGCTGAGACAATTGATAATTGTAATAATGTACCTGTAACCTTTGTTCTGACGTGCATATGGTATCATCTCAACAAGATCAGCCTGATAGAGATCATCTAGACCTTTCACAGTTACCATACGTGTTGGGAAATTCCGACGAGCTGACCTGTGCAACTCTCTTGCTATTGTAGCCTTCTCCATACTGATAAATATTAAATGTATACATAATATATATAGTAGATGTCTATCCACTAGGCATTGAAAATGGTGCTAGAAATATCCAAGTCAGTGATTACGTAATGTTGCGCAATTATACACAGACATGTTTTTTCCTGCATTGGAATTGCGCCAGAATGTCAAGGCCATTGATAACTCTAGAAGCAGGTACCTATAAGGGTCACTTTTAGGGCGAGGGGGGTCACTTTTAGGGTGAGGGGGGTCACTTTTAGGGTGAGGGGGGTCACTTTTAGGGTGAGGGGGGTCACTTTTAGGGTGAGAGGGGTCACTTTTAGAATGAGGGGGGTCACTTTTAGGGTGAGGGGGGTCACTTTTAGGGTCAGGGGGGTCACTTTTAGGGTGAGGGGGGTCACTTTTAGGGTGAGGGGAGTCACTTTTAGGGTGAGGGGGGTCACTTTTAGGGTGAGGGGGGTGACTTTTAGGGTGAGGGGGGCCACTTTTAGAGTGAGGGGGTCACTTTTAGGGTGAGGGGGGTCACTTTTAGGGTGAGGGGGGCCACTTTTAGGGCGAGGGGGGCCACTTTCAGGGTGAGGGGGGCCACTTCCGGTTTGACTTCCGGTCTGCTACGTCACTTCCGGTCTGCTACGTCACTTCCGGTCTGCTACGTAACTTCCGGTCCGGGGTCAAGGTCAAAGGTCAGGGTCAAAGGTCAAAGGTCAGGGTCAGGGTCAAAGGTCAAAGGTCAGGGTCAAAGGTCAGGGTCAAGGTCAAAGGTCAGGGTCAAAGGTCAAGGATGTGCCAGCTTTTTTCAAGGTTGTGCCAGAATTCCCCTTTTGTAACTACTAATGAAATTAGGGGGAAAAGGAAAGAACGTTAGGGCTTTGTCAATTCATTGCAAATAAATTTGAATGTTACCGACCTCGATAAAGCCCTCTAGCGCTTAGCACAGCCCGCATTGTATGTACACGTGTGTCCCAACATTGTGCTATTTATATCTATGTATCAATGAGCTCTCTATCTACTCATATATCTATGTATCCACTTTTCTATCGATTCACATAAAAAATTCGACGTAATGGAAATGGAGTTTCCACTCATCTGCCGTAGTACTGCTCTGCTGGTACCCGTTCGTTTGATGCAGAATCGAATACAATCCGATATCATTGTCATCGATAGTTAACTGCAGTGTATTCCCATTTTGGACACAAAACGTGAATAGCTACCATTCTAAAATGTGACAATTTAATGGGAAGTAGGAATTATTATAGCCTGTGCCTCTATCCCAGGAATGTTTCGATCAAGATAAACGATTTCGGTACTGGATTTAGTTAACGTCAGAGACAGTTCAGTTTAACAGAGAATTTGAGTTACTTGGAAAAAAATTGTTATGTAACTAACCTATTCAACCACAAATGAGATTTTATATTTCATTATAAATATTAAATACAAATCAGATTAATGCATAATAATGTTTTTTTCCTTTTTTATTACTCAAATTTCAATATTTTTCTTAGCTCTCACCTACCTATGACCAGTGTGATTGACCAGTATTTAATAGACTTAAAGTTCGATTTGACGGTTGAAAACCTGGAAAATTTGTTAGAAAATTTTACCTCATTATTACATTAGGATTATCTGGGATTCATTAGGAATAAACAAACATTTTTACACCACTACGATATAACATAATAACGGAAACGCTAATGGCTCTCTAAGGATGCGTAAAAAAAGCATGAGCGGAAAAAGCTCAGTGCGCATGAGTTGAGAGCCAATGGCGTCTCATCATGATATCGACAATGTTCAAGAGCTCTAGAGATTATATTATTGACCAAATATTAGTAATTTGACAGAATATTGATCGTAGATAAAATGATCCTCTTGTATTCCACTGCCTAATTATTTTAATATATATTTGTTGTTAGTGCAGCTAGTGATTTTGTTGATATCAAAATATTAGAGGACTGGATTTCAACTTGATGGTCTACACAGCTTGATGGACAATCAGAAAACGGATTAGCGTACTACTATGCATAGCGAAATAAAGATAATGTCTCAATTTCCTTCATGGATCGTGCAACTCATGATGAATCCAGTGCATACCTGAGCACTGAGCGCGAAAGAGTGGCGCAGCCGAAATAAATGGGAAACGCGCGAGTGACATGAACGTGTGAGTGCATGGACATGTGCGTGCGTGTGAGACAGCTAGCGCCGGTTGCACGGTATTCCCGTTTTCACAATGGATGGACGTGCACGGCTCCAAGAAGATGAATTACTAAAATCGAGGCCTCCAGCTGAAGCATCGCCATCAGCAGCAAAAGCATCATACAACAGCAAAGGCTCTCTTCTGCACGCAATACGTCAATTAAAAATGACTGATGCGGCAAAAGTTTTTAAATGTTTCATCTTGAAAAATTCTCGTTCCGGGCAGTAATTTAATATTGAGTACTGCAAGAAAGTCGGCGACCATGTACGTGTATGCATGCACACTTTTATTATTTTCTTTAAAACTGTTGTTCATTCTTCATGTCCTTGTTTTCTTTGAGGATGGGCTTTGCAGGAAGAAGTGAAGAGAAAAGATGATTTGCAGTACGGTAGCGTTAATAATATTACTTTCACATAAAAATTGAGCCTCAACTGATTGATATAGTAATTAATTGTGGTATCTAGTGTAATGTTAATCTGACTTGTCTTATACTCCTTAACTGGAGTCTCCAAGACATAATCTACAAAAAAAAAAAAAAAAAATTATTACAGTATTATTTTCTAGAATTTTGTCGAATGCTTTAGAGGTTACATGCAGTAGTCTATGAAAATAGGATAAAGCGTAAAAACAACACAGAAACAAGCTTGTCCATGAATTGTTCATTGCTACTTTCTTATAATTTCAAGGTAAAAAATTATATATTTGTTGTAGTGATTAAATTCCCCCTGAAATTATAAATTGACTTCACATTCAGAGCTACTCAGTAAGAGCTGCTCTCAAACATGAGAAATGAAACGGGAATAAATCGAGAATTCACTTTAATCAACCGCAAGCTGACCTACGCAGGATTTCTGGTGCTCAATATTCGTCTCAATATTCAAATATAAAAAAATATTAGAATATGGGAAAGAAAATTAGGTGAATACAGTTTCAATGGTAGCAGATTCAAAAACAATGGTAGATTACGTCTTAGAGAATCTAGTTAAGGAGTATAAGACAAGTCAGATCAACAATTATATACAGTCTTATACTCTTATACACTAGTTACACTAGATGTGAAAGGAACACTTGTACTCTATAAGAAGCTTTATCAACTAAATATTTTTCCAATCGTGTTTTAAATAATAATTTTGTATTTTGAAAAGTGCGGTAAAGTGCTTGTAGAGTTTCCTACCAATAAAACTAGGTTTTTGCTTGAATAAGCTACTATTGTGACTGCTTCATAAGCATGTACCCTGTTGGGAGACCAAGTCTCTTGAACAATTGCCTACATGAATCTAATCTATCTACTCTTTCCATACACCTAACAGCTTTCTTTTGGATCTTTAACACTCGACTACGTTCGACTAATCAATTAAAGATTATCATATACATTGAAACTCTAGAATTGTTTTTGAAAATGTCCAATAGAAATGGCAAAATTTTGTTCTACATAACAAAATTCATTGTATGAGTGAAATGAGATTGAGCATATTGTTACAAAAGCGAATGCAGCAGTTATTTACGCACTCGTTCTACGTAGATTGTTCTATTGTTTTCATGGTTGGACGTGACTTTGACATCCGATCTTCATTCTCTTGCTCTTCTCATGTCTTTGTCACTCTTATTCTTCAAGTATGCAACTCTCTCACTCAATTGAATTTCTCGAGACTTCTTGAGATTTCTTCAGACTTCTTGAACAATTGAGATCATGTTCCGTGGCCTTCTCGAAGCGTCTGATTACCTCCAATTCTTGGAATTATACAACTACAACAGCTATGTAAAGGAGTCCACGTGAACCGGTGAGTTAGTTTTACAAAAGCTCGCGTGTCAGATTGTGTTACAGATCTCGTGCCGTTGAGTAAACAGTGCCCTATTCCAGTGTCAACTGCAGAGACAAGTGTTTACTGTTTGTGCAGCTCACTAATAGTTTAAAGACGTTGTGTTGAGTGATATTATTTGGGACTGTCAAATAACGAATTGGACTGTGTTTTTGTAAGTGATTAGTTGCTCTTTTTTTATCAATTCTTTCTAAATTATTGTACAGTTTATTGGACTCTTGTTTCTTTTATTAGTGATCAGCCTGTAATTAATTATTCATTTGTACAGTTTATTGGACTCTTGTTTCTTTTATTAATGATCAGCCTGTAATTACTTATTCATTAAATCTTGTAAATAATTACTGGAAATAAGTATTAGCTTGTCATTTGTTGATCTGTTTTTCTTTATCAATTGAACTTACAATTAATTTGTGTAAATAAAGTGCAAGTGTGAACTTTAGTGTTGCCAGCCTTATTTTAGCTATTAGAACCCGTAACAATATGATAGAGATATCAATTTATATGAAATGATAAAAATTTGAAAATAAAACTTCTAGTAGAATTGACAATATTTTGATCTATCATCATAAAATTTTTGTTATAAAATGGTATGAGAGAGGAAAACCGTAAAAAGTGCGCTGGATGCTGAAAGCTGGCTTTAAAAAAAAATTCAAACCCAAACTAGACAGGTAGTGTGAGAAGTAACTTCTCTCTCCGATTGATCTTTTGAATTCTTCATATCCGCACATATGTTTATTCAAAAGCTCCATTTGCCAATTAATTTCGCAGCATTGGAATCAAACGAAATAAACCGAGGTTCGTTAACCATCCGTGTACCAAAATCCAATATGTAATCCCAATAAGTCAATCTTAATTGAATGCTTGAAGGGAGAGTGAAATTGCAAAATCACCAATCTAGTACCGGATAGAAATATATGTGTGTGTGTGTATGGCGGGGATGCTCCTGGCAATGAGCGGTGGTCCTCAGTCGGATCAGAGACGACATGTGTTGGCGATGTTTTGATGTGTCCGGTAGGGCGACGTTTGCGAGCTGAAGAGGAAGAGGATAGAGAAGCACTCAGTTGATGAGAAATTGAAGAAGACGGCAGTCGAGAGACCCGATACCCGAGACGGATTCAAGTGGAAGGCTGGGAGATTGCACTTCCTGGCAGTTGAGCGCAGGAAAGACCTCGACGAAGCTGACGAGGCCATTCGGAAAACTCGATTTATTTCGGTCGACGACTCTAATCGATTTCGTATCTCTGGACGATTGAACGTCGACCTACATTTCAAGAGTTTGATCGCTGAGGCTCACCTTCTTCAATTGGTTTTTGGAGCTGAAAATGTTCGTGAAAATTTTATTTTTCCATTAGCATGCATCGAGAACGTTCACCAAGGTCCATTGCCAGACGAAATTGCCAATTTTTTGTAGCGTATACATTTTTTTACGGCCTTGGAGCTAATAATTATCTTGGGCCATTGAAATAATCTCATAGACGGTCAGCTTCGAATTTCGTGGTAAGGAAAATCATTGCTGATCGCCTCTCCTACTCCTGCAAAAACGCTACGAAAATATAATAAAACATTGGAGCATGTCTGATAATGAAAGGAAACATTTCACTAAATAACCATCTGTAGTTCCAGATGAGAGGCTATCATTTGATCTATTCTTAAAACTAATAAGTAGTTCCTTCGATATTGTTCTAAAACTCAATCATACAAAATTCATTCAAAGATAAATTGGATTTGAGAATTTTAAGAATAAATGTCTAAAGTTTATTCGTACAAAAAATAATTCTCTGAGAATAATTAGAAAAATTTTACTGAATAATCTGTAGTTTCTCATGGCAAACTTCTGTTTCAAAACTTTTGAAATTCTATCATGAAACTAATGATCTTCTTTCTCACTTATTTAATTGTTCTAAAATTTAATCATACAAACAATAATAATTATCCTCAATATAATATCTTTTTAAGCCAGGCAACTATGATTAAGCATAGATTGAACATAATCATACTCTCTATATTCTCTCTCTCTGAGTCAGAATAACATCCATGTTCAGCATAATACATTAAACGATTATGATAAATTTTTCTACGTAATAAATAAAATGATTTCGATTGTGACCACAACTATCATGCATACACTTCGACATCGATTTATGACTGTGGAAGTTAAAGTGGATCTGGATACTTACAAACTCTTTTAAACTGACTTTTCGATAGGAGTAATACAAAATATAAATATTGTATAAATAATGTATAAATTGATTATAACATTCTATTCTATATGTTATTATATGAATTTTATATGGAAGTGAAATAGAAGTAAAATATAGAAGTTAAATATAAGTATAATAAAAGGAGAATATTGTTCGACTTTCAAAATTTTTTTGAGCCTATAGTGCTTAGTTCTTCCACCATTTACTAAAATATAAATATTGTATAAATAATGTATAAATTGATTATAACATTCTATTCTATATGTTATTATATGAATTTTATATGGAAGTGAAATAGAAGTAAAATATAGAAGTTAAATATAAGTATAATAAAAGGAGAATATTGTTCGACTTTCAAAAATTGATTGAGCCTATAGTGCTTAGTTCTTCCACCATTTACTAAGTTCGCGAGCAATTTGATTTACAGATATTACCCATCGCTACTGTTATCGTGCTATCCAATACAATACATTCCTGTAGGATCAAACTCCTAGGTCCTACATCATTGTCACATGACATGCTCTTTTAACATTGTATCTTGTTCTAGTAGCTGCATGTAATAAGATGTTGGTTAATCACTCCGTGAGCGTATTACTAAATTACTATAACTTGCAACGTAATGTAAACGACCTGAATTTTCTAATGATCAGTGAAATTGCATCAAGATTTTCGTGAAGGTTATGTATGAGAAATACAGTAATAACTTGAACCGCAGCACGGCTCCCATCTCATCCCATTAATTAGATCATTAAGTTACCAATCATCAGCTCGTGCTCGAAGCGGAATATCACGTTAAGTATCTCATTCTATTTATTTTCCTCTTTTCCTCCCGTTGAAACCACTTTCTATCAAGACCCCACGCAGTTCCCACTCCATGCCCTTTTATAATCAAGATGCTCTTGATCCTTTCCCTCTTATTAGAATATTTTTTAGAATGACAGTCAATTAGTTTTTAAAATAGCAAGTCAATTCAGAAGGTCCGCACTCAGCGTACGCTTGAATGGTACAACGTTTCCTTGATGGTTTCTTCACATAAGCACATCCAATTCCAATTAATATTTTTTCTTTTATCTTGCAAGAAAATGTATTTATTGAGTAGTAGATGATGATTTTGTTAAAACATCAAATTTCTTCTACTAAAAGGCTTTCAGGAAGCTTATATTTATTTCTGTATTATTAATTAGCCTTTTAACCCAAAACTTACCAAGCACTTTACCATAAGCTTATTAAAATAAGCACCCTATTCAGTTTGCATTGGTGTCTGCAAGACAAGAATATCTTCAAATTAATTGAATATCTCTCAAGTAGCTTCGTGGCAAATTACATCCTATATATTTCATAACTTCTTCAGCATAAGTTTTTCTTCATATCCATGTCGAGAATAACTGACAGTTTTCAAGTATGTCTTGACGACAGCAACTTCAAAGAGCCAATCCTATTCCAATTTCAACTTTTATTTTTCATCTACAAAAAATTAAAACAGTCTCCGACAAAGATTTGAAAATAAAGTTTGCGTAGAGAATGACGTGTGAGAGTTAGCGTTCACGTTCGCGACTTGCACGTCTTCTGCAATCTTGATGGCTATTGTCATTATGTTGGAGCGCCGCTCTAAACGCATTGAAATTCATTCTAACCTACTTGTGAAATAAGCGCGCCTTCTCTATATTATGCCGCACATGGTAAGGGGGGTTTCAGGGGAGAGATTCAGTACTATTTGAATATACAGCACTGAAGAGAAGGACGAGCACCTTATGACTCTTGAAGAGGCGCCCCGGCATTAGGCGTCAGTCATTATATTCAAAACCAAAAGGTCGGGACGAATACAATTTTAGAACAATAAACAATATACTTTCGGCTTTAATATGGGAACAGCGGGCTCAGACAATGGTGGATGGTGTGTGTGTATGCGTGCGCTCATGTAGATAGCAGTTTGTGTACCGGCGTGGCACAATCGGCCTTTGTGTTTGCCTGCAGATAAGGCCCCTCCGAAATAATGAACTTTGACTGAGAGCGCGTTCTGCTTACGGGCGAGAAAACTGATTTTTTTCCGGTATTGTTCTCTGCACTTACACCATTTGTCTATTTCGGCCTCCACTTGTAGACTGCCGGCAAATGCGCGTACAGCAGCCGAGCAACACTGCTGACGTCAATAAATTTTAATTTCAAATACAAACTCAGCCATCCGGCAAGTGAATATATTACATGCTAATGATTTCCTGGGAAATTTAGGTCTCAATTTTTTGTTTGAATACTACTATTTTACGGTTTGAGAAATGACAACACATTCACACAGAAGAAAAAGAATCGAAATAGGACTGTTGGCAACACATTGCGCAGTTTTCGGTTTCGCTGTGACCAGATAGAATAGAATAGTAAGGTATTCTATTATCTCTGGCTGTGACAGCCATCACAATATCGTTACATTAGTGGGATAATATTATAAAACAATGTAATTGCTTCCAAAACATAATAATTGCTCCCAAAACATTCGGTACGATATTTGAAATATTCAACACAATTTATTATTTTTACAACATTACATATTATTATTATTATACATTGTGACAACTGGCTGATGTGTTTTGTTAATCACAGTACAGACTACTAAGTTTGTGATGTACATTTATAGGCTAATAAAGTGTAAATGACACTAAAGCCATCACATTCTCTTAAGTTAGTTACTGTAAAACACTAAAATATAAAATATAAATGAAATAAAGTTCCTATTACTAACGATTTTTATGGATACGTTGCTCCATGGAAAATTTCTCATGGAATGCTTAGGATATTGTTATAGATTTCCACTTTCACACAGCCTACTAGATTAAGAAAAGCAATATGTGCCCAATTTTAAGAATTTAAAAAATAATATTCCTTGCTGTCACATTCAGCACGAGAACTGGGGGAAATGGACAAGCAACGTGAAATATTGCAATTAATTAGTTATTTATACCAAAGAATACTGATAAGAGAAACTTTTATTAGTTGGAAACACAAATTCAAAAATTGAGGAAAAGAGCTTTGATATACCCTGAAGCACTTGTTAGGAGATTACAAACTCAACACTAAATAAATAAATTTTATTGCAGCAGCTCCTGTGGTCTTCAGAATCATTACAAGAGTCACAGTTCCACACAATATTTTTTTTCGAAGGATCAAGCCCACAAGGCTGAGACCTGTGCGTGAGTAATCAATTGGATGATAGTGGTTGATGAACTGGACCTACAGTTTTAGGTGGGTTCCGAACCACCGGGAAGTGATTTTACAGTAGAGAACAGAGCCTTCTTTTGCAGGCCAATCGCGGATTGAACAGACTGATGTTTGTTATATTATACATTATAATCATCTTTTCAATAATCTTCATGCTTTATTTAATAAATTTTTATGATCATTTAATAAAGATTAGAGAGCAGCGCAAAACCAAGTAAAAGCCACGAAAAAGCCAACCCCATCACCCCACGCATCCCCACCCACCCACAACAGAGTACTGACGATGCACAGAGCACAGAGGCCAGCACCAACGTCATTACCAACACAGCTACACACAAACTCTTCATTGAATAACAAAAATACATAAATAAAATTTAGGAATGAAAAATCGAAGAAAGCAGTTAAAGTGCTCACACGTTCTTGGAAAGCTCGAAAAAGTACTTAAACCTGCATGATGGGGATGCTTAAAAGAATATTTCAGTTTATTTTTGAAAATCTGGCTTGGTAGACCTCTGAAAGTTTCTGAAATGAGATTATACAGTTTCACAGAAACAAATATAGAGAGTTTCTGAGTGTTGGCATAGATCTAATGGAGTGTTATTAAATTGTTCCTGGTCTGTGTATTGTAATTATGGATCATGCCCTGTTGACCAAATTTCTCTAAATTATCCCTAACATGAATGAAGCAAGTGAGGTAAAAATTTGTAGCAACTTAAAACTCCCTGCACTCTGCTCTTTTTGGCACCCCTCAATCTAATCTTAAAGCTTTTCTTTGAATTCTAAAGAGCTTGGAGAATATGCTCAGAGGATAGGGCAATATGAAAGGTGTGATTGCATATGGGCAAAATAAACCACTCTTTAAATATCAGTACCTCAAAATATCACTCAAAACACTGTCAATATATCAGCATAAAATATCAGTACTAACACAGGCTCTCAATTCTCTGATCATGAAGATTCCTTCACTGAGTTTTCCTGCTGTAATATCGATATGATTCATCCAGCTAATACTACTATCTGAATCTAAAGTATACCCAGAAACTCTGTTTCACTATCCTCTCCTGTAGTCACTAGCCTTCTATTGTATGTTACCTTCAAATTCTGGATCTTCTTAGAGTTCAGACACAACAGATTTGAGTTGTATCAATCTTCAACCAACTCTGTCACATTTTCTATCTGCCACAGATTCAAGAAAACATCAGGTGATGAACTGAAGAGATCATCTGCAAACAAATAGAAATTGTTAAGATGAACTATCATTGTTGGCAAGTCAATTATGTAGATTAGGAATAAGGTAGGACCTAGAATAGATCTCTGAGGAACACTACGAGGTACAGGCAAGAATTGGGATTCTGTTTTATTGAACTCTACCTTTTGGAATCTTTCCTTAAAATTACTCTTTAAAAGTACTCAATTAATAGTCTCTTTGGAACCCATAGTAGACGAAGTTGTTTTCCGTAATTAAAAAGGGACTTGGAAAGTCAACTAGGCAACAGATATTTTTAACTGATATACTGTAGTTGTACAGGGCCTACTTAATTGCTAATACTATACCTGCGTAATAATAAGTGAAGAAGCGTTCCAAAATTATTGCAACAAGCAGAACCGTCTAATTGACTTTTTTCTCAATGAAACGCAGAATGAAAAAGCGTGACATACATTGTGCTTGAACGTGACATTTGTCATGCAGGTGTGTTATGTGTGCTATGTCGCTGAGTTAGAGTTGATAGCTTCAGGTGTACAAGCGGCCTGCAATTAGAGTTGTCTGCTTGACAAACCAGTATTCAGAACAGAGCTCTGCCATTTTTGAAACCTGAATTTTATCGCGATGTTGTAGTAGTCGAAGTTACGATCGACCAAATAAACTTACTTGTACTTGTTAAACTCTTTGTTCACCTGGTTATGGTACCAGATGGCGATGCACTTTAAAGTTCGGGGCTCTTTAAAAGACGTGTGCAGTTATCGTTTTCTTTGAGCTCCAATTATTTTCTTCATTTAAATAGTCCTTCTAATTCTTATCAAGACATTATTTTCTGAACATTTATCATTTGTAAAATACGCGCAATAACAAGAAGTAGGGCATGAAAATTCACAAATCGTGTTATCATCATTTTCAACAATAAGATTGGGGTTGTGTTGAAAAATTGTAGATTTGACAAAAAGGGCTGTCCTGTAAAATGATTGATGAAGTCCTGAAGATCTGCAGTAATTTTATAAAGTGTTTTAGGACGTACGCTTTTTTCAAAGCTTTATTTAGGACGTATTAGCGCTGATTTGGATTTTTAAACGATGTTCAAACCAAGTTATAAGAGTGAATAGATGAAAATATCTGAAGGGGAATTCATGAAAGCAGTCTAATAAACACAAAGGGGATATTCCGATACGGTTTCGACTAGAGTGGTCAAGAGAGGAATAGATTTTCTGTACTGGTAGATTTTATCCACTCTCAGGGCCTCTGCAATAACAAAGTGTTGCAGGATTCTCTCATTGAAATAACTGATATTTGCTAAAGTGTAAATCAAACTGAGTGGCTCATGTTTTATTGAGCTGTCAATGTTTATATTACTTCTTGTTCGAATAATAATGAGATTATTCTTATTATTTAGTTCTACTCAATGACTTTTAAATTAATCATCATCATTGCTTTTCAACTATCTGTCATTAAATTAGATCAAAGATCAAATTTTTTTGTGAAGTAAGTACTTTGTAGAGTTAGAACTTGGTAAAATTATTTTAGTTCTTTTCTACGACTTTTAAATTAATCATCATCATTGCTTTTCAACTATCATTCACCAAATTAGATAAAAAGATCAAAGTTTTTCGTGAAAAACTATTTAATCCGCGATTGCTTAAAATAGTAAGTGACTGGAACGCTGAACGTTTCAAATGCAAATCAAGTTAATTATTGTCACTCACTTTCGAACTTTTCCTTACTTTTGAATGATTCAACTTGTATGCGATTCGATGATGGAGTCAGGTTTGGCTTTAGAAAAAGCCAGATAAAATAAGAGAAGTTGACGAAAGAGTTAAATTGTACCAAAAGGCACTATAGATCGGAGTTGGAATGTTTGGGGAAGCTAGAAGGTGAGCAAAAGGGAGAGAGAACGAAATAGAGAGCGTTGAGTGTGATGAGTGTGTGTAATGGAGAGCTGGGGGAAAAAGAGGGAGATAGATAGATTGATAGAAAGGGTGGAACAAACTGCTGAGAAGTGAGAATCCGTTTATTTGTTCGGAACTAATGTACCAGACCCGTTCTGGTGGGTCTCGCGTTCAAGTAACCTTTTTGTCCGACGGACGGAATGGAAAAACTACGTTCGAGAATGGAATAAATAAGGGATCGTACAATACCTCGCTTCCTGCTTACTTAATGAGCCGCACAATGTTGTCAGGAACACTACCGGACGCATGCAGAAGCCTGGACGCCGAATATTCTAGGTCGTACAACGACCCGCAATTAGGCCTATATCGTCCGAAAGGAACATCCACTAGCCTACTGCGACAATAATTGGTAACCAATCATTGTTTAAAAGCCAGTCCGCTACTGGGACAATAAATGCATTACTTGAACTGGGAGCAATTGATCTTAAAAATTGGTTTAGTTAAAAAATATTCGAATGCACAGACTGCGATGTTGAGCTACGCTTACTCTATGTACATAGATTAAGAGGAATGTTTTTTCAATGGAGGAATTTCTTATCGTAATGTCAGTTTTCTAAATCAATTGATCACGATAAATAATCTTGAGATAGTTGATAGAAGGGCTTATAAACTTATAATAGATTTTCAGACTCATGCAAAATATGAGCTACCATGGTGGAATGATACACTTGATCATTCCACCATGACCATGATGAACTACTACGCAACTTTTGATTGAGTGACCGGATTTATACAATGAACGTGAAAACCCGAAATTGTAGTGACATGATATGGAACTATAATTTATTTATTCATTTATATATGATTTATTAATATTTTTTTGGATTGAAGTTCTCCTCCACGTAAAAATTCGGGTATGATGGAGAATAGCCTATAACGTATGAATATGAATAATTATTTTTTGAATATTACAGTATGTTGTGGAGGGAGACAGTGTCATATAGTGCATAAAATGGTAAATTAAATGTAAAGAGGGAAGAGCTCTTTTTGATTAACGGGGGTTCAGGGGAACTCCCCTCGAAAAGCTTTAAAATTAGTCCATCTAACACCACATTTTAAGCGATTATAGACATGAATTCATCCATTTCAATAATTCAACCCAAGTTTTGATTCAAAGTAAATTATATCTACCTTTTGCGTCAATCAACGAAAAATCTGGACTCTCATTGTTTTACAAAAAACAGTTGGAGCATGCCTACTTCAAACTACAGTATTACCAATAGGTTATTTTTAAACAGAATTTATTGATTTCGAATTCGATTTTATTTGTCAGTTTATTCAATTGTCAGTCACTTCAAACTAACTTGTGAGGTTATTTTTGATTCTCCACTTCAACTGTTTGAGGAACCGTAAATTTCACTGGAAAAATTATTTTTGAAAAGGGGGTGTTCGGGGTACTAGTCCGGTGATTTTTGATCAAATAATGCTCTTTTGAGAATCAAATAGAATCTCAGCTCATCACTTACTTTGTAAAACCTATTGTTTTCAATTACCGTTTATAGAGATTACAGTTCTTCCGAAACTGGATATTGAAAATAATACTGGAAAGTCCAGTATTTTTTTGGTGGTGAAGCGGCACCTTTATTAGCTGAGAAACATGAAATTTGAATTCAGCTCCTCAAAATACATCTAAAACCGTTGAGAAAAACTTGAACAATTTTTTTTTTGAAACTGCAGTTTATTGCCACTATGCCACCTGTACTGGCCGGTTGCCAGTTCAAGGTATTCATTAGTTCATTCAGTTCATTAATAATTGAGCTTTGCAATGCTTAACTTACTGAGAGAAATATATTTTAATGATTTCATTCTCTTTAATTCAAGAAACTTTTAAAAAATTCAGGAAATTTTGTGAAAAAATTCTTGTTCTCCCAACTACAATGAATTTTATACAGTAGACAGCATAAATATACAGGCAAGAAATATTAATTTTTTTCCTAGAAATGAAAGACGAGTGGGAACCGATTTATAAAAGGTTATCAAGCATTTTGGCTACCAGCCTGTTTGTTTTTTCTTCTTATTCTCAGTCTTAAGATAAGAATTGAATAGATAAAATTACTTTATTTACGTAAATTCACAAAATTCCGTTGTAACTAATTAAAAAGCATATTATTAACAACACAATTGATTGCATATGTGAAAAGGTTAGAATATTAACAATGAGATTTTATGTAAAGCATTGAAGAAGGGTGAAGTCTAGACAAAAATACGTCCATTCAAACTTAACCTTAAGAAAGACAAAAATAAATTAATTAGACCAGATCTTAAGAAACCTCATTGTTTTCTACTTTCATTGCCTTCTGAGACTATCTTGGACTGAGGTGTCTCTCTCCACTTTCAAAACAAAACGTATCTTTATTTGGGTGAGTAGCTCTAGGAAGTCCGTAATCCTAGTTTAGTTTGATATCCGCAATTTGGACGACGTATTTATATTAGCTGGAGTATCAGGTATTTGAACGTGGCCGAAATGCGAAGGATGTGCGACGCCCTGACGGGTGCGGCTCCCCCCTAAACCCCTTCCATCACCACCACCCTTCATCATCGGGTGTATCAGGGCGTCAGATTCCTTCACAGCCGTGTCAGTCAGCAGACGGCGGAAGGGCGAACAGGCGAACAATGCTCGCGAGCACACCAGCGCGCATGCAATCACGAACGTGAGCCGCTTACCGTCGTCTAAAACATCCATCGGATACAATGGGAAAAGCTGAGGGCGGTCTATTGGACGACGGCAGCATGAGTAAGTGAGACGGAATGAATGAGTGAGAGTTTGTATGTGAGAGAGAACTAGAAAACGAGGCCTGCTGGCATCATCAGTCCCTATTATTGGCACCACAACAACAATGCAACAACCTCCATAGAAAAATTGCTCCGGTCCGAAATGAGAATAAGTTGTTGAATAAAGCGCGCGCTACGGGAACACTGTAGGAAAATAATAAGGTGCATGATTGGGATATTGTATGCAGCGGTGAGAGAGAATGGAACAGATAGATAGACAACAAAGGCACAATACCAACATAATAAGAATTATGTTGCTTGCAGCAGGCCTACTCTGGTGCTGAGTCGATTTCATCAGAGATTATTGACGTAAAAATGATTATTATTCGTCATTCAAATCTTCATTCTTGTTTGGAATACCCATAGAGAAGATGATTTGTATGCAACTAGCCCGAAGGCTAGATGAAACTCCGAAGGTTCACTTATTAATAATTTTACGTCCAGAAGAGCTGATAAGGATCCTTGTCATGGTGCACAATATTGTTACTTCACAATCTCTATACACAGTATATCAAGATATACTTCAATATCTGTACTTATTTACTACTAGCATACTAAGTAGACTACTCTTATTGGGAGCAATGCATTACAAAACAATGTCTACATCTATAATTTAGATTCTAGATCAATGAATACGCTCATAGATTTTCACTATATTTGTGCTTAACCAAATTCCATACATTCTCTCTGTTTTTTAACCATTACTCATATATGGTTTTGGTTTTCATGGGATTCATTTATAGTTTTTTAACCATTACTCATATGTCTCCAGCACACGAAAACAGCCACCTTAACCTAATCGGCAACAAATAAAAATGAATCCCTATATCAGTTCGAGTAATAGACTCAATGTGAACGAAAATGTAATAGACTAATAAAATTTAATTGATATTGCATTTTTTTTTCAAAATTTAGAATTTTATTTGTTAGAAAACGACAAGTGTAATCGCTTTGTGAGAAATAAATAATTGACAAAGATTTCTTCCTAGAGTAAAAATTTGGAAGTAGATTGTCACGGGCGCTCGAATTAATTCTTGATTAAATTGGACACACCTAATAAAGCCCATCCTTTGAGAGTACTTGATCGAGATACTAGGCTGACTCAGTCCATCTGGTGTTAGCAGCGAGTACAGTGAAAGCATTTACGTATGTATCGTGTGGAAGGTGTAATAAATTGTGATAAGCAGCCGGATGCTCGCATGATGAGAAGGAAGGTGCGATGTTGTAAATGCGCAACTAGCGTGTAGGCCAGCCTCATCGTGCACTTCGCAAGCAGCTCGCGAAGTAGCTGCAAAGTCCTTATGCACGCCAGACTGGCCTATCAGATGATACGGGGCTTCGAACAACCTGAACTCAGATGATAACGAGCCAGTGCCCGTGCAACATCCATAGTCGAAGAGTTCTTCTTTCACAGATTGTGGTTATACACAACCATACATTTATTTCCCTCCTCTTCTACTCACCAACCACCATCCTCTCATCCTCCCGGAAAGGCGTTGCACTGTGGTATCCTCTTTCTTCTTTGTGGGCCAGAACGAACGTCAGTCTCTATGTTGATTGCGCATTGTTGTCTGTTCACCATTGCTCTGTTATCCGTGATAAAAAATGAACGTACTAGGTTGGTTGGTGGCATTCAGGGTTTGCGGTATCTTTTCTTTCTATCTGGTCCTTCTTCCCCGCAACTTTGCCTCCTTTTTTATTGTTCAACATTGAAGCTGAAACAAAGAACAGTTTAATAACGCAATGTAAATATAGAAACTATATTTTCATTAAAGTAAAAAGATTTGAACCCTTTTTTATAACAAGCCCAGACTAATATTATTAGTACTTGAACTAGTATTTACTACGACATAATATTGACGGTAACTTTGATAACATTGAATCTTGAAATGTTATCTATCATCCATCAACCGGAACCCACCTAAAACTGTAGGTCCAACTCATCAATCACCATCATCCAACTCATTACCCACGCACAGGTCTCAGACCTATGTGGGCTTCATCCTCAGAAAAAAACTAGTAATTTTAATACACTATAAACACCTCTGCAAAGTTCACTTTAAACTTCACTTTTGTACATCATCAATAATTTATCGCATCCGGGATTGGTTTCGTGTCTATAACCGTGTAATTGGTGTAACCGTATATAATTCGTGTCTATCGTGTAATAAAATATTCTGAGGTTAGTAGAATATATGGTTCTACGTTATGTAACATAATGCGCTGACAGTGTATTCCTTTTTTTGACATTTTAATTTATTTCCATAAAGGTAGCGTAATATTCCATGAAGGAGGAATTCTATAAGTGTAATTTCTATATTTGTCATTCAAGACTTCCACGTTCAGATGATTTTCCCAGTAGAGATTACACGGGCTGTAAGATTAATCATCACGTGGAATATATTGATATGCGGCCTGTTGTGCTATAGAATATTTTTATTATGTTATAAGTTACCGTACAAGAATGAAACAGTTGTATCACACATAATAAACATCTACTTGTTGTTATCTGTCGACGAAACTCTACCGATAAAGAATTAGGGAGTGGAGGAGGAGAGGGAGAAGAATAAGGAGGAAAATGAAGAAAAAGTAAGGGAAAAGGAGAAGAAGAAGAAGAAGAAGAAGAAGAAGAAGAAGAAGAAGAAGAAGAAGAAGAAGAAAAAGAAGAGAAAGAGGTATAAGAAAAAAGAGAGCAAATCAAATTTGTAGATAGGTTATTACATATTCTAGAAATCCAGATTCTATTTCCAGTACATGGTGTTACCATAGTTGGAAAGGCTTTTTACATTTCACACCAGACTAGCCCAATTCCTTATTTAATGCTATGTTATTTTATATTGAAATATATATCTATATTTTGTTTTATTGTATTGTGTGTTATATGAATTGAGTCGGGTAACGTTGTAGTATTTGTATGACTTTATATGTAGCCTACTATGGTTTGGAAAACCTTGGATAAGTTTTGTCTGAATCTGGCGATGGGACCATATTGCAAACAGATTGCAGCAAAGAGGAAGATTTAGTATTCCGTGCACGCAGCGAAAGCTTTATTTGGCTGAAGTCAGCCTGAAACAGCTCTGGGGACAGCGACTGGCTTCTTCCCCGGCTCTGTGCCTATTGTAATGGAAAGAATTTCCGAATAAAATGCGGACTAGAGTTGCGGTTCTCAATTTTTTTCTTACTGGACAAAGCAAGAAGAAATCTACTCTTTCGTTTTGATTGTGACTCTGCAATCTCTTTTCCTATTCATCCTCCCTCCTTATCTGTTTTTTGTTACTTGATGCACTTATATCAGCAACGATCTGAGAGCGGATTTTCAATAAACGTCTCCCCCGAAACATGATTTTTGTGTTTGGAAGAGAACGAAAAAAGGAAAACGAGGAAAAGTTTTTTTCTGGCAGTCAACTTGAAGTGGTGGTCACAAAATTACGAGATTGGCAAGAATAAGTGAAATCTATACAGAGTAGAGAAGTACACAAATTAAAGAATTTTTGTTCAGATGATGTAAATTTTTAGTGTTTTTAGTACCTTTCTAGCAAGTTTGCAGCTCTACCCACCTGCACAGTTTTGTATTTAGTTCTTTAGAATAATGTATTACAGGAAAAATTTTACTTTTTAGTTTTAGTTTTTACTTTTGTCGGCGTGTAGCACAAATTTATAATAACACTATATTTCTTTTTGTATGTGTAATTGTATATAATATTATTGTATATTATTTGTATTCGGTTTTTGTGCAATAAACGATTCGATTTGATTTGAAAAGCTCAATACGCACAATGTACGTATACGTGTACGAATACGCTCAATACAGTACGCTCAAGTAATGACTCTGGGTACGCATGCCGCTGAGTAATTAGCAGCTGTAATATTGATACAGAGCTAATCTGTTACTTTGGCTCAAGAGACATCGACGTTTCATCTACATAATCACGATAGTGACATATTATGCTATCAGTTGTTTTATGAGCTTACTGAATCTAAACACATTTTGAAACAGTTATAGTGCAAAATAAGTGAAATTTGAACATTAAATTTGAAAAGTCTAAAAGGAAAATAGAAAATCGGACTTAAGGTGCACTGAATCGAGTTTAGAGGAAGCTTTGTGCCAGATTTAGTGTTCCAAATCGTTGCCGTTTGTGATTTCCATGACACAAACAAACACATCCTCTCTCCCCTCTCCCACTCTCTCTGTCCCTCTCTCACTCTGTCTGTCTCTCTCTCTCTCTCTCTCTCTCTCTCTCTCTCATTATATAGATTAAATTTAGCATAAATGATGAGTATGATAAACCCAAACAACAGAAAATCCATGATTCGACGAGTTCACATGGAATAAACATTGTTATCAGTTTTGCTGATAGGTCTATGCACCATTGATCTTCTTTGATTTCTATAAACGAAACATTATACAGTATTTGCTTTTTGATTCACAGAATAATGTACATCGGCAGTTCTCACCATAAATATATACTAGCAACATTATGTTATAAATATATACCCTACTATTTTGCTTTTGCACAATACTTCAGTTCAGTGTTTGATAAGAGTAAACCATTAGCAGTGAATGATGCAATTCGATCACAGATTATGCATTGCGTTCAGTGTTTGAATATTCCATCAATTACATTAGATGATGTTGCTGATGCTATCCGTAAACATCCAAATAAACAGACATTTGGGCCGGACTTCATTCCAAATTATATTTTCAAAGGTTGTTCAGAGTTTTTATTGAAGCCACTATGTCATATTTTCAATTTGTGTTTGAAGAGTGATACTTTCCCAACATTTTGAAAACTCACAAAAATTATACCAGTTTTTAAAAAAGGTGAGAAATCTGAAATTTCAAACTATAGACCTGTTGCTTTATTATCAACAGCTGCAAAAGTGTTTGAAATTATATTATTCAAAAATATTTTTTCGCACATGCGTTCAGAGAAGCAGCATGGTTTCTTTCCATCTCGCTCAATCTCAACTAATCTTGTTTATTTTGTGAATTTTGCTTCCAATGCCTTAGATGATAGAGGTCAAGTTGATGTCATATATACTGATCTTAGCAAGGCATTTGATAAAGTGAATCATCAAATATTGCTCTCTAAACTAAATTACTACAGCTTTTCTGACGGTTTCATCAAGTTTTTCTCTTCTTATCTGCATGGTAGGAGGCAATATGTGTCATTCCAGGGTTATAGGTCTGATGGGTTTACTGCTGGCTCTGGTATCCCACAGGGAAGCAACGTAGGTCCTCTACTTTTCAATATATACATGAATGATATTACTGCTTCAATTCAATCAAATTCACTACTGTATGCTGATGATTTAAAAAATTTTAATATTGTAAAAGATGAATCTGACTGTAATATTATCCAACAAGACTTGCATTCATTAGATGAGTGGTGTTTGGGAAATAAACTTGATTTGAATATTAAAAAGTGTTGTGTTATGACCATTCATCGTAATTTTTCTCCTTTATGCTTTTCATATAAAATAAAGAACATTCTATTAAGTCGGGTCAAAGAATTTTCAGATCTGGGTGTTCTTATGAGCGATGATTTATCCTTTACAGCCCATGTGATTAAAATAGTGAATAAGTCACTTAGCTTATTAGGGTTCATTTCTAGAATAGGGAGACTTTTTAGAAACAGAGATTCGTTGATTTCTTTATATAGTTCTTTGATTCGCTCTAGACTTGAGTTTGCATGTGTTGCGTGGTCACCAGTGCATGATGTATGGATTAATATGATTGAAAGGGTGCAGAAGAAATTTTTGTGCCTTGTATATTACAAAACTCGAGCAGGGGACTTGCTTCAACCATTCTGGCTCACCCGGTATGCCGAACTTCTTCAATTGTTCAAATTTGAAAAGTTGGAAAAACGTCGGAAAATCATAAAGCTTTCATTTTTACATGGGGTTTTGACTGGCCAAATTGATGACCCAAATACACTGTCTTCAATAGACTGGTATAAATTATGCCTGCTTATGGGGGTCGCGCCAGTAGACTTCTGTACCCTGGATTGGCATGCACCGCTAATCATGCAGGTTCCAATTTGATATCCTCTGTTGTACTTTTCAATTCTGTGGCAGATGATGTAGACGTTGTGATGTCACCAGTGCGTTCTAGGCATGCCTGCTCTCGAGCAATACCTGATTAATTATTTATTTTTATTTGGCTATAATCATATTTCTCAACGAATTTCTATTTTTCATAATGTTTTGCATTTAACCATGTGACAATGAATTGTATGTATTTTGGGACCTTTTAATGTAAATGAGACTGTAATTTTCATTTTCTTTGGATAAGTAAGATTTTTTTTTCATTTCTTGTATTGTGATTCAGAGTTTTTTCCTAAATTGATGTAATGAAATATCTATGCATTTATAAATATATTTTTTAAATACTAGGTGCGAGTCTATGTTTATGTACTATTCAAGTGGTGTGCTATGGATTTCATTAGTGTAGCAAGCCCTTTAATTGGATTTTTTTTAAAAATCTGTTGGGCTTGTTTTCTTTTTACAGGAAAATATCTATTTATTAATGTGAAGTTACGCAAGTTTAGTCATTTCATGATTTTTTTTACAATAATTGCTCTTGTAACTTGTAAGCTTTTGTTTTGTTTGTTTTTTTTTTGTTTTATTCATGTAAATAAATTTCTATCTTTCTTTCTTTCTTCTTTATTTGGTTCTCAGAATATCGCTTTTTTCTTCTTGTTCAACAAATCTAAAAGTATATCATTCCTTAATTTTTTTCTTAAATTTAAATTTGATGGTTTAAAATTCAAGTAAATATTTTAAAACAATAGAAATAAAAACAGCCACGCTTTAAACGGGTAAGGTTAAAGTAGATAATTGAGACAACAGCATTCTTCGTATTTTTTTTTCGATTTTTTTCATGTTTGAATTGAGACAGCTGTGCGATGTTATTATTTTGCGCTAGCCTAAACTAAGCTAGATCCTGACGATATGCTTTCTACAATAAAAGATGAAGGAATGGTCCAAGTGTATTGGCCAGCGATCTTGATCTGTATAAAGTTTAAAAGAACTGATTGGTCATTGCGTACGAAAGTTATCGTCGAGCATAAATGGATACACACCCACAGAAACGCCGCCAGCCTCGTGTCAGGTCAGATCTGAAAACTAAGAACTCTCTCAATAATAATTTAAAAAGAAAAGAGAAAAACGAGATCGAAGAGAAAGAGAGAAAGATTGGAGGAAGAGAAAGAGAAAAATTGGGAGGAGTGTGTTTTTGAGAATCAGATTCAATTTTTCATTTAATTATCAAAATGTCGCTCTACTGTAATAATTAATACTTGTTTCGTTTATGTATGAGAGTGATCAATCACTCTTCTGATCTCATTTCTTCCATTCCCCCCCACCTCAGGATACTCATCAATCCAAACAACCCCCTTATTACTTACACTGTCACTATTGCACTACCTCACATTCTCTGTCTTTTTCTATTGCAAAAATCTAGTTTGAACGTGTATGGAGGCACAGCATCCAAGGAATCCTACTTTCTCATATTTTACATTGGAGAAATTTCTCAGTGTACCTGATTTCAAATCAAATCGTTTATTACACAAAAACCGAATACAGATAATATACAATAATATTATATACAATTTCACATACAAAACGAAATACAGTATTATTATAAATTTGTGCTAAACGCCGACAAAAGTAAAAACTTGACGTGGAGTCTTATCAACAGAACTTCTTTTCTTGCAAACTAGTAGTTGAGTGAAAATGATTGTCTCTTATAGATAAAATTCAAAAGTACCCTCAGTGTACTTGATTTCTTCCTCGACTTGAAATTGATGTTACAAAGGAGACAAGCGTCAAGAATTCTAGCCCATCTATTTATTCACTCAAGTATGAAGTAAAATGTTCTATGTATGTTTCTCTTATATAGTGAAAGAATTTACAGCATGTAAACATTCTCTGCTCCCTCTTTATGGATTTTCATGAAGGTGAGTAATTTAATAAGGAATAAGAATTGCAAGGCATTTGCATTATTATTAGCTGAACTCACATAATATATTCCCACATAGGGATCTTGCTGTGAGGAATTCCAAACATCAAATAATAAGCATTCCACCGAGTTTACTTTTTATTCAGCAGCTGAATTATTCGGAACGAATAATGCATGAACTAATAATGCTTACGGATGGTGCTGGAGTATGAGTGGCGGTTGTGGGGGGGGGGGGGTGACTGGGGTTGAGTTGGTTTATTCGAGTTTGGGATGACCAACCGCAATCTCCGCAGAGCTTATAGCCAGCACCCTCGAATTAACATGAGCCAGCACGGACCAAAGCACTTCCCATGGGCCATCATTAACCAAAGAGGTTACTGCATGACGACGTGGACTTCAAGCTCTAAAGCCGCTCCTGCATCTCAGTTATTCAGAGAATTCAAGCATAAAGGGTGGTGATTCTGCGTCCTGAAAGAAGGTTCGGAATTATTTAGGGCTCAGAAAATGGGAGCTTTCAAGTGCCAGAAATGCATGTTGCCGAATGAGGGGCTTAGCAGAACGATTTTTCTGTATGGCGTGAATCTTTTCTCCCCTCTAAAATGAAACGAACGTACGTGATTTTAATAAGCTACGTCATATTCCATGATATTTTTATTATTTTTAGAAGTAGGAAGGAGAATGAATGAAGCTCTTGATCGCTGTTAATGAAACTCCCACATGCTCCACAGCCGTAATAAAAACAGGCATCGTCATCACTAGACTATTACCCAATATAGTTGGAAGATTGGAAGAATTAGAGGGTTAAAAGATTGTCTCTTCTAATTACCTTGCTATTAACTATAAATCTACTATAATTATCATAAATGTTACATGAGGAAAGTTATATTAACACTGATCAAAATATTACTATTATATGTAGTTTTGAATGTCATTTGCAGTGTTATTTGAATTGATCCAATTTTCTCTCTTTTTAATAGACAATAATCTAGACACAACCAATTTTTAAGACATAATTCTTATAGACTGTACTACTCCCATGTGTTTTCATTACATGTACATCACATTACCTAAGACTTTATTATGTATTGTCCAAATTATTCTCAATTCAAGTATCTAAGTATCTTATTGTACACTATAAGTTGAAAAGATCGATCAACGTGGACTAATTATTAATTAATTTTTTTTTACACTGGATTATTAAAATGACAATGCAGCTGCCGATACATATCTACGAGTTTTAGATTAATGAGCAATATCTAGAATTACAATTACTATATTCATGATATTATTATTATCTATTTGAAACTGGCACTGTAATTCACTTTTTTATATTGTTTCACTCACTTATATTGGAGATGCTTGAGGGATGAATTTCACTTCCGAAAAGAAGCTTCGTCAGCATGCCGTCAGGGGACATGCATTGTTGAGGTTAGGATGAGCGGCCATATTGTAGTTAAAAACTGCGTTTGATTTGAATTGTGTTTGGTCGTTCAGTAAGTTGGTTCTATCTTGTTTATGGTGTTTCAATATTTCATATTGCTACAGTGTACTTAGTTTATGGCTTTTTTGGAATGTGTGTAGAATTTCCAAGTCAGTTTGGATGTTGTTGTGTGAGTGTCCAGTGTTGATTAAGTGATCTGCAAATGTTGAGTCGAGTTGGAATGTAGTGCTTTGATGTGTTCTTTGTATCTTGTGTTGAATGATCCGCCTGTTTGTCCCATGTAAACAAGATACAAAGAGCAATATGAAATATTCAAACACCATAAACAAGATAGAACCAACTTACTCAACGACCAAAAACAATTCAAATCAAATACAATTTTTAACTACATTATAGCCGCTCATCCTAACCTCAACAAAGCATGACCCCTGATGGCAGGCTGATGAAGCTTCTTTTCAGAAGTGGAATGCATCTCTCAAGCATCCCTCAAGCATCTCCAATATAAGCGAGTAAAACAATATAAAAAAGTGAAATACAGTGTCAGTTTTAATATTAGATTGTTCATTAAGTATTTCGTCATGGAAAACATCACAGATTATTCTTATGTTGAACATATAACAATATCTTGATAGGATACGTGACTATTCTCTGACTTTACTTCATACCGTCATTTTTTCCCAAAAGTTAATCTCAAAACTGCAGCAAGCTTCTTAAATAATTAAGTTAATAAATCAGGGCGAGAATAACAAGAATATCAATAAGGAATGGAATGAAGAGCTCCAGAAATTATTAGAAATTAATAATAAATCGAATCAATGAATGGTATTAAAGATACATTAAAGACGGAGTTAAGCCTTTTTTCCCACACAACCTCCATAGGTCTAGTTATTGAAAGCTGAATGTTGAGTGAAAATTTTCCACAATTACTTCTACTAGGATGAAGAGGACTTTTTCATAAGATTGCGTTCAGCGATCGTTGCAATTTCAAAGCGTAGCATTCAAGTCCCGAATGAGATGGCTCGATGGTTCGTGATACTCTGCACCCGGCTCGACGTCATATCCGATAAGCTCAAAACAGTACAATCCACACATGAAGGCAACTCATCCAACCATGCCATTCATACAATTAGGTGACTCAAACCGGATTGGGACGAGTCTTCTTCTTCTACAGCTACGACGATAACAAATCAATTACGTCACAGCTCCGTCACGCCGACTGTAACGGAATGAAAGAGAATTAATCTTGGCCACGAATGATGTAGATGATGATGATGGTGATGATTATCGTGTGATGCCGTCGGCTGCGGCAGCTTATAATCCTCCTATTCGTCAGTAATAGCGATGCAGCGCAGCTAGGAACTACAGCTGAAACGGATGGATTGAAGGAGCGTGATTTTATTGGAGCCGTGGAATTGCTCCGGATAAGTGAAGCATCGGAGAGAATGGAAGTAATAGGAATTGCTTTCATTACTCTGTGTGTGGGATTACTGTATGGTACAAAGATTGGCTATTTGTGGTTATGGGGTATAAGATGATTTTCAATAGCTTCTAAAATATAATTATTTTTATTGGGAAGATGTGATTATTAATTCACATACTTAACGATATGAAATTTGTGAGAGATATTTATTGGATCTCCATGACTAGAAAACGTTTTTTGATGATCATTCTATAAAATAATTATGTTCGCAAAACATATCGATCTAATTGTCCCAAATAGCATGACGAAGTAGTAAAACTTTTCATTTATTTTCTGTCATTCAGTAAATTGTAAACTCATCCACTCCATACTATACGAGGCAATGCAAAAAGACTAGATGCAGCTCATACTAAAGCTCCAAATTTCAATCACAATCAGTATATTTCACAGTCTTCCCACTAAAATAGTGTCCAAGAAAAGACGATATGAAATACTATCAGAATGATTCTTCATTTTATCTTTGGTCCAAGGAAAATTCGCTTTGAAAGCGGTGCATTGAGGGGGGGGGGGGGAGTTGAAAAGTAGGATTAGAAGGACAAGGTATCCGGTATCCCAAACCCAAATATAGAAAAACAGTATTGGGGAAACATTGAAAATGAGTTTGAAAGTGAAAAACAATTGATCCTCCTATCGTTCTTGACATAAATATTGCTTCAATGTCCCATTAATAAAACAGTTTTTCTAGATGTGCAGAATCTTTATCAAATGCAAAAAGACTTTGTCAATGCAAAAAGACTAGATACTATAGCTTCAAATTTCAATCACAATCAGTGTATTTCACAGTCTTCACACTGAAATATAAATATCTGTTCCTCGAAAATGGTTTTGAATAGAAATTTGTAATTTAAGTAAATTGTAAATAGTCCAGCACGCATCATTACCCACTATACTAAATTTCATCAGTCTAAAATGTGAAAAAAGAAATTTGTTTTTCTTTGACATATGATAACTCATTCATATATTAATTAATTTCAATTGAAAATATAATTCTATAAGTAGCAATTGCATTGAAAAACCCCCTTACAGTTTACTTCTTTCAGGACTTTCCAACATTTCTAACTTTACAAAACAGCTCACTTCAAATGGAACAAAAGACAAAAGTCATTTTCCTACCAGTTTCCACTTCCTCGCTTCCCTTTCACCCACCTAATTATCCTTTCACTCTCCACCCTTTCACACCCTCATTTTCTGCCTCTTTTTCTTTTTCCTTTGTAGCTCTCTCTTTCTCTGTCGTTATTGTTTTATAGACAGCGGATGATTTATTATTGAGCGAGACGTGTCGTGGCAAAGACCGCCATTACTATCCATCATACTCCACGGCTACGTCGCTTCCACCCGATCCCATCCGATCCGTTCCGATCCGTCCTCAGTCGATATATAATGCACAGCCGCTTTGCGCAGTCATCAGTACATGGTTAACGGGCACGAATAAACGACGTCTATCGATATAAATAAATCTATATACGTAGAAAGATGGCACGGTGTATGGCCACGTCATTTTGCCGCATTGTCCCGAGAATACACGTATTATCCGCCGACCCATTACAGTGAGTTATTCAACGTATCTTTCCACCGCTGCACACATCGGCAAACACGTGCAAACCCGTGTACGATGTAGTTTTTATCTATATGTTATGATACTACTCATACTAACGACAAATGAGTAGTATACTGTACACAAGTTATACAAGCGATACTCATTCTACGGTTTATGTTTTCTTGAAAGTGGAAAGTCTGTCATGATAAAAGCTGTCGCTTGAAACACGCTCGTATGATTTGTAGCACACGGTCGGAGTTGGCAGGGGATTATGATAGGATACTGTAGCCATCATGTTCGTTTCGAATTAGCTCTCGCTTTGACAGATGAACACTTTGTCAGTCATGCCACGTAACGTATGCTGCATCGTTTTGTGAAATTTTTCATGTTGAAACGATGAAATAAGACACGGTCAGCTGTTTTATTACATATATTTTTTTGGAGATTACGTCTTGGAGACTCCAGTTAAGGAGTGTAAGACAAGTCAGATGAACTAGAATGCAAAGTTTCAAAAATAAAAAAATGATTTTCCTGGTTTCCGCTTCAGGATATTTGTGATTTTAAGTTGGTTATAGGTATGATGGGAATAATAAATAAGATAATTGCAATTTTTAAACTACTACATTGCTGGAGAGTAGAACATCTGTCGATCAATATTTTGAATCATTTTATCGATAACTATGACAATTTATTCGGTGAAAGCTGATTAATATACAATTCATCAAGCCGAAAAAATACAAATTAACTTTATTTTTCACAGAAACACAAAATACAAAACCAAAAAGGCACAGAAAATAAAGGTCATAATTATAACAAATGCATATGAAAGTAACTAATTGTATTAACAATTCCTGATAATTGTCTACCCTTCCATCACATATGTGAAAGTAATATTAAAATATTAAAAGGCCACTCTATAAAAATATCACTCTCAAAAATACTCTACCAATAGTATATACTTTTATACTATTAATCTCTCTCTCTCTCTCTCTTTCTCTCTCACTCTCTCTCTCTCTTTCTATCTCTCTGTCTTTATAATCAAGTGTTGATGAGAAGGATATCCTTGAATATCCTTTTCCAAGCATGAACATTTATATGTTAAAAATTTCGCCGTTTCATGTAGATACATCACAATCACACAATCATATTATTGTTATCAAATTGCATCTCATATTTATTTCGTTTAATAATTCTCTAGTTTAGCTTTGTAAAATTTATAGAACAATTACAGTACTTATATATTTTCAACAATCTAGAATGTAAGACTCTAAAACTGTGCATTTTGTAATCTACATGGATAAAGTGAATAATTTAATTTCTCTTTTTCTACCTCGTCATTGAAGAGGTATCTTTTGGAGAGGATGACTCATATTTTCGGTCAAATGGCAACTGCATGACCACCTTCATCTTTCATAATATTTCATCTGTATTGCTCAGCAAATATAAAAACACCATTTCAATTAGCCTATGTGAAATCACTTTTCAATTTGTAGTCAAATTTTATTTCATTATTACTTATTATATAGCCACTAAGTTAGAAATGATCAAGGTTAAGTTTGAATGGACTAATTTTTGTGCAGACTTCGCCCTTTATTACGTAAATGCTTCACACTATCACTATTACGGCAATGGCGCACTAACGCGACCACGACCGCGACTGCGACTGCGACCACGACCGCGACCACGTCCATTTGAAAGTTGTGCGACCACGACCGCGACCATGTCCAGTCTTATATTGTGCGACCGATAGCGCGGCCAGCCTCCCTTCTTGTTTGCATAGTGCTTTTTGACTGCAAGATATTCCAGTTGCAAAATCTTGAGGAGATAGCTGTGGTAGCACATGTGTACGGGAAAATCATTAAAGTTAAAAGAAAGAAGAGGGCAGTTCTCCACACTTTTTGGCGAACTGCGGCAATACGAGGAGACATTTTTTAATTATACAAGAATGTCTGTTGCCAGTTTTGACGAATTGCTAAAAAAGATTACACACGATATAAGGAAAATAGATACATCGATACCAAACACAACCTGCCCAACATAAACTGCGACTGTGACTGTGACTAGAGCACTGACAATTATTTTATTGTAGTGCTGTATATCAATGGAGAGCACAAACAGCCTTGAACATCTGGTCGCACACACTGGTCGACAGTAGTGCGCTATGTCCCATATAAATGCATGATAACAGTGGTCGCAAAAATTTCTTGGTCGCTGCGACCAAAGGAAAAATTTCTGGACGCCGCGACCAGCTTGCTCGGTCGTGGTCGCGGAAGCCAAGTGCGCTATGATCAATGCTTGGCTGTGCTAAATCTGGTCGCGATCGCGGTCGCGGTCGTGGTCGCTCTAGTGCGCTATAGCCCTTAATATCCAAAGCTTTCACCATATACAATCTTTTGTGTTGTTAATAGTATGCTTTTCAATCAGTCATAATGGAATTTTGAAAATTTACGTAAATAAAGTAATTTATCTTATCTTTATCTTCTTTTCTCGATGGCTCCACAGTCCGGGGTGGATTTTGGCCTTCTCTACTACACTCTTCCACTCATCTCTATTAGCACTGCCATCCTCTTACATCCATTCCTTGTAAGTCCTTCACAATAAATAAAGAAATACCATCCATCCAAGGATTTGGTGGTCATCTCTTTCTTCTCTGGCTGTCCAGCTTGATTCTTAGAGGTAGATGGTCCTCTTCCATTCGGCTAATTTATACTTCTCTATAATATCATTCAAAATAATTTGTTAATCAATACTAATGCGTCAAAATGTACTCGAACTAAGCACGAGGCTGAAGTCTTACTACAAGGAGAATAAATTTGTATTACAAAAATATTAGCATTGCTACTTAGAATTAACAAAAATTAGTCTGAGCTTGACAAGCTATTAACAATGACACAATTACACATACAATATTAAATTAATTGGGAATAGATATTTACTTATCAATATTTGATAGGTCAGGCTAATAATTACACTTAAGCCACATAAATTGAAGGCTTAAGTGTAATTATCAAAGATATATAAATTGAAGGCTTTGTTTATGCATAGCCTATTATGAAATATAATTTTGTTTAGTCCACTTTATGAACGTGGGAATCGAAATACTCTATTAATAGGACTACTATTAATGAACAGACTCAGAAATCTCAACGTTGTTTCACAAATAGATAAACTAGTTTTGGCTCAACACACACCAGAGCGAGAACAGCAATGAATTCAAACATAACCTACTATATTACTCGTTGGTCTGTACAGTGTAGATAGCATCCAACAAGGATTGTCAAGGGATTTTGGTCAAGGGTAGCGAAGAAGGGAGCAATTGTCAAAGGCTGAGGATGAATTGCTAAGGACCAGATAGGACCGGCTAGAGCAAGATGAATGGCAGACAGTGGAGGCCGCGTAGTGAAGGCGAAGGCATTTAGGTTGTAAATAAAGCAGGCTGGCTCCTCTCCTGCTCTCCTCTCTACTTGCTATGAACTGGAAGCATACTGGAATGGCTGTAGGGTGAGAAGTGGTGAGGGGGTCAGAGGGGACCGACAAAAGAAGCAGCAAGAATTTTGCGGTCTGCAGCTCTACGCCGTGAAGGCTTTCCTTTATGAAGGCTTATCAATCAAGGGAAGAACACAAAATTGGAATTCAGGCGGTTGGGCTATGGATAAATCATTCTTTAGAAGGAAATTGGAAGTAGCTTCCACAATGTGGAATTTAAATTCAAATAATGTAGGTATCTCTTGGAATTTCTCTTGGCTATAGGTATTCAGGCATTCTACATACAGTGAGAATGCAATAGTGGATTGAATAGATGTATTTGTTCAAATCAGAAAATTTCAATGAATAATCTTACCCTTTCTCTCAGTCTTTATGTCTTTCTTTTTCTCCTCCACTAATTTCCTCCTTTTACTTGGAAGTAGAATTGGTACCTGTCTCATCTACTTAGAAAATACACACGACATTTGCACATTTTATTATTTAAATAATAAACAGTAATAAGGAAGATACGATGCCCCTTGCTCTAAGGACTTGATGTCTGAGATATTATTGCTCTCGACAAAATAGTGAATAGGAATAATCTGTTAATCTATGATCATTTATATCTCGTCTTAAACTAGAAAACCGTATATTTCTAATACACATCAACAACTTTTCAGTGGATTTCCAACAGGTATTCCAAATTTATTATAGAAACGTATTTCTAATAAAAAGCCCGCCAACTGATAGTCTGTATATTAGTGCATGCTGGAAGCACTTCCCTTCATGAAAAATAATTTAAAAACTTAACGGGAGAATAAGGTTTTGTTATTACCGGTACAGTCCAAGACTGTAGCCGGCGTATCCCTGCTAAGGCATTGTTATTTTCCCATTGATAGCACAGCTACACTCTAGAGTCTTTTCTTTTCTATTCTTCGTGTACATCGCATGATTACATTCTTTTTTCCATCCTTTCTCTTTATTGAATTTGAATACAAAGGATGCTCTTGAAAATAGATTAGAACGCGGTGTATTGTTAGAATCTATGAAATAATATTATTATAATTTATTAGTACGTGAACCCACAGCAAGGCCAGTCAGCTGGAGCGATAAAGGTCGGAACCATGTTGTGTGAATGATGTGGGGGGAGGGGTGAGCGGTGAAAGGGAGCCTCTCTCACGAATCGCCCTTCTTTAAGGGATGAACAACAATTTCGTGTCGCTCCAGGGGTAGTAATGATTAAGAACGAACTGGCTGGCCTGCCGTTTCTTATTAGGGCTTCACCCATCGACCTACGTCACAGCGTCTCACCACTACAGTCTCAACAATATTTCGGTTTAAACTTCCAGCCGAAACCTTCTACTGTAATTCATTTAACAACGTAATATAGAACTACTGAATTGCACAACGTAATATGTAGAATTAAATGAAAGTTTTAACAATGAATGATCAGAGAGTATTGATAAATCGCTTATTGGCTTTTTATTTAATCTGTTCGAGTGACAGCTAATCCTCACTTGCAGGCTGTAGCTTCCAGTTCAAACTTCAAGTAGTGTAAACTTGTTTTACATGTCAATGATAAAATGTAAATTACTTTGAACAGCTCACGAAAAAATAGATACAAATCTTGGCATTGAAATGATTTATTTCTTCAGAAATAAATACACTGCTGCTGCATTGCAGACTGCATAACTGCTGCATAATGGTCTTCTACATAATAGTTTTGCTGTATGCTTCTGTACGTTTCATCATCTGAATGAATGTCCTTTCTGGTTTCTTATTTGTTTCAAAATGTGAAGCAGTAAAGCCCAGTTGTGAATTATGAAACTCCTGTAGGTAGTTTAAAGTTCAGTATAGTTCTTAAAAACTTTTTCTTAATAGACGAGATTTGAAGGGGAATCATGGTGAATATTTTAATCTTCTGCTATTAATAAGTTTTTATTGTAGCCATAGCCAGGTCTGAAAGCCATAGCTCAATAAAAGGAAGGGTGTATAGAACTTAATTTTCTTACTCAAAACTATAAGGTCCTGTTGATAGAACCGTATAAAATCGGGAATGTATTGATTTTCACATTGAAAAATTAATCGACTACAGAGCAAATGCAATATTTATTATATTTAAAACAATCTCCAAGATATTTAAAACATATTAATAAGTACACATCTTGAATAGATGTTGAATTTATTAAGTATAACAAGATTCCTGAGTTGTTAATCGCAAGTTGTTAATCACGATCTGAGTTGTTAATATTAATTTTTTTTTAGTAAATTCAACGACTTGCAGTCAATTAGATTCCAACAAGATTCCATTAAATTATTGTAAAATTTGATCAATTCTGAACTCACGTTCTATCACGCCCAAAAAATAGAGTGCTTTTATAATCTAGGAATTTGGAATTTCAGTTTCAAATGAGTGTTTCAAAACCTCTAATTGCCATGCGGTAGCCCATACCATGATGCATTCAGTTAGTTCGTACTAGTAGGTCCACAAATTGCTCTGCATCTATCTATCTGTCGAGTGTTCATCTAGGAGTGGTCAAGTGGGTGACTGATCAGTCATGATGCATGTGAAAAGAAATACCATCCACGGACTACAAGTGTTGCTTCAGCTCGTCATAAAATGATGGCTACTGGCGGTTATTTGAGTGTTGGAAAAACAGAAAGGTCCAGAGAGAAATACAGGCTAAAAGAGAAAGAGAGAGATAAAGAAAGAAAGTAAAAGATAGAGAGAGATTGAGAGAGAGCGAGAGAGACAATAAGCGAAAAGGCTTGAATTTTTTTAAAGGGAGATAGTGCTTGCATCAAAACGAGTGAATAAAATAATGTGAGGGAGAGTGATTGAGAACATTTTGGAGTATGAGATATTGGAAGAGAAAGAGTAAGAAGAGAGTGAGATGGTAAATGGTGAGAGAGGAAAGGTCAGACGTGACGCAATTGTGGGGGTTCAGGCCTCTGATGAGAGCGAACGGATAGGATAGATGAGTTGAATGAATGAATGGGATGCAGGCTGACTAGATCCGACCGACCATAAAGAGGGCCCATCTTGTCCACTTGACTGCTCCCGGCTGCTTGACTGCTACTGCTGCTGCTAGCAATCATCATCATCATCATCAACAGAATAATCAGTACCATCATCATCTGCAGAGGCAGGAACAAGCAGCAAGACATTATAACTTCAGCATAGCACAGTCGATCTTAATCGAAATTCAAGCCTTATGAAAGTTTTTTTTTCATTATTTGAGTGCGATTACATTTTATATTTAGATTGCGATTCCTCTTGCATGGGTTATGAGGTGAATGATGATACAAAAATGCTATAATTGGTGAACATTCAGTTTTAGGTGATTCCGAAATACGGGATAAGTGATAATAAAACTGATAGCGTTAATTCGTAGCAACTGGTCACCTTCCAAGCGCTGTCACGAGCGGCCGTGACTGCAACAGAACAGCAAATCGTAAATTCAAATAAAAATGAGGGCGAATACGTGTGATGTAATATAATATGAATGGAAACTGTGGAATGATGGTAGTTTTTTCATGTCTATCAATCTAGAGACGAACTTGAAGGTTTCAGAACTTGTACAAAAGCAATGTTGAATAATTATTCAGAGGGGTGTAGCCCGATTCCCTCCCAGGCGAAAAGTGTCCCTCGGTTTTCCCCAGGTAGAAAGTTGTATACAGCCCGATTCCCTCCCAAGCAACTGCTCCATTGTCAATGATCAATATTATTAAATAATATTATTACAACCGCTATTACCTCTCATACATGTCTCACCAGTGTCAAGTTCAGTCTAATGAAAGATTGAAGAAATTTATTATTAATGAATAGTTAAACATTTTGCTTCCAAAAAGTATTAAAAAGGAAATTTTAATACTTTCGAAGAGGCGAACTGACACACCCCATACAGTCTTTGCTGTTTATAAGCTGCTTCAGTATTTCAAATGCCTTCAAATCTTACATTGTGTGTCAATAATGAAGTACTTACAAAACATTCTAGATTTTCGCTTCAAATATGTATTAAATCATTTCACCAACGGGAGGGAATCGGGCTATCATTTTTGTATACCTGTTCACGTCTGGGAGGGAATTGAGCTATGATTTTTACCGGGCTGAGGTCCTGGGACGGAATCGGGCGTATTCCATTCAGAGAGTCTAGAATATAGAGGAGAAAAGAGACTCAGAAATAGTATTGAATATATAAATAAACTGTAAGTTATCAACCATCACTTATAAAAAAGTACGTTTTAATGTAATTTTAATCGGTGAGTTGATAACAGATGATGGTAGTTGATGTAGCTCCATGAGTGTAGAGTTTACAACATATACTATAATTGAAACAATAATTATTATTTTTTATTATTATAAATAATTATTGTTGACTGATTATAATCAGTCAATAACCAACATACTCAGTGCTCATTTCACTCGGAAGTTGAAGAAGGGAACATTTCTATGGTCTAACTCTTCATTTTCTTTCAAGTGGAACTAATTCGGAACTGGCAACTACAGATCGTAGTTTGGGACTGCTATAGGATACCTACTACAAGTTAATTGATTGTCTTCTTATATACCGTACTTAGTTCATGTTTAATGGACTAGTCATCTATTCCCTGAAAATTATAATTGTTAAGTTGTACAAAGATCAAGAAATGAACATGCGTTCCAAGTTCCATTTCTAATAACATTATTATCCTTCAATTGAAAGAGAAAAAACATTTCGCTGTAGGCTAAATGCATTTTGTACGAGACCTAACCAGAAGGTAAAGTTGATGCTTTACTTATCCTTTCCAAACATGGCTTTTTATTTGACTCGCACTTGTAATAACATCAAGTAAGGATAGTTTCTACCTTTTTTGACAACATGCTTCAACTTTACCACTGTTTCGTATTCGAAACTTAGCGAGTTCACTCTTCATTGAAGCTGTTATGTAAGCAACAATGACAGACATTCCCATGCCTGGAATGACCTTTCCAGACTTCCTAACACATACTTCCAAATTATTCTGTTCATGAATAATCATAATTTCAACTGATTTCATTCTGAGGCGTCTGCTAGGTGCTAAAGGCTAGAAAATCATTATGCAGCGACGTAGAGTCGAAAGGTTTCCAGTTTCTATTGCTATAAAGCCTAAGAAGTAATATTTTCTTTTTAAAAATTGCTTATAAGAATTTTCGGTTATAATTTAAAATATTAAAATGATTCATATTCAGTCCCATAATTCAAAAACTGCAATAGAATTGGTTAAGTTTGTGTTATTTGATAATTCGTGTGAGGAGTGAGTAAAAGTGTCATGTGATTCAAAGATTATGATGTTTCACATAATTTAAGACCAATCTCGCATTTCTATGCTGAGAATTTCTCTAGTTAGAGATATTTGAATTAAAATGGTCATTTTCGAGATAAAAGATGTAAATCACTGAGCACCCCTGAGAACAAAAATATTAATTATGATCCAAATTCAACCTAATGTACATGAATCTGAATGAGCTGAGACAAATAATCGATTAATCGGACATGATGGATCGTTGAATGCTATGGACCCTCATTCGGAAGCCCTACATGGTCACCATTTTTGGGCGACTACATGGCGTTTCTGAACGTCTGGAGTCTCACAAACTAAATTCAAAAGATAAATACCAATAACTATTTATTGGAAGATTTGTTTGAGCTCTCAAACGAAGTTTTAGTGGTTTTTGGGGGTGCATGAAATTTTTTGAAACTGGTTCTGCTATTAGTGAGATAGATACAGCTGTTCTTTTTATTATTCCAAATTACAAATTTTCCTGAAAATTTACCAAAATTTTGGAAAACTCCAACTTAATACTCATTTAAGGTACAGAACTGTATTTAAAATCAAATTCTTAGAAATTTAGTTTTCTTTAACAAAGGTAAGAGTAAGCTTTCCTTTCCAAGGCTTAGTCCGGCCTAAAATTTGAAGAAAACGATAATAAGGTAAGAAAATTTTACAGTTTCTGCAACATGGCAGCAGAAGCACAACATGGGGACTTTTATTATTCTATTTAGCTTGTTTCCTGATCATATTTCCGGATTTTCAGTTGTTTTGGAATGCAACATAGATCTGAGACCTGTGCGTGGGTAATGAGTTGAACGATCGTGATTGATGAGCAGTACCTACCGTTTTAGGTGGGTTCCGAACCACTTTATTTATTGCTAATTTGACTGGACAATAGTACTGTTGGTTGGAGCGCTTGTCTGTGATTAGATAAGCCTCTGTTTGACTTCGTTTCCTACAGCTTTGGGTTCGAACCTCATTCAGTCATAATATTATTTCTCATCATTCACCCTCATTCGCCTCATCACCTACGGACAAGATCCCAGACTCATGTGGGCATCATCATTAAAAATGTGTTTCATAGCTTGTTTTATGTAATTTTTCTTTCTCTCATACACGAAACGTTTCACTGAAGGCGATAATAGAGAGTTTGCTGTATTACATACGATACTTTTAACGAACCTCGATACAAGGAATCGCTTGACATAACAAATTTATAGAAAACCATTCATCTTTCCATAACACAATACATATAATACAAATAATATGAACAAAATTAATTTTTTTTTTTTTTTTTGAGGATGAAGCCCACATAGGTCTGAGACCTGTGCGTGGGTAATGAGTTGGATGATGGTGATTGATGAGTTGGATCTACAGTTTTAGGTGGGTTCCGAACCTTAATAAACCTTAATTTAACACAATTTTGGACATTGGGAGTCTAACTTCGAATTTCCTGTCAAAATTCATGTCAATTTTCTTATGAATTTTGTCATTGAACTCTCCTCGTGACGAAATTCAAACAAACGAGAATCAAATCTTTTAAAATTTACTTAGCATAGTTCAATTAGTTAGTTCACGCAGCATTAGTTAGTTTAAGTTTATGTCTCCTTTTGAACATTTTGCATTAACAAAGAGGATTTCGTACAAACGTTTGCACTTCATTGAAATTTTACACTTCTCTCCACACCCAGACGGTCAGTTATGAAGTTGGTGATAACAAAAGCATGTAGGGGCAAGCACACAACAAAAGGTTTCACAGGTTGTGAATAGGTTATGTACATTTGCGCTGCCCTATCCTAATGGGGATTCAAACATTGGTGTGGGGCACACCTTTATTAGCCCTCTCTTCCCCACTCAATCTCTCTCTATCTCACATTCACACATGATGGGGTTTTATCTTCTTCGTCACCATATCTTTCCTTAACACCTGCTTGCTAATGCATCGAACAGGATTTGACGCTCGAACACGAAAGGGAAAAAGAAACTAAGAGACGAGAAAACTAAATATGGCTGCAAAAGCTTGCACATAAGGTAATAACGTCGTCACGCTAACATAATTCTAATTATCAGGCCCATAGAAAGATCTTCTTAGTACTTGGAAGGTCAAATTTAACTTGGTTAGTGCTTGCGTTGGAATATTTTCTTCCTCTTATAACTTGACGGTGATAACTTGGTATAACTACAACACATTGAGCACACTGTGCTTTGTTCTTATCTATTTATAGTTGCTTTGCCTTGTTTCAATATGGTTGTTTTAGTTCATAATTATTTAGATTATTATTTTGTTATTTTGCATGATATAATTTTTTTGTGAATTTTGTATAATTGGTGTGTACCGTTGAAATATGATTAAAAATAAATTCAAATGAAAAGAATTTCTAATGAAGTATGAAATAGCATCCAATCAATATGATCTTATACCGTCTATGGTTCACGAATGATATAACCTAAAACTATCAATCCATGATAATTAAAATGCGAATGAAATCATATGATTTTTTTATAGTTCTCGAATTATTGAATTTCTCCATTTTAAGTGACGTCATTGGCACAAAACAACAGAAATATTTAAGTGAATCCAAACTTGAATATTATAGTTCACATTACTATGTATTTTCAATTTAACTATTATCAAATTCATATTATCTCCCAACACTATAGTATATTATATATAGCACATTATAATATAATATATAGCACATTATATTATTATGTAGTATAGTATATTATATAGTGCATTATAGTTCACATTTTCAACTTAACTATAATCAAATTCATATTCTCTCCAACACTATAGTATACAGAATTTTATTAGCGGATAGACTTGATTTGATTTTGTTGATAAGGAACGATATTCATCCTCTCTACAGTATTTTTGATTGAAAATAATTTATTGTTGACGTATTTTAGATTTGTTCCTACTTCTTCAAAAAATTTATTAATGTCTATTTCCAAATAAATCGTGTTCAACAGATTGCAAGATACATTCTAATTTTATAACATGTCTAGGAAATGGTTTTCCAGACATAGCCTATAAATCCACTAGATAGAGCTCTGACAATATACGAGTAAATTTACTGTTCTGTACAAGTAACGAGTAACAAGTAGAGCAGTCACTCCAGGGCGCGGGGCAGAAAGGAGAGCAACGCAGAAAGTGAATAATAAATAAACAAAACTTATACAGAGAAATTTTATACACAATAAGTATTTTAAAATATCATTTTGTATGAGTATTCAAACTTATTTTGGAATTCGATTCCCTCTTACTGTTATTATTAGACAAGCATACAGAACTAATGGTCTAAAGAATATATTTTATTAGGTTTAATTATTTTCTGTATTGTTTATTATTTGCATGGATACTGCAGTCCCATTTCCACCTACAAAAGAGAACTATTGAACGTTTGTATGTATTCAAAAATAAATATGTATTGTAGAGGACCCCGTACTTTGTTATTATTTGAGCAACTGCTTTTGAACAACAAAACAAAAAAAAGAGTGGGGGGGGGGTACAAAACCTTTTTTCCGGCGCAATACATTTAGTTACGCCAATGCTGTTATACTGAATGAAAATACGATAAAAGTTTTCAACGTCAAATTTCTACCTCAATAATTTTTTTTCTTCTACTATTATGCAACGTCGATTCAGGTAGATAAGGTTTTTTGGCTTTGAAAATTATAAAGTAGGACTTCTTGATCCCAAGTGACAGAATAAATACAGCTTTTTAATAAGGTGTGACTCTCTGCTCGCGAATTTTTTCCGTAATCATAATCCATGCTTGTCAAAATGGAACCAGAAACTGTAGGCAGTACTTTCGACAGCGAGAACTTGAACAATGCTCATGGCTAGTTTTTATTGAGAGTGAGTAATGCCTGTCAGTGGATGTGACGAAATCACGAGCTGTCAGTAACAGGACTCGGTGACATTCTCACGCATCGAAAAACGTGACACATGACAAAAGAAAACTGGATTAAAGAGAAGCTTCACAAGTTTGCACTCAAGCGACTTGCCACTGCGAATTCAAAAGCAGCTTTGCACCGTGACTTACGTAGTCGTAGACTGTTCCCTTCAATAACAGTTTACAACCAGCTTCGGCTTCACTATTAAGGGTAGCCAGTTAAGGCTACAGCAGTCAGGGTTGCTTCAAATGAATTTGAAACTCCATTTTAAACCATTCTATGCTGGAACTAGTGAACCCCACGGGTAGCAGAACTCGCTCGCAAACAATCAATTTTGGAAAGGGGAACTTATTCTAGCTGATCCTAGGAGAAGGTGATAACGACAATTGGCCTTATTCAACAGGACCATGCGATTATAAACACGCTTCCGTTGGCCTTCGTTCGCCATTCAGATTTTGGAGTCTTTTCAATTAGATTATATTATATATTATTCATTATTTCGCAGATGATACCCAGGGGTGACCACCCCCCCCTAAGCCTTATGACGCACCCCCCCTAAATTTAGCACCAACCCCCCCCCCCCATAAATTAGGCCCCACCCCCCAAAAAAAATGCGAAAAAATCCCCCCGTATTCTTTCTAAAACTAAAAGAAGATTTTTATAACTATTAAAAAAATTCAAACCCAGTCGATAATATACAAAATGTATGTATATTTCTTGAGATTCTTTACATGCCGTTACAAACAATGAGTTAATAACTTCATTTGTAAAACACAAAAATTCAAAATACTAATAACTGTAGTTTTCATATAACTTGGCAGCAGTATGTTGGGTTCAGATATAGCATGTCCCATCTGCTACATGCTGCCAAGTTATATGAATACTACAGTAAGTCATTTATGCTAATATTTATTGGACAGTAGTTAAACAACAGGTTATTTACTTAGTGTAGTATATAATAAAAGGCACACATTTCATGTATAGTTATTTACAACACACAATCGAAAGAAGTGTCTTTCAAAAACAAAATAAAGACATAGTTATGAAAAATTACTGAATTTTTAGTATTTAGTAAGTTTTGCTATAGCAGTTCTTACTTATTAGTAAGTAGTTTTCGTAAAATACAGGAAAAACATCAACAGTTTGAAGTCAAACATTTTAAATTTGTAGGCTGTGACCATCTACAAGTTAGCTAGGCACCTTCTGAACTTGTTAAATCTATCTCTCTAAACCCCACATAGAAGTTTTTGTCTTTGGGATGAGGAAACAGAAAACCTTTCAATTATTTCTACGTTAGAAATAGACTCAAGTACATATTTTTCTGCAGCTAGAACCATTAGATTGGACAACCATGAGTTTCCCATAGCTGATCTGAGTCTGTTTTTGATAATTTTAAATCGACTTATTGCTCTTTCTACTGATTAACTAGTAACTGTTAAGGAGAGTAGAGTTGTATAAACCACTTTCAGAGCACTCGCTTAGCGTCTTGCTAAGTTTGAATAATAACTTCCTGCACAAATCCTAAACATAACTATTTTAGCTAATTCATATTCAATTGTATAATAATAATTATAAATATATTTTCATTGATTGACATTCTATCTGGTGACTTCGTAGTATATTTTTGAATGTTGTCTCGTTAAACACGGTTTCAATCAACTTTACGCCCCCCCCCCAAAACGTTTTTTGGAACCCCCCCAAGAATTTCAATGAAGCAGTCTGCGTCATAGCCCCCCCTGTGGGCACCCCTGTGATACCGATGATATTTCGCGGTTGACCGAACGAAGAGAGGTCTCTGTTCAAGTTAACCGTTTTGCATTAGTCTGTCTTTCAGTAACACATTTACAGCTTCAGTAGACCAAATTCTAAGAAATTTTGCATGTATCTTCCTCTAAGAAATGTCTATGTACAAGGCTTTTGAAATTTTGCTTGCATTGAAAGGATATTTAAAAGTAAAAAAGGAAAGACTCTCGGACTTTCTTCTATTAGGAAAGGTATGATTTTTAAAATAAGCTACTTCATCATATGGAATTGGAATCATATTTCACGGTAGCCCTCGGATTAAGTTATCATTCATAAGAATAACATATATTTGTATGAAAGAAACAAATCATTTCTAATAATAAAATTGAGTATAATAACAAGTGATTACTAAGTAAACGATATTTTTGCAAAATTAATAAATCTTCTAAAAATTCATTCAACATACATGTGAAATCTGATTTTAGCAATCAGCTGTCTGGAACAACATAAGTACAGATGATTGACTGGGTGAAAATAGAACCGCAGCCGTTATGATGTGATACAGAGCGACCTTTTTTGGAATTCAGGCATGAAATAGTCAGGAAAGTGATAGCCGTAGTAGGTATCTGCTCAACCAGATCAGATAAGCAACGATCTCCTGGACCCTCGATGTAAGGGTGACCGATTGGATTGGCCAGCAAAACCTACTCTGTTCTCTGCTATAAAATAACTTTCTGGTGGTTCGAAACTCACCTAAAACTGTAGGTCCAACTCATCACATACCTATATGTTGGCTTCATCCTCCAAAAAAGGTATTTCTTAATTATTCAATTGTAAATGTATTGTAGGTCCACCCAAAATTGTTTGTCCACCATGTTTCCAATAATATGGCTCAAGTGGCGAGGTGGAACTACCCGTAAGGGTCTTCCCACCAATAATAGTCATAAGCATTTGCTGTTAATGATAAAGGCCTCAGCAGGTGATGACGATTGAAAATACTGAGCATCATCATAAGTACCAATAAAATCTTGGAAATACTTTGCATTTATGATTCAACATAAATGGAAAACAATTCATTTACAATACAAGGAGTTTGCAATGTATTCTTCGAACTTAAAAAATACTTTTCAAAATGGGCAACTCTCACCAATTGGTGAAGCTATTTGAACAAGTGCTATTGAGAGTATGGCACAATTGCGTCCTCAATGAAGTAAGCATGGCTAGAACGTGCTTTTCCACTCGAGCTGAATTATCTGTAATTGTGAATTAGGTGTTCATTTGGCAGAACATGTTACATCCCACTTCATTAAAGACTCTCAAGCATCCTGCAAATGTAGAGTAGACTAACACTAACCTACAATTTTTATAGTTGTCTCCGCGTCTGAGTAATTTAATAGGGCAGCAAAGCTGTAGACAGAAATACTGTTCTTGTATTTTGAAATTATACTGGTAAACTGAAGTTTATTATACTTTCAGAAATGTGGAACTGGTACTGTTTATTATGTACTTACAACCAAGTCGTTAAACTAATAAGTCAACTGATAAGCTAGTTGTTAAGCGAGAGAGTAGCCTGCAATCTGTAGTGAGTCGTAGCAGGCTATAGAATTGAATATTGGTCTCGAGTCGAAAGTGATATTTGACAAGATTGTAAGTTTTGAATTGCTTTTAGAAGGTCACTTTCATTTCCATAAACTATTTTTTTTAAATGAATGAACACTTTTTAACAAGACATACACAATACCGTACATTAGTTGGGATAGGCAATATTTTGTAAGCAATAACATTACATGATTGTCTTCCAAGTTATAAAAATATTTCATTCATTTCTGAGATATCAAATTTTGATTGTGTTGAATGCGTAATACAGTATTATTCTTTCGAAGCTATTTTCAGTACTTAATCAATAAAACGATTTCATAAATTAACACTAGTTTTTGAGTTTGGAAAATGTTGAGCATTGCATGAGCAAAAATATCAAATAACAGATGGAATATAAGGATACTAATTTTCTTAGAAAAACAAAATTTTTGTTCATTCTTGTTGCTCAATTTTCAAATACAGTAATCAATAAATATAGTGTATGAGAACTGTTACTTTCGCTAAAAACTGGGTTCTATTTTTCTTAGAAAGAAAAAAAACCATCTCATTCTTAATGAAAAAATGAAATGGCAAGAATTATTTCTGTTTCCCAAAACCAGTAGTGTTGACTGATATTAGTAAATCGTGAAATAATTGCCGAGACGTTTAACTCCAGGTATCTAGATAATTATTTTAAATTGGAAGATTGGTTTGTTTCAACCAAGCACACAGCATTCAATTTCAAACCCTACCAAGGACTCAGCTTTCGAAATACAGCCAAGAGGTTGCGGGAATGGAGAAGAAAAGACATGCTACATGGAAATGATAGAGACACGTCATGTTCGTACTATTCTCTTTATTCCATTGAACGGAGAAGAAACAGTCATATTCAATTCAGGAGAAAGGAAATTCCTTTGCAAGATCGACAAAGTGTCTAAAGAAGTGCATGCCAAGCGCGCAGGAAGAGAGTACTAAAATGAAAAAGGATTTCGTTTGATTTGAACTACCGTTCTTTGCTACAGCATCCTTACGGCATGGTGTGTCTGAAGGATCTCTATGAACTTGGTTTCCCCACCGCACAGCCAACAGTGCAGCCCCAAAGCAACCGGAAAGGACAAGGCACAAAAGCAGCATCAAGCAAAGGGAGTCCGAACCTTCGGCACTGTTTAAAATTCTGAAACAGGCGTCTTTCATTAAGGACCCCTAGGACAGCTGTCCAACGGCCTTTCTCCTGTTATAATGAGCCTTACTGTGAATCCGGGGATTAATTGCACGGCTCAGACACTAAGCCTCACCCTCCTGATGCCTCTCGGTCTCTCCATCAGCCTCTCATTTGGTCGCTCCATCTCTGTTCACTTGAAGGTCAAATAATGTGAGGTAGGAGAACATGTTCTAGCTTCCTTTTCCAATGTCAATTAACCAATTTTTTTCTAAACTGAAACTTCTCTCGAAAAACTTCTTAAATCTTTAGCATTCTGTAGTATGTAATAGACAGTTTTTTCTAATATTCAACCTATTTAAATGTAATGATGTATAAAATTAATTGATTTAATTTGATTGATGTGATTGATTTTATCAATTGAATACAGTATTATAATTTGTTTTATACTCTGTTTTACAATGAAACTTACAAGTTAACTTTTGATGTTTTCAGAGAGCTTTCAAGATTATTCCATTAAAATTCCATCAGATAATGCCAGTAATATTCATCAACTTTTTTCTATTTTTTATATTTCGTCTAATCCTACTTTCTTCTTAAGTTATTTTTTTAATTGATTTTTAAAATTGAAATTTGAAATGAATTGAAATTTAAAATGAAATTTTCTAAAAAACATTTCAAATGGTGGAGAAGATACTCATTACCAGCAGTCTTTCAGCTTACCTCCTCGTTAGTGCTTATGCAAGACAATGAACACCTCTGTCCAATTTCTATTTTTCGAAATATTGTTTCAACTTAGAAGAAGAAGGCCGTCTTTACTCCAGATAAAATAAAAGATGCGAAGAAATGAAATAATTCAAAAAGAGTTGAAGAGAAAAATATGGGAGATGAGAGATGAGAGAGGTAGTTCATCCCCTAGGGAAGGTTGCACGGAAAATATCTTGATTGACAGGAGAAAAATAGGTGCACAAAAGTGGAAGGAATTCTGACAAGACATGCCCGGAGGACGATCATTGTAATGGAATTAAATCCCAACTAGGAATGGAGAACTATTTCATACTTTCCAGTATAGTTTTACAAGTTACAACTAACTTTGGCTTTTTGTTTTGTACGATCTACAATAAGAAATTTAGTTCACAATGTACCAGATTCAACTGTGAAATGATGTCATAAACTATGTAAAGTTGCACCATTGAAACAGCGATTACTATAAGAATCGAGTCGGTTCTAGATATGAGATCTCGAACAATACGAGCAGACATAAATCCTCTACGGAAATGCTAAGGTATCATTTCTGTCGCTTATAAATAGCGATGAATGTTTTACCCCCTCACCTTACAAGAATTGAGAAGGGGGATTCGATCCAAAGATAGACTACATGTATATCGTGCATCTATTTTATTATATCTATAGATGTAGTTAACTTTGAAGCGATCAGATGTAAAGAACGGAATGGCAAATGGACGGACACAATGTAGCAGAAAGATAGAAATCAAATGTACCGGTAAGTGAAGGAAGCATCATCTTTGGAGCGGAACTGTCTTTTTCCTCTTATTCACTCTCACTCACACACTTTTTCTCTTTATCATTCTCTCACGCACTCACTCTCTCGCTCTTTTTCTTCTTTCCTTCATCAACACCGGCGCACATTGAAGCCGCCTGCACTCTGAAGTGAACGAATATAAATGCTAGTTATTGCCTGGGAGCATACGCCGGTTATGCACATTGGGGTCTGAGGGTGCGTTGTAGGCTTATCGAAACTTTCCAAGTGCTCAATAGTGCACAACCAAAGTTATCTGGGCCGTTCATCAGCCCTCCACTAGCTTGAAACAAAAACAGTGCGCCAGTATTTCTTTCACGACAGAATTGTAACAGTGCTAGTGGCTGCTGGCTTTCCCGGCCTGGAGTGAATTAATATTGATTGATCGCCTAGTCTTACCGTCAGCTATCGGTTAGTTGAGATTCGTGTTATTCAAATTATAAGAATGTAAGTGTCAAAATATAATTTAGTCAGTAAGCGATAGAATAAAACAAGATTCTTCATTAGAGCTCATTTAACTCAGGGAGATCTAGTAAAATTGAATCTTTAATATTTTCCATGAAATACTAAACAAAGCTTTAGTATTAATTGAATGATATAATCCGAGTCATGTATTATGCATTATTCACGATTTCTGTGTTATTGAAATATTGATATCAAATATTGTGCTTTCCTCACTATAGATGTTGCTTCAAGCATATTTTTGAACGAATAATTTTTTTTCGAAGGATGAAACCCACATAGGTCTGAGATCGGAGCGTGGGTAATGAATTGGATGATGGTAATTGATAAGTTGGACCTACAGTTTTAGGTGGGTTCCGAACCATCGGGAAGTGATTTTACAGCAGAGAACAGAGTCTTTTTTGCTGGCCAATCTATTCGGTCACCCTTACAAAGTAAAGAGCGCCCAGGAGTTTCGTAGCTTATCTCTGATTGAACAGATACCTGCTACGGCACTCGGCTATCACTTCCCAATTAGGCTATTGGACCTCATATAATGAATGTACAATACAATTTCATGAAATCTACTTCAATATATACAATCCTACATGATACATGATTGTGAATATCATAGATTGTTAAATATCAATCCAAAAAGATGTAGCTTAAACTATTTGAAAGAAAGTTTAAAACAAGTCATTGAGCAAAATCCATTGAGTTTCACAAGTATACATAATACTAAATTCATCTTGTTTAACACTAGAATAGTACGTTGCTCAGAATAGACGGCCTGTATGAGGATAAAACTTGCAGAGGGCGTTCTAAACCTTCCACATAAGTGGATGCCCAACTGCTGTGATCGCTATTGATAAGGGATAGCCTCAAAAAAAAAACAAAGAAAAAAATGGTGGCCTATTACTTCCAGGGTAATAAGGCTGAGAAAGATTTCTCCGACAGCTTCTGTCACCTAATTACACTACTCTACATGCACTCACTAATGAGAAAAATAAAAAGTAATGTGTGCGAAATGAAGGAATGTGTGTTTGATGGAGGGTTGAAATAATGGCTAAAAAAGCGATCGAAAGATTACAAAATGAGTGAGAGATGTATAGAAATCTAATGATAGAAATACAGTGAGAAAAGGAGCGAGAATAAGTGGGAGAGAGTGAGAGAGGATGAGCGACCACGAGTGAGTGAGAAGAGAGAGAAAGAGTGACAGAGACAACGAGTGAGAGAGCGAGTGGTATTTGATGGTAGAACTATTATTGAGCGTGATGAAGCCAGTTTGTTGAGTTGTATAGCAGCGAGATGGGAAAGCGAGCGCAGTTAACAAGTAAATGAGCCGTTAATTTGAAACTCTTGTCGTTTGTAACGTTCGGGAATTGTAACGATCCACCTAGCAGCTTGTATTTGTCCTACTTGTGAAAGCATATTCTTCGAAAAACAACAAAAACCAAATGTTAAATCTGGTGTGCAAATCATTTTCTGTTTTGTAATGGAACAGTCGCTGAGGTGGATTCTGAATTTCTATTCGGAACAAGTACTGTACTTTGAGTGCTATAGCTATGCTTGCGGAAAATTGTTTGAAACGTGGAACTGACTACATATGCATGGTACTTGATTTTGTAAAATCCAAGTTTCAAATACCCACGAGTATGCAGTGATCAATGAGAATCAATTGAACAAATTATTCCTCATTTCTCGATATTGATAGTAATAGTTAGCTTCAAAGCATGCACATAGAGACAGTGGCGTACCGAGGTTTCAAGCGCCCTGGAGCGGAAGTGTCTTACGATGCACCCTCCCCCCCCCACCCAAAACAAAAAAAATCGGTCTCACACTCAACCATTCCCTCACACTCAATTGTACTGTTTTTAATATAGTGGTCATTTAAAGAATCCCGCCTCTAACTACGCCGTATTTGTCAGAGATGCGAATCTCCGATGAAGGATTTTTGCCAGGCCAGATTCTACTAACTTTTTATGTGAAATTTAACGACTTGCAGTCAAATATTTGTTGAGAATAAGTATAACTCACTTAATCTGTAAGCCGAGCGCTTTCGAATCTATGAGATCCATCTTCAGAGTAACTGAAGATGGATCTCATAGATTCGAAAGCGCTCGGCTCACAGATTAAGTGAGTTATACTTATTCTTAACAAATATTTGACTGAAAGTCGTTAAATTTCACATAAAACGTTAATATTAACAACGCAGTTCGTCATGGAACAAGAAATCCAGGAACCAGATTCTACTTTAATCAATTTCCAAACATCTTGTTTTAGATTTTTTTCATTTTTCTATTTCCATTTATTTGCAGTTATTTATCTAGAATTTTGTCATTCCTATGAAAATTTTCTTTTATTTTGGAAGTAGAATTCAAAAGTGAAGTATTTCAGTCCATTGAACTTCTAGTGGATTTATTTTTTCAGAATAAATTTAGTCTTCATTCAATTACTTGAAATTGTTATACCTTTTGTCACCCAATATAAATTGTTTTGGCTTTGCTACTTTAGACTATTTACTACTTTTGATTCAACCGTTTTGCATTCTGTCTGTTAGTAAAGCATTTACGGCTAAACTCATGAACCAATTTCTTCCATTCATTGAACCGATTTCTTTCATTCAATGAACCGATTTCATTCATTTGACATGAATGTTCCTTTTAGTAATGCGCAGCGATGTATAGGCTACATACGATTTTTTTAAATTGGCCTTCATTATAGTAATACATTTTTTGTAAGTAAAAGGAAATTTTCTCTCAAGAACGGAGCGCCCCTCAGAGCCTTGCGCCCTGGAGCGACTGCTCCACTCGCTCCATTATCGGTACGCCACTGCATAGAGATCACATTCTGAAATCATGTAGCCTGACAATAGTATATGAGTTAAATGTTGAAAATAGGCATACTACTTTTTATCGTTTGATGGAAATAATAATTCATAATTGTGTTTAATTGTGTATCAATCAATATGTATTAATCAATTGAATAGATGAATCCCAAGTTGAATTTCCGAGAATTCTAGTCTATTATTGTGTCATTAAACTGGAAAGCTAGTAGCCCATTAGATATGTGTAAGTTATTATTTTTTTCAAACAGAAAATCTCCACCTATGTAATCTCCTGCAAGTTTATGGAAGGGTGGAGACCGAGAACCGTCCCTACTTCCTACTTCTTAATAATGTTTCACTCTTCCTTTATTACAAGAATATAACTTGGAATACAAGACGACATCATCCACCCCTTATTTCTTTTCCCTTTGAGGAATTACATTATTCAATTACTCACTCACCATCTTAACTTTGAGAGGGCGTCTGTTGCCATGCGAAGGCCCAAGTACGTGCAGCTCATCTTCTTAGGGAAAAGGGGAGGTTACCGTAATTCCACTGGAGCTCGAATTCAATCTGTGGCCTTGGAAACAAGAAAAGTCTTCATATGGGTCTTATTGTAGAGTTATGTTTTTCTATAAGCTTGTGCAGAAATAGAAGATCAAACTCGTTTTTTGCATTTTCATTGGTCATGAATTTGTATTGTAGGTCTAACAACAGTCGTATTTTCACAATTATCATGATTTATAATTTGTATTATATTTTTTAATAAATCTTCAATGACATATTTTTAGGTCTTTACAAATCATCTTGTACTCAATAACAAATGAATGCAAGATAGTAGAAATGTTAGTACCAGTATTTTACGTGAATAAATTTTTAAAAAATTATTGAAATAAATACGTATTACAGTATAATTTAATTAAAGAAATACTATTTTGCACAGACCACTCATCGCTTGTCATAGAAATAAGGATCATTCATACAAAATTTCATGACAATATTGGTCAATGCGTTTAATAATAATAATCTTTATTTCCGCAAATACAAACAAGCAAAAAAAATACACAGGAAAAAAATTATACATGATAGAAAATAATAATAATAATTATAAAACAATCAATTATTAGGAGAGAAACCAAGAAGTTACAAAGAAAAAAATACTTAAATCAACTTAACTATCATGTACAAGAAATAAAATGTTACAAAAAAAAATATCTGCAGAAATAATACTGTATGCAAATAATTTCATTGTGAAATTATGTCCGCATACAGGAGCATCATAGGATCCAACAAAGATGCCATGAATTGATGTAATTGTGTAACACGCAGACAGATAGACGGAATGCTGAACGGTCGAGTTAAAGCTGAGACCTCACTAAGTTCGGTCAATAAGAATTATTATTATTTTATAAGTAGTGTAACTTGAAGACTCCCAAGTGTACTACATTAAATGTTTATACTAGTTCACGATAAATTGGACATATTATCATTAATAGGTACGTATTTTCTAATATACCACAAATATAAGAAAAACTTATCCTCAAGTTTAGTATTAGGACAAACCTTTTTTTTACATGAACATTCAGTCACATTTCTCAATTATTGAAAATTTGATTTATTACTGAAGAGTAGAAATTGAATTGTTTGGTTTTTCTGCTTGGAAGTAATCATTACAGAGCTATTTGATTGATTAGAGCTGTTCGATTTCGTAACTCCACCGCTGTTGAAGGAGAATTCATTCATTCTCTCTATATCTGTATCTCTCTCTGATGCTATATTTATTCTCACCAGTTGAAAAGATTGTTTTCATTCAAGATCCAATCAGAATGGGAAGCCACAGAACTGTAATCATTCTCAAAAGCAATTTCGTCAGGAATCCTTCGAAAACATTGTAATCACTTGTTTTCCTATTTGCAAACAAAAATGTATACCCTCTTACCAACAAAAATATCAGTTCAATTAAACTCATCTAGGGGACGGATGTTACCTGAGGATTTTTCTCAAAGTATAGGCCACCTACTCTTGATAAGTATAATTTGAAGCTTATAACAGTGTTACATATGGCTATGGAATTATCAGTTTCTATAAAATTCAAAATTTGAGCGAGCCAAAATGAAATCTCATTATTCTGTACCTTAATCTTCAAAAAGGATTGTTTTAAAACGTTAAATAAAAACGATCAAGTATGTAATGTACTAATTAGAAGAATTTTGTTTGAAGAAAAAGCAAGTTTATAGTTTTACTGCCATTATCAAGATGACGTGTGTCCTTTATTGCCACAATTTAAAAAAAAATTACAAACAGAAATTGATACAACTAATTTATTTTGAGTAATTACAGAATAAAAATGTTTTCTTTTAAATATTTGGCACCAACCAGCAGAAGGATAAGCCTTGTTCGCTGGTGGGAGCAATATCATATATCATATATAAATACCCATATATCATCCACATATACAAAATCTATTCATCATGAGACAAAATTTATTCTTACTATTCTGTACGTTATTCGAGAAGGCCCATGAAAGTGGTTGGGTAGTATTTTAGTCAGCTAAAAGTGAAGTAAATGATTTTGTTACAGTATCAACGAATTTATAAGAATACCGACACTTTCACTATTATATTTATATGTAACGCAGAGTATTTAAGTGATGAGATCCGATATTACGATATTATGATGTGCTGTACGATATTACTATAATGCACTCTGTTTATTAGTGTTATTAGTGATCATAGTGATTATTATATATAAGTGATGTTGTTTTGTTACTTGATAGACAGAAATGACAATAAACTGAAGACAGATAGAAGACTTACATGATAAAAGCTAATTGTAAAAACAAAATTATAAGTCATTAATTATATGAACTTACCTCAATGAAATCTTGATTATCCACTCGTTCATCATCTTCAGTCTTTTCCCCCGTATATCAGGCTGTGGGAATAAACTATTCACATAATACAAGTATTGGAATGACATAGCATAACTTCTTGTAGCATTCGAATTATTTTCAAAATAATTAGGCTATCTTATTAATTCCTTGCATCCGTTTCAAGTAATTCCTCAACTTATCTAGAAACTTGTTGATCCAGTTCGTCAAAACGAGCAGGTGTATCCTGTGTCTTGAATCTCAATACTAACTTCAGCTCGGCATAAAACTATCAATTCACCGGTTTTACTTCCCAGTTCCTTTATAACATCCATTCTTAATGGAAAGCCTTCTTTTGTTCATAATTAAGAAATACTTGTTTTTATTAGATGCTGGCTTAATACTTTATTTATTAACTGGCTTATTGATAGTCTATGTTAAATCAAAATATTCGCTCGAATGATCTGTTAGAAATTTGGCATGTCACTACCGAAAAAGTTCTCATTGGAACAAGAGATTAGACGATTAGACGGACTCTAAAAACTTACTGAAATACTAACTAAATTTATGATCCAATTTTGAAAATTCAGAAGATCTGCAGCCGAATCGACGTTGTGAACTGTGGACGTTGTGTTTCCAGTTTTCTGAAAACAATATTTCACCTCGTAAGAGGAGCTTAGATGAACGTTTATTCTGGCTGTGGTTACCAAGTATGTTTCTATGAAGAGCTATGAAGGCTGACAGGCTGTTATTCGATTATTTTCAATTTCATGGTGATCAATAGAACAATTTATACTGAAATTTTACATAGGCCTTCAACGTTATCAGTAGCTATTTTAAGGTCTTGGGTGGGGGTCACTCACAGCTGGAATCTGTTCCAGCTGTGAGGACAAAGTTCAGTAGTCCTCAAAAAATAATGTTTTCAGAATAGTATGTAGGCCTACTATAATATGGTACTGTTACGGGTTCTAATAGCTAAAATAAGGCTGGCAACACTAAAGTTCACACTTTCACTTTATTTACACAAATTAATTGTAAGTTCAATTAATTAAATAAAAACAGATCATCAAATGACAAGCTAATAGCTATTTTCAGTAATTATTTACAAGAATTAATGAATAAGTAATTACAGGCTGATCAATAATAAAAGAAACAAGAGTCCAATAAACTGTACAAATGGATAATTAATTACAGGCTGATCAATAATAAAAGAAACAAGAATCCAATAAACTGTACAATAATGCAGAAAGAAATTATAAAAAAGAGCAACTAATCACTTACAAAAACACAGTCCAATTCGTTATTTGACAGTCCCAAATAATATCACTTAACACGATGTCTTTAAACTATTAGTAAGCTGCATAAACAGTAAACACTTGTCTCTGCACTTGACACTGTCTAAAGACTGAATAGAGCACTGTTTACTCCACTGGCACGAGATCTGTAATACAATCTGTCACACAGGTTTGTAGAAAACTGACTCATTGGTTCACGTGGACTCCTTTATATAGCTGTTGTAGTTGTATAATTCCAAAAATTGGAGCTCACCAGACACTTCGAGAATCTTCAAGAAACATGATCTTGATCGTTCAAGAATTCTAAAGAAATCACGAGAAGTCTCGAGAAATCAATTGAGTGAGAGAGTTGCAGACTTGAAGAATAGGAGTGACAAAGACATGTGAAGAGAGAATGCAAGAGAGCAAAAGAACGCATATGGATGTCGAAGTCATGTCCAACCATGAAAACAATAGAATGATTTAAATAGAACAAGTGCGAGACTAACTGCTTGTTTGCTCTCGTAACAGTACAGTCGGATCCACATAATAAATCTGCGGGGATATTTTCAATCATAGTAGGGCTGAATATCATTTAATAAACATTTTATCTGTTTTACAGTGTATTTTTCATCAATCTGAGGCAGAGAGGGGCATGTGCCCAAGTGCTACCCCCTGTATCTACTCTTGCATATATTGTTTTGATTATTTCTATGGATATTAATAAACGAATGATAAGGGCCGATCAGGCAACTGAATCTTCCCCATTTCAAGCGATTTCACCGTATAAAACATGGAACATGAGAAATTAATTTTCCTCTGCACCAGAGAATTTCTAGCAATGTGTTAGCTCATATAGTCTTTATTGGCAGTCTACTGTCTAATGAGAACGTTTACGCTAATTATCACATGCCTCAAGTGTTTTAGGCGTCAGTCTGACAGTTCACTTATTAAAGAGATGAGTTGTCCACAAGTACAGGGGAATGAACCTATCAATATTTCAGAATGCATGCGCTTCCACGATATAGACGACGTTGAGAATGGATGACCGTGTTGGTGGCTCAAACAAGGGGGTTCAAGAATAGTGGCTTGGTGTAGTGGAGGTTTTGCTTCAATTTTTCACTTCATCAAGCAAGTTCTTCGCTCGTAACGACCCCTAACAGGCGAGTACGGGCGGACGAAAACTCATTACCCGTAATGTAGTCTGCTATAAAACGTCACAACGCTTCGCCTTCGCTAAGGGTCATATTCAGTGTGCGACTTCAAGCGTTTGAAGCGTTCAAGTATATACAGCCTTGCAGAAAGTAAGAATCATTACCGCCTATTGTCTAAGTGTAAGAGAGTCTGGGAGTTGGAAGTTTTTAGGCGTGTGCATTTCAGTAAACGCTTGCGTTGACGACTCATTTGCTTCATCTTAAGCCAGAACAGTAATGAGAGTTGATTTGGTTGAGTTGAGGCGAATTCTCTAAGCAGCTGGAGTTCTAAAATAAATCAATAATTCATTTCAACTTTCTTGGTTGAAAATCGAACATGCCCATGCAAAAAATAAAGTTGGGCATCACGTCCACTTTGGAACATTATTTGTCCACTTTTATAAATAATTACTTTGTCTTTTGTCCACCGTAATAAATAATTATTTCAAGCCATGGGTAAAAATTTGCTAAAAATTCAGTTCCACAGAATACATAATATGAGTTATATGAATGATATCATCGCATGATCATATAATTAATTTTTCATAATGATAGTTTAGTTCACCGTACCACATTCACTTCATCAGAATACAATACCTTCAGTTTTCATTATTCTCTGATCACTTCTCACTTAAGCACTGTTGCCAAATTCTCTATACTAACCAGAAAAAAAGCACAATCAGGTTAGTTGGAAAAATAATAGTAGGAAATTTCCATCCAATTATACAATCTGACCAATAATAAACCTTCCTGCGCTTTAAAATTAAATTAAGGAATCTCATACTTTTTTAGTAATCCTAACGAAATGAAGGAATCATTAAGTTAATGAACTATTATTCATTCTCAGCTTGTTAAAATAACCTGCGTAACTGAATTACCATACAAAATTAATTACAGTACTCTCATATGACATTCAATTCCAGGATTAATTTAGGCAATTTAGCAAGCAGGCAATACTATCTATATTGATATGTACAGTACCTACAATAAAAGGTTTCTGCTTCTAGAATGACTTCTCTCATTTCTTTAATAATTTCTCCCAGCAATTATTCCAATCTTTTTCTTCTCTTTATTATCTTTCTCCTCGTCCTAATCCTCCTCCTTTTCCTATACTCCTATTACCCTGCTGATTCTTCTCCATTCACTACTCCACCACAACCTTCATCTTTGTCTTCTTAAAGTCTACTAATTTCTTCCATCTATCCTAATTTTATCCTAACACAATGAGAAAATCATTAAGTTGATTAACTATTATTCGTTTTCAGGTTGTTAAAATAGCCAGCACAACTGAATTATCATATGAAATTAATTACAGTACTCTCATATGACATTCAGTTCCAGGATTAATTTAGGCAATTTAGCAAGCAGGCAATACTATCTATATTGATATTGTTACAAAAGCAAGCAAAGCAGTTATTTACGCACATAGAACTACGTTATTCTACATAGATCATTCCATTCATGATCGTACGTGACTTGAAACGCAAAATGCGTTCTCTTGCTCTCTTGCCTTCTCTTTTCACATGTCTTTGTCACTCCTATTCTTCAAGTCTGCAACTCTCTCACTCAATTGATTTCTCGAGACCTCTCGTGATTTCTTCAGATTTCTGGAACGATCGAGATCATGTTTCTTGAAGATTCTCAAAGTGTCTGGTGAGCTCCAAATTCTTGGAATTGTACAACTACAACAGCTATATAAAGGAGTCCACATGAACCAGACAGTCAGTCTTACAAAAGCTTGTGTGACAGTTAGTTTTCTACAAACCCGTGTGACAGATTGTATTACAAAGCCAGTGCCAGTGGAGTAAACAGTGCTCTATTCAGTCTTCAGACAGTGTCAAGTGCAGAGACAAGTGTTTACTGTTTATGCAGCTTACTGATCGTTTAAAGACGTTGTGTTAAGTGATATTATATGGGACTGTCAAATAACGAATTGGACTGTGTTTTTGTAAGTGATAGTTGCTCTTTTTTATAATTTCTTTCTGCATTATTGTACAGTTTATTGAACTCTTGTTTATTTTATTATTGATCAGCCTGTAATTACTTATTGATTAATTCTTGTAAATAATTACTGAAAATAGTATTAGCTTGTCAATTGTTGATTTGTTTTTCTTTATTGAACTTACAATTAATTTTGTATAAATAAAGTACAAGTGTGAACTTTAGTGTTGCCAGCCTTATTTTAGCTATTAGAACCCTTAACAATATGTACAGTACCTACAATAAAAGGCTACTGCTTCTAGAATGACTTCTCTCATTTCTTTAATAATTTCTCCCAGCAATTATTCCACTCTTTTTTTTCTTTTTCTCCTCGCACTTATCCTCCTATAACTCCTCCTCTTCCTATACTCCTATTACTGTACTGACTTTACTCCATCGCCTACTCCACAACGTTCATCTTTGTCTTCTCGAAGTCTACTAATTTCTTCCACCCAAACGTTATCTTCCACCGTTTTTCCTCTCTTTCTATCCAACCCTCTTTATTTCTTCATCTTTCTCACACCTTCTCTTTCTATTATAATATCAATAAATATCAATACAGAAGTCCAACTAATTAAGCCTCGATTAGGCCCACCATTCGTTCCACTAGTTTCGTATGTTGTTTTGTATTTAGTTTAGTGTTTCCATTCCTTGCAAAACACCAGACCTTATCACTGATTAATTTTATTGCGTGCGTGATCAAATGATTGTTAATACTTCTCATTCTCATTATGCGCATATGAAAATTATACAGTCACCAGCCATAGTAATTGGCATAGTAATCACCATACCATACTCTCTTCCGCAGTATATTCTCGTCTTTAGTGTTTCTCGTTTCCTGTATTGAGTGCAGTAGTTTCCGTCCGTCTACCAGCCGTTGCCTATCATCTATAATAGTGATAATATAGCTCATACATATGATGTATACATGTATACTGTGTGTGTTTCCTAACACGCTTCAAAAGCTAGGTCGCTTAACTGTTTGCCTGCGTTACATACTGTTGCAGCGTTGCAGCTTGAAGCGGCTAGGATGTGATCTGGTACCGTTAAAATTAACACAGGCTGTGTAATTCTTTCAATCAGCTCTTATCATCGTTTTGACGGTTGTGTTTGAAATGGACGTCAATTGGTCGAAAAGTTGTAACTGGCTGTGATCTTGAGCCAGTGATGTCGAGCATTTCTCCATGGCATGAAAGCGTGTTTGATAACGTGAGAATGTGGAAAGGGTTGAAAAAGGAGGGTGACTTTTAACTGATAAATAAATACGTGATTTGTTTTTAATAATTGGATAAAACCAATTTGATTTTGTTTTTAATAAAAAATACGCTTTTTTCAACATTTATTGTTACAGTTGTCTGGATACCAACAGCTCCGCTTACAATAGAGAGCTTAAGCAAAACTACGTTAACGATATCACTAATGCTAACCTGAACATTCTCTGCATCTGTCTGATATGGCAAAGAGCGCTGAGATTAGCTTTATCATTATAATTAATGTAGTATATCCGGAAGTCTAAAACCCGCTACACAAATTTCACTATATTAAACAATGCTTATGTTGTTTACATTTATCAAGAATTACATAGTTATTATTCATCAGGAACTGACTGAATACGCTCAGCAAAAATTTTTCTGGATACAGTATTGCACATAAGCTACTTCTAGTATCGAAAAATGCTATATGTAATTTTGTACGACTTGTGTTTTACCGCAGGAACAATTTATTAATTAATTTTTCAATAGAAAGTTTGCTGCATAGTAATAATGCAGTTAAAAAATCAAAGTAAGCAAAAAGCACCAGAGGATTCAAAAAACACATGTTTTTTATATAAAATACAAGAGAAACGTCAACATTTATAGAGCATATTTGATTTATTCCGGACATTTATAAGGAAATTAACAAGAGAAATAATATCTAGAAACAACTACTATGCACTAATGAACAGACCACGGAAAGGTCCAATTGGCTATTATTCGCTATTATATTATTGAACAATAATTCCAGCTTATTTAAAATGTGAAAGGACAAAACCAAGGTCACAACAGAATATAAATATAATATTCATGGAATATCTGGGAAATATTATGACTTAAAATGGGAAGATGAGGTGTATTAGGATACATTATATTTTTTCCAATTTAAAATTTAAAAATGCTAATCAGTTTATTTTAAATAAAAAATAAAAGGATATAATTCGTAGGCAAATTGACTTGAAATTGAAATTGGAATCAATCTTAATGGGAAGGATCTGAGAACTAAATGGAAACTAAAATCTGAAAGCAGGAAAGTTTTGATGGAAAAATTACTTCAGCAGTGCGAGGGAATGAGCAATCCATTCAAAATTTTCGAGGTAAGCTATTCCTTTACTTTCTATGATTAAGGTTGAGTTCAGTAGTCAGGCTGCTGTTTTTACTGTTGAAATAAAATTATAAAATTATTCTTGTTAACCTTCCCTAGATTTCTGAACGAGATTCAAAAATTTTTAGTTGTTGGCGAAGCAGAGCAAAACAAGAGCGATGTGTAAAAATCCAACTAGCCAGAAAAGTTTCGTTAGCACCGTCATCACGCACTCTCAAATAAGCTTCACTCTCCGACAACCAATGCTTGTGAACGCGAGTGGAAGGAATTCACTAGACTCCTATTAATCTTCGAGTGCTTGTAATTTATGGCAGTTAACACGCAACTGCGCTAGAAATTATTGCGCACTCGAAGTTGGAAATAAAATTGTCAGGTGGAAATAAATGAGACGACTTCGAGAAAGTGTGTGGTGAAACGATGAGTATAGAGCTAGAAGAGTAATGACTCATTTCAGAATAAGTATTATTGACTAAGTTTGAAAATATGATTCCATGTTATGACTTAGCAGACTGAGTACCGTGTTGAGCAGTCTTATGATGGCCATCACGTTTTACATAAGTGTAGGAATTAATCAAGATTTAAAGAGCATAAACGTGTAAAAGTTGTTTATTGCACAAGTATATAATTTGGAAAAATATTGGACGTCAAATAATCTCTTTTCATTTTATAGGTTAAATATATATTTGTATCCTAATAATAATACGAGGAAGATTTCTATCTTGACCCTTTTTGAGCAGTTCAATTCAATTCAATTATTTTAAGAAATTGTACATTACAATTATAGCATACGTCAGACTTGATTTTAAAAAACACATCACATTCATCACCTTACAAATAAAATTACAGTACAGTAGGCCTACATCAAAAATACGTTGTCACAAACACTAATATTATGAGCATAAAGATACATGAATACAACTGCAGTACTTCGTCAAAAGCAACACCTTTCAGTTAAGATATAAAAATAATTTTGGAAAAATGCACTAAAAACGCTAATTTTTGTCAATAACTAAGAGCTAATGTTCTATTCAGAATATTCCTTTACGGAGTAAAAGCTATGGTTCAAGAGGAATTTCTTTATTTCTGTTTTAAATTTATTCCTGTCTGCTTTCATACTTTTTATTTCATCAGGTAGAAGGTTACACCTTTGTAAAATGGATTTTTCTTGGCTATGGCTAAATTCACACGGGGTAGATAATAGTTAAGGGATGATCTAGTTCTATGATGGTGAACATTGTTGTTAGTGGGCAAAAAATTATTTTCAATAGTGCTAAGGATAGTTTGGTAGATGAACAAGGATGAGAAAGTGAAATTGCCGTATGTTTTAAAATAGTCTCGGCAGGACTGAATATCTTGTTAATTTACACATACACCGGATGGCCTTTTTTTGAGCGATTTTGTCACCTTCTCAGTCCTCAATTTCACTCAATATCAGTAATTGTGAATAGTGGAAATTTGATGAGAAAATCAATGATCAATAGATACGATTAATTCCAGCTCATTATCGTTATTCAACCGTGGAGGACTAGAATGCATTTTTCATTTGAAATAATTGATAAGTTAAAATAACAAGAATTAGGAAAATATTCCATCAGTTCCTTTAAAAAGAGGAACTATCTACTACAAATCCAGTGTGATTTAGAGGGAAATGGTTTCAAGATCTGCCGGAGCACAAATTCTTCTGAAAAATAATATTTTTCGTGGAATTAGTAGATAAATTCGATGAATTTTCCCAATAGAAGAGACCGGTGAATGTATTGTATAGGGTAATATTTATTAACGTCTTGATTAATTCTATTAACTACTGAGCTACTTACGGTGATCTGGTAAATTGACAGTTCAAGTATGGACTTCATGATTAATAATTGTGGAGCGAATCAGGATGCATACAGGTTTCCGAATATATATTTTTTATTATTATACAAAGTATTACTACATTATATTACAGTTTGATTATTATTAATTATGCTTAAAATTTAGACTACATATAAATATACTTTATTCAACTGTAAATGCTCAGTAATAGTGAATGATGATAATTTTGAATCCATCCAGCTGTTTTCAATGATGATGAAATGCATGCTCTACATTTGAAAAGAAGCATTAAAATCATTCAGAGCAATGTTTGGATAGAATTGGAGTAGATGTTTTGCTGTTCATTTTGCAATGTACATCTCGTGCTCCAAATGAAGGAATGAAACCCAAACAAGCGTTCCAGTTCTATCCGAGTTTTCGAGTTGTATGCTTCTGTTCTTTCCCGTCCACCGCCACGACAACGAAATAACGATTCTATTTTATGGCTGCATTAATTCTTGGTCTCATAATGTATTCCAGCTTGTAGCGGCAATGCGATGGCTTTTTCATGTTGAAGATTCCACTGTGACTCTGACTCTGTCTCAGACAACGCAGAAGTTTGACTGCAATATTCGCATCAGTGGAAGAAATCTAGTTTCTTTCTACGTTGCTATTATACAGTCTGTCGTTAACCCAGATAATTGCCAAAGTTGAGAGCCTTGCCATTAAATTAAGATTTATAAGCAGTCTGTATAGCTCTTTGTTTCAGCTGAATCAAAACTACTCCAAAGTAATAAATCTTGAGGGTTCTTCCTAAGAGATCTAGCTGCTTTCCTCGAATTAAACTGATTATTATAGTGCCTATCGTGCACATCTTACACCGCCAAATTTAACCTGAATTGATATGGAGTATAGAAAATAATTAAAATAAAGGAAGTTTGGAACACAGTAAACACCCGACAACCTTTGCCGGCCGACCGCGGAACGGCTGCTCATCGGCGAACGAAAATTTATTTATTTTTTTCTATTCGCCCCCAAATTTCGACCCAACCGAGACAGGTCATCGATGGAGGGCTTTCAAAGTATAGCATCGACGACCGGGCGAACCTTTGGAACTATTGTATTATTTTTCTACTGTCATTGATTCGGAACCGGCATCTAATCGCATCAGACAGAAAATTTATCTTTTCACATTGAAGCGAATAAGCGAAACAAGATACACACCCGAAACTCATGACAGAAAATGACATGTGTACTCTACCAGAACAGTGCGTGATGCCGACTGATATAAAATTTGTTTGATTTTGAGACCAGGTGAAGGTGTTCAACAATAATGAACTGGGTTTTAACAGCTACATGAATGTGTACAAAAGCTAAAATACTGGAAATCATCGAATTCAAGGTATGTATTATCAACAGTTTTGGGGAGAAGTGGCGTAACCTTTTATTACAACAAAGAATACTACATACACGGTGACTGCAAGCTGGTTCAATAACAACAGTTTTATGACTCACAATGTACATTGAAGACTAAACTTTGATCTGGGCCAAAATGAGTCGAAAACTTCTGGATAAAACAATTTTAATAAATCTTCAATTTGACAATAATCGAAATTGCAGTGATTGAAATCGTTCATAATATCTTTCTTTGATAATTATTCAAAAACATATAACAGAAAATCCAAAACTCAAACCGCTATAAATTTCATATTTTATATTAGATTACGATATATTACAATATATTTTATGATAAAAAATTAAAATAACCCGCTTAGCATGCTTAAAACATAGTTATGTTAGACGTCAAAGCATCATCATTATGATGATTATAAAGTGTGTTAAGTACATTTTTTGCATTTCAAACAAGCATTCTTTCTTATTTATTAACAAGAAAATTATTTATAACAAAACTGTTGAAATTTGAAAGGATAATTCATATCAGTCCATAAGCTATGGGATAGAAATTATTCTAAGAAATACCCAAACAATTTTTTCATTTCACAATGACTTGCTATCTGATCAAAGATTTAAGTAGAATAATAAAATTATTTTTTATGGAAGAAAATAATAAATTTCCCAAATATGTTAATTTTAGGGACAGAGAAAAAAATTAAATTTCTTTCGGCTCAGTGAACAATGTAAAATAGTATAAAATTTAAATTATAAATAAATTTATTATTTAGCTATGAGGTAGAAGAGAAGACAATAAAGCTGTCAATCAGCTCGTCGGCCGGTTGGGCTGGATTTCTCACCCGGTGACCTTTGCCCGTGCCGATCGGCCGGAACTTGTAGTGGAACGTGGAACAGGAAGTTCTTGATGGGAACTTTTATTATTGCTTCTTTCAATTAATCATAATCCTTGTCTTATTCAATGTGGGTAGAAATTAAATTTCATTCTATGTTAGAAAAGTTACTTGCTCAATCTGAATGGAGTGAGCTTTGCATGGATATTGGAATGCTCATAAAAATTGTGAGTTGAATTCATAGAAAATCAACATTTCAATGATAATCATTATTTAAAAAACTTGGAGCTTATTTCACAGAGCCACTGATAAAAAGCTCAGGACTGGCTCTTCGGCTTTATTTATGTGTTTGACATTGTTACTTTTAGTCAATTTTTTTGTAGCTTGCGTCTCGGAGACTCCAGTTGAGGAGTATAAGACAAGTCAGATCAACAGTTATACTATCTTATACACTAATTACCATAATTACTATATCGATTAGTTGATGTGAGGCTGAATTTTGATGTGAGAGGAACTCTTGCACACTATAAAAAGCTTTATCAAATTAATATTTTTTCAATTGTTTTTAAATATTTCTATATTTTGAAGACTAAAAACTGGGGTAGCTTGTTGCATAGTTTCCTACCAATATCACAAGGTTTTTTTTTGAATAAGCTACTATTGTGACTCACCATGTGATAATCTTCTCGGATTCTTATATTAAAATCACGTAGGCTACGTCAAGATTTTGGTTAATATTACTCTTTTTGATAAGCAGGGTACAGTTAGGAGACCAAGTCTCTTGAACAACGGCCTACATGAATCTAATCTATTTACTCTTTCCATATACACCTAACAGCTTTCTTTTCGATCTTAAACATCCTATCAAGATTTTGTTTTGATGAATTAACTCATACTAAGGTAGCATACCTAATATGTGAAAAAGAGCCCATGGTAAGCTGTAAAAAGTAACTTTTTGTCATTCAATCTAGCGAGCTGTTGCAGGACAAATACCCCAGATGAAATTTTACTACATATTTTCTCAATGTATGGAGTCCAGGTCAATCGTCTATCCAACATAACTCCTAGAAATGCAATGTTTTCTTCCTGGTCTAATTGATTATCATTTACAAACACGTTTATAGCCCTATCTTTATTTAAATTATGTTTGTTTTTGAATTGAAGTAACTTTTTGTCATTTAATCTAGCAGACTGTCGCAGGACAAATACCTCAGATGAAATTTCAAAACATATTTTCGCAATGTATAGAGCGCAGATCAATTGCCTATCCAACAAAACTCCTAGAAATGCAATGTTTTCTTCCTGGTCTAGTTGATTATCGTTTACAAACACGTTTATAGACTATAGCACGCTGCACGCTATCGCACGTGTACTGTATCTTCATTTGAATTATGTTTGTTTTTAAATTGAAGGTTTTGGCATTTTTTACTATTTAGTGTTAATTTCAACTGATTAAAGAATTGGGCAATCGGCTGCACACCGATAACGGCACTTATTTCTAAATTATGTAGAACAGAATTTCTGAAATTGAGTGATGTATAGTCTACAAATAAGAGGGCTCTCCCACTAATTGATTCTTTACTCGCTCACCTGGTTTAATTTAGCCCTAAATATTGTGGCGCGCGTCAGCGACTGGAGTGTCTCTGTATAATAAGGCTCTTAAGCTTTGGTTTCCAATATTATTGAATATTACTAAACATTTACGGAGCGCATGTCGCACAAAATGTGTTTTTATTCTTTCACAATTCAGTTACATTCTTTAGTTAAATTGAAAGCTCTGTATATTAACAGTATTAATGCTTTTATAAAAAATACTACAGCAGCTACACCTATCCTTGAGATCTTGAGAGTATGAGAGTTGAGAATATATTGAACATAATTATTCATGATTTAATTGTGACGGCAAAATTCAAGTTCTTTAAGAATTTAAACAAATTCTGTTCAAATTTCAATATAACTCTCTTTATTAGGCTAATAATAACTAACCGATTCTTAGTTCTAATCTTGAAATATACTGTGGATGAATATCAAATATTTGTAAATTTCCATTTGAATAAATACAAAGATTGTATTGAATAAATAGAATGGATACATGAAATATGACCAGTCATGTTCAAAAGAAATTCTGAATAGAATCGTGTCCTTCAGACTTGCTTTATCAAACGCTGTTAAGAAGAATGATCTCTTAAAGAATTGATGCCTCAAGCTAGAATTGACATTAGCTTTTGTTACGATCCCTGAATCTGTTTTTAACAATGGAGTATTGTTCCATAATGATACATTATTATTGTCGCTGTGGTTCCTGTTGTAGTTTTTGCAGCTATTATTATTGCCTATTGTGATTTGATCTGATGCTAACCCAGTTTGGACAAATACACGAGAATAATAGAAATGCTTTATTTTATATCTGTGTGTCGCGAATTGAATGTGTAGAACAATGAAATACTGTTCCATGGTGCCTGAAATACAAAATCTATATTTTTAAATTTCAAAAAGATCAATGCTATTGTCTAAAAAATTCCAAGTTCTAAAGTCATGGTATGAATAGACAGAACATTAGAAGAATTGATCAAATAGTTGGGAGATGGCATTGGAATTGACAGAACGAGTTAAGCTTCGCAATTGATAGTCAAATAATGGATGAAGTAGATGAATAATCGATGGAAAGGTCGAGAAAAAAGCCTACAAGCAACGATTTGTACAACAATCGAGTTGTATTCATCAATTGTCATCAGTTGTCCAGTTAAAAAAGTCCCTGTAAAGAACAAATTAGACAAGATTGAAGAGTGGATAACTGATGATATCCTTGCAGAAAGAAATAGGGTTAAAGATGCATATGATGAATTCAAACTATCTAGAAATATGTTAAGTGAAGATAATTACAAAGCTCTAAAGAAAAACTATATGAAAAAAGTGAAAAGAGCGAAATGTAAGAAAACAGCTGAAATTTTGAATAATAGTGTGTACTTTAACACAGCAGTGTGGGATGTAATAAACAAAAATAGGCAAGTAGCTCATGTAGATGCTTATACTAGTGTCCCCAGAATAATTAACGAAAATAAAAAATATATTGATGATAGTGTAGACATTTGTAATTTCTTTAACAGATATTATCAACTGGTTGCTAAGGATCATCAAAAATCTCTTAATACAGGTATTAGTGATGCAAACATGAGGAATACTGAGGGGATTCAGAACGAATTAAAATTCCACCCAGTATGCCAAGACGAGTTGTCAAATATCATTGATAGTTTAAATAATAAAAAAACTGTAGGAATGGATGGGGTATCCAGTAAAATTCTGAAAGAATGTAAAGATCAATTGTTAGACCCTTTGATTCATCTGATCAATCATTCATTAGAACAAGGTGTTTTTCCAGATAATTTAAAAGAGGGGAAGATCTTGCCAATCTTCAAAAGTGGCGATAGAGAAAAGGTAGAAAACTATAGGCCCATTAGTATTTTAAATGTAATAAGTAAAATTTTTGAAAGAGTAGTTCTAAATAGGTTACTTCTGCACCTTCAAGAAGCTAACTTTATCTGTGATGAACAGCATGGCTTCCAGAAAGGGAGATCAACAAAAACAGCCATAGTTTCTCTAGTTGAAAAACTAATAGATATAATAGATTCAGGTAATAAAGCTACTGCAATCTTCTTAGATCTGTCAAAGGCATTTGATTGTGTTAATCATAGAACTTTATTGGAAATACTGCAAAATGTAGGTGTAAATGGGGTTGAACTGAAATGGTTTGAATCATATCTTATTGGGAGAAAACAATGTGTAGAACTAACTACAGTAGTTGGTAATAGTATAGTAAAGAATAAATCTAATAAATTAGAGGTGCAAGCTGGAGTGCCTCAGGGGTCAATACTAGGTCCATTGCTTTTTTTGTTATATGTCAACCGTTTACCTAAAGAATTAATTAGTGGTAGAGCCCTCTTATTTGCTGATGATACATCACTCATTTTCAGCAATTCCATTCTAGATAATTTAGAAATAAGTGCCCATATAGGTGTGCAGTCCATTGTCCAATTTTTAAACCAGTTGAAATTAACTATAAATAGTAAAAAATGTCAATACCTTCAATTCAAAAACAAACATAATTTAAATGAAGATAGGGCTATAAACGTGTTTGTAAACGATAATCAATTAGACCAGGAAGAAAAAATTGCATTTCTAGGAGTTATGTTGGATAGACGATTGACCTGGACTCCATACATTGAGAAAATATGTAGTAAAATTTCATCTGGGGTATTTGTCCTGCGACAGCTCGCTAGATTGAATGACAAAAAGTTACTTTTTACAGCTTACCATGGGCTCTTACTGTCACATATTAGGTATGCTATCTTAGTATGGGGTAATTCATCAAAACAAAATCTTGATAGGGTGTTTAAGATCCAAAAGAAAGCGGTTAGGTGTATAGAAAGAGTAAATAGATTAGATTCATGTAGGCCGTTGTTCAAGAGACTTGGTCTCCTAACTGTACCCTGCTTATATGTGTATGAAGCTACTTTATATGTAAAAACGAATGATATTAACCAAAATCTTGATGTACATGATTATAATACAAGAAGCCGAGGAGATTATCACTTGGTGAGTCACAATAGTAGCCTATTCAAACAAAAACCTAGTTATATTGGTAGGAAATTCTACAACAAGCTACCGCAGTTTTTGAAGAGTCTTGAAAATATAGAAATATTTAAAAATCAATTGAAGAAATATTTAGTTGATAAAGCTTTTTATAGTGTACAAGAGTTCCTTTCACATCAAAATTAAGCCTCACCTCAACTAATTGAAGTAATTATGGTATCTAGTGTATAATATTGTTGATCTGACTTGTCTTATACTCCTTAACTGGAGTCTCCAAGACGTAATCTACAAAAAAAAAAAAAAAAAAAAAAAAAAAAAAAAAAAAAAAATCCGACTATAAATGGAAAATGGAAGGATAGAAAACAAGCAGAACATATGATTTTTTTATTTCTACTGGGTGAAAAATAATTGTAATTTTCATTGATTACAGGTATGAAATCCAGCATGCTCATATATCGTGAAAGTTACTTGATCCAGTCTTACCACCATAATCAGTAAGTAGCATGTACAATGGCATAGAAATGTAATAATGGCAAGGCAATGGAAAAATACTGTGTGTTGAATTACTCTTATCTATGAATGCTTTATATATATGGAAGAGTAGTGTTCAACCCTGCAGCAAATTACTGAAATCATACGGGTATACTCAAGATAAATAGACCTAGATGCAGGCTGAAATGTATTCTAGTAATAAAGAGATAAATCAGTGATATTTGATAGCTTTTATACTACTGGCTACAAAAATATTGCTAACAAGTATTTTAAATGCTTTTGAAATGTGGGGCACAATGTTTCATGTGGGACTGATATGGTTATTTTAAAATAGTTTCAATTTAGTTAATTGTCATTGTTAAAAATGTAGATTTCAGTTCAACAGATTTGAAAAGATGTATGCCCGGTTTCACCAACCTCTGTTAAATATTGCCTACCGGACGTCAAACTAACGACTCGTTATTATTTGACAAATTGTTAAAATGGAATGCGTTGCACCAACGTTGACGATGGGAAAAAATCGGCCTGTTAACTTTGACGGATCGTCAACATTTGCCGGAGCATTTTGTTGCAAATCTGTAGGTTGGCTATATTGAAATTCGGCTGTCTGCATTCGATCTGCTTTCCTATTGGCTACATATGTTACACCATGTGATCTTTTCAGGTTATGAGAACCGAAGCTTCTCGTTTATCTCGTATGGATTGTCATATTAATTGTTGATAAAGTAGTTATGCTGTGCGATTGTTGTCTAATTTTTGGGACTGAAGTAAACTGTGTAAATTTTAAAAATGGCAGAGGTGAAATAAAACCGTGGTTTAAATTTTAGGGCAGAGGGAAAGAGCTTATTAATTAGACTTATTGAAAAAGCAAAATTATTAGAGTAGGAGATGGATAGATTTGACTGAAAACTTCAACAGTCATGCTGAAGTGAGTAAGCGCACTGTGAAGCAATTGAAAAGTTTCTATGATAATTTTAAATGTAGAGTAAAGCAAAAACGAATCCACAAATAAATATCCAAGTAGCTATACATTGTAGGCAAAATTTTGCCCATTGCATCAAATCGGAAATTTTAATCAGTTTGTATTTTGTTTATGTCAGTGTTTATCTTTATGCATTTCAACTTCGGTAAATATAAATATCGATATATTCATTACGGGGTGACTAGCGACCGGGAAAAGTCATGAAATTTTAAATAAATATTGGGAAAACTTCGTAGTAATTATATACCTAATAATAATTATACTAATTTATTATAGAAACCCTCACATGAAATGCTCCAATATCGAACTTGAAATGCGTTTTTAGATGGACAACCAGACAAATAAGCTAGGTAGGCTAACAAACATGAAATTGTTGTGATTATTCTCTAAGGTCTTTTTGTTTTTCATCTATATAAAAGCCAAACCCCTGATTCACTGACTCATTCATCAGCGTTTCTCGAAAACCACATGGCTAATCAAGTTGAAATTTGGTACACCTTATTTGGAAATTTGCTTGGCGCTCTAAATGCATGCTAAGAAAGAATTTTGAAAAATGCCAAAAAATACAGTCAAAAGTGAAAATTTAAAAATTAGATATAAGAAATATGAAGTTGTGAATAATTCACAATTATTGAATAACTGTGCCCATATCCATGACTACAGATGATCAACAAACAAAAGTGCTGGATCGATTCACGATTTTGTACGAATTTTAAACCACCCTACACGTTTAAGGCGAGTGAAGCGAGCCTGTCAGCTAGTAATTATATTGGTCAGGGAAAATTTTATTAAAGATCAGGGGAAAGTAAGGGAGTTTTTGTAGCTTACTTTGCTAGTCACCCTGCATTATCAAATCTGTATCAACAACCCAAGCTGACCTTAACTCGCTAGCCAAAACCGAAACATTAAAATATTGTTGAGATATGAACATAATGTCGATATTTTAATGTATCGTTTATTGCTAGCAAGGTTAGGATAGTTGGATTGTTGGTAGTTGGTACTTTCCACATGAAATAAATAAAAAATGATATTTATTGCTTGAACGTACGAACTTATTTCATGAATTATTAATGCGTTGTTTTCGTCACTAGAGCTACTGTAACAGTTACACCTAAACGTGGAACATAACCTAAATGTAGAGGTTTAACAATTCGTTAAAATTTTGAGGGCTGCAAAAGCAGTCTTCAACTTTGACGAACTGTTTAACGTTCGTAAGTGCTAACGGATGTTGGTGAAACGCAAAACTGCTATTTAACAAGCCGTCAACGATTTGATGTTCGTTAATTGCTTTAACGAATGTTGGTGAAACCGGGCAGTAGAGTCTCTTTATTGATGATTCTCCAAGTTTAGAATGTGAATATTATTATGTGGTGATACAGCTATTTTCTCAATATTATTTATTTTTTTATTGTCTAGTGAAAGTTTATTAAAATAGTTATTCAACATGCTCGTAGAGAGAGAGAGAGAGAGAGAGAGAGAGAGAGAGAGAGAGAGAGAGAGAGAGAGAGGAGAGAGAGAGAGAGAGATTATCTAGAGAAGTAATAACCTCTAAGCCTTATGGGATAGATTACAGATCGAATAATAATTGGCTAATGGAAGATAAAGAAAGACACATTGGCTAGTTGACTATGTACTCTTGGAATTCATTTTAAATTTAACAAATGTTGTACTGGATATGAGGAAGAAGTGAGAGAGAGCTGAAAGAAAGATAAGCGTGATTACACAACCCTGAACATTAAGCAGCAGGCTGTCTGAGTGTAACCCCGCAATTATTCTTGTTTCCGCAAAGTCATCCTATACTGAAGAGGCAGTCAAGGTAAGTGCACATTATGCGAGAAAAACACACCAGGTGGAAACCGTTGAAGTATTGTTCAAAGTCCATCAAAGTGACGGAAGAATCTGCCACTGAAACAAAACCCTTCAGTAATGCGAGTGAAACGAGGAAAACCCTTCGAGGCGGATGTGAATTAAACTTAAGAAAGAGTGTTTTAGCTCAGAAGAATTTAATATTGGAGCTTAATTGAAACATTATGCAATAAATTATGTAATAGAACTTGAGGCCAATATTCCCGATTCCTAGCTAAACATGCTACTCGAAAGCACAGATAAATGATTCTAACGTAAAGAAATCGAAAGTACAGAATTTAGAATGTGATCAACCACATTAATCTTTATCAAATTGAGATGAGAATTTCAACATGCTATCTTTGTCACTCATATAATCCTCATAGCCTCCAACACAGTTTGATATATTTTCTTGATAGAAGCAGGCTGTGGTGGTGTATGTGGTAGTAAGGTGAGATATTATTGATCTCGTACAATATGGTGAACTTAATTTCACTGCCTCATAATATAGTATCTTAGTAACCTCCATAACAGTGCTTGACATATTTTTGTTAGAGGTACTAAGTGGATACTAAGTGGAATTAGTATAGGATCGTAAAAAATCACTATATCTCTATGGTGGACCTTTAATGTCTTCACCTGCATACTATTTAGCATATAAAAAATATATTTTCTTACACTCATGACTTGGTTAATGATCCTTAATATTCATTCTTGATCTCAATTGAGAGTTCAATGTAACATATTGAATCAATTTTTCCAAAAAATCTGGAACAATGAATAACCGTGATGTATTTGTCAAAAAGTATGTGGACCATGTGAAAATTTTGCAAACAAACTTTCTCATGATGTTGTTCACTGAACAGGAGGGATGGTGGACGATTTTCTGGCGAATTCTCTGACAATAATACTGGGGTAGTTACAGCACTAACAACCGGTTTCTTCACAAAACACAAAGTGTAGAACTCGATATTTTATTTCCGCTTACATGTCAATTTACCAGCTGGCTTTTTTAACCGCCATGTATTTACAGCGAATAACAGGTTGATAAATTTTGTTTATAGTAGCCTACTGAACAATGCAAATAGTGTTTTGAATCGAACGAAACTTGAAATAGACAGAATAAAGAATGAGATGTAATGAATGGTAGACCTATGCGTGACTTGGCCGCTGAAGTTGAGCCCCCGGTCCCGCGGATTGATTATGTCCACCAATCTTCCATTGACGACGAAGAATGATGAATGACAAAGACGTGGATAATAATCGTCTTTGACGACAAAAACCGTTTACAGAGCCCGTATGACATGAATTTAACAGAGAATGAATAGGAGATGTGATGGAGGTGGGGTGGAGAGATAAAAATAGACTGCAAGAAAGAGATAGTTGATAATGGTCAAGGGATGGCGAGTGAATGTCGGGCATGATATATTTGAAACCATTGCGGTTTGGGGGAGAGGTATGGCAGCGACTGGCCTGTGCATTCGACCCGAAGCCCCAGAATTAACGACGACATCCATCAAGCTAAGGCGTCCGAAACGCCGTTGTCCGTCCTCTGCCTCTACTATGCTCTGCACTGCGCTGCGATCGGCACAAAGGAAACCGAAGACTGGCATCGATTCATCTAATCCTTATCTGGCCGATAGAGCAGCAGAAGCAGCTTACAATCGCCAAGGGAGTGTGCAAAACCAGCAGCCGATAGCGAATGGTCTTCACTGAAATTTGTACAGCCTTGATCGCGTTTGACACAATTGGTAAAGATGCGGAAGCCTCCAGCTGTAACTGCTCTCCCACAATGTTTCTACTACTTTTAACAAGGCCTTCACTGTGAAATTTTTCAAGATGCTAAAGTGTAGAGAATGAGAAGTGGAGCGTATTGAAATAGATGGATAAATGGGAATTTTAGAAATGAGAGTATTGTTACAAAAGCAAGCAAAGCAGTTATTTACGCACATAGAATCACGTTGTTCTACGTGGATCATTCCATTCATGATTGTACGTGACTTGAAACCTAATCTTCGTTCTCTTGCTTTTCACATGTCTTTGTCACTCTTATTCTTCAAGTCTGCAACTCTCTCACTCAATTGAATTTCTTGAGACTTCTCGAGATTTGTTCAGACTTCCTGAACAATCGAGGTCTATATTCCAAGCATTCTTGAAGCTTCGAGAAGCCCCCAATTTTTGGAATTATACAACTACAACAGCTATATAAAGAAGTCCACGTGAACAAGCTAGTTTAGTTTTACAAAAGATCGCGTGTCAGATTGTGTTACAGATCTCGTGCCGTTGAGTAAACAGTGCCCGATTCCTGTGTCAAGTGCAGAGACAAGTGTTTACTGTTTGTGCAGCTTACTAAGGCCCGTATTACACTTGGTCACCTGGCGACGTCACCGGTGACGTCACCGGTGATCTGACTAGTCGCTGGGCACTAGTTCTTATGGCGCTTATTACATTAGGGTCACCGGTGACGTCTCCAGCGTTTGGTGACCGACTGGTGACCCTTCCCCGTGACCAGACGAATCACCACTGGTGACCAAGAATTATCGCTGGGTATTGAATCAAATGACATGTATTACACACAGTCACCAATGTTGGGTCACCACTGTATTTATTTTTGTGTTCTGCAAGTTCAGTTTGTTTGACGCTAGTGTAGTGAGCGGTCATGTCGGAAACATATGAAGAGATGCTGCTTCTTGATCTTTTGTTGAGGAAAAGAAGGAGACGGGCAAGGAAAATGCACGTGCATCCGATATTATCACTTCGAGAAACAAAAGGATTGTTTAAAACCATTTTTGACGATCTTTGTGCTAATGAAAACAAGTTTTTCAATTACATGCAAATGTCAAAATCCTCCTACTTTGAACTGCTTTCACTAATAAAGGTGGACATTACCGGAACAAATACTAGAATGAGGTAATGTATTTCGCCAGAAGAAAAGCATGTAGTTACTTCAAGTTGAGTAAAAAAAAAGTGTTTTACTTCATCTGTATATTCAAAGCATAATTCTGATTTTAATAACTCACAGGTTTCGGATTACAGTAAAATTTGTCACTATATTAGCTACTGAGTTCCTTTATGTTTTAATAATTTTATATATTATACATTACTCGAGTTGTCAGCCTGTTAATACAGGTACAATTTGTGTTTAGTTAAAACATGTCATTATTTTTACTAAATTAAATTTACTAAAGTAAATTAATAAATTAACTACCAGGACTATAACATTGCAATAATCACTAACTGTAATAATAATAATGGAGATGTGTTACTGGCAAAGAGAATTTACATTAGTAAACATTTTTCAAAACCAAATCTTTTTACAAATTGTATTGAAAATAAAATAAATTTTAAAACAGAAAAAGAAACCTACTTCAATGAAATGATACTCAAACATTAAATACTAAAGTTTAAAATAAATTAGTTACTTTAAACTGAGAAAATTTTAAATTTCATACAAGTAACCTTTTGAAGTCGGCGCCAAATATTTTATGAAGCTGATAAGAAATTCTATCTAATATCAAATATAACACTGTATTTCAGTAAAAGTGAGTGTAAATCATATATAGTATTAAAATACAGTGTTATATTTGATATTAGATAGAGTTTCTTATCAACTTCATAAAATATTTGGCGCCAACTTCTATAGATTACTTTTATGAAATTTGAAATTTCCTCAGTTTAAAGTAAATACTTTATTTTAAACTTTTTAGTATGTGAGTATTTAATGTTTGAGTATCATTTCATTGAAGTCGGTTTCTTTTTTTGTTTTAAAATTTGTTTTATTTTAAATTTTTTAGTTGAATTTTCAAACTTTGAAAACATGAGAAGTTTCTTGTAGCCTACATGATGAAATATTTATCAAATTAGCATGCCAATATAACATCAGTTAATAGTTAAAGTAACGAAAGGCACTGGAGTGGGGGAACTGGGGGTTGGCCTCAGTCTTGGTGACTTTACTGGTGACGTGGCTGGCTGCCCGTACAGTAACCGGTGACGTCACCGGTGATGTCACCGGTGACGTCGCCTGGTGACCAAGTCTAATACGAGCCTAATAGTTTAAAGACGTTGTGTTAAGTAATATTATTTGGGACTGTCAAATAACGAATTGGACTGTGTTTTTGTAAGTGATTAGTTGCTCTTTTTATAATTTCTTTCTACATTATTGTACAGTTTATTAGACTCTTGTTTCTTTTATTAGTGATCAGCCTGTAATCAATTATCCATTTGTACAGTTTATTGGACTCTTGTTTCTTTTATTATTGATCAGCCTGTAATTACTTATTCATTAATTCTTGTAAATAATTACTGAAAATAAGTATTAGCTTGTCATTTGTTGATCTGTTTTTCTTTATTAATTGAACTTACAATTAATTTGTGTAAATAGACTAATTTGTGTGAATAAAGTGCAAGTGTGAACTTTAGTGTTGCCAGCCTAATTTCAGACATTAGAACCCGTAACAGAATCTATAGTAGGCCTACTTGTATATGGTAGCCTACAAGATATTAATCTCAGCACTGAGACTATGGTTTATGGCAGGCTACGTATTACACACCATTTGGGAAGTGATAGCCGTGAGCCTTAGCAGGTATCTGTTCAATCAGCTGCGTTCTCCTGGGCCATCTTTGTAAGAGTGACCGATTAGATTGGCCAGCTAAAAAGACACTTCTCTACTGTAAAATAACTTCCCGATGGTTAGGACCCCACTTAAAACTGTTGGTCAAACTCATCAAACCACCATCATCCAACTCATTACCCACGCTCAGGTCTCAGACCTATGTGGGCTTTATCCTTTGAAAAAATCATATTGTTGGGAAACGCGAGAAAGAAAAAACATATGCGCTGCTCATTGTGTCAATAGTACTTGCTGTTATATTGATAACATGAACTTTTTGTTTATTCTCCTCCTCTTCACTCCATCTTCTTCTTTCTCAAATGGAGAATGTTGGAGACAATATTATCTGTGTAAATAGAATTTCAAGAATTCGCCAGAATGTTCCAGATTGTATTATCAGTTTCCAGAACTTCCTGGAAGGCAGCAAAAACTTACAAAAGCGAAGGCCTGGTGAGCAGGAGGTCAGTTATTGTTCAAACTACCTTTATGTTCATATCATAACAAGTGAAAGACAATTTGTGGTGTTAGTAAACAAATAGACATAACAGCGCTGTTCTTATAAATTGTGATTACACATATCAAGTGCTCATGATAAGTCTATGTGGTAATTTCTTTTTAACAGTGCAGATTCTTCTTTGTGACAAAATACACAGTACCAATAATGTGATTGATAAAAGTGTGACAGACCATTGTGCTTTGTAAGTGTTTTGTAAGAGTAATTGTTTCTACATCATTGAACAGTTATTGAACGAGCGAAGCGAGTTCTTCCTTTTGACTTGAGGCTCGATGCGTTGTGTGTTTGTTTGTAAGTTCCACAATAATTTTCGAACGCCTTTATCAATCAACTTCAAATTTGAAACACAGATTCTTGGTATCTTTAGACAGGTCAAGTTCGTTTGCCAATGAAATTGACCCACTCCTTCATCCTTTTTGAGGCGAAACAAAAGGATAGGTTCTCACCCCTTCATTAATATATCTATATATTACTATATTTAAGAAAATAGTTGTTTTCATCATATGGAATTCGCAATAGATTTCAAAATATATTTTGAGCTATCATCAGCTGTAGGTGAATAAATGCGATCAGTCTTTTCATAGGATCTCTATAAGCTGATATACTAATTTCATTGCCGTGATATATGGATATATAAACAGCTGTTTTTCATGTGGTAAATATATCTTCTCTATAGATTGATACACTAATTCCATTGCCCTGATGTATGGTATATGAGTACGGTAGGTCTTTTTTGTGGAAAATAAATGTGTGTATCAGAGCAACAATGAAATTGAACTTCAAATGATAGATGTCTTGTGAATTTTATCTAAATCATTATTTTCAAAACAGCCGTTTTTCGTTACCACCTTCCCATACGATAAGCTTCCCAAATGAGTTTCCCTTTCCAAAATTAGTTTTTTGCAAGCGAGTTCTCCAGCCCGTTGGGCTCACTAGTTTATTAAATTATTGATTGGCCTATTGACAGTTACTAATTATTTTTTGTACAATTATATAGTAAATTCATTATAATCTGAATGTTATTGATCTGTTTATTACTCATTGGTTTTTCTTGTGTGACTTGAGTGATTAGTGCGGCTTGTAATTTGTGTAAATAAAGTTTGAGTGTTAATATCAAGTCTTTCCAGCATTATTTTAGTGATAGAATCTGTAACAATTGGTGTCAGAAGTGGAGTTTTTTCAGTCTTATTGAAAATGGCCGGCAAAGTAACATTGTGCAATTTGAAAGTGGCCTATCTCAAACATGAGTTAGAGGACCGTGATCTGGAATCATATGGGAAGAAGTCAACTCTACAAGACCGGCTTTGTGAGACATTATTGTTAGAGGAAGTGGACCCTGCTACCTACCTCTTTGAAACTTCAGATATAAAATCAATCTCATCAATCACATCTATAGAGGAGAAACCACAGGACAATTTCTTATCCACGATGCGCTACAGGAGAATTTAACATTAATGGAAGGCAAACTACAGGAGATTATTACATCCATGAAGCAGAACTTCACATTCATTAAAAGGCGAACTTCAAGAGAATATGGCATCTATGAAGAGCAAATCACAATAATATATTACCACATTACAAGAAGCTGAGGGAGAAAAGGTTAAAAGACTTTCTGATTCTGTAAATCAAGAGGTCAGTAAGGTGAAGGAAGACTTGAAAATCATTGAAGATCGACTCAAGAAGCTGGAGTGTGGACCTGGAAATTCAAGCAACCAGGAAAAAGTAAATAAATTTGCTAGTATTGCAGAGATAGCCAGCTCAGAAAAGTCAATGCTGTCAGTGAAGGAGAAAGACAAGCAGTGGAAAAACACAATTAGAAGACTAGCAAACACTTTTTGAGACAGCAGCTGAGTTTCATGGCTGACCACCCACAACAAAGGATCTTGGTGATGAATTGCAGGGGGAAGCATTGGCAAATCTTCATTAGATTCCATCAGCTAAGAAGTGAAATTTCAGTGAGCTTTGGAAACGCCTGGAGATGAGGTTTGGCAACAAACACTTGGAGTAATTATACAGATTTTAGCTTAACAAAAGAGTCAGGGACCAAATGAATCACTGCAGGAGTTTGAGGCTGCTATTGCTCAACTTTTGAGGAATGGATATCCCTCTGTTGATGACAAAATAAATGAAAATGTAGCAGTAGAAAGATTTCCAAGTGGTTTAAGACGCCATTGCTCAGCAAATGCAAATGGCGTGGATTGAAGCAAATTTAAAATATTGAAACATTGCTTGTGGGAATAAAATGCAGACCAGGAGAAAGGGTACAGATGAAGTGGTCCTTCAACCAGGTATTAGTGACAGGAATGTAGATGCTCTCTCAAGATAGAGAAGGATTTATTGTCTGGCAGGAAGAGGCCAGTTCTGGAGAAAACAGAAAAAGATCCTGGCCAGAAGAATTTGAAGCAAGAAAGATCAACTTTGAAGGGAGAAGGCAACAGAACTTAGGAAGCAAGCAATAAGAAGAATAAGGAGAAGCACAACATCAAGGCTTACCAAGTTAGCAGTAACAAGGCAAAGGAATGAAAAGCAGCTTGGGTTCAGTGCACTCCTTTCCCAAAGGGGTCTGCTGATGATTAAAGTTCAGCACTAGGAGGCAATATGATCCAGACAAGTGAGAGGGATCTGTTCATGCTGCCCAAGGAGTATGCACTGGCGCACTGTGTCACTAGAAACTTGGCAGAATCTTGAGGCATTGCTACAGTCTTCAGGAAGAAGTTTGGTGGTCTCAGAGACCTGGAACATCAAGGACCTGTTGAAGGAAATGTTCTTCATCTACAACCACATGTTCAGCATCTCTTTTACCTTTACATGGCATCCTTTATATGAAGGCATCATGAGACACATTGTTTTTTTTTTTTTGGTAGATTACGTCTTGGAGACTCAAGTTAAGGAGTATAAGACAAGTCAGATCAACAATATTATACACTAGATACCATAATTACTTCAATTAGTTGAGGTGAATTTTGATGTGAAAGGAACTCTTGTACTTCAAACTATCATTCGTTTTTACATATAAAGTAGCTTCATACACATATAAGCAGGGTACAGTTAGGAGACCAAGTCTCTTGAACAACGGCCTACATGAATCTAATCTATTTACTCTTTCTATACACCTAACCGCTTTCTTTTGGATCTTAAACACCCTATCAAGATTTTGTTTTGATGAATTACCCCATACTAAGATAGCATACCTAATATGTGACAGTAAGAGGCCATGGTAAGCTGTAAAAAGTAACTTTTTGTCATTCAATCAAGTGAGCTGTCGCAGGACAAATACCCCAGATGAAATTTTACTACATATTTTCTCAATGTATGGAGTCCAGGTCAATCGTCTATCCAACATAACTCCTAGAAATGCAATTTTTTCTTCCTGGTCTAATTGATTATCGTTTACAAACACGTTTATAGCCCTATCTTCATTTAAATTATGTTTGTTTTTGAATTGAAGGTATTGGCATTTTTTACTATTTATTGTTAATTTCAACTGATTTAAGAATTGGACAATGGTCTGCACATTTCCATATTATCTGCATATTTCTAAATTATCTAGCATGGTATTGCTGAAAATGAGTGATGTATCGTTGGCAAATAAGAGGGCTCTACCCCTAATTAATTCTTTAGGTAAACGGTTGACATATAACAAAAAAAGCAATGGACCTAGTATTGACCCCTGAGGCACTCCAGCTTGCACCTCTAATTTATTAGATTTATTCTTTACTATACTATTACCAACTACTGTAGTTAGTTCTACACATTGTTTTCTCCCAATAAGATATGATTCAAACCATTTCAGTTCAACCCCATTTACACCTACATTTTGCAGTATTTCCAATAAAGTTCTATGATTAACACAATCAAATGCCTTTGACAGATCTAAGAAGATTGCAGTAGCTTTATCACCTGAATCTATTATATCTATTAGTTTTTCAACTAGAGAAACTATGGCCGTCTTTGTTGATCTCCCTTTCTGAAAGCCATGCTGTTCATCACAGATAAAGTTAGCTTCTTGAAGGTGCAGAAGTAACCTATTTAGAACTACTCTTTTAAAAATTTTACTTATTACATTTAAAATACTAATGGGCCTATAGTTTTCTACCTTTTCTCTATCACCACTTTTGAAGATTGGCAAGATCTTCCCCTCTTTTAAGTTATCTGGAAAAACACCTTGTTCTAATGAATGATTGATCAGATGAATCAAAGGGTCTAACAATTGATCTTTACATTCTTTCGGAATTTTTCTGGATACCCCATCCATTCCTACAGTTTTTTTATTATTTAAACTATCAATGATATTTGACAACTCGTCTTGGCATACTGGGTGGAATTTTAATTCGTTCTGAATCCCCTCAGTATTCCTCATGTTTGCATCACTAATACCTGTATTAAGAGATTTTTGAAGATCCTTAGCAACCAGTTGATAATATCTGTTAAAGAAATCACAAATGTCTACACTATCATCAATATATTTGTTATTTTCGTTAATTATTCTGGGGACACTAGTATAAGCATCTACATGAGCTACTTGCCTATTTTTGTTTATTACATCCCACACTGCTGTGTTAAAGTACACACTATTATTCAAAATTTCAGCTGTTTTCTTACATTTCGCTCTTTTCACTTCTCTTGTATAATTTTTCTTTAGAGCTTTGTAATTATCTTCACTTAACATATTTCTGGATAGTTTGAATTCATCATATGCATCTTTAACCCTATTTCTTATTATTAGTTGTGGATTTGCTTGTTCAGCTGAGGTACAGAATGCAGCGACTAGGAGTAAGGAAGCTTGGTATACCCCTGTGCCGCCCTCCAGCATTTCTAGATTCACTAGATTCACTAGATATAATAGAAATTGAAGATATTTCTCCCCCCTCCCCTCGGAGTTTGTGATAGCGGTAAGTGGTAAGGGGTGATTCCACTGCCAGTGTAAGGGTTGTGGCAGAAAAATAGGGTAGGAAAATATAGAGAAAGTTGCACCCGGCGGCATGAAAAGCACACTGCGAACGTTTGATATAAAACTTTTAATAGGAAAAGGGGGCGGACCGAGTCAGTTGAAGGGTACTCGTCGAAATAAAGCACAAAATACCGTGCGATAGTGCAGTTGAATCGTAGCTCGGTGGGCGGGACTCATGAAAATTTCAAGTATTGAAACATTGACGAGATCGCAGCAGAGACGAGGCCAGCTCTTTTGTGCCCACCATTCTTTGACTACTCACTGTTCCCTATGTTTATTGTCCATTATGAACCATCTAAGATCTATAAGCTGTTGATATAGATATAGATATTAAAGGGCTTGTATCACATAAAAGAAAATACAGTGCTACACTCAAAGGATAGTATAGAAACTGTGATATTTCTTATCTACGACTATTGTATGAAATACTACTATAAGCGATCGGTGTAGCTTTCCAAAATGGGCTACAGACTAATAAGAATCCAGCATTTGTTCCGATCACTGTTATAATTAGTACAGTATCATCAGCTGATTGGAATATTTTGAAATAAAATTCAGTTTTAATCTACTTTCGAACCCATAAATGATCGTCAGCAATTGAGCATTCTATGTTATAGACCAGACGCTAAACGGTATAAGTCTGACGGATCTTGATTTTTTTATATTATGGTCAGTATAGGGTGGAGGAGGGTGGTACTGGTAGGGTACCTTTTTTGGGGTTTTCGATTATTTATAGAGAATAGTGGAGTGTAGAAGAAAATAATTTCGATAATCAAGTATAAATTGACTGTCTATAAATCTGTCCCTTATGCCGTTTTTAGCGTGACGTGAGCATTAAGCATCTATGAATGACAAGCTAGAAGTCTACTGAAAGGCTATAATCCATACCTATGACAAGAATTTACTAAATTTTTATTATAACTTGCTAAAATATTATTTCATAAAGTATTGCAACTGAAATATTATTTCAGCCACTATTATATAGTTACACGAATTCTATGGTCACCAGGTCACTGACAAATGGTCAACAATAAGCAAAAATAGAGCTCATGTAGGAATCTATTGAACTCCCAACATATAGGAAATAAACTGATTAGTATTTTATTTTTCATAAGTCCATACGCATAAAAGTCTATATTTAAAAAAAATTTCTATTAGGACATGCAACATGATAAATCAAGATTATAAAGTTGATTAGTTTTCATTACAACATGGTTAATTAAAATAGGTTGAGTTCCTTACGAATTCTTTGTCAAAACAAAAATAGCCCATTACTTTCTAAACTAATGAAAAAATTTGTCTGTAAGTAAGATAAAGTCAGAAACGAATCTGCTGCAAAAACTATGTCTGCTCAGAAACGAATGAATAATCTATACTCATAGATAGGCTATTTTAAATATAGAATCTATAAAGTTAACATTATATTCTGTTATGTTATTCTATTTTGCTGAGTTAGGTTAGGCTATTTCACTTCAAACTATTGTTACCATCATTATTGAAACTATAAATAGTAAAAATATTCTTTTACATCGATTTTTACAGCAATGTAATGGAATGCTTGGTTAAATCCGAAATAATTAATGCTCATTTTTTTCAAACAATATCATTACGGTTATAATGATGATTCATTTTATGTTCGATCTCAATTTGAATACCTTATTATTATAATTATTCTGAGACAGGCATATTGCAGAAGCCTAATTGATATTTTGTGAATACTTTATGCTTGGATAAGCTGGTGATCTGGTTGGGGCTTACTCATCGGGCTGTGGTTGTGTGACAAAGTGAAATGGAGAATGCATGAACATGAAAGCAAAAGGATGAAAACGGGTGGAAACGGGTATGTAGCTGAATCCCCCTTGCGGTTGAACCATGCGTCACTTGGAAATATCACTTTCTCCTACCCGAGTCATAACATCTCTCTCACTTGTTCTTTCTTTCTCCTTCCTCTCATTCCAATAGCCATTTCCAAAGTTGTCTTCATCACTTAATCCGCAACTAGCGTTCGTTCGTCGTAGTTTTCGCTCCAAAAACTCGAAATATCTCTGTCCAAATTGAATCTTTATTTTCCTTTTCAACCTTCCAATTTCCAATTTCATTCTCATCCTTTGTACTCTTTCTAAACCATTCTCTTCGTTGCCTGACTGCGAACATCCTGATGCTAATGTGAAACATGCTGAAAGTGATTAGGTTGGTGAGTTGCAGTAATAAACTCTGTCAGACTGCTTCCAAGGCAGCTCAACGCACAAATACTCTCCTGCTATAATGCATTCAATTGTACTATAATCTAGTTTTGTACTGTACTTTACTGCAATGCCCCTCCAAACTAGAATCCAGACTGTAAATGCAAATTAGGTACTGTGTAAATCATCTTTATGACAATAAGTCCTGATCTTAAATTGATTACGTTATATTGACTGTCTTTCGAATCAAAAATGAGAATGTCCAAAATCTGTTTAATATCATGGGCTTTCCTTTTCATGTTTTTGTTTTGTTCGCATGGTTTTTTAATTCATTAATTGGTTTGATAATTATCATTCTTATAGTAAAAACACCCTCCAACCAGACTTAACCAAACCTAACCAGACCACCCACTAACTGCCTTCAATAGCACGCATCTTTGGCCTTCAATAGCTGCCATAACTACTATATCAATATTATTTGAGGTGAGGCTTAATTTTTACATTATTTTGAATTTTTGTTTTTTTATATTTTGCTATTATTTTTCCTTGTTTTTTATTCTATTTTTTCTTGCTTATAACTTTCTAGTTTTCTTGTAACTATATTTTTTACTGTAATACTTTATTACTTTCTATACTGTACAATTTCTTATTTTTATAAGTTAATTCTTTTTTATGTAATTATTGAAAAATTTATGTTTTTGTTGTACCAATAATTATTTTGTATGGGCACCTACTGAAAAACCTGCCGGTTTAGTGGGACCCGTGATGTATTTTATTGATTAAAAAAAATTGATTGATTGATTAATTGTACTTTATGTTTAATCTGTCAAGCCTATTCAATCCACATTGAAAGTACAAATATTAGGCACTTAATTTCTAATTAAGTAGTGCTTTTGTCGTGCTATTGATTGCTTTTTCAATCAAAAATATAAATTTTTTGTGAGCATAATCTCAAATTTCAAACTTCAAGATTGCTTGCATGCTTTCCTCTAAAGATTATCTGTTGAGCTGCCTAATTATGAAAAATAAGGGGCATTCTTTTCGTCTGGATCTTGTCTTATTGAGCTGTATAGGAATTGTTCTTGTTCTGGAAGCAGCCCTTAGGAAATCTGAATGAAAAACTTTCATGATAATTATAATTTTTATCAAAGATCATCCAATTACAGTTGTGCAGCTAATGAAGGTTGAACTCGTTGAAAATCTATGTTGAGAACAAGCCGAATGTTAAGTGAACTGAAAAGAGTAGGAAGAGCACTATGAAGAGAATGGCATTATCGCCCCACTTATAGTCTGCTTTTTCATGGCACAGAGAAAAAAAGACTTGAATGTTTGATCCCAATCATTAGAAGTTCTCCTTCTTTTATTGGTCCTGCTCCTACTTCCGTGGCAGGACGTTCAACAGCAGTCCTGTTTGGAGATAAAGTAGAAGAAAAACAGGATCCTCCTAGTAAAGGAGGAATACGGCGTATCCAGTTTTCAGGGTTTCGATTTAGACGTTTCCTAATCATGAAGAAAGTAGCTTGGTATTAAATTAAATGTAAATGAACTGGACAGAACTACTTCTAACCGACAAGGTTTTCTCGACATTTTGTATTCTTCATTCAATAAAGTTGTATTTCTAAAGGTGCTGGTTTCGAGTATAATTTCGAAAAAACTCTAGCCTAATTCAGTTATAAAAACTCTGAACAAAACACTTCCGAATTTACATTTTTGGTCACTAGGTCAAATGTGTTTTTGATACAAAGGATCATTTTGCAAATTCGTAACCTCAAAATATCCCTAATATCAACACGACATTGGTTCTCTGTGGCTACCATCAAATTAGACTATTATCATTATTTTCAACTCAGAATACTGCTCAATAATATCCTATGTCAAACAATTGGTGCCAAGCATTATTTGTTTATATGAAGCCTATGGAGTTTAAAATGTAAAGCTTAATTTGGAATCCCACAATTGATATGAAATTGCCAATGTGGTTATGGAATAAATACAATTAACTTGAAATAATCTGCTCTCTTTTAAAGTGTTCCTTGATCATTTTCCACTTGTAAATTTTTGCTCTCATCGGCAATGCCTCTTAAAAATACTAGCAGTGGCGTCGAAATTTGAGCCTATTGGGGTCAGTAGAGCATGAATAAAGCTATAACTTGGATAAAAAATTAAGATGTTGTCGAACAAGTTTATGTATTTAGACACAGTACCATGGTTTCACAACATTAACCATCTGCATCCACAGCTGTACTGTAATTGCTGTGAAACCATGGTACTGTGTCTAAATACACAAAGTGCTTAGACAATGTCTTACTTTTTTACTCGTGATGTACATTTTCATTTTTTATGTTTATAAATATATAAATGCATACATTTTTTAAAATGCCAACAAAATGAATGTGTTACAATTTGAAGTCCATTTTTATAGGATTTGAATGGACTTGTACAGGATTGGTATGCGTTAGAGGAGGTTTACTCATGCATGCAGATTGAAATAAGCGTTTTTTTAAACATGAAAGAATTCCAGAACGTAAATATTGAACATGTAATATCGTACTAAACCTCCTTTCCTTTACACCATCATCATCGAGGCTCTTTATAGTAGCTATACCTCTTGAATCGTTTAAACTGCAATTTTAAAATTGGATACAATTCAAGTTCGGGGTCTCAGTTTCATTGGGAAATATTGCATCAATCTGACGTACTCTTTTTTTCTATCGTGAGAACGCTAAGTTTGAAATAAGTCATCTATATTTGACAGCTTGGTTTTTCTAAAAAATATATCTAGTCGCCTAACCTACCCCTTTCATCTGTAAAACTAAAAGTTGTTGTTGTTGTTGAACTATTGTAGTAGTTGTCAAAATAAAACAAACCCCCTACTGATAAAATATCTATTTAATCAAGCAACAAGCCAGAGCTGGAATTAGAGCCGAACGCTCTCACTAGTAGACTGGAAAGCTCGCAGTATTTGTGCCTGATTGAGGCAACGTACGTAATAAATTGTTTCCGTCTTGATCATAGCCCACCGCCTTTGATTGGAAGAGCTCACAAATTGTGCCTCCCTCTACACCCTCATTTCCACTCTCTCTCACCCATCTTCTCTCAATCAGTCTCTCTCACTTTCTCGCTCCCTCTCTCTCTCACCCGTTGTTTCTCTCACTAAGGTTATTGTTCCAGACTTATTGACCTATTAAGAAGGCAGGCCGTCGGCCAAACCTTCCGATATATCAGTCACGCGAACTTATCCTTCTTTCCGAACTTCTCAATTCTATTACAGCACATGCTCTATCAGGACGCGAAAGAAAACAGGCTGAACTATGATCCAATTCCGAGCTTTTCATAAATTGTAGATATTGGGTCAAAGTCTTCTAACAAAACAGGGCAAAGAGAAACAACGTAAATTGCTTGTCTCTCAGCAAAAAATATCAAAATATGATGAGACAAACAACATACATTACATGTCTTCTAGCAAAACACAACAAAGCATGATAAACCAGACAAACAACATGCATTGCTTATCTCCCAGCAAAATAGAACAAAGTATGACAAGGCAAACAACATACATTGCTTGCTTGCTACTAGTATTTTTATATTTTTTTTTGTAGTGGCGAAGGTGATGTTGTGGAAGGTATCAATAATGAATAATAAGACGAAATTGTCACAACCACATTTATTAAAAAATATTGAGAAACTATTTTTGGTTGTTATACCATTATCAATCTCAATCAAACAGAGTTTGGTATAGTATAACAACCGAAAATAGTTTATCAATATTTTTTAATAAATGTGGTTGTGAAAATTTCGTCTTATCATTCATAATGGTTTTATACATCCCAAAAAAATTCAATTGTGATATTGTTGCCCGTGGCTCCATAGAATGCCATTTCACTAAGACGTTCATAAGGCTCATATGGCACTAACGCTATGACTGTAGACAAAATTGGACTTTAATGAAATAAGACTGATATTATCATAAAAATTGTCATGAAATTTTGTTGCCTCAGGTACCTGCTTGATATAGAAATTTATTTTACAATAACTCTCTTATTAGCTTCAAGAAATTTCAGCTTTTAGAAATTTTATTTGAATGAAAATAGATATTTAAAGGGTGGAATTTAAAATTATTTTTATAATGGAAAGTTTATTGTGTAATCTAAACTAGTATTGCTTGCCAGGATTTTGTCAAAAAAAAAACTTTTGAGTTTCATCCTCCATCCCCAGAAATAAAACCAGAATCGAAATTTGCTTCATGATTCGATCACATTTGGAATTCTATAATTTATTCAATTCGCTAAATCCACTTCATATAATGGGACTATGGTACTGGACTCATAGTCTTGTTTCACACATCCCTGGCAGACGGGTAACTGGTGTTGTTCACCCGGCATAGTTACATTTTATAAAATTATTTCAAACAAACCTATGTGAAACAAGCCTTACAGAATCTATTTCAAGATCATCATACTTCATACTTATAGTAGCAATAGCAGCTCCTAATGCAAGGTTCATTCGCTATTGTACTGTACATAACTATAACTTGAACAGAATTATATAATTATGAGCTATAACAATCCTAATGATAACAGCTAGCAGGTAGCGACAAAAATACGCCACTCACTTCTGTTAGTCTCTTTTTCTGACGTTTCATGTTTATAATAAGCTACATGCTGTCAAAGTACTTGAACCAGGTACAATTGAAAATTTGAGTGATAACGTTACACTTGCAATGAAGCAATAACACATCACTTGAAATCAATCGTAGTTTAAAATTCTGTCTGCGGCTTTCTGCATTAAAATACAGTGTTTTGATGGAAGTGGCACTAGAAAGCCAGTTACAACAGAAACGTTGTGCTCAAATGTTTTTGCGATTGCGTTTGCCAGTGAGAATTACGCACGTGTTTCATGATAATGTTTTTATCACAAGACTTTCTAATACCTGACGTTTCCGCCACATTGTTTTGAGACAGCGCACGGCTGAAAATGTTCAGAGATTAGTTACGAATGTAAAAGTTGGAGTCGAGATCTCCGCTGCATAATAAGCAGGTGAATATAATATGATAAACGGATTACTGTTTCTTATTCAGAAGAGCTTGTTTCTTGTCTACTGCTTGTTCGAAATGCATCACTTCGACGTTGTTTTAAACACTGATAAGGACGTGGATGGAGGAAAAATTCTTCCAACATTATTTCAAATAGAATAATTCATAGTCAGACTGTGCCGTTGTTGGACCCATGTTTTACTTGTAAATCAGAAGCTTTCTTCGTCAAAGTCTCTCCTTAACTGGAAACGTGCCATTGTTTCAGTCTATAAAGAATGCGAGTTGATTACTGAAAATACAATGCATTATTTCATACATTTTTTTCTGGGATTTGAAAGGATTAATGTACTATTGCACACGTAAGGCCTCCTGGAAACTCAAGTATTTTTTGAAAATTCTGTCTAAAGAGTCAGCAGCTCCACATGTCTACTTATTCTTACATTGAGGCGTACATTTCCCAAAAAATCATTTTCTTTATTGACTTTGAAAGTCCTCTTTTTGATTAATGTTTTCAGTGCACTATTCATATGTTTGACCGACACCTAGTAATTCAACTTGATGTAATTACAACTAGTGAGCCTGTTTGATCTCTTTTATTAGCTCCAGTAACTTGAATGGCACTCTTATTTAAAAAAGCACTCGTGTTTTACTGGTATGTATTACTGTATTCACTGGTATGTTTATTGGAAAACTTAATTTTAGTCATTTGAAAATACAAGTCCTTACTTCTGCAATATTATTATAAAAAAATAAAATTTTCTATAAAATTAAAAAGATTTCTTTCATAATTTTGTGCTCCGTATCTCTTGCCGTTTCTCTTTTTTCTCCGTTTCTCTTTTTTATGTAGATTACATCTTGAAGACTCCAGTTAAGAAGTATAAGACAAGTCAGATCAACAAGTATACAATCTTATACACTAGTTACCATAATTACTATATCAATTATTTGAGGTGAGGCTTAATTTTGAAGTGAAAGAAACTCCTGTACACTATAAAAAGCTTTATCAAGTAATTTTTTTAAAATTGTTTTTTAAATATATCTATATTTTGAAGACTTTTAAAAAACTGCGATAGCTTGTTGAAGAATTTCCTACTAAGCTAGGTTTTTGTTTAAATAAGCTACTATTGTGACTCACCAAGTGATAATCTCCTCGGCTTTTTGTTTTTTGAAACTAAACTGTATTTGAAATTGTATCAGTATTTAAACTTAGTATTCAATTCTGTGAAAGTCATTCAATCATTGGAAAACCCAACGATGTGTCGGGTAAGGCTTTGAAAGAAAACAGCAAACTTTCATATTCAAGTTGCTGTAGTTATCAAACTTCGATTCTACAACACACACAAACCCTCTTCTCTAGCTTGTCTCTGAAGCTTCAGAATATTCAACCCAACAATTTTACTCTGTTCTAAAAATCAACAAAAGTAGAAGATAAATAAAACTTGAAAGCGCACTGTAAAAGAAATGTATTGAAATGAAACAGTGGTGGCAATCATGTAAATCTGGATTTATTGTTCGCCTTGATTGGAGGAAATCCACGACTGAACAAAGCAATTCAGCTGGAGTTGTGTGGCGTTGTAAAAGTGATTGGATGCTCCCTGCATGGTGAAGGTGAATGAGGCCCAATTTACAAAGAAATTGGTTCACTTCAACTAGCAGGGTGGAAAGATAAAAAATAAGTGAAGATGGCGAGGGTGATGGTGATTTAGATAGCAGCAGTTTAATATTGCAGGCCCGAGGTGGTTTTTAGAAGGGATGTGGCTGCACTGATTCACCCCTCACCCTTGTTTCACCATCCCGCTGTGGGGTTTGGATCATCGGCGTGGTAATAACAGGTATAACAGCGAGCCCCGTCTCGTGCATCTGCCGCAAATTCATCTTCTTTGTAATAATAATCGTAATTATGATCGGTTTATGGTCCGTCTGTTTTGTAGCTCCAGTAATAATTGATAGGCGTCCAGCTCATCAACATCATACATGCTGCTGGCGTGCTTGGGTCAAAGTGCTTCTTGTACCCTGATGATAACACTGTGTTTAATGTGTAATGACGTGCAGTGCATGCCTGAAACACGACAATAACGGCGTTGAAGAAAGCCGCAATCAATAAAATGACATGCCTGGGTTTGTCGTAACGCGGTAGTAGAGAGTCCACAATTCTATCATGTGCAAGAGGCTGGGTGGGGGAGGGGGGGATATTGACTGAGTACGGATTACAGTAGCATGAATCTGAGTTACTGAAAATGTAGTACTACTGCTGCATCATGATTTTTTTGGTAGAGAAAGCCTATGAAAAAAGACTATTACAGCCAACTCTATCTTTTCTGTTTCTTTTTAACTGGAATTTCTGTTCGTGACCTGGCCTTTGCGACCACAGAATTTTGCGACTAAAAGAGTTCCGACAGAAGGGTCAGGGTCCTTGTTAGGTAGAATCGGTGGGCGGACTCCAGCGACCATAGACATGGACTCTGTCACTTTATAAAAAATTCAATACAAGCTATTCCCAGACTCAACATTCATTAGGCAGGTTAGGTTAGGTTAGGTCTGTGATTTTATCACTTATTGTTCCATTTTACACTTTAAAATATAATTATTACATAGGGTTAAAAAAGTTATGTAAAGACGCATTTACAATTGAATTTACTAATACTTCATCAGTTGGAAATATTCGTTTATATATATTTATAGTCTATTTAATATAGTTTATTATTCAGATAAGTCCCTTCTGTCAGAACTCTTTTAGTCGCAAATGTCCATGGTCGCAAGAGTCCAACCTCACGACTTTCTAATTAAATTACCTGACTGAGGTACTTTGTAAAAAGGGCGGGCTATTGTCCTACCAGGTAGAACCCTGGTAGTCGCAAAAGTCTGCCTTTTTGAGTTGGTCGCAAGAGCCCTACAACCTTTCTGTTCATCTATGCTTGAAAGGTACCAGACAGATGTGGGGATTGTCTAGTATGGTCAATAGATAACTGTACTATAGTATTTAGTATGATGCAACTGATTTAATAATTAGGCCTACAGCTGAATTTATGCTTTATTGCATAAAAAATTCTGTAATAATTTGTTTTGGTGCCAAATGAGAGAAAACAGGAATGATTGTTGTTAACTAGAATAGAACTTTCAAGAATTGGTATATTAAGATTTAAGTAAGCTAAGTAATTAAAAGTTCTAATTGAAAAATCAATCATCCATTTTTATAATTTTATTAAGAGAAACTGTTATGCTATTTGATGTGAGAAAGTTATTAGAAATAGATGAAAATAAAGAGAAACAAAGGCTCAAAAATTAAAAATAAATGATATGATGGTCTATTATAAGTAAGACAGGTGACTGGATTTACTTGAGATCTCATAGATTATATTAGGTGGTAATCCAGTGGTCACTTTAGAACCAAAAACCGAGGCTTTGATTGTAAACTTATCATTTGGCGGAATTTATTTTGAAGAATTACTTAGAATGAACAAATATATTCCTATACATAGTAAATTCTGATATAGGCCTAATTATGAAATTAAGGTGAAATACGAGAAATCATAATGATGAACATATTAGCAAGCGTTTGTCTACATTCTTAAAAATAACCAGAATTTAATAAGATCCTTACCTCAAATTTTACTTGAAATAAAAAATTCTAAATGCTTCAGCATCTTCAGAATGAGCTTTTCGGCTTGAAAGAATAGGAAGTCTATCTCCCCTAGTCTGTGTAATATTAGACCATTAATAATTCTGTGTTATTAGTTTTTCTTTATAATTCGTATTTTGCCATAACTTCTATAAAAATAAGGGCAAGATTCATTTATCAAGCGATACCCTTGTAGACTAGACTAAAATTTGAAAAACTGGGATAAAATTTTCAACATAGCCCACTGTTTTAGCTGTTTAATAATAATTTCTTTCTTCCACATCTCATCAAGGTTTCTCTTGAACATAAGGCTCCCTTGTGTCCTATATTTTCTTACAAGAAAACGCCTACTCAAAAAATGTTTATTACACTAGTAATAAAGCCCCCTCTACTTGTGATGAACACACCACTAGCTCTCTTTTCTAACCCTTTTTTAAGCAGTTGCATCTTGTCAAAATCAAAATCTACCCTGTTATTTCAGCTTAATTTTCTAACAGCCCCACAGGATAAGAGAATGCGGTATGGTGCAAGGCCCGAGGCCTTCCTAATGAAGAACGACTGTTACGGATTCTCTCTCCTAACTTCTACAAAACATTTTTCGTTTTAACGACCCAAACCTTCATTAATATTTTAAGCCGCCCCAGAAACGACCCCTGATCGGTTAAAGTCTTCTATCTTATCTTCGTGATTAATTATAGCTGGCCCATAATTCGGGTTCTCATTATATTATTACAGTTAGTGTTTTTACAAGTTTAGATTTTCTACCAGTTCTCAGAGGATTTCTTTCTTGTTTCCGGCTCTACTTGAATACAATTCAAGGTCCATGCCCAAGTGTAACGCAGTATCGCGTGCGAGCTTTGCAGATTGTGGAATTTATATAGGCCTGTATGCTATACAAATATTAGGAGTAGGCTACTATATAGTATAGTATAGAGTCTACCGAGGATATCGTGCGATACAGGCTGACGCTCCCAACACACGAGTCTTGTTTTCCTTCAATAATCCTCTTATTTTCATCTTCTTCCACGCTCCGATTTCCACAATGGATACTTGTTTTGGGATGGCAAAGAAGGCTATTTCTTATTGTTGTTGCTTTATACCAACTTTTAGTGTTCTGCCTTATTTCTTCTTGAAAGTGTGATAAAGCTTAAATTCTAGAGCTGGGACCCAGAACGGTCTATAATCCATGCTTGGAAGCAAAACTGCTATGTGTAAATAATTGAAACTCTTATATAAAGATATAATATTATAATGGAATCAGATGTTTCCCTCATTTGAAATCCTGCACAAAAAAGATGTAAGCAACATGATAATATTTAATATAGAATTGAGTTACGGTGCTTATATTAACTATTTTCATAGACTTTGTACAATTTATAAAATGAAAAAGGATCCAGAGGGATAATAAAAACTACGATAAAAAGAATTTTAGTTTAGGAACTCAACCTGGAAACGAGCAAACTACAGTTATCTCTGCAAAATTCATTGGAATTTATCTTATAGTTTCCTTAGTTTTTGATTTTTTTTATGTAACTAACGCTATATACTACACCGTGAAAGTCTGCATGCTTTTATTTTACAGCAAAATATAAATAATACTCCAGCTATTCTTAACCATATTTCACTTATATTACTCTAATATTAAGCTTTTTTGGACACTAAATTGAACTTTTTTTTTCGAGATTCGATTGAGTAAAAACTTTTTGACCAAAGTTATTTTCTAAATCCAGGCAATTCAACACGTTTGATTTGTGTTGATGGCAATCAACATATCCTATGAATCAAAAGAAGCAAGAGCATCCTCATTATTGAGCTGTTGGCCTAAACAAATTCAGCTATTAACAAATAGATATGGTTAAGTCGTATATGGTAAAATAAATATTCGATACCTATTCAATTTAGTAAGAGCATTTGTTTTATTAAGGAAGTCATTCTTTTACAGACAATCGACAATGGAAGTCATTGTTGCGCGAATGTTGCTCATTGTAGGACTTGGTTGACCTAGTTCGACATAAATTTCCAACTGTCTTTTATACCTGTCTGCCAAGTTATGCTCACGACCAAAGGAACTTGTTTGAAACCGTAGCAGTCAGACACTGTCATACTGAAAGTCTTACAATACATATAAATTTTGTATGTACAAGTTTGTGAGAGGAAAAATCTCTTAGCTTTGTCAACTTGTGCTTTACATGTACCTCTGAATGTCTAAAGGATTCTACTTTATTTTGAACACAGTAGTTGTTCATGCTTACAAGGAACCTACTGATATTATAAGATTGTCACATTTTGTATCCAATTCACATTAGTTTTATAAGTTTCTTAAAAGAGTTTTCAAAAGTTTCTATGTCTTTTACATGAGTGTTGATGGATATTGACCAGTATAAATAGTAATTCAAGTGCAGGCTGTCGATTTTGATGGAATTTGAACTTTTTTATTTCAGAGTGTTCGAATATTGTAAAGTAGAAAGTAAAGAAGTTTTTAAAAATACAATACAGTAGTGCCTCTGTAATCCAAGTTCCGGATTAACCAAGGTTGCAGTATGACGCGGCGATATTGGGTGTTTCTCTAACGTGAACAACATAGCAGTATTACAGCGCTTTTCTATTTAATTAAAATAAAAACTTATTTGAGGTTGTCTAACACACAGCTCAATACGACTTGGCCACCAGAGGTTACTGGTCTTTTTCATACCTCAGGACACGTTTTTATTAATTTCTCGATTTTACCTCGGTAGTTCGTGTTATCCGAGGTTTTGATTATTCCAGCTACTCTTGGTCCACATTAACACAGCATTTGAACTTTAATCGGGCTCAGATGTATTAAATGAGTATTTTTTTCAATTTATCATTTTTTTTATAATGAAGTACACATCGGTCTAAGACCTGTTCTTGAGTAATGAATTGGATGATGGTGATTGATGAGTTGGATCTACAGTTTTAGGTGGGATTCGAACCACCGGGAAGTGATTTTACAGCAGAGAAAAGATTCTTTTTTTCAAATCGGCCAATCAAATCGGTCACCTTTACAAAGAGGGTCTAGAAGATCGTAGCTTATCACTGTATGATCGAAGATCGAACAGATACCTGGCAAGGCCCATGGCTATCACTTCCCCAAGTATTGACTATAATACTTTTTTCATGCATGCTACGAGTAGGCAGCTTATTGCATTGGAGTGATCGTTTGGCTACAGGAAGAATATCAGAAAGCAGGGGCGGATCTAATAAATCGTTCATGCCAAGGCTGACTCAGAGTGATACCTTTGAAGGGGCCTGGGTTATGGACTAAACCCCCCCCCCCCCCCCAACCAAAGAGAAAGAAGGTCTCTAGCCTCAGATGAACACTGCTAACTTCTCCTTTTTTAACTGATTTTTCAGTATGAAGTTTCAGCTTGAACTAGTTGGAGAATCGTAGTAGTCACTAGGTAGTAGTGTGCTAGACTTGTTGGGAGTTGCTGCATGTTATCCAAGATTCTCTGTCATCTAGATACTGAATTTGCATAAGAACTTTGAGGGTTGAACCTGCACTGGGGACACGTTTTGCTGGGATGAGATGAGAAAGACTATGAATGTAAGTAAAGAGGGTCTGTGAATGCTCTGAGGCAGTGATGAGGGGGAGATCGGGTCGACGGCATTATATTGTTTTACTTTATTCCCGTCTAATATACTTAGCTAGACGTCGACTTCCGTCAGCTACTGTTTCCTTGATCTTTTTTTGGTGGAGAACTTATGGTGGAGGGAGGGGTTGTGGCAGGAGGCTTTAGGTACCGCTATGGGAAGGAGAGGTGGTAGGAAAAGAAGTTGGGTAGAAGAAAAGGACAAGAATCCTTTTAAGAATGAGACAAGGGGTCGAGAGGGTTTTCAGCAATATCCGCTCGGCCCTCCCCAAGGAAACGGTTTCATGTTACTTTCTGCACCATCCGGAATTTCCAGCCACTTTTCTTCTTCTTTGCTACTTAACTAAGATACGAAGCGCTCACCACCTTTGTTCTTTATGTCATATTTTTCAGGCTTATCACACTTTAAGCCTACTTTGTTTATCCATTTTTGAAATTCATCTATTAAAACCTCCACACACTAAAATTTTCCTGCATCAAGATACTGCAATTGAATTTTCGTATTCTAATACTGAATCGAATTATAAGAGCACGATAAATGATTGAAAGTGATTATATTTTCTCGAATTGGGTAGGATTTAGTGATTGAGCTATAAGATTGATTTTAAGTGTTATACATTGTCATAAATTAGTAGTTAGGGATAAACTCTTCCCTAGGACGAGGATTGAAATCCTCGATGAGACACAACTGAATATGGACGTGGTTAACATAAAAAATTCAAAACATCCGAAGTGTCCGAATACGTCATTTACAAAATTCCAAATTTTGCCGAGTAGCTCTCTCTGTTCCAGAAACTACCAATCAGTCAGAGGCGGCTCGTCAGTGCCTGCAAGTACAGCCTGGCAGACCATGCTTTCATGAATTATAATAAAAATTGTCTCAATTATAATGTTTGAATTAAAATCAGAAAGAAAGTTATTTCCTATCATATTTCTGAATATTACAATGCTTAATGCATAAAATGTTTATTCACGCCTTTGAAAGCATTCCCCTCTCTCAATTTATTTAAAGCTATGGTATTTAAAAACCAACATTACAGCGAATGCAGCCGGATGGCAGAATAGGTTGGATTTACCGGATTGGCTCTGAGTTGGAAGCGATCAGCGATTATATTCAAATTTTGGAACATACGATTTATAGTAGTCGATTCCAGCCGATTAATTACAGAGCTAACTGAAGTACAATGTCTTGATTTCCTAATTAATTATTGCACACATTGGTCAGATTATTTGTGTTGATCTGTTTGAATAATTTTATTAGTTGAATCATATTTGTACATTGCTGTGATGTAGTGGTAATTATTGTAGTGAGTGGGAGTAGTTACATTTTGCGGGTTCTGGCGCAACCTTGACCTTTGACCTTGACCTTCTGGCGCAACCTTGACCTTTGACCTTGACCCTGACCTTTGACCTTGACCTTTGACCTTGACCCCGGACCGGAAGTGACGTAGCAGACCGGAAGTGACGTAGCAGACCGGAAGTGACGTAGCAGACCGGAAGTCAAACCGGAAGTGGCCCCCCTCACCCTAAAAGTGGCCCCCCTCACCCTAAAAGTGACCCCCCTCACCCTAAAAGTGACCCCCCTCACCCTAAAAGTGACCCCCCTCACCCTAAAAGTGACCCCCCTCTACCTAAAAGTGACCCCCACACCCTAAAAGTGACCCCCCTCTACCTAAAAGTGACCCCCTCACCCTAAAAGTGACCCCCCTCACCCTAAAAGTGACCCCCCTCACCATAAAAGTGACCCCCCTCACCCTAAAAGTGACCCTCATAACCCTAAAAGTGACCCCCTCACCCTAAAAGTGACCCCCCTCACCCTAAAAGTGACCCTCTCAGGTACCTGCTTCTAGAGTTATCACTGGCCTTGACATTCTGGCGCAATTCCAATGCAGGAAAAAACATGTCTGTGTATAATTGCACAACATTACGTAATCACTGACTTGGATATTTCTGGCACCATTTTCAATGCCTAGTGGATAGACATCTATTATATATATTATGTATACATTTAATATTTATCAGTATGGAGAAGGCTACAATAGCAAGAGAGTTGCACAGGTCAGCTCGTCGGAATTTCCCAACACGTATGGTAACTGTGAAAGGTCTAGATGATCTCTATCAGGCTGATCTTGTTGAGATGATACCATATGCACGTCAGAACAAAGGTTACAGGTACATTATTACAATTATCAATTGTCTCAGCAAGTATGCTTATGCTATTCCAATAAAGAACAAGTCGGCTGATGCAGTTGTCAAGGCAATGCATCCTATATTTGATCAGAATCCAATGAACCATTTGCAAACTGATGATGGTAAAGAGTGGTTCAATTCAAAGTTTCAACAGCTTGTGAAACACTATGACATCAATCACTATTCAACATATTCAGATAAGAAGGCCTCAATAGTGGAACGTTTCAACAGAACACTTAAACATTTAATGTGGATCAAATTCACTGAGCGTGGAACCTATCGCTGGACAGATATTCTAACCTCACTTGTCAAAGAGTATAATGGAAGAATCCATAGGACAATAGGTATGCGACCGGTTGATGTTACAAAAGAGCATGAGACATTGCTGCTTTCCAGACTAGGTGAGCAACGTCATGAGTATCAGCAGAGCTTGATGGACAAATCTGAGAACAGGTTCTATCCAGGTGTTCACCAAAAAATCAATCCAGGTGATAAGGTGCGCATAAGCAAGTATAAAATGACAATTGACAAGGGTTACCTACCCAATTGGACAAATGAACTGTCACTGTCACACGTGTGAGACCTACTGTACCTGTAACATACGAGTTGGAAGATTGCAGAGGACAGCGTGTCCAAGGAGGATTCTATGCAGAAGAGATTGTGAAAACCAAAGTACCTAGTGTTTTTGAAATTGCCAGAGTGCTGAAGAGGAAAGGTAATAAACTGTTGGTGTGCTGGAAAGGATACGATCGCAGTCACGACTCTTGGATTGATAGAGCAGATTTGGTGTGATGAAGCAGGTTGTGCAAAGGAGTCACAGGTTCAATATAATTGACTTTGATCAAGTGGTGAGAGGCTGTGGTCTGGCCGACCCAGAAATGAATGCAAAGAAACGTCATGGACCTTTGTTCCCCAACCATATGCGCTGCATTATACAGGGTGGGGGAAATGTTTGGAAACGGCTTAATATTTCATATACAAAGGTGATTTTGCGGTAGGTATGATTGAGGATCCTACTCAAATTGAAAATACTATTTTACTGTGACTTTAAAAATCTGGTCCGCCATCTTGGAACCGCCATTTTGAATGTAACTTTTTTTTTTTAAATAGGAAGGGGGTCATGCGATACATGATTTCAATACGGAATTTTAAGACAAAATGAATGCCGAAAACCGCACATCGATATGTCAACCCGTTTCGGAGATATTTACATTATTAATCGATACCATGAAAAGCAGAAATGAAATAAATAAGTACATTAAAATCTTACCTATCAAATTTTTTGTTAATAGTGTTTGCTAATAAACATTAAAACCCAATTATTTTAATAAATGTTCAAACTGTTTTCCTTCAGCTGTTTGACAATGTGCTAATCTTAAATAATAGCCATCAAGCACATTTTGAATCATTTCGCGTGGAATTCTGTTAGCCACTTCAGTTATACATTCTCTCAGTTCATTAATTGTTGCTGGTTTCTTTTTGTACACATTGTCTTTCATGTAGCCCCAAAAGAAATAATCAAGTGGAGAGAGGTCAGGTGACCTAGCGGGCCACTCTATTGCACCTCTACGACCTATCCAGCGTTGGGGAAATGTTTGGTTCAATATATCCCGCACTCCTAATGCATAATGAGGGGGCGCCCCATCTTGTTGAAACCACAAGTTATGTAACTCTTGTCCGTTGATGTTCTGGATGGCTGGAACGATCAAATTTATTAACATGTTCTCGTAAATGGCACCTGTTAAATTATTCTCGATAATAAATGGTCCTACAATGTGACCATTTACCATACCAGCCCATACGTTTAATTTTTCAGGATACTGTGTATGACCCTCCTTCATCCAGTATGGGTTGACATCGGTCCAGAAACGATAGTTTTGCTTATTTACATTGCCGTTAAGCATGAACGTAGCTTCATCCGAAAATACTACATTATTAAAGAAGTTTGGATCATTGTCATACTTGTTCATCATTATGTCACAAAACTCTACCCGGCGGTCGAAATCATCCTCATTCAGTTCTTGTAATACATGAAGCTTAAACGGATGGAAATGAGATTCCTTAAGAACTTTTCTGACAGAACGAGTAGACATACCATGTTCCTTGGCAACGCTTCTAGTTGATGTATGCGGATCTTCAACAAATGATTGCATTACCTCTAAAGATTTTTCATTGTTGGTGGCAGTATTTGTTCTTCCAGTGCAAGCACGATCAGTCACTTTGCCCGTTTCTTGAAACCGCTTTACTGTCTTAAAAACAACACTTTTACTAATTGGATTTCTGTTGGGAAATGTTTCGTTAAATAAATCAGAAACTTCTTGGTAAGACCGTACTCTATCTCCATAGCCGCGCATCATTAACAAAGTTATTCTCTCGGTTTCATTTAAAAATGCCATTGCGAACGACTTTAAACACACTCACTACTTCATGATTGAAAAAGAATTCATTAAATCAGTTGGATTATTACAGATGATTTTAGGTTGATATCATGATTATTGTTGATATTATGATATCCAGAGTCAGATGTTCATCACGCGAAATGATTCAAAATGTGCTTGATGGCTATTATTTAAGATTAGCACATTGTCAAACAGCTGAAGGAAAACAGTTTGAACATTTATTAAAATAATTGGGTTTTAATGTTTATTAGCAAACACTATTAACAAAAAATTTGATAGGTAAGATTTTAATGTACTTATTTATTTCATTTCTGCTTTTCATGGTATCGATTAATAATGTAAATATCTCCGAAACGGGTTGACATATCGATGTGCGGTTTTCGGCATTCATTTTGTCTTAAAATTCCGTATTGAAATCATGTATCGCATGACCCCCTTCCTATTTAAAAAAAAAAAGTTACATTCAAAATGGCGGTTCCAAGATGGCGGACCAGATTTTTAAAGTCACAGTAAAATAGTATTTTCAATTTGAGTAGGATCCTCAATCATACCTACCGCAAAATCACCTTTGTATATGAAATATTAAGCCGTTTCCAAACATTTCCCCCACCCTGTATGTGGACCATCAGGCTGTGGAAAAACCAATTTACTGTTCAACATGCTTTTCGATTGTGAAGGAATCTCATTTTCAAATATCTATCTCTACTCAAAAACTGCATTTCAACCAAAGTATCAGCTACTGCGCACCATTATGGAAGACCTTGGACCTAAACTGAGCTACACTGAGTGTGACAGCTGTGGAGAGATACCTGCACCACATGAGTTGCCCACCAATTCGATAATAATTTTCGATGATGTGATTTGTGAGCAACAGGAAGCCATCAGACGTTACTTTACCACTGGTCGACACAGTAATGTTGATGCATTTTATCTGGCACAGACTTATAGTCGTATACCGAAACAGTTGATACGTGACAATGCCAATTTTCTAATCATGTTTAAACAAGATGAACTGAATATGAAACATTTGTACAGGGATCATGTGGGATCTGACATGACCTTTGATGAATTCAGAAGAATGTGCAATGACATATGGTCATCATCCATGCATGCATTCCTTGTAATTGATCAGTCCTCAGACAAGAATAGAGGGCGCTACAGGAAAGGACTTGATACATTTTTAGTTGAAGCACAACAGTGATTATGCTCAGTCTAGCACTGAATGGCGAGTGAGACAAGTAGTTACATTTTGGGACTTCTGGCACAGAAAGCTGGCACAACCTTGACCTTTGACCTTGACCCTGACCTTTGACCCTGACCTTGACCTTGACCCTGACCTTGACCTTGAAAAAAAAAATAAAAAAAAAAAAAAAAAATTAAAAAAAAAAAAATTAAAAAAAAAAAAATTAAAAAAAAAAAAAAAATTAAAAAAAAAAAAATTAAAAAAAAAAAAACTGGGACTGTCACCTGTTCAGGCTATGGGTGGGGGGTTGGGGTGGGGGTGGGGGTGGGGGGTCTAGGTTTTGGTGGGAGGTACTGGCTAGAGTATATAAGCTGGGTGTTCTGTTGGAGTTATCATATAGGTAAAAAATCACCTTGCTGTGCTCTCAACGAAGGCAGTTTCAACGAAAAAGAGAGGGTAGAGAGAGAGAGAGTGAGAGAGAGCCCCACTTCTACTTCCATCACAGGCCCCGCCCACCGGCCTCTACTTATTCATTGCAGTTATGTGACAACAATGTTCAGTTCTGTCCACTCAAGAATGTGTATGGATGATGGGTGACCATGCTTCCATGACTTATGAGCATTATTATCACTTACTCAGTGGTTTGGGACCCACCTAGGTACCCCATGTTCTTCATAGCATGACACTGCTTTGTGATATCCCAAAGAAACTCTATGCATATGACCCATATGCATATGCACTCTATGCATATGACTCATATGCATGTGCACTCTGTGCTACCCTGGCGCCCCCTAGTGCCCCTAGTGGTGCCCCAGTGCTCCCCCTAGGGCCTCTAGTGGTGCCCCCAGTGCTCCCCTAGTGCCCCTAGTGGTGCCCCAGTGCTCCCCCTAGTGCCCCTAGTGGTGCCCCTAGTGGTGCCTTCAGTGCTCCCCTAGTGCCCCTAGTGTGTAAGATATTGAATGGAGGGTTTCTATCACTAGAAAGCTTTCTATGAATCAGTCAACATATCAAACAGACAGTATAAAAGTGTGAGCAGAGCTCAAGGAGAATCATTTCGCTGTCATAAGTTAACTGAGATAGACATGAAGTATAAGAAGCAAACTGTGGAAGACATTGCTCCAATCATCATGGAGATTGCCCGGCTGCAACGTGACATCAAGAGGAAGCATAAGGAGCTCACACTGGGCAGATCATTGGAGGAAGAGGAGCACTTCAAACGTTTGAAACCAATTACTGATCGACTCATGAACATTAAAAACATTATCATGAAGCAACGTATCCCAGCACGAGCACCGGCACCAGCACCAGCACCAGCACCAGCAACTCCACTCATGCGTCCTCTTTCATCCTTGAGTCGTGTACCTCCTACGCCACCAAAATCACCTGGCTTGCCTTACCCATTCCAGTTGAATCTGCCAAGAAAACTTAAGACACAACAACGGGAACCACCCAGGATACCATCACCTATTGCAGAAGATGAAGAAGAAATCATGGAAGCATTTGGAACAGCAGAAGGAGAATTGCCTGTGGAGAGCACTTCAAGAGTGACACGGAAATTGTGGAAAGATAGAAGTAAATTTTCAGATGATGAGGATGATGAAGAAGAGCAAGGTGGAGAAGATTCAGCTGATCATGATGAGGAGCAAGGTGTAGAAGACCCAGCCAATGATCATGATGATGATGATGAGGACATTGAGATGTTGTTGAATACTACACAGGAAGAATTTGATGAAAGCTTTGCCCAATCCAAGCTGGCTGAAACATGTGTGGGGGAATATGTCAAAGGATCACTGGACAACAGAGATGGGAACTTTGATGAGATGTTTGGACCAAGAGTCATACATAACAAATACTATCTTGGCAACAAGCTGCTGACCTTTGGACCTGATGGAGACAGGATTGTATTGACTGACCCAGATGATGACACTGCTGAAAGGGCCTTCAATGCCACACCTGGAGTTTGTGAGTTGATCTTCAAGAAACGACCTAATCTCAGTAAAGTGAAGTCTGCTGACAAAGAAGCCTACAAGAATGTGTTGAAGTTGACCAGTGTCTACAGGTTTAACTATAGTCCTGATGGTAGAATTGTGAACTATAATAGCCCCAAATACAGGACTACAATCATGGAGCTGGTGAGAGAAAAACCTGATACAGCAGTCACTGGGAAAGGACTTGAGTTACCATTGAATATGGTGGCTAGCAATGGCAGCCGGATTGAGTACATCTACTACAATGACCCCAATGAACTTGTGGACAGACTGAGGCTGTTGGATCAGTCTAGAGCAGTTGGCAACACTGGACATGAAAATGAAATCAACTCAATCTTGGAAGAATTGGTGGAAGGTGGTTACATAGTTGCTAAACCTGCATACTAGCTACAATATACAAGAGAACAAGATTATATATCAGCACTGCATGATAAATTGCTCCTATGAAGAATGTGACACCATATACTTTCAATGGATGTTGAGAAAGATACAATATATATTTAAGCAGCAATATAAGCCAAGGAGCTTCATTACACTGTCATACGTCAACAAAGATGGACATACATAAGAAGAGAAATAAGAACACTATGCAGAATGTTGCCAGTGCAGGAGTAGTGAAGAAGTATAAGGGGAAAGGAGTGCTTTCAGCAATCACAAATGCTGCAGGTGCAATAGTCAACAAAGCGATAGCTGTACTGCCCGTAGAACTTCATCTGCCTGGCTACGAGTACTGTGGACCAGGTACAAAGCTTGAGAAGCGATTGGCAAGAGGCGATCCAGGTATCAACGGACTTGATCAAGCCTGTAAGCAGCACGACATTGCCTACTCAAGGAGTAGTGATACTGCTAGCAGAGCAGCAGCAGACCGGATCTTGTTGAACGAGCTTGGAGCAGAGTGATATCTCCAGATGCAGGTGTCTTGGAAAAGGCTGCAGCACTAGCAGTAACCAACATCATGAAGACCAAAGCAAAGTTTGGTGGAGGAGTGAAAAGGAAGAGGACTGGCGCCAACACTACTGTCAAGAAGAATAGAGCTGAAGGATTGAAGAAGGCTGCTGGAGCAGTGAAGAAGAGAACAACATCAGCAACCAAGGGTCGAGGCCTGTACCTGAGATGATAACAACAGCAGAAGACAGGAAATGGAGTTCACTGTCATCAATGGGGTGGCAGCAGCAGAAGATGATTGGTCTGCCTGACCAAGCTCTGACCGATGTGAACCTCTACAAGAATGCCTGTTGTTTGAAGCTGAGACAGTTCCAAGGAGTGTTTATGCAAGATGCTCTACCAGCCAATGGACCATTGAAGAGCGAGTGTGGCATCATCAACCTGGACCATCAGCAACCATGGCTTTGGTAACCTGAGACAATAAGAGTTTACTGCCTATATGAGAAGAGGATTGGAGCTAGCAACAAGGATCAAATACAAATATGATTGGGAGCAGAAGGATCTCTACTCTCACATTTTTGTACATTCATGTTTAAAATTTTTGCTTGATGAAAATTGTTAAATAAATCTGAGTTCATTGTAAACCCACATGATTTTTTTTATTTTAGTATAGAACCTATGATTATTCTGGTTGCCAATAAATTAGTCCCAGTATGAGCAGTCATGGAAAAACATACATGGACTGTCAAGTCAACATCTCAGCTGGAGAAGCCAAGATACATTGTAATTGGACTGCAGACTGTAATTGGATCAGATGGTCATCAATTTAGTTGACAGATGGCAGGATGATACTGTTTACCATTGACTCTGCCAAAATGAAACAATCAAGACTAGCAGCATTACTAGAGGCACTAGGGGAGCACTGAAGGCACCACTAGGGGCACCACTAGGGGCACTAGGGGGAGCACTGGGGCACCACTAGGGGCACTAGGGGAGCACTGGGGGCACCACTAGAGGCCCTAGGGGGAGCACTGGGGCACCACTAGGGGCACTAGGGGGCGCCAGGGTAGCACAGAGTGCACATGCATATGAGTCATATGCATAGAGTGCATATGCATATGGGTCATATGCATAGAGTTTCTTTGGGATATCACAAAGCAGTGTCATGCTATGAAGAACATGGGGTACCTAGGTGGGTCCCAAACCACTGAGTAAGTGATAATAATGCTCATAAGTCATGGAAGCATGGTCACCCATCATCCATACACATTCTTGAGTGGACAGAACTGAACATTGTTGTCACATAACTGCAATGAATAAGTAGAGGCAGGTGGGCGGGGCCTGTGATGGAAGTAGAAGTGGGGCTCTCTCTCACTCTCTCTCTCTCTACCCTCTCTTTTTCGTTGAAACTGCCTTCGTTGAAAGCACAGCAAGGTGATTTTTTACCTATATGATAACTCCAACAGAACACCCAGCTTATATACTCTAGCCAGTACCTCCCACCAAAACCTAGACCCCCCACCCCCACCCCCACCCCAACCCCCCACCCATAGCCTGAACAGGTGACAGTCCCAGTTTTTTTTTTATTTTTTTTTATTTTTCAAGGTCAAGGTCAAGGTCAAGGTCAAGGTCAGGGTCAAGGTCAAGGTCAAGGTCAGGGTCAAGGTCGAGGTCGAAGGTCAAGGTTGTGCCAGCTTTCTGTGCCAGAAGTCCCAAAATGTAACTACTGAGACGGACAAATAGATGAAGAGTATGTATCAGAAGAAGAAGCAAACTGTGGAGGAGATTGCACCAATCATCATGGAGATTGCCAAGCTGAAGCGTAACATCAAGCGGAAGCATAGAGAGCTGACACTGGGCAGGGAATTGACAGAGGAGCAGAATGCGAAGCATTTCAAGCCAATCAGTGATCCACTTATCACTATTGTTGAAGCACTCAAATCTTCTCAACCACCAGCTCAACAACAACAAGAACAACAGTCAGTTCCAATGACTACACCATTATTGGATGCACCCCGTATATTGCCTACACCACCAACAACACCAGCCAGCAGCAGCACTCCCTATCCAGGAGGATAAGGCATAGACTGCAACCACTGCCAGATATTAGAGAAGAAGAGTCACCAATCTATGAAGCATATGGAACAGGTGAAGATGCAAGTCCAGCTGCAAGTACTTCGAGTGTTGCACGACAATTGTGGAAGCATCAGGACATGAGTGATGATGATGATGATGATAATGATGAGGAAAACCTTAGTGTTGAGAAATTGCTTGATACTAGCAGTCATGTGGCACAACAAGCCTTGGCCCAATCTGATCTGGCTTCAAAACCAGTGGGAGAGTACATTATGCGATCAGTGCGCAAGGACTACAACTCTGATGATGCATTTGGACCAAAAGTGATAAACAACTCGTACTATCTAGGCAGTAAGATGCTTACCTTTGGACCTAAAGGTAACAAAATTGTGCTGTCTAATCCTGCAGATGGTAGAATTGAAAAGACTTTTAGAGCTACACCAGGCCTTTGTGAGTTGATTTTCATGAAAATGCCCGACAAAGGAAAATTGGAAGGGGACGACTTGAACGCCTATAAATTACTTCTGGACTTTACCAATGTCTACAGAGAAAACTACAGTCCAGATGGCAGAATTGCAAACTATAACAATATCAAGTACAAGAGGACAATCAGGGATCTGATAAGAGGAGAAGCAGTCAGTGGAAAAGGAGCCAAAGTTGCTGGAAGAGGACTGGTAGCACCTTTCAATATGGTGGCAAGTGATGGCAACAGGATTGAATATGTCTACTACAATTACCCCAACGAACTTGTGGACAGACTGAAGCTGCTGGATCAGTCTAAAGCAGTTGGCAACACTGGACATGAGAATGAAATCAACTCAATCTTGGAAGAGCTGGAGGAAGGTGGTTACATAGTTGGTAAACCTGCATACTAGTTGCACACTATATAAGGCAACAACGTTGCAACAAGAGACAGTAAGTCTCTCAAGTGAAAGAGTAAACATGAATTCTTTGGGAAACATCAATGCCCGCCATAGGCGTATGATCAATTTGGCAAATCCATGCAGCAATCATGATGCTGTGAATCTGATTACATGTAGAGATATGATGTCATTTCATTTGCCAAAGAGAAGAGATGTGGATACATTGCAAGTAATGACAAGCCTTAAGAATTCAATACTGACAGATATGCAAGAACCAATTCAAGCTACAGATGGAGTTAACAAACAGTATTTGGAGAAAAGGTTGGATGAGCATTCAAAGGCTGTGGTTGAAAAGTGTCTCACTGTCATGTTGGATGTTACTACGTCAAGAGAAAACCTCAATTTGAGTAAAGAACAACTGAGGGATAAAATGTTAAAGCTTATGGGAATCTCCAAGCCGTCTAAGGGTATAAAATGAGATGACAAGGCTGCTGATCGACATAAGATGGCTGTATGCAGAGGAAAACGGAGGTACCGAGGAAAAGGAGTACTTTCTGCAATCACAATTGCAGCGGGTACAATAGTCAACAAAGCAATAGACGTACTGCCCGTAGAACTTCATCTTCCTGGCTACCAGTACTGTGGACCAGGTACAAAGCTTGAAAAACGATTAGCAAGAGGTGATCCAGGTGTCAACAAACTTGACCAAGCCTGCAAGCAGCACGACATTGCCTACTCAAGGAATAGTGATACAAGGAGCAGAGCAGCAGCAGACAGAGATTTGGCTGAACGAGCTTGGAGTGTGGCAACATCTTCAGATGCTGGATTGGCAGAGAGAGCTGCAGCATTAGCAGTAACCAACATCATGAAGGCCAAGGCAAAGTTTGGAGGAGGAGCTAAACAACAAAGGAAGGGGAGAGCTGCACAGAGGAGGAGAACAGCAGCAGCAACCAAGGGTCAAGGCCTGTACCTGAGGCGTCAGAAGACGGGAAACGGGGTGCGTCGCCGTCAATGTGGCGGCAGAAGATGATTGTAGCTCTACCTGACCGAGCACTAACAGATGCCGACCTCTACAAGTATGCCTGCCGTCTCAAGCTGAAGAAATTTCGAGGAGTATTCATGCGAGATGCTCTACCAGCTAATGGACCACTGGATCAAGAGTGTGGCATCATCAACCTGGACCAAAGTGATGGAGCTGGCACACATTGGGTGTGCTATGTGAAGAAGAAGGATGGCATCGTTCACTACTTTGATGGCTTTGGCAACCTGAGACCACCACAGGAGTTTATCGACTACATGCACAGAGGATCGAGTCCAGCAACAAGGATCGAGTACAACTATGATCAGAAGCAAGAGGATCTCTACTCTCATATATGCGGACATTTATGTTTAAAATTTTTGTTGGATGAAAATAAATAACAATGTACAACACTTGTCTTTTCCTTTCTCCCATCCACATAGTATAAAGGTTCTAGTCTATACTCTTATCAAGTCATTGTGTAATAGTACACTGAGCAGTCAAGACCATGATGCTATGCTTTGGAGGTAAAACCTCAATATTGAAGAGTGAATTTTTCCCGCCACTTGATACAAGCAATGGCGAATGGGAAGTTGGACTCATCAGCTTCACAAGCTGCAACTCTATACCAAATGTTGAGAATCGTTACAATAATGCAATACATTTTCTGGCTCCAAAAGTGGACCAGAAGGCAGTAGTCAAGCCAGAGGAGGAGGAGGAGGAGGATTATGCAATGACTCATGAGGAAGTTACAGGTAAAGTGTTTGCTCAGCATTTGTTTAGTGATACCGCCCACCAAAGTATTCAAAGGAAAACCAGATCTGCCCCAGTAATGGTTTGGCAAAAAGTATTATTGCCAGAAGGTAGTTTTGAATTTCAAACAATTGCCAACCTGCTTGAGGCAAGGATGAAGAAGCATGGAGTCAAGTTTCAGATGGCTGTGGACCCCTCTACCTTGAAATGTTTAGTATTATGCGATGCCAAGATAGACTTTAGACAACCTGATTCAATAGGAAAGCTGCTGGGATTCAACCAAGTTGTGGATGCTAACATTGAGACTAGAGGTAGTAATACAGTGCAAATCAGTCGTCCCAATGTGCTGCGTATAAAAAGTAACATTGTGAGTGGATCCTACTCAAATGGAGTCAAGGATCACGTGATCTATGAGTTTTACCCAGATGTTGATCCAGGGTATAAAATGAATGTGACTGTACAGAATGTCATCTATTTACCAGTGGACACCAAGCAGATTGGTAACATTACATTGGAGATTGTTGATGAGAACGGACGTCTGGTGAACTTTAGATAGGAGCCAATAAACATTACCTTACATTTGCGACAACAACCCAAGTGATGGTGCTATTATTTGGCAAGTGGAATCATGGATTGGATGTGGAAGCAGCAATGTCCCCCACAGGGTAGAACAAGAGTCTATTAATAGGGCGCTATTTGTGAAAGATGTCATTCAACCATTGGACTCTGTGGAGTTAACATCAAGCAGCATCAAATATCTGCAGAAGAAAGGTTATCAAGTTAGAAGAGGAGGAAGACGACAACAACACTGAAAAATGGGAGTATTGGATGTGACAGTACATGGTCCTTCAGCAGACAATAGCATCATTGGCTATGAATATCATTCTCATGCACCATATACTACAGGCTTTGGTGCCAACGATGAGATTCGGATATCAATTCAGCAGCAGGACATCTATACACTGCCATCAGAGAGCTATCTGCACATGGAGTACAAGGTGACCAATGCCTTAAATACAACCTTGGTAGGCTCACCTTGTGTCTCTGGATTCTTTGGCCACCTGTTTTCCGAGATATGCTACGAGATCAATGGAGTTGTAGTGGACAGCATACGTAGCCCCAGAATCGCCAGCCTGATGAAGAATGCCATGACCTTTGAACAAGAAGAACAACACAAGATGGATGGAGCTGGCTACAGGTATGATGCCAAGGCAGGGTTTGGCACATTTGATTCTGATGGTACCAACACAACCATCATGAATGTGCCACTTAGATATCTGCTGGGATTTGCCGAGGACTATAGACAGATTATGCTGAATGTGAAACAGGAGCTGGTGCTGAGATGCAGTGCTGACACTTTAGACTGTTTGAATGGAGCAGGCAAGGTCACAATTGAGAAACTGGTGTGGAGGATGCCCTATGTAGAGGTGTCTGATGAGGAAAAAATGCGTCTGCTGAGACTGGTGCAAAAGAACACGCCCATCTCAATGCCATTCCGACATTGGGAACTGTACGAGTACCCATCTTTGCCACAGACCACAAAACATACGTGGACTGTCAAATCAACTACTCAGCTGGAGAAGCCAAGATACATTGTGATTGGACTGCAGACTGGAAGAAGAGGAGCAGCTACTGTGAATAGCTCATACTTTGACATGTGCAAAATGAAAGACGTTCGAGTGTTCTTGAACAACAAGTACTATCCGTATGAAAGCATCAATGGTGATGATAACCAAGTGTATAATATGTATGCAGCTTTTAATGGAGTCTACAATCATGATGATGCTCGAGCAAGCAACCCACTTTTTGAGAAACAAGCTGTGCGGGATGGTAAGATGTTACTGTTTCCCATTGACTGTTCACGTCAAAATGAATCGCTCAAGACGGGAAGCATTGACATCAGAGTTGAGTTTGAAGCAAGTGAGAACATTCCAGGAAATACACATGCCTATTGTCTGCTGATACATGAAGTGGTTAAGGAGTATCAGCCAATGACTGGTCTTGTTCAATCGGTCTAGAGAGAGAGGGAGATAGCAGTGGAGGATATAAAGGTGGTCGACAAGCATCAGGATGGTCATAGTTGCATGAAGCATTGAGTGAAGCATACATCATGTCCAGGAGACTTCTACGCTTTTTGGAGGAGGAAGAGGAGGAGGGGGAGTTGCCACCCAGCGATGGAGAGGATGTTGTGGGCTGCTGCCTAGGCTACTACACTCAACACGAGAAATCATTGATGAAGGATGCTTCTACAAGTACAACCGACCTCAACCAGGCTTCCACTGATGATGATGACAATGATGGCATCATGCCAAGCAGGGCTACAGAACTTTTTGGACCACTACCAATCTACCTGATGGACTTTCAAGGCTTTGAGGGATTGAATAACCAGTTTATTGTCAAGGAGATGGCAATATTGGAACGTGACGATGAGCATCATGTGTTGACACACCACTATTTTTTCAAGTCATCATACCCAGACATTTTGCTAAAAACAAGCATATTGGTTGATAACAATCAATTACAAAGAGCTAAACATGGACTGAGATGGTCGGGCAATGGAGCCGGCCAAACACATCTCTCATATTCGACCTTGAAGCAAATTGTATGTGACACAGTTGGAAGATGGCTGCACGAGAACAGTGACTCGGGACGACCAATCAAGATCTTGGTCTACGGATATGAGAAGATTTCCCTGCTGGAAACGCTACTGCAGCTGGACAACAAGGAGAATGTGGAGTATGTGGACCTGAGTTCGCCCTACCTCTTTCATGAGACGCCCAACTTGGAGGTGCTGATGAAGACTACTACAGTCTACTGCCCGGAACATTACCTGCTCGACTTCTTGGAGACTGTGGAGATGAAGCTGGCTGGTGACAATGGAAGAAGAGGATGCTTAGATGTACCACCATTTTGTGCACTCAATGTAGTAAACATCCTGCACAATTGGATTATGCAGGCATTACAAAAAGATAGACATTTTTGTCGAAGTTTGTTTTTATCAATAAAGAATGAAATGTGAATATTGCATCATCATTTACTCCTCCACCACCTGCTCTCCTAGTATATAAGAAGTAGCTGAGTCTCGCTGAGCATCATTCAGTCTACAACAATGGCCAGTATCACTACACTGCCATTCAAGGTAGCAGTCATATTTGACAATTGTAGAACTCCATTGACATCAGTATACAAGTTGAAGTATAGCTTGGTAGCCATAATAGACTTGCGTTCAGTGCCTGGATGGAGGAGCAAGGATGTTAAGCTGGAGATTGATTTCAACAACAGTGATGAGACTTGGTGGTGTGACTTTGAGTGTGGTGACCAGAGTCTATCTTTGATTGGCAGAAGAAGGATTACATTTGCTGGCTTTGACTACAACGCTATGGATGGACGTGTCAGATGCATTAGGATTGAGGATGGTCAATCAGGCGATCCTGCTCTACTGGTATCAATTTGTAAAGCTGAGCAACATCCTAGATTATGGCCACCAGGCGATGTGACTGATGGCGTGGGCTGTGTAAAGGAATCTCTTAATAGGTTGGCAGAGACCTATGGTGTTACCAGAGACTTTGAAAGGGGCAATATTGTAGCCAATTTCTATGTATTGTTTCATACTTGCGATTGTTTATGTTAATAAACAATGTATTGTAAAGTATACTTTTCTTTTCAACCTATTTCCATGAAGCAACAGTGCAGCTGTGTATGCACTAGGTGAACACTTGGTGTACACTTTCAAGCCTAAGTGAGAGCTAGGTGAACACTTGGTGTACACTTTTAAGCCTAAGTGAGCACTAGGTGAACACTTGGTGAACACTGGTGATTACTAGGTGAGCACTAGGTGAACACTAGGTGAGCACGTGATGAACACTTTTAGGCATAAGTGGACACTAGGTGTGACTACTGATACTAGGATAGGGGAGAATGAATAACAAATCAGTTGCAGATGTCACATTTTTATTTCACAATACATAGAGAGAGATTCATTATTCTTTTATCAATTGGATTCTATGGGTTTTCCCATCAGGATGGCACATAAATTTATATGATTTCATGTCAATGGTTCCACCAGCAGGGACGAATTTGGAGGTTATCCTGCTGTACGACTCTGGTAGTATAACCCACATGTGTGTGTTCTTGGAATCCAGTGTGACAGCTACCTTCTCACCGTATTTTGTAGTGACTCTCTCTGCGCTCACCATTTGGTATGGGAACCCTGGCTGGAGATCTTTCATGGATATGTGGTCTAGTGGCTTTTGGGCTGCAATTGTGTTGTAGATGGCATCAGCGGCAGCATTAGTGGATGACATCTGTAATTGGAAATCAACAGGTATTAGCATAATCTTGCAGTCAGCATTGTGAAACAATGGGTCAGCCATTTTGATGTTAGATTTCATGCAGTAGACCACATATTATTGGATGAGATCATGGTCAGCCATTTGAGGTTAGATTTCATGCAATAGTATTGGATGATATCATGGTTAGCCATTTGAGGTTAGATTTCATGCAATAGCTATGGAATATTTGGAGGGAAGGTTTATACACTACAGCAATTAAGGGATATTCATTAGTAAAGAAACAAGTACTTACTGTTATTGATTTGAGTCTTTAGCTGGATTCACTGTAGGAGCTAGCAGTCGTTTGCTGAGATACAATGAATCTACCAGCCAGATGTCCACCATATATATACTCGGTAACCGGATCTCCCCCACCCCCAACTTTTGGGAGAGTGGAGAAACCGTTTTAAGGATTAGGGGGCCACTTTTAGGGTTATGATGGTCACTTTTAGGGTGAGGGGGGTCACTTTTAGGGTGAGGGGGGTCACTTTTAGGGTGAGGGGGGTCACTTTTAGGTGAGGGGGGTCACTTTTAGGGTGAGGGGGGTCACTTTTAGGTTGGGGGGGTCACTTTTAGGGTGAGGGGGGCCACTTTTAGGGTGAGGGGGTCACTTTTAGGGTGAGGGGGGTCACTTTTAGGGTGAGGGGGGTCACTTTTAGGGAGAGGGGGGCCACTTTTAGGGCGAGGGGGTCACTTTTAGGGCGAGGGGGGTCACTTTTAGGGTGAGGGGGGTCACTTTTAGGGTGAGGGGGGTCACTTTTAGTGTTAGGGGGGCCACTTTTAGGGTGAGGGGGGCCACTTCCGGTTTGACTTCCGGTCTGCTACGTCACTTCCGGTCCGGGGTCAAGGTCAAAGGTCAAGGTCAAAGGTCAGGGTCAAAGGTCAAAGGTCAGGGTCAAAGGTCAAGGTTGCGCCAGAAGGTCAAGGTCAAAGGTCAAGGTTGCGCCAGAACCCGCAAAATGTAACTACTAGTGGGATTACATGACATGAAGTATAAATGAGATTCAGTTTGTATGCTACTACAAACACCATTCTCTAAATTTAAAGAATGGTAATGATAATTAATGGTAAGTTTTGCCATGGTAATTCGTTTAATTAAAAAATCATTCAAAGACCGAGGCCTACTAGAAAAATGAGTTGTAAATTATGTTACTTTTTCCTTAAAATATTGTATTTCAAACGTTTTTGTTACTCAGAATAGTACCGAAATGAATATTTCTATGTAGGCTGAACGTTTAAAAGAAAAAATTCAACCCGTTTAGTTTGTACAGTATAAATATGGGCTTACTCTCCATATACTAAAAAGATAACATGGTATTCTATGTTTCTATTTCAAATTATGAAATATCTCTGAACCGGCCTCACCAGATTACCCATTTTTCTGTTAGGTTACCTATATAATATAAACTTTCATGAGGGGGGTATTTTCACCCTAGAGCCGTTACTGCAGTCAGTGGCGTTTCTTCCACATACCCAAGAAAAGTACTGCTTGTCTTGAGAAAAAATCACTTTATACGACAGGAAATGGATTTGAATTTATGTATAACAAAATCGATTATCGAGGCAATGAATTACTCTTTGAGAGGTATTCGGTATTAAGAAATGTCTTGCCACTGAGATTGCATGGACAATCCATTCTGATTGAATCGACTTTGTTTGAAATGTCAAGGGACACCATAGAAATTCTTTACATAGTTTGGTTGTTTGGAAGTTTGATTGTATGTATTTAAAAGTTTTAAGTAATATTCATGGTATATTGATGTATAAACACTGCCCCAGTCTACAGTATTTCCGACAATGAGGTGATCTTTATTAATTTGGATGAAGACAGTACTAACAAACAAGAAATAGAGAAATCGTTAACTAAAGCTCCAACAACTTGATTGCAGAGGGATAGATGAAAATACCAGAAATCATTCTACGTTAAACATGGAATGAATCAAATGTTTTATAATGTGAGAAGTATGTAATGAACAACAATATTCAATATATTTTTTATAGAAAAATTACTATCTTGTTATGTTGAATTCTATTGTAACAGAAATACATTTTTTCATAATTATCCTTTTGATTTTGGAGAAAGTTATTTTGGAATTTGATTAAGCTCAAACATAGCATTTCACAATAATGACATGTTGAGGTAGAAACTCTTAAATGGATAGCTATTCCGTGATTCAAGTTTCAAATTCCTTACTGGAAGAATTTCATCCAGGTCATAGCTCTTCAAGAAAGGAATCTGAGAATCTGAGGGTAATGGTGACTGGAGAGTTGCCTCGTGAACGGGACTTGGATAACGCGGTGCTGGACGACGACAACGCGCTATTTGCTGGATGAGGTGGCACTGATGACGGCGATGAGTAATGGAATTGTGATAAGTGAAGGAATAGATAGGTGAAAGAGAAGAAATGGAATTAGATGAGATAGAAAAGGACGGAATGGAGGTGCGCATGATAATAAGTCACGTCTAAATAAGTGATACGTTCTTTCATCCGGCAAATGCACAAGGGTTCAACGAACTGGCCGGGGCGTTTGACAATAACAACGACAACCAGCTAAAATGAACGATAAATTGCATCACAAGATTTGTGCAATCTTATCTAATCGTGAAATTAACTTCGGCCGGGGAGAAAGGCTAATTAATATACAGTTTTAATTAACTCTCGCCGACTCAGAAGGGAGAGACGTTTTTGTTTCTCCTACCCACCTTCAGCACCCATCTACGAAGTCGTAGGTGGTAGAAAAAGTTCTTTTTAAATTAGTTCGAGATCCTGGAGTCCCCTCCTCAAATATATGTACCGTTGTAGTTGAGATGTTCTTTGTGAACTCTTTGGAGCTGCAAGTACTTTTTTGCATTTTAATCAGTCTATAGGCTGAATATTGATTGTTTTTGTACAGTTCTTCTACTTTAGTTAATCTACTTTGATGATACAAGGATATAGAAGAATAGATATAGGTATAGAAGAATTCAAAACACAACAAAATTATGTTTTGTGAATTAGAAGAGTCATGAAAATCATTCCAAGAAATCTCAAAAGACAGTGGACAAGAAAAGCCTATAAGTGTTTGGTGTCATGTCAACACCTTAAATAGTTTATACGGTTAATCGGAAAACTCTAGGGAGTTGTTTCGATTTTTTCAATTTTATTTCATTTATAAGGTGGTATAAGAGATAACAAGTACCGAAAATGAAATGATCAAACGGATTCATTCCATTGATTATAGAAAACTTTTAAAAGTAGTTTTTGTTGCTGAATATTCAAAAATATATGTATACATAATATATACAAATACATATATATGATTTAGCGACTTGATAAAAATTTACGAAATAATAATAAGAGTAAAAATATCAATTAATTGTAAAGTTGAATTTCGAATGACCCGCCTCAAGAGTATGAGTTGATATGGTGAGAAATAAAACTTGAGTTCCATGTCAGATTCGGCTGAAAATATTGTTAAGAACTCGGATAATTGTATGTAATTTGGTGTAGCTTGGAATAAAGCTAAACTCTGTTGTTTTAAATACTTGGATGTCTTGTTCCTTAACGATCTGCATTGTTCATATTAACTTTTTATAGTAAATTCAACGAATTTCAGTCAATTTTAATTGTGAATAAATAATATTTCTACTTACTTTCTGGCCAGACGTTTTCGAGTCATGGAAACTGATCATCAAAGACTCTCTTCAAGATGAGTCTTTGATGATGAGTCTCCATGACTCGAAAACGTTTGGCCAAAAAGTAAGTAGAAATATTATTTATTTACAATTAAAATTCACTGCAGGTCGTTGAATTGACTATAAAAAGTTAATCTGTTGTCTTCTATGATTGTTCAAAAAGAGGTAATAGCTGACAAGAGTGTAGAATGGTTTTGCTTGTGAAGTCCACAGAATCTCTTCGATTCTTCTCAGATTCTCGTCTCGATAGCAAATACCTGAAGACCCGTTAAAGCTAGTCTGTAACAAAGAGAGAAATCGCGTGGCTGCATCGAAATTTACTGCTGATTGTAGGATGAGATCGATGTCCCTTTCGATACTATCCTCTTAAATCATCTACTACAACTACCTTCTAAATAAACGCTTCTCTCATCCCTAGGCTATCTCACTCACTCCTGATAATCCCATCTTTATCGTGCATGGAGACGGTAGTACAAAACCAGTACAAAAACTGGGATCAAAGTTGAATGAATTACCGTATACGTACAATGGTCGGTAAAATTGGTCCAAGTCTAAACGTTCTAGTCAACGCAATGTTCATCCACTGTAAAAAAAAGTTTGTTAGAATTCTTCTCTGGCAAATACGTATTTTCCAATTATATTTTTGTGTGAGCCTTATTAACCAGAGCCACAACTGTAAACATGGCTGCTTGCCACAATTTAAAGCTAATTTACTTCAGCTGACCGTGTGACCGAGCTCAATAATGTCAAACTACACGAGGGCATACACATATTAAAGCCATCAGCTGATTGTTCAATCAAATTTAACCTTCTGGTTTAATTTGGCCTAAATATTGTGGCTCGTAACCGTGACTGAGCTCTCTTTATAATAAGGCTCTATATAAGGCCTTTTATAAGGCTAATTAATATTCTCAATTAATATTAATATTAATATTCTATCTTCTGTGCTTATACTGTTCTTGTTCTGTATGACATGAGAGGATTTCAATGTCAAACTATCTATAGATCTGTATAATTCTGTTTAAGCTATGTTTAATAGCGTAGGGAAATTTGAATGATACAAGGTAATGATCGATTTATTGCTTTGATAAAGGTGCAATGTATGCACACACGCCGTTACTGTAGTTGAATGGTAGGCCTATGTGCAGCGATGCATTCATGCTGTTCTGAACAAATAAAGCTGATTAAAAATAATAGTTCAATTCTGTGATTTTTGTACAGTTTTTTTTTCATAGGCCTACTATCACTTTTGATACTTCAGTCTACAATCTATTATCTCGTTTCGATTCCAATCTACTTTTGTTGATGAAGATTACCTTGAAGATAAAGATTGTACTACTTGACGAACGTAGTAGTGTAGTGGGCAGCAGATTTGACTGATATGTCGGTAGTCTCGTGTTCGATTATTCTTATTATTACCCAGATAAGAGCCTCAGGCTAATAGGAACCATCCTCGAAAAATATGAATCATTTCCTCAATAGTATGTATCAAGAGGAAATTATTATCTTGGTTGTAATGTAATTAAAATTATTTTGAAATTCATGAAAATGTTTCACTACTTAAATTGATTGCAATGACATGAAAATGTCAATTAATCAATTATTTGAATAAACCATTCATCTCTATCTATAAAAGGATGATACCCTGACTCACTCATCAACGCAGAGCCAAAACTACTAGGCCTATGAACTTGAAATTTCGTATGAACAATCCTTATAGGATTTCACCGTGCAATAAGAAAGGATTTTTCAAAATTCGAAATTTTAGGGGTGTTTTTAGGGGATTAAAGTTTTGCCTATACAAAGCACGGGTAGGCCTACATGGCTAGCTAGCTTACTGGGATCTTTAAATCATATGGAAAATAATTTGAAATTTTTCGATCTGTTGTACACGCTGTTTCGATGGACAAGCTGTTTGTGTGTTTTGCAAATCATCATTCTAAAAACAACGTCTGTCTATCAAACCGGTAAACGTATGTTTGCCAATCATCTGTAATGGTCATGCTTTTTCAGTGCTCAGTTGATTTTTTGGGCTTATACTGACTTTAACCAATAACAAATGTTTAACACATGTTTTTTGTGATCAAATAAAAATTGAATATTCGAAATAAGGAAATTGGAATATTCAATTTGTTTAGACAGTTTAAAAATTGTAACGTCTTCCCGAATTATTCCAGTTTAATAAAAATTATTGAGTACCATACTGGCAAAGCAAGGGTAACTGGCTAGCTATGCTTATTCCATATGAGGCTCTCCTTAGCAAACATCACTTTTGCAACAGACGGGTAAGCTCTTTCATTTCCAAATTTACAAAAATTACATGTCCTTTCTATCTAGCGTAGCAAACGCACGCCGGGTACCGCTAGTAGAGTATAATATTATGCGTATGAAATATAATCATATGAAAAATTACGCTTTTGAATTATTCCTGTTGCTTTACTTCTAGCTCGTGCGTCAATGTATAGCAAATTAGGTAAGACAGGGTCTGGTTGGAAGACGGTAAATATGCGAAATGGCTTTTATTTTGTGTGCAAACTTCGCTAATTCAATTGAAATGAATAATTATTCTCTCTCAGACACATTCATCATTCTCTTTATTGGCTAACTCTTCGTTTAATACTCCTTATTCTTTTCTCCGCTTCTCTTTCAACTCGACATCGTCTTCCTTCCATCCTCCCATCTCCTAAATCATTACGTTGCACATTGATCCTACATCGTCATGGAGAAGAAAGGCAATCACGTAAAGCCTCACTACAACTATAAGCACGCTTGGTGGGTCCACGAACATAAGACACAGCGGGACAAACATCATGGACCAGTGACTGCAACAAGACACGAGAGTTATAGAGTCGATGGAGAAAAACACGACGGCTCGCTGGTCAGCCCTGTAATGACGTCACGAGATGTCCTGGCGTCACGATATCACCGAAGGTCTCTTTATATACAGTATATAGTGATATAGTGCGGCCTTATCATCCAACGGGGAACAGGGCAGCCTTACCACAATACCCCGTGCTCCGTCCAGCGTCACTTTCGATTCAATCACTGATCGCAGCAATATTTTTGCGGTTTATCGGTTCTAAAATTACGCTGCCATTGGTTTACTGTGGCAGAACATGGAATATTGGAAATTTCCGAGACGAAACAACAAAATACTTATGGTGCTGTTACTAAGTGCCGTTGTTTGATCACATTGAGACAAGGAGATTTGATAATTTCTAATAAAACATACACTTTGTAAATTTCATTACTTAAGATATTAGTGAAATATAGTTCATGATTTTGAGATTATTTCAATAAGTAAAAGAGAGAGTGATAATTTGAGTGACACGATAAGAGAGCCGTGTTTTGCAAAAACGGAGGAAATAACTTGCAAACTTCATATCCATTCTACGGTCAAGTGTTGATGAGAAGGATATCCTTGAATACCCTCTTCCGAAAATGGACATTTATATGTTCAAAGTTCGCGGTTTCATGTAAATACATTACAATCATATCATCATTATCAAATTGCATCTCATATTCATTTAGTTGAATAATTCTCTAGTTAAGCTTTGTAAAATTCATAGAACAATTGCAGTACTTATATGTTTTTAACAACCTAGAATCTAAGAATTTAAGACTGTGAATTTTGTAATCTACATGAATAAAGTAAATAATCTAATCTAATCCATGGAAAAGCTCATATCCTCAACATCCCAAGTAACGTCTAAGACAGTTTTCGTTCTATTAATATGATAATATAAAAATTAAATTGATGATTGACGAAACAATGAATAGTAATAGAGAATAATGGAGGTAGTGAAAGCGAATTTAATTCCTATCTTATGCTTTTGAGAAAACAGGAGAACTAGACAGATCAAGAGGTCTTAGACCCTGTTTACAGGTATTGAAAAACAGAAAAACAAGATAAAACCACACAAAAGAAAAATATTGATATTATTATTATACCATTGGGTACATATTTATTACTGCTATCAGAGACGAGGCATAAAATAAGATTATAAAAGAATGGATTAAAATTATTAAAGATTAAAGAAAATGGATTAAGATTATTAAGGAATGGATTTTAGCCTACAATAAGGCATTGTTTTCTTATTAATAAGTTTGTTCTTGTTTCAGGCATGAAAAAGCAATGACCTTTTGCTATAATTTTGTAGGCTCACTTGACTGACATTTCATATACCTTGAATCAAATCATGCATGAATGCCCTTCCAGCAATGACAATTTGCAAATCACTTGATTTGTTCCAGTACGATTTCAAGGGAACAAGAGGTACAATTTGGGTGACGAAGTCATTATCAAAACTGTATCAAATTGTAAAAATTGACTCAATAGCAAAACCATATAATATATAGTTTAAAAAAATATTGATTTTTCCAGATAATATCAGTTTCTATTGGACTTGAGCTTTTTAATTCCTACGTTTGTTTCGTGCATCTCTTGGTTCATGAAGAATTGGCTAGCATGTGTAATAAATACATAGGGGTTTAGTAAGTTGTTGGAGCGTACAATGTGATAATGTGTACGGAAAACTTGGCTATCCATACAATTGGACACACTTCCATGATGCGTGATTTGCTTCGTTTGTTAGAATGATAATGACACTCATCTGCTTCTTTGTGCAATATGCTGTACATGAGTTTGGGGATGGCTACTAATTACCCTATTCCGGCTCGGATCCTAAATCTAGCCAAAATTTCAACGCTTATTACAGTAATTATCACTAGGTTGTTGAAGAGACAAGAATTAATTATTAGTCACGGCTGACACCCAGCGGAGAAAAATAGCAATTTTCTTTTTCGTCTCCGACAAATACATCACAAAACACGTGACGTCACAATTACTATAGTGCATTGAGGTCATTGTCGTCAAGAGGAGGAAATTTCTTCTTGGGGTTTTCGGAAGGGGGTCCTGTGACGCGTGTTGACGACGGGGGGTTTTAATGAAAGGTGGTGGGGGTTAGGCCGTTGCACCGTATTGTCACTTACTGGGCCAGTGTTTGGAAGGGGGTGGGTGATGGCAGGGAGAAGGGGGGTTGACGCAGAGACGAAGTTATTAAGAAAAGAGTAGGCGTGCCGAGTCGCATTAAAACTGCGGGAAGCATTCAGGACGCAATCGCTGACAATGCCTCAGCGCTCCGGCTGTGCGTTCGAAGCGATTCTCCTCAGAGTTCAGTTCTAGAGAGAGAGAGAGAGCGGGTGAGTGAGTCTGAGTGAGAGAGGATGTATACATGAGAGAGAAGGGTCAGTGAGAGTAAGTAAAATACATGCGGAATGAGCGTGTGTGAGTGTGAAAGAGAGAACCAAAGCACCCTGCTGCACTAGTCGCCTCGTCGTGCCATTGCTAGGGTTTCTTTGGCGAAGCTGTATTCGATCTGAACTCTGGTCATCAACTTTTGAAGTACAGTACTGTATATTTGAAAATACATTACAACCTTACTACTGCTCTATTGTTCTCTTCAAATTGGCCCGCCATTACTGCCCAGTTCTGTAAATATAAAAATACTTTTATTAGACATTTTAAAGTATGAAAAAAATTAAAGTAAACATCGTCTGTGTCAGTAGCATACAGATTTGAAAGTTCTATACATTTAATATGAGAGAATTCTCTTAGATAAGAAACATTACTACACAATAAACATTCCATCCACACATAGAGTTCAATATTTGAGTGTCTGCAAGTAGAAATATTGAACGTATCGTCTTCACCATGTTCTAGATTTATTCAGCTTGTTTGATAATTATGAAAAGAATATCGTTATTGTAATAACCAATAACTATCAGTGTAGTTATCCCATACAGCTTCCCATGAACCTCTCAGGTTACATAACTTTGAAACTTTGGATATGTCTCTGATATGTATTGGAAGCTATTTGATAACTCTCTGATATGTTTCAGATAGGTGAAAATTTCCTTTTTTTGTGATATGTTTCAAATTCGTATCAAAGATACATATCAGATATGTATAGACGATATATATCTGATGCGTAACACCAGTACACATCCCATACACACACACATACCAAATATATATGGCATATATATCGCATATGCAAATTCAGAGCATTATGGGTAGGTTACATGAATACGTTTCAGATAAGTAACTGGAAGCTACATGAAACTTGATGAAAAGTGAATAATATGTCTCTGAAAACTATTTTAGACATACCATGTGATACATATAATTTAGGCTTCAAAGATTTCGGTATCTTATGAATATCGAGTACTTGGTGTGTTGTATAGGTAACTAACTTAGTAGTGTAACTAATAACTATAGTGCAATTTCATTGTAATTCAGGTGCCTTACATTGTCCTTACTCATTAAAACGGATGTGATGAAATTGGAAGGCAATCTTAATTTCCAGTATTACAATAAAATAGAAGTGATAGCATTGATGTGAATATGATAATTTGAAAGTAAAGATTTTTTCCTGACGATAATTTACATTGCATGATTGAATAATTCTACAAATGAAGACCTCATTCATAAGTCTATTATAATTTGTGGTTTTCTCCCATTCAAGAACAAAGTTTAAGTAAGAATATCAGGTTGTACGAAAGAAATATAAGAACTTATCACCACTCTTCTTGATTCTAGTCATTTTCTTCAGTTCTAACATTTATGCAGCTCGAAAAATATTTATTGAAACTTATCAAGCCTTAAGAAAATGGGAGAAATCTCATATCAGTCATCAGATGGCGATAGTGTTGAAAAATCTCTGTCTCTCTGTCACATGACAATTTCAACTCCCTTACATAAACTTTAACTTCATAGCAGTACAAATCGATGATATTGGCTCATATAATTAATTGGCTCACTTCCTATTCCGTTGAACTCGGAAAATATGTCACATGGTGCCTCAGACACCCTACCACCTCCACCACTACTTACAGAACTTTCCCCCGTTTAATAATCAAGCTAAAGTTCGGAAATTGAAGTATAATTAATGCAATTGATCAAATTTGCAATTTCGGAGCACGTAAGTGAGCATGAACATGGAACTTATAACGCACCAGATTATTTCTCAAGGTCGTCATACTCCCTTTGCTGTTGAGCTCTTCTTTTCTATTTGTTGATGAATTCTGATATACTTTTTGTACCCATTCTAATTGAGTCCAGGACTTCTTTCACTTTGTACCTTACCTTGAATTAGGTCTATATCAATAAAAAGTAATTCAAGCTGCTAACATAACAAATCAATTATTAATATCATGTATTATACGATGAGAGATTCATGTCATTCAATATTTATAAAAAAGATTGAACAAATTTAGAAGACATGCCATTTATTACTCATGAACTGATTACATTGTTGTATATGTATGATGTTGAAGATCCATCTTGTTTCCACTAATATGTAATATAAACTTAATAAAACAACTTTTGAATGGAAATTAACTCACGTTATGGCGTGACGGCCGTTTCGCTCTGTTGTCTAGAGCATCGTCAGACGACCCACAGTACATTGACTTAAGGTATGAGTTTGAGGGTTATGTATGTTGGAATGGTGATGGGGTGGGGGGATGAGTAGGCGGGAGGTTTGAAATTGGGATTATTTTGTCAAATAGAGTATGTGAGAAGATGTTAAGTTGATCATTTAAAATGTTGTCAGGTTCCTGCTTTGCATGTTTGTAAATCTCATATTGTTCTAAAACATTGAGTTTCTGGCATTGACAAACTGGCAGGACATTCACCACTAGATTCAAAGAACACACAAGAACCATCTCACACCCAAACACACATTCCACTTTTGCTGAACACATCATTTCAACAGGCCACAGTTATACAGACATTGACACTAATTTAGACACACTACACTTCACTCACAAAAGCCAGAAACTCAATGTTTTAGAACAATATGAGATTTACAAACATGCAAAGCAGGAACCTGACAACATTTTAAATGATCAACTTAACTTCTTCTCACATACTCTATTTGACAAAATAATCCCAATTTCAAACCTCCCGCCTACTAATCCCCCACCCCTTCATCATTCCAACATACATAACCCTCAAACTCATGCCTTGAATCAGTGTACTGTGGGTCGTCTGACGATGCTCTAGACAACAGAGCGAAACGGCCGTCACGCCATAACGTGAGTTAATTTCCATTAAAAAGTTGTTTTATTAAGTTTATATTGTTGTATATTTGATAAAATATCCATTTTTGAAAATTTCACATACATTTTAAAATGTTAGAAACATAAAATGGGTTAGTACAATTTATAGATTTGAATATTCTTGGGTCCTGTAGACTATTCTTTGGACTATTTAACTGTTTCAGTGTTTTGTCTCCAAAGTGAACTTATAAATTAATATTCTTGTTTTAGAAAGAATTAGTAAAATTGTACTTTCAAGTGAAATTTCTAGTTGAACTTCAGTATAACCTGAAATTTGTAATCTTGTTCAAAATTTGTAAAGAAAGCAGTAGTGGGCAATGCCTGTTGTATCTTTACTTGATAGTGTTTCGTGTAATTGTAATAAATGAATGAATGAATAAATTCATATCTGTAACCTCTCTGCCTTTTTTATATTTCTTTTATTTTTCATTTCACTATAATGATTAGTTCATCAAGAGAGCTCTTTTAGGCTTCGCCTATGTGAGGAACCATCTTCAATGTTACCATGCAAATATATTGTTAGCTAACTTGTGTTTCTTACGTAGAGAAATAAAGTTCATTTCAATGCTATTATCAGCTTTCAAATAGTTTAATGTAATACAATTAGTCTCAATTGAATAATTTTTTTGTATTATAGATTAAAAATTCTTACTTCCAGTACAATTAATAAATACTCGAGTTCAAATAATTAATACGACATGGTACGAACTGAAATGGTTTGAATCATATCTTATTGGGAGAAAACAATGTGTAGAGCTAACTACAGTAGTAGGGAATAGTATAGTAAAGAATAAATGTAATAAATTAGAGGTCCAAGCTAGAGTGCCTCAGGGTTCAATACTAGGTCCATTGCTTTATTGTTATATGTCAACCGTTTACCTAAAGAATTAATTAGTGGTAGAGCCCTCTTATTTGCAAACGATAATTATATCATTTTCAGCAATTCCATTCTAGATAATTTAGAAAAAAGTGCCCATATGTGCAGTCCATTGTCCAATTCTTAAATCAGTTGAAATTAACAATAAATAGTAAAAAAAGCCAATACCCTCAATTAAAAAAAAAAAAAACATATTTCAAATGAAGATAGGGTTATAAACGTGATTTTAAACGGTAATCAACTAGACCAGGAAAAAACATTGCATTTCTAGGTGTTTTGTTGGATAGACGATTGACCTGGACCCATTGGGAAAATATGTAGTAAAATTTCATCTGATGTATTTGTCCTGCAACAGCTCGCTAGATTGAATGACAAAAAGTTACTTTTTACAGCTTACAATGGGCTCTTACTGCCACATATTAGGTATGCTATCTCAGTATGGGGTAATTCATCAAAACAAAACCTTGATAGGGAGTTTAAGATACAAAAGAAAGCGGATAGGTGTATGGAAAGAAGAAATAGATTAGATTCATGTAGGCCGTTGTTCAAGAGACTTGATTTCCTAACTATACCCTTCTTATAAGTGTATGAAGCTACTTTATATGTAAAAAAGCGTGATACTAACCAAAATCTTGACGTAGATGATTATAATACAAGAAGCCGAGGAGATTATCACTTGGTGAGTCACAATAGTAGCTTATTAAAACAAAAACCTAGTTATATTGGTAGTAAACTATACAAGCTACCGCAGTTATTAAAGAGTCTTAAAAATATAGAAATATTTAAAAAACAATTCAAAAAATATTTAGTTGATAAAGCTTTTTATAGTGTACAAGAGTTCCTTTCATAACAAAATTAAGCCTCACCTTAACTAATTGATATAGTAATTTTGGTAACTAGTGTATAAGATAGTATAATTATTGTTGATCTGACTTGTCTTATACTCCTTAACTGGAGTCTCCAAGACGTAATCCACAAAAAATATATCTATATAAATAAAATTAGAGTTTTGTCTGTACATTTATCAGAATTGTATATTTTTTGGTTATTTTTACGTTTTATACATTAAATAAGCCGAAAATAGTCGTATCTCACTTTCTGTCTGTCTGTCTGTCTGTCTGTCTGCCTGTCTGTCTGTCTGTCTGTCTGTCTGTCTGTCTGTCTGTCTGTCTGTCTGTCACGGCCGCAAAGGTATTTTTCGCGGCCTTCTCCTCAAAAACGAGAGCATCGATCGGGATTTTAGTTATTGAACAGTATTGAAAACATTATTGACAATGTCTTTAGCTATAAAAAACTAAATTAACTTTTTTTTTAACAGAGTAATAAACGTTTAAAAACCAAGTACTGTGCGATTTTGGATACATTTTACGCGGCCTTCTCCTCAAAAACGAGAGCATCGATCGGGATTTTAGTTATTGAACAGTATTGAAAACATTATTGACAATGTCTTTAGCTATAAAAAACTAAATTAACTTTTTTTTCAACAGAATAATAAACGTTTGAAAACCAAGTATTGTGCGATTTTGGATACATTTCTTCCAAGTTTTATTACCACATAAGAATAAGAACAAATCACGTAATTTATCATGATATATCAATCAGCTGTTCTCAAATATAAATGGTGGGCCCTTCGCGGCGTTATTTACGCTGTCTGCAGACTTGTGTAGTCGGAGCATTGCAGTCTTTTAGGAAACATATGTCTGGTGAATCAAAGCTCATCTTATGTTTTATCAATTATTTCTTTGTTGAAAAAAAACAAAATTTTCTAATTTAAATTTATTGAAACCAAAATTAACATTTTAGGAAGGTGCGGTTTGTGCTAGGCTCTTGGGAATTCGCCAGGTAGCACTATTATTACAACATAAGAACAACAACAAATCACGTAATTTATGATGATATATCAATCAGCTGTTCTCAAATATTCTCTCTGATAACTGTCACTGAATTGTTTACGTCCTAAGTTGTTAACTACGCTGCTAACAACTTCAAGATCGTTGCTATCAAAAAAGCCGAAACATATTTAGTCGTATTTCTAAACATAATCCGTACGAAGGACGGGTAGCTGCTAGTTGTGATATAAAGACAAGCCGCTCCAGCTTCTGTAAAAAGCAGTCTGTTTTCGGTCACCTTCGGCGTTTTGATTACTTTTGATTTTAACGTTCCAATTGAGGTGAAAGCAAGGTCAGGGGAGAGAGAGCAATAGAATGTTATTGGTAGCCTACGAAGTTACACATTTCATTTCTAGTGTTTTCATTGAAACTCGCTCAATTCTACACAGCCTGTTTCAGAGTATTAGAAAAATGACAGAGACATTACAGACAAGCTCATATATTAGCTAATTTATCATTGCTTATTAGACGTGTAGGCCTTATTCGATTCATATCCTCCAGTTAATGAGTATAATGTAAGCATTCTGGAATACGATAATAATTGGAATGATGTAATAATGTGATTATTATGTCGAAATTAGTGAGCCGCTTGTTGTTCTGGGTTTATATCATAATTGGCTTAATCATTTGGATGCCTGTCACCTGCCCATTAGAGCCACGCATTTGGCTCCATCTCTCCAAAATGGCTGGAAATGGCGACTGCATTGTTGCCGGATTCAATGTAATTTCACCGATAAGGATGTTCAGTTGTTGTTGTTGTCGTTGTTGTTGTTGTTGTTGTTGTTGTTGTTGTTGTTACACATCTGCACACTGATGAGCTTCGCGACTAATTAGTTGTTTCACTTGTCTTTATGAAGGACTTCCCGACATCATTACTTTTGTCATTAATGGTATAATCCAGTAAGAGAAGCTCTAGAAAATACTTAGTTTATAAGCCTTTGATTTAGTTTGAATTTATTTATTTCAATTCTATTCAACGCAGCAACAAATCAATTTTTATATGGCTATTTTGTAATACTATTTTGTGAGATCGAATCATGCGCAGTACGAGTGTACAACCTCGATTATCACGGCTAGCTGGGACCGGAAGTGACCTGGTAAATCGAACATCCGGATAATCAGGAAATATAGAAAAATGATATAAGGTTTTTGTTATTTGATTTGTAGGTTTTAACCCAGGTGCAATAGTATAGATTCAAAACAACCATATGATTCTCACCGAAGTCTTCCAAAATTTGGATGCTGCCGCTCGTTGCCAGGAAAATCGTCTGGTCTTACAGATACGGGTTGTATTCCTGCCAATCCAACCACATCAACGTACTATATACCGTTATAAAATTAAGGTTTCTTTATTATTAGAAGACCTTTAAATGCGCCCGTGTGAGGGTACAGTGTATCTCGGTCGGTACTCGCCACCTCGATCAGTGTAGCTGGCTCACACAACAGGGATCGCCGAACGGTTAATAGGACATCAGAGGGTCAGATATATGGCGGTACAACAATTAAATAAAAAAAAATATATATATTGGAGAATCATACACCTGAAATGAAAACATTACTATGTCCTCACTGTTGTATGCAACCTTATAAGTATCCAGAATATAATCAGATAGAACACACACGGGAGGCGAGCTAATAAATGTGGAATAATTCGACACAATAATAAAAATCTCGATTCCATCCACCATGTATCCTACCCGATAACTCCTGTACTATCGGGTTGAGTCTTATAATATGTGCCACGTGTGGCTCACCAAAGTTATGATAAAAATGATAATAATATAGAAATATATTCTTTGGGGTTGCCAAGACGGGACTAAAATAAAGACTGATATACCCAGTATTCTGGTACAAAACGGGAGTATATTCTTGGATTTAAAACATACAACAGGTATATGTGAAACGTGCTCAATGGCATAAAAAAAATGAGAGTTACAAATTGCAGGATGTTAAATTATCTGCCAATAAATATTCAAAATTTACATTCTCTCATGCAGAGCATGGGTATGTGGTATTCACGTCCTGGAAAATTAGGTAGATACAAAATTTCTAAATACTATAAAACCCTACTATGAGCTCATAGAACGCAGATATTAACTTTTCACTTGAGATCTCTTTATTTGACGCACTGTATTGACTCGCATCTGGCCAGAATATTTAAAAACGGTTTCACTCACTCATTTTTAGCGTAGGTAATTTTTCTTCTACGGGAGCGTCAGGTTTTAGGCCGCCATCCTCAGGTACATGGACAAGTGGTCATCTCAAGGCTGCTTGGCTCAGGATTTGATTTAAACCGAATTTAACGCGATTTCTCTATTGACTGTAAGCTGCTATTGACTTGAAAATGATCTGACACTGATCATATAAATTTTTACAAAAAATACATTAAACACTTAATAAAGTGCACGAGTATGCTGCACAAGCATGTTACTTTGGTAACGGTTGAAACGGAAGAGAAGAATTGTTAACTTTTTTCATAACTTGACCAATACATCAGTTAAGGTTCTAGCAACTTCTATCAAAACTAGGCTTCTCATTGGCTAGACAAATAAATGAAGATTGACGTCATAGGTCAATAAAAAAAAATAGTTCCTCTAATTTTAGTTAACATTCGAAATAATACATTTTATATAAACAGCTTAAAATGTTAATTACAATATTGGACAGCATCCCTAACGATTTCATGAATATTTAAACAATTTAAAGTACTCTAAACAATTTTGCTAGAAATTTGAATGGTACCTCAGTATGGTACACCAACTGTATGGCAATTACATTTTAATAAATTTTAATCAATATAAAACGTAATTTAATATTACTAAAAATATTCCAAATAAATTTTTAAACAGCAATAAATAGATTATTTTACTCTGATCATGGGCAATATAGAGGAATCGTGAAGTGTGAAGTTTTTTTTTCAGAGCTAGGCTCTACTGCATATTTATTTACATAAAATAATACACCAACACCTATGAAACAAGTAAGTATTAGATATTATTGCCAGAATAATATAATAAATTATTTATTTTAGTAGGTCTGAGCCCGTTATTCCTTATCTTTAACAGTCAACCACTTGTCAGCCGATAATTGCTTGACCGGTACCTTTCAAAATTAACAGCTGTAGTTCATGATTTTATTTTTAACTATTTATGTTTCTATAAAAAATAGTGAAACGTGACAATGAATAATACAAAATGAAGATTGATATAAATTTATCAGTTACCTTTTGGACTAGAAAAAACACTATCTTTACACAAATAGCCTATTAAATTTACACGATATGATAGTGTACTGTACTATCTAGAGTTCTGTAAATCACGAGAAACATTTCATTCGTATACCGGGCTTATAATTCACACCAAATATTTTTATGAATATTTTCCAATATTTCTCTTCCCAGCACACCAACAACCCACCTACTACCACAAGGTGGCTCAGTAGTGGTCAGAAGGTTAGCTACTAACTATGTAATTGACGTAATAACATATTCTTTACTACTATATCAATATGTTGTCACTTGATAATTTTGATTTTGCCTGAGTACTTTCACAGAGATCTAAGAGATTTCTTATTTCTATTTCTTCCTGTTAGTTTTCTGTAGTACAATACTATTTTCACAGCATCCCATTCGTGTATAAATACATTATAGTAGAGAGAGATCCTCCAATATAAAGTATTAGGATCAGATTCAGATTAGATTATATTTCTTTATTTATGTAAATTTACAAATTTGCGTATGAATGGTTAAAATTAAAATTATCAACATCACATAGATATATATGTAGTGAACTCAGAAAATACTATTTTTATGGTGCAAAGAATTATGTACAATGATCATTTGTATAATATTAACCACAGTAATGGCAATCCAAGCGATACAATTACATGAAATGGCAAAGTTTGGACAAGGTTAGAAAGGGGAGGAGTCGGGAGGCGGCATGACGACTACGGAATTATTCAGAGAAGCTGTAGACAGTATTAGGAGTATCCGAATGATTGCTAACGTCAGGAATCAGATAGCACTTCAAAAAATATGTTGGAACATCCTATTTTGATTGGTTTTCAAAAGAATTATTATTGATTTTGTTCAATGCTAAAAGTTCTGTTTAATGACTACGTTTAAGGATTCCGTCATTGCCATGAGCTGTATTTCAAACATTTCTTAATGTCATAAAATTATGCATACTCAGAGTAGAATGAAGGTCAATGGAGTTTATTCATACACTTCCTCATTTCTGGTATGAGTGGATTAGAAGGGAGAAATGTTGGTGAACTGCATACTGAATTCTGTCCGTGAGAGTTTGCGAGTGAAATTTTCTCCCTTGGCATTCATAAACTTTTATTAGTCCTGCCCTTCGTACGTATTCCTGCATATTATTCCTTGGGCTCCGATAAAGATATACGGGTATATAATATATTATATACTCGTATAAACACAATTTTACTAAGCCTATAGATGACTTATCCAATATATTCATAGGGTATAGGGTATAGGGAGGTATGTCATTGGTTCAAACATGACCAGTCGATTTGTAGTACGAGCCATTAAAGAGCACTAGAATAGTGGAGGTCAAAAATGTTTCATGCTCCATTTGAAAGCAGTATTCTTCTCTCTAAAAGCAGGATCACTGATTTTTCAAAATTTTCAAGCATTAGCACAATGCCAATTTCACAGAGGTGGTACTAATGATTTTTTGAAAACGTTTAAGAATTAGTACAATGCTAAATGCACTACTAATTCAGGATAACGTCAATATACAACTAGAGGCTGTACTACTGTTTTTTTATAAAATTTTAGCACAATTTCACAGATGAAAGCGGTACTTAATACCAGTTTTTTTTAAACAAAATCAAGCATCAGCACAATGCCAACTTTAAAACTACAAAGATCACAGTTGGACACTTCTATTTAGACTACAATTGGCCTAAATTCACAATAATTGTATAAGCCCTTTACTGCTGGATGTAATTAACTGTGAAATAGGTGGCGTTACTCTTGCATGATCGATTCAGACTATTAGCTCTTCTGTCATCAAGCAGCAGATTCATGGATGGTGAGAAAAATTGACGGATGATTAAAGATGAGATGGCGGAGAAGGATGTTCGTGCAGTGAAAGGTTATAACTTGAAAGCGTCGGTAATTCGAGTTGTTAGATGCCAGCTGCCTGATGGGGTGGCACAGGGCGTGAGTTAAAGCCCGCAGAATTAACGTTCAAATTGAACTCGCTCGACATGAGGACTCGGAGAATGGAAAGAAGAAGGAGGTGATGACGAAGGAAGAAGAAGAGGATAAGAAAATAACGTGTACGCTAGAAAGAGTGGCGACAAGAGTGACAGAGATAAATGAAAGGCAATGAACGAGAAAAAAGGTGGATGAGGAGGATGTATTATTGCATTCATTACTTGTACTAGAGAGAAATAAAAGATGTGAGAAAGGAAGAGGAATAGATTTGATAAGGAGGAGCGTAAGAGAATGACATAGGCCAGATAGAGAGTGAAAGAAGATGGAGATACAACATGTTCGTGCGCGCTTTAGTTGTTAGCATACCGTGTGGTTTTTCTAGAGTGGGGGAATTCTTATTGGTTGAATCGCGGGGGTCCCGTCATTTACGTGGAAACTGGTCTTCGTTAAAGACTGTCACAGACTAGATTAGAGCCACTTCCTATAAGCATCAGTGATCAATCTATTTTCCGTGCAAGATGCACCATAAGGATATTTTTTTCTTTCGATGGACTCTAGCTGTTGATAGAAGTCGAGATGTAACCAGCATCTAACTACTGGACCACAAAAGTATCTGAAATTTTCTTGTCTCTAAAAGCTTCAATCAATGACTCATTCAATTTATCTTGTACCAAATTCAATTTATTTGTACCAAATACTGAGACTAGGATTTGTGGGAGAATCGGATAAAGGAGTGTACTCCTTTGGAGTGTCGGTACTCAACGTTTCATCAGACGTTCTTGTACTTAGGCTACGGTTACACTGCATACGAATTATGACCAACACCGTTCTGACGAATCCGTCAGAGCTGTTGGTCAGAACTGATCTTCAGAACATGGTGGTTACACTGTTTGCGAATTGTGAATAACAGAATAACAGTTCAGTACGTCTCCGCGTTCCGGTCATAATAAATGACAGCAATGACCAGTGGCGGATCTAGGATTTTATTTTTTTGGCGGGGGGGGGGGGGGGAAGGTTTTGAAGCACATTGGTTGCAGGCAATGTAAATCTAACTAAGACTTATACAGTATTAAAACGTTAATGGATATCATACAATTGAAGACTTAGAAGTGGAATAGGTAATTCTTGCTAATGAATATTTTACGAGCTTCAAATGGTAAAAAATTTACATTGTAACAGAAAATTTGTTGCAGGTTTAAGGGGGGCTTCATCTCGAAAGATCCTGTAGATCCACCACTGGCAGTGACGATTTTTATTGAATGGATAGCCCATTCCTCAAGTTATTGATGAAAGGTGGCAAATCTACACAAGTGAATGAACTATTTGCTGCAAGAAAGGAAAAAAGGAAAGCACTGAATGTTGTTCAAAGACCTGTGTACCAATCCACGAACGTTTTTTGAGTACTTTAGAATGATTCCTGAAACCTATAAATATATACTCCAGGGTATTTAGAAAAATATATCAAAATATTCACATTTCCAAGACAGTAATATTACAAGTTAGTATGAAGTGACTGACAATAATATACATAAACAGAATTTATTAATTTATTAATAGCAATTAAAGGAATTCGAAATTAATAAATTCTGTTTACAGTATTATTATTATTATTATTATTATTATTTAATTACTATTTATTGACCCCTGGGGTCCAAATCTACATAGCTGTTCGTCAGAACAGATGCGAAAAAACAAACTATTTTGAATGGTGGAAAAGTTCTGACGTGTTCGTGCGTGTTCTGAAGAAGCAGTCGCATCTAGAGTAACCACTTTCATTGACACTGCATAGTCAGAATTCGCATCCAGTGTAACCATAGCCTTAGCATCTTAAAATATGCATATTTGCAACCTAATACTAAAACCAGAATTCGTGGGAGAATCCGATAGCACATAGATTTGTACTTGACGTTTGTTTTCTACAAACTCAACTGTTTCAGGTGCTTCCTCTTACAGGATTACTCACATGAAAGATGAAAACTCTTCTACTACAAAAGCGTCTAGCCTTACAAGTGTACATGCAAATTGAGTTACTTTGCGAAATAGACTCACTATTTTTCAAAATCCCAAGTTGTGTAAGTCCAAAGAGTAATTGCATTTTCCGTTTAACCATGCTTCAGAAGCTCTCACACTGACTGATCCAATAACCGAAATGGCATTTTCAGCTTCCCTTATTCTTATCTAAGTTGGCATATCTAGAACATCTGAAAAGAATTACTTTTGGAAGTTCATTAGAGCTCGAAGTATTCTTATTTCTTCGGTTATACAAAAATATATAAAAATTTTCACCCCATGTTCAGGGGACAGGTTTACTAGGAGAAAAGTGAATAAAAGGGGCTTGTATGCTTTAAATTCGCCCTCATTACCTTTCCGTTGTAATTTAAAAAAAAGAAGATAAATATGCATAAGACTATCATGCATATTCTTCTTATATGCATGTTAATCTTCTTATAACATATTTTAAATATGATAGATCATTTTTTAGCTTTTATTACTTTTGAGGAGCTCCTTGGTGGTTCTAGTGACCTTTGCTCGAAAATTAATCAAATTACATAGTTATAGTGATCATTTTTTGTCTATTTAAGTTATTTGACAAGAAAGATATTTGAAAATACATTCATAACGCAATGCTTATTTTTATAAGCTATTCCGAAGCAAGCTATGAAAAATAATAGAAAGCAAAGAGCATTGATGGATGAAACCTGGAGGCTTTATGTGCAGAAGAATTTTTGCAATAGTTTTCCAACATTTTTCTTTGTAATTTTCCAAGTGGATGGTGAGCATGCTTAGTCCTGTGTGAAGAGAGATTGTGGCTGGAATTCCGCTCAGCTCAGAAAATGTTTGCCGTAAAGTTGTTGAATTTTCCCTGAGTGGTGCGCGGGGCTTCGTTCAGAACTGTAGCGCCCTATTTTGAAACCGAAGTAGCGTCGTCCCAGCAGGCAAACTACTAACCTATATACATGTACATACTACTTCTATAAATATACAGTATATGCAGAGTTAGCGAGTACCGTACCTTCTTTAAATTCAAGTTGTGCTCGTTTTCGAGAATGTCAACAATGAAAACGAGACTCTATTAGATTTCAGTTTGCATTTCAGAGTGTGCAGAGTTCTACTTCACTTTGCTTGAGTCTATTTTGGGAGAGCCCGAAAATCTCAGGAAAACGTTTGGAAAAAGTGTTAGTGGGAATCAGGTTCCAGATAAGTTGTGCTATGCATCTTGTTTGTCATCAGTACTCCGTTATATGAAAAAAAGGAAATATGCAGGAAAAAATCACCCGTACCATGTGTAGAAAGTGCAATACCATGTATAGAAAGTGAAATGCTGGTTTATGCATGACAAGTTTTTCAATTACATCACACTAAATCACAGTAAAAATGAAATAAGTTTCCATGTAAAGTTGCTATGTGATATGTTTTCTTCTTGTTGTGAATATGAAGAAACCAAATTATCTAATAGAAGACACTTATCGTTGTTCCTTCATTTTTATAGGTTCTATAAGAATAAGCCGCGTTTTCATTTAGTTTTGCCATATGACAACCTCATTTTTTAACAAACTTAGGGGTGAAACATTTTGAGAGGATTTTTTCTGAAACTTAAAAAGGTGTCTAAAGGAATATAGAATAAAACATTGAAAAATTAAAAAAAAAATCAATCTGGGCGTCAATGGTTTAAACTAACAAAGGTATTAATACTTCTGGTTATCAATTTTTAGTATTAATTTAAAGTTTTTTTAAATCTTCATTTCAGTTACTTTAGAATGATGTATAGAGCTTAGAATGAAAAATGGAGAACATTCGAATCTGATCAACATCTCCATTAAATACTTTTTAATTGTGTTTGAATAGTGTTCTATTTTAAAACCGAATGCTTGATTAAAACCTACCCTACAAATGATTTTACTTCTGAGAATTGATTTCACCTTACTCGCAAATTAATATCTATCTATCTCTTTCATTCAGCTTTGCTATAATAGTATTTTTAATTCAATGGAGTCCCGTTCGAGAAAACCTTTTAGGCTATTGCTAGGGCATTTTGTATAAATTTTGAGTTTTTGTTTGTAATATGATGCTGAGCTTGTAATGTATTTTCAAATAAATGATTATTATTATTATTATTATTGGCGATAGAACTCCCGAAGAGGAAGACGCTAAGCAATCTATGATTCGTGATGCAGTATTTCATTTCTTGGGTTTATTCTTCTTTTCTGCCCATTATTCTTTCATTCGTTGTGAAAATCTTTGTTTCCTTTATTCATTCCATCGTGGTCGGTACTGTTTTGGGCGCAACTCTGGGAGGACTTCCCACTTATCTACTTTTTTTCTGAAACTCTTTCTGTTCAAGATCTCTTGTTCGTTTGTATTAAGTTGAGTTAAATCCTTTTTATCATTCTCTACCCAGGGTCCTGGACTGGTTAGCGTCAGTAGATATCGTAACAGTCGGTTAGTTAACCTGTGTTCCGGAAGTCTGAGAATATGACCATAAAATTTTAAACGCCGTTTCTTCATGTCACTTTCTATGTTGGAGAATTTTTCCACAATTTCATTTTTCTGTAACCTATATCCATTTTTTGTTTTCCTTGGACCAAGGATTTTTCTAATAATTTTCCTGTCTTCTTTATTGATGTCATCTATTTCCATTTTTCGATTCACAGAAAGAGTCTCACAAGCGTATAGAGCTGCAGGCTTAATCACTGTGTTATAATAATAATAATAATAATTATTATTATTATTATTATTAATTAATTAATTATATCATTATATTGGTTTGCGTTACTGGAATAAAATTCATGCAAGATATTCATGACTCTACACAGTCATACTTCCATCCAACAAGCCTTCTAAACAACCCTTCAATCCAACAAGCTTCATCTCATGAAATAGAATTTTCTATATCCTCCATTTTTACGAGAACTTGTAACTTACAAATCGTGACGGTTGACCTCAGCTGAGGCATAACCGGAAGAATACTATCATGCCTTCTCATCATTCTTCCTGTATCATCATTACCCCTCTACATGGTTAATTTCTTGTATATTTTTATTGTATGTTATACTACTCCAACACCGACAATGAGAAGAGCTCGAGAGCTTCTGGCTCTATCACGTTAATAGATCGTAATATCAGTAATGGTCAGTTCGCGTGGATTGTTCGTTATTTAACGACATTGCTCTCTGTTTTCATATGCTAGGCGTCAGTCAGTTTTGGGCAGAAAAACATGAAATGGATCCGACGTGTAGCATTATCTTCTCAGTAAACATGGTTTCCGGTTTTAACTTTAATTCTGTCTTCAAAATATAATGCGTGCTTAATTTCAGCGGATGTTCCAGCTATATTATTATAAAAATAACAACTTTAAATAGTGTGTACATAAATCTATCCAAATGACCAAAGAATTGGCCGAGTACAATATTACGAGCAAACGTTAGGCTATTAGCAAACTCTATTAGTCTTTAACTAGAAGTACTGTGGCTACTTTGCACAACCTGGTAATCATTTGGAGGTGTTGATATTCTACAAAACCACTAGCTTCCTTCTTTAACTGGATTAATCTGTAGCTTTGAAGTAAGTGGTACTTTATATGGTTGCGTCATAGATAAGATCGATACCATCTATGGAAAAATAGGTATCTCCATCAAATAAAGAAGAATATAAAATATAAAGATGAATATGACGATATTCGATCATACACGCGGTGCGCAAAATAACTCACTACTAACTTTATGCCAATAAAGTTCTATGCATTATAATAGAGTGGTATAGAAATTTGGAGGGGCGATTGATTTATGGTTTATCAAGATTAATTTGTTATAGTCACTAATCCATCTTTAAATCTTTGGTGACAGATGAAGCATAACCGGCTGAATCTTATATCAAAGTAGCCCAAGTACTTGAATAATGTTAACTCAGTTTGCATTAGAACCTCAAATGATTAGGGTATCTTAATAGATACTGAAAATCTCATTTGGTGAAGAAGTGGCTTGATCAGAACGTCCTCTCACTGAATACATTAAAAACTAAATTCATGCCAATTTCGCTCCGTACTGTGTCTGACTATTATCTAGATAATCTGAAAATTCATAAATGCATTGAACAGGACTTGTAACTGTGAGAGTATAGAAAAGGTGCACTCCTATAGGTACTTGGGTGTGTTTCTTGATAGCCGAATTAAGTGGTCTGAACATATTGGTAAGTTGAAGAGTAGAATAAGAAGGTTTATGCATTCCGTTTATTGGCTGGAGTCCTTGATAATAGAGAAATGAAACTGATATACTATGTCTATATTTAGTCACTACTATCAGTGCTGCGGGGCCACCATTAACATCGTTTTGGGTGGGGGGGAGCCTATAAAACCGCAACGCCTGGCGGTGGTCCAAAGGGATATATAATAAAGGTGGGCTTCAAAAAATCTAGACTCCACCCAACTAAAACCCTTTTCTAGGAAACGTCCCGTCTCACAATCAGACAGCTTTTCATAAGAACTCTCCTAAACCATTTGTTCAGACATCATCACACTATTTTCACTGCAGTCAATCACCCATATACCACCCGCTATTCACAAAACATAGCTGTTAAATTTGTCCACATGTTTACATGAAGATATTTCGACTACTAATCCTTCATAATATTTATTAAATTCTTTACAGGAATATCTGCTATGGTTTCTGTAATTTACAATTATTTGATTGAGCTACTATTCAACAAATATTCAAGAAAAGTTCATTCGCTCTTACTGACTCTTAAAACTGATGCCACAGAAGAACTCATACTGTCAACCTACAGATAGCTGTTATTATTATTATTATTATTGTTATTGTTATTTCTATAATACTGTAGTACAAAACAGCATTAGGTTTGTTTAACATAATTCATATGCACATGGTTCGGGGTGTCTCCTCTAACGATTATTATTGACTGAGATCTTTGTATACTATAGCAAAGTATTCACAAGCCATAACAAGTGCTCGGAGACACAATATTGTGTTGTATCAATTTAATTGATTTTATTGTATCAATTTAATTATCATTAGTGTCAATTATCATTATCATTTTTATTTCCTAGAAATGTCATTCTCTCAAAATATATTGTCGACATCCAACTCATTTTCAATATTTTATTTATTAATTTAATTTACTTAAGTTATGAATTTTTAGTTGATATTCAGATGTGTTGCCAGACTGTTCTATTAACTAGGTAGGCCCACCTGGATAAGTTACTCGTCCTTGCTCACAGACCTTCGATCCATGTGAGTATTAATTTCCTTTTCTCAGAAGTCTGTCAATTTATTTTGTAACATAATATGTTCAATCTATATGTAATTTTTCTCTCAATTCAAATAATAAAGCGACAGATTGTAATATTTAATTTTTTTTTGTAAAGAGGAATAATGAATATTTGAATTTGAATAAGCTCATATTGACTACTTTAAAAATACAGAACTACTTTTAAATTTACTTAGTAACTACTTGTTCTGGAAATACACTTATCAGATTCAAAGCCTTAAACATGCTGATTTACAAAAATATCACTTGCCATGAATTCAGTTTATGATCCGGTTCACACGCCACATAACTATCCCGAGAAATAATGTTTTATTGTTTCCGAAACGTTCAACCGACATTAATTTATAAATGCAGCATAAATTTTGGCACACTGTACTAATGGAGAATAAATAATAAAGTTTACCATTGTTATTAGTCTATCGGCGAGGGTTGGAGGGTTGGAGGCACTTGCCAACTGTTTCACATGGTATAGCAATAGCATAGTAGCTTATAGTATAGCAATATTGTCGCAATTGGAGTCCGATAGTGCTTTTACTAAATAGAGATTGCGACTAGCTGAACTGAAAAGTTCTAGCCCACGCATTTAATGACGCCGACCTCCGGCCATTATGCCCTACGTTATCATGATAAATGTCTTCCTACAATTTATCGAGCCCTGCCTGTATAATATGAATGCGGCGTATAAATTTCGAATAGGGTAGATTATATTGATAATCCCTTTCCGGAGCCCTAGCAATGCCGCCTGTTTTAATATGGACATATATTATCCTTGTATCGGCTGAGTTGTATATGGAAATCGATACACGCATTTGAACATAAATAAGTGGACTAAATCACATAACGGACACTCCGGATATTGAAAGTTGGAGACACTCTCGGCTGCACAATGTATTCAACTATTTCATGTTTTGTCTTGGTAGAGCAGTTGGTGTCTGGTGTAGGATTGCAACAGCATGTTTAAGGGTTCAATGTTGTCGTTCATAACCTACAAGTTTGACTGATAGGCCAAAGTACTATGTTAATGTGAATGTGAATACATCTATTTTGATGGAATAATGTTGAAATAGATCTCAACTCTATGACAACCTAGATGTCATCGTTTATAACCTAAAAGTTCAACTGATGGGCCAAGATATAATGTAAATATGATAGAATAGGTCTATATCGACGGAATAATGGTGAAATAGATCCTAAATTTGTGGAAAAATATTCAAAGTAATATGACTAACAATGACTAACCAGTAGCCTTTTCTTTCCAGGAGTGTACTTACAGAGATATTTCATTTTTTTAGAACTATGTAATTGTAGTTTAACTTATATAATTTTTGACAAAAATTATTTTCTGCCTAATCAAAATCCTTGTTGATTGAAAAGTGCTGTCTTGTGAAGAAAGTTGAACGTGTAACTAAATTTTAATCACAAGTTTAAAATTTTGGAAAATTTGAATTTTCAATTGTCTTTTAGATTCAAGCTCAAATAATATTTTGTCATTAAATGGGATAGTGTTGTGTACGAATACTTTCAAATTTATTCTGGATTAATTTAAGTGAAGTAGGTGTATACGGACCGTATATGAATTATAAGAGTAGGCTTAGTGTTAGTATACATGAAAGGCCATTGAACGTTGAAGTACTGAAAAAAAAAGATTTCTCTACAACCTGAATTACGGACAATTGAGCCCAAAGATGCCTATACACCTCTTGCTGAGCGTTTAAAAGTTTTACAACAATATTAAAATACAAATTGAATTAAGTTAATAAAATTTAAAGCTGATCTATGAATAGGGGAATGAAGAGAAAAAGGAAACAATAACAAAGGAACAATATTTTAGAAAAGATTATTTAATTTTGGTGACGTTTCAATTCAATTGGTCAATTATTTATAATATTCTATCAGCATATTCAAGAAGCTTCCATCATAAAGTCATTTATGTTTGGAAAAGCCTATTAGGTATCCAACTGAATTTTTATATTATAATGAATTTGGCGTTTTCAAAGTTGATACTTTATTTGAAAAAAACGAATGAAGCTTGTGTATCTGAGACGTTTTGAGTTTCCCTTTTCGGAAGAACACAGATATTCCACTCGTGATGGTGGTATGAGTAGATTGAGGCAGCCCTACCTGAGGGAACCTTGGAACCACAGCTTCCTTTCATGCATTTTCTAGTTAACCTTGTTTGTTCAATGTTCTACCATAAAGTATATTAGGGACGCCCACTTACAACTTGTTTAAAAAGAAACTCTATTGCCTCCACAAACAAATTAATATTTGAAGGAAGATGTTCTATGTTTAATTTCATGATGACTGAATTTTTATTTCCTCAATGCCTGTAATAACTGTTTTCCTTGGTTTATTTAAAAAAAAAATATCAATATTTGGTATTTTTCTGATTTTTCCGATTGGTATATATTGATTTCTATGGAAGAATCAGTATAATTATTACGGTATTGTAAGAGATATGCATAATATATATATTCTTAATTCTTATTCGAACACTGTTCTTTATAATTTAGGTTCACTTATTTTGGAATACCTTGATATTGCTATAGAAGAGTAAGCATGATTATTATAATATATAATTATGTATTTTCAATCGTACACAGTGTGTGCTTTTATAATTTAAATTGACTTATTTGAAGTAAGGGCCATCCCTCCACACAGGTATAACCTAAAGAGGTTATAATATATATGTATTTTCAATCGAACACAGTGTGTGCTTTTATAATTTAAATTGACTTATTTGAAGTAAGGGCCATCCCTCCACACAGGTATAACCTAAAGAGGGATGCACTGCAAATACATTTTGTATTACTGTTCTGTATAACACATGTATTATGCTGTATCATGTGTAAATGTATCATGTATTATTATTATTATTATTTCATATTTTGCTCCCATTGAAACTAGAATTTTGCTTGTTTACAGTCTTGTAGAACACTCATTTTATCACTAGGGCTTTGTATCACTATTTTATCTACATTCCTAAAGGAAATACAACCCTTTCAAGATTTGGAAAAAGATTCCGGCCATGTATCGTCTTTCTTTTTGAAAGCGATTTGACAGGCCCCTAGTGTTATCGCCAGTGAACGCTCTCCATCGTACCCGCTTCTTTTCCCCCCTCCCGCCTGCTGTGAGTCTCATTTCTGGAGCTAAAACCCACGGGATTGCCCTGCTGCTGCTTTGCTCGTTGCGGGATGCTGGATGCGGAGTTTGAGGTTTCAGGTGGGGTGGAGGGGGCGTACAGCTGTAAGCATCATCCGAGCGGAACAGAACTTGTGACAGCCGTGATGGAATAGGACAGCTTTAGACGTTGTGCTTGGGAATAGCGAGCCAACGATATTAGGTTTCCATACATCATTTCTGGAAAGAATGTCACCGCCTACTCACCATACAATACCTACCCTAATCCTGTCCGCTTCGGAATTTATTCACCAAAACAAAACATATTCAACTGTGAAATGAATTGAAACTAATTGACTTTATACATTATTTTGAAATGTTATTGCGTAAAAACTATGGCCGCAATTTCGCCCAATGCAATTTTGGGGAGAAAAACAATATGTCGTTGAGAATAAATTCATCAATAATGTATTGTCGAATACAATAGCAAGATATAAATGACTGGCAATATATTATGGTTTTCTTTTATTCAATGAAACAGTCAGATCTCCATACATTTCAAATCGGTACGTTTACCGAAAGGCACTATTTATATTTCTGAGAATCCGGAATTTTTCAAAAACTAATTAAAGTCTTCACGATTTCAAGAGCTTAGAAAACTTTATTTGATGTCTATTCAGAGGAAATTGAAATCTGAACTCTTGTGTTCCACAGGCATGTTGATTTCTATTATCTTACGTATTTTTCATTATTTTTTGTTGATAACCCATATTTCGATTCTCTTATCATCTAGAAAACTACTTTTGCTTTCAATCTCGAGAATCTCTCGAAGCAAATGTCAATAACATTATTGAAACAGACATATAATTATTTGAATGTTATACATTCCATGTGCTGTGCAACGTAAAATTAATATGGACTGATATAGAAAGTTTGTGAGATCACCTAATTAATTGTGAGACGCTTTTGGTACAGACATTTTTTTTTAATAGTAAGGGAAAATGAAATTACTACGGTATTTATAATTATTCAAAACTTGATAGATGATTTCACAATCGAAGCTGAAACTCAAACGTTAAATGGCATTGTTTTAAAAGACTTGTAAAAAAAGGAAAGACTTGTAAAGGAAAAAGGAAAAGACTTGTAAAGAAAAAAGACAGAAAATAAAGGAAAGATATTTTTAAATAATTCAATAATGATTGCTTTGCCCGAACTCAGATTGTCTTCTCATTGGTATGAAGGCGCCGTCATTCAGCTAATTATAATATAATTGTGAAGGATGAACTTTATACTCTTTTGGATGAGTCATAACGCATAAATCCCTGATTATTATTCCAAGAACGAACGCCTCGTTTTTGAGGGACTATTTGGCAGAAATTAAGTTTTTGTAAACATTTCTGAAATGTGAGGGTGTGAGGTTTTGCATTTTGTTGGTTGGAAAAGGGGTCGATGACAGTTGGGGTGAACGTGTCTGCTGCAGAAGAAATTGAGCGTGCTGAGGGTGAGAGCTGAGAGGGCGCACGGAATGGAATGGAAATGGGTGAACGAGTGAACGTGATAGATAAGTGATGGATAGATGGATTATTGGATTCGTCGTTTGATTGATTTCTCATTTATAGCACAAGCTTTCTCTCGTGTGTTATTCAAACAAAACGCGAAAACCAATATAATTTTTGAGTTTTCAATCTACAGAATGTGTTGAAAACATTTTCCAGGATATTTTCAAGAACATAATATTAAACTGGTAAATATGTTGGAGAGAATAGATTTTTTTAAAGTTCCCATCGTATTTTTCTCCTTGAAATTTCCCTAAACCTGATATTGGAAAAATATGTTCACTCACATCAGGAGAGATACTGAGATAATTCACAGTAAGTTTCATCTATGTTATTATACTCATTTCATATACTAATAAAGAAATCAAAGCTAATGAGAACTTTAAGAAAAATGAACTATTGCATTTTTAAATTGTGTTGGTATTTTTGGGTGACTATTGTAGGTACTGCACAAGTGTGGCACAGTTGTATTTCTAGAATAATTTAAATTTAAATTAATGCAAATCATGCATTTTTGGCCACTCTGGTCCTGTCTCAGTTCTAGGGGAAGTAGCTTCAATTATAAGGAATAATAATAATTATGAAACCATGGAACTCTCTCATTTCTCATTCCATTCAGGTGAATGTCTATTCATTTTTGTTATAGCATTGTAGGAATGTTAATTATGTGGATTACTTAAATTTTAATCTAAGTCAGCAGCGCGATTCATTTGTATTGCTTGTGAAACTTGATTCAAATTGATGGGAGAATAAATGCAGAGGCTCTGAACTTACTCAGGTGTGACCTGAAAACTTTTACACCAGACTTGAGCCAGCCCGGTCACATGATATTATTGTTAATCTTAATTATTGTTACGGGTTCCAACGTTCCAACACTAAATAATGTTGGCAACACTTAAAATTAACAATTGAAACTTTATTTACATAATTACACACAGCAGCCTCTAATTAATATCATGCAAGAACCAATAAAAAGTCAAACAGTTCAACAACTTGCTATTGATATGAATATTTCCATAACAAAATCAATTACTGTCTAAAACTAATCAGTTAATTACTGTTGAAGGCTGATCAATAACACTCAACATATTACTATGTACACTATATCAGATTTCTATCTTTCATATCACCTTTTCTATCAGATCAGACCTTTTTGTGATTTACTAAGGAAATTATATTTTGCTTTTATCAACTCTTAGATATAATATGCTTTAACTTAATGGGGAGGAACGTATAATTTCACACTTAATCAATTGTCGGAGGACTGATCTTTCTCTACCTTTATTCATAAAACTCAACATATTGTCTTTGAAGAATATGTATGTTTATAAAGTATTGAAGGTCTATTATTATATAAGTAATAATCAGCGAAATGATATAAGAAATACTGGTATAAGTCTGAGAAGTGGATTGAACGCTTATGCTCCAAGACCCAAACCTACTTTTTTCAAAGGGAAATTTCCAATATATTTTTAATTGTTTTGGATGGGTTCACGAAATTTGTAAAGTTTCTCCTATTAGAAGGGTTACAACTAGAATAATTTTAAATGTTTTGACTAAGAAGTATTTTGTAGATGTAGGCAAGCCGAAAATTATTATTTCTGACCATTGTACCCAATTCATAGGAAAATTTTGAAAAATTGTTTGGGTAATTTAAATGTAAAGACATTCAAGTCGGCATTTTATCATCACCAATCAAACCTATCTCAGCAACCGTTGCGTGAACTAGGTAGGATGTTAAGAACTTATGTAGATAACAGACATGTTAGAGGGATTGGATTTGTATATGATATAGAAGATACTATAAAAAGGCATATCATTTTTCGATTAGGATGATTCCAAGGGAGGATCAATTTATGAAAGGCCCGTTAGAAAAGTAGAAAGTTATAAAATTTGTAACTCCTAATAGTAAAATAAATGATGAGCAGGAAACACATCAGCGTGTAAAGGAAAGGCTAAGTTATATGGCCGGCCAAAGGAAACGTAGGCATGACAAGAATCTTAGGAAGATTACGACTTATGAAGTTATAAAATGTTGTTTCATGTCTTTGATTAGGTACAGTCAGACCCGTGCTGGGTATGTCGAGAGGGCGGGGGACAGAGTTGACGAGGGCGCCATCCATATAATCAGTCGAGCACCGTGCGCAGTTCACAAAAAATGAACTTGAAAAACCCTGCATTTGTAGATTAGGCCTACTACTGTATTCGTTTTTCGGCTAATACCATCATAAGACGTTCTAGAACAAACATTTTAGAACTCAATACACAATTTCCGTTTTTAAACCTTTTGATGCACGGTGAATAACGTATCTGGATTTTCCTTTTACCATACACGAGTGGAGGATGTAAAGTAAATATGGACATTGATTGACATTTTACTATTTATTTATGTTTAAATTAAACAAATACCTCCAAATATATCACATGATTTTAGTGTTGTGTGTAAAATTAGTTTCTGTACTTCTAACTTATAAACCTATATTTTTCAATTATTTAAAAGGTAAATAAATTTTCGATACTTATTCAAATTATTTAAAAATGTAGAACAACATTTTTAGCTATGATATAGTTCAAAGAAAATAAAATAAGAACTGTTGGAACTATGAAAATATTTAGAAAAATCTTAAATAATAATACAATTGTTATAAAACCACGCTACAACCCACATTCATGAAACCTGAATTGAACTCAATAATCTATACTTATTTAGACGACCAAAAGTCTTCTCATTTCAGAACTTGATTCAAATAGTTTTTATCAATAACCAAACTTGAGTCAATGTTAATCAATATGTCTCTCGGGTTCATAGGGTAAATGCTTCTAAATTGTCATCAGTCATTGTTGCTCTCAATCTGGTCTTTACTAACTTTAACTTCGAAAAAACTCGTTTGCAGGTAACCTGATGTGTTAGTGGAATCATTGATAAATATTTGTACACTTTGTACAGTTCCGTATATTAAAAAGAGTGCATGTTATAATCCACTATCACTTCAAATACACATTTGATAGAGGAGTTATATTTACGTTTTACTGTGCAAGCAGAGAAGTCTTCATCGTCCTTTCCTACGGTTTCTTTGACTTTTTCATCTCCAAATAGACTTAACTCGTCATCCATACTTTCAATTCCGTGAATGTTATCAGAACTTTCACACTTTTCAGTCTCATCAGTACAATAATCTTGCTCAATTGACAATCTTGCTCTTTGTCAACAGATGGAATCAATGCACTTACTTTGTCCAAGGAATTTCCTGGCAATTTCGCCTTTATTTGATCGAATCTTCTAGGATAGAAGACACCAAGTCCAAATAGAGCAGTTTATGCTTGGCGAAGCGGTGTTCCATTGTTTGATTTATTTTGTATGCAATGCAGTTAAAGACATTATTTATCCTGTGAATTTACATAGTGTCATAGCATAATTTAGTAGCTGTACAAAAGAATTGAGGTTAAGAAAGAAAGACACATATTATAAGAAATTCATATAACTTTTACAAAAAAAAATATTACAACTAAAAAAAACAATTTATCAACTAAAGGTATCTTTTTCGAAAATAAATTCTTACTGTTGAAAACAATACTGTATAAAAATAATCTAAAGCAGTAAAAAAAATATGGACGTGGGAACGGTGGAAAGGAACTCAGGAAGTAAGTATCTCAACTCCACTTGTGTACGTGTCTGCGAGTGCGAGAGTATTTTAGGGAAATATTGCAATATTGTGATTGTATTGTTGTGAAGACCATACGACCTCGCAAAGGAACTTGTCTTTCAAGTATTTATTAGAACATGTGGTCTGCGACAACATTAAAAACATCAAATTAAGTACACTAATCTCTTTGTAACCTGCCGACAGTCCGACACAGGAGCACAACGACACAACAGATGATATCCACTTAGCTACGCGCGCTCCCAGTGGTCAGGTGGTGCGTGTTGCTAGCAGGTTTGCCAACCTTCTTGCAGCAAATATAAAATTTGCTTCGTGAAGGGCGGCAATGGCACCAAAATCTTCTCATAGGTCTTCTTAAAGTTGCTAAACGACACGTATTTTAAGAGTCCAAAATCATGCAATGAATATCTTGAGTTGATTTACAAAAATCATAATTTTTCGTTCGGTGACGAGAGGGCGCCGTTTGACCTTGAAGGCGAGGGCGCAGGGGGACACGTCCCTCTGTCCCCCTGGGCCAGCACGGGCCTGGGTACAGTGTGTTATTTTGAGGTGACTATTCCACTCTGTAAGATAATATTTAAATTACAGAAGAGGGCAGTGAGGATTATATAAGGCCTTGGCTATGGGGAGACATGCAGGCCACATTTTAGGAAATTTAACCTTTTAACTGCTCCAGCCATGTATATCCTGGAGATCCTGACCTTCAACTTGTCGGATGAAGGTCTTTTTTCCGTGGATGTTGTGCAGCACCACTATGGAACAGGAGGGAGGCGTCTGATACTGAGTTATCCTCCTCATAGACTCAGTGCTTTGGAAAAGGAACCCCATTACATGGTCATAAGACTGTTCAATTGCCTGTCAGCGGATATGAGAATGATCACTGAGAGTAAAAAATTTGATTTTTGCTAAAGGCTTTACTTATATCTTTCTGTACTTATTCTGTGGCTGAGTTCTTGAATGCTGATGCTGTCTAGTCACCTCCATAATTATTCCTAGCCTCCCTTAAGCTCCTCTCCTCTTTCTTCTTATGTATAACTTTATTTTTGAAACGATTATTGTGTGTTTCTAAGAGCTGAATTGTAATTTTAATTTTCTATATTTGTGTGTTTTATCCTCTATAAGCTGGCCTCCTCCTATTTGTGCAAAACATACCTCTTTTATATTTACCAGATTAAGAAAGAATGTAATAGAATTCTCAGCATTCAAATTTAATGCATGAGAGTGAGCAAGAACGAAGAGACAAGGAGAGAGAAACAACAAGCTCCTCAACTATTTATATAACCTGCTTTCTAATTAAAACAAAATTGCGACGACGATGTGTTACAAGGACTTGTTCTTCTTTGTTTTAGTTTCATAACATTATTCTATAAATACATCTGGTTTGCAGGAATAGCAGCTCTTCGATTTCATTTGTTTTCAAGCATCATATCTATACTACTATAGTCCTTCTTATTAATTTATTCAATTTTCATTTCTAATCTGAACTTTAACAAATAACTTGAACAATTCGATGATAGAAATATTGTGGAGATTTACAAAATATTCATTTTAAAACTGTGTGACGAGCGCGCCTGGTCTTCCACACTCAGTCTTTGTTATTAAAGGCCATCTCTTTGCATTCGTGATAGATATTTTTTTTTTTTTTTTTTTTTGTTGAGGATGAAGCCCACATAGACCTGTGCGTGGGTAATGAGTTGGACCTACAGTTTTAGGTGGGTTCCGAACCACCGGGAAGTGATTTTACAGCAGAGAACAGTGTATTTTTTATGTCATTGTACTTAACTGCACAGTACCTTCAAATGGACTTTCTAGTCTTAACATCCAACTCGTTTTACTCAGAAACATGCAATTGGAGCCTCAATGTCATCATGCTGAGTCTGTGAATAGGTGCATTTATATTTCACAGTGTATTATTATTTAAATTTTCAGAACTATTTGTGAAGCAATCACAGGAAGAATGAATTCAATTTAATCATTCTAGTGAATATGAAAATACGCATTTAAAGAACAAGGACTTATTTTAGTGAGAAATTATTCAACATGCTTCCATGATAGTATTTTGTAGTCTCCGTTATTATAAGTGAAATTTTTATTTTTTAAAAAGATTTTTCAGGTTTGTTTCTGTATTCACTCTTGATGATATCATCAAATGATAGCAAAATATTAGTAATAAAATCTTATCTGTAGTAGTATTTGTTGTTTACTACTGGACTAATCTACCCAGTTCGACTCCTCTCGTGATTCCTAATAGCGCAGCTTCCCTAGGGTTAAACACAATTTTCACTACACAGAATAATGTTCGCAATACGAGTCTTCTCTGTAACCGAACAAAGGTTTTTGTGAAGAGTCTCTTCACAGCCGTATTGTTCTTCACCGAGAATTGCAATTATTGCTATTACGAACATTTCCAAGTGTCGTCCTTTCTGGTATTCAACAACAGCCAGCCCTTCTCTGTTGAAGCCGCGGGGTTCCAGTAACGCCTTTCGTTAGGGCCAAGGCTAGAGCCCAGTGCAAGGGCTCAACCCAGTATCAGCAACGATCCGTCCCTTCCATTGTCGCTGCAAGGCACAAGTGGCTCACGCGCTATTATTATGATAATTGCGGCGTTATAGATCCTCCACAGATCCTTTTGGCATGGCTGTGCACTAGACCCTCCCTCGCACCACCCTGTCACCCCACCACCATCAAGCCTCCCAGAATAATAACCATCGTCTGGTTCTCTCTTGAATAAGGGAGATCACGTCCTCGCATTTGAAATTTAATCGAGATGGGACCACTGCTAAAGCTTCCAGGCAAGAGACAGCCGTGCTTAGCTCCTACAATCGAATGCCTAACTCTATGATGAACAACAGAACTCGTCTACTAAACGTAGAAATAATTGTAGGGCTTATCTCTAACTTTGAGCATGAAACCATATGATTTATTCGAAGACAATGAACGGATTTAGTGTGACATCTAGTTGAGTTTGATGCTTTATTGTTCCTCAGTCACTCCTGCTCACTGTTCTTCTCCAAAGTCACAATTTTATAATTCTCTAATTGTTCAATCATTATGGAAATCTACAATAGTTTTGTGAAAATCAAACTATAAAGATAAAGTAACAAAGTTATAAAAACCTACAGTAGTTATATTAACAATTTTTTGTTTTCATTGAATGCGACATTGTATCAATATTGTATTTTTGGACTTGGCTTGGACTAGTTCTTGGCTCCTTTTTTACATATGAGCTCACTATTATATAAATAAAGGTTTAAATACCTGCGTTTTGATATCCAATAACTAAACGCAGGTATTTGAACCTTTATTTATATTTATACTGGTATCCGGAGGCCAAAGAATTCACTATTATATAATGAACCATTTCAAATTGTTTTTCCAAATTGTAAAACCTATTCTAAAGAATAGTAGAGCTCTCGAAGAAAAAAAAACTGATGTAGGCCCACGCCGAGTTATAAGAGGATGAAAAGAGAGAATTTAGGGTAAAGTATTATTTTAAAATAAATAATTTCATATAATATTATTATTTTATTATTATTGTTATTTAATTTACTTCAAAGTAAAAATTTTATATAGTACTGGGAAATTCTTGATACTATAGCTGAACACGAAAAATGAAACAATTAAACTTTCTGATCCCAATACTGCTATAAAACATAGTCACGGAAGACGGAATTAGAGTCTTCGAAGATGAGTCTCCATGACTCGAAAACGTTCAGCCAAAAGTGTGTAGAAATATTATTTATTCACCTTTAAAATTGACTGCAAGTCGTTGAATTTACAATAAAAAGTTAATATTAACAACACAGATTGTTATGGAATAAGAAATCCAAAGAAATGAGGTTATTGTGTGCTTTATAGTGAGTGGACTTTGTCAATAACAATCTCCTTTACAGACTCGTAGCCTACCGAGTTGAATATTCAATTTATTCCAACAAGCATCAGTAAAGTATAGAAGCTCGCTCGTTCGCTCTTTACAAAACTAGAGTTTTCAATTTGATTCAGCTCTGAAAAACAGTGAATAAAACCTGAATATTTTCTACAAGCAAAACAGACTTTTTGAACACAACATGAATGCTGATGTTGTTTGGCACATAAATCTGGAAGGTCCCATAAAATAGTCGAGTGATCTTGCTCTCAATACGACGGCCATATAGCTAGCAGTAGCTGAGATAAAAATTTCAAAGCTAAGCTGCCCTATACATCATCACGAGAGTTTGAGGCAGGCGTGTTTCCTTTCAAATCTCATATCGTTGGGCTCCAATGTCGCATACTGTTGAGACGGGGAGCTAAGGCCCACCATCTGGCCTATGTAACAGTGTCTACTCTGACTGACACTATTTAGCAGGCTGAACTCGACCATTTGAGCAGTTACTATCCCGGTAAATGCAGTAGGAAGCTCGTAAACCATCTCTATAGCTGTCTGCTGTCTGTTCACACGCACACAAACACACATCTCTAAAATAATTGAATCGACAAAAACTAGTAGCCAGGTCCTTCCAACGGAACTACATAATTCTGCTTTTCTCACCGGCCAATCGGCCATCTGTTCTACACTACTGCTGTCAGTAGTTCTCTACCTCGAAGTGTTGAAGTGCCTTATGGATTTCTGGAAAATGAGATTATTCAAATATTTACGGGATGGGCTGTTGATATTCAAAAACGAATAACAGTCATCCTTTGTTTTTTTTTTTTGTTTTCATTCATTGACAGAACTATTTTTTATGATGCCCTAAACTTAATACTAAGTCTGAAAGAGTTAATCAAAAGATATCTGTTGGAATAATCTATTGGATATCTATTGGTGACCTATCATCTGTTATCTATTGTAGGCAGGTTTCAGCCGATCTACAAAAATATCTAATATTCAAAGGCTGAGTATTTGAAATTTGATAATGGATGATTCATCGAAGCATTAATTTATATCCTGACTTGTCAGTCGACAAGCGAGCGTGTTACCCGTCTTGTTTTTCGCATAGGCCTATTCGTTTCGTGATAATACTCTTATTCAATTCAGAAACAAACATAATTTAAATGAAGATAGGGCTATAAACGTGTTTGTAAACGATAATCAATTTGACCAGGAAGAAAAAATTGCATTTCTAGGAGTTATGTTGGATAGACGATTGACCTGGACTCCATACATTGAGAAAATATGTTGTAAAATTTCATCTGGGGTATTTGTCCTGCGACAGCTCGCTAGATTGAATGACAAAAAGTTACTTTTTACAGCTTACCATGGGCTCTTACTGTCACATATTAGGTATGCTATGTTAGTATGGGGTAGTTCATCAAAACAAAATCTTGATAGGGTGTTTAAGATCCAAAAGATAGCGGTTAGGTGTATAGAAAGAGTAAATAGATTAGATTCATGTAGGCCGTTGTTCAAGAGACTTGGTCTCCTAACTGTACCCTGCTTATATGTGTATGAAGCTACTTTATATGTAAAAACGAATGATATTAACCAAAACCTTGATGTACATGATTATAATACAAGACGCCAAGTGATGATGAGTCACAATAGTAGCTTATTCAAACAAAAACCTAGTTATATTGGTAGGAAATTCTACAACAAGCTACCGCAGTTTTTGAAGAGTCTTGAAAATATAGAAATATTTAAAAAACAATTGAAGAAATATTTAGTTGATAAAGCTTTTTATAGTGTACAAGAGTTCCTTTCACATCAAAATTAAGCCTCACCTCAACTAATTGAAGTAATTATGGTATCTAGTGTATAATATTGTTGATCTGACTTGTCTTATACTCCTTAACTGGAGTCTCCAAGACGTAATCTACAAAAAAAATATGTGTTTTTTTGTGTGTCTTTTATCATTCGTCGTTTTATATTACGACGAATCGCTGAGTCGGCGATGATTAAATAAGGTCTGTAAACGTTTGCAAGGGTCTTCCTTTAAGGAATGCCCAGCGATGTATGTGTAAGAATTTTCAAAATTTGCTTGCCTTCAAAGTATATTTAAAAGGAATAAATGAGGCACTCAGGCCTTCTCCTATACGAGACATATGATTTTAAAAATGTGCTTCTATATTATATGCAATTGGAATCAGATTTCAAGATAGCCCATGAGCCCTTTTATTTATCTGGTTGAGCCTTCATATGAATGAATAAAGTTATCATTTATAAGAATAACATGTTTGTTTGAGAGAAACAAATCAATTCCAATATTTCAACTGATTATAAGAACAATTGATCACTAAGTGAATTATAATTATACAAATGTATTACAATATAGTTATATAAATTAAATCATCAGACACGCGAAATCTAATCTGATCTGAACAATTCTTATATATTTCCAGTCTGATAATGAAAACGCAATTTTGGTAATGTGCTATAGAGTGACTCATTATTGAAGACAGACAAGAAATAGACTACACAACAAATTGAATCAAGGGTTAGGTCTGATAATTGTGTTCAATTTTGCGATGGTGGTTATCATTGAGTTCATCTTATTCTTGGGCGTGAGGTCTACTGCTCACAGAACTACTTGTAGCTCTTTAAACTGACTTGTAAAGTACAGGAAAACAAGCTATCCTAGAACTGTTTATTCAATTCAATAGAAAGTATTAAAAATTATTATTTAATAGAGAGCTATGTACTTCATCTATTCGATCAGTATTTCTAGTATATTCTTATTTTATTCTATTCTTCAGGGTTTTATATCGGTACTCTTTTAATAATTCAGATTTCAAAGAAGTAAGAACCTTCTCTATAGCTTAATCTAGTATGAAATTTATTTAAATTTGTGATATTCATTTTCTAGTTTGAGCTAATAAAGAAATTAAACCTCGCGATAATTGTTTTTTATTATTATTTACTCTCTAGAGATAGACCTACTCATTCTTTCGATCTATTCTCTCCAAATTTCAACTATTCATTGCTCTCGTAAATCATATTGTTGAAATTGTGTATTTGAATATTAAAAGTGTCGGATTATGTGGAAGAGATGGCAAATTAAGTCCTAACTTCGCATTTAATGAGGGCAATTTTTCTGTCTATTCCACATTCTTTATCCGCAACTAAGTAAAAGTAAAAAAGTCAATATTTTGAATTTTGTAATTCAGCATCACGAAGTACAGTAGCTTAAAAAGTAGAGCTCGTTAGTTCGTTCTCTTGTCTGGACTTCGTAGAGACTGAATCGAATTCGTCTCTCTCGGAGTCGTTCTCAGTACTTGAATAAATAAATAACAAATGTTCGCCGGTTCGGAGAGAGTTGGAAGGATAGATAAATAAAGTGAGAGAGGTTGAATACGAGACTGCGAGTGAGATAGATTTAGCGAGAGAGAGAAAAAAGGAGGAGTGTGGAGGGTCGTTGGTTTCCGGTAATTTTGTCGTAGGGCCGAAATGAAAATATCGTTTTGAAATCGGGCGCATAGCGTGGATAACATGGCATTGAGTGAAAGATAGCGTATGGAAGATAAGGAGTGAGAGAAAGAGTGAATGACCGAGACAATGAGAGAGCCAAATAAGCGTGTGGAGTGAGGAGCAATATGAAAAAGCACTTGGACGCATGACGTGAAAACGCGTCACTGCTTTCAATTTTGAACCTTCAGGCATGGCCGCATACAAGGCACAGATGCTGCCGAATAGCTAGCTAGCCCTTGCAGTCTGTCTCACACTCACTCATTCCATCTCTTTTTCTCTCCCAACTAAATCTATTTATGTTTCATGGACTTTATACATTGACCACGCACACCAGTCAGCGGTCTGAGAGTAGCAGAATAGTCCATTGTGCTGTAGCCCCAATCTAAGTAATTACCTACGAAATGATAGTCCGGCCGTATCATGATTACCGGTGAGCGCAGAAAGGATGATAGTGACAGTGAAAAAAGAAGTTGGTGTCTGAAGAAAAAGTGATAAAATCTGAGAGAGAATGAAAAAAACATCTTTTAGCTTGTCATCAGGCACTGAGATACGTGTTATGCGTCTGGTGAGTTGCTAGTGATATGATAAACACAATGAATAACGCAATTTATTTGCTCCTTGTGTATACTTTTTCTGCTCAAAATCTCAGTTTCAAGGCACATTTATTATTACCATAGGCTACTTGGAACATACAATGGTGAGCGGCAACTGGACTTTATTCTGAAGCTAGAATCAGAATATGGAGCCAGATTATTATTATTTTAGCAAAAAAAAAAAAACAACAAACAAATCGGTGATTTCTACCGATGAGTGAATTACTAAAGACATTTTTTAGATACCTTCCACTCCCTTCATTCATTTCTAAATAGTTTAGAAGTCGAAAGCAGTGGAATAGACACCCTCAACTACACCTTACACCTGCAGCAAGACTTGGATATACTTATTTGAACACAAAGCAAAATATCACACTCTTAACTTACTTCTGTATCAAGAATATCTGGTAGGCTCGGTGCTAGCCACCATGAGAGTTAGAGAAAAATGGAGTGAGTGTATTATCGCCAAATTGTGAGTAAGCCTAGAGTATTTAGGGGACCCACGATTTGTTAGTACCTCACGGGTACTAGATAAGCCTGATAATGCCTTCTTTAAATTGTGAAAATTTATTTGACGTTGCTATATGACTTCTATATGTGAGTTTCTTAATTTCGAAATCAATTATCTTGTTACTAATTTTTTTCAAGTCTGCTATCCTTAAAATGACAATAATTATTAACAGATCTTAATTTATCACAAACAGCAAGTTGGAACTACCCGAAATGGTCTCCCCCCCCCCCAGAAAAAACCATACTCTTATCATTATTACCATGAAATTTCTTGTAAAGTACAGTATTTACTATTATGAATTAGTGTCTGCTAGTTATAAATAACCATTTACCGGTTCAAGGCACATTAAGAAAAAATGTTTAACTTATGTATTTCATTCTGGACATGTGGAGAAACGGGTAGTACTGTAGAATTCATATAACTTGGCAGCGTGTAACAGATGGGACACACTACATCTGAACCCAACATACTGCTGCCAAGTTATATGAAAACTACAGTACAACCTTTTTATTTTGAGCCATGTAATAGATCATTGTATAGATCATGAATAGATCATTGTAATATTTTTCGAAAAGCCGATCAGAGTTGATGTTCCACCTAGTCGTTTGAGTCATATTATGGTAAACCATTATAATTTTAGGTGGGTCCCAGGTTGACTCTCAGCATTGTTTCACTTGGTTGCATATTGCATAAGGGTTCGCCACAGAGCACAGAATAGGCTAAATTTATTCTATGTTGAGCAGTGTCTGTTCGCTCCGCTATCAGAGGTTCCGATCTTTATGGGATTATGCAGGTGTTTTTACCTGTCTAGTATGACTGCCAAACATGTTCTAGCATGTAGTGATCCAGTGACACTAACTTGAAAATAATAGCCACAGTTCAGCAACTCTGTAAATCTAAGAAATTTTTGTTTTTTACTAACACTTTCTCAAAAATCGATTTTGTGAATAGGCCATTTAAAAAAACACATTTTTCATGTCAGAAAATCAAATATCTACGTAACTATCCTATGGATAATGGATAATGACAGGCAGTTGAATCTATGGTCAGTCGTCAAACTACAGCACCAAAGCATCATTACATGACTGCTATAACGTTTATGAACCTAGATATCTTCGGAAGTAGCCTATAATAATTAACTAAAGGGGCTAAAACTAGGGGCTAAAATGACGTCTGGCTAATAAGATTGATATGATGTACTGGGTATGAAGCATTAGTTTGATAAGAATTTTAATTAATAGTTGTTGGCTATAGCCTATCATGAGTATGAAATAGCATCATCATGGACTATTATCGATTAGCTGCTATCCAAAGCTTTTAACATAGTGACTAGCTACGGTCGCAATTTGTATTTCTAATACAGTTATTCATTGAATGTTATCAGTGATATCGACCCTCTTCAAATAATGATTATTACTGTTGATGAAATGTAAATATTGAGAAAGCTTGTATATGAAAGCAAGAGTAATAAAATTGATGGATTCTATCAGCTCCAATAATCCAACATCAATACCAGCTTGTTTCATAACTGGAAAAATCTATACCATTAGGTTTTATTTGTTCATTGGTTACATAGTTGACTGCATAACTTCAAATTAGTTTTCGCTTCTATACATTGAATAATTTGGATTCCTCAACTTTAACGTTCCTTTGAAAATATTGACAAAATTGTTTAGATAATCGTTGCATTTATCAGACAATTCCATTCGAAGGCACACAACAGCATTAATATTGGCAGTTCTGTTAATTGACGACACCTAACAGCTTCATTTGACAAATCTGATAGATGTCTAATTTGTAAAAAGCAATGGAAAAATATAAAATCACCCGTGTTGAATACTGTAAATCTACCTCAGTTGTGTTTATAAATAAAAAATTCAATCAGTGTTATTCTCACACCTATCATTTCATTATGAAAGCGTGTGGACGTAATGATATTCCATAAAACAAATAGACTAAAAATTCTTAATTACTCAATTTTATCTACACATTTATCATTCCATTATAAAAGAATACCGACCTAATAATATTCAATCAGGGAAATAATAAATTATAAATGTATGCGAATTTTCCCTCATATCCCTCGTAATCGGTATGTGTTATGCAATCCCTGGTGTGTTTGAAGCTGCTCGTTTGTAAGTAATGACGTAGAATTAACCTATCAGAAATTCAATATGAGTTCAAAGAAGATTTCTTAATGTAAAATCTGGTTTTTTATAAAATGGAAACATTTTTATGTGTGTAATTCATTTTTCTTTTGATTTCATTTGAAAACATCTTCATCTCAAGAAAAATATTGGAGTATTCTTACAACTGCACGGAAAGCCGTATTGTACGGTTTCAGCATGCTATCGAAAAGCAAATGATGTTCACGTAAACGTTTATGTATTTCGAAGCAGGTCGTTCTTATCCTATAGCATCGCCGAGATGCTTTGTCAATATTGAATGAAGCCAATCAAAAGAGCCGTCCCTACAACTTGCAGGAGGTGCGACAGAGACAGAATGCTGAAGGAGGGATAGAAGGATCGCTGCGAACTCGATATTGAATAAATAAGAAGGAGCTGGTTGAAATTAGAAATGGGAATAGAAGGACGCAAAGTTTTTGACAGCACGAAGGGCGGACTACTACGCACTTTTGAAAACTCTTCTCTCACATCCAGTCTTTCTCTTTCCCTCTCGTTTAGTCGCTCTCTTTCACTCTTCACTTTTTATCAGTTTTCATTGTCTGAATCGACTGTGGTCGATGAAGAAGAATCCTACGTGATGGACAAAGTTCAGCGATGCGATGGGAAGACATGATGGAGAAAGGTGAAACCAATCAAAATGACATCAACGGATTTTTTCTTGCGAATAAAATTCCCGATTCATCGTTCTATCTCGCGTAATCCACCATCTGCCTGTGTGGCATCCTCACCTCAGTCGACCAACAAACTAGAAACAGCTTTTATTTGTAATTTCTCAGTAATTATAATTTATTTACCTTTCAACCATCGACAAAACGGACGGACGACAGCGAACTTCTCAAATGTCAATGCAGTTGCGATATAACTCTACAGCCTGGTTGGGAAATTCTTGTTCTTCTCTTAATTATTGTTGTTGTAGTCGTTGTTATTTTTATTATGTCCTGACTGACATTTCCCTTGTCCGTTCCAACTGCAATAGTGACTGGGCTGAGCCAGCCATTTCCCCCTTAGTTGTCAGAGCGACCTGTCAAACTCCCAGAGGACCCGAGTTGATTTTAATGGGGCGTTTCAGCTTGACGTATGGCATTATGTTTGAAAAGTGCGAATCACCCTGCTATGTTGGAAGCCTTCGTTTCGAACAAATGATTTCAAACTGGCTTTTTTCTTTATTCAGAGGTTTTTTCTTTTTAGAAACATTTTTAGAATCTAAAAATTCTTTCTATCATCAGAATTGTTGATACTTATCTCTATGTACTTATTTATCATAATTATAGCAATCTAGCTACTTGTTACAAACTTTTCTCTTGAAAAATTTTGAGGATGAATGTAATATATCTATCTGATACAAAGAAAGTTAAATTTCAATAGTTTTCAAATATTACGAAGAGGATTGAGATTGTGATAGTTTAGTAATGCGAATACATTTTCTTGTCTTGTTTAAAATCTGTTAAACCAAAGGAAAGTGAGACTGATGTATTAAAAATAGTTGAATAATCGTTTAAACAATTCAAAAAACTTATGCGAATTGTGTATGAATAACCCAAGTAGTAACTAACCAATAGTAATAATGATGATAATAATAATTATAATAATGAAAATAATAATAATAATAATAATAAGAAAATAATAACAACATTTAATAAATAATAATAAAATCTCAAATAATTATAGTTCACGGAAATGCTAGAAGTTTGGGAATAATCAGGTAATTGAGTACAACTTATTGAATACAATTAAAAATTAAGTTTATGAATCTCGATTGTTATTATCTTGAAGGCTTTGTTCAAAGGTTGTAAACATTTAATATAATTCACATTCTGTGTCAAATATGAGATGATTGAATCTAGGAAGTTAGCTTCAAACTGAAGCAGGAGTATTAATAATGAAATAGATGAAGAAATGGAAGAGAGAAAAAATGCAATAGGACTTAATCATAGATAACTACTATTACTAATCACTTAAATATAAATCATTAATCACTAACCAGAACAAACGGATTATTTGGAATTGTTTTTAATTTATTTTTACTGGGAATTGTGTGCACTCTCAAATGAGAGTCTTAGCTGTAAAAAAACTCGAATAATCTATAAAAATTTCTATTATTTTCCCTTGAGATACATTTTCGTTTGCTCTAATCAAAAAATTCATCCAATGCTGATGCACATGATGCTATTTGCTGATGCTAATAGCTGATGCTATTTGATAAACTCAATCGAATCCTGGTATTTCCAAATTTGGTATCAGTGCTGCAGCTATTCTGGTAGAATGTAAAGTTTCGTGTAGAATGCACGAGCTTACGTGACTGCAGCGTAGACAGTGCTTTAAAAAACAGGGAGAATTGTGTCAGAACAATCGATCAAGGTCTTTGAGTGCATGAGTGGCGTGAAGGTGACACTGTAATTGTCCACAATGATTACGACGATGGCGACGATTACTTGCGGAACGAAGATGGCCGTCATAATCAAGCATCATCTGGTCCAGACCTTGTCACTCCCCTTCCCCCCCCCCCCCATTCTACCACCAACAGACATCAACAATCGTGACCAACATCAATCGGCAATCTACCGGTACAGCGAGGGGTCCCAAATTGGCCCTTGAGGGGGTCGTTAGGCCTGGACCGGCGACCGGCATCCTTGGCTAGACTTTTTCCATTCCGTCAGTCATTAACTACTACCGTGGAGACCACAGCTTGGCATCCTCCCAACGCCAGGAAGTTTTCAACTCCCCCCTCACCAACCAACTAGTCTATGATTTGAACTCATTGTACGAACTCTCCATTCTGCTCTGTAGGCCTTCATTTTTTCTACACTCGAGGACGTTTTTCATTTGTGTTCGAATTTAGGCAGTTTCCTTTTATTCACAGTCCCTATTATTAGGAGGGAGGAAATTGTTCAATCAACCGTAATAGTTCTGTCAACTCAAGTGTACATTGTTGCACGAGTTACATGTAGCCTAACAAAAGTTATGAGTCAGTCAGTCTCGATCATGCCTATTCTGGGTGCGTAATTCTGCAAAATGACAACACATTATTTTTCATTTGTGCGCTTACATAGAAGTTTTCTAGTATTCTTCTAATAGAAATTATCCTTACAATATTTTGGATAAATGTGATAGTACAGTAGCTAAGGGAAAAGGAAAAACGACTGTTAAAGGGTATGAAAAAGTAGAGATCAAAGTGACTAGAGTGTGGCGGTTACACCACTACATTACCTGATGTATTGTACCTAATTTTAATTTGTTGTCTGTTGTCAGTTAGCAACGTCCAAGAGCGATATATTCAATTCAAGAAAATTCTAGCTATGGGTTTTGGCAATTTCAAAGCTACATTAGAATATTGATTATACAGAGTGCCCCAGATAAATTGTAAACCCCTTCACCCCAAGGTTTTACCTCAAATTTACAACAAAAAATGTCCAGTAAACATGACTTTTTTTGAGTTTCGTTTTTGAGTAATATTAATGTATCGAAGTTTTCAAAGTATGCCTACTTTCTGTCAATAAATGCCTATAACTCAAAAACTGAATCTCGGATTAGTATGATGAAGCTATCATTAGAAACAAAAGAAAATCTTACAAAAGATCAATCTACTTTCAATCACATCAGTTACAATTTTGAAAGTTCAAAAACGTTTTTCAGAGGAATCAGGTAAAAATTTGTTTGTAATTTCAGCATGAAATTGGAAACCAACTTTTTGAACTTTGACCGCCGATAAAAATTATAAATGATGCGATTTGGCAATGAAAGTAAATTCATCTTTTGTAAAACCATGTTTTCTTCTCAATAGCTTCAGAATTGTCAGTTTTTGAGCTATATATCATTTTTGACAGGTAGTAGGCATATTTAGAAACTTCGATACATCAATGTTCTTTGAAAACGAAGCTAGAAAAATTGATGTAGAACCTTGGGTTGACGGGGTTTACACTTTATGCGGGACACTCTGTATATCTTACTTGTGAAAGGAACAAGATTGTAGCAAATATTATCGGAAAATATTGATATTCAGGAGTGGAGAAATGCAAGCAAGGACCAGGAATGATAAGTATGACAGGGAATGGCTATTTAAAAAAAAGATCTACGAGTAAGCAGACTGTAGGCAGAATATAACACCCAAATTCATCTGAGGAAATTGGAATGAAAAAGACGGCTGATTTAGATAAGGTGGAAAATTTTAATGCTGTCGAAAATAATGCTATTGTTGAGAATGATTATGTGAATAACCAAATTGATAAGATGGAGGATGTTGATGAGGGTAATACACCAAACATTAGAGAAAAATTTATTAGTAAACGACGAGATTGGAAAATAAAAGATTGGTTAGCCATAAGAATTATGACCTGATATCAAAATATTGAGTAGCTAAGAATGAAAATAATTATATGTATCAAAAAACTGGGATCGGACATACTATGAGTTTGGAAGAAAATATATCTATAACCTGTAACGAAATCAGAATAGACTTTCAATTTGTTTGTATTTTCTGTTCTGTTCCAAAGTTTGTGATGTAATGTTTTGAAGCAAGGTTTTATGATTCAGCGGCAAGTTAGTAATGTAATTTTGATATTATTTTTCTGTTCCATAAATTTATTATAGTTTTGTTGAATTTATGTCTTAGGGGGAAGTGATGTTATTTGAAAGACACAAATCATCGAAATTGGTGCAGCTGGTTGGCGAAATAGTGTTGAGTTGGAGATGAGACGTTTTACTGGAAAATGGTTGCTCGATGATTGGACGTGATTGAGTCATGATGAATTTAATGCAATTGATGTTGAAAAAATAAATCAATTTTCGAATGGTTTTTATTTACCTAACATATTAAAACAACATTATAGTACAATGATATCCAGAAACTTGTAACCGACTGAAAGATCTGTCCGCGCATAATTCACTAGGGAACAGCGAGACCTACTGAGGATTCAATTCCTTTTCTAACGTTTTCAAATGAGATGGGAAGAATAATGTATTGTGACCTACTCGTTAAAAGATGTAAACGCAGCGTGCCGTGTACTCTCCTCGTACAGTAGGACTCATTTGCTTTCATTGTCTCCGTATTGTGTTAAAAAGAGAAAAAGAATGAAAGATAGTGCGAGTAGAGAGGGAGAAAGAGTTAGCACATAGACATCGTCGGAGGGATGGAAGTTGATCGCTCTGGGGAGAAAAGAGAAATTTCGAAAAGGGAGGGTCCGTTTTTCCAGAATGAATGGTTGGCGTTTGCGGATGTGAAGTGCCAATGCCAGCCAGCTGTTTTCTATTACGTCACCCCTCACCCGCTACACAACACCCCCCTCGCGCAAACACACCCCTCACCAACCAAAAAATTCCAACTCTACCCTCATCAACAGCGTCAGAAACGCCGCTCTGTAACTTGACCGAAAACTTGGGACAACTGAATGCTTTCAACTTTTCTCGTCAGGAATTCTCTTCACATTTGCAAAGTTCTCCCTTGCTTTGTTTAAATCGCCCTCTCCTACGATCTACATGACCATTTAGGTCTTTATTGGAGGCTTGAAAGGAAATTAAGAAAACAACGTAGGGACTGTACTCGATTTCGTAAGTAAATTCTGTTTGTGCAAAAACTAGAGATCAGTTGAATATGTGCCTGGCAATAAATGAATGAATGAATTTAATTCAATCCTATACTTTGTACTACCAATAATACTATTCTAAGCCAAGCCTACAATCATCGATCATACCCGAGTAAAAGAGACCAGGACTCATCTGGTGACCAAGATAGGGAAGCTAACTACAGATCTAAGGAGAATTAATATCAAGTTTTTTAAACTGTTGAAGATTATTATTTTTCAATTATTAAACCTACAACATTAATATTATCAAGAAGCAATCTTTTTTAAACTTCAATGATTGGAGGTAGAACCTATCAGGGACCTGTTTTACAGCTAAGTACAAGCTATCAATATTAGTGATATCAATTACTTGCAATTATTGAAAAATATTGGGTAGTATGGATGACAATGGTACAAGATTGATTCCTAATTTATAAGAATGGTAATTCTTGTAAAATTTTATCAGTAGAATGTTCAATGATTATTTGAAAAAAGTTAATTCCCAAATAATTCGTGTTTTGCAGTTTGTTATGGAAGTAGCGTTAACATTTAAAATTCTTAAATTAATTCATCTGAAGCAGTGTTACTTGGCTGCTCCTAATTAACTTCGCAATAGGCAACATGTACTACATAAATGGCGTTGTGTAGAAGCTCCCACAAGTTCTAATTTTTTGTCGTTTGAGGTTGATCCTTTGTTTCAGTTTTTCCTGACTCCAGACCAAGACATACACGTATTCTCTACCAAAGGCTTTGTACTTACGGCAACTATGTAGTCTAGCATAGCAATCGTGCGGTTTGAAATAAAAACCTTGTGCTCAATCTGTTCGTGAGCACGTGATACGAGATCGGACGTGATGCGGTCACTGATGAGTCTCGTGGCCCATAATTAGTGGGCGACCCTTTGTTGGGCCGTGTACGCCTTGACCTTGACTATTGCCAAGGTGCGAAATTATCTCAAATTATACAAGATCCAACAATTACCTATAAAACAGTTGGTAAATAGTATATTGTTATCAAATTGTCCAAGAAATTGCTAAACAGGTGCCTGATTTGTAGCAATTTATTGTGTTGTTGATGACGTCTATTCAGTCACTTTTTTCAGAATATCTGCGGAATATACCATGCAACAACGAAATCTGAAAGGGATTATTAGAAATAGAAGATCAGTTTGGTGTTCTGTGATCAGTTCTTCTTCTTCATCTTATCAAACATCATTCACAAGCGAGCACCTTTGGAAATTTGTTGAAAATATATTCAGTGCTTCAGAATGAACCTCCTTGTCATTGAAATAGGAGATAGTGTTCGATTTTGTTGTGGGATTTAAATAATTCTGTGCCAATTATTATCTAGGGGATTGCTTTATTGATCAAAAGAAGATACACTTTTTTCATCATTGAACTCTGACATTGCTCAATAATTATTACTTCCACCTTCCACGTCTTCTGATTGGGATCCAATATCCTCACTACAATTGATCTTTGAAAATGGGTAATCCAATTTATTCATTTCTAGAATGTGAAGAGCAATATTATAAGATATTATAAGTGCAATATTATAAGATTGTGTTGTGCAATCATTGTACGAAAACCGTTATTTCTCTTTACTAGTTAGCTTTTCTTAACTAATTCAATCTCTTTCCTTATTCCTAACCATTGAATCATTTCCTGGATCAGATGTATAACAATGCATCATAGAGAAGTTAGAGGCAATCGAGCGCTTGTGGAAGTGAAATTTATACGGAATGGTGAGTTAAAAGAGAAAAAGGAGAAGATTAAAGGTGCTGAACAAAATTTTGTTGAAGAAACGAGTCAAAACATGACATGATTGATAGCAGATAATTGGAGAAAGCAGTAAAGTCAATACTGGAAACTCCACATGAGCAACTCCATAACTTCTTATAGAAGTGCAATTTTGAAAAAAATAAATTAGTTGCAATTGTGAGAACGGAGGAAGAGAGAAAGATAACGATTTCAGGTGTTTGTCAAAATTTCAGCAAAGAAAAGTAACGGAAAATTAAAAAGAAAGACACATTTTTAGAATAATTAGAGTCAGCCAGTCATTACTGAAAATTTCACATTGCCAGTACCCCGATAAGGCTTAAATTCCTTTACATCTTCAGCTTAATTATTGATACACTGAACACTTCATTTCACTCCGAAACTACTCCAATTAGCTTTTATGACGCAAATGCCATTTCAACATCTAGCTTTTGATTGAAAGAAGCTGATAAAGTATTTTTTTAGTTGTCAGTTTCATGAGTCCTAGTCGATACTTGGCCTAGATTGAAACGAGTCGAATGATTCGAATCGATAGTTGGTTGGGTTGGAGTGGTATTCGCTTCGCATCACTCATACGCTGTTTGAAAGCTTCTGATTGTGCACACTCTCAAAACACAAAAACGAGTGGTGTTGAAAGGCAATGAAGTGTGTTTGCGATGGCGATTGTTTGGCGAACGCTTTCCTTTGGACAGCTGCTGCTCAAATCAATCATCTGGAACACAACTCGACTCGATTACTCTGCTCTGCTCTGCTCCGTCGGTAATCGATTGATAAAACCAAACCTGTTCTAGCCAGAGCCAGACCAGTAGCAACAGAACTGCACAGGAAATATTAGTGGATAATAGGGAATTAACAAGACTGCATTGTCTATTCCAACCAATTGACAATATCCTATTGTTGGTATTAAAGTCACAGCTGTAGAATTTGATAAAAAAATTAGATCATAAATAAAATTAAAAATATTCCAATAAACAACGTCAATGCTGTTTAGAGAAATAACAACATCTTTTTCATGGTACAGTATCATCTTTGCAGGCGCGGTTCCTCCATTGGGACTCTTGGAGGCCGAACCCGTTTGTAAATCAACTGAAAAAGTTTTCATTTGATAAAACAATAATACCTTATAATTGTTAAAAGAGCAAAGAATTGTTAAAGATTTGTAATATTTGGTCTAGTTAAAAAAGTTCCTATAAGATGAGAACGTTGAAACATAATTCCGGTGGTTCGGAACCCACCTAAAACTGTAAGTCCAACTCATCAATCACCATCCAACCAACTCATTACCCACGCACAGGTATGTGGGCTTCATCCTGAAAAAAAAATAAAATAATAATAATAATGTTAGTAGCGCGAAACTGCCGGGCGCTAGGCAGAGAGTCCCTTTTCTCTGTGCAACAACCAGTACAACAACAAGCCAGTGCAACAACCGTACACAGCTGGAACAGTGCTGTGACGTCACTGAACTCTTCATTGGTTCGTCTCGGATTAAAAATTCATTTTTCGTCAGTTGGTTAAATTATAACACAATAATTGATTCAAATTCATATTCGATTATTAGAAAAATAAAAATTCTGCGTTTGAAGGTCGGTCAGTTTCATATTATTCTCAATTATATTGTGTTTGAGTAGAATTGGCACAATTGACAAAACACCAGAAGACGGGAAGCTTATCAAACAAGCATGTGATTGTGATGTGATTATGATTCGCAAATAACATAAGTGTAAGTATCATTTTTATAAGGCTTTATCACGGTAGTGTATTGTAATACCGGTATTATTTTTATCTTAAAATAAAAGGTCAGGCTTGTGTTTACTGAATAATTCGTATGAACAGTTCATCAATTGCAGAATGGATAGTACCAGTGTTGTCCTTTCCTATAATGGAAATACATCAAATGAAGTTACTGGTATCATAAAAAGAGAAATAATTAGCTTGGATCAAAGAGTGGATTACTTTGTTCAGCTCTCCTGAATTTTGATGTCCTCCGCTTGATTTGTTTTCCTTGCTTGTATAATTTTTGATGGAGGGGTCTGCTATTTTGGGTCGACTGAATTGAAATACGTCATTTTCATACAGCAGGTTGAATTTAATATTTTTTAATGAACCTCCGGTGCATAATATCTCTCAAACAGCTTGTTTGTGCTATTCCGTTCAAGTGAGTAGGTATATATGAATAAAACATTATTTGAACAGCCTCGTAATCGTTTAGAGTTATTCTCTCAAAGGATCAATTAAATAAAACTTGTGGAAAGGTAGAATAAAGGTAATATAGGTACTATAATATCCCCGGACCGCCTCTATATTGGGGGCCCCTGGAGCCCTTGACTGGGGGTCTATTCTGGACCCCTGGAGCCCTTCCAACCATCTTGACCATGAGCCGCTACTGCATCTTTGTGTTTCACCTAAATGACCTTCGATTCTAAAAAGTCGAAATTAGCCTAAAATTGTGAGCAATTTAAAATAATAAATGAAAAGAAAAAAGCATAAGAGATAGAAGTAAGATATTGACGTAATAAGAGTGGAAGAAGAAGAAGAAGAAGAGGAAGAAAAATAAAAAGAAGAAGAAGAAAAGAAGAAACAGGTGGAATTCAGGAGGAAGCTGGAAGAACGATATAAAAGAAGTAGAAGACGAGAAATATAAAGGAGGAAGAGAATAAAAGGGGAAAGAGAGGGGAAAAGGAGAAGAGAAAAGAAATAAAAGGAGAGAAAGAAGGATATTGAGGGGCAGGACAAAAAGTGGAGAAGTATTAGGAAGAGGAGGAGTATAAAAAAGAAGGAAATATATGTAAGGAGGAAAAAAAATGAGGGTCAAGTAGGGACCAATTAACAAATTTAATTGGCTGAACTTTTCTGAAATTAAATTGAATTAAACAATTTTTAAGTACGAGTTTATCAAAAAAGGCTTCGAGGACTGGTTGCAGACAATTAAAAAAAATATATATATAGGTAATAAAATGAGAACTTTGCGCCGTATTTAGATGGGAGGTATTGGAAAGAGAGATACGCTGATCATTTAAAAAACGCTTATTAAAGTATGCCAGTACTTGTAATAAAATATTCATACAAAATAAATAAATAAAATTAAAATAGGTAATACGTAATAGACGTCAATTTTATGGATAAACACATTTTTTACATAATATTAAAGAAATTAAAACAACTTTTATAACTGGCTTGCAAACTTTCTGCTCGTGGCGAATTGGCAGTTGTCCTTCAGCAAGCGATATTATTTACAAATGCACAACTCAAATGCTATCAGATAAATGAATGATATACGTAACATTAAGCTCGGACATGGAATTTGACTCGCATTAGCGCGTGCGTGCATTTTTATGGGAGTGGCAGATATCTATCATTTGCGCACAACATTGTTCCGATTATATTGCATACAATGGAAGGTGGCGATCACAAACAAACCTAGTAACTGTTATTTGCATATCAACGGTCTCGATGTCCGGAGGTTTCCATGCGAAAACAAAACCCAGTACAATTTCCTTTGCTAAGCTCTAATTGGACCACAAAAAGTTTTTTCCAGCTGCAGAGGTCTTTGCGTGTTTTGTGCATCAGACAGCTTTCCGATAGCTGTCGATATCGATGTATCGATATATCGACCATACATGACAGCACGCCTCGTTCTACTTTAACGTCAACAAACTCGTGCGATCGCATATCACTTCGACGATAACGATAACGGACGAACGTGCCGTAGTTAGTCCGAATACCGCCCCTCAAATTGCCCCAGCGTGTAAGTTTACTTTCGATTCCGCTTTATTTGCTCACAATTAGAAAAGCCTCGTTGTTTCACGTTGTAGCTCTGTTATTGCAAAGCGATTCACCGTACTGAGAATCAATGTACCTTCCTGAAGTTTGTTCATATTTCAACTCCCAGCTTGAACTAATCCTAACATGAGTAACACACTCTCATGGTGATGGATACGCTCTCATTGTTCGGTGACACAGGCTGCAGGAATAATGCTCACGCATGATAGTAGAAGATCATTCATTATTTGGTGCCAAATGTGGTAGATAAAACGAATAATATGATTATTCTTTCCAATTTAAAAAAAGTTTAAATTAATTTTTAAAGCATATTTTTTTTAGGGTAAATGAATCATATCCTATTCAGCTTTGTTGAGCCTCCTATCTGTTTCAAGCAAGATTAAATCACAAAAATTGCGAATTCGACAATAAAAAGAATTTTATTTCTCTTGTGCAAACAAACAATCTTGTACAGCTGAAATTATCTGCTAAACAATCCTACAGCTTTCAAAACTATCTGTTTCAAACAAGATTGAAGAGGCACAACCAGAAATCCGATAGCTGTAGGCCTACAGCATAGTAATAGATTACATTAAATGTACGGTAATCTAATTCTATGGCCAACAGTCCATTATCATTCATTTTCTCTTTTTGAATGCATGATACATTCCGTAAATATTGAGTAGTCTTGCGCACTTCATAGTCATATATGCAGTCAAACTCACAAATATATTTGTAACTTTGAATAAGTATTGATTCAGGAGTACCATATACATGTTGAATTTCAATAGCCTTACAAGAGCTTTTGACAAAAACAGATTTCTGCTCTGCAATTTCCAATTGAATGTCCATTTATAATTCTTATTAATTGGATTATTAATCTTGGACGGAAACCGAGAACAACAGAGTATCCTGTTGAAGAGTAACAAAAGGAGCCTTTATGGAAAAACCTTTAGTGCCAGGTAGCGTGGACCCGGCTGATTTCCTTCACCCCCCTTCTATAAAGATAAGTAGACTCTATGACGAACACTAAATAACTCAAGTAAAGTTCGCGAGCTCTTAATAATTGGCCTGTTACAATCTAGGCCCACGACATTCGCCATTTCTAACTCCGTGCTGTTCTCAAAAATAAATTAATAATGATAAAGAAACGACTTTCTTGAGAACGACCAATGTAAAAGTTCTATGTTTCGAAAATAAGATATTCAGCGCCTGCTATCGTTGGCATTTTAAAAAGTGATGTTGCACGCTTGGGCTACTGCATACAATATTCTTAGGAGCTATGCTTTGGGGTATAATTTGGCCCCAAGAAAGTTTCGCAGCGAGTTAAGTTCGATAAAAGCGGGGATCAATATCGGCTGACAGTTTTGGAATACGAGAGCGTACTGCCTGCAATAGTTGTCTCTCTCCGATCCAGGGCCAATTGAATAGACAGCCTAGCTGTCGGCAGCAGTTGGAGCGCTGCGTTGAAGAAAATTACAATATTCATGACGCAGGCTAGTCTGTCGCCTGCTGAAATTAGGGCCATTGTCTACTTTGTCTTGTCTAATTATATTCAGAAAGACAGCCTGCAGAGCCGCTAAGTTCACTTCGTTTGTTCTTCACTGCCTATTAACATTTAAACGTACTGCGCTCAGCTCTACCCCTTCCCTACCCCTCGACAATTTCTCGGTTCAAACCCCCCTTCGGTCTCATTCCCTTCCACAACTGAACTAGCACTGAAACAAAACATCGCAACTTTTTACTCCGAGTGAGCAGGAATGTTCTTTAACCATCACGAACGTTTCTGGCCGAAGCACATTGTTCGCGATTATTCGTAAGTTATGAGCACCTGACACTTTTTATCCGAATTTTTGGTGCAGATGTATGATCTGCATTAATAATACAGGCATTTTTTGTCCTGTCCTGAAAAGATTTTCTAAAGAGCGGTTGCTTTGCATTGTTATGGTAACATTAGTTCTTCTAACGGACCACAGAAGGTTCTGATAGAAGCTAGGGAAATAGCAAGTATATTGAAATTATTAAGAGATAAAGTAAATATAAAAATGTATAGAAAGTATAGAGCTTATCTATTCTATTTCTAAAAAAATAAGATAAAATTGTCACAACCACAGTTATTAGAAATAGTGAGCTACTAGTTTCGGTTGTTATACCATTATCAATTTCAAACAAACTAAAACTAAACTACAGAGTAGCTTAATCTATATAAATAAAATTAGAGTTTTGTCTGTACATTTATCAGAATTGTATATTTTTTGGTTATTTTTACGTTTTATATATTAAATAAGCCGAAAATAGTCTTATCTCACTTTCTGTCTGTCTGTCTGTCTGTCTGTCTGTCTGTCTGTCTGTCTGTCTGTCTGTCTGTCCGTCTGTCTGTCTGTCTGTCTGTCTGTCTGTCACGGCCGCAAAGGTATTTTTCGCGGCCTTCTCCTCAAAAACGAGAGCATCGATCGGGATTTTAGTTATTGAACAGTATTGAAAACATTATTGACAATGTCTTTAGCTATAAAAAACTAAATTAACTTTTTTTCAACAGAGTAATAAACGTTTAAAAACCAAGTACTGTGCGATTTTGGATACATTTTACGCGGCCTTCTCCTCAAAAACGAGAGCATCGATCGGGATTTTAGTTATTGAACAGTATTGAAAACATTATTGACAATGTCTTTAGCTATAAAAAACTAAATTAACTTTTTTTTCAACAGAATAATAAACGTTTAAAAACCAAGTATTGTGTGATTTTGGATACATTTCTTCCAAGTTTTATTACCACATAAGAATAAGAACAAATCACGTAATTTATCATGATATATCAATCAGCTGTTCTCAAATATAAATGGTGGGCCCTTCGCGGCGTTATTTACGCTGTCTACAGACTTGTGTAGTCGGAGCATTGCAGTCTTTTAGGAAACATATGTCTGGTGAATCAAAGCTCATCTTATGTTTTATCAATTATTTCTTTGTTGAAAAAAAACAAAATTTTCTAATTTGAATTTATCAAAACAAAAATTAACATTTTAGGAAGGTGCGGTTTGTGCCAGGCTCTTGGGAATTCGCCAGGTAGCACTATTATTACCATGTAAGAAAAAATCCCGTAATTTATCATGATATATCAATCAGCTGTTCTCAAAAAATATTCTCTCCGATACCTGTTACTGAATTGTTTACGTTCTAAGTTGTTTACGTACTAAGTTGTTCACACAATACAGTTTTTGTGAGGTACAGTAAATTTGCTGTATCAGTTATTTTGCAGTGCTTTCGTTTGCATGTACATTTCATATTGTATGTTCACACAATACTGTTTCAACTGGATCCAGTAAAAAAGCTGTTGTAGCCGATTTCTACATTTGGTTTTGTCTTCGAAAACTGTATCGCTAAAATCAGCTGTACCGCAAAATAACTATCCGTATCCGGTGGCACATGTATTGTACCGGTAATGGATATGTTCAAACGATACGCTTATTATGCTGGAAGCAGTCTTCAGATCGTCAGCAATGATCTTCTTCATTGATATTCTTCAGCATTGATCTTCTTATTAGTGAATTCCAGTGTCCAGAAGTGGAAGATATTAATTGCGAAAATTTAATTTCTCTAATATATGAGAGACCCGCCTTGTGGGACAAGACTTAAGATTAATATAAAAATAAAGAGAGAAAAATGTGTGGAATATTGAAACCAGAATTTGTGTACTTTGATCAAAATTTAAGAGAAACCTTCAGTAAGAAACTTATTTAAAAAAATCTTACACAAATAAAAAAAATCCTGAACTGGAATAAATAAAACTGAACTGGAAGCGCAATGGAAGAAGGAGGAGAGCACAGCAATAAGCAGCAAAGCCGGACCGTGCGTACATCACAGTACAGTTGACGCCGTACAGTAAAAAAACCGTACCGCAAAAAAACTGTATTGTCTGAACGGGGCCTAAGCTGCTAACAACTTCATGATCGTTGCTATCAAAAAAGCCGAAACATATTTAGTCTTATTTCTAAACATAATCCGTACGAAGGACGGGCACAATAGCTAGTATATACTAAACATGGGATGATACTATTGGCTAAGCGAGAAAGAGGCTGACCTTCATTGAAGGTTGTAATTGGCTGAAGGCCATAACAATACGGATACCTTCCACAATATCACCTTCGCCAATACAAAGAAAGTATTCTATTTCTATTATTTTTTCGCCGAAAATATAGTCATGTTTCACAACAGAGGTTCCATCTTAAAACATACTATATTCGCGGAGTAATGTAGGCAGCAGGCTACTCACTGATTAACATAGTTGTCTCGACTAGAGTTTGCACTTTGCACTTCTAGCAGGCTGATACCTCTGATGTAGACCACATATTGCAAAGACTAAATAAGTGAAACAGAAAATGAAAACTGAATTGGATTCGAGTGGTAGTTTTCCTGATCATTTAAAACCCTTTAATTACCAAAGAAAAAGAGCAATAAGTTACGTCTAGGAAAATACCATTTTGTATAATTAATAAGCACTTTTTTATTTAAAAGCATATATCTCCTATCTCCTATCTCATATCATTGTCTTTATCTGTAAGTAGAATGATTTACATATTTGGCTAAATAGTCAATAAGCACTTATTAGTTCATTCTAAAATTCATTCCGACATTCGCCTAATCAGTACACGGTAGCCAAAACGATTTAGTTTGCTCATTATCACTCTCATCTCTAGAACTACCTAGAAAAAAGGTAACAATATCTGAAAATTAGATATTAGATCTAGAATATTTTCCCAACAATTTGAATGTTACGATTCATTAGAATGATTTCAAGATTTATTATTTGTCATTTAGTTGGGAATATTTGATTCAACTTTTTCTAACGTTTTTGCAGGTAAGCTTCATGATATCCTGCTACCTCATATCATTGTCTTCATCTGTAAGTAAAATAAGTTCTTTCAACTTTCATTTTTGAACCGTGTTTTATGAGTCTCATTCAATCATTAAGTTAAGTGTGCTATATTCATTCAGCTTACCTATTGGGGTTTTTATACAGACTATGATTTTCGAGTACAAGACATTAATTTGTTATGTTTGTTTGCAAAACAAAGAATGTTTCCTCTATAAGACTTTGAAAAGATCTTCCTTCATCAATATTTGAAGAAATACAGACATAGAAATAGTCTCTATACATTATTTATCATATATCGTCTAATATCTACTGCGTAGTGCGTACAAGCTTTGCCTGGTATCATTCTCATAAACGTTAGTCAGGTTACAGATAAGTGAATCAGTCAGGTGTATTTTTTTCTGAGAAAGCGAAACTTCTCTGTATAATTTTTATTTTTTGAATCCATGAGGTGACATAAAACTGTGATTGTTTACTAAAAAAACTGTGAGATAGAACCTGTGCCTCTATCCCTCTCAATTTCTATTGAATGTGGGTAGAATGCAGTAGAATCCTCCATCATGATCATTCATGAAACAACTGTTATCCTCCTACACAATAAATTATTTGGAAATTTCAAATATGCCAGGTATATCGTATCCTATCTGAACTAACTGTATCCTTTGAAAATTCAAAGTATTTTTTTAAGCTTAACAGCGGGTATTATTGATCCATCTAAAGCAGGGGTCTCCAAACTACGGTCCGCGGTTTTGTCATTTGATATTATTTTCTACTGAAAATTCCACTTCTTTACAACATTTCACTTGCAATTAGTGAAAGAAAACCTTAAAAACCTGAAAAAATCACATAATAGTGAAAAATCACCCCAGAGTTCATAAATCAGGGTTTATTATATCTAAACACACAAGAATAACAAGTTAAAAGTAACCTTGCAAATTCGGTTTACTTTGACCAATAAAACTCGATTTTATGAATTTTTCTCGGCTATTGGTTAATTCTCAAAATAGGATCTTATTTTTTAAAAAGGATTCCCAACAAGTTTAGTTTAACAACTATATCGTTCAATCAACAAATGACCAAGATGATTCACTAAAAACTTGAAAGGCCCTGCTTTTATAGCCATTTTTATGTATATTATTGTGAAATACCAGAATAATTACGGCAATAACAGAGTTGTAACATGTTTTATCCAATATTTCAGCTTTTTTTTAAAAATAAATCCTATTAAATTCACCACTTAAAAGAAGGCAATGGAGATTAATGATTGAGTAAATTGATAGGGATAGCTGCCAATTTTAGTCATCTTTATTCTTGTAATCTTTGCCATCTTTGATGAAGGAATAATTTTTTCAATTCAATTTACATTTTATTTATTTATTTTCAAAAAACGATGTACGGTACAAATTTTTCTAAAAATTACTCTTCTAATAAGGAGCAAGTCCTTACTCATAGGTGGAGGAGGAGGTGGAGGTAGATGATGAAGAGGTATTGGTGAAGTAAGAGGAGGGGAGAATTCCTCCTAAAACACTCTATAGATAGTAGAAAATGAAAACGGTTCTGGCTCTCGGAACCTTCTGGGGTAATTACTTTGGCCCGAATGCTAAAAAGTTTGGAGCCTCCTCATCTAGAGAATTGAATACTAAGATTCAATTTAGGTTTTGATTAAGATTAATACAGTAGTATATAGTTCAAAATCTAGGCCATTGCACATTTATATCGTAATTGATAATTAGATAAACATTTCTCCCATCATCAGCTACTCCATTTCTCCTTAACAATGTTCAAACTTCGAATTTGTGCAATAGCACACGAAAACATTAAAACTTTTGTTCAAAACTATTACTTTTGATGAATTGTTCACAAAAACCATTTTAAAGGAAACGTTCAATTAAAAAAGGCATGAAATTGGGGTTGAAAAACTTTTACTAGTATGCTAGGTGGTTCATCCACACAATAAAAAATCTCATACAGGCTTTGGCAAAATGCTCAAAGCTGAGAGACATAAGTGTTCATATTATCCAAGAGCTTTTATCCGATGATTTAAACATCATTTTAGGAAATAAATAATTAATTAGATCATAGTTACGTACACATAGATCAGCTAAATATTTCAAACTGTATAGAAACTGGTAAGATATCTACAATAATTGAAAAAAAAAATTATGTACACATAGACAGCTTGTGGATGACACCAAAGAAATATTCAATTACAGTATATTATGATAAATACAGTACATGCTGCACAATACAATATTTCTAGGTACTTGCATTTTCTAGGCGCAGATATGCAAATTGCAAAACAGCAGAAGATTTGTGCGCTATCTTTTGAAAAATTGCGGCACAGTAAAGTAGGTTGTTGTATGTGACTACAATACTTGTAGTGTAACCACACTAGAAAATACTGCCGATACTGAACTTCTCATAGAAATGTTAACTACTGAACTAGACACTGCATAATCGCTGGTTGAGGTTTATTGTTTATCTGTGAATTCATGATTTTTAAACAGTAGAAAATGTATGAACAGAACAACGTGGACAGAAGAATATGTCTCTATAAGAACATCTTATGTGTGTCCTAGATAAGTCCTAGGAATAATTACAAAGTAGCTTCTGCATTTCTGTTCTGTTCTCGATAGAAATAAAGAACTGTTCGAATAGACTTCTGCTACGGAACATTCAGTCTGTGAGCTCATTGAGTTCTTTGTAGAGATCTCAGGTAAGATGGAATGATAAAGAAAGCAGACGTTCTCATCTGTACTGTTCAAAAAAGGCAGCGGATATTGGACAGACATTGTTTGTCAAGTGAAGCCTGACCTTGCTATGGAGTTACAAGAAATAGCTCCACTAGAAAAGCTGAGTAGTCGTGCAAGGGCTATATTGGTCAAGCGTGCTCTCCATGAAGATTGATGAACATTGTAGACTCCATTGCTTCATGCTCAGTTAAGTGGAATTAACGATCAATCCAGTGGAAAAGGTTATTCTACAATTACATTCCAACGCTAATAAACAAGAGCAATGATAAATGATTGAATTAAATGATTGTTACGCAGTAACTTCAGACTTGTTTATGTCTCAATATCCGGAAGGCTGTCGAAATGGATTATTGTCCAAGCTGCCCAAACCTTAGTGAATTTATTGAGAATAAATCATCATACACATTATCAAAAAGTTTCATCAGTCTTATACACTCCAATTTATAATTGAAATGTTCTGTCTGAAATTTGAATTCCCATTTTTCAAATTATTCGATTTTGATTACAACGTTAACTTGATTTAGTGATTGATTTTTTCCGAGCATTTAGGAAATTGGTTTGATGAAAGAACAATGTTTTTTCTTCCAAACAGAACACGCATTATTAGCATCCTTTGTCTATTACAATTAGTATTATCGGTTTCTTCTTTATTTATAAGGTGCACTATGCTGCCATAACAAGGCAAACAAGAGTAATAAATAAACTTTTCATGTGAATTTAACGACTTGCAGTCAAATATGTGAAGCATTTTTAATCAACCATATGAAGACATATATAAACACATATTTGACTGCAAGTCGTCACATGAAAAGTAAATTTTAACAACGCAGTTCGTCATGGAACAAGAAATCCAGGAATTTAATAAATAAAGATTTCAACAAGGCTACGAAACCATGCTTGAGATTTAGCTAAACTTTAGTGGTTCGATATTAGGTTTAGGTAAATCTATTAGGTGTATATTATAAACACATATGAAGTCACATATAAAAGTATTGCATTATCAAATTATCCATCAAATTTACAAAGTGAAAAATATTTACAACAAATTCAAATTGTACCCATTATGTACATGACATTCCAATCATGGTAGCTAGATAAAGTATGTAGCTTTAGTTTTTAGCTACCATGCTTTGCAGTTCAAAGAAATGTTCTAATTGAAAGCACAAAATACTTTATTCCATAACCTACAACTTGGAACTAGATACTGACCGCAGCTACAGGGCTACAGGGCAGCTACTACTGTGCTGTGTGCTTCCAACTACACTCATCTTCTACCTTATTTGATTTTTTAGCTTCTTTTCTAATCTTCTTAAGTACAGATGATGCTAAAATTATGGTAGATAAGATAAACATTATAGATAATACAGATGTATTATTACAACATCTGTTTTATCTATTAATTTTATTCCTATTTCCAAACATTTTTAATCAATGCTCTCGTTTTTGGAAGGGATAGAAACAGACATGACTTTTTTGTTCACTCTTTTGAATATTAAAAACTAGAACGCGTGCTGACTGAATGGGGAGGTCTTGTACCGAACTGAGGCAGACAAATGACGCTGATTCGTTTGGAAGGATATATCATGCTGAAATCCGTGTGGCTCAATTAATTTGGCAGACTTTCTGTGTACTGTTGGGGTGTATTTGCCGTTTGAGCACAAGCAGACAGGGATTAGTACGTTGTATCCTACGTGAGGCAGCGGAGGGGGAGGAGGAGGAGGATGATGAGAGTAAGGGGTAGAAGGGATGAAATGTCCCTTCCGAATAATATCCCTTTATGCCCTTAGGATGAATGTATACAGCGGCGAAGTTTCCCGCAAGCACACGCGCCATCTCTAAACACCCACAAAGACATTGAAGTGATGTTTGAAGACTGCCGTCAACTTGTAGGCTCACTAGAACATTCTGCCAGTGATCATTGGGGTTTACGGCGTGTCTTTTCAGAAGCAGGGTTCAGTAATAAGGGCTTCAATGAAATTGATGCTGAGAATCTCTTGCATTTATTAAAAATTCAATAGTCCTATGCCTTCCATCATTTCCGTGTCAAATAGACTTTGGTTAGATAAGATTTCAAACATTAAGTTATAAGATCAATAGAAATTGTTTTCTCTTTGATTACGTATTTCAAGAATATCGACTAAATGTTTTAGAATCAAATATTAAGAAAATGAAAATTCCAAGGGAGATTTTTCAAGATAGTACTCATAACTATAATACAAAATGAAATATTTATTGTTCCTTTACAAATACAGCAGATACAAAACATCCAAGCAGTACAATAATTGAAAGTAGTACTAGTAATAATTGATTGTTGATTGCAAATTATTCTATATTATATGCGTGTAGAAGAAAACATTACAGCCCGTTGTGTGACATAATATGATTATTATTCCATGAAAGGGCGGAGAGATGACGCAACGTTTTGTTTCGCACTCAACATTCAGTTATTACATTATGACACAACGCGTTTGCCCTACTTTCAACACTTGAATCATAGTTGAAATAAGATTTTAATGTGTTACAATCAAATTAATGTTTAATAAAGTTTACAATGTTGTCTTTATTTTTTCATCAATGATATTTTAATAAGTATTTGTTTGGGTTATGCTTCCATTCAAATGCATAAATGGTGATCATTTCCACGTTCCTATACAGTTTTTATTGTCTCCTACTTTTTAAATTGAAATCACAGAGTATAACTGTGGTATCTCATAGAATGATTCATTTCAATGAGGTTTATGCTTGTGCCTTATGGGGATGTGACATGCTTCATAGCCTACCATGCTCAAATCCTACTAAACGTCCGCATTTCAAACGATTTGCATGGGCTAGAATCTTAATTGAAAAATACGCAATTGTGTCATGAGAGTAATGTCAAAATCAGTAATATTATTCTAAGCGTTCTTCAGTAATATAATCAAATACAACACAGCTTGGATAAATGGATGGAATGATTCATACCCGGCGGGGAGTCACCCTAACCAAGGGCGAGAATGCTAGGCTATTGCTATTCCAGGAAGTTCAATAACTAAACTAATCTACTACTGGAGAGTTAATAGCAATATGATGTTACATTGTAGCGGAGACATACGATAACTACTATAGTTTTGATTTGGATGACGTTGATTGAGACTGGAAAGTGACAGGAACTTAGTTTCAAGACAGGCTTAGGTCAACTGTCCGGTAGAAATCAAAATAAGTGGAATTCGGTGTATTGGAAAGTGTTCTCTTCCGTCACACTCCGAGGCGTTGAAATGTTTTTTATAGCTATTTATTTTCATCCAAATTAATAGTCTTACCCATCCTCTGCAGAATTTAGAGGTCACACACATCTCCGCCAATTTTAACTTTGTCTCTGTTTTGTTTTGCATACTCATGTATTGTGTTTTTATCATTGTAGTAGCCTGCTGTTCAACGATCGTCTTTGATGCACCTTCTATTCAAGTATCCATGTAGCTGTGCATGCAGCACTAATGTTAATACATTACAACCACAATGCTTTATTTCAAGAGAATCATTCACATTACACGAAATGTAAACTTTGGATGGTTAATATGCTTAATTCACGCAAACGGAGCATCAATATTTCTTTTTCATATTTCTACATACAGGACGAGGAATTTACTACGGATCTTCTAAGACTTTCGATTGATTCCCAGCTTGGTTTTAACATTTTCCCCATCACTTAATCACATTATTAGCTGTGAGTTGAAAAAAAATCTATATTTGATAGAAATTTTTCTTACCATGTTTCTTTCTTCCTTCCAACCTTGATTTATCACCAGTGATTTGTGCTTCTTGTGATCCTAGTCTAGTTTCTTATTTTACTTATTTTATCAGGATCCACTCAATACTGTATATAACCTACAGGACAAGTCTTATTAAAGTATATTCTATCCTAGTGTCTCAAAACTTGTAACGGCTGATTGCAAATTCAGTAATATAATGAGAGTAAATAGTTATTAATTTTATTAGAAAGCTTATATTTAAATACAGTAATGTAGGAGAGCACTTTGTTGGAGTGGATTTGAGCATTATCTTTCTCAAATTCAGTTCGGTAAGCATAACCAGTTTTATTTAGCATGGAGCCATAATTTAATAAAAGATTTTGGACGTTGAGAGGAACAGATTTTCAAGAATTGGCTCCGTATAACCATAGACCATTCATCCACTTGAATGGTTGGTCTATGATATAAATGAATAGAGGAAATAAGCATGCGTTGCATGAATCGACAATCCTTGAACATTGTTGAACAGCTGACTGTGTATGTACAATGAAAAAGAGAACGGAGAAATAGCTTCCAGGATGGAAAAACGTCGACCTCGAGAATATTCAATTTGAACAGAATACAGATAGCGCACAAATCGGGGAAGTGCGAGTTTGTAGATGTGGTATTTTGAAGAGGAGGATGATAAAGAAGAAAGAGTGAAAATGTGCTCTAGGAAGTATCAGTAGGGTGCGTGAAAGAAAATGGAAACATCTCTTTTTAATCGAGTTTCAGTCTGAGAACACGCCACCGAAGTGCCACGAAATAACAGAAACAGACTGGAGAAGAATGTTGAGTCTGGAATCCTATTGAAAAACACATTGTTCTCTACACTTTTTTGGCTCGGCATCCGTGTGTAGTCAAGATTCACGTGTTTATCTCTTTAATAAATTATGGAGCCTTATCGTAATGCTATCTGGCGTGTAGTGTTTTTTATTGCTCGAAGCGCGCATGTAAGACCTTGGGCTGACGGTATTTCACAACATTATTCAGAGAACTTTATGCAGAATATCTGGCTTGTATGTGTGCAGACTAGTGCGAAATTAAATGGATTAGGATATCTCTTGTGCACCATAGCAAATAGGATTCTAGCTTCAAGTGACTATGATAATTGTGATAGCCGCGAGCCGTAGCAGGTATCTGTTCAATCAGAGAGATAAGCTGCGTTCTCGTAGGTCCTGTTCGTAACGGTGACCGATTAGATTGGCCAGCAAAAAGACACTGTTCTCTGCTGTAAAATCACTTCCCGGTGGTTCGGAACCCACCTAAAACTGTAGGTCCAACTCATCAATCACCATCATCCAACTCATAAAAAAAAAATTCTTATTCATGTGGGCTCACCTAACTTGAAAAACCGTAACTTTTACTGTATTGAAAATAACAAATTTTAAATATGCACTCCAAAATATCTGGCCTGATACGATTGTCGAACAAGTGCACTGATATCTTTCGGCAAAGCAAGGGGACAAGTTTGTTTCACACGTATGACTGGGAAAGCTGTTCTGAATTAAAGAATTTAACTTTTTCAAGATAATTCTTTGGCTCCATTCTTGTTCAGTGTGATACCAGCATAACTTGAACGTACTTAAAAAGCATGTATTTAATTAATGGGGAGAGTATTGTACTTGTGATCTTATTTGAATCAAATCTCATTTAAAGATTCCAACAAAATTATTATTGTTATTATTATTTTCCTTTTCATTGACATGGGGACCGCACCAGAGACTTGGAGATCTCACCCATTGCTCCAATCACAACTGGTACCACCGTGACCTCTTTCGGTTCCCAGATCTCCTTCACTTGGTCTGCCGAAGCCGCATATTTTGAAATTTTATTGGTATTCTTATTTACCATGTTGGAGGCCAGTGGAATTGTAACATCTATGAGAAAAGTTGTATCATTCTTTTTCTCTTCGACAATGTCTGGTCTGTTGTGATCTACTGGCCTGTCTGTCAGGATAGTTCGATCATAATATAATCTGCATACATTATTCTCGATGACAGATTCTGGAACATACCGATAATAAGGCACTGCTGCTTCCAGAAGACCTCGTGTGAGTGCTATCTGCTGGTGTAGGATCTTACACACATTATTATTATTATTTTTGAATGAAATATATATCTCCATTTTACTGGGTAAGAGGGTGGCATTGGCTAATTTAGCAAAATGACATCCTTTCTATTTTGGAGTATTTAAAAAGGTCCTTACTAGTGATGTTGTGCACAATATGATAGCTTTATGCATTAAATTTTGCACCCACACAGGCAGTCTCAACTTTTTCATACTCTCAGGCAGCACTTTTGGTATTACACCTGTAGCTGATATTATCAAATACATAATTGCCACTTTCTCTTGCCTCCACAAGTCTTTTATCTCCTCTGCTAAAGGCAGATATTTGAGCAGTTTCTCATCACTTTATTGTTTTATATTGTGTGAGTTTGGTATGCCTATGTTTATTAGAAATTTGGTTGTTAATTAATATGATATCTGGTTATGATTATTATGATTTTTTCTTATAAATATATATATATCTTGTTCAGAGATTATCGATTGTTTCAGGTTTGTTAGGCAGTACAGTATATGCATGATCCATGACATTAGAATGACCTATAAAGCTTCATAGCTGTAAAACTTGTGCTTTATTGTTACTCATGTTAGTATTTTTCCCTCCTTGAAAAAAGAGTGATTTTCAAATCTTTATTAGATTCAATATAATTTATTTACATAAAATTATCCAAAGAAATATGAAAGTTTGTTTTAATGATTACAGTTGAAAAATCTTGAATCTAAGATTTACAGCGATCAATTCCGATTTTAATATTGTAACATTATCTTTATTGCTGTTCTCAATATACATTGAAACCTTTTTCCTTTTTTTGAAGATGAAAACAAATGATCGGAAAACAAAATTTTCAGAGGGAAAATTTAAAATGAAATATGAACGTGAATGTTACAAGATATGATTTAATAAAGCTCCATGTCTTGATGAAAACCTGGGAACGAGCGCAATAACCGCAAGCGGTGCTGATACGTCAAAATGCAATTGAGAGGGATCTATTCCCGTGGGATAACTGGGAAGTATCAAACTTAACGATCATCTTAAAAATGAGTTGTTTCAAGATCGGGTTACTCTCATACAGGCTTCCAAATAAGAGAAATTTGATACACGTTGTTATGAGGAAGGCCTGTCATTCACTGGTGTGAATGAACTGATCTTAGGATATTGATACTAGCAGGGAATTACTACGAACATTGACAACGGCTATAATAATTATGCACTGTTGACAGTAATCGTTTGCCAGAAACCAAATTTATGCGATTTTTGGTCTTGCAACTGAAATTAAAACAGTGAATCATTTTACAGTAGGTTTACAAATCTTATCTATATCAATTATTTTTTATAAATTGTATCATTGAAATTATAAATCTTCTTCATCTATTTTTCGACTGTTCTGCGTTGCAAACTTTCATGTCAATTTACATGGCTGTTGCAAAGAATGATCAACATAAGCAGACTTCCATGTAGCACTGATTGCCTATGTTGGTGCCTGTAACCATAATGCATTATAGTGTACATCACTGCTGTACAGTTCTAGTTGACTAAGTTCAAAGTTCAAATGCTTTCATGAACTGAGTACATGAGAGGTGATATGATACTTCTTCGATTACTGAACAAAAGTTATCAGACCTTGATAACTTTGCTCAGGTGCGACATGATAATTATGGCACCTGACCTCAATTTTATTATTTTTTTATAATCACTCGATTTTATTATTTTTTTATCATACTTATATTGTAATAAGTTGAATAATTTGAGTCACGATTAAATTCGCGGCCGGGAACCGCGAACTTTTTCACTTTCAATCCTGAAAAATATGTATCAATGTTACAATAGAAGCAATTTTAACTTTAAAATATTTAGAACTTATAAGTGGAATTGAATTCATCGCAAAGAAAGGAACATTTCTTATTTTTTTAATCAACCTAGAAGTTGCCTTGCCCGTGATGAACAATAAAAACAGCAATCTCATATCAAGGAAGATCTAGTTGGAGGCTCAAGCCACAGCTAACGTCGCCTCATCGGTTGATTATTTATTGTGGTTATTAGGATGGGTTGGGACCTCAGCCTGTATTATCATCAGCAGGAGGGGGCGTAAGATTAATACAATCAAGATAGCCTGGTGTGTAATTATGTTCATGGCTTGCATTACAAGCCACAGTATGGCCTCTGGCGCTTGATGTATAATGAGTTGCCGCCTGTTACCTCAGTTATGTTATGTTGCAGCAGGCAGGCCTTTCACAATGCATTGGCAAAGGGGCTGTGCAGTGTGCAGTATGGTCTCCCAATCAATCACTGCATTCCCAGCTTGCTCCTGCCAGGTTGTCGTTCATGCCTCAGGCTATCACATAGTTGTTTCAAATTCAGTTAGCAGTATCAATATGATGAGCTATCTAAAGTCCACGTTTCGACTTTTCCGTTTGAAATAAATCTAACTTGATATTGTTCCCTTAATATCTCCTATGTTATGGAGATCCGGAAAACACGTTAAGCTTGTCTGTCCCGGCTGCCAAGAAATAGTCGAATAGAATGCTGCCAAGAAATAATAGAATAGAACTAATTCAGTGGATATCTACCACACAAAAAAACATCAAAAGCGCAGAAAAGATCTCCTGGATCAGCTTAATCCAAAATTTTGACGACAGGCAGAAGTTGGACTTTATATTAAAGACCAGAAAAAGACAGTCTTTCCACTGAGGTTGATTTGGGAAGTAATGGATGCTGATAATAATACTTCTTCTCATCTAAAATCACTCTATAAACGTTATTATGGGTGTAGTTATCATAATTATAAGTTATGTAATTTATAACTGGGTTGAACAAATTTGATAAAATGAAAGTCCTTATATACTAAACACGGTAGCTATCCATTATTTTTTTCTCTTTTCACTTCTGACATTATTATTTCTACTTTTATTATTATTACTACTATTTTTATTATTTTCCCTCCGTACAATAAATTAATCTATTCCTCCATTTTTCTAATAGTGATTATTATTATGATTGTTTATTGAATATCAATAAAATAGAAAGGCAACCGCGAATTTTTAGTAGGCTATATAATAGAATAAGGATAAATGAAGTTGATGGTTCGTCTATGAATTTCTTAGTGATTCCACTAGAATTGTAAATGGGGCAATAAGGATGGTTTATTTAGTAAATAATTCACTTGTCCAGATTATCAGTATTTCACTGCAACAAGAGAAAGCTTCTTCCTTGAAAATTCCTGATGAAGCCTAAACTACTGTATTATAAAATGACCTAAATTGGAAATTTAATTCTTCAATTTTATTAATTTAAGCGTATTTAAATTCATTTTATTCTATATAATTTTATGTTATCGATTGACTTTTATTGTTATTAACAAAGAAAAATGATTCCAGTAAAATATCAGTTTACGCCCAAATGACTTTTATTACAAATGTTTATTGATTATGAAAAGGCGAAAATCAAATGAATTTTAAAATTTTAATGATTTTTGAAGTTTTATTACTGATTTTTTTAAATCAATTTTATCAATCTAGTGAATTTCAAATTAATTTGTGAATTTTGAATCAAGTAATTTCAATTTCAAATAAAGTAACAAATTTTTATGTTTTATTTATTTGATTGAATTTCATTTTTAGTTCAAGTATTCCAATCTTAAGATATTGATTTAGGAATATTTTTAAATAATCAATGAGTAGCTGCTGTCAAGAGCTGTTTCAATGGATTTTAATTGAGCAGTTTTTATCAGGATAGTTACGAACGTTTTTCATTTCCACTGAAGCTAAAGATTCGTCCTAACCAGGATTTGAAAGAAGCTGAAATTATTTTTTGAACTATCTACTCAGCCTAGGACTCATCTACTTCTTGACATCCTGAGAGTAATTCAATATTCATCTATTGTTTTTCGAAGATGTCTTTCAGATGCCATATCGAAGCCAGTGCGCATATGAACATTTGCTTCGCGTTGTACCACTTCTAAGTTTCTTATTTCAAGGAAGGTTAGAATGCTCAGAGTGCAAAGTGCATTTATTTGAATTTTTCAATTTACGCTATAAATTTGTAAACAGAGAATACGAGATGAAATGAATGTTTCAAGAAGTTTTGGGGGAATAATTCTTCATTGTGGGGGAAATCTAACTTCTTGTTGGGGTCGCAAAATTGTCAAAAGCGTGAATCCTCTGTTGACTAAATAATGTCTGACAAAATTTCAAGTTACACTTATTCAAAATGGAAATCTGAGACGAAATTCAATGGCGGATAACGAGAGCTCTATTGACATTTTATGCACGATAACAACTGCTTCATCCTTACAAGGTGATTGTAACGCGGTTTGACTTCTAAAGAACGTCGATAAGGTGTAGCAAGGCAACAACGCTAAGAGAATAAAAGCTGTTATATATTCCTTCGGTTAACCTTATTCATTTCTCTTTCTCAATCTATCCTTCTCTTTCAAAAGGCTCACTGCACTCTAATCCCTTCTTGCTTTTTCTCTTTACCACTCCCCCTCTCACACCTTGCTCTCCTCTTTCCTTGCTTTCTCTCACCCTCCTTACGCACTTTGTGCCTATGGAGCCTTCCTGCACGACTATCTGGATGAAGAATTTTATTGCATCCGAAGTTTTACATCCGCCCACTACGTGATTTGAATTTTATTCCGGTAGTATCGTCTCTTCGTTCCCTTTTACTTCGTCATTTTTCTCATTCACCTTATCCCATTATTCCTCACGCTTTCCACCTGTTCTCCATCACCCAGATACCAGATAAAATGTTCAAACGGTTTTCTTTGTACGGCCCACTTGAAGGAAGCGGAATTGTATTTAGTCGCCTCCTTTTCTTTTATCTGGGATAACCAGTCATAAGTTTGAACTTTTGTACATGTGGTGTGATGAATACAAGGCGGGAGATTTTAGAATCAATAAAAAATCGAAACAAGCATTCTGGTTTGGACAGAGCTTTCTTTCCCAATTTGTCTCGGTCACAGAAGCTCTCTTATTGTTCTCCCGTAAAATAACAGACATATCTATTATAATATATTACATAGATAGATATAATAACATTCTGAAAAATGGGCATGAAATATCTAAAATTTAAAACTGTAGTAACTCAACAACTAAACAACTGTACAGCTGGAACTGTACTGTACTGTACTGTATTATATTGTTGTGAACACTGAGAGAAGGAACAGTTCTCGGTGTTATAGCTTGTGTCAACAAGTATTCTGGTCTAAGCAATTAATTACTCTTCTTCTGACACTTTTGACACTTTTATGATTTTTGATTAGAACCTTATAGAAATTTATCAACTAAATCCAATATTGTGGAAAGTGCGAGAATTTCTTAACTGTTTATTTAGGAATACTATCGAACGTTTTGGAAGGGTCTCCGTTCTAGATCAAATAAAAACCTATCTAAAGCGAGCGCATAGGTAAAAGTCAGTTCAGTTGTGATTCGATCTTTAATTCGATAAGTGGCAGTAGTGACAGTTCCCGTTTCTATTAATACGGACAGTGCAATCCTGTTGGCGCTATTACAAACTGTAATAATGAACTTTCGTTGTCTGTAGTGTTAATCGCAGTATTTAGTGACAGATTATTCTTTTGGCTTACTTAACAGTTTATACAGTGACTTGTAATTGCTTAGAGTTTCAACTGTTATGTATTAGACGCTTCTCCTTGAATTATTGAACAGTTTATTAGACAGTTATTTAATATTAGATAAGCCTTTTGACATTTAGTGATTGATTTCTGAACATTAATATTGAAAATTCTTTATCAGTTGAACAATATCGATTTTATCTGTTTTTGATTGCTTATTTTGTGTAAGAAATAACTGAACAGTGTGAGTTGTGGATAATTTGTATAATAAAGTGTGAGTTTTGAGTTTAAGTGTTGCCAGCGTTATTTTAGAGACAGAACCCGTAACAATATAAAATATTTCGTAATATTTACAAGTTGGTGAATCCTATACTAGCATGAGAAGAATCATGGCAAAGGATAGAAGAAAGGTTAATATAATATTGGCTGATATTTAAAATCAAGGCGAAAATAATTGTAAATCCGAGAATTTAACTCCTGAGAGAAAGATAATTTGAAAATTGAAAAAGGCTACTCAAATTTTATTGAGATTAAGTAATACGTATTATCTCTGATTACATGAATTGTTAATGATCCGGAAGGGCCTTATTGAAATAGTGCCACTGTTCGTCAGGTCTTAAAGGAATATTCTAGACTCTTTGAACTTGGGATAGCTTCCTTACAGTCCAAGTGAGATCGCTATTGATTCTGGAGTTTGTGCGTTAAAGAACAATAATTTTGATGTATAACTGATATCCACTATAAGCTCTACGTTAGTTTTGGCTAGTGAAAATCAAAACATTGCACAGCTGGAGCTGGTTCAATTCGAAAAAAAAATTCTTGAAGAATATTTTAAAGGTTGCTGCTTAGCCCAATTATCCAATTTATTGTTACAGTGCAAGCGTTGGCTTTTTCATTTTTATTGTATTAAAATATTTTCTATTGAATATTTTTAAATCATCAAATATTGAGGCTTGATAAATTATGAGATCTGTTGAACAACAAAAAGAAGAAGAAGAAGAAGAAGAAAAAGAAAAAAAAAGAAGAAGAAACAAAATGCTGTTTAAGAACTGCCGATGTGCTTTTTCTTGTGAATCAGGAAGCATATGGCTTATAGAAAAAAAGAAAGTGAATATAAGTTGCGCGTAGATTACTAGAATATTTGTCGGTCATGTTAAGCTGTAAAACATGAATCGTAGATACATTATTATTATATTCAATGGATGCTTCCATTTTTTCAGATGAGATCGTACTCTTCTCATCACAAAAATTTCAACGCACTCTTTTCGATATTGCATGTATAGTATTTGATATCGTCTGTGGGTTTTTCATACCAATAAGTTCTAGTCTAAAAAGCGAAAAAGCTAATTTTGTGTTATTTTCTATTTCTACTGGAATGTTGAGTACTATTCCTATTTGAGAACTTAATAGCATCGAGAAAACAGCCAATAAAATTTTGCAATATGTGATTGCAGTTGAGAGGTTGTAGCTGGCCGGCTCATTTCTACACAGATCAGTTACAAAGAGTTTCACGAATCCCCAACAACACAATTTGAAGCCCTCTGTCACGTTGTCAGATGGCTAGAGCCAGCACATGGCGTTTGCTGGCTACAAATTGAAAGCAAATAAATCTGAAAGCAGACACTTCTTGGAATCCTTACTGCGGGCCATCGATTTCAGTTGCCAAGTGAGCTGCAGCTCGCTAGCTAGTGCTGCTAGTGGAGTGTATTGCAGTTTTCTCAGAGAGTTTTATCGCTCGGGAAAGCACCTTCGCACTAATTCAGCTCGCTCATTTTGTCTCTTCTATCTTTCCACTCTATTTTCTCTTACTTTCCTCTTTCTCTTCCACCCAATTGATTCTTCATCACTGAGTCTCTCTGTCTTTCTCAGATCTCTGTGCCAAGGTGTGAATTACAAGTCGGCTCTCTTAATTACAATTGGGCACCAACGTGAGTTTTCATCGCACCATTAGTCGAGAGTGGGAACTGTGTTAATGGCTTGCTGTATTTTTATTCCTTGTCAGCTTCAACTTCTTTTTTCTTCCTCTTCTTATTCTTCTTCTCTCATTCCCACTTTATCCACTCTCTTTCCATTCCTATGGTTCTTTCATGCTTTCTCACACGCCTTCTCTGCTTTCCTTACCTCATTAACCACATATTTCTATCTCAAGTCTCTTCCTTATCACTGGACATACTTCAATTGCAATTTAAGGCCCTCGTTATGTATTCCATCAGAGTGTATGATGATTATTAAGGACCCGAAAGGGGCCTCATTGAAATCGAGCCGTCGTTCTTAGATAGTTTACTAAACTAATTAAAAAGAAAGAATCTATCTCGCTCTTTTCTAGTAGATTGAGGTATAAGACAGCTTGAGGTATTCCTTATTTTTATAGGCAAAGTGTTAAACATATTAGGAGCAACATACACTAGTTATTTAAGTATTAAGAGCGTAAAGCGCGACTTTATCGCTCAAGCCAAAACATTTACTGCGCAACGAATAGCGGAGCGCAGTAATTTTGCGAGAGCGATTAAGAAGCTTCACGCGCGAATTACATACAATATTTTTCCTACAACTGCAGTTCTGGATTCCAACACAATAAGAGCTTTTAATTTGTAGCATTATAGACCGTACGGATTTGTTTAGCGTGCGCCATTGTTAAGGTTATGAGAATTTCACAGATTCCGTGATCCACCAATGAGAAGACATTAAAATAGACCGTGCGGATTTGGTTATCGTGCGCCATTGTCAAGGTTATGAGAATTTCACAGATTCCGTGATTCACCAATGAGAAGACATTAAAATCAAAACAGAAGCGTAAAGAAAACAGCTGGCGAGCGTAAAGTACTTTACCGCTCGCGGAACAGTAAAGAGGTATTTTACAATTAGGTTTCAGTACGTGAAGAACTACTTTACGAGCAGTTGTAAGAAAATAACGTTTCGCCATACTTGTAGGTTATGGACAGTTTACCAGTCAAGGAATCAATGTGGTAAACAGCTGATGTCATTTGATGATTATTACCGTACACTGTGTGGTAAAAATCATCAATTGATTATTACCGCACGCTTATAGGTGGCTACTGGCTATCATTTCACTGAAAAACCATTTAGCCGAAAGCTAGATCAGCTGATCTAGAGCCGTTATTGCCCATTTCACCTTGAGTTACTGTGATTTGGTGTGTTGAGGTTATGTTTGTATAACTATGATTTATAGTTTCTTATTTCAACTTATCTGCTATTTTAGACTTGTATGACAGAAATTATCGTATGTAACTTGTCTGGGAAGATGTTTACCATACTCGTATGATAATACCGAACTTGACTTCGTCTTGTGCATTAAATTATTATACTCCACCATTACCCTCACTTGTGACGTAATATACTATTACCAATCGCGGATTCGTAAAGAGTTATTTTACAATTAGTTTTCAGAACTACTTTACGAGCAGTTGTAGAACATTTTTTTTTTTGGATTTCTCTTTCCTTGGTCATATTATAATCTAATGTTACAAGATTCTTATTTCCAGCTATTAAAACATCTCACAAGAGATTACTATCCAATTTTAAATTCCCCTGTATGCATCACCATTAAAAGTCTTGGAAAGCCCACTAACATATTTGCAATGTCTCTTAGAAAACCAAATCGCAGTAACCTTAGAGACAGACCTACTCCATGCTTTCTGATGCAATTTGGAAAAATTATGCTCGAGAGAACTGACTACTGGATGCTTAGCAAACCTTCCATAGCTTCGTTCGCAGTTTTACGACGTAGTAAACTGTTGTTACTCTGATATGATATAGCGTGTTTGTTCCTGAACGACTAAAGTAAATTGCTTTAAGTTGTCCTCCAACGTTACTAAGAATACCCTTTTACACTCAACTCATCACGCACCTCTTGAATAGCATACAATAATTCTGAAATATTCTTTCTCCCAACAAATAATAAAATTGCAGTTTCCATACTCCACTTACATGTCTGCTACTTATCTTCTCTTCCAAATAATAGACTTTATATCAATTTCGGAGGTCGGAGAATTATATCAATTCTCAATGATATTTTTATAATTAAAGCCTAGCTTTAAAGCTAACTAAAGTCAATGAGATGATAAATACGAGTTTTAGAAGCACTGTTGATAATCCAATGTTTAATTTTTCAAAGGGACAGCACAATCTTTGTCCTAATATTGTATTTGTCATAATAAGGACTGGCCATACTGAAATTTTCTGAAAAATAAAAAACATTGTCCTGACAAAGTGATATTAGTGATGCTTTTGCGTGATGGATCGAATCTAGAACTGTGGTTGCAAATTATCACCTAACTTTGCAGTTTATCACATGCATTAATGCATATTTTAGTCCTTTGTGTTCCTTTTTTATTATTTTATGCTTCATAATTAAGAAACTATATGAATATATAATATTGTATGATAACTTTCATTTCAATGATGTAATGTAGTAGTCTCTAATTGAAAGAGAATTAAAGACTACATCAGCAAAGATCTATGCGAGAGAAACCCCAGAATTACAGCAATTATACAATTGACCGAACGTAGTGAAGTTTCAGTTCTAACTCTACCGCGCGGCATTTCGTCTCTCATTATGTCCGCCTTTCAGTTAGGCGATTATGGCCAATTGTACGATTTTCATAAAATGTTGCATGAATGTTCCTCATTCCTAGGCTGAGCGATGCATAAGGATTTTTTCAAAAAATGCCCCCTATCTTTTCCAGAGCAAACTGATTTGGTTGCCGGTGATTTTAAACTATTGTAAAACTATAAATATTATATTGAAAGATCTATAAAAAGTTAATCATATGGAAGAGAAGAAAAAGGTTGCCTAGTAACTTGGAATAAATAACGAATAAAAACATCAGTTGAAAAATGAGACTCAATGAGTGAAGACGTAAGAAAAAAAGTATTTTCATAATTATTACTGTAAATGTGTGAATAAAAATATTAATGACCCTGAGATTAAGAGTGAAGTAATTAGTAACATTACTCTATCATTGAGACAATTTGAGAGGGGGTCTATTCCGCAACAAAAATTCCATAACCCAACGGGGGCGTTTGAGAGGGAGGATGAAAATCAAAAAAGACTTCCAAATTCCTCCAAATATTTTTCCAAATTCCTTTTATCATTTTAATAGGGCTTTTTGAGCTGAGTGGAACAAATATTAAATTCTTGATAAATAGACCATTTGGGGGTGATGGTGGTAAAATTTTACTTCTTCAAAAAACTCATTTTTGGATAAATTTATCGAAAGGAAGTGAGAGATAACTTTATAAAAATGAAGGTTCACTCTGAACTACTCTCTAAACTCATTACTGCTGAGGTAATTGGAAAATTCTTTTTCTCATCAGGCTTTTTCTATAGACTTCCATTCGAAAATTTTGAGAAAATAATCCCTCATATAGCTAGGAAGGAAATCAAAATTTCACTGGGAAATGGGGGTAACAAATTTTGAAATTGTTAGTTATCAGTTATTTTTAACTCTTCATGATTGTAGGTGAATATTGAGAGCTGCTGAAAATGCCTACTAACCCTTTATTGTATCAGGGGTAATTTCAAGGGGTTGTCGAAAAATTTTTAATTTTTAAGTACTGATTTTTGAAGTTTCTAACACTAACGATAGATTGAAAATTGAGTCGAAAGTGCTCGTGAACTTCTTTTGAAAATATCGCCCCCTTTCAAGTGACGGGTGTTAGATGAGTGAGGTTTTTTGTAAACACAGAACTACTAGTGTTCTAATGTTGTATTAACTAGTGTTTTGTTCACTTTCGGTTGATTTAGAGTATTTGAAAATGAAAAAATGAAAAATGAAATTTATTCATAACACTGACATACAAATCACTATGATACACAATGGACAAAAATAATACAACAACAATAAACTGACAATAATACAATTAAATCAAATCATCAAAGAGTATGTAAAAGAACTAAATAATAAACTATATATAAATTATTAATATAAACTCATTCTCTATAAATTATTACTCATTTATAGAGAATGAGTTTTTTTACTAGCGGTGTTGAGTTAGTTACATATCGATGTTAGTAAAGGTAATTGGTTAGACAGTTGTCTTTAAAATAGTAACAATAGGTAAGAGAAAAGTCATATTTGTCTTCAAAAAAATTCGAAATCTTACTTTTAGAAACATAATGGAAGAAATTATTCTGTCAACATTTTTATCAAAGCAGTTTCTAGGATTTTAACTATTCCTGATCGCTGATTTCTCCAGTAGATGCATGGAGGAATATAATGAAACTTCATCAGATTCATAATGGAGATTTGTTTCAGTCACTTAAGCCATAAAATATGTCAAGTCTATGAAGTTACCGGCTCGGTTTATGAGTAGTTATTTAAAAATATAGTCATTAATTTTTCTGTAGCAGTAGCAGTGGCAGTTGGTGAAAACCAATCATGACCCTGTGCGAAAAGCCTGTCTAAACATTGCCATTGTTGAGGAGCCAATGAAACACCTATCATTAATCATTGTACTGAATATTTTAGTTCGACGTAAAGACTGTTTGTTGCTCACAAACTTTGAAGGATGGGCGGAGCACTTGTCATGTTTTTTTTTGTAAAATACTTGGATAAAGCAATGCAAATTTTTCAATCAACTTAACTAGTTAATTTCTCATCTACATTTGAAGTTTGATAAATTATTGCTCAAACCTCTTGAATTTTCAAATATTGAATAGTGATTCAATGTAATCTATATCTATTGAGTTGAGTCTTTCGAATGGAAAATTTTGGATCAAAAAATAAGAATAACCAAACATACCAGTCGTTCTCGCCTATCTGTCAATATTGATACGTTTTTGAGAAACTCTCAATCAAATCTAACTGTTTACTAAAGTGGTTTTCGACGTAAGTCATTAAGTTCATGATATAATTTTATTGCACTTGACATATTGTCATGTACATGAATGCGCTTTAAGTTCTTTTATACATCTTTTCAAGTTTTGAACACTTTTTTTTGAAGTACAGAACTCTGATAATGTCTGTCAATCTATAATTCAAGTTTCTTTAATTCGTATGGAGAATGTTCCCAGCTAAATCATTCTCGTTATTCAAATGAAAAATGTTTCCAACCAAATCATTTCACTTCATTCTTTTCAATCTTTCCTCAAGCTCGACAATATTAATATGTTCTGATAAACACCTTAGTAATAGGATGATGATTACAAAAAATAGACCTGGCTGAACCGTAATCGAACCCGAGACCGCAGGAGCAGCAGTTTACCATAGTTAAGCTTATCATAGACTCACCAGATATAAACGCTCTAACCGATTACATCACTGGGGCTGCCAAATTATATTTGGTTAAATTATATCAGTTAAATTTCACATGAAAAGTTAATATTAACAACGCAGTCCGTCATGGAACAAGAAATCCAGAAATTATATTTGTTGCTCATTATATTAATTGTGTTTCATTGTTCATTATATTTAATGATTTACTACGGAAACCGAAATGTATAGAATTATAGAATGCACTGATCAATGTTCTCTTTTTCAAAACGATTTTTTTATGAGAATATTTTCAGCAGACTATTGATAAGGCTGAAGCATTTATGTTTATTTATCCATACTTATGAGTATATTAGAAGTTAATTCTCTAAAAAAATACAAATATGAATCAATTGGACTTGAAAGAGTTAGAAATTAAACATTCTTTCCTTCAAAAAAAGGAAAGGAAAGGTGTGGCCGAGTTGATGAATTGCCAAACTCTTTTCGGTTAACCTCGATTTATAGGATTAAAAACTAATTGCACGAGTTTCAAAACTAATTACTTTGTCCGATTTTTATTATATATTACTTGTCAGAATCTGACAGTTTTCGACTAAACAGAGGGTGAACTCATGTTCATATTTAATCATAATTTTCATCTCCACATAGGTGAACTTCTGATGAGAATCATAGGTGATTTAAGGATAAATAATGAATAAATTGAACTTTTTAAGCTCATTCATAGCCACTATCCCATTCAACCTCATGAATGATTCTCATTCAGAATCATGGATATCCTTTTTGGAGAACTTGAGGCAGAATAATATTTCAGAAACAGGCCTTTCTGAATTCAGATCAATTCAGTTGCGTTTTGTAGATGCTGCATACAAGATGAGAGAACTTTCAAATTGACGCGAATGATTGGTGGTTATACCCACCAATCAGTTAACAGGCAATTTAGTCAACGACCTGCTACATGAAACCTGTTCTCGATAATTTTACACGAGCAAGATAAAATATACTGCTACTTATCCATTGAATATTTCCAGGACATAATTTGTTCAAACCAAATGTTGTTGAACATTAGTCATAGCATCCCCAGTGTCTCTATCTGGTGGGAAACTGTATATTGATTAGCATTTATTAGGTGAATTTTTCAAATGAATTCCATAAATTTATATTTATAGACTAAAACCAGAATGCTTTTTCACTTCCTTAAGCTTAAAATGTATTTGCATCCATTCTTCACTCACCTCTAGTATTTCTTATCAATAGAATTTAAAAAAATCTGATTTCATTAAATCAAATACAGCTTTTGAGATTAAAATAATGAAGACGAATGCCGATGCCAATGGCTGTGCCGAGCGGAGTCGCCTCTGATAAGGGCAGTTGCGTTGAGCGTGGGTGTTGGATATTAGGAGTTGTGGTTTACAGGCACGATCAGTGTATGCTGGCAGATTCCTAGATAGGTTTCGGATTAGTGGATGGTGTCGTGCCGGTTTCGGCTTCCCAGGTGTAATTAAGGCGGCAGCGGTCGTCTAGGCGGCCAGTCCTTCTATTCGACCACGTCCACGTTCCGCACAGGAGATTTATCACCACACAGAACCTACAAGACGGATGGCGCACCCCTAGCCTCCTCCACATCATCCTATCACTCCTTCTTGTAATCTCAATTTTCCTTCTCCATCAATTCATCTGCACTCTTCCTCCTACACATCATCAACCTTCTCCTTCACCATCATCAGCAGCCTTTTCATCATGCTTCTTCTCCACCACCTTCTTCTTTCTTTATTTATTTTTCTTCTTTTTCATCTCCTTCTTCTCCTGCCTTCACTACCAACTCCTCTTCCTTCTCCTCAACCTCCACCTATCCCTACTTCACTCCTACTTCTCCTCATTCTCCTTCTATTCTTCTACTACCTCTTTTAGTCTACTGCTTTCAATCATTCTCCTCGTCCTCCTTCTCTTCCTCTTCATCCTCCTCTACCATCTCCTCTCTTCTTCTCCTCCTATTCCCGATTCACAACTCTGTATTCTACTTACATCTTGCAGTTATTTCTTCATTCTATTATTCTTCTGATTTCTCTATCAGTCTGTTCCTTCCTCCACTTTCACTTCATATCTCCCATCCTTAGCATTCCTTTCCATTCTTTCCTTGCATTCTTCTCTCTTCCACGTGGTCTTCTTCCTCCATCATCTCTTTCCTCCTCTCCCTAATTCATTCTCCCTTTTCTCTTTTTTCCTATGCTTTAGGCTACTTTTCCACAATCTTTCTCTATAACTTCTTTTCTTAATGAACTCCTTTCGTCCCTCCCTCCTACTGTTCTCTTCATCTGTTTTCTCTTCATTAACTTCATTCTCTTGCTACACCATCTTTTTTTTTCCTTATCCAAGTTCTTCCACTCTAAACCTTTTTTTCCTCTTTCTTTTCTTCCTTTTTTCTTCTTGTTCTTTTTTCTTCATTATAATTTTTTCTTTTAACATTTTTCTTTTCCTAAAAAAATCATAATCATCATGAACATCATCATCATCATCATCCTCATCATTATCATTTTCTTCATTATTGTCTCTTTCTTTTTCTTCATCATTTTTTCTCTTCCTTTCCTTTTTTCGGCGATCTTTTTTTATTTTTCTTTCTCTTTTTTCTCTGTCTCAATCTTCATCATCATCTTTATATTATCCTACTCGCTTCTTCCTTGTTTTTCCTCGTTATCTCCTTGTCCGTTTTTATCTTCTACATCTTCTTCTCTATAGAGCATATAGGTAGAGATTAAGTTAGTGAGAGGGAGTTATAAGATGGGAGTAGAGCAGAAGCTAATGGAACAGAAGCTAAGCAACCAGCAATTGGCCGGCAGCTAAGCTTGGTCGAGTGGAAACTTGATTACGTCCAGATTGCAATCACATCTTCCTGCACGAATAATCGAGTTCACATTGATAGGAATTCGAAAAAATTGAAGAACATCATTCGTCAATGACCACTTAATCAAATGGGAAGTTTGACAAGAGTAATTGCTTCGATAAAGCACTAAAGTGTATTTAAGGCTACTCCAGTATTGCTGCTCCAGTAATAGTCAAATTAATTATCTCATTAGATAGATGAATTGGATCACAAAATTCAGGTGAATGCAGTCATTCGAATTGTGCATGAGCACTTCTTGAAGCTTCTGAATAATAATGAATCGTATTTAATAGCAATCGACTAATGAATTATAAAAATGATGAAAAGTTATTCATTTCAAATGAGAAATAATATTAGAATAGCTTGAAAATAATAGCCTAATTATAATAATAATAATAATAATAATTATTATTATAATAAGAATAATTATAATGTTAATAATAATAATAATAATTATATTGAGCTTTTCCATGGAATAAAATGATGTATAAGATGATTCATAATTTTCAAATTGAAGCGTTCCAGCAAGCTTCATACTATTCCTCGTGTAGAACTATTGCAATCTACAACAATATTAATAAATATAAATCTGGCATTCTGCATTTATATAGTATAATATATAATATATAATTATTGTTATTCTCCGTACCCTATCAATGTTATTGAAGATTTCCCATGCTTTTTTCTATAGTTTGTTGTGCTAGGAGAGTTGTTGGAAACTCAAAACAAAGATAAAACATGATAATACTACATGCTTTGTAAAAATTGAAATAGTACAGTTGTTAACTGCACTGTTCAACTGCGACCATGCCTATCGCACATCTATTGGTGAGACTAGTCACTTATTTATTGGCCATTGTCTCGAAACTCTCCTTTTCAGCTTGTTCAATGCGTTGTAAAAAACAAGGAATTTATGTGCGTGACATAAATATTTACTGTAGAAAAATATCTGTGGAATAACAAAAACGTTCCGACAGTTTCGAATACCAAAGTTTCTCAGCAAGATAGATCTATTTTGTATTCTTCCATACTCTCAGAAAAATAAATTTTGATTATTCTGACTTTTTCAGACATTCCAAGTGATTATGTCAATGATTATGAGGTTGATAATATCGAATTTATTCCCTCAAAGTATAAATTATATGAGTGCTCGGGAAATCTGCTTGCAATCATTGAGGTTGAATACAATTAATAATAGAATTAATTTTATTGTAACCATTGTACAGGAAATAATTATCAAGTCAGTTATTAATGGATTTAAAGTGTTTTTAATTGCATCGATCACATCAGAAAGCAAACTGAGACACGTTGTCGGAAAACATATTATAACCCCTTCCAGAGTTTAGTCTAAATTTGAAGAAATTGACTGTGTATCTCTGTGATTTCCATTTTTGTCAAGTAATGAATGGACTATGAGAAAGTCATCACCAGCTTTCGATCTCTTGGAGTATGTCCAAATTAGCACTTTTATTGCGCACTCACAGTGCAATCTAGACTTCTGCTAGAGTGTGCATAGGCTTGGATGATTATCCAAAACTACAATAAAACCTTGATTATCCGTCACTCTTTATACCGTCACTTTCTGTTATCCGTCATTGTAAACGTGAGAAATGTTACGATTTATTAGCAACAATTCTATACACTGTCGTACTTTTCTGTTGACATAAATATGTATATATAAATTGAATTAGCCTTTGGTACATTGTCTTATTTCTCCTTCAACTTCCACCAAAGCATTAATAAATATAAATATAAATTATAATAATAAATACATATAAAATAAATATATTTAAATATAAAATAAGTATGATAATAAATTCACAGACTGTACTGTTCACATTTTTATGATGGCATTTCTTTTATCCGTCTATTCAGTTATCCATCACTTAAGAAAGACGTTGCACTGAATTAAAAAAGTGAATTCCTCAGTAAAGGTGATATTGTATGGATATTTTATGAAAAAGTCTAATAAATTAATTTTCCTACAACTGCTCGTAAAGTAGTTCTTTACGTACTGAAAACTAATTGTAAAATACCTCTTTACTGCTCAGCAAGCGGTAAAGTACTTTACGCTCGCCAGCTGTTTTCTTTACGCTTCTGTTTTGATTTTGATGCCTTCTCATTGGTTGATCACGGAATCCGTGAAATTCACATAACCTCAAAAATGGCGGACGCTAACCAAATCCGCGCACGGTCTGTGATGTTACAAACTACAAGCTTTTATTTTGTTGGAATCGAGAACTGCAGTTTTAGGAAAAATATTGTATGCAATTCGCGCGTGAAGCTTCTTTATCGCTCTCGCAAAATTACTAAGTAAATGTTTTGGCTCGAGCGATAAAGTCGCGCTTAACGCTCCTAATACATAAATAACTATTCGTGATCAGCGCTCAGAAATTTTTTGTAAAGAAGTGATATGAAGTAGGCAAGTCTTAATTCCTCTAGGCTTGTCTGTATTTGTGAATAAATAAAAGTATATCTGTAATGTATCTGAGTGTAGGTGGATAAAATAATGTGGCTATAACGTCTAGTAGTAGACTATTTATTGATTTTTATATTGTAAATCAACTATTTCAACCTCTATGGATTCTTTGTTGAGAATATGAACCATTGTTTGTATGACCATTTGGATGAGAAAAGCGCTTAATCCCGCCCCTACCAAAGCTATTAAACGAGGGAAGAGAATACACTCATCAAGGGGGGAAAATACTCTTGCTGCTCGTTTCTATCCCAAATAAGTGAGTTTGAACAAGGGGAGAAAGCAGTGGGATAAGGATGGAAATATTTACGATTACGTGTAATGGTTGGATGATTGAACGATTGAATCAGGGAGAGGCCTAAGCTTGTTTTAAAGCCGCTGACCAAGCAATACGTCACGCTCCGAATTATCGCTGGTTTACAGATTGCAGGAACCAAATCACAGATCTTCCAATATAGCACCACTATTAAAACAAACTTTCATTCTCCGTCGAATGTTACTAGTCAACTTTATTTTCATCAGCGCTTTTCCAAATTCCAATTTCTTTTACATTCTTACTTCAGCTCCTTTTTTTCTTTTTTCATGAGTCAAATCTCTGTCTTCTAACCAATTTTTTCCTCCTATTCCCCCATCTCTCTTTCTACTATATTATCTATTTCCCTCTTTTAGATGCGTTTGCTCTTTTGTGTTGGTAATTCAGTCTTGGAATTCTCCAGCGCACAACGCAGTTCTCTTTCTTGCATTGTGCTTTTCAATTAAATATTCACATAGAAACGATTAGATTCAAGAAGAAGATAATATGTATGAAAAGAAAAATTAAATAGTGAACTCAAAAGCTTCTTAATTAAAATGTAGTGATCGATGTATATATAAAACTTCAGACTTTATTATGTTGACGATCCTATTGAATATTAAGCTAGGTCTATTCTTGATAATGGGCATATTAATAATCTAGTGACACTAGAACTACTTCTACAAACAGTAAATTTCTTCTGTAATTCGTTTAACTCGTCAATTATGAGCACATGTGTATTTTTAATAAGAAATGATATGAGAGAGTTATAAAGAGAACCCTTCAACCTTCACTTGAATAATTCAATATGTCATAATATTTTCAATAAGTTGATAAAACATTATGATCTTTAAAATGATTTCTTATCAGGAATACCAGCTCATATCTCTTAATTTTAATAGAGGATCAATGGCGGATTCAATAGAGGAATAATTTCAATGGAGGATTATTTCGGAGTTGATTGCTCTAATATCATTCAGACTATATGGCTATCATAATAGTCTTATTATTACATAGTTCTTGAAATTTGTTGAGATATTTCGTGGTGCAAAACGCGTTTCCTTGTAGTACAAAAATATATATAACTGGATTGTATGTGTATGTACGCACTTGTGCATGAATTTCATAATTATTAATTAATAACGTGTCTCATACAAATTTGTGATGTATTGCGACCAACGCAACTCACATGAACGAATGAATGTTCTCCACCCCCGACGTTCTCAGACCAGCATATCTCTTCCTTCTTGATTGTCAGCCCCTGGCCCAGTCAGGTTGAAGAAGTTCATTAGAAGAACAAAAAACGATCCATTAGTCGAAGAAGTTGAACTCATACAAGCCAATCCTGAGTATGCATTTATCCGTCATCAGGATGGACGTGAGTCTACAGCATCTGTACGATATTATTTAGCACCTAAACCTCGAAGTTCACAATAAATCAAGATTTTCTGAACGGGGGAAGAATGTTGTGATTATAGCGTTGCCATATTAACAAGTAACCAATTATTTACTTCATCTGTTTATTCATCATGCTCTGTTCTTCGTTCAATAAAGCCTAACTTTGCAAAAGGTCTTTTATTCTAGTACAGTGGTCTAGAAAGAATATGTGGGTTGTTTGGAGAGACATACATTAGACATCAGGTAAAAGCCTTCAACAAACAAACGAGAATGTAGGCTGCTAACAATAACTCAAAATGATAACAGGTCACCTTGGTTATCAAGCAGGCAACAGGCGCAGGCATTGCTGTGTTGTACAGCCCAAGTGTCTTAATGCATTGAGTGCAGTCAACAGAGTGTGTTAAGTAATAAATTAGAAATGAGTAACAATAGAGTAATATTTAACGTGGAAGTAATTTATAGCGCATAAGCTCCCGCAGTATGGGGCACCACCTGCATTTAGTGCTCGTAAACAAAAGAACAGCCAGTTTCTGGTAAAATACGACACAAATTTAAACAGCGTGGGGGTTTTCACATTTCGTAATCAGCCAATAGTTTTAGATAATGCTGTTGATTAATGCTTATTGCTTTATCATCAATACACGTTCGATTCTTTTTCAGCTCTTAAATTGATTTTAAGCCGAAACTTGTATGCCGAGTTCTATGCTCTTCAAATTAAGACTTTGGTCTTACACCATGCGGGCATTGAGATTGTGAGGGCTCATAAATATAACCCTCTTTCAAGGCGATAAGATAAATTTTATAATTGCCTGGACATCTATATTTTACATTGAATCTGATATTATGTATTTCTACACAGATGTCAACCTGCATTTCACTTCATAATTTCGACTCAAATATTGTAGATTGTATTTGATAAATATTATACTGTAGAATTAAACATATTTGTACACTCCATTCATTATATCACTAGTTATGAATGTATTCTTGATCGATTTCAACCATTAACTTACTGTATCCTCAAAATATTGTAAATGTATTTTTGAAAGAAAAACGAAATGAGAAAATCTGTTTGATTCGTTTCCCCACTTTATAGCAGTGAAACTTTAAACTCCAAACTATAAAATACACTGTAGCCTGTAGGCTTGAACAATAATATAAGGTCATACTATTTTAAAACATTATTCAAATCATTCAAATAATTGAAAAATTGCAAAGATATCAAGGCAAGGAATTTATTCAATAAATTTGAGTGGAGAATTGAAAAACCAGATGATCCATATATAAAATAGTACACTTACTATTATTACACTCACTTAGTGTACAGAATAATTGAATTTCCAAAAATTAAAACTCGAACGCTATCTAAAAAATCTTAGTTCTCCTCCAAATTGGTTTTCTTTCAGTTTTCAACTATAGCCTAAATTACTATTACTCGAAAGTGTGTCTGGCATTCAATCAACTGAACTGAATGATGGAAATAACATCAACAAAACTGGATGACATGACGTAAACAGCTTGTTTATTACGACTGGCAGAGAAAAGGAGAGGAGAGTGTGTGCAAAAGACAGACAACGGAGAGAGATTGAGAGAGTGAGAGAGAGGAAACGAAAGACAGACATAGAAAGAGGTGGGAGATGGAAAACGAAACAGAGAGCGAGCGAACAGGGTGAATGAAAGAGAATGAATGAGGTAGCACAATAAGTGCTAATAATAATTGAAGGTTGTCAGCGGCAGTTCCCCGCTCGGAAGGGCATGTTTCCCTTAAGTTCTCGATATGAGGAAAAAGAGCTTGCCTTATATGGTTGGTGGCGGGAGGGGTGTTTAGGGCCTGTCAAATTATTCCGACTGAAGGCCCGCTAACGTCAAAAGCCTCCTTACAGCCCATGATTCGGTTCTCTTTCCCATTCGCCACCATAACCAGACAGCTTCCCAATAAGCTCCTAACCAGTCTCTTTTGTGCATGCTTCCACATCCACCTCTCATGAAATTCTTTCATTTCTTATAACAATTCGGAAGCCCGATCGAAAAGTAACTGATTATTATTTGTTGAATGTCTTAATATTATTACTCTTCTTATTCTTACTCTTACTCTGTGCATTTTTTTTGTTTTTTAGTTAATATTCTATACGCATGTAATTTTTGGTTACTTTAATTTTTTTGAAGAAAGGAAATAAAACATTCATTTATTTATTACAATCGTCTCAGTTGTTCTTTGTTTCTATCTAGCTGACTTACAAAGTCCAAGAAGTCAAGACGCCCAAAACTTCGCAAGTGCAGTATGCCACATTAATAGAGCAGACAATCCGCATGATGTAGCCTATCATGATATTCTGAACAATTATACATTATATAAGTTATTTTATAAAACTTTAACAAACACTTTTAAGTTGAAGTTGTGACTCACGTTATGGCGTGACGGCCGTTTCACTCTGTTGTCAAGAGCATCGTCAGACGACCCACAGTACACTCAGTGTGTGCTGTGTACTGTGGGTAGTCTGACGATACTCTTGACAACAGAGTGATACGGCTGTAACGCCATAACGAGAGTCACAATTTCTACTTAAAAGTGTTTGTTAAAGTTGTATATTAGTTGTATATACAAAAGTTAAAGTTGTATATTAGTGGAAACAAGATGGATCCTCAACATCATAGTTATATATTTCGTAATATAGAATAACTCAATTCATTATAAAACTCGAAAAAAAAGTTTGATTAAGAAACTGCCAAAAAAGTAAGACATAATTTCTGAAATATTTTGAGGACTTGTCATCTTTGTCAATCATAGCAGACGGTTAATTCTAATTTATTGACTTTTTATAGTAAATTCAACGACTTGCATTCATATTTAGTTGGGAATAAATCATATTTTTACTCACTTCAGGCCAAACGTTTTCGAATAAAGAAGACTCCAAAAGCATTTCAAATGGATCTTCAAAGGCATTTGAAGATGAAAACGTTTGGCCAAAAGCGAGTAAAAATATAATTTATTCTCAATTAAAATTGACTTCAAGTCATTGAATTTACCATAAGATGTTAATAAATAAGATGTCAGTTGAAATAAATAATAAATATTAACAACGCAGATAATTAAGGAACAAGTAATCCAGGAATACAATTTATTGCTATATTAATTCTTAAACAAGCGGTCTCTCAACTTTTTATGATATTTATTATCATATATCGTTTAGAGATTTATTTGAGGGAGTGCTATTATTCTAAAAAGTACCTTTTTTCTTATTACCTTGAAATTCGCTGCTTATCATAGTACCTATTATTTATTATATACCTATTATTATAGATCTATTAAATTGAAGAGAAATGTCATCGTTTTGAACAGATCGTTGTCTAAAGGCGAGAAAAACTTGGTTAGAAGCATAGGTGATCATTCGAGGTGCTTGCACAGTCGAGCATCGATCCTAGACTTGTAAGATCTAAGCTTTAACGAGCTTGATCAATAAGTCTTCACTCGCTACTCTCCCTAGCATACATAATTCCACATTATGTATTTGATTTCTCAGCTATGATCCAAAATCTAGGATCAATGCAAGCACCTCAAGCTACAATATAATCTATAAACTATAATATAATCTGCAACCTGTTGATGCATAACCAAAGCCGATTATTAGAAAGTCCTAATTCAATCGAATCCAATAAAAATATACATTGAGTCATCTTTAATCATCATAGCATCATTTGTGATGTAAAGCCTACCAAGAGAAATAACCCATTCTGCTCAAAAAAGTACAACCCATCAATGCACGAAAACACATCACAAAAAGTAGAATTTTTCAAACCCTTCAACAGCGAGATATCGAGTCTTTTGTATTTTAGGGAAGCGAGGGATTTCCTCAAATCTGTCAAAAAAGCACAAAACACCTTCGAATGAAGAAGAAAAATAGGCGCTTTTGGGAAAGTGGGAAGGGGCTGTTGGACGTCTAGCGAGGATGTTGAAGGCAGCTCCCTATAATTGAAAGCATCAATTATCCGCCGCTGGCTACAAATCATTTTAATTCCAGTTCGCCGTTGCTAACGTGCACCGTTTCCCGAGAAGGGGGTTTCCTTAACTACCCTACCACCCACTCGTCCTCATCCTACGGCCCATCGTGATGCTGGGCAACGCAAGGGGAGAGCGGATGAAGGGTGGGGATGTGAGGCGGAATTGTGTGACTAAAGTGGGATGGTGAGGCCGGCCGGGCAATCCCCTTTCACAGCTTAATAGGAAGTGTGTTTATTCACGTTTCGCACCCTCACTGCACTCACCACACGACAACCCAGCCGCCTTTTCCACTCTCACGATTCAAAACAAAAATCGGCGGGCTTCTAGACATGATGCCCTTAATTTCCACTTCCTGTTTCAATTTTTTCCGTTCTTTCTCAATCAAGGCTACAAAGTGTGAAAACTGTCATCTACCATCGTGATCCCCATGTTGCTGAATTAATTCGAGATTCATGTGTTGCGTGAGTGTTATTACACTCCGTTCTTATCACAACACAGGTCTGGCTGTTGATAATAAAATGCGGCCAAATATTGAATGATAAGTTATGAATTGTCAGTACCAATAGCTCATAACATTTCTTGGGTACAGTAGTAGAGTTGGGTACAATTCAATGTCACTATACATTGTTTCATTAATCGTTCAACAGTTGTCAATATGATCTACTGATTTCTTGACAATTTTGTTTAATGACTAGTATTCTGCAGTCACATTTTTTATTTATGAGTGTATAAATTTATTTGATTTCCTATTTGATAGCACTTTGCTAATTATAGTTTGAGTCTAGGTTGGTAGCACTGTGGATGCGACACACCCAATTGGAGTGATGATCGGTAGCCTTTGTCTTGAATAAACCATGTACTCTTGGTTTTTTTCGGAAGATGAAGCCCACATACGTCTGAGACCTGTACGTGGGTAATGAATTGGATGATGGTGATTGATGAGTTGGACCTACAGTTTTAGGTGGGTTCCAAACCTCCGGGAAGTGATTTTACAGCAGAGACAGAGTCTTTTTTGCCAATCCAATCGGTCACCCTTACAAAGAGCGCCCAGGAGTTTCGTAGCTTATCTCTCATTGAACAGATACCTGCTACGGCACTCGGCTATCACTTCCTCAATCAAGTAGCTTTGAGACTTGGAATAGAAAGATGTGTTGACAATGCATCGTAATTTAGTTAATTTCAATTATTTTAATTCTATCATTCAGTTAATTTGAACATGACATGACGGAAGAAATAAACATTTTGAATTTTTTGAATTTATAAAGAGAAACACTTACATTTATCGTATGGTTTAGAATGAAAAGGAATATTTAGATTAAATTTTATATTGTAATATTTTGTTGATTGAGTGTTCCTTAACCTGTTATAATGAATTTTGATGCTAGTTTTAGGTTTAAAATACATAAGCTGGGTTATGAACAATTAGTTGTGGATTGCAACGAGTATTGATGTTCCTCTTCATTGCACAAAATTCAATATACACAAGATATTACATGTATGTGGGTTTTCCGTATGTCCCAGTGTAAGGAAATTAGATAATCGGAACGCAGACTTGTTTAAAAATGCAGCAATGAGCTACAATACCAGAAAAAAATAATGCAATTATATTTATAATAAAAGATATAATGAACTCTCCTCATACTTTTCATTGTGCCACAGGCCCTTAAGGTACAGCATTTCTAAAATTTCTATATTATGCCTTGCTCTATTAAACCTTGGGAGTTCTCTATATTTATTTGCATATACTTGCATAGACCAATACCTTCAGCTATCTAACTGATCTTCTCTATATTTTATGAAATTAGATGATTTTTCACCATTTATTACTACTTAATAATTGCCGCCTTAGGTGACTAATAATATTTTACATTGCATCTATTGCCTTGATGATTCTTCATCACTATCTAAGCACCTTACATTTAATTTATTGAAAATAGAAAAAAGATACTCAGATAGTTCCCAAGTATAGAGCTCATAGTGTAGTTGTTCCTCTAGACCAGGGTTTCCCAAACTTTACCTAACCATCGCCCAATTTCGAGATTTATAACTTTTTTTTTCGCCCACCTGATTTAAAAAAACGCACAACTCTTAAAATTACAAACACATACATTCAAATACCTAAATATAAGTTGAGAAATTAGTATTTCTACAAACATTTTTCTCTTAATAGGTGCATCATGTTTATTTATATATAATTATGTACATTGAAAATTGAAAATAATACGCCTAAAGAAGGATTAACAATCAATGGAACGAATTAAAGAAAAAAATAAAATTAAAACTAGGCTACAAGGATTTCTTAACTGTGTTACATGTACTTTTTGGGGGTATTTGGAAATTTCCAGTGGTTACGCGGGGCAGTTTAATGAAAAATTAAACGATTTTCATTTCTTTGGTGCTGGAAGTTATAACAATCTTAAGCCGCGTCTCCACCAACCGAACATGCTCGGCGAACAGTGTTCACTGGAATCAGCTGATGTCGCCGAACATTTTTTGGAGTTGGTTTGGTGTGGACGCCTTCTCGAACATTATGATCGGTGTGATGGGGTTAGTGGCGGGAACCTGTTGTTGGTCGTCACTGTTCGCTCACAGACCGAACATTTCCATTGAACTCACGAACATGTTCGGTGACCCATATGTTTAATGTTTGCCCGTTTTTTGTATTTGCCAACAATGTTCGGCAGACATGTTCGGTTGGTGGAGACGCGGCTTTAAAGTCAATTAAACTAAAATTTAAATGTAGAAGTAGCAACATACTCCATAACCTGCTATTTGCAAATAAAATAGATGTTTCTGATTAACAAAACGGCGGCCTCTAGAAGGTTGAACTTCGATGCAGTGCTGCCATTGGCTGTTTAATGAGACATGTTACACCCACTTCCAAGAATGGGAGGAGCTAACCAATGAGAGTCGAATGTGAAGAATAATGGAAAACACGTAAGTACTGAGATGAATAAAGGTACTCGATTCTGCTGTTATAACAATCTTAAACTCAATCAAACTAAAATTAAAATTTATAAGTAGCAGCATATTCCAAAAAATATACGTTTATGGTTAACAAAATGGCGGTCTCTAGAAGACTGAACTTTGATGCAGTGCTGCCATTGGCAGTTTACTGAGACATGTCACACCCAAATCAAGAATGGAGATTAACACTTGGTATGTCACAATTTGATAGTAGCTTATTCGAACAAAAACCTAGTTAAATTGGTAACTCTACAACAAGCTACAGCAGTTTTTAAATTTTATTAAAAATAAATATAGAAATATTTAAAAAACAATTGAAAAAATATTTAGTTGATAAAGATTTTTATAGTGCACAAGAGTTCCTTTAACATAAAAATTAAACCTCAAATGATTGATATAGTAATTTATTATGGTAACTACTGTATAAGATTGTATAATTGTTGATGTTACTTTAATTGTTATTTAATTGCTAGTTGCTGAATTGTTATAATTGTTGAACCACCATTTCCCATATACTTTCTTAATTTTATAAATTTTCATACTTTTAGCAAACGCTACGATAAATAGTGTATAAGATTGTATAATTGTTGATCTCCTTATTATACTCCTTAACTGGAGTTTCCAAGACGTAATCTACAAAAGAAAGACGCTATTGAAACTGTGGGCAGCCTGACAACATAGCAGAAGGGACAGCTGCTATAAACTATTATCCGATCCGACGTTACAAAGAAATATTTGAGTGCTTCGTTGTTAGACTTTTAGATCGGTGTTGAAAAGGAGTACCAAAAGCTCTCAAAAGCTGATGTAAAGACTCTTATTGGGTTCTCAACTACATACCTATTTGAGAGGGTTTTTAAGCTCAATATATTGTTACGGCTTCTATGTCTAAAATAACGCTGGCAACACTTAAATTTATCACTTGCACTTTATTACCACAAATAACCTACAACTCACACTGTTCAGTAATTTATTACAGAAAAATAAGCAATTGAAAACAGATAACACGATATTGTTCAACTGATAATGAGTTTTCAATAAACTGTACAAAAATCAATCACTAAATGTCAAAAGGCCGATCTAATATTAAATAATAACTATACAATAAACTGTCCAATAATATTAAAAAAGAATCTTCGAGGAAGAACAATTAACTTACGTAGCACAAGCCCGTAATACAGTAATAGGTAAAAGAATTATCTCTATAGAACTGTCAAGAGAATTATCACTACAGACAACGAAAGTTCATTGCGTGGTTTGTAATAGCGCCAACGGGATTTCACTGTCTGTATTAACGGGAACTGTCACTACTGCCACTAGTTTTTACAAATGCGTTCACCTTAAATAGGTTTTTCAACAATCGAGATATCTCTACATTTTTCTATCATCTTCTAAATAAATAAATAAGGAAACTCGCACTTTCCACAATATTAGTATTAATATTAATAATATTATTTATATTATTAATATTAATATTATATATTATATAGATTCCATTAATGTCCAATCAAACAACTAGAACATTCTACAAAGTAAAAAGTAAACACCATAAAAGTGTCAAAAGCAGAGTAATTAATTGCTTAGAAGTAAACATTTACATAGCAGATAACTCTGAGAACCACTGTTTCTTCTTTCTCTCTATTCTCTCCAATTTCATATTCGCTACAATATGGAATTCACACACAAAACATTAGATAGATTGTAAGACATTTTCAGATCAATATGTATATATAAACATAAATATCACGTTTCATCAAATATCTAATATAAATGAGTTGTACTTTGAATTGTTCGTTATTTACAACAGTGCATTATGTCCAAACTCAGCTCAACAATGTTTCCGTTTTAATTATGGCAATTTCAGATGAAAAATGGACAAGGCTTGAACCGTCGATTGAGCGCAAGTACAGTACATCACAGCGAATAAACACAATCCAGAATAGAAGAAGGCTCTGAGACGAATGACATTTATCATCACCGAATAATGAGCAGACGCATCCAACCAAGCACAAGCCGGCTCGGCAAACGACAGACCATTACTTCTTAATTTATTCTCTTTCATTCTTTTATTTTTCGCGTCCGACAATCACAATCTCTTCTTTCTTTCGCCAGTTCTCTCGTTCTTTCCCTAACAATTCGTCCTTTCTCTTCGACCACCAGCCACGTAGAGGTAGTCGTACTGTACTCATTATCGGCCTTGTTCTTCTTTCTCTGCCCTTTCCTATGCCTTCCATTCATTTTGGGCATTATTCTCATGCCTTTTGTGATATATTTTTTGGCCGCTAGCAGCTCATTCAACAACAAATAGACTCACTAAGCGTCCAACGAATTAGCTGTGATAAATCACACAAGCACACACAGAGCATCACAATGCAAGAGCCTTCTCAGCAGCACTTCCAACATTATAATGCTTGATAAACTATTTAGATTAGTAATTAGGAGCAGTCCTTGTCTTTGCAGATATGAACTGTTTATTTATGATCATGCGATAAACCAATTCTGTTCAATATAAAACATATTTTAAAACAAAAAAAGAAACCGACTTCAGTGAAATGATAAAATACTCACGTACTAAAAAGTTTAAAATAAAGTATTTACTTTAAACTGAGAAAATTTTTAATTTCATACAAGTAATCTTTTGAAGTCGGCTCATAATATTTTATGAAGTTGATAAGAAATTCTATCTAATATCAAAACTAACACTGTATTTTTTGGAGGATGAAGCCCACATAGGTCTGAGACCTTTGCGTGGGTAATGAATTGGATGATGGAGATTGATGAAATGGTCCTACAGTTTTAGGTGGGTTCCGAACCACCAGGAAGTGATTGATAAGAAATTCTATCTAACATCAAAACTAACACTGTATTTCAATTAAATATGGGATTTACACTCACTTTTACTGAAATACAGTAATTGATAAGAAATTCTATCTAATATCAAAACTAACACTGTATTTCAATTAAATATGTGATTTACACTCACTTTTACTGAAATACAGTGTCAGTTTTGATATTAGATTGTTCAATTATTTCGTCATGGAAAACATCACAGAGTATTTCTGTTATATTTTAGAAGTTTATGGGAAATTTGGCGCCGACTTCAAAAGATTACTTGTATGAAATTTAAAATTTTCTCAGTTTAAAGTAAATACTCTATTTTAAAATTTTTAGTACGTGAGTATTCTATCATTCCACTGAAGTCGGTTTCTTTTTTTGTTTTAAAATATGTTTTATTTTAAGCTTTTTAGTTGAATTTTCAAACTTTGAAAACATGAGAAATTTCTTAAAGCCTACATTATGAAATACTTATCAAATTAGCAAGCCAATAATTAATTTATAACATCCAAACTTAAGTAACTAAAAATCCACTTATAAGAAAAGATAAACTGAGGAGAATAATTCTACAACGTTTTATTTAATGTGGAATATTGTATGTATTTAGGAAAATTATAATAGCGAAAGGCTTCTTAAAAGTGAAATGGCTTTTGATTCATTTTGATGTGGTCCCTTTCAGAATATACCTACACTGAAATAGTAGGCCTATATTACGTTACAAGTGTGGAAAATTGTGTTTACTGAAAATATGATAAGTTAACGCAGGAGATGAAGTTGAGTGCGGTATTATCATAAGAGTATGGTAAACATCTTCCCGGACGTGTTATGTACGATATTTTTCGTGATATTAGTCATATATATTTTTTAATATAAAAAATATAAACTTTGAGCTAGTAAAAAAGGATCATTAAACATAACCTCAAAATAGCCTATTGTACGCACATGTATTTAATGGCGAATAAATATTCTTAATCCATCACAGCAGTGAAACTAAAAATACTTCTGAGATCAGCTGCTTTTCCAAATTCTCCAACTTATGATTGAAACTAAATAACCTTATTTCTATGACTCAATAACATCAACTAAATTATTTACATATTTCATATGAACATATGGACAGAAATATTGTATTCTTCTTATTGATTCAAATTAAGTTCACGTGATTGGTCAAAACGGGACATTACAGGCTTGTTTCACACTTAACCAGCTTTGGGTAACCGATGTTGTTTACCCGGCATAATTGCATTGCATCATTTATGATTTCGAAAACCGTCTAGATGTGAAGCGCTCCATATGATACAATGATCAGCCTGGTAAACGACACCGGTTATCCGATTGGCGGTTATGTGTGGAACTATCCTATTCAAACTTGATTGAAATGAAGACATCGAAGAATGCTCCTTTTTGTTTAATATTGGGCTAAGTATTGGGCTGATCCTTGCGAAACTTGGATGGGACCACTGCTGAGCGATGCTCTTTCATTAAAAAAAATTCATCGAAATCGGTTCAATATTGTTCGAATGATTGATGTACAAACATAAAAAAAAAAAAAAAAAAAAAACAGGTCGAATATAGTAACCTTGTTCTTTTTGGAAGTCGGTTAAATAATTGACAATAGATATACATTTATCATTCAATAATAATTATTAATGAACTAATGAAATGCAACTACCGTACGATGGAATAATATAAGGCTTCCTTAATTTTGAGTAGCGTGTAGCAAAACCGACTCTATATAGACCTGAAATGCAGCTATCGATAATTCTGTGTGGGTATATCAATTCCATGGAAAATTACCGCCGTCGTTGGCCTGATATATTATAGATATATTTACTTTGCTATATACAGAGTGTTTTGCATAGCATAACATTACTCTGTGGGTTTGTACACACTAAAATAATGAAAAAGCTCATATAAACATAGGTCCAGAAATGTTTCTTTACAGAGTTAAAGGAGGCGGAAATTATCAACCAACCCCATCAATTTACTCATTCAGAAATGTGCAGTGCCTTCATTCTACTTGTGATTTGGCCATGTTCTAAGTATGCTGGAAAATTGAATGAAACAATTTGAAAGTCTGTAACTACCGTAGCTCTTTTGAGATATTTAATAAAATATGAAACAATTACCCCAAAAACACATTTTTGCAAGTTTGGAGTGGATGTACAAAAAACTTGTAGCTGTTTCTGACAGAATTTGTAGAAAACTCAATTTTCAACAAAAAATGTCAAATAATCCAATAGCAAGGAACACACACAGATTAAAAAAATAATTGGTTGCGTTTTTGACTACTTGGAAGCGTATTTATTGTTGACTGAGATATTCCGCTGCTAAAATCTCCATGAAGTGGTTCACAAAATTTGTACCACAGAACTTGTAAGTTGCTGTACTTTGTGTAGTACTTAAATAAGATAATAAGAAATTATAGAACATTCATAAATATAATATGGTGGGGCTGGTGATTAAAAGGATGTGGTATGAATCTCAGGCTATTTCAAGTGTATACAGGTTCATCAAAAAAGAATAACCGTATTTAAAAAAAAAACAAAGATTTGAGAAACTTCAATATTTATTATTTACAACTTTGGACACCATGAAACATGTTTGAATTTGGAATCTCACTATTGAAGTCCAAAAGAAACATAAACCTTGAGGTTCATATTGAAGAACCAGTGCCTCCTTCAAGTTATAAATATTTTGCGTTATGAATAATGGAAAAAGTTGAAGACTATGAAGCAGTTGTTAAAATTCTGAACTTTGCATAGAAACATCTTATAATAATTAATATATCATTTTGAGTTTAAAACGATTTTTTTTTCAACCCATCGTATCTTAAATTGGAGCTCATTTTGATAGACTCAGTATTTTTTGTGAATACTAAACATACAATTTCAGTCATAAGTGAGCCTTATATTCTTTTATTCTATTTGATTGGAATTGGAATTCCAAGATGATTCTCAAATTTTCACAAAATCTTTCTCACTCCATACATTTACAGCGCATTGAAAATAATGGGCAAGGCTAGTTCAAGTACAGATCCGGAAACGCTTCTTTAGAAGATTTTTGCATTGCCAAAAACCGGCTTGGCTTTAAACGAAACTTATTATGACTTTACCCGAGAGTCAAAACACATTCAAAATCGGAATCACTACAAGACCATTAAAACAAATGAAATAATTTTCATGCACAGCCGCCTTCAACTCTATTCTAGTATGTTTTGATGTGGTAGAACTCGGATTCCATGAAGCCTTTGATAAGAAATATTGAACTGTTGGCTGTTCATAAAACCTGTAGAAAATTATAAATATTTTTTCTAATTGTCTGTTGTAACAGCTTCAGCCTATTATTTGAGCGACTGATTTACAGTGGATGAACAATGAATGAAAGGCTGGATACTCTGTAATATCACAAAATATCTGTGATACATGAAAAGAGCTTTGTGGCTCTGAACTCTGAATATTACTGTTTCAATCAAAATACTGAATGTGAATCTCGTAAACAATAAGGTAACGTTTTTGACAGTCGAAAGCTGAAACTCTATCAAGAATAATTTTTTTGACAGACGTATTATTGACGAGTTGAGGAGTACTTATAGGTGAATAACTAGATTATCAACAAAACTATGAAGATTATTTATTTCCAAGCGCGTAGCTGCGCACAAGTAAACCGCTAGCTAGTTTACAAAATTGAAGCAGGTTATCAAATAAATACCTTATTGAGTGAGTATTGTTGAATCAAAAAGATTCCAACAGCATGAGAACAATTAAAATTTTGAAAACAAATATATTTTTATAGATATTTTTAGTTGAGAGAAGTCCGAAGGAATCAGCAGCACTGCTTACTCTTTCTTTTCTGGCTAGTTCCTAGTGGGATATTTTTCCATCTTTGGACTAACTGTTCCGTAAAATCTGAGGCAAGAAAATAACTCTTGTTTTTTGAATGGTAGAGCTTTATAGATCATGATATCCAATTTGTATTCGCCATAAGGAAGAGCCGGGACATTTGTTATTTTGTAAGCAATGACCCAGTTTTTCATCTCGCAAGTCCACTGTGAACGAACAGAAATACAATGCAGTTTTAAATTGAAAAATCAATTATGAATGTGAGCTACAATTCGATACTTTGTATTCTATAGAAAAGTTGAAAAGTGAAAGTGTGTTAATTTGATGTTGAACATTTAGACTACAGTACCTAAAGAGAGAATAGCATTTCATAACCACAAAAAACGTTTAGCTACACTACTCAAAATAGAAATTCATTAGACTAGAAAAGTTTTAATTACACCTGAAAGCTTTGCAAATGTACAATTGATTTTTCATAGGTACATTATGTTAATTTTGTTGATTACAACCATTATTCAGTGCTCTAACTGATGGGTCATTGTATGCTATAAAAATTTAAAAAAGTCATATTTAAAAACGACAATGCTGCGTTTTAACTCTTGAATACGCATTTGAATCAAATGGTTTAGAACAGGGGTCTCCAAACGACGGCCCTTTGGCCAAATCCGGACCGCCAGTATAAACGCTATGATCAACACGACCGGCCACAGCTAAGGCCCTAACGGCCTTGAACAATATTTAATCCTACAAGAAGTAGCCTTGTAGGATTGCAAATAATTGTCAGCCACATGCAGAGTGTTTCGCATAGACTGGGCATGCTGAGCACACCAAAATAATGAAAATACTGTAGTTTATGCAAACATAGGTCTGGAAATGCTTCGAAATGATTTCAAATCACTCTAAATAAACAGTGGGTTTCGAATTTTGTTAAGTCACCAATACTTCCTGAGCTTATTATAATCACCAAAATAATGAAAAAGTCAATTTGAACATTGGTCTGGTAATGCTTTGTAGCAGAATTAAAGTTTACAGAAGTTAGCAGCAATTTACTTGTTAATTGATTGGGTATATGCTGAAAATCCTAACAACACAAGTTTGAAGTCGGTAACCACGGTGAATTATAAGATATACAAGATATTATGCAAAAATCATTAAAAAAAAAACGTTTCGAGGTTTGAAGTGGGCTAATTTGTCAATATTATCAACCTTCAGGCTTTTCTGAAAAAAGCTTGCAGAGAATTCAATGCTGGTTGGATAATGTTGAATAACCCAATAGAAAAATCCACACATTACATTTTTCAAAAAGTTGGTTTTATTGAATCAAAACACATTAATTTTGCACAGTTAACTCTGGCATGCTATTTTTAAGTAATTTTACTTAATAAAATCAAAATTTTATAAAGCTTGTTTGTGTTTTTGGCTATTAGGTTTCAGAATTTTTCCTCCACAATCAAATCTTCTGCAACATTTATCAAAAAAATCTACAGAGTTATTGAAGAACCAGCCAAGGGAATCCACTTCAAACTTCAAACGTGATTTTGGGCACTTTCACATATTTTGTTTAATATCTAAGAAATTACTGAAGTTATCGATTCCTAATTTCTTTTATTTGCAGTTTCTATCTTAAGATAAGAGATTTGATATTTGATTTCTCAGATAAATATACGTATAAAATCTGACCAATTCACCAGTAAAATGAAGGCACTACAAAATTTTCAATAAGTAAATTGATGGGGATAGCTGCTAACCTCCGCCATCTTTAACTCTGCAACGAAGCATTTCCGGACCAATGCTTATATTGACTTTTTATTCATACTGGTGATTATAAGATTTAACAAAGTATTAATAACACTAATATTAAATGCATTTAGAATGTTTATTGTATTGAAATCAAATCCCTACACGTAATTCAACTATCAAATTAAGTTAGTGAGTGTTTGCTCAGCGATCATTCACAACTCTTTGAAAATAAATAAATAAATTCTTATAATGTTAATGATTCTGGCCCACGGAGCTTACTGGAGTAGACTTATTACTTTGGCACGGAGGCTGAAAAGATTGGAGACCCCTGGTTTAGAATAAGAGTTATGTTGCTTTTTTTGTTGATTGCTAGCACGATGAAACTGAAAACCAAGAAGAATTAAGAAACAATAGCCCTGATTTCAACTTAAACCCAAGGTTGGTTGGTTGGAAACTAAAAATTTTGGGAAGCTTTCTTGTCACTACATCATCCCTGAAAAATTAGCTATCGCTCGATTGGGTGAGATTGACCGTCCGTCGCTGGTGATTAAGTCTACAGCGGCCCCTTTGACCGCTTTTTGGTCTAGGTCTAGAAAGGTAGGGTAACTAATAGTATGTGATCCCATGAAACTAAAAATGTTCTAGATGATATTTTAATTGCATTAATAGTCTTACTGTAATTCTAAAATACAGTGTATTACTGTAATTCAATTAGTCCAGTTGGCCTACAAGTACTTTGTGGTTGGGGGGGGGGGGGAGGGGGGTTTTCGTATAGTAATCTTCTTCTAGAAGGATTCATACATATTTTCAAGCGCTGAATTCGAACCTGAAGTCTGGTACCTCAAAAAACACATGCTTACGAGATTTTATTGTTATTTTACTGAGCACCTAAAAAGGTTAATTTTGATGCCCGTTGATATCACGAAAATATCTGGAAGACCCAAATTTTCTTTGAAATGAATATCAAATATTTGGATTTAGAAAATCAGAGATTTTTTTTATTTTGGATGATGCCTACATGAATCTTGAGACTTGTGCGTGGGTAATGAGGTGAGTGAGTGAATGATGAGTGTCATCCATGGCTGAATAAGATTCGAACCCAAGGCTGCAGGAAACGAAGCCAGCCAGAGCCTTAACTGATCAATTGCCGAATATCTGGTGACGCAAGCATTTTCGAGGTGCTAAAGACTCAGATTCAGCGCCTAAAAATACAACTACTTTTAGAAAAAAAAACAATTTTATGTTTCTCCTGGAACCAACTTTTTATGATACTCAGCTACTGGATCAATGATAATATTATAATTAGCTCATAGAAGCTCTATGCTCATTTCTCGAATTCAGCGTTTTGCATAAGTGAGCAAAATGTATTTACAATGAAGGGAGTTACCCTCTACTCTCTAGATTCCCCACTACTTTGCAATTCCTCTATTCTCGATTAACCCAGACAGATAATGCGAGTGACCGAGTAGAGTTGTGTCAGGCTCAAGCTCTTCGTTTTTTGAAAATTTTAATGGTTAAAAGTTGGAACTGTAAATTGTAGCATTCACCGTGTTCAGTTTTTTACGGTCTTCACAATAGTTGAAGTTTTTCTTCTGTGTCGTGTGGAGTGAATTTAGTAAACGCAAAGCAATATTGTAGCGAATATGAAATTGGAGAGAATAGAGAGAAAGAAGAAACAGTGGTTCTCGGTGTTATCTGCTATGTAAATGTTTACTTCTAAGCAATTAATTACTCTGCTTTTGACACTTTTATGGTGTTTACTTGGTAATTTGTAGAATGTTCTAGTTGTTTGAGTTTGATTAGAAATCAATTGAGTCTTATCGGATATTGTAGAAGGCATGAAGGTCTTTCATTGTTTATTTTAGAAATCGGTAGAAGATGATAGAAAAATGTAGAGATTCTCGATTGTTGAAAAAATTATATAAATAGAGGTAGACTTTTGTAAATGAGTTGAGTTGTCTTTGAAATTCGTCGTGATAAACAAGAAGTGACAGTTTTTTCTATTGTGCCTCTATAGTGATAATTCTTTCTTAGTGACAGTTCCTGTTAATACAGACAGTGAAATCCCGTTGGCGCTATTACAAACAATGCAATGAACTTTCGTTGTCTGTAGTGATAATTCTTTTACCTATTACTGTATTACGGACTTGTGCTGCGTAAGTTAATAGTTCTTCCTCGACGATTCTTTTGAATATTATTGGACAGTTTATTGTACAGTTATTATTTAATATTAGATCGGCCTTTTGACATTTAGTGTTTGATTTTTGTACAGTTTATTGAAAACTCATTATCAGTTGAACAATATTGTGTTATCTGTTTTTAATTGCTTATTTTTCTGTAAGAAATTACTGAACAGTGTGAGTTGTAGATTATCTGTGTTAATAAAGTGCAAGTGATAAATTTAAGTGTTGCCAGCATTATTTTAGACATAGAACCCGTAACAATATTTTTAAAATGGTCAATTTACGGGTCAATGGACCCGTTCTCATGCCGGCAAAGGAGATAAGCAGCATCGTCATCGTCATTGTCATCCTCATCAAGTGTTGATAAGCAACCCCAGCAGACGACTTCTACTACAGCTGACCCTGGCTCTATCAATCCAGCTGTTTCACCCGCTTTTATCGCCGGCATTGAAAAAACATCATCAGTAGAAATCTCAAAGAAAGCTATTTCTCTGATAAGCGGGTGACGGATTTAATAGACAATGTGTCATCTCGCGTGATCGAGGGCTTGACAGCATCCCTTAATTCCGCGACTCAACAAATTGTGGAACTTTAAAAATAAATTTCAACATTGAAGGTACAACTTAAAGAAAAGGACGAATATATCACTTATCGCTTAGATGATATGGAGCAGTATCAGAGACGCAACAATGTACCTATCCTTGGGGTACCTGAGTCACCAAATGAGGACACTGACCGGCTACTGATCGATTTATGCAGAGAAAAGTTATGAATCTTGAACTGAATCACATTGATCACTCATACCGGGTTGAATGTTGATCCGGCGCTGCAGTCACCGGCAATGCAGTCGTGCGTCCGCGCGTGATTATTGTGAAATTTGTGAGTTATCGCCAACGACGAGTGGTTTTCTCGGAGAAACAAAAGCTCAAGGGGAAGGGCGTCGTTGTCAGAGAAGACTTTAACTCGAAACTGAAATAAATTGTACAATGCTGCTGTGGAGAAGTTCGGCTACAGCAGTGTTTGGTCTCACAATGGTGTGATATATTGGAAGGATTCTGATGGGAGGAGACACAGTTCAACCAAAAAACTGTAAAGACTTACCTATCTCTTATTTCGAACTACCAATTAATTTGAAGGTTGCTGTGTTGTTTTTTCGAGTGATGAAATATCTATTAAGACATTGCTTTTATGATTACAATATATAGATTATTTCGGTGATTGAGCATGGTGTGCCTGCTGGATGAAAGGGATGTATGTGAATGAAAGTGACATGTATGAGTGAGGATGAGCGTGAGCATAAAACTGCATATTTATAATAATATGAATTCTCCCTTTCTTTCTTCAGTTTAATACTTTACTGTAAGTTAATCTGCTTAAAGGAAACTATTAATCAATCTTTTTTTCTCTTCTTAAAATAGAAATTTTAATTTTTCATTTAATTTATCGCAATAAAATGAATAAAGACAGTAAACTTATATTCATTATTCAGCCTATGTGACTGGTTTAATTAACATCAATCTAAATTTACAAGTACTCACCCTTTTCTCAGGACATGAGGATGTACGATTGCAGTGCTTATGAGCGCTGTCAAATATGTCAGCAGCAAACATTTTTACCAAGTCACAGACTTTGTACTGGGCATCAAGGACATTGTTGTAGCGTCCGTTAGTCCCTTTATTAGAGCCAACCAATCGTACCTAGACAAGCAATAAAATTTTCATTTAATATTAAGCAACCCTTTTCCAATAGTGCACTAGAACACTAGAGCAGCCAATACTCGAGGATAATCACCATCGCAAAATCAAACAAACCCTATGAAAAACTGGTATTCACGCCACATTGTGCTCCAATCGCTTATAAACTATTCCAAAACATGTGCTTGAGTTTGCAATGATAAATGAATCGTATGGTCCTGTCATCCGGTATATCTTCCAATCATCGAGAATTGGATACTCCACTGTGGAAGCACCCTGATAAACTTAATACAGTTAAAGAAATTTCAACTTTTCAAACACAATGCTTCCAGAAATGAGCAACAAATTCCTATTTAGCTATGTGCACCATAGACCGTGATATCTTTTGGACATCTTTCCGAGTGAATTGTATGTGATAGAAAGAAGAAACACAACTCAATTTTAAAAGGATAAAAATGTTTGCAAGCGTATGTTTTCTGTTTCAGTTTCTATTGGTACCTTGGTACCTTCTATTGGTCGAATATTCTAGTGAACCTTGTTCAATAGCCTACTTATAATCAACTGCTTGACATGTAATTATTTTCATGGATTGCCCTAATGATCATGATCGCATTTGTGATTTGATTTAAAGACCCGTTCTGTTTGCAATCTCCCATTCACCTTGACTGAGTCATCTGCGTCCATTCCAAGATCAAACTTCCCACTGTAAGCAAGATGTGTTCGATTATATTTCCCAATTTTCATAGTCGCGAACATATTATGTTGGCCCTTCTTATCGCACTCTCCAAATTGAGTCATAAGCATGTCATAGGGTCCCTGAAAGAGAGAATAGAAATAGAAGTATAATTAATACACAGTTTAAACGGGAACGCTTCTAATTCTGAATAAGCCACTTTTCTGACAAGAACATTAATTTTTCTTTGCTACTTGAGGTTCCTCAAGACCTTGGATATCGAAAAAATTGATGATATTATACTATATATATATATATGTAGGCCCACTCATAAACTATCCTTATCCAACTCGATACCCACGCACTATGTGGGCTTCATAATCTAAAAAAAAAAAATGAAATACACTAGCATTTTACCTGGTCTTACCAAGGATCCAGTTTGGAGTTTTACTTTTCTGTTAGATAAGTTATGCCAGTGGCTGCAATATTACAAAATTGGGAAGGGAAATTACAGCATTGCGAAATAGGGGAATACCATAAAGTGTTTATACCATAGAGTCCATCTGTTTGGAAAGAGAAGTTAACAAATAAACTGTTTTTCGCACAGATGATGTGAATATTTAGTGTTTTTTTTATTTTTATAAGTAAACTATCTTTTAATCAAATTTGCAGCTCTACCTATCTGCATAGTTTTGTTTAATTCTTTGGAATTGTGTATTACAGGAAAAGTTCGATACACACAATAAGATAGCTCGCATGACGCTAGGTAATTAGCAGCTGTTACTGACACAGAAATAATCAGTTGCTTTGGCTTAAGAAAGATCGGCGTATCATCTATATTAGCACCATAGTGACGTATCATGTTATCAGTGGTTCTATGAGCTTCCTGCATCTCAACATATATATTTTGAAACAGTGATAGTGCCCATGAGTGAAATTTGAACATTGATTTTGAATTCCCTCGAATTCTCCGAGAAGCACTGAAGTGATAGCCGCGAGCCGTAGCAGGTATCTGTTCAATCAGAGAGATAAGCTGCGTTCTCTTAGGTCCTGTTTGTAACGGTGACCGATTAGATTGGCCAGCAAAAAAGACACTGTTCACTGCTGAAAATCACTTTCCGGTGGTTCGGAACCCACCTAAAACTGTAGGTCCAACTCATAAATCACCATCATCCAACTCATTACCCACGCACAGGTCTCAGACCTATGTGGGCTTCATCCTCAAAAAAAAAGTTCCAAATTTAGTGTTCCGTTCCAAATCTTTGCTAGTTTGAGAAATCTGTGGGACATAACACACACACACACACACACACACACACACACACACACACACACACATAACATAAAAATGAAATAGTATTATAAATAAAATCAGTATAAAAAGTAATATAAAATCACGAAGTTTATAATCGAATATTCAATTGAATTAGCTGCACAGCTTTTATCATTCAAGATACTTCAACTCACCGCTATTTCTTCCCATAGAGAATGAACATCGACAACTACCAAACACAATACAAATAGAAAATTAATTAACCCAGCCATTTTATGAAGGTTCTCAATGTGCTTGTCTTCAAACCAGTCAAAGCTTCAGAATAATCTATATTTTCAATACTGGTAGAATTGAAATATCGTCAGTAAAAATGAATGCTTTCATTAATATAGAGAGCAGGATATACAGAGCAGGAATATAATTCGAATTTTTTTTGTGAATCTAGAGATGCTATCTATAAAAAAATCCATGGTAAGGCCTGGTTGGGATCGTTATGTAAAATAAATGGAATATTCTATTGTCAGTGAAAATAATAATTATTCTTTAAAAGTTAATTCGATTTATAATCTATTAATTAATGAATTCACCAACGTGCATCAATCAACTCCATAGACCTTGGTACAGACTTGTTCTCTATCATTATAGTGATAGTGATATCAGCTTATGCATACTGTTCCTTTTATTAATTTTGATAAGGTATTATAATTATTTTTATGAGCTTTGAGCTTCGATCATTGGATCAGTTGAGCTCACACCCAGCAATGCAATACTATTTCAAATCTTCAGAAATTCCTTATTTTTCAAATCTTCATATTTTTATTCTAATTATAGAAAGTTATTTTAGTACGCCTGTGAGTGTGGTTGTCTATCTGAATCCATTTATTTTGTATGTTGATTTTTAAAGCTAAAATTACTTTATCATTTCTATTTCGATTTGAATGATTTTTTCATCAGCTTCAGATGCTCATGAGGTGAGCCACAAGACTCAGGATGAGACGGGTAGCGTGGCAGTAAAGTTCTTTCTCTCAGTCCAGAGATAAATGCGGAAATTTCAAAATTTAAATCAGCTTCAATTCTGTCGTGATGAAGATTATATAAACCCGTTATATTCCACAAAACCCGGTACCCCGAGAGAAAGTATAATGGTACAATGTTTGAGTTTCTCCTTACTACTCGAAAAATCATTTTGACAACATTTAGACATCCAAAATTTTTTTTACAAACTAGTGTAGAGCTGATGGTAACTGACGAATTGTTCGTGATTTCTGTTGTGACTGAAGCTTGCATGCCTGAGAAGGCATGTGACAAACCTAACCCATTTGAACCTCTTCTAACGATTTTATTGAGGAATGTAATCGGGCGTCCGTATACGGATGCACAATTACACACGGACGTCCAAACGAATGTAAATCAACAATATATATATATACTTATACTACACACACACACATATATATATATATATATATATATGTAGGCCCACTCATAACTATCCTTATCCAACTCGATACCCACGCACTATGTGGGCTATTTGTAGTTATTTTTACTCATGAGAATTGAAGCTCAATGGCTACAATGAACCGCTTGGTATCCGAATTATCAACTCTCCAGAATGGATAGTTTCTCAAATAACCTCAGTTTACATTGCACATTTTTTTGTTGATTACGTCTTGGACACTTCAGTTAAGGAGTATTAGACAAGTCAGTTTAAGAATTTTACAAGCTTATACACTTGTTACCATAATTACTATAAAAATTAGTTTAGGTGAGGTGAAATTGTGGGGTGAAAGAAACTCTTGTACACTATAAAAAGATTCATCAACTAAATAATCCTTTAATGGTTTTTTAATATTTCCATATTTTAAACTCTTTGAAAACTGCTGCATCTTGTTGTAGAGTTTCCTACCAATATAACTTTTTTTGTTTGAATAAGCTACTATTGTGATTCACCAAGTGATAATCTTCTCGGCTTCTTGTATTATATAATAGTGTATGGCAAGATTTTGGTTAAAATCACTCTTTTTACATAAAAAGTAGGTTCATACACATAAAAGCAGGGTACAGTTAGGAGACCAAGTCTCTTGAACAACGGCCTACATGAATCTAATCTATTTTTTCTCTCCATACACCTAACAGCATTCTTTTGGATCTTTAACACCCTATCAAGGTTTTGTTTTGATGAGTTACCCCATACTAAGATAGCATACCTAATATGTGACAGGAAGATCCCATAGTAAACTGTAAAAAGTAACTTTTTGTCATTTATTATATCAAGCTGTTGCAGGACAAATACCACAGATGAAATCTTACAACATATTTTCTCAATGTATGGAGCCCAGGTCAAACTTCTACTCAACAAAACTCCTAAAAATACAATGCTTTCTCCTTCGTGTAGTTGATAATCGTTTACAATCACGTTTATAGCCATAACCTCATTTGAATTATGTTTGTTTTTGAATCGAATGTATTAGTATCTTTTACTATTATTGTAAATTTCAATTTATTTAAGAATTGAACCATGTACTGCACACCGTCCTATATGGGCACTTATTTCTTCCATATCTGATGGCCTCCTGGATGGACCAAGACTTCAAGTCAATAAGTTATGTTATCAATTTTATTTCAATCATTTCATTATCATCTTTATTATTTCTTTGGAAACTAATATTGAATTAATTTCATATTTGACGTAGTTCAAATATTCATGTAAGCCTAGCCCTGGCTATTTCAAGAATTATTTTAATTCTCAATTTTTTAACCGGCTTCCAAAAAGAACAAGGTTACTATATTCGACCTGTTTTTTTTTATGTTTGTACATCAATCATTCGAACAATATTGAACCGATTTCGATGAAATTTTTTTAAAATGAAAGAGCATCGCTCAGCGGTGGTCCCATCCAAGTTTCGCAAGGATCGGCCCAATACTTAGCTCAATATGAAACAAAAAGGAGCATTCATCGATGTCTTCATTCCAATCAAGTTTGAATAGGATAGTTCCACACATAACTACCAATCGGATAACCGGTGTCGTTTACCAGGCTGATCGTTGTATCATATGGAGCGCTTTACATCTAGACGGTTTTCGAAATCATATGATGCAATGCAATTATGCCGGGTAAACGACATCGGTTACTCAAAGCTGGTTCAGTGAACAAGCCTGTAATGTCCCGTTTTGACCAATCACGTGAACTTAATTTGAATCGAGAATAAGAAGAATATAATATTTCTGTCCATATGAAAATTGTAAATAATTTAGTTGATGTTATTGAGTCATAGGAATAAGGTTATTTATTTAGTTTCAATCATAAATTGGAGAATTTGGAAAAACAGCTAATCTCAGAAGTATTTTTAGTTCCGCTGCTGTGATGGATTAAGAATATTTATTCGCCATTAAATTCATGTGCATACAATAGGCTATTTTGAGGTTATGTTTAATGATCCTTTTGTACTAGCTCAAAGTTTATGTTTTTTATATTAAAAAAATATATATAACTAATATCATGAAAAATATCATACATAACTCGTACGGGAAGATGTTTACCATACTTGTATGATAATACCGCACTCAACTTCATCTCCTTAATATATTTTCAGTAAACACAATTTTCCACACTTGTAACGTCATATAGGCCTACTATTTCAGTGTAGGTATATTCTGAAAGGGACCACATCAAAATGAATCAAAAGCCATTTCACTTTTAAGAAGCCTTTCGCTATTATAATTTTCCTAAATACATACAATATTCCACATTAAATAAAACGTTGTAGAATTATTCTCCTCAGTTTATCTTTTCTTATAAGTGGATTTTTAGTTACTTAAGTTTGGATGTTATAAATTAATTATTGGCTTGCTAATTTGATAAGTATTTCATAATGTAGGCTTTAAGAAATTTCTCATGTTTTCAAAGTTTGAAAATTCAACTAAAAAGCTTAAAATAAAACATATTTTAAAACAAAAAAAGAAACCGACTTCAGTGGAATGATAAAATACTCACGTACTGAAAAGTTTAAAATGAAGTATTCACTTTAAACTGAGAAAATTTTAAATTTCATACAAGTAATCTTTTGAAGTCGGCGCCAAATTTCCCATAAACTTCTAAAATATAACAGAATTACTCTGTGATGTTTTCCATGACGAAATAATTGAACACTCTAATACCAAAACTGACACTGTATTTCAGTAAAAGTGAGTGTAAATCACATATTCAATTGAAATACAGTGTTAGTTTTGATATTAGATAGAATTTCTTATCAATTACTGTATTTCAGTAAAAGTGAGTGTAAATCACATATTTAATTGAAATACAGTGTTAGTTTTGATATTAGATAGAATTTCTGATCAATCACTTCCTGGTGGTTCGGAACCCACCTAAAACTGTAGGTCCAACTCATCAATCTCCATAATCCAATTCATTACCCACGCAAAGGTCTCAGACCTATGTGGGCTTCATCCTCCAAAAAATACAGTGTTAGTTTTGATATTAGATAGAATTTCTTATCAACTTCATAAAATATTTGGCGCCGACTTCAAAAGATTACTTGTATGAAATTAAAAATTTTCTCAGTTTAAAGTAAATACTTTATTTTAAACTTTTTAGTACGTGAGTATTTTATCATTTCACTGAAGTCGGTTTCTTTTTTTGTTTTAAAATATGTTTTATTCATATAAGCTGACACAAATTTGCCCAGGCTTCTTAACTGATTATTCATGTTGTCATCTGTTTACTGCAGAAGTGACTTTTAATTTGCATTCTGTTATGCATATTTATTATCCACCGGACATGTCATTGCTATTCGCAATTTTATTTTATTATTTGCTATAGAGCAGGGGTTTTCAATCTTTTTCAAAGACTTACCCCCTTGATACCGCGTGATTTTTTGGAAGGGGGGGGGGGGTGACGGTTAAATTAAAAAATCTTTTTACATCAAAAACACAATACATTTGGAAACATATTTGTAACCCATTACAGAAAATTGATGAGAAGGATGATCTTGGTTCTTAACAAAAGTTCCTCAATGCTAGGGTCGAGGTAAAACCTTAAATCGTCCCCAACTTTAACCTTGTCTCTGAACTTCTACGAAATAGTTATACAAACCTATTGCACTTGTTGGTTCCTAGTAACTCGACCACAAAGTATTCAATTTATTAGGTTTCATTATTAAATAATAACCTTGCGTGATTGCGAAACGGAAAAAATGGTTTAATTTTTCATTAACCTGCCCCGCGTACCCCCTGAAAATTTTCGAGTACCCCCAAGGGGTACGCGTACCACAGTTTGAGAACCTCTGCTATAGAGCATTAATTAACTCTAATGTTTATTGTTGCGCTCATCTGCGCCCATGATATATTAATAGTAGTAATTTGAAACTATATTATTTTGTGTAGTACTTACTTCAGATTTCGATCTGTTTTGCATTCGTGTTGTAGCCATACATTGATTGACCTTACTTATTCAGACGGAGTTCTGTTTTGCATTCGTGCCTTGTTGTCATAGTTTGACATTATTTTTGTAATTTTGCATTTGTGCCATAGCCATACATTGGCCTTACTTACTCAGATGGAGTTCTGTTTTGCAGTCGTGCATTGTTATCATATTTCGACATTACAATTTGTAGTATTTTATTCAAACCTGGATCTGTATTTTTGCATTTATTGCCATTGCCATATTTTGGCATTACATCTCATAGATTATGATTCATTACATTTTGCATTTATAGCCGTTGACATTGGCTCAATTTATTATATTCAATTTCATTGATATATTTTTCTTTCAATTTGCATTTGTTGCCATTGTAATTCATTAATGAACCAATCTTAATTATTATCAGTTATTGTTTCAGGTTAATCAATTTATATAAGTTTGATTATAATTATGCAAATTATTTTTGTAATTTTTCAATTCAATCTATAGCAATCTTTATTTGCTCTTAATTCATTCATGAAAGTTCATTCATAAATTTATGTTTTTAAATATTGGTTATATTAATATGATTATCAATTTAATTAAGTTATTTGATTTATTATAAAATTACTGCCATTGTACACTCATATCCTTTTCATAATATTTGCTTTTGGCATATGTCTAAATTGAAGTCAATATATTTTTCATTAATTTTGAATTCTTTACTACCTATTGATTTCACTACCTCTTCATTTTTTATTATTTCCGGGATTATCCCGGTGGTCCTCCTTTTATTCGAAATATATATAGTTGACCCCCACTACTACCTAGAACTTCTGGAACCAGCAATAACCTTTAAAGTCCATTTCCTCCCTTTCTCAGTAGTAAGGAACTGTATCAGACTTGTTAACACAAGCGATAACACTGTAAATCCTTCTTTCTATGTTCAAAACATTTCTGTTTCAATCAAAATACTGTATGATAATCTCCTAAACAAGGTAACTCTGACAGTCAGAAGCTGAAACTCTATCACGAATAATTTTTTTGACAGAAGTTCCTTGTCGTATTATTGACAAGTTGAGGAGTACTAATAGGTGAATAATTAGATTATCAACAAAACAATGAAGATAATTTATTTCCAAACCCATAGCTGCACATGAGTAAACCGCTGGCTAGTTTACAAAATGGAAGCAGGTTATCAAATAAATACCTTATTGAGTGAGTATTGTTGAATGATAAAGAGTCAAACAGCATGAGAACAATAATCAATATTTTGAAAACAAATATATATATAGATATTTTTAGTTGAGAGAAGTCCAAAGGAATCAGCAGTAGGCCTATCATCAGCTCCGCTCACTCTTTCTATTCTGGCTAGTTCTTAGTGGGCTGTTTTTCCATCTTTGGACTAACTGTTCCATAAAATCTGACGCATGAATATAACTCTTGTTTTTTGAATGGTGGAGCTTTATAGATCATGATATCCAATCTGTATTCGCCATAAGGAAGAGCAGGAATATTTTTCAAGTTGTAACATACGACCCAGTTTTTCATCTCGCATGTCCACTGTGAACAAACAGGAATGCAATGCAATTTGAAATTATTGCAAATAATTATGAATGTGAGCTGTGAAAAGTTGAAAAGTAAAAGTTTGTTAATTTGATGTCGAGCATCTAGATAACAGTACCCAAAGAGAGAATAGCATTTCATAACCACAAAAAACGTTTAGCTACACTACTCAAAATAGAAATTTATTAGACTAGAAAAGTTTTAATTACAGCTGAAAGCTTTGCAAATTTACAATTGATTTCTCATAAGTACATGATGTTAATTTTGCTGATTACAAGAATTAATCAATGACACTAACTGATGGGTCATTGTATACTATAAAAATTGAAGAAAGTCTTATTTTAAAACTACAAATCTGCGTTTTAACTCTTGAATACATATTTGAATCAACTGGTTTAGAACAGGGGTCTCCAAACTACAGCCCGCTGGTCAAATTCGGCCCGCCAGTATAATCAATCCGGACCGCAACAGCAAAGGCCCAAACGGCCTGAACATTTTTTTTTTGAAGACTACTTATAGGATTGCAACCGCTTGAGCGATGCCACATGCAGAGTCTTTACCATAGTTTGGACATGTTACACCAAAATAATGAAAATACTTCAGTTCATATGAACATAGGTCTGGAAATGCTTCGAAATGATTTCAAACTATACATTCTACATAATATAGAGCTTGTTTTAAATAGTGGTAAGTTACCAATACGTCGTTTCGAATTGTGTTAAGTTATCAATACTATGTGCACTTGTTAATGAAACCAAGATACCAAGATAATGAAAACGTCAATTTAACTTTGGTCTAAAGTTTTCAGAGTGAAGCAGCTATTCCCAGCACTTGTTCAGATGTTTGTACAACTGTTCTCTTAATTTTCTTGTTAGTTGATTGGGTTTCATATGCTGAAAAATCTAACACAAGTTTGAAGTCAGTAACCACGACAGTTTATAAGATGTTGCCTACAAGACATGCAGAAATGATTTGAAAAAATGTTTCAAGTTTTGAAGTGGATTAATTTGTTATTATTATTATCAATTTGTAGGCTTTCTGAAAAAAAGCTTGCAGAGAATTCAATTCTGGGTGGAAAATGTATAACCCAATAGCAAAAACCACACATCGTATTTCAAAAAGTGGGTTTTATTAAATAAAAACACATTAATCTTCTCTGGCATGCTATTTTATAAAATTTGATTTATTAAAACCCGAATTTTATGAAGTTTGTGTGTTTGGCTATTAGGGGTTTCAAAAGTTTTTCTCCTCAATCAACTTTTTTGCAACATTTATTAGAAAAATCTACATGTAGAATCATCCAAGGGAAAATTCTTTAAACTGAAAAAATGTGATTTCAGGGCCAATGAAGACTTGCTCCCAATAAATTCACCTTTTACTTACCTCCGGATACCCCACTACTTTGCATTTCCTCTATTCTCTATTAACTCGTGAGGTGACGTGCTAGTAGGAATCATGTAAAATTAGGTTGCGCTGAGTGGATAAGAACTGGTAATGAGACTAATGAGCAGCAAATACATCATTATTTTGATCTTAATTACTGATATTTTGCTATTATACAATAAACCGAGTTACTATAAGCTTGAATAAGCATAAATCTTTTTTAAAAACATAAAATTTTTACTGGAAATAGCACAATACATAAAATATTATCAAGTGTGCATATCAAAGCATTTTTTCACTTTAGAAAAAAGTAGCCACTTGCACTTTCTAGATTCATATTATATAATATGCTAGAACATGTGAAGAATCCCTCAGTATTTGCTGTGATAAGAGAAAGTGCTAAAAACGTAAATAAGAGTCAGCTACAGGTAATATAAATGAGGAAATATCATCTTTAGTGGAGATAGATATCTCAATTATAGCTGATACATCATTTTTATTCATGTCTATAATCTACATCAATATTCAGACAAAGGGGAATGAAAACGTGGCTACAACTGCAGATTGTTTGGTGGTAGAGATCATCTAGAGATACTGTGGAAATGGGCACAATATCTGTCACGAATGCAAAGATATCAACTTAGATAATAAACACTGGGTGTAAAGGACCAGGAGCGATTTCTCTTGGGTTGTCATAAGAATGCACATAGTATTCGAGTCAAGCTGATCATTTTTAGAAAAGTTAACATTTTTAATGCTTTTAATGAATTCAGAAACTTTTGCATTAGAGGATTTTTAATGATGTTGAAGATCCATCTTGTTTCCACTAATATGTAATATAAACTTGAAAAAAAAAACACTTTTAAATGGAAATTAACTCACGTTATGGCGTGACGGCCGTTTCGCTCTGTTGTCTAGAGCATCGTCAGACGACCCACAGTACACTGACTTAAGGTATGAGTTTGAGGGTTATGTATGTTGGAATGGTGATGGGGTGGGGGGATGAGTAGGCGGGAGGTTTGAAATTAGGATTATTTTGTCAAATAGAGTATGTGAGAAGAAGTTAAGTTGATCATTTAAAATGTTGTCAGGTTGCTGCTTTGCATGTTTGTAAATCTCATATTGTAATAAAACATTGAGTTTCTGGCTTTTGTGAGTGAAGTGTAGTGTGTCTAAATTAGTGTCAATGTCTGTATAACTGTGGCCACTCAAAAAACACCTGCATTCTCAGACAACATCTCAAAACAAGTACAACAGATCTGGAATTTACAAATTGAAATGTGATGACTGCAACAAGTTCTACATAGGACAAACTGGCAGGACATTCACCACTAGATTCAAAGAACACACAAGAGCCATCTCACACCCAAACACACATTCCACTTTTGCTGAACACATCATTTCAACAGGCCACAGTTATACAGACATTGACACTAATTTAGACACACTACACTTCACTCACAAAAGCCAGAAACTCAATGTTTTAGAACAATATGAGATTTACAAACATGCAAAGCAGCAACCTGACAACATTTTAAATGATCAACTTAACTTCTTCTCACATACTCTATTTGACAAAATAATCCCAATTTCAAACCTCCCGCCTACTCATCCCCCCACCCCATCACCATTCCAACATACATAACCCTCAAACTCATACCTTAAGTCAGTGTACTGTGGGTCGTCTGACGATGCTCTAGACAACAGAGCGAAACGGCCGTCACGCCATAACGTGAGTTAATTTCCATTTAAAAGTGTTTTTTTCAAGGATTTTCAACTTCATCCTCTTAGAAAAATGCTGTTGATATTGATTTTTGTGCTACATACTCTTCAATGCATAGCCATTCCTTTTGCAATAAAATGAATGAAGACAGTAGAATAATATTCATTATTCAGCCTATGTGACTGGTTTAATTAACATTAATCTAAATTTACAAGTACTCACCCTTTTCTCAGGACATGAGGATGTAATATTGCAGTGCTCATGCAAGCTATCATATATTTCAGTACCAAAAAGTTTTACCATGTCACAGGCTTTGTACTGGGCATCAATGACATTGTTATAGCGTCCGTTTGTCCCTTTATTAGAAGCAACCAATCGTACCTGGACATGCAATTAAATTTTCATTAGTTATAATAATTAATCAACTAGCTCACTGGACTAGCACACTGCACTAGCACACTGGATCATTATCGAGGATAATCACTATCACAAAACAAACCCTTTGAGATACTGGTATTCATGCCGCATTGTGCTCCAGTCTCTTATACTTATACACCATACCACAGCACTTGATTTTGCGATGATCAATTAATGTCGGGTATATCTTCTAATCATCGAGTTTTTTTTGTAGACTACGTTTTGGAGACTCCAGTTGAGGAGTTTAAGACATGTCAGATCAACAATTATACACTAGATACCATAATTACTATATCAATTAGTTGAGGTGAGGCTTAATTTTGATGTGAAAGGAACTCTTGTACACTATAAAAAGCTTTATCAACTAAATATTTTTTCAATTGTTTTTTAAATATTTCTATATTTTCAAGACTCTTTAAAAACTGCAGTAGCTTGTTGTAGAGTTTCCTACCAATATAACTAGGTTTTTGTTTGAATAAGCTATTATTCTGACTCACTTAGTGATAATCTCCTCAGCTTCTTGTATTATAATTGTGTACATCAAGATTTTGGTTATTATTATTCGTTTTTACATATAAAGTAGCTTCATACACACAAGCAGGGTACAGTTAGAAGACCAAGTCTCTTGAACAATTGCCTAAATGAATCTAATCTATTTACTCTTTCTTTTGGATCTTAAACATCCTATCAAGATTTTGTTTTGATGAATTACCCCATACTAAGATAGCATACCTAATATGTGACAGTAAGAGCCCATGGTCAGCTGTAAAAAGTAACTTTTTTCCATTCAATCATGCTGTCACAGGCCAAATACCCCAGATGAAATTTTTAACATATTTTCTCAATGTATGGAGCCCAGGTAAAGCATCTATCCAACAAAACTCCTGGAAATGCAATCTTTTCTTCCTGGTCTAGTTGATTATCGCTTACAAACACGTTTATAGCCATATCTTTATTTTAATTATGTTTGTTTTTTAATTGAAGGTATTGGCATTTTTTACTATTTATTGTTAATTTCAACTGATTCAAGAATTGGACAATGGACTGCACACCTATATGATCACTTACTTCTAAGTTATCTAGAATGGAATTGCTGAAAATGAGTGATGTATCGTCTGCAAATAAGAGGGCACTACCACTAATTAATTCTTTAGGTAAATGGTTGGCATAAAACAACAAAATGGATGGACCTAGTATTGACCCCTAAGGTTCTCCAGCTTAGACCTCTAATTTATTAGATTTATTGTTCACTATACTATTCCCAACTTCTGTAGTTGATTCTACACATTTTTCTCTCAATAAGATATGATTCAAACCATTTCAGTTCAAGCCCTGCTGTTCATCACAGATAAAGTTAACTTCTTGAAGGTGCAGAAGTAACCTATTCAGAACAACTGTTTCAAAAATTTCGCTTATTACATTCAAAATACTAATGGGCCTATAGTTTTCCACCTTTTCTCTATCACCACTTTTGAAGATTGGCAAGATTCTCCTCTTTCAAATTATTGTTGATTTTTACTCTCTAACCAGTAACTTCTAAATCCATTTCCACAGCAAAGTTTTCTACATATTCGAAATTAAATGTTTGCATATTCTTAGCATTTTTAGTGAAGATACCTACTCCTCCACTTCTATGAGATGTCCTGCAATACAATGCTTCCTTCCAATGAATAGTTTGGAATATTAAGTTGTGACAAATCATCTTCTTTTAAACCATGCTCTGTGAAAATAACTATATCAGGAGCCTCTTGTTTCAAAAATACTTCGATTCTATCTATTTTGTTACGAATGTATTGGATATTCTGATGGAACACAGTGAGTACTTCCCTATCATCCCTTATTACTTTATCGTTGATTTTGCATATTGAAGTAGATCTACTTAATCTCTTAGAATCTTGGGAGCCTATCAGATTGTCACAAGAGTTACTTCCACTAATGCTATCCTGATTTTTTGATTGATTAACGTCTTTTAATAAGTTACAATTGAAGATATGAATTTATCATTTGAAACTAGTTTCCCTTCTCGGTTTTGAGAAACTTCACTAAAAAAGGTTCGTTACATGATTGTTTAGGAGAATTATTGGTAGTAGATTGCAAACGACTTTTAATCAGCTCTGCCAGCCTATTACAAAAATTTACTTTGCCAGATTGATTTAGATTTAGACCATGAATAGTGAAATTTTGTTTTTGCAGTCTTTCATTTAGAGAACGAATTCCCAATCGCTTGGAATTCTTATTTTTTAGGCTGTTGATTGTATTATGAATTGAATTATTTGTTGACTTAATGGTTTCATTCAGCTCTGGCCTATCAAACCTATACGGAATTGTACTTATTATTACATTAGTTTTTTGGCTGAGTGGCACAATCTCTTTGATTTTTCCATTTATTTCAGGTATATGTTTTAGACTAGGTTCATATATATTGTTTGAACCATCCAGTACTATTAGAAAATCGTTTTTACCAAAATCGTTTGTTTGTTCCTTTTTCCTTAGCTGACTCTACGATTGCGTAGGGGCACTTGGCTTGAAAAAACTTTGAGCTTCATATTCTTGTTTTAATCTTTTATCCAGGAGATCACTGCAGTCTCGACCATGACTGGATGTCAAGAGCAGTACTCTACCTTTCCTATCGTTATTACCCCTTACTTTAGTTTTTGTAGCTGTTTGCAAAACCTGACTATAAGTTTTAGTTTGACCATCATTTTCTATTTTTTCCCCATTTGATTCAGGCTCTACTTTTTTGTATTGGTCAGAGGTTCAGATCTTACATTAGCTATTTTTGATTTTAATAATTTAATTTCCTCTGACACTGACCTACATTGATTCCTTAGATTTAAAATTTAGATTTTATGGTCTTCCTGCTGTATTTTTACAAAAACCTCCAGAGATTTTATTTGATTCACGAACCCTATCCGTTCTTCCTCAGAATTTTTTAGTAATGATTCTAATTTTGTTCGTAATTCGGTGTGATCACTCAATAGTTTAGCAACCTTTTCTTCTACATCTACAGTAGCTTTAAGAGCTGTTGGTGTTTTTTTATTTAATAGTTGACATCGCATAGTTACCTGAGTTTTAGTTAAACAATTAGATTTATATGATTTGTTTCCTAGCTGAAAATTGTTTTGAATTGATTTGAGCAAAATGTATAATGTAATATTACAAAACGTTTTATAATTGTCAACTTGAGACTATTTAATTACAAGAAAATACCCTCGTGAGATTAAGAATTTCGATTTTATGGTCTTCCTGCTGTATTTTTACAATAACCTCCAGAGATTTTATTTGATTCACCAACTCTATCCCTTCTTCCTCAGAATTTTGTAGTAATGATTCTACCAGGTTTTCATTTTGAATAGTTATTTTTAGAATAGTTCTAATTTTGTTTTTAATTCGGTGTGATCACTCAATAGTTTAGCAACCTTTTCTTCTACATCTACAGTAGCTTTAATAGCTGTTGGTGATTTTTTGGTTAATACTTGAGATCGCGAAGTTACCTGAGTTTTAATTAAACAATTAGATTTATATGAGTCTTGTTTGGACTCATTTTTCTAGCTAAAAATTGTTTTTAATTGATTTTGCAAAATGTTTAATGTAATATTACTCAACTTTTTATAATTGTCAACTTGAGACTATCTAATTACAAGAAAATTTATCAATATCAGTACACCTAACCTCGAAAACCGAATTTGACGTTTTATTAAGATACTTTAAATTATAATAGACAAATTAATAATGGAACTTATTAAGATATTATGAATACTAATAATAATGAACAAAAATACTGCTGATCCGTTTGAATTAATATTCTATTCTTCAAAATTCGCAGAGCCTGTTCTGGCAACGTATGTACAGTGTCACTGCTACCTCGATCATCAGTAGAGCAGTAGAGATACTGCAGTAGAGCATATTGTTTGCTCTACAGTGGAAGCACCCTGATAAACTACATACGGTTTACGGAATTTCAACTTTTCAAACACAAAGCTTCTAGAAATGATCAACAAATTCCTATTTGGCTACTTGCATAAAAGAGCGTGAGAGAGGCCTATATGTTTCTGTGTGTATTGTCTCTGACAGAAATATGAAACGCAACTCAATTTTCAAAGGACTAAAATTACTATAATAACCAGATGGTTTTATTGGTTCCTTGCACGTCTAATATTCTGGTAAACCTTCTACAATAGCCTACTTATGATCCACTGGTTGACATATAATTATTTTCATGGATGACTCTTATGTCCACGATCGCATTTGTGGTTTGATTAAAAGATCTGTTGAGTTTGCAATCTTCTATTCACCTTGATTGAGTCATCTGCGTCGACTCCAAGATCAAACTTTCCGCTGTAAACAAGATGTGTTCGATTATATTTCCCCATTTTCATAGTCATGAACATATTATGTTGGCCCTTCTTATCACACTCTCCGAACTGAGTCATAACTATGTCATAGGGTCCCTGAAAGAGAGCATAGAAATAGAATTATACTTGAAACACAGTTTTCATGGGAAGAACATTTTTCTTTGCTACTTCAAGACCTTGGATGTAGAAAACATTGATGATAATATAATATATATTCTCATCAACCACCATCAGCCAACTCAATCTGACTCATTACCCACGCACAGGTCTATCAGACCTATGCGGGCTTTCATCCTCCAAGAAAAATAAAATGCACTTAGCATTTTATCCGGTCTTGCCAGGGATTCAGTTTGAAGTTTTTCTTTCCTGGTAGATAAGTAAATTAATGTTAGTGGTCACAAAATTACAAAATTAGAAGGGGAAATCACAACATTACGGAATTACGAAATTCAATACAGTGTTTATACCTCACAGTTCATCTGTTTGGAAAGGGAAGTTGATAAATAATGTTTATTGCACAAATTATGTCAATTTTTAGTGTTTTAAATGCTATCAAAGTAAACAACCTTTGTAGCAGCTTCGCAGCTCTCCCCACCTTCACAGCTTTGTGTTTAGTTCTTCAAATAGTGTATTACAGGAAAAGCTTGATACACACAATAAGTTAGCTCGCATGACGCTGGGTAATTTGCAGCTGTAATATTGTATTGATACAGCGATAATCTGTTGCTATGGCTTAAGACAGATCGGCTTATCATCTATATTATCTATATTATCATCTATATTATTATCTATATTATCATCTATATTATCACCATAGTGATTTATCATTTTTTATCAATTGTTCTATGAGCTTCCTGCATCTCAACATATTTTGAAGCAGTTATAGTGCCCATAAGTGAAATTTGAATATTGATTTTGAAAAATCTGAAAAGAAAATACAAAATCGGGCTCCGAGAAGAACTGAATCGAGTTAAGAGGAAGCTATGTACCAAATTTAATCTTCCAAATCATTGCTTTTATTTGTGAAATCTGTAAGACAAAAAAACACTCACAAAGAACCTCATTCTTTCTTCTTATATACATCACATAATTGATAATAAGATAAAAATGAGCTGCCAATAATGATGATAATAGTACTATAAATGAAATCTCTATAAAAATTAATGTAAAATCACGAATATTATATTCGAATATTCAATAATTGAATTAGTTACACAGCTTTCAACATTCAAGATACTTCAACTTACTGCTATTTCCTCCCATAGAGAATGAACATCGATAACAACTAAACACAATACAAATAGGGAATTAATCAATACTGTCATTTTATGGAGGGTTTTAATGTTCATGTCCTCAAACCAGTCAAAGCTCCAGAATAATCTACATTTTCAACTCTGTTAGAATATCGTCAGTAAAAATGACTGCTTTCATAAAATAATATAGAGAGCAGGATATCCTGGAGAGAAGGATATACAGAGCAGGAATACAATATTAGAAATTTTATGTGAATCAAGAGATGCTATCTGTAAAAAAAACTCCATGGGATAGCCTGGTTGGGATCGTTATGTAAAATTGATGAAATATTTTATTATCAGTGAAAATAATTTATTGTTTTTAAATAATTATCATTCTTCGAAACTTAATGGGATTTCTTATCTATTTATTGATGAGCTAATCAACGTACATAAATCAACTCCATAGACCTTGGTATTGGTACTTGTTTTGCATAATTATAGATCGTGATGTATCATTCTATGCGTATTGAACATTATTTATTAATTTTGTTAATGTATTATAATTTTTTTATATGAGCGTTCAGCTTTGATCAATCGATGAGTTGAGCTCAAACACAGCAATTCTATACTATTGCAAATTTTCAGCAATCCCTTATTTCAAAACCCCCAAATTTTTCTGAAACAATTGAAAGTTATTTTAGTACGCCACGCATGTGAGTGTGATTGTCTATCTAAATCCATCTATTCTGTTTGTTAATTTTTTCAGTTATAGATTACTTTCTCATTTCTATTTCCATGTGAATGATTCTTTCATCAGCTTCAGAGGCTCATGAGGAGCGTCTCAACTCAAGAACGGTATTTGTAGATATTTCTACTAATGAGAATAGAAGCTTATGACAACAAAGAACCGCTCGGTTTCCGAATTATAAGCACTCCAGAATGGATAGTTTCTCAAAATACCTCAGTTTACATTGAAATTGTTCTTATAGCTTCCCACTTGATCATTTAACAAGAACTCCGTCAAGAAGAAGATATTGCAGAGCATTAAACTTCTTTTAAGAATATAAATAAATAATAAATATATCTTGAATATACCTTTTTTATAGCGCTTTGAATATTTGTGAAAAGGTGATTTTACCAGAATCTGGCGAGTTCTGTTGTGGACATTATGGTGTCTCAATCGAAACAAAGACATTTTTCAGTTCCCTGAGATTAAAAACAATCAGTTATCTCCTCTTTCTCGAGTGGGTCATTCTACGTAAAATCAACAAATTTTTCTGTTCACCATCTCAGATTTTGAATGAAATTGTTAAGCTCACAGTGATTAATGATACTAACAAAAATGCTTTATTAACTTATATTGTATTAAATATTATATTCGTATTCAAGTCTATTCACGAAAGCCAAAATTGGTTCATATTTTTTAAAAGAATTGAGTATAGAACCTACGCGCAAGGATTTGCGCTATTACTTAACTGTCAGTCAAATCTTCAGTTAAGAAGTCATGAAAACTTGCGTCCACACCATTACGTTTTAACGTACTTTTTCTAATAGAATTTTCTTTTCGTTTGTGTTCAGTTTGTCATCAACCATGGAAGAACTACTATTTCTTGCAGCCTTTCTTTTGTGTCTGAAGAAAAATAAGAAAAAAAGGAGGGTTTTCGTACACGTTGGTGTAGGGTGTAGGGAATGGTTGTTGAGAAGAAAACTATTTTCTCATGTTGTATTGATATGCGAATTGTGTGATGAAAACGAAGATTGGCGTAATTATCTACGTTTGGACTGCGAAATATAATCCTTTTTATTATCCTAGGTATCACTAATAATTATAGAAAAGATACTGTTAAAAAGTTGTTGAAAACTGCGGAGAAACTGACAGTTAAAACGCAATAAGTTTCCACATGTCAGGACTTGTCAAAGGTCAGATTACCGTCAGTCAAAATAATGCCTTTGTCATCGAGAGTTTTGCGAGATAACTATCGTCTTCAATTCAATTCAATCCCTTTATTTGCATATGCATTTGTACATACATGCTTACATCATAAATAAAAAAATATTATGCATTGTCACTACACTATTCAGGCACTGTAAGTTAAGTTTGTTAAAACGTATAATTTGTCAGAAAAAAACTATAATCACTATTAAATTTGATAGTAATGGTTTCAACTTAGTCATAGAAATGAAGGCTATACTATTACATGGAATTTTATTTGAAATAATATTAAAAAGAAAATATTGGGAGATTAAACCGGCATTAGGGTTTACAGTGTCGTTGGATTGGCAATCATAATATCTCTAAATACTCTCTAACTGAATAAAATGTCCTATCCAGGAGAAATATTTTCACTGACTTCTTAAATTGGGTTTTAGTTTGGGGCTTTTTAATATGATCTGGTAGCTTATTATATAATTCAACAGCTCTGTTTAATGCTCCCCTCTCAAACTTGGCGGTTCTGTGGATTGGGTATAGTAAGCTGTCTGATCTTGTTACTCTTTGTGATTCATTTCCTTTTTTAAGAGATCGAAGGTTTCTGAATCCTATTATTATTAGAATACAATATTTATGTAAATTGATGGGACAGTTAAAATTTTATAATTTTTAAATGTCTTCATTCAGTTCGCACAAAACTTTTACACAACCTTCTAGCTGATACGTTTTTACGGTATAGTTAAAACCTAGCAGAAGTCCTAGCGTGTAAACCCTTACAGCCATTCGAAATTTCAAAAGTCATCAAAATCTCAGATGGTGAACTGAAAAGTGTGTAGATTAGATGTGGAATGACCCCCTCCAAAATTTGGTAAGGTGGGGGAAGGGGCATACATGGTCCCCAACGTTCGACTATGAGGTTTTTTTTAAATTAATTTTTATAAATTATTGTAGGAATCTCATTTTTATATAAATCGCTTAGAAATCGAGTGGGTTTTTCGTAATGGTGCAGAGTTTACAGCAATAATGAAAATTTATTAAGCTTCAAATTAAATTAAGACCTTAAGATATTGCAAATGATAGCCGCGAGCCGTAGCAGGTATCTGTTCAATCAGAGAGATAAGCTGCGTTCTCATAGGTCCTGTTCGTAACGGTGACCGATTAGATTGGCCAGCAAAAAAGACACTGTTCTCTGCTGTAAAATCACTTCCCGGTGGTTCGGAACCCACCTAAAACTGTAGGTCCAACTCATCAATCACCATCATCCAACTCATTACCCACGCACAGGTATCAGACCTATGTGGGCTTCATCCTAAAACAAAAAAACAAAAAAAAAATGCCCGTTTCCAAGTTATAAGCAGATAAAGCAGACGAATTCTTATTCCTTACCATTGCACCTTCACACCTTCAGCCCTCCTCCTCACACGCACGGCATCTGCTTTTTATGTGTCAATTGTCAATGTTGTTTATAACGCTCACCACTACTAATTCGCGAAAAAATTGGAACTACATGATTTGATTTATGCAATAGCACGTTTTGGGTCTAATTTTGCTAGATTGATTCAATTTAATAATTATTCTCTTTCCTATATTGCCAAAATTCCTGGCCGTGTTCGGTACTGGCACAAACTCTCCTTTTTACTATGGTATTGGGATACTACATTTCGTAACATAAATTTGATTAAAAAAATCTCGCTAACCTTATTAACCTTTTCAATAAACCAGGCTTACCTTTCAGTAATCGTACAAAGGCTAATGGAATAGCTCACAAAAATATAACTATATAATCAAAAAAATATTAATCTTATCTCTACTGAATTACAAGTCAATAATTCTAGATAAAATCCAAGGAAATTTACTCGGTCAGTGGCATGTGACACTCAGGGGGGGGGGGGGCTTTGGGGGTACAAGGCACTAAAAGGACCTGAGGTATTGATCAAAATGTTGATATTCTTCAAGCAAATTGAGTGAGCAATAACATGTTGAATAGAATAGAATAGAATAATTTTTTATTTCACTTGTTCATATCATACACAATAAAAAAAATAAAATAATAATAATATATATATATATATACATTAAAAAATATTACAAAATAAATAATTGACGACCGTTTGCAGTCATAAAACATTTCAGTCATGAAAAAATTAAAGAAAAGCAAACTTAAATAAAATTTTTGCAGTCATACAATATTTCAGAACAATTTGTTTCTAATGATACCCTTTAACATCTCGATCAATCAAATTAACAAGAACAAAAAAGCATCAACTAGAAACTTAAGATGAGATTAAGTATCAAAAAGAATCAAAGAAGAATTTTATACACATTATCATTTTATATAATTGAACAAGAGAAACAAATACTAGCTTGCAAAGTGATGTTGAATAGGGTTTTTTACATTTCATGATTCCACACTTGTTTAAATTGAATAGAATAACGTACATAAAAATATCTTTACAACACTTCTGAGACTTACCTTAGAAACGCCATGGATTGAAATAGGCTGAGTCACTTATAACTAGCGGCATTGTACATTCAACAGAAAATTTAAGTGACTAGCAAAGAAAGTCCCCTCTAGCTAAAGAATGTGGATTACTGCAGTATTCTCTCTTAATTGGTTATTCTGAATCTCTATGACTTTTAATTATGTGGTAAATTGAATGGGTTTAATGTCAAAAAAGCTGCAAAATCCAATTGAAAAATTGTTACAAGTCTCAAAATATGTAATTATTGAGGTATACTACAAGATAAGAAAAAATGAGGAGATATCTATCAGAAAAACAGTCGGTTTATTGGCAACTAGCCGGCACCTAGATCACTGTATTTGCCTTAAAATATTCTAGCCATTCAAAGAATTGTGTCTCTTCGCTCGCAGCTTTCCAACTTACCCAAGTGATGGGAAGAGAGAGTTTGTATATATTTTTAAACGATTCATGATTTCTCTTTCTGAAGGAAAATTTTGAAAGCTATACTTGGTCTTGAATAATTCTGGATGCTAAACTCCCCAAGTCACGTGGCTCTCAAGGAAAGGTGCGGTAATGAACTAAATTTTCGAAAATACTTTATTCTGGGCATCGAAAATAACTGGATTTTCAAGTTGTCAATTTTTGCCTCATCTTTATGGAATATTTTGAAACCCTTTCTCACCACGCACCTTAGGTCTCAACTCGATCATGTGTACCAAATTTCGGCCTAATTATTAGAGAGGTGAGCAAAAAACTTGCTAAAATATTGAAGAAAGTAGATGTGGGGAAAGCCTCCCCAAACTAAAAGTCTGGGTGCGCCCCTGCTCGAAGTTATCACACAGTCACACTACTTGTCAAAAAGAAAGCCTGTAGAGAATTAATTTTTTATTTATTTCTCAAGTAATGAGAAAAGATGATTGGAAATTAATTGGAGTCGATTGAATTGAATAATGACATAATACGGATTCATATCATATTTAATATGAATAAGTTTTACAGGAAGGGATTACGATGATTAAAAGTCTAGGAAATTGTTGGGTCCAGGAAATAATCTCACTGGCGCTGATCCTTCACATTATATTTATCGTACTTCGGATAAACTGATCCATACACTCTCAGGCAGGAAACTAATTCTTCTTTACCAAACGACAGAGTCCTTAAGATTGATCCATCCATTCTATAGTCGCCGTAAGGAACAGCTGCAGGAATGTTGTTAAGATTGTAGTTTACAGTCCAATTTTTCATCTCACAGGACCACTGCAGAGTAAAAGAACAACTGAACAGTCAGTCATTATTGTGATTGAAAGCAATAAATTTACATAACTTCCTCATTCAGTAGAAACGAACTTTCTGTTTTCTGAATTAGTGATAGTTTTTTTTTTTTTTTTTTTTTGTAGATTACGTCTTGGAGACTCCAGTTAAGGAGTATAAGACAAGTCAAATCAACAATATTATACACTATATTACATAATTACTTCAATTAGTTGAGGTGAGGCTTAATTTTGATGTGAAAGGAACTCTTGTACACTATAAAAAGCTTTATCAACTAAATATTTCTTCAATTGTTTTTTAAATATTTCTATATTTTCAAGACTCTTCAAAAACTGCGGTAGCTTGTTGTAGAATTTCCTACCAATATAACTAGGTTTTTGTTTGAATAAGCTACTATTGTGACTCACCAAGTGATAATCTCCTCGGCTTCTTGTATTATAATCATGTACATCAAGATTTTGGTTAATATCATTCGTTTTTACATATAAAGTAGCTTCATACACATATAAGCAGGGTACAGTTAGGAGACCAAGTCTCTTGAACAACGGCCTACATGAATCTAATCTATTTACTCTTTCTATACACCTAACCGCTTTCTTTTGGATCTTAAACACCCTATCAAGATTTTGTTTTGATGAATTACCCCATACTAAGATAGCATACCTAATATGTGACAGTAAGAGCCCATGGTAAGCTGTAAAAAGTAACTTTTTGTCATTCAATCATGCTGTCGCAGGACAAATACCCCAGATGAAATTTTACTACATATTTTCTCAATGTATGGAGTCCAGGTCAATCGTCTATCCAACGTAACTCCTAGAAATGCAATTTTTTCTTCCTGGTCTAATTTATTATCGTTTACAAACACGTTTATAGCCCTATCTTCATTTAAATTATGTTTGTTTTTGAATTGAAGGTATTGGCATTTTTTACTATTTATAGTTAATTTCAACTGATTTAAAAATTGGACAATGGACTGCACACCTATATGGGCACATATTTCTAAATTATCTAGAATGGAATTGCTGAAAATGAGTGATGTATCATCAGCAAATAAGAGGGCTCTACCACTAATTAATTCTTTAGGTAAACGGTTGACATATAACAAAAAAAGCAATGGACCTAGTATTGACCCCTGAGGCACTCCAGCTTGCACCTCTAATTTATTAGATTTATTCTTTACTATACTATTTCCAACTACTGTAGTTAGTTCTACACATTGTTTTCTCCCAATAAGATATGATTCAAACCATTTCAGTTCAACCCCATTTACACCTACATTATGCAGTATTTCCAATAAAGTTCTATGATTAACTTTCTTAGTAATAGCGAAGGTGATATTGTGGAAGGTATCCATAATGAATAATAAGACGAAATTGTCACAACCACATTTATTAAAAGTTCGAGAAACTAGTTTCGGTTGTTACACCATTATCAATCTCAATCAAACTGAAAACTGAAGTACAGAGTAGCCTTATATATACTGTACATGGAATGATACTATTGGCTAAGAGGGAAAGAGGCTGACCTAAATCGGACGTTGTGATTGGTTGTCAAGTCACGCCCCCTGGTGGGAGGAGTAACAAGCAAAAATACGAGTCAAATCAATAACTAAACACTGTGAAAATCAAGAAAGTAACAAAAAAGTGTAATAAGGCTAGAATTTAATCAAACTAAAATTAAAAATTTTTTAAAAATTAGAAGCTCACTGAAGTGTAATCAAGGTCAACTGAGAAATACACATAAGAACTGCTTTTTTACAAATAGGCTGGAATTATAATGAAACCAAGTTAGTTGTATTGAATTGGTTAAAATAAACTTGGTCATTTAAATTAGTTATGGAATCGTTTTTTACCAACTTAGTTATCTCCAAAGCTTCTAAAATGTTCAATTGTCTGCCTTTGCCAATCAAATGCAGAAATTCAACATTTTCTTCAGCCTTGAACTTGTGTCCATTATTAATGAGATGTTCTGCAAAATTTGAATCTCCTTTTTGGGTTTTCCAATCCCTGATATGTTCATTTACCCTACATTTGAAACTCCTACCAGTCTGGCCTACATAACAAGCATTACAATCACCGCAATTCAATTTATATACCCCACTTTTATCCCAGATATCAATTTTGTCTTTACTACGCCCAAATAAGCTCTTTAAAATTGGTTTGGTTTGAAAAGCTACATCAAAACCGTTCTTTTTCAGTTGTTTTCCTAATTTATCAGAAACTGGGCCAAGGTAAGGCACCGTTATCCATGACCTTTCCCCAGTTTCAGTTACAGTAATGCCAGCATTGACTGCTAGTCTCGTATTTATTTTATTTAATATTTTATTGACAATGATTTCCTCATATCCATTTGTAATAGCTATCTGTTTAATCGTACTAATCTCTTTTTCAAAGTGATGATTGCTCATTGGAATGGTTAAAGCTCTATAAATCATACTATTGAAAGCTGCAAGTTTGTGCGATATTGGGTGACATGAGTGATGAGGTATGATTACATCGGTATGAGTTACTTTTCTAAAAATAGAGAAGTTGTGGGTTCCGGTGCTATGGTCAATTCTTAAATCTAGAAAATTTAAAACACTATTCTCTTCCAACTCTATGGTGAATTTAATCTTATGGTGTAAACGATTCAAATAGCTAAGGAAATTATCTAATTGTCTATTACTACCCTTCCACAAACAAATAATATCATCTACATATCTGTACCAATAAGCAATCCTATCCTTAAAATTATTATTTTCAAAAATTCTACGTTCAAGGCTATCCATAAATAATTCAGCTAGTAGGGGTGAAAGGGGTGAACCCATCGCTAACCCATCTTTCTGTTCATAAAATTTATTGTCAAACTTGAAATAGTTATATTCTGTACATAACTTCATCAATCCCAACAGCTCAGTTCTAATAATAGGATCATTAATTGTAGTTTCCATGATCTCTTCAGCTCTGTTAAGACTTTCTTCAGTTGGTATATTTGTAAAGAGATTAGTTACATCAAAAGAAACAAGTTTATAAGATGAATGAACAGGAATATTTTTGATTTTATTGACTAACTCCAATGAATTTTTGATAGACATAATTTTTAGATAGAATTTTTGATTTTACATAGACAATAAGTGCAGGGACGAAATCTTTAAGAAATTAAAAGAAAAAACCGTTACACAGAACTTGAAATTACAGAAACTTGTTGAAGAACAACGTCCAAAACCGAATAATACAAATCATCACCATAAGTTTGCTGATAGAGTTAAAAATTTCACTAACGTCGCGTTTTCACCTTCAGAACAAGAATTGCTAGGACAAGGTACTAAATTCAACAATTATAGTAGTTTAGGGAGCAAACAAGCAGAACTTCTAGAATGCAGCATTGATAGGAATTGGAGAGTGTCACAGAATCGTATTTTAACCAACAGATGTGCAGACATAATTTTACAAGAACAGGCAAGACAAGTTTTACCCAATATTCAACGTACAGAGGACATCGTGAAGAAGATTAAGAAGAAAGTCAAAGACAACGATTTGATCATAGTAAAAGCAGACAAAGGAGGCACCACGGTTATATTAGAGAAAACTGAATACATAGGTAAAGTTAACGAATTCATTTCAGATAATAATTTCATTGAGATTAACTCCAATCCAACCAACAACATTAATAAATTAGTTAAAAGTAAGCTGGCAGGTATCACAAAGTTAATTGATAAACAGGAAATCAAATATTTAACAGTTATGAACCCATACCCGCCCAGATTATTTGGTCAGCCCAAGTTTATAAGATGAATGAACAGGAATATTTTTGATTTTATTGACTAACTCCAATGAATTTTTGATTCCAAATTTGGGTTGGAATCCCGTTAACGATCTGAAGCTACTGCTGAGTTTGTGGGCCAATTTCGAACAAGGAGAATTAATAAATGATACTACTGGTCCTATCGGAATATTATTTTTGTGAAGCTTGGGCTGACCAAATAATCTGGGCGGGTATGGGTTCATAACTGTTAAATATTTGATTTCCTGTTTATCAATTAACTTTGTGATACCTGCCAGCTTACTTTTAACTAATTTATTAATGTTGTTGGTTGGATTGGAGTTAATCTCAATGAAATTATTATCTGAAATGAATTCGTTAACTTTACCTATGTATTCAGTTTTCTCTAATATAACCGTGGTGCCTCCTTTGTCTGCTTTTACTATGATCAAATCGTTGTCTTTGACTTTCTTCTTAATCTTCTTCACGATGTCCTCTGTACGTTGAATATTGGGTAAAACTTGTCTTGCCTGTTCTTGTAAAATTATGTCTGCACATCTGTTGGTTAAAATACGATTCTGTGACACTCTCCAATTCCTATCAATGCTGCATTCTAGAAGTTCTGCTTGTTTGCTCCCTAAACTACTATAATTGTTGAATTTAGTACCTTGTCCTAGCAATTCTTGTTCTGAAGGTGAAAACGCGACGTTAGTGAAATTTTTAACTCTATCAGCAAACTTATGGTGATGATTTGTATTATTCGGTTTTGGACGTTGTTCTTCAACAAGTTTCTGTAATTTCAAGTTCTGTGTAACGGTTTTTTCTTTTAATTTCTTAAAGATTTCGTCCCTGCACTTATTGTCTATGTAAAATCAAAAATTCTATCTAAAAATTATGTCTATCAAAAATTCATTGGAGTTAGTCAATAAAATCAAAAATATTCCTGTTCATTCATCTTATAAACTTGTTTCTTTTGATGTAACTAATCTCTTTACAAATATACCAACTGAAGAAAGTCTTAACAGAGCTGAAGAGATCATGGAAACTACAATTAATGATCCTATTATTAGAACTGAGCTGTTGGGATTGATGAAGTTATGTACAGAATATAACTATTTCAAGTTTGACAATAAATTTTATGAACAGAAAGATGGGTTAGCGATGGGTTCACCCCTTTCACCCCTACTAGCTGAATTATTTATGGATAGCCTTGAACGTAGAATTTTTGAAAATAATAATTTTAAGGATAGGATTGCTTATTGGTACAGATATGTAGATGATATTATTTGTTTGTGGAAGGGTAGTAATAGACAATTAGATAATTTCCTTAGCTATTTGAATCGTTTACACCATAAGATTAAATTCACCATAGAGTTGGAAGAGAATAGTGTTTTAAATTTTCTAGATTTAAGAATTGACCATAGCACCGGAACCCACAACTTCTCTATTTTTAGAAAAGTAACTCATACCGATGTAATCATACCTCATCACTCATGTCACCCAATATCGCACAAACTTGCAGCTTTCAATAGTATGATTTATAGAGCTTTAACCATTCCAATGAGCAATCATCACTTTGAAAAAGAGATTAGTACGATTAAACAGATAGCTATTACAAATGGATATGAGGAAATCATTGTCAATAAAATATTAAATAAAATAAATACGAGACTAGCAGTCAATGCTGGCATTACTGTAACTGAAACTGGGGAAAGGTCATGGATAACGGTGCCTTACCTTGGCCCAGTTTCTGATAAATTAGGAAAACAACTGAAAAAGAACGGTTTTGATGTAGCTTTTCAAACCAAACCAATTTTAAAGAGCTTATTTGGGCGTAGTAAAGACAAAATTGATATCTGGGATAAAAGTGGGGTATATAAATTGAATTGCGGTGATTGTAATGCTTGTTATGTAGGCCAGACTGGTAGGAGTTTCAAATGTAGGGTAAATGAACATATCAGGGATTGGAAAACCCAAAAAGGAGATTCAAATTTTGCAGAACATCTCATTAATAATGGACACAAGTTCAAGGCTGAAGAAAATGTTGAATTTCTGCATTTGATTGGCAAAGGCAGACAATTGAACATTTTAGAAGCTTTGGAGATAACTAAGTTGGTAAAAAACGATTCCATAACTAATTTAAATGACCAAGTTTATTTTAACCAATTCAATACAACTAACTTGGTTTCATTATAATTCCAGCCTATTTGTAAAAAAGCAGTTCTTATGTGTATTTCTCAGTTGACCTTGATTACACTTCAGTGAGCTTCTAATTTTTAAAAAATTTTTAATTTTAGTTTGATTAAATTCTAGCCTTATTACACTTTTTTGTTACTTTCTTGATTTTCACAGTGTTTAGTTATTGATTTGACTCGTATTTTTGCTTGTTACTCCTCCCACCAGGGGGCGTGACTTGACAACCAATCACAACGTCCGATTTAGGTCAGCCTCTTTCCCTCTTAGCCAATAGTATCATTCCATGTACAGTATATATAAGGCTACTCTGTACTTCAGTTTTCAGTTTGATTGAGATTGATAATGGTGTAACAACCGAAACTAGTTTCTCGAACTTTTAATAAATGTGGTTGTGACAATTTCGTCTTATTATTCATTCTATGATTAACACAGTCAAATGCCTTTGACAGATCTAAGAAGATTGCAGTAGCTTTATCACCTGAATCTATTATATCTATTAGTTTTTCAACTAGAGAAACTATGGCTGTTTTTGTTGATCTCCCTTTCTGGAAGCCATGTTGTTCATCACAGATAAAGTTAGCTTCTTGAAGGTGCAGAAGTAACCTATTTAGAACTGCTCTTTCAAAAATTTTACTTATTACATTTAAAATACTAATGGGCCTATAGTTTTCTACCTTTTCTCTATCACCACTTTTGAAGATTGGCAAGATCTTCCCCTCTTTTAAGTTATCTGGAAAAACACCTTGTTCTAATGAATGATTGATCAGATGAATCAAAGGGTCTAACAATTGATCTTTACATTCTTTCAGAATTTTACTGGATACCCCATCCATTCCTACAGTTTTTTTATTATTTAAACTATCAATGATATTTGACAACTCGTCTTGGCATACTGGGTGGAATTTTAATTTGTTCTGAATACCCTCAGTATTCCTCATGTTTGCATCACTAATACCTGTATTGAGAGATTTTTGAAGATCCTTAGCAACCAGTTGATAATATCTGTTAAAGAAATTACAAATGTCTACACTATCATCAATATATTTGTTATTTTCGTTAATTATTCTGGGGACACAAGTATAAGCATCTACATGAGCTACTTGCCTATTTTTGTTTATTACATCCCACACTGCTGTGTTAAAGTACACACTATTATTCAAAATTTCAGCTGTTTTCTTACATTTCGCTCTTTTCACTTCTCTTGTATAATTTTTCTTTAGAGCTTTGTAATTATCTTCACTTAACATATTTCTAGATAGTTTGAATTCATCATATGCATCTTTAACCCTATTTCTTTCTGCAAGGATATCATCAGTTATCCACTCTTCAATCTTGTCTAATTTGTTCTTTACAGGGACTTTTTTAACTGGACAACTCATAGTAATATGAAACCTTAAAATATTAATGAAACTATCATATTTGTCATTTAAACTATTGCTATTGTAAACCCTACTCCAGTTTTCTTGTAGCAGATTCTGCTTCAAACAATCGATATTCCCCTGTTCACATTGTTGAATTTCTTTCATTACTCTACTCTTTTTAATTGATTTATGACCTTGCAACCCCACCTCTAAGATTTGATAGTCATGATCAGATAGTTCTGAGCCGCCTAATCTTGTTTTAGAGTAATCTATATTAGTAAGGATGTTATCAATTATTGTTTGTGATGTTCTTGTGACTCTGGTATATTCATGAACTTTTATTTCCAAGTTATTCATGCATATAATATCCTTTAAATCTTCTGTCATTTTATTCTGTGTTGCAAAGTCTGTATTGAAATCTCCCGCTACGATAACGTTTGTAAAACGAGTAGTAGTAATCTCTAAAAGCCTATTGAATAGTTCACAAAAATTGTTCCATTCCCCATTTGGTGACCTGTAAATACCTAACACCGCTACTTCGAAATTATTGTCGATTTTTACTTTCAAACCAGTAACTTCTAAATCCATTTCCACAGCAAATTTCTCTACATATTCTAGATTAAATGTTTGCATATTCTTAGCATTTTTAGTGAAGATTGCTACTCCCCCACTTCGATGAGATGTCCTGCAATACGACGTTTTCAATGAATAGTTTGGAATATTAAGTTGTGACAATTCATCTTCTTTTAAACCATGCTCTGTGAAAATAGCTATATCAGGAGCCTCTTCTTTAAAAAATACTTCGATTCTATCTATTTTGTTACGAATGTATTGAATATTCTGATGGAACACAGTGAGTACCGGTACTTCCCTATCATCCCTTATTACTTTATCGTTGCTTTTGCATATTGAAGTAGATTTACTTAATCTCTTAGAATCTTGAGAGCCTATCAGATTGCTACAAGAGTTCCTTCCACTAATGCTATCCTGATTTTTTGATCGATTAACGTCTTTTAATACAATTGAAGATATGAATTTATCATCTGAAACTAGTTTCCCTTCCCGGTTTTGAGCCACTTTACTAAAAAAGGTTCGTTAGATGATTGTTTAGGAGAATTATTGACAGTAGATTGCAAACGACTTTCAATCAGCTCTGCCAGCCTATTACAAAATATTACTTTGCCAGATTGATTTAGATGTAGACCATGATTAGTGAAGTTTTGTTTTTTCAGCCTTTCATTTAGAAAACAAATCCCCAACTGCTTAGAATTCTTATTTTTTAGGCTGTTGATTGTATTATGAATTGATTTATTTGTTGACTTAATGGCTTCATTTAGCTCTGGCCTATCAAACCTATACGGAATTGTACTTATTATTACATTAGTTTTTTGGCTGAGTGGCACAATCTCTTTAATTTTTTCATTTATTTCAGGAAGATGTTTTAGATTAGGTTCATTTATATTGTTTGAGCCACCCAGTACTATTAGAAAATCGTTTTTTCCAAAATCTTTAGTTTGTTCCTGTGCTGACTCTACGATAGCGTTTATAGGGGCACTTGGTTTGAAAAAGCTCTGAACTTCATACTTATTTTTTAATCTTTTATTTAGTAGGTCACTACAGTCTCGTCCATGACTGGATGTCAAGAGCAGTACTCTACCTTTCCTATCGTTATTTGCCCTTACTTTAGTTTTGGTTGCTGTTTGCAAAACCTGACTATACGTTTTTGTTTGACCATTTCTATTAATTTTTTCCCCATTTGATTTAGGTTCTACTTTTTTTGTATTGATCAGAGGTTCAGATCTTACATTAGCCAAGTTTATTTTTGATTTTAATATTTCGATTTCCTCTGACATAGACCTACATTGACTCGTGAGATTTAGTATTATTTCAGTTCTATGGTCTTCCTGCTGAAATTTTATAATAACTTCCAGAGATTTTATGTGATCCACCAACCCTATTCGTTCTTCCTCAGAATTTTTTAGTGATGTTTCTAATTTTGCTTTCAATTCGGTGTGATCACTCAATAGTTTAGCAACCTTTTCTTCTACATCTACAGTAACTTTAAGAGCTGTTGGAGATTTTTTTGTTAATAATTGCTGAGATCGCGTAGCTACCTGAGTTTTAGTTAAACAATTAGATTTAGATGCCTTGTTTGGACTCATTTTCCTAGCTAAAAATTGTTTTCAATTGATTTTAGTTAAATGTTTAATGAAATATTACTTAATTTATTACAATTGTCAACTTGAAACTATTTAATTACAAGAAAATTTATCAATATCGGTACACCTAACCTCGAAAATAGAATTTGACTTTTTATTTAAATACTTTAACTTATATTAGACAAGTTAATGATGTAAATTATTAAGATATTATAAATACTAATAATAATAAACAAAAATACTAATTATCCGTTCGAATTAATACTCTATGCTTCAAAATTCGCAGAGCCTGTTCTGACAACGTATGCACAGTACCACTGCTACCTCGATCAATCACTCGATCCAATGATTGATGATGTAGCAAATGAAATGATTATGCTGTCATATTATGATAAGGGATGTACGGTATATATATATATTTCATAATTTAGTTTAATACAAGTAATCTTTGGAATTAGGCGCCAAATTTTCTATAAACTTTTGAAATATAACATAGAATTTCTTATTAACTTCAAAGAAGTTGATTTAGCACCGACTGAAAAAGATTATTTTTGTATTAAGTTCAAAATGTTCTCAGTAAAGTAAATGCTTTATTTTGAACTTTTTGATACATGAGTATTTAATTTTTGAGTTTTATTTCATTCAAGTCAGTTTCTTTTATTTTAAGCTTTTGAGTTGAATATTTCAACTTTCAAAAGAAATCTCTTATAGCCTCAATTGTGAAATATTTATCAAATGAGCAAATCCATATGATCAATAAAGCATATGAATTAAAGCAGCTAAAAATCTACTTATGATAGGAATTAATAGACAAGTTCTACAACTCTCTATTAAACGTAGAATATTGCATTTAGGAAAATTATAACAGTGAAAGGCTTCTTAAAGGTGAAATGGATTTTGATTCTCTATTTTAATGCGGTCCCATTCAGAATATTCCTGGATTGAAAAATTAATAACTTTGAATAATATTTTTTAAAATTAATGATCTCAAAAATATTCTTTACTCCAACATATGATTGAAAATGATATAACCTTATTTCTACAATGATTCCATATAGCATTAACTTTTCGTAGTTCATGCAACGATTTTATTTTGACCCTTATTAAGGCACGAGTTAGATGTAAGTTATAACACGAGCGAGTGTGAGTGTTATAAATATCTCACGAGTGCTTTAATGGCCAAATAAAATCGTTGAATACACTATTTTATCTATGACCACTAGATACATTTAATTAAAACAATTTCATTTTACCTGTGACTGTCAGAGATACCTAACCTCTCATCTCAAATACGAGAAGTTATAGTAGATTGTTAGGTTAAAGCAGCTGGTGTAGCAGTTTGATCAAATCAGCTGATACTTTCACAATATTGAATTACGATATTGATTCCATCAAAAATGCTTATTATTGGTCCAGAAACCATGTTATAATGTAGAACCTGTACTATAATGAGCTCATTATGCAATGGGTTTCAAAAAGCATTTCGTAAAGACAGCTGTTTTGGCATCAATTGTGAAACTGTAATGTATACATTATGACATACCTGATAGGTCATATGACATGGTTGTTTCACACAACCGGCTTTGGGAAACCGATGTCGTTTACCTAGCATAAGGGCCGCTTAGCGCAGTTGGTTGGGGCGTCACACGTTCAACTTGCTGTCGTTTCAGCGGTCGTGGGTTCGAATCCCACTTCTCCGTCTGGCATCTATATGTGTTATCATTCACCTCATTACCCACGCACAACTCTCGAACTCATGTGGGCAACATCAGCAATAAAAAAAATGCATTAAACGATTACGAAAATCGAGTAGGTGTGACACGCTCCTTAAGGTACGATTCCACCAGAATAGTATGCAGCACAAATTGTTACACACATTTCGTACAGAACTTTGGAAGTGCACATACTAAACTATCTTCAATTGTAATTATGCAATGATCAGCCTGGAAAACGACACCGGTTATCCGACTGTTGGTTATTTGTGAAACTATCCTAATCGAACAACATTGGAATGAATACATCGATGAATGCTACTTTTTGATTAATATTGGCTAAGTATTGCTCCAAAACTTGAATGGGACCACCACTGAATGATACTCTTTCATTAAAAAAAATCATCGAAATCGGTTCAATAGTGTTCGAATGATGCATGTACAAAAATTAAAAAAAACAAATGAAAAACAGGTCGAATTGAGAACCTCCTCCAGTTTGGAAGTCGTTTAAAAATCGGTTGATAAACATATCATACAACATGATCATAGATAATGAATAAATTGTGATACGGATTAATAGCTTGTAAAATACAAATATTTTTATTGTATAATTATTGTATGTACTATGATACAAAGGAGTGAATGAGGACCCATAAAAATGAATTGTGCTGATGGGTCTAGGCACCATAAAACTTCTATTGTTTCTGTAAACATTATTATATTAATAAAAACTTTAAAAAAACTTTCAAGCGAAAATTGTGGCTCACGTTATGGCATGACGGCCGTTTCACTCTGATGTTAAGAGCATCGTCAGACGACCCACAGAGTGTACTGTAGGTCGTCTGACGATGCTCTTGACAAGAGTGAACGGCCGTCACGCCATAACGTGAGTTAATTTCTACTTAAAAGTGTTTTTTAAGTTTTTATTACATATTAGTGGAAACAAGATGGATCTCCAACATAACATTAAAATAATATCAAGTAAGCAAATAGTAGAGATTTGATATAATGTAGCCTACTCACTCTTTTTATAGGGCAAGTGAATGTTTGATTGCAATGATCGATAATGCTGTCAATGATTTCCATGCCAAATGTCCTTACCATGTCACACGCCTTCTACTTTATGTCTATTACAGTGCTGTAATGACCATTTACGCCTTTAATTTGAGCAGCCACTCTTACCTAAAAGACATATTTTATTACTACTCCATACAATAGTGAATGATGAAAAATATTGAAATAAAAATCCCATTTATCTTAATATTGAGTACAATTTGGTATTAATTTCTTCCCCTCCCATCAAAAAATGGGAATTCAACAGGAAACCGTTAGGTAAGAAATTAAATTTGCTAACCACTTTTCAGATCAAGACCTGGTGGTCGCAAAGGCTTTATGATAGACAGTGGTGGATTAATGACATTTTGAATTTTTTTTGTGGGGGGGGGGCGGAAGGTCCAGCCATTTAGGGGGTCTGGAGGGTATAGATTACATCCTAGGAAGGTGGAACGTTTTCCTCTTTTTTTTTAAATAATAACTACTCGTTATTTTATATTACCTGAAAATGACAAATGGATTAATAGAACTTGCTTTACACATTAAAATGAAATCAACCTGAATAGATTATTATCTACATCCTGTTTTCAGTTGAACAAGAATGAAAGTTGAAAAGTAATCGATCAATATTTGATATATCGTTTAACAGGACTGTAGCTAAAAATGTCCAAATATTTTCCACTTGGTTTTGATCAATATTGATACTAAAATAATAATGTCTCAAACCTAGAACGAACAATGATATAGGAAAATCTTACAAGTAAAACATGGAAATTGGATGAATTATTGTTCATCTTGTGCAGGGGTCTCCAAACTTTCTTCGGGCCGACTTAATTAGGTTCCGAGGGCCAGAACCGTTCTCATTTCCTACTACAACTGTATCTATTGAATGTTTTAGTAGGAATCCTCCCCTCCTCCTCTTCTTCATTACCACCTACTTACCCACCCGCACCTTCTCCACTACCTACTCATCATTTACCTCTGCCACCTGCTTCACCTATGAGCACGGACTTGTTCCTTATTAGAAGAGTAACGTTAGAGAAATTTCTACAGTACTTTTTTTTAAATAAATACATTATATTGAAAAAATTATTCCTCTCATCAAAGTCGTCATAGATTACAAGAATTAAAATGACTAAAATTGGTAGCCATCTAAAATTTACTCAATCATTAATCTCAAGGGCCTTCTTCTAAGTGGTAAATTGAATAGTATTTATGTAAAAAGAGCTGAAAAATTGTATAAAACACGCTACAAGTCTGCTATTGCCGTAATTATTGCACAGTACACACAAAAAAAAGCTATTAAAAACAGTGGCTTTCAACTTTTTTGTGAATTAACTCTGTTATTTGTTCATTAGATGATATTGTTGTTCTCTAAATTTGTAGGGAATTCGATTTTCAAAATAAGATGTTGAATTAATCAATAGCCAAAGAACCCTAAATTCATGAAATCCAGTATTATTTGTTAACCGTGAATTTGCACGGGGGCTTTTAACTTGTTATTCTTGTGTGTTTAGATTGATTTATATGAACTTGGGGGTTAATTGATTCTTCACTATTAGGTGATTCAAAATTGCACCCGCTAAATCTGTTAGTAAAGTAATGGAATTATTAGTAGAAAATAATATTAAATGGCAAAACCCTACGAGCTGTCGCAGGCCGGATTGATCATACTGGCGGGACGGATTTGGTCCGTGGGCCGTAGTTTGGAGACCCCTGATCTAGAGGATTTTTTAACATTATACAAGACATTTTTCCTTGAAAACTTTTAAGCTTTCATTATATTTTTTACGTTCTAAAACAAATGACAATTATTATCTAGGTAATAAATAAAAAACATATATCAAAATTATATTAAACTCTTTAAAAATTTAGTTTCCTTGTATCAGGGCATTATTTCAATTTGTCAAACTCCCTGAAAATTACACCATGATCATGGTAAATATTATTTTATTTTGAATCTCTCAAAACGAAAAATTGTAATCATTCACCTCATTACCCACGCACAGGTCTCGGACTCATGTGGGCATCATCAGCAATAAAATTTTAAAAAATTAGCAGACGAAGAACAAGCTCATAAAACAGGGTTGTCTGGAGCTCGAATTCGGGCAAAATTTCTAATTGAAATCCTTCAGAAAGTAGTTATAAGTTATTTTGGTAATGATTGGCTCCACACAATTGAATGTCGCAACTCTTTAGATGTTAGCAGGCTAATAAATTGAAAAATCCAGAGATCTTTTAAAGGGATGCTCCAAACAAAACCCTTACCTGAACATGAAAACTATTACTACTGAGCATGACTAGGCTGCATATACTACTCTTGACTTCAGTACATACCACCTCTCAAATTAAACAAAATTGTCAGTTAATAGCTCTTAAGCAAACTATTGGATATAGCTCAGTAATGCTGGAGAGGGGTCCTGTAGCACTTTAAATTAAAAACATAACTCTTTTTCAGTAAACGGGTCCCCCAGGAAAAAATGAGGAAATGATCCCCTCAAACTCGCATTCTAAACAATTTATTATAGACATTCATTTGCATTCATGAGCTAATACATTCATTTGACACCATAATATTGGTATATCCACCCATCTTAATTTATTCATGATCAATTTGCAGTTCTTTCAAAGACAAATTCTCAGTAAGAATTTCAGAGAATTTGTTGAGTACACTTGAGATTCATCCTTACAGTTTAGTTAGAAGGATAGACACACATAAAACTAATTAAAAAAAAAAAATTAAAATCAATAACATTCAAAGAAATCTTATGTAAGATTTAGTTTTCCAACTAAATTAGATTTATAGAAAAAGTTTGGCACTCACCTTCACCCTGTCATCAATGTCTACTCTTGTATCAGCACGACCAGAGTAAATGAAGTGTGTTCGATTGAGTTTGCCAACTTTCATATTTGATAGCAAATTATATTTACCTCTTCTATCACAATAATCAATGTGATCAAATCTGAGATTATAGGCTCCCTGTAGGAAACGAGTAGTAGGTTGATCAAGGATTAAGGATTGATACAATTAAGTATCAGCTATTAATGGTATAGTAAAATTATATTGACATAGGGAAGTGATAGCCGCGAGCTGAGCCAAGTTCAGTCCGATAATAAAAGACATAAGACACGAACGCACGCACCAAAAAACGGAATGATGACCGCTTAGGCTTGGCCAGCAGAATTCTATGGTCTCTGCTGTAAAATCATTTCCCGGTGGTTCAAAACCCACAAAAAAAACTGTAGGTCCAACTCATCAATCATCATAATAATCATCATGATCATTTACCATACACACATACAAAGTCTATGTGAACTTCATCCTCAGAAAAGAAATCGTTCTAATGTTCAAAAAGTGTGGAATTTTGGAAGTTTGTCACTTTGTATAAACCTTGTTTGGTACAGTAAAATAATGTCTACATTATTTGTAATAAATATAATATATTTTCTTCCCAGTACATCCACGAAACTCAATATATTGCGATAGCTAAGAAGCTTTATTGGCTTCCAATATTTTTCAACTGGATTTGATGAGCACAAAAGAGATTAAACAGTCCCACCCTTGAAAAAACAGTAACTCAAAATTGATGAGATAATATATTAGACATTTTTTCTTATAATAATATTGATAATAGATTTATTAGCCATCGGCAAATTATCATTCATTTACTACACGGGTCTCCAAACTACGGCCTGCGGTAGTGTCATCAATCCAGCCCATGGCAACTCTTAGGGTTCTGCCACTAAATTTATCATTTATTGTGCCTTCTGAACTAATAAAAGCTTAATTTGGAACTTACCTAGAGTTTCAAATGAACCAAACTTTTAATGCCACATAGTTCTTGAGAATCGGTGATTAAGTAAGTTTTCATAGATTGTTTATTTCGGGCTTTTAAACCTATATCTGAGTCCAACTACTCAACTTTTTTCCCCACGCCGTTCTTTCTTTTGTTTCGTTTCTATTTATTTATGAGCAAATTTTTTTAATTTTTGGGGGGGGGGGGAATTTTCAAACTTTCCCTTGCACACGTCTAGGTTCTCAACTGCTCAACTGAGCATGCAGGCTATACTAAATTTCAACTTTTCTTGTTATGTAATTCTTGAGAAACGGTGATGAATGAGTGAGTCAGCCAGTGGTTGGTCAATGACAAATTTTTTTTACATACGGAGTGTTTCAGGAAGAATCTGTCACATTAATCAAGCTCATTCCTCTCATCAAAGTAAAAAAATATATAACCGTCCAAAAACGCTTTGTTACAGAAATAAAGATTGCTGGAAGATGCAGCTAACTTTACTAATACTCTTTTAGAAATATCTGAGGTATCTTTTTGGGTCTCTTTGATAAATAGAAAGAGGTTTTATGTAAGAGGCGATGAAGAATCGAATAAAGCATGTTGCAAATCTGTAACTATTGTTATTATTGATATATTTCTCGAAATACTAAAAAATTACTGTTAAAACATGTTTTTTAAGTTCAAAATGAATCACTTCAGGTCAAATATCAATGAACCAAAGCTTTTTTTACAAATGAAACTTGTGAAGAAACAATTTTTCAAATGTAATTTCGAATCACTTAATAGTGAAAAATCACCCCATAGCTAATAAATCCTAAAACATTCTATAGATAGTAGAAAATGAAAACAGTTCCGGCCCTCGAAACCTACTAGGGTGGCTACTTTGGCCTGCAGGCTGAAAAGTTTGGAGACCCCTGATTTACTACTATCAGTAATCGATCATCAATAGGTGAACTTGAAAGAGGTGAAAATATTCTATCATAGGATGAATTATTAACAGTACCACTTACCCCCAGTTCCAATAGCCCATAAGTTTTCATTACTATAAAACAATGCAGTAATAAGATATTAATAGCACCAAACATGCCTAAAATACTTATTTTTTATTCAATGTGGTCTAAGGACAGATATATCAAGAAATGAAATTCATGCGCAGCACCTGAGTTGATGGAAAATATCACACTCTCTGAAAAAAAATAATTGATGTTGAAATGAAGAAGACAACATCCTTGGTAAACAAATAAAATCAGTTCTAGATCAATATCATTTTCAATATGCTCATAATAACGATTGAATTGAATGGAAGTTGTATGGCACTCTTGTAATAGTTTGAAAAATCAGTTATTGTTGCATCAATAGGAGTGCATGCATTCATGAATTTATTCGGAAATAAATAATAAGGAAGTCATCAAGTAATAAACTAGTTGTCAGCCAGCCAAGCATGTATTGCGGGAAAATCAACGTCCTCAATTATAGACACAATGACTTTAAAATTCGGATGTCAAACATGTTTTTAAAATTATTTTTCAGGTTCACTTGGATAAGTTTACTGTGCATACTGTCACAGTGCAAATTCACCAACCCCCAAATCAATACTGATATCATAAATAATCTGAGAAAACAAGGTATAATTTTGTAACATTTATACTCACTCAGAATTATCAATTATATTATTTAATTTTACATAAAAACTTAGTTGCACACTCATTTGCCTAATTTGTTAAAACAGCGTCCTACAATGGGCTGGAATACGAAAGTTGTTTACTTTATGTGAAAGGTTGGCTTGTCAATTGTCTTGATAAAACCGGCTTATCAAACAGCTGTTACCGGTTAGTAATGTCACTTTCCTTTTCGCTAAAATATTCGTATTGTTATTTATTTCTTGTATTTATGTTATTTGATCAACTTGGGAAATCTGCTTATGCTTGTCCTGCTAATTATTAATTTCTTTAATTTTATTATTATTTCCTCCGATTTTCATTTATTTAATTTTCTTGCGTATGGTACACCGTATTTAAAATCGGGTGTAAGCTCCTCATTGGAGGAAATTAATTTCTTGAACTGCGATTGGCGGATTTACCACATGACGCAGCCCCTTCTTCAAGTACTGTGATCAGAGCTTGAAGAAGGAGACACTTAACGAAAACCTAGGCTGGCTAAGGGAGAGGTCCCGTTTTTTAAAACCTCCCCTACACAATAATTTTAATTTTAAAAAGTAACCCGATCTAGTCAAATTTTAATGTTTTATAACTGTTTTAAAATCCCGCCGTTTGATCGCAACCCAAAGATTGCCGAATTTAAATAGTGAACCTGTTAAAATCTCAAAAATATTCGCGATCGACCACGAGGATCAATCAAAGATGTCTGAGGGTGACGCCAACTCGTGACGAGCCAAAGAAGAAATATAATACTTCGACAAGTGCGCGTATAATTGGGCCCAAATATCTGGTATGTGCAAAATATATTATTTATAAAAGGTTTACACAAATAATCGGCATATCTAATTGTAAATTGCCATCAAACCACTCTCTTGGAACTGAGATATCCTTAGGCTAGAGACCTAAATGCTCATATGAACAATTTATTTATTGTATCATTGTTTAACTTCAATATATTAGTGGTAGGATTTGAAGGCGAGAGTTGCGTCTCCGCACATGAGTCACTTTTCAATCTAAAATTTCAAATTTACACTTATTAAAAATCCATACTAATTTTAAAACCTTAGTTCTGATTTATAATCCTTGCTCGACCCTGGCTGCAGATTATAGTTATATATTATTTCAGCGGACCATCAAGCGGTATAGCCGAAAGGGATATATTACCTCAGCAACATTCTGGTTTGTCCTTGTTGAAGGACACATAGCATCAATTCTTTCAATTATTACCGGAAGGATATTTTTATCAGGATTATTTATCATAGCTTTTCCACCTCGCTAGCGTGAGTTGCATATTCCGCACTCGATCTTCGCTCGCGAGAGGGAGTTAGCTGAATTATTCCTGATTCTTAATATATCTTTTTTTGTTGGATTGTAGTTGCGTGGGCGTAAATATCAGCTATTCTGTGTATCACCCCGCAACTGTATACCGCAAGGACGGATATTTTCTTATATGGGTTTGAGCTGGAGCGGTGTGTCCTAACGATTCTTCGGGAATTTGCCCGACTGCAGCTTCCGGCCATCAAATTTTATTTCAAGCGCACATAAGGTACACCCCCCTCCCCCCAAATCGAACACCATAATACTTATAGTACAGAATGTTACGCACAATGTTAGTCATACTGCTTGTATTTATTCTAACGATGAAAATAATTAAGAAATTGCTATAATAGTAACTAGTTCAGGCATTCAAGGGTATGACCTGGGAAGAAAGCATACTTTCTGGAATTTGGCAGGGACCTTTGTTTTGACATTAGAAAGTGAGCGGTTGCATCATGTATAATTAAAATATTAAATTTAAGTAATGCGAAAACTGGGAAAATAATTTAGGTTCCTAACTTCAGTGTCACATTTCCTACACCATAAACCCGCTTGACCACAGTTGCGATTCATGCCAGGTTCTAGGAAATTGAATTGGCTACAAAAAAATTGAATTATATTTCTTGCACGACACATACAGTTTGGTTGTAGAATCGAAATACTGGAGTAATGAAATGAGAAGAAATATTTGTATTATTATCAAGAAAAAAGGATACAAGTGAGAGAAAAAAATAGATAAACTATGAATATACTTCTCACCTAGATACAGGTCTGTGTGTGAGGAGGGGCGTTTTCATGATAAATCATGTATTGTCATGGCATAATAACGTTTTTAACATAGGTAAAATCAAATCATGCACAATGAAAATCAAATAAATTTTCATATATACTCAAAAGTAACTTATACAAAATAATAAGCTAAAAATCTAAACTATCTAATTCATCATAATAATGCATTTGTGTGAAATGCAATCTACCAGCAGAACAAGAAAAAATAGAAGAAAAACAGCAGCTTTCAAAAACATGACATTTTTTAAAAGCAGTAACTATTCAGAAACAAGAACAGAAAAAAGTATAACTAGATAATACTTGGCTATATGTATGGTGACCTGATCAGTTCTTCACAGGCTAAATGTCCAATGCTGAGCAACTACACCCCCAACCCTAGCTAGAAGACAGCAATACTAGCACCCTCGGCTTGTAAGATATCCCAAGGAAGACCACGGTAGAGGGTGGGAGCTACGTAAAATGAGTTTGTTGTGTTGAGGGAATAACTGAATCTAGGAAATTGAATACCCAAACGCATCCTATTCCTTGTTTGATAATTATGTTCAATGTTTGTGAAAATAATGTTCCTGTTTTTGAAAATATAGATTGCTAGATTTTTCACAAAGAGCTGCTCAATATTGATAACTAGAAAGTCTTGGAATAAATTGTGTGTGGGATATCTATCAGTATTTTTACATGAAAGCCTTCTGTGAGACAGCAAGAGGCTTTAGAATCGCAGAATATGACTCACCCCATGCTAATATGCCATATTTAAAAAGTGATTGCACAGTAGGCTTGGCAATAACGACTCTTTTCAATGAGTCGTTCAATCGCCCTCACTCTTATAAGTGAGTCGTTCATTTGAACTAGTTCAAAAATGAGTCATCAGCAATGCTCGTGCTCATTCACTACCATAGCTTGTTCAGCGCTCACTCGCTCACTGAGTACTCATACACACACAACAATAAACAGCCTTGTCGTATGTCTGGCGCCTCAATATAAATAATTCTCAGAATCTGAGTCATCAGTTTAATATTCCAGAGCACAGAGCTTATTCTATATTCCAGAAGTAGTCAGTCTCTTCTTAGAAAACTGAAATGCTGCGTTAGTAGGGATACTCTGATTCTTACCTATTATGGTTTGTTCCACTCGCAACTAAATTATGGCCTTCGACTTTGGGGAAATAGTAGCGAGGTGAAAAAGGCATTCATATGGCAGAAAAGGGCTATACGTTGTATTGTTGGGTTGAAGAGTCAGGAAACATGCAGAAACATCTTTATAGATTTGAATATAATGACTCTTCCATCCATGTATATCTATTTAAATCTGATCTATGTAAGAAAAAACCTAAATCTTTTTCATAGACATGACCATCAACATGAATATCAGACCAGAAACAGAGAAAACCTAGTAACTCCATATATCAGATTACACAAGTCATACAAAAGTCACAAGTATCAGCAATACATTTTGTTCAACAGGTTACCTCAGTCAATCAGAAACTTGCCATACAATAAATTCAAGCTTACTGTATCATATTGGCTCAAAAAACAAGCGTTCTATTCAATTGAAGAGTTTCTTGACCATGACTTAAGAAGTTTGACGAATCGCTATCAGAGATAAAATATGCTGTGTTTTGCTTATATGTTATGTATTGCAAATATGTTATATTATATTATGTTTATTATACAAATTATACACTATGTTATGTTTTTACAAATATGTTGTCAGTAATTGTACTATGTTTCTTACGCACAGACTGAGTCTATATTAGCATATTGTATATGCTTGCTCTAATTAATATAGTTTCCTTTGACTCGACTGTAATTCAAGTCTTAATAGTTTAGTGACTAAGACCTATTGTACGCTAGTCTATATAAATAAAATTAGAGTTTTGTCTGTACATTTATCAGAATTGTATATTTTTTGGTTATTTTTACGTTTTATACATCAAATAAGCCGAAAATAGTCTAATCTCACTTTCTGTCTGTCTGTCTGTCTGTCTGTCTGTCTGTCTGTCTGTCACGGCTGCAAAGGTATTTTTCGCGGCCTTCTCCTCAAAAACGAGAGCATCGATCGGGATTTTAGTTATTGAACAGTATTGAAAACATTATTGACAATGTCTTTAGCTATAAAAAACTAAATTAACTTTTTTTTTAACAGAGTAATAAACGTTTAAAAACCAAGTACTGTGCGATTTTGGATACATTTTCCGCGGCCTTCTCCTCAAAAACGAGAGCATCGATCGGGATTTTAGTTATTGAACAGTATTGAAAACATTATTGACAATGTCTTTAGCTATAAAAAACTAAATTAACTTTTTTTTCAACAGAATAATAAACGTTTAAAAACCAAGTATTGTGCGATTTTGGATACATTTCTTCCAAGTTTTATTACCACATAAGAATAAGAACAAATCATGTAATTTATCATGATATATAAATCAGCTGTTCTCAAATATAAATGGTGGGCCCTTCGCGGCGTTATTTACGCTGTCTGCAGACTTGTGTAGTCGGAGCATTGCAGTCTTTTAGGAAACACTAGCTGTTGTGCCCGTCCTTCGTACGGATTATGTTTAGAAATAAGACTAAATATGTTTCGGCTTTTTTGATAGCAACGATCATGAAGTTGTTAGCAGCTTAGGCCCCCCCCGTTCAGACGATACAGTTTTTTAGCGGTACGGTTTTTTTACTGTACGGCGTCAACTGTACCGGCTTTGCTGCTTATTGCTGTGCTCTCCTCCTTCTTCCATTGAGCTTCCAGTTCAGATTTATTTATTCCAGTCCAGGATTTTTTTATTTGTGTAAGATTTTTTCAAATAAGTTTCTTACTGAAGGTTTCTCTTAAATTTTGATCAAAGTACGCAAATTCTGGTTTCAATATTCCATACATTTTTCTCTCTTTATTTTTATATTAATCTTAAGTCTTGTCCCACAAGGCGGGTCTCTCATATATTAGAGAAATTAAATTTTCACAATTAATATCTTCCACTTCTGGACACTGGAATTCACTAATAAGAAGATCAATGCTGAAGAATATCAATGAAGGAGATCAATGCTGACGATCTGAAGACTGCTTCCAGCGTAATAAGCGTATCGTTTGAACATATCCATTACCGGTACAATACATGTGCCACCGGATACGGATAGTTATTTTGCGGTACAGCTGATTTTAGTGATACAGTTTTCGAAGACAAAACCGAATGTAGAAATCGGCTAGAACAGCTTTTTCACTGGATCCAGTCGAAACAGTATTGTGTGAACATACAATATGAAATGCACATGCAAACAAAAGCACTGCAAAATAACTGATACAGCAAATTTACTGTACCGCACAAAAACTGTATCGTGTGAACGGGCCCTTAGTAAACAACTTAGAACATCAGCAATTCAGTGACAGGTATCGGAGAGAATATTTTCTGAGAACAGCTGATTAATATATCATGATAAATTACGTGATTTGTTCTTATGTGGTAATAATAATAGTGCTACCTGGCGAATTCCCAAGAGCCTAGCACAAACCGCACCTTCCTAAAATGTTAATTTTTGTTTTGATAAATTGAAATTAGAAAATTTTGTTTTTTTTCAACAAAGAAATAATTGATAAAACATAAGATGAGCTTTAATTCACCAGACATATGTTTCCTAAAAGACTGCAATGCTCCGACTACACAAGTCTGCAGACAGCGTAAATAACGCCGCGAAGGGCCCACCATTTATATTTGAGAACAGCTGATTGATATATCATGATAAATTACATGATTTGTTCTTATTCTTATGTGGTAATAGAACTTGGAAGAACTTTATCCAAAATCGCCCAATACTTGGTTTTTAAACGTTTATTATTCTGTTGAAAAAAAAGTTAATTTATTTTTTTATAGCTAAAGACATTGTCAATAATGTTTTCAATACTGTTCAATAACTAAAATCCCGATCGATGCTCTCGTTTTTGAGGAGAAGGCCGCGTAAAATGTATCCAAAATCGCGCAGTACTTGGTTTTTAAACGTTTATTACTCTGTTAAAAAAAAAGTTAATTTAGTTTTTTATAGCTAAAGACATTGTCAATAATGTTTTCAATACTGTTCAATAACTAAAATCCCGATCGATGCTCTCGTTTTTGAGGAGAAGGCCGCGAAAAATACCTTTGCGGCCGTGACAGACAGACAGACAGACAGACAGACAGACAGACAGACAGACAGAAAGTGAGATAAGACTATTTTCGGCTTATTTAATGTATAAAACGTAAAAATAACCAAAAAATATACAATTCTGATAAATGTACAGACAAAACTCTAATTTTATTTATATAGAAGATATGTCTGGTGAATTAAAGCTCATCTTATGTTTTATCAATTATTTCTTTGTTGAAAAAAACAAAATTTTCTAATTTCAATTTATCAAAACAAAAATTAACATTTTAGGAAGGTTCGGTTTGTGCCAGGCTCTTGGGAATTCGCCAGGTAGCACTATTATTACCATGTAAGAAAAAATCACGTAATTTATCATGATATATCAATCAGCTGTTCTCAAAAAATATTCTCTCTGATGCCTCTCATGAATTGTTTACATTCTAAGTTGTTTACTAAGGGCCCGTTCACACGATACAGTTCTTGTGCGGTACAGTAAATTTGCTGTATCAGTTATTTTGCAGAGCTTTCGTTTGCATGTACATTTCATATTGTATGTTCACACAATACTGTTTCGACTGGATCCAGTAAAAAAGCTGTTCTAGCCGTTTTCTACATTCGGTTTTGTCTTCGAAAACTGTATCACTAAAATCAGCTGTACCGCAAAATAACTACCCGTATCCGGTGACACATGTATTGTACCGGTAATGGATATGTTCAAACGATACGCTTATTATGCTGGAAGCAGTCTTCAGATCGTCAGCATTGATCTCCTTCATTGATATTCTCCAGCATTGATCTTCTTATTAGTGAATTCCAGTGTCCAGAAGTGGAAGATATTAATTGTGAAAATTTAATTTCTCTAATATATGAGAGACCCGCCTTGTGGGACAAGACTTAAGATTAATATAAAAATAAAGAGAGAAAAATGTGTGGAATATTCAAACCAGAATTTGCGTACTTTGATCAAAAATTAAGAGAAACCTTCAGTAAGAAACTTATTTGAAAAAATTTTACACAAATAAAAAAAATCCTGGACTGGAATAAATAGAACTGAACTGGAAGCGCAATGGAAGAAGGAGTTGAGCACAGCAATAAGATAAGCAGCAAAGCCGGACCGTGTGAACATCACAGTACAGTTGACGCCGTACAGTAAAAAAACCGTACCGCAAAAAAACTGTATCGTTTGAACGGGGGGGCCTAAGCTGCTAACAACTTCATGATCATTGCAATCAAAAAAGCCGAAACATATTTAGTCTTATTTCTAAACATAATTCGTACGAAGGACGGGCACAATAGCTAGTATAAGATATAATTGTACTGTACCTTATGGCGAATAAAAATCTTGAATCTTGAATCTTGAAATCTTGAGTCAGCTGCTATCGTTCAGTACTTATAATACATTACACCAAGCTCATGTAGCTGAGAGAGTGAGTGAGCCAGTTGTTTTGTAGTTAGTTCACTTCACAGTTCAAAATGCTTGTGGAGTGGGGAGGTGAGTGCTCTTGTCTAGCAGTGCCTATAGCAGGCCGTTGCACTGCTCTGCTTATTCAAGGAGCGCTCACCAGATGTTGTGTTGACTGTATTCCGTGAAAACTCAACGCAGCTCAAAAGTGAACTAACTACTTTCTGAATTTGAACTACTAGTTCGTAGTTCATTTTAAAGAGTCAGTTACTTTGAACAATTCGCTCATTCTGGTCACATCACTAGTACACAGATAAAAATGTGCGAACATTTTTTTACTTGAAAAAATTCAACATCTGTAAAAATGTGAATACTTATAATAGCCAGAACTTTAAAAGTTCAGCTCAACTTCAAAAGTTTTTTTTCCATTTTGATGTAAACGATGTGAAAGAGAAGAGGTAAACCATAATTTAAGTCCAACCTTACATTCTTATGTTGGGTAGTTTTCGAATTAGGACTATAAATAAAGGTTTAAATACCTGCGTTTTGATATCCAATAAACTACTTGTTCACTACCGGTTTCAACCCTCCTATGGTCATCATCAGGTGGTTGTGGACGTTATTATATCATTGCCGATTTGGTAATTCGTCGTAATGTAAAACGTCGGAAAATAAAAAACACACACATCACATGTGATGTGTGTGTTTTTTATTTTCCGACGTTTTACATTACGATGAATTGCCAAATCGGCAATGATATAATAACGTCCACAACCACCTGATGATGACCCCATAGGAGGGTTGAAACCGGTAGTGAACAAGTAGTTTATTGGATATCAAAACGCAGGTATTTAAACCTTTATTTATATTTATACTGGTATCCGGAGGCCAAAGAATTCATTAGGGAATTAGGACTATTTAAAACGAAAAATTACATTTTAATACAGTATTGGGAAAGCCTATACTACTCTTCTAGATAAAAGTATTACAAATAACTGTGAGTCAAATGTGATATGTAATATTGTAATTAGCATATGTATTGATTGCTGATTGGTTGATAAATTGATGAATAATAAAAATCCAATGGGAATTAATTGTCATGAGATAGAACAAAATGAGTAAAATCAACCTTTTATCGAACCTGATAGCCCGAACAATGATCTGGTTCATAAAACATAGTATTAATACTCCATCATAATGATCATTGGTAATCATGAGATAAATCGATTAGCTACAAGCGCCTCTTCTTCATTTCCAGGTTGCAGAATAAACTAATTAGCCTACCTTGTGAACGCCTTATAATTTAGATTAATTTGCCCCAGCTTAACTCAGCGGCTATATTTCATGACCAGACAATTGTCACAGGATTCGACCAACTCTCAATACACATGTATGTCTTTCCCACCCATATGACACAACTTGGGCATCATAATGAGTGAAAGGCGATTCCACGATCGCTTTAAAATAATAAGAACGACAACCGTTTCCTTTAGACTGTAATGTTATAATAATAAATAATATTTAAGGAAATAGGGGATCAACATGATAATATGACATCAAAGTATTTATTAGAGTTCTTGAATCATCATAAATACGATTTTCTTAAAAATTAAATTGTTAATTAAGTAATGCTGTCGAATTGAGTGATTGAGCAATCAGAGCATGAGAGGCTGATGAAGAATGACACAGATAAACACACTAAAACTAAATTACATGAAAAATGAAAATCTGTGAAATAATGTTGGGTAATTATTTGCATGATCATGATTGATAAGTTGAACTATAATTTTAGCTGTATTCCAAACCACTGGAAGTTAAGTTATTTAACTATGAGTTTTGTTGTGATAAATGTCTTATTTCTCAACAGTTCAGAAGGAGAATTATCTTGTGAGTGACCAAATTACAAATGTACCTGCTCTACCATATGGCGACTATAGAATTGAAGGATCAGTTTTCAAAATGCGAAAATATAGCATGAAGGAGTTGGTATCCTGCACCAGAATTTATGTAACTGTTAGTCCAAAAAAAGTGAAAAATCAAAAGAATAATATGTTGTCAAGCAGCAACAAAACAATCACATGACATGTTTTGTCACCTGTTACAGAGAAATGTATTGTTTTGAATAAATATTTGTTTTATCTATAATCATGTAGTTGGAAATTATATATTAATATTTATCAAATTAAGCACATCTGCTCCTTTCTTCCAAATCGGTTTTCCTTCTCATGAAAAATAAATTTTCTCAACAACTTTCAGAATTTTGAAATAATAGTGGATGGATGAAGTGGAATTTTGTTGACAAACAATAATAAAGGAAATACAATGCAAATTTGAGAAAAAAATAATAGTCAAACTTATTATCCTTTGGAAATTGTTTAGTATTATTCATGACAGTTATGGTGAAGATTATGAGTGATGTCAGATGACGTCATGAAATTTATTTATGTGATGTAATGAAGTGGATATTACTGACTTGTATATCCACTCAGTTAGAATATTGGATAATGATAACAATGGATATTTGGAGAATGTATTAGGGGGATGAATACATGAATAGGCTACACTATTTCGTTTGTTGATGAGAAGTAGTAGCTGATAATGATTATGGTACTGGTACTGATCGAATTGAATGAAATAGAAAGGAGGAACTAGCAAGTTAGAGAATAAGCTATGCGAGAATGTTGTAAAGGGAATAGAAAAGGAAGTCAAGAAACTACAGGAGTGAGTTGAGAGCAAAATAATAGAGAGTGAAAATAGTGTAGGTAAGGAATTGGGAGAGCTAGAAAGTCAAATTGAAACAGTAGGTACTGATTGCCGAGAAGATATGGAAAGAATATTGGAAGAACATAGACAAGAAAAATGATCACTCCAGGATAAAATCAAAAAAGTAGAAGAGAAAATAAGGAGATTGCTCCAGGCAGAGAGGGTGATGGCTATAGTAATGATGCTAATAAATAGAATGATGAAGAATGAAAGAAAAAAGAACAGGGTAAAGAAGAAATTGAAGTGAATGCAATGGAGGAAAAAGTATTGAAATAAAAAAAATTGAGAAAGATATAGAAAGGTATTAGATCATTGTAAGGCGGCAGGTAACAAGCCAGAAAAAAAGGTAATTGTGAGAATAGAGCCAAAGTTGAGATGTGCGAAGGGATCGGCTGTGAATAGGATGGACATAAAAATGCGAAGGAGATGGAAGTCAAAGTATCAAGTAGCAAGATTTCAAAAGGGTTCAAAGTCACCGAACAAGAAAAGCAGAAGGAAAATCAAAAGAGAAAATAAAAACATTAGTAAACCTTTCCAAAAAAGCATAAGTGGACAACTGAAGTTGTACCCATGGAAGGGTTCTCTCGGAAGCAAATCAATAATGTCATGCAAATATCAGAATGAAGTTTATTTGGGTTTAAAGAGTATGCTCAATATTTACATTAATTAGTTTAAACCGTTCAATTCAGTTTTAATTTTTTAGACAAGGGTGGAACCTCCAATCCACTGGGATTATCAAATAAAATAGGGGGTGTTTATCTCAGGTGTTTGATCAGGTTAAATTGGAACTATAAAAAGGGTTTTAATCTGATCAATGAAATTAAAACTACCCCCATTTTGTTGATCTGTTCTAACCGCCGCCTTCCTTCTATTACTTTCTCTACCTGTATTGGCAGGAGCTATTAGCCCTATTCAAAACCAGTCGGAAGTTTTATGGTGGAGGATTCCCCCAATTTGATTGTATGAGAAAATGCGGTGAAATAGAGGATTGATGATGATAACAGGATACAATATAATTCAATGATAAAATAATGCCAATGGTTAAAAAATGGTAATAAAATTATTGATGGTCATAATAAGGTGCAAGTTTACAATGTGGTTTATAATTTAAGCATGTCTGTGTGTACTGTAAATGATAAGGGTACAACAATTGAGTCATAAGCTTTACATTTAAGAAGGAAATGATAACGGTTTATAAGTATCAGAATTAGTATTATTATCATAAGAATTGTTACAAAGTAAGGTAAAGTATCAAATGAAATTTACTGGAAAATATTTGTATATGTGATAAAACTTATCAATGTGAACAAAACCTGGGCGTGAACAGTAAGAAAGTGCTTCTAAGGATCAGTGCTGGGAGATGAAAAGCGAGTGAAAGAAGGGGAGCGATAGTGTTAGGTGAAACGTCAGACATGTTGATTGTCAAACAGTGTTAGGTTGATCATGTTGATCATTGTAAGAGGGGAGACCGATAGGCAGCAACAGGAAAGTTCTTGTTTTGTGAACTTCAAGAAGAAATTTGATGGGGGAGTTCTGTAACACCACAATTACAATCACTAGAGTCATCAATGTCCACTCGAATTGCCAGTATGCATTAGTGATTGAGGGTGAAGTGGTTAGAGAAAGTATTTAACTCTTTGAATCCAACCAATGGGAAAGTGGCGGGGAGAATTCGGCAGTCCTGATGTGGAAAAGAGGAAGCTTTCTTCAGGGGTGGCAAAGTGGACCTAAGACAGTATTCAGTTAGCTCTACAATGAAGAACATCAGTGGCTAGATATAACCTAACCTCTGGGGGTTCCACCGCTCGGCCGTCCGGTCGAATGTTACAGACAATCCAAAAATCGAACTACATAATTCAAATTGAGCTAGCATTACATAATTAGTTCAGGATTACTCAAAACGTGAATCACGCAGCGTGAACTGCTGGCGGTGGCTGCAGAGGAGGTCAATTGGAGGCGGAAGACGGCATTGCAGCAGTGACCTGACGTCTATTGACTTATTCCACCATTAGTAAGATGCTAAAATCAGGGCAGATTTTCATTTTTCATGTAATTTAGTTTTAGTGTGTTCATCTGTGTCATTCGTCATCAGCCTCTCATGCTCTGATTGCTCAATCACTCAATTCGACAGCATTACTTAATTAACAATTTAAATTATTAAGAAAATCGTATTTATGATGATTCAAGAACTCTAATAAATACTTTGATGTCATATTATCATGTTGATCCCCTATTTCCTTAAATATTATTTATTATTATAACATTACAGTCTAAAGGAAACGGTCGTCGTTCTTATTATTTTAAAGCGATCATGGAATCCCCTTTCACTCATTATGATGCCCAAGTTATGTCATATGGGTGGGAAAGACATACCAAAATTAAGTGAAGTTCATAAAGGTATTGGGACCATTGAATTACGTTAATCCAACATTCAACCATTAAAATTACGTTACTTGGGTCAGAATATTCAAATTACTCATTTTTCATTCAATTTCTCAAACTCTTCAAAATAATTCAATCTACGTTAAGTTCATAAAAATATTCGACAGTCAAAATTATATTATGTTCAAGAAATTACGCAAACAATCAAAATAAATCAATATCCTAAGGTTATGCGCTGCTATTTCTTTCTCCAGTCGCCAGGTAATAGTATTGAATTACCAGAAAAATTTACAAATCAAACTAAAAGATTCGGTCAAGAAATATTAGGTTTGTGGCTTAGAAATTCAGAATTAGCACTCACCAGGGATGATAATTATTAAAGACACAATGCAAGCTTTCCAGGTACACATCGCAATCGAGAGTCAATACAGGTACGAATATCTCTTGAGAGTTTTTCAACAGAACACCATAAGCACTATTTTGTTACGATTAAAAATTCGCCTACTATCAATTCTTAGCTTCCACCAACAGGAATATTAATTATCGTTTATGACCGATTGTTCAGTACAATATACGGAATCGAATAAGTCAATTAACAAGAATATCTTTACAAGCACAGTTAACAGTCAATTTTAACAACGAAACGTTCCGATCCAAATATTTCCATTCCACTATTTAATACCGTTAGAATGTCCGAATTTAAACTTCAAATAAAATAATAAACTACTCCAAAATTTTCAACGACTTGACCGCCCGCAGCGCGCGTCTTATCTTTCAACCGTTCAACTCAAGAGCCCATCATCGACTGCTGGGGAAATTGTCACCGGACCTTCCCCTAGCTCCCAACACGTGGAAAACTCCATCGTTCCCAAGTTGGGCAAAGAGAGAGAGGTTTCAAAAGGACGGAGAAAGAGATAGTTTCTCAGCAGAAAAACTGCAATGAAATTGCAATTATTTTGCCCATAAGAAACAAGAACACTGTATTGTGCATAACCTAATAAAATTAAACGCAAAATCATAAATCAATTCCAAAGTTCAATTCGAGTCTGTTTCAATAATGCTATGTCTTAAAAACTACAAAATGTCAAATTTATTGTACCATCAGGTCCAAAGTTCAATCAAAAATGTGCAGTAAAACTAGAGAAATAAATTAATAAAATAATTTCACCTCTCAATATTACCCCATCACTATAAAATGAATAATTGACATGTTTTTGATAAAAATGTTTCAAAAGATATATATATATTGCAGGTGGCTTTTTTTCAATCTACACCTGAGGGGTCTGGGGGACCGGTGATGGTGGTACGCCAAAATCTTCAAAATCCTTCAGGTGGTATGCAGTTGCTAGATCGTTGGGAACCCCTGTTCTAGCTCTTTCCCAAAAATGGGCAATCTGTTGAGTATGAGAGAATACTCTGCTGTAAAATCACTTCCCGATGGTTCGGAACCCACCTAAAACTGTAGGTCCAGCTCATCAATCACCATCATCCAACTCATTACCCACGCACAGGTTCAGACCTATGTGGGCTTCATCCTCCAGAAAAAAAAGAAGAATTAGAAGAACAAAAATAGAGAAGAAGAATCAAAATGGTTAAAACTGCCAGAGCTCACCAAGCAGAAAAGGTAAATAAAGTGGAAAGCCTACTTTGTGAAGCAAAAATTTGACATGTATTGAGTGAAAACTGACAAAAAAATTGAGAATTCAATAATAAAAATTATTAAACAATATAAAAGCTAATAAATTAATTAAGCTTAAAGTTGATATTATTTGAATAGTTCTTTTCGAGAATTACAGATTTCATAAAATTGAGTTTATAGTGCACATGGCATGGATTCGGCTTGCTGGAAAAGCAAGACTCAAATTTTGTACACTCGACACAGCCTATGATTTAAATTTTCTTTCGGTATTTATTGAGTATCCAAACTTTTCGATTTTTTCAACAATTTTTTCCCTACACACTCAAAACACACTAGTAAGTAATAATACACTGATATTTTGCGGGGGCAATGCTTATTTGGCATTTAAATTAGAGTTTTCTGATGGAACTATTTTTCTTCCGCGTATGAATACTTCCGACCAAAACAAACTTTACGAAAACGAAACTTTACGAAAGAAGTAGAGCATATATTGTGTAACACTGCCAGACTAGGCAAGGTTAGGTTAGGTTTGGTTAGGTGGAATCATCTAGTTTTCTTTGGTTGGTCAACGAAAACATATGTTTTCTTTGAAATGCTATAATTTTGTGTTTTTGGTCAGATCGACGATTATTGTTAGATCACATGATAATATATAGTAGTATTTGGAAAATATAGCTTTTTCTTGGAAAGGCTATAATTTTTTATTTTCGGCAAGAGCTGATTGTTTTAATGTATTCATTACGTGAAATGCCATTTGTAATGTGTGATAGGGAGTGCAGCCTCAAATTTTTAGAATCAGTACGCCGTAGCGAAAAGGAGGTGATCGAATTTTTGTTCAGGCATGATATTTTTAAAGAGATTAAAGTGTGGTGCCGAATTAGTTGTTAATAAGTCGAATCTTCAATTTTGCTGTCAAAAAAAAGTGCGACGGGAAGAAGGCGGCCGCGGTTTGTGGGTTTACTGGCTTGGCAAGGGTGGGCTCATTCTTGGACAATTGTAGACTCCCAATAGAAAAATATTTCTATTTGGTGTCAATACTTTTGCACCTAAAGCCACACCGACAAACATTTATTTGTGAAGAGCTGGGAATTTCGACAACAACAGTGGTTGACTGGTATTCATTCCACCAAAGTATTGAAAGGTTAGTAAGCTTAGTTTTCTCTGGATATGTTATTATTTATTTAATTTATATCGTTTTATGGTTTGGAGTTCATAATATGTTTGCAAGTTATGAATTTTTCAAATGAAAAATTAAATTTTCATAAAAAAGTTTTTCCGAAAATTTAAATTTTTGTGTGAAAAAAACGCGACCCCCAAAAAATTTCAACGGATTATTGCTTCATGGGGTGTGTAGATGTCACAAAAAAAAATTGTTGGAAAAATCGAAAAGTTTGGATACTCAATAATTACCTTTCTTCTTTTAATCATTTTGTGCACATATACTTTTCGTAAGGGGCCCCTTTAATAATAAGGACTCACTTGAACACTGGTTCCACTCGTTGTGGTCAGGTAGCCTCCCTCTCATGTTAACGCTGCCAAGTGCTGCTGCTCGTGATTGTTGTATTTGGAAATTCAAAACTTTGAATACAGACTGGTCTACTTTAAAATTTAATCTTGCTGAGGTAATTTCCAGAATTTAATTACAAAAAGTTACATTTGACACGCTTACAGCAAAACAGACAGCGTAGTCCTTCTCGGACGGATTTTCGAGTGCAAGTCCCAAGTGAAAAAGTAACTCTTTGTAAGTGGCTACTCTTACCCCCACTCTACAAATTTACAGGAAATGACGCCGACATAAAGCGTACTTCAATCCATGCGGTTGAGATTAATTAAATGAGAATTTGGATGAAAAACGGAACTATTGCTTTGCATAGGTTGTGATAATATGGCAAATGAATCTAAAAAAAGAACCAGATACGTTGAAAACCAATTTACAAACAGGAAATTAACAAATAAGATCACATGAATTTCTATGTTGAACATTGACTGACCAACAAATCGATAATTACTGGTGCACGTGGCTCTAAACCATGGCTTTATACGAAAACATTATTATCGATCCATTAATAAACATGAAAAACATTTTAACACAATTTAAGGCAACAAAAAATAATACTGAGCAAATAGGTTTTCATGGTACACAAATAATTACAAAAATAGGGCTAGAGGTGTGGATCTAACCTGTAAGAAGGTTATCCTGCAAGCAACAACGGATCACTCTAATTTCTGCGTAAATATGGTGAAATCCAGGTAGGTGCAACATTTTGATACAGTGTTTTATTATAATTCAACCTTTAAATGTACTTGGAGGTCTCTTAAATACAAATTGTTGACGTTTCCACTGTTCGTGTTATTTTCAATTTCGATTATCAATAATCGTCGGTATGATGTTGGATTACTATCAAACAGCTGATTTTTTGCCGAATTCGTGCAGTAGTCAATTGAATCTTTCATTGCCGTGATGTAATATCGGTGCCGGTTTTAAAATAACTCTCCTAATCCTTTCCCATGCGGTAACTCTTTAATATTTTTAGATTTATTCTTCTCTTATAGCAATTTTTTAAGTTTGGCGGTTACCAGTCGCTCAAGATGTGTTTTCACAACAGCCCACTTCAATACGATATATTCGATTATGCAATGATTTTATCATGACTGCCTTTCAGCCACAAGTGGAATGCGATGAGTTGGGAAACGAGCGAAGCGAGTGCTTTAGGCATTTCACGAGTAGCTTGAGTATGAACACAACAAGGTTTGCAAACACTTTTTTATCTAAGACTACCAATAACTCACTTTCACTTGGATAACGTTCTCAAACCAGCACAACATAGATTGTTCAGTTGTTGGCGATCATGAATGTTGAGTCAAATTTAAACTGAATCTGATTTCAAAATGTTTATGTGAATAGTGACTCAGGTGCTATAATAGCTTCGTAATACAAGGTTTTCGATTAGGCGTGAATAAAGTCAGCTGTTAAGCATCAGATATAGGTTTTCGAAGGGTGGAGCAGTATGTGAGAGATCATGTACAGAATACGTATATGCACGGGATGAATGGGGGGAGATTTTGAAAAAAGCACAACATTCGCCTTTTTTTGAAGTATATATGATTAAACAGGAAGATCTCTTCCAGGCTTCATCTCTAAGGACATTTCTCAAACCTCTTAAGGGTATCCTCACAGCAGCTGTCAGATTGTTGTTGTTAATTGTAAAGCCAGATTACATAACAGTGACAAACACAAACTTTGGATTGGGTGAAGATGTGTCATTAAAGATGAAAGGACGTCGTCTAACATAGGAAGACTTTTTGAGACAATTAATTGGTAATCTTCCACTACTTTAGAAGAAACCAAGACCAATAAATAACAAAAAATTACATGATATTGCTTACTTTTTGAAATATATACCAAATTAATATATACTAGCAGCTACCCATCCTTTGTACAGATTATGTTTAGAAATAAGACTATGCCTAAATATGTTTCGGCTTTTTTGATAGCAACGATCATGATGTTACAACTCAGTGACAATATTCCGTCACAATTTGTCGCAGTGTAGGTTGGTGGGTGTTGCTTCCCCATTTTTAGTTCCAGTTTTTGCCGCTTGCACAGTGCTGGCGGTGTCTCTCCAATGATTTTACGTTGCTAGCATCGGCAGTGCACTCTAGACTTCATTTGTCTTGCAAGCATCTGTTAATGCTGGTTCAGTCCCGTCATGTGGCGCTCTAAACTGCTTGCGGTCACTATGGGTAACTACAGCCTGAGGCTCCTTGGCTACTTTTCCCCACTCTTCGTCTGTGCTTGAACGAGTCAACGTGTGTTCTGTTCGCCGTCCATCAGGGTCAACTGAACTTGAAAACCATTGCAATCCAATGGCTTCACTTGGGAAATACCTTCATGTATTTCATTCAGGCTCCTCAACGCCTAATTTCTATTCATAGTTCTACAATCAACAAGTTACATTTCAATTCAACGTTTGTAACAAATTTCAGTGAGTATCTACAACTACTTGTTTTAGTGCGTCATTTCAGTCACTACCTACTGCATCCGCCTTTTTTGTCTCGTGTGACAAGTTATTTTCGATATCTGTTTATTGAACTGCGAATCCATACAAGCATTCAATTCACCTATTCTAAGTGTGAATACATTCAACAAATTCGTATTACTATTTTTGAACTATCTACCTACATATTTACTGACTATCTCAATCGCAGCCTATTTGAGCACAATCTGCTTATTACATCATACATTTGTTCATGTTGATGTGTATTTAATCAAGTTTTGCTAGACCACAATCATTTGAACTTTATGCCTCATTATTTACGTTATTCATAGTGAATTTTTGAACTTTGATTCCAATTTGCTTCATCATACTACGTGCTATTGTGTGCTATGTGCCGTCCTGTGTTACATTGAGCATCCAACTTTACAATTAATTGCTACTTCATTATTTTTGTAAACATATTCGCGTAGGAACTTTAAATACAATTTGAACATTTTAACTTTGAAGAATATCTTTTGAACTCGAACTCTTACTAGCAGTTAGCATTTGTGCGTGCATTACACTTTCAATCCGATTGTCACAAACAAACTTATTTCAATCTCACATTGGGATTTTCAATTTTGAGTTTCATGGATCTTTTTAGTTTCACGATTCATAATAACTGAGTATTCAAGTGATTTGGGAATTACCTACCCTGGATTCCAATTGCTGCAACTGCAATCCATTCTACCAAACCTTACCCACCTGCTGTGGCTGTCGCTGTACGCTGTCCATAGAGGTCCTATCATTCAACTTACGGTACCAATACTGTAAATCTGTGAATCTTGCTTCTGGAGATATTTATAAGGCTAAGTATTTTTTCACATGCATATTTTGATTGTTCATGTCTCATTTATCAATTTCACACATCATACTTTAATCTACTTACATTTGACATGAACGTGATTAATGTATACAATTTTGATGAATCAATTTACCAAGTATCTCTACCTTTATCAAGTATTTGTCTTTATTACTAGAATCAACTCACTTTATCAACTCTTATCAATTTGTATTCATTATTGGAATTTATTTAGTATCAATTGAACTTGATCTCTACAATTTTGAGCATCTTTGAAGCTAGGTGCGAATATCATTATTATCGTTCTTACACATTATATTGTTCAAGAATTTCAATTTGCATAGTCAAGCACTATTGTTTTGTATCATCTGTTATTTCTATTTTGATTATGATAGGGTACTATTTTATCAATCATTGATTATTATCAGTCATTCAATATATATTCTTTTATTGATTTCAATATCTACATACAGTAATTGTTTTCAACTATTCAATGCTTTGGGTTTACAATTCAAACATTTTTTCATGAACCACAATTTGATCAATTCTGTTGAATCAAAACATATTTTGTTGATTATTTCAATACATCGTTTGACTTATCATTTCTTATTCCAATATTGTTGTCAAGAGTTTTTTGATAAATTTCAATATATTCAAGTATTTTTCAACTCATGTTTATCTCATTTCCTGAGTTCTCTTAATCTAAGCTATTTCAAATAGTTTTACATTACTTTTCCCTATTAAGTAAAATAGGGTGGTCCTCACTGTACAACAAAAGCTATGGGCCAATTGGGGGCAATTTTCTTATTTTATATTGTTTCATAAACACCACTAACAAAAACCAGCGACCTGGTTTCCCAAACAGGGAAGCCATTTTTTCCTGAACTACCAGAGCCCATTGGTCCATAACAATGAAGTTAGCAGCTTAGTAAACAACTGATTGATATATCATCATAAATTACGTGATTTGTTCTTATGTGGTAATAATAGTGCTACCTGGCGAATTCCCAAGAGCCTAGCACAAACCACACCTTCCTAAAATGTTAATTTTTGTTTTGATAAATTAAAATTAGACATTTTTTTTTTTTTTTCAAAAAAGAAATAATTGATAAAACATTAGATGAGCTTTGATTCACCAGTCATATGTTTCCTAAAAGACTGCAATGCTCCGACTACACAAGTCTGCAGACAGCGTAAATAACGCCGCGAAGGGCCCACCATTTATATTTGAGAAAAGCTGATTGATATATCATGATAGATTATGTGATTTGTTCTTAAGTGGTAATAAAACTTGGAAGAAATGTATCCAAAATCGCACAATACTTGGTTTTTAAACGTTTATTATTCTGTTAAAAAAAAAATTAATTTAGTTTTTTATAGCTAAAGACATTGTCAATAATGTTTTCAATACTGTTCAATAACTAAAATCCCGATCGATGCTCTCGTTTTTGAGGAGAAGGCCGCGTAAAATGCCTTTGGGGCCGTGTCAGACAGACAGACAGTAAAAATAACAAAAAAAAATACAATTCTGATAAATGTACAGACAAAACTCTAATTTTATTTATATAGATGATTATTATAACACTGCGTCCACATGAGACCAAAGGTGCAAATGTTTGAAGAGTGTATTATGTGTAGGAGAGCATTGACATTTGGAACACAATAATTCTCAAAATAAATTATTTTAAACATTTAAATACATTTTTTAGACAGCAATTTTTTGATACTCCATGATAAATAATTAACAAAATATCACATTACTTCATTCTATTGAGTACTAGCAGCTACCCGTCCTTCATACGGATTATGTTTAGAAATATGACTAAATACGTTTCGGCTTTTTTGATAGCAACAATCATGAAGTTGTTAGCAGCTTAGTAAACAACTTAGAATATAAACAATTCAGTGACAGATATCAGAGAGAATATTTTTTGAGAACAGCTGATTGATATATCATGATAAATTACATGATTTGTTCTTATTCTTATGTGGTAATAATAGTGCTACCTGGCGAATTCCCAAGAGCCTCAAAAACGAGAGCATCGATCGGGATTTTAGTTATTGAACAGTATTGAACACTTTATTGACAATGTCTTTAGCTATAAAAAACTAAATTAACTTTTTTTCTAACAGAATAATAAACGTTTAAAAACCAACTATTGTGCGATTTTGGATACATTTCTTCCAAGTTTTATCTATATAAATAAAATTAGAGTTTTGTCTGTACATTTATCAGAATTGTATATTTTTTGGTTCTTTTTACGTTTTATATATCAAATAAGCCGAAAATAGACTTATCTCACTTTCTGTCTGTCTGTCTCTCTGTCTGTCTGTCACGGCCCCAAAGGCATTTTACGCGGCCTTCTCCTCAAAAACGAGAGCATCGATCGGGATTTTAGTTATTGAACAGTATTGAACACTTTATTGACAATGTCTTTAGCTATAAAAAACTAAATTAACTTTTTTTTAACAGAGTAATAAACGTTTAAAAACCAAGTGTTTTGCGATTTTGGATACATTTTATGCGGCCTTCTCCTGAAAAACGAGAGCATCGGTCGGGATTTAAGTTATTTATCAGTATTGAAAACCTTTTTGACAATGTCTTTAGCTATAAAAAACTAAATTTACTTTTTTTGTAACAGAATAATAAACGTTTAAAAACCAAGTATTGTGCGATTTTGAATACATTTCTTTTAAGTTTTATTACCACATCAAAACAAATCATGTAATTTATCATGATATATCAATCAGCTGTTCTCAAATATAATCTGAATGGTGGGTCCTTCGCGGCGTTATTTACGCTGTCTGCAGACTTGTGTAGTCGGAGCATTGCAGTCTTTTAGGAAACATATGACGGGTGAATCAAAGCTCATCTTATGTTTCATCAATTATTTCTTTGTTGAAAAAAAAAAAAATTCTAATTTAAATTTATCAAAACAGAAATTAACATTTTAGGAAGGTGCGGTTTGTGCTAGGCTCTTGGGAATTCGCCAGGTAGCACTATTATTACCACATAAAAACAAATCACGTTATTTATGATGATATATCAATCAGCTGTTCTCAAAAAATATTCTCTCCAATACCTGTCACTGAATTGCTTACATTCTAAGTTGTTTACTAAGGGCCCGTTCACACGATACAGTTTTTGTGCGGTACAGTAAATTTGCTGTATCAGTTATTTTGCAGTGCTTTCGTTTCCATGTACGTTTCATATTGTATGTTCATACAATACTGTTTTGACTGGATCCAGTAAAAAAGCTGTTCTAGCCGATTTCTACATTCGGTTTTGTCTTCGAAAACTGTATCGCTAAAATCAGCTGTAACTTACCGCAAAATAACTATCCGTATCCGGTGGCACATGTATTGTACCGGTAATGGATATGTTCAAATGATACACTTATTACGCTGGAAGCAGTCTTCAGATCGTAAGCATTGATATTCTTCAGCATTGATCTTCTTATTAGTGAATTCCAGTGTCCAGAAGTGGAAGATATTAATTGTGAAAATTTAATTTCTCTAATATATGAGAGACCCGCCTTGTGAGACAAGACTTAAGATTAATATAAAAATAAAGAGAGAAAAATGTGTGGAATATTGAAACCAGAATTTGCGGACTTTGATCAAAATTTAAGAGAAACCTTCAGTAAGAAACTTATTTGAAAGAATCTTACACAAATAAAAAAAAATCCTGGACTGGAATAAATAAAACTGAACTGAAAGTGCAATGGAAGAAGGAGAAGAGCACAGCAATAAGCAGCAAAGCCGGACCGTGTGAACATCACAGTACAGTTGACGCCATACAGTAAAAAAACCATACCGCAAAAAAACTGTATCGTCTGAACGGGGTCTATGCTGCTAACAACTTCATGATCGTTGCTATCAAAAAAGCCGAAACATATTTAGTCTTATTTCTAAACATAATCCGTAGGAAGGACGGGCACAATAGCTAGTTACCACATAAGAATAAGAAAAAATCATGTAATTTATGATGATATATCAATCAGCTGTTCTCAAATGTAAATGGTGGGCCCTTCGCGGCGTTATTTACGCTGTCTGCAGACTTGTGTAGTCCGAACATTGCAGTATTTTAGGAAACATATGACTGGTGAATCAAAGCTCATCTTATGTTTCATCAATTATTTCTTTGTTGAAAAAAAAAAAATTTCTAATTTAAATTTATCAAAACAGAAATTAACATTTTAGGAAGGTGCGGTTTGTGCTAGGCTCTTGGGAATTCGCCAGGTAGCACTATTATATATATTATTTATATATATATATATATACAGGGTGGGGGAAATGTTTGGAAACGGCTTAATATTTCATATACAAAGGTGATTTTGCGGTAGGTATGATTGAGGATCCTACTCAAATTGAAAATACTATTTTACTGTGACTTTAAAAATCTGGTCCGCCATCTTGGAACCGCCATTTTGAATGTAACTTTTTTTTTTTAAATAGGAAGGGGGTCATGCGATACATGATTTCAATACGGAATTTTAAGACAAAATGAATGCCGAAAACCGCACATCGATATGTCAACCCGTTTCGGAGATATTTACATTATTAATCGATACCATGAAAAGCAGAAATGAAATAAATAAGTACATTAAAATCTTACCTATCAAATTTTTTGTTAATAGTGTTTGCTAATAAACATTAAAACCCAATTATTTTAATAAATGTTCAATCTGTTTTCCTTCAGCTGTTTGACAATGTGCTAATCTTAAATAATAGCCATCAAGCACATTTTGAATCATTTCGCGTGATGAACATCTGACTCTGGATATCATAATATCAACAATAATCATGATATCAACCTAAAATCATCTGTAATAATCCAACTGATTTAATGAATTCTTTTTCAATCATGAAGTAGTGAGTGTGTTTAAAGTCGTTCGCAATGGCATTTTTAAATGAAACCGCACATTTTGAATCATTTCGCGTGATGAACATCTGACTCTAGATATCATAATATCAACAATAATCATGATATCAACCTAAAATCATCTGTAATAATCCAACTGATTTAATGAATTCTTTTTCAATCATGAAGTAGTGAGTGTGTTTAAAGTCGTTCGCAATGGCATTTTTAAATGAAACCGAGAGAATAACTTTGTTAATGATGCGCGGCTATGGAGATAGAGTACGGTCTTACCAAGAAGTTTCTGATTTATTTAACGAAACATTTCCCAACAGAAATCCAATTAGTAAAAGTGTTGTTTTTAAGACAGTAAAGCGGTTTCAAGAAATGGGCAAAGTGACTGATCGTGCTCGCACTGGAAGAACAAATACTGCCACCAACAATGAAAAATCTTTAGAGGTAATGCAATCATTTGTTGAAGATCCGCATACATCAACTAGAAGCGTTGCCAAGGAACATGGTATGTCTACTCGTTCTGTCAGAAAAGTTCTTAAGGAATCTCATTTCCATCCGTTTAAGCTTCATGTATTACAAGAACTGAATGAGGATGATTTCGACCGCCGGGTAGAGTTTTGTGACATAATGATGAACAAGTATGACAATGATCCAAACTTCTTTAATAATGTAGTATTTTCGGATGAAGCTACGTTCATGCTTAACGGCAATGTAAATAAGCAAAACTATCGTTTCTGGACCGATGTCAACCCATACTGGATGAAGGAGGGTCATACACAGTATCCTGAAAAATTAAACGTATGGGCTGGTATGGTAAATGGTCACATTGTAGGACCATTTATTATCGAGAATAATTTAACAGGTGCCATTTACGAGAACATGTTAATAAATTTGATCGTTCCAGCCATCCAGAACATCAACGGACAAGAGTTACATAACTTGTGGTTTCAACAAGATGGGGCGCCCCCTCATTATGCATTAGGAGTGCAGGATATATTGAACCAAACATTTCCCCAACGCTGGATAGGTCGTAGAGGTGCAATAGAGTGGCCCGCTAGGTCACCTGACCTCTCTCCACTTGATTATTTCTTTTGGGGCTACATGAAAGACAATGTGTACAAAAAGAAACCAGCAACAATTAATGAACTGAGAGAATGTATAACTGAAGTGGCTAACAGAATTCCACGCGAAATGATTCAAAATGTGCTTGATGGCTATTATTTAAGATTAGCACATTGTCAAACAGCTGAAGGAAAACAGATTGAACATTTATTAAAATAATTGGGTTTTAATGTTTATTAGCAAACACTATTAACAAAAAATTTGATAGGTAAGATTTTAATGTACTTATTTATTTCATTTCTGCTTTTCATGGTATCGATTAATAATGTAAATATCTCCGAAACGGGTTGACATATCGATGTGCGGTTTTCGGCATTCATTTTGTCTTAAAATTCCGTATTGAAATCATGTATCGCATGACCCCCTTCCTATTTAAAAAAAAAAGTTACATTCAAAATGGCGGTTCCAAGATGGCGGACCAGATTTTTAAAGTCACAGTAAAATAGTATTTTCAATTTGAGTAGGATCCTCAATCATACCTACCGCAAAATCACCTTTGTATATGAAATATAAAGCCGTTTCCAAACATTTCCCCCACCCTGTATATATATATAGCGTATGGCATTTTTGACACATTTCAAAAACTGTTGTGCTATGTGCTCAAATTTATAATTGATTGTCATAAGATTCAAGTCGAACATAAAACAATAAAACATGGAAAAATCTGTAGCTCCATGAATATGTACAATGTACATACACAAGGAACCACAGTCATGAGGTAAAAATTGATTAAAACATGGGACAATAATTTTTATAAAGCTAAGTCTAAATCGGTTAGCCATTCAAGAGCTGCTGGTGCAGCGTTAACAAAATCCTCAGCAGCATGGGGATATAGCCTGGTAGGACAGACCTCAACAATGTGTCTCACAGTTTGTTTTGGGGCTCCACAGTCACATTGAGGCGAAGGAATGACTCCCCATTTATGAAGACTGTCCCCACATACGCCATGCCCTGTGTGCACCCTGTTTAATCCCTTCCAAAGATGACGGGGAAGGCTAAAACCTTCTGGCTCTTTGTTAGGTTTCATAAGCTGAGCCAATTGGTCAGGCGCCTGCGCACTCCAGGCGGCACTCCACTCTGAGTCTATGCTGAAATCCGCTCCGGCCAATTCCTTGGCAGATCTCAATGGAGGCCTCCTAGATCTGAGACGATTTATCTCGATAGCACTATTATTACCACATAAGAACAAATCACGTAATTTATCATGATATATCAATCAGCTGTTCTCAAATATTCTCTCTGATAACTGTCACTGAATTGTCTACATTCAAAGTTGTTTACTAAGCTGCTAACAACTTCATGATCGTTGCTATCAAAAAAGCCGAAACATATTTATTTAGTCGTATTTCTAAACATAATCCATACGAAGGTCGGGTAGCTGCTAGTATTTTTAATAAATGTGTTTGTGACAATTTCGTCTTATTATTCATTAATTCTTCAGTGTTAAATCTAGTCAGCTCTAAGGATTAATCTATATAAATAAAATTAGAGTTTTGTCTGTACATTTATCAGAATTGTATATTTTTTGGTTATTTTTACGTTTTATAGGTACATTAAATAAGCCGAAAATAGTCTTATCTCACTTTCTGTCTGTCTGTCTGTCTGTATGTCTGTCTGTCACGGCCGCAAAGGCATTTTTCGCGGCCTTCTCCTCAAAAACGAGAGCATCGATCAGGATTTTAGTTATTGAACAGTATTGAAAACATTATTGACAATGTCTTTAGCTATAAAAAACTAAATTAACTTTTTTTTAACAGAGTAATAAACGTTTAAAAACCAAGTACTGTGCGATTTTGGATACATTTTACGCGGCCTTCTCCTGAAAAACGAGAGCATCTCAATGACAATGACAAAGACAATGTCTTTAGCCATAAAAAACTAAATTAACTTTTTTTTTAACAGAATAATAAACGTTTAAAAACCAAGTATTGTGCGATTTTGGATACATTTCTTCTAAGTTTTATTACCACATGAAAACAAATCACGTAATTTATCAATCAGCTGTTCTCAAATATAAGCTGAATGGTGGGCCCTTCGCGGCGTTATTTACGCTGTCTGCAGACTTGTGTAGTCGGAGCATTGCAGTCTTTGGAAACATATGACTGGTGAATCAAAGCTCACCTTATGTTTCTTCAATTATTTCTTTGTTGAAAAAAAAAACAGAATTTTCTAATTTAAATTAATCAAAACAAAAATTAACATTTTAGGAAGGTGCGGTTTGTGCTAGGCTCTTGGGAATTCGCCAGGTAGCACTATTATTACCACATAAGGACAAATCACGTATTTATCATGATATATCAATCAGCTGTTCTCACATATTCTCTCTGATAACTGTCACTGAATTGTTTACATTCGAAGTTGTTTACTAAGCTGCTAACAACTTCATGATCACTGCTATCAAAAAAGCCGAAACATATTTCATCTTATTTCTAAACATAATCCGTAGGAAGGACGGGTAGCTGCTAGTGTGGTAATAAAACTTGGAAGAAATGTATCCAAAATCGCACAATACTTGGTTTTTAAACGTTTATTATTCTGTTAAAAAAAGTTAATTTAGTTTTTTATAGCTAAAGAGTTTCATGGATGGACAGAATGACTAACAAAGCTGTATTGGAGCGAATGAATGAGGATTTGGAAGTGATGAACACCATCAAGAGCAGGAAGCTTGCATATTTCGGCCATATCATGAGGAATGAAGAAAAATACGGCCTGCTGAAATCCGTTACCCAAGGAAAGATCTATGGCAGAAGAGGACCAGGAAGAAGAAGAATATCATGGCTGAAGAACCTGCGTACCTGGTTCTCCAAGACTACTACAGAACTTTTCAGGATGGCTGTAAATAGGATAACCATAGTCAGACTGATCGCCAATATTCGAAACGAATAGGCACTAGCAGAAGAAGAAGATAGCTAAAGACATTGTCAAAAAGGTTTTCAATACTGATAAATAACTTTAATCCCGATCGATGCTCTCATTTTTCAGGAGAAGGCCGCGTAAAATGTATCCAAAATCGCAAAACACTTGGTTTTTAAACGTTTATTACTCTGTTAAAAAAAAAGTTAATTTAGCTTTCTATAGCTAAAGACATTGTCAATAAAGTGTTCAATACTGTTCAATAACTAAAATCCCGATCGATGCTCTCGTTTTTGAGGAGAAGGCCGAGTAAAATGCCTTTGGGGCCGTGACAGACAGACAGAAAGTGAGATTAGTCTATTTTCGGCTTATTTGATGTATAAAACGTAAAAATAGCCAAAAAATATATAATTCTGATAAATGTACAGACAAAACTCTAATTTTATTTATATAGATAGAAGAAGATAAGAACAAATCACGTAATTTATCAATCAGCTGTTCTAAAATATTCTCTCTGATAATTATTGTCACTGAATTGTTTACGTTCTAAGTTGTTTACTAAGCTGCTAACAACTTCATGATCGTTGCTCTCAAAAAAGCCGAAACATATTTTGTTGTATTTCTAAACATAATCCGTACGAAGGACGGGTACAATAGCTAGTGTGGTAATAAAACTTAGAAGAAATGTATCCAAAATCGCACAATACTTGGTTTTTAAACGTTTATTATTCTGTTAAAAAAAAGTTAATTTAGTTTTTTTATAGCTAAAGACATTGTCAAAAAGGTTTTCAATGCTGATAAATAACTTTAATCCCGATCGATGCTCTCGTTTTTCAGGAGAAGGCCGCATAAAATGTATCCAAAATCGCACAATACTTGGTTTTTAAACGTTTATTACTCTGTTAAAAGAAAGTTAATTTAGTTTTTTATAGCTAAAGACATTGTCAATAATGTTTTCAATACTGTTCAATAACTAAAATCCCGATCGATGCTCTCGTTTTTGAGGAGAAGGCCGCGTAAAATGCCTTTGTGGCCGTGACAGTCAGACAGACAGACAGTTAGACATACAGACAGACAGAAAGTGAGATAAGACTATTTTTGGCTTATTTAATGTATAAAACGTAAAAATAACCAAAAAATATACAATTCTGATAAATGTACAGACAAAACTCTAATTTCATTTATATAGAAAACGTGTAAATAACCAAAAAATATACAATTCTGATAAATGTACAGACAAAACTCTAATTTTATTTATATAGATTTTATAGTATTCTTCTCTAATTCCCAAATACTTCTGGGTACTATGTCAATTTTATTCATCGATTATGTTTTTAATAATATTATATAAGCTGCAAAAACAAGACAAGATACTTTTTTATTGTGAAATAATTCATATTTTTATGATTTCAAATTTAGATTGAGGTCGTGTTTATCATTTCTGTAATGCACCACGGATCTCTGTGCCACACCTCGCTTCTCATTTGAGAGTTTTTGGCCGAAAAAACTGCTTATCCACATCTGCCATACTCACCCAATTTAGCACCACGCGACTTGTGGCTCTTCCAAACGGTAAAGCTGTGCTTAAAGGAAAACGTTTTGACACCATTCCTTCCAGAAATGCTTCCAGTTATAGATTCAATGCTGGGATGAGTGCATTGCCAGTCAAGTCAATACTTTGAAGGGGATTATCGAATTCAATGTAAGTTTATCACTTTTTGAAATAAAAAATAATTCACCATATTTTTTGATCACACTCGTATAGGTTATAAGTATAAATTCTAATTGATAATAATGATCAAGAAAAGGTGGTTACTAATTAAAAATAGTCAACTATGGGTTTACTCAGGTAAAATCTGCTCTTAGTAAACATCTAGGGATCTTGACTGAACATGATTGTGTACCAAATTTAAACTTTTTGCCACATGGGTTTCAAGCTACAGTGATGAATTAGTGAGTCAGTGGCTTTTGGCTTTTATGTATATCTAGATAGGCTGTAAGTACTGAATACTAACTAATAACTTTGAACAATTTACAATAATTTATAATACTTAGTTCCTATTTTAATTATATTGATTTAAAATAGGAGGGTGCGGAGAGCCATGCACTCACAGGCAGAATTTGTCCATCCTGGAATAGATTAATGGTGTTCGTATCGCCATATCGGTTACGGCCCTCTTCCAAGAGGCCACTGGTGGCCACCATCGGTTGCCAGCTGGGTAACTGCAATTGATGGTACAGGCAACTGGCAAGCCACTCCACCAATAGCCACCACACAACTAGTCAAGAAAATGAGCAATGAGCATCTCCTTCTTCTTGCATTACTACTCAAGAAAAAAAGGTGGAGACACAGGCATATAGTATGCAGACATACTTTATCATGCTTTGCCATGAATTTGGTGTTTTGATTTTGTTGGAATACTCCTCCTTTGTGCTATCCCAAATGGCAGGGTACTTTTCTATCCACAAATGAGATCCTCAGTATTGATTTTTTCTTCTAATAATTTGTTAAATTGCTTCTGTTCCTCTTCCATATTTTTCTTTTGATCACTCATTTTTATTAAAAAGCAAACAAATGAACAATTCAACACAAACACAACACACCACTCCACAACTAGCACAAGTGTGTACTGTCTGTGAACGTGAACTGACTGTTTACACCAAAACAGGTGATGCGCATGCTTCTGGTGGCGCCCACTAGTGACTGTCAAAAAGTTCCCATTTCATCTAATGCCCTGCAGCGAATTGCCACCACTGCAATTGCCGGCTCGCAGTTGCACAAGAAGACACTGATCAGCAACTGTATCCTGACGGGCAACTGCAGAGGCTGCATCAGAAGGCACCCATTTAAGACAATGTTTAAGCTATGGCAGGCAGCCAGTTTCCTTGAGGTAAATGGCCCTTAGACCCACTTGGAGCTGTGGGCCATCATAATACATGTGCGAATGCTGTGACATGATTGTGACAAATACAGTGAGTTCTGGCTTGCAATGATGTAGCCAGTTCCAGATCCATCTGATGTACAGTGAATTCCAGATATAGTGAATTCCTTTAGTTAACTCATATGCCAAATGAATTCCTCCTCAGAACAGTTTTATAAGCATAGGGCATTTAACATAGACACAGCGAGTTCCAAATATAACCAATTCTGCATTCCCCTCTTGACTCCCATCATAGACAAACTGAAATCTTCATTTAGAGATGATTATTAATAATATTATTTTTTTTTGTCTTATTGTGTTTATCAATTACCATTGAAATATAATATGCTTCCCCCATCAATCTATTAAATTCAGTTAACTCTGCTGTTATCATTCTGGTGAATATGATCTCTACTTGTTTTGTCATAACTTTCATATAATTTTCCTTTCTACTTCATTCAATTCAATTGGTACCAGTAACATTATCATTATTAGCTACTACTTCTCATCAACAAATAAAAGACAATGTTCTCTGCTGAAAATCACTTCCCGGTGGTTCGGAACCCACCTAAAACTGTAGGTCCAACTCATCAATCACCATCATCCAACTCATTACCCACGCACAGGTCTCAGACTCATGTGGGCTTCATCCTCAAAAAAAAAAAAAAAAAGAATTTGGTCTATTCATGTATTCCTATAACATTCTCCAAAGATCAATTGTTATCATTATCCAATAGTCTAACTTAGCTTATATAAAAGTCAGTAATATCCACTGCATTTGCATCACATAAATCACTCTCATGACATCACTCATATTCTTGACCATAACTGTCATGAATAATGCTATACAGTTTATAGAGAATAATAAGTTTTATCAAATATTTTTTCAAATTGGCATTGTATTTTCATTCTTACTTTTTGACAATAAAATTTGATTTTAATTCTTCCTCTATTATTTCAATGTTCTGAAAGTTATTGAGAAAACTGAACACTGTTATTGAGAACACTGTTGAGAAAACTGTTATTTTTCATGAGAAGGAAAACTGAACTGAAAAAAGGAGCAGATATGCTCAAGTTAAATACTATTACTGTATAATTTGAAAGTACATGATTATAGAAGAATCTTTGTTCAAAACAATAAATTTCTCCAAAACCAGCGGTAACCAACCAACATGTCATGTCATAGTTCTGTTGCTGCTTGACAATATATTATTCTTTCGATTTTTCACTTTTTTTGGACTTACAGATACATAAAATCTGGAGCAGGATACCAACTCCTTTGTGCTATATCTCCGCATTTTGAAAAGTGATCCTTCAATTCTATATTCGCCATATGGTAGAGCAGGTAAGTTTGTAATATTGTCATTCACAATCCAATTCTTCATCTCACATCTGATCTGTTGAGAAATAAGGCATTTATCACAACAAAACTCATGGTTGAATAACTTAATAATATTATTACAGTGGTTACAATTTAAGTAAACTGTTGAATCAAATCATCAATCATCATCATGCAAATCATTACGCACAGATCTCAGACCTATGTGGGCTTCATCCTTCATCCATACTTCTGTGTGTTAATGTCAATGATGCAACAGCCTCTGAGAAACCTGGGCTTACTAAAATCCTTACCAACTGATCATTGCACCCCTTCTGACTGAGAAACATTTCACACTATACCACAATATCATAATTTGATGTTATAGGGTAGGCCTATAACAAGTGTGAAAACACTAATGAGCTTGATAAACCCTGTGCAAATGGGATAAAACCAAAAAGCTGTCCTGCAACTAGATCTCTGGGGCAGGAACCTAATTCAAGGGGCCCATTTCCAGTGTATTACCTTTTTATTCCAAGTTAAAGCCCTTTTGGGTCGCCCCCTCCACTAAGTTCACTTTTTTTTTAATTCATCTGATCCTCCTTTATCCACAAAAAAAATCTTCTCCATAAAATGGTCATCATTCTGGTTTCCATATTATTCCCATTATATAGTGAGAAAAGCTGTTCATTTCTGAGGAATAGAAAAATACATTTTTGTTACACTTGATAGAAAGTAGCTACTTTCCATAGATTTGTCACTTATGAAAAGTGCCTCTTTTCCGCACTAGATCAGAAAAATCAGCTGACAAATAGGGCCTTATAGCCGTACAAGATAGGAAAAAACATATGGCGTGCGGAATAGTTATTTGTGCATCTAGGGACTAAAGTGCAACTTTTTCTCCCTGAGGGAAACTGTTGTCGCCCGATGGCGTAGCCGAGGGCGACAATTTCCCTGAGGGAGAAAAAGTACTTTAGTCCCGTGATGCACACAACATTTTTCCTCCACCTACACCAATACCTATAACCTGCCGATGACGTTAGAGGTGAGTATTTTTTCATATCCTCCAATGGTTGAACATAACCTCACAATCGAAATACAGCTACTTATTTCCTAGATCTAAATATTCCAAAGATCGAAATACAGCTCTCTTGAATTTTCCTCTACCGACCACGACAGTGTTGCCACATTCCTTTTTCTTCAATCGCGGCGTTGTCAGACTTCTTCCCAGGTTATTCTTATGGAATCACTTTTACTCCCTAGGGAGTAAAAGTGATTACTTTTAGTCCCACTAGAATCACTTTTAGTCCCTAGGGAGAAAAAGTAGTACTTTAGTATTCGATTCCAGGGAGTAAAATGCAACTTTTGATAGTAGGTGGAGGAAATTTTTTTTTCCGTTGACTCACATATATACTATATGTATAGATATAGTCAACTCATTACATTATCCATGAATCAATACCTGTATCGAATATTAACCAGCTGATTGCACTAGGCTGTCATTATTTTGGTTTATATCTGGGAATTCGCCCATCAAATTCTGAATCTAAATGAAGCAGCTGATTCACTTGTCTTGAATGCTTTTGAATGTCTCGCATATTATCCAACTGATTGGAGCATGCTCTCTCTATCAAGTGGAACAAAAAATATCGTACATTACAAGGCTGTAAAATTTTGCCGGCTCTTGCATATTCTCGTTTCTGCACTCGGCTGCGCCTCCTGCATAAACTATCATATGCTCGACCGGCAAAACGTTATTTTCCAGCCTAGTAGCATAATATACTATTTTGTTATACTTAATAGAAAGTAGCTACTTTCCATAGATTTGTCATGAATGGAAAGTGCCTCTTTTCCATACTAGATTGGGAAAATCAGCTGACAAATAGGGCCTTATAGTCATACAATATAGGAAAAACATATGGAGTTCAGAAATAGTTATTTATGTATTAAGAGCATGAAGCACGACTTTATTGCTCAAGCCAAAACAGTTACTGCACGATGCATAGTGGAGTGCGGTAATTTTGCGAGAGCGATAAAGAAGCTTCACACACAAATTACATACAACATTTTTCCTAAAACTGCTGTTCTAGATTCCAACACAATAAAAGCTTGTAATTTGTAGCATTACTGACCGTGTGCAGATTTGGTTAGCTTGCGCCATTGTTGAGGTTATGAGAGTTTCACAGATTATGAGATCCATCAATGAGAAGACATCAAAACCAAAACAGAAGCGTAAAGAAAACAGCTGGCGAGTGTAAAGTACTTTACCACTTGTGGAGCAGTAAAGAGGTATTTTACAATTAGTTTTCAGTATGTAAAGAACTACTTTACAAACAGTTGTAGGAGATAGTATATTACTAGGCTGGAAAGAAACGTTTTGATGGTCATGCATATGATAGTTCATGCACGAGGCAAAAGCCGAGTGCAGAAACGTGAATATGTGAGAACCGGCAAAAGTTTAAAGCTGTGTAATGTATGATTGACCGAACGATAGTGAGGTCTAACCTTTAAGACGATCGGAATTTCCTCTGTCTCTCTGTCTGTCTCACGATTACAGACGAACGCCTAGACCAATTGCTATGATTTTTCAAATGGATGTTCCTTATTCCTAGGCCCAGCGATGTATATATATTTTTTTTCAAATTTTAATAGGGGAGCTAATAATTATTATTAATTAATCCATTTTATAGACCTAACCTACTGAACTTGCCGGCCAAACAGCTTAGAGGGACAGCTGATAGAAGTCAACAGTTTTTAATAATATGGGAGGCCCCTTAGCGGCGTTATTTACGCTGTCTTTGAATAGCAAAAGACTTTGCACTTTGCATATAGGCTACCTAGACCAATTGCTATGATTTTTCATATGGATGATCCTTATTCCTAGGCCCAGCGATGTATATATATTTTTCTCAAATTCAATATGATGGCCGGTTTACTACCGATACAAAAAAAGTACAGCATGAATAAGAGCATACAACATTTGAATAAATCCCTGGAAAAATTGAATAAACAAATAAATTGCGAAATTAATTTTCATTGTAGAGTAAATTACTTTAGAAGCACCCTTATTCTTGGCCGTGAGGTCTACTGTTCACAGAACTACTAGTATTTTTTGTTACACTTGATAGGAAGGCATGCTCCAATCAGCTGGATAATATGCGAGACATTCAAAAGTATGCAAGGCAATTGAATCAGCTGCTTTATTTAGATTCAGAATTTCATGGGCGAATTTCCATAAACCAAAATAATGATAGCCTAGTGCAATAAGCTGGATAATATTGGAGACAGGTATTGAGTCATAGGTATTGAATAATGTAATGAGTTGACTATATCTATACATATAATATATATATATGTGAGTCAATGAGAAATTTTTGCTGCACTCCATATTTTTTTCCTATCTTGTACGGCTATAAGGCCCTATTTGTCAGCTGACTTTTTCGATGTAGTATGGAAAAGAGGCACTTTCCATATGAGACAAATCTATGGAAAGTCTCTTTCTATTCTTCTTCTTCTTTAAGTGCAAATCAGCATCCGAATGTCGGCGATCATCATTGCTATGTTTGCTCTATCTGTCGCAGCTCTGAACAGCTCCACCGAAGTCTTGTCAAACCACGCCCTTAGGTTTGCCAACCATGATATTCTCCTCCTTCCGGGTCTTCTCTTTCCCTCTTTCTTTCCTTGGAGTATTTCTTGGAGCAAGTTGTACCTTTTTCCATTTCTCATAATGTGACCCAAGTAGGAGAGTTTACGGCATTTAATAATGTTGAGGAGCTCCATGCTCTTACCTATTTTTCGAAGCACTTTCACATATGTAACTCTCTGGGTCCATGATATTCTTAAAATTCTTCAATAGACCCAAAGCACTTTCTATTAAGTGTAACAAAAAAAAAATTCTGTTGACTCACATATATATATTATACTAGCTGGCTCGACGCGCGTTGCTGCGTTCTCATAAAAATTCTCCTTGATTTTATTATTCGCCACCTCCCGCTGAGGTTACATTTCAAATTAGGAAAGAAGTTAGTCCTAGGGCTCTTCCAGCTGATCATAGAGGCTTCGTTGTTTTCTTAGTCACCACCTCTGAACGAAGAAACATTTCAATTTCAAATTTAAACCTCCTAAGACTATAAGGGTAGAAGCTAGGTTTTTTATTTTATTACTCGCCACCTCCCGCTGAGGCTGCATTTCAAATTTCTAGCTAGCACTTCATTGGTTAACAGATGTCATCAACCTGGCATAATTACATTTCATCATACACAGTTGTATGTTTCCTACATATTGCAAGGCTCAGACTGCACGGTAGCCTACATGCAAATGCAAAGTCTTTTGCTGTTCAAAGACAGCGTAAATAACGCCACTAAGGGGCCTGCCATATGATTAAAAACTGTTGACTTCTATCAGCTGTTCCTTTAAGCTGTTTGGCCGGCAAGTTCAGTAGGTTAGGTCTATAAAATGGATCAGTTAATAGTAATTATTAGCTCTTCTATTAAAATAATTTATGGTCAGAAACCATCCTCAATATTCACACAATATATTTCCTAAGTTTCATGCTAATCTGTCAAGTGGTTTTGAAGTCCATAGGGAACATACATACATGCATACAGACAGACATTCATTTTTATATATATAGGTAGTCAACTCATTACATTACTCATTAACTATCAATACCTGTCTAGAATATCCAGCTGATTGCACTAGGCTATCATTATTTTTGATTTATGGAATTAAATTTAGGAATCTAAATAAAGCAGCTGATTCAATTGTCTTTTGAATGTCTCACATATTATCCAGCTGATTGGAACATGCCTTTCTATCAAGTGTAACAAAAAATATTGTAAATTTCTTCTTAGTAGTCAACCCTGGGGTTGGTTTGCAGCAGCTCGCCATTCCATCCTATTCTCCGCCTTTTTCTTGAGGTCCACATACGATGCACATCCCATGTCTCTCATGATCTGAGGCAAGAAAGACAGCCTTGGTCTTCCACGTGGGTTTCTTCCTTCAATCATGCCCTCTATTATGTCTTTCACGATGTGATGTAATTGTACATTACACAGCTGTAAACTTTTGCCGGTTCTTGCATATTCACATTTCTGCACTCGGCTGCGCCTTGTGCAAAAACTATCATATCCTCGACCTGCAAAACGTTTCTTTCCAGCCTGGTAACGTAATATACTATTTTCCTACAGTGACCCAAAAAAGTGCCTATTTTTGCACCAACTGTAGCAACCAAAATAGAAAGTAAATTCCAGTGTGACAATAGTTATTTATGTATTAAGAGCATAAAGCACAACTTCATTGCAAACAGTTTGTTTTTTGTTTTGTTTTTGGAGGATAAAGCCCAAATAGGTCTGAGACCTGTGCATGGGTAATGAGTTGGATGATGGTGATTGATGAGTTGGACCTACAGTTTTAGGTGGGTTCCGAACCACCGAGAAGTGATTTTACAGCAGAGAACAGTGTCTTTTTTGCTGGCCAATCGAATCGGTCACCGTTACAAACAGGACCTACGAGAACGCAGCTTATCTCTATCTGATTGAACAGATACCTGCTACGGCTCGCGTAGTGCGTAGCAGAGCGCAGTAATTTTGCAAGAGTGATAAAGAAGCTTTATGCGCAAATTACATACAACATTTCTCCTACAACTGCAGCTCTGGATTCCAATAAAAGCTTGTAGTTTTCAACATCACAGATTTTAGCATGCGCGGATTTGGTTAGCATGCACCATTTTTATGAGAATGAGGGTTTTAAAAATTTCATGGATTTCGTGATCCACCAATGAGAAGACAACAGGAACAGCTGGCAACCTGTAAAGTACTTTTTCCTCCACCTACTATCAAAAGTCGCATTTTACTCCCTGGAATCGAATACTAAAGTACTACTTTTTCTCCCTAGGGACTAAAAGTGATTCTAGCGGGACTAAAAGTAATCACTTCTACTCCCTAGGGAGTAAAAGTGATTCCATAAGAATAACCTGGGAAGAAGTCCGACAACGCCGCGATTGCAGAGAAAGGAATGTGGCAACACTGTCGTGGTCGGTAGAGGAAAATTCAAGAGAGCTGTATTTCGATCTTTGGAATATTTAGATCTAGGAAATAAGTAGCTGTATTTCGATTGTGAGGTTATGTTCAACCGTTGGAGGATATGAAAAAGTACTCACCTCTAACGTCATCGGCAGGTTATAGGTATTGGTGTAGGTGGAGGAAAAATGTTGTGTGCATCACGGGACTAAAGTACTTTTTCTCCCTCAGGGAAATTGTCGCCCTCGGCTACGCCATCGGGCGACAACAGTTTCCCTCAGGGAGAAAAAGTTGCACTTTAGTCCCTAGATGCACAAATAACTATTTATACTCGCCAGCTGACTTTAATGCTCGATGAGCGGTAAAGAGGTATTTTACAATCAGTTTTCACTACGTAAAGAACTACTTTACAAGCAGTTGTAGGAAAAGTACTTTTCCGCACTCCAGATTTGCAACCTAACAACACAAAATAGTGAGCATGTAATACGCAGGTTCCCTATTCTGCATTCAAAAGTAGGTTGGCTACTCTGCTTCTGCTACAAAGTACAGTGAGCTGTAGTTGTTGTTGAAATCAATTTGATTTGAAGATAGGTCATGTGAGGACTTGTCAGGTTATGTATATCATGATTTGTTCTGTTTAAATTACTTTATACGTTACTGTAGGAAAACTTTAATGTATAATTTGAGCGCAAAGTATTGTTTCTGCACTCGAGAAACTTTTTCTCTGTTTCTCTCGGTGCATAAAACACCCACTTTGCACTCTTGTTACGCAAAAAGCTATTTCCAGTGTTGCAAGGACTATTATTCACACATTGCAAAAGACTTTGAAAACACAACTCAGTGGTTTTAATGGGCGATACCCAGGTCCGCCGATAGTCAATGTTCTGTCCTTTCCCAAGTGGGAGAAATCCTTGAACTTGGGGACTTCTTTCTTAACAATGGGCATGAGCAGGAAAGAAGAAACCCTCTAGCTGACTTTTTCTCTCACTTTCTTTCACTCACTCTCCCCACTTGTTTAGAATATGAGCAGACAGTCCATTGACATTTTTATGAATTCATTGATGGAATTTATGACTATTTGGATGGGGTGATGTGAATTACACTTAAGTGATCACTTTATTCACTCTTTTGATTATAAATGCTGAATAGTATAGGTGAATTAGGTTTGGTATTTAGTAGGCTACTGTTGACAAGTAGTTCTGTCAACAGTAGACCTCACTCGCTCAACACTCACACATAAGGCTAGGCGCATATTGAGACGCGACCAGCGCGTGTGGCGCGACATGACACAGCGCGAGTTTTTGTAACTCTTGCAAAGGAGTGGATCAACGCAAATTAGCAACACGACGCGACGCAGCGCTATTGTCGCGAGACGTGACACGCGTGGCGCTGTGGCAGAGCCACAGTTTGTCGCGCCGCGCGTCCCATGTCACACGCGTCTCATGGAATTATTAATATGATTGGACCAATCAAATGCTCAGTTTTAATTTGATCCACCAGTACAGACTCCCAGGATATAATAAATATGTGCAGTAATGTAACTTCGAGAGATTTCTTTTTAATATCTATATTATTTCTTTACTGTAATATTGATAAGGTTAGGTCGTATTGCTACTAATTTGGTTCTTGTATCAAAGTGATTTCTGCCAGTTTCAACAACAAAAGCTCAATGAAATTCACTTCAAAGACAAGAAAAATAATAAAAGTAGAAAATTAAAATATTGTCAAAAATTTGTTTAATCTATTAGAAAATTTTAATTTTTAACTGTTGCTACTGCTTTAACTGATCAGTTCTAATAAAGATGAAATGGGATTTCATTACTAATGTATTATTTGTTTATTTATTATTTATTTATTGTGACAAATTTACAACGAATGTGAAGGCGCAACAGACTCAAGTCCAAAACTGCTCCCTTCACAAATTTTGAATAAATGTTACATTGTCCAAAACATTGAGGTTAACATTATTAGGAGATTTCAGTTTCTTTTCTGTTAATAAAATCAATAACATCTCGTCTTCAGCACCACTATCCGAATCAGAATCCGAGCTTAGATCTAATAAACATAATTTTATTTGTGATTTATTCATTTTGAAACAAATAAAAAACACGTCTAACAGACAAGAGTTCACCCACAAAACTGCGTTGCAATATGCGTTTCAAGACGCTACGCGTGCGGCGCGATAGTGTCATGTCACTAGTGTCATGTCGTGTCACACGTGCCAGCCGCGTCTCAATATGCGCCTAGCCTTAAGGGATGACATTTTCGAAAAAAAATTAAAGAGCATTTTTGAATCAATTTTAATTCCTTAATTTTTTATTGATGACAGAAACAATATTTAAAAAGACCAAAGTTTTTGACGCCCCCTTTAAATCACCCCTTATACCTTTACAAGGGTTCTCATGCATTTTTTGCAACTTTTAATATCAATAAATCTCCAATCATAAAAAAACAGGAGTTATTCATAAAAAATGATGAATTTATTTATTTATTTTCTCTTATACATATTCCATTCCCGATTTTCACCAACTAAAATAATTGTTTTTTCACATGTGATGATCAACATAACTGGTTCTCCTTTTCAGCTGTAGGCTATATTTGTCTGACCTAGAAATTATTTTGGAGCATCTAAATACTAAAAATTGAATAAGACTATTCAAGTCTAATTAAAATAATAAAATGATAACTTATGATTTATCTATAAAAGGATGATACCCTGACTCACTCATCAACGCAGAGCCAAAACTACTAGGCCTATGAACTAGAAATTTCGTATGAACAATCCTTATAGGATTTCACCGTGCAATAAGAAAGGATTTTTCAAAATTCGCAATTTTAGGGGTGTTTTTAGGGGATTAACGTTTTGCCCATGCAAAGCACGGGTACATGGCTAGCTAGCTTACTGGGATCTTTTAATCATATGGAAAATAATTTGAAATTTTTCGATCTGCTGTACACGCTGTTTCGATGGACAAGCTGTTTGTGTGTTTTGCAAATCATCATTCACCTAACCTACTGAACTTGCCGGCCGAACAGCTGATAGAAGTCAACAGTTTTTAATCATATGGCAGGCCCCTTAGCGGCGTTATTTACGCTGTCTGGAACGCAAAAACTTTGCATGTAGGATATCGTACAGTCGGAGCCTTGCAGTATGTAGGAAATATATAACTGGGTATGATGAAATGTAATTATGCCGGGTTGATGACATCTGTTAACCAATGCAGCTAGAAATTTGAAATGTATTCTCAGTAGGAGATGGCGAATAATAAAATAAAAAACCTAGCTTCTACCCTAATAGTCATGGAAGGTTTAAATTTGAAATGTTCATTGAGAGGTGGTGAGTAAGGTCTTACTGTGTAAGAAAACAACGAAGGAGGCCTCTCTGATCAGCTGGAAGAGCCCTAAGACTAATTTCTTCCCTAATAGTCCTAGAAGGTTGAAATTTTAAATGTAACCTCAGTGGGAGGTGACAAATAATAAAATCAAGAATTTTTCATGAGAACGCAGCAACGCGCGTCGGGCCAGCTAGTGATTTATACAGGGGGGCTATGACAAAGACTGCGTCATTGAAATTCTTGCGGGGATGTGGGGGGTAAAATTGATTGAAACCATGTTTAACGTGACAGCATTCAAAAATATATTACGATAGAATGTCAATAGATTTATTTTTTGGGGGGTGCCTAAATTATGGGGGGCTGGTGCTAAATTTATGGGGGGGGGGTCATGATGCTTGAGGGAGGTGGGCACCCCTGATTTATATATTAAAATAGATTGATTAAGACATTTTTGAAAAAGGTCTGCGAGTGAACAAGACCCTCAACGATGCCGGACGCAGATACAGAGAGCAGAACTGTGTTGTTCAATACAAACGTATTACGTCTATTCAGTGTTCACAAGCTCACAACTAATGTTGAATGTGGATCTCAAACTAAGAGCGGTATCTAAGTTAAGAGCGGTTAAATCAATAGATGCAAATAATTGCATCTGGGTATTGTATTAGTGTATTGGTATTAATTGTTTTATTAGTATTTATTGGTCAAATTATTATTATATCCTGTTATTGTCTATGAGAAGATGAGATCTGTTTTTGTGACATGAAATGTTTCGTGTCATTGGTTAACCGAAAGCTATACATTTGTTGTATTTTGTTTTTTGTATTTGTATAACTATGATGAACTCGCAGCTGGCGCACAAGTGTTCACTTTGCTAGCTGTGCCAAGTATAAGATATAATGTACATTTAAATATTTTTTTTTATTTATTTTTTTTTTTTTGGCAAATAAATGTATGCTCTTATTCATGATCTATTTAGTATGGGCACACTGCACAGGACGAGACACACACACACACACACACACACACCCGCTTGCCAGTTACAATCTACTAAACCGGATTTCTTAGTAATTTCGTACCATTACCGGGTGTCACTATGAGTATCCTGTTTATAAATGCACTACAAGAATGCTAGAAATTCAGTACCTAACCAATTAACTGTATATAAAACGGAAGCTCATATTGATACAATTTTGCTTTATACCTCGTAAACCGGCCGCCATATTGAATTTGAAAAAAAATATTCATACATCGCTAGGCCTAGGAATAAGGAACATCCCTATATAAAAACATAACAATTGGTCTAGGCGTTCGTCCGTATCGTGAGACAGACAGACAGACAGAGAAAATGCCAATCGTCTTAAAGGATAATAGACCTCACTTCGTACGGTCAACAAGTGGACCGTGTGCATTTTTAATAAATCTTTCTACAGAGAGCTCATTTCGGTCTTGTAGCAACATTGAGAAAAATATTGATAATGAGGTGTGAATTTACCCCTGCTGCGACATGGTCTCCTCATATATTTATGGTCTCAGTGAGAAAACACATGAGGTGAGTGGAAAGGGAAGAAAGGAAAATAAAGGAACTCTGATTTTTCTAGTGGAATATGTGGAACGCTAAATGTTAATATTAGCCTACATTAAATAATAATAATAGAGTAACGCAAAATTGAGCTATGATAGCTTACAGTTATAAAATAAATTATTTTATAAAGGTTTTAATGTATGAAAATAGTAAATGGTGACATAAATATCTTTGCACTCCAGTAAAAGTATTTAGTGTTTGATTATTTGGTTTATTTGGGGTGACTTTTTGTCAATGTGTGTTTTTCTGTAGTATATTAATGATAATAGCAGTAATTGATTGGAATAGATTAATTATCATGAATCCATCATGAACTCACAGTGTAAGTGTGCAATAGAAAAAGGTTCAGTTCTTAATTCAGCAGACTTTCTTCTATTGAGAAACATAATCTAATATCACAAGATAGGCCTACACCTGATACAAGTATCTGACACAAGTAAAAAAAAATAACAGAACAATAAAACTATTACTCTCAAATTCAATAGGAACAAATATTCTGAAATAAGATGATTTTCCAGTCGCCCTGAACTAAATAAACTTTTTCATCAGTTGAGTGAAGAACATTTAGGTGCTACGGTTGCCCTCAAAGAATTTTCTAAAGCTGGAAACAGTAGAATCGATACAAGTTTGAGTCAAGCTCATAGACTGAATGTAGAAAAACACAAGCCGAAGTCCCCAACAATAGCTACATATTGAAAAACTTGATATATGCTACATGTATTTTCTAGCTATACAAGAGCTTCCTCTTTGTGGTCAGTGTCACGAAGTTCGTCAAACCGCGGAAATTTTAAAAAGCTATTAAACTTTATGTCACATGAACCCCAAATTGAAGCTCCATTTAGAAACTAATAAGGTCTGTTCAAATGAAACATTTATAATACACAATGACCTAATTGAATCATGCAAAGAGCATTTATTGAACAACATTAAAAATTATATTCTGCAGACCAAGTTTGTTGCAATAATAGTTTCATGAAAGGCTTAATTTATTGTCAATAAATTTCTGAAGTTTCTGGAAGGCTCTAGAGAGAAGGAGAAAGTGGGTGTTCTTGGTAGAGGGGGTTGTTTGGCGGCTCACTCTCTCTCCTACACCAGGCTTAACATAGGATATTGATAACAACTTGGTACACGTCTCAAAGCATCTCTTAGACAATGGCATTGTTGTTGCCTTCACTCATCAATCTCAAGAGAAAGGTGGAGAACTTTCCAGAAATTCTGTGGGACTATAAAATGAGGAGAACAGAGTTTTTTATGAATTCTTTGAAGAATCAAACTTCTGTGTGTAAGCTCTGTGAGCGGACTGTACTTAGGGTGGAACGAAAAAATCAACTTTTGATATTTAATTTGGAGTAGCGCAAAAATGTTGCCTTTCGGTGTAGATAAGATAAATTAAAAATATGAAAAATATTGGAGAACGTCTTGAGGTGCTACAAAGACAATAAATTTCATAAAAACACACTTTTTGGAAAATTTCAAAAAATTTTGCGAAAACATAAACTATTGATTTTTAATTTGGAGTAGCACAGAAAATTTGCATTTTCGTGTAGATAAAAAATATAAAAAATATGAAAAATATTGGAGTTCGTCTTGAGGTGCCGCAAGGACTTCAAATTTCCATGAAAACACACACTTTTTGGCAATTTTGAATGTCTTGATTATGAAATAATAACTTTCAAATAGGCGTTATAAAATGATGATAGAACCAGTTTTACTATTGCATTAGCTTGGAGGAACCTGAGTCATCGCCGGAGCGGATGTTGTGGTGGAGTGGGAGGCGGCGGAGATTTGTTAGATTACCGAAAATAGAGGATTATTTTTCGATGAAAGAAAGGACAAAACTATTGTTCAAGAAAAGAAAGGAAGTAAGTTCTGCAAAAAGTGATTTTAGAAGAGCATGTTTCACTCATAGAGGAACCAAATTCGAAGTTTTTATGCCATGTGACACCTAAATCTGGCAGCAGAAAAATATAGCAGACAGTATACTGGAATTTCTTGAAGATAGAGAACACAACAATCAACTTTTGAATTTTACTGCTATTGGGTGTCATGGAACCGTTGTAAACACGAGACATAATAATGGTGTGATTACTTTGATGGAAAAGGAAATAGGAAGACCTTTACAATGGTTAAATTGTTTGTTCCATTGTAATGAACAACCATTGCGCCATCTTTTCTGTCATTTAGATGGTAAAACGAAGGGACCCAATGAATTTAAAGGTGAAATAGGACGGCAGCTATAAAACTGTGCTAATCTTCCTGTTGTTACTCTCTTGCCAATTGAAAATAACCTTTCTCTTTTGGAGAACAAAAATGATTTGAGTACAGATCAAAAGTATTTATTGGATATGTCTATCGCTGTATCAAGTGGAAATTGCTCAATAGATTTATCTTCAAGAAACCCTGCGAAAATCGCTCACTCCTGATGGTTGACATTAGCCAACCACGTGCTTAGATTGTATGTGGCAACTGAAAATTCATCTGGAAATCTTAAGACTCTGGCTGAGTACATAGTGAAAGTATATGCGCCTGTGTGGTTTAATATTGAGTTGAAACCTTCATGCACTTATGGATCAAAACATCTCTTCAATCTTATTTTATATTTACGCTACCTTTCTGACAATCTCAAGAACGATATAGACCCAATTATTCAAATCAATGGGTACATTGCTGCTCCAGAAAATCTTCTTTTGTCCATGCTATGCGATGATCGTAAAATTCAAAGAGAACTTAGATTACGACGTATTTTAAAAGGAAGAACTGAAAGTAGCGGCGGAGTCAGAAAGTTAAAAGTTCCAAAAATTAATTTCAATGCAAAGGATTACATCAACATGATCACATGGACAGAAAATGAGGTAACCGAGCCCCCCTTGTTTAAATGTGTTTCCAGTGACTCTCTCAAAGACTTTTTTCGGAAGACGCCTAAAGCTGATCCAAATTGTGAAGTGGACACAGTTATTGACTTTCTCCTGCTTCCTTGTCACATGCAAGCAGGGGAAAGAGCTATAAAACTGGTGACTGAATCAGCTCAAAATGTCTGTGGTTCAATCGCAAGAGAAGGATTATGATACATAAGAGCAAAAATTAACTCACATGTGAAAATGCCAAATATCAATACAAAAAACAGTTCAATGTGGCAGAAAAGTAGAAACATACATTTTGCAGCTGTAACATTATTGTAATAATTAAGTATACAGAAGTAAGTAAAGTAAATTTGACATTATAAAATATCTTCTCATTGTTATTAAATTTTCTAATTAATAAACCTTCTTTCATCTTCACTCTATAACACCTATTTGAAATTTATTATTTCATAATCAAGACATGCAGAAATCTTACAAAAATACCAAAAAGTTTGTTTTTATGAAAATTCAATGTCCTTGTGCCACCTCAAGATGAACTCATATATTTTTAATATTTTTAATTTATCTTGTCTACACTAAAATGCAACTTTTCCGTGCTATTCCAAATTAAAAATCGATAGTAAATTTATTGAAACATTTTTTGAAAATGTTCCAAAAAGTGTGTTTTTATGAAACTTTATTGTCTTTGCGGTACCTCAAGACGTTCTCCAATATTTTTCATATTTTTAATTTATCTTATCTACACTGAAAGGCAACTTTTCTGCGCTATTCCAAATTGAAAATCTAAAAAAAATATTTAAATGCCATTTTTGTTCCACCCTAAGTGTACATCATCTGTCTTGGTGTAGAGGCTGTGTTTTTTGTATGATAAGGAGTGAGTGTTTATTTTCCATGTGCTGTGAGTTTATAAGTGAATTGTAATTCGTAGTGACCCTATCATCGCTGAGTGAAGTTCTGTGTATGTGGTTGTGGCAGTTAAACTATCACTAAGATGAGAGGTAAGTCAATTATAATTCATTTTATAAGGCCATTTGATAAGGGAACTGTTAACTAGAACAGAATAGAAACTGTTGAGATTTGATTAGTAGCAGTTTTGCTTGATCTATAATTGTCATTAGAATTGTAACTTCAAGTAGATTGTTAGAGAAGTATTTATTGTAGATTATTTGAGTTTATTTATTCATCAATTTAATTAGTTGTGGTCAAGTAGAGCTCTTAGTTTGTGAACTTGTGACATAGTAATTATCTTATTCAGTTTAGTTGTGATTTATTGGTGTTATTTAATAAATTTCAGTCTCAAAATGTAATAGTCGTTTTTATTACAAATAAATCCAAGAACCAACAGTCAAACTACCTGACCCCAAATCTACCTGAAACCTGACCATAGGACGAATTGCTACTTGCACGAACTACTACTTGGACAAAGTACTACAACACCAATATTTTGACCATCAGTGGACCAATCCATTGCCTGGTTTCAACACACTAAAGTCCACCTTAAGGTAGCCTACCTTAAGGTAGCCTACCTTAGATTCTTTTGTATTTAGTGCTGAAATACCTTATGTTGTAAAGTATTTGTTTATTTTCAATTGAATTTTTATTTGTAATATTTTATCAACTATACTCACTCTCTTCATTGGACACATAAACGTTTCATTGCAATGTTCAACAACACTCAAAACAATTTCCATGCCAAATTTCTCAGCTAATTCACAGGATTTCATTTCAAAATCAACAATATTATTGTAACGACCTCTTTTACTTTTGGTTGATGCTACTATTCTCACCTGAAAAAGATCAGAATTATTATCATTTGAGTCTTCTCACTTATTACTATTGTCATACCAGTATAAAACTGGGGAGTGTGGGATACTGCTGGGCAAAGAGGAGTAATCCAGGGGTTCTAACCCGGGAGAATTTCGATAAATATTGCCTCTGAAGATTGTATTTCAAGAGATTCTAGATTCATGTCTAGAGAAGATTAATTCTAATCCACTTTATTATTATTATCTCGGTTTTTTCCTGACCTCCTGGATTTGTTGGAATTCATGTGAGCTGCTCAAGTTAGGATCTCTGGAATGGCAAAGAACAAGCTTCAACAAACAAAGAACAGCTTCATTTATGTTTAGTCCTTACATGGAAGACAGGCAGATAAGATGGGAAGATAGGAGATCGAGGTGTTGGTGTTTCTGTTCCATCTTGAAATTTAAGACATCATGATAGATTTGTACCAGCAGTGCACAGTGTGGCAGCTTCACTTGAGAGATGTATTATGACCACAAATTCATTGGCAGATGAGCTTGACTTCTTTGAGAGCATCAGATTGTTCACAAAAAGACTTAGAGCTTTGGAGGAGTAATGAACTACAGAAAAAGAGTCTCACTAATCATCAGCATAGGTTACAGCTATTGTTGTATCTCATCTCCAGACGTTTGCAATATAACATCCGTACCACTCTCTCTCTCTCACTGGTCATTCTCTTGATTTTTTAATGTGCGGAACACTAGCCGATCATTTCCATTTCGTTCCTCAGAGCATTTATCAGGCAACATTATGAATAATTCGCTAGGTTAGATACTTCCTTGTGTTTCTGTTAGTGTGGCAAAACTGATGATGGTATGCTACTGTTGTCACCAGTACATTTCCATTGTACTGGTGACAGCATGATGCTTCAGTGACATCATTCAGTGTTCAGTTATTATTAGACACAGAATGTGTAACACATTTTTACAATCGGTTATGGTCTTAGGTACTGGATGTTACGGTTTAAGCTATATTCAGCTATGGACTGAGAGACCAGTATCATGGTTTGTGTTGGTGAAGTTTAGTTTGATGCCAGTTTATTATAATGTTTTAGTTGGAGTTAGAGTTTCTAGAGTTTAGTTAGAGTTTTAGTTCTTCTGCTAAATACTGTAATGAATATCCCTTCTGGATCTGCCTTTCAATCAAAATCTGCTGGGACTCGTGGGAAAATAAAATGTGCTCCAGTTTTCACTTCCAGCATGGAAAGCATTTCCATGCTTTTCATGCCGCTTGGCAGCGCCATCTGTCGACACACTGGCTGTTGGAATATCTCATTGCTGGGACCCCTCTAAGCAACAATGAACCTTGCTTACATGCAATGCTTTGTTCTACGCATTTTTCGCCATGTTCTTCCTTCTTCGTTGTCGAACATTGCTTCGCTACGAATTTCATCTTGAATTATGGATAAAAGCATCGAGTTATTCATAATTCTCTTCTTCGTTTTTGAACATTGCGTCGTTACAAACCTCATTTGCATTATGGATAAAAGCATCAAGTTATTCATAATTTTCTCTTTTTTTTGTAGATTACGTCTTGGAGACTCCAGTTAAGGAGTATAAGACAAGTCAGATCAACAATATTATACACTAGATACCATAATTACTTCAATTAGTTGAGGTGAGGCTTAATTTTTATGTGAAAGGAACTCTTGTACACTATAAAAAGCTTTATCAACTAAATATTTCTTCAATTGTTTTTTAAATATTTCTATATTTTCAAGACTCTTCAAAAACTGCGGTAGCTTGTTGTAGAATTTCCTACCAATATAACTAGGTTTTTGTTTGAATAAGCTACTATTGTGACTCACCAAGTGATAATCTCCTCGGCTTCTTGTATTATAATCATGTACATCAAGATTTTGGTTAATATCATTCGTTTTTACATATAAAGTAGCTTCATACACATATAAGCAGGGTACAGTTAGGAGACCAAGTCTCTTGAACAACGGCCTACATGAATCTAATCTATTTACTCTTTCTATACACCTAACCGCTTTCTTTTGGATCTTAAACACCCATTGTCAAACACCGCGTCGCTATGAACTTCATTTGGAATAATGGGTAAAAACCTCATTTTATTTCATACATTCTCTCGTCGTTTTTGAACACTGCTTCACTACGAACTTTATCTTGTATTATGGTTCAGACCATTATCTTATTCAATACGCTTTCTCATCGTTTTTGAACACTGCTTCACTACAAACTTTATCTTGAATTATGGATCAGTGTATCGCCATATTCAATATTGAACAATTATGTAAGCATTTTAATATCAATATAAACTTTGACTCTCATCCTTCTTGTCTTCTAGTCTTGTTTAAAGACTCAGTGATTCCATCACTCCAATATCAATGTTGAAGTTAATCATTACATAACAATATTCCTATTGACGATTACAAATAGTGAATAAACAATTGTAGCTATCTCTACCTACCGTGCTAGAGGTGCGTGTGCAAATTAGTTATCGTGTTCTACAATGAACTTGTGGGATATTGATTGTAATATAACCCTTATGTGGAAAACTCATCATATAACTTATGATCCTCATTCCTACACCATACCTGTTGAGTACAACAGCCACCGCCGTGTCAAGCCTACCTGAAATCTGGGTTCATCGTGCTGTTATTGGGGATAAGTTAAGTAACCTAATTTCACTTGATGCTAATTCATATTGCTTAATTCATATTAATAATTCATATTGCATAGCGTATTAATTTCTGATGCATCATAACATATGGTTTGCATATTTTCGTACTTACATTGGTTACAGTTACAACCATGTACCAATCATCAATAACTATTACCTAATACATGTAAGGTCTCTTTTATTATCATCTTGATAGTATTAGATTCTGATGCATTATAACTCATATTGGTTACATATTCTTCATACTTACATTGGTTACAATCATGGACCAATCGTCAATTATTATCTAATCCTGGACAATGTCTTTCTATTATTTTATGATGATATCATCTCTTTAGTATGCACTTTAGTAATCACATATTCGGCTTTGTCGCAGTCTTCAAAACAATAAATGAAGTTATTTATGATGTAATTTTATTTGATTATATTAATTTCATATCTAATTCAATTGTTCTTTTATTATCACATAAGTTCCTAGGTACTACAACCTAGGTGGTCCTCTATTCATAAAAAAATGTTTTGGTCAGCACCACTACTATCAGATATATTATAAATATAGGTGACCGTGCTTCAATGACTTCATGTTTCAAGCTTTATTATCACTTACCCGTTGGTTCGGAACCCACCTAAAATAGTAGGTCCACCATGTTCCCCGTAACATGGCTCAAACGGCGAAGTGGAACTAACCGTAAGGGTCTCCCCACCATTAAAATCCATACGCTTATTATTATTATAAAAAACCTAGAACCAGCAAGCAAAAAGCGCCATCTACAGTCCACTGTCTCACTACATTAGCTTACCATACCAATACTCTTACTAACACGTTTAAAGCCGGGCTATAAACTTGTTTGTAAACGATAATCAACTAGACCAGGAAGAGGACATTTCATTTCTAGGAGATTTGTTGGATAGACGTTTGACCTGGGCTCCATACATTGAGAAAATATGTTGTAAAATTTCATCTGGGGTATTTGTCCTGTGACAGCTTGCTAGATTGAATGACACAAATTTACTTTTTACAGCTTATCATGAGCTCTTACTGTCACATATTCGGTATGCTATCTTAGTATGGGGTAATTCATCAGAAAAAACCTTAATAGGGTGTTTAAGATCCAAAAGAAAGCTGTTAGGTGTATGGAAAGTAGATTATATTCATGTAGGCCGTTGTTCAAGAGACTTGGTCTCTCAACTGTACCCTGCTTATACGTGTATGAAGCTACTTTATATGTAAAAAGAGTGATATTAACCAAAATTTTGACATACACGATTATAATACAAGAAGCCGAGGAGGTTACTAATTATTAAATTTCATATTTTTCATCTCTGAGAAATAAGTGCGGAGCTAGGCAAACTCACCAGCTCCATTTCTTGGTGAATAACATTTCCAATGTTCACAGCTATTTTTTAATTGCATTAAATATTTTACATGCATGCAGACCTCTTGAAATGAGTTAATTGAGCAACATCATGATCTACATAGTGCGGAGTTGAATGAGAAAAATATTTATTTTTGCTATATCAGCTGTGATTGTCTTCTAGTGATTGTTTATACTGTGATTTTTCACTTACCCTTGAAGTATCATCTAAGGCCACTCCTGTATCCAAAACACCAGTGAAGGCAAAGTGTGTTCGATTATACTTTCCAATTTTCATATTGCTGAATAGATCAACTGGGCCTTTCTTATCACATTCAGTGAGGCGTTGAAAATGGAAATTATAGGGTCCCTGAATAAAATGAAATAAATGATTGAAATAAGAACCTCAAACCCTTAGGTCTCAATGACTATTGTTGAAAAAATGAATGGATGAAAACACAGTCGAAACCTCAAAATACTAATCCATTATCCTTTCCCTGCTGATGCGCACATGAGTCCAAGAGTTGTGCGTGAGTAATGAGTAGATACTAATGATTTTATGAATGGAACTACAGTTTTGGGTGAGTTCTATGCGTTGAGAGTGATAAGAAAGCAGATTACGTCTAAGTCATGTTATTTTGCCGGTCACCCTCCAAGCACAACCCCGAGCTCTTGTGACTGAACATCATGATCGCCCCAACTCCGCAAACTCGGAGAGCAGCTATCACTTCAGCCTTGCAATTTCGCCATTCCCATATGGATTTCCATATACAAAAGAGTGAGTGATACAAAATAAGAATCAGCTATGATTAAGCCTGGTTTACACTGGAGTTATTACAAAAAGTTAATATATTTTTGTAATAACAAGACACAAATTACAGAAAAGCAATCTCAGTACAAGAAAAGTTAGCAGTGACTTTGCGTTTTTCAGCAACTGGAGACTCTTTTAAAAGTCCAAGTTATTTAAGATTTCAAAATCAACAATATCATTGTTTGTACCAGAGGTTTGCGATGCTTTCATTTCTCTCCTACAGGACTTGAAATGATATATGATTAATGATATATGATATAATGATTCATTTTATTCAGTAACATAGTAAATGTATTACGTATTATCAAAATATGCTTTTCATTTGTGAAAAATCAGTTTAAACATTACATTATGGTTTTTATTCAATAATAGGTAATTATCTAATTAAACATTCAAAAATGTAAATTCAAGAACAAACATACATATCAATTAAAGTTAAGTGTCGCCAATGGAACCTTAATGGGTTCATATTTATCTAAATAATAAGGTATTATTTTTTTTATTAATAACTCCGGTGTAAACGGGCCTCAACTTGTCATTTTCTCTTTGATCTCTACCGACACTCTGTGGATAACAAACGTTATGTTGTTAACACGGCTTTTTGGCGTGTTATCAACAAATGTTACATAAAATTTTGAACTCTTTCTCAATGTTATATAACTTTTTGTTGGGAACACGTGTTAATAACTCCGGTGTAAACCCGGCTTTAAGGTGTTTGATAACTGTGTGTGAGTGTGTATGTCAGGGGTCTGTTGGTTGACAAGTTGAAATACCGCCCCGGGTGCCAAAAGTTCTTGCTACGCCACTGCCTGAGGTACCAGCAGTACAATGATTGCAAACAAATAATTTGGGGGAAGGAGATCAATTATTATCTAAGCTAATACCTGTATATTGAAGTCATTTTATAATGGCGTAATAACAAAAAGTTTTGAATATTCTAAATAGATAAATATGCGTCATCTCAATATGAAACATAATTACCCCAGTCAATACAAAAACATAAATATTTTTTGTACTACCAACTTGGTGAACTATGATGTATTCAATACTTTTTGAATACTTAAAATTCAATATTTTTGGAATGAGAATGAAATAATTGATCGAGTTGTACTAGCTGGTCCCTTAATTTAAAATAGTGTATTCCAGTTTCTTGGATTATCGATAATCACCTATTAAAATCTTCAAGATTGAGCTATAAAACGTCATTTTCATGACGTATAACAGGGGTTAATTTTATATTCTAAAATGTCTTCTTTCATTTTCATTTCGATATAATTATTATGTGAATTCTTGATAATTCCTCTAAGTAATAGCTCCACTAATGATTGTATTAAGTAGTTTCTAATTTAAAAAAACCTTTAAATGTATCGTGAATTTTCTAACATAACAAAGAGAGGTGAAACTTCTGATCAAAATAACTACAATGACTGGTTTTCGTGGAATTGAAAAACTTATGGCAATGGGACAAACTTTCACATCTTTCATGAGAGAAATTTTTAAATGTTTTTGAGCTTTAATCAACTAAGTCTACATTTATCTAGAATAAATGCATCAGCTTACCGCTATTTCTTCCTGAAGGGCGAATACTTGAATGACCAAATAGTACAAAGCAATAGAGTACTTGATTATAGTAGTCATTTTTAAAAAATCCTTTTGTTGTCTAGGAATGTGTAAAAAGGTCTACCACATCAATACGACTTGACAAGAACTCAATGAGTATTAAACCATATGTAATAGACAAGTGGAAACAAAAACTTTTCCGTAATTGGCCTATGGATGTTGAATTTAAAAAAGATGTAACCATTAAAAACAGATAGGATATCCTTGATGAGTTATTGATAATTAATTCAGATTAGAATTCCAAAACTGCATTGTAACGCAGCTCTTCTAAAGGTAGATCTCGTTATAAATCATGGAACGGAAAAAGTTAATGTTATGGAAGAACAAAAGTATTTCGCAAACATAGTAATTCAAGTATAATCAACGCAATTAAATCTCTAATGTGTTCTAATAACACAAGTAGAATACAATCATAATATGATTTCAACTCAATTGAATCACAATCTGATTAATTTCGCCAAAACATATAATTATATTCCAAGCCGTAACCTGAAATGTATTTATTTGATTATTTTACAAGCAACACGGTTTTCTTGTGACTACTACCTTCAATACCTAAACTAAGACCCCCAAATATTGAAGAGACGTGTCCCACTGATTCCCCCGAGTAGGGAGATGAGTAGGACCTACGCGATAATAGTTATTTAGCCTATATATTAAGAGCGTGAAGCGTGACTTTATTGCTCGAGCCAAAACAGATACTGCGTGACACATAGCATAGCGCAGTAATTTTGCGATAAAGAAGTAATTTTGCGAGAGCGATAAAGAAGCTTCACGCGCGAATTACATACAATATTTTTCCTTCAACTGCAGTTCTGGATTCCAACACAATAGAAGCTTGTAATTTGAAGAAAAACAGACCGTGTGCGGATTTGGTTAGTGAAATGCTCGTCTATAAAGAAAGTTAATTTTGAAAAATTTAAGAGACGGCATTTGCTAGAAAATAAAATATAAAATTTATAATCGAAAATAGACCTTTCCTATTATCGATTATAGTTCAGCAAGCACTCATCATACGATACCTTGACTAGGTGATGTCATAAAAAATACAAGTGATAGTTGGAATCCGTTATAATATTATCCAAAAAAAAATTAAATTGTACCCTTCACAAAATATCAAAAATAGTGCTAAAATGTTACATATTCATACTATATTACGAGGACAAGTGATGTTTTAGTTACTTAAATTTTCAATACTATAATTTTGCAAGACAGTCCAAATTAATTTAGTTAAATATTTAATTTTGAAATTTATTACGCCGAATTTTTAGAGTATGGGCCCATCTCTTTATACGAAGATTTTCGTAGAAAAATTTATGCGCTGGTTACCTTAAAACTGTGAAGTTCTAGTCGAAACCTTTTTGTTAATTTCACTTAATATCACTGAGAACGTAGTATACTTTCGGTATTTAATCCTGGATGTTCATCCTCAGAATTGAAATCGATGATAATACTTCATCTCCTAGAAGTCGGACAGGCCTGGATAGTCAGCCTTGACCCAGTGATCTCCAGGTACTGCATTTGATAGTCTGGGTACCACGAAATCTTGATTACATGATGCTCTAGCCGGTTACATTCACCGCTGTTTGGAAAGAATACAATTCCCGAATAATTTCTTGTTTATCTAAATTTGAGATGTCCGGAAACGGACAGTAACACATGATGACAATACTCAATAATTTCACTAGATGTTCATTAAGTTTTTTAAGAAAAAGCTTTTAAATTCTTTCGAAATTGTTAATTGTTTCAAAATTTATTAAGTTTTATTAAAATGCTAAACAAAGATGATCAACTAGAACTTTTACTTTATCATATCCTAATCGATTTTCTCAGTCAAAAAATAAATTTAAGTTACTTTTTTTTTGTATAGAAAATTAATTCAGTAAACAGTCATCATAGTTTCAAAGAAATCTACTTCAATTGAATCTAGAATTATTGTTAACCTTTACGGTTCTACCTTTCCAAAGTTATACAAATACAGATAAGAAATTTTTTGGTTACCTTTTAGCGGATTTTGGGGAACTATATCCTCTTCATGACGAAACTACATAACACTTAAACTGATCAAAAATGAATGGGATTCCAACTATTTCATTAAAAAAAATTAATTATCAAAAACTACTTTACATACTTTTCTCAAGTTAACGTTACATTATATTCAAAAGTTAGTTCTACATTTTACTATCGGAATTCCTACAAGTTGACGTAACGACAAACTGATTCCGAATGAAGTCACTAGTTGATTCGATTTTTCAGAAATGACAAATTGGTTTCTGCGTCGGTGCGAACTAGCGGATGACGTCGTCTCGCTAGCTCGTGATTGGCTAAGTATTTTTTTTTTTATTCTTTTTCTTTTGCTCATTAGGAGCACTACCGTGAGAATATTCTCCTACAGACAACAATAGTACTAGAATAAGCTATAAACTTGATAATCCGGAGTAGTATGACAATGTGTGCTCGTAATTCAGTCTCTGTCTATCAGTTATCGATGTTTTCTTTGTACAATAATACAGTTACTCTACATTGTTACTTAGTAATAAGAAAGTGGTAATACAATGTCTTTTCATGCTCAAAGAGCTTACAATTTCAAAGATTGTAGTAAGAATAATGATAATGAGAAAATAAATCTGTTCCTTCTACATCGACATGACTGAACATAACTTTTCTTCAAAGGAAATTATATTTTATTTGATGAATAAAATTGTATATTTGTTTTAAAGGAAATTATAATTATATTCTGTAATAGAGATTTTGGGATACAAACCCTAAAATCGTTACATACTCCCCCTTCTTCTAATGTGAAACATGCCTAAAGTTTACAATACAATCAGTTACAATTACAATACCATGACAAATTTGTATATCAACATCTGAAAATATCCTATATGATGCAAAAAAAAATTTAGAAATAAGGTACCAAAACATAACTAATAATAAAATTTTCTAAGTTGACTAGTAACCAAAGTCTAGTTGTGTTATCATCAACTTATTAAGTCAAAATGTCTTGAAAAACCACAAGTCGATTTAGATTCAAGGCATTCTAACGAAACTTCAAGTGATGCACAACAAAATAAATTCTAAGTGCTGTCTAATAAATCAAGTCCAAGAGTAATCCAAAATTTACTAAATTTAAAGTGCTTCCAGCAATTTCCATAAAAAAATTTTTTTTGTACATTCGACTATCATTGAGTGGCCAACTACAACTACAATCTGGTGTACTTCAACAGAAGTGCAAATCATCCAGTACTAAAAAAAGGTAATAGGTATGCTAGTCATATGCGTCCACAATCGTAGCTTACAGTAAAAAAAAGGTTTATCTAGATAATTTTTGATCTCAAACGATGAAAACCAAAACGAGAATTAAAGGTGCATCAGTATAAGAGCATCTACTTGATAAGAGAACATCAAGTGTAGTTGTCTATCATCTAATCAAAAAAAATTCTTTCACTTCAAAAAAAAATCTAAGTTCCTTCTTAAGTTCAAATTTATAATAATTACACTAAGTTGATAAGTTCCATTTACATAAGGGAATATTTATCTAATTTCATCGTTAAATAGATTAATCAACTACATTACAAGTTTAGTTTCACATACAAGGTTAATTATTTATGGATATTCTAGAATATTTCCTATACATTTTCAGAAATTTCAAATTTCAGAGTCAAAAATTATTTTATTACTTACTAATATATCTTTAAAAGATTATTATTTTATTAATTAAAGGTAGGTTTGACAAGTTTAGATGGTGGCGCGCCTCACCAGTTCTAAATTGTAAACAAACCACGTTCTGCTACCATAGCATATACAACAGTGTGTTGCTGTTATGAAACGCGTTGCGTGTGTCAAGGCAACGGAACGTTGCAAAGGGAGCTTCCTCAGATTAGCCTAGCTTACGGAGCGGTCTACTGCTACGAGTGTAGCGACCCTTGGTTGACCTACTTAGCGAACTCAAAGCCTTGCTCGGTCGTTGTGTTATTATGCACAGCTGATCGCTGTATTTAGTAAACAACAATTCTTACTCTTCTTCTCCATCATCTTCTTCTTCTTCGCTTTCTTGCGGAAAGAATTTCTTAAGTTGAGACACATGTGTTTTGTGAATAACATCCTCACTGTCGGGATCTATTAATTCTACGGTGACGTCCGTGAGAAATCGCCCGATTTTGAAAGGTCCTGCCCAACGCGGACTTAATTTTTTACATATCTTTTTTATTTTGTCGCTCAAAATATGGGTACGGGTCCAAACAAAATCATCTGTTTTGAATGGGACCTCGCGTCGATGTTTGTCGTAGTTTAGTTTACGTTTATTATGCGCTTTTGTGAGACTATCTCTCGCCTCTTTCCATATCTTCATTGTGTCGTCACCGCTCTTGTTTGGTAACAATTCAGAAATGTTCCAAGCGTTTGACAAGGGGTGATTCGCTTCGTATCTGAACATAATACTGAAAGGAGTTGCATTTATGCTTTCGTGCTTTGCTAGATTAAACGCCAGTGGCAACCAATTTAACGTCTCGTCCCAGCGGGTTTGGCTGTTAGAATGAAAAGCAGTAAGGGCGCTCCTTAAGTTTCGGTGTAGCCTTTCTACTTGATTAGCTTGAGGGTAGTAAGGGCTAGTGTTAGCCGCCTTTATGGAATTTTCAAAAAGGAAATTTTTAAATTTTGAAGACGTAAAAATAGAGTGGTTATCGGAAATTACCGTCTTAGGGGTGGAAAAATTTACGAAAATAGTTTTTAGAGCTTTAATAACTGAATCCGACGTAGTTTTACGAAGTGGTATTAACCACGAAAATTTTGAAAACACGTCAATACAAGTAAATATATACATATTTCCTTGTGTGGAACGAACTAATGGACCTACTGTATCGATATGGAACATTTCCATGGGTTTTTGTTGAACTTTTGAGGAAAGGAAACCAAAATTAGTTTTTTGAGCGGGTTTACTTAGTCCACATGGAGCACAAGATTGAACAAGATAATGAATATCTTTTTTCATTTTTGGCCAATAGAAATTTTCAAAAATTTTTGCAGTAGTTTTGCTGACACCTAAGTGTCCTCCAATAGCGGAATCATGGTAATATTTAAACACTAGTGGAATTAGAATTTTAGGCAAAACAATTCTTAATTTTTCTTGATTTCTTATTTTTATCACTAGCACATCTTTAGAGATGCTATAAGGGAACTGATTTTCATTGTTAGAAATTTTATTCATTATATTCGAAATAAATGGGTCCTTTTTTTGATGAATTTTGATGTCGGTAAAAACGAGTGGGAAATCAGTAATTTTTAGGTTATTTACGAAATTTAAAAGGTTTTCATTTTCAAATTTAGTTTCGATCAATTTTTGTTCTTCTTGACTTATTTCATCCTGAAACATCCTGGATAAACAATCGGCGGTTACATTTAACTTGCCTGGAATGTGTTTTACATCGAACTGGAAAGATAAAAGTCTTAATATCCAGCGACTTAAACGACCTACCTTGTTATCTTGTTTCAAAATCCATGATAAGGCACTGTTATCGGTCAACAAAAGAAATTTAGCATGTTGGAGGTACAATTTGAATTTTTCCATGGCGAAAATTGCAGCATAACATTCAATCTCATAAGTAGAATACCGGCATTCTTGCTGAGTCAGTTTTTTAGAAGCATATGCTATGGGCTGCAAAATTCCATCTACTTCTTGTGACAAAATTGCGGCGACCGCAGTAGAACTCCCGTCTGTCTGTAGAACAAACCTTTTTGAAAAATCAGCTGTTTTTAAAACTGGCGGGTTCATGATGGCATACTTTAATTTCTGAAATGCATTTTCATGTTTATCTTCCCAAACAAATTTGGTATTTTTCTTTCTTAGATCATTTAAAGGTGCAGCAATTTCTGCATAATTTTGAATATATTTATGAAAATATCCGCACATGCCGATAAATCTGGCTATGGCCTTAGCATTTTTTGGTTTAGGGAATTCCTTAATCGAATTCGTACGATTAGGGTCGATAGTGATACCATTTTTGTCAACTAGGTTGCCAAGAAAAGAAATTTGTCTTTTAGCAAAATTAGTTTTTTCAGGTTTGACAGTGAAGCCTGCATTTTTAAGCCTTGTTAAAACTACCTCAATGTGTTCGAGATGAGACTCAAAGTTTTTGGAATAAATCACAATATCGTCGAGATAATTTAACACAAATTTGAATTTAATATCCTCGAAAAGGTTGTCTAAGACTGATGTTAATGCTTGAGCTCCAATGCTTATTCCAAACGGAACGGAATTGAACATGAAAGTATTTCTACTTGTACAGAAAGTTGTTAGATGTTTACATTCTTCTGCCAAGGGCATTTGATAATAGGCCTGGTTCAAGTCCAATACCGAAAAATATGTAGCGCCATGAAACCAATGAAAAATATTTTCCAAATTTGGGAGAGGAGTCGAATCTAAGGCTATCCTTTTATTTAGGGCTCTGTAATCCACGACCAATCTTTGCCCCCCGTCCCTTTTCGCGACTAAGAAACATGGGCTAGCATAGCTTGAGGTTGACCGTTGGATAATTCCTTGTTCAAGCATAGTTTTTATTTTGTCTTCCAAAATTTCCATTTTCATAGGATTTAATTGATATGGGCTTTTTCTTACCGGTTCGTGAGAAGTTAAACGAATTTTATATTCTACTAAATTTGTTCTACCGAGACGATCTGTAAGAACATCATTGAAAGTATTTAATAATTTATCTAGTTTACCTTTTGAGAAACAGTTAACTCATCTTTAGTGTCATCCGCACTGATTTTATTCTGAATTTTAAGTGATTGGGTTTTCAAGTTGTTTTCGAAAGAGAATTTAAATTGAGGCCGAAAATTGAAATAATATCTTTTATTAAATAAGTCTACTACTAATTGTGTGTGGTGAATGAAATCACACCCAAGAATGATAGGCACCGAAAGATTTTCACAAACGTAAAAACGAAATTTCCAACTGAAATTTTCGATTTTTATTTTTATTAATATTATTTCTTTTAATTCAAGTCGTTGTTTATTGGCGGTCACACAATTAAAATTTTCCTTCACTACATGGAGGTCAGGATTTTCAATTAACAATTTATCAAAAGTATTTTTAGAAATTATACTCTGGGAAGCCCCAGAATCAATTAAAGCTAGAGAATTTATTGTATTATTTCCTAATTCACAACTTACGAAAGGTATTACTTTATTAGTTAAGGCTTTAGTTTTTAATCTATTGAAAGGTTTCCTAATTTTTCTTTTTGAAATATTATTTAATTTACGTTTACTTACTGATTCTTTATTTTTGGAAAACTGGGCTTCATATTTTTTTACGAAGGGCAACAGGTTTTAGTGAATTTACGAAATGGTTTTTATTAGCCTCCGATTTACTAATAAAATTTTGTGATTTGTTTTTTGCAAAATTGACTCTTTTGTTCTCGAAAGATAGCCATACTTTTTTATTATTGCAATCATTAGCGTAATGACCTAGCTTTTGGCATTTGAAGCATTTTACTGTGCTCAAATTTCTAGTAACATTATTAGGTTTCGAATTTTGATTACCATTTCTAAAGGTATTTCCGCGAAAATTTGTACTATTAGGGTTTGATCTACATTCTTTAGCTATATGGCCTACCTTTTGACAGTGATAACATTTCTTAGGCACTGTACCCGTTTCATTCCATGGTCTTGTTTCTTTTCTAATAGGCATAGTTTCAACTCGATTTCTTTCTATGTCTGCAAATTGAATGTTTTGAGACTGGACACACAAATCATTTAGGTCCCTAAAATTTCTAGGTCGAAATTGAAAGACTAACCTCGACCTTTCTTCGGGATTCAGGCCGGAACAAATAGTTGAAACTATTTCTTCCTCGGACTTATTTAATCTTAATAATTTGGCCGCATCTTTAATGGCTACTAAGTAGGCTGCTAGAGGTTCCCCTATCTGTTGTAGACGCCCATACTGTTCGCGTTCGATAACGGAGATTAGTCTCGTCGGAATGAAATAGGTCAGGATATCATGGTGAAAGTCATCAAAAGAACTGCTAAGATTTATTGCTAAATTTAGTCGTTCGGACAAAGGTCCGATTGTCGAACTGTGAATTAAATTGAAAAGTTGTTGGTCTGAAATATTGCCTCGTTCTTTGATCTTCAAAGAAACGCTAATAAATTTAAGTAAATTATCGACAGAAAGTCCATCGGTAATAGGCAATTCTTTAATTAAATTTTCAATAGGGTTAGATAATTTAGTGAAAATGTTGCTAAGTGCGGAATAAGATGTTTGGTGCACGCTCGACGTATGTCCAGGAGCTACGGAAAATCTATTGTTTTGAAGATTCATTTGAGGGTTAAGAAATCTAGTAGTAACCGGCTCTCGATTAATATCTGAATTACGCTTATCGACATATTGAAACATACTGTTATCCTCAACAACAGTAACCACGTTTGACATAGGTAGTCTTACTCCTAAATTTCTTTGAGCCTTTTCAATGTCCAAACTTAATTTGGGTTGTCCTATTGGATTGACAATTCCGGAACTACTCGCCTTTTCCGTATCGTGTACTTGAATACTAGGGGGTACAAAATTCGGTGTTTCAAAATTGTCACCCGCTGGCGAAGTGGCCCTACTTCTAAGAAATGGTTTTAAGTCAATTAGCTGGGTGAACACGGCTTGAGCCGACACTATCGAATTTTCCAACCCCTTAATCAATTCCTGATCGCTAGTCTCCTTAGCATACGTGAGTAATTGGGTTATACGGTTCAAAATATGAAAAAATATACTGATTCCTTTTTTGATACTAGCACTTCTATCCACATTAACTTGACAAGGAACGCCAGACAAATATTCGGCTTCTTTTTTCAATTGGTGTTCAATTTTAGATAAGGCAACCTTACTACTTTCATCATTATAGATAATACGAGATATCTTGGGATCGGGCGCGCTCACAATTGTTCTGTATTTAGCACGCAATGTGTCTAAGTCATACTCTGATAACGTCTCCGGCGGAATGCCGAGAGTTTCAAGTTCAAACACTAAACATTCTTTACTGATATAATTAGGATTGAATTTAGCACTAGGTATTAAATCAAAATTGAATACACTATGTACCTCTTTCCTGGTTTCCCAATAATTGATCGTCCTACTTTCCATCGTGTGAGGTGACGCTTGTTTACTTGGTGATACGGGATTCATGTATACGTTAAGCTAACCTATATTGAGTTCAGCCTATTTACGAAAATCTTGCATTCTCTATTCAAACCACTTTTTTTTGTTCAAATCTTATGTCATTTTACGGTTACATATAAGTCAAATTCAAGTTCCAAACACACTAAATTCTACGTTTAACTATGTTATCTTGATTGTCAGATTATCGACCCATATAACCTCTCCTGTCATTGTCTCGTGAGATGAGTACTTTTGCGTTTCCTACTTTAAGGTTAGTTTTCAGTAAAAAAAAATTTTAAGTCAGAGACGGCGTAGTTGAATTTTTACACCTTTTAATTTTTAATTTTGAAGCCTATTTTCAGACAAACAAAATTTTTAAAGTAGCGCGTGCGCAATTGAAAACGTCACCTTTTTGTTTTATTAATTTCAATTTTAACAGCAGAGTGGCGCAGTTGAAATGCTCGTCTATAAAGAAAGTTAATTTTGAAAAATTTAAGAGACGGCATTTGCTAGAAAATAAAATATAAAATTTATAATCGAAAATAGACCTTTCCTATTATCGATTATAGTTCAGCAAGCACTCATCATACGATACCTTGACTAGGTGATGTCATAAAAAATACAAGTGATAGTTGGAATCCGTTATAATATTATCCAAAAAAAAATTAAATTGTACCCTTCACAAAATATCAAAAATAGTGCTAAAATGTTACATATTCATACTATATTACGAGGACAAGTGATGTTTTAGTTACTTAAATTTTCAATACTATAATTTTGCAAGACAGTCCAAATTAATTTAGTTAAATATTTAATTTTGAAATTTATTACGCCGAATTTTTAGAGTATGGGCCCATCTCTTTATACGAAGATTTTCGTAGAAAAATTTATGCGCTGGTTACCTTAAAACTGTGAAGTTCTAGTCGAAACCTTTTTGTTAATTTCACTTAATATCACTGAGAACGTAGTATACTTTCGGTATTTAATCCTGGATGTTCATCCTCAGAATTGAAATCGATGATAATACTTCATCTCCTAGAAGTCGGACAGGCCTGGATAGTCAGCCTTGACCCAGTGATCTCCAGGTACTGCATTTGATAGTCTGGGTACCACGAAATCTTGATTACATGATGCTCTAGCCGGTTACATTCACCGCTGTTTGGAAAGAATACAATTCCCGAATAATTTCTTGTTTATCTAAATTTGAGATGTCCGGAAACGGACAGTAACACATGATGACAATACTCAATAATTTCACTAGATGTTCATTAAGTTTTTTAAGAAAAAGCTTTTAAATTCTTTCAAAATTGTTAATTGTTTCAAAATTTATTAAGTTTTATTAAAATGCTAAACAAAGATGATCAACTAGAACTTTTACTTTATCATATCCTAATCGATTTTCTCAGTCAAAAAATAAATTTAAGTTACTTTTTTTTTGTATAGAAAATTAATTCAGTAAACAGTCATCATAGTTTCAAAGAAATCTACTTCAATTGAATCTAGAATTATTGTTAACCTTTACGGTTCTACCTTTCCAAAGTTATACAAATACAGATAAGAAATTTTTTGGTTACCTTTTAGCGGATTTTGGGGAACTATATCCTCTTCATGACGAAACTACATAACACTTAAACTGATCAAAAATGAATGGGATTCCAACTATTTCATTAAAAAAAATTAATTATCAAAAACTACTTTACATACTTTTCTCAAGTTAACGTTACATTATATTCAAAAGTTAGTTCTACATTTTACTATCGGAATTCCTACAAGTTGACGTAACGACAAACTGATTCCGAATGAAGTCACTAGTTGATTCGATTTTTCAGAAATGACAAATTGGTTTCTGCGTCGGTGCGAACTAGCGGATGACGTCGTCTCGCTAGCTCGTGATTGGCTAAGTATTTTTTTTTTATTCTTTTTCTTTTGCTCATTAGGAGCACTACCGTGAGAATATTCTCCTACAGACAACAATAGTACTAGAATAAGCTATAAACTTGATAATCCGGAGTAGTATGACAATGTGTGCTCGTAATTCAGTCTCTGTCTATCAGTTATCGATGTTTTCTTTGTACAATAATACAGTTACTCTACATTGTTACTTAGTAATAAGAAAGTGGTAATACAATGTCTTTTCATGCTCAAAGAGCTTACAATTTCAAAGATTGTAGTAAGAATAATGATAATGAGAAAATAAATCTGTTCCTTCTACATTGACATGACTGAACATAACTTTTCTTCAAAGGAAATTATATTTTATTTGATGAATAAAATTGTATATTTGTTTTAAAGGAAATTATAATTATATTCTGTAATAGAGATTTTGGGATACAAACCCTAAAATCGTTACATTAGCGTGCGCCATTGTTAAGGTTATGAGAATTTCACGGGTTCCGTGATCCACCAATGAGAAGACATCAAAATCAAAACAGAAGCATAAAGAAAACATCTGGTGAGCGTAAAGTACTTTACCGCTGGCAGAGCAGTAAATAAGTATTCTACAATTAGTTTTCAGTACGTAAAGAACTTTACAAGCAGTTGTAGGAAATAGCTTTTTTCCTACAGTGACCCGAAAAAGTGCCTATTTTTGCACTAAATGTGGCACGCAATCCTGCACCAGTGCGGGAAAGTAAATTCCAGTGCGGGAAAGTATTTTTCCGCACTCCACATTTGCAACCTAACAACACAAAATAGTGAGCATGTAATACGCAGGTTCCCTATTCTGCATTCAAAAATAGGTTGGCTACTCTGCTTCAGCTGTGAAATAGTTGTTGTAGTTGTTGTTGTTGAAATCGATTTGATTCAAAGATAGGTTGTGTGAGGAATTGTGAGGTTATGTATGCCCTGTTTTGTTCTGTTTAAATTACTTAATACATTACTGTAGGAAAAATTTAATGTGTAATACGAGCGCAAAGTATTGTTTCTGCACTCGAGAAACTTTTTTCACTCGTCTTTGGCTCGTGAAAAAAACTGTATCTCGATGCAGAAAAATGCTATTTTGCACTCTAGTTACACAAATAGCTATTGTGTAACTAGAGTGCAAAGCACCGTTTTTCTGCATCGAGAGAAACAGTTTTTTTCACGAGCCGAAGGTGAGTGAAAAAAGTTTCTCGAGTGCAGAACAATAGTTTGCGCTCGAATTACACATTAAATTTTTCCTACAGTAATGTATAAAGTAATTCAAACAGAACAAAACAGGGCATACATAACCTGAAAATTCCTCACATAACCTATCTTCGAATCAAATCGATTTCATCAACAACAACTACAACAACTATTCACAGCTGAAGCAGAGTAGCCAACCTATTTTTTAATGCAGAATAAGGAACCTGCGTATTACATGCTCACTATTTTGAGTTGTTAGGTTGCAAATTTGGAGTGCGGAAAAGTACTTTCCCGCACTGGTGCAGGAATAGACTATTTTTTTTTTTGCTACAGTTAGTGCAAAACTAGGTACTTTTTCGGGTCACTGTAGGAAAAATCATTTAAATGGTCGGGGAGGAATTAGAATGTTTCTTAATCTCAGATCCTGTCTCCGAGACTGCTCCAATCCAACAACAGGAGCTTTTCCTTCCGAAATACTTGAATTAATTTGTAAAAGTGAAGGTATCTGAGAGGAAGAATATTCCATCTTTTGAATATAGTCAGTGTGGGGTGAAGCATTGGCTTCTTGTCTATCACTCTCATAATGTGCTTTTGTCCAATAATGAGTGGGTTGACAGTGGAGAAAATATGCGCCACCCCAAGCGATTATGCCATAAGACAATCTACTTTACTACAAGAGCATAGTAGAGCATTTTCAAAACGTATTCAGGAAACGATTTTTTAGAAAAATAGAATTTTCTGCAATGTAAATAGGAGTTTTTTAATGTGTTTTAAATGTTGTGAACTCATATCAGGTGAACTTAATTTTAAATAAGGATAAGAATAATATAGTCCAGTATTTCTGTTAATAAGAACAATGCAAATAATTATTCAGTTGATATTATGGAGTCGTAGGAATAATTTCAATATTCAATCATGAGTTGGAGTAAAAAATGTTTATTAGATCGTTGATTAAAAAAAAATAACTGAACGATATTCTTCAGAGTTATTCAGTGTAGGTTTATTTTGAAATGGACCGCATTATAATGACAAGTTGATGGCCATTTCGTTTTTAAGAAACCTTTCGCTATTTTAATTTTCCTAGATACAATATTCTACGTTTAAAAGGAGAGTTGTAGAATTGTTTATTAACTTCCTTATAGAAAGTTAAATTCTTAGTTACTTTAGTTTATATGGTATATTGATCATATAAATTTGCTAAGTTGATAAATATTTCGTAATGTAGGCTATGAGATTTTTTTCATGATTTCAAAGTTTGAATATTCAACTAAAAATATTAAAATAAAACAAATTTAAAATAAAAGAAACCGACTTCAATGAAATGATAGTAAAAAATGAAAACTCACGTACTAAAAAGTTTCAGAGTATTTTACTTTAAACTGAGGAAATTTTAAATTCAATATAAGTAATCTTTTGAAATCAACACCAAATATTTTATGAAGTTAATAAGAAATTCTACGTTTTATTTTAGAAGTTTATGGAAAATTTGGCCATGGTTTCATAAGGGTACTTGTATTAACATTTCCTCAGTTTAAAGTGAATACTCGATTTTGAACTTTTTAGTGAGTATTTAATTTTTGAGTAGCCTATCATTAAATTTCATTGAAGTAAGGTTCTTTTTTTTAAATTTTATTACAGTGCAAGCGTTCTCATTTTAACGTTTTCATTTTTAATTGAGTTGAAATCTTTCTTAAATCGTCGAATTAAAAAAAAAAAAAAAACAGAGAAAATATTGAGGCGTGATATATTATGAGATCTGTTGAAAAAGAAGAAGAAACAAAACCAGTGTGCATTTTTGACAGAACAAAGAGAGGTCTCTGTATCGATTCGACCGCTTTGCGTTTGTCTGTTCGTCTGTTTGTAACACATTTAAGGCTGAATGCATGAACCGATTTCTTTGAAATGTTGCATGAATGCGCAGTGTAAGGATTTTCGAATTTTTTTTTGCATTTAAAGGATAATTATAAAGAGAAAAAGGAAAGGCAACCAAGCCTTCTTCTCAGCGGCATAACGTTTTCCAATTGGGCCCCCCGCAACCGATTTTCCGTGCCCCTTTCCTCAAAATCATATAAATATCCCCCTCACCCTTGTCACCCCACCCTGAAAAACTTGCATAATTATTTTGTGGGCAGTTATAATTATGTAAGAGCTAAACACCTTTCTATCTATTAAATTTTAAAATTCAATCATGTTTCAAACCAGTCTACCCTAGTGTCAATTTTGTTAGAATAGGACAGTTTCACAAATAACCGGCAGTCGGGTAACGGGTGTCGTTTACCAGGCCGATCTTTGTATCATATGGAGCGCTTCACACTCACCTGATTTTTGGAATCATACTTATGATGCAATTTGATTATGCCGGGTTGACGACATTTGTTACCCGAAGCTGGTAATGTATGAAACAAGCCTGTAATGTCCCGTTTTGGCCAATCAGGTCAACTTAATTTGAATTAAGAATAAGGAGAATTTCGAGAATATCATTATTTCTGTTTATAAGTGAACATCATATAAATAAACATGAAGCGAAAACTAGAGCCCTAGGGTTAGGGTTAGGGATAGTTAGGTTAGTAATAACTTCTACCCTAATAGTCGTAGGAGAAATATTACTTCATTGAGAGGTGGCGAATTAGAAAACAACGACGGAGGCCTCTCTGATCAGCTGGAAGAGCCCTCTAGGACTAACTTCTTCCCTAATAGTCCTAGAAGGTTGAAATGTGAAATGTAGCCTCAGGGAAGGTGGTGAATAATAAAATCAAGGAGAATCTCTTTTGAGATCGCAGCAAAGCACGACGGGCCAACTAGTAGTCATATAAACTTATGAGGTGCCTACTATCTCCTGAAAATTTGGTACCTGTACCCCCTTGTTCTTGCTCTGAAGTGTTATGCGTATGAATAGACATGCTCCCCCCCCCCCCCCCCCCTATGTACTTCGTACAGTGAGAGCTAAAATTAATAGATAGATAGATAGAAACTTTATTTGCCATTAAAGCACGAACAATATATTTTACAATTGGAAATATAAGATACTTTCATAACATAATTTACACAATATAACATAAGAACAACATAATATGGCAAATGTACTGAGCGCAAAGAAAATAATTTTCCGTCCGCGCACAGGAGTATCATTTAAATAATAAAAAACTTTGAATATCTAAAGAATAAACTAAGAGAATGAAACCTTTAAAATTAGAGGCAAAACTAATAAAAAGAAAGATAAAAAATATACTGAATACAAAGTACAAAATGCCAAAGAAAAAATCTAAACAAAACTTTCGTGTATGATACCATATTGCATATCTTAAATAATGATTCAAAAACCGATATCAATGAGATGCACTGAATAGGACGAAGAACAAAACGCTATGGAAACAAATATCTTGTGTGGTACAATATCTTAATTAATAATTATCTCAATTTATATATTAATTATTTCAGAAACAATAGAGAATATGACATTAATGTGGCTAACTCTGAACATCATACCAGCTCTCTACCACATCAATATTGAGAGCCAGAATTACTTTATTTATTCTTTTCTTATAAACAGATAGCGGATAATTGATAGAGGCTATTTCCTGAGGCATCTGTTTAAGGAACCTACCCTGCAAGAAACAGAATGACTTTTGAAAAAAAGTACTGTTAGGTCTAGGGATAAGGAACCTTTCAGTGAACCTAGTTCTCCTTTGGAGAGTCTCATGCCACAAAGTTGCACCCTGATTTCCACTAGACCAATAGGATTGAGACAAGACTTTTAAAACATACAGGTGCCTCAGAGGCATTACCTTCATAACCTGACATGAAGAGAGGAAATAAAAATTATCTTGATTGACCATCGCTCTGATCAGGGACTTCTGAAGAGACATTACAGGCTTTAAATGAGTTATATAAGTACTTCCCCAACAGACTAATCCATATGAGAGACGAGACTGAGCAAGGGCAAAGTAGATGTTTCGCAAAACAAAGATTGGACACAAGCATCTCAAATTGAAAACCCTATGTAAAAGGTAGCGCAAATATTTATTTATGCTATCTATTTGTTCCTTCCACATCAAATTATCATCAACAGTGATGCCAAGATACCTCACACTTTCTGCCTGATTAATAATACCACAATCCAGTGGCGGCTCGCACTCCAAAATTATGGTGTAGGACAAATCTAACAAATTAGGGCGCAAGCACTCGTGACTTATATTATCTGATTAAACAGATACCTAGCATGGCTCATGGTTATCAAGAAAAAGCTGATCATTCGTTCAAGATATGATAGGATGGTAAATATCTGTGATTTTTGGTTTGGGGGGGGGGGAGAGGGAGGTAATGTCAAAGTTCTATATAGTTAGAGGATTTTGATATCCTTAACAGCACATTAAAAGTAGAAGTACAATCTCAATATAGACAATATTATCATTTGGAGTCGGCGTAGCCGAGTTGGCTTATCGCTGGTCTGATAAGCCAAAGGTCCTGGGTTCTATCCCAGTTGAGTACAAGATATTTTTCTCGAGCCACTCCCGTGTTTCGGAGGACACGTTAAGCCGTCGGTCCCGGTTGCATATATAAAAAAAAGCAGTCGTTAAAAAAACGGCGAGGTGGAACTACCCGTAAGGGTCTCCCCACCACGAAAAGCCATACGAATTTACTTATTATCATTTGACAATAATACTGTTACCCCCCATGTCTAAATTAACGCTGGCAACACTTAAATTCATCACTCGCACTTTATTTACACAAATAATCACAACACTCACTGATCAGTAATGTCTTACAATAAAAAGCAATTGAAAACAGATAAATCGATATTGTTCAACTAATAAAGAGATTTCAATAAACTGTACAAAAAATCAATCACTAAAAGTTAAAAGGCCGATCTAATATTAATTAATAACTGTATAATAAACTGTCCAATAATATTAAAAAAAGAAACATAAAAAAAGAACACTTAACTTACGTAGCACTAGTCCGTAATACAATAAAAACTATTCAGTAGCTCACTGGTATGAATTAAACAGGAAAAAGAATTATCACTATAGGTACAGAGAAAGAATTATCACTATATAGGCACGATATATAGATAGAACTGTCACAACTTGTTTATCACGACGAATTTCAAACAAGACTGAACTATTTTCTACAAATGCGTTCGCCTTAAATAGGTTTTTCAACAATCGAGCAATTTCTACATTTTTCTATCATCTTCTGAATAAATAAATCAAGGAAACTCAAACTTTCCACAATGTTCGATAAGACTCCATTAATCTCTAATCAAACAACTAGAACATTCTACAATGATCCAAGTAAACACCATAAAAGTGTCAAAAGCAGAATAATTAATTGCTTAGAAGTAAACATTTACATAGCAGATAACGCCAAGAACCACTATTCATTCCAATTTCATATTCGCTACAATACCATGCCTCAACAGTTTCATTGAACAAATCAGAGCAGATCGTCAAAATTTATATTTAATTGAGACTGCTAATAATAATAACAATAATAATAATAAGGCTATTCGAATCGTTATCATAATTATAAGACTTCTTGGGGTCTAGATCAAATAGATAATTTTTTTGATATGTTGAAGTCCACATGGGTCTGAGACCTGCAACGGTAATGAGTTGAAGATGACAAATTCTGTCACAGCTAACATTATAGAAACGTAAATATATTTTAACTAATTTACCTTTTGTTGTAACATTCCTAAAAATTATTGAGCACTATCTGTTTTGAGTGATATCAGTCATATCATTAAAAAATCAACAGTCTCAGATTTCAAGTCTCTCTGATATAATTTGAAATACATTCAATAACTTCGTTTTGTATAGTTTTAGATTCGCCGCCTGTGAAAAAGTCTGACTTTTCCATAATGTGTCCTTATTTCGTCTGAGCTTATTTCTATGAAGGAATTGAAAAGTTATTCGAAATTGCCGCAATTCAAGGAAATTGTTTCATGTTGTCCATGAAAGCCAGCTCTTGCTTGCTGAGGAAAAAGACAGCTTGAACTAAAAGTTTCATAATTATTTGGTTCAAACAAACATTTTCATTGAAGTTAGCTATATGAAGCCTTGAACAAGCCGGATTTCAAGACATTGGAAATTTTCATTGATACTAATCTAAATAATAACTAACTGTGCAAGTTCTATGAATAAAAGTACCCAATCCCAAACAAACCCAACTCAACCTACATGGACAAACTCACAAAACTTGAACTAATAACGAATCTCATGTGTCAAAATACTTTCATAAATTATAATTGAAATGATTTGTTATACATGCCTTGATGAACCATTCCAAACTCAATTTGTTTCAAACACAAAGCTAAACCTAACTCTTATCAACTATTTATTATTTACTGGACTACAAACGGAACTGTAATCAAAAAGGTTAATTAGTATCAAAATATAGCATAATAGCTTATTACTTTGAAGACGGATTACTTTGAGAGATGGAGTCGGCGTAGCCGAGTTGGCTTATCGCTGGTCTGATAAGCCAAAGGTCCTGGGTTCGATCCCAGTTGAGTACAAGATATTTTTCTCGAGCCACTCCCGTGTTTCGGAGGACACGTTAAGCCGTCGGTCCCGGTTGCATATAAAAAAAGCAGTCGTTAAAAAAGCGGCGAGGGGGAACTACCCGTAAGGGTCTCCCCACCACGAAAAGCCATACGAATTTACTTTAAAGACGCACTGAATGCTTTTCAATAGCTTATTCAACACTCCAATATTAGAATTGAACTTGAACAATTAAATATCTTATCTATATGCAAAATGATTAGTTAGGTTATAATATTTCTGAATCCTACTGCTTCACTAGGTAACTGGCATATGGCTGAATTGCCTCTGACCACAGCACCACAGCGCTACTAGCGAGTGTTTGTGATAAGTTCAGGTGAAGGATATTTTGAATTCCTTCACTACGTCATCAATATTCCCAACAACAACATTACGTTGCCATGGCAAACAGTCAGCACACATGCAACCGCTTCCTAATGAAGTGAAGGACTTTTCAGACTGTAAGAAATCCCTTCACTTGCCCATCGATAGACCTCAGCCAGCTTACCAATAGCCAGCGGTTAATTGTAGAGCGTTTCATTGCAGTTCTGATTATAAAAATAATGAATTTCTCATAATTTCTATTTATTTTTATGTAATTTTTACTCATTTTGAAATAACTTAAGCTACATAACTTAAGTTCAATTTGAACAAGTAATTGCAATAAAATAATTAGTAAAAAAATTAATAAATTCACTGGTGAAAACTCCTTCATGTCCTTCCCCTGGCCAATCACAAGCTACTTCATCACATCCAACAAGATGAAACTTTAAAGGTTGAGTGAGTGAGAAAGAATATACAATTCCAAAATTGAGATAAATGGTTTTCTCAAGATTCAGATTCAATTTATTGTAAGTAAACCACATGGAAATCAAGTGCAGGTCATTTGGCATTTGATCATAAATATCTAACTCAGAGCTTGCACAGTAAGAAAGTGCTGTATCGTCAGCAAACACTGTGAAACTCCCTCTGAAAGAGCCCAAATAGAGGTCATTTATACATACCAAGAACAAAATTGGCCCCAACACAGATCCTTGCGGAACTCCACAGTCTAATCAGACTAATAGACTACGCGAATTGAATCAAAGGTTAGGTCTGATGACTGTGTTTAACTTTGCCATTTTGATTATCATTGATTACCATTGAGATCGAGTATGTTCCTCTGTGCAAGCACTTTTATTAATTCTTCGGCGTGAGGTCTACTGTTCACAGAACTACTAGTTTAGTGAATTTGGAAACATTTGATGTTTATAGAGATCAAAGCAGTTAAATGGTTCATAAAATGCCTATCAGCACCTCTGATAATAGTAGTTATTGTGTGATGTAAATTCGCCGGGTCTTCAGATACTCCGTTGTATTGGTTTAATCATTAAAATATTCACTCTGAACAATAAGAACAGCTGTCCAGAATCTATACAACCATGGCCAACTCTAGTCACTAGAGCCGGCCATGATACAACCCAATGCCTTGAGAGTGCAATTGATGCTCTGTGGTCTAAACATCCATATTTCCTATCTCAGTTAAAAAATTCTTGTGACTAGTTTTTTTAATAATTCTATTAATTATAGCAAAAGAGAATTATTTCCATTTGAGTTCTCTTCATAGTCGCTCTTACTATGTACTATAGGAATTGGATGTTTGTTCGTTTTAGGAATGGTTAAAGCTTGATTGGAATAAAAATAATAACTCTGATTAATCGCATCAGTGTCTTTATATTCTGAACAATAGAATTTTCTTTTAAGATTGTTGAAACAGTCATGTTACTACGATTTCAGCTTGTTGTTGTTTTTTAATTTTTTAAATTGATTTTTGGGCTCACCACAGCGTAGAATCTGGTACAGGAAATAAGCTCCTTCTTTTTGTATTGAGGCATTTTGTAAACAAAAGCATCAGTTCTGTACTCGCCATATGGAAGCGCGGGAGTATTGTTAAAATTATAATTCAACACCCACTTATTCATTTTGCAAGTAACCTGTAAGAGAATGAGTTTATTGAAAAAAACTGTAATGCAATAGTGAATTTAGTTACACACACATACATTATAATTCATGGTTACAAATAAATAATTATATTTACTTACAATATTTGATTAATAATATTGATCTAAAGACATCCTCACTGTTGTGATAACAGTCACATGTCAACCCACTGTTATTGCAACGTTATTTTAACTTTTTTGTTCTCTGTGTCACTTGGATAGAAAATTTTCAGGATATTTCGTTTGAACAGCTCAATTCATCACATAAGGAATCCAAATGTGAACAGACCTATCTAATCCTATCTTCTTATTATTAATCCTAACATTTCTTGCGGAACAGAATTTGTCTGAGATGTTTTGTCATCGCCGCTTAATAGATTAAAAAATAGATGAATTCCACAAAAAATTTTATGAAATTTACTTACTCTTTTAATTGGACATTCAAATGTTATATTGCAATGGTCAAACACGCTTAAAATAATTTCCATGCCAAAAGTTTTGAATAATTCACAAGCTTTGTACTGAATATCGAGGACATTGTTGTAACGCCCATTTGTGCCCTTGTTTGAAGCAACTATCCGTACTTGAAAAAAATTACTTTGAATGCTAAGAAGGAGAAAATGATAATGACTGATACTGGGCAATGGAGATGAATTCTTGGCTACCATCAACTGCGGGTTTATATTGGTTAAAAGTTTTCCACCGGTGGAAGATACATATCAATAAAGCACAAAGTACAGATATTCCCAACTAAGTAAAAAACATTTTAATATTGATTGAATTATTGTTCAAAAAATTTATGAACATGATAAAATCATATTAGTATGAGTATAGTGAAGTGAATATATATATATATATATATATATATATATATATATATATATATATATATATATATATATATATATATATATATACAGGTATAATTATTGTAGTTAAGTAGAAAATAGACTTCCGGTGACAGTTTTACAACCATCTCCATGAAGCTTTTCAACTTCCTTATTGTCTATGATGTACAGATTGATTGTCAATAATAATAATAATTTGAGCAAGTCTTGAAAAAAATAAATTGTTATACTACGCTAAGAAGGAGAAAATGATAATGACTGATACTGGGCAATGGAGATGAATTCTTGGCTACCATCAACTGCGGGTTTATATGGGTTAAAAGTTTTCCACCGGTGGAAAATACATATCAATAAAGCACAAAGTACAGATATTCCCAACTAAGTAAAAAACAAATAATAATAATAATAATTATTATTATTATTACTAAATTAAAATATATAAAATGGATTTTGAAAAATATTATTATAATCATTGTTAACTAGTAGTTATGTGAATAGTAGACTTCACGCCCAAGAATAAGGGTGCTTGCACAGAATTCTTGGCTACCATCAACTGCGGGTTTATATGGGTTAAATGTTTTCCACCGGTGGAAAATACATATCAATAAAGCACAAAGTACAGATATTCCCAACTAAGTATAAAACAAATAATAATAATAATTATTATTATTCCTAAATTAAAATATATAAAATGGATTTTGAAAAATATTATTATAATCATTATTAACTAGTAGTTATGTGAATAGTAGACTTCACGCCCAAGAATAAGGGTGCTTGCACAGAAAAACATACGCGTTGTACTCAATGATAATCACAATGGCAAAATTAAACACAGTCATCAGACCTAACCCTTGATTCAATTTGCGTAGTCTATTTGGCTCTCACTGTACGAAGTAATTTGTTGCATTTGCAAAATTTAAAAAATGAACGATTGGTTTTGCACTCACCTTTGCATCATCATCCACGTCTATTCCCGTATCCACAAGGCCAGTGTACATAAAATGCGTTCGATTAAGCTTGCTAAATTTCATATTTTGAAATAGATTAACTGGGCCTTTCTTCTCACATTCTCGAAATTGATATCATAGGGCCCCTAAATAAATTAAGATGAATAATTTAAATTAGAATCTCTAAATCTAAAAAAACATTAATGAAAAAAATATGGTTAGCTGAAAACACAGCCTCAAACTCTAAATAGACTCGTATTCCCACATTTTCAAGCCCTGCTACTTGTGTGCAACACTTATTGTAAATGAACTTTTCTATACAGATTATAATGATGTACTTTTTTTATAAAATCTAAACAATTAAGAGACCAAGACTGTTGAGTGAATGAAAATTTTAAATTTCGTAGTCTCTTATTTGCAGACCTGACTGCCTGCCCTATTGAATAGACACATAATAGACTATTAAAATTGACCATTCTATTTGACAAACACTTTTAAAATAGTATCACCGTGATATCGATAATGAAAATTTTTTGTTGCATCATCGAATTTATATTTTTGTTGAATAAGCCCACAGCACAAGCAAAATATTTAAAGAGTATTATCTTCAATAAAAGTCTGAATTGCTCTGCAATTTTTTTTCAGTAGGTAGGAATATGATCAAGAGAGTATCACGTGCAATAATCAAGACAATATCAAAACGGAGGGGAAGGAAAAAGTGAATACTCGTACACACTAATAAACAAGTTAAATAACAGTAACAGTTCAATCAACGCTTTTTTATGATTTCAATACTACTCACCGCTATTTCTTCCCAAAGGGCGAGAACATTGGTTGCCGCGTAGCCCCATAAAATTAAGAGTTTGATCAGAGTAGACATTTGAAAAATCAACGGGTGTAACTGAACAAAACCAAGTGCATAGGGATATTTATGTAAATATAATGTCGATTTTCCTGACATAAGTGAAATGTATTTATGATGTTGCTGGAATCAAATCATCCATGTTAAACATTGTGAGAACGTAAGAGGATATCCTGAATGAGTTTTGTTGATAATAAATAAAAAAAAAAATAGATTACAATCTCAGAAACTGCATCGTATTTATCGTGAGTAGAAATCTGTGATTGAAACAATGGATGGCAACGTTAGAATAATTATTAATGAAATTGCTTAGTCAAACTACAATATACTCCATCAACATGCACGTGATAAATTTGATTTTAAATAGACGAAGTTTCTGATTTCCAAAAGTTTTCATGTTAACATTTGATTTTTAGATTCACATTCGTTTTCAGAACATGCCTAGCTTAATAGTCATTCAAGAAAATTGAAGCGCTGAATAACTTGAATGGTGCTCAATGATGATTGTAATCGGCATTGCAAGCTTAATGGATTCATTGTAACTTATCAAAAAAGTATTTCCCTAGATTGTAAAAAAAATTTCACGAAATAATGTTGTTATTCAACAATCAACTTTCTACCAAACTTTAATACGTTGGTGAGATTTTGAATTTGAATATTTTGGAATTTAGATTTTGAGTCCATTTTTCTTCGCCTATTACACAAAAAGCGACTTTCGTACTTGACTGCAGTTGCAGAGCCAATTTATTGTTATAAAGAAACACTAACCGTGCTAAGACAGTGAGCTTCTGAAGGAAAGTTTGAGAATATTAAGATGAGTTTAATGTGGGGGGAAATGTATTTATAATAGGATTCAAACAATATACAAAAGAATGGGTGCGCGAGGTGAAAATGGCTTTGTATTCTCTCATTCCCGGCTTCCTAGGGAAACAAAGCACTTTGCTGACTTCTCTACTTCACTTGCTATGAATTATGAATACGTCTTCTTGTCAAAAAGTAAAATGACCTGCTATAAACATTTGAAAATTTAGATGTTTAAAATGATGACTACAAGAAATTTGTGGCTAGAATAAATTATGAAGAATCTGCTAAAATTAGAATCCTGTAGTATCAGTTCGAACCCATAAAAAATATACAGTGGAACCTTGATAAATCGAACCTCAATAAATCGAAATCCTTGATAAATCGAATTTTTCCAATTCCCCTAGAACTTGCTATCCTACCACCATGTTATTTTACTTTTATAAATCGAAGATTTCATGGATATTACCTTGATAAATCGAAGTTTTTGGATCTATTGAGCTTTAATACTAACCTCTATAATTCGAAGGTTCGGCAGAAAACCCTTTATTATTCGAAGTTTTGCAGTTTTCGGACCTTTATAAATCGAAGTTGTAATAAGAGAACCTTAGTAAATCGAAGTTGCATGCTTATTGGATAAGATTCTGAAAAGGTAAGTGTTTTGTACCTCTATAAATCGAAGTATTTTAAGATGGACCTTGATAAATCGAACCTCAATAAATCGAAATCCTTGATAAATCGAATTTTTGCCGTTCCCCTTGAGATTCGATTTATCAAGGTTCCACTGTAGAATATTGTATCTGTTCCAATCTAATCACCTTCTTCCTGAGCAATAGCAAAGCATAAGAAAGCTTTTGTGGCTGATGGATTTTACTTTTGTGTTTATTTTGGAACTTCTATAGCCGAGTAAATACCAAAAGCAACCAGTGATAGCAACGCAACGACAACGCAACGGCAACATGAGTTGTATGTATGAATAACACAAGCAGTTTAATGGGCCTGTGTATACCAAAGCGACTGTGATGCGACGGTGATTCAACGGTCACCTGACTGAGCAACGCAAGCAACTCAAGTCACGACATGCTGTGAACTCAAGTCGCCAGTTGCGCAGGTGCTCTTGTAAAGTGCAGACCGTACGTAAATATGACTGCTGAACAACAAGAAAATATTAAATTTGCACAATTCATTGAACAGTATAATTGTTTATATGACCATAAAAACAAGTCATACAGTAACAGGGTGGTGATAGTCAAAGCTTGGCAAGCTGTGACAGATGAGTTTAAAAACCTGTAATAGTTGAAAAACTTTTTGGGATATTATTCCAATTTATTCTTGTAAGGCATGCCACTGGCTTCTGTGTACGTTGCTGCCATTATATGTATGCACACTAAACCGTCTATGTGTAACGTTTTTTCTTCTTTCTTTTTTAAGCACATATAGAAGAACTGCCTTCTCCTCGGACGAAGACATCGGTGCAAGTGCCTAGACAACTTGTCAACTTGGGTTTCTTTTGTACGTACACGCGGTGTAAACCTAAAAGAAACTCCAGTTGACCGAGTTGAGATACTGTTACGTTGATATCACCGGTTGCTTTTGGTATGTACTCGGCCTTGCTTAACCTACCGGTTGCTTTTGGTATGTAATGTTGTATCATTGACATTGACGTTTTAGTTCATTCGGTACAGAAATATAATACAACTTTAGTATTTCTTTTATCAAAACATATAACGTCAAAACTTATAAACTCATTAGTAATCTACGAAATCAGGATTTTAGAATTGAGCCATTTATAGCGACAGTGTTTACAGGATCACATTATCTATTTATTGAAAAATTACGATCTGTGAGGGCACCAGGGAGACCCCATTATGTCCCAGAAGGTCATGTAATTCGTCACAAACAATTTGTTCAAACTGTTCAAAATCGTAAACTTTCCTCTTTCCATGAATTAAACTAGGGAGTAACGTTCCTATCTTTTGTAGTTTGAAAGAAATGAATGCTTGGAATCGGCTCCTTCTATTTGAACTACTCAATATTGTGCAGCATGAGCTTGATTCGTATCAGATCTTTTTCATCCTTAGTAGTTTTTGACAATGATCATTGCTCTATCGATGGATATTGGAGTGAGTGTCTGGTTGGGAAACAGATGAGACAGGGGAATACGAGCGTATAATCAAGAGCTGCGGCACTCCACATTGCTTCCCTTGTGTCGCATCAACTTTTCAAAGGAGATTCACACTGAAGCGTTACGGCGGCGGCGTTCGCCCCGCGCGCTCTACGTGGTGCGTCAAGTTTTCGGAGTCTGCAATCATGTTTCCATTTGTGGCCGAACAATACAAAGGCCTGTTGACAACTGCTCTTGACCACAATGCCTTGGCACTCCGGTGCTCATCAACATCTCTTTTGAGCTGCTTCCCCTCTTCAACATCACTTTATCGCACCACCACCCCCTTCCCCCACAACCACAACCATACGATATCCTAGACGAGACATCTCCACGGGGGATCCGACTCTCTTCTCTTATCCCTCCATCACCGCCTCGTTAAGATCGCTTTAAGATACGTTCCTCCAACAAACGTTGTCCCATTGTCATCCTAGGGACGACAATCTAGAACTCTATATACACAAAGATATAGATATATTAAGTATGTTTACTCGGCGTTCATTGTCGCACTACCCGCATCTTCTCAAATCCTTCCATCTCCCATGCTTCAATCCGTTCTTCCCGATTTTGTCTTTGTATTACGATAACGTCTCAACAGCATGCATTTGTCATCGCCATACGTCTGAATGAATAATTTTTCTCATCAGGTAGCAGCTTGATAGGAATAAGTCGACCTCTGTGGTCTGGAGTATCGAATTCGAACCCCCATGTAAATGAAGATTTTCACGTTGCAGATTCTCTTAAAAGTAGCGGGTATGAATGGAGTAGGCAGTCCAAGTAATGGAATCCTCACCCTGATATATAATATTTTATAAATTTATTTCCATCAGCGATGGAAATACTCACGAGAATATTCTCTTATTCATGAATATTCAAATTCCTGTATGAACCATTTTTACAATGAATAATAAGACTTGAAATTGTCACAACCACATTATATTGAAAACCGTGAGATACTAGTTTCGGTTGTTACACCGCTATCAATCTCGAACAAACCGGTGAGTTTGTTTGAGATTGATAATACTGTAACAACCGAAATTAGTAACTCACGGTTTTCAAAAAATGTGGTTGTGACAACTTCAAGTACAAGACTTATTATTCTTATTCATTATGAATATCTTCCACAATATCACCTTCGTCTCAACAAAGACGATTTTTACCTTGCAGATTTTCATTGATATTAAGTAGCAGCAATGATGTAGGCCACGCCCTGATATATATCCTGCTTTATCAAGTTATTTTGAAGCTAGATTGAATAAAAGAATAACTAGAGCAGAATATAAGGCAAGGTATAAAACAAGGTTTTATCAAAAAAGATGTTTGCTCAGATACATATTGCCAAGAAATTTGACTCGCAGTAATGCTCAACTTACACAAGTACCAATCGATTAGGCACTATTGGAGCAGATCAGATTATAACGATGTCATAATCGATAGAACTGATTAAACTATGCAAAATAAAATTTGTGATTAACACTGATATGAGTTATGCATTGATCCAATTTATATACACTTATTTATTCAACCCATCATGATAATCAATATCAAGAAATCAATGCATTCAGTCAATCATTAATAACAAACCAATCAGGAGTTGTATATACAAATATTATTTATATTCCCAATATTATGAATGAACAATAATAATAAATCATAGGGTGAATTATTGTTTTCACTCACCATTTATTTCCAATATGTATTCCAATCCATAAAGTAATTCCACTCATTTAGCTTTTACACATAAAATTTCATAATATCTTTCAAATCACACCATTTTCTGTTGATTGTCCCTATTGACTATCCTATTGATTATCACTACTGCACAGAATAGTATATGGGTACAATTTATTCAAGTGTTGTCTCTCATTCAATTAAAAAACTATTTCCTCAGGCCAACCGTACACAAAGTTATTTACAATGTGGTAGTTCATTTTCAATTCTTTTTTGCTTGTAAGGTAAGTTTCTAAAAGAAGCAATTGTTTAGCAAAGAATTTTGAACGCTTGGAATCAGGACTTTCATGCAAGAGTGAGCGTTTTATGTTGTTTACTCATAGAATGATGAATGAAGTGTAATGCAGTAGGCTAGGTTGAATGAGTAATTATTTATATAAATATAAATAATTGAGGAATATTTTCTGTACTTGATAACTCATACAAAAATAATTGAAAAATGACAAAGACATTGGCTGTCACAAATACGCATCAATGTCTAAGCAAATGAGCTGAACAAACTGAGTGACCTAGAACAATTGCTACCAATTTACTCCTTGTTAACTCTGTATGAAAATATAAGTGTTCATCGTCATTAACATATTTATATTCCATAATAAAAAAGATGAAATCATCAATAACACTTTGAAAATGATATTATAGTTCAGCACAAAATAATGCACACACATGTCAATGTCCACGTAAGGTCTAAACCAGTGGTTCTCAAAGTGGTCCTTGTGGACCCCCTGGGGTCCACGGGGACCTGCCAGGGTGTCCATGTCAGTGAAAAATAAAATTGGGGGTCCATGATAAGTTAATGGGGGTCCACAATAGCGAATATCTTTGGATCGGGGCGTGGTATATGCTAAGTACAATCTAATATAAAAACTGACACTGTATTTCTAAGTAAATTAGGATTTTCACTCACTTATACTGAAGATACTGGAGGTATGCAAACAGAATCTTCATCAGCCTAGAAGTGAAATGCATCCCTCTAATATCTCAAGTATATGTGAGTAAAAATCATAATTTAAATAGGAATACAGTGTCATTTTTTATATTAGATTGTTCATCAAGTTTTTCGTAATGGAAAACATCACAGAGTACCAGTAGGATACTTATGTACTTGTATAATACTGATATACGTACATGCGAGCAAGCATTTGAAATAATAGCACTTTCTATGAAAACACTTTTAAATCAGAGAATTCATACTTATTTTTCTTATATTTGAAAGTTTTCATATGTGAAGAGTAGCTTAAATAATGTTACAGCTAGAAAAAACTATAATTTTAATACTTTAATTAACATTAACTTTTCATGTGAAATTTAACGACTTGCAGTCAAATATTTGTTAAGAATAAGTATAATAACTCACTTAATCTGGCCGAGTACTTTCGAATCTATGAGATCCATCTTCAGATTAAGTGAGTTATTATACTTATTCTTAACAAATATTTGACTGCAAGTCGTTAAATTTCACATGAAAAGTTAATATTAACAACGCAGTTCGTCATGGAACAAGAAATCCAGGACTTTAATTAACTTCATAAAGTACTCTAATTAAAGCTATAGAGGCGATGAGGCGAACAAGGCAAGTTTCCTTGGGCCTCAACGTCAATGGGCCATCATTTTACAATTAATGGAAGCAAGTGATAAAACAAAAATAAAATAAGGGGCCCTAAATTGTACAGCTAGGGGCCTCCAGGGCCTCTTTTTTCCAGTTTGGACGTCTAGAGGCCCCTTAGAAGCCTAACACCCTAGAAGCCGTTTTTATTGCCAGTATAGTCATGCGAAGTAGAGATTCAAGTAGGCTGCATCTAGAATATTTTCAAATTTCAACATTTACACATAGGAGTCGCCTAATATTGCCTCGGCTTTGGGCCTTCAAAGACCCCACGATGCTGGTGGGTCCCAGTATTTTTGGAGCCCCCAAACATGGGTTTGAATTTCCCCAGACCACTTGAATGAAGTTGACACAGTAGGCTTGAAAGGAGAAAAGGACTCCTATTTTTGCAGATGGGCTTCAAATGCTGATTTATGTTACCGGTACTGTTCAGATCTGATACCCCAAAGAGTTCCATGAATCAATCTACAAATTTAATAATATGAGGGTTGATAGCCATAAAAAAAAAGCTAAAAGTTGCACTTTCAAGAACTTGAGAACAATTGTTTTCAGAATCCCCAATGTTTTGAGGTTTTGTCTATTTATGTAATTACAAAATTACTATCAGTTAAAGTTTGGAATTGTATGTGTTATTAATTCATTCGCTCTTTGCAATTGAACCAAGTTCCATTCAAAGTCATAATAATTTTCATAATTTTACATACTGGTATTCCAATATTAGTGAATAGTTTAAAAGATTACACAAAAATAGAAGAGAAGTTTATTGCTCTCTCTGGTGCCACTCAGTACCCTTTTCTTTAGCTTCCACAGCTTTTTCGACGAATGGTTATCAATTGGCTTACATTAGAATTTTATCTTTAAATTGAAGAAAAAATTCAAATTAGTTACACAGATTTTTTTAGTACAGAAGGCAACTAGGCATAACTTAAAGACTAACTAGCATAGCAATGCGAGTTGGGAAATCGAGTCATTAATTGAAAATTGGTGTTTAGGGTGTAGGTGTAAAGAAGCCTCCAGCCTCAACTCTGTCCCGGGCCACTAAAATGTCTCTGGGTGGCCATGATTGTAATAATAATTTGAAACCACTATAACTTGTTAAATTGGCTTTATAAAAGTAGTATTTTTTAGATTTTATACATTAAAATTTGTTCACAACTAATCAATTAACTAACAATAAACGAAAAGTGGGAACAAGTTCTTAGGCAAACGATTCATAAAAGCAGTGATTTATCGAATTTAAGCTTTCACTTTACCCAATTTATAAACTCCATTTCAATGGCTACTCGTATAAAATTACAGTACTGATTTTGAGTCTTAAGTCAAGCTCTCAGCATCAAAAATTCAAAAATTTTCCCAAAATGTGGACTAAAATAAATGGATTAATGCTTTTCTAGACATGAGTAGAATCTCTTGGGATACGACGTTATAGAGGAACTACTTATTAAAATTTTTCCGGGGGAGGATCCCCGGATCCCCCTCACCCTAGGGGGTATTCCATACCCCTAAGATCCCCCGGGGGCCCCCAAATCTCCAATAAGCCCCCCATTAAAAGATTTTCGCTACGCTACTGATTACTGTATCTGTATCACCCTTTTGTCACAAATTTGATGCAATATAAAAAAGGTGAATTAAATTCATTGTTATTATTTTCCACCTCCTCTCCACAATTTTCTCTATCGCATTTCATACAATGAGTGTCGTGTTTGCCCACATTGAGCAACCTTGATGATTTTAATAGATGAGAATGTTGCAATTACTACAAAGGAGACAATGTTGATAATAAAATACCGGCCGTTATACTTCTTGGGTTCCATTAATACTATTTCACTATAACCAAAACCAATATGACATACTATTTGATTATTTCAATTCAAATTAAGACTATATTACAAAAATTTACTTAGTTTATGTGCTTTTTAATGTTTTTTTCACCACAATTTGAATTGGTTACTGTGAGCAGTAGTAGACCTACTTCATCAGCTTTAAAAATACATTAAAAAAATTTCAGTTTAAAAATGAATTAGTTTAAAAAAAATTTATAACATTTATGCAGGGGGTCCACCTAAAACCAAAAATCATGGCAAGGGGTCCATGAGGCAAAAAAGTTTGGGAACCACTGGTCTAAACTTTGAACGCGACTTTTTTACCATTCAACTGCTTACTTTAAGCTCTGGATGACATATTAGGAACATGAAACTATTAATAAAAAGATAGGTATTTATATAGAAACGTTACTTGTTGAATTTTGTGGTGAATTTTTTTTTTGTGACATCTAAACACCCCAGAAAACAATAATCCGTTGGAATTTTTTGGGGGTCGCGATTATTCCACATTAAAATTTAAGTTTTCCAGTGGCACTATTTTACTTAGGCACAAGAAAATATTTTCATTTGTGAAAATCCGCAGTGTCAAAAATCGTGACTTTCTTCAAGTTTGAGAATCATCTGACTCACTAATAAAGAACTCTTGTTTGAGGCACGGCTATGAGGCATGCTTTGAGGCATGCCTTCTCTCAGTTCTAATGAATTGGAGAATTTGAGTGTTTGCTCAAGGTATTGTTGTGTGGTAATTTATGGCGTGTGTGAAGTGTGAAGTAACTTTTCTGGAGTCGATAAAAATGAATGATGAAGACATTTTAAATTTTTTAATACATCACAAAGTGATGAAAGAAAAAATTGACTGTCCGAACTGTGGAGATGATCTCTACGTGAATCGGGGCACTCTCATGTTTAGATGCCAGAAGAAGGTGGTGCTTGGCAAGAAGGCGGCAAGAATTTGTGGGTTTGCCGGGTCAGCCAGAGTGGGGTCTTTTTTTGAGAACACCAAATCACATTGAGAGGGATGGACCACAAGGTTGGTGAGTGTTGCTCTTTTATATATGCATGTAACAGTGACTTCATGATAGCAAAGGTTAGGCGCGCGGTTAGGTCTTTTGTGAAGTAGTTCAGTCACATCTAGCCTAGGTTAGGTTAGGTTAGGAATTGTTATATTCAAAAAATTCAACAAGTAACGTTTCTATATAATTACCAAAATAATAAAGGTATGAGGGGGTTCAGTCACATCTAGCTAGGTTAGGTTAGGTTTGGTTATGCGCGCTTTGCGCGCACTGCTTTTGGGGAAGGTAGGGTTTTGAAAATGTTTTATTCACTTGGTTTACATTGTTTCAAGATTTGGAACTCCTCACACGTTTGCAAATTATGAATATTTCAAATAAAAATATAAATTTTTATGATAAATGTTTTTTTCGAAAATTTCAATTTTTTTGTGAAATAATCGCGACCCCCAAAAAATGTCAACGGATTATTGTTTCCTGGGGTGTGTAGATGTCACAATAAAAATTCACCACAAAATTCAACAAGTAACGTTTCTTTATAATTACCAAAAGATAATAAATGAATTATAATACATATCTGTGATAAAATATTTGAAAATTATAAAAACATGAGCTCCTGTACACGCGCGTCATAGGAGTAACAGAACTGGTTGTAAACAAACTTTTAGGTTATCCGAGTCGTAGACAAAGTTCACATGTTCGTTCTTCAGTGTCATATGAATCAAAAATCATTTTGTTTCTACTGAAATGTTAAGGTATTTAATATAAATTGGTTCAAAAGTGGCAGGATCTTGTGTTCCAATCAGTTTTGAAAGAGTAGTTCTAAATAGGTTACTTCTGCACCTTCAAGAGGCTAACTTTATCTGTGATGAACAGCATGGCTTCCAGAAAGGGAGATCAACAAAAACAGCCATAGTTTCTCTAGTTGAAAAACTAATAGATATAATAGATTCAGGTGATAAAGCTACTACAATCTTCTTAGATCTGTCAAAGGCATTTGATTGTGTTAATCATAGAACTTTATTGGAAATACTGCAAAATGTAGGTGTAAATGGGGTTGAACTGAAATGGTTTGAATCATATCTTATTGGGAGAAAACAATGTGTAGAACTAACTACAGTAGTTGGTAATAGTATAGTAAAGAATAAATCTAATAAATTAGAGGTGCAAGCTGGAGTGCCTCAGGGGTCAATACTAGGTCCATTGCTTTTTTTGTTATATGTCAACCGTTTACCTAAAGAATTAATTAGTGGTAGAGCCCTCTTATTTGCTGATGATACATCACTCATTCTCAGCAATTCCATTCTAGATAATTTAGAAATAAGTGCCCATATAGGTGCGCAGTCCATTGTCCAATTTTTAAATCAGTTGAAATTAACTATAAATAGTAAAAAATGCCAATACCTTCAATTCAAAAACAAACATAATTTAAATGAAGATAGGGCTATGCTATAAACGTGTTTGTAAACGATAATCAATTAGACCAAGAAGAAAAAATTGCATTTCTAGGAGTTACGTTGGATAGACGATTGACCTGGACTCCATACATTGAGAAAATATGTAGTAAAATTTCATCTGGGGTATTTGTCCTGCGACAGCTCGCTAGATTGAATGACAAAAAGTTACTTTTTACAGCTTACCATGGGCTCTTACTGTCACATATTAGGTATGCTATCTTAGTATGGGGTAATTCATCAAAACAAAATCTTGATAGGGTGTTTAAGATCCAAAAGAAAGCGGTTAGTTGTATAGAAAGAGTAAATAGATTAGATTCATGTAGGCCGTTGTTAAGGGACTTGGTCTCCTAACCGTACCCTGCTTATATGTGTATGAAGCTACTTTATATGTAAAAACGAATGATATTAACCAAAATCTTGATGTACATGATTATAATACAAGAAGCCGAGGAGATTATCACTTGGTGATAATCTCCTCGGCTTCTTGTATTATAATCATGTACATCAAGATTTTGGTTAATATCATTCGTTTTTACATATAAAGTAGCTTCATACACATATAAGCAGGGTACGGTTAGGAGACCAAGTCCCTTATTCAAACTTATATGAAACTTATAACAATTAGTATTAATTTTGAGATTCAGTACATAAGTTAAGTATGATTAGTTCCAATTCAAGAATTTTGATTCAAAATAGTCACAGAGTCACAGTTATCGGTATATCAAACTTTATCATTTCAAACCTGGCCACCTAGGATCTTGGGTAGTAATTTTTCAAAACTTTCTTTTGAACTTTAGAGCCTAACAAGTTGTCTAGATTAGCTTTTCACACCACTAAATTAAAAAAAAAGCTTATTCAAACAAAAACCTAGTTATATTGGTAGGAAATTCTACAACAAGCTACCGCAGTTTTTGAAGAGTCTTGAAAATATAGAAATATTTAAAAAACAATAATTGAAGAAATATTTAGTTGATAAAGCTTTTTATAGTGTACAAGAGTTCCTTTCACATCAAAATTAAGCCTCACCTCAACTAATTGAAGTAATTATGGTATCTAGTGTATAATATTGTTGATCTGACTTGTCTTATAATCCTTAACTGGAGTCTCCAAGGCGTAATCTACAAAAAAAAAAAAAAAAAAAAAAGATACACATGGCATATAGGGAAAAGCAGCTGTGTACAGTGGCGTAGCCAGGATTAGATTTCGGGGGGGCTCCCCAAGCAGTGTGGGCAGTGGCTTAGCCAGGATCAATTTTCGGTTTTTCGGGGGGGGGGGGCTCACCAAGGGGGGGTCTGGGGTATAGAAGGGTCCGGATTTTTTTTTTAATTTAGTGGTGTGAAAAGCTAATCTAGACAACTTGTTAGGCTCTAAAGTTCAAAAGAAAGTTTTGAAAAATTACTACCCAAGATCCTAGGTGGCCAGGTTTGAAATGATAAAGTTTGATATACCGATAACTGTGACACTGTGACTATTTTGAATCAAAATTCTTGAATTGGAACTAATCATACTTAACTTATGTACTGAATCTCAAAATTAATACTAATTGTTATAAGTTTCATATAATTTATGTCATTAGCCTAAAACGCACCCAACCCAAAGTTCATGAAATCGGAATTTTTTATCATAGCACACTGATTTTACACGCTTGCATAGAACTTGCATTTATTTGTGTGTTTTAAATTATAAAATCCCGATTTTATGAACTTTGGGTGCGTTCAGGCTAGTGGGTTATACTGAATTTTAACTTCAAAACTAAATTTTCTACAAGATGAGTTTATTCAAAAAGGTGATTTATCAATAATTAACAAAGTTAATCCACTTCAAACTTGAAAATTTCATTTTATTTAATGTAATAAATAAATAATTATGGTACTCACAGTTTTCTAACATTTTTTATTCGATTTCGTAGCTCATTTTAAATCAAAATTATGCATTTGAGCACCTAACAAGTTTCTATATGAGTAAATATTGAGGAAAAATTTGAAAAATGCATTAATCTGACTATAACTGTAGCTATATTCCATTACACAAACAGGGTCTCTGTAATCTGTTCGTTATAATACAACAAAACAGATGGAACCCTTCGGCTTTAATAAGTCCTTATCTACTAGTTATTTGAGAATTTTTTATTTCTGAAATTTCGGGGGGGGGGCCCGGGCCCCATGGGCCCCCCCTGGCTACGCCACTGGCAGTGTATCTGTTTAGATACATATAGCATTTAAAACTTTAAAGATCGTAGTCAAGTGGTAAACTGGATAATCAAATCAATTGGCTCCGGTTTTGAAGAGCCTGAGAAATCTATGAATCATAACTCACATAATCTAGGAGAGGCTACTGAGTCATCTATGATATCACGAAAAAGACATAGAATACAAAAATGCCAAGATGTAACTCGCCTCATCTACTATGGTTTTCAGTTCTATTTTCTCGTTATAGAATTCTTGTTTGTCCAGGTTTCTTAATTATTAGGTTGTCAGAAAATCAGAAATGAGTTTTCAATAGTTTGATTTCTAGAAAACATTTGTCTTAATACTTGAGTACAAAAGAGCTCATTAGCGCTGAAACATTATTTTCATAAATTTTTTAATGAGTTTCTTGCTACTGTATTAGTTTTGGTACAAAGTTAGAGAGTTCTCAACATCGTGAAGTGTGACTACTTCGTATACTGAGCCAAGACAAACAAAAGAATTCGTATTCCGCATTCGATGGAGGATTCCAAGTACCTTTATTTCGCCATCTCTACAAAAGTAGCAAGGCAAATTAAAACAGAGGAATGAGGAAGTTGAATGTACGCGGTACGATCAAAACAAGAGGAATATCAAGTAGGATCAAGCGGATTCCTTCAGTTGTCTGTGATGGCAGAGCGGAGTACGATTCCCCAAGAATACAAAGCTATGGTTCTACCCCAACGCATTCTCATTAAAAATAAAAGCCTGAAAACACTCCATTTCAGAAATCAGGTACCTAAATGGAATTTACTTCAAGTTGCATTTCTCTATGGAGCCTACTAGTATATGTGATTGAGCTATTTTTTTTTTTTCATAAAGCACACCCTATTACCTATTGCGATAACTAACGAATAATAGAAACATTGTACTGTACCTATGTTTGAAGAAAAATAATTGAACACATTATTCAATGTAATCATTCGCCTTCATGAATATTAATTATTTCGTATAAAATGTTATTACAGTAGAACTTCGATAATTCGTAATTCTCTGTAATTCGTATAGTAAAACCTCAGTCCCTTGAAGAAACGTCTATAATTCGTAGAAAAACAATGCATTTCGTTCCCCTCGATAATTCGTATTAATTTTGCACTCCCAACGGGCGTTAGCTTATCGTCACACTCTACAATTCGTACTTACGTTGATGAGAACATGCTATAATTCGTATGAGCTATACATTTTTTCATATCAGTCTAACATCAAGTTTAATGTTAACTAGGCCTCGAATGATGTTTCAACGCTGCCTGCTTCTTCAGTTCTGTAGTAATAATCTAAAAAAAGATCAACTGCTTTTTTCCAGTTCAGTGTACTCCGGTTCAGTTCAGTGTAAAATTCAGTTCGTATTCGGTTAAACTACATTTCTGCCAGTTGAGCGTTATCATGTACATTGTACAATTCATAATTGAGCGAAAAAACAAATCATAGAAACTGTCGCGAGTGGTATGAAAAAGAAAGATGTGGCAGATCGTTTCCGGATTCCTGTTTCTACATTGACTAGCATCCTCAAGAAAAAAGATGTGCTACCTGCTACTTCATCGACCGCCCAGTGGAAAAATACGAAAAATAGGTGAAACTTGAACATTGTCTCCTAGAATGGTTCACTCAATGCAGATAAAAAAATGTTCGTATTGGAAGCCCTTTGGAGAAGAAAAAGACAAAATGTTTTGCAGAAAAATTGGAAATCAGCAGTTTCAAGGCAAGTGGCGGATGGGTAAACAAATTTAAAAGAAGAAATTCCATCAAGTTTCAGAGAATTTTCGGTGAAAGCGCGGATGTTGGAGAATGTGTATGCAATGTTGGGAAAGAAAATCTGGTAGAGATGAATTCCAATATATAACTACAGTATCTGTAATTCGTATACTTTTCTTCACAGCCTTCCATAATTCATAGCTTCGATAATTCGTTTCCTTCCATAATTCGTAATAAATCATTGGTCCCGTGAACTACGAATTATCGAAGTTCTACTGTATTCGTATTCATGAATATAGATTATTTCGTATTAGAGTGAACGTATGTATACACTAATCATTAATGAAAGTAGGACCTTTTTTCTTTTGCTATGAATTACAAAACAATGAAAGGTTATTACATTTCCATTACAAATAAAAGCCCAAAGACACTTTCCGGCCTCTCTTCTAATGTTCAACTCTTGATGATTTTTTTACTCGCCCATTTTAAGCTTTATGGTTCTGTGTTAGTTTTACTACTAAACAATTAAAAGTGATAAGGGGTGCCAAGAGGGGGGGGGGGGGGACAGGTGCGCAGTTTGCACTCCTGGAATTTTTTTTGGGGGGGGGGGGATTTTTTTACATATTATTCTTGATATTTTATAACTTTTTATTATTGTGGGGGTGGGGGAATTTGAGAAGTATTATTTGTTTTAACACTATTTCATAAGTATAATAGAATTTTTGCTTCTCTTATTATCATTGACAGTTCATTGCAACAACACTGTGTGCTGCATTTTGCTCTTCAATTTTCATATATGGCTGCCTGCTAGCCAGCAGCGACGAGGGATACCAACCATTGACTGTGCTAACCTGCTTTTGCCCGCACAGATCTTTGCAACCAGTAGCACCAAATTTGAGGGGGGGGCGGGGAGCAAGTCAAGTCACTTTCGGCCACCTCAATAACCAATTGGAGGGGGGCAGACCAAACACTAAATCCCCCCCCCCCACCATAATATTCTTGCATAATATTTTACTTTCCAACCACGATTTTTAATTTGTAAAAAAACTCAAATTATCTCATTTACAGCTGAAAATATAATGTCTATGAAAATTATTTATTTACAAGTGAAACTTCCTGCAGAATGCATGTATTATGAGCTGGATGAAGTACTTGTAGCTTTAGACCTAGAAACATTCTCCTCAATTATAAACTGACTCATAAGAAGAAGACAGCAGTGGCAAAGAAGAAACAGTTGAAATGTCGAAAATGATGATAAATTTAAGCTAGTCCAATGGATATTGAGAGGATTTGTAAAGTCATACAGGTGTATCTTGCATTTGCGTTGCGATAGGTGGGGGGGGGGGGGTACTTGGTTACAAACCCCCCTTCTTGTGCCTGTAAAAGAGGCCCCAAAAACGAGTAGGAAGACATCAATAAAAATAACGATAATATTGGTTACTGGAGGTAAAAAAGTTTTCATACGTGAACTGTTACATCTAGAAAAAATACTATAATTTTAATACTTTAAATTAACTAGAAAAATAAATTAATCAAGATTACAGAGGGGATGGGGCGAACAAGGCAAGTTTTCTTGGACCTCAACGTCTAGGGGCCACATCATTTTACAAAATGTAAGCAAGTGACAAAAAAATTAATAAGGGGCTCCAAATTGTTCAACTAGGGGCCTCCAGGGTCCCTATTTTCTCCAGTTTAGACCTCTTAGAAGCCTAACAGACCCTGGCGGCGCGGGCCCTTCTGGCCCGTTTTTATTGCCAGTATAGTTATGTGAATTAGCAATTCAAGTAGGCTGCACCTAGAATATTTCAAATCTCTATATTTATAAACAAAGGTTCCCTAATTGCCTCAGCTTTGGGCCATCAAAGGCCACAAGATGCTGGTGGTGGGTCCCAGTATGTTCAAAGGCCCCAAACATGGGTATGAAGGACCCCCAGACCACTTGAATGAAGTAGATGCTGTAGGCTTGAAAGGAGAAAAGGTCTCTCAATATTTTTGCAGACGGGATTCAAATGCTCATTTCTGTTACCGTTTATGGTACTGTTCAGATCTGATACCCCATAGAGTTTATTGTGATCGTGAAATTATTTGTCACACCATGAATCAATCAACAATGAGGGAAGAGATTGATAACCAAAAAAAAGCTTAGTCACACTTTCAAGACCTGGAAAACAATCCTTTTCCCCGGTGGAGAACCCTCCGAATCCCCAATGTTTTGGGGCTCCGTCACCATCTATATGTAAATATAGAATTGTTATATGTTAAAGTTTGGAATTGGATGTGTTATTAATTTATTCTCTCTTTGCAAGTTGAATCAAGTTCCATTCAAAGTCATATAGCAGTATTAGTGTAGTTCGATGAGAATTCAAAAGATTAACAAAAATAGAAGAGACGTCTATAGCTCTGTCTGGCGCCACTCATTGCCCTTTTCCCTAGCTTCCACAGCTTTTTCATGAATGGTTTTCAGTTGGCTTACACTCCATTATTTTCATCTTTTAATTGAAAAAAAAACAATTCAAATTAGTTACACAGATCCTTTTGAATACAGTCGGCAACTAGGCATAGCTGAATGACAATCAATACTATATTGGGAAAATCAAGTCATTAATTGAAAATGGGTGTTCAGGGTGAGGTGTAAGGGAGCCTCCAGCCACAACTCTGCCCTGGGCCACTAAATAGAATGTCTCTGGGTGGCCCTGTAATAATAATTTGAAACCACTATAACTTGTTAAATTGGCTTTATAAAAGTAGTGTTTTTTAGATTTTATACATTAAAATTTGTTAACAACTAATCAATTAACTAACAATATACGAAAAGTGGGTTCAAGTTCTTAGGCAAACGATTCATAAAAGCAGTGATTTATCGATTTTAAGCTTTCACTTTACCCAATTTATAAGCTTCATTTTAATAAATACTCATATGAAACTACTGATTTTAAGCCTCAAATCAAGCTCTTAATATAGAAAATTCAAAAAAAAATCCATAATGAGGACTAAAATTAATGGATTTAAGCTTTTCTAGACATGAATCTAGAATCTCTTGGAATACGATTTTAGAGGGACTATTTATTGCCTAGAAAATCTCAGCTAAATGGCTGAAGTCTCTATTCATGCAAGTGAGTCATTTGACAGATAGAAATTTCATATTTAATGTCAATCCCTAACAAATGTGTCTTAATAAAGGTAGTATGCAATTGAATAGCATAAAATGGAATTCATCAGCAGTGAAATAACCATCTTAAAACTCACAACAAGCAAATTTATTGCAATATTTCTCATTTTATTTTGTGTAGAGGATTTACACTTTCAATTTCTCATGTTAATCTGAAATTACCAGTTTTATGCTGTGATTGTTTAATACATGAATTTTATTTTCAATATTGAAAGAAATAATTCTCATTTTGTGAAATTCAAAGTGTTAATGTAGAGAAGTATTTTGTGAAACCCACATTGTAATTGGATATAAGTAATGCATAAAATTCAGTTAGGGAACTTTATTACTTTGTTTTTTGAGGAAGTAATAGATTTTTCATTTTGTATTAAATTTGCAGCCAGCACGCAATTACTTTGCTTGCTGTGCACTAATAATTTTTCAATTCATCTATGTTCAATGAATATTTAAGATGTGTTTATATTAAAGAATGTAATATGTGCATGATATGTATATATAAATATGATGAATTAAATAATTATTATTGTATCAATTTGGTAAGATAAATTTGAATTTGAAAATCTTTTAAATTTCATTTTTTCATTAGTACCTAAATAGTGTCTCCTGTATTTGGGAAGGGGGCAGATACCCAAGTTTGGGGGAGGGGTGAAAAAAGGGCTGTATAAAATGGGGGGGGGGGTAAAAAAAGGGGCTGCATAAAATGGGTGGGGGGGGGGGAAGATTTGCGCTCTTGACCTTGGGGGGGATGGGCACCTCTGAAAGTGATATACTATGAATTGAAATCACTAGTAGCATAATTATTTCAAGAGCTGTGTTCCGTTTCTAGACATTCACGAAGATATTCACGAATCACTAATAAAATCATTCCCGCAGCCCATTTCTATTTGCTCTTAAAATTTTCAAAAGAATAATTGTCATTAGACTACTTTTCCTCGAATAAAGAATTAGTATATTGGAATGGGGAAGAAATCATGACAGATAATACGGTCATTTTGGAGACAAGAAAATTCAAAGTTATGAACTGAATTCGCCTAGAAAATTCGACTACAGACTCTTCTAATTCTATCTTAATCATGAAATCGGATTCAACCCAATGTCTCAATCCAATTGATGAGTCGTTCTTTATTAAAATGCTTGCAGAGTTGCAGTTGTATAGGTTTAGTAAATGCTTTAGTTACAAGTCGCTTTCCAACTAACACCTATACATTATTTATCAAAACGCAGGACAAGTTGCCTAATTCATTCAGACAACCAAACCGTTCGTTATTCATCTTTCGACAGACTTCTACGATGGAGCGAGAGCGAGATAATAACTTGGCTCATCTACATAACAGCGAGCGGGCCTCTAACGCGATTTGCATAATCAACAACTACAGCTAATCTTCTTAGTGTCAATCAGTCGATTCTAAGTGAATCAGTTTTAAGTGAATTGATGTAATGAATGTCTCTTCTGATTGGGCCTGATTCAGTTTGAATTGTTCAAGGCCATTTTAAAATATTAATTGATCGATAAAAACGGTGGTGTTTGGAATCTAGTCAAATGTCAGGCTCATTAAAACCCATAATTACATCCAAGAAACAAGGATAACCCATTTGTTTCATTGGTCTATCGGTTTTATTTACACTTCATCTTGGCTAAAATCACTCATTCTTCACATGACCAATAAATATTAAATAAAATACAGAGTCATCGAAAAAGAGTACCCTATTTTAGAAAATCACTACTCCGACTAGAATAAACATATAAAATTGCTTATGTCCTTGAAACAAAGGTAAAATTTTGGAAAAATGCAATTTTAATACAAGATGGAACGCCGCCGCATTACAAAATAATTAACGTACGCATTGAATCAGTGGCGGCCGGCCAGGGGAAGGCCATGAAGGAGTTTTCGCCTATGAATTTATTCATTTTTGTGACTAATTATTTTATTGTAATATTTCGTTTAAATTAAATTTTTTGTTTTTCACTTAATTTATTTTGAAATGAGTTTGAAACTTACATTAGAATAAATAGAAATTATGAGAATATTATTACTTTGATAATCATAACTGCAATGAAGCGATCTACAATTAACCGCTGACTATTGGTAAGGCAGCTGACGTCTGTCAACTAGCAAGTGAAGGGATCTTGTTCAGGCAGAAGAGTCCTTCACTTGATTAGGAAGCGGTTGCGTGTGTTGACTGGTTGCTATGACAACGAAATGTTGAATTTGTATGGGAGTGAAGGAATTCAAAATCCCCTTCACCTGTGTACTCATCACAAACTCAAAAAAATTAAAAAACAAAACAAAATTATTTATTTGATCTAGATCCCAGAAAGTTTTATAATTTTGAGAATAATACGCCAGTTATTCGAATAGCCTTATTATTAGCAGTCTCAATTGAATATAAATCTTGATGTGTAGAGTCCTCAATAATTAAAAAGTGTGAATGACCTACAATCAGTTCTGATTTTTTCAATGTACTGTTGAGGCATGGTATTGTTGTCATAGAATGACAAAATGCCAATATTGAGATTGTACTTTTTCTTTTAATGGGGCCGTTTTGAAACGGATATCAAAATCCTCTATAATACTTTATGACATTACCCCCCCCCCCCCCCCAAGGTTAGATCAGCTTTATGATAGCTATAATCCGTATTAACTATCCGTTTAATCAGATAAGGTAAGGCACTAGTGCTTGCGCCCCAATTTATTTGGTTTGTTCTTCAATATAATTTTGGAGTGCGAGCCGCCACTGCATTGAATGCCAAGTTTCCGAATAGTTGGGTTGGTAGAGGTGACCCAATTTCTTGGCCGCCAAGAAGCCCAGGCCTCACTCCGATGGACTTCTTGTGAGGATACATCGAGAACATGGTGTATGGTGGAAAGGCTCGTGACGTAGTGCATCTCAGTAAGGCACTATAAAGGCTCTTTTTACAGAGCCCTACATCTCAGAGAAAGGATACTGCTGCTATGGCAACATAACTCCAGAAATGCTCCACCGTACGTAGTGCGAAATAGGCTATCGACTCGATGTTTGCCGTGCAAGTAATGGAGCACATATCGAAACATATTAAGACATATTAAAAACTCTCAACCTTTATCTTTGTTTTAAGACCATAAGCAATTCTATATGTTGATTCTAGTCGGATCAGTGATTTTATAAAATACGGGTATTCTTTTTTGATGATTCTGTATAATTGATAGAATGATCTGTGTGGGATTTTTTATTGTATTAACTAAATTTTTCTACCTATCATTCATCAAGATTACTGAATACTGAAAACATCATTCATATGTTATTAAAAGGCTGTATCCTGGTTATTTGATGAGCTACTAATGATTAATTAGCTACTAATTGCCATTCTTACTACTGTATAGCAATAGGAAAGACATAGGACTAAATATACGAGGCTGATACGCCTCACAATGGTACATTATGTTTTAAATAGGATGATCAACTGAATAGATTAATCAATAACATACATTGTCATTATGAACAGTTTCACAACATTATTTTAAAGGTCACTCAGTACTTGAGTCCAGTTAATCAATAAATCAAATTCTTATGAGGCTCTTAGACTTCCAAGATATATAGAATATATAATCTTATAAGCCTCCTCGATTTCATTGATGTATTTAATCAATTTCTCTTGTATTGGGTTCAATGTATGTAGTGGAAGATCACTTGAAGCGTTCAAGTTACACCTTGAAATTTCTTTTTTTTATAGGGGTTTCCTAATGGAATTGAAGTCAAACCTCGAAATCCATCAATATTCGGTATTACTTCAATCGTCATTCCTCATTGTTGACAATGCACGATGACTTTATTTGTTTGTACGCTGTAGTGCTGAAAGGTTGCATAAGACTAAAAGTGTTCGATCTGAAAACAAATAGCGGCTGAAAGAAGATGACCTGAAAGCTCGGCAAATAAAGAGTGTGTTTAACTGGCCGACTTCTCAATAGACACTTCTTGTCTTGTCTTCCGCGATAAACAAGAAGCTACGATGTGTGTCTGAGTTTCAGCTCTCGAACAAGAAACTCGAGTTTACATCTTGTCTGCGGCATAGAACTGTACAAGCAATTCAAGCAGATTCAATATGGACGCAAGTAATGTCCCTGAATAAATATAGAGAGACCTCTTTCAATTGTAAATCCTATTCTTGATGGTATTCCGTGTTTGCCAACATGATTTTCAACTCTTTGCCTCCATTACGGATTTGGCATTTCAAATTATTAATTATCATTCATCTCAGACTGAGTTGAAAGCATAAAAATTATAAATATGTTTCATTTGCCTCCACTTTTCATTCACTTCGATTTAAATGATTGATATTCGTAATTTACAAGCGCTTGTTGTAGGCCTACATTTTAATTTTCAAATGAATTAAATTTAATTTAATTTATTCGACAAACAAACATGCAACTCTACATGCAAAATATAAAATTAAATGTTACTACCAAATTGATAGAAAAAATGCACAATACATGTCTATTGTCTAAATAGGAGACCCCAAAGGTAATCCTGTGTGGGGTTCCTTCTCTATACAATAAATCGTTCCAGGAAAATAAAAGACAAAAAGAAAAAGAAACAATAAATTAATAAAGACTATCAGAAAAGTACTTCATAAAAATCATTCTGAAAACAAAAATGATTTGAGAAATAGCCAGACTTAAAATCAACAGTAAACCTTAAAAAAATAACATTTCAAGAAAAAAGAGAGAAAAAAAAACAAACAATATGAAAATGATAATGATTCAAATGTTTTGCTTTTTGTGCGGGCTAGAATCTATATTTCTTTTTTAATTTCTATGGAATACACTGTCTTGAATGATGAAACTTATAATTATTTGTGTGCTTCACTTTTTCTTCCTTTTGTATTTCATTCCATACCTTATTCGCTGTATACAGCGTACTACCTACAACTTAATGTACCACTGATACTTAATAGTAGGTTTCTAAGTCATCTATGTTAAAGATAAACATTTTCAGCCTTTGTTTAACTTTATTGCCATACTTGCACTGCTGAATATTCAATGGTAGAGTGTTATAAATTTTGCGGGCTATATAACTATAAAATCTTCTGTTAAACTCCAATCTTGGGTACGGTATATCCATATTATATATATTTCGAATATTATATGCGGTCTGTCAAAAAATGTGTATTTGATCCTTGTTTTTAAATAGATCAGCAATAGCTTTAAATAGAAAATACTGTCTAATCGGAAGGATATTGAGCTCTTTGAAAAGTGGGAGAGAATGGCTTAGCCTTGGTTTTTTAAATATAAGCCTGATTATATGCTTTTGGGCCAAAATAATTGGTCTTAAATTAGTTTTATAAGCACTCCCATAGCACATGAGGCCATAATTAGTTCTTGACTCTACAAGAGCATGGTACATTTGAACTAGAAAATATTTTGGACACATATCCTTCAAGTAATAAAAATTTCTTATGGCAATTTGTGTTTCTTTCTTTATTTTTTCAATATGATCGTACATGTAAGCTTATTATCGATTAGTAATCCTAGATATTTGACACATTCACTTTCAATTATTACATCACATTGGCAATCAATTTGAGTAACACAACTAAATTTGTGATATTGAAGCTGTGGATACACTTCATTAACTTTTTGGTTTTGCAATTTTAATTTTAAAATATTAGATTTCTTTGCATTTAACATCAACCTATTTTTGCAGAACCACCAATGAATTCTTTTTATATCACTTTGCATGTTATTGTGAAGAGCAAAATCATTTTGACCCGCATAAAAAATGGCAGTGTCATCTGCATAGGACACTATTTCTCCTACCACTTTTCCATCACACAAATCATTCACATAAATGAGAAAGAGTACAGCTGAAAGGACAGATCCTTGTGGTATACCGAATTTTATTAACCCCGTATCACTGAAAACATTATTTATTTTCACCTGTTGATGCCTAATCTCAAGGTAGCTCCTAAACCAATCATTTGCTATACCTCGGATTCCTATTTTATTGAGCTTCTCTAAGAGCATTTCATGCTCTGTGGAGTCATACGCCTTGGAAATATCCAGAAAGATTGCTGAGCATTTCATATTTCTGTTGAAGCTGTTATTGACCTTGGATAGCAATGTTTTCATAGCTTCCTCAGTTCCTTTATTTTTCAGGAAACCATATTGATTCTTACTAAAAAAAATTGTTTTATTTAGAAAGTTCAGTATTCGGGTTTTCATTGCTCTTTCCAGTACCTTGGCAAATACGGACAATTATGTAATGGGTCTAAGGTTATCAATATTTTTATTCTTTTGGATAGGAATTACAATAGCTTTCTTTAATACTGTGGGAAAAATACCTGTCTGCAAACTAAGGTTGCATAGTTTGACTAATATGACCTGAATATGTTCTATAATCTGCTTTATTATATGGGTTGGAATTCCATCTACTCCAGGCGCAGTGTTTATCTTGAGACTCTTTATAATATCCCAAATCTCCTTAGAAGTTACTGGTTGGAGAAAAATTGATTCTAATGGGCTATGTATAGGGAATACTTCAGCAATATGTGCTTCATCATTTTCTGGACATGCACCATCTTTGATCTATTACTTTCTACTACTGTTAGAAAAAACTTATTAACCGTATTTGCTATTTGTAAGTTATCCTTTACTACTTCACCATTTTGTAGAATAATTTCATCAATAACATTTGTTTCCTTTTTTCTACCCAATAGTCGATTTACAATCTTCCACTGTTCTTTAATATTATTCTTACTTGAATCAAATAACTTTAAAAAATAGTTTTGCTTTGTATTTCGGATTTAATTTCTTAGTTTATTCCTGCATCTCAAGTATTTTGTCTTAATTCGTATGTTACTTGGCTGTTGTTGTAATATCTTATAAAGGAAATTTTTGAAATTTATTTTTTTCATTAGTTCCTTAGTGATCCATTCAGACCTTGGTTCAAATTCTTTAGTTGTTGAAAACTGCTTTATAATTACTGACTCTTTAATGGTTTTTTGAAGATATTTTATGAATTTTTCCCAGCTGATTTGAGTGTCAAAAGTTTTCTCGGTTTCCCCTAATACATCATCCCATTTTGTGTTTGCTAAAATATCTGTAAGTTTTTTATAATCAATTCTACTTCTCTCGCGTTTCCCCTCTGTTTTATTTCTATGACTATCAGTAACATTTGGATATTCTATTACTACTTTAATCAATGAATGGTAAATTATTCATTTAGGATTGATTATTTTAATAGCTTGTACAGCTTCAATTCACGGCTGACGGTCAATGTTCAAGATGTAAATTGATGTAAAAGTGTATGACTTGTGTTTTGTGAAAGTCTCTGTGTGTAACTCTCTTGTATCTTTTAACAAAATAATGTATATGAATAAAGCACGATAATGTTTATCTATCTATCTTTCAAATAGCTTCAATTTTGCGAAAATAGAGGGTTCATTCTTTTATTATTGTAATAATTTGTCTTACAATTTCGCTTGATTTTAAGCTAAAAGCATTCAGCTATAGCCTTTTCCTGAGAATTGCTTTATCAAATTCACTTTCACTGAATATACCGTTGTTCTGATGTAGAATAGATCCACTAACTGATATTCCACAATCCACAATACTGAACGATTTGCTTCAACTGAATCCACAGCTCGGCCAGTGGTGGTTTGATCGCAATGTATTCTACGAGTATTCACGATTTTCCATTACAGAAACGTGCATGTATCCCAGACTAGAGAAATACGTGTAAAGGTGCCCCCACAGACTGCAAAATATACACTACTGTAGCGTGCCTAACGCCCCCTATTACAAGTGGGCCCAACTTTAAACATGATTTGGTATCACATAGCTAACGTTAAAGCCAACTAACGTTCAGTTGTGTTTTATAATCCACTGTGCAGCATTGCACTAAAAAGGTAGCTTTTGGGCTTAATGGGTTGTAAAAGGCTTCCTCTCACTTTCATATTATTCTCTTCTTCCATCACACCATCACACTCAAACGTTGTTGCCTAGTTTTTTAGTAACTAGCATTCTATCTCGTTCTATTCTCATCGTTCTTGATTCTCTGTAGCAAATAGTTTTACCGTGTCACACAATCTACTGTACCTTCATAGTCTATACTCATATTCAGCGTGATTTTTCTTATACTCTTTTTCAATTATGGAGGAACAGATAAGGGACTAAAATTTTGTGATGAAAGCGGTAGTTTTCCTTTTCATAATCAAATTCGATGTTCCAAATTGATTTTGTAATAACCAAGTAATATCCAGGTAAAGAATAGCATAGTCTACTAATAATTTATAACAGAGATTTTTTTTTTCTTTTTATTTTACTACTACTTCTCTTTCTTCTTTTTCTTCTCCTTCTTTTGCTTTTAATCTAATACAGAAAATTTAAGTGAGAAATAAATCTTGTATTTATTTGGCTTTATTGATTTGGCCGGGAGTACTTTCTATTTTCAGTCAAGAACTATTTTCAGACAAGTACTTTCACTCAATATTTTCAGTCAAGTGTTCATGTTATTAAAATTCAACAAATTCTGTCAAAGTCTACTAGGAATATTTAATGAGGAATATTATTTTTGTTTGTCTTGTTTTCAGATTTATTTTGCACGAAAAATAATCACTGCAACAAATGTGATCATAATATCCCGTTTTCAAGCACGTCCCCTGATCATTATTGGCCATGGACATTATTGGCTCTCTCACTCAGTACCAAGATCATGAGTAATACACTATTTTGTGCACGGTCAGGGTTGACTTTATAATGGGATCTACATCGTTGTGTATTACAAATAGGATATTGTTATAGGCGAACCTTCATCTTCTGCGATAATATTCCAAGCCGTTACAGCAGATAATGGGAGACCATAAATGGACAGGGGCCAAACTGCCAATACCCGGTACCTGCTCCTGTCCATACTTCCTCTTCTTATCTTAACGGCGTCCTATGAGCTACCAGCATCGTAGCTGCTGGAAGATTGAAGACCCCATCCAATACTGAACTAAATTTATGTACCCATGATGAAATTTTTCGCGCTCGATTATTATTACTTCAGAAAAATGTCAGTTTTAAAAAAGATTATTTGATGATACTGATAATAGGTATGATCTTTTATGGCATTTTCTTAGTAGTGGCGAAGGTGATATTGTGGAAGGTATCCATAATGAATAATAAGACGAAATTGTCACAACCACATTCATCAAAACTTAGAGAAACTAGTTTCGGTTGTTACACCATTATAAATATCTATCGAAATAAGGTTTGATAGAGATTGATAATGGTGTAAAATAAGGTTTGATAGAGATTGATAATGATGTAACAACCGAAACTAGTTTCTCCAAGTTTTAATAAATTTGGTTATGACAATTTCGTCTTATTATTCATTTTATGGCATTGTTTGAATTTGATCGCTCTTATCTTCTAAAATGGTTCGCTGTAGAAGTATCAAGAAATTCATCCTCCAGACTGAGATTTCGTTGGTGTGAAGTTTACAGCATAGGCTTTTATAAAAGATATAAATCTTATTTATTTTTAAGAATAGAAGTCGTATAATTTTTAGAGTAAATACTGACACGAAATCATTTTGTTTATAATAAAAATATACAAAAAATATATTAAAAAATTAATAATAAAAGTTTTATCCGCTTATTTCAAAATCTTTCGGCTGTTACTCCATCTTCCTGGTGTATCGACCATGCTAGCATAACAGCCGAAAGATCTTGTTGTGAAGTAAGTGAATAATAATTCTATTCTCTTGAAAAAATGACTTCAGCTTCAGCATTTTCTCTAGAGTTCAATTAATACGTGCAGTTCGTTATGGAAAAATAAAAAGAAGAATATATTTTTTTCTCAGAAGACTGCTCCCTATTAGTATAGCGCTATAGCCTATTAGTAGCTGTAAAATGCTCGAAGCATTCAAGTGTTTTTTGATATTTCATAGAACAGTATTGAATGTGAAATTTGGGCAGAATTGAATTGGGATTTTAATGAGATAAAACTACAATTTCAAATTCAGTTCTATTTGAAATTTTTGTGACTTTTCAACCCCACTGTGGGATAGTTTAGTCAATGGTCTTAACTATACAAAAGAATACATATTATATGTTTATATTTCAATGTCTTTGCATAAGACGTGTAGCGTCGAAGAGTTACTTATTGAATAATTATTCAATTATTAAAACAATTTTCAAATATAAGATTTACTTTAATTTTCGAGCTCATTAACATTTCTCCTCAAACCTAGATAAAGAACTAAACTCTTTATAAGAAAGCTCGACAAACCAGAAATATTACTTTCTTCTTCTTAAATTAGATAATTATCATATTGTACATTAAATTTGGTTCAGCTTTCCGATCAGATATATCTGGTACGTCTAATCAGATGAGTTATTATTTTGTTCAACTCACCTGATTGACCAAAATAGGACATTACAGGTGATGTCTTGCATAAGATGAGTGTATAAGTGAACAAGTCAATTTTTCATTTCAACTTTACAAATCACTCAACTGTAAATCATTCAACTGTTTCATTTCAACTGTAAAAGAATGCATCAGCAGCTGCATTGGAAAACAGCTACAAAGGTGCACTACAAACGGTTACAAGGTTTGAACTTCCGTATCAAATGTATCGTAAAAATGAGATGTAGCCTACGTTAAATCGAAACCCGTTTCGGGACAGACAAGTAGAAGATAATATTCGAGGATGGGTTCAATGATAACCAGAAGTTCCCAAGTCAGTACTAAGTAAGAATGTTTATGACTGAAACGGATTTTTAAAGCTAGTCATCATGAAGTGAACCACAAGGCCTGGGCGTAGCTCTAATCACAATTCTTATCTTCCTAAAATTTTACAGCCGTCACCAAACTCAGCCGTAAATAGCACGCTTATTGTAAAAGAACGTAACACTGTCTGTTTTATCGCTATTTCTTCGTCATGAAATTCTCTCATTCTTATGTTTAACCTTTTATGCTCTTCAAATATTCCCCTTATTTTCTCAACATTGAATAGCAGATGCATATTCTTCACGCTTGAATATACTTCCAGCATTTTCTAGTTTGAAGCTGGCGTCTGAAGAGCATTGTTTACTTTCAAAAAATGTTGCCTGGGGCACAGACGGTTGTTGTCTCAAGTATTCTCTGTCTCCGAAAGCGGAATTTGAAGTCTCTCCCAGACACGTGTCACTCCGCCATCACATTACCTGAAGACTAAATTTCATTTTCCTTCTCGTTTGATAATTATTCTCTAATAGCATGATGACTTTGGTCTTGACACAATTATACTGTCTGCGCGATTCTCGAGCACACCTAATTATTGATTTATTGTATGAATGTTTTGATAGAGGCCAAAGACGGTTTTGTTTTAGCTAAGAACAGAACTAATCAATTATACAAAATACAGTACAATAAAGCAAGAGACAACTTAATCAATTTTTGGGGGGGGGGGATTAACATAAACTAAGAAAATATTTCAAGGGGATATCACTTAGCTCCTCACCATCCACAAAAGAAACAAATATAGCTTTCTTAGTGTTATTTAAAAATTTCGAAGGATATATCCCCTTTTCTCTCCTTCAGTTTGCAACTGCAATAAAGCAGCCATAAAGAATTTCAGGAAAAGATGACTTGTTCAAAGTTATTCGCGATGTATATGGAGCTTTTCGATTCTATACTCGGTTGTATTCTTGAATTTGTCTAGAAGTTATATTTTGCCATATTATGTTATAGGTTTTTACCCAGGGCTTTATTGTTTCTAGAGGAAATATTTTTATTTTGTAGGACTTGTATGAAGCAATAGATCCATTCATGATTCTATAATGGATTATTGAAAACTTCATAATTATCACTTCATAGTTTGAAACTTCTTATAAATGTATTTTAACGTGCCAGCTAAAAGGTTTGAGTGGGGATCATCAATATTGCCGGCCTTTTTTGAAGAAATTACCCTCCAATTCCCTCTTTAGTAGAACACCGATTTTGGGGGATCGTAAGCCCCCAATCGTAACCCCCAATATGTAATCGATGTTTTTAAAAATATTTTGTCCACAAATCACAATTTGATGATATATGGTATGATTGTGAATGGTTACTTCCATCACGCAAAATATTTTTTTCAGTTCCCATCTATTATTTGAATACTCTGTCACAGGATCTAAGTTCAACTAAACTACAGACAGTTGACTGTAAGCCTTCAGCTCACAGGTCGTTTTTCTCATCATCAAATTATTAATGATTCAATAACTTTAGAATAGGTTCCTTAGTTACTTTTGAAGCTATGTGATAGCTGCCTGCTGTTTTTGAAGTAAGGGAGAGAAAGATCAGCGCCGGTCTGGGGAGGTTGGGGGCAGTACTCAACACTTTTTTGAAAGTAATAATTACACAGACAAGATAGATTTTTATAAGGATGTAGTTTATTGCTATACGTTCAAATATACACATTACACAGGTTAAATACTTGACTATGTAAAAACTTGCACAACTTTTTTTATTTATAAATTATTATTATTAAGGCTTTTTATTACATATTAAAATAAAAATAATACTGCAAATAATAACATTGATGAACCTCCTAAATATTTAATTTAAGTACATCATTAGAATTAGCCAAGTCATCTATAGCAATGTTTTTCTCAATGTTTGTAAACAAATCTCGTTCAAACGCCATCAGCATTAATGATGACAATAAATCCTAAGAAAGAGATGACCTCAACCGACTTTAAACAATTTTTAATTTTGATCTCGCATCTCTCGCATGTCGCCCTTAACAATGTTTTAAACAAATAAAATAATAAATTATTCAAAGCAACGTGTATTGTGGAATATAACAAGTCGTGGGTTTGAATGAAAACATAAATACAAAAAATACTTAAAACGTATTTCTTTTACTATTCCGCTTTGGGGCCCCCTAGCTCGGAGGCCCCTGGCGATCACCAAGTATCCACCCGGGCCAGAGAAAGATTGAAGGATGTCGACAATCTGCGTCTTGAAAACAGATTTGATAGTTATCAATAAAGCTAAAGCTAACCACCATTTAAGCTACAGCTTTCAAATAGCTATCAATAAGTAGATTTTAAGTCACCATCTATCTCCAAGGAAAAAATATCGATATACAATTTGTGTATTTGCGTCTACATCCAGCTTTACCAAGATACCATTACCATATTATAACCAAAATGAAGTCTCTGCCATCTGCATGCCAATACCAGTCTTTGAGTTGGTGACTTGTGGCTTACGTGTAAAAGGAACAGAAAGATGCTTAGCTTGGCAGAAACACATCTTGGATAGTATCCAGAGCGATGCAGGAGACTGTGATCGGACGATCGAGCCGATTCAATGCTATTTACCATCTGGTAGAGCCAGCTAATATAAGGAAATCCGAAAGCGACACACGATAGCGGATTAGATTATATTACAATGAATGCGTTCCCATGGGAATAGAATTGCGATCTAGCTTCAGTTCTTCTTACTGTATTTGGTTTGTGTGTCCGATTGCTAGCGATAGTTCAACAGATAGATAGATAGATAGACAGCGTCAACCATGGAATAAATTTCAATCTTGAGGATGGGTTCTTTTGTATGAGATGACCTTCTGAAATTAGGTTATGATATTCATATAGAATCAGATATTATCGATATTCATAGAGGAAGTAGTTACAAATAGAAGGGAAAATACAAATTTGAAGGTTATAAGAAACGTCAGATATCGTAAATGGAGTTGCAGAGGCTGTCTGGGGGCAAATACAAAAATAATAAAAATAAAAATAATAATATTAATAAAAATAATAATAATAATAACGATTACAAGAGCAAACACAATCATCAAATATTCAATTGTATTCTTTTTCAGGTTCATTCAATTCAGAAATCTAAATATTCATGATGTTGAAGATCCATCTTGTTTCCACTAATATGTATTATAAACTTAAAAAACACTTTTGAATGGAAATTGACTCACGTTATGTACTGTGTTATGTTATGTTATGTTATGTACTGTGTACTGTGGGTCGTCTGATGATGCTCTAGACAACAGAGCGAAACGGCCGTCACGCCATAACGTGAGTCAATTTCCATTCAAAAGTGTTTTTTAAGTTTATAATACTAAATATTCAAATTATAATAAATTTCCGTTTAAACTTCTGAATTTTTCACCATTTATTGCAGGATCTAGAATCTTCGAAATATAATAAATAGTAGTAATGTGAACAGTTGACATCATGCCCAAGAATAAGGGTAGGCTTGAACATAATCCATGTCCTCAATCACCATCGCAAAATTAAACACAGTCATCACACCTAACTTTTGATTCGATTCGCGTAGTCTATTAATTTCATGTCTGTTTTTTACTAAAGTTCACTCTGTATCACAGCAACAAGACTGTGCTTTCTATTTGCGAGATAGCTAATTGCTAAAATTTGATTTCAGATGATGAATGAGAAATGAGGTTATAAAACAATATAAATAAAATTTGTATATCATTATACAAATAAAACTGGTTATCATACCATATTAAAAATTGAAATACTAAAAATTATTTGTTTCTCTCAAACAAATTAATGATAACTGTATTATATATGAATAAGGCTCAACCAGATGAATAATGGGGCCCGAGGGCTATCTATGAATCTGATTCCAATTGCATAATATGATGAGGAAGCTTATTTTGAAAATCATATGTTCCTACAGAAGAAGGCCTAAGAGCCTTACTTTCCTTTTTAATATCCTTCAAATCTCGAAAAGACCTTACACATACATTTCATTGAACTTGGATCACGCGTTTAACCAAATAAATGCTTTTCAAACAGACATAGACAAATGCAAAACGATCGACTGGAAACAGAGACCTCTCTTCGTTCGGTCAATTATACAATTCTTCCTTATACATAATCTCCTCCTTTTCCGTTTTTCTTGACTATATTTTCTTTCTCTCAGTGAGATTTATAGAATTAGTAAAAACCTTATAATCCGAGAGCCATTCGCTTTTATGTGGTTATGGAATCCTGATTCAAATAAAACTGCCCTGGCTCTCTAATACTAGCTTTTTTGTGGTGGTCACCCACCTAACTAGATTGGCAATGCTCTTCTTTTGAAAATGACGATACCAGTATTCTCTCGTCGAATACATTGTGTCAAATTCGTATAATCGCCATAAAAAACTCTTCATGGTATGCTGAGAGTTGATAGCAGTATTGAATGTTGTTACAGAGCTGTCTAGTGGGATAGTTTGCGGTCTATTGAGGCATACTGTTCCGCCCCAAACAAACGTAAATCGCAGCTGACTGCTGCGTTATTCTAGCCGTAGATTAGCTTGGAAAACGGGCATCTGAAACCCTCTGAGCCAAAACGGTGACCAGTGCTGCAAAATTCCTGAAAATAATGGCATAGGTTGAACTGTAATACTGTAATCTGCTGTGGGATGAGAGCCAAATTATTTCGTCGCTTTGATTTATAGAAGGCACTATAGCAAATCCATTTATACATTATCCTAGAAAATGTAAATGAATAGTATTATCTTCTGTCATTAAAGCTCGTACAATTCAGCTTTATGTTCCATTTAAACTCTTAGTAATGATTCTATAAAAGGTTCTTCCAGACAACAGATGACTTTAGTTCTGGGACAATCATTTAATTTAATATTATCCTATACAAAAGAAATAATATACAATTTTCCTCTCAATAATTCAGCAAGAATTATTGTTGAATTCTGATAAAATTTGTTTGATAGGCGTCACTGAAAATCAATAGAGATGGATGGACTAAATGTATCATACATGATATTGTGATTACATCACTTGTATTGCTGATTGATAATGTGAATTAATTACAAAATGATACTGCAGGCACCGCATAGTTTTTTTTTTTTTTTTTTGATGAAGCCCACATAGGTCTGAGACCTGTGCGTGGATAATGAGTTGGATGATGGTGATTCATGAGTTGGACCTACAGTTTTAGGTGGGTTCCGAACCACCGGGAAATGAGTTTACCAAATTACAATGCATAAATACAAATGCTCATAGTTTATTTATTTGAGTATTCGTAAAAATGAGCTGTTTTATTGTGTTTCAGGTGAGTGAGTGGTGTAGCAGTTTACAAAAGTGAGTTGAGAACTTCATGCTCTAGTCTTTTTTATATGATAAATTGTTACAGATAAAACAGAAATTTGCATTTCATGTTGATATTGATTTATCTTCTCTTTTTTCTAGAGGTTGAATGCTCTTTATTACAGTGTGATGGATGTGGAAATACTTGAGCTCAGTCATGAATCATGAATGATGTCAGTCTCAGTCATGAATTGAGAGCCGTAAAACTAGCATCAAGAGATTTAGAATTATTGGCTGTGATTGTTTTCAGCATTGCATTTGGCGATGTGCCTGGCAGCACGAAACATGCATAAACATTCTTCCTCATTGAAAAAGAGGAAGATGTAAACTTGAACCAACACATTCTTACCAAATTTATTTGGTCTATTTAAACTTTTTCTAGGTTCAAGTCCTTTTTCTTAACAGAAAAATCAATGAACTTCATCGTATTAGGACTGCTACATAAGAATGAATGGAGGCAAACAATATATGGAAATTATTCGTAAAATGAATTCCGCTATGGATTTCTATATAGATAAAAATCTTAGTTTTCAACAAGGTATTCTCATTCACACTCAATATCGTCATTACGGTACGGTTACTGTACAAATACATTGTGTAATTGGAGTAGCTTTCTCAACTGTAAGCTAGTAATGCAGGCATTGAGTATTACATTCAGTAACTCAGGAAGTAACTATAACCTAAACGTTTTAATTTTACAATATCCTTTGAAAATATATTTTTGGTCATGTTGAAACTATGGTAATGAGTATAAACTAATGAGGATTTTTGGCTTGAAAATGTCAAAATTCCAAATTACATCATTTTTTTCGGTGTGTGATAGTGCTTAGTTTGAAAAGAAAAAAATTATGTTCGGCAAAAGACTTGTGATTGTGAATAAGTATTGTGCTTCAAGCCTTCAAGGTGAAGTTTCAAGAGAAACAGCGATCTAACCTAAGATTTTGATCATATTTTAAAGTTTTGTGAAATGCAGTTTTGGGCAATAGCCTGTTGTATTCACATTGACTGTATTTTAGTTAAATAAATGAATAAATAAATAAATTAATTAATTAATGAATAAATGAATGAATAAATAAATGAATAAATGAATAAATGCATAAATTAATAAATGAATAAATGAATGAATGAATGAATGAATGAATAAATGAATAAATAAATGAATAAATGAATAAATGAATGAATAAATGAATAAATGAATAAATGAATAAATGGATAAATGAATAAATGAATAAATAAATAAATAAATAAATAAATGAATAAATGAATAAATGAATAAATGAATAAATGAATAAATGAATAAATGAATAAATGAATAAATGAATAAATGAATAAATGAATAAATGAATAAATGAATGAATGAATAAATGAAATTAATTATTTCTGAGACATTTATTTCTGAGAATATCCATAACAATGCATACTATGTACTCGTATAACAATTTTATTTGTTTTCTGGAGGATGAAGCCCACATTGGTCTGAGACCTGTGCGTGGGTAATGAGTTGAATGATTGTGATTGATGAGCTGGACCTACAGTTTTAGGTGGGTTCCGAACCACCAGTAAGTGATTTTACAGCAGAGATCAGTGTTTTTTTTTCTGGCCAATCTAATCGGTCACCCTTACAAAGAGTGCCTAGGAGAACGCAGCTTATCTCTATCTGATTGAACAGATACCTGCTACGGCTCACGGCTATCACTTCCCTAATTGTATATTATAACAATATTGTTGTAATACAGCATATTTGCGAATCGTTACAAGTAAACAATGCAATGAAACGTGAAAAATAAACATAGATTAGAACATAGACTTCAAAACATGGACCAAACATAAAAGTGAATGAAATTAAACAAATCTTTATTAGACGGAGTTTCGACTGAATTATTCTCCATCACTCAACCTTATTTCTCTTTAGCTCTATTCTACAGTAGCGTTCACCGTCTAAGTTTCAATAAGATGAATATGTTGTACAATGATAATTAGGCTACACCAAGCATTATAATTTATTATTTTTTATTCAATACAATATTGTGTGTATTTCACTGGCGGAAAACTTTGCATGGTAATTTCAACTCGCACGAAAACGTTCCACTCAGAACTATCCACGGTGAAGTTAGCTAGTGATCACATGGAAATAACAAAACTTAGATTCGTGTGCTGCAACGCTGCAACTATCCTACAAGTGTTAAGTTGAAACTGCATTCGAGTACACGTTGAAGCATGCTTCTGCTGAATTGCGTTTCAAGCGAGCTGCCCAACTTTGGAACGGAATAACAACTTTTGAATGTCATGAAAGTTTAAGTTGAACGTGTCCGGCAAGAGGCGTCTGTGTTTAAACTGAGAGGACAGCGGACTTCCGTCGTATTTGCGGATGCCTTAATGGAGACGTGCCGTCAAAAAGGGACAGAAACGGGATGATGAAAAGGAGTGGGAAGAAGGGAAAGAAACAGAACGTTGTTGGGAGGCACAGCAGAAATTTCCGACGCTGATGCCTTTTTTGGCGGCGCTGTGTACTGAAAACGTGCAGCCATCTGACCATCTGTTTGTTTGGCTTCAATTTATTTTCTGCTCCCAGCAACGTGACTGAGAAAGACCAAAACCAGCTTCACGTGCACTCCTAACTGACATTGGACAGTTTTTGCACCCAAATTATTCAAGTTCGAGCATTCTGATAAATGGTAGGGAAAAGTCAAATGGTTCATAATTGATTCGGTCTAACTATCATTTTGAAATATTTCAGTTGTCTATTAATAAAGTAATAATAATGAAAGATGAATCATGATGTTTGTAATGGTATGTAACAATGGTAATTAATAATTATTAGTGCCGTTGTTATAGTATTGCAAAAAGATGACAAAAATTTAATCTCGCCCGCAAAACTCCCCTAATTTTAATGTTATTCCATAAGATTTTGCAAAATGTATTTCGTTCAGTGGAAAATTTTACGAAAAAGGGTCGTATTTTATAATGAAGATTTCCAACTCTCGTCTTCATCTATTTGATCAATTATTGAGAACCAATGTTGCAAAGAATGGTGAGCGGCTGTGACTAACTCCGAATGGAATAGAGTTCGAATAGAAATCCTCTACTCCAAGGGTTCTCAAACTGTGGTACGCGTACCATTTGGGGGTACGCGAAAATTTTCAGGGAGTACGCGGGTCAAGTTAATGAAAAATTAAACCATTTTTATTTCTTCCCGTTTCGTAATCACGCATTGTTATAATTCAATAGTGGAATCTAATTTAATACTTGCGTGGTCATTGAAGACCAGTATAAGAGAATACTTCCCACCCACAGACAAAAAGTTGTACTGTATCAGTGACCCCTTTTCGTTTGATGTTATTGAAACTTTGGGCAGCCAGACAAAATACCAAAAAGAAAAACTGATTGAACTATCATTTGATCCGACAAAAACATATTTGAGTGCTACATTGTTAGATTTTTGGATCGGTGCTGGAATGGAGTAACAAAAACTTTAAAATGCTGCTATAATAAAGATTCTTATTGGGGTTTCAACTACATACCTATGAGAAAAAGGGTTTTCTGAAAAGTAAGTACAGAAACAAGCATAATGTTGAGGACGATTGACGATTTAAGGTTGTAATTTTCAAAACTTGAGCCGAACATTGAGAAACTAAGTAAAAAGAAGCAAGCTCAACCTTACAAGGTCTATAACAAGGGGGTACGCAACATTTTAGTTTTAATTAATTAAGGGGTACAGTCTTAGAAAAAGATTGAGAACCCCTGCGGTCTACTCGAATACTTAGGCTATTTTTCAGCCTATTATTGACTTTTGGAAACACAACTGGAAAGATAAACAAAATATGTGTATTCTCGTTAATAACATTTAGCCTATCAAAACATGTTATTATTATTATTATACTTTTTTATGATGATGATTATTATTATTATTATTTTCTTATTAATATTATTTTGCCACATGAAACCGTATTATGATGAGCAAAGCTCTAGCAGTGTATGACACTGACACGTCAATGTAATTTCAGTTACATAGTTATTAGGCTATGCAGGTACAGTCGTCAACTTACTATAAAAAATGAAGGAACTTTTTTTAATTATTCTATTTTTAGTACTGAACATGGACCATTGCGCGTATCACGTCATGGCCCGATACAAGCACAACAAAGCCATAAAAATCAAGGTTCAAACCATACGCCAGCGCACAAGCTCTTGGCTTATGCTAGAGTGTAGTATACAGATTTATGATAATTTTTATTTAAATTATATATTTTTCTGTACATTAATACAGGTTCTGTGTACCTAATAAATATAAAATGTTGAATATTTTTGTATTGTACACTAGAAATAAGTTGTTTAATAATATGTGATAGAAAAAATCGTTTGTTTTTTCTGTATAAAATGAAAATTATAGTACGATAGGAGAATGTTATCATGAGACCCTTGATTACGTGGTACGGTAGTCAATTAAGAGACTCATCAATCAACTTAATTCAACGCTACGTAACAGCGTCAAAAATAATAACCCATCCAATTTGGATCAGAATTTGACGTTGCTGGACTTTGAACATCATTTATTCTAAAATAACTGAACTGAGCTGATTTAAAAACAAGCATAAAGTATTTTAATTATGTTCCAATTCTACATAATTATAGTCAAATCAAAGTTTAAGATTACTTCTGTGATCTTGACTGAGAGTGATTGAATGACTAGTGAAGCGTATGTAAAGAATAATACTGAATGCTACTGAATATTAAGATACAGTACTAATAGTTATTCATATCATGTTTATAATATAGGTATTGTTTTATATGTTTTATGTTGTATTGGACTTGTAAAGTATTTATTCTACATTATTTGTATTATGCTGCATTTAATATCACATATTCTCCAATACAAAAAAATATATCCCATTCATTGAAATCTGCAATCTATAAAGAAGTAGGATGTATAACATATATTCAATGCAAATTCTTTGATAACTTGTTCATTTTGATTCATGTAAACTTCCAAATAGTTAATTATTAGCACATAGCACTTCCAGCTTCCAGTGCATTAACTAAAAAAGAATTTCAAATTTCTTTTAAAACATTTCATTCATTGTAGTTTTCAATATAGTACTGACAGCTATTATTTATAATATTTTTATAATATACGTATTTTTTCTATATTTTCTTAATTATTTTTTAATTGAGAATGATGTGCTGTGGTGATTTAAATGTGAAGGTCATTTTTCCCCAAGACAGAGAGAGAAAGACTAAACAGACAAAGAGAGTAATACTGATTACTCTGTAGCATAATCTATCACTCATGTGACAGGCATCTCCTTAATGGCTGAGTTGAAATAGATTAGGTGTAGGGGAATGGGGGCTTTCACTGATGTTAATATTGGTCATACTTTGGTGGGATAGTGTGTTATGAGATATTGTTTATTTAATGGCTGATTATTTTCTTACATTTTTACATTGATTTTTACATTTATTTTCTCACATTTTTTCTTTCTAGACTTCTTCAGTCATCTTCTTGAGCTAATTTCCAATTCCAATTAGGAGATTAAAAAAAGAGGTCATACATGGATTGTTACTGATCATTACATCACATAATGCATAGTATTTTAGCACATCATGAAATTCCGGATTTTATCTCAAGTTGAACCTTGTTCCTTTCCTATTCTGAATTGTTATATTCAAACCCAATTTATTGTGAGAAAAATGTTAAATTCTAACGTAATTCAATTATGATGAAATACATCATAAATACTTCAACGCAAAATACGCAAGATAATTCGTATTACCTTGAATATCATTACTTTATTAAAAACCAGATGCAGTACCATATATTAATAATTACGACAATTTATAAAACTATTGTTGAAAAATGTAATAAGAACAGTTTTATCTTTGGAATTAATATTGTATACAATGCGCAATATTCTTAATAGCCTAAGCCTTTGCTGTGTTGTGTTGTCTACAACAATCGCATCATTATTGTGATATTCTATTCTAAAATTCTAACAGCAATTTACTAAGAGAGTATTAAATTTTAGTAAGTATGAAACTGAATAAGAGTTGGTGATAATTAACGTGGTGTAGTGGCGAAGGTGATATTGTGGAAGGTATCCTTAATGAATAATAAGACGAAATTGTCACAACCACATTTATTAGAATTTTGAGAAACTAGTATCGGTTGTTACACCATTATCAATCTCAATCAAACCTTATTTTGAGAAACTAGTTTCGGTTGTTACACCATTATCAATCTCAACCAAACTAAGTCTGATTGAGATTGATAATGGTTTAACAACCGAAACTAGTTTCACAAAGTTCTAATAAAAGTGGTAGTGACAATTTCGTCTTATTATTCATTAAGAGGCTAAGCATATCAATCTGATTCAATGCAATTCATTTTACTTCATACATAAAAAACCAAAATAGCATTCAAAACACATTTTGTTGAACTAGGGTTACAAAGATAAAACACAAATTCACCATACGTTGTCCACCAGAAATACATGAAATAAATTCATAATACCGTATATTCCCAGCATACGCTCGTCCTCTGGCAACCATCTTTCAGTTTCAGCAGCAAACATAAAAACATAAAATAATAAACAATTACTATTTCAGCCAGTTTTATACGTCATAGAAACTTAGGACACAAAAAGTCAGAGGTTTCATTGAACTGCATTACAAGATGGACATTGAAGATCATATTCTTCCCTGATCATCTGTGAATTGGCATTTAAAAGCGATTTTTCTCTTGATTTCCAAAAGAGAATAGAATCTGTAGAGTCATTCAGCCTACAATAAGAGAGTGAGATGGTTGAGTGTGGGAGAGACAGACACGATAATAATCCCCTAAAATATAATTGTCTAATAAAGCTACGTTTTCTGAGTGATTCAAAATAATGAATTCAAAGCAAGATATAACCCGATAGACAATTCGTTCGAAGTGAGATCTCCAATTAGTGCTTGAGCAAAAGCAGCCGTCGCGTAAACACTGAGGAATTGGTTGAAGCGATTAGGTACAATTTTGAAAACGGTAAAATTATATAGAGCCTGCACTGAAAAAAGAATGTCCCTGTTTTTTCTCTATATTCTGGTCGATCCAACTTTTCCCAAAAGTAACAATTATTTTTCAAGGCGGTCGTTAACTTCTTTGTTCGCTGTGCTATAAGTGACGTTCCGTTTTAAACGCTGTAAAAAGAAGAACATCCAAATTCTGGAAGTCGAATAGTACTTCCAAATGCGTGCAGTCAAAGCCTTCATTCGTGCCCTATAATGGAGTTTGATGAATACCGGGGCTCGTTAGAGTCTATTCGAAATGCCAAAAAGAGAGACGCGCATAGGCTTGAAGAGCATGAGCCAGAAGAGAAAAAGAGTATGGGGAGGAGTGGAAGTAATTGCAACAATTTATTGCGGATACCGGTTATTACCAGCAATAAAAGGAGGCCTCGTCCTTTCAGAGACATTTCCTCTTCCTCCCCTAACGACAGGATAGCAGCGACCAGAGATTAATAGCCAGCAAACATTCGTGAAAGCCTCAGGTTCGATATCTTGGTGGCGACCTGTCCACGTCCGGAAACCAAAGCAGACAGACATCTAGCTGCAGCACTGCAACTAAATGAAAAGAAGAGCTTGCGTGTCTTCTTATTTTGTGGCTGGAAATACGGCACTGTATTTCCATTAAAATGCAACTTATTTTTCACGTTTATGGAGAAGTCTATTAGGGTAAGAGGGCAAGAGGCTAGAGGCATGAATAGAATGATAAATAACTTGTCGCTGTTTTTACAATGGATACACACACAATAAACGGTGAGCAGTAGTTTTGGATAACAATCATCTTTGAAAGCAAATTGTACACTAAGTATAAGATCTATTAATTATAGAGGGTATCCTAAAGCTGAATGATCCAAGTTTCTGAGTCTGTGTAGCAACAAAGCTATCGAATCTCAGACTATTTTAGAATATTGTTTGTTTATTTTTGAAGTGTGCAACTCTCTCACTCAATTGAATTTCTCGAGGTTTCTTCAGACTTCCTGAACAATCGAGGTCTATATTCTGTGACCTTCCAAGCATTCTTGAAGCATCGAGAAGCCGCCAATTCTTGGAATTATACAACGATAACAGCTATATAAAGAAGTCCACGTGAACAAGCTAGTTAGTTTACAAACCCGTGTGTCAGATTGTGTTACAGATCTCGTGTCAGTGGAGTGAACAATGCTCGATTCCAGTGCATAGTGCAGAGACTAGTGTTTACTGTTTGTGCAGCTTACTAATAGTTTAAAGACGTTGTGTTAAGTGATACTATTTGGGACTATCAAATAACGAATTGGACTGTGTTTTGTAAGTGATTAGTTGCTCTTTTTTATCATTTCTTTCTACATTATTGTACAGTTTATTGGACTCTTGTTTCTTTTGTTATTGATCAGCCTGTAATTAATTATTCATTAATTCTTGTAAATAATTACTGAAAAAGAGTATTAGCTTGTCATTTGTTGATCTGTCTTTCTTTATTAATTGAACTTAAAATTAGTGTGTGTAAATAGACTAATTTGTGTAAATAAAGTGCATGTGTGAACTTTAGTGTTGCCAGCCTTATTTTTGCCATTAGAACCCGTAAAAGTATTATATGATTTCTTCCGCCTTGTGCGCTGAAAAGACCTTTCAGTAATGTTGAAATTAAATTTGCTCGATTACAGTCTGTTACGCTCAATCAGAACAAAATAGACTGGGTGCTGTATTCAGCTCCACTCTGCGCCGTGTAGCCCACGTTTGAACGGTTCTCGGCTAATCGAGCGTTTTGCCAGCTGCTCAATAATGAAGCAGACGCGTAGAAACAGTGTTGCCATGTTCTGTTGACGAAATCTGTTCGGCACGCAGTTCAACTCAATTGACAAAGCAGCTCAACCGGATACTAACAGCTATGGAGACATTTCGTATAGATATATGAAGTATCTAATAAATAAACGTCCAGATGCCAGTGGCGTAGCCAGGGGGGGCCCATGGGGCCCGGGCCCCCCTCGAAATTTCACTAATAAAAAATTCTCAAATAACTAATAGATAAGGACTTATCAAAGCCGAAGGGTTCTATCTGTTTTGTTGTATTATAACGAACAGATTACAGAAACCCTGTTTTTGTAATGGAATATAGCTACAGTTATAGTCGGATTAATGCATTTTTCAAATTTTTCCTTAATATTTACTCATATAGAAACTTGTTAGGTGCTCAAATGGATAATTTTGATTTAAAATGAGCTACGAAATCGAATAAAACATGTTAGAAAACTATGACTACCATAATTGTTCATTTATTACATTAAATAAAATGAAATTTTCAAGTTTGAAGTGGATTAACTTTGTTAATTATTGATAAATCACCTTTTAGAATAAACTCATCTTGTAGAAAATTTAGTTTTGAAGTTAAAATTCAGTATAACCCACTAGCCTGTACGCACCCAAAGTTCATAAAATTGAGATTTTATAAATGAAAACACACAAATAAATGCAAGTTCTATGCAAGCGTGTAAAATCAGTGTGCTATGATAAAAAAAATTCCGATTTCATGAACTATGGGTTGGGTGCGTTTTAGGCTAATGATATAAATTATATGAAACTTATAATAATTAGTATTAATTTTGAGATTCAGTACATAATTCAAGTATGATTAGTTCCAATTCAAGGGTTTTGACTCAAAATAGTCACAGATATCGGTATATCAAACTTTATCATTTCAAACCTGGCCACCTAGGTTCTTGGGCAGTAATTTTTCAAAACTTTCTTTTGAACTTTAGAGCCTAACAAGTTGTCTAGATTAGCTTTTCACACCACTAAATTTAAAAAAAATCCGGACCCTCCTATAACCCAGACCCCCCCTTGGTGAGCCCCCCCCCCCCCGAAAATCCGAAAATTGATCCTGGCTAAGCCACTGCCCACACCCCCCCCCTTGGGGAGCCCCCCCAGAAATCCAATCCTGGCTACGCCACTGCCAGATGCTGTACTCTGTCGACTTAATTCTAGCGCTGAAGGACAGGAACAAGAGAGAAATGAGTATGAAACGAAAAATAAACAAGAGGGAGAAGTAAAAACAGAAGAGGGAGAGGAAAGAAGATAATTTACTATTCTGTAGTGCAGTCCTTGCTGACATATGGGATAGTAGGATGGGGTGGAACAAGTTATGCACACATTGACCCGCTTATAAAAGTGCAGAAACTAATAATGAAGGTCATAATTAAAAAACCATTGCGTTATCCATCAGATCAACTTTTCAGCGAATTTGGTGTGATGGATGCAAGACAGATATATTCTAAAGAAATAAACTACAGAATACACAAAAACACAGCACATTTTCAACACAGGAACCACAGTCACAGCACAAGAAATAGGCACCTTCTTGTTGCAAATTTGGCCAAAGACATTTCAATCACTTAGCACCAAAACTTTACAATCTGCTTCCAAGAGACATACAGGAAATACCACACAGCAAGGAATTCAAAATCAAAGTACATCACTGGATAATAAACATAGGAAGAAAAACCATATAAACCATAATTTCGAACAATAAATGAGCTCACTAACCTGATATTAAAACACTGAATCCTGAACAATTTAAATTGCAAACGTGCTCTAGAACATGGCATGCCATAGTAGAGTAGGTTAATTTCCACGCAAAAAATGTTTATAAAAATGTAATCTTTGGTAGTTTTAGTCATGTAGTCTCATATGTATATGTATTTGTGATTTTTAAATGGAAATAGAATATTTATTTATTTATTTAATTACCTGTCAGTAAATCATAATCGTTTTGAATGGGCTGTATCAATCTGCGCCATATTATATTATAGAGGCTCATATACTATGTTTAATATTCCCTCCAGAAGTCACCTTAGGCTCCAATAACAAGCAAATTTGTGTCGCTTGTAACCGAAATCTCACTATACTACAACACAGTCATATTGTGAGGCTTTGCTGTAACCTGTAACCCTGTACACAGTCAAGCTACGTCGTACAAGCCGCCTAAACACTAACACACCGTGTCCGTGTCCGTGACGTACGTAGACTTTGTTCTCGGAAATCTCATTTTACACAGTTTGCATCACTATTACACACTATAATACCTCATTATAATAAAGAAAATCACATAATACAGAAAGCCAGTCATGTTTATTATGAATAGCTACCGAGTTTCGGCTCGATCTGACGTCATAAATGCCATAAATAGTATTTCATTACAAATTTTATTGTGTGAGCATTCAAATCAGATCAAATATCACTGAAATTTTTAAAGCGAGCAACGAAAATAAACTAGAAATCGAAACAAATTCTAAACAACATATGACAATACAAGAGGGTTGTACTCTTCAGCTTTTTTATCCGGTGCTTCCTGGTCCAAGTTATGATCCCTCAAAAAAAAAAAGATTAGTGAAAAGAAACCTTTTTGCTGCATAAGTCGACTTTAGTCGATCCAGCGTCTATGCCTTTCCCTGCGTTAACTGAATTTGCCTGATTGCTAAGATTTGACATTTAGCAGCAAACAATTTTTTTCTCAATAAATTTAATTTTATTGGTATATTGTTGTGTAAGTATGTTTTGCAGTACGTTATGTGTGGATTTCATTGAAAATAAAAAACTGTGGATTTTATAGCCTTTTTTGGGTCAGTTCTAGTGAAAACCTTCCAATTACCTAAACAAAAAATATAAAAATACTACTTTCTAGGCTTATGTTATTGGGTTAGTATAATTCTGATAGTTTGTATAGACGTATATATATATATAGTTAGTATATATAGTATAATATGCATGCATATAAAAAGATTAAAACCCCACCAATTAGATCATGTTTTCATATGCATAAAATTTAGGAATCCTTGTAGGGTCATTACCACACACTATTCACTATAGTCGAGCCAATTTTGCAAGTTCATATTTCACCGATTTATAGGCCTGGAGAAAGTTCCAAATCTGATTCAGAATCATTTAGGTAATCCCTATTTAGGTAATCAGTTATACCACCATCACTAATGCTGGCCATTTTAGGTTAGAACAAACAGCTCTACCAAACAGAATTACTAACACTAACACAACTTGGAATTTATTTACTCACTTGACACTAGAATACATTATAGAATTATATACACTTTTATAAATTCAACTAACCGATAAGATAAACTCCGAATTAACTTAAATATTCAGCACTCAGCAGTAACAATTAGAATAACACGACGCGCCGCAATACAGAAACAGAACAGTAAACAGAGCCACGTGATGGCGTGTTGCCTAGACGTTGCCACAGGCTGCAGCACCATACAGTCGATAGAGAAGTTGACTTTTTGTTCACATGGGACTTCAGTCGATATGCCAAGACAAAGGAGAAGTTTTTCTGTTGCCATGGACTGAAGTCGATTAACCGCAGCGAAAAGCCCCAGATCGACCAAAGTCGACTTACGCAGCAAAACAACTGACCATATTTTAATTACGCAGCGAAAAGGTTAATGACATTCCTTCAATTCAATTCCAACCAATAAGTAATAAGAGATTTGTAACATAAGAATGGAGGGATTGGTTTTCTTTAACATGCAATCCGAAAAAGAGAGTTGAATGTCGAAATGTTCAGTGCTTTGGTGCTATCATTTCAGTTTGTGCGTTAACTATCGTTTCATACTGAAGAATATGAATTAATGAATAAAAAGATAGAAAGAAGAGATTATATCAATAGGGTGTTCATCTGTTACCAATCCATCAACCTCGTTCATGCATTATAGTTTGTTGGTGCTTTCCATTACCATCTTTTTTTGATAGTAACTAATACTGACCAGTACTGTAGTACTGGTCAATACTGTACAGTACTGTACTTTACTGTTTACAGTAAAGGCTAATATGATGACAGTGAAAAACTACTAGTCTCTGGTCTATTTCATTTTGAAAAGTTGACGGAGGATTATTGCATTTGTCGGAAAAGGTTAAATTTATATAATTTTAACCAAATCAACAATGATCTATGATTCCAATCAAGATCAACCAATAGTTCTTATCTATTCACAAGATCAACCAATGAATTCAATGAGCACTAGTTTTGAAATTTGTAGATCTTGTGAAATTCAGTTTAATTGATAATCAATATAATCCGCGGCTCTGGTAGCGCAGTTGTTTGGAGCGTGTCTGCGATTAGATAAGACTACTTGACTCAACACTGGTTGGCTTCGTTTCCTGCAGCTTTGAGTTTGAATCTCATTCAGCCACGTATGTCTCTCATCATTCACCTCATTGCCCACGCAGAAGTCTCAAGACTGATGTGGGTATCATCTGCAATGAAAAAAATTGTTAGTAGGCTACCTTAAGGCGGGTTACACACATATGCATCTCGCACGGTGCGACTAGCATTTTGAGATGCACTGTGCGAGATGCATGCAGGCTGCATGGTCGTGGCACGTGCTAGTAGCAAGATGAGAGAGGTGGGTACTTCTTGGCGTTCAGTTCATTGGAAAATGTCGTCGTCGGCATCGGATGATGACTTGGAAATGTGTTCTGCGCATGCCCCAACACAAGATGCACGCTGCATGCCACGCCAAAAGACCGACCGATCGGTTCCTAGTGGCGCTGCACGCTGCATGCGAGATGCATGATGCCAGTAGCACCGTGCCAGTCGCATAAGTGTGTAAGCTCCACGTAATTAACAAAGGTTGGTCTTCAAGCTGCATGCTAGTAGCAAGAAAAATGCCAGTCGCACCGTGCGAGATGCATATGTGTGTAACCCGCCTAAGAGAAACATGCTACATTTTAATTACTCAGCATTGTATTATGGTAGAGTTCTCATTTTATAGTGGTAGACAGTTTCTACTCCGATTCATATTGCTTACTTTGTAGGAGCTTGTATTAGATATGGGGCACTCAATAAACTTGTTACAAAGTTTTTATTAAATAGTAACAAAGTAACAGGGGATGAATATGCGAATTATTAAAATTACAAGATTTCAAATAGGTCAAACAAGGTTTTGCTTTCTTAGAAGAATTCAAGAAGGAAGATTCAAACAGAAAAAATGTCGTGTTCTCAAATCTAGCGGAATTTTCTCTCCTTCATCAAATCTGAATATTTTTAGACAATTTTACGGCTGTATAAGATTACGATGACTTTCGATAATTACATCACCATCAAAGTTTATTTTCCGTTAATCATTTTTTGACAGCATAAATCTTAATTGGATTTTTCCGTAGCAATTAAATTTATTGTAACAGGCGACGTTTCTATCTCCATCAACCGGTGTAACGAGTCTTTTCTCATTGATGACGTCAGAAAGCGGGAAGAGGCCTGTCAAAAACTGGGTCCGGAACTGTCAATTAGAACGTCATACTCAAACTATGATGGTGGGCGGAGAGAGAAAGATGAAGAGAGAGAGAGAGAGAGAGAGAGAGAGAGTGAGTGAGAGTGATCGTGAGAAATAGATAGATATAATAATGAAGAGAAGAAGAGATTGAGAGAGTTAAGAGTCTCACGCTCTCTCTCACACTCGTTCTCTCTCTTATCACTTACTGTCTGCGTCATTCTTTTATCTCTTTCTCATTCGCGTCCTGACCGGGCGGAGTCTCCACCCAGCCACTGTGTCGCCCTCATAGTGATCAAGCCGAATTGTAGTGATAACGACGTCCTGTGTGCTCTATGAATCCTCTTATCGTTCCCTTTATCACTTCTGTAAACATCCCTTCCCCTCAGCGCGATTTTACTTCCGGTTTAACACTCCCACAATCCTGGTTGGCACTAGCAGGCGCTATTACCCTCTACAACTTACAAACTCAAACTCAATCATACCCAAAAAACTTCATTCTATCTTTTTCTACCAAATACTCAAATGTACTCAAAGAATGTTGGTGAATGAAAATGGAAATAGTAGAGAGTTTGGCCGAGACTACGTTAACGATAACGCTAATGCTAACCACAATACTCTATGCAACTGCCTGCTGTAAATGCGAGATGCTATGGAGCAGGCAGATGCATAGAGTGTTATCGTTGACGCAGTTTTGGCCCAAACTCTCTAGTAATTAAATTGGAACTTGAAAAAATCTATGAAAAGTAATACGAAGTAGTAATGAAAAAATATGTTAATATATTATCTTACAGTCATATTATTGCATAAAATGTCTTAACACAATTCGTATTGAACTTGAATGAAATCAATTGGTTTATTGAATGATACGTACTACAATTTGAAATGAATATATATATTTATCATCTGCGAATATAAATGTCTTGTTGTGCGTATGTGTAACGAAAAATACCGTGGAAAACATTTAAACGATAAATAATTATGTACATGATTAATCACAAAACATAAGTTATTCTTCGATTATTCCCATTTCCGACGTTCTGACCGCGAGTTGTAGATAGACATTCCAACACTGGTTTCTTTCCCAAATCATCTCATTTTTATTTAATACTTTTGAGTGAATGTTAGTGTTTAATATTATAAATATTCATTCCAATATAATCACTGAACTTGTTAGAATAGAATATTTAAACGCTTCTTTGAGGTGTGTTTGCTAGTAGCACATGAAATAGGGCTGAGACAGAACTTGCTTTACAGAAAATCACCGAGATCTCCTCTATCCTATGCACCCAATTTTCAATGATAAGCGGTCTGTCCTGGATCGTGTGGTTATATCGCTTTGATCGTGTGGTTATAAAATTCCTGACCAAGCTAGTTGAGGCTGATGACAGAGTGGGATTGTGTATGTGTGAGTGTGGGGGGGGGGGAAGGTTTTGTAGTGGCTGATAGATAAGAGGAGTACATTGTCACGCAAGGCAATAGACTGCTAAGATACGAGGATAATGTGGACCGGAGCTTCGGATCACGGCGGCTGAGAGCTTAGTGCAAGAGCTCTCCAAACGTGCCACTCCTCTTCGCTCCTTGCAAGCTTCAAGTCTCGTTCTCATCCATTGCTTTATTCTCATCTCCATTTCTCCCATATTCTAATCTGGTTACTAAACCAAATCATCTAATTTTTATTCAATACCTTTGAGTAAATGTTAGTGTTTAACATGATAAATGTTTGACAGCATATATAGGATGATGCAATCTAAGCATTATGTAACTGTTAAATTGTAATATACATTTAGCTCATGTGGAAAGAAATGCTATTTTAAATAGATGTATAGGGAGGAAAGCAATCGCAGCCAAACCCAATCTCCGTTTGCGTAGACTTCCTATTCCATTCCAACACCATATGAGACAGACATGAACTATTTTGAAACTATTTGAACTATTTTAAATTCAAACTTCTTACCAATTTTAATGACTGTCAACCTAACAGCTCAAATTCCAATTTATATGGACTAATCTTGTTTATTAATTTCGTTATAATCTGTCAAAATTCTCTTAAAATAATGATGAGATATTAATCAATTATTGAATTCGCTGTTTCAATTGGCGGAGCCCTTTTGCCATCGCTATTTATGAATTTATCTTTTGACATTTTATGCAGCAGAGGCGTCTTCTCTATTAGTTGTCAGGTTATCCATCAAGAGATTTTCATCGCAACAGCTTGCAATGTGGTGGGTGAGTTTTAATTAAAGATTGAACTCGGTTTTGAAGCTTTTATAGGACAGGAGGTTGTAACTTATAAGAATGTTTCTATTATTAAAATAAGCAGTAATAGTGAAATACAGTGTAATATTGTTTGAAATCACAATTTCTTGCTAAATTATCACTATAAAAGTAGCATTTTTTTCAAAATGTTAAACTACATCAAAAGTTGTTTATAAGTAGGCTTTATAAATAAACTAACAATATAAGAAAAGTGTTGTTTTAAGTTCTTGAGCAACAACAGTTGCTGAATTAAATTAATGGTTTATTAAGCTTCCACGTTACCCAATCTATAGATTCTTGCTTGAATGAATACTTGTATGGAACTTCTTATTCTCAGCCTTGAATCTCGTTTTTAACATAGAAAATCCCAAAATTTTCGCGTCACGTGGATTAAAATGAATGGATTTAAGGTTTTCTGGATTCTAGACATGTTATCTTAAAATACGATTTTAGAAATATTATTTATCAATTTTTTCCGGGAACTCCTTACCCTGCGTTGGGGGTATTACATACCCCTGACACCCCCCCACCCGGCATTGTCTCAAGTTCACCGTTAACCCTCCTCATTTTCAAAATTCTGGTTACGCTACTGGATTTCTACTTCATTAATTATTAACCTCACCGCTCCCCACTGCTCTTTTGAAATCTAATAGAGTTCAAAAATACGTAAAAGCTGCAGTTCATCATAGAATAATCAAATTTTAAAATCACTGCGTTCGAAACCGGAGGAAATCGCCGCAAATGAGAACCTGCAGTTTCTTTTACAGTATGTTACTTCATTGTCAAGATCAAGCTTCAAACTCTTGTGAAGTTCAAGCACAATTCATGTGGAATTTCAGTCAATGCTAATTCAACACTCCGGTACAAATTTTGGGCTACAATAACGCTGCATATGAAAGCAAATAAAGTCCTTTAAACTATGCTTGGCCATTGCCACATGTGAAGAGATTTTATGACGACAAAATATTTTTACTACTCAGTCGACGAAGTATTTTTAGTTGAATGTCAAGAACGAAAACTGAGACATGGAGCCGAAAAGATCGAAAGATTAAAGATGTACATTCATTTCTTAAGCCTTTCAAGGTTTAGGCGCTGAGGATTCATCCGCTTTACTTGATACCGTTGGAGTCTAGGAAAACGTAAGTGCTTGAAAACGTTATTCATGTCTACGTATCTCAGTATGATAAACACTGTGGTTGTCTCGGAGTTGTGAGTCTGGAGAAACTTAGCGAATGCCTAAAACGAGCTTCGCTCCCGTTGATTCACGAGAAGGCGTTCGATCATGTATTCAGAAGTAGTTTACGGTGTGCGGTGGCCCTATTATGACGTATTTGGTGGTCAGTGTGTACGGGCCTTTAGTATATAGGAATGGGACAGGCGTAGTCGAGTGGCCACGCCAGGATTTAAAGGCTTTTCGTAATGCCTTTCTGTGGTATCGCATTAATTCAACGCATTATAGCTGCGGTTATGTCCGCATTATAGTGAAGGAGAGAGACATAGAGTGATGGGGAGAGAGAGAATGAAAGAGGGTGACCGAGAGAGAGAGAGAGAGAGAGAGAGAGAGAGAGTGAGTGATATCGCGCTCTGCATGCTCACACCATAATCCTTCCCTGTTCTCCATCATCCTATTTTATTACCTGTCACTGTACGCTGCTGTTCTCAATACCTCTCTATCTATTTGTGTATGTTCTCTCAATTTTCTTCTAGATAGCCATAGCTCTCAGGAGAGGAGATAAATAGATAGATTTATGACGCGAAGAATGAAGGGAAATGAAAGGGAGATATAATTCATGCGAATTTTCAATTTTTCATAATAACTACCAAGAACAAATTGCTTGTATTGGATGAGGAAAAAACATTTATTCCTTATACCGTACTTGATGGAACATAAAATTTGAGCTCCTATCAGAAATAAAAATCTCTATTGCAGAAATTACAATGAAAATCTAAATAACATTGGATAGAAATTAGATGACACAATCCTACTATATGTCAGGGGGCTCATGTCACAGCAGCACATTTCCATATAATGTTTTCCCACAGTCAAGATAGAATTTGTATTCCCCATTCTATTTCTACTACTTTAGTTGCTCTGTCAACAGTACCGATTACTATTAACTCAGTTAATTATGCTTATTTTACTTACCATTATCAATAGTACAGGCCTATTTGCAGTTATTTTAGTTCTAGTGAATATTATTTCAATACAATCATTTTGAATAATTAAATTCTTCAATAAATTTTACTCTGAAATAATCCACACTACTTCCAACATTATTGTGGAAGGCGTCCTTTGCGTTTCCGCCAACGCAAACTAATAATGCTATAGGATATCGTACGTTTCATAATACATTGACCGTATAAAGAAAGATCATCTCAGTCACCATAGTCAACACTTGGATTCCTTATAAGGAATTTTTACCATTATCCAATCAGAAGCAAGCTGTCCAATGGCCACACTGTCTCTATAAAGTCACTGTAGTATATCCAGCCATATGCCACTCAGTATGTACTTTCAATGTAACAAGTAATCCAAATCATTCTGAAATTCTATTCAATAACTGTCAGTAAGCTCGATTTACCAACCTAAAAGTTTATATGACTGTGGTTCCATAAAGGAATGTTTGGCAAGATAGGCCAGATAAATCACGAGCCTATTTGTGAAGTCGATAAGCCTACTTTTCTGCTGTTATATCGATCGGCTTTTGTGCTAATTCAAATCGATTACGGGTCTCCGAGACATCGTCTACCAACGTCTCACGGCAGCTTCGATAACTAAAGTATTACATTTTGGGTTCAATGCTGTCGAAATGCTTTTAAGAAAAATTTCCAGAACACGTTTTTCGCGTTGAATAAAAGGCGCAGTTTATATGGGCACGTACTATTTTAGGTTTATCGACGCCTGCCGAACCCGAAGTAGCGGAGGAATGTGAGGCCGCCCTTTTCAACTTGCGATAAGAGCAAGATACTTCAACGCGTATGGCGAGGGGGTCAGAGGAGTAAGCAGGAAGGGGCATGGAAATCAGTGTACTCGGTAGAAAACGTTATTCTTATTTTATAAGGGTGTCGCTGTTAAGGAGAAACGCTGGCATGGTATGGAAGATGGGTGGGAGAGAGACTTCTACAAGTTCTCATTGCATCCCACTTCCTAGTGTGCCAATCTCTCTCACATAACGCGGGATGTGAAAGAGAAGTGGGGAGTCGAGGGGCTCTCGTGGAGAAAGCAGAACTTTGGCTACAGCGAAAATGTAGAGGAGAGGGGGCTCACTCGGCAACTGGGCCCTCAGTTCTGTTGTTCGAAAAAGGAACGCTGCTCAAGTTTAAGAGCCCGAGCAAGAATAGGTGCTTCAAACGTAGAGAAAAGTTCTTCGAATAAAGAGTTTTCATTCTATACTTTTTTCGCCGTTCTTCATTTCTTATAGTCGCTTTCATATTTTTGTATCTTATGAAACAAAGTCAAATAAACAAGATTGATTCCAATCAAAAGACTTTAAATGATTGTAGTGGACAATGTGCTGGTAGACGAGGTCTCGGAGACCCGTAATCGATTTGAATTAGCACAATGATTGTAATGACACGTGGTTATCGGTTGGAAAGGACATTGCTTGATGAGTGAATTGTGTCTCGAAAATCTGTTGTTGCTGTCATTGTTTTTATCAGTCCTTCAATTATAAACAAATTTTGTTGCTCTCTTTTAAATTGATGATTGTTATTTCCAAAAGAGAAATTTCCACTAATGGAGTTGAGCAGCTTTGGTATGGTTTCATCGGGATGCTATTATTCCATTATTAGAAAGTTCAAATAGCTAGCTAGATGGAAATGGGCTAATGATTGACGCATAGATTCTGATTGGTAGATAGGGACCGAAAGTTAACAGGGTTAAAGTACTAGGCAAAATGGTTGACTTAAAATTGGTAGATATTGAAAATGTGTTAAAAACTAAACTGTGTTGAATAATAAAACTCCTATCATGAATTTGGAAATTTAAAATCAAAAGTCGTATCAGTACTGCATTGATGGAACGCAGCAGAGGAATAGATTCAACAATGAAGTCAGCTGATAGCTGAATGATAAACTAATGTAACACTTCAAAGTTTGTATTATGACATTGTAATTTTCTGGTGGAAATTCTTTTGTATAAATACTCTTTTATTTATAGTCCGCAAAGAGCCGGCGCTTGAAAAACTAATATCATTGTTTTATTTATTATTTGTATAAGTGTATTGCGATTATGAACAGTACATTGCATTTCGGCGATTAATCTGTGAACTACTGTAACAGTAAGATAAGATTTTCAGTGACAACCAGACTTCTTTTCAAATAGGGACACTAAGTGCTAAGTGTATTATTGAGTTACTGGACATTTCTTTTTGCTTCATTGAACAGTTTTTTAGACATTTATTATTGAGTTACAGATGGGCCGGCCTATTGACAGTTATAAACAGTGGCGGATCCAGGAGGTGATTTCGGGGGGGGGGGGGCAAACACCGGGGGGTTTGGGGGGGTATGGAATATGTTTGGATTTTTTAATAGAAAATGGTGTATTTTGACATAGTTTTTAGTGCCCCTCATAATGCTGTCATGGATAGCACTGTTTTATCAATATGTATGTACAAATTTGTATTTGTATTGGTAATTTTCATTCCTTACCGTTTTACCTGATATCTATTTATGTCATCGCATTTTTTCTTATAAATTAAGTTTCCAAGTTGTTATGTATCAAATTTCAAATGAGTTCTCATCCAATTTACTAAATAATTATTGAGCACATTTTTTTAGATATAAAAATATCAATATGAATAAGGTAATCTATATCTATAAAAAGGAATGTCTGTATGTATGTATGTATGTTCCCTATAGACTCTGGAACCTCTGAACCGATTTTTATGAAATTTTCAGGCACAATGTAGAATAGTCCCGAGATGGTTCCTGTGAAGTTTGGGAATTAAAATTTCCTCGCTGAAGGACACAAAAAGGAGAAATCTATCCTTAAAGGAACAGCTGATAGAAGTAAACAGTTTTTAATCGTATGGCACTCCCTTAGCATCGGTATTTATGCTGTCTGAAACGCAAAGACTGCATGTACCGTATAGTCAGAGCCTTGCAGTATGTAGGAAACATAGGACTGGTTATGATGAAATGTAATAATTATGCCAGGTTGATGACATCTGTTAACCATTGCAGCTAGAAATATGAAATGAAGCCTCAGATTGGGGTGGCGAATAATAAAATCAAATACCTATAGCTTCTATCCTTATAGTCGTAGGTTTAAATTTAAATGTTCATTCAGATGTGGTGAGTAAGAAAACAACAAAGGACCGGAAAACTGAAGGAAACTATGATCACCTGGAAGAGCCCTAGGACTAACTTATTCCCTAATAGTCTTAGAAGGTTGAAATTTGAAACGTAATCTCAGATCTCTCTCTGGGAGGCGAATAATAAAATCAAGAAGAATTTTTTATGAGAATGCAGCAACGCGCGTCGGGCCAGCTAATAATTTAACAAAATATGAAGCATTTTGAGTGAAAAATTGTATTACAAACCAAAGAAGTTATCTAAAACCATTTATTTGTTCAAGGACACAGTATTCTTAAAGATGAAACTTTTAAACTATGATTTCCAACTGAATCCTTCTTTTGCCTCCCTTAGCAAAGCGTTCGATCACTCTTTCTTCATTGACTTCTATGTCTCGATGTATGTATAGAAGACCTAGCCCATCCAGCCTATCCTCAACCATTCTTGATCGCAGCCAGGACTTCACAAGCCTGAAGGTGCTGAAGGATCTCTCAGCGCTTGCTATGCTGACAGGTAGAGTCACAAGTATTTGTAGAAGTGTTATCAATGTTGGATAAAGATCTTCATCGCAGTGTTTTAAAGTGCCTAACACAGAAATTGGAAACAGCCAATTTTTGTGGCTTACATAATTTCGTCCTAGTTTCTATTAGATTCATGCCGTTTTTTTCTTTTTCTCTTGGATCTCGGGGGGGGGGGGCAATTGCCCCCTTTGCCCTCCCCCCTTGGATCCGCCACTGGTTATAAATTAGTTTTGGACATTAATTGATCTTGTTACTGGCATATCCTTTGTTGGTTGAAAGTTATTGAACTGTTTGTCTGTTTTCTAGTATTCTTAAGTGATTGTGTGATAATTAGAGTCTGCTATTGTGTCTAATTAGTGTCTACTATTGAGCTATTTGTGTGAATGAAGTTTTGTGTGTTACTTTCAAGTATTGGCGGCAGCATTATTTTGATGTTAGAACCAATAACACAATATCAACAAAAGTCATGAAAATGAACTAAAAATAGCAAGAAAATATAAAGGGCGTAACTATTAGACGGTCAGGGTTCAGTTCTCAGTCAAGTCCAATATATTTCCTGTCTCTTCCAGATTACTTGAAAACAATTAGTTGTGTTCTTTAGTGTGTGTTCAATTAGTTGGCTTCTTTCACAGTATACTCGAAATCCGTTTATATTAAACAAATAATGTAAAAAAATTATATTGGTAAACTGCATACCTTTATTGCATTATCGGTTGCCAGAGCGCAGCTCTACACAGATTTTCATTTTACATTACATTACATGAATTCAATCAAAATCAACAAATTCTCATGAGTAATAGATTCCCTGTAAACTTCAAACTCAACGCACAAAACCACAGCTCAGAGTTCATCTGAGACTATAAAGTACAATGAAGTATTATTGCACACTGGTCCACGGTGAGTAGAAGAAATCTTCTATCTCCGTGCTGTAGTCGATATCACCCTAAACATGGAAATATACTGATTAGATGAATCTACTAGTTAGTTTATCTATTAACATTGTAGTGATAGATTCTTTGCAAACTTCAACCTCAACCGACCTAAACAGAGTTCAGAACATATCGGGAAATATAAAGAACAATGAAATATTATATGATGATACCTTTGGGAAGAGGGACTGAAAAAGTGAAGCTGTAAAGGTAGAAAACCCTTGGCAAATTCATCGTTGCGTTGGGAGCGTAGGGGACTCCACCCAGATGTTACAAGGACTCGGTGGAGCAATTTTCAAACGTTTTCTGTTCCGTTCACGGCCGACCTCTCTCTTCAGCCCTTCACCTGGTTCTCCCTCAGGAAAGCTGTGGGAAAGGAGGTAGACATCTCTGTGAAATGCGGGTCGGTCGTTTTAGAACTGGAGAGTCACTCTCTTTACTCTCTACTCCTCTCTCTGTTTCTTCCTCCTTCTTATTTTTCTCTCTTTCAACCACCTTCACACTCACTCACGCACTCTTTCTCAGTCCCTATCGCCTCTCTCACTCATTTTTCTCTCTCCCTACCATCCTCTCTTACTCGGTCTCTCTCTTTCTTTCTCTATCCCCCCCCACAATCTCTTTCACTCTCATTCGTTTCACCTGCCAAACTCGCTCCAAGCTGCACCACTAAGGCAACGACGACGTTTAAAGGGACAGAAGCACTTTTGTAATACGCTCTGTAAACCGGGCGAATTGTTGGGTCAACGTTTCTCACAACTCCTGCAAAGCTCCACGCTATTCGTTCCGAATTAAACAGACTGCGCCGTTGGTTGGTTAGCTGGCTGCTTGGTTACTGCCTATGCTGCCGACGCTGCGTGGATTTAACAGCCCGGGGAGCAAACGCCGAGTCGGTTAAGTGGTTTTATGTGCTGCAATTTGGAACCGCCGTTCTTACTTGCCCTAACTTCCACTCCCCCTCTTACAATCTACTTCTCCCTCCACTCCAAACCTCCCCAAGGATCTGGCATCGCGACGCTCAGTGCCGATGCCGAGTCGAGGCGTTGTATAATTAAGCGTCGCTTATAGGCATCGAAAGCAGCTCTGCTGTGCTGTGCTTGACGCCTTCCAACATGTAAATGGCTTGCTTGGCTTTCGCTTGTACCTTGCAATCGTCGGTATCTAATCATTAATGCATTGCTAGCTGAGGAATCTGGTACTAATAGTAGAGCCACCTGCATTATAGCGGCATTGCCGAAGTTTGTAAGTGACATGTCCGGGTAGATCATACACTGTGCATCATATTACGTTCGAACGATCATTAGTTGGGGTTGATTTAGTTTGAGATATAAGAAGTTTAATGTTTATTTGATAATAAAAAGTTTTTATATACAATCCATGTTTAATCGAGATTAAAACTGTTTATTTCCAAGATACGATAAATTTAAACTACGTTTATTTCCAGATACTGCGTTTATAGATAAATTACGTTTATTTCCAAGATACGATAAATTTAAAGCTACATATACATATATCTACAACTACTAAAAAGTGGTTAAAATGAATACACAACTTTTTAAATACCTACCCTACACAACAAAGGCATGCCATGTTCCACACTTTAAAGTATAATAATTAGGCCAAGAAAGGAAATACAAAATTGGAATAATAAAATACTATGCGATACAGCATAACAAACAGCTATTTCAGTTAAAAATTTCTCTAGCCACCGAACAGCCCGTGTGTTCTGCCATGTTCCTGCCGTGTTCTGCCATGTGCTCTGCCAATAGTCATCTGTCATGTGCAACTCTCTCTGTCAACTATGATAGCCAAAAATTATAGTGTCATTGGCTATATGAGACATCGTCTGAATTCCACTATAGTCCGTAGGCTCGCTGAACAGACTATACACACAGTTGGTTCAAGAGTAGTGGCGTTTTGAGATTTAGCAGATAATATACACACTAGCTTTATTATAGAACCTGTACTAGAAATATTATTATGAATAAATATGTTAATGACACTAAATTTACTAGATTACAAATTACAAGATAAGTTACTAAGAGTCTACGAGCCAACATGTTCTGGCCGTATAAAAAGTTTGTATTTCATCATTAGACAGTAAAAATACTGTTTCAACTAAAAACCTATACAATCTAGAAAATTCTAAAATCTTGACTTTTCAACAAAACTTTTCATATGCTACATTAGCCCATTAGGTGATGGATTAATTGGTTGCCTTAAATCAACTATTTTCAATAGGCATACACTTCCTAAAATAGTATTTGATATAATATCAGATTCTTAATTTCTTCTCTTCTATGATGACATACAGGTTCCCATTAAGTAATTGGGAAATTTCGAATTACATTACTTTTAAATGTCTAAACCGGCGCAATAAAGCATAAATGTATGTAGGTGTGTTGAAATGTATTTGTCAAGCTAATATTGAGCCTATAGTATGAAATCTGAAACTACAATAACCTGATTTAGATGTTTAAACAAAAGTTTTCCTAGGAATCATAGTACTTTCTTATACGGTGATGCGATTATAATAATTATTAATTAAAAAAGTATTGTCTTCTAATGTGGCTAAAGACAAACATGCAATAAATAACAACTACACTCCCCTTACTTCAGCACATGAATATTCACATATCAATTACCTTAATTAATGTATTAATAAACCACCTTACATTTCTACAGAAAAATCTATCAAAACGCCTTTATCAAATTATGGAAAATTACCTAGTCTCATTCAGCTTACTGTTATCGTTTAAAACATTGTGCCAATATTGAAGCAGACAATAGACAATTATATCAATAATAAGCTAATTAATACCAGTTGGGGAATGTCAATGAATTCACTAGCCTGATGCGGCGGATGTTTATAACTGGCCATTAATAGCGAAAGATACGATTGCAGCATGAACAGCAGCCACAGAGAAAAGAAGCCTCCAGTATAGGATTTCCTGGGGGAGATTTCCCGGCGTTTGGTACTACGGAAATCCTGATGGAGCAGCGGGGTGGGGAGGGCTTGATGCGGCTATCTCGACCGTTCACACCGGGGCACCGGATGTTTGCCCTCTACACCTACTACTACTACTGTATACAATGTGGCTCTGCCTCTGCCACTGCCTCTGTCTTGCTCTGCACCACCAATGATTGCTCTAGCTCTAGTTCATCAACCAGGCTTCCAACAGCAGCAACAACATCATTAGTCTGTAAAAGGGCTTCAGTTAGGCTAAATCAGCAGAAGCGTTTCATGTTTTGCTTCATCCGGGCTTTTTCATGCATCTGCATTAGTAGAATCACAAGTCAAATAACACGTTCGTTCTTACCAAAAACAGCGGTGTTAAGTTGGTCAACCTGAATGAAGAATTCTTTGATTGTCGATACAATTGTTCTAGTGACCTAGCCTATGAAGGACGAACATTCTAATATCGATAAATAGAATCTAGTGCAGTCAAAAAACTGATTTTTTGCCCAATAGCGTTTTCATATAAGAGCCTTATAATAGAGTTTAATATTGCCTTATTGAGTTTTATATTATAAGGAATCTATTAATTGTTGAAAAATAATATAAATATATATCTCAAACATAATAAATTTTTCAAATAAATAAGCAAGCTCAGACGATTCTCTTCTTCTACATTTCATATGTTATTCACCATTTTGATTGTCTAGGTCTAGAGATATTATTACAAACTCCATTCATCCTGCAGCAACCACTCATTTTTCCCCGCCTGCTTGTTCAATAATTCACCATTTATCTAGCTTGACCAAGTAAACATCTTGATTAATCATCAGATGGGGTTTTCTTTTTTTTGCTGATGATGCCCACAGGAGTCTGATAATGGATCTTAAAATGAAATTGGCGAATGATCATACAATCAAGTCACACCTTGATGTTTATTTTATACTAGCATTTTACCCTGTCTTGCCCGGGAATCCAATTTGGAGTTTTTCTTTTCTGGTAGATAACTGATGGTAGCGGTCAAAAAATTGAATTGAGTTGAATTTCATTTTAAATTTATTAGATCCTTCAATTTTATTCTTTATCAATCCAAAAAAGTTTTGATTCAATTATTCTAAGTTTTTTATTAATTAATTTTTAATAATAATAATGATAATAATAATAATTCCCGAAAATCCCCGTTCAAGCCCGAGGTACATAGGAGTTAGTAAAATTATGAATATTTATTATTGTTTTAAAAAAGCTACGTACTTATTTATTGTGCTAATTAGAATTGAAATAATAGTTTCTCATACAGAACAGAATTCATATCAAACTAAGAGAAAAAAATTATACAAATAAAATAATTTCAATCAAATTTGTTCGTGAAATATAAATCTTATTTGTTAGACTTCCCATAGCGAGTGAAATTTAATTGGATTTTATTTCTGCTCATACCGAGATTCAAGTAAAGTACTAAAGCATGATGAATATCTGCTCCACGCACTGCGCTATCAGGGCCGATGGAAAAATAAGCTACTAAAAGTTCTCTTGAAACAACGAAAGACTTTCATAATTATGACTACCATACGATCTATGATTGAGGGACAATAACAAAATTTCTGTGGAATTTCGAAGTTTTAAGAATTAATTTTGAAAAGTCTGAAAGGAAAATAAAAAATCGGGCTTCTAGGTGTACTGAATCGAGTTTAGAGGAAGCTATGTGCCCCATTTAGTGTTTCAAATCGTTTCCGTTCTTATGAGATTCTCAAGACAAAAAACACACCCCTACTCTTTCTTATTATATAGATGCAGTAGAAACTCTCCTACAAGCCTTGATTTACTCAAAGCCGTTGACCAAGATGTGTAGAAATAAATATATTTTCGTACTATCTATTCACAAATACCATAAAATCATAATCTCTTTCATTTTTATAGGCCTGATTTCCTAATTTATACTTTAATTGTATATTAAAAATATTGAAGATGAGTTTTTAACTTCCTGTTTCTCATCGACTAACAATAATTTCCAAGAAAATCCAAAACCCTGGCTCAAAAATGGATAATAAATATACATGAAGACATCACATAGAGAACATTATTTAAAATAATATGTGAGCTCACTTACCCAAGATATTTGCACTCTCATCCAAATTTTACTCACACCTACTCTAGTTACCATAGTTACCATAGTTGAGTAGGTTAATTTTTCATCTACTTCTTGCTCTTACTAGATATCTGTGTAGTTTTTTTAGTTTTGTAGTTAATATTTTATATGCATGTAATTTTTGGTTACTTTTTTGAAGAAAGGATATAAAAAATGTATTTTTTTATTTTAATTAATACGTGTAAATCTGTCATTAAATCTCGACTTATCGAGTCTTGGCAACCATGAAATCTTGTTGTTGGACCAACCACATTTATTAAAACAACAGAAATTCTAAATTTTAGGCCACATGACTTCTTGTGATTATTGTAAACATAGTTTGACTCTTATTTAATCAAATTGTGCCCTGTATTGACGCATTGACTTGATATTTTTTACAGTTGTGTATTTGTTCACTGAGACAGTCGCGTCATTTTCACTCTCAAAGAAATAGCCTATTGTTGTCACTATATACAGTTTCACCAATTCGAAGAAGATTTGCAATCGATCAATTAGGTTTGTATAATTCAGTCCAAGCTACTTCCATTGAGGTAAACTTATCTCGTGGTAGGATGAACCTGAATTGTTTTTCTTTCTGTTGTGCAAATCCACAATCAAAATCCTGCCTGCCTTCAAAAACTAATTACATTTTCATTGTGGAGATAGAGCCGCCTCTGGCAAACGACTGACTTAAAAGCCAGTTATCTTGGCCGCAGTGAATCGCGCTAGTCGCTTCTTTGGCTGTGGCACAATAAGTAATAAATAAAAAATAAAAAAAAAAAAATAAAAAAAAAATTAAAAAAAAAAAAAACTGGGACTGTCACCTGTTCAGGCTATGGGTGGGGGGTTGGGGTGGGGGTGGGGGTGGGGGTCGAGGGTTTGGTGGGAGGTACTGGCTAGAGTATATAAGCTGGGTGTTCTGTTGGAGTTATCATACACTGCTCTCTCACACCAGACAGCCAACTACTGTGCTCGTGCTCCAGCTTCTTGTGCTTCTTGTGCTCCAGTCTTGTGCTCCAGTCTTGTGCTTCTTGTGCCTACCAGTCTTGTGCTCCAGCTTCATATAGGTAAAAAATCACCTTGCTGTGCTTTCAACGAAGGCAGTTTCAACGAAAAAGAGAGAGAGAGAGAGAGAGTGAGAGAGAGCCCCACTTCTACTTCCATCACAGGCCCCGCCCACCGGCCTCTACTTATTCATTGCAGTTATGTGACAACAATGTTCAGTTCTGTCCACTCAAGAATGTGTATGGATGATGGGTGACCATGCTTCCATGACTTATGAGCATTATTATCACTTACTCAGTGGTTTGGGACCCACCTAGGTACCTCATGTTCTTCATAGCATGACACTGCTTTGTGATGTCCCAAAGAAACTCTATGCATATGACCCATATGCATATGCACTCTATGCATATGACTCATATGCATGTGCACTCTGTGCTACCCTGGCGCCCCCTAGTGCCCCTAGTGGTGCCCCAGTGCTCCCCCTAGGGTCCCTAGTGGTGCCCCAGTGCTCCCCCTAGGGCCCCTAGTGGTGCCCCCAGTGCTCCCCTAGTGCCCCTAGTAATGCTGCTAGTCTTGATTGTTTCATTTTGGCAGAGTCAATGGTAAACAGTATCATCCTGCCATCTGTCAACTAAATTGATGACCATCTGATCCAATCACAGTCTGCATTCCAATTACAATGTATCTTGGCTTCTCCAGCTGAGATGTTGACTTGACAGTCCATGTATGTTTTTCCATGACTGCTCATACTGGGACTAATTTATTGGCAACCAGAATAGTCATAGGTTCTATACTAAAATAAAAAAATCATGTGGTTTTACAATGAACTCGGATTTATTTAACAATTTTCATCAAGCAAAAATTTTAAACATGAATGTACAAGAATGTGTATGGATGATGGGTGACCATGCTTCCATGACTTATGAGCATTATTATCACTTACTCAGTGGTTTGGGACCCACCTAGGTACCTCATGTTCTTCATAGCATGACACTGCTTTGTGATGTCCCAAAGAAACTCTATGCATATGACCCATATGCATATGCACTCTATGCATATGACTCATATGCATGTGCACTCTGTGCTACCCTGGCGCCCCCTAGTGCCCCTAGTGGTGCCCCAGTGCTCCCCCTAGGGTCCCTAGTGGTGCCCCAGTGCTCCCCCTAGGGCCCCTAGTGGTGCCCCCAGTGCTCCCCCTAGGGCCTCTAGTGGTGCCCCCAGTGCTCCCCTAGTGCCCCTAGTGTGTAAGATATTGAATGGAGGGTTTCTATCACTAGAAAGCTTTCTATGAATCAGTCAACATATCAAACAGACAGTATAAAAGTGTGAGCAGAGCTCAAGGAGAATCATTTCGCTATCATAAGTTAACTGAGATAGACATGTAGTATAAGAAGCAAACTGTGGAAGACATTGCTCCAACCATCATGGAGATTGCCCGGCTGCAACGTGACATCAAGAGGAAGCATAAGGAGCTCACACTGGGCAGATCATTGGAGGAAGAGGAGCACTTCAAACGTTTGAAACCAATTACTGATCGACTCATGAACATTAAAAACATTATCATGAAGCAACGTATCCCAGCACGAGCACTGGCACCAGCACCAGCAACTCCACTCATGCGTCCTCTTTCATCCTTGAGTCGTGTACCTCCTATGCCACCAAAATCACCTGGCTTGCCTTACCCATTCCAGTTGAATCTGCCAAGAAAACTTAAGACACAACAACGGGAACCACCCAGGATACCATCACCTATTGCAGAAGATGAAGAAGAAATCATGGAAGCATTTGGAACAGCAGAAGGAGAATTGCCTGTGGAGAGCACTTCAAGAGTGGCACGGAAATTGTGGAAAGATAGAAGTAAATTTTCAGATGATGAGGATGATGAAGAAGAGCAAGGTGGAGAAGATTCAGCTGATCATGATGAGGAGCAAGGTGTAGAAGACCCAGCCAATGATCATGATGATGATGATGAGGACATTGAGATGTTGTTGAATACTACACAGGAAGAATTTGATGAAAGCTTTGCCCAATCCAAGCTGGCTGAAACAAGTGTGGGGGAATATGTCAAAGGATCACTGGACAACAGAGATGGGAACTTTGATGAGATGTTTGGACCAAGAGTCATACATAACAAATACTATCTTGGCAACAAGCTGCTGACCTTTGGACCTGATGGAGACAGGATTGTATTGACTGACCCAGATGATGACACTGCTGAAAGGGTCTTCAATGCCACACCTGGAGTTTGTGAGTTGATCTTCAAGAAACGACCTAATCTCAGTAAAGTGAAGTCTGCTGACAAAGAAGCCTACAAGAATGTGTTGAAGTTGACCAGTGTCTACAGGTTTAACTATAGTCCTGATGGTAGAATTGTGAACTATAATAGCCCCAAATACAGGACTACAATCATGGAGCTGGTGAGAGAAAAACCTGATACAGCAGTCACTGGGAAAGGACTTGAGTTACCATTGAATATGGTGGCTAGCAATGGCAGCCGGATTGAGTACATCTACTACAATGACCCCAATGAACTTGTGGACAGACTGAGGCTGTTGGATCAGTCTAAAGCAGTTGGCAACACTGGACATGAAAATGAAATCAACTCAATCTTGGAAGAATTGGTGGAAGGTGGTTACATAGTTGCTAAACCTGCATACTAGCTACAATATACAAGAGAACAAGATTATATATCAGCACTGCATGATAAATTGCTCCTATGAAGAATGTGACACCATATACTTTCAATGGATGTTGAGAAAGATACAATATATATTTAAGCAGCAATATAAGCCAAGGAGCTTCATTACACTGTCATACGTCAACAAAGATGGACATACATAAGAAGAGAAATAAGAACACTATGCAGAAGGTTGCCAGTGCAGGAGTAGTGAAGAAGTATAAGGGCAAAGGTGTGCTTTCAGCAATCACAAATGCTGCAGGTGCAATAGTCAACAAAGCAATAGATGTACTGCCCGTAGAACTTCATCTGCCTGGCTACGAGTACTGTGGACCAGGTACAAAGCTTGAGAAGCGATTGGCAAGAGGCGATCCAGGTATCAACGGACTTGATCAAGCCTGTAAGCAGCACGACATTGCCTACTCAAGGAGTAGTGATACTGCTAGCAGAGCAGCAGCAGACCGGATCTTGGCTGAACGAGCTTGGAGCAGAGTGATATCTCCAGATGCAGGTGTCTTGGAAAAGGCTGCAGCACTAGCAGTGACCAACATCATGAAGACCAAAGCAAAGTTTGGTGGAGGAGTGAAAAAGAAGAGGACTGGCGCCAACACTACTGTCAAGAAGAATAGAGCTGAAGGATTGAAGAAGGCTGCTGGAGCAGTGAAGAAGAGAACAACATCAGCAACCAAGGGTCGAGGCCTGTACCTGAGACAACAACAACAGCAGAAGACAGGAAATGGAGTTCACTGTCATCAATGTGGTGGCAGCAGCAGAAGATGATTGGTCTGCCTGACCAAGCTCTGACCGATGTGAACCTCTACAAGAATGCCTGTTGTTTGAAGCTGAGACAGTTCCAAGGAGTGTTTATGCAAGATGCTCTACCAGCCAATGAACCATTGAAGAGCGAGTGTGGCATCATCAACCTGGACCATCAGCAACCATGGCGTTGGTAACCTGAGACCATAAGAGTTTACTGCCTATATGAGAAGAGGATTGGAGCTAGCAACAAGGATCAAATACAAATATGATTGGGAGCAGAAGGATCTCTACTCTCACATTTTTGTACATTCATGTTTAAAATTTTTGCTTGATGAAAATTGTTAAATAAATCCGAGTTCATTGTAAACCCACATGATTTTTTATTTTAGTATAGAACCTATGACTATTCTGGTTGCCAATAAATTAGTCCCAGTATGAGCAGTCATGGAAAAACATACATGGACTGTCAAGTCAACATCTCAGCTGGAGAAGCCAAGATACATTGTAATTGGAATGCAGACTGTGATTGGATCAGATGGTCATCAATTTAGTTGACAGATGGCAGGATGATACTGTTTACCATTGACTCTGCCAAAATGAAACAATCAAGACTAGCAGCATTACTAGGGGCACTAGGGGAGCACTGGGGGCACCACTAGGGGCCCTAGGGGGAGCACTGGGGCACCACTAGGGACCCTAGGGGGAGCACTGGGGCACCACTAGGGGCACTAGGGGGCGCCAGGGTAGCACAGAGTGCACATGCATATGAGTCATATGCATAGAGTGCATATGCATATGGGTCATATGCATAGAGTTTCTTTGGGACATCACAAAGCAGTGTCATGCTATGAAGAACATGAGGTACCTAGGTGGGTCCCAAACCACTGAGTAAGTGATAATAATGCTCATAAGTCATGGAAGCATGGTCACCCATCATCCATACACATTCTTGAGTGGACAGAACTGAACATTGTTGTCACATAACTGCAATGAATAAGTAGAGGCCGGTGGGCGGGGCCTGTGATGGAAGTAGAAGTGGGGCTCTCTCTCACTCTCTCTCTCTCTCTCTTTTTCGTTGAAACTGCCTTCGTTGAAAGCACAGCAAGGTGATTTTTTACCTATATGAAGCTGGAGCACAAGACTGGTAGGCACAAGAAGCACAAGACTGGAGCACAAGACTGGAGCACAAGAAGCACAAGAAGCTGGAGCACGAGCACAGTAGTTGGCTGTCTGGTGTGAGAGAGCAGTGTATGATAACTCCAACAGAACACCCAGCTTATATACTCTAGCCAGTACCTCCCACCAAACCCTCGACCCCCACCCCCACCCCCACCCCAACCCCCCACCCATAGCCTGAACAGGTGACAGTCCCAGTTTTTTTTTTTTTTAATTTTTTTTTTATTTTATTTTTTTTATTTATTTTTTTTTTTTTATTTTTTTTTTTTATTTTATTTTTTTTTAAGGTCAGGGTCAGGGTCAAGGTCAAGGTTAGGGTCAAGGTCAAGGTCAAAGGTCAAGGTTGCGCCAGAACCTGCCTTTTGTAACTACTAAGGTTCAACCAGGCTTCATACCAACCACACTTCTTATTAAAAAAATCAAAAGCGATTTTACAAGGATACCTATCCGCGCGCATGTTGGATACTTCAATAATCTATCTTAAATGAAGCCTAAATGTACAAATTCACATCAACTCAATCTAATATTCTAAATAAATTACATAATCAGGCGTGTTTTTAGGAGACCAATTAATCGTTCTACAAAATGTTTTTGATATATTTCTACCCGATCACTTTCCAAATAGCCCTACACTTGAGCTGCATATTTTATGTTATTGTGGGTCAACATGCAGCATTGATAACCTGCCATTTAGTAGAAAGAGGCACTGGATTAAATATCTCCAAACACTATTAAAACTGAACATTGCCATCGTCACCTTATTTTACACTCAAAGTGTTTTCTCAATGATAGGGAGGAAGTGAATATTACGTCCAAATATTTATAGTGATTAACTTTATTTACAGTCTCTTATCCATAACTCTTTTCATTTTTCCTGCGTTTTCCTATTTTTCTAAAAACACCAATTATCGATTTATACATATTTACATTTAAATTCCATTAAATACAAATTAAATCTCCTAAGTTAATTGATCAGTTTTTCATTAAGATGTTCCGTTTTTCTGATTTTAGAATAATATAATAAATAATGCAAATTTCTCAGAATATTCATACTGCAGGATATATTAGGTCTGTCTGACAATGGCATTGAATAGCTTTCATGACAAAATAGCAGAAATTACCACATGAGGTTGCAGCAAATATTGAGAGATAAGCTTCTTCGGGAGAAGTAGTGCAGTGCTTCTGAGAAGCATTTCGTTGAGTAGCATTTCGTTGAGAAGCTAATCTGTAGAAGTGATATTTCATTGTTTGTACACAAGTTGTCTGCATACCCAAATAAATATTAACATAAATAGGGAATTTGACTCGCGTTTTAATACCGAGTTATTATTGCTACATAGGTCATTATTCCAATGATGTTATGAATTATTATTATATTGTACGTGAATTTTGTGTCTGTCCTATAGATCTCATTTATTTAATACAAAACCTGAAAAGAAATACAAATATCCTACATACATTAATATATGTGTACACATTCATAGCAAATAAGCCTATTAATACATTTTGTGGCATACTCAAGTGATATCTTGCCAACACTCATCCTAAACTGAAAATTAAATTTATTCAGTCGGCTTTTTGTTGTACCAGATTTGAATAAGATGTTTATATTTACGTATACACAACATGAAAACAACTGTGAAAGAACTTCAAGACCGCTTGATATTTTTGTTGAGCTATATTTGTCGGTAAGGATAATTTAAAACACAATACAGGTTGTGTAACGCTCAGAGCATTTCCTATGAACCATGACAGCTTTTCATTTCGGCACACATCTCTTTATCTCTCTCGACTGCTTTATCTCTATCTTCCCACTTTCTCTTACAATCTTCCACCGAAGCTTCCTCTTTCCCTTTCCGTTCCAGTCTGTCAGTTTGATTCTGATCTGCTGCCAAAAAACGTTACAAGCTGTAACGTGTCTGCTAGCCTTCAGGTAGCGTTGGGAAGATCGCCAACCACTTCAAACAGGACTGGCTAACCCTTGAAACTTGAGCGCACCCGTCTCCCCTATACTCTCTATCGAGAATCATTCCACCATCCCTAATGTGAGTGTAGAAGACTGAGCATCCGGCTTGACAAGGCCTTCCTGAAGGACGCCCCTTGGATGAGACCAAAGAATAATATGAAAAGGGTAAAGTCTCTCGAGCGTTAGATCGATTCAGTGGTCATTCAATACTCTGACCATTCAAAACCGAACATAATCCCTTTTCAGATATTGTATGAGTTCAGAGCTGCATAAATTTCTTGCGAAAACATATTGAATTGCTTCTATAGAACAACTTCTATTGGAACAACTACAATAGAAACGACGATTTTTATCAAATCCCTTCCAAGATTGAAAACTTATAGGAGGGAAAACGATCATTGCTTGAGTATTTCATTCAGGTAGCCTAGATTCTAATAATACTACTTGAATTTAGAAGTCGTAGTAGAAGCAAGAACTTACTACTAGATTCATTAAGTTATAAAAGTTGCGTTTGCCAAGTTTGACTCTAGGATAGCAAGTAGTAAGACAGTTCAGTTGTAGGAATTCTTTTTGTATTGCTTGAGATGTGAGAGCTGAATAATTTTAATAATGTGCTATCTCTTCAATCTTAACAGGATTATCTGATTTCCTGCTTCCCTTTCAACAAGATTTTTTCTTATTGATTCTGATTCGATATTTCATCCGTTTGGCTCATGTCTTTCAGTTTATTATTAGTTGAGGTGTCGCTGTTTATGAGATGTATTTCTAGTTATATATTTGCACTTTCAAAGCACTTGATTTTCTGAGGCTGTTTGCTGTGTGATTGTCGGTTCAACGGTTTAACTAGTCTACTTCATAATTAAGGGTGGAATGATTGCAGTACTGTTTATTTGGTTCGCATCACACGTTGCGGAAGAAAACAAGTGTTCAACAAAATTATTTGATTTTGATTTTCCAAAAATAGTTTGGACCAAAACAAAATGATTTCAATCAATTTCACGGAATATCGTATCACTTAGAAATAAAAATTTCTAATAATTACATTAGAACGGCAAAAGCCGTTTAAAATTGGAAATATAAAAAGCGAAGCCCATTTTTATGCAATCTGGACACTAAGGCTATATTAAAACAAATTTTAGACTAACCGTTTATGAAAGAATCCAATCTCATAGAATTCAATCTCACATTTTCAAGAGCTGAATTGTAAGTGATTTGATAATAGACTTCTTACTCTTTCATCTTATTCTGTTTAAGATAGGGAAATGGGTTGAGTGGTTGAAGAAATTGTTCGCATCATCTTCGCCCATAGCACTAATTTATTGTAAGTGTGAAAAATTAAAACATTATCTATCTTAAATTATCCAACTTATCTCACCAAACGAATATGATTATTCAATGGATTTTAGCTGTTAGAACTATAACAAAATACTATTTGAATCTAGAAGTCGTAGTAGATGCAATAAATTACCACTAGATTCATTATGAGTTATGCAAGTTGCGTTTGCCAAGTTTTTGCCAAGACCCAAGGATAAGAATTTGTAAGACAAACAATTACGCAATAGTAAGAGCGATAATACGTTCCTCAAATACGTTCCTCTCGTGTTTTGCTTCATGTCAAGAAGCTCTCTTACTACTGTAAATGCTTGAATTATTGATTAGATTAGATTAGATTATCTTTCTTTATTCATGTAAATTTACAAATTATGCATATGAATGGTTATAAACAAGATTATCAACATCACATAGATACTATAGTGAACTCAGATAATGTTTTTTTTTTATAGTGCAAGATATTATATACAATGATCTCATTTGTACGATATTAACTATGGTAATGACAATCTGAGTGATGCAATTACATGAAATGGCGAAGTTTGGACAAAGGTTCGTCTAATCTTGACACTTAACCAGTATAGTTTAGGAGAGAGTCGAGAGTTTAGAAGGGGTACGATCAGCAGCCATCACAACAAACTCTGTCTTTCATAATATAATATTCAGTACTACATACTCTGATATACATTACTATATACAGTAATGATATAGTTAGGATATTGAAGCCAAAAGTACTTTAATATACAAGGAAAATGCAGTAAAGTGAATCATTTATTAAACTACATGATCTGATCGATAATAATCAGGACTTTTCTTGCATTAAAAAAGGGAATTGAAGTGCTTTGAAAGAGGTGCTTTCATTGTAGCCCAGTCATAGTACTAGTTCTCCATAACCATATCATCTGAAACAAAAATCATTCGCCTTTCTTTATATCTGCGATATGATGAGTAATTGAAGCTGAATTCCAGTTCAAATTAATGGTTCCACTTGGGAATATCTACTCAGTTCCAATATTCACAAGAAAACTGTTGAAGGCCTAATCAAAGAAGGCCTGGCAAAGATTGATTTTGAAGAGTGAATAACAACGAAAAGGGATTACTCACTTCGAAGAATAGTACTGTACAGTGTACAGTAGTCCCTTGAAGTAGTTAAATCAAGGAACAATGAAGATTCTAATTTGAAGGAACCAACGGTTTCAAAATATTTTCAGAAGTATGAAGAATACTTTCCTTTGTATTCAACTAACTATATTGATTTTCATAAGTGAAACAACATTATGTTTCAGATTAGTATTGTTACGGGTTCTATCTCTAAAATAACGCTGGCAACACTTCAATTTAACGCTCGCACTTTATTAACACAAATTATCCATAACTCAAACTGTTCAGTTATTTCTTACCCAAAATAATGTAATTGGAAGCAGATAAATCGATAATGTTCAGCCAATAAACTTTTCATTAAACTGTTCAATAATTCAAGTAAAGTAAAGTAAATTCGTATGGCTTTTCGTGGTGGGGAGACCCTTACGGGTAGTTCCACCTCGCCGCTTTTTTAACGACTGCTTTTTTTATATGCAACCGGGACCGACGGCTTAACGTATCCTCCGAAACACGGGAGTGGCCCGAGAAAAATATCTTGTACTCAACTGGGATCGAACCCAGGACCTTTGGCTTATCAGACCAGCGATAAGCCAACTCGGCTACGCCGACTCCAAATAATAATTCAAGGAGAAGCGTCTAATGCATAATAGTTGAAGCTCTACAAGCACTTACGAGTCACTGTATAAACTCTCAAGTAAGTCTGAATAATAATCTGTCACAAAATACTGCGATTAACACTGTAACAGCAGACGTTTGTTTATCACGGTCTGTATAAGCGCTTACTGGTAATCAGGAACTGTCACTTCTGCCACTTATCGCATTAACGATCGAATCCAACTGAACTAACTTTTACGAAAGTCTCTCCAAAAAAATACATATTTGCATAATCTAGAAAGAATTTCTATTTTTTGTATAATCTATTTTTGCATAATCTAGAAAGAACTAGATATGAGCCAGATATCTCTCCATCTTTCTATCAACTTCTATCGAATTCTAAACATAAGACATTCTACAGCTTTCGATAACATTCCATTAAATTCGAATTAAACACTCTACAGATGTCACAAGATAAACTACAAGGCGAGGAGGACAGTAATTAATTGCTTCCAGAAATCAATATTGACACAAGCCAATAACGCTGAAAACGGTTCCTTCTTTCTGTGTCCACTACAGTATTATTAAGTGAAGTAAAAAAGCAGTACATAATTCAAGTCGATTTTGTATTGCAAGTGAGTGTTTTGAGGTGAATGTGTTATGTCTATCGATTTAATTAGCCTTAATAAATTCAATTTATAATTTTCATGAATACTCTACAGCAGTGGCTCCCAAAGTGGTCCATGTGGACCCCCTGGGGTCCACGGGGACTTGCCAGGGGGTCCATGTCAGTGAAAAATAAAATTGGGGGTCCATGATATGTTAATGGGGGTCCACAATAGCAAATGTCTTTGGATCAGGGCGTGGTATATGCTATGTACAATCTAATATCAAAACTGACACTGTATTTCTAAGTAAATTAGGATTTTTACTCACTTACACTGGAGATACTGGAGGTATGCATTCCACTTCTAAACAGAATCTTCATCAGCCTAGAAGTGAAATGCATCCCTCTAATATCTCAAGTATACGTGAGTACAAATCATAATTTAAATAGAAATATAGTGTCATTTTTTATATTAGATTGTTCATAAAGTTTTTCGTAATGAAAAATATCACAGAGTACCAGTAGGCTACTTATGTACTTGTATAATACTGTTATACGTACATGCAAGCAAGCATTATATCTATTTGAAATAATAGCGCTTTCTATGAAAACATTTTTAAATCAGAGAATTTATACTTAGTTTTCTTATATTTGAAAATTATAAGCCTTCACTGGTAGGTGACTAAACAGCTCAGGTTTGCCAGATATAAATTTTCGTTTTTAGTTGTATTATTATGAGAAAAACAAGCCCCATATCCTTCAATTATCTTCTATTATATTTTAAAACTATTAACATTGACTGATAGGTCACTAAACAAGTCAGGTACTTAATATTTCAAGCTATTTTCAGCAATATTGTTGGAAGCAAAAGTCGCCTCATATATTTTAAAGTTATGAACAAAAGGAGCCTCGTATTTATATTTGAATGATATTCTATCATATTTCAAAAAGGAACGTTTATTGGTAGGTCACTCAACAACTTAGGTAGGTACCAAACTATTCAAGTTATTTCAGGTTTATTATTATGAGGAAAAAGAGCCTAATGTCTTTAAATTATCAAACCATACCGACTTTCTTTAACATTCTAGCAAGCTCTTGCTTATTCAATTAATTGTTCAAAATTATTCTGATGGAAAACAAATATGTGCACAATAAATTACATTCATTTAAAAATTAAATTCTAGCTATAATATAAGTGTTTAGTTTTTATTTTCCACGTTTACAAGATCTTCTAATAAGGTCTAATAAGCTTCCTATAGTTTTATGTTTTATGTTATTGTAATTAGATCGACCCCACACAGTTTTACTCAGGGGTGGCATCCATTTTATTTATCATTATTGTAATAGTTTATACTCCTTGTTTATTTTGTAGATTTGAAAAATAAAATTTCTTTCTTTCTTTCTTTCTTTCTTTTATTACTCTACGTATTTGATAATTTTAAATCGAACTAGGAATCTTAGTAGTCTATTTAATTCTAATAAATTTTTTCTTATCATTTGATTAACTTTTTTGAGTCAATTTTTAATATTCTTGTTTGAACACTCCATTACTGTCATTGGTGTAGTGACGAGGGGGGGTGGAAGTTCGAGGTTACAACCCCCCCTTTAGCCTGAAGAGGCCCCAAAAATGAGTAGGGAGGCATCAATAAAAATACGATTATATCGGTTACTGGAGGTGAAAAAGTTTTCATATGTGAAGAGTAGCTTAAATAATGTTACAGCTGGAAAAAAAACAATAATTTTAATACTTTAATTAACTTAAAAAATACTCTTATGAGAGCTTTAGAGGGGATGAGGCGAATAAGGCAAGTTTCCTTGGGCCTCAACGTCAATGGGCCACATCATTTTAACAATTTAAGCAAGTGTTAAAACAAAAATAAAATAAGGGGCCCAAATTGTACAGCTAGGGGCCTCCAGGGCCTCTTTTTCCAGTTTGGACCTCTAGAGGCCCCTTAGAAGCCTAACACCCTTGAGGCCGCGGGCCCTACGGGCCCGTTTTTATTGCCAATATAGTCATGCGAAGTAGAGATTTAAGTAGGCTGCATCTAGAATATTTTAAAATCTCAACCTTTATACATAAATAAATAAATAAATAAATAAATAAATAAATAAATAAATAAATAAATAAATAAATAAATAAAAAGAGCCTTTATTTTGTTTCCAATTCATACATAATCAAATAAATAAAATGAAAAACATTATTTCCTCTCATAACAGTGCTATTTGAATGAAAAAGATAATAAAAAATATATATACAACTATTCTTCTTATTCTAACTTAATTTGAGCTTTTTCAGTTTTTAATCTTTTTACATTGGAAACTAAGCCCGTCACCGAGCATAGGCCTCCCCCAGGCGCTTCCATTTCTCACGATCCTTTGCTAAAATCATCCAGTTATTACCAGTAATTCTGACAATATCGTCCTTCCATCTTAACCGTTGCCTTCCGACTTTTCTTCTTCTCCACACTGGTTCCCACTTAGTCACCGTCTTCGTCCACCTTCCATCTGTCAATCTAGCTATATGTCCTGCCCAATTCCATTTCAAATCCTGTATGATCTTTGTTACATTAATCAGTTTCATTTTCTCTTTGATTACAGTATTCCTTATTTTTTGCTGCTTCTTTACGTTTAAAATACTCCTTTCCATCGCAGTTTGCGAATTGGATATTTTCTTCAGCGCCTGTACTTTGCACGACCAAGTCTGCGACCCATATATAAGAGTTGGGAATACACATGCTTGCAGAACCTTGGCTTTTTTCCCAATACTTATATTTTTATTCTTGAATATGAATTTCAAGGACCAATATTTTCTCCATGCGATGGCACACCTCCTTTTAATCTCTTTATCCGTTCTATCCCTGAAGGAAAAGATTTGTCCTAGGTAAATAACTTCTTGTGTCCAGTTAACAGCGGATCCATTCAATTTAACTAATTCTTCTCCTCTATTGGACATGATGTTTGTTTTGTCAGGGTTTACTTCCAAACCAGCTTTCCTGCTCTCCTCTTCCAAGTTTTTGAGCATAAATTGAAGCTCTTGTTTTGATATGGCAAAAAGCACGACATCGTCCGCAAAACGAAGGTGATTCAAATATTTTCCACCTATGCAGATTCCACACTTATTCCACTTGAGATGCCTGAAGACTTCTTGCAGTGCCGCATTGAAGAAAACAGGTGATAAAGGGTTCCCTTGCTTGACTCCTTTCTCCAGTTTGAAAAATTTACCTGGCTTTTCAAGTCTTATTCTGGCAGAGCTATCTTTATAAAAAAACTTTATTATATTAATATAGACTTCTGGGACTCCTTGCTTTTGAAGTGCATTAAACAAAAAATGATGGTCTAAACTGTCAAATGCTTTCCGGTAGTCTACAAATGCAAGATAGAGTCCAATCTGGTACTCCTCGCACTTTTCAATAAGCTGATTTACAACTGGCATATTATCAAGCGTTGAGAACCCTCTACGGAATCCGGCCTGCTCAATCGGTTGCTGATCTATGAGCAGCGGTTGGATACGACTCGCTATTCCTTTCATAAATAATTTCCCAACACACGAAGTTATACAAATGGGGCGGTAATTATTTATATCGTAGCCGTCACCTTTTTTATGTAACAATATTATGTCGGCCACTTTCCATTGATCCGGTACTCTTTGTTCTATTAATACTCGATTAGATAATGTCGTAAGGAAACTTATGATTTCTGGAGTTAACATCTTGATCATGTCATTTGAAATTTGATCACTCCCTGCTAGCTTATATCCTTCAATTTTTTAATAATTCCTATCAACTCGTTTTCAAGAAAATAAGGAGTTACTTCTTCTAAAACAGGAACAGCATCGCTCAATGAAATTGTTCTTGGACTCTTATATAACTCCTCATAGAATTCCGAAGCCTTTCCGAGTATTCCATCTCTATTTCTATCAATGTTTCCTCTTCTATCCTTCAGACCAATTTGCCATTGATTACCTCCCATCAGTTTCTTCTTCAGCCTTCTAATTGACCCTTCAGTCTCCAAAGCTTCTTCGGTTAGATTATCTTCATATTGGGTTAAATCCTTCCTAACATGAAATCTAGCTGTTTTACAAAGTAAACTGTACTCTATTCTATCCAGCGATGTTTTGTTTCTCTTCTTTTTCACATTTTCTCTAAGGTGAATCAGCTGTTTTGTAACTGTAGAGAATTTACTTGGAGTTCTTGTTCTTGCAAATTTGAATGCTTCTTTCACATATTTTTCAAACATGTTATAACTTTCTTGCAAGCCTACATTGTCAATAAAATCACGATTTATAGCAGATACATTAGCTCTGAAGTTGTAGAAACTAGCTTCATTTAGTGTTGGCTTGCCTTCAACACATTCGTTTCACACACTTCTAGGTCTCCTCATAGTCCACTCATCCGACAATGATATTTTTCGGTTACTGGAGGTGAAAAAGTTTTCATATGTGAAGAGTAGCTTAAATAATGTTACAGCTGAAAAAAAAAACAATAATTTTAATACTTTAATTAACTTAAAAAATACTCTTATGAGAGCTTTAAAGGGGATGAGGCGAATAAGGCAAGTTTCCTTGGGCCTCAACGTCAATGGGCCACATCATTTTAACAATTTAAGCAAGTATTAAAACAAAAATAAAATAAGGGGCCCAAATTGTACAGCTAGGGGCCTCCAGGGCCTCTTTTTCCCAGTTTGGACCTCTAGAGGCCCCTTAGAAGCCTAACACCCTTGAGGCCGCGGGCCCCACGGGCCCGTTTTTATTGCCAATATAGTCATGCGAAGTAGAGATTTAAGTAGGCTGCATCTAGAATATTTTCAAATTTCAACCTTTATACATAAGAGTCCCCTAATTGCCTCGGCTTTGGGCCTTCAAAGACCCCACGATTCTGGTGGGTCCCAGTATTTTTGGAGTCCCCAAACATGGGTTTGAATTTGAATGAAATTGACAAAGTACGCTTGAAAGGAGAAAAGGTCTCTTAATATTTTTGCAGACGGGCTTCAAATGCTCATTTCTTTTACTGTTCAGACCTGATAGCCCAAAGAGTTTTATTGTGATCGTGAAATTTGTCACACCATGAATCAATCAACAAATAATATGAGGGTTGATAGCCATTAAAAAAGCTAAAAGTTGCACTTTCAAGAACTTGAGAACAATTTTTTCCAGAATCCCCAATGTTTTGAGGTTTTGTCACCATCTATTTATGAAACTACAAAATTACTATAAATTAAAGTTTGGAATTGGATGTGTTATTAATTCATTCGCTCTTTGCAAGTTGAACCAAGTTCCATTCAGTCATAATAATTTTTATAATTCTACACATTTTACATTCCGGTATTCCAATATTAGTGAATAGTTCAAAAGATTACACAAAAATAGAAGAGAAGTTTATTGCTCTCTCTGGTGCCACTCAGTCACTGAGTACCCTTTCCCTAGCTTCCACAGCTTTTTCGACGAATGGTTATCAGTTGAATTACATTCAAATAATTTTATCTTTAAATTGAAGGAAAAATTCAAATTAGTTACACAGATTTTTTTGAGTACAGAGGGCAACTAGGCATAGCTTAAAGACTCAAGCAATGCTAGTTGGGAAATCGAGTCATTAATTGAAAATTGGTGTTTAGGGTGAAGGTGTAAGGGAGCCTCCAGCCTCAAATCCGTCCCGGGCAACTAAAATGTCTCTGGGTGACCACTAAAATGCCTCTGGGTAACTTGTTAGATTGACTTTATACAAGTAGTATTTTTTAGATTTTATACATTAAAATTTGTTCACAACTAATCAAATCTTAATATATAATTTGTAACCACTTATTTATGTAACCCTGATATTCTTAATATCAACAACTTGTCTGAATGATTACTCTGGGGTCGTAACTCATAGACAACAAAATACTTCTAATTTTATAGTTTGTTTATTTATAATATTATATATTATAATATTACAACACATTAAATAACATATCAAATTTAACTCGCTTGGCTTGCTATTTTAAGACGTGTATATAATTATGAGTTGGAACTTATATTTAAAAACTAACCTGATATTCTTGCCTCTCCTTTCCTTGATCTCCAGGAGTCTATGGCCACTTCAAACACTTATAACACTTCTAACAACTCTCAGAAATCAGCCGAACATGCCCTTGTCGCCCAGTAGAATTGCTGGCCAACACGCCAAAATTTCGATCCCCCAATAAGTTTTAAACTGCCCGGACTGTAACAGACTTATTGAGTTTTCAAAGATCTTGGTTTTGCAAGCCTAACACTCCACTGGTCGAAAGAAGCGATCTTCTGGCTTCTCGAGTTGAACTTCTCGATCATGAATTTTGGTTCTCTATTTAAGTGGTCCATACACTCCTTTCAATGCCAGAAAAGAGGCCTAATATTCACAAGATTGGATAGTGACACGTTCTTACATACCTTTAATATTTATCAACACATTCAAACAATTCGCATGAACGTGCCACTATCAGACTTGTCGATCTCATGAACGTCATCATTGTTTAATAACACACTTCGCCTTGGAAGCCTGAAGTGAAACACCTCGGCTCTCGTTTCTATAATAAATTTGATTTTTAATGAAAATGTCATTTATGACAAATTCCGTAAGTCAAATTTTTGTAAAGAAATTGTGAGTGACTGGATGGCCGTAGAAGGATGGGAGGGGTCTTATTTTAAAGGTCTTGACGTGAATTTTGAGGGAAAACTATTCATTTTTCTTATTTGTCCACCATAAATTCGCAACAGAATAAAACTTTTCCCATTAAAACAACATGGGGTTTAATTTGTTTACATCTTTTGAAATTAAAACAGCTGTGCCACAGAGTTGTCTTAGTTGTATATCTGTGTACTCATAGCCTTTGATATTGATACCAGCTGTACTTTTTATGAATTCTTATTATTACGGGATCTGGAAAGGGAAATATAATATTTTTGCCTAGAATAAAGCTTATTTCAACAGATCCTAACATGCCTTTCCACATGTCAAGACTGCAATTTCCCTTACGACTTGCCTTTGCTATAACTATCAATAAGGCACAAGGCCAAACCTTCCAGAAAGCTGGAGTTTACTTAGATAAACCAGTTTTTACACACGGACAGTTATATGTTGCATTTAGCAGAGTAAGGTCATCAGATGGAATCAGAGTATATATGGCAAATACAGGAGAACAGAACAATACAGAAAACAATTCATATACAAAAAACATAGTTTATCCAGAGGTTCTGACTAATTATCAAATGCAATAAGTAAGTAGTGATTTCTATTCATGTAAATAAAACTTGAATTAAACCAAATTTTAATTGTTTTTTATACTTATTATTTTCAAAATAAAAAAGTTTACTGTTTTAGAGGCTATTGTCCCTAAAAACCACCATTTAAATGTAAATGTATCTACTGTATATAATATATTGTATACAGTTTGTGTTGTAAACTATATTATAATGCTAGAAAATCATTGCTTATTTATAAATGACCAATGAAGGTTGATAAAAAATTTATGTATTTTGGTTTTTTAGGGGCTTTTGCCCCTACAAGCCCCTAGTAACTAACTATAAACGAAAAGTGGGTTCAAGTTCTTAGGCAAACGATTCATAAAAGCTGTGATTTATCGAATTTAAGCTTTCACTTCACTCAATTTATAAACTTAATTTTAATAAATACTCATATAAAATTACTGATTTTAAGTCTCAAATCGAGCTCTCAGCATCGAAAATTCAAAAATTTTCCCATAATGTGGACTAAAATAAATGGATTAATGCTTTTCTAGACATGAGTAGAATCTCTTGCGATACGACGTTAGAGGGACTACTTATTAAAGTTTTTACGGGGGAGGATCCCCAGGCCCCCCTCATCCTAGGGGGTATTCCATACCCCTAAGACCCCCCGGGGACCCCAAATCCCCAATAAGCCTCAATTATCCCCAATAAGCCCCCTCATTAAAATATTTTCGTTACGCTAGTGATTACTGTATCTGTATCACCCTTTGTCACAAATTTGATTCAATATTCTAAAAAAGGTGAATTATATTCATTGTTATTTTCCACCTCCTCTCCTTAATTCTCTCTATCACATTTCATTAACAATGAGTGTCGTGTTTGCCCACATTGAGCAGCCTTGCTGATTTTAATAGATGCGAATGCTGCAATTACTACTAAGGACACAATGTTGATAAAAAAATACCGGCCATTATACTTCTTGGGTTTCATAAATACTATTTTACTATAACCAAAAACAATATGTCATACTATTTGATTATTTAAATTCAAAGTAGACTATATTACAAAAATGTACTAAGTTTATGTGCTTTTTAATGCTTTCTTCACCACAATTTGAATTGGTTACTGTGAGCAGTAGTAGACCTACTACATCAGCTTTAAAAACACATTTCAACTTATAGTTTAAAAAAAATCAATGACATTTTATGTAGGGGGTCCACCTAAAACCAAAAATCATGGCAAGGGGTCCATGAGGCAAAAAAGTTTGGGAACCACTGCTCTACAGCATGAATCAGTATTTTATTAAGGAAATGTAGAGTTCATTGTTTATAGCCTAACACTATTGTTTGGATTCCACTCATTTGAATCTGAACTGCCCAACTTTGAATGCTCAGCGCAAAAGTCTGAGTAATTGCAAGATACTCGACTCTCCTGAGCGTTACTTGCCGTTCCACTTGCATGTATAATCAAGTGTGAGTCGTTAATTCTAGCCAAGCAAAACTCGGAACTCAGCATAATGGAGATCGATCCGTGCAAGACTAATTCGCTTTCCGGGGTCAGCAGTTGCTGTTCGCAAGTATATTTCATATACTGTATTACAAATCTCTAATAGGCTATACTAGCGTTTGTATGGTAACTCATCGTCTGACACTCTCTCACTCACACACTCAATACAAGTGGATACCAATTCTATCTTTATCATTGTCTCGTCCTGCCTGTGTCCTTTACGTAATCGGCTCTTACATCGGCGTTCTGCACGGCTCTAGGACAAAATGAAGTCCTAAATTGGTGGCTTAAATGCTTAGGTCCTGCTTATACAAGTATTTAGCTTATACAATACTTGAGCTGATCATTTCGGAAGTGTTGGCTGACGTCAGGCGCAAGCCCAGGGAAAAAGAGAGATGTAGCCATCTCCGAAATTTACGAAATAACTGCATTTGTGTTTGTGTTTCATATGGTAGTGAGAATCTTTTTTCAGGTGGTATCCTCCCAAAGTACTTGCTAGTTTATAATAATATTAATAATAATAGTAACAATGATGATGATAATAATAATAATAATAATAATAATATTTTGCCACCTGATTGGCTCAGGTCAAAAAAAGAGTTTTCACGTCACCTGAGTAGGTTCAGGGCCTCTGATCTGACTCAACGACAGTGGATGCTCTATTCAAGAGGATATCAATTTGAAGGTGTAGAATTATTGAAATAAGACAGCAAAAACTGACTGAGAGAACAGACTGTTGATAAACAGAAATCAACAGGCAAAAGAAGATTAAACTCACTTCAGCATTCACAAAACCAATAATAACTGATGAAGTGTCTGCATTATGGTAAACAATATTAAGTATAAATTTATAGAAATGTAATTAACTAACTCAGATAAGAGAGCAAGGTGAGTGGCGCAGTCAGAGAAATGAAGAACTCTACCGTCTGTATGAAGACACAAGTTTAGTGGTAGAAATTAAAAGAGCTAGACTGCGCTGGTTGGGACATCTGTGGCGAATGCCAGAAAACAAAGCAGTGCGCAAGGTATTTCTAGAGTCTTCTGTGGGCCGGCGGCTACGTGGGCGACCACGTAAGAGGTGGCTCGAGGACGTGGAAGAGGATATTAGAGCACTGGGGGCTCATGGATGGCGCCGAAAAGCGATGGACCGGGACGCATGGAGGAGGCTTGTGGAGGAGGCCAGGGCTCTACAAGGGCTGTAGCGTCAAAGGGTAAGGTAATTAACTAACTCAATATAGGTGTTACAATATAGGTATAACAGTGAGGTTGTTTAAGTGAGGTAGGGATCCAAATTTAATAATTCTTATTGTGAGTTTAATTGAAAAATAAATTAGAATTTAATCAATTTAAAGAAGAAAACAATAGATAAATTACAAGGAGAGAACAGAATAAGTCAAAAGAATTGAAGAGACTTTGCTGGAAGCATAGTTATGAAATTTAATTTGAGTAGATTAAAAGTACAACTTACCCATCAAAAATTTCAGAATATCCATAAATTTAGCCCTTGGCTAACTTCAAATTTTGATCATATGATCATAATATGATCAGATATTAATATAGAGAATAATTCGAAAAAATAATTATAAAGAATTCAACCACGTCAAGGAGATTTTTCGTAAGTGAATTGAAAGGGAAAACGGTAAATTGAGTATTGTTGAGATATTCTGATGGAAAAAATAATTATGAAATTATTAGAAAGGAATTGGGAAGGAGGGAAGAAAATAAACATTAAGTGTACAACGTCATGCTGGTACATAGCGAATGATTGCATTTTAAACGATGGCTGTTTAATTTGATCAACCCAATAAATATTACTCAATATAATTCTTGGAATGATTGCATCATTGAGTTGTAGATATCGGCTCTAAATTTAAAAAATGGCTAGTGTTAACGAGACCTCAAGCTCATTCCTAGTTGATGAAACTTCTGCTGTTTCAGTCAATAGGATTGAAACTGGCAAACAGCTGATGATATTCGGCCCTACAAGAACGGTAACCCAAAGTTCTGATTAGGAAGGAATAGTTTTCTGTGAGCTGGCTTTCTTCCAGGATAACTTATCTAATATTAAAATATGTTAATATTCAATGATTATCTTACACATCCATGAATGACCTTCAGCGTATCTCTAGTAGCATCAAGATTACAGGTTTCCTCCCCATCTAACACTGGTTCTGAATATGCCCCCGCATAAATCTTACCGAATTCTAGAAACAAATTTTCTCCAATACCCATCTTCTCCTAACTAAAACACGTTGATTCGCTACAGACGTCCAGAAATGGTGATTTAAAATCTTGATCACGTTTGAGTGAGTCTAATCACAGCGGCCAATCGTTTACGGATCATTGACGAGAAGAGCTTTTGCGTTGAGAACCAAGTCTTTGCAAAATAATTCCGGTCCTGCTTGTGTTGTTGCAGTGGTGCGTAACGAGGAGATGAAGTGAGAGCGTGGTTAGTTTGAGCGAGAGGTTGGACTCCTGAGGACTGATGTTAAGAACCGTCGGCGATCCCTGTGCACAAGATTCTCTTTGGTTTTGCAACGAAGAAGAAGACAAAAAGACATTCCCCCCTCCCCCAACGTACATTGAGAATCTTATGCACGAGGATCGCCGATGGTTCTAGACATCTGTCTCCGGAAACGTAGGTCTGCTGTGGGCAATGCATCATTTGATGGAAGATCGCCCAGTAATATGGAGAGCGCTCGCACTCCGTTCTCTGACCCATTCATCATGTGTCTTCCGGCATTGCTGCCTGCAGGCAATCGCAATAGAGAACCTCAGTGCTCTGCAATTAATTGACTTTAAGGCTGTGCACAGGGTTTTTGGTCATATTTTTTTTCGAAGTTTCTTGTATTGGATGTTATTTGGGCTTTTAAATGTTATCTATTACTCTGTGAGGAAAAATGTTCTTCTTCAATTATTTCGTGTGTTCAAAGTTGAAATTTTTCGTTTTTTGGGGGCAATTGATCTCACTATGAGTGGTTTTACACATTTGATATCACTTATTTTAACACTAATTAATTATTACTATCACTAACTATTACTTATTTTAACACTTATTTTTACTTTATTAACTAAGAGATACATCGAGAAATAAAATGACATATTTTTTACTCCAATCAAGCAGTTAGTTTTTTTCAAAATACATTTTTTTAAATCTACAAAAAAATTATTTTTTTCAATTATTTTGAAAAAACTATTTGTTAGATTTAAATAAAAAATATGTCATTTTTTTTATCAAGGTGTCTTTTAGTTAAATTTATCAAATGTTTGAAATCACTCATAGGTAATACCAATTGCCCCAAAAACCGAAAAATTTCAACTTTGAACCCCCATATTTCACAAAATAATTCTTTCCTCACAATAATAGATAACATTTCAAAGCCCTAATAATATTTAATACAAAAAACTTTGAAAAAAATGTCCAAAAACCCTGCGCACAGCCTTAAAAATTGCCTGGTGTTCCATATTGTTCCTATTCACTAGTTTCGCCTATAAAGACTCGATCACTTGCCTCTTCAGCACATGAAACATGTGTTATGTTACATGTCTATAATCAAGTATAGCTGTAACCTTTCAAGTGCAACTGTTCAATATTTACATTCTGTTGAATACGAAATAGTTTTCACAGTGACTCATCCATTCAATCATATTTTTGGTAACGAAGAATAAAAAGTCAAATAACTTGTAAGTAAATTTTCATTTGGATCTGCATCATAAAGACGATTCACTTAACTCTACTACTTCTATTACTACTTATAGTAGTTTTGTTAACAGTAGACCTCTAACAGTAGACCCCAATATTATTTGCAATACTGTTTTATATTAAATTTAATATAAAACAATATTAATTAAATTTGCAGCCTAAATCATTTATTTATTTATTCAATTACAATGTGGGAGCATACGGGGAAACCCCAAAAATTGCTTCCCAATCATGAACATATTACAATAACTACGATTTACAAATTTGAGAAAAAGTAGCTGGAAAATAAACAAAAAGAAAGAAAAATTGCAGCTAGAAAACTGAATATAAAAGATTATGCAAAAGAAAGATGAAAATGATAAATGATAATGAAACTGGGCATTTACTAAGTAACCACTTGTTATTATACTCAATTGAAATATTAGAAATGATTTGTTTCTCTCAAACAAATATGCTATCCTTATGAATGATAATTTGATCCAGATGAATCTGGAATCCCAAGGGCTATAATTTGAATCTAATTCCAATTGCATATGATGGAGAAGCGTATTTAAAAATTCATAGGTTCCTATAGAATAGACTTACTTTTATCCTTTTTAATATCCTTTAAATGCAAGAAAAGTTCGTAAATCCTTACACATACATCGCTGGGCATTCCTTGAAGAAAGATCGCAGCAAAGTTTCGTTGAATTTGGTCCACGCGTTTAGCCGAAAATGTTTGACAGACAGACAAATGCAAAACGGTCTAAACAGAGACCTCTCTTTGTTCGGCCAATAAGTTATAAGTTACTATCTATAATTCTATTACAATGTTTGGTTACTGGAATTAAATGTTAGAGAATTGGAGTTAATTCAGTTCCTTGATTAAATAGCTTTCAAATGATTCTTTCACATTGAAATTATATCAAAATAGTGAGTTATTCAAAATATTTTTTCCCGTTTTCTCAAAATAATTGGTCGTATCACATTTTATAATAATTATCATAAAGGAGAATCCAAGAAACAAAATAACAAATAAAATTTCGAATTAACAGCGTTATTTATATTTTTGTATCTACGTGAAGTTCTGTTTGTGCAAATTTACAAAATGTATATTATAATTTTTCTTCGTGCGCTTCAACTCATTCAAGGATTAGTGTTCCTGTTTTATATTTTTCTCATTTCCACTCTCCTATTATCTCGAATAATTCTAGCCTTCATTCACTCATTCTACCTTTCCATGTTAACCTTAGTGCTACGCTACTTCTTCCATCCTCCAATTTTCATCTCCCATTTCCTCTCTAATATTTTTCTTTGAATATTCCATGAAACAGAATTATGATTAGTTATTATCTCCTCACTCGTATATCATAAAATTATTCATGAGCAATGTTTAGCTCTTGGAAAAATTAAAATAACATCAAAACTAATAAAAAATTATGAGTTAATCGAGCTTTGTCTCCATACATTTCCCTGGAGGAATTATTTGAAAGTCATAGACATTTTTCAAATTGTGAATAGGGCCAGAAGCTCACGTGCATTGTAGGAGTACGTGTATTGAGGGAGGAAGCGACAGTTGCCATTGTAGAAGGGCGGCAGTTGACAATCAGATGATGATGATGATGCCGAGGTAAGGCGTTTCTCGACTCTTGACAGAAGGGCGGACTGCTGCTGCTTTGGGGTAGAAGTAGAAGTGTCTGCTCTGGCGAATGTAGGTCACGCTGTCAGCCGGAAGAGCCCTTATAATTTCCGCAATAATAAGCTCGACGGCAACTTTTTAAAGGCCTCTCGAAACGGCCTTTAATCTGGCACTAGTCACCGTCACTGCTCGCTAGAGCACAAGCACACTCTTCTATTCCACCACGCGCCAAGCGTAAAAACGGAAAATATAATCTACTTTATCACAGGCCGTTTGCAGAGTAACGGTTATTGCCAGTTGCTAGTGGCTCAAGTGCGTGCTATAAAAAATCATGCCAGCTCAAAGTTTCTGTAGGTTACTTTATACGCTCGGTACCTTCGCCTGTTGCAGTTATCTCCTGCAAATAGTCTACAAATAAACGAAACTTTTTATTAGATATTGCGGATTGTGGGAAATACTTTTCCTCAATTGAATGAAAAACAAGTGGAGAGGGTTATTGAGTGTGAAAAAGCTTCCCAGTTATCAAAATGATTGATAAGGACAGATATTTATGCTTGACTACATCTTACAAAGCAAAAAGCTACCTTCATGAACTTGTAAAGTGAATCCATTTATGCTTTAATACAATTTTCAATGCAAAAAACTGGAAAATCCCACCTGCATGAAGGTAAAATGAAAATGGGAATAAGAATTGAGCGTAGATAGTAGGGAGAGAAGGAGGAGGAGAAAGAGAAGGAGAGGAGAAGAAAGCCGATAGCCTGCTTGTGTAATCTCTATCATTATTTATACAAAACTTTGTTCCAATAATATTATAGGTTAGCCAGCAAGAAGGTACTGAGGCTAATGAGGGCCGGTGAATAAACACTAAGAGGAATTAACCTAGGTTTAAAATAAGAATTTATAATGTTTTAGCCCATGAAACAAAAATTATGATGTTAGTTTCAAGTAACTGACACTTTAGCAAACTGACAAATATACAGAAACAGAATTTATTAAATTATAAAAAGCAGACTTATTAATAAATTATAATTTTTATCAAAAACATGACATTGTAAGTAATATATAGAGCAAATCACATTATTAATATGTTGTGTTTCTATTTCAGTCTATAATTTATAAATTTAGTAACCTTTTTAATTAGTTGGGTACCCAAATATTATTAGCTATTTCAAGATTTGTTCATAGTCAGAAGTGAGTGAGTAAAGAATATGAGAACTTTTCTATCAATGTTAGCGCAGAAAAGAAACTTATTTGATAATGAAGGCAGTAAATCACCGAAAATTGCATTTCAATTACCGAAAATGTTTCAAAGTAGTAATGATTAAATTTTTATGCAACTTAAATATTGTTCCAGATGATCAGTCTTTATTTCAATTCACAGCAGACATTAATAAGTTATTATTACACAAGAAAATCAATAAAAGAAACAAACAGCTCAACAATTTCTATTTAACAATTAATATTTCTATAATAAAATCAACTACTGTCCAAAACTAGTTGATAACTGTCAATAGGCTGATCAATAATTCAATAATAAGTGTCCAATAAACTGTTAAGAAACTCAATAAGAAATGTATCATAAACAACTGTTCAATAACTCAATATTAAACTAAGCACTCACTAACATTAGTCCAAAAGAAGTTCGATAATTACCGAATATCTTATCACAATAATGATTGTCACGGTTAATACTACAATTGAAACGATTAATCACATTTGTACCATACAGCATTGCGTTGTACTGCCACGAATAGAACTCGCACATATCACATATGAACTTGATATCAGAAGATGTGAATAAAGACTGACAGACTGCTAACAAACACACCCTTTTGTATTGTTCCAGAGAGTTATTTTCCAGATTTTTCTATTGACACAATATTTTCAAAACAAATAACCTGTTATCTAGGATTCCCTCGTAAACTCTAGAAGCACATTTGACAAATAAGAGTAAAAGAGAGCACCAAGAAAATATAGATGGATAGATAGATAAATGACTTTTATTTGTGCACTTTACAAGTAATAAAAGTGCTGTAGGCGAAGTTAAGGCATAAGAGCCCCTTCCTCCACTTAACCCACAGTATAAAAAACAACTTTATTTACAATGCAAAAAAAGAATATCAATTAACAAACAAGATGAAAAATAATGATAAATATAAAGAAAGACTGAAATCAAAGAAACATAGGAGAGAGAAACAACTAGCGCCTTAACTGTTTAGATAGGCAGGACCTAATGTCCTGCTAACCAAATGATCAATAATAATTAGGCTAACCAAATGTACAGTTCGTGAGGCGAGAGATGAGCTCTGTCCTGCGCGTGGAAAGAAAAAGGAAGCTCACCATGGAAAGAAAAAGGAAGAAGCAGGAAACACAGTACGAATGAAAAGTTACACACGTGCCGTTTCATTTGAAAGCTCTGTCGCTCAATTACTTAGGCTATCAACAATCCACAATAGCCTGACGAAATGACTCATTAAACAAACAAATCTATTTATACTTGAACAAATAAATGTTTCCGCACAATGCTCTCGACTGGGATAATGTCAACAATCATTCAACTCCAAAATATTACAAAGAAAACATTGCATTTTGATATTATTAAGCATTGTTATCATACTCACGGTAACATTATATGCTAGACCAGGCTCCAGACTACTGTAATTCTTCTACACCACTCATTTCGGAATCGCTGTTCGATTTTTGTGAATAAGTACAAATATAGTAAGTACAATAAGTACCTAAAATGAGGCCAAAACACGTAAATGTTTAGCCTACATGTTACTAAGGCTGTTCATCAATAAAAAATGTATTTCCTATGACTTAACGACTGTTTTTAGGCAGCCGGGACCTACAGCTTAATATGTCCTCCGAACTTTTGTTATTATTTAGTCACATCATAACATAATTCTTGTTTTTCATTTTAGCTGATGATTTTAGAATGTTTGAGCGTCTGAACGAATTTTATGTTGCATACATGCGTTTCCGTATCATCCAGTAGTGTTCGTTGCACAATGGCTAGCACTCTGTTGCTCGAATTGCGAAGGCGACTGTTGACACATGCAAGAGCTTGAAGGACGTTCTCCTCTTCGTTTGAGTTCTGCAACAATATTATCCTGAGCAACTATCCTAAACGTAAATGCTGTAAAGCCTATAGTATTCTATACTGGGAAAAATGGTGTGTCTATGTGTGTGACAAAGAATAAGGAGAGTGAGAAAAAGTGAGTAAGAGTGAGTGAGAGTTTAGAGAAAGAGTCCGAGAGAGGAGGAATCGGCGAGGGTGTGAGAGAGAGAGAGGCCTGTGATTGGCGATGCGAGGGAAAGAGATCATCGATGGCTAAGTGGAGAGAGTTATTAGTTCAGATGATGCAGTTGAGGGAGATATAGAACTTGCTTCTTCACCTTCTCGGGTGATATTCAGAACTGAACTAAATTATCCACTCAAGAGCCGAGCAGTCGTACTTAAATTGAATTGGAATCGGTTCCTCGTTGCAGAGCAAATCTTCATTTCCTTCGGACGCAGTCAGCTGTTCCGTTTAATCTGGTTAATGCTACTTAAACTAGCTCCCCCTCTATCGCAGCACCACCGTGCCAACTGCAGTCTGCAGATATGACTTTTGATAATACTCGCCTACTACGGAATGGCACATCCTTAGCAAGGTCAAGCCATGGGGCAGACATGTTGAAACCTGATTAGCTAATGGAAAGTTTCTTGCCCATCGAATTCGCTAATTAATGTTACGAATTTTTTACATAACGCAGTAACTCGATTGTATAGCAGTATAGCTGCTCTTATTCAAATACAAAGTTGCGTGTGCAATCTAGAGACTCTATATTTTACAACTTTTATTCACAAGAATTATTTATTCATAACTGGTGGAAATTTAATGAAGATTTACGTAGGAGAGAAATATAACCGAGAGAGAGAGGACAGAGGTCTCCATATTGCTTTAGTTTTTGATAATGTTAATGAAGTTTTAGTTTTTGAATGATCATGGGCATGAAATATCACGATATGAATATTTGCTCTTCAGAGTACATGTAAAAGAAATATCATTGATAAAGTTTCAGCAAGGTAGCAATTTTTCAATTTAATTACTTTCTTCTTTTGGAAATCAATAAGTTAAAAATCAGATGTTATTTACAAAATGATAATTCTTGTCCATTCAAATGGTTTCCTCAATAATTTGGTGTATCGCTGCATTCAAGCGTTGTTTGTTTCAAGCGTTGCATTGTGTCAATAGCTACTTCCGGAGTTCTAGTTAATTGGTGACCGATTATTTTTCTCTATCTTCGTCTCAACGCTTTCTCTTACTCAAATCTGTTGAATAGCTTCTAGTATTTTCGAGTGTATCCTAGATGACAGTTTTATCGATATTTTGTCATTGGAAAGATCTGGAATAGAACCTTCTGTTATAATACAAATCTATAAAAGATTTGTCCTTGTCTGCAGTCAGTTTGATTCAGCAGGAGTCGTGATAAGTTTATGTGATAGTTCTGTGACATTCTTCTTTTCGTGGCAGTACAATGCGGTGCTATAGACAGTACAATAATTTATTGTGATTCAGCATTTCAAGTTTAATATTGGCCATGAGAGGAATTGTGCCTTGTAGGTGTCTATTATTGAAGTTATTGATCGGCCTATTGTCAATTGCTAATTAGTTTTGTTCAGTGATTAATTTTTTATAGAAATATTCATTGTCAGTTGGACTGTTTCTTTCTTTATTGATTTCTTGTGTGATAATTACTTTTTAGTATATGTTGCCAGAATTAAGTTTGTAGCCTAATAATAATAATATCTTGTGACATGGTTGGTTCAGGTCTGGTGTCAGGCCCTCTGACGACTGTTTTTTAGGCTGGGACCGACGGGTTTAACGATTTTAGTTTTAGAACCCGTAACAATACAGGCCTACTCGTACATTCATTGCATTCACAATAACTAGACAACGGTTGTCTACTGCAGTTACCGTAGCTCTAATTGGGAAATCGATAACATAATAATTATTAATTAATTTATATATTATCGTTTAACTAATAACACCCAATTAGTTATTGAAATAATACTCCTCAATAACTTAAATTTCCTTAATAATTTTCAATGTTTTAAAACATTAGTATGAGTTGAATCAACAACCTACAATGCTTTTGCTATGATGAGTATGACCAGCATTGATCATTATACTAGTTTCTAAAATAGCAGTAGAGGATGAGAATGAAAACAAGAGTTTTTCCAACTCATGGCTAATAATTTCTTCATGATAAAAAATGATATCACTCACTGAAGTCTCAAATAACTTCATGAGTGCAGAAATTTAGGATTTTCTAATGTGATAATGGATTTATTCCTCTTTTGAAAAGATACTCAATCAATTCCCGGTGGTTTGGAACCCACCTAAAACTGTAGGTCCAACTCATCATTCACCATCATCCTATGCACAGGTCTCAGACCTATGTGGGCTTCATCCTCCTCCGAAAAAAATTCAATCCTTTCCAGATTTCTTGTGAGCGCGAAAGAGAATAATAATTGAGAGCTTGTTCCTGATTTCTAGATGAGTCATGCCATACACCGTCTGCTAGAGCGCCAGACCTTTCCTTTTTCTTGCTGTTGTTCTTCTTCTTGGTCGATCGTGGCCGTGGAACAGGTTCCTTTCGGGCCCTATTTTGCACCTGTAAACGGTCAGCGCGTGCCGTCTCTTCCTGCCACACGTTCAATTAATAAAACCTGATTTAAATTGTGTACGCATGCGCGTACATTTGAGTGCATGAAGCTTTGATGCTGGACATCTGTATTCTTTCTATTGATAGAAATGGTACCTTCTCTTACAATCACTTTCTTCTCCATCTTACTCTCTCTCTCGCCCACTCTCTCACTCTCTCTCTCTTTCTCTCTCTCTCTCTCTCTCTTTCTTAATTACAGTATACTTGCAAACGTACACCACATTCTCGTTCTCATTACATCTCTCACAATCGCTGGTCTCTATGCGCAGGATCTCGCACACGCGTCTATGAACATATGTGAATCTCCGGTTCGTTTCCTCTCGCCGGGCATCTTCCGATCCGCTCCATTTTGAATTATGGCGTTACAGATGAATTCATATCCATTTCCCGTTTTAATTGCAATCAATTCACTGCCCTCACTGTAATTATTGCTCAGCTGTGTTCCGGTAATATGAATTCGCTCGGATCTGAAATACCGGTAACTCGAATTTCAATTGAATGTAGAAAGTACAAAGTACATGCAGCATCCCTGGAGTACTACTAACTTTTATTTTAAAAAACACAATCATGATCTACAACAATAAACTGTTGAAAAGCAGGATGTAAAAAAATAGAATTTCAAAACACAGTGAAAACACTTTCTGGAAATATGATAACAGTGAAAACTATAGGAAAAACAATTATTTTTCTCTATGTATCAATGCTATTGTGAAGTTTGATTGAAATATAATTGTTCCTGTTCTTCAATTGCAACTACACATTTTTCTCAGGCCTAATTTTAAAAAGTGATTGCAGGAGAGTGAGAGGTTATTAATAAAGATTAAATCAGTTTATATTGAATAACCTCTTAGATTTAAACAACAAAGAAATTGGATTTTTAACAATACACGCACTGTTATGACATACCAAAACTCGAAACTATCTTCTATCCCCTACCACCACCATTCTTTATATTAGCTTGTTATCATTCAAATGCAAATGCAGTTTTTCATCAACTCAAATGTTTTTCATAAGAATAACAGCTACGAAGATTCTAAATTATTGATTTTGAGCTGTTTGGGAGGTCTTCCAAGTCATGGCTACTCACCACAATCTTTTTCCCTTCTATTATGAGCTTCTTTATCAAACTAAAAGGCAGGAATGAGGAATAATGGTTTTTCAAAAAGTCATCAATCACTTATTCTCTGGAGAATTCCGGTAAGCTGCTTTCTAAATTGATTAATTTTGGGATCTTGTCATTGTTAAGGGAAATAAATTGCTTTCTCGATTGTCAACCAATGATAAAGCATGATATTCACAAAATATATCCAGAAAATATATTTAATCGTATTTTTATATCTTTAAATGTTGTTTCTCTTCAAGAATTCCTTTTTATGATCAAAATTATCAGCAGCAATTATGCCTTAGTCATTTTTTTCTGTTGCAGGAGCTAGATGGTCAAGGAGCTTATCTCTTCAAACAGCGGAGCCTACTAGCCAAAATGTGATACACAACCAAACTCTACAATCATATCACCTTCGTAAGTAGATCAATCTATAGAAGTTTAAATAGAACTGATATAATTCCAATAGCGAAATCGACTATTACTTTTTACTACTATAATTACTCAACTAATAAAGTTATTAGTTTATACCGGTGTTATTTTACACCGGTTATTAGTCTACACCTCTAATACGGTGTAAATAAATTGATATATTTTGTGATTATCTGCTTGCGTATATTCCTTACTAACATAGTTTATGAACTAATTTGCTGACTACTTACATAAGCTGACTGCTTACTTAGTACTATGTACTAAGTTCTACGAGGTATGAGCTACATTACAACTTGTACTGGATACTACATTCATTTATTCTGGATTCAGAACGTATTCTGTATTCTGGATTAATACGTCTTTTAGGGGAGATTTCAATCACACATTAAGATTTGATGCACTAATTACAGTAGCTAACAGCAAGTGTAGTCTAATTGTTATTAATTGAATGATAAAAAGAATAATTGCTTTCAAGAACTCTCAAATATTTCGATGAAGAAGAATCATCAATGATCCTCCCACATAAACAGTTATTAGCTGCTGTTTATGTGGGAGAATCATTGATGATTATTTTTCATCGAAATATTTGTATTCTTACTCTTCATCCGTATTCGTTATTATTATTATCATTATTATTATTATTATTATTATTATTATTATTATTATTATTATTATTATTATTATTATTATTATTATTATTATTATTATTATTATTATTATTATTATTATTATTATTATTATTTTTGCTTTTCCATCACATTTGATGTGAGTTTTCTAATCAAAATCGGCCTATGGCAAGATTTTGATTAATCTATATGGGAATGTTCAGGAATGCCCTAATCATTGATACAGTGCTAAGTACTACTGCCTTCTGCATTGTGCATTTTGTGCTTTTTGGCACTCCCAACTGACTCAAATTTGCTGTCACCTTTGTTGTAATCAGCCCACCCGCAGAAATAATGACAGGGATGATTGACACCTTTTCTTGTTGCCAGATATCCTTTATCTCAGCAGCTAGGGGGAGATACTTGGAGATTTTCTCAGTGTAATACTGATCCAAGTTGTGGCAGCATGGTATGCCAACATCTATTAAAATAGTTTCCTTGGTCTGCTTATTCATTAGGATTATATCTGGCCTATTATTATTATTATTATTATTATTATTATTATTATTATTATTATTATTATTATTATTATTATTATTATTATTATTATTATTCCCATCAGTTGGGCAAAGCAGATACACCTGAATGTCTTTACTGTCCTAAAAGTAGAGATGATGTTGAACACACCTTCTTTCTGTGTAGCAGGTGGGAAGAACTAAGAGAAAGAGTGCAGGTAGAACTGGGTTGGTTATCCCCAGAAAACGTTGTTTCTGTTATGCTCCAAGGCAAGCAGCAATGGGTGAAGATGGCTAACTATATTATCACCATACTACAGACAAAGAAGAGAGATCTTGTTGCAGCAGGGTAGCTTGAATAAGCTAAAGGAATGAGAGGCTGTTCTGAAGTAATGTGATAAACAGTTCCAGGCGGTCTCTAGGTTTGGAGGTGGTTTTAGCCAATAGTTCATGCTCATGTACATGTCAAATGGCAAAACGCCTTAATAAAAGAAATGAAAAAAAAATTATTATTATTATTATTATTATTATTATTATTATTATTATTATTATTATTATTATTATTATTATTATTATTATTATTATTATTATTATTATTATTATTATTATTATTATAATTATTATTATTATTATAATTATTGAGTTGAAAGGAACAGAACTTTCCAAGTATGGCAGAACGACTGGACTCTTGAAGCACGTGGACACTGGACATCAAGGCTGATACCCAGAGTCAAGCAGTGGGTAAACCGGCCTCATTGAGAAGTGGGGTACTTTGTGACACAGTTCCTGACTGGTCATGGATATTTCCGATCTTTTCTCCATCAGTTGGGCAAAGCAGATACACCTGAATGTCTCTACTGTCCTAAAAGTAGAGATGATGTTGAACACACCTTCTTTCTGTGTAGCAGGTGGGAAGAACTAAGAGAAAGAGTGCAGGCAGAACTGGGTTGGTTATCCCCAGAAAACATTGTTTCTGTTATGCTCCAAGGCAAGCAGCAATGGGTGAAGATGGCTAACTATATAATCACCATACTACAGACAAAGAAGAGAGATCTTGATGCAGCAGGGTAGCTTGAATAAGCTAAAGGAATGAGAGGCCGTTCTGAAGTAATGTGATAAACAGTTCCAGGCGGTCTCTAGGTTTGGAGGTGGTTTTAGCCAATAGTTCATGCTCATGTACATGTCAAAATGGCAAAACGCCTTAATAAAAGAAAAAAAATTATTATTATTATTATTATTATTATTATTATAATTATTATTATTATTATTATTATTATTATTATTATTATTATTATTTGAATTCTATAGTTCTCCATTTTACTGGGTAAGAGGGTGGCATTGGCTTTTTTAGCAAAATGACACCCTTTCTATTTTGGTATATTTAGGAAGCTCCTTACTATTGACGTTGTGCACAATATTACAGCTTTCTGCATTAAATTTTGCACCCACACAGGCAGTCTCAACTTTTTCATCCTCTCAGGCAGCTCTTTTGGTATTACACCTGTAGCTGATATTATCAATGGCATAATTACAAGTATTTTATCTCCTCTGCCAAGGGCAGATATTTGAGCAGTTTCTCATCACTGTTTTGCTTTATATTGTGTGTATTTGGTATGCCTATATCTATTAAAAATGTGGTTAGGTTATTATTATTATTATTATTATTATTATTATCATTATTATTATTATTATTCAAAAGTGGTTCTAGAACTGAAATTTCCAATTACCGACCCATTTCCATTCTCTCCTCAACTGATAAAATAGCTGAGAAATATATGTGTGATGAATTAACAGAGCATTTTGAAAAAAATAATGTCATCCCCTCAGAGCAGTTTGGTTTTCAACGTAAAAAATCGACTGGTCAACTGCTATCTCAATTCTGTAACTATATGTATAATAAGCTAAACAGAAATTATCATGTTCTCATTCTTTTTTTAGATTTTAAGAAAGCATTTGACACTCTATCTTTTGATAAAATCCTTCATTCTATGGAGAAAATTGGCATGTCAAAGCAAGGTATAGATTGGTTAACTGATTACTTGCATAACCGTAGAGTGACTGTTAGAGTAGGGGAAACTTTCAGTCGTCATGAAGTGGTTTGCTCTGGCGTTCCTCAGGGATCTAATCTTGGACCCCTACTTTATCTGGTTTCGGTTATTTCAATGGTAGATGTTGTAAAAGAAACTAAAATATTCCAGTATGCTGATGGTGGCTAGTCATACTAGTTTTGACGAAGCAAAAAAATTAATGCAAAAAGACTTTGATCGTATGCAGAGATGGATCCATGATAATGGACTTACACTTAATTTTAAGAAGACTACATGCATGCATGTGAGGCCTCCATTTAAACGTTCAGAGCCTTTAAATATTGTGATGCATTCTTTGAATTGTTTGCATACTAACATGCTTGGTTCGTATTGTGAGTGTGATGAGAACGTGAAGCAGGTTACAACTCAAAAATATCTTGGAGTCTTTATTGATGATAGGTTGAAGTGGGGTCCTCACATTGATAGTGTTTGTAAGCGCCTCCGCTCCTGCTTGTTTGGTTTGTTCAACCTGCAGTATTCTGTTTCAAAGAAAACGTTAATAGTCGTTTACAAAGCTTTAGCTGAGTCTGTTGTTAGATATGGTGTTAACGTCTGGGGAAATGCAAGTGCATACGAAATTGATAGAATTAAAAGATTGCAGAACTCATTACTAAAGATTATTCATTCAAAACAGGAAAGTAATCCTAAACCTAATTTATTTAAAAAGTATAATATTTTACCTGTGAATGACTTATATAAATTCAACATTCTTATCAATAACTATTTTAATACCGATTATAAAACTCCAAGTAGGGTTTTGCATGAGCGTAGGCATGGTGCTGTTTATCGGCGCTATGTTGTGCCCGATTTCAATAATTATTATGGAAAAAATGAATTGAGAGTTGTGGTGCCTACTCTTTTCAATGAGTTGCCAGTTGATTTGATTGCTCTTGATAGGCTATCAATTGTTAAAAAAAATATTAAAATGTTCCTGATTGAGAAAATGAGTGATTGTGAATAATTTTGTTTTGCAGTCAAAGTTAAAAGGAACTTTTTAATTTTTTCCATAGATTCTTATTAAACCATTTTTTTATAGATATATTCATGAGATTGTATATGATGATTAATTGTTGATAATAATTATTGTTGTAGATTATTACACGGTTTTGATTACATATATGACTATATATTATATAATATATAACTGTATATTATATATATGGTTTTAGTTATGGTTTTATATGTATAACTATACATTGCTTATTAGTTTACTGAAGATTTTTCTATTCGATGGATAACGATTTAATTTGAATTTGGAAGGACCCTTTTAATTTTGACTACTGATTCTTGTCAACATATTGATTACCAAGCCTCATTGTTTATTAGTTTACTGATTTTCGTTATATGATGGATAGCAATGATTTAATTTGAATTTGGAATGAACTATATAACTTTTCCTATAGATTTTTATCAACTTATTCTGACTTAGCAATTCCTGTATTGACATAAGTTATATTGATTATATATAATTTTATTAATTGATTATTGATGTTTATAATATGATATGGATTAACTCGACTCCTCCAGTCAAACCTTCTTGTGAAGGTTTTGGAGTAACATTCGTTCCTGTATAATGTATTGTTTTTCTAGTAAAAAAAAAGGAAATTTGCATTCTGTATTGTCTTTTTTGAAATTAATAAACTCCCTTCTTCTGGGGGTACCAGGACGAAGGAAAAGGAAAAGGATTATTATTATTATTATTATTATTATTATTATTATTATTATTATTATTATTATTATTATTATTATTATTATTATTAGTATTACTATTATTATTCGTTATTGATTTTATTCGATTTTTTTATGAGACATTATGGGGCTAGGAAATTTATTTCTGAAGTTAACAATGCGTTTGGGTTTCTGGCGCTGATGATCTTCTAGAAGATAAACCCAGAAGGCAGAAGCAAGGTGAGGTCAAGCCCCCTTGTCCATAAGTATTGGTGCCAATAATTATTGATTTCCAAATAATTAGGGTTTTTACAAGAAAATAATGCTCCAGTTAATTTCCGTTTCTAGTTTTGCTGATTTTGGATCGCTGATTGCCAATTAACAATAAAATGAACTAAAAAAATGATGGAGTTTTTAATTCACGTTTGCAATATTCTCTCGCACGGTTAGATACATGATTCGAGCACGTGTTTTTTCAGCTCTCAACTGCAAATTCCATTGAAAAATGTTGTTTTTGCGTGAGCTTGCGTTCTCCGGTACCTTATTTGTGCACAAGTTCACAAAAGCCAGCTAAATAGAGAGTAGGGAGAGAAAAGGAACGTAATTCATCACAGCAGGGGATGAATTCATCGCGATAAAATGCAACCAATATAAAGGGCTGTGACAATGAGTAATGATAAAAGTAATTCATTCATTTCTCTTCTTCCTCCCACAGTTGTCTCTTTCTATTCCTAATTTCTGTCTCGCTAATTTTCTAGCTGACTCTCTTCCGTTTTATGCCCATCACCCACACTCGCATACAAACACGTGTATCCTCAAAAATTGCCATGTTTAATCTGTTGGTATCTCCTCTCCATTTGCAGGCATTCAACTTTCGTGGCAAACGTTTTTTTTCGAAAGTTTTCCCCTTCAATGGAATAGCCTATATTCTTGAAATACTCTTGTGTATCATTTTCGGAGCTTGTCGAGTAAATTGAACAAGGAAAATTAAATATCTAAGGAGCATTGTAAACAAAACTCTTTACAGTTTAACGCGTACGGAATATGAGTAGTAGACCTAAAGAAATTGTTTTTCTATAATTGTTTTTCAATTGATTTCAAATAAATTTCAACAAGAGCTTCCAAGTGCCATTATCTATTTTCAATGTTCCTGAATAAATAACTCTAATTCAGTTTGACGATAAGAAGACTGTTATCTGTGAATGATAAAAAGGTGACCATATAGGCACACGCCCCTGTGTACGGACGGACCAACGAATTCATTTTATGGCTCGAATTGAGTTCGTGTGTACTTTTACAGACGGCAGTCAGTTTTATGCGGTTAACGATAGCAGAGGGAGCGAATATAGGCAATAACAAATTCAGTTATTATAGATGTACGAATAGGGTGTGTGCTGGAAATAAGGATGGGAAGAGTGGTGGGAGAGGGATTGCGTTTTGTAGATAGGTTGTCCTATTTACATTTCTCCCCCTCCCCCCTCTTGCTACAAGCCCTCAAACAACACAGTGTTGTGCTCGAGCCCATATTTCGGGGACCGATAAAGCCACTGAATGCCTCTTGTCGCAGCAAACCCCTCACCCTTTGTCAAACATGCATGCTTCTGTGGGGACCCCCCAAAGTCCTCTCCCACCATTTTGTTTCAACTGGCCTTGATGACCGTTGAGGAGTGAGTGATGGCATGGACAGTGGTAAGGGTTTATCCAATATGCGCATTTACCTCCTCCTCCCCACCCACTAAACCGCTTGCACTCATTTTTTCGTACTGCAATCGCTTTTCTATGTAGCAGAACAATTTAGTTAGTGTGTTGTACAGGTAACGATATTGAAGTTTGCAGCCAGGATATTGTGAAGGCGAGTGTCCCCTTTACTTGGAAGGGAAAGTTTTGTGGGAAAGTCTTGAGAGCGGTCTGAAAACCCGCCCAAAATACGAATAATACTTATTGCATTTGAGAGCTCTCCTACGTCAATCAAGACTAGCTATTCGAGTCTAAACACTGTATGGTCTACGTCTACGTTCCTGGCTATTGAATAAAGACAATACTATTTTATCTCTCTACTTCTATAGACTTTAATGTTACGAAATCGGTTCAAAATTATTACATCAATGAATATTGAAGCAGATTTCAAAGTTGAAAGAATGCTGTTTCATCTCTGCTTTTATAGATCAAATAATTTCTTAATTATTACATTGAAACAGATAACAATACTCTAAAATTGAGAAGATTAGAAGATTCAAAATTCAAAAATTCAAAATTCTTTATTGCCAAACTCTTGTAAATAACAATCAATCACACACAATTAATACATTTTTTTTGCGCCATCAGCAAAGCATAGCTTTTTCGCTAACGACGAGTTCTCCTTTATTACAAATGAAAATTTTTCCTCTTTACTACCCAAAATTACACTGGAATGTTCATCAATAATTCACTAAATCAAGCATCCAACCAATCAAAAAAAAAAGTAGTCCAAAACAAAGAGTCAAACTTGCCTCTCTATGGTTATGTTCTTTTATGTGCTACAATTAATGTCTAGTAGTCTTGTAATATATAGCTTCAAACCACCCTTTTTCATACACATCACGCATCTTCAGTCTGTGACGTACTGTGAAAGCAAAGGTTTATACGAAGTTGAACTAAGCCTAGATACTATTTTTTGATTGATTTCATTTTAAAATAGTCTTGTAAGCAGGTAGAACTGTGTGGGAGCATCAAGGGTGAAGAGGAGGGCTGTCAGGCTTCAAATGCGATGCAACTATAAATTATTCATTGTAGCCAAACTTCATTTAGAAAGTTTTCGCCTAACGGGAGCCCGGTTGAAAATTGATGATGGGTTGAGACTACAAGGACCGGAACGATCTTCCCCTCTGTGCGTCCCGCAGCTTTTAATGTCTAGCCATCCGGGATTCTTCTTGGCTTGCCTGCTTCTGCTGCCTTTTGTGTTGCGTGCGTGACTGTGAATCTCTCGCCGCTTCGAACAGCGAGCGAGCGCTTCTATTGTGAGCAAAATATAAATTAGAGTGGCGCCCACCACTTATACAGTATTTCCAACCACCCAACCATCCCGGCAAGTCGGCTTGCGTTACTTCATAAGAAAAAACCCTGAGTCTGGCGTCAGCCTCTGTTTCAATTTTCTTCATTACCTTTTGTTCTTCTTGCTCTTGTTTTCCAACTATAATTTCTACTGTGAAATATAGTTCAATAAGGGCATCGTTTATCAGATCTTTTTCTAAATATAAAACCGAAGATAGTTTTCATTAATAGAAAGCTACAGAAGTGAAACAAATGGTAAACATTTGTCCCAGAGATGCGGAAAATACGGCTTTCTCAAGTGCCCCCCTTCAGAAATATTCAATAAATGATAAGTTGAAGTCCCCTAGTAATAAAATTCTTGACTTGCCTCTCTATGGAGTGGCTATCAATGATGAATTTGGATTTTTGTTGATTCAGTGTTAATATGAGAATATTTTGTGAATTGGATTTTTTCGTGAAGTATAATTATCTTGGATTCCAATTTCAATCAAGCCATTTGTTACAAATTGGAAGATTTAAATGTTGGGTTTAAGGGCGGGCCGCTTAGCTCAGTTGGTTGGGGCGTCACAACTTCAGCTTGATGTCGTTTCAGCGGTCGTGGGTTCGAATCCCGCTCCTCCGTCTGGCATCTATATGTTATTATTCACCTCATTACCCACCCACAAGTGTCAGACTCATGTGGGCATCATCAGCAATAAAAAAAAAATGTTCTATTACAATTTATGCAATAAGCAATAGCTAAGAGATGATGAGTTAATAAGCTAATTGGAGAATGATAATTATTGCATTTCAATAGTAAGCTCGATCTCACTTAGAACATTGAGTTTTTCAGATGCGAATTATAAAATTATTGCATTTCAGCTGGTAATAAGTTCAATCATTCAGAAGTAATGATTTCTCTGTTCATCTGTTTGTTGCTGCTGTTGGTTGGTCGACGATTATTAGCTGGCATGAAATGGATCAGCGGCGAGGGCTAGCCGCCATGCGGGTCTCAGATACGCGGTGATTTATGGCGGGAAATAGGACTGGTGGGTGTACAGTGCAATATGGATAGGATGAGAAGGAGCATTATGAGTAGAGAAGGGGTGATGGATTCCTGCAAGTGAAGGAGGCCGCCGCGCGCGAAGCTGGCTGATGCAAGCAGAGTACATTAATCAGATCGCAAAGTATTAATGATTGTCTATCAGCAGCACAGCTGGGGTCTTGAACAACGTCAACCACTTCCCCCCCACCATCACCAAACCAACCTCATCAACCCACGGTAATGTCCATCGCTTCTGCAGGGTTGATATTTCCCTGTCTCGCTCAACGCACAGCAATCAGCTAATGTTTGTTTCGATATCTGAATCTGAAGTGTGCGGACAAAACAATTTCAATTTTTGAATAGAAAGATTTCAGTTCTTTAAAGACTTGAATGGCTTAGAGGTGTTCGAACAGCGACAGCTAGAGCACCACTAATAGCATCAGTCTGGAGCTTAGGCCGGGTTCACACGTGCTACAATCGCGCGATTGTTGCCAGAGCATTTATTCTGACGGGCAACAGCCTCGCAAAGCAATTATGAATCGCAGAGCTGTCGCCGACTTTTTTCCTAATACAAATACAAAAAACATAAACATTTCTGATATTCAAATTTTTCAAGTCCCATGCTACTGTAATCAGCCTCGTTATCCAAACCGACTTTATTTTTTCTCCTATCACTAAAATTAACATCTTTATGCTGTAAAATAGATAGATAGACCTTCATTCGTTATAACGGCAGCTTATGCAGTTCAAACAAATATTCTATAAAAATGTTATTATTCATGCTAGAAAAAATCTCAAGTTCCTAAGTGTTCACGACAGTGAGCAAAGATACGCTAGGATTTAAAAAAAAATAAAAAATCAGAAATTTTATGTTTTTTTTGTTGTTAACTTAGTTAAAAACAGTGATGATCCTGGCTAATAAGCGCACGATTCTAGTAGAATCGGCTACAGGCCGGCTACATCGCAGCGAAGTGTAGCTCGTGGGAACTGCACAATCTGATCCTGTGCTCTACTAGAAGCGCGAAACTCTCGATAACTTGCTCTGGCTACGAATTGTGCTGGCTACAATCAAAAGTATCAATTTACTTTGGCTACAATCAATTTAATGAATCAAAAGTATACGGAGTGTTTTTATTCATAGACAATGATTAGTAGACTTGTTGGACAATCTGGAAACAGATTGATTATTTTGGTTACTTTTAAAAACTTATTGGATTTAAAGATTCAATAAATCTCTGAAAATAGGAAGTGGACTCTATTTATTTATATCGGATTTGTATACTTATTGAATGCTTAGAACACGCTGATTATTTTGAATTTGAAGGAAATTATTTGTAAAGACTTATTGCTGAAAAAAATACTGCTATGTACTTTAATTTTGTGCAAAACTGAATGGATAGATAGAAGATAATGAGAATGATCTGAAATTAAATAAGTGTCAAAAAGCTGTGAACAATCTAACAAGATCGCAACAATTCGGTAACTTCTCATTCACTTAATGTCCTACACAACATTCGCTCTGTCCTTTATGTCACTTTATGGACAATCTTTCAATACGTTCTATCCTTTTCTTACCAATACGTTAGTTAGCCTTATAGAAAACATTGGATGCACTTTTTAACTCAAACATTGATTCATTGTTTGTTTTAATGCTGATGATGCCCACATGAGTCTGAGACTTGTGCGTGGGTAATGAGGGATTTTTTCAATTTTTTTTAAATGGATTACACATAAATGCCTGACGGTGGAGCGGGATTAGAACCCACGACCACTTAAACGACAGCAAGCTGAAGTTGCGACGCCCCTACCTACTGCGCTAAGCGGTCCCATTTCCAAGGGACCATAATCATCTTATGCGTGGTTTCTGTCGTTCAGTTAATCATTCATTAGCTATTGATTTAATAGTGGCCCTAAGGCTTGTTTCACGCATACCTGGTAGTGAGGTAACCGTCATTTCAAAAGTCGGGTAAGTTTGAAGCTCTCCATATGATACAATTTCTCTACAGCTGGGTTAACAACAACCCAACTGCCAGGTAAGTATGGAACAAGCCTTCTATTGAGCCAAGAACTAGGCTTCTATTGAATCAATATGTACTGAACGACTGAGGAATCGGGCATCTTCTGAATAATATTATCAGCTCACAAAGTTAACTTGTTATGAACTTGTTCTGACTTGTCTTATACTCCGTAACTGGAGTCTCCAAGACGTAATCAAACAAAAAAAAAAAAAAAAAAAAGAAAATTCCTTGAAATGGACCTTCTTCAGTGGACTCCCTGGTATCTAACTGATGTCTCAATCTTCGTTTATTTTCGACTATAGATTGCATAGATATCCACAACTGAACTGGATAGCACAAACATGGACAACAGTATAGAAACGCAATGAAATATTCAAATCTAAGAAATTCAAGCCCAAATTAGTTAATTCACAAAGAAATACAATAAACAGCTGAATACTTGTACATTGTATTTGTGTTTGTATTTATTGTATTGCTGTATTCATTGCCTTGTTGTTTCTTCAGTATTTAATGCTGAACTTACCTAGATAAATGAATAAATATATAAACATGAAGATATTCAGTAGCCTACTAATGAAATTCTAAATTTTCAAATTCTGAAATTTCATTACTTAATTACTTGACTTCCATTTGGAGCATCAGTGTTAAATCAACACCCTCTGAAAATTTTCATATAAAAAAATAGATATAAAGGAGAATTTAATTAAACAATTCCAATATTTTTGGTGTATTTCGGTGATTAAATGTAATCAATGTTATTGTGTTAGAGTTGATTTTGTTCTTATTCAGATAATTTTACTCCCTTCATCAATTTTATGTCACCATACATGACATAATATGGCACTTCAGGCACTTATGACTGATAGAGTCGAATTTACCATTTTTTTTTACATTAACTTCCCGCTACTGCAACGAACTATATAGAACATATCAAAATTTCATTAATTGGTATTCTTGACTAGATTTTTGAACCATCAATTCAATCAATAACATTGCTAATAAGTCAACCCAATTACTTTTCACTTAAACTGGCAGTTATGACTAGTAGCGTGCTAATTATTTAATGGTCAGAGTATAGGCTACTGCCGCAGGAAACAGAGAGGCGTGTATGACTGAAAGATGAGGGCACCGCAACAATCAGTATTTTAAAATTGATGGGCAGTTTGTGGCCTGCAAGCGCTAACGGCTGTTTTCGGAAATTGAATTTTCGAGTAAAAACTAACCAGATTCGTGCAATTCGATTTAAAATGCGCCCGGGCGGGAAACGAATTCCCACGGTGGAGGGAGTCGGGAACACGGAGCCGGGAGCGGACCGATCGGCAGTCAGCCACCAGATATAGAAGGCTTTGTATTTTATCCAATTAGCTGCTAATGAGAAAACCGACCGGAATTCCTCTCTCGCTTACTGTTATTACAGTACATCTTTGTTGCACACTCTTCTCTCTCACTTTATCGTGCACTTTTTTCTGCTCTTGCTCTGACAATTGGGTATGTTTCATCAGAGGAGGTGGCCCCAATTGCTGTGAATACCCGCATTGCACCTTTTTTCGTTGATGTCTATATATATATATATTTATCAGGGCGCTAAAGCAGTGTAGTGAGCCCACAAGCGAAATAGTAGCTGCTGTCTGTGCTGCTGCATAATTCAGTACCCTTCCGCTAAGTTAAATTTTTTTGTTCAAATGAGGGCCTTGTTTTAAATGCTAACTAACCGTTTCGACTTATTTGCCGGGCCCCGTAGCTTCATTTGCATGCGTGTGTCTTTCCACTGAACCCCCTCCCCTTGCTAACCTCTCCCCATCAAAAACACCGATACTCTCCGCTCTTTTCGGTTTAAATTAAAGCCCCCCCCCCTCCCCTCGACACTTCCCAACCAACATGGATAACGCGACTTCGCTTAAGCCCTTCTAAGCCAGAACACGAAGGGTACGGCACTACCGTAACATACGAGGTAATTAAACGTGGTATAACATAAATTTCCCTAAATATTCAAAAGCAACACCGATAAAAAACAAACCATCCGACCAGTTAACAGAGCGGTTATAAAATATTCTTGTACCGTTTCCTGCCTTAACTGCTATCCTAATACCTGGGTTGGCAGTCTATAAATTTCCTTAGTTGGTTTAAAATTCTGTATTATTTATTTTCTCCCAAGACACATAATAGGCTACATTATGAAAACCTCAAGTCAATATTTATTTTGAATCACAATTTATGATTAATGATGAATGGAGTAAGTAAAACAACATGTAATGTTTGGTAAAAAAAATAAAAAATAGCTCGATCATTGAAAATGATCGACAAGCCTGAGGTTGTTCATAAATGAAGATGAACTTGGGTTTTGGACATTAGACTATATATTGGAGAGAAGGGAAAGACCAAAGAAAAGTAACGAGTAGTTCCATCTCGCCGTTGTTTTAAGTAGCATGTTGGACTTACAAATCACGGGTTAAGAAATAACAGAATTAAATTGTTCAAATTGGTAAAATTCTGGACAGTAGCCAGGATAGGACACCTAGGAGGGGGGGGGAGGGGAAGGAAAGAATTCAAACTTGCAAACAGGTCATACACTTGGGAAAAGAAGACTCATATTTCACTTTTTGGTCTGGGGCTTCCAGAGACCTAATTACAGGCCTTGGAAGATTCAGTATAGTAAGATTCGGTATGAAATCAATTAAAGTACTCGCATTAGCAGATATCATAATTCGAATTATAGATTACGATTGAATTTCACTAACCTACCCATTGACGTAATCAAGGGGAGGGTTCCAGGTTACAACCCCCCCCCTTCCTTGAGACTATAAAAGAGACGCCAAAAACAAGTATAGGGAGGCATAAATAAATTGCCTCAACTGGGGACCTCCAGGGCCCCATATTGCTTCAGTATAGACCTTTAGAAGCCCCTTAAAAGCCTAAAAAGCCGCAACTCGCACGGCGTTGTCCCATTGGGCCCGTTTTTGTTGCCACTGAAATCATGTGAAGTAAAGACTAAAATAGGCTGCATCTGAAATATTTCAAATTGAAACGTTTCTATACCAGGGTCCCCTAATTCCCTCGGGTTTGGAAAAATATTCAGTAGGCCTATCAGTGGAGGCTTAAACAGGTTCACGAAGCTGGTGGATCCAAGTATTTCAGGAGCCCTCAAACATGGGTTTGAAGGGTCCCAGGCCCCTTGAATGAAGTTGACACAGTAGGCTCGAAAAAAGAAAAGGTAGTAATATTTTTGGGGATGAGCTTCAAATGCTCATTTCTCTTACTGTTCAGAATTTGATCATTTCATCAATAATCAAGGCACCCCAACTCCTCATAGAATTTGTCACGACATGAATCAATCAACAAATAATATAAGGGAAGAGGTTGATTCCAAAAAAAACTGAAGAGTTACATTTTCAAGAACTAGAAAACAATTTTTTTCTCAGGGGGGAACCTCCAGACCCCCAACTTTTGTAGGGTCCGTCACCATATATATGCTATTACAAAATTACTAAAATTTAGCATTCGGAATTTGATGTGTTATTTACTCAAAATGGAAAATTTTGATAGTTTTTTGCACATTTCTTAGTTGCAAATTGAATCAAGTATATTCTAAGTCATAATCATTTTATATTTTTTACACACTTTACATATTCCAGTCATAGTGAATAGTTCGATGCGAATTTAATAAATTTAAAAAAAAAATAGAAAATAGATTATTGTGTTTTTCAAGGCTCTCTCTGACTTTCTGGTGCCCTTCCTCAACTTTTTCATTGGATGTCTTTTAGTTGGCCGACAATCGAATTTTATCTTTAAATTAAAAAGACGATTCAAATTAGGTGCACAGATACTTATTAGAACAGTAGGCAAAGTTGGAAGACTTTATTATAATAATGTAAGTAATTAGAATGAAGGAATTGGGAAATACAATGAATAAAGAAAAACTATTCGATAGTTTTTAATAGTTGAAAATTTATACCATTGGGAATTTAGAAATATGGGAATTAAGATACCTAGGAAACTATCCTACAGCTTCGTCAATAGCTTAATTATTATAAAACTTCTAAATATTCATAATCTGGTCTTTTTCAGATTCCACTTCGCAAATCCTTTTGAAACGGGGCTGTTTCCATCGCATCTCAATGTATACGTGTGAATATTCACGAATAGCGGGAAAAAAGTTCGAGCTCTACTCCTGTTGGTAATCCGAAGATGCTGGAGACAGAGATGACTGAAACTTAGTTTTCAGTTGCGTAGTTTACCAAGCTACGGCCACTCGCAGTTAATCGCTTTAAATTAATGTTTATTCAACTTCCTCCAAGGCCGGGACTAGCTTGCTATTAATTAATTATATCTGGCTCTATCGAGGGTGCACAAACACTAGGATGAAACGACACTGATAGAGAGAGGATTAGACGAGGATGGTGGTTGAAAGCGGACAAACATTAGATAATAATAGAGGAGATGTGATTAGAAGATACAATTATTCGACTCTCCTTCAATAAATTGTGAAAACTTTTTCAAATGTAGTTGAAGATTATAGAGGATAATTTATTATTTCAAGGAAGAAACTTGGAGGATGAATTTAATTGGGTGATAAATTATTATAATTCACAGGGAATAGATGGGATTACGCATTTTGCAATACAGAAGTGCTGTGGGTGAAGTTAAAGCATAATATGAGCCTGATCTTCCACTAAACCAGGAGACTCAATAGACTCTTCCCCAGTATTGAGTAAAATATAAAAATAAAAGAATATGGTTAAAGTATCCCATCTTACTTGTAGAATTTGCACTATAAAAGAATTATTTTTTTAATTTCATAAATCAAAACTTGCTCACAACTAACACTTGTTCACTTCACAACTCGTGAAAGCAGCGATTTATTAAATTTAAACTTCCACTTTACCCATTTTTCAAACTTTATTTTAATAAATACTCATGAATATGAGTAGCGCACTCATTCACTCAAAAAGACAGAGAGAGTAAATGAACCTAATAGAGAAATAAAAAATAGATTTATAATGATGATGGTAAAGACAGTATATTGAAAGGAATAAAATAGAAGAAACTGAAGACCTCTTGCTACCTCTAGTTTGAACAAAATTCATTGATACTCTGGACAACTCTTTTTTGAATAGAGAAGTCTCAAGTCTTTACAATTGAAAATTAAAAAATCACAAAGCAAACACAAAGCGTTACACAGCTCTGTTCAGAAGAAACTGTTTTCGTTGTTTAGGGGAAATACATAAGATTGTCTTACTTCAGCTTTCTTATTTTTATTCATCTCGAGGTCTTCTTTAACGAAAAAGAAGTTGACTAGAGCTACCCGTAGGCAACACCAAGAATAATTTTTCCCTTTCTTCATCAGAAGCAAGCGCAGTCAGCCAGGCTAGTCAGCTAGTCACGACGAGAGCTCATTGTTGCGTCTGAGAGACGCTTTTCGAACGACGTGTGTTGTGTTTTTTAATAGTACCTATGTGCTCCAATTGTTGTTGGTGTTACCATGCTTCTTGTTCAGACACGGTAGTTTTATTTCCCACAGACATCAAGCCTTGTATGCCTCCGACTGCAACAATGTATTTTTCAACAATAAGCATTCGCTTCATCTTGAACATAAGAAAACTACGCTCCCAAAGAACCCTCTGCTATTAGGAAACAATGTGTGTGAGGATGTTTGTTCCACACGGCAATATCTAACAGGTGCTGCATGAACCTATTCAAGCACGTTAAAAGAAAAAGCAATCTCATCATAGGCCTACAGTTTCCTACTTTCTCATACTTTCCACTTTTTTATCACAAATAGATTTGGTATGATCTTGGGATGATTACAATTGCAATTTTTTTACTTTATCATTTCAATCAATTTATTTATTAATTGGCTACTAGTTTTACTATAAATAAAGGTATGGGTCGTTGTATGTGCGTACGGATGTAGCTCTGATTGATTAATTGAAGCTGTTAATCGGTTACTCCACTATTTTGATAGTTTTTTATGAAGCGCGCATTGTTTGCAGTCTCTGTTAAGTTTGGTATAGAAATACATCTTCAGTTCAATACACATTCTTGTAGACTATTAAGCTGAAGCTTCATTGATAATTAGAAATTCATTAAAAACTTGCAAAAATGTTAGTTTTTGTGTAAAAATAATTAGAATTCAAATAGAGTAAATGAAATGTACTGGTTTTTTTCACTTTTTAATATTCAATTGGAATTTAATTTGTAGTTACGATTCAGATTTATATTATATACTATGGACCGGACCACATCGACAGTTAATACATATCCTTAACAATAAATACTCTCAACATAACTCTGTATAATATATTTGAATTATTGAAATTTAAGAAGATTGACAAAGGATGAATCTGTGTAATGTCCTGGCAACTAATCATCAAGAAGAAGTTTTCTTTTCAAACAGATGAACATTTTATTCTTGAATTCTTTCCAGTATGAGACTCCCAACGAATTATTAATGATCACTGTGATCGTCTTAGATGATTATTTCTCAATTTCAAAGGAAATTGACACAAAATGTAATGCAAAAGATAAAATATTATGCACATTTTCTGTATGATGCAGAAGTCAATTTGAATACACATAGGCTATAACAGCAAAATATTTATATATTGAATTCATCATGATCAATTGAGTGCATAACCTATATTTGTATGCTCTGACACGCCAGCACTTAAGTACAAGTGAACAAAATCCATGGAAACAAAGTCTGGCTGTGCCGAATAGAGAAGATGGATGAGCAAATGGATTCCAACGATGTAAAAGAATGACGCACGAGCAAAATTACTGAGTAGGTTGCTAGAGAGAAGAGAAGGAAGAGAAGGAGGAGAAGGAGGAGAAGGAGGAGAAGGAGGAAGTGATAGAGCAGCATGCAATGCTCTTGAATTGGGGCCGACGAATTGTAACACTTGGCACAGGAAAACGTTTTAGATAGAATGGAAAGTATATGAGAGAAAGGAAAGTGGAAAAGAGAATAAAAAAATGGAGGGGCCAAGTAAAAATTTTGGATAAGAATGTTGAAATATCCAAGTTATTGAGATTGATGCAGGATGAATCTAGCATATAAAATTGCATTGCATCGAGATTATTATTCTATAAATACCTTCATACCAAAAAATTATAATTAAATATTATGCTCAACTCAAGAATTTCACCCAATGTTATGAATCAAGTGCTCGATAAACTGGAAATAGAATCTGAACAATTGGGAAGAATAGTTAATAGATGCATCAAATATTTTATTATAGGGAAGGTTCGGGAGTTTTCCTTTTTTGAGGGGGGGGGGGACACACACACCGCAAGTACTGGTCTAACACCTGGGAGAGTTTCAGCTTTTCACTAATTACTTTAATTACTTGCAACAAAAACTCTTTACTGACTGTGCTATTAGGCACTATTATGGTACTGTAACGAGAGGGAACGGGGAATTGGCTATATCGGGAACTCGCTGTATCTTCGTTAAATGTCCTATGCTCATAAAACTGTTCTGAGTAGGAATTCGGTATATGTGTCGACTACGGGAATTCCCTATATCTGGAATTCACTATATGTCAGATATAGCCAATTCCCCCAACCCTCTGTAGCTCTTCTCTTAACATATATCCGTCTGACACCACTGTTAGGCTTGGCAATAATGGCTCTTTTCAATGAGTCGTTCAATCGCCCTCACTCTTATAAGTGAGTCGTTCATTTGAACTAGTTTAAAAATGAGTTATCAGCAATGCTTGTGCTCATTCACTACCATAGCTTGCTCAGCGCTCACTCGCTCACTGAGCACTCATACACACACAACAACAAACAGCCTTGTCGTATGTCTGGCGCCTCAATATAAACAATTCTCAGAATCTGAGTCATCAGTTTAATATTCCAGAGCACAGAGCTTAGTCAATGAGCTTCTGAGCCAGCTGTAGTTCGTTCAGTTCACAGTTCAAAAAGCTCATGGAGCTGAGAGTGGTGGGTGAGTGAGTGAGCCAGCTTTTGTTGCAGTTCACTTCACCGTTGAAAATACTCGTGGAGTGGGGAGGTGAGTGCTCTTGTCTAGCACTGCCTATATCAGACCGCTGCACTGCTCTGCTAATTCAAAGAGCGCTCACTAGGTGGTGTGTTGACTGTATTCCATGAAAACACAGACGCAGCTCAAAAATGAACTAACTACTTTCTGAATTTGAACTACTAGTTTGAAGTTCATTTTAAAGAGTCAGTTACTTTGAACGACTCGCTCAATCTGGTCACATCTCTACATGTTTATATAGAAATTTTCTGTTTGTATAGAAATGTCTTGTGACAAACAACTAAACACTAATGATTCATTATCAATATTCTCAGAATATTGTGAAATCAGTTAATAAGAAATTTTAAATAACTAGAGTTATACTATACAGTGAATAGACGTAAATCTCAGTTGAATTTTAGTGATTGTTGTTCCTGAATTCATGTTTAGCAATTAACCGTAACTGCCCCAACAATATTAAATTCAAGCCAGAGTTCAAATGACTCTGCTTTACCGATCGTAACAATAAGCATGACAAATTATAGCGGGGGTATTTTGTGCACCTACTACAATGTATCTCTCTCCACTAGCCAGCGAGGAGAATTCAAAGCGCGCTCTAGCACGTGGGGAGCGATGCAAATCATGTTGCACGTATTTTATGTCGAAAATGAATTATACCCATGACAGTGTGGTGTGGGGAGGGGGAGAATACAGTTGGCGAGAGAGCGTCAGTTTGCTATTGAATGTGTATGTGTGCTGGAGTGGTGATAGGTGAGGGGACTTGCCGTGTTGAATTGAGAGAACGTACAACGCAAGGCAGTGACGTAGGAAATGGATATTACGGTTTGCACCTGCGTCAGTCTGGAATGGCAGTGTACCAACGTTTGGTAGCCGAGAGTGCTAAGGGGGGGGGGGAGGTTTAAGGTGAACCCGGGTGGCGATGATATTTAAGGCGAACCAGGACTTCCACGTGGAGTAGGAGTACAGTAGGCTACACCTCCTCCAATGCACATTTCTGGTGATGACAGCAGCCGCGATGACAATGGCAGTGCGACGCTGCATAAGCGCTACAGCGGCTCTCTCCCTAAGGGCAAGTCTTATCATTCTCGACACTTGTTCCCCAATCACTTTCTCTCTCAGTTTATCACTTCAGCTCCCATTTCCACTACTCCGTAACTCTCAAGTCACAACGGTTTCATCTGAGAATCGTTCACTGTCACTATCAACCCTTTTCTAGGTTGATTAATGCTTACTACTTAGAATATCAGCTATGTTCCAATTACAATGCAAAAATTTCTACTATAACTTGGAAGAATGCGGAAGTGCTATCCCAATTATATGTAAATATAGATATTTTCGTCATACTCGTACATATTCACCACTTTACCGAGCATTGAATCGAGGCGAGACATTTATTTTTTCTTCATTGAACAGTTTATTGGATAATTGTTCATTGAATTATCGATTCATAGTTGGTAATTAATTTTTGCACAGCGACATCAAAAATTCATTATTAGCTGAACGTTATTGATTTGTTTGATTCTTATTGGTTTTTCTTGTGATTAGTGCGTGTTTGTAAGATTTTGTGTAAATAAAGTGTGAGTGTTAATTTCAAGTGTTGCCAGGATTATTTTAGTGATAGAACCCGTAACAATATTGTGAGCTCTCATAACTTAGCTGAATGTACCAATTCTATGCAAAATTAAGCATTCATTTTGGTAGAAGCTAAACAGTGTAGAAATATGGAAGGTAACAATAACGTTGATTGGCTAAAATAATCATGGAACGCTCTAGTTCATCATGAAGCAGTTTGACTACACGAAGAGAGATGGAGCAAAAATATAAAAGGAAAATTCAGTTTCAAATGACTTTATTTGTCACCATCACGGTATCATCATGATTGACAATCGAGGATTACAGAAATTGTTGTTGCGTTAGGTAATGAAGAATGAGAATTTGGATCTGAGTGATGAATTTACACAAATTGAGGAAGTTTTGGCCTTGAATGATCAAGTGCAGGCAAAATGTTCTGCGAGAGATTGATTTAATGCCTTTTTTTGGGGCGGAGTTAGGACTCTTGATCCTCTTCCACTTTTAGCCCTAAAGAGAGAGAGAGAGAGAGAGAGAGAGTGAGAGAGAGTGAGAGAGAGTGAGAGCGTGAAAGGAAATTCGCAAAAGCATTCGAAAGTGAGAGTATGAGAATCATGAGTGTGATCAGGACTTTGATAGAGAACGTTGTAGTAAATGTTGTTTGAACTCTATTAAGTATTATTTATTATTAATTTTTATATTGCTATTCGTATTCGGGAGCCGGGAAATAAATAAAAGCAATGAAGAGTGAGTGAGAAGAGAAGAGGATGGGAAGTGAGAAAAAAGTCCCAGAATCGATCTGGTTGACCTTGGCCTACTTACCTGCAACTTGTTCTCTTCACTGTCTTCCCTTTCATTCAACTACTCCGGAAAGGCGTTCGTCAGAAGATGAGAAGATGTTTCATTTTATGTTGAATGAACGACTTGCAGACATTGTTTAGATGAGAAATTATTTTTTACTCTCTCTACTGGAGCATGCTTTTCTTTCAGATTACCTGGAATCCATTCTCAACAATAAAATGATGTTCTCATTCTCAATGATGCAGTGAATTTCATATGAATGTGAGATAAAATACGCAGTGGCTACAGTCACGGCAGCCGGGTCTCCATTGGGTAGCCGGCAGATAGATGACTCATTTACTTTGAACATTTGCGCCTGCACCAATTCTCCTTCTCTTTCTCAACCGATGGGTGTATACTCACTCCCGTAAAGCCAACCTCAGGAAAGTGGTTTCCTAACTTTATTGTGCCTAACCTGTTTCCCGATAAACATATGAATACTGAAATTAGTTTGCATTTGCACTGTGTTCGGAGGCGGTAGTATTTTGGAAATGTTATATTAACTTGATTTATATTGTCTTATGGTTTAGAGCTCCTCATATGTTTGCAAATTATGAATTTTTCAAATAAAAATAGAATTTTTTTATAAATTTTAATTTTCTTTATGAATTTTTCAAATAAAAATATAAATTTTTTAAATTTTAATTTTCTTAATTATAAATTTTTTATAAATTTAAATTTTCTTGTGAGAATATTGCGACCCCCAAAAATGTCAGTTTATTGCTTCTTAGGGTGTGTAGATGTCACAAAAAAATTATTGGAAAATTCGAATTAGTCTAGTGCGCTGTTGAGAACAAAGTTTTAGCAATTGAAAAATACAATAATGTGAATTACGAGTTATCTATCATTCACTAACAGACTGTTAGACATAAATTTTTAGTACGGTAAAGCATAAAAGCCTTGAAAAGAAGACGTTATTCTCTCTTAGGGGTTTCAAATGTTGAATTTAAAAGAAAAAAAAGAGTGTTCAATATGGTTCTTTTCCAATGATGCATGAGGCTTCATAGAAATAATGATCTCTAGATTCTAGGAAAGCGCGAATGAATGTAATAAGCGGTATACTGTGATAATCAGAAAGTATATATTATTGCACTGGCATTAAATCTGCCATTCTAATATACGTAGTATTCAGATACCGGTACTCTACGTCAATATATTAATTTATCCCACTCTAATATAATTATGCTATATTTATGCAAGCTACGCTGGGGTACTGAGCCGTAACCATCGTACAGAACACTGACATTATATAAATAGCAGCGCATGCGCAAATGTTCAAAGTAAATGAGTCATCTATCTGCCGGCTACCCAATGGAGACCCGGCTGCCGTGACTGTAGCCACAGCGGATAAAATAACTCTTTCTTTTACAATAATTATCAATCAAGTGGCCCCTCAACGTTTTTAGTCATATTGGCCAACATTTCTGTTTCCATATATTTCTATGTTCAAGGTACAAGATATAAGCCAGTTTTGGTGCCATTGAACTAGACTGCTAGAATTATAAAATTATACTTATTATAACAAAGCGAATACTCGTGAAAACTTTAATACAGGAATTATTAATTTCTGAATAAATAGTGGAGATAAATATAATGAAATTAAAAACATAGCGGTTACAACCAGATTTTTTGGGGGATTTCAGATTTTTTTGGAGGGATTTCAGCTTGTGGAGCGGGGTGCTATCACCAAAAAAATAGGTCCTCACGTCCATAAATGATGCAAATACAGCTTATTTATATTGATTAAGAATTTCGTGGGGCTGCATCCTAATTTCCAGAGGTAATACCGTAGCCTACCCCGCTGAATTCGCGCCTGGTTACAAAATGTACATTTCAGTAGGCCACTGTCGGACCACGTTATATTTTTGACTATATTCCCTTTTGCCTTCTACCTTCAATCTAGTTGTTTATGTTAATGTTGACTGAATAGTTTGGTATTTTTTCCAGAGCTACTGTCCGCATCATGCATGCCTGGTGAAATAAACAACAACGGCTGCAGTAGCAAGCAGTCGAGCTGCAGAACTGGTGCTGCCAAGGGCCGACAGCCACCTGTTGGGGCTACAGCAGTGTCATGCAGGGCATGTAGGCCACGTCAGCCGCCTCAGCTGCAGCAGCAGACACCAGCAGCTACCGCCTCCATCCAACATTCGAGGCAAGGACTAACCGACCACACCCCCTTTCCAGCACTGCCTTCAAGGCTGCAGCGCAATGGCGGTGGACGAGCTATCGATCTTGGCCTCGGACCACAGCATGCAGCCACTGCTAGTAGTCTTCAGCGGCGACAGGTAAACCTGTTCACACTTTTTTCTTGCTGATGAAGCCTACACGAGTCTGAACAAAGTATGTGGGTCATAAGGCTATGATAATGCAATGATGTAATATTAGGCTGTAAACTAATGTTAGCGGTAAGCATCTGCCCCCCCTCACCCGAACAAGTTTTGGGGCTCCCTAGCATGAGGGGATCCAGAAATGTCTCAAAAAAGGTTTCTGTCAGGTAGCCCCCTCATCATTTGATAATGTACTATCTCAGATACTATCCTGAGTCAGATCTGCCACTAAAATTCATCTAAAAAATTTGTTACTTGATAAATTATAAAAAATAAAATCACTAAAATAATAGACCACTATGCCTTGAAATGTAGATAAATTCGATTGGCCTACTATAAATAGATGTTTTAACATGAATTACAACATGACGATAAGCCCGATAAGCCTACTCTGCAATAGGCGCTCTATAGTCTAGGTACCTTCATAATAGATACATACCTTAAAATATTATGGAGTTATCTTCACTATTTTGGCGGAATATATGACTCTCTCAACTAAAGGTGGGTCGGGGGTTCTCACGAAGAAAAAATTTAAAAAATACCTCTCTAAAACTACACGTTGAGCTTTTCTAGACATAGCCTGAACCCCTTCATTTTAATTCACATTAAGGATCAAAATGGGCCGCTTAACGCAGTTGGTTGGGGCGTCGCAACTTCAGCTTGCTGTCGTTTAAGCGGTCATGATTCGATTCCCGCTCCTCCGTCTGGCATCTATATGTGATTCACCTCATTACCCACGCACAAGTCTCCGACTCATGTGGGCATCGTCAACAATTAAAAAAAAGTGAATTCTCTATTGCTTAAGTCATTGCCAATGGGGAGGGAGGTCCGGACCTAGACACTCCATTAGCATTAGAACCCCCGACCTACCTTTAGTTCAGAGAGTCATATATTCCGCCAAAATAGTGAACAGATAACTCCATAATATTTTAAGGTACGTATCTCCATTACCCTGCCTGCCCACTCAACCAAAAATATTCTTGAAATTCTTTCATTTTTTTAATTTAAACCTAATTTTAAACTGAAATCAAGAATAGTATCGCATTGACCAGCCCTTATTATTCTTCTGTATTGTTTCTTTGATTTTCTACTGTATTCATCATAATATTTTTATAGAATGATGCAAGTATTCGTAATGCAGTCAAGTATACAGAGAGTTTGCATAGTTCGTTTGGCTTGTTGTGAGTATTGAAAAACATTCACATAAAAATAGGTCGGAAAACATTAGGGAAATCTTACTGGAAAAGTAAGATTATTTAAGCCATTTGAACCCGTAACACTATTATATTTGACCAATATTTACTTCAGTTCATTTATTTTTTAAATTTATTTTTCTTGTTTCTCATGGTATTGAATTAATCGACCACACCTACAACACTGTATTCCTGAACAGTTTTTATCTAATAGCCACTATGAAACATAATTCGATCATTAAGTAGAATGAAATTACAATTTTGTCAATATTACCTCATGGCATTGAAATTGAGTTCAAATTGTAGATATTGTTATTTGAAAAATAACAATAGAAAAATAAATTAACAGTAATAATTTCTTTCACATTTAACAACCCACATTACTGTCAATGGATTTGGAATTTGCTCTTTGTTAATTCTACCTATAAGAACAATTAGAGGTAATAATAAGGTTATAGGTATAACTATAATAATTAATTTGATGTAATATTATTATAGATATGACTACAACAGTTTTTAGACTCATCTTTTGTCTTTTCTTATAAAATTGAAATTAAATTACAGGTTGCTGCACCCTGGGCAAGGGCTTCTAAGCGTTCAAGATCATCAGTGTCGTCTGCATCCTCTGCAGCCTGGGCTACAATGACTGCAACAGTGGCACCAGTGCCTTCCACATCTTCAGCTGCACTAGCTGCATCGGCTGCAAGCTCCTCAACAGCTGCTGCAACCGCTTGGCAGCCCCCAGCTTGCTGCAGCTGCAAGGCATGTCAACAGTGGAACCAAAACAATCCTCAAGTGCTATGGAACAACGACAACGTTCTGAGACTTTTCCATGCCTAGTCGTTGCTTATATTTTGTGCTTAGCACACATAATTACCTATTGTGTGATAATCTAATCCATATGGACTGATCGAGGTAGCAGTGGTACTGTGCATACGTTGTCTGAACAGGCTCTGCGAATTTTGAAGCATAGAATATTAATTCGAACGGATAAGTAGTATTTTTGTTTATTATTATTAGTATTTATAATATCTTAATAATTTACATCATTAACTTGTCTAATATAGGTTAAAGTATTTAAATAAAAAGTCAAATTCTATTTTCGAGGTTAGGTGTACCGATATTGATAAATTTTCTTGTAATTAAATAGTCTCAAGTTGACAATTGTAATAAATTAAGTAATATTTCATTAAACATTTAACTAAAATCAATTGAAAACAATTTTTAGCTAGGAAAATGAGTCCAAACAAGGCATCTAAATCTAATTGTTCAACTAAAACTCAGGTAGCTACGCGATCTCAGCAATTATTAACGAAAAAATCTCCAACAGCTCTTAAAGCTACTGTAGATGTAGAAGAAAAGGTTGCTAAACTATTGAGTGATCACACCAAATTGAAAACAAAATTAGAAACATCACTAAAAAATTCTGAGGAAGAACGAATAGGGTTAGTGGATCACATAAAATCTCTGGAAGTTATTGTAAAATTGCAGCAGGAAGACCATAAAACTGAAATACTAAATCTCACGAGTCAATGTAGGTCTATGTCAGAGGAAATCGAAATATTAAAATCAAAAATAAACTTGGCTAATGTAAGATCTGAACCTCTGATCAATACAAAAAAAGTAGAACCTAAATCAAATGGGGAAAAAATAAATAGAAATGGTCAAACAAAAACGTATAGTCAGGTTTTGCAAACAGCAACCAAAACTAAAGTAAGGGCAAATAACGATAGGAAAGGTAGAGTACTGCTCTTGACATCCAGTCATGGACGAGACTGTAGTGACTTACTAAATAAAAGATTAAAAAATAAGTATGAAGTTCAGAGCTTTTTCAAACCAAGTGCCCCTATAAACGCTATCGTAGAGTCAGCACAGGAACAAACTAAAGATTTTGGAAAAAACGATTTTCTAATAGTACTGGGTGGCTCAAACAATATAAATGAACCTAATCTAAAACATCTTCCTGAAATAAATGGAAAAATTAAAGAGATTGTGCCACTCAGCCAAAAAACTAATGTAATAATAAGTACAATTCCGTATAGGTTTGATAGGCCAGAGCTAAATGAAGCCATTAAGTCAACAAATAAATCAATTCATAATACAATCAACAGCCTAAAAAATAAGAATTCTAAGCAGTTGGGGATTTGTTTTCTAAATGAAAGGCTGAAAAAACAAAACTTCACTAATCATGGTCTACATCTAAATCAATCTGGCAAAGTAATATTTTGTAATAGGCTGGCAGAGCTGATTGAAAGTCGTTTGCAATCTACTGTCAATAATTCTCCTAAACAATCATCTAACGAACCTTTTTTAGTAAAGTGGCTCAAAACCGGGAAGGGAAACTAGTTTCAGATGATAAATTCATATCTTCAATTGTAAAAGACGTTAATCGATCAAAAAATCAGGATAGCATTAGTGGAAGGAACTCTTGTAGCAATCTGATAGGCTCTCAAGATTCTAAGAGATTAAGTAAATCTACTTCAATATGCAAAAGCAACGATAAAGTAATAAGGGATGATAGGGAAGTACCGGTACTCACTGTGTTCCATCAGAATATTCAATACATTCGTAACAAAATAGATAGAATCGAAGTATTTTTTAAAGAAGAGGCTCCTGATATAGCTATTTTCACAGAGCATGGTTTAAAAGAAGATGAATTGTCACAACTTAATATTCCAAACTATTCATTGAAAACGTCGTATTGCAGGACATCTCATCGAAGTGGGGGAGTAGCTATCTTCACTAAAAATGCTAAGAATATGCAAACATTTAATTTAGAATATGTAGAGAAATTTGCTGTGGAAATGGATTTAGAAGTTACTGGTTTGAGAGTAAAAATCGACAATAATTTCGAAGTAGCGGTGTTAGGTATTTACAGGTCACCAAATGGGGAATGGAACAATTTTTGTGAACTATTCAATAGGCTTTTAGAGATTACTACTACTCGTTTTACAAACGTTATTGTAGCGGGAGATTTCAATACAGACTTTGCAACACAGAATAAAATGACAGAAGATTTAAGGGATATTATATACATGAATAACTTGGAAATAAAAGTTCATGAATATACCAGAGTCACAAGAACATCACAAACAATAATTGATAACATCCTTACTAATATAGATTACTCTAAAACAAGACTAGGCGGCTCGGAACTATCTGATCATGACTATCAAATCTTAGAGGTGGGGTTGCAAGGTCATAAATCAATTAAAAAGAGTAGAGTAATGAAAGAAATTCAACAATGTGAACAGGGGAATATCGATTGTTTGAAGCAGAATCTGCTACAAGAAAACTGGAGTAGGGTTTACAATAGCAATAGTTTAAATGACAAATATGATAGTTTCATTAATATTTTAAGGTTTCATATTACTATGAGTTGTCCAGTTAAAAAAGTCCCTGTAAAGAACAAATTAGACAAGATTGAAGAGTGGATAACTGATGATATCCTTGCAGAAAGAAATAGGGTTAAAGATGCATATGATGAATTCAAACTATCTAGAAATATGTTAAGTGAAGATAATTACAAAGCTCTAAAGAAAAATTATACAAGAGAAGTGAAAAGAGCGAAATGTAAGAAAACAGCTGAAATTTTGAATAATAGTGTGTACTTTAACACAGCAGTGTGGGATGTAATAAACAAAAATAGGCAAGTAGCTCATGTAGATGCTTATACTAGTGTCCCCAGAATAATTAACGAAAATAAAAAATATATTGATGATAGTGTAGACATTTGTAATTTCTTTAACAGATATTATCAACTGGTTGCTAAGGATCTTCAAAAATCTCTTAATACAGGTATTAGTGATGCAAACATGAGGAATACTGAGGGGATTCAGAACGAATTAAAATTCCACCCAGTATGCCAAGACGAGTTGTCAAATATCATTGATAGTTTAAATAATAAAAAAACTGTAGGAATGGATGGGGTATCCAGTAAAATTCTGAAAGAATGTAAAGATCAATTGTTAGACCCTTTGATTCATGTGATCAATCATTCATTAGAACAAGGTGTTTTTCCAGATAATTTAAAAGAGGGGAAGATCTTGCCAATCTTCAAAAGTGGTGATAGAGAAAAGGTAGAAAACTATAGGCCCATTAGTATTTTAAATGTAATAAGTAAAATTTTTGAAAGAGTAGTTCTAAATAGGTTACTTCTGCACCTTCAAGAAGCTAACTTTATCTGTGATGAACAGCATGGCTTCCAGAAAGGGAGATCAACAAAAACAGCCATAGTTTCTCTAGTTGAAAAACTAATAGATATAATAGATTCAGGTGATAAAGCTACTGCAATCTTCTTAGATCTGTCAAAGGCATTTGATTGTGTTAATCATAGAACTTTATTGGAAATACTGCAAAATGTAGGTGTAAATGGGGTTGAACTGAAATGGTTTGAATCATATCTTATTGGGAGAAAACAATGTGTAGAACTAACTACAGTAGTTGGTAATAGTATAGTAAAGAATAAATCTAATAAATTAGAGGTGCAAGCTGGAGTGCCTCAGGGGTCAATACTAGGTCCATTGCTTTTTTTGTTATATGTCAACCGTTTACCTAAAGAATTAATTAGTGGTAGAGCCCTCTTATTTGCTGATGATACATCACTCATTTTCAGCAATTCCATTCTAGATAATTTAGAAATAAGTGCCCATATAGGTGTGCAGTCCATTGTCCAATTTTTAAATCAGTTGAAATTAACTATAAATAGTAAAAAATGCCAATACCTTCAATTCAAAAACAAACATAATTTAAATGAAGATAGGGCTATAAACGTGTTTGTAAACGATAATCAATTAGACCAGGAAGAAAAAATTGCATTTCTAGGAGTTACGTTGGATAGACGATTGACCTGGACTCCATACATTGAGAAAATATGTAGTAAAATTTCATCTGGGGTATTTGTCCTGCGACAGCTCGCTAGATTGAATGACAAAAAGTTACTTTTTACAGCTTACCATGGGCTCTTACTGTCACATATTAGGTATGCTATCTTAGTATGGGGTAATTCATCAAAACAAAATCTTGATAGGGTGTTTAAGATCCAAAAGAAAGCGGTTAGGTGTATAGAAAGAGTAAATAGATTAGATTCATGTAGGCCGTTGTTCAAGAGACTTGGTCTCCTAACTGTACCCTGCTTATATGTGTATGAAGCTACTTTATATGTAAAAACGAATGATATTAACCAAAATCTTGATGTACATGATTATAATACAAGAAGCCGAGGAGATTATCACTTGGTGAGTCACAATAGTAGCTTATTCAAACAAAAACCTAGTTATATTGGTAGGAAATTCTACAACAAGCTACCGCAGTTTTTGAAGAGTCTTGAAAATATAGAAATATTTAAAAAACAATTGAAGAAATATTTAGTTGATAAAGCTTTTTATAGTCTACAAGAGTTCCTTTCACATCAAAATTAAGCCTCACCTCAACTAATTGAAGTAATTATGGTATCTAGTGTATAATATTGTTGATCTGACTTGTCTTATACTCCTTAACTGGAGTCTCCAAGACGTAATCTACAAAAAAAAAAAAAAAAAAAAAAAATATAAATAGAAATAATTGACAAATACTGCGGGTATACTAAAGACTAATAAATTGGGTCTGCCTGAAGATGTGCTGAAATTCAATACTTTTTGGCATTTAGCCTACTCACGAAAATTTTCTTTTGAACAAATTCATACTCTAATATTAAAACTGACACTGTATTTCACATAATGATAAAGTCAAATTCAGTGTCAGTATTTCGTCATGGAAAACATCACAAAATTCATACTCCTGAAAAAACATGAACAAAACTATTTCCATCCTGAAGTAACATTTTGCATTCTTTGTACTTCAAAGCGAATTCTTCAGAATACCAATCAATTAGTTTTTTGCCTGTTTGTGGTTTTTTTTTTCAATTTAAAACTATACTGATTGGTTGAATACTTTTTCCTTTTCTACTAATGACACACGAGCAACTTAGTCATTTCAATACAATCATGTGTCACTTATCTAATTTCATGAGTAGGATTTGAATTTTTTCAAGAACAGCAAACGACTAGTCTGAAGATTCCTCCACACTTTTCTTCTATAACTATTCCTGAAGAAACACAATGTGTTGTTATTATCAACATCTGTGTGATCTATTTTGATTTACCTATAATAATAATAATAATAATCTTTATTTCCACAAATACAAACAAGCAAAAGAAAAAATACACAGGAAAAAAATTATACATGATAGAAAATGATAATAATTATAAAACAATCAATTATTAGGAGAGAAACCAAGAAGTTACAAAGAAAAAATACTTAGATCAACTTAACTATCAACTTATATTTATTTTGGTCTTGATTTTTGTCGAACCCAATTCCTAAACACAAAATTGAAAAGTGTTCTAGCCTTTTTTTGACTTTATTATTTAGAAAAGATTATTGGTACTTAGTTAACCCTTTTTTCAACTTCAGCACATGGTGTTCAGTGTATGAACATCTTATGAAGCAAGGTATTTTGTAGCATATAATTATTTTTCAATAAAACAATAAATATTCATTCATATATTATAAAATACAAATACCGGTAATAAATACTTTTTTATTCCAATGCATGAAGGCATAGAACATCTTATTAAGCAAAATATGTACTTTGATATATTCAGAGCGTTATTCATAAAATAGAGAGATTTTGATGGTAAACATCAGCATAATCTAAGGAGTAAATGCTATAGAAGATTGATTTTTGCTCATCTGAATGCAGACTCAAAAATGAATCAGACTGCTTAAACTTGATTTTAGATTGGATTTACCATATGTCTGGGCTGAAAGTTTTTTATGGGGTGTTAGTCATTAATAAGAAATGCTATTTTATATCTAACCAAAATTAAAAAATACTATGTTCCTAGTTCCTAGTGATTCCCTCAACACATCAAGCAAGCCCAGATGATCAGTCAATTGCCACCAATATTGTTAGTGAGTCAAATGTTAGGGACTAATTTCCAAAATATCAGAATGAAGGCAACCTTCAGAATATTCACAATACATTCCCAATTTAAAATAAGAAATGAATTTTAGTTTTCATCCAGGCTAATGCCATTCAGCCAAAACTATCATTTCTATTAATGTCATTGAGTGTACAGTATGGAGACATAGAAGACAAAAATAATAATAATAATCATTTAAAATCACTTTGAATTTTATGTACTAAGCGGTTGGTAAAATTAGATTTTATAACTACTGTGTGATAGGAAATTCTACACCGTATAACAGTATTCTTACAAATATTAATGTATATTAATTGTTGGCTCTTTAAAATCTTTGAAAAGCCTTAATTTCTAATCATATTATAAAACTACCTACACAATTACCTTCATCACAAACCTGTTCAATTCAGGTTAAACATAGTTCAGTTGTTAAAGATCACTCATAAATGTCTTAATAAACATAAAACTCTCAATTTCATGTTATAATCCAATCTACCTTCCACAACATAACATATTCATTCAAAATATATTATATTAGTATCAATAAATCAAATGTAATTTTACCAACTAATATTGTTGGTCCCAACATAACATATTAGTTATTTTGATGAGTGGATTAGGATTAGCTTCCTAACAAGGCAGAATAGACCGGGTTCAATATTTCATTGTTATTGCCTTTATAGTTATTATGGTATTTGAACTTAAATAATGCAACTACATTGATGTCTATCCAAAGATACGAGAGTGATAAATTATTATTTGATCTAAACTATTATGTTATATTGATATTTATATACAGTAGCCTATTATAACCATATACATTTGATAATGTATATATTTACAATGTATATTAATGATGATTATGATGGCGGGTTTCCAGTTGACCGACCAAAACAAACTTTACAAAAACAAAATTTTATGATAGAAGTAAAGCATATTACAAAAGAAGTAAAGCGTATATTTCGTAACATTGCCAGGCTAGGTTAGGTTAAGTTAGGTGAAATCGTAAAGTTTGTTTTGTTCGGTCAACTGGTAGGGTCGGGCAACAGCCGAGTAGGGCAACTGGTAACCCATCGATTATGATCGCCTATTATCATTGATCCAATCATTGTGCGATATATTCTAATTTCCATGAATATTATTTGCATATTGATGGGCAAGAATTCATACTAAGGGAACATTAAAGGTTGGTTCCATTCAGTTATTGAGCTGGGATTTTTTTAGATTGATGTAACAGGATTAGGAATATCAGGTTCAGGATATTATTAGAAATGCAATGGTTTGATGTTGCTGTTATATTAAATTTATTTGCTGACTATTTATTTCATTACAATAAATATGCTGAACTGAACTGAATAATCAAGTTACCCTGAAGATAAAAACGGGGTCTTATATTTATATATATTCGATATTTCATAGAAAGAAACTAAAATCAAATCCATGACATTCTTTGTCCAATGGCATATGTTTGATCAAATTTAAATGGATTAAATTGTCGTTTATTCATTATTTATTTCCAAAAGTATGTGAAATTGATCAAATGAATGAGTATTGATGTAAAATTTCAAATCAATGAGAATTAACACATTAAAAGTAGAAATAAATTTATTTCAAGTGGTTTGAGCTGCTAGCTGGTAAATTCTGTGTTTTTAAAATTAAGTAATTCTTCAATTATTTAAACTTGATTCGCATTAGAAAAGAGTGGAACTTCTCTGGAAAGCTATAAATTTTATGTAAATGCTCTTAATACATTGAAGAGAAGTTATTTATTTCCTTCAATATAAAATAGGAGATTCTGGAAAGAAAGAACACAATCATAGTGAGTAGAATTAGTATTCAGCTAATGCACAAGCCAATAAATGAAAATCAAGTATGCGTACATAAATTCAAACTTGGAATAAATTGGATGATGGGATGTTGATGATTTTTAATCACATTAGTTTTCAAATAGGTTTTATAGGATGAAATTGTGAATCTAAACTGAAAATGTTATCATCAATTAGACAATAATACTTGCACTCTTGCAGGCATTATTTAAAAAATTCACCCATTAAACTAAATTCAGATTCTTTTTAATCCATTTTCAACAAATATCATATAAATAATGTCTGCAATTGGTTGATAATAGTGTGGGAAGTTAATATCAACATTGCAGTGATGGACCATGGATCCAGTATTTTCCAATAATTTCTTATTGAAGAAAATTATTTTTTCCTTCGAAATAATTTGATCACTTTTAATATTTCATAATGAATTTGGGTAGCATAACACATAAAATATTTATTTCACTTCCGTTTTTTTAAAACCGTTCAGTTATTCAGCAGAAAACAAATACAAACTACAATATACAATAAACGCAACTTACAATCCCGATTTTGAGTAACTTATTTGAGTTGAAAAATTTTTATTGATTCTAGTCAGAAATCTAGATTCTTACTCCATGCTTCATGCTCCATGCTCCATGCGTTATACAGTATAATATCTTCAGTTTTTTATTCTCCTTCGTACCGTATAGAATTATCATAAGTTTTGCGATTTTGTTCCAACAGAGTGATCAATTCTTACTCTATTATGTGTTTAACTCTTGATTATATTTTAGTTAATTGGTGATTGATTCGTATCGTATAGATTACTAATTGCAATCATCAAATACATCAATTTTATACAATAAATGTTTGTATTCAGGAACTTCTTGCTTGAATGAACATTTTTCATTGGAACGTTATATACATTTTCCAATAGAAGTTATGAATACAGTATGATATTCCCTTTTAATAATAATTATTATTGGTAAAATTGATTTATGAAATAAATATTATTACAAATTTCAATTGTAATTGATAGTTATATTAAATACATTTGTTATTAGAAATTTGTGTGATATGAGCTATGAAATGTACTGATATACAAGAAGTTTTAGCTACTTAACATGGAACTTGTACAGGTGGCTTAAGCCTGCTTCGATGTAAATTATTATTCAAAGTGACTGTGATAAAGAGAGAAATTAGTATTGAAAGATCAAAGAATAAAGAGATTCAAGTAAAACTGATGATTTTATTTCCTGCAAATGAGCTATTCAAACTTTATCCTCATGTTGATATGTCTAGATTACATAATTTTTTCATCCCCATGAAATTTTTTTCAAATAATAATCACTAGGCAATAGCTGAAAACTCACAGCGTGCGAAAAACCTTACAAATAAATAATTTTAAGCTGGTGATCTTGTTATTCCTATAAATTCACAGGAATTAAAACCATTGGGATAAAAAAAAACAGAGAATTTCAAAGTGTTTTCAATAGACATCACCTCTAATCACTAATATTAGTTCCAATAAAATAAACGTAACGTGACCTATAAATGTATTTAATAAAGGTAACGTGACCTATGAATGTCTTTAAACTTTAAATCATCAAATTTTAATCATCTGCGATGTTATAAACATCTAATCAAGAAAACTGAGTAAAATTTGAAAGTCAAGTGTTAGTAGTGATGGAATTTTATAAATATGAGAATAAATTTTTGTAGGGCAGCAAAAATAGTTTTATTAAAAAAGGTTTGATTCTTATTAACTTGAACTGAGAAAGAAAGTTTTTCTTCGAAAGCGATGAGGAACTCAGCGGAGTTTGGGAATGGATAAACGAGTGAAGATAGTGGAAGAAAAAAGCAAAAGGAGAAAAATAAAAAAGAACGAAAAAACGGATGAAAAGGAGGGTGAATCGAGCTGGAAGTGAAGCTGAAAGGGACGGGAGAAGTATGGGAGAGTCGTAGAATGAGATGAAAAATGGAAACGGAAAAGATGACAGAAAAGAAGACGTTTTTGAATAGTGAGATCAATATTAGATGACGTACAGGGAAAGGGGAAAGTTATTGCGAAACTCCAGTTTTTCCTACTTCGAAGAGAGTGAGAGAGAACGAGGGGGTGAGAATTAGTGTGTGTGTGAGAGAGAGAGAGAAGAATACAAGGTTTAAGTCGAAGTGAAGAGATGGAGAGGGTAAAAGTTTGGATTGCGGAAGAAGAGCGATGAAGAAGTGGGCCCAGCGAAGATGATATGTCTCTTGAAGAACGGTAAGTAGATTTGAAATTCTGATCTGGTTGTGAAATATGAATGTCAAAGAAGAGAAAGTTTTGAGATGCCAGCAATCAAATTGATCGCAATCTATTCGAAGGGCGGAAGAAAGGTACACACGATGGAAGGAGGAATGGAGGAAATTAAAGGGAAATGGCGACCAAAAATCACTTTTTTGCTCCAAATACTGTGTACTTTTATCCCGAGCTTCTTTTGTAGATTGAAGATCTGAATAGGAGGAGTAGGTCTACGAAACGTGTTACAACTGCAACTATTCGAAATGTGACCGGGTTAATCCTTTTTATGAACGTGTTGAAAATATCATTTCAAATAATTTTTCTTTTGCAGAGTTTGGGCAAGATTCGCAATAGCATGTTGTAGGTCTAGGTTGAAGGTTACCCATTATTTACAATGTTCATTTGCTCAAAGTTCAATTGTTCATTACAAGTGCCTTTTTTTTATCTTTGATTCTTCATCTGAATTACTGAATGACAGCTTATTCCGCTACGAAGGAAGCCGATACAAAGTAACCGACTTTTTCCATATGATAGAGGCCAGCGATGGGCAAACTATGGCCCGCAAGCTAGTAGATTAATCCAGCCCGCGACATGCTTTTGAGTAGGCATTAAAATCACATATGTGAAATAAATTATAATAAAAAGATTAATTTTGCGCTGCTGAGTTGGAATAACGTGTTTTATCCATTGCTTTTTTCGCTTCTAAGTACAATATTATCGCATAATAGATTTGCACTGAGTGTTTGAAATGGTGCAAACGTTTATTGCACCTAACGTTTTTTTTACAAATTGTTCATTGTTATAAGAAGTTTTCTGCCTCTGGTGCCAGTGGATAAAAAAGTTTTAGCGTTTAATGTTGCTTAATATATGACCAGATCACAGGCAGAAAAAACGTTTTTGTCTTTGCACCATTGCAGAGGCATCATTAGAACCATCAGTTGCCGGGGTGGCAATAACTCATCATCCAGAGCTAAGCAAAAATATTATGAGTTCTTCAGTGACCACTTCTTAGTAGCTTCATATTATGTATTTACTGCAACATCTTATGAAAATTTCACCATTAGATTGAAATTGTTATTTTTCAATGGCAATATCAATTTAAAATATGCAAAACTGAAATCTTGTTGTTTGCACTTCCATATGTAGTCCAGTGGAATAAAATCAGCTGAGGGAATTGAAATTCGATCTTTACCAAACCCAAAGCTAAACCTGACCATCCTATTGATTCTAGTCGATTATGAAACAGTCGATTAGGTCAGAATAGTAATTGAGGCTTATAAACCTCCTTAGTCCTTTCTTAAATTTCAAAAAAAATAATCATTGCATGGCATGAGACAGATTTGATTATTGCAAATTAAGCTTTGCTGTGATGTGTTATTTCATAAATACGTTATTATTATAATTGATTGCACAAAAAATTAGCCAAGATCTACAAGTAAGTTCAATAATATACAAACCTTAGAAGTTTCATTATTAGTCTATTATCACAACAATTATTGCAGATTAAGCCACTTTCTAATTGTCTTGAATGAATTTCAAACTCCAAGTATTACAGAAATTAATTATTGATTAGGATTGAACAATATTTCCTATACACGACCTAAAATGATGAACTATAATTTCATCACATTCACATTCTACTAGATGCCATTTTATAATTTATTTATAAACTGAGGAGAAAAGTGTTGACTTATATTCCATGAAATGAAAATCAATTAATAGACTACCGTACTCAATATTATTCATTGTATAAGTTATTGATAACTAAATTTGCTTAATATAACAATGCAGCTGATGTGTTATGATTGAAAACTTTAAAAGATATAGAATTTGGTACCAAAATTGATCATCTCAGTGGTCTAATGGCTAATGTTGGAGGTCCAAGAGCCAGCAGAAGACGATTGTTTTGATTTATGGAGCAGAGGTGTGGGCACCTGCTCTCAGATGGGAGTACAAAGTACAATAGGAAAAGACTTCTGCAGGCCCAGAGAAGAGCAGCACTGAGAGTTGCATCAGCATATCGCACCGTGTCAGAGCCTGCTGTTATGCTGGTTGCAGGGGTCATCCCAATCACCCTTCTAGCACAGGAGCGATATAACATATACAGAAATGTAAAGCTGGAGAAAGGAAAGATGTTGCAAGAGTTAAAAGGAACAGAACTTTTCAAGCATGGGCTCTTGAAGCACGTGGACACTGGACATCAAGGCTGATACCCAGAGTCAAGCAGTGGGTAAACCGACCTTATGGAGAAGTGGGGTACTTTGTGCCACAGCTTCTGACTGGTCATGGATATTTCCGATCTTTTCTCCATCAGTTGGGCAAAGCAGACACACCTGAATGTCTCTACTGCCCTAAAAGTAGAGATGATGTTGAACACACCTTCTTTCTGTGTAGCAGATGGGAAGAACTAAGAGAAGGAGTGCAGGAAGAACTGGGTTGGTTGTCCCCAGAAAACATTGTTTCTGTAAGGCAAGCAGCAATGAGTGAAGATGGCTAGCTATATCATCACCATACTACAGACCAAGAATAGAGATCTTGATGCAGCAGGGTAGCTTGAATAAGCTAAAGGAATGAGGGCCCATTCTGAAGTAATGTGATAAACAGTTCCAGCCGGACTCTAGATTTGGAGGTGGTTTTAGCCAGTAGTTCATGCATATACATATCATAACACCTGAATAAAAAAAATTATTATTATTATTATTATTGTAATTATTATTATTATTATTATTATTATTATTATTATTATTCTCTAGGTTTGGAGGTGGTTTTAGCCAATAGTTCAGGCTCATGTACATGTCAAATGGCAAAACGCCTTAATAAAAGAAATTAAAAAATTATTATTATTATTATTATTATTATTATTATTATTATTATCATCATTATTATTAATTGAGATGAATGAATTACAAATTATAGTAAAAACCCTAAATACTACAGCTTCCCCTGGTATTGACAATATAAAACCAAAACATATAAAAGATCATTTTGAAAGCCTGAAACAAACTCTCCTGCATCTATATGACACAATAATTAAAACGGGGAAAATTCCAACAATGATGAAAACAACACTACTCAAACCCATTTATAAAAATGGACATAGAAAAGACATTCAAAATTACAGACCAATAGGTGCAATTTCAGTATTAATGAAAATATTAGAATGTATTCATAATTCATGATAAACTACTAAAATACTCAATACAGAATGATCTGCTGAATAAGAACCAATATGGCTTTGTTCCCGGTAAATCCACTACGCAATTATTAGAGAGAGTGTCATACTTGATTAATAAAAATATAGATAGGAGGAGCTTAACCTTTGCAGTACTATTAGACCTGAGCAAAGCATTCGATACTATCCAACATGAAATACTAATAAAGAAATTGAATGTGATGGGAGTATGTGTGATGGATTTTCAAGAACTATTTTACAGACAGGGAAACAATTGTTAAAATTGGAAACAGTAATAGTACTCCAAAATCCCAATCATTTGGGGTCATTCAAGGTTCCCCATTATCACCCTTGCTATTCAATTTATACATTAGCGATCTGAAAAACTGCAATTTTAAGGGAGAGGTCTATAACTAGGCTATGCAGACGATACCATCATCCTATTTACACTCAAAAACTTATCAGTCGCAGCCGAAAATATACAGAAAGACATAAATACAATCACAAAATATTTTCACAACAACTATATTCATATTAACAGTACAAAAACTAAAACTAAAACTATTCCATAAAACAAAATTAAACATAAATATCCTCGATTCAAAAAATAGAATAATTAGTCACAGCTACAAATGCTTTTCAATACCTAATCAGTGTAATTGCATAAAAATCAAACATTCAGATTCAGTTAAATATTTGGGACTGCATTTTGACTCAAACATGAAATGGTAAACACATTCCCAGATGTTAGCAAAAAAACTGAGATTTATAGCACGTAGATGTTATCAATTGAGAGAATTGCTACCCACAAAAACAAAACGTATTGTGTACTTTAGCTTGGTTGAATCCCAAATAAGGTATGGAATAACTGTGTATGGTCATGCCCCAAATTATATTCTCAATCCAATTGTACAGTTAACTAACAAAATAAGAAGAAACCTTTTCCAGGGTCTAGATACAAATATCCTGCAAATACTCCATTTCCGAAACTTATACAACTACATAATATTACTAAGATATTATTTTGAAAACCGTTACTGACAAATAATTGAAAACAGATACAACACAAGACACTCACAATATAGAACATCAGAATACTACACAGAGATGGGAAAAGTTGTACCAGAATACTTTGTTCCACATATCCTCAACAACATACCTAACCACCTAAGAAATCTCAACACATATGCCGATGCAAAAAGAGAAATCAAATGCTATTATATATCAATTCAATAAGACGCCAACAATCATATTTCTCAATAATTATGTTGGTATCTAGGGAATATATACACAAAATATACATACAGCAGAAAATTACAAAAATTGTAGCCATAAGTACAACTGAACCTCATAAAACAATACTGTGGTATAATAATTGAAATAAGTCTAGAAAATCAAAATAAACAGAAAATTGTTTTGTTAAAAACCCCTAATAAAAGCTAAAATTAGCTTCATAGGGTAGCCACCAGAATAAAGATGATTGAATTTACTATTCTACTACTATTCTCACAATATAATTATGTATAAATTATGCTTGTATCTGTATACTGTACTTATATTATTGATTTTGTCATGTAAAAGTGAGATAATAAAAAAATTATTATTATTATTATTATTATGATTATTTTTATTAGGAATGAGAGGCCGTTCTGAAGTAATGTGATAAACAGTTCCAGGCGGTCTCTAGGTTTGGAGGTGGTTTTAGCCAATAGTTCATGCTCATGAACATGTCAAAATGGCAAAACGCCTTAATAAAAGAAAAATTATTATTATTATTATTATTATTTAGTACAGAATATATTAAGCGTGTCCCAATAATACAACATGACACGGAACATGACAGCTGGGTACATTGATTAGATAGTGAGGGGGATAGTCAAGAGGCAGTTCCTCTGGCTGTTCAGGGGTGAGGCGTGAGAGGTTACAAAGACGCAATCTCCCGTTAGATGCTATCAACGTCCCTCATGTGCCCAATAATTGATATTGATGGCAAAATTAATCAAAACAGCTTATATAGAATTGATTATTGATTAGGATGCAGCCCTATTGGTTGGTAATTAAAATATTAATCAATCACAAACATTAGGCTACATTTGATCCTGTGACAAAACCAGCAATATGCTCAATTTCGATCACAACGCAAATTAATAAAGTGAGTGGAACAACATCACATAGGCCTACATTTATGGAGTTCTAGGTTTCCACTACATTTTTGCTTCTTCGTTTACTACTTTTTATTCTTCTTCTTCTTTTTCATCTTCATCTACTTTCAGATACTTTCCTGAATCAGATGCTTTCCCAAAATTTAACTATGAGAATTATAAGATATCCTTAATCTTGCAAAGATGTAGGTTTCCACGAATTTTTTTCTTTTTCGTTTACTACTTTTTATTCTTCTTCTTCATCTTCATCTTTAATTTCAAATACTTTCCCGAATCAGATACTTTCCCAAAATTTAGCTATGGGAACTGTGTCAAGGATAATAAGATATCCTCAATCTTGCAATTTGTATGGCGACAAGTTATGAAGTCTTCATAATTATTTTTAATGAAGATATAAGGTTTGAGGTTATAAAGAATTATTAATTGAGTAAGTCTATCTCTGGGGCTCTGATCCTGTTATAAATATCAATTTTGAGAACTCGTTACACTTATCATTTGAAATTTAGAAGACTTTTGTAACAGGAGAACCCTGATCACGATAATCGATAATATTATTCGGATTTCATCCTCTGAATTTCACAAGAATGCACAAGAGGTTTTATTCAGCTAGAGCAAATTTTACACTCTATTAATTTTTATCGTTTCTTCTATCTTTCATGTGTTATTATTGTACAGAGTGCGACAGTATACGACATTTTGATTATACATAATACTTATCTTATGAGTACACTTGTGTGCATATGAGTAGTACAGAATATTTTGTCATATTTGATCGACTACGGAACGAAAAAATATAAGAAGTTCATATGAATGGTCTTTTAAGAAACGCATATTTGTAGCATTCTTGAGTTATTAATAACAAACAGTGATGTGCGAAAATGAATGAAAAGTCCATGACAGGTCTGTGACAGCTTGATTTTTCAAGATTCGTATGCTTTTACTTTAATAAAATTACTGAGCAAATATTTTCTGACTCAACCTTCAATATAAGATTCAAAGATTCTTGACAAGTTTTTTTGTCGATCACAATTTCTAATTGAAATTGCCTTGAAACGCGGCTCGCTATTCCTTACCAGAGTTTTCTTTGTGCACTTTGTCTCCGTCCACCCTTCATTTGTGATTACTCACCCCTTGAACGTGACTGTAACAGTGTTCGCCACACTAAACGAAAACGAAAATCGACAATAAATTATTTCCACCTCACCCCTTACATTGCGAGAAGCCCTCGTAAGCCTTTAAGTAGCGCCATTTTATTTGCGCACGTTGATTACACAGATTAGCCGCCGGAAACGAAGAGATTCACTCTCTCACTCACTCTCTCTTTCTCTCGACCAGCAGCAGAAAACATTCAGCAGCAAACAAACATTGAGTGGTGCTTGAGAACGTTATTAAAACAGCGCCCATTACTTGTCGATTCGCAGAAATTGTTATCGCGTTCGTTTCATTTCTAGTCTTCGCCAGAGGATTACTATCAGCCCAACTATAGTTATAGGATCCTCGAGCTCTTGCTAAACTGGAACTGCAATTTAAAGTACTGGAAGACTAAAAATATCCTACAGATAATAGGATGATTCCAATTTACATTGATTAAGATGCGAACATTCAAGCAAACTTTTTGGTGGAAGAACATGCAAGTAAATGATTTCTTAATTCTCATTCAATTATTTTAGACGCACTGGAGACTTCCGTATGAAGGTCATTAAAAAAAGTAACAAATAAAAAGGAAATAACAAATAAATTTAAAATTCAGTAACAAATAAATACTCAGTGATCTCTTACATTGAGATAAGTGATAGGGAAGTGATAGTCGTGAGCCGTAGCAGGTTCAATCAGATAGAGATAAGCTGCGTTCTCGTAGGTCCTGTTTGTAACGGTGACCGATTAGATTGGCCAGCAAAAAAGGCACTGTTCTCTGCTGTAAAATCACTTCCCGGTGGTTCGGAACCCACCTAAAACTGTAGGTCCAACTCATCAATCACTATCATCCAACTCATCACCCACGCACAGGTCTCAGACCTATGTGGGTTTCATCCTCAAAAAAAAAGTAGGGATATTGAAGGTGTCAATATAACCGGATGTAGCCTAATTCCATCAGAATACTCTAATTTTACACTTGCAGTGAAAAAATTGAAATCAAATAGAGAAAGAATAGATCCAATAAATGTTATTACCAAAAAAGCAAGCTACTGCGTGACGTTTTTACTTGTGAATTTATTGAATAAAATATGGAATGAATGTGATTTAACCAGGTTATTTGGGTAAAAGCTCTGTTCTTTGCTGTGGGCTTCATCCTAAAAAAAAGTAAAGAAGTAAAGACACAGTTGTTTAAGAATAAGAGTAGATTTAATAATTCTAAAGGCGATAAGAGGTCATATGCAAATTACTTGTCATACGGTTAATGTGAAAATGTATGAGTATGAGTCTACTCATTTTGTACATTCCTGCTTGAAAAACGTATTATAGCTCTAATTTTTCAGTATGTAGTTAGAAAACAGACGAGTAGTATGGAACTAATTTTGCACCGTCCAAAACCCTTTGCTATACTCAAAATTTTCAAAACCACGAAATTTTGGAATTTTTTAAAACTTTACATCGGACGGATACGAATATGAACTTGACAAAATCCCATACAATTTGATATCAGAACAGATTCAATACAATAGAAAATGACTTGAATATAGTAATTAAGAAAATTAGAATTTTATAAAAAATGAATTTCGTTTGTATTTCTTTTATCTTAAGTATTTAACGAATAATAGAACGCACAGTTGTAATTATTAATACTCCTTTTTTGAAATACGAAGATGCACATGAGAAGAATGTGTGAAGATGCATCAATGGATTAGCAACATAGAGGAATAGTGATGCTCAATAATAATATTATTCACACATGCATCTTCACACATTCTTCTCATGTACCTTAGATCGTATTTCAAAAAAGGAGTATTAATAATTACAACTGTGCGTTCTATTATTCGTTAAATAGTTAAGATAAAATGAATAAAAAACAAAATTCATTTTTTATAAAATTGTTATTTTTTTTATATTACTCTACTCCTCATCGAGGAAAAGTGAAGCTTATCTAACATTTTTTGTTATATGTCAACCGTTTACCTAAAGAATTAATTAGTGGTAGAGCCCTCTTATTTGCTGACGATACATCACTCATTTTCAGCAATTCCATTCTAGATAATTTAGAAATAAGTGCCCATATAGGTGTGCAGTCCATTGTCCAATTTTTAAATCAGTTGAAATTAACTATAAATAGTATAAAATGCCAATACCTTCAATTCAAAAACAAACATAATTTAAATGAAGATAGGGCTATAAACGTGTTTGTAAACGATAATCAATTAGACCAGGAAGAAAAATTGCATTTCTAGGAGTTATGTTGGATAGACGATTGACCTGGACTCCATACATTGAGAAAATATGTAGTAAAATTTCATCTGGGGTATTTGTCCTGCGACAGCTCGCTAGATTGAATGACAAAAAGTTACTTTTTACAGCTTACCATGGGCTCTTACTGTCACATATTAGGTATGCTATCTTAGTATGGGGTAATTCATCAAAACAAAATCTTGATAGGGTGTTTAAGATCCAAAAGAAAGCGGTTAGGTGTATAGAAAGAGTAAATAGATTAGATTCATGTAGGCCGTTGTTCAAGAGACTTGGTCTCCTAACTGTACCCTGCTTATATGTGTATGAAGCTACTTTATATGTAAAAACGAATGATATTAACCAAAATCTTGATGTACATGATTATAATACAAGAAGCCGAGGAGATTATCACTTGGTGAGACACAATAGTAGCTTATTCAAACAAAAACCTAGTTATATTGGTAGGAAATTCTACAACAAGCTACCGCAGTTTTTGAAGAGTCTTGAAAATATAGAAATATTTAAAAAACAATTGAAGAAATATTTAGTTGATAAAGCTTTTTATAGTGTACAAGAGTTCCTTTCACATCAAAATTAAGCCTCACCTCAACTAATTGAAGTAATTATGGTATCTAGTGTATAATATTGTTGATCTGACTTGTCTTATACTCCTTAACTGGAGTCTCCAAGACGTAATCTACAAAAAAAAAAAAAAAAAAAAAAAAAAACATATAGTTACAAGTATTATTTTTATTCTGCTTCAGGCTGCTTCTCTATCCAACTCTTAATCCGATAAACGAGTCTGGAAAAAGAAAAGAGATTCAGATCCTTAACATACTTATATTGGAAGAAATACAGTTTTAACATTGTACAAAAATAGATATTTGCTATTTTATTATACTCTCTTTTACTCTATACTCTATTTATGATATTATATTCTACTATAATAATGCCTTATTATCTAATTACTGGATACAGTATTATTAATCTCAAAAATAATTCCCGGAGAAAGTGTCAAGAGAAAAAAGTTGAATTTCATAGAAATGAAGAATAGATTATAAGCTCAAATAATAAAGCTGAATGTTACACGTTACACGAAACAAAATATAGCAATGTTCACTCCCTATCATACAGCTCATTCTCAACTCTCCTCTCACTCCAAGTTGAACATTTTTCCGAGAACCTGTCTCAACATATTATCATATTATATCTATATATTAGAATTGTAGCATATATTTTCTTTTCAACAAACAGCTATTTACAATAAGAACAGTCGATCAAGATGTTTTCACTTTGAATGATGTAGGAAGTAGGACTTTTTGAGACGATGTCATCGCAGTATTCCGCTTGGAAAAATCTTCATGGAAATCGCCCCTTGAGAAATCCTTTTGCATTACATTTCATGATGCTCTCCAGAGATTTTATTCTTCTGATATTTTTTCATCCCAAACTCAAAGAGATGTATTCAAACTTGATTTCCTCTCCATTCCAATACTCATGGAAGTATTGTCACGGGGTCTAACACTAAATAATGCTGGCAACACTTGAAAGCAATGCTCGAATTTTATTTATGCAATTAACTCGTCAGTAGACAATAACAAGTAATTATAAATAAAGTTAATAAAAGAAGCAAGCAAGCAGTTTAATAACTTTCTACTAAAAATGTATAATTCTATAACACAATTAATTACTGTCCAAATTAGTTAAACTGTCAATAGGCCGATCAATAATTCAATCAATAAGTGTCCAATAACTTAAATAGAATCGCCCAATAAACTGTTCGATAACTCAATAATAAACTAAACACAATAAATTATTTTCACAGTTAATAACACACTTAGCATACTGAACCACAATAATTGTACTCTGTATAGCACTGCGTTGTACAGCCATGAAAAGAAGAATGTTGACTTTCACAAAATGAACTTTCTATCAGGAGACCCGAATAAAGACTGACTCACTGCTGACAAGCACAGCCCTTTTTAGAAGTTTGAATTATTTCAAATGAAAAAATACTGTCAAATCAGATTAGCTATCATCTAGGAAAGCCTACACTCGAAAATTCGTTAGAAACACATTAGAGGGATAAGTTTAAAAGAGAGCGTCAGATGAAGAGAGAAACAATGGACTCCGATTTGTTCATTTTACAAACATAGGTTCTTCTATTTTTGGAAACAGAGTGGGTCATTGAAGAGAGTTTGAGTATCAAGTACGAGCCAGGGTGGGTTTTTAGCTTTCAATTACAACAGAGCATATCATTTAGAAATTATTCTACACTTCATGGAATGCCGATAGGCTCTTTTGTTGAACCAACTTGAGATATGAAATGAATAAACGTGAACAAACATACTCTTGGAATCAGTCTGACAAAAATTCACAGTTAAACTTCGTGCCGAATGAGTTCAGTGTTCCCATAAACAATGTTGTTAAACCAGTAATTTATACAGTTCATAGGTCTTTTTTATGGTGGTGGGGGAACAGAAACAAACTGAAAACTTAGGGAAAGAAGATGGAGTGAACGATTTGCACTGACATTTTTTTTTGAGGATGGAGCCCACATAGGTCCGAGATGTGGGTAATGAGTTGGATGATGGTGATTGATGAGTTGGACCTACAGTTATAGGTGGGTTCCGAACCACCGGGAAGTGATTTTACAACAGAGAACGTGTCTTTTTTGCTGGCCAATCTAATCGGTCACCGTTACAAACAGGACCAACGAGAACGCAGCTTATCTCTATCTGATTGAACAGATACCTGCTACGGCTCGCGGCTATCACTTCCCTGTTAGGGCAACCTGTTAGATTTGAGCAGCCTATCAATTTTCTTTGGTTATATTAATTCCCGAACAATAATTTCATATTTTGTCGTGACAAATTACGGAAAAGTCTCACTTAATAACGAATGGAGATGTAGAGAAAACTGACTGGTGTGTGACGAGTCTGGCCTTGTTCTTCTAATCTTTGTGTGCCGACCGGATGGATGTTGCTCAGCATATTTATGGTTGAAAGCTGTGAAGGGATGGGTCCAACCTTAATGATATAAGCAAAGCCGGAGCATTTGGTATTCACGCACCTTTTGGCTGTGCAACTCAACTGCTTCCTCCCCCACACCTCATCCAGTTCACTCTCCCTCGGGGCTAATCCCTCTCAGCCGAAAGCCAAGCCGGAGGTAGCCAGCAGCGACTTAGTGCGAGCCATTTGAAATTACTGCAGCGTCCGCGCCCATTATTCATGTAGCTCTCTTCCCAAGTGTGGCCATAATTCTGGGCTCATGAATAGAACCCAGGGAACAGCGTGGCTGGGGGGGACTACGGGGTCGGGTGCCCTTTGTACCCCCCTGTACGCTCCTTCCCCTTAGTAAGCCACAAGACGCCCGTTCAAACTCTTCACGTTCACCGGCTATTTAGTTGACGTCAAAAGCCATTATTTCATGCTTCCGCTTCTAAAAATTACTCTCAAGATTTTGGAACTTCAAAAAAGTTCTCACTGCCACAATCTACAGAAAATAGAAATGAGTTATAAATTTATAATTGCAGCTTTATTATATTTCCAACACCATGATTAAGATCTTGATACCCTTTAACATTTTTAAGCATAAGCTTATTTTTATGTTTGTGAATCGACATCGTCGATTCATTGGTCTTTCATCATAATCTTCAAACCTTCATCGCTTTCAACTTCGTTTCAAACGATACCTACTTTCTGGATATGAAATATTACATAGGCTAATGCTTTGGTGCAATATGTCTAATATCTGATAGTGCAGAAGTTTGTCTGCGACTGTGGTAATGGTAATACTAATATTGAAATATTTGAAAGAGTCAAGGCAAACGACATCCCCCTACACATATTTCCCATTCGCATCAGTAGCCATATACTTACTATGACGAATTAAACCGGAAAATTCGCCCAAATTATTCTTCCATTAATAACTGAAACCAGTGAATTTCCAATAAATTAGTAAAGTTATGTCAAAGAAAATGTTTATTTTGTTGACTATTCGCCAACACACGTTTATTTGTTAATGTAACCTTGTCAAATAATACAGTTGAATAGTTACCCTGAAAGAATAGTAAGCATAAACAAACTGGTTCAAAACAAACTTTCTAAACTATAAAATTGGTTTTTAATCTCTCTGTGATGATTGTCTTGCCTGTTTCATCTTTATTAGAGAGTTGGTCAGAGAGTATAGTTAGTTGTTTGTGTGAAAGCTGTTTGCCGATGCAGGGACTTACGTATGTGTGACAAGGGTAATTTGAAAGGGGGCAGAGAGAAATCTGCGACCCCTCGGCCATCTCTAGCCAGACTCGAACGGATAAAATTAACGTTCATTTTCCGAAAGCATAGACGGAAATGGGAAGAGCAGTTTAAGCACGTGACGTTCGCGGTGGTACTTCGAGCTCAATAAAGGCAATGTCGTTCATTTCTTCATTTTATTATGGCATTTTCTTCTTTTCCTTCTTCTTTTCCGCCTTCTTCTTCTTCGTCAACCACACTCCCAGTTCTCACTCACTCGCCCACTCTCTCACTCACTCTATCCTTCACTCTGTCTCTCTCTCTCTCACTCACTCACTCACTCTCTCTCTCTCTCTCTCTCACACACACACACACTCTCACACTCTCTCTTGTTTCACATTTTATTTTCTTACTCATGCTCTTGAAACCTCCTGTCACGTCTGCTTCGAAGGAAATTCATCAGTTTAACCATGACGGCTCTCATTTCATAGAGGTTGTTGACGAAAAAAGCTCATCTTCGACGCCTTAACGGATTTTTTCTCACTATTGACGACATAATTTCATTCCAATAGGGCTATATGGCGTGAGGAAAACTTTGACACTCTCCCTAAATCCCCAATAATCTTCAGAAGAAGCTTCTATGAATTATACCTTCGCATATAACGTCAAGCAGAGTTTTTTGTATAGCTTCTTAATTTGAAAAAATAAAATTGTAACAAAGTAATTTCATTGAGATGAATACCGTAGACAAGATGAATCAATGGTGACTCTGTGGAAGGTTATCATATTGGAAAATAACTAAGAAATTACCAAATTTGATTGAGTCAACCGCTAGTAAAATAATCATTCATGTGCAGTGAAAATTATGTCAAGCAAATAGATCTCACTCAACTTTTATTTCACTTAATAAATCAGCGCAAAGTGCAAAACCCTCTTCTCAGTAAATTACATTATTTTTGGAGTGCTGAAAACTCGTAGAGATTCCAGAAGTAACAAAGAATTTCTACAAAGCCTACTAAACAGACTCGTGCAAAATGCTGTACAATTCTTTCGTAAACATGAACTCGATGAGATGGTAGAGGAAAAATGTGGAAAAACATGGAACGTGCTACGGCTCGTAGAGTAAATAGGACAGGAGGAATTTTTGGAGAGGGTGCAGCCAGGGGTCGAATGTTTGTTGGAGCTCGTTGCCGAGCTGGGGATGGGTGAAGGGTTCAGGAATCGAAATGCTCCGGAATTGGATTACGCTATACGGTCGACGTTGAAATTCCTGCGGGGTTAGAGGCCTGTTTGCCCCCTCACAGACCCACGAGACACTCTTCCCCCCCCCCTCCTTTTACACCCCCAATTTACCCAAAAATACTCCCACAACGTTTTCAAAACCAGCACTACTACAGTGAGCTATGGGGGATGGTTCACCGACCGTAGAATCGGCAGGATGCAAGTAGGGCAAAGGGGGTTGTACATAAACCATGGAGTTTTAATACAAAATTACCCCTTCCTCTGCAAAAATTCACCTCTGCAATCTGAATAACAAATTCGCCGAATGTTGTTGGGGTTCCCCTCATCTAACGTTTTCGTTCGCACATTTTGGATTATTTAATGAGAGTCCAAATCGACCGACCCACAACCACAGGGCAATAATCGGCCGTATTAAAACCAGAAAGCAACGTTCGCCAGCTAACCCGAGCAATGAATTGCAATAAAATCATATTTAGAAGCATACCAGTCTCAGAGGTCATTCTCAATCGAGGTCGACTCAGCCATTATATGGGTGAAGGCTATATTTGCAAGTTTTATTTCGAGCTTTAGCATAATCACTAAATTTCCAATTACTTCGCACTATTTTAGCACTAATCTTGGTTCTAGTATGAATACATAGTACATAGAATTAGTATGAATACATATAGGATCATGATGCAGGATGCAAACATACTGGGTGGACAAATACTGACAGGATTCAGTAACCTGATCTGGTAAACACTGATCTACTTGATAGACTAATTACAGAAATTCAAGAATATTAAATAGCTCAGTACATGAGAAAAATTTCATAATTTTTGCTCGTTTCAAAAACATTATAGCCTTCTGTGTTCAAAAATTATTGCAGACGTCTCCTTTCCAATAAGCCAAATGTGGGGTCTACTTTACCCAACATAAACTAAACTATGGCTTTGAAATTGATATAGCCTAAATTCTGAGAGCTTTTAACAGTATTTTTCAATTTAGTTATTTCTTAATATAAGCTGCATGACGCGGCGCGGGAGATGACCTGCTTTGAAATGCTTAGTACTCCTCAACTTTTGAAAGCGTGGGACTATGCTTTTGGACGCTTGATCTCCGTGTATTCGTCTATTCCACGTTTGTAAAGACTAGTTATCTAGTCGGAAAATTTTCCACCCCAAAGTTTAACAGTAATTTATCTGCAAATGGCATGTTGAAACGCAGGTTCTATTTAAATAAAAAAATTATTCAATTGTAAACCAACAGCTATAATTAGTATAAAATCTCTTCTCAGTGACAATATATTATTTATGGAATGTTGCAGCTGATGCAATCAAGCTGTAGGGCTTGTAATAATAATAAGTAATAATAAGTGGTATTATTTTTCAGAATTTTTTCTTGGTCTTTACAGTGATATGTAACATGATAAGTTATGTGCTGTAGCTTAAAAATTTCAAGCAAATTCCAAAATTCATTTTTCGAATTCATATTCATTTTTTGATTTTCTCAAAAAGTTTGTCTTTGAACATTTTCAAAGTTTTTCCATAGATGCTTTACAGTCTCGTTAAACAAATACCAGAATATGAAAATGGAATGACAATGGCTTTATAATTGAAAAAAATAATTTCATATAATAAAATTCTGTATTTTGTCCAGTTTAAAGGTAGCTTATCCAAAACAAAATCATGGAAGTTGTTCCCTCAACAGTCCTATAAGTTAGTACTTTTAGAGCATAGAATTCGAATTTCAAGGCTCTCAAGTCGTGAGGGCGTCGCTCCACCCCAAAATACGAAAAAATTTAAAATTTTCGGATTTTAAAAATATTTCTCTGTTATTGCATAGATTGAGCTGGGATTTTCAAGAGAAAATAATCAATACAGTTATAAAACCGATAAAAGTTTCTACAAAATCATATTTGATTCTTCGAAGCTGGAACGCGTCAAAAAAACAAATTTTGGGTCAGTTGTCTCGCACTTTCATAGCCTAAAACTAAGTGAAAATGTGAAAGGACGGCAGTTAAGAACCTCAAAAAGCTAAATGGAGCAGGAAGGGGTTGAACCGGTAAGAAATAATATTTCAGATGACGCCCTTCCAGGAGTAGAAAATCACCACAATAAGTAAACTATTCAAATATAAATCTAATACTTCTCAAATTAAATGATTGATAGACTTTATTCTAGGATAAAGCAAGAAAAAATGATCTGAGCCCCTATTATAAATTATCAATATATTCTTTAAAAACACTCAAATTTAATGTAGGCGAATCTAGGTGAATCCTTTTTTGTATGGGAGACTCAAATAATAATTTTAAAACGGTTGTATCATCTGACAGATTGATAGTTGAATAGCTATTGATTTTAAAACCGACCTTTATGTCATATGCACTCGACATGGGCAGTATGTCAAATAAATGTTTTCTATGAAAACAGAATGGGAGGGCGACTCTGATGTTTACTGAAGGGTTGGGACCATGACGCTTTGTCGTCATTTTAGCCGACGAAATATTATATTTGACGGGCGAGTCGTTGGAAAGCGAATGATGATGAGAAAGAGGAGAGAAAAAAGTGAGAGGAGAGTGATTGAGGGGTATGTGATGGAAGGGGCTTGCATCGTAAAAGTCAGCATAGACGTCCAGTATTTATATTTGCCAAGACCCTTGCCATTAGTAGTTCAAACACAAGACGCAAACATTTTGTCTAGCGACTAGCGAGGCCAAACAGCCCTGTTGGACGAATACATTAACACTAATGTGCTTTTCGAGTCATCAGTTCTTGGCTGGCAAAGCTCTCCTGTCGGGTTAACTGCCAAATCACTCATCCACAGCATTCCAGTCTTTGATAATCTACTAACACTATTTCAAAAGTCATTCCCAACCGAAATGCATGCTCTTCTCCATAAAAAAGTTGGTAAAACAAAGAAAGAGTTGGGGTTAGATTTTGGTGCATTACTATCCTGTTTGTAGTTGAGAACTATTAAGAAAACTCGGGTGTGATAGCTGAATATTGCCTCTATTTTAGTGAAACATTATTATCGGCCTCTAACTCGACCGAATAAAAAAAATTACTCGAACCGATTGAATCATTGACTATATGAATTCGAGTAATTAATGTGTTCATAGTGTGCAATAAAATACAGATTTAGTTGAGTTTCATTTTCTACCTGTCTCATCAGTGCCAGTGCCAATGATGTATTTGGGTAATTTTCCTCAAAAAATATGTCTTTTTGATGATTACTCTTCTCCTTTTTGCATGATTACTAAATTATAGTATTTTTCAAGTACTTTCAGGAAATATAGGTGAATATTTGTAACCCTAGAATGAAAATTGAAAAAAATTCAAACTAATACTTTTTTTAGTAGATGAAAATGTAAAGGTTATAGAAAACCCAACTAAACAATTTTACAAGAACGCTTTTGCACAAAAAGAATGGTTTCAATCCATCAAAATATAAATAAGAAATCACTATGGAAAATACTTTTTAAAATTTCCAAAACGTATAGTGAATATAAAAAAATTCATATTGGGGTCCACCAGACCCCAGGGTTATATTTGCGTTTCATCTCATAAGTGTTATTTATACAAAGGTTAATATATGATTTTCACTCACTTATATTGGAGTGTTCAACGCGTTAGACATTAGACATTTCTTATTGAGTTATTACACAGTTTATTAGACTTTTATTAATGTTTTATTGATTTGCTTATTGGCCGTGATATTGACTAGGTTTGGACAGTAATTCACTGTGTTATTCATTGCTAGTTGTAAGTTATTGAACTGTTTGTTTCTTTTATTGATTTTCTTGCGTGATAAATAATTATCAGTGCCTGCTGTAAATTAATTGTGCAAATAGAGTTCCATGTGCTACTTTTAAGTGTTGCTAGCATTATTTTAGTGTTGGAACCCATAACAATTGTAAAAAACAAGCTATGAAAAGGAATTGAAAGTTCAATTTTATACCAGTTCTAGTCGCATTTGGAAGATGGTGTAGATTTTATTCAAGAGTGGATGGAAATTGCAGCTTATTGTGAGTAGGGGTGGTATTGGCACTAGCATTTATACGTGCAACCGACAAGAGCGATATCGAATGGGGGATTCCGCAATTTCGAAGGGCTTTAAAAAAGGATGAACGAAAAACAAGGGAACAGCAGCAGTCGACGCCCTTCAGAGAAGAGCAGAGCATCTTTCCAGCATCCGACTCGAAAAAGGGCCTTAATACGTACGTCGCTTCGATCGAGTCGGCCGATATGGAAGGTTTTCGAATCCGATATTCAATATATACTGGCTTATGCAATTCTAATTCTATAGGGCTCCAGAATAGCCATACATACGCGGCAGACATCGAAGGGCTTAGAACATTCAAGGGCGGAATATTTGAAACTGCGAGCAAAGGGCTGTGATCTGATGTGCGTTCTCCATACTTACACTTCACCTGAAAGACGATACTCAATGGAAAAACTTAATTTCCCTATCCATCCACCGCACGCCCCCTGCCGCCACGATCGTAACAGGCTCTGGTTGAATTATATACATCATGCTTGTCTCCATCCAAGTACCTCTCAACGTCTGTGTGCTGCACCGTAATCCGACTCCGTTGATAAAATATGGCGCCAAGACCGCCTCCTGACAGGCCTCTGTTGTGTACCAGAGTGGCTCATCGAAACCCCCTTTGCCTTCATTCCTCCACCATAGAACGGATTTAAGCTGGAAATTTATTATTTGTAACTGATTTTGGAAAATGGAGAGGCAACCACTCAAACCAAACGTCAAATATGGCATTTTTACTTTATAAAAGTGATACTTTGGAGATTTGACTATTATGACATTTTTTGACGTGTTTTGTGTGTTGGCGCGGTCCTTGGACTGTCAGCGGACTGTACAAATGAATAAATAAATACTAAGTACTTTAATAATAAATTATACTTTACATTTATAGGGAATGTGTTCTAGTTCCCCTGATCAATTAATAGATCTAATGAACAAGTTAATTAGAAGTAAGAACTTAATCAATATTATTCAAATCACATTCACTATCATCCGCTTACATATCCATTGGATTTGAATGGGCGCATTTAAATTTAGAAATTTGGACTTTAAATTTGGATGCAATTCAATCGTATTGGACATAGAATTTGACTATGGAGTTTTTTTTCTGATAAAAGCTAGAAAATGAACGAGATTTACAGTTGATACAACAAAAATTCAGTAGGCAGTAAGAATAGTGTGATATTGTTCATTGTGAATGAGCTTTTATTGGTGGTAACTTGTTCATTTGGTGAATGTTTTTAGATGCATTGTCTAATCAAGGAATTAACCACACCTATGCTCAGTCCAAAGTGGATTTTTTATGAGATAGCGTCTCTAATAACAATAATAATTATTGCATGATGCGTTATTTTGTGTGAAGATTTCCGCAAATAATGCAAAGAATCACAAAATAAATTTCAACATGGAAAGCAAACGAAATAGTAACCAATGCCTTGTTTCGAAAGCTAAGTTAAGAATTCTTTGGAAGTATAATATAGGGGGAAAGTATTGGATAGGAGCTCTTCATGTTGGGATTTTAATAAATTTATGTTCAGATTTTGTATTTGCGTTATTATGTCATCAATCAAAGGAAGGAGGTTGAAAAATATCATTCCCATATAAAAATCTTCATTTAATAGTGTTGTTCTATTGTTGTGTCTAATATCTTGCATCCTCTTAGTCGTGCTGTCCTATATGCATTGCGAAACTATTTACATTATATTTTGTGATGCTTTCTGTGTCTTCTATTAATGATTGTAATGAAAATTTGTAAATTATGCTACTCCTACTTGGCCTATCATATTCCTTGTGTGTAAGTTATAGTTGACTTTATAGATCTATATAATAACTTAATGTACAATTTATTAATCAATCTCTTAATCAAACAGTTCATTGCCATACAAGAATAATGCAAAACAAAATTATCCCAGGCAAATTAGACTTTTGGTGGCCAAAGTTGGTACAGAACTGGAAATGTTTTCAAGCCACTCTAGTCATCGTAGTTTGCGAAAGTTTCTGGGCTGTCCATAACGTTTGAGGGGCAATACCTACCCACCCACCCACCATATTTGACACTTCTTTCAGTTTTCCGCATCAAACTCCAAAACTATCTACCGCGCTTAAAACATTATTCTATTCGAAATTGAAGAATTTAAAATTCTACTGCGCATACATGAGAATCCATTGCGAAAAAATACTTACGCTTTTCCTGGTATCACTACTTTTGAAACGTGATTACTGGCCCAATAGCGCTATACAGTGGTTCAAGCTCTTTTGCATATCTTGAAAAAGATGGCAAAATTTTCAAATTGAGGACTTTTTGGAGGAACATTCAGTGATCTTAAACTTCTTTCCTATAACTTTTATGTATTGGAGTGAGCATTTACAAGAAAATGCGTCGAAACATGAAGATAACTCATTTTTCACAAAGGGGGCAAAACTACCTGATTTTCTATGATTGTTTGTAAATGAATAACTGAACCGATTTGGTATTGTTATGCATCAATCAACGTAGAATTTCATATTCGAATGAAACAATGTTTTTAACGCGGTAGATAGTTTTTGAGTTTTAGGCGAAAAACTGAAAAGTGACAAATTTTGGGGTTTTGGCCACCCAAACGTTATGCACAGCCCAGAAACTTTCGTAAACTTGGTATAAAGTTCTAGCTTTGTACAATTTTTGTTCACCACGGCTTTTTTTTAAATTTTCCTGGACTAAATTAACATACATTTCATGCAATGAGTAAAAAACATACAAGCCCAAGTTTTTAAATAAACCCCTAAAGCTCATCTTTACTCATTTTAACAGCAACCATGGTTGCATAGCCTGCCTCGTGGGGATCCTCACCAAACCTCTTTCCCGTCAAATTATTTATTATCAAAGAGCATAATATTGTGGTACCGGTTCACTTGACCAGAGCTATCACTTCCCAACTTAAGTGAAATTCCCAACTTTAGGCAAGTGATAGCCGTGAGCTGTAGTTGGTATCTGTTCAATCAGATAGAGACAAGCTGCGTTCTCCTGGGCTCTCTTTGTAAGGGTGGCCGATTTGATTGGCCAGCAAAAAGACACTGTTCGGAACCCACCTAAAACTGTAGGCGCAACTCATCAATTGCCATTATCCAACTCATTACCCACGCACAGGTCTCAGACCTATGTGGGATGGAAAAAAGAGATACTTTACTATTCATTTGACTACGCTCTTACAATTTTGATCGATAATGTAGAGAAGTGAAAGGAAAATTGAATGTGGGCTGACGAAGAGGAAGAGAGATAAAAACTAGAACTTTGAGAGAATGAAAGTTGAAAGACAAGGCGCTGATGATTGCTGGGAAATGGGAAATGCGGTTTTGTAAAAAAAAAAAAAGGCAAGTATAAGCAGTGCACAGAGCGAGAGGTGATGCTGGAAATCAGAACCTAGTGCCAATGCGATTAGCAAGTCAAAGTAGGAAGTAATTCGGTTAGCACAACGCAGCGCTTCGTCGCTCACACACACACAAACACGCGCGCGCGCACGCACCCACACACACATACACACACTACTTTAGAGCAATATTATTTACAATTTTTTAGGAAATCAAGGGAAATGATGAAAATGATTGATTTTAAAGTTTAAGGCTAGATTTGAAGCAGTGGCGTAACGTTTTCCAATTGGGCCCCCCCGCAACCGATTTTCCGGGCCCCTCTCCTCAAAATCATATTAATATCCCCCCTCACCCTTGCCACCCCTCCCTGAAAAACTTGCATAATTATTTTGTGGGCAGTTATAATTATGTAAGAAACAAAACACTTTTTTATCTATTAAATTTTAAAATTCAATCATGTTTCAAGGGGGGCTAGTCTAATGATTTTGGCTGTAGCCTATAAGGACTCCTGAATGGTGGAAATAGTTGAGAGATGAGAGTTGATTATATTATAAATAATTAATCTTGAAAACTAGAAACCTTGAAATTGATGTCTTCCATAAGATCCACATTCACATCCTCCTTGTTAGCAGAAAAATCCTTCGCTCCTTTTCCCAGAAAATGTGTTCTCTCAGAATTCGCCTCGTCTGTAGACACGGACACAGGTTCAATTTTTAATAAAAAGGCATTTTATCTAAATTACCGCGAAATTACTAAGTCAGGAAAAAATAAAAAAAAATATTCAGAAGAGAGAAAACGTAAACTACATACAGTACTTGATCATATTATAAGAAAAAAATTCAACTGTGTTGGGAGAACTGACACAATGAACCAAAACTATTATTTATCTACTTATACAATAATCACGGAATTTATCCGTTATATCAAGGGTATAAATATTCCTTCTGAACATTGTTTAAAAATGTACTAGTCGATAAAAAATAGAAATAACTAAAACATGGCCGTACAGCATCACAATACCATAAACGCAGCATGTTGAAAAATAGAATAGAAATGAAAAAAATGGCACTCCAAATAATAAAACTCACGATCACGAACTCTATTAATATACATACGGTTTACCCTAGGCCATTTTACCGGACACGTGAATGCCTACATGCATCCAACTGGACGATTCAAAAGAAACTGAATTTAAAATACTGTATGAAGATAAAATATTGACTTTGATTTCTACACAACCCCCCACTTTCTATATGCTGATATACATTGAGGAATTCGATGGGAAAATAATATTAATTTCCTCTAATATTTGCACTGTGGAGACATAGCCATCGTGATTTATAAAAGTCTAGATAAGTTTGTTTGAAGAGTGTTTTGTCCTCGGTATGTCTCCATTCAACTTCCTGAAGTCACAAGTCACAACATCCTGCTTCTGAATTCCTTCTCGTTAAGCTATCTGCTGTACCAACTTATTAAAGAAAACGAGCAGAGGTATAGTTGGTAAAATGTGTAACAGGTCAGACCAGAAGTAAGAGCACTAACTGGTCAGGCCTGAGCAAATACTCTTGTCGGCAAAGAACTTAAATAATGTCACCTTCATAAAATACTAGGACAGGATTCAAAAGAATAGCCAGATCTTCCAAACAATTCCACTTTTCGCTATATTGCATTTCAATCTTTTACAGAGCAAGAAATCCATAAATCTTATAAAAACTAAAAACTTCAAGTTAAATCTGATCAGATCTTATATTATTAAAAAAAAGAGATTCCATATGTGAGTATACTCATGTACATATATATATATATATATGTATATACACATACATACATAAATACACACACATACAAATACTATCACTATTGTGTGCACACTTCCAAATTCTTAAGGAGCAAAATATACGATTATAACTTAATCCAAGTTAAACTTAACATTAAAAAAAAGTTTTCATGTAGTAGAATAAAATTTGAATTTTACGAAGATTTAGAGATTTAAGTTTTAAAAAGAAAGTCCAGTTGATAATTTAGAATGTTGGCGGCGAAAGATAGAAAGTTCCTGGCGTTGAATAATTTGCAGATAATTTAGTACGAAATATAAAATGTTACCTTCATCTCGGAGTTACTCTAATTTTGAATCACACAAACATCAAACCTCTACGATGATTTGGTCGTAAGCGGTATTCATATTCCAAAATTCAATTCATAACGTTCTGGGTCGACGATCACAGTTGAAGCATGTTGTGAAAATATCTTGAACGAACATGAGACATACTTTCATTCGTCCTATTCGTCAATTCATAGATCCTGAAATTCTTCGATTCATAAGTACATCGATACTGTGATTCTGCACTACTCTGGTTCTTCGACCGCTGAAAAGAGTCCCAATAAAAACGAATAGAAAATAGTAACTTAACTCATAAAAATAATTCCAACTTAATGGGTTTCGAAAAATTGACAAACAGACAAGTCAAGTTCACTCCCAAAGATTAACAATGAAACGTTTTGAGAATACCAAACAAAAAATAGATAGAATAGACATAATTAATTACGTGACTCAGGTCAAGGAAAAGATATTTAAATTTGAGACATTAATAAAAATGAAGTATTACTAACAAAATAAGATGATGCTAACGATAGGAAATAGTTCTGCCTAAAGCACGTTTAGACAAAACTTGGCAAGTAGTATGACCTAACTGTCCTTAAAAAAAAAGGACTTAATTAAATTACAGAATATTGAAACAGCCAAAAATAATAAGTAAAAGATACATTGTAAATCAATAGTAATTAAGAATGGATGAATAAATAGAAAATCTAAAAGTGAAATATTATACTCAACGTGCTCATAAACGAACAAGAGTCAACAAGATAAGATACGTTATTCAGAGAAAAATTAAGACTCAAATTTAAGAATACAAAGTAAATAGTTTTGTCTCCAGTTACTACGTAGTATTCTCTAGAGTAAATCGCAGCTAAAAGAGCATTAAAAAGACATATTAAGTAAATTAAAGAATTCACAAATACAAATCGACAAATTACACTTACCCAACTAGGCGGACATAAATTTGGTATTTAGCAACTTAAGTTTGGCATCAATACAGCAGCCAAGTGGAAAAGTTTGGAAAAAAGTTAAACAAAAGAAAAAAAAGTAAATTAAAACCAGATCACAACATGATCATATTAGTTAACAAAAAAAAATTTACTTCAGGACATCATGGTCCAAATAATAATCGATCCTACCCTTCGAACATTTTGTAAGAGAAAGCAAGCGTCATCCTGGATCGAAAATCGAACAGGCTTCTTCTCATATCAAACAGCTGTTCAAATTCAAGTAAGATCAGCAGATGAACCAACCTAACGAAAAAGGTCGCAGACAAAGTCAACATCAAGACAACTTTCAAATAAACAATAAAAAAAACTAGACCAGACGAGTCAAAAAAGGAAACTAAAAATAAATATAAAAGTGGATACCAGCTAGCAAACAGTTTTATGCATTGAATAATGTACTAGAGCAGACGAGTATGACAAGTACAGAGATGACAGTTACCGTAGTAGCGTCAGAGTAGTACCCGCGCAATTCAAATATAATAGTTCGTACCTATAAAACTAACAGTTTTATAAAGGGGTAATTAAAAATTCATTACAAACTCCCCCTTCTTGCAGTTGTGGGCCACGCCCACAATAGGAAGTAAAGAAAAAACTCAAAAAAGTAAAGGAAAAAGTAGGCAGACGAAACAAGAAAACAAATGAGAAGGCGCGCACTTCACAAATGATCTGTCTCAGAAAAAAAGGGGTGAAGCATATAAAGAGATTACGAAGTAGGAGAAGACGACAAGAACAGAAAGTTGTACAAGTGAAATGTAGTGATCAGTTACAATTCACCTGTAAGTAGAAGAAAAGAGTTAAGTTTAAAACCAAATAGAAATAAGAGAAACGAGAATAATAGATGAGCGGTAATGGAATACTAACATGAATAGTCATTAAAGAATTAGTACAGATTAAAGAAGTTTGAAAATTAAAAAAAATAATAGAGCTTAGGAAGAGAACAAAAATAAATTTTTTGGACTCAAAAAACAAAATTTAGATCGAAGACCAACTTGGGCTTCAAACAATAAAAAATTACTAAGAACTCACAACCATGAAGTTAATAGTAAAACTACGAACTTTATGAATTAAAGGTAACTAAGGTTAGTAAAACGAGGAACAAAATTTTCCAAGAAAAGAAAAATAAATAACCAGAAACGTTAAAGTATTCAATTCAAGAATTTATACAGTCCATAAAGAAAAAGGTAAGTTCCATTCTTGAGGGTGAACTGATGCTTACTTCACTAAACCTAACAAGAGATCGAAACATCAAAACGAGACAACTAACAACTTATGATTAGCTATTAACAACATTACTGAAATGACGTAGAATAACAATCTTTCTACAATACATAATCACAACACAACTTTACAACGACCAACTTATGTTTCAAAAAAAAACTAATTTTTCAGCACCTATCAATGTTTTATAAAGACACACCACCAAAATAAATCAAGACTCGGGCCCAGAGTTGCAGACAATTTAATTGGGGTGGACGTTATCTTTGTACTACAAGTACAAATAAATATTCTTTAATTACTAGTACCACAGGAAAGTTAGTAAAACTATAACAACCAGGTTACCAAGTAAAGAAGACACTTAGAAAAGTCCATAGCACATCAGAGATGCTAAAGGTAAGTCCGACATTCGGAACAATAACCGAAATAGGGACTCAAATCTTAAGCTACAAAGAAAAATGAAAAGCAAATACAAACTGTCCGATGACATCAAAATTCGGACTAAACGATACTACACCTAATATTACAGGTACTAACAGTAGTTAATGAAATTAGTGACAACCAGGATAGCAACAATTCAAACAATAACATCTTTTCCGCAAGAATACAATTATATAAACCAAACCAAAACCTAGATCAAGGGCAAGAAACGTAATATTTTAACAAAAATAATTTTCTCGGTAACTAACAGCGTGAGCAACAGGGATCTTAAAGAAATTAAGACAACATAAAAAAAACTTCAAACACAAGAATCAAAAACAACCAACATTGGTGACAACAGAGTTTTTAAGAGTCAAGTCTAAAACTAACTTAAATCTCATAAAGAAATTTAAATACACTAAAGCAAAGTTCATTATATATTATACGCAAATCAGAGCAAAAAGAACTAGAAGTTGAAATTACTATCAACCAGTAGTGACACATTTGTTGCCGTAAAATTTTTTGAGATGAGAAACATGGGCTTTTAAAACAAAGTTTCCGGTTTCAACTTCGTGCAGACTGACGGTTACTGGAGTAAGCCATTTTTTAATTTGAAAAGGACCTTTCCATCTGTAACTAAGCTTCTTAGAAATCTTGTTGACAGCACTACTGACAACATGAGTCTTAACCCAAACTAAGTCACCTAACTGAAAAGGCACCTCAACTCTATGACGATCGTAATTCTGTTTGACTCGAGAATGTGATTTAATAAGACTATTTCTAGCTTTCCTCCAGACATCGAGCGAGTCATTATTGTTACGGTCAGGAAGAATATCATCGAGATTCCAGGCGTGTAGTAACGGTTCTTTAGGACAATATCTAAATAAAAGTGAAAACGGTGTGGAGTCGGTACTCTCATGTTTACTCAGGTTGAAGGCTAAAGGTAACCAAGATAAGCATTCATCCCATTTACTATGTGAGTCACCATGAAAAGCGATCAGAGCGCTTCTTAAATTTCTGTGAACTCGTTCGGCGACATTAGGAGCCGGATAATAAGCTGAGGTGGTGAAATGAAAAATTCCTAACTGGAAGCAAAAGTTTTTAAATTTAACAGAAGAAAATATTGAAGCATTATCAGAAACGATCTTTTTTGGAACAGAGAAATTAACGAAAATAGATTTTAGAGACTTGATTACAGCGTTAGTGTTGGCTTGTCGAATGGGAAGTAACCAACAGAACTTAGAAAATCCATCGACACAGCTAAAAATATAACTGTTTCCCTGAGCTGTCCTAGGTAAAGGTCCAACGATGTCAATGTAGAATTGTTCAACAGGTTTTTCGACAATTTTAGAAGAGAGAAAACCGAAATTCTGTCGTTGACTAGGTTTACTCTTTCCACAAGTCTCACAAATTTTTACCATCAGAATAATGTCTCTTCTCATACCATTCCAGAAAAAATTTTCAGCAATCCTATGCATAGATTTAGCGATTCCAAGATGACCACCTAACGAGGATTCATGGTAATACTTGAAAACTACTGGAACTAAGATTTTCGGAAGAACTATTTTGAAATTAGTTTGATTACGTTTCTTAATCACAAGGACTCCTTTAGAAATACAGTACGGAAATTGATCTAAACCAGACTCAATTTTCTTAATGGTATCACTAATAAAAGGATCTGCATTTTGATGACAGCGTATATCGGTGAACAAGACTGGGAAATCAGTAAGTTTAATAGTATTTATTACAGAAAATAAAGGTTCAACAAAATTATCATCACTTCCTAAAGTTTCATCTGGCTCATCCTGAAACATGCGTGACAAACAATCAGCTGTGACATTAGATGTCCCAGGGATGTGTCGGACGTCAAACTGAAAAGCTAATAGACGAATTATCCAACGTCCTAAACGACCTGTCTGTCTAGGATTTGACAAAACCCATTTCAGAGCTGAATTATCGGTTAAAAGCAGAAACTTAGAATGTTGTAAGTAAACTTGAAATTTTTCCATCCCAAATATGGCAGCAAAACATTCAATTTCATAAGTTGAGTATTTGCTCTCCTGCTGTGTAAGTTTTTTAGAAGCATAGGCAATAGGCATAAGGACTCCATCAATTTCTTGGGAAAGAATGGCAGAAATAGCGGTAGACGACCCATCGGTTTGCAAAACGAATTGTTTAGAAAAATCTGCTGTTTTTAAAATGGGAGGACTAATAATAGCCTTCTTTAACTTCTGAAAAGCAATTTCATGTTGTTCTTCCCATACGAATTTGATCTTTTTCTTCCTCAGATTATTGAGGGGAGCGGCGATTTCAGCAAAATTTGGTATGAACTTATGGTAATACCCTACCATGCCTATGAAACGAGAAACAGCTTTAGAATTTTTTGGGGCAGGAAAAGTTCTAATTGATTTAGTCCTACTGGGATCGACAGATATACCACGTGAGTCAACTAGATGCCCAAGGAAAGAAATCTGTTGTTTGGCAAAATGTACTTTTTGAGGATTAATAGTGAAACCACCTTGTTCTAATTTAGATAAAACAATTTCGATGTGTTCTAAGTGTGAATCAAAATCTTTGGAATATATTACTATATCATCGAGATAGTGGAACACGAATTTGAACTTGACGTCCTCAAACAAAGTATCAAGAACAGACGATAATGCTTGAGCACCTGTGGATAAGCCATAAGGTACACGAGTAAATTGATATGTGTTTTGCATAGTACAAAACGCAGTAAGGTGACGACACTCCTTCTTAAGTGGCATTTGATAGTATGCCTGGTTTAAATCCAAAACAGTAAAATATTTAGCACCGTTAAAAAAATTAAATGCGCAGTCAATTTTAGGTAAAGGCACACTGTCAAGAGCTATACGTGGGTTCAGAAATCTGTAGTCAATAACAACTCTCCAATCTGAATCACCTTTGGGGACTAGAAAGCAGGGACTCGAATAGTGACTCTGACTTTTTTCAATCACGCCCTCTTCTAACATTTTCCTAATTTTGGAGTTCAAAATTTCCAGCTTTATAGGGTCCAATTGATATGGAGCTCTCCTTACAGGCACATCAGACAACAGACGAATTTCATACTCAATTAAATGGGTCTTTCCAAGCTTAGTAGTCAAAACATTATCATACCTGTCCAGCACAGTAGCTAACCTTTTCTTTTCGCCATCATTCAAATCATTTTCAGACAAATCCATCACAAGATTATTCGATACATCTAACGACAAATTATTCAAGTCACACTTTAACTTAAATTTGTAGCTTGCTCTGAAACCAAAATAATACTGTTGATTAAACAAGTCCAGGATTAGTTTAGTAAAATTAAAGAAATCACAACCGAGAATTAAGGGTACAGACAAACTATCAGTGACAAAGAATCTAAACTTCCAGCTGAAATTTTCTATCTTAATTTTTAAAATAACTGATTCAGTTAGAATAAGTTGACCATTATTGGCAGTAGTACATGCCAGATGTTCTCTTCGGAAATTCAAGGTTGAAAAATCAGAAACTAACATAGCAAGACACGCTTTAGAAACAATACTATAAGCAGCTCCAGAGTCAAGTAGGGCGATAGTGTTGAAAGAAGTATAAGAATGCCTAAGTTGACAATCCACAACAGGAACAATTCGTTTTGACAAAACCTTGGCCTTTCCATTAGCTGGGTGTCGCTTGTCAAAACGCCTACACTTTTTTTGAGCCTTTTTATTATAGTAAGTAAGTTTAGATTTAGGTTTGACAGGTTTAGAGGGAACTTTATTGATCTCAGTTAAATTTGAATTTACTAAAATATTACAAGGGTTAACAGACTGTAAATAATTTGAGCTATTATTTTTACTTTTAAAAATCATGCTATTGTTCTTAACGGGCCTTAGTCAACTTTTGCTTTTATTCTTACAGTCACGAGAATAATGACCTAGTTTCTGACAGCTAAAACATTTCACACCATCAGTTTTCCTAGTTAAAATGTTCGGAGACTGAAAACCAGTTTTTTGAAAATTTGAGTTACTACGATAATTACTACTATTAGGGTTGCTATGACAATGCCGAGCAATGTGCCCTGATTTACTGCAATGATAACAAACTGTTTGTTTAAAAACGGGGTGAACAGTATTCCTTTGATCTTTCTGGCGTGAATTCAAGCCAAAGTCCAAACGTTCTCTTTCAACATCAGCAAACTGTAAATTTTGTGATTGAACACCTAACTCATAAAGATCACTAAAGGTTGTAGGTTTGCTCTGAAAAACCAGCCTAGAGCGTTCTGAAGGATTTAACCCAGAGCAGATAGTAGAAACGATTTCAAACTCAGTTTTATTCAAACGCAACAAGTGTGCAGCGTCTTTTATGGAAACAATATAAGCAGACAGAGCTTCACCATTTTTCTGTAATCGATAGTACTTGTCTTTTTCAATTACTGAAATTAATCGTTGTGGAATAAAATAAATTAATACATCTTTATGAAACAAGTCAAAAGAACAATGTGAGTCCATAGCCAACTGTAGTCTATCAGACAAAGGTCCGGTAGCGAATGGATGAATCAAGCATAATAACTCATAATCGGAAATGTTTGAACAACTTTTGATCTTTAAAACAACAGTTAGAAATTTTAACAAAGTATCTACCATTAATCCGTCAGTTATAGGTAACTCTTTAACTAAACGTTCCATGGGATTAGGTAACTTATTGTAAAAATTACTGAAGGTTGTCAAACTTGAAGGCCGAACGGAGATTAATTTGTTTCCAATAGACTGTGATGGCGGCTGAATAGGAATAACTCGAGACGAGTTATTGGTATTTTCACTCACAACAAGATGTGGTAAAGACCTAACCTTCCTGTTATTCAAATTTTCACCTACCGTTTCAGCAAGGAGTTTAACAGCCTGACCTTGAGAAGAAGGATTGTTTTCAACCATACCAGTTACTGTATCGAACATGTCAGCATGAGGGCTAAGACTTGGAGTGACGAACTCTAATGGATTAGGAGACGGAGCTCTACTTTTAATTTCAGCTTGAAATTCCTTCATCATAGAGTGTAAATTCTTCAGACGGATCACAAATTCTTCCAGACTTTTAGAGACAAGTTCAACTGAATTTTCTCTAGCATAGACAGACAGCTGAACGATCCTGTTGACAACATGTAAAAATATTGAAATACCTTTGGATAAACTGGGTTTTTTATCAGTAACATTCAAAGTATCAAATTTATCCCAATAATCACTGAGTTTACTCAATAAAGTTTCAATCTTCCCTAATTCTTCCTTAAAACTGAATTTAAAATACTGTATGAAGATAAAATATTGACTTTGATTTCTACACAACCCCCCACTTTCTATATGCTGATATACATTGAGGAATTCGATGGGAAAATAATATTAATTTCCTCTAATATTTGCACTGTGGAGACATAGCCATCGTGATTTATAAAAGTCTAGATAAGTTTGTTTGAAGAGTGTTTTGTCCTCGGTATGTCTCCATTCAACTTCCTGAAGTCACAAGTCACAACATCCTGCTTCTGAATTCCTTCTCGTTAAGCTATCTGCTGTACCAACTTATTAAAGAAAACGAGCAGAGGTATAGTTGGTAAAATGTGTAACAGGTCAGACCAGAAGTAAGAGCACTAACTGGTCAGGCCTGAGCAAATACTCTTGTCGGCAAAGAACTTAAATAATGTCACCTTCATAAAATACTAGGACAGGATTCAAAAGAATAGCCAGATCTTCCAAACAATTCCACTTTTCGCTATATTGCATTTCAATCTTTTACAGAGCAAGAAATCCATAAATCTTATAAAAACTAAAAACTTCAAGTTAAATCTGATCAGATCTTATATTATTAAAAAAAAGAGATTCCATATGTGAGTATACTCATGTACATATATATATATATATATGTATATACACATACATACATAAATACACACACATACAAATACTATCACTATTGTGTGCACACTTCCAAATTCTTAAGGAGCAAAATATACGATTATAACTTAATCCAAGTTAAACTTAACATTAAAAAAAAGTTTTCATGTAGTAGAATAAAATTTGAATTTTACGAAGATTTAGAGATTTAAGTTTTAAAAAGAAAGTCCAGTTGATAATTTAGAATGTTGGCGGCGAAAGATAGAAAGTTCCTGGCGTTGAATAATTTGCAGATAATTTAGTACGAAATATAAAATGTTACCTTCATCTCGGAGTTACTCTAATTTTGAATCACACAAACATCAAACCTCTACGATGATTTGGTCGTAAGCGGTATTCATATTCCAAAATTCAATTCATAACGTTCTGGGTCGACGATCACAGTTGAAGCATGTTGTGAAAATATCTTGAACGAACATGAGACATACTTTCATTCGTCCTATTCGTCAATTCATAGATCCTGAAATTCTTCGATTCATAAGTACATCGATACTGTGATTCTGCACTACTCTGGTTCTTCGACCGCTGAAAAGAGTCCCAATAAAAACGAATAGAAAATAGTAACTTAACTCATAAAAATAATTCCAACTTAATGGGTTTCGAAAAATTGACAAACAGACAAGTCAAGTTCACTCCCAAAGATTAACAATGAAACGTTTTGAGAATACCAAACAAAAAATAGATAGAATAGACATAATTAATTACGTGACTCAGGTCAAGGAAAAGATATTTAAATTTGAGACATTAATAAAAATGAAGTATTACTAACAAAATAAGATGATGCTAACGATAGGAAATAGTTCTGCCTAAAGCACGTTTAGACAAAACTTGGCAAGTAGTATGACCTAACTGTCCTTAAAAAAAAAGGACTTAATTAAATTACAGAATATTGAAACAGCCAAAAATAATAAGTAAAAGATACATTGTAAATCAATAGTAATTAAGAATGGATGAATAAATAGAAAATCTAAAAGTGAAATATTATACTCAACGTGCTCATAAACGAACAAGAGTCAACAAGATAAGATACGTTATTCAGAGAAAAATTAAGACTCAAATTTAAGAATACAAAGTAAATAGTTTTGTCTCCAGTTACTACGTAGTATTCTCTAGAGTAAATCGCAGCTAAAAGAGCATTAAAAAGACATATTAAGTAAATTAAAGAATTCACAAATACAAATCGACAAATTACACTTACCCAACTAGGCGGACATAAATTTGGTATTTAGCAACTTAAGTTTGGCATCAATACAGCAGCCAAGTGGAAAAGTTTGGAAAAAAGTTAAACAAAAGAAAAAAAAGTAAATTAAAACCAGATCACAACATGATCATATTAGTTAACAAAAAAAAATTTACTTCAGGACATCATGGTCCAAATAATAATCGATCCTACCCTTCGAACATTTTGTAAGAGAAAGCAAGCGTCATCCTGGATCGAAAATCGAACAGGCTTCTTCTCATATCAAACAGCTGTTCAAATTCAAGTAAGATCAGCAGATGAACCAACCTAACGAAAAAGGTCGCAGACAAAGTCAACATCAAGACAACTTTCAAATAAACAATAAAAAAAACTAGACCAGACGAGTCAAAAAAGGAAACTAAAAATAAATATAAAAGTGGATACCAGCTAGCAAACAGTTTTATGCATTGAATAATGTACTAGAGCAGACGAGTATGACAAGTACAGAGATGACAGTTACCGTAGTAGCGTCAGAGTAGTACCCGCGCAATTCAAATATAATAGTTCGTACCTATAAAACTAACAGTTTTATAAAGGGGTAATTAAAAATTCATTACACTGCGAATTGATGAAGTAAACAATAAACATTGACCTGACTGACAATATTTAGCCAATTCATACTTTCTTTCTTCCTTCAGTGTTTCAGTTTTATTTCTTTTGAAAAATATATATATTTCAGTCTGGGCACGGGCCATTTCTTGAAAAAATATATTTTCATTCCGGGCCCCCTTGTAGCCCGGGCCCCCCCGCGCCGCGGGGTCTGCGGGGGTGTACGTTACGCCACTGATTTGAAGAGATAAATACCATAGTGCATCACACTGTAAAAACGAGAATCAGTGGCGTAGCAACCGGGGTGACAGCCCAAGGGGGGGGGGGGTGACAAAAAGCAGATCTAATAAAGCTTTAAAAAGTATTGAATGTTTTTTCAATAGATCCCTTTTTAATAAATAGTAGAGAAAAAATTATTCTGGTTTGGGGTGACATGACAAGACAACTGAGTTGAGAATCCCAAATACTATCCCCAAAGTGAACCAGCTAATAATTTAAAGGCATACTTAACTGAATCACATGCTGTTCAAGCAAGATATTTAAATATTTTAAATTAGACTGCCCACATTCTGAATAGATGCGATATGCAGGGATAAGCTAATTAATTGAGCGGAGCCCAGTATGAAGATAAACATCCGCAAAATAGCTTAAAATTGGATTCAAAAGGAGCCCAAATTTTGAATATCTACATAAGAAATTTATAGTTCTACCATGAGTCAGTCGTATGAAATAAGAATCAGCTATGAATAGGGGGGGGGGGGGGGTGATAAGTTGAAATACCGCCCCGGGTGCCAATAGACCTCTTGCTACAACACTGACGAGAATAAACATAATAATACATTAACAGGGTATTTCAATGATATTTTTTAAATGCCATACAACAGCATGGTGTGTGTAAAATAGGCTATGCAGTGGTAGAACAAGGGGGATCAGAGGGATAGATCGTTTCTCAAAGACAAAATAAATTTTTGAATTGGAGCATTAAGAGACAATTTTCGACAAAAGAGTCAAAGAAAATGTCTGGTTATGATGTTGAAGATCCATCTTGTTTCCACTAATATGTATTATAAACTTAATAACACTTTTGAATGGAAATTGACTCACGTTATGGCGTGACGGCCGTTTCGCTCTGTTGTCTAGAGCATCATCAGACGACCCACAGTACACTGATTCACCCCTTCACAATTCCAACATAACTAACCCTCAAACTCATGCCTTGAATCAGTGTACTGTGGGTCGTCTGATGATGCTCTAGACAACAGAGCGAAACGGCCGTCACGCCATAACGTGAGTCAATTTCCATTCAAAAGTGTTTTTAAGTTTATAAAATGTGTGGAATCACTGAAAAAGTGGATTTAGACAGATTATTTTTTCAAGAAATGTCCGGGGGAGGTTGAATTGAAAAGAATGAAATAGATTGAATTGCTGGAATGATAGGCAACAAAAGAGAACCTGAACCTACCAAAAATATCCTGACAACCTGAGGCTACCTCAAACTACAGTTAGTTTATAAAGACCATTGGACGCCTCGCTTCTGATTGGATAATTCGGAAAGGTGGTTCAAATTCGCCATTCGGTGTCCAAATTAAGTGTTGACTACAGTGACAAATCTACACCTCTTATCTCTTTGGAGTCAATGTAGTATGAACAATAAGATAACCTAGTGTATTTACGCTATGCTGACAGGAACGCAAATGTTTACATGCATATTGTGTAGTCGGAGTCATGCAGTCATGTAGAAAACATAATATGTTTACAATATATATTACTAATATCTAGCATATATAGATATACAATCATCAAATGTAAATTGGAGACAATATTATGGTGGCTGAAGACAATGACCACACTCTCTATAACGCACTGTACCTCAAACATCATGAAAAACAACTTAAAGCTACCTAAACAATCACAAAGGATCGAAGTATCCTTTCTTATAGGAAGAATAAAATCGGAGGAAGCAAAACCTGAAGGATAAAATGGCACATGGTCTCAACATATTTCTCATAAAAATCATGATAAGCAGCGGCGTAATTTTCAATCAAATTGACTGACTCAAGCAAATAGTGCTGGTACATTTAATGATTTCACGGTTGTTCAAATAGAATATGTTCATGACAATATCCTTATTATGCTTCTTGCAAAAAAGGTCAGCAAAGTCTCAACCGCCCTTCGGGAAAGCGGCCCACCTCCCCGAGCCCCAAAAGTCTGGGTGTGCCCCTGATGATAAGATTAATAGAGGCCTAATAAACCGTTTTCCGCGTGGGGTTTAGCAGACCAGTACCTTCTTTAAAGAGACCCCAATTGTATAGAAATGGCGCTGATAGTTGTCCAAATGTATTGCAATAATAGATTTCTGATGCTCTGATATTTATTTATTAGTGCAGTGCTTTAGTTAACCAAAGAACAATAGTTTTTTTTATATTGTGGTTTGATACAAATCATGAGTAGTTCATTAGGGTTGAGTTTTTGGGCAGAGTAAAGTCGCTGCTCAGCAGACTATTTAGCATTGAATACGTTAAGGTACCGTACTTTACTATACTCTATAAGATTTTCTATAAAGACTAAAATATATTTTGTGAAACTTTTTCATTCAATGTTCTCCATAAACAATATTATTTTCCCGGCTGAAAATCGCAGCAGGACTTTTGTGGTCAGAGCTATTGTTTGCAACAAGACTGAGAAAAGTGGGAGGAGATTTCAAAGTAGGGTATTATCTTTACGAAGCCGTCTCTGCAGTTGGAGAGGGGGCAGGGGGGTTTTGTGAACTCCCCCAAGAGGAACAAGAAGAGATTACGAAGCAGGCTTGCTTGCTGCAGGAAACAGAGGAGTTATCCTCTTATATAAATGCCAGGTTAGTAGACAGGAGCGGACGATAGCAAACAGGGGCTTTGTGTTTCTGCTTTGACAAGACCCAAAGCTTGATGCATCGGTTTTGACCCCAGAAACGTCCCACAGCACCATTCAACATCCCAGACTAAGAACTTTCTTTGAGTTCAAAGTGTAGAAAGAGCCAGAAACAGACAGATCGGTGTCAAGAGAGAGAAAGAGTGAGTGAGACAAAATATGTGTATTAGGGAGAAGGAAAGGATACGAAGCGAACATCTTTTATAAACGAGTTGTAGCAAAATGGTACAAAACATATGAAGAAATACAACTTTGGTCTTTTTAGTCATAAAAAATGGTAGTGGTGGTTAACACAACAGGTTTCAAAACATTATAATTCAAACTTGAATGTAGCTATACTAGTAAAAAATTAACTAGTTTGACAATTCACTAATTGTAGCCTGTTATTATGAATATCATAGACATTTCTACGTTGATTAACGATACAGTAGAACTATTCATTTATGTATTATCTTGCTGTGCAGAACTGACCTTTTTGAGTCGCGGCGGACGCGTTTCGAACTATGTTGTTCTTCTTCGGCGCTTGGTTGCAGTCTGCAACCATAGTTCAACAACATAGTTCTGCAACATAGTTCGAAACGCGTCCGCCGCGACTCAAAAAGGTCAGTTCTGCACAGCAAGATAATACATATGAATAGTTCTACTGCAGTTCACGAAAAATGGATAACCACAACAATGATACAGTAGAATTTCTCATATCCGGCCACCACGGGACCGAGCCCCTGGTCGGATAAACCAACCTATTATAAAAACGATAATTTATACCTAATAATAATTTTTAATTAATAGTGTAGACAAAAGTAAGGAGTGTTCCCTTTTGGGATTGTTTTTTTAGAAAAATACTCATGTTTGTAAAACAAATAGAAAATTTATTTATAGGAAAAGTAGTTAAGAAATTAACATAAAAATATTATGAATTCAGATAACATAAACCAATGTTAAATAAAGATGGAGGTAAAAATTACTCACAATGAGGCTTTGTAGATTATCTTAAAATAGTCCATAATTTTCTGCTGGACTTTCTTGTTCATTGTTTTTTTGAAGGCATAACTTAGTCTCTCCACTTTTTGAATAACATATATAACGTTATGGCCGCTTCCAAGAAGTGGCCGGATAAACCGAGGACCGGTAAAACCGAGGCCGGATAAGAGGGGTTCTACTGTACCGTATATTATGTTGAGGAGTGAAACAGTGTAACAATGGGTCTATATGTAAATGTAAGAATAGGTTACTTATTATATGTTATATGTTATGTAATCATCCATATGATTGGTGACCTGGTGAGCGTGGTGTTTATGCGATCGTTATAGTGCTCAACACTGAGCTTGGATGTATGACCGTGCTTCAATGACTTGATGTTATATACTTTAATATCACTTACCAGGTGGTTCGGAACACACCTCAAATAGTAGGAACCCATCATGTTTCCCATAATGTGGCTGGAACGACGAGGTGGAACTACCAGTATAAGGGTCACCCCACCCATAAAAGCCATACACTTATTTTTTTCGTGTCACCCAATTTGGGGTACGGTACGTTAAATGAATTATTCTTCTTTTGTGGAAGTTCCTTGCGCTTTCGTCAATACTCTCTCATTCTCTCCGATGTTGTCTTTCTCCTCTCCTCGGACACTAAAGTTCCCCTTCTAGCTTTAGGTTTTTCTTGAAATCTTCAATTTTCATCCGTTGGCAACTTGCTTAGCACGAAAATTTGTTTAACCCCATCCCCCCTCCTATTTCCCAGTGAAATTTACATCCGCTCCTAGCTTTAAAGGGGATTAGTTTTACAAATTTTCCGAATGAGAGTCTCCATAGTTTTTATGCTCTACCTGATAAAAAGAAACATTTCCCTATTTTTGAGGTTTTTTTAAATTTTCTCAACCCCCCTCAAATATTTAATGATTAGTTCAATAGTTCAGTGACAACTTTCTTATAAAGTTTTCTTCCATTTCCAATCAAAAAAACCAAAAATTGTCTACAAAATACTTTTTTGAAAAAATCAATTTATCTCACTCCCACCTCCAAATACTCAATTTATCAAATAATTAGTATAGGCCAATACCCACTCAGCCTAATCCACCTAAACCACTCAGCTCAAAAAGCCCTAAATAACAACAATTTATAATCTCAAAATTGAACATTCTAAAGATTCTGAACCCCCTCTCTAACGCCTCCTTCCCAATTGGGTATATCGAATTTTTGTCGCAGATTAAACCCCCTCTTAACCGTCTACATTTTAATTTAAAACTTCTTGCATCCAAATCTGACACTCCTATAATCAGGGGTAAATTGGGCCCACTAAGAAATATGTGGGGCATATTTTTGAAAAATTATTATACATGCATCGCTCAGCCTAGGAATAAGGAACATTCATGCAAGGCAATCGGTCAAGGTGTTTGGCCGTAATCGTGTAACATACACACATACAGACGGACAGGCGAAATGCCAAGCAGTCGAGTTAAAACTGAGGGGTCGCCGTGAAGGTGTTATCATGAAAACCTGTCACCTGGGAATTTTGGCCACAGGCGACAACCTGTACCCTCGTAAAAATCTGCCAATGCCGTCAAGGTCTCACCCCGAGAACTTGTCACCTACTGGACCGAAGGTGACAGTTTGTCATTACCGTACACGACAACCTGACACCTCGCACACTCGCATCAAAGTGTCACCACGACAACTTGTCACCTCCTGTACCCACAGGTGATAGTTTGTCGTCACCATACACAACAACCTGACACCTTGCACCAAACCTAACCTAACCTAACCTTTTCTTATAAAACTGGATAGTTTGGCTTCATTTTCAATTTGCAAAGGAAGAGCCAGCCGGAATGGTGATTTCTTGTGGTGTGGTGTTGAGGTAACGATTTGTCGTGTACGGTGATGACAAACTGTCATCTTGCACGGTCATGTCAAAGTGTCACCACGACAACTTTCTACCTTCTGAACCCCCAGGTGACAGTTTGTCGTCACTATACACGACAAACTGTCAACATGCACGCTCGCGACAAGGTGTCACCCCGACAACTTGTCACCTCCTTAGAAAGTTAAACTTGTGCCTCAAACCCGGTTTTAAAAGGGGATTGTTTGACGGGGTGACACCTTGACACGTTCCCAAACTGAGACCTCACTACGTTTGGTCAGTCATTGTTATAATCATCTAAGCAGGAAATCTTTTTTCTTTTTTCAAGAGCCTCATCACTATCATCTCCTTGCTCTTTGAACAGAACAGATGAGCATCTTTTTGCATCTATTTTTACCATTTTAAGAATACGGTATTAAAAATGTAGCGCAATATTCTAAATCTAAACAAAAAGGAAAATGCCTTTCTAAATTGAACTCTATTCAACTTGTAGGTATTCGGCAAAAAAAATACCATGTGTGCCATTCGGAATGCTCTTGTGTATTAAAAAGTTTTGAAATTTTGAACTATAGATTCATTTCTTAAACGATCCTTAATTGTATGAGGGCAGAGTACATCGTTCGAATAAAAACATTATCACTGAGTAAAGTAAATTAAATCTAAAATTTCCGGATGCTTTAACGCAGTTTTATTTTATTGCTGATGGACTGTATGTTTCTTCTAGGACAAAGTTTTTTCTACTTAGTTGCTGCATCTGACTCACCTCACGAATTGTGGAACTCCAAAGCCTCTAACTCTAAATGATAATCAATCCAAAAATCTGATAGAGAATAAGGGTTTTTACAAAATAAAAAGTATTTTCCCTTTTGAATATAAGCCAATTATTAGGGCCATGTGTCAATTTCTGAATAAATCAATCATATTTACAGACTGTAAATTGATTTTTTTTCAATTCATAATAATTACAGTTAACAGTTAATAATTTACAGTACAGTAATTCAAAATAATAACAGTTGTTATTAAACAATCTAATATTAAAACTGACACTGTATTTCACTTTTATATATTGTTTTACTCACTTATATTGGAGATGATAGAGGGATGAATTTCACTTCTGAAAAGAAGCTTTGACAGCTGACTTCGTTTTCAGAAGTGAAATGCATCCCACAAGCATCTCCAATATAAGTGAGTAAAACAATATATAAAAGTTAAAGTTAAACAATAAAAAAGTTAAAGTATAACAATATATAAAACAATATATAAAGTTACAGTGTTATTATTATTTGTCCACTCACAAGTCTTCGACTGTTTTATCAAAGAGACTAGTTCGAAGTGGACACAATCTTAATTATGAATAGCAAGATTTATAGTGCAGGCAGGTAATGGAAAAGTACATAATGTAATAAATTCCTATAATATTATAAGTGTTAAATTTATAATTTTACAATTTTGTATTATATAATGGATTATATAATGAAGATTCATTCATTTAAAATATTAATAGAAAAATAGAAGTGTTTTTTTGGTATCAGGCTTTATTATTTTGCTTTAAAAATCCAATTGTATCTTTAAACCAATAGCCTATATACAAACATTTATATAATGAGCAGAAAAGAATTGTGTTTTCAGGTTTCTTGTAGTATACATGTTGTTTTTTAATGTCTTATATAATATTGGCATTTTAGAGATACACCATCCCTCAGCACGAGCTTTGCTTTAAGAGGGATGCAACAATTATTTCATTCATGATGTTTTATGTAGATATTCATTATTATGATAAGAAGTGATATCATTTTTTTAAATATATGAATGTTCTATTATGTATTGTTGACAATAAATAAAATTGAATTGGTTTTTAGTGTCAGTTTTAATATTAGATTGTTCATTAAGTATTTCGTCGTGGAAAACATCACAGAGTTATCATTACCTGTAATATAAATGTCGAACCAAACTTTGTTAAAATATTTTGTACTGTATATTTGAAAATGGAAATAAATTCATCACTTATTTATTTTAGTCAATGCATATAGTGTAATTATCATTCATTTCAATTAATAATCAAATGGGAATCTTCTATAATGATTGTAATTATTAATTCTTTATCAGAATATCTATGATAAACAATGTGAATAATTTCTTTATTTTATAGTTTGCGTTTTGCATTATATGGGTAAGATATTAATTAATTACTTTCAAAGTCCACATGAATTATTATAATGTTTTCTATCAATTTGAAAATAGGTCCTATTCACCGACTTAGACATAAATAATTTTTATTGGCAGAATGGCAACCGTATTACAAGTATAGCTAAAATGTTCAAATAGTTTTTTTTTTTTTTTTTTTTTTTTGTAGATTACGTCTTAGAGACTCCAGTTAAGGAGTATAAGACAAGTCAGATCAACAATATTATACGCTAGATACCATAATTACTTCAATTAGTTGAGGTGAGGCTCTTAATTTTGATGTGAAAGGAACTCTTGTACACTATAAAAAGCTTTATCAACTAAATATCTCTTCAATTGTTTTTTAAATATTTCTATATTTTCAAGACTCTTCAAAAACTGCGGTAGCTTGTTGTAGAATTTCCTACCAATATAACTAGGTTTTTGTTTGAATAGGCTACTATTGTGACTCACCAAGTGATAATCTCCTCGGCTTCTTGTATTATAATCATGTACATCAAGATTTTGGTTAATATCATTCGTTTTTACATATAAAGTAGCTTCATACACATATAAGCAGGGTACAGTTAGGAGACCAAGTCTCTTGAACAACGGCCTACATGAATCTAATCTATTTACTCTTTCTATACACCTAACCGCTTTCTTTTGGATCTTAAACACCCTATCAAGATTTTGTTTTGATGAATTACCCCATACTAAGATAGCATACCTAATATGTGACAGTAAGAGCCCATGGTAAGCTGTAAAAAGTAACTTTTTGTCATTCAATCTAGCGAGCTGTCGCAGGACAAATACCCCAGATGAAATTTTACTACATATTTTCTCAATGTATGGAGTCCAGGACAATCGTCTATCCAACATAACTCCTAGAAATGCAATTTTTTCTTCCTGGTCTAATTGATTATCGTTTACAAACACGTTTATAGCCCTATCTTCATTTAAATTATGTTTGTTTTTGAATTGAAGGTATTGGCATTTTTTACTATTTATAGTTAATTTCAACTGGTTTAAAAATTGGACAATGGACTGCACACCTATATGGGCACTTATTTCTAAATTATCTAGAATGGAATTTCTGAAAATGAGTGATGTATCATCAGCAAATAAGAGGGCTCTACCACTAATTAATTCTTTAGGTAAACGGTTGACATATAACAAAAAAAGCAATGGACCTAGTATTGACCCCTGAGGCACTCCAGCTTGCACCTCTAATTTATTAGATTTATTCTTTACTATACTATTACCAACTACTGTAGTTAGTTCTACACATTGTTTTCTCCCAATAAGATATGATTCAAACCATTTCAGTTCAAACCCATTTACACCTACATTTTGCAGTATTTCCAATAAAGTTCTATGATTAACACAATCAAATGCCTTTGACAGATCTAAGAAGATTGCAGTAGCTTTATCACCTGAATCTAATATATCTATTAGTTTTTCAACTAGAGAAACTATGGCTGTTTTTGTTGATCTCCCTTTCTGGAAGCCATGCTGTTCATCACAGATAAAGTTAGCTTCTTGAAGGTGCAGAAGTAACCTATTTAGAACTACTCTTTCAAAAATTTTACTTATTACATTTAAAATACTAATGGGCCTATAGTTTTCTACCTTTTCTCTATCGCCACTTTTGAAGATTGGCAAGATCTTCCCCTCTTTTAAATTATCTGGAAAAACACCTTGTTCTAATGAATGATTGATCAGATGAATCAAAGGGTCTAACAATTGATCTTTACATTCTTTCAGAATTTTACTGGATACCCCATCCATTCCTACAGTTTTTTTATTATTTAAACTATCAATGATATTTGACAACTCGTCTTGGCATACTGGGTGGAATTTTAATTCGTTCTGAATCCCCTCAGTATTCCTCATGTTTGCATCACTAATACCTGTATTAAGAGATTTTTGAAGATCCTTAGCAACCAGTTGATAATATCTGTTAAAGAAGTTACAAATGTCTACACTATCATCAATATATTTGTTATTTTCGTTAATTATTCTGGGGACACTAGTATAAGCATCTACATGAGCTACTTGCCTATTTTTGTTTATTACATCCCACACTGCTGTGTTAAAGTACACACTATTATTCAAAATTTCAGCTGTTTTCTTACATTTCGCTCTTTTCACTTTTTTCATATAGTTTTTCTTTAGAGCTTTGTAATTATCTTCACTTAACATATTTCTAGATAGTTTGAATTCATCATATGCATCTTTAACCCTATTTCTTTCTGCAAGGATATCATCAGTTATCCACTCTTCAATCTTGTCTAATTTGTTCTTTACAGGGACTTTTATAACTGGACAACTCATAGTAATATGAAACCTTAAAATATTAATGAAACTATCATATTTGTCATTTAAACTATTGCTATTGTAAACCCTACTCCAGTTTTCTTGTAGCAGATTCTGCTTCAAACAATCGATATTCCCCTGTTCACATTGTTGAATTTCTTTCATTACTCTACTCTTTTTAATTGATTTATGACCTTGCAACCCCACCTCTAAGATTTGATAGTCATGATCAGATAGTTCCGAGCCGCCTAATCTTGTTTTAGAGTAATCTATATTAGTAAGGATGTTATCAATTATAGTTTGTGATGTTCTTGTGACTCTGGTATATTCATGAACTTTTATTTCCAAGTTATTCATGCATATAATATCCTTTAAATCTTCTGTCATTTTATTCTGTGTTGCAAAGTCTGTATTGAAATCTCCCGCTACAATAACGTTTGTAAAACGAGTAGTAGTAATCTCTAAAAGCCTATTGAATAGTTCACAAAAATTGTTCCATTCCCCATTTGGTGACCTGTAAATACCTAACACCGCTACTTCGAAATTATTGTCGATTTTTACTCTCAAACCAGTAACTTCTAAATCCATTTCCACAGCAAATTTCTCTGCATATTCTAAATTAAATGTTTGCATATTCTTAGCATTTTTAGTGAAGATAGCTACTCCCCCACTTCGATGAGATGTCCTGCAATACGACGTTTTCAATGAATAGTTTGGAATATTAAGTTGTGACAATTCATCTTCTTTTAAACCATGCTCTGTGAAAATAGCTATATCAGGAGCCTCTTCTTTAAAAAATACTTCGATTCTATCTATTTTGTTACGAATGTATTGAATATTCTGATGGAACACAGTGAGTACCGGTACTTCCCTATCATCCCTTATTACTTTATCGTTGCTTTTGCATATTGAAGTAGATTTACTTAATCTCTTAGAATCTTGAGAGCCTATCAGATTGCTACAAGAGTTCCTTCCACTAATGCTATCCTGATTTTTTGATCGATTAACGTCTTTTAATACAATTGAAGATATGAATTTATCATCTGAAACTAGTTTCCCTTCCCGGTTTTGAGCCACTTTACTAAAAAAGGTTCGTTAGATGATTGTTTAGGAGAATTATTGACAGTAGATTGCAAACGACTTTCAATCAGCTCTGCCAGCCTATTACAAAATATTACTTTGCCAGATTGATTTAGATGTAGACCATGATTAGTGAAGTTTTGTTTTTTCAGCCTTTCATTTAGAAAACAAATCCCCAACTGCTTAGAATTCTTATTTTTTAGGCTGTTGATTGTATTATGAATTGATTTATTTGTTGACTTAATGGCTTCATTCAGCTCTGGCCTATCAAACCTATACGGAATTGTACTTATTATTACATTAGTTTTTTGGCTGAGTGGCACAATCTCTTTAATTTTTTCATTTATTTCAGGAAGATGTTTTAGATTAGGTTCATTTATATTGTTTGAGCCACCCAGTACTATTAGAAAATCGTTTTTTCCAAAATCTTTAGTTTGTTCCTGTGCTGACTCTACGATAGCGTTTATAGGGGCACTTGGTTTGAAAAAGCTCTGAACTTCATACTTATTTTTTAATCTTTTATTTAGTAGGTCACTACAGTCTCGTCCATGACTGGATGTCAAGAGCAGTACTCTACCTTTCCTATCGTTATTTGCCCTTACTTTAGTTTTGGTTGCTGTTTGCAAAACCTGACTATACGTTTTTGTTTGACCATTTCTATTTATTTTTTCCCCATTTGATTTAGGTTCTACTTTTTTTGTATTGATCAGAGGTTCAGATCTTACATTAGCCAAGTTTATTTTTGATTTTAATATTTCGATTTCCTCTGACATAGACCTACATTGACTCGTGAGATTTAGTATTTCAGTTTTATGGTCTTCCTGCTGCAATTTTATAATAACTTCCAGAGATTTTATGTGATCCACTAACCCTATTCGTTCTTCCTCAGAATTTTTTAGTGATGTTTCTAATTTTGTTTTCAATTTGGTGTGATCACTCAATAGTTTAGCAACCTTTTCTTCTACATCTACAGTAGCTTTAAGAGCTGTTGGAGATTTTTTCGTTAATAATTGCTGAGATCGCGTAGCTACTTGAGTTTTAGTTGAACAATTAGATTTAGATGCCTTGTTTGGACTCATTTTCCTAGCTAAAAATTGTTTTCAATTGATTTTAGTTAAATGTTTAATGAAATATTACTTAATTTATTACAATTGTCAACTTGAGACTATTTAATTACAAGAAAATTTATCAATATCGGTACACCTAACCTCGAAAATAGAATTTGACTTTTTATTTAAATACTTTTAACTTATATTAGACAAGTTAATGATGTAAATTATTAAGATATTATAAATACTAATAATAATAAACAAAAATACTACTTATCCGTTCGAATTAAAATTCTATGCTTCAAAATTCGCAGAGCCTGTTCAGACAACGTATGCACAGTACCACTGCTACCTAGATGTCCCTACCTAGTGCTCATATGCCTACCACATCACAGAATTGACAAAATAAAAATAATCAATAATATATTTATTAAATAAATTTATAGTTATATAATAATAGTATAGAAGAAAACCACATCTTAATATTTTTTACATCTGGTACGTAAAACCATCCAATGTAGCCTACTTCGGTCAACTTTGGACAAAACGACTACTAACCCACATTATCTTGAATGTATAAATTTATATTATAACTTTTATCCCAATAATTGTTTAACGTGAAAACCTCCTTCGGATGGCATGCCTCATTCCATGGTTAAGCGATTAACAAATGTTCATTTATTTTCTGCCTCATCAAACCGTACAGTGAAAGTTATAGACGTGATCTCGAAGCAATGGGAATTTTAATTAAATTCTTTGAAATAAGGAAGTCATGGAGAACCATAGGAGAAGGATGAAACAAGAGAAAGGGTGAAGCGCTTGAATAGATGAAAACTCGATATAGCTTGAATTAAAAAGGCTTCCTGGCACAGCCTTTGGGCATTTCTGAATGACAGGAATAAATTAAATTGACCAGTACTCTCTTTAGCACAAATAGTTATAGAAAAGCAGTGCTGTATTATTCAGTCTCTTTCAATATATTCAAATAATAGTCATAAAAGTGTTCAGTGTTTTTCATATCTGTGATGTTTTCCATGACGAAATACTTGATGAACAATCTAATAACAAACTGACATTTTATTTCTATTAAAATTATGATTTTTACTCACTTATACTGGAGGGATGCATTTCGCTTTCAAAGACATTAGAATTGAAATTCATAATTTAAATAGAAATACAGGGTCAGTCTTGATTTTAGATTGGTTTTTATATTGATTTAATAATACTGGTAGTTCCGTGAACAGTAGACCTCACGCACAAGAATAAGGTTGCTTGCACAAAGGAATATACTTGATGCAGTCTGTGATAGTAATAATTATCTCGAATTTAAACACAATTATCGCATTCAAAGATCTCTTCCTGATCTAACACAATCTATTAGACACCCTCGCCTAAGGCGAACCCCCCAAGAATTGGAGGAGCACAACTTGAAAAAATAAAAGGGGGGGAAACAACTAATAAAAACATTTCATTTTCATTCAAAGTGCCACAATAGAAATGGCTGTCTTCAGCTATTATTTTCAGTATGAATGCTCAATCAATTCTCAGTCCAATAACTGTTCTATTACAGTAATTCAACAAGACGTTTAAAGCAGTCTACACTTTTTACTTAGCACACACTTTCCTAATTCAAAATCATAGCAGTGAATCACATAAAAACGTGAACATCTGTCAGACAAAGAAATTACCAATAAACTTATCTTTTGACAAGATACAATCTACATTCAAACCATTACACTCAGTTGGAACAGTGACAGCTGAACTTCCCACTTCAATAATGATGTGTGTTACAAACTGTCTCCAATTATATTGGTCGGAATAGTTATTGTCAAATTAAGATGCTATCAAACTGATAAAGTATGGAAGAGCTTTATAAATTACGAACCATCTATCTTGATATTTTCTCATTTGTAACAGAATAATTATCAAAACCGTCAAGAAGGGCTGAATATTATTATAGATTTAATATCTTACTAACTTGAAAATATTGCAACAATATTGATTTTTACAATTTTAGTGATTATTTGATACAATCTAGTCAATTCCATTCATTCTGATAACATAACCACTGTGGCGCATTGTACAGTCACATATAGGCTTTATTTGATATTATCGCATTCAGGGGCAGATTTCATTTACCAATTCTAGTAGGGCATTTGAATTAATAATAAATCATTCTAATTTCTTCAATTGAACTATAGATCCTATTTTATTAATGATATTTCCTTATACAGTCATAGAGTCTCGTAACCTCTGGTATAACAGTGTATATTGGTATTGAAAGTGTACTATTGCTCATACTTACCTGGGTTTTACCTTCACTATTTTTCAAATTAGGTTATTGATAGCTTCTCAAAAAGTTTGAAGTCTCACTTTTCACTCTTTCTAACATAATCAAATAATCCTTTTCTTCTCTATAATCTTCAATTATCACGATTCGAGTTTGAAAACAATTCAAAATCTCTTATATAGGCAAACCGTAGCTTATACAATAAACTAAACTCAAATAAGCTTTCTGGACACTTTTTAGACAGATTTCATTTTCTGTACTACAGTATCTGCTGTGGTAGGGCTACTGCTGGTAATCGGTATTCATTATTTTCTAAAATCAAATCAAGAAATTCTTTGTGATCTCTCCTGAAGTAAACTTTGAAATGAAGACCAGAGAAGAGGAGCTTGATTCTCTAGGAGAAACAATTGACAAGGCTCTTATTTTTCACAAAATACTTGGCATAAATCCTTGGAAGAAAGCAGAACTGTCATCTCATGACAAACTCCCAAAAGTGGAATGGAAGCTGATCAACATATTGCAAGCAGTATTTTGTTCGACTACTCTATCCCTGAGTTATAGGAAACTCGCAACTTTTCCTTCCTTTGTTGTTCTTTTCAATCTTGTACTAATAAATGCGTCTAACATAATTTGGATGCTCAGATGTAAACAATTTTTTAAATTGATCAATGTAATAATACAATTAAAGCACATTATCAATTGGTTGCCTGGGTTTTCCCACCATAAGTATAAAAGACATGTAACTTTAAAAGCGAGAAGTTATGTCTTTATAGTATTCTTGTGTATTGTAGTACTACTTTACTGGAGTCACCCTTCCTTGTTGGTAATTTATGCATTATATTCTCCTTCTCTACAAGCGCAATTGATTTATGTGTATTTATGTGAAGAGCTTTCAGTGACTTTCCAAATTGTGAATGATTCACTAATGTACTTATGTCATGACGCATATAAACTGGAAAAGGTAATTTGAATTCTAATATCAACGCTGACACTGTATCTCTATTTAAATTATGATTTTTATGACTTATACTGACTTATGACTTATACTGGACGGATCCATTCATTTCTAAAGTGCTGATAAAGCTTTTTCTTTATTAGAAGTGAAATGCATCCCTCCAGTATAAGTGAGTAAAAATCATAATTTTAATAGAAATACAATGTCAGTTTTGATCAAAGATTGTTCATCAAGTATTTCATCATGGAAAACATCCCAAATTTTAATTCTCTTAAGAATTCGAAAGTAGGAAATCTATATCTGTTCAGTTATCAATCAATTATGTCTTTCCTATGCATTGATTTTCTTGTGTCGGCCAATTTGAATTACACTTCAGGAAATATATCTGATACAATAATTCATTTTGATGAAGGCTGATTTGATCGATGCAGGCTAATTATTGTTCACACTCCTCATTAATCATTATGAGTTTGCATCCTCCAGCCATAACACAATAATAATGTATTGCGCTGAATGTAGAATGAACATTGAACATTACTAAGTAGTCCAAGTATGTTACTTTTTGTATAAGAATGATAACATCTATTATTCCTGACAAAAATGTAATCTCATCTTAAAAACGGCAGTAGCTATAAAAGTAGTAAGCTACTTTACACTCATAGATAAGCTGTGTTCTCGTAGGTCCTGTTTGTAACGGTGACCGATTAGATTGGCCAGCAAAAAGACACTGTTCTTTGCTGAAAATCACTTCCCGGTGGTTCGGAACCCACCTAAAACTGTAGGTCCAACTCATAAATCACCATCATCCAACTCATTACCCACGCACAGGTATCAGACCTATGTGGGATTCATCCTCAAAAAAAAAATTATAAATAAATATACACAATAATATTGCAAAATACCGACGTTATTGCAATTACCCTGTTAAGAGACTAGTATAGAGACTTGAAAGCTTGGAGTACAGCAATCGCCTACTGATTCAAGAACGCGGAGCCTTTCATAAATCAATTGTTTTAGAGCAAGACTTATGAAATTAATTTCCATAGTAATGTAGGTTACCTACTTTGAACTTTTATTATATCTAATATTTTAGGCTTCTTTATTTGATGAACGATCCTTAAATTACTCCTCTAGAGGCCTTAAAAACTTGGCGAACAAGTCCAAGTTAGCGAATGCAAAAAATACAAAGAAAGGAAATAAATTTTCACAATTCCTGAGAAAAGGGCATATATATGTCTCAATAGCTATGTTGTAAGCTAGTCTGGGGACAAGTGTAATTCTGTGGGCTCCTTGAGTGTACAAGTATGTGAGACTGGTGTCACCACCTTCTCAATAAATCATTATTTGTAAGATTTCAATTCTATTTAGTAAATAATTTCAAAATCTTTCAAAATTTACAGCTTTACCTTAAAGAGGTCTCAAGTTGGAACTTTTCAAGATTTTGGTAAATTTTTAGGAAAAATGATAATTTTGCATTTTTTACAATTAAAACGATTGTATTTCACAAATAGCAGGACCTAAATTTGTAATCCCTCCGGGGAAAGTGAAGTTTTCTACAATTTGAAACCAATTTCACTTTTACATCCTCAGTAGTTCTTGAGATAGATGTATTCGAAAAATTCTATGCACCACTAAACTTCGTTTTACTCACATATATCTTCCAAATATTGAGGATCAGCGTTTATCTCTGAGATTTTGTTCCTGAGACACTATCAGAAACGTCATCCGGTCACTCAGAAAGGCGATTGGATTTTTAAGGGAGGGGCCAAAAGGGGCTCCCGAATTCGTGTTTCCATAACAATTGGACGATCAATCGTATATGATCAAACGACGGGTCATTTGTATCAGCTCATTTAGGTAGTTTCGAATAATGTATCATAAATATGTTGAATTTGGCTCAAAACTAAGATTTTTGTTCTCAGGGGTGCTCAATGACCTCAACCTATACATCGTAAATGGCTATTTTTAACATTCGAGTAGCTCTAGATTGGAAATTCTTTAACATAGAAATGTAAAACTGATCGTTAATTATGTGAAACATCATGCTCTTCAACTTCTATTATAATTTTACTCACTTCTAACCCACATACTGATAGCAGAGCCTTGTTACCTTAGTAAACTAAATAAATTCTACTCCTGTTGAACAGAAAATTAAAGTGAAACTATAATCCTTGCTACTAAATTATGGTAACTAGTGAATAATATTGTATAATTTATTGTTGATCTGACTTGTCTTATTCTCCTAACTGGAATCTTCAAGACGTAATCTATAAAAATAAATTACAAAATTCCGATATAAAATAAAGTCACATATTTGTGCTAAATTTCTTATGATGTTGAAGATCCATCTTGTTTCCACTAATATGTATATAAAGGGACCCTCAAACTCATGCCTTGAATCAGTGTACTGTGGGTCGTCTGATGATGCTCTAGACAACAGAGCGAAACGGCCGTCACGCCATAACGTGAGTCAATTTCCATTCAAAAGTGTTTTTTAAGTTTATACTAAATTTCTTGTCAACAGTGTTCCTCTTGACAAAGAAATCAAAAAACATTGTTAGTCACTCCAATAAAACTGTATATAAAACTTGAAATAATTATTTGCTATTAGAAATAAATTTTAATTCAGTTTACAAAAAACATCAGTAATTTAAAACTTTTATTTTGAATAATTAGAAATGTGCTACTACTATTGGTCACTTTTCAGCTAAGAATAATTCATGGGAGAATCTCTGAGACAACGGAATACCTGACTGCATATTTTGGAACTTTCCATTTAATTTCCCTGGCTACCTCAATTTCAACTATTTTTGTGAGCTTCTGGATTGATGTTATCAAAAATAGGAGTCTTCAATTGTCAACCATTCTATTCTTCCTCAGAATATACGTTTGTTTCCACACCATGACCACAGCGACTGAGAACCTACTTATAGCAGTAAGTGGGTCTACTTGCTTTATACACATTAATAACATAAAATAATATGGTACGGTATTAAAATTCAATCAGGTACTTTATCATTCAACTTATGAAAAAAACGTGTAGATCTCTGAGAAAATCTTTTCCTCTTAAATCTTAAACCTTTTAAAAGGGCAGCTTAAGGTTACTCAGTCGGATTTGTTTTTAAATTGATTTCTTCAAAACCACATTTTTAGCAATTCTAAATATTTTTTTAACTCTTATCAAAAAATTTCTGATGAGGCCTGTTAACATTCTAAAAAAATAATCACTGGGTCTCTGAGGGTCTACCCCCTGACCCCTCCGCTTCTGGATCTGTCCAATGTGGAGACAAGTACCAACCATGCATTTTTCAAGGTAAATTGTGAAGCTTAATCAAACTAGTTTGTATAGTTGAAATACCGGTATGAAACTATATAAATCATAAAATTATTGTTCTTCATTAATTAATTGATTCTATTTTGATAGAATGTCTGTCAAAACCTCTGAAATTATTTTGCAATTTATTAAGAATACAGTTCATAACTGTAATGAAAACTTGAAAACAACAAATATCTCTGTGAACGTGGATATATCATGGCTATGGTACCACTTTTATGGCTACATTGGGCAACTCCAGTCAGTTTCTTAAATAATTGTGTTCCTGTTCCCAACTAACATTGGATTCTAATTCATTCATTCATTATTATTATTATTGTTATTATTATTATTATTATTATTATTATTATTATTATTATTATTATTATTATTATTATTATTATCTCATTTAAGTTTACTTTAAATTATGACCAATATTTTTCATTTTTTGAATTTTAATTCGAAAACCCCTTCAATGTTTCTGCTTAATCAAGTTGTTGCTTTATGAATGAAAATAGCTCAGGATACTTTCAGGAGTATTTTGATTTTTTATAAACCTTTAATTTTTATACAAATAGGTAACTGTAGGTACTTGGTCTATACTATACAGCCATCAAGTTAGGTGGCTGTGAGAAATTGCAGTGTTGCCAGATGTGGAGCCATGTCAGCATCTGATAGTAGAAAATCGCCAACATTAATTTATGAATTGACAACACCAATCATACCATGTTGCCCAGTCCACAAGTCTGACACTAGCAGTCAGTTGGTTTCTCACTGCGGTCATTTGTATTTTGCAACAGTGCAATTTCTTTCAACCGCCTAATATAAACGACTTCTCACTATTCTCTGGTTGGAAGTTATAATTATTGTGTTGATCAATTCATTTTCGTGGTTGGGATAGCTTTAAAATATTCTGATGCGGTGAATAGTGATATTATGACATTACATATAATACTATATAATATTGACATTATAATACTATTAGATTAATATTATACGGTACCTACTATTATCACCAAATAATATTATTGTTTGGTATAATAACGTTACAGGTTCTATCACTAAAATATTGCTGGAAACACTTGAAATTAACACTCGAACTTTATTTTCACAAATTACTTACACACACAAATCAGTTATGTCACACAAGACATACTACTGTAATTACTAACTGTCAATAGGCTGATCAATAATTCAATAAATAACTGAACACTTACAAAGCACTGTGTCTGTCATGGTATTTAATAATCACAATAATAGCACTGAGTATTCTGCCACAAAGAAGGATGTCTACTGTCAAAGAATTTATCACATAAACTTATCACGAGCACTTTATCACAATGGCTATACTGTCACTGGACATGAACGTTTTGAAGAGCAAATTACAACTGAACTACTGTTCACAGGGACTGCTCTTTTTATAATGTTTGAAAGTATTCCTGTAAGTTCTGGAAACTGATAACATAATCTGGAAAATTTTGGCGAATTCTCAAAATAGGTTTCTATTTACACAGATAATGTTGTCTGGAACATTCTAGGTTACCATTTGAGAGTAAGGTAGATGGAGTGAAGAGGAAGAGAATAAACAAAAATTGACTGTTATCAATGTAAACAGAAGTCCTGTTGACACAAAGGGCATCGCAGAAATATGTTATTTTCTTCCTTGCATTATTATATAATAGTAATGATTTATAATATGCTACAATTATTTTGATAGCTTAGTAGGCCTAACAAATTTGCAAAAATGAAAAATAATACAAACAGTCTATTATTAGGTTAGAGAATTTGTCCTTTTTTAAAATGTATAGTTAATATATCTGTTATATTTCACTTCTGCTCTGCATAATAGTTTTCATAATAATTGAATTCCCAGTTTCCAGTAGGTGAAAAAAGTAGCTATTAAGATTGTTTAATATCTGAATTGTTCAGTCTTTTTCTCTCCCCAGAATCATAACATTGTTGGCAAGGCGAGAGGAATCCAGTTCCACACTTTGAATAATCAATGCCAAGATCAGGTGAGAAAATCCCAAAAATAGTATTTTTGTTGTAAATTGAAAGGTGAACTTTGAAACTTTATTGAAAATTGAAAATAAGTTTACAGCACATTTTGAAAAGCATGATACTTAATGAACAATACAATACACCTGTGCCCTGTAAAAAAAGAGAAAAAAAGGTTATAAGTAGGTGCCTCGAGATTACTCTGTATGGGGCACCATAAAATAAAACGTTTAAACAAACACAAAAAAACACAATTGAGAAAAAAATAAGTTAGTTTTATGCTGCAGCCGAGCAGCCTTGCTAAACTCTATTATTTTACATTGTACCTATTTGATTCCATTACATTTTGTAGCACTGCTGGATAATATAATGTTGGTTTATCACGCATTAAACATAAAAGAACTCACCCAGCAGTGTGATACGTGCCTTTTCATCTAATTTTTATTTTTTCCCGACTATTTCTCTTGGATATACACATAGTGAGTCACTCAAGTCTTGAGAATAGAGCTTCTATATCTTCCTGTAAGAATAACCACTCTATAAGATACTTTTTAAACTGCACCTGTTTCAAGTTCTTAATTTCATTAGGTATCAAATTAAGTACCCTGGGTGCAGTGTACAGGTAGAACCGCCTGAAAATTTCTTTATAGGGTATTGGTGGTACAGGTTGATTTCTTGACCTTAAGGTCTGTCTTCTGGTTCCCCCATCCTCCCGATTACCGCATCCTAGATAGAATTTTTGGAGAACCCTAAAAAAATACAAATATCTAAGCGGTAACATACCCTAGGTTCTAAATTATTGTAGCGACGGGTGTGTTACAGGCTTCCTATCCAGAACTCGAATAATATGATGTTGAAGATCCATTTTGTTTCCACTAATATGTGTGTGTGTTTCCATTTAAAAGTGTTTTTTAAGTTTATAATCGAACAATACATTACATCGAACAATACATACAATGTATGTTTTTGTGCAATTAAAAGTGGCTTGATTTCCGAAGAGTAGGCTCCTCCCCACCCAATCAAGCCGTAGTTTAATCTACTCTCCACTATAGCGTAGTATAGCATTCTCAAGACATAGTCTGGGCATAAATTTCTTAGAACATAAAACTTCCTACAAGCTATGTTGAGCTGTTTCTTAACTTTAAGTATATGTTCAGACCAGCGTAGGTTATATACAATCTACAATTATACCCAGGTGTATGTATGTATAGTGTCTGTATGTGATATTGCTTCACAATTGCAGTTACGTGAGCCACATTCAGGATCATGAACGGAGAAGTGTGAGTTTTGGTGTTCTGTATTTCTAAGGTTGAAATGTATGAACTTTGTTTTATTTATGTTTAATTTCAAGCTATTATTTGAAAACCAAAGGTTTAGTGACTGGAGGTCATGATACATCATAGTACGTATTGAGTTCAGCTGTGGAATTGGCTGCATAGGTAAGAGCAGTGTCATCAGCATAACTTGTAATGTCACCCTTGAAGAGACCATTGCACAGATCATTCACAAACACCGCAAACAGATCAGCCGAAAGAGCAGATCCCTGTGGTATACCACAAACTTCCTGAGCTTCCGAGCTTAAAATATTTCCAATTCTAACTTGTTGGGTTCTGTTCAATAGAAAGCTTTTGAACCATTTATTACATATTCCTCTGATACCTGCTTGATGTAACTTCTCTAATAATTCTGTGTGTTCAATTGAATCAAATGCTTTTTGGATATCAAGAAAAAGGCCAGACACTTTTTTGTTCTTGTTTATGCCATTATAAAGCCTAGATAGTACTTTCAAGATTGCATCTTCAGTTTTTAGACCTATCCTGAAACTAAATTGATTGATACTGTAGAAGTTTGTTTTAGTCAAGAAGGTCTCTAATCGGAGTGTAATTAATTTTTCTAAGATTTTTGCTATTGTAGAGAGTAATGTTATCGGTCGATAGTTGGACATATTTTTTCTATCACCTGATTTAAAAATTGGCACTATGACAGATTTTTTAAGTGCAGTGAGATAGACACCTGATGTTATACTTAAATTAAATATATAACAAAGAATAGGTGCAACAGACTCAGCAGTTATTTTCAGCATCTCTGTACTAATTCCGTCAGTACCAGGAGATTTTCTATTTTTTAAATTTATTATTATTCGTTCAACTTCGGATGGAGTGAATGGTTTGAAAAACATTGATTGTAGAAGTGGATTAATGGGAAAGGTTCCTTGCACACTATCTATTATGCTATCTGTTCGCTTAGCTTGCTGGCTGATATTGATAAAATGCTTATTAAACGCTTCAGATATAGCAGGCTTATCTGTAATTACATTGGTGTTATCAATACAAACCTCATCTATTTGGCTATCCTTTTTCTTTAAGCCTATTAGTTTGTCCACAGTCTTCCAGCATTCTTTAACACTCCTCGTTATAGATTGAAAAAATTCAGCAAAATATTTTTCTTTTGATTTCTTAATATCTAATTTTAGACAGTCTCTTGCTCTTATATATGCCTGTTTCAAGTTTATATTATCTGGGTGCCTTAAAGTTTGCTTATATAGACTATTCTTTTCATTTACTCTGATTATTAAATCTCTTGCGATCCACGGCTTTCGCTTACTCAGTTGTTTGCTGTTAGCTTTAAAATGTGTTTTTTTTGTCGCCGCTAAAATACATGAATTTACTAAGGCAATAAAATTTTCAAGAGCTCTATTAACATCGATATGAGTGAATATTTCGGAAAAATCTGTTTGAGTTACTTCAGTTTTTAATGCAATTATATCTACTTTTTCTCCATTTACTATTCTGTCAGTCTTATCGGTACTATATTGTATGAGATAGTCTAATTAATGCGAGTGATCGGTTATATTAATATGCTGTACGTCTGCCAAAAATTCTACGGCATTGCTGGATGCAATATCAAGGCGAATGAATAAATGATCAATACATGTTGCTGTCTGCTGACATATTCTTGTCGCCTGGTTATGTATGAATCAAAACCATGACTACTCATTAAAAAATTATAAAATTATCTAACATGGCAGTGGAGTGAAGTAGGTCTAAATTTATGTCTCCTGTCAGCACCATGTTTTTCTCGGGAGAAAACTCAAGAAAATGACTTAACTCTTCTAGAAAGATATCTGTGGAAATGCTCAAAATTCTGTGCAAAGCTATAACTGTAAATTTAATATTAGTTTCTGGTATTATGAAGCTAACCTTGACACCGTCCGCCGAAATAAAGTTAGTTTTATAGCAATTGTTTTTAATATCTTCTCTAATGTAGATAATGATTCCGCCCGATCTATAATTATTTTTACAGTTTGCAAAACAGCTATAATTATCTATGCTATAGTTATTGATTTCATCATCAAAGATCCAGATTTCAGTCAATATTATATGATATAGGGTAATTCTTTCATTTTTTCTAGTTCCAGCAGAAACAAATCAAAGTTTTCACGCAAGCTTCTAATGTTTTGATTCAAAATAAAAGAAGTTCTTTTCATGAAAATGTGAAAAAATTAATAATAAACAATACTCTATTAAAAAAAAACTCTTTACTTACTATTTCTATTGTCTTTTTCAAATCATTTTTTCCAAATCATCAATAGTATCCAGAATTATGATGTGATCACCCTCAGCTTTTTAAACCTTGATTTTCCACCCCTCACCAATGAATATTTGTAGTTCTTTTCGTCCTTGATCTTCTTGGCCATCGCAAAGATACGCCTCCGCTCCGTACAAAGACTCTCGTTAATGTAGATGGTGTGGCTAATCCGGGCGGTAGAAGGGTCGGACTCGGACGGGAGATCGAGTGTTGAGAGATTTTTCTTCTCCCTCCGCCTCTGAAGTAGGGCTTCCTTCTCGTACCTCCTCGTGAATTTTAGGTGGCGAATCATTTCCATTGCGTGTGGGAAGTCGATGACAGTTATTGATGTGGATATCCTCTATGGTGCTGTTGAGCGATTTCCCAACAGCTTTAACAATGCCTTTAACATCTTCAGTTTTCTTCATCGGAATATTGTGCATTTCCACGCAGTTAATTCTAGTATAGGACTCGATTTCCGTCATACGTCTATCCAGTTCCCCATTTTCTTTTTTTGAAACCGAAATTTCATGTTCCTGGTTTTCAGTCTTGTGCAGGTACATATCAAGTCGTTTGTCTTGCTCTTCTATCCTCTTCAATATTTTCTCTATATCCTCATGTACAAATTGTAGAGATTTTCTGAGGTCATTCTCCATTCTCCTCTGATTTTCTTCCGTTTGTTTTAAGATTTTTAGGATGTCTGCCATGGATAATTCATCTTCCGAAGTTGCGTTTTCCAGAGCAAGGCTTCTTCTTCTATCTCGTGTGCATGCTTCACATTTCCATTTCTTGTCAGGAGTCTCTTCGAAAAACTTGACCTCTTCGGCTTTCAGATTCACACAACCCGTATGAAACTCACCACCACAAATACCGCAACTAACAGTGGCACTATATATTACGCACAGATTTTTGACATTTAGCACAACTCATTTTTGGATACGGCACAATAATTGAACAGTAGCTTAAATCAAGAATAATCACAATCGAGATAAGGGAGCTCGGCTGCAGTGCGACCGTTCGCTACCGTTACTATCATCCAACCCTAAATCACTATTAAATTAAAAATAAATAATTATTTATTATTGAAAAATAAAATCAATGAAAAATAGAGTTTATACATAGACATACACATACATACAATAAAAGTACGGTAAGTGCTTTGTGCATCGTACATCAATAATTCACTATGTGGGAAATAATGCAGAGAAGGTTATGAGTTCACTGTAGAGTTTGCGCAAAAATGAGTTGAGGATAACAATAATGCTAACCTCATGCATTTGCCTGACCTAAAATCAAGATGATAAATAGCAGGCAGATGCATAGAGTGTTGAAGTTAGCATTATTTTTATCTTTGATGCAGCTTTGTGTTAAAACATAAGCTTTCATGCATCAATATACCTGCACTTACACTAGATAAAATACATTTACATATCCATGTTCAACTTTTCACAAAGGGAATGCAGTTTCCAACATCAGATGTTAAATTTTTGTATAAAATATATGTTATACTGTACTAACATTTTTCACTCATAACAATCAACAATATTAAATAACAATAAAGTTTGTTATAGAACACTGTTTATGAAACTTTCTTGTATGCTACAACATTGACATAACATGTGCTTTATCCATCAAGCATAAGTAATCAACTATATATAATAAATAGTAATAATAAATAAAGCCTTTTTATTGTTTCCCTTTCAAATCAAATCAAACACAATCATGACGAAATAAAGAATAAAAACTTAAATCTACTGAAAAAACAATACAAAATTATATATTTTCCTCCCTTTTTCAACAATAAATTATAAAGAAGTTTATTATTGTGGAAAAACAGGCACCTAATGGGCAAAGGCCTCTCTCAGGTCTCGCCATTTGCTCCTATCTCTTGCATGAGTTGACCACCTTGTACCTTCACGATGTCATCATCCCATTTAACTCGCTGTCTTCCAACTTTCCTTGTTCACCAGTTTGACTCCCACAGTGTCAATTTTTTCGTCCATCTATTGTTTTCAAGTCTGATAATGTGTCCTTCCCACTTCCATTTCAGGACTTTTATTGATTTTACCATATCCTCTGATTTTGTTCTTGACTTGATGGTTGTGTTCCTTATTCTGTCCAATCTTTTTATGTTCAACACACTTCTTTCCATTACAATCTGAGTTTTCTTATATTTTTCAATACCCTTTGCTTACATGCCCAAGTTTGTGAACCTTTTATTAGATGAAAAGACACAACACCTCAGTACTTTCATCTTTCTTCCCATGCTGATCTCCTTATTTTTTAGAATAACGCTCAAAGACAAATATGTATTCCAAGCTATTGCGCATTTACTCTTTCTCTCTTCTGTCCTTGAAAGGAAGAATCTGCCCAAATGAATCGTTTCATTGGACCATTTCAGTAAACATCCATCCAATATGACATCTTCAGTTCCTCTATTTGTCATCAAATAAGTTTTTGATAGATTTCTGGCGAGGCCAGCTCACCGACTCTCCTCAACTAGACTGATGAGCATAACTTTCGGTTGTGATAAAGATTTTGCAATGAGTACAATGTCGTCTGCGAAGCGTAAGTGATTCATATAATTTCCTTGAATGCAGATGTCATACGTATCCCATTCCATATGATTGAGAATCTCTTCCAGGAAACAGAATGCGGGTTAGTCGATTGCCCTAGTTGACTCCCTTTTCTACTTTGAAACTCTTTCCTGGCTCATCCATCAATAGGTTCATTGCTTTTTTTATATGTTAACCGTTTGCCTAAAGAATTAATTAGTGGCAGAGCCCTCTTATTTGCAGACGATACATCACTCATTTTCAGCAATTCCGTTCTAGATAATTTAGAAATGAATGCCCATATCGGTGTTCATTGTCCAATTCTTAAATCATTTAAAATTAACAATAAATAGTAAAAAATGCCAATTCCTTCAATTCAAAATAAAACATAATTCAAATGAATATAGGACTATGAACTGTTTGTAAAGGATAATCAACTAGACCAGGAAGAAATCGTTGCATTTCTAAGAGTTTTGTTAGATAGACGATCACCTGGGCTCCATACATTGAGAAAACATATTGTAAAATTTCATCTGGGATGATTATTGTCCTGCGTCAGCTTGCTAGATTAAATGATGAAAAGTTACTCTTTACAGCTTACCACAGGCTCTTACTGTCACATATTAGGTAAGCTACCTTAATATGGGGTAATTCATCAAAGCAAAAGCTTGATAGGGTGTTTATAAGATTCAAAAGAAAGCTGTTATAGGTACCGGTACCGATAATGAAGCGAGTGGAGCAGTTGCTCCAGGGCGCAAGGCTCTGAGGGGCGCACCGTTCTTGAGAGAAAATTGCCTTCTACTTGCAACAAACGTTACTATAATGTACCATTATATTACATGATATCCTCTATTCACTGAGAAGACTTTGACAACTTGTTCACATCTCAGCTGGCTTCAGTAACACGTACACAAGGCATTCTTTGAAACAATAGCCCAACAATATTACTAGTAGTTCTGTGAACAGTGGACCTCGCTCATTAATTAAAATAGCAACTTCTCGAGTTCAGAATTATTTAATTTTGAAGTGAATTAACAATAACCAAATTTAATATATTGTTAGATTACAAATTAAGATGATAGGCCTATAGTACAGTTATAGTGATAATAGTATAGCAACATACAACAAAAATTATTGGTAATGGAAAATTGTTAGTAATATGGAACTATAAAATAATGCTTTTGAATTCAGTTTATAAGTCAAGTTAGAAAATTGTTTGCACTGCTCTTAGGAGCCCAATCAACTGAATTTTTCTTTAGTGGGCGCGTCATAAGCCACTTCTGCTCCAGGGCGTTTGAAACCTCGGTACGCCACTGCTGGGTGTATGCAAAGAGTAAAAAGATTAGATTTATAATAAAGACCGATGTTTAAGAGACTTAGGCCTATATTCATGAACGGGACTTATCAAAGATCGACTTGGATAAGTCAGACTTAGCGGCAATAAGTCTCACTTATGCTTAGAGGTTCATGACGTGACAACCCAACTCTCACAACAAAGATCTGACTCCTGATAAATAATTTAACATTAATAATTTACATCAAACAACTCTATTTTAGACTAATATAAGAATTTATACTACATAAATGTTGCAGGGACAACTGGGTCGGCTTATAACCTCACTTTTCAGCTCATAAACTCACCAGTATAAGTCATGCTTAAACTAAAGTTTGTATTTATGAACCTTACTTAAACATTTTCTTAACTTAAAAAGTCAAGTTATGTTTATAATTGGTGTCTCAAATCCGTTCTTAGCCAGGTACAGAGCTGACTTTTTTTATGTCATGCACTGTGCAGAATACAATATTAACACAAGTCAAATACATTATATCACAGAATCCTTAAAATCATTCATGTCAATACAAACAGTTATACATTAAAATTAAAAAATCATGGATTCAAAAGTTCTCCAATCCCATAAAAACATCTAGCAATTAACCACGACTTCAATCTTCTTCTGAATTCCCCTACTGATTCCAGCTCACGAATTTCCAAAGGTAGAGCATTATATTTTTTTTGCCATGTGCTGTGGACTTGCCTCATAAAACGAGGTACTGTGTGCATCCAGCCTCATGCTTGCCCTGTTCCTCGTGTTGTATGAGTGGGTGTCTGCACCAGTCATCCAGTCACTTCTCCACTTGAGTGCCGTACAGGCCAAAAAGTAGATAGAGAGGCAGGGAACTGGAAGAATCCCAGCTGTCACAAATAACTCCCTGCATGGGTAACGTGGTGGTTTACGAAATATCACTCTGATAGCTCTTTTCTGGGTTCGAAAAACACAACGACCATGCACTGAAGCTCCCCATGCCACTATTCCATAAAATAAAAGAGGCTCACAGTAACCATGGTAAGCCATGTTAGCTACCTTCACATCAGACACTTTAATCAATTTGGAGAGTACATGGATAGCAGAGTTCAATATCTTCACAAGAATTTCCACATGAGATCTCCAGGTCAGACACTGATCAATGTAAACTCCAAGAAATTTAGTGTTCTCCACCCATTCAATATCTGCATCCCACATTCTAAATCGGAGCAAAGAATGTTCTTGCTGCTCTCTGATTGAGAAATTAATGAAACATGTCTTGGAGACATTAACCCTACACCATAACTCTACACTTTTTAAAGCAATTTCTGCATTCGTTTTCAGACTTTCTGATTCCTTAGATGTCAAAATGAAATTTGCATCATCTGCAAAGAGAACAGACTGTGCAAGAGAAACATTTGCAGGCAGGTCATTAATGTAAACCAGAAAAAGCAATGGCCCCAGAATCGACCCTTGTGGCACTCCCCTCTTCATAGCCTGGGGCTGAGAGTGCTGAGGATAATTTGTTCTTGCTGAACCTCCAACTCCACAATTTGGAATCTGCCTCTCAAATATGACTGTATCAGTTGCAGGAACCTACCCTGAACACCATAATATCTCAACTTATCAAGAAGAATATCATGATCAAGCGAGTCAAACGCCCTTCTCAGATCGACAAAAAAACCAGCCACTTTCTCTCCACCATCCAAAGCAACCAAGACCTCATTCAAAAGTGCATTTATGGCAACTTGAAACCGTTCTTAGATTGTTGTGTTGTTGGCTTCATTTTTTAGTATAGCATCGGCTCATAAAAATAAAATGAAATCATCATATTCAATTTTTGCACCATTGCAATGTTCATTCATTTATTCATTTGGTTATTGTATGATGTATGATGCTTGGCTCAGCCTAGTCTTTTGAGAATCATGTCTCAGACCCTTGTCTATAAAACATAAAATATTAAGAATAAACTTTAAATAACACATGAACATATAAACATATAAAATTAAAACATACTGTGAAATATGTATTTATAGATTAGCAAAAATTTCAGTTAATCAACAAGAGACCCTATCACAAATCTATTCTCAGCTGTCTCAACCAATCAACTGCTGTATCTGTGGCTTCGTGTAGCTCTTTGAGGTCCCCCTCGAAGGAATGAATGGGGCACTCCTGGGTTATGTGGCGCATAGTTTGTATTGATCCAAAGTCACACAAATCTGACTCCTGGAGGCCCCATCTCTTTTTCTCATAGGCACAACGTCCTTTGCCAACACAAATTCTATTGAGAGCACACCACTCCCTCCTTTTGAGATGAAATCCATGCACCCGATTTGTTGGATCTGTAATAAGATAGTTATTTGTGGGTACATCTTGTGCCCACCTAGCTCTCCATCTCTCTCCTATGTTGCCATGTTCTATTAGCTCAGGGTACTTTTTCCATGGAGGATTTCTTGATCTGAGTGTACTAGGAGGAAAGAGTGGGATTTCATCATACAGAGTTGTTTTTGGGTTGTGTAGACACTTCTCCCATTCTCTTTTCAAATGCTCTTCTCTGCAGAGCTGTGCTGGCACTATGTTTGCTAAAATTGGAAGCCATGGAAGAGGAGTTGACTTTAAAGTTCCTGAAATTATTCTTAGAGCACTATTGATCTGGGAGTCCAGTTTCTTTGTATGTGAGCTGTAGAGCCAAACCGGTGAGCAATATTCAGCTGTTGAAAAAATTAGTGCCAGGGATGATATTCTAAGGCACTCAGCTCCAGCTCCCCAACTAGTGCCAGCCAGCTTTTGTACCAGGTTGACTCTGCTGCACACCTTGCAACATACCCTTTGGATATGGGTCTTGTATGACAATGTTCTATCCAGGACTACTCCCAAGTACTTTGGGTTACATTTGAAGGGTACTGCTTGCCCACAGAAGTCAACCTTAATCTGGGCTTGTGCCATATGGGTGTTGAGATGGAAGAGGGCACATTCCGTTTTATTGGGGTTTGGTACCAGCCTCCATTTCCTAAAATATACTTCCAATGCAGCCAGATCCCCATTGATGACACCTTCACAGCTATCAAGGTTCTTGCTCTGACATGCTATGGCAATGTCATCTGCATACTGGAAAATGCGACTTTCCAATGGGGTTATGTCATGGACATACAGATTGAAAAGCAATGGGGCTAATACTGATCCCTGTGGGAGGCCATTATGTACAGTCTGCCAACGGCTATGTTTCCCATTCATGTGTACTCTGAACCTTCTGTCAGATAATATTGAGTCAAAGAGATGAACCAGCCTTTTGCAGGGGATCACTTGTGACAGTTTGAGCAATAGTCCCTCTCTCCAAACTGTATCATAGGCTGATGATAAATCTAAAAATACAGCAGCTGTTTTCTGACATTTTTGAAATCCACATTCAATGTAAGATGTCAGAGCCATTACTTGGTCACAGCATGATTGGTCAGGTCTGAACCCAGCTTGCTCCTTGGGAAGTATATCCTCAACCAGCGGTGAAATACGGCTGTACAGAAGCCGCTCAAAGAGTTTGTAGGTCACACTGAGGAGGGATATTGGCCTGAAGTCTGGAGCATCATTTCCAGACTTCCCTGGCTTCTTTATGCCAACAACCTTGGCCTGTTTAAACTCTTTTGGGAGGTGGCCAGTACATAAAATATTGTTGAATAGTTGCAACAGGTAGGCTTTAGCATTCCTCCCAAGGTTAACCTTACCAAGAACTCAGGGTATACTCCATCATATCCAGCTGCTTTTCCCATTTTAAGGGCACTAATCCCACACTCTAGTTCAAGCAAGGTGAATGGGCCTGAGATGTCACTTGTCACGAAGCAAGTTCGTGACAAGGAAAAGGGAGCTAATTGACGCTCGGTTATCTCTCTACTGCCAGTAACGGAGATAACAAATTTGACCGGTGGAGTGTACTGGGTGCGCATACCCTTCTCTCCACCTTCCCCCACTGGTTTCCCCCGTTATTTTTCGGGGAAGACCGTCTAGCCGACAAGAAGTCGGAAGAGTAGTGTCTCAGGTGTCATAGCAGCCAGTTCCTGGAGTTGGAGCAGTTGGTGCTTGACCGAGGTCGTCTCGTGTAGTGGAAAGCTATCTACTTAGACTACTACCCCGTAGGGGTGTTTGGTGAACGCGGTCGCGATTCACGGGCGTTGCTCACAGCGAGTACACGCGGTGCTCAACGAGAAGTGCGGAACGGTACGTAGTACGAATTTCTACCTTTTACTCTTATCCTTATTCCAAATACCCCCCTCCCATACCCGTAGGGGCAGAGGCCTTCCTACTTCTGCCCGTCACCTTCCCATACCATAACCTCATACCTCCACCGCTATTTACCCAGCTCCACAGCTCCTCTTCTCCTTAACCCCGGCGGCTAAGACTAAGCTATTCCGGCCCCTAGGGCAGGGGTGTACCAGCTCATAGCCGTCGTTAAGTTGTATCCTTCTCACCCCGGCCGGCAAGGACTAAGAAATCTCCCACCCGCGGCTACGTCGCGTGGGCTGTACCTGTCCGAACCGGTCGACAACCTATACGCCTATTAACCCCGGGACGTGGGCCCAAAACTATTCCTGCCCCCTTTGGAAATTGGCAGGGGTGTACCTGGGCATCCGACCCGTCACCTCGAATCCCGGCAGGGGAGTTCAGGCCAGCTCGAGAAGAGCGGGGCACGTCCCTCCCCGGCCATCCTTCACTGTTAGGGGAACGGTCCCGGCCCCCTTTGGAAAGTGGCAGGGACGCGGTTGTTCTAACAGGAAACCTTTCCTTTCCTATCCCCAAAATCCTATTTCTTCGTTCCGGCAGGGGAAACGGACACTTGCCCCCTTAGGGAGGCGGCAGGGTCTAGATTCCCGGCTGAACGGCCTCCTCTCATATTTCTTCGTTCCGGCAGGGGAAACGGACACTTGCCCCCTTAGGGAGGCGGCAGGGTCTAGATTCCCGGCTGAACGGCCTCCTCTCATATTTCCTCGTTCCGGCAGGGGAAATGGACGCTTGCCCCCCTAGGGAGGCGGCAGGGTCTAGATTCCCGGCTGAACGGCCTCCTCTCTCCCTCCTCCTCAGGGGCAGGGATATTGCTGTTTCGGCCCTTCCTTTCCTATCCCCAAAATCCTATTTCCTCGTTCCGGCAGGGGAAACGGACGCTTGCCCCCCTAGGGAGGCGGCAGGGTCTAGATTCCCGGCTGAACGGCCTCCTCTCTCCCTCCTCCTCAGGGGCAGGGATATTGCTGTTTCGGCCCTTCCTTTCCTATCCCCAAAATCCTATTTCCTCGTTCCGGCAGGGGAAACGGACGCTTGCCCCCCTAGGGAGCGGCAGGGTCTAGATTCCCGGCTGAACGGCCTCCTCTCCAGTCAAGACGCGACGATCTGGGCGAATTAAGTGTCCGCGGAACCATCTATTTCAACCACTGAAAAGGGGTCACGGACAGTCGGAATCACGTAATCGAAGCCAGGTCCCCGTACCTTACCCTGCCACCACGCCGACTGACGCTAGCCGGCTGGGAGCGACACCCGGGCTGTCACGGCAAAACGCAGGTACGCTTTTTGCACATGATACACTATCTGGTTGCAATCTCTTCTTTGTTTGTCTCACAGCTTTCCTGACCTGACACTTCCAATCAGCTTCAATATGAGCTTTTGAAATCCTTAGCAAACGACTTGCAATCTGGTTGGGTGTCGTTTTAGAGGCATCAGAGCCCAGTTTCTTCAGAAGGCCCCATGCTTTTCTGCTTGAATGAGTGAAATTCATGTCAGAAACAGTCCTCACCCATCGATCCCTTCTCTTATCTCCAAGCATCTGCAGAAGCTCCTCACCAACCTCAGTCTGGCCAGCCTCCTCATACCGCCTTAACAAGGTTTCACATTCATCATCCCAGCCTGGGACATAGTCCTTACGCATACCTCTTGGGATATAGGATTTAGCTGCTGCTACCACTGCCCTTGAAAAACGGCAATAAGAATCTGGGGTATCCGGGATCCAGCCCACTATGCTGTCAAGTTTACAAGAGTATCCTTGCCAGTTGGCTTTTTTGAAATTCCAGCAGGGAGCATCAAGTGATTTGATTTTTTCCTTACTGATGTTGGTATTGATTGTGAGCATAACTGGTCGATGTTGACTATGAGGAAAATCACTCAGTACAGTTATTACAGCATTGGTCTGTTGCCCTGGTAGTTTGGAGACTATGCATAAATCTGGTGTATACTCGTCCCTTCTCCATCTTGCTGAGAAGAACATGCCCTTGTCTTTGGCTGAATATATAAGCTTGAGATCATTATTCTCAATCCAATCACTTAGTGCAGCTCCATTGTTATCATCATCAGTGTATCCCCACATGGTAGAGTGGCTGTTAAAGTCTCCCATGTAAATACTTGAGGAGCTGAAGACTTTCATCACTGGAATTGGCCATCTCACATTTGGTGGCTTGTATATGTTAATGATGTTCACACCACCTATCTCAATCACTATGCAGAATATATTATTATCACAAGACTCATGCACTATTTTTACATCTGTTATATCATTTCTTACATAGGTTGCTATGCCATACTTCTCATGGTTTATCACTGCAACTGTTTTGAAACCATGGATAGTGCCTCTTCTAGCTAGCTCTTCATTATCCTTTGTGTGGGTCTCCTGAAGAAGAACGACGTCTGTATCTTTATATCTAGTAGTTAGTAATTGGGCCAGGAATTCACATTTTGTCCATGATATTCCTTCTGTATTAAACTGACAAATTTTTAGCTTGTAGCCCTTAGAAGGGCTGATATTAGGCCTTGTAAGCATCATTTTTTGCTGTGAGTTCACAGAACGTACAGCACCAGGTAGAAGGATTATTGGGGGATCCCCTTTGTACACCTAGTTGTTGTTTGGTTCCTTCAATGTACCTTTGCGGCGCAATCAGATATTTGGCAAGTCTCAAATAAATTCCAACACATGCATCACTGCCAATCTAATCACCATTACCAATAGTTTTCCCCACCCAGCGATTTATAAGGACCCACAGGAGTGAGAATAACTCACATATTGTGACCTGGCAGATGTTGTTGCCTGTCCGCTGTGGCATATGTTGCTCTAGCAACTGGAGTGACTATTAATATGGTATAGTGTGGTATCAGGGAGAATATGCCAGAGTAAGAATTGATCTGGAAGGATTTTAAGGCCAGATGAGGGGTTATGGATGTGAGATGTAAAGGATTAAGGATATAGAGGTTCCTAGATTTCTTGTTCCATGATGAACTGCGTTGTTAATATTAACTTTTCATGTGAAATTTAGCGACTTGCAGTCAAAATGTGAAATTTAGCGACTTGCAGTCAAATATTTGACTGCAAGTCGTTAAATTTCACATGACAAGTTGATATAGAGGTACCCGGATTTTTGGTGGAGTTCTACCACTCTAGCACCTGGGGTTATTAGGACGCTAGGACTGCTATTCTAGGCCGGCAGCACCTCAGCACATTGCAATGTAATTCACTGTATATTTGACTTTTTGAAATTATTTCTACTTATTTTATATAAATCAAGTTCTAACCATTTCTATACATTTTCTATACATTTTTTTGGCACTAGGACAGAATTCTCTATCTATAAAATAGAATGGATGAAGTTCTTTGGTCTGCTGGCAGGTAGTGCTCACTAAACTGCATTGAATGCTTTTTTTTAATCCAAAAACAGAAAATAATAATTTAAAAGATATTGGAGTAGTAATAATTATATAACTCAAACTGCAAATTTACATGCAGTGCAGTATCTTTATCTTTTCATGTATGTTATTATATGTTTATTAGTGCCTGATAATACGACACAATTTTAGGCTAGCTTGTGACCACATTCAATGGAATAGAGCCTTTCCAAGTCAATCTTAGATCAACGTAAGTCACGTTCATGAATACAGGCCTTAGTCTCCTAACTGTACCCTGCTTATATGTGTATGAAGCTACTTATTATGTAAAGGATGTGAGGATGTTATCACTTGGTGAGTCACAATAGTAGCTTATTCAAACAAAAAAGTAGTTATATTGTTAGGAATCTCTACAACAAGCTAACACAGTTTTAAAGAGTCTAGAAAATATAGAAATATTAAAAAACAATTTAAAAAAAATGTAGTAGATAAAGCTTTTTATAGTGTACAAGAGTTCCTTTCACATCAAAATTAAACCTCTCACCTTAACTAATTGATATAGTAGTTATGGTAACTATAGTGTATATAAGATTGTATAATTGTTGATCTGACTTGTCTTTTACCGGTACTCCATAACTTGGACAAAATCTACAAAAAAATTATATTTATCACCAGAACTGGTCAGGCATAGAACTAGAACTTATGCATCTAAGCATAGAACAATCAGGCCTATAGCCTATTCAGTCTCAACTTCTTATTTTCTCAAGTAAAATGAATAAGTTTCATCTTGAAATGCATTTATCATCATATTATTAGAGCCTCTCTATTGCAGCTGTTGGTTATGACAGTGGGAATTTAAGACAATTTCTGAAAAATAACTCAAAATTTGTTTTGATCAAAGCGTTCTAGCTTTGGAACCACTAAACAGAGAATCAAATAGCACCACTCATTATGTGGAAAAATTCTATCAACTTTATAATTGTACCTATATAATATTTTTTCTCCAAAATCCCATCTCAATTGAGATAAAAGCAAAAAACTGAAAAAGTTGGAAAACTTCGTGTGTTTTTCTTATTTTGGGGGTGAAGTGATGCTCCCATGACTCCTAGTTGCTGCTTCCTGCCCTTATTTGAACCAAACAAGTCCACAATATGACATGTTATGACTTTATCTCAGGCTGCCCCCAGAAGAGATGCTGACCATGCCACTGTAGATTATGAACATTTCCTGCTGCCAGTCCTTGCTGTTCCAGGTCTCTGAGACCACCAAACTTCATCCTGAAGACTGTAGCAATACCTCAGGACTCTGTCAAGTTGCTAGTGACACAGTGTGCCAGTGCATACTCCTTGGGCAGGGTGAACAGGTCCCTCTCACCTGCCTTGATCACTTTTCCTCCTGGTGTTGAACTGTAATAATCTTACATTAGATCAGATCTTACATTAGCTTCGTTTATTTTTTATTTTAATATTTCTATTTCCTCTGACATTGACTCTTGAGATTTAGAATCTCAATTAATTTTATGGTCTTCCTGCTGCATTTTTAATATAACCTCCAGAGATTTTGTGTGATTCACCAACCTTTTTCCTCAGAATTTTTTAGTGATAATTCTATTTTTTTTTTAAATTCAATATGATCATGCAATAATTTAGCAACCTTTTCTTCTACATCTACAGTAGCTTTAAGAGCTGATGGTGATTGTTTGCTTAATTGGGATCACGTTGTTACCTTAGTTTTAGTTAAACAATTAGATTTAGAGACGACTTGTTTGGACTCATTTTCCCAGCAAAAATTGTTTTGAATTGAGGAAAATGTTCAATGAAATATCACTTAATATATTATAATTGTCAACTTAAGACTATTCAATTTCAAGACAATTTATCAATACTGGTACAACCTAACCTTGAAAACAGAATTTGGGTTTTTATTATGATACTTTAAATTATATTTGACAAATCAATACTATAAATTATAAAGATATTATTATTACTAATAATAAAAAACAGAAATACTACTTATCTGTTCGGTTTAATATTCAGTTCTTCAAAATCTTCTACAGCCTGTTCTGTCAGTGTACACACACAATCACTGCTACCTAGATTTTTCATAGCTTCTTCTGTCAAAGTTACAAGTTTGATAAAAATCTTTGCTTTCATTAAAATATGAAGGGTGAAGTACATATTTCGTGGAGAATTTATTATACAATAACAGCAGCATATTATGAGACTTCTGTTAGTAAAGCATGTTTTTACCTAGTTGTAAGCTGTGCAAGTGGGAGTCAATTGACCCAAAATTTGCTTTTTCCACATGTTGTAGCTTCAGAACCACTGGTCGGAGAATCAAATATGACCACTCGTTTTGTACGAAATTTTATCCTCTTTCTATAATTATTGTATTCAATATTTTTCTCAAAAATTCCATATCAATCGAGATAATAGCAAAAAAATTATTTACTTTTGGTTTAGTAAAACTATTTAGTCATTTTTCAGATGAACACAATCATTCTTCAGGTAGAAGTTGTACCATTGAGGATTAATGCATCTGGTTATTTCGACATTCGACGATGTCTTCTTTTATCAGTTAGTGAACTTTTTACTAGACTTATGGGAGCACATAAGTCACAGCTCACAAGAAACACTTTTTCACAAAACACCCATAGTTTACAAACGTCCTATGATAATGATGTTTCATTATCCATGCCATTATGTAATAATATAAATTGAATTATTTAAATAAATTATTATTACATAATTTGGAGTGTGGAATAGCTTTTTGAATTATAAAATTCTTGTATAAGTGATTAATATTGATAATTCCTTTTGTTAAGAAATGCAGGAAGAGAGAGAAATATATTTCTAGTGTTATCTGCTGTATCAATAATAACTTCCAGAAGCAATAAGCAAGCAGGTTTTGTTCACCCCCCTGTTCTCACCTCACCTTGCAATTCATCCAGAATGCAATGGATCCAGGAATGGTGACAGACCTGTGCTACATAAGTGGTTTAATTGTTATTTTTAGACGTTTCTTCTTGAATTATTGAACCGTTTATTGAACAGTTGTTAGTTAAATATTTGATCGGCCTTTTAACAGTTAGTGATTAATTTTGGTACAGTAATATAGCAAATTCACTATTAGCTAAACATTTATTGATTTATTTTGTGTGACAACTGATTAGTGTGTGTTGTATGCTCAATCCGGCCTGCAACATTTCACCACTTAATATTTTCATTGTTGTCATCATTTTCAGTGGATGTCATCAAGTGTCATGGTAGCATCAATACATAATTTATGTATCAAATTTAGCTGAGGTCGTTTACTTCATGACTTTAAAACTGTTAATTATTAGCCCAAAGGCTCATTTCACTCACCTTAACCGTCCAACAGGGACTAGTGTTGGGAGAAGGAAGTTTAAACAGAATTTTCAAAAATTATCAATTTTTGTGTCTTCTAGTTTCAAATGGACCATACTTTTAAGATGACCAAACATGAGCAGATTCCAAATAACAACATCCAGCCTACACAAAGCTCAGAAAACGGCTATGAGGAAAAGAACTAGGCAGAATCAACTTGACAGATTACAGTCAGTGCAGCTAAGGATGGGTCAAAGAAGAAATCAGGCAGAACCAACTAGATAACCCTAATGTTGGACCACTACTTCAAGAGAAGAAGGCAGGAGCAAGACAAAGCTGAGAGGTTATCAGCTGCAGAAGTCCAACCTACAAGAGCTACTGAGCACAATGGAACCTTTTGTTTGTGGATGATGGTGTGCTTTACAGAGATTGGCAATCAGCTGATGAAAGGCGGCACATTAAAGAAATGGTCACTGTTGCTGCAAGGTAGAAGCTCTTCAAGAAATTCATGGTGGGACTACAGGATGACATCTTCAAATCAGGAAGACCATTGACAAGGTGAGGGAAAGGCTCTACTAGCTTCATCTTTGTGATTATGAGGAAAATTGGTGCCAAGCATACCACACATGTGCAGCCAGTCAAGGACCAGCAACCAGGAGCAGAAGAATGATTGGTTGGAGCACCATTGGAGAGAGTTGCCATGGACATTGCAGGCCCTTTCCTTATTACAATAGATGGAAACAAGTACTAGCTGGTTGTGATGGACTACTTCACCAAGTGGCCTAAAGTGTATGTGATTCCATTCTAGGAGGCTGCTACTGTGGGCAGAGTATCTGTAAATGTGTTTGTCAGCCAATTTGGAGTTCCAAGATAATTCTACACTGACCAAGGCAGGAACTGAGAGGGTCATATTTATAAATGTAACTTGAAGCATTCTTGTCTAAATACTGTATGACTGGAGAAGGCTGTATTACATTGAACATGGTCACAAACTTGAAACATAATTTCAGATACTAACAAACAAGAATAATTAACATAGATGAAAATATAATGCACCATACGTAAATTACAGTTACAGTTTTCAATTTATTCAATTTACCACTCAAAAGAAGGAAATGCAGATCAACCCTCAACTGGTGTGATGTGCCTGGCTTGCAACATATCTGGTAATGTTGTTGATATTGAGTCTGGTAGACCCATTTTGATTATCTTCATAAAATATACAAATATCAAATAAAAGGATTTTTTCAAGTGTATCTGATCATAAGACAACTATGGGGAGGGAAAAGTATGTAAACAAATTTATAATGAAAGAATGGGGCATTTGTAAAAAATTCAATATGGTTGGAAAAAATGTTGTTTTTAGTTTCAAATTGATGATCATTAAGATTACATGTATGAAGATTGTAAAAAAAAAATATCCATAGAAAATATAAATTCATAAAAGATTTTTGTGCAGGTTTGAACTTTGCTTTTTTCATACATGGTTTCTGCTTATTCCGCATTCAGCGCACAAACTGGCACTACAATCCAAGCATATGATATTTCTCACATGCACTGCAATGCAAGCATATTGCAATCCAAGCATATGATATTTCTCACATGCACTGCAATGTAGCATATCCCCTCAACGTGAGTTAAGGGGATTCAGTAAATTAATAGGGATAGCTGCTAATTTTAGTCATATTTATTCTTGTAATCTTTGTCATCTTTGATGAAAGGAATAATTTTTTAAAATTCAGTATTAAATATGCAGTATTTAGTTTCAAAAAAAGATGTACAAATTTCTCTAAAAATTACTCTTCTAATGAGGAACAAGTCCATGATCATAGGTGGTGGATGATAGAGGGTTGAGGAGTAGGTGTGCGAGGGGGAGTAAGAGGTTCAGAGGAAGTGGAGGAGGGAAGGATTCCTCCTTAAAAACTCTATAGATTGATGTAGAAAATGAAAACGGTTTTAGCCCTTGGAACCTACTGGTGTGATTATTTTGGCCTGAAGGCTAAAAAGTTTGGAGACCCCTGAACCAGAGCATGCCGATCCTAATCTAGACCCAAGGTTAGTAGATGAGAGATTAAACGGTCACAGATGATAATTCAAAATGGTGGGGGTAATGATGATGTGATGTAGTTGTGGAGAAATTTTCAAATTTTCAACACATGGAAAATCAATAGAAAATCTCTCATTATTATTGGAAAAACATATTGATAACTACATTTTCTACCATAAGCAGCCTATGAATATAAATTTTCTATAAATAGAGCATGATTAATACAATATCCATCAATAATATAATTCTACTTATTCACATAAAACTAAGATGGTGATATAGTTGACCACTGAGAAAAGGAGCAAATGGACTGTAAATGTTATTGCTGGTTCCAGAAGTTCTAGAAGTTCTTGGTAGTAGTGGGGGTCAACCATACATAACTTGGATAAGTGGAGGACCACCGGGATAATAAAAAATGAAAAGGTAGTGAAATCAATAGTAAATAATTCAAAGTTGATAAAAAATATATTAACCTCAATTTAGACATATGCCAAGAACAAATATTATGAAAATACCTGAGTGCACAATGGCAATAATTTTATGATAAATCAAGTAATTAGATTAATAATCAAATTAGAAATTAATATGATCAATATTAAGAAACATAAATTTATGAATGGATTTTCATGAATGAATTATTGTAAAAGCAAACAAGGGTTGCTATAGATTAAATTGAAAAGTTACTACAATTATCAATGTGTATAATCAAACTTACAAAGCATAAAATTGATTAACCTAAAACAATAACTGATAATGATTAAGATTGGTTTATTAATGAATGACAACGGCAATAAATGTAAATTGAAAGAAAAAATATATCAATGAAATTAAATACAATAAATTCAGCCAGTGTATGGCAACAGCAATAAATGCAAAATGTAATAGATCATAATCTACAAGATGTAATGCCAAAATATGGCATTGGCAATAAATGCAAAATAGAACTATGTCTGAATAAGTAAGGCCAATGTATGGCTATGGCATGAATGCAAAGCAGAACTATTTCTGAATAAAATATTACAAAAGTAATGTTTCAAGTTACTAATAGTAACATATATTGTGGGTGCAGATGAGCGCAGCAGTAAACATGAGGCGGGTTCACACGGGGCGTTTTTTTGTGGAGCGTCTGTGGCGCAGCTGGTGGCGAAGCATTGTCTTATATGGAATTTTTGTGTTCTGTTCACACGGCACTTTGCCACGAATTTAGCTGCTCATCGGCTGCTGGCTTCGCCACAGAAACTTGCCACAAAAAGTGGAACGTCTGATGCCGAAAGTCTCAGTGCCATTAAAACTAAATGGCAGCTGCCGGTTGCTGTTCACACGCTTGCTACTTTTTCAGCTGCAAAACGGACGCGCGTAGACGCCACTGATGCTTATCTCAACCAAAATCTAAATTTGGTGAAATTTCGGATATTTGAATTTTTCAAATTGCCATCGTGTTCTATATGTTCAACACTGTTCATATCTTTTTGAATTTTCTTTCTATCAGCAAAATTACCCTTTTTATCAAGTATAAAAATTTCCTTCTTTAAAGACATTCAGAAAACAACAATTCAGTTAAGAAATTATAGTTTTGGCTGGGTTTACAATGTGAACAACAATGCGAATGAATAAACAAATATTTATTAGTATTAACATACTTCAAATGTTATTACTATCTAAAAAGAAGAGATGTATGAGAATGTTTTTTTTTCAGTCCAACAGAATTCTTTTTGTAAGTCTGGTACCTTTCAACTTTAATGAGCTCTACTAACTTATATTAATGGAGTCAAAGTAGCAGACAATGAACAAGTTTCACAAATTAATAATACAGTAGCTTCCATTCTCGAGTGACCTTCATTCTAGTCTAGACTATCCTAGTTCTAGTTATTTTATTGTTTCTTGAGAGAGTATGTATGTGTGTGTGTGGACTATATTGACACTTGTTCTCTAGAATTCCTGGAGTTGAATCAGGTGATAATGGCATGTTTGCGTTGTATAAAATTACATCAACAAACTAGTCAATAATAATCATATAAATAGTTATGATTCAAGAAGAGATATACAATAAACTGATAAAATATCAGTCTTGCCGACTGCCGAGTATATATATATTTTTTTTCTATACTTACAGTTATTCTCACTCCCCCATCTTTTTGACCTGATCTTAGCCATAGCCAAGAAAAATTCTCTTTATCGAGATACAAAACTGCTTTAACAAACAATTGAACAAAATAAAAACAGAAAAAAAGCAGAAATGAAAAAATAGTTATTAAATAATAGCTATTAATCAGTAAAAGTGTGCAATGAAAGCAAAACCCAAGATTTATCACATTTTTAAACCACTATAGTTTTTTTTATTCATTTGCGTTACAATAGGCCTATTTGTTTTTTTTCTTAATGAAGTAATACTACTCATGTCAATACAATTTATTTTGTGACAGTGTACTTCTGATGTATTGTATTTTTATTTTTAATTTCAATTTGAGTTTGCTATGTTTGTAATTTAAAATTATTCCTGCTGTAGAGCAAACTTGCATTAAACCTAAAAATGGAATGAGCCAAAAAATAAATCGATAATAAAAAATCCCTCTCTCTCTCTCTTACGATCCAGAGGGTGCAACCCCTGTCCAAACGGATGAGGCGAGCGAGAAAAATTGAGACGCTACCGTCACGCCACAGCTGCTCCACTAACGCGCATTAGTGGAGTAGCTGTAGTGCCGCAAAAAGTTGATCGTGTGAACAGGGCCATATGCATCTCGCACAGAGCGACTAGCATTTTTTATGCGAGATGAACTGTGTGAGATGCATGCAGGCTGCATGGTCGTGGCGCGTGCTAGTAGCAAGATGAGAGAGGTGGCTACTTCTTGGCATTCAGTTTATTGGAAAAGTGTCATCATCGGCATTGGATGATGAAATGCTGTTGTTACTTACCGCCATTAGAAGGAGACGTCGTATGGTCATGTGACTTGGAAATGTGTTCTGCACATGCCCCAACTCGAGATGCACACTGCATGCCATGCCAAAAGACTGACCGATCGGTTGCTAGTGGCGCTGCATGCTGCATGCGAGATGCATGATGCCAGTAGCACCATGCCAGTCACATAAGTGTGTAGGCTCCACGTGATTAACACAGGTTGGTCTTCAAGCTGCATGCTATAGTAGCAAGAAAAATGCCAGTCGCACCGTGCGAGATGCATATGTGTGTAACCTGCCTAAGAATTGATTAATGCTCAATGGCAAATAATAAAATAAGATTGCAAATAGCAATGACATGTCTGATGGATAGTAAGTATGCATAACAGTATGCAAATTAAAAAGTCACTTCTGTAGTAAACAGATGACAACATGAATAATCAGTTAAAAAGCCTGGGCACATTTGTGGCAGCTTATATGAATAATTGAGAATTGAATAATTCTAAAGCCTGGGCACATTTTTGGCAGCTTCTATGAATAATTGAGAATTGAATAATTCTAAAGAATAGTCAGGGCTAACTTGAATGATAAAATAGCCAGGGCTTGGCAGTGTCATAGGCTTACATAAATAATTGAAAATAGCCAGGGCTTGGCAGCAGCATAGACTAACTTGAATGATAAAATAGCCAGAGCTTGGCAGCGGCATAGGCTTACATGAATATTTGAACTATGTCAAATATGAAATTAATTGAATATTAATTTCCAAAGAAATAATAAATATAATAATGAAATTATTGAAAATAAAATTGATAACATAACTTATCATCTCAAAGTCATGGTCCATCCAGGTGGTCTCATATGGAAGAGCAACTGGGAGGGTGCTACTGGAATACAACAAGCAGCATAAAGCAATTGTAACAAATTGCTAGGACAAAGGACAGTCAATGATATTTCGACCTTTTGTAATATGCAGATTGAAGAAGCATGGACGATATATAGATATATAGATGAGCAATTCTCAAAGAAGGCATTTGAAGAAAATCGTTTGAATTTGATTTAAGTAATTAGAATGTTCTAATAAATTTGAATAATAGTCACTTGCTAGGCTGATGCATCAGAATTTGAAAGAGTTCAGAGTTAAACTTGAAATGATGCCAGTAGCAACATGTGATCAACCAAAGTCTGAATAATTTGAAATGAAAGCTCAAATTGTTACTTTGAGTACACAATAATTTGAAATGCATTGAGCATATCACAAGGTTTGATGATTTATGATGAAAAATTAAATGAAAAATGTTCAAAGAAGAAAATTTCACTGTTGTTTGTTCAGCAAGATGGCGTCGAAACGGAAGTGGATATAAAAATTTGAGATAGTTCAAGTAATTGATATTTAAAGTCAATTAAATCATTTCAATAAATAAAAAACTTGTTGTACTTGGGCAGTGATTTATCAATGTCTGAAAAGAAGAAGTGAAGAATAAGTTATTGAAAGTTCATACCAAATACACTAACCCCAAAGGAGTGATTGGTGAAGATGTTGAAGATACGTTCAAACTGTAAAATTTGTAGTAATTGATTCAAAGAATATAAAGCAGAATACACAGTATTACCGGTAACTAAACAAGGGAATAATTGAATACTGGAACTAAGTTGCACCATCGCAAGTCATACTTAATAAGATTTGGTGGACCCTAAACAAAAAACATTGTTTCCAAGCTAACGTCTGAATGCAGAGTGAAAAAATGGGTGTTGGCCGAAAAATTATGGTGGCGGTGTTGCAATGCTACGAAAATGACAGGAACAAATAGACAAAAAGATTAAACCGAAATTAAGAGAAACAATGCTAACAAATAGTGTATTACAAACGTTATGAATAATAAAAAGATAATATCCAAATCCAAAAATAATAACCAAAATATTGATATTCAAAAACATTGATGTTGAAAGGAGAGGCACAGTAACACAATGAGGTTAACAAGTGACAAGTTTGAAATGAGATTCAACAGATGGTACCCACCTTACACAATATATATCTTGATTTATCTTTGAAATATAGTTTATAGTACCATAATATGATAATATATTTAATTAATTACCGGTATACATAATCAGCTATTATTTTCATATATATTCTGTTATACATAATCTGTTTTCAATAATAACTTGGAAGTTAACATATAATTTCCAACAATATAAACTTACTATCTTGATCTGACCAGTGAGTAGGTGAGATAACCTATTGGGCTGATAACCTAACACTTCAAAATATTAATCTAATATCAAAACTTACTGTATTTCTATTTAATATATGATTTTCACTCACTTATACTGGAGGAATGCATTTCACTTCTAAAGAGAAGCTTCATCAGCCCTCTTCATCTTTTTAAAACTGAATCCCTCCGGCACATTCAGTATACAGGGTGGGGGAAATGTTTGGAAACGGCTTAATATTTCATATACAAAGGTGATTTTGCGGTAGGTATGATTGAGGATCCTACTCAAATTGAAAATACTATTTTACTGTGACTTTAAAAATCTGGTCCGCCATCTTGGAACCGCCATTTTGAATGTAACTTTTTTTTTTAAATAGGAAGGGGGTCATGCGATACATGATTTCAATACAGAATTTTAAGACAAAATGAATGCCGAAAACCGCACATCGATATGTCAACCCGTTTCGGAGATATTTACATTATTAATCGATACCATGAAAAGCAGAAATGAAATAAATAAGTACATTAAAATCTTACCTATCAAATTTTTTGTTAATAGTGTTTGCTAATAAACATTAAAACCCAATTATTTTAATAAATGTTCAAACTGTTTTCCTTCAGCTGTTTGACAATGTGCTAATCTTAAATAATAGCCATCAAGCACATTTTGAATCATTTCGCGTGGAATTCTGTTAGCCACTTCAGTTATACATTCTCTCAGTTCATTAATTGTTGCTGGTTTCTTTTTGTACACATTGTCTTTCATGTAGCCCCAAAAGAAATAATCAAGTGGAGAGAGGTCAGGTGACCTAGCGGGCCACTCTATTGCACCTCTACGACCTATCCAGCGTTGGGGAAATGTTTGGTTCAATATATCCCGCACTCCTAATGCATAATGAGGGGGCGCCCCATCTTGTTGAAACCACAAGTTATGTAACTCTTGTCCGTTGATGTTCTGGATGGCTGGAACGATCAAATTTATTAACATGTTCTCGTAAATGGCACCTGTTAAATTATTCTCGATAATAAATGGTCCTACAATGTGACCATTTACCATACCAGCCCATACGTTTAATTTTTCAGGATACTGTGTATGACCCTCCTTCATCCAGTATGGGTTGACATCGGTCCAGAAACGATAGTTTTGCTTATTTACATTGCCGTTAAGCATGAACGTAGCTTCATCCGAAAATACTACATTATTAAAGAAGTTTGGATCATTGTCATACTTGTTCATCATTATGTCACAAAACTCTACCCGGCGGTCGAAATCATCCTCATTCAGTTCTTGTAATACATGAAGCTTAAACGGATGGAAATGAGATTCCTTAAGAACTTTTCTGACAGAACGAGTAGACATACCATGTTCCTTGGCAACGCTTCTAGTTGATGTATGCGGATCTTCAACAAATGATTGCATTACCTCTAAAGATTTTTCATTGTTGGTGGCAGTATTTGTTCTTCCAGTGCGAGCACGATCAGAAACTTTGCCCGTCTCTTGAAACCGCTTTACTGTCTTAAAAACAACACTTTTACTAATTGGATTTCTGTTGGGAAATGTTTCGTTAAATAAATCAGAAACTTCTTGGTAAGACCGTACTCTATCTCCATAGCCGCGCATCATTAACAAAGTTATTCTCTCGGTTTCATTTAAAAATGCCATTGCGAACAACTTTAAACACACTCACTACTTCATGATTGAAAAAGAATTCATTAAATCAGTTGGATTATTACAGATGATTTTAGGTTGATATCATGATTATTGTTGATATTATGATATCCAGAGTCAGATGTTCATCACGCGAAATGATTCAAAATGTGCTTGATGGCTATTATTTAAGATTAGCACATTGTCAAACAGCTGAAGGAAAACAGTTTGAACATTTATTAAAATAATTGGGTTTTAATGTTTATTAGCAAACACTATTAACAAAAAATTTGATAGGTAAGATTTTAATGTACTTATTTATTTCATTTCTGCTTTTCATGGTATCGATTAATAATGTAAATATCTCCGAAACGGGTCGACATATCGATGTGCGGTTTTCGGCATTCATTTTGTCTTAAAATTCTGTATTGAAATCATGTATCGCATGACCCCCTTCCTATTTAAAAAAAAAAGTTACATTCAAAATGGCGGTTCCAAGATGGCGGACCAGATTTTTAAAGTCACAGTAAAATAGTATTTTCAATTTGAGTAGGATCCTCAATCATACCTACCGCAAAATCACCTTTGTATATGAAATATTAAGCCGTTTCCAAACATTTCCCCCACCCTGTATAAGTGAGTGATAATAATATATTAAACAGAAATACAGTATTAACTTTTTGTTGTAAATTTAACGACTTGCCAACACTTCTAGAGTGTGATATATAAAAAATGTACTCACACGTGGCTGAACGTTTTCGAGTTGTTGAAACCCATCATCAACAACTGGAAAACGTTCGGATGCGTGTGACTAAATTTTCTAGATATTCACAATCTAAAAGTGACTGCAAGTCATTAAATTTACAACAAAAAGATAATATCAACAATGCAGATCATTATGGAACAAGAAATCCAAGAAATACAGTGTTGATATTAGATTGTTCATCAAGTATTTAGTAATGGAAATCATCACAGATCAAAATATTGGAAAAAGCTTACAAATAACCTAAGTTTCAGTAATGGAAACATTGGGACTGAATAAGGAGAAATAATACTTTAACAAAAAATAATTGTGAGATCAACATTAATATCATGGCAATGAACAAAGCATTACAGTACCACTTAAAAACAGCTTTTATTGATTTTAGGTTTTGGCGGGCTTGGTAACTTATTTCACTGTTATGGTTCAGTATGCTCCATTTTCAAAGTCTTCGTGGTAAAGAGCCTAAGCATGAAATAAATTATGCAAAAAATTGGACAACTTCTACAGACAAAATCTGCAAATATGATGTACTTAAAATTCATAGAAGTCTTGTTACAATGGATGAATAAATAAGTATAGCAAAATATTGATATGGATTTATTTGGATATCACTATCCAATTGAATGCACAAATTCCAAAATTGGAATTGAATGCACTCCATAAAAATTATACCTGCTACTTGGGAAAATACATAAACTGAATCATGAAGATCCTTAAGCAACCTGCTATTCAGTCAACCTAAATCTAAGTTATTAAAATCTAAAATATTATTAGAACAGGATTCACTAGTAAAAGTGTCACATTCAATAAGAAAAAGAGTAGCAATATTACTATCTCAAATGGATTCAGCGATTCAGCATAAGTTGATACATTGTGAATGTAATAATATTAATGAACAATTATAAGATGGATGGAAGCCACCCCTTAAAAGTGAAATAAGGTAACGTCATCATATTATAAGTTGAATAGTAAATTAAGTGAAGAAAAACATAAACTAAAGACAAAACGTAAGCCAAAGGCTGTTAGTGTAAATGTCATAAGCTAGACCACCACTAACATGCCAGTATCCACAAGTACTTTTGTCAGGCAAAATAATATTATATAGTAGTTTTTTCTCAACAGATTGTATTAGTCCAGTCAATGAATGCTCAAAGGAGGGGCATAGAATGCATGAAAGATTTGACAATTTTTCACTTCAGGATTTTGTTTAGAGTAGTTTGGAGGTAAACATAATATACTAGAAGTCCCCTATCCTGAGTGGTAAGCGTATGGTGGGAGGAGGGAGGAAGGTACCATTTTCAGGAATTCTGATTATATCTCGAAAACAGTGAACTTCAGGTTTTTCTCTACAATATCCTCACTTTCTCGTTTGTATTTTTGGTTATGAGGGATATGTGATGATTTTTGACTTCATGACATATCAAGGAGTAGTTGGGATGTAAAAACTGAGAATCCCCACTCCTGGGGATACATATAATTCAGTGGCGGCCGGCCAGGGGAAGGTCATGAAGGAGTTTTTACCAGTGAATTTATTAATTTTTTACTAATTATTTTATTGGAAATACTGGTTTAAATTGAACATTTTGTAACTTCATTTATTTGAAAACGAGTGAAAATTACATAAAAATAAATAGAAATTATGAGAAATTCATTATTTTTATAATCAGAACTGCAATGGAGCGCTCTACAATTAACTGCTGGCTATTGGTAAGCTGGCTGAGGTCTCCACAGGAGATGAACTTATTGAAGGCTGAAAAGTCCTTCACTTTATTAGGAAGTGGTTGCATGTGTGCTGACTGGTTGCCATGGCAACATAATGTTGTTGTTGGGAATGTTGATGATGTAGTGAAGGAATTCGAAATATCCTTCACCTGAACTTATCACAAACACTCGCTAGTAGCGCTGTGGTCAGAGGCAGTCCAGCCGTATGCCAGTTACCTAGTGAAGCAGTAGGATTCAGTAATAACATAACCTAACTAATCATTTCACATATTATTATTAATTGTTCAATTTCAATTCTAATATTGGAGTATTGAATAAGCTATTGAAAAGCATTCAGTGCGTCTTCAAAGTAATAAGCTATTATGCTACATTTTGATACAAATTAACTTTTTTGGTTACAGTTCTGTTTGTAGTCCAGTAAATAATCAATAATTGTTTTAGCTTTGTGTTTGAAACAAATTGAGTTTGGAATGGTTCATCAAGGCATATGTATAACAAATCATTCCAACTATAATTTATGAAAGTATTTTGACACATTAAATTTGTTATTAATTCAAGTTTTGTGAGTTTGTCCATGTAGGTTGAGTTGGGTTGGCTTGGGATTGGGTACTTTTATTCAAAGAACTTGCACAGAGCACAGTTAGTTATTATTATTTGATTAGTATCAATGTATATTCCCAATGACTTAAAAATCCGGCTTGTTCAAGGCTTCATATAGCTAACTTCAATGAAAATGTTTGTTTGAACCAAATAGTTATGAAAATTTTAGTTCAAGCTGTCTTTTTCCTCAGCAAGCAAGAGCTGGCTTTCATGGACAGAATGAAGCTATTTCTTCCTTGAATTGTGGCAATTTCGAATAACTTTTCAATTCCTTCATAGAAATAAGCTCAGAAGAAATAGGACACATTATGGAAAAGTCAGACCTATTTTCACAGGCGAATCTAAAACTATACAAAACGAAGTTATTGAATGTATTTCAAATTATATCAGAGAGATTTGAAATCTGAGACTGTTCATTTTTTAATGATATGACTGATATCACTCAAAGCACATAGTGCTCAATAATTGTTAGGAATTTTACAACAAAAGGTAAATTAGTTGAAAGATATTATTTACTTTTCTATAATGTTAGTTGTGACAGAATTTGTCATCTAAAACTCATTACCGTTGCAGGTCTAAGACCCATGTGGGCTTCAACATATCAAAAAAATTATTTGATCTAGACCCCAAGAAGTCTTATAATTCTGATAATTATTCGAATAGCCTCATTATTATTATTGCTATTATTATTAGCAGTCTCAATTAAATATAAATTTTGACAATCCGTTCTGATTTGTTCAATGAAATTTTTGAGGCATGGTATTCTTGTCATAGAATGACAAAATTGTCAATATTGAGATTGTACTTTTACTTTTAATGGGCTGTTTTGAAAAGGATATCAAAATCCTCTACCTATATAATGCTTTAACATAATATATTACAGATATTTACCGCCCCCCCCTCTAATATTACAGATATTTACCGCCCCCACCCTCTAATATTACAGATATTTACCATCCTATCATGTCTTGAGCGAATAATCAGCTTCATGATAGCCATGATCCATGCTAGGTATCTGTTTAATCAGATAATATAAGTCACGAGTGCTTGCGCCCTAATTAGTTAGGTTTGTCCTCCACAATAATTTTGGAGTGCGAGCCGCCACTGATATAATTGAAGACAATTTGACGTTCAACAGCTTTTGTATACCAGTTTTTGTGTAAGACGACCATGAGGAACACTATGAGCAAATATCAAACAAAAAAGATGAGGTGAAGAGGATGCATGCTTGCTAACAACTGTTCCTCGCATTAAACATCTTGTTTGAACCACAATTTAGTTTCTGGACTAAACTTACACTACTGCCTAATGAATAATTTTGGCAGATGCTTGGAAACTTTTTTCAATAAAATATAAGTAATACTAACCTTCTAAAGGTAATTTTGTAGTAATCATAAATAACAGATTTGTTTTTGGCTGAAAATAACCGATTTCAAGTTTTTTAGCAAAATGTCTCAAGAATGAGTTAAGCCTCATATTATTTAATATGAACATATTTCTGGAATTATGATAACGAATAATAATGTACGGTAATGCATATTTTGGAATAAAGAGCACTATTCAAAAGGGCGTATTGGTTGCCGGATGTGAGTGAACCTTTTGTAGAAGTTCCCATGAAGTAGAAAAGGAGATCAACAAAGACAGCCATAGTTTTTCCAGTTGAAAGGCTAATAGACATGGGAGATCAAGCTGTAGTAGTCTTTTTCGATCTATCGAAGTATTTGATTGTGTTAATCATAGAACTTTATTGGAAATACTGCAAAATGTAGGTGTAAATACGGTTGTACCGAAATGTTTTGAATCATGGCTTGTTGGCGGAAAACAATGGGTAGGATTTTCTACAGTAGTTGGGAATAGTACGGTAGAAAATAAATCTGATAAATTGGAGGCCCAAGCTGGAGTACCTCATGGTTTAATACTAGGTCATTTTAGTTTTTTGTTATATTTCAACCAATTATCTAAGGAATCAATTAGTGGCAGAGCTTTCTTATTTGCAGACAATACATTACTCATTTTCAGCATTTCTGTTCTAGATCATTTAAAAATAAATGCCCATACAGGTGTGTAGTCCGTAAAATTTCAAATCAGTTGAAATTAGCAAGAAATAATTTAGTAAATTAAGAAAATTTTAAAACAAAAAAGAAACTGAGTACAATTAAATGCTACTCAGAAATTAAATACTCACATACTAAAAAATTTAAAATAAAGCATTCACTTTAAGCTTTCTTTGTAAACTCATAAAATATTTGGTGCTAACTTCAAAACGTTTCTTGTATTAAGTGTAAGAATGGCCTCAATGGCCAAGACGTCGCCATTTTGTGTAATTCATCTCTCAGATCCAAGCTGTAATCCTTTATAAATATTGCATAAATAATTTTTTTTATTTCTAATGTTATTTAACCATTAAGTTGACTTTTCTAAAATCATTGTACGTCACTATGTTGCATTTCTGCATTTATTGTTAATTTGTTCATATAAATAAATAAATAGATAAATAAATAACTATTGGATCTGAGAGTTGCTAATCTTAATAATACTGTAATCAACCATTATCATCGTAAACTTTCGCAAATAAAGTCGTCTGAATGCTGAATCACTCACTCACTCTCTCTCTCTCTCTCTCTCTCTCTCTCTCTCTCTCTATTACTACTACTACGCATTATTGAGGGTCGAAGCTGCAGTCCGAAAATGCAGTCTGTGTGGTGTGATACGACAGCTCTTTCATAGAGAAAATTAGCGAATGAAGAACTGTAGCTCAGTAGAGCTCAGAAGAACTGTAGCACAAAACGTTTTATCAGATTGAAAAAGCTCTGAATTAGTGAGAATATTGATTCTTGCCGGAAATTGGATTTCACATAAGTTAAATCAGACAATAAAATTCGTCATTAACGATAAAAATGTTTTTATTACACAAGATAAAAATTCGATACATTCAACAGTAATTTAAATTACATATAACGAGCACATTGCAAAACAGTATTTTAAAGATTCATTGTATAAAATATCAGAATCTGTAAGTTCCAAGTAACATAGATATAACAGATAACATTTGAATACTGTTTAAAAGTTATTGGCAGTGCGCATAAATGATAGAAAAAATTAGCTGAATGAGGTTGATATAGCTACCAGAGAATTATGAGAAAAAATACTATTGCTAACACTAAACAAAGTTATGAAGTGAAGCTCAAGTTTACTATATTGAAGGATTCGTATCGATAGAATCGACATTCAACAAACTATGAGTGCATGGAGCTGAACAAAAACTTACTTCAAGTTTTAATAAATAATGGAAAGGTAAACCGGAAACCAGAAAGAAACCTACAATAACAACGTACAATTTTTAGGATTAAAAGCTTGTGAAAAGCGAATATTTTCATTAAGACAGCCAAGGACATAAAAAATATTATAAATTCAGGCAGGAATTGCGCAATTTTTATGTTGTAGTGAAATAGTTCATTAATAGCAGTATAAACTTCATAAAAACATAATATCAATACAATGACCTGTTTCATATTAGAGAAGTAATTTTCGGAAGATTATTGATTGTACACTTTTAGGAGAATTAGCATTCTGCAACAACAGAATGTGATCCCTACCAAAGGATAGAAATCATGTCTTTGTTACGTCACTATAGTAAAGTAAATTCGTATGGCTTTTCGTGGTGGGGAGACCCTTACGGGTAGTTCCACCTCGCCGTTTTTTAACGACTGCTTTTTTTTAATCTGCAACCGGGACCGACGGCTTAATGTGTCCTCCGAAACACGGGCGTCACTATAGTGAATTGAATTAACGAACTGAGATTCGGTTATTGTCTGATTATTAGTAGGGACCTGTTTCCTAACAAACTACAAAATCTTATGAAAGTATTTTTGTAATTAACTAACAATATAACTATCAATATTAGTTGGTAGCTTGTTAAGAAGCAGGCCCTAAATATGGAGGATTCGACGATGAATTATATAAGAAATATTTTATAATGTAATTTAAATGTAAAACATAATGATATGACTAAATATTATTGGCACAGTTCGTTAGAAATTTTAAATGACTAGATTTGAATTATAAATTTAGCCGATCAGGGTCGGGTGGTAGTACAATTTGTTCTGAGGTAGGAGGATTGGGTGGAATGTTGTTCGCTTTCATGAAACCAACCAGCTGAGTTGGTATCTCAGCTAGAACTTCTTTGGCAAGCATTTTTCTGGCCGTATGTGGACTTCCACAGGAGATGAACTTATTGAAGGGTACAAACTGAACTATGTCTCTTGAAGCTTTCATGCCTTGCTGAGAGCACAACGCCACTTTATCCGCGTCCAGCAACTCCATTGCGCTGAAATCAGCATCACCGACGCCGACAATAACAATTGACAGGGGAAGAGTTGATGCTGCAACTATAGCCTAAAAATAAATTTCTAACATAAGTACAATTGAAGCCGAAACATGAGAAAAATGCAGTAGCAGTTCGTTCATAATATTTCAGTACAATATAGTATCATAAAATGAATTAAACATGCTGACACAACCACATAATACTTGAACATTACAAAATAGGACTGGCACACCATCGCAGTGTTACCAAATTGACGGGTCGGCGGTTACTGAGGCAGAGCTGGCGATCGAAGATACTTGGCAACATTGTACTTGAAGAGTTGAAGTAGATTGGTTTAACTTGCCCATTCACTCGACTCAGTCCCGACCGGTTCCAGTACTATTTCGTAATAAATTGAAGTATAATATAATGATGTTGAAGATCCATCTTGTTTCCACTAATATGTAATATAAACTTGAAAAAAACACTTTTAAATGGAAACTAACTCACGTTATGGCGTGACGGCCGTTTCGCTCTGTTGTCTAGAGCATCGTCAGACGACCCACAGTACACTGACTTAAGGTATGAGTTTGAGGGTTATGTATGTTGGAATGGTGATGGGGTGGGGGAATGAGTAGGTGGGAGGTTTGAAATTGGGATTATTTTGTCAAATAGAGTATGTGAGAAGAAGTTAAGTTGATCATTTAAAATGTTGTCAGGTTGCTGCTTTGCATGTTTGTAAATTTCATATTGTTCTAAAACATTGAGTTTCTGGCTTTTGTGAGTGAAGTGTAGTGTGTCTAAATTAGTGTCAATGTCTGTATAACTGTGGCCTGTTGAAATGATGTGTTCAGCAAAAGTGGAATGTGTGTTTGGGTGTGAGATGGCTCTTGTGTGTTCTTTGAATCTAGTGGTGAATGTCCTGCCAGTTTGTCCTATGTAGAACTTGTTGCAGTCATCACATTTCAATTTGTAAATTCCAGATCTGTTGTACTTGTTTTGAGATGTTGTCTGAGAATGCAGGTGTTTTTTGAGTGAATTAGTTGTTCTGTAAGCTATTTTATATTTGAGTTTCCTGAATGAAGCTGCTATTTTATGAGTTTTGTTGTTGAGGTAAGTAAGTGTGATGAATGTATGGGGGTTGTCATTCTGTTTGTTGCTGGTGTGAGTGATTGGTTTTGTTGATATTCTGTGCAGTAGTTTGTCTATTAGTGTGTGTTTGTAACCATTCTGTTGTGCTATGTATTTTATAGTATTCAATTCTATATTGTAATCTTCTTGTGACATAGGAATGTTTGTTAGTCGGTGGAGCATGTGATTGAAAGCGGCATGTTTATGTTGGGTTGGGTGATTTGATGTGTTATGTATTACTGTATCAGTTGTTGTGGGTTTCCTGTAAATTCTAAATGTTTTGAATGCATGTTCCTGCTTTGTTATAGTGATGTCCAAGAAGTTGATAATGTTATTGTGTTCAAGTTCTAAGGTGAATTTTAAATTGGGATGGATTTTATTGAGATTGGTGTGGAATATTTCAGTTTGTCTTTTATTGCCTTTGTATAGAATTAGAATGTCATCAACATATCGGTGCCAGCTGATGATTTTGTCTGTATTATGTAGGATATGTTTTTGTTCTATATTGTGGACAAAGATTTCAGCTAGGATGCAAGAAATTGGGGAACCCATAGGAAGGCCATGAGGTTGTGAATAGAATTTATTATTGTATGTGAAGTAATTTTGTGAGGTAACTAGTGTTGTGAGGTCTAAAATTTCTTGGAGCTGTTCAGGTGGTGTGTTGTTTTGGATGAGCATTTGTTTAAGGTGAAGAAGTGTTTCTTGTATGGGTACATTGGTGTACAGATTTGTAATGTCAAGAGAAGATAGTGTGGAATTGTGTGGTATATGGATTTTTTGTAGTTTGTCTATCAGGTCTATGTTATTTTTTACTGCTGTGTGCTGATGGAATGTTATGTTCTGTCTTATTGTTTTATCTAGGAGTTTTGCTAATTCGTGTGCAGGTGCATGTGTGTGATTTATGAGAGGTCTGATGGGAATATCTGCTTTGTGAATTTTTGGTAAGGCATTTAGTTTTGGTGCTGATGGATTTATGTGCTTGAGGTGCTTTTTGTGGCTGTGAGGAATGATGTGTTGAGTACGATTGATGGCATCTTTTATTTGTGTTTGGTACTTGGGAGTGGGATCATTCTTTAGTTCCATGATTTTATTTTTAGTAATGAATTGTTGAACCTTTGTGTCTATTTCTGTTTTATTTATAATGACTGTGATGTTGCCTTTGTCAGCTGTGGTTATGATCAGGTTATGTTCTTTCTGTTTTTTCCTAATATTTTTCATGGTTATAAAATCTGGGTTGGTTTTGGATTGGACTTTGAAAGTGTTTTTATTGCGTGATATGTCCTGCCTCAGGTATTCATGTACATGGATATTTGTATTTTGTATAGCAGTTTCTGTGTCTATTATAGTTTCAGTCAATTGTTTTTGTGAGAGGTCATGTTGTGTGTTAATATTGTGTTTTAGTCCCTTATCAAGTAGTTCAATTTCAGATCTATTGAATTCGATTTGTGTGGTATTCATTGTTCTTTTATGAAATTTCTGTTCTGTGGTGATTAATGGGGTCTGTGCATTTTGAAGTTGTGCGATTTTTTTGGTTATGTTTGGTTTTTAATTTTTTGCTCATGAGATTGACTATGCTATTTGTATATGTGATTATTTCTTGTAGTTCAGTGTAGTGAAGAATAGAGCTGAGTTTTAAATGTAAATAATATGCTTTCTTGTTGAGTTCATTCTTTTGTCTGTGTAGATGCTGTGTAGATGCTCATCAAAAACAGCATACAGCATCTACACAGACAAAAGAATGAACTCAACAAGAAAGCATATTATTTACATTTAAAACTCAGCTCTATTCTTCACTACACTGAACTACAAGAAATAATCACATATACAAATAGCATAGTCAATCTCATGAGCAAAAAATTAAAAACCAAACATAACCAAAAAATTGCACAACTTCAAAATGCACAGACCCCATTAATCACCACAGAACAGAAATTTCATAAAAGAACAATGAATACCACACAAATCGAATTCAATAGATCTGAAATTGAACTACTTGATAAGGGACTAAAACACAATATTAACACACAACATGACCTCTCACAAAAACAATTGACTGAAACTATAATAGACACAGAAACTGCTATACAAAATACAAATATCCATGTACATGAATACCTGAGGCAGGACATATCACGCAATAAAAACACTTTCAAAGTCCAATCCAAAACCAACCCAGATTTTATAACCATGAAAAATATTAGGAAAAAACAGAAAGAACATAACCTGATCATAACCACAGCTGACAAAGGCAACATCACAGTCATTATAAATAAAACAGAAATAGACACAAAGGTTCAACAATTCATTACTAAAAATAAAATCATGGAACTAAAGAATGATCCCACTCCCAAGTACCAAACACAAATAAAAGATGCCATCAATCGTACTCAACACATCATTCCTCACAGCCACAAAAAGCACCTCAAGCACATAAATCCATCAGCACCAAAACTAAATGCCTTACCAAAAATTCACAAAGCAGATATTCCCATCAGACCTCTCATAAATCACACACATGCACCTGCACACAAATTAGCAAAACTCCTAGATAAAACAATAAGACAGAACATAACATTCCATCAGCACACAGCAGTAAAAAATAACATAGACCTGATAGACAAACTACAAAAAATCCATATACCACACAATTCCACACTATCTTCTCTTGACATTACAAATCTGTACACCAATGTACCCATACAAGAAACACTTCTTCACCTTAAACAAATGCTCATCCAAAACAACACACCACCTGAACAGCTCCAAGAAATTTTAGACCTCACAACACTAGTTACCTCACAAAATTACTTCACATACAATAATAAATTCTATTCACAACCTCATGGCCTTCCTATGGGTTCCCCAATTTCTTGCATCCTAGCTGAAATCTTTGTCCACAATATAGAACAAAAACATATCCTACATAATACAGACAAAATCATCAGCTGGCACCGATATGTTGATGACATTCTAATTCTATACAAAGGCAATAAAAGACAAACTGAAATATTCCACACCAATCTCAATAAAATCCATCCCAATTTAAAATTCACCTTAGAACTTGAACACAATAACATTATCAACTTCTTGGACATCACTATAACAAAGCAGGAACATGCATTCAAAACATTTAGAATTTACAGGAAACCCACAACAACTGATACAGTAATACATAACACATCAAATCACCCAACCCAACATAAACATGCCGCTTTCAATCACATGCTCCACCGACTAACAAACATTCCTATGTCACAAGAAGATTACAATATAGAATTGAATACTATAAAATACATAGCACAACAGAATGGTTACAAACACACACTAATAGACAAACTACTGCACAGAATATCAACAAAACCAATCACTCACACCAGCAACAAACAGAATGACAACCCCCATACATTCATCACACTTACTTACCTCAACAACAAAACTCATAAAATAGCAGCTTCATTCAGGAAACTCAAATATAAAATAGCTTACAGAACAACTAATTCACTCAAAAAACACCTGCATTCTCAGACAACATCTCAAAACAAGTACAACAGATCTGGAATTTACAAATTGAAATGTGATGACTGCAACAAGTTCTACATAGGACAAACTGGCAGGACATTCACCACTAGATTCAAAGAACACACAAGAGCCATCTCACACCCAAACACACATTCCACTTTTGCTGAACACATCATTTCAACAGGCCACAGTTATACAGACATTGACACTAATTTAGACACACTACACTTCACTCACAAAAGCCAGAAACTCAATGTTTTAGAACAATATGAAATTTACAAACATGCAAAGCAGCAACCTGACAACATTTTAAATGATCAACTTAACTTCTTCTCACATACTCTATTTGACAAAATAATCCCAATTTCAAACCTCCCACCTACTCATTCCCCCACCCCATCACCATTCCAACATACATAACCCTCAAACTCATACCTTAAGTCAGTGTACTGTGGGTCGTCTGACGATGCTCTAGACAACAGAGCGAAACGGCCGTCACGCCATAACGTGAGTTAGTTTCCATTTAAAAGTGTTTTTTTCAAGTTTATATTATAATATAATGATACTTGTATAATTTACATTGGATATAAATTTTTCATCTCATATGATAGCAGTACTTCTTTTAGTAGAACTTAAAATCTTTGACAAATCCAGATACCCCTTCTATAGGAGGTCAGTGGACGCTGCCATATCTATCTATCTATAATCTCAAATACAGTAGAACGGTATATAAGTACAGTGTATAAGTATTCAGTGTATTCAGAATAGTTACGGGTTCTAATGTCTAAAATAAGGCTGGCAACACTAAAGTTCACACTTGCACTTTATTTACACAAATTAGTCTATTTACACACACTAATTGTAGGTTCAATTAATAAATAAAAACAGATCAACAAATGACAAGCTAATAATTATTTTTTAGTAATTATTTACAAGAATTAATGAATAATTAATTACAGGCTGATTAATAACAAAAGAAACTAAAGTCCAATGTCTGACCATAAAAACAATAGAATGATGTAAATAGAACAAGTGCGTGAATAACTGGTTGTTTGTTTTTGTAACAGTATTCAGTATATTTAAATATAATATATGATACTTTAGTATAATCTCAAACACAGATTGGTTAAATTTGATATTATAAAAATCCAATTGAAATGATATTGAAAATGTATAATTAATTACGAAACGAGTTTTTGGAAGATTAAAAAAAGTAAATAATTTGCTCAATATTTATTGAAAATCTTTTTTTTTCAGAAAATGCAGAAACGCAATCATTTTTTTTTCAGAAAATGCAAGAAAAGAGCATGAGGAAATACAAGAGCAAAATAAGTTGTTTAATGTTTAAGGGCATAGGCCTAATATAAAAATATAGTATTGGAATAAATTATTCAAATCGAAAATTTTTAATGAGAATATGAGCTACTGTTTCAGGATTAGAAGAGATGTGTTTGATAATTGAACACATGCTCGTATATATATATATAAAGAATATAAGAATATTATGTAGAGTATCTCTTTTACTAATTTTTTTTTTTTTTTTTTTTTTTTTTTTTTTTTGAGGATGAAGCCCACATAGGTCTGAGACCTGTGCGTGGGTAATGAGTTGGATGATGGTGATTTATGAGTTGGACCTACAGTTTTAGGTGGGTTCCGAACCACCGGGAAGTGATTTTCAGCAGAGAACAGTGTCTTTTTTGCAGGCCAATCTATCGGTCACCGTTACAAACAGGACCTACGAGAACGCAGCTTATCTATCTGATTGAACAGATACCTGCTACGGCTCGCGGCTATCACTTCCCAAATTACGGCTATTACATCACCCATTACACTCTGATAATGAAAATGGCATTATTTTACATTCAGTACTCCTATTCTCTCTGCTGACTCAGTAAAGGATGTGAAACTGGCAATAAGGTAGTAGGTCAAGGCTGATGCAACATTGTAAACCTACGATATGTGTAATAAAATCAATTTTGAAAGAATCATCAATCCAATTCAATTTTCACATCATACTGTCAAAATGTCAAGCCTATTCAACTGTTTGTGGCCTTGGGAGATTAAGGAAAGTTAATATTCTGTTTGATATCAATTATCAAACAAAATATTAAAAATGGCAAATGATATTGAATTTGTAGTAGAACGCAATAAATTTGTCTCTGCAATAAATTTTATTAAAGACGAAGCGTTTCAGTAGGAAATTCGGATGTGTCAAACATTACAAGCAGATATATCATCAAGTTTGATCAAATTTAGTAGTGCCATAGATTATTTTTGATAGAATAAATGAGCTTACATTGGTGGTTTCGTTCATGTCGGTGATGACTCCATCAGTAAGGATGAGAAGAATGAAGTACCTGCTACCATCTTGATATGCTTGAGCGAACTGAGTCACGTGTCTGATGACAGGTGCAAAGTTTGTCGGTCCAAACAATTGAATTTGCCTCAAACAAGTACGATAAGCCTCTAAAACTCCTGAAATCAGCAAATTATCTATTTTAAGACAAACAAATTCTGTTCTTTGTTGTTTATAAACAGACACATGAATTTTCAACGTATAATTGTGTGTATTTTTTATGTGTTTAATTAGAATGTTGACGGAGAGAATGAAAGAGGCGCTACTTGAGAATTCTAATTAAAAATCTTTATTGTCAAGAACATATTTATAATGTTACAACGTCAAGTGACGGGTCAAAATAATTTTATAACATAAAATGTCAAAATAACTTACAATTATTCACATTTTCAGTGATGTCCTATACGTGTAATCATCAGAGTATAAAATCTATATTGAAAAAATCGTTTATTGAGTAGACACATTTTTCTATTAGGAGATTTTTATAGTATTTTTGAATGACATATTATGTAGTTTTTCGGACCATTATTATTATATTATCAAAACGTTACGCTGATGGCTCTGCGCATGCCGACATGAGAAAAATGAGCTATGTGAACATGAACCGCATTGTCATGATATCGTGAAGTTGAGTAAAAACTCTCCAATGTTTACTGAATAATACTCGGCTGATTGTTCCAAAGTTGATGGTTCCAAGATTAATTCGATAATTCAATGTTGAGCAAACAAAAAAGGAGAAGTTTTCTACAGTTATCTGTTTCAATAATATCCTTTATTGAGCTCATCATTATATACTATTGTGGTTTAAACGGAGATTAACAAAATAGATTTTTCCTACAGTGACCCGAAAAAGTGCCTACTTTTGAACGCAAAATAGTCTATTCCTGTACTAGTGCGCGAAAGTACCTTTTGTTACACTTGATAGAAAGTAGCTACTTTCCATAAATTTGTCACGTATGGAAAGTGCCTCTTTTCCGTACTAGATCGGAAAAATCAGCTGACAAATAGGGCCTTATAGCCGTACAAGAAAGGAAAAAACATATGGTGCGGCAAAAAATTTCCGTTGACTCACATACATATAGTCAACTCATTACATTACTCATTACCTATTACTCAATACCTGTCTCAAATATTATCCAGCTGATTGCACTAGGCTATCATTATTTTGGTTTAAATCTGGGAATTCACCCATCAAATTCTGAATCTAAATAAAGCAGCTGATTCACTTGTCTTGAAGAAACAAACGACCAACGATCGTTTGGCATCCGGTACCTTCGGACTCCCCTAGGGGAGTCCGGTCCCACTAGGCGTCAAATCTGCAAGAAAGTAGAAACCAATCTGTCAAAACAAAACAATTCAAAAAAAACTTGTCTTGAATACTTTTGAATGTCTCGCATATTATCCAGCTAATTGTATCATGCCTTTCTATCAAGTGTAACAAAAATATCGTACATTACACGGCTGTAAACGTTTGCCGGTTCTCGTATATTCACGTTTCTGCACTCGGCTGCACCTCTTGCATAAACTATCATATGCTCGACCGGCAAAACGTTGCTTTCCAGCCTAGTAACGTAATATACTATTCCGCACACCAGATTTGCAACCTAACAACACAAAATAGTGAGTAGTAATACGCAGGTTCCCTATTCTGCATTCAAAAATAGGTTGGCTACTCTGCTTCAACAATGAAATATAGTCACCAGTAGTTGTTAAAATCGATTTGATTCGAAGATAGGTTATGTTTTTTTTTTGAGGATGAGGTCCACATAGGTCTGAGACCTGTGCGTGGGTAATGAGTTGGATGATGGTGATTTATGAGTTGGACCTACAGTTTTAGGTGGGTTCCGAACCACCGGGAAGTGATTTTCAGCAGAGAACAGTGTCTTTTTTGCTGGCCAATCTAATCGGTCACCGTTACGAACAGGACCTACGAGAACGCAGCTTATCTATCTGATTGAACAGATACCTGCTACGGCTCGCGCCTATCACTTCCCTGTTGAATATGTGAGGAATATGTATGTATGTCCTGTTTTGTTCTGTTTAAATTACTTTATACATTACTGTAGGAAAAATTGAATGTGTAATTCGAGCGCAAAGTATTGTTTCTGCATTCGAGAAACATTTTTCACTCGCCTTCAGCTCGTGAAAAAAACTGTTTCTCTCAGCGTAGAAAAAACGCCACTTTGCACTCTAGTTACACAAATAGCTATTGTATAGATACGAGAGAAAAGGTACGTAGAGTTCACAACATAACACTTATAAAAAAAATTAAGTTTGGCCAAAAATACGATAACACTAATGCTGACCACTCTGTCTCAGTTCATTCTACAGCGTGTTGCATTTAGAGACAGCAAAGGCTTTGAGTTCCAGACTATCATCAGGATTATTTTTATTCTAGTTTTGCTCATATTCTCTAACATTAAAATCGAATGTAGACTTACCACTAACTCCAAAACAATATGGATTCGTAGGACTCATGTTGACAAAGAACTCATGGGAAACAGAACCATTTGGAGGTAGACGGGCTCCAAATCCTAAAACCGGGAATGCTTTATCACTATCGTAATCCTGAATGATGGAGACAACCTCGAGAATGGCTTGTTCATAGCAATTCTGTCTTACGCCGGCTGTGTAATGCAATGATACAGGATCTGAAGGATTACCATTTGAAGCTGGAAATTGTAAAAAATAATATTGGAGTAAGTTAATTGTAAGACAATAGTGATAATACTTCCACAATAAATGAGAAATGATAATTAAGAATTATTATAAAAAAATTGAGAATTTGGAAATTGAGAAACCCTTTACAAAGCTTGATAGCTAGAACGAAGCACCGAATTAAATACTTAATATATGTAATGAGGAGTGCTTAATGTTGCATTGCAGTGCTTCTTTGTTCAACTCTTATAACATATGACTTTCTTCCATGATTTACAGATTGAACTCTTGGTTTCTGAGAGAAATGCCAATATGGAACAAGATTTATCATAAATTCAAGTGTTTTAAACTTGAGAGAACCTTAGCGAAGCACTAGTTCTGCTCGTAATATTTACATACTACTTAGTAAGAAAAAGAGACATTCAAAAAATCCAATACATATAAATTACTAATATAAACTGCACCCACAGGCAAACACAATAGACCAGGAATATTTAAAGTGAAATGTAATGACTGCAACACGTTCTACATTGGGAAAACGGGCAGGACATTTACAACTAGATTTGAAGAAAATACAAGAGCCATCACACACCCAAACAGCCATTCCACATTTGCAGAACACATCATATCAACAAACCACATTTACACAGACTTCAACACTAATTTAAATATAGCACATTCCACTTTAAAAACCCCGAAAGCTAACTGTATTAGAGCAATATGAAACTTATAGAAACACAAACTACAGCCTAATTCTATATGATCAACTTCAGTTCAGCACCCACACCGTGTTTGATAACATAATTCCAGATTCAAATCTCCCACCTTCTCACATGAATAAGTGTTGGATTCGCTAGTAAAGATATTTTCAGTAATTATTTGTTTAAATATCAAGTGAAAAATTAATATGGAACTGAAAAATCAAAAAAGCTTATTAAAGATGCTATAATGATGAAAATTCCAGCTGAATGGTGGAATTTATTCCAGATTAACCAATCGAACCTGTGAAATCGATGGCTATACTGCAGTTGAGTTTTGTTCCTCCTTTAATATAATCTAAAAATGTGTAGATCGGTTCCAGTCGAAAAGAATCCAGAGTAATGTAGCCAGACTCCTTATACAGATTTCCTTTTTGAGCCTAAATGAAACAAATCAAGGGCGAGGTTGAGAACGTTTCATACACAAAACAGTTCTAACACCAAAAATGAGAAATATAGATGAATATGAATATTCTAAAATATATAGAAGTCCGACAGTCAATTGTTACGTTTTCATTATTTCGACATTTGAGGCATGCACTGTGCCCGTTAGCGTAATATGTTTCAAGGTTAGTACACTACTTGCCAGTTGCCAGTTCACTTTGTTAGACAAACATATTATGTTTTCTTTCGTTCCGTCTTGTCCTATGGTATTAGATTGTGGGGTCATGCCTCAAGTATAAAAAGTTGTTAATGCTACAGAAGAAAGTTGTCAGAATCATTAGTAACGCAGATTATCTGGACCATTGTGAGCCATTATTCAAGGTGAATTCAATTTTGACTGTAATTAATGAATTCATATACCAGTGTTTGAAAGAGATAAATTTAAGACAAATGTATTGACAGTCGGCAGCAATATTCATGATTATCCAACAAGGGCCAGAGGTGATCTTCACGTTCCTAGGGCTGCGTAAATCTCTATCCTGTTTCCAAATAGTTGGTATAAAATATTTCAACCTCCTGCCAGCTTCCTTTCGAGACCTCCCCTTACCCGTATTCCTTAAAGCCTTGGAGAATATGGCTAGTTGCAAATCCTTTTTATTCTACATACGAATTCAAAATAGAAGTATGTAGGATAGCTAGTTAATTTTATTACTAAATGAATCAGAACTATTGTATATAGTTGGTTTAATGTTTTTACATAGCCTTATGTATGTTTGTACCTTCTGGCTAAATTAACTGATTTGATTACTTTTACAATATGTCTTCCACTTTGCCTCTTGTAACGGGTTCTTTCCTCTTGCAACTGGTCCATTCCCTCGCAACATTTGCGTCTGCAATGAAGTAGGATCTACTTCATAATACAATAGATGATAAAGGATTGTAATAGGTAGGAAAAGAATGACGTTATCTACTTTATTGTCACTTAATGGTGGTTCGGAGCACACCCAAAACTGTAGGTCCAACATTCATAGGATCATTGTTTCATCATTTAAATCATTACACACGCACAAATCCAAGACTCAAAGGGGCTTAATCAGCAAGAAAAAAAAGGATCTGGACAAAATAAGTAAGATCTGAAGACCTAAGACAGACCTGAGACCAAACGTTAGACTGGTGGAGACAAATTTGGTTGAAAGTGGGACATACGGCAGGTGCGTGTCCCTGGCCCTAATTCCCGCGTGCCTCATACAAAAATTGTGAAAGAAGAAGGGGCAAGTTTGAGAGAGAACTGTCAGACTTTGATTCACTGTAATTCTATTACTGACATACATCAGAATACTAGCAGTATGAATTTATAAAGATGATAACCGAAGGATAAAATATAGGAATGAGTCAAAAAACAGAAATTTAATTTCATCTCTCAGGTTCGAAAATTGGAGAAATTTATACCAAAATGAGGCAATAACTTCAGCGGGAGATATGGGCCTACAAATTTTTCAATATGCTATTTTTTCGTTATTCATATATAAGTGCACAAAACATAACGTTATCATAAAGTCTAGTGGCGTTTATATGAATAAATTAATCCACCCACCTGACGTTGAGGATTAACACATTTATAGCAATTTGAAGGCCCTCTGTTCAATTTTAGGGTTTTCAGATTAGTGTGGAACTCCCCAATGAAGCTATGATTGCCACTCCAATTCCAGTCGTAGCACTGTACTTTCAGATCTCTGTCATCGTCTCCATTGCAAAGTGAATGCACTGTCACTGTAAATTCAGCCCATTTCGGATTCAATGTCCACTTCTTCACCTGCAATGTCAATCAACAACCAATCAAAGATGGCTTCAAAATCATATTTTCAGTTTTTTAAACGGAAGTAGAAAATATTAAATAGATTTCATCCTACCATACAATAATAAGTTCTGACCAGAAATGCCTCACAGGAATTAAACCAAGGAAACAATAGCTACAAATAACCCCTCCACAAATAATGTAATGCTCTCAATAAGAAAATATACTAAAAAGTTATTTTTTATAAAACCAGAAAATAATCTCTCTTCTGTACTCAGAATTTTGAATTAGGATTAACAGTTGCTATATGATAGCAATAAAAAGTATAAAAACTTTTATTCAAATTATTGTAGAAGACGATCTATGAATGAATTTGATTATATAAGTTATATTTAATTTCTGATGTAGAAATTTGAGCAAGGGACATTCTAATTGAGATCTCGGGACATTCTAATTGAGATCTCATGTTTTTACAGGCATTGCTAAAACAAATTCGTGAACAGTTCATCATCAATAGTACGCTAATATGTAGCTTGCAACCGTATGACATGCCCGTTTAAGATCTTGAATTTCAAATATGAAGGTTTCAACAGTATTCTCGGCATTTAAAACATACTTTGAATGAAATTTCTTTCAAAGCTATTTTTCCATAATCTATGATAATTTTCAACATTAATTTTCAAGCACTCGAGTATAAAAGAATCCAAAAAGAAAGGTTATTTTAATTAGGGTTTCAGTTGTCTGGAATAAGCGCCATAATATTTTATCATAAGACATTTTTTTCCATAACCTGACACTTATATTAGTTTCAGTTTTGATTTAATATTTCAACTAACTGATAAGAACATACAGTAGTAGATAAAGAATATATATATATATATAATGAAATATTAACAATTTTTTTGGAATAACATTTTTTATAACACTAAATTTATGACATTAAAATATCAAGGACTACCGTATTATTAATCTTGATTGTATTATAATTTGTTTTCATTGCACATATGATTACTGGTATATACTTTCAATCAATAAGAAAATTTACAATATTTTTTGGACATAATGTATTAACTAACTCATGTAACGATCTTGAAATTATGAATGAAGTTAAAAATGTTGAACGAAACACAAAACCTCCAGTTTAGTAACAAGAAAAACCTCGGTCTAGACCGTGTATATCATAGTAAATTATTAGTGAAATGATAGAGAAATAATAATCGTTATAGAATGAATTAACTATTTAGAGAAAATAACTTTCAAGAGCATTTTAATAAAGGAAATACAAGTCGTAAGTAATAGACAAATCTTCAATGCATGCAATAAAACACAGAAAATAGGCAATGAAATTGTTTCATTAATTATATCTGCCATTATACAGTACTACACTGCCGGTTCAATATTTTAACAACATTGTAATGCGGAAAAAATACAACTAATTGTGCAAATGAATGCTACAGGAATCCTACGAGATTAATATTCTAGAAGAGTATAGGATTGCAAAATATATTTATAAGTGGAAAGAATAATATTCTTCGAGACAAATTCAATTAATGAAAGATTTCTGTAAGTGTTGATAAACAGTATTATGATAGATTTTAGCATGACTTCCACTTTGGCAGTTCTTGAAACAAATTTTTGTTTCTTCTTCTTCTTTTCAATAGATCTCATGCTTCTATATTTCTCTGTTTATTTCAATTCGACGATTTAAAATAATTTAAAAAAAGATTTCAACACAATCAAAAATGAAAACGTCAGCGCTTGCACTGTGAAAATAAAGTGGATGATATTGGGCTAAACAGCACATTTCAAATTTTATTGTACTCGAAATGAAGTAGTTGTCCAATGTTTCGATTTTCACTAGCCAAAACTAACCTGGAGCCTACAGTGGAAATCTGTTTTACATCATGATTATTTTTATATTCGACCCCCAAATTCCAAAATCAATGGCGATCTGATTTGGACTATGAGGAAGCTATATATCAAGTTTCACGAGACTAGAATCTTCCTTTCAAGAGCAAGAGCACAGGCGGACGCGGACGGATGGCACAATTTTGATAGGGCCTGTCAGGTCCTCAATATCCTCTAGATTATCCTCCAGATCCTCTGGATGCCCCGGGGCAGGAAGTGAATTCGTGGCCATTTTTCTAACGACCTTTTCTTTGACGTGTTTGCTTGGAGGCCCAAGGGGGAAAAGGGCGGGCTCCTTTATTCCAAGTGTATCACTTTTATACATGCTTAAGCGATGGTTGAGGGGGAGGCGGGGAACCTGGCTGCCCTAGGGGGAAACTGGCTGCCCTAGGGGGAACCTGGCTGCCCTAGCCTGGCTACGGCCCTGAGCGGAAGATGAATACAGTAGAGTCCCGGTTATCCTAGCCGCGATTAAACGAGTTTCGGTTTAACTGAGCCACTGGCGTGCAACCGAGGTGCAGCATAACGCGGCGAATTCTGGGTTTCGTTAACCTATACAACAAATCACTAATTACAGTGATTTTCTAATCATCGATATATTAAAATAATGTGAATAGAAGCATGTTTAAGATTGTCTCATACACAGTGCAGTGCTAAAAATATGTAAATAGAATTATTTTTGAGATTGTCTTACACGCGCTTACACGAAGCGCATTTCTGCTTTGCCCCCTGTGGCGACAAATTGTCTTATCACATCTTTTGCCATGTTTTTATCCATTTCGTGATAAGTAAAGATCGTGATTTCATAAATTTTGATAGTCCGAGTTACCGTCTATCAGTCCACATCAAATCACTTGCTTAATCGAAGCTCTACTGTACTTTCTCTACCCACCCTCAAATAATCAAACTCATCATTTTCCAATGTAGAAAAATAATAAAATAAGGTTAGGAGGCCTGGAAAGCCGATAAGGATATATAGAAAACCAATCGAAGCAAATTAATCCCAGATAAAGCAAGGAAGATTAAATTATTTAGGTTGTGCTAAATATGTAAAATGATACTATAATACAGGACCTCGAAAAGGTTAAATCCTCTTTAAAGTCAGAAAGTTGAGTTCATTCTACACATAGAAATGCGTATTGGTGTAACAATAATTGACATAATTTCTAGTGTTTTGAACAGTAACATTACACAGAATGTTATTTGTATACTGCCTTCTTGACTCAGAGATAAATTCATTGTGATTCTACAATAATCTGAAATGCAGTTTGAAGGATTAATCAGACTCAAGAGGAATAACTCTAAATTGCTATTTGTTTTTATTCGTGGCTATTTTGAATTACTTGATGATAATAAAAAAAATAATAATAATAATTGGGTAGAGTCTTGGAAGAACAACTCACAATAAGATGAATAATACTGGGGAAAATATCCAATCTGGTTATAATTTTCCATTCCTGACAAACATCGAATATCTTGTGTAAATATCTTCACAAGATATTATTTTGACAGTATTGATCAGATTGATCAGTAGAATTGTAATTCAAGAAATAATCATTGAATTTTACGTCGGTAAATTTCTACTCTTAGCTAAAAATAAGCGAATATTTCAACTTAAAACTACAAAAATCAACAACTAGAAATGAAATTTGAATACAGGCAGTGGAAATCTATCAAAATTTTGAAAAGGATAGCTGAAAAAGAAGGCATTAATGCAGCACTTACCAAATCACTTTTGAGTGAGCTGTGACACAAAGAGTACGGTACTTAAGTTAAAGCTTTAGAACAGTAATGGCAGTAATTGAGATCGATCTGATTTTATAAGTACGTAGGACATGCCACACATAGTCAAACCATAGTCAATCAATAGCTTTCCAGCCAGCCGCAGTCTATCACGATAATCTATACAGCATCTTTTTAGTCCATGCATTTGAAGCGTATAGAAGGAAAAAACCTCGGAAAGATAGCCAACTCCCTGAAATTTATCTGAGACATTCCTTGAAGCATTCTTTAAAAGGGGCTGAGAGTCAAGGACTTCATCGTGTGCGCTAAGCAATTTATTCATGGTCAAAGGTCACCAAATCAGTTTTTGGCAAATAACTTGTTTTCCGTACATCGGACATCATTGGAACCTCATATATATATATATATATATATATATATATATATATATATATATATATAATACACATATAATTGGAAGATAAATAGATTCTCTACAAGTTTGGTCATTTGAATTTTTATCGTATGATTAACCGTTCTCGAGATATAGCGCAATGAAGGGGAGGCGCGCGTTCCACTATGCTAAGATCAGTGACGGATCCAGACTGACTTTCCGGGTGGACTGGGTATTTCATACCCCCCAGCAAGAGGGGGGTCCGTTAGAACTCTCCCTGAAATTTTTTGAGAATCAATCCCCCTAAAATTGTATTTCAAGTGATGTCTAGACATCTCTAGAAAAGCTTAAATCCATTCATTTTAACACACATTACAGATGCCTGGACCAAAGATCCACTATGGCTACACACTTTGGTTACATTATGTAGCCAAATTCACACTATATTATGTTTGCCTGGACGCTCAAATGCTTGAGTTATTGTTGATACGCACAACCTTTGAAGTGATAGGCAAACTCTGTAGTATACAGTGAATAAGAAAATTGGCTTGCATAAACATTGTAGAACAGAATTTTAGGAACATGAAAATAACCAAACATGTAGAGAACTGTTTTATCTTTCAATTATATAATACGTTCTAATGCACAAGAAACAGGCTATTTGCAAAAAAACTGATTTTTGTGGAATTTGGTCTTGAATATCTTGAGTAGCGCACACGATAACATCCTTGACTTTCAACCCATTTTTAAGAAGGAAGGTAATAATGAAGTTAGCTTTCATTCTGAGGTCAAACCCTTTAATGGCTGGATTATTTCTGCATTTTTCGAATTCATACAATAGGGGTTTCTCCAAATCTTTCAAAACCTTAGTCATTTGTTGATTTGAAATAAAAGGCAACCAAAGTTTTCTCCACAATTGAATATATTAGACCTGCCATTATAATAATTGTTGAATCTAAATAAATTAAGTGAATTACAAGACATCTCTAATTACCTTGAAAATCAGTATGTGTGATAAATTGAATTTCACCAATCATAAAACACTAACTTTACAAGGAAACCTACCTAGTCTCTTACGTTCCTCTCACATCTCTTCGAAACGATCTTGTCAGTGAGGTGGTGTATTTAACTAAAGTAGACAAGGTATTAAGAGCACTGGATTCTTCATCGAATAAATAGTATTCTTCATTACTTCATTATTATATACTGTATTCGAAATCAGTTGATTATGGACTATTCTATCATGATATGAATGAATTAATTAACTTGATAAAACACCAAAGACTCGAAACAACAGAATACAATTTGAATATTCCTATTACTTAATTGGTCATAAATGAGCAATGAAATCAGAAAATTAGCTAGATGCTCGAATTTTCAATACTAAGTGAAAGCTCCCCAGATTAACAAAGAACTCTAAAGCAAATACAGTATTAAAGTTCTATACAACAATCACTTGAACTCATAGCATAAGGAATAGGCTCTCGTTCTGTGCATGCTCAACAAAAATAAGAACCATTTCAAAATAAGAAGAGGGCCAGCCCACAGCGTCATTTGTACGTAAAGTACAATGTTTAATGAATTTAAATGTGAAATTTCCATGCAATGAATTTGAGAATAAATTCTCATATATGGATGTAACTTTCTTTCTTTATGTATATCTTTGTGTCATGTTGGAGCAGAGCTCTAATAATAGATGAGAGAATGATGTACAAAGCATATTTATGCTCACCTCAGTTTTATGGACTAGAATGTAATCACCAGACTCAGTAGCTTTAAAAATTTCCAGGAAGGGATCTGAGAGTCCAAACCAGTCTTTCTTGTCCAAATTATGACCACTGAATCTAAAGGTTAAAAGGTCGTTTCTTTCATTTGATACTTGTTCAGCATTTATCAAAAGAAAACCACGTTGACCGTGATCTGTGTTACCTCTATCAGTGAGAGCTAACTTCACCTAAAAAAATTAACAATTTTTCATTATTTAAAAATACGAGACACTGAAAAAACTACAGATGTGCTTGATAAACAATGAATTGAGAAATAAATTAATCATAATTTGTTTGATTAATCGTTACAAAGGTAAATAATATTGAATAAGCTGTGCTAAATGGTAAAAATGAGCATTAACAATCTACTTTTTTACTTAATGCGTGCATAGATGCTGAATAAATAATTGATAGGAATGATCTAATAACTAATATTACTCATGTGAATTGTGTACATCTGCAGTATTAGATTATCCAGAATAACAATAGTTGTTTAATTTTTTCAAATAAATATTCTCTTCATATTAAATTTACAGCAGGCCTATTATATATGAACCTAATTAAATAATTACTTCATTGATTATAAGTTTCATTGAATATTTATATTATGCGAGCAATCATGGGAATTTCATGAAACTCAACAGTAGGCAATACAATTTTAAAGAGTAAATTGTACAGTCCGAAAAAATCACCAATATCTGTTGATTTGTTAGAATAGAAATATATAATCTACTAGGCCTATATATAATCTATGCACGCAGCGCTGATTTTGTATTTTATCTTTTCCCCTATGCCCTCAAATTCCGTTAGATATTTTCATTAAACGTTGTAGATGTCCCAAATGTATTTTTTACCTGGCAAATCGTTTTTTAAACTACTGTTCTACTACGGAATATTTTTAGGTTCTGTAGTTTTTAATTTTTTAGAACTATAGTAAAACTCGTTACCATACCTTTCCACTAGCAACAATCTGTCCTAATGTACAAGATGCAGTTCCAATAAAGTCATGATTCTCAAGATTGGAGCTGCCATCGTCAACATCATAGACATCGAAACGTATTAACTGCTGTTCTTCAAACCGATAAGGAATAACAATTTTGGAAGTGAAATCCGGGTCGTGGCAATTTGAAACACACTCGGTTCGATGGTATTCAATCCATTTGTCCTTTCCAAACGGTCGGGTGTAGGTTACACACATTGGATCCGACATTGATAGAATGTCCATTTTGGGTAGGTTCCTGTAAATTTAAATAATCTTTCTTATTGAAAATGAGGTAATGTGTAGTTCGGATACGATCGGTGATCCCCTAACCGGGTATCGAACCCGAGAACACAAACCAATAAACCGTTATTATTCACAATGAATAGACTATGGGTGTAAGTTTACATCAAGTACCTGGTTTTTTTTTTCTTCAAATTTATGGTTTCAATTGATTTGTCATCTGACAATACATTTTTGGCCCTTACTTTTAGTTGATTAATAGATAAAATTCCTGGATTTCTTGTTCCATAACGATCTGCGTTGTTAATATTAACTTTTTATGGTAAATTCAACGACTTGCAGTCAATTTTAATTGAGAATAAATAATATTTTTACTCACTTTGGGCCGAACGTTTTCTAATCATAGACTCTTCAAAGGCATCCTTGATCATCAATGTCAGCTTTTGGTTAGGATTATTGTGGTGTTTGTAGAATGTGATCGAAAAGTTTGTATTGTATTCAACATTTAATTGTTCATTGAGAATATTTTGTTTATTGTGTGTGGTGTGTTTGTATATTTCAAATTTTTCCAATTGTTCAAATTGTTTCAATTGTTTGTATATTTCAATTGTTCCTACACATTGGTAGAATGTGTAGGTTGGTAGTGATCAGTAAAAGTGTGTCCAGTTTGAATGATATGGTCGGCAAAGGTCGATTCGGTTTTTGTATTTAATGCTTGTAAATGTTCTTTGTAACGTTTTTTGAATTCGTGGCCTGATTGTCCTATATAAAATTTGTTACAATCAGAGCAGTTCAGTTTGTAGATCCCTGGGAGATCGTATTTGTTTGTGTTAAGTGTGGTTTTGGATGTAAGTGCATTTTTTTTGTTCTGAATGCGATGGTGTGGCCGGCTTTTTTGAAGATTTTTACTATTCTGTTTGATTGTGGATTAATGTATATCATTGTGAAGTATTTTTTGTCAGTGGTATTGGTGTTTTGTTTTTTGGTTGGTTTATGATTGAGTTTGTCAATTGTTGTGTTTGTAGCCGTTTTCTTGAGCTAGTTATTTTATTACTGTATACTTAGTTCAGTGTTGTAATTGCCGGTGGATAGTGTTGTGTTGTTCAGTCTATGTAGCATTGACCTGAATGCTGAGTGTTTGTGTTGTGTTGGATGGTTGGAGGTGCTGTGCATTAGGGTATCTGTCATTGTTGGTTTTCTGTAAATGTTGAAGCTGTGAAGTTGGTTTGTGTTCTTTGTAATTGAGAGGTCTAGAAAAAGATTGATTTGCTTTGTTCATATTCTGCTGTGCATTGAATGTTCTTGTGTATTTTCTTTATGTATGATTGGAGTTGTTCACATTGTCTTTTTTCCCTCTGTGTAACAGTAGAACGTCATCTACATATCGGTATATTATGTTCTGTGAAAATTTGTTATGTAGAACACAATGTACTGGCACAGATATGTAGATGACGTTCTACTGCTACACAGAGGAAACAAAAGACAATTTGAACAACTCTGATCATACATAAACAAAATACACAAGAACATTCAATACGATATCGTTTGAAAGTGGATGTTCAAGTTCGATTCGAGAACCAAACTTGAACATCGACTTCCAAACATTGACCGATGAAACGAAATTATAAACGGAATTATGGTTGAACGAATTTCATCAAATATAAATTAATAGTACATTATTTTTAGCAGAAACGAAATTATAAACGGAATGCTGATACAACGCATTTCATAAAATATAAATTAATAGTAAATTAGTTTTAGCAGCATGATTTCCGATGCAAGTTGGTTTAGACAGATGATTAGGTGCCTACAGTGTGAGAAGATATTCTTCGGGTACCCGGCCACTGAACGCTGTGTGGAGTTGCGCTGCGCTGTGCGATGACACCTTTCAATGAACGTTCGACAACTAGCGCAGCGCAACTTCCAGTGGCTGGGCATTCATTGAAAGCCATTTATTTATGTTATTTATGTAATCATACAAAACATACACACTTAATTTTGTTCTGCATGCAAAAACAAAAATATTAGAATGCAATAAAAAAATACATCAAAAGTAAAATCCATAAACTTTTAAAAAACAGCCTAAATAATATGTAAGTGAAATTGGTAACCCATTTCAAATAAAGTTGGCCACGTACTAGGAAAGGTTTTTCATATACAGGTAAGAGGATGAAGGAGAAAAAAGGAAGAAAGGGTTTAAGGATCTATACGACTAAGGAGGGGTGAGCCAAATCAGTAAGCAAGAACACAAGCAAATCAGAAAAAAGAAGAAAACTGTTCCATGAAATCATTAATTACAGATCAGAAAAGTAGTTGCTCTTAATCCAATTGCTGATATATTTTTTCATTATCTTGTTCATTTTAGTATTGATAGTGTATTGTTCAATAATTTTGCTTATAATTTTTGTACTGGGTACATTAGCTCAATATATGTATTATAAACCGGCATATTATTTTATACATGTTTTATACAGGGTGTCCCATGAAAGGTGTGAAAGCCGGTTAAAATTTATTTTAAGCGGCTCTCAAACTACATTGGCTGATGACTATGTTATTTGCGCAAGGAAAAGTAGTTTTGTTCTTCTCAATTATGCATTTTACTACATTCATAACGTACAACTCTCTGACAGTCATTACCTGAAATTCAGTAAATATTATACTAGTTGGATAAAGTTTATTAAAATGTGTTTTAATTATTAATTTCTGCATTATAAAGAGTTCCTCAAGATGACAATAATTGTAACAGCCTCCCCAAACAGTTATACCTTACTGAATTATGGGTTGCACAAGTACGTAATACAACTTAACTGCCTAAGGTGTTGAGCGTTTAGAATTCTTTAGCTTCATAGAGTTTATAAGAGGGATTTCATCTTTTTGAAAATTAATTTTATATGCATGTCCCACTTCATATGTTCATCTATTAAAGTACCTCACATTTAGAACTACTAACTTCCTTTATATTTGGAAAAGTGGAGCTTTTCGGAGTGGTGCTTTAGAATTAAATTTTCATTATGTTTCCCTATTCTATTATATGAGAAAGTGATATAATTAATTTTATTTACGTTTTAGCTCAATGTATTTCTATCTAACTACTCTTTTATTTGCATTCTGTTCAGCAATTGAATGCACCTCATCCCATGATTCACCCAAGAAAATTGCCACTAAATCATCTGCAAAGGATATTATTGTAGAATTTGTGAGTTCTAAATTAAAAATTTCATTTCCATAAATAATGGAAAGGATCGGAGAAAGAACAGTCCTCTGATGTAGGCCATAAGATGTTGGTTTCAATGTGCTTGTGTCACCATTGATTGTTAGGTATTGCGTTCCATCCTCAAAGTAGTTCTTGTTAAGGTTAAGGACTTCTCTGAAGACTGAAGCCGCATGCCTCAAGTTTCTTGAAAAGGGAATCATGAGGGATCGCGATGAAAGCTTATCGGATTTCTAGATATCAAACATTGCTTTTGATTTCAAAAGCTGTTGCCGCACAGCGTCACGCAACTCAACACAGCGTTCATTGGCTGTGCGCCTAAATTTTGAATCTTTTGCTAAATGAAATAAATAACAGGGACTACTGAAGTGTCGTTAGTGAATTTTAAATTTATTTTCCAAATTAACGATAAGTGAGTGCCAAAAGATTTTCAAGTATTCAACTCATTGAGTATCCAAACGTTTCAACAATTCTTTCCCTATACACACTAGTAAGTAGACTGACATTTTGTGGGGGCACCATTTATTTGGCATTTAGAGTTTTCTGATGGAACAATTTTTCTCCTGCATATGAATATTTCAATCTGTCAAAAAGTTGAGTATACATGTCATGTGTGAGAGATTAACTTTGGATCATATGTGTACGGATCATAGGATGATAAATACTAGTGGGGGAAAGGAGGTTTCGAACGTTTTTCTGGGAAATTCTATATTTTTGTTTTTCTGGCGAGAGACAATTTTCTGAATTTATTCACCACGTGAGACGCCAGTTATGAAGTGAAAATGTGCGGTAGGGAGTACAGGGTTAAATTTCTACATTCAGCGAGAAAGAAGTGATTGAATTTTTATTTTAATATTTTCAAAGAAACAACCAATTACTCAAAGTGCTGTGCGGAACTTTCAGTCAACTAACCTACTCTTCAATTTCGCTGCCACAAGAAAGTGCGACGAGGGAAGAAGGCGCCGCGGTTTGTGATTTTACTGGCTCGGCAAGGGTGGAAAATAACATTGAAGACTCCCAATAGAAAAATATTGGTACTTTTCTGTTAGACGTCACGTCCACTCATTTGGAGATATCGATAATTGATATCAAACTTCGAAAGTATCGATACTCCTCTGACAACTTAATGAAAAAAATATAGGTTATTATAAGTTATATAGATCGATACTTTTGAAGTTCGATATCGATTATCGATGTCTCTAAATGAGTAGACGTGACGTCTAACAGGAAAGCACCAAAATATTTCTATTTGGTGTCAATACATTTGCACCTGAAGCCAACCCGACAAACATTTATTTGTAAAAAGCTAGGAGTTTCGACAACCACGGTGGTTGAATGGTATTCATTTTTCCGGGAAGTTTTTTCTTCAATTCAGAAAAACTGACACAATAAAGGTAGGCGGACCAGGAAAGGTTGTCTAAATTGATGAGGTGAAGTTTAGGCGATCGAAGCACAGTCGTGGGAGATAGGTAAGGGGTCAGTGGATCTTGAGTGGGAGGGGTTGAACGTGATTTCCAATAAATCTAGTTTGTGCCTGTTGCGGCCAGGGACAGTGATACTCTTTTGAATTTGATTAAAGAGTGGATACTACAGTAATAAGTGATTGTTGGAAGGCATATCAATCCCTCAACAAAGATATGTATGACCACTCGGCTGTCAATCATTCATTGTAATTTGTGGACCCAGAAATCCAGCTCACACGAATACGGTTAAGAGGAGTTGGCGCTGTATGATTCCGAGGTTTGGAGTCAAAAAAGCGCACTTCACCGGCTACCTTGCTGAGTTTCATTTCAAGCGCCGATACCAGCGGGAGGGGCGTCTTCACCATTTTTCTAAAGCGGCTGCGGAATTGTACCCGCCAAAGTATTGAAAGGTTAGTACAGTTTTTTTTTTTTGCTTTTTATGCATGAAAGTACTGGTATTCATATGAAAGTAAGTGGTTCCGTCATATCTAGCCTCGTTAGCTACCCAGGGAAGGTTTCGTCAGCTGCGCGGAGCGTGCACTGTGTTCGGGGGTGGTAGTATTTTGAAAATGTTATTTTCACTTGATCTATGTACTTTAATGGTAAATTAGCTTGATCTATGTTATTCTATGCATCAAAGTACTGAAGCACAGACAACTATGTTGTTTCTGTAATCTGTGACTGAAGGTATGAGGTGGTTCCATCATATCTAGCCTTGTTAACCACCCAGGGATGGTTTTTGGTTAGACGCGCATTGTATTTAGGGGCGGTAGTGTTTTGGAAATGATATATTTACTTGATTAATACCGTTTTATGGTTTGAAGTCCCTTCTATGTTTGCAAATTATGAATTTTTAAAAAAAATATGCTATACATTTTCATCCAAAAAAATGTTTTCAAAAATTTGAATTGTCTGTGATGTTTTCCATGACGAAATACTTAATGAACGATCTAATATTAAAACTGACACTGTATTTCACGTTTAAATTATGTTTTTAACATCTCAAATATATTGGAGATGCTTGAGGAATGCATTTCACTTCTGAAAAGAAGCTTCGTCAGCCTGCCGCCAGGGGTACAATAATGTCATCAACGTAGCGGTGCCAGTAAATTATTTTGTTTCAGTGTTTGGAGTTTTTTAGTATTTTATTATTCTCTATGTGCTGTAAAAATATTTCTGCTAGGGTGCTGGAGATTAGGTATCCCATTGGTACTCCTTCTGGTTGGGTGACGAGAACTCATCAATATCAATCATTCATCTCATATAAAGAACAGCACAGACCTCATAAACAAAATAAAAAATACAAACATCCCACATAATTCCACACTAGCATCATTTGACATAAAAACCTGTATACAAACATTCCTTTAACTGAAACCATTTCCATAATAGAGAACATATTCAAAGGACAATGGGTTGTTTTGCTACACAAAACCTGAACACACAAAAGAACTAATGGAGACAATAAAAATCATCACATCTCAAAACTACTTCACCCACAATAACAAGTATTACTCCCAACCAGAAGGACTACCAATGGGATCCCCAATCTCCAGCATCCTAGCAGAAATATTTTTACAGCACATAGAGAATACTAAAGTACTAAAAAACACCAAACACTCAAACAAAATAATTTGCTGGCACCGCTAGGTTGATGACATTATAGTACTCTACAATGGAAAACGAAGACAGTGTGAACAACTCCTAACACAATTGAACAAAACCCATAAAAACTTACAATTCACAGCAGAATATGAAACAGACTACACCTTAAACTTCTTAGACCTAACTATCAAAAAGCTAAATAACATGCACAAATTCAAAATCTACAGACAACCAACTCTCGCAGACACACTCATTCACAACTCATCCAACCATCCAAATCAACACAAACTTGCTGGTTTTAACTCCATGATCCATAGACTCCTAAATGCTCCACTATCACAAGCTGACCACCAAGAAAAAATCAATACAATCAAATATTTAGCACAACAAAACGGATACAACACCAATCTAGAAGACAAAATCCTGAATAAAATGAAAAGTAAAAATCCAAAACCTGCAAACTAAAACAGATTTATCACACGCACATATTTCAACAAAAAATCACACAAAATAGCTTACATCTTCCAAAAATCCGGATTTAACACAGCATTCAGAACAACAAACAACCTAAAACACCAGATCCAACAAAATCCAGCTCACCTAACAAACAGCACAATTCACAAATTCAACAAACCAGGAATATATAAGCTCAAATGCAACATATGCCCCAAGTACTACATAGGACAAACAGGCAGATCATTCAACACAAGATACAAAGAACACATCAAAGCACTACATTCCAACACTGACTCAACATTTGCAGATCACTTAATCAACACTGGACTCACACAATAACATCCAAACTGACTTGGAAATTCTACACACATTCCAAAAAAGCCACAAACTAAATACACTGGAGCAATATGAAATATTCAAACACCATAAACAAGATAGAACCAACGTACTCAATGACCAAATACAATTCAAATCAAACGCAATTTTTAACTACATAATGGCTGCAAACCTAACCCCAACAAAGCATGGCCCCTGGCGGCAGGCTGACGACGCTTCTTTTCAGAAGTGAAATGCATTCTTCAAGCATCTCCAATATATGTGAGTAAAACATTATTTAAAAGTGAAATACAGTGTCAGTTTTAATATTAGATTATTTAAATTGTCTTGTGAAAAAATCACGATCCCCAAAAACTTTCAACGGATTCTTGCGTGGATGTCACAAAAAATTGACGGAAATTGTAACGTTTGGATACTGTACTCAATAGGAACCGATTTTCTGTTAAGTAGTAAGAGTAACATAACAAATTGAACCATAAATGTGAAGAAAACAGACCTGGAATTTGATGTAAGCTTTAGCCTTTTAAATGTATAATGGTGATAGATATAAATGAAAATATAGCTTACCTGCATGATAGCGATAATTCGATTTCCGTTTGTAGTTGAGTTGGTGCACAAGATCCTGGTACAAATGTTGATACCATTTTGTCTTCGACATCTAGTCATTTAGTACGGAATACCAGATCTACTACATCGCATTGTTAAAAATAGAACAAAGAAAATGAATAAGGAAAACACCCAAAACAAGTTTCATGAGTCTACTAACTTAATAACAAGCTGCTATGACGCCACTGAGGCATCAAAACTTTAAATTATGATATCTTCCTACATAGAAATATTAGAAAGTAAGATTTTTCTAAAAAGCTGAACTGCATTTAGAAATTTAGAGGTTACGTTTTCATACAATACAGGTTGTTGTTCTTATACAGACCAAATATGATGACATGACGAATGACACACACAGAGTCACAGACATGATCTTGATAACCCTTTCTGCTCTTGAAATTTTCATGGACTTGAACGGCTGTTTATGAGCTATGTCAGCTGTTTATATTACAAAACAGCAATGGTTGAGTTCCTAGGAACTTTACCGGTGGCGTTTGATTGGTCTATTCAAATTTTTTAACGTCTTTGAATTTCAATAAACCAATCAGATGCCACTGTTAATATTTACCACTTACCGGCAGAACTCCTATAAACTTAACCAATTTCGTGGCTTGTGGCGTGCCACCTGTTTTTCGCAAAACAGAAACACGAAACAGTCTAACCTTAAAATCTTTATCCACCTTTCACGATTTCGAGCTGTGTGGCAAATCTGTGGTAAATCGATTAGATATTGCGTAGTTTAAGTAGGACGTTTTTTATTATTGAAAATAATATTATGTGTGGTAACTGCATGTACGTAATTCCTTGATATTGTTTGTGTCAATTTAATATCAGAAGTAGCCTACGTATCAAGATTTGGAATTATCACATCCAAAAACTTTTTTCAAACGTTTTTATCGTGTAAATGATTTGGAATTTTGATAGAGTAAGTCAAAAATATTCAATATATTAAAACTGGTAAGAGATTCATACAAATTTTAGATATTTTTAATAAGTGTGTCAGTGATAGTAATAGCCTACTTAATCTAAATGTAAGCCTATTGAACTAGCTAGTGAACCCCACGGGTTACAAACAACTAATTTTTGAAAGGGCAACTTAGAAGACGGAAACGAAAATCAGTAAGATGAACAAGTGATGAAATTCATGGTTATATTGCTTGAAATTCAAATAATGCAAGTCTTACATTGGATGAGGCCCCATTCATAATGGTCTCCCTCATGTATTAAGCTTTTCTCTATATTATCAACAGTTATGTAATCAGAGAATGGTACTATGCATTTTTTTACATTCTGTCTCACCAAAGTCAGACGTTCCAGCGATAATATCTTGATACTTGAAGCAATCCCACTACCAGCGCAAAACAGCACTATGGTCGTCAATATGTAGCTTGTAAATATGTAGCCATAAAATATTCTTGCACTTACTTTTTTTTTTTACTTACTTTATACCTTGCAGGCTATAATATGGCTTCCCCAACAGATGCTTCCTTAAAGGCTCCATATTTTCAATTTGTTTAATTTCCTGGGGTAAGTTGTTGTAGGTCCTATATTGTGATCTGCCTTTCTATTTTATTTATAATAGGTTGCTATGTCAATGATTTTTTAATTTAATTATTAACACTTTCCCCCTATTTTACCAAAACACGATCCTCTTACCTCAGGAACTTTCCACGTGAATTCTTAACACTTTACTAACAATTTCGGTTCTTTCCACATCATTTTTTTATTGCTTGATTTTATAAACTTTTTACATTTGAGTTTTGGATTGAATTGTTGGAAACTTTTATCACATTTTTTAATTATTACTTTTTATGTCTGAGGAAACACTCACTTCCTTTCATGTTGATCTCATAAATGCTTATCAACCACAAGTTTTATATTTCAACTTTTTATACCATATGCTTTATAAGTGAACCACATATTTTCCTCATAACATTAAAAACTCATCTATAGCATTTCATATTATAGTTCATCTTCAAAATGCAGCGTTACAATATCTTTTCACATAAGTACTTGGGTCCCTGTTGCACAAGCCTGGAGCTCACTGTTGGCACATGGGTGTCTTCTCGTTGTCTAGTATTATAACCATGGATGTGCTGGTTCTGCTGGAAATCTTCTGGTTTTCTTCTCACCAGTGCTGTTTCAAGTATGAAGAGTGCCAGAAGTGTCAATATCCTGGCTTCCACAAATAGGGATTTGCAATATGCTAGATATTGTTATTTGAACATAGTTCTGATGATTCTTTTTTTGGAGGAGAAATATACGTTGGGCCTCAGGACTGTTTCTGGAGAATATAATCCCATAATTCATGATGCTTTGGAAGCAGCTAAAATATACCTTCAACAGAACGTCCTTACCAAGTAGTGGTTGCAGCCAGCTCATCATATAACACACTCCGTCAGTATGGTCGGGTGCTCAACACGTAGTTGACATTTCAAGTTGTCGCAGATGGTAACACCTAATTTTTTTCCTTCTACTTTGATACTAGAACCCTCTAGATTGAGTAGGGGTGTAGACTCGTGTTTTTTCCTATTGTAAAACTGTAAGGCCCTCGTTTTACCCTTATTCATCTCCAGCTTATTTTTACTACACCAGTCACTCATTTCATTTAAACCTCTCTGTGTTGTGGTTCGGAGGTTTTTCTTATTTGTGTCCTGTATCAAATGGCTAACATCATCTGCAAAGAGCCATACCCTGCCCGTAGAGACAGTGTCAGGCAGGTCATTCGCATACAGCAAGAACAGCATCGGACCCAGATTTGATCCCTGTGGAACACAGGTGTTTATTGGTGGTGACATAGTTGATTTGTAACATCGAGTCATTCCATCCTGTCCTGAGTCTCTCACACTGATGATCTGTGTCCTGTCTTAAATAAGTGGCTATCCATTTCCATAGTTTTCCTTTTATACCCAAGGTCAAAAGTTTTTTATGAGTGTTTCATGTGAAAGGAGGTCGAACGCCTTAGTCATGTCGTTGAATACACAATTGCTCACCCACTTCATCAAGATTGTCATAAAGTCAAATTATCAAATCAAAAATAGCATCTGTTTTGTATTTATTTTTTGGGAAGCCAGGATAATATTGTTCTGAAATCTAGAAATGAAAGTCTTACATTGGATGACGCCCCATTCATCATTGTCACCCTTCATGTAACACTAACACAACAATCACGAATTACAAAAACGCTTTAAAACGCGACCGCCATTGTTTGCCATTCAGGGTTTTCGGTCCATTCAATTGGATTATTCATTAAGCAGATGATGAGAATGAGAAACCGGTACAACAGTGATATGATAAATATCACATGACCAATCGGTCTCTATGGAGACAAGCTATAATAATAAACAGTTTACATGTTATTAGCCTTATTTCAGTAGGCCTATTCTGTTATGTGATGTACAAGAATTTTGATTTGATTAAAGCTCTTAGTTTGGTTGACAAGAGTTAATTATTATTTCAATTTAATTAAATCAAAAAACGATGCCCAAACAAAAGAGAAGAACAGTAGTCATGGAAGATACTGGAGGAAGTGAAATTAATCCTCACATTGAGAAATTGGATTCTCCTACAGCAGAAAGAGAATGGAAACATTGGAAAATTACCTTTGAAAACCTGTTGGAAGGCGTTGAGACAACTACAAGAGACAAAATGAGAATGCTGATAAATTTTGTGTCACCAAAGTTATACTCAGTGATTGAAGATTATTCGACTTATGATGAAGCAATTTCGAAATTAGAAGAGACGTTCGTCAAGCCTAAAAACGAAGTTTACGCACGTTACTGCCTAGCTCATGCAAAACAGTCAGAAGGTGAGTCGATTGATCATTTTTACCTTGAATTAAAAAGGTTAAGATCAGAATGCAACTTTACTTCTGTGTCAGCAGAAGTGAACAAGAACGAACACATAAGAGAAGCTTTCGTTTCAGGATTATATTAAGTTGAAATTCAAGAAAAACTTTTTCAGCAAGGAAATATTAGTCTACAAGAAGTAGTTACTCAAGCACGTATTCTTGTAACTGCCAAAACTTATGCAAATTCTTTTAAAAATGCCTCCATCCACATAAACTCTATAACCGAGGATAATATTGATGAAATTCCAAGCTCTCACTTGAATGCAGTCGCACAGAAACGACCGGAAACAAAAGGTATTCCTGCTACCTGTCAACGTTGTGGCTACAAAAGACATCAAAATCCGCAAGTCTGTCCTGCAATTGAAAAACTGTGTTATAAATGTTCTCAAGTTGGACACTTTTCCAATGTATGTAGAAGTAGGAAACCTAAAGAACTCACTGCATCTACAATAATTGCAGCTGGCATAACAGGTGACTTGTCCAGAGCTATCAACTGTTACACTTAATGGTATCAAAACACAAGCTCTTATCGATACAGGTAGCGTTGCAAGCTTTATAGATGAAGGCTTTACGAAAAGATATAATTTTCAAACTAAACCGAATTCAAGTCTTATAAAATTTGCATCTGTTCAACATGCAATGGTTACAAAAACATGTGTGTATGGCAATATTACATTTGAAGGAAAGGAATACAGTAATGTTCAACTATTAGTATTGGAAGATTGTTGTTGCAATGTGATTCTTGGTCATAATTTTTTGAAACATCACAAAACAATAAGTCTAGAACTTGGAGGTGATGAACAACCTCTTGTGATTGATAGTAACTGAGTTGATATTCCTACAAAGAATTGCTCATTGGCGCAAGCGTCTTTAAATCCATGCTCCCTCTTCAATATGACTTAACTCCAGATTGCCGCCCAATAGCCACCCGATCAAGGAGACATCCACACGATGACCACATGTTTATGAAAAATGAAGTCAAACGCCTCCTTGGAGAAGGAATAATCGAGGAAAGTAACTCTAGTTGGCGTGCACAACCATTCATTGTCTCTAATAATGGAAAGAAACGAATGGTCATAGATTACTCACAGACAATAAATAAATTTACAAATTTGAATGCCTACCCTCTTCCTTTGATTGAAGACCTATTCAACACTGTTGCCAAATATAAAGTTTTTAGTACAGTAGACTTCAAGTCAGCTTATCACCAGATACCAATTCTTGAAGATGAACGTCATTATACAGCTTTTGAAGTTAACCGAAAACTTTACCAATTCAAACGAATTCCATTTGGAGTCACCAATGGAGTATCAGTCTTCCAACACACCATAGATAATCTCATACAAAAAGAAAATTTGAAAGACTGTTATGCGTATTTGGATATGTTGTCATTTGTGGCTACAGCCAAGAAGAACATGACACAAATCTGAAGAACTTCCAATGCGTAGTTGAATCATATGGATTGACCTTAAACAAAGAGAAATGTAAATTTTCGAAGAATTCGCTGAAATTCCTTGGTTATGAAATTAAACAAGGCGAAATCAAACCCGATCCAGAACGCCTTTCACCTCTCATAAATTTTCCTCCACCACAGAATACAAAAGAATTGAAACAACTTATGGGATTACTGGCCCATTATTCACGATGGATTATAAAATTTTTCACAAAAGATTCACCCTATTGTCCACTCACAAACATTTCCTCTACCACAAGAACATTTGGATATCTTAAAATCATTGAAGGATGAAGTTGCTTCAGCAGCACTAGACTTTGTTGATGAAAATACCTCATTCACAATCGAAACAGATGCATCAGATTTTGCTATTGGTGCAACTCTGTCTCAGAACTCCCGCCCAGTAGCCTTCTTCTCACGAACATTGTCCTCAAGTGAAAGGAAACACTCATCCATTGTGAAAGAAGCATATGCAATAGTAGAGTCAATACGGAAATGGAGACACTATTTACTGCGACATCAATTTACACTGATCACTGACCAACGATCGGTAGCATTCATGTTTGATATTAAGCACAGCCAGAAAATAAAAAATGAAAAAAATACAACGGTGGTGACTCGCATTATCCGAGTACAAGTTTACCATTGTTTACAGACCCGGGAAAGAAAACGCACCAGCAGATGCACTATCTAGGGTTTGTGTAGCTGCTGGTTGTTCAACATCAAAGTCAAGTCTAGAAAAATACCATGAAGAACTATGTCACCCAGGTGTCACTCGCCTTTACCACTGGGTGAAGATGAAAAATCTCCCATTCACAGTAGATGATGTAAGAAAGACCTGCTCAAATTGCAAAATTTGCTCTGAAGTGAAACCAAGATACATGAAAATGGAAGGGACTCTAATCAAGGCCACCAAACCATTTGAGCGAATCAATATGGATTTTAAGGAACCACTACAGTCAACAACAAGGAATAAATATATATTAGTTATGATTGATGAGTATTCAAGATTCCCTTTTGTATTTCCTTGCCCAGACATGACAACACAAACAGTGATAAAATGCCTCATCTCATTGATTTCGATGTTTGGTGTTCCATCGTACATCCACTCAGACAGAGGATCAACATTTATGTCTGCTGAATTGAAAAGTTTTCTCCTCTCCAAAGGCATAGCAACAAGCAGATCAACACCATACAATCCAAAAGGGAATGGGCAGGTAGAGCGATACAATGGGGTCATATGGAAAGCTGTAACACTGGCCCTGAAATCATGAGGATTGGATTCTAAGAAATGGGAAGAAGTAGTACCCGATGTTCTTCACTCTATTCGGTCTCTTCTCTGTACAGCGACGATTTGCACTCCTCACGAGCGCATGTTCTTACATACGAGAACCTCAATGAATGGACCATCCCTACCATCTTGGTTGACCAACCCAGGAACAGTATGGCTTAAAAAAACAGTTCGGAATTCGAAACAAGACGCATTAGTTGAAGAAGTTCAATTGATCGAAGCTAATCCAGAGTATGCCCACATACGTCATGTTGATGGACAAGAATAAACAGTATCCCTCCGCCATCTTGCCCCCAAGACTTCATAATTAGCGGGGAAGAATGATATGATAAATATCACATGACCAATCGGTCTCTATGGAGACAAGCTATAATAATAAACAGTTTACATGTTATTAGCCTTATTTCAGTAGGCCTATTCTGTTATGTGATGTACACGAATTTTGATTTGATTAAAGCTCTTAGTTTGGTTGACAAGAGTTAATTATTATTTCAAACAGGTTTTCCAATACCCGAGTTTACATGAAATAAATTGATACAATGGAGTATCCAAGGACCCAACGAATTTACATAAAAAAATAATTATTTTAATCTGTTGTTCTGATACCATTGTGTTGTTATGCACCATTTAACTGCTTCAATTTCTATCTACATCATATGCTTCCCAATTCACAAAAAAATGCACATCGGCAGTTCTTGAAAAAGAGTTTTGTTTCTTCTTGTTCAACAGATCTTATCATAATCTATAGCAATTATATATAATTAGGCTATCACACCTACTGCTTATCTAGCCTCTTGGGGTTCTCCTTAATCTCTAAGTCTCAGCAGGATCTTTGAAACAATATCACATCTGTCATTTAGGTACGTCTCCTATATTTCCAATCTCCCATTCATAAATTCTCTCACTCCAGATATATTGAGTTCTTTCACTTTTTCAACATGCACAATGTATTTTTCTTAGCATTGGAAAATCCACTTTATTATCAGCTCCCAATGAGTCATTGCAACTGTTCCACGACTTGTTAATCATTCCGCTGTTTTTGATGAACACTCTTCAACCTTATAAGTTTCTATTTCATTTGGGATGCGTTCTATCTCCCAAATCTTTCTATCCCACACTTCTTCAACAGTTTAACACACTACTTTAAATCTCCTAAATGTAATGAAATCTCATCAAATCTATTCATTACTTTTCTATTCTATTCATTACTTTTCTATTCAAACCAATTTTATTATTTTTCAGTGGACATGTCTATTGATGCTAAAGAAATTCTTTTTGGCGACAAGTAAAATAACTATACAATAATCAAACTTCATGGAATCGAAACTGAAGGCATACAGAAGGAGAAAAGCCAGAGAAGAACTTCTGGATCGTACTCAAAATAAAATAAAAAGCATATTTTATAAAATGTTCAACACAGATACAAATAATGAAAAAGTGCATGAGGTAAGAGACTTGTAAAAGGAAACTAATTCATTTAACTTTCACTACATAAGAGTGTGTTGGTCTTTTCTTCTGTTCAAAAAATATATGTGTATTTCACATATGTTCATTAAGTTATTCCATTTTCTAAAATATTATTTTTCATTTACATCCTATCAATTATTGTAATTATTTACATGAACTTTATAAAAATAGAGGGTTTAAATCGACTTCTGCTGTGTCCAAAAGAGAATAATTACACACAGTGTTTCAAGACAGTTGTTTGGGAAATAAGCTTGAACCTTTTTCAATGATTTCTGATTATTATAATAGGTGTTGAGTGAACATCAATTTTCGATGTTTCAAAAGTCAGGATCTTCCCCCTTTTCACTTTGATATCATGGATTGTGTTCTTATGTGCACAAATTTGTAGTCAACAACGTCTACAACTTAATGAGATTGAGATTTTCTCATGTACAACATTTTAATAATCTGTGTATATCAAATTCCTTTGCAGGATGGTGCAACGCTTAATATAGACAGAGAACCTGTTCATCAACCAACGGATGTAGCTAGTGAAAGTGAAACGGCTTTTGAAAGTGAGTCGGTTCTATCTGATGAGGATAGTGAACTTTTTGATACTAGAACCTGGACAAAAATAACACTGTATACATCGCTGTGGGCTTTCCTTTTCATTCTGGCGATACATGCCGAATTCGGAGCAGTTTATTTTGTAATTTCCCTCATGGTTATTTTGTGGAAGAACACTCGAACGGGTCCCAAAAAAGCTGGTGAACTTAGTGCTTATTCTGTGTTTAACCCGAATTGTGAGGCTATTGAAGGAACTCTGGATGCTGAGCAGTTGCAAAAAGAACTGCTGTACGGTTTCAGGTGATTACAGAAACTCATATATGAAAACTTGGATTTTAGACAGTTAATTATGAACGGTCGAAAGCTAAATTCTGGTAAGCATAATTTTTCATTACAGCAGACTGTTGTAAGCACCAAAATTATTTTAGAATACCAAAAATCGTTGGAAAGGGAGTTCTTAGTTCAAAAGGCACATTAAAAAATTTACCCAAGTGAGCAAGTGAGGGAACAAGTTTTATCTTTCACGACAATTTACTCTGTTACTTGTGAAACATTTTGATTTGCCAATAAAATTAATTGGTAACTTTCTTGAAAATTTTCAACATTTTCATGGGAATGAAATGCCTTGGTATGAAAGAAACGAGGCTCTTTGATATTCTCATCAAACAAATAAATGGCGTTCCTAAACTATCTCATAAACTAAGCTTTTGTTATAAATTTCAACAATAGTGTGGGAAGTTAGTAATGAGGCGAAATAAGCAGAGAATGTGGTCGAATTTGAAAAAGAAAAGGAGTTATTTCATTTATCTGTATTGAGTAGAAAATTGCGTAGCAATAGTTCCCATACTGATGTACACTAGAACCTGTTTTTTCACGCCAGGGAAATGGTTTATAGTCCTAAGTGAACAGTTTATGCCAGTATTGGCTTTGAAGTTTTTGGAAACTGCATTTCCTTCAAGTTATTGATTTTTGGGCTTCATCCTCAAAACAAAATTAACATTTTTTCATACAAAGTACATATTTAAAAACAGGGTTAACAGCCGGGAGACGGCTGGCAATTGATAGAAATAAATTTTGTTATTCTCTACTTTGTATAAAATTTTTTAAATATTTTTGAAATGATAAATACAATATCTTGGAGGAAATTCAGTTTCCAAATAATTCAAAGCCAATCCTGGCATAATCTGTCTACTTAGGACTATTAGAACTCTTTGTAATGAGCAACGCGACTCCACCTGATACCACACCAAATACATTCTGTTAAATGAGTGCTTCTTAATGGGCAACCGAAATTATCATCAGTTCCCGCCACTGAAAACCCTGTTCCACTTGCGAGCAACTCTTGAGCCACTCTGGCAACTTGCCGCCACAGCGGAGTTTATATTGAGCCTTCTTAATGAGCAATTTTCTACACATACACTTTTTCACAAGCCTTTGTAGAGTTGTGTCGCCAATGACGATGAAGAGTTGCAAAGAGGTACAAATAATAGGTGACAACCATTAATAGTTTTCTTAAATCTCTTCTCATTTTCCTGATTTTATACAACAATGAATTTTTATCAACTGGAGGAAGGACATTCTTCTTCTTCTGTGTCAGTTTTTTCCTGTTTTATATGAGTCAGCATTTCCGTATTGTAGTCTCCTCCTTCACAGCACCCTCCCCCAGCCTCTCTCTCGCAAATAAGCATTCTTCCCTGCCCTTCCACCTCATCTTCGGTCACCCTCATCTCCTCAACTCCATGTATATAACTGGAGAAAGACCATTACTTGATATTAATTATTAAAAAATTCCCTATTAGTTGAAAAGTCTCCGTGATAGGGTACTAACAGGAATTTTAATAGCAGAATTATCACCATTTTTGGGAAAATGACACCTAAAATAATCATAACAAATAAGCTTAAGTATGGAGAAGTGAAACATAGCGCTCGGCAATCTTTGCCTTCCAATCCAAAGGCAAATGCAAGGCACTGATTTAAACAAATAAATAGCTAAGTGAATTATCTTTATATTAAATTTCTCTTTATTGAATGAAGACAACATTTCCTATGATATCACTTCATCAACATACGCTAAAATATTGAACAACTTTTATGTTTTCATAAGGCTCTTTTTAAACAGAATCAAAGCATTGAATAAGTAATTGATTAAATAAGTAAATATATTATAGGCCGTTGAAAATTTATTTGTGCAAATTTTTTATTGTATATTTTCTTTGCATAGGTCGCATTATTTTACGAATATCACTCCACATAAGTATTTTTTACAAATGACAAAGGCATATTTTTCAAAGTGTTGTAATTATCAATTAAGAACTAAATGAGCTGACCAATACGACGGTCATACAAGCTAATGATTATCCTGACCTCACAAGACACTAGCGAATTAATTTTGAGAATGTCTTTTTCTTCTTCTTCTTCTTTGAGTGCATATCCATTACTGGATGTTAGCGATAACATTTTCCATCTCTCCTCTATTCCTTGCGGTGTGTATCAATGACTGATGACTGTACGTCGTTTTGCAATACGCCAAATAAATGGATTAATGTCATAAAAAATACTCTGAAGACTGATATTCTATTGAAATCTCATGATTTCCTATATAGAACGTTTTGGCTTGGTCAATGACTCTATGACCGTGACCATACTTCATCAAGTAAAGGATATTTGAAAATAGTGTAACAATATTGCTCACTAATAAAATATTAATATAAAATTCATTATTTATTGGGGGTTTATTCATTATTCAATTTTTATTGATTGTTGTGTACATTTACTTTGAATTATTCTATACTGGTGATACATTATGTCTGTGATTATATTTTGTGGTAATTTTTTTATTTATTGTACAAAGGCAACTTATTGAAGTATTTTAAGCCTAAGTGATAGATGAAGTGATGTGTTACAAAGTTGGAAGAAATGGCTGGTGATTATGTACTAAAGTTAAATTGTAGATTGCTTATTGTGATGATGAACTGAGCATTATTAACAGTTTCCAGTTATATTTTAGTGTACTGTTTATTAAATATTTTGTTAGTTATAAAAAATGTGCCTAAGCTCATACTCAATTCACAAAATAAATGGCAAGTTAAATGAATAATTACTTCAATAAAATCATCACAGTACTAAGGAATCTATGCACTTATGTTTTTTATTTAAAAAAATCATTCCCATGAACCGAGGGTGTTAATATTCGAGGGAATTTATTCTCCATAAAATTTCCAAAGTCCGGTCATTTTTCTTTATGTGTGTGAAAATTAAGTCAGGAATAAGTTACTGACTATAAAAATCATAATTTAATTTTTAAGTTAACTTGTTAAGAACCCGACAGGCCTACTAAAATCGTGACATTGTCCGTCCGTCCGTCTGTACCCTAGCTATTGAAAGAAAAATTCTAGACACTTGAAACTTGGCATATAGCTTCCTCATAGTCCAAGTGAGATCGCTATTGATTTTGGAGGTATAAACTTGGCAAGTTTAGTAGAAAGGCTAGTCTGCACCTCGGTTGAATGGTGCATATATATATATCAGCACAATTAATAGTATTATTTAATTCGCCAGGTCCTTGCGTCCTTGGATACTCCGTTGTATCGGTTTATTCCATGTAAATTCGGGTCTTGGATAACCTGTTGTATCGGCAACAAGTTGTAAGTGGCTACATCGTTGCTTTTCAAGATGAAGTTATACCACTTTACAAGAAAGGCTGTAAGCCTGATATTAATAATTTTACGCCTATGTCTATTACCACTACTGTTTCCAAGGTCATTAAAAGTAGCTTGAATAATCAAATTGTGGACTACTTTGAGAACAACAATCTATTTAACACCTCCCAGTTTGGGTACAGAGTGGCAAAGAGCATGGTTAGTGCTGCCTTTAATCTTTATAGAGATTGTCTAGACTCTCTTGAGTACAAGAATTCTACCCAGGTCAAATATATTGACCTCTTCAAAGCATTTGACTCCGTGTCACACAAACTACTGTTGGATAAATTCGCTTTCTATGGATTAGAGGATCAATCCAATTAATTGATTCCTATCTTAAGGATAGTTTCCAAATGGTAGAGTTTAATGAAACATAATCCAAATTCTTGCATGTATCTCACAGTGTTCCTCAGGAGTCTATTCTAATCCTACCTCATTTCCAATCTACATAGATGATTTGCCAGCAATAGTAATTCCTCTCCAGGGCCGTAGCCAGGATTGAGGACTAGGAGGGGCAAGCAATATTTTAGGAGGGGCGAGCCTAAAAACAAAAAGTTCTAGTACTGTCAGTGGCGTACTGATGGTGAGCGGGGGCGGTCCGCCCCAGGCCCCGCACCAGCAAAAGCCTCCAAAAAATACAAATTTATTTAAAAAATAAAATAAAAATTACTTATCAGCTAGAAAAATACTATAATTTTTACACATTCATTAACTAAAAAAAATAATAATTAAGGATACAGAGGGGATGGGGTGAGCAAGGCAAGTTTTCTTGGGTCTCAACGTCAAGGGGCTTAATTATTTTACAAATGTAAGCAAGTGACGAAACAAAATTAAAATAAGGGACCCCAAATTGTCCAACTGGGGGCCTCCAGGGTCCCTTTTTTCTTTAGTTTAGGTAGACTTTAACAGACCCTAGAGGCCCCTTGCGCCGTGTTATATATTTTGCAGACGGGCTTCAAATGCTCATCTCTGTTACTGTTCAGATCTGAAACCCCATAGTTTATTGTGATCGTGAAATGTTTCACGCCATGAATCGATTAACAAAAAATAATATGAGGGATGAGGTTGATAACAAACAAAAAAAGCTTAGAGTTGCACTTTCAAGACCTGGAAAACATATTTTTTCTCCTGTGGAGAGCCCTCAGAATCCCCAATGGTTTGGGGTTCCGTCACCATCCATATGTTTGGAATTGGATGTGTTATTAATTGTTATTAATTTAGTTGAATCAAGTTCCATTGAAAATCATAATAATTTTTATATTTTTGCACATTTCACGTATTCCAGTATTAGTGAATAGTTCGATGCGAATTTAAGAGATTACATAAAGATAGAAGAGAAGTTTATTGCTCTCTCTCTCTGGTGCCACTCATCGCCCTTTTCCCTAGCTTCCACAGCTTTTTCATTGAATTGTTTTCATTTCGCCTACACTCGAATTTCATCTTTAAATAATAAAAATAAATAAAATTAGTTACACAGATTTTTTTTAGTACAGTAGGTAACTAGGCATAGCTGGAAGACTTAATGCTAGTTGGGAAATCCAGTCGTTTGGTGTTTATGGTGAAGGTGTAAGAGGGAGCCTCCAGTCACAACTCTGCCCCGGGCCACTAAAATGTCTCTGGGTGGCCCTGACTGTAATAATAATTTGAAACCACTATTACTTGTTAAATTGGCTTTATAAGAGTAGTATTTCTTTTCAATTTTATACATTAAAATTTGTTCAGAGCTAATTAATGAAATAACAATATACGAAAAGTGAATTCAAGTTCTTAGGCAAACGATTCATAAAAGCAATGATCTATTGAATTTGAGCTTTCACTTAGCCCAATTTATAAACTTCATTTTAATAAATACTCGTATAAAATTACTGTTTTTAAGCCTTAAATCAAGCTCTCAACATAAAAAATTCCAAATTTTTCCCATAATGTGCACTAAAATGAATGGATTTAAGCTTTTCTAGACATATGAGTCCAAGACATCTCTTGGAATACGATTTTAGAGGGAGAGGGACTATTTATCAATATTTCCCCGGGGAAAGCCCCCCAGACCCATCTTGTCCTCGGGGGTATTCCATAGTCTCCCAAGTCTCCGATAACCCCCCTCATGAAAAGATTTTCGCTACGGTACTATATATTGGGCCCCCTCATCTATAGCCGCCCCAGGCCCCCAACTATGTCAGTACGCCACTGAGTACTGTATCACTTCACACTTAATTTGCAACGTTGAACCCAGGGCCGGCTCCAGGGTTTTGGCACCCTATTCGAAAACAAATTCAACACCCTCATTAAAGTGCCTTTGGTAGGGTCTACCATGTATAGGAACCTTGTAAATGTGTTTTTATTAATAATTGCTATAACAAAGAACTTCGTCTTATAACCTTCAATTAATTACTGGGATAAGGAAAAAAATGAAAGTCAATTTTACATAAAACTTACATGAAATCTATACTGAAAAAACAAAAAGACCATAACATCACCATAACCAAAGCTGACAAAGGCAACTGTACTGTTATCATAGAAACACCTAACCTTAACGAAAAAGTTCAGAACTTCATTCATGAAAACCATATCATTGAACTCACACATGATCCCACCACGAAATTTCATTCATCAATAAAACAAGCCATCAACAACACTAAACTCATCCTCACTCCTGCACAAAAATATCATTCAAAACAAATTAAACCCTCTGCCCCTATACTAAGAGCTCTACCTAAAATCCACAAACCCAACATGCCCATCAGACGATTAGTCAATCATACACTTGCTCCAGCTCACAAAATAGCTAAACACCTTGATACAATCATTAGAAAAAACATAACATTCAACCATCACTCATCCATCAAAAACAATTTACACTTAGTTCAAAAAATAAAAGATATACACATTCCACACAACTCAAAACTCGCCTCATTTGACATAAAAAATCTCTACACAATCATACCTATTGATGAAACACTCCTCTACCTCAAAAACATGCTAATTGACAACAACACACCTCCTGCTCACATTAATGAAATTATGTCACTCACCAACACCACCACAAAACAAAACTATTTCACCCACAATAATAAATTCTATACACAACCCACAGGTCTCCCAATGGGATCTCCCATCTCTCCCATCCTAGCCGAAATCTTCATCCACAACATTAAAAAAACCCACATCCTCATTAACAATCCACATTCAGAAAAAATCATTTATTGGCACAGATATGTAGATGACATCATTGTACTGTACAAAGGTAACACCAGACAAGTTCACACATTTCTCACCTTTATCAACAAAATCCACCCCAATCTCACATTCACCTTGGAAACTGAAATTCATAATTCTCTCAACTTTCTTGACCTCACAATCACCAAAACAAATCATCACCATACATTCAAAATTTACAGGAAACCTACCTCCACAGACATGATAATTCATAATCACTCCAACCATCCAACCCAACACAAACATGCAGCTCTCAACTTCATGATTCACAGACTCACCAACATACCCATGAACTCCACTGACTACCAAACTGAACTCAATACCATCAAATACATAGCCTCAAAAAACGGATACAACCCATCCATCATTGACAAAAAACTCCATAGAATCATTCACAAGCAACAAAAATCCACACAACCCCTACCAGACTCCAAATACATCATATTAACATACATCAATCATACAACACAAACAATAGCAAATACCTTCAGAAAGCTCAACTACACAGTCGCATACAAAACCAACAACACCTTAAGAAAACTCACCACCAACTACACCACCACCATCACCAACATTCATAATCATTCTGGCACTTACAAACTGACATGCAACGAATGTGACAGCTTCTGTATTGGACAAACTGGCAGATCTTTCACAACCAAATTCAAAGAACACATAAAAGCCCTCACCCAACCACAGACAAAATCAAATTATGCTGAACATCTACTCACAAAAAATCATTCATTCACAAACATTGATCAAAACCTCCACATCCTTCACATTGCCCCCAAAAGTCAAAAACTCAATACTCTTGAACAATTCGAAATTTACAAACATTCCATTTCACATCCTCAATTCATACTCAATGACCAACTTAATTTCAAATCTCAAACCCTCTTCAACATCATCACAAATCCCTCCTAAAAACACCTCCACCACACCCACTTCCCCACCACATCCACTCCTCCCACTACCTTCCTACAACCACCAGACCTTACATACCAGAAAACTAGTCAGTCTGCAACCAAGCGCCGAAGAAGAACAACATAGTTCGAAACGCGTCCGCCGCGACTCAAAAAGGTCAGTTCTGCACAGCAAGATAATACATATGAATAATAAAACTTACTTTTAATGTAATACATACAGTACAGTATCCACAAACCTCCAGAAACATAAAGACTAAAGTCCTAATAATGGTACTTTCTTGCTTTTTGCTCAGCAAATTCTTGTATGAGGGCTTTTATTTGAGTCCAACTGCCTTGCTAACTACCTTTTGTAGAAATTGTCGCCAAACCCACGAGTCTCTCCTGGCACATGTTACTACGCAGATATGTTTTAATTAACTTGAGTTTTTGAAACAATTTGTTCAGCACTAGCTATGGAAAGTCGCAAAGTAATCAAAATGTGGAGGGCTACACAAATCTGTGATGTTTTCCATGACCAAATACTTAATGAACAATGTATTCCTCTAGAATCTCCAATATAAGTGAGTAAAACAATATATAAACGTGAAATACAGTGTCAGTTTTAATAATTATTACATTGCTACACAAATGTTAGGTTACCCATTGTACAGATTACGTTCATAAATAATTTAGTTTAGGACTTCTTTAGGTTTTGTTACTGTGGCCTGGAGATGATGAGAAATTCTTAGTTCAAAGCACTGTCCCACAGCAGCAATGTCAGATTCATTCGAACCGCGCATTATCTTTTTCGATTGTCAATGCTTTTTCTAAGTTGTTACACATTGACTTAGTCTTGTTTTTAAGGTCAGGAATGTCATATAAATTCCAAAGACACTAGATACTTCATTTAACAGGGAAACCCTTAATTTTAGCATTACAAGCTGTGCCTATAGCAGTGGAATAAAATTGGATCTTTAAACATTCTGAGGGGTCACTTGCAATATTTTCAGATTCATCTGTTGATTTGTAATCAAACATATCCCCTCCTCTAAAATTTGGTTTGAATTCAAACTTCTTTTATCGAATCCGGATTTTGTCTCTCATAAACGGGTTCTATTCCAACTTCTTATGCTACTTCTCTAGCTCTAGAACTCTGAATCACTTCTAGGTGCAACCAAGAAATTTTTGGTGGAACTGTGCAACTAAAATAGCCTAAAAAAAGAGATGTAATTGTTCGGAAATTTCCTTCAGATTAGAAATATAGACAAATAATTGCTTTTCTTCCTCCAAATTTAATTTATCTCCTATTATACCATAATTTCAAATTTAAATTCATAATAATTTTTTCCCTCTAGGTCGGGCGAAAATTTTGCCAGGTCGGGCTTCGCCCGTCCTGACCCCCCCCCCCCTGGCTACGGCCCTGTTCCTCTCACCAAATGCTATCTGCTTGCAGATGATCTCTGTGTATTCCTAGGTTCATCATCTGATGCTTTTTTTGGATCTAGCATCCAAAAATGTGACAGATGTTGATTGAAAGTTGGTGCAATTCAAATCTGTTGTGTCTGAACTCTAAGAGATCCAGAATTTAAAAGTAACATACATTAGAAGACTGGTGACTGCAGGAGAGGATACTGAAGTAGAGTTTCTGGGGTTTTCTTTAGATAATAGTCTTAGCTAGGGCTCTGTAAAAAGAAGGAATGCTCAGCCGCCGTTAGTGGGGTTTCACACCAAAGCTGGGCTGGGCCGGGCCGGGCCAAGCGGAATCCGCTTGCGCACTAAGTATACAGGATTTAGATGGGAGCATTCAAATACCACGCCGAGCGGATTTGTGCAGTCCTCCCTACGGCCGATTCAAGCGTTTTCGGCCAAGCGGATTCGCCTTCTTTCAGTTTAGTTCGGATGCACCTCTCACTACAAGGCTAGAAAACCTACTGAGCGAATCGGCAAAAGGCTTCAGTGCGAACGCAGGCAGATTCCGCTCGGCTCGGCAACGCATCCCACCGCCCGGCCCGGCTTTGGTGTGTAAGAAGCTTATGGTTCTTAACTCGTGTTCATGGTTCGTCTTCGGCAGAAATTATTATGTTACTATTTTACAAGTTGGTTTTGAAGGAAGTTTTATTTTTCAAACTGACAAATATACAGAACATAATTTTATTAATTTCGAATTCCTCAAGGTATCAATTATACTGAAGACTTCCGCAATGGCAGATATTGACATTGAATAGCTGATGGAAATCGATGAACGCTACTACACAAAAAATTCGAAATTCATAAAATTATGTTCTGTATTTGTCATTAAAAAATTGTCACTTCCTTCAAAACCAACTTGTGATATACAAGCCGATATGGCCAATTATTCTAAAATGAGCGCTGCTATACAGAAGGTCACTGTAGTCTATTGTTTAAGGCGCCCAACCTTTGAGCACTTTGAGGAATTCGAAATTAATAAAATTATAATACTATTTTATTTCCTTAAATATCGTTCATAGGTGTCGACCTGTATTGCAATAAATAGGTATTAAACCCTGTTTGTCTTTCCACTCCAAGACATGCAAAAATGAAGGATCATTATAATCTGCATCTCTCCTTAGGGAGAGAATTTCGCCCTTCTTCAGTTTTGGTTTAGCCTTGATTTCCTCTGGAAGACCTTTTCTTTGGCTATTTATAGTGCCAGTCAAATGTATTCCTTTTAGATATAGTTCCTTTGCCAGTTCAACACTGGTATAATACCTGTCTGTGAAAACTTTTAAACCCTGAATGCTCCCATAAGTTTGTTCAAGTTTCTGTAATAATGCTAAAACAACTCTACTTGTAGCCAGTAAGTCAGGCCTGTCCATATTTACTGTAGTATTTGAACCCATGTAAGGCTCCATGACACAAACATACCCAGTAATGGCATCACTTGCTACAAAAACTTTGATCCCCCACTTTGTTGGCTTATCTTTATTATATACTTTGAAAGTGACTCTTCCTTTGAAGCCAATTGTGCTCTCATCAATGCTGATTGTTTGAGAAGGGCAGTAATGATCTCTAAATTTTTGTTCTAAATAGTTCAAGACTCTTTTGACTTTACCTGAGCGAGTGAAAGTTCCTAAAATGGGGCCTGTATTTGTTGGAGGACTCAAGTGCAATGTCCAAAAAATTTGAAAAAATCTCTCCTTCGAAAATATGTCTTTAAAAAATGGTTGATAATCTAGCCAATTATTTGAGAAATAGTCTTCTATTTTGGGTTTGGGGTTGAGAGACATATTCATAATTACTCCAAGGAATGCTTTGAACTCAGGTAGTGTGATATCCAACCAAGAATGCCATGCTGAATTTTTTGTTAGAGGAGTATTCATTTGAATTTTTCCCCTAGCATATCTATTGCTTTCATTGACTATCTCAAGCAACAGTTCGTCAGTGAAGAATAATTGAAAATTATTTAGTTCTGAGTCGTGACAAAAACCTGGTGGAGGAATGAACCCACTCTTATCCTCAAGAAGGTATTCAAATTCAGGAAAACTTACATCATCTTCAGTCCACTTGCACCTTACTACTTGGAAGAAGTATGTCAGAGTTATCATCATCAGTGTTACCAAGATTATCTTCATCACTCACAATACAATCATTGTCACTTTCATGTTCACTATTAAAGTCTGGTTCATTAGCAAAAGCATTAGTTGAAAGTTCTGCTACTTCTAAATTGAAAGATTCGTCTTCTTGAATTTCTATATCTGAGAGATCTCTATAAATTATTTCTCTTATTGAATCTGAATTATTATTCAAATCCATTTCTAAAATGAAATAAACAAAACATACAACTCTACATTAGATAAAACCACCATAGATCCACTAAAAATGGTAAGCAACTTGATCATTCCTGTCTTGAAGCTAACAAGCTACTGTTGATTGTTGATTATTGTTGTATATCGATTGCATTATTGCCGCCAATACGGATTGGTAGACCTTTAAACTTCAGTAGTGCCAACTCTTATTTTTTCATCAATATATGAATCGATATATGGATGGAAATATATAAAATACAGTCGTAGTGAACACTCTATGAATGAAGGGTCTCAACAACAATAAAATTAATATCTGAAAAATATTTTAACTGAGTTGAATTAACATTAGTGCATACCGGCTATTTTAGAACAAAAATAAGCTATCACTAACCTTTCTAGGTTATCATAAATCGAATTAAGAAAATACCTAATAAATGTTGTTTGACTGTGTCCTGCAATGCTCGCCAAGAGAGTTCTCCGGGAAAATGACAATGTCCAGCAATGCAGGCCAAGAGAGCTAAGAACAGAGCCACATAATTTAAAACCAGAGGTGTGTTGAAGATGGCGATGGGATGCATTGCTGGCCACAAGAGTGACACAAGACAGTACGGTGAAAAATGACAAGAGTGCAAAGGGTTAAGACTATAAAGTATTCTCTACCACTCACCCTTAAAACTGATGGTGTTAATAAAAAATAAACTTGACAAAAATATATTATTTCATAATGACAGTATATTTTTTATAAAATTTCAATAATGCTATTGTCTTTGGACTAATGAGGAACGGGAAAAAACAATATCTAATTAATCAATGTATAAAATAATATGAAAAGTAGCTTACAATATGAATATTATTAGTTGTGACAATACTTAAACACCCCAAGTCTAGTACAGTTTATAAAGATATCTTTCAAACTGGAAAACAATTCTCAGAACTTATTTTATTAAAATAATATCTTATTTTTTTAAATACTTTTAAGACTTGAAATTTATCACTTAATATCACCAGATAGCAGCCAAGTCGGTGAAAAATTGTATTTGCATTATTTTCAGTCTTATCCTCTTGAATAGCATATCCTTTTGCTCTCTTGAAATAATCTGTAAATAAAACCCATTTCTTCAGTTTGAAAATTATAATAATAGATTATATATTTATGTTTTTCATGTACAATGCAGTTGTATGCTTTACAAACTTCAATCACAGAATATAATACATCCAATATTCATGTCATATACATTACAAATAATTTAATCTGTGATTTTTTCCATGACGAATACTTAATGAACAATCTAATATTAAAACTGACACTGTATTTCACTTTTAAATAATGTTTTACTTACATATATTGGAGATGCTTCAGGGATGCATTTCACTTCTGAAAAGAAGCTTCGTCAGCCTGCCGCCAGGGATGACCCTCACACAATAACATCCAAACTGACTTGGAAATTCTACACACATTTCAAAAAAGCCACAAACTAAATACACTGGAGTAATATGAAATATTCAAACACCATAAACAAGATAGAACCAATGTACTCAATGACCAAATACAATTCAAATGAAATGCAATTTTTAACTACATAATGGCTGCTCATCCTAACCTCAACAAAGCATGACCCCTGGCGGCAGGCTGACGAAGCTTCTTTTCAGAAGTGAAATGCATTCCTCAAGCATCTCCAATGGGCGTTTTCACACACACCGATATGGCGCCGGTACGACACCGGCACCGGGCGCCGATATCATCACAACATCGTTGAAGCATTTCACACTTACCAACATGGCATCTGGCTGTTGGTGAAGAACTAACCTTATTTTGCAGTGGGCGGCACAGTTCAAAATGGTACAATGGCTGATTACAACAGGAGGTTGTATTTGTTATATTTATTATATCTACGACGTAAAAGGCGCAGTCGTAATAGACAACTTTGGATTGACCCAATAATAAAAGTTCGCTATTTGGATGGCTTGTATTACACCTTATTTGATAAGCTAGTGACAAACCCAACAAAAGTTTTTAATTTTTTTCGTATGAGTACTGTAAGGAAACTTTTGACTATATATTAGTGAATTTAAGTGATGAAATCAAAAAACAAGACACTTGGATGAGATTGGCTTCTGTCTCTAAAGATTTTGTTCTTATTTTCTTCTATAGTTTTGTCCCATAAACAGGGCTCGGATTCGACAAATTCAATTAGGGTGACAACATCATACCTATCAGCCATCGTACTGTACCAGACGTTTTTTTTCAGTACCTAACCTCAAACTGTTGACAAAATGACCAAATTCTGTTCAAAACTATGGACGACACACAAGTGTTGGCGCCGGCACCGGCGGGAGCGATGCTGCCAACGACATGCCAGCGCCGGCAGCCGGCTGCCGGTGCCGTGTCGGTGAATGTGAAAGCTGTTCCATTTGGCAGCATTGTATCTCAACCCCCACAACACCGGGACGACATCTTGCCGGTGTCGTGCCGGCGCCGTGTCGGTGTGTGTGAAAACGGCCAATATATGTGAGCAAAACATTATTTAAAAGTGAAATACAGTGTCAGTTTTAATATTAAATAATTCAATGTCTTGAAAATAAAACTTGAGAAATTCAGACACACATTTGAAAAGGAAGATAAACCCAATACACAACAATCTGTGGAAAAACAATTCGGTCAAACTATAAACCCAACATTCCAATAGCCAATTCTTCAAATGTATTCTGAATTGTGAAACCGTTAAAAAGTTAATGAGATCAGTTGGCAGAGAATTTAAGATTTTCCTACTCATGTGCTCCGAATTCACTTCAAAGAATGATACAACATTGTGGGTCTGGAGTCTAAGTACCACTGTACTCTGTACTACTGTACAGAGTCTACTGTATCAATTTTTTTTGGAGGATGAAGCCCATGTAGGTCTGAGGTCTATGGGTGGGTAATGAGTTGGGTGATGATGATACAATGATAATTACACAATAGCAGTCAATCCTGCATTAAAAAAAACTACAGCACAAAATAATGTTTCTTTACCTGGTAAAATTATTTCATGGACCATCTTATTAGAACTGGATCGTTTGCTGTTCCAAAGGAGAATTCAGCAGTGAGCGCTGGCTCCACTTCAATTAAAGCTTCAGAGCAAGATGATGTTTGTGAGCCGGTCGCGTTTGTATGCTGTTTGACATGTCTAGAAAGACTGGCTTTTTGCGTGTATCGGCGACCACAAGTCTGACACTCGTATGGCTTGTCACCTGTGAATCAACAACTATTAACAACAACTAATCAACAACTACATGTTGACTATTGTAGGTTTCATTAGTGGGAATTAATGATCATTGGCATGTTAAAAACAGGATTCTCTTTTCATTAACTGGATCATCTCTAATAACTTCTAACCAAACAAATTTGAACACTTGAACTGATCTATTACTTTTAGAAGAATATCAAATAGAAAATTACTATTATTGTTGAAAAATTATCAATAATGGAGCCATTATTGCTTGAAATAAAATGTTTTTCAATAATGATCTTACACTTTGATTAAGATTTTTTATTAATAAAATATTCTCATACATCAAAGTAACTATTATAAACTTAAAAAACACTTTTGAATGGAAATTGACTCACGTTATGGCGTGACGGCCGTTTCGCTCTGTTGTCTAGAGCATCATCAGACGACCCACAGTACACTCTAAGTGTACTGTGGGTCGTCTGATGATGCTCTAGACAACAGAGCGAAACGGCCGTCACGCCATAACGTGAGTCAATTTCCATTCAAAAGTGTTTTTTAAGTTTATAATACATATTAGTGGAAACAAGATGGATCTTCAACATCAAAGTAACTATTAAAAGTTACAGATAAAAAACTTGTCAAAGAAAGTTTTGATTTATTCCTCTGCAATATATTAATATAATACCGTACTTAAAAATGATTTTTTACAAGTTTTAAATAAATAGCCTACCAAATTAATTGCGAGTGTCTACTAATATATAGAGCATGGATGTAGCAATATTACTAAAAAATGAATGTTTGACTTGAATGGCACCTCTTTTCAATCTTCTATACATAATGTAATATAAAATACAGTAGTATATAGTACATAATATACAATATTATATAAAAGCCAAATAACACTGACTGACTCCTACATCACAGTTCCTTGAAAACCAAGTGGCAAAAAAGTTGTAATATTTCCTAATTGTACAGACAATCTTATAAAAAAAAATAATTGAATGTCCTTAATGAATAAGTGAATTTATTAACTGTAGCCATTACAATAGCTGATCAACAGACATGAGGTTTGGCTTGATTAACGATTTTGTATGAATTCACCCCACCCCAGTGGGGCAAAGCCAACTGGCTTGACTTATGGCGAGCAAAGTGAGTCTGCCTGCTAATATTATAGAAATTATTTAATAATAAATGTATTACATTAATGCTATGAGTGTACTCTTGCTTGTAGTATTTTATCTCAAATACAAATATATGACATAGATTCCTACCTGTGTGAGTTACAATGTGAGCCTTGAGAGCATTGCATTGTTTAAATACTTGTCCACATTCTTCACATCGGAAGGGATTGGTTGGCAAGTGCAGAATAGTGTGTTCCTGAAGAGTCTCCAGAGTACGAAAGGCTTTGTCACAGACTGTACACTTGTAAGGGCGTTCTCCTGTGTGCTTCCTCATGTGCACTTTGTAATAATGTAATTTAGAAAAGCGACACTTGCAAAAATTGCAATCAAATGGCTTCTTCTCGCCTCTGTGCTTTGCTTCATGCCAACGAAGTCTCAACTTGCTCTTTAAATTGCGCTTACAAATGCCACACTCAAAGTTGTTCAATGAAATTTGTTTATCACCAGACTTTTTTGATGATTTGGAACACTCATGTTTGTTCATGTGCTTCCTCAAATTACCATACCGATTGAATGATGACCCACAGAAGCATGAGAATGGCTTGATATCTGAATGACTTAACATATGTTGTCGGACTAGATACTTATGGTGGAATAGTTTGGAACACACCTTACAAGAGAATGTTTTCAGGTGGGATGACACATGCACATCAAGTTCCACCTCAGTTTTAAATGACTTAGTGCACATTTTACACAATAAATCACCCTGATTTGCATGCAACCGCTGATGGCCTACCAAACTTTGCAGGTCAAAAAACAATCTGCCACAAACTTCGCACAAAAAATCATGTGGTTCAGCACTGTGCAATTTCATATGCATCAGCTTGTTGCTAACACTGCTAAACTCTTTTCCACAGTAAGAACAAGAATACTCGCCTATCTTGTGATGTGACATAAGGTGAGATTTGAGTCTCTGCAATGACTGGAACTGAAGACCGCAAATATCACACAAATTGTCCCTTGTTTCTTTATGCACCTTATTGATGTGTATCATTTTGTTTCTGTTATTTGTGAACTCCCTCCCACAAAAGCAGCAGAAATTTTCACCATTTATATGTGTCTTCAAATGCTCTTCAAAGTGCTTCAATGAATGAAAGCACAATTTGCAGTGCTGACACTTGTTTTTCTCAGATAAATGACTATTCATGTGCATCTGCATCTTTGAGTATGCAACGAGTGTATCACACTGTTTGCATCTTATTTGGCTATCATCGATTTTCAGCATTTTATCCATTTCATAATGGCACATTGAAACATGACTAAGCATGGATGAAGCTGATGTGAACTTTTCATCACAAAACAAACAGGTGAGCATTCTTCTATGCTTTCTACCTGGATCATCAATGCTTTCATGGTCTTCAATTACATTTACAACGTTTCTATCATTTTCATATATAGAAGCTTCCTCATCGATTTCATCATTTGTCACTGACTTGAAAATTTTATTGAAGTCTTGATCCTGTTTGTTACTCATTCCTTCTTGCCTATGTATATCACTGATGATTTCTGGCAAACCTTCACTATCACTAATCATATTTGTAATTTTTCTAGTATACTCATGTACAGATGCTCCCTCATAAATTCCACCATCATTATTCACTGGATTGCAAAGGTGATTGGATTCGTTATTGAATTCATTTGTAATTCTTTCCAATGTATCATTATTACATGCAATCTCTAACAAACTGTCATGACTCCCATTAATGGTTTTTGCATAATTATGTACAGAAGTTCCCCCACCATCAAAATTGGCCACAGTTTCGCCTGGGTCGTTGACTTCTCTTCCAATTCCTCCTAACTTTTCTGAATCAATGATGCTTTCTAACAAGTTTTGATGGTCTTCAATCTCATTTGAAACTTTTTTTGCATAATCATGGACTTCCCCACAAATTTCATCATTGTTTGTAATTGTTTTGCCAAGTCTAATGGCATACTGATTAAATTCTCTTTTCATAACTCTCGTAATATCTGTATTAAATATACTTTCTGAAAATAAATCTGCATTGTCATCAATAAACTTTTTTGCTTTCAAGTTTTCATAGTCTTTAATATCATTCGAATTTTTCTTTGCATAATCATGGACTTCCCCACAAATGTCAGCATTGTTTGTAATTGTTTTGCCAAGTCTACTGGTATATTGATTAAATTCTTTTCTGAAATCTGTTGAAATATCTGAATTAAGTATACTTTCTGACAATGAATTTTCATGGTCATCAATAAACTTTTTTGCATAATCATGAAGAGAAGCTCCCCCATTATTATTTGTTAAAGTTCTAAAAAATTCATTGGAACCTTGGTAGGCTTCTTTTTTCATCTCTCTTAACATATTTCGATCAAGGATACTCTCAAATAAGCTTCCATGGTTATAAATTCCTTTTTTTGCATAATCATGTCCAGAAGCACAATCACCAACATAATTTGCTATAATTTCATCAGATCCTTGATTAGTTTCAGTTCTTGTTTCTTTCAACATATCTGGATTGAGGATGCTTTCTAACAAGTCCTCATGGTCATAAAACCTTTTTTTTGCATAATCATGAAGTGAAGCACTACCATTAACATAGTTTGTTAATATTTCATTTGATCCTTGATTAGATTCTTTTCTTGTTTCTCTAAAGATACCTGGGTCAAGAAAACTTTCTAAGAAGCTTTCATTATCATCAACTACTTTTTTTGCGTAATCATGTAGAGAAGGTCCTCCACCAGTTTCAACACGGTATGTTACAGTTTCACAAGGTCTATTGGATTCGTTTTTTATCTCTTTCCATCTATCTGAATTAAATATATCTTCTGATAAGTATTCATGGTAACCAATCTCACTTGAAATTTTCTTTGCATAATCATGTAGAGAAGGACCCACAATAGTTTCATCATCATTTGCTGCAGTGATTTCTGTACTCATTTCTTCAAACCCATCTGGATCATCAATATCCAACATGCTCTGATGGGCACTAATCACATTTACACATTTTTTCGCATAATTATGAAGAAAATCTCCCCCACTTTTGTCGACATTTTTCACAGTTTCAGAAAGCCTGCTGAAATGTTCATTGAATTCCTTTCTTTTCTCTTCCAATCTGAAAAAAAGTATTTCTGAATTTACTCCATGTTTTCTTCAAAGATGTTATAGAATTTTAACATGAATATAGGAATAACTACAACAATATTGTCAATTCTGTGGAGAAAAATAATATACTGAAGTAAATATTGTCTGGCATGATAACTTCATACACTTACATTTATAAATGCTTTTAAATATATGGCATTATGAGGAATGAATGATAAGCGGATTCTTAAGTAAGCCCCCGGTATAACTAAATCGAGAAAAGGAACAAAATATGTCACAGAAAAAGTTTTGCATCTTTATTTTCTCCTACACATGAATCTATAAAAGTAAAACATCAGTTCCAACAATTCTCCAGCATCGCCAGTATAAGTGAGTGAAAATAATATTTTAATAGAAATACAGTGTCAGTTTTGATATTAGATTGTTCATCAAGTATTTTGTCATGGAAAACATATTTGATGAACAATCTAATATCAAAATTGGCAATGTATATCTATTTAAATTAAAATGTTTACTCACTTATACTGGAGTGATGAATTTCGCTTCTAAAGAGAAGCTTTGTCAGCCTGCTAACAGGGGTCGTGTTTGGTTGATGTTACGATGAGCGGCCATTATTTAATTGAAAATTTCATTGGGTCTGAATTGTGTTTGGTCATTGAGTCTAGTGTATTCAATTCCTGGCTTTTTGAAAAATGTGTAGAATTAACAAATCAGTTTGGATGTTTTTGTGTGAATGTCCAGTGTTGATTGAGTGATCTGCAAATATTGAGTCAATGTTGGAATGTAGTGCTTTGATGTGTTCTTTGTATCATTTATTGAATGATCTGCCTGTTCATCCTATGTAGTATTTGGGGCATGTGTTACATTTGAGTTTATATTGTATGTCCTTGGTTTTTGTAAGAGTGTTTCTTGGTGTTTCAGGTTGTTTGCTGTTCTGAATGTGTTGAATGATTTTTTGGAAGATGTGTTATTTTGTGTGATGTTTTGTTGAAATATGAGAGTGTGACAAATCTTTTTTGGTTTGCAGATTTTGGATTTTTGTTTTTCATTTTATTCAGGATTATGTCTATTTAATGTGTGTTGTATCAATTTTGTTGGGCCAAGTATTCAATTGTATTAATTTCTTCTTGGTGGTCCGCTTGTGATAGTGGAACATTCAAGAGTTTATAGATCATAAGAGTTAAAATTAACAAGTTTGTGTTGAGGTGGATGGTTAGATAAGTTGCGAATGAGTGTACCTGTGAGAGTTGGTTTCCTTTTGAATTTGAATTTGTGTATTTTATTTAGTTTTGTGATGGTGAGGTCTAAGAAGTTTAGTGCGTAGTCTGTTTCATACTCTGCTATGAATTTATTGTAATTTTCTATGAGTTTAGTTCAGTTGTGTTAGGAGTTGTTCACATTGCCTTTGGTTTTCTATTGTAGAGTACTATAATGCCATCGACACAGCGGTGCCAGTAAGTTAAATGATTATGCTTGAGTGTTTTGTGTTGTTTATTATATTATTGATTTACAATTATACAGATTTATTATTTTTTTTAATATATTTTTCCAAAATATAGCATAATATTATTAAGAAATTCTCCAGTGCCCGTTAGCTCAAAACAAAAATTGACAAAGATTAGATTTAAAGTCTTGAAAACTTTTATTCAATTGTATTTGTTTTGCATATGGAAGTCCTGAGATTTAACTTTGCCATTTGATTCAATTTTATTAAGTTATTGAATTGACAGATTTATTTTTATTTTATTTTTGATTGCGGATGATGCCCATATGAGTTTGGAGACTTGTGCGTGGGTAAATGATGAGAAACATCCATGGCTGAATGAGATTCGAACCTAAGGCTGCAGGAAACGAAGCCAGCCAGAGCCTTATCTTATCACAGACAAGCGCTTCAACCAACCGCGCTACCAGAGTCGCCAACCCAATGCAAACGTTGTATCTTGAATTTGTTCATAATATAGTCTATATCAGTATTTAATTGCCAGAATATATTTTAGAGGTTACATATTACGTCTATTTCATAGACGAACCATCGAACCACCTTACTATCCCTGATCAATGATAATATTACTATTTTTTTTTTCGTAGATTACGTCTTGGAGACTCCAGTTGAAGAGTATTTAGACAGGTCAGATTAATAATTATTATACAATCACTATATATAAAATAGTGATTATAATATTTATAATTACACTAGTTACCATAGTTACTAAATCAATTAGTTAAGGTGAGGCTTAATTTTGATGTGAAAGGAACTCTTGTACACTACTTTAAAAAGCTTCATCAACTAAATAATTTTTCAATTGTTTAAAAATATTTCTATATTTTGAAGACTTTAAAAACTGCGGTAGCTTATTGTAGAGTTTCCTATCGATATAACTAGGTTTTTGTTTGAATAAGCTACTATTGTGACTCACCAAGTGATAATATCCTCGGCTTCTAGTATTATAAAAGTGTACGTCAAGATTTTGGTTAAAATCACTCTTTTTTCTACATATAAAGTAGCTTCATACATATATAAGCAGGGTACAGTTAGGAGACCAAGTCTCTTGAACAACGGCCTACTTGAATCTAATCTACTTACTCTTTCCATACACCTAACAGCTTTCTAGGTCCTACACCTAACCCCTAACACCCTATCAAGGTTTTTTGTTGATGAATTACCCCATACTAAGATAGCATACCTAATATGTGACAGTAAGAGCCCATGGTAAGCTGTAAAAATCAACTTTTTTGTCATTTAATCTAGCAAGATGTCGTAGGACAAATACCCCAGATGAAATTTTACAACATACTTTCTCAATGTATCGAGCCCAGATCAATCGTCTATCCAACAAAACTCCTAGAAATGCAATGTTTTCTTCCTGGTCTAGTTGATTTTATCGTTCACAAACAGGTTTATAGCCCTATCTTCATTTGAATTATGTTTGTTTTTGACTTGAAGTTATTGGCATTTTTTCTTTTTATTGTTAGTTTCAACTGATACCACTAATTAATTATTTAGATAAATGGTTGACTTATAACAAAAAAAGCAATGGTCCTAGTATTGAACCCTGAGGCACTCCAGCTTGGACCTCCAATTTATTAGATTTATTCTTTACTAGGCCTATACTATTCCCAACTACAGTAGTTAGTTCTACATATTATATTCTCCCAATAAGATAGCCTATGATTCAAACCATTTCAGTTCAACCCCATTTACGCCTACATTTTGCAGTATTTCCAATAAAGTTCTATGATTAACACAATCAAATGCCCTTGATAGATCTAAGTAGATTGCAGTAGCTTTATCACCTGAATTAGTTTTTCAACTAGAGAAACTATGGCTATCTTTGTTGATCTCCCTTTCTGGAAGCCAATCTGTTCATCACAGATGAAGTTAGCATTATGATAAATTAATAAAGATATGTTGAAAAATTTATTTACCTGTAAGTTTACATTATTTTTTCTTTTTTTTTAATATTAATAATTTTAGTTCTTAATGGCTACAGCTTTTTTCGGTTATGTACTAACGTGAGGCCAAATGTCATTTTGGGGGATCAAGAATCACATGGTCCTGTTTTGGGCCGTTTTTCGTTAGCACATTCTCCTAGGATAAGCTAGAAATTGGTTGCCCTTTCCAAAATCAGTTGTTTGCGAGCGAGTTCTCCTGCCAGTGGGGCTCACTAGTTATAAAGCTCTAATTCACCATTTTTATTTTTATTGATGTCAGCTTGAATAGGCTATTGCGCCAGAATGATTAAAAAATGAGATGTTTTTTATTATTTTCCTGGGCCCTGGGTGGTCAACACCCACTAGATCCACGATTTGAGCTACCTGAATTTGTTTCCAAAAATCTTATTTGGCAAACCTGGTTGTTGTGTGTGTACGTGAACGTGTGTGAGTACAGGAACTCGAGAGCTCCGTGAAGCTGGCCCCACCCACTAAAGCACATTTTTCAAAACTAGTGCCAAAAAATGTACTTTCATAAAATGTAATATTAAAAAAATGTGCTCATCTACTAGACCTTGAAAACAGCTGAGTATATGGGTGGGGCCAGCTTCATGCTCAGCCCCACCCAGTGGATTTCCAACTTCATACATATACCAAAAAAATGTGCTTAAAATGTGCTTTCATAAAATGTAGTTTTAAAAAAATGTGCTCAACTCATTGATCTTGAAAACAGTAGAGTTTATGGGTGGGGCCAGCTTTACACCTAGCCCCACCCAGTGGATTTCCGACTTCATACATATACCAAAAAAATGTGCTTAAAATGTGCTTTCATAAAATGTAGTTTTAAAAAAATGTGCTCAACTCATTGATCTTGAAAACAGTAGAGTTTATGGGTGGGGCCAGCTTTACACCTAGCCCCACCCAGTGGATTTCCGACTTCATACATATACCAAAAAAATGTGCTTAAAATGTGCAGTTTTAACAAAATGTGCTCATCTCCTTGACCTTGAAAACAGCAGAGTTTATGGGTGGGGCTAGCTTCACACTCAGCCCCACCCAGTGAATTTTCATTGTCAAACATATACCAACGAATGTCGTTTGCAATTTGCTGTCAATAATTTGCCTAAACAAACATCTAATGAACTTTTTTTAGTAAAATACTGTAGTTAAAAACCTGGAAGGGGAACTATCAATTCTGTATAGCAAATTTGTTATTAAGAGGCCTTCTGCTTCTTCAGTTTCACATCTTCGGCTGTATTGAAGCAGCAGGAGGCCTCTTAATAACAAATTAGGTAACCAAAAGCTACTTGATAGTTGGAAAAGCAAATAATATTTACATGAGTAAATTTAACTTGGTTATTTACAATTATTAAATAATAATAATAATCAAACAAATTTTTTGTTACCATGGTCCTGTGAGCTGTGACTCAAATTCCTGGATTTCTTGTTCCATGACGAACTGCATTGTTAATATTAACTTTTCATGTGAAATTTAACGACTTGGAGTCAATATTTGTTAAGAATAAGTATAACTCACTTAAACTGTAGGCCGAGCGCTTTCGAATCTGCGGATCGAAAGCTGCGAGCGAGCGGATTCGAAAGCGCTCGGCCTACAGATTAAGTGAGTTATACTTATTCTTAACAAATATTGACTGCAAGTCGTTAAATTTCACATGAAAAGTTGACTGTGACTCAAATTGTTAGTTTAGTGAAATTTGACAACTTCTGTTTTGTTTCAATTACATTAACTTTATAAAATTGTAAGACAGACTTTATAGATTCACGGATGGAAAATAGAGGAATCCTCAAATTTTTGGCAGAATGAATTTAAAAACAGTTCCAATTTTTATCCGGCTCATTGAACTGTGCAAATGGAAACTGCAATATATGAGTTTATCAATATAGGAGGCATTTGAAAAAAATGAAAGTAAATATAATGTAGCAGAGTGAACTATATGGTAAAAAAATGCACCCAAATGTACAAAAGCAGGAGTCTAATTATGAATTTTTATCAATATGATACAAATCTTCTTTGAAATGACAAAATAAAATGTTATATTTAGGTACCGCTTTGGTTTTAAGTGATGGAATGATAAAATCATTCTGAGGCATCCCACTTGTCTTGGCAACTTAATGGTTGAAGCTGCATCAGCAGATGAAGAAAATTTGTTCTCGGCTAACAAGAAGAAATAACAATCTTAATTGTAATTATTCCAACAGCAACAGCAATCAATATTGCATTTTACTTTGCACGTGCAACCTAACAACGTGTATGGTAAACTTGTAATTTTAATTACAGTGGAAATCGTTTATAGCGACCTCGAAGTGACCGGCCAAAAACGGTCGTTATGACGGTGGACGCAACAAGCGATACATGGCCTAAGATTTTTTCAATAATGTCGTTTATGTTTGTCGTACAACACATTCAGATCCATTTTTCGAACTCCATTTTGCTGACTCATTCACTAACTAATCGTTACAACGTTGCATTGCACAGAAGTTCTATAATAACATCCTTCATTGGTAGCCTAATCCAAGGAATAAATTCTCAGAATACACTAATATAGTAAACAGTGGGTCTATATATATACGTAGGCAGGCCGTCGTTATAGATAGACAAAAGTTCAAGAAAAAAAGCAATAAGACCAAAATAATGAAAAATATGAACTATTAAAATATTTTTTATTGTGAATATACATTGTTTTGAGCATTCAATATACAGAGTGTTTCGGGAAGAATCTGCCAATCTTCTTAGACGTCTTCCTCTCATTGCAATAAAGAAAAAAGTTCATATAAACATAGGTCCAAAATCGCTTTGTTACAGAAATAAATATGGCGGAAGATTTTAACTATCCCTATAAATTAACTCATTCCGAAATTTCTGGGTGGGAAATTGAGGTGTAAAATTGAGTAGGTTCTACGTAAAATAACCTGAAAATCGAATAAAACATGTTCCAAGTCTTAAACTTGGGTAATTATTCAGATATTCTACAAAATATGTAAAAATTGTAATAAACACACGTTTTTCATGTTTTAGGAGCTAAACTAGCAATAATTATTTCATACCGGTACCAGAATTGTAGAGAATTTTATTTAAAAAATAAATTTGGAATAATCCAATAGTCTAAGTTGCACCAAATACAATTAATTGTCTTTGGTTGCACCCAAACTTCATGAAATTAGAACAAAACATAATTTTATTAGCTTTGACTACATTTTAAGCTATGGGTCTATTGATCATTTAATTTTATAAATTGAATTCTCTATAAGCCTGATATGTTAAAAAGTCATATAAAATGATAACTAATTATCTATTAATTGAATACACCCATGATTACAGAAAAGGAAAGTAAAAGTGTAAGAGAATATTTGTATTGTACTGAGAAAAGAGAGAGGCTAAACGCTCTGGAATGATTCAAAGTTCTCAAATTCAGTAGCAGTGCACATCCCTTCCTTGCTTTCCTTTCAGTGAGTTGATTTACAATTTTTATTATCTGTACCACATAATAATGAAGAATGAGTGTCCAGTACACAAATTTAATGGAGGGATGAAGGATTTAAATAATTTTAAAACTGCAGCCATAGAACTGCTTAGGCAACTGAATTAAGTTTGAAGACTATGTAAAAATGTAAACTACCATAACTTGAAACACATTTTTTTGTATATTTTTGAACTTTAAGGTAAGAAATCTACTGGGTGCGGCTGAGCGTGGAGCTGCCCAACCAAGTAATTCTGCTGTTTTCAAAGTCAAGGAGTTGAGCACATTTTTTCAAAACTACATTTCATGAAAGCACATTTTTAGAACATTTTTTTGGTATATGTATGAAGTTGGAAATCCACTGGGTGGGGCTGAGCATGAAGCAAAAAATAAACTCCGCTGTTTTCAAGGTCGAGGAGTAGAGCACATTTTCTTAAAACTGCATTTTATGAGAGCACATTTTAAGCACATTTTTTTGGTGTATGTATGAAGTCGGAAATCCACTGGGTGGGGCTAGGTGTAAAGCTGGCCCCACCCATAAACTCTACTGTTTTCAAGGTCAATGAGTTGAGCACATTTTTTTTAAACTACATTTTATGAACACATTTTAAGCACATTTTTTTGGTATATGTATGAAGTTGAAAATCCACTGGGTGGGGCTGAGCGTGAAGCTGGCCCCACCCATATACTCAGCTGTTTTCAAGGTCAAGGAGATGAGCACATTTTTTTAAAATTACATTTTATGAAAGCACATTTTTTGGCACTAGTTTTGAAAAATGTGCTTTACTGGGTGGGGCCAGCTTCACGGAGCCGAACTCGAGTGAGACCAAGCGAGGTGCATATAGGCAGGTCTACACTATGCCTTGATGCCCACTGGCTTAGTTGAAAAAGACCACCAATCAGCAGATCGCAAACGCGGCTTTTGGCACTCCACTTATGCACCCGCCCACTCTGCGATTGGCTTCGAGAAAGGGCTGTGCCAAAAGCCGTGCGCAGCTTTACATGTTGCAATTTCCAAGTGATTCTTCAACGATTCCAAACTATCAGTATAAGATAACGTTACTCACCCATCAGTATCTCTTGGCAAGTTAAAAAACCGCAGGTTCCGTGCGTTCGTAGAATTTTGCCTACTGGAACATGACTGTGCAGCTCGCTCAGACATGACCTGAGGACACTGATAACTAATGTATTCACATTACTAAACAAATTTATGTAATTTTACAAACTAGAGCAGTTCATTACAACATTATTATCAACATAGACATAACCTAACTTTGGAATGAAAAATGAACGCTAAAAGCAAATAAAACTGGCCAGCTGGAAAAGTGTGTGCTTGATTGCATGTCTGCATCTGATCAAAGAAATATGATTCATGTTTATGTTCGAAACTTATGGAAATTTATTTTAGAACCCTTTATTGACTAAAAGTTTTCTACATCGAGTAATCAAATGTTACTTTGAATCCGTTCTAGTACGAATTTTATATTTTTGTGAAAGCATGGATGAAAAATACTACACCGTGATTTCTATTATTCTTTAACAATAAAACATAATAAATGAATAACTGTGATATTATATAGTATTCATTATTTAAAACCGACTCAACTCACCATAAATAAAAAATATTTTCTATTTCTAGCTTCTTTGGCGATGGGTGGGGGTATCGGCATTGTATTGAAGAATCCAGGTGCCGGGTGCCGGTACAAGTACAAGCTACAAGAGAAGAGAACAGAGAAGAGAGGCGGCCATTGTAGAGTTGTATTTTTCGAGGAACCCTCAATTTCAATCTACACTTTTTCTTGTATCAATACCGTATTAAAATTTAGTATCGTATCCTCTTTTATAATTTTATCCAAAATGACGGCCGAAAAAAGAGCTCTAGACAAAGAGGAATCAATTTTTAACGTTTCTTCCGTGATAGTCGACATAGAAGGAACTACTACTAGCATTAGCTTCGTTCATGTAAGTTTTCTATGATATAATATTTCTTCCATTTCTGTCATATATTTATTGAATTTATCTCTTAATTTCAATCGGTTCTTAATTCCTTCCTTTCGCATACTATACTGTTATAACTGTTTCCTATAGAATTTATCCATTTCGGTCTCAAGTTACCGGTTTATCGTTCACGTCCATATTTTTGTTGTAACTACTCTTTAATTTATGCACTTCGTCATTTATACAAAATTATAAGTTTCGTCACTAAACTGCAGGTATTTTGCACTCTTCCTCGAATAGGCTAGCCGTTATAATATGGAATCCACTTTATCGTCAATTACACATGTAGCCCTTTTTTCTGATCCATGCTTTAATAATTATTATGATGAGTATTTTAAATAGAAATTTCTGTTTCAGGGCACGACATTTATATTTTTTACGTAAAGTTCTTTCATACCTGTTTAGAAAGTTTGATTCCCAATAGATTTTTCGTGCTGAATGAATGGAATGATGAGAGGCCATTTTCTATCATGAGAACGGTAGCTAAAGACTCAGCAGGTGTTCGTTTACCTGTGCATGAGGATTGGAAGTGTTTTATGGGCCTTCTTTATAAATTCATGTATCATTTTTCTCATGCAATTCACAGCTCCTCGACAGTTTTCTTCTTGAATATTCTTTGAGAATCATTGAACTTATTACAGTAACTTGACTTGAGCATACCATAGCATGAAAAATAAACGAGTCGAATAACTACTTAGCAATAAAATTTCAACTTCCTTTACATACCAGTCTAGTTTCAAATTAACTTTTAAACTGATTATCTTGAGTTGAATTCTGGGTAAACCTAATTGGAATGTTTCTATAGGCCTACCATCAAAAATCAGCATAGAGAAATTTTTTTTAACTTTATAATTTTTCATTTTCAGTTCACGCTAGAATCTTTGTTAAAATTTGTGATCGTTTTAGGTTCGGAAAATATTTCTATATAAAAAATTATTCAATTTCATGAACCAACTTTACATTCAATTCGTTGCCTATTGGTTCAAGTAATTGATAATTCTCAGTTGAGCATATTGTGGTAACTTATTTCAAAAGCACCAAAATGTTCAGTAAGTGTATCATTTCCTATGTGAAATAAGGCGAAACCTACCGTAGGTTTTATGACCTTATAACTAAACTAGGTCTCCAAGCCAACATGGAACAAAATTGAAAACTAATAACAGATGATCAGTGACTTATACGATAGTATAGTGTAATATGGTTAGTTGGGATAGTAAAGGTAACGTAAATGAAAAGAGTTTAATTTTTTCTACTGGGGTAACGCTTGGCATACGAGAGGTGTTTCGGGTACTACTCTAATCTCATGAGAAAAAGGTGCTACTATTAAAATAACTTCAGATTGAGTTCAGAAAAAGAATCTAGATGTTTATTTTAATGTTATAATAAAAAGTAATAAAATGCTAATGAGCTTATCAAGAATTTAACAAAAGAGTTTATTTACTTACAAACGGTCACTCGCTCAGCTGGGAAGAGTGGGGCGGGTCATCTGCCGTAGATTTAGCCAGCTCCCTTACTCGACACCGACTGCCCCGAGCCACTCGTTTTTTCAGCACAATTTTACTTGTCATGAATTTTCACTGATGTCATCATTTTTCTTTTAATAGTCAACAATGGCTCTCTCCTCTTTTTGTGAAAATTCATGGCAAAGAAATTAATTATGCTGTTACAATTGGCTGTCTTTGAAAAAATTTCTTATTCGAATTTTGGTGAACTTTTCTACTGAGGTTCGTCACTACATTACTCAGATTGTCCAATTTCTTTTCCAATGTTTCTACACTAACTCGTTGAACTGGTTGTTCATTTGAATTGAGTTCTTTACTAATAATTCCTAATTTTTTATCCAATAGAAAACGAGATCTTTCATATTTTGCCAAATTTTTCTCCAATTCTTCAATTGTCGCATTATCCATAAAGGCAACATGTTGCAATGCACCTACATCTAATCCCCTTAGAACGTATCCTACTAATCGTTTGTCTGACATTTCAGGTTCCAGTATATGGCACAATTTTATTATATCTGCTGTGTATTCAGTGTAGGTTTCTGTCTGTAATTTATTTCTGTTTTCCAATTGCTGTCTGGTAGTTTCCTCGTGTACTGGGTCTACTAATTTCTGTTTTAGGTGATCTACTACGTCAATGAAAGTTAAGTTTGAATTTTTATCAGCAAAATTATCGAAAATAGTCAATGCAGTTTTTTTAAGTAAAGTGGCAAATACAATATTTTATCATCATCATCCCATTTATTTATTTTAGCAGCTCTGTTGAATATTTTCAACCACTCATTAAAGTCTTCAGTTTTTGACCCCCCATAAGTCTCTGGTTTGGCAAAAGGTCTACTCTCATTCCTAGCCATTTTCTTTTCTTTATCAATATCTAAAGCAACAGTATCGTAAAAATTATCTAGTTTATTTTCCTGCTTATCATTAATATCTGGTGTAACTGTATCATAGAAGTTCTCAACAGGTTTATGATTTAATATTCGTTCGTAATCAGCTAACATAGGGAACTGATTACGTTCCTCATTTGACAATTTTCCTGTTCTGAGCAATTGACTCAAAACTTCCCTAGCACCTGAATCTTGATCTGCATAAATACTAACTTTTTTTGCCAGATTCACTGCAAATCTCAGGTATTCAACATTAACAGATTGAGGAAAATGGATTTCCAATTTCTCACAGAGATCGATCAATTGCGTTTTGTCTAATGTTTTTTCTTGTAAATCTATTGGTAAATCTAATATTGATAAGCTCATTTTAAAATCACTGAAAATATAACTATACAAAACATTATGACTTCTTTAAAAATTACTAGGTTTAGAAACAAATAATCTCAACAAAATGTTGAAGTTAAAAAAACTTATCTCATGAGAACGGCGCCCAACACCATGTAATATGGTTAGTTGGGATAGTAAAGGTAACGTAAATGAAAAGAGTTTAATTTTTTCTACTGGGGTAACGCTTGGCATACGAGAGGTGTTTCGGGTACTACTCTAATCTCATGAGAAAAAGGTGCTACTATTAAAATAACTTCAGATTGAGTTCAGAAAAAGAATCTAGATGTTTATTTTAATGTTATAATAAAAAGTAATAAAATGCTAATGAGCTTATCAAGAATTTAACAAAAGAGTTTATTTACTTACAAACGGTCACTCGCTCAGCAGGGAAGAGTGGGGCGGGTCATCTGCCGTAGATGTAGCCAGCTCCCTTACTCGACACCGACTGCCCCGAGCCACTCGTTTTTTTCAGCACAATTTTACTTGTCATGAATTTTCACTGATGTCATCATTTTTCTTTTAATAGTCAACAATGGCTCTCTCCTCTTTTTGTGAAAATTCATAGCAAAGAAATTAATTATGCTGTTACATTACAATAGATATCACTTCATTTTCCCGCAATGGTTTTTTCCAAATATTGTCTTTTAAATAACCTGGTGGTTTTCTGGCTCTTTGTGTGTGTATTGTCTCAAGATTTGATTGCACTTGATCTTGAACTTCTACAACATCTTGCTTAGTGGGATCTTGATCTTTGTTTAGTATTCTTCTAGAACCTTCCGATGAGGAGCCTCCTCATATTTTTCTTCGGCCTGGTCATACTGAGTATCACCATTGTTCTGCAACGAGACATCTGTGGGTGTTAACTGTTGTAGAGATACAGTAACTTCAGTTCCATCCTTCCTTCTAATAAGGGTATTCTCAGGATTCGCTTCAAGCATTCAGCTTCCTCAACTGGATCATCGTATTTGCTGGACCTTAAATTCTTCGTGTTCAGCACTATTCCAGGATATACAGCCCAGCTTGGTAGGGTTGTTCCTTTAGTTGATTTTCTCGGGAAGTAGAAAAACCTTTCATGTGGAGTACGTACCATTATTTTTATATTTGTATAGAGAAGTGACCTAATAGCATGGAGTGCATCATTTAGGACAACTTCCCAGTTGGAAGTTGTTAACTCTTTATTAACGCTTTATTGACTCCCAAATGATACCGTTATATTTCTCAACTTGCAAGTTTCCTCTTAGGATTGTACAGAGCTGTAGTGCTGGTAGCTATGCCATTAGAATGAAGAAATGATGTAAGTTCCTTAGAAACGACGCAGTGCCCATGTCTGAATGAGCATGTGGCAAGAGTCCAAATAAAGAAAATAAGTGAAGTAAGCAGTTGATGACAGTGGCTGAGCTGACATGAGGTCAGGCATAAGTAAATGGGGTAGAAAGAGTATTCATCAGAAATTGATGAAATTTACTTATCTTGCATTAGATGGCAGAGGTTTAAGTTGGAGCAGTAAATTTAATTAGGTGACCTACTTTTTTTAAATTTTGTTTTCACTTGTGCTCAGATAGGACAGTCATTTTACATACGGTAACTTATCTCATCTATTGCATACAGCAGATTTTTAGTTTCAACAAAGTGGAACATTCGTGTCACTCCAGGGTGAGCTAGCTAGACATTGATAAAGATCATATTATAACTTATTCAAGTTTATAGAACCACATACTCGGCTTAACATGTCAGCTTTTAACTTATGTTTTCCTTTCCAGGCCCATAGATAATGTCAAAGTCATGAAGAATTTATGAAATGAAATGTTTACTTTTAATTTAAAAAGTTCTAAACGCCATCTTAGTACTTAGAATTGTTTTTAAATTTTTCTTCTATTCTTGTCAAAAATGAATGAGAGCTTGTGGTTAGTAATTAATTTGAAATTCACTGGTTTGTCATCCTAACACAGAGTAGCTGCTAAGGCATGATCAGATGCATCAGTTTCAACACCTAAAAGTGAATTGTAATAACTGCAACCTTTGCTATTTTATTTTCAAGTTCTAAAAATCCATTTGAGCGTGTACACCTCGTGGGAAAGTTTGATTTTACTAAATTTTTAATGTTATCAGATAAGTTTGTAATTAATTTTGCATTAAAGTTGTGTCAAGGATTCCTTTCAGAGCTGCTGGATTTGCAGGGACTGGCATGCTCAAAAGAGGCTCCAAACTCTGTGACTCAGACTTTTTTGAAATTTTCAGTGATAATATGTCCAAGAATGTTTATTTAATTTTAGAAAATCGGCTTTTTGGTTCATCGATAGCAATGTCGTACTTCTCAATACATTTCATAAAGTTTTTTCAAATTCAAGTTGTGCTCAGATTGTGTTTTACCAAACACTGTTATATCATCAAACTGTGAATGTACACCCTTCAAGTCCTGTTTTTTTTTTCTATTTTTTTGTCAATGGTTCGCTGGAATGCAGTCACCATTATTATTTGAACAACGAACGGGATTCTTGTGAATTCATAACGTTTCCCACATGCTTTGAAGGTAGCTCTTCAGGTATTTGGTGATATGCCGACTTCAAGTCAATAGTGCTGAAAATATTGTGCATACTATGTCCATAACTAAGACATTTACATTTGGTAGAGGATAATGCCTATCACATTAGGCAAATAAAAATAGGCGTCAACTTGCTGTAGAAAGCAGTGGAGTGACAGGAAGCTGTGTTTTGTGGGGGACAGTGACGGAAACTGGAACAAGAGAGAGATTTTATATATTCATGAAATATTTGTTGTCGACTTCAAGAAGTTACTTGTATCAAATTGAAAACTATAGTTTTTTAGAGTCCATTTTCTACTTGAAAAGTCTCTGAATTTAGTTAAAACGTTTGAAGTGAACAGGTGCTTTATTTTAAACTTTTTAGTATGACAGTATATCAACGAACCCATAAGACCAATAGAAGGGGCGTATGCACTAGCGTAGCATACAGGAGGTGAAGCCAAGTCCGCCATCCATGTAGTGGATAGAAAGACGAAATCGTGTTTTCAAGAGCAGAAAATTTCAATGCACGCTCTCCAAATAAACTACAGTTTAACACACTTAAGATTGAGATATAACTTTCAAACTTGGCATGAGTATAGACAATTAGTTTCTGAAGATAACAGTGGCATTATAAAAGTTAATAGTTACCTCTATAAATTTTAATTAGTTGTTTAAAGTTCTAATTTTTGTCCGAGTTTCAAACATGACATAAAAAAGTGAGTCGGCTACCAAAATTTTCATCTTTTGGGTAGAGATGTGATCAAAGCGAGAAAGTTGTACAGAAATAACTGAATTTTTTTCATGATTTTTATTTTAAAATACGACCTATACTTTGGATACAATGTTAGGTTGAAGTGCAATCGGGATGGCGCGCCTGTCGTCAGCCGGCTTGTGCATCCAGATCCACAAAGCCAATTCATCACTTATTTCTTGTATTTGATTCAATACTTCCTTGAAGGTTTATTATTGTAATGTAATAATATTATAGTTAGATTGTTTTTAGGAAATTATTGATTAAATTAGTCTAACCTTTAATTCTTTCCATTATGAACGCAAATGAACAAGATCCAAATAGGAAAATATTTATTAGAACAATTTTTTATTTCATTTTATTAATCATATGTTGAGCATTGTATCTTGTACAATATAAACATGAGCCAATATTCTTAAAATATAAACAGTCATCTCCATTAAAATACATAATACATACAATATAACTCAGTTTTAATATGAGTTATTATAGAAATAAATGTCACAACTTTTTTAATTTCTCTACTATGCTGTTACACAATGAAATTATAAAATGAAAATTCATCTTTAAAGTCATGCAACTAAATTGAATCGTATCAATCAATGACTACAAAACGTTGAACGTTTTCTTACTTTGTCTAATGGGGAAATAGCCTACTACTTTCGCTATCCAGAATGATATAACTTCTATATGGGCGCCAACCAGATCAACTTTGGGTTGATAAAAAAAAAGTATTCTTCAAGCACTCACGAAGACACTGAGTATTGTGCTATGTGTTAGAGAAAGAGACTATTCTATTTATAGAAATTATGAGTGAGAATGTCAAACAACATTAAGATTATTAATTATTATTGTTGTGACTAGACAGCGATAACAAAAGACAATAATTGTGATAGTGTTTTTGTGATGTCTTTTATGATCGCTGTGACTAGATTTGCAAAGTAAATACATTATCCAGTTAATTCAGCTTTTTGTTTTCTCTTTCTCCTACTGTTCTATTTCATGTTAAGTAAAAGGATGTGGCAGTCAAATGACAGATATTAATGATATAATGACAGATATAATATAGGAAGGTATGTGAAAAAATGTCACTCAATTAGAAAATTAACTATTTTTCGAGTAAAGTTTGAGTAATCCTTGTCAACAAAATTCATCACAGAATGCCTCTACTCACAATTAAAATTTCAGAATTAGATCAACTGAGAAATGACATTTCTATAATTTATCCATCTCAAGAATGAGCAATTCATATTATGAAGAAACAGGCTGGCGATGTAATGCGTGCCGTACTGGTAATAGCAATAACCGGCTTATCAAGCGCTCGCCACTTGGGGAGTCATCCCTGCGCCGCCATATTTGTAGTGGACGAGCGCCTAACAAGTGGCTTCACCTCGGCAACAAGAAGCCCCTTCTATTGGTCTTATCGTCTTATGTGTTCGCTGGAGTTATATTATTTGAAGTCAGTTTTACTATTTTTGCTTTAAAGTTGATGAATATTCAAATTCTAAAAGCATGAGAAATTTGTACATTTTTAAATGTTTTTATACATTATGAAATATTTTCCAGTTTTGCAAATCAATATGATCAATATAACCTCTAAATAAATTGTAACTAAAAATCTAACTACAAAATTAGGCAGGCATAGGAATTGGTAGAACAATTGATAAATTAGTTACAATTCTATATTGAATAATGTAGAATAATATTCTGTATTAAATTTAGAATAATCTACATTTTTAGAATATTTAATGTATTTAATATAGAATTATAATCAGTTTATCAATTTTTATACTAATTTTATGTTATACTAATTTATTTTATACTAATTTTTAGTTATAGCAATTTATTTAGTAGTTATATTAATCATATTAATTTTAAAATTTGGAAAACATTTCATAATGTAAAAGAATATTCAAAAATGTACAAATTTCTCATGTTTTCAGAATTTGAATATTCAACTTGAATGCCTAAAGTAATGAAACCAACTTAATTGAAGGATACCAAAAAAATTATATTAAAACATACTAAACATTTTAGAATAAAGTTTTCACTTGAAATTAATGCACACGTAAACAAAGGTTTAAAGAAGTACATATCCACTTCAAACGTTCAAACTGAATTTGAAGAGATTTTTTCTAGTAGGAAATTGACTAGAAAACTAGCTTTTTTAAAAATATGATACAACTTCTTTAAGTTGAATTTTATGTATTTGTAAAATAATTATAAAAAATCATTGACACTCATAAATATGAAATTTGGACGAATCTAAAAACAAAAGATTCACAGAACTTATTGTTTCCACGTCAATTTTTTTTCTTTGGATAGTGTTATTGATAAATAGTTTTTCAAGTACTGATCATAACTTTTCCTCTACAGGATACCCTATTTCCGTTCGTTCGTGAGCATTTAAATGAGTACGTTAAGTCAAACTGGACTGATTCAGAATTTCAAGAAGACCTGAAAGCTTTGAAAGAGCAGGTAAGTCTTGATTCTATTCAAATCGAAGAGCTCGAGAACAATTTATGCTTTTGTAGAAATCCAATCCATTAATTATGTTGATGTAGCGACACAAAATAATCAATTTTTAGATAACCAAAAATTAGTATAACAAAAAGAGATAGGCCGGCCACATACTGCACCGAACACGATGCGACAAAACATTTTGACGGCAGGCGTCTGATACGGCGCAGTTTGTATGAGTAAGTCACACTGGCAAATGTATTTGAATTTTTTTCTTCTGTCAAAAACGAGAAATATAGCCCTGCGCATGAGCTGATGTGTCATTCTATGCAGTTGAGCTACACAGAGCAATCACTTGAGTTGTTTGACAGCAATCAATATATTATATTTACATTGTCATTTGTTCATTTCTTGGTTCATGATGAACCAAGAAGCTAATTAGGATGTGGAAAGACTGTTATACTGAACAACAATAAGGTTGTCCAATTCAATTGAATCTTGGTTTCTACAACGTGACAGATCTTATTTACAAAATCAATGTAATAGTCTATTTTTTCTTATCCCTTTCCCTACTTATTTTAATTTTTCACCTATTTATTACTCTTCGTTTTCTTTCTTTTTACCCTTCTCGCCAAAATAAAAAATCACATAAAATATAACATATTTGAAAGATGCGTCTAAAACATGGCTTGACAATACACTAATTTTTTCGACGAAACTGTAGAGAATTTAATTTGAAGAAAAATTGATTCAATAGCCAAACATTTATTCAAATTGCATAAGTGCCTGTGATCTTTATTACAAGAACTGTCGAAGCCGTCGCATTCTGTAGTATTTTCTATTGCTTTTTGTAGAGCAAAAGCGTTTTTATAGGCATCCGACAGAGCACAACAAAAGATAAAAAAAAAAACAGGACAAACGGTCTTGTTTTTTTCGCGTTCGATGCAGTTTGCGCATGGCCTGTCCTGTTCTCAGAATTATGGAGTAGAATAAAAATATGAAAACATTATACAGCACTGTCATATATACAGCACATACAGGCTGATTCAAAGAAACAGGAGATTGTCATCAATACCCTGTTAAACAGTTATCATTTTTAGAATGGTGGGCATCGTTATTGCCCAAAGCGTTTGCGGAAAGGGTTTTTCAAAATCAATGCGTCATTTTTATTTAGTACGCCCTGATCATGTTTTATATCAACGCAATTTAAACTCGGCAATTAAACATGACATTGTAGGTATTCATGTTTTAGTTGCATGTGCTGCTGGAAAACGGTCAGGACGTTCTAAATTGAAATTATGCAACGTTCTCTTCGCGAATTTTCTTCACTTCATTTTTTGTAAAGGCTTTGATCACAATCGCACGTTGCCCACCACTCTAAGAATCTGAATGTATGGCAGGGCATTGATGACAAGCTGGCATAAGTTATTCTCTGTACCAGCTGCCAACGGCCACCAACACTTTCAAAATCTCTTGTTCCTTGGAATCTGTATTTATTATAATATAAATAATATAGCTTATTCAAAAATCGAAATTTTGTTACCTTTTTCTGAATTCTTATTTCAGTATTTTTTGAAAAAATATTATTTTCTATAAACAAGACAATGCTCATTATCCATCCTCAGTTGGTAGTTGGTAGCCGATATTCGGCCCAACTACCAACTGAGGTTGATGGTATGAGAAGGGAATTCTAAATTAAGAATTACCAGTGAAATTTTCATAATGCTTAGTCTAATTGATACTTTTTCGATAAGACCTTCTAACATCATAGCTATAAAGAGAGTATTTGAATTCTGCAATGTTCTATTCCATTTACGTAAGTGAGGTCTTGAACTTGGAAAACTTTATAGTTGACTATTTTAAAATTATTTTTTTAAAGTAGCTTAAGCATTTTTTTTAAAAGTGTTTATAGTGTTCCGCTATTCCAATGAATGATTGATGTTTACAGGCGAAAAAGGACGAAACCGATAAAGTTGAAGGATTTATTGCTATCCCAGATGGTGGCGAAGAAGAAGTTGTAGAAGCTACCATTAAAAATGTTATTTGGCAAATGGACAATGACAGGAAGACTGGTGCTTTGAAGCAACTCCAGGGCCATATCTGGAGAAAGGCCTACGAAAAAGGAGAAATTGTTGGACAGTGAGTATTATTTCTCTGTATTATTGGAATGTTTGAGGCAATGATGTGTATCTTGAAGATGGAAGATGATGCTGTGGGAAAGTAGAGACGAGTTATGCTGTGGGGTGATCATTACTTTTTTCATCATAAGCTATTGCACAAGGAAATTGATATTAATGGGAAAGTGTTCTTTTTAGTATTTATGTGTTTTTTTTTTAATGAAATTCAAGTTTATCAGCTCGTAGAACTGTAGTTTTTCAAGATAGGCTAGCTGGTGGTTGGGTAGAGAATGACTTGTGACACCCCATCTCATTGCTCATTCTTTAAGATCAGTGTAACGATCCAAATTCATGTAGCATGTCACATTTCTACCAATATTGCCAGATAAGGACGTATGGGATTAAATAGAAGTCCGCAATAACCTGCAGGAAGAAAAGATCTTTAAATAATCCAACATCACATTAGTGAAAAAAATTCATTTCAGGAAATTCCCAATTTAAGTTTCCATTTGACAGGTAGTTTGATAAACAGGCAATGGACAGATAGACAAAATAAATTAGATAAGATAATGACTGGCCTGTGAAGGATTCTCATTTCCAATAGCCTACTGGTAGCTTTTTTCCTAGGAACCCGTATTTTCATGTCATTGTAAAATCCAGATGTAGAAAACCAGACAACTTTAACAGCAGAACTATACCAGCCATTTGACACATGTGTAATTTGAACTAGAACTATTCTTATTATGCCAAATTGCTAAACCATCATTTTGTAGACACTGGGGCGAAATATCAATAATTTAATTGTAGTGCATTTAGCAATATTCGTATATTTAAAGTCGTATAAATTTAGCAATATATAAAGTCTTCTTGTCTGCATCATTCATTACTATGTTTCAGTAACATTGTTATAATTTTAAATAAAAACATGATAGCCCGCATGTAGCTCTTAGACTACTCTAATACCGTGTCATGTCTTACATTTACTCGAATACGTTTCCTGTGAATCATAGCTTCAAACTCTATAAAAATAATTAGAAAATTCCTTGAAAATAATCACATAAAACTTGTTATTCAGAATTAACTAAAATCTAAGCTTTCTCAATTGCTCTCCACGAACTATCATACTGACTTTACTAATAGTCAGTCATCACATAATAAACTTGTTAATCAGAATTAATTAAAAACAAACCTTGACAAATTGCTTTTCATCAACCAAAGGGATGAGTTTTAAATACTTGGTCATAGAACCGTGCATGTGCGACTATCCGATCTATAAATAGCCGAACTTAGTAATAACTTAGCTGGATCGCTGGATCCATGTGAATAAAAGCGTAAAGTGTTGACTATCTTAGTAACCACCAGGGGTTTTTCTAGTCTACTAGGGTAGAGCGAACTATCTTTATTCACTTCAAACTGACTATAGTGACTTCAACTAATTAAGAAGACTATACTAGAGTAGTGCGGACTGCTTAGTGTTGACTAGGTTCTAAGCACCTGGCTCATTGTGAAATAAGTTGATTACTAAACAAATATATTTCGTTTTAATTTCTTTTATTTTTTGTGTTTTCAGTATTTATGATGATGTACATGAAAGTTTGAAGTCGTGGGTTGACCTGGGAAAGAAAATATATGTCTATTCCTCGGGCAGCGTTGAAGCCCAGAAATTGCTCTTTGGTCATACGAAAGAAGGCGATTTACTGAAAGTAAGTAAACTGATCAAACATTCTCTTATGTTGTTATGATAATGAAACTTTGAAAATTGACATTTATTACAGTACCAGATTGTAAAACTTGATTCAATGAGACTTGACGCATACTATTAGGTTGTCCTATACAGTACAATTGAATCGGGATGTCTAGAACTTTATATAGCCTAATCTATTTATATGACCAGGCAATTTTGGTGGACAAAAATTTATACTAAGCTTGATTTATTATTAAATCCACTTTAGGTATCCCAGAAAAGATTCCCCCATGTTTGCGGAAAAATCTGGCTTGTGCATAACTTTTGAGTGGCCAAAAAACCCTCAAATTTAGCACTTTTCCAGTTTTTTGCCTAAAACTCGAAAACTTATCTAACCGCTTTGGAAACATTGTTTTTATTCGAAATTGAAGAATATGAAATTCTACGTCTATTGATGTTCAACAACACCAAATCGGTTCATTTGTTCATTCTCAATCAATTTTCAAACAGCAGGTATTTTTACCCCTTTGTGAAAAATGAGTCACCTCCATTTTTCGATGCATTTATCTTATAACACAGAAATCAGGAAATAAGTTTTAGATAATTGAATTTACTTCCAAAAGAGTTCTCAATTTGAGAATTTTGCCTATTTGTTTCTAAGATATGCAAAAAACCCTGAACCAACATAGATATTACATCAGTAGCCAAGTTTCATAAATGATATCAGGAAAAGAATTTAGTAGTTCTTTTCTCAACGGATACTCGTGTATTTTTAGACGCTGAGTCTGAATCTCAACTGTGGAACTCCAAAATGTGGCAGTGGGTGACCACACCAATAGTGGACCCCCCCCCCCCTTTTTTTAACGGTCAATCGCACCCCATTGATTGATAGATCATTCTTATCAGCTAATTGAGGCGGTCCAAATTAATATGTCACATGTCAATTTCTGACAATAATTAACCATTTCACTTGAAAGGTTACCTATAACATAGGTATAAAATGATGATTTTTCAATATTGAAATAGTTCGTGCTATTGAATGCAGTTCCAAAGCTAGAACGCGTCAAAAAGCAAATTTTGGGACTTTCGGGCCCTTTCACAGCCTACAACTAGGTGGTAATATGCTTTCCTGACGGAAGTCTCATATGCTGCAATGATATTGTAATAACTTCTCCACAAATGTAATTTCACCCTCCATATATTAAGAGCGAAGATTTTCATTCAAATATTAACCATGACAGAAGAAGCTATTTTTTATGTTTCACCTGAACTGGTTACACATAGAATTAGAACCTATGCATCAAAGCATAGAACCTGTCGACCTGTATGCTATTCAATCTTAATATGTTATGCGTTTTGTATTTTGAGGCTAAAGCGGCGCTACAACTACTTGAGAACTTCTAATTCTGCGCTCTGAATTACATATAAAACCTTTGAGAAAGGAACTTTTATAATTTTGTTTTGGAAAAGCTACCGTTAAACTGGACAAATACAGATTTTTATTATTAGAAATTATTTTTTTCAACTATGAACCCATTCTCATCGCATTTTCATATTTTGGCATATGTTTAACAAAACTATAAAGTATCTACATAAAAGATTTCAAATATCAACTTTTTGAGAAAATCAAAAAATAACTATATTTTGGGATTAGCGAAAATTAAACAATATATTGTGGAGTTAGCTTAGAAATTTTCAATTACAACACATGTTACATATCACTGTAAAGAGCAAGTAAAATAATGATACCACTTACAGCCCTCTAGCTTGATTGCACCAGCTGATAAAGCAATTTCAAAAATGTCGGATTTCGAATTTCTAGGGTTTTTTTTTAATTTTGAATGGCTGTAACTCAAATAGATTGGAATAAAAAAAATTTAATATTATGTATTTTTGTTAGTCTCATCACTCAGTATGAGTTTACCAAATTTGATCATAACCTGAGATGGTAACCTAAAAAAGTGTGTTAATTTGACGTGGAATGACCCGTTTCCCTTCTTCTTCACCAACCTTTCTTTCTTATCAGTTTCCTCTCCTTCTTTAATTGAAAAATATAAATTTGACTAGTTAAAATCAATACTTGTATTTAGTGATGTAAAATTACCGGGAATTTAAGATTGAAGAAATATTCCCAGGGAATTTAAGGGAAATATTCCCAAAATTCATAAATTCCCGTAAGTAGCAATCACATGTTATACAACAGTTATATAATAAAAATGACTTGAAAACTGTAATAAGTTCAAAGAATACAGTAATTTAAAGTTTATAGAATGATCATTTTCATGAAAGGAGGAATGAGCTTTCATTTCCAATTTTTCAATCATTTAATTGTATACCACTATTATCATGCTACTTTTATGTCTTGAAATTTAAATCTGTTTTCTATTAAATGTCTGTCAGTCAGGTAACCATAGTCAACAAAATTTTGGTTCTACTTCCACTTGTATTGCACAACCAGTTCAATGGTATGATAATGATAATCATCTATTACTTTGCAAAGAAGAAGCCTATAATAATTTAAACCCAAAACTCCAAAATAAAGAACAAAGTAGAATATAAATTCAAAAACTAGAAATGATAAAATACAACAAAATATAACTAAACCAAGAGCATACCATACTTTAGTTGAATTAAATATTGAAAAGAAAACAACTCATAAAAAATCTCACAACCTTTTAAGATTTTTACCATCGCGATTAACTTCAGAGAGAGAAGTTCATTCTGATTCTGACATTCGTAAAATGATACAATCCAACTCGATATTAATGGTTATAAAATTTCCCAAAGAGCCTCTCTGCTCTCCTAGTCCTAAGTCTCAAGTAATTGCTCTTTTTGAAGATATGTAGTTGCATAACATACAAACACTATATTAGTACAACAACCTAAACTATTATGATTATAAATCTCTATATATAAAAATGAATGTCTGTCTGTATGTATGTATGTATGTATGTATGTGTGTTCCCTATAGACTCCAAAACTACTTGACAGATCGGCATGAAACTTTGGGAATATGTTGTGTGAATATTGGGGATGGTTTCTGAACATAAATTTCAATAGGGGAGCTAATATTTATTATTAATTGAACCATTTTATAGACCTAACCTACTGAACTTGCCAGCCAAACAGCTTAAAGGAACAGCTGATATAAGTCAACAGTTTTTAATCATATGGCAGGTCCCTTAGTGGCGTTATTTACGCTGTCTTTGAACAGCAAAAGAATTTGCACTTTGCATGTAGGCTACCGTACAGTTGGAGCCTTGCAATATGTAGGAAACATACGACTGGGTATGATGAAATGTAATTATACCAGGTTTATGACATCTGTTAACCAATGCAGTTAGAAATTTGAAATGAAGCCTCAGCGGGAGGTGGCGAATAATAAAATCAAAAACCTAGCTTCTACCCTTATAGTCATAGGAGGTTTAAATTTTAAATGTTTCTTCATTCAGAGGTGGTGATTAAGAAAACAACGAAGCCTCTATGATCAGCTGGAAGAGCCCTAAGACTAACTTCTTTCCTAATTTAAAATGTAACCTCAGCGGAGGTGGCGAATAATAGAATCAAGGAGAATTTTTATGATAACGCAGCAACATGCGTCGTGCCAGCTAGTACTGAATAATATATTCCATATGATCACATTATTGTGAATAATTGTTGATAATATCAATCTGTTGTGAATTAGTACTTTTTAAAATGAAATGGACGAATAGAAGTCAAACTGGTGACGAATAGGCATATGCCTACTTTTGCTCACTTTAAAAAGTAGAATACATCAGGATATGTCCATTCGTCCATTTTTTAAACTATGTTATAACTATGTTTTAATAAACTATGTTATTTTAAATTAATCATTTAATATATGTTATTATTGTAATAAATCAAACAATTTGTTTTCCTGCAGTTGTTTTCTGGGCATTTTGACACTGCAGTTGGTGCTAAGACTGAAGCAGCTAGTTATGCTAAAATTCTGGAGAAAATTGAAAAGACTGGTGATGAAGCAAAGACTGTTCTCTTCCTTACTGACGTTCCTAAAGGTAAATCAACTGTCTTATCGAGAAATTCTATTGCAATATTTTTCTAAGCTAGTATATTCAGCTCAGTAAGCATTGTAAATGAACCAATCAATAATGTATACAATGTTTTCTTGTTATTGTTACACTTCTGTGAACGGTTTAGTCAGTCCACACACGAAGCTTTTGCCAATTCAACACCACACTTCAAATCAATAGCTGTTCTTGACTGTGATAGCTCAGCATTTACAGTTGATTATTTGGAGCATGGAGTCGACTCCATGCTTGACAAATCTAATGCTGCTCAAGCAGTCATATTATGCTATATTGATGGCTGTTATGGATCACAGAGAATCAACGTAATGAAATTGACGCACTTTGAAATTAATCCCTCGTCATGTACTATCTGCACCTTTGCTTTACAGATTTTCTCCTTGAAATTAAACTTGAATATTCAAATAATGTCACGTCAAACGAGCTGCTATCATTATATATGAGTGAATATGTATATATATCTACAGTACGTTTTTAGTTTTGTTCTTTGCGTTCTTAGTTTTTGCTGTTCTTATTTAAAGTTGAAATTCATCCAGAAATTGATTATTGTGTGTTTATGTAGAAGCGGCAGCTGCAGTAGAATCGGGTATGCTGGCAGTGTTGGTGACACGAGAAGGCAACGCACCTCTCACAGACGACGCCAAAGCCTCATTCCAAGTTGTCAGTTCGTTTGCTGAACTCGCTTTTGAAGGTAAATGCAAAAGGCGTAAAGTATCTGAAACCGAAACTATTACTAATAAAGAGGCTAGCATCGAAAAGGTGGGTGGTGATTCAGTATCTGAGCAAAACGATGTTGAGATGAAGGAAGATGTCGACGAAAAGTCTACTGACGACAATTCAAAGCAAAAGTCGACTGAAGAGAAAACTGTCGATTCTGCCAAAGAAGAAAGTAGCTCTGAAAAATCAACTGATTCAAAAATGGACACATCTGAGGTGGTGGAACAGAAAAGTCAGTTGGAAGCAAAAGATCAAGTATGTGTAAAGAAGCCTGTCGAAGCTGTGGAAAATGGAACTGAAGAATCTGCAACAAGTGAGGAAATTTCGGAGAGAAATAGTAAAAAATCTGATGAAGCTGGTGTTGATACAACCAAACCCAATGAAAAGAGCGATGAAAATTGCAAGGAGAGTGACAGTAAAGCTGGAACAAAGGAACTGGTAGAATCCTGTAAAAATATGGAAGAAAATGCTGCCGATAATGAAAGAAAAGAGATGGATGAAAATGTTGCTGAAAAACCCGAAAATGTCAAAGTAACAGTCGATGAAAAACAAACTGAAAGTATTGCAACAGAGAAAAAAGAATCGACAAGTACTGATGTAGATGATTCAAAGGTGGCAGTAGCCGAAAATGGAGCTGGTGATGTAGTTTCAGACAAGAAAGTCAAAGAAGATGAATGTGTGCTAAAGAAAGAAGAGAATGTTTCCAAAACACCAAACAAAACTGCTAAGCAGGAAGCTCCCGAAAGTGTGGAAACGAACGATGATAGTGGAATCGCAGATATTAATAAGTCTGTCAATCAGTCGACGCCATCTGAAAAGTCCGATGACTTGAAAACTGAAGATAATTTTTCAAATGGAAAAGCCAAAGAATCAGCTTCAAGGGATGGCGAAGAGGCAAAAATAGACGGAGCAGCGAATGAAAAGAATACAGTTGAAAAAGACGAAGCTTCTAACGGGAAGCTCGATGAAGTTGAAAGTAAGGAACATATTGAGAATGGAAAAGAATGCGCTACTGAAGAGACCAAGGTGAACGGAAATGAAGGTGCCGATAAAGAAGCAAAGGAGACAAACGAAGATGCAACTAAGGATATAAGCACAGAATCCGTTCAGAATGGAGTTTCTCACTTGAAAAATGGAGATAAGGTTGAAGAAAATGTCAATGGTAATAGCTTGACGAAACACGATGAGACTGAAGTGAAGACTGATGTTAGCACTAAAGCTAATGGGAACCAAATTGAAGAGAAAAAGCTTGACAATAGCATCAATAATATAAATGAAACTGTTCCGGTGTAGTATTTTTTAATGGTTTATAAGTTCCTTTTTTCACAACATCACTTACGTTCGTTACACACTACCTTTAGTTCGCTTTTTAGTCAAGTTTTAACATAAACTTCCAAATTAAGCCAATTGCTCTTTAAATTAGAGATCGTAATTAATCATGTTTTCGACTTGATTTTGGTTTTTAGCTATGTGATATATTTTGAATGTATGTTTTTATTGTTGAGACTGAAAACTTGATAGTCTTCCATCCTGGGGTGAACTGCTCTGAATCCCTTCACAACAAATCAAGTCGTTGTTCTCGGGATTAATCCAAGCACAAAAGTCAAACGTTTAATATAGTGAGTCATAATATTTAGATTGTAGAAATCTTGTGCTTCATTTTTATTTTGTCACCAGTTAGACTTAAACTGTACTTTTTATACTTATTCACAATTATTTTATTTTTATATATGCATTTTTCAAGTCTGCATACTAGTGCTCTTTTTAAGTTCCTGAATGATTTGAGTTTAGTTCCGATCACTTGAATATTTCAAAGACTGAGCCTTAATGATGCTGCCAATACAGTATTTTACAAGTCCCATACATAGATATGATACCCAACGATGAACAATTTGAAACATTGTTCTATATAGTGTTTTTCAGCCAGTTACTTGAACTATGAGTGCAGTAATTATAGCGAATCTATTTTTTATTCAGTATTATTAACAATATGGTAATATATTTTTATGCTATTTTAGTTTTGTTGAAATCTTACTATCTGCATTGGTTACAATTCAAGTCTTGGCTATTTATCATTTTTGAAATTTAGTATTCCCAAAATACAGTTTTGTGACAGAGAATTCCTCAATTGTATGGTATATTAAATGGTAATATATTTTTATGCTATTTTAGTTGTGTTGAAATCTTACTATCTGCATTGGTTACAATTCAAGTCTTGGCTATTTATCATTTTTGAAATTTAGTATTCCCAAAATACAGTTTTGTGACAGAGAATTCCTCAATTGTATGGTATATTAACTCATGAAATAATAATTGGTAATTTATAAAAATCTAGGCCGTAGATTACCGTAGAGAATCACTATGTTTAAAATATTACCAGTTTCTGTGCATTCCTAATTCTTATGGGACCCTTATATATAATAGTGTTGCTCTATGTGTCTACGTATGTGTTTATTACTTCTTGTACATTCTCGTAAATTTTTACATTCACAGCATCCCGACTTATTTGTTTGAACGTTTCAAGACATTTCTTCATAATTTATTGTTGCTTATTAGGAATTAAATTCAAAAATAGTAGAAAAACTGACTAAAACAGTTGAAACCACCTTATTGTTATGGAAAAGAAAGCAAGGAGAAATTGAGCATTTTCCCCCGAAAAACTTGCTTTACTCATGAAGTCTAAAACTAGACAATAGTAAGTTATTTTCCTAAAATATGTACTTTGAGTCACTCGAACTGAAAATTCGTGTTTTATTGCTGCATAAATTCAGAAATTGTAGCTCACAAAAAGCTCTCAACATTTTGGAAATCAAGCCTACATAATTTTCTATCATAAAATCGCCTTTAATTTTATATTTTGAATTACTTTTATCAAGCAAGGCAAAGTATTAGTGTATTTTTATCGTGTTTAGTAGCTTTCCTCCTTTATGTTTTATCTTATTTTACAACATTTTATTTATCAAATTTCGTTTGAATAAACTTTTTGAAACAACTAATCTTGTAAATCCGAATAAGTCTGTATAGTAACTTTTGTCCGATCTACCCCTGTGAAATGTCTAGTCCTTTATTTGCAAATTGTCGTTTTATGTTTTGTAAAGTAGGACACCGTCTAGTGATCTAAAAACGTTCCTTATTCAGTGTATTGTCAACTGTAGTTTCTGTGCTTATCTATTGTGTTCGTCTTATTTATTTATGTAGTATTTATTTTCTTAGCAGGTACTATTGTTGATCCAGGCTTGATAAGACTGAATTGCCGAGGTCTTTAAAAAATTAAATATTGTATTGCAGAGAGTGAGTTCACTTGAATGTTCTTGTCTAATTATTATTGATGACTGATGTTTCCGCAGATTTGAAGACTTGCGAGTAATTTTCAAAATAACACTGTTTATTTTGAAGATAAACAAATGCCTTGACGGAATGTTTGTGCAGTTCATTGTACAAATGTCATATGTTGATACTTAAGTCAAAAATTGAAGGCGTTTAAATATTGAATTGCCCAAATTATTGATGATTTGTTGAGTGGAACCAAGCCTTTTAAAAGACAAGATAGTCAAGACTCCACTGTTAGCACACTAATCAGACTGTGTCAAGTCTTAAGAGTGTAATGTTACATCTCCAATGTATTTACATAGGCTGTGAATGGTTGTATTTTTTGTAAGTCTTCATGGCTGGCGCTAGATGACTGAAAAGACATGATAATTACTGTAGTTACTGCCAAGTGCTAATTTGAACTTTGTGAGCTTAGAATTGTCTAAAAACATTTTGATACTGAACTTTTCCCAATCATCCTGTCCTGCGTACAGTGAATGAGTTGTAAGCGTTTTCCGATTTGTAATTGTTTCTTTTCTTAACATAAACTTTTTGTATAATTGTACCATGTGGTGTTATTCTGCATCCTTCCTCGTTATTATTTACCTTCATTATCTGTGATGTTGCTTATCATGACTTGAAACTGTTCTAGTCCCTTTCTTTCTTTAAATCAGATACTACTACTACTACTATCTGTTATTATCAGTAACTACTCGAAAAGAAAAGATTTATAAGATGCTGTAATGGAAAATATATATACAAAGTAGATAGTCTTAATTATTAATATCTGCTTTTATGGTATTTTATGAGAGAAAATACTAGAAATTCTAGCAAGTACAGTAAAGACTTTTTAAAAGTATATTATTTCTTTTAAAGATGAATAAATGTTTTGGACCTGTTAACAATTCACAAATTAATTTTATTATTACTTGTATTTATAGTTACCGCATGATCTTATACAAGATTTTACTTATCAAGACTTGTAAATGGTTATAAAACAGACGCATGGACAGTGGAATGTTAAGTGACGTGATAGCTGAAAAGAAATACCAATTTTTAAATAATTCAAGTCCAATTTCCTAGCATAGGCAGGCCCGATTCTATAACTGGGCAACATGGGCACTTGCCCAGGGGCGCAAGCGTCTTGGGCGATGAAAAAATGTCAACCTTATTAAGGCAGTATATGTCGATAAAAGTTTAAATTTAAAAAACTAAAACATTATAGAGCTGAAAAATCAAAATTTTAAGGTTGCACAACCATTTTTCAGATCTTTCTGAACAATTTGGTAACATTTCCATGCTTATCGGATGTGCTAAAAAGCTATGTTAAAAAGAGCAATGAGGGAAAGAAAAAGAAGGAAAACAGGACATTGATGTTGCCGTCTGAGCGAAACAAGGTGGTCTGCATGGGCTGCCTTAGTTACTAGCCACAATAAAATCAAAGAAGCACTCGAAGACTTGACTAACGATAAAACTCAGACTCCTGAAACACGCTTGGCAGCTCAAGGGTTCAGAAAAACAATGGAGAATTTCCCAGCCATTTTTTTAACAGTGATTTGGAATGATATATTGCAGAGAGTGAACAGAACAAGTGAGAGTTTGCAAAAAGAAGAACTGGACTTGATTGTTGCCACTCAAGAACTAGAGACTCTGTCTATGTTTTTGAAGGACTATGAAGCTATAGCTTTGAAAGTAGCTGGGTTAATCAACCCTTCATATGAAAGGTCAAGAAAACGTACTATATTTTCAGATGAAGAGAGGGATAAAGAATATAAAAATATAGATCCCGGGGACAGATTTCGATGTGGAGTATTCAGACCAATTTTCGACCATCTTTTAGTTCAACTTGATAAGAGAAAAGACAACTACAAGACGCTCAGTCAACGATTTGACATTTTCAGCTCTCTTAGAGGAAAGCAGAATGATGATATAAGAGAGCAGGCTCAAAGAGTAGCTCAATGTTACTCCAATGACATTTACAAGGAAGACTTTGTGCAAGAGTGACTACATTTTAAATTTTATATGGAAGCTGAAAACATCACAAAAATTAGAGAGTGGTACGAATATATAAAAAAAACACAGCTTAGAAAGTAGGTACATTCCCAAACTTTGTGGTAGCTATTCGAATTTACTTAACATTGTCAATCACAAATTGCACAGCTGAGAGGAGTTTCGGCCTTGAAAAGAATAAAATCTGAAAATCATTCTACAATGAAAGACGAAAAGCTGAATAGCTTAATGCTGTTATGTACGCAGAGTGACATTACAGCACTGAAGCTTGACTTCATAGATATAATTGATAGTTTTCCTACATCAAAAATCAGTAGAAAAAAACAATAGTTATAAATAGGATATTAGGAAAAAGTATGAGGAATATATATATAGTAATAAGAAATAATAATATATATATATATAAAGTATAGTAATAAGAGAAAGAAAGTATAAAGTAAATAAGAGATATTATGGTTGAAGTTGTTTGACAAGACTCAATTAAAAGTGAACAGGTTGAAATAAAATGAGCTATGGTTATGGTTTGAAATAATTAAGAACTATTTTTTAGAGTGGGTGGGTGGTCCATGATACTGTAAAATACAAAGTTATTATGTTGTGACGTCAATCATAACATCTACTTCTGTAACTGCAGTAATAATACTTGCAAGTTTTTACAGTAGCCGGTTGCCAGTCCGGGTCACGGCGGGTCCATAGGTGGTGGAAAATTGAAAGACTTGCCGACTCACCAAATAAAAGGAGTTCGGTGGAGTTAAGGGAGAAATCCGTCCCGAATTAAAACTGGCAAAGATGAATTAATCGGTTGGGGGGGGGGGGGGGGCTCTACAAGTGTTAAAAACGGGCCTGAGCATAGGTCACTAACCTTTACCATGGAGAATTAAGATGAATTGGTTAGTTTTTGCCTTATATGGAGACTGGATAGCATGCACAAAAAATTGCAAAAATATATCCTTCAAAAGATTGTACAAAAAGTGGTACTACAGAAGGTTTGATTTGGATATTTATTTTTACGGCTTGACTATGAAATTTACTGTAGAAGCATTTCGAAGTCATGATAAGCACGTGCACCGTATGACAGTCGTCTGTGTTTTGCCTGTATATAGAGTTGTTGAACGAGCTTTGTGGAAATTACAAATTTGATTCTACGTATGAATTCATACCAACCTTTTTCTGGCACTTCAGCAATTTACCTCATTGAGTTTGTGACTTGTTAGTTATCTTTTCATAATTCAAAAAATTGCATAAAATGAGAAGTCGAACAGCAGCCTTTCGCCCCTTTCTCTTCCACAATGTGACAGGATTTTTGTAATGCTCATTTGAAAATGCAGGAGTATAACAAAAATCATGTCAGTTATGCTCGAGTACAAGGGGCGAGCGATACTATGTAACTTACTGGCTTCTGTTGATGATGGAAGGGTAGAATATTGCAATGTTGATGATTAGAAAGCTGATTTTGCAAAAAGTACTTCAACATTCACATCATCAGTGCATGAAACACTGCGTGATTAGTGTACGAAAAAAACTAATTAACGTAGTTGATTTAGTGTACTTGTCAATTGTCTTGTTAGTAACACGGGAGATTCACTCACCCATTTAATTCCGTGGCCACTACTTGACGGTTGAATAAAAAATCAACTTTACATAAAATACAATAAACCTAGAATAATGACTCCCACTATAGCGAGCAATTTTTAGTTTTGCTGGTGGTGCCTTAGTGATTTATGTCATGTGAACTTGATTATGTTATCTACAAGCTTATGTATTTTTCTTATTCATTCTAATTCAAGTTTGCTTTATATCTAATATTAAAACTGACACTGTATTTCACTTTTAAATAATGTTTTACTCACATTATATTGGAGATGCTTGAGGAATGCATTTCACTTCTGAAAAGAAGCTTCGTCAGTCTGCCGCCAGGGGTCATGCTTTGTTGAGGTTAGTATGAGCAGCCATTATGTAGTTAAAAATTGCGTTTGATTTGAATTGTATTTGGTCATTGAGTACGTTGGTTCCATCTTGTTTAAGGTTTTTGAATATTTCATATTGCTCCAGTGTGGCCTTTTTGGAATGTGTGTAAAATTTCTAAGTCAGTTTGGATGTTGTTATGTGAGCTGGTTTTTGTTGGATCTGGTGTTTTGGGTTGTTTGTTGTTCTGAATGCTGTGTTAAATCCGGATTTTTGAAAGATGTAAGCTATTTTGTGTGATTTTTTGTTGAAATATGTGAGTGATAAATTTGTTTTGGTTTGCAGGTTTTGTATTTTTACTTTTCATTTTATTCAGGGTTTTGTCTACTAGCTTACCTAACAAACAGCACAATTCACAAATTCGACAAACCAGGAATATATAAGCTCAAATGCAACACATGCCCCAAGTACTACATAGGACAAACAGGCAGATCATTCAACACAAGATACAAAGAACACATCAAAGCACTACATTCCAACACTGACTCAACATTTGCAGATCACTTAATCAACACTGGACACTCACACAACAACATCCAAACTGACTTGAAATTCTACACACATTCCAAAAAAGCCACAAACTAAATACACTGGAGCTTTATGAAATATTCAAACACCTTAAACAAGATAGAACCAACGTACTCAATGACCAAATACAATTCAAATCAAACGCAATTTTTAACTACATAATGGCTGCTCATACTAACCTCAACAAAGCATGACCCCTGGCGGCAGGCTGACGAAGCTTCTTTTCAGAAGTGAAATGCATTCCTCAAGCATCTCCAATATATGTGAGTAAAACATTATTTAAAAGTGAAATACAGTGTCAGTTTTAATATTAGATTGTTATGTAAGTATTTCGTCATGGAAAACATCACAGATTTGCTTTATATGTTTATTTTTGTTGTTTGGCAATACATTTCAATAAGGCTTTCTACTTTGAAAGCTTGCATCCGACGGTTCCCAACAGCTGGGTCGCACAAACACTACCAACACACACAAACATTGCATGTGTGATGTGGTATGCTCAATTTCAACGTTTGAGTCAGTTGTGAGTTTTCACACAAGCATATAATTATTTTGTGATATACAGCATTAATTCTTAGTAAGTTGTATGTCTAAGAAAATAAATACCATCATGTACGTATACACAATCTTATCTATTAAACGAGCAAGGAATTGTATGCACATTATGTACCTATTTCCAGTCACTATCTCAAAAACGACTCTGCCAATTTTTATGTATGTATGTTCCCTATAGACTTCAAAACTACTTGACACATCGGCATGAAACTTTGGGAATATGTTGTGTGAATATTGGGGATGGTTTCTGACCATAAATTTTAATAGGGGGGCTAATAATTATTAATTAATCCATTTTATAGACCTAACCTACTGAACTTGCCGGCCGAACAGCTGATAGAAGTCAACAGTTTTTAATCATATGGCAGGCCCCTTAGCGGCGTTATTTATGCTGCCTTTGAACAGCAAAAGACTTTGCATGTAGGCTACCGTACAGTCGGAGCCTTGCAATATGTAGGAAACATATGACTGGGTATGATGAAATGTAGTATGCCAGGTTGAAAGATCTGTTAACCAATGCAGCTAGAAATTTGAAATGCAGCCTCAGCGGGAGGTGGCGAATAATAAAATCAAAAACCTAGCTTCTACCCAGGAGGTTTAAATTTGAAATGTTTCTTCATTCAGAGGTGGTGATTAATAAAACAACGAAGGAGGCCTCTATGATCAACTGGAAGAGCCCTAGGACTAACTTCTTTCCTAATTTGAAATGTAACCTTAGCGGGAGGTGGCGAATAATAAAATCAAGGAGAATTTTTATGAGAACGCAGCAACGCGTGTCGGGCCAGCTAGGCTATTAAACACAAAAATTAAATGATAATGTATGCATATGAATAATAATGTGTGCATTGATCACAAAAACATTACATAATGCTGTTATTGCAAAGAAGAGAATGTTTTTTTTTTTTAAAAAAAGACAAGTGCTGTCTGGAAATCATGATGTCAAGTCTCGACTGCTTGGTCCTGGATTGGATTGGTGTCCAAGGCAGCTGTATTGCAAAAAAGCATTTCCCAAGTTGACTAAACAAAAAACTAATAATTGATGTTCTTGTTTCTTAAGAATTTATTCAAATTTTAGATATTTCAATTTCGTTATTCTCTAATTCTATTTGTTTCTTTTCTAAAGATTCTGGTAAGCGAAAGAAGAAAAGGAAGGATTGAATACACATGTCACTTGCAAATTTCGAGTAAGGTTTTGAATCAGTTTCTCATTGATGCTTGCTCTATTCACTAACCGTTGGGTAATGTCTTGAACTAAATGAATACTTATTAATTTGGGCATTGCGAATTGGGTGTAAGCTCATTCGAGTATGGCGGATCTTGGTGTCAGTGGTATTGAGAGCTATATGCATTGATAAATAATGATTTTATCAACTTTTCTTGTGAATCGTTTATAAAGCAACAAGTCTAAAGAAGATGGAAACCATTTTCAAACACTAAAGGCTCTGGTGATTGAAAACAATATTTTATATGGTTTTGGTAAATTTAAACAGTGAGTGAAAATTATTTAAAAAATATATAAATACAGTATCGTTTCTGAAACAGACAGCTAATGCAACAGATAGAGCGGTGGGAACTTAAATAAAAATACCAGAGCCCTTCACATCTGGCAACTGATGCGCCCTTGTATGTATAAGGCGTTACAGACTGTGCTTCGTAAGTGTTAAGTTTATTCTTGAGTGTTTTAACCGTTTATTAGATATTTCTTTTTACATCATTGGGCAGTTGTTATTATTAAATTGTTGACAGTTATTAGTTTTTTGTACAGTGATATAGTAAATTCATTATCAGTTGAATGTTATTGAACTGTTTGCTTCTTTATCGAATTTCTTGTGTGCTAACTAACTGATTTTGCGTGTTTTAAGTTAATTGTGTAAATGAAGTTCGAGTGTTACTTTAAAGTGTTGCCAGCATTATGTTAGTGATAGAACCTGTAACAGTGCGAATGGTTCATTTCGTTCAATGCTTACGTATTTTGGTTATAAATTGGGAAAACCTGAAAACATAACCAGAATTCGGTGTTTTTTGGTACCTAACTTACTCCTTTAATGTGCACCAGGGTTGGATAGTCATGGTCAGCCAATGGGATTTAGATCAACTTACACTCTTATGTAAATTGTGTGAAAAATGCACTTGATTGCTAACTTTGGTTACTCTGGACTAAAACCAGTATTGCTTAATGACTTGTTTTGTCAGATTCTTGTAAACGTATTCCAATAAAATATGAGTCATAATCGTTATTTACCATTATGTGGTACACATTAAACATTATTTACCATTAACCAATACCGTCACTTCAAAAACAAACATAAATCAAATGAAGATAAGGCTATAAACGTGTTTGTAAACGATAATCAACTAGACCAGGAAGAAAACATTGCATTTCTAGGAGTTTTTTTGGATGGACGAGATTGAACTGGGCTCCATACATTGAGAAAATATGTTGTTATATTTCATCTGGGTTATTTGTCTTGCAACAGCTTGCTAGATTAAATGACAAAAAAGTTACTTTTTACAGCTTACCATGGGCTCTTACTGCCACATATTAGGTATGCTATCTTATTATGGGGTAATTAATCAAAACAAAACTTTAATAGGGTGTGTTTAAGATCCAAAAGAAAGCTGTTGGGTGTATGGAGAGAGTAAATAGATTAGATTCATGTAGGCCGTTGTTCAAGAGACGTCTCCTAACTGTATAACCTGCTTATATGTGTATGAAGCTACTTTATATGAAAAAAGAGTGATATTAACCAAAATCTTGAAGTAGACGATTTTAATACAAAAGGCCGAGTACTCATCACTTGGTGAGTCATAATAGTATCGGCTTATTTAAACAAAAAAAAATTAGTTGATAAAGCTTTTTATAGTGTACAAGAGTTCCTTTCACATCAAAATTAAGCCTCACCTCAACTATTTAGTTCTTTAGCAAATGTCTAGAAAATAAAAACAATTATTTTTCAGAAATATGTAAATATTTCTGGATTTATGACAATGAATAATGATGTTATGTATATCGTTGAAAAGCGAATTTTTCAGATTGATAATTACAAACAATATAGATTAATAAACTGAAAACCCAAAACTGAACTACAAACCCAAGTTATATAGGGAAATATATAACAGTGACCTGAAATTTTGACATCCATATTGATAACGTCATCAATGCCGTTAGAGGGACTTGAAAATTTGTATCCGGGGTTCTTGGACTCGTCTATTCGAATCCAAAAGGGCGCATTGGTTGCCAGAAGTGACCTTTTATGTAAGTTCCCACCGCACTATAAGAAGCTCTACTTTTCCCAATATAGGACTTAATCATTAGCTCTTGCCAGAAGAAGAAGGAGTTAAATTATTATTATTATTATTATTTTGTCACATGAAACCGCATTATGATGAGCATAGCTCTAGCGGTGTATGACACGTCAATGCAATTTCAGTTACATAGTCATTAGGTTACAGCAGGTACAGTCGTCAACTTTTACTATAAAAAAATGTATGAAACTTTTTTTTAATTTCATTTCAAGTGCTAAGCATGGACCATTGCGCGTATCTCGTCTTGGCCCGAGACAAGCGCAACAAAGCCATGGAAATCAAGGTGTGTTGCCAGATTTACAGACTTTTTACAATATCGGACATTTATATCCGGCAAAACACCGGCCCAAGCACTGTGTCGTTATATTTAAATAATCCAAGTGCAATTTGTCGCATCTCATTCTGCTGCAACCTAAGACTGAAAATAAGACTTAGTATTCAAAATATTCAAGATAATTAATTATCTTATGTTTCGATTATGTTCATTCGTTTTTCATTTTATTTTATACAGACCAAACAAAAAAAAAATAATTTAAAAATGAGAGTAGTTTGAGTCTGATAGAGAAATTCAATTTATAATGGACGTTATCTAATATCTATATTAAGTTTATTTACAATAATACTTTCATTAAAATTTATATTTCCAATTATTTTCTATTTTATAGGGTCAAAATGAATTTGAAAACAAACTGTAGCATTCTCCTATTGTGTATGGACAGGCTTCAATTAATAAATCCTTTAAAGCTGCAATAAACATATTATACCTATTGATGACTTTCAATTCATTTGGAAGGCAATTAAGAACTTTAAGCCCAGCATAATGTGGTTATGTGAGTCTAGCAATGTGAGTCTGTGAGCTGGATACTGTAAATTTGTTGTCTATGTCTTGTGTTGTAATTGTGGGAAAGGTTGTCCTCCATAGATGTTCGCCTATTTTTATAAACATAAGAGGCTATCTCAAAAAAATAAAGATCTTAAAAAATAATAAACTTGCAATTCAATTTTATTAAACTAATAGATAATATTGCTTATTCTCAAAACCTTGTTTTCAGTGTAAGTTCTGTAATATTGTAAAACAATTGACACTTTATTCCTTGAAAATTGTTAATTTCATTAATCTGTAGCCTATCAACAATTCATTTTGCTCATTAATTGATCTACATTTTATAGGATAATCGATATTTTATTATTAGGTCAGGAATAAATAATAATAATGCCAGAAAGAATCATTCTCTCTTATGTTGGATAGTGATGAACGTAATTAGCCACATAAATGTCTGTGTTTTGATTTGAAGCTTGGGCTGATAGAGAATAATATTTATTTTGTTAGCATTTGGCTAAAATTGGGTAATGCCTCGCTTTATGCATTTGTGTTCTCTATATTTAATAAAATTCACTTTCCTTCAAACACTTTTATATTTCAGTTGTATCAAACTCTATTTATTTTCTGCTCAAAATTCTTAAACGAAATTCAATATTATCAACTGTTGTAGTGCTCCGTTTCAAGTGGACTTCCAAATTAATATTTGTCAAATTTCACAGAATTGAATTATATTTCTCCAGTGGTACGTAGACCAAACCTAAGATTTGAATTCTGTTGTTGAAGTTTTGTGAAGAAAGAAATTTTGGCCATATGGCCTCTGTTGTATCCTAATGATTATAGTCCAGATGAAGATGGACAAATAAACTCCTACTTTTCAATTATATGATATTATCTTAGATACATCAAGAATTTACATTAAATGTAAATTGCATTGCTAAATAATAGCTTAACATTTAATGAATTGTTTGTCAGGTACCGTACCGTAGTTACTGGTTTCATTGACCAAGATGCATCCGAGATTGAACAACAAGAAGAGTAAAACAGACTAAAAAGTGAGGAAGACTTTCAAATAGAGATTGAATGGATAGTCTTTCGGCCGGATATCGAATATCAGGTCCTGGGCCGAAACGCCTGCTACCCAACTCTAGTTGTGAGTTATTGAAGACAATAGACAAGTCGCAAACGAGGATTCAAATTCCCACAACTTACTTATTTTTGAACTTGTGGAGATTTGTAGTTGAAAATAACTAATTGAGATTAAATCGTCCACCAATTGACAAATTTCAACAATTGGCAATTATAAACTTTTGAAAAATCGTAAAAATCTGAATTCTTGGTAGATGAATTACACTGCACAATTCGTATAATCAAGTGGTAAGATTAATTCATTTTTGTTTTATACCGTAAGTTACCTGCTTCATATCAGAAGCGTGCATTTCTATATTAGCGCCTACAAATACAGGTCATTGATTTGAGATTATGAGTTACTGATTCATAATAATAATAATTCATCGATTAGCGTTGATGAAATTACTAATAAATTGTGAAAGTAAAATGATGGTGAACATGACTATGAATCAATTTATCTCTTATGAATGATATGTAGCCTATATCGATCGGGCTTTGCGGTTTGCACCAGAAGTGGTTTCTGCTGGAAATTGAAATGTTTAATGTAACTGGTACAGTAAATTATATACTCTTTTTAGTTGATGTGATTTGATTATTCTTCTACACCATGGGTCTCCAAACTTTCCAGCCTCCTGGCCAAAATAATTACTTTAGTAATTATAAGTTCTGAGGGCCAGAGCCATTCTCATTTTTATATTATCTATAATTTTATTTCCTAGAGCAGTCGTTAAAGTCGAGCCCTGAGCAAACGTACACTTGCTTTAATAATTAAACTACAAATCGATTTAAAAATATTATTTCAATGTAAAACTAATAATAATAAGTCTATGGCTTTTATTGGTGGGGAGACCTTTACGGTACATGGTTTCACCTCGCCGTTTGAGTCATGTTATCAGGAACATGGCAGAATTACAATTTTAAGGTGGGTCCCGAACCACTGGGTAAGTGTAAATAAAGCGTATTAAATGTGATGTTGTAACAGTTTTTACTGTGGGTTCTGTGGATTTATTTGTAATAAAAACGACTATTACAAAATGAGACTGAAATTTATTAAATAAAACCAATAAATCACAAATAAACTGAATCTGATAACTACTATGGCACAAGATTAAAAATTAAGAACTTTAATTTAGCACAACTAATTAGATTAATAGTAACTTAATTATAATCAATTAATAGACAAACTCAAATAATAATGAATACTTCCTCAATAAACTACTTGAAATCACAATAATTCTAATAACAATTACAGATCAAGCAACACTACTAATTATCCAATATCATCAGTTAAGAATTCTCTTATCAAAGTAGCCTTAAAAATGAATAATAATCTATCTACCTTCCACCCTGTAGTGACAGTCCAACTGCTTCACCACAGACACAGAACTTCACTAAGCAACGATGAGTCACTTTGAATTACAATTCACTTATAAACTCACAACTCTAATTCACAATTTACAGAAAACAAACACTAATTTCTTATTGCACAACACACGTCTCTATTCTGATACAGACGATGTACACGCAGGAGTTTGATTCTTCAAAGACAAACTCAGTCACTGCCTTTATATAGGATCGAAATGTTCTGGAACGTTCTTCACCCTTCCATCACAATCAATGAATGAAAGGCAATCACAATAGCCATTATCTGCAAGAAGTTTCCAGATGGGTCTTAATTTGTGTGTTGACAAGTTGTAACCAATAGCCTTTGTTTCCGATGGGTGAGGGAGACGCAACCTGGGGTAGAAGGAGAGTTAGCCGCCACACCTCTTCTTTCTAGAACACCACTTTCTCCTATTTATTTTGTGTTATTTCTATGGTTATATTCAATTGACAATGTGACATTATCACAATGTGTGAAGTACCTAGGCTTTATGAAATACTTTATAAAACTGTTACAAGTAGTTTTTTAAGCCAATGTACAAGGTGCGGCAGAACCGACTAAGCAGTTTTAAGGAGCAATAAAAAGTGTCTCAGTATATATAAAGAAAAAATGTTTTCATTTTCTAAATTGGTCGAATATACCATTTTATATTAATTAGGTTTTGAAAATAATGTCCTGAAGATGGCGGCCGTTAGCATCAAAGCATTGTTGAAGGTAATCTCTGAAGTTTTGAGCAGCTCTTGCACACATATCGCGGGGTATGGCATTCACTTCGTCAATAATCCGCTGTTTCAACATTGCTAAAGTGTGAGGGCGGCCTTTGAAAACCTTTTCCTTCAGATATCCCCCAAAGAAAGAAGCCGCAAATGTGATCTTCTCAAACTGCGGTTTGAAATCCCCAATGCAACAGAATGTCGTCGAGCAGAACGTACCGGTGATCGTTGGATGGACTGCTGTTCTCACCCTCTGCACATTTTCTGGCGTTCTAATGTATTTGCGACGACCATGTATCTGTTCTTAGTGTACTACCAGTTTCCTCTAACTGCCGAACCCAGGACCGAATTGTGTTAGCATTAGGAACGGCGTTGTTGCGTGGAACGTTGAACTGTCTTCGTAAAGTTCGTTGTGTAGCGATCATAGATATATTGTTTTCATAATAAGCGTGAAACGCAAAACCACGATGAGCACTGGTCCAAAGCATGTTGACTCCTGAAATGGGGTTAACTAATAAACAAAAAAAGACCATGTGCAAATTTGTAGCCCTATCACAGCTGATGTGACAATCGAAACAAACTGCTTAGTCGGTTCTGCTGCACCCTGTATTAAGCCCCCTATACATGTGCGAACAATTTGCGCGAATTCGGCGTTTGTACATACGTTAGCACATACACATAGCAACCTATTGCGCAAACATCATTTCGATTAGTGGTGTTGTTCGTTGAAAATTTTCCTTCAATTTCAATTTCCTTCATTTTATGGACGAGTATTTTATACGCTGCGTCCTTATTTCTATCTTTATAACCGTCACTTTTCACCTTCCACACGTCAGGTAAATCACGATACACTGCAATAAACTCTCTCCAAAGTTCCCGCTGTTCATCATCTGTTGTCTTATTCTTCGCCATATTGGAGAGATAAATAGCAACAAACTAAAAAAAAATTACTGGAACTACGTTTTCAACCACGGAATAGAAAGGAAACTGCCTGACAGTGTCTAGGAGCAGGCGTTGACTAACCCAAAGTTTGTACAAACCGTACCATACACGTCAAACAAGTAGTCAAACAAGGAATTTGTACAAATTATTTCGATCTTGACCGATTTTACTCAAACAGTTTGCGCAACCATTCAAACCGCCCCATAGACGGTCAAACTGTTTGCAAAAACTCCGTATTTGCGCAAATTGTTCGCACGTGTATGGGGGGGCTTTAACCAAATAAATATGGTCAACCTTTTTCTCATGTTTTCGAAAGTTCTGTCTGATTTTTTTTCAGAAATTTGATGTAGAACCTTGGGTTAAAACGGGATTTACGCTCCATATAGGACACTGAATATACTGTAGTTATAATGATCAGGAGAAGCTTCTAAACCACTATAAAATTATTGCAAAGCTACTAAAATATGAGCTTTATAAATTCATTTTCACATAAGCTTCAATATACGATAGGCTTATTAAATGATATAATGAACTAGCTATCTCTAAAACAATCATCATTCTTCCATTTCTGTTTGTTATTCCATTCCCCAGACAGTGAGTCCCCAGAGTCCAAGCAGACGTTTTGTAAAACATTGGACTGGGGTATGTAACCCAATTTGACATGTTCTGAAAGCTAAAGCTCTAAAGCTACAGCTACAACTGTGTGGGGTCGAATGTTCTCTTCACAAGACACTGCTGGTTTAGCAGCTGAAAGAGTGTTCAAGGTTCAAAAGAGGGCGTTAAGAATAATTTTTGATAAGCCACCTCAACACACTTGCCGCGATTTGTTTAAAAGAGGAAAACTCCTTACACTGCCATCTCTCTTCATCCTTGAAACATGCTCTTATGTAAGAAAAAGTTTAACAGTTTCAATCGTTATGGAGAGATACACAATTACAATACTCGCAATTCCAACTTAATTTCTATGGTAATGCACAGAACTGCCCTTTTTGAGAGATCTCCTCAGTACATCGGCCCAAAAATGTACAATGTTTTGCCGATGAAGTTAAAAAATATAAATATAGTCATAAACAGTTTAGAGTAAAATTTAGGGATTGGCTGGTGAACAGGGCTTTCTACTCAGTAAATGAGTATTATGATTGGGCAACATGATCTAGGCAATATATTATATCTTTTAGTGTTTATGTTTTTATTGAATTTTTGACTCATCCTCTGTCTGGTATTTTGACCGGATGTTATCAGGATGTAATTATATCTATCTATCTATCTATCTATCTTAATAGTGCATTCGATCTTCAAGTTCGGAAAACTCAAAGTTTGACACAGTTCTGAAAATCAGGAAAAGCTGCTCAAGACGAATGCGGTAGATAGTTTAGCAGTTATCTATAACTTTCCTCATTCAAACATTTCTAGTGCTACCTAACTTTTTAAGTGAATTCAACGACTTGCAGTCAAATTTTTATTAAGAATAAATAAGTATGCCGAACGTTTTCGAATCGTGAAGATTCATTTTCAAAGGCATCCTTCAAGAAGGACTTATTCTTAATAAAAATTTGACTGCAAAAGTTGTTGAATTCACTTGTTATATTTAATATTAACAACGCAGTTCATGAAACAAGTAATCCAGGAATTTCTAGTGCCTTTATTCTGTAAAGTGATCATAATTATGAAAAATCAAATGAGACATTGTTAAGCAATGTAATATTAAAACTGACACTGTATTTCACTTTTAAATAATGTTTTACTCACATATATTGGAGATGCTTGAGGAATGCATTTCACTTCTGAAAAGAAGCTTCGTCAGCCGCGAAGGTTGACGAAGCTTCTTTTCAGAAGTGAAATGCATTCCTCAAGCATCTCCAATATATGTGAGTAAAACATTATTTAAAAGAGAAATACAGTGTGTGTCAGTTTTAATATTAGATTGTTCATTAAGAATTTCGTCATGGAAAACATCACAGAATGTTTCTACAGTAATTATTGAGATATTCAAGAAAATATTCTAAAAAGGGCCAGAAAATCGCCTTTTTTGAATTGAAAGTGGATTTACCTTGGTTAAATGTCATATTGCACCAATAATTGTTTTCCACTAAAATTTCATTTAAGAAATAAAATGTTGAATAACCCAATAATAAAAATGGACCAAAAATTCGTAAAAAAGCATTTTATTGGTTAAAAACACGAGAATAGCAAGTTGAAGGAGACGAAATGCATTGGTTAAGTTCCAATAAAACCAAATTTTATAAATTTTAAGTGTTTCCGATTTGGGTTATTTCACATTCTATTTTTTAAATTAAATTCTTCACAAGTTTTGGGGGCGAAAATATTAGGTTGACGGACAATTAACCAAGATAATCTACTTCAAACTTGAAAAAAGTGGAAAGGTGTTTTTCTAGCCATTTTTTTACATTACGAGAATGAAATTTCAACTACGTTATGGTTTAAAATAGATATTGATCAGCTATCCTGGCCAGTTTTTGTCATAAACATCGTAAGATTAATTTGATATAATAAGTGAACTCACTTATTCAATTGTTATTGGGTGGGTACCACTGGCCATCAAAACAGATACATAGTAATGTAATGTTGTCCATGCCAACCTGTATTCTGTCTCGCTATAATATTATGTATCTACTACATTCAATGTGCACCACTGAAGCATTTCTATTCTCTGTAGAATTCGGCGATAGAGTTTCATTTTTAGATTCAGACTTCTTTAAATAGTAGATTGTGTGTTGGTGTAGATAGTATCAATTAAGATTTTGTCTGAGTTAATGGCTTGAATCTACAAAATCTATAATACACACCAGATAGTGATGATACAAATTGATGTATCCTAACTGTACCCTGCTTATATGTGTATGAAGCTAATTTATATGTAAAAACGAATGATATTAACCAAAATCTTGACGTACATGATTATAATACACGAAGCTGAGAAGATTATCACTTGGTGAGTCACAATAGTAGCTCATTCAAACAAAAACCTAGTCATATTGGTAGGAAATTCTACAACAAGCTACCGCAGTTTTTAAAGAGTCTTGAAAATATAGAAATATTTAAAAAAACAATTGAAAAAATATTTAGTTGATAAAGCTTTTTATAGTGTACAAGAGTTCCTTTCACATCAAAATTAAGCCTCACCTCAACTAATTGATTTCTAGTAATTATGATATCTAGTGTATAATTGTTGATCTGACTTGTCTTATACTCCTTAACTTGAGTCTCCAAGACGTAATCTACAAAAAAAAATGTATACCATTGTGATAATGGTTATATAAATAATAATAATGATTATAACAGGATCATCAGAAAATAGTAAAAAAGCATAAATTGATTGACTCAAGCACAGTAATAAATACAAACCAAGCACTGTTATGGGAAAATGAAGAAATCAACATTTATTTGTGATGGTTTTACTATGACTTGAATAAATTTAGAAGGCGTCAACAAGTATTAAAGAGAGTTCTGGTAATAAGGAGGAAGAAGTTCGCAGATTTTCTAACAAAAAACACTTAATAAATAACAAAAATATCACTCCCAAACGAATAAAATTAAACATAATGTTACAAAAGCAAGCAAAGCAGTTATTTACGCACATAGAACTACCTTATTCTACATAGATCATTCCATTCATGATCGTACGTGACTTGAAACGCAATATGCATTCTCTTGCTCTCTTGCGTTCTCTTTTCACATGACTTTGTCACTCTTATTATTCAAGTCTGCAACTCTCTCACTAATTGATTTCTCGTCAATTCTACATTCGTCTACAACAATCGAGGTCTAGTCCAAGCTTTCTTGAAAATTCTCGAAGTGTCTGGTGAGCTCCAATTCTTGGAATTATACAACTACAACAGCTATATAAAGGAGTCCACATGAAACAGTGAGTCAGTTTTACAAAAGCTTGCATGACAGTTATGTTTTCAAACCCGTATTACAGATCTCGTAGAAGAGACAATCCGGTGCCAGTGGAGTAAACAGTGCTCTATTCAGTCTTTAGACAGTGTCAAGTGCAGAGACAAGTGTTTACTGTTTATGCAGCTTATTAATAGTTTAAAGACGTTGTGTTAAGTGATATTATTTGGGACTGTCAAATAACGAATTGGACTGCGTTTTTGTAAGTGATTAGTTGCTCTTTTTTTATAATTTCTTTCTGCATTATTACAGTTTATTGGACTCTTGTTTCTCTTATTATTGATCAGCCTGTAATTTATTATTCATTTGTACAGTTTATTGGATTCTTGTTTCTTTTATTATTGATCAGCCTGTAATTACTCATTCATTAATTCTTGTAAATAATTCCTGAAAATAGCTATTAGCTTGTCATTTGATGATCTGTTTTTATTTAATTAATTGAACTTTTGAACAATTAATGTGTGTAAATAGACTAATTTGTGTAAATAAAGTGCAAATGTGAACTTTATTGTTGCCAGCCTTATTTTAGCTATTAGAACCCGTAACAATAATTTAGACAACTAATAATTGCAAATATCAACTGAAATGCTGGCCAGCATTTCCACCCCAAACAATCCATAACAATTTTATATATATTCCTAAGCTAAATATGTCCTAGAAATCTTCAGTCTTTTTTGACTGTTTTAAACTAATTTGTTTTGTGCACTGCGCACTGTCACTGATTGAATGAAGATATTGAGGAGAAATTGGTTGTATGTTACCTCAAGTCTTATTAAAAATGTCTCTACAAGTGAGTAGAGAGCTAGAGTCCTGAATCTATAGAATGAAATTAATGTTTGGTCCATGTGAAAAAATTAAACAGCACTATAACAAATACAGTAGTTATAAGGATCGTGATGATTATCATAATCATGATTCTTGTGACATTCCAACACAGTGAATGAGTGAATAGGATATGAAAAATATGTAACTTGGCTAAGCTAATTTAATAAATAATGCTACTTTGGAAGCACTGTACGGTGTATTCCAATAGTTTTCTGCTGTATAAAATTGCATTCCCTACTGTAATTGCATAGATGCGAATAAAAATGATTATTTCATTGATATTTTTTATATCTGGTATGTGTAGTATTGCTACTTACTTGAGCACATTCCCAATCGGTAAATTTATTGTTTGCCTAGATCTAGAGCAGAACATATTTGCAAAAATCAATATCATATTCGATATTAAATATTTCTCTTCACTATCTCTCAGAAATTACACTTTAATGTTAGGTTACTATCTCTCGCACCCCTATAGCAGTCTAGATCGCTTATTAGTTTATTATCTTTCACTCCTGATAAATAATTAATTTAAAGAATTAACTTTTCAATTGTTTTACCTGAAATTAAAAATAGAGTAGTTTTGATGTATCCACTGATTTTACACATAATTGCTTATACTATAAACTTTAACTCCATAGAATATTTAGTCGAATTGAAACAAACAATGATTACAAACTTGGAATCCCGAGCACAAATTTTCTTCTGCTTATAGTACAGTAGGCCTATGGTACCGTACCTGTACTGCTCAAATATATCTATTGTATAATCTATTGTGATTGAAGAGGTTCAGGAATAACTCAGGAAATCCAATCATGTTCGGTTGCCCACTTTCTGATAGGAGCTCCTGTACAAAATGTCTACATCTCATGCTTGTGACATAAAAATCTCTCATCATTTTAAGACAAAATACAGTGTCATTTTGCTACCTTGCAATGATCAATTTCATTATATTTGTTAATTTATTTTCATATATAGCCTATGTTTAAAAATTAAATAGGATAGAACAATCACATTTCCAATTCACCTGAAAGTATTTCTTATTAGTTAATTAAGGAATCACAGAAAAAATGTGATGAAACACAAAAGTCGGGGATCTGAGGGGGTTTCTGTATTTTGCATATGGTGAATTTTTAGCTGGAATGGTTAGTAGGGGTCCTAGGAACTAATTTTCGCTCAGGTGTACATTTTCATATCTGGTATCCATCAAAAGTTGAGTGGTGCTATCACAGAAAATTCAATAATATGTCTCATCTGAAGTGCTATGTTGTCATCTGTGTGGTTATATATGTTGGCTTTGACCACAATAACAACTGTATTTTGGTGTTGACTATACTGCCAGCTATAATAGCGAAATAGTATATTTCGCACCTATATAGGGCCGAAAATGTGCGTTTGCCAGCTCGAGATCGCGGTTTTCAAGTCCGAGATGAAGTGAAGCATTTGAGAGCCGGCAAAACATTTTTGCCCACATTGCAAACACTATTTTTCGCCACACCACAAAAAAAAAACAACAATGAAAATTTTGAAAGTGAAATTTTAAGGCTATGTTACATTGGTACTAGCAAGAATACAAAACATCACCTTTTTATCCAACCTACAGAGCTCTGGGTGGGCATTTTGTCAACTACTACAACTGTTCAACGAAAGGTTACTTGGTTAGGTTTTTTGTTGTTATTCCTGTTCCTGATTCGAAACCTACATAAAACAACCAAAAAACTAACCAAATAACATTTCTATGCCAACAGTAATCTTTACCAACAGTTGCAGTAGTTGACAAAATTCCTAAAAACAAAAAACCTAACCAACTAACCTTTTGGTGATAGGTTACCAACAGTTGTAGTAGTTGACAAAATTCCCACCCAGAGCTCTGTAGGTTGAATAAAAAGGTTCTATTGTTTGATATAAAAACTACAAAATAATACATATTAAGTTATAAAAAGTGATCATTTTTGACATTTTAAATACTATGTACATATTAAATTATAAAAAATAAACATTTATTGATGGTTTAAATCTTTTTGTTTTACATAAAAGTTGGAAGGATTCATTTTTACAATCATGACTGCTGTATCCAGACACGATCAGCTGTCATTCAAGGTCATTTTCTTTTCCGCCCTAGGGCGGTAAACGTTTACAGACCTCATTGGAATAGTGATGCGCGATAGCGAAGTGTTTTAACAATCAAAGTGTTCACAATCGATACGGAAATACAATCGAATGGAACACTTCGATTGTTTACTATCATTAAGCCAGTTATTGAAAGTTATTCGAAATGCTGCACACGAGCGCAGCTATGATACAATCGTTAAGACCCGCATTATAGTTATAACTGCTGTTCTATAGCTGCACAGCATTATGCACATATGATCACAAAGCTCGACAATTAAGACATACAAGCGCTCATATTATCGTCATTATGTCTGTTGCTGAGTTTGCAACTGAATAAGCAGAAAATGAGTTAACATAGAAAAATACTAATAAAGTTTTTAAAGACAACTAGGCTTTTCAAATTTAAAATTTAGAAGTTTTTTCCCCATTTGACTAACTATTGTGATTTATTTCAAAGCATATTATAACCATACTATTTAGGTTATAGGTTTCAACTATTTCTTTAAAAATTTAAATTTTGATTGTAAGCAAGTAACCCAAAACTAAGTTGTAGATTATTCTAGATTTGTAGATTGTAGATTTCCACAATAAACAAATAAGAATTTACATTAGTTGAAAAGTTAGGTATATATTATTCAGTCAATGTTTATTTATTATAAAAAATGGACCAATTTGAAGTTTTGCACCAAGATGAATTCATGAATACAAATTATTTCAGTAAGTATCATCACAAAATATGTATAGTTTGTTTGTTGCATGAATGTAATGAATTGAAAGACTATCAAAACTATGATAAGCAATTAAGCATACCGTAAGTTATTTATATTCTATATATTTTGAAATGTTTTGTTTATGCTGGCAACAATCTATGTTCAGAACGAACTGAAGGAATCGGCTTGACAAAACCGTCCTTTTGTATCACTAATGAATCAATCGCCGGTATCAATTATTTCATGCATTCGTTTCAAAACTATTCATTTCAAACCGGAGCAATCGAATTGACAAAACCTTTCGTTTTGCTATCGATTGTTCCATTCAGAAACAATCGATTGGCTGAAACAATCGAAACGTTTCGATTGTTACATCTCGCTATCGCGCATCACTACATTGGAAACCGAACACTTTCGGCCTCCATATGAAGCACGAAAAACAGCTCATTACGTCCTAAAAAAAGTTTTTGTCACACTAGGACGTAATGAGCTGTTTTTCGTGCATCATATGGAGGCCGAAAGTGTTTGGTTTCCGACGAGGTCTGTAAACGTTTACCGCCCTAGGGCGGAAAAGAAAATGACCTTGAATGACAGCTGATCGTGTCTGGATACAGCAGTCATGATTGTAAAAATGAATCCTTCCAACTTTTATGTAAAACAAAAAGATTTAAACCATCAATAAATGTTTTTTTTATAATTTAATATGTACATAGTATTTAAAATGTAAAAAATGATCACTTTTTATAACTTAATATGTATTATTTTGTAGTTTTGATATCAAACAATAGAACCTTTTTATTCAACCTACAGAGCTCTGGGTGGAAATTTTGTCAACTACTACAACTGTTGGTAACCTCTCACCAAAAGGTTTGTTGGTTAGGTTTTTTGTTTTTAGGAATTTTGTCTACTACTGCAACTGTTGGTATAGAAAGGTTAGTTGGTTAGGTTTTTGGTTGTTTTATGCAGGTTTTGAATCAGGAACAGGAATAACAACAAAAAACCTAACCAACTAACATTTTGGTGAACAGTTGTAGTAGTTGACAAAATGCCCACCCAGAGCGCTGTAGGTTGGATAAAAAGGTGATAGCCGTTCCTTGTATTCTTGCAAGTAGAGCAAGTACCATAGCCTTAAAACTTCGCTTTCAAAATTTCCAACTTAACATTGTTGTTTTGTTTTTTTTGTGGTGTGGCGAAAAATAGCGTTCGCAACGCGGGCAAAAATGTTTTGCTGGCTCTCAAACGCTTCAAGTTCTCAACTTCGTCTCGAACTTGAAAACCGCGATCTTGAGCCGGCAAACACACATTTTCGGCCCTAGGTGCGAAATATACTAATACAGGCTCTCATCATTTTTTCACTACTAGCTGGCAGTATAGCCAACACCAAAATACAATGCTATTGTGGGCAAAGCCGACATTTAACCGCGCATGCTGCCAACATAACACTTCAGATGAGACCATTGATATAAATATACTCAGTGGCTACAGTCACGGCAGCCGGGTCTCCATTGGGTAGCCGGCAGATAGATGACTCATTTACTTTGAACATTTGCGCCTGCACCAAATCTCCTTCTCTTTCTCAAACGATGGGTGTATACTCACTCCCGTAGAGCCAACCTCGGGAAAGTGGTTTCCTAACTTTATTGTGCCTAACCTGTTTCCCGATAAACATATAAATACTGAAATTAGTTTGCATTTGCACTGTGTTCGGAGGCGGTAGTATTTTGGAAATGTTATATTCACTTGACTTATATTGTCTTATGGTTTGGAGCTCCTCATATATTTGCAAATTATGAATTTTTCAAATAAAAATAGAAATTTTATAGAAATTTTTTATAAATTTTAATTTTCTTTATGAATTTTTCAAATAAAAATATAAATTTTTTAAATTTAAATTTTCTTAATTATAAATTTTTTAAATAATATAACTTTTTTTATAAATTTAAATTTTCTTGTGAGAATATTGCGACCCCCAAAAATGTCAGTTTATTGCTTCTTAGGGTGTGTAGATGTCACAAAAAAATTGTTGGAAAATTCGAATTAGCCCAGTGCGCTGTTGAGAACAAAGTTTTAGCAATTGAAAAATACAATAATGTGAATTACGAGTTATCTATCATTCACTAACACACTAGTTAGACATAAATTTTTAGTACGGTAAAGCATAAAAGCCTTGAAAAGAAGACGTTATTCTCTCTTAGGGGTTTCAAATGTTGAATTTAAAAGAAAAAAAAGAGTGTTCAATATGGTTCTTTTCCAATGATGCATGAGGCTTCTCTAGATCTCTAGATTCTAGGAAAGCGCGAATGAATGTAATAAGCGGTATACTGTGATAATCAGAAAGTATATATTATTGCACTGGCATTAAATCTGCCATTCTAATATACCTAGTATTCAGATACCGGTACTCTACGTCAATATATTAATTTATCCCACTCTAATATAATTATGCTATATTTATGCAAGCTACGCTGGCGCTGGGGTACTGAGCCGTAACCATCGTACAGAGCACTGACATTATAAATAGCAGCGCATGCGCAAATGTTCAAAGTAAATGAGTCATCTATCTGCCGGCTACCCAATGGAGACCCGGCTGCCGTGACTGTAGCCACAGCGATAAATATAAGTATATATCAATGGATGGGTAATGCTATTGAATTTTCTGTGATAGCACCAACTGTTTTGATGAAAGTTTAATAAATAACTGTTGGTAAACGTCAGATTCTAATTTTGTGTTGTGATATATTATTGTCTTTGTAAATCCATAGTATGGGGGTGATTCTGGAAGTTCCATTAATTCTATAATTTGGCTTGGCATGCTGAGCTGCTGAAACTCGGTCGGCCTGTAACGTTCCACTCGCTACTCGCGAGTGTCGTCGACGCATATTTGCGGTTTAATTTCCAGGTTTCACGAGTCTTCCTGCATTCTGCATCACGTTTCCAGCCTGAGTTTCTACTTGCGCCTGGTCTGTAGTTATGCTATAAATTAATGCCATAAAAATGTTATGTGCTCAGGCTCTATTGTTGTCATGTGCTGCTATGTGCAAGTGCTGTGTGCTGTGTGTTAAGGGCTGATTACATTGGGATAGTTACTCGCTAAGCGAGTAGCGAGTAGGACGTTACTGACCGACCGTGCTACAGCAGCTCAGCATACCAAGCCAAATTATATTAAAAAAATTATTTCTAGAATCACCCCCATACTATGGAATTTCCAAGACAATAAATAATATTTCAACACAAAATTAAAATATGAAGTTTACCAACAATTATTCAATGAAATTTCATCAAAACATTATACAATATATCTCATCTGAAGTGTTATGCTGGCAGCCTGCGTGATTAAGTGTAGGCTTTGGCCATAATAATATTGTATTTTGGTGTTGGCTACTCTGCCAGCATGTATAAATGTGACCAAATTCAAAGTAGACAGGCTCTCAACTTTGAATTTGGTCACATTTATACTCGCTGGCAGAGTATGCCGAGTTGCTGTAGCACGGTCGGTTAGTAACGTCCTACTCGCTACTCGCTTAGCGAGTAACTCTCCCAATGTAATCAACCCATTAGTGCTGCTATCTATTTTCGTGTCTGCTAGGGCACTGTGTGTGTTCGAGTGCTACGTATTTACGTCATCTATTTTCATTCCTCCTTCAAACTTCAAACCTTCAAAGTCAAGAAGTCAAGATTTTATTTTTAAGGTTGTCTAAACGTTACATTGAGTTCATTATTAAGCCATGACAATGATATGGTCCATAATATTGTGAGTTAACAGTTCCTATAACTTGAATAGACAACATAATTAATTTCAGTTGAATAATGCTGGCATTTTCGAACGAGGATTCATAAGTTGTTTGCTTGACAAATGGATAACAGGTTAGGATCATTTGGGTCAACTTTGTATTACTATTTGAATTCTTTATACATTTTATTTACTAAACTCTTCACTTATAAGATTTGTCCTTAATTGATACCCTACATAGATTTTTATCAGAGTTTGTTAAATTTTCGTATTAGTGCCCGCACAGTTATCTAACCTAAACGAACCTTGAACTTCCACAAAAATGCATAGAACCCCCAATTTTTCTTATAAAATAAAAAAAACTGATGAAAATACATACATAATTGATGGTTAATAAAAATCCTATTCTTGTTCTCTCAAGTAGCGTTACTTTTAAACTGGAAATCTTAAAAAACTAGCAAAATAAATGTCTGTACAGTGTTTTATATCGTCTATTATAGTTTTATATTATGTTTTATATCAATAATTATTGCTATATGCTAGTTTTTGGTACTGTATTCAATTGTGAGTAGAAAAATTCGGGTTGCAGTTCCTTATGTACAGTGAAATAATAATAATCGACCGAGAGAATCGATAGTAAGCCAAACCCTAAGGTAAACCTAAACTATCGATTCTCTCAGTCGATTATCTTACTGGACTATTAACGGAACTGTAGCCGAATGGCACAATGATGAGAACATAGACATAGCTATTTATATTGAGGATTCTGTTTTTTGACCGATTGCCCGGTACTAGGACATTGGGGGACCGATATTGTGACGGTCATTGTGTTAAGGGCATAAGTTGAAAAAAAATTTATTGGCAGTTTTCTTCATTGCAAATGGTGAGGATAAGAAAACTTTATTCACTTTACTAACCTTCGATAATGTTTTAGACATGGACTATCTGAAACATAAATATTTGAATATAGTCAAATTTGTCCTTAGCCGGCCGATAATTTGCATATTTACTTCATGTAATATTTGTGGAGGAATGTGATTATCATTATTTTTCATTTTTAGTTTATGATGTGAGTTCCTAAATCCTTCTTTTACAGTAGAAGAATGACTTGGATCAATGCACAAAACTGTTGGTCAACTAATTATATGTGATTAGTGATATTAGTTGGTCAACTAATTATTTGTGGTATTTACTCACATGAAGTAAATCTAATTCTGTCTATATCACTTTACATTTTTACAAAAACGTTTATCTTTCAGTACGGTACCAAATCTTAAGGTATTTCAAAACTTAGTTTACTTGTTTGATACTTGATAGAATGTCAAGTGATATCAATAGTAATATTATTGAATACCATACTTGGATCTGAATTCGGTACTCATTCCCTTGGAATTTGATGTTTAGTTGATGAACGGTGAAGATTTGAAACATGGATCTCCTTTTTAAAAAAATGAAAAGTCACATTGACAAAATGCCTCTATCATTAATTTATTATTTCTTATTTGATGATGTGAACTTTTAACATTATAAAATATTATTGGTTTAAATGTAGCCTACATTAAAATTGCACTTTGTCTCAAGTTTTTGGCTTGTTTGGACGAGTTTTGGGTCTACTAAGATTATACTTCTTTCTACGGTCGCTGTACGCTGGTGATGGATCTCAGAGACTAGAAGCGTGTCAGAACAAAAACCAAAGTTATGTTGTTGAATACAAGTTTAGAAGTTTCTACAAGTAATACAAGTTTTAACTTATATTTATTATATGCAAACAACATCAAACCAACCGTTCACACTGAATCATATCTTTGTTGCAATTGACTTCAGCCTGGCGACAATTGTCAATAAACGATTATTTTAATAATGGAAAAAGCCTTTGTTTCGATGCATATCGGTATAATCAGTTGTGAATGCATTCGGACAAATAGGGATGTATCCTTGGTATATATATACATTCTATAAATCCAAATCATTAGCTGTGAATGCTTTCACACAAATTAATAAGACCGGACGACCACCGAAAGCAGTGCTGGGCTGTGCTGTGCGGTGTTGAGTCAGTTGTTCAAACCGAACCAGTAGAGTATAATGGAACCACTCGGTGTGAACTAAATTTTTTAGCTAAATAAAATTAGGCTAACAATGGGCTAACTAAAATTTTAATTCAGCTTGAACTAAACTTTGGGCTTTTGGTGACTGGACGGTCTAAAGTAACACCAATGTTCAGCCTGCTGTTGAAACTTAGGTTTGCAATGGGTCGATTTCAAATTAATATGTACAAGTTAACTAATTTTAAAATCACTGATTTCGATTTCAGGAGCAGACAAAGTGTTGCAGGCATGCCAACTGCGACCGCGAAGACATGCCACGAGATTAACGGCAACGTGACTCGACAGCATCCAAGAAGAAAAACGCTTAGTAAAAAGGTGAAACGGCAGTCGACCAGTCCTGGCAAAGAAGGTTACAAATCGATGAGTGAATTTCAGCCGCCACCAAGTTGCTGGATGCCGGTCAGTCAACAGCGACTTTTTCCAGCCGTTTCAGATTCAGCTGTTAGCGGGTACCCTATGTCAATGGGCTTCTCAGTTGAGCAAATGTATCCCATGTACCACCCCGTGTTTCCTCATCCAGCTATGGTTGCTATGACTCCCCATCTTCACACAAAACGCTGCAATGGCCCTCTCCACCCTGATCAGCAAACCAATAGCGAGTACACCAGCCTTCCGCCAGGTAACGTCATCGACTTCCAGTCCGATCATCAACGGCGCTTCAGTGATCCGGGTCTGGCCAATGGCGTCGAGAGTGACGAAGACAGTGCATCATACGGCGACGATGCTGACGAATTGTCCAATTTCAACGCCAATCTGTCGGACAGGGTCAATAGCTTAGCTAAAGAGAATCATAGACTGCACACCGAGTTGAAGGAGACAAGGCTTCAACTGCAAGAACTGAAATTGGAAATGACCGCCTGGAAAGAGTCACATCCCAGCTACGAGCCGGGCATGGTTTCTGGTAAGTGCCACTTATTGAAACTAAACTTCTCAAGTGCAGATTACCTATTTTATTTTAAATGACAAGAATTTTCCTATGAATCAGTTACAATACAGAGACACAGAGTATTTGAAAAGAGTGGGAGGATAAATAAAAAATAATTATCATGATTTTAAAATAATCTATCTTTTGGTTTTAGAAGTATTGTGGAAGATTGTATTCAAGCCTAATTGTTTCCAACTTTATTTATTTATTTTGCAAAATTACAATGAATGTGAAGGAGCAACAGACTCAAGTCCAAAACTGCTCTCTTCACAAATTTTGAATATGTTACATTATCCAAAACATTGAGGTTAACAGGTTAACACAGACTAAAATTTAGATTTGCTAAAAAAAACTCCACTCGAAAAATAACAAAATGATTCTTTTTCACTTAACGACATTTGACATATTTGTTATTTTATCTTTAGGCTTGATCGCTTGTCTCTGTAACAGTGTGTCAGTAACTCACCAAATACCTCAAAATTCACTTTTAATCATTTAATATTTTATGTTGCTGTAGTAAATGATGTTGTAGAATTATACTATTGTAGAACTCAGATATAATTTATAGGAAGAGTATTTGAAGTAGGAAATCAAACTGTAATTTAGTATTAGACTTTATTTCTCTTCAAGAAAATGACTTAGCGTCCATTGCCCTCCTATATAGAGGGATCTGGAGCTTGTCAAATAAATTTAAAATGCACAGTAAAATAGAGTGCACAGGAGCAAGACAAAGCAAACCAAACATCAGATTCTCTTCAAGCCAAAATTGTCTACCCAAAATTAGGGTATTACTAAATTAAAACGTTTGAATAGTAATCTCTGTACTGTAGTATTCATATAACTTGGCAGCGTATAGCAGATGGGACATGATACATCTAAACCCAGCATACTGCTGCCAAGTTATATGAAAACTACAGTACTCTTCTATGGAATAAAATACCATACTTATAAAATCATTTTTCACCTTCCCTAAACTCCCTTTCGCCTAATTTTTTGATGGAATCAGGTAAAACATTTTATAAACGGACTCCCGAACTCCTGACACCTCGCTTATAGAATGTAGAGCGATGAACCTCATCCCTCAGTAAACGCCTATTCCTGGTATTATACAAATGTATGTCATCACCACGCTTAAAAATTGACTCATTTTCCTTTACAAAACATAGTGTCTCAAGCACATATAAACTTGGTAGAGGCAAAATTTTCAAACTCCTAAAATGAGGTCGGCAACTATTCCTGATGGACTCTCCCATCATCACTCTAATTGCCCATTTTTGAACTCTAAAGACTTCAAGAGAGTCACAAGAACTCCCCATAAGACAACAGGGAGTGGAAAAGACCAAAATCCCTGACATCCCTGAGAGAACCTAAATCAAGAAAACGTTTCAATGACAGAACAAACACCACGGAACTTAATTTCTTTTTTAAACACTGAAGGTGAAGCTTCCAGGATAGCTTATCATCCAAATTGATACCAATTGTTATTCAGCTACAAAAAATGGATGTATCGAGTGTGTTGCTGTAGCTCTATTCCATTCTTAACACAAGTTGTAGCTGTATAGCTAACTATTGTGAGAATTACAATATGATTAGTTTTTCATGTTGTCTTTTCTAAATCCAAGTCATTTATGATGCTTTGAAAGTAAAACATAATATTGAGGTAATGCTTTGCTTCATGACTCACACTTTCCTATCATGGTTTTTGTTACCCAAAATAATGATTACTTATCTATACTGAATTAATATTAATACTTATTAAAATAATGAAAATTATAACTATCACACCTCAAAGTCCGTTGACAGAACTTTAGAAGAAATAGTTATTTAGACATCTGTAAGAAAATAAAACACATAATTCACAAATTCCATAGATGAACTTGCCCAAATTATAATAAAGGTGGCTAATTCAGCATGTTCCCAATCCATATTGCAATATGGTATTGGGGTATGGGGTGGAGCATTGGACACTCATTTTAATAAAATCTCTGTAATACAAAGATATATTTTAAAAGCTACTCTTGGGAGATCAAGACGATATCCCAGCCATAGTCTTTTTGCTGAGTTCCCGGTTTTAACTGTAAGACAGCTTTACGTGAAAAATTTAATTCTAACAATTCATAAGTATAAAAATGTCTTAGCAACTAACATTCTGTCGTATAATTTCCGAACATTATCTCATTACCGCATTTCCAGAACAAATTTAACAGTATGCCGCAGACAGTTCATTTAAATGAGTAATAGATTAATAAATATTTTGCCTGGCCAATTAATTTCAAATAGATTTAATAAATGAACCATTAAAAGTATAGAGGGATGGATCAGAACTACCAATGTTTTTCGCCTCATGTACATTTAAAGATGTTTTTCTATCAATATTAATTTACTTTATTTATTATTTTTCTTCTTTGATATTATTTCCACACACATTTTTCACATTTATGATAACTACTATTTTAACCCTCATGCGGGCGCGCCTTTTTCTGAACACTCATGGGCGCGCGACGGTAATTTACCGTCATCCAGCTTTCTCAATATTTTCAATCCCAAATTCATCAATTGTAGATAAATTTTGTACACATCCCAGCATCATCTTTTGAGTGAAGGAAATACCACTTACAAGAAAAATTTGAATGTTACAAAACCTCCATTTGATATGTTTAAAATGTGATCCTTCAGAAATACTCAACAGTAGGTAGAAACACATATAACAAAGGCTACAATAAGTGAGTTATGAAAAAATTAGGAGTTTTATCACCCAGGTTATCATTTAGAAGTTTACAATATAGAATAGAAAATAAACAATGTGGAATTGCATCATTATAACATGAAAATAATATCATTGTAATTTGTAATCAAGCCCTATGCCTCAAATTGAACTAATATGTATATTGAGTGGAACAGATGAATGGAACCTGTGCCTAATAACGACTAACCTTATAATATCCAGATGAACATTAATTACATCATAATATAAATTACAAACTATATGTATACAATATAGCTATATGCGAACTATGACAAAGAATACTAACAAGAAATAATTTATTTGTATAGGTACCTATTTTGAAGATTTTAAGACGTGAATATCCATAATGAAGTGGAATAACATAGTTTGAAACTTCTATTCCACTATTCTATCATACGGTCACTACATTAATCTTTTTTGGTCCATTGCTCAAAATAAAATAGTGAAATTACCGGAACAGTTCCGGGCGCACGACGGTAAACTATCGTCTTCAGGACATCGACATAACATTGATGCTCACTGGTGACTTGCTACCGGAAGACTAAAAGGTTTTGACACTCAAACCTATTGTCAAAAAGTGTAACTAGAGAATACATGTCTCTCCCATAAACATACACCAAGCCAATTTCGAACTACACACATTAGAACGGTCAGGACGGTAAACTACCGTCCACGCGCCCGCTTGAAGGTTAATGAAATTTGTAATTATCATTGATATTTGCATTTACTGTAATAAATTCAATTAGCCTACTATATGTTTATGTTTTGATACTCGTTGCTAAAAAAAACTCAAACCTAGATTTTGCTGGCAACGCCAATTGAAAATTGAAGTTTTAAGTTTATATTTCAGTTATGTATTAGTCTCAAGTATTTGTTTTATTTATGATTGTTTAATTTTTATGATTGGCAAATAAATGATTTTGATTTGAGACGATTTTGAAGCTAATACCTCGACTCATTTTTTTAGATCTGGTTTGTGAAGTAAGAGAAGCAATGAAAGTTCATCAAGAAGCATTCCTAGCCAGGATGAAGCAAACGTCTACTCAGGTACGATTCAAAATAATTGATTAAACAGTTCATTTCTATTTTTCAAACTTTGCCTTCTCAAAAGATTATCAAAAACAAATGCAATGATCTAACATTATCCTATATCAAAAGACATTATCGTTTGTACATTTATATTGTTGCTTCTCTTTATAGAATATTCTACTGTCTATTCCATTCACAAATGATTGTCCTGTAAAGATAATTTCTTGTGCCAGATTACAATCTCATGCACTGAATTTTACTCCTTTCTGTTGTAAGAAAACAGGTTCTACCAGATGCCGAAAAGTATTTTCAATGTATTGTGGATCCCAATATTTTTCCGTTCATATGCGTTAAAATCTACAACCTAATTTATCACACTCAGACATTTTAAGTTCAGGTGCATGTTTACACATCTACGGTTTTCTGTAATTGTAGTCATTTTCTAAGATGCTTGGACCCGCAGCACCTTTATCTCAGAATGGTATTAAGATTATAGCGAATATGTAACAATATATATACTATGACACTTCTAATTCATTTTAAATAGAGCGTCATACGGGTACCAAATTTTCAGAAGGTAGTAGGCACCTCGTAAGAAGAAAAAATTAATTAAAATTAAGTTCGTCGGTCCTCGCTGAAGGACACAAAAAGGAAAAATCTATAAAGGAACAGCTGATAGAAGTTAACAGTTTTTTATCATATGACAGGCCCCTTAGCGGCGTTATTTACCCTGTCTGGAACGCAAAGACTTTGCATGTACTGTGTAGTCGGAGCCTTGCAGTCATGTTGTTATGGGAATATAAAATAAACAGTCAAGTGCTGAGGTTAAGTTGGATATATTATACAGGTTGATTATAAAAGGACTTTACAACTTTGAAAGTTCATAAATATTTATTGAAATCACTTACAAAATTGAGAAAGGTTGCATTTTGTTACAAAACACTTCAAGTTTAACGTATGAGTATCATTTTGGTTCGATGTGACTGCCGTTGGTAATGCGACATAAACCCACCGATAATCGATTTCTTGCCACACTCGTTCCAGCTTATTGGGCATAACTTCTGGAACCGCAGCGATGATCCGATTTCGGAGGTATTTAAAATTGTCTTGTACCTGGTAGAAGCGGAACATAAACTCTATGAAACCCCACAGGAAGAAATCCAATGGTGTTGAATCCGGTGAGCGAAGGGCCATGCAATTGGCTCTGCACGGCCAATCCACTGACGTTGAAACGATTATTTAGAAAATCCCGAACTTCTCTGTGGAAATGAGGTGGTACACCGTCTTGCGGAAAGTAAAAGGACACTAACTTGTTGTTGGGAACATCAGAAACGCCCAGCATTCCTGGTGATTTCAAATGAACAACAGCACAACCAGTCCCAATAAAGTAATTATACAATAAAGTTGTTCTTGTGTCAACTGTAAATTGTTGGCCTGCTTGGAGGTAACTTCCGGTATTCCGTACGAAATCTATGCTGAACTACTGTTGCAGAATTCGTTTCATGAAATAACAACACACATCGTGCATGTTCCGCACCAGTAAAAGGCGCCATTTTTACAATGCATTACCGTGGCGCTCTTAGTGAATGAAAATGGCTCTAAAGTTTTATGCGAGTCAAAATTGAAGTTTTTTGTAACAAAATTATACCTTTCTCAATCCTGTAAGTAATTTTAATAAATATTTATGTGTTTTCAAAGTTGTAAAGTCCTTTTATAATCACTCGGTATATATATAAAATTTTGCGTTCTTCTTTTTACCTCCCGCATTGCAATACGGTCGGGACAGTGAGAGCGTCCCCTTTGAATTTACCGTAAGGTAGATTCATTCCGCTTTTTTCTGCTTATTGAACAGCAAAATGTATGACAAGTGTAACAGAGAATTTCCAGAAAACGCTTTGAAGTCACTGAAGATACAATATGGTTCATTTTTTCACATATTTCGTTTGAAAAACGAGTTGTCTGTTCTGTATTCGTCGTAGATAGGCTATGAAGTATACCAATTAGTATGCATACATATTTTGTAATTTTATTTTACACACATTTATTAGTTAATAATTTTAGACACATTTTAAAGAAAATATAATTATTCAATGTCAGCGCATACTGAAAGATTTTAGTCAGTATTCGCTACTGATTGCACAGTGCCTTGCTTTAGGAGTCATATTACCATTTAACACCCTGAAGTTTCCGGTTGAAATGTTGAGTTTTTGATTTGGTGTGGCCACAGCCCTTAACACTTTCACAACACCGGTATGATACTTCGTAATAACTCGTATAAAGTTTTATAATACACTGTAGAAGTGTACACTGTAAGGATTTATTAGAGGTTGCGGAAATGAACTTAATTTCGGCTGGCCGGTGTAAAAACCATTAAAATGGCCTGAGAGCGGTTCTCAAATATACTTGATCCGTTCAGGCTTGGATGTTTTTACCATTTACCTTTTTATCATTCACCTCATTACCCACGCACAAGTCTCGGATCATCAGCAATAAAAAAAAATAATTATACAGTACCAGTATGTCTACTTATATAGGGCCTTATAGGTGTATATAAAGCCCAATAACGTTTAAGAATGGCTTATTGGCGGTACAATTAAAATTCAACTTTGCATTACTGCATTTTATTAAAATTATTACGAGTACAGAACACACCTTAGGAGTATTTGTTCCCATAACAGAATTTTGGTGAATCCAAATGCACTTTAAAAATGTTCTTCCCTTACCTATCTTGAAAGCACTGCATTTCATTCATTTTTTCCACAGGTTAATGACAGGCTGACTCTCAAAGACTTTGAAGATCTGAAGGTGAGTTATTAAGAGACCATTACTTATCATAGAAAGAAGGAATAACTTTCTTTGAAAAAAGCTTCATGATTAGATTGTAAATACATGCATTGGCTAAATAATAACTGATATTGGGTTTAGAGATTTAGTTGCTACATCTTTGAATTTTTCATCATGTTATGCATAGGTATGTCATACAACTATTACCACAATATTTCTTATACAATAAAATAAAACAGTGAAAATCTGTCCTCATAATGTTTGTCCATTTCATTACTTTTCTAATTGATAAATAATATTTTGAAAATCTAAAAATAATTTCATGAATTTTATATCCCAATTAAAAAATATGTTTAATTCTATTTCGAAAAAGGTATGGTAAAAGCGAATTAAACTTCCAGCTAAGCTAGATAATCCATATGAGTGAATTACTGTGTATTAATCATAATATTTAAGTACAAATGAATGTGATTTCATAAATTAACAATCATTTAAGCCATAAAAGTACTTGAAATTATGAGAAAAATAATCTATATAATGGAATAAACCTCTATAATTAATTAATAATAATAATGTAATATATTGAGGAAATGGTCAATTATGTTTATTTCATGCATCAAACAAACTATTTCATTAATTAAATGGGGAACTACTTTTTTTTTTTTTTTTTTTGAAAAACATTCTTTCGCCAAAAGATTTAAAACCCGCGAAAGTTTCTCAATTCGCTGAATAACCCCAATTTGGGCTCTTGTCATTGTATTGCTTCAATTCTAATATGTAATTTCAGGCATAATATATGAAATTATGGAAAGCTAGGAAATTTGTATGTTCTAAAGCAAAAGTACGTTGAGAAAATCCAGTCAAAACTGACAAATTTGCTAAATAACCATAGTTGAGTCCCCCCCGTCACTGTATATCCTGAGTGCATAAAACTGAAGCCGGTTACATTAAAAGTCATAATATATAAAAGTGACAATTTCAAAGCTAAATTATAAAAACACTTAATAGTTATCACTAATTGAATACAATCAGTTCAATAAGGAGCATAAATTGCTAGTTATCCATTTTTCTAAAGTCATCACACCAAAGGCTGTTTGTATGTTTGAGCGTATATTTGTTCAGTAACTTGTAATAAACTATTTGGCCAATTTCGATGAAAGGTATCTGGGTTAGTTCCTGCACATGGATAATTTGGCAAATAATGTTGATGATGTTGATCTATTGATTTCTCTAAAACTACTGTTATGACTAATTTAGTTGAGAAATACTTGGGGTTTTCTTCCTCGTGATGATTTGGGTGTAAATAAATGTGGTTTCTTCATCAAAAAATGCATGCTTTAAGTCGTTGGCAGAAATTGTCTGGAAAACTTGAATGCAACGACCATAACTTGTAAAACCAGAATGAATTGAACGTAGCCTACTTAGAAGAAATAGAAAAAAAATCAAGAGAAGGTTTAGAGAACGATGGCCAGGGAATAAAATCCGAGTCTCTTTGTTATAGCCGAGGTCTGTTGGTTTAGGCTCATCTTGAAATTATTCTTCACAAAAATGAAGAAGGCTGAATGTTTGTTGGTGTGAGAGAGAGGATGGATGTAGACGGTAACAATGAGCCTAATGGATAGATCTGATGATGGATCCCTCGCCCTCTGAAAGATGATATGTCTTAACCAACCCCCTCCCACCGCCCCTAATAGCGTGGCAATGGTCTGAGACTGAGCCTGTGGCCTATATAGTCGATCTGACATGATGTGCTGAACCACCCCATCCACTTAGATCGGCCAATATTGACATATACAACGTCTACGGTCTAAAAACGGCTCTAACGCCGCAAAAGTATAGCTCAAATATAATGAACTCTACCACTAATATTGTCAAGTGCCACTGATTACTATCTCATCAATTTGAATTAATGATTGATTCATTACAATCAACTATCACTTCAGAATTCGGTTTCTGTTGAAGATAATCATAGAAAATAGATTTACTCAAATGGGGAAACCATAAATTTACCTCATGGTAGTTACTGCACAAAATTAGCCCATTCCATTACAAGTAAAATTGAATTACAGTACTTGAACATTAGTATCAGTACTGGGTACACTAGATTATGTGACGGCCATGAATAGTAAATAATATTTTATTTCTAACCAAGTTAAAAAGGGGTGTTCAAACTCATGATAAAATATGCAGTTTATTTTGTTATTCAAATCTTGAAAACTATTTAACTTGGAAACTTAATTCTTTACTTCAACAGCAAGCTGCTATACCAATCAACCTTAATGCTGAATAATTGACTGTTACGATTAATTGAATTAACGGTCAATTAATTCATAAGAAATTATACTTCTAGAAATAGAAATAAAGGAAAATTACTTTACTCAACTGGGAAGTCATGTTTTAGACATTTTTTCTTAAAAAAAAAACTTCTAATCAAAATTCGTCAACAATTATTATGAATATCTCTTGCCACATGGTTGTATTTAAAATTTCATTAAAGCTATTGAAATAATATATTTTTCAATTTCACAGAAGAAATTACAACACGTTACAAATGAAAAAGAAGTCCTCAATGACAGGCTGAAAAGATTAGAGGAACAAATGCAAACTGTAATGGTGCATAACAGGTAAGATATTTTTTAAACTATGTTTTGTATCTTTGTTTCAAGCTCATGATTCGCTTGTGTTAGTTCTTATTTTGACATTTACAAAATTTCATCTTATTGATCAAATCTAGTTTGCATTAGTTTGAAATGTTTGTTTCAATGTTTGGATATTTTAAAACTTGTTAATTGAGTTTGAGCTGCTATATTTTCGAAGAGATGAAAATAGATAAAGATTAAATGATTGCCAAATAAAGTCAAATTTATAATTATTGGCAAATTGATCATGATTGCCAAATGATGTTCTAATTATTGTTGTTTGAAAAATAGCATTCATTTCATTAATGGTTATGCTTGGAACTAAAGAAAACAGTTAAATATGAGTCAAATACTCTAGACGTCTAGGGTATAGCAGTAAAGCTGAAAATAGAATAATAGACTTATTTTTCGTTTTACAAATATGTAACCCTAAGCCACGTGAAATCAGTACCTACTATGATCTCAAAATCAAATGCCTCTTTGTGCTCTGAACCCCTTTGTCTTTAAATTGAAATGGTTTTTTCATGTTCACAAATATTTTAATTTACCGTACTGCTTTCAGTCTCCAAGAATCGAATCAACAAGAACTAGTGGTTTTAGAGCAGGAGAAACTGAAATTAAGAAGAGAGTTACAAGAAGAAATAGATGCTCGTAAAACAGCTGAATCACAATTTCGCAGGTACCGTATGTAAAAAATATAGTAATGACTTTTCTATTATTTCTTTTTTTGAGAAAAAGTTGTTGAAATGTATGTTTCCTTACTGATTATGACGTATACTACGTATAGCAAGATTGAAGAAATTTGTTTTAATGAAATATATAGTTGCTGCATTTCTGATGACTCACACCATGAACATGGGGTTGGTTTCTTCAAACATGAACATGGACCTGTTGATGTTTGAATATGGTTATGTTTAATGAACAAGGGCTTGATTCCCTCCACGCATTCTAACATTCCTATCATTCCCATTTTCATTGTTTTCGTGGTTTTCAGGACTTTTACATTATTTATGCTAGTACATTTTTCCTATTCTGGCTACACTTGTGGAAATAGCTACTTCGGCTGCCTAACTAGTGAGTCGTATCTCCATAGGATTTAAATGATGGAGTATGAAAATTAATAATGTTATGGGTTCTATCTCTAAAATAATGCTGGCAACACTTTAAATTAGCACTTGAACTTTATTTACACAAATTACTTACAACACGCACTAATCAGTTATTTCACACAAAAGAAACCAATCAGAAACAAACTAAATCAATAATGTTCAGCTAATAATGAAGTTGCTATAATACTATTCCAAAATTAATTACTAACTGTTAATAGGCCGATCAAATATTTAACAAATAGCTGTTCAATAGTTCAGAAAGAAACATCTAAAAATAACAATTGAAACCCTTACATATCACAGACTGTCACTTTATGAACGGCTGAAGAAACCTGAATAATAAACTGTTTCAATATACTGCGTTTATCACTTTCATACTAAACTTTTGTATAACATAGTCCTCAATAACGCCCACTGGATTACACGGTCAGTATTAACTGGCAATACGGTCTGAATAAACTCTTACTGAAGACTGCTACACGTTACGAATTTTGTACAATAACTGACGACTGTTTACAAGAGTTTCCGCTTTATATAAGTTTTTTTGTGACATTCCAGGAAACACCAGAAATTTAATTAATTTTCTATAACAACCTACACAGATAATGCCATTCTGGAACTCTATATGATTACAGGGCGAGGGGTGAACAGGGGGAGTAAGCAAAACTGCTTGTTATCGCTTCATTGTTGGATATTGGAATATCGCTAAATGATATTGGTGTAGTAATAACTAAGTGATATTAATTGTAAATTAGAAAGGGTGCATTATCTTATGTTTTCATCAATGTTAATTTATGTTTATATTGTCTAAAATTACGATTCGAGTTGAGATTAGCTACCAAAGTCAATAACGTAAAGTAATATTCTTTCCAAGTCGTACTGGGATAATATCGCTTCAAGTTATGTTCATAAATACAGCCCTAAGGTTAAAGTTCATACACCAAACAACATCATCTGAAAACTGACCAATTCTGAATGCCATCGACCTGAAGAATATTGGCAATTGAACTTTGTGTCAGCAGCAGAGTTTGGAGTTCTTCGGTGCATGGTGAACATTTTGATACTGCAATGAATTAATCAATAAGGATTATTACTGGGTGTCAGAGGCCGACACCAGTGTAAATGATATGTATATACAGTCAAACCTCTATATAACGAACCTCCAAATAACAAAATCCTCTACATAACGAATTTTCACTTTGTCCCATGGCATTTTAGAATTTTTACTGATTATTTATTTACCTCTATGTAACGAATTTCTGACCTCTCAACAACGAAGTTTTCTCTTTACTTAAACTTACGAAATTTAGTGTGTATATAGTAAGCCCACAAAGTCATTTCCATGGCATTTTTTATTTTCAGCAGGAAGGTCAATAAAACCAAAAATAATGAGATATTCAGGTAGGTAGACAGTAGAGGTTGAAACACATGTCGGAAATTGAATGCAGGTTACTAAAAATAGAATTTTAAGAACTCGTCATTATTCAAAATCATCAGGCGAGGATTTCAACTGAAAGATGGTGTACCAGACAACATTTTTGACTGAATAAATAATGTGAATCGTTCATTGAACGTGATGTTTTATTCAAACGCAAAATGCAACAAAAATTACTCTCCTTTTCAAGTAAACATTAAAAACTAGAAAAAATTTGAAAATTCCCTATACGAAGTTATTTACAGAATTATGTTGTGTATAATCTGATAGTTTCGTGTGTAAAAGGTATTGAAATAAATTTAGTAAAGCCAGTTGAAAAATTTTGCTACTGAGTATACTTTGATTAAATTCCACTGCGTTCAAGTTATGCATCCTGGAAATGAATTGATGAGTGTAGTTACTTACTAAATTCTATACATATTCAAAAAACATGTTTTTTATTATTTTCAACAGCATGAATTTACAAATTTCTGTATTAACGCTCGCGATGTTATACTGTATTGTGTATTCATTTAATTACCGTCCGTAATATATTATAAGATCTGTAGGATGGGTTGGCAGTATTCTTGACACAACAAACTCTTAATATAAACTCTTAAACCTCTCTACAGCGAATTTTTTCTTAGGATAATCGACTTCGTTATACAGAGGTTCAACTGTAGTCATCTTGAAAAAACTGAAAATGTTTCTTATGTGATTTTTGTTTTAATTTGAGACACTTCTGACTTTTTTCATGAAAACCAGTTTTTTAAGAATTTGATACTAGTTACCTCTGTGCCTTAAATCTAAAGTTGGAATTTTTTAATGAATATTTTGTAAAATTGATAAATTGGAATTTGGAATAATTGAAACAGCAGCACCTAAGTTTGTAATTAAAAATCCCTCTGGAATAAATGAAGTTTTCTACAATTTGAAACCAATTTCACCTTTTTATCTCAAGTAGTTTTTGAGCTGCAGCTATTCAAAAACTTTCATACACCCCTAAAATGCACCCCTGAAAACCCCTAAAATTTCGTTTGATACCTCAAAAAAATGATGATTGGTGTTAATTTATAAGGTTTTGTTCCTGAGTCTCCTAGCTATCAGTAACGCCATCCAGACGCCAAAAAATGCGATGGGGTTTTTAGTGAGAAGTGGGGGGGGGGGGGGGGGGGGCAGAAGAGACTCCCAGATTCAGGTACCCATAAATATTGAACGATACATTGTATCCGATCAAACGCCGGCTCATTCGTCTCAGCTCTTTGAGGCGGTCCAGTTTCATGTATCATATTTCTTCATTTATAACAAGAACACAATCAAGTAAAGATACAACAGGCTCAGCCCACTACTTTACAAATTTTCAAGTATAAAAATCCAAATTTTAGGTTGTGACCAAGTTCAACTAGAAATATGCTGAATTTGGCTCATAACTAAGATATTTGTTTTCAGGGGTATTCACTCAATGTGGGTAACATACTAGAAACTAAATTTAATATGCAATAAATTCTGAACTTTTTCAGTCTCGAGAATGTGTTGGGTGCGTTGCGAAAAAAGAAGATCAATGGGATTGTGGAAGACAAAATGGTCGAACGCGAAAACGATCATGTGACAGCTGTAAGCTCAGGTGAATCTCTGATGAGCAGTTTGGGAAGTGGGTCGATGCATTCGCCACATGTCACCATGTCAGGACCTGTAACCGATCTCTGACCTCTCCTGCTGATCATGGTACCGAGCACCACTCAACCAATCAACAATCAATAGCATGTGAGATTGATCTGCTGATTGACCTCTTTACCTGTTACCACTTGTACACACATTCCGAAAACTGTTACGTATCGTTCAGTGAAGATAGGAAGAAATTGAGTTTCAGATGTGAAAATTGCACATGCAAATTGAATTGTTTGTTTCAGTTCGATTTGCGTATCTTATTTTGAAAATAATTAATATTTATCTGAAGTACTGTATAAATGCAGTATACTCTACAATACTTTTGCACACTTTGAAATAAAGTAAACGGACTAAATGGATTTACGTAAGCAATTATATTAAAGCCTATTAGTTCGCCAATTAATGAAATATTGAAATTATACTGTCAAATGTAAAACTTTTATTGCATCATTTTAATTGATGACTTACAGTAATTTTATACTTCCTATGTGATCCATTAAATATTTCAATTATTCTTCTTCCCAATTTCTTAAAAACTCAACACAATTTTTTTTTTGAATGAAAATGTGTTTACACACAGAATTTGTTCCGGTGGGCTTGTATACTAATATAACTGTAAGCTCAGTGTGGCAAGGAATCGCAACCTGCCTCATTCCTCGTTGGCGTAGTACGCTCTTTAGACCAGAACATACTGTCAAGGTCTGAAGAGTCGCCCACACTCGGAATCGGCTAAAGGGAGTACATTATACACACAGTCTGTTTCAGATGAGGACAACTTGTTTGTGAAATATTTTGTGTATTCAACAGTAATCCTCATAAAGTAATCTAGAAATTTTTTATCAATAAGAAATTTTTTCTCACATAATAAGATATAAAATATATTTTGCATAGAGCTCACTCAAAAAATTATTTTATGCGCGTTTTTCTTTTTTTCTAAAAATGATAGTTTGTAATCTGAAGTGTTGAACTAGTCTTACAACCTTTTTTCATTGTTTCATTGTTGATTTTTCAGAATATGTTATAATGATTTTTAATAAATAGTCACCTTTGATGTGTGACGATATTCAACAAAGTAAACTATTTAATAATATCAAATATTTGTTTAAAATGTATTCAAGTGCTACTTGACTACAAGCTAATTCTTGTCAGAGTTGCTTCTCTTTCTTTTATGTTTGCCATTTCCACAGACGTCATCACAATTTAAGTTTTTGGGAATAGAAACTTCTCCCAATCTGAAAACAATAAACAACTTACATTATTTAACTTATTTTTTATTATTCCAATGAAAAAGACGTATTGAATAAAGCATATATGTAACTGTAGAAAATATTGACTATTAGCGTCTTTGTGACTGAAATATTTGCAAATTTGTAAATTACAACTGAGTGTTCAATCATGTTAATTCACTCATTTTAAATGATATTGTTGTTACGTCTATAACATGTATTTTGGCCAAAAATTTGCAACATGAAGACTGCATCGTGTAACAACATGTCTAATGACAGAAAAAATTACAATGTTAAGTTGTGAGTACAGTAGGTTGCAATACATGACATGGAAATCATGATTATTCAGTGAATTTCATAATATTTTTCCATCATGATAAATTGTTATAGACTGGCTTCTGTGCCTTCTTATAGAAGTAGAATGTAAGTAAATGCTCGTGTTCTTTTCTATACGAACTGACGTCAGTCTTAGAGTAATCGTTCGTAGTCTAACATAATTTGAGATTCATAACTATTATCTGTAAAATCGATGTATTCAATGCAATAATTACGTGTAAGAGGATCTCTCTCTCTCTCCTTCTCCTAATTTTATCAAATTTTGAACATGTACAATCTATAGTACATTATTATGCTATTCTATTAACCCAAAGTAGTCTAGCTTTTATTAATAAGTTAAAATTATACCCAAAGTTTATGTACAAGTTATATACATTTGTAGAAATGTACTCAAGTAGCAAAAATGTAGTGCCTTTTTTTTACTATGTAATCGTGGATCTTATCTTAAATTTTAATAGGGTAATTCATAGAGTAGAAAATGTAACATCATTTGACATTTTTACTCTAGGTCGTTAATTTATTTTCTAGTAATTGTTGAGAGTAGTAATACGCTATACTTTCTTCACGGACTAACAGATTGACGTTACTGTCATTTGTTCGTTTAAATTGTGAATTGATAACTATATCATTAATGTAGAATGTAGAATAATTTTGCAGTATACTTATGCCATTTAGAACAAATATTATATTCTTGTTAATTTTTATAAAACCGTTGAATAGGTATTTAAAATCAGAAGTGATTTGGCTTTGTTGTAGCCCTTGTCTGACTTGAGAATATAGCCCACTAGCGGTTGAAATATTGTATCGATTATGATTTTATGATGCCCTGATCTCATTGGAAATGATTCATTTCTTTTGAATCCCAGATTCTCAGATTTTTATTTCAGTTGTTTCTCATAAAATGGTTTAATTATTCCATTATATTTTGGTCTACTGTACATTCCAGTATAAATGTATTAATGCTCACATTAAAGAGGTAATCTTTCCAGTGATTTTATCTGTTCAAAGATATTCTCAAGTAAAACTAAAAATCACTGCCAGAAACAATATCATCAAAAAATTCACGAGTGAGATACATCTTCAAACATAATTATAATATTATTGAGTGATCTTTTTATTGACAAAAATACAAACAATTCAAATCCGTCCTAGCTATGCCTTATTGTATTGAGTGACAAATGTTCTATGTTGAATTGTGGAACATGATTGGTGCCTAATATTGTCCCTTATGTTAATTTTATTATAATGGTCTTCATGAATCTTCACTGTGACAGTTATAATTGCACCAATAATGCAAATTAAGCTCGTGAACCATAAGACTAAAATTGCAGTTTTGGCTAATTTTCCATACTTCTAGTATGAAATCTTGTGATAGCATACTAGTTTACTCTTAATGCGATTTGTCTCTTCTAGTTATTTATCGTTTATATGTTATGACTCATCAAGAGCCATATTTCTGACGATTCCTCTAGTCGTCTTTTTTCGGTTTAGAAAATTCTGTGCCACCTTCCTTGTATTATTCAATGTACATTGCTATTAAATGTTCCAATTGTGCTAGTTTGATCCCATTAGTATACATACATACATGTATGTATATAGAATACAATAAGAAATTCTTCGAATGCCATAAGAATACTAATGATAGGCCTAATTACCCCTTGTTGCACCTTTCTATGTTATCATTCAAAAATACATGTAACAAAATACCATCATCTTTTTCTACTGAACATCTATTTTACCAGTCAAATCCAAAGTTTGAGGGAGCTTGTTTCAAGATACTGGTAGGCCTAACATTTTATTGCAAAATCTATAAAGGTATTTGAACTTCCTGTAAACTGCGAGCCTTACTTGGAAACTAAAACATATCCAATAGTGTAGATAATTTTTAAATCTGTTCAAGCTCGAAAATATAACAAGAGAATTCATTTATGTAACTAAAAGCAATAGGTTTATTAGGAAAACAATATGGGTTTCTCTATATCGCCAAGAATTGAATTTATGCAATATTAAAAAGTGTTGTGGTACTTTTGTAAATATCTATTTTTATTTCATGATATTGGAATTCTGTGCCTTCTCATATACGAGATCTTCAATTGCCTCTGTTTAACTAAGAATGACTGATTCAATTTATTCATCGGCTAAAGTTTTGTTAATTTATGTATGAATTAAGATTTTGGTTTAGATCTGATACATTGAGTTGTTGCACATTATGCATGCTGTTTGTTGTCTCACCTTTTTCTTCAACAATATATTTATTTTTCATACCTTTTGGATAGCAATCAAATTGATATGTTGCACTTTTTTAATTTGATAAATTCACGTTTTAAAATATTTTTGTAATTTTATATGTGGTGTTCATCTATTGGAACTCTAAAATGCATTGCCAATAAATACAGATCCTTCAAGTTCAAGAATAGATCGATTTTTTCATCAGCTGAAAGCAATAGCTTTATAACTTTTCAAAAATGTTGGAAAAATCATGATCCAGCGAACTGTCGTTGCTTTTCTCACATCCAATTTTTTCGTATGTGTAATGGTGTTATTCACCACCCCAAGCTTCGATCTTTGTGAGCTCTTTCATAACTCAACCGTTCTGTTTTATTTTTTAGCAATAATTCAACCCATCAAGTTATATAACCTATTCAATATACCATCTGTATAGCAGTAGAAAAAAATGTTTATTTCAACATAATTTATTATCATTCTTGTATTCAGAATTATATAGTAAAACGTTTTTAAAAGTAGCATATTTTCAATTTGACAAAAATAATTTTAGAAAGTAGTGTATAATTCAATATAAAAATATTTTGAACAAATTACGCAAGGCCTTTATAATATAGAATGCATTCTAATGGCCTTGCAAATTGCTGAACTAGTACAAACTAAATGTGTTTTATATTTTATGTTGCTATACTTGTTGCATCACGTCATAAATGGCTTCCCAGTCATTGGTTTTTCACTCAGTAAAAGAAATGCACTATTTAAAAATTGAGGATCTGTTAAAATAAATTTTCAATGTGTTTCTAGTGTTTTTTTTTTTTACTTCATGTTATTTTTACAATATATTATTGTAGACATCAGTACCTTCTTCAAAAATCATTAGAAAATTGAATTAAACAATCATTGTAAAAGCTAGTTATTAGAAGATACGTTTAACAAAAATGACATTTAGAATTAAGTAATTGACATTTATATGTTCCATATTGAATCATAATCACTATTTTTTGTTAGTTTGAATTTTCACTTTTTCGAATCACATTTTTTGTGTCATATTTTAAATCAAAAATTTGTAAAATATGTAAGTTAAGTTTGTTTGTTGTTCCACTGTTCTGTTACTTGTCCGTTGTACAAAAAATATTCAAATTTAAGGAGTGTTTCAAAGCCGTTTTACAAATACAACAATTCCTGTCTTCTTGTTTCTTATAATACTGGAAGGATAATTCTTCATGAATAAATCATTTACTTATTCTCTCATTTTGAAATTTAAGTTCTTTTTAATTACTTGTTCTCATATTTCTAAAATATGTAACAAATTGTAGTAATTCACTATTCGTCTCCACTACAAATGTTCATGATCCTGAAGGATGTTTGTTGAAAGCGATATGTTTTGTGTACTGAAAATCAAATCATTCATATAAATATGATTTTAATCATGTAATGTAAACTAATCTTGAATTATTTATTATTCTTCAATTAAAGTATTTGTTTTGTGTTTCTATTCCTTGTTCAGTCATTTCAAACATCACGACCAAGGTTAATAGAAAGTAGGTCAGTAGCTTTTAATAACCGTGGCTATGGAAAACACCGTCGGTCATTTTCAATAGAATTGATAACCTGTAGAGGAGGTATAAAGTTGATACAAGATACCTACCTACATTCTTTAGAATTAAGACGGTCATGTCATAATTATTCCATCAACTAACGCTATCAGACTGTATATGGAACTCGAGTACGGTACTGTATTTTCTCCTGCCCAAGTTTTTCCAAAGTAAAAATGTAGCGTTACAGCGTGGCAGTTCTACCATTGATAAAAATTGTAAGGGTAATGAATGTATACCGATTGAACATTAGCATTGTCTTAATGTACAGATTTCAATAAAATTACATCTCGCTTCAATATGCGCTGCAAAAGTAGACGGTGAGAGCACTCCTGATTGAAACCTGTTAGTTCCAATAGCTCATCTTACATTCGTGTTATGCCTCTAATTAGACAACGTTTTATGATGTGCAACGTTTCTTGCATATTGGTAAAAAAATTGCACGACTTTTGTCATGACTGTGTAACAATAATTGTTAATAAAACATGATTGTGTAACAATAAATCATGATAAGTTGTGTATGAGCCCTTAGAGCATAATTATTCCTTGCTAGAATAACTATCATTTTCAGTAAGATTGAAAAGTAACTTGTGTTAGACAGAACTACAAGACTCAAGTGAGTGTCAATAGGATGTGAACTTAGTTAATTAATTAATGAGACTATTTGAAATTTAAACACTGTTCACAGCGACGATAAGGTTGAGAATGATGATATTTGATGGCGGATTGGCTCTACTGTGCGATTCCCTCAAAAAGGAAATGTTGAGAAACGAGCAATCTCAATTTGCAGTGTGTGAGTGAGCAGATTCACGTTTCTGTCTCTACTTGACGGTGAAGATTCAGGATTTGCAAAGTAAAGTTGTGCTCCTTCCTCCAGCATACACGCTAGCACCATGTCACAGTCTGCCACACTCAAAGCAAAGAAGGACTTCTACTTGTACTTCTCATTATGAGCCCGTTTCTCTGCTTTACTTACTCATTACTCATGTACGTATGGATGAGTAAAGGCTCTTTATCAATCCATCCCTCGTATAGTTAGTACCGAACTGAGCTAAATATTGAACTCTCGTTTTCATCTACAGTCTCCATTATTTATAATTAATAGGCCTACTTGCGTGATTGCTCAAATAACATAAATATTTTATTAATTCAGTTGTTTGTGAATGGATGTTGTGGTACTTTACCATGATGAATAATAAGACTTGGATGTTGTAAAACCACTTTATTTTGAATAAATTATTGAAAAGTTACAGTACCATGGTTTCTTGGCTTAACCTGCCACATCCTCAGTACAGTAGCCTACAGCTGAGGATGTGGCAGGTTAAGCCACAAAACCATGGTACTGTAATTTTTCAATAATTTATTCAGAATATAGTGGTTTGACAACATCCAAGTCTTATTATTTATCAAATATTTTATTTCCAATGAACCTGAAATCAAATTATGCGTATGGACTACTTGTAAAAAGGCTACAAAGAATTACAATTTCTTGGCAGAGGAAATATATGTTTGCAATGAAAATTACCCTAGACCACTCAACTATGTCCTAGAGTGGGTAATATTTTTTACCCATATTACTTTTTCGCTAGATATTTAAGCAAAAATAATAATTGAAAAAAAATAAATTGTTTATTTTATTAAATAATAATTTATATTTATTGTTATAATTCCTGTTTTTACTCATTCAGTGACTGTCTTAAAGCCTTTTTATTTATTTTTTCAAGTTCCAGAGACACATCTTTAAAATATAGTGTTGGACATGACTAGTGAACTGCTTGAATTTAAAACATAATAACTCGAAGTACGTAGGAGTTGCTACACTGGTAGCAAGATTAGTAGAAACAAGGTTGTTCCAAAACTCGCTCAAATTAGCAAAATAGAAGTCATGACGTCACTTTGTTCAGAATCGCCCTTGCAAATTTCAGCTCTATTTGTACACTTTTTCAGTAGAAAAATGAAGTTTTTTGCTCATCACAGTAGATTTGAATCAGCTGTCAATGATATGGGTTTCTCAATTTTACTGAACTGAATTACGTGTCATACCCCCACCATTTTTCAGTTCTCAAAAAACGGAACAGCCTTGTTTTCAATAACTTTGCACTGGTAGTGGGAACGGGGAAGTTGTAGACTTGTTCTAACGGTAATTTCTCTTTGAGGATAATATTTGAATCTTATCGTGGCAGTTCTGTTTTGACATTCAATCTGACAATCACGCACCCATTCTGCTATTTTCATCATTATTAAAGAGAAAACGCCATATTGTTAGCTCATAATTTGCTTCCCAGTAAATTTTGAACTCTCCAGTTTTTAACGATTTTATTCAATATTTATGAAAGAAATGTAATAATTTATCACCTTACATTCTGTAAGCTACGAACTAGTAAGAAATTTGAATATATTGTAAAACTGATCTTAGTTAATTGATTTCTTTCATATACCTGATAGCTTCATTTAGGGGGGAGACTTGAACCAATGCATTTAGGAAGATTTGATGCAGCGTTTGAAGCCAGTAATTTCAGTACCATAGCTTATTTGATTACTATCAAACTTTCATTTTAAATAATCAAGTAAATGTAGGCTGATTGAATTTGAATAACAGAAATTCTCACAAAGATATAATCAATATTCAAATTCTGCTTTCCATTTATCTTTTCTTTCAGATCTCAACTAGGGAATTATTTTTACCAAACTACAAAATATAAACATAATAATTATTCTGTCCAGTGGCGGTCCCAGGATTTCATTTCGGGGGGGATGACCACCGGGGGATCTGCCCCCCCCCCCCCCCCGAAAAAAAATGTGGAATTTAAAGCCTAAAAACGTATTTTTATACGTGTTTGAGCTCTAAAATATGCTCAAGCTAATAGTATTTATGTTAGCTTATAAAATAATTTTTCATTTAAAGTTTATTTACCTGGGTGAAATAGGACCCAACCATATAGTATGTGTTTTTCCTTTGATTTCCTTTAGCTACACAAAGAAAATTGATTAAAAGTCAATGTGATTATTTAATGAGCATGATGACAAAGTTCAGTTAAATAAACGTATAATGAAATAAAAAATAAATCAAGTGTTCATTGCGATTTTTTTCTTTATGGTTAGGCCCTATTTTTAACATGTAAGTTACGAAGGAATAGCCAAAAAATACTCAGATTGTTACTCAACAATGTAATGTACATTTACAAGAAAGAATATCACAAATAAAAAATTAAGAATAATACAAAAACTATTGTGATTTACTTCAAAAGTAAACGGCGTGGCTTCTTTTTACACAATGGTTGGATGTTTATTCTTCTAGCTAACAAGTAACAATGACACAGATTAAATTTATTTTTCGCAAAAACTATACATACATATTTATGAATAAATTCTTTTTTAGGGGGGGGGGATCCATCTTGATATTTCGGGGGGGATATATCCCTCCCATCCCCCCCCCCCCTGGAACCGCTAATGATTCTGTCTATTGTCTCTTGTGCACCACCTAGTTAATATTGACTGAAAAAAAATGATGAGAATTTATAAATAAAATATTACGAAATAACGCAATACAATAAATAAATTACATTAACATTTTTTTCAATAGAAATATTTTGTGCATCACCTAGTAGCCCATTCGCTGAAAAAAAAAAATAGAGAAAATAACATGAAACAATGTTCATTTCATAATATTTAATTCATGGATTTTGTGCATCAACTAGCATCAATCTATTCGAGTGAATCTTTCTACATGAACCTCAGAATACAACTTATCAAAAGACTGGCTATCACTCATGGTCGCTGGAGCTATATGAAATTGTGTTTGTGGTGTCGTGCATGAGGGGAATAGTGGTGGTGCATGTAGTAGTTATAGAGGGACTGGACACTGGACAGGCTATGGCCGTTAAGTCGCATTAGGCTGAACAAACACGTCCTGAAGGAAGAAAGCAAAGCAGGGTCAACACTTATGAGCGTCCTTCGTCCTTCCATCTCTCCCGATTCCTCCTGGCTCTGCAGAACCCCAAAACTCACAACTACGACATAAACCTCAGTTTGCTTTCTTCCAAAGCAGTTCAGTTTATCCTTCTCCAAGATGCAACCTTTCAAATCTATCGTTGATGACGGTGGCAAATTCGTTATAATATAATCTTAAATATATAACTCCTTAGATGACTCATTAATAATAATTTAATTTCTACTATATTTCAATTGGCCCAGCAGAAATCGATGGAGTATTAGTAGCAGTTAGTTCATCATTAGTTGAGCTTCTCCTAAAACTTGTATATTTGAACTTGATTTATACACTATAAGATACACTATCTTAAGTTAAATAAGTCCTTTGAAATCATGGGTCAATAGTGAGTGACTTTCTTATTTGTCACCTAGTATGGTGAATTTTGTGCTAGATTTCTGCAATGAATAATTCGCATCTCATCACCACTTAAATAATTATTAATATACGAGATACATTGTTTCAACTTCACGTCATTGTCAACCAAATTAGAAAAAACAGTTTTAATAATGTGTATTATACTAATCCGGTGGTTCGGAACCCACCTAAAACTGTAGGTCAAACTCATCAATCACCATCATCCAACTCATTACTCACGCACAGGTCATCAACCTCCAAAAAAAAGTAAATGGTTGTGATATATGTATTATTAATTACATACGGTAATTAAAATTTTCGAATTGAAATTCTAGAAATTGATGGAATAACTGAATATGAATGAAAATATAGATTGGCATCATGGGCGCCACCACATAGGGCCACCCCCGCTTACCCCTAGGGAAAAAATAATATGTTATGAAAAAATATCATAACATTCATTACGTATTTCAAAGTTGTAATTTCATAGAAAAAATAAAAAACAAGTATTTAATATTAACTTTTCATGTGAAATTTAACGACTTGCAGTCAAATATTTGTTAAGAATAAGTATAATAACTCACTTAATCTGGCCGAGTACTTTCGAATCTAATGAGATTCGAAAGTACTCGGCCAGATAAGTGAGTTATTATACTTATTCTTAACAAATATTTGACTGCAAGTCGTTAAATTTCACATGAAAAGTTAATATTAACAACGCAGTTCGTCATGGAACAAGAAATCCAGGACAAGTATTTAAAATTATTGAAAACTGTTTTACATGTACTTATTTCTGTGCATTTGTATCATACTTCGTACAATATTATTTTGTAGGAAGTTCAAGAGTTGGCTAGGGGCTAGAAATAAAACAGGCAACGAAAAGCTTAGTGGGCTTTGCCTGATGTCTGCACACAGACAATTTTTGAAAGAAAAACAAGAAGAATTTGTGACAAATTCAAACAATTTGTTGGCCACTGAAAGTAGAAGAGTTCAGATTCTGTTTAAACAAAGCTTGATGTAAATAGAAAAATATTAATGAATAAAGCTAATTTTTACAGACTGATAAATTTGAGATTTTTTGTTCCCGCATCTTTTTTCTATTGCAGGAAATTCGGTGTAAAAGTCATAAAACAAGCTTCTAAACTCACCAATTTTACTCTGATTTTTTTTTAATTTTCTGTGGGAAATTTTCCATACCCCCAAACCCCCCGGAAGGACTGGCACCTCCCTGAAAAATTTCCTGGTGGCGCCCTTGATCGGCATTGGACTTCAGTCCATGATCTTGAACCAATAATGATGGAAATCTGCGGCAAATTGAATGACTGAATAATTTTTATTAGTCAAAAGTACAAAACATTTCTTACATAATAAAAATCTCTTACAACTAATAAAAAAGGTTTGCATCCCAATGCTACGTAGAGCCTGTGTGGGATGGTACACTTGAAGATAATAATAAAAGAGTATACGCTCTAGAAGGGCTGAAGGCCAGATGACCGTTCAACAGGAAGTAATAACTAAAAGATTGACAACATAAACAAACATAAAACACTATTACGATAACAACAAAGGATATTTACAATAGATCCACTGCTAAATGACTCACGCTTAACGCTTATACATTGTAATTCTAAAAATGTCATTAAACAAGGAAATCATAAAATATATTGACAGTGTCAAGAGATAGAAGGTATGATTTTATCGTTTTCAAAAAAATGGTTTCCATCTGTATGACTCTGATTTTATTTGGAAGGCTATTATAAAATTAGGGTGCAAGAAAAGTGAAGAATTTTTTGAAAAGATTAAGCTTAAATTTGAAGGAAATAATGAAAAAATTTCATCACACTTTGTAAACAGCAAAAACCTGCTCTACAATGCTGTCATAAGTAGCAGGTTTACTTTACCAGCTATCAAAGTTACATTTTTTTTTTCTTCAAATCTTCAAAAACTTCAAAAACTTTTATTTAGATCTTCACATCATAACAATTTCAGAATAAATGTTCATAAATTACAAAATCTAATAATTACCTGCAAGGAAACATCCTGTGCGCAGGTAAGAGTCGCTAATATTATACATAAGCAAAAACCTTAATGAACTGTCAAAGAAAAAAATAATACAGAGATTTTAAATAAATACCAAGGAGAAAAAAAGAGAGAGAGAGAGAATCAAAAGGTGAAAATGAAAGAGAAAGAGAAGACGAAAGAGAAGAGAAGAGATGGCAAACTTAGCTTACTATTAAAATAGGACATAAATCATTCAAAAAGTTTTTCCTCAATTCTACTGGACATTATCCACTCAATAATTTCATTCTTAAATCTTCTATCAAGTTTCCTGTTTGTATTTTCAATAAAATTGTTTGGAATGTAATTGATCAGTTTACTTGATATGTAAAAATATTGTCTCCTGCACACATTCAGGTCTATTCTAATACTGTACTTTCATATATATTTCTGGAGGGTCGTAAATTGAGGTGTGATTCACGCAATTGAAATAGGTTTTTATAATTTTTGATGAAAATAATTAGGTTTTTAACATAAAGCTGACGGACTGTTAACACTTTAAACTCATTGAATAAATATTTTGTTGGATAAAGTCGAGGTCTACCTAGAATGGGTTTTATAAGATATTTTTGAATAATGTATAATTTAGTAAAATGCGCATTTAAAGCTCCCCCCCAAGCCCGGATACCATATTGTAATACAGATTGCGCATATGAGTAATAGATCAGTTTTGTTATTTTTAAATTATTTAGTTGTTTAATTTGATAGAATTTGTAAGTGAGGAATTTAAGTTTTTTGCACATGTTATTTATATGAGTGTTCCACCTTAAATATGGATCAATTGAGATACCTAAATATTTTACATTATCTTTTTTATTTATTTTTGGACAAGGACATTTGAACTGATGAATTGAAAAAATGACTTCTATGCAGGGCAGTAGCGGTCCCAGGGGGGGGGGATGGGAGGGATATATCCCCCCCAAAATATCAAAATGGATCCCTCCTAAAAAAGAATTTATTCATAATTATGTAGGCTATGTATAGTTTTTGCGAGAAACAAATTTTGGTTCCTATTTCACCCAGGTACAATAAACTTTAAATGAAAAACTATTTTATTGAATACTATTAGCTTGAGCATATTTTAGATCTCAAATACGTATAAAAATACGTTTTAGGCTTTAAATTCCACATTCTTTTCCGGGGGGGGGGGGCCCCAGGTGGTCATCCCCCCCCCCCCCCGAAATGAAATCCTGGGACCGCCACTGATGCAGGGCATTCACCAAAAACCGAGAATTTCGAAAAGGGGTCCGTGACGCAAAAAGCTCCGGGAACCACTGTGTTGAACGATGAATGCGTCACCTAGACTCAACAGCAAACCATCTTGATTCCTTCTTCTATTTTCTTCACTGATGAAAATGGAATAGTTTTTTTCAATAATTTCACCGGGCAGTGAACAGATTGTTGTTTCAAAAATATTGCAACAAGTACTTGTGTTACGAAAATGTTTGTACAGCTCTGCCTCAAAAACTACTAAAGATAAAAAGGTGAAATTAGTTATAGATCGTAAAGAACTAAATCAGCCCCAAAGAGTTTTTGATTTATGAATGTAAGATCGATCATTCTCAAGATATTAAGATCAAAATTTTATTTTGGGTTGGGGGAATTGGCTATATCTGGAATTCACTATATCTGCTTGCAACTGGAACTGCCTATATGTGTACTGCTCGGGAACTGGTTGTATCGGGAACTCACTATATCTGCATGCAAGTGGAACTGCCTATATGTGTCCTCCCCGGGAATTGGCACTGTCGTCTAGCGGACTCTCACCTCTCGGTGCGGAGGAGCCTTTTTCGACGATGGTGGGGGAAGCCTGTTTTTGGACATTGGTAGCTGGTAGGGGAGCTGTTCACTCGGCATGTTCATTCTAATCCACCATTCAGATACTCTATAGTAGCACAAATTATGTCCAAGATATCGTGGCTGAGTGGATGAATCCTCGTTCACCAAGTTAAAGGTTGGTGGATCGAATCCTCATTGGGGAAAAATTTTTTGACAAGTGATTTTCAATAAAATACTTCATGATTACCTTTTTTACAGAATTGATTGCCTTGTCAGTTGCCAATATGTGTAAAGATTTTTTAAGAATGCCAAAATGAAATCACTTCAGCACTATTTTAATAGTTATGTCAAACAAAAACAACCTCATTGGAAAACATACAGTAGAACACAGTTAGGGATATGTATCAAGTGTAAGTAATTTTATTTTCTGGGATAGTTTCTTGTCAAGTTCATGCTTTAAATTTCAAAGACAAGATGAGACTTGGGGAGTTAGTTTCCTCACAATTATTGATATCAAAATCAATATTAGGTAATGTATATCCACGTGTTAGGTTTAAAATTAGAAAAACTGCAGCATAACTTCACGCTCCACGTCCAAGCACAGCTCCCTACAACGGGACCCCGCCAAACTTGCACGCCGTCAAAGTTGCACGCCGTCAAAGGTGCACACCGTCAAGCTGGGCTGGTTTTCCAGCCCACGGTGACGTTGCATGCACCGCCAACCTGGCACACTCAAGAATGGTTGTGTCTACCATCGATTATTGGAAATACCTTGATACAGTCAGATACTGGCTCATATAATATTACACTATCAAGTCGATAAATTATTTGATATTATATTGTATTGGCATTTTTCAAGTGTATTATTTTTATTGATAACTGCAGCCAATAATTTATCAATAATAACTTCCCAGGTTGCCCTGGGGGGTTTTTATTGATGACATTTGTCATATACTTATGGTTAGCACGGCGTTTTGACCGACCTAGTAAACAAAGGTGGTTCAGTCACATCTAGCCAGGTTAGGTTAGGTTTGGTTATAGGCTACAGGCTGCGCTAGCAGTAGGTCGATCAAACTGTTAGGTCGTCCTAAAGGATACCACCCAAATTGCAAATGAGTCGACTCGTGTGCGAAGGGCCTACAAGTAGCCCATCGTGACGGCGTGCAGCTTTGGCACCAGCTGACAAAATTGGATGAGTGCCAGTTTGTCGTTGCATGCACCACCAACCTGGCACACTTAGGAATTCAGCCCATGGTGACGGCGTGCACCTTTGACGTTAGCCAAGCTTGTCGTTATCCTCGCTTGACGGCGTGCAAGTTTGACATCGTCCCACTACAACTTCCCCCTCTTGGCTCACAGCTCCCCCACTAATGTCGAAAAAGGCTCCTCCGCACCGAGAGATGAGAGTCCGCTAGACGACAGTGGAATTGGCTGTATCGGGAAGTCGCTATATGTGGAACCCCCACTCTACCACCGCTTGGAATGTGGACAGCGCCAAAGTGGGCGGATAACTAAGTGATACGACCACAACAACAACAACTTGGAGCAGTTTTCATCATCATTATACGTTCCCGTATGAACTTGGTATCATTCTCTTGCAGTGTACTAAAAAAGCAAGAATGTTTTTTCGTACGATGCTCAGTTTGGACGTAAATTAGAAAAAGCTGAATGCAGAGGAGAAATAATAATAATAATAATAATAATAATAATAATAATTATTATTATTATTATTATTATTATTATTATTATTATTATTATTATTATTATTATTATTATTATTATTATTATTATTATTATTATAATACTGCTGGCATGCCATTATATTTCTCCAGCTTCATCCATTGAAGCTCTTTCCTCATATCTGGCTGATGTTGGAGACAAATTGATAAATATGCATATGGATGTGATGATGCTTGGTGACTTTAATGCTGATGCTATTCATTGGAATGACCACACTTTTGTTCCTAATGCTCACTTTTATTCTCTGCAAAGAGCAGAAGTGATCTCACAGTTCATGGAAGATGTCTGCCTCAGCCAATTCAACAAGCCACAATTTAGTGACAGAGTCCTTGATCTCATTCTGAGTAACAGGAGGGATATTCAAGTGTCACATGTTGTTGATCCATTTGTGATTCCTGATGTATTTCATGATCCATTCTCAATTCAGCTATCAGTGTTTGGAAGCTCTCCAAGAGTGGTGCAGGAAGCCAGGTATATTTTCAGAGAGGGAGATTACCTTAAACTATATGATGATTTGATGGACTTCAGCTGGGATGATATTTCTGGTAGCATGGATCCCAGTTTCGCTGCACAAAAATTGAATGATGTTGTGATCAGTTCTATGGAAAATTCTATCCCTAAAAGGGTTATTAAGACTTCCAAATACCCATTCTGGTTCTCATCAAGGCTTATAAATCTGATGAAGAAGAAGGAAAGAGCTCACAGAACTTTCAAAAGGTCTGGTTTTTATGATCATTATCAATTATTTTCCACTCTAAGAAGAAATGTCAAGCTGCAGTTGGAGATAGACAGGAAGGTAATGATCCAGAAAACCGAAAACAGCCTTCAACATAAACCCAAGAGCTTCTGGAAATTCATAAAGGGAAATAGAACCGAATCAGGCTCCACTTCATTATCTGTTAATGGCTCAATAATATCAGACCCCAGGCTCATATGTCAACATTTTGGGTGGCACTTCAGTTCACTTTTCCAGCATACTACTGCCACTGTAATAAATCATGATGGTGGCAATGGCACTTTATCATTTGGCATACCCAAGGTAGAGGAGGAGGATGTACTCAGGGCTATTAACCGTTTGAGATCGAGCTCATCTGTTGGTCCTGGAGGAATCCCCAACTTTATAGTCAGGGGAATTGGACAATTAATTTCTCCAGTGCTGAAATCAATATTCAGCACAAGCTTGGAACAAGGAGTTTTTCCAGACAGTTGGAAGAGGGCAGCAGTTGTACCCATCCCAAAAAAAGGAAATGCTAAGGATATGGGAAATTTTCGTCCTGTTTCAGTTTCAGATCCATTCCCCAAGATTATGGAGATGATTGTGCATGACCACATCTACAAGAATGTTGAGAAACATCTAACTAACTGTCAGCATGGCTTCATGTCTGGAAAATCAACCACCACTAACCTTGCAAGCTTTCTTTCAACTGTGGGCCCCTGTGTAGAGAGTCAAGGACAGGTTGATGTTATATATCTTGACATGGAAAAGGCCTTTGATAAAATGCCACATGAAATTTTAATTGGGAAGCTCTCAGATTTTGGATTCAGTCCAGCTATGCAGAAATGGATTTCATCATATCTTAGCAATCGACAGTTCCATGTACGATATCAGGGATGTATATCAGCTGACTTTATTGCCACATCTGGAGTTCCACAAGGATCCAATCTGGGGCCTTTGTTGTTTAACTTATTCATAAATGATATAGTTGACAATCTGAAATGTAAGGCATTGTTGTATGCAGATGACCTCAAAATCTTTAATATTATTAAAAAAAAGGAAGATGCTTTACTTCTGCAAGAAGACATCAATAGAGTGGTCAAGTGGTCCCAGAAGAACTTGATGCCTTTAAATATTAAAAAAACTCTGAGTATGACCTTCACAAGAAAGACCAATCCAATCAGATCCAGATACAAGATCAATGGAGGAATCATTGAGAGAGTTTCAGACATTCAGGACCTTGGTGTTATGTTTGATTCCAAGTTACTATTTACCCAACATGTGGATAAGACTGTTGCCAAGGCCAGAAGACAATTGGGTATAATAAGATGGATAGGAAGAGAATTTAAGAATCCTGTCACTCTCCGAGTACTATACTTATCCTTAGTCCGCAGTGTTCTAGAATATTGTCCCATTATTTGGAACAGAAAAAGGCACTGTACGACTCAGAAGCTGGAAGCAGTTCAGAGAAAATTTGTACATGCTATTAAGACTCGGTTTTTTCCTGACCTCCTGGATCTGTCTTACCAGAATTCATGTAAGCTGCTCAAGTTGGAATCTCTGGAATGGCGAAGAACAAAGGAAGAGGCTTCATTCATGTATAAATCCTTACATGGAAGACAGGCGATAGGAGATCGAGGTGTTGGTGTTGCTGTTCCATCTCGAAATCTAAGACGCCATGATAGATTTGTACCAGCAGTGCACAGTGTGGCAGCTCCGCTTGAGAGATGTATCGTGACTGCAAATTCATTGGCAGATGAGCTTGACTTCTTTGAGAGTGTCGGATTGTTCACAAGAAGACTAAGAGCTTTGGAGGAGTACTGAACTACAAGAAAAGAACTGATCATCAGCATAGGTTACAGCTATTGTTGTATCTCATCTCCAGACGTTTGCAATATACAAAGGCCTTAAGCCGTTCTATTGCAAGAATAACATTATGTGATATAGTTGATCAATTTTTTGTAATTATTGTCATTGTATCATATAATAAATTGAAATTGAAATTGAAATTGAAATTGAAATTATTATTATTATTATTATTATTATTATTATTATTATTATTATTATTATTATTATTATTATTATTATTATTATTATTATTATTATTATTATTATTATTATTATTATTATTATTATTATTATTATTATTATTATTATTATTATTATTATTATTATTATTATTATTATTATTATTATTATTATTATTATTATTATTATTATTATTATTATTATTATTATTATTATTATTATTATTATTATTATTATTATTATTATTATTATTATTATTATTATTATTATTATTATTATTATTATTATTATTATTATTATTATTATTATTATTATTATTATTATTATTATTATTATTATTATTATTATTATTATTATTATTATTATTATTATTATTATTATTATTATTATTATTATTATTATTATTATTATTATTATTATTATTATTATTATTATTATTATTATTATTATTATTATTATTATTATTATTATTATTATTATTATTATTATTATTATTATTATTATTATTATTATTATTATTATTATTATTATTATTATTATTATTATTATTATTATTATTATTATTATTATTATTATTATTATTATTATTATTATTATTATTATTATTATTATTATTATTATTATTATTATTATTATTATTATTATTATTATTATTATTATTATTATTATTATTATTATTATTATTATTATTATTATTATTATTATTATTATTATTATTATTATTATTATTATTATTATTATTATTATTATTATTATTATTATTATTATTATTATTATTATTATTATTATTATTATTATTATTATTATTATTATTATTATTATTATTATTATTATTATTATTATTATTATTATTATTATTATTATTATTATTATTATTATTATTATTATTATTATTATTATTATTATTATTATTATTATTATTATTATTATTATTATTATTATTATTATTATTATTATTATTTTTTTTTTTTTTTTTTTTTTTTTTTTTTGAGATGGGAAAAACCTTCATAAGGCACCAGGCAGGTGTGGAATCTGCCCAGTAGTGTGGGATTGTTATTAAAACGACCGCACTAAAAAACCCATCTCTAACCTGCAATACCCCCAATGCGGAACCGCTATTGCATTACTTCACACTGGGTTGCACTTCTTAGCTCTTAAAGCTCTATCCCTTTCATCCACTATTCTCTCTTAATTGTCAAGGCAGCCTTCTGTTTTCTTCTGCCGCAAGACATATGCAACATAAGTGGAAACTCCTTCCCAGTTTCTGACAGATAACAGCATCTTCTCTATCACAGTGTCTGGTGTAAAATCTCCAAGCATGGTGATGAGACATGCCCGCTGTCCCTGGAAGCATGGGCAGTGGAAGAATGTGTGACTCACATCATCCCACTCAGCACCACAGAGTTTACACTTGGGTGATGATACCTTCCGCATATTATACAGGTATGAACGGAAGTATCCATGTCCAGTAAGGAATTGTGTTAGGTAGAAATTCACTTCCCCATGCTCACAATCCAGCCATGCTTTTAGGTCTTTTATCAGCAGTGCTGTCCACCGACCATTTGTTTCTTCGTTCCAGCGCTGCTGCCATGCTGTCATGGTCTGAACATGGGTTTCAGCAGTGGCCTCAGCTCTACCAACCTCTTCACTCTGGACATAGATTAACCTCCGCTCAAGAGCCAGCAGGTCAATGGGGATTACTCCAGCTACAACCAACACTGCACTTTCTGACACTGTGCGGTATGCACTGGCTATTCTAAGAGCCCCTCTACGCTGCACAGATGCCATTTGAGTCCTATATTTCTTCACCTTCAATGCTTCTGCCCAAATCTCTGCACCATACAGCAATGTGGCTTGTACAGTTGACATCAGAAGTCTTCTTTTACTTGGCATTGGGCCCCGGACATTTGCCATTAGCTGGCTTAATGATGCAGTAACCTTTGCAGCTTTTTTACACACATTTTGGATGTGTGGCCAGAAGGAGAGTTTGCAATCCAAAGTTACCCCCAGGTACTTTGCTGTGGAGCTTGTCTGTACTTTGTGTGACCCAACTGTCATTGGGACTAAGGTATGTATCCTTCTTCTTGTTAAGATGAGGATTTCTGTTTTAGCAGTGGCTAAAATATTTTCAGGAAGGGAATTGTAAAATCTGAGTCCAGAATAGAATGGTCCCTTCTCAAGTAGAGTCAGCCGGTGAGTTGGATAAATTAGCAAATTCGATTTTTCTGCTCTAGTCCCATAGGAATGAGTAGCCTTATTCCTTATTGAATATTGCCTTGTTCTTGTAGACAAAACTAACAACTTCTAAAAAGTACAAAGCAGGGACTGTGAGTAATCTGTTCCTTTTAAATATAGGCCTGCAGGAAGCAGAATAATCCGCAGCCTCCAAAACCAGTGGCGGATCCAGGAGGTGATTTTGGGGGGGACACCGGGGGCTTTGGGGGATATGGAATCCCCCCCCCCCCAACCAGAGGCGGGGTCCGGGGGCCCACCCCCGGAAATGTTTTGGATTTTTTAATAGAAAATGGTGTATTTTGACATAGTTTTTAGTGCCCCTCATAATGTTGTCATGCATAGCACTGTTTTATCAATATTTATGTACAAATTTGTATTTGTATTGGTAATTTGCATTTCTTACCGTTTTACCTGATATCTATTTATGTCATTGTATTTTTTCTTATAAATTAAGTTTTCAAGTTGTTACGTATCAAATTTCAAATGAGTTCTCATCCAATTTACTAAATAATTATTGAGCACATTTTTTAGATATAAAAATATCAATATGAATAAGGTAATGATTTAGCGCGTGTGGCGCTCAACCATTCTAATGGGGGCAGTCGGAATAATATTTGGTCGGAACACTCAACAGCTCAACACCGTCTCCAGTCAGTCTATTCCACTAGAAGCTTGAAGTACCCGCGTACTAGCGGGTTAAAGAACCCGTGTTCTTTAATATCTAGAACATGATATTAAAGAATGCCCTCTGCACAGGTAACATGGATGGCTTTACACAAATTGGAAACAGCCAATTTTTGTTGCTTACATAATTTCGTCCTAGTTTCTATTGGATTTATGCCGTTTTTTTCTTTTACTCTTGGATCTCGGGGGGAGGGGGCAATTTCCCCGTTTGCCCCCCCCCCCTTGGATCCGCGACTGTCCAAAACCCGTACTGCCTTTTTCTGTATGATGAAGGCGGTGTTTAAATAACTTTTACATGCACCGCAGACCAATATATACTGTACCGTATCAGAGATAGAAAATATTCATGATAGACCTTTATTGCAGTACAAAGATTGGAGACAGATCTCACAGTCCTTAGGGCAAACAGAGCATGATATAGTCTCTTCTGAAGCTTTCCCAAGTATGCTCTCCATTATATGCTTTCCATTTATATGCTCTGAATTATGAAAAATTACCATTAGTTCTGAATATTGCTATTGCAAATTCAATATAAATTAAATTATTTCAACACGTAAACACATTGGAGAAATTCGGAATCTAATAGAAACAGTACGCATTGTTACCATATTTGCAGATAGTCTCCATCCGTTAAAGATGAGTATTATCTAAGATAGTGTGATTTTCCCGGCATCGTATAGGGCAGGGGTGTACTGTATTTGTATACGGATCCATTAAGGGAGGGTTCGGGTTTTGAAGGAACACAAGAACGAGATAGAACAAGACTCTTGCTTTTAAGAGAGGAAAAATAAGGAAAGCTAGTCGAGGGGGAAGACGAAGCAAGATGAATAAGAAGAGAAATGTGATAGACAAAAGAGGAAAGTAAGGAGAAGAAGAAGAAGAAAGTGATCCTAATGCAGTAGACTCGGTCCTTATCTGCAAACTACCAACACACGACCTTTCTCTTCCGCAAAGGGAACAACGACCTGAAAGGCGAAGCAGTTTCCCTTTGCGCTTTGCGCCAGTCCCTTATTCCTCATCCCTTATCCTTTAATATGTTCTTGAGGTCTGGCCACGTTGCCCGCTCACACAAATTATCTACTTATCTGATCTTGTTACCTAATTTATGTTCGTAATCCTTCGCTACACAGAATCGAATAATGTATTCAGAGCCGTTTCGGTTCTTTAGTAAAGTTTAGTCATTAACTAAGGTTAGCCACCACCACCGACCTCTGTAAGGCTATTCATCTCTTTAGAGTTTGATACAAAAGTTTATACTTGTACTGATACTTGGCCGCTGTTTTCTTGCTACACTTGCTTCCAAAGTAAACTCATACACACAAATTCTGTTCAGGAATAGAATATTAATTTGAAAATTTGAATTAATATTCATAGCTGAAGAGTGGCTGACAGATTTTTGACATAACCAGTGAGGAATTTTTGACTGGATTTGACTTATGGGGAGGGTTTACGGGGGTCCCCCCCCCCCCCCCCCAATCAACACTCTCTTATATATTCATTTAGGGTGAAGAAGCGAGACGTTGACACCCTCCCACCCACTAATAGCTGGCACATCTTCATATTTTTTTATTACTAAGACCATAGGTAGTTTTGAAATTCAAACCATTGTAAATTAAACTCTGGCATTTTGTGCATAAACGGGTACCATTGAATCATGGGCTGGGCATCATTTTAGTCGGGGAAAAATACTTTAGGATAAGCTGTCAGACAGCCTCAATTGGAGAAGAAAGTGTAGATACATGGGCATTCCAATCGAAAATGATTACATTTATTCTCTGTTGTTTGCTGATGACCAAGTAATAATGACGAGCATAACATTACTTATATGTTCAGAAAACTTGTTGAGGCATATGAAGAGAATGGTATGAAGATAAACTTCAAAAAAACGAAATACCTAGTATCAGGAGGTGAGGCAAGAGATCTCTGTACAGGTGCTCAAACACTAAGAAAATGTGATGAATATTCCAAGCATACCTTGGAAGTATTATAACTTCTGAAGGCAATTCAAAAAAGAAATCACAAATAGGATTGGGCAGGCTAGACAGGCAACACAGAGACTCGCCTTATATCTCGGATGGATCGGATCAGAAATCTGGAGATAAGAGAAAGAGTTGGGAAGCAGTATACAGCGCTTGATGAGATCAAAAGAAGGCGTTTTGTATGGATGGGACACACGACACACGCAAAGAATGAATGATGAACGGTGGCCCAAAAAGATATTAAATTGGAATCCACCAGGAAGAAGAAAGAGGGGAAGACCACCTGAAACATGGATAAAACAAGTAAGGATTGATATGCGTGAAAGCAATTTGGCAGAAGGATAGTGGAGAGCTAAGTTTAGAGATGTGGAGAGCTATGTAGAGGGAGATGGCAAGTGGGATGCGAGAGCCGGCATGAGCTTTAAAATTAACTCGCTATATACAGGTCTATGATGGTTCTTGATGGTTCGTCTATGATACAGCCTAAAATAATCCTTTATTTCTAGGTGGAATTCTTTAGAAAGTAAGAGTGTTTGAAAATCTCCAAGTACTGTCAAAATAATAATTATTTAAAATTAACTAATTCTTAGAATGCTAGAATATACGTTGATTATACCCTGTGATCACTTATTAGGGGATGCTTTTTCATATTCTATATTGATTGGGGGATGACAATCTATTGGTTATATTTTTCAACATATTCACCAGTAGCTGACATGGCATGTCAGCCAGTGGGGACCATGTCTGAAATTTTGTTTGGGCCGGATTCAGGCACGGCAACACATAATAAAGCGAAATTCAATACGCCTATTTATTTCAAGGCTCTCAATCAACTTTATCCAGTAGCTGACACCCCATTTCAGATTATGGATTATACCATGTCAGGCCTAGGGTGGAACATAGCTATTCTTTCTTTACACTCAAAATCTCACTACTATATAAATATGATGGCCATTCCGCACTGTTGTAGTTCTTCCTTGGGCATGGATTGAGCCTACTCATTGATTTCAATTGTTTGAAATAAAGATAAAATATGGTATTCAAAAGATATCATTAAAATAATAACATGCTCAGCATACTCCAGTTAATGACCACGGAAAATTCAGTCTCCCTGAGATAAATATTTGAAGGAATTTTGATATTTAACATAGTAAGCAGTTTTTATAGTCTTTACTTTAATTGTTTTTCCATCCAATCCTTATTCATAAGATGATGATGATAAGTTTTATTATCATTGGCATTATCCAAAGGCTTTTATCTTATTTAATTCACTTTAAATTCGCTTTGAATACATGAGTGTTTGTCAAATTCGGGCCCCTTTAACTATTGAATGGTTCATTGTATCTGATCTGTAAAATACAATCTGCAATGTGATCAGGTTACATATTTTGTAATATAGTGGGTTAATTAATTTATATGTCTCAGGAAAGAAGATGTATAGGTGTGGCAATCCCGAGGAACCCTAGCTCAGATATTTTGAATGGGTTGGAGTGCCCTGAGTTAATTATTTCAACATCTTACAAAGCTCCTTTATTCAAAAATGAGTAACTCAAATACATCTCTGACCCAGTGACTGCCGGTATGAGCGATCACACACTCTTTTGTCCTTGACTCAGGAAACTGGGTTCAAAGGTGGATGAACCAACATTAATAAAGGTCAACGACATAAGTGTGGGGAAGCATAAACAGGGCAAGCCCCCTATCAAAGATCTGCATAGATTTGTGCTAGTTAGTCAATCATGGCACTGCTCAATACTAAAAGAAATACCAGAGTAAGTCCTCCAATCAGATCTCCAGGGAGGACAGTTTTGAGTGCACCAAGATATGGTTAAATGACATGCAAGAAATGTATTGAGATCTGCACATGGAATATCAGGACTTTGTACAAGGCAGGGAAGGTTCACAATGCTGTTCAGGGAATGAAAAGAATGTCTTATATCTTGGATGGATCGGGTCAGAAATCTGGAGATAAGAGAAAGAGTTGGGAAGCAGTATACAACGCTTGATGAGATCAAAAGAAGGCGTTTTGTATGGATGGGACACACGACACACGCAAAGAATGAATGATGAACGGTGGCCCAAAAAGATATTAAAATGGAATCCACCAGGAAGAAGAAAGAGGGGAAGACCACCTGAAATATGGATAAAACAAGTAAGGATTGATATGCATGAAAGCAATTTGGCAGAAGGAGAGTGGAGAGATAGAGGGAGATGTCAAGTAGGATGCGAGAGCCGGCATGGGCTTTAAAATTAACTCGCTATATACAGGTCTATGATGGTTCTTGATGGTTCATCTATGATACAGCCTAAAATAATCCTTTATTTCTAGGTGGAATTCTTTAGGAAGTAAGAGTGTTTGAAAATCTCCAAGTACTGTCAAAATAATAATTATTCAAAATTAACTAATTCTTAGAATGCTAGAATATACATTGATTATACCCTGTGATCTTTCAAAAATGGATTGTTTTTTCTCAGTCTCTACTTCTTTATTGTTGTGTTTTTTTATAATTTGCTTTTTCAATATGCTTAAACCTTGAACCAATCAATGCTTTTTATTTTCAATTTTTTCTTCCTCCATAAGATCTTTTCTCCTCTTCATTGTTATTTGCCCTCAACTTTTCTTCCTTTTCCTTCCAATCCTTTCTTTACCTTCCCCAAACTTTGTCAACATTTTGTTATAACTTCTCTTTCTTCTTTGTTTTCAATTTTTTGTTTATTTGTCTGCCTAACCCAATAACAAAGACATTCATTAAACACAGCATATAAATATATGCTTATGCTTTTTCAGGCCCAGTTCAGTTAATAAATAAAATATACATAAACGGTTATAATGTTCAACATAAATATGTCTTGTCAGATTTTCTTCATTTTTTTTCCTCTCTTCCCTTTTGTGAGTTCACATTCACCAGGTGAATGACCCTGAGTCCCCCTTCATACAGTGGACAGTCATCAAGTGCTGCATCGTCTGCACATCTCCACAGGTGCAGTGGGGGTCAGTAGCTATGCCCCAAGTAGTCTGTGCTTGAGCACATCTGCCTGCAGATGATCGAAAGCGATTTAACCTGCACCACAGTTTCCTCTTCAGATTCATTCCTGGCAAAGGGACAGATGGGTCTTCCACTAATGTCTTATTCTTTATGTTGGCCTGATTCCATTTCTGCCGCCACAATTCTTTAACATCTTGTCTCTCAACTTCCGCCAGTTGGAGATAATGCCTAGACCTCAATCTTTTAAAGGGTGGATTCAGCATATCCTTCATTAGTGGGAGCTCTTGATAAGTCCTCTCTTTTCTTCTCAATGCTGGTGGCACAATATTGCATAGAACAGGCAACCACTCAGTTAGCATATAAATGAAAAATGTATTCAATACAACATTTTACTAATCATCTTAGCATCCCACTACAGAAACTATTACATTATTTTCCTTCATACAGTCTCTTTCTCCTTCTTCCCCTTATTCATCATCAAGTTTACTTGACTTCTTGTTCATCGACATCGGGTTTTGTGCTTAGCAATGCGTTTCAGAACGACTACTGTAAGCAAACGTCACACGAGCGCATTTCTGCCGAAGGTTTTCTAAGAAAGGATTTCTTGGAGCATCTTTGAGTCTGGTGGGGTAGATTTTAGTTTGCCGTCTAACTTATGAGGAGTCGTCTGCGTTACTTTAGCGAACGAAAGACAGAGAGGGAAATATTAATGAGCACAGTGTTCTCAATCTTTGCTGGCTGCTGGTGCTGTGACTCCCCGCACAAGGAATCAAAGAGGAACAGCGGAGAGCGGAAGTCATGCTTACAGGTAGGAGGACCCTGTTTTAGAGCTTGGAGGGAGCAAGAAGGGTGATGTGTGCAACCGGAGAAGGAAAAGGAGTTGCTGAAAAACGAGTCTCCTAATTTTCCCTGCCGAGAACTGTTTGCGTTTGCCGAGCATGTATTAATTATTTCCAGACCGGTTGTTTTTCCACCGAAGGTTTTCCGCCTTCAGAGCTGGCGCCGCCTGTTTGAACAGGATAAAATGTTACTAGACAAGAAATTGAGATACGTACGCCTGTCTTCTACTTCTCTCTCGCACCCTTCTCTTATTCTCTCTCTCTCTTCCACCCCCTTCACCATCCATAACAATTACGACAGAATCCTTTCCTGCTCACTCATTTCCTTCCTACCCATCCATAACCCGCCGCAGCCTCCAAGATAGTTAGCCGACTGTTTGAGTTGTCAATTGGAGATGAGAAAGATATGGCCGAGGTCGCTGGCTAAATCAAGATGGCTGTGAATTTGTCTTCGTTAACATAATAATTGCTGGGTGCATCCAGCTGGGAATTTTTAGCCAGCCACTACCCTTGGCAACTTTGCAGGTAAATGAGGAAACTCATTCGCCTGTGTTGCAGCCTTATTCCTCATTACATCATTTACCCCATTTATTAAAAGAATACAGAGAAATTAATAAATGAATATGAATAAGACAAAATTTGCTTAGTCTGACTATCTTTGTCAGTAAAAGAGTAAGATCAAAACTAGTTTTTATGTAAAACTACACCTTTAGTAATTTACACATAATCTGATTCTCTGGCTTAGCTAATATTATTGCTATTTCATGTTCAATTCTTTTTTAATATGACTACTAGTAACTGGCAACCAGCAGAGACCCAGGTCCTCTTAGGGCTGCACTGTTACCGTAGTATGCCTACTATTATTTTTTTCTAAGCCATTGATAGATGCTGTTGACATAATGGTGTATTTTGGTTATTGTGATATACTAATATTTTGACAGATCAAAGTAACATCTCATTAATGACTAGGTTTATTTGATTAATCAAAACTCTGATTTGTGACATGAAAACTCTATACGATCATGTACCAATGAGATCAATAACAAACTAATGACATCCTAATTGCAATGTGTACTAATAATTATGAGGAATTGTTTATTAATTGGTTCAATAATAGTACACTATCAGTTAATATATTAGTGATACTGTTATACTATTACAGTTGACTCCCTTTAGTCCGGACTCTCATGGTTCGGACGACGGATGGTCCGGACGTCCTCTTGGAATGACATCATCTGCCGCGGAATGGTTTCTCACGGTAGAAATCGATAGGTATGAACGAGTCTGTTTACGGTAACTTATTTTTTGATAAACGTGTAGTCTAATAACCGCAGTTCAGTTTATGATCGCGCTCGCTTCGGATGTTTGTAATAATGTATTTATGAATTCTATTCTTCTGTTTTTATTGAAAGAATGTTTTATATATGAGTTTTATTTCTTTTTTCTAATTAATTCTTTATTTTCAATAGAATAATAGTTACAAAAAACACATATCATATCCAAATATACATTGGCGTGGCTAGAATAAGAGGGCCTTGTGCTCTAGCCACGAGTTGTAATAATAAATATACAGTGCGATTGACACAATGACATTACATGATGATATTCGAAGCTACAAATTGAAACATAATATTATATCTTTCAAAAACAGTCAAGACTTAAACTCTAAAAGTTGGTTTTCTGAAACAAAATTTAAATAAATACGGTAATAAATATTGCCAGTTTTGACTTTTTTTGTATGCTCTGAAAATTTTCCACTGAGTTGGTGCAATACAGGCCCTACTCAATAATCACCATAATTTCAATTATTGTCATTGCTAAATTCTCAATTTTGAAATAATATCTGTCTTTTACCCATAATTTTATTAGTTCCACTAACATTTCATACACATTGAATGGTCTTCAACTTGAGTATAGAAATCCACTGTGTAAACCGGCTTCGATCACTCGCTGGCAGTAATAATTTTAGGGGGAAATAGGAAAGGAAGAAGGGGGTTGGAGGGGTAGTTCTCTGCGATTTCGTGTTTAATTCTCAACAATTGGTTTTTAATAAATTACCCATCTCAATGATTATTATAATAGTCCTAATAATATTAATAATTATTCACATTCTCAGAAAAAAACTATATATTTTATCTCAGTTATCTAGCGCGTCTTGTTTTGGATGACTTCGAATTTTATTTTCCGGTTGGAGCCAGCCCTACAGTAGAACAATTAATTTTTTCATGATCACACAATATCAATTATTGTATCAATCACTATTTTTATTTCATTTTTAATAAATTCACTATTAAAAAACAATTTTACTAACAATATCATCTTCTTTACATTCGGGTTCTTTCAGATAACATGCACCATTGAATTTAATTTATTCCAATCGACCCATTGTATATTTTATTGAATTACAGTTACGTGTTGGTATAAAGTGACAAGGGGGTTAATTGAAGTATTCATGTCGCTTCGCAGTTAGGACAGGCACAGCTACCGGAACAGGAAATTGATGATGAAAAGCTGGGTGACGGTTGCCGTCACACTTGGGTGCTGCAGAAAAATGTACAGCAATGAACTACAAGCGAGCATGGTAGCCAGGTAGATCTCTTGACACGTGACTTGTCCACGTGTCTGAGGCAAAAGGCGTAATTACATCGATTGAGAGCAGCACCTCTGCCGGGTTGAGGATGTACCGCCAGGGTGTTCTGGCCCTGAACCACGCCTCACTGAGTCAGTCCTACCTGCAAATGTTCACCAACCGTCACATTCACTAATGAATTATAAACAACGTCCATTTACCTCATAGTTCATAAAGTTGTGTCTTGTGCCACTTGTCTTACTGCTTATCTCCTCTAGCAGACGGCCACTGAATATTAATAAAAATTATTGGGATGTTCAACTATGAAAAAAGTGTGAGAACCATTTTTTTATTCGAGTTTGGTCCCAAATATGACTTTTTAGGTTTGGTTACTAGCTATTGTCACTATATATTCTTTTCAATTTCCACTGTTTATTCATTAATTTTCCATCAGTTTAGAGTTGAGAGAATCAAAGAATCAATTAAAATATGATTTATTTATCTACAATTGTGTAGCCTACAAGAGTAGTATAAAAAGGGGGCTTCTGGGACATCATTCCGGGAGTAAGTATGCTCCAAGAGTAAGTATGCTCCAAGAGTAAGTATGCTCCAAGAGTAAGTATGCTCCAAGAGTAAGTATGCTCCAAGAGTAAGTATGCTCCAAGAGTAAGTATGCTCCAAGAGTAAGTATGCTCTAAGAGTAAGTATGCTCCAAGAGTAAGTATGCTCTAAGAGTAAGTATGCTCCAAGAGTAAGTATGATACAGGAGTAAGTATGTTCCAGGAGTAAGTATGTTCCAGAAGTCCCCATCAACCAATAGTAAGTCTGAAATGGGAGTAACTATTAACCTAACCCACTTCTACCTAACCTAATTTACTTCTACCTAGCTAATTTTAAACATCTCAGGACTTGGTAAATTTTTGAAACATCTCAGGACTTAGAATAATTTTAAACATCTCAGGACTTGGTAAATTTTTTAAACATCTCAAGACTTAGAATAATTTTAAACATCTCAGGACTTGGTAGATTTTTGTAACATCTCAGGACTTATAAAAATTTCCGAAAAATCTTAGGACTTGGAAAAATTTCCGAAAAATCCTAGGACTTAGAAAAATTTCCGAAAAATCTCAGGACTTATAAAAATTTCTGAAAAACCTTAGGACTTAGAAAAATTTCCGAAAAATCTTAGGACTTGGAAAAATTTCCGAAAAATCCTAGGACTTATAAAAATTTCCGAAAAATCTTAGGACTTGGAAAAATTTCCGAAAAATCCTAGGACTTAGAAAAATTTCCGAAAAATCTCAGGACTTTAAAAATTTCTGAAAAACCTTAGGACTTAGAAAAATTTCCGAAAAATCTTAGGACTTGGAAAAATTTCCGAAAAATCCTAGGACTTAGAAAAATTTCCGAAAAATCTTAGGACTTAGAAAAATTTCTGAAAAATCCTAGGACTTAGAAAAATTTCCGAAAAATCTTAGGACTTAGAAAAATTTCTGAAAAATCTTAGGACTTGGAAAAATCTTTGGACTTGGAAAAATTCATTTGCAACTGATTTGTTATTCATTTTCCCCTAACCTAGTCTCAGTGTCCACTTATGCCTAAAAGTGTACACCATGTGTTCACCTAGTGTTCACCTAGTGATCACCAGTGTTCACCAAGTGTTCACCTAGTGCTCACTTGGGCTTAAAAGTATACACCAAGTGTTCGCCTAGTGCATGGCAGTGTAAATTTTTCATGGAAATAGGTTGAAAAGAAAAGTATATACTTTACATTACATTGTTTATTAACATAGACAATCGCAGGTATGAAACAATACATAGAAATTGGCTACAATATTGCCCCTTTCAAAGTCTCTGGTGACACCATAGGTCTCTGCCGACCTATTTAGAGTTTCCTTTACACGGCCCACACCATCGGTCACATCACATGGCGGCCATAATCTAGGATGTTGCTTAGCTTTACAAATTGATACCAGTAGAGCAGGATCGCCTGATTGACCATCCTCAATCCTAATGCATCTGACACGTCCATCCATAGAGTTGTAGTCAAAGCCGGCAAATGTAATCCTTCTTCTGCCAACCAAAGATAGACTCTGGTCACTGCACTCAAAGTCACACCACCAAGTCTCAGCACTGTCTTTGAAATCAATCTCCAGCTTAACATCCTTGCTCCTCCATCCAGGCACTGAACGCAAGTCCATTATGGCTACCAAGCTATTCTTTAACTTGTATACCGATGTCAATGGAGTTCTACAATTATCAAATATGACTGCTACCTTGAATGGCAGTGTAGTAATACTGGTCATTGTTTTCGACTGAATGATGCTCAGCCAGACCCAGCTACCTCTTATATACTAGGAGAGCAGGTGGTGGTGGGGGAATAAATGATGACACAATATTCACATTTCATTCTTTATTGACAAAAACAAACTTCTACAAAAATGTCTATCTCTTTGTAATGCTTGCATAATCCAATTGTGCAGGATGTTTACTACATTGAGCGCACAAAATGGCAGTACATCCAAGCGCCCTTGTCTTCCGTTGTCACCAGCCAGCTTCATCTTCACAGTCTCCAAGAAGTTGAGCAGGTAATGTTCCGGGCAGTAGACTGTAGTAGTCTTCATCAGCACCTCCAAGTTGGGCGTCTCATGGAATAGGTAGGGCGAACTCAGGTCCACATACTCCACATTTTCCTTTTTGTCCAGCTGCAGTAGCGTTTCCAGCAGACAAATCTTCTCATATCCGTATACCAAGATCTTGATTGGCCGTCCCGAGTCACTGTTCTCGTGAAGCCATCTTCCAACTGTGTCATATACAATTTGCTTCAAGGCCGAATATGAGAGGTGTGTTTGGCCGGCTCCATTGCCCGACCATCTCAGTCCATGTTTAGCTCTTTGTAATTGATTGCTTTCAACCAGGCTGCTTGTTTTCAGCAATACGTCCGGGTAGGGCGCTTTGAAAAAGTAGTGGTGAGTCAACACATGATGTTCATCGTCATGTTCCAATATTGCCATCTCCTTGACAATAAACTGGTTATTCAATCCCTCAAAGCCTTGAAAGTCCATCAAGTAGATTGGTAGTGGTCCAAAAAGTTCTGTAGCCCTGCTTGGCGCAATGCCATCTTCATCGTCATCAGTGGAAGCCTGGTTGAGGTCGGTTGTACTTGTAGAAGCATCCTTCATCAACGATTTCTCGTGTTGAGTGTAGTAGCCTAGGCAGCAGCCCACAACATCCTCTCCATTGCTGGGTGGCAACTCCCCCTCCTCCTCCTCATCCAAAAAGCGTAGAACTCTCCTGGACATGATGACTGCTTCACTTGACGCTTCTTGCAACTATGACCATACTGCTGCTTGCCGACTGCCTTTATATCCTCCCCCTCTCTCTCTCTAGACTGATTGAACAAGACCAGTCATTGGCTGATACTCCTTAATCACTTCGTGTATCAACAGACAATAGGCATGTGTATTTCCTGGAATGTTTTCACTTGCTTCAAACTCAACTCTGATGTCAATGCTTCCCGTCTTGAGCGATTCGTTTTGACGTGAACAGTCAATAGGAAACAGTAACATCTTACCATCCCGCACAGCATGTTTCTCAAAAAGTGGGTTGCTTGCTCGAGCGTCATCACGATTGTAGACTCCATTGAATGCTGCATACATATTGTACACTTGGTTGTCATCGCCATTGATGCTTTCATACGGATAGTACTTGTTGTTCAAGAACACTCGAACATCTTTCATTTTGCACAAGTCAAAGTATGAGCTATTCACAGTAGCCGCTCCTCTTCTTCCAGTCTGCAGTCCAATCACAATGTATCTTGGCTTCTCCAGCTGAGTAGTTGACTTGACAGTCCACGTATGTTTTATGGTCTGTGGCAAAGACGGGTACTCGTACAGTTCCCAATGTCTGAATGGCATTGAGATGGGCGTGTTGTTTTGCACCAGTCTCAGCAGACGCAATTTAGCTTCATCAGACACCTCTACATAGGGCATCCTCCACACCAGTTTCTCAATTGTGACCTTGCCTGCTGCATTCAAACAGTCTAAAGTGTCAGCACTGCGTCTCAGCACCAGCTCCTGTTTCACATTCAGCATAATCTGCCTATAGTCCTCAGCAAAGCCCAACAGGTATCTAAGTGGCACATTCATGATGGTTGTGTTGGCACCATTAGCATCAAACGTGCCAAACCCTGTCTGGGCATCATATCTGTAGCCGGCTCCATCCATCTTGAGCTGTTCTTCCCGCTCAAAGGTCATGGCATTCTTCATCAGGCTGGCAATGCCAGGGCTACGTATGCTGTCCACTACAACTCCATTGATCTCATAGCGTATTTCCGAAAACAGGTGGCCAAAGAATCCGGAGACACAAGGTGAGCCTCCCAAGGTTGCATTTGCTGCATTGGTCACCTTGTACTCCATGTGCAGATAGCTCTCCGATGGCAGTGTATAGATGTCCTGCTGCTGAATTGCTATCCGAATCTCATCGTTGGCACCAAAGCCTGTAGTGTACGGAGCATGAGAATGATATTCATAGCCAGTGATGCTGTTCTCCGCTGAAGGGCCAGCCCTTGTCACATCCAAAACTCCCATTTTTCAGTGTTGTTGTCGTGGTCTTCCTCCTCTTACAACTTGATAGCCTTTCTTCTGCAGATATTTGATGCTGCTCGATGTTAACACCACAGAGTCCAATGGTTGAATGACATCTTTCACAAATGGCGCCCTATTAATAGACTTTTGTTCTACCACCTCCATGGGGGATATTGCTGCTTCCACATCCAATCCTTGATTCCACTTGCCAAATAATAGAACCATCACTTGGGTTGTTGTCGCAAATGTAAGGTTATGTTTATTGGTTCCTCCCTAAAGTCCACCAGACGTCCGTTCTCATCAACAATCTCCAACGTAATGCTACCAATCTGCTTGGTGTCCACCGGTAAATAGATGACATTTTGTACATTCACACTCATTTTATACCCTGGATCAACATCTGGGTAAAACTCATAGATCACATGATCCTTGACTCCATTTGAGTAAGATCCACTCACAATGTTACACTTTATACGCAGCACATTGGGACGACTGATTTGCACTGTAGTGATACCTCTAGTCTCAACTTTAGCTTCTACAACTTGGTCGAATCCCAGCAGCTTTCCTATTGAATCAGGTTGTCTAAAGTCTAACATGGCATCACATAATACTAAGCATTTCAAGGTCGATGGGTCCACAGCCATCTGAAACTTGACTCCACGCTTCTTCATCCTTGCCTCCAGCAGGTTGGCAATTGTTTGAAATTCAAAACTACCTTCTGGCAATACTACCTTTTGCCAAACCATTACTGGAGCTTTTTCTCCTCCTGCCTGGGCAGCTCTGGGCTTCCTTTGAGTACCCTGGTTAGCAGTATCACTAAACAACTGCTGAGCAAACACTTTACCTGTAACTTCCTCATGAGTCATTGCATAGTCGTCCTCTGGCTTGGCTGCTGCTGCCTTCTGGTCCACTTTTGGAGCCAGAAAATGTAATGCATTGTTGTAACCATTCTCAACATTTGGTATAGAGTTGCAGCTAGTAAAGCTGATGAGACCAATTTCCCATTCGCCATTGCTTGTATCAAGTGGCGGATAAAATTCACTTTTCAATATTGAGGTTCTACCTCCAAAGCAGAGCATCATGGTCTTGACTGCTCAGTGTACTATTACACAATGACTTGATAAGAGTATAGACTAGTACCTTTATACTATGTGGGTGGGAGAAATGAAAAGACATGTTGTACATTGTTATTTATTTTCATCAAGCAAAAACTTTAAACATAAATGTCCACATATATGAGAGTAGAGATCCTCTTGCTTCTGATTGTAGTTGTACTCGATTCTTGTTGCTGGACTCAATCCTCTGTGCATGTAGTCAATAAACTCCTGTGGTGGTCTCAGGTTGCCAAAGCCATCAAAGTAGTGAACGATGCCATCCTTCTTCTTCACATAGCACACCCAATGTGTGCCAGCTCCATCACTTTGATCCAGGTTGATGATGCCACACTCCTGATCCAGTGGTCCATTGGCTAGTAGAGCATCTCGCATGAATACTCCTCGAAATTTCTTCAGCTTGAGACGGCAGGCATACTTGTAGAGGTCGGCATCTGTTAGTGCTCGGTCAGGTAGAGCTACAATCATCTTCTGCCGCCACATTGACGGCGACGCACCCCGTTTCCCGTCTTCTGACGCCTGAGGTACAGGCCTTGACCCTTGGTTGCTGCTGCTGTTCTCCTCCTCTGTGCAGCTCTCCCCTTCCTTTGTTGTTTAGCTCCTCCTCCAAACTTTGCCTTGGCCTTCATGATGTTGGTTACTGCTAATGCTGCAGCTCTCTCTGCCAATCCAGCATCTGAAGATGTTGCCACACTCCAAGCTCGTTCAGCTAAATCTCTGTCTGCTGCTGCTCTGCTCCTTGTATCACTATTCCTTGAGTAGGCAATGTCGTGCTGCTTGCAGGCTTGGTCAAGTTTGTTGACACCTGGATCACCTCTTGCTAATCGTTTTTCAAGCTTTGTACCTGGTCCACAGTACTGGTAGCCAGGAAGATGAAGTTCTACGGGCAGTAAGTCTATTGCTTTGTTGACTATTGTACCCGCTGCATTTGTGATTGCAGAAAGTACTCCTCTTCCTTGGTACCTCCGTTTTCCTCTGCATACAGCCATCTTATGTCGATCAGCAGCCTTGTCATCTCATTTTATACCCTTAGACGGCTTGGAGATTCCCATAAGCTTTAACATTTTATCCCTCAGTTGTTCTTTACTCAAATTGAGGTTTTCTCTTGACGTAGTAACATCCAACATGACAGTGAGACACTTTTCAACCACAGCCTTTGAATGCTCATCCAACCTTTTCTCTAAATACTGTTTGTTAACTCCATCTGTAGCTTGAATTGGTTCTTGCATATCTGTCAGTATTGAATTCTTAAGGCTTGTCATTACTTGCAATGTATCCACATCTCTTCTCTTTGGCAAATGAAATGACATCATATCTCTACATGTAATCAGATTCACAGCATCATGATTGCTGCGTGGATTTGCCAAATTGATCATACGCCTATGGCGGGCATTGATGTTTCCCAAAGAATTCATGTTTACTCTTTCACTTGAGAGACTTACTGTCTCTTGTTGCAACGTTGTTGCCTTATATAGTGTGCAACTAGTATGCAGGTTTACCAACTATGTAACCACCTTCCTCCAGCTCTTCCAAGATTGAGTTGATTTCATTCTCATGTCCAGTGTTGCCAACTGCTTTAGACTGATCCAGCAGCTTCAGTCTGTCCACAAGTTCGTTGGGGTCATTGTAGTAGACATATTCAATCCTGTTGCCATCACTTGCCACCATATTGAAAGGTGCTACCAGTCCTCTTCCAGCAACTTTGGCTCCTTTTCCACTGACTGCTTCTCCTCTTATCAGATCCCTGATTGTCCTCTTGTACTTGATATTGTTATAGTTTGCAATTCTACCATCTGGACTGTAGTTTTCTCTGTAGACATTGGTAAAGTCCAGAAGTAATTTATAGGCATTCAAGTCGTCCCCCTCCAATTTTCCTTTGTTGGGCATTTTCATGAAAATCAACTCACAAAGGCCTGGTGTAGCTCTAAAAGTCTTTTCAATTCTACCATCTGTAGGATTAGACAGCACAATCTTGTTACCTTTAGGTCCAAAGGTAAGCAGCTTACTGCCTAGATAGTACGAGTTGTTTATCACTTTTGGTCCAAATGCATCATCAAAGTTGTGGTCCTTGCGCACTGATTGCATAATGTACTCTCCCACTGGTTTTGAAGCCAGATCAGATTGGGCCAAGGCTTGTTGTGCCACATGACTGCTAGTATCAAGCAATTTCTAAACACTAAGGTTTTCCTCATCATCATCATCATCATCATCACTCATGTCCTGACGCTTCCACAATTGTCGTGCAACACTTGAAGTACTTGCAGCTGGACTTGCACCTTCACCTGTTCCATATGTTTCAAAGATTGGTGACTCTTCTTCTCTAATATCTGGTAGTGATTGCAGTCTATGCCTTTTCCTTCCTGGATAGGGAGTGCTGCTGTTGGCAGGTGTTGTTGGTGGTGTAGGCAATATACGGGGTGCATCCAATAATGGTGTAGTCATTGGAACTGACTGTTGTTGTTGTTGAGCTGGTGGTTGAGAAGATTTGAGTGTTTCAACAATAGTGATAAGTGGATCACTAAGTGGCTTGAAATGCTTTGCATGCTGCTCCTCTGTCAATTCCCTGCCCAGTGTCAGCTCTCTATGCTTCCGCTTGATGTTACGCTTCAGCTTGGCAATCTCCATGATGATTGGCGCAATCTCCTCCACAGTTTGCTTCTTCTTCTGATGCATACTCTTCATCTATTTGTCCATCTCACTTGCCGTTCAGTGCTAGACTGAGCATAATCACTGTTGTGCTTCAACTAAAAATGTATCAAGACCTTTCCTGTAGCGCCCTCTATTCTTGTCTGAGGACTGATCAATTACAAGGAATGCATGCACAGATGATGACCATACATCATTGCACATTCTTCTGAATTTGACAAAGGTCATGTCAGATCCCACGTGATCTCTGTACAAATGTTTCATATTCAGTTCATCTTGTTTAAACATGATTAGAAAATTGGCATTGTCACGTATCAACTGTTTCGGTATACTGCTATAAGTCTGTGCCAGATAAAATGCATCAACATTACTGTGTCGACCAGTGGTGAAGTAACGCCTGATGGCTTCCTGTTGCTCGCAAATCACATCATCGAAAATTATTATTGAATTGGTGGGCAACTCATGTGGTGCAGGTATCTCTTCACAGGTGTCACACTTGGTGAAGCTCAGTTTAGGTCCAAGGTCTTCCATAATGGTGCGCAGTAGCTGATACTTTGGTTGAAATGCAGTTTTTGAGTAGAGATAGATGTTTGAAAATGAGATTCCTTTATGATCGAAAAGCATGTTGAACAGTAAATTGGTTTTTCCACAGCCTGATGGTCCACATATAATGCAGCGCATATGGTTGGGGAACAAAGGTCCATGACGTTTCTTTGCATTCATTTCTGGGTTGGCCAGACCACAGCCTCTCACCACTTGATCAAAGTCAATTATATTGAACCTGTGACTCCTTTGCACAACCTGCTTCATCACACCAAATCTGCTCTATCAATCCAAGAGTCGTGACTGCGATCGTATCCTTTCCAGCGCACTAACAGTTTATTACCTTTCCTCTTTAGCACTCTGGCAATTTCAAAAACACTAGGTACTTTGGTTTTCACAATCTCTTCTGCATAGAATCCTCCTTGCACACGCTGTCCTCTGCAATCTTCCAACTCATATGTTACAGGTAATGTAGGTCGCACACGTGTTACTGTGAACAGTTCATTTGTCCAATTGGGTAGGTAGCCCTTGTCAAATGTCATTTTATACTTGCTTATTCGAACCTTATCACCTGGATCGATTTTTTGGTGAACACCCGGATAGAACTTGTTTTCAAATTTGTCCAACAAGCTCTGTTGATACTCTTGACGTTGCTCACCAAGTCTGGAAAGCAGTAATGTCTCATGCTCTTTTGTAACATCAACCGGTCGCATACCTATTGTCCTATGGATTCTTCCATTATACTCTTTTACAAGTGAGCTTAGAATATCTGTCCAGCAATAGGTTCCACGCTCAGTGAATTTGATCCACATCAACCGTTTAAGCGTTCTGTTGAAACGTTCCACTATTGAAGCCTTCTTATCTGAATACGTTGAATAGTGATTGATGCCATAGTGTTTCACAAGTTGTTGAAACTTTGAATTGAACCACTCTTTACCATCGTCAGTTTGCAAGTGTTTCATTGGATTCTGCTCAAATATAGGATGCATTGCCTTGACAACTGCATCAGCTGACTTGTTCTTTATTGGAATAGCATAAGCATACCTGCTGAGACAATTGATAATTGTAATAATGTACCTGTAACCTTTGTTCTGACGTGCATATGGTATCATCTCAACAAGATCAGCCTGATAGAGATTGTCTAGCCCTTTTACAGTTACCATACGTGTTGGGAAATTCCGACGAGCTGACCTGTGCAACTCTCTTGCTATTATAGCCTTCTCCATACTGATAAATATTGAATGTATACATAATATATATACTAGATGTCTATCCAGTAGGCATTGAAATTGCGCCAGAATGTCAAGGTCAGTGATTACGTAATGTTGCGCAATTATACACAGGCATGTTTTTCCTGCATTGGAATGGTGCCAGAATGTCAAGGCCAGTGAGGGCCTCTCCCTCTCTCTTTCTTGTTGAGAGCAATCCTTTGTTAACCTATATTCCACATCCTTCTACAATATAGTTGTACAATCATGAGTCTGGTTAATTAGTAGTCAATACATTGATAAATAATATTTATTGACAATTGTAATGATACATATAGAAATTGTTTAGTCCATGATATCGACAATCACCCAATGGTATAGCTGTCCTAGGTTGGCACTGGTGATCACTAGGTGAACACTAGGTGAACACATGGTATACACTTTTAGGCATAAGTGGACACTGAGACTAGGTTAGGGGAAAATGAATAACAAATCAGTTGCAGATGGATTTTTCTAAGTCCTAGGATTTTTCGGAAATTTTTCCAAGTCCTAAGATTTTTCGGAAATTTTTCTAAGTCCTAAGATTTTTCGGAAATTTTTCTAAGTCCTAGGATTTTTCGGAAATTTTTCCAAGTCCTAAGATTTTTCGGAAATTTTTCTAAGTCCTAAGGTTTTTCGGAAATTTTTATAAGTCCTAAGATTTTTCGGAAATTTTTCTAAGTCCTAGGATTTTTCGGAAATTTTTCCAAGTCCTAAGATTTTTCGGAAATTTTTATAAGTCCTGAGATGTTACAAAATTTTTCCAAGTCCTGAGATGTTTCAAAAATCTACCAAGTCCTGAGATGTTTAAAATTATTCTAAGTCTTGAGATGTTTAAAAAATTTACCAAGTCCTGAGATGTTTAAAATTATTCTAAGTCCTGAGATGTTTCAAAAATTTACCAAGTCCTGAGATGTTTAAAATTAGCTAGGTAGAAGTAAATTAGGTTAGGTAGAAGTGGGTTAGGTTAATAGTTACTCCCATTTCAGACTTACTATTGGTTGATGGGGACTTCTGGAACATACTTACTCCTGGAACATACTTACTCCTGTATCATACTTACTCTTGGAGCATACTTACTCTTAGAGCATACTTACTCTTGGAGCATACTTACTCTTAGAGCATACTTACTCTTGGAGCATACTTACTCTTGGAGCATACTTACTCTTGGAGCATACTTACTCTTGGAGCATACTTACTCTTGGAGCATACTTACTCTTGGAGCATACTTACTCCCGGAATGATGTCCCAGAAGCCCCCTTTTTATACTACTTACAAGCATTTAAAGCAGCTTTCTGAAAACTACTCCACGAACAAGCCCTGAATAATAATCTGTCACTATATAGTGCGATTATCACTTTAACAACAAACGTTCATATAACACAGTCTATATTAGCGCTCACTGGTAATACGGTTTGTATGAGCGTAAACGGGAACTGTCACTTCTGCCACTTATCGCATTAACGATCGAATCACAAGTAACTAACTTTTACGAGAGTTTCTGCTATTTATACATTTTTCATAATCCAGAAAGAATGAGAATGTTCTCAATTTCTCTATAAAATATTATATAAAAATATATTTTCTCTGTAAAACATTTTGAAAATATAACAATATTTTCAGAATTTTACTGTTAGGTTGGTGTAGGCCTACATCAATGATAGGTATACTATTTAACAGCAAATATTTGTTTTCCTCTTCTACTCCATATTTGCCTACTCCATAATTCAAACAGTGGCCCTCTCTTATATCTTTCCAATACGGCTTATATCTTACGATGGTGTTATTGAAAAGATAATGTTTATTGTTCGTATTCGAATACATCTCAGTCGACATGATTAAATCCAGATTGAGTGAGGCGGAAAGCAAGAAGGGACCTCTTGTCGGCGAAGTAAACTTTTTAGTACAAGCAATTCAAGTGGTTGAGGTCAAAAATATCGATTTTCAGTTATTAGTCGATTATCATAGGTTGATTCTTCCTTTACAAGCTAATACCGATTGTAAAGTCGATTTAAAAATCGAAAAACTCGAAGTTATCCATTTTAACCTTCGATGTATGATCAGAGAAAGGGGACTTCTTGTCGTTATAAAGGAATAACATGGAATAACAAGAGGTCCCTTTTCAGAAATACACTAGACTGCTATGTATTGCTTTATAGAAACTAGTCTTTCCTAAAGCAGACGTAGTTCCAGGACCAGCAAGGAAACGCCGCAAGCGCTCACTTTGAAGAAAAAGAAAAATTCAGTTTGGAAGCTACAAGAAAAAAATTTATTTCATTTGAAAGAAGACATTCCAATCTTTGTTTTGATGTATTTCATATTTTTTCTTAAATACGTAATATAAAAATGCTGGTTTACTTTGAAAGTTTGAAATGAGTTTTTCTCAAAATGCCCATTTTCATTACAAGCTATTCAAGCTTCTCTTACTCAATGCAAAAAAATCATAGACATGATTTTTGAACCAAATTGTTCAGAATTTTGTGCTTGATCAGAGAATGTTGATAACTCAAAATCGAAAATTGCCGACAAGAGGTCCCCGCCTCACTGTTTGCTTACTGTTAATAAAACATATTTGATTTTAAACGTCTAGTACACGACATATTTTTTCTACCACTCTGCTACTTTTAAATAATCTACTAATCTGCTGCTCTCCATCCACATTCATCTCTCCTCTCTCCTTCATTCATTCAGCCCTCTCATTCTTTTGACAGTCATACTCCTCCGAATTTCAGCAAATTTTATGCTTGTTAATAATTCATGTTAATCAGACGTCTGTGAATCCTGAAGTTTCTCTCAATCCAGAATGTATCTCAAAGTGTAGACACAATAGGAAAAGAGAAGAGAAAAGATTTCCACATATCTTCATAAATATGTAGACACAAGATTGACGGCCTCTCTTTTGTTCTACTTCGGTAACTTCTTGGCGCGCGAGCAGACGTCGTTGGCGTATATCATTAGACATGGATTTAGGCTGAATGAGCGACCCATGGCGGCAGGGACCTTGCTCTTGACCGACGCCGCTCTGGAGCCTCGGGGGCAGGACGTCGGGGCGCCAGGCTGGGGCCGGGGCGTCCACAAACAAGCAGCATCGGTATCATCGGCGCGGCGCGCTCATTCTTCTTCTGCCGTGAAAACTGCTCTATTTTCCTTGTGTGCTTTTAATTTCGAGTGTGCAAACTCTCAACAGCAAATATTTGTTTTCCCCCTCTACTCCATATTTGCCTACTCCATAATTCAAACAGTGGCCCTCTCCTATACTGCAGTAGCAACCTAACCTTAGTCCTCTTTCTCCTCCACCTCCTATTCCTTCTCACACCCTCAGCACCACTGCTTTCCTGATGAAAGCAGAAGGGGAAGGGGGAGAAGTGCCTGCACGTGAGCACGCGTGCCGACGTTATTTGCCAAAGAGCAATCATTTTAATATTGTAGTTACAATCCTTACTTCAAACAAACTATCCTGCTGCCATCCACCTCCCGACCTGTCCCATACTTTCTCGTAGCTGATGCTTCATTCATTCAACTTGTTTAGGGTACCGTACACTTGCCTACTGTTCCTCCTCGTCCTCATCCTGCTATTCCTCCTCCTCTTCATCGTCTCTCTCAACCTCCTCCTCCTCCTCCTCCTGCTCCTCCTCCTCTTCTTTCTTCTCCTCCTCTTCTCACTCCTCCCCTCCGCCTCCACCACCACTCATCATCCCATCAACTTTCTTCTTTACTCCAAAGTTAAAGTACCATTTCACTCTTGATCACATGCATTCTCTTTCATTCATTCTGACTTTCTCTCTCACACTCTTTTTTTCTCTCCACACCCGCTTACAACCTTTTACATCCATTATTTCATTTTGCGTACTATGCTTTGTCGCAATGTCGTCGCACATCATCACTGCTTACATACTTCTTATTTCATCAATTCCTCTTTTCCACTCTGACTCAATGACAGCGAAATCATCTTCTTTCTCTCTTTTCCTCATTCTTCCCACATTTCTCTATCCTACTGTTCATTACACTTCCCTTCCCACCACTGCAGGGTAGTTGCTATTTAAATGTTGCTCGCATTTGCTCGTTTCAACTCATGCTGAACTTTCCCGAAGTACTTCGGCTGAAATTAAATCTAGATGGCAGCGATGTATCCAGCGATGTAAATACTTATCGTTGTCATAATCATCATCATCATCATCATCGCAAGTCATCCCCTCAACTGTTTACAAAGATCCCTATTACATAAACTCTCTGTTCTACACTAATCCAATCGTTACTGGATTCATTGCTACAAATAAATAAAGTTCATTCCAATAAATATTTACGGTAAATATGATGTAATCATTTTTGTTAGTTTTAATATCTCTGAGCTTTGGCGAAACCATCACCATCCTCATCTAGTCAAATCATCTCAATATAGTCTACCATATTCTATCTTTGATCATCACCGTCATCATCATCATTATCACCTTATAATCATTGTTATTTTTCGGATGCATTTTATCCAATTTCTTTTCTCTAATCTATAATGACTTTTGTTTATATATTTTTTCAACACAATAGTTACATTTTTGTGTTAAGAGGGCAAGCATGGGATTCTCCTTGAGCTCTCATATGTTTTAATGTAAAATAAATAAATAAATGAATAAATGAATAAATGAATAAATGAATAAATGAATAAATGAATAAATGAATAAATGAATAAATGAATAAATGAATAAATGAATAAATGAATAAATGAATAAATGAATAAATGAATAAATGAATAAATGAATAAATGAATAAATGAATAAATGAATAAATGAATAAATGAATAAATGAATAAATGAATAAATGAATAAATGAATAAATGAATAAATGAATAAATGAATAAATGAATAAATGAATAAATGAATAAATGAATAAATGAATAAATGAATAAATGAATAAATGAATAAATGAATAAATGAATAAATGAATAAATGAATAAATGAATAAATGAATAAATGAATAAATGAATAAATGAATAAATGAATAAATGAATAAATGAATAAATGAATAAATGAATAAATGAATAAATGAATAAATGAATAAATGAATAAATGAATAAATGAATAAATGAATAAATGAATAAATGAATAAGATATGATGACAAACTATTAATTAGAATCGTATTTTATAATTATGTAAAAAAAATTTCAACATGAAAAGTAGTATTATACAAAATATTTATTTGTTTGTCGGAAGAAGTCAAATTCCAGTAAAATATTAATGACTTAATAAAAGAATAGAAAAAGAACAGTCAACAAAATATGGTGGTCTACACGCAGTATGCAGTATTTAGTCAATAATGATAAAAAATGTAAAAACTAAATTTCAGTCACTTTTTATCCTTATATTAACTTCTAGAAAATATAATATATTCTAAGTTTAACATTCAAATCTTTTTAAATTCGGCTACTTCCCTAAGCTATCTTCACGACTGTAAAATTTTCTTTTGTTATGTTTACTTTCACACTATTGATTTTTCAATGATTGCGTTTGGATGGGTGACCGTGCTTCTATGACCTGATGTCACAAGCATAGTTATCACTTACCCGGTGGTTCGGAACCTTCCCAAAATTGAGGTCCACTATTATCTCCGTAACATGGCTCAAACGGCGAGGTGGAACTACCCTTAAGGGTCTTTTCACCAATAAAAGCCATACGCTTATTATTTTTTTAATTATTACACACGATTATGATATGGGAAGTGATAGCCAAGTGCCGTAGCAGGTTCAATCAGAGATAAGCTACGAAACTTTTGGGCCACCTTTGTAACGGTAACCGATTGGATTGGCCAGCAAAAAAGACTCTGCTGTAAAATCACTTCCCGATGGTTCGGAACCCACCTAAAGCTGTAGGTCCAACTCATCAATCACCATCATCCAATTCATTACCCACGTACAGGTGTCAGACCTATTTGAGCTTTATCCTCCAAAAAAACGAAGTTTGTGATGAAAACCAAAAATGCAAGAAGAGAATTCATATTAAATCTCATGAAAATATCAACGTGTATAGTCAAGCTATCCCATTTCGCCCAATCACATAATAGCCTATCTTTCAACCTTCAATGCTAGGAAGATGATAAATGAATGAAAGAATAGACGTTAATCGTTTAATAAACATCTCAAGTGTTGGCAACGCTTAGTGGAATAGAGCACACTTCCCTTTCTGTTCAGGTCGGTCGTTTTTGTCGCTGCAAAAGTTTGAGTAATAAAAAAGCTGTGTTGTAACTACTACAATGCTAATATAATGTAAACAGCTATGTTAAAAAATTATACACATATTTTACATTATCATCGCGCTGCCCTCTAATGCTCCACAGGTAGATGTCAAATAGAAGATGAAGTAAAGGTTTGTTAACACCTTCGAAAGCTTGAATAGCATTATCATTATTTATTGACCTGCAAGAACGGTGTTGAAAAAGAGTTAGAGGAAGATGGTGTGCGGGAGAGGGTGAGGGTGGCATTTACTGGTGGAGAGTAGAATATGAATGAAGAGTGGTGAGGAAAACAGGAGAGAAAAAACGAATCGTGAGCTTTTGACAACTGTGTGGCTTAGCGTGGTGAAGTGGCAGCGTGTGTGGTCCTGCTTTTATATTTAGTCCTCTCCTGCTCTTCTTCTTACCCTTCGTTTCTTTTTTTATCATTTCGTTTTACTTTCTCATAACAGCTATCATAACTGAGTTACAGGTGACTCTACTATTCTTATTTCCTGCCAAAGAAATTGAAGGGACTCACCCTTGAGCATCAGCTTCACTAATACCATCATAATCAACAACATTGTAAAATCAGACGAACCATTTAGTAAGAATGACCAGTTCGTATCGTGGCACTACTTGGCACTTTTTCAAGAGTGGGCCTACTCGTTTTATTCACTGTATCATCTGAATATTCATCAAGTTCCTACTCTTCCCCTTACCTACACGCCTCATGACTGGAATCTCAAGTTAGATGTACTCATCTTCATCTCAGACTCCTCTTCATCATCATCCTTCTTCTCCTCGTCCTCCCACCCTCCTCCTCCTCTTCATCCACCTCCTGCTTCTTTTCTTTCTTCTTCTCTTCTTTTTATATTTCATACCAGGTGGGAATCACAACCAATCATCACGATTTCAATAAATCAATTCGTTTTCAAATAAGTTGAGTGACGTCAATACCACTTGGCATAATTTTATGAATGGTCTGTCATTGAAAAGTCTCAACACCTAATCAAATGTGTTCTAGGCTCACTCGACTTATGCCTTCGACTTACCACTAGCGCAAACAGACTTAATTGGATTGATGAAGTCAATATAAATTTAAGATTTATTAGACTTAGTCATATCTTGAAATACCTATTTTAGGGATACGATAAGTTGAGAAATAAGTTTACATCATTGAAGCTACTCGTGCTTCACACGCGAACCACATAGTTCGAAACACGTCCGCTGCGTCTCATAAAAGTCAGTTCTGCACAGCAAGAATTTAAATATTAATTATTTTTTACTGCAGTTCACGAAAATGGATATTCCCAACAATTATAATATTCATGTAATGGATATTTAGCCTATATATTGAGTTTATATTTGGTAATGAAACAGGACTCTGAGTGTGATTAGGTTAGTAGACAAATAATATATACTGTAGTAGGCTTTATATAATAAATTGCAGAGAGATAAGACATAAGAGATACATAAATTGCAATTGTGCAAGCGGTGTACCAGTTCGTATTTAGATTGATAGTTTCTCTAAACTATCAATCTAAATACGAACTGGTACACCGCTTGTACAATTGCACAAGACGACAGATTGTACAGGTTGTAGAAGTGCTTGGAAGATAGAGGCTTGCCGGTTCTGGTTTTGGTCGTGTCGCACCAAATGCGTCAGAGTGCGGATGAGGTGACAAAGAATGTGGTTTACTGGTGGGGGAGGAGAGGGTCTCAATGCGTGTAAGGAGGGGAATAGTGATGGGTCACGTGAGCGAAAGGGGCATGTTGAGGTTTTGACAGGAGGAGATGCAGCTCTGGACGTCCGGGTCCGGGGGTCGGACGGCGGCTAATGAGGTGTCCGGATCGGATGACGGATGAGCGCCGGGATGGCGGAAGGGTCGGAAGGGGGCGCCGGCTATCAGCGTCGTCCACCCGTGGTGCGTGTCCGCACATGCCAAGCTGCGCTCACATCCAATTTCTTCTTCCGATATTGACCTGCCACCTAATCTTGTCGGGCACAGGCCGCGGCCCAGTCTCAATTCCCCACAACCATTCTGCCCTTCCTCCCACTACTCGCTTTTCGCTGAACAATATTGCACATTTTTTACGAGTTTTATTTTATAACACATTAAAAAATTCCCCCCCCACCAAAAAAAAATTGTGACCAAAAATTAAACTCTGGGCTATTTAATATTCATTCTTTGGCCCACAAAAGAAGCATGCTCACAGAATGGAAATAGTTCTACTGCTTAGAATCTGTATAAGAATATAATAAAACCAATACCACTGACTGACTTGAGACTAAGTTTTATGCTTAGATGTGTCCCTTACTGCTTTACCTTGATAGGGTGTTTAAGATTCAAAATAGAATAGAATAAACTTTTTAGAATAGAATATTTTTTTTAGAATAGAATAAACTTTTTAGAATAGAATAAACGTTTATTACCAAAAAAACATCAATACAACAAAAAATTTCACACTTTGAAAGACATTTTCTCTGCAATTAAACGAACAATGTGATTTGAACATCATTATGGAAATTACCTGCTCACATAGGAAAATCCTGTGCGTGAGCAGGGGTTGGAGTCATGTGTCTAGATGATCATAAATCACAATTGGATACAATAAACATTTTCAAAGAAAAGTACAATATGAAAAAACTCTTAGTACCCTAGATAACTTTTACCCAGAATTTATAATTTGACAGTTGACTTCTTGCACGTTTGAATGTGTATGCTAGGTAATTAAAATGAACTGGATCTATTCTGCAAACATTGATTGGAGAATTCCACTAACTCCTTCCCTCCCAATCGCGATGAGCCACCGAAAGCGGTTAGGTTTATGGAAAGAGTAAATAGATTAGATTCATTTAGGTCGTTGTTCAAGAGACTTGGTCTCCTAACTGTACCCTGCTTATATGTGTATGAAGCTATTTTATATGTAAAAAAGAGTAATATTAACCAGAATTTTGACGTACACGATTATAATACAAGAAGCCGAGGAGATTATCACTTAGTGAGTCACAATATTTGAACAATAACCTAGTTATATTAGTAGCAAACTTTAGAACAAGCTACCGCAGCTTTTAAAGAGTCTTGGAAATATAGAAATATTTAAAAAACAACTGAAAAAATATCTTGTTGATAAAGCTTTTAATAGTGTACAATTGTTCCTTTCACATAAAAATTAAGCCTCACCTCAACTAATTGATATTATGATATAGTAATACTTTCTTAGTAATGGCGAAGGTGATATTGTGGAAGGTATCCATAATGAAACATAAGACGAAATTGTCACAACCACATTTATTAAAACATCGAGAAAATAGTTTCGGTTCTTACACCATTATCAATCTCAATCAAACTGAAAAACTGAAGTACAGAGAAGCCTTATATATACTATACATGAAATGATACTATTGGCTAAGAGGGAAAGAGGCTGACCTTAATCGGACGTTGTGATTGGTTGTCAAGTCACGCCCCCTGGTGGGAGGAGTAACAAGCAAAAATACGAGTCAAATCAATAACTAAACAATGTGAACATCAAGAAAGTAACAAAAAATTTGTAATAAGGCTAGAATTTAATCAAATTAAAATTAAAAATTCTTTTAAAAATTAGAAGCTCACTGAAATGCAATCAAGGTCAACTGAGAAATACACATAAGAATTGCTTTTTAAAAATAGGCTGGAATTATAATGAAACCAAGTTAGTTGTATTGAATTGGTTAAAATAAATTTGGTCATTTAAATTAGTTATGGAATCGTTTTTTACCAACTTAGTTATCTCCAAAGCTTCTAAAATGTTCAATTGTCTGCCTTTGCCAATCAAATGCAGAAATTCAACATTTTCTTCAGCCTTGAACTTGTGTCCATTATTAATGAGATGTTCTGCAAAATTTGAATCTCCTTTTTGGGTTTTCCAATCCCTGATATGTTCATTTACTCTACATTTGAAACTTCTACCAGTCTGACCCACATAACAAGCATTACAATCACCGCAATTCAATTTATAAACCCCACTTTTATCCCAGATATCAATTTTGTCTTTACTACACCCAAATAAGCTCTTTAAAATTGGTTTGGTTTGAAAAGCTACATCAAAACTGTTCTTTTTCAGTTGTTTTCCTAATTTATCAGAAACTGGGCCAAGGTAAGGCACCGTTATCCATCACCTTTCCCCAGTTTCCGTTACAGCAATGCTAGTACTTACTGCTAGTCTCCTATTTATTTTATTTAACATTTTATTGACAATGATTTCCTCATATCCATTTGTAATAGCTATCTGTTTAATCGTACTAATCTCTTTTTCAAAGTGATGATTGCTCATTGGAATGGTTGAAGCTCTATAAATCATATACTATTGAAGGCTGCAAGTTTGTGTGATATTGGGTGACATGAGTGATGAGGTATGATTACATCGGTATGAGTTACTTTTCTAAAAATAGAGAAATTGTGGGTTCCTGTGCTATGGTCAATTCTTAAATCTAGAAAATTTAAAACACTATTCTCTTCTAACTCTATGGTGAATTTAATCTTATGGTGTAAACGATTCAAATAGCTAAGGAAATTATCTAATTGTCTATTACTACCCTTCCACAAACAAATAATATCATCTACATATCTGTACCAATAAGCAATCCTATTCTTAAAATTATTATTTTCAAAAATTCTATGTTCAAGGCTATCCATAAATAATTCAGCTAGTAGTGGTGAAAGGGGTGAACCCATCGCTAACCCATCTTTCTGTTCATAAAATTTATTGTCAACTTGAAATAGTTATATTTCAGTACATAACTTCATCAATCCTTCAATTGGAGTTAATCTCAATGAAATTATTATCTGAAACTCCCAATCCAACCAACAACATTAATAAATTAGTTAAAAGTAAGCTGGCAGGTATCACAAAGTTAATTGATAAACAGGAAATCAAATATTTAACAGTTATGAACCTATACCCACCCAGATTATTTGTTCAGCCCAAACTTCACAAGAATAATATTCCTATAGAGACCAGTAGTGTCATTTATTAATTCTCCATGTTCGAAATTGGCCCACAAACCCAACAGTAGCTTCAGATCGTTAACGGGATTCCAACCTAAATTTGGAATCAAAAATTCATTGGAGTTGGTCAATAAAATCAAAAATATTCCTGTTCATTCATCTTATAAACTTGTTTCTTTTGATGTAACTAATCTCTTTACAAATATACCAATTGAAGAAAGTCTTAACAGAGCTGAAGAGATCATGGAAACTACAATTAATGATCCTATTATTAGAACTGAGCTGTTAGGATTGATGAAGTTATGTACTGAATATAACTATTTCAAGTTTGACAATAAATTTTATGAACAGAAAGATGGGTTAGCGATGGGTTCACCCCTTTCACCACTACTAGCTGAATTATTTATGGATAGCCTTGAACATAGAATTTTTGAAAATAATAATTTTAAGAATAGGATTGCTTATTGGTACAGATATGTAGATGATATTATTTGTTTGTGGAAGGGTAGTAATAGACAATTAGATAATTTCCTTAGCTATTTGAATCGTTTACACCATAAGATTAAATTCACCATAGAGTTAGAAGAGAATAGTGTTTTAAATTTTCTAGATTTAAGAATTGACCATAGCACAGGAACCCACAATTTCTCTATTTTTAGAAAAGTAACTCATACCGATGTAATCATACCTCATCACTCATGTCACCCAATATCACACAAACTTGCAGCCTTCAATAGTATATGATTTATAGAGCTTCAACCATTCCAATGAGCAATCATCACTTTGAAAAAGAGATTAGTACGATTAAACAGATAGCTATTACAAATGGATATGAGGAAATCATTGTCAATAAAATGTTAAATAAAATAAATAGGAGACTAGCAGTAAGTACTAGCATTGCTGTAACGGAAACTGGGGAAAGGTCATGGATAACGGTGCCTTACCTTGGCCCAGTTTCTGATAAATTAGGAAAACAACTGAAAAAGAACAGTTTTGATGTAGCTTTTCAAACCAAACCAATTTTAAAGAGCTTATTTGGGTGTAGTAAAGACAAAATTGATATCTGGGATAAAAGTGGGGTTTATAAATTGAATTGCGGTGATTGTAATGCTTGTTATGTGGGTCAGACTGGTAGAAGTTTCAAATGTAGAGTAAATGAACATATCAGGGATTGGAAAACCCAAAAAGGAGATTCAAATTTTGCAGAACATCTCATTAATAATGGACACAAGTTCAAGGCTGAAGAAAATGTTGAATTTCTGCATTTGATTGGCAAAGGCAGACAATTGAACATTTTAGAAGCTTTGGAGATAACTAAGTTGGTAAAAAACGATTCCATAACTAATTTAAATGACCAAATTTATTTTAACCAATTCAATACAACTAACTTGGTTTCATTATAATTCCAGCCTATTTTTAAAAAGCAATTCTTATGTGTATTTCTCAGTTGACCTTGATTGCATTTCAGTGAGCTTCTAATTTTTAAAAGAATTTTTAATTTTAATTTGATTAAATTCTAGCCTTATTACAAATTTTTTGTTACTTTCTTGATGTTCACATTGTTTAGTTATTGATTTGACTCGTATTTTTGCTTGTTACTCCTCCCACCAGGGGGCGGGACTTGACAACCAATCACAACGTCCGATTAAGGTCAGCCTCTTTCCCTCTTAGCCAATAGTATCATTTCATGTATAGTATATATAAGGCTTCTCTGTACTTCAGTTTTTCAGTTTGATTGAGATTGATAATGGTGTAACAACCGAAACTAGTTACTCGAAGTTTTAATAAATGTGGTTGTGACAATTTCGTCTTATTTTTCATTATAGATATAGTAATAAATTATGGTAACTAGTGTATAAGATTGCATAAATTGTTAATCTGACTTGTCTTATACTCCTTAACTAAAGTCTCCAAGACGCAACCTCCAAAAAAAGTATGTTTCACGGTATAAAGTATTGTTTTCTCAGCGGAGCCTTTTTGTAAAAGTACTTGGCCGAAGAAGTTGAAATTTGGTATACATGTTCAGTTTTGGGCCCAGGCGCGTACTAAGAAAATCTGTTGAAATTTAAAAAAAAATACGTCCAAATTTAACGTTTTTATAGCGTTCTTTTTAGCGTTCTCTTGTTTTGCGTGGCGGGATAGTTGAATTTTCAGTGAAAGTTTTCTGCTCTCCCCGAGAGGTTTTATATAAACTTATCCCAATAGGAGTCCAAGGGCGGATCCCTTTGGCTAGACGGTTAAGACGAGCGAAACGAACCTGCTGGCTGTCAAATATTTACTAAAATTAAAACGATCTATTTATTTAGAATTGTATATTATATACCCATGCTGAGGCCTTTACAAGAATAGTAACTTAATAGAGAAAATACAGTCCAGTGCACAAGTAGCAGCTTGCGGTCCACTAGACACTAGAGGGATGAGTAGAAATTTAACACAAATAATCATGAAAGATAACTTGACTATGACAACTCAGTAGAAAACTTCATGTATAACTTGAAGATAACATGTCTTCTGATGTTATCAATCAATCAAATCACATTTATTCAGTTAGTTGCACATAATATAAGCAAGGCTTAGCAACATTGAATCGTCGATAATAAATAAAAAAGTATTGTAAAGAGGAAACGTCAAACAACACCGACAGCCCCTAGAAGTACCTTGTGGATAAATTTATTATACTTTATGTTGGGAATTTTATTAAATAATAAAGATAAAACCAATAAAACTAGTTCTCTTCCCATAAAACTTCCACACATTCATCCATTGCGTATGGGGATTTTTTTAATAGGACTTCCTTTATCCTTCTGATCATTTTTGGAAAGTTGGAGAGATCTTTAAGATTTGGGGTGAGTCTGTAGATAATTCTTATTCCACACTAGTGTGGACCATTTTCCAGAAGAGACAGTGCCTATGTACCGGGTAACCAAGGATCGAGCCACCATTCCTCGTATTGTAGGGATGATCAAGTACAGCAGATGAGAATACCCTCCAATTTTTACCTACATTTGCGATGACCTCCAGGAAGTACATGGCTGGCAGGGTCAGTATGTTCTCTCTCACAAAATAAGGCCTGCATATTAACTAACAAACTAAATATTGCTAAAACTAACCAACAAAAATATTGGAAGTTTTAATAATAAGACACAGCTAGACAAATTGACGAAATTTTCTTGTGAACAGACAAATAAAAAAAAGGATAAAAACATGAAGAAAAGTGAAGGAAAGTGTGTATAACAGAGAGAGAAGACGTGGAGAATGAAAGAGGGGGCAGGATAGAGAGTCTTTATGACGAGTATAAGATTGTTATGAGGATAATAAGTTAATGAGGTTGGGTAAGTATAATTTTTGTTGAAAGGATATAAGATATTATTATAGATATTATTAATGATGTAAGTTTATTAAGAAGATAACAAGATTCTGGGCGAATAGGTACTATAAATATCAACACAAAAGAGGGGCTCTTAAATAGAAATGGATACACATACTTACATGATTTTGCCTTCAATAGAAAAATAAAAATATCTCACAAGTTAGTTTGAAGTGACTGACAATTGAATAAACTGACAAATATACATAAACAGAATTTATTAATTTCGAATTCCTAAAGTAATAGCAATTAAAGGAATTCGAAATTAATAAATTCTGTTTATAAAAATATCCTTGAATTATTTTCACCATTGAGAATACACTATTTTGTAGTTCTAAATGATTTCTCCTTAATAAAGCTTTTTGAGCTGATAATGTATTTTACGCATTGATGTGTGTTTTTTTAAAGTTTTTGTTATAATGAGGTATAAATCATAATTTGATTGGATTCATGATTAAATACACAAAAATCGGGGGGGGGGGGGGGGGGGGTGAATGTTTGGAGCAATAATGTGTATCTTGAAGATCGAAGATGATATGCTCTTCATCATTGCTTTTTCCATAATTAGGTATTGCACAAGAAAATCAATTATAATGTAAAAGTGTTCTTTTAATCAGTACCGTATTTACATGTAGTTTTATTAACTGAATTTGAATTTCGAGTTTACCAGCTCTTAGAACTGTAATTTTTCAATATAAGTGGTGGTTGTATAGAGGGGAAACCCTTTGTCACCCTTACTCAACAACGACTTGTCACACCTCATCTCATGGCTCATGCCTCTCAGCTCATTGAAACGAGCCAAATTCATATAACATGTCACATTTAGCTAATAATTTTTAGTACAAGTTTACCTTTTATAATGTACTTGGAAAATGACGATTTTTCGTTATGAATAGTTTGTTCTGTAAGTTTATGAGACTATCTATGTCATATGAGATTATGTATGCCATTTTTGAACGTAGCACAAAACGAATCTTCCTAGCTTGCCTAGACTCAGAGTTATTGTAATTGAAAATATCAAAACCTATGAAAAAAGGGGAAATGTTATTTTTTGTTTGATTAAATGGCAATTAGAAAAGTTAGTTCTTTCACCAAAAAAAAAAATAATGGATAATGCATAAGGCCCTTATTAAAAATCTAAAGAACTAAACACAAAACTATGCAGGAGGGTAAGTTGCTAAGTTGTTGGAAAGTTGCTAAAAAGTAAGTTTACTTATAAGACACTAGCTGGCCCAACGCGCGTTGCTGCATTCTCATAAAAATTCTCCTTGATTTTATTATTCGCCACCTCCCGCTGAGGTTACATTTAAAATTAGGAAAGAAGTTAGTCCTAGGGCTCTTCCAGCTGATCATAGAGGCTTCGTTGTTTTCTTAATCACCACCTCTGAATGAAGAAACATTTCAAATTTAAACCTCCTATGACTATAAGGGTAGAAGCTAGGTTTTTTATTTTATTATTCGCCACCTCCCGCTGAGGCTGCATTTCAAATTTCTAGCTGCATTGGTTAACAGATGTCATCAACCTGGCATAATTACATTTCATCATACTCAGTCGTATGTTTCCTACATATTGCAAGGCTCCAACTGCACGGTAGCCTACATGCAAAGTGCAAAGTCGTTTGCTGTTCAAAGACAGCGTAAATAACGCCACTAAGGGGCCTGCCATATGATTAAAAACTGTTGACTTATATCAGCTGTTCCTTTAAGCTGTTTGGCTGGCAAGTTCAGTAGGTTAGGTCTATAAAATGGTTTAATTAATAATAATTATTAGCTCCCCTATTGAAATTTATGGTCAGAAACCATCCCCAATATTCACACAACATATTCCCAAAGTTTCATGCCGATCTGTCAAGTAGTTTTGGAGTCTATAGGGAACACACATACATACATACATACATACATACAGACAGACATTCATTTTTATATATAGAGATAAGTTACTAATAGGCCAAGGTTATTTAAAACAAGGTTGTTCCGTTTTTTGAGAACTAGAAGAATGGTGGAGGTATGACTTATTTCAGTTCAATAGCATTAAGTAACCTATATCATTGACAACTGATCAAGATATAGATTCAAATCTGTGACAAGCAAAAACCTTCATTGTTTTACTGAAAAAGCGTACAAATAGAGCTTTGTACGTTAAGGGGTAATTCTGAACAGAATGACGTCATGACTTTTCTATTTTGCTAAATTGAGCGAGTTATGGAACAACCTTGTTTCTATCTACCTTGCTAAAAGGTTACTTTTAAGAAACACTAAAAATTCACATCATCAGTGCAAAAAACAGTTTATTTTGAACTTCTCTTTTCAAGCAGATGAACTGTATGGTATGAACACTTACACCCTTCACTCACCCTTCGTAATTTCGTAATTTTGTAACCACTACCATAAGTTATCTATCAGAAGAGAAAAACTCCAAACTGGATTCACGGGCCAGACCGGGTAAAATGCTAGTTGAAAAACAATACAACTCACGTATGTACTTGGAAAATGTACTAACTTTTGATATCTATGAGGCCGATTTCAACCGATTAGTCGCCAATACTTCTACTTGCTACTAATTTCTCTAATTTATTTATTTATTCATAAAGACTTTGTTAATACAATCGAATATCAAGAAACAAGTTCGTTTCCAGCTCAAAATTTCTTTTTCCACAAAATTTCGATGAGAAAATCAAAATGTTTGTAGATTGAATCTACTGGGAAATTTTATTTGAAAAATAATGTAGCTCGATTATATTGTAGTTGAATAATAATGTGAGCGTTCACATGTAACGAAGCATAGAAAACAGTTCAAAGAGAGTTGATATTATTGAATTTTGTTCAGAAGTAAATATTTTGTAATAATTATGAAATGGTTGACAGTAAACACTTAGTTCTTACTAGCTTATTAGTTTAAATAAATGATCATTTTATTACCATTCATTTGAAGTTCCCATGTGTGAATTGCAAAATTAATATGAAGAAATATGAAGTTTCCGGCTCAAAATTTCATCTTGAAAATCTAAATCAAATCTATTTATTCTTGTGCAGGAAAGACGTCCGTGTAGTCAAACCTTTAACGTAGCATACTTATCAATAATTTAGTAATTTACAGTATTTATAGTGAGATTCTACTTTATTTGTAAAAAAGGCGCTGATGCATTTGGAAAAAGCACCAAGAGCATTAACTTAGTTCTTAGTTTATAGTTGTTTTGGAGAAATTATTTTCGAAGATAGACTCGTTGAAACAGTTGTAAATAATCATTGTCTAATCTTGAAAGAGTAGTATTTGTTTTTGAAACTGAGATGGATAAATAATACAACATTGAATTTGGTAAACCTGCTCAAATAAGAAAGAACTTGATAAATTTTATTTTATTGATCCAAATTCAAGATGATGGGAGATAATACGATGTGTGATCTTTATTTCTTTTACGCCAACAAAGAATCTAGACAAATTGAAGATAATTCCAAAGGTACTAATGAATGCTTGAAAGAATTTCATGAAAACGAGCACAAACCATGATAACGTCGTGTGTGATAAGCGAACTCAAAATGAATTTAAGATATTACCAGGCCCATTTTCACAAATCTCAGCCATTTGGGCGGGGTCCTTTTCTACCTACGGATCTGGTTATGACAAGTATTCATGATCATGATTATTTAGTGAGTTCATATAGCGATAATACAACCGCTAAGTGTGATGATACACATCATATAATTACAAATACCTTTTGCGTTCATGTTTATTGTCGGAAGACACATTGAAGGCAGTGTAATAAAGTTTAGAGGGTTGCGATAATGGTCTGAGCGATCAAAACGGTTTATGAAGGGATTATGGAGAGTTTACAGCCCAATATAATGTTTGAGAGTTGTTAAGGGTTAAAACAACGCAGAGAAATAAGGTGTAGTTTGGGTTATCACGAATTTAAAACTTACTGAATGCAGTACAGCCAGCTCGCTTTTAACCGTTACGAGATAAGAAGACGCTCTCACTATCGCTGGTGGTACACTCGTTGGCAGATTTCACACTCTTGAAGAGTAGGTTTTTCGTTATTATGTGCGCGCTTTACACGAGAATATCGATTCTGATATTGCGTCCCTACGCCTGGGGTTTTACGGCCAGTAAAATTAAGGGTGCATCATGGCTGGTGCCCCTTGTTTGTTTAAGTAGAGGGAAGACCATGCTAAAGCCTTTGCAGGACTGCAACAAGAAGAACCCCTCTAGTGTGTAACGTTTGACAAGCAGCTGGGAGAGGCGAGCAGATCATTGTTCCATCATTCGTACGGACTGAACTCTGAAGTTTGAGCTAGAAGTAAATCGAACATTAATCAGTATAAAATATAATAATAGTCATTACTCATTACAATAAATTGGTGGTTGTGCTTTTCAGAACATTATTTAAGTTATATAGTTTATCAAATGAGAACGTAAACATAACATTTGCTTACAAATAGTTGGACTCTTGTAAAAATTCAGCAATTGAGGCAGTTAGGGCTAAAAGTCTGTTGTTTTTTCACAAGTTCTATTTTGCCAATATCAGTAAATAAATAATTATATAGGTCTCAAAGGTAGTAGGCTGATCGAATTAGTTAGAATTTAGTCAGTACTTAGCTAAAGCTTGATTATGAGTGAAAGACAATGTGTTGACTACCGTCTAATAGCTAATAATAAATAATATAACAAAGATTACTAGTTATTGGAGACATACGAGATGCAACATATTTGCACTATGTTGCTGCCTGATGATGGATTCTTATTATCAATAATTGATTATCTAGGAAGTAAGATGGCGAATTCAAGAAGTAGCTGATTCAGAACAGTAGTGCCTTAAGACAATGATTGATCAAAATGATCATGACCAAAACATTAAACCCCCCTCCCCGCGCAAACCAATAACTGCACTAAATGCACATCTGTTGAAAAGAACTTTCTTAATTATTCATTTCTATTGTTTACATGTTAAATATGATTCTTACAGCTAAATTGATTAACAATATTATCAATTTGTTTTTCAACTAACCGAATCACCAAAGCTCACATTTTTTCACAACACCGCCTGAAATTTTTTTAACGCATTATGCATCGTTTCATTTTTTTCGTTTATTCTTGAGCCTCACATACACAAGTTAAATCTTTGGGTGGTCCGGAGAAATTTTAAGCATTCTTGAGAAAGTATATTTAAAATTATATTGTTACGGGTTCTATCTCTAATATAACGCTGGCAACGTGCACAGCATTAATTAACAGTTGTAATTAGCACTTGCACTTTATTCACTCAAATTACTTACAACTTGCACTAATCAGTTGTAATACAAAATAAATCAATCAGAAACAATCAATCGATAAACGTTCAGCTAGTAATGAATTTGTTATATTACTGTTCCAAAATCAATCACTAACTGGCGGATCAATCACTAACTAAAGGCGGATCAATTATCAAATAATAACTGTTCAATAATTCAGAAAGAAATTACGAAGCACAAGTCCTGTTACCGTATAAACTATAATAGCAATGAGTATTGTACACTTGCAAAAGCTGTAGAGGAAGTCTCAATAATACAGTCACAATATACTGCGTTTATCACTTCCACAGTAAGGCTATACGGTTACACCAACGAACCCATAAGTCCATTGGTCTTATGTGTTCGCAGTTCGCTGGGTTACACTGCATGCGAATTCTGACCAACACCGTTCTGACGAATCCGTCAGAACTGTTCTTCAGAACATGGTGGTTACACTGTTTGCGAATTGTGAATATCAGTTCAGTACGTCTCCGCGTTCCGGTCATAATGGATGACAGCAGTGACGATTTTTAATAAATGGATAGCCCATTGCTCAAGTTGTTATTGATGGAAGGTGGTAAAACTACACAAGTGAATGAACTATTTGCTGAAAGAAAGGAAAAAGGAGAGCACAGAATGGTGTTCAAAGATCTGTGTACCAATCCACAAAAGTTTTTCGAGTACTTTAGGATGACTCCTGAATCCTATGAATATAATTATACTCCAGGGAATTGAGAAAAATGTACCAAAATATTATTAGTATTATTATAAATATTAGAATTATTAGTATTATTGTTATTACGATAACTTTTTTATTACTAACTTTTTGTTGTAAAGTTAGCGACTTGCAGTCAGTTTTAGATTGTGAATATATAAAAAATTCACTCACACGTGGCTGAACGTTTTCAAGTTGCTGAAACCAATCTGCGTAAAAAAAAACAACAAAAAGTTAATATTAACAACGCAGATTGTTATGGAACAAGAAATCCAAGAATATTACTATTATTATTACTACTACTATCTTTATTATTATTATTTTATTATTATTATTATTATTATTATTATTATTATTATTATTATTATTATTATTATTATTATTATCATCATCATTATTACTATTTATTGACCCCTGGGTCAGTAACAGTAACTTTGAAAAATTGTTATAACTATCCATCATCAATCAAACTACTGTATTATTATTATTGCTATTATTATTATTATTATTGCTATTATTGCTATTATTATTATTATTATTACTATCATCATAATTTATAATAATAATAATTATTATTATATTACTGTACTATTTATTGACCCCTAGGGTCCAAATCTACCTAGCTGTTCGTCAGAACAGATGCGAAAAAACAAACTAGTTTGAATGGTGGAAAAGTTCTGAAGTGTCGTGCGTGTTCTGAAGAAGCAGACGCATCTAGAGTAACCACTTTCATTGAAACTCCACAGTTTGATAGTTCTGACGGATTCGTCACAACTGTGTTGGTCAGAATTCGCATCCAATGTAACCATAGCCATGTTCTTAGAGCACAGTCTGTACTGATAATATTGATAATACGGTTTGTATGAACGGAACCGAGAACTGCCACTAGGTATGTCTGCCACTTGTTAAGTCAACGAAGTCTCACCACTGAATGAACTCGTGGACATGAGCATCCGCTTTATATAAGTTTTTGTGACACTCCAGTAAACAGTAGAACATTCTCCATTTTTCGATACTATTCCATGTAAACAGATAATGCCATTCTAGAGCTCTATAGATGGACCGCAAGGCGAGGGATGAACAGAGGAAGTAAACAAAACATGCCAATTTTTGCTTCCAGAAGTTATTATTGACACAGCGCCGAAAATAATTCTCCTTCCTTCCTAGCATTTCATAACAATATAATAAATCTTGTTCTCTTGCTACTGATAGTGAAATAACCAACTTGGTAGTTCCGTGAACAGTAGGCCTAGAGCTTACGCCCAAGAATAAAAGTGCTTTATACTATAAAAGTACTTGATGTACTCTATGATAGTAATCACCATCGCAATCATCAAACCTAACCCTTGATTCGATTTGTGTGGTCTATTAAATTTCATACCTGTTTTCCACTAAACGTCACACTTTATAAAATATAACATCACCAAGACTGCGTTTCTATTTTCCAAACTGCTGATTGTTCAGTTCAAATGTCAGATTTCACATGTTATACGAATGAATTTCTAGAACAATAAAAATTATATTATTTGTATAGCCATCATTTACTTAATAATCACTAATCTTGTAAGTAGGCTATATATAATTGAAATATTCAAAATGAAGGCTCAACCATATGAATAAGTGGGCCCACGGCCATCTTGAAATCTGATTCCAATTGCATATTGCATATAATTGCATTTTAAAATTCATATGTTTCCTATATTTGGCAAGAGTGCCAAATTTTGACAAATTTACACATACATAGCTGGGCATTTCTTAAAGGCAGATCCATGCAAAATTACATAGAATTTGATCCATGCGTTACAAATAGTCAGACAGATAGACAAATGAAAAACAATTGACTTGAAATAGAGATCTCTCGGTCAAATATAGAAGTTTCAAAAACTCAGAGTTTGAATACATTTAAAGCAATAATTTAGCATCCTAAAAAACTTTGGGAGTAATATGGAATATAATCTCGGCTACTAAGTTATACTATGTTTATAATACCCTATAATAATGATTTTCGCATTTATTAGCATACTTCAAAAGCAAAAATCATCTTCAATTTTATTGATTCCAGTTTATTTAAACCTCCCTAGCTAGTTCCTGTTAAACTTGAAAGGGAGACAGGAGACGGAGACACCGATTTCCGATTCGAAAAGCTGCAAGGGAGAGAATTATTACAAGCTTTCATGCTCCCCATATTGTATTGTAAAATGCCTACAGGCCACACTACAGTGTTATGCGCTTTATTAACTGGAACTCAATCCGTTTTCATGTTTTATTCCGCTATATTGAGGGATTTTTCCCTCTGTTAGCTTCGGGGCACTTTTGGATTATCAGCGGCAGATTTGAAGCCAGTTCTCTTTTGTGGTGTTCTCTCTGCTCTGATGCGCTTACGTTATTAGTATAGGTTAGGATCCATGCACTGTTGTGCACTGTGTGTGTAGGATGCATTGGATGGCAATAATTAATAACCATTGACGACTGGACGACTCGATTCATTTTTAGGAGTGAAGCTTTATTGCAAACAAACAAAATAGAACAGAGAGGATTGGTGTTGTTTTGATGGTGAGCTGAGGGTTGGGTGAGAGGAAAGGGGAAATACGTAGTCAGTGTTTCAGTATGTAGCAAATAATTGATTGGTGCAGACAGTGAGTGCAGGATGTTTTTGGGGTGGGCCAAGGGTGAAGGATGATGAGAAGGTAGGTAGTGGTACACAGCAAATGTAAGAGGAAGGGGCTTTGCAAATTGCAAACGGTTTATTTGTTGAGCAGAGGTCGCTGTTAAACATTATGCGCGTACAAACAGCGCGAGTAATCACAAACATCGCGGCAGTGGCCGCCCACCCGCCATCATGCACTGCTGGCTCCATGCAAACCAAATTATCCGTGCCGGTCCAGAGGACCACAGCCGGTCTGGTGGACCGCGCGCACTTCTGCAGACGATGCCTCCAGTAGCTGCAGCAGACCCTGTAGCAGCCGAGCATCTCTCTCAAAGCAGAGCCCTGTCAAAAACCCCTCTCTGCGGGAAATTCACCGCCGCATCCACCAGACTTGAACCCTTCCTTTGCTGCATTTCGACAACTGACCGGTAACACCTGTCTCTGTCTAGGTACTGTACGAGCCAGCGCTCACCAACCTCATGTAGAACATACAAAACACAACAAACATACTACCTTGAATAGCTTTACTCTGGCCTCTCTATGTACGATTTGGGCTCTAAACCCCATAAAACCCCAGCTTTCCATCTTGCTCTGTGCCCCATAAACCTCTTGCAGTTCTACTCTCCAACTTGTGTATTCATTACTCACGCTCAAATCGTGATCTTGTTCTCCTAATCTTGCAACTGCCTCCCCCTCATACAACTCTACCATTCACCAAACTATCCATCTTCCCTTTGTGTACAATCATTCCAGTATGCATTAGATAGTATGTAACAGTGTAGGTTACAATCTTACTAGTATGTTTTTGCTACGGGTATACTAGTGAGTTTCCACCCAACAAATCGCAAATGCTGATGTTGTACTCTGCAACATTATTTTAGAGGTGAATGAATACTCACTTGCCTAACCATCCCTCTTCCCATAATATCCGTTATCCGCGCCAACTAGACAGAAGTCGAGGCCTGACTAAATATTCATTAAACTAGATTGAATGGTACCTTAACGATTCATAACATGGCGTCAATATAGGCCTCGGCTCGGTCCTTTCGTCACCGTTGTTTGCGTCCACCAAACAGTTTAGCCGAAATTGTAATACTGCTTCACTACCATCATGCCATCGTCCACCTATATCTCATTATTGTTTCACCGCACTCAACTCTGTGTGTGCTGCCATAATGCTAGAGTTTCAGTGCTCGCCCATTTTCAAAAGCTGATTACAAAAACGGAAGGTGTCAAGAATTCAATTCAATTCAAATTTATTTCCACACCAAAAAACAACAGAATATAATATATGTGTAAGAATATGCACATCAAATAGCAAGAAATCTTCGAAATTCAGTTAGTAACTTAATAACTAGAATATGTGAGCACTTAACAATGACAAACATTCATCAAATGTGGCACAAGAGGTGGAAAAAACCACTGGCATAAGTGAAAACACTTGTTCGCCAGTAGGAGTAGCATTATAATACGGTAGTTCTCTGTCACAATCATCCATTTCAATTTAAAACTAAAACAAACAATGGAAATACAAAAGCTAATAAATTCACAAAAAAATATATATATAAATATGTGTAGGTTATGCAAAGAGGATAAACTACTGTATTACAAAAAATATTATCACACTGCCAATAAACGCCGCTAACAATGTTACAAAACACCCAAATCAAAGTAATGGTTCTCGATAATCCATCTCCTTACATTATTTGGAACGAGCTTAGTTGGTTGTTCCCTGATAAGCCTCACTGGAATGGAGTTTATGAGCTTTGGAGCCAAATAAATCAGCTGTTTACGAATAACTGTCAGGTTTGAAATATAACATTGGTATTTGTGTGCATTAAACCGAGTCCTATGGTTTTCATTATCGATTTCTATAAAGTTGTCTTTATATCTACTGAAATATTTGAAAACACTTAATACATACAGTTGTCGGATTGTCATGACTCTTATCTCTTTAAAAGCATTTATTGAGGGGTATAATGTGGGTTTGTTCAATATTGTTTTAATTATCATCTTTTGTACTCTAAACAAAGGAGACACATGCGAGTCAAAAGTACCTCCCCATACCACCAAACCATATTGTAGTAATGATTGCACCAATGCAAAGTACAGCATTCTTATAAAATATTACTTAATAGAAAACCAAGAATTTCCTGTTTATGCCTGCAATTTAAAACCTATTGCCTCCTCTACCCATACATCCTTATTCATTTATTACCCACGCCTGGTTATTAGGCTCATGCAGGCATCATCAGCAAGAGAAAAACTATTGGGTATAAGAAACATTAATCATTGAATATTTGAACACTGTTCTGCTGAATTCTCCATTGACTTAGAAATAGGTTATTGCAATTTTTTAATCTTGGAATAACTGAAATTGATTTGCATTGAATTGGAATTGAATTTTATTGAATTGTAATTGAATAGTTATTGAACAACTATAATTCCTATTGTCAACAGATTAGAGTGAAAAATTGATTCTAGACGTCATGCCATTAGGCAAATTAGGTAGATGAAAAAAAATTAATTGTTGCAAAACTCACTGCGGTGATAAACAAACTGACTGCTAGCGTCAGACATCTAGACTAGGCAACACGGCACGATTAGCGTTGCCAATTTGTACGTTGGGCTTGGTGATTCTCTACTATCAGCTGCTTGTATGGTCGCATATCTGGCAACACTGCAATTTCTTGCAGCCGCCTAATTTGAAGGCGTGAAGCATGATGCATGTGCTCCATACTCGATTCCCTAATTACTCTTGACTATTATACATTGTACTTTGGCTTATCCCGAAACCCTACCAATTCAAATCGAATAGTTCAACATATAATAAAGTTGACTCTACGTAAAGACTATAAGACTGAGATAATATTGATTTCTTACGACTTGTGAGATGGAAACTCAAAACATGAGCATAATTTTATTGTGGAAATTTTTTCTAATGGGATAAAAACATTTATTACTTCCGAGCTGCTAGTAGATAGCTAAAGTGCTACATGCTACATTATGTTTTGTAAGTTGTAATAAGTTACTTGATCAAAATAAATAAGTGAGTAGAGCAATCGTAGCTTAGCCACTTATGAGCCACTCTTCGCTGTGTGTGGTGCGTAGTCCGCTCTTTAGACCGAAATGTATCATTATTTTGTTTTTTCGAAGTATTTGATTTGCAGACTGAAGAGTCTGAAATAGCTGAAGTAGTATAGGGTCGGTAAAGAGTATACTATACTTAGGCACTAGGATGAAAGTTACAAATAACGATTCGTTTAACTATTTCATTCAAATCTAATCTAGTTTGCAATATAACTAATGTGCACGTATTCTAACACAAAAAAATTGTTACTCCTCAAGGCCACTTTGTGTTTGAAGTTTTAGGACTCTTTTTGAAACTTATGAAACTCATTTTCCATGTAAAACGTATACACCTGTAGAATTTGTTCCCTGTAGACACTGTAAACTTATAAAGTTATCCTTTTTGAAATTAACACGAAGATCAAAAGTTCTCCTACGAGTAAGACATTTTTAAGAGAAAGAGTAAGAGATTTGAGAGAGCCTAGGTAGTTCTCAGTTCAAATTTTAGGCTACTCGGATCAAATTCATTGTTTCTAATCACAATTATTCGAAATCCAGAGATTCGGTTTGCTACTGTAAATTATACATGTGATTCCGCGTTTGAGCTTGTGTCTATATTTCAGCAGCAAACCTGCAAACAAAATACAATCCTACCATTTTGTTGATCACATTAGACCAATTGGTGAGCGGCTTGGACGACTTATAGGTTAAACTCAAGTACTCAAGCTTGTAGCCCTTGTCAATAAGGTATAATTGTCAATAATTATTGAGAATTGGATAATTTCCAGTTCATAAACAATGGCAACCAACAGAGATTGCCAAATACTGTTGTCCAAACCTGATGGCCATGTAGGGCCTATCTCGTATTTCAACCTGAACTGATAAACAAGACAATCAAATCAAGCAATCAGCTGGATTATCTAATCACAGGGTAGATTATGCAGTGTCAGCAGATGTCTCAAACCGATTTATTCGTTCCTGTTCGGCCATTGTTGTCATTTGTAGTTTTCCCTGATGACTGGCTTTGTTCAGAATCTACAAAATCTGACCGCTATCCCTGTGCATTATTTTGACTGCATCACAAGGGAGCTTTAATCTCGCATGACAAAAGCATTCGAAATCAATTGTAACCTTCGTTCTGATTGCTTTATCGCTCTATAACTCTATATGCTTGAGCAGAATGTCAGGGATTATCAATATTTCGCTGGTTAATTCTGTGTTTAAACGATGTGTTAGGGTCATTTTATCAGGTTTCACTAGTAATAAGCTCGCCAAGTCATTAACAGGTGATTTTGCAATCGGCGTCATCACATTTTAGTTTGATCAGGGTGACTCGTATTTGTGCTATTGAACTGTTCAATATCATAAGCATAAACAGTATCGGCTGTACAGTGCTAAGGGAATAATTGTAATCCTTGCATCCGAAAAATGAAAGATGAATAAGATCGTGAAAACTGATGTATCAAATTAGTTTGTAGAAAGATCAGAAAACTGATGAATCACATCGTCTTTGAAGCATACTGAAAACCATTGAATTCAAATCAATTTCCCTACTTTTTATGAAATGCAGCGAATATTACATGCTGAAGAGTAAATAAAATGGGTGTAATGAGTCAGGCTCATTCAGGCATCATGAACAAAAAATCACATTGTCATTTAAAGCAGATAAGAAATGAATATTTAATAAGCTTTCATCAATTTTTGAACAAGCTCTGAAAGTGAACTCCACTAGAGTGTTTAATAACATTATCAAATCCCGAAATCGAGAGATATTTTTTTATTCTTACACAAAAACAACAAATTCAGCTTGTTATCGGCCCGGTTGATGGAAAGATAAATAGAACGGATAGTAAGAGTGTAGTGTCTGGCAAATAGGCATCGCGGCGCCATTGGCTGACAGCAGAAATCGCCAATAATTGACGATGGAATTGAAATAGATCAAATACGAATGCCACCAGTCAACGGCACAATGGTAGACTCGATGGTAGAGGAAAGGATTTCCGGTTTTGGTAATGTCGCGCCGTGCAGCTGAGTGATGCCACTCGAAATTGTAGGCTCGTTTCTGTTTGTGAACGATTTGAAACGCGTTGTCACCAAATTCGTAACGGAAAAATTCAGCTCGCGTCTGTGCTTTTTCCACTCGTTATACTCCGCTCGTCGAGCACATCGAACGAGCTACAAGAACGCCCGGCCGAGCAGATGAATCGTACTCGCCATTAAAAAAAAGATAAAAAACCGCCTGAAAACCTAAACAAAAAAAGCAGCAGAAGTAGGACTTGCAGCGTGCAAACAATCAGTGGTCAGTCGGAAATGGAAATCCGATGGATTGTTGATTTATTTGTCCTGCTTGTGTTTACGAATCGGATGAACATGGTAAAAACGTCGATCAGAGAGATATCAGAGAGAGTGAGTAAAAAAGAGAGAGAGGGAATGAGTGAGAGATCAGAGAGCGATCTCACTCATCCGATTGGTGGAACGAGGAACATCCCCTCCTCTCCGCACACTCTTCGCACTCCAACTCCATTACAAAAATAAAGCGAAAAACCGCCACCGACTGATCGAAAAAAACCTCTTCTCGTCAATTATTTTTTAATCACATAACCCACCACCCTATAACTTATTCAAGCCCGGAATCGCTTACTCGTTGAAATAAATTAGATTCTTTAGGATTTTTTGAAAGTGAGCTGCACTTTTGATGTTAGTGTTCATTCAGACTGTTTGAGCTGGGCTAAATTGACATGAGAAAATATTTTGTCTGTTCCGTTGAATGGAACAACATGTTTTGCTGTAGGAATACTATTGCTGTAAATAGTGTAAAAGGTGTTAATAATTATGAAGTAAGTACATATAATCATAAAGAACGAAGCTTAGGTACTTTCTTCACTTACTGCTTCCATGTTCAACTTAAATTTTAAAGATATCGTCTTCGTTTCCACTTCTTCAAATCTGGAGGTGCGTAAGATTTGAAATAGTCTATAAATAGAAATGCTTAGAATGTAGTTATCGTGGGTGCAATGAGACATGTCGTTCAGAGTAGGTTGGATAGTTCTGTTATTTTCAATTATTGGAACAATGTTTAGAATATTGAGTACTGCTGAATTAGACATAGAAATATTGAATAATGAATTATAAATATAAAGATGAGTCGATTGACAGAATATAATGATAATAATAAAATGTCTTTGCTTGTTCGATCCTTGTTTGCATGAATCTAGTGATTTTCTACTCTATGCTAATGCGGAGCATGGTTCACAATAGTGATTGAGATGTAAATCTTTTTTCTATTCTCTAATTTCACTACTAGTTAAAATTCTGTTGAAGACTGAATTACAGTAAAACATGGATTCTAAATAAAAACAATAAATTATTGATCAGTAGAGCAGGGTGGAATCGGCCTGAGCTAATTGACGGTACCAGTATTTTTAACGTTCCCAAATTCACTAATTACTTTCCTAATACAACGTTCATATGGATTGGAAGTGTGGGGTGACTGGGGCATAATCGGAGAGGGGGAGAGGAACACGAGACGGCCATGTTTGTTTTGAGAGCTTTTGCAATATTTAGCTCGCCAATCCTCCCGCTGCTCCCAATAAGGGGAGCCCATCATAACGAGGTACGTAGATAACAAGGCTAGCGTTGCTTGTTGGTTTGTTATGAGGGGGGTAAGAACTGTGACGATTGTAGCTGTGATGAGATGAGTTGTGGGGGGGGGGGAAGGAGAGTACAGAGGCCAGCTTGATTAAAATGGACTGATCTCATTAAGTTCGGTTCAGAGTTCAGACTATTAGAAAGTAAGGATTATTGTCGATCACGTCAAACGCTTCATGCAAAAAAGCTTTACAATTTATTAGGTTCACGCACCTACTATCAGACTTGTCAAATATTTTCTTAAAATGCTTTGATATCCTATTTTATCTTCACACCTAACTGATATATTTATCTATCTGATACCTACCTCTGTCAATGTGTCAAATTCTTTTCTTTTAACGAATGGTGTTGAATTTTGTTTCGTTATATCAAGGATAGTGCTATAATAAATCTTTATTGCCACAAAACAAAACATAACATTTCAAAGATATTGTTCAAGAAGTAAAGTGAAATTCTATTATAGCCGCTATTATAGTCTATTATATCAATTCTATTGATAGCCGCGAGCCGTAGCAGGTATCTGTTCAATCAGAGAGATAAGCTGCGTTCTCGTAGGTCCTGTTCGTAACGGTGACCGATTAGATTGACCAGCAAAAAATACACTGTTCTCTGCTGTAAAATCATTTCCCGGTGGTTCGGAACCCACCTAAAACTGTAGGTCCAACTCATCAATCACCATCATCCAACTCATTACCCACGCACAGGTCTCAGACCTATGTGGGCTTCATCCTCAAAAAAAAAAAAAATTCATCTATATAATAAATAGGCCTTAAATTTAGAATACAAACTTCACAAATACAAACTTATACAATACATTATTATTATATTAATATTTAATAATATTATTTAATATTATTAAAGTAATGGGCTCTCCCAGAAAAGCAAAGCTTGTATTTAATAAATACCAAGTAGGCTACTGTAATATCAATGAGTACAACAAGTAATCAACTATAATAAGAAATAATGAATTTTTAATTTATATTTAAATTATTTGTAGGCTATACTCAACCTATATGATAGCTACATCTAGAGCAAATATTGTAGCTATTAATACTATATTTAGGGGCGCACCCAGACTTATGGTTTGTGGGGGAGCTTACCAGGTAAAATTTTGAGGTAGAGGGGGGTAAAATATTATGATTTTGCAGACCTCTTTTTACAATATTGTTGCCCGATAAAGTTCCTTGTGAAGTAGTGGGGGGGGGGGGGTTTCATAATTGACCTTTTAAAGGGTAGTAGCAATGGGGAAACAATATGTGTCCATCTTGTGTCTTATTTATACAGAGTGTGTCAAGAATTCAAGATGATTCTGCCAGACTGCATAAGAATCCTACCATGAAGGTAAAAATATTTACATGAATTTAGGTCCATAAACGCCTTGTTTCAGAAATAAAGAGGGCGGAAGATTACAGCTATTCCCATCATTCATTCAGAGATATCTATGATACGGTAAGGCCTTCATGTAGGTAGTGTGAATTCAGTTGAATCAATGTAAAATTAGTTGAAACGTAAGATTTACTACCTTGAATTGCTATGATGCCCACATCATTCAGAGACTTTTATGTGGGTAATGAAGTGGACGAAAAAATTCAATCTGAACGCGAATCGAGATTACCTAATCTTTAATTAATGGGATATTTTACAAAAATTCACAAAATGATCATGAAACACGTTTTTTTATTGTAGGCCTTGTGGATTAATTAAATTAGTTGCCAATGAACCAAAAAAATGCAATTTTTCCTTCAAAGCTTGTGAATTCATTTTTTGAAATGAAATATGAATGAATGTACTAACAGTCAAGAACGCTCCCAACGTTTATAAAGTTGAGTTTTGTTGAATCAATGCACACTAATCTTTCACATGGTGTGCCAAAATTTTTATTTTTATTTTATTTTATTCTTATTTTTTTTATTTAAAAAGGAAAGAGACAACAATTCAAAAGAATATTAATTGAAATCAATTTAATTCATAATTATATCTGATTTGAGTAATTTTGTTCCGTCACGTTACATCACTGCTCAATCTTTTTCGAGCTGGGGCTATGATTTTGTCTGGCATAGGCTTGCTAAAAATTCTGCTTTTGATAGCTGCTTTATTCTTCTATAATTCTCATTTTATGGTTGAAATAAAAAATTATATTATGACTTGATAAACCATTTATTGATCCATAAATGGTTTATCAAGTCATTAACATATGTCATTAAATTATAACATTAATTTCTTCTCAGCATCAATAATTTCTGCTCAGCTTCAATAAGTCACCATGAATCATAACCTAGCCCTCTGCTATAACGTTATAATTTCATTCTATTATAATTTTATTATCTTTTGCTAATCTTCGAAATGTACCTTATTTTTAATTACCTATGATAATTAATATTGTCTTCAATATTCTGCTTTCCTTAGTTCTTCATTATTTTATTGTTCAGATATTGACAAATTTTACAGCCTACGAACATGTTTTAAGTCTCTTATACTTGTTTGCTCTTGCTAATCTGATCCATTCGATTAATTGACTTTGTATCCCTTTAGAGCTTTTATATTATTGTCTCTGTTCTTTTGTAAAGGTTTTTTTTTACATATTTAAAAAATATTGACTAAATATGGAAATGGAAACTTAAATAAACAACATCTGAAATGAACAACTTCGATCTCTGTAGATGTAATATAGACGAATTCACTTATGGATCATCTCTTGGGATAATATTCAGCTTTAACCATGAACCATGGTAAAAATTGGAAAAACTATTATCTTGCTGCGTCGGTAAGCTTCTACAAAATTTAATTCTCTTCGCAATATTTCGTCGCAATTTGTCTTCGCTAAGTTTTCATCATACAATTTCAACAAACTGTTCTACGATAAAGGGTACCCTTTTTATAAAAATTTAACTTTCTTATTTCGAGATTTCAAAAATTTAAATTTTTTATATTTACATACTTAAATCCATATTTTATAACTTATTTTGTTGATTATAATTAACTCGGTGGTTCAAACTATATTCTTGTCTTTTATCTTTCAACCTGGTTTCATCTTTTTCATGCACTCTGTACTTAAGTTATTTTATTAAATAACTTCAGTGGAGATACTTTTTCACCTACTCTAGGTTCTAGTTTGTTTCCAACTCTAAAGCTTATCACACTATTTGGTACCAAATATATACTAGGTGTGGTAACAATAACTAATTTCTAATTTTGCTATTCTTGTGTGTTTTGAACCAATCTAAATTCTGATTTCATGAACTATGGGTGCCTTATTCGCAATCAATAACAAGTTCATACCTTTTTATCTTAAAAACGCCATTTTTTCGCCTCTTTGCGTGTTTTCGTATTTGCGACTCAATAATCACGGTAGATAATGTTTTATGTGATTTTTCAGCTCATTTCACATCGAATTTATTCAATTCGCTACCAAAATGAGAGCTCTAAAAGTCTTAAGCTCTCTGAATGATTACTAATTTATTAATTCCTTATTGATAAAGAAACAAGTCTCTTCAGCTATCTTTATTTCTGTAATGAAGCGTTTCCGAAGGAATAAGCCTTTGCAATCTGGCAGATTCCTTACGAAATTTTTTCACAAAAACCTGTATATATTTTTTAGGAAAGTGATTGCCACGAGCCGCAGCAGGTATCTTTTGAGTCAGATAAGATGAGCTGAAAATTTCTGGGCCCTCTTTGTAAGGGTGACCGCTTGGATCGGTCACCAAAAAAGAGTACGTTCACTGCTATAAAATCAATTCCCGGTGATACAGAACCCACCTATAACTTTAGGTCCAACTCATCAATTACCATCATCCAACTCATCACCCACGCACAGGTCCAGGGGGTTCTAGAGACTAGATCCTGTATGAGATAACATGATTGTCAGATCGACATGAGTGAAACGAATTATTTTCATCATCTGAACCCAGCCGCCTAGAAGAATAAAAATTTAATTCTTCGAATCATACGTCTAAATAGTGTAACGATATTTTTATAAACTCTATCCTTTTTAAACAAGTGTGAAATGTACGGTCTGGAGTGCAGTCAATTCTCTTGAAAATTATCAAAATTTTGATAAGGATTTCAGGACCTGAGGGGAAGACTTAAGCCCCAGAGCCCCTTAAGCAGGGGTTATGAACATTATTCTACTTTATTCTACATTATTATACTTAAAAAGTGAGAAAACAAGAAATGCACCATCAGTGTTAAGCACATAGTCCCTTCAGTCAATTTGCTTGAAAATTATCAATTATTTTTTAAGGACCTCGGGTTCTTGGGGGGGCTTGAGCCCCCTAAGCCCCCCCTGGGTGCGCCACTGATATATTTATCAAATTTATCAATAATTCATTGTTATCATTAGTTAATTGAACAGGGGATTGGCGAGATAGTAATCAGTTGAACAGCGTTAGTTTGATCGAGTGATGTGTCAAAGTAGGGAACAAGCCACTTTTACACGCTGCAGTTCTTTCACTACAACAAGATGGTCGCCAATGGCAGTGATAAATATTATATTCTTATAAGTAAGAATTAATATATGCTTGCACAAGCAGGGCTTATCGAAAATTTTGTAAGAACTCATCAAGTAGGCTAGAAGTCTATTGGGCAGTTTGCTAGGCTTTCTGGTCGAAAAAAATAGATTGTAGTATTAGAACTGTTTCTAAAGTAGCTTAGTTGATAATCATGCAAATCAATGATAACTACAATATTAACAGTTTCATATATTTCACTTTGTAGACAATAAGAATTTTTGAACGTTCCACCTTGAAGTTTTTCCTTGTTCTCTCATAAAAAAAGGGGTCTGGTCTGGGGGTCTTCCCCCAAAACATTTTTAAAAAAAGGTTCAGTACTCAAAAACAATATTTTTGGAAGTTTTGAACCTTATTTGCATTAAAAATTTGGCACTAATCCAAAGTGCATTTTATCTAGTGCTGGATAGGTCCTTGTTGCGGGGTGGGGGGGGGGGAAATTCCCCTTTCCCTGGATCTGCCACATTTGGTTCCAATATCTATTTATTTAACTTTATTCGTTATTCGTTTATTCGGCACTGAACATGCTCAGGTGCGCCCTGAAATCTCTGACATCAAACCTGAGCCAGCCAGGTAACCCGATATTAGGTTAGGTTAGGTTAGGCTTGGTGTAGATTTTCATTCCGTGATCGGCTCTGAAGAACTTATCTTTGAGGTTATTATTTTCTTCAATGTTAGATTTGATTTGATATTTGTCAAGAATCAAGGATTACTTTTCTGCTGGTGCGAACACTTTGGTATGCCGGTCTCACAGACGTGTAAAGGGAGCAAGCCACTTTCAAACGTTGCAGTTCTTTGCGGTGACGGCGGGAGTGAAAAGAGAAAAGCGTCCGGCAAAAACGCCGTCAAACGTGTCGAAGAGAAATATGGCACCTGGCTGGGTTCTCACGGTACATTCTCTGCCGTGTTGACCGGCCCGCACCGGCCGAAAACCGCGTCAGAACTCTTCGGGTCCTTTTACATCGGATTCCACTCGTTTCTGTGCTTAAAACACGTGTATCCGTTTGATCACACCTCTCTCTCGGAATTTCTCTTTCGCTCACTCACTCTTTCTCTCTCTTTTACTCCTATCTTTCTCTCGTTTGCAGCAGCGACATTTTAATACGGGCCCGTGTCACATGTCCCTCAACAAACACGACCTCTCGCGGATTAATTGCTAATTAATTTAGTAATTAGCCTTTGACCGTGGAGCCTTCCTCTTTCTCTTTATCTGTCGTCCGTTGCCTGTGCTTGAGGTGTGGCTTCAACGAATGCAGTTCCTACCTGCCAACCCTTCCTGAGTTTTAACAAGCTTTTGCGAATAAGCTATTCGCTTTCAATTCTGGCGAAACCACAATGCTTTTGCCATCAAAGCAATAATGAACATCAAAGAGGTCAAATGATGTGGTGATGTAGAAGCTCTATAGATACTCAGTAACCAAAATCCGCCATTTTGTGTTCTAATTTGAGCTGAGTTCAAAATTATACTAGATTATAAAATGACTACAATCACCTTTGGTTTGGTTTGGTTTTCAATTATGAGATAATTCTTGAAAATCAATGCTTTTGATAGCTACTTGATCCAAATTCAATTCAATTCAATTTATTCTTCACTCAAAAAATACAATAAATGAATACACAGATATACTTAATTTTATCATAAAACATTGCTATATAACATTTTGTAATTAATTCAAGCAAACATCAATCAGCAAAGCAAGCTTGTCCGCTGATACAGTTTTCTATCAAATTGTTTTTAGTAGCCTATATTTCATAACAATAAAGAGGTATAACATATAGACACTAGACAGCGCAACCATAGTTGACTAAGCATTGAAATATATCAAAGACAAAGAAAAAGAAAATCAAAACAGTGTAATCAAATTTCTTAATCTAGGAATAAGACATTAAAATAGTTGACATACATCCATCTTAATATGAATCAAGCTAATCTACCAATTTTCAAATAAAAGTTATTTTCCACCCATCTAAAAGAAGCATTATTTTTGGGTCAAAAGCAAAAACACACTAGCCCTTATATTGGGCCTAGATAATAAAGATAAGAGCTTATGTTAAGTGAAAAGTTATCCATGAAGTGAATGAATTACCAACTCGGAGAGACTTCTTTAGACTTCAAACTTTTGACTCATAGACCCATATTTGTGAACCTACCTTGAGACTTTCTTGATTCAAGAATGATTCAAGCATATAGAGAAAGTGCTTTTCAAGTTTACCTTGAGATAAGAGAGCCTTAAAGTAGGTTCACAAATACAGGCCTATGACTGCTTGTTCAAGAGCCAAGAACTATATCTCATAAACAACATAATCGATAGTCTGCTCAGAAAATGTTCTTTAGTAATTACTTTCAACTTATTGGATTATACTCTATGTGACTCTCATGGGTGCTTGAACATTTGGTGCTTGATCAGCAGTAATGGTTTATTAGTGTCGATTGATTGACAAGTAGGGTGGCAATGGAGGTGATGCTTGAGTGACTTCATAGTACAGTCAGGCCTTATGCCTGCCTTATGCTAGCCAAAGGGTAGATGTTTTAATTGATTGCTTGTACTTTTCAACAGGTGATGATTGTGCAATCCAAATACCCTGACGATTTGCATGTCATTACCCCAACCTATTCTTGTACAGATGGCGTCCAAACCTCACTGACAGGGCAATATGGTTTGAATCTAATTGAGCCGAGTCAAGGCCATTTTGCTCTCAACGAATACACTGGCAAGAACCATGCTATGTTTTACAACAGATGTGCAGGTGTCAATTTTTTCCAAAAAATATAATTTAATGGCTTAATGGCTGCCAACGTCCTTCTTCTATATCAAATACAAATTATGATAATAATAATAATAATTTCTCTGAGCAAATTGCAATTGCCCAGAGGAGTTTAATGAAATAAAATAAAACAAAAGCATATAATAAATTGAGAATACAATTTTGTAGTTTCTATATTAAGCAATATTGTTAACTATGATCACCCCACTATATAAAATATGTATCGGGATGATAGACAAGCTCTGAAGCCACTGTTTACAACTCGCAGATTCGGACTAAATGGACAGCACACAGAGCCGGAATACACTACAATTGTTGCTTTCTATATAGGTTCCAAGATCAAATATAGCAATTGTTGTATATTTCGGCCCAGTCCACTGTACATTTAGTTCGAAACAGAGGCTTATGTGCCAATTTGCCAGAAAAAATACCCTGGATCGGGTAGTGTAATGAATTTCCCATGGTAGACTACAATTATTCTATGACTAAAGACTTAATTATGGACTTTTGCAGCTCTACCTTGACCAATAGTTAGATACACTATTTAGTTAGATTTGGTCCAATCTTTCGATATAAAGCAGTATACAGTAATACAGTAACTAGTTCTGATGAAACAGCTCTTAATACATTTGTTTACATATATATATCGTTTATTTGTATCACATTCTTATATAAAAATTATGAGCGGTCCCAGGCGGTCACGGGGTCATGACCCCCCCCCCCCAACTCCCGAGTTGGAACTGCTGCAGATTTCAGGTGACTCTGTGTTACAAATTTTATCAATATTAACAAAAATTTATATTCATTATTAGAGGCTGTAAGTTTCAACTGTGTATAGGAAATTTGTGAGTGGTATTTGTTTGTTGGAAGGAATAGAGTTGTATCTAGTATTTCAGAATGTCTGGTTAGCGCGGAAGTTTCAAGACCACCTTGTTCACTGTACTGGAAATTCTTGGCCTAGTGATTAGGTGTACCTTTTGATGGATGAAGCATATTAGACTATTTTATATGCACATCTAACCAAAATTGATGACTATCCATTGAATAAAACAACTTTCCTCGCTTTCCTACTGCTACGTTCCGTCACACGATAGGTGTCCTACATTTTTTGTTAGACCGGTCAATGTAGACCGTCCAGATCAATGGAAATCCCGAATGTAAGACCATTTAAATGCAAATGTGACAGAGTTTGAATTTGAGGCTATCTGCCTACAGAGAAGTCAGCCTACAGAACGAACCTGCATTATCAGTGATTGTCATTGATGTGCTCGATCTCTTTGTTGGGACTATGAAAAAATCAAGTCAGTACTTGTGACAAAAATTCTTGTGTAGTAAAATCTTACAAAAATCATATTTCTTCACTACACTAGAACTTTTGTCTTCCACTGGTTTTCCCATTTTAAAATTGATAAAATATAGTTCAAATTCAACAGAATTACGAAAAATTCGTTCTAGAGATGTATTTGTAGTATTTATTATATAGAGAGGTTAATACAAATACCCTTTCAAGGGTGAACGGCAAAAATAACACGACGTTATCTACTTTATTACTTCTTAGGCTACCTGGTGGTTCGGTTCGGAGGCCACCAAAAACTGTAAGCACAATATCCATAGCATCATTATCATCTTCTCATTAGGCTATACGTAGTCATTACCTCAATCTAGTCATTCAAGACTCGGACTGATTTGGGCATTATCAGCACGAAGAAAAGGAAATGAGAGGTAGTAGAAATGTCGAGGTACACCATAATAAGAATTCTCTACGTAAAGTATTTCATTATTTGAAAATTCATTACAAAGAAGTTTGACTACAGCCTACTCTACCAAGCTACGTGCGTTGATAACAATGATAGGTTAGGCTGAGTTAGCTTTCATGACAATTTAATCAGTTTGTTGTTGGCTGGCCGGCTAGGCGAGCGGGCGAGCGAGAACTATTACGGCGTAATGTTTATTAGCAGACGCGAGCATGTTGATGGAGACCAAAATTGTAGCCGAATGGTGGTGGGCAGTGACAGGGGTAGGGGCAGGGGCAGAGGCGTACCAAGTGCAGTGCATCAGTACAGCGACATGCATCGCTAATAGGTGCGACCTGAAATATTCATGCCATCAGCAGCCGTCGTCTATACGGCTTATTGCATAGCGGACGAACGAACGTTCGCCGGCAGCTTTAACGATTGTTTGTTCGCGCCATTTCTACTCCATTATTAATGCTGTTTACCCGAGCGACTGGATGCCCTCTACTCTGTCCGTAGCCACGGCCTTCTATCCTCCTTTCAGCTTTTTTATGAGCTTCCTTATAGTCGCCGCTTCGATCCTATCTGATAAGAGGCCTTTGGTCGATAATGTGCCATCCAGTCACTGAGTTTCACAGTTATAATTCAGAGTTTGTATGTACAGTTACTGGAGTGCCTAATAGAGAGGCCTATAGCAATAAAATGGGAAAGAGAGGAAGGATAGCGTAGTGCATTTTTTATTCGTGGAGTGCCCTTTTGAGCCTAAAATATGAAAGTAATCGATAAAATTAAAGGAGAAGATTATCTCAGATGAGATAACTTAGTAAAAATTAGAAGATTGTCAGTTTTGGCCTATAATGCTACAATACAGAAATGCAGTAAATATAATGAATGGAATGTATATAATAATATCCTTGATATAGTAATGATAATATGAGGAGTCTGGGTGCTTACTACGAAAAAAAAATGATAATCGATATAGTTTAAGATAATCTAAGACAAGCGATGCGTGTGTATTTACTGAACCTAAAATTCCAAGATGGTATATTTTTTAGACCTGCAATGCTTCAATTCAGAAAGACATCAGATAGAATGAGAATAGATGGGATTGATATAACTTTAAAGTAATATCCTTGGTACGGTGAAAGATAAGTCTTGATACTCATTGAACTTTAAGAATGTGGAGAGTGAAGAGATGTAAAGATGTGAATGTTCCAACGATAGACCCAACTAACTTATAATGGAAGGGTTTGCTTTTTTACAAGACTACATTAGATAATCGTAGTACCTACACTACCAATAAAAAATCTAAATTATTGCTTTAATTTTGCTACCCAGTTCATTGCTCATAAACCTCATTGTATCTGAAAATATTAAAAATGGCTAATCACATAAAAGCTACCATGAATTCAATATTTTATGAATTTTACTTGAAAGTTTAGGAGATAACTCAATTATTTTACAACTAATTCATTGAATTTTTCTCATAAAATTCAAATATTTCCCGCATAAAAAATATTACCAAAAGACAAAAAATGTATTGAGGGTTTTCCTTATATAAACGTAAATCAACAAGGGCTAAACGTAAATAAAAAAGACAATAGCTACTCTTACAACAGTTCAAAAAATTATTTACAGTGTAAATGCCTAGTTCAATTGATTGTAATTATTTTCCTGGATTTCTTGTTTCATGACAAACTGCGTTGTTAATATTAACTTTTTGATTGAATTCAACGAATTGCAGTCAAATTTTTATTAAGAATAAGTAGAATTTACGTACTCTGTAGGCCGAACGTTTTCGAATCTTATAGATCCATTTTCAGAGGCGTCCTCCTTGATCATCGATGTCAGTTTTTTGGTTAGAAGAATTGTGGTTTTTGATGAATGTGATCAAAAAGTTTTTTGTGATTTAAAATTTAGTTGTTCATTGAGGATGTTTTGTTTGATCACATTCTACAAAAACCACAATTCTTCTAACCAAAAAACTGACATCGATGATCAAGGAGGACGCCTCTGAAAATGGAGCTGATTCGAAAACGTTCGGCCTACAGAGTAAGTAAATTCTACTAATTCTTAATAAAAATTTGACTGCAAGTTGTTGAATTCACTTAAAAAGTAAATGTAATTATTTATTGCTTAAAGAGGATATTTAAATGTTATAAATCTTTATATAAAATAGGCGAACATGTTTTTTTGTGATGACAACTCCTCCGTGGTTTCTCGACCGATTCTGTTCGTTTACGTCTCATTTGAAAGATCTCATTGAGTAGATGTTTGATAAGGTCTTACATTTTGAAAAATGTCATCGTGGACATGAGGAATGAACGATCAAAGTTTCAATTTTTGCCATTGCTTTAACATAGGGATCGGTGAGCTGAACATTTTCACATTTCAACTTATGATATGATGATCAGCTGTTTTGAAACAAAAAGTTTATTTTTCATTGTTCATTCAGAGAGAGAGGGTGGGAGGATAGGATTATGAGGAAGAGAGAGAGGAAAGAGAGAGAAAAGAAGAAGAAGAAGGGGAAGAAGAAAGAGAAGGAAGAGGAGAAGATGATGAAGAAGACGAAGGAGAAGAAGAAAGAGGAGAAAAGGAAGAAGAACAAGGGGAAGAAGGAGAAGTCGGAGAGGAAGTAGAAGAAGAAGAAGAAGAAGAAGAAGAAGAAGAAGAAGAAGAAGAAGGAGAAGTCGGAGAAGTAGAAGAAGAAAAAGAAGAAGAAGAGGAAGAAAAAGAAGAGGAAGAAGAAAAAGGAGAAAAAGAAGAAGAAGAGGAAGAAAAGAAGAAGAAGAGGAAGAAAAGAAGAAGAAGAGGAAGAGGAAGAAAAGAAGAAGAAGAAAAAGAAAAGGAAGAAGCAGAAGAAAAAGAAAAAGAGGAAGAAGAAGTGGAAGAAGAAGAAAAAGAAGAAGAAAAAGAAGATGAAGAAAAAGAAGATTAAGAAGTAGAAAAAGAAGATGAAGAAGAAAAAGGGAAAAAAGAAGAAGAAAAAGAAGAAGTGGAAGAAGAAGAAGAAGAAGAAGAAGAAGAAAAAGAAGAAGAAGAAGAGGAAGAAAAAGAAGAGGAAGAAAAAGAAGAGGAAGAAAAAGAAGAAGAAATAGAGAACGAAAAAAAAGAAGAAAAAGAAGAAAAAGAAGATGAAGAAGAAAAAGAAGAAGAATAGGAAGATTGAGAAGAAGAAAAAAGACGAAGAAAAAAAGATGGAGAAGAAGAAAAAGAAGAAGTAGAAGAAAAAGAAATTGAGAAAATTAAGGAACTCATAGCATCATAGGTATCTTTGATACCCACTTAGAAATGGAGCAACTCATACTGTGCTTAAGCTTATCATCATAGGCAATGCTGTCGTTCAGTATGTAGACAATCTACATTTGGAATGTATTTTACAAAGTTTAATAAAGTCGCACATTCGTGCGACCCGGGATAATCTAGTTTGATAAAAACCTCTACTAGCTTTCCTCGTTTGTAACAGTGGCGTACCGAGGTTTCAAGCGCCCTGGAGCATAAGTGGCTATGACGCCCCCCGCCCCCCCCCCCCAAAAAAAAACACCAAACAAATCAGTCTCATACTCAACCACCCGATTAGGCTGCTCACAGCAGTGAAAACGATTTGCTAACTTGACTTATAAACTGAATTCAAGAACATTAATTTATTATAGTTCTATTACTAACAATTTTCCATTACCAATCATTTTTGTTGTATGCTGCTACTATTACCACTATGACTATACCATTTTAATTTTTCATTGAACAATATATTCAATTTGGATATTGTAAATTCCCTTCAAAATTAAATAATGCTCAACTCGAGAAGCTGCTATTTCAATTAACGAGCTAGATCTACTGTTAAGAGAACAACTAGTAATATTGTTCGGCTATTGTTTTAAAGAACTATAGTAATATTGTTCGGATATTGTTTTGAAGAATGTCTTCTGAACGTGTTACTGCAGCCGGCTGAGATGTGAACAAGTTGTCAAAGTTTTCTCGGTGAATAAAGGATAGTATGTAATATAATGGAAAACGGAATATTGTAACATTTACAGTACATTACAGTAATACATTTGTTGTAAGTAAAAGGCAATTTTCTCTCAAGAACGGTGCGCCCCTCAGAGCCTTGCGCCCTGGAGCCACTGCTCCACTCGCTCCATTATCGGTACGCCACTGGTTTGTAAAAGCCATTATTGAGTCTGTTCCTCCATTCCTCTTCATCTAACTTTTCATAATGGGTTGCTTGCAATGAGAATAACATTACAGATCAAATCGCATTAAATACAAGGACGTAGCCCTTGAACAAATACGAGTAAATTTCACAGATAATAAGAAAAACGTATGGCTATTCTTTTTCTAACATTTTTACTGTCTTTATTTATCAACGTTCTCACCCTTTCTCCGGCCTTATACGTGGTAAAAAAGAATTGAATAGAACCGGTGAGCTTTTATAATTATTGCATTTGGTGGTAGTCAGCCATTCAGTGAGTTTCCTATCCAACTCACCTGACATGATTATTGGCCGAAATCATAGAAGGGCTGACTCCATTGACTTGAAGCGCGTGCGCTATGGTGTGATAAGATGAGGAGCATTATGAAAAAGGGTGTTATTAATCGAATTAAAGTGACAGCGACCAGTTATGTGGGCGAGAGGCTCATCACATTTGGTTCTCATGAATGATCTAACACGTCAGAGTCATGACTTGCATTTCCTTGAATTTTACGCTACCTGGTATGGCAGACTACAATGTTCAATTCAATTTCTCATTAGATATTTTATTGAGAACTGATAATCACAATAAAATATGATTGTTATTACTAGGCATAACTTGCCTGTTCATATGGAACGTACGTTTTCTCTTCTACGTTTTTCCATTTTGAAATTGTAAATTAATGTAATTTAGGGAAGTGATAGCCGTGTGCCTTAGCAGGTATCTGTTCAATCAGAGATAAGCTACGAAACTCCTGGGCGCTCTTTGTAAAGGTGACCGATTGGATTGGCCAGAAAAATAGACTCTGTTCTCTGCTGTAAAATCACTTCCCGGTGGTTCGGAACCCACCGAAAACTGTAGGCCCAACTCATCAATCAACATCATCCAACTTATGTGGGCTTCATTCTCCGAAAAAAAAGAATTCATTCATTCAATTATTTTATTCTTTAACGGCAGTTCAATATTCTATTCAACTTATTCAAATTGATGACTGGTTGTCAGCGCTCAAACTCTACGTTTAGCTGTCAAAACAAATTAAATTTTAAAAACTGTTCATTTTTCTTGTATTCTGCATTACGCAAAATTGTTTGTTTCTGTTTTTATTGACAATATTATCGTTTCTCTCCCGCACTAAATTATTCACTAAAATATTTCCTCACTTTCAAAATGACCTGCAAATATAAATAGGAGTACAATATTTTGTATAACTCATTTGTCACATTATTATCATCATCAATTTCTGTTTGTAACCCTATCCAGTATAGTACTCGAATTGAGTTTATATGATGATTTTTACCAATGCATACATTTAGCAAACTTTATCTGCGGTCGAAGATTTCTCTTCATATAGGCTACAGCATATTTCCTAAATTCACAAGATAATTGTTTATTGGACAAAATAGGCGAAATAAATTCCTGTTCTGTTTCAACTAATGATTATCTGAGTCTATGTTTTTCATGTAAATGACTCTTTTTCAAATCTTTGACACTTGTGGGAAAAGTTGCTTTAAAATACATTACTTTGCCGTTACACATTCGAATCGATTAATGCAGCCGGGCGTTCGGTTGGCATGGTAACCGGTAAAATGACGATTAGCTTTAGCCAACTACAGTATAATGCCATAATCATCTACATGCTTCGATATCAATCGTTTTAGGCCAAATATTTGCTAGTGCTCTCCAGGCCGCTGTTTGCCGTATATGTGGACCGAGGCTCGCGAACCGAAACTGATGGTAACCGTTTCTTGCGTTGGTAAACAGCTATACCAAACCAAGGTAGACCTCACTGTTCTACCAACAACACTGGTTCACTGTTTATGGCTGTCCATGGCTTTATGGCATTATGGCCGCTTTTCTGGACCAAAACTCGGATATTGCACTCATTCAAGTGGGGGTCCCATTACCCATCACGCTCTGCGCTCAGCCGTGTTCATTAAGCGACCAACTTCATGTTGAAGTGGTAAATTGATTCCGTTCAAACACCAGCGCATCGATAAAAGTTCAAGCGCTCATGTTATAAACCTTCTACTCCTATCTGTTCCTGAATTTCTATTCATAGCTGCTGTAAACCAATCAGATTTAAGTCTTTTCCTGAAATTGTTTCTATTGTTGAAATTGAATCAGTTGAAAAATCAGTAGTCTAAGACTAGCTTATTTCGATGCTGATGTTGCTGTTATAAGCCTTCTGCTACTGCTCCTGATATTCTATTCATGGCTGCTGTAGGGTGAAGACCTATCTGATTCATGTTTTCCCTGGAATTGTTTCAACAATTGAAAAATCAGTAGTCCAAGCGGCTTATTTCGATGCTGTTATGAACTTTCTGCTACCTGCTCCTGATATTTCATTCATAGCTGCTATCAAATTATAGTTCCTATAAATCCCGCGTGCATAGTTTTTTTGCAGTTGGCCTATACTCTTGTTATCGGGTATCCAGTAGTAATTGATAATTATTGTTATTAATGGGTGTTTGTTTATATTTTTGTTGAAAATAGAATGGAAGGAAAAATTTTAATTCGGACATTGAAAGAATAAGTTTTTCCTGAAATTGCTTGAACTATAAAGAAATCAGTATATTTAGTTGTATGCGTTGAGCTTTTTCTTGCTATGAGCCCACTTGAGTATGAGATTTGTGCGTGGTTTTATTGAAGTGGATACAAAGATGCTATGAGTGGTGTTCTGGTGCTAAGATGATATTATAGTGTTGTGATGTTATGTTGTGACACTTTTTGCTTATACTAAAGTAATAGGGTCATAGGCATCATCATCATCAGTAGTGCATGTTTTGATGTGATAGATCCAGTCATTGCTGTCCCTCATTATTCCAGTCCTTCAACTATTTATCTTTTCAATTTTATTGTATTTTGATTATTATTAAAATATAAAAATCCCTAAAAAATCTGTTATTTCTAGGGGAAAGTATTTTCAAATTGAGTAACGGATTGTTTATTCTGAACTCTACACATTATGGAACCTAAAAATGCATCCATTATACCATTTTGGGAGAGGGGGAGAAGGACTTCCAATTTATGCATAAGGATGCATTTCGTTCTTATTAAGTAGGCTACATGCATTTCAAAGTTTCTTGACTTGATACGTCGATAGCATGTTCTTCTATAAACTAATTGTGAATAATAAACTATTCGGATTTATATACATTATTTTCTTCTCTAAGCTTCACTCAATTGAAGTATTAAGAATGTAGAATTTCTCAATGCAGTAGAGTCCCAGTTAATCAAGTTTAATGGGATTAGAATTACGAACTCCGATCAGAATTACTACCTAATTTGTTATTTATTAGAGTACGGTAGAATTCTGCTATATTCTACTTTATTACCGTTACCTACAATCTCTTCATTCTTTATCTCAACCACTATCACCTTTCACCTTCCATCAACCCGTATAACAGTCACAGTGCATAACAGAAGTATGCAACATTAATAATACAGATTCCTCAATAATACTGAACAACACTGAATCTATCATGACTTGCTATCTGATTTTAAGATCAATATTGGATGACTTCATAATGTCATAGTAATAGTGCCACGTCCAAACACAAAGGCTAAACTAAAGCCGTAGGTACTGTAGATTGATGAGCTGCTGTGACAAAAGTGAAGTCAAGAGGTCGACTTAACCCTTCCACACCGACAAGGTGGGTAAGAGAATGACTGGAGGGGGGTGGAGTGATGGTTAACAGCCCGAGGGCAGCCGGAAAGGGCCGAACAGGTCGCGCTATTTGGTAAATAAAGACCTAAACATATTTGCTAAGCGTTTTAAATAAAAGTTTTCACTCTCTTCGGCTGTTTGTGTAGCCTAATTTCAGACCGCGCGCGAGCGTCACGGAAGATCTCAGTGCAAACACATTGCAGAATGAATGATATGTACATTGCTGCTCTCTGCTCTGTCTCACTGCTCTCAACAGACAAGAGAAGCGCCACTGCACGCCACTCTCGCTAGTGGTGACACTCGTTCAGTGGCGGTTCCGTGCCGTGCACGATCCCACCCCCCCACCCACGAGTGGCTTTTTGCGAAAAAATACCCCCTCCAACCATCTGCTACTTACTGTTGACACTTTCCTTGCTTCATCACTCCGTTCTTTTCACTTATTCAGCAGGCTTCTGTCACCCCCTTCTTTGTCATCTTTCCCTGCACATACAGAGTACTACACATTTCACTTTATTCACCTCCTCAACCCTCACCTGTTTCCACAAAGAAAATCCCGCTATCCCCGTTAGCTAATAGCAAATATTAGTCTATCACAACGTTGTGCATCGTTTTAATTTGGTAGACGGCAATCATACCAGCCCCACAGCGCATACAATTAGAATGTGTTTATAAAAATTTCTTGTTTGGATTGGCATTACTCTCGGCTTTTTGAAAGGTGTCTATAACACTTTGCGTATGACGTGTTTTTCAAATGACCAAATGTTTTTCTTGTTAATTCAACATTGATCTTTGCTACTTGATAAAAATATTTCACTTGATAGCCTACTTCAGTATGATGAAGGGGAAACATCCATATATCCCTCCGGATTTTTAAACACCAATAAAGTTATTGGTTTCATTCACTGAGTGATAATATTTTTACGCTGTTCATTCATTTATTTGTAGAGTATTTCTAGACTATCTATCATGAAAGGCGAAGAGTTTTTATCAATGCGAGCTTTGAATTATTTAAGATGGGAATAATAATGAATGTTCATGTTGTTCACAACAAATTTTTTGAAATATAAATAACGGAGAAACTTGTTTTGAACCTTCTCCAAAGAATCAGAATATTCAGCATGATACGGATCCCAAACAATCGAAGCATATTCCAGTCTACTTCTCACTAAGGATTTGTAGAGATATATATTATTAACCTTATATAATAAATGGAAACTGAGCAATAATATGGATGATAAGCTGAGGTATGTAGCATTCAAAAAAGAGTATAAAAATACTATTGCTGAATCTAAAGTTAAAGTTAAAGTTAATTATATTAATAATTCAAAAAATAAATGTAAAACAGCTTGGAATATTATAAAATCAGAAACAGAAAACAGTAAGACCAAGCAAGAATTACCAGTATCAGTTAATACTCTCAATAAATATTTTACAAACGTATCTGGAATGGTGAATAATATCAATATGCCCTCCAAAGATCCAGTAGAGTTACTGAACAAGTATAACTTGCCAGTTGGTCTAGAACATAGTTTTAAATGGAAGAAGGTGGAGCCTAGTACTGTTTTAGATATTGTTAAGAAACTGAGTTCTTCTCATGCTGGTGATGTCTATGGACTTAAAATAATCATTTTCCAAACTAAACAAAACACTTCAACACTCCTAAAATCAATAAATAGTGGAAGACTACTGGCATAAGTAGAAACTTGTCCGCCAGTAGGAGCAGCAATCAGGAATGATTCTGAACCCGAAGATGTAGGCCTTATTCGTTCTAACAAAATAAAACTACCATGAACAATGTTTATAGAAAAATGTACGTGAATATTGATATTGTGGCTCGAGTGAAGGACAATGTTATCTACATTACATTGATATCAAAATAATATTTTTTGGTTATCCAGTTTTTTACATTTAATGGAATATATTTAGTTACTTGTTGATTGATGAGGTCGTTTGGGATGTTATTTATAATCTTTGGAGCAATATAAATGAGCTGTTTTCGAATTATTGTAAGGTTAGAAATGTAGCATTCGTATTTATGTGCATTGTATCTGGTTCTATGGGTTTCATTATTGATTTTTGTAAACTTATTTCTATATCTATTGAAGTATTTGAAGATTCTAAGTACATACAGTTGGCGGACGGTCATGACTTTCAGATCACTAAATGCATTTATTGAGGGATATAATATTGGTCTATTTAAAATTGTCTGTATTATCATTTTTTGAACGATAAATAGCGCTGACAGATGAGAGTAAAAAGTACCTCCCCAAACTACCAAGCCATACTGCAGTAACGATTGTACTATTGCGAAATATAACATTCTCATCATAGCTACATTCAGTACAGATCTTAATTTGAAAAATTTGTATGAAACAAATCTTAATCTATGGCACAAATAATCAATATGTTTCTTCCACTTGAAACCCTCCTCGATTATTACACCCAGATACTTCAAGTGACTGGTTTTCTCAATTTCAGGACAATTACATAAGACATGATCATATGCATTACAATTCATATGCAATTTAAGTTGGCAGTGTGTAACCTCTTGTCCAGTAATATTTCTGGAGAAAGCTATGTATTTAGAGTTTTTTTTTATATTTAGACTAAGGGAGTTTATGTCCAGCCATCTTTTCAATGTGGAGATGCCTTTAGAAGCGGCTCTATAAACGTCCCTCCATGTGTTGCCTCCATACAACAACACGGTATCATCTGCAAAAGAATAAACCTCACCACCATTCATATGCAATTTAAAATATCATTACCAGTATAGTTATACCACTCACATTTTTGATTAATTTAGTTCTTTCCGAGGCTACTTTTCCAAATTGTCTAAAGTTGAGTAAAATTAGTCCAGTGTACAAAAAAGGAGATAAGACGCAACCAGACAGCTACCCCCCAATTTCACTTGTTCCTATTATTGGTAAAATCATTGAGTCTGTGATGTTTGCCCAATTATATGAATACTTCAATTGTAATAATCTTCTATATTGTAACCAGTATGCTTATAGACCTGCTCATTGCACAATAATGGCTGTTGAGACTATTGTTAACAAGATTTTAGAAGCTTTTGAAGATAAGTTGGTTACTGGTGTTGGCTTGTTGGATTTGCGAAAGGCATTTGATTGCATATCACATAGTGTTTTAAGAACTAAATTACAGTTTTATGGCATTGTTGGAAGCGAACTTGAAGTAATTGAGTCATACTTAAGAAGAAAGCAAGTTGTAGTAGTGAATAATGTAAAGTCTGATGTTTTAGATGTAGTAGCAGGAGTTCCGCAAGGATCAATCCTTGGGCCATTTCTTTTTTTGATATATATGAATGACATTCATTGTAATATAATTCCATTAGGCCTACCTGTACTATACGCTGATGATACAACTTTAATGTGCATTCATAAAAATATGACAAGTGTGAAAACAATGCTATTAGAATGCATTCAAGCATCTAAAACATGGCTTGACGCAAATAATCTTGTTATCAATGATGATAAGACAGAACACATCTATTTTTCTTTGAATAGTGAATGTGAAAGACAGGCTGTGAAACTTCTTGGGCTGTACTTAGACAGTAAATTGACATGGAAGGAGCAAGTGAATATGTTATGTAGAAAACTGTCTAGGGTAATATATCTTATTAGAAAGCTTAAATACTGTGTAAGCTCGGAAGTGCTTTTGACAACCTATTTTGGTCTTTTCCATTCCCTGATAACATATGGAGTTATACTATGGGGTAATTGTAGCACTGCTAATAAGATACTTATTCTTCAAAAAAGAGTGGTTAGAATAATTGATGGCCTTCAACAAAGAGAATCTTGTAGAGAAAGTTTTGTAAAGTTTCAAATCATGACAGTGCCAACATTATATATCTACCATAATTTAATTCAAGTCAAAAGTAATTTAAACAATTTCAACAGCATTGGGCACTCCTATAACACAAGAAAAAAGTTGGATCTTCCTATTCCTCAAATAAGATTGTCAAAAACACATAAGAGCCATTTCTATCAGAGATTCTTGATATTTAATAAACTTCCACTATGGGTCTCTATGGGTGCGTAATCTGCCAGAAAAACATTTTAAATTAGTTGTCAGTAGATGGCTGAAGAATCAGCCTTTTTATAATCTCAATGAATACATGGACTTCAACCCAAATACAATTAAAAATGACTGAATTGTAAGCCACCTGTTTGTGAATCTTATGACTTTGTTTTTGATATGCTGATCTATGAGTAAGCTATGAGAAATTGTAATAATACATATTATAGGCCTATCATTAATTATTTATACAAATTTTGTATATTCATTGTTGATTTTATGTGATGACGAAGCCTATTGCAATTGTTTTGTTTAATAGCAAATAAATATTCTTATTCTTATAATAGAATCCAAGTCCCTGAAACCTTTACAAGTTCTAATAACAAAACCCAAGAGCCGATTAGATTCATTTAAAATATGCTCAATATGGGATGTAAATTTGAAGTCATTTTGAAAATAGACTCCTAGATCTTTACAGGACATTTTAACAGGAAGAGCTGAGTTATTAAGCATATAAGAAAAGTTGAAAGGGAAACGTTGTCTTGAATATATCATCATGCTTGATTTATTAACATTAACTTTTACGCCATTTGTAGAGCATCATTCAGTAATACTATCAAGATCTTTCTGCAATAAATGACAGTCATCTAAATCGCTAATATTTTTATATACCTTAACATCATTGGCAAATAGAAGGCACTTTGAGTTTTTATTACATCTGGCAAATCATTAACCATGACCAGAAATAAAAGCGGACCCAATGAAGTTCCCTGAGGAACACCAGATATGTTCATGTAGAGATCAGATTCTGAACCATCGTAGGAAACAAAATGCCTTCTATTCCTTAAATAAGTTGAGAAAAAATTTACTGTAGACTCTGATATATTATATGCTTGCAATTTGTAAATGAGAACATCATGGTTTACAAGATCAAAAGCCTTCCAAAAATCTATATAAATAACATCAACCCTCCCAGAAGACTCCAGACCCTGCACAACATCATTAGAGAATTCAATGAGATTTGTGGTAGTTGATTCACCTGGCAAAAATCCATGTTGCTGCAAATTAAAACAGTTCTTCAAGTGATTGTAAACACACTCGAAAATTACATTCTCAAAAACCTTTGAAAAAACATTAGACAAACATATTGGTTGAAAATTAGAAATGTCCTGTCTATTGCCAGATTTAAATATTGGTGAGACCCTAGAGAGCCTCCATTCCCCAGGAAAAACACCAACTTCAAGGGACAAGTTGAATAGGAAGCAAAAGGCTGTTAGACAAGAGATCAGAAAATCCCTTCACAAGAAAAGGTGGAATACCATCTGGACCACATGAAGCCCTAGGTTTAATGGATTTAATGGCTTTCTCAACATTTTCAAGGGAAACAACTCTCAAATTCAAAATATCCTGAGCATACATAGCTGGTGAACAACTCATAACCAATGACACGATCGAGTTCTCATGTACTGATGCAAAGTGATTGGCAAAACCATTCGCAATATCTACATTATTTTCAAAGATTGATGAATTAAGGAACATACTTCTCCTTTCTCTTGCCACAGCAGTACGCTTATTGTTCACATAAGACCAAAAATTTCGTATGTTGCCCTTTAGTGAGGATTGAACAGTCAATAAATACTTTGCATTAGCTTCACGAATTTTGGCTTTCAATGAACGTCTAATGCTTATAAATCTCAATGAACCCATAAGACCAATAGAAGGGGCGTATGCACTACCGTAGCATTACAGAGGTGAAGCCAAGTCCGCCATCCATGTAGTGGATAGAGAGACGAAATCGTATTTTCGAGAGCAGAAAATTTCAATGTGCGCTCTCCAAATAAACTGCAGTTTGACACACTTAGGATTAAGATATAACTTTCAAACTTGGCATGGGTATAGACAATTAGTTTCTGACAATAACAGTGGCATTATAAAAGTTAATAGTTACCTCTATAAATTTTAATTAGTTGTTTAAAGTTATAATTTTTGTCCGAGTTTCAAACATGACATAAAAAAGTGAGTCGGCTACCAAAATTTTCATCTTTTGGGTAGAGATGTGCTCAAAGCAAGAAAGTTGTACAGAAATAACGGAATTTTTTTTTCATGATTTTTATTTTAATCTACGACCTATACTTAGGATACAATGTTAGGTTGAAGTGCAACGTTGAAATGCGATCGGGATGGCGCACTGTTGTCAGCCGGCTTGTGCATCCAGAACCACAAAGCCAATTCTTCACTTATTTCTTGTATTTGATTCAATACTTCCTTGAAGGTTTATTATTGTAATGTAATAATATTATAGTTAGATTGTTTTTAGGAAATTATTGATTAAATTAGTCTAACCTTTAATTATTTTCATTATGAATGCAAATGAACAAGATCCAAATAGGAAAATGTTTATTAGAACAATTTTTTATTTCATTTTATTAATCATGTGTTGAGCATTGTATCTTGTACAATATAAACATGAGCCAATATTCTTAAAATATAAGCAGTCATCTCCATTAAAATACATAATACTTACAATATAACTCAGTTTTAATATGAGTTATTGTAGAAATAAATGTCACAACTTTTTTAATTTCTCTACTATGCTGTTACACAATGAAATTATAAAATAAAAATTCATCTTTAAAGTCTTGTAACTAAATTGAATCGTATAAATCAATGACTACAAAACGTTTAACGTTTACTTACTTTGTCTAATGGGGAAATAGCCTATTGTGAAGACCCTACTTTCGCTATCCAGAATGATATAATATCTACATGGGCGCCAACCAGACCAACTTTGAGTTGATAAAAAAAAGTATTCTACAAGCACTCGCAAAGACACTGAGTATTGTGCAATGTATTGAGCTATGTGTTAGAAAAAGAGACTATTCTATTTATAGAAATTATGAGTGAGAATGTCAAACAACATTAAGATTATTAATTATTATTGTTGTGACTAGACAGTGATAACAAAAGACAATAATTGTGATAGTGTTTTTGTGATGTCTTTTATGATCGCTGTGACTAGATTTGCAAAGTAAATACATTATCCAGTTCAATTCAGCTTTTTGTTTTCTCTTTCTCCTACTATACTGTTCTATTTCATGTTAAGTAAAAGGATGTGGCAGTCAAATGACAGATATTAATGATATAATGACAGATATAATATAGGAAGATATGTGAAAAAATGTCACTCCATTAGAAAATGAACTATTTTTCGAGTAATCCTTGTCAACAAAATTCATCACAGAATGCCTCTACTCACAATTGAAATTTCAGAATAGATCAACTGAGAAATGACATTTCTATAATTTATCCATCTCAAGAATGAGCAATTCATATTATGAAGAAGCAGGCTGGCAATGTAATGCGTGCCATACTGGTAATAGCAAAAACCGGCTTATCAAGCGCTCGCCACTTGGGGAGTCATCCCTGCGACGCCATATTTGTAGTGGACGAGCGCCTAACAAGTGGCTTCACCTCGGCGACAAGAAGCCCCTTCTATTGGTCTTATGTGTTCGCTGATAAATCTTCGATTATGGTCATCAGAATAACGCCGTTTTCTAGCTAGTTTGTTCTTGATTTTTATTTCTCTGATTATTTCACCAGTGAACCAGTATGGATATCCTGTCTTCTTTACTGAATTTTTCTTAGGCACATATTGATCTATAACATCAGAGAACAAAATATTGTAAAAATGATTTACAGCATCGTCCACATCTCTAATACAAGAGAGAGAAGACCAATCGATATTACTCAAACTGATATACAAGTTTAGAAAATCAGCTCTTTTATAGTTATAGATCAAGTTATTTGAAAAATAATTCTGATTATGATTCAGATTTAAATACGGCACGATTGTTGATAGCTCCAATGAAGGATCATGCGCATCCTCAAACACTAGTGGTGATGCATCGCGATTAACATTCATATCCATGTTGCTAAGAATAAGATCCAAAGTACGATCATTTACATTCTGAATGTTGTTTTTTAGACTCAAGTTGAACATAGTTGAAAAATGATTAAGCCTTCTTGCACGCAAGGAACCATTAATTAAGTCATAATCAGCTGAGTTAATTTCAGGAAGATTGAAATCTCCAACAATTATAATATTACCATCAATCAATCCATTAAGACCCTCAACAAGACCATAGAATCTCTCAAAAATACACATATTTGAAGCAGAAGGGATATATACAACAATAAAATATATAATACAATGACCAAAGTTTACCTCCACACCCATAAGTCGAAACCCTCGTTATGGGAAGACGCTACCAGCTCAGAGCTATGGCAATCTTTTACAGCTAGGAGAACTCCCCAGCCTCTGCTGCCATCATTTGGTAAGTCCCTACGATATATACATGTGTATCTATTATCAAAAAGCTCTTGGTTGGATATATGAGAGTATAACCGAGTCTCAGACAGAGCTATTATATCAAAATTTGAATTCAAAAGATTCTCCGAAAATTCATGCATCTTTGTCCTTAATCCATCTCAAGTTCTTAATTGAACCACCTTATAATTCTAAATTTTCCTGCAAAACAATTGTTATATTAGTCTATTCATGACATGTAATAATATTTTGTCTATTCCAAAAAATTGGCATTTGGGAATACTATTATATCTTATTCATATTTTTATGTTTGTATAGCATTAGATTATAATCTATAAACTCACTCCTATCAGAGATAATCTTCTTGCTATTGAAAAAAGGTTTTTTGAATCGGGCGACGACTGTACGTCAAGAGATGTCGCTTTGTAATCTCTTGCAGAAGCTCACATCAGAGTTTATTAATAAAAATAAATTTACAAATCTACAGAATGTTTTTCATCAAAATTCTCTTATATAACCCCCTCTGTAATAAATTAAAACTATGTGTTGAGGCTATGCCATGAGTATAATTAATATTATTCAAAGAATTACAAATATTATTTTGAGAGTAAGATAACAGAACAACATAAATAGACATAAAAAATACTCCTATTGATAGATATGGAAATTGACTGTTGATTATAAATAAAAAAATATCAATTACCTAAAAAATACTGAATAATAACTAGGCTACCTTTAATTATAAAAAATAGAATACTAACAAACAATAATATAATTACTAAAATAATGATCAAACAATTTGAGCTCCAATTGAATTTTCACATTTCGATACTTCTTCATCTATAATCAAATTCATTAATTTTCTTTCAGAACATTAAATAGTTTATCTGCTCCAATATATACAGGAACAATGTTATAGATTTTTTGCTACATAAATAAATGATCTTTGCCCAAAAGCCGTGTTCATTCTAGGACTAACTATATTTACATTTCTTGACCTAGCATGATGAATTTGATCTACTAATCTAATTCGCTTTGGTTTTCTTCAAGTAAGAGATCGCCGCATGAATTTAAAACTGAGGGCCGTAGGCTATTTATGAACGTAACTTGAAGCGTACTTATCTAAGTACAACTTGGAAAGACTGTTTTACATTGAGCAGGGTCACAACTTAACCTAAACTCGAATCGTAATTTTAGACACTAACAAACATAAATTACTATGTATGAAAAGATGAAGAAAATGTACCCTTTGTAAATCAGGGGTGCCCACAGGGGGGGGGGGGGGATATGACGCAGACTGCGTCATTGAAATTCTTGGGGGGGGGGTTCCAAAAACGTTTTGGGGGGGGGCGTAAAGTTGATTGAAACCGTGTTTAACGTGACAACATTCAAAAATATACTAAGAAGTCACCAGATAGAATGTCAATTAATGAAAATATATTTATAATTATTATTATACAATTGAATATGAATTAGCTAAAATAGTTATGTTTAGGATTTGTGCAGGAAGTTATTATTCAAACTTAGCAAGACGCTAAGCGAGTGCTCTGAAAGTGGTTTATATAACTTTACTCTCCTTAACAGTTACTAGTTAATCAGCAGAAATAGCAATAAGTCGATTTAAAATGATCAAAACCAGACTCAGATCAGCTATGAGAGACTCATGGTTGTCCAATCTAATGGTTCTAGCTGCAGAAAAAGATGTACTTGAGTCTATTTCTAACGAAGAAATAATTGAAAGGTTTTCTGTCTCCTCATCCCAAAGACAAAAACTTCTATGTGGGGTTTAGAGAGATAGATTTAACAATGAGATAGCTTAGAATGTCATAGCCTACAAATTTAAAATGTTCGACTTCAAACTGTTGATGTTTTTCATGTATTTTAAGATAACTATACTTACTAATAAGTAAGAACTGCTGTAGCAAAACTTACTAAATACTAAAAATTCAATAATTTTTCATAGCTATGTCTTTATTCTGTTTTTGAAAGACACTTCTTTGATTCTTTCGATTGTGTGTTGTAAATAACTATACATGAAATGTGTGCCTTTTATGAACTTCATCCATACATAATTCTTCCAAGATACTACACTAAGTAAATAACCTGTTGTTTAACTACTGTCCAATAAATGACTTAGTATTTTGAATTTTTGTGTTTTACAAATGAAGTTATTAACTCATTGTTTTCACTTCCTTTAAAGGAACAACTTTGTAGAATTATTTAACCTTAGTGTAATTGGTACACCGAACATAAACTTATGGGTATTTCATTTTTATTGAACATTGTGTATTTGTAATAATATTTTATTGTTTAAAAACCATTTAGGTTCAAATTCTTATTTAGCTATTTTGCAATTAAGTTTATTGAGCAGAAGTTCATATATTCATTTCATTGATATTTCTTTTTTACCTTTACAAAAAAATGTTACCTATGTAAAGAATCTCAAGAAATACACATACATTTAGTATATTATCACTGGTTTTGAATTTTTTCAATAGTTATAAAAATCTTCTTTTAGTTTTAGAAAGAATACGGGGGGCTTTTTTCGCATTTTTTTGGGGGGGCCTAATTGATGGGGGGGTTGGTGCTAAATTTAGGGGGGCACCATGAGGCTTAAAGTGCGTCATGAGGCTAGGGGGGGTGGGCACCCCTGTGTAAATTCACAATTAATGCTACGTAATTACGGTATCACCATACCAATATCCTTCATATTGACATTTTGTTTTCGAATTTGAAAAAATAATGGGAAATTGGCGAGTGCTATCTGACAACAGACCAAAGAAATTTGCTTTTACTCCATCTCAGATATTCCAAATTTTTAGCCCAGGTGAGTAGACAAAATTGATAGGTTAGTAATTGATTAAAAATGAAAATAGAAATTGTTTTAATGAGTCAAACATACAGTAATTTAAATTTCAATGATGCAAAAATTGAATATGATGATTCTATTTTATTCTGATGAACCTATGCTACACTAAAAATGAAGCCAAGACAATATGACAGAACATGATTTCTAAAGAACAGCTTCAAGATAGCCCTCTGCCAATTTCAGGCCAAGAAAAGATTTGAGGTACCGATTTCAAGAAATTCTTGACTTTTAAGTTGGGAAGATATTTAGCCTAAGTGAGGTACTTAAATACCAACGTTGAAGCAGTGGCGTAACGTACACCCCCGCAGACCCCGCGGCGCGGGGGGGCCCGGGCTATAAGGGGGCCCGGACTGAAAGTATAATTTTTCAAGAAATGGCCTGTGCCCAGACTGATTTATATATATATTTTTTTTAAATAAATAAAACTAAAACTGAAACACTGAAGAGATAAAGAAAGCATGAGTAGGCTAAATAATATCAGGTCATTGTTTATTGTTTACTTTATCAATTCGTAAATAGCTTAGTGGAGGAATTCAGAAGCAGGATGTTTTGACTTTAGGAAATTAAATGAAGAGATACCGAGGACAAAACACTCTTCAAACAAACTTATCTATAATGTTATAAATCATGAATAAGGCTGTCACCACTGTGCAAATATTGGAGAAAATGAATTATTTTCCCATTTAATTTGTTTATAAGCATACGAAGAAATGGGAAGTGGGGGGTTGTGTAAAAATCAGTCAACATTTTTCTTCATACAGTACAGTGTATTAAATTCAGTCTCTTTTAAATCGTCTAGTTAGATGCATGTACACGTGTCCGGTAAATTGGCCTAGAGCCCTAGAGTAAACCGTATCAAATGAGTTCGTGAGTGTCATCGTGATCGTAATATTTATTTTTTGGAGTGCCATTTTTTCATTTCTGTTCTATTTTTCAACATGTGTAATGTCATACTTTTATTTTTTAGTTATTCTATTTTTTATCGACTTGTACATTTTTAAACAATATTTAGAAGGATTATTTAAAACCTTGATATATCGGATCAATTACGTGGCTATTGAATAAGTATATAAAATAATAGTTTTGGTTCAATTGTGCCAGTTCTCCCAATGCAGTAGAATTTTTTTCTTGTACTGTAATAGTATCAAGTATAAGTAGTTTCCGTTTTCTCTCTTCCGCCAGGAAATTTCTTGAATTTTCTTTTCTTTTCCTGACTTAGTAATTTTACCGTAAAAGTGCCTTCTTATTAAAATTTAACCTGTGTCCGTGTGCGTGAACGAGGCGAATTCTGAGAGAGTACCACTTCTGGGAAAAGGAGTGGAGGTGCTAGCAAAGAGAATATGTGAATGTGGATCCTATGGAAGACCTCAATTTCAAGGTTTCTATGAAGTTAATTATTTATAATAAAATCAACTCTCAACCATTCCTATCTTTCAGGAGCCCGTAGGCTAGAGCCATAATCATTGGACTGCCCTCCCTTGAAACATTATTGAATTTTAAAATTTAATAGAGGAAGTACAAATGTGCAAGTTTTTCAGGGGGAAGGTGGTGAGAGTGAGAGAGGTGAGGATGAGGGAGGATATTTATATGATTTTGAGGAGAGGGGCCCGGAAAATCGGTTGCGGGGGGGCCCAATTGGAAAACGTTACGCCACTGCGTTGAAGCGTTGATTACATGGGCGATGTTACTAGCTGTCAAGAGTGTCAACCCACCTGTCCCTGTCATATTTATGTAGTGTTAATACAAGTGTAAATTAGTTCTTGGATTTCTTGTTCCATAACGATCTGCGTTGTTAATATTAACTTTTTATTATAAATTCAACGACTTTCAATCAATTTCAATTGTGAGTAAATAATTTTTCTAGCCTTGAAGATGAGTCTCCATGACTCGAAAACGTTTGACCAAAAAGTGAGTAGAAATATTATTTATTCACAATTAAAATTGACTGCAAGTCGTTGAATTTACAATAAAAAGTAAATGTAAATTAGTGTTGCTTAATGAATATTATTTGTGTTAAACTATTTATCACGAGCCAGGTTTTTGTTGGGGGAGCTGGGCTGGTTTTTAGTGTTACAGCTACTCGCTGGCTTGTCACTTCGTGAACTTGTAAGTGTAAGACTTATCGCCGCTAAGTGAGACTTAATCAAGTCTTTCGTTGCTAAGAAACGTTCATAAATACGGCCCTAAGTGTTGTCTAACACAATAAATATTTTAGTTTCTTTAAATATTTGATCATTGAAATTTATTATTTTAAGAATAGGTTTTTGAGTTATTAATAGAGGTTCAATATAAATGTACTGTAGTTTGTAGCTCCCCAAAAAATGATGCTGTACCTTCTAAAATGGATTCTACCAAAAATAATAAACTGTTTTTAAAGTAGCTGTCAACTGATAGTACCTGGTATTCTAATCCTTTTTTAACCGACTTCCAAAAACAACAAGGTTACTATATTCGACCTGTTTTTTTTTTTTTTTATGTTTGTACATCAATCATTTGAACAATATCGAACCGATTTCAATGTTTTTTTTTTTAAATGAAAGAGCGTCGCTCAGCGGTGATCCCATCCAAGTTTCGCAAGGATCGGCCCAATACTTAGCCCAATATTAAACAAAAAGGAGCATTCTTCGATGTCTTCATTTCAATCAAGTTTGAATAGGATAGTTCCACACATAACCGCCAATCGGATAACCGGTGTCGTTCACCAGGCAAATCATTGTATCATATGGAGCGCTTTACATCTAGACGGTTTTCGAAATCATATGATGCAATGCAATTATGCCGGGTAAACGACATCGGTTACCCAAAGCTGGTTTAGTGTGAAACAAGCCTGTAATGTCCCGTTTTGACCAATCACGTGAACTTAATTTGAATCGAGAATAAGAAGAATATAATATTTCTGTCCATATGTTCATATGAAAATTGTAAATAATTTAGTTGATGTTATTGAGTCATAGGAATAAGGTTATTTAGTTTCAATCATAAGTTGGAGAATTTGGAAAAACAGCTGATCTCAGAAGTATTTTTAGTTTCGCTGCTGTGATATATTAAGAATATTTATTCGCCATTATCGTTCATGTGCGTACAATAGGCTATTTTGAGGTTATGTTTAATGATCCTTTTGTACTAGCTCAAAGTTTATGTTTTTTATATTAAAAAAATATATATGACTAATATCACAAAAAAATATCGTACATAACTCAACCGGGAAGATGTTTACCATACTCGTATGATATACTGCACTAAACTTCATCTCCTGCGTTTACTTATCATATTCTCAGTAAGCACAATATTTTCCACACTTGTAACGTAATATAGGCCTACTATTTCAGTGTAGGTATATTCTGAAAGGGACCACATCAAAATGAATCAAAAGCCATTTCACTTTTAAGAAGCCTTTCGCTATTATAATTTTCCTAAATACAATATTCCACATTAAATAAAACGTTGTAGAATTTTCCTTAGTTTATCTTTTCTTATAAGTGGATTTTTAGTTACTTAACTTTCGATGTTATAAATTAATTATTGGCTTCCTAATTCGATAAATATTTCATAATGTAGGCTTTAAGAAATTTCTCATGTTTTCAAAGTTTGAAAATTCAACTAAAAAGCTTGAAATAAAACATATTTTAAAACAAAAAAAGAAACCGACTTCAGTGAAATGATTAAATACTCACGTACTAAAAAGTTTAAAATAAAGTATTTACTTTAAACTGAGAAAATTTTAAATTTCATACAAGTAATCTTTTGAAGTCGGCGCCAAATTTCCCATAAACTTCTAAAATATAACAGAATAATTACTCTGTGATGTTTTCCATGACGAAATAATTGAACAATCTCATATCAAAACTGACACTGTAATTCAGTAAAAGTGAGTGTAAATCACATTTAATTGAAATACAGTGTTAGTTTTGATATTAGATAGAATTTCTTATAATTACTGTATTTCAGTAAAAGTGAGTGTAAATCACATATTTAATTGAAATACAGTGTTAGTTTTGATATTAGATAGAATTTCTGATCAATCACTTCCTGGTGGTTCAGAACCCACCTAAAACTGTATAGGTCCAACTCATCAATCTCCATCATCCAATTCATTACCCACGCAAAGGTCTCAGACCTATGTGGGCTTCATCCTCCAAAAAAATACAGTGTTAGTTTTGATATTAGATAGAATTTCTTATCAACTTCATAAAATATTTGGCGCCGACTTCAAAAGATTACTTGTATGAAATTTAAAATTTTCTCAGTTTAAAGTAAATACTTTATTTTAAACTTTTTAGTACGTGAGTATTTAATCATTTCACTGAAGTCGGTTTCTTTCTTTGTTTTAAAATATGTTTTATTTCATTTTGAACTAGCTGGCCCGACGCGCGTTGCTGCGTTCTCATAAAAATACTCCTTGACTTTATTGTTCGCCACCTCCCGCTTAGGAAAGAAGTTAGTCCTAGGGCTCTTCCAGCTGATCATAGAGACTTTGTTGTTTTCTTAATCGCCACCTCTTGAAACATTACAAATTTAAACCTCCTACGACTATAAGGGTAGAAGCTAGGTTTTTGATTTTATTATTCGCCACCTCCCACTGAGACTACATTTCAAATTTCTAGCTGCATTGGTTAACAGATGTCATCAATCCGGCATAATTACATTATATCATCATACCCAGTCATATGTTTCCTACATACTGCAAGGCTCCGACTGTACGGTAGCCTACATGCAAGGTGCAAAGTCTTTTGCGGTTCAATGACAGCGTAAATAACGCCGCTAAGGGGCCTACCAAATGATTAAAAACTGTTGACTTCTATCAGATGTTCCTTTAAGCTGTTTGGCCGGGAAGTTCAGTAGGTTAGATCTATAAAATGGATTAATTAATAATAATTATTAGCTCCCCTATTAAAGTTTATGGTCAGAAACCATCCCCAATATTCACACAACATATTCCCAAAGTTTCATGCCGATCTGTCAAGTAGTTTTGAAGTCTATAGGGAACATACATACATACATACAGACAGACAGACATTCATTTTTATATATATTGTCACGGTGCAAATTCACCAACCCCATATCAATAATGATATTGTAACTAATCTGAGAAAATGAGGTATGAAATAGTAGCATTAATACTCACTCAGAATTATCTATCATATTATTTATTTTGCATAAAAACTTAGTTGCACAAATTAGACATTTGCCAAATTAGTTATAAAACTAATAAAACAGCATCCTACAATGGGCTGAAGTACAAAAAGTTGTTTACTTTATGCGAAAGGTTAGCTTGCCAATTGTCTTGATAAAACCGGCTTATCAAACAGCTGTTACCGGTTAATAATGTCATTTTCCTTTTCGCTAAAATATTCATATTGTAATTTATTTCTTGTATTTATGTTATTTAACCAACTTGGGAAATCTGCTTATACTTGTCCTGCTAATTATTAATTTCTTTAATTTCATTATTATTTCCTCCAATTTTCATTTATTTAATTTTCTTACATATGGTACACCGTACTTAAAATCGGGTGTAGGTTCCTCATTGGAGGAAAATAAATTTTGCACTGTGATTGGCGGATTTACCGCATGACGCAGCCCCTTCTCCAAGTACTGTACACAGAACTTGAAGAAGGAGAGACTTCACGAAAAATCTAGGCTGGCTAAGGGAGAGGTCCCGTTTTTAAACCTCCCCTACTCGATAATTTTATTTTAATGTAAATTCACTCTAGTCAAATTTTAATGTTATTTTAAAGTCTTAAATCCCGCCGTTTGATCGCAACCTAAAGATTTTCATTTCATTTGGTTAAACCTGTTAAAAATCAAATATATTCGCGATCGACCACGAGGATCAATCCAAGATGTCTGAGGGTGACGCCAACTTGTGACGAATCTAAGAAGAAATAATACTTCGACAAGTGCGCGTATTATTGGGCCCAAATATCTGGTATGTGCGAAATTTAATTAACATAAAGGTTTACGCAAATAACCGGCATATCTAGCTGTAAATTGCCATCAAACAACTCTCTTGAAACTGAGATATCCTTAGGCTAGAGACCTAAATGCACATATGAACAATTTATTTATTTCTCATTTATTAATTTCAATATATTGGTGATAGGATTTGAAAGCGAGAGTTGCGTCTCCGCATATGAATTACTATCTTTCATTTTTAAATTTAATAATTTCAATTTTACACTTATTAAAAATCCATATTAATTATAAAACCTTAGTTCTGATTTATAATCCTTGCTCGACCCTGGCTGCAGATTATAGTTATAGATTATTTCAGCGGACCATCAAGCGGTACAGCCGAGAGGAATATATTATCTCAGTAATATTCTGGTTTGTCCTTGTTGAAGGACGCGTGGTATTGGTTCTTTCAATTATTTATTGGAGGACGATTTGTATCAGGATTATTTTCTCATAGCTTTTCCACCTCGCTAGCGTGTAATTGCGAGGAGGGTGCAACAAGCAAGAATTGCATATTCCGCACCCAATCTCTGCTCGCGAGAGGGACTTAGCTGATTTAATCCTGATTCCAGATTTCTCTTTCTTTGTTGTATTATGGTTACGTGGGCGTAAATAACAGCTATTCTGTATATCACCCCGCAACTGTATTCCGCGAGGACGGATATTTTCTTATATGGGTTTGAGCTGGAGTGGTGTGTCCTAACAGATTCTTCGGGAATTTGCCCGACTGCAGCTTCCGGCCATCGAAGTTATTTCAAGAGCATATGAGGTACACGCCCCCCCAAATCGAACACCATAATATATAGATGATATGCTTATCCCACTTGAGAATTTAATGTGCGTTGGATTGAGGAGAAATCACATGGATGGCTTATACCTGTAGACTACATTGATGCAGCTTAACTGAAGTTCTTGATGGCTGTGAGTGATCTTTTACAGAAAACACTAGATATTTTGTCTTATTTGCATTTAATGCTAGACGGTTACACTTCAGCCATTTATTGATTTTAGTCGCCCATTTATTGATTTAGTCTGCTTCAGCTGTATTAAGACTTCATCCCAGGTATTTCCTTCAAAAAGTAGTGCTGTATCATCGGCAAAAGCTTCCCTGGAATTGGAATTGAGCACAGCTCATTACAAATATCAAGTGCAAAATAGGCCTGAGGACCGTTCCTTGAGGTATTCCAAATTTCATAATTCTTTCTGCACTTAGATGTTTTTAAATTTGACCTTTTGCTGCCGGGTAATGAGGTAAGATTTGAACCACTTCAATGACCATGGCTTCTAACTTCTTCAACAGCAAGCTGTAAGAAATGGTGTAGAAAGCCTTGGCCGAATCCAGGAAACTTGCAAGGCATTTCACAATATTATACAACTTGTTCATAACAAACTTTGATAATTCCAGAACTACATCTTTTGTACTCTTTCCCTAGCAAAAGCTAAACTGGTTTAAAGACAATAAAATATTTATTTTTTTCAAGTTATTTACCATATTTTCTACCAAGTTCTCTAATATTTTAGAAATATTACTTATTAATTCAATAGGTCTATAATTAGAAGCTATTAGTTTATCATCTCCTTTTTGCAATATAAAGTTATAGTTGTAAAGTTCTCAGCTCCCTCTTCTTATAAGATTATCCATGTAATCTATCACCGTAACGATCAAGAGTAACAGCTAGAGTTTAGTCTTTTTGACTGACTTCGTAAAACCACGCCCCAATTTCACATCTTACCTTTCATGGTCTGCCTTCACAATTCGCTCTATTGCCGTATGTCAGACACAAAGCTTTTGCTCCTTTCAAGTTGAAAAGTCACAACACTAATCCTCCAGGAAATCTTCCTGTAACATGGTCTTCACGTCCTCACTAGTCTATAACATAATATGTATCGAACAACCTGAGAACCTGAACTAATGGGATTTTATTATTGAAACGATCTGTCCCCATCAGGTAAAAAATCTGATAGATGTGCTTACGGTTCTTCATACCCTTTTGGCCACCGTACGAACGCATGTTTGAGAATTATGATACTGAGTAGGAATTTTTAAGTTTCTTTCATGTGAGTAGGTTACCTTAAAAATGTTTGCTCCTTATAACTTATAGGCTTCCTCTCAAAAATACTTAGTCTGTGTCGCTGTACTGCAATACTGTTTCGCCGCCGTGTATTGTAATCATGATTATGCGCATTGGCCGCGAAGAAGTTAAAATTATTTTTGACATAAGATAGCTTTGAAAATATAGGAACAAGGAACTTTCAAAATTGCTAGCTCCATAAAAACTCATAAAACCTCACGGCATGTGTGCTAATGTTTCAGACCTTCCAAATACCTAATGGTTGTTTTTTGTAAAACAAAAATTCTTTGCAAATTTTGCTTTGAAGTACTTCCCAATGGCTCAAGTCCATAACTTTAGTGTGATTATTATTATTACTTTGTTGTGTTAAACTGCTTAGGTGAGCAGAGCTCTTACAGCATGCAGCACGTCATGTTCTTGTCCTATTTTGTGTTTGCTGCCCAAGGGCGGATTAAAGGGGGGGGCGGAGGGGGCGACCGCCCCCCCCGAGGGCTTGCACATTTTAAAAAATTAAAAAGGGTAACACTTGTGACATGCACACGGTTAAATTTTAATTGTCCCGCCACAGACGGAATACCTCCAACTTGTCTTACCACTCCGCCTCCGCCGGCCGGGAATTAACAAATGTTGTAATACTTATTTTGCCTTATTTTCTATATTACCTTTACTTTATCTTTAACTGTTGACATAATTTTAATTCAATGACGAATTAACAAATGACAGAGAATGAAGGAAATCTTATATCAAGTGAAATTAGTTTGAATAAGATTAATCTTTTATAGAATAGGTAGGGGCATATAAATCTCTGTTTGTTTTTGACCTAATACATATTTATTGTAGTACTGGTATTATGAAACATGAAACAATGTTGAGATTAATTTAAATATATATATAGGTCTAAAAATCATCACGATCACGAATAAATTGCTTAGACTCTGTTCATTTCTCTGTAAATTTTGATAAAAATTAAGCTAGCAAAGCAATTTTTGTTCAAGACATATTGTATTGTATAAAAAAATTTGTATTCCTAATTCCACATGAATATACAGAAATAAACTACTCTAGCTAGGGGAAATTTGATTGTTCTTAAACACGAAAAAATTATATTTCTACTACATTTTAAGTGCTAGAATGGTGTAAAATGCGGTTAAAGGCTACTAAATTTCCAAAAATTTTATTCCATACCCCCCCCCCCCCCCCCCGACCAACGGGTATTTTCGGGGTATGTCGCCCCCTCCCATAAAAATTAATTAATCCGCCACTGTTGCTGCCTTGCTTCTACTGCTTTGCAATATCGCAGCATTCACCTACTGGGTTGAGAAATCCGTCTATAAGCTTTTGGGTTAAAGTTCTAGACACACTATTCATGTCTAAATTTTTTAATGATGTGGGGAGTTGATTAAACAATCGCATTCCAGTATAGTATGGTCCTCTTTTATACAAAGTTGTTCTGTGAACCGGATAGTACAGTAAGGAGGATATTACAGTAATAAGTACAGTACAGTGTGCATTTATGAGTGCGTGATACACACTTTTAGCTGTAGCCTTAGGCACACACTTGACAATAAACTAGATTAATTTCTTAAAACAAACAGAGCCTTATTTTCACTGCTATTTTTCCAGTATGAACCCCCAGTCAAGCTTAGAGTCAATTAATAAATCCAACACGTTGGCAGTTGTTTCATTTTCAATATCTGTTTCTCCCAGAGATTGGTTCAAATAAACGATTTTTATAATCGAAATTGATCAAATTCTTTTGTTCAGATTCACAGAAAAATCAAATTAAAATATTGTATTATTGGAAACAGCATTTGCTTCAACCTCTAATTCCTGGAGTTCGGACTTATGGAATAACAAACTACAACCATCTGCATATAGAGTGATATCCTTAGTCTCTGGTACATGGAACTGTCTATCCTATATCGTTTATATACAATATGAACAGCAAAGGCCCCAAAATAGAACATTGAGGACGCCTCTAGTCAAACTGTAACCTTGCAGAATCAACTATACCTTCATCTGTGAAGATGATTGTGTACTGAAACCTGTCAGCCACTCCTCTGACACCTAACTACAATAATTTATCAAGGTAGATCATTCACATTAACGCTATCAGAAGCCTTGGAGAGGTCTGCAAAAAGAGCAATCACAAATTTACCCGCATCAATCTCACTCACTATCGTTTCAAAAAGGTGAACCGCAGCGGTAATCGTCGATTGCAGCTGTTAGACATCACATCATGCGCTTTATAAAAACATTAGACTGCATTCTTTCCAACCTTGGTGAAGGAAAAGGTTGCCAACCTTTCCAATCCGTTGATATTGAATTTGGGAACTGGTTTCAATAAGCTTATCTCCTTCCACTCACTTCCGCTCTTAATACAGGTATTAGTGATGCAAACATGAGGAATACTGAGGGGATTCAGAACGAATTAAAATTCCACCCAGTATGCCAAGACGAGTTGTCAAATATCATTGATAGTTTAAATAATAAAAAAACTGTAGGAATGGATGGGGTATCCAGTAAAATTCTGAAAGAATGTAAAGATCAATTGTTAGACCCTTTGATTCATCTGATCAATCATTCATTAGAACAAGGTGTTTTTCCAGATAATTTAAAAGAGGGGAAGATCTTGCCAATCTTCAAAAGTGGCGATAGAGAAAAGGTAGAAAACTATAGGCCCATTAGTATTTTAAATGTAATAAGTAAAATTTTTGAAAGAGTAGTTCTAAATAGGTTACTTCTGCACCTTCAAGAAGCTAACTTTATCTGTGATGAACAGCATGGCTTCCAGAAAGGGAGATCAACAAAAACAGCCATAGTTTCTCTAGTTGAAAAACTAATAGATATATTAGATTCAGGTGATAAAGCTACTGCAATCTTCTTAGATCTGTCAAAGGCATTTGATTGTGTTAATCATAGAACTTTATTGGAAATACTGCAAAATGTAGGTGTAAATGGGGTTGAACTGAAATGGTTTGAATCATATCTTATTGGGAGAAAACAATGTGTAGAACTAACTACAGTAGTTGGTAATAGTATAGTAAAGAATAAATCTAATAAATTAGAGGTGCAAGCTGGAGTGCCTCAGGGGTCAATACTAGGTCCATTGCTTTTTTTGTTATATGTCAACCGTTTACCTAAAGAATTAATTAGTGGTAGAGCCCTCTTATTTGCTGATGATACATCACTCATTTTCAGCAATTCCATTCTAGATAATTTAGAAATAAGTGCCCATATAGGTGTGCAGTCCATTGTCCAATTTTTAAACCAGTTGAAATTAACTATAAATAGTAAAAAATGCCAATACCTTCAATTCAAAAACAAACATAATTTAAATGAAGATAGGGCTATAAACGTGTTTGTAAACGATAATCAATTAGACCAGGAAGAAAAAATTGCATTTCTAGGAGTTATGTTGGATAGACGATTGACCTGGACTCCATACATTGAGAAAATATGTAGTAAAATTTCATCTGGGGTATTTGTCCTGCGACAGCTCGCTAGATTGAATGACAAAAAGTTACTTTTTACAGCTTACCATGGGCTCTTACTGTCACATATTAGGTATGCTATCTTAGTATGGGGTAATTCATCAAAACAAAATCTTGATAGGGTGTTTAAGATCCAAAAGAAAGCGGTTAGGTGTATAGAAAGAGTAAATAGATTAGATTCATGTAGGCCGTTGTTCAAGAGACTTGGTCTCCTAACTGTACCCTGCTTATATGTGTATGAAGCTACTTTATATGTAAAAACGAATGATATTAACCAAAATCTTGATGTACATGATTATAATACAAGAAGCCGAGGAGATTATCACTTGGTGAGTCACAATAGTAGCCTATTCAAACAAAAACCTAGTTATATTGGTAGGAAATTCTACAACAAGCTACCGCAGTTTTTGAAGAGTCTTGAAAATATAGAAATATTTAAAAATCAATTGAAGAAATATTTAGTTGATAAAGCTTTTTATAGTGTACAAGAGTTCCTTTCACATCAAAATTAAGCCTCACCTCAACTAATTGAAGTAATTATGGTATCTAGTGTATAATATTGTTGATCTGACTTGTCTTATACTCCTTAACTGGAGTCTCCAAGACGTAATCTACAAAAAAAAAAAAAAAAAAAAAAAAAAAAAAAAAAAAAAAAAAAAAAAAAAAAAAAACAGGAATGAACATTGCAGTCTTGGCATTCTTCAATCTTTAGGATATGATGTTCTTGGTTGAACTTGGTAGCTTACTTATTCTTTAATAATATTGTTATAATACTGAGCATAAATGTTACTTTGATAGCGGAGTTTTAATTTTTTTCTACTGAACCAACCAACCTACCTTGGCAAATTAAGGTTGGTTTTTTCACATAGGAATCGTACTGAACTCATAAGTAAAAACACAAAATAGGCTGTGGTCGATAAGGCCAAGGCTTTAAAACAATTAACAGACACATATGATGAAGGGTTTCAAGTCAAAGAAGGTCCAGAATAAACGAAAATAGCGTCTATAATTTTAGAAAAGGTTAAATTGAAAATATCACAGATAAAAAAATTAACAGCCAATAGAATAATCTCTCGTCGTCTTCCTTACAAAAGTAAATAGAATTTTTAGATACTGATTTTGAAAACTTGAGTTAAAAAGATCACTGGCCAGGATATAAAATTCTCAACTTGAAACAAATGAAGATATGCCTAAGCATACTAAATGAAAATTATAAAGGTCTGTTGAGGACAGACCCGGATCTTGAAATCTTGACTCCATGGAAAAGTAATATAAAAAAGGAAGTATGTCACCTGGATAGCAGTTTTGGTTTCAAGTCCGGTCCATAATAGTTATTTTATATTTTCCAAATGCTTTCCTGAACCAAGGTGTTGAGGTTACATTAATACTATTGATGTCAATCTAAACCTGAACCAGGAAAACCTGTTGATACAAAAATACAAAAAGGATAAATTGGGAAATAACAATTTCACAATAATAATGACAGTAGTAACAAAATACATCGAATAATTGTAGTTAATAAACTTGAATTACTGTACCTGGATTTGACGACGAGAGATATTTTAAATAAAAGAAGACAGATTACTAACACATCATGTCTGTAAACAAATTCATAATCTTATTTAAAATTGATAATTATGGCATCAAGGTGTTAATTATAACAAATTATTTAGAAATCAAAGAAACGGCAAAACAATCCAAATCATATTTTAGGAGCCAGTGCCAAGCTGCAAAAAAAACAAGATGCAACAGGTTAGTTTATGCACAAAGCAAAACCTAGTGCAGTCTGGTAACATAACCAACAAAGGACGGTTACAGTTTAAATTGGAAGCTTGACTAGAAACGTTAAAAGGAGATTTAGTTAAAGTAAAATATTATGAAAAATACTTAAGTAGAAAATAAAATATTATAGCTAGAAATAATAAAATTAATGTTGAAATGGGTGAAACCGAAGGCTCACTGAATGAATTGGTGTGACCAACTGCACCACATTTAACTAAAACAATGTAGCAATGCTACACTACTCAATATTATCATCACAATCACAATGACAGGAATTTCCTTTGCTGGGTGGTGCCAAGTTTTACTTTACTTTTGTTTTAAATTGTGTGCGTAAGAAAATACTTGTATACAATTTCTTTGTTTGATCACAGCATACAGATGTATTTTTTTGTATTATATATCAATGCAATATATCTTGTTCTTATTGTGAATTTTTGTGGCAATAAATTGATTTGAGTATAGATGAGGAATTGAGGATGTATCATAAAATTTTTTATTTCCATTAAAAACTGATGCATTATGACGAGGATTGAAAAATGAATTTCAGGAACAAAAAATGAACCAACAAAGCTAAGCTGGTTTAGAGAAGGTATCAAACTAGATACATTTGTAAGTCATTTATATCAGCAATTTAGCACCGTAGGCAACAAGCTAGCGTGAAAAGATCTATTGTCCTGTAGGTACCTCCACCTCTCACTAAACGCAGGGGCGTAGGTGTGTGACTTTCGACAGAAGTGAGAACCTATAAATCGACGAGGATTGCCGATTTCGGTGTGAAGGGTGGCGCAGAAGATTTGGGCTCGTATGACAATGGGCGCGATCGGCAGGGGTCCATGTCACACACGGCAAAGGTGCTTAGCAGACGGAAGTGCAACAATATGTAACCTAGACTTGACAAACGACATCAATCCGCTTAGCAATGCGATCCCGGAAAAGAAGAGTGAGGTTATGTTGGACGCGGGAGGGCGTCCGACTATAATTATCAATGAAAACGATCCCGCGATGCGATTTTACACCTGGGAAAAACTTTGAGCTGACGACTGACTGCCAGCAGGCTTCCCCTTCCAAAATCTCATCCATCCATACAGCCTTGACGCCAATTATGCAATAATAGCCGCTTCATGTCGACGGAGCTCAGACTCACTCCCCCCGTCACACATCGATAATCTCGTAACAGACTGCTTTGGCTTTGGCTTGGCCTAACTGAACCGCACGTTAACATCCCTTCAAATTAGATAGGACACGTCGACTTAGCAGCAGCCCTCTTTTCTGGTGGGTGGGGATGTAAGTTTTAGTTTGAGGCGCGACCCTTTTTCATGCAGTCACGCAGCGGGGTGTAACACATCTAAGCCACCAGTTATGTTACATTCGACATTCAATAATATCGACGCTTTTCAATTGATGCTAGAAAAATTTCACTCTACCGTTTGTTCTGTTAAAAGGAGACGGGCGACATTGTGTAGCTGACTGGTACCTAGTACCAGCGAACACATAAGACCAATCTTATGTCTTATCTTGATCTTATGGGTTCGTTGCCTAGTACCTAGACTACAAATATTAATTTCCGAACGTGAATGAATTATACAGTATGTGGGGGAGATCTGAATAAAGATATTGTATTGCTGGTACCGTACTGTTGTTACAAATTTTTATTTCTGATCGTAAATGAATTCTAAATAAGGAAGAACTGCATATGGAGATTGTTTTGCTGGTATATAAGCTGAAAATGTCAATTTCTAATTGTGAACCAATAAGTCTAAACTAGCGAGTCCCACGGACTGGAGAACTAGCTCGCAAACAACTCAAGGTATCTGTTACAAGTCGACTGTTTTGCATTTGTCTAGCCGTCTGTCTGTAACGCGTGGACCAAACTCAAGGAAATTTAGCATGGATGTTCCTTCAAGGAATGCCCAGCGATGTATGTGTAAGGGGTTTCAAAATTTACTTCCATTTAAAGGATATTTGAAAGGAAAGAAAGGAAAGGCACTCCTGCCTTCTATAGAAAACATATAATTTTTTAAATGTGTTCGAAATTTGATGTTGGTGGTCAAAGTTTATTGTTAAGGGTTCTATCACTAAAATAATGCTGGCAATACTTGAAAGTAACACTCGAACTTTATTTACACAAATTAGTTACAACACGCACAAATCAGTTATGTAACACAAGAAAAACTAATAAGAAACAAACAGATCAATAACGTTCAGCTAATAATGAATTTACTATATCACTGTACAAAAACTAATCACTAACTGTCAAGGCCGATCAATAAGTCAATAAATAACTGAACACTCACGAATACAAAGGAATACGAACACAATACGAAGAACAATAATAGCACTGAGTATCTGCCACAAAATAGGATGTCTACTGTCGAAGAATTTACCACATAAACTTATCACGAGCACTTGTTATGCGTGACCACAGTGTCTATATTGTCACTATAAACCGTCACTCGTTACGATACGGACGTGTAGGAATTTTGAACAATAACTGAACTCCTGCTCACGAGGACATCTGCTTTTATAAGTTTCTTTTTGTAACATTCCAGGAAACTCGGAATCTCCATAGGCTTCTAGAAGTTTCTATTTACACAGATAATGTTGTCTCAAACGTTGTAGATGACTATTTGAGAGTAACGATGATGAAGGGAAGAGGAGGAGACAAAACAAAAAGTGCTTCTTACCAATGTAAACGGAAGTACAGAAATTCTTGATGGGCAGCGTAGAAATGTGTTCTTTTCTTTCTTGCGTTTCATAGCAGTATGAAAGTTGGCGTCGAACACATTACGCATTACGCATACGTAGTCTACTCTCAGATAAAAGGACAACGCCGCGAGCCTCGAGTGAAGTCAAAACTAAGAACTTGCTGCGTTAGTTCAATTAATTTATGTAGTTTTCGACCTGTCATCAGCACGCTTGAGCGTTTTACCCCATTCACATCATATTTAGTTTCTTCAAGTTATAAGGGTTGTGAATTAATAGTTCATGATATGAGTGTCTTTAAGACGTACATGAATGCATACTATTCTCTTAGCATGAGAAATGAGAAAAAATAGCCGTTAATATAAAACTGTTGAGAAGGATTGAACGCCATTGATATTAGCCTAGCCTAGCAGTTGTCAATTTAGTAGGCCACTTTTCGGAATCCCTTCTAAGCCCCTATCCACCACATCATGCTTGTTTCAATCCGTGGCTCTCGTTGCCAGTCTCAATCTCAACCACGTCGCCTGCGGTGACTGGTGAAAGGCAGAAGAGGGTGAACTGGCGAGGCGAGACTACGATGAGAGAAAAAGGACACGTTGAAAGAATAAGCGGTATTTATTAGCAATAAGCCGTGCAAGGGGATGTGATTTGACCCCTTGAGGGAAGGGGGATGGAGGTAGACGGCGTCCTGATGTCTGTTAAGGCGGAAATGAACGAAGGGCAATAAAGACGCTGTTTGTAGCCTGGAGGCCTTGGTACCGCAATCAGCGCGACGGGCCGGTCCAAGCAGGGAGCATTTGTCTCGCTCAATCGGAAAGTCGTCCAGACCAAACTGCAGTACGCTTCATACTACATTCTTTACTTTGTTCAAGTAGAGTGACAACTTGCTCAGAGTTGAGGGTACATAATCCTAGCTACGAAAATTTTATATTCAAATTGAAATAATTTAATTGCTACTATATGGTGTGCGTTTCACGTCTCAAGTTTGGCAAGATGCAGTGCCTTCACTTTAAATCTCGTACAAGCATTTAGAACTTCTCTTGAGACTCACAATGTGCTACCTTTCAAACGATTTCAAGGGGAGTGAAAGCCGCGAGCCGTGGCAGTCAGATAAGTCACGTCCACCTGGGCCCTCTCTGTGAGGGTGACCGATTGGTTCATCCAGCAAAAAAGACTGTTCTCTGCTGTATAATCACAGAACCCATTTGAACCCGTCTAACTCATCAATCATCATCATCATCTTCCAAGTCACTGGTCTCAGACATAAAATGTGGGCTCCACCCTCCGAAAAAAATCATATTGACAACTTATATATCTACTGGTAAAGCAGATAGTATTAATAACGGTTGATATTGAGTAGTTCACCTATTGAACAATAACGCTAGAATTTTGCTTGTGCTGGTTTCTGCACTACCATATCACAGAATACTACTAGCTATGATAGATACTAGGTGACCATATGAAATAATTTCAAGATAACGGAACAAAACGGATTATTTTATTTTTATTGTTTACTAGGTAATCATATGCCAAAAACAGGCTGATTCAGTTCACATTAGCCGATTTCTCTTCCTTCATATTTCTCCACAATGTATTTTACGTCTTTCTACTTTATGCATCATGAATAATATTTTTAAAAAATTCCCATTCCTGAAAAAATAATTCTATTTAGTAGAGAGCAATTTTTTGCTCGCTTACATGAAAAAAACGACGAGTTGAACCTAGCAAATAAAGAGAAAGAAGTCATCAATATTGTGATGAAAGTGTAACTAAAATAATCATTTAAAGGTTACAAAGATTAATTGTATCCCAATTAAAGATTACAATGATCATTAGAACTAGTTTTGAATTATTACCTTTTAAAGAGTTTATGAACTACTATAATTCAATACATGAGTCTCAAAAAGTACGATTGTACGGTATGAAGGCGCTTAAGTTTTCATTTTGACTCTTTTTTGTTGCAAAACCGTTTGAATGTCCCTATGGTATTGTATTACAATCGTTCAGCTTCAACTTCCATCTCTTTCAACCTGCGATATTTAATTTCATCGTGCATCTTGGGTGAGAGGCCGAGTGTTGTAGAAGAGAGGGATGAGACACGTGCAATGATGAATGGAAAGTGGAAAGGGGAAAGAGGATAGGAGAGAAGAAGAAAAAGGAAAAGGAGAGAGAAAAGAGGACAATGATGTTTGCATACACGATGACATACGCCGGTACGGATGACAAAGGGTGGAGGAAGAGGAAGTGGCGAAGAAGATGTAGAGAGAGATGATGGATGTTAGTGACGTAGGGATGAAAGAGGAAACGGCAGAGGGAGAGAGTTAAGCGACGTCCACCGCTGATTCCCGGGGGAATGGAGGGCAGACCGAGCGGGCCCCATGGAGAAGGTGAAGCTCTTTCAGGCAAAAACAAATAAAAAGTCCATTCGTAGAATTCAACTCGGGGGTTGTCTGTTTACAGTCTTGCTATTCCTATTCATTGTCGGATGGGCTTTTTAACAGCAAGGACCAAGGAGCAGACCGCAGCTACAGCGTCTGACGGACGACACACGCCGTGCATAGCCGTTCTTTCGTTCTTTCTGATTTATTGCCTCTGCTTCTAACATGTCGAATTTCATTCACATGTAAAGAGTTTTTGATTGAGTAGTTTCTGAAGCAGAATGGAAGTCCCCATGTCCTATGCGATTGCATGAATAGTGTGGAGTGTGATTGAACCAACCCAGATATTTTTTCGATGCACGGGGTAAACCAATCAATGAATAATAATAATTAAAAGAAAAAAAATGTAAATAATTTTTTAAATCAAACTAAAATGGAGAGCAGCTTCATTTAGAAATCTTTGGGTGGGAAAGAAAATATATTCTCCTTATCACCCCCTCAGTTCGCCCATAAATTCTCCATCAGAAGAGTCGTGCTTCAGTGCTAATGCAAAAGTCTATCATTATTTCGATTTAGATCTAGATTTCGTACGCGAGAACCTCAGCATGAAAGAGAAAATGTCCTTATAAAATTGCCAATAACCAACTGTATCCTACAATAGAAATTATAATGATGGAAGAATTGCAAATAACTTGTTGAGATATCCTTTTGTACATAATGAAATTTTTCATACAAATATTGGAAACATCAGATAATTTGAGTGAGAAACTTGAGAGCTTTGACTCGAGCCCATATTGAGTCAGTTACAATTGAAACATATCGTAGAAGTACTTATCAACCAAAATGTTTATTATCTAAGGCTGGATCATCAAATTTTTATTTATAGAAGGGCCGGGCGTTTTGTACATCAGCATTACTAATGAATAAGATCATCCGCAATTAGAATTACTATATTTTTATTATTACAAATAATATTTTCAAAGATGACTCCATAATGAATATTATGAACAGAAAATTCACCAGCATCACATGGATTTCTCTTGTGAAAGTTATTTCAGTTATCAATAGTGAAGAAAATTCAGAAACTCAACATGACGTTAGTTTCCCTAGTAAAAGTTCATCAAACAGAGCCTTATCAATTATTGTAAGCTCTTCCACTTTGTAGATGCGGAGCGTAAAGACTATGCTTTGGCCAGCTTAGTTTGTCTCTCCCCCTTGATGGACACTCTCATATAGTGAAGCAATTAGGCCCGTATTACACTTGGTCACCTGGCGACGTCACCGGTGACGTCACCGGTGATCTGACTAGTCGCTGGGCACTAGTTCTTATGGCGCTTATTACATTAGGGTCACCGGTGACGTCTCCAGCGTTTGGTGACCGACTGGTGACCCTTCCCCGTGACCAGACGAATCACCACTGGTGACCAAGAATTATCGCTGGGTATTGAATCAAATGACATGTATTACACACAGTCACCAATGTTGGGTCACCACTGTATTTATTTTTGTGTTCTGCAAGTTCAGTTTGTTTGAAGCTAGTGTAGTGAGCGGTCATGTCGGAAACATATGAAGAGATGCTGCTTCTTGCTCTTTTGTTGAGGAAAAGAAGGAGACGGGCAAGAAAAATGCACGTGCATCCGATATTATCATTTCAAGAAACAAAAGGATTGTTTTATACGATTTTTGACGAACTTTGTGCTGATGAAAACAAGTTTTTCAATTACATGAGAATGTCAAAATCCTCCTTTTTTGAACTGCTTTCTCTAATAAAAGTGGACATTACCGTAACAAATACGAGAATGAGGAAATGTGTTTCTCCAGAAGAAAAACTTGTAGTTACTTTAAGGTAAGTAAAAAAACGTGTTTTACTTCATCTGTATATTCAAAGCATGATTCTGATTTTAATAACTCACAGGTTTTGGATTACAGTAAAATTTATCACTATATTAGCTACTGAGTTCCTTTATGTTTTATTAATTTTATATATTATACTTGAGTTTGCAGCCATTGCAGTCATTATTTCTACTAAAGTAAATTAATAAATTAACTACCAGGACTATAAAATAATTGCAATAATCACTAACTGTAATAATAATGGAGATGTGTTACTGGCAAAGACAATTGACATTAGTAAACATTTTTCAAAACCAAATCTTACAAATTGTATTGAAAATAAAACAAAAAAAGAAACTGATTTCAATGAAATGATTCTCAAACAATATTTAATTTTTATTAAAATAATGTTTAACATTATTTAAACATTATTTTAGTACTCACATACTAAAAAGTTTAAAATAAAGTATTTTCTTTAAACTTAGAAAATTTCAAATTTCATACAAGTAATCTTTTGAAGTTGACACCAAATATTTTATAAAATTGATAAGAAATTCTATTTAATATCAAATATAACACTGTATTTCAATTCAATTGATTTACACTCACTTTTACTGAAATACAGTGTCAGTTTTTATATTAGATTGTTTAAGTATTTCTTTTATGTTATATTTTAGAAGTTTATGGAAATTTTGGCGCTGTTTTGGCTAATTTTGACACTGGAGTGGGGGAACTGGGTGTTGGCCTCAGTCCTGGTGACTTTACTGGTGACGTGGCTGGCTGCGCGTACAGTAACCGGTGACGTCACCGGCGACGTCACCGGTGACGTCGCCTGGTGACCAAGTCTAATAGGAGCCTTAGGGTAGTTGGAGTATTTATCCTGGGAGCATGCCATCCGTCACGCTGGTCTGTTGACTCTGTGAATCATATTATTATCAAGCGCTTGCACTCTGTCCAAAACCACCCCTCTACTTCATCCCCAAACTATCATCCCCTCTCTTCGCTCCTCCCCTCCCCCACAATTCAAAAAGGTCTGTCTCACCAGCAGACTGACTCATTACGCATACAATACATTCATTCTCTGACGGCGCTCCATGTTGGTGATGTTACTTCACCCCACCCCATAAACCCTATGATGTGTAATCGTCTGTTCGTTTGACAATAATTTAAATAGCTGGTTCACAGCAGTATCTGGAAAGATATTCCCGTGTACCCTGATACACAGATATATTTACCACATGAAAACGCAGCTGTTATGATTATTTATGGCAAATACATATCAGGGCAACGATGGGTGCCATTTCCAATGAAATTAGTATATCTATACTTAGTATATCTAAGATTATTTATCGATCTAAGATCTATTGATGTACTAATTAGAGAGGCCTGCTTCGAGAAAGTGCCCCAAAACGTGTTTTAATCTCTTTGCATACAATACAAGGATGCACTCTTCTGGAGGCTGAAAAATGATGCTGAATTTAGTACTAAGCACGGTAGATAGAAGAAGATAGAAGGATATTTTCTTCTACTTACCGTGGTACTAAGCATTCTGAATCAATATCACATCATATTTTTTCAACTCGCGCTTAGTTGGTGCATAATCATTGGTACTCAATTTATTGCGAACCTCAACGTTATTTCTCAACTTCCTATAATACTAATCACGTTAAATGTTTTATCCTCTTTTAAATCGAGGAAGGATGTTTTGGTGGAAAAAGACTGCGTGGTGAAATAAGGAAACATATTTCACTGAAATCCATCAGTTGTATTGTTATCAATGCTTACCTATTGTAATTTGTAAAGCAGTTGGCACTTCATTTACTGACTTTTTTCAAAGAATTGAATTCTCAATGAAGCCAGGTACCATGTTCACTGCGTTAATTACCCACCGAACCTTAGAATACCATAGACTGATTCAATAAACACTACAGAGAGCCAACTAACAGTTCTACATCAGGTGTTTTCCGAGATAAAGGAGAAATCTTGGAAGCATTCCAAGATCGTTACAACCGCCCTTCTTCGCGCTCCGGTATTAATCCGAATTAACAAGAGTATGTAGATTGTCTCTAGAACGAAGTGAGGAGAGACTTGTGGCAAAGTACGCTAAGTCGGAGGGTGTAAGGAATTAAGGAAAGGGGCAAAGTCTTCCAAGGAGTTAGAATGTCCGGAGCTGAGTAAACAGAAAACTTGCTAGCAGCTGGATCCTCGGGATAGGTGGTTGAAGAGTTTCCAGTTTTCATCCACTTGTGCTCTACGTGGCGTCTTCGCATTTACGATTTGGAACTGCCTGTAGAGTAGATCGCTGTTAATGCTCTTAACGAGTCGGCCTCTACTCTTCAATGTTTGTCCAGGCACCATGCCTTTCATGTTCACTCTCTCTTTTTCATACTCACTTTCTCCTCTTCCCTCTTCCTCACTAATGCTCGATACTTCCTAATTCATGAATCCAACTCGCCATGAACCGGCTGGCTGGCCTCGCTTGTTTGTGCCGTTTTGTCAACAGAATTGAATTACAATGAAGAGGCTATAAACTGCTAGCAGCTCTATACTACCACTACGCTCAATTCACGCGCGCGGTGCTCATATACGTATCCAACATAACGTAGCGATCGCTTTGTTTGCAGCACACATTTTCGGCAACCTAACCTACAAAATTCAAAGCTTGCTTTGCATAGCGCTCTTGTGTTGGGGCCGTATTTCGGCTGTACCTTTACAAATTTAGTATTGTGTAATGGCTGAGATAATTTCTGTGACCCGATATTTTGGTATTTTAGATAATAATCTTGATAGTGTTTTTAGGAAATTGACTGTAGGCCTATACACTAAGTACTGATATGACACACCAGGATACTCGTTATCCACTTTTGTATCCTTACTTTCTCAGAATTTAAAACTTTTCAAGATTGTCTCAACAGATGTTTAGCAGTATATGCTTCAAGATACGTCACAAATTTTTGTCACGCTATGTGCGTATATTATCGAGGAAAAAATAGATCAGGCACTGTCGGGGACGAATCCAGATTTTCCCCGGATATATTCTCAAATAAGAAAATATTTCGTAGGAGGATATCACCTAAAAAAATGTCCTCAACTTTATGAAATATACAAAAATAAAGCTTTTTTGTGGCAGTTTAAAATTTCGGTGGAGATACCGAGATTATCGCCCTTCCTGGATTCGCGCCTAGTCAGCATTAGCACAGTCAATAAAGGTGTAAAAACGCCTGATGTCGCAAGTAATTAGTGAAAAGCTGAAACTCTCTCATGTTAGACTACTACTATAGGAGTATTTTCCCAAAAGTTCCCGAAAATTACCCTCAGTGCCTTTTCCCCAATCCCTCAAAGTTCCAAAATGTAGGTGATAACTCCTTGACCCTGAGTATGCAACATCATTGGATTCAGTAAAATATGTCCTACAATTTTTTCCTGTAAAATAACGTAAAAGTCTTTTCAAAACTAACAAAAACTCTTGTTGAAAAAATTCTTATTTCTAAAGTCGGTTTACCGTAGAAATGAACCGGATCATTATTGCAGCCCACTATATGCCCAATATAATGGCAGAAGAAACAACCCTTTCCAATGATCCGACTAAGTTATCGAATTTCCAGTAATCACATACATTTTGGAACTTTCAGGTGGGTGGGGTAGAAGGCACCGAGGGTCATCTTCGGGGAGTTTTAGGAAAATGCATCTCTAGCAGTGGTCCAACACCTAAGAAAGTTTTAGCTTTTCACTAATTACTTGCAACATCAGGCATTTTTCGACCTTTATTAGGCTACATGGTACGAAATGTAGTGAAATGAAATGAATAATTTATTCATTTTTAATCAGCCTAGTGGCGGATTAAATACATTTTTCGGAGTGGAGGGGGGGGGGGGGGGTTCTTGATGAACGGAAAGTCCGGAGCCCGGGGGTTTGGGCACTGGGGCACTGGGTCTATGAAATACTTTCTCCGGGTAAATTTTGAAAAAAGAGTCGCCTAAAAATTACATTTTACACCATTCAACACTAATTATAGTTTTTTTTAAATTTAATATTCTCTGGTCAATACTAAACGATAAATGCAACTTGGTTGCTTCACATATTAAAAAATATCAACCTGAATAAATTACTATCGACTTCCTGTATCGAGCTGAACAAGGATAAAGTTGATCAATATTATATTTTATATCTTTTGACATAGACCTATAACTAAAAATGTCCAAATCGTTTCCATCAGTATTGATACTGAAATAAATACGTCCCAAACGTGGAATGAACAATGATAGGCCAATCTTACTAGAAAAACATGGATATTCGATGAGATGTTTTTTGTAATATGCAATGCATGTGTACAACACATTTTCATGGGAAATAACTTCCACTATAGGAATGCTACTTATTGCATTTATTTTGTTCGTTTAAAATCAGTCACAATTATTGTCATATAAGTGGTAATAAATAAATAAAAACCGTTTTAAAAATTATTGAACATATTCCACTGTTAAAAAATGTAGTTTCCATGTCCCATGGCGTTCTTCAAACTTGTCATCCCTTGCGTAATAATTACACCTTAATCATCGTTAATTATTCGTCTCTGAAGTCGGAAGGGTATTTTCCATATTCAAAAATGAAACTTTCGTGTATTGTTAAGGGATGTTTCAGCTAATAAGTGTGTTCTTTAATATAATTTTCTCATTATACTTTGATAATGATTATATTGACAGATGAGGAAAAAGCTTGTAAAACAGAGGATTGCCTGGGGCTCGCCCTCGAGCAAAATTTAATTTAAATCCTTCCGAATGCAATTTTAAGTTATTTTAACAATGAATGGCTCCATACAATTACAAGTCGCAATTCTTGGCTGGCTGGCTGGCTGCCTCATTGAGAAATCCAGAGATATTTCAAAGTGATGCACTAGGCCAGTGGCGTACCGATAATGGAGCGAGTGGAGCAGTCGCTCCAGGGCGCAAGGCTCTGAGGGGCGCACCGTTCTTGAGAGAAAATTACCTTTTACTTACAAAAAAATGTATTACTTTAATGAAGGCCAAAAGGGTGAAATGCAACACAATTTTAAAAAACCGTATGTAAACATCGCTGCGCATGACTAAAAGGAAAATTCATGTCAAATTAAAAATAAATCGGTTCATGCGTTCAGCCGTAAATGCGTTACAACCAGACAGAATGCAAAACGGTCGAGATAAAAGTAGCAAATAGTCAAAAGTAGCAAAGCCAAAACAATTTAAATTGGGTGGCAAAAGGTATAACAAATTCAAGTAATTGAATGAAGACTTTGAATTTATTCTGAAAAAATAAATCCACAAGAAGTTCAATGGTTTTTATATTAAGAACAGGACTGAAATACTTCACTTTTGAATCCTATTTCCAAAATATAAAAAAAAATTCATAAGGATGACTTGCAAAATGCGAAAAAATAACTGCAAATAAATTTATAGAAAAGTGAAAAAATCCAAAACTAGCTGTTTGGAATCTGGCCTGGCGAAAAATCATTCCTTGGAGATTCGCATCTCTAACAAATACGGCATAGTTAGAGGAAGAAAAAAAAGCCGCTGGTTCATTAAATGACCACTATATTGATATCAGCCCAATCGGGTGGGTTGAGTGTGTGACTTTCTTTTTTTTTGGGTGGGGGGGGGGGGGGGGGGCATCGTTAGACACTTCCGCTCCAGGGCGCTTAAAACCTCGGTACGCCACTGCACTAGGCAGAGCCCTCATCTATCCATGGGTACTTTTACTACTGAGCCTGGCTATTCTGCATATCTCTTGACTCCAGTTTACCACCTCTCGAATTTAAAGAAACTGTCAGAAAGTTGATTGATAGTGTTTGCCTTAGAATATACTTATAAAAATAACCCAATCTAATTCCGACGGAACCTTGTAGGTCATAAGCAAATTATAATAGTGTAGTGAAAAAGAAAATGGAGAGAAAGAAGAAACAGTGGTTCTCGGTGTTATCTGTTATGTAAATGTTTACTTCTAAGCAATTAATTACTCTTCTTTTGACACTTTTATGGTGTTTACTTGGTACTTTGTAGAATGTTCTAGTTGTTTGATTAGAAATAATTAATGGTATCTTATCGAATATTGTGGAAGGTGCGAGGGTCCTTGATTGTTTATTTTAGAATTCGGTAGAAGTTGATAGAAAAATCGAGAGATATCTCGATTATGGAAAATTATATAAATAGAGGGAGACTTTTGTAAAGGAGTTCAGTTGTTCAGTTGTTGTTCTACGTTGATAAGTGGCAGTAGTGACAGTGCAATCCCGTTGGCGCTATTACAAACCATCTAATGAACTTTCGTTGTCTGTAGTGATAATTCTTTTGACAGTTCTACTTTGAAATTCATTCAATCACATATTACCAAAATTAATTCAATTATGTGTTTCGATCCAGCCCCGAAGAACTCGCCAAACTTTTGGCCATTTATAGGCTCTCTGTTAACAGTTATTTGTAGTCAATATTTATGCATTTATGCATTATATTTTGTACTATTATATGCCTTACTGGCTTATTGGATCAGCTTCAGATCTAATACAATTTATTAGACACCCTTGCCTGAAACGAGGTAAGTTTTAGAGTTTTCGAGGAACACTTGAAAAAAAAGGAAGGAATAGGTGTGTTATTATTATTAACAATATTATTATTATTATTTGAAATTCATACAGTAACGTTCTTCATCTAGTTCCAAGTAGATGACAGCCCAGTTAAGTGCCGAGGTAATTCGATAATATCGAATATCAGTCTGTTTGATAGTTGATGCTTTACTTCTGCTGCTGGCAAACAATGGATTTAACGAATGTGTGCTCAGGTGTTGTATTGGCGTAGAGCGATGGGTCTCTGTCCCTGGCTATAGATTTATACTACTACGTATGGAGTCGTGCAGCTGTTGTGTTGTAGTCTTGTAGCCTACTCCACTCATTGGCATTGCCATTGCTCAACAAAACATCGAACAATGCTCTCCACCGATATTTCAAGAATATTCTCACCAAGGGCGATCTCAGGGGGGGGGGGGTCATGACTCCCCCAAAATCTGAGCCTGAATGGAAAATCAACTAGAATAAATAAATAATGTGCCTAATAGTTTAATAGTATTAAATTTTTATAATAATGAAGTGTGTTCAAAGCTCTAAAAACCTATGCTGAAATCAAATTTGATAGGAAATTACAAAATTCCTGAACAAAAAAAAGCCTTCACTAACAAGATAACTTAAGACTCGGAGTACCGTGTATTATTATTCCTAACTGACCGATCCTATAGCCGTTCAACTGCCAAGAGTTCAAAATCTCTCTGTTGAAGCCAGGAAGCTGAAGTCACATTTGTTCAGATAGGACTCATTTTTATCTGGGAAGTGAAGTCTACCTTCATAGTGACTTGAATTACTTTGCAATGCACATTTATGAAGTTGTAAGAATCTCTAGATCTTCTCACTCCAGTTTCAATGCAGTTTTCCAGCATAATTAGTTTATATCTGATTAGTTATCCATCTAATCACTCACAACAATTATTCAATTGTTTGATTGCTTGCTGGCAGCTCTCGATTTGTCCGGTCCTAGTTTGAAATCTTGAATATCATATCATTGAACAAACCGACATGCTCGCTTCGCTCACCTTAACCGCCTAACGGGGAGAGGAAACTTTATACAATATTTAAAAAGTTATCAATTTTTGCACTTTATATGGGGGCATTTCTAAAAATTTACTTGGAACTCATCTTTCTTAAATGAGCCTGAATACCAAACTTTCAGAGACTCCGCCACGTGTTTCTTGGGAAACGGTGCAAAAATGTGAGAAATGGTGCAAAAATTTCAAAATCTTCAATTTTGGACCCAAGCACAAAAACGCTGAAATTAAAAAAGATCACTATATAGTAATCAACTGGCCAGGAGAAAAGAAATGGAAAATTTCCATCCAGATTCACTACCCTGTGAAATGATTGACGAAAAACATTTTTCTCACGGCAATAGATGGCATTAAATAGCCTAATTATATTAGAAATTGATCACCAATTAAAAAAAAATTTGGTACACTGTAATTTTTTAAAATCTTTGGTAAATAGAAGAATGGTTAACATCAACTCAAAACTAGTCTCTGCCAACTTGAGTAACCAACTTGTATTCTATCTCCGGTAGAAAGAATCAACTTTATTTAAACAAATTAGTCTAATACAAATTAGTCACACACTAATTGCAAAAAAAAAAACTAATAAGAAAATAAACAGATTAATAAATGTCAAGCTAATACTGTTTTTCCTAACTGTGTAGTGTGGCCTGTGTACTGTGGCCGATCGATAATCAAATAAAGAAAAGTCCAATAAACTGTACAAAGAAGTAGAACGAAATGTCAAAAAGAACAGTACAACACTTGCAAAACACAGTCTGTTACATTATTCAATAATCCCAAATAATATCACTGGATATGCATAAGAACAATGTCTTTATACGGTCAATAAGCCGCACAGATAGTATACACTAGTCTTTGCACTAGCACTGGATTCGAGCACTGTCTATTCCTGGTGCACAGGATTTTTATTCCGTCACTCACAGGATAGGTTTATCCTTTATCGGAACCTGTCACTTAGTTATAGTACTGTATTCGAATTTGCTTCATTTCTCTTTTGTGAAATACATTCACATGATAATTTACATTCATAATATTATTTCAGAAAAATCATAATAATTTATCAAGTAACATTTTTTTTAGATTGAATTTCAGTGGTAGGTCTTGGAATGATGTCATAAATAGTAAAATATCAAAGTGGTGGGGGTAGGGATTGATGAACATTCCTGTCCACGCTTATGAGAGGAGGGGATAGGGAGGAGTGATATCTCACAAAAAAGTCAGAAAAAGTTAAAAATAGTATTAATAAATCAGTTAAAGCCAGGCTTTATGCTATTTTTATTGGAGTTCATTAACTGTAATTTCCAATTTTCCAAACTGTATTTTCCAATTTTGAGAAACTTACAATAAGATATTTAACTTCGAAAATAAGAGTTTTGAAATGCAATGTCAGAAAAATTAAGAAAAAATAAATTAAGTACTGATTCAAAAATAATTGTTAACTAGAAATTCCTTCCCTTTTCACTTCACTTTTAATACTCATCACTCCCCTCATGATCTATCCACTTATTGTAGCGGAGTACATTTTTCTTCTCACAATGCTATGCATTGTTAATACCATTGTTATAGAAACCTGAATAACATATAGTAGTTCCTATTATAAATAGTAGAAACCTGAACCTATTTATTTGGTCGAATTGGCCAAAATAGGGAATGAATGAAATACTTTTAATTATTCTAAAGTAGAAATTGAATAAGATGTAAAGTAATGGCCAATAAAGCATGCGGAAATTTAGTAGAAACCTGGAATAGCCGCAACATATCTCATTTATATCAAACAGCCTCAGAGAAAATAAAGGCATTTTGGACAAAGGATATGGTGGCGCTACAAGTGGCTGACTATGATATTTAGAACTGTACAAATATTAACCTCTTTCTTATCTTTCTCTTGTTCTTTATCTTTCTCTTGTCGTGTGCAGTTTCCTCTTTCCGGTGCAGAAATAGTAGTTTATGCAACGATTTTATTTTGACCCTTATTAAGGCACGAGTTAGGCCTCGCATTCGCTCGTGTTATAAATATCTCACGAGTGCCTTAATGGCCAAATAAAATCGTTGCATACACTATTTTATCTACGACCACTAGTATACATTTAATTAGAACAATTTCATTTTACCTGTGACTGTCAGAGATATCTAACCTCTCATCTCATATATGAAAAGTTATAGTAGATTGTTAGGTTAAAGTAGCTGGTGTAGCAGTTTGATGAAATCAGCTGATAGTTTCACAATATTGAATTACGATATTGATTCCATCAAAAATGCTTCTGATTGGTCCAGAACCCGTGTTATAATGTAGAACCTGTACTATAATGAGCTCTTTATGCAACGGGTCTCAAAAAGCATTTCGAAAAGACAGCTGTTTTGGCATCAATTGTGAAACTGTAATGTATACATTATGACATGGTCGTAGATAAAGATCTTTAAATCGTTTGTTCTTTGTTCTTCCATCTCTTCGACAAATTTATCGATCAAGAAGGCTGACTTTGGTGCTGCTTGGATATATAAATCTCAAACAGAGGTTGACTCTTCATGAACCACTGAGTGCCCAGAGTACAAAGTTCTGCTCTCAAGAAAATTTTATTCATCCATTTTAAATTTCATCCATTTTTATTGAATTTCTCAATTTATTCATTGTGTTGTGGGACTTATTAATGCATCTCATAAATGAGCGGGTAGATGTGATTATGATTCAACCACAAATGAAAATTAATCAGCTTAACGAATTTTATTGTACAATTCAAGTGATTGGATGACTTCCTTGCGCTTAAGCATAAGGGAAAAATTCTATAATCTTTTCCGTCTCGAACCCTGATAACCATAAAAGCTACACTATTATTTGATTCTACATCGTATCGGAACTAAATCAATTATTATAGTTTTCAACTATCTATTCTAAATGTTCAAAATCTAGCCCACACTGGGCTACATGTCATTTTAAGGCCATCATCCTATTCTGAAAACAGTATTTTCCCATATATTTCATCTCTTTTTAAAGTTGAAAAACGTCATAAATAAATTATAATAAATCCTTGGCATTTTAAAAATTAGCAGAGTGGGGATCTCAAATTATTATTTCATTTCTATATAAGGTGATTTAGAACCAACCTAAAACTGCAAGTCTCATGTGTTTTCTACAAAATGCTGGAACAGCAAGTTGGAAAAAATAGAAAATTTAGCATTTAAAAAATTTAAATATATCAAATTCCATGTTTTTCACTTTCGTAGTGGAAAAAAAACAAAGGGCTCAGGGCTTGAGATAAAATCACGCCCCAAACAGTTGGCAGTCCATGCCTCTACCACTACAACCGATTTCTAATCGCCGACTGTCTGCCCAGACCAATTTGGTCCGCAGACGGCCCTACATTCTAGACGAACCAGCCCAGACGGTTTGTTCTGAGCTTGTTGTGTCAGCTAGTGTGTAGGGCCTATAACCGAGTAACCATAACTTATGACAAAAGTAATAATTATGCTTATTCATTGTGTTTATGCTTCTATTATAAGCCAACTCGATGACTCAATTATTTTTCTAAAATGAGAAATAGTTATTTTTGTAACTACTGCACAAAGTAACTCTTTGTTGCACGAGAGAAATACATTACGCACGAGCTGAAGGCGCGTGCGGAATAGTTTCTCGAGTGCAGCAGCAATAGTAAATTACGCTACAAGGCCGCGGGAAGTAGGAGTTTAGCCTACAGTATGAGCATGAAGCCGAGTGCGGGATTTGATGCGAGTAGCCTTCCCGGGTAAGTTGCGTAGTTGCGTATTATACTTTTGCCACACTACCAGAAAGAAATATACAGGGTAAGTAAAACAACCCAGACATACGATCACAACACTATTTTAACAAAACATTTTAACAGAACTTTCAACTTTTTTTTGTAACTTTTTAAGCAATGTTTTTAAATCTTCGCAATGTTTATTGTAAAAGTGCAATGTGAATTGTTACTAATATTTATGGCTTTGTTTAATAGTTCGTTTTGTAACACAGACATGTTTGACAAAGTATTTTGTACTGTACGACCTGTCTCATTTACTCTTAGGAAGAAGGAAGAAGGTTTCAAGTTCTCCGCTAGTTCTGACATGTATACTAACACTACATCATCATTAACCTTACTAATATTACTATTATTGCGCCACTTGGAAAACAGAATATTCTAATACATACCTGTCTTTTGACTTATTAGGCAGTAGATTTGAACTTATTTCTTTTGATTTATCTATAATGTCTTGTATCTACATTTCTACATCGTGATGCATTATCTTCAAACGCTAATTCTTAAATGTTAACAATACATTACAAAATATCGGTCATTGATTGAGTTGATTCAAACTAACTAAATAATAGCATTGCTGGAAGGAAATGCATTGTCATGCCAGTTTCATGAGTGAGGCAAGATTCTGGATTGAGCTATACATTTCACCTAGTATTATGATCCTGTGGCGGGCCGGAGGCAGGGGCTCCAAGACTTGGTTTTTGACGTTTTTTTTTCTCTAACTCTTTTCTCTATAAAATTTAGATTTTCTAACTTTCCTTTTTTTCTTATTTCTTTTTTTTTTAATCTCCATTGTGGAGGACTTAGACGATAGATTAGAGGATCTTCTTTCTGTTCAGTGCGTGGAGTGTGATGACTCAAGTGAACTAAGAGGTATTTTTCCAAGCGAATCTTCAAATCTAAATCTGTTTCATATGAATATCAGATCGTATAACAAAAATATAGACGAAACATTAGCTCTACTAAGTTCTCTCCCAATAACTGCTGATGTTATTATATTCAGTGAAGCTTGGCTTAGGAGGGACGAGGTTATTATCTACCTCGACGGTTATAATACAATTTGTACATCGGTCTTTTCAAACAGGAGTGATGGCATTATTGCTTATGTTAGGAAGGAAATATTTGTCGATAGTCTTGAGGTTGCACTTGGTGGAGTTAACTGCTTGGAGCTGGTTCTGAAAATGAATAATAGGAAATTGAAGATTCTGGCAGTATACCGCAGCCCCGGCTCTAACTCTGACACATTTTTAAGTGAACTAAAAAAGTATTATGAGACCACCGAGAATGACACGACTTACATACTGACAGGAGATATTAACTACGACCTTCTCGATGTTACTGCTGGAACTCACATTGATAATTATTTGAACGTCATGACAGAATTTGGTTTTGTAAGTTGCATAGACAAGCCTACCCGAGTCACTACCACTACCGCTACATGCCTAGATCATGCCTTTGTGTTGCAATCTAACAGAACCCGTGTTCGTTCAGCAGTACTCAAGACGTCTATAACTGATCACTATGCAATAATAATTCAAATTCAGTTATCATCAGTAGTCCTTAAACCAGAAAGTATCTCTTATTTCTCTCCATATCCCAAAATCGATGCTAAAATTTTTGCTGATTCTATTGCAAAGGAGACCTGGTTGGACGTACTTTCAGAACGTGATACGAACATATGTGCAAATAAATTTATGGAAATTGTAAAGAAAATTCTAGAGGAATCCATAGCTGCGCCTCAGAGGATCTGTAGCAAATTTAAAAAAATAAAGCCTTGGATCACTCCAGCTCTTGTACGTTCTATACGAGAGAGAGACAGACTTGGCCAACTGACGAAAAAACAACCATTCAACGCAACACTAAAACAACATTTCAAACAATATAGGAACTATCTCTCAAGCCTTTTACATTATACTAAAAAACAATATTATAGGAACTTACTCACAGAGAACCACAATAACCCTAAAGGCCTGTGGAAGGTAATTAATGAACTTTCAGGGAAAAATAAAAACTTGAATGATTTTCCAATCAAAGAATTTGTACAGACCTCCAATATCAACAGGGATAGTATAAATCAAGTTGCTAGTGATTTCAACAATTACTATTCCAAAGTTGGATATAACTTGGCCACTGCATTAAATCCTAGTGGTGACAGGGTGGTTGCTGATGAGGATTTTTCTATTCCTGCTAACTTTGTTTTTCAAGAGGTGCATGAAGGTGAAGTGGAGTTGATGATACGTCAAATGAGGGGAGGCTCTTCACCTGGCTTTGATGGAGTTGCTTCTTTACTTGTAAAGAATAATTCAAAGTCCTTCATCAAACCACTTACCCATATTATCAATAACAGTCTAAGAGAGGGCATCTTTCCCAATATTTTCAAGATTGCAATTGTGGTCCCTATCTACAAAAGTGGTGACAAACATCTTCACTCCAATTACCGGCCTATTTCTCTTCTTTCTGTTTTTTCAAAGGTTTTGGAAAAGATTGTAAAGAGACAATTCTCTCTCTTCCTTGAAACCCACAAAGTAATCGTTTCTGAGCAATATGGGTTTCGAGAGGGAACTGGCGTTAGTGATGCTTTATTTGATGTTACCACATCAATATACAGCAGCATTTCAAGGGGTAATCGGGTTCTTGTTGCTTTCTTGGATCTCGCAAAGGCTTTTGATTCAGTTGATAGAGATATACTATTTAGAAAGTTGGAACATGTGGGTGTACGTGGCAGATCTCTCACCTGGTTTATTAGTTATCTGAGTGATCGAAAGCAAATGGTTAAAATATTAAATACAGAGAGTTCACTCACAGCAGTTGACTATGGTGTTGTACAGGGTAGTACCCTCGGACCACTCCTATTTTTAGTTTACATAAATAACCTAGTGAGGGTCGGAATAGAGGGAAGAATGACTCTTTTTGCAGATGATACAGCTATCCTGTTTGAAGGTAAAACCTGGAATAATGTCTTTCAGAAGTCGGAAGAGGGGTTGAATGTTGTAAAAAAATGGCTGGATCAAAATTCATTAACCCTGAATGTCAAAAAAACAAAATTAATGCCATTCTATTTTAGGAATGAAAATGATGAAAGTGATGTTCATAGGTTGTCCGTAAAAATACATGTTTGTGGGAGGGATAGATCACAAGCTTGTGTATGTGGGGTGCTAGACCAGGTTCAGGAATACAAATATCTAGGAATCCTGTTAGACAATAATCTGAGATGGGCAAAACATGCATCTGGCTTGAAGCAAAGACTCAGGAAATTTATATTCATATTTAGGAAGTTGTACACAATACTCAATTTCAATGAAATAAGGATGGCTTATCATGCTTATGTGCAATCCCTACTGCACAGTGGCATAATCGTTTGGGGTGGAGCATGCACAACCATTATAAAGTCTCTAACTACAACCCAAAAAGCTATCATTAAGGCGGCGACTGGTAGGCCTGTCCGCTATCCTTCTGACCAGCTGTTTAGGGAGTTCAATGTTTTGGATGTGAGGCAACTTTTTATTAAAACTTTACTCCTACATGCCTTCAAAAGAAAAGGAAACTTTATTATAAGATCGAACCACAACTATTACACTCGCAACTCACGCATTAATAACGTGAGGGTTCCTCTATCAACAACAACAGCGGGCATGCGTGATCCTATTTACATTACTCACTTATTGTGCTGTAATATGCCATCACAATTTTTTAATTTCGAAGACACCCATGCCTATACATATAAAAGATCATTGATCTCCTGGCTGATTCGGCGGGGTAGGGAGGGGACGGACAGCCTGATGCGGTCAGCTTATCGAGATTTCTGATTACTCTGTAAACAACCATATACTATGTACCCCTTTTTTCGACTATACCACTGCTCTTTATTCTTTTAATCAATGTCTCTATACTTGAGTGTAGGCAGCGTTTTTATTGAATTAGTTCTTGTCATGTGTGTTGAATGATTTGACTTATCATTCCTACTTATTTTTTTAAAATGTGCTATTTTAAATTGCTTAATGTATGTATTATTGTTAATTACTTTCTTCTCTTCCATTTACTCCCAACTTCCGTATTATTACTATCCATGATTGGATGGTGACTGTGTTGATGGTGGTAATTTAGGAACTAGAAGACTATTGTTATGAGGCAATTAAAATGTTGGATTATTTTATTTATTATTATATATATATATTTTTTTTTTGGTACCATATATATTTGACGTTTATACTGTACTATATAGTCGAACATCTTAAGAGAACCACATTGAATATTATCTTTTTTTTTTTTTTATTCAACTTTCTCATAATCTATTTTTTCTTTTCTCTCTTTCCACTTTCCTTCGGTTTTTTTTTTTATGACACATCATATACACGAATAATTACCGCTTGACGATCGATCGACTCAACTTTTTATTGGTAACTCTACCATAGGAATAAATTGACACATTTCTCAAACTCTCCACTCACTTCTACTTTACTGGTACTGCAATGCTTTGCTCTAAAAATGTGCGAATCTCTCTTTTTTTTCGACTTTCTGCATTGGCTCCGACCCCGTTGGCGTTTGCTCCACCTCGTTCAAACCTACTGGAACTGTATTTATACTCATTTTTTCTGACTAAGTTCATGTACGTGTGTGCGTGTAACATATAAATATGTATGCATGAAACTATGTCCATATTTTATTTATTTTTTTTGTACAATACGATCTGATATATTATATATATCAAAATAACTTCTTTTTCTATTTTTTAATTATTTTTTATGAGACGTTTGTTCAGCTGTGGACAGGAAGAGGATCCTTCTGTTCTACAGTAGTTTATTTCATTATCCTTTTCATTTTATAGTTAAGGAAACATACACTATTTCTTCTCATTTTTTTTTTCTTTTCTCCCTCGAATTCCTAGCAATTACAATCCAGACTCTTCCTCACACACAGGCTATCGGCCCATGTGAGGAATATTTCTTTCTCTTTCTTAATTTTATGTGTGTATTTTTGTAAAATATAAAGGAGTTAGTAGTGGTTTCAAACTGCTTGAAAGTACATGGAAAGAAGAGCATGGTAAATTTACCGGACTTAAGCTGATTTTGGCTGAGCCCAGTTTGTAAACAACGACTTTCTGTTCTGCAAAGAGACCAGAAACCAGGCGAAAAGATATTTTCAGCACGAGTTACACATTGCATTTTTCCTACACCTGGAGTGCGACAAAGTCAAATTAGTGTGGCAGTCAGCTGTTGTGCGGCAAAGTAAAAGAATGCAGGAATCAGCTGTTTTGCGTACTATAATGAGTGCATAAATATCCGCTTTGTTAGATAACTGTAGGAAAAATGTAGTGTGTAATTCGTCCTGCACTGAAGAAACTATTTCACACTCGCAGATCGCAGATCGTGCATAATGCATTTCTCAAGTTCAACTGCACTCTACACTCAACTCTGCTAATACTACTTTGTAGAGCAAAGAGCTACTTTGCGCTCTAGCTACACAAATAAGTAGGCCTATTGCTCCTCAAAGGGGTAAACTATTTCTCGATTTATTCATTTGACAAAAAATAATAATTTATTATGAATAGTCTATTTTAATTGCTTTTTGATCAATAAACCAAGTTTGGTTTTCTATTATTAATTTTTGTGTTCTATTCATAGAAAATTATACCGCCTATTCAACAGAGAATAATCTGCTACAAAATGATGGAGTATTGGTATATGTAAAGTCCGAAATATATGCTGAGATAGAAGAGCCACAAATGCAACAAGCCAACTGTTTGAACCTACACCTTGAAATTGGTGGGAACATATTTGTCATTACTGCCATATACAGATCACCTTCGTATGCGGACTTGACAGAATTTCTGAACAACTTGAGAAATATATTTGAAGAAACCAACTCAGACAAGCATTCTCATGTGGTTGTAGGTGATTTGAACATAAACATCTTGGAACCAAACAAACATAGACAGCTAGATGAATATGAGAACTTACTGAGCGAGTATGGATTTGTTCACTGTATAAAGCATCCTACTCGTATTGGAAATAGTGCAGCTTCATGTTTAGATCACATGCTGGTAAACTTTAGGAAAGAGGTGATGCCAATTATATTCCAAAATTCAATTACAGATCACTTCATAACTATTTTGGGAGTGAAAACCGAAGTTGAAGAATCAAATTGTTCTAGAAGGGATCACCAATATGAAACCATTGATCAGGAGAAGCTCTCATCATTGCTACTGCAGGAATCGTGGATCTCCATCTACTCACAAGTTAATACTGGAAGCACATTGAACGAGTTTGTGGCAAAAATTGAGAGATATGGAGAGGTGTGCAAATACACTCGCAGAGCCCCACATAAAAGAAGGAGAATCAAGTCATGGATTACAAATGGGATCTTAACATCAATAAGAAAGAGAGATAAATTACATCGGCAGAGCAGAAGTAATATAGCCAATGTTCAACTAGGCGCTTACTACAGAAGATATAGGAACTTACTAACTGCAGTTATAGAAAGAGCAAAAAAACAGTATTATTCAGATAGGCTAGGAGACTTGAAAGATTCAAAACAGACTTGGAAAGCAATAAGAGAAATAACAGAAGTGCAACGACCAAGAACACAAATCAAGCAAATTAATATTGATGGTAGAGAATTGAAAATGGGAGAGAATGATGAGGACATTGCAAATTCTTTCAACAAATTCTTCAAGAGCATTGGACCCAAACTGGCACAAGATATTTTAAATAGGAATCAGCACCTCAGAGATGTTTCCACGGCCATTGATGGGACACCTTGTCACTCTTTATTCTTCACACCTGTGGACGATGAGGAGATAATGCAAATAATAAAAAATCTTAAAGCAAATAGTGCACCAGGCCCGGACTCCTTGAGACCGGAATTTTTCAAACAGAATGGCGCTAGTCTATCTAAACCCTTAACAGCAATTGTAAATAGAATATTTGAAGAGGGTGTTTTTCCACAATGCTTAAAAGAAGCAGTTATTTGTCCAATTTTCAAGACTGGAGATAAAAAAGATATAAATTGCTACCAACCAATTTCACTATTAAACACAATAGCAAAAATTGTTGAGAAATGCATCAAATCAAGGCTTGTAAGCTATCTTGAGAAAAATAAAATTCTATCCCCAAACCAATATGGGTTTAGATCCAGCTGCAGCACAAGTGATGCTATCCAACATCTTACCTCACAAATAGCAGAACAAATTAATACAGAAGAGAAACCTTTGGCAGTATTTTTAGATTTGAAAAAGGCTTTTGATACTGTTTTGCATAAAATGCTACTATCCAGACTTTATAACTATGGTATTAGAGGACTTCCATGGAATTTATTTAGGAGCTATTTGACAGATCGAACACAGTCTGTTAGGGTAAACGGGCACACAAGCAGCAAGCTGATAGTGGAATGTGGCGTCCCACAAGGAACGGTTCTGGGACCAGTCTTATTCCTATTATACATAAACCCATTATGCGATATGCAAATTGATGGAGAAGTAACCAGTTTTGCAGATGACACAGTTCTTCTGTTTTCTGGAGCGTCTTGGGATGTGACTTGGAAGAAGGCTGAAACCGGTCTAAAAAAAGTGTCTCACTGGCTTGATGAAAATCTTCTTACACTTAACTATGGAAAGACATACTTTTTGACCTTCTCCGCTACACAGCATGGACAACCAACTGAGAATAATTTAATAATAAATAACAGCTTGAATAATTCTTCATACGCAGTTTGCAGGAAACAGTTTCAGAAATACCTTGGAGTGACAGTGGATTCTTTTCTATGCTGGGATAAACACATAGATGAGCTATGCAAAAAATTAAAGAGAACAATAAATTTACAAATTCAAAATGCTGAGATCACTAGTCAATCCGAAGTGTCTGAGGATGGTCTATTTTTCTATAGTTCAATCTCTACTAACCTATGGAATCGTGGGTTGGGGTGGAACGAGCTACACCCACATTGACCCTCTCATAAAAGTTCAGAAACTCATCATAAAAGTTATAAGAAGAAATCCGCCACGTTACCCATCAGACCAACTATTTTACGAGTTTGGTGTGATGGATCCAAGACAACTCTACTCTAAATAAATAATCCAGAGAATACACAGGAACACAGCACACTTTGAAAACAGAAACCATAGCCACAATACAAGAAACAGGCACCTTCTTATTGCAAATGTAGCAAGGAAAGCCTTATACCAGAGACACTTCAACCATTTAGCTCCCAAATTGTACAACCTGCTTCCTGAAAACATCAAGAGCACAGCATCTGAAACAAGATTCAAATCTGCAGTCCACAAATGGATATTAAATACAGGAAGGCAAAACTTGGAAATAATTATCTCAAACAACATGTGAGCTCACTTACCTAATAATTCCGCACTAACCCCCCCCCCCCCCCCCCTACTCTAGAACATGGGTAAACCATAGTTGAGTAGGGTAATTTCCAAAAATTGCAGTTTTATAGTTATTAGATTCCCATTTAGTTTGCTAATATATATTATATTGTTTTATAGTTTTAATTAATTATTGATTGGAAATAAAGTATTTATTTATTATTTATTATTGTTCGATCAATTCAATTGCTTTTGCTACGAACTGAGTGACTAGATTGCAGGCATATTACCCCTACAGTGTGATAAAGATAGAAAACGTTTTAAACAATGGTAGCGTATGTGACGGAGCAACTCTTGGGTCCGAAGGTGTGTTGTTGGATTGGTGCCATGCAAGTTACTGCTCAGAGAACTCATTAGAGGAAGAGCAAATGACTGCACACATTAATTTCCCAGTTGTGCTTTGCATTCAGCTAATCTATTGACGTTGAACAAACACTGGAGAACGCCAGCACAGACAGACTTCAGCTCCAGGCGTTTCTAGCTGGAACTACCGGGTTCGAAACCCGGAAGACCTTTGCGTCCTATTTGTCTGGCCGTCAGTCGATGAGAATAACAACTGGCTTCCAAATTGTCAGTAGCTAATCTACACTTCACTTTGGCCTCGACCGTGTATAGTGTAGGATTGCGTCGACTGTCAGAAAACATCAGGGAATTAAGTTTAATCAGGGATTGGTCTTTGCCAAAATGTGTCTGTTGATTTTGAACACTCAATTAGGGAGAGATTACTCAATTCGATTCACTTTCACCAAATTTCATAGAACAAGATCGGGCTTTGTATTTTTTCAATCAATCTCTTTAAACAATTTATTATTCTAATATTATTTACCAATGTACCGGCCTATCGGCTTATTCATTTAAGATGAATGTTTTCCATTATTTTTTCTTTTAAGTTTTCTTTTGTCTTGTTTTAATCGTCTATTCCTATTGGAATATAGAATGGCATGTATATATGTCTGGGCTCTGTAAGTACACATCTAAAATAACTATTTTAATAATGTTAGACATATAATTGGTTCATGAATACGTGTACTCTATGCATGAAAATTGAAGGATGGCTAATAATAGGCTACTGTTACTAATGAATGTTTCTCTTTCTTATGGGCTGTTTGTCCAGTTTAAGTGGTCCAGTTGAAATCAATATTGATTATTGTTCATATTATGAGAGTTTTTGTAAATATTTCCAATAATGAACTACCGATGGTTTGGAAATTAGATCTTGATTAGATATTGACTAGATCTCTGCCTAGCGAATCTAGGCAAAACTTTGTCCCAACATTTGTTTCGCCGCCTCAAAAATTATAAGCATAACAAACTGTAATCAATTGTGTCGATGTCGTCGCAATGTCGCGGGCAATGGAAATGCTGCTTAAGACCAATATGTTTTTTATAAAAACGCTTTAATAATACTTATGTTTCATTCATAATACGTACAAATACAAAGTGCTATTTAGTGGTGCAAAAAATATAAAAACAGACCTTGTTCATGAAATTCGGCGAACCTGAATTGAATTAATTTAATTCCCTGATGTTTTCTGGCAGTCAACGCAATCCAATAGATTATTGAATGAATAATTGGAATCAATCAAAGCATTTCAATACAATAAATCATTCAAAATTCGAACTATTCCAGAATTGAATTATTGGTTCGTTGAGAAAAAGATATATTCAGTTGGACCTTGACTGGGCTACATCCTTCTGTAAGTGCAGAGATTTTTCTCAAACAACACAATTTCATTTAGCGTTTTCCTCGTATGTCATTAATAACAGCTTTTTCCTGATAAGCAGCCATTAAACAGTGCACACAGCTAAAAGAATAGGACATCTTAATTATTAACATCAATATTTGAAGTGCGAGCACAGTATCATCCACATTTAGACTGATTGAGAAAGGCATTGAACTGGAGTTGGTCAGGGGGTGGAGTGCTGTACATGACTGCGATTTAGAATGATGGGGACGAGTATCTTGGGGTGGGGGGGGAGGGTGATTTTGGGCCCTTGAAAGAGGTGGGGTTGGAGAGGGCGAGCTCGTGAACTGCAGTCAGAGAAGCTTATCTGCCGTTGTGTGGCGAACGTTTTCTTTGGCAAACACCAATATTTGTCGTCTCCAAATGGAGCTGAGCTGCATAGAGCTTGGAGTCACGGCCTCCTCTTTGGTAGGGTATGGTGAGAGGGATGGAGGTGTGATGGAAGGAGGGGTGGACATTGAAGGATGAGAGGGTGGTCGTGTTTTCCTATTAAAAAAATATTTTCCAACATAACAATGGGCGGATACGTTTCATCCGCAAGTAATGTTTCTGGGTGATGACATCATTACTTCAAGGACACACACATACAAACACAAACAACACACAACTAAACCGGTATGTATACAGTTACCATTCACCGGCAAGTACTTAATAAACTTCCTCCCGGAGAATAAAGTATATAGGATTTACTACTGATATTAAATACAAGAGGCTCCTGTTTGCACAATTTAATGTTGACATTTTTCGCCGTGAGGCAAATATTTATAAATTGCTCGTTTTAGTACAAATTAAACAGGAGGTAGGGTGAGCTACAGCTACAGCTAATGCTATAAATATGAATAGACTGAGCTTGTGTGTGTACACATGTATACGCACACTACTTATTAGAGATGATCTCTGTGTTTACATTAACTGCAGCACACGCTCTCTGTTTGGCATTTTCTAAACTGTGATTTTCAGAGAATAAATTTGTTTTCAAACTAATCGTAATTAACTTCAGCTGTGATTTTCATCATTATTACCGAACCTAATATTGGTGAAAAAATTGTTTGCATAGTTGTCAATGTTTACTGTACGACACAAACACATTCACTCGTGTTTGTATTAATTATGAAGTTGTTGCCAACAACAATATTATTAGCATAATGCTGTGGTTGAAAATATTTTCGATATAAATGGTCTCAATTTGCCAATACAAATATTGGCTCCCATAAATGGCCCCCACCTTTTGTTTTTAATGAATGCTTATGAATGTTTTACTAGGCTGGTCGGTTGAATGCTTTTCATCAGTTCACATAGGGGCTGCTGTTACCACAATAATAATTATTATTATAATTATTGCCATAATAAGGTAATGTTGGAATTTTGATTACATTAGCTACTAGCTAGAGCAGAATGAATATACGTACTAAATATGCTTCAGAGTTGTATTCAACTGTTGGGAACTGTTGCTTCCTAAGAAGTACGCTTCATAAGAACTGGCTGAAGTTTGAAGCTTCACAATAATTCATATTTAAATAGAAATAGTCTAATGTCTAAAGTCTACGATGAGAATTTGATGAGCTGCAGTTCATAGATCCGCTTAAAAGAATGGAAGAAAACTTAGAAAAGTATTTAATGTATCCACATGGAAAAGTAAGAGTGAGACAAAGATGATAAATAAGAATTGTTTTTCAAATAATTGGGAAATAAGGTTAGAAATAAGTGAATATTGTCAGATTGCTTGGAATTATAAATATTCTTTGATTACAGAATTTAAATCTTTATGCCAAATGGTGCAAAAAATAGTAAAAATTTGCAAAATGTAATAAAACAAAAACTTTACTTGAAAAAAAATAAATTCAATCTATCTTTCCTGTATTACATAACTATAGCTGTACATCTTATATCAATTTGGTGATGCAAAAATTTATGAAAGACATCCATTATAAAAATAATACTGTGAAATCTCAACTCCCCCCGAACGGTGCTATTGACCAAGGAGCTATTGCTTGATGTATGAGATTTAAAATTTAGTTATTTAACATGACCTGTGAATAAAAGCATGTCCAGCGAATAAAATCATGTCCTGTAAATATAGATCCAACGTGAGTTGGAGGACCGTGATTTGGAAACATCTGAAAAGAAGTCAATTCTACAAGACCGGCTTTGTGAGGCATTATTGGGAGAAGGAGAAAGCCCAGCTACAAGAGAAAGCTCTTTGTGACTGATTTTGAGAAATATTTTTGGTTGAGAATTGGTCTTGTACCCAATTGAAAATCTTCCCATTTTACTCAGTTGCTTCTTCGCCCCAGTTAGATACAATGTTGGCTTTCTCAGGATTTATTTCAAGCCCAGCTTTCTTGCTCACTGTTGAAAGATCAGATAGCATATTTTTAAGCTCTTGGTATAACCTTGCTGTTAGAACTACATCATCAGCGAAACAGGTGATTCAAATATTCACCCCTATCGACCGGAATAGTGTATGTAAATTTTTTGTGTACGCTTCTGGAAGGACAGCAGAAGAGAACCTCCAAAAGCTGAATTTTTGGAGCAGGGAGAGGCTGATATGGTAAGAAATAATATTTTAAGTCATGTTGCCTCACCAGGAACAGAAAAATCACCAAATGCATACATGCCCACTAACCAACAGACAAAGGAACAACGCTACGGGCCTCAAGTGAAGTCAAAACTAAAAGCCTAGCTACGCTCGTTCAACCAGTATAATAAGTTTACAACTTGCAACAATTTATTGGTGATAGCTTCGAGTTCATAAGAATGCAATACAGTATAAGTAACAACAATTTTAGCAGAGATTCCAAAATGGAGAAAATTACTATTATATAATCTGTTTTATAATGTAAAAACTTCATTTATTAATGAAAAATCACCTGTAAAAAAGTTCATCTCCCTCATAAAAGCTACAAATTTAAATATTGGTTGAGAATATCGGGGGGATTTTGGCATTGGATTTGCGCCATTCTAAATTCCAAATCGAAACAGAATCTCAATTGAATACTTAACCAACAAAATCGTCATTATTGATTGACAGTAGCAGGTAAAAATTCCCAGTTTTTTTTGACAATAGGGTCTTTGTGTATTCGTATTGATCTATTCTAGACTGTTCGAGTTCACAGAATTTTGTATATGCGTCTCGGTTATTGGAGTATTTTCCGCCATTGTTTCTTATTTTCTACGATCGACTCAGATTCTTGCCGTTTATCTCTTTCAAGGTGCGTGTTTATATACGTGCGAGCGAAGCAAGTACCAAAAAGCATTGACAGGAGAGGTCACGTGACTTGGTTGCCATGGAAACGCATGCTTTCCACGGCGAACTGCAACTCCTGCAAGTAGGGAGAATTTCCTTTCCCCCTCTTCTCGTCAACATCGCATTCATGACGGTCTTGGCCCTTTTAAATCCATCCACCCTCGCTGATTTTCCCGGCAAATTTCGAGGCATGCAACCTGACAGCAACCCCTATCTGAAGGGCGGTCTTGATTTCCGAATTTAATAGCTACCGTAAAGAATAAAATCGCATGTGAGAATTCAAAAATGAAGACGTTATCTACACTAGGCAATCATGAGGCAAGGCGAATGGTATTCATTATTCAAGGTAAGCGTCTTTTTCTTCGGCCTTAACGATTTATTGACGAGTAATGTATAAGGATACAAATAGATGTGCATTTGATTCAGTAGATAGTTTACGAAGCTATCTTCCGCGCATTCTATTGGAGAAACTGTATGAAAGGTGAGGTAAAAAGAATTATCCAAGGCAAACTGACAAAGAAGACATTTCATTGTCATTGCAGTAGTGTTCAATGTTCATAAGTGAGCACAGCATTATGAATTGAATACATCGTACATTTGTACACCTATTATTAGTCTTGTTATCAGTCAAACATTCCACATGGTCAGCTCCCAATTTTTATAAATTATTAGATTAAAGAATATTACACCAAATCATTTCAGCACAATTACTCAAATGACCTGCAATTGGCTTCCTACACATTTTCCTTTTCTACTTTATCTCAAAATTTATAGTTTTGCTTAGTTTTGCTCCACAATCTTTATATTTTCTTCTTTATTGTCATTCTTATTTATTCATTTCTAATTTCTTCATTTTTTCTCCTCCTTCCCTTACAATGCTTTATTATCCTTTCATATGCAGTCTATCGATAATGGACTAGGCCTCCTTCTGTTTCCACTATAGATCAACTTTTGTGAATATTTCACGTGTCTTTTTTATTCCATTTGTCTGAAACAAACCTAGTAAACTTATAATATTAAAGTAAAACATTGATCTATCACCACTGAAGACCATAATATGCCAAGTAACGTATTAATTTTCTTACCAATATATGTCAGTTTCATTAATCATTTTTAACCCTTTCTAACTTCTTTACACTTTTTAAACAATATTTCAGTACCCCATGCTCCCCTATCAATTTATAGTATAATTTTTAATTTTGCATAAGTAAATATTATATTACATGTTGATTATTATGAGTATTTTGGCTAGGAGCGAGAATCGGAGTATTATCACCTATTTTATCCTGCAGCCAACAACCAAGAGTGGCGAATGCAGCCTAGCTGAGATACGGTCGGGTGTGAGAATGAATACATTAGCTCACTTTCCGATAACACAACTGATGCCAGCAGCTATAAAGTCCAACGCGACGGTCATAGTCTCTCACTTCCTATCTCGCTCCTGCGTGTCACTGCGCGTGGGACAGACACACTAAATGCCCTCAAAAAATTTACACCCACGATGCATTCGCGTGTCGCGTTGCCTTCTGCAAACAACGAAAAGAATTCAAATGCCAGAGATTTGGTTTTGTTTATTTTTTTCATTTGTTCGCCTTCTCTCATCCCTTTCTCTTATCGTTCCTTCAGAAATACCTGTTATCAATATTGCTACAAAACCAATGAACTATGATTGTGTGTCAACAAATAAAAGGTTTTTCCATACAAAAGAGGACTAGTTGATAGAATTCTGAAACTACGTTATCTTTTTTATTGAAATGAAAAATGCTTATTCTATTTATTGATTCACTTGTCACTTGTGCATAATATCATCATACAGTACAATTTTTCTTAATTTTTTTTCTATTCAGGTCTTGAATTTTCCCTACTACAGTAGTCTACTATTTTTTGCTATTGTCTAAGGCTTTCATTTTCCAATATATTCTCATCACCTTCAAGTTTTTTTCAAATTTTGGAACTTTTCTCGTTTACGCTTTGGTACTAATGCTCCCAAACCTCTTTCTCTCCCTCCTCAATATCCTCTTATTCCAGCACTTTCTCCTTCTCATAGCCTCATCAACCTCTTACTCCAACCTCTACTCCTTCATTATCTTCTCCTTCTTCTCTTCCTCCTCCTACTCCTGCTCCTTGTTTTCCACCTTCACCTCATTCTCCTCTTCACGGTTTCAATTTGAATTAACCACAGACTTATTCAGTAATTGAAGTAACAATATCACTTATTCGTAACATTTCTCAAACCAGGCTTACTTTTCTCTAAATCCAGACAAACTGAAACACTATTTCCCTAAACTGACAAACATCTGTATCAGGCCAGAATAAAACGGCTTTTGATAAAATAATAGCCCCAATTTTAAAAATCAGAAACAAACTTATCTTTTTCGTATTTAGTAGCTTCCGAGGGAGTAAATTTAGAAAGAAAATCCATCTTATAAACTAGAAAAGGTTAACGGAACTTGTTGCGATTTCTGTTGCAGGACAAGCATCGCCTGAAACGACATGGTTCGTGTAACAGCTTTACTATAAAATTAATAAAACAATTCAATTATAAACTTCGTGCCTCAAGAGATAAGGTGAGACAGAGATGGATTGCTGGGTGGGAAGAGTTCGAGCTAGTGAGAATGAGAACGGCGGTGCAAAGATTGAGCGGGTAAGAGCGATAAGAGTTTTGGGCTGTGGTCGGTTGTACTGGAGGGGCGATGAAAGGGGGTGACACCATCTGCCAAGCTATGTCCCCCCACCCTTCTCTCGTGCATCCCCCTGTAATAAGTAATTCGATTAATTCCGGATCCAGGCGAGGGCAAACATTTACTCAGAGTTGTTAATTAAGTATTGGCCGATGGCGGGTGGTGGTTCCAGGCTCTATCCATAACTGGAAGCAGGCCACACGGCTACAGTAGACTCCAGAATGGGGCAGAGACGCCCGCCCCAGTTGGCGACCGTCAAAAACCCATCCGGAGTTCACGTCCGGACTCCGGCTACAACCCAAGTCGTTCTTCCTTCTTATTTATGCTCCTCCATCAACCGCTGTTCTTCCTTCCCAGGACTTTTAACCGAAACCAAAACGAAACTCGAAACCCGTTCGAAATGAAATTAAGTCGAGTGCTTCCTGCTCGGTTAGCCCTCCTGCCCTCCTCTCTTCCACTCCTTCAAAAAGGAATACACCAATGAACTTTCTCCATCCCTCCCTAAAGAAATACTCTTGAACAAAACCACAGAGAAAGCTCCGAAATTTTGTGGGTGGCCAAATCCGCAAGCAAAGCTTCTCCAATGTAAATGAGAAAGCTTGCTGATACAATTTGTTTACCCTTTTGGGAGTAAACCCAGTGGTCAACTGTGAACAAGGGTAAATTAATAAATGGCTGGAACCCACAAATACTGTGGCTTTGATTCGAGAGCTCAGGTATTAGATGATATCTATTCAATTAAGTTTTACGATGATTATTGTTCATTATAACATTGTAGTCATAATAATATGGTAAAATTATTTACAGTCGGGTACACTTTGCACAAATCATTCCTCTTTAAGGCTGTGGTTTCCTAGACGCGTAATAGATGCGCTGCGGTTTAGATACGCTGCGTATCTAAAACGCAGCCACCGTTTAGTGGTTTCCTAGACTGCGTAGAATACACACGGTTGTGCGTGCTGGTGTCGTGCTGACTTGAATAACGTTAAATTATAGAAACACAAAAAACAAACACAAGGCGACATATTAGGATTCAAATAACACATTTTATGAGGGAAAATTAATTGTAGGGGACATGTAACAAGGGAATTAAATATCAATACATCATGGGGATTTATTGGTGATTATGGTTTATGGGGACACATAATGAGGGCCAATTAATTGTAATAGTCTGAATATGAATAATTGAATATAAATAACATCTTATGGGGAAATTAACAGTAAATGAAAAAAAAAATGAAGGGATTTATTTATTATTTATTTGTACACAATAATGAATGATATGAAGTGAAAAACTATAAAAATTATAATTATATGAACAATGTGTCATTGACCATTACCAATCATCAGGAAAAGATTTTGTTAAAAATGTACAAATGTTGAAATTTGTTCAGCGAAACTCTTATTTTCTTCCATATGACATCCTTCTTCATCCTCCTTTTATCAGGATGGCTTAACTTCCATAATAAGTCATTGGAAGAGACAAATCCAATCAGTTCTTCATCGTCGTCGTTTGAGAATTTTGCCGTCTGGGCAACATTTCCTTCCAACTCCAATGCACTCGACATGTCTGCTGCGCGCGTATCTCAGATTCGACTGCTCTGAAATCAGTAAGTGAAAAACGCAGCTACTAGTGCGCACGCATTAGATACGCGCGCACTTGATACGCAGCCTAGGAAACCGCTTATACGAAACTCCGTTAAACAAGTGTGCTGCGGCTTAGATACGCAGCGCATCTATTACACTTCTAGGAAACCACAGCCTATAGCTCATAAATTTTACTTAAATCTCTGCTGATGATGAAATCTTCTAAAATAAGGATGTCTATGATTCATTGAAAATAAAACTAGGTTATCAAATTGCATTTTTCGAGTTCAATTTCTTACTTATTTTAAGCCTTCCCAATTCGACCTACTTACTGGCCTATCAAAAATGGTAATAATAACCCTATATTGAAAATTACAACAATAAAAGTAACAGTATTAATATTGTTACGGGTTCTATCGTTGAATAATGCTGGAAACACTTGAAATTAACACTGGCAATTTATTTACATAATTTACTGACAACATTCATCAATTACGAGAAAAACCAATAAGGAAAAATAAACAAATCAATAACGTTCAGCTAATAATGAATTTTCGGTATCACAGTACAAAAATTAATTACTAACTTTGAATAGGCCGATCGACAATTTAACAAACAACTATCCAATAAACTGTTCAATGAAGTGGAAATACATGCCTGAAAACATTTATGCACTCGATAAAGAAATGGAACACTTCCGAAGCACAGTCTATTATGGAATTTAATAATCCCAATAACACTGTTACGGGTTCTATGTCTAAAATAACGCTGGCAACACTTAAATTTATCACTCGCACTTTATTTACATAAATAATCACAACACTCACTGATCAGTAATGTCTTACAGAAAAAATAAGCAATTAAAAACAGATAAATCGTTATTGTTCAACTAATAAAGAGATTCCAATAAACTGTATAAAAATCAATCACTAAAAGTTAAAAGGCCGATCTAATATTAAACAATAACTGTACAATAAGAAACGTCGAGGAAGAACAATTAACTTATGTAGCACAAGTCCGTAATACAGTAATAGATAAAAGAATTATCACTATAGAACTGTCAAGAGAATTATCAATACAGACAACGAAATTTCATTGCATGGTTTGTAATAGCGCCAACGGAATTCTACTGTCTGTATCAACGGGAACTGTCACTAAGAAAGAATTATCACTATAGAGGCACAATAGATAGAACTGTCACTTCTATTTTATCACGACGAATTTCAAACATGACTGAACTAATTTACAAAAGTCTCCCTCTATTTATATAATTTTTCATAATTGAGATATCTCTCGACTTTTCTAACATCTTCTAAATAAATAAATAAGGAAACTCGAACTTTCCACAATATTCGATAAGACTCCATTAATCTAATCAAACAACTAGAACATTCTACAAAGATCCAAGCAAACACCATAAAAGTGTCAAAAGCAGAGTAATTAATTGCTTAGAAGTAAACATTTACATAGCAGATAACAACCTAGAACCACTGTTCCTTCTTCCTCTCTATTCTCGCTACAAATTATTGTAGCCTACAATATCAAAAATGCTTAGTTGGTAAGATAATAACAACATTCTACGCGAGAGAGGAAGGCCCAGGCGCCCGGGTTCAATCCCCTAGAGTGGTAATATTTTTTGTATAATAGCCTTCATCATATTTTCGCATTTCCATTTGCTACTGTTGTCAATATTCATTGATATAAATACCGAAGGTATTCAGTGCATTTGATAAAGGTGAATTGAGAACTCGAAATTCGTTAGGTGTCTATCTACACTGTAATGTTTATCTCTATCTATAAAAGGATGATACCCTGACTCACTCATCAACGCAGAGCCAAAACTACTAGGCCTATGAACTTGAAATTTCGTATGAACAATCCTTATAGTATTTCACCGTGCAATAAAAAAGGATTTTTCAAAATTCGCAATTTTAGGGGTTTAAAGTTTTGCCTATGCAAAGCACGGGTACATGGCTAGCTAGCTTACTGGGATCTTTTAATCATATGGAAAATAATTTGAAATTTTTCGATCTGCTGTACACGCTGTTTCGATGGACAAGCTGTTTGTGTGCTTTACAAATCATCATTCACCTAACCTACTGAACTTGGCGGCCAAACAGCTTAAAGGGAACAGCTGATAGAAGTCAACAGTTTTTAATCATATGGCAGGCCCCTTAGCGGCTTTATTTACTCTGTCTGGAACGCAAAAACTCTGCATGTAGGATACCGTGGATACCGTAGGAGCCTTGCAGTATGTGGGAAACATATGACTGGGTATGATGAAATGTAATTATGCCGGGTTGATGACATCTGTTAACCAATGCAGCTAGAAATTTGAAATGTATTCTCAGTAGGAGGTGGCGAATAATAAAATAAAAAACCTAGCTTCTACCCTAATAGCCGTGGAAGGTTTAAATTTGAAATGTTCATTGAGAGGTGGTGAGTAAGGTCTTACTGCGTAAGAAAACAACGAAGGAGGCCTCTCTGATCAGCTGGAAGAGCTCTAGGACTAACTTCTTCCCTAATAGTCCTAGAAAGTTGAAATTTGGAATGTAACTTCAGTGGGAAGTGACAAATAATAAAATCAAGAATTTTTTATGAGAACGCAGCAACGCGGGACGGGCAAGCTAGTTTTTTCATAAATAAATCATCAGCATCATTACGATGAACCCGAAAATTTCAATTGCAATTATTGCGTGGTTTATTCGCAGCGCTGATGGAAATACATGTTCTTTCGTATGGTCTTTCAATGCAAAAGTCGCTGAATCATCAGGCTACGTTTTGCATGGGTCTATGCAACTTCCGGTCGGTCACTACTAGTAGTGACTGAGCAGCGCTGCTGATAAGGACGTGACTCTTTATTTTTTAATCCCTCTACAAAAGTAAAAAACTATAAAATTTTAGATATTTGAATTTTTTAAAATTCCATCATGTTTTATTTACTCTACTGATTACATACATTTTTCTCTTACCATAAAATTTAAGGAATTTATGAACGAAAAAAAAAAAATCTAATTTAAAGTTGAATGAATTGACAAAATTAAAATATTTGAGAAAATTCTCAAATTTTATGCTAGGGAAAAAATTTAAGCTGCTAAATAGGTAGGCTACTCATGAAAAGTAGTAAAAAAATTTGAAGTTTAAAGAATTCGATTATCTAGAATCAATTTGATAAAAATTTCATCATATTTTTAGCTTGCTCCAAAAAAGGAGGAGGTTTACAATTTGACCTATTTTTACTTATTTTTTCATGTTTATACATCAATTACTCAAACACTATTGAACCGATATAATTTTTTTTTCAAATGATAAAGCATCATTCAGCTGTAGTCAGTCCCATTCAAGTTTTGCAAGGGTCGGCTCAATAACTTAGCCCAATACCAAGCCCAAGTAATCAACATCCTCATTTAAATTTGGTGCAATAGGGCAAATACTTAGCCAGTGTCATAAAAATTAATGTTTTCGTGATGTTAAATTTTCAAAATAATTATTTTAAAAAAATCTCGAAAGTTATCAAATTTTTAGTGAACTTATAACTGGGAAAGGGTATAGTCGACTGGAAATTATTTTTAAAATTTTCGAAAGTTATTAATTTTTCAGTGTAGGTATTTTTACTCTGAAAGGGACCAAATTATAAAATGACGAAACAAAAGCTATTTAATTTTCATGAAGCATTTCGCTATTATAATTTTCCTTAATATAATATTCCACTTTCAATATAAAATTGTAGAGTTCTAATTAGTTTATCAACTAATTACCATTTGCTAAATCTAACTAATTTCATAGTTAAACTTTTAAATAACAAAATAGTGTATTGGCTGATACAAACAATCGCTATTTTTAATTTTATACAAGTGATTCTTTAACTTCTGGCGCCAAAAATTTTATCAGTTTAAAAAAAAAATTATAACTCAAATAAATAAATTTAGCCTACGGACGTCATCATCCATCTCGAAAATGAGCAATACCAACATGTACTACCAGCTGTAGTGCTGCTCACTATTTGCATTCTGTTCTATATTAGTATTATTATCACTAATTTGTACGGGGTAATAATGTCACGCGACTTGAGTCGCGCTATAAGAAGTTTAATATTATGCCGCGACCTTTTGCAAATTAGTCGCCTAATTTGAAGGTGCACTTATGCTGGGTTGCACCAAGCAAGATCAAATCACGGGATCACCGGATCCAGGATCAAGCTGATCCTGGACCAATTTCTCCATTGCGTTGCACCATACCAAAAACACAACTCTGATCCCGGATCAACCAATCCTGGATCGTGATCCAGTGAGCTGAATGTGTTTTTTAATAGTAGTACATTTTCAATCAGCTGTTTCCAATTCTGACGGACTGAACTAATTTTATTCCATTTATTTACTTGTCAGCTGTACTATTATGACTTTGAATCCAGCATGGCAAAGCGGACTTCTAATTTTTCTCAACAAGAGAACGATTTTTTTTTTTTTTTTTTTTTTATTTGAGGATGAAGCCCACATAGGCCTGAGACCTGTGCGTGGGTAATGAGTTGGATGATGGTGATTTATGAGTTGGACCTACAGTTTTAGGTGGGTTCCGAACCACCGGGAAGTGATTTTCAGCAGAGAATAGTCTTTTTTGCTGGCCAATCTAATCGGTCACCGTTACAAACAGGACCTACGAGAACGCAGCTTATCTATCTGATTGAACAGATACCTGCTACGGCTCGCATCGATTCCATTATCGAATTAATAACTAGGAAAAACCCAATAACAATAACCCCAGGGAAATTACATATTTTGTAGAACTCTCTTTTGTGATTCTCATATCCAAGTTCGATTCTGGCATTCTTATATGAACTGTCGTTTCAAACATGCTACATGATCTATTATAGTCATTTGAAAACTTCCCATTACATAATATCTCTAGGTTAGCAATAGCATAGATCAGGGTGGTTCGTCTGTGGCAACTATAGTCTGTTCATAGGAGATACATAGGACTATTTCTTCTATCATTAAAATTTTTGTTTTGATTCAATTAAGTTGAATAGATTGATAACATAGTCACGAGATAGTCTATATCGCATTCTGAATTTCACATCAAACTCTGTGAACAAGTCACGTCGCTCTTTCCATAAACGTTCATGTAATCATGTTGTATTTGATGAACTGGTTCTTCATCTCTTATTTCTTCGACTTATTCCACCAAATCAAGATCTCTTTACACATCACACATTTCTAATTCACATAAACAGAATAACAGAATCGCATTCATTTGTAATTACAACCTAGAAATTGTGATTTAATCCTACTGCGAGGTATCAACTTTGATCCTGGATTAATCGGTCAGCTGGTTAGATTAAATACATAATCCAGGTTGGTGCAACGCAATATTGTGGATTAATCTACCCAGATCATGATCCAGGATCACAAACCTCGATCAGTCTGATCTAGCTTTTGTGCAATGAAAAACCTAGATCAAATATGGCGATCGCGGATCATGATCCGGGATCAGAGTTGATCTTGCTTGGTGCAACCCAGCATTAGCCTCGCAATTTTGAACGATTGTCAAACGCAGCAATAAATATAAATTTCAACAAATCGAAAATATTTTTGCTGTTACAGTGTTCAATATCCACTACCGTAAACTGTACCGAATGACTAAAAGCCATGCAATTATGTAATTTTTGCCTAAACTGATTCAGGTTGCCGTTGAAAAAATGTAGATTATTGTCACTCTATTGGCTTTGGACCTTCCCAATAAATGACCCTTAAATGTTAAATGGCTTTTGGAGCCGAGCTTCTCCTAGAAGGACATTGGGGCTCGAGTCCCTTGTGTCCTTGGAGTTGGCACCATAGAAATAAAATAATCTATGGTTAGTACCTATGGCTCAATTTATTCAAGTTCTAGGGTTCAGCACGCATAAATATTCTAACGTTATAATAACGAGGGCGTTCCAAGCTTCCAACTACCCCTCCAACACTTAGGCTAATAGCCTTTTCTTATTCACTGTTCTATAGTATTGATGATGGCAACTCGTCATCTCAAGTTCTGAAGTATCAGTGAGCGTAGAAGATCTTTCCGTGAAGGAAGCGAAGTTTCGACTACTAAAAGTATAATAGTGGTATAGAAGGCTACTTTGCATCGATATTTGGAGGTAACATGTGATCCCGTGTCATGAGTCAGCCCCTTGAGTTACTGGTCCGCTGTCCGCTAGTACTTGAATTAATTCGTACACCAAAGTTTTTTTTCTTGAGGATGAAACCCACATGCGACCTTGTTGGATGATGGAGATTGATGGTAGTTGGACCTACAGTTTTAGGTGGGTTCCAAACCAACGGGAAGCAATTTTACAGCAGAGAACATTGTCTTTTTTGCTGGCCAAGTTGATTCTAGTCATCTAATGTTTCGTATTTATTTTACAACATATCATGACTTTTACAACCATGTGTGCAGCTATCCTTACTAATCACGCTAATTCAAGTCATCTTCATATAGCCTACGTTATTTCCTATAGCCACGTTAAAAATTATCAAAAAAACTTGAAGAATGTATCAATTTATGTGTTTGGATAAAATGCAAGCTACAAAACACATTGGAAAACATGACGTCAATATTTATAAGTAATGTTCTTCCAAATTAAATCCTCGGGCCACTCCCGTGTTTCGGAGGACACGTTAAGCTGTCGGTCCCGGCTGCCTAAAAACAGTCGTTAAGTCACGTCAGAGGCCCTGAACTTATTCAGGTGCGACCTGATAACTCTGACACTAGACCTGAGCCAGCCAGGTCACACGATATTGTTATTATTTATTCCAAATTAAATTATAGTTCAACTTGAAAACACCATTACCTGCACACGTGACAACCTACAACAAAAAAATGAGTCGTAAGGTAGAAAAGTAGTAAAATAGAACGAGGGTGAACCGACAAAAATGTGGAGTGATAAAGAATAGTAAATAATCGAGGATGAATTCATGGGAGTTTTATGATAGGGCCAGGCCTGTCCGATATGAAAAACGATGATAAATGAGGTGGTTCTCCTTTCTACTCGGGTGTCCTTGTCACTCTAACTGTGGTTTAGGTGTTCTTTCTCACTACCTCTCTTTGTCAGTCTCTTCCCATCCTGTTCGGCAAGCCTGTTATCGTTGCAGGGCAAAGAGGACGCCCAAATAAGAGGGCCCATGGCAACAAGCCAACACAGAACGGACATGTTTATATCCCACACCCTCACAACAACTCCCTCCACTAAACGTTCCCCCTCCCCACGTTATCTTGTCGACCAATAAGAGAGCAGCTTGTCTGCGCATCGGCGGGTTCCAGTCTATCGATCGTCGGCCAGAACTGAAACAAAATAAAAATGCAAGAGTCTCTCTTCTAAAATCACTCAGATACATCGCAGTTGACTGCCGGCCTTCAGTTCCACAGCTCTCCACACTCCAGACCGGCTCTGTCCGGATTTGTCTCCTTCCTCTACCTCCATCCCGAGCTATGCTGGTCTCCATCCTTTTCTCCAGCTGATTCCTACTCTTAGCTAGAACTTCATTCACTAAACTCGTCTCCCATTTAAAATTTAATCTAATCCACAATGATCTTCTGTTATTGCTATCTGATATCCCACATTCATACTTTTTCCCAAATGCTGACATACTTTTAAATCAAACTTCATTTTTGCAGGTGAAATGGAGAAATTAGGGTAACACAAGTGAACACATGCGTCCCCAACATCTTTTGAAAGTGAATTCTAAGTCCCGTCATTCGAAACTGAGGAAATGGGAGAAAAAAACATGTGTAACTTATTGTTCCTGATATTGAATGCTGTTTTTTTAGGGACTTCTCTGTCTGTAGCTACAGCTATAGCTTGTAGCTATAGCCTAGGAACCTAGTCTAATCAGTAGCCTCCGCTCATACTGGAACATGGCCTATTCTATTGAAGTCCATTCGAAAAATAATAACTGTGCAAAGCAGTGCTTTTGTTTTGAACAGACTTACATGGACGACAGCAGTGTTTCAGTCTCCATGGACCTTCAATTCACGCTTAGCCTCAAATTCTAATTCTCTTGATTAGTGTTTACGTTCAATTATTGGTTCACTCCATGGTGGCAATGACCAAATTATTTGTTTTATGCGAATTTCCTGTTGATCGACTTTACAAATTTATAAGTAGCCTAATCTAAATCAGCTAGAAGCTAAGATTCTAAAGATAAAATGGAAGAATTTTACAGAAATGCTATTGAAAATAATAAATGCTACCTAGAACAAAAAAGAGGATGAAAAAACACGAGCTAAGATAGCAGTAACGAAACATCTAGTGGGGATAGAAATAGTGCAATGATAACTGTATTAACATTTGGGAGAAAGTGCATTTTGAAGCCTACACTACTGCTATATAGCCTACTATGAAAACCATGCATCATCAAAATTGGCTATAGAATGCTGAGAGAGGAGAGAAGTACAAAATAAGAAAGACCACCTCGTTCCATGAGATGAGATGAGATGTTGCAGATCGCCTGACAAATCTGCTAATGAACAATACTCAATACAACATCAAGTGTATTTCAAGTGCATTTTGTAGCCTAGAAATAGTTTTGTAGCGTATTTTAGCCAATTTGTAGTACTTCTAGAAATAAGTTATTATATACAAGATAGGGCTAATAAGTTGAATATTAGTAATAATCAGATCTAAATATAACTTACATGGTATTATGAAAAGGTTAGCACGTAATCTATCCACTGATTTTTAAAGCTGAAATTAGGGGATGAAATAATTTCTACCAATCGTTTTGTAGACAAAATAGAATATTATTGGAAATAACAGGAATGAGTTTGATAATCTACAACATGAATCGTCATACCTCTATGTAAGATTCTTTGCACCTTTCAAAAATTAAGGAATAAGGATCATGAGATGAAAAAGTATTCTGGAAATACTGTAATATGTTCTGCAGAGTGTGGATGGCATAACTCCCTTTTTTCAAAACTGGTACGAAAATTCGCCACTACGCCACCCACATCATATTTGAAAAAAGCTAAGTAAAATAAAACTTCAGGTAGGCCTATGAGCCCGCAGTGGCGTAGCCAGGGGTGCCAATGGGGCCCAGGCCCCCCCCCCCCGAAATTTCAGAAATAAAAAATTCTCAAATAACTAATAGATAAGGACTTTTGAAAGCCGAAGGGTTCTATCTGTTTTGTAGTATTATAACGAACAGAATTCAGAAACCCTGATTGTGTAATAGAATATAGCTACAGTTATAGTCAGATAACTGTATGTATTTTTCAAATATTTACTCATATAGAAACTTGTAGACTCTTTATTTAGGTGTTAAAATGGATAATTTTGATTTAAATCGAATAAAACATGTAGAAATTGTGACTACCATAATTATTGAAATATTACATTAAATAAAATACAATCTTTCAAGTTTGAAGTGGATTAACTTTGTTAATTATTGATAAATCACATTTTTGAATAATCTCATCTTGTAGAAAATTTAGTTTTGAAGTTAAAATTCAGTATAACCCACTAGCCTAAACGCACCCAAAGTTCATGAAATCGGGATTTTATAAATGAAAACACACTAATAAATGCAAGTTTTATGTAATCAGTGTGCTATGATCGAAAAATTCCGATTTCATGATCTTTGGGTTGGGTGCGTTTTAGGCTAATGACATAAATTATATGAAACTTATAAAAAGGTATGCTTTATTCATGTATATTTGAGTTTTATTTTTATAAACTTGAATTGCAATTTATTATCATTGTATTAATTTTGAGATTCAGTACATAAGTTAATGTAGCGAATATGAAATTGGAGTGAATAGAGAGGAAGAAGGCACAGTGGTTCTTGGCGTTATCTGCTATGTAAATGTTTACTTTTAAGCAATTAATTACTCTGCTTTTGACACTTTTATAGTGTTTACTTGGTAATTTGTAGAATGTTCTAGTTGTTTGATTAGACATTAATGGAATCTTTTCGAATATTGTAGAAAGTGCTATAGGCCGATTCAACTTAAGAATTCAGTATTGTTTAAATGGAGGCTTTCTATCCTTGTTAATCACAAGGCAGTTGCCAATGTATCTGTCCCACTCGCACTCAGCAACGTTGTCGCACTCGAAGTGCTCTATCTGGACTTTCAGCAGAGACTGTACCGCTCGTAACACAAACAAATCCAGCGATAACAAACGATGCATCATACACCTACAAACTACAAAATTTTGGAATGCGTGAAGATAATTAATTTTTTTTTCATATTTGATATCTATTTTGTGTATACAAAGTAGAGTTAAAATTTTATCAAAATTGACCAAATTTCAAAATTTATTGTAGATCTCTATTGAAGCTATTTCAGCGTCTGATAAGTTACCGGCTGACGCTTTCCATAATTTTTACTGCTGTTTGCATCTTATTGTCATCTTATAAATCAACGATTCATCAATATTCGTGATTCAAACACAATAAATTCAAGAAATGACATTCTCAAGAATACTAAATTGCTACTTTGTTGCTGGATGACATTGAATTGTTAAATGTCATTTTCAATTGACTGAATTGTTAATTGTTACTGGATGTCTCCAGTAAAATTTATAACATTTAAAGGGAATTAGAAAATTTGATTAAGTTGAACATATTTGTCAATTTAATAATAATTGTAAAATCCAATAACTTCATCACGGATAAGTTTAAAGTATGTTAAAACGTATCAGTTGCCATAAAATGATAACTAACATTAAACAGAATTTTTGCGGCAATCATCATTTCATGTGAATATAATTGATAGTGTAAATCATGTTCTCGTAAAAATGACACCAAGAAAAGGAGAAACACAAAATTTGATGTTAACTTCCACTGAGACCGAGCCGGACGTGACTAATTGTTATTTATAATCGAAGCCTACTCGAGACGGCTGGAGTACAGTCCCAACATTCAAAGTAGGTGTCGATTGCTCTGTTTAGCGATAGCACATACACTTGGCAACAATGCTCTCCATTCAAACAATACTGAATTCTAAAGGTGAATCGGCCTATAGTTTCTTTATTTATTTATTTAGAAGATGATAGAAAAATCAAGAGATATCTCAATTATGGAAAATCATATAAATAGAGGGACACTTTTGTAAATGAGTTTAGTTGTCTTTGAAATTCGTTGTGATAAACAAGTGTGACGGTTAAGTAGTTCAGTTATTGTTCTACGTTGATAAGTGGCAGTAGTGACAGTTCTCGTTAATACAGACAGTGAAATACCGTTGGCGCTATAACAAACCATAAACTTTCGTTGTCTGTAGTGATAATTCTTTTGACAGTTCTATAGTGATAATTCTTTTATCTATTACTGTATTGACGGTCTTGTGCTACGTAAGTTAATTGTTCTTCCTCGACGTTTCTTTTTGAGTATTATTGGACAGTTTATTGTACAGTTACTGTTTAATATTAGATCGGCCTTTTAACTTTTAGTGATTGATTCGTGTACAGTTCATTGGAAACTCATTATCAGTTGAACAATATCGTGTTATCTGTTTTTAATTGCTTATTTTTCTGTAAGACATTACTGATCAGTGAGTGTTGTGATTATTTGTGTAAATAAAGTGCGAGTGATAAATTTAAGTGTTGCCAGCATTATTTTAGATATAGAACCTGTAACAATTGGTGTCAGAAGTGGGATTTTTGAGTTTTTATTAAAAATGGCTGGCAAAATTACATTGTGCAATTTGAAAGTGGCCGATCTCAAACATGAATTAGAGGACTGTGATCGAGAAACGTCTGGAGAAAAGTCTACTCTACAAGACCGTCTTCGTGAGGCATTAGTGACAGAAGAAGAAGACCCAGCTACGTACCTCTTTGAGACTCCAGATACAAAATTAATTTCATCCATGGAGGGCAAGCCACAGGAAAATTTAACATCCATGGAGGGCAAGCACAGGAAAATTTAACATCCATGGAGGGCAAGCTACAGGAAAATTTAACATCCGTGGAGGGCAAGCTACAGGAAAATTTCACATCCATGGAGGGCAAACTACAAGGAAATATTCAGGATATGCAGGAAAATATTTCATCCATGAAGGACGAATTGAATTACAGGGGAATATTCAAGATATTAAGCAAAATGTGGCATCTATAGAAAGCAAATTACAAGAGAATATTACTTCACTACATGAAGAAGTCAACAGGGTGAAGGAAGACTTTAAAGCCATTGATGATCGACTACAGGAAGATTTCAAAACCATGGAAGGTCGACTGCAGGAAGATTTGAAAACCATGGAAAATCGACTTAAGCAACTGGAGTGTGGTGCTGGCACTTCAAGCAGCAACCAAGAAGTAAGTAAAACTTCAAACTTTCCTGAAATAGTCATCTCAGAAAGGTCAATGATGGATGCTAAGGAGGAAGATCTCCAGAAACAGTCAGTAGTTATACCTCAGCACACTGGACTGCCTACCTATGATGGAAAGACACCTCTAGAAGACTACCAAACACTGTTTGAGACAGTAGCCGAGTTCCATGGCTGGTCGTCCATAACAAAGGCTTGGTGATGAATCTCAGAGGGGAGGCGCTAGTGATTCTTCATTCAATTCCTTCAGCTGCAAAGTGGAACTTCAGTGAGCTGTGGAAACGTTTGGAGATGAGGTTTGGCAACAAGCACTTGGAGCAGTTATATCGATTCCAACTCAACACAAGAGTTCAAGGACAAGATGAATCACTGCAGGAGTTTGAGGCTGCTATTGCTAAACTTGTGAGGAATGCATATCCCTCTGTTGATGACAACATATATGAAAGTATAGCAGTAGAAAGATTCCTGAGTGGATTGAGGACAACACAAACCCAGCTTTCAGTTAAATTAGCCAGACCAAAGACACTGAGAGATGCTCTTGCCCAAGCATTGGAGTTTGAAGCTGTTTTGCAGTCAGTGCCGGGAGACTCTGTGATGAGGGCTATGGAAGCTGAGACTATTGGAGCAAGCACCATTCAGGAGGTTGTGGAATTAGTTCTGGAACAGTTGGGAGTGGCAAAGAAGGAGTTTCGATGCTGTACTTGTGAGAAGAAAAGGCAGACCCGGAGGAAGGGAGCAGCCATCCAGAAACCAGGAATCAGTGACAGGAAAGTTTCTCAATGGAGTCCAATGCAGAAAAGTCCCAGGAGGGTTTGCTGAGGAGGACTACAGTGATCTCTGGGTTGAATGAGAGAAGCCAGTTCTGGAAGAAACAGAAGGAAGATCCTGGCCAGAAACATGTGAGGTCCCTGAAGCAATCAACACAAGGTCAACCAACATGGCAAGGAAATGTCAACAGTGCTAAGGAAGCTAGCAGGAACAAGAAGAATAAGGAGAGGCACATCATCACAGCAGACCAAGGTGGCAGTAAGAAGGCAAAGGAAAAACAAGCAGCTCAGGTTCAGCATACTCTGTCCCCAGAGAAGTCTACAGATGATTGCAGTTCAACGACAGTTTGGAAAGTGATCCAGACAAGTGAAAGGGATCTGTTCACCCTACCCAAGGAGTATGCACTGGCGCATTGTGTCACCAGCAACTTAGTGGAATCTTGAGGCATTGCTACAGTCTTCAGGAAGAAGTTTGGTGGTCTTGGAGACCTGGAACAACAAGAACCCAAGGAAGGAAATGTTCTTCATCTGCAGTGGCATGGTCAACATCTCTTCTACCTGGTGACTAAGGGACAGCCTGAGATGAAGGCATCCTATGACACATTGTGGACTTGCTTAGTTCAGCTGAGAGACAGAATGCAACAACTTGGAGTAAGGAAACTTGGCATACCACAGTTTGGAAGCGGATATGATGGCCTGGATTGGACAATTGTGAAGCCAATGCTGGAGGAGGTGTTCAAATCCACTGGTGTCCATATTATTGGACAGTTTATTGTACAGTTACTGTTTAATATTAGATCGGCCTTTTAACTTTTAGTGATTGATTCGTGTACAGTTCATTGGAAACTCATAATCAGTTGAACAATATCGTGTTATCTGTTTTTAATTGCTTATTTTTCTGTAAGACATTACTGATCAGTGAGTGTTGTGATTATTTGTGTAAATAAAGTGCGAGTGATAAATTTAAGTGTTGCCAGCATTATTTTAGATATAGAACCTGTAACAATTGGTGTCAGAAGTGGGATTTTTGAGTTTTTTTTTAAAATGGCTGGCAAAATTACATTGTTTTACAAATTGTTGTACAAATTTAAGTGTTGCCAGTGTTATTTTAGATATAGAACCTGTAACATTAAGTATGGTTAGTTCCAATTCAAGGGTTTTGACTCAAAATAGTCACAGATATTAGTATATCAAACCTGGCCACCTAGGTTCTTGGGTAGTGATTTTCCAAAAATTTCTTTTGAACTTTAGAGCCCAAAAAGTTGTCTGGATTAGCTTTTTACACCACTAAATTTAAAAAAAAAGGATTCCCGAGACAAATTCTTGTGCTGGATAAAACTAAGGTTTATTTTTGTATTAACTGTTTTAATTTAATATCTGTAAGTTATTAGTATTGTGAAAGATGACTACAACAATTCGGTGGGGGGGGGGGGGGGAGAAGTATCCCAATATTCCCCTGGCTACGCTCCTGTCCATGTCCTATTTCCTTCTTCCCTGTTGCGTACTTTACTTTTCATATCTGCAGCAGAATGGTGTCCTTGAAGAAGCTATGACAACATATTTTGTGGGGTCAAAGGACGTTAGTGGAGGTCCAACAATCCTAATGAAGAGAAGATTGCTAACAAGTAGAGCTGGTGTCATTATTAGATTCATAGCGAAATTCAAACATTTTATGTTTGGAAATACAAATGTTAATGAAATTTTGTTCCTAATAGTAATTAATTGATAAGATATTCATATATGCCTAGCGGAAAGGTACCGGAACGCCGTTCTGGAGCGTTCCGGATGAAAAAAAACCCTGATTGACAGTATATATACCATTCTTGGATCACATTATTTCTGAGCTGCAAATTAGATTTAGTTCAGTACATGAAGCTGCACATCTAGAGGGACTGATCCCATCAAATTTCACAAAAGTTAGTGTTGATGAGGTAGTTAAAGCAGCAAATATCTACTGCGAAGACATTTCTACAACAACTTTGGAGCTATTAGCAGAATTTCAACTTTGGCGGGAACATTGGAAATCAACAAGTTCCAAGGATCTTCCACAGTGCTGTGAAGTTGTTCTATCTAAATGCATCAATAGAGACCTTTTCCCAAACGTTGCAATTTTATTACAAATATTTGCAACTTTGCCGGTGGCAACCGCCTCTACCAAAAGGAGCTTTTCTTCCCTAAGAAGAATCAAAACTATGACAGAAGATCGGTTAAACGGGATTGCACTGGCCCATATTCACAAAGAAAGGAACATACAAACAGAAAAGGTTTTACAACACTTCAGCCAGACAAAACCAAGATGAATATGTTTATCAAACTGGACCTCTATTTAAATAGATGTTTCAAAATCAATCAAAAAGTAAATAAACAATCTAAAGTCTAAGTGAGTAATCAAGTAATCAATAATGCATGATGATTTTTTTCAAAGTGAACCCCCCCCCCCCCGACCCCATTAGCTCCCCCCCCCTTGGCTCAATCCTGGATCCGCCACTGACTGCGGGGGAGGTACAGGGGGATTATTTTTTATTTTGACGACTGTAAAACTCACGTTTTAAGCATTTTGAGCACTAAAATTCACTGTTATTTAGGTTAAGTAGTTTTGCAATTTTGTATGGTGTCTAATATTTTTTATTAAACAGTTACGCAATCAATAAAATTTCTATTATTTGCAGTATTCCTATTGGTTATTGGAGATTCCTAATTACCAAATGCAAACCAAATAAAACTTAAAAATAACATGTTGTACATTATTCAATGTACATTATTTAAATTTCAATATGTCAGTTGAATAAAAAAACAAAAGGTAATTTAATACAAAAAATCTGCTTATTGGAAGAAAGTTATTTACATTATGCCTACATTAGTAATTTGATTTTTCTGTTATTTTTGTTTGCAAATCTGGTAAAAACGCTTTCATTATTTATGGGTATGTCACGGGGAACAAACATCATTGCCAGTTAATTGAGTCTTTCTTCTCCACTTCCCGAACGTAAGTATGTCTTCAGTAGTAGTAGTAGTAGTAGTAGTAGTAGTAGTAGTAGTAGAATGATCGGTCTGCACTTGCAATGCTGACTGGAAGAGTGAGAAGAGTCTTGAGCAGAGATTTTATTAGTGGGAATAAAATTGGGTGGCGAATTTCAAATGTATCCACTGGATTAGATGGGACACTACGGCCGTTTTCAACTTCACGCTTCCATTTCACACTCCACTCACAATGCTCAGCTTGCAGTTTTGTTACAAAGTCTTCTTGATCCTCAATACCAATCACACTGGCAAATCTAGCAAGATTTCTTAAATCAGATGTTAGTGGTGGAGGTTCACTGGAACATCAACATTCTGTGCAACAATGATGGCAGGTAGAAGAATATTTAGTTTGAAAACGTCAAGCACATCTTGATGTGAAGTCTTGTCCTGAAGTCTTCAATAATCCAGTCAAGTAAGGGGACATAAATGTTTCTCTTGAAATACTCCTCATGATTTGTAGATGGAGCATTAGGCTTGTTTCTCTGCCTCTGAGTAATTCGTGGTAATTTTAATTCCACACCTAATGATTTGGCAATTTCAGTAGCTCTATTGTATACAATGGTGAAATCCTTTTCAATGTAGGTACGTTTATTTAAAAGAATATATTTCACATTACATATTGCATTGGAAGCTGTCCGAACATCAAGGTCTTTAGTCTGGAAGAGTGCACTCAAATTATGAGTGAGAACCAGAATTTCGTTCAGACAACACAGAGCAACAATGAACTCACTATCAGTGATACTCACAAGCAAACTTTTGGCTTTTGGCAGTGATGTATCCCCTTGTACATCCGACCAGTTAGACACAATTTCAAGGGAAAAACTGCGTCATGATGTTCCACCCAATGCGTATCACACAGTTCAGTAAGTTGGCCCTTCAACACATTTTTTAGAGCCATATTTCTTTTTGATGATCCATTAAAAAATATTATGACCTCTCCCAATATTCCAAATGCATTGTGTACAGATTGGACTTTTGCGGTTTTGGATATTACCAAGTTAAGTTGAAGATTATAGCAAGGGCATCTTACAGCATTGACTGCAACTTTCTGTATTTCTTGGATAGCTCCAACAGTCGCAGAAATATTTAAGGACACTCCATTTGTCCCAATTCCAACACAGTTTTTTGGATCCAAACAGAGACACTTTACTTTAATTCCTAAAGCACAACATGTCCAAGTTTTACACCAGTTACACCGGTTCAGTATCACATTCCACGTTTCTCTCATACACATCATCTTCTCTTTCATTATCAGATGAAGAATTATTATCAACAAGTTCTGTGACTGCTTTCCATAGATCAAGAAATCCCACAAAATCTTCTCTTATTTTTGTCTTGCCCCCTTCCTCTGCTACGTATCTCAATACTAAAGCCATTTGAGAAATAAGTGCCACATCCACAGTCTCGTCAAACATACAGCTGAACAGTTTTGCTTCCCATACACAAGACATGATTGTTTGATCAAGACATGATGATCCTCACCGCAACATTCAATAAGAGAGTTTTGAATTGTTTTACTGGTGAAGACATTTCTCTGAAAAGCTGTCTTTAGATGCTTTTCAAGAACAGTGTCACCAACATCACAATGGAAGCGCAACAGTGCTTGGAAATTACCATCATTTTTGGATGGCTCCTCTACTATCACAAGCCCATGATCTCTATGGCCTCTAAAAGCTAGGTTCTGACGGCCGAGAAAAATCACATTACACTAGCAAATGTGTTTAAACAGCCGGAATGGCCCCATAAAAATTAAAAATTTTCCCTGGTCAAGAGGGGGGCGCCCCCCCCCCCAAGTCCACCACTGCAAGTCAAAGCTAAGAACTCGATATGTCATGAATATAACATAAGCTCATTAGTAGATTAATTTATTTTCTTGGATTTCTTGTTCCATAATGATTTGCGTTGTTAATATTAACTTTTTGTTGTAAATTTAACGACTTGCAGTCAGTTTTAGATTGTGAATATATACTCACACGTGGCCGAACGTTTTCGAGTTGTATACAACAATTCTTCTAAAAACCACAATTCTTCTAACCAAAAAACAAACAACGCTATCTATTTCTATAGAAACCCATCTTCAAGGCATCCTAGATAGCAACAAAAATTCTTGATAGTATACAACAATTCTTCTAAAACAATTCTAAACAATTCTTCTAGATAGCAACAAAAATCCTAGATAGTATACAACAATTCTTCTAAAAACCACAATTCTTCTAACCAAAAAACAAACAACGCTATCTAGGATGCCTTGAAGATGGGGTTCTATAGAAACCCATCTTCAAGGCATCCTAGATAGCGTTGTTTGTTTTTTGGTTAGAAGAATTGTGGTTTTTCTTCAACAAACCAACATCGCTATCTAGGATGCCTTGAAGATGGGTTTCAATAACTCGAAAACGTTCGGCCACGTGTGAGTATATATTCACAATCTAAAACTGACTGCAAGTCGTTAAATTTACAACAAAAAGTTAATTTTAATTTATTGTCGTCTTTTCGTTTGTAGGCCAAACATTTTCAACTCAATCATCCGCTTTTTTCAAGGACGCAGACAGTTTTGATGTATATAGAATATAAAAGATAACGTAGGCTATCTGAATTGGATTCGAGAATGGCGAAAAAAACGGAGAGCAGGAAGAATCGAATCGAATTGGATCTGAATCGAAAATCGAACACACCTGCCCGGACGGAGTTCGTCTTGCGAAATGCGTGGGAATCATTCCATCTTTCTTCGAAATCAGGTTGATCCAGTGTGGATGCTGAGGATGATCGTAACAGAATGGAATAAGAAAAAAATTTGGTCAGATCGCGTCAGTTACGCCCACGTCCGTAACGGCGGGCCCGATTCCCAGACGTCGGCCCTTTTTTCTGCATTAGGCTATGGAGGTCAATTTTTTGCACAGTGATCTGTCGTCGACCGAGGATGGGAACTTTATCACACGAGTAAATATTTGAATGATCCTCTTTGTCCAGTTCACAGCCGCACTGTAGGGGTGCGGTCCACCCAACTAACCGCTTACCGCTTCCCTCATTCACATTCAACTAATCATCTCGTTATCAGGCATCGAACAAAATTTTTTATTCCATCATTTAAATCGCGATAACTAATCAATAATCAGCTCAGACTTCTAATGAAATTCATATATCCAAATTGTTGAAGCCACTTTAGGCTATTTCTGCAGTCTTTGTATAAAGTAGTGCATAATTTTCAATACAGTATTTTATGCAATTCCATAGGATACTTTTTTTATTTGCGTCATAATGTTGAATTAGTCAACAAACTAATCATCAAACATCGTACATAATTTTATTGGAGTAATTGAGATTCTGACTTTAAAAAAAGAAACGAAATTGATAAGACCAACTGTTTCAACCAATCAATCTTCTTTTATACGCTTTTTACAAAGTACATAATTTCTAAAATTCTAGATTAATTCGGATTTTGAAAAATCTCAGAAGTTCATTACACTTTTTATTTAGGCCTAGACTACTAAAGAAATACTGACTGCTATAGATTAAACAATGTTGTGAGTGAATTTTGATTATAAAGACGTGTTGTATGTGATTTAATTGTGAAATAATTTCGCGGCAGACATCTTTAAAAAATAGATAAAAATAAAAGAATATTTTTAATTCCATTAGTCCATTACTTCAAATCTCCTTCCTCCTTATTGCTAAATGGATCAAAGATGATAGGCTACTCAGTTTCCATAGCACAAGGTCTAATTTTTGGAAGTCAATATAAATTGCAATGAATTCATTATGAAATATGATAAAATCGTTATAAATTATAATAAAATCATTAAATTATAGTCTATAAATTAATTGATTGGTATTGTGAAACTGTTCCATAGTTGAGAGCAGAACTTAAAAATTTCATGCGCGACTTACACCAAAGTTTCAAGCCACTTGCTTGAAAAAATTGAGGAATCAAGATTTATGTGATTAATAAAAGTTTTATAATGATAATCTATTTACTCAGTTATTAAAAAGTTAATATCCTGGACTCAGTCGCCTTTTGTAATCAATTTATTAGCTATTGAGAATGATACTTTTCTGCTAAATTCTTGATTTTTATTATAAGGGCACTTTCAATATCATTTCAAATCATGAAGGTCTTTCTTCTAGTATAAATCTGATTTGCTATTCGGTTTTGGGCTCAACTAAAAATATAATTTTGAACTTCTTGTTTCTGTCTGAACCAAATTCACTTTTCATCTCATTAAAATAAATTCGTATAGGTCCTTTGACAAATTCGTTATTTGGTTTTGATAAAAAATAAAAGCAAGTTATAAATCTTCAGTTGAGAATTAAGTCACACACTGCGACTCCACGGCGTATTGCGAGTATCGTAGGCTACTACTAATCGATTGTTCTAAAGCCGAACTGATGAACTTGACATTCTTCGACAATATTTTCCCTCTTCTTCTTTTTCATGATCTCTCACTCGCTGCATTGTTTGCTCTCTCTCGTCTCTCATTTGCTACTCCCACTTGGTTCGCTCATTTTCTCCATCTATGAACTTTTATTATCCCCTTCTTTGCAGTGTAAACAGGCAGCAGTGCGATGCGATGCGACGCTACGCGAAGAGCGGCGGCTAAAGCTTAGTTTAATTAAACTTCACCGGGCGGGCCGTCGGCGTCGGGCTCCCTAGCAAACTTTTCCATTACTGTAATTGGGAAAGTAACGTAATAATGTAATATTGAAGGCCAGTAGAAATTAATTCTGCCTTGGGAGACAGCGTCAGCGAGCTTCTCTCTAATCAAATTTGTGTGGCATGAGTGAGACGTAACGTCGGAGAGACTAAGTAGAATGAGAGAAAAAGAGAAAGTGGGAGCGAGAGAGAGTTGGAAAGTAAGAGAAAGAAAATGCGAGGAGCGAGAAAGAATGGAAGAGAAGGAGAAAGTAAGAGGAAGAGGGAAGAATGAGAATCGAAGTAAAAGAAAAACATAGGAAAAAGAGAGGGTAAGCAAGGAAGAAAAGGAAGAGCATGTTTATTGTTTTATAGATCGTGGTGTACGTACGATTCGTATAGGGATTTCAATTAATATCAGTAGACTTTAATACGATATCGTATAGAGATTTAAATTAATATCAGTAAACTTTATTTTGAAAGAAGGAAAAGAATGTTAATTGTAATGGAACGTACTGTAAATTAGCATAGACACACCCGATAGATTAGAAAGAGAGATAATAGGCTGTCTCACTAGGCTATAGACTCTATCATAGACGAACGAAAAAAAAATCGGAGGCTGGTTTCGGCTAAGAAAATATTTTGAGGGGCAGAAATATCAGCTAAAAAAAAAAAAAACATTCTGTAATGGCCTTCTTGAATTAAGCAAATAATTAATTATTTCCAGAGATTATAGGCCATTGGACTTATAGGTCAACCAGTAAGAAAATACATCCATACTAATCTGGAAGCCTAAAAAAAAAAGAGTGCTGTAGGCCAACATGAGCATACCAGGACAGGACAAGCAAAGAAAAGACCGCTTTCGTTCAATCCTTCAATATAATAAAATTAATTAGAAAAAATAACAAGATTACAGTATTCGCAGCATATACAAAATATCACAGCAAATCTAGAATTAAATCACACAAGATGTATAAAACAATTATACATATCATCAACCTCTGAAATAGTAGTTAGGTAAATGTTGAATTATAAAGTTCATGTTCACTCTCTAAGATCTAGATTTTGATACCTATTTTGTTGAAAGTAAAATGTTTACCTTTATACTGGCCAGTGTCAATGCAATAATAGGTTGTATAATAATAACTCCGAAGATGGACGCGATGATGGAAAATTTTCATAATATTTTAGATTTGTGTTACCTCATTATAGAGAACAGTACAACTAAATTACAACTAAAGTGTAGGATATAATACAAACTCTTAATATTAAATTTTACAGTTTTACAGAGTTACAGTCATCAGTTAGCTATAGATAAAATTCTTCAATACTATAAAGAGCTCTCCTTGTCAAATGTTTCTTTAAAAGACCTTTAAATTTATTAAAATTTAATTCCTGTTGGATGTAAGGAGGCAAATGATTATAAAACTTAGCTCCAATATAAGACGGCTTCTTTTGGTAAAATTTAAGACTATGCTTCTGCAAGCATAGCTTGTCTCTATTCCTAGTATTATAATCATGGTTGTGTCCTAGCTTAAAAATACTTCCAAATTTTTCTCTCACACATAGAACTGTCTCAAACACATAGAGGCTGTAAACTGTCATAATACTAAGTGAAGCAAAATGTTCCTTCACTGACTCTTTGTAATCCATATGTAAAATTATTCTTATAGCCTGCTTTTGTATTCTCAGACTTGAGCTCATGTTCTTGTTTGAGGTGGCGCCATAGAGGCTTATTCCAAAAGCAATTATTGAATGTATGTATGAATAGTAAATTGATTTTAGCGTTTCTGAATTGCAAATAAAAGACATCTTTCTCAGAGCATACAAACCACTTGACATTTGGGATAATATCATTGTAACATGATCCGTCCATTGCAAGTGTTGATCAATGGCTAAACCTAAAAACTTAGAAGAACTGTACTGTGATAGTATTCTGCTTTCCAACTTGATTATGGGATTAAATCGGTTTCTTTGCGTCGTTGTAAATGTTAAAAAGTTAGTTTTATTTATGTTAATAACTAAATTATTTTCATTTAAATGCTTTGCCAAAGTCGACAGGTTTAATTCTGCTATCCTTTCAATTTCATGCTGAGATTTTGCTGATATCTTTAAGTTTGCATCATCAGCATACAAAACCAGTTTACTATTACTGTCCAGCTGTGGCATACCTTTCAAATAACAAAAAATGAAGAGAATTGGACCTAAGATTGACCCTTGGGGTACCCCACATTTACTAACTTTCATTTCGGAATTATAGGTGTTTTTAAGTCTTTTTTGGTTCACGTGGTTTATTTGAACGAAAAATTGTCTGTTTAGAAGGTAAGATTCAAACCATTTGTAGGCTACACCTCTCACTCCTAAACTTTGCAGTCGCCCAAGCAATATCTGATGAGATATACTATCAAAAGCTTGGGTAAGATCTAAAAATATCCCTACAGACCTTTCTGAGTTATCTATAGAATCGATAACGGATTCAATGAATTCTATAGCTGCCGTCTTAACTGATTCACCTTTTCGAAAACCGTGCTGGAAAAAATCAAGTAATCCATTTGTTTCCAAATATTGCAAAAATTGGTCAGACATGGCACGTTCATAAATCTTGGAGACTGCTGGCAATAATGAAATTGGGCGGTAATTACTTATATCGTTCTTACTATCTTTTTTATAAACTGGGATAATTTTAGAAATTTTCAACTGCTCAGGAAATATTCCTGTGATTAAAGAAGAGTTAATCAAGTGTAGAAGCGGTTTTAATAAAACATTCTTGGCTTTTTTTATAACGGCAATTGGTATGTCATCATATCCAGCACTGTATTTATTTTTCAAGCTAGAGATAATTTTATCAAGTGTATTGTAGTCAATAGTTTTGCATTTGAATTGGTGACTGCTAAAGTTGTCGTTTTTTACTGTTTTTGGGGAATGTCCTGCATTGTTCTCCTCTTTTGCAAAGTAATTCAGGAAAAGCTCACTTATTTTCTTGGGATTAGAAAAGATTTGTCCTCTATTTTTTAAAGTTAGATTTTCAAAAGGTTTATTTTTATTTCCAACTTCCCAACTATAAGTTCAGTCAGATAAAGATAAGCTACGAAGTCCTGTGCCCTTTTTATAAGGGTGACCAATTGGACAGGCCTGCAAAAAACTGTTCTCTCCTGTAAAATCACTTCCCAGAGGTTCGGACCCCACATAAAACTGTAGGTCCGGCTCATCAATCACCATCATCCAACTCATTACTCACGCACAGGTCTCAGACCCATGTGGGCTTCATCCTTGAAAAAAAAAATTAAAATATTGATAATGATTCACTATCAGATTGTATAATTGATCGATTTAAGCAGGTTAAACCTTAGCCAAAGAGAGACCTACAAGTTATTGCTTATTTTCGCAAGTGTGGAAGAGTATGTTTGTTCAATTAGGCTTATTATTAGGCCCGTTTCACACACATCGATTTCATCCGTTCGGTAAAATCTCGAATGGTCCACATTCCAGCAGTGGCATGAAGAAATAAATGATGCTCTTCACACACATCGATATTAGGCTATGCCGAACGGTAATGACAACCGTCCGTTACCATGAAGCAGTCGTCCAATGTTTCGACCAAGACGGCCGCCGTTTGGTAGCCATAGGTCGAGGTAGTAAACGTTTGGGCAGTTTCAAACACATCGAATTTGCCCGTACGATAATTTGCATTGCGCAATTCGTTGCTAACCAATGTTGCGTTGTATAGAGGTCATAGACCTTACCCCCTCACAGCTAGATTCGGTCACCACATGTGGTTTTGAAAATGCGAGTCTTGGAAATGGAGCTTTGAAACGTGTGTGTCTCTCTGTCCTTCTCTGTCTCTGTCTATATAAATAAAGTAATTTTATCTTTATCTTGTCTTTATCTATCCCCATAAAAACGTTCGGAGTTCAAAATTTGATCACTTTTCTCCATTCCGTTCGAGATCAACCAAACGGCTGAAATCGTTCGGCCGATATCGATGTGTGTGAAACGGCCCTTAATATTATTATAAAGTCTGATTCCAGAATTTTTAGAACATACAGTTACAACGCATAAAAATAAAACATATTTTAAAACAAAAAAAGAAACCGACTTCAGTGAAATGATGAAATACTCACGTACTAAAAACTTTAAAATAAAGTATTTACTTTAAACTGAGAAAATTTAAAATTTCATACAAGTAATCTTTTGAAGTCGGCGCCAAATATTTTATAAAGATGATAAGAAAATCTATCTAATATCAAAACTAACACTATTTTTTTGGAGGATGAAGCCCACATAGGTCTGAGAGTTTTTCGTGGGTAATGAATTGGATGATGGAGGTTGATGAGTTGAACCTACAGTTCTAGGTGGGTTCCGAACCACCAGGAAGTGATTGATAAGAAATTCTATCTAATATCAAAACTAACACTGTATTTCAATTAAATATGTGATCTACACTCACTTTTACTGAAATACAGTAATTGATAAGAAATTCTATCCAATATCAAAACTAACACTGTATTTCAATTAAATATGATTTACACTCACTTTTACTGAAATACAGTGTCAGTTTTTATATGAGATTGTTCAATTATTTCGTCATGGAAAACATCACAGAGTAATTATGTTATATTTTAGAAGTTTATGGGAAATTTGGCGCCGACTTCAAAAGATTACTTGTATGAAATTTAAAATTTTCTCAGTTTAAAGTAAATACTTTATTTTAAAGTTTTTAGTACGTGAGTATTTCATCATTTCACTGAAGTCGGTTTCTTTTTTTGTTTTAAAATATGTTTTATTTTAAGCTTTTTAGTTGAATTTTCAAACTTTGAAAACATGAGAGATTTCTTAAAGCCTACATTATGAAATATTTATCAAATTAGCAAGCCAATAATTAATTTATAACATCGATAGTTAAGTAACTAAAAATCCACTTATAAGAAAAGATAAACTAAGGAAAATTCTACAACGTTTTATTTAATATGGAATATTGTATTTAGGAGAATTATAATAGCGAAAGGCTTCTTAAAAGTGAAATGGCTTTTGATTCATTTTGATGTGGTCCCTTTCAGAATATACCTACACTGAAATAGTAGGCCTATATTACGTTACAAGTGTGGAAAATATTGTGCTTACTGAAAATAGGATAAGTAAACGCAGGAGATGAAGTTGAGTGCGGTATTATCATACCAGTATGGTAAACATCTTCCCGGACGAGTTATGTACGATATTTTTTGTGTTATGATTGAAACTGAGTAACCTTATTCCTATGACTCAATAACATCAACTAAATTATTTACAATTTTCATATAAACATATGGACAGAAACATTATATTCTTCTTATTCTCGATTCAAATTAAGTTCATGTGATTGGTCAAAAGAAGTCATTAAAGACTTCTTTCACACTGAACCAGCTTTGGGTAACCGATGTCGTTTACCCGGCATAATTGCATTGCATCATATGATTTCGAAAACCGTCTAGATGTAAAGTGCTCCATATGATACAATGATCAGCCTGGTAAACGACACCGGTTATCCGATTGGCGGTTATGTGTGGAACTATCCTATTCAAACTTGATTGAAATGAAGACATCGAAGAATGCTCCTTTTTGTTTAATATTGGGCTAAATATTGGACCGATCCTTGCGAAACTTGTATGGGACCACCGCTGAGCGATGCTCTTTCATTTAAAAAAAAATTCATCGAAATCGGTTCAATATTGTTCGAATGATTGATGTACAAACATAAAAAATAACAGGTCGAATATAGTAACCTTGTTGTTTTTGGAAGTCGGTTAATAAGCCACAGCAGATCAGCAGTAGTCGCCGACAAGAAGTGAGATTATCCAACAGTAGGTTAATTGGTTAGAATCACTTTTTTTGTGTAGTCCAAGTCTATTAATAGCTCATTTTCACCTTAATCACGACAAAAAATTAAAAATATGTCATCGGTTTCAATACGAGTGCTGTGTTGGAGATGGGCTACCTTTAGGCATATATACCCGAGGAAGGTCAATCGAAATGTAAGAATAGCACTTACCTCATTCAATGAATAATACCAAAAGATTGTTTATTATTTGTTCTAGGTGTTTGCCCTCTCCATGACATAGAGCTGTGACCTAGTAGGTTGTAGGCAAACGTATTTTTCCCCGGTAACATTAAGATGTTTTGGCCAGTGGGAGGAAGATTTAATAGTGGGCTCTTAGGCAATGGGCACGAGTAGAGAATGCCTAATTGAAGTCAAGGAAGTACACGCTATAAAAACAAGTCGAAATATGTCTAAATACTAAAAGCAACGTCTGAAGATGTTATTCACGTTCATAATATACAGAACCTGAACAAAGTGCAGCAATAAAGAATGTATATGCTTTGAGTGGTATGCTCAAGGTGAGCGAATGTCAGAGGAGAGAGAACATTAAATAAGTAGAGAATGGAAAAGAGAAAGATGGAGAACGAAAATGAAGGCACATCTTCACTAATGCGTTGTTCTCTAAGCTTTCATCTGTTTTTCTGTCTATGCCTTTCACACTTAACACCTCTCTACAATTAGCGACTCATAAATTAGCACGCTCTCCAGCTTCGGTCTAGCTAGAGCTTTTTACTTCATTCAGCACCAGAGTGCTATCCGTTTGGCCTACAACGGCAACAACAGCAATACCGTAATGTGACTCGTCAAAGAGACACATACTTGAAAGTTTCAGCAACACGAAGTGCGACACTGTCTGTCTTTTTTTTAGCTTGCTAAGAGCAGCACTGATTGTATATGCTACTGAATTATTATTGAAAATTTGGTCTTTAAAATGTAATGCATAATAATACAAAAGCTACAATACCCTTACAGAAAAGCTTTATATTTTTTCACTGAATAGTTGGCTAAACTAAAAGTAATATGAGGCCTATGTCTAAATCATGAATGAATTATTGTTGCGGATGTCCATTTTTCGTGAACTGCAGTAGAACTATTCATATGTATGCAATGTTCTGCACAGCAAGATAATACATATGAATAGTCATGAAGGAAGATAAACATGGGAATTTCCAGATCAATTCGGTAAACCACAGAGTGCGGAATGGTCATAACATGCATGCATGAAGTAAGTGTTTGATTACCTTTTGAACTATTAATTTTTCAATTTCCAATTCAATTTTCCAAAGCATGATTATTTCTGGTAGCTTGAAATGCGGTATTAAATGTTCTGGTTTCTTTATTACAAAATAATATGTTTTAATCAATTGATAGAATCAATAAACCAATAGTAACATCCTTGACGCAACAAATACTGTTTGTGATAGAAATTACACTACCAGAAATAATAAACAATTGATTATCAGCAGAAAACTATTGAACTGAACCCACATGATTGGGCCTTTTAATATATCTGCTGTACGTTGTTCAAACTTTCCATATGAAACAAATCCCCATACGAGAAATTTGAAAGAACTATTGAATGCAGTTTGACAAATTAACGAATGCGGGAATGTAAATGAACAAATGTGGAAATGTAAATTGTGCGAAATTGGCAATGTTTGAGCATATTTTGTTACAGATGTAGCTAATGCATAGTTTTTAAAAATAAGTAAGCTTTGTCATCACCATGATTGTTGTGTGTGACATTACAGTTTGTTTGAGAGTAGGGTTGACAGTAATTAAAGTATGAACCGGGTGTGTTCACCAATTTTATTGTGGAGGGGTTTGTGATGGCACCAACAAACACTCATTCACTTTTGCAAATCTTATTTTCATAAGAGAAAATAAATAGCCGGGTTTGTTGGGTGCGTTTGAAACGTTTTAATCCGGTTAAAATGTCGGTGTATTTGAATTCCTGTCGAATATGGAATAAACTACTACAGCGGTAGTCGAAGCCTGAGGTCGGTGTTTGTCTTTGCCACATAGTGCACGTAGGAGAGGCGCCCGCACAGACTGCTGCGTTTTCGACAACAAACCTAGTGTGAAAATAGGGGTAGAAATAAATCGGAAGGGTAAATTTTGGTGGACGCTTCTTTGGGGCGCCAAAATGCGCCCTCATGGGCCGGTGAAATCCTGGACACTCGAACTCTCAAACAGATCTGCTGTTTGCGGGCGCGCGTCCACTGTAGTATTAGCGGTTTTTTATTTTTCGCGTTGCAAAAATTGAAACGACTTTATCCAACCGAAAGCTCTCCGTAACAAAATTCCCGATCGAACGAGCGTGTAAAAACTCACCGCACTGTGTTTTGTGAAAAAATATTTCCCCAGCATACACACGGTGGCGCCCTAACTTTTTCAACTCTATTATCAGAGACAATTTGCGGTCGTGATTTTTGAGCACTGGAAAAAAAATTGTGCAAAGCGAATGAAAAACACTGTAAAAACACTCCAGTTACGATAAAATCTGGTCCCGCTGCAAATATGACACCGATTCGGAAATCTTGTTGATCTCTTGTGTAGGCCATATTCACATATTGTTTTCCAATGTGTGCGTTTTCTCAACAACCAATGATTGATTAAATTTCTCTCCATAGGCTTATGTAATCACGAATATCCTATTCTCTTGGATGTAGTCTCCTAAATTTCTAAATTTGTCAGAATAGAACTCCCATGATCAGTGGCGTAAGATGGAGTTCAGTCTGGAGAGGGGATTACCACTGATGTAGTTCAGTAATCGGTGGGGGGGGGGGGGGTTGACTTTATACTTTTTATAATAAAGGAAAAGGGAACAAATATATAAGTTAGGCTATTACTAATTTAGTAATTATACATCTCAGAATTTATTATTAAAAGCAAAAACAAACTGGAGCTGTTAACTTCATTTAGTTAATTTGATTGAATTGCTTACTTGATTAGACTGTTGCATAAACCAACTCCTTGATATGAAAAAAAGTTTCGAACCATGACATAAACCCATTAATGCTCAATAACCATTTCTCAACCTTGGTCAGTAGGTATGCAGAAAAAATCATTGAAGCAAATCTTTCTGTTTTAACTGAAAAACGTCACGCAGACTAAACAACCAACCACCAGCTTAAAATCATTAACTCTAAAGCAGGAGTCTCCAAACGTTTCAGCCTTCAGGCCAAAATAATTACCCCAGTAGGTTCCGAGGGCCAGAACCGTATTCATTTTCTACTATCTATTCTATAGAGTGTTTTAGGATGTATCCTCCCCTCCTCCTCTTACTCCTCGCCTTCTACTTTCCCTCCCACAACTCCTCATCATCCACCACCTCCTCCACCTCTGAGCAGACTTGCTTATTAGAAGAGTAATTTTTAGAGAAAATTGTACCGTACATCTTTATTGAAAATAAATATATTGAATTTAAAAAATTATTCGTTCATCAAAGATGGCAAAGATTATAAGAATAAAGATGACTAGCTTTTGTAGATATCTCTATCAGTTTACTCAATCATTTATCTCCAGGGACTTCTTTTAAGTGGTAGATTAAATCTGGTAAATTATGTAAGAAGAACTGAAATATTGGATAAAACATGATACAAATCTGTTATTGCCGTAATTATTGTGATATTTCACAATATACACAAATATGGTTCTAAAAACAGGAACTTTCAAGATTTTATTGAATTAGCTTGGTTATTTGTTGATTAAACGATATATTGTTTCTCAGCTAAACGTGTAAGGAATCCTAATTCAAAAATGAGATGCTGAATTAAGCCGACAAAATCCAAAATTCATAAAATCGAGTTTTATTGGTCAAAGTACACTGAATTTGAACGGCTGCTTGTTATTCTTGTGTGTTTAGATATAATAAACACTTATTTATGAACTCTAGGTTCATTTTTCACTATTAGGTGATTCGCAATTGCACCTAAATCTGTTACTAAATAAATACATCTCTGATGAATTGAAAAAGTAGTGAAATTTTTAGTAGAAAGTAATATCAAGTGACAAAACCCTATCTATGAGCTGTCGCGAGCCGGATCGATCGCACTGGCGGGCCGTAGTTTGGAGACCCCTGCTCTAAAAGAATAATAATTCACCTGGCATTGATGGCATAACTAATTCTTGCCTCAAGATAATTTCAATGTATGTTTCAAAACCACGGACAACAATAATAAATAAATGTTTTGAGCAAGGTTACTTTCCTAAAGATTTTAAAATAGCTAATATTATACCATTACACACATCAGGAGACAAAAAATATCCTGCAAACAATAGACCAATCAGTTTATTGAGTAAGCCTACCTTGCAACTGGGAACTAACATTTCTAACATTTCTGACCAGGATTCTCCCTCTGTTTCTTCCCGAACTGGCTTCTCCCTGTCAACCCAGAAATCACTGTATTCCTCCTCAGCATACCCTCCAGGGACTTTTCAGAAATTTTTAAATTCAATTAGGATATTAGTTGAGTTAATTTGAAGATGTTAAACTGAAATTGCTTGAATATCATTTGAAATTTCGAATTTAATTAGAACTGATTTGAGAATGGTTAAAGTTATTTGATTTCTGATCTTTAATGGGAATTTAGTTGATTTTCTTTTTAATTATATTTTAGTTGGCTATTTGCTTTCTGCTTGATTGTGTTATTTTTCTGATGTTAGCATAAGTAACATATTATATTTACATGATGGGGATGATTTTGAACAGGATTATATTGTAGGCCTACTAATCAGAAATGTTGAATGTATATCACAACACAGCACTAACTATAATAATAATACTGCCATAATAATAAGTTATTTATTTTTATAAATTTTTTCTCTTTTGCTCAAGTGTAGTATCTAATAATTTAGTTTAATAATTATTTTATTCCAGTAGCAATGTACTAATACCGGTCTTAAACAAGAGAAATATTTTACGTTTTGTCCTGCTATCATCGTCTTACTGTCTTGTACTCTTCATCAGATGGGCTGTTTAAGTTATCTATAATACAATGTATACCCAGTTTGGTATACCAATGTATAATTTTTTGTTTATTTTTTATTTATAATTCTAGAATGCATAATTTTTCCATTCCTAATTAATTTGGGAAAGTAGGCTATTAGCTAACTTTGAGAGAATTTTTAGATATTTGCATCTTATTTGATAATTTTTTAATTTCGGATTCATAAGACGAACCCAAATTTTGTTTGTGTTGTCTTTCATTTGATACAACACTTTAAATTCTTCATACGCGATTTGTGCATATAATGCTCACTTTCACGATTTACTATCAGGCAGACAGGCACGTCATCATAGATAGATCCAATGTATTAGCGTTACTGTCTACTATATTTATTACCATTCTTTCAAAATTATTTATTGATTTTGCTGCTGCTCCCGTAATGTCTCACTGAATAGTATACCTATGATGGAGTATACAATCTCCTAATAACTGTTATATTTTTCAAAGGAAGGTTATATTTTATTGATGTGGGAATATTGAGTAGTTAAAATTCCAAACTTATAATACACAAATATTTATTGCACCGGGTGACAGATGTATAAGTTATTTCTCATGTTCTTCACAGACGATGAATGTATAGAATCGAATTTAATTGACGGTATAACGTTCAATAGTACCCAAACACTAGAGGAATATTTTGAAAATGGATACATGAAATATGAATTCTATGTTCTTCAGATGAATATACGTAGCTATAGGCGTAACTTTGACGAATTCTTAGTATTTTTAAGCAGCTTTAATAAACTCAAAATAAATTGTATTGTATTAACTGAGACCTGGCTGGATAAAGATGAGGTTGTGATGCAGCTCCCTGGATATAATGTATTTCGAACTATAAACAAACTGAATCAGAATGACGGTGTCCTAGTGTATATGGACGATTCGTTGGTCGTTACCTCCTGTAATGAGCTGTGCCTGGGGGGAGTAGCTAGCTGTCTTGCCCTGACCTTTAATCTGAACGGTGTACCCTGCCACCTGCTGTCTGCATATCGTAGTCCAAACACCAGTCTCAGTTCGTTTGTTGTGGCGCTTCAGAGCTATTTTGTTAGCATAAATGATATGAAAAATCTACAAATATTCTGCGGAGATATCAATATCAATATTCTGAACGTTCTTCCAAATTCCATGCAGGAGTGTTACCTTGATATGATGCATGAGCTGGGGTTTATAAGTTCAATTAACAGGGTGACTCGTCCTGCTGGAAATTCCTGTATAGACCATTTCTTTTTGAAAAATGATAAGAATCTTCAAGTAAAATCTGCTGTCATAGAATCATCTATTACCGATCATTATCCTACTTTAATTCAACTTAGCTCGGGAGCGCCCAACTTGTGCGGTCCTTCTCAGCTGGGGAGGCCGCCTACATACAGAGTTACTGACTGGCATTCTGTTGGGGCTGCGTTGCTCTCAGCGGACTGGGGCTGTGTGACTGGTGTGAGGGATGATGTTGATCATTCTACTGCTAAATTTATTAACATTATCCAATCAACCATAGATAGATACACGCAAACCAAATTAGTTACAGCTAAAAATAGAAAAATCAAACCTTGGATAACGCAGGGTCTCGTTAATTCCATCAGATTTAGAGACAGGTTGAGCAAAAGAGTTGTAAGGCAGCCTTTCAATGTCGAGTTGCGACGGGAATATCGCACTTATCGGAACATATTACATCTAACTATACGAAATGCAAAAATCAACTATTATAAAGAAAAAATCAGCAATGCAGGAAGGAACCCTAAAAAATTCTGGTCTATAGTAAATGAGTTGGCATGTAGACCGGGTGTGGCTGGTGGGTTCCCCCTGGCACAGTTTCATCAGGATGGTGTACCATCAGAGTCTGACATAAAAAAGGTAGGGAATTCATTTAATCATTTTTTTTCAAATGTTGGTGCTCAGTTAGCGAGTGCAATACCTGAGCGTGACCCTGAACTGGTAAATGATGCACATTTTTCCGTCAATGCGTCATTCGAATTGCAGCCTGTGACACAGCTTGATATCCTTAAAATTGTCAGGGAAATGCGGGGTGGCTCTGCTCCTGGTCTGGATGGCATCCATACTAAATTCATAAAGGAACACATAATTGCTGTGATCGAGCCTCTTCTGTATATTATTAATGAGAGTATACGAACTGGTAAATTCCCGAATGCTTTCAAGATTGCTAAGGTCATTCCCATTTTTAAATCTGGCTCCAAATCCCTAATAAATAATTTTAGACCTATTTCTATGTTAAGTGTGTTTGCTAAAATATTTGAGAAACTTGTTAAACTTCAATTACAGTCTTATTTAGAAACAAACAAGATAATAGTATCCAATCAGTATGGCTTTAGATCAAACAAGAATACTGCAAATGCTCTGTTTGATATAACCAATGAAATTGTTCAGAAGGTGGGTGAGGGTAATCATGTCCTTATCACATTCCTTGATCTTGCCAAGGCATTTGATGCTGTAGACAGATCTAAGCTTTTGTGGAAATTGGAATGCTGTGGTGTTAGAGGATTGTCCCTGAAATGGTTTCAAAGCTATCTACATGAACGCAAACAATCAGTCTGCATTAATAATGTTTGTAGTGATTTGGAGGGTGTGGATTACGGCGTAATTCAGGGAAGCACTCTGGGTCCTTTACTTTTCTTAATATTCATAAATAACATCAGTAAAGTTCCATTGGCTAGTAAGTTATTCCTCTTTGCCGATGACACTGCAGTTGTTTCATTCGGGGATACCTGGGAAGATGCTTTCAGACAGGCTACTAAGGACCTTTTTAGTATCAGGATGTGGCTCGATCAAAATAAGCTTACTCTCAATGTTGAAAAAACAAAGTATTTACCAATCTATTTCAAAAGGAACAGTGCTCCCAATCAGGAGATCCTTAGGCTTCACTCATGTAATGACTGTCAGTCTGTGACTTGTAATTGTGGGGTGTTGCAGCAGGTGGAGCAGTACAGGTATCTCGGCGTTCTGATTGATCACAGGTTAAGCTGGGCTCCTCAGGTTGCCTTTCTTAAGCAGCGAGTACGAAAGCTGATTTATGCCTTCAGGCAGTTGAGAGAGGTTCTCCCTGTTTATCAACTGAGAGTTGCGTACTTTGCCTATATCCAATCAGTTCTTTTGTATGGAATCCTGGCTTGGGGTGGAGCTTCCTCGGCGTCCTTGGAGCCTGTCACAGTGGCTCAGCGAGCAATAATCAAAACATGTCTCAGAAGAGATTACCGCTACCCAACTGACCTGATATACCAAGAATTTCAAGTTTTTAGTGTTAGACAGCTTTACTTAAAAGTATTATTGACCCATATATATTACAATAAAAACTCAATATTCAATAATCTAGTTCACCCATATAACACAAGAAATCTTATTAATTTTGGTCTTGTCCATCCCCGACTCCTTCATAACTGCTCAAGGTACAATAGTAAGTATATTTGTCATATTTTATATAGATATATCCCCAACCACCTAAAACTAATGGAAAACTTCAGCATAAACACTTACAAATTCCATTTGAATAGATGGTTATTTGAAATCGGTAGGGAGGCTGCTGAGCAACTGATTCAATCCGCCTTTAGACATTGAAATTTGTTTTATTGGTTCCATATTAGTTGTGTGCATTTATTACTGCCTTTTGTTCTTTTATGTCTGCATTTGTTTTTTTGATTATTTTATTGCTAAGAATTCGAATATTAATTATTATGTGATCAGTTATTATATTCTCTTTGTACTTGTTGGTTATACTGTTCAATTTTACAAATACTGTATTTATCCGTAACATGAACTCATTCTCCACACTCAGACTTCTGTCTTTGTGGGGAATATTCACAGTATGTTTTGTAAATCTTAATTGTACATGGATGTGTATTTTGTGAATAAAACTTTATTTGAATTTGAAAAATTTGAATGTAGATTAAATAGTGGATATTTCAATCTATAGAATTGGCTTGGCTCTTGACCGCTCTGTGCCCCCCGAAGTAAAGGGCGGAGAATAGACAGCTGTCATTTCTATCTATCGGCGTGTTTCTTCCAAGCCCACTCGACCTCTGGTTACATTACTTTTAATTTATGTGCTAGGCTATATACATAGATTGATTTGTTAATTTGATGAATATTTTATAATGTATGAGAAATTTCTCATGGCATATTTTCAAAGTAAAAATATTAAACGAAAATCTTAAAATAAATATAAATTTGAATCAGAGGGCTTCAGTAAAATTACATACACAAAAAATGGTGCTAAAAAATTAAATACACGCCTACTTAAACGTTTAAAATAAAATATTTAAACTGAGAAAATTTTTAATTTATTACAAGTAGTAACCTTTTGAATCGACACCAAATATTTCAAGATTATAAGAAATTCTGTGTAATATTTTAGGAGTTTATGGAAAAATGGCGCCAACTTTAAAATGTTACAATTTAAATGGTCTCTGTTTAGTGCGAATACTTTATTTTAAACTTTTTAGTAGGTTACGTGATTATTTAATTTTTGAGCATCATTTTATTGATGTCGGTTTATTTTTTGTCTTAATTTTTTTTATTGTTGACCCCGCAATCGGTAAACTATACTGTTAAGAAAGCGATTGGTTCACTGTCAAGGATTTCTCATATTCTCAAATCGTAAAATTCATACCAATTTACTGAATTACTAGTAGTTAAAACTCGTAAATTTTGTATCAGTTAACTGCAAATACTAACAAATAAGCAATAAGGAATATGATGGAATCTCACAGGCTTAGACTATAGGCTATACACTTATTAGGTAGGCTACATGATATTAGGTCGCAAATATTTTGTGGAAAGCTGAAACTTTCCTAGAGGTTAGACTACTACTAGAAATGTATTTCCCCCAAAGTCCCCAAAAACACCCTCGGTGCCTTCTCCCTCACCCAACCCTCAAAGTTCACAAATGTAGGTAATTACTGGAAATTCCTTAACTCGGTAATGGATTATTGCAAAATTTTCATTCTCCTTTCATTATATTAGTAATATAGAGGACTACACTTATGGTTCTGTTCATTTATATTTATCTGAAGGGGGCTTCTTGTACGTCATTTTACAGAAAAAATCAAACGAAAGTTGTACCACACGTTTTTCAGAATCCAATGATGTGTATAGTTGCATACTCACGGTCAAGGATGATGCTGTGGGAGGTTATTTTTCATCATCATCATCTTCACTTCAAGGATTAGGTTTATTGAACCTGTTCTGGTACCCATCTTTTTCTCCGTCTTCACACATCTCTCTTCCCAATAGGTTTGGAATAATTGTGCACCTCTAATGGAATTCTACCATATGGCATCCTATTCAAATGGTTGCACCAGTAATATTTTGTTATGTAGAGGTGGAACAAAGTTCTTCTTATTTCATCATTTCTAATTCTGTCCGTTCTAGTACAACCAAAGACAATTTGCGAGATCCTCACCTCTTCAGCTTGAATATTACTATCAAAGTTTCTGTGTATATTGCCGCATATTCTTTGAAATTTCTTAATTGTATTACATACATCTTTGTCTACATCATAATTATGTCATATTGTTTCCAAGTCCAAGGTAATTGAAGTATTTAACCTGCTCTATATTATTTTCCCTTGCAACTCTATTTGGACTTTTTCATTTGAAGGCCATTGTTTTGGTTTTCATCATAGAAATTCTTTAATTATATCAATTTCTCCCCAACTCTATCCAAAAAATACTGCTTGTGGAAAGCCGTCCTCATTTTCTGAATAACTAAAAGATCGTCTGCATAAGTTACATAATCGAGTTCACAAACATCTGGGGAGAAAGCTGTAAACCTGAGTTCACAAGCGTTTTCCATGTACATAACATGTCATCCACATAAATATTGAATAATGTCGGAGATATACAGCATCCTTGGCGAACTCCTTTGTTGATGAGAATAGCTTCTGTCAATTCCTCATTTACTTGAAGACGAATCATTGTATTTTTATATAGGCTCTGTAGAGATTTAATAATGTGTTTGGGATAGCCTCTTAATTTCACAACTGACCATTGCGGTTTACAGAGTCAAAAGCCTTTGTAAAATCTATGATAGCTATATGGGTCTCAAGGTTGTACTCTGGTATTTTTTATATAATTTGTTTCTTCAGAACATGACCTACCCTTTCAATAGCCCATCTGTTCATCTAATAGTAATATGCCCCTGATTATTTTCAATCTATTACTTATAATTCTGGCATACACTTTATATGTAGTGTCTGGGAGACTGATACCTCAGTAATTATGAGTGTCTGATCAGCTTCCTTTTTTTAATAGGGATATAACCTTGGACTGTAACCATTCTTTGGGAACTTGGTGTTCTTTCCAGCACATGTTGAAAAGATGCAATAATCTAAGATGCAATAGCAGCTCACCATATTTCAACAGTTCCATGTTTATCCCATTCAATCCTGGAGCTATTCGATTTTTGCTTCCTTTCAGTGCCTCCAAAAGGTTTTCTATGGTTAGCATGTCCACACAACAATTTCCACAGAGAGTCTCAACATATTTGGCTCTATTTCTTCACACCAAAGGTTTCTGTAATGCGTGATCCAATTTATCCAATCTTTTGTGTCTATGCAATTGGCTTTTATGGTGTCTCTTTCAGTCAAGGTAATTTAGTAACATAAAAAATTACATTAATTTGGCGGTTTATTACACTTTTTAGAGGAACCTGTGGATTAAATGGATAAACCGAGGATCAGCGACGCCCTGTACTGTGACGCGGTTCCCCCCCCCCCTTGTCATTCCATGGGCTATTGCCCAATCAAAATCAATAATAATGGGAAAATGCTCTGTTAATTGGTACTTCAAAGTATTTTGAGGTAGCCTACTGGAATCAGAATTTCGGGCTTTTTAGCTCGTCGAACTGTAAGTTTTCAATATAAGTGATGGGGGGGGGGGGGTTGATAGAACTTTGTCATCCCTCACTTAAGAATCGCCATCAAGCTGTAGCTCATTCTTCTGGGACCCCCGCCAAACTTGCACGCCGTCAAAGTTGCTCGCCGTCAAGCTGGGCTGGTTTTCCAGCCCACGGTGACGTTGCATGCACCGCCAACCTGGCACACTTAGGAATTCAGCCCATGGTGACGGCGTGCAACTTTGACGTTAGCCCGGCTTGCCGTCATTCCAGCTTGGTGGCGTGCAACTTTGACGTCGTGCAAGTTTGACATCGTCCCATTCTTCTCAGTTCATTGGGGCAATCCAATGTCATGTATAACAAGTCACATTTGGCTTCCAATGTGTAACACTTCTATTTGGAAGGATAGTATAGGCTTCCCATACATTGTACTTGGAAATTTGGAATATTACAATTTTTTGTTAGGCTATAGATAGTCCCAATTTGGAAACTACTCAAGCTAAGAATACAAAGTTGGTACGGTATTTAATTGTAGGTTACTTCATTCTCTTTCACATAGTGTACAGTACACCAAAATAAAACAAAACTCTTTCTAAGTTGAGCTGAAACATATTGTTACGGGTTCTATGTCTAAAATAATGCTGGCAACACTTGAAATTTATCACTCGCACTTTATTTACACAAATAATCACAACACATGTAATGTCTCACAGAAAAATAAGCAATTAAAAACAGATAACACGATATTGTTCAACTGATAATGAGTTTCCAATGAACTGTACACGAATCAATCACTAAATGTCAAAAGGCCGATCGAATATTGAAAGAATAACTGTACAATAAACTGTCCAATAATACTCAAAAAGGAACGTCGAGGAAGAACAATTAACTTACGTAGCACAAGTCCGTCAATACAGTAATAGATAAAAGAATTATCACTTTTGAACTGTCAAAAGAATTATCACTACAGACAACGAAAGTTCATTGAATGATTTGTAGTAGCGCCAACAGGATTTCACTGTTTGTATTAACGCGAACTGTCACTACTGCCACTTATCAACGTAGAACAATAACTGAACTACTTGTTTATCATGACGAATTTCAAAGAACTGAACTCATTTACAAGAGACTTCTTCTATTTATATACTTTATCATAATTGAGATATCTTTAGATTTCTCTACCAACTTCTAAATAAATAAATCAAGGAAACTAGCACTTTCTACAATATTCGAAAAGATTCCATTAATGTCTAATCGAACAACTAGAACATTCTACAAATTACCAAGTAAACACTATAAAAGTGTCAAAAGCAGAATAATTCATTGCTTAAGAGTAAACATTTACTTAGCAGATAACGCCAAGAACCACTGTGCCTTCCTCTCTATTCACTCCAATTTCATATTCGCTACAATATTATGAGTAGCAAACTTTTCATGGACTTGACAGTTTTTCAGTATTTTTGATCTCACAGCCAAACTATGTGTCATACAAGAATTATATTCGAATCCCTTTTTGAATTATATTCTCTAAAACCTAGCACATATTGCATCTTCTCATCTTGTATAAGCCCCAAGTTATTGTAAATCAAAATTTACAAAATTTTGAAAAAATGGAAAATGTGATTTTTTTGAATGATTAAGTTATATTTATATCTTGAGATCCATGCATGCTAGACTTTTTTGTTGATGGCAGGTTGTAAAGCATGAGATGTTCTACACCTTGCTTTCTAGCATGCATGAATCATTCAAAAAATCATCTTATCCAAATTTTAAATTGCAATAACTCAAGATCTATGCAAGTTGGAAACATGCGACTCGTGCCACCTTCTAGGGAATTGGATTGTGTAAAAAAGAGGTTTGGAATATATTTCTTGTATTTCATCCATACTTATTTGTACTATTTTCTCCTCATTAATACAACTCTTTCTTTACAGATATCTACTTTATAGCCCTCTGTAGGTAACAAATCATATCAGGCTATCTTTCCCAATGTAACCTAACACAATACGCGAACAATGATTAGCACTGCTTTGACTGAACGGGTGCCATCAGGGAGAACAAGTAGTAGAAGAGAATTAACAAGAGGGCCTTTGTCGATTGGCAACGACAAGGCTAAGCTTTTTATTGCATTAGCGATTCGATTCGATTGGGAGTCTTGTCCGTGATTGGCTAGGCTACAACGTGTGACCGTGTGTGCTTGCTGGGCTGTGCTGCATTTTCAGTGTTGATCACTTATTGGCGGGGGTGGAGGAGTGGATTTATTGAGTGGGGGGGGGGGGGGGGGGAGGGGTAGATGATGAGGAGTGTTGTTGAAACACGCGAGGTTGCACAAAAGGCGCATTGGCCTGAGGCGGCGTGTCTAAATAATTTAATTGCGGCGACAGGATCGCCGTGATTGCAAGCTGGGATTGGAGGTAAAGGTAAGGGGTGGAATTATAGTTTTAAAGCGAGTTTACAATTTTGCGATTGATCGGTGAGCGTTTCAGGGCGGCGTATGTCCAACGAACCATGAGCCGAGATTACGGGGTCGCATAGGCTACTCCTGCCTCGCCAGCACTCTAACAACAACGACGGTAGTCTGGTCTACGTAATTAGCGTGTACGGTTGCTAGCGTGTTTGAGTAGACCCCTTCACCCTTCCCTGGAGCCCAACATCCAACGGAACGACCCCCCAATATATTGGTCCATGCTACACCGCGCCGCCAAATGATGTGTATGCGATTGTATGCCTAATGAAGGCATAAACAACAACCGTATATGCCTGGCCGCTACGTGATTTCCAAAACCCCTCCCCCCACCCTTCACCAACCACCAGTTAGACCTCACCCACAAGAGAAAACCCTGGTAAACATCACTTCCAATAACAATATTGCAAAGGATCAAATTTTTATTTCTGTGTACGAGTTATTTGAGTTGGAAGTTGTTAATTGGAGACTATTAAAAGTAAATTGAATCTGGATTTCTTACTAGAAACTTGAAAAATTCAGTAGGGCTTGACTGTGTGGTACAATTCTCATGCCTGTAATTTCCTCGTACAGTATGTACTATATTCACTTAGTGAAAAACGTATTTTCACTGTTATAATGTCAAAAATATCTAGTAAAAGGACAAAAAATTATTTTTGCCTAAACACACAACTTTGAAGTCTGCTGTTGTTGTATGGCAACGCTAAGACAATACACTGCAAACACATCTACCCATTCCTATCCCTATGGAATATTGACTAGTTCACAATAAATTAATAACAAAAATTATATGCCTAATATTGCAGTTCCCAATCTAATTCACATTTAGACTCAACAAAATATTTCGGAAACGCCTGTACATGTTGTTTATGATTATATAAACTCTAACAACAGAGATATTCTGAATAAGAATAAGCTGATTTATTGGTAGAATCGCAAAATGTAAAACTGAAAAAATAGAGAAATCTTTTCTAGAAAATAGCCTGCTAGTTGTAGTGTTCACAAATGATAAACAGATGTATGCGAGAAACTGATAAGATGGATCATAATGGTTCGACAAAACCGAATATGGGTGTGATAAAAACGTTATATCGCCCGATTCTAACTTGGGTTATTGATGTATGTGTGCATAATGCTTGACAGTTCAGGAGGAATACTGAAGACATGTTTGAATTCTGCGAAGAACTGGTGAACATTTACAGTATTTTAAATAAGCCAGTTTGGTGAAAATGGTAGAGGCATAGTAAAGCTTTTCCAAAAGTAAAACTTTTGGAAAAACTTAGTGAGAACCAGGTTTCAGATAAACTATGGCACTATGCGGAAAAGATCTTGTCCAGCTCTTCCGATAAGAAAGAAGAAGAAGTGTGCAGGAGAAAAATGCTGATCTGTTATCCGTACCATGCACAGAGAATGCAATGTTGGTTAACGCACTGAAAGTTTTCAATTTTCCAAACAGTGCAATGTCCCATTTGGCCGATCATATGAACTAATACAAATATTGCAACATACTAGTAGTTCTGTGACCAGTAGACCTCACTCCCAAGAATATAGGGGTGCTTGCACAGAGGTACATGACTCGATGCACTCGATGATAATTGCCGTCGCAAAATAGAACACAACAGCCTAGACCTAGCCAGTGATTCAATTTGCACAGCCTATTTATTTTATGTAGGCCTATGTTTCCCACAAAAAGTCATCCTGTATCACGTCACCTGAGCTGCGTTCCTATTTTCTTCCAGCCTGCACTTTTTTGTTCCAGAAAACTGATTACTCAAATCAGATCAGATTCCACATATCTGATGAATGAATTTATAGAACAATTTGAATGAATTTTGTATTATTATCATTTACTTGAAATTACTCATTCCTTTATTATTTTTTTTTAATAATCAAATTGAATATTATAATTATTATTTTTATCAAATATGTCATCATTTTAATATATGACTGCATATTATCTTTGGTATTTAATATACCACAAGTATACTTTATTATTAACATTATATTAGTCTATAAGCACGAAAAAATGCAGTTAAGTATAAGTAGTTCCCTAGCATTTGTTAGCCAGCCAGGTTAGGTTAATTCATTAAAATTTGTGTTTACGAGATACCTTGTTCGCACCAGGTTCCATTAGTTCTTTTTTTTGCCACAGGTGGCCCTATCAGAGGTTCTGCACTAGGTTTGCGGCTAAGTTCAAGTCACAGAAACGCCGCGAGCCTTGAATAAAGTCAAAACTAAGAACTCGCTACGCTCGTTCAATTATAACTTGAAGAAATAGAAAATAGAAGTAGTATCAAGGAGCATAATAATTTTTTTTCATTGCAACAGTAACACACAGAATCACTGTGGAAATTATATCAGTTTTCATATAATTTGTTTTCTTTTTTATGTGAACTTAGATAAATCAAATTTTCTCATAGAAATCACTTTCATTGCTCTTTCATATTTGTAGGTTGTATAATAATTAGCAGCGTAAGTTATTGGTTTAGTTATTGCCATGAGGTGTAAATTGAGAGGTGAGAAATTTTGAGAGGGATTTTTGTAGTACTTAACATGTCATATTCTAAAGGAATAAGGAATAAAATATTGAAAAATTAGAAAAAAATAATCTGGGCATTAATGGGTTAATATCAGGAGTTTTTAATGAAATACAGTAGTTGAGTTTATAAGAGTGAACTAGGCTCTCACGATCAAATCATTAAATGCAACCATAAATCTATTTCATGTCGTCTAAAAATGGAATATTCTTGTGATAACTTCTGTGACGAGACAATTTTATCATTTATTTCCAATCACTGAAAAGAATGTGCTGACAGTCTACATTTTCGTTCAAAACACTAATCTACCACAAAAAGCTAGTGCCTTCAATTTTGTGGAATAAAATAAGATTGATGGATTAAGCTATATAACTCTGATAGATTGTGAGAATATCAATCATCACATTTTGACAAGCTCTCTCTCATAACTATCACTCACCACCTCTCTTACTTCATACAATATTCTCCCTCACTCACTCTCTCTCTCTCTCTCTCTCTCTCTCTCTCTCTCTCTCTCTCTCTTATTCTCTTCTTCTTTTTTCTTCTCTTCTTTATAATACTACTTCTTATGTTCATTGTCAACAATCATCAATAAAAATAATTAATTGATCTATCTCTCTCCTCTTCGTTTTTCAATCCAATACCGCATCCAATCATTCCATTCCAATCATACCGCATTCCAATCCTTTCATTCCAGATTAGTTAACAGGCTGGTTTATGATTAAATTAGAAATTACATTATCTACTGATCATAGTAGACATGAAAATGAATTTTAGACTTTGCATTCAGGAAGGTCTATCTCTGAAAGTTTACCAAAAATAGGTGTAGCCTACTACTTGATAATATGTGTGATGGAAAAGTTGACAATATTAATAACTGATATGCTGGTTGATCATCGCTCAACATAACTCAGAACCTATTACTATATTATAATATATATATTATAAGAGTTATAACTATAATGAAGAGATGATAATTAGACTACTTATAATAAATATATAGGTAACTTATAGACCCTCTAACTAGATTTATGAGCCCATGAAAACCTAGTGTGAGTTCAAAATAGCATTTTATTAGAATAATTAAACAGATAACTTTTTAAATTATAGCTCGCAATTAGGCCTATGAATTTAAAATGAAATAGTTGAGTCTGTACTAGTCGTAGTAATCAATACTTTAGCCGTTATCTTATGTGGTTTTTCTGACAGACTGCCTCGTAAACACGTCTTGCAACAGTTGTGAGTCGCTGTCTATCATCGCTAACAGGATTTTACAGTTCATCTGTGTTCACCAGATAGCCTAGATCTGTGGTGGTGAGTGATGAGTTGACCTCACAATAAAGATTCTACCGATGGATGAGCCAGGATCATCCGGGACTTGGCTTATTCCATTGTGAATGAAGATGCTGAGCTACCCAAAGAGATATTCCTCTGAAAAGACCACAGACCTTCCTCTCGAACCTTTCCACTTATTTTGTAAGAAACAATCCGGAGTATACTATAGTTTACTGTTGAAAAGAAGAAATTGGATCATTGGAGATCGATGTCAAATTCGATTTCGGCAATGAATTGTTGCTTCCGTATTCAGGTGGTTTATATCAGGACGATTGGTTCAAAATCAATTTGTTACCCCTGTAAAGAAAGTTTTTCACAATCATGAAAAAATTGAGATCTAGCTTAGTTTTTCATATTTATCCTTTATTTTTTTGATAGGGCTTAAATATAAAATTGAATTTTTTATTTGGGCTATATATATGAGAGAATTTGAGTGTTACATGTTCATAGTAGTCCACAATAGGACTTCGGAACTTAAAGACAATTTTGTTCGGTAGCAGTACTGCCCTAAAAAACCTTTAACATTAACTTTCAAAACGAACTAAACTTTTAAAAGCTTCGCAACAAGAGCCTAAAAAAATAAGATGGAATTCACCAGGAAATAAATGAATATAGAAAAAAAAATCCTCGAAAAGGATTTAATAATCGCACAACTCACAATTTTCACAATACGCAATTAGACACATTTCGACAGATTTCCAATGATTTCTGGGTTATGGAAACCATAGAGGCCATAATACCACCTGACTGATAAAACCATTCAAAGATTTTTTCTATTGCTTATTCTTACTGCTCCTACGCATCTCGCCTATTCATAGATGTCTTGGGAAATACCCACGTGGCCCATTCTAGTCCTGTAACGTTTAATTGGTGTTGCCGTTGTGGTTTATTCCAGTCGATAAGTAGTTGTACAACTGTGTAAATCTGTTGGAGAATCGTGGATTATAGCCTAAATCTGAGAGTGTAATTTTTAAAACTTCATAGCGAATGAAAGTCTTAAATACTGTTGTCTCGAGGATTTTGACCCAACCGGTACTGGTCATTGATGGGAGACTTAAGTATAGCATAATAACTGATACATTTTGGAAGTTCCATTGGAGATCAATAGGAAATAAGGGTTGGTACTCTCTGGTCACCTTAAAGAAGATTAGACTCCCTGGACTAATAAAATATAAATGAAAAACCAAGAGAGCAAGGGTCTCCTCCCTCAAAAGTACTTGAATTCACTTTTTAAAAAGTTTTTTAATACGCGCTATTTGATATCTAAAGTATTGATTCCTGTAATCCAATAATACAAAATGTTTTCTCAGATAAATTTTCTCAGTCCAACTCATCAATCACCATCATCCAACTCATTACCCACGCACAGGTCTCAGACCTATGTGGGCTTCATTCTCAAAAAAATAAATAAGTTGAATCATTTTATCATATTTATATTATTTTGATTTAGGCCTATACAAAATGATAAACGAAATACATACCGTACTGTAAATCTTGCCCAACTGGTTTGTAAAATGGACAAATAATAATCATCTCTTTAGCAGGAACTGTAAGCTGTAAATTGTTCGTGAACAGAATAGAATCAAAAACGAACGTAGTTTATAGAAACAAACTGACAGATTTTACGATGAAAATTAAATTGTCGCCTCATCACCTGCATCAAGCCTAGAAGAACTAATTGACGAATAAATCATCGAGCAAATGCATCAAACTGAGTGGTATGTTTGCAGTTTGAGGACATAGTCAAAGGCTTAAAAGTGTGATTGTGTGATAGAATGATGAAAATTAGTTTCCAATTCCCACAGGTAACTTTAAACGGGTAATGAAAACGTGCGATATTGTTTTAATGCTGGTGGAAAAAGGCTGTCCACAGCCGTTATAATCGTCGACGATGTTTATTATCGCTCATAGTGAAGCACACAGGTCACCGTTACTGTTTGCACAAGCGACAATAATTCAAGCACACCGAGGAAATACAATACATATACGTACAAAATGCAATTGCACGATAAATATTGGCGAAAGTTTTAAGAGTTAATTAAACGCGTGAGCCTGTTTGAGCAGCCGCTATCGAACTGGAATGGTAGAATGCGTGCGAAATGTTTCCAGCGTTTTGTTCAAACATAACCTCCAGTTGTCGTCATAGTGTTTAAAATATGATAACGAAAACATGGACGTCTAATTATGATGTTTGCTGGCATAAATATTGACCGGATACGCGATGAATCATTTCAAAGCGCCAGCTACACTCGAGTCACTTTGGTAAATATGTATTCCTGTTGAAATTTTTAGTGAATAGCTGGCGTTTCATAGTCCCAGAGCGGGAAATGCAATGTTGGCAGCAGTGATGGTTCAGGATGGATTGAAGAGGAAGAGTCCCTCGTCACTGATGCTCCGAAAAACGCCTGCATTATCAGCTCACCAACGCATAGTTATTATCTGAAAGTACACAAGCCTAAACTGACGCTATGGAATCCGTCAAATGTTCATTCACGATAACCCTCCTGAAAACTTGTACTGTTCGATACCTTCCCTTCCCCTAGTTATTATCATGCACTATTTATCACTCATCACAAACCATGACATCAGTACGGTTCGATACGTACTTCGATATTCACATAGGGCTGATAGTTTAAGGGGAATTCGGTATTGCAGGATAAATAGAATTTTCTGATCTAGATTAAAAGATGAGAGAGAATTTAGTATTGCTTAAAAGTGTGGTTATGTGATCGGAATGATTCTTCCTAAAATATTTTAAGTTTATAAAAAATTCGATATGATATTTTAAGAGTTAATGAAAAATTTGACGCCGACTTCAAAAGGTTCCTTGTTTTGGAAAAACATTTTGCATTTCAAAGTGAATAATTTGTTAAAATTGTTTAGTATGTGGGTATTTCATTTTTCATGGATATCGGTTCTTTTTTGTTTAAGACTTTTTATAAAACTCATAAAATATGACAGAATTTTTCATAAACTCATAAAATATTTGGCGCCTGCTGGACTAAATGCAGTGCTTTGAATTTTAAGAAACATGAACAGTTTGGAGCGTTAGATTATTACAACTGTAGTCTATAAGTTAAACAAAATCATGAGTTATTTTTCAAAAATATAATTATTGAAATCCATCAAGAAAGTTTTAAGAAATCTCTAATGCAAACTGATGTTTTCCCATTAGAATCAGTATTGACTTGGTTCGTTTGCCCGATTTTGTCTTGCAAAATGTTTATCCCGCAAAAAAACTTGGCTTCACAGTTCCATAGCCTTGAAGGTTAGAATTACTCATCTAGTAGTATTTTTATTAATGGAATATTCCATTTTGATGTACAGAATGGTACAAATTAGTCACCATCCTCGTAAATACCGCCATTTCACTGTTAGATTCTGCGATGGTGGCTATCATCAAGTATAGGATGCATCACTGTGCAAGCACACTATTCATTCTTGAGAATGTGGACTACTGTTCACTACCAGTACAGTATAGAATTATTTTATAATCATACAAACTATTTACATTTAATACCATACCTTTTTGGTCTCAAAATTTTTTTAATTAGGATTGGGACACTCCCCCTGACTACCCACCTTTCCGGACCCCCCGTCCTACAAGACCCCATCCCGAAACTTTTTCGTGGGTACGGCTTTGGCCATTGGTGTAATGAATTATTAAATAATTATTCTGTAAAATTCGTAATTTATTCGAAAAACAAACGTTTTTTGATTAGAGAAACAGTTGTTGAGTGCACAATAGGCCTACTTTACTGTTTGATCTCTATTAGGTGAACTTTGATGTTTGATCAACTCTAGTCAAATAGATTTGACTTAGTTCGCATGTCAATATCAGTAAACTAAAAAATTACGATTGCTTATCACTCTGCCATATTGATTTCATGACATATTCTTAATTGCTTCTATTGGTATTGGTTTCCAAGTACATTTAACATTCGAATATTGATAACAATTTGCACATTATATTCTGCAATCTCTGTAAATCACTGCATTTCTTGATTATTACAGCAGTGCATGAGCTGCATGAGCTGTTGAAATTCCCTCGACGCTTTGTTTTTAGAAGATAAGTGTTTGAAAATCACAATAATTAAGAAATTAACTGTGTTGATTACTGTACTACAAGTTAGTGGAATCTACATAGAGCAGCAGAGTATCAATCAGCGAACACCATGTTTTGATCTTGTGTTCGCTGGTATTAGTAGCAGTAGTTGGACAATATATTAAAATATATCTTGTCTGTTTTTTGCAAGACATCCCTAATAAGTTAACCGCACTCTTCAGGAGATCCCTTTCAGAAAATCAGGACCAATACATCAAACTAAAAACGGAAGTGTGAACAAAACTGGACTATAGAGAGCCCCAAACTGAAATCACCATTCGAGCTCTGTTCACTAGACAAAAGTTTGTTTTGCTTTTCTGGACTCTATACATGGAGTAGAAGTATTCTTATAAAATAAAAATAATATTGGGATGCAAACAAAAATGACACGGGGAAACCTGGAGCCGCCAGTATAATCTAGTCTCCCACAGTTCTTTATTGTATGTTAGCACGGATTTCTGAAAGATCACTCCCCTACTATTACCGCGGTACTATAGTGTGTTTTCTTTTGATTGTGCGTGAAATTTTTGGCCTTCTCATCCTATTGTGGATGAGTTACGGCATTTTGTATGTGATTTCAGTCAGGAAGAAGGTGCTGTTGCCTGAACGGAAACTAAAATCGATCTTTTGTCATGGTGATTGTGTTATGTGGTCATCCCCTCGCTGCTCTGCTAAACTGCTTGTGCCTCTGTTCGGCGAACATTCATCTTCTTATTCGGTGTCTATTGGAAATTGGAACGAAAAGAACGATGTGTGTTATTATTAGTGAACAAAATTCTTGAATACATCTATCAATGTATTCTGTATTTAGCCTAGGATTTGCTTCCACAGAAAGACAGAATTAGATTTAACAATTACTATTTGTTCATTGCTCGAGTATAAACTTGATACGGATCTTGCCTATGATAACCAGCCTGAAAAAAAGGGTTGGACTTACATGCCATTTTGTTACAGAAGCAGTTTTCTGCTTGAAGCTGGTTTTTTAACATAATTTATCCTATCTTCTATGTTATGTAATAACACGGGAATCAGTTGCAAGACTGAAAGCATATCTTATATCCATTACAACAATACAACTTTAAACAATATAAAATGATAAATTGCACGTATACACAAAATTAGTGTTCAAAATTCAATAAAACCAAAATTGTTGGGTCTGGGTTATTTAGCCAAGATGAATAAGTAAATGCAAATATTTTCTATTATTTCTGTAGTGTAGAGGATGATTTCTACATGATAAGGCTGTGCGTGAATAATGAGAGCTATGATGATACAAAATGCCAGACATTTAATCAAACTCAAGACTGTCGGAGTATCAGATTTTTTAAATTAAACAATTTATTAGTAGAATACCGCTTGACTACGGCGGTCCCACTTCCATCCATATTTTGGTTTGGTTTATTGAATAAACCAATCATGAAATTTGCTTGAATTACAGTATCGACTATCGTGGATTTTCATACGTAATACAGGTTTTTAATTCCCTGTTTAACGGGGATTGTCTAACGGCATAATTAGCATACTGAATCTCAATAAATAAAATTCCTAATGGTTTTTTGGGATTAAAATATTCATTTTAATAAAATAATAAATAGAATAATTTAATAGAATAATAAATGTAATTTCTTTATAGTTTTGTAATCACTTAACTATAGGTATATAGTACAAAGACTGTAGCTAATAGTAGTCTATAATGCAATGACAAAAAACGCATGATGATTCCTTTTCAGAAAAAATCTATAATATTCAAGAAGTATTAAGAATTCATAAACTAAGTACGTGTGTGTATACTTCACGTTCAATTTGAATGATGGATGAGACACGCATGTGCCCGCGTACTCTAGTGGCCGCGTGCCCAACTAATGACTATTCCCGGTCTAGTAGGTCTACTTCCGCTTTCTGACCAATGCCTGGGGGGGTCACTTGAACAATCTTCCCTCTATTTGTCTGGGAAACAAGAACTTCACTTTTTATGCATTGATGCATATAAATTAATTTCCCATGACCTAAATTGATTGATTTGTAAAAATTCTAATTTATTAAACTTTCATGTAACAAACATAGCCATAACTAAGCAATAGGGATACTTACAGAGAAGAATATCAGAACGGATCTCTTTTTAAGATATGCTAAAGAATATGATTTTTATTTCACTATCACAATGCTTTTTCATCCAAACATTAGATAAATTAGCCTACCTCGAGTTCAGTAAAATGACAGAATTATTTATCCAGGGGTGCCCACAGGGGGGGGGGGCTATGGCGCAGATTGCGTCATTGAAATTCTTGGAGGTTCCAAAAAACGTTAGGGGGGGGGGTAAACTGAAAGTTATATAATATTTGATTATTTAAAAACCATTTAGGTTCACATTCTTATTTAGATATTTTGCAATTAAGTTTATTGAGCAGAAGTTCACATATTCATTTCATTGATATTTCTTTTTTACTTTTACAAAAAAAAAATGTTACCTATGTGAAGAATCTCAAGAAATATACACACATTTTGTATATTATCGACTGGGAAAAATTTCCCTTAAATGGGGTTTGGGATACCCCCCTGAAAAACGAAACAATCCCTCTAAAACCACATTTTAAGCGATTCTAGATAAGAATGCATCCATCTCTTCATTAATAGCCATAGCTTCAGCTAAAAAGTCCTTTTTCCTACACTCTGCCCGAACTACCCAATTTGTTTAATATCTCTGCACTGTAGCCAATGTCCTACATTCAGGGTATTTGGAATGTACTGGAAAATTGGATGGCAGCAGCAGATAATAAGAATTTCAGGTCCAAATTATTAAAGATTTGTTCACAAGACACAATCCAATTTCAATAGGTTTCAGCAACATAGGACACTATTTATCAAATGATTGAGATGAAAAACATTTCATTTGTAGGTATTATAAACCTACGTTAATTTTCATACTCTTTTTCGGGAGTATCTCACATCGTCTAGATTTCAGATCGTCTAGGTGCTATTTTAAAACGAATCTGGAGTATGTGAGACGGCTGGAAGTATCATGCGCTGATCGTCTCAGATCGTCTAGTATTCACATCGACTAGCGTCTCACTTCCTCTATATTTCATATCGACTAGGTTCCATAGCAGCCAGGCCGGTACAGTCAGCTACCGACTAAAATAGAGCCCGCCAGCTGTAATCACACGTTCTAATTATTCCATATCGTTTCACAATGCCATTTCACTATCTGAATTCCAACGAAAAAAAATAATTTTGGTACACTTGACAAATGGTATTACGTGATCCCAACAATGCAAAAAAACATCAATTTGAAGCAGTCGTTCAGCTTTTAAAATGTTTCAAAAATTTTGAAATGTGAACTGAAAAAAAACTCTAATAGAGAATTTTTCCCATTTTCATGGAAAGTTTTAAAAGTGGGAAAGTTGTAGATAGAGATATTATCTTGAGTTTATATTTCAAACTTTTATCTCTATAAGGTGAACCTTCTTCTCTTTGAATTAGGAGCAGAGTTTACAAGTTGGATAAATAAAACTAAGCACTTAGTTCCTTTCAAGTTGTTTAACGATTTAGTTTTTCTTTTACAGTTATTCACTGTTATTCTTTCAATGTTATTAATTGCTATAGTGCTATATTTACAAAGTTTCATTTTGATGTACAGTATACAACGTTTTCAATATAGGCCTACAGCAATATTTAGCTTAATTTATAACAGAAATATACAATGCCGTGGATAATTACTATCCTATAGCCTACACTGGATAAATATACTGCAAATACTTTCAATAACTTACAATAAGAATAACTATTTATGTTATAATAACTTACAATTAAGGGAAAGGCTCCGTTGAGCCTGCCTTTGGTTAGAGTCAGTTAGAGACATTATATTCTATATCATATGTCAGAATTGAATTACGTTGATTTCAGCTCTAACTGAAAATCATAAATTCAAATCGATTTTTCAAATACGAGTAGCTTTGGATAAACTCTACATAAAGAAATATTTCTTATTGATTTCATAATTCCTAATTCATGCTCTTTATTTTTTATTAATCTATCCATATTGCAGGAATATTTGTCTATCAAGTCTCATTTTTAATTATTTTTGAACATGCAGGGTTTTCTTCTCAAAAAATTTCACGAATTATGGAAGCTGTACGTACATAAATCATTTGATTTCAAAATCAATAGACATTGGAAATTATGTTTCTACTATCATTGCCATAATGAATATCTATATCATGTCTTAACAGGAAAATGTCGCAAATTTTGTCCAGTTTTTTTTTATGGACATGTACTCCATTTTTGTGAAATTCAAATTCGAGTTATGGAGTTCGCTGTATCCACTGCAATCAATAGGAGAGGGTTTGGGGGGGAAAGTTTTGGGAAATGAACTCTCAAAAACTGATTTTTAGCATTTTTTTGCGGAGGATAGTATCCACAAAAGTTTAAAGCTTGTGCGTGTGTAATGTGATTGATGTTGATGAAAGATGAGAGAACCTACAGTCTCAGCTACAAAGGTAAATGGCTGTAAACAATATCAGAGCAGCTGGAAAAGTTGAAAACAGTCAAACGGTCACCGTTTTAACCGCTGTCACGAGTATTACGTGACTTATCTTCTATTGCTAGGAAGACCCAACGATTTCTATACATAAATATTTATGTAGCCCCATAGAAATCGTTGAGTAGAACACGTTAGCAATCATAGAACCATCCACTACTCAAAAATAAGTTCTTGATATGAGTCGGTAGTGTTTTCAAGTGAATTTATTTCATTTAACATTCAAGGAATTTTGAGTGGACCGGACCCCCGGAATGGAGAAGTCTCGGTACACAGGCTAGACAAGTAGGACAAGGATTCATGATGAATCATTCTGTACAAGCAAGCACAAGTTCCCTATCTTCTTTGTCTAAATCCAAAAACTATTGTAGGCTACATGTTTTTCTGGATTGTACAGCGATGTGCAATGATGAAAAATTATTATAGAAGCACAATAGCCTATAATTAGCTCATAATTATTACGTCTGAATTTAAGCCAGTATGATTTTTTACCAAGAGTTTTGGTGAATTTTTTAATAAATGAAATGCTTGTAGAATCCTGTTTCTGCTAGATTGTGTTCATATGAAGGAAGACTCGAAATGAAAACCCTCAAATCGAATTCAACATATTGAGTAGGTATTTGAATAAAGTATGTATTTAATGAAAAATCGTAACTTTTTATTTCTCCTGTGTTATTGATGAATTGGTAGCCCTTCTACAGTTTCACTCTGATACAGCGTCAATAATATTGACAATAAATGATGTTATAACTAAGTCATACTGTATTTGTTTTACGGAATCACAGTGAGCTCTATATAACTTTCATTGAACTGAATATTGAGACCATGGAAAATTGACAGTTGATAAGGCCCCCACCGACCCCGTTGCGCAAAGGTAACGAACAAGTAAAAAGGAACAAACTGTTTTGATAACTTTTTTATGAGTTTGTGATACAGTATTTCAGTAGATCTCAATGATAGAAAAAATGAAGGATGTAGTTTTATTCAAGTGAATCAAAAACCTAGGTAGCAAGAGTAAAATCCTATTACATTAAGTGAGCAATTTCTGTATCTGTATACCGTATTTCTATCCAAAATTTAAGATTAGCACAACATTTGTGAGTCAGAAATGATTTCAAATGCAAAATGAAATTGGTTTTGTCCAATGTTTTTCTATGAAACACTTGAAACACAGCCTCCCTGAGCGGAGCTCGGTTCATTTCTTCCATTTAATAATGATGTTATTCTATGGTGGAAATTTTCCATATATAATGTGATTAAGTTATAATAATACAGTACTAGAAATATTTTTCTGCCACTCTAGAATGTCTTTTTTATTGGGTGAAAGGTTGAAACACATACATTTCACAGCTAATAAAGAGAACTTCCCTAATTTCGAGTATTTTAGATAAATGGGCTAGTGTGTGGCCACGAATCTGGAATCTGAATTTCTTCCTTTTTTGCGCGATTTAGGTTCGGGTGGAAAGGATGAGTCATACATAAAGTTTGTAGAATTATTTATATAAAAATGGCTAGTCTCGATACGGCAATATTTGTTTAGTGTCGCCGGGCTGTCGCGCCGGTAATTGCTTATTTCCTGTCTAGTTCATCCCCTCTCTCTCAAATACTGTTTTTCAATCTCATACCAAAATTTAGCATCAGTTACTGCTGCTAGTACAGCAATAAGGCTGTGCAGGCAATTGTGAGTCTGTGAATTATTGACAAAAATATTTTCCCCACCAATCCAAGAAATGTCGAAATGGGCTATTGTAATTTATTTTGAATCTTTATGTAAGTATAAGAATGTTTCATATCAATTCAAGGGTAGCCCTAACCAATTTGAGCAAGAAAGGTCCCAGGATGGGGGGGGGGGATAAAATTGCGTTTATCTACTGGAAGAGACATAAGGGCGAAGCTGGTCTCCCCAGATCCCGATCCCTTTCCCCTTGGCGATGGACAGTTTCCAAGTTATCAAATCGAGTTTAAAACCGATTAAAACCAGTTGAAATTTATTTCAAATTGGTTATCGATTTAAAAAAATCAACACTTCCCTGCTCACGACTGTTTTCCCTGATGATTGGAAATTCTCAATTGTTATCCCCTTGAACGAAGTTCCTAATCCTATTTCTCTTTCTGATTATAGGTCTATTAGTATCTCCTAGTGCTTACCAAAGTTTTAGAAATTCTTGTTCATGACCAGATGAGTAAGTTCATTGCTAGATAAGGTTTGATCAGTGACTTTCAGTCTGGTTTTAGAGAGGGACTTAGTACCCTTCTGAGAGTCACTGATGATATTCGTAGGGCATTGGATGGGTAAGAGTTGAATCTGATCATTCTAGTTGACCTCAGTAAAGCCTATGATTACATTTTTCACCCCATTCTATTTTATAGATTAGTAAATATGAGCGTCTCTCATTTCACTATCCCTCCACGGTCCCGATCCCTACCTCCTTGGCTATGACTCAAGCACAGTTTTCACAGTTATCAAGCACTATTAACTTTAACCCGTGAAATGAGTTAAAATAGGAGGATTTTAAGTCTAGAAACGATCAAAATGTGGCTATAGATAGGTTACTTTTTCGGAGGGAGGGCCCCTGGACAGCTTTGAGATATGGGCCTACTGTGAAGGTAGACTATAGAGTTTGTCTGTCACAATTAAGGGCAGGCTTACCGGAACCGTTCACCAAGTTATAGTATTGTGTTCGAATTCACTTCTTTTATCTTTTGTGACATACATTCATATGATAATTTATTACTTTGATAAAAGCATTGTAATTCAACAAGAAACATATTTTTAGAATGAATTTAAGTGGCGAGTCTTGGAATGAAGAATGAAAGATAATATCTGATTGAGATAGTACATTATCATTGTTGTTAGTGAGGGGGGGAGGGCTAGTTTGTACCCCCCTCACTAGAAATTTATGGTCACGCTTACGGGCGGTGGGAAAGAGAGGGTGGAGGGGAATTTTCGCAAAAAAGGTCAGCAAAAACTCATTCAAGACCACCCCCCCCCCCTCAAATTTAGAGCTGGGACCACCCTTGTATAAGATAAGAAGTCACTCATCTCAAGTGTTGAGGTAGTGTAGTGATAGCTGCTTCCAGTTCTTTGTCACTTTCAAAATATATCCTGCCAAAAAGTCCTTCAGTTTATATGTGAAGCATGTTTGTCAAAAAGACTTGGTTTTTTCAAATTTCAAAACGGGTATTACTTTCCGGATGCCTAAGTATATTGAACAGCATTTAAAGAAATTTGAAGGACTCTATAAAGCAATTTGACAATACGTTTTAACTCTTTCATTTGATGGAAATAAGATCGTAGAAGCTTTAACACTGATAAACCTATTCATATTTCATGAATGTTTTAGTCATATTGATCATTTAATTTAACCTTTTTCATTGTTTCAAGCTCGATTTATGCAATGAACTTTTAAAAATTCCAAATAAGTAGGTTGTAACTCATGATTTGTGATTTAGGCTACATTGAAATGATGATGATGTGAATTGGATTGATTAGGAATAAACAGAAGAAACAATTCAGTATACTTGTGATTTATTGAAACAAAGTTAAAAGGAATAGCAGATATTGAAATAACTACACAGTAGTTATTTTCAAACAGTTTGTTTCTCATAATTTTTACAAAAATAATCTATTTTGTTCAGTTTGATCAATTGAGCAATTTATTGATATGCTGTAGTTATATTTTCAAAAGAACTGCCATGAGTATTCCGTCAGGAGGATGGTCTTGGAATAAAATTTTGTGTATTACTAGGCTAATTTATACAAGAAATTTCAAGAACTTCAATAGAGAATTCTTGTTATTGGACCCTATCATCAGAGTTGTTAACAATTCATTAAGAAATCAATCTTCTACCTTGTATTAATTAATTGAGATTGGGACACTTATTATATTGGACCTTATCATTAGAGTTGTAATCAAATCATTGACAAATAATTATTTTGTACAATGACATTTGTAATGTTTCTGTTTTTTTATGTGGCAATAAATTCAATTCAATTCAATTCAAATCAATCTATCAGCTTGTTTTATGCTAATTGAGACAGAAGTGATGGGAAATACTGAATCATATCTTATGGCGAAATTGAACGCCACTGTGCTGGGCGTAGCGAGAGGAGTCCACTTTAATTGGAACCGAGCATACTAGACGAAGTGAGAACTGGACGGTTTGAAAACTAGACGCTCTGCGACAGCGTAACGCAAGAAACTAGAGGGTCTGCAATCTAGACCACCTGACACAGAGAACTAGATGGTTTGAAAACTGGACGCTGTGACATACTAGACGCTCTGCGACACTAGACGGTCCGAAATACACCCTCTTTTTCAAGTAGAAATCTACTCACTGTCGGCTACTTAGTAACAAAGATATCTCAATTCTATTTCAATTACAAATTTGTGTGATCATTTGGAACATCAGTGGCTGGTAGCCCAAGATTCACCCAATTCTTATTTCAATTATTCATTCTCTGCAACAACTCAAGATTTGACAACAACTTAGCCTACCAGGTATTAAATTGACGACATTACAGTAGGCTAATAGTATTAAACAGGTGAGGTTGAGCCGTCTTTCAAGCCATTTTCTGCGCTATTCTGTGCTCTGTATTAAATCGTGTGCACCACTTCATTGTGTTCGGTCAGACGCATCAGCCATTCATTGGTTTTCATCCTGTTGCACTGCATTCAGAGCATCAGAGCCGTGCATTGTGCAGCGTTCTAAGCTCGGTTGCGGGTCGCTCAGTCTACTCAGCTGACAGGCGAAACGAACGATTCATTGTCGGACGGCGTCTTTCTTTCATTTCGGTTTCAAGTGTTTGTTTACTTTCTCTCCCATCCCATCCTCTTTTTTCGCTCACTGCAGATGGATGTCAGTTCGAGTCGGGCTGACGCATGATACTGTTGCAATGTTGCAATCTGATTTTTTTTTCATCCACTCACCAGCATATTATCATCATTCTATTAACAATTATTATAGCAATTTACTAGCTAATTGCCAATTCGATCACCCTTACTGGTCTTCCATGAAACATTATTCAGCATCATTATGAAGTTTATTTTATTCAAGTTAAAGTTTATTTATAACCTTAAGTTCATTTTGTACTATTTATATTTTTTATGACGAATAAATTGAAATTGAGATTACTAAACTTCATAAGATTATGACGTTTTGGATGCTGAATAATTTTGTATATGCATACAAAAATAGTTTTCATATTCATACACACTTGCCTACACTCTGTTCGAAGTAACCAATTTATTTCATACCTCTGCACTGAAGAGTTGGAGCCTAAAAAATAATTTCAATAGGCGCTCAGCACAATTGGGCCCACTGTTTTAATAAAACTATGTCAGCCCGTTGGAAAAATAATAACTTAAATTATCATAGGCGTAGCCAGTAACTTCTCAAGTGGAGTCTAGGGTCCGTTATCAAGAACACCCATCTCCTCACCACCAAAATACTATTCTTGACTTCATTACAAGGGAAGGGGGTCTGGAAGTCCTCCCACGGGAAAAATTCCAAAGAAGCCTGTAACTCTATAAAACCCTCGCTACCTACTGAGTATCTAGTGAAGCCTTGGCTTGAGTCATATACAATAGACAATAGAGGGAGAGTTCGGAACTCACTCAAATACAGCCCTGCTTGTCATACAGGCCTAATAATTACATAGAATTTCGTAGTTTCAATTCACCAACTCAAACTTGTATCAAGTTTACCTCAAAGTATCAAGAGGTGTCCTATGTCCCGATATATATGACTCTCCCATACAAGAGTGGTGGTCCGGGGTACCCCCCCCCCCACCCGGGAAAGAAAATTGAAAAATAAACGGCCGGTTGCACGAAATTAATAAGAAGGAGTTTACTGACCGTCGTAAGTGGAACGGGTTTATTTCTGTTGCACAAAGATCCATTATTTTATTTTCGTTGACCGAATGGGAACAATCTGGCTACACTGTAATTATTTGATCAATAGCTGATTATGAAGTTGAGAAAAAATATGAATTAGAATCATTTCATTGTTATTTCATTTCATTCAATTATTTGAATCATTATTCAACTAACTCAATATTGAGATAGGTTAAGTCAATATCATTTTGAGAGGTTTTTAACACCTACGACCAAAAAAGAAGTTCCGTGCTCTGGCACAATGAACATAACCTATAAAATGTAACTTGACGGGCATTAGTGAGATTTAATTATCGGTGATCGGGCGGTTAAATATCTTTTGCGCCGGTTAACCTAATCGGCGTTATCGCTTGAAATTGTCCTTTGTGCAATTAAATTGTCTCCATTAAGTTTAATTTCGGGGATTAAATTTAATTGGCTTTTGTGCAACCGGCCGAAAGTCTTTAAAATCGCATACTGAGCGTTTCTATACATAAATTGTTCCATTTTACTTCACTTTGTTCTTCACACCTCCCTTGGCTACGCCCCTTTACAATATTGTCACATTGATAACATAGACGGATAACAAATACAATTCATTGTCTCTGCCTAATTTTTCCAAGTAATAAATCGTCCCGTTGTTCCAGAAGCCAACATTATTGCTGACCCCAGACACTGTTTCCTGAATGATGGTGTCCAGTTTGGCATAGAGCCGTTTTGGCGTTTTGTGATTGTGAGGTAATCTCATCTCAACTGCTGTCCTTGCTTAGTTGAGGGGTCCCTTTTCCCTCTCAAAACAATGCCGGCTCCAGCCCTTCATGGACCCTTTACCGGCTCTGTTCTTCTTCTTAAACGTTTATTTATGTCAGCCTTTCTGGCTTTTGTTTCACAAGTGGCCGTTCTGTCCATTCATCTGTTCAGCTTCGATGCACTGGCTGTCCTGGTCTTTGAGACATGCTGCTTCTGCTGCTGTTGCTGTAACTACAGTACTTATAATGCTCCTGCTGAAAAACTCACAATAGGCATATCACTTATAAGGGTACTTAGCAGGTTCACCACTTGATTCCCGCTGCTGAAATTGCTGCTGACTTTCGCCTGAGTTATAATAAACTTTGTCTTGCCGTTATTTACAATTATATTATCACAGCAATAATAAAATAATTGTGTTTTTGAAGAACCATCTTGTTTCCACTAATATATAATATAAACTTATAAAACACTTTTAAGTGGAAATTGTGACTCACGTTTTGGCGTGGCGGCCGTTTCACTCTGATGTTAAGAGCATCGTCAGACGACCCACAGTACACTCAGTGAAACGGCCGTCACGCCATAACGTGAGTCACAATTTCCACTTAAAAATGTTTTTTAATAAACAATTGTGAATTCTAATAATTGGATTCAGGGGAAAAGAAAATCCAAGGTGGGGGGATTTGAGGCTGTATTCTCTCCTAAAAACTGTAACGACACTAATAAATAGCTTTATTTGTGTATTTTATGGGAATGATGTATTTAAGGTGATAGTCATATTTTCTAATATACCCCAAAAAAACTGGATTCGCGCCTGATTGAAATAGGTGGCAAGGCTTTAAAAAGAAAATCCGAGTAACTTATGCAATAGGAAAATATAAGCATTTCTAAATCTTATATTTAAAAAATGCCCAATTTTATCTTATAAAAACTTGTGCGTTTCTAGTGCCATCAATTTCTAAATTATGAACATTGATTTTGAGTAGAAAGAGTGATGGAGGTAGTATTGTGCTATAATGTAATACCTATTCAGACTCTCGTTTTTCTTTCCTATAATTTTAATTAAATTATGGGGCTGCTTCATTTCAGGGTTAATTCAACCCTCAGAAGTAGCCTATTCCACAGATGTATATTTTATATTATTTTTAATATTTTACATGAAATAATTTTTTTATAATGATTTTTATGATTTTGTTCTGTTCTAACTTTGCAACAATCATGAATGAGTTGTTTATTTTTGTAATGTTATGAAATATGGAAATTTTATGTTTTATAAAATTTGTGGTTCTAATTATTTCATAGTGATATAATGCAATTTTTGTAATGATTTAACTTTAGTCTTTGTGAATGATTTATTTCTCAGTAATTATATAAATTTAGTAAATTTTCAGTGCTGATATAATTTTATTTTAAGGATTTCATTTTGTAAAGTTTTTATAGATAAGAGCTTTGTGGAAATAAATTTATTTATTTATGGATTACTCAATAGTAATCTCATAAACGTTATCCCACCTTTTTATTCACCTTTCCATCATCCTTTCAAATTCGCTGTTTGTGGGTAAAAAGCAAATTTTTTGTAAAATAAAAATTTTTTATTGAAGAAATTTCAAAGAACTTGAATTTTTCCATATGCGAGGTATACGAAAAGAACCATTAGCCAAGTTCGTGAAACATTAAATACGTATTTTTACTGACCAGACTGAACAGATAATACGGATTGACCAGATTGAATTTGAAAGGTTTCAACGATGGGGGCCCAGCATAAAAAACAAAATCTCTTGCACATTTTCACCAAGCATTGCTCATAACATATAATTAGGATAATATTAATACCTAACCATTATTATAATAATCATTGTCTGAATAATAGACCTAGTAAATTTATTATTTTAATCAGCCGGCTGGCTTAGTGCTGTGCTACAGGCCTATTTGAATTACTAAAGCAGACCTGGCTCGTGAATAATTAATCCAGGAACAAGAGTGCCGGCCCCTGTTTTGATTGACGGCAAGTTCTAATTGAACGTTTAACGGGGAGCTTGAGTCAAGTGGCCTCAGGTCCTCAGGCCTGTTGGGGCTTCGAACACCAAATGTCGTCTCGGCCACATGCTGCGTACGTGTTGTTCTCTTATAACGCTTTGTTCTCTTATAACGCATTGTGCTCGACAAATAGACTGAAACCAATAACGATCAACTACCGCATGGGTTTATATCTATAGATTATATCTAGCTTATATTTATAGCAGTTATAGTGGTGTATCGATTGAACTCCAAGCGGACGTCGAGCATAAGTTACTGCTACTGTTTCTTCCTGGTTTCATTGTCACTATACACCAATCCTCTTCATTTTTTGTGTTTCTCTTTATTCTTCTCTAAAGAAAGCAACATGAATACGATAATTATCACAGGCATCTGTTTTAACGCTTCGTCTCCCTTCTGACCAAAAGAGACGTTTTCAAGTTTCAGAGGGAGTCTAGCCACGTGCCTTAACTTGAAAGTGTGGACAAAAATTCCAATAATATTGAATTACACATTTTTCACCATATTTAAAAATGATGGAATAAGAAGAACTTTGTCTGCTTACGTCTGCGAGAAATATTGCAAAACAGGTGCCGTCCTAGGATGTAGAAGATGATTTAGTGAGAAAAATCCTCTATAATTATTTATGACTTTTTTATAGTGGATGCAGCTATTGAGTGACCTCTCAGGTCAATTTAACGTTTTATAAATATTCTTTTTAAAAAATGCCACTTGCATCTTGAAAAACACATTGGTCGATTTAAGCAAGTAATGTTTTTCTATAGGCCTGCTAATCCTATAGAAAGCATTGAGAAAGAAAGCATCCAGTGATCCAGTACCCATGCCGAACAGAGAAATTGAGAATCAAAAGGAATAGACATATAAATATATAAACTTATGGAGAAAATAGTTTCACACAAATAGCAAATACTGTAAGTGAATATATGAGATGTTGAAAGCTGTGTCTGTTTTATCTTTCTTGATGAATTTATCCTTCATTTAACCCAGTTCACACGAGCCACTTTTTAGGGTGCCACAGCTGCTCCACTAACAAGCGCCTCGGCTTGCTACGAGATTCATTTTCATAGTTAGTTTTATGATGACTAGCCGGCAGGCTCGCTTCGCTTGCCTCATCCGTCTAGCCAGGGGCAATACCCTCTGGACCCTGAAGGGGAGGGATTTATACAATCGAGTCGTATGGGCTCGCTTCGCTTGCCTTAGCCGTCCAACTTTCTTAGTGAACCGTTCCTCACATCAAAATAAAGTTCATAGGCTATAAAAATAGGTCAGAAAACGCTGCTTTATAGAAAAAATAACGGAAGATTGCAGCTATCTTTGTTAAGCATGTAAATGTAGCAGAGCCACAAAATAAAAATCCTAAAATAATTGTTCATGACGTATGACGTGTCATCAGATCTAGATAATATTGATGTCGTGGAAAGGATTTTCAACAAGAATTTTAGAAGCACAACGAAAAAGTCCCTTACGAAATAATAAAAAATCAAGTTGAAAAAATGTCACTTTTTATCATGTTTGGATTTTTGTTAGGAAAGCTATGTAGTCAGGCAAATTAAACCTAAAAAAAAACAGATCGAATTGAAAACCTCCTCCTGCTTGGAAGTCAGTTAAAAAGACCGTAAAGGACAAAAATTGGTAAAAAGCTGGAACTTGCTTATATCCACTCTAGGCATCCTAAGAAAGAGTCCTCTGAGTTTGCGAAAGTTTCTGGGCTGTGCATGACTTTTGGGGGTCCAAAAACCCCATACCCAAAGTTTGGCACTTTCCAGTCTTCTGCCTAAAACTCGAAAACGATATTATATACCGGGTTAAAAACTTTGTCCTATTCGAAATTGAAGGTTAAATTGTACATCGATTGATGTATAACAATATCAAATCGGTACAGTTGTTCATTCACAATCAATAATCAAAAATCACCCCATTGTGGGAAATGAATCTTCACCAGGATCCGATGCATTTATATTGAAAATGCTCACTCCAACACATAAAGGTTATAGGAAAGAAGTTTCAGATAATTGAATTGCCTTCCAGAAAAGTCCTCAATTTAAAAATTCGGCAATTTTTTTTCAAGATATGCAAAAAAACCTGAACCACTGTATAGTGACACCAGGAAAAGCATAGTTCTTTTCTTAAATGGATTCTCATGTATTTCTTATGCTGAGTCCGAATCTGAACTTTGGAACTCCAAAATATGGTCAGTGGGTGGAGGGGTTACTCTCGGTCCACAACGTCGGACCCCTTTTACCCCTTTGAACGGTGATTACGGACGTTATTCTACAACTATTTAGTCAATGTGGGTTATATTGTCACCCATCTTTGAGTTAGTAGCGGCCAGTAGCAGGTTAGTAGAGAGTCGTCTCAAGTCTCAAATAGGAGTGAGTATGAGCGATATTTTGAGCCGTCTCTCTGTAGGCTATAGCAAAAGACGACTCAGAGTCTATTAGTCCATCAGCTGCTATACTATTCTAGACTAGTAGTACAATAGAGGGATGGATAAGTCATTACACACACAACAGTGAAGATCAAAAAAAGCATGGTCAAACAATAAATTCTCGAAAAGCATTATGTATAACAAATATAATAAAAATAATAATAAGTATAAATAAAAATAATAATTTTATACTCTCCATTAGATATAGGATATATCTAGAGATTGATTTGAAATTTTGTCAGGAAATTGATACTTGGAGATTCAGTACGACATGTTTCCGACTAGAAATTCACTAATTAAAACCATACTAAGAATGTCTCTATTCATTCCCACTTCGTTTATTGTTGAATGGCTCAATACAGCCTAGCCTTTGAAGGATGGCATTCTGGATGATACAATTATTATTGTCTTAGCCAGGCAATACAAAAGTGAAGTCTGCCGGCAGCATACATTTTTGAGGCCCGTATTTGTCCATGTGTGCACACATCACTGCATTAGCATGTATTCATTCGCGCGCCTCTCGCCTCTAGCATGATAGCGTGATTGATCGGCCATTTTGTTGTCCATTGTCGCGTTCATACACAAACCGACAAACAGCCGCATCCAGCTACGATTGTCTGACGCATTTCAACGGCCGACATATTTGGACAGTCAGACACAGTAGACAAGTCGACGCTATGCGCAATAATGATGTAAATATTGGATTATATCACACAATTGTCATGATTTTGTGCCTTGTCAGCCTGCCTCCCATTCCACCACATTGATCGGTGTATACTCATCTGGCCAAGCGACGAAGAACTTTTTTAAAGAAGCCTCATATCAAAGCCGCCGCCAAATGATAATATTTTCACAGTGTGTTGACAGTTTTGTGCCAATACTGTTGACGTTCTGATCATTGGATCATCTCCTGGATATGTAGGCTAAGCCCCAATTGAACAAATAGTTTCGGGAAAGTGATGACAATCAACATTGGAAGGCTTGCTATGACATCTTCATTCTCTACATTGTTTTTTCTTCAGGGACGGATTCAGAAACATATCTTGGGGGGCCGACCGGCTGAGCTCGGGAAAGGGTCAGGGCCCTTCTTGACCACATGAGATTCTAAGGCATCCTCCAAATTTAAAAAAAATTGCACTAAAAACACTTTTTTGGCTTCTAAACAAGCCTAGAACATATGCGCAGTTGGTTTGATCGATGGCAGTGATTATATTATATTCGTTTCCTGCAGCCTTGGATTTGGATCTAATTCATAGCCATGGATGTTTCTTATCATTCACCCATTCCAACGAACACATAAGACCAATGGTCTTATGTGTTCGCTGATCCATTCACCTCATTACTCACGCCCAAGTCTCCAGTCTCATTAATTCCACACTCTTGATGCAACAACTAGGAATAATTTATAGTACTTTTGAGCATCTCAGTTCTGTGTATTTGCAGTACTTTGCGGTGAGATCGATTGACTCTGGAATATACATTTCTCAGGAGAGTGGAACTATTTTTCAATTAATCAGGCCCAGAATTATTCACAATGAGAAGGTATGTGATGGAAAGAATAAAGTATTCCCTGCGTCGCTTCAATTTCAACCAACACGAGCAACAGACAAAATGTATAAAGATCGTATAAAGATCGTGGGTAACAAAAATTAAGCGAATTAAATTGTTAGAGCAACCTGTTTGCAACCTCACAGTGGGGTGTTTGGCAGATAATTGTAAACAACAGAACAATAATAAAAAAGAGGCAGTATCAGAGCACTTGCAAGAGTCACTCGTGAAAATAAAGGGAGAAAACGAGAGTGAATGAGAGAATTTAACAGATTTGAATTGCTGCCTTTATTTAAAAACCTTAGAGGGCGAAGTTGAGGCGCAGCCGGCCCCCTCTTGCACTCAACCCTTCTTTACAATTCTAAGCCTTAGATTTACAAAAAACAGGAAATAAACGTTTTAGTATTCTATAAGATAGAGAAAAAAATTTACAATGAAAAATAAAATTGTTTGAGACAAGTAACGGAAAGTTATAAATTTAATACAGATACATAATTGAAAAAAAGTAGGAAGAAAAACAACTCCTTTATTCAAAACACATGATGATCAATAATAAATCGTTGTTAAATGAAAAAGAGAGAAAAAAGGTGTATAGGGGACTCTTAAAACACACCTGAATATCTGTGTAATAAAGCCATCACAAAGCTGCCATCGTACCCGAATGAAGTATGCCCATCTTGTATGAAGTTTTAATAATAGGCTATAACATTTCCATTCAGTAAATTACCTTTTCAACATCAGAATAAATGCTATTATTTAATAATAACCCATCCTAGCTCACGCCACTCCCGCGCCCCCCGCTACCAAACAGTTCAATACTGCCACGCCAGAGAGAGAGAGAGAGTGAGAGAGAGAGAGAGAGAGAGAGAGAGAGAGAGAGAGATAGTGAGAAAGAGAGAGTGAGAGAGAGATTACATTAGAATAAATTATCTTTCTTTATTCATGTAAATTTACAAATTTTACATGTAAGTACGGTAGTTAAGAACAAAATTATCAACATCACATAGATACTGTAGTAAATTTATCTAATGCTATTTTTATAGTGCAAGGTATTATGTACAATGATCTCATTCGTATGATCTTGATGTTATTGTTTTATTGTTATTGTATTATTGTTATTGTATTATTGTTATTGTAATGATGTTATGATATTCACTATGGTAATGACAATCTAAGTGATGCAATTACATGAAATGGCGAAGTTTAGACAAAGATTCGTACATTCTTGACACTTAACGAGAGAGAGAGTGTGTGAGAGAGAAAGAGAGAAAAGACAGAATAACAGATAGAATTACACAAAGATATACAACATTATTTCAATAGGAAAATTCGTCAAAATTCAAAGATAGAAAATATTTTAACAATCGTCTATTATTACCAAATAATAATTAGCTGAAATTATTATTTTTTTTAATGTATTATTATTATTATTAATTAATATTCTAATTATTATTATTCTAGCAGAAATCCATTCATTATTATTAAATTCGGGAAACGAAAAGGCTTTATTAGACACTCCTGAATCCAAGCAAGAAGCTAGTATTACTATTACTTTGCGATGAAATAATAATCTATGAGTCAAAAAATGTATAAAATAACAATGTAGATTATACTACTGATAAAAATGGGACACATGAGACAAATTTGACAATATATGGAAAACCACGATCAAAAACCGCATTATAGGATGTAAACCACAGAAAAATGAAGAAGCATGAAAATCACCAATCACTACATCATCATACGAATGATGTTGGGTGCCGCATCTGAGAAGTGAATAAAGGGAGGAAGAAGAAATGAAAGAGAAGTAGAGAGGAAGCGAGAGAAATAATAATAAGAGAGGTAAAAGAGGATAGAGCAAAAGAATGATTGTAATCAGCCGGGGGTGTCTCCTGATCCCAAGCGCAAATACAGCTAGAGCCCATCAATACACATACACCAAACAGGAGTGCATCAGAGAGCAGAAAGGAGAGGAGCATGGACTATTGTGCAGTGCGGAATCAGAACAGTGTTCTGCCCTTCTGAATGTTGCATCGGCTCAATCAATCCACCCGCTGACAACTAGTCTTTTCCGTCCCGTCCTGTCCCGTCCATCCCCACATTATTAAGTAGCTCTGGATTATAAGCATGAACTGTACATCACCAGTGACAAATCTCAGCTCCCCTGCTTCTTCATTTAACCCCCTGTACAAATCAGCACGCGCGTAACACTTTTTCATCAGTTATAGAAAGATCATTTAGAAGGGACTTCATTTCCTGAGAAGTTTATATAATGAACTACTTGATAGAAAAGTTCTGTAATGATATAGGTTCCTTAAGAGGTTCGTATATGAAAGTAAATTCAGTGGATAGGGTCATTTAGGTTGATTAACAATTTAAAAAAATTACAATCAGCAAACAAAAAATTTCATAAGGTGTTGCAGTAGTTACTTTAAAATGTCTGATATTCTCATGCAACAGGCCCCTGATAGCCTCAATATCCTATTCATTTCTGCTTGAGTAATGTTTAAATTCATTCTATTTATTTATTATTATTTTATCCTTTTTAATGGAATTTTCTATACTTGATATTCTTTTTCTCAGTTGATTGATTATACAGCAATGTAGAGGAGAGTTTATGATCTGATAGAGCAGTTCTAGTGTAAAGAGGCCTATTATGTCAAAAAATAAAACTTTTCTCAGTGAAATGAGTCAATCACAATAGTACAGTATGTATAATTCAGCAAATCCTATTAGGCTATAGAGAAGAGGTTACCTTATACTTAAGAATAAACTTGCATAATAAAAGGAGTTAAGTATTGTATCAAATCTATTATGTTGAATATCAAACCTATATAATATGATGAATTTACTCATCTTGAAACTCGATTATAAGGATTATTTATTTGATGACCTAAATTTTTAATGGCTATTTGATGACTTAATCCTACAATAATTGAACAATCAAATTTCTGATGTCTTGAAGGGTGACATTCATTTTATGTGTCTGTTGTGTCAATAATGTTGTCTGTGAATAAATTAATAAATTAATAAATTAATAAATTAATAAATTAATAAATTAATAAATTAATAAATTAATAAATTAATAAATTAATAAATTAATAAATTGATAAATTAATAAATTAATAAATTAATAAATTAATAAATTAATAAATTAATAAATTAATAAATTAATAAATTAATAAATTAATAAATTAATAAATTAGTTAATAAATTAATAAATCTTTCTTGATTATTCCCATTTTTGATAGAAAAAATTCAAGTTCCAGAATCAGTGGACGAAGAATTTTTTAAAAATCATTTATCACAAATTTTATGTTATTCGGTAACCTATTTGATAGTGGAAAGGAAAGGGCGATGACTCAGCCGGTCTTGTGTGAATGTGTGAATGCCAGTAAGGAATTTTATCACGGATGTGTCCAGTATAGAAGAGCACTGAAGCTGTCATCGCCGGACATATGTGTAAGCTATGTGTATTGACATTATAATGTTGATAAAATCTTCCATCGTAGAACGAATTTTCCAGTAGATTTCAAAAATGTGTCTGTCCCAACTTGAATATTTTTATAGAAAACTCAGCATAGCACTTAGCAACATAGGAACATAACAACTTAGCAACATAGCATAGTTGTTAACTTGTTAACTGCTGATGTTGAATTGAATTGAATAATGAACATGATTACTTTACTTTGAGAGTAGCCTATACTCAACGATAGTATAAGCATTTATTGGTGGGGAAACTCTTTTGTTTAGTTCCACCTCTCCGTTTGGGCCATTTTTGGAGGACTTACTATTTTAGGTGGGTTCCGGAACACCGGGTAAAAGATAAAAAAGTTTCAATACAGCCGCCATGGTTCCTCTGATCACTCCAGTGTTAATCCCCATTAAAGAGCTTTCTTTTCGTGTTCATCTTCATTTTGTTGATCATCTTTTGTTCTCAACCGTTCTTTTTTGCAGGATACAAAGGCATAATATACCTACAAAGAGTAGACCAAAACCACATACCGGTTTTGTGAGCTGAGTGAGACGCATTGAGAAGCATTGTCAGCGAGGGAAACATTTTGTTTGACTGGCTGGTTGGCGGGAGAGGACACCATTGGCTGCCAGGGGCGGATCATCATCATCTTCCACGGCCGAGATTCGCTTCCCCGCTCTGCGAACTGCTTTCCGCTCGGCGGAGCGTGAATCAGCTGGTAACCGGCGTCGAGATCTCGGTTCGTGATGCGGATTATGGTGACGAGCCTCATGATGAAGTTGTGCCCCACAATGTTGCCCCTACTCTATCCCTTTTCAAGATATCCGACCCTCTCAAAATGACTCCCCTTTTCTATCTCACCTCCCCCCCCCCCCCCCCAACGTGCAGCACTCGTGGGAAAACTTGGTACCTCTGCAATTACATCTAGTTCCTTTGATTCGGGCAAACACTTAAAAAGCTATGGCTGCTGTGAGCAAGCAAACGCCAAGCACTGGAACGGGGCAAGATGATGGAGGAGAGATCAGTGAAGTTGATGTAGCACAACTTGTGTGAATAGAATGAGATAGCAGCTATTCCCTATTTTCATTGCGTCGATTTGCTCTAAGATTAAAGAAATTTTTCTGGAATGACTCGCGAAATAAGAAGGTAAATTAAGAGCATTTAGTTGGCTTGAATTTTGCTGTTAGTAGTCATTAGTAGGTTATCCATATCATGTTTCATAACTTTAATTTTTCTGTGTCGCCATACGAAATTTCAGTTTTCGTAGAAACTATACAGAGTACAAATTGTCAAGGTACAAAGAAACAGTATAAAATTTTCGAATTGTGAAGGAAAATTTAGTTTGGAAAATATTCAAATATTGGGCCTAGAACTTGGAACTTCAAATAGCTATTTGTGTTCCTAGAGTGCAAAATGGGGATTTTTTTCACCGAGAGAAACAGATTTTTATGAAAAAAGTTTTTTGAGTGCAGAAACAATACTTTGCACTCAAATTACACATTAAATTTTTCCTGCAGTAACGTATGAAGTAATTTAAACAAAACAAAACAGGACATACATAACCTGACAATTCCTCACATAACCTATCTTCGAATCAAATCGATCTCAATAACAATTACAACGACTATTTCGTTGCTGAAGCAGAGTAGGCAACCTATTTTTGAATGCAGAATAGTGAACCTGCGTAATACATGCTCACTATTTTTTGTTGTTAGGTTGCAAATCTGGAGTGCGGAAAAGAACTTTTATTGCCAAACTCTTGTTCACAAATCACACTTTGTCGCACTGGAATTTATTTTCCCGCACTGGTGCAGGAATAGACTATTTTGCGTGCTTCAGTTAGTGCAAAAATAGGCACTTTTTCGGGTCACTGTAGGAAAAGATTATTTCTTTATATACTTCTTTAAAAAGTGCTTCTCACCAAATTATAACACATCTGTTTCACAATTGATGATCAGAGTTTGATTGCCGATCACTCATAACAATCAGTAATCTAAACATCAGTAATAAACTTTAACCAACCTTCATGAAACTGGCTGATTATGGTTCAATTTGGTAATCGCAGCATAAAATACGATAGCATTCCAGAAGCAGAAAGTGTGATAAATTCAGACATGTATTTTTATGTCTAATCTTGTGCAATTTACAGAGCTCACTCAACCCATAGACCTACATTAGGAGAAATCATCATCATACAAGTAACATACAAGCAATAATAACCTGACAACTTCATCTCCATCAAATCTTCTAATGAATTAATAATACCAATTCCTGATTTTAGAATCGATCAATGAATGTAGGCGTCTCTTCTAATCACTTCAAAACTTAAAGCTTATAGGCAACCAAATATACCTTACAAGACAAGTTTAAGACAGACAAACTCAGACTCAGCGTTTGAATCGAAAGGCAAAAATGTTTTAGCATTGATTTATTTCTGAATATATTAGCCATTTAGCAACCCATTTAACTTAGCAGCGTTTTTGGTCCATAAACGTCATGTTTCCCATAAAACTATGTTTTCATAAAATTCAGTATTTGTTGAAAATTACTTTTCTAACCAGACCCTATTTCTGGATGTAACCTTTATTAGGGGCTTATAATAATTCTTTTTCGTCAAATTCTTGACCTTTTTCAGACTAATAATTAAGCCCATTTTCTCATAAATTAATGGAGATCTCTAAGCAATATGAACCAGTAGAGAGTAGAGTTTACCCGAGTGATATTAGCCATTCTTGAGTTTTGCCGTCGTGAGTACGGGCATGTGCCAGCAATTTCACCTCCCCCTTCCCATTATTCAACACACTCCCAACCGCCCCTCTTCTGGATTTCAGCAGGGGTGCTCAGTTTTCTAGAGGGGTGCAGTGTGAAGATGCGTGAATAACTGGTCTTGTGTGCGGTGGAGTAAGTTCTGATACAGGAGGCTCGCAGACCCAGCGTTTGAATTGAAATAGCGGCGCTCGTTACCAAAGGGATGATAAGGGTGTTGAAGGGGGAAGGGTAAGGGGTGTAGTAGGCAGATGGGGAGATGTGGACCAATCACAAGCCACTTGAACGCGATGGCGGTCTCTCTCTGTCTTTTCTCTCTCGTAGTCTCTCATTCCCTCTCTCATAGTCTCTCATTCCCTCTCACTCACTCATACTCTCTCTCTCAGTATCTGTCGAAGAGCACAATCCCGATTCCTATTTCCTATCCCTCTCAGCTCTCAACGCAATCTCAACTTTCTACCTTCAACCCTCCACCTCTACATTCATTCGCTTTGTTCCCCTACCATCCTGATTTCTTCTACTTTTCTCTCTTCTCGTGCTTGCTGTGCAAGAATAAAACGTGATAGCAAACTGTTAAGCCGTTTATTGCTTTCTAAATAGGAATGCTCAATGTCGGTACAACAAGCAAAGACTAAGCCAGCTTCAGCTGGTTCTGTACCTTTTATCTGTACTGCTCATCACGTTGTAAGCTGCTTGAGCCCTCCATTGAAAATGGACTCAATTGAAACTAGTTTGTTCTGCCTGCCCAGTACAATACACTATATTTTATAAGTTGCATAATATAACAAATTACGCTGAGCTTGCGTTCACTAGCACTGAACTAGAACACACCTCGACTAATAAATTGAAGTTGCCATATATTTTCGTGTAGGATCTTATCATGCAGCTAGTATATCAATAATTAGGCTTACCATTCGTCCGGGATTTCCCCGGACAGTCCGGGTTTCGAGCTCGCTTCCGGGGTTGGTATTTGTCCGGTTTTTTCTTGCAGGTGTGGGGAAGAAGCGCCTGAACGCCTTTTGAAATATAATATTTTCATTGTTAAGAACGTAAATCCAGCATTTTTGACGTATAATTAATAAATAAATTATCACTAACACTTTTTTAAATAATAGAACACTTATTCTAAGATTTTCGAGTATTTTATTAATTCTATTCTCCCCTTCTGGAAGGGAAATTGGAAGTCTTCAGTACAATTTATAGAATCTAAATAAGAATTCGAAATTTATTAACATGGAAGATTTAGTTGAAACTCCATATTTATATCCGTTTATATTTCCGCTGATATTCAGTTTCGGCATTACATGTTTCATTGTGTACGTGTATACTTTTTTTTCAATTGAATATTTCATGATAGAGAATGATTTAAAAATATATTTTCAAATTTGAACAAAAAATCTTTTTTGAATTAGACCAATAATAATTTAAATCCAATCTGTATTGTCCAGTCTAATAAGTTCATTCTTCCTTCTTTGACTCAATCTATTCCTCTGGATTTTTCTTGCTCACATTCATAACACTCTCTTTTCTTATTTTTCTTCGCCTCATCACCTCCTTCATGAGAAATCTCCCAAAACCCATAATTTTTATTCTGAGAGAAGCATAATCATTAAATTTCTCTCACCTAACTTTTCAGATACATTTCAGAAAGCATTTGAAGAATTCAATCATTCTATATTGTCTAATATTCAAGCCTCTATTATTTATTAAGTCAGTAGGGTCGGTCGGTTGGACTATTCATAAATTCATTCATATAATAGTTGAATAAATAAAGAAATAATTAACTCTTCTGTCTTGATGCTTCAATCCTTCAATCCGTTTATTCCTTTATTTTCCTTAAAAATTACAAGATAAATCATTCATATTCTAGTTTATTATTAAACTAGCCTATCTAAAATTGAATTGTAACTCATACTCACAAACTAAGTTTCGACATTCTTTGGAGACGCATAGAGATTATATGTCTTCAAGACAGAGCAGTCGGTCTTGTGATTATGATTTTATGTTTACAAAAATCAATCATGTTTTTAAGTAATTTTAAAATGGAATTAATTTGGATACTTGGAACAATGAATTTTATAAACATATCTGGAGGATAACTTGGCCGTTCAATCCTTAAATCTTCACATGTTACATCGTGCCATGGAAAATACAAGATAATCGTAAGTTACCTTTTATTTATGAAATTGTAATCCTTTAATGCCATTTCAATCATTCTGAAAACAATGTTGGCACTGTTCGCCGAGGATAGTTTCGACTTGCTATTGGTCATAAAGCTGTTTGTCAATCGGGGCTGAAGACAAGCATTCGCGTGATTGCGCATGCGCGAGTGCCTTGTAGTGACTAATTGAATAGGTTGGCTGCCTCAGTCAACAAGCCGGCAAAGGGATGATCCACACCATTATATGCTCCAATTATATGTGGTGATTAATAAGCTATATGTATACAGACGGCCACTGGTAACGATGGTCCATATTAATTACATTGTGTTCCTCGTCGCTTGTTGCTATGGGCGTGTGTGCGTGTGGGCGCAACACCATTATTGGATTGCAATGCAACTGCAACTTGCGCTGCAGCCCAGGGGAAATTTTGATGCAATCCTGGGATGCATGCATGCGGTTTTGTAATATCCGCCATCCATTTCCTGGAATATAGGATTGCGTCAATGTATAAAATAAATGCAATCGGATAGTAGGCAATAACTTCAAGATGATAAGGAACCTTGTAAAGTTTTGTATTTGCAGCGTACAGTCCTTATAGCCTACATATTTTCGTCTTTATCTTGGAAAGGAACACAAACTTCATATCAACAGACCTGCTGCAAACAAAAAAAAAAATGAATTAGGTGGATAAAGGCATGAAAAAAGGTATGAGGATAGCTGACAGACAGAACAGAACAGACATTTTATGACTCGACTCACAATTTTGAGAATTATTAAGCAGTTTTTCTGTAACTTACACACTGCCTTATTTCCCAGCATAACTGTCATAACGGTACAGTAGCAGAGGAACAGAAGTAGAAATATTATTAATTCAAGGGAGATTTATTTAACTCCACAGATTCAGTTCCAATCTCATTATTATATCAGAGGTACCCACCCGCTCTCGGCCTCATGACGCACCCCAACCCTAAATTTAGCACCAACACCCCCCCCCCCCCATAAATTAGGCCCCCCAAAAAATGCGAAAAAATAAGCCCCACGTATTCTTTCTAAAACTAAAAGGGGATTTATCTATTGAAAAAATGCAAACCCAGTCGATAATATACAAAATGTATGTGTATTTCTTGAGATTCTTTATATAGGTAACATTTTTTTTGTAAAGGTGAAAAAGAAATATCAATGAAATGAATACATGAACTTCTGCTCAATAAACTTAATTGCAAAATAGCTAAATAAGAATTTGAACCTAGATGATTTTTAAACAATCAAATATTATTACAAATACAGAATGGTTCAATAAAAATGATATACCTATAAGTTTTTGTTCGGTGTACCAATTACATTAAGGTTAAATAATTCTACATGTTGTTCCTTTAAAGGAAGTGAAAACATGAGTTGATAACTCCATTTGTAAAACACAAAAATTCAAAATACAAAGCCACGTATGCTAATATTTATTGGACAGTAGTTAAACAACAGGTTATTTACTTAGTGTAGTATCTTGGGAGAATTATGAATGGATGAAGTACATAAAAGGTACACATTTCATGTATAGTTTATTTACAACACATAATCGAAAGAAGTGTCTCGAAAACAAGACATAATTATGAAAAATTACTGAATTTTTAGTATTTTCTTAGTAAATTTTGCTAAATTTTGCAGTTCTTACTTATTAGTTATCGTGAAATACATGAAAAACATCAACAGTTTTAAGTCAAACATTTTAAATTTGTAGGCTGTGACCATCTACAAGTTAGCTAGGCACCTTCTAAAAGCTTGTTAAATCTATCTCTTTAAACCCTACACATAGCAGTTTTTGTCTTTGGGATGAGGAACAGAAAGCCTTTCAATTATTTATTTCTTTGTTAGAAAAAGACTCAAGTATATCTTTTTCTGCAGCTAGAACCATTTGATTGGACAACCACGAGTCTCCCATAGCATAGCTGATCTGAGTCTGCTTTTGATAATTTTAACTCAACTCATTGCTCTTTCCACTGATCAACTACTAAAGGAGAGTAAAGTTGTATAAACCACTTTCAGAGCATTCGCTTAGCGTCTTGCTAAGCTTGAATAATAACTTCCTGCACAAATCCTAAACATAACTATTTTAGCTATTTCATATTCAATAGTATAATAATAATTATTAATATATTGTCATTAATTGACATTCTATCTGGTGACTTCGTGATATATTTTTGAATGTCGTCACGCTTTCAATCAACTTTACCCCCCCCCCCCCCCGCCCCCAAAAAAAATCTTTTTTTGGAACCCCCCAAGAATTTCAATGACGCAATCTGCGTCATAGCCCCCCCTGTGGGCACCCCTGATTATATTCGCGCTATTTATGTTAAGCATAGACCTAAGTAGACTATATATGGCAGAAAGCAACATTTAAAATAAGCCTGGAAGTCTCAATAGTGTGATTCCAATTTACCTTTTATTACAGGCAAGGAAAAGAAGAAGAGGAAAACTATTCGCTCGCCTGACCACCGTATTAGCCGGGAAAATCCTATATGAATAAAGCCCACAAATTCCTTTAAAATTTAGCACTGAACATAATTTAGAAAAAAGGTAAACATATTTAAAATAATATGGAGTAGATATTTTTTATAACCTTCACGTCATAATTCTTAATATAAACTTTAAAAAACTACTTTTAAATGGAAATTAACTCACGTTATGGCGTAACGGCCGTTTCGCTCTGTTGTCTAGAGCATCGTCAGACGACCCACAGTACACTCATGTAATATGTAATATAACTAATATGTAATATGTTACACTAATATGTAATATAAACTTAAAAAAACCACTTTTAAATGGAAATTAACTCACGTTATGGCGTGACGGCCATTTCCATTTAAAAGAGTTTTTTTTTTAGTTTATATTACATATTAGTGGAAACAAGATGGATCTTCAACATCATCATAATTCTTCTTTGTCGTTGGTGTCAAGTGAGTTTCTTCCTACAACAACTATGCCAACATTATCCACAAAAATTCAAACCTCTGAAAAAAAGAAGTTTTGTTAAAATCTTGCATTTGGAATAGAAAACTTTCAATTTGAACAAGAATAGTAAATATTTGCCAATTTCCAAATTATCAATAAACAGAACTGATCACAAATTTGAAAGTGATTGTTGACAATTGCGATGATAAATTTCGAAATAGTAAATAGACAAGTAGATAATCGAATCGATAAATCAGTTTTTAATAGTGCTTATTTCAGATATGACGAAGGGTGGAAAGGTCAACAATAATGTTCTGTGTACAAAGATCGTTCTATTATTAATTGGTAGCTCCCAACATAAACACGAACGCTCCTCCGGGCACGTTAGCAGAATTATTATTTCAGAATAAAAGCTTGCTGCATGATGGATTCATTTGCACGAATATAACAATATTCCATCTTGATAGGATATAAAGAGGAAAATTCTGACTGTTCATAGTTCAAAATCAAGTTATTATCAGATTCTACATAGCTAACGTGACATGGACAGCCAAAGTTAATTTTCGAAAAATATAATACTGTACTTAAAAATAATTTTTCAAACAAGATGTTTAAACATCTTTTAAACTAGATATTTCATGATTTAATAGATGAAATGAGAAACTCTATAGAGCCTGCATTCTTAGGTAACCTAAATACAATTGTTTATTTAGTGGCACAAAGTATTGGATGATTGAATTTTATTGCAGTAATCCAGTAATTATTGAATAACTAAACTCTTTTTTAAATTACACTTTCTCTTTAAAAACATAAAATACATCTATTTGCCAACTTTAATATTACCTTTGCCTTACTATTATTCACAATTATTGTTATTAATTTAAATGTATTGGTAAGTGAGTGTTTGTCAACTTTGTCTGAGTACAGTACTTTTAAGTATAGTGATTGCCAACTTTGAGAGGTCGTGTGTGAGAGAACAAAACTGCAACTTTGTAGGCTAAGCCTTGCTTTCGACAAGAAATTTAGTAGCAAATCGGTTTCTGTTTCTGACACAATCCCTGGCAAAACAAACACTTGGCGTGAACACAAAAAAAAACTGGATAAATCAGCTCAGAAATCACACAATTCAGACTAGTGTGTCACACATTTATAATAATTTGTCTGTAGTGTATTTGGTAAGGTGCGTGTGACTGTCTGTATCTTGAAGAATAAATAGGGTGTGTGAGAGGGTAAGAGAGTGAGGGAAAAAGAGAGCGAGTGAGATAGTTGTGGCCTGCACTGCAGGGGATGACATAAGAGCCCTACAGTGGGCAGCCGTCCCAAGTTCAGCACACGTATTGTTCAACGGACGTACATTCATTGAAGAACGCGGGCAGCTCTAGTTAAGCAACAATGCAAGGGTGTCAACTTCGACAGGTGACCGCGTGTCAATGCTTTGTGCCCATGTCACCTACACCGGCTTCTTCTTTTCAAGCGTTCCACTTCTGATGGCCTACGCTCATTCCCCACAGACAATGCCCACACAAATATCAATATATATAACAGTGTTTGTTACCAAAATAAGTGAGCGCCCCAAAAGAGCCTCACCACCACAATAGTGTTGTGGCGATTACAATGTTTCTTTATGTGGGCGTTCTCGATCTATTGCATCCCCTGCACACTTTGTGGTCGGGTTCTTTGTTGTGGTGTATAACTGTCACAGAACAGCCACGGCCAATTGAATACAATCAATGAAAGCTGCCACTGAGGTTTTGCCAGTGCTTAAACATTTCGTGAATGATACCCTATTGTCATTCGTCTCATCTGCAGTAACATGATTTCAAATAGAATAATTTAGAATAATAGGAAATGGGATAATTTGAGCTGATTACAGAAATACTTTAATTGGATAATTGGATTGAACATGAATTTAATGAATATTCAAACTTCAATGGCACCAAATTGCTTTTTCAACTCTTAAATCATGGGAGGGCTTTTTCCTCCCAAATATATTGGTCCCAATTGAAATTGCTTGTTCCAACACTGAGAATTTATCACGTTCAATTAGAGGCATTTGCAAATTTGTACACTCATTGAAGAAAGCCGACAACTGTTGAAGTAGCAATACCGAGGGTGCTAAAGACAGGTGACCGCGAGTCAATGCGGAGATTTTTCACATTTATTTTAATGAATAATAAGACGAAATTGTCACAACCACATTTATTTTTAAAAAGTGAGATACTAGTTTCGATTGTTCCACCATTATCAATCTTAAACCTTAGTTTAATAAACCACATTTACTAAAAAAATTCAATATGGCCGCCAATATATATTTGAGCCAATATTTCGAGAATGGTTAGGTTTTTCGAAAAAATTTATTTTTAAAAAGATGTTGGTAGCTATTTGATTGATATGGTACCAACATCTGCCAAACGTACGGTATAACCACAATAAATTGGCCCCGCCATATTTTGTCAGAATCAGCACTTTTTTTAAAGAAGAGAGTGAGAGAGAGCAAGAGAGTGAGGGGAAGAGAGAGCAAGAGAGAGGGAAAGAGAGAGAGCAAGAGAGTGAGAGAGGGGAAGAGAGAGAGAGCGAGCAAGAGAACGAGAGAGGGGAAGAGAGAGAGCAAGATTGATTGATTGATTGATTGTTTTATTTTTCTCCTGGCAAGGTTGAAACCATTTGGTTCCCTCTAACACCTAACCAGGCCAACACAGTTACATAGCATAATTTAGTAGTCTACTTCATTTCATCAAAATTAAAATAAAAAAGAATATTGCATTACAAGATAAAAAAAATTTTTCTTTTCCTTTTCAAAATAATCTGTCCATATTGAAAGTTCATAAATGTTATAAATGTTTCATATTAAATTCACTTGAATCGTAAAAATCACTTGGAGAAGCAAAAAATAAATAAACTGTTCACTTGTGAATAAAATTTCAAATTAAACTTCATATCTTCTTAACAGTAGTTCTTTATAGAGTTTTTTGAATTGTGTTACACTATTTGCATTTGAAATGTTTTCATCCATTTCATTAATTATCCTCACGGACATCGCAAGGAACGAAGCACCAAACATTGAAGTTCTATGTGTTGGAACTTGGAGCTAACGATGAGCAGCTCTTGTTTGAAAGTCGTGTACATTACTCATCCTTATGTATTGTCCAGGCGCGGCTCCACCAGGGGGGCGCTCGGACACTGTCCTCCCTGTCAATACGTGATAAATTGCATAATTATTGAGAATACAATAATTCCACTATATTTTATATTTTCCTCTTTTATTTGTATTTGACAAGAGGAAAGAGAGTGTGGAAGTCTGGAAATAGACAGTAAGATAGTTGAAAATGATCAGCCGCATCGTGGTACGAGAAGAGGTTTTCAGCGAGCCTTTGTAACTACAGTATGTTGGACATTGCTGGGACACTTCCTCTTGCGTCCGACCAGTGCAGTGCTGCCATATCGAAAATGCTATTCAATGAAAAATTCTCTACGAGAGAAATGGCAACATGAGCCCGGCTGTAAAATACGCTCTTCGGCCGGCGGCCGCAGCTTCATTACGCATGCGCCAATCATGTGGCGCCAATTATCCTCAAAGTTTTTAGTAGAATTGAGGTTAGAATTCATTGGTTGTTTATAAATTATTGTGGATGCAGTAGTGGTACGTGGAATTTGTATTATTTTCTCAATCATCAAGTTGTCCATTCAAATGTGAGCTGTGATTAGTATTAGTTGACTGTATTTAAAATAAATTCCGTGGATTATTTGAAAAATAACGTTTGTGATTTCAAAACGCGGTTGGCAGTAAAAAGGCCGGGTCCTCTAAAAATGTCCTGCATAATACCATCGCACAAAATCACTATACTATCGCACAAGATAAAATTCCCTAGCAATGCTTTCAGTCGAGCAAAAATTAATTTCTTAATTTCTCAACTTCAATGAAGTTGTGATTGAACATTTTGCTTCTGCTAAAAACCGTAAAATTGAGCTAACTTTCAAATATTGCTGTTTAATCAAACTGTTGAAAACTTTCTGATGATATAGGCCTTTAAGTAGTGTAAATACATATTTTATTGTCCGATTGACTCTATATTCAGTGTGCCTCATATTCAGTTTTTGGACTGAGCCAATTAAAATAATGCCCCTTTTTAAAGTAAATGACAGAATTATAATGACGTTTATTTAGTAGGGAATTATTAATATCAATTGAATGAAACACTTGTGAAAGTAAGACTTAGTGAGAAGTAGGATAATCTTGTGATAAATCTGAGCATCTGCTTACAATCTGGATAATGTGCTGTATTCAGTGCTAGGTTTCAAGATGGAGCACTTATGCACTCTATTGATATGAATGGTGAGTGAGCCTACACATTAAATTTCCTATTTTTCACAATTACTGTATAATCGGTTTTTCAAAATAGCCTTTATTCAACAGTACATAGAGCCCATATTCAACTATATTTGCGGAGTTGTATGATGTGGGGGGGGGGGGGGGGGTAGTGTCCTCCTCAAATTTCTCTGTCAGAGCCGCCACTGGTATTGTCTATATAAATAGATCGGAATCTTCTCTTTTAATATAAGGAATGCCAAAGAAGCAACCCTCAGCTCTTTTCTCTCCTTTACTTTGAGCCACTTCAATTGTCTGTAGTACTCGGTGACATGTGCATCTCTTGGGATGTTGAAGATATAACGCATGCACGCATTCTGCGCTCGCTGAAGAACGGTGATCTGTCCTGAAGTCACATTAGTATAGAGCAGCTGATGCATAATCAAAGAAAGGGAACAGTAATGCCTCTACTAACCTTGCTTTTATCCTTGTTGGCGGAGAATAAGTCATTTTCCTTAAGGCTGTGCGCCAGCTACCATGACTCTGATCAAGTCTCGAGTCCCGACTCAAGGCAACAAACAAACGAGTCTACAATCGAGTCGAATCGAGTTTGGTCCTGTTTTGAATCACTCTGGTGGTTAAGTTTGTAACTAGCTTTCCATATCCCTGAAACGTTGCCAGATCTCTCGGCTCACGTCTACTCCCCTCTTCGCCTGGTCTGACTAGGCCTTCTTGGGAGGGAGGCAGAGTCGTTCTACTACTCATAATCTAGTAAAGCAAATTTAGTTTCCAAGCCACAGTTATTCTAATACCTGAGCTTTCATTCACAAAAATAATCTGATATGTCTGACGGCTAGATAGCCTGGTCAGTTTGAGACCCCTGTTCACTTCGGGTGGCATGAGTAGTTTGTACATTGTTTTGTGCAGTGTTTTATTTTTAACCTAATATTGTACAGAAGTCTTTGTCTACAATAATAAAACTAATTTTTGTTTTATGACATTAATGTAAGGAGTTTTTTCTTGTGTTGATAATGGCAAAGCAAAGCATTAGTTGGGTCATGACTTTCAATATTTTGTTTTTTATTTTTCAATTCACCCAGGGTTACTCCTAATTCAGTCATATCCTTTCTAATTTCCTTTTTGTCTCATACAACATTGCTAGAACGTTAAAACAGATAAAAACACAAAATCACATTCAAAATTAGCCTGCCTATGTATAGCAGTGTGTCATTTAAAGCTGTCTATAAATTGTCTACAAAGTCTTGGCCCTTTCATAAAAATCCTCAAACCTATATAATAATGGATTATCCATCAAAAAAGGTTTCAGTCTATGCTTAAAAATTGGATATGGCAGATTTTTGAAGCTCTCTGGAATGGCATTGAACAGTTTTACACTTCTAAAAAGAAAAGTCTTTTGTGTGTTTGAATAATTGTAAATCAAGTTATTTCTTGTGCGTGTGTTGTGAGTAGGTATCATCCCCTGTATAGTGAAGTTTTAATGTAATAATTTCCCCGGGCTCCTGGACCCACTATTCGGTTGTTGGGGGGGGGGGGGGGGAGGGTTACTATTCCTTGCTTGAAAACTGAAAACCCGCAACCTTTTACAGTTCCACTACAGTTTTTATTGAAAGGCTCTCTGTTATCTATCAAAGAAGTCCTATAATATAATTCCAGTCACAATGTAAGCTCTCCAATAATGTAATCATATTTTATGATTAAGATGCAGTATATGGAACAATCGCAAGAATTTTCTATAAAGAAAAATTTGTTTCCTTCGTTTGACACTAGAGCCCTCTCAAATTTTGTCCACGCTTTTGATGGACAAAAATTGGTACAAAGCTGGAAGTTCTTTTAATCCACTCTAGGTATTCTAAAAGAGAGTTCTCTGAGTTATCAAAAGTTGAAATTGAAGAATATGAAATTCTACGTCGATTGATGTATAACAATATATCCGTTCAATTGTTCATTCCCAATCAATTTTCAAAAATCAGGTATTTTTATCTCCTTTGTGAAAAATAAGTCACCTAATTTTTCGTTGCATTTATCATGTAAATGCTCACTCCAACACATAAAAAGTTAGAGGTAAGAAGTTTTAGATCATTGAATTTACTTTCAGAAGATTTCTCAATTTGAAAATTTGGCCAATTTGTCGATAAGTAGAAAAACCTGAATCACTGTATATCAAACCTGAATCAATTAGGACAGTAACCAAGTTTCATAAGCAAGTGATATCAGGAAAAACATTTAGTAGTTATTTTCTCAACGAATTCAAAAATGTAGTTGGTGATTATAGAATAATTAAGATAAAGTGTATTTATTCAGTCAGAGAACGAATTTGCTGAAGAAGTCAGTATTGTCAGATAAATTATAGTCAGTCAGACAAATGTAGAGTAGGTAACACAAATCTATAGTAAATGTTAGAAGTGCATATTCGTTTTATAGCTGATGATGCACACATGAGTCCGAGACTTGTGCGTCGAAAATGAGGTGAATGATAACACATAAATGCCAGATGGAGGAGCGGGATTCGAACCCACGACCGCTGAACGACAGCAAGCTGAAGTTGCGACGCACCAATCAACTGCGCTAAGCGTCCCGCCAAATAAGTGCAATTATGTGTCTTTCAAAGTGCACCAAGATAAAAAAAAGCTAAAATTGATGGAAACAAAATGATAATTATTATTTTGCTTTTTTTCTCATTTTTATTTTATACTTTTATACTAAGATCATTTCGTTATGAAATTGTATTTTATTTTATAGTACGGTATAATATGTTCACATATTGTTTTGTTGAAACTGATTTTAAAATGTGAAGGTATGTATGTGATAAGTTGATTGATGAATTGTATAATAATCACAGCAAGTTACCAAAGACGATGACATTGAATGTTCGTCTGTGGCAATAGGTAATTAATATTTACGCGGACGTTATTTCAAGATGTGAAGTTGAAATCCGCTATGGTTACACCACCCAGATGCAGGTAAAACAGCTTAGATGCTAATAAAATTTTACATCTAAGACTGAAATGAAAAATGTTTTTTCTTCATTGCCTAATTTTTGTGTTAAATAATATAACACAATTATAATATTGAGTATAATAATATACTACTCAATTGTAATATTTATATTTTCTTTTTTTCAGTATTTCATCTCATCATTTGTAGTAAATTTCTGTTTGTAGAGCAACTTTTTCAATTACACTTCTACTACAGTTTTCGTTGGAAGCCTATTTATTATCTATCAAAGAAGTCCTACAATATTATTATAATCCCATTCACTATGTAATAAATTACCTAATAAACCATAATGTAAATCACAAGAGTAAGGTACAATATATGGAACAATATATGGAACAATCGCAAAAATGTTATAAATAATGAAAAATTCGGTTCCTTCCTTCGGACACAATTTGGCATATGTTTGTTTGAGAGAAAAAGAATGAGGGTGAAAGAGAGTGATATAGCGGAAAGGAAATGTGAGTGCTACTGGAGACGTGTCATTCAAAGCAATTATTTTTGTCGATCGCATAATTATTCAAGAACTGCAAATAAAATCCATCCGGTAGACAGGCGAGTGCCGGTGTTGCGCGTGAGGGAGCATTGATAAGGGCGAGTGAGTGATGAACGAATATGATTCAAACTGGCAACATAGCAAGTCCTTGCATATGTGTGAGTGAACGTGCTTGCGCATTCGCATGAGGAAGTTGACTCTGTAAAACTGAAGAGAATCCAAGAAAACTTTGGGGCAACGTAGCTACCCAACGATTCAATTTGGATTTACAATAATTTCTCTATTACTAGAAGGGATATCAGGGATTTCAATGACATATTTTGTATTTCAATTGGGAATAAAGTTTTTCTGTAATTAAGGTTTCAAAAAAATGAAAATTTTGAAAAATGAAATACCTCATTACAAAAAAAATAATTTGTTACATTGATCCTGGAAATTACACTTTTCTATTCACAACCGTTCATGATACTGGTTGCCCCCAAAAATTAACTTTAAGTGCTCATATCTCAGAAAATAATTGATGAATTTTTTTTTTATTTATTGCAATAGACTACATTTCAGTAGCCTAATAATCTCCAGTCAAAGAGACTTTGAAAAAAAAATATGACCAAAACCCTATTGCACAACCTTAATTGATTCAATCCGGCAAATATTCTATTACTTATTTGTGTCACCTGCTTTTCCCACGTCAAGCCTGAGTCTATCCACAAGCCTAAATTTTTAACCTCCTGCACAACAGGTAAATCATGAGCTTGAATTTGTATCGACGGGAGGTCTGAAAAATCAATATTATTCAATATCCTTGGATTTCCAATATACATATAACTACATTTCGCTGGATTTAAGATTAGATTATGATTATCACACCAATTGACTAGATTTTCAAGCTGATAATTTATTTGTTCAATTGTGTTTCTTAAGTTCTTTGCTTTACAACTTTTATATATCTGCACATCATCTGCGTACATCATGTAGTTACAATTATCAAGTGACGCACCTAATTGATTCACATACAAAGAAAATAGAAGAGCCGATAACGTCGATCCTTGAGGCACCCCTTTGTTGTTTATTGTAATAAGATTGGACTCATTTCCACTCGAAAGTCTTATCTTCTGCTGTCTATTTGACAAGTATGACTTGAACCAGAGAATAGCATTTTCTGAAAAGTTCATCGATTTCAATATAGCGAGTAGAATACTCTACAAAAACATGCATTCAGTCCATTCAAATCGACTAAGGGTTGATCTTGAGTAGCTTTTGATCTACCAATACCCTGAGATTGAACTAACTTCCAGAAGTTTCTGTAATTCGATGATACAAAACAAGAATCAAACATCTTATTTTTCTCATTTCTCATGCGTTGCTTACAACTATTTCTGAGTCTTCTGTAGTTCTCCCAGTTTTGTGGTGTTTTATTTCGCTTATAATTCCTAAAAGCAGCATCGCGAATTCTCATAAGATTTTTTATATCATCATTTATCCATGGAGCCGCCTTTCTAGTTATTCTACGCTTTATAACTGGTGCATATTCATCGAATAATTGCAGTAAGTTTTTTTGTAATATACTCGCTTTCTGATCGACATCATTAGTTTGATAAAAACTTTCCCAATTCATTCTTTCAAAGCCACTTATTAATGCCTGATCATTAATATTTTTGAAATTACGATAATATACTATTCTGTCCCTTTTTGAGGCTACTTTTAATTTCAATACACAAAAAATAAGATCGTGCCTAGACATTCCGGCCACTCCTAATTGTCCATGTTTACTCACTACTTCTGGACAGTTTGTGAAAATCAAGTCTATAGTAGTAGCAGATGTTGCAGTATGATGAGTTGTATCGGACGGTACTAGACTAAAATCCAAACTATTTGCTAATCGTGAGAGTTCTCTCTTGTAAGCATCATTACATGATACATGCATATTTGTATTGAAATCGCCCAATATAACAGAGTATTTGTACAGTGGAACAAATGTTGACAATCTATCGAAAAATTCCGCCATACAGCCGATTCTTGGTGGTCTATACATGGTAGCCAGAAGTAATTTCTCATTTCCAGCTTCTATTATTTCTAATATAAGATATTCTGGCTTAGATTCATAAACTTTTTTGCCTTCAACCTATGATGTACATAAACAGCAACTCCACCACCAGTTTTTCCCACTCTGTCTTTTCTGAACAACTGGTAATTTTCTAAATTGACTGAAGTGGATGGCCACCACGGCTGGAGATGAGTCTCTGAAATAGCTATAATGTCAACAATATCATCTAGAAATAACGCATTGAAATCATCCCAATGAGCCACTAAAGATTCTGCATTTACATGGGCGATTCTCAGTTCGTCAACGTTGCTCCCAACTAATCTTTTTAAAATTGAGTTAGATGAATCCATGGTGAGTGATGATCAATGATTCTCATTACAATATCTGGCCCCATTATTATCAATGACACAATTTCAAAGATGAACTTAACTAAAACTCTTCTGTATAAAATCAAATTAACTCCTTGCATGTATATTTCAATTACAACTAACTCTGAAAAAAGTCACAAACTATTTACATCATTTTCATTCTTTATTATAATAGGCACTTCATTCTCTTTTTTCCGCATCATGATCTGACCATTGCTAAACCATAGAAATTTATAATTTTTCTCCTTCTTCATGGCTCTGGCTATATTGAACAATTTTCTGTTGATCGGAGTAAGATTCTCATTTACATAAATAGGCGATGGTGGTGAACTGTACCCCCCAAAGCAATCAGTACTAGGTCGTTTACTTTTACATTTTCTTATAAACGAAATCTTGTCCGTTTTTCTTAGAAACTCTACCATGATTATTCCAGGACGTCCAAATCGTGGTTTCAGTCAATAGCAGTCCGAAAATGAATCAGCTGTTACATTCATATCTACACTTTTCGCCACCGTCGAAATTATATCACATACATTTTCATTTTCCTTAGCTGGTATTCCATGCATTTCAACTATTCGTTCCCTACTCTTTTGATCCCTATGATTTAGTTCATCTCCAAGTGTCTGTACCTCTTTTTTCAACGCTTTATTCTCTTTTTCCAGGCTCTCTATCCTTTTTAAAGCCTCATCGAATTTGGAGGTAAAAACTTCCAATTTCTTTGTTAGCAGAAATTATAAGCAGAAAAAGGAAGAAAAGTTCAAATGGTTATTTTTGAAATTGATGAGAGAAAATTGTGCAAAATAAAAATGTTCTTTCTATTGTTATCTTCGGTATAGATTACGGTAGGCAAGCCTTCATTCAGCCAGATAATAAATGATAGTAAATTACTGTCGCTAGTCTCTACAGCCTTATCTAAATGAAGATAAAGTCTCCGAAACCAACAGATAAACTTGAAATCATTCAATAATCACTTCCAAACGAGACTCAGCAAGACAACATCCTTCCAGTTCAAAAGTTAGACTACAAGAGAGAGAGAGCGAGCAAGAGAGTGGGAGAGGGGAAGAGAGAGAGCAAGAGAGTGAGGGGAAGAGAGAGAGGAAGAGAGAGAAAGAGAGGGGAAGAGAGAGAGGAAGAGAGAGTGGGGAGAGAGAGAGAGTGCGGAAAGAGGGGAATTGGCCCGGAAGGGGGCGGGGGGGGGGGTTAAAGGTCAAAGATCAAGGTTGTGCTGAAATTGGTAATTTTATACTAATTCGAACTAATATTTTTGATCCTTTTTTCTTGTAAATCATCAATCGTACATTCAAAATTCAAAATCCCTCTGGGGATAATTTAGTTAAAAACTAGTTTACTTTGTTATCAAGATTGTTTTTGAAGCAGATCTGTACAAAAGTTTTCATGCATACAATAAAATGCTTAAATTCAAGATTACTGTTTTTAAAATTCGAATCTATCAAAAACACCACTTTGTCGCCTTCAAATGTGATAAATGTTTTAAAGGGGCCCAAGAATAGGGGCCTCTGCTGTTCAAACCTTCTTATTCTTGTTAGCTCAATGAGTCGGTCCAAATTCATATATCACATGTCAAATTTGACCTAAGTTGTAAAATCTCATTTCTGAGGGTACTTGTCATTTTTTCCTATAGGCCTACCTACAAAATGACCAGTTTTATGTGGTTAAAAATGTCTAACTTGGTAGACGGTTCTAAAATGTGTTTAATCATGCAATGATATTCAATCATTCGTTCACAAGTGCCTCAGAAGGTTTGAACAACAGAGGGCCCCCTTTTTGGGCCCCCTGAAAATATTGGTCACATTTGAAGGCGACAAAGTGGTGTTTCTGATAGACTAGAATTTTAAAAACAGTAATCCAAAAAAATTCTTACTGTAAATAGAAAATTTAGAATTTTCTACTTCAGATCCCAAGTTGAATTTCAGCATTTTTTTGTATGCACGGTGTTCTTGTTATGGACAGTGGACAGTTGATGTTGCTGGGAGGGGGTTGGTAGCGAAAGAGGTGAGGAAAGACCTTGTGGGTTGTAAGTAGTTGATGGTAACGATGATGATGATGCAGCAGTTGGTTGCTAGCAGTGAGATGTGAATCTGCCAAAAGGGCGATGGATGATGTGAGTGGATGTGCGGAGGGGTGTTATCGAGCGACAGAGAAATGGAAGATGGTCGAGCTGACTGTTAAGCCAGTTCAAGTGATACCACCCGCTCTCCTATTTTGGCTCTTCTTCTTTTCCTGCCCCTGATCGGTCTTCTTATCCTCCTTCTTCTCTTTCTCTTTCCCTGCGTTAAACCCCCTAGCGAGTTGCTCTTTACCCCTCTCTTCACAACATCACCCTAAAGCACAACTTGAACCAAAAGAGTGCACAAGCGTACTGAGAGTGGAGTCGACTGTCGAAAGATTTCGCTCTTGAGTCTCTGACACTTGAGATACGCCTTCCTTTGTCTAACATTATTCCCTTTTTTGTCCGCACTTTTCAAATTTTTCCTGTACCAAATCTACCTTTCCAGAATCATAGATTGAATACTTACGAATTGTGTTAAAGCAAGTTCTCCTTTCGAACTCATGTCAGAAGATTATTTCGTTTTTAATGTCAATTGCTGTTTTGCCACAGTGTAGTTTTTGAGATGAAACTCGATGTCACGGAGAGCTGCTTCAGTTTTGTCCATCGGTGTTTAGTTGTAGTCGCAATCTACATCAGCTGATAACTTCTCGTGTCATACCTGTTGTGTTTGCACAGCATATCATAGATAAAGATAATAATCACCATATGGCATAGCAGAATCAAGTACATGCTGTGGGATAGTTTATGACAGATTGAAGCAGTGTGAAGCACAGGGAATAGGCCTTCCAGCCTACCACCATTTCAGAGTTGTGTTTTATTTTACGATTTTTAGTACTCTCGAGTATTGAATGATCCAATGTGCACACCTCATTGGGGCCCACACACTAGCGAGTTTGGCTCGCGAGTAAGACTCGGCCAGCCGGACTCGGGAGAAAATCACTAGTTAGTGGGCTCTTTTCTCCCGAGCCGAGCCGAGCCCAGCCAGACTCGCGCAGGGCTACAAGCGCGGCTGGGCTCGGCTGGGACTCGCAAGTTAGTGGACGTTTCCTGAGCCGAGCCAGGCTCGGCACCTCATTATAACATAGCAGATGGTCACGTTCATCCTGAGATAGTTTTGGAAATCTTCCGGATTGTCCTCTTTTATAAAATTGAGAAGATTCATGTGTCTGAATTGTCTTCTATTCTGTAACCATTTCTTCGCCCTCGACCGTCTGTTTTTACGGTTTTTGCGCAAAAAAAAACCGTATTCGTTTAAAACGATAACTGCTGCAGCAACCTCCTCTTGCAAACTCATTTTTGCAACTGAACGGTCGGCTAAAGTAAAATGGAATTTCAAAACCGACTGCCGCTAATTGTCGAATTCTAAAAAAAGAAACTAGTCTCGAACACGGTCAGTCTTCGGTCTTATTCAGTCTACGATCTACGAAAACAATACAAAAATGACATCCATACAACTAGTCACCCTTCTGAGACCCTTGACTAATTTATTGCCAGCTCCTGGTCCACCCTGCTGAAACGATGTTCTCAATAATTTAGGTAGACAAACGTATTTTATCGTATAAAGTATAACAATTATTTTGGCGCAAAAATGGTCACTGAGACGCCTCTAGCCAAAACTAGGGCCTGTTTCATAAAACTTACAAGAACTTATAATACAAGAACAGCTAATTTTACTGCCTAGGAGCATGTAATATGAGTGAATTTTATTAGTAATTATCCTGTATTATAAGACTTTTAAATTCTATGGAACAGGCCCCCTATTACACTTTTACATATTTAATTGTAGATGTGATAAATCTATAAGTAGATACTTATAGGTGGGAAAATAATTGTTATAAAAAACATAAATCGTGCCTTTAAACGCTCTGAAATCTATATCTCCAATATCAGAAAAAAAATTAGAAGAAAAAACATGTCTTATTAATAATAATAATAATAATAATACTAATTAATAAAACAGAATTTCAAAAGGTATGAAATTTTAGCAAAACCAATACTCTCGAGCATAAACAAACCTTCCAAATGGGATACTGATTGCAATTTTAAGATTTTCAGATTAGATGAGTTATATGGATCAGAATTATATGGATCATGGGCGCAATCCAGCCGACCTTGAAAAGTAGCCGAGCCGGACTCGGGAAGTTCACAACACGTTAGTGGTGATTTTCTTCCGAGCCTGTGTGGGCCCCTTTAGACCGTTCAACAGTGAACCCCCGGTTGCAGAAACGCACTACTTGAATGAAGGTTCATTATCCGTGCTCCTTTGATACCAAGCTGCTATGTAAAAGCTATATATACTGTTACTGTATACTGTTATAATTTTTTGCCGGATTATGCCCACTTGAGTCTATGCTCAAATAGGTAATAATGTGAATGATGATCAAGGTTAATAGAGTACAAGAACACTGTCTACTAAGCTTCAATGATGACAAGATAAAAAAATCCAAGTCTCAACGAGATTCGAACTCGAGACCTCAAGGAAAAGCAGCCAGCCAGAGTCTTATCTAATAAAAGACAAGCGCCCACACTGACTGAGCCACTAGAGGCTGAGTTCTTTTAATTAATTTCTCTCTGTCCATTGTCATATTCAGGATTTTATAAAACTTTAAATTCAAGATTTCAAGATACAAGAGCATAGACGATATAAGTTAATAATTGATGAGATACAGAATGCATAGTAAACTCTAGAGCACTGATTAGATGAACATTTGGCCCGAACCCCTTCCCCAGACACAAGAACATCTTTTAATAACTTGTTATTTACTATGTTATAACAGTTTTTGTATGTCCTCTTATTCCCATGAGACCCCTGTAGATTAGATACTTCGTTGAAGTTTATAGGAAAAATTCCAACTCATTAATTTGATCGCTCAAATCGTTCTGACGAATTTGTGCATGTCTGACGTACAAGTCGCAGCCACTACAAACAGTCATTGGAAAACAGGCATTTGATTGTTTGGATCAATTCATAAGACCGCTTCCTGGTCAGAATACACATCCATGGTACCACTGTACCATGGTAAAGTCTTCTTTGGGTCAGACGATGAGAAGAAAGAATAATATTCAAGAATAAAATGTTGCTAAATGTGTATAGGGCCACCATTATTAGAAATAGTAGAACCTAGTTTAACCTTTTCTATAATGGAGCCAATCCTTACTTTACAAGTTGACTTCTACATCCAAACAATTAATTTTAAACTTTTCATTTTCAAACTTAAACATGTCATGAATAATCAACGAACCCATAAGATCAATAGAAGGGGCGTATGCACTAGCGTAGCATTATAGGAGGTGAAGCCAAGTCCGCCATCCATGTAGTGGATAGAAAGACGAAATCGTGTTTTCAAGAGCAGAAAATTTCAATGTGGATGCGCTCTCCAAATAAACTGCAGTTTAACACACTTGGGATTAAGATATAACTTTTAAACTTGGCATGAGTATAGACAATTAGTTTCTGACAATAACAGTGGCATTATAAAAGTTAATAGTTACCTCTATAAATTTTAATTAGTTGTTTAAAGTTATAATTTTTTTCCGAGTTTCAAACATGACATAAAAAAGTGAGTCGGCTACCAAAATTTTCATCTTTTGGGTAGAGATGTGATCAAAGCGAGAAAGTTGTACAGAAATAACAGAATATTTTTTTCATGATTTTTATTTTAATCTACGACCTATACTTTGGATACAATGTTAGGTTGAAGTGCAATGTTGAAACGCGATCGGGATGGCGCGCTGTCGTCAGCCGGCTTGTGCACCCAGAACCACAAAGCCAATTCTTCACTTATTTCTTGTGTTTGATTCAATACTTTCTTGGAGGTTTATTATTGGAATGTAATAATATTATAGTTAGATTGTTTTTAGGAAATTATTGATTAAATTAGTCTAACCTTTAATTCTTTCCATTATGAACGCAAATGAACAAGATCCAAATAGGAAAATGTTTATTAGAACAATTTTTTATTTCATTTTATTAATCATATGTTGAGCATTGTATCTTGTACAATATAAACATGAGCCAATATTCTTAAAATATAAACAGTCATCTCCGTTAAAATACATAATACATTATAACTCAGTTTTAAAATGAGTTATTATAGAAATAAATGTCACAACTTTTTAAATTTCTCTTCTATGCTGTTACACAATGAAATTATAAAATGAAAATTCATCTTTAAAGTCATGTAACAAAATTGAATCGTATAAGTCAATGACTACAAAACTTTGAACGTTTACTTACTTTGTCTTAATGGGGAAATACCCTATTGTGAAGACCCTACTTTCGCTATCCAGAATGATATAATTTCTATATGGGCGCCAACCAGACCAACTTTGGGCTGATAAAAAAAAGTATTCTTCAAGCACTCGCGAAGACACTGAGTATTGTGCAATGTATTGTGCTATGTGTTACAGTTAGAGACTATTCTATTTATAGAAATTATGAGTGAGAATGTCAAACAGCATTAAGATTATTAATTATTATTGTTGTGACTAGACAGCGATAACAAAAGACAATAATTGTGATAGTGTTTTTGTGATGTCTTTTATGATCGCTGTGACTAGATTTGTAAAGTAAATACATTATCCAGTTCAGCTTTTTGTTTTCTCTTTTTCCTACTGTTCTATTTCATGTTAAGTAGAAGGACGTGGCAGTGAAAGGACATATATTAATGGTATAATGACAGATATAATATAGGATGTATGGTGAAAAAATGTCACTCCATTAGAAAATTAACTATTTTTCGAGTAAAGTTTGAGTAATCCTTGTCAACAAAATTCATCACAGAATGCCTCTACTCACAATTAAAATTTCAGGATTAGATCAACTGAGAAATGACATTTCTATAATTTATCCATCTCAAGAATGAGCAATTCATATTATGAAGAAACAGGCTGGCGATGTAACGCGTGCCCTACTGGTAATAGCAAAAACCGGCTTAACAAGCGCTCGCCACTTGGGGAGTCATCCCTGCGCCGCCATATTTGTAGTGGACGAGCGCCTAACAAGTGGCTTCACCTCGGTGACAAGAAGCCCCTTCTATTGGTCTTATGTGTTCGCTGTGAATAATCAAAGAGATAAACTTACCTATAAAGTTTTGGATGCATTCAAGAAGTCCCCACTTCTCCAACAAACTCCTTGTTTCAAAATCAGCCATTGTTTGTTTTTTTTGTAGATTACGTCTTGGAGACTCCAGTTAAGGAGTATAAGACAAGTCAGATCAACAATATTATACACTAGATACCATAATTACTTTAATTAGTTGAGGTGAGGCTTAATTTTGATGTGAAAGGAACTCTTGTACACTATAAAAAGCTTTATCAACTAAATATTTCTTCAATTGTTTTTTAAATATTTCTATATTTTCAAGACTCTTCAAAAACTGTGGTAGCTTGTTGTAGAATTTCCTACCAATATAACTAGGTTTTTGTTTGAATAAGCTACTATTGTGACTCACCAAGTGATAATCTCCTCGGCTTCTTGTATTATAATCATGTACATCAAGATTTTGGTTAATATCATTCGTTTTTACATATAAAGTAGCTTCATACACATATAAGCAGGGTACAGTTAGGAGACCAAGTCTCTTGAACAACGGCCTACATGAATCTAATCTATTTACTCTTTCTATACACCAAACCGCTTTCTTTTGGATCTTAAACACCCTATCAAGATTTTGTTTTGATGAATTACCCCATACTAAGATAGCATACCTAATATGTGACAGTAAGAGCCCATGGTAAGCTGTAAAAAGTAACTTTTTGTCATTCAATCTAGCGAGCTGTCGCAGGACAAATACCCCAGATGAAATTTTACTACATATTTTCTCAATGTATGGAGTCCAGGTCAATTGTCTATCCAACATAACTCCTAGAAATGCAATTTTTCTTCCTGGTCTAATTGATTATCGTTTACAAACACGTTTATAGCCCTATCTTAATTTAAATTATGTTTGTTTTTGAATTGAAGGTATTGGCATTTTTTACTATCTATAGTTAATTTCAACTGATTTAAAAATTGGACAATGGACTGCACACCTATATGGGCACTTATTTCTAAATTATCTAATTTATCTAAATTATCTAATATTTCTAATTGAGTGATGTATCATCAGCAAATAAGAGGGCTCTACCACTAATTAATTCCTTAGGTAAACGGTTGACATATAACAAAAAAAGCAATGGACCTAGTATTGACCCCTGAGGCACTCCAGCTTGCACCTCTAATTTATTCTTTACTATACTATTACCAACTACTGTAGTTAGTTCTACACATTGTTTTCTCTCAATAAGATATGATTCAAACCATTTCAGTTCAACCCCATTTACACCTACATTTTGCAGTATTTCCAATAAAGTTCTATGATTAACACAATCAAATGCCTTTGACAGATCTAAGAAGATTGCAGTAGCTTTATCACCTGAATCTATTATATCTATTAGTTTTTCAACTAGAGAAACTATGGCTGTTTTTGTTGATCTCCCTTTCTGGAAGCCATGCTGTTCATCACAGATAAAGTTAGCTTCTTGAAGGTGCAGAAGTAACCTATTTAGAACTACTCTTTCAAAAATTTTACTTATTACATTTAAAATACTAATGGGCCTATAGTTTCCTACCTTTTCTCTATCACCACTCTTGAAGATTGGCAAGATTTTCCCCTCTTTTAAATTATCTGGAAAAACACCTTGTTCTAATGAATGATTGATCAAATGAATCAAAGGGTCTAACAATTGATCTTTACATTCTTTCAGAATTTTACTGGATACCCCATCCATTCCTACAGTTTTTTTATTATTTAAACTATCAATGATATTTGACAACTCGTCTTGGCATACTGGGTGGAACTTTAATTCGTTCTGAATCCCCTCAGTATTCCTCATGTTTGCATCACTAATACCTGTATTAAGAGATTTTTGAAGATCCTTAGCAACCAGTTGATAATATCTGTTAAAGAAATTACAAATGTCTACACTATCATCAATATATTTGTTATTTTCGTTAAATATTCTGGGGACACTAGTATAAGCATCTACATGAGTTACTTGCCTATTTTTGTTTATTACATCCCACACTGCTGTGTTAAAGTACACACTATTATTCAAAATTTCATCTGTTTTCTTACATTTCGCTCTTTTCACTTCTCTTGTATAATTTTTCTTTAGAGCTTTGTAATTATCTTCACTTAACATATTTCTAGATATTTTGAATTCATCATATGCATCTTTAACCCTATTTCTTTCTGCAAGGATATCATCATAGTAATATGAAACCTTAAAATATTAATGAAACTATCATATTTGTCATTTAAACTATTGCTATTGTAAACCCTACTCCAGTTTTCTTGTAGCAGATTCTGCTTCAAACAATCGATATTCCCCTGTTCACATTGTTGAATTTCTTTCATTATTCTACTCTTTTTAATTGATTTATGACCTTGCAACCCCACCTCTAAGATTTGATAGTCATGATCAGATAGTTCCGAGCCGCCTAATCTTGTTTTAGAGTAATCTATATTAGTAAGGATGTTACCAATTATTGTTTGTGATGTTCTGGTATATTCATGAACTTTTATTTCCAAGTTATTCATGTATATAATATCCTTTAAATCTTCTGTCATTTTATTCTGTGTTGCAAAGTCTGTATTGAAATCTCCCGCTACAATAACGTTTGTAAAACGAGTAGTAGTAATCTCTAAAAGCCTATTGAATAGTTCACAAAAATTGTTCCATTCCCCATTTGGTGACCTGTAAATACCTAACACCGCTACTTCGAAATTATTGTCGATTTTTACTCTCAAACCAGTAACTTCTAAATCCATTTCCACAGCAAATTTCTCTATATATTCTAAATTAAATGTTTGCATATTCTTAGCGTTTTTAGTGAAGATAGCTACTCCCCCACTTCGATGAGATGTCCTGCAATACGACGTTTTCAATGAATAGTTTGGAATATAAAGTTGTGACAATTCATCTTCTTTTAAACCATGCTCTGTGAAAATAGCTATATCAGGAGCCTCTTCTTTAAAAAATACTTCGATTCTATCTATTTTGTTACGAATGTATTGAATATTCTGATGGAACACAGTGAGTACCGGTACTTCCCTATCATCCCTTATTACTTTATCGTTGCTTTTGCATATTGAAGTAGATTTACTTAATCTCTTAGAATCTTGAGAGCCTATCAGAATGCTACAAGAGTTCCTTCCACTAATGCTATCCTGATTTTTTGATCGATTAACGTCTTTTAATACAATTGAAGATATGAATTTATCATCTGAAACTAGTTTCCCTTCCCGGTTTTGAGCCACTTTACTAAAAAAGGTTTGTTAGATGATTGTTTAGGAGAATTATTGACAGTAGATTGCAAACGACTTTCAATCAGCTCTGCCAGCCTATTACAAAATATTACTTTGCCAGATTGATTTAGATGTAGACCATGATTAGTGAAGTTTTGTTTTTTCAGCCTTTCATTTAGAAAACAAATCCCTAACTGCTTAGAATTCTTATTTTTTAGGCTGTTGATTGTATTATGAATTGATTTATTTGTTGACTTAATGGCTTCATTTAGCTCTGGCCTATCAAACCTATACGGAATTGTACTTATAATTACATTAGTTTTTTGGCTGAGTGGCACAATCTCTTTAATTTTTTCTTACATTTCGCTCTTTTCACTTCTCTTGTATAATTTTTCTTTAGAGCTTTGTAATTATCTTCACTTCACATATTTCTAGATAGTTTGATTTCATCATATGCATCTTTAACCCTATTTCTTTCTGCAAGGATATCATCAGTTATCCACTCTTCAATCTTGTCTAATTTGTTCTTTACAGGGACTTTTTTAACTGGACAACTCATAGTAATATGAAACCTTAAAATATTAATGAAACTATCATATTTGTCATTTAAACTATTGCTATTGTAAACCCTACTCCAGTTTTCTTGTAGCAGATTCTGCTTCAAACAATCGATATTCCCCTGTTCACATTGTTGAATTTCTTTCATTATTCTACTCTTTTTAATTGATTTATGACCTTGCAACCCCACCTCTAAGATTTGATAGTCATGATCAGATAGTTCCGAGCCGCCTAATCTTGTTTTAGAGTAATCTATATTAGTAAGGATGTTACCAATTATTGTTTGTGATGTTCTGGTATATTCGTGAACTTTTATTTCCAAGTTATTCATGTATATAATATCCTTTAAATCTTCTGTCATTTTATTCTGTGTTGCAAAGTCTGTATTGAAATCTCCCGCTACAATAACGTTTGTAAAACGAGTAGTAGTAATCTCTAAAAGCCTATTGAATAGTTCACAAAAATTGTTCCATTCCCCATTTGGTGACCTGTAAATACCTAACACCGCTACTTCGAAATTATTGTCGATTTTTACTCTCAAACCAGTAACTTCTAAATCCATTTCCACAGCAAATTTCTCTATATATTCTAAATTAAATGTTTGCATATTCTTAGCGTTTTTAGTGAAGATAGCTACCCCCACTTCGATGAGATGCCCTGCAATACGACGTTTTCAATGAATAGTTTGGAATATAATGTTGTGACAATTCATCTTCTTTTAAACCATGCTCTGTGAAAATAGCTATATCAGGAGCCTCTTCTTTAAAAAATACTTCGATTCTATCTATTTTGTTACGAATGTATTGATATTCTGATGGAACACAGTGAGTACCGGTACTTCCCTATCATCCCTTATTACTTTATCGTTGCTTTTGCATATTGAAGTAGATTTACTTAATCTCTTAGAATCTTGAGAGCCTATCAGATTGCTACAAGAGTTCCTTCCACTAATGCTATCCTGATTTTTTGATCGATTAACGTCTTTTAATACAATTGAAGATATGAATTTATCATCTGAAACTAGTTTCCCTTCCCGGTTTTGAGCCACTTTACTAAAAAAGGTTTGTTAAATGATTGTTGATTAGTTGAGACCAAAACTAAATACGTGGTGAACAAAACAAAGATGTGCATTCCTGCACTTGTCATGTAATACGCGCATGTGCTATAGACAGTTACGAACACAACTACATTGTAAATTTTACCTTTTGCAAGGTGATTTTCACTGTTATGAAAGTGTCTATAATGCTATTATCAGAGGTTAAAGTAGAAATTACTTTATATTATTGTGAAATTCGCAATATCATTATTGTTACGAATTCTATGTCTAAAATAACGCTGGCAACACTTAAATTTATCACTCGCACTTTATTTACACAAATAATCACAACACTCACTGTTCAGTAATGTCTTACAGAAAAATAAGCAATTAAAAACAGATAACACGATATTGTTCAACTGATAATGAGTTTTCAATAAACTGTACAAAAATCAATCACTAAAATGTAAAAGGCCGATCTAATATTTATTTATAACTGTACAATAAATTGTCCAATAATATTCAAAAAGAAACTTCGAAAAAGAACACTTAACTTACGTAGCACTAGTCCGTAATACAACAAAAACTATTTAGCAGCTCACTGGTATGAATTAAACAGGAAAAAGAATTATCTCTATAGTCACTGAGAAAGAATTATCACTATATATAGACACAATATAGAACTGACACAATTGGTTTATCACGACGAAATTTCAAAGACAACTGAACTCATTTACACAAATGCGTTTTTCAAGTATCGAGAAATTTCTACAGTTTTCTATCATCTTCTAAATAAATAAATAAAGAAACTAGCACTTTCTATAAATTACCAAGTAAACACTATAAAAGTGTCAAAAACACAGTAATTAAGTACTTAAAAGTAAACATTTACATAGCAGATAACGCCAAGAACCACTGTGCCTTCTTCCTCTCTATTCACTCCAATTTCATATTCGCTACATTATTGTTAGAAATACACTTTAAAAAAGGTAATTTTAGGAATCATATTGAAAAGAGTACAATTCACCTTGTTAAAGTAATTTTTACAGTATAAAATTGTAAATTACCACAAACAAGTGGTGTTTATTACCTTACATGGTAAATTCGCTAATTACCTTTTATTACTTGTATCTTTCACCATTTTAAAAAGTAAAAACTACTTTATAAAATTGGAATAGATACCTTTATTCAGTAATAATCACCTTTAAAATGAGATTTTCACCAAAAAATGAATTTACGTTCAGAAAAAGTGATTTCTACTAGACAAATTTTTCTCAGTGTGAGATCAGCTACTTTCAAATCACACAATGTAATTTTGCCAGCCATTTTAAATTGACTTGAAAGAAATTCGAACTTCTGACACCAGTTGTTACGATGGATAAAATAAGGCTGGTAATACTAAAGTTCACACGTGCACTTTACACAATTTAGTCAATTTACACAAATTAATTGTAAGTTAAATTAATAAAGAAAAACAGATCAACAAATGACAAGCTAATACTTATTTTCAGTAATTATTTGCAAGAATTAGTAAATAAGTAATTACAGGCTGATCAATAATAAAAGAAACAAGAATCCAATAAACTGTACAATAATGTAGAAAGAAATGATAAAAAGAGCAACTAATCACTTACAAAAACACAGTCCAATTCGTTATTTGACAGTCCCAAATAATATCATTTTTAACACAACGTCTTTAAACTATTAGTAAGCTGCATAAACAGTAAACACTTGTCTCTGCACTTGACACTGGAATCAAGCACTGTTTACTCAACTGGCACTGGATTGTCTCTCTCACAAGATCTGTAACACAATCTGTCACGCAGATTTGTAAAACTAACTCGCTTGTTCATGTGGACTTCTTTATATAGCTGTTGTAGTTGTATGATTCCAAGAATTGGCGGCTTCTCGAAGCTTCAAGAATGCTTGGAATGTAGACCTCAATTCTTCAGGAAGTCTGAAGAAATCTCAAGAAGTCTCGAGAAATTCAATTGAGTGAGAGAGTTGCAGACTTGAAGAATAAGAGTGACAAAGACATGTGAAGAGCAAGAGAATGAAGATCGGATGTCAAAGTCACGCCCGACCATGAAAACAATAGAACAATCTACGTAGAACAAGTGCGTAAAGAACTGCTCCATTCGCTTTTGTAACAATACTATATACGTGCTAGCATTCTTATATGATCTAAGATATATATATATATTGAATGGAACAAATACCAGTGTTTAAAATGTATAAAGATGGTATCTTGCTATAACCATAGACGAACCATCAAGTTATTATTACTATCCCTGATCAATCCTATAACTCAACTTGCTATTACCAATATAAGCTTAATATTAATGGTCAATACTTGTACTTTCTTAGTAATGGCGAAGGTGATATTGTGGAAGGTATCCATAATGAATAATACGAAATTATATCATTATGTCATTAATACATGCATCAAAAAGCAAATTTACTCTCCAATCTATATGATAATATGATTTATTCACCTTATTAAATTTATAACGAGTTATTTAACTAATCTATATAGCCCACTATAGGCTATTTCTAACTCAGCTGATTTCAGAATTTGAAATTTTTATTTGGCTCTGTTGGCTGCATAGTAATCTAGCTATCATTGTCTGAGTAACAGCACACTCTTTATACAGAATGGTGTGATCTGTGATTGTATAAAAAAAGCATGGTATGATAGTAGCTTGGTATAAAAGTAGCACGAATACTGAACCACCATTAAAGTAGTGCGTTTTTGCAACCGGGGGTTAGAGTTGGGTGTTTTAAAAACGTTATTCCATCATATTAATGGTAACCTTGTGATAGAATGTCCATCACACTGACCATACTATATCCTAGAATCAATTACTTGATATTCAAGACTAAAATCCAGATTTTTTCCGGTTAAAACTTGGCATAACCATAGATATGTAATCAATGTCGGTTCGCTTTGTTTTGGTAGTAAATTTGTACCCACATTATTCAGATAACTATCTTCATTTTAAAAATATAACATATAGGCTATATTTAAAAAAATACTAAATATCATAAAAATATATCATATATTTTTTTAAATATATCATATTATTTTAAAAAATATTTCAAACTCATACGGCAAGAGACATTTTTTAGAATGCGAAACAGTTGTGGTTCGTATACAAATTACAAGTCATTTAGCACTTGAAAAGTTTAGTAAAAAGAATGAGCTGAGAGGTAGGCACCTAGTTTAAACAGCTGTGCGAATTATTAAAACTTCCACTGTTAGCATAGCGTTCGATTTGCACAACAATTAAAAAGTGAAATAATTGATGCGTTTTCTTGTCACCTATTATGTTTGAAAAGAGAACATTGCAACTGAATGGAAAAGGATGATTAAAATGAAACCGAAATACTATACCGGAAAGTTAGCTATAACGTTGACTCCTTTCCAAATTATATGATGAACAAATCTTGTCAACAATCTGAAGCTGTAACGTAACTTTGAAATTATGCACTAGGAATTACTTATCTATTCAATTAAGTAGAAGAGAATTATCGCAATATTTTTATTCAATAAACAAACTAAATTATTTGAATCTTTCCATGAAAATTCAATTTCATCAGTTTTAAAAGGAAATAATATGTGTGACCTGGAGTTAAGGCTGTGCGCCAGCTACCATGACTCTGATCAAGTCTCAAGTCCCGACTCAAGGCAACAAACAAACGAGTCTACAATCGAGTCGAATCGAGTTTGGTCCGGTTTTGAATCACTCTGGTGGATTAGTTTGTAACTAGCTTTCCATATCCCTGAAACGTTGCCAGATCTCGCGGCTCACGTCTACTCCCCTCTTCGCCTGGTCTGACTAGGCCTTCTTGGGAGGGAGGCAGAGTCGTTCTACTACTCATAATCTAGTAAAGCAAATTTAGTTTCCAAGCCACAGTTATTCTAATACCTGAGCTTTCATTCACAAAAATAATCTGATATGTCTGACGGCTAGATAGCCTGGTCAGTTTGAGACCTCTGTTCACTTCGGGTGGCATGAGTAGTTTGTAGGCCTACATTGTTTTGTGCAGTGTTTTATTTTTAACCTAATATTGTACAGAATTCTACAATAATAAAACTAATTTTTGTTTTATGACATTAATGTAAGGAGTTTTTTCTTGTGTTGATAATGGCAAAGCAAAGCATTAGTTGGGTCATGACTTTCAATATTTTGTTTTTTATTTTTCAATTCACTCAGGGTTACTCCTAATTCAGTCATATCCTTTCTAATTTCCTTTTTGTCTCATACAACATTGCTAGAACGTTAAAACAGATAAAAACACAAAATCACATTCAAAATTAACCTACCTATCTATAACAGTGTGTCATTTAAAGCTGTCTATAAATTGTCTACAAAGTCTTGGCCCTTTCATAAAAATCCTCAAACCTATATAATAATGGATTATTCATCAAAAGAAGTTTCAGTCTATGCTTAAAAATTGGATATGGTAGATTTTTGAAGCTCTCTGGAATGGCATTGAACAGTTTTACACTTCTAAAAAGAAAAGTCTTTTGTGTGTTTGAATAATTGTAACGGTGAGTAATCAAGTTATTTCTTGTGTTGTGAGTATGTATCACCCCCTATATAGTGAAGTTTTCCAAATTATTTTTCACATACATCAAACATTGTAAAACAAAGAGGGAAGGTAGGGTCAAAATTTGAAGCAGTCCATGTGGAAATATAATAATTTCCCCGGGTCCCTGGACCCACTATTCGATTATGGTGGGGGGGGGGGGGGTACTATTCCTTACTTGAAAACCACCAACATTTAATGTGGACAATGCAACATTAAAAATATTTTTCCTACAACTGCTCGTAAAGTAGTTCTTAACGTACTGAAAACTAATTGTAAAATACCTCTTTACTGCTCCGCAACCGGTAAAGTACTTTATGCTCGCCAGCTGTTTTCTTTACGCTTCTATTTTGATTTTGATGCCTTCTGGTGGATCACGGAATCCATGAAATTCACATAACTTCAACAATGGCGAACGCTAACCAAATCCGCGCATGGTCTGTGATGTTACAATCTACAAGCTTTTATTGTGTTGGAATCCAGAACTGCAGTTTTAGGAGAAATATTGTATGCAATTCGCGCGTGAAGCTTCTTTATCGCTCTCGCAATAGTTTCTCGCCAATGTTTTGGCTCGAGCGATAAAGTCGCGCTTCACGCTCTTAAGAAAAAAAAAATCTATTCGCTCATTAGTCAGTTAAAATTAGCTGACTATATAGCCAATTTTTTGTTAACTGATTTATTTTTAAAATTTATTATTTTTTGACTATTAAATTTAATTGTGTTGTAAGTATAACGTTATTATTCTGTAGCTTTCGACACTCAATGTATACATGCTTTTCTTAGGTTTTTATGATTTTTTAGCCAACCAAAATAAGTGTTCATATTAAGAGTAAAATTGTAAGACATACAGAAAAGATACACCTAATAATTTCATGATTATAAAAAATAGTTTCTGATTGAGTAAAAAACGGGGGCCATAGCGTGAGTTTTTGGCGCCGGAGGCAAATATCTTAGATTTTGGGGAAATTTATTAAATTTGGAAAAATAACTAATAAAAGTGATTATTATAATCTGGAGAAGGCTGTTTTACAAATAACACTTTATTACCTCATATTCAAAACATACTATAATATTTTTTGTAATTTTCAAAGCCAATTGGCAAAGCAAAGCATTAGTTGGGTCATGACTTTCAATATTTTGTTTTTTATTTTTCAATTCACCCAGGGTTACTCCTAATTCAATCATATCCTTTCTAATTTCCTTAATTATCTTCTTAAGTTGAAATAATTTTAGTTATTTTTTTGCAATTATACTCTCCATTTATTTCCAAAGAATCACGTATATCTTTCAATTTTTGTATGTCTTTCACTTATGTCTCAATTTTTTAAAGTAAAGTAAAGTAAAATTCAGTAAAGATACACCTAATAATTTCATGATTATAAAAAATAGTTTCTGATTGAAATAGTTTCTGATAAACCTTTATTGCAGCAACTCCTGAGTTCGTCAAAAGCATTGCAAATTGTCATATTTAACATCAAAATAATTTTGTCTCATACAACATTGCTAGAACGTTAAAACAGATAAAAACACAAAATCACATTCAAAATTAGCCTGCCTATCTATAGCAGTGTGTCATTTAAAGCTGTCTATAAATTGTCTACAAAGTCTTGGCCCTTTCATAAAAATCCTCAAACCTATATAATAATGGATTATCCATCAAAAAAAGTTTCAGTCTATGCTTAAAAATTGGATATGGCAGATTTTTGAAGCTCTCTGGAATGGCATTGAACAGTTTTACACTTCTAAAAAGAAAAGTCTTTTGTGTGTTTGAATAATTGTAAATCAAGTTATTTCTTGTGCGTGTGTTGTGAGTAGGAATCATCCCCTGTATAGTGAAGTTTTAATGTAATAATTTCCCCGGGCTCCTGGACCCACTATTCGGTTGTTGGGGGGGGGGGGGGGGGGGTTACTATTCCTTGCTTGAAAACTGAAAACCCCCAACCTTTTACAGTTCCACTAAAGTTTTTATTGAAAGGCTGTTATCTATCAAAGAAGTCCTATAATATAATTCCAGTCACAATGTAAGCTCTCCAATAATGTAATCATATTTTATGATTAAGATGCAGTATATGGAACAATCGCAAGAATTTTTTATAAAGAAAAATTTGTTTCCTTCGTTTGACACTAGAGCGCTCTCAAATTTTGTCCACGCTTTTGATGGACAAAAATTGGTACAAAGCTGGAAGTTCTTTTAATCCACTCTAGGTATTCTAAAAGAGAGTTCTCTGAGTTATCAAAAGTTGAAATTGAAGAATATGAAATTCTACGTCGATTGATGTATAACAATATATCCGTTCAATTGTTCATTCCCAATCAATTTTCAAAAATCAGGTATTTTTATCTCCTTTGTGAAAAATAAGTCACCTAATTTTTCGTTGCATTTATCATGTAAATGCTCACTCCAACACATAAAAAGTTAGAGGTAAGAAGTTTTAGATCATTGAATTTACTTTCAGAAGATTTCTCAATTTGAAAATTTGGCCAATTTGTCGATAAGTAGAAAAACCTGAATCACTGTATATCAAACCTGAATCAATTAGGACAGTAACCAAGTTTCATAAGCAAGTGATATCAGGAGAAACATTTAGTAGTCATTTTCTCAACGAATTCAAAAATGTAGTTGGTGATTATAGAATAATTAAGATAAAGTGTATTTATTCAGTCAGAGAACGAATTTGCTGAAGAAGTCAGTATTGTCAGATAAATTATAGTCAGTCAGACAAATGTAGAGTAGGTAAGACAAATCGATAGTAAATGTTAAAAGTGCATATTCGTTTTATAGCTGATGATGCACACATGAGTCCGAGACTTGTGCGTGGAAAATGAGGTGAATGATAACACATAAATGCCAGATAGAAGAGCGGGATTCGAACCCACGACCGCTGAACGACAGCAAGCTGAAGTTGCGACGCACCAATCAACTGCGCTAAGCGGCCCGCCAAATAAGTGCAATTATGTGTCTTTCAAAGTGCACCAAGATAAAAAAAGCTAAAATTGATGGAAACAAAATGATAATTATTATTTTGCTTTTTTTCTCATTTTTATTTTATACTTTTATACTAAGATCATTTCGTTATGAAATTGTATTTTATTTTATAGTACGGTATAATATGTTCACATATTGTTTTGTTGAAACTGATTTTAAAATGTGAAGGTATGTATGTGATAAGTTGATTGATGAATTGTATAATAATCACAGCAAGTTACCAAAGACGATGACATTGAATGTTCGTCTGTGGCAATAGGTAATTAATATTTACGCGGACGTTATTTCAAGATGTGAAGTTGAAATCCGCTATGGTTACACCACCCAGATGCAGGTAAAACAGCTTAGATGCTAATAAAATTTTACATCTAAGACTGAAATGAAAAATGTTTTTTCTTCATTGCCTAATTTTTGTGTTAAATAATATAACACAATTATAATATTGAGTATAATAATATACTACTCAATTGTAATATTTATATTTTCTTTTTTTTAGTATTTCATCTCATCATTTGTAGTAAATTTATGTTTGTAGAGCAACTTTTTCAATTACACTTCTACTACAGTTTTCGTTGGAAGCCTATTTATTATCTATCAAAGAAGTCCTACAATATTATTATAATCCCATTCACTATGTAAATTACCCAATAAACCATAATGTAAATCACAAGAGTAAGGTACAATATATGGAACAATCGCAAAAATCTTATAAATAAAGAAAAATTCGGTTCCTTCCTTTGGACACAATTTGGCATTATGTTTGTTTGAGAGAAAAAGAATGAGGGTGAAGGAGAGTGATATAGCGGAAAGAAAATGTGAGTGCTACTGGAGACGTGTCATTCAAAGCAATTATTTTTGTCGATCGCATAATTATTCAAGAACTGCAAATAAAATCCATCCGGTAGACAGGCGAGTGCCGGTGTTGCGCGTGAGGGAGCATTGATAAGGGCGAGTGAGTGATGAACGAATATGATTCAAACTGGCAACATAGCAAGTCCTTGCATATGTGTGAGTGAACGTGCTCGCGCATTCGCATGAGGAAGTTGACTCTGTAAAACTGAAGAGAATCCAAGAAAACTTTGGGGCAACGTAGCTACCCAACGATTCAATTTGGATTTACAATAATTTCTCTATTACTAGAAGGGATATCAGGGATTTCAATGACATATTTTGTATTTCAATCGGGAATAAAGTTTTTCTGTAATTAAGGTTTCAAAAAAATGATTTTTTTAAAAAATGAAAATTTTGAAAAATGAAATACCTCATTACAAAAACAATAATTTGTTACATTGATCCTAGAAATTACACTTTTCTATTCACAACCGTTCATGATACTGGTTGCCCCCAAAAATTAACTTTAAGTGCTCATATCTCAGAAAATAATTGATGAATTTTTTTTTTATTTATTGCAATAGACTACATTTCAGTAGCCTAATGATCTCCAGTCAAAGAGACTTTGAAAAAAAAATATGACCAAAACCCTATTGCACAGCCTTAACTAGATTCTTTCATCATGTGAGCACCATGGTGTTTGTACAGTGGAGCATCCAATACTCGATGATAATCAGCATTACAAGTTCAAACACATCCTGTAAATTAGGTATGTCAGATAGGAGCAGCGAACACATAAGACCAATTGGTCTTATGTGTTCGTTGGATAAGAGCTATATATAATGAACAGCGTCATTACCACCATTCGACAGCATGTATTTGATTTTGTGATTCTCTTTTTTGAACTTTTCAAGCTCTTAATGACTCGTAATTTGCATACCATCCCCATCTGTTTTGTTTCCTAAACAATTTCCTACATACTTTATGTGTGTAGTGAATAAAGTGGAATTCAAAAAAAAGTTGTTACATGTCTATTTTAAATGAACTATTTATTTTTCCAACATATGAATGAGAAAATCATCAGTTGCCGGAGACAGCCAATTAGGATTACCTAATACTAGTAGGTTATCTGGAAATTTGACTAATAATGTTACGGGTTTTATCTATAAAATAATGCTGGCAGGACTTAAAATTAACACTCGCACTTTATTTACACAAATTACAACACGCACTAATCCAGTTATGTCAGAAACAAAAATTCAATAATCAATAATGATTTGCTTTATTACTGTACAAAAACTAATCACTAACTGTTAATAGGCCGATCAAGTATTTAATAAATAACTTTCCAATAAACTGTTTAGAAGTTCAAATAGAAACGTCTAAAAATAGCAATTAAACACTTAATAAACACTTACGGAGCACTGGCCTGTCACAGTATTAAAATAATAGCGATGAGTATATGTACACTTATATAAACTGTAAAGGAAGTCTGAATTATTCAGTCACAATACACTGCGTTTATCACTTTAAACGTTCGTATAACACTGTCTGTATAAACGCTCACGTGATTGCACGGTCTGTATGAACTGCCACTGTTACGAACAAACGTCAAAGAAGTTTGAACAATGATTGACTAACTGTTTACAAGAGCATCCGCTTACATAAGTTTTTGTGACATTCTAGGAAACACTAGATAATTATTTTACTTTCGATGCGTTTTCTTGATATTTTCTTTCGATATTCATCTACACAGATAAAAGTTAACTGGAACATTCTAGATGACTGCTTGGTGAGGGGAAAAACAGGGGGAGTAAATAAAAAGCGTCTGCCATCAATTTAAACGGAAGTACTATTGACACAACAGACAGTGGAGAGAAATAATTTTCTGCTCTTTCTGGCGTTTCATAACAATAATTTATTATAAAATTAAGGTAAAATAAACTTTTAACTATTCTTCAGTAGTTTTTTTTTACCCTGACTTCCAATTACCTCCCTAGATTCCGAATCAGCTTGTATGATGACCAATATTCTTCCAATGTAGAATAACTAAAATAAGTTAAATAGTCGTATGACAATGTTATAATTCATTTTTTGTGGCTGTAAAAGATTAGGTGAAGAATGATGATGATGATGATGATGCGCTTGTAAGTTCGGAGAGCATTGAGAGAAGTGAAAAATTGTCCATTACCTGGAATCCTCTGACTACCCTGATGATGACTATGATAATTTTCTGTACTTATAAAAAAATATCTATTCTGAGCTTTCTGAAGCGAATGTAAAAATGTCGAAGGAGAACGTTCTTTTGTCGAAATTTGAATCAGATAGCTCATTTCATGTGGAACTTTATGGCGAACAATGTGACACATGAATTATAGTCGCTATTGCCATGGGGAAGGTTGAAGGTAATCCAGTAGAGTACCAGGTAGGGAGGTAAGGAGATTTGCGGCTTGCAGTGTTGTAGGTCTATTGCTTGGTGGTAAATGTAAGTCCTTTCCTAGCTATTCCCCTTTCTCTCATCAAGCATAGCCCACAATCTCAGTCATTAACTGCTTACCTCACTAAGCTCTGAGCTTTCATTAACTAAGATGAGAACATTCGTAGACAACCGCAGCACTGAGGCTATCACTAATTAACTGGGGAATGCTGCATTTTCCTTCATAAAGGATCATAAAGGATTACAACATGACTATCAACATATTCAATCTATGCTACAGCTTCACTGAATCAAAGAGAATTAAATATGTAGAATGTAGTAATAACTAAAAACTTGAATGCCTGCATTAGTGAGTATGGATTTTCAGAATTCGAGAATTTTCAAACCTGCATTAGTGAATATGAATTTTCAGAATTCGAGAATTTTCAGAAATAACAAAAATTCAATATGTTCGTTGTAGTAATAACAATTATCAACTTCATTATTAGTTGGAAGGCTTAAATCTAAACGAATTTGCAGAGAATTGTCGAGAAATAACAAACTGCCCAATTTGTTCCGAAAATCAAATAGTTGACAACTCTGTGACTAATAGATTTGCATTATAAACTAGCTGTTTTGATTTTGTGGAACTGGAAACGGAAGTAGTTCAAATTATTGTACTTCAAATTATTGTTACGGGTTCTATCTCTAAAATAATGCTGGCAACACTTTAAATTATAACTTGCACTTTATTCACACCAATTACTTACAGCACACACTAGTCAGTTATGTCACACAAAAGAAATCAATCAGAAACGAATAAATCAATAATGTTCAGCTAATAATGAATTTGCTATTTTACTGTTCCAAAATGAATCACTAACTGTTAATAGGCTGATCAAATATTTAACAAACAACAGTTCATTAAACTGTTCTTGCGTTTCATAACATTTGGACATTGGAAACGACCAAGGTTAGTATTTTTAATAAGGTTATCTACTAACCTTGGGAGACGACAGTATAAGAAATTCATTCTTGAAAATGCCCCAACAAGGCTTTATAGTTGTACCTACATTTTTCTCCCACAAGTTTAGAATTATTTTTTCCATTTTCCAAATTTCACTTTGTTCATTTACCACAAACAATCGAACACAAAGCATGCAGAAAGATAAAATCATGGAACAAAAACAAATCAGACATAGGTGGTTCTCGTTTAGCTGGGAAGAAGGGAAATAACAGGAGAAAAAGTTTATCTAAGTATGGTTTTCCATACATTATAGGTTAAGTAGTGGTGACATAAGAGGAAATAATGGAGAAGCAAGGAAATAAAAAATGAGGAAAGTTGAAGGGAATGAGACCATAAAGATGAGATTAGGAAACAAGGAGAAAAATTAAAAAAAAAAACATAAATTAATAACATTTCCCTTTTGCATGTATCATTCTACATTGAAAACCTTTTATGCTTCCTCCCTTCCCTCTTATTTCCACTCATGCTCAACTGATCATTCCTCAATTCCCTGCCAAGCTTCCAACTCATTTTCCACCTCGAGTGATTAATTATCACAACCAAAGTAAGCTAGTATTTCAAATACAATTGCACTGCAGTTACTCTGGTAGATTGTTTTCTGCCTCTTGATTGTTTCATCAGTTCACGTGTCATGCTAATGTGGGGGGGTCAGGTGACAGTGTTTTCATAAGAGATTACCTAGTTGAATGCAATAATAGATTCGACGAGCGATTTTTAATCGTGACGTTTGAAATTTAGTTCAGATTGTGAGTACGGACGGGGAGGGGTAGAGGTGTAGAGGGTTAAAGCGTAGTGGGACGTTCAAACAGCAGCCCGTATCTGTTGCTATTAGTTCTTAACAAAGAGCCGAACCAGGCGAAGCATGTTGAGAAAACATTGCTTGGCCCGGTTGCAAAAATAGAGTCACGTGATTTTGACGTCTGCACACGCGTCGAAGAGCGTGAGACTACGCACCCGACGGGTGGGAGGCGGAGGAAATAGCTGCAATTAGAATAGTATTATCGCGCGGGTGCGGAGCGCCGTGTAATTGATTTTAAATCTGTGACGTTGGTCTGGTTGCAACGATCATTGCAGTGGCGTATGGGTTGGTGAGCGGGAAGGGAACGACGCCCTGGGGCTGTAGTGGGAAGCTGGTGCGGCAAGGAGCGTGCATAGTTCTCTCTTTCTTTCCTCATACAATCTTTCCCCTTCTTTCTCTTAAACACCCCTCGTAATACCACAGTGTCATGGGGTGGGCCATCTGATGAAATGCAGAAAGTGCAAGTGTAGAAAGAAAGAACGTGAGAGAGAAAGAAAAAGAGAATTGAGAAGTGAGTAGAAGAGATTTTGGGAAAAACTATAGTGCTCTGTTCTGAACTGTGTAATATGGTGGTTCGGAACCCACCTAGAACTGTAGATCCCCCATGCTCACCATTACATGTCTCTAGAAAAGGTCTACTCCTTACCAACCAATAAAAATCCGAAAATACTGTTACGGGTTCTATGTCTAAAATAACGCTGGCAACACTTAAATTTATCACTCGCACTTTATTTACACAACTAATCACAACTCTCACTGATCAGTAATGTCTTACAGAAAAATAAGCAATTAAAAACAGATAAATCGATATTGTTCAACTAATAAAGAGATTTCAATAAACTGTACAAAAATCAATCACTGAAAGTTAAAAGGCCGATCTAATATTAATTAATAACTGTACAATAAACTGTCCAATAATATTCAAAAAGAAACGTCGAAAAAGAACAATTAACTTACGTAGCACTAGTCCGTAATACAATAAAAACTAGTCAGTAGCTCACTGGTATGAATTAAACAGGAAAAAGAATTATTTCTATAGTCACTGAGAAAGAATTATCAATCTAATATTAAAACTGACACTGTATTTCACTTTTAAATGATGATTTACTCACATATATTGGAGATGCTTGAGGAATGCATTTCACTTCTGAAAAGAAGCTTCGTCAGCCTTTTTCAGAAGTGAAATGCATTCCTCAAGCATCTCCAATATATGTGAGTAAATCATCATTTAAAAGTGAAATACAGTGTCAGTTTTAATATTAGATTGTTCATTAAGTATTTCGTCATGGAAAACATCACAGAAAGAATTATCACTATACAGAGTGTTTCGGAACTCTCTACCAATACTTCTAGGCAGTGTTTCTGGACCACTAACAAAAGTAAATATTGTAATAAAAATTTTCTAAAATCCCCAGTTACTCACACAGCCGCCATTTTGTTTTTTTCACTCATTATTTTTTTATTCGAACACCTCTGAATGTATAATTTTAAAATTTTGCAAACAGCTTTATAACAATTAAAACTATCTTAAAAAAAATCAATCAAAATTTTCCGACATCGAAAAACAAAATGGCGGCCATTTAAAATCTTTGAACAGGATTAAATTAATAATGGCTGATATCAAAATTCGACCAGAATAAAGTTTGTTAGATATTTTTATTGCAAATCCAACGATACCTCATTTTCCAAGATTGGCCAACAATTAACAAAGATATGCTACTTTTTAGGGTGTGCAGTGGTTGGAAGCGAGAAACTGCAACCCGTTCTCAACCACCGTTCTGTCTGTCACGGCCCCGAAGGCATTTTACGCGGCCTTCTCCTGAAAAACGAGAGCATCGATCAGGATTAAAGTAATTTATCAGTATTGAAGACCTTTTTTGACAATGTCTTTAGCTATAAAAAACTAAATTCACTTTTTTTCAACAGAATAATAAACGTTTAAAAACCAAGTATTGTGCGATTTTGGAAACATTTCTTCTAAGTTTTATTACCATACTAGTACTAGCTATTGTAGCCGTCCTTCATACGGATTATGTTTAGAAATAAGACTAAATATGTTTGGGCTTTTTTGATAGCAACGATCATGAAGTTGTTAGCAGCTTAGTCAACAACTTAGAACGTAAACAATTCAGTGACAGAGTGACAGTTAAGCTGGGAATTCACGTTCCAACTTGCAATACCACTTGCAGTACTGCTATAAATGGTCGATTACATTGGGATAGTTACTCGCTAAGCGAGTAGCGAGTAGGACGTTACTAACCGACCGTGCTACAGCAGCTCAGCATACCAAGCCAAAATAAATTAAAAATTTAATTTCCAGAATCACCCTCATACTATGGAATTTCAAAGACAATAAACAATATTGCAACACAAAATTAAAATATGAAGTTTACCAACAATTATTCAATAAAATTTCATCTTTACAATCTACAATATATCTCATCTGCACTGTTATGCTGGCAGCCTGCATGATTAAATGGCGGCTTTGGCCACAATAATATTGTATTTTGGTGTTCACTACTCTGCCATCGAGTATCAAATGTGACCAAATTCAAAGTGGACAGGCTCTCACTACTCTGTTCACTACTCTGCCAGCGAGTATCAAAGTGACCAAATTCAAAGTTGAGAGCTTGTCCACTTTGAATTTGGTCACATTTGATACTCGATGGCAGAGTAGTGAACACCAAAATACAATATTATTGTGGCCAAAGCCGCCATTTAATCATGCAGGCTGCCAGCATAACAGTGCAGATGAGATATATTGTAGATTGTAAAGATGAAATTTTATTGAATAATTGTTGGTAAACTTCATATTTTAATTTTGTGTTGCAATATTGTTTATTGTCTTTGAAATTCCATAGTATGAGGGTGATTCTGGAAATTAAATTTTTAATTTAATTTGGCTTGGTATGCTGAGCTGCTGTAGCACGGTCGGTTAGTAACGTCCTACTCGCTACTCGCTTAGCGAGTAACTATCCCAATGTAATCGACCATTTATAGCAGTACTGCAAGTGGTACTGCAAGTTGGAACGTGAATGCCCAGCTTTATCAAAGAGAATATTTGAGAACAGCTGATTGATATATCATGATAAATTACGTGATTTGTTCTTATGTGGTAATAATAGTGCTACCTGGCGAATTCCCAAGAGCCTAGGCACAAACCGCACCTTCCTAAAATGTTAATTTTTGTTTTGATAAATTTAAATTAGAAAATTTTGTTTTTTTTTCAACAAAGAAATAATTGATGAAGCATAAGATGAGCTTCGATTCACCAGTCATATGTTTCCTAAAAGACTGCAATGCTCCGACTACACAAGTCTGCAGACAGCGTAAATAACGCCGCGAAGGGCCCTCCATTCAGATTATATTTGAGAACAGCTGATTGATATATCATGATAAATTACGTGATTTGTTCTTATGTGGAGGAGTTTTTCAGGAGAAGGCCGCGTAAAATGCCTTTGGGGCCGTGACAGTCAGACAGATAGAAAATGAGATAAGACTTGTTTCGGCTTCTTTAATGTATAAAACGTAAAAATAACCAAAAAATATATAATTCTGATAAATGTACAGACGAAACTCTAATTTTATTTATATAGAAGATGATAAATGTACAGACGAAACCCTAATTTTATTTATATAGATAGATAAGAACAAATCACGTAATTTATCATGATACATATCATATTTATCATGCATATCAATCAGCTGTTCTCAAATATTCTCTGATAACTGTCACTGAATTGTTTACGTTCTAAGTTGCTAACAACTTCATGATCGTTGCTATCAAAAAAGCCAAAACATATTTAGTCTTATTTCTAAACATAATCCGTACGAAGGACGGGTACAATGGCTAGTGAATACTAAAGTACTAGCTTATCCTAGGAGAAGGTGATAACGAAAAACGGTCGTATTCAACAGGACCATGCAATTAACAAACACGCTTTGGAACGCGACCGCATGCGTTGCCCTTCGTTCGTCATTCATTTTTTTCAGGCAATTTAAATTGATTGTTCGTTAATCATTATTAATCAAATGATGATAATGATAAAGCCATATAACGGAGGATCCAAAACCCAGAGTTTACATGAAATAATTATTATTATCAGTTGCACTGATACCATTGTCCAACAAACCCATAAGAGCGGTTTCACACGTGCCACAAAGCGCCGATGAATCGCCGAACGCAGCTTTGTGCGCTCAGTCAGCCACAAATCGCCGACTGCAAGCCGGCTGGAGTTGTGGCGTTGTAGCAATGGCATATCATTCGTGCTTTCACATGAAGTGGCAGTTTCCAGCGTTTAAAGCCAGAACGCGCCACAAGCGCATGCAGTAGCCAAGTACTCGGCACTTTTGCCGTTTTTGCATCTCAGCTGACACTTTTATCAAAAAAACATTCTTCATCATTCATGTTGAGATGTTATCTTATGAACAGCTGACTGCTGAATGAATATTGGGTGGAAAGAATCGCAGTAGAACTGCTGAAACTCGCGTTTGTCATCTGAAAGAGGAATCTGCAATTTCTTGCCACAGCCATCAACATTTTCCAACGTTTAGTCGGCGTTTTGTGGTCCGTGTGAAACCGCTCTAAGACCTTGGTCTTATGTGTTCGCTGCATTTGTCTCTAGAAATAAAACATAAAATGCATTTTTATTCACAAAAAAATGCAAATCAGCAGTTCTCACCATAATGTATAGCCTACAACATTTTTCACTTTCATTTCCATTGGTTGCACTCTGGTTGCTCATCCGTATGTAGTACATTGAAATAGTCGACTGAGATAGTCGATCGATATCTGTAGGCCTACCAAACCCAAAGCTAAGCCTAACCTATCAACTATCGATTCTCTCAGTCTATTATTTCACTGGACTACACACGGAAGTGGCACCCTAAACGGTTATGTCAAGAATAAAGGACATAATTATATTCATTATTAGATCCTAATGCATGACTTACAAAGATTAATAATAAATTGAAGTGAAAAACAAGATTTTTTATCAACCCGAGTACAAGAGCCGCTTCCCATAGAGCAGTTAGATTCTAAAAGCCTACACTTTACTTTATCTGGTGGCCGTCGTGTGCTACCTCCCAGGGGTTTTGCCCGACCCGCGCGCGGTCTCATCTCAGCAGTGGAGTCCAACTTAGGGGATAACTTCTTTGAGTGATGATTGGTGTGGATCCATCAGATCACTTTGATCACTTCAAATCACCACATTCACTTGAAGCACAAGCACTTGAAGCACTTGAGTCAAACGGTCGCAGTGAATAATAATTGGTGAAGGGGCATTGCGCCACCATGATCTACGCACTTGTTCTTTAGCGTCCCATAATAGACAATGGATGCTCTTCAAGATGCATAATATCTTTATTTGCATGGGAACTAACTTCAACGTTGAATGATGTTCTCACGCAGCTTAGCACGCGGCTGTAGGCTGTAGTTGCGAATCTTTCTAGAGATCTAGTTGACAATTTTTTTAGTCAGATGTTCTAATTCCAAAACAAAACATTTTTCTCATAGTCTATATAAGATTTTACCTCGGGCCACTCCCGTGTTTCGGAGGACACGTTAAGCTGTCGGTCCCGGCTGCCTAAAAACAGTCGTTAAGTCACGTCAGAGGCCCTGAACTTATTCAGGTGCCACCTGATAACTCTGACACCAGACCTGAGCCAGCCAGGTCACACGATGTTATTATTATAGTCTATATACTCTATATTTTGTAAAATTGAAGTTTGTGTGACTTGGTCAAGGCAGCTCTAATTAACTAGGCCTATTGCAAATTATTAATCTCTTACTACGATTTCAGATTATTGATTTTTGACTGATAATTTCAGATTATTGATCTCTGACTGATAGATTCAGATTATTAATATCTTAGTAATAATTTAAGGTTTTGAAGTGATTACTATTCTTGACAACAAGAAATTGAAATTACATAGGCCTGTATCATGTAATTATCATGAAGTGGCCACTTATAATAATACTAAACTAAATAATATTAAAAAAACTAATTACTATACTTCTAATTGAACTTATTTGAAGTGTTCAGTCTATTCATTACTAGTGCAGTAACAAGACAAGAAGCTTCAAATCAAGAAAAAAAAGAGTACTGAGATTTTGTATTGTAAAATAACTAATAACTATAACTATAAATAACTAATAACTATAATAATTATTTAGAACGATTGAAAGATGCATTCTCAGATCTATCTTGTTGAATAATATGTTGCGATCATCAAATCTTATACATCCTTACTTATGCAGTCTCCTAGGTGGAAAAGAAAGCCCATTGAACCGACAGTCACGATTTCGATTCCTCACTACCACTGGAGTTCATTTTATGACCCATTTTACTGAAAGTACTTTGGAGAGACAACCCTTTTTACTCAAATTAAATTAACTCAAAATACAATCCATAGAATATAATCATTTGTTGGTTTCTATCAAGTAGAATTTATTTGAGAACAGAATTATTATTTATAAAATCGAATTGAATCAATCATTTGTTGGCTTCCACGAATGGAATTTATTTGAAAACATAATTTGATAATTATCCTATGTTCTGTCTTTTGTTATTGTTACCAACCTTTTTTCAACTGCTATCGAAAGTTTATTTTTCTATTCCATAAACCATGATCTTTGTCCTCCTGACAAGCATTTACTGTAACTGAAACACTGAAATTGTATTGGTTGCTTGACAAACTCTCTGTAGAAGCCTCTTCACACAAAATATTCAGCTAAATGCAAAGTGCTACTTACTTTTGTTTACAAAGACAAACATACTACCTGAGAATTTCCACAGGTACTCACTCATTCGTTTATTCAACTAACAATTTATCCGAAGTAAATATTGGAGCATACCATTAAGCAAATATATACTTCTGACACCACACTCAAACAAACACAAAGCATAGAGAAAACATCTCGCTAACAATGAATACAGTTACAATTAATGAAATAAGAAGAGGACAAATATTTGTCACTTCAACACTCATGATAATAACATTATCCGCATGTATACAAGAGCAACTCTATTTTGTTTTAGCTGTTTGTTTATATCGCATACAAAGCCCTTGTGTGCCAAGTTATTATTTGTGTGCGTAAATTGAATTTTCAAATAAATCCACCACTAAACAAAACCCAAGAACAAGCGTTCAAATTAAAATAATATTTGTTCAGAATATTGTCTTTGCAAACACATTTCACACCTATTCAAATTGCTTGCCAAGTGTGTATACTCTACTTAGCAGTGATGCTAGATAAATTTTCTTAAACCATCTCTGCTGCTTGGAAAGGTGTCATTTATTTAACAAATAATGTGACTTATGACAAACGTTATGCTTCCCAAATAAGCCTTGAATTTACCCGTGTCACAGCACTCCGGCTTCAACTCTATTATCATTTAACAGTCATGCTCACCTCAGTAATATTATGATAACACACAGAGATAAGGAAATTATCTCTCGAAATTTTTTGCATACATCTTGGAATATTTCTCCTAAAATTTTGGTTACGGCGATAGGAGTAGGTCTACCACAGATGCAAATAACTACTGCTATAACTATAATTTGTACTCCATTATCTGCATCATCATTCTCATGCTATACTAAATATATTTTCCTTCTTGTATATTCTTCCTTTTCTTCTATACTTTGTTCTATTTATCGTTTTCGTAGATATGTATAGTGTTCATATCAGTTATGAGACATCAGTTAGTCTTCTAGTGAAGCATGAAATGCATCCTGAAATGCTTCCCAAAGCAGAAAGTGTGTTAACTCAATAACCACCTTCACAAAAACATTTTCAATAAAACATAGTTAGGCCTATGAAAAAATAGAACGAATATTTCTAAAACCAGGCAATAATCCATTAGGCATAGTCATTATCTTCTATGTAAAATATAATATTCAAAAGACTATCACCTATCATATGAAATATTCAAGAATTCACAACAATAGAGAATAACCAAATTTTACGCCTACGTATATAGAAAATTACTGCTTCCGAAAAATCCTACCAACATTTGATGAAGGATCGTTTGTATGACATAGTAGCAAATCACGATTTCACGATAGGAATCTGTTGAATGCAGCGTTGGATGATTGTGATTGCTGGGCGCCAGGCACAATTTTATCAACGCCCACTGAGAAAAAAGAGCGTTGATTTGAAAGATTTGAAAAACCCAGGTTAAACTCGTTGTTTTTATTTACGCCTTTCGCACGGGTGATTTTTGAACGAAAAGGACAACAGCTACACCAACACATACTGCCTAGGTACACTTACTTTCCATGGGTTGGTGCCGTTATGGCGTGTGGTGGTGAGGGGGGATTTAAAACCGTTTAAATAAGGTGAAGTTTATTTGGCAAGCTAACGGCGAATAGCGAGCAAGTTGTAGTTGATTGGGATGATGGTGAAGAGGGAATGTGGATTGTAATGATGGGTTTAAAGGGGTTTTGGGAAGCAGTGGCGTACAAATTCCCCCAGCCTAAAACCCCCGAAATAATCGGCCCAACAAATCATGTCCCACGGGGCTACAAGCGATTTTATTTGATGGCAACGTCTCTTCTATAGTTAGGGAGGGGAATTGGTGAGATTCGACAAAATCTATTTTCGGGATTGGGCTTTTAATTTGAACGAATGAATGGACGATGTTTTTCAGGCGGAGCGGGGGCGGCCGATCGGATTTAATTTGAACCGCAGTAATAGAGTTTAATAAACGATACGACGACAAGTGGCGGAAAGCGAACGCGCGTACGTTGACTGCCTACGGCAAACGCAAAACGCAAAATGTAAACCGGATCGCAATCGGAAGTGATCGCACGTTTTGCCATTGATAAGTACCGATGGGGTTGGCGGGATGCATGTAAGGGCAGGGCATGAGGTACGAATGCATCTCAGGGGAACGGGCCTGTTCAATCTGGTCATAGGCAGATGAATTAATTACCTCACAGCCAAACCAAGCCCCTCTCCTTGAAGAGCAGCCCCTCTCCCTTCTTCACCATCCGACACTACTGGCAACTAAACACTAGATCGGACACTCTCTAGAGAGGCAGTGCGATTTCTCTCCTACTTTATTATTTTCTCTCTCACTCTATCTCCTTCTCCACCTTATCAGTCTACCATTCTCACACACACTTTCTCTCTCGTTTCTTCTCTCTCATTCTCTTTCACGCTCATTCTCTCTCTCCCAACCTCTCTCTCACTCTCTAATTATCTCAGTCTTTCTCTATCTTGACTCCTTAGCATGGCTCATCATCAAGACGAGAGCGATAGCTCTCTCTTCGGGTGTTTGCTTTGAGCAATTATTATGGATCCAAATGCTGGCAGCAGATTGCCGTTTACAAGAGTGCCGCCTGCTCATCACAAGTGATATCAAGGGAGTCTCAATTATTTTTACTGGTCCTGGTCCTCAAGGAATATGCAGCATGCAGGCAGACAGCAGTAAAGTACCCAGCATAGAAGACAGCAGTAGAATTAGGTTCTGCAGTATGCAGAAATTCATGATTCTGACAATATTAATATGTTTCATGTAACTTAGATGCGTTGTTGTAGAGAAGCAGGTATTGGGCCTATATGTGATCTAGATTTTCAGATAGATTAGGTTAGTTGATAACACTGTTCATGGTTGATTCCTCAAATTTCCACAGTATGAAGACAAAGAGTTACCATACAAATTTTTACAAAATTATTCGATCGGCAATAGGCTTACTGTAGCCTAACTTTTTACTACAGTACTTCAATAATACATTTTACAAGTAAGCTAGACAAAAGTAGGCTGTAAGAATAGAATTCTTCATTTATTTTTTAAATTGTAAAGTACTTTGCCAGTAATGTGAAACTGTCTATTGATTGTGGACCATTTCAAGGTAAAATTTTCGTTGATAAATATTACCAATCTATGGAATAGATTAATCTACTTATTAAGCAAAAAAAAATGCACCGCAAAGTAAATGCAGGAAATATTTAAAAAAATGTAAGATGGGCGAACCGAGGGTAAGTGATATAGAGGATGTATCCCACGAGATTCTCAACCAACACGAACTACTTCTGGATTCGCCCCTGTCTTTTTAAGGCAGTTTGGGTTCCCAATTGAAGCTATATACAAGCCTGTATGAGACTTGAACATTGGAGGGGCTCAAGCCATTTTATTGCTGGTGGTTTCATTGCATATTGCAGTGTTTATCCATTCTCCATGATCACTTTTTATTTACGTTAAATGCCAATGTTTCTGAAATGGCTCTTCTGATCACACAAGACACTGTTGAAGATTGAGAATGAAGTCACTTGTGATTGTGCCATACCATAAATAAAAGTAAAATAAAATGTGAGGCAAATGAGGTGATTTGCCTATTGAGTTGATGAAGTATGTCACAAAAATGTTCTGGAGAAATTGTGCACAATTATTAATAAGTGTCTGAATGGTGAAGGTATCCCAAGTGACTGGGAAATATCCTACATATGCTCTATTTCCAAAAAAGAAACAGGAATGATTGTGATGCCTACCGAGGTATAAGCATTACATCTTCAATTGGAAAATTATATGAAAGAGTACAAAAAGCTAGAATAGAACGTGGTTTAAAGTAAATCGAGGAACAAAGTGGATTTTGACCTGGAAGATCTTACTTAGACAACAATTTTACTCTAAAATAGTTGATGGAAAAAAGATTAGCTAGAGGAATGGAGCTTCATGCCACCTTTATAGGCCTCAAAAAGGCTTTTAATTCTGTTCCTCTCAACAAATTATAGATTGCGATGACAGATTCTGGTATCAGCAGTGTCTACATCAATGCAATTATGACACTGTATAAGGAAAGCAAAGCAATTATCAGAATTGGGAGTCAAGCGTCAGCTGCTATATCTTCAGGTTAATGTCTGTCACCAACCCTATTTAAAATCTACCTCTGCAGTACTTTAAAACAATGGACTAAGAAATGTAGACCTATGGGATATGGACAGGGAACAAGCCTATTTATACAATCCTGTTTGCAGATGATCAGGTTGCTCTTGCAGAAGATCAGCAATATATGATCTACATGCTGAACAAGCTCATAGGGGAATTGAAAAAATTGGGACTTAAGGTGAATACAGACAAGACAAATTACATAAATATTGGTGGTAAGAGGCAGGACATTGAAATTGAGTTTGGGTGATAAGGGGTGTTAGGCGAGATGCGACTCTAAAGTTGCAAATAATTACAAAATAAAAATTTCAACTTCTGCAGCATATGTGAGAATATTTACAATATAAAATATAATATATCAATATTGAGCATAATAAACATGGAAATACCTGGAACATTCGTTTTATTATTCAATACGTCAATAAAAATCTGATGGTGCCAGTTTGGAACTTGACAGAAAAAAGCTAAAAATTTGGACTGAAGAGATACAGAAAACGTCGTTGAAATGGGGGAGCGGATCTCATACAACACGCTACATCCTATATGATTGTGTAATTGAGAGTAGTCGTGTTTGCTAAGAGCAAACATTCTCATTCGTGTCCATGTGAAACACAATTGAACATTTCTTTTATTACGAGTCCATCTTTGGCCTTTCAATATACTTTTAAGTTGATCGGAAATTGGAGAACTCGCTTCAGTGACGCTCAGCTGAAACGAATCTACAAATCACAGAATTGCTTTTGATCAGTGTTTGTGTTTCTGCTTCTCGAAGATAGACTAATGTTACAAGTAAATGAAGTGAAGTTCAAAAAATACATTTTTATTAAATATTAATTGTTGGAAAACTTTAAATTGATAACAAGTTTCACCATTTTCCCAGTTCCTGGTCAGTTATTCTGATGATAATAAGAATAATTCTGTCATACATGAAGGAAAACTAACAGGAGTTATCAGACACATTATTTTTTTGGAAATAACTGAAGAAAAAAACAATAATTGATTTACATTCTTTCTATCAAACTCAAAACAAAACATTAATTTCTTTACTATCGAAAAATGCAACAAACAGTATTTCAGATTCCTTGCTTTCCAAATAGTTTAATTTACTGATAGAATCCTGAATTCTTCCTCCGGTTTTCGAAAAATCCTCAAACGTTGTCAAAAAAGTAATTTGAAATATCATTGAATAGTAAAAAACTTTACTAAAATTAAATTCAACCTAAATAACAGACTGGGAAGTCAGAGAGACACATTCCGCCCGAAATTTAAAAAAGTAACTTTTCAAATAAGGTAGCCTATGATTGTTTATGATTTTTTGAATTTGCATTGTCCCTAGAATTTATAAATACAATTGCGCTCTAATCTTCTAGTCTAGATTATCTAGAGTGTCTTATTCTTGGCTACGGGTTGATTTTCTTTGTAGTGGCAAAGGTGATATTGTGGAAGGTATCCATAATGAATAATTGGACGAAATTGTCACAACCACATTTATTAAAAAATATTGAGAAACTAGATTCGGTTGTTATACCATTATCAATCTCAAACTAAAACTAAAGTACAGAGAAGCTTAATTTCCTTAATATATACTGAACATGGAATGATACTATTGGCTAAGCGAGAAAGAGGCTGACCTTCATCGAATTGACCACCATTCGATGAAGGTCAGCCTCTTTTTCGCTTAGCATCATTATATCAATAGTATCATTCCATGTTCAGTTTTTTAAGGAAATTAAGCTTCTCTGTACTTTAGTTTTAGTTTGAGATTGATAATGGTGTAACAACCGAAACTAGTTTCTTTTAATAAATGTGGTTGTGACAATTTCGTTTATATTATTCATTACGGTTTGGTTTCCATGAAATGCCTTATTCCAGATCCAGACTACAGTTTGTTTACTATGACTTTTACATGTAAGTTCAAATTTTTAAGTGTAGATGATAAATAATTGATTCATTAATGATGGTGGCCTATCCGAAATTATTTTAGTGTAAAAAATACACTGTACAAAGAGCGTAGGATGCAGTCTGTAGAACTTGGAACTGACATAAAGTTGCTTTCAACAGATCTTGTTTCTTCCAGACTCATTACTAGCGTCCCCATATTTATACAGAAGCATTGTCTCCAGAAAATTCGATGACCATCGTTTGTTTACACAATAGATTCGAGAATAGCGTAGAAACGTACAGAAGCACATGTAATTTACAAGTGTGAGTGAGATAGCAGATGGAGAGAGGATGATGCAGATGTAAACAAAGTCGCAGTGACATAATTACAAATGTTCATTATTGATGCATGAAAGCCGTCTACTCTGTCCGGCGAACACATAAGACCAATTGGTCTTATGGGTTCGTTGACTCTGTCATTAGAGTATAGTGTATTTTTATTTTTATAATAACTTTCTAAAAAGTAAGTTCCCCGGCCTGTAAAAAAAATAAATATAAGTAGAGGTAATCGCTGCCTATTCCATAAGAGCACGTTGATGAACAACTATTGATATTATTAATGATAATCCAGGAGCTAATACCTAATTATAAATAATGTGATCCCGACAGCAACCGAATGCTGTCTTCCCCGGTCGTGGCAATGAATACAGAAACTATTGATGATGATATTGGTTTCTATATTCATTGATCGTGGTCACTGTACTGTGGAAAGAAACATGGAATTGTACAAGATAGTGTGGAATGATGATTAATATGATGATGATGATGATAATGATAATGATGACGATGATGTTGTGCTGGTGGACGAGTGGTTTGGTTGGGGGAGAAATTGATTGGTATGCGGAGGGAGGATTGTATTGCGTGATGATGATTGATCCCGGATCAAGGGTCAGAGGTCCCGTGACAAAGGGGTTGTTTGTCTGTCCTGAGCCTAAGCAATAAGGGCTAAACTCGAAAAGGGCTTGTGACCGACCAATTTTGTATCAGTGCACTTCCCATCGGCGCAGCAGGCTCTAGCCGCTCTACTCATGTAATAGCTTTTATCGGAAATCGAGACTGTTCACGGGGTATCGAATAAATTTCGGAAAAATGATAAGGTGGCCATTTTTTTCAAAAATAAGTAAGGAATTTCGAATTTTTCCACCATTCCATACAAAACGTACAAGTAAACATAAAAATAATTTAAAAAAAAAGCTGAAGATCAAACCGGTATTGGAAATAAAGAGCTTTTTGAACAGAAACACTCTGTAAAGATATAACCCGCCATAGAATAAAAAAAATAAATTAAGCAATAAATTTGACGAGTTTTTCAAAATAAACTAACATTAATAGGTTTTTATAATAAACTTAAATGCTTCAGCTTTTCTATGTGCAGTACAGTAATGATACAGGAATGGTACAGTAATGTTTAATTATACATGCAATACTACGCGTACATTAATATATACAAATATAATTGAGACATAAAAATACTCTTCTTCTTTTCTGAGTGACTTTGCGTTCCTGTTGTTGACTATCGGCATGGCTATCTATAGATTCTGTTGGTGGTATACGAAATAGTTTAGCTGATGTTCTTTCAAACCACATCCGCAGATTTGACAACCAAGATGTTCTTCTTCGACCCGGTTTTTCTTGCCTTGGAGGATTTCTTGAAGTTAAAAATACTCCCAAGATAACAACTGTTAAATGATTTTTAACGTGTAAGGTTTTAAAAACTACAAAAAATCCAAGATAAACATTTATTTGTATATAACAATTCATAGTATTCATCTATAAGCAAGTATATATTTATATGATTTTAAGAAGTGGTTTCAAAAAAATATTCTATAAGCTACCCTTAAAGAATTTACAATCATTAGAACTAAACTAAGGTAAAATTTCTAGGATTGAACGCTCTACTACTTAGTTCATATAAATCTGTAGTAAAATCTTGGGTAAATAGGTCACTGATTTTTAAAATTTTGCACTACAAATAATTATTGTTGAAACTCAGTGTTTTAGCCAGAGAGTATAGAAGAAGAATAGAGCAGCCTTGCGTATAACTGGTTGTACAGCCGGAATGCGCCTAACCCCCCAACCTCAATGGGGACCTACCTCGCCCGGCCGGTCCTCTGACTCCATGTTAAAAGCGTTTCGTAAATCGCCCATATCTCAAGTTCTAATCAAAATATTCAAACGAAAATTATTTCGATGGCTTCCTTATACCATTCTCTACAATCAATGTCCCATCCCTTTTCATCGTAACTGCCATAATTAGAAAGTTATCTGTACACAAATTGAAATAGTATGATATCTAGGAATTACATACATTTTTATTTTCTTCAATAGACTTTTATAATAGCGTTTAACGGAAAAATGTTCTGCATATAAATTCAAGTACATTTCAGATCTTCAAATTGATGTATAATAATATATACTTGATGATCACAGAACAATAGATTGATGCGTTTAAGAGTAGAAATATTTATTGGCAATGGCCACTGTGACTTCAAACTGCTTAACTATAATCTTGTGCTTGTGATTATATTGAACTCACTCTTAAAGATATAATATTCATGAATCCATGAATGTATGATTATTTAAATATATAATTATAATAATAATAATAATAATAATTATGTAAATTTAGTTACCTTTTGTTGATTGTATTCTAGTTGTATTCAGTTTCAGGAAAACATTGTACATCCTTCAGGCCACGATTCTTTTGATAAGTTTTTGCATACACCTCTATTTATAAAAAGACACACACGTGAATCATAGACGGAGTTTCGTTTCTTCTCCACCAACATTCATGGGACACTTGTAACATTAACACACAGAACATTCATCTAAGATTCTAAGTCTTCATGTTTTTGAAAAAAATTCCTCTGTCTATTATTGAAGACGATATTTCTTATTGTTTTTTAGAATGAATCAGTTTTTTAAGTTTCTGTCTGATTTTTTGCTCGTGGATGTTCTGGTTTTGGTCACGAATATATACATGTTACTCAGTTGTATTGATGTCGATTTCAAAGGAATTAAATCATAATGGATGGCATCAAATGTCATTCAAATGATGTCATATACATCAGTAATATTATTTTTACACAGAATAAACAGTTCCAAGTCGTAATGATTCATCACTGATTACTATTTCCGCTATTCAACCTTCTCTCTGGTAGTATAGTGAAAGGAAAGAAGTTCTTCGTCTATAGTCTCTGTCTTCAACGTATCAATCTATTGATCTGTGATCATCAATTATGCATTATTGTATACTAATTGAAAGATCTGTAAATGGACATGAATTTATATCTGTAACATTTTCTCGTTAAACGCTACCATAAAAGTCTATTGAAGAAAATTAGAATGTATGCAATCGTTATATATCATACTATTTCAATTTGTGTACAGATAACTTTCTAGTTATGGCAGTTACGATAAAAAGGGATAGGACATTGCCTGTAGAGAATGATATAAGGAAGCCATCTGAATCATTTTCGTTTGAATATTTTGATTAGAACTTGAGATATGGGCGATTTACGAAACGCTTTTAACATGGAGTCAGAGGACCGGCCGGGCGAGGTAGGTACCCAGTGAGCTTGGGGGGTTGGCGCACTCCACGCTCCCGCAAGGCAGCTCTATTTTACTTCTATCCTCTCTGGTTTTAGCTTAATAATGCGAGTTGCTTATTGATGGTGATCGAATTATCGAGAAGAAATTCTACACCTAGTCATGATTCATGGGAAATTAGCCTTCTAGGACGAGATAATCCATAATGTCTAATATTTAATATTTTAATACTAATTTTTTTTAGTTCCCGTACGAGATAATAACTTATATTTTATCTTTTAATTCTACTTTTTCTTGATTCTTCATTATGAATTTGCACTGAAATATTGTTTTCTTTTTCAGCTTATACTTACATACGCATATTACTTTTTGGTGGCGATGAAATGTAAGAGGAATTCTACACCTAGCAGGGGATTCATCCTGTTACAAAAAGGCTAGTACAACGAACCTGAATCCATGCAGTATCAAGTAATCTGGCAGTACACTCTCAACTTACGAGGGAGTGCTGTGAGATAAAATAGGATGCAAAGGACTTTGTACTTGTTTTCTGAAGATAAGGTGAGCAAACACAAGATAGATCCTGTTCCGTTGCTACGTCATACTGTAGCCTAACAAGAAGTGGTGTTTCCAAATAAGCCCGCTTTCTCACCGCATCACAAAAACAAAGTGGCGTTACTAAGTTGTGATGTAGCAATTTCAATGAACAATTTGAATGAAGATACAGAAATACTTTCTTTCGAAGAAATCCACGTATATTTTATTCGCTTTTTACATAAATAAGACGAGTTACAAATCAATTTACTGATAATTTTATTGAATCTATAATATTGATATTGCGGCGGTGAAATCATGAGGATCGTTCGATGAAAGTCATGTTTTCGCCTCAATAATACATTATTGATATAATCTTAGTCAGTGACATTCACATTCTGGTGCTGAACTAGTGGATTCAATTTCTGTATTAACTATCACATTCAAATAAAAATTGCATTACTTATAAATAGCAATAACCTGGCGTCAGGGGTTATTCCAGGGTATGATAAAGGGGATGTATCAACCGATACTACAAAAAACGTTTTTGTTTCTTTTATAAAGATAAGAAAAAACATTAGGTTTTTATAATTAGGGTCCCTCTACTTTTTTACTCAGTTCATATTCCCCTGAAAAAATTCTGGATTTACCTCTGTCAGGCGTATTTAATTAATATAGTATCCTGTATAATACAACCGTAAGTACCTTCTACTGTTAGCTCTGTTACTATTTTAATAGATAGGAGGGCTCCTTTCAAGACTAATGTAAAGTCTTTAATTTAATAATATTGTTCTAACAATAAAATAATGCTGGCAATACTTAGAAGAAACAAATACTCAGCTCTTTGTTGTGAATACCTAGGAACTTGAGATTTTTGGCTAACACGAATATTAACATTTTTATAGAATATTTGTTTGAATTGCATAAGTTGCCATTGTACCAAGTGATCCTTGAAGGTCGATATATTTTATAGCATAAAAATGTTAATTTTAGTGATAGGAGAAAAATTGAAGTTGGTTTGGATTAAGGAAGCTGAGCACAGTAGCATGGGACTTTAAAATTTTTGAATAATGTGAACCAGGGCTAAGGGTAATGTTTAAATTATGGTTCGGATGCTTGCACTCCAAAGCAAGCAAAGTCACTTTGACATCGTTGGCATCTGAAGGACATCCCCTTTAATTTGAGCTCCGTAACAATGCATATGCAGTAATAATTTCTCATGTGAATTTTGGACAAGATAAAATAATTCTGCTATTTTTGAGTCTTGGATATCCATTGTTTTATATTTAAATTATTCAATAAAAGATAAATTTGAAGTATGATTGTGATAATTGCAAGAGACAAAAAAAATTAGAACAATGCATAAAGTATTTGCAGAAGTACTGAACTGCTTACGTGTACATACAGGTAATTAATTAATTAGTCACAATAATGAAGAGCAAAAGCGGAGTTGGAAAAAGCGATTAAAGAATCACAACATATCAGTCCATATCAAACATATCATCAGTATGACCAATCTATGCTTGGTCAGCTACAAGCTCGGAAGTTTTCATTCCAAATAATTCAATTAAAAATAGCGTGTAAATCCAATGGTGGGTTCTTGGAAAGGCGACCTTGTCAATTCACTATTACTCAATTCATTGAAATGAATTTTTTGGAATTTTCGGGATCAATGGTAATCAAATAACGTATTGTGTGTGATAACGCAGGTATCACACTTTTCAACAGCCGTAGGCCTAATAGCCGTCTAACCTCATTAGGCTACTCAAGGTTCTACGATAACTTGTTTTCATTTAAATTTTTTATTCCTGTCGCAGTCAAATTAATTTTCAAAGAATTATTTCGGATTAAAATGTTTGAATCAAACTTATCATCTGCAACTCAACAAATGTGCCACCAAAATAAATTATACAGTACTAAAGTTTCGAATAAAATGTTTAACATTTTTAAATTCTTTCGCAGTCAAATTAATGTTCAAAGAATTATTTCGGTTTAAAATGTTGAATCAAACTTATCATCTGCAACTCAACAAATGTGCCACCAAAAGAAAGTTATACTAAAGTTTCGAATTTGTGGCAAACCTTACATAAAAATTTGATAGCTAATACGTCATAATTCGTCAATAGTCGTCCATTATTCAAATACGATGCCTGCAAAGCTGTTATAATATGAGCATCAATTCTCAAGGTTAGTGTGACAGTCAGCATAATTTGAAATATAGAGGGCAGATATCAACAAAATAAATAGACGTGAAAAATAATGGGAGCCCTCACACGCTCACACCTACGCAAACAGCATGTCTATAAATCAAAATTAATGTCTGCAATCAGCCAATCACACAGGTTATGCAGGTTGATCAGGGCGGTTGCACACGTGCAATACGTTTTTGCGTAACTTTAGTTGTCTGAATTGCTTTCCATAATGATCAACTCCCCGAGAAACTAAAGCGTTGCGTTGGGGAATCGGAACTGATGTCACTTGGGTAGAGCAGGTCCCCAAAAAGTTATCTACGTGTGCAACGGCCCTTTCTTCAACTGAACGTGAAGTCCTAGGAGCAAACACAGAATGGCAGGCAAACAATTTATCTTTGATCAACACGGTCTGTCCAATATTATTCTTCGTAAATATGTAAATATTAATATTGATCGAACAATCATTAAAAGTTAATATTGTGCTCTCAAGCAAAGAAGTAGGCTGCCTTGCTTTAGTAAGTAGTAAATGCTACAGCGTAGTCAATGTTTGCTGTGAGATTTGTGCAGCGCTCTCCTATTTGCTCTCTTTTTCCAACTTTTTCGCTCTGTCATCCCCTCCCCTTCTATTTTAATAGTGTGCCTCATTCGCTCATTCATGTAATAATTCACACGTGAGCTCATGAGAGATTACTTATTGTTAGATTCTCAAGCACACTACTTGTTCTTAATAATGAGTAGAGTAAATAAAATGTTGTTTTTTTTTTAGAAAGCATAACATTCATAGTTGACAATAGTCAACAGATTTTTCTTAGGTAGGTTTTCTCAGTAGGTTTCCTGGACACCATGGACATGGATGGACACCTTGAAATTTTTTAATAAAATCATCTGGTGAAATCAACAGTTACTGTTCTTATTCCACTGATTTATATTCTACGTTGGTTGTTGAATTTTCTAAATGAATTTAACATTGCTTCAGTTTTTGTTATCAATCTATGATTCCACTTTTCCTTATAGAATCTTCCCTATAAGAGTAAAAAACTTGAAGTTCTACACTTATTTTCTTACTTTTCCGGCCACATTGGACCTTCCTCTCATCGAATTTTAGAAATTCCTAGTCTTCAGAAATCTTCCAGAATCTCTTTATCCTTTTCTTTTTGTCGTTCTCTGTTCTCATCTGTAATCACTAACTTATTGTCGTCGCATTAAATAATTAAAATTTTTAATTTATTATAATGATGAGTTTGAGTAATTTTTCTGGTATAAAGATTGATTTTAAGATTATGAAAAGGATTTAACGTTAGTCTCTAAGACTATATAAGTAGTTTTAAAAGATTCCTGAATCTCGTTATTTATATTACAGTGTGATTGTTTGTTCATTTATGATTTTTTATTTTAAAATGTTACTTTCCTTCTCGTATGAAACACGAAACCCCTAAACTTTCATGTGAAATTGCATTACCAGAGCAGTTACACAATATATAGTGTCTCATGCTGAAAATATGAGTCAACCAATAAATTTTTATCTTTCAGTACAAACAATTATTTTTAAATAATCCACTAATAAGTGGCCTGCAGTGTTCTGTATGTGCCTGCCCGGTGATGTGATATAAATGGTTCTGGGAATTCAGCTGCAAGATAATGAAGAAACAATGTGAGTACAGAGTTGAAACGATTTGAGAAAGTAAATAAGAGAATGTGATAAGAAACCTTATCAAGGGAAGACAAACTAACAAATATTTGTTTGACTGGCCTGTATTTACTGGTCATTGTGCAACAAGAGACAAGAGGCCTCAATTTTCGGTTTGGTAGCACAACAGCTTCAGATTTGTGTACGAGGCTAATGAACTTGAGTAGATTAATAATTTTCCTCCAATATTAAAATTTATCCTGTGTAAGCCTACTAGTAACTGTTAAACTGTCTACGCAAATTAACAAAAAAAAAAAAAAAAAAATTGGGAACGATAATGGGATCACCGATTAGTCTTCTTTTTCTTATTATTATTATTATTTTTTTATTATTATTATTATTATTATTATTATTCGGCTCTCTCCATTTTCCTCCACTCATTTGTCTCATAATTGTTGTAATAATTATACATATAGTTCAGTACCCAAGCTCTTTGGTCAGGAAAAACATAAAGTAGTTTTTTTTTCAGCAGATGCAGATTCTTATGTATTTTTAGGCGCTGAATCCGAATCTAAACTTTGGCAACTCGAAAAACGCTTGCGCCACGAGACATTTTCCAGATGGCGGCCAAAATGTAATATTTCGACAATTTACAGATGAGGAATAACAGAGCAATAATTCCTCTCCTCCTCTCCCACCCCTTCAACGGTCAAACTCACCTCATCGAGTGAAAACTCATTTTTCTAAGCTCATTGAGGCGATCCAAATTCGTATGCAAAATGTAAGATAACCTAACTGTTCTTGTAAAATTACTATTTTTCAATGTTGAAATAACTCCTATCTCAGGAACAACTGAAAATAAAAATGCTAGGTAGGTCTCAAATTGCAGACAATAGCTTATGATACTGTACTTCGCTACTGGGTTATGCATTTCTCCATCATCGCTTATCATTAAAATCATACTTCTTTACTCTATTAAGATTAACAAAACTCTATCTCTGTATATTCACCTACCTATAAAACATTTAAATACAGACTTTTCAATTTTCTGAATGAAGAGCTATAATTTTTTCAAGTTCAATTCAATTTTGCAGCGGTAGTTTATGTATACAACAAGTTTTATTATTTTGTTTTTATGTTCCATGTATCTGTTTTATTTCATTTCAATTTTATTTTTATTATTATTTTTTCTTCATTTGTATATTTAATATGTATCTGTCATCATTGGCGATAAGCCTAGTGACAATTAACAAAAAAATATCTATCTATATTCATGTTATGATTTCTGGATATCAACCACCCATTTATAGACTAATTAAATCCTCTGGTAGGAATTAGTGTTCAATCACTTCTATTCAAGAGATATATTCTGAATTATCTGTTTAGTGAGTGGGCTTTTTAAATACAATAAATCACAATCTCACTTTCTGTTATTTAAAATGAAAATTACTCTCTAATATTATCAGTGACAATTGGAGCTGGTATTTATTAAATAGTGTCTGGAAATACCTACTTGGATTATAGACTATTGATCATTATTATTCTTAGCAGGGCGATACAAAAGTTTTACGCTCACTGACGGTACTGCAGTAGTTTATTGATAGACGTGAAAATTACCCGTAATTGACTTGGAGCTGAGCAGTTCCCCAAATGAATGAATTAGAGTGAACCAACTAGTAGTTAGAAAATTGTTGGTCATTTAATAGATAAAAGGTACCATTTTCCGAGGCGGACAGTTTCACCCCATAGGCCTACTTCTCTGAGCGTTTATAAATTTTTACTTTCTTTCAATTGTTTATGCCGGTTTTTCAGGGGGACTTTTATTATGATTTGTCTTGATGGCTGCTGCTGCTTGAGCTTTAACAATACAAATTTAGTAAAGAATTTTTCTTCTTCAAGAGATAAGTGCCCTCTTATATAATTCCAAATTCATTCTCTCTCTATAAAAAAATACTGCAGGCCTAATCGAATTGATACAATAATGTAGTTTAGTACAGTAATGTTGAATAGCAACAGTCCAATTAATTAATAGTTGACCTATCTTAAAAAAATAAAAGCACAAAAATATGCCGTTTACAAATATTTTTTTGTAGCTATCAATATTTTTTGTTCACTATTTTTTTATTTTAGTATCTCATCTATTGGTCGGAAAAAGCCGATTGCTGTAACAAAGTTACAGGTATTGGGGATTGATTCTAGCTCTTACATTGGCTCCGGTGCAAAAATAGAAATGCGGCCTTGGTTACGGTAGGTGATTGGTTATTCAGAAATAAATTGCATCTCTTCCTTGCAAAGTCAGTGTTTCACAAAAGTCATCCTGTGTCATATCACCTAGCCTGCGTTCTTATTTTCACCTGGTCTCACGATAACTCTCCAATGTAATAGCAATGTATTATATCACGTATACCATTCAATGTAAGATGTCTCATAGATTCAAATCAATATTTATGTAGGATGAAGTGCCAATAATAGGCAACCATCCTATAATCTATCTACCTATCTTGTAAAATGTTATAATTTTAGGTTGTGTTCAGTATGACATAATCATAAAGACAGAGAGACATCAGCCAATGAATACAGAAACTATAGTATCTGTATTCATTTCATCAGCTCAGGCTTCGGAATTACTGCAGTCAGTAATTAAACTTCGAAGTTGAGGAAAGATGTTTGATCATCTGCAGCAGCTAGTACAAAAATACATACAGCTTGTACTACTATACATCAAATAGTTGTTACTGTAGATTCCTGTTCAGTTGTAACACTGTGTACACTGTACATTGACTGTTCAGGATCCAGAACTCGAAATCAGTATTCCTACGAAATGTAGCTAAGGTAAAGGAAAAAGAAATAAAGTAGAATCAAAATGCAGTTAAATCGATCTTTGTCCTGTACCCTGTAGAATCATAAAGGGAATCAATAGTCTCTGATGTTCCATGACGAAGTGGGTGGCTTTTCCTCCTATCAGTTTTACCACCTTTCATTTTTATTTAAAATTTTTGACGATAATTTATTTTTAATTTTTACGTGGTTTTACGCACTACTATAATTATCACCTTGGCCTCTTGAGGCAGAGTAGACGGCAGACCTTATGCACTTTTCGACCGCGGGGTTGGTTGGTGGAAATCCCGGCCAGTGCCAGCTCATAATTTTAATCATTATTCCATAATTACGTACTTATTTCATGAGGAAAGAATAAAAAAGTAATTATACGTTTAATTTAGGTTACCGTCTGAATGAATAAAAAATAAGAGTATCATAATGCACTAAATAGTTGCGGTTGATGAAGATTTTACTCCAGCTCTACAAACAGATTCAACTCATACTAGTTGAGACTGGAGAGCAAAAAGTAATAACATAGAAGTGAGTGAGGATGGCGAGATACCGTTAGTTAGCAGAGCACACATCAATATTTATTGTGCATTATGTAAATTGTGTGCTTACTACGTGTTGAGGTGTAGAGTCAAATTTTGTAGCTTATACGATGAGTGAGTGAGAGAGAGGCTAATTGGAGAATCTGCAAAAGGATAAGGAGAACACAGAAAGGTGCAGGAGAAAGCAACGATTATGGGAAGCAAGGATGAGAATGTAAAAGGGGTGTGTTTCGAATATATTTCTGCGATAGGTTTACGCTGTTTTTCATCGTGTTCTTACCCATTCGTTGAGTCCATTATTCCTCTCATAGCCTCCCTCCTTTCAGCGAAACACTCACCAAAAGGAAAGCGCACGCCTCCCCTCAACACAGAAAAGGGACTAGGGAAAGATCAGATGTGTTTCCCTCTCATTCTAACTCGCTCACTTTCCAATTTCGTCTCTCTCCAATCCCTAAAACTCTGCTAGTATTCCCCAGCCAGGCAAGGAAGGCTACCCCTCGGTCTGGCAGGTTTTAATATTTCAAGCTGAAGTCTTGTGCAAACAACTTCCGCGTCCTCGCGATATTAGAATATTCCAATCTCCCTAGGTCTTTCTCTTTCAGCGTTCTCATTTTTCTCACTTCTCCCTTTACCGTACATTTCTTTCCCAATTCACCTTACAATCGCCTAGTTCTCCTCTTTCCCGCATTTTCTACTACATATTCTTCCGCCCCTTCCATCGCAACATCATTTTCGAAACCTTTTTACTCTTTTACTTCTCTGTTATATCCCACTCGCTCTTCTTTCAGCCTTTCTTCTCGTTTCTTTTTCTTTTCTTTATCTTATCCTTCTATTATTTCTTCTTCTTCTTCTTCTTCTTCTTCTTCTTCTTCTTCTTCTTCTTCTCCTGCTCCTACGTTTTCTTATTTTTCGCATCCTCCTCCTCCTTCTCCTCCTCCTTCTATCTCTTCTCCTTCTTCTTTTTCTTCTTCTACTCCTCCTTCTTCTCCTCCTTCTCCTTCTTCTTCTCCTCCTTTTTCTCCTTCTTCTTTTCTTCCTCTTCCTCATCCGTCTAAATCTGCTTCTTTTTCTCTCATTTGCCACGTCGGTTAACATTTCCTCCATAATCTCGCAGAGTCTTCATTGCTTTTTCACCAATAAGCCCTTCCACATTCAAAAGACTGAATCGCAAGTCGTTAAATGAAAGGCATCTTGGAATAGCCTAATTGTCGATTGCCAGCCGGAAACTACCGCAGCAACTACTAGGCCTACTACACAGCTACACTCTTATCGACGACGACCTAACTCCACTCCGGTCAACCCGGCGCACTGATAACATAACACCACCAACAATTCAAATTTTCTGTTTGATAAGAAAACCAGTGGTATAACGATGGGGGGTGAATTTCCCCCACCCAAAAAAATAAAAAAACAGGGGGGAAAGAAGAATAAAAAATAAAAAATAGGGGAGGAACAAAAATAGATGAAAAGAAATAAAGGCAGAAGGAGACGAAAGAAAAAAAAGAAAAGAAAAAAGGGCTAAGGAGTAGAAAAAATAAGGAGAAAAATGAAAAAGTAGGAGGAAATGAAGGAGAGTTTTCAAAGTTATATTGTAACCCATTAACCCATTGTCAGTGGAGTAACTACTTCAGGGGGATAGATCCGCCTAGACCCGGAGACAAACATTTTTTTGTCATTTTAGCAGGTTTTGAGAGACAATTTTTAACAAAAAAGTTGAAAAATATGTCTGGAATTGCTAAAAATATGGCTTTGGGGGAATCATTTTCTCAAGAATATCCTCTAAACCTTTTATAATAAATTTTCAAGTAAGGTACTAACTATATGGTACCCAATCAGGAGCGGTGGGGGATCAAAAATGACAGAATGATAGTTTCAAGTAGGTGTAGGCTTGCTTCAAATTAATCTCTTTTACTACAATCCAATGAGGATCCCCATCATCATCATCATCGTCATCATCATCATCATCAATGGGATCACCCATTGACAATAACGCAAGAACTAGATAAAATTTACTTTGACATATAACGCGGGTTGAAATGTTAAACTAGAAGAATTCATGCCTAGAATCGAAATTTCATTTCCGCTGATTGGATTCTTGATTCTTAGACAGCATCCATGCTTCGCTTCGTTGGTGTAGACATAATCTATAATCTTTAAGAGTCTCCTTTCTTGCTTTGCTCTTCAGGGGCCAACTTATCTATTGTACCACATACCGTGTTGAACTTTTACCTTTTCTGCTGAACATTTTTACGATCTTGATCGTATGTAATGTCCAGGAGCTGTGCCAGCTCGGGCGTTTGGGGGGGCACAAATGAAGTTTTCGGCCTCTTTTTGCGAGATTGCCCCTCCTTTACAAGTAACTTTCCGATTTTTTTTTTTGTGGGGGGGGTTCAGGGTAATGTCACATCTCAGGTTATAGGCTACTACTGTATTTTGGACCTTGTTGGACATTATCAATGAAATTTCATGATTTTTTTTTTTGAAATTTTTATTTTGATAGCCTACTTAGAATGCATTTTTACCAAAAGCTATTTATTGGGGCCGATCACTTACAGCAACCTACTTGAATAATTGGTCCAGGTGTCTATTACTTTTCAATGAAAAGTATGTTGAAAAATGTGAATGAGAAGACGATTTAAAGCAAAAATACTAGAATTATTTGCACTTGATAATTTTTTCAGAATACAGCAGTCTTAATTATCATACTGGTAACTACCATAACATATTTGTTACCCTGAGATTTGAGACAGGAAGCAACACCGTTTTTCCTCGACGTATATTTCCTGTCGAAATCAATGTCTAACACATGTGATCCTTGCAGGAGGTACGTACATACAGTAGCTATATGCCACTGGTTAAGCCTATTGGGATTCAAAAAATAAAGCTGCATAGAATTGAAAGCATTCAACACCTCTGCGACGCAACGTTTATCATGATCCCGTAAATAATAGCAACAACAACGCAGTGGGGTGCACAACCAGGGGTAGGGGTGGCCATATGGGTGGGACGAGGTAGCTTTTACGCCCCTGCACAGGGTTTGAGCTGTCTGATAGACGCCTCACATAATTGGATAAGTTTTATTCGGTGTGTTCTTCAGCAAATCCTCCAAATTGACACATCAAAAGCGAGGATTAGTCTTTAGCAGTGCCCAGTGAGTACTCCGCCCTTCGCACCATACAACTGTGAGAAGAGAGAAATGGAGATACTATGGGATTAAAAGAGTGATGAAATGAAAGAACACGAGTACAAATCTAACTCCCTTGATGCAACTATCTAAGCATTCTCTTAACGAAGCTAACGTTGAACGAACTATTGAAAACACATTGAGGAAATACAAATGAAAAGCGAGCTAGTTTAACGCACCTTATGACATGGTACTTAATTTAAAATAAATACAAAGGTAAATGCAATTTTAAAAAAATTTAGAAATAAATTTGAATGTTGTTAATTAAATTCTAAGCGGGTCTAGTCTAAGCGGGGAAATATATTTCCTTGATTGTTTTGTGTTTTGTTTCTATTGTATTTATTGTGGAAATAAAATAAATTGAATTGAATATATAAGTATTATTGTAAATCACTTTCCCCGTCCATGACCGATTATACGTAAATCAGTTGCAACGATCAATCACTGATAATAACACAAATTTTATTATTGTTCGTATAATCATAATCGGATCAATTAAAGAGATTCAATGACAAACAACTATAAATCCAATTAATTAAAGAACTATGATTTTGGTCGTCGAACAGAATCTTTGGTGATTCCAGACATAACAATCAGTTTTGTCATTTCGTTTTCTAGCCGGGTTTGTAGGCCTACAACCTATGCCTGAGCCAGATTAGGTGATTAGCCTGTTGTCGACATGTAGTATGTCGATAACAAACTACAAAATGTAGCAAAAACGCATCGTCTAGACTCTAGAACCCCTCTCGACATAGATTTGGCTGGACAAAATATTCTGAAGGAAGAATTAATTGTTCTTCAATTGATTAGTTCAATTGCGATGGCTTTTTCAACATTTTCGTAGTTGTATTCTGAATTTGCAAATTCAGTTCATTTGTAGCTTGTAAAACTAATGAATCCATAAGTTTTTTATGTTTGAATTGACTGGAAATAGGAATTTTATCGTGAACAATATAGCCTATTATATGCTTCTGGGAAAACAAACATCACCAATGTTTACTAATGTTAAATGTAATTGTCAAATATCATGAAACTAATAGAAATTTCAATAAGAACTGTATTTTTATAGTTTTTCTCACTTTGCTTTCTAATTTTTCTTTTTTAATTTATAAAGCGAAAAAATGAATTAAGGACCGAAAATCTAGAAATATGTTGAAATTGTTAATTATCATTCACCATCATCCAATTCATTACCCACGCACAGGTCTCAGAACTATGTGGGCTTCATCCTCCGAAAAAAAAATAGGAATAATTAATTAGTTACTGTAAGATATGGGGTCACAGCCAAACTGTTTCGTGATCTATCAGTGTAGGTTACAATGGACTGGTTGGCTTAGTGCAGCATGTTCATTTTCTGATGGAACACGCGATCGTAATGACGCTTATGAATCGTGTCAAAATGATGAAAAGCTGTCGTGTCGGCTGGACTTCATTAGAAATTCCATCATTAGGGATTCAAAGCCGCCGTGGAAGGGTCCTCCTTCCAGAAAAGGGTAAATCCGGTTGAAAGCCCTGGCGACCTGGTCAGGTCAGCTCAGCTTTTGCCCCAGCGCTGCTTTTGATGGACTATCAATCGTGTATCGATTGACTCAATTTCCTTATGTACTGCACAACTCTATCGTCCTATATTCAACGACATTCAATCGCTTAGCATTGTTATTATTCTGAGTGAATCCTACCAATACACAACCATACATAAGTTTGGAGCGTATAATATAATATGAGTTCACAGGAAAAATACCACACCCAGCTTAGAATACTTGAAATCCAATTGTAATTGAGACTAAACTAAAGGGATAATAATGATCGGTCACCCTAATGAATGCATCATGGTGGTTGATAAAGCATCATTGCCCAAAATCACGAGTTTTGAAAACAAGGTCTGAATTTTATTGTGAACTAGTGGGTATTTCCTATTGAAAGGAAACTAACTTTCGGTTTTTGAAATTCCTTCTTTCTGTAGAACGCTTGAGGCACTTTTAACAGAATTAGTTTTAGATAAAGAAATTTAATTGCTCAACTATTACCTGTAATGATATAATATTATACTGTTAATACGGCATGATTCCAAGGGCGGATTAAAGGGGGGGGGGCGGAGGGGGCGACCGCCCCCCCCCCACGAGGGCTTGCACATTTAAAAAAATTAAAAAGGGTAACACTTGTGACATGCACTCGGTTAAATTTTAATTGTCCCGCCACAGACGGAATACCTCCAACTTGTCTTACCACTCCGCCTCCGCCGGCCGGGAATTAACAAATGTCGTAATACTTATTTTGTCTTATTTTCTATATTACCTTTACTTTATCTTTAACTGTTGACATAATTTTAATTCAATGACGAATTAACAAATGACAGAGAATGAAGGAAATCTTATATCAAGTGAAATTAGTTTGAATAAGATTAATCTTTTATAGAATAGGTAGGGGCATATAAATCTCTGTTTGTTTTTGACCTAATACATATTTATTGTGGTACTGGTATTATGAAACATGAAAGAATGTTGAGATTAATTGAAATATATATATAGGTCTAAAAATCATCATGATCACGAATAAATTGCTTAGACTCTGTTCATTTCTCTGTAAATTTTGATAAAAATTAAGCTAGCAAAGCAATTTTTGTTCAAGACATATTGTATTGTATAAAAAATTTTTATTCCTAATTCCACATGAATATACAGAAATAAACTACTCTAGCTAGGGGAAATTTGATTGTTCTTAAACACGAAAAAATTATATTTCTACTACATTTTAAGTTCTAGAATGGTGTAAAATGCGGTTAAAGGCTACTAAATTTCCAAAAATTTTATTCCATACCCCCCCCCCCCCCCGACCAACGGGTATTTTTGGGGTATGTCGCCCCCTCCCATAAAAATTCATTAATCCGCCACTGCATGATTCATGATGTAATCATAAATGATGACGTCCTATACTGCCAAACTGAAACTAAAACTATTGGATACATAGTCTGAGTGTGAGACTGTAAGTACAATAATTAATGTAGTTTAACCCATATTTTAATGTTTGTATTCCACATAATTATTAAGTGGAAATGTCACAATGAAATGTTGTAGAAAAAAGTCAGAATTAAAAGTTCATTCACGATTCACATATGTTCTCTTCAGCTCAAAATATTTAGACATACAGTAGCATGCTGTGCTGAAAAGGTGGCTCAAGTAATTGAGAGACTACAAGAAATAAGAGAATATAGGTTCATGAAACATTTTGAGGAATTCAAAGAAAATAGTGAAAGTTATTAAACACTTGAAAAACCCAGGATAAAGTTAAATAATACAAAGTATGAATCAAAGAACAAACGTCTGTTCGTTGAGTGTTGAGATTTTAGACAACTTTTTATTTCAATTGATGAACAGATTCCTGTCCATGGGAAAACTTGATTTTTCTGCTTATTAAACAGCAAAATTTATGAAGAGTATAACAGAGAATTTTCAGAAAACGTTTTGAAGTCACTGAAGATGTATGGTTCATTTTTTGACAAAATTTGTTTGAAAAACGAATTTTCTGTTCTGTATGCGTCATAGATAGGCTGTAGAGTATCCCAACGAGTATGCCTAATTGTAATTTAATGTAATAGCATGCCTAATATACATAGGCTATTTTGAAAAAAATATTTTACACTTATTTACTAAATGATAGTTTTAGACACATTTTAAAGAAAATAATATATTCATTGTCAGCGCATGCCCAAATGTTTTTGTCAGAATTCGCTACTGTCTAGTAAAGATCATATTATAAACATTTCATTGTGATATTTCCACTTAATCATTATGTGAAATACAAACATTGAAATATGGGTTAAACTACATTAATTATTGTACCATACTTACAATCACACACTCAGACTGCATATCCATTAGTTTTAGTTTCAGTTTGGTAGTATGGGACGTTAAAATTTATGATTACATATCATGAATCAGGTCGTATTTACAGTATGATATTATATTATTACTATTTCCTGTAATGATATTTTATCATAATAGGTGAGTAATTAAATCTCTTTATCCAAAACTAATTCGGTAAAAAGTGTTCCAAGCATTCTACAGAAAGAAGGAATTTCAAAAACCGAAAGTTAATTTTCTTTCAATAGGAAATACCCACAAATTCATTTTGCTCAAAGCTGCGGGTAAAAGTTTGTCTATAGCTTCACGTGTCTTTTATTCTGGCGTTTTTATGTTTGGTGCCTTCTATATATTTTTAGTATTTTGTTTATATGTTTTGAAAAAATGTCAAAAAGTATGGCGATGCAAAATAAACTAATTTCTAATCGGGAAAGCAAAGATCTATTATTTGGGGCTTTTTCCGAGAGAGTTTCAAAACAAAATATGTTTAAGTTTGGGTCCTGACGCCCCTGGCAAGGACTAGGCGTACAACAGAGACGTTTTATGGAGAGAAAAAAAACAACGAATCTAAAGATTAAGTGTATCATAGTTTTTAACAAGTGCACTTTTTATCAAGTCTAGTTTTCTAGTTTTTAAAGAGACTTACAAAGGAAAGTGGTTAGAGCATCTTTTGAAATGTCGCAGGACCGCCTCAATCTGAACGAAGTGGAAAATCTACACTCTACGCAATACACTCAAGTCCCTCCTTACCCCCTGCTGACCACCCACACTCGCCCACGAGCAACGCACTTCCCCGAATTTTGGCACAAAGCTTCCTCAAAACTCTTAATCCAGTGCACCTCGAAGCCCGATTTTTGATTTTCCTTTCAGTCTTTTCGAAATTAATATTCAAATTTCTTTTATGGACACTATTACTGCAATTAATATTCAGATTTCTTTTATGCTTTACTGCTTTAAAATGTGTTTGGATGCAGGAAGCACATAGAACAGCTGATGTGATACACGATACCGCACTATGATGCAAAAATGCTTCAAGTCACAAGACAAGCAACACATTCGTTCCGTATCAATATTGCAGCTCCTAATTCCCTTTTTTTTGGATTTGTATCGGCATTGACGGTTGAAATCCACATATCACATGTTCAATTTAAACATCCCTGTGCAAAGCACGATCAAGGATCATAATTGCTGTCGTTTCGGTCGTGGGTTCGAATCCCACTCCACCGTAAGGCATTTATGTGTAATCATTCACTTCATCACCCACGCACAAGTCTCGGACTCATGTGGGCATCATCAGAAATTAAAAAAAATTCAAGCAATTTAGATTTTTCATTAAATCTGACCGATTTTGGCCGCTTGCCCCCCTCTCATTTGTTGGACAGAAATAGCACTTCCGTATTAGCAAAATTAAAAAATTGGTGAAAATAGTAAGTTATTATTGTATACCAAGAAATTAGATTCAAACTCATAGCAAGCAAGTACATTTTGTACATAGCAAGCAATTAGATTCAAACTCATAGCAAGCAAGTACATTTTGTACATAGCAAGCAATGTACATTGAAAGTACATTTTCAGCTATCGGTTGGTACTAAGGTATCAGGATCGAATTCAATGAATTTTCCTGAAAAAATAATATTTTAACATCACAAGGCTAAATGCAGTCCCTTCCAATCTCGCAGGGCTGCTAAAACCTTATATTAAGCTCTTTCTCTAGTGGATGGAGTATTTAAAAGAAGTTAGATACTTAATCCCTTAAACCATATACAAACCTTAATTTTAAGCTAGAAATTTGGGTGTGATTTGTTCAAGAGAAAATGTTCAATGATTTCTCAAGAGTACAATAAAAGTTTTGAGAAAGTTGGAGAATAATCTATAGATTTACGTGATATACCGAAGACGAATGAAAATCAACAAAAATTTCAATTGGACAAGTTTTCTTATTTCAAATTTAAATTTAAATTTATATTAAAGATAATATAGTTATACCATAGACGAACCATCAAGTTACTTCCTCCCTAATCTATGGTTATACCTTCCCGTGAGTGTGTGAGTGAGTATGTCCAGTTCTATATTTGCGTGTGTCTGTGTGCAATGTGTTAGTGTCTCCCAGTAGCCCCGGACAGATGTAGTGAAACATTGCAACGTTTAGGGTTTATCCTTTTAGTTTGGGGTGCGCAGCGCGCTCTACACATCAGAGCAGACAGAAGAATGCCGAAAGCAAAGCAAAGCTAAAGCGGGGCATAGGCAGGCTTAATTGAGGCGTTTAATAAATCTCTGGGCTGGCCAATACGGTCTAAATTTCCACCCTTGTACAATTAGCACAATTGATTGTCAAAACGCAGAGCTCCACGTCCCTAGACGCCGCTGTTCGCTGCTCGCGGTCTGATTGACAGCACTAGAGGGACGCAATTCCCTCCCACAGCCCCCTTTCCCTCACCGTAAACATCCCCCTTCCCATTGAAGGGACAGAGGGAACAAAGGGGCTCAAGGCCTTCAATACCTGCCATATGTGATCGCCTACACACAACCCTGAGGGGGTGTTTGAAATCAAAGCTGCAGATCACTTGTCAGACAGTATATGTATATAGCCGGCTTAAATACCCTCCATTGATAGAGCAAATTGTTTGACAAAAATAAGTTCTTACTGACTGTTCATTCAACCAGTGTATTACTCGGCACAAAGCCGTCAAGAATAGACTTGTTCCAAATTGTTCGTGCTGCTTGCTACTTCTACTGTATGGAATATTTGCAACAGATTCTAGTAGTCTATTTTCTATTTTAAGGGAAGATGGGAAAATTGTACGGATTGTAAACCTGGAAATAATTTTTCAATCATTTCTGAACTATATATTCTTGCTTACTGATAATATGAAACTGAAATAATACCCTCACAAACTATTTCATCTGGGCATCCTAAAACACAGAGTCACTGTGCTCTCTGCGAGAAACAGACTGCGTTTCTTTATCAATTGAAAGAATATGAGAAGATTGGCTAGTTTTTTCTTGATTAACTTTTGTAGAATCGCAGGGCCGTAGCCAGGGGGGGCCAGGACGGGCGAAGCCCGACCTGGCAAAATTTTCGCCCGACCTAGAGGGAAAAAATTATTATGAATTTAAATTTGAGATTACGGTATAATAGGAGATAAATTAAATTTGGAGGAAGAAAAGCAATTATTTGTCTATTTCTAATCTGAAGGAAATTTTCGAACAATTACATCTCTTTTTTTAGACTATTTTAGTTGCACAGTTCCACCGAAAATTTCTTGGTTGCACCTAGAAGTGATTCAGAGTTCTAGAGCTATTGAAGTAGCATAAGAAGTTGGAATAGAACCCGTTTATGAGAGACAAAATCCGGATTCGATAAAAGAAGTTTGAATTCAAACCAAATTTTAGAGGAGGGGATATGTTTGATTACAAATCAACAGATGAATCTGAAAACATTGCAAGTGACCCCTCAGAATGTTTAAAGATCCAATTTTATTTCACTGCTATAGGCACAGCTTGTAATGCTAAAATTAAGGGTTTCCCTGTTAAATGAAGTATCTGGTGTCTTTGGAATTTATATGTCATTCCTGACCTTAAAAACAAGACTAAGTCAATGTGTAACAACTTAGAAAAAGCATTGACAATCGAAAAAGATAATGCGCGGTTCGAATGAATCTGACATTGCTGCTGTGGGACAGTGCTCTGAACTAAGAATTTCTCATCATCTCCAGGCCGCAGTAACAAAACCTAAAGAAGTCCTAAACTAAATTATTTATGAACATAATCTGTAAAATGGGTAACCTAACATTTGTGTAGCAATGTAATAATTATTAAAACTGACACTGTATTTCACGTTTATATATTGTTTTACTCACTTATATATTGGAGATGCTAGAGAATACATTGTTCATTAAGTATTTCGTCATGGAAAAAATCACAGATTTGTGTAGCCCTCCGCATTTTGATTACTTTGCGACTTTCCAAAGCTAGTGCTGAACGAAGTGTTTCAAAAACTCAAGTTAATTAAAACATATCTGCGTAGTAACATGTGCCAGGAGAGACTCGTGGGTATGGCGACAATTTCTACAAAAGGTAGTTAGCAAGGCAGTTAGACTCAAAAGCCCTCATACAAGAATTTGCTGAGCAAAAAGCAAGAAAGTAACATTATTAGGACTTTAGTCTTTATGTTTCTGGAGGTTTGTGGATACTGTACTGTATGTATTACATTAAAAGTGAGTTTTATGTAAAATTGACTTTCATTTTTTTCCTTATCCCAGTAATTAATTGAAGGTTATAAGACGAAGTTCTTTGTTATAGCAATTATTAATAAAAACACATTTACAAGGTTCCTTTACATGGCAGACCCTACCAAAGGCACTTTAATGAGGGCGCTGAATTTGTTTTCGACTAGGGTGCCAAAACCCTGGAGCCGGCCCTGGGTTCAACGTTGCAAATTAAGTGAGAAGTGATACAGTACTTAGTGGCGTACTGACATAGTTGGGGGCCTGGGGCGGCTATAGATGAGGGGGCCCAATATATAGTACCGTAGCGAAAATCTTTTCATGGGGGGGTTATCGGAGACTTGGGAGACTATGGAATACCCCCGAGGACAAGATGGGTCTGGGGGGCTTTCCCCGGGGAAATATTGATAAATAGTCCCTCTAAAATCGTATTCCAAGAGATGTCTTGGACTCATGTCTAGAAAAGCTTAAATCCATTCATTTTAGTGCACATTATGGGAAAAATTTGGAATTTTTGATTTTGAGAGCTTGATTTAAGGCTTAAAAACAGTAATTTTATACGAGTATTTATTAAAATGAAGTTTATAAATTGGGCTAAGTGAAAGCTTAAATTCAATAGATCATTGCTTTTATGAATCGTTTGCCTAAGAACTTGAATTCACTTTTCGTATATTGTTATTTCATTAATTAGCTCTGAACAAATTTTAATGTATAAAACTTAAAAGACATACTACTCTTATAAAGCCAATTTAACAAGTAATAGTGGTTTCAAATTATTATTATTACAGTCAGGGCCACCCAGAGACACTTTAGTGGCCCGGGGCAGAGTTGTGACTGGAGGCTCCCTCTTACATCTTCACCATAAACACCAAACGACTAGATTTCCCAACTAGCATTAAGTCTTCCAGCTATGCCTAGTTACCTACTGTACTAAAAAAATCTGTGTAACTAATTTTAATTTTTATTATTTAAAGATGAAATTCGAGTGTAGGCGAAATGAAAACAATCCCATGAAAAAGCTGTGGAAGCTAGGGAAAAGGGCGATGAGTGGCACCAGAGAGAGAGAGAGAGCAATAAACTTCTCTTCTATTTTTATGTAATCTCTTAAATTCGCATCGAACTATTCACTGATTCTGGAATATGTGAAATGTGCAAAAATATAAAAATTATTATGACTTTCAATGGAACTTGATTCAACTAAATTAATAACACATCCAATTCCAAACATATGGATGGTGACAGAACCCCAAACCATTGGGGATTCTGAGGGCTCTCCACAGGAGAAAAAATATGTTTTCCAGGTCTTGAAAGTGCAACTCTAAGCTTTTTTTGTTCGTTATCAACCTCTTCCCTCACATTATTTCTTGTTAATCGATTCATGGCGTGAAACATTTCACGATCACAATAAACTCTATGGGGTTTCAGATCTGAACAGTAACAGAGATGAGCATTTGAAGCCCGTCTGCAAAAATATTAGACCTTTTCTCCTTTCAAGCCTACTGTGTTAATTTTATTCAAGTGAACTGGGGCACCTTCAAACCCATGTTTGGGGGCTCCGAAAATACTAGGACACACCAGCATTGATGGCCCATAGCTGAGGCAATTAGGAGACCCTTGTTTATAGACGTTGAAATTTGAAATACTCTAGTTGAATCTATACTTCATATGACTATACTGGCAATAAAAACGGGCCCGGAGGGCCCACGGCGCAAGGGGCCTCTAGGGTCTGTTAGACTTACCTAAACTAGAGAAAAAAGAGACCCTGAAAAAAGAGAGTCTGTTAGACTACCTAAACTAGAGAAAAAAGAGACCCTGGAGGCCCCCAGTTGGACAATTTGGGGCCCCTTATTTTAATTTTGTTTCGTCACTTGCTTAAATTTGTGAAATAATTAAGCCCCTTGACGTTGAGACCCAAGAAAACTTGCCTTGCTCACCCCATCCCCTCTGTATCCTGTTCGGAACCCACCTAAAACTGTAGGTCCAACTCATAAATCACCATCATCCAACTCATTACCCACGCACAGGGCTCAGACCTATGTGGGCTTCATCCTCAATGTGTAAACAATTATTTAATCAAAAATTATTTAAAAATTAGTTAATCAATGTGTAAAAATTATAGTATTCTTCTAGCTGATAAGTAATTTTTATTTTATTTTTTAATTAAATTTGTATTTTTTGGGGGCCTTTGCTGGTGCGGGGCCTGGGGCGGACCGCCCCCCCCCTTCCCACCATCGGTACGCCACTGACAGTACTAGAACTTTTTGTTTTTAGGCTCGCCCCTCCTAAAATATTGCTTGCCCCTCCTAGTCTTCAATCCTGGCTACGGCCCTGTAGAATCGGCTCTTACTCGCCAGTTCTTTTTCTCTCTTCACATTCCAACGTGAAGCATGCAACATATTTTCCACACAATAATATATCTCAATGAATTGATATATCAATTGAATATTATATTCACTAAATTGAATTGATGTATCAATTAAATTTAGTGAATATAATATTAAAAAAGATTAAAATTGTCTTAATTCTTCGACAATGAAACTCTTCATCGAATACGCTATCATAGTGGCCAAGTAAATCAATATAGGAACAACAAGATCGATAGTTTTCAAAAGAAACCCCGATAATTTATTGTTTAAGTTATGCATGAATAGTAAGGTAGAGAGATTGATATGCAACCGCAATAACATGTGTGATCCCACGCTCTCATAGAGTGCGTGACAATGTATGGGAAGCAAGTCATGCGTGGAAGAGAATACTGTTAACAGGTGTTTCATACTTTATTGCATCCCTTCGTATTATGTCATTACACATTAAAGTACGGAGCGAATCGTTTTCTATTCTCATTTACATCAACTCTGAATAAGTGTGGAAACATTTTAGGTGATAAGTAATAAGGTGGGAAAGTACTTTTCCTAACTTATTTATAGCTTATATTTTGTGATCTGTACTTCAATGTTTTTTACAGCAGTTGCGACAGTTCCTCGTAAGTTCGTGAAGAAACTTCTCCTATCACCCTCTCTCATTTTCCTTTTCATAACTATTCTCATATTGTATACTATGCGACTCCTGGGAAGAGTTTTATGTAGAATTGCTCTGATTTTTATTCAATTTCAAATTTGCATTTTGTAACCAATTATTAAAAGCACACAGCTCACAGCTATTTTTATAGCTATACTCTATAATTCTCAAATGTTAAATTCTTAAATCAATATCAACAAAAAATCTATCAATTTTAAAAGAAATTTACAATTTTTGTCTTCTATTGTCAGTGTAGGATTGGATAATCCCATTCTACTCTCGTGTAGAATGTTCAGTTTATCGAGCCTACATTTCTACGTTTTCCCAGGCTTCCTGATCAAATCAACAAAATCTAACTCAATTTACATCATTCAAACGAGAATTTCACTTTCTTCATGCTTGGGAAGTCTTTGATGTCAACGCTGACTCAAATCAATTAACGAAACACAGACAAGCAGTTAAGTCTATGGAAGTTCGGAAGTATTTAGGAGGGAAGACGACAGGGGGAACCAGGACAAAACCAGTTCGCCTTCTTTTCTCCTTCTTCATCCTCTTCCGTCCAGGCCATCTCATGGCCACAGCTTTTATTCTAGCAGCTTAAGCCCATTAGGTAAAATTCCAAACCGTAGTGTATTGATTTTGTAAGAAGGCCGAGAAAATGCTTACGTCACCAAGATGCCAGACGCCATGTTTGTCAACACGTCGGGAGGGAAGGGGGAAATGCTTAGGGGTAAGGCTGGCTGGCGGCAAGCAAATAGCCGACTATGCAAACAGACCCTCGGGGAAAAATATTGAAAGGCTACACCTTTCGTGTCCTTCCCACTCTTATCCTTCCCCCCCCCCACAACACTGCACTACTTCCTCCAGCCCCCCTTGATGGCTCCTGCGACTGCAAACGACACCTATCTAGTAATACGTCGGCCTACAAAAGCGACCTGTCTTTATCCTCCACAAAAACGTCATATTCAAAAGAATAATCATCGTATTGGTGTTGTTCAAGCTTTATTAATATTTTTTTCGAATCTAATTTTGATGGAACTTGGAACAGCTAAATCTCATCAACATTCACGGTTCATAGTAGGCTACTTAGAGTCTGCAAAATATCTAAAAAAAAATCTTATATGTAAATTAGCAATTTTATTAAAGCCAAGAAATTTTTCGACTGATAGATTAGAATTAGACTTTAGACTCTTTAGAGTGATATGTGACGATCAAAGCATAAGCTTAAATTTGAGCTTTCAAACTACGGTTGTAAACTCGTCTAAAATTGTTAGTATCCTGAGTTAAGAGGTTAAACTACAAAACTACCATCATTATTAGTGAGTGGAGGGAGTCTGGCTTACACCCCCCCCTTGAGCATGCAAAACAATAATAAATAATACCAGTCACTGGAAATAAAAAAAGTGTTCATACTTGAAGAGTAAATAACGTTACAGGTACAAAAAAGGATTACTCTAGTTGAAGTTACAGAGGGGATGGTACAAACAAGGCAAGTTTCCTCGGGCCTCAACGTCAAGGGGCCACATCAATTGACAAATACAAGCTAGTGACAGAACAAAAATAAAATAAAGGGCCCCAAATTGCCCCAGCTGGGGGCCTCCAGGGCCCCTTATTGCTCCAATTTAGACCTCTCGAGAGTCGAGACCCCTTAGAAGCCTAGCAGACCTTCGAGACCTGGCGCTGAGGGACCTCTTTAATTGCCACTGCGGTAATGCGAAATAAAGATTCAAGTAGACTGCATCTAGAATATTTCAAATTTCAACGTTTATACACCAGGGACACCTAATTGCCACAGCTTTGGGCCTTCGAGGGCCCCTTATTGTCCCAGTTCAAGACCTCTAGGGGCCCACGATGCTGGTGGGTCCGAGTATTTTCGGAGCCCCTATTGAAGGGCCCCAGCAAAGCCACTTGAATGAATTTGACACAGTAGGCTTAAAAGGAGGAAAGCTCTCCTTATATTTTGGCGGATGGGCTTCAAATGCTCATTTCTGTCACCATTGACATCATATAATTTTATTAATAATCAAAGTTCTCCAACACCCCATAGAGTTTATCGTGACCGTAAAATTTGTCACGCCATGAATCAATCAAGAAATAATATGAAGGAAGAGGTTGATAGCCACAAAAAACTTGGAGTTGCACTTTCAAGGCCTAGAAAACAATTATTTTAGGGAAGGGGCCCCAAAATCTCCGATAACCGATGACAATGATACCAGGGAATCTATTACGGTAGTAAAGTGAAGAGGATAATGTACTATGTGCTTAATTAAACTTGCGGTTAAAGACCGATGCTTTTTGCATAATAGCCTAATAGATTTCCTGGTTTCCTGTTCTCATTGTATTGTCCCTGATGTCTTCTTCCTACATTTTAAACTTTTCATTGTTTCTTACGGCGTTGTAGTTCATTATTTTTTTAGATCAGTAGCCTATAAGGTGATGAAATAGACATCTACGGAGCATTTTGTGAACGTATCAAAGAGGGCAACATAGGCATTTAAAGGGCACTTTTCATTACCTACTTGGGCCTAAGTCTATAATTGTGTTTATGTGTATCACTTTTCTAAATAAAACATTTAAGATCAAGATAAATATAACGCCAAAAAGTTACGTTGATTAATTCTTTTAAATGAATAATAAGACGAAGTTGTCACAACCACATTTATTAAAAATATAGAGATACTAGTTTCGGATGTTACTCCATTATCAATCTCAAACCCAGGTTGGAGTAGCATCCGAAACTAGTATCTCTATATTTTTTTAATAAATATGATTGTGTCAACTTTGTCTTATTATTCATTATGAATATCTTCCACAATATCACCTTCACCACTACAAAGAAAATTCTTTCAAAATTATCCTAGGTATCTGCCTTGTTCAATCTAGTTTGTCGAGTTTTATTCGAATTTCATCTATCGACTACCACCTGCCAATTTCATCATGTAATTTTGTTGAAGTTTTTAAAAAATATGATAGATAGATTAGGCTACAATGATTTGAAAATTAATCACATAAGATTTCATTTCCTTGATTGCAATAAACGTTTTCAAAAAATATCGGAAACAAACAATGATTAGTATTCCTCCTTCCAAATTTAAGTTCCAAGAAAATGTAAAAAGCTTGTAAAGGAGATAAAAGCACTACTTGCTTCAAAGCTCGGCTTATATTGCCCGCTTCAGAATCTAGTCAGTTTCCTGTTTGAGTTTCTCCAATAGCTTTCATCACAAGGTGCGGCCAACATCCGTAAAAATGGATTGTGTTTTAATAGATATGTAAGTTTTCAACACTTTTCAGTATAACTATAACAATTACTCAGACACTTAACATACTTTATTATTTCGAATTTCTAAATTTTCTTGTTTCTCAAAATAACTATTATAATTCCCACTTTTCAATAGATTCTCAATCATTATGAAGCTCAATTTTTTCGGAGGATGAATCCCACATTGGTTTGAGACCGGAGCGTGGGTAATGAATTGGATGATAGTGATTGATGTTGAGCTGGACCTACAGTTTTAGGTGCGTTCCAAACTACCGGGAAGTGATTTTACAGCAGAGAGCAGAGTCTTTCTTGTTGGTAAATAAATCCAATCTGTCACCCTTACAAGGAGCTCGTAGCTAGATATCTGCGTCGGCTCATGGCTAACACTTTCCTCCAATCACTTCCTCCATCGCCTGTTAAGTACGTATCTATAAAATAATATTATTTAAAAAAAAATCATAAAACATTTTCTTCCTAAGAATTAATTGGAAACTCCTACATTAAATGAAGAGTAATGGCCAATGCTAAATTTTGATTGTTTGGTTTAAGATGTGAATATTCATCCCACTTGAAAGCCTTGAGGGTTTGCCTAAAGGTTCTTGCACAGCGCAGCATTCAATTCTCGAAGATAATCACCATCGCGAAATTAAACAAATGCTGTAAAATGATGGTATTCACACTGCTCAAATGTGTCACACAGACGAGCATAACTACGCAAGCACTTCATGATAGGTTAATGTTGATGGAGCTATAATAATTACACAATAATTACAATAACTTCTTATGTCAAAACTTAATAAAAATCTAACAACCTATATTTATGATCTTGTTTCATTTTATTCAACTACTATTATTAGAAAACTACAAGTTCTTACGTAAAATCTCTTATACACCTTCTATTTCGACTTATAGGAAAGTTGCATTGCAACACATTGCATCTAAGAAAACTTCGAAAAATTACAGAATGTAAGTAGAATACGAGAGATTGTGTTACAAAATAGTTGAATTCTTTAACCCGGAAATCCCTCTTCATTGAAGAGTAAACGATGGAGAATGACTTCATAGGATGTGCTTGGACCGATAGATGGTACACGGGAAATTATAATAAGGCGCAAAGGATGAAAGAGTGTGATGGGGGGAGGCATAGATAATAAATATTCATGAGTTTGTTCAGCTAATGACGCAAACTGATCTAAGTGGAGATATTTTTCAACTCCAGCGACGACTTTTGGTTGGTTTGTTGGTTGTTCGGCTGGGATTTGGTGGAAGGGAGTGATGATGAATTTCCAGTTTTTTTGTTTTACATTTTTATAGCTATCTTTTCCGATGTTTGTAGCCTATGCGCTTGTGGAGAGAAAGAGAGATTGAGAAATGACGTGCTGGAATGTACAATGTGAGAGTAGTAAAGCTATACTTTTGACAGTAAATAATGTGCTCTAGCGTGAATAAAGTGATCTCACTTTAATTTGAAAACAAATATAACATTTTGAAAAATAATTGAAAGAATCAAATTTTACAACAAATATGCCAAAGCATTGAAAAATTTTTGAATGAGGCCAGTGCTCTTTTGTTGGAGCACAATCAAACTCTTTGAGACTGTGTAATAGGGTCTTGGTCAATTTTTTCCAAAATGTCTCTGGCTAGCATCCAGAAGGCTACTTATTTTCTCAAGAAGAAATTTCTCCATCAATTATTTTCTGATGCGGGCGCATAAAAATGAGTTTTTTGAGGTAATTTATCCAATAAACTGTTGCAAATAGAATAATGAAATTCTCTGAATCAATGTAGCAAAGTGGATTATAAAACATTAAATTTTAAAAAATATTCATTTTGGGTAACTGGGCTGCAATGAAAGCTTTCTTTCTAAATAGTAATAGTCCATTAATATCGAATCAATGAAAGCTACTCCTCAATAATTAGTAAATCAATTACTAATTGCTGCTAAATTATCAGCTACCATCGTGTGACAAGGCCTTGAATATATTTTGGTCAATTCGTATGCTCTCCTTTCGATCAGCTTCAACAATGATGCTTGAGAGTGGGAGTAATGGTGAGAGGGAGGATACAGGATGTCTTGGAAAAGATTCTTTGTCGGCTTCTAATGGACCGGTGTGTGCTCTTTTGCCGGGCCCTGGTACAAATATTGACCCTACAGGATGGACGTTCAATATTTGCTGGAAGGAAGGAACGACCATGCATGGTATCCTCGAAGAGATTAGAAACGGAAAAAGAAGAAGAAGAAGAATGAGGTGGAGGAAGCGGAACAGACCAAGAGAACAACCAGCGGAAACGCAACTAGATGGAGTACTGGAGCCTGCGGGCCACTTAATCTTCGACTTACAACCTCTTCTCTATTTTCCCTTCGAATTCTTCACAAATCGAATGAATGTGGAATGAGGGAACACGTCTTCTTCTTACTCGATCCAAATACAAACATGGCCTTTCCCCTCTTTCCGGACGCTGGCCCCTGGCCGCTACTATTGGACTTCCTTACAGAACACGAGATCAGGTTACAAATAAAGCTTTGACATCAAATTTAAGCAATTTCATTCTGTCAATCCTTAGTTTATTTTCTGCTCAATAGCTGAATACATTCATTAACCCAAATATTAAGTTCTAATTATTAGAAGAAATTAACTACTCTAATGTGCAAAATGTCCCGTTAAAAGCGTGATTCCAGTACCATCATCGTATAAACCATGCTAAAACAAACAAAATATTTCTTAGAAAAAATGAAGCTTTCCACATAGTTTTCCCAAAACCACCGTTTTTCTTTTTAGAGTGAAATCATAGGCCTACCTAGTGAACAGATTGAAATTTCCTCTTGAAATTCAGCATGCCAAATTATGTGTTCTTCTGACTTTTGACAAAATGGTGGCCAAATGCAATATTTAAACATGTCTGACTCGAAGCCCGTTGATTCTCTGAAGGTTCTTTCCTTATTTGAAATGGTTAGGTTATTATTTTGAACAAAATGATATCATACTCATGAAAATCGAATCATAAACAACTCAGATAGTATATGGAGAAAAAATGTGATTTTCTGTCCATTCACCTGTTACGTAGGCTATATATAGGCCTATGTAGGATGTACATCATGTAGAATGTTATTACATAGGCTATGAAGAGAATGGCAAAAAATACAGATTTCTCGCAATATCTCAGTCGTTTATAATCGAACTCCATGAACAAGACGTTTTATAAGTCCAAATTCAGTCATGGTTTAAAATCGTCTCCAAAATTCAAAAAAGTACATGAACTGATAAAAAATATATATACTGTGCGCTATCGTTTCAATACAAATAAACAGCAATATAATGTAGTTAATTTCTGTCCGAAATTATATTAATTTTTAAAAAGGTTTTACAATTTCTATTAAATTGCTAAATTATATTCGTTAGTGTTTCTGGCGATGCATAAATTTATCCACTCATCTAGGTATAATACAATGTAATGTAAAGAAGCAACATGCTTGAAGCCCAAAACTGCTTCTAAGCTTCTAACACAAAATTTCAATTTGAGTCCAAATTGAATCATTATTGAGGATATAGACCCGTTCCATAATTGAAAATTAAAACAATTTAACTGCAACAAAATGAAACTTTTGACCAAACTTTCAATCTTTATCGATTTGAGGGACACATCGCTTTGTGTTTCGTAAATACAAACATATCGGCCAGCCCAGTTTCACATGAGCGTCGCGTCCTAAGCATACAAGCAAATTGAAGTTTTTACGGCATGGACGACCGTCCGAAATCCGATGGCCTCCCAAGTCACAAGTGATGATGCATGGGTGTGAAGTCGTGGGTGGTCCCCACTGGAAGTGGAGCCGCTTTCATATAGGCGATCAACTTGAGTGCATGCCTACCTACCTTCTGAGCTCACCACTTAACACACTACTTACCCAAAGCACCCCCTCCACCACCACCTTACAAACAACCTGGTTCACTTGGTTGCCACAACACTTCAGTTCGGGAGTCTCTGTATTCAAAAACACCACAAAAGTTTTAGAATATTTCTTTGATCCTGAATAGCCCATGATGAGAAAAATCACTGAGACAGTTCAACTCTGAAAACATTTATCGATAGCTACCAAAAAAATTCAAAATTCACTAGTGTAGCTCTACAATACAAGGGTTTACATTCTGCCAAATATTTTGTTTCAACGTTAGCCACTGAATATCCTATATGTATCTCAGATTATCAGTATTTTCAACAGGTTATCAGTATTTCACTTTTTGTAGTATAGCCACTCAAAATCATATGGTAGAGTTGATTAGCCAAGCAATGCCTTATTCCCAATTTTCATAAATTATTGAACAGGAGTTCAAAAAAAATCTATTAATCTAAATAAAACTAAGGTTTATTTTTGTATAAACTGTTAATTTAATCTGTAAGTTATTAGTTTTGTGAAAGATGACTACAACATTTTGGGGGGGGGGGGGCTACGCCCCTGTTTTCAGACAATTGATTCTGTAATATTAGAAGATAATAAGGCACTGACAGTAAAGTTACTGACAACAAACATTGGGTAACGTTGGGGCCAAGACAGGAAAACCCAATTACTTACCAGATAAACGGTTTCATTTATTCATCAATTCCAAGCTAAATCATTAATAACACTGATGATTCCACACTAATATTTATGTTTTTAGTCATATGAAGATTATTATAGATGAATTTATCCAATTGAACTCACTTCACATAATAATAAATTAGAATAGTTATTCCATCCCATCTTACTTTCGTCCATTCAAATCTTCTCAATATAACGAACCCCTGCATTACCAGCAATTGCATCACTAAGAATTTCGAGCAACTACCATAAAAACGTCAATAAAAATCTGATATATGAGCTAAGAAAATAAAGAACTTGATTATCATTGAATGAATTTGAATGTTATAACATAAGTCTAATAACATAAGATAAGTTACTAACATAAGTCCATAATCTTCAATGAATGATTCCGATAGCCTTCTATTCAACTGCCTAGAGTTCAATAGCCCTAGAATAGTCAGGTAGTTGAAATCACAGTAATTTGTTGAGATAACACTCAGTTTTTCCAGTAAGCCAAGTCTATCACCATAATTACTTGAATTGTGTCACGATACACATTTATGAAGTTGTTTGTATTTCTGGATCTTCTCACTCCTGTTTCAAAAACAGTTTTCAACATAATTTATTGCTTATTAATTCTTCTTGCGAGTTTCTTGTTTTGAACAAAATAATGAGAACTTTTTAATCAATTTCTATTTATTTGTCTCATGCCAAACAATCATACCTTTTTGTATTTGAATTGGAATAACACTTGTTCTCATTCCAGTCTAGGGTCCATTGAAGATTACTTGTTTGGTTTGCAACTCTCCAACTCGATTTGTCCAGTTTGAATTCTATTATCTTCAAAAAATGAAAAAAACCGGCAGGCTCGCTTCTTGCTAGTTTCTTGTTGTGCAACATTGCGCATAAGGCTAAACATGCTTTGAGATGGTCTGGCAATGGAGCTGGTCAGACGCACTTGCTTTATGAAACCTTGAAGAAGCTGGTGCTTGAGACGGTTGGCATATGACTACTGCTTCGGGATTCGTTCAATCAAGATATTTGTTTATTGCTACGAGAAGGTCCACCTGCTGAATAGGCTGATGGAACCGGAGGACAATCAGGATGAGGAGGATGACAATTGATGTCACCATACCTCTACCGAGAGATGTCTAACCTGAAAATGCTGATTAATACCAACGCTGCAGGAGTCTACTGCCCAGAACACAGTGGTGGTCAAAGGTCAAGGTTGCACCAGAATGAAAAAATTTAAACTACAAAAAATATTTAGTTTTGTTTGGTGTGTGATATACATATATCGTTTTCGCAAAAAACCTGAACTATATTAAATTAGCCTAAACGAATTTCCGAATTGACCTGATCCCCAATTAATTCAAAGCTCTTCTGTTGTGTTCTGTATTCGAATAGAGGGACAGAGATTAATGAAAAATAAGGAAGTGAGAGAGAGGTATCATTTAGGTGGCTAATATATTTTATTCATGTGGAATTAGTATATTACGTTACTAGGCTGGAAAGAGACGTTTTGCCGGTCGAGCATATGATAGTTTATGCACGAGGCGCAGCCGAGTGCAGAAACGTGAATATGCGAGAACCGGCAAAAGTTCACAGCCGTGTAATGTACGATATTTTTTGTTACACTTGATAGAAAAGCAAGCTCCAATCAGCTGGATAATAATTATGCGAGACATTCAAAAGTATTCAAGATAATTATTTAATAAGCTGCTTTATTTAAATTCAGAATTTGATAGGCGAATTCCCATATTTATATAAACCATAATAATGATAGCCTAGTCCCTAGTGCAATCAGCTGGATAATATTCGAGACTGGTATTGTAATGTAATGTAATGAGTTGACTATATCTATACATTAATCAATAACTGTATCTATACATATAATATAAAATATATGTGAGTCAACGGAAAAATTTTAGCCGCACGCCATCTGTTTTTTCCTATCTTGTACGGCTATAAGGCCCTATTTGTCAGCTTTTGCACTTTCCATACGTGACAAATCTGTGGAAAGTAGCTACTTTCTATCAAGTGTAACAAAAAAATATTTTCTATATGATAACATATGTTAAAGAAAATATTTGCGACACTGAATGAGAGAGAAAATGAACATTAGAAGAGAGCCGTCTCCTGATGCCCCATACCGGCTGCATAGTTGAAAATGTAACTGGGACGTAGACTCATGAAAGGAAATGCTTAGACCAAATAATGCTAGGATGGATCCAGATATTAGAGCTAAGAGCAAGAAGAGAGAAACATCATGTAAATGAGACGACGATGACGAGTTGATGATGATGATGGCAAAAATGATTACGATTATGACGATGATGATGAAAGCGGCATCGTTCAGTAATAAGGGTAAAATGTGTAGAGCAAACAAGTAGAGCGTCTTGTTGGATGGGGTGTAGGTGCTTGAAGGGTTGACGAGGTGAGGTTGGAAGGGATGTTGAGTAAGAGGGTGGTATTTCTCATCAGACATTGGGAATGAGAAGGATGTCAAAGGAGAAAAGGAGAGAACAGTAGGAAGAAAGGAAGAAACAGTGGGTAGAAGCCTGGGGAGACTTTCTAGCGAACAAGAAAATGCCAAGGAAAGGAAGAGTCGTCTTAGATGAAGGGTGAAGCTGAAAGGGAACGGGACACTGCAGTCTCAGTGAGGTGGGGGTATTTAGGGCACGGACGCACGAAGAGGAAAGTGGTGGAGTCTTCGGTTGAGTCCAATGCAATCGATGGGAGCTAATGACTCCAGTCATCAGCCGAGTCTGCCCTCAGAAGGAATCCGACGGACGAACCCGAAGAAAGTCGGACGGACTCGACTTGAAGCGACGTTTGGTTCGCGTCGTCGATCGAAGGGCGAGGATGGCTTAGTTACACAATTGACAACGGTTGACAAATATTTGGCTGTTCCATAGCACCGCTGCTCAATCATCTATTATTACTGCCTCCTCTTCTGTTTATTCCTACTTAAAGTACATACTGACTTACTTACTTACTTACCCCACCCCTTCCTTAGCCCAGCCATGGCCGGAGGAAATATTGACTCTTATTGGCCAGATTTGTTTATTTGTGCTCTCTACTTGCGGTACTCTAGCGAACAGTGAGCAAAGTCTGCTCCATCCACAATGATCCTTGTCAGTTTGCTTTTTGCCTACCACCTGAGCTACATCGCTAATTCACACGCCTCGTCAAACAATATCAAAAACAATTAAAATAATGATAATAATAGTAATAAATACGACCCAAATTCAGAATGTTCCTAGATTAAATTTATTCAACTTTATCCATGTAAAATAACAATTTTTCCAGAATAAGTGAAGAAATCATATACCCAAGATGTTGTAAAAGGTGATTAAGGCGAAGAAAGCGTAAAGGGTCAAAGTCTTACAGATTGAAAGTGTTGGCCACCCTCCTGAACTTTTTCACATGCGAAGAAAGAGTAACGACTCACCATTTGATTCTGATAGTGATAATAATAAAAATTTCGAAACAAACACCACGAAACAAAATTTGCAAAGCAAAAATGTATAGCCGAGATAATGCACCATGGGTTTCTTTCCACGGTTCTACACGCTAGGACTTATGCTAGGCTTTAACTGTACCGTGAAAACGTATGTGGTTATACCGTAAAAGGTTGTGTGTGGACCGTAAAACTGACGTTTTGCGCGAACTGAATGAAGACGACATTTATCTCGCAAAATTGATGGCAATCAATCTCAAATTTGACTGACGGTTCAGCTGACCTTCGACAAGTCCTGACATATAGACACATATTGCGTTTTAACTGTCAGTTTCTCCGCAGTTTTCAACAATTTCTCGTTGCGTAGGTTCTAGCTTCGCTCTACTCTTTCTTTTTATAATTATTTTATAAGATAAGTACATATATTTTTTTATAATAATTATTATTGATGATACCTTAGATAAAAAAGGAATATGTTTCGCAGTCCAAACGTAGATAATTACGCCAATCTTCGTTTTCATCACACAATTCTCGTAGCAATACAACGTGAGAAAATAGTTTTCTTCTCAACAACCATTCCCTACACCAACATGTACGATAAACCCTCCCTTTTTTCTTATTTTTCTTCAGGCAAAAGAAACGTTGTGAGAAGTAGTAGTTCTTCAATGGTTGATGACAAACTTAACACATACGACAAGAAAATTCTATTAGAAAACGTACTCTACGTTTTATAACGTAATGGTGTGGACGCAAGTTTTCATAAATTCTTAACAGAAGTTTTGACTGATAGTTAAGTCATAGCGCAAATCCTTGCGTGTAGGCCCTGTAACTAGTAAATTCCATGGTAACACTTTTGTCCTTTACGCAAGTAACGAACAAAATACGGAGTTCATGAATACATCTGGTCTACATGGGCATTCCTAAAGTTGGGCTTTCCTACTCTATTTTAAGTTCACCTGCTTCCTTGGGATTTCCGACTGAAACCTGCCTCACTATTAGGCTACTACTCAACTACACCCCTCACCCATCTATCACACCAGGACATGCTCATCCATGGATTCAAGACATTGATACCATCCAAGGATCAATGGAGAATTTTGAGTTTGGGTTTTATTCATGAGTTTTAATAATCATGAAATGCAAACATTAAAGAATTATAAACATTTCCTTGTGAACTTTTCACAAAGCATATAAATGAGCTTCAACCCGTTATTATTGGATATACAGGCTCTAGCAACTTATGAAAAACGAATAAAAGTTATCACTACAAAAACTAAGTTTTTATTAATTTAGGTTAGAAAAAAATTGATTGTTAGTCGAAAATAAGTTACTAGTAGCAGTTGTATTCAATAACTCAATTGAAAAGTACTCACAAATCGACTTTGAGCACCAAGTTTCAGTGATTTAATTATTACTTGAAAATATTTTTTTTTTCATATGATTAGTAAAAAGAAAGTTTTTGGTGTAGTTTTTCTTATCAGTTTCAATTTCTTCGACCATTTCTCTATCGACACTATGTCGCAGTGTGAATCAAATAATGACCAAGCATAGAGTTTTACCAATGAATACAGATACTATCTGTATTCATTGGTTTTACGCTTACTTCATCTGTGCTATAAAATGTCTATTTACATTCACTCTCAACAACTCTTCCTTCTTCCTTTTGAACAATTTATTAAGGCTACCATTTTTCCAGAACAAAACACATGTTGTACAAAGTCACAGAATATTTTCATCGCTACATCACTAGACACTAGATGTTACACAGTTACACGATGCTACTTGCGTAAGTAACATTCTTACTGAATTAACATTCAAATCTGCAAGAAAGTAGAAACCAATCTGTCAAAACAAAACAATTCAAAACACTACGTGTGATGTTCCACAAGTAATATCGTGTAACATCACAATTCACAAGTAAGAATGTTCAAAATTACATCGTGAAAATTTTTTCAAATTTCCACGAGTTGAAAAGGATAATCTAGAGGCCAGTGATGCTTCACAATCTACATGAAGGGCAAAGTTGTGAAGGAATATCCTGTCTAAAACTTAACCTATCAAATATATCAATAGGTCTATAGCCAGTATATCAAATAATATATCAATCTACTCAAAATTTTACAAAATGAAGAAGATAATCCAGATCCCAGAAAGGCTTTCAATTTACTTGAAAAAGTTAAGTCGGAAGGCCCTTCCGACGAAAATATACATTTAGGAATGTATTTACCTACATAATATAAGAATAAGGTAAACTATATTAGTCGGCCCTTCCGAGTAAAATATATATTTAGGTATGTATTTACCCATATATTACCAATATATGGTATTTATATTACCAATTGGTGAAACATCACCTGATACACAAACTGAACAAAGTTTTTGCTACTTCCATGAAGAAATACAAAATTCAAATTCGATGTGAGATGATGATAAAGACTTGGAAGAGGTCATTATAATTTATAAAATCAAAATCCACAACAGTAGTACAAATGAGATCTCTGTTGAAAATTTAAGAAAAATCCGAAGAATGATGCAATTGCTTGCTGAGCACAAAAACGATAAAGGTAAGAAAAAACAGAAATGAATAAAACTTATTTTTTCGGATTACAGCAACATTTAAATTGAATGATATTGATATTATACAAACTCATTCGAATCAAAATTTACTTATATTTACATATGGAATTCAGTCTGTGTATAAATAAATCTGTATTTTAAACTGATAATTGAATCTTTTGAAGAAGTGAACTGAGGATTTATACAAAGTCACCAAATTTGAGAGAAAAACAAGAAAAAATTAATATATTGAAAGATTTTACCAATTTTTAGGATTTCTTATTAATCGATTTCACATCGTGTTGCAATTTTCTACCAATGAATACAGATTCATTGGTTATACATCGTCTATATGCCTATTACGTTTTATGATAAGTGAAATGAGGATACCGCGAAATGTAAAACATACTAAAAACACAATTTTAATGGCAATAAAACTTATTTAATAATCCGATTGTTCATTGAACTAAAACTTTGTCTCTAAAAGGTCTATAGCCTCAGACACTATGAAAACTAACCACTCTACAACATAATTGATTTTACAGCAAGATGTTAAGTTGTATAGATATTATAGCTTCTAAAATCAAAAATAAACATTCTTGAAGTTTTTTTGAGCATCAAGTGCACGGAAAAACCGATTGAATAAGTTGAAATCGTACAATCACTTCAATCGAGTGAATTATGAGAGCTTCATGAGTCATACAGTCACATAGCACTTCAGAAGCTACAAAAAAGAGCATCCAATAATTTTGTGCGCGTATGGAAATATGGCAACACTGTACTGAGCCACGCCATACACCATTCATTATCTACCTCTGTTTTGTCGTCGGGTTTTGTTATCAGTGTTCTTGGGTGAATCGAAAGCTTTATCATGCTCCAAATAAGTCTATAGAATAATGCTAGCGCTCCTCCGCTTCTACAAGTTTTTATCGAGATCTCACCAGAGAGAATAGAAGTAAAAGTTCTTCTATACTCTCTGGATCTCACCAATCAGCAGAGCGTTCTAAATTACTGTACTATATTTTCTGTTCGTTATTCTGAATCAAAATTGACCACTCTTTAATTCCGCTCGCTTTACAGATTTGTTCTGCGCATGTGTGTTAGGTGGAACTGATCTAGCCAGAGAAATAATAACGAACGGGAAAATGCGTAAGATTTTGGTTTTTCCCTATTTACCATCAATGTTTCGTTATGCATCTATTTTATGTTCAATTAACGTCAATGACAAGTCCATACACCCCTTTTACGGGAGGTCAATGGATGCAATGAAATAATAATAAAAGTACCGATTTACCGATAGGATAAAATAACGATGTAGAACAGCTTCAACAAAATTACTATTCTGTCATTCATAATAATTGTTTTCTCATTTCGCTGGTCGTAAACAGTAGGGTAGGCCTACTGAACATAGATTAATAATAATAATAATAATAATAATTAATTATCTTTTGTAATACTAATGATGTATCAAGTTTATTTCATGAGTGCGTTTGGGCTATGCCTGTACCACTCTCAAATTTTTGTATGCAAAACAGTAAATAATAATAATAATAATTTTCATCTCTCAACCTTGTAGACAATGTAAATAAATTATCATGAAATGGGAATTTCCCTTTCACGAGCTCTCATCATGAAAATTTAATTCTTTCAGTTTTAATTTAAATCGTTTTATTTCAATTATTGAACCGCTGTATTTACTGTTAATGTTATTATTTATCAATTCAGAAACTGTCGGTGCTGAACGAGCCGCGTTTCTAAACATAGAAAATATTTTTTATTTTGATTCTAATTTGAACTGCTTGGAATATTATAAGGTGGTTGAAGAGGCAGTTTGGGCTGGGCTGATGAGGCTCACGAAGCTCACGAGGTTCACGATGTGTCGAGTGGTAGCCCCAGCCACAAATCCTTTGGAAATAATCCGCCAGTGGACAGCAAGCCCAACTGCATCAGGCAAAGCACGTTCCAGCTCCAGCCTAGCGCCTCTATCGATCCTTGTCCATACAGCCATCTTCATACTCACTCTCACCCATAGTCTTGCTCTCGCTTATCAATTACTCTCACTCTCTCTCTCTCTCACGATTTCCTTTCTCTTTTTACTTCTTTCAACCTTTCTTCCCCTATTATTCTCTTCTTTTTTAATGAATAATAAGACTTGAAGTTGTCATAACCACATTTATTGATAAATGTGGCTGTGAGAACTTCAAGTCTTATTATTTATTATGGATAACTTCCACAATATCACCTTCGCCACTACAAAGAAAGATTCTTTTTTATTGTTCTCTTTCTGTCTCGCTCTTCACGATTCTTTTACTCTTAAAACGATTAAGCAGTTGAGACTGGAAATAACAACTTTGACTAGAATAGCGCAGAACTGCAAAAATCCGAAATATTTGGGACTACTATAGGTAGGCTTAACATTTCTCCGGGATTAGCCCGGTAATTCCGGGATTCATGTGTGTCTCCGGGATTTTTAATAGAGATGGTAAAACAGGGAAAATTGTTCTCTATTTTCAAAAATGTGTATATTATAATGTTTTTTCATAAAGTGAAAATGTAAGTTCGCTAGCATTGTTAATATACATACTGATGGAGCCTACTCAAGACATCAAACAAGCACTTAATATTGGTAAATATTCTTGTAGAGAAGAAATACATCCAAAACAAATTTAAAACAATCTTGTTTAACATATTTCATATTCCTTTTTTACTCTCTGGAAAAATACTGGGTTTGGGGTTGGAAAAATATGGTAGCCCTAACTATAGGTAGTTTGAAGTTTTGAAAATTTTAAATACATATTAAGAGAATAGGCTACTCTCATTGATAAAATAAAATGGTAAAATCAAAATATAAGTATACTTTAAAATATCAATTATCCGAATAGACTGGAACTGGACCTCATTCGCATAAAAAAATTCGGATAATTCGATTTTTATTGAAAAAAAAAACGGGTGTATTTTAGAGAAAAGGAGCTTATTTTCAGTACTGCAATGCATTATCTATTATTAAATCATAAGGAAATAGTTTTACAAGCTATTTTCCATATATGTATCATTTGTTGTACTGTATTTGATTATTAATAAATGTCATTATTTGCTGAAAATCTGTCAAACTATGCTGTTATTTCATAATTTTTTCTTAAAGCGATCCAAATAATTGGAGTTCTATCGCATGTATATGGGTTGTGCCTTTATAACATACACAGCAATAAAATAAGGCTAAAATTTACAATATGACATTACATTAAAAAATATCAATTCTGATTATGTTATACCAAACATATAAAAAAGAAAGTTTAGAATGGGACTATATGGATCACCCGTTCCACGGATCGCTCCGACGGGATTGAGAGTTTATGTAGCTAACAGACTTTTCTAGCAGTGTCTCATCACACAACTCTGTGACTGGGTATTTGTTTACGTTTTTATGTTCAGGCTGATGAATAAATGAATTAATTATTCAATGGCTTGGGTAATGACAGCAACAAATATTATTTACATCCGGTTCCTTGCTCCTCGGCCATTTTTATTTATTTATTCTGCCTCTTTATAGATTAATAAAATACTCAAAGTAATCAAATAAAATTGCTAATCTAAAATAAGTAGATTCGATTTTTTTTTAACAAACCCTAGACAACAAGACCTAGCTATAGGTCTTTCACATCAAATCAAAACACTTTTTCGGACACCATCTCAGTTTTTTATGGAATTTGGTAAACTCATACTGATTGATGAGACTAACAAAAATACTCAATATTAGATTTTTATTCCTATCTGTTTACGAGTTACAGCTATTCGAAATTTTTAAAAATCCCCAGAGATTGGAAATCAGACATTTTTTAAATTGCTCTAGCAGCTGGTGCAATCAAGCTAGAGGGCTGTAAGTGGTATCATATTGCAGCATTTATCTTCCTCTTTACAGTGTTATGTAACACGATATGTGACTTAATTAAAAATTTTTAAGCCAACCTTAAAAACTTATTTTTTGATTTTCTCAAAAAATTCATCTATGAACATTTTCAAATTTTTTTTTAATAGATACTTTGTAGTTTTGTCAAACATATGCCGAAGTATAGCGTAGTTGAAAAAAAATAGAAGTGTTTAATAATAGAAGTCTGTATTTCTCCAGTTAATAAAAAAGGTAGCGTTTCCAAAACAAAATTATAAAACTTGTTTTCTCAACGGATCTATGTGTTGGTAATTCTGATCAGTATGTATTGAATTTCATCAAAATCTGAGATGGTGACCGAAAAACGTGTGTTGCTTTGATGTAGAATGACCCTAAGAAACAAGTAATAATGATATAATGTAATAATGAAATCAGTAATATAATGAATATTTACGTCAAATTAACAGAAAGCTTTTGTCAAATAAAGTATTACATTCTAATTTCCAATGATACTCGTAATTATTATGAATGGGCTACTAATGATTATTTCAATTTTTCAACTCTAAAGTCTAAGCCAAAGGTTTTGGTGCTGCCTGTGGTCGCATGCTTCGCTTCTTCAAGTCAAACTCAAGTCATGTTCCTTCGACACTATTAATCATTACGCTAAAAATCACTTTTAGATGAAGACTTAATGAGAAAGAGGAAGGTTTTTTCTAATTTTGCAACTGTTCGGAATTTCATTCAACGAGAGTCTTTTGAGAATGAACAAGCCTTTTGCTCCATTCCTTTCGAGGCCCTGCTATTTGTTCTACCCTCTTCATTTTTTTAATATGCCCTTTCAATATTCACCTCTTTCGTTTTTTTCTCTCTTCCTCCTACTTCCACCAAGATTTTCCATCTTTTTTTTTGAACATTGGCCCTCATACTTTTTATCGGCTTCCTTTCTCCACCTTCTTGCTTTACAAAATGAGTTCGATGGAAAATGGCAAACGGATTAAATGTAGCAGCCGAGTTTTCTTTTTTTCCTTGTTAGCGGAGTAATTTGTATTCATTTGCTAGGGAAGTGCCCGAACAGTCATTAGGGAATAAGTAAATCGAACGACCGCCGAATTTATTAGTGAGTCAATCCACCACCACCACAATGGATTGATAATGAAAAGGAAGGGGAAAATCACTTCCCTTGTTCGAGTTTTTCGAATTTTTCTTTGGTTATTCGATTAAAAAGTAAGAGAGGATGACTCGCTGGTTTCTTGTTAATCTATCATTCTTGCAAGACAGCTCTAAAAAGCTAATTTCATTTCTGAATGACGAAAGTAATCACCTAGCTGATTGCTGGCATGGATTATGGACTAAAGAATCGAGTTGTTCTTAAACATTTTCTAGCCTTCAAAAGTCGCCAAACCCGATATAAAAGATAATGAATTTTAAGTTTAAAAGCCCCATTTTCCCAGGCAAATTAAAACAAAAAAGGCCATGGTGGACAAAAATTTATTCAAGCTGGATTTTTTTAAACCTACTCTAGGCATCCCCAAAAAGAGTCCACCAAGTTTGCGAAAAATACTGGCTTGTGTGTAACTTTTGGGGGCGAATACCCCCAAATTTGGCACTTTTTTCAGTTTTTCGCCTACAAATAGAAAACTATCTACCGCGTTGAAAGCATAATTCAATTCGAACAGGTATTTCCCCCCCCCCCTTTATGAAAAATGAGTCACCTTCATGTTTCGATGCATTCATTTTGTAAGTGCTCACTCCAACACATAAAAGTTATGAGAAAGAAGTTTTCGATCCTTGAATTTACTTCCAGAAGAGTCCACAATTTGAAAATTTTGCCAGTTTGTTTTTGAGATATATATTTCGAATTGAACAATGCCTTCAACGCGGTAGATAGTTTTCTAGCTTAGGCAACAAACTGGAAAAAGTTCCAAATGCGTTTATTTGCCTGGGTTACATTAGTATGGAGCTATTCTGTTTATTTGTAGAATTCAAAAGCCAAGAGCGGTCACATTAAAAACGTTTGCGGGGCATGGTAACAGATATTGTAATTTTCTTTCCCCTATTTGCAAGGTTTCCCCACAGGAATACTTACCCCTTCACCAGTATATTTCTAATAATTTTGGTTGGCTCATAACCACCATGATGCCCTCCCTGGCCTAACTTGTCTTGCACTTGATTTTATACATTTGTCTTTTTACCACCGGGAATCTCAAAATTATCAACAATGAAATTATAATAGATAATTATTTTAATATAAAAAGTCCATTCCACTATTTTACAACCTTAAGAAGTGAAGGGACAAATAACAAATTGAAAGAAAGCCTTTTCCGTTTTTGACCGAATTATTTTGTATTTCCAAATAACATCCAGCCCTCTGAACCACTCAAGGTAAGATCTACCGTGCCGTTTGCTGCTATCGCTGGTGATTTTCAATTCGAAATTCGGATTAAGCAAATAAAACGTGAATGTGTTCAAGACTCACAGGTGCATAGGCTACTCTGCCTTTGTGTAAGTACTACCTGGTACTGCACGCTATATGATTCACATTTTTTTGTAAATTACGTCTTGGAGACTCCAGTTAAGGAGTATAAAACAAGTCAGATAACACAAGATAAAATTTCAGTGCTGGAGGGGGGTTATTGGACCGAGGGGTCTGGAGGGGTGGAGGGGTATGAAATTCCTCCCCCGGGAAATTTTCAAAATGTAAGTGTCAAATGATGAATTTCTAGGACGTTTTTAACTCATTAACAAAAACTTAGTTACCAAAAAACTATGCTATTAACAGTAAATTTTTTACATGATTATATAACACAAATATAAATATTTATTCATAAAATACGGGTACTTAGCTTCAAGAAAGGGAAACAAGGAGTCTGGTAGGGGGGGAGAGGGAATCGATCAACGTTCAATTCCTTAATAATAGAAAGTTATGGGGTTCTGTACTGAATTGTGCATGTAAGAGCGACTGATTGACTTTTTTATAACTCTTATCTATGAATTGTAGATTGATATTGTGGTAATACGTGTTAAGAGGGGAAAAACTCCTTTTCAAATTATTTCTAAGTAAGTGTTCAGTAGCCCTTTTCTAAGAATGATGGCTAAAATCAGTTTATTCCTTCGATTGATTTCATTGGCCAGGGGGGGGGGGTAGTTTTGGCGGCTGTAGAGCATAGAATTTGTTTTTCACGCTTATTCCCCCTCCCCTCATAATCAATTAAATCAAAGATTAATTTTGTTCAAACTTAATTTTACTTTCACATGAAAAGAGAGACCTTCACCCTAGCGAAGCCTCGGTATTGTTGCGCAAGCAAAGAGTGGGTCTTCAAGAGATGAAGTCATTGTGTCAGGTGTCAGCGCAACAACGCTGTAGCGACTCTAGGGAAAGGTCTTTCTATCTTTAGATTGTTTAGACTTCAGAAAAATGAGAAACTTAGTCTCTCAACTTCATAGATTACAGTTTCTCCATAGAATAATGACTCAGGCTCGTATTTATGAAACTACCTCGAGGCTCCCTCAACTCAAAGAAGGCTTCAAGATCATTCAATCAAAAGGTTTTTCAAATCTTTCTTGAGCTTTGGAAGCCCCAAGATATACTCTATAAATGTGGGCCTCAGCCTCAACTGATTGATAATTTAACCTACCGTGCTGAGGAATCTTCTTGGTATTGATGGTGATGGTGGTATTGTGGTACTGTAGATATCCGTAATGAATAAGACTGATGTCACTCACAACCACTTAATTGAGATTAATAGTTTGGATTGGGATTTAGAATTAATTTTTAAGGAGACAGTCAAAACTACAGTATCTCATATCCTAGTATGTTAATTATTCAAATTCAAGTGATTGTGACATCAAGATTATCCACTAATGAAAAAAACTCATCCCTACAGTCTCACTTATAATTTACTTGTAGCATAAACTTGATAAATATGTCCGTCTCAAGTAGAGAGCCTTTTTTTGATCCTGGGCCTCTGAAGATAAATTTCTAAAAAAATAATTTTTTATTCAAATAATGGTTGAAAACATTGTTCCACCAGAAGTTTCACCAAATTTAAAGCATTAATCCCTCAGTGAGCGGTAGCATGGAGCAGTGACTAAAACACACATCCAACAAAAGCAATGATATACAACCAGTCTCGATCTAGCTATCAAGGGCAATTGTTCGTAATCAATTGCAACTCATATATTTTACAAAATATTAATAAATAGGTATAAAAATACCTTCAATATAACAATATTTTCAGCATGAACAATAAACAGAGTTTAATTAACAATAAACCATTTTTTCGCTATTGTACAATATTTTCCAAAGAAACTTGTATAGCTTAAAATGAGCCCAAAATTAATAAATCAGGTTTGTCGAATTTTGACTGCTTTTTCATTTTTAGTGTGTTCATTTTTAATTTTTTCAAGTGTGAAACTGTGTGATTTGAAATTACTTACCCGGAACGTTCATTACCTTGCCGATGACTTGCCAATGTTTGGAATTAAATCTAATTGTTACACCATTATCAATCTCAATCAAACTGAAACTCAAGTATAGAGTTGCTTAATATATACTACACACGAAATCTATAGAAAATAGAATGACAAAACCATAACATAAAACTTGAAATTGCGGAGGCTCATCACAGAACAGCGTCTGCGGAAACCGAATAATACAAGTCATCAAGAGAAAATTTAAAACGATAAGCTATCCCTTCTCTTGTACCACCAGCTAATTTCCTTTTTTTATCCAAAACTTTTGAGCTTGTTCAGTATTTTTCCGCGCTATTATAGACTTGTTATTAGATTTTATTGAAACTAACTTCGGTACTAATCCCAGTTTCAGGCACTGTCTATTGAAAAATATGTTTCTCTCTGCTAATCAAAACTTCAGTTTTAATTTGAAATAATAATATTACGATAAGACCAGCAGTGTCATTTTTATTAATTCTCCATGTTCTAAATTGGCCCACAAACTTAATAGTAGCTTCAGATCGTTAACGGGTTTCCAACCCTAATTTGGTATAAAATTCATTGGAGTTTCACAAATATAACGGTTGAAGAAGCCTTGACAGAGCGAATTCGGGAAAAAAGCGACCAGCGAAAAAAGGGACCATTATGGAATGAGTGAAATAAGCGGCTAAACTACCTGAGTCTCGCCCATCCCCCGTTCGAGGTCATTCAACCGATCTTATGCGCGAAATAAGCGGCCAAAATGATTGAGGGTAAATCCGTCGGAGGGTATATCCAAGGAATTTGTGAAAATCCGTCCCACTCTATAGTGGGGTTAACCTAACCGAACATAACCTAACCTATATTACATTCTGTAAATATATGTTAATATATCTGTAAATATTATTCATAAAATGTGAAAAAGCATGAAAATTTCAAAAAGAATAAAAAAATTTCTGACGACGCTATCTTCTAGCTGATTTTAAACACGCCTAAATGATAGAAATATCCATCTATCATTTAGCCAGTCCAAAGCCTGGATAAAGTGTGATGGAAATCAGTAGGCCAGAGTAAGTGTCAACCTCTTAGGACACAGGTAAAAATCAATGATGGTCGCTTTTTTCGCAGGTCACCAACTTCACTCAAGTAGTTACCTCACAGGTGCACATACTATTTCGTGATAGCCGCTTATTTCGCTGGTCCCTTTTTTCGCGACACCGACAGAGCTGAACAGATCATGGAAACTACTATTATCAGAACTGAGCTGTTAGGGTTGATGAAGTTATGTACTGAATATAATTATTTAAAGTTTGACAATAAATGTTATGAACAGAAAGATGGACTAGCGATGGGTTCACCACTTTCACCACTACTAGATGAATTATTTATGAATAACCTTGAATGTAAAATTTTTGAAAATAATAATCAGTTCAAGGATAGGATTGTTTATTGGTTTAGATTTGTAGTTGACATTATTTGTTTGTGAAAGGGTAGTAATAGGCAATTAGATAATTTTCTTAGCTATTTGAATAGTTTACCTTTACACCATAAGATTAAATTTACCATAGAGTTAGAAGAGAACAGTGTTCAAACTTCCTAGATTTAAGAATTGATCATAGCACAGGAGCACACAATTTCTCTATTTTTAGAAAAGGAATTCATACCAATGTAATCGTACCTCATCACTCTTGTCACTCTATATCTCACAAACTCGCAGCTTTCAATAGTATGATTTACACAACTTCAACTTGCAAACATCACTTTTAAAAAGAGATGAGTACTAGATAGATAGATTTTGTTGTACAGATTGATAGCTATTACAAATGGATATGAGGAGATCATTGTTGACAAAATTTAAAATAAAATAAGTAGGAGACAAGCAGCTATCATTGCTGTAACTGATACTGGAGAAAAATCATGGATAACGGTACTTTACATTGGCTCAGTATCTTATAAATTAGGAAAAGAATGCCTTTGTTGTGCCTTTTCAAACAAAACTTATTTCAAAGAATTTGTTCGGGTGTAGTAAAGATAAAATTGATATCTAGAGTGGAGAAAAGTGGACTACAAATTAAATTGCAGTGATTGTAATGCCTGTTATGTGGGTCAGACCGGTAGAGGTTTCAAACATAGAATAATTGAACATATTAGAGATTGGAAAACCCAAAAAGGAGACTAAATTTTGCAGATCATCTCTTTACTAATGGACACAATTTCAAGGCTGAAGAAAATTTTGAATTTCTGCATTTGATTGACAAAGGCAGACAATTCAACATTTTAGAAGCAGTTCGTCATGGAACAAGAAATCCAGGAATTTTAGAAGCTTTGGAGATAACGAAGGTTGGTAAAAAACGATTCCAATACTAGTTTGAACGATTAGATTTATTTCAACCAATTCAATACAACTAACTTGGTTTCATTATAATTGTGGCCTGCATTTTAAGAACGGTACTTTCGTGCCTTTCTCGGTTGACCTTGACTGCTTTTCAGTAAGCTTCAATTTTTTCATTTAAAATTTTGTGATTTTAGCCTACTTGTGTTTTGTTTGCTTTCAGATATACGGTACGTAATAAAAAGATGTGATTACGCTGGTCTGGGCCTGCTTTTAAAACCGAACCAATGGTTTTCAATGAACGCCTGGTCACCAAAGTTGTGCTGCGCTGTGCCAATTGCCGGGTGTGCGTTAAAAAACATTGATTCGGTTTTAAAAGCTCAACAACTCAACACAGCTTTCAGTCGTCGGGCACTCTAATAGCGCCCAAATATTCTACAAACTTCTTGAACTCAACTCAAGCAACAACTCAAATAGAGAATCCGGATTAGTAGTATTATCTTGATTTTGAATAATGTCATACAAAATTGATTCAACCATTTCACTTTTTGGAAATATATTTAAAACTGACAGAAGCCCGATCACATTTCTTTACAAAAACATTAATTTCGTTTTTACCTTGGCCGCCTCTACTTTCGTTAAGAAAATTAAAAACGGCAACGCTTTTGCACGAGGGTCTCTGACTGTATGGGTCGTTCAAAAACGCCGAGTAGCTGAATACTCATTCATCAATGAAAACTGCGTCTTCACGGATGAACGAACGACCTATTCAGTCACGCCCTTTCATTAGTAATTTAGTACAGTAGAACTCCAATCACCGAATCTCATTGAAAACAAATTAAATCGATACACGCTTTCTTCAACTGAGATTTTCAGAAAATGATGATTTCCTTTCACACAAAATACAACTAATGTACAGTAACTTAGTACTTGTCGGTACGTATACGCTAAATAAATAGTAAAAGTGTTTTCATTTAATTGATGATAAATATTTTCTTTGAAATATAACCTTTTTTTCTGAAAGATAATTAGTTATCCGAATTTTTGGTCGTCCCAATGGGCTCTGGTCCCAATTCATTCGGGTAATTAGAGTTCTAATGTACAACGTGCTTTCCAAATCAGTGCATAAGTTACTACAAATTACCATCACTAGCCACATTCATTCTACTTGGACATCAACCGCAGCTCAATATTATGAATTTAACAATAAAATGATTTCGATGTTAAACTTTTAGAAATGCGAATTTTTGGTTCTTTTAGAAATGAGATTCAAGGAAAAATGAGTAGGCTAGAGTAAGTACATATTCAATCAATTTATTTTTCGTTATTTATAGGTAACTCTCGTAACAAAAAGAAAATAGTATATGCAGTCAATACAACTATTTACAGATCAATAATATAAAGTCATCATCATTCACATGACCAACCATCATAAGTTCGTATCATTACGAAATGTACACTATGAAACATTATGTTGATAAATTCAAATACAAATTGTTTCCATAATAAACACAAGAATTTAAAAGTTCATTGAGATTATTCAGTTCAGATTTAGAAAAATTATTCAACAGTTTCATGTGCCTGCTGGTTGTTTGTTTACAATTTAATACCTAAATAATAATAAAACCTATGCCCCCAGCTGGATCAAAAATAAAACTTTAAAAAAATTTCTAGTCAACAGTAAATTTTTAGAAAACCTGAGATTCAGAGAAAAAATAGCCATCTTTATTTTTTATAAGAATTCTTCAATTTCTTTCCTGTAGATTGTTAAATTGAGATAATTTCATGCCTATGACATCAAATTTCAAACTTCATGTTGGCGGCTTTATGAGTTATATTAATTTTAAGAGTTATACTCCAATAGAAATAATAAGATTTTTATAGATCATTTATATGAAATTTGAAGCAATAGAGCTTCAGAACATAAAAAATCATATTCGTAATTTATGAACTTTTCAATCTTTAAATATCGATTAAATAATATAAAGATTCAAACCAGCAACTTGACCCAATAATGATATGTGAGTTTTCAACATCTATAAAATAATAAAATATATTAAATATATTAGACAACATTCATCAATCATTTGACAGTGATAAGTTTTCCACCCACCAAATGCTCAATTGTTTAATTTATAAAACTCTGGTTTTGAAAAGGTTTCTCAGAATACTTAAATTCTCAATAAGTTCAATGTAATAATAATTAGGAAAATACTTAAAAAAGCAGATAGCTTGGATAATGATATTTGGAAGTTCAAAATGCATTTTTGTATTTCCAAAATAAAATATGGAAGATAACAAATAGAATAAGATCATAATTAACTATTAACTATAAGAAATCATCTTTCAACAGCAAAAGTGATTGAAATAGCAAGCAGAATTTTTTTATTTTTGGGTCATTAATATTTCTGACTACATTTCCAAACCATTCCGGTGAAGTTGGCTCATCCCAGTAAATCTACAATCTTTGGAGCTCAAACTAGAAAATACACATTCATTTACAATTTTTGGAGTGCTTTGTGAAAAAATGCACTTGTTTACAAATACTGTTTTATGTGGAAAGATGTTTTTTTTTTCAGAATACCAACTACTATATGAATAGGCCTACTTTCATCAAAATTTCAATCCTGCTTCTAAATCTAACCTCTTGCAACTCATAACTAAATTTACTGAAAATCGGATAGCTCACAATGGGGCTCACAGCATTTTTCAACCGAACTAGTTCTACAAGATTACATTAGATTCAAAAGTATTATCTTCTCAGGAAAGCCAAACATGATATCGTATTTATTTAGCTAATTTTTACAGATATCATACAATCTGGAAGACAATATTATTTTTGTTAAAAAAATATTTTTTTTTTTGTCAATTCTATACAGTTAATAGGCTTCATGTCAGTGAAATTGAACAGCGTTCTGGATAAAAAATTAACATTGATAATAACACATTTTTTCAGCAATGTAGTTAGAATTTCAATTCATCTGACAGCATTATTTTTTTCATATTACGTGACAGACAATGGGATAGGCCTATATATGCAATTCATAGCTATTGAATATAAATGTATGAATTCTTGTAATAGTATTCTCCAGTTCTCTAGTAAAATTCAAATATCTGTTATCAAAATTCTTTGACAAAAACTGTAATTTTGTTCTGTTATTATTTAATCAAAAGAATAGAAATCGGTTTTTGTTAGACAGATTGTTGATGAATTACATTTCTCAAAATATTATTCTAATAAAAAGTAGTGTTTCGACTATGTGAATTTCTTATCGACCCTGATTTCAATAGAATGCAATGCTTTCAATAATTTTAAATCGAAGTTGAAATTTAAATTTTAAAAGGCAAACATATTTTCAGCTCAATCTTACATTTCTGCTAGATTTAAATAACAAGAAACGAAAATGAAGACAGTGAATTTCAAATGTCAAAAGCACTCTTCAGTACATACGTAGATCATCTTTTATCAATTATTCCAGTATATAATTGAATCAAACTTCACAGTTTATATTGCTCGTGCTTGTTTGATAGCTGAATTAGAAGAAATTCAAGCTCTGTTTCATCTTTACTTGATTCATATATTTTTTTAACCTCAGGGGTAGATCAGTCCTACACCATTAAACAATAATTTGAATACATATGCAATACATTTGTAGTATTGAAAACTTTGCAGCCCTACGCATTTAGCTTTCTTTAGATCAAGTACAACACAAGTAAAAGCAAAAATGAATGTATAAAATCTATTTTTTATTATTGTACACTGTTACTACTGTTCTAATTGAAGGCTTTATTATCATAAACTCAATGGTTTTATGAGAAAAAATATTTTATAAGTAGAAGACCATCTTTAATTTTTTGATCAACTCAGTTAATCGTTAGTTTTACATTGCACTCTCTTATCAAAGTTTTTTTCTCTCAATATTTAATTTTTTGGTCATTCTACACTCTGTAATTTTTCTATTGCGTGAATTGGCTTAAACTATAGGAGTAACTAGTGACATCATTTTCTCATATCATATTAATAGCATTACAATATTAATTTTCCAAATCTCACTAATAATGTCACTAATTCCTCAGTTGTATTATTATATTACTTACTCTTCAGTTATTCTCAATCATGTCAGAATCGTGAGATTATAAACCAGTTTTGATGCAGTTTTTTTGAGATAAAAGCATAACAGAACAGTATTCTTAGAAATTCTTTTTATGAATAATTCTTTTTAGGAATACTTCCCATCTTCCACATCCACTTATTTATTTATTTATTTATTCATTTAGTTATCTATTCAATAATATCTGTTTATTCATTTCATAGTTTATTTCGGTTAACAATGTATTAATTAAACATTCTTTAATATATGAGATTTTCAATTTTTAAAATACCCTTAAATTTGCAAAAATGAAAATAAAGCCCCAATTGAAAGACAATGTGCTTTCTGGATCTTGAAAAATAAAACCTATTCTTTATAGAAGGGTGAGTAATTTGACTATTATTATTAAAACAATAAAAACCTTAATCTTTACAAGAATTTAAAAAAACTTCACTTATACTTTGAGTGGAAGAATATGAAATCCTAATTCAATGGAATGTCCGTGTACAAATAATAAGGCTGTAAACTTACTGTCTTTGATATGCACAGCTTATGACGCAAATAGCTGTGTTTGAAATTTCTACAGAAACTATTCTAAAGTTTGTTTTCATCAATTGCTTTAAATAAAGCAAGCGCAATGCTTCTGAGTGGAGATTTTTCGATTAAGTTGAAGGCTACGGGTAATCAGGGCTAGCCATCATTGATATAACTAATTATACATACATGCGGAAAATTATGAATTTGAAACTACACCGATAAGAGTAATTATTATTACAGGTATTATTACTGTATTTAGAAAAATATATATCCGTATTTTATTATTGATTCAAGATAGCTTATCGGACAAGAGATTCAAATAATCACATCTAGCTGCAATAAATTGACAAAAGTTTACATTGATATCTAAATAACAACAATACAAATTAAAAATAACAGTAAGCTGTAAAAATAATATACAAATATGGTTTTTGAGATTGATAAAATAATCTAGAGTTAAAAACAGGTTAAAATGCTGATTCAATTTTCCCCCATTAAAAATTTCATTCTTTAACCGTTCAGACTGAATTTCTCGTGCCATACATTCTAACATTCAAACTCCTCATTCGGACTATACAAAATAATAAAACTATAATGAATTTCGTGTCTTCCTCAAATATAATCAATTTTATAATACAATTCCTATTTATAAAATCTACGCATAGAATTATAATAATCAACAGTGTCTTTTCCAGTTCAGCACCTTATTGAATTAATTATTCAGGCGATTTTTCTATTGCACGCACTGCACCTGTATGTGTTTTTTGTTAGGGCTTCATCTGATTTAAACGGAGATCGAGTTTTATATAAAAAATATCACTAAGATTGTTGTCCGCTGACCTGTAGATTGTGACATATCTCGTCATTAGTCCATCAAGATATCCACAGCACAACTGCAAGTGGTTGGTTACAGCCACGCACATTTGAACTATTTGATGCAACACCAACTCCTGCAATAAAAAATTGAGACAAATTTACAATAAACAGAATTTATTAATTGATGAAAACGTTTTTGTCCAATATCAATGAAGAAGATTAATAGTCCAGGTCTAATTTTACATCTTACCTCAGGATTTGATCCTGGATAAGATCCCGTGGGATTTCCGGAATAAATCATACTTTCATTAAAGTTTATTGATTCACGGATTAAGGTAGGTTTAATTAGGCACATACTAAATTAGCTCTCTTTGGACCCTGTTTTAAAGCTTTGTTTGTGCTGCGAAATTAATATTCTTGAAATTAAAAGTTACAATAGTGTCTCAAATAACCGGGTAATGTAGACCGAGAGTACCTCAGGTGATCAAAAGCTCAGATAATACGTAGGCCTACTCTGCCACAGTAGCCTAAATGGAGAAATGAATAAAAATGTGGGTGTGAGAAAAGGATTTAAAAAATCATAAAAAAAACCACACCACTGGTGGCGAAGTAACAATGCTCTGCCTGTAATACAATCTCAAATATGAGCATATTCACATTATTTTAATTTATTGATGAGTAGAAATGCACTGTTGTATATGTTCTAATGAAACATACAATTTCGGCCCGTTAAGCTGCACCTCCAGTACCTTTGTTAATACTGAACTGGGTCAATCAGGACTCTAACGTACATGTTTTTGTATCTACAAAGAATTAGATTCCGTTGTTAAAATTTTGCGAAGAAATAAGTTTTGGGTTAGAAGTCTGTTGCATTTTCACGTTAGTGAAGAAAATTGAGGAAATTGTTTGTAGTATATTTTCTCCACTTTTGATTGAAAAAGGTCCAAAATTACTATTACCATATAATGTTCATATTAATGGATGTTTTTATTCTGAGAATATACCTACTACCACTATTGTTATAGTGGAGTTATTTCCAGTTTTATTAGTGTAAATTGAATCTAATGTGTATTCAAGCTAAAGCAATAATTGTCTGGTTCTCATTGTTTAGCAAACAGTATAATTTTCTACAACACAAGTTAGAAAGACTAATTTTACATTTCTCACATATGTTTATTTCAAGATAATTGTCAGGAATACAGCGAATTTTAACTGGGCTGCAAAAATATGGAATTGAAGTACCCGTATCTTATAGATTTCTAGACACTCCCAATTCTTGTTTTTTAGCATAATTATTGTGCTTTATAGTGTCAAATTACTGGAATAGAAATACTCCACGTGCTACCATAAATTGAAATGACATGTGGATATACTGCAAGTTAAACAGGCAAAAAAAAAAAAAAATACGTTCATACAGTACAGTACTGAAAATTCACCAAAAATTTTCTTGCTTTTACGCATTCTAGAATTTCTGGTAATTGAGCTTTTATTATTATCATTTTTTAAATAAATACCTTTTTATTTCCAGAATTATTGAGGAGATAAAACAGGATTACATAATTAGATAAGACTATTACAGATAGAGCTGTTTATTACGAACAGATTATTAAGTAAACAAGCACAGAGGACAAAAGAGGAAGCATTTTTTGGAAGTTGATGCCAATTATTTATTATCAGTTATCTAGCACAATAATGGGTAATTTTGTTTACTTTCAGGCGAGAATGCTAATATAAAATAAATAAAAGGGAGACAGTGACTCGACATCCTGTCTTGTCGACTTCCGGTCCACCATCAAATCGAAATAAATTTTGGAAGCACGTCTATTTGGTAGATGTCTTGCTGTTGACATTGACCCATGTACAACTACGCATAAAATTTCATGCTTAATCTCATCTTCTAACAGAAAAGATCATACTATAGCATGGCTACCTCTAAGGAAGGCCGTGGCGTTCGAATTGGCAACGCTGTAATACTGAGCCGCAGAGGAGTCACTGCGAGTGCCGGCTGCCACGCATTACCATTGTCTTTAGTGTGCAAAAGCACTCGTAATTAACTGTTTTCATGCTGGAGAGGATATAAATACATATTATTAGACATTGGGAATATTAATAAAAACTCTTATATTTATAAATTAACTAAGTGTATTGAATAAAAGTGTTCAAACCACAACACATTTAAAGTTCATCACAAATATCAAGCTATAACATCGTAAAATTTCCAAAACAAAAGCTTAGGACAGAATTTTCAATTTTCTCTCATTTTTACGAATAATTACAAATATTGTGCTCACAGTGTACCGTGGTTTACCGAGAGAAATCAGAGAAAATTGATCATGGAAAAATGATAACTTCTTGAGAACGTAATCTGAACTATCATCGCTACAATTTTCTATTTCTAATTTCAGGCTTGTTAAAAGATTATTTATCTGCTGAATTAGTACACTTTTTTCATTTTTCTTAACGCCTTGGCTATAATCAGTACAAAATTTTATACCCTGCTCAAATTGACTCCATTTACTTAAGAAAGATTTCTGAAAAATGGGTAGACCAGCTTCACAAATTAAATTATTTTGAATTATGCTACCATTTAAGTGGACCTCGGCAAGCTTGCTTGCCACGTCTGATGAAAATTGTTGAAACGAAATTACTTTATTTTCCTCTTCAAATTTCCTTTTTTCTTCTTCTTCTGTTTCTTTCTTCCTCTTATTATTTTCGTTCTTCCGTTCTTCAGGAGATTTTCTTTTCTTAGTCGAGGTTTCACTCAAATAATTTGGTAAATTCGGAAAAAGTTTTGGTATAGCAGAACTATTGTGAATTGGCTTGTCCCTACGCCTTTCGTGCCACTTTCCATTGCTGTCTTTGTACTTTTCTACAACATCAACGTCTTCAGGATGGAAATGTTTCACACAAACAACTGAATTTGTCGAAGGCTCCCATTGAACGGGAGGAATGGCGCGAATCCAGGCACTTCTCAGATCCGGGTCCTTAGGGAATGAAAATATAGTGATATGCCCCTCAGTTTTTATTGCAGACTTGTAATTGGACTTACACCCAGGCACTACACATGAACTAGGCATATCGACATCAGTTCTCAAACACTTTCACAGTAAAACAGGATTAAATAACGATTTAAAGAGCGGGCGACGTGCGTCTACCATGCTGGCTTATGGGCTGACTGGCACTGCATGACTCCACGTTCGGCGTTGCCAATTCTACATCGCCGCGGCCTTCCTTAGAGGTGGCCATGACTATAGCCAGGGGTGCCCACAGGGGGGGGGGGGCTATGACGCAGACTGCGTCATTGAAATTCTTGGGGGGGGGGGTTCAAAAACCGTTTTTGGGGGGGGTCAAGTTGATTAAAACCGTGTTTAACATTCAAAAATATATTACGAAGTGACCAGATATAATTCCAATTAATGACAATAGATTTATAATTATTACTATACTATTGAATATGAATTAGTTAAAATAGTTATGTTTAGGATTTGTGCAGGAAGTTATTATTCAAGCTTAGCGAGACGCTAAGCGAGTGCTCTGAAAGAGGTTTATACAACTTCACTCTCCTTAGCAGTTACTAGTTGATTAGCGGAAAGAGCAATGAGTCGAGTTAAAAATTATCAAAAACAGACTCAGATCAGCTTTGGGAGACTCATCCTCATGGTTGTCCAATCTAATGGTTCTAGCAGCAGAAAAATATGTACTTGAGTCTATTTCTAAGGAAGAAATAATTAAAAAGTTTTCTATTTCCTCATCCCAAAGACAAAAACTGATATGTAGGGTTTGAAGAAATGGATTTAACAAGCTTAGAAGGTGCCTAGCTAACTCATAGATGGTGACAGCCTACAAATTTAAAGTGTTTACTTCAAACTGTTGTTTTTCATGTATTTTACAATAACTATTTACTAATAAGTAAGAACTGCTATAGCGAAATTTACCAAGTAAATACTAAAAATTCAGTAATTTTTGATAGGCCTAACTATGTTTTTATTTTGTTTTTGAAAGACGCTTCTTTCGATTGTCTGTTGTAAATAACTGTACATGAAATTTGTGCCTTTTATGTACTTCATCCATACATAAATTCTCCCAAGATACTACACTAAGTAAATAACCTGTTGTTTAACTACTGTCCAATAAATATTAGCATAAATGACTTAGTATTTTGAATTTTTGTGTTTTACAAATGAAGTTATCAACTCATTGTTTTCACTTCCTTTAGATTTAGAGGAACAACTTTGTAGAATTATTTAACCTTAATGTAATTGGTACACCGAACATAAACTTTTAGGTATTTATTCAATTTTATTGAACCATTGTGTATTTGCAATAATATTTTATTGTATAAAAACCATTTTGGTTCTCATTCTTTTTTAGGTATTTTGCAATTAAGTTTATTGAGCAGAAGTTCATACATTCATTTCATTATATTTCTTTTTTACCTTTACAAAAAAATGTTACCTATGTAAATGTTACCTATATTACCTATGTATTTTTTTTTTTGTAAAGAATCTCAAGAAATATACATACTTTTTGTATATTATTGACTGGGTTTGAATTTTTTCAATAGCTGTATAAATATTATTTTAGTTTTAGAAAGAATACGGGGGGCTTACTTTTTCACATTTTTGGGGGGGCCTAATTTATGGGGGGGGTGCTAAATGTAAGGGGGTGTATCATAAGGCTTGGGGGGTGCCTAATTTATGGGGGGGTCTGGTGATAAATTTAGGGGGGGGGTGCGTCATGAGGCTTAGGGGGGGTGGGCACCCCTGCTATAGCCATAGCCTAATTACATTTTACATTGTTGCTATCCAGACAGCTGACCACACATAGACAAGTGCCAAAAATTTAGATCAGCACTGCACAAACCGACAACACTGTGTAATAAGTGTAGCCTGCCTACTTTATTTACAGTAATTGTACATATATTAATATCAGGGAGCCGAGCAGCCGAGCTTAGCTCTTGTTCCTGGAAGTTTTGATTAAATTTTTTTGGTAAAATATGTCATTGTTTCTACAATAACCTGCATGGTCCCCTGTCAAAAGGAAATAGTTCCAGCAGATTTATGAATGAAATTCAGTGAAATAAACACTCGAACACACCTCTCTGTCTATTGTTTGAAGCAATTAGCGAGTATTGAAGCATGGCTGTTACACATCTTGCTTCTTCTTGTCTATGCCTAGAATAATATCTGATACTGAAATTCAGTATTTGCACTGTAAGTATTTGTTAATAATATAAAAAAGCCGATTTCACCTGATAAACCACAGGGCCGTTGCGTGGGTGGGGCGTGCAAGGCGGTCGCCTTGGGCGCAGCAGCCAAAGGATCGCCACGGCAACAGAAAAAAACGACTAAATATGAAAATAATCAAGATTTAAGAAATTTAATTAAGAGTTGAGAAAAACCACAAATAAATGCTAGTTGACAAAACCTTGCCTCGAGCGCCAAAAAATTACGCAACGGCCCTGATAAACCAATACAAGGTAATTACAAAATTTTGTTTCTTAATTCCCCAATAAAGTTCACAAACGAATGGGATAACCATGAATGCTGAGCTTTGACTCTCGTCATAATATGTTTCCTACATTACTGCAAGGCTCCTACTACAACATAGGTAAATAACGCCGCTAAGGGGCCTACCATTTGATTAAAAATTGTTGCCTTTTATCAGCTGTTCCTATACGGATATATACTTCTCTGTGCCATAGAATAGATACTAATTCTTTGTCTGAGCGACACAACATCCATTCTTCAAGCCAGAGACCGACTGGTTGGTCTTTGTGAAACAAACTTGGGTCATGCGTACCGACATCCTCAACCGACAAGATTAGAACTTCTTCCATCTGAACGCCTCGAAACTAGGCTCAAAGAAATTACGGTGTAGCAAAAAATGACTGCAGTAAAGAAACTATGTGACTGCATAGTGGAGCTGAGAGCAAAGCATAAAAGAGCCTAGAGTAAGGAGCCTAGAGTTCGCGATAAAAGAAAGAACTACTGTGTTCATAGTGAGGAGTTGAAGCAGCGTTCATTTCCCCACTGTCCAGTTCGTTCACAACTACATGCCGAAATGTATCGTGAAATTTATTTATTAAAAGCATATTTTATTGATTATTGGGAATATCCTCTGCATTATCCTCTACAATAGTTATATTCATCTAGTAAATGAATAAACAAAATATTTCGAATGACAAATCTATTAACGATACAGACAGTTAATAAATTAATGTATCAATAGCACAGATGATTTGTGTTCCTGATACATTTATGGGCATTGATAATATTTTGTTTTATTAATTTATCTTGGATTTCTTGTTCCATAATGATCTGTGTTGTTAATAGAAACTTTTTACGACTTGCAGTCAATTTTAATTGTGAATAAATAATAAATTAACTAATAATAATCATAAAATAATAAATTAAATAATGAATAAATAATAAATTTGAGAATAATAAAATCAATAAACTAGTGGGTACAAATTATTTATTCACAATTAAAATTGACTAAAAGCCGTTAGACAACAAAAAGTAAAAAAAAAAATAATTTATCTCAACTTTTTGTTGTAAAATTAACCACTTGCACTCAGTTTTAAATTGTGAATAATATAATCAAGGCCTTGAAAATGAGATTCAATAACTCGAAAATGTGAGTACATTTATTATTTATTCACAATTAAAATTGACTGCAAGTCATGTAATGAATTTACAATAAAAAGTTGATATTAACAACGCAGATCGTTATGGAACAAGAAATTCAAGAAATTAATTCATCATTTCTAGTAGGCTGTACAGGTTAAATCATTTATAACGAACAGAAATATTTTATGAATGACGCGATTGTGGTGATTCCTATTCTTTTGGTCCCATAAAGGTTACCTCTTGAACACTCCACTAATCAGCATATTTACTTTAAAATCAGCAAATCAATATTCATTTTGAAAACCGATGAAACCCGATTCTAAAAAGTTTTTAAAAGCGAGCATATGCTGCTGAATGCGGTACGGAACGCAGAAAAATGGCAGGACCGGCTGGCATCGATAAGCGAGCAAAGCAGAGAAATCAAACTTGTTTGATTTCGCAGCTCTGCTTTTTCAAGACCTCCTCGCGTGACCTTGACGCACTGCTCCACTATGCACAGCTACATTACTATAGCATGTGTTTGAATTCGAGGCTTTGCTCTATGCTCTAGGCTCTTTCTCTTTGCTCTCGGACGCTTCACTATGCACACGGCCTCAGGCAACAAGGTACGAGTAGTATTGTCAATTCGTGCATTGAGGTTGTATTCTCCACAATCATCTGTGAGAAATTCACCTTCTTTCTAATCATTCCTGACATCGGCCTGTTTTTGGCCTTTATTGACTGGTCTCTATCAGCTGCTGGCAACACCGCAATTTTTCAGAGCCACTTAATTTGGTGGTGTGAACTATAGTGTAGTTCAATATTTTTAGTATTGCTACTCCTAGGGCCACGGCTCAATTTATTACTACTACTTATCAGCTGATTACTTACACATTATAGTAAGTGTTCATATTCACAACGAAAGAATTTCATTATTAATTTATGTTTAAGACAAAATTGCTCACTGACTACAGCATATATTTTGAACAGGACAGTTCACCCCAACATAAATTTTATAACTTGACTATTGAGAACGAACGGAACCGTATTCAATTTGCGCCAGAAATTTATGAAGTCAGAAACTTTTATAGTAGGCAATCTTCTAATCTAATCTCTTAACTGGCAATTTACTAAGTTTAATTTACACTAAACTTGTATAAATTAGTTCAAGTTTGCAAGGTACCGTAAATGAATTTATTGGTGTTTCGAGTTTACTATGGAAGCTTAGTAGTATCATAGACGAACCATCATCTTACTATCCCTGATCAATGGTAGTATTCACCCGGCGCCTTCGTATGCATTCACTACCAAATTTTTATTTATAATTTATTTATTGCTGGTAATTAAGAAAGCACTTTAGAATTTAAATAATAATATATCAGCAGTGGTGGGCCTTGTAAGCTTGAAGGGCCAACCAATAACAAAAGTGGGAAAGGTAGCATTCATGCGAACCCTTCAATGGTCGCCTATTGTTATTGAATAAAACTTTACATCTAGGTAGAAATATTGGTGGGCCCATTTCTTTCGTTAAAGACACTTTTGTAAACCAGATACACTCGGACCTTTACAGATTGAACAGCTAAATAAATGCACAACAAAATTATCATAATTAATTAAAAATATGAAAATAATTTAAACTACGGTAGTCAGTAGAATGCAATAGTATAACAAACAAAGCAAGTGCATTTTCATTCGATTTTTATGAATATATCAAGTATAAGTATTTCTTTTCATACCATTTATTGCTCAGTGAGGAATAGTCCAGAAGAGAAATATTCATAATGAAACACCGATTGGAAAATTGGAAATACGCATGGTTATTATCTAAAACTTGATTAAAATGTAGTGTTCTACCCTACACTAACAAAATAATTACTTTATACAAGGAACAATTTGAAATTAAATTCAATCATAAAGCAAGGTTCATACAATCAATTAATGTGACAATAAAATAGTAGCCTATATAGACTCATATGAATTACACCTACGCTGATAGATGAATTGAGTCAATAAAATATATTAAGTAATAATAATAAGTTATAATCTCGGTACTGTGCTGATCTAACTAATCATTGTGGAACTACAGCAATATATCAGTACAAACAGAACTGCCACTAGCCACAAGACTCAAGTGCCTTCAGAAAATGTAACGGGTTAATCCAGTGGAAAACGAGAACGATATAGCAACCTGTTGGTGAGAGATGGAAGTGACCTTTTTGGAAAATGTCATATCTCAATTAACCGTATTATTTATTAACCAAATATAATAATATATTATTTACCCTGTTAAACATTGGTTTCCGGGTAGAATTGGGTCTTGGTTTTCAAATTCACAATAATTAATTTGTACTTCATTGTGAATTAAAGCGACAATTTTCTGAACAAAGTCTAGTAAATGGAATAAAATATTTCATTGGTCAAATTTTAAATTTTCATTGAAATATCGTTAGCTGCTTTATCTTTTAAAGTTTTATCACAAACTATTAAAACGGGTTTGAGCACGACTGAAAAATGGAAGAGTGCCAACATACCGTCCAGTATTTTTCCTCCTTTATCAGGTCAGTTTTGTGAAAGATCAAATAGGTACTTCAAAGGTTTAACAAAAAGCTCACTGCAGACCTTCACCACAAAAGAAGGAATCCCGTCTGGACTTATTTTGGGATTAAGGTTTTTCATAGCTCAGAATATCCTCCTCAAAAACAGATGACATAAATATTACCTCCAATATGCTGGAATTTATCAACTACATCCTTGTGACAAGCTGTGATGAAATATTGAACCCAATAATAATAATTTTTCTCTTTTCTATCACTCTTTTCTGGAAGATTCCTTGATTATTGTTAGTTGGGCTACTATTATGTTGACGATATCAAAGTGTAGAAGCTTGAAACTTTCATTTAAATGTGGTTGATAAAACTACCTATATAAGTAAGATTTTCGTGAGAAGAAAATCTAAAACCTATTATATATAACTATCATATAATTATATATAACTATATGATAAAACCAATACAAAACGCAATCTACAATGACACTCACTATGCAGCCGTGAGGCCAAGTTGAAGCACTTGATCAAAAAGCATTAACGGTGGGTTTAGTGTATAGTATCTTTTTTTTTAATCTCACGGAATGCATTCTCTATCCCCCTTAAGTAATCCTTGAGTACAAGCTTCAGGCTCATGAGGGATTTGAGGGATTCATCTACAATATGATAAAAAACATAAGACCATTGACATGAATGTCATAAACACGAATTATTGCTCCTTCCCATTAGGTGACTCAGCAGCGTTGCAAGAAGTCGAGGAAAAATATTTTTGTAGTGCGATTCAGTTGCGCGACTTTATGACTCCGCGCAACTGGTGAAAATAAAACTAACAGAACACAATGCGAATAGTGAGCAGCACTGTAGCTGGTAGTACATGTTGGTATTGTTCAGTTTCTAGATGAACGATGATGTCCGTGAATTTATTTACAAATTAATTTTTTTATAAATTCATAAACTTGCTGGCGCCACCTTCAAGAAGTTGGAGAATTATATTAAATTGAAAAACAATTGTTTAATAATTAGTGTCAATGTACCATTTTTTATTAAAAATCTGACTATGAAATTAGTTAGATTTAGGAAATAGTAAGTAGCCTAGATGATAAACTAATTAAAACTCTACAATTTTAAGTGGACAGTAGAATATTATATTAACGAAAATTATAATAGCGAAATGCTTCATAAAAATGAAATGACTTTTGTTTCGTCGTTTTACTAGGTACCTTTCAGAGTAAACCTGCACTGAAAAATTCAAGATTTCTTTTAAAGAATTATTTTTAAATGTTGACAATCGCAAAATCATTTCACTGGCAGAGTATTTGGCCTATTCATACAAAATTCAAATGAAGATGTTGATGACTTTGGGCTTGGTATTGGGCTAAGTATTGAACCAACCCATGCAAAACTAGAATGGGACTACCGCAGAATGATGCTTCATCATTTGAAAAAAATTATTTAAACTGGTTCAATAGTTTTGGAGTAATTGATGTACGGTAGGCTACAAACATGCAAAAAAATATTGAAAAAATCCTCCTTTTTTAAAATCTGTTAGAAAACATGACATTTTTCATCAAATTGTTTTAAAATATTCTAAAAATATTTTACTACTTTTCCTGAGTACCTTAGCAGCTTAAATTTTTCTCTGAGCATAAAATTTGAAAATATTATCAAATCTTTTAATTTTGCCAATTTATTCCGATTGGATCGTTGATAAATTCCTTAAATTTTATGGTATATGGTACAAGAAAAGTTCAAGTTGGTAGCCTACGTAATCAGTAGAGTAAATAAAATATGGTGGAATTTAAAAAAAATCAAATATCTGAAATTTTATGGTTTTTGTAGTTTGAATAATAGATAATGAGTCACGTCCTTATCAGCAGCGCTGCTGGACGAGTCTCCTAATGTGAAGGGATACGGTAGCGCTGTTCAGTCGCTACTAGTAGCGACCAGCCGGAAGTCGCAGGGACCCATACAGTCGCGCAAAACGTAGTCTGAAGGGTTTTCCGACTTTTGCATTGAAAGAATACAAGTTTATTGTATTTCCATCATTGCAAAGCAGCGCTGCTGAGTCGCCTTAATGTGAAGGGTCACTTAGACCTAATAGGTAAATTGCAAGGATAATTGATTATCAAACTATAATTTGAAAGTAGTCCTCAAAGAGGAGGTCTGAGTTGTTCGTGCATAACTAGCTAATTCTGACATTGCAGCGTTTGAGATTTTGTCCAGGGTATGAGTTAGTCTCCTTGTTCAGCTTGGGGAGGGATGGACTCAACTTTGAACGCAGTAAAAATCGTCCAAGTTGACGCGCATAAATATTTCTAGGACCTTACCCTCATTGCGGGCGTTCAAGCGGCAACTCACACAACATGAGCCTTTGACAAAGCTGTCATTGAGTCTTTTATTGAAATCGGTCCCCATCAGTCGGGTCTAATACTCGCTTATAGATGATAATAAAAGAGCTCCCATCGTAATAGCACCCCCTTTAAGCGATAAATATTATAACGGTTGCTTCATAAATAAACCAACCATTGGCATGATATTTTTCACGGACATCTACGAAGCGATCTCTGCCTTGTTCTGTCTTAAATATATATAAACGTTTCATTACCAGACAACTAGACTAATTGTAGAATAAATATATCATCATGCTCAACTTGGTTTATTTAATGATTGATTTTCTCAAAGGTGATTTTCTAAAATAATGGAATTTGAACTGCAGTATTTATTCATTGATAAAAAATGACAATGAAATACGAAGACACAACAGGCTTGAAGCCCAAAACTACGTTTTTCATAAATTTTGATTAAAACATTTAATCCGAAAAATACAACACACGTTGATATGTTATCTAATTGATAGTCTATTGTAGGATTTTCAACGGTTATTCGCATAGCAAGAATTCAATGTTAACCATGTCTTGCAAAGAAATAATAATGAACCTAAAAGGGTTTGAAAAAGGCTTATCTGGGTTAGCATGTGCAGCATAGTAGTAGTCTGCCTATTTGGGATCTGGGGAAACGTTCCACATTCATAGAAATAATGATTGTAAATTTCTGGCAGTAAAAATTGCTCACCTAGTGGACAAAATTAAGAATACTCAGAGAAAACTGCTCCTTCAACAACATAATAAGAAATGACTGCAAGGTGTGTTTTATAAACATGTGGAGGACCAGGGATTGTCCAAGGAGCAACTTGTCCCACTTTCTCATTCTTAAAATCAGCAGGTTTGAAGTCAGACTGAGGGATTCATTCTGACATAATCAGGATGGTGTAATCAACACAGTCTGTTCTAATACTTTAGCAGGGTACTGCATATGGATGTGCCTGATGTGAGTTACAGGAGTAGAGCGCCTGAGACCCTCGTGCATTTCAGCTGCTTTGAACAAGTAATGGCAAGCTGCATTCAAAGAAATAAAGCGTTAAGTCGTTTCGTCAGAGCTCCTGAAATTATTTAGTTGTAACTAAAAACTGACACGTGAACTGATCTAGTCAGGTACATGTTAATGACCCATAATTTCAAGACAATTAGGCTACAAAAAGGGTTATCGGTGATTTTGGTGAACTTCCGGGGGTTGGAGGATATGAAATACCCCCTAGTGCAAGTGGGTGCGGGTTCCCCTCCCGGGAAAATTTTGATTAGTAGTCCCTCGAAGATCGTATTTTAAAAGATTCTAAACTCGTGTCTAGAAAAGCTTAAATCCATTCATTTAAGTCCACATTATGGGATTTTAGATGCTGGGAACTTGATTTGAGGCTCAAAAACAGTAGGCTAATTTTATACAAGTATTTATTGAAATAAAGTTTATAAATCTATTCAACTTTAATAAATTATTGCTTTCGTTTGCTTATGAAAAACGTATGAAATATAAAAATACTACTTTTATAGTGCCAATTCAACAAGTAATAGTTATTTCAAATTATTATTACAGTGAAACCCACCCAGAGATCTTTTGTGGCCCGGGGCAGAGTTTGGAGGCTCCCGTATCCCTTCACCCTAAATACCAATTTTTTAATTAAGTCTTCCTGCTATGCCTACTGCACTCAAAAGTATCTGTGTAACTAATTTGAATTGTTTTTTCAATTTGGAGATAAAATTCGAGTGACGGCCAACTGAGAGCCATTCTTGAATAATAACACAGATATTGTCAATTTCTACTAGTTTTTAACATGCAAAACCAGGCTTCAATGCTCATGGCATCATCATCAGTTGCATGTTGAGTTAAAACATTCCAAAATCATTCTGAGATATTATTGCTCTTTTGAGTTGAACTCTTTTATGAGCATAAAAACTTTCTCTTTAATTTATATTAACTCAACATGCAACTGATGATGATGCCATGAGCATTGAAACCTGGTTTTGCATATTAAAAACTAGTAGAAATTGACAATATCTGTGTTATTATTCAATCATGAAACAGTTCTACAATATCTCTGAAAGCAGTGTTAAATTTATTGAAAGCCATTCAATAAAAAAGTTGTGGAAACTAGGGGAAAAGTGCTGAGTGGCATCAGAGAGGGCCTTGAAAAATACGATAAACTTCTCTTTTTTTGTAGAATCTCTTGAATTCGCATAGAACTAATACTGGAATATATAAAATGTGTGAAGATATAAATATTATTATGACATATTATTATTATGAAATAAAATTTGATTCAACTTGCAACTAGAGAATGTGCAAAAAACAATTAACATTTTTAATTTTGAATTAATAAAGCATCCAATACCAAATTCAAGTAATTTTGTATAACAAAACTTTTGTTCAACATACAGATGGTGACGGAGCCCTAAACAATTTGAGGGTTTCGGGGTTCTCCCCAGGAGAAAAGAATTGTTTTCTAGGTCTTGAAAGTGCAACTCAAGCTTTTTTGTGGTAATCAACCTCTTGTTGATTTTACAAATTTTACGATCACAATAAATTCTGAGGTGTTGTAGCGCCTTGATTATCAATGAAATAAGATCAAATACTAAACAACGACAGAAATTTTAAGCCCGTTCGCAAAATATTAAAAGACCTTTTCTCCTTTCAAGCCTACTGTGTCAACTTCATTCAAGTGGCCTGGGCGTTCTTAAAAAACATAATTGGGAGTTCCAAAAATTGGGACCCATCAGCACCGTGGACCTGTTTATTCCTCTACTGATACTGAATATATTTCCAGTGAAGTAACAATTAAATTTGGAATATTATTTTATATACGGCACCAGAGGGCCTCCAGGCTTTTAAGGGGCCCCAAACATTTCAACGAATAAGTTAACGAAAATTGAAAAGATTTAAATCAGTTGAAGTGACTTTGGTGACAATATTTTGTTTATATTCAAGTATTACGGTTAGTTGAAATCAGAAAGATGAAATCATCCAATTATATCAATCATCACATATTTAATCTACAGGTAGCTTTTGCAGTGGTCTAAGTTAATAGTTACTATTCTTTTATTGCAAGTGTCGTTTTTTATTCTTTTTCTGAACAATCAGAATGTTGGGAATTGTTACAAAAAAAATTTAAATTTTGGATAATTTCAGAGCAACTATACCACGTTTGGTAAGTTGGTGTTTAAAAGCCACATCACCACAGATCTCCTTGTCCATCTTTATTTTTAATTAGCACTTGATACAAATCAGTCCCTATTCCATAACCCTAATCACATTATTCTGAGTAAGTATGTCTCTGTTTGAACTCCTACTTGAAAGACTATTTATTGAAGACTCTTTGGAGACGATAAATTAATGATCAATAAGATGATTGAATAATATTTAACTCATTACTGCATATTTGTAACTTGGGATGGGAGTCGGAAAATGTTTACTTTAGTTACCAGCGGATATTCATTTATTTTCAACAGAATAAAAAAAATGTCTCATGTTCCACTTTTTTAACATTGTTCAACATTAAATATTATGTTAATTTTGACACCTAATGTAGCCTAAAGCCTACAAAATTCATTTGAAGAGATTGAAATTGACCAGAAAACTATCTGATTTCATCATAATATTGAGAACTGGCTTCATTTCAGAGGAATTTTTCTAGCAACCCGCCCCCCCCCCCCTCATTCCAACTGTATTTAGCAGACTTCTGCTTCACAAACTGCACCTCGCTCGCCACTACATTTATGATGTTTTGGAATAAATTATAATTTGAATCCAATACTAAGACTTAATATTGAGTCAACAAACAAATATTTTAGTTATATGAATAATGAATGAATTGGGCAATCTAAAGATGGATTAAATGTTTTTTCACTTATGTACAGACTGTTGATATTTCCGCTTTTCACTCCTACTGAAGCCTTCAGGGAAACATAATTGATCGAACAAAGAGAGGTCTCTGTTTCAAGTCTACCGTTTTGCGTTTGTATGTCTATGTAAGTTCACCTGTCTGTCTTTTTGTAACGCATTTATGGCTGAACTCGTGGACCAACATCTATGAAATTTTGTAAGAATCTTCCCAGGATCTTTTCTAAGGAATGCCCAGTGAAGTACGTGTAATTTTAAAATTTTTTTGCATTTAAAAGATAATTAAAAGCAATGAAAATATTATTTTTAAAATGAGATTCCCCATCATATGCAATTGAAATCAGAATTTAAGATAGCCCTTGTGCCTTCATAAGAATAACATATTTGTTTGAGATGAATAAATCATTCATAATATTCCAATTGAGTAAAATAAAAAGTGATTACTTAGTAAATGAACATTATACAATTTTTATCAAAATTGTTCAATAAATTCATTCATCAGACATGTCAAATCTGATCTGGTTTGAACAATCAATTGTTATGTCTGGAAAATCACAGCCTTGGTGATGTGATACTTTTTGTGGAAAAGTCATGAAATAGACAACGCAAATTGAATCAAAGGATAGGTCTGATGATTGTGCTCAATTTTGAGATGTGATTTTCATAATACATAAAGTATGTTCCATTTGTGCAATTATTATTGGGCGTGAGGACTGCTGTTCACAGAACTACTAGTTATTGATTTAGAAGCTAATATTAGGCTATAATCTTGATGTTCGCATGGCATTTAAACTGCCGTATTCCACTGTATTAATAATAATAAATGCATCTATACATAAGCTAATTATTGGATATGCAATAGTCTACATCTGCGTATGGAATATAGTCAGAAAAAATTAAAATTAAAAAATTACCCTTTCATTAGCCTAGTCAATTACTGTATTTAGATTGAGAATATTAAATAATGTATACAGCTGCAACAAATCCTACTTGTTAATTCTAGATGATTAGGTAGCTAATCATCGGGTAATTCATCTAGTTTGCCAGTAAACCGAACAATGTTTTCCTGACATGATATCTACCGTATATCTAGAGAATTGGCAAACTTATATAAAAGATTTTATAACAATGATACCACAATTTTCAATCAACAATGATACCGTAAATTTTGAGTTTTAGCATAGCTTCTGCTGTTTTTCACGCTCGTCATTCTTGATCAATATACTTTTACTTTTGCTTTGAATAACTGAGCTACGCATGCGTCAAACTGATCTTATTAAGAAAATAACAAGCAAAAATAGCGTGAGCTTTACTAATACTCATCAATTCTTTCCGACTAGGCTGTCTCCAACCTTTCCAGATAACACTTATAGGAGTAGCCTAAACAATTTTAATATTTACCATTTCTACAGTAGGCTAGTTGTACTATAGCGACTATAGGCTTGATTCTCTGTCAAGCATGATAAAATAGGCTATAGTGATATCCATTTTAATATTTTTTGGAGCATTGGACATTATCTATCACTTATCCAGTGTGTAGTCTGTATAATGGGAATTATATAGATTATACAATGGAAAAATAATATGATAAATAATACAAAATAATGCGATTCTTGATCATTTTTTTAGTATTTAAAAATATAATTATTACCCATTAGTTATTGTCACTATCATTAAACACGGCAGTTTGGTCTGTGCACTAGTTTCAAATCTTGACTGTTTGGACTGAACGCAACAATTAAGTTGACTGTTAAAATCTACACAATATAATAAGTTCAAAATGGTTCAAACTGACAGTGACAGAAGGACAGAGCTGGTCAGTAGAGGCTTTATCCAGTCTTTCTGCATGATATCAAGTAAGTTATCACTTGCAGCTCAATCGGGTATTGACTGAGATGATCAAATATCGTGATAAACTTTTTTTGTTACTGAAATTAATCCTTGGATGAACATCATCCATTGACTTTATCAGATGAAAATAGACTCTAGCTCAAGTTTATCTATTTGCTATTATTTGTATGAGTAGGATGTTTTTGTAAATAATTTTAATGACTTTTAATCGCGCTCCGTGAGAAAACTTTCTATGGAAAGGGCGAAGTTAGGGCTCCTGGTCCTCTCTTACACTCTTCCCGTTTCTGTGAGTGAGACAGAGCTAGAGTTAGATAGAAGAGTATAAGTAATTTTTATATATCGTATCTATTATAAATTCATAAAATATTTGGTGCAGAATTCAAGTAGCTAATTGTATTAAACAGTTTCGAGCTAATACTCTATTTTCTACTTTAAAAATATGCTCTGTTTAAATTCTGCTTGATGAGAATAATTTATTTCAAACTATTTAGTAAATGAGCATTTAATTTTTTGAGTTTCATCTTATTGAAGTCGGTTTTATTATTGTATGATTTCAAGTTGAATATTCAAATTCTAAAAACATGAGAAATTTGTACATTTTTGAATGTTCTTATATGTTATGAAATATTTAGCAAAGTTGTAAATCAATACAACTTCGAAATAAATTCAAGTAACTAAAAATCCATCCATAAAATTAGTTAGGTTTAGGAATTGGTAGAATGCATAAAATAATTAAAATTCTACAATTATAAATTGAATGTAGAATATTATATTCAGGATTATTATTTTTGCGAAAGGTGAAATGACTTCGTGAATATAAAAGTGAAATGACTTCATAAAAAATCTATTTTTTTAATCGGTTTATGCTCACATGCGCCTTGAGACTTGCGCGTGTGTAACTAGTTGAATTGGTATAGGACCAATATCATTATTATCTGTAAATATTTAGCTTGGTAAGGACCATTCATGACTGAAAGAGATTCGAACTTAAAACTGCAGGAATACGAAGCTAGCGAATACGATGATTGACTGACTCATCAACGTTTCTCGAGACCAATTGGCCAAAACAGTTCGTTTAATAAGAGAATATTTTTAACGTTTCCCCAAATACACTAAAATTTGAAATTTTTTGGAATTAAGCGTTTTTAACATTTCTCAAAAACCACAATGAAAATTCCAGTTTGATACAAAAAATATGGTAGAGGCCTTGAACATGTAATAGAAAAGCGTTTCGAAATTCCAAAGCGTTTCGAAAGCGAAAGCGAATTCGAAAGCGTTTCCAATATTTGGCCAACATGAAGGATTCTAGAAAATGCATTTGCCCACTTTATCTCAAGAACCGAGGGGCTAAAAAGTTGGAGTTTGTTAAAAGTGGTCAGTTGAACTCCTTGTGAAAGGTTCAAAATATTCTCTAAAAAGGCTTACTTCAAAACTAACAATATTTTTTTAATATTCAGCGTTTTCAAGCGTGTGGGCCCAAAATCAAAGATTTCTGAAAAGTTTGTTGATCGACGTTTCCTAAGAGCTACGTGGCTTAAAAAGTGTTGGCATACAGGTTCATTGAAGACATTGGCAGGGAACCATCTGAAGCTTCTAAAAATTTTCCCAGGTGGTGCAAGAATTGATTATTTTTCAAATTTAACATAGATACAGCGCAAGCGCAGGGCACATTGGCAAGTCTATTAATTGAAGGAAGGGGTTTTAAAATAATACTCGGCCCGGGTTATCACCCTAAAACGAAAACTTTGTTTATAAGAATAGTACCACACACACAATAGCTCACATTAACCAATAAACATTATTGTTCCCATGTCTATTCTGATGTAGTTCCAATCAAATTTCTTAAAAAAACTTGAATTTGCACGGTTTGGTGCTCCTGTTTTGAGAAGATTATTGTACCGTACCTTGTTTATTGAGGATCACGTTGGCCTACCTATCGTGAAGTACGGTACTTAGTCTGGAACGTTACTGATTAATCAGTGACTTGAGACACCCACATTATAAATTAAATTGATTTTTAGTATTAAGTAGGCCGTATCGTTTAGTATTAAGTATCGTTAGCCTATAACCTACGCACTTTGATCCGATCTTCTTTAAAACTAATCTCTATCGATTTGGCCTACTTGTCATCTTGTCAATTAGTTTTGCTATGTAGCTCATACAAACTTGTCTACTTTCCGAATTAACTAGCCAGGTAGCTTAGTCTCCCTACTGCATTTATAACACATCTCGTATTCCTCATACCCTCGGACAACAATTATATGCTTATTATTTACTGACACAGTGGCACTTGTACTTTATCAAACCTTGGCTCACTTCGTTCAATTATTGAACAGTACTCAAATGAAGTTCCATAGTTACTCAATTTCTGTATGTTTTTCAGGATGCAGTTACGGTATTCTATAAAAATTGGGCCTACTCAAGCAAGGCTCCCCACCCCTATTCAAAAATCATTTTGATCATAGCCTACTTAAGTAGGCTACTTAACAATACTTAATAATGGCTTGAAAATGGACGCAATTAATAATGGCTACACAACTAGATTGTAAGTTTTCTAGATTGTAAGGCAGTCCGCACACGTAGCAATTCACCGATCTATTGGCTGAGTAGTCACAGTAAATGACACTCATGTCACTCGTGACACTCCGTAAATGACGCTTGGCGAAGGCCCCATTTGCGGAAGTCTCAAGTAGTCTATGGTATTCGTACAAAGGCTTATGACTATGTGAAATGTGAAAAGTATTTTTTCTTCTTATTAAACTGTAGTGTATTATGTAAATGTGTATTATATGAGTGGCCGTAGCCGAGTGGGTCAAGTGCTGGTTTGCTAGCCCAAAGGTCCTGGGTTCGATCCCAGTTCTGACCGAAAGATTTTACCTCGGGCCACTCCCGTGTTTCGGAGGACACGTTAAGCTGTCGGTCCCGGCTGCCTAAAAACAGTCGTTAAGTCACGTCAGAGGCCCTGAACTTATTCAGGTGCGACCTGATAACTCTGACACCAGACCTGAGCCAGCCAGGTCACACGATATTATTATTATTATATGTAAATGTTTGTTTGAAAGAGGAATGAAACAAATTATAAATTTAGTACTAACTTGTTGGCGTGTAGCGACAGCAGCGAGGATGGTTTGGGGCCTTAGGCGAGCGGGTACTGTCACAAGGCGGTGGTGCCGGCCGAAGGATGGTACAAGGAGCTCTGGTAGTAGTCGTTGTAGCCGTACTGCGACATGTCGTACATTTTGATGTCGGTCTTGCTTTCGACGGGCAGCAGTCGGGTGATGGAGAACGGGTGACTGGAGGCGGGATACTCCTGCTTGAGGTGATGGTGGCCGTAGTGCGAATCGGGCTGCAGAGAGGCGGCCAGGTGCGGATGACACCGACCCACCATGGCCGCCGCCACCGCCATCTCGTCCTGCTGCTGTTGTTGCTGATGATGGGCCGCCTGCTGCTGTAGCTGCGCGTTTCCAGCCGAGCATAGGTCCGCATGCGATGCAGTCAGTCCGTGCAGTCCTAGTCCTCCGTCTACTTCCACTTTCTCCACAAACACCCCCACTTTCTCCTTGAGCTTGTCGTCGTGAAGATGCTGCGAGTGTGGTGGCTGATGTCCGTGGTGCGACGGACTCACCGCGCTCTTGTGCGTCTGCCTCACAGCCTCCTTCTTCTCATCCTTGAAACGCTTCTGTCTCCTCAAATAACAGCCATTCTCGAACATATTTCCCGACTCGGGATGTAGTGTCCAAAAGCTCCCTTTGCCCGGCTTATCTGGCGTTCGTGGCACCTTCACAAAACAATCATTGAAACTTAGCGAATGCCTAATAGAGTTCTGCCACCGTTGTTGGTTTTGCCTGTAAAACGGAAACAGGTCCATTATGAACTGATAGATCTCGGAAAGAGTAAGCATGCGAGTGGGCGAGTTTTGGATGGCCATGGTGATAAGCGAAATGTACGAGTAGGGTGGTTTGGCGTGTGTGTAACTTCTCCGGTAGGATTTGTCGGCACGAGCTCTTTGAAGTGCGGATGGCGATGCGGCTTCGCCGGGAGGCGCCGATGGTGTGACGTCCGTCCTGGAGGTGAGTGGAGCCGTGCCGTAGGGGCCCATACACGACGAACCAACACTTTGGGCCCCGTAGCCCATGGCACCACCTCCCATACAGTTGCCGTTTAGTCCAGCCATAGCGGCCGAGCCTTGAAGCATGTTAAATCCGCCAGCACCCTGAGGAGAGCATGAGTTCATCATGGAGTTCATTCCGTAGCCGGGAGCGTTGGTGCCCATGGCACTGCTCACCGAATCCGCGTACAACTTTTGCGACAACATAGTCATTGCTCGAAGAATATCAGTCTCTGCTGTACAATAATCAACACAACATAACCGCAACAGGTCTTCCGACAAACACACGTAACCGATCGCACTTGTTCACGAGACCTTAGCTTCTAGCTGGCCATGGTCGAACTGAGCTCTGTACTGTGACGTTGCTCGAATTCGGCACACAACTGGGGGAGGGGCCGAGGCAGCGCACCAATCACCAACCTTAGACGCTGTTGCCATGACGACCATTTTTGGAGGCGTCACTTCCTCCCTTCCATTTTCAATACCGTCGTCTTTGAGCGTCGGTGATTCCGGTGATCTGGCCTTGGCTTGCCGTGTCTCCCGGGACGACCGGCTGGTGCCTTCCACTACCTTGGGCCTCCTGCGCTTCCACTTCCACTTCCACTACGCTGCGGTACCTAAATCACTTCCGGATTGCTGTGAGCGCTCACTCGCTCAATGCATCTTCGCGCTTCTCTGCACTACAAAATTACAAACCACACTTTTTAATTAATTTATATTTTCTCTAACAACCACAATGCTGGTCAATGTATTCTTGTATAATCTTCTTTCGTCTTTGAAAGTCATAAAATTTCTACCTAATCTTTTTCTTTTAGTTCTTTGAACAGTGGATCGCCCAACACTACTCACTCCAAAAGGGATGATATTTACGAAAAAGTTCAAAAGCACTTTCGACTCAATTTTCATTGCTCAATCTTTCATTGATTACAAGAGGAAACTGCAAAAATCAATTATTGAAAATTTCAAAATTTGTTCTCTTCCCCTTCATTTTCCAGTGAAATTTAGATTTTCGCCCCTAGGTGTTCCTTATTATTTATTAGTAATGTGCGAAAATAAATTATTGCGGAGTAAATTATTTTTACAAATATCTGGAATGGATTGCTCACCGTCAAAACTCTAACTTTCTTATTGTATCTTCTTGAGAAGAAGAATTTCCCAATTATCTTAATATTTGAATTTTTTTGAACTCTCACGCCCCCCCCCCCCCCCTTTAATATCTAAAGAGTAGTACGGTATCAATATCCTTATACAGTAGTTATCTTCCTCTGAAATCGAAAAAAAACCCAGAAATTATCCATAAAATGTGTTTTTTGAAAAAGTAAATTTTCCCACCCCCACCGACAAATTTTCAATTTATCAAAAATTTAGAACAGAACGATTTTATACATAAAAAGTAAAATATTACAAAATATTAATTCTCTATTTTCTTTTCTATTTTACTTTTCATCTAGACTCTAGACAAACGAAATGCCGAGCGGTCGAGTTAAAACTGAGATCTCATTAGGTTCGGTCAAAAAGCATAATTATTCAGCCAAGTTAAATAGATAAATAAATCAATCAATTGTAAATTTAAAAAAGGCTTCAAAATTTCTATTGGATAAAAAAAATTCTCTATCTTCTTCAATAATTTTACTTATATCGATTAAGATAAACAAATTCTGACTATCTTTACCATCAGTAATAATAATAAGCGTAAGGGTTTTATTGGTGGGGAGACTCTACGGGCAGTTCCACCTCGCCGTTCGAGCCATGTTATGGGGAACATGGTGGGCCTACTATTTTAGGTGGGTTCCGAACCACCTAAAAGTGATAATAAAGCTTATAACATCAAGTCATCAAGCCTTGAGCGCTGAAAATTACTATGACTCTTTTATTGACTATGAATTTACGGAAAAAAACAATTTCATTTCTACAGCAAAGCAGAATAAGTTGAAAGTAAAACTAGCTCAAACTAGCATGAAAAGTCCAAGATCACTTCCAAAAGATCTATAAGTAGACAAAGACGAGTGCAAAAATAGTATTCTCATTTGATCAACAGCAGGCTAAGTATATTTCTCAATTGTACAAACTTATAGGCCTACTTATAGGCCTATAGTGGTTTCTTCAACTGGGTTCATAAATTAACTTGGCTAAAAAGCAAGGTGGACCTACACATAATGGTCTCCCCACCATTAAAAGCCATACACTTTATTATTATTATTATTATTTGAATTGTTTTGTTTTGACAGATTGGTTTCTACTTTCTTGCAGATTTGACGCCTAGTGGTACCGGACTCCCACTAGATGGCTAGCTATATCATCACCATACTACAGACCATGAGACCAAGAAGAGAGATCTTGATGCAGCAGTGAAGCTTGAATAAGCTAAAGGAATGAGAGGCAGTTCTGAAGTAATGTGATGAACAGTTCCAGGCGGTCTCTAGATTTGGAGGTGGTTTTAGCCAATAGTTTATGCTCATGTACATGTCAGACTGGCAAAACGCCTAAATAAAAAAAAAATAATTATTATTATTATAAATGAGAAATCTGTTTCCCACTTCAAATGGTTATCTATTACTATTCCTAGATATTTTTTACTTATTTTAAATTGAATTCTAAAACAATCGTTTCCAGACAATCAATTGCTCTATGAAAGACGTTATTCCATGTCGCACCCCAAAAAACCCGCCACATAGTATCATCAGCAAAAGAATAATGTGAACAGCTTTCAAGCTCTAAAATTAGAATATTATTAAGGCTATGTAAATTAAAGAAATATTGGACCCGAAACGTTTCCCTGGGGTACACCCGCTGTAATTCCCAACTCTGAATCCACCACGCAATCCACCCGAACTTCCTGAATTCTACTATTAAGATAACTCATAAAAACCCAAGCATCAGACCTCTAATGTGATTAATATTCTCCTCTAGTCTACACCTCTAATATATATCTTCTAATTATTTTAACAAAATAGAGTGTTCCACTGCGTCAAAGCTCTTTAAAGATCTAAAATTACTCCTCGTATACATTTTCTCCCTTATCTAGTTTTCAAATAATTATCTTCGTTTTATCATAGATAACATCAGAAGATCAGAAGTACTCATGCCATTACCAAAACCAAATTGAAGGTTGGATAATATTTTATATTTATCCAAGAACTTGTCGAAGGCGAGACCTTATAACATTTACACATTTTTCTATCACTTCAGACGCACATGAAAGCAGAGAGATAGGGCGGTAGTTCCCCGGACTAGTCTTTTTGGGTGTTTCTAGGTCACTCAAAACGGGGTTTTGAAAAAAAAACTGTCTGGGGTTGGAGCCTTTCCGTTCACTTCTAGAAAAAAGAGCTGCTGTAGACGACTTACCAAGTACACTTTCTCATCGAACAGAGGTAGAAAAGGGGAAGCAAGTGAAAAATTGGTGTTCTTAGATCTTCCTATATACATAGGCTACTGTATATTGAAAATCTGAAAGGTTAAAACCATGATGCTGAAACATTTTATTACAATATCCAAGTTTAAAGCCAGTGGCATAGCCAGGATTAGATTTGAGGGGGGGGGGCTCTTAATGGGGGGGATCTGGGGGATAGGAGGGTCCGGATTTTTCTTTAATTTAGTGGTGTAAAAAGCTAATCTAGACAACTTGTTGGGCTCTAAAGTTCAATAGAAATTTTTGGAAAATTACTACCCGAGAACCTAGGTGGCCAGGTTTGAAATGATTAGGTTTTTATACACTAATATCTGTGACTATTTTGAGTCAACCCCCTTGATTGGAACTAACCATAAGTAACTTAAAAATTAATACAATGATAATAAATTGCATTTCAAGTTTATAAAAATACAACACAAATATACATGCATGAAGAAAGCATACCTTTTTATAAGTTTCATATAATTTATGTCATTAGCCTAAAACGCACCCAACCCAAAGTTCATGGAATCGGAATTTTTTGTTGCCTACGCCACTGTTTGAGGTTGGACAAACAATCTGATTGTTTGGCTTTATCTTATGTTGAAATAGCAGCACAATCATTCCATAATATTAAAGAATCTAGCTAAATTTTCCCAAAGAATTCATGAAAACTCCCTTTAAGCATTTTACCAATGACCGTAGGCCTATTTGTTTGAAAAACATTTGTGCCCGTATTTATGAACGATTCTTCAGTGTCTCTAGACTCGAGGAAATTTTAAACTTAGCATATATATATATACTTAACATTTGAGAAGTATATTTATAGAATATACATACTTAACATTTCAGAAGTATATTTATACAATATACTTACTTAACATTTCATAAGTCTCTTCAGTCAGCCACTGAAGGAACGTTCATAAATACGGCCCTTGGACGTTTATTTCAAAATAATTATATTCGGCTTGAGTCTAGGCTATACTTTTTTGTGTACAGGTTCTGTTGCAGTATTTTAATTTATCTTCGAAATCAGATTTACAAGAAAAATTATTGGTAACACATGGCTGATAGGTTGAAATGTTAGACAAAATCTTGCCTCGGGCGCCAAAAGACCACGCGACGGCCCTTCTAACATTGAGCAAGTTATAATACAATGCAAATTAATTATCCAGCTAAACACTTACATGTGCAAAACTTCTGCACTTACTCTTGATAGGACCAGAAAAATGTAGCTAGTCAATAGGCCTATAGTTAGATTAAGTCAATAGGTATTTTATTTCCTCTTTCTACTTATAACTCCTGAACCGCGTCTGTTCCAAGACAAATGAGTTTTCATGTTACTGGAACCTAAGTTGTTTCAATTTCCGATCAGTTACCGGCGGCTGGGACAGAATAGGAGCCAATTTTCAAAATAATTAAAATTATGGGTTGAACGGCGGATTTAAAAGGTTCAACAGAGTATGAGTCACTGTGCTCTATCTTTGTTACACTATCTATTTTCGTTAAACTCCAACAACCTATCGCTCACACTTCAGTGCTTTGGTCAAAGCTCAATGAATCATCGATAAGTGTAGTCCTATTATCAAACCTATTTCGGTACAAGTGTATAGTAATATTGTGGCCCATATTAAAATCTATGGATGACTCATATTTGATAATTTCTCGATATTTACTTCTGCACATTGAAGTGAATCAGAGGGGGGGGATGTAGCCTATCACTCGAAATTCTTAACCACCTCTAAAAAAGCTGTTTTTCGTACCTTTAATGGGGTAGTTCCGGAAAATCTGGTTTTGCCCCTGAATTTAATCACTGGTTTTCAATTGAATTGAATTAAAATCAACAACATATGACGTCAACTACCTAAAGGCTACAGATTGCCGACATATACAAGAACAAAACTATTATTATTATTATTATCAATGATGCAAATGAAATAACACTATTAACATTTTCCAGGATTAATTAAGCTGAAATGCTGCATTTCATAGATGGTGACAAGCCTACATTCTATCTTCACTAGGTATTTAGATAAAACCTAATAGAAAACATTACCGCAAAGCCAAGTTGAGATGGAAACAATTATTTTCGTGCAGTTCAATAAAATAAGAATATTTAGATCAGGGGTTCTCAAAGTGGGGGGCGTAAAGCTGCGTCAGGGGGGGGGGCACAACACCAGTTGAAAATTAAAAGACAATTAAATCCATAATTCCAGAATTAATGTTTAGAATATCAAACTTGTACAAAACTTGTTATTTTGTTTCAACTATAATCAGAGAATAGGCACGTCTCATATCAAATACTTGTTCAATCGCGTAATGGGAAATATCAGGAAACCTATGCATTTATTCAAACTTCCCCAAAGTTATACCACTCTCAGAAGACCTACAGTTTGAGGAGGTTTTTGAAGGACTACAATTGAAAAGACCCATATCAATCCATTTGGAGAACCTCGTTGAGGAGTTCAAGAAACACTTCCCAGACTGCACTTGTGATGAAAGTATTTACAGAATGTCAACAGACCCTACAAAATAAAACGTAAATGCAATCCATTCAAATGAATTAATATGAGTATTTTCAATTGCAGTCTTAACATTTAAGTTGTGCCCTTGCTTCAACTCAACCAAGAATTCCGATGCTAGTAAAGAAAATCACACTAGTTATTTTTTCAATGTTTTCAGCTCAAAAACATTTATTTAATTGAATTGAAACTTATACTATGTGTGCAGCTAACATTTAATTGTAAAATGTGATGGTTAAAATACACGTTTTGTTCACAGTGTAATACTTGTTTTTCTGTTTACTCACAAATTTACTGAAGGGGCGTGATTTACTAAAGGGGGCGTTATTAGGTCCCACTAGGACAAGGGGGGCGTAAGCAAAAAAAAACGTTGGGATCCCCTAATTTAGATGAAGTCTATCAGCCTTGTTATTGTCGTTGACGCATTGACTTAGAGCTACTATGTAAGAGACCACTGCCATGTACGACAAATCTTCGGGGAAAATCGTCATAAGAAATAGAAGAGGAAAATAATCAGAAAATATTGGTTTCTATACTGTGCAAGAGTCAAATTTCACAGACAATTTCATTCTTGAATGGTATCTGTATTCATTGGTTATACTTCGGTTTATCAATTCCAAGGTCGATACACACATGTCAGTGATAAAATTCCTCATTAGCATGCATTTCCTGTCAAGACCGGCTGACTCACCGATTCCTTTTCACAATCAAATCACAAATTTCATAAAATGTCCGATATTTGAATTTTTCCAAATCTTATGTTATTCTGTTTGAGCTGCTTATTGTGAAACAACTTAATTTTTTTCTATCATCAAAATTAGCGGCAAAAAATTCAAGTGAATTTGGTTCATTTTCCAGTCGACTCATTCCCAGCATAGGAACTGAATCTTTCTTTATTTTTTGTGGCTAATTTTGATAACAAAAAACCAAAGTTGTTTCAGAATCAGGAGCTCAAGCAGAACATAACAGCAGTAGTAGTAGTAGCAGCAGCAGGGACTGCTGACTAAAACCATTGGGCATGCACTGACAATGAATATATTATTATTTTCTTTAAAATGTGTCTAAAATTATGATTAGTAAATAAGTGTAAAATAACATTACAAAATGTGTAGGCATACTAATTGGAATACTCTACAGCCTATCTATGACGAATACAGAACAGGCAACTCGTTTTTTAAACGGATTATGACAAAAAAATGAACGAAACTGTTTTCTGGAAATTCTCTGTTGTACTCGCCGTACATTTTGTTGTTCAATAAGCAGAAAAGAATCAAGTTTTCCCATGGACTGGAATCTTTTCCCCTGGGTTTGTAAGTGGAAAATAACTTTCACTATTTTCTTAATTTTCTTTGAATTCCTCAACATTTTTCATGAAACTAATGTTTTCTTATTTTTTCTAGTTTCTCGATTACTTCAGCCACCTTTTACTACAGTATGCTAGGCCTATATCTAAATATTTTGTCGGAAGAATGTTGAAGAGAACATCTGTGAATGAAATTTATTTCAAAAAATACATTAATAAAAAAGCGAGTCTGACTTCTTTCTAGGAAAGAAAGAAAACCATGAGCTTTTATTACAGTTACATTATTTCAATCAGAAGTGTTCTCAATAAGGTTTTTGAAGAACGTTAGAATCAAGTCATATTTCTCCAAAGTGTTCACGCAAACAGCAACAACCGCCTTCACGGGGGTGACAACCAGCGAACACATAAGACCAATAACACCATTGGTCTTATGTGTTCGCTGGTGACAACGTATGCAACAAGAAGGAACTGTTATCTGAAATACCTATTACCTGATATCTGAATTTTGTATTTTTTTGCTTGACTGGGAAAAGAAAATGGCGAGTGCCGATCCATGCGGCTGGTAACTAATTTCTCGAATAACACTGAAGTGCACTTATGGCGCCGTCAGTGATTTCGTCGGACAATTGTGATCAGCTTAAGTGTTCTGCTATAGAATTGCATTGTCTTATCAGCTTCCAATTCCTTTTTATCATCACAGTACTTCACGTCCGGCACAGTACGGCACGGATAGGAGTGTATCGACCTTTAAAATGGTGAAAAGGCTTCATTTGAACAAAACATTTTTTTAGACCTTACTATTCCAGAGATATAATTAATCAAACACCGTTTGCTCACCTCCAAAGGGTGAGATTTTTAGTATATTTACCTCCAAACTACTTCTAACAATGTCTCAAAGTTAAAACTTGTTACAAATTTAATTCACACTACAATTTATTCATTGATAATCATAAATTGTTAACCACAAAATATTGTTCGCCCTTTCTGCTGCTTGCTAGAAGGACAAGTCATGCGTGAATAGTTTAAAACCATGTTTGTTTTTACATTATTTTATGTTCTGCATCCTCCGGCAATCTTTACAATTTACAGAATCTAGAAATATTCTTCTGTCACTGACTAGAGCGTCAAATTTATTTAAAATATATAACCTGAATAGAATTTGATTATTGTAGATATAGCCTACATTTTTCAAATTTAATATATGTTACAAATTGGTTTGAGATAAGACTTAGCCACTCCTCCACCGTGTCAACTTGTTCAGACTTGTAGCTTGAATCAGGATTCATATAGCTAATCGCTTCAATCCGACATTGTAAATATCTCTCTATAACTCTTCAACTGCGGAAAATACATCCGGCCTCCACTTCCGGTCTTTCTCCAAATCAATCTAGGGTTTACCATTCAGTTAGGACGGGTTCACACGAGCTACAATTGCGCGATGGTAGCCAGAGCAATTATTATGACAGGCAACAGCTTCGCCAAAGCAATTATGAATCGCAGAGTTGTCGCCGACTTTTTTCCTAATACAAATACAAAAACATGAAAATTTCAGATATTCAAATTTTTTAAAGTTCAATGCTACTGTGCTCAGCTTCCAAACCAACTTCAATTTTTCTCCTATTACTAAAATTAACATTTTTATGCTATCAAATAGTTCAAACTAATATTCTATAAAAATGTTAATAATCATGCTAGAAAAAAATCTCGAGTTCCTATGTATTCACGACAGTGAGCAGAGTAGCCTATGCTAGGATTTAAAAAAAAAATAAAAATCCAAACTAATATTTTTTTTTGTTGCTAGCTGAGTTAAATCGGGCTACAAGCGCGCGATTCTAATAGAATCGGCTACAGGCCGGCTACATCACAGCGAAGTGTCGCTCGTGGGAACTGCACAATCTGATCCTGTGCTCTACTAGAATCGCGCAACTCTCGATAATTGCTCTGACTACAATCGCGCGATTGTATCTCGTGTGAACCCGTCCTTAGAGCTTCACCGCCAAACGCCAATATAGAAATGATGCATCATTCGGAAGGATCAGAATCATTTCCAAATCTAATCAGAAGTAGGTCTTTCCGGAACTGTGATTCCCACTGTAGTAGTCTGTATGGTGTTTTGAATTAATAAACAGTCCTATCGCCTATTGACTTAACATGAAGTGTTATCAACAGAATCGGGAAATCCGGACCAAAATACATTGCTCGAGCCTCATGCAATAGTATAGACGTATAGAGAATACTCATAATTATGGTAGGATTAATCATTATTATTTAGTTTGTGTCTATGCAAACTGTGAATAATAAAGATAAGATAGTAAATTACAAAATTAATAACCAATTCTTCTTCTACACAAATTGTAGCCCTGCAGGGCATAATTATTAAGAGTCTTGTTTATAATATTGTTTCTTCAAGTTCGTTCAGCGATCATTATTCAAATGTTATCCGTGAGAAAAAAGATTTAATAAATTTTTGTAATGCGTAGTACAGCCAATGAATATTCAAAAGAGAATATAGAATGTATGAAACATGCGAAAATGTTTTACTTAGGGATTTGGTTGAAAGTAGGTGGTAAACAGACAAAAAGTCCCCAACACTGAGTCGTAAGCATATGAGGGGGGGGGGGAGGGGACAAAAATACAATTTTCGGGAGTTTTGATCGAAAATGGTGAGCTTGCCCCACATTTTGCTGCGAACAATTCTGCTATGAGTGAAAACGCTCAACATTTTTGCAGCAAAATTTGTTTGACATTTTATCTTATATCTTATAATGTCCTACTCGTTTCGCTGATTTCATACCAGCTTTTTACTGGTACCATGAAATTTTAGGTTTCTATAAACGAGTTCAATTTTAAAGCAGCATAAATTGATGAAGTTGCTTTGGAAATGTTGCAGAGTGGAAACGGAGGGAATTTTCAGGTAGGAAATATAGTCAGTAGCGGCGGACCCTTGAGGACTCTAGGACAAAGCCTCCCAATGAAATTAAAAATAAAATAAAATTAATTTTTGAAATCTTTCAAATACAGTTTTGCTACTTATTTTATTAAGTCTTGCATTTACAGTTTTGCATTATTTTTATAATAGTCCAGTCATTTTATAAATTCCTGCTTGCAAAACTTATTGTAGTTCTGATTTTTTGGTATGTTGTTTGGACACATAATATGATTAGTTTGGAAATAATTTTGCACCATCAAATACCCTGTGCTACCAAAGCTGAAGCACAACGGACGCACGTAGCCGAAGCCTATTTCAACCAAAATCTAAATTTGGTGAAATTTCAGATATTTGAATTTTTCAAATTGCCATCATGTTCTACATGTTCAACACTGTTCATATCTTTTTGAATTTTTTCCATCAGCAAAATTACACTTTTTATCAGGTATAAAAATTTCCTTCTACTAAGACATTCAGAAAACAATAATTCAGTTGAGAAATTATAGCTTTGGCTGGGTTTACAATGTGAACAACTTCACAAATTGTGAATGATATGGATAATGAATGAATAAACAAATATTTAGACTATTATTATAAACCTGCGATCACATAAGACCAATAGATGGAGCACTCCTATACCTACAGCATTACGGGAGGTGAAGCCAAGTCGGCCATCTTGGTTGGACATAGAAACTCGAAACCGGGTGCAGAGAAGCTCAAAATATTAATGCATGTGCTTCAAATACATTGTCGTCCAACACCTTTCAGATCAAGTTAAAATTTTGAAATTTTATGTACATATACTACATAAAACACCTATTCTAATGGTGTAACTCAAATTACCAATTTCGAGTTCTATTCAAGGTTAATGAGTAATAAAAGTCGAGAGTTTTATACAAATTTGAAATCGTGACATGAAAAAGTTGGTAAGCGAGGACATTTTTTATCTTTAAGACAGGCAAGTTTTGTAATCGGGAAAGTTTTAGAAAAAGAGTTGAATTTTATTTTCCATTCGAAGCTTTTTTCTTATTGACTTATTTTTAAATACGTTTCTAAGAAGTCAACTTTTGTTAAAAAATTACAATAAAATGTAAAATTGAATTTTTTGTCGATAATATTTGAATGTTCCATAACTGTGGTTTTAATGACATTCCTTTATCTTTGCTAGTGTTGAGCAGAATAACTGTACTTATGCTTATAATTAATTTTTCAATAGTTCTCAAATTAAATCTCCAATGGAGTCTTTATTTAGAGGAAATCTGATAGAGTGATCTATTAAGTTCTAGCACTATTATTGATGACTTGCTGACTTTATTATTTCATGAAAATGATATATATTCGGACCCTGTGGTCTGAAAGCATTGTTTCAGTCAGTAAGTTAATTAATATAAGTTTCACGTAATAATAATCTCTTCAAGTCGTCTTATTGGTAATATTGCAATTCGTAATGAATCAAGAAATAGAAAAGTGATTCATGATACGATCATACTCCAGGCAGTGGCTATATAACTTATAGGTAAAAATGAGAGAAGAAAACGTTATAAAAGAATGAATGTGGTTGAGATTCAAATAAAAATCCCAAATAAAAAGTAAATTTATTATTACATTTTTTTAAGAATTATTACATTTCTAAAAAGTGATTTGCTTACAACTTATTTCTAATCACATGAATCACTATAACCACCTTCCATACAGTAACATGGTTAACTTAGTATGTAGGTGATGACTTTAATTAGAGTTTTTTAGGCTAATGATACATTCTTCCTTGATAACTCTGTATTTGCAATGCTTTTTTAATGATGAATTGCAATAATATAACAAACCTACAATAAATTGGACATAAGATTTTTTTAAATAATTAATATAATGGAGATTACACTATGAAAATAATTTCAAACAAAACATTAACGTACAAGCGTAACTTGTATAATATCGTAGATATACTATTAAACTTACACTATAAAAACAAGAAAGACATTAATAAAAACCAGAATTACCTCTAGTTTTAAAATGTCTCATATTGCAATTTTAATTTATCCTACACCATAGAAAGTAAGGGAACAATAAAAGAAAAAACATATTGCATACAGCATACAGCTATCAAAATAACTACCTAATTGAATAATTATTTATAAAAACTGGGTGAAAAATTAAATACTAACATTAACATACTAACAGACTGCGCTGTCTGAGGTCTGAGCACTCGCTACTAGGGTGACTCATCCCAAGGCCGCCGCCATCTTACTTGGTCAGCGCGCCAGAGCTGGCTTCAACAGTCAGTCCTAGTGCTCCATCTATTGGTCTTATGTGATCACTGGTATAAACATACTTCAAATGTTGTTCCAATCCAAAAAGAAGAGATGTTTATGAGATGAGAATGTTTATTTTTTTCATTGCAGCAGAATTATTTTTGATAAGTCTGGTACCTTTCAACTTTAATGAGCTCTACTAACTTATTAATGGAGTCAAAATAGTAGACAATGAAAACATTTCACATAATAATAATACAGTATCTTCCATTCTCGAATGACCTTCATACTAGTCTTGACTATCCTAGTTCTAGTTATTTTATTGTTTCTTGAGAGAGTATGTGTGTGTGTGTGTGGACTATATTAACACTTGTTCTCTAGAATTCCTGTAGTTGAATCAGGTGATAATGGCATGTTTGCGTCGAATAAAATTGCAACATCAACAAACTAGTCAATAATAATAAAAAATATTGATGATTTAAGAAGAAATATACAATAAACTGATAAAATATCAGTCCTGCCGACTGCCGAGTCTATTAAAAAAAATATATATAACTTACGGTTATTCTCACTCCCCCATCTTCTTGACCTGATCTTAGCCATAGCCAAAAAAATTCTCTTTATCAAGATACAAAACTGCTTTAACAAACAATTAAACAAAATAAAAACAGAAAAAAATAAAGCAGAAATGGAAAAATAGTTATTAAATAATAGCTATTAATCAGTGGAGTACAATGAAAGCAAAATTGTCTCTTAATTTCGAGGGTAACCCAAGATGTATCATATTTTTAAAGAACTATAGTTTTATAAATTTGCGTTACGATAGGCCTATTTTTTTTCCCCCTAACGAAGTAATACCAATCATGTTAATACAATTTATTTTGTGACAATGTACTTCTGATGTACTTTATTTTTATTTTTATTAATTTGATGTTTGTGATGAATGAATGAATAAATCATTTATTTGCCACAAAAAACAATACAATATACACAATTGATGTATTTTTAATTTCAATTTGAGTTTGCTATGATTGTAATTTATAATTATTCTTGCTATAAAACAGACTTGCATTAAACCTAAAAATGGAATGAGCAAAAAAAAATCGATAATAAAAAATCCCTCTCTCCTTCGGTGCAGAGGGCGCAACCCCTGTCTAGACGGGTGAGGCGAGCGAGGCGAGCTTGCCGGCTAGTAATCATAAAACTACCATGAAAATGGTTTTGGTTGCAAGCTGCACCACGTTAGTCGCGCGTAGTTGAGCAACAGACGTGCGGCTGCTGCGCTACCATCGCGCTACAGCTGCTCCACAACGCGCGTTAGTGGAGCAGCTGTAGCGCCGCAAAAAGTTGCTCGTGTGAACAGGACCGTGCGGCTGCTTACTCATGGAGGCATAGAGCACGTTGTAAGGTGCAATTTGAAACCAATTCGACTTTCTTATCTGCCACTGTTTTTGAGTTAAGAGCCGTGTATCACATGATATGATACAGCAGATAGTTCAAATTCTTGACTCTCAGACCCCCGGCTAAAAGCTGGATTTTACTAATTCAGAAACCTTTCCTGGCATGGTCCAAAAGATCAAAATCACACAACTGTTCAAGAATCACCTCCACAACACTACATTATCTCAACCACCACAGCCAACGCCATAGTGCAAAAATACCATTCTCACTTCATCAACAGTAAATATATTTTCGTAACACTCGTAAATAATATTCACAACTTTACCGAGCATTGAATCGAGCTGGTAAACGTCTGTTTGCAGGAAGAGCAACTGACTTTCATTACCACATCCTTTCTCAGTGCGGTAATGGATTTTACCGCATTCCAGCTGATCGAGAATTTGGAAAAACAGCTGATCTCAAAAGTATTTTTAGTATTTTACTGCTGTGATGGATTTTGATTTTATGTTTGATGATGCTCATCTCAAAGTTTATCTAGTTTAATATTTTAGACTAGTATGGCAAAAAATATATTGTACATAACTCATCTGGGAAGATGTTTACTGTACTTGTATGATAATACCGCACTTGACTTCGTCTCGTGCGTTAACTTATCATACTCATTATTTTGGTAAACACCATTTTTGTTACACTTGATAGAAAGTAGCTACTTTCCATAGATTTGTCATGTATGGAAAGTGCCTCTTTTCTGATCGGAAAAATCAGCTGACAAATAGGGCCTTATAGCCGAACAAGATGGGAAAAAACAGCTGGAGTGCGGCAATAGTTATTTATGTATTAAGAGCGTGAAGCACGACTTTATCGCTCGAGCCAAAACAGTTACTGTGTGATGCATAGTGGAGCGCAGTAATTTTATGAGAGTGATAAAGAAGCTTCACACACGAATTCCATACAATATTTTTCCTACAACTGCAGTTCTGGATTCCAACACAATAAAAACTTTTAGTTTGTAACATCACAGACCGTGTGCCATTTGGTTAGCGTGCACCATTGTTCAGATTATGAGAATTTCACGGATTTCGTGATCCACCAATGAGAAGCCATTAAACACAGCTGGCAAGCGGTAAGTACTATTTTTGGTCGCCAGCTGACTTTACCGCTTGCTGAGCAGGAGAGGTTTACAACCAGTTTTCAGTACGTAAAGGAATACTTCACCAGCAGTTGTAGGAAAAAATGTTTTCATTGACTCACATATAGGCCTATGTATAGATACAGTCAACTCATTACATTACTCAATACCTATGACTCAATTTTTTTTTGGAGGATGAAGCCCACATAGGCCTGAGACATGTGAGTGGGTAATGAGTTGGATGATGGTGATTGATGAGTTTGACCTACAGTTTTAGTTGGTTTCCGAACTAATACATATCTCAAATATTATCCAGCTGATTGCACTAGGCTATCATTATTCACCCATCAAATTCTGAATCTAAATAAAGCAGCTGATTCAATTGCATACTTTTGAATGTTTCGCATATTATCCAGCTGATTGTATCATGCCTTTCTATCAAGTATAACAAAAAATATCATACATTACATGGCTGTAAACTTTTGCTGGTTGTCGCATATTCACGTTTCTGCACTCGGCTTTTGCCTCATGCATGAACTATCTATGCTCTATCAAATCTATCGAAATACAATATGCTCGACTGGCAAAACGTTTCTTTCCAGCTTAGTAATGTAATATACTATTTCAAGAACGGCTAATGTGCATTTTTTGTAAATTGGGAAGCATAATATGCTTATAGAAAACGAAGCAGTTGAATGGCAAGGTATGTAGAGAGGATAGTAGGCTATGCACTTTGGTTGGATGGTGCATATTATTTATGTCCACCAGCACAATTAATTGATCATTTAATTCGTCTGGTCCTTGAATACGCAATTGTATCAGTTTATTGGCAATGATACTCGGGAGAATCAAGGTAGCAGTGATACTGTGCATACGTTTTCAGAACAGGCTCTGCGATTTTTGAAGAATAGAATATTAATTCGAACAGATAAGTAGTATTTTTGTTTATTATTATTATTAGTATTTATAATATCTTAATAATCTCCATTATTAATTTGTCTATTATAAGTTAAAGTATCTTAATAAAAAGTCAAATTCTATTTTCAAGGTTAGGTGCAGCGATATTGATAAATTTTCTTGTAATTAAATAGTCTCAAGTTGACAATTGTAATAAATTAAGTAATATTTCATTAAAAATTTAACTTAAATCAATTGAAAACAATTTTTAGCTAGGAAAATGAGTCCAAACAAGGCATCTAAATCTAATTGTTTAACTAAAACTCAGGTAACTACGCGATCTCAACAATTATTAACAAAAAAATCTCCAAGAGCTCTTAAAGCTACTGTAGATGTAGAAGAAAAGGTTGCTAAACTATTGAGTGATCACACCGAATTGTAAACTAAATTAGAATCATCACTAAAAAATTCTGAGGAAGAACGAATAGGGTTGGTGGATCACATAAAATCTCTGGAAGTTATTGTAAAATTGCAGCAGGAAGACCATAAAACTGAAATACTAAATGGCACGAGTCAATGTAGGTCTATGTCAGAGGAAATCGAAATATTAAAATCAAAAATAAACTTGGCTAATGTAAGATCTGAACCTCTGATCAATACAAAAAAAGTAGAACCTAAATCAAATGGGGGAAAAATAAATAGAAATGGTCAAAAAAAACGTATAGTCAGGTTTTGCAAACAGCAACCAAAACTAAAGTAAGGGCAAATAACGATAGGAAAGGTAGAGTACTGCTCTTGACATCCAGTCATGGACGAGACTGTAGTGACCTACTAAATAAAAGATTAAAAAATAAGTATGAAGTTCAGAGCTTTTTCAAACCAAGTGCCCCTATAAACGCTATCGTAGAGTCAGCACAGAAACAAACTAAAGATTTTGGTAAAAACGATTTTCTAATAGTACTGGGTGGCTCAAACAATATAAATGAACCTTATCTAAAACATCTTCCTGAAATAAATGAAAAAACTAAAGAGATTGTGCCACTCATCCAAAAAACTAATTTAATAATAAGTACAATTCCGTATAGGTTTGATAGGCCAGAGCTAAATGAAACCATTAAGTCAATAAATAAATCAATTCATAATACAATCAACAGCCTAAAAAATAAGAATTCTAAGCAATTGGGGATTTGTTTTCTAAATGAAAGGCTGAAAAAACAAAATTTCACCAATCATGGTCTACATCTAAATCAATCTGGCAAAGTAATATTTTGTAATAGGCTGGCAGAGCTGATTGAAAGTCGTTTGCAATCTACTGTCAATAATTCTCCTAAACAATCATCTAACGAACATTTTTTAGTAAAGTGGCTCAAAACCGGGAAGGGAAACTAGTTTCAAATGATAAATTCATATCTTCAATACTTCAATTGTATTAAATACGTTAATCGATCAAAAAATCAGGATAGCATTAGTGGAAGGAACTCTTGTAGCAATCTGATAGGCTCCCAAGATTCTAAGAGATTAAGTAAATCTACTTCAATATGCAAAAGCAACGATAAAGTAATAAGTGATGATAGGGAAGTACAGGTACTCACTGTGTTCCATCAGAATATTCAATACATTCGTAACAAAATAGATAGAATCGAAGTATTTTTTAAAGAAGAGGCTCCTGATATAGCTATTTTCACAGAGCATGGTTTAAAAGAAGATGAATTGTCACAACTTAATATTCCAAACTATTCATTGAAAACGTCGTATTGCAGGACATCTCATCGAAGTGGGGGAGTAGCTATCTTCACTAAAAATGCTAAGAATATGTAAACATTTAATTTAGAATATGTAGAGAAATTTGTTGTGGAAATGGATTTAGAAGTTACTGGGTTGAGAGTAAAAATCGACAATAATTTCGAAGTAGAGGTGTTAGGTATTTATAGGTCACCAAATGGGGAATGGAACAATTTTTGTGAACTATTCAATAGGCTTTTAGAGATTACTACGGTACTACTTTATTTACAAACGTTATTGTAGCGGGAGATTTCAATACTGACTTTGCAACACAGAATAAAATACCAGAAGATTTAAGGGATATTATATACATGAATAACTTGGAAATACAAGTTCATGAATATACCAGAGTCACAAGAACATCACAAACAATAATTGATAACATCCTTACTAATATAGATTACTCTAAAACAAGATTAGGCGGCTCGGAACTATCTGATCATGACTATCAAATCTTAGAGGTGGGGTTGCAAGGTCATAAATCAATTAAAAAGAGTAGAGTAATGAAAGAAATTCAACAATGTGAACAGGGGAATATCGATTGTTTGAAGCAGAATCTGCTACTAGAAAACTGGAGAAGGGTTTACAAAAGCAATAGTTTAAATAACAAATGTGATAGTTTCATTAATATTTTAAGGTTTCATATTACTATGAGTTGTCCAGTTAAAAAGTCCCTGTAAAAAACAAATTAGACAAAATTGAAGAGTGGATAACTGATGATATCCTTGCAGAAAGAAATAGGGTTAAAGATGCATATGATGAATTCAAACTATCTAGAAATATGTTAAGTGAAGATAATTACAAAGCTCTAAAGAAAAACTATACGGAAGAAGTGAAAAGAGCGAAATGTAAGATCGAGCCTCTTGGCATACAAGCTGACATTACTACTTTTTTTTAAATTACTATTTTGGCATCAAGCCTCTCAGCATGAAGCTGACATTATTTAGTTCGAAGTTACTGACAATTAAACAAACTTACAAATTTACTTAAACAGAATTTATTAATTTCGAATTCCTTTAATTGCTATCAGTTTATACTGAAGACTTCCGCAATGGCGGATATTGACAACAGTATTTTATAGCTGATGGAAATCGATGAATGCTACTGTACAAAAATATCAGTCACCATCGGGAATCGAACCACGGACCTCCCAATTGCCGGTCGGGCGCCTTAACCACTAGACCATGGAGACCTTTCTGCACAGCAGCATTCATTTTTAACTTGGCCATATCGGCTCGTATCTCACAAGTTAGTTCGAAGTTACTGACAATTGAACAAACTGACAAATTTACTTAAACAGAATTTATTAATTTCGAATTCCTTTAATTGCTATCAGTTTATACTGAAGACTTCCGCAATGGCGGATATTGACAACAGTATTTAATACGAGCCGATATGGCCAAGTTAAAAATGAATGCTGCTGTGCAGAAAGGTCTCCATGGTCTAGTGGTTAAGGCGCCCGACCGGCAATTGGGAGGTCCGTGGTTCGATTCCCGGTGGTGACTGATATTTTTGTACAGTAGCATTCATCGATTTCCATCAGCTATTAAATACTGCTGTCAATATCCGCCATTGCGGAAGTCTTCAGTATAAACTGATAGCAATTAAAGGAATTCGAAATTAATAAATTCTGACATTATTATCTTGTCATTACTTGGCATACAAGCTACCTAGCATCAAACAAAATATTAATCATTACAGTGTATCTATTCTTGTCATCTACAATTTTTAACAAGTGTTTAATTCTCAATAATTTGATTGTTTATTTCCGTAATATAATTATTCAGCAAATTATTACATTCATTTACTGGTTAATCTTTTCTTGGTTAATCTTGATTAAAAACTACAAGCAAAGCACCCACTAATTCATTCAATTATTATCTGCAATTCGCTATGTTGCATTTATATTTTTATTAGTTGACATTCTCATATTTAATTTTGTTAATATTCTTTTGGCAAGCAGGCCATATTCTTACTTACATTACCATCACATGTCAATTAATATTTATGAATAATCATTACCTGTTTAATTATTCATCCTTTCCTGCTTTAATTCTGATTTACAATATCAACTTAATTCGTTGCATTGATGCAATATATTTTCAATATTGTCATAATTTTGATTATCGTTTAACTATTTCATCAACACTTACTTATTGTGGCCTATCTGCCTATTGTTGTACTGCAATCTAGATTTAATTCAATTAATTAAATCTAAATTAATTGTCATATGGCTTTATTTCAAGCTCCCAAGTCTTTATCTAGCTACATATACATTTCAATCTTATTTTTTTGGACTCATTCTTGTTTTAGATTGAGGCCTGGTCCTCCGAATTTTTATTTTATTTTTATTCAACTTGTGTTGTGAATGGTATTGTGATTGGAAACCTTGGTAATTTTCATTTACCACCTCCACCTACCACAGTCCACTGCTCCTTCCTTTCACAACATTATATACAACAGTAGCGAGCGCTCTGAGCGCCATGTCTGGGCACCCCTCATTATTGCAGTAGATTTAATTGATTTAATAGTGTGATTTTAACAGCATTACGAGTTACGATCCCGTTCTACACACATAATTTTTTAATCTTTTTAAAGAGTCTTAAATATATAGAAATACAGTATTTAAAAAACAATTGAAAAATATTTAGTTGATAAAGCTTTTTATAGTGAACAAGATTTAGTTCCTTTCACATCAAAATTAAGCATCACCACAACTAATTGATATAGTAATGGTAATAGTGTATAAGAGTATAAGATTGTATAATTGTTTATCTGACCTGTCTTATACTCCAAGAGTATCTGGAGTCTCCAAGATGTAACCTACAAAAAAAAAAAAAATAATAATAATAATAAATCCCTATTAACTTCAAACGTTTTCGAATCTTTGGGATCCATTTTCAGAGGCGTCCTCCTTGATCAGAGATGTCAGTTTTTTGGTTAGAAGAATTGTGTTAAAAAAAAATTGTGTTCAAAAAACACAATTCTTCTAACCAAAAAACTGACATCTCTGATCAAGAAGGACGCCTCTGAAAATGGATCCCAAAGATTCGAAAACGTTCGGCCTACAGAGTAAGTAAATTTTACTTATTCTTAATGAAAATTTGACTAAAAGTCGTTGAATTCACTTAAAAAGTTAATAAAAACAACGCAGTTTGACATGAAACAAGAAATCCAAGAATAAATACCTACTTTTCAATAAATACGAAGAAAAAAGAAATCAGTTCTACGGTGGGCGGTGGAAATTGGATTTTTAAATGTCAATTTTGTGTTTTAAACCCTGTAGAGCCTGTTTAAACATTAAATATTGGTGGGTCACAATGCAAGAAATATTTGAGGAGACTGATCTACTGGATGTTTTATTTCTCTATGAAATCTGCAGACTAACAAAAGTGGAGGCTGAAAGTTAACATCATCGACTAGATGTTTATTTTTAGGTATTTTTTATATTGAACAGTATTGATACAGCTTAGCATGCAGTTTGCACGGCAAACATTAGAACAAGCTCAATTTGAATACTAAATAATAATCACCGCACCTTTTCATCGATCTTCGCTTGCTTCCCCGCTCTTCCCCACGCTTCACTGCCTTTTTCAAATATTTATTTATTCCATTCACTTGCCCTCGAAAGTAAATCACACCACTCACACTATGGATTCTTTCAATTATTTCAATAAACCCAATATAACATTATGAACATTCACCCTTTTCAAGTTTGTGAACCAGCCTGGTACACTTGCCAGACTACTTGCATAGCAAAAGTGTAGAGTTAGTTTAGGTGGTCTAGCTCTAGAGTCTAGAGTATGAAATTAAAAGGAACTGTAGCAAGCAAAGCCGAAGCCAATGGTCCTGCTGTAGCTGTACGCCCGAGTTTTGCTCATATTTTTCCAAATTTTCTTGTTTTTTCCTGTAAGATTACGGTGATTAAACCTGTAAAAACTCCTACAGTTTCCACTCTTTTCATTAAATTTCATCAAGGTGATTAGCATAGATCAGGGATTACGATGGTTCGTCTATGCTATTAGCCAATCACCTAATTTCTCTTGAAGGGAAAGTGATAGGTACCAGTGGCGTAGCAAGGTTTTTTGGCTCCCGGGGCGGTATTCCAACTTGTCAACCTCCCTCACTCACACACAGTTAACAAACGACACCTTAATTATTATTATCCATAGCTGATTCCTATTTTGTACTACTCATTGTAAAATTATAATTTTTTTATGTAAATATTCAAAATTTCGGGCTCGGGGGCGTCACTCTAGAAAAATGTTGATTTTTAGGTGTTTTTAGAGTATAACTGTATTTTGGTGATGTTTAGGCCTATCTTGATATTGGGCTCCGCGCAATTAATTAGCTTAGGCCTGCATATCGAAAATATTCAGAATATGGGCAGGTTAATTGAAATAGCTTACCTGAACAGCATGAGATTCAGTTGGGTAAGCTATTCCATTAAATCATTAGCTGGTTCATTTTGAGAATAGTATTTTGTATAGTAGTTTAATAGTATTATAGTATTTCTTGGGATTCTATTTCTATTATTGGAATTTAGAGAAAAAATGTGAATTATGACACAGTTTGGAGGAGCCCTGTAACACTTCAAATAAAACAAATACCACTTCTATAGATGATAAAAGAGGGGTCCGGGGGTTTTTCCCCAGAGAAAATAGAAAATAATCCTTTCCAGGGCTTTTAGACCCAAACTCATTCATCTTAGGCCTACTCCATAATCTTTGGTAGAAAAATTTAATTAATTATTTAATGCTTGAGAATTGAGTGACTCAATTTGAGTCATGGCAAATGTTTGGGTCCAGCACCTCCATGGTAACACATCACTTTCTTGACTATAGATTCACCGTAAACGGTATAGTCCAATATTGGTAAAAAGCACCTACAAGACCTACCACTGAAGTTTATTTTAGCCAATTTGTTACTTGATAAAAGGCTGTGAATAAGCTTGGGCAATGACAGATGCTGCTGAGACACTCAGAGTCTCTGAAAGGCGAGTGCTCCGAAGAATCTTTGGTCCAACATGTGAAAATGGTGTCTGGAGAATAAAACATAATGCTGAGTTGGATGTACTTATACAGGGTCAGAACATAGTGAAGTTTGTAAAGTCTCAGAGGCTAAGATGGCTGGGATACGTTCGCCGAATGAAAGAGGGCCAACTACCTATAAGAATATTAACGAGTAAGCTGGACAGCCGGAGGAGATGCAGGGAAGGCCACGAAATCGTTGGATGGATGGTTTTGTGAAGGACTTGGCAGGAATGGGTGTAAGAGGATGGCAGTCTAAGATTGCTGATAGAGATGAGTGGAGGAGAGTGGTAGAGAAGGCCAAAGCCCACCCCGGGCTGTAGAGTCAAAAGAGAGAGAGAGAGAGAGAAAGAGTTACTTGATAAATTATTTTTTTTTACTGAAATACTATTACAATCTAATATTAAAACTGACACTGTATTTCACTTTTAAATAATGTTTTACTCACATTTATTGGAGATGCTTGAGGAATGCATTTCACTTCTGAAAAGAAGATTCGTCAGCCTGAAATGCTGAAAAGAACCTTCGTCTTCTTTTCAGAAGTGGAATGCATTCCTCAAGCATCTTCAATATATGTGAGTAAAACATTATAGAGAAGTGAAATACAATGTCAGTTTTAATATTAGATTGTTCATTAAGTATTTCGTCATGGAAAACATCACAGAAATACTATTATGCCGTGAAACCCAATTACATTACTTTAGGACTTGCTTTTATAAATGAAAATAATAATTTTTATAACTTTCACTATACTAAACTCTATCATCAAACTTCACAGTAGTAGAATATGACCACACTATTTTATTCATTTATTGATGTAACTAACAATCAATGTGAATACAATTTTTCCGGGGAGCACCCCAGTCAAACAAGAGAGTCATATATTTCGTCAAAATTATGAAAAGACACCTTAATATTCTGAGTTGTCGGCCTACTGTATAATAATATAAATATATGACTCTCTTGTTTGACTGGGGTGCTCCCCGGAAAAATTGAAAATACCATTTAGCATAATAGCATTTTGAGCGTTTCTATGCATAAATCCTTCCACATTATTTTAACCCATATATATCGTTTGTATTAGCCGAGCCAAAAAGTATTAGCTCTCATCCAAAAAATCATATACTATTCATGTAAACCCTATATTTCAGTATTTCAACCCACATTATTGATCAAATTCTTTTAAGTGATTGAGCGGCGTTATTTACGCTGTCTGGAATGCAAAGACTTTGCATGCACCGTGTAGAGGTGTAGTCGTCGGAGCCTTGCAGTCATGTAGGAGCATATGCCTGGGTATGATGCAACATAATTATGCCGAGTGACATCTGTTACCCAATGCAGATAGAAATTTAAATTTGAAATGTAGCCTCAGTGGGAGGTGGTGAATAATAAAATAGAAAACCTAGTTTCTGCCCCAATAGTCATAGGAGTTTTAAATTTGAAATGTTCCTTCATTCAGAGGTGGTGAGTAAGAAAACAACGAAGGAGGCCTCTCTGATTAGCTGGAAGAGCCCTTGGACTAACTTCTTCCCCAAAGTCCTGGAAGGTTGAATTTGAAATGTAACCTCAGTGGGAGGTGGCGAATAATAAAATCAAGGAGATTTTTATGAGATCGCAGCAATGCGCGTCGGGCCAGCTAGTATTATTTATATCCTTTTACATTGCCTATTTAATATTTAAATTTAATGGATTCTGAACTTTCCTGGAGACCTCATCTAGAATACTTTAAAAAACTTAATTCAGTAGTATTTGTACTTAGAAACTTAAAAACTATATATTAGACTCAAGAACTCTTAAGGACGTTTATTTTGCACTGTTCCATTCTCTTCTTGCTTATGGCATTGTTTTTTTGGGGGGAAATTCATGTCAAGTGATTGGGATATTTCGAATTCAAAAGTGGGTATTACGAGTAATGGTAGGGGAACCCATTCGCACAAGTTGTAGACCATATTTCAAGAAATTAAGGATACTCCCACTTTCAAGCCTGTATATTTTTGAAACCATCAACTTTATTGAAAAAAATAAGGATTAATTCAAAACAGGTGAATTCTTTCACAGTTACAGAACCATGGTGGAATGATACATACAGATACATGGTGGAATGTATCGTTCCACCATGGGTACAGACAAGACTTACAAGACTTACATCGAACAACATTGTATGAGAGGGGAGTAAAAAGTGCAGGGATCCGTCTATATAATTCTCTAACAGCGCGTTTAAAGGCAATTACAGGCGATAAATTTAGAATTAAAATAAAGGAAGAATTGTTAAATATATGTGCATACTCAAATGAGGAATTTCACGCTCATTATGACATGCAAAACAGATTAAAGGGTTTTATTTTAATGACTTAAATTTATTGACAAATCTATATACCCCTTTACAGGAGGCCAGTGGACGAATATTATTATTATTAATAATAATAATAAATAAATAATAATAATAATAAGCCTCCGCTATTTGTAATATTAGCATCCACCATTTGAATTTAGAGCATATTACTCCATAGCAAAATGGTGAATTAAAAAAAAATGAACACTTATAAGTGATTGTTATGCAATAAAATAAGATCTATTATTATATCATTGTAATGGTCATTTTCAATATTAATATTCATTTTCATTTTAATATAACAACCTCAATAATAGCTGGAATATTGGTACCAATCAAGCAGAATTTGAAACAACAATATTGCTATGCCCGTCCGATATCAGTTGTAACACCAAGACTTAATACCGAAATGTCCTAAATGATGGGACAATAAAATTATCTCAATTCCTAGCTCTGTGTCTCAATGAAAAGGGGGCGATCCACTAGTTCCTGAATGGGAGCTTACTCCATGCCGCTACTAAAGGGGCCCTGGCTTCCTCCAGTGCTTCTCCAGTCTTCTTTATCGGCTGCCTTACGTTTCGAGCCTCTTAACAGGCTTCTCAGGTCGTCCTCGGTATCCCCAAATCAACGTTTTCGTGTACGCCTCCTTCCTCCTGGATTCTCCCTGAATATTTTCTTTACGGCCTTCGGCCTTCGGCCTTTTAGTCGTTCATTCTCTCTAAGTGACCAAGCCAACTCAAACGCCTAATTTTTATTTCATCCACAATTTGTGTTTTCCTATAAAGGTCAAGAAGTTCTTGATTTGTTCGAATTCTCCAGTCTTCATCAATACAATGGCCCAAATATCCTTCTCAAGATTTTCCGTTTCCAAATATTCAAGAGATTTTCATCTTTCTTTGTAAAAATTTTCATCTTTCTTCTGCTCCATACAAAACGACCGGCTTGATAATTGTTTCGTAAATATCAAGTTTTTCTTCCTTGAGAGTGTTTTCGACCTCAGATATTTACTTAGGGCAAAATAAAATCTATTCCCTGCGGCCTTCTTTGCTTTTATATCCACATCGAGATCGGCATGTAAAACATCTTCAACATACCTGGAGTATGCTCTTGCATGATCATTTGAAAATGTTTCATTATTCCATTTTATTTGTGCTTTTCACCTTTCCAAAAGGTTTCAGTCTAGTTCTGAGGTCTGCACCAAGAAGATTGTGGTCTGTATCCATATCAGCTCCAGGATAAGTTTTTATTTTTTCACACTGTTCTTGAAACGTTGGTTTATTAGTATGTAGTCTATTTGGACTTTTCCAAGTGTATAGACGTCTTTTATGCTGTTTGAACCAGGTATTAGTAATCCAGAATCCAAATTGTTTGCAAAACTCTATTAATTATTCACCTCAATTTTCACCTTAATTTTTCAGTCAATTTAAGTTCAGTTCAGTTCTTTCCAAATAACATTACGAGTATTTATTGTAAAAAAATATATTGATTTAGCGATTTGACATCTTAAAAAAATTAGTTATTTTCAATCATCTTGCATCTAATTAAAACAAAACAGCGTTAGGTACGATACCATACATTTTGATTGTCTATCGCTCAGTCACCCTGGTCTTGATTAAAGAGCCAGAGGGATGTCCAAGATTCAGTCAGTTCTCAGTTTTCATTCAGTCTCAGGAGGAAAGTGATGAACGAATGATAAGAGCAAATATTTTTGGGAAAAAATTGAAACACTCCCTCTTTCTGGCTGGAGGGGAGATAAGATCGCTACGCAATTCGTGCTGCATCGGGTCTATGTCAGAAAAATTTTATGTGCTCTACTCGCATAGGAAATATTTCCATTAATTAAATTTCTCTTTTTGATTTAAAAAGAAAATGGAAAAATATATTTAATTTAGAAAAGTTGTTTTGATGGTTTTATTATTTTGATTTTTTGTTATTTGCTTGGGGTCTCTCAAACCTTACAGATTATGACAATATTCATAGTTTAAGTCGTTTTTTAATAGCAGCAAAATGAGACAGTAGAGTTATAAGCATATTGAAATCCTAATGTCGGATCCGTTATGCTAATAGTACAATAATTTTTAGAGAAAATATGGCTCAACCACAAGATCATTAGAGCCCACTGTCCTTCTATGTCAAGTGAAGGATAAACATTTTTATTTTTTAATAGAAGAGAATGGCTGTTCCTTTTGGCAAGTAGCCGCTCTTAGAGACTTCTGAATCCACCCTGGCGATTTATTTCTAGTTGTGTGTGTGTGTGTGTGTGTGTGTGTGTGTGTGTGTGTGTGTGTGTGTGTGTGTGTGTGTGTGTGTGTGTGTTTGGTGTCACCCTTTTGTTATCACCCGTTATCATAGATCTTGTTTGGAGATTAATTCAACATTATATAGGTTGATATTTAATTTGACAACAGGCTTCGGTTTGATGATGCGACAATGTGTTATGGGATGAAAATAGGAGTACATGCCTTTGAAGGTGTTAGTGGTCTATTAGTGATCTCTTGAGAGGAGAGCCAAGAGACTTGTGTCCCAGAGACGAGTGTCGCTAGGGCCAGTGATGCTTGTCGAGGTCTTACCTGCAGTCGCACAGGTAAGCAGAGGCCACTCGTAACGTAATTTAGGCAAGATCACGTAGCTAGGGCCTTCAGCCGCGTTAGGACGAAGGCATTTTCTGATTTGGGACCCCAGACCACCCTGAATGCTCCTTCAAACCCCTTGGTCCTACTTGTGTGACATCCGCCAAATATTTGTCCGCTTCCTGACCTGACAAATCCACTTCCTCGAGTGTGCCCAAACCTGTTGTCTTTCTCTCCCTGTTTTGTCCCTTGCGCTCACTTCTCTGGGTGTGTTATGCCAAAGGATCCACCTGTAGCTCACCTTCATAGACCCTTATCATCTGACTGTATATGTAGGCAACTTAGCGCCAAAACAATTCTCCACCCTAAGATAACAGGTTGATGTGTTTGGAGAAGACCGAACCCCATCTGACAAATTTGAATATGAAAAGTGGAATTAGACTACTCGATATTATTTTTTTTCATTGCGAAATAACTGTGTTTCTTGTGTTATTCAAATTTGTAAAAGCTTTTAAAATTAAAATTCATTTGTTCAATACAAACATAGAACATGCCGAAAAACAAAAGAAAAATCACACACTAGATACAAGAGCAAATAGAGAATAAAAGATGGCTCCGTGAAGGGGTGTGCTGGGAAAGAGAAATAATTATAAATAATTTTATTCACTTTCTAGTCAAAATGTGCAGAAGCTGAGAATTGCAGATTGTTTTGTAGATATTAGTTTATTTCGCATTGTAATTTGCCGTGGTCATGAATGGTGAATTGGAAATAAATTATCTGGTTTATTGTAGATTACCTGCATTGGAAATTCATAACTAGTTTTTTTACAATCTTACTACTAGTTTTCTAATTAATTTCCCATCGTCTCATGAATTGAGAGATTTTCTTATTTTAAAATATTTCTAATAGCCCAGGCAAATTAAACCAAAAAAAGGCGGTGGTGGACAAAAATTGTTATAAACTGAAACTTTTCTAATCTACTCTAGGTATCCTAAGAGTCCTCTGAGTTTGCGAAAGTTTCTGGGCTGTTACACCTGTATATAACGATCGCTTCAGTCTTCGTTCTTGCCCAAAAATACTATTTACAATATTGGAGTCAGCAAATATAGTCTTCCTCAACAGTAGCGGCTAATGGGCTGTTGGGAGGGAGGCGTGGCTAAGCCTATAAAGTTTTAGTGAAGTTTGAACCAATAACTACAAGTTATAGTTATTATGAAGTTCATAATAGGTATGCTGTTAAAAAAGAGACAATTGTCAATCAAGGGCGGTCCCAGCTCCAAATTAATGAATTTTTACTGACCTTTTTTGTAAGATTTCCCCTTCTTCTACACCTCAACAACCCCCCCTCCCACCAATGACAATGACAACAAACAACGTTGACGTTTCAATATTTTTCCACGGTTGTTACAACGTTGCTGTGAAAACGTTTTCACTGTCAAGTCAATGACAATGAAACGCCAAGCTTGTCGTAAGCTTGTGTGCTATCTGGGACAACGCAATTTACGTTAATAGAAAAGAAACTCTGTATTTGTATAAATAGTTTATATACCTTGCAATGCAATAACTGTTTCACGTAAACACCTCCCATATCATATTGGAACTCTAACTAATATATTGACAGACAAACGCCACACGCGTAACGAGCAGTAACAAAGAGTGTGTATTTGGTTTAGGGCTAATGGTTTCATGTTGAATGAAGATAAAACTCAGCTTATGACACTATGACACTTGGTCTAAGAGAATTTAATGTGGAAGTCAAGCTTCTTGGTTTGATTGATAGTAAACTTTCATGGGAACCTCATTAATTCAGGGGCGGATCCAGCAGCCGATTTTAGGGGGGGGGGGGAAATACCTTTGGGTATGGGTATCACCAGGGGGGGGGGGGGGGTGTGGCAGGGGTGTTTAAAAGGCCAATAACCGTGAATTTGAAGAAAACTATTATTTTCAATTGAAATGAAACCAACTTTCCAAATTTAATTTCACCTATTTGCCTGTGATGATGTAATATTATACAAAATGATTCATGATGAAATGCCAAGCACTCACGTCCTATACTGCCAAGCAACCCGAAACTTTAACTATGGGTGTAAATAGTTGTAAATAGAATATAATTTCTGAGTGTAAATAGAACAATAATAAATGTAGCAAAAAATTCAAGTTCAACCCATAATTATTCAATGTTTGTATCTCACATAAACAGCACATTGGGAATAGCACATTGAAATGATGAACTTGACTACAAAAAAAATATGTTTTTGGTTAAGACAGCAGCTATATCAATTGAATTAAAAGATATTTTTTAAATAGATAATATGAATCCTGGGAGCTGACTAGATTTCACACAGAAAAATTATTTCTAAAGCATCCCCTCATCCTCTTTTTAAGCTTATCTTTAATAACCTTTTAATGTGTATCGTTACATCACACAAAGCAGCTTCATAACTACAGGGTCAGTCTGGGGGAGAGGATGACCAATGATGTTGCTGGGAGAGTTAGACTCTCTTTTATAATAATTACAATAGTAATTTGTAATTTTGAGTAGTAGACCTCTAACGATCAATTGAAGCAATATACATGGCTTTTTATTCCAAAACGGGGGTTCGGGGTACTCCCCGAGAAAATAAAAAAAATCGCCTCTTTAAAACCACATTTAAAGTGACTCCAGGCATTAATTCTTCTAACGTAACACTTCAACCCACGTAATGTGTCAAAGTAAATTTTGCCCAGCTTGTGTTATTGCCAATGGGAGATAAGGAGCTTATTTTAAACTTCCATTTTTCTATATTTGATCCCTCACTGCTCCTGATTGGGGCACAATCCTGTACCATAGGCTACTTGAAAATTTATTTCAATAAAAGTGAGGGGTGCTCCTTGAAAACGTTTTTTAAGTAAAATTCCTACAAAACCACATTTTTAACGAGTCTTCTTTTACTCTTGCCAAAAAAAATTACATACATTATTCGCAATAGAAAAACTATTCAACCAGCCAAAATTTCCCAACAAATTTTTGAAGATTCAGTCTAGGCCCTAGGGTGATTATCTGAGTAAATGTGCAGCAGTGCCAAATGTGCCAGTAAAAAAGTCAGCTTTTTCTGCCATAGTAGTCCTCAGCCAGAAAAACAGAAAATAGTAATCCAGAAAACCCTTTCAGAACTGGCATCATTTTCAGACTAAGCACTGTAGTACACAATACTTTCAACAGAAAATTAATTGTTGGTCAGGCATTGCTGTCTCAGTTTTCTCCCCTGTCAGCAACTTTGAAAACTCCCATTTTCTTCAACTTTTTATTTATTTTATCCTTATTTTTCCCTCTTTTTTATATTTTTTCGTCTTTTTTCATTTTCATCTCTCTCCTCCTACCAATTTCTATCCTTTTACTTCTTGTCATCTCTTTTTTACTCTTTTCTATCACTTCCATTCGTTCCTCTTTTCTTCTTTTTTCCCTTCTCTTCTCTCTTTTTTTTCTCCATCTTCTTCTGCGTTTGGGGGGGGGGGGGAAATTCCCCACAAGGTTATCCAGGGTCATATTTATATCTACTGTACTTGGGCAATGGAAAGATTTTGTTCCTGAAAAACATTTAAGGCCCTCCTATTTCGCGTTTTTTTTTCAGAGCATACTGGCATCCATCCTCATCTATGGAAGCAGCAGCCATATTAACAGGATTTTAATTTTGCAAAAGAAAGCTATTAGATTAATATCCAACTCTGGTTATTTGGAACATTGCCGACCTTTGTTCAAAGGGAAAAGACAGTCATTAATCTATATATTTTAAGTAAAGAAAAACCTCTATAACTATCAACTGAGATCCAATGTTCACACTCACTTTACCAGAAACAGAAAACATATTGAGATACCCTATCATCGTCTTACAAAATCGTTGAAATCATACAATTTAGGGCTAAAGGCACGTTGTCCTAGCTACGAAATGTTCTACACTGAGGGATGTTCTTTCACTCCGCAGCTGACGACGGAGCATCCTTGTCCAAGCTGCGGAGCTAGGACTCGATTTCCGGCGGGGAGAAATGACATTGTGAGCAAGTACTGCGATGTGCGAAACCAGTTTATCAACTGCTTCGTCACTACTTCGCAACCGAATACGGAAATGACTGCTTCTTGAGCAGTGGCTCGTTTTGACGTTTCCGCAGTTCACGCTCCGCCGGAAGAGTGCGTTGTCCGTTGTCTGTCTGGTCTGCGCATTTCGCTCTCCATTTTTCGCATTTCACATTCCGCAGCTAGGACAACGCGCCTTTAGACTATACAACAAATTATCCGAATTTTTAACAAATGTTTTAAATAAAGATAGGTTTAAGATAGAACTGGCTGGCAATTTTATAGTACAAACGAGTTTTTTGAATCATTTATCTAGTGTATGGTTGATAAATATTGTACTGACGTTGTCAATCACCACGATGGTTACAGGACAATAATTTTTTTAAATTTATTTATTTAGGAGTATCGCTACCTAGAAACAAGTTAGTAGGTGGCAATGGTAGGAGAGGGGAGCCTTATACCGAGGGAGTGGAGGGAGAGGGACACAAACACACAAAACAAATATTTTATGCTGCATATTACACAGTTATTACATTTTTGTAGTGCCTGCACTTTTCTGTGGAACCAGGACTTTCCAAATGGTAACTCTAGTTGCAGGCTCCAGCATGTAGGCCCACGATGCAGCTGAGTGGTGGTCGTTTGTAGACGTGTCGATAGAGAGTGAGTGAGGTAGCTTTGTGATGTATTTAATGCAAATAATATGACTATAAATATCAATAAGTCTAGTCTTGTATATTTTCCAAAAAATGGTCTATTTCACTCAAATATGGGAAGCTTTAACAGCCATGTTCTTTTTGTAGCCGAACATGTGAATAAGTGGCTTGAAACTGAGTATAGTATTTTTAGCATAGATTTGTTCAACCGCTCTATTATTATATTGAACTAATTTATTACATATTCTTGGGATAAGTTTTTCATGTTCATTTTTATACGTTCATTCTTTTAAACTTTTTTACATAGTTTCTATTTGCAAGTAATTAAAGATGCCAAATATTTTTGCAATTAATTTTTCCTAGGACCTTTCCATCACAAAGTCCAGCGGCACATCTCAGAAAGCATGGTATCTCTGGCTACCTTTATAGGCTACATAGTAAATAGGCTACTACTTCAAATAATGTTCACTTGACTACCCAATTAATTAGACATATGACCAATCATTTTGCAATTTTCTTAAAGGAGAATTTGGATTTAAATTATGTTTTCAAGCCAAGGGCCTCTATAAACGCAGTCGTAGTCAGCTAAGGAGCAATCAAAAGATTTTGGTAAACATTTTCTAATAGTAGTGGGTGGCTCAAACCTCAAACAAAAAATAAACCTAGTCTGAAGCATCTTTCTGAAATAAATATGAAAATTGAAGAGATTGTGCGCCTCAGCCAAAAAACTAATATAATAATTCGTACGATTCCATACCTTTGATAGACAAGAGCTAACTGAAACCATTAAGCCAACAACTAAATAAATTCATAATACGATCAACTGCCTAAAAAATTCCAAGCAATTGGGGATTTGATTTCTAAATGAAAGGCTGAAAAGACAAAACTTCACTAATCATGGTTTATACCTTAATCGATCTGGCTGGCAAAGCTGATTGAAAGTCGTTTTCAATCTACTGTCAATAACTCTCCTAAACAATCAATTTAGACCTGCAATTGTAGTAGAAGACACAAATCGATCAAAAAATCAGGATAGCATTAGTGGAAGGAACTCTTTCAACAATCTGATTTTTTGAGATCATATAGATCTAGTTCAATACGGTATACAAAAACAACGATCAAGTAGTGAGGAATAATAGAAAAGTATTCACTGTGCTCCTTCAGAATATTCAGTATGCTCATAATAAAATATAATGTAATATAATGTCTTAATAAAATATCCCTCAAATAGCTTACAGCTAGAGGGATACTATTGCATTGTGTAATGTTCAAATAAATAAAATAAATAAAAGAATCTAAGTATTGTTACAAAGCAAGCAAAGCAGTTATTTACGCACATAGAACTACGTTATTCTACATAGATCATTCCATTCATGATCGTATGTGACTTGAAACGCAAAATGCGTTTTCTTGCTCTCTTGCCTTCTCTTTTCACATGTCTTTGTCACTCCTATTCTTCAAATCTGCAACTCTCACTCAATTGATTTCTCGTGATTTCTTCAGATTTCTGGAACGATCGAGATCATGTTTCTTGAAGATTCTCAATGCATCTAGTGATTTCAATTCTTGGAATTATACAACTACAACAGCTATATAAAGGAGTCCACGTGAACCAGTCAGTTCTACAAAAGCTTGCATGACAGACTGACAGTTACATTTACAAACCTGCGTGACAGATTGTGTTACATATCCAGTGCCAGTGGAGTAAACAATGCTCGTTTCCAGTGTATAATGCAGAGACAAGTGTTTACTGTTTATGTAGGTTACTAATAGTTTAAAGACGCTGTGTTAAGTGATATTATTTGGGACTGTCAAATAACGAATTGGACTGTGTTTTGTAAGTGATTAGTGGCTCTTTTTGTCATTTCTTTCTACATTATTGTACAGTTTATTGGACTCTAGTTTCTTTTGTTATTGATCAGCCTGTAATTACTTATTCATTAATTATTGTAAATAATTACTGGAAATAGCTATTAGCTTGTCATTTGATGATCTGTTTTTATTTATTAATTGAACTTAACAAATATTGGTGTGTAAATAGACTAATTTGGGTAAATAAAGTGCAAGTGTGAACTTTAGTGTTGCCAGCCTTATTTTAGCTATTAGTAGCCGTAACAGTATTCTTCAAACAAGAGACTCCTGATATTTGCCATCCAACACTTTGTCATCAATCATAATTTTTGATCTGAGGGGATACTTGCCTCTGAATGCCATAATTTTTGTCTTTTCTTTAGAGATTCTGAAATTATAGTATCTATTGTCAAATTACTTATCACCAACATTAATAAATTACCAACATAATTTAACAAAAAGTATGGGATTAATCAAAGAATAAAACAAGAAATATACAGAACGAATTTTTATTGTACATATCTTACAGAGAATATTTCATGCTTTGTTGATAAAATGCATTATTAATAATTTATTTATCAAGATTCTGTAGCTCTTAATATTACTTCGCCAGGATCCAGGCAGGATATGCTGAAACACGCAAAAAATCAAGAAACCTCTTCATGTAAAGGTTTTGAAAGTTATTGTCCTTTAACCACTCAAATTTATAAAGTTTTCATAGGCAAAAGTGATATGAATTGTACAGTTACCTAGCGTTGCAAAAAAAGGCTACATAAAAGAGCAAGACTGCTTTTACAGAACCACTCATCAGAAATAAGTTTTTTAAAACTTCATATAGTTCAGAAAATATTGCTTTCTTTTATTAGAGAACCTAATTTCATAGATGATGATTTCATTCTTGAATGGGAAACATTGGAGAACTTATTCAAATAGGGCTAATTTCCAAGCACTCCTGTCTATTTGAATCTCTGAAACGACTTTGGGATCATCAAATTATCACTTTTGACATTGGAAAAATAATCATAAATATTTCTGAACAACTTTCTCGCTGATACCACACTTATCTCTTAAAACAAAACATGCTTCCAGCATGCCGAAAATTCGGTGTTTGCTGGCCTAATCGTCTTGACATTGACAATTTTATTTATTTTGAAAAATAATATTGGTTTGATATCACATACTGAAGAACCAATCAGACGTACACATCCTCCCCTTTATTTTGATTCCAAATAACTTATGTACATTCAAGTTGACTATGCACTAAAGAGACAAAGTCTGCAATATATTTGGGGTTTTAGTCTCTACCAATCCATCTGAGCATGACCAGTTGTTTTCTTGCATTGGAAACAATTTTTTCAGCATAGGCAGTGACTCAATTTTTGTTCACATCAAATGATGAGAATCCCAAGTGCCAACTCAAAAACTATAAGATACTCAACTGACTCAACTTTAATCACACCGCGACCACCCATTGTCACAACCTCATGCTAATGGCTTTCTCTTTGTCTATACCTAGCTCTTTTCGGTATATTATGCATGCGCAGTCATAATGTTAGACACCAAGTTATGATTTCGTAAAGTTATGCGAAAATTCGCTTCTATTTGTAGATGTTTATTTTCGCTAAATCACATGACTATACTAAACGTATTTCATTCACATAGTACTATACTAGTAATTCAATTATAATCTGCTTGTTTAGACTATTCAAAATACACTAAACGTAAAATAATTAATTGTGTTTAGCTGAATGTTTTACTAAGTTAATTTTCAGGCAAGGTAATTTTATGTTATTCAAATGTTACTTCTGCCTTAAGCCAACTTTTTTCAACAAAACTTCCATGATTGCAATTTCAATCTGAAAATTGTAATCATGGAAGTTTTGTTGAATTTTGTTGAAGTTTTGAATTTCAATCTGAAAATTGTAATCATGGAAGTTTTGTTGCAAAAAGTTGGTTTAAGGCAGAAATAACATTTGAATAACATAAAATTCAATCTCAAAATGTAAAAGGAATTTCTTAATCGCTTAAGCCGAAAATTCAGCCTTTTCGACTAGAATACACTCAAATACATGAGTGAAATTTTTATGATATAAATCTATTTATAATACCATGTGAATGAATAATCTCCTCAACTTGGTTCAGCTTCTATAACCGCAAACCTCGTCAGTTCCTTCTTATAATGAAACAGGTACTTCAACTGTTAAAGTTTATCATTGTTTCTAATCAGACAGTTACAGTGTAAATGGAGTTCTGTAATAAATAAATTCTTGAAATAAATGAAAAATGACAGTAAATGGATAAAATATCATATTGAAAAGATTACTAAAAAATTGATTACAAATAACATTAGGCCCTGAATGATTATCTGTACCGTGCTTACTATTTTCAAGTTTCAAGACTGCATTCCAGAGCCTTTACGTTTTACTCTCTGTTCTCTATTTTGCTTTTTTTCTGCAACAGACTTTTTGAGACCCTTCATTTTTCTCGTTTGTAATTTATTGATATCCTGCTTTGTAATGTGTACTCTGCCCATTCTTGTTCCAAAGTTGTCGTACTTGATGTTCTTTGTCTTATGCGGCTGAAAAAAGACAAACCATTATTAAAACACTGGAAAAATTCATGTATATCTTGATATTGTAAGGGTTGGCAATATTTCCAACATAGGTTCACATAAATGTGCCCTTTCAAACGTGCGAATAGCTAGGGAAAAACTATTGTATAAATCTAGATATTGAAGCCCTGCAGCTAAACGCAGGCCTATTCCTCTTGAAGCTCGTCTAGTTGGAATCTACACTGGTCTACACTGCTCTAGAAGGGCTCTCGCGAGAGCAATTGGTATTATTCAAGTATTGGTTTTCCATCAAACATTTGAATGGGCTTATAAGGTGATTTAATCATTTTATCCAAAATGTAGGCTAAAGACTACAATCTCGGCACGCTTTTTTTCTCAACAATTTAAAATGTTCTCAAAACTACCTTTAAATTAAAATACAGAAAAAATTGTGGTGCGGAAACTTAATTTCAACTCTATAGCAATACTTTTTAATTATTGACAGATAACGGTTATAAAAACCGTTTTGAAATTAGTTTAGTCTATTCACCATGTCTAACAATGTTTTTTTTTCTTCATTTCATTAATAAACCGCCATAAAACATTATTTACATACTTAAATAATTGATTATCTGCATGCATGACACAATCATTGCATAAATTTTATTAATTTCGTTTGAAATCTTGTTATTAAAAAAAATGTATTTTTAAATAATTTATTACATCATAAAGTTACAATCGCCTAATACACTTCTTACATTGACGCGAGAATCGAGCTTCTTAATCTTCATCGAACTTTACTGTTCTTGACTCATTTAGTACCAATATTATTACTTATCAAGGACCCTCAATAAAGTTATCATTTTCACTAAAAGCCTCCAACGTATTCACGAATTATTGTAGGAATTTTGACTAAGAAACCACCATCTTGATACATGTCCTTATACAATAGCTTAATGCCCTAATCGTTTCAAGTAGTAAAGCCTATGAGGCTGATTTAGGCTAAATAAAACACAATTTCGTCCTTGTTGACAATCGAAATTTGACTGACAAGTCAACAAAGCCTCAACATCTTTATTTTTTTAAATTTTAATTAATTTGTTACTTAAAAGTCGCAAAAATGAACTAGGCTCATGCAGAATGCAACAAGAAATTGTGTTTTATTTAGCCTACATCAGCCTCATAGGCTTTACTACTTAAAACGATTAGTACATTAAGCTATTGTATAAGGACATGTATCAAGATGGTAGTTTCTTGGTCAAAATTCTTACAATAATTCGTGAATACGTTGGAGGCTTTTAGTGAAAATGATACATTTAATAAGGGTCCTTGATAAGGAATAATATTGATACTAAATGAGTAAAGAATAGTAAAGTTTGATGAAGATTAAGAAGCTTGATTATATCGTCAATGTAGGAAGTTTTTTTGGACGATGAAGCCCACATAGGTCTGAGACCTGTGCGTGCGTAATGAGTTGTATGATGGTGATTGATGAGCTGGACCTATAGTTTTAGGTGGGTTTGAACCACCGGGTGATAATTGAATTTGGTCAGAAGTTGATAGCCTAACAGTAAATGGCCTGCGTGCAAGATATCGAAATATCAAGATATAACTTTGACATTGAAAAGTTTCTAATTTTTATTTCCAATCAAGCTATAATAATACATATGAATTCAAAAAAATTGCATTAAAAAGATTACTGTAAAAAAGCTACAGAAAAATTATTCGAGATTTTGCATTCAACAGCTATTCACAAAATAAATATGTGACGTTAGACGTTTGGTTGCAATAATAAAACAGTCATTTATCAAGTAATGATTGAACAACCAAACTGTTTTACTGGCTGTTCACTGATTACATCAGTTGACCCTTCATCAAGCATAAAAATGCACAAATTCTGATTAATGTTCAAATGTAGTAATTCAGTAACTGAAAGATTGATCACTGAATAATGAGAAACTTTTGTTAATTTTAGTTTATACAGATTATTTAAAGAGTAATCTGTAGTCCATTACAGATTTATTCCTCTCACTGAAATAAACGAAAACTTCATAGAAAAACAGGCTTGGTATACTTCGTACAATAAGGTTCAAATAAGAAATTATGAAATGATGAAATTTATTCCTTCAAAACAGAACAAAATATTTTTCAAATAATAAACAGGAACTAGAGTTGACCACATTATCCAGTATCCGTGGTCAACTTGAAACTTAAAAAAATAATTACAAAATAAAAGTACAAATTAAATTTGAGTCCAGCACTTATAAAAAACACTCGCACTCTATGACGCCTGCACAAGTAACATTAAATAATAATACAGCATTACAAACAGCAACACTTTGCTCCAGACAGCTGAGACAGTAATGCAATAGAAAATAAGAAAAATAATGGCAAGAGAAATACGTATTGTACAAAAGGCAAATCTAAATACATTGGTTTATAAAACCCTGAATTACAGAAAAAAAACCATTCAACTTAAAAATTATATTTATCCTTTCACATAACCCTGTGAAAAATTTAGTCAACATACATTATGTTAGTGAGGAATCAAGAAAACTCAAGTCTTCAGAAGACACTAGCCAACTTCTCAAAAGATTCAAGAAGCATCTTGCATTTTCACTCGATTTTATTTCCCATGGTAGTTGATCGAAATACTTAGGATAAAAATTGGTAAGATTGTTTAAAAATTGATTTATTGACTTTTGGCAACCTAAATGTTCTATATGATATTCCTCTTGTTTGATAAAATAAGTTCACTGTACCAGTGTTGCCAGATCTGACATAAAATAACTTTAAAACTTTATAAACGAAAATATGATGCAAAGGTTATATAGCAAAATAAATTATAGGAACTTTCTCTTCTAGGGCTATTGCAGATTATCGAATAATATGATTTTGTGAAACTCTTAATTTTTCAAGGTAACTCTTGCAAGTGCCCCCCCCCCCCCCCCCCAAGCAATGAATCCCATATTGTAGCCTGGAATCGACTAGCGCAAAATAAAGTACTCTTAAGAGATTAAAATCACAGAAATTTCTCAAGAAATAAAAGTTTGTCACTGAGGATTTAATGCTTTTATGTAAGTTTAGAATATGATGGTTCCAATTCAAATTTTGGTCAAAATGAACACCCAAGTACTTAAAAGTATAGGCTCTTTCTATGGCCTCACATGAGCAATTCATTTTTCTACATTGTGATTCATGATAGGTTAAAGCTGATGCGAATTCAAAGCTGTTTGTTATACTGAAGTTTACATATTTTGTTTTACTTACATTTATCTTAATTACATTAACACAACACCATTCTCTCAACTTTTCCAGATCTTCTGTAATATTCGACCATATATCATTTATATTCTTCTCAGAATAGAAAAAAGCTACATCATCTGCAAAAGCGCTTGCATGACCATGCAAAGGTAACTCAAGCAGATCGTTGATAAAAATCAGAAACAAAGTGGCCGATAAAACAGAACCTTGAGACACACAAGTCCTTACAATTAGTGGTGAACTGAACTGATCTTTTACTCTGACTTTTTGAACCCCTATTGCTAAGAAAACTTTTAAACCAATCGTTAGCCGTTCCGTTCCTCTAATGCCCACTGCTTCTAGTTTCGCTAATAATATCCTATGATCGACTAGGTCGAAAGAGGTTTTGAAATCAATAAAAAGACCAGTTGTTTTGCGATTTGCATTGAAGCTGTTATAAATTTGATCAGTTACTGCAATTAGAGTGTCCTCTGTTCCAATTCCCTTTCTAAAACCAAACTGAAAACGACTGTAAAAATCTATGTTGTCCAAATAATTAACCAGTCTGCTTCTCATCAGCTTTTCAAATATCTTGGAAAACACAGATAACAAACTAATTGGTCTTATGTTGTCAAGCTTCAATGAAGATAGTTTTTTGAATATTGGAATTACTGTACTTAGTTCAAGTTTTTCTGGAAAAATGCCATTCTTGAAGCTAAGGTTAATTATGAGAACCAATACTGGAGTGATTGATACAGCTATATTTTTAATAAGACTAACGGATATTTTGTCATGCCCTGTTGATTTTTTATGTTTTAAACATTTAATTATTGACAAGACCTCATTGACAGTTGTAGGAAAGATAAAGATAGACTGATAACGGTTTCGGCACTGCAAGTTTGGAAGACACAGTGGTGTTGAAGGTGCGGGTTGATTCAGGCCGCTCTGCCCTTGAACTGAGATAAGATGACTATTGATTACTTCAGCTATCTGTTTTGGGTCGTCTAAAACTGTGCCATCGTTAAGTTCAATCTTATCAACGGTTTTCTTATTTGAGGATCCTATTACATTATTAATAACTTTCCAGCATTGTGAAGAGTCACCATTACAACTTGCAATTTTGTTAGAAAAAAATTTGTTTTTTGCTGTATCAATATTTTTTTTTTTTTTTTTTTTTTTGAGGATGAAGCCCACATAGGTCTGAGACCTGTGCGTGGGTAATGAGTTGGATGATGGTGATTGATGAGTTGGACCTACAGTTTTAGGTGGGTTCCGAACCATCATTTTTCAGAGTTTCACAAAACATATTAAAATGAGATTTAAAATACTGATCATACGGACGCTTCTTAAAAGTTGAATATAGTTTCTTTCGTTTTTCAATTCTGGCTAATAAATTAGTATTCAACCATGGGCTAAAAGATCTAGCTTTATTCAATTTATTATGTTTGACAATCAATTTGCATTCATTCAAGACCTCTGTTAGAATTTCATAGAATCTCTGATAGCAACAGTTGCATCATCATATTCAAAACAAGAACTGCAGTTCACTTTATTAATTTCCTATTAACTAATTAACTATCCATTATGATTAGAAACAAATTTTGCAAATTTATCTTTTGAATTGTTCGAATTAGAGTAGCTTAGATGTTCAAAAATCGTGTTTTTTTTATTCTGTATTTAATCAAACATATTTATTGCATTTTCTTCAAATAGTTATAATACTACACAATAGTAAATCTGAAATGTATACACTAGAGTTTATACAATACTGTAAGTCATTTTGTTAGCACACCCAGTCTTCTTTTTTAAAATTTACAAACTCTTGTATACTATAGAATGGTGTGTTTTTTAGAAATTTACAGAGTCTTTTTCTAAGTGCCAATCCATCCAGCTCCTTCATAGCATCTGGCAACAAATTCCAGAACTTCACGCCCATGTATGATGGCTTCTCCTGGTAGATGGCGGTTCTGTGCTGTGGTATGGTGTAGTTGCCTTTACATCTGGTGTTGTGCAAGTGAATGTCAGTACCCCTCTGTAGCTGGCGTTGCTTGTTGACACACATGATGACTTCCAAAATGTACATGTTTACCACTGTCATAATGCCCAGTGTTGGAAAAGCTTCTCTACAGGTCTCTCTTTGATTAATATTTGCTAGAGTTCTTATGGCTTTTTTCTGCAATGTGAGGACTCGCTTCAAATTTCCTGCTGATGATCCGCCCCATACCGCCAGCCCATATCTCAGATGAGATTCTGCGAACTAGGCTGCTTTAGCTGCTTCCATTGTTGCAATCCATTTCATTCTTCTCACAAAATATATTCCTGAGCCTATTTTCTTGCACACATTACTCACATGCTCATTCCATGTCAATTCACTATCAATTGTGATGCCCAGAAAGTTCACTTTTTTCTCCTCTGTTATGCCTGTACTGGATGTGTTACTTGACTGTGCCCTTCTCTTGCTGAAATTGACCTGGATTGTTTTTGAGTGATTCATGGTGAGATCATTTTCTTTACAGTACTCTATTGCTTTTTCAAGAGATTCCAAGGTACTTGCCAGCATTCCATCATGAGTGTTACTTGTGACCATGAGTGTTGTATCATCTGCATACATGATGCAGTTTGTGCATTGATTCTCCATGCATGCAGGGAAGTCATTTACAAAAAGGATGAATAAAATTGGCCCCAGAACAGAACCTTGGGGAACTCCCTGATTAACAGATAATGGCTTGGATTGGTATGACTGAGTCAGTCTGTTAACAGTCCCTTTAATCTCCACCAGTTGTGATCGATTAGAAAGATAACTCACAAACCACTTGTGAGCCTTCCCTTTTATTCCTAGATGCATCAATTTTTTGGCAATTGTATCATGTCCCAGGCAGTCAAATGCTTTACTATAGTCTAATAGGAGTGCAGATATGAACTTTTGGTTATCAATTTGATCAATTATTCCCTCTATTAGGCTAATGATTGCTGAAGTAGTTGATTTGCCCTTTTGGAACCCATGTTGACAGCTTGATATGAGGTTCTGCGAAGTTAGATATGCCTAAGTATAGGAACATGACAAAAATGCCCTTCCATGTGAAAATTCAAATAATGGGTCGTATTCCACATGCAATACATGAAAATGGTGATGAGCTGAGTACAATGAACCATCGCTCAATAGGGTTCGATTCATAATCCCATAGTTTAGGCGAGGGGTCAGAAAAGCCACCCCTTCTACCCCCTCCTAACATGGGCAATTAAATGGGTTGGCAAGGAGGGGTTCTGTATGGAAGAGGAAGTGCTAAAATGTGAATTTAGTCCACTTATTCACATAAATCGATTTTCTGTCATAGAACAAGCTTATAGTGGGTACCCCAATCACCATTGAGTAAGATTTCACCTTAAAAAAATATTTATAAAAAAGCTGTGGGTAGATTGTTTAACTTCCTAAACTTTGAATTAAACTATAATAAATACCGTGCGTTACCCACGCACAGGTCTAAGACCTATGTGGGCTTCATCCTCAAAAAAAAAAAAAAAAAAAAACATTCAAAGAGGAGTAGCTCTGAAATAAATTCTTCCTGTGACATAATGTGATATACTATGCAACCCCTTAATTTGGGAACCCATAACGCGCTTGCGGTTGGTGCATGAGATCATTTTTTTACAAAAGTTTGTCAGCTTTAACTTTGGTAGGATATCAAAAAATCGATTTGAGTTATCACTACTGATTCATAAGCAAAAATGTAAAATTGAACCTTTACCCCCCCCCCCCCCCCCCCCAACATCGAGCTCACCCACCACCCTTGGGGACTTGTGGTATGTTATTACCCACGCTTAGAGGAAGCAATTGGCAAAAAAAATTTCTCTATCAATTGTTTCTCTCGATTTGTCTTATTTGACTGGGCTAGTTTGTTTAGAAAATTATTGATTTGATAGAACCACTTTGAAAATTTTGAGAATTTGATTCAAGACGCTTCGAAGTCCGTGCTCAAGTTTATGAATAAATTTCTCATTATTTGGTAACAAGTAACGAGTTTATGGAATAAGGTGAATTCTGCAAAAAACCAAAATAAATATAATATGTTAGGAATTGAATTTATGTAATACAGCACAATGAATGTTGAGAATACCTTCACTTGTTTGGGCTGTTTGCAAGACCTATTGAATAAATCGTCAGAGGCCAGTTTTGTTCTTCTCAATTTGAAATCGATTGATGGTCCTATTTCTTCCAATTCAATGCGAGGGGATTTTTGACCTGATTTCTTCAACAGGATTCTGAAACATTACAATCTTACATTAGCTTTCAACAGGATTAAAGTTTTATTGATTTCTAATATTATTCATCAAAAAATACTCTTATCATTATGCCACAGAAATATAATGCTAGATAATGATGCTAGAATGCATTATTCTTAAAATTATTTCAATTCAAGATAGATAATATGTGATATCTTGTGTAAACGAGTGTTTTACATCATATGCATATTCAATAAGTGACATAACAATATAATGTCAATGGCACAACCTCGGTTTCCAACATCGCGAATTCGGACTAAATGGACAGCAGTCATAGCCGGAATACACTACAATTGAATGCTTATGCTACAGGAATCTATATCGAAAGCATGACGTCAGAGTGAACTGTCCTGCCTCCTGCGGATTTCCGATCAAGTATAGTTTTCAAAAAAAATAGGACATCCGTCAACATAGAGGAAACAATTATCTTTAAAAAATTATTTAGGTAGTAAATTATTATATTATCTCATCAACTGTGTTGATTTCCTAACGTCTCTGTCGAATGGTGGCTTGGACACAGTAAGTAGCTCAGGTGTGCTGGATAGTATACACAATCACCTGTGCAGCCAGACCATGTGTAAAGGTGAGAGTAGACTGTTTAGCATAGAGCAAATCATAATGTTGAGGTCTGAAGAGTCACGTACAGTCGAAATCGGCTGTGGTGCTACACATTCACAAAAAATACATTATCTCATCTTATTAATTCCAGAACTAACGACTATTTTCAATCAATTTATAACCTAAAAATGATCAGCTCACAAGCAAGACAAAGACTGGAGAAGAAACTTTTCATCTTTCACGTAGGACATTTAGTGGACAGTAGTAAGACAACATCAATCACCATCATCCAACTCATTACCCACGCACAGGTCTCAGACCTATGTGGGCTTCATCCTCAAAAAAAAATCTGTCCTGTCGTCAGCTTGACATTTTGATACTGAACATAACTTTCATAAAAAACACGGTTTCTTCTTCAGTGTCAAGCTTGTCTCCATGTTGTAATTTTAAGAACCATACCTCAAGATAGGTGCAAAATTTAAGGTAGAAACATACTAGGCCGTACCATACTAGGACCGTGTCAGGCTCGGCAAAGAATGTTCCGATCACTAGTGTGCACACTAATACGTATTAACCACGTTCTACACCCGTATGCAACGAGTATGGACTGCGTACGATAAACATAGAAGAACTAGTTTTGTTTGGGGAAATTGCATGGCAGCGCAGTTGCAATGTACCGTCATGCCAGTCAAAATATTCTAGTCAGCAATTCCCAAGTTTGCCAGTGACAGAACGGTCTAGTGGGCGTACTCCAATACATAAAATGATACAAAGAATATAATTTTGCACGTGTCGGGATGGGCCAGCTACGGTGTAGTGTGTTTCTAACTTTACTATTATAATCTAATATACTATCTATACTATTAATATACTATCTATAGTACATCTCTGACAATCTGATCAATGTGTGTACCTCATTTATAAAATGAAAATTACTTTACCTTCTCTAGCTCTACCTTCTCTAGAAACTGATTCTTTAAAATCAGGTGACCAGACGTCCCGTTTTAAAGAGGCGTGTCCCGTTGTTCCCACCATCCTTGTCGGGACACCCATTTGTCCCGTTTTGCCAATATTAGTTACTAATATTCTACTTCATGAAATTTTTTTTTTCATTTATTGATAATTATTATTGTTCTAAATGATCTAAAAGCTAAACTCAAGTTGTACATTTGAACCGTAGCTCCAAAATCTATTTATTTAAATCTAAATTTTCTACATAAAACATTATGAGACACAACATCAAATAATGCTATATATATCCATCACATTGTGATATACTATTGTTATTAGCATATGGGTTTTGATGATGGAAAGACCCTTACGGGCAGTTACACCCCGCTGTTTAGCCATGTTAGAAGTCATTTTAAACTGTCCAAATTTATTACTGTCCAAACTTCGCCACGTCAACAAATAAAAAATTCATTCTATTCTATTCTATTTGTCAACTGTGTGGGATCTATGTTATTAATATAGCTCATGGCAATGCTATTTCATTTTGGAATATGAGCGCACTATTGCTTTTTTTTGTTTACATTACACACATGCTGCTGTTTTAAAACGTAACTGCTTGACCAGGCTTGCTCCGCTAATGTGCAACTTGGCAGTAATGTACCCCATAAGGGTGATAATGCAATGTAAGGTTTGCCCAGACTATAGTGCAATAATTATTCAAACCTATTCCACTTGATAAAAAGTATTTATGGTATGTTGAAACTCACCTGTAACTTCTGAAGTAAATTTTTTCTCCCGTATCGTCTACTGTAAACATAATGACATGCTCCAAACCTTGAAGGCGAACTGCATCGACATTCTCTCTTTCAAAAAAGTCAATAAACAAGTTCTGCGCCCTCTTTAATACGGATTGTTCGTTGAACTGGGGCCCGGCAAACAAGAGGCAAGGCTTAATTGCTGCCGCAACCTTTTCATTCTTGAAGTCAGACAACGATTTAAACTGTTCTACGCCAAGCTCCACCATGTCTAGAAGTTGGTCATCGAACATTCGACCTGTAACAACATTATTTTCATAGATAAACGAGAAAGAAATGATGATGTACCAATGTTCTTTTAGGTGTCTACGTGCTACTAGAAGAAAATGCTTGATGTTTATGATTATGAACTTGCATTTACAATACAGCTTACATTATTTTTGTGAGTAGTATCGGACGCGTTTCAGGACCTGAGACCTATCCTCATCGAATAGAGAAATATCTTTGTACACACACATGCTCAAAAATGAAAGTTCATAGACTTTAACATCAATAATTACCAACCACGGAAGAACATTTTTTGTCCATGCTCATGCAAGTTTATTTTGTGTTCCAACGCATGAGCAGAGCCAATAGAATCATGTTTCAATAATACATTTTGATAGCGTGTAAAACTCTGTAATATTTGTTGGGAAAATGTTTGTATTGTACAGGATAATTCTAGATTGAGCGGCTGTTTCTAGGATGGATATAAGTTAATTAATTCCATAGATAAAAATGATGGATTTTTATTATATGGATCTAAAAATGCTTTGTTTCCTGATTTTAAAACAGAGGATGATTAAAGATCACTTTTAGATTGGAAATGTGAGTATTGCATCAAGTGTGTGATCAGTTTACAAGTAAATTGAGTAACAAAATTAATTGATTTAATAATGCACAATACTATCCAAGAATGTAATAGATAGCAGTAATAATTGAAAAATTGGACCAACTTTGCAAGTTTTTTCAGTTACGGTGAATAACGGCTGTTGTCAATGTGTAACAAGCACCAGTAAAGCTTGTGAACAGTAGAAACAGTATTGTATTGAAATTTCATAGTACTATATTAAAATTTCAACTACCAAACTGAATTATATGTGGCGAATTATACAGAATACAAGATAATTGCTGAAACCTTATTGAAATTTAACACAAATAACATAATCACTACTTGATAGAAACATGAAACAGCCGCCGATAATGTGGCAATTTATATGATAGAACTAAGACTATGTCGTAATTTATCATGTCATAATTTAGCCTATTTAATGATGAGAACGTTCTTCTTTTTTCAGCTTTTGTAGTGAGCAATAAATTTAATTTTCTTAAATCGATCCAATTCTAAGTAGCAATTATAATGATAAATTTCTATCTGAAGATCACAATACAAAGTCGCAAATATTGAACATAATAAATTAAAAAATGAATGCAAACAAACGATTCAAGATTGCAGATTTTAGATTGCAAGGCCGATTTAGATTGGCCAGCAAAAAAAACACTGTTCTCTGCTGAAAATCACTTCCCGGTGGTTCGGAACCCACCTAAAACTGTAGGTCCAACTCATAAATCACAATCATCTAACTCATTACCCACGCACAGGTCTCGGACCTATGTGGGCTTCATCCTCAAAAAAAAAAAAGTGGATTAACTTAGTTAATTTTACAATAAACTGCTACATTTTCCTAATAAAACCTGTAGAGATTTCATTTTGAACAAAACAATGCCCTATATTGTACTCAATAGCCAAAAACACACCCAGATTGGAAAAAATCGACTTTTATTGAACCAAAACACTAACTTTGAACAGCTTCAATTTTTATGTGGTTTGTTTCATCAAAACCTAGTTCTATGAAATTTAGGTGCGTTTTCGGCTATCAAGTTATTGATTTTTGCTTGGAAATCTCTACAAGTTTTGTCAGAAAAAGTATGAGTTTATTGTACAATTAACCAAGTTAATCCAATTTAAAACTTAGAAAACCGTAACTTTTGGGTAATGTTTGCATATTTTGTTGAATATCTCAAAGTTACTTTAAAAATTTTAACTAGGTCTATTCGATTTCTCAGCCCATTTTAGATAGAGCCTGTCCAAATTACAAGCGAAATGAAGGCGCTTTAAATTTCCCAGTGAGTAAATTGATGAGCTGGTTGTTGGCTGCTGGAATATTTAACTCGGTAAGGGAGCATTTCCGGACCGGTGTTTATATTTATTTATTTATTCATTCATTTAACTACAATACAGTGAATACAACAGGCTATGTGAATACAACAGGCTATTGCCCAAAACTGCTTTCCACAAAATTTTAAAGTAGGATCTAAATCGTAGGTTACGTTGCTGTTTCACTTGAAATTTCACCTTATGAAACCTTATACGAACATTTTTTATTATTTTAGTGAGTACAAGCCCACGAAGTATTGGTAACACTATGTGAAAAATCCTACATATATTACATCTATATTGACTTGAAGATAGCGGAAAATTTAAAATATCAGAGATAATCTAATATCAGAAGATAAACGGAGATAATTATACAGATAAATGTAGGAGTAATCTATAGCCTACTATACTATTAATTACTATTTCAAAATATTATTACTATAATTTCAAAATACAAGTTACTACACATATTTTTAACTTGATCAATTTGCTGACAGATATCGTTAACTAGAGGGGTTAATTATAAATGCCTTACCTAAAACTATATTATGTGGTCTTTTCTTATTGTGTGATGCGAATGCAAATAATGAGGCATCATGTTTCTTGCCAAATCTTTCAATTGGCGTTACGTCTTCAAATGGTAGAACTTCATTTTTCTGATTCAGAAGAACAGCTTCTGGCTTTTTAAGTTGATGCTGAAAATTCGAGATTTTATAATTGACATAATAATAAGAAAGGAGTCATGCAGGCCTACTACTACTACCACCATGACCCATGACTACTACCAAAACTACTCAACATTATAGATTGTAGTATTCGTCTTTTTGAAATACTGGTGAACTAGGCATAAGACAAATTGAAATTTTAGAGTTATTTTGAATAGACAACAAAATAAATATGACAGCAAAGTATTAGTACATCCTTTTGCATTAAACATACCAATTATTATTGGACACCAACCAAATATCGCCCACTTACAGTTTTATTTTTAGCCAATAAATAAACGTTTTCTCCAAGTATTCAAGTATTACACCAGATGATTAATTCATTATTATTTTTTAAAATAACATACGTAGTTTGAAAATCGATAAGAAATTATGGATATAGAGCCATTCTATACAGGATCGAGAAAGCGGCAGAAACGCGTGGATTATATTCCCCATGTTATCTTATTGGCGAAACTCTATGGATCGAAATTCGGCGGCGACAGAAACGTTGTTAAGCGGAGAGCCAGAATTTATCGGAGCGTCTGAGGGGCCAAAGAGATAGATGAAGAATGACTTCGTTACTGACGTCATTACTGCCGCTTCACTGAGATGCCCGTTTGCAGCAGTAGTAGTATATTGGTAGTAATCTATATAATATAAAAATGAATGTCTATCTGTATGTATGTATATAAAATGTTCCCTATAGACTTCAAAACTACTTGACAGATCGGCATGAAACTTTGGGAATATGTTGTGTGAATAATGGAGATGGTTTCTGACCATTAATTTCAATAGGGGAGCTAATAATTATTAATTAATACATTTTATAGACCTAACCTACTGAACTTGCCGGCCAAATAGCTTAAAGGAACAGCTGATAGAAGTCGACAGTTTTTAATCATATGGCAGGCCCCTTCGCGGCGTTATTTACGCTGTCTTTGAACAACAAAAGACTTTGCATGTAGGCTACCGTGCAGTCGGATCGTTGCAATATGTAGGAAACATACGACTGGGTATGATGAAATGTAATTATGCCAGGTTGATGACATCTGTTAACCAATGCAGCTAAAAATTTGAAATGCAGCCTCAGCGGGAGGTGGCGAATAATAAAATAAAAAACCTAGCTTCTACCCTTATAGTTGGAGGTTTAAATTTGAAATGTTTCTTCATTCAGAGGTGGTGATTAAGAAAACAACAAAGCCTCTATGATCAGCTGGAAGAGCCCTAGGACTAACTTCTTTCCTAATTTGAAATGTAACCTCAGCGGGAGGTGGCGAATAAAATCAAGAATTTTTATGAGAACGCAGCAACGTGCGTCGGGACAGCTAGTTGATAATATTTATGAGTTTAAAGAGATGGATTTGGAAATATCATAGTATTGTCTAAATGTTTAAATGCAATCAAATTTAAGATAAATCAATTTAAGAACTGGCTGTTTTTCATGGAATTATATGATTTAAGATTATTGAACGATATTTTAAGCAATAATAACAAAACATTAGACTTAGTAATTGCTGATCTTCTTGATATAAAAGTCTGTCGTGAGAGTATACCATTGGTTGCAGCAAATTCACAACATCCTCCTCTATTGATTTTAATAAATACGCTCATTTCTCAAAATTTGGATAAGAAGTCTGACTTAAAGAGTTATGATTTTAGACAATCCGATTTTATTGGTATTTATAATGCATTTAGGCTGGTTGATTGGGTTGATGTCTTATCTGAGTCTAATATGTACATTTAATGAGATTTTTACTTCTATTCATAATAGTTGAATTCTGAAGCGAAAAAGTTCAAGAATAAGTACCCCAAATGGTTTACCACAAAATAATAAATAAATTTAAATAGAAAATTATTTAAGAAATATGATATTGAGTTGTATAATTTTAGATAAAGGGAATTAGGAAGCAGTTGAAAAGAGATTTGAGATTAGCAATATTATATGTAGATCAATGTAAATCCAATATTAGTAGCGATCCAAACTGTTGTTGGAGTATGGTTAAAAACTATAAAGTCTGATATAAAAATGAGTCTGTTCTATATAAACAATAATTGGGTGTCACATGGCGGAGAAAGCTCCCCATGTGGTACCAAATAGTTTTTGAAGGATGTTATTTCTGGTCCTTAGTTTTGCAGCAGTGTCTTCAAGGTGCTGTTTGAAAGATAAAGTTCTGTCCAGAGTGACCCCCGGATATTTGGGATTGAAATTGTGCTTGAGTGGTGCACTCTCAAACCTGACTGCAAGTTTCTTTTGAGCCTGCCTGGAGCGGAGATGGAAGCAGCAGACATCCGTTTTATTCAAATTAGGCCAGTCTACATTTACTGCAGTATTTTGAAATTTTGTTGAAATCACAAGAGTCTAGAATCTTCCTTACAAGCGCTAGAGGGACAATGGCACGATTTCAATAAGGCCCTGTCCGGTCCTTAATAAATACTAGGCCCACAAGAGTAGGCAAATGGAAATTCCTTCTAGCCCAATAAATACAGTGCTTCATCGTAGTAGTAGTATTTACTATTCATCATGAAATAAAATAGTGGTAGCTCAGTAAGTTAAAGCGCTTGTCTCTGATTAGATGAGACTCTGGCTGGTATTCCTGCGGTCTCGAGTTCGAATCTCGTTCAGGATTAAATATCTCCACCTAGTCATCTTTCACCTCATTACCGACGCACAAGTCTCAAGACTCATGTGAGAATTCTCTGACAAAAAATAAATAAAATAGTGGTATACCACTTACCAGATCTTTAAGGCAATTACGAGCGATTTCACTCGTATTTTTACCCTTTATAAACAATGTCTGCTTCACATTTTCAACCAGTTTAGGCTGCTTATTAAGAAGTATTCTTTTACCTCGTCTTGTGGTTGGTTTTCTGCAAATGTAAAACAATTTATTTCACTTTGCTGCATAAATTATTTATAATAAAGTCGATAGCATAAATTAGAAATATAGTTAATTTAGATTTTTCCTATATTTAATGTGATGAAATACATAATGTAGATATGTGGGCAAGCACAATGTGCCAGTGAAAGCCATTGTGTGTGGGGCCTTTAAATTTTGATGGGCAATGTCCCACCTTTGAATACAAATTTGCTACTTTTACAATAAAAGAAGTGGTAATTGGTAGTAAAATTTATAGATTAGGAAAAGATAAGCTGCGAGCCGTGCCAGGTATCAGTTAGTCAGATAATATAATACATGAGCAATAAGAAAAAATCGCAATGATGATCGATTTGGATAGCTAGCAAAAATACTATTCTCTACTGTAAAATCACTTCCCGGTGGTTCGGGACCCACCTAAAACTTCAGGTTCATCTCCTCCAGGAAGTGGTAAGATTTTCTAGATAATGTCATTCATCGAATTTTCGCATTTCCATTATTTGTTACTGTTGTCAATATTCCTATACCGAAAGTATTCAGTGCATTTCATAAAGTTAAATTGAGAATTCGTATCCATTTTCAGCTACATTGTTTAAACTAGTGAAATATCCTTGGATTATTTCCACCGTCAGTTACTACCTAGTTAGGTTTGACAATCAAATTCATGCAAAATCTGATAAAAGTTAAAATAAATTAGGTTGATGCAGTCAAGATAAATGTCAACAAAATTTGGAATCTCTTCCCCTAGATGATGTAAGTTTACATCAAATACCAGGTCTGTTTTCTTCAAATTTATTGTTTTAATAGATTTGTCATGCCAGCTATCTGTTAGTCAGATAATATAATACATGAGCGCTAAGAAAAACTCGCAATGATGATCGAAAAAAAAAATTGGATAGCTAGCAAAAATACTGTTCTCTGCTGCCAAAGGTTAGAAATAAAACCATCCTCGAATTTGAAATTGATTACCTCGAATTTACAAATCTAGGTTGCACTTTCGCACGGTATCTAATCCACCGAAATAATCGACTGAGAGATTAGATAGCTGATAACTCTACCAAACTAACCTATCGATTCTCTTAGTCAATTATTTCGACTGAGAGATATCATTAAATAGGAATTCAAAGTAAATTCAATTTTTAGCAGCGCAATCTCTAATGTAAATTGGATTAGACAGATGATTAATATTAAGCAGAAAGGAACCAAGCCACAAAACAAAAATTTTGAATTATGAAGCATGAAAGTTTAAGTCTCATGATAAATCCAATTTTATTTTAAATCTGTTCATTTCATACTAACATTATTAAAGTTATATTTTAGTATTTTTAGTTGTAAAATAACGTTTTTGGGCTATCAGTTTCATTAGATATAATTATTTTAATAGGGTTGGTTCCTTTTGTAATTTGAATAACAACTGCTTTGTCATTAAGCAGAAAGGAACCAAACAGTTGGTTCTGTTCTCTGAAATTGTAAACAGTAATTGCAGCTTTTGTAAGGGAACAATTGAGAGTTGGTTCTATTCTCTGAAATTGGCTACTTGGAAACAGTGAGCCTACCGCATAGGTTAATAACTCTTTTTGTAAAGGAACCAAGTGTAGTGAAAATGAATAAAAAAGAGACATATTGGTAAAAATCATTATATATATTTGAAGAATATTCTTATAATTTATTTATCTTATTAGATAATCAGATTATTAATGAAAGAGCGTCTTCAAATACATAAAAACATACAATGTAGGCTATTAGTAGAACATTATAGCTGGATTGCAGAAACGATTACTTGCCGTTGACTAAGATTATCATGTAACTGATGAAACCCATAGGCGGATTATGCTTGGACTGATGTAGAAGCTGGAAGGGGGGGGCACAAGAAATGTTATTGGCTCTTGTCTAATGAAACACATTGATTATCAACTTGACAAGAACATAAAACACTTGATATTTTTGACAAAACAGTTGTGGGTGTATATAACAAACAGGGGTTCATTCATTCAAGAATGATACTGGATACTGCTACGTTTGGATGGAGGGTCAACGGCAAGCAATCGTTTCTGCAATCCTGCCAATAACATTAACAACTAGCATAACAATCATTACAAACATAACATTCAAAGCTCCATATTAGGGAAAATCAGTACATTTTCAAAGTGAAAATGAGCTTATTCTTATAAGAGCTCAATCTATTAATCTGAGTCCTGACTTCGTCCAATCTTACTTCATGAATCTTGTTTTTCTCTCCTTGTCTTTTCCACGTCTATCAGTCAAATCATCAGATCTTAATTTGACCAAAGCTGTGTTAACCCTTTTAGATAAAATTCTAAATGTTTCAACAAACAGTTCATGACAAACTGGTATCTTATGCTGTGGATCCTTGAAAGTCGTTTTGTATTTTTATTTGTGTACTGACGTACTTTCTTTACTTCTTACACACATGCCCCAACAAAAATATTTTGGGAGTTTTAGTCTCCCAAGTTCCACAGTTTTTCATATTCGAATTTTCTTATATCTTCTGAAACAAATTCGTGACATTTTTTAATACATTTACATCTATAACTCTTGAATGACTTCGATTCTACTGATTTCCCTTTATAAGCAAGATACTTTTGATTGCTTTATTTTCTTCTTAGCTATTTCTTTTGCTTGGCTGTCAATTTTTCTTTTTCTCCCTTGTATTTTTCTGTTGTTGTTTTCTTCTACTGCATCCTCATCACTAGACTTATTAGGATTGGTACTACCTAGCTCCTCCTCACTGGAATCACTGTGGTGATCAGGATGTAACCATTCGAGGCCAGATTAAGTAGGTTACATTCTTTTGCAAGTCATGAGTAGAGAGTTGCAAGTCAATAAAATGTGAATGATTATTAGATGTATTATCTTCAACCTCCACATACGAATTTATCTAAATTTTTTCAATTTTCTCCTGTTCTAACTCAATTGAATTTAAGGTTGATATGTTTCCAGGTTCTGGTTGTCAAGTAGTACAATATAGGTACTGTCAAAGTTGTTACAGTATATTGATTCAAATCACCAATGGTTTTTTAAAATTTGTCTTCTAGGGATGAGTCGTATTTTGTTGTAGATTGCTCCTCATTGCTTCTTTCCCCTGCTGGTCCTGTAACAGATATTTCACAAAAATATTAGTGAACAGTTACATTAAATAATATGCTAAAGTCTAAAGCATCGATGAACATGATGTAGCTTTTCTACAACATTTTCACACATTGCTTGTGAACTCGCTTTGTGTCATTGGTTCATAGAACCGTTTACTAGGAGCGTAAAAAGGTCGGCTCATAGCTTTTAAAAAACTACGTGGCATTAAGGCGTAAAAATAAAAATGTTGTTATGCATTGTTTTAAAATTTCTATCATCAAACCTTGCTAACATCGTCTGCATTCTTCAAATCTTGGTCTTGCTATTATTGGCATTATTACACACATCATTACTATACATTTAATTTTTTTATCTATTGTTTTTGTATAAAACAATTTTTGTATTGTTGAGTCCGCCCTTAATAATCTACAAACACCATCAATTATTTATTTTGCCGAAATCAGAAATTTCCAAAAGCTTCAATTCGTGTCCCAATCATTACATTACAGTAAAATTAAAAACGTTTGGTCTAATAATTATTGAAACCGGTCCACAACTATATGCTCAATATTTTATAAGAAAACTGAGATATTTCATGATTTGGTGCCACATATCTTAACTGTGCCTGCAGACACTTTGTAAAAAAATACTGATGGATTTTGCAAGAAGTAAAATAAGTTAAGTAAGAGAAGGTGGATAACTGTGGTCTGGTGCATTTCCCTCAGCAATTTCTGGAAAGATGGAAGATGAAATTGTTTCAGAACGAAATATTTCGATTAAAAAAATGTAGGCTATATTGATATTTGTAAATGGGAAAACAATTCAGTTAGAAATACTGGTTTACAATTGCAATGAGTAGAAATCAAGCAATCTAATATAAAAATATAAATATAATAACATTCAACTCAAACATTTTACAAACAAATTTTAGTTCATCTGCTGCTCCTTCCAACATTTTATGGTAGGTTGAAAGAATAAGTCAAATTAACTACAATATAAAATCTTCATTTTATTACAATAAATTCATTCAAGTTGCAACACAACAATTCAATTAAATACCCTTTCAACTCCTCCTTCAATTTCAAGCTATTATGTTGAGACCTTATGCAACCTGGTAAGCAACTCATCAATTTATTCCCATATAAGTTGGACTTTGTTTACATTTTTCTTTTTTATGCGGCTTTATTATAAAATTATTTGTATTCCTAGTATTATAATAGAAAAAAACATGCTAATAGAAAAAATCATGCTAAGCATGACTGATAAGTAGTTAGTTTTAAATCATCATTACCTTTGTAGAAATTGGCGGAAGAGTTGACCAATTTCATTTGCTGGCTACACATGACTGTGGTCTAGTGTATTTTGTTCTGCAGTACCTGGGAAAATAGAATATAAATTGATACTGTTAAGTTATATGTATCAATAATATGCTGTAGAATTTATGAATTTAGAAAAGGGCCAAAGAATGAAACAATTATGTTATAGGCTCAGAGGAAGGCATCCAAGCAAACCAGCAGTAGAAGATCCTCAGTGTTATTAAAGTTGAACGAACATCATTTGCAGGCTGTACACTGGCTACAGACTCCTGATGTGGACGATTGTGTTCCAGAGAATTTTCTTCGACAGGTAGTAGTACCTGGAAAGATGAATTAAAAATGATAAATATATTTGGGTCTTCAAAAATGATTGGTTAGTAAGATTGCATTGGTGTGGAGTAAAATTTAAAAAATTAGAATTTATTTATTTATTGTGACAAATTTACAACGATAAATTTAATGTAATTATGTAATTTCATGTTATTATCGGTTTAACTAAGCCTAGGAACACAGTATCAGGCCCAAAGTACCAACATTAACTTGTATACCGGTACTTCTGGCAACTTCTATCCTAGTTCGGCTGTGGTGCACTATATGGGCTTCTGTCAATAACTTGTTGTCAATTGAATAACTTGGTCGTTTACGATTATGTGAACACGGGAGAGGTTACATACTATGATTATACTCATTTTCAGATGGATATATAGTCGGATAATTCACTTAATCGCGTCATCTTTAAGAGAAGCCCATATACTGCACTCCATGGGAGTGCAGTATATGGGCTTCTGTCAATAAAGTGTCTAAATTGAATAACTTGGACCATTATGATTATGTGAACACTATTAGTATTATTCATTAATACTATGATATTCATTAATTGAATAAAAAAGTTTTAATAATAATAAAACGTTAAGTTTCAACAAAATTTAATAACAGACAAAACAATAAACTAAAAGGAACTCTTTATCACATAATGTAAATTAATAGGAACTAGGCACTTTTCATCAAATGGCACTTATGCAGCAAAATAATAAAGGTATGAGGTGGTGGTTCGGTCACATCTAGCCAGGTTTGGTTAGAAGCCCATATAGTGCACTTTCTCCCCTAGTTCTAAACTATTTATACCGGTATTCAGAAAACGGTAATTGTGCCGCAGATGTTAGCAAATAAAAATTCACTTGAAACCTTCACCAAATTGTAGTATTATGTCTCCTGATCACAATTATCAAGTTTTTAAGTGTCGGTCTCAATTAAATAATTAATTATTCAATATTAAAAACTCACCTTTTGAACATAAATACGGCTCTGAAAAGCCTTTATAGTACCATCATAACATCATAGTAGCATAACATCATAGACGAACAGATAGAGCAATGGAGTGCCATCTACATCAGAACATCAATGGAAACTGGAATGGAACTGCATAACCAAACCTTTCCTAACCTGGCTAGATGTGACTGAACCACCTCTGTAAATATTTAAAAGGTTTAAAGTTAAATATTTAAAGGTATTTTAAAGGTGGTTCAGTCACATCTAGCCAGGTTAGGAAAGGTTTGGTTATGCAGTTCCATTCTAGTTTCCATTCCACTTCGTTCCATTCACGCAGACTACGCTTCTGCGCATGCGCGAAATGTTCATGCAGATTTAAAAGGTCGTAGCCCAAAAGCCTAAAACCTAGGCTGTGGCTAGGTTATGTATAATTATGTGCGATGCATCAAGTGATGAGATTTTGGAACAAATTGAAAATGCCTTTATTATTAAGTAGATAAATTGCATGAGTAAATAATTAATAAATTAAAATGCAAATTATTGTTTTGCAAAGATTCATGCATTCTAAACACTCAATTAAAGTTAATTGCTGAAGATAGTCATTTTGGGGCTCTGTTCCAAAGGTAGGTTTTCAATATTGAATAATTAATTATTTAATTGAGACCGACACTTAAAAACTTGATAATTGTGATCAGGAGAGATAATACTACAATTTGGTGAAGTTTCAAGTGATTTTTTTATTTGCTAACATCTGCGGCACAATTACCCAGAAAACAATATTTCATGCAAACCTTTAGGTCTATATAGATTAACCTATATAGCAATGTTTAACAATGCTGAAGATTGTATAAAATGTTATAAAAGAGTAAAACTCTGAGAGGACTCAATGCAGTGTGCATTGGCAAAACCTAAGTCTGTCGCCACTGCTTAATCATTATAAGACCGCAATTTTGCAGCTTTCACTGACAGTTACAATAGGTATTTATTTCTGAAATAAAAGATTTATTTTGCATTTCATCCAAATGTTGATGATCTTGATGAAAGAAGCATGATATAAAATTATAATTATTAATAGATGAAGAGGTACATAACCTAACTAAATGTTTCTACAACAAATTTTATGATGAACTTAAAAAATTGATGTCTTACCTTGAAGATTTTTCTTGGCCAACGCGACTAGGTATTCTCCCAGGGACATTATTTTTCAAAAGATGTAGACTTTCAAAGTGCACAACTGGAATTATTATTTTCAAAAAGCATGCTCAAGTTACGAATGAAGCTCAACTCATATGTGCTGAAATCAGCTGAACAGAACTATTACAACTTGGTTCTGTTTAATACAAGTGATGCAATCAGTAAAAGAGAACCTTTGTTCCGTTTTGCTGAATTTGTGTGGACATTTTCTCTTTTCAAATGAAGAACTAACCACACTTGGTTCGATTCTGTTGAAATGGCAATTCAAGTTTTTAACACAATAAAACAGATTTCTTTTATACTAAAACCATAATCACCATAATCTTAAATCTGAATTCAAGAAATTTTTACAACTCTTTTTTATCAGTGTTTCTTTTATTTTTGGGCTAGTTCCTTTCAGCTAAATATTGAAAATCATATTCCCTAACCAGATAGCATAATATCTCGTAATCATAATATAATATTTTGAGGGTTGGCTCCTTTTTGCTGAATACCTAATTTAGGTACAAAATGGGCGGATTAATGGAGGCGCCCCCCTCCCGCGAGAGTAAAGATTTTTTTTTTAATTAGAAAAATTATTAGAAGATGCATTAATAAGATTTCTAACAATTTTGAAAACAATACTGAAAACTTAAAAAAGAAACGGAACCAAAATAATAATCAAACATAATTATGACGTAATTTTCCGAGGGTGTGTCAGGTTGAAATACTGATATGGGTGCCATAAGAGCTACGCCACTGGGTTTTGCTACGTGGTCCACAGTTGACCCACACTAAAGGAAGAATTCGACGAGAATCATTCTAAGTAAGGACACTGGAGCTCCATTTTTAAGCAGTTCAATAAAAAGACAATCTTGTCTTTTTTGTGTAGAATAATATTTGGAAACCCAATTTTGGAAGCCTAAAAATATATATGAAGCAAAGCTATCAATCAATTATTCAACTTTTTAGCTCTCATTTTTTCAGTTTCAAAAATAAAAGATACCAAGTCAAAAAGTCGGTTGAATTTATTTTAAACAATTGAAATCAATTGAACAGGCCAAACAGTGCTCCAAGAACAAGCTCAGTCTAAATGAAGATAAGACACAGGAAACCACTTGCAGTCTGAGTCGGAATCAGCAGAGGGATTATACAGAGGTTAAACTACTGGGATTTACACTGGATACCAGACTTAGTTAGAGTAGTCACACCAATAATATTTGCCTAAAACTTGCAAAGGTGATATTTCTACTCAGACGCTTAAAGCCACTAATTTCCAAGAAACATCTGAAGGAGTTATACTTTGCGCTGTTCCATAGCCATATTATATATGGTCTATATATATTTATATATTTCCGGGGGGTCCCCCAACCAACCTCATCCGTATCCTCATATTCCATACCCCCAGAACCCCTGGTCAGGCCGGACCATCCGCCTGAATTACAAATTAACTATGTGAGCGCCAAAAATGTTGTTTTGTAGTCAGAATAATATGACAAATTGATTGAAACCATAAATTTGAAGAAATCAACAGACCAGCTATTTGATGTAAACGTTCATTCAGAAAAATCCCTCAAATACAAGCTAAACACATACAAACTATAACTACTTCCTCTATTTCACCTCTTGCCAAATCAGTAATAATGTGTTTACGTAATGTTACTGTTGGTCAAAAGACCGATTTTGTGCATAATAAATGTTTTTAAAAACCACTTGGCGTGTTCCGTTATCGGCGTTATCTTAATTCAATGTTTTGAGATTGAATCTTTCGAAAATTAACGTTATCTATTCGTTAGGCTTCAAGAAACCTTATTTTGGATTAATTTATTTGTTATGGCATTTGAATCTTCATCTAGATATAAAAACAATTACCATAGCACAGTATTATCAAATCGTAATAATAAACAAGATGTAATCTCTGCCAATCAATAGTATAGATGGAAAACTTTGTAAACTGATTAAACATTTTGGAAGAGCAATGGAACTGATCAAATTATAATTCATGTTACTGTATTGGAAAACGTTGTTTTGATGTTTTAAAATTTAATCTTTCAAAGATAGATTTTAGCCTAGACTTAATTAGTACACGTGGTTTATCAAATCGTAATAATAAACAAGATGTAATCTCTGCCAATCAATAGTAGCCTATAGATGGAAAACTTTGTAAACTGAACTTAGGGTTGCCATAAGGTAATCACCAAAAAAGAGGAGATTTTACAATGTGTTGTAAATCAGAGCATGAAGGGGGGGTCACCGTTGGCGGATAGGGACATCCCTCTATGAAAATTAAATGAGTAAAAACCAATGTTTTCAAAAATGTAATTGGCCTCTTTAATATACATTGCTGGTTGGAAAATTACAAATAGAATTGGTAAACTTACAGAAAATCAACCTATTATTAACCAGAAGACACGTCAAAATTTGAGTAGACCTGCATCATAGAGGATTCTTATAAAACACTTCAAAAAGAGGAGATTTTTTATTTTCCTGTGAAATCCCCCGGAGCCTCATTTTTGGCCTCAAAATCCGGAGATCTCCGGGGAAACCCGGAGATATGGTAACCCTAACTGAACTCAACATTTTGGAAGAGCAATGGAACTGATCAAATTATAATTCATGTTACTGTATTGGAAAACGATGTTTTGATGTTTTAAAATTTAATCTTTCAAAGATAGATTTTAGCCTAGACTTAGTACACGTGGTTGTGGTTTCATGCCATTACCATTAGGTAGAATGTATATATTAAAATTCAAATGGATGAAACATTTTGAATTTCTTTATACTTACACAACACGTTGCATTACAGGAGCCATCTCTAGGCCAGGCACGTTTCAATAATTATAGAAGTTTGAATCTTTCAAGCTTCGATTTTCAATTCAAGAGAAGAGAAGTCAACTGGTGTTTTTTTGGTTATGTTGTGATCCTCGTCATTCTCGATATCGACATCGGGCTATCGAGGATGATGTGCATCGATATTCGTAATTATCAAGGGTCGATTACATTGTGATATCGTAGTAAAGAGTCGATTAAGGGCTGATTACATTGGGATAGTTACTCGCTTGTTACTCCGTGTTTCGGAGGACACGTTAAGCCGTCGGTCCCGGTTGCATATAAAAAAAAGCAGTCGTTAAAAAAGCGGCGAGGTGGAACTACCCGTAAGGGTCTCCCCACCACGAAAAGCCATACGAATTTACTTTACTCGCTAAGCGAGTAGCGAGTAGGACGTTACTTTCCGACCGTGCTACAGCAGCTCAGCATACCAAGCCAAATTATATTAAAAAAATTATTTCTAGAATCACCCCCATACTATGAAATTTCTAAGACAATAAATAATATTGCAACATAAAATTAAAAGATGAAGTTTACCAACAATTATTCAATAGAATTTCATCAAAACAATATACAATATATCTCATCTGAAGTGTTATGCTGGCAGCCTGCGTGATTAAGTATCGGCTTTGGCCACAATAATATTGTATTTTGGTGTTGGCTACTCTGCCAGCGAGTACAAATGTGACCAAATTCAAAGTTGAGAGCCTGTCTACTTTGAATTTGGTCACATTTGTACTCGCTGGCAGAGTAGCCAACACCAAAATACAATATTATTGTGGCCAAAGCCAATACTTAATCACGCAGGCTGCCAGCATAACACTTCAGATGAGATATATTGTATATTGTTTTGATGAAATTCTATTGAATAATTGTTGGTAAACTTCATCTTTTAATTTTGTGTTGCGATATTATTTATTGTCTTAGAAATTCCATAGTATGGGGGTGATTCTAGAAATAATTTTTTAATATAATTTGGCTTGGTATGCTGAGCTGCTGTAGCACGGTCGGAAAGTAACGTCCTACTCGCTACTCGCTTAGCGAGTAACTATCCCAATGTAATCAACCCTTTACATTGGGATAGTTACTCGCTAAGCGAGTAGCGAGTAGGAACGTTACAGACCGACCGTGCTACAGCAGCTCAGCATACCAAGCCGAATTATATAAAAAATGAAACTTCCAGAATTACCCATATACTCTGAATTTCAAAGATAATAAATAATATTGCAACATAAAATTAAAATAGGAAGTTTATCAATAATATTATTCAGTAAAATTTCATCAAAACAGTCTATAAATACTTTGTATTTGGTCACATTTTGTATAAAAGAGATATATCAAAGAAGTTATAATAATACTCTTAGATTTTTTTGTTTCTAGATAATTATATTGTATAGTGATAATAATATTGTATGTTCTGTAAACGGTTTTGATGAAATTTTACTGAATAATTGTTAGTTAACTTCATATTTTAATTTTGTGTTCCAATATTACTTATTTTCTTTGAAATTCCAATGGGGGTAGTTCCGGAAGTTTAATTTTTTATATAATTCGGCTTGGTATGATGAGCTGCTGTAGCATGGTCGGTCTGTAACGTTCCTACTCGCTACTCGCTTAGCGAGTAACTATCCCAATGTAATTGACCCTTTACTAGCTAAGCGAGTAGCGAGTAGAAACGAAACAGACTGACCGAATTATAGGAAAAATGAAACTTTTAGAATTGCCCCCATGCTATGGAATTTCAAAGACAATACATAATAAAAATATGAAGTTTTCCAACAATTATTCAATAAAATTTCATCAAAACAGTTCACAGAAAATACAATCTATATCTAAATACAATAATCTAAATACAATATATATCTCATCTGAAGTGTTATGTTGGCAGCCTGCACAGTTAAATGTCTTTAGCCACAATAATATGGACGCTGTTAGTGATGAGGTAATTCGTTGCTAGGGAGCCATTTTTGTTTCCAAACAACCGTTGCTTAGTGTCTGTTTCCATGTTATTTACAAGGGTATAAAACAGTGTCTCAGATTTTTATCAATAACAATAAAATTACAAATTTCTAAGAGTTTTGAGTCCTTTCTTCATGTACCAGAAAACCAGAGGATTGAGTATCAGGCTTTTTTCAGTTGTGCTATTAGATATAGAACTATTTACATAGTATTTTGTTCATAGGTTAGGCGTACAAGTTAGGTGTAGGCTACAAAGCATTATACAATTAGACTAAAAAGCCAATTTATGGCCATCACATTAGGGGAAATAATGAGACATTTTTGGGATCAACCACACACAGTAAAAAGTATAAAATATGTTGGCGAATTAAAATATTTGGATGGTGTAGTGCAAGCAAGTATGTGCAACAGATCATACAATGTGAAGGTATGTAATAACCTATGATACCAATGGGCATATAAAACAGTGTGTCTTAGATTTTCATCAATATAAATAAAATTGCACATTTTTAAGAGTGTTGGGTGTATACCAACTGAACTACTATCATCTACCAACTCAACTACTAATCATGTAAACTTGATTGTTGTATGGGGAACCATTCCAACTTCCATCACATCTTCCTGGTATAGGCCTCAACAAATTTTAATATTAAACCAAATCTTTTGTATTTGCAGCTAGGCTAGCTACAATTTAGTCTGTTCTACCAATACTTTATAAGCACTCTGGTCATGCCACTAAGACTAATTGCAGCAGTATTCTATAGAAGTAAAACTAGTGCTACTGGTATGATTGCTGGTAGGTACTGTGATTTTTGCACAAGCTCTAACTTATTATTATTCACGTAATAGACCCAATGACTTGTGTAGTACAGGTAGCTGTAAATGCAATGTCTGCATTTACTAGTGGTTTTAGGTTGCTTACACAGTGGAGCATCTAATTATCGATGACAGTTACCTAAACAAAATCATTCACTTGCTGCAGAATGGTGGTATTCACACAGCTCAATCTGTAAAACACCATTAAACAGCATGAATTTGATTTTGCGACAGTATGGTAATTGTTATCAAGTATTAACTTGTTATGTGAATTTAACAACTTGCAGTCAAATATTCATTAAGAATAAGTAAAATTTACTTACTCTGTAGGCCGAGCGCTTTCGGATCTTTGAGATTCGTTTTCAGAGGCATGTTCCTTGATCATCAATGTCAGTTTTTTGGTTAGAAGAATTGTGGTTTTTGTAAAATGTGATCAAAAAGTTTGTGTGATTTAGAATATAGTTGTTTGTTGAGAATGTTTTGTTTTTTTTTCAAATTGTTCCAAGGTTGAGTTCGTGTCCTTTAGATTTTATATGGAGAATGTGTAGGTTGGTAGGTTCTCCATATTTGTAGGTTCTCCATATAAAATCTAAAGGACACGAACTCAACACCTTGGAACAATTTGAAATATACAAACACACCACACACAATAAAAAAAACATCCTCAACAAACAACTAAATTTTAAATCACACAAACTTTTTGATCACATTTTACAAAAACCACAATTCTTCTAACCAAAAAACTGACATCGATGATCAAGGAACACGCCTCTGAAAACGGATCACAAAGATTCAAAAGTGCTCGGCCTACAGAGTAAGTAAATTTTACTTATTCTTAATGAATATTTGACTGCAAGTCGTTAAATTCACATAACAAGTTAATATTAACAACGCAGTTTGTCATGGAACAATAAATCCAGGAATTTTGTTATCAAGTATTGGATGCTTTGGCCATTATTGTGATGTTATTAGTGTCCATCAAAATATGTAGGTGAATTGAAATGTGACTGCTTGAGATTGTAAAGTGCAGAATGCATAGTTATTTACATCAGCCTTGAAGAAATAGGCAACATAGTGTTAATTTTATAAAGTATTATCAGGTTTCACAATATTCTTCTCACCCATCTAGTTTTGTGGCCGCTACTTTGGTGTCAAGGACCGTTACAGATGCTGTTTGATTTTATTCTAATTATGAACATTTGCAACCAGTTGATTGAAGAACTCAGTTGAGTGTTGTTTTTGATGACATCCAGACAACATTTTCAACAAATCTATATGCTATTTATTGATAGTCTCCTTATTAAAAACACCTCATTAATGTAAATAAAACACTGCTGAATGATGTTTCACTTATAGAACACTTACAATTTACTAAGAAATTGTAGGTTTCTATGAGTACCGGTACTGTGTTAGTTATCTATTAATAAAGTGTTCAGGCGATGCTTTAAATTCTAAAAGGTGAGGTTTGTACAAAATATTCTACTGAGTTACGGTGCTTGCGCAGTGGAACATCCAATACTCAATGATAGTCACCACTGAGAAATCAAACCATTGCACAGCATATGTTTGATTTTGCAGCAGAGACTATCATCAAGTACTGGGTGCTCCACTGTGCAAGCACCTTAACTCACTCAAATATTTTGTTAATGTTGAAAGTTCAACAATCACTCAATTTTTTTCTTAATTTTTCTATAAATATTCTATGAATACATAGACAATTGAAACAGTTTACGCCACAAAATTAGGCTGCTCTAAAAAATCGTGGTGTTGCCAGCAGATGATAGTAGAGAATTACCAACCTCAATGCTCGAATTGACAACACTAATCATACCACACTTGCCTATAGTCTATAAGTCTTATAAGGCTAGCAGTCACATATGGTTTGTCACCACAGTCAGTTGTTGTTTTTGCTACACTGCAATTTCTTTGAGCCGCCTAAATTCGTGGCATGAAGTATACTTTATAATGTATAGTTGAAGGTTTAAAAAATTTGAAGTTCTAGCTTACTAAAATTTATTTTTTCACACTTTATCTTCACAGTTTTATTAAACACAATCGTCAAAAACAAGAAATAATTATACATCAGAGGAGCTAGGAATGAGAGAACTACTAAGGAGCAAAAAGCCCTCATGAAAAACTGTGATCGATTAATGTTAATCTATTACTTCAATAAGATATATGAACTGTATGTTTGGCAACTGCAGACCAATGAATGTGTAGATGGCACTCAAGTTTAATAGATAATATAGGTTAATAAGGTTAATAAGGATAATAATAGATTAATAAGGTTAATAGATAATATCTATTAACCTTGGATGGCACTCTATCTACTCTTCTGAAACAAATATCACCTGAACAGTAACATTTGTTAAAGAAACCCACATACAATTAAAAATATTTAAGGAAAACTAGGCAGTAGGCACAAATTGACCATAAAGCACTGTATAGCAATGTTTTTGTTTGAGTTACAAGTTGGTAAAATTCACTTTTAAACAGGTGATCACTGTTTTGTATTTCAGAATGCAACAAGCACAATACAAAATATGCATCAACCCTGTACAAAGTACAGGCAGGCCAATTAAGTTAATATTTTTACATGTAAGGGTAGAAATGAAAGAGTATCTGAATACCAATTCATCTATCACTGTCATCCGTGATTAAGTTGGAATGTTATTTTAGTCCAATATAGAGTCAAATCATCTAATAATATACTAGAATCTTTATTGATTAGCGCCTTTCAATTTTCTGTCACATAGATCAATAAACTTGGGCAATGATCATGTTGAAAAACTTAACATGAATTGAATTGCTTCTATTATAGGAAATAGATGTACAACAAGTAATCAGTAGTTAATTAATACAAAATTGCAACTTTGTACTTGAAAATTAATCAGCCAAAAAGTTTGTGTTTAATTTAACAAGCTTTATTAGCTTAATATCACTTGAAACGAAAAAACAATAACATAACCTATGCATGTAATATATACCTTATTGCAGCTATCCAGCTTTTCTTTTTGTTGGGATCTTTTGGAAATCTATAAAAACTGCAAACCTTAAACTCGCTGTAAGTTTGCAATCCGGGACAAAGCACATAACATTTTGTTTGATTATAAATTGCAACTAAAAATTGGTCCCATGCATTTCAAATGGACTTATAAAGTTGTTTGGAAACATGTAATGGCGGATTGGGCCAAATTCAACTTGTTCAAATTCACAAATTCACGAATGAGTTAATTACCTGGTTGATTTTATTTTATTTTAGAAGAGTATTTTTGAGATTGTATAACATTTAACAATGAATGAACTTGTTTCTCAATGTTTGATATCTTGCTTCAAGCAAACCTTTTGTTTTATTTCTGGTAATTGTCTCCAGTTCAAAATTCTTTTTTGTTCTTATTTCACACTGTAGCATTACAGCACACATATTTCAACAAAAATCATACAAAATATAGCACACATCTTCCAAAAATTCCTGATTTAACACAGCTTTCAGATCAAAAAACAACCTGAAACACCAGCTTCAACAAAAAACATCTCACTTAACAAACAGCAAATTCATAAATTCAACAAACCAGGAATATATAAGCTCAATGGAAGACATTAGCAAGTACTACCTAGGACAATCAAGCAGATCATTCAATACAAGATACAAAGAACACATCAAAGCACTACATTCCAGCACTGACTCAACATTTTCAAATCACTTAATCAACTGTCAACATTAACACAAAAACATTCAAACTGACTTGAAAACTCTACACACATTTCAAAAAAGCCACAAACTAAATACTCTGGAATAATATGAAATATTCAAACACCATATAAACAAGACAGAACCAACTTACTCATTGACCAAACACAATTCAAACCCAACGCAATTTTCAATTGTATAATGGCCGCTCATCCTTACCTCAACAAAGGGGTGTAGGCGCCACTAGACCGAAAATCCAGAAGACCGAAAATGATATTGTGACATCATATGATGTAGGTAGATTTTGAAGTGTCGTCTGCTGCTACCACCAGTAGACCTTGTTTGCAAGTAAATTGTTTAAACTTATATTATCCACATTGGGTTTATACGAATAAGTGATCTATATTATTCTATTTTCTGAATTGTATGTGATAAAAAAGATTATATTCTAAATCAGTGTTTGATGAAACGTTTTATTGAGTTTTAATGTCAATATAAACCCATTTCAACTTTATCAGTATAATCTTACCCAACTACAATCAATAAATGATTTCTGTGGTTAATAGTAGCCTATTATTATTGTCGATTATTATATTAGAAATCTCTGATGTCTACTATGTTGGCAGCCTGCTTGTGTCAGACAAATTTTGATGCTTGGATGGCATCATCTCGAAGGTTCTTGCTTTTATGTCAGTGTCAGTCTGTGATGTATTCAATAAATGCGTGCTATATTAAGTCATTTTGAGCATTTTCCTTTCTTTTTCTTTAGTGCTTTTTTCAGTAGTACGTAGCACAGTAACTTACATATATGATTATGTTGTTAATACTGCAGTAGAGCTAAATTAGGAATGTAGAATGATTATTTCATGTATAAATCGTGTTGACTGGGAAATGACTTTGATTTGATTTAACAACTTGCAGTAAGTTTCAATTGTGAATGAATAATATATTCCTACTCACTCTTGGCCAAACGTTTTCGAGTCGTGGAAACTCACCTTCAAGGCCTTGACTGCAAGTCATTAATTTTAAAATGATACGTTAATATTAAGATGGTTATGGAAAAAGAAATCCAAGAAGTAAAAAACAACTCATTCGAATTTCAAATTTTACCGCTCACTTTTGTTCATCATCTGACTGCTTGTACCTCTGGCAGTGGTATCTCTAGGTGGCACACGTTCGGTGAACGGGAATCAGCTGTTTATTGTAGGGCTATGTAGAAATCTTTAGAGCGACGAAGTTTTTTGTGACGTCACGACTTAGCATTCGGTCTTTTCATTTTTCGGTCATGTGGCTACCCTCCCAACAAAGCATGACCCCTGGTGGCAGGCTGATGAAACTTCTCTTTAGAAGTGAAATGCATCTCCCCAGTTTAAGTGAGTGAAAATCATATATTAAATAGAAATACAGTGTCAGTTTTGATGTTAGATTGTTCATTAAGTATTTTGTCATGGAAAACATCACATATTGCATGCTTCTCTGAACAAGCTATTAGGAAACTCTCCACCAAGCATCTTGGGGTGATAGCACAGTGGAGCATACAATATTCGATGATAATGACCATGGCAAAATCGGGCACATGCTAAGATGCTGTTGAATAATGTATGTCAGATTGGAGCAGAATGGAAACAACTTAGTCGCGAGCCATGTCACGCATCTGTTCAGTCAGCCCATCACTAGATGGCACTACTTAGTGGTCAGACACCAGCGCTTGGGCTCTTATTGTAAGGGTGGCTATAAAAAATTTGGTTTGGCTAGCAAAAAATCCTGTTCTCTCTGTAGAATCATTTTCCAGAGGTTCGGAACCCACCTAAAAATGTTGGTCAAAATCATCATCATCATCATCCAACTGATTACCCACGCACAGGTCTCATACCTATGCGGGTTTCATCCTCCAGAAAAAAACTTGAATGACATCATTCTACAGCATGTGTTTGATTTTGCAATGGTGATTATAATCAAGTAGGCCTATTGTATGTATACTCTGCTATGCAAGCAACCTGTGATTATTGACACTTAAAAATAACAGTAATTCCTGAAAAAATATGGTGTTCCAAAGAAAATGATAACACCTTACTATTATCATCTTAAAAAAAGATATTTTTCTGATTAAAAAATAGTCAGTAATTGAAGTATTGGCAATCAAGTGGATGAGTAAAACTGTGGAGCTGTGTTACTCCCCTCCTAATTTAGTGGAATCAGGTTGAGATTGTATATTTTCTATATAATTGGAAATACATCCAGTGTACAACATATTAAGTCACCCATTGATTGCAAAAATTCAGATCCCACCGTAATAATGATAAAATATAAATAAATAAAAGTTTCATGATCACACATTAAAATGCATTGTCCTTAAACTCAAAATAACATTGTTCGGTTTGAGAAAAAAATAAAAAATGCAAAAGATCACAGCATACCTGTTCTTGTGTTCCAAAATCTTTCAAATGCCAATGTTAAACCTAGAGAATAAAAGATACTGTAAGTCTGTGACATTCAGAAACCAGTATCTATTGATAACACCAGGACAAGCAACTAAATTGGAAGCCATAATAGCATCTGCTTAATAATTTGAGTGTGTATTACGTCACAAAAACAAACAAATGATCCGTTCCCAGAATGGTTTATTTTCCATTATTCCAATGTTATAGAGGTGTGGAATAACGTTGCAGATTTTCACTCTTTGAAATATTTAAGCCACAAAACATTTGGCTAGACACAAATGAAAATTATTAAGACTTATTATCAATATCAAGAATTTTCCAATTATGAAGGAGTTTCAACCAGTAGCGTACCGAAAAATTTAATGAGGGGTTATTGAAGATTTTGGGACCTCACCTGAAGGGTACTGAATACCCACAATGGCAAGAGGGCTCCGGGGGACCTCCCGCAGGGAAAACTTGAGAAATAGTCCCTGTAAAATCGTATTTTAAGAGATTCTAGACTCATGTCTATGATGTCTATGTCTCAAATCCTTTCATTTTAGTCAACATTATGGATTTTTTAAATTTTCGATGCTGGGAATTTGGTGCAAAAATATTAAGATACCATTTCTCTATTCAAACATACTGTGTCAACTACTTTCAAGTGGCCTGGGGGCCCTTCAAACCTTTGCTTGGGGGCTCCGAAAATACTGGACCCACCAGCATCGTGGTGCCCTTGAATGCTCAAAGCCGAGGCAATTCTGGTGTATAAAATTTAAATATTTTAGATGCAGCCTACTTGAATCTTTACTTCACATAACGTTTACTGCAGTGGCAATAAAAATGGGCCCAAAAAACCAGCAGCATCAGAGGGCCAGTTTTAGGCTTCTAAGGGGCCTCTAGACGGATCCCTTTTTTCATTTTTCTGATTGAAGTGGTTCCGAATACAGCATTAAAAGTAGAACATTTTGCATCTAAGAAATAGTGGAAACCCAGCTGTCATAGTTATATTCATCAGCTTCAAAGTTAATATGCACAGGTAAAGAGCCAATTAAGTCTATTCGCCCACGCGTTTCACTCCTAATCCTGTGTAGTGAAAGTGACTTACCTTGTTATTCACATGTACACTTCTTTTTGACAAAAAACCTAATAACTTTGAGCAGTGGCAATATCGTAACCACCAATGAAGTTTTGTTTTTTGGATTAAATTGGTTTTATTTCTTGTTGCTGCCAGATTAAGTGAGGAGTGATAGCACATTGCCAGTTGCCAGAACCCACAGTTTGCGGGTATGACAGATGGAGACATTACAGGAGCTGAATATAACATGTTTTTTTGGTTGCGCGCGCATCCAGGCACGGGCCTGTAATGTATATGAAGATGAAGCGTTGCCTTCCTCGAAGGCAACGGATGAAGTCATACTTTGAAGATTGGCCTAGCGATCACTGCCATTTTGATATGCCACTTGTAAGTCAATAGCTCAATGTTTATACTATATACATTTAAATAGTATTATTTTATATACCAGTAACTGTTTGTTTAAACACCATAACATTTTTTCAAATAATATCTTTTCTATCTAATTTATGATTTGTACAAAATTAGTAAATCTAATTTCATTCAGTAACCAACACAGTTTCACTTTCCAACACAGATTCCTGGATTTCTTGTTACATGACAAACTGTGTTAATATTAACTTTTTAGGTGAATTCAACGACTTGCAGTCAATTTTTTTTAAATGAATCTCCACGATTCGAAAACGTTTGGCCTAGAGAGTAAGTAAAATATTACTTATTCTTAATAAAAAAATTGACTGCAAGTCGTTGAATTCACCTAAAAAGTTAGTAAATAAATTGGGTTTATCTTCAAGTAACACCAAAAGGCCGAAATTACTACTAACAAAATGAGAAATTGACTTTTATTGCTGAATGGGTGTGGCAAAGTTGCGCATTTAGGGAACATGAAAGATGATTATATTGGCTAAATTATCAAGGTGAAATAGAATTTTTCAAATGAAACAGACAGTAAGTTATCTTAAATTCTTACTATCAATTACTTAAATGTATAAACTGCAATGAGGAAGAGACGACAGGTTGAGAATAATTATCAATCTTACTAGGATTTTTTATTAAAAGTAGTTGTCAGATAAGTAGTTGTCACTTGTCAGATGATGTTATTCCTTAAAGCCCCCTGCAGATGGGGCAATTAGTGGCGGCCACTAGCTCAAGCCATTAATTGCCGCCAATACACTCCGTCTGATGCGTATTTTCCCAATGGAAGGGCCAGTAAAATACTGGCCATCCACAAAAATACTGGCGTCCACTAGAAACAAACCTGTTTGCTTTTAGTGGCCGCCTGACGTCCACTATTCAATTGACGCATGCGTAGTGATCATGTTATCTTGATCATGTGACCTTCGACTCAGTGGACAGAGGGAAACTGGCAATAAAATTGGAAATGATGGGGATTAAACAGACAGCCCTACAGTGGTTCAAGAGCTACCTTCAAGACAGAGTGCAATATGTACAAATCAATAATGAGGGGAGAGGAATGGAAAAAGTAGATTATGGAGTGGTGCAGGGAAGCACCCTAGGCCCTGTGCTTTTCCTTATTTATGTAAATAATATTTCACATCTGAACATCAACAGTAAACTATTTTTATTTGCTGATGATACAGCAGTGGTCACACTAGGAAGACAGTGGAACGAGTTATATGAAAATGCGACAACTGACCTGGCCAGAATAAAAAGCTGGTTCAATCATAATTGTTTAACTGTTAACACAAAAAAGACCAAGTACATGCCTATAGTTACCCAAAATCAACAAGATCCAGGGCCAAGAAATTTGAAATTGCACTCATGTCAACACGCAATTGACTGCAATTGTGAAAGTATAGAACGAGTCAACCAATATAAGTACCTTGGCGTTATATTTGACTACAACCTCAGCTAGAGGCCACACGTTCAGTGTGTCAAGCAACGACTTAGAAAGTTACTGTATGCCTTCTCACAGCTTAGCCATGTTCTGAGTAGGAAGCAATGTGGAACCGTCTACTATGCTTATGTCCAGTCCATTATCCAGTATGGTATTCTAGTATGGGGGGGTCTACCTTCTTCCATCTTGGAACCGCTTGCAGTGACACAAAGACAAATTATCAAAACAATATTACAAAAAGAACACATATACTCAACAAATTTGTTATTCATATAATTTCCGGTATTAAATGTAAGGCAGCTGTTTTTAAAAACTTTGTTGATCTACCTAAGAAAAAATAAAATTGAAATTTTACCTGAGATTCAACATACCTACCCCACTAGATATAGAGTGAACTATGGATATGAGACACCTCAGGTGGTCCATGGATCGGAGTTGAGAATTCCATATTATTTGGCTCAAATAGTATACAGGAATCTGCCCGTTGAGATGAGGGATTGGGATGGATGTAGTGAGGGCGTGTTTAAGCGTGGGGTGGAGGGGTGGCTCTATCGCCTTGGCTGGGAATCGTCGGAGAGCCTGCTTTGGTCGACCTATTGGCATTAACTTTTTCAATTTCTTTTCAAAATCATTAACTTTTTTCATACTGGCTGCTTGGGAGGACATCATAATTGACAACCTACAATAAATTGCTCCTCTACAAGCAGATTCTAAAACCAGTGTGGACCTATGGAATACAACTATGGGGCTGCACTCGGCCATCCAATATAAACATCATCCAGCGATTCCAGAATAAGGTACTTAGGAATATTGCTGATGCTCCATGGTATGTCAGAAACACTGATCTTCACCGCGACCTAGGAGTGGAGACAATATCCAGTGAAATCAAGAGATTTGCCAATAAACATGAAGATAGACTGCATCAACACCAGAACGTAGAGGCAATCCAGCTGCTGAACGTCCATGGGATGATACGAAGGCTAAAGTGGAAGAAGCCACACAAATTAGTGTAGTGTGAAGTGCAAAAGCAGAGTTTTTTAATGTGCAAAGGTTAAAAGCAAAAGTGTGTATGAAAGTGTAAAAGCATAAGTGTGTATGAAAGTGATTTAAAATATTCTTTAAATATTGTTTATTGTTAAAATAGAGGAGGTCAAGCCAATGGGTTAATCCTTTCCATAGTAAATAATTAGCAATTTAGGTTAAAATAAGATAGCTTATTAGTCTCAGACTAGGTGCTAGAATAACTTCAGCAAAAAAAAATTAACTTTTTCAACTGGTAGTTTTTATGTCTCTTTTTGACAGAATCAACATCAGAATGAAAGTGCCTGTTGGGTCTGCATGTCACCGTTACTCATTTAACACAATAATTTAAATTCCTTTTCTGTGATAAAATTTCTAATAATGTTTGTACTAGACCTGTCTCAGTTAACTCTATTAACTGAGCTGTAGATCACCTATTATTTTCAATTCTACTCAATTACATTAACAAAATGTATTTGAAAATATTGTGAAGTATGGTGTAGCATGAAACTTGTATATGTAGTTTTAAGTCTTGAAGTAGAAATATAATATGTAAGGCATCCGCAGAACTCACCCCTACACACTGTCACGAAGCAAGTTCGCGACGAGGAAAAGGGAGCTAATTGACGCTCGGTTATCTCTCTACAGTCAGTAACGGAGATAACAAATTTGACCGGTGGAGTGTACTGGGTGCGCATACCCTTCTCTCCACCTTCCCCCACTGGTTTCCCCCATTATTTTTCGGGGAAGACCATCTAGTCGACGAGAAGTCGAGAGTAGGGTCTCAGGTGTCATAGCAGCCAGTTCCTAGAGTTGGAGCAGTTGGTGCTTGGCCGAGGTCGTCTCGTATAGTAGAAAGCTATCTACTTAGACTACTACCCCATAGGGGTGTTTAGTGAACGCGGTCGCGATTCACGGGCGTTGCTCACAGCGAGTACACGCGGTTCTCCACAAGCAGTGCGGAACGGTACGTAGTACAAAATTCTACCTTTACTCTTATCCTTATCCCAAATACCCCCTCACATACCCGTAGGGGCAGAGGCCTTCCTGCTTCTGCCTGTCACCTTTCTATACTATACCCTCATACCTCCACCGCTATTTACCCAGCTCCACAGCTCCTCTTCTCCCTAACCCCGGCGGCTAAGACTAAGCTATTCCGGCCCCTTTTTGGAAATTGGCAGGGGTGTACCTGTTCATAGCCGTCGTTAAGTCGTATCCTTCTTACCCCGGCTGGCAAGGACTAAGAAATCTCCCACCCGCGGCTATGTCACGTGGGCTGTACCTGTCCGAACCGGTCGACAACCTATACACCTATTAACCCCGGGACGTGGGCCCAAAACTATTCCTGCCCCTTCGTGGAAATTGGCAGGGGTGTACCTGGGCATCCGACCCGTTACCTCAAATCCCGGCAGGGGAGTTCAGGCCAGCTCGAGAAGAGCGGGGCACGTCCCTCCCCGGCCATCCTTCACTGTTAGGGGAAAGGTCCCGGCCCCCTTTGGAAAGTGGCAGGGATGCGGTTGTTCTAACAGGAAACCTTTCCTTTACTAACCCAAAATCCTATTTCTCCTCATGTTTCCACCGCAATTTACCCAGCTCCACAGCTCCTCTTTTCCCTAACCTCGGCGGCTAAGACTAAACTATTCCGGCCCCTATTTGGAAAGTGGCAGGGGTGTACCAGTTCATAGCCGTCGTTAAGTCGTATCCTTCTATCCCCGATGGCTAAGACTAAGCTATTCCTGCCCCTGTGTGGAAATTGGCAGGGGTGTACCAGTTCGTAGCCGTCGTTAACTCGTATCCTTCTAACCCCGGGACGTGGGCCCAAAACTATTCCTGCCCCTTCGTGGAAATTGGCAGGGGTGTACCTGGGCGTCTGACCCGTCACCTCAAATCCCGGCAGGGGAGTTCAGGCCAGCTCGAGAAGAGTGGGGCACGTCCCTCCCCGGCCATCCTTCACTGTTAGGGGAACGGTCCCGGCCCCCTTTGGAAAGTGGCAGGGACGCGGTTGTTCTAACAGGAAACCCTTCCTTTACTATTCCCCAAAATCCTATTTCCTCGTTCCGGCAGGGGAAACGGACGCTTGCCCCCTTAGGGAGGCGGCAGGGTCTAGATTCCCGGCTGAACGGCCTCCTCTCTCCCTCCTCCTCAGGGGCAGGGATATTACTGTTTCGGCCCTTCCTTTCCCATCCCTAAAATCCTATTTCCTCGTTCCGGCAGGGGAAACGGACGCTTGCCCCCTTAGGGAGGCGGCAGGGTCTAGATTCCCGGCTGAACGGCCTCCTCTCTCCCTCCTCCTCAGGGGCAGGGATGTTACTGTTTCGGCCCTTCCTTTCCCATCCCTAAAATCCTATTTCCTCGTTCCGGTAGGGGAAACGGACGCTTGCCCCCTAGGGAGCGGCAGGGTCTAGATTCCCGGCTGAACGGCCTCCTCTCCAGTCGAGACGCGATGATCAGGGCGAATTAATTGTCCGCGGAATCGTCTATTTCAACCACTGACAAAAGGACACGGACAGTCTAAATCACGTAATCGAAGTCAAGTCCCCGTACCTTACTCTGCCATCACGCCGACTGACGCTAGCCGGCCGGGAGCGACACCCGGGCTGTCATGGCAAAATGCAGGTACGCATTTTGCACATGATAAACTGGCGCCCAACGTGGGGCACGTAACAGGGACAAAAAAGTGTGGGGAAAATTAGACAAAAAAGTGTCGGGAAAATTAGACAAAAAAGTGTCGGGAAAATTTGACAAAAAAGTGTCGCGTAAAGTAGACAAAAAAGTGGTTAGGATGAGTGAGCACGGTGATTCCGAAAGCGACCTGGGTCAGGCAGTTTCGGCAGAGGAGTCGACCGACCCGAGAGTGTCGTGGGTTTACCGATTGCTGAAGGAGGATTTAGTGAACCTCTCAGCCAGCTACGGGTTACCTACGCAGGGCACGGTGGCCGAGTTGAGGAAAGTGGTCGTCGAACACCATCGTAAGATGACGGTGAAGGCAGCCAACCCGAGCACCGCGAGTGGCGGGGCAGGAACCAGTAGGTACGCTGCCAGTCACGAGGGTGCGGAAAACGTCGTGTTAGATGAGCAGGCTAACACGTCAGAACGAATCAGTCGTACACAATACCGTACTACGACGAATACCGGCTCCCGGATGGATCCAGGAATGGTATGTGATAAAGTGAGAAGCTGGGAGCTCTCCTTTGATGGGCACGGGGATGCCCCTAGCTTTATAGAGAGACTGGGAGAATTAGAGTTAGCATATGGGTTTACTGGCAAACAGTTGCTAGTCGCCCTACCCGAAATGCTGGCAGGGAAGCCGACTCTCTGGATGAGGAATCGGAGGGAACGATGGAAAAGTTGGAACGATTTCATCACCAATTTTAAGTTGAGATATTACCCCTCAACGTATGAGGAGGATCTTGATAACCAGATCCTCGCTCGAAAACAGAGAGAGGGTGAACTTGTGGACGAGTTCACAGAAGAGTTAGTAACTCTGATGAGGAGAAGGGGCGGTTTTACTGAAGAAAACCAGGTACAACGACTGTACCGAAACCTTCTACCTCAGTACAAATTGTATGTACACCTGTCTGACGTACATAATGTCGACGATTTGTTGCGACTTGCGCGACAATTCGAACAAATCAAGGCGGAAGAGAAGCAGTCGCGTCAATTTGCGCGGAATTCGAAAGACGTGAAAGTACTTTCCCCCTCGCTGGAAGACGAGGAGAGAGGAGTAGAGGGCGACTGCCCTTTGTAACGTACTCAAGCCTAATCTTAACTGATTACCTTGAGTTGGCGCCCAGGGAAGTTCAGAGGTGTTAAAAAAAAAATGATATAAAGACATGGTATGAGATGTCAGATAAACACGTCCGAACGAAGAAGAGTTATTTATGATGGAATAAATAATTCGAGACGTTGTATAGTGAATGACACAAAGTATTTGTTAGTTCCCTAACGTCGGTAGAAATTTAATTACGAGGTAGTAATTAATTTCGTAAGGCTGAATAAACTACTAGCGTTTATTAGCTGGCAAATATCCATAGATATGGATGATGAATTATTTATGTTGGAATAAATGATTCGAAAACGCTGTAAAATAAATACGTGAGGTATTTATTATGATAACAGCGTGGAGATGGACTAATTAGAAAAGATTAATCTAATTAGTGAGGCGAAGTAAGCTGTTACGCTTATCAGCCGATGAGCACCCCTATGAATGGGAATTGAATTATCTACGTTGGATAAATAATTCAAGTTGTGCTGTAACGAATAAACGATGTATTTGTTGAATGGAATAAGATTACGAGTTAGTAATTTATTCAAAAATAGCTCTAAGGAGCGACTACGGTTTGTTAGCTGAAAGAAGGTTTCTGATGCTACAAAAAAAAAAAAAAAGATTTTATTCAAAATTAATGAATAAATCGGGATGTTGGGTAACAAATGTGTGAGTTATTCATTGTTATTTCATCATCGAAGAATGAATAAATTATGGGATGATAATAATAATTCGATTTAAATTCAAAGTTATGAAAAGTCGTAACTTTCCATCACAAGGGTTGTTTACTAAGAAGGTAACATCGACGATAAGATAAGGAGGTAGAACCTTGTTGAAAAGTTAATTGCGGAAACTTATCGCTTTACCTTCCTGACAATAAACAACTCTTATCGAGTTGTTTTTCAATTTACTTGAACCACCAACAGTAAACAACTCTTATCAAGTTGTTTTTCAATTTACTTGGACTACCGACAATTGACCTTAGTCCCAGTTATTCTTTGTTCATTCTTGTTAAGGTGCACATTAAAATCCTGATTTTCACGCCATGCCTACAAAACGCTTGGGGTTCCTTGACGCGTATTTAGGCCAGGTCGAGGGCCGATCCCGCACGGATCCGGGGCGCTATGTGCCCTTTATGAGCTTAAAAACTAGGCACTGGGGAGTACCCCTCCCTAAATTACGCGGCCCGCTCTCCCGGCTTCGCAGGGGGATGCTCTGGGCCGTGCCCATAAAGGTGGAAGACTTGACGGCTGTCGCGGTAGTCGACTCAGCCGCCTCATGTCTCCACCTGTTTGACCCCTTAGGGGTAATAGACGTCGCCGAAATGGCGGAGCTGTATCGGCGGGTAGCCTACTACGCGGTCTTGAAGAAGACGCGTAAGGGCCGCCCTCTGGAGTCGATCCACTACGGGTGCGAAGAAAGGGACTTGCCGCGGTGGAAGGCGGAGCGCGTTATCGCGCATATGATGGACGCCTTCCTGCGGCATGACTTTGTGGTAACGACGCTTGACGTCGATACCATGGTGGAATCTATCCACGATACATACCCCACCCTGGTAAAGCCTAGGTGGTGGAGGGTATCCGAATCACCCCGGGTACCCGACCGGGCCGCCTCCGCGGACCGAGAGCCCCGAGACGTGATCGATCTGGCTAGTGAGGTCGGAAAAATCGATATAGTCTCGGAGCCGGAGGTCGTGGTCCCTACGGACGAGGAGGACGCCTTGTTGGAGGGCGGGGGTGGGGGTTTTTCCCTGTCACCCGCGTATTATCCGGATGAGGAGGAGGAGGAGGAGATGCCATCTATCCCTTCCCTCATCATCGAGCGCTCGGATATGGCGCATAAACCCCACGAGCCCATCTGTGAGGTGATGGAGCTCGAGGCAGAGTTAGTGGACGTCGGGAATGTCCCTCCCACACCACCCACGCGTATCCGGAAGTTAGTCCGACAATCTTATAAGGTCGGACGCAGGCACCGGGCCGGCCAGCCGAGGGTGCGAATAAGGCTGCCCGATGGGCGCCGTGTGTGGGTGAAGACCCACGATTGAGGGGTGTTGTCCCACGGATAACACCCTATCGGGCAGTGGTGCAGGCCACGGCCCCTAGTATGTCCTACCCTACCCTATCCTATTATTCCTTCCTTGGGACAGAGGTATTTATATTTCGGCCTTCACTTTCCTTCCCCCCCCCCCTTTTTATAATTCTTCTTCCTAGGGCAGGGGTCGATAGACTTTGGCTCATTCCTTTTCTTTCTTTTTCCTTCCTTCTTGGGCAGGGGTCGAAAGACTTCGGCTTTTTCCTTTTCTTTCTTTTTCCTCCTCCCCCCCCCCCCACCCCGGGTAGGACGAGTGTGTCACGAAGCAAGTTCGCGACGAGGAAAAGGGAGCTAATTGACGCTCGGTTATCTCTCTACAGTCAGTAACGGAGATAACAAATTTGACCGGTGGAGTGTACTGGGTGCGCATACCCTTCTCTCCACCTTCCCCCACTGGTTTCCCCCATTATTTTTCGGGGAAGACCATCTAGTCGACGAGAAGTCGAGAGTAGGGTCTCAGGTGTCATAGCAGCCAGTTCCTAGAGTTGGAGCAGTTGGTGCTTGGCCGAGGTCGTCTCGTATAGTAGAAAGCTATCTACTTAGACTACTACCCCGTAGGGGTGTTTAGTGAACGCGGTCGCGATTCACGGGCGTTGCTCACAGCGAGTACACGCGGTTCTCCACGAGCAGTGCGGAACGGTACGTAGTACAAAATTCTACCTTTACTCTTATCCTTATCCCAAATACCCCCTCACATACCCGTAGGGGCAGAGGCCTTCCTGCTTCTGCCTGTCACCTTTCTATACTATACCCTCATACCTCCACCGCTATTTACCCAGCTCCACAGCTCCTCTTCTCCCTAACCCCGGCGGCTAAGACTAAGCTATTCCGGCCCCTTTTTGGAAATTGGCAGGGGTGTACCTGTTCATAGCCGTCGTTAAGTCGTATCCTTCTTACCCCGGCTGGCAAGGACTAAGAAATCTCCCACCCGCGGCTATGTCGCGTGGGCTGTACCTGTCCGAACCGGTCGACAACCTATACACCTATTAACCCCGGGACGTGGGCCCAAAACTATTCCTGCCCCTTCGTGGAAATTGGCAGGGGTGTACCTGGGCATCCGACCCGTTACCTCAAATCCCGGCAGGGGAGTTCAGGCCAGCTCGAGAAGAGCGGGGCACGTCCCTCCCCGGCCATCCTTCACTGTTAGGGGAACGGTCCCGGCCCCCTTTGGAAAGTGGCAGGGACGCGGTTGTTCTAACAGGAAACCTTTCCTTTACTAACCCAAAATCCTATTTCTCCTCATGTTTCCACCGCTATTTACCCAGCTCCACAGCTCCTCTTTTCCCTAACCTCGGCGGCTAAGACTAAACTATTCCGGCCCCTATTTGGAAATTGGCAGGGGTGTACCAGTTCATAGCCGTCGTTAAGTCGTATCCTTCTATCCCCGATGGCTAAGACTTAGCTATTCCTGCCCCTGTGTGGAAATTGGCAGGGGTGTACCAGTTCGTAGCCGTCGTTAACTCGTATCCTTCTAACCCCGGGACGTGGGCCCAAAACTATTCCTGCCCCTTCGTGGAAATTGGCAGGGGTGTACCTGGGCGTCCGACCCGTCACCTCAAATCCCGGCAGGGGAGTTCAGGCCAGCTCGAGAAGAGCGGGGCACGTCCCTCCCCGGCCATCCTTCACTGTTAGGGGAACGGTCCCGGCCCCCTTTGGAAAGTGGCAGGGACGCGGTTGTTCTAACAGGAAACCCTTCCTTTACTATTCCCCAAAATCCTATTTCCTCGTTCCGGCAGGGGAAACGGACGCTTGCCCCCTTAGGGAGGCGGCAGGGTCTAGATTCCCGGCTGAACGGCCTCCTCTCTCCCTCCTCCTCAGGGGCAGGGATATTACTGTTTCAGCCCTTCCTTTCCCATCCCTAAAATCCTATTTCCTCGTTCCGGCAGGGGAAACGGACGCTTGCCCCCTTAGGGAGGCGGCAGGGTCTAGATTCCCGGCTGAACGGCCTCCTCTCTCCCTCCTCCTCAGGGGCAGGGATGTTACTGTTTCGGCCCTTCCTTTCCCATCCCTAAAATCCTATTTCCTCGTTCCGGTAGGGGAAACGGACGCTTGCCCCCTAGGGAGCGGCAGGGTCTAGATTCCCGGCTGAACGGCCTCCTCTCCAGTCGAGACGCGACGATCAGGGCGAATTAATTGTCCGCGGAATCGTCTATTTCAACCACTGACAAAAGGACACGGACAGTCTAAATCACGTAATCGAAGTCAAGTCCCCGTACCTTACTCTGCCATCACGCCGACTGACGCTAGCCGGCCGGGAGCGACACCCGGGCTGTCACGGCAAAATGCAGGTATGCATTTTGCACATGATAACACAGACGTATAGTCTTAGTAGAGGTATTCCTGCTGTGTCAATTTTCTTTTACTTTCATTGTACTGTTTTGTTTTTGGGAATAAATAAAGAATTTGAATTTGATTTGATTATAGTGGCGGCCACTACTGGCGGCGTCTGATGAGACACCGCCACTTGAGTGGCTGACTCTATTGAGAAAGGTTGGGTCCTCCATGGCTACACATGTTGTAATCACATCTGTTAGCAAAGAACTGACTGTCACTAGAGCCCTAGTGGCCGCAACGACTGGAAGCCACTATTTACCCCATGTGCAGGGGTTTATCCTGTCCAGTAGAACTGGCGGCCACTATACTGGCCTCTACTAGTGGCCACCACTAATTGCCCCATCTGCAGGGGGCTTAACCTACAAAAATAAAAAACATTCTCGTAGTCCTGCAAATGAAGTGACGTCATTGCTCGCTGCTGGTGGATGTGTCTGCACTCAAAAGCTCCTGCCATGCCTGGATGCGTGCGCAACTATTAATCACTTCATATTCAGCTCCTGAAATGTCTCCGTCTGTCGTAACCCACATGAAAATGTCTCTTGGTTATAGAGGCCAAAACTGCTCTCATGGGTAACACCGATCTAAGTAGTAGAGCTCCTACTCGCCTAAAAGAAAATAAAATTTGGTGTCCACTAGTTTGGCCATAGCATAAGCATATATAGGCCATATTGACAAAACTCTCTTACTTATAATCATAAATTTGCAAACCAACTACTGCTACTGTGAAACAAGTTCCTGCTAATGTGGCTCATCACATGTTTCAGTGTAATTCGTTAATAGGCTTACACAACAAGAAATATTTTCAAGAGTATTGTGAATGTGATCGTTCTATCCTATAAAAATACTTTTCGAACATATAGGTAATCTGATATCAAAACTCACATTGTATTTCTATTTAATATGATTGTCATTCACTTATACTGGAGATACTGGTGGGATGCATTTTACTTCTAAAGTGAAGCTTCATCAGCCTATATCTTTAGTATAAGTGAGTGAAAATCATATGATGTTGAAGATCCATCTTGTTTCCACTAATATATAATAAAAACTTAAAAAACAACTTTCTAGTGGAAACTATGACTCACGTTATGGCGTGACGGCCGTTTCACTCTGATGTTAAGAGCATCGTCAGACGAACCACAGTGCACTGACTCAAGGATGAGTTTAAACTGGGTCGTCTGACGATGCTCTTAACATCAGAGTAAAACGGCCGTCACGCCATAACGTGAGTCATTATTTCTACTAGAAAGTTGTTTTCAAGTTTTTATGAAAATCATATATTAAATATAAATACATTGCCAGTTTTGATATTAGTATGTTGAAGTATTTCGTCATGGAAAACATCACAGATATAGGTAATGATAACAAAACATGAATAATTACAATATAGGCCTGATTATTGAACGGTAATAATGATTCAACAATTTTTTCTCTTTAAATAATGTGAGATTCATTAGGTCACAAAAAAGCCTGAGATACCAAAATGTCATGCAGGAGCTCTTGTGAGGAAGTGGGCAACCACTCTCACGATTGATATGGATTTCCTGAGATATCAGGAACTTATTTCCTACACCTAGTCCTACTTATTTCAAGCACCTCTTGATTTTCAAAGTATGTACTAGATAAATTTTATCAGTACTAAGCAAAATAAAACTTGTTTTCACTTTCCCAAGATTGTAATCATATTTGTTTCAATTTGACTAACTACTGTATGGAGCTGAAGTTTATAATATAAGAAATCATGTGTAACGTCTATGGATTATTCATTATTATTATTATTCTATTTTCAATTCCAGGTAAGAAATTTTGGAAAGGGATTTCTTTGAGTTAGTTATTTATCTGGAAAAATATTGGAAGGTTATTTTTATAAAATTGAAATTTGTGACACATTGTGAGGAAAAATTATAAATATTTCAATGTTGAACATGATATTGATTTTTACAGAAATGTTCAGTTCTGGATCCGGAAAAGCAATACATTTATCGATTGTAAATCTCAAGTAAGTACCAAAAATTAATGTGATAAATATATTGTTAACTAATACAAATACGCAATTTTACATAGAAGAAAATGATTGAAATTCAGTGCATCTAAAGTTACTTTATTTAATTAACCTACATATTTTATTCATGTTCTATCAACTGTGTTGAAATATCACAACAGTTGTTCTTCAGATTATTGTTATACTTCTTAATGTAACGGGACAGGGGCTAATATTTGGTAGCGTGCCCTTCCTGTCCCGACATAAATAATAATAATAATAATAATAATAATATCAATACTGGGCCAGCGTCGGAGATCGACCCCAGACCTGCCTATACGATCCTGGAGGAGGCCCTCTCAATTTAGACAGATTACTGAGGGTAATCTGCCTGTACAAATTCGTACTAAAAGAGGCACAATCTCCTCCAAGTATCGCAGACCACGGCAGACCTGTTTGATACTCCTCTCAATCTAACGTGCCTTAACCAGAGAATGGGCGACTGGAGTTACAACACAGAGTTAGAAAACACATAATTATTATTTTAATGAATTTATACGAGGAGTAAACGGTAGATAAAATCAATATTCCAGAAATCGAGGTTACGTTCATCAAAATAAGCTAAAACAGTAAATTACGTTCAGTTCTTCACATACTCAAACGGGTCTCACCCTTCACCCTAACTCTACACAATAATTAAATCAATCATAATTCTTGGTTTGATCGTGAATCAAACCGAACTACGATTTTAAATATAAATAGTAACAACAATCAAAATTAAGTGAAGTTCAAAAAGATATTGAGACCATCGAATTACGTTAATCCAACATTCAACAATTAAGATTACGTTACTTGAGTCAGAATATTCAAATGCAGGGGTGCCCACCCCCCTAAGTCTCATGACGCACCCCCCCTAAATTTAGCACCAAACCCCCCCCCCCCATAAATTAGGCCCCCCCAAAAATGCGAAAAAAGCCCCCCGTATTCTTTCTAAAACTAAAAGAAGATTTTTATAACTATTCAATTGAAAAAATTCAAACCCAGTCGATAATATACAAAATGTATGTATATTTCTTGAGATTCTTTACATAGGTAACATTTTTTTGTAAAGGTAAAAAAGAAATATCAATGAAATGAATATATGAACTTCTGCTCAATAAACTTAATTGCAAAATAGCTAAATAAGAATTTGAACCTAAATGGTTTTTAAACAATAAAATATTATTACAAATACACAATGTTCAATAAAAATGAAATACCTATAAGTTTATGTTCGGTGTACCAATTACATTAAGGTTAAATAATTCTACAAAGTTGTTCCTTTAAAGGAAGTGAAAACAATGAGTTAATAACTTCATTTGTAAAACACAAAAATTCAAAATACTAAGTCATTTATTGGACAGTAGTTAAACAACAGGTTATTTACTTAGTGTAGTATCTTGGGAGAATTTATGTATGGATGAAGTACATAAAAGGCACACATTTCATGTATAGTTATTTACAACACACAATCGAAAGAAGTGTCTTTCAAAAACAAAATAAAGACATAGTTATGAAAAATTACTGAATTTTTAGTATTTAGTAAGTTTTTCAAAAGCAGTTCCTACTTATTAGTAAGTAGTTATCATAAAATACATGAAAAACATCAACAGTTTGAAGTCAAACATTTTAAATTTGTAGACTGTGACCACCTACAAGTTAGCTAGGCACCTTTTAAGCTTGTTAAATCTATCTCTCTAAACCCCACATAGAAGTTTTTGTCTTTGGGATGAGGAAACAGAAAACCTTTCAATTATTTCTTCGTTAGAAATAGACTCAAGTACATCTTTTTCTGCAGCTAGAGCCATTAGATTGGACAACCATGAGTCTCCCATAGCTGATCTGAGTCTGTTTTTGATAATTTTAGATCGACTTATTGCTCTTTCTGCTGAACTAGTAACTGCTAAGGAGAGGAAAGTTGTATAAACCACTTTCAGAGCACTCGCTTTAACGTCTTGCTAAGTTTGAATAATAACTTCCTGCACAAATCCTAAACATAACTATTTTAGCTAATTCATATTCAATTGTATAATAATAATTATAAATATATTTTCATTCATTGACATTCTATCAGGTGATTTTTTAGTATATTTTTTAATGTTGTCACGTTAAACACGGTTTCAATCAACTTTACGACCCCCCCAAAACGTTTTTTGGACCCCCCCCCCCCCCCCAAGAATTTCAATGATGCAGTCTGCGCATCGATCTCTATACTACTACAACTGGATCGCGCGCTGCATATGAGAAAGTGAGCTTTTGCGGTCCGGTTCTCTCGACAGCACTTCCCCCACCACTAGTCCGTGTAGAAGCGCGCTCTTACACAGCATGGCTTACGGCGGTACCATGTTCGCCATCACAAAAACCGCTATATCTTCTTTTGTAGTGGCTCGACTTTCAATTAGTTAACATATTTGTAATCGGTATAAACGTGTGAAGATTATGGTATAAATTTCATATCAAAATAATTTGATAGTAAACTATTTATGACACTCAAATCTAACGAATATGGTTGCAGCCGTAAAGTAATTTTGAAAGTTACTTTCCTGTTGTTTATTTTAACTACTGGTGTATTATATTACATAATTGTGGTCTGATTGAAGCTTACAAGATCAGAAATTCTGGTTCACTAAGTTATTAATAAATTTAGATTAATTTCCATGGTGTGTTGTTCTGCCTCAAGTTCTCATCTAGTGCTGACTCCAATTCATCACTGGTAGATACAGTATGCAACATATACCAGTGTGTTTTAGCATAATCTATATCCTTAGGTTCAAACAAAAGGTGTATGTTAGTATTCAAACATTGATGTAGCTTATACTACTTTTCCCAATCAAAAAGGTTAAATATAGGTAATAAAAGATAATAAAAGTAAAGTTTTTTTGGTGGACTTTAAACAGGACAATAAATACATGTGGAAACTAAAATTCAAATAATCTTTCTATTGCAGGAAAAGGTCATAAGAATAATTTTCAGGCTGAATTCAATAGATTCGTGTTGAGATTTTTTCAAGTTCTTAGCCATGTTAACTTTTCCATCATTATATATTTTAGGAACAAGTCTTTTTTCCTTTCTAATTTCGCTTTTAATGAACAAACCAATACATACAACTTAAGAAATACAAATATTAGGCATTCATATCACAGACTTCAAGTTTATGACAAATTTCCATTTGAAGCTGGTCGAAAATTATTTGATAAATACCCTAATCAAATAAAATCCATAACTAGTTTACAAAAAATGTCTAAATAAAACGTATTTTATAGAATATATTATACAAAGTTCATTTTATAGCATGAGCGAATATATAGATAGTTGAATTCTAATACATTTTCGTACACATTAATTTTATCTTACTGGTGCTACCAATAGGACCCAGGTTAAGATTTTTAATAGTAAACCTGTACTATTAAATAGTTACCTGAGCCTGAGTTTTAAATAGTATGCGTCTTGTTATTGGTTTGCTTTCTTGTAGATTAGGAGGAAAATCGAATTTCGTTGTTATCACATTTTGCTTCAAATTTCGTCTTATGCCACCAACTTTGAAGTGATCCTCATCAAAGTGCTTGCTACATAAACTTGAATGATGTGTAGGATTGAAATTTTTTCGTTTTGTCACCAGCAATACATTTTGCTCTAACAACTAAGTCTATTCTCTATTCTACTATTTAAATGTTCTATTGTCTCATGCCTTCTTTTTTCAAGGTCCAAAATGCCTGTTTATATTAAAGCAATGCATTTAGCCCATATGAGGAATTTCGGTATACTGCAATCGATATTTGGCTGCAGAGTTACATCATGCCAAGATAATTGCCTAATTGGTAAATAGGTTTCGAATTTTACTTGATATCTTACTGAGTCATAGGCAAGAAGGGCGGGATTTGGAGAAGACTCAACATTTGAAACATATATTATACATAGATGGCTTTTCTACCCTGTTATTAATTCAATCATCCTTAAAAATACGTAGAACTTGACATACACCTTCGCAATATTATGGAGAATACAATAGTCAAAACCGCATTAAATTCTATCAAGTAAAAACAAAGGTATGACAGTTTTTGTTCACGTAAACATGGTAGCTCCATATGATTTGTAAGGCTGCAGCAGGACGTCTACACGGACTAGTGGTGGGGGAGAGCCGAGTGGCCGGACCAGCGAACACATAAGACCAATAGAAGGGGCTTCTTGTCGCCGAGGTGAAGCCACTTGTTAGGCGCTTGTCCACTACAAATATGGCGGCGCAGGGATGACTCCCCAAGTGGCGAGCGCTTGATAAGCCAGTTTTTGCTATTACCAGTAAGGCACGCATTACATCGCCAGCCTGTTTCTTCATAATATGAATTGCTCATTCATGAGATGGATAAATTATAGAAATGTCATTTCTCAGTTGATCTAATTCTGAAATTTCAATTGTGAGTAGAGGCATTCTGTGATGAATTTTGTTAACAAGGATTACTCAAACTTTACTCGAAAAATAGTTAATTTTCTAATGGAGTGACATTTTTTCACATACCTTCCTATTTTATATCCGTCATTATATCATTAATATCTGTCATTTGACTGCCACATCCTTTCACTTAACATGAAATAGAACAGTAGGAGAAAGAGAAAACAAAAAGCTGAATTGAACTGGATAATGTATTTACTTTGCAAATCTAGTCACAGCGATCATAAAAGACATCACAAAAACACTATCACAATTATTGTCTTTTGTTATCCCTGTCTAGTCACAACAATAATAATTAATAATCTTAATGTTGTTTGACATTCTCACTCATAATTTCTATAAATTAATAGAATAGTCTCTTTCTCTAACACATAGCACAATACTCAGTGTCTTCACGAGTGCTTGAAGAATACTTTTTTTTATCAACCCAAAGTTGATCTGGTTGGCGCCCATATAGAAGTTATATCATTCTGGATAGTGAAAGTAGGGTCTTCACAATAGGCTATTTCCCCATTAGACAAAGTAAGTAAACGTTCAATGTTTTGTAGTCATTGATTTATACGATTCAATTTAGTTACATGACTTTAAAGATGAATTTTCATTTAATAATTTCATTGTGTAACAGCATAGTAGAGAAATTAAAAAAGTTGTGACATTTATTTCTATAATAACTCATATTAAAACTGAGTTATATTGTATGTATTATGTATTTTAATGGAGATGACTTTATATTTTAAGAATAGGCTATTGGCTCATGTTTATATTGTACAGGATATAATGCTCAACATATGATTAATAAAATGAAATAAAAAATTGTTCTAATAAACATTTTCCTATTTGGATCTTGTTCATTTGCGTTCATAATGGAAAGAATTGAAGGTTAGACTAATTTAATCAATAATTTCCTAAAAACAATCTAACTATAATATTATTACATTACAATAATAAACCTTCAAGGAAGTATTGAATCAAACACAAGAAATAAGTGATGAATTGGCTTTGTGGTTCTGGATGCACAAGCCGGCTGACGACAGCGCGCCATCCCGATCGCACTTCAACCTAACATTGTATCCAAAGTATAGGTCGTATTTCAAAATAAAAATCATGAAAAAAAAATTCAGTTATTTCTGTACAACTTTCTCGCTTTGATCACATCTCTACCCAAAAGATGAAAATTTTGGTAGCCGACTCACTTTTTTATGTCATGTTTGAAACTCGGACAAAAATTATAACTTTAAACAACTAATTAAAATTTATAGAGGTAACTATTAACTTTTATAATGCCACTGTTATCTTCAGAAACTAATTGTCTATACTCATGCCAAGTTTGAAAGTTATATCTTAATCCTAAGTGTGTTAAACTGCAGTTTATTTGGAGAGCGCGCATTGAAATTTTCTGCTCTTGAAAACACGATTTCGTCTTTCTATCCACTACATGGATGGCAAACGGCTTCACCTCCTGTATGCTACGCTAGTGCATACGCCCCTTCTATTGGTCTTATGGGTTCGTTGGGCCGGACCGAAACTCCAACACCCAGTACGCGATCCAGTTGTAGTATAGATATCGATGAGTCTGCGTCATAGCCCCCCCCCCCCCTGTGGGCACCCCTGTCAAATGACTCAATTTTCGTTCAATTTCTTAAACTCTCCCAAACAATTCAATCTACGTTAAGTTCATGAAAATATTCGATAATCAAAATTATATTATGGTCATGAAATTACGCAAACAATCAAAATAAATCAATATCCTAAGGTTATGCACTGTTATCTCTGTCTCCAGTCGCCAGGTAATAGTATTGAATTACGAGAAAAATTCACTAATCAAACTAAAAGATTTGGTCAAGAAATATTAGGTTAGTGGCTTAGAAATTCAGAATTAGCACTCACCAGGGATGATAATTATTAAAGACACAATGCAAACGTTCCAGGTACACATCGCAATCGAGAGTCAATACAGGTACGAATATCTCTGGAGAGTTTTTCTACAAACACTATACGCACTATACAGTTACGATTAAATATTCGCCTACTATCAATTCTTATAGCTTCCACCAACGGTAATGTTAATTATCGTTTATGACCGATCGTTCAGTACAATATACGAAATTGCATATGACAATTTAACAAGAATATCTTTGTAAGCACCGTTACCGCGTTAACAGTCAATTTTAACAACGAAACTTTCCGATCCAAATATTTCCATTCCACTATTTAATACCGTTAGAATGTCCGAATTTACACTTCCAATAAGATAATTAATTACTTTAAATTTCTCTACGACTCGACCGCCCGCGCAACGCGCGTCTTATCTTTCAACCGTTCAACTCAAGAGCCCATCACCGACTGCTGGGGAAATTGTCACCGGGCCTTCCCCTAGCTTCCAACACGTGGAAAACTCCATCGTTCCCAAGTAGGGCAAAGAGAGAGAGGTTCCAAAAAGACTGAGAAAGAGATAGTTTCTCAGCAGAAAAACTGTAAAGAAATTGTAATTCTTTTGCCCATAAGGAACAAGATAAGAACGCTGTATTGTGCATAACCTAGTAAAATTAAACACAAAATCATAAATCAATTCCAAAGTTCAATTCGAGTCTGTTTCAATAATGCTATGTCTTAAAAACTACAAAATGTCAAGTTGATCGTACCATCAGGTCCAAAGTTCAAGCAAAAATGTGCAGTACAACTGGAAGAATAATTTAATAAAATAATTTCAACTCTCAATATTACCCCATCACATTACACCCCTCTTTGGGGAAGGGCGAACATCCCCTCCCGCACTTTCATTTGCAATCACTTCAATCACTTTCATTTTGTAATCACTTTTGGAATTTTGACTTTCTTACTATCACTCACGGTTTGGGTGGTCGTCACCTCTGGTTCTGGTACGCCCTCCTTCTCAGCGTCGCCACTCGGGGTAGACGCCGCCTTCCTCCGATGTAGCTTCCAGGCCACTAAGACGCCGCCGGCCAAGGCCATAACCCTCACAGCCGTGGCGTAGTACCGGTAGTGAATCAGCTCATTGGTCGGCTCCACTGCCTCCATGGCGTGCAGTGTCCGGATCAGGTTGTCGATGGTGACCTCCTCCACTCCACTCGTTCCAGGCCAGGCGTGTCCCTCACGCTGTCGTTTCGCCAGTACTAGGCGACTTTGGGAGCTCGAACATCGGCCCTCGGCCAGTGACAGGTCCACGGTGGTGTCGATTGCGACTGGCCTCAGTCGCACCTCGGTTCGATCACCAAGGTCGGTGCAGGAATCTGATTAGATGGGTGGCTGAGTGTGCACCCTCTTATCGCTCGCATGACTCCAGTGCCATGCAGGTTAAGTTCTTCCACTGTCGTTCGGTCGGCTGCCTTGCATTGAGAAACAAACCGTCTCTCAGCCGAGAGACTGTAGATCCAGCTGTTGTCGCTCTGGCACCAAACCCAGGCATCAGGTGGGTTTTTGGTCAGCACAAGGCGTGTGCAATGTTGTTGTGCGAGTGTCATTTCTCCCAAGAACAAGGAGCTCAGGCAGGATGGTTGGTGCCGGGCATAGAGTGGTGAAAAGGCTGGACAGAGAGTCAGTGACCCTACTCGGTCGCACTGGGTAAGCATTGGTTCATGAAGAGTTGAATAGCGGTCTCTGTCCTTGCTGAATAGCAAAATGGTGGAGTCGAGTTGGTAGCGCACACTCACATTAGTGTGGACTTCTTTCACAGGGAGTGCTAGTGCCTGAAACATATCAAATCTACGTCCGATTGGAGAGAGGGGTACAGTCAACAATATCTTAATCACTTCGCCGCTGGTTACTGCACAAGTCTTTATCAACTGGTAAAACTTTAGCACTGTAGAAATTTCCGTGCCAAACACTAATTCTAAGCCACTAGGTAAACTAGACCAAACCTTTAACAAAATATTTCTTAACTCTAAGGGTGAAATCAAATTAATACTTAATTTACCATTAGCAGCATCATTTGAACATTGTACAATCTTTCTTAAATCTAACAAGGCCTTAAAAGTAGCAAGTTCAAGTTCTTCCAATGCAGTGGAAGTATTAATATATACATAAAGCAAGTTATCTAGTACAGACCGTTTCAAAGTGTATGGCGTCTCGCTGGTGGCAGGGGAGGCAGTGCGAGAGAGACGGAAAGTCTTTCCCACCACGCTTCCCCTCCAGCCGTTAAGTACATTCGCGTCAAATACACTCTCTGCTGAACGTTTTAGCGTTAGCGGACTTACGGAATATTTGAACTTGACTGTACTGCGAGGCAACAGGTACAGTAGTGAGAGAAAGCGCTCAGCGCGCATGCTCCATCGAGACGCCAAGCACCGTGAAACTGTCTGTACTGCAATTTTCCTACTCATAGTTAAAAACTCATTCATTAAGCTAGTAATATTTTAAGTAATTTATATTATTTTATTTCATATCACAACAATCTCCAAAGACATAATAATCGTCTACTAGGGACCTGCTATTTCATTCAAGTGAGTCAATAAGAGCATAAATTGTTTCCTCTGATCAGCTGTTTTGAGTGACCTAGATTATAGCTAAATAGTAGGGCAAAGAGAGAGAGGTTCCAAAAGGACGGAGAAAGAGATAGTTTCTTAGCAGAAAAACTGCAAAGAAATTGCAATTCTTTTGCCCATAAGGAACAAGAACGCTGTATTGTGCATAACCTAGTAAAATTAAACACAAAATCACAAATCAATTCCAAAGTTCAATTCGAGTCTGTTTCAATAATGTCTTAAAAACTACAAAATTTAAAATTGATCGTACCATCAGGTCCAAAGTTCAAGCAAAAATGTGCAGTACAACTGGAAGAATAATTTAATAAAATAATTTCACTTCTCAATATTACCCCATCACATTAAAATTATTATTGTAATTGATTTAATGAATTCTCAAAAGCTTAACATAATATTTTATTATGATGACAATACATTATCAGTATTCGGATTCTATCACTAAAATAATGCTAGCAACACACGAAACTTTATTTACATAAACATAATCAAACTAACAGAATTATCACTTATCACTTAAGAAGTCAATAAATTAAACAAACGGTTCAAACTAGCAAAATATATTCCAACAAAAAGAATTTTCACTGTCCAAAACAGTCAGGTAGGCCAATCAACAATAATTTTCAATTTCCAAATTTATTCCACAATTTATAATATATTATTCATAAAAAGATGCAAACAAAACATAAAATATACAACGGAACTTTAAAATACAAAAGCAGAAAAATTAATAATGTAAGTGAACATGATAGAGGTAGTTACAACAACATTGGCAGAGGTGGAAAGAAACTACTAGCATAAGTTTTTTTTAGGATGAAGCCCACATAGGTGTCTGAGACCTGTGCGTGGGTAATGAGTTGGATGATGGTGATTGATGAGTTGGACCTACAGTTTTAGGTGGATTCCGAACCACCGGAATAACAAGTGAAAAAAACACTTGTTTGCCAGCAGGAGTAGGAGAATTGAAAAACTTTTCTGTCATTGTTTTGATACTGAAATCATCTATGCATATTTATGGCTAATAGCAGTATACATTTTACAAACCAATAGAAAATTATATTTAAGTTAATGTAGATATCGATATCGAGAATATAGCCCTACTCGGCCTACTCAACCCAAAAAATAACTGAGACAAGATTTCACAGAACAGAACAGCAATGTCAATCAATACTGATGTTCACAAAACACCCAGATCAAAAGAATAATTCTCGATAATCCATCTTTAAACCTCCATTTGAGCGAGTTTGGTTGGTAATTCCCTGAACTCCCTTGAGAAGGAATTTATGAGCTTGGGGCAGTATAATTTTATGTTGCACTACTTTTTATATTCAGCAAACTCTTCCAAAAAACTTTTTGGAGGTTTTGGGGGGGCTTCAGCTCGAAAGTCCCCCCCCCCCCGTAATTCCGCCACTGATGTTTGTCTTCAATTCCTGTAGGGTATGAGGACTATTCCTGGGAACAATTTTTTTTAAGTAGTACCGCAGCTCCACAAAAATAAGTTGAGACTAGACAGATCAGGGATCGTGGTAGCCACAATCCTGTTGAAATATTATTATTCTTCCATCACAAAATGCCTGCATACTAGAACTAACAAAAGTTAGTAATATTCTATTGTTTGTACAGTGAGTCTGTACAATTCTGTTTTTATTATTGAATTGTTTATTGACACAAGAATATAAAGTTAGTTCAAGCAAATGGCTACTCTGCTTATTTCCACTATTAATAATAGTGAAATGAACAATGAACCGTTAAACTCGTTCTAGCAGTTTAACCAATAGAGGATCATTTACCTCAAGGACGATCCCAGCTGAAAAATTTAGAGGGTCGCAAATAGGTTTTTTGCGAGATTGCCCTCTCCACCACTACTTCCCATTCCTTCTCCATTATTTTTTTATTAAATGCTTAATAATGTTATTTATTCTAAGCATTCTTTTATTTATTTATACAGTGAAAGAGTATAGCTAAACACCAACACAGCTCAATAAAAAATTATAAAAGTTTTCAAGATTCTGTCAAAATAATTCAAACATTATACCATTCCAATCCAAATTCATCTAGCCTACTGTGTGTGGAGATGATTTTTTAGGACGGTACCATACGGTACCTGTTTTGTTTCTATGAAAAAAACAGTTCATAGTAATGTAGATTTTTGTCCTAGTTTCTTTACCAAGACTAATTTCACTTGTTTTTAATTATGAATTCACTAATGCTTCCACTATGTTTGAGGTTTTACTGCTTCGACTTATTTTCACTGATTTTTTATATTCTGAATTTACGCCAATTGACTTACATGAATCTTTTGGTTGTGAATCACTTGCTACACGTACCGGTAGTAGTTAGGTGCTGCACATACCTGCACTATTACTATGATCATGATCATCACCATCACCACAACGGTATGCATTCTGTAACACACTACTGTATCTGGTTTGCATCAAAATCTATTTCATGTTTTGAGTTTTGTAATTACTTTGTAGATCCAAACTATTAACTCAGACAAAACTTTGTTTGATACCTTCAACACCAAACACAATATACTATTTGAAGAAGTCTGAATCTAAAACTGAAACTCTATCGCCGAATTCTACAGTGGATGGAAATGCTTCAGTGGTGCACATTGAATGTAGAAACATAGCGAGAGAGAATACAAGTTGGCATGGACAACATTATGTTATCTGTTTTGATGGGCAATGGTACCCACCCAATAACGTTTGCATCAGTGAGTTCACGTATTTTATTCTGTATTTTATTTTATATCAAATTAATCTTACGATGTTTATGACAATTACTGGGCAGGATAGCTTACAAATTCTTATTTTCAATAATAGTTAGGTCAATATGCTATTGGTTCTAATATCACTGATACCGATTCAAAATTTTATTTGAATTGTTTAAAACTTTGAATTTATTCATATTGAGAAACACTGTGAATATTCTGAGATGAGCGAAATTCCGGAACTGTATTTTACTAGCTGGCCACATTGAACAAGCAGATATGCGTTGTGGCCCCCATACTAGCTATACTAGTATGTAGAAATTATATATAGCTTATCTCATTTCAATCATCATAAATTCGTATCTCAAAGATAGGGTCAAAACTTTCTGAATAACAGTCCTAATTTTAGTCCACAAGCAGCACAAATTGGACGGTGGTGCTGCTAATCTAAGCATGTGGCTGAGTTTTACCATAACGTAGAATGTAATAATTACAATACTGATTCAAATTAAAGCCTACCATAGGCCTACCCCTACTACTATATTTCAATCTACAGTATATTATTGAATGAACAGTGGATAGGAAGGCCTTTGTATTGAATTTTTAAAATTTCACAAATATACATGAAAAGAACTAAATTGGACAGAAAGTCAGACTGTCCATATTATTTATATTAAAAAATGTAATGTCTGAAATAATCCTACAAATTTACTTAATTAAGAATGCAGCTATAGCGGGTGTAATGAGCTTTTGTTAATTATGTTTAGAGGAAGCAGCCTCTAGTGGGATGCAGACGTTCCCGTGGCATTCTAAATAAACGCTCTGACCAATTTTCCTTAGTTAAAATAATTCACAGCTTATTAATTTCAAATTCCCATATTTGCTAGTTTGATAAATTGTCAGTTCCGTCAAAAACCAACTTGTTAAAATAATTATTTTAAAATAAGATTAGGTCAATAAAAATATACTTATGCACATTATGGTAAATCATCTATTCGTTTTTCCTTATTTTCAGAACTCTGTCCTGCTGTGAGATTACCGAACTCGATTATCAAGTGCACTCTAAAAGATGAACCAGTCTCTTGTGAAAAGAACATCCGACCCCGCACAGTAGCAATCAGAAAATGTGAATCGGGCTTCATAACCAAGTCCAAATTTTTACCTAACGTCTGCTTGGACACTGGAGAATGGAAGTACAATTATGTTGATTGCTTTTCAGGTACTATTTCAATACATCATCAAGTTATCAGAGTTATGCTCCATTTATCTAGATAAGTAAATAAAGTTCTATACTCTACTATATTCCAGTGGCGCCGACTTCATAGCTAGTACACCAGCAGGGCAGTAGCCTAACTAGGAGATCAGTCTGGGGATGGTATAACATGATAGGGGGGGGGGGGGGGGGGTAAATATTTAGAGACAGTCAAGACACATGGGTTTATTAGTAGTTAATTCATTATATGAATATTATTACTACCAAGGAACATTTAAGTTAGGTGACTCTAGTCAATGTATTTCGTTTTTGACAATTTCGACATTCAGAACAAAATTAGTCAAATATAAACTCAGAAATTAAAGTTTTTGAAATTTCACTCACCATTCAGGAGTGGCGTAATCGCAACGTTGAGTTTTCCCAGAAGTAGAGCCGATACTGTTGCATGTGAAGAGGTAGTGTCTATACACCGTTAATGTGTTATACGTTCTATTGCACTACTTATTACATACTGCACACTCACTCGTTGAATTCTACTAAAATCGCTGTATTACTCTGTGCTTACTTTTCTCATTCAAGACAATTCATATTTAAATACGGTACATTTATATCAGTCACGTAAAATAGAAGATAATTATTAATAAAATCACTTCAAAAAGGCAGTCTTTTGGAAAAATGTTCTCTTCCGCTGATCATTTTTCGAAATGAACTCATCCAGGCAACCATTCAGGTTCAAATCCATTTTTTCGGCATCCTCCTTATGAAAATTTAGAACACTTATAAAAGAATTTAGTCTCCGTTGTCCTATCGTCGATCGCAATAACGTCTTCAATTTTTTGAGACCGGAAAACGAGCTCTCAGCAGTTGATGTTGATAACGGAGCTGTTAAGATTATTCGCAAAAATTTGTGAAATTCCAGTAGAAGATCTTTAAAATGTGGATTCTTCTTGAAAACAGATATTATGTCTTGTACATTCTCAACATTATCTTTTTGTGATATATTTTGGAACATTTCTCTTTGAAGGAGAAGGTGATCCAAATTCATATCGATTTCACAAAAACTAGATATTTCGTAATTTTGAGAATCTACTCCAAGCATAAATTTTTCAATATCTATTAAATATTTGAAAGATTAGTTTCGAACCTGGAATACAAATAAGAGATTGTCTTGTCTATTGTTTCAAAATACAATTTTCTATACCGGTATCTCTGCTCCTCTGAATCAAATTAATGAACATAATTGTCTTGAGAGCTATCACATTTTTTAGGAATCTTTCTTCTTCTGGGAAGTTGTGGGGCGTTGACTTCGGTGGGTTTATTGTCATTAATGTCAGTCCAAGTTTTCTCGAAATCCCTCTCTAAAAAACTGAATACTTTTTTTTTTTAGCATGAAGCCCACATAGGTCTTAGACCTGTGCGTGGGTAATGAGTTGGATGATGGTGATTGATGAGTTGAACCTACAGTTTTAGGTGGGTTCCGAACCACCGGGAAGTGATTTTACAGCAGAGAACAGTGTCGTTTTGCTGGCCAATCTAAGACTTGTTTTGAGAGTCATCATAATTTTTTGCGCTTGATCAAGATGGAGAGTTTTTTTTAAGAGCACTATTCACTGAGTCTATACGACCGAATAAGTTCGCTTTAATTTTTATAAAATGAAATAGAAATCATACGGAAGGACGGAAGCATTTGTTTGGCAAAAGCTGCATCTTTGAAGCCAGATTCAGTTGAATCTCCTTACATTGAGAAAACATGTTGTAAAATTTCATCTGGGGTATTGGTCCTGCGACAGCTTGGACCAAAAGTAAATGACAAAAAGTAACTTTTTACAGCTTAATGTCCCATATTAGCTATCTTAGTATGGGGTAATTCATCAAAACAAAACCTTGATTGGGTGTTTAAGATCCAAAAGAAAGCTGTTAGGTGTATGGAAAGAGTAAATAGATTAGATTCACGTAGGCCGTTGTTCAAGAGACTTGGTCTCCTAACTGTACCCTGCTTATATGTGTATGAAGCTACTTTATATGTAAAAAAAGGTGATATTAACCAAAATCTTGACGTACACGATTATAATACAAGAAGCCGAGGAGATTATCACTTGGTGAGTCGCAATAGTTAGCTTATTCAAACAAAAACCTAGTTTTATTGGTAGGAAGCTCTACAACAAGCTACCGCAGTTTTTAAAGTCTTTAAATATAGAAATATTTTTAAAACAATTGAAAAAATATTTAGTTGATAAAGCTTTTTATAGTGTACAAGAGTTCCTTTCACATCAAAATTGAGCCGCACCTTAACTTATTGATATAGTAATTAAAGTAACTAGTGTCTAAGATTGTATTATTATTGATGAGCTGACTTGTCTTATACTCTTTAACTGGAGTCTCCAAGACGTAATCTACAAAAAAAGCAATATTACGAGTAATAAGGTTTAAGTGAGTAGGATTATTTCCAAATTATTATCATGATGATTACTGTTGATAATATTATAGATGGATGCAAAGTAATTCTCAAACGTCTGAGGCACATCCGCACCACCATATTTACATCCATTCAAATAAAATCAATCATTCCTTGATCTAGATTTCCACTTACTAGCAAAATAATATCCAAAATGTTTAATATTAGAATTGAAATTATATTGTAGGGTAGCTATATATTCAGTAGCAATGACTAATTTCCAATTTTATAATGACTCAGTTCAACAAATTTACTGTGCTAATATCTAAGGTATGCAATTTTCCTTGCGCGTTTCTTCTTTTGCTTGATCATTTGAATAGCATCTTGAAGAAAGTAGGGTATTTGGATTTAAGTACTCTATTACATTTTGGAACGTACAAAGAGAAGGCTCTGTATAGAATTTCATAAAAATAATCAACTGCCAAATCAACATCCTGAAATTATACAGTCCTGTTCCAATGTGAGTTACAAAGATTTTGATAAAGCTCCAGAAAATAAGGTTTTAAATGGAATTCTGGTGGTGGCGGTGGCAACATTGAACATTTATAAAAACTTTTAGTCATTTATAAAATTTTAAAATTCACTTACAAGATGTGTGTAATTACCTGCGTTTTATTATGTAATTAAACCCCTTCAAAATTGTGTCATTCTTTCGTAATGTATTTCGGTATTTATGTCTATAAGGGCCTATAGCTTTCCATGATTCAAAAGTTGAATTCACCTAATTTAATTTTAAATTTTTTTTATTGAAAGGACATGGACTGTTGACAAACATGACTAAAGCTATCAATTACAACGGGTCTATTAAGGCATAAAATCACAGCAATGCTTCATGGGAAAGTGAAATCATCCATCATCCACCAGGAACATTCAATAATATTTTTTATATAATACTGATCATTTTATCATTAAGACTGAATAAAATCAAATGTTCGTTACCAATACAGAACAAAATATTATTTTACTAGAAATAAATTCCACTTTGCAAAAAGAAAATGTGATAATGCAGTCAAATTATACAATCTACCCATTTGAACAATTTTTCGATTAAAACAAAAATTTACGATTATTTCCATATGTTAAGCCTTTATTTTTTTAAAACAATCAGTGTTAGCTCATTGCATTGGACAAGTAAGTAACCATAAACTGGGGTGACTTTGGGACATCAATAAAACCTATTTTTTTATTTTTTTCCGGAAGATGAAGCCCACATAGGTCTGACACCTGTGCATGGGTAATGAATTGAATGATGGTGATTGATGAGTTGGACCTACAGTTTTAGGTGGGTTCCGAACCACCGGGAAGTGATTTTACAGCAGAGAGCAGTATTTTTTGCTGGCCAATCCAATCGGTCACCCTTACAAAGAGCGCCCAGGAGTTTTGTAGCTTATCTCTGATTGAACAGATACCTACTACGGCACTCGGCTGTCACTTCCCTACCTATCACCTCCTTGTATCTCTATGAAATACCTGAAATTTCAGTAAGCAACCAGTGTCATTGTAAAGAGTATTTGTTTGTGGCAAAACCTGAACAAATTTTCGAGGTTATTTTCATGTTTTCATAAATTTATATATCTATTTACCAAAAATTGTCTACCGTAGATGATGTTTTTATAAATTTAATGTAGAGCTAAAAAGCTGAAGGGCAAACCCATAATTTTTCTACCTTCTTTACCTTCCCCCCTTCGCTTGTATTCTTGCCTGATGAATATGATGAGCTGGACCTACAGTTTTAGGTTGATTTTTTATTTTAAAATCTTTTTGAGAACTCTGTAATTATATTAATTGCAAAAATTCAATATTGTATCCTTTATTTTTATTTATAACATTTTTAATCGTCTACTTCACCTCAGCATTGATTTTATTAGTCAGAGAGTCTATTAGTTTCTGTTGACAATCAATAATTTAATTTTGCCTATAGGATGTCATTAAATGACTAAATTTTAGTTCAGCCTGCTTAGCCCTCCCACCATCAACACTGTTTCTCAATTCGTCCAAACCTGCGAGCAATTTATTCTGACCACAAGTGATCTTGTACTTAAAATTGTCCATGAACATTTTCAATATTTCCAAAGATACATTTCCAACATCAGAATCAGATTTACCGGCTTAGGGAAGTGATAGCCATGCGCCGTAGCAGGTATCTGTTCAATCAGATAGAGATAAGGTGCGCTCTCCTGGTGGGTCTTCTTTCCTTCTTCATAACGGTGACCGATTAGATTGGCCAGGAAAAAAGACACTGTTCTCTGATGTAAATCACTTCCCGGTGGTTCGGAACCCACCTAAAACTCATCAATCACCATCATCCAACTCATTACCCACGCACAGGTCTCAGACCTATGTGGGCTACATCCTAAAAGAAAAAAGTAGTATAGTTTGATCACAGGAGTTGAGTCCGATCTTTGAGCACACTGCTTAACTATACACTCAGGACACTTCCAGGATGAGGTCTCAAGCAGAGACAGATCTGCTTCCTTAATGCTCACACACTTGGGAGTAAGTCTTGCACACATAGAACGTTGGATTGAAATGAAGTACGACTCACTGACTGTTGCATATACCACACGCACTCTTTCTCAACGTATGATAAATATATGTTATGGTACTTATACCATAATATTCAATCAAAAATACTGCAGTAAGCTACAGAATTACCTCAAAAAATAGGTCAATTCAATAGCAATAAAGGCAGTCCAAAGAAAGGAAGACGACATGCTAACATAATCATTCAAGGTAAGAAAACGACTGAAAATAACAACCATTCTGCTCAAGCTTCAATGTGATACTGATGTAATGAATTTAAATGATCCAGAAATATGTTAAGTGAAGATAATTAATTTTCCTCCACCTACTATCTAAAGTCGTATTTTACTCCCTGGAATCGAATACTAAAGTACTATATACCCCATTGGAATAACCTACTTAGCTTTTCTCCCTAGGGAGTAAAAGTTAATTACTTTTAGTCCCTAGGGAGAAAAAGTAAACCCATAAGAATAACATGGGAAGAAGTCCGACAACGCCGCGATTAAAGAGAAAGGAATATGGCAACACTGTCGGTACATGGTTGAGGAAAATTAAAGAGAGCTGTATTTCGGTCTTTGGAATATCTCGATCTAGGAAAAGAAGTACCGTAGCTTTAGTCCCTAGATGCACAAATAATTATTTTGTTACACTACTTTATAGAAAGTAGTAAATTTCCATATTTGTCACGTATGGACAGTGCCTCTTCTATGTACTAGATCAGAAAAATCAGCTGACAAATAGGGCCTTATAGCCGTATAAGATGGGGAGAAACAGCTGGAGTGTGGCCAAAGTTTTTTGTACTCACATTTATATACTGTATATACATTGTTTTATATGTATAGATATAGTCAACTCATTACATTACTCAATACCTGTCTCAAATATTATCCAGCTGATTGCATTAGGCTATCATTATTTTGGTTTATGGATATTCATCATCATCATCATCATCATCATCATCTATCACGGACTAGGCTTCTGGGGCCTGTTCCGGTGTCCACCTCTTTCTCGGTCTTCCAACGTCCCTTCTTCCATCCTGTTTTAATTCCCATGCCTGAAATGGAAGTCGATTTGGAGGCATACGGAACAGGTGATTGGTACATTTCATTCGGTACTGTTTGATCACATCCGCCAAGGGTTGAACATTACATTGTCTCCTAATGTCTTCATTTCGTATGTGATCCAGTCGTGTATGCTGCGCAGGAATCTCATTTCTGCAGCTTGAATGCGTGAATCATCATTTTTTGTTTTTGTCCATACCTCACTTCCATAAGTTAGCAAAGGAATAGCCATTGTCTTGTAAAATTTAATTTCTGTTTCCTTTCTGGCTTTACCTTTCAAAATTAAAATTAATTCTGAATCTAAATAAAGCAGCTGATTCAATTGTCTTGCATACTTTGGAATGTCTTGCATATTATCCAGCTGATTGAAGAGCATGCCTTTCTATCAAGTGTAACAAAAATATTGTACATGGCTGTAAACTTTTGCCGGTTCTCACCATAGAACTATGGTTCTCACATATTCACGTTTCTACACTCGGCTATCGCCTCATGCATGAACTATCATATGCTCAGCCAGCAAAACGTTTCTTTCCAGTCTAAAGTAGCTAATAAAAAGTAGCTACTTTCCATAGATTTATCACGTATGGAAAATGCCTCTTTTCCATACTAGATTGGAAAAATCAGCTGACAAATAGGGCCTTTTCCACACAAGATAGGAAAAACAGCTGGAGTGTGGCAATAGTATATTACGTTACTAGGCTGGAAAGAAACGTTTTGCCAGTCGAGCATATGATAGTTTATTACAGCCAAATGCAGATATGTGAATATGCAAGAACCAGCAAAAGTTTACAGCCATGTAATGTATGATATTTTTTATTACACTTGATAGGGAGGCATGATACCATCAGCTGGATAATAAGTAAGACATTCAAGAGTATTCAAGAGAATTGAATCAGTTGCTTTATTTAGATTCAGAATTAATTTTGATGGGCGAATTTCCCATAAACCAAAATAATGATAGCCTAGTGCAATCAGCTGGATAATATTTGAGACAGGTATTGAGTCATAGGTATCGATTGAGTAATAAAATGAGTTGACTATAGCTACACATATAATATATATATATCGATTGAGTAATAAAATGAGTTGACTATAGCTACACATATAATAAATAAATATATATATATATATGTGAGAACAGAATATTTTTGCTGCACTCCAGCTGTTTTTCCTTTCTTAGCAAAGGTATGGGGATGCCTCCTGAGCATTGAGGCCCTATTTGTCAGCTGATTTTTCTGATCTAGTATGGAAAAGAAGTGCCTCTTTTCTGTACTAGATCGAAAAAATCAGCTGACAAATAGGGCCTTATAGGCGTACAAGATAGGAAAAAATATATGGAGTGCGGCAAAAAAATTTCTGTTGACTCACATATAATATACTAGTAGTTCTGTGAACTGTAGACCTCACTCGCTCATAAGGGGATGACATTTTCGAAAAAAGTTGAAGAGCGTTTTCAACTCGATTTCAATTCCTTAATCTTTTATTGAGGACAGAAACTACGGTATAAAAATCAATATTTGAAAATACCAAAGTATTGACACCGCCTAGAAATCACTCCTTATTTGAGACAGTGAGAAAAATGAAGGGTTCTCATGCATTTTTAGCAGCTTTTGATATCAATAAATCTTCAATAATAAAAAACAGAAACTATTCATCAGATGATGAATTTATTTATTTACTTTTTCTTATCCATCTTCCATTCCCGATTTTCACCAACTAAAATTATAATAATTATAAGGAGGAGGAGGTCTATGTAAAAAGGGCATATACCTGAAAACTGTGTTTTGAGATAATGAGCACTAAAGTTTTCACAAGCTTGTAACTTTTAAACTATGAAAGTTATCATTTTCATCCTCATTATATATTTTTTAAATTGAAATTTTATCTTTAAAAAATACTAAATTTATTTGCTTATTTAAAAAAATTAATAATCAAATAAGTAAAACAAAAAACCTTGCATAAGCCCTTCTTAGGGAGATGTGTCAGCCATGTTTTTTATATGCCCTTTTTACATAGATGGCTGTTTTTAGTAAGGTAACAGTTAGGACCAAACTTTTTCATTCACTTATCTCTTTAATACGGTATCGAAAAAAGTAAAAGTTGAAAAAAGTAAAAAATTACTCACTTAGCCTTCCACAGTCTCTTTGTCTGATCAATTATTGTGATCTGTAAATAATTCTTCATACCAATTCACAGCATCTGCTTCTAAAAACCTAAATAGGTTCCTGACATCTTTTTCCTTGCAAGGGTTCATTCGGACTCTATCTGCTTCTGGTAGATGCTGGTCTAAGTCCATGGAAATGTCTTTTTTCTTGAAATAGGTGAAGGGTAGAAATGATCCCGTGTAAGTTGTTGCTGCTGCTAGTCCCCCTGAAGATTGGAAAGTCAGTTTTGTGTAGGACTGAATTTTAAAAGGGTATTTATTTCCAGCCGGCTTCCTTCTCATCACATTTTTGAAACCTTCTGACCACTTCCGTATTACTGGGCCACCGTTTTTTTACAACAAATGGAAATGGATTTTCTCTTGCAGTCTCAAGTATTTGTATATATTTGGCTAGAGTATGAATTTTTCTTCCTTCTTGATTTTAATGCCACTAAGGCCAAAATTGCGGTCGCATTGACTAAAAAAGTGTCCTCTTACTGGAAACATATGGGTTACTTTGACATCAAATTTCATTGATATCCAGCTACAAAATGATGTTACCAGAAGATTTTTATTTTGACCTCCCGCAGCATCAGAAAGGAGGTACGGTAAATTTCTTTATAAGAGTTATTGAATTTTTCCTTTATGACATAAAATACAAAAGAACATACTGTGTCTGGGTTCTTCTTAGACTCGGTTTCTAAGAAATAGAATAAAAAACTGGTGTCATCATTGTGACAGTGTACATTAAATAAGTACACCCACATGAGTCTTTAATAAAATTGGGAAGTTTCATTAGTCTTAGGCAACGGGAGATTTTGTGCATAGTCGAATTCCAATACAAGAGTCTCACTGTTGTGTTCTTTACTATTATTAATTAGGCCATCCTTTTCATGTTTATATGCGTTAAATCTTCTTCTATGTATTTCATACTGGATTTTACAAGAATCATTTGGATTACTAGAAAGTTTCACTTTACAATCCGAACAATAATCACAATACTCCTTCCGCAGGACCTGCAAAACTTAGCGAATTTCTGTATTTTTTCAAATATTTATGAATATCTATAGGCTATATATTTTTTTAATTTCTGGAAAAAAAACACGAAGCGTTCTGTACTCTAGGGACCCCAAAACAAGTTTATATCGAGGTTCAGGGTGAAAGTAGCACATCACGACCAACTGCAATATTTACATTTCAAGAAATTCGCTCAAACCCTCCCCCCACGAAATTAAAATAATTTGAAATTAAAAAAAACTAGCTCCATATTCGCTTTTATCACCAAAAAATACTGATAACTAATCACTTTTTTCATATTGCACAGAAATTGACAAATTAAAAAATTTTCGACGCCATTTTGAAAATGGCTGCTTTTCTCAAAACGCACTGGTTTTTCGAGGTGGATGAGTTGAAATTCGGATTCAGCGCCTCAAAAACCATAATGAACAGTCATGAAAAAAAAAGATTAAAGTTTTTTCTTGAAACACTTTTTCAGCACCAAATAACTAACTCCATAGGGCAAGATACAGCTTTTGACAACAATGGTTTTTTCTTGATATCTTGAAAATTTGTTGAGCTAGAAGGCAGTGCAATACCTTAAAATTTTTGACTCCATGAGCTCTATCTTAAAGTCTAACAATAGAACTAAAATTTTCAAATACAACCCTTTTTTTCTTGAAAACCCCTAATTTTGGCGGGAAAATACCCCCGAAAAGGGGGTTAACCTTTTTGGATTTTCCTGGCTAACGAACTTGTCCAAGCTATTCACAAGAGGAAAGTGTATAAGTTACCAAATTTGGTGGAAATCGGACATCTCCTTCAAAAGTTATCGTGCTATCAGACACATAGATAATATATATATATATATATATATATACATCTGGCTATCATTTTGGCATCTTTTCAAATTGGTTACGTTTTGGCATCCCCTTGAAATCAAGGAGTATATTGGTTTTTCATGAAAGTATATCAGGTTTTGTATGTGTTCCACCTCGATATTTCACTTTGGTTTTTTGAAAAACATAAAAATTAAAATCAATTTTTTTTATCCACTCCGTCGATCATTCAAACTCCTTTCAAAATACAGACAATGGTACTTCCAGAGTATACTTTCATACATTTTGACTTCAAGATGAACTCCGGTTTGAATATCTATTACCACTTTGAGGCTTATTTGACATCCTGCAATGTTGCCAGATTGCTGAGCTACTGGGTTTCAGAGTTTGTTTGTTTTTATATACGTCTGGTTGGCCTGAGATCGGCGTCAGACAATTCAAAGTGCTTGACATAGCCAAGACACAACTCTACTGAAAAAAAGAGTCTGCAACTCTGTCATGTTGCATCGACAATACAACACGGGTTTACATTGTTCACATTTAAACGCAACTTCTTTTTGTTTATTAATTGCTCTTATCCAAGTATTAAACTTTGCTTCTATCTGAATTGAGGTATGACTGAATAATATAAACAAAGGATACATATAAGAACAATGGTATTTTTATATTGTTTTATATTCTATATTATAGTTTTCATGTGCATTCTATTTGTATTCTTTATCCATTATCTCGATTCATGCATTACTTCACTATATTACCCACTTAAATATAAACTAAATTAATATAGTACGTTATAATTAAATTAATGTAATTTAATTATATTAATATAAATTAAATATAAATTGAAAGGTTGTATAAATTACAAGGTTGTATAAATTACAAGGTTGCCAGTTGATTTTTGGGAAATTTTTGATTGATTTTTTTTAAATCGCCACTTCCGCTTGGGAACACTCAAGTGTTCCTATCGCTCTCATGACGGAAGTAAAGAGAATACTAGATGTATAAGAACCCACTGATTACAATACATGTAAGTTTCAATGAATCCATAACACCAACTGAAATTTTTATGATCATTTGAAAAACGAGAAGTCGAAAAATCTGATATTTCAGTCAGCAGTGCACAAAACACTGTAATAATACTTGAGGGATGAAAATCTGAGTTCTTGGTGTATAAGAAACCACTCATTACAGAACTGGTGAGTTTTAATCCATAACATAAACAGATAATTTTTAATCCATAACACAAACAGATAATTTTTTATGGCCATATGAAAAATGAGAAATTTAAAAAAATGATATTTGAGTCAGCAGTATGCACGAAATATTTGATGGCTTGAAATCGAAATTCTCAATGAGTTCAAAACATGAGAGGGGCTTGGGGCTCATGTCTTTCCCTCAGGTCCTGAGATCCTCATCAAAATGATGATAATTTTCAAGCGAATTGACTGTATAATACGAACTCTAGGCTGTACATTTCAGACTTGTTTAAATATGAGTGTTTATAACAATTAACAATATCGATACACTATTGAGAGGAATATTATGAGTGACTACCATAGGTGGGAATAGAGTTTGTAGTCTGGCAGAATTAAATTCGACCAGGCGGCTGCTGGGTAAAGATAATAAAATAATTTGTTTCACTTATATCAATCTGGCAATCTTTTAACCAATAAGTACAGGAACTCTAGCCTCTAGAACTTTCTAAACCTGTAATACATTTAACGTTACAGTAATAATGTAATTTTTTGGAAGGTGAAGCCCAGATTGTTCTTAGACCTGTGCGTGGGTAATGTGTTGATGAATTGGACCCACATTTTTAGGTGAGTTCCGAATCATCGGCAAGTGATAGCTCATAACCCTCTTTTTTAGTGACCTCTTTTTCGATTCGGTCACCCTTACCCTAGGAATTTGCAGCTTATCTTATGTGACTGAACAGGTACCTGTTATGGTCCGCAGCTAACAATTTTCTAAAAAAGGTTCACAGGGTTTTGCGAAAAAATTTCAATAAGAGTGCAAAAGTTTATTCCTTTGAAAACGCTTCAATGCAGAAATAAATATAGCAGAAGAGTGAAGCTATCTCTTTCAATAAGAGATCAATGAATTAGCACTCATTCAGAAAACTTAAGGCTTCTAAATCCCTCATTTAGGTGGTGAATTGAATGCATTCGCAGTGAAATGAACTGTAAAATCACATTAAACAACTACTGCGATTATTGAATTATTATATTTTGGAAATTGAGATTGAAGGGTTTTTGAGATTGAAGGGTATGAGCTTGGTTATTGATTGCGAATAAAGCACCCAGAGTTTAGAAAACCAGAATTTAAATTGGGTCAAAACACAGAAGAATAGCAAGTGGAAAGCATCTGTGCAAAATCAGTAAGTTATGCTTTGATTCAATAAAGATCGACTTTATAAAATTTGGGACTTTTGAGTAGGCTACATTCATATTTCATTTCAAAAAATGATTTGACAAGTTTTAAAGGAGAAATTGAAAAAAATGTTTGCTTCATTGGCAATTGAATTGGTTAACCACTAGGCCGGCAATAAAAAAACATCATAATATGATAATTTTGTCATTTTTTGTAAAAAATCTCACCAATTTAAAGATTTGGTAATCCCGATTCGTGTTCAGACTGGCTTTTTTTCGTTCACTTTATTACCTACGCAGAAGTCCCATGTGGGCATCAAAAAATGTAAAATAGTGAATCTTGTAGCACGTTTCAGATAATTTTACATTGATTCAATTCAATTCACACCATCTATATGAAGACCTTAGTCATTTCTAAATGGATGATGGAATAGCTGTAATCTTTCGCCCTCTTTATTTCTGTAGTAAAGCAGTCCGGACCTACATTCATTCTAATTTTTATATCCTTATGAGAAGTTGCTTATTCAGTCTGGCAGAATCATTTTGAACTCTTGAAACACTCTGCACAAAAAATACTCATGATGGACACATTTTGTTTCCCCATAGCTTATTAAATAATAGCTAATAACTATTTCCGGTGGTTTGGAACCCATCTAAAACTGTAGGTCCAACTCATCAATCACTATCATCCAACTCATTACCCACGCACAGGTCTCAGACCTTTGTGGGCTTCATCCTCTGAAAAAAAATACTCTTTTAAAAAGTCAAGTAATGAATCCCTGCCCCCTCATTAAACTTTATCGGGCAACAATCTTGTAAAAAGAGCTCTGAAAAATCCCAATTTCACCCCCCTTCCATCCCAAATATTACCTGGTAGGACGGGTAAGCCCCCTAAACCAAAAGTCTGGGAGCGCCCCTGGTCTTCAGTACTTCAGTTTAATAGTATCGTTTGAACTAGCCGGTTTAATTGGTGTCACCCAATAGTATTGTTGAGCGGGCGATTTTATCCAATACTGTCCCTTGGCGCGGAGCAGCTCAGTGTAGCGGGACGTTTGAAACTTCCCGCATAGTAATGGAGCTCTGTATAGTTTTTCGGCTGGGGAGGTAGAAAAAACATGGAAAAACTCAACAAAAAATATTGAACGTTTCTCTTCATACTATTGACATTCCCCTGAATTTTTAAATCAATCTGTCCAAAATTAACAGAGTTATGAGCATTTTTCGAATTTCATATCAGTTAGCAATCAAAATGAATTAGTATCCGAAGTGTCTACATAGACATTGAATCGATTTTCAAGTTTTCATTCCAATAAATTTCTTCTACTTCCTCCTCTTATTATCCTGTCTTCTTCCTATCTTCTTCTTCTTATTATTCCTTTGTTCTTCTTCTTCCTCCGCTTCTTCTTCTTTTCTTTGCTTCTATCTGTCATCTTCTTCCGCTTCCTCACTTCTTCTTCTCCTTCCTCCTCTTTTTCTCTTCTTCCTCCGACTTGCTCCGTTTGCACGGTCCTCTCTATTCTCTCTTTCTTCTTCTTCTTCCTCCTCCTCTTCTTCTTTTCATCATCTTCTTTTCTTTGCCTCCTCCTGCCTTCTTCTTCCTCTTCTTTTTCTGCTTCCTCTCTTCCTCTTCTTCTCCTTCCTCCTCCTTTTCTCTTCTTCTTCTTCTTCTTCTTCTCCTCCGACTTGCACCGGTTGCTCGGTCCTCTTTATTCCCTTCCCTCTTTCTTCTTTTTTTCCTCCTCCTCTTCTTCTTCTTTTTCCTCCTCTTCTTCCTCCTCCTTTTTTCTCTTCTTCTTCTTCTTCTCCGACTTGCTCCGGTTGCTCGGTCCTCTTTTCTCTTTTTTCTTCTTCTTTTTTTCTTTTTCTTCTTTTCTTAGCCTCCTGTCTTCTTCTTCTTTCTCTCTTCTTCTTCTTCTCCTTCCTCTTCTTCTTCTCCTTCCTCTTCTTCTCCGACTTGCACCGGTTGCTCGGTCCTCTTTATTCCCTTCCCTCTTTCTTCTTCATGTCTTCTTCTCCCTCCTCCTCTTTTTCTTCCTTCTCTTGTTCCCCCTCTTATTATTCATCTATTTTTTAATTATATTATACATAAATGATATTATATCGTCTTATATTTTAATTGTATGAAAGTTTAAAATAAAGGTCATGATGAACATGAAACAAAAAATTGAAATGGTGGAATATTGTATTCAGAATGTGGCGAAAGTTAACTATAGCAATTGTATTGAGAGCAAGTGAATTTTCAAGAATTTTAAAAATAAAGTTCAGGCAGGAATAAGAACCATTATATTATGAGAAAAAAGTGATACTGAAATGCATGAGATAGGCTACTTGTAGAAAAACCATCTTGCGGGGGAGTATTTCAGGAACAGAAATTTACAATAATCTTGGTGAAGCTCGCCGGGTCAGCTCAAGCCATTCTCTAACGAAGTTGACATCCAGGCGTTGTTGCCAATCTTCTATTACTTGATGGACGTCAGATTCGCGGTGGAATGAACAACATTTATACGCTTCATAATATACTCACGGGAGGGGAATAATCTGACTAGCGCTACGTGGTGGTAGAATTCAGAAGCTTCGATGTATATTAAAATTCATTTTGACAACATTCAGACGTCCAACATTTTTTTTACAAACTAGTGTAGAGCTGATGATAACTGATGAATTGTCGCGTGATTTCTGTTGTGGGTCAAGTTGGCATGCCTGAAAAGGCATGGGGCGAAACTAACCTATTTCAACCTTTTCTAACGATTTTATTAAGGAATGTAATTGGGCGTCCGTATACGGATGCACGATTACACATGGACGTCCAAACGAATGTAAATCAACAATGTATGGATGCCAAAATGATGGTCAGGTGTAAATATATATATATATATATATATATATATATATATATCTACATATATAACATTTTGTGCCACTATGATTTTTGTACGGTACTCTGGGGGCTCCAAAACAAATTTCCATCATGGTCCCGGGTGAAAGTCGCACATCACGACCTGCTGTAATAGCTGAATTTGAAGAAATTCGCTAAAAGTCTGTTTTAGGAAAAGGAAAACCATAGCTCATCTTTGTCTTAAAGAATTTGTGATAAGTTTTGTATGCTGGCAGTTTCACCTCACCATTGGTTTTCTCTCTCAAAAAAACTTCCCAGTCAGCACAATTCTGTATATTATACATATTATTTACTTTTGGCCAATATCTATAACATGTGAATGATACGTATACTATAGCCTGATAAATGTGAATGATAGGTCCATGGTAGGTTCATATGTCACAAAAGTTGATGTATAAGAAGCATATATTAAACGTCTTATTGATGTTTCATTCACATCAAAACTACATAAACTAAATATATAAATAATACATACATTGAAGCTGTGGTAAATACATATACTATACATGAAATTCACAAACTATTTATATTAGTGGTGCTCCAATACATATATAATACATAAATTTTATGTAGACAGAATATGTAAATGGTTCATCCATTGAAGCTATAAGATGTATGTATATAGAAGGTCCATTATATGTAAAATATACGAATAATTTATGTTAGTGATTGACCACCACATATAGTATATGTATTAGAAACGTCAAATATAGGTCCAATGTAACACTTGTGGATATATGAGAGACATAAATAACATGTCAATAATATGTGAAGACACATCTGTCAGAGATCCATTATATGTAAAATGTACATATAATTTCTATATCATACTACATATAGTACATGTATAAGAAACATCATTCATAATGTTCAAATGTCACTCTTGTGGATGTATAAGTGACACAAATAGTAAATCAATAATGCATGATATAGAATTTATAAAGCACGTATAATATATATCAACTATAGGTCCAAGTATTTCACTAGTGGACTTTCAAATGACATAAATAATACATCAATCATACATAAACAAATCATATTTATTCATACTCATTGTACATATATATGCATCAGATGTATCACTTATCTGTAAAATTTACATATTTCTCATATCAGTACCAATATTTAAAAAATATATAAATTAAACATAAATTGATGACATAGTATACACATACATGAAATATCAATTGTTCATGAAATTTGCATGCTATTCAAATTTATAGGTGTGTAAAGGACATGTGAATAATATTTGAACACAATATGTAGATGAAACATTCCATTTATTATGCATATAAAATATCATTTTTCTATTTGTTATAAATATCAGTAACAAACAGATTCACTAATATTACATATTATGTCAAACCATCCTCAAACAGTATTGCAGTATTGAAATCCAATATCACAGATCACTAAAACATTTCAATTGAGTTTTCCCTAAATACAAATCCACTACAAATTAATGCTTATAATAAATCATTTTAAATTAATCCAAGTGAATCTCCAAATTACAAAAGAATTAAAACCCTGAATCACAAGAGCCCTTGTGGTCTCCACACATGAATGGGATAAAACAAGTAAATCAAGAAGCAGGAATAACCTGAATACATTAATGAAACAAGTGAAGAAAATATTATATGGGAGAAATTCTAAATGCAGAAAAGGCTGATAGAGATAGGGAACTCCCATTACAGAAATATGTAGATGATCCCAACTGTGTAGTGTTCATGTAAATCGATCTGTAGTAAATTAACTCAATGCATATTTTTGACAAATAGGTTATAAATAAAGTCTGTGGTTTGCCTCTAAAAAGGTATTAGGATTTCAGTTGTGAAACTGAAGGGGCGCACTCAGTGTTTGATCCCTAATAATCTACTTATCTTTTCAAACAATATAATTTTGGTTTAAATTCTTTCTCTTTAAAATGGAGAGAAAAATTACGGTTCAGTCACCTGGACACACAAGGAAGCGCATTTGTCAACCAGAAAAATGGAAACAGAATGTTGAAAAGAAGCAAAGGTAGGCATAATCTTACATTCACAATGCTTTTTATTTTATCCAGTTGTAAAATCTATTATAATGGTGGATTTTCGTTTTATAGCATAGAAAAATTGTTAAGAGATGCTCTTTCTCTTGAAACTGATTCAAATACATATTAATTTGGCATAATTTTTAATAAATGACCATTGAAAGTGACTACTTTGCTTAGGTTGAAAGTGAGTACCGTACTTAATCTCTAAATTTGCCATGTCTGTAGAATCTGAATAGTTGTCTCAAATAGTTTTGTTGAAATGATTGATTTTGTGGGCATGGCAATAAATTGCAATATGTTTGATTCATGATCTATTTAAATTTCAATGGCTCCATTAGACTGATTGATTGGAAATGAATCTCCTGAGCAATAACATAAATACTGAAATGCTTCTATTTACTATACTCATTATTCAAAATTATATTCTATTTCTGTGAAAAAATAATTTTTTATTGTGTTTATTTCCATGAACTGATGCAGCATCATTATTTTCAGATATTCAGCCAAACAGTTACCAGAATATCCAAATTGTAACCACAGAACGACTATGCAGTGCCAGTTATGATGTTATGATGCAAATTTAGTTAATTAATGTCCACCCAAGTAGAAAAAAAATATTTTGTAAATATTATTATAATATTGTTCAATATTATAAGAAATATTGAAAAGGAAATATGTTTTAAATATTTTTTTTAATATTTGTACAACATAAAAAAATATTTTTTCTAAAATATTGTTTTTTTACAAAGTTGAATATGTTTTAAATATGTAAAAAATATTGACAAAACAATATTTGAAGAAAAATGTTGCATCGCCAAGAATGTGGTCAAAAGATGTACTGAAATGAAGTTACTGTTTTAGAATTTCACCTTTAATAGCTTGTTTAGCAAGGATAAAAATTAATTGAAATGCAAATTAAATTAGTTCAGCAATTTTCCGGTGCATACTAAAAGTATCTGAAGAAGCAAGTAAATGCATTATAATTATAAATGCTTACTTGACTCGACTTAAAGACAAAGAAGACGCCATAGCTAGCTATCGAATTACATCAGTTGTGGACGTTGTGGGTGTGGTTATAAACTGAAACAGTGCATCGCCTCATTCGCCTGTTCATATTGGCGATAGTTTTGATTTTTGAATTGGAGAGGAGAATAAGGTAAGTATTCTCTGTTTTACATTTGCACAAATAATAAATAAAACTAAAGATAATTATTGTTGTGGTTATCCATTTTTCATGAACTGCAGTAGAACTATTCGTATGTATTATCTTGCTGTGCAGAACTGACCTTTTTGAGTCGCGGCGGACGCGTTTCGAACTCTGTTGTTGTTCTTCGGCGCTTGGTTGCAGACTGAGACCGAAGAAGAACAACAGAGCTCGAAACGCGTCCGCCGCGACTCAAAAAGGTCAGTTCTGCACAGCAAGATAATACATACGAATACTAAAGATAATTTATTTTTTAATTCTATGTTTTCACAATTAACACAGTGCCAAAGCCAAAGGAAGTAGTTTTGGAGTTAAGGTTAGGGGTTCACTTATTGCCTTATACTTGCATATTACTAGCCTATTACTAACTTATTAATTACTAAATTGTCTATTTTTCCACTAATTAGTCTGTATTAGGGCCTAATTATCAAATTTTCGTTTATATTTACATAATTCAATTTATGATAAAATTCTAATAATTTCAACTGTATTTTGTATTGCAGCCAGTGCCCAGAAAGTACAAGTGAAGGCAAAACCCCAAATTAGTGCCGGTTTGCCGAAACAACGAATCTGTTCAAATCATCAACATGAGACTTGGAAGCAAAAATCATTTTTTGGAATTAGATTTTTGTTTTATCTTATGTATTAATGAAGCTAGTTACTGATTCCTGGATTTCTTTAAAAAATGAAAATGTTTCTTAGGTTAGGTTAGTTTAGAACAAGCACTTTTGTGGTACTTGTGTATTAACGCCACCGCAGTTACAGTTAATCGATTATTTTTACCATTTAACGTTATTTAGTACTCACTTTCAAATGATCAGTTTTTCATTCTTAAAAAGTGATAATAAACTTTGAATCTACTTTTTGGGGGCTATAATGAACTTGAAACTGTGTTATTATTTTTGAGAATGATATTTTTTGTATGCATACTTTTGAAAAAAGTATAATCTCACAGTCTTTTAAATTATAAGTATAAAACATAATCAGTTATTTTGTTTTTCAAACTCTTATTTGTGAGTGTATATTATTATCTGAATGTTTGTATATTTTGAATATATTGCAGATTTTTCTCTGAATTCTTCATCTACTTTTCCTCTTAATCTTGAATTTTTTTTTGTTATTTCAAAACAGCTGATATGAAGTAGCAAGTGTGACATGGGGAGCAGCTTCTAGTACAGTACTAAAAGTTAGAAGTTTCTAGAAGTTACTAAAAAGTCACATTGAATCCCCATGTGGCGTAGCCCTAAGGGCCATTGTGAATTATGCAGTGCCAAAATGTTTTGAAACAAACTTTATTCATCAATGAATATTTATCAAATATTTTTAAAATATTTGATTTATAAAATTATTTATTTGATATTTTTAAAACAATGTTTAAAAAATATTTTTAAAACTTTTGGTTAATATTGATTTAATGTTTATAAATAAATATTAAATCAATATAAAAAACAACTTTAAAAGATATTTACAAAATACTTCCACAATATTGTTTTAATATTTTACAATATTTGGTAAATATTTATTGATAAATAAAGTTTGTTTCAAAACAATATTTATAAAATGTTGAAACAATGGTTTTCAATATTGTAAATACATTGTACCAACATTTTGTACAATATTGCTTAAACATTTTTTTGCTACTTGGGCAATTATCAACATTAGTTTTAAGCTTGTAAATAAGTGTTTCCTTATTGACTAAGTGGAGTGGAGTTGGTTGCCCCTTTGGTTTTATTAAAAATCCGGGTACCGGCCTGCCGGAACCATTCCCGCACCCTCGTTTCAAAGACCTTGCCAGTAAAGTTTTTCTGTGTAGTGCACAGAACATCTGAAACAAAAAGTACAATATTGAGTTGAATGAATAAATAAAATAAATAAGCGTATGGCTTTTAATGGTGGGGAGACCCTTACAGGTAGTTCCACCTCGCCGTTTGAGCCATGTTACGGGGAACATGGTGGACCTACTATTTTAGGTGGGTTCCGAACCACCGGGTAAGTGATAATAAAGCTTGTAACATCAAGTCATTGAAGCACGGTCACCCATCCAAGCGCAGTCTTGAGCGGTCGTGACTGAACATCACGACCACTTGAACACCATGCTCACCGCATGACCAATCACGACCCTGAATGAATGACTAAATTAAATAAATCGTATTTTACTAATTGGTATGATTATCTTGCTCAAATATAAGCATAAAAAATACTGTAAATATATTAGATTTTCATTTACCTTCTTGGAAATTTGAATCGGTATATCATTTATTTGTATGAGAAAATTGATGAGCACAACTAGTTGTTGTACAACGGAATTGAAAGTTAATTGTAAGAACAGTAAAAGACACATATCTTCGAGGCTTACCCTATTATGAGGTTCTTATATGGAGAACTACATTTAAGAAAACTTTTCTGAGTAAATATTCGCTTTTAAAATATAACTTACAATAGGCTTGATATTAAATATGGTGGATGATAGCATGATAATAATTTCCAACACAAATAAACAAACATACCTTCTAAATGTTTTATGATAGAGAGATCCTTGAAACCACTCTCACACAAGTAACTAGTGACAAATAGCATCAGAAACAGCATAGAATTCCAGAAAAGCATTGGATAATCGGATTTATAACCGATCCAAAATTCTATTGATTATTTAAAAATGACTTTAAAAAACTTTTTTTATTTAAAAAAGATTACTCTTTAAAAACATCTCTCATGGAACTGTCTTCTGTTAAATCAATAAATTTTTCCAGAAGTTCCAACTCATTTGGTGATTTTGCAAAAAGATTTCTAATTCAGTCAAGTTTGGAATAATCTTTGAAGAAATATTTATTTAAACTTTCTCGAAGAGCTTCAAAGTACAGAATTATATCAACAAAAACATCTGGCTTTATAAACCCCTGCTTTATAGTATCGTGATGCTTATTTTGATAATTATTCAATGAAAGTTAAATATAAAGTAGGCTACTTTACCTTGTATTTTCTGGAGTTCTAATCCATGTCCAAGAATCTCATGTCTACGCATTGACTCAACTTCCACAGTTGAAGTTCCTAGAACAAACATATATTTGAGCATAGCCTGTAAAGAAGCAGTAGCTTATAATACATTATTAATCTAATATTAAAACTGACACTGTATTTCACTTCTACATATTGTTTTACTCACTTATATTGGAGATGCTTGAGGGATGAATTTCACTTCTGAAAAGAAGTTTCGTCAGGCTGACGAAGCTTCTTTTCAGAAGTGAAATGCATCCATCAAGCATCTCCAATATATAAGTGAGTAAAACAATATATAAAAGTGAAATACAGTTTCAGTTTTAATATTAGATTGCTCATTAAGAATTTCGTCATGGAAAACATCACAGAATAAATTATTGTTGATCGTTGATTTTCAGAGCAACAATTATCACTGTATAAAAATGTATCATTATAGCGATTATGATAACAACATAAAAAACATTATAACAATGTATCAATGTAGAAATCAAATAAAATGAATAGTGCATAGGCCTTCCAGCAAAATTGTATCAGTTAATTACTTTTATATTTCATGCCTAAGTCAAAAATCAATAGGGACCTCTTTTGGACTACTAGGAAGCTATATACAAGGTTTCAAGAGTCTAGAATCTTCCTTTAAAGAGCTTTTTCACAGACGGAAGGGCAACAGCACGATTTCAATAACGCCATGTCACATCCTTGATAATGACATAGTGTATTAAAGGCTAACAAATCAATTTCAAAAAGCAATAAATTAATGCCTATTTAACACAAATCATTACTGGGAACTAGATTCTTTGACAACTCAGCGCAAATCGCAAATAATTTTATGATGAAAGAAGTATAGCATTTTAAAACAATTTTATGGGTTTCCTAATAACATTTATATAAAATTTGAAACTATCATTCATATCAGTTTTATTTACTGTTTTATTATTACCATTTACTTGTTGGTTGTTGGCCATTCGCGATCTAGTAGGAAGGGGTAAATCCTCCTCGCTTTCGCTATCGGAAAATATTCGGACTCTTTTCTTTCTGTGCCCCTTTCCTTTCTCATTTTCTGAAGAAGAGGCTAAATCGGAGGTGACTTGCGCCCTCCGCTCCTTTTCTAGAGCTTCCTCAAATGTGTCTGAAAATAATAGAATCAAATGATTGCAGAAAATATAACTATTGAACATTTACAATTCAAGTAGCAATAAGAGAAATGAAGATTCTTTATAATCAGCATTTCCTTGAAATTGTTATGTATATACAGTACTACCAAATGTAGTTCTATAGAACCTATACTAAGAGGTCTAATTATTAAATTTATGAATCATTTTTATCTCTCTTCATACATATATATAATTATATATAGCCTATATATATATATGGCACACTATCCACAAGTCGAAAACTTCAGTTAAATCCCAGGAACAAATCTATGACTATGGCTTTTCAAGCGTCATGTAGTATCTACTTGGTGTTTTCAGGAAGACATGATAAACCACATTTCGCTTTAACTCAAAAGTATCTTTACAGAAAATTTTCATATACTGCAATTTTGCACTATTCAGTTTAAATATGATATTTTAAATTGAAACTCTAATTGCTTACCACATGACGCCAATACACGGATTCTCCAAGAGCTCCAGCATGTTTGGGGCTGTTCTTTAGAAATTATCGCCTTCCTAGGGCTGCTTTCTGGCCACTTCGTCTCCAGATGGCCGTTTTGATCGTGGATCCAGCCTTTTAAAACGGTGGCCACTTCTTCCGTTTCTTCGAATAAGACTACAACAAACTCCTTCATCTGTTCACTTTCTGGCCTGAATACAAGAAAAATTATGTTATTGACGGTATAAGCCAGGAAAATAAGACATAATTGAAGTGTAGAGCTTTTTAAGTGTGGCCTGAGAGCTCTGAATCAAACACTAAACAAGCATTGTTATTGCCAGCAGATACAATCTTAATTAATCGAATTCTAATATTTTTATATATTGGCTTTTCCATGATACCACAATAGGCCTATAGTTCAGTGCTTTTTTTATTTCGATGTTGAAATTTGTTCAATTTTGACTGTGAGAATGCAAAAATTTAGTGTTTAATAGCTGTAAAGAATTTACAATATGCGAGTTATCAAGAATTTATTTAGAAAACTACTATGTTACCTTTAGCTATTGATCCTGTAGGCTCCTAGTGTAAAATTACACATAGGTAGAAAATATTTTCAGAAATTGGAATTTTCAGAACTTTCTTTGAAATTTCTGTTAGCTGCCAGCTTTGTTTTCCAGAAAGTTCAGAGGCTTTGAATATTCCTACATCGCTCGAAGTGCATGGGTTGGTGAAAAAGTTTTCTATTTTCAAAAATGTTCTACCTATAAAAACTTTTCTACCTTGATAATCAGCTCCAATATTTTCAACAATACAAAACACATTCTCCTTCAATTGCACACAATTGTCCTTCACTTTGGTGCTTATTATGAAGTTGGGAAAGAACATTTCCTATATTGAGGATTCCTCACTCCATCAATCAGGGGTCCATCATTGTGTGGCTCTGCTACGGAATTTGTGATTACCTGTGCGTAATTGCTACAATACTTTGAAAAACTGCCTTCTGATCTCCGCCTAATAAGCTGCTGTAGGGGCTGTCCACTTTTTCTCACTTGTTTTTTTACTTCCTTCAAAAAGTTTTCAAACTTGAAGGCTTAAGAGAAGCCTTAAGCCTTTATAAGGCTTCTCTGTACTTCAGTTTTCAGTTTGATTGAGATTGATAATGGTGTAACAACCGAAACTAGTTTCTCGAAGTTTTAATAAATGTGGTTGTGACAATTTCGTCTCATTATTTATTATGGATACCTTCCACAATATCACCTTCGCCATTACTAAGAAAGATACCTATTTCACTAAATTACAATAATTCAATGAGCAATGATATTATGCATTAATTCTCAAATGTATAATTGTTGAGTACTAATAGTTGAATAAGTGATTGATTTCTATCATTATTAATAAGGAAAAGTAATTTCCTAATATCCCCATTCAAGACTATATTAAATTGACTTGAATTTAAAATATGATATTAAAATGCTTGTATCTATTACGGTAATAATAAAAAAGCTACAGATTTATTATTTATTCTACTGATTAGAACGGGAACAATTGTTTTTCTATTAGTAGGAAATAATGTTTCATATTATTGGATAGAAAACTGTTTGAAGTTTGTAATTCGCGCCCAACGAGTGTACACTTGCACGGAACTTTTTTTGAATTTTACGGTTATGCTGTTCAAGTGTTCACCACATGCACAGTGCGTCCTGCATCGTTGCCATTGTGTATGTTCTGCCGTTGTGTCTGTCGCACTATCGCGCATCTCGCCTATTCACTCGACTCGCGTCAAAGCTGCTCGAGGTTGGCAGTACTGTTCTGCCTAGTAAAAACTGTTTAATTTTATTCCGTATTTAATTTGCTTTCAACAGTTTTATTAACTTGAATTTCTAGTATTCGATAATAGTTTGAGGTATTTTGTGAGTTGGTGGATTTGTGAAATTACTGTATTGGTGAAAATTACCTGAATTGTGACTGTAGAGTTCTGAATCGTGATTTTAACCTACAAACTTTTGGCCGGTCTTTGAGCAGTGAGTAAATCTGCTTCTGCTTTTCTTTATCTAATCATCAACTCAAGACACGTTTGTTGACTGTTGTTTGTGAACTTTTCAACTGTTGCCTACGTACTGTTCGTGTTTCAATTAAATTGTTTTGAGCGGGAAACTAGATCAGCTGTGCGACACTGTTGCCAAGGCAACGGTACAACAACTACTGAACTGTTTGAATGAGTGACCCTGACCCACTGAGCGCTTATTTACAGAGATAACAGAGGTAGAGTGATATTCGGTTTCTGTTTTATCTTTTCTCGCTCGGCATTGGACGTTTTATATGGCACTAAATTCGAATTTGTGTTAAACGATGAAAAAAGCTTATTTTTCTAAATGATCTATTCTGAATTGAATTGAAATCATTCTAGCATATTATTTATATCCCAATTCTCAATCCAATTCCTTTTTTTCCATGAGCTACCCTCTTTTGTCCTGCCTTGAATAGCTCTCTTAGCACTTCTAATCCCTCTCTATTTTTTCCTGTCCGCAATATTAACTAAGTAGAAGAGATAAAAATGACTAGAACCCGAGGCGAGAATGAGAGAGCAAATACTTCAGCACAACAGAACCTAAATAATATGAAAAATGATCTTATTCACCAGGAAGTTGCTGACATTGCGGTGACTATTCACGGAATACTCTCTGTGATCTGTGTCAGATACTCAAGCGATGCTATAATCGACTTAGTTCCGGAAATCACATCATTACTGAACAAATATGATGCTGCTATAAAGGTAAATAATGATTTACAGAATTGTATAAGTGGTATGGCTGAAGAGAATAAATTATTAATGAATTCTTTGAAGTCAGAGAAAAACAAGAGACGAATTGATTTTGAAGATTCATTGCAAAGTGAAGAGGTAGCGGAAGGCGAAATTAAATCTCTAAAAGTGGAAATTGAAGAGCTAAAAATGAATCTGCTCTTATTAAAAAAAGAAGTTAGTGACAAGGATGCAATCATCGATCTACTGAGAACTGACTGTGAGAGATTATCTTCCACAACTCATTTGACTGATTTGGATAGCGATTTCGTTGTACCTAAGCATACAGCCAAACCAAAAAAATGTGTTGCTAATCTCTCGTTACCGACTAGAAACAGATTTTCAATATTGGAGAGAAGTAATTTAGATAACATAGAACATTCAGGGGAAGTTGTCCGGACATCAACTAAGAATCAGCGTAGTCATTCAGCAAAGCATTCACAGGATAAGCCATTTAATGTGCGTTTCTATGCGGATAGTCAAGGAAGAGATGTTCACAAGAATTTCAAGGGCGACAACCATAGGTTCTCGGCTATGGTTAAACCGGGGGCTCGTTTTAGGGATGTTGTGGTGGAATCTGGTCAACTGAGCGATAATGATATCAACGTGTACTTGGCCGGTACAAATGACATAGCCTGCAATGAGAGAGAAAAACTACACTCGGCTCTTAGAAATAAACTGATTGATCTGCAACACCGGAGGGCTGGTAAAGTGATGGTGTTTTCTGTGCCTCACAGGCATGACCTTCCACGCTGGTCTGCAATCAACAAGGAGATTCGGAGGGCGAACCAAGAAAACTCAAGATTGTGCAAACATTTCAGTAATGTTTCGTTTGTGGATATCAGCAACTTGGGTAGAAGATTCCATACATCACAAGGACTCCATATGAATGCATTAGGAAAAAGATATGTATATGATAAAATTATGGACGTGATAAATGATCTAGCTCATAAGAAGGAAACATTGCCTGTCTTAATCCCTCTAGATTATCAGTCTGTTGCGATAGATAGTGATTGTGCCATTGAATCATTTCCATCTCGTCATGAACAGGACTTGATTATTTTAAACTAAATGCTAATGACAAAGCACATCAATATGCTGCCAGTGATTCTACTAAAGTCAATATCAATCATTATAATGGTAATAATTTATGTAATTTAAGGTCTGATAACTGCTGCAGCTTACTGCTATGGAATGTTCAGGGGCTGACTAACAAGATTGATGATCTTGCTCTTATTACGACTCAATATAGTTGTGAAATTATTGCCATAACTGAGCATTGGCTCACAGTCACTGAGATTAATTATATTTCAATTCCACAGTTTAGTCTTGTATCATTTTTCTGTCGTTCTGATAGGAAGAGGGGTGGAGCCGCTTTATTTGTCAAAGATCATATTGTAACCAATGAACTTCCAGAAGTGAATAAATTGTCTATCGAAATGGTATGTGAAGCTTGTGCCTTAGAATTCCCGGAAAGTAAAGTAATAGCTGTTTCAATTTACCGGCCATATAATAATGATTATGCTACTTTCACTGCCTTCCTGAATTGTTTTTATGAGATTCTAGTGTTAATTTTCAAAAGAGGTTATTCAATAATTATTGGTGGTGATTTTAATGTCAATTTTGATCGTGAGAGTAGAGAAAAAACACAACTCTGCAATATGATGGATAGTTTTGGTTTATGTCCTACCACAAATAGTATTACAAGACCAGGACTAATTAATCCGGGTTCTTGTATTGATAATGTAGTCACAAATATTCATCACAGTAGATACAATGTGAATGTCATTCATACAGCACTCTCTGACCATAATGCCTTACTTTTCGAAGCTGATTTAACAGTTAAGCCTGTTCCTGTTTCCTTAAACAAGAGAACTAATAAAATTAGACTAATGAATTACGATAATATTACTTATTTTTTGAATCTTATTGGATCTATTGTGTGGTTTGATGTCTATATAGCTGAAAGAGATAAAAAGTTTAAGACGTTTCTGGATATTTATCTGAAAGCTGTTAATACAGCTTTTCCTTTAGTATTTTCCAAACAAAGAAATGCAAGGCCGGATACCAAATGGTATACAAATGAACTTGAAGTTCTTAAAGAAGAATGTGATGATTTGTACTCTCTTTATCAACTATATAGGTCACAGTGTTTAAAAAATCTGTACAATTCAACTAAAAAGAGATATAAGAAAGCAGTTAGGAATGCGAGAAAAAACTACTTTGGTGACATGATTATTAATTCTCGGAACAAATGTAGAACTACTTGGAATATAGTAAGATCGCTGTCCAATGTTAACACCAGATCTAGTAATGTAAATTGCTCAATAAATGCAGAAAACTTTAATCAATTCTTCATAGGACACATAGCTGATCTTACCAGTAAAATTCCAAAAAGCAACTTGCTTTCTTCTGAGTACTTAGGAAATATTATGAAGCCTAATAGTAATTTCTCTTTTAAGTCTGTCACGGTAGAGAAGGTCTATGGAGTAATTTTTAAGCTTAGTAATAGTAAATGTCTAGATATATATGGTTTAAATTCTCTTCTATTGAAAATCTCTTCTAAATATATATGTGAAGTATTAGCTTATCTTTTTGATGAGTATGTTGTAAATGGTTCTGATTTTCCACCTGAGTTAAAGAAAGTTAAAGTCATTCCTATTCATAAAAGAGGCTCTAAGGAGGATCCATCAAACTACAGACCAATTTCCATAGTGCCTATATTATCGAAAATATTCGAAATGTTAATGCAGGAGCAGCTTTCTGAGTATTTTGAAAAAAATATACTACTGTCTGATAAACAATTTGGCTTCCGAAAACAGTACAGCACAAGCAAGGCTCTACAGAAACTAACAAATCATGTTGTTATGGATCTTGAAAGCAAGTTTCTGGTCACTTTCAGATCATTTGATATAAGTAGAGCTTTTGACACAGTCCATCATGATTTGTTGATAAGAAAATTGGAATATTATGGTTTAAATATGAAATCTGTTAAAGTGATTCAATCGTACTTGAGTGGTAGGACTCAGTTTGTCTACCATTCTGGAGTTTTGTCCAGTGGTAATGAAGTATTATATGGAGTGCCGCAGGGCTCCATACTTGGCCCACTACTTTTCATAGTCTATATAAATGACTTACCTTCAAATATTGACTGTGCCACGAGAGAGGGCTTCCTTTTTGCAGATGACCTTGCATTGAAGATTAAAGCTAAAACTAAATTAGAGCTGGACCATCTACTAGTTAGTAGTACAAATATTGTGACTGATTGGTGTTCTGCTAATAACCTCACCCTTAATGTAGAAAAAATCTGTGATATTAGTTTTAGTTATAATAATAGGTTACCTGTTACTACTGAATCACTCAAGTTTCTAGGAATATATATTGACACTGGACTCAATTGGAATTCACATGTAGAGTATTTAAATAAAAAATTGTTGAAAGGTCTTTATTTATTAAGAAGATTACGTGGAGCAGTGAATGTAGATGTTTTATTAAATGTGTACTATGCACATATATTTTCATTGTTGTCTTATGGTATTACTGTATGGGGTAGTTGCTCAAGGTCTATTGAAACTTTTAGACTTCAAAAAAGGGCTGTGAGAATTATCATGAATGCACCCCAAAGAGCTCATTGCACGCCTTTATTTAGAAACCTGAAACTGTTGACATTGCCTTCCATATATATACTGAGCTTGCTGCTTCATGTCCATCAAAATAAAGGAGAGTTATTGACAAACAATGAAGTTCATAATTACAATACTAGGCACAGGAATGACCTGAGAACTGAATATCTACAATTTGCAAGATCTCAAAAAAGTTGGCTTTACACAGGAATAAAATTGTACGATTCCTTACCAATAGTTGTAAGAGGGCTTCATGGTATAGCTTTTAAGAACATTGTAAAAAATATTTTACAGGAAGAATGTCTATACAGAGTTGCCGATTATTATGAAATCAACTTTGAAAATTATATAAGAAGATAAATATTGACATAACTTATACATACTGTACTTCTATTTTCTGTAAATTATTATATATTTTGTGACTATCAAATTGTTTTTGACGTTGACCATGCATTGTAAAAATGTTTTATGTCAATAAATGAATTTCTATTTCTATTTCTATTTCTATTTCTATAATGGGCCTTATTCTACTTAAGTTTGCGGATATATGTGATGTTCTTTTGTTTTGGTTTTAAACACCAGTGAAACAAACCCCAGCCAGCAATTGCTGACGTTTTCGTGTTGATTACTTTCAATTCCCAGAACATGTAAATAAAGATATCGTCCGAGCAATTTAATTAATTGGCCTAACAAACACTATCCAAGCCTCAAAATGACTTAAAACGTTATTTATTTACACGGCTGGCCAAATATGTTAGATCATAGTCTATTTTTAGACATAGATAAAGGATATAGAAGCATGATTTAGTACTGGGCTGTATTTTAAAGTTTATATTTTTGGCTCTAAAATCTCAAAAAAAATTATAGGCTATTCACTCTCTCTTTGAACTACTTCCTTATTTTCAAAGTTAACTTCCAAATTGATAGTTCACCCATGTATTAGCAAAAATCAGTAATAGCACCTCTTCCAGTTAAACTTGAACATAAGATTTAGATTTTTTAGTTGAACATTTTAGGACAAAGCAGTTGTGGGTTGTGGACAATAATCCATTGTATCTTTTGCTTGATTGTGCATTGTAAAACATGATGTATATTAAATATTTTGAATAAATATAGAAATTGTTCAGCCATTTGGTTAATCGTAGAATATTGTTAGCCACAGCGCAAATCAGTCAAAATTACTTTTTTAAAGGGCGCTTTCATGCAATGTGTTGAATGACGCAGCGGCGGGTTCCATTGATAGATTAGCAGATATTCCAACAACAGACGTCGGGCGTCGTTATTTGGCAGACGCGACAGTTTTTTCTCCAGCGGCCACACCCAACAAGGACTGTCATTATATTTGTAAGAAATAAGCAGGAACATTAAAAGAATTCAGTTTATGCTATTCCAATAACTTAGGTATATATTTATGTAAATTGAACTCAACTTACCTAATTGTTGGATTGATTTGTAGTAAAATTATTGAACGAAAATGAGCTCACTGAACACTTCAACACACTGGAAATGACGGTCTCAAGACTGAGTGTGCGTCAGTAACCGCGTACCCGCCAAGCGGTCAGCAGATTTAACCGGTAGCGGAAAATTAAGAATCCATGATACTGGGGCGGCGTTTTCAAATAGTGTTTCAAATTAAGTTCAAACACTTTTTCCCAGTTTAAAAAGGAAAAATATATAGTATTCTATCACATTTATCGATGTAAATACTTGAGCTGGATAAAATCCACGATTTAATTTAAGGATATTGAAAATATTTTGTTACATTTTTACAAATCACAATTTTTTATAACAGTTCTGCTGTTCAATGTAGTGGAAATACTGGCATTCTTTACACTTCACGTGAGAAATCAGATTCTAAACTTTATTTTTAAATATCTTTAAAGAACTTTTGAAGGTTTTTGAGACCTTCAATGATTAAGATGAGATAAGAAAAGTGAAACTGGCTATGAATATGAAATTAGTTTTATAGCTATATCTCGACTGTTTATGAATGATTTATTTTCTAATAATGCAGCATTCTGTTCTTTATATATGATGAAATGGATTTCTATTCAAAATATTTTTTATAGTACACTATTTTCATGACTTGTGTAAGTTAAAAATGCAAAAATGGACAGTTTAAAAAAAATGAAATTCTACAAAATAAAATATTTTTTATTAAAAAAAATTAATTGGAATATCTTGATCCGTTCACCGCATGTAATATCTTTTACATACTATAAAATACCATACAGAAGAAAAATAAATGGGAAATAGACATTTTTTTTCTAAAAAATAAGGACTTGCATTTTCCCAATATAAGTAATTATGATTTATATGACTAAAAACTGTCTGAAAGGTTTTTAAGACTTTCAATGATTATGAGAATAAAAAAGTGAAACCAGCTAGGAAATCAGTTTCTTCACTACATATATCGATTGTTTATGAAAGAATAAAAAAAATAAAAAATAAGGTATCATGCTCTAAATGAAAAGTCTTAGATTTACTATTTGAAACATTCTTTGATCAAATGGAACATGTAATAGGTATAATTATGTATTGATTGCTGATTGGTTGATAAGTAAATGAATTTTATAAAAGTCCAATTGAAATTGATTGGAATGAGATATTTATTTTGTCATCTGGTCTACTCAATCTCAAGGAAAATTGTTTTTATTCATTTTCATGACTTTCAATGCAATAAAAAATAAATACCGTGTATTCCATGAATGTCTACAGCATTGAACATAAAATGTAACAAAATATTTACATATATTATAGATAAATGGAATGTCAATATTGATATATTATTTACATCCATTATAAGACCACAAATGTGCAATTTGTACACATAATTCACTTATTATTGATGCAAATAATATGGAGATTAAACATATAATATACACCCTTTATATGTCCTTATGAACTTCTCTTACACCTATGATTGGCATTTCCCATGCTGTAGTGTATGTATTATTTATGTAACATGGACATTGTCTGCCAGTAAATGGTACATATAGTATATGTAATTGTGCTGACAGAAAAGTAACAAGAGTCCAAAAATTGATTTTGAGCATTTTGGCCATTTTTGCTAAACAATTTTTTGATGTTTCAGTGAAGGTAATAAAAGGTTATACCGAGAGTATGGGTAAACCATTTAAAATATCAAAGCCTCAAAAATAGTAGGTGGGTGTTTTTGTAACAAATTTATAAAAGGGTTATTTATAAGAAGAACTCTTTCAAATTTCTAAGGTATTGCTGGAAAACAAAATTTTTTGAAAAAACTTTTTAAGATAGGAGGGAGCAAAAAGTTCCAAACTCCATTCATTCAATATGTAAGTTATACATATCATACACATAAATATTATTCACATTTATGCTGAACACATTAAAGTTGATAATATGAATTTCTCATGTAAATTATTTGTATACAATTTGCATAAATAATATGTGTAGCTCACATTAATTGTTTATATACAATTTACATCAAATTGATAAATTTTATACATTCAATACATTCATGAAAAGCCTATAAAATGATTAGAATGCATCCTTTATTCAAGAAATAGTGAAGTTATCCATTTTCAGAGCTTTATCAATACAATAAATGAATTTCATGAATGTCAATAATGTCAATTGTGATACCTGAAGTTTACATATATTATATGTGTATGAATTTACTTTACCTATGATTGACATAATTGACCCAAGATATATGTATTATTGACGTTTTGTGCTGACTGGGTTTGAACATCTCATAAATTTTTTTTGGATACAAATTGGGATTTTCGAAGTATTTTTTGCTGGATTTGTTTCTTGAGTAATGAGATTCGCGGCTTGGAATGAGGCTTAAATGTTCTTCAGCTAGATCCCAAACTGTTTGACTAATGGACCGAGGACGATTTTGGTGTGTACCTCTTTTTTCTCCAAATGTAGCACCATTTAAAATTTTATGCTGAATAACTCTCAACCTTTTTTCTGAAACTTGGAGAAGTCCTGTTAGGAAAGTTTTACAAACAACAGTTTCAGAACCAGAAACTTTAACACTGTATGTTCATATATTTTCCCTTTTCTTCTGAACACCTACATGATGTGTGGAAGAATTTCTACATTGCATGAGTCCAGATAAAATAACATCTTGTTGCTCCTTTGATCCATCACCATAGAACTGATTATAAATGTTTTCTTGGTCTTCAGCAGCTATTGCAGTAAAACACTTACTCTTGCAACATTTCAACACTATGACAAATGGTTTTCCTGAACATCTCAACTTTTTACTGTCATTGCGTTCTTTCAAAGACTGTTTTTTACCTCTTTTTTGTTAGTATCACTCAAACTCACTTCTATTTCTGATTCACTACTCATTTTTGAACTTAATACTATATTAAAAATGTTAAAACAACTAACTTGCTTACTTATGTTATGTTATGTTTGAAGGGACGGATTGAAAGATCCAGAAGATTCAAAGATCCTCACACGTCAACCGAAGCTTATTGTGTGTCCCTAGTACGTTAGTTAGGCAAACCAATACCTGTGCCCTTTACAAGATCCAGGAGTTTCTTCCCTATGCTAACGTCCCATTCATCACCTGGTTGCTTAAAGCCAAACAGAGCCATTCTCCTTGCCCCGAGTCTCTCGCAATCCAGTATGATATGCTTGGCAGTCTCTTCAGACTGATTGCAAAGCCTACACATCTGATTTTCATTTCTGAGTCCGATTGTGTGGAGATGTTTCCTGAAGTGGCCATGTCCAGTTATCAGAGCAATTAGCTGCTTAACCTGACTTCTACCCAGCTTCACCAGCCAGTTGGTGAAGTAGGAGCTTGTGTCTGCTAGCAGCCTTTTGCCAAGTGCTTGGCCTGAGTGACCTTGCCATTGCTGGTGATGTAAGTCCCTGGACCATTTGTTTATTGTGTGGAAGGCAGTAGTTTTGCTTATGCCACAGCTTGGCTCTGGGCCAAAGAATGACCTACTAGAACCTTGCTTAGCAAGCCCATCTGCACACTCGTTGCCACCTATGCCTACATGGCCAGGTACCCAACCAAGATGCACAGAGTTGTGTGTTGCGAGCTTGCTGAGTGTTTTGTGACACTCCCACACCAATTTTGACTTGATTTCATTAGAGTCAAGAGCCTTGAGGGCTGCCTGACAATCTGACAAGATTACTATATGCTTGTCGCAATAGCGTCTGGCAATGCCTATATTGGCACAAGCCATGATGCCCCAAATTTCTGCTTGAAAGATAGTACAGTATTGTCCCAGACTTGCACAGATTTCTGTTCTGGGTGATTCACTGTACACCCCATAGCCAGATTTCCCTTCAATAAGAGAGCCGTCTGTGTACCAGACAAGGCTACCTCTCCTGATATAGGGCCCTTCCTCAGACCTCCACTCCTCTCTAGAGCAGAATTTAACAGAAAAAGGTTTAGTGAAAACCATCTCCATACTCATGACATCTGAAGTCATTTCAAGCACAGGGCTATGAGCAACAGCTTTGGTGATTGTGCAATGGCCTGTTCCAGACAGGCCTTCCCTCCATTGGCCTGTGACTTTCAATCGATAGGCTGATTTTCGTGCTTCTGCCTTGATAAAAATATCCAAGGGCAGCAAGCCAAGAGCAACTTCAAGAGTTGCTGATGGGCTGCTCCTGAAAGCTCCAGTGACTAGGAGTGTGCTCATCCTTTGTAAACTTGTGAGTTTGGCTGTAGCTGTAATCTGGTTCACCTTTGTCCACCAGACTAGTGATCCATATGTGACTTGAGGCCTTATTACTGAACTTGCTTACTTAACCAAACAATCTCCAAAACTTATACACAGAGCACCTGAAAATGTGGTGAACAGCTGTTTACTTGATTCTTCACTGTGTTTCCAGATGCAAAGAGAATAAAATTAAATTTTGTAGGCATGTGCATAACATAGCGGGAAGTTTGAAAATGCAATTCTCCCTAAAAAGGGCATATACCGGTATATGCCCTTCTTACATAGAGCTCCTCAATTGTTTTTTCACCTGTGGTGATCAACATAATTATACTATCTGGTTCTTCTTTGCAGCTGTATGGTACATTATATTTTTTAATCATTTTTTTGTCTGACCTAAAAAATATTTTGGAACATTGAAAGACAAAAAATTGAATAACATGATTGTGGAGATGGTGACCGAGAGATAGGCAGTCCAAGACTATAAAGAATGTGTTGTGTAAACACACTGCGTAGAACCAAGCACGCACGCGCGCGCGCGCACACACACACACGCGTGCACGCTAGCCAGTTACAATCTACTAAACCAGATTTTTAGTAATTCCTTATCAGTAATACGTTTCCTTATTTATAAATGCACTATACTGAGTTTCCTGTTTATAAATGCACTACAAGAATGCTAGAAAATCAGTACATATACCATCTACTGTATATAAGAAGGAAGCTCATATTGATACAGTTTCGCTTTATTTGAAAAAAAAATCGGCCACCATATTGAATTTGAAAAAATAAAATATATAAGTTACATCGCTGGGCCTAGGAATAAGGAACATCCCTATGAAAAATCATAACAATTGGTTTAGGCGTTCGTCTGTAATCGTGAGACAGAGAGACAGAGGAAATGCCAATTGTCTTAAAGGATAGACCTCACTATCGTTTGGTCAATTATATGTATAGATATAGTCAACTCATTACATTACTATGACTCAATACCAGTCTCGAATATCATCCAGATTGCACTAAGCTATCATTATTTTAGTTTATATATGGGAATTTGCCCATCAAATTCTGAATCTAAATAAAGCAGCTGATTCAATTGTCTTGATACTTTTGAATGTCTCGCATATTATCCAGCTGATTGGAGCATGCCTTTCTATCAAGTGTAACAAAAAATATCGTACATTACACGACTGTTAACTTTTGCCGGTTCTCACATATTCACGTTTCTGCACTCAGCTGCGCCTCGTGCATAAACTATCATATGCTCCACCAGCAAAAGGTTTATTTCCAGCCTAGTAACATAATATACTATTACTGTAAAAGTATGATAAGTTAAGTTAATGCACAAGACAAAGTCGACTGTCCAGTACAGTAAATGTCTTCCTGGATCAGTTACATCATAGCCTCCTGTAACAGAGGTTATGTATGATATTGTTCGTCATACTAGTCTAGAATATAAAAAAAAGACAAACTTTGAGCTAGTACAACAAGCATCATCAAACATAGCCTCAAAATCCATCAAAGCAGTAAAATACTAAAAATACTTCTGAGATCAGCTGAAATATCAAATAAAAATCCAGCCATTATGCAGTAAGAGATGCAAAAAAGGACAATTGGCCTCCCACATGAATTTCAATTCTGGTATGGATTCTCATAAATGTATTAATAATTTGCAGTTCAACATAAACGCCATGTAGAACATACATTTCAGTATCACAGATTCAGCGCACATGTGACTGACTGGCCACCTCCCTTGAGCTTTACCACATGCAAGTACAGGATACAAAAATAATTATCATTTGTTTTGCACTACGGAATATTCATACTCACAAAAACTATAATTTCTATTTAATTTGTATTTGGTGATTTCTAACTTTTTATCCTTGAAAGAGCATGCAAATATGAAAAAGGGAAATACATAAAAACTTCATTTTTTATAATAATACACAAATTTATTTTTTCAGTAGAATTTAAAGAGAAACCGATTTTGAACTCTTTTATTTCCAATTATCGTCATCATCATGCTCATCATGAAGAACAGAAGACAATAAATTCATGAATAGTTTACAAATACAATATAATTATATTTACAATCAGATGCATGCCACATTTCCTCGAGGAGGTGACAGTGCATTAACGTACTTTTCACATACTTTTATTTCAAAGGGGTGTTGTTGATAATTTCAACTTCGTCAAAGGATTGGGATACAGGATAATATACCGACAACGCTCAACTATATTTACGTTAACAATGAAATCCGAAACTGTTTCTATTTCTGTAGTTTACTACCGATGAACTGATTTTATTCATATATTTTATCAATGTAATATTACAACATGATAATTGAGAAAACAATGACATCAAAGCAATGCAACCGAATTTGAACAAAATAATTACCTGAATATCATTAATTATTATTTCGGTACAATATGTCACAAAAATATTTCAAATCTTTACTTAAAACAAATTTATACAATTATAGGGAGAATTACTAAGAAACAAGCATGATTTACAGGAAGCCAGGTTATCAAGAAAGTGGAATGTTATGCTCAACAAGTTTTGGCTTCTTTCAAACACAACATTAGTCAATTTATTGTATCAAAGCTTCGAGAGAAAATAATTAGAGCTTATGCAGTATGAAAATAATGAAATAAGATGGAAAATCAATACAGTAGTTTGAGTATGAAACAATATTCACAAACAGGTTTTTACAAAGGATCGATAGATACAATGAAAAAGAATTGTGCTGAGTTCAAGATGGAACTGTTCTTAAAGTCAAACGACATTTAAATCACTTACTATTATTTGATCAACGCTATATGAACGCTGTTCCACCCATATTAATCATTTTTCAATCAAGGGTAGAATAATTGACGTTAACATTCTAGTCCATAGCATGAAAAATTGTTCAAAGTTCTAGAGAGCAATATAGAATTTATTGTAATTTACTTTTGAAATAATTATATTGTATATACAAGTTTTTAATAATTAATATATATTTCAAAATAAAATTTCTATTAATAACATACTATACATTTGGGAAACAACTATACTTTTCATTACATATAATTTCTTATTAAAGCTCAATATTGAACGTTCTGAACGACTTTTTTTAATAGAAATAGTTCATGATTCTGTAACTTAAGTGAAAGAAGTTTCAAACATGGTGGTGTATAATTGAAATGATACGTTCAAAGAGAAACATTTTTCGCCATTGCTAGCTTGTAGCCAATACATAATATTTTATTTACAAAATCTATAATGTCTAAAAAATAATCTAAAATCGTTCAAGAAAAATAGAGGATTAATTAACTCGAAGCTCATAGTAAGTGAAGTGAATGTTTTTGACTTAGACAGGTATGAATTGTGCAATGATAGGTAAGAATGAATTCTGTTAAATCCAATGAAACCGTCAAGTGAACCCGAAAATAGTCAAGCCTAAATCGTCAAGTCATGACTAAATCTCATGAAAATAAAAAAAGAACCAGTGGAGAAGAACAAAAGAAATAATTATAAGGAGGTTAATATTGGAATGAATGCATTTATTGTTCAATATCTGCTTGATAACTCCCATTTTTTCTTAAATTTCTACTAAACAGGATTTAGCGAGCTTTTATCTCAAGTCTGGACAATGCAGAGTAAAAGTGTGAAGAATTAATGTAATTAATCAGTTTATCTTTCATTCACCAATTTCATTTGGTTTCACCACACTTATTTCGAACATGGCAATTTCCTAAGAAATTCGTGTAGGGATAAGCCTATTGCTCTAGAATACTCTCATTCAACTAATCTATCTATAATCTCGCTACACTAGACCACATTCATGTAGCAAGAGTGTAGATTGCTCTTTGAGAGTGCTCTGGCGCAATAAAAGTCTACATTTCGACGGGCCGCAACCGAAAGTTTTAGAAGCAGAAGCTTACAATCTTTTTTTCACATTTACATAAGGAGAACATGATAACTGAGATTTTGTTTTCTTTGCTCGCTCACAAAGCGAGCTGTTCTGTTATTCAAACGCCGAATCAAGAATCAAATTCCATGCACAATTTTTCATTTCATTCTGGAGAGTTGAAAGAGTCATTTGAAATATTTATCGTAGTAGGGAGAAGAAAATGAAACGGTGAAATTGTGAAATATATTTGTTTAATAATTACTATTACAATTTTAATTGTGATCATTCGATAAGCAACTATTTTACCCATCATTGCAAAATATCCATCAACTCGACAATAATCTGATGACCCACTCTCTGTTATGATTACACAGTACACTTTCGAGTGTTTACTAATCATACACATATATTTTCTTACATTTTTAAAACATTTTTTATATATAATATTTATATATATTTATATAATCTAGAAAGTTTCAAAACATTCTTCACATATATAAACGTTTTATAATCGCTATAAATACAGTAGTATGATAATACATATCGATACATCTGCTCTGTTGTGATAGATAGAGAAAGAGAACGAGAAAGAGAGACAGTGAATGGACGGTGTGTAAGTTGCAGGGCTTAAGTAGATCGACAGCCTGCATTTCACACATCACCTTCTTCACTTCATCTTAAAGCCTAAATTGCAACATCCAGTTTCTATTTAAATTATACAGTACATAAGTGTGTGTATGTGTACATTACAGAGTACAGTACATGGATTGTTTTCCAAAGAAAAAAATACTTTTAGTCGCGGGTGCGCTCTGAATTCACCACCATTGCCACCACAAAATTCATTCCAATTTAGAGATCAGTTCAAAGCACAAATCTAAACCGTCAATCGTGTACTGGCTCCCACACAAACTGTCATAAATTATCATTTTTGAGCAACTGATGTGTTATTATTGTGCGCTTAAAATGAAACCGATCGTATCAAACGTTACACACGTATCCGATCGTACACACTACGTTACCGAAAAACTGCTACACTCAATCTGTAGTGTATCAAATTAAACAGCCGAGTGCATCAAAGTGCAGATGTATAACAAAATATCTAGTCATCGAAAAACGATGAAATTGTCGATATCAAGCTTATTTAGTGCCTGTGAAATTCAACCTCACCAGAGATGCTTTTAAAAAACATAATTCATTTCACATTCTGACGGACTAACATTTTTTTTTTAATAAATCAATTAGTGATTCAAACAAAAGGTAGCTAGTAGGATCATACCTTGTATCTAATTACAGATTGAAAACCACTGAAATGATTTTTTATACGGATGGTTCACATATAAGCCCGAATAGTGAGTGTTAGTAATTAAGTGATATAGTAATAAAATGCCGCTAGTGTAACTGGGAACCGGGATCAAAGAGATATTAGTCAATTACGCTAATTACATCACAGTGGCCGCAAAATTGGTTAGTGATCAATATAAATAATTCAACTTTTCCATTCATCTTTGCTTTCAAATTAAAAATGCTTGTAGATGAACGATAGAATAAGCACTTTCAGGTTCTTGAACAGTAATAAGTGGAGGTTGCTTGAAAGATGTTTTGTACCTAAAATATTGATTGAATCTTTTATAAGAAATAATAATAATAATAATAATAATAATATCATCCTATAGTTTCTTGGTCCATTCAACAGTCTTCAGTACTGCATCTCGTAGTAAGTTGATGATTTTCACTAGGCATTTTAGTAAGTGGAAACATTTTGTATACAATTCAAATTCTGACTTTATTTTGGTTTATTTTGGCTGAACGTATTGATTATATAAATGATTGTGAATGAACGGTTCAACTGGAAGTTGGACAGCGAGTCAAGTAGATGGCTAAAAATAATTTTCCCAGTTTTGATCAGTTGGAAAATCACTTGACACATCAGTTTTAGGCAGTTTTCATGCATGGAAAATTTCAGAGCGCCCCGAAATCACCTGTTACACGGCACTCTATAAACGTAGCGCTCCAGAAAAAGGAATCTGATATAATTACAGATACATTGTAGACAGGCACATCATCAGCACTCACACCATCCCAGTAGTAGCCATAGACGGCTTTCATGCACACAGACTTTCAAGCTTAATGTACATGGCCTGCTCTATCTCACGCAGAGCAGGCATTGCATTCACGCTGACAGAAACAAACACCAGGGGCTGGCCGGTGACAACCGGCAACAGCCAACACAGTTGTCACAGGATAGTAGCAGCTGCAGCAATTTAAATCAGCTCAACATTATTTTATGTATAGTTTGTGTGTGTGTGTGTGTGTGTGCATCGCGTGCGAGCGTGTCTTTCTTTTCAAATTGGGCAACGGTAAGCGCACAAGTTTAAGCGAGATTCTATCGGGGGTTTAATAAGCAGTAAGTTCGCAAAGATGACCGTTATTAAATTCAAATTGCCTGCCATAAACGTATATTGTTATCCAGGTATTATAGGGACAGTTCAGTGTATGTAGAGCATCAAATTAATCGATCAACAGTCACACAAACATCACTCACACACACTCGCATACATCAGCACTCGATAAAACATTAATATAATCATAATTAATCGTAATAATAATAATCATCATTATCATCATCGTTAATCGATTAATCATTAATTGAACGCTATCCCTTTTATCATTGAGGGAGAACATTATAATTTTTTTGTATTTTTCAAATAGAATTTGTACTATTTTTAGGTTTGGGATTTGAGATCTGGTACCCACAAGTACCTGTTACTGGATTGACAAGTAAGATACACAATAGTAATAAATAACAGCCCACATACAACAACTGCAACCCGCCTAAGTTCATCGAAAAATGCCAATTTATTCTCAACTAAAGGCATTCCGATAGAATAGAACGTGTATGCCAGCAATGATTCACCCTTGGTCACGATAATATTACAACGATTAATTCCAAGTTACCTAATTAAGAAGCCACCGCACATACATTCAACGTTTCATTTCAGATTTCGACAACGTTAACATTAGTTTAATAAATAAATTATTGATCGCTCCAATAAACGACGTAACAACACTTTGGTAACAACACGTCGTGAATTACAGGCTAAAAAATGTTCAGGCGACGTCACCTATATTGTTTCAAAGCAGTCTTACCGGCGTCGCCTCTAGTTGACCTAATTATTATTACATTAATATCCCAACAGCAGAGTTCGCATGCCTTCAAAGTGCTATAATCCATGTAAATTACAACAATCCCAAAGTACTCAACGCAACAAGTAAAACACGAAGCATCCAACAGAAAGAAGCTCGACTACTTAGGAAAAGATGTGATGTTTGTAGGTTATAATAATATGAGTGAGTTCCTACGATCAAACTAATTTACTCGTAAAGACACAAAGAAAACTAACCATAGGCTGGGAATAAATATTATTCTATATAATTGGAAATGCAACATTGACAACGCACAAAGAAATTAGTTTTGGTAATTAAAGTGACATTATATTTAAATAAATTAGAAAAATTATCATAATATTCTTACAATTTTTCGTTCAGATTTTAAAAAGTTTACTAAAAGTTAATTTTAATTTTCCAGTTCTAAAACCTGGTAAAATTGTAGAATACACATATTTTTGTGTTTGCATATTACTTATTAGTCATCCAAAATTTACATCTCATAAATTTTGTAGTCTAACTTTACATTTGTTAATAAAATTATTTTAAAATTTATTAAGCAAAATTGAAGTTTTTTGGTAGCTGAAATTGAGCAACCACTATGACAATGTTTTTGGCCCCGAAAAGTTGATATTAACGAAATTTTTAAATAATTATCATTTTTTCACTATAAATTGAAATATTTCATTAAACTCCAATTATTCTCATATTTACAATAATTGTGAATTGCTTTCCAACTAAAAATTTATGAAATTTGAATAATGTTAATATATATAAGAATAAATTTCAAAATCTGTATATATTTAATACTAACGAGTACCTCCTTGAATTCAATCGCACTTTTCCAAGAAACGTCATTAGATGAAATCTTTTTTGATTGAGATATTCCGTGATTTCACCAAGGTTCTGTTTTTACAAGTATAGTAAATTTCTAGTTCATGATATTATTTTGTCATGTGTATTTTGGCGAAATATTAGATTGATAATGAAATGTCCGAGAAATATAAAAAACCTGTTTGTTTATCAATTATTAATTTGTTAATACTTAAGTGAGAAAATATCAGTCAAATATTGATTACAATAATTCCATTAGTCAATTGATTACATCTGCTTCATGGATGGATTCAATACGTTCTAAAGAAATTGAGACTCAAGATTTTATTTGATGATTGGATGACAGAAATCATCACGATGACGGTCAGGAAGCAGAATTCATTGTTGAAAATGAATGCGAAACTATAACTGGAACAAGAAAAATTATTTGATGTTCCAATTATTTTCATAAACTTATTTTATGAAAAATATTCAAAATGTTGAAGAATACTCAAAACGGAGTTGAAAAAAATTTGTAAGTCAAACAGTGGTACTGTAGGATACCGGTGGCATTAAAATATTGGCAACAAATTTCAAAACTCTTCAAATTTGATAAGTCTCACTAGGTCAATGGTTTTGGACGATCTAAAATATCAATTATCAATCGGTGATCTCACAATCTTATTACTTGTTGACTTTTCCTATAATATTTAATTGCACGCACCCTTCTTGCTCGCATGATTATTGCACGCTTTTGATGAGATGGACAAAAAAGATATAATTTAAGACCTTGTCCAGAAAAACAAATGAGCCCATTTAATGAAAATTCACACTGCATGATTACTTTTAAAATATTTCAACTTTTCAGGATTTGTTAAAAAGACATGCATTTGATTATTTTGGAAAAAAATGAATTTTTGAACCTATCTATTCTAAATTACGTTTATACCTTTAGTACCCTGGAAAAAATAAATGATTGAATTCTGTTCCTTTTTTTTAATAGCTCAGTATTTTAGTTTTTTTTATAATTAAGATTATTTTATCGATTCTAAACATAATCGCTACAATGTGAAATTCTATTTGATAAGTTATCAAAGGCAGCAGATGATGTGTCACAAAACCGGATGGTACTGGAATTCATCAAGAGGAATTTTGCTGTATTGTATTGCTTTGTATAATTATTATGGAAAACGGAATTTCTAGTTTTTATGCATAAAGTTGAGTAATTTTAATGCAATGTATTTAGATTTATAATAGGATCTGATAAAATGGATGAGAAAAATCGATAACGAAACCGTAATCCATCATTTCTACTAATCCGCACAAGTCACAAATAACATTCTACAGTTCAAATGATAAAGGATTAGTTTGTTTTTAAAAACTATCAGTCTGATAAATAACTGCCGTTCACACATTTAATCCGCGATTCAACTGAACACTCTCCAGCGATCAGAGCTGTGTAATGTTGTAAAAAAATAATCTATGTACAGTTTAAATGGAAACATTTTATGAATATTGTAGGAAATATAAACCAACAAATGACATTTGCTGAATTTTTCGAATCGACTTTGTCTTTGAGATGAAAAAAATCATTTTAAGAATATTTTAAGAATTTGAATTAAAATTTCTGTTTGTGATAATGCATCAATTATTGAAATACAATAAGACAACCCTTTCAAGCAATTCTAGTAGAGATGAAACTTTTCTATGTGAAGCTTTTGATGAGTGAACGTCTGACTGTTTTATGATTACTATTCGTATACGATTAAATAATAAACAGAAACTAGGGAAAAACAAAGTTACAAACTTGATGCATGACCACAACTAGGAAATTATATTTACAAGAACTTTCATTCAACATTTCAAATACAATAAGCATAGTTGGCCTTATCATGGCCATTTTTAAAAATTTTCCTAAAATTATACGAGAACAATGGTTTTTGAAATTCACAAAGAAACATAGAATATAATATCGTTATATATTAGTCAATCTTTCCTATTCTTTAAGATTAATAATACTTACATTCGATTTCAGTTCAATTTCATGTTAATTTAATTGTTTCTCTTTGTAAATGCTTTTCTAAGATTTCAACTGATCATTATAATGGATTTGATCCATTACATTTGGGAAAAGATCTACAAAGCTGGTAATTCTGAAATAAGACACAATTATAATAATATATTTAAAAAATACATGTACAGTACTTTGAGATTACAGTTAATTACATTTTAGTAAATAATAATTGGAGCCATCAAAATCAATTCGAATCGCCAGAATGAAGTCTCTGGAATGTTGAATATCATTGGGGCTGCAATTATCACTTTTTAAGCACAACAATTTTCACTTTCAAATTCTTGTTCTTATCAAGTAATGGAACAAGTTTGACGAATTTCAGTATTTTTCAAATAGGTCATCTACAGTAGTTGACATTTCAAAGCATACAAATGTTACAAAAATAAATATATGAATTTTAATCCGCTATAGAATCCAGTATTTCGACCAAACTTCATCATAAAAAGCATTATAACAAAATAATGAAAAGAGCTCTGAATCATATATCCCATGTGAAGAAAAAAGTTTTGTAAACTTCAACATAAAATAAAGAAACATTTTGCAAGGAAACTCGATCTTTTGAATGTAAATTATAGTATTTAAAGTAATTGCAATCGATTAGTAACTACTATTGTAGTAGGAAATGAGTGATAAACTGACATTCATGTTGAGTAGATGCTGCTTTAACGAATATTTAAATTAATAATTCAAAAATTACTAATTATAATCTTTAATGCCACTGTGAAACTATACATAGGAACTCAACTACTATATTTGTACTATAAAACATCGTGGAAATAACCGACTAACTACTTAACAGATCAAAAATAGTATAGCCAATACTTCTATCGAGAGAAACAGGAATGTTTGAAAATAGAATTTACAAAACTCTTGATTTACCTTATACGATAATACTGGACGAGAGCTTGATCAGCTCCAGTCTTAAACTAAACTCATTTAATCTAAGGTCACTAAATAATTTCATAAGTTTCTCAATTCAATAAAAATCTACAAACATTCAATTCAATTGTTACCTATTGTAACCTATCAATTTAATTGTTATTTTGCAATGAATATTGTAAACCTTCTAATCATTTAGGAATAACTTTTTCTATTTTGCCGGAATAAATATCATTAACAGAAATGAAATCGTACATGGATAACTTTGATTTAAAGCCCTTTTTGCCAACAGCAAAGTTAAATAAAAAGATAATATTTAAATGGAAATATGATATCTGAAAGTAGTACGAATGATTTTTGTTGGTACGACTGTTTTGATGGGATCGGTGCGGGGGAGGGGGAGGGTATTGTGAACGCTAGAAAAAATAGACAGGCGACTCTCAGCTATTGAAGAGAGCAGGTCACTTGTGCAATGATGCAATGAACCCCTGTCAACATGCCTCGTCACGGAGAATCATGGAGTGTTTACTGGCGCAGCGATACGTGATTGACTTCTAGGTTAAACTTGGTACAACGGTCAAATAAACTCATGACAAGATTTAATGGTGATCGGGTGTTTTGGGTTCCGAAAGTGTAGGAAAATAGTGGAAAATGACGACGACCACTTCGAACGCACGTCGACCAGCAAGGCCGTCGAAAATGTGTCGTGAATAGGAAATTTACTGATTTAGTGATCGTAGGATGAGTGTAAGAATGCTTGCTAATGACTTGTGCACCCCTCAAACCCAAGTTTTTGAAATTTTAAGAGGAATTTTAGCCGCCCCAGCCATCGCCAACAAGCAATTGGTGGCTGTCCATGACACCGCGCCAAGCCACACAGAATTTTGTGTTGAGAGGTATTTGGCCCAGTATGAGGAGACAACGTTTCCTCCGCCCTCCTACAGACCTGACTTGGTCCCGCCAGACGTATTTCTATCCCCCAGACTCTCAAGGGGAAGCACGAGGCATCACAGCTCGATAGGCGTTACGAGTGTACTAAACAGGATTTCAGTCCAGGCGTTCCTGGAGGCGTTCGAAAAACTGGAAAACTCGTTGGCAGCCGTGTGTAGATGCAGAAGGTTGCTACTTGGAAGAATTCTAGTCGTTTGTACCATTATCATAAATGTATTTTTTTAAATCAGTCCTACTACTTTCAGAATAGACTCTCTATTCAAACAATTGTATTGTTTGGTATTAAAAATTGATCATTGAGGGGAAATAACAAAAGATAATTTTTCACAATCTTATTGCCAAGAAATGAAATTTATCCTAATTAAAGTGAATATGGATCAATAAACACCCAGTTTATAATATTAAACATTATCAAACCTATTATTTTGATAGGTGTTCGAAAACTGTTCGAGAGTATTGTATACTTAATAATAAGTATTGTATATTTGAAGCTACATCTGATGATGTAATATTGCAACATAAAGCATTGCGAAAAAATTGAATAAAAATTAATTCTAATTGAAAATCAAAGAAGATTTTTCTAAAAGCATTATTAATCTTTGTGGTTAAAATTGTGTGTAGACAAAAAATATTTTAAACGTTGGCATGATCAAAAAACTTTATGGTCGAAGCACTGGATTCGAACAGCAGAAATATATAGATATGCACTCAACATTGTAGATAGATTTTTTGACGAAAAGTTCGATCATTGTAGAAAAGAAATGTTGGCGATAAAAAGAAACAAGCAGAAGAGAGCTGAGAAGACCGCCGCCATTTTGTTGCGGGAAGTTCTTGAGAAGTTGCAGAGAAAGCAAGTAGCTCGGTGAGGGGATAGACGGAGAGAGGGTGTGAGGGCAAAGATGACTAGAGCAGGATACTTGGTGGGTACTTCTACTGGCTCTCGCGTACTTCTTTCAAGACTCCAGCAACGTGTAGTAGCATGGTGCCAGATCTCCATACATAAATGAAATCAATCATTACGCGCACCTCAAGCGCACCTATAAACAAACAAACACAACACTTGTTATTAATATCTGATCAATAAGCATACAAAAATACTGTAAACAAAATTTAATTGAAAAATGAGACAAGTAATACTTGCGTCTCTGTCTCTCATAAACCAGAATTCTATCAAATCGAGAAACAGTTTTCAAGTAGTCATACTACAGTACTTAAAATTCTATGAAAATTCTTTACAATTATTTATGTTTACACAGTAATTTTTAAAACCTATTTGGACCTACTTTAAAACCTATTTTTATAAAATTCAGCTATGAGGTTGCTGTAGGATCAGTAACATCAAAAAAATCCAAGTCTTCCGCAACAAAATACGGAGGAAAATGGTGGATGCGCCCTGGTACAAATAAGGGACAGAGAATGAACAGTGACTTCATCAGCATGACAACACCGAGGTCATTTATTTACTTAACTATACTCAACTGAATAAAGCCCTAGAACCTGTAGAAATGAAATGAAGAAAATGTTAATGAATAGAATGATTAAGTGAAAATAAGTTGAAACTAGTGATACCGAGCTTGTGTCATCATAGGAAGATTTTAGCATAAGTAAATGAATATTTTAGTTTAAAATATAGAATAAATTTGATGGTTAGTCCCGGTGACTAGTTTTACAAGCAGTTTCATTTACACAGTTGACCATGCAGTAGGCAATACCACGAAACTAGTCCTGTAGTGATTATTACCTACAGTTTACACTTTACAGCAACAACAATATCATTTCAAATACTGCTGCTCCACTTGTGCGCTAGAAAAAAATGCCACCGTTCTGTATTACATTTTCTGAGAAGTAAAGTTATGTTCCTATAATCCTATTGAATTCAAATGTCGAATGATGGGCAGTTTGGTAGTACAAGTAAGGAGGCACTTCTCAATTACTAAAGAAAGTCTGTAAGTGGGTTAAGATAGATGCTAACATGCCACAGAGTGCTGATCTTATGTAGTGAATGTCGGAAACGCAAAGCGTACGACATCAGTGATCACATTCCATCTCACTTAAAAACTTTTTGTGTTGAACAACAATAATATTGATTGCTCAGAAAACGTATGACAACATTGGTTGTCTCTGGCTCATGTCACAAGTGGAGCAGCTATATTTGAACTGTAACCACATTGCTGCAGGTGTGAAAAGTATAGGACTAAAGCTACGTGGCATTAGTTACCGCAACTTCAGATGTATCGCTTTCCTCAATCTAAAACTTCGAATATGATGCTCTTTCAGCTTCCTTCGCCAAAATAATCAATGACTGTCAACTGTTGTTTGTTTTGAGCAGACACTACACATTAATGCCCTGACTTGCAGGGAACTCCAGGGACCCATTTTACAAAATCACAAGTGTATGAATTATGCTAGTTTGTAGAAAAAATTTATTACAAAACTCAACCAGTGGCCTTTTTGACAAGCTCCACCTGTCAGCTACAAAGATTTGTGAGTAGCTGACAACTCTTAAAACATGCACTAGTTGGAAAATTATTATTTTCTACCTATAAAAAAATTTATCCTTGGTGAGCTGTGTTACAAGTATTTTGTCAAAATAATTGAATAAATTTCATTTTTTATTGTGAATAGACTTTTATAATGCTATAATTGTAATATTGCAGTGGTTTTATAAACAAATGTGTTGAATGATTGATAGAGTTAAAAGTTAAAACCAAGTATTTTGCCAAAAAGAATTATTGAATGTGAAATTGTTTATTCATATTTGATAATTGCGAACTTGTTTTATTGTTCTGCTTCAAACATTGCTGTTTTCTATTTAAACATAGATTGTAATGATTGATAAAATTAAATCCATTCAAAAGCCCAGAGCCATATATGCTACTAGCCAGTTACCCGTGCTTTGCTACGGGCGATGTTGATTTGTGTCACCTGGTGTCAGAGCCTCAATAAATTCTTTATCGAAATATGTACTATTTTGAAAAAACTTTATGAGGATAATATTTTGCACAGAAACATCAAATCTAAGTAACCAAGCTTGTTTTCCATGAGTATATTTTTTTGACAGGTTTGCTTGCCTGCTGCCTTACTAATAAATCAGTAAGAATAATAAGCGTATGGCTTTATTTTGGGAGTACCCTTATGGGTAGTTTCACCTCACCGTATGAGCCATGTTATGGAAAACATGGTGGACCTACAGTATTGGATAAATTCCAAACCATTAGGTTAGTGATGAAGCCAGATAAAATATAGTCAGAGCTATCTGAATATTCTTATAAATCAGTAACTTGAATCAATTTGAATTCATACATTTTCACAGAACATTTAATATTTACATATAATCACAAACTTCAGCATTCTCAAGTGCATTGACAAATTACTACATACATTATTTTTTACATGTATTACACACACCACACATATAAATGGATAAAATCCTTTATTGTTATTTTAATGGGTGTGGTTTTCAATGAACAACCATTAGATAGATTCCAAACTATTAGGTTAGTGATAATTCCAGATAACATATAGTCAGAGCTATCAATCTACTAATAAATCAGAAGAGTTGTAGTATTGTGGACTAAGGCCCGTATTTATGAACGTGTCTTATCAAAGATCGACTCAAGTCAGATCGGTTAAGTCAGACTTGGCGGCAATAAGGCTTACTTACACTAACAGGTTCAAGCCAATGAGCAGCTGTAACCGTAAAAGCCAATCCAGCTCCCACAACAAAGATCTGACTCCTGATAAATAATTTACATTAAACAACTCTAATTTACACTAATATGAGAATTTACACTACATAAATGTTGCAGGGACAACTGGGTCGGCTTATAACCTCACTTTTCAGCTAGTAAACTCACCTAGTATAAGTAAAGCTTAGAATAAAGTTCGTATTCATGAACCTTTCTTCAACATCTTCTTAACTTAAAAGCCAAGACGTGCTTATAATTGGAGTCTCAAATCCGTTCTTAGCCAAGCTAGGTACAGAGATGTCTTGAAGCCGTTCTTAGATTGTTGTGTTGCATCATATTTTGATTTCATTTTTTAGTATAGCATCGGCTCATAATAATCAAATAAAATCATCATATTCAATATTTGCACCATTGCAATGTAATTCACTGTATATTTGACTTTTTGAAATTATTTCTACTTATTTTATAGTTCTAACCTTACATTTTTTGGCACTAGGATAGGATTCTCTTTCTAAAAAAGAATGGATGAAGTTCGTTGATCTGCTAGCAGATAGCGTTCAATACACTGCATTGAATGCTCATTATTCAAATTCGAAAAACAGAAAATTATAACTTAAAATATAATTAGTGTGGTTATAATTACTTAACAGTAACTGTAAATTTACATGTAGTACAGTATCTTTATCTTTACATGTATGTTATTTTATGTTTATTAGTGCCTGATGATATGACACAATTTTAGGTTAGCTTGTGACCACGTTCAATGTAATAGAGCCTTTACAACTCATTCTTAGATAACTCGTGCTTAGATCAACATAAGTCATGTTCATAAATACGGGCCTGAGTATCATATATTTTATGATTTTCATTGTGATGACATTTTTGCCATTGGCGTAGTCAGGAGGGGGGGGGGGGGGGAAGAGTAAGAGCAAATAATGTTATAGCTAAAAACCAATATACAGTAATTAACAAGAGGAAATGAAATTTTGAGGAGATGGGTCAAACAAGGCAAGTTTCCCCGGGCCGTTGAGGGAATGTAAGCAGGTGTCAAAACGAAAGTAAAATAAGGGGACAAAGACTGCCTCAGCTAGAGCACTCCAGGGCTCTCCTTATTGCTCCAGTTTGGACCTCTAGAGGCCTCTTAGAAGCCTAACTGACACTTGGAGGCCCTCTCGCGCTGCGGTGCCTTCAGGCCCGTTTTTGTCGGCACTGCAGTCATGTGAAGTGAAGATTCAAGTAGGCTGCATCTAGAATATTTCAAATTTGAACGTTTCTACACCATGGTCTTTCAATTGCCTCCACTCTGGGTCTTCAAGGTCCCTTACTGTCCCAGTTTGGGGCTTCTTGGGGGCCCTTAAAAGCCTAACAGACCCTGGAAGTCCTCTGGCGCCGTATATATGTGAATATTCCAAATTTAAATGTTAACTCACTGGAAATATATTCATAAACAGGTCCGCGATGCTGGTGGATCCCAGTATTTTTGGAGCCACCAAACATGTATTTGAAGGACCCCCGGGCCCCCCACTGTTGACACAGTACATTAAATTTGTTCACAACTAATTGATGAACTAACAATATACGAAAAGTGGGTTTAAGTTCTTTAGCAAACGATGCAATGATTTTTACACAATATATGAAAATTGGGTTCAAGTACTTGAGCAAACAAAACAATGATTTATTAAATTTAAGCTTTCACTTTACTTATTTTTTTTTAATAAATACTCGCATAAAATTAGTGTTTTGAGCCTCAAATGAAGTTTTCAGCATCGGAAATGTTCCCATAACGTGGAATAAAATGGATGGTTTTAAATTTTTCTTGACATGAGTCAAGATTATTAAAATTTTCCTGGGGGGGGGGGGGGGGGGGATATTAAATTAAAGTTTTCCCAGACCCTTTGGAATGGTAAATAAACAAATCGAAGTTCATTCTTTTTCTTCCTCATCTCAATGGTCTCTTCTTCTCATATTTGTCAAATGTGCTTCCAGTATTTTCCAGTGTATACTACATGACAGCTTATATATTTTGACAACATTGTGTCAATAGAAAGATCTGGAATATAATTTCCTGACACAAACCTATAGAGAGTGTTGTTATTCGGATCACCTGATAGCAAGTTTTTTCCTGTGGCAGTTGACATTCTTCTTTTTGGGCAGTACGGCAGCGGTGCTGCACATAATTCCATTGAGATTCAGCGTTTCAAGTGTGATAATAACCATGACAATAATTTTGCTAAGATTATTATTGAGTTATTCAACAGTTTATTAGACATTTCTTATTGAGTTATTGAACAGAGTATTGGACACTAATTATTGATCGGCCTATAGACAGTTATTCACCAGTTTTGGACAGCAATTAATTTTGTTATAAAAATAAGTTATTCATTGTTGGTTGAAAGTTAATGAACTGTTTGTTTCTTTTATTGTCATAATTACTTATTAGTGGCAGCTGTTAATTGTGTGAATAAAGTTAGAGTGTTGCCAGTAGTATTTTAGTGTCAGAACCCATAGCATTATTATAAACTATATTTCGAAAGGAAATAAAGTCAAGTATTTTAGTATTTTCCGGCCTTGTCTACTGTCCGGTTTGTCCAAATCTGCATAATTGGAAACCTATAACTTACCTATAACTTAAACGCATTTTTATTTATTCTTTATTTGGCTAGTGTGCAGTAGTAGGCAACACTGAAAATGGTCCTTCAGTAGCAGAGCAGAATTTTCTTGACATAATCTAACCTAACCTGCTTTATACTTTATATCCCTAAAATGTAAATGTTTATTCTCCCCTAATCCGACCTGACCTAGCCTTACCTGCTTAATACTTCAATGTCAAATGAAATGGCTCTAATTTATTCTCCCCTGATCCAACCTTACCTAACCTTGGACATAAAACTTCTTAACATATTACTTCGTTTATATCCCTAAAATTTATTAAATTTTTTCCCCCTAATCCAACCTGACCTGACTTGGGTTGTTTGAAACAGTAATTTTTTCAAATAATCAAAACTCGGGTAATTTTGTGCATAGAATATATTCAGGAATAGGTAAAGAAAACTTGAATAATTTCTAAAACATTAGGTCATGTGTAAAAATAACTTCCTTAAAGTGACATCCATTTTGATTAATCCAAAGCTTTTTAGTCATTTTCCTAATTTCGAAAATTCCTCTGTCGACTGCAGAGATCTTCAGGCAAATTTAATTTGTCAACCGTCAACCCATCTGATGGTGTCCAGATGAATCAAAACCTTGGACACCAGAAATTTGGAGAAATATTTTGGTCTCCACAGACCAATATTAGTAAGAGTGGAAATAAATTTTTGCATTTATGAAGATGACTGAGAAGTTATGCATTAACGGAAATGGTAGTCACTCGAAGGTAGTTATTTTTGTACGAATGTCTTCAATTCATTTCCCCTGATCCGACCTAACCTAACCTAACCTAACCTGCTGATCACTTCGTTTATATCCCTAAAATGTATTTAATTTATTTTCACCGAACCTAACCTGATTGTATTGTTTCACAAGGGTGGTTTCTACTTTCTTGCAGATTTGTGTTTTTAATTGTGGAAGACATGTTTGCATCTACTACACTCAGCGGCGGCTTCTTATAATGTTCACAAGTGCACGTGCACCCCCATAAATTTGAATATTCAATAAAATATTAGCTTATTTATTACCTATTTAACCACAAAAGAGTACAAAACGTTACTGATACAACTTATTTAACTATATCAAATAGAAATACAGTGTCCGTTTTGATATTAGACTTATTTTAAATTCACTGCTAATCTATTCGCAGCGTAAGCAATCATTCTCTGTGGAGTGCACAATCGGTATGTGCTCCTTTTGGGTCCTTTCTACGCATGCGCGGCAAATTGACGACATAATAGTATGGACTTTTAACATGGTGGAAAAGCTGCCATCCGTTCACAGCTAGTTGTGTGCTCCACTACTAGAGTCGCTGGCAGCAGTACCGTATCAGAAAAGCGTCGATGATACTGGGCTGTAGCACGGTCGGTCTGTAACATTTCTACTCGCTACTTGTGTAGCTAACTTGCCAAGTGTCATCGACGCTAAAGACTAAAGAGAAGCGTGGAATGAGGAAACCCCTTCTATTTCGACTAGCATCTACCCATACTTCCTCCCTATGCCTTCCAATTATTGTTTTCATGGTTATTGAAACGTAGTTTCATACCGAAAACTAATTTTTTATTCTATTATAAAATATAATATATTATTTGGTATATTTTATTGATCAGTAATTGTTATGGAGTTTTCCTAGTAGTCCACATGATTTCGACGAGACTAGAATAATTTTTAGAGATGTGGAGAGGTCAGTCTGAAGGAAAGAAGATTCACGGAAGGATAAATGTAATGAGTTTACCGGGAGACGTTGGTTTTTCTAATTTTTTTAAACAAAATATGTCATCAGTGAATATGTTTGGAAGTGGAAATCAAAAAACGATATAAATAAGACTGGAATTAATTTTTTATATAATATATACTAACTTAAAGCCAAACGTAAACAACTGTTAGTTTTTCTTAATTTTTTCAAAAACAAAAAAAAGTGAGTATGTTTGAGAGTGGAAATCAAAAAACTATATAAATAAGACCGGAATTTATTTTTTATACTAAAACCAAACGTAAACTATTGGTTTTTCTTATATTTTTCAAAAACAAAAAACATCATCAGTGAATCATCGAGCAAGTCAACCTGCCACAAAAAATGATGGAATCAGTGCATCACCAGTTTGTGAGTGGAAATCAAAAATGAATTTTATAATATCAAAATTCACATTTTTTCTATCTGAAAATCAAACGCAAGAATTTTAAATTTTTTAGTTCTTAGCAATCCTTCTAAAAAAAAATATTTTCACCTGCAATACAAAACGTTGCATTATATTGCAATACATTTTTGAAAGGCATCTCGGTTATTCAAGAACTCTATCATATGTGCAATGCATCAAATGCGTTTTGGTACTATTGAATGATCTTTTATACTCACGAGCGTCTTGCCTGATCAGTTTCCTGCCCCTGACGCATCTGTTTTGCCAGACAAAACAATGGCCAGTGTTGCTTCATAATAGTAGTGAGTAGAATATGATCTTATACATTTTTCTAAAGTTTAAGTGCTTAACATTTTGCCATCATTCTTCTTCTAACCTTTGCTTGTGAGCATTGGCGTCTGGGTGTAGGTGATGGGGAGGGGTGGAACATCATAAGCATTACTCATGCAATACGAGCAAAGCAATTCATAGAGTGTATACCAAATATTTTGTGAACACCCATTTTTTCCATGCACGAGCCGCCACTGACTACACTTGTTAGGATATTTCACGTAGTCAACATGTTTTGCTTATTCTTTGTGAATGCTTGTTATGGACTTCTTATTACTAGCTTTTACCTGTTTAATACTTCGTTCATATATTTAAAATGTATTTAACCAACCTAGCCTGCTTAATGCTTCTTCTACATACATATAAAAAAGCTTAAATTTATTCTCCACTGATCCTAACCTTACGTCCTTATCAGCTTAATTCCTAATTTGTATTCCTAATTTGGTTACTTGCCTAGATGACTTCCATGTCGTGGAGCGTGAGTCGGCTGGTGGACATAGCGACGCCGCTGTCGCTGGACGCCGACTGGACGCTGCTCTGGTCGTCGGTGTCACTCTGGTTGCCGCTGCTGCTGCTGCTACTGCCGCCGCCGCTGCTGCCTCCGCTGCCACTTCCGTAACCAATTACGTCTATCTCGTCCGACTCGGACGACACCGAAATGGACGGCGACGACACTGACGAAGAGGCCGACGACGCCGACAGTGTGCTGGACAGCGAGCACTCGGACACCGAGCGTCGTTTCGTGCTGCTCGTGCTGGTGCTGTACTGCGCGCCCAGCTGATCCAGTCGCCGCCTCAAATACCTCTGCTCCCTGCTCAGCTGCTCTTTCTGAATCGCGTGCTTACGCTCCTGCACCTCCAAATTCTAACCAAACACATCAAACCAGTAGTTAAGATCCAATCAATCTAGAGCTACTGATAATAATAATAATATCGTGTGACCTGACTGGCTTATTATCTCTGAAGTGACCTTAACAACTGCTCTCAGGCAGCCGGGACCGACTGGCTCAGGATTAACGCGTCCTCCGAAACACGTGAATAGCCTGACGAAAATTCTTTCGGTCAGAACTGGGATCGAACACAGGACGTTTGGGTTAACAAAGCAGCACTTGACCCACGCGGTCACGTCCACTACATAACTACTGAAGATATCAATAATTATTATTAAACAACAAAAAATACATTTTTTGAAAATTAATTTACTACACAATCATTGAACCCAAAGCAGAATGCTTTGCAATAGTGCCCTTAAACTTTATGCAGGTAAACGTGATGACAAAATGATGACGTTAATGAAATGTTTCAATTTAAATGTTTTCCCTTTAAATATAAAACTTTATTTTCGACAAAGAACTTATTTAAAAATTTTCTATTTTTTGAGTCCAAGTGAGTCTGAGACTTGTGCGTGATAATACAATGAGTTATGAATGTAGTGGATCTACTGTTCTAGGAGAGTTCCGAACCACCGGGGGAAGTTATACTAAAATCCCAGCTTTCACAATTATTTAGCTTTTGCTAATAAAAAATTCCAATAATGTAGCTTAGTATATAGCATAAGGATATATTATTATCTTGTATGGAAAGATGCTACTAACTGCCAGTTTAAACAAATATTCTAGGACAAGAATGAAAAATGTTTCCATTAACCCTGACAAACTTAGATTGTGACTGATCGCATTGAGCAATAATTAGGCCTACAATGTGCAGAGCTTATAATTAACATCTCACGCTTTATTCGAGTTACGCAAAGATTATTTTTTATCAATCAGTCAAATCAATCAAATAATGTTTTAATATGTCCCCTGGATAGTTGACTGATTTTTCTGTAGTTGTGCAGCACTGCCGCTCATTGTTCTTACAATACAATATTCAATAAACAATGACAATAGTCATTACAATATTCCTAATATTGAATAAATAGCCAACATTCTAGACTCATAATTAATTTCCAGAGCCTGATATCCAAAATATTTTTTGAAATAAATTTTAGACAATTTTATAAATTTGAATTATTTGAGCATCATCTGGCAACACTGCATCATTTCCTTCAATTATGAATTCAAGTATATTGATTACTCAATATTTAAACAGCTATAGAGACGAACTCAATATTCTCTTTACATTCAGGCGAATTGAAATTAATTCAGAATACCATATGGAATATCAGTAAAGAAAGAAAGGTGACTGACCTTAATAAACCTTTTCGCTTTCGTTAATAAACCTAAAGTGGTGTGTCTAGAAGCTTCGTTGCCCAGGGGTACCATCTCCTTCAGTTTTTCCAAACAGTTCCTCAGGTGCGCTCGCCTGTAACAAAGCAGAATAAAAACTCATTAGAACCTGATCAAATTAACATATTGTGTGTCATAAATGAGTATATTGTAGTAAGTATAAAATATATTCTACAACTATTCTAATACTGTAGACAGTAGTAAGTATTCTGTAGTTTTGAATACTCTAATCTTATAGAATCAGCAGAGAATTTTTTCGGTGTGAATAACAGTAAATTATGAATGCTAACTTGGAAACTCTACGCACCTGCATGCTCTAAAACAAGATTCTATAGAGCCGGCATAATGAAAAACAAGATTCTATAGAGCAGGCAGATGCATATAGTGTTAAAGTTGGCAACATAATAATTATCTTCAACGCAGTTTTGCGCAAGCTCAGTTTTCTAGATTAACACCTCGATCTAGGACAGTAATACGAAGTAGAAAATCTATTTTATCTTACTCTATTATTTTTGTCATACTCTATTATTTTTGTCAAACAAGTTTTAAAAGTCACACTTTATAAACTGTGGAAACCTCTTTCTTATGGAAAAGAAAATAGAACTACATCAACGTGTCAGCGGCGAATTTTCCGAGAATGCTTAGCATAATAACGGGCAAATAAAAGAGAAAATATTGTTGCCAAAATTAAGATATTAATGAAATAGCATATATTCCAGTATTTATGTTTGCCATCACAATCGTACACGGAATGCTATGCCCCTCTTGATCTGCCCAATAAATGTTGTCAAGAGCCCGCATGCCTTGTTAGACAAGTTTTAGCGAATAACTCATGCGCGCGCAGATGTCTATCTAAATTTAGACCCGGCCTTTTACGTACACTGTACTTGCGGTGGAGAAATGAATGACAAAAAGTTACTTTTTACAGCTTACCATGGGCTCTTACTGTCACGTATTAGGTATGCTGTCTCAGTATGGGGTAATTCATCAAAACAAAACCTCGATAGGGTGTTTAAGATCCAAAAGAAAGCGGATTAGATTTATGTAGGCCGTTGTTCAAGAGACTTGGTCTCCTAACTGTACCCTGCTTATATGTGTATGAAGCTGCTTTATATGTAAAAACGAATGATATTAACCAAAATTTTGACATACACGATTATAACACAAGAAGCCGAAGAGATTATCACTTGGTGAGTCACAACAGTAGCTTATTCAAACAAAAACCTAGTTATATTGGAAGGAAACTCTAAAACAAGCTACCGCAGTTATTAAAGAATCTTGAAAATATAGAAATATTTAAAAACAACTGAAAAAATATTTAGTTGATAAAGCTTTTTATAGAGTACAATAGTTCCTTTCACATCAAAATTAAGCCTCGCCTCAACTAATTGATATAGTAATTTATTATGGTATCTAGTGTATAATTGTTGATCTGACTTGTCTTATACTCCTTAACTGGAGTCTCCAAAAAAAAAGAAATCGCATGCCAATGATAGAATAGTAGTTCATTATCGTTGCATACTTTATCAAACCCGTGAAGGCAGTTGTTGCTGTTTGCGTGAACACTATTAATGGGAAATATGACTCAATTCTAATGTTCTTTAAACTACTTCTTAAGAACTCTTCTGATTGAAATAACGAAATTGTAATAGAAGCTTAAGGTTTTCTTTCTTTCCAAGAAAAAGGCACTCGTATTTTGATTGAATATTTTCATTCACAGACGTTCTCTTCGACATTCTTCAGACAAAATATTTGGATATATCATACTGTGCTAAAATGGTGTCTGAAGTAACCGAGAGAATAGACGAAATAAGAGAATTTGGTTTCATGAAACATTTTGAGGGATTCAAAGAAAATGAAGAAAATAGTGAAAGATATTTACCACTTAAAAAACCCAGGATGAAGTAGAATAGTACAGAAAATGAATCAGAGAACAAAAGTCTGCTTGTTGAGATTTTAGACATTTTAATTCAATTGAGGAACAGATTCCAGTCTATTGGAAAACTTGATTTTTTCTGCTTATTGAACAGCAAAACGTATGACGAGTGTAACAGAGAATTTCCAGAAAATGCTTTGAAGTCACTGTCACGGTCTTGCCCGGGAATCCAATAAGGAGTTTTTCTTTTCTAGTAGATAACTTATGGTAGTGGCCACAACATTTCGAAATTGTGAAGGGTGAGTGAAATACCATACACCGTTTATACCGAGCAGTTCATCTGTTTTGAAAAGAAAAGATCACAACAATTTTTTTTTGTTACATTGATGATGTGAATTTTTAGTGTTTTTTTATAAGTAAACTAACTTTTTAGCAATTTCGCAGCTCTAACCACCTGCATAGTTTTGTATTAGTTCTTTAGAATGATGTATTACAGGAAAAGCGTAATACGTAAGCTCGCATATCGCTGGGTAATTAGCAGCTGTAATATTGATACAGAGCTAATCTGTTGTTTTCGCTTAAGACATATCGGCGTATCATCTATTTTGTCACCATAGTGACGCATCATATTATCAGCTGGTCGTGACGCATCATATTATCAGCTGGTCTATGAGCATCCTGCATCTGAACACATTTTGAAACAGTAATAGTGCTACGTGAAATCTGATCATTAATTCCGAAAACTAAAGGAAAATAAAAATTCGGGTTTTGAGGTGCACTGAATCGAGTTTAGAGGAAGCTTTGTGCCAAATTTGGTGTTCCAAATCGTTACCGTGGTGAAATTCGTAAGTCAAAAAAGCAAACAAACACACCGCTAGAAAAAAACACTCTGCAAACACACACAAACACACCACTTCTCCTCGATCCCTCTCACTCACTCTCTCTCTCTCTCTCTCTCTCTCTTATAGATTGAAGAGATTTTTAAGGCAGCTAGACTGGCTGTGAACAGGGCTTTGAGTATCAGGCGTCAAGCATTCTGGAACGGGAAGAAGGCAGACCACGTGACTATGACTCACACTACTACTTGTATTGACCAAGGCCAAGGTCGAACTGTAACTGCAACTACTTTACTCATCGCAAATTCACACACAATTCACAATGCAGCACTTCACACAAATATCCAATAGCAAAACGAATGCTCCAATCTGCATTCAATTATCCATCCAACAAACAAAGTTCGTAGGGGAGGAAATCTCAGCACAAATTACTTTTCTATGGGACAAATATTTATAATTTGGAAGACCACTTCATGAAGAAATATTGGGACAGTTGAGTCTCAACTCCAAATCAACGTACTGATAGACCTATGAAACATACTATGTTATAATAATTGTGCATGAAACAACCATTAAAAAGCATTACCTTGACATAAATAATTTGAAATTCTATAGTTTTGCAAATGTGCATCAAAACACATTATAGTTTAGTACAGTTTTATAAAGTTTTTGACAAGCAAACTTGCTTCAACTAATTCAACCTCGCCAGGAAAGATGGTGGACCTACAGCTTTGTGTGCTTATAAATGTTATACAAAGATACTATTTCCTTAAAATGAAAGTTAATTTTAAAGGCTGTAAAGCATTTCACTTTGCCACTTACAGTAAAATCAGTAATATTATTAAAATTTTATTTGATGTTGGTTGACATCAACCAGCAAATACACTCGTTCAATTGACACAGAGTAGGTAAAAAATACCAGCAATATTTCTCCATGAAAAAGAAAACAATATTTTCAATTTACGCTGTCAAAGTTGTGACACGCTGACAATGTGGGCATTCGGTAAGTTGATGCAGATAAGAGAGAGCGGAAAGAAGAGAAGAACCTCAGTGCTCTTCACGTGTGAAAACACTTTTGAAACTGAGGACGGTGGATGGAGAATGGTTGATAGGGTGCGTGTGTGTATGTGTGAGAGAAAAGTAAAGACAAGCCAACGTCGATTTTAGAAATGGAGATAAATGACAGGTGGTAGGGGAGGAGAAAAATTGAGACCGAGAACCGTAGGTAAAATAATGATGTCGACGCTCTACTTTTCTCACCTCGTATTCAGAAAGAAAAGTTTCATTTTCAGGCGCTGAAAGCGAAGCTAAGAGGTGAAAGAGAAGGGAAGAAGGGAAGTAGGTGAAGAGAGAGTAAAAGAATGGTGGAGATCTGAGGGCTGGTATGGGTTCTATCTATTTTGCGTAAATAGAAGCGACTCGTCTCGAGTCAACCCTCCCGCACCAACAGCAGAATATTAAAAAGGCATGAAGTGTCTTTAGACAGCGAGTCCAGCCGGTGGAAAAACGCGACTCAAAATTTATGAATAATATATCAGCCCGGAATTCGGTATACAGACAGGTTTCGCAGGTTTTTTGACGAGGCGTTGCACTTGAAAGAGGAAGAAAAACTGGTCAGATTCCCGACATGACAGATCTGCATTTTACGAGGTGTACTCTGCACACTGCACAGTACAAGACAGCTCTAATTATACGAAATTCGCATTAATCAAACCACCCCATTATAAGCCTGGCCTCCTACATGAATAACATTACTTTCCGTGCAACAATAAACCCCTGAATAAGTGAATGAAAAATGATAGGTGTTACTAAACAAGTTATTCATAAAATCATGAGCAATAAAAGATTTCAAAAGAAAATATCAAATCAATGGAATCATAAGGTGAAGAAAAACAAGACAAATATCCATGAAGTTCGTAATATCTAATTGGATTACAAATCTAGAGATGTTTTGAAATCAGATAAAAACCGCATATGTAATGTTTAAAGTGTGATGATTAGCTTATTAGATCATACAAGTTATTGGATTCAAATGCAGATAACCTAACCTAACCTGTATTATGCGAATGAACTTGAACATTGGTTCAAATAATAACATCTAATAATGTTCAAATAGCAACTAATAATAAAGTCAACAACTAATAGCTTTTACACTGATAATTTTCAAATTTCCAATTATAACTTTACAAAAACTAACACGTTCCTACAAAGATAGAATTGAGAGAAAACTATAAAACAATACTCAAATTTTACATTCCTCTTAGGTAAAATGACATTCCTACAAAAGGTAAAATGTGGCGACACCAACATAGGGATAATCTTGTGCGCCAGTGCACTATACATTAATGTATATTACTTTTTATGTATGATCTGGTGTGAAGACATTTCTCGACCTCATATTCTACACTCAACAGGCTTCTCTTGTACGGGCTGATATAATTTACTCAATTTCATTGAAACAAAGAGTGCAATAAAATATCTTCCTACAATTTCCTTGACAGCGGTGTAGATATCCTATTGTTATAATTTGTCTCAGATGTTATTCGTGGGCAACGATTACAATAGGCCTTCTAGCCTCCACACCGCCACTAGACCACTACTCGGCAGCTCGGGACAGGCAGCGGAAATGTGGTCGACGTAGCGCGCTTTTCGAAAAGTGAACATCCTCGGCAGCAATCGCATTGCATGCACTCACTCTTTTACCAAAAACACAAACGACAATGACCGGTCGGATCGGGGCCGACAGGTCCTGTGGCCAGCAGAGAGAGATCTTATCGGATACGTCTATTTACATTCGGAACGTGCGTTCGCGCCCAAAACGCCGGAACACTGTTCCGGAACCGAACCGTGTTCATCTTGCGGAACGCAATTAGAACGGAGTTCGCGCTTACACCGCGCCATTCGATCCCCCCCCCCCCCCTCTACCCTCTAAACACATTCCACCCAATTCAACTACAACAAACAACACTGTTCCCACCATGTCACGGTTCAGTGTTAACCTACAACATTATTTGTTTTAAATTCACATCTACAACATTCAACTACACGCTGTAGGCCACAGGCAATTGTGATAGGATATGAGATAAGGCCTTCTAGCGAGCATTAAACAGCTAATATAATATACAATGTTAACTAAGAACTAAGGATATTAGCCCAATCATGGTTGGCTACCGGATGTGACATATGGATATGAAACAAGCCAGCCAACAGACGAAATGTTTGGAATGTTTTTTCAACAATAAAATAGGGTGGAGGCCAGGAGCTGATCAGAATTTTTCGAGGGATATCAGGGAAAGTATTTAAGGGGAAGTGGGAAATAAATTTTTTTTTAATTGAAACAAAAAAAACCGACTTCAATAGAATGATACTAAAAAAAACGTACTAAATATTTTAAAATTGAAAATTCATTTTAAACTGAGAAAATTGAAAATTTAATACAAGTAGCCTTTAAAAATCAGCGCAAAATATTTTATGAGTTCAGTACTAGGGCATTTATTTTTTATAGTATCACTATTAAAGGGCTTCATTTTTTGTTTTAATTTTTCATTTTTGAAGTTTCTTAGTTGAATAATCAAATTCTGAACATATGAGAAATTTGCTCATGCCTAAATTTCCTTATACATTACGAAACATTATTTTAGCGAAATGATGGTCTATGGTTTGATTTTTTTCATTTGTTAATTTTATTTCATTTTTTTCTCTTTTTGCTTGATACGAGAGGTTGGTTTGTGAGGGACCTCTTTTATTAGGTTTGAACTGTATTACTCCCACCAGCGACCAAGGTTTATCCTTCTGCTGGTTGGTGCCAAATATAATAATAATAATAAATTTTCCATTCCTTTTTACGGTGTATTGTTGCTTTTCTATGTATTTTCATTCCATTGTCCAAAATAAATCCTCAAATCGTTGATGCTAGTTTTTAAAATTAAATAAGACTACACTCGAAAAACATAGATATTAACAACAATCCTGTGAACTTTACCCTAACCAAAAAGGATCTTAAAACAGTATATAATCTTATTTACATTTTAGTGTTGTCGAAGTAACGCCTCTGTACTAGTGTATAGCGGACATATTGCCTGTAAGGTGATAATCTACTGAACACTTGTATAATCTTGTAGAAAGCAGAACAACTAACAAACGGGGAACAGCCTCGCAGCGCAGATGAACACATTACAGGCTGAAAGTAATGCCAACCAATCGAGTGTCTTAAAAGCCTTTTTCATCTATATTCTCACTCTAAGGGACAAAGAAGGTAGGAGAAGATAAAACAATTCCATCTTGGATGTGAACACCGCATCTCAGCTGCCCATCTTAAAAAGTTGGATAAGAAGAGATTAATCTGGACTGCAGTCGAATCTGCAATCTTTCTTCTTCCTAAAGAGACAGACACTTGTCAAGCATACATCCACAGGCAAACCTATTATTCTAGTGCGAACTCGAAATACAAATCAAGAGCTATTGCTTTGAATTACTTTGTTTCGTATAGTCTATTAATAAGTTCAAATACCTATAATTTCTCTAATCAATCCACCAATTTTTTTATTCAGGTACTGCCTACTACACATAATGTAAAATACGAATACTCACAACCAAGAGCAGGAGTCGAAATTCTAATTCTCTTTCTTAAATATCTAATTAAGTGTACTAATCAAAAAAATTGGGGCATATTTGCAAAAATATGGCATAATAAATAATTAACTAACAATGAATTAATTCCAAACTTCAAATACGGCACAAGTATTTAAGGCAAAACAAAAAAAAAAATGCTTTCATTATAACATTATTCAAACATCAAAAATTCAAAGCTTGAATCTGTGTCATCAGCTATTCATATTTACCTTGCCAATCATCTGTCATATGCTGCCCCACATTCAATGGCTCCGACTAGTCATCACTACGCTGTTCCTAGCATGTTAATTGAAAATTGCTGCCATCTATCAGCTGTTCCCCACATTTAAGCTACAAAAGCTCCGATTGGAAATGAAATTTGCAATTCCACATGATTTTTCCATCATAATTCCCTATAGTGATGATTGCCTGAGAACCAATCCTTTTGTTTCGCCTCAAAAAGGATGAAGGAGTACGTCAATTTCATTGGCAAACAAACTTGATCTGTATAAAGGTTACAAGAATATGTGTTTAAAATTTGAAGTTGATTGGTCAAAACTTTCGAAAGTTATCGTCGAACATACTAACAAACAAACATACAGAAAAAGCCGCGAGCCTCTAGTCACGAGTCAAAACTAAGAACTCGCTACGCTCGTTCAAAAATATACCATAGCATTCTATTAAAAATGAATGATGAAATATCTCTAGAACGGCCTCACCAGCTTACCCCATTGAAATTTGATGGGGGAGGGGGGGGGGGAAATATTACACATCTGGGCGTGGGACTGTACCTACTTCATCACCTTATGGGTTGATTACATTGGGATAGTTACTCGCTAAGCGAGTAGCGAGTAGGACGTTACTGACCGACCGTGCTACAGCAGCTCAGCATACCAAGCCGAATTATATTAAAAATTTATCTTCAAGAATCACCCCCATACTATGGAATTTCTAAAACAATAAATAATATTGCAACACAAAATTAAAATATGCAGTTTACCAACAATTATTCAATGAAATTTCATCAAAACAATATACAATATATCTCATCTGGAGTGTACCGGCCTATATCTCATAGGTACCGGCCTATGCTGGCAGCCTGCGTGATTAAGTGTCGGCTTTGGCCACAATAATATTGTATTTTGGTGTTGGCTACTCTGCCAGCGAGTATAAATGTGACCATATTCAAAGTTGAGAGCTGTCTACTTTGAATTTGGTCACATTTATACTCGCTGGCAGAGTAGCCAACACCAAAATACAATATTATTGTGGCCAAAGCCGACATTTAATCACGCAGGCTGCCAGCATAACACTTCAGATGAGATATATTGTATATTGTTTTGATGAAATTTCATTGAATAATTGTTGGTAAACTGCATATTTTAATTTTGTGTTGCAATATTATTTATTGTCTTAGAAATCCCATAGTATGGGGGTGATTCTGGAACAGAAATTTTTAATATAATTCGGCTTGGTATGCTGACCTGCTGTAGCACGGTCGGTCAGTAACGTCCTATTCGCTACTCGCTTAGCGAGTAACTATCCCAATATAATCAACCCTTTAGAGCCGCTATGCTTTTTGAGCATGTCAAACCCAGCTCAACGTCTCCTTGTGTGACGAAAGTTAATTATGTAAATATGTGGAGGGGGTTGTATCAAATAACGGTACTTACCTCAGAAAACACGAACAGAATTTTTATTGATCTTTGTAATTTCTTCTTTTTTTTGGAGGATGAAGCCCACATAGGTCTGAGACCTGTGCGTGGGTAATGAGTTGGATGATGGTGATTGATGAGTTGGACCTACAGTTTTAGGTGGGTTCCGAACCACCAGGAAGTGATTTTACAGCAGAGAACATTGTCGTTTTTGCTGGCCAATCTAATCGGTCACCGTTACAAATAGGACCTACGAGAACGCAGCTTATCTCTATCTGATTGAACAGATACCTGCTACGGCTCGCGGCTATCACTTCCCAACTTCTGGGGGATACATGCCATTTATTCTCCCTCGGTTCGCACCTGGCCTTTGGGGCATTCTCAGGTGAGAGAAGGATTGGGTTCTTATGTTTTGAAAATATAATTGATGTGGGGAGTGCACACGTGACTGACTGATGTTGAGAGATATTGAGTTTATGAGACGATTGGTGGGTCATTGTCGTCTGTATAAAGATGCAGGCAACGGCCTGTGAACGTTAAGATAGATAGTGTTGGAAACTGGAAAGAAGGTAGAATTGCTGGTTGGACTGATGACCTGTAGAGTGTAGAAGCAGTGTTGGTATGGGGTGGGGGAAGGGGGAAGGGTACCCAGAACGGTGTTGAATTATTCATGCGATGGGTGGGCGGTGGTTCCTTGCCTTGGTTGAGGGGCGCTGCTTGTTTTATACGTTGTGCCAGCGTACTCTCTATAGTTTGTTGTATTCGCATGCTTAGCTGCTGTGTAGTGGAGTACGCTTCTTCCACTCCATCACTTCAACAGATGTTCATAGACAAGAATCTTGTATAAACATTCGTCTTCCAACATATTCGAGAGTATCTAAAACTATTCCTGGCTTGAAACAATCTGAAGCTGCTGTATATTGATATTGAATATTCATATTATGGAGGATCAGATTCTTTTTTTCATTTTGAATGGTACAATTTAAGATTTTTCAAGAGTTGAAAGTTTGATAAATAGATAGATAGATTTATTGATCTAGGTCTGATAAGACCCATTGCTTACATTGCTGTTAAAATATTCATTCATTCACTGTACACAGATAACATAATAAGAAAAAAAGAACAATGATATATCTAATAATGTCTGCAACGACAGTGAATAAACAAAACAAGACGAAAGTACTCATTGATACTAGAGTAGAAACTTATTGATTAAATAATGAAATTAAATAGAAATGAATAAAATAATACAATAGCAATAATGAATGAAATATCTTACATCAAATTTATAACTTTTAAAGTGATTATAATAAATTTCATTACGATTTATCGAGAATCGAGAAAGATAATGTACCGTAAAGGCTGATCACACATATAGGACCGTGCACCGACTGTGCTCTTTCCTCAGTTCAAAACCAAAAACCATGAAATTTGGGATATTTCAATAACTTAAAATGCTATCGAATTCTACTCGTTCTCCATCATTTGAAAACAGAGATGCGCGATCAACAAAAATCATCAAATAATACAGAATCTTAAGATGTATCTCTTAATTATCTACATGCAACTTAAGCTTTATTATTCTATTTTTCAAAATTCAACCTTCCCAAATATGTGCCCTGTAGTGCTTCAATCAAATGTTTGATATATTTTAGATTTATTCCAATTATGCGAGGCTAATAAAAGACCTACAAACTGAATAGATTCGGGATACTGACACAAAACCTTTTCACAAATTGTATCATTTCTTTCGCGGATCTAGAGACACGTGTCAACATACATTGTCGTTTGGGTAAATCTACTTTTAAAAGAAAGTCATACGATGTCTATTTTTAGCTATGTGACTCACAAGCCTACTAGGACTTCTTAGTGATTGCATAAGAGCATAAGAGAGAACTTAATATACGGATATTGAATTGAAAAATCGTTCTACATTCCAAATTTCTATAGGAAGACTTCTAATATTTGGTTTTGCATGCTTGATGTTTAGCCTACCTACTCCAGTCAAAAAAATTTCAACTCTGCTGAAAATCGGGTTTTACGTCCAGAAAAACATGTTAAAAAACAAACTAAAAGTCCCCAGGAATCCTAGCTGTGATGCGGCCGCCATCTTGGAAAAAACTGAAAAATTTTCCGACATTTTTGATTTTTCAAAATTGAGGCCAAACTATGCTTCAGACAAAAAAAGTTACTCCTATCTTTTTTTAAACAGTAAATTTTTCGTCAATTTGACACCAATCGGGACACTGACACAAAACCATGTATCTGCATCAGGTCTGCTACAATTTTTCAAAATATTGTCAATTTTCTCGAAAAATTACAAATATTAGTCTATATTTTGAATAATTGAAACAGCTGTATCTCACTAATGGCGAGACTCAAAATCCTCAGAGAAATGTTTTCTATAATCTTAAACCACTCTCAACTTAGTTTTTGAGATATAGCTATTTATATAGCTTGCATGCAACCCCAAAAACCCCTAAAATTTCATTTGAGAGCTCAAATGAACAATTTTTAGTAATTTGATACTACCTGGAAATAACAAATGGATCAATACAGCTTGCTTCACATATATTATAATAAAGTCAACCTGAACGAATTATTATCTACAAATTATTACTACAGTACCATAAATTAATGCCTTGTACTTCCTGTTTCGAGCTGAGCAAGAATGAAAGTTAAAAAGTGACTGATCAAAATTTGATACATCTTTCAACGTAGGCCCATAGCTGGAAATTTACAAATTTTTTCCACTTTGTTTTCATATATTGATACTAAAATAATTTCTTCTCGAGCCTGGAATGAACAATGATAGGACAATCATCGGTTGGGGTGTCGCAAATTCAGCTTGTTGTCGTTCAAGGGGTCATAGGTTCGAATCCCGCTCCACCGTCAGGCATTTATGAGTAATCATTCACCACATTACCCACGCACAAGTCTCGGACTCATGTGGGCATCATCAGCAATAAAAAATCTTACAAGAAAAACATGGATATTGGATGAATTATTAATTGTTCATCTAGAAGATTTTTTTATATTATACAATGCATTTGCACTTTAAAGGCTTTCATTATATTTTGTTCGTTTTAAAACAACAATTACCATATAACTGGTGATGAATTTCAAAAATAACTATAACAAAATTATATTAAACTGTTTAAACTGATAATCCCACAAAGATAACCTCTCTAGTTAATCATGGTCAATTCTTACTTTGTATCTTACACGACAGAAAAGTATGTTTTATATTCAAGAAGGAACAAAAAATTTGTCTATTTTGAAGGGATTTCATAAGTGTGTTTTTCAATTGGACTTTCTCATTCTACTTTGATAATAATAATTATATTGACTGATGACAGATAACCTCATAAAACATAGGGATGTCTGGGGCTCGCCCTCGGGTAAAATTTCTTTGTAATTTTGATAAGTTATTTCGGAGCTCCATACAATTAAATTACAAGGCCCAACTCTTTAGAATGTTGGCAGGCTAATAGATTGAAAAATCCAGAAGTCTTTCAAAGGGATACACTAGGCAGAACCCTCATCTAAACATAGATACTACAGTATTACTACTGAACCTGACTAGGCAGCACATACTACAACAGCAATTATCAGTTAATAGGTCTTAAGAAACTATAGTAAATAACTCGCAGTATTGGAGAGGGGTCCTGTAATCTTTAGGTCGAAGTCAAGTGAGTTTTCAATCAGAGAGTGGAAGTACAATCATGGAGTTCAGTTTAAAGAATTTACCATAATATTAAAAGCCGCATATTAATTAGATATTGCAACAAAACTGATAGTGAAACAAAAAACAGATAGATTGCCTTTACTTTTGCACTTTACATAATGTGATGTCGACGATGTTGAAGCTTACTACAGAACCCCGTTCTTTCCCCTAATCCGCAAAGGTTGTGAAAAGGATAATCAAGAATCAAGTGTAGTAAAATCGCTGTATGCCTTATAAATAAAAATAATACTGTTAACCTAAACCAATAGTATTCGCCTTTAGAAGGGTACAGCTACTCTGTAATTTAGTTTTAATTTGATTTAGATTGAAAATGACATAACAATCTAAACTGTAGTATCTCGTGTGCTAATAATTAAAGCTGTAACAACATCTGTATCATTCAATATATTTTTGTATGCATACATACGTAAATTATATCACCACAGAAGCATATAACATCATAACTGAGAATTCAAAAATTCAATTGCGTTAAAAACTGATGGTAAAACATAAAAAGTCAGCTTCAAAACCTCATCCATGGTCGAGACAGCTTCAGCCATCGAAAAATTATGGATGGCATTCAACTGCCCGGCTTCTTCGTCGTTCGATAAATCATTCAATAGCTATAATTAGCTATTAATTATATAAATGAATTAGTTATGGATGAATTTGTTAGATTTTTGTAGTGTTCTAGAAATCAATTACAGCATTACGTTTATAAATTCGATAAAGTTATAAAACCGATAAACTTTTATAGAACAACTGAGAAACCGGGCATACAATTTGTAGGCCAAATAATTATTTCGACTCCAAATCGTATTGTTATGGACACGGAAAGAAAGAAGAAACAGTGATTTTCAGCGTTATCTGCCTGATATTGATTTTCAGAAGCGATTAATTACTCCTCTCCCGTCACCTTGCAGCCCATCTGAAACCTTTGGAATGTTCTTATCTCGGCAATTAAAATAGTCTCGATGAATGGAGAATGTTTACTTCGAATTTTATGGAAAGTGCGAGAATCCTTATCTGTTTATTTTAGAATTCGATAGAATTTTATAGAGAAATCGAGAACCTTCTCATTCTTTCTTGATTATGAAAAATGTATAAATAGGAGAAACTCACGTAAAAGTCAGTCAGTTGTGATTCGATCGTTAATGCGATAAGTGACAGATTTAGAGTGGCAGTGACAGTTAAACCGGATTACCAGTGAGCGCGATTACAAACTGTGTTACATGAACGTTCGTTGTTAAAGTGATAATCGCAGTATATCGTGACAGATTATTATTATTCAAGCTTCTTTAACCGACTATACAGTGACTCGTAAGTGCTGTTATGCTTTAGACGTTTCTTCTTGAATTGTTGAACAGTTATTATTTAATAGTAGATCGGCCTTTGAACAGTTAGTGATTGAGTTTTTTACAATAATATTGCAAATTCTTCATTAGCTGAACTTTATTGATTCATCTGTTTCTGATTGCTTTATTTTGTGTAAGATATAACTGATCAGTGCGTGTAGTGGATAATTTGTGTAAATAAAGTGTTAATTTCAAGTGTTGCCAGCATTATTTTAGAGATAGAACCCGTAACAGTATCAAGAAATTAGCTGTTATATTTGTCAACTTGAAACCAGCAAAATGCGATGCCATCCATGTAAGTGAGATTGGAATCATGTTGTGTAACCAGGCGTGAAACTACAATCCCGTTATGTGTCCTCAAACCATCAAAAGTCATCTGAAGCCTTTTCTTTTGCCCCTGCTAGCCCTCTTATACACGTAGCCTCGCACCCATTGCCAGCATACATCTACAGCCAACAGCTATTGCAACGCGATCCTCCACTCTAATTCAAGCTGACAACTTGACGTTACAGTCAACGACCAGACAATAAGAAACTCTACTATCCTCTCTCATGTAGCCTCAATACAACCCAGCATTCACTGGAGCACAAAACAGTGTGCACAGCGGTCTTCGTCTCTGTAATGTGCAGTGACATTGAGCTTCATTTTTGAAATGTGAAATTGTTACAGAATAGTAAAAAAAGAGCAGTGAGTAAAATAATCCAGTTAGTGTTTCATGTTGGTAGATTCAATGAGTAATGAGATACCCTCGTTATTGCAATAGCTGTATTAAAATTTCATTCATATTGGACCCTGTTTTTAGGATTTTGAGAAATACCCTTGTTAATAACAAAAGCTCACACTCTCTGACCAAGGATGTCTATTTTTTATTAGTGTTGAATGCAAGACAAGCAATTAACTATGCACTCTTTTTGTAAGCATCGCTCCCATTCATTGACGAACCTGCTTCAAACTGATTGTAAATTGAGTCTTGTTTCTTCACTCTCTTGAATGTCTCTCTCGCTCCTATTTGCTAGACTTGGTTTTAGTGTTTTCAACGACCTTCAAGAGTCTATTAGGACATTCTACTATATATAAGAAGAAATTTCTAGTATGCATGAAAACAGTATAAAAGGGATCTCCTCATCTGTATTGAGTCAGTTTGTATTTTGCTCTTCAGCGTGTGTGTCCAGTGGCAGTTATACGACCATGTGTTTATGTATCCAGTGAACGTTTATACAGACACACGATCAGCTAACCGTACAGACACACGGTTTACGTATCCAGTGCCAGTTGATTGATGGTGTATATTGTCCAGTAGCAGTTTCTACAGGCCGTGCTATTACGTATCCAGTGACCGTTTGTACAGACAGTGTATATATCCAGTGCAGTTTATTGACAGCATATATTATCCATTGCCTGTTGATTGGCATTGTATTGACGCACATCAAATGTTATTATTGGGATTATCAAATACTGTAACAGACTGTGCTTTGTAAGTGTTAATCTGGTTTTAGACATTTATTTCTACTTCATTGAACAGTTTATTGGATAGTTGTTTATTTAATTATCGACCGGCCTATTAATAGTTGGTAATTAATTTTTTTACAGAGATACCGAAAATTCATTATTAGGTGAACTTTATTGATCTGTTTTCTTCTGATTAGTGCGGGTTGTAAGAGTAAAGAGTAATTTGTGTATATAAAGTGCGAGTGTTAATGTCAAGTGTATATAAAGTGCGAGTGTTAATTTCAAGTGTTGCCAGCATTATTTTAGTTAAAGAACCCGTAACAATAGCCCTGGTGCAAAAGCCAGAGAGGCAGAGACCACCGTACATGGCAGTGGAATAGTTGCTGTTCCATATTAGTTCACCAGAACAATTGAATGGAGAAATCAATATTATCGATATCTGTAACAAACACTATCTAACCTACAGACTTTATATCAATAATCATTGTAAACTAACATTTGGCTGTTTTTGTGGACTGATATGGAGCATGCGATAGAAATCCACCGAGGTAATTTAGGTTAAATTCACGAAATCGGTAGGCCCTGCTCGGTTACAAAAAACATATAGCATTAGTTGGTTAAAAGAACAATTTTCATCACCTTTTTCTGAGTTCAGAAAATTCCATTGCTTAATCTTGATGATAGAAACTGCAATTCAAGTCTAAAAATTTTGAACACCCCTCGAAACCACTCCTAATAAAGCAAGCATTCTTAGCAGCTCTTAAGCTGCTAATAAGCAGATATTAACCCCAATCATAAAAAGCAAAAATTATCCATCAACAAAAAAGTTCAAAAGTTGTTCACCCCCCCCCCCCCCCCACGGATTTTTGTCAAGGATTATACTCCCTCCCAAATCGTTTCAATTTTTATTTTAAACCACCCGCACTCAAATCAGACACACCAATAATTTGCACCCCTAAAAAAGATGCCATTTTTTAAATAAAACATTACATATCGCTTGGCCTATGAATAAGAAACATTTATGCACAATTTCATGACAATCGACCAAGGTGTTTGACCGTAATCGAGTAACATACATACATACAGACGGACAAACGAAATGCCGAACGGTCAAGTTAAAACTGGACCTCACTACGTTCGATCAATTACATAATTATCAATAAATGGTACCTGTATAAGAAACACCTGTAATTTGTATTTCAATCATGTACTTTGAGACAAAATCATTGATCATTAAACTATCAATTTTTTCTACAAATTATTATTATTCACATTCACACATTATTATTTGTATTATTAATCACTGCTCAATACCCCAATTAATATTTTTCAATAACACAGGTATTATAGAACAAAAAATAATGATTTCCGTCCTAGGAAGATTTGGTACAATCCCATTATTTTTTTTTCAATATTTTTAGCATGAATACAACAAAAGGCCCAAATTCGTTATTGAAATGTATGCACACCTACCGACTAAATATTCTTTTCATTGAATTTCAAGCTTAACATCAACATTTTGTTTGAAATTGAACGAAATATAGTATAACTCAGTTACATTAGTTTGTGCTCTCAGTTCAGGACCATTCAGCGATGAATGTGAACAGTGAAACGAGGTAAAAGCGAGTAGAATCGGTGGGTTTCGCGTCTGTACGGAAGGCAAAGCTGCCTGCAGTTGTGTACAAACATGGAAGGCAGAGGACGACCCCGACCGGACAGTGTATTTCGGTTGAGCAGCCAGCAACAAATGGTAGAGATTTATCGGAACGACTGATCTCGCTTTGTTTTTACGTCTATTATTCTCTTCACTCGCTATCCCGCTCTACATGGCACATACTTTGTACTCCTATCACGCTCTCTCTCATGTGGCCTACTCGTAAATGCTCCTCATTTCCCTTATCCCACTCTACTTGGTCGATTAGCGTTACTCACAAAAACTTTCCCTCACTTTTTCTCTTTCTCACTCATTTCTCCTTCAATTTCTCTCTCCAACTGTCGTTTGTTTTACGGCTACGCTGAAAACCGAACAGAGCGTTGGTTGGAAGCCTATGTACATGGGGTCATTGGCATCACGACATTGCCGCGACAAATAATAATGATAACTTTTCACCGCATTATGGAGATGGAGAATGAGAATGAACCAACGAACAGAACGCACTACTACTGTTCATCTGCATCCTCCTATCTTCTGTGGATCTCGGCAAGCAACAAAAAGAGCAGTCTCACTCGCCACACCAAGCCAGGCTGCTAAAACTGGAATCAGTTCCGGGTTGTGGGTCGGCGCCACATCACACCACACCAAGCCCAATAAAGCCCAAACGTGACTACAACTTCTATCTATTCTTCCTTCCTTCAATAAGCAAACAACGGACAGAATTTTCTTACTTTACTTCACTATTCAACCCCAAAACTGATTCTCCACTTTTGTATGCATGGAGAAAAGGACGGAATGGTTGTAGGCTCCAAAGAAAATTGTTTATAATTATATTATTCAATACTGCACAATTAAATATGGCGGGCCGCTTAGCGCAGTTGGTTGGGGCGTCGCAACTTCAGCTTGCTATCGTGGGTTCGAATCCCGCTCCACCGTCAGGCATTTATGTGTAATCATTTACCTCATTACATACGCACAAGTCTCGGACTCATGTGAGCATCATCAGCAATAAAAAAAAATATCCCTAAAGTTTTTGAGCACATTTGTATGATTTTATCTCATGATCATAAATAACAATAATTGATTTGATTTCAACATTACTGCATAACAGTATTACTAACGATCAAGTGCTCAAAATTATTTCGAGAAATCTCCTCGGTTCGAAAAATTTAGTTTTCTGTGATCGCATTTATTCCGGTGGGTATGTAGGGACATGCAATAAATTGTTATTTTGACCTATGATTTCTAAAAAATAAAAAAAGATGAATTCGATGAAATCTAGGATTGTGTTCTCTTGTAATGAACGGCTGATTTTGAAAAATCAATACACTACAATCTACAATGCAGTGATTAAATTAGGATAAATTAGTTAGACTAGCTAGGAGAACTGTAGCTCTCCTAGCTTGCTCAACTCATCACTAATCTATGATTGAGTTATTTATGTTCTGTTATTCTATGTTCAAGCCTCGTTAAAGGTATGTTTTCTGAACGCAATACAGTATATCAATTTCCCAGTAGGAAAACAATCATGGAAAAATCATATTTAAATGCACCTGTATCAAGACGAATTTTAGAGGGAAGCAGAGCCTAATAATTCTTCTGAAGAATTAGAATGAAAAACCAAAGCAAGTTTTAGAATAAGTACAGAAAACTCGATTCTTTGTCAACCACTCCAAACACGACGCAAGGAAGCTTCAGCAGTTTCCATTTGTTCAGCTCGCGGCTACTGAGCTTCTTGGAAGTCTCCAGCTTCACTCAGTATGAAAGAGAAGAGAAGAGGAGGGGAACACAATAAAACCGACAAAGTACATGAAAAGGAGGGAGCGTTAAACTTTTGTACACAGCAGAAGATACGGAAAGAAGAAACTTTACTGCGGCCTACTAAATTTCTCTATTTCATCTCGAACGTAAATCAAACTGTATCCAGCAATCCAATTTCTTCCGATATCCGAACAAGTTGAAAAGCTTTCCGGTTTCGAAAAGTTTTTGGCAACTGGCCAGAGATGTGAAGGTTTTGCTCTTTGTGTCTGTGAAACCGTTATCTAGTCGGAGTATCTTCTACACGATAACTTTTACAAAAAATAGTAATTAAAATTCAGAAAATTACAGAAGTGGAATTAACGATACGTAGAACCATTGAGAATGTTGCCTTTAATGCATCATCAACAGATTTAATATTAGATCAATTTTTCAAACGGTCTTATAATGTTAGTTCTTAAACGCAATATTTTATCATATCATAACATGAGCTTCCAATCAACTCTCAACTTCAAAATCCAACTCATCATAATCTTCAATTATACATTGAACCTCAATATCATCCACATTACTTTAGTACACATTTACTTAATGAAAGTGGTCACCCTGTTAACCCCATCAAGTTCTTACTGGTGATGTGAATCTACAAAGTAAGTTAACAAATAGAGTTGATGATTATAACCCTGCTTGATATTCCTAGCAGTCATATCATTTCTCAATCGTTTGAATCATCAATATTTAAGCTTTTCTTGGTAAATTTTGGTATCTCCTTTCTGTAGACTAGAATTTACCGTAAATACTGTAATATTCTTCTACTTTAGTTATATCTTGTAATAGTAAAGGCAAAGAGAGTGATCACTTTCTGACCGCGGTGTCAGAACAGTCGTGATGTTCAGTCACGAGCGCTAGGGACTGCGTTCGGTAGAGTGACCGGCGAAAAATTACTCGATTTTTTCTTTTTTATCAGGTGGTTTGGAGCCCACCTAAAGTTGTAAATCCACCATCAATGACATCATACATTCATTACCCATGCACAATCATTTAGTAATTTCAAAGTATTGGATCCCAGACAGCTGTATGCAAAGGAAGTAGCATCTAGGTTGCACAAAGACAAATCTGCCTTCCAGAATAGGAATCACCACCACAACACCAGATACAGGCATCTCCTCGTATCAAACAGGGCAAAAAAGGCTCTCTATCAAAGACACTACAATCATCTAGCACCAAAAATCTACAACTTAATTCCTGAAAACATTAAAGCAATAGGACATATCAAAAAATTCAAGCAAAAGCTTCATAACTGGCTAATAAATACTGAAAGACAGCATAAATAGAGAGGATTTTTTCATGCAATTATTATGATGGAAACTTGTAATTTTGAAAACTTACCAATCCTTAATCCTATATCCTATTTTTAACTAAACTACTTTTTCCTCTACTAACACCTACTCTAGAACATGGCATGCCATAGTGGGGTAGGATGATTTCCAAAATATATGTTTTATTTATTATATGTACCTTATTACCTGAATATAATTATTGAACCACTTGGTTAAAATTCTTTGTATTGTATATTGAAAAATGGAAATAAAATTATTATTTATTCATTTATTTATATATTTATTTATAATTATCGGATTCATTATGAAATAAACCATTATTCATTTATTTATTTCTCTATCAATGGAAAGAGACAAGAATGGAATGGAATGGACAACGAATAAATAACGGTGATTTGAACATAAATTTCTATGAACTGCCAAAGTTAATAATATTGTTCCTGGGTAGCCGCTTCAGAATCAGTTAGAAAAATAACTATTTTAACAGCGGAAATATGAAGCCGGATTAAGAGCATTGAGCAATAGAACCAGTGTCTGTACTGAAATCAGCTCCACGTGGTCAGACGATCACCACATGTGGAAGATGGAAATACGGCTCGACGCAAGGCAAGTAGGCCTAGTGTCTACTTTTGGATCGGCGTACTCTTTGTCGTGTCGTGTGTGTATTGTGTACACGTAGGCGCAAAAGGACGGAAGCGATAGGGAATGACAGGAGGAGAGAAAAGCGAGGCGTACGCTGTGTTTAGCAGCTACGAGTAGTACTACTAGTATGTGACGTCACTAGAGCGAGAAATACCACCAAGCGCCTGCAAGGAATTCCCAAATCGTATGGGATGGAAAGGGGGGAAGGGATGTTGGATTAGATAGTGTATGGGAAGGGGAGGGATGCGTGGAACAGACACGGTGGCACAACTCTATCCTGCAGATCAAACTTCTGGGTGCTCTCAGCCATGTTGCCATGCTTCGTCCAGCATTCATGACCGTCAGTACACATCTATACACATCAGGATTCAGAAAGAAACGTTCGAAAACGTTTTTTCTGCAGAATGAAGTGTACAACAAAATCCCCTCAAAAATGAAAATATAAAGTCGGAAAAATTCGAATTTTCGGGGTATTTAAATTTTTATCAGTGAAACTATTGGGTTTATCGTAGAAATGAATGTGACCATTATTGTAGCCCACATGTACCACTATCGTCTTTATTGTAGCCACTTTTTTACTAATATAATGGAAGAAGAATTAACCCTTGCCAATAATCCGTTACTGAGTTATTGAATTTCCAGTAATCACCTACACTTTGGAACTTTAAGGGGGATGATAGGGCGATAGGGTGATAGGGCGTGAAGAAGTAGGAAAATGTAAAAACAATGAATGAGAAAAGTGAGGCTGGAAAACTGAAACCAAAGTGGAAAGATAGCGCGAGAAAGGACGGATAAGTGGTTCAGAAAGAGAAGAAGAGAACAAGAAAATTCAGGTGGTTTGGACCTATTGAAATAAATAGGGATCGCTATCTTGAAGGTGAATGAGGCAAAATTGCCTTTTTTTTTAGTAAATTAGCACAGAATAGTAATCATACAAAACGATGTACGATAAAAAATTTGCTAGTTCCAAGTGTTTATGTTTATTGTGGTGTAAATTAAAAACATGGCTTTTATTGGCGGGGAGACCCTCACAAGTAGTTCCACCTCGCCATTTGAGCCATGTAATGTTGTAAATGTTTCAAGTGCTTTAATAAACGAAATATTCGAGTGTATACAACAAAGAACAATTTTTTATCACTGTTTGTCTATCAACGTAAATGAAGAACTAATTACATAATAAACTATTAAATTTTAATAAATCACAAAATAATTCTTCACCTGAGACAATCTTCCTGTCACGCGCAATGATTTTTTTTTTGTAATTATAATGAATGTAATGGATGCCAGCGATTGTTTTCGACAGCCTGAAATATTGATGAATGCCCCCTGACGCAGCCGCAGCCGTACCAAGCCAGTTCGCAGTCATCTAACGGTTATTGTTCAGTTCACTAGCTGCTTGTTCGACCGTTACAAATGAGATTACAATGAAGAAGAATCGTGCATAGAAAAAAGATAATTATCAATTCCCTCCACTCAGACAGAACAAAGCCAACTCGACAATAATTGAAACTAGGTGTGCAAGTGTGTCTATCTATACCACATAAGTATAAGTTGAGTGAAATGTAAATGGTATTTGAAGAGATTTCTGTTTATTCCAAGATTATTTCACATAGGAAGCATGAAATATAGAAGGTCAATAGAAATTCAATTAGAATAGAACAGAACCGAACCAATCCTAATTACATTAGTAATTTCTAGAAGGTACAGCTCACTGCCTAATGATTTAAGAAATGCTCTATCTCTTGATTTGTTCATGAGTAGATTGAAAGAATTGCGAGGAATTTGAAATTGAGAGGAATTTTTCTACAGTTGGCAAAGGCTTTTTCAATATATTAAACCTACAAATTAGTAGGGTTAATATGCTTGTTACTTGGATTGCAGAATATTGTTTGTTAGAAGATAAATTATTGTTCTACGTATATCTATCTGTTATTTGTTTTAAACTTGTTTGACAATTGTCGATGTGGTATTCATGCATATTGTGGTATACTATTCATGACAAGTATCTAATAATAAATAAATAAACAGTAGGAAGTGTTACAGAAACAGGCGGAATTGAAACGGAAATTGTAGCTGGAATATGTTTTGATTAATAATTGGAGAAAACTTATTTTTTCAACTTTTCAAGCATTTTTGTATAAACATTTATTATTTTAATCCCCTTTGAATTGAACAGTGAGAGATTTAAACATTAAACGGCCAATATTGAATCATCTTCCTCTATCAAGCCAATTCTTGTACCTGGAATTATAATTGGCCGAACGAAGAGAGGTCTCTGTTTCAAGTCGACCGTTTTTCATTTGTCTGTCTGTATGTTTGCAACGCATTTACGGCAGAACGCATGAACCGAATTCTATGAAATTTTGCGTGGGTATTCCTCTAACGAACGCCCAGCGATGTATGTGTGAGGATTTACAACATTTTCTTGCATTTAAATGTTATTCAAAAGAAAAAATGGGAAGGCACTCAGGCCTTCTCCATCATATGCAATTGGAATCAGATTACAAGATAGCCCTCGGGCCTTCTTATTCAACTGGTTAAGCCTTCATAATATGGATTAAGTTATCATTCATAAGAATAACATATTTGTTTAAGAGAAAAAATAATTTCGAATATTCCAATAAAGTATAATAACAAATGATTCCTCTAGTCTCTAGTCTAATCAAAACTAAGAACTCGCTTCGCTCGTTCAATTATAAGCTTTCAGCACGCTTCATATTAAAAAAATTGAAACAAGTCAGTGAATTAATTTTATTTATTCTAGTAGATTGACCAGTAAGACTCAGATTTCGGCGTTGGGGGGGGGGGGGGGGGGGGTCAGGCTCATGATCCCCTCCCTGGGACTGCCCTTGTGATGCATAGTGTTCCGCATAGCATGATCCTTTATCGTTGACATAGATTTTACTGAACTCTAAATTGTTGATATTAAAAATGCACTATTTTAGGCTTCTAGCTTTTCGAATACTGGAGTTAATAGACAGAATCGCCGATTTAGACATTACTTAACCAATATCGATCCAGTATCTTCGCAATTGAAATGGGCGCGTAGAGTTTGGGAGTGTAGAGTTTAGTCACAGAATTACCTTAATACCTATTCTGTTTTAGTGGCAAAGCGAGCGGCCAAAAGGAGAGACTATACAGTATACAGATCTACCAGCGACCAACGGGACAGAGCAAGCAAGAGAAGAGAAAGAAGAAACATAAAAAGAGGAAGAATAGTAAAAGAAGAAGAAGAAGAAGAGTCAAGGTGAACCGGTGCAGTGTCATGAGTGAAGGCAGGGAAGAGAGGTCGAGAGTGTAACTCCGGTAGCCAGTTGGCCGCTTTCTCGAGTTCATCTTTCGGCTGCGGGGCTCGGGGCCGCGGCTGCATTGTAGTTTGTAGTACTAGTGATGATGCTCCTGCAAGGTCTAAAGCTGGAGCTAATAACATGCAGCCACCGACTCAATAAAGTATACATCCCCACGTCCCATCACATTGTACCTTGTATAGAGGAAAGGCCTAGCTCACACTGACACGACACCAGACACCCGTCACACGTAAGCCAAATGATTGATGAACGTCGGATAGTTTCGGATTGTTTATATCTCATTGTGTTCCATGCAGTGCAGAGTAGCACAGCGGTCGGTCACGGGTCGACTCCTAATCATTTCCCATCTACTTCGAGTCCACGCCACAGCCTCTGTGTACTGACTGAGTGTCCATGCCACAGGATAACACCAGGACAACAACGCACCAAACCTTAGACACAACTGGCCTGCATAGTCTACAACACACAAGTCATGTACATAAGATCACCCTAACTGAGCACAAACAACTATCGTGGCTGGAACCATTAAAGGCTGTATTGGATCGTATTGACACTGTTACAAATAATTTTTTCAAGACATCGCAAGGGCTGAGTTAGAATCAAGTGCTAATCAAAAGATAACAGTTTTATATTAAATTATCGAGTAAATCCCAAATTATGAAACATTTTGAGAATAAAATAAAAAATAAGGGAGTGATTGGCCGCTTGCTGAGCGTGGTATCAGGGGTTCAGTTAAGAGCGCTCGGGACTGTGCTTGGAAGGATGACCGGCGAAAAATAACAACACATTTGTTTTATTACCACTTAAATGGTGGTTCGGACGTTCGGAGCCTACCTACAACTGTAGGTCCAACATCCAATAGCATCACATCATCCACTCGAAACCCAAGCACAAGTCTCAGACTCATTATCAGCACGACAATGCTTTTGAAAAACTAAGCTTAGGAAATAAAAGAAAACGTCAGAAGACCAGAATATGGTACGGTTATTTGGTTATAGATGTTACATTCTCATACTCAACAGTAGTTCCCGATTTCGGTTCCTAGTTCAGGATACCCTTATGTGAAGTTTGATAAACAATAGGCCTGCTGCAGTAATAACCTGCTTTTGTTTTTTGTGTGAAACCAGTTCCAAATCAGAAAGCAATCTAAATTACTCAATGCACAATAACCGGTAAACTGCAACCTATAGCCTTCATAATTATAAACTATAAACCTATAGGTGATAGGATTGTAGTTTGTGTTTAGGGAGCTTTATTCCAACCTACACTTTACTGATAGTAAACCTACTGATTCTAAACAATAGACAATAAAATGTTTTCTAATTTATTATGTTAACACAACTAAACTAAATTTTAGTCTACAGCATTCATTCAACAGAATAAGACAAAAAACACCCAACACCTCTCTCGCATCACCTACATAGCGGGTTCTCATGATGAGGATGATTTAGAGTTGTATTTAACAAAGATCAATGTTATTTGCATCAAGAACGGTCCCAGCTCATAATGGGGGGGGGGGGGGGCATGACTGGGTTTTTGCCAAACATTTTTGCGAGATTTACCCTAAGAGAGGTCAGTCAGACAAACCTTACTCCCACCTTCTATAATGTACTACGTCAGATAAACTATCTGATAGTTCAATGATGAAATAACATCTACTCCGTTCTTCGTGAGAAAAATGTTTTTTGTCAATTATTAAAAACGTGTTAAAACGTGTTTCAGCAGTTCTCTTACTGAGGGTATGAAAGAAAAAGATGATACCTACAGTTTGAGACAAATTTTGCGATTTATTCTTCAGTAGTTTACAAGTTATAACTATTTATAATGATAAATCATCATTTTACAAAATAATGTAGTATAAGGGAAGCCTATACTGCCCTTTCAAGTAGAATACAATTATCGGTCAAATGTGACATTTTACATATGAATTGAAATAGCCTCGAAGAGCTGAGAACATAAAGGTGGAGTGCGACAGATGTTAGCGAAGGGGTACCCCCCTCCTCATTACATCTCTCATGGAACAAATCATCATCTCTAATCGTCAGTATGCTGTTATACACATCTTTGGATTCATAAAAAAAAAGTTCCATAACTTCTATTTAACGCTATTTTCTGTAAAATGACATACAAAAATGTCCCCCTAAATAATGAAAAATCTAGTTGATGGAATTCTCTTTTGAAGATATTTCAATTTTTATAAAAGAAACTATCAGGTTTACCGGCAAAGTGAACAGCACATTTATTGCAGAACATTATATGACTGATATTATGGAAGAAGAATCAACTCTGTTCGATAGTTAGTTACAGAGATATCGAATTTCCAATAATTAGAAACATTTTCAACTTTGAGGGGGCTTGGGGGAAAAGTTGAGGAGGGATTTTTGGGGACTTTTCGGAAAATGTACTTTTAAACGTGTACTATTGATTGGCATATATAGTCTTGCTTGTCTGACAATAATTATTTATTGGATTGGGCTGGATAGCCAAGCGTCATGCAGTACACAGTGCTGTAGGGTTCGGCGACGCGGTGTCCACTACTATTTCATCACTCACTATGACGCCATAACTTGAACTATAGTAATCAATAGACACATCATTTTAAAGCTTATTAAATCTCTATATATAAAAATGAATGTCTGTCTGTATGTATGTATGTGTGTTCCCTATAGACTCCAAAACTACTTGACAGATCGGCATGAAACTTTGGGAATATGTTGTGTGAATATTGGGGATGGTTTCTGACCATAAATTTCAATAGGGGAGGTAATAATTATTATTAATTAAATCATTTTACAGACCTAACCTACTGAACTTGCCAGCCAAACAGCTTAAAGGACCAGCTGATATAAGTCAACAGTTTTTAATCATATGGCAGGCCCCTTAGTGGCGTTATTTATGCTGTCTTTGAACAGCAAAAGACTTTGCACTTTGCTACCGTGCAGTTGGAGCCTTGCAATATGAAGGAAACATACGACTGGGTATGATGAAATGTAATTATGCTAGGTTGATGACATCTGTTAACCAATGCAGCTAGAAATTTGAAATGCAGCCTCAGCGGGAGGTGGCGAATAACAACGAAGCCTCTATGATCAGCTGGAAGAGCCCTAGGACTAACTTCTTTCCTAATTTTAAATGTAATCTCAGAGGGAGGTGGCGAATAATAAAATCAAGGAGAATTTTTATGAGAATGCAGCAACGCGCGTTGGGCCAGCTAGTTATCTATAAGTTTTGTAAGGAACGGCACAACCAATAACGCGATATTAAAAAAGATATGATCAGTTGAAGTTGATTTTTGTGGTTCGTGGTGTCATTTTTTTCTATAAACTATATTTTTACTGAAAAACTAGGCTATCTACATAGAAAATGTATATGACATATTTTTTAGAGAATAGTTTTAAGTATTGAATGAGATGATAATCACAACGATACCTTAATTAGTTTCCGAGTTATAAGCCTTTAACTGAAGTACTGCTCTTGCAATGTTGATAAGGGGGTGGTGGTGGAAGCAAGCGGGGTGGGGGAAGCAAGCGGGGTGGGGGAAGCAAGCGGGGTGGGGGTCGGGATTTTGTTTTTTTTGAGTAAGTACTATGTATACTAACATCCTGCAAAAATTCAGCTTTCCCCTAATTTGTTACGACAATGGCAATTTTTTTGCATTCATTGCCTATGGGCTATAAAGCGTTTCCCAGTTTTGTCCAGCTTCCCTTCTCGAATGGGAAAACTATGGATCTCACATACAAAACCCCATATTGTGATAGATAGGTAGGGTAGGATAGTATAAATTAATGTCTTATGTAATAAATTTTTCAATCTTTTTGTCAGTGAATATGAGAACTTTATGCTGCCAACTGCAAAGAGGCCAATGTTTTGACATTTGCTGATTTTTCAGCCGCTCAATTATTGCGAGTGTAGGTCACTACCAAATCTAGTTGGGTGGGAAGAGCGTGCTTCTGATGCCCGATGAGGGATTGAGAAAGGGTTCGCCAACTAGGCAGGGGATAAGAAGACTGCTGGCTGGCTGAGTGCCAGACAGTCCACTACTAGCCACAGGCAACAAATAAACAAGCCACCATAAAATCGGTCAGATGAGTGGTGAGGAAATGATGATACTGACAAATAGGGGAGAAGGGTGGGAATGAAAGAGATGAAGATATCTGAAGATTGTTGACATCGAAAAGGGAGGTTCGCTAACTGCCTCTGACCCAATTTTGCAATAGACCGTTACAGAAATAAAAATTGGAATAAAACTGGCGCATTCAAAAACAGAGATTTCAAACAGCGCCTGTCAAATAATGGTAGCCTCATTTGAAAGCAATAAACACTGATTTATGGAATAAAATTTTCAACTGCCTTATTACCTGCATTTCACAAGCAAAATAGAATTTTAAAAAAACTGGCGAAATTCTCATTAACATCGACAGAGGAAGCGTCAGTTCCCTCACAAAAACAGAAAAACAAATAAAATAAATAAAGAAACTTGAAACAAGGAAACGTTCTACAGAAATAAGTTTCTTGATCACTAATTTTTCAAGACCGGTTTGTTTGTTTGAACCTGATTGATTTCAGGAATTAAATTCCCAGGTGAATGAATTGAACAACACCATAGTCTTATACGTCTAATAGGAATAATCTATAAGGCGAATTTTGCAAGCCGGATTTACTACAAAATTCCCATCATTGAATTTTTTTAGATTCATATTTTTCATTTTTAAAATGTACTTATATCTTTGGTTAAATTCGCATACGATAGACCATATCTTAAATGCGGCTGATTATTCTTGGTTAACACTATTTTGTATTGTAACGACGAGCAGAAGATGGTGATGAATAACTTGTTTGTGTAATGCACAATAGTTTTGGTTGAATTACGCGGAAGCGCGGGTCTAGTCCTTCAAACAGCTAGAAAAGCTCAGTGATCTTGATTTGAATATCAGGGTTTACACTTTACGATTAGGCCCCTATTAGACGAGGTAGCCAGGCGACGTCGCCAGCGACAGTAGCTGGCGACGCACTGGCTAACATAGCTAGCAGCCAATTCAGTAGCCAGAATTTTGTCCGTAATTTTTCTCAGTCAACTACAGTGAAGTGCGTTGTATGAGCGGTAATGTTATCATCTCCTTTTTGTTTACAGTCGCCATTACGGGTAGCCAGTGGCGACCGGAGTCGTGACGGGGCTCGGCAGCCAGTTGGTCACCAAAGTTTGGCTACGTCGCTGGCTACCCTCGTGTAATAACATCCATAAGAATCAATATTAGGGATATTTATAGTTTATTTGAACTCACTGCTGGCAAACAAGTTCGCTTATGCCAGTAGTGCCACAATATGTGAATGTAACATCTATGAAGTGTAAATATTATATTGTTTTTTATGGCAAATAAATCAAATCATTCAATGACCCCTGACAATCTGAGCAGCCAGTTTCGTCGCTGGCGACGTCGCCTGGCTACCTTGTCTAATAAGGAAGGGCCTTAGAGTTGGAAATCTATACTATTATAAAAATGAGATGGTGTCTGTCTGTCTGTACATCCATCACGCGTAGAATACTTGACTGATAAAGCTGAAATTTTGCATAAAGATTGTCTGTATACCAAGGAAGGACATAGGCCTATTTAAATATTTCAATAGTTGTTATAAATAATAAATAATTAGTAAAATTACAGACCTAACCTATCAAACTTGACATCCATTGATTGTCCCAACAATAATGCTCCTATTTGAAAGCCATGTGCAGTTGAATATGCTAAAAAATTGTTTTTCTAGGAGAACAGCGCGTTGGTCTATTGGCTAGCAAGCCTGCTTTTCACCCAGAATTCGTTGGTTCGAATCCGACCGGGGTGAAATTTTTTTGACAACTTTCAGCATTGATTAATATCGTATTCACATTCACACGCTTCAAAACGTAAGAATTCGCGAGTTCGAATCCAAGACGGATTAAATTTTTTTGACAACACTTTCAGCATTAGTTAATATTGATTATTATCCACACGCTTTGAAAATTAGTATTTTGCAGATTTCTTTTAATTTCCATCAATAAATCAGTTTCCAGTACCTTAATTTTTAAGGTACTATTGGAAGCTCTATTTTGCAAATTATTTAATTTTCACTTCATGTCGGGCTATTTCTATTATTTCCAAGTTTCAAAATAGTGTAGTTAATAGGAAAGTAAATATTCTATTTTCCACCTAAAAAAAATAAATATTGTTTAATGTTTAATTTTATTTTAGTAGTTCAATGTAATTGTAAAGTAATGTAATTTAATGTTTCATGATATAAAACCTTCTACACCGACTTTTTTCCCCGGTGCAAAGCACGGGTATAGCATCTAGTTATAGAATAAATGACTCCTAGTCTGAACATGTATTTTGTCGTGGTTATTATTTAAATAATTCTTGTATTGTATGTAATAGCGACGGTTATTATTATTTGTTGGTGAGGTCTTTTGTAGGCCGCACTGTTGCCTGTACGTGGAAAGCGTTAGTATCGGTAAGACACAAATTTTTCATGCCATGAACTGTATTTTCGGTTAGAGCGTTAGACATTGAAATTAGTTAAAGTTTTCTTTCCTTTCTTTTTGCTTCGTCTTCATGGGCTGAGATCAAGGAAAAAGTAGTAATTTTGTTCATTTTGACCGAATTGGTTATTTGAGTAAATTCTAGTTCAAAGACGTGAATAATGTTTTAAAGGCAATCCTTCAGTATAGTCTGTAATTTCATATAAAATCAAAGTAAAATTCCACCACTTGGGTATGCACAAATTCATTTAAAATTCATGAGAAAGAAATTTTTTCATAAAATTGTGAATGTAATATACAAAAACAGTCTATAGAAATCATTTCTACTTCAACTTCTATCAAAAACTCAGAAAAGATAAGAGAAGCGCAACAAAGTGCTTTTGAGAGGAAAACAATTTTTAATTGGGGAATATTTTTCTTTAAAGGAAGTCCTTCGTAATTTTTCTTCGATTTTTCACTTGACCCTGTCTGGAAATGATTGAAATGGTTTGCTGAAAGTGATATTCTTTCGTATATTAAGCAATTTCAGAAACCTATTTCAGAACAGAAACCAGATTTCTTCTTAAGAACCCTATCTAGAAATCGTTGAGCAATCGGAGAGGTGATAATTTCAAAGTACCGTACTCTACTTGAGTAGCAGACAGTCGTCTAGTTTTAAAGTGTTTCGAAACCAGAAGTCTACGATTTTGTTTACAATTTTTGGTCGCAATTGGTTAGAGTTTGAATTGGGATTGGCATTTGGTTGGGTGAGCTAGGTCGCTGACGTCAGCTGCCTTCTGTCAGTGGAGCCTTTGAATTATCTATTTTGTTTCGTTTATGGCAGGGTCCTGCCTAGAAAACCATCAACTGTCAAAGAGTTGCCAACAAAGTAGCTTCTCACTAGACATATGGTACTAAACAGTCGACACTCCATTAATGAAATACTGCTTTGCTTACAGTGTTTTCAACTAGAAAACGAACTGCAATTAGTTTTTTCCTCTTTTACAAATATAAATCTCTATATATAGGTCAGAGGTGATCAACCTCAATGACTCTGAAATTTAATGAAATTATATTGACAAATTGTGTTTTGTTCACCTAGCAATCCCTATTTTACCTACTAAACTTTTGAAGAAATAAATTGTGAATTTGAATGACTCGCTAATATTTAGATCGGTTTGATTGATAATGTAGTTTTTCCAGCAAATTTGTTACAACTTTATTGAAACATTTGTTTACACCTTTATTAAAACAATTTTCTCCCCTCTTTTTCGACAATTCTTACTGTAATAAGACGACTTTCCTTTTTACATGTGGGCTTTTCTAATTTGGAATTCCAATCGATATTAGTGATTCTTAAAACTCTTATGTTTTGTTTTGGATACACACAATACATATTGGGGAGTCCGATCCCACTAGGCGTCACATCTGCAAGAAAGTAGAAACCAATCTGTCAAAACAAACAAGCACAATATATTTTTGGGATTCTGTTTTAATCAACTGTTAGTTTATTAATATTTTGTGTGTCCTAGCGTGAGCAGTAAATTTGGTATTCTTAGATTAGATCAGGTAAGGTTGTGGGGGGGGGGGGTCAAAGGTCAAGGTTGCGCCAGAGTTCTTAAATTAAAAACCTACTAGTTTATTCATGTATTAAAAAAATTATTCTTCAAAACTTATATTACTGTATTAATATAAAGTATCTAATGCACAAAACTTCGAAAACCATAGCTAAATTTGTTTAATGCTAGTCAAAACTTCCAAACAATTGCACCTTGACTGAATCAGCATATGACTGCTATATTATAGATATATGGGCAATATTACAAGATATCATTAGACAAGAATACAGATAACAAAAATGGTATATGTTACACACGTCTGTAGCTGACGCCAAAGCCCAAGTTTCTTATTTTTTTGAATTGGAGCCTAAGTTTTCACTCTTTAAGCTACTAGTGGGAAAATAATAGCGGTAGAGAGACGACAGCCTTTTGGGGGGGGGGGGGGGGGGTTAAAAGAAGCAGAAGGGGTTAGAGAAGAAAGAAGAAGAGGAAATAAGAAGCAGGACGAAAACGACAACAGGCCTGCGCCGGACACGGCAGACTGACGGGCGTCATTAATCAAGATTTCGCAGGAAAAAGGCGAACGAACAGAACGGACGGATAGACGGATGGATGGACGGACAACTAAACTGGCTCTGAAGCCGACGATGGATGGATAGATGGTTCAAAGCGGACTGAGCCAGGCAAATGTGTGCTCTGTTCACGAATGGAGTTCCGAGTGGAAGCTCAGAGCAACCGAACGGAATTGAATTGAATCGACAACCAGAGAGACGGATGCAAGCTCACTGAGGGACTGGGCTGAGTAGCACTTCATTACTTGGGCCTCAATAAACCAATTACTAAAGTGAAAAATTAAAGGTAATTCACCTAAAAATCAAGGATACCAAACATAACACACACCTAATGCAGAAATAGAAACTCCCAGACTCCTTACTTCTTATTAGAGAGTTGGGACAAAACTAAGTTAGCGATAACTAATGCTAACCTGAACACACTATGCATCTTGCTTTTATGATGTTCTGCCGAGAACATTATTTCAGTAAGGCAATTGCAGCACATTATTTGCTGGTAAAACGAGACAAAATGCGACAAAGATGATAGGGGGCAAATAATTATGGTAGAGTGGCCTGCTCTACATCATCTTGCTTGTAGAGCAGACAGATGTATATAGTGATCAGGTTAACATTAGCTTTATATATGACGTATTCACCTATTTTTATGGGTGAATACCTTATACCAAAAATCTGAATCAACAATATTCTTTACTGAATTATCTAGCTGAATTATTGCGCCTTATAGAGCATGATAACCACCATCGAAAAATCCAATACGTGCTGTGGACTGTGAAATGGTGATGAAGTATTGGATACTTCTCTGTGAAAGCAACCTTCACCCTTACATATTCGTCACTCTCAAGTGATTATGTTAAAATAATTAGAAATTATTATTTCAATACACTGTACAAACTAAAAGTTAGTATAAGTATTTATAGTATTTTGCAGTAACTACAAATATTACTCTCTTGTTTGTCTTTTGTTATAAAACAGTTCTGTCCAAATTTCACTAATTTTCAACAATTTCATCAAACTGCTCAATTTTTTAATTTTTTCAACACTCATAAAATGAGAGCCGTCTTTACTCGACGAGAGCCGTTTTAGAACGTAGGATCCTTTTAATACACGAAGAATAATCGCAGATCGCCTATTTGGCAAGAAGAAAAAGTGCATGTGACAGAAACGACCCGCTCTCTTACGTAAGTAAACCCCACATCACTAACAAAATATTGGACTTGGGCTTGAACAGTATTCATCCATTAGCATTTCAGTATTTATGGCTTGGCATGCATGAAAAGGTTCATTGCTATTTGCACAGCGTTGAAAACTAAGAGGTTTTCATAAAAGAATGGTGGGGTTGTGAATATGTTGATAGTTGATTATTTTTTTGTTCATCAAAATGGTAATTGTAGGTTTTTCAACAAATTTTTATAAGTGCACAATTAAGTCAGTCGGCGAAATACCCAAGTTCAGTTCAAACTTTATTTAACATAATTTATCTTTAACTCTGCTGCATTAACCGTGTTCTTTGAGTATGATATAAGTAATTTTTAGGACTACAAACAATGTTTTTGATAGAGACTACCCCCACAAGACAACACAAAATGTTGGGTCTAGACTACTACCCCTATGAGGAGGATAAATTCTGTATTCATTTTATTTCACTGTCTTCTATCATTTAAATTTAAATTATTATTGCAATTTATTACCACACATTCTATTATTTGTAGGTAAAAGATAAATTACGCAATTTTTTAGACTATAGTATCGAGAACACTATCCAACCATTAGCTAATGCATCAATAAATATCAGGTTTTTATTTGAGAAAAAAGTTGTATTACAACAAAGATATCAGAAATAAATTGAATTGACGCCAATAACTTGTTTGTGAGAGGTTTATTTCTCTTTCACTTCCACCAAATAAAAATAATAAGAATTGTACGATAAGACCGTACAACATGACTATCATGACTCATACAAAACGATACCAGCGATGACCTCAAAATTAAGAGTCAAACTGATTTGAAAAAAGTAATTTTCTTCCTTGTAAAACAATAAAATAGAAATGCAATAATGCCTTTATCGGTTCCGGCAGTTGTGCAATGCATTTTAAAATAGAAGATTTATTATTTGAAATTCAATTCTGTACAATGCATTAGACCAATGCAGTTCTTTCAAATATTGACTATATTTGACCAATCAAAAATATAGTCTACAAATTTCGGATGCCGATTTTTTATGGATCTATTAAGAAAATGCAAAAAATAATTTAGCAAAGTATTACAAAGTGATAATAATCAAAGTAGAGTAAAAACATGGAATAGTTCAAATGAGACTATTGCAATAGAGAAAAATAAAATTGAATTATAATGGAGAAAATTTCCGTAAAATTGAACAAGTAGTCTTGTTTAAAATGAAACATCATTTCCTCCAATGCACTTCGATTTTATTTTTTCTTCTTTATGACATTTTGACTAATGAAATTCAATCACATAAGACATCCAATAACAAATTCACGACTATTATATTAGCTATTAAGCTACATCCTCAATAGATAAAGAGTTTTCATTGCTTTTGCTAAGAAGTAAATTACGATACTTACTTTTATGGAGAAAATGTGTAAAATATGTAATTTATAAAATCACACAATCAAGCGAATGGTTCCTAGACTCAATTTATCGAGTACAGTGCAATCTCGCTAATCCGGCTCTATATCGGGATTGGTGTTGTCGGATTACCGAAATTGCCGGATTAGTGGATGTATGGGTAAAAAACGTTCAAAACACATACAAATTCAAGTTGAAATTTAATAAAAACTCGTTAGGCCACGTACATGGCACGTTTTCTCAACCGTGCGGTGTGCTAGCCGTACGGTTAACAAAACGTGCAAGCTTGTACATGGCACGGCAAAGTTGCCGTTCGAGACAACGGCCAGGTGCCGTTCACCATTAATCCTCATAAGAAATAGGTCATCCTTGCATACTACGTATATAGAAAACTCAAAAAAGAAGAAAAATGTAAAAGAAGATTTTGGATACATCCAATTTTAGAAAAACGGGAGGACTTTGGTGCATTTCATACACTTGTAGAGAACCAACTGAGGGAAGATGAAGAAAAGTTTTACAATTATTTTAGAATGCAGAAAAAGACATTCGATAAATTGCATAGAAAAATGTTCCAACAACTAAAACACAAAGATACCAATATGCAACAAAGTATAAGAATGCAGACTGCAGAAAAATTGGCTGTAACTTTGAGGTAAATACAAAATCAAGTTACATACTTTATTTAAACTCATTTATTCATATTTAATCATTTGAAACAAACTTGAGCCGCTTATTTTTATAATTTTCGATAGTCTTATCCCATGTTTCAGGTCTTTCCTGAACCAATATAATAAGCAATTCTTGATGCATGTCTATTATACTTGTAAAACAAAATCTGCGTAATCTGTCACATATAACTAATCACATAAAATAGGTAATCTGTCACAAAAACGTGAAAACTTCCGGCGCCGTCGACACGCTCGCATAGACTGAAATACAACACTGACAAAAATCACGCCGTGCGCAGACACGGTTAGCCGAGGGGAAGCACGGCGTACACGGTGATTTTGCCGTGCAGTTTCATCGCCATTCTATGTCAACAAGCTCCCATAGCAATCCACACAACACTGACAGCCGTGCCTATATACGGCGAATTAGCCGTAGGTTTGAACGGCGAAAAAACGTTTGTGTACAAGACGCCTTGAAGTAAATATAGTAGAACAGTACAGTACTGTACAATTATGAAATTATAAAAGTAACAATAAAATGGATACAGTAAGATTAACAATTGAAAATGATAGTAAAACCGCCTGCAGAAACATGAATACAAAGGGCATTGACTCGATCGCCGGCGCCCACACAGTGCCGGATTACTGGACGTGCCGTACTGGCGCATGGCCGGATTATAGAGACTGTACTGTAATTAATATCAAGCAAAATTCTGCAAATCTTATTTTGGTTACATGAGATATAACCAATATTTCAATAAAATTCAATCATTGTACGCCTGCACTGTAATGGATACATAATGGGAAGGGATGATAAGAAATGAAAGTTAAAAATATAGAGGAAAACAGATTACCTAGTTGGAAATAATACAAAATTACTTGAAAAGTTCAAGCATTTTATGAAGAGACCAATCCACAACCGTGCGCGGCGTGGCGTAGGACTACCAGGACGGCTGACTGTAAATAAATTGGTGTGATAGACACCAGAAAGAAGAGGATTATTCTGCAGTTGAGATTAATGAAATACGGTACTGGATAAAAATGTGACAGGATACCTATAATGGATTTAAATAAATCGGCATGAAGAGAAGCAAAATAAACTTGATTTTAGAAAGTTTTCAATTAATTTTGAAATTTACATCAATTTTGATTTGACTATGTGCATAATATATTTCGTGCCTTGAAGATATTTCGTTTCCTTACATGGATAACAAAATTCCATTTCTTGGGAACACTGAATTCAACCTATACTCGGACCACTGAAATAGAACTTCGGTACAGGACTCTATGTACGCCTGACAGTCGAGGCAGCCATTAGAAGGGTAAAATTCTCTAGAGATAGGCTGAATGGTTGGAGGTAGGATAGATGAAAGGGGTAGAGGAGAGCGGTTACACAGGATGTAAGAAGACGATAACGACGGGAAGCACGGCGTACACGGTGATTTTGCCGTGCAGTTTCATCGCCATTCTATGTCAACAAGCTCCCATAGCAATCCACACAACACTGACAGCCGTGCCTATATACGGCGAATTAGCCGTAGGTTTGAACGGCGAAAAAACGTTTGTGTACAAGACGCCTTGAAGTAAATATAGTAGAACAGTACAGTACTGTACAATTATGAAATTATAAAAGTAACAATAAAATGGATACAGTAAGATTAACAATTGAAAATGATAGTAAAACCGCCTGCAGAAACATGAATACAAAGGGCATTGACTCGATCGCCGGCGCCCACACAGTGCCGGATTACTGGACGTGCCGTACTGGCGCATGGCCGGATTATAGAGACTGTACTGTAATTAATATCAAGCAAAATTCTGCAAATCTTATTTTGGTTACATGAGATATAACCAATATTTCAATAAAATTCAATCATTGTACGCCTGCACTGTAATGGATACATAATGGGAAGGGATGATAAGAAAATGAAAGTTAAAAATATAGAGGAAAACAGATTACCTAGTTGGAAATAATACAAAATTACTTGAAAAGTTCAAGCATTTTATGAAGAGACCAATCCACAACCGTGCGCGGCGTGGCGTAGGACTACCAGGACGGCTGACTGTAAATAAATTGGTGTGATAGACACCAGAAAGAAGAGGATTATTCTGCAGTTGAGATTAATGAAATACGGTACTGGATAAAAATGTGACAGGATACCTATAATGGATTTAAATAAATCGGCATGAAGAGAAGCAAAATAAACTTGATTTTAGAAAGTTTTCAATTAATTTTGAAATTTACATCAATTTTGATTTGACTATGTGCATAATATATTTCGTGCCTTGAAGATATTTCGTTTCCTTACATGGATAACAAAATTCCATTTCTTGGGAACACTGAATTCAACCTATACTCGGACCACTGAAATAGAACTTCGGTACAGGACTCTATGTACGCCTGACAGTCGAGGCAGCCATTAGAAGGGTAAAATTCTCTAGAGATAGGCTGAATGGTTGGAGGTAGGATAGATGAAAGGGGTAGAGGAGAGCGGTTACACAGGATGTAAGAAGACGATAACGACGAGTGCACAAGAGAGTAGAGCTGGCATGCCGGGACTTTTTTACGGTTCGTGAACAGTTCGATCGAATTCGTGCAGTCGAGCAGTCGACGACTTCGAGTGGAGAGCAAAACCACAAGTCAGATTCCGACTCGTCGTCGTTGTGAGGCAGGCGAATTCACAGCGACTGTTTGAGATTCATCGCTTCGGATAGCAGACGGGCAGAGGGGCAAAGGGGCAGGCAAAGCACTCGCCCAAGAGAAAGGGAGAACGAAATTCAATTGACAACTGACGCATTCTGCAAAGCCTCTCACAAACGCACACACCCACACGACAATTTACGAACGAGTAGACCTCACTTTTCCCCCTTTCCACAAATCTTTGTACTTTCCAATCTGGAGCTTATTTTCCAGAAGCAGAATGGAACAGAAATGGAAATTATTGTTACAAAATTTATTGAAGAGATGACTAGCAGTATAGTATATTGTCTTCTTCGTTTTCTTCTTCTTCATCTTTTCTAGCTGATGAAGTCAGCCCATGAGTGGGTAATGAGGTCAATGATGATTCAATGATGTTATGAATGATGTTATGTATGTAGGTGAGTTCCGAACCACCGGATAAGTAATAATAAAGCTGATAGTCATGTCATCGCAACCAGTCATCCTTTCAAGAGCAGTCCTGGGCGCCCGTGAATGAACATAACGATTGCCCAGACATCATGCTCAACGATCGGCCAATCATTGAATATGAAGAATATAATATGATTCACTCCATCGAGTTGAAAGGCTGTTAAAATTGCAAGTGGGTCATTTCCATTAGCAGGTGAATTAGCTGCTGCTGCTGCTGCTGCAAACAACCGTAAAATGTAAAAACCGTAACATGTAAATTAGTATGGGGGTTCAAAATAACAGGTTCACTTTATACTTCACACAACGAAATTAGGCGCCTCAATGAAATTGCAGTGTAGAAAACAACTGACTATGGTGCTGACAAAACATATATTAAGGTATGTAATATGACTGTTAGCATCAGTCTTGGAGACTAGACAACGCGGTACGAGAAGTGTTACCAATTTGTGCATTGACCTTGGTGATTCTCTAATATCAGCTGGCATGGTCACATATCTGACAACACCGCAATTTTTCAAAGCCGCCTAATTTGGTGGCGTGAACTGTAGTTGGAAAGACCTAGCAGTGGAATCAAGTTTACTGTTTACAGAAAAATAAGAATGTTGACTTACTACATTTTTTGCTGCTGGTCCTATTATTCAACAGTCCTCCTTCGGGAACGGCAGTTATTGATATCATGTCAGTAATACACAATAACAGGCAATTTTAATTGAACATGTCATTTTCTGTCTTATATGTGATAAAAAATAGCAACATTATATGGATTTATATTCCACTATTTTATTTTTTGTATCTAATCAAACATATGTATTGTTTTTTTTCTGTGGAAATAAAGTTTTATTTCATTTTAGAACAGATCTGAAGAAAACCCTATTTGTATTAGCGACAAACGATTGGAAGAACCAAAATAATTATTTACTTAGCCTCATTCCAATTTTACAAAAGATAAACATAGAGCTTGTCCACCCCCCCCCCCCCCTACGCCCCGCCGTCATCTCACAAAACTAATCCGCTTTGTCTCTCTCCAAACGTCGATGAAGAGGCGCGCAAAGTCGCTGACCTCGTTATCTCCGGGCTTTTGCAATAGCAACAAATATTTCTGCGCTTGATTCATTGCTATTTGGCACTGAGTTTTTTCACAGTGTATCGCTCCTTCAATCAATAGCTGCCGCTGCCGTTTCGTCCGAGTATAAATTCGCTAATTAACGTAATTGCGAAACACTTCCAGGCTCGAAGGAAACAGAAGCCGTGATAGTCACACAACGACGAAGAAATAATAGAATGGAGGAAAGCGATAGCGCTACGATTCGGGTTAGAAACAGGAAAGTGCCAAAGCAAGGTGAAACTGAAAGAAATGCTCAACAACTTCATTACTAAACGACAACGGCTCTCAATTAGCTAGTGACTTGTTATTGCTACAACTAAATTTGTTATTATATCAAGCTGAAATTATAATCGTTTTTTATTACAAATTAACGAATACTGTATTAACAAAAAATAATAACACAATTTATATAATAAAAAATTACCTTGGCGTGGCTAGAATAAGAAGCCTTTTGCTCTCTCTACCCGCGAGTTCATAAACAATGTTCTTTCAGTATTGGGTAAAATATGTGTATCATAACATCATGCATCTATACTTCTATCTACATAACAAAATATTAAACTATAAAAAACTTTTGTTCAAGAATTTCATCAACTGCTTACAATCAAAATTTACACCTACATTTGTCTCTCTCAATCATGACTGCTGCTATTAACGTAACTCATTGATAAACGTAAATCAATATGTAAATCCAATTGAACTATGTCAATCAATAATCATTTTTTACTACCAGTCATTAATCAGTTCGCAATTTTGAAGTAACAGTTATCTTTTACCCATAACTTTATTAGTCTTAGCTTATTTTTTGTTATTCTTCTGGAATTTTATTTATTAATTTATTACACTGATACTCAAATTTCCGTTTGGAAGATGATAGTGAAGTAAAATCAATATTAAATTTTAATATTAATCAACTACTGCTGGACGTATATTATATGGGACAGAACGAGGAGAAAACATCAGCGTCTTTTTATGAATGAATAAAATTAAATTTGTCACACACGTTTGTCGTAATTTAGGCAATTCTATTCTTCAAATAGCCTTTTGCTGAGACAAAGTCTGGGCCTTCCCAGAGTCGCTCTGATATCTTAACATACGGCTTTGTGATCTTATACATACATCCCTTAAATATTTCAATTACCAAACACACAATAACCTCACTCAATCATTTACGCCACACATCAACTATTCCAGCACACCTTCTTTATATCATTAGCTGGTCATAATACAGGTCTCTAGATTATATAAGTTCACATAAATCATAAATATACTCGTAATAGAGTAATAGCAGTAGAGTAATGCATGTAGGCCAAAGTAGCCGACCGATTTCAACAACCCAAGACAAAAAACGTGGAAACTATCCAGCTAACCATGGAGGACGCCAATTTTTACAAACATCTGAGTGTATGTGATTTATTTTGCCAACTACTGTATTATAACATTAGTTTACACAAGCTATCGATCACAGTTTCCAACAATCCCCTAACATGTTGATTTCTGTATATAAAAGTGGTTATGTACGTCACGCGACAACGTTGTTCGATTTTTTAAAAACAAATTTACTGTCACAAACGTTTACAGGATCAAAATTAAATAATTCAATATACATTTGAATAAGGTGAGTCTTCTGTCCACGATGGAGTAAGCTGAACTGACTTCCGAATGGAAAAGCGGTGGGAACTGGCACTGAGAAGCCGTACTGGGAAAGTAGACAGTTTCCACGAAACTAGCTAATCTAGCTGCTGAGCACGGATTTAATCAGGATGTAACTTGCATGTATGTATGTATGTTCCCCGTATACTCCGAAACCACAAAACCGATTTTTATGAAATTTTCAGGCACAATGTAGAATAGCCCCGAGATGGTTCCTGTGAAGTATTGAAGTTTTTCTGGGGGGAGGGGGTGGGGTCAAACTTACCCCTTAATATTGATGTGACCTAATTGAACCGGGATGGTTTTAAATTAAGGTTATTGATTCTACAGGTACCTTAGCCCAGAGTTTCCCAAACTCATTGGCTCCAAGGACACCCCGTTAAAACCAAGCCCTCCTCGCGGACCCCTATGTTTTCCCCCTTTCCTCTTCCCTGTCTCATGGCCCATCCACATAGCATTACAATTGTACAACGAGAAATTGGCATACCAATTTTAGAGGCGCAAATAACATAATTTTTATGATGGTAGCACTACACGCTGCTACCATCGCAGTATGACTTAGATTTGAGGAAACTACATTTTATTAACTATCAAAGAGCACTGGGTGAAAAAATGTATTTTTGAAATGCTTATTTTTAAATTTCTGAGGCTAGTCCGCGGACCCTCTGAGATAGGGAAACTCTTCCTTAGCCCAAGAACAAAATGTAAAAACCAAAAGGAGGCCAATTTAGAGAGGGGGGTCAAAAAAGTAAAAATTTAAATATTTAGATTTTTAAAAATCCTTTTCACCATTCGATAGAGCTTTTTATGCTAAACAAAAATTCATATAGAAAAATTTTAATATACCCCGTGGGGGGGGGGGGGTGGAAATTGGAAAACTTGCTTCTGAAAACCAACATTTTTGGTTCATTTGGTAGAAGCGCACGCCGGGCCGGGTACTGCTAGTAGAATATAAACGTGTATTGCCCTGATTACAAAATTATAATTGGCAGCATTAACTATGCAATTCAATTTCTATTGGATATTAAAAAATAGCATCCTGTGGACAGGAAAATGAGTCTGGTCGTATATTAAGTGATTAAGGGTGTGAAGGGTGGTGGCTCAGCCTGTGAATGGTGGATTTCAGTTAGAGGGGCGTTATCGAAGCGATTCAGAGGGGGTGCCATCGTCATAAGTCTGTCGCTGTCATTGCTGTTCGTGGAAGATCATCACCATAATGATGGGGCATTTAACATCAAACGGATCCGTTCATTGTTCTGCTGTGCCAACCGAATAATATTAATAGTAATGGCAGGAAGTGGATGAAGCCGTATTAAATCAGGCGTCCATAAATTCGCGCATTCGCGTCGCGCCATCCATTATGGATACCATTAGTAGGTACACGCCCCTGTATACATGCACACACACTCATACCTTAGTTCAAGCACGCACAGTACCTCGCGAGAGGGAAGTCCCGGTGACCAGTAATAATTGTATAATACAATCTAAAGGAAGCTAACGCACCTATTCAAAGCGACACATAATTGACACTATTACAACAATAAACTATGTCCAATTCACTAATGAGTTCAACGTATTCGTTTCCTCAATTATTGCACAATAAATCACACCCATAGAATTCGCATTTGCGCAGGGAGCAAATCAAGCTAAAAGCACGCGTCCGTCATGCATGCTACAAAGTACGCGGTCACACACGCTATGGCCACAATAGAACGCTATGGTTCTATCCACCCCATACTGTACCTAACCATAATGCACCTAAATGAGCTTAATCTTTCCTTGGTGAACTATGATGGAGTAAGAGAGTGTAACAAAATTACAGGGGCTCACTAATGAACTACCCATATGCTGAACATGACCTCTCAGATCACTTTTGACTGTAGTTTATCTACTTCTTGACCAAGAACTTCAAATTCAATTCAATTCAATTGTTTATTGCCACAACTTTACAACACAATAAATTGAAGGTTACAAATGGTAACAGAAAGGAAATAAAAGAAACCTAACTAACCAGAAATTAAAAAACTAGAATTTTGGTTCAGGCACCACCAGCAAAAGCAGTCTTTGACCGCTGGTGGGAGTCGCAAAAAGTCCGATTTAAATGACATTCAAATACTTCCAATGTTAAAAACCTTGACCTTTTAAAAACCATGTAATTATAATTATTATTATTGTTAGTTTGTTTTTCTTTTTTCAAACTTTTGCAGCAAAGACCGGAGGCTACAAAGCCAGCACCAAGAGCAGAGACTCCTCTTCATACCATATTTCCCATTTACAGACTAAATAACTTTAGCAGCCTTTTGCATGGTGCATTTTGCGCTTTTTGATACTACCAACTGACTTAAATTTGCTGTTACCTTTGCAGTAATCAATCCAACCGCGGAAATAATGACAGGCACAGATGGATCCTTTATAGCCGCCAGATATCCTTTATCTCAGCAGCCATGGGGAAAGATACTTGGAGATAATTCCATAAGATCTATGCTGAATGTTAGATGGAATTTGTTTTTTTCTTTCTAAATGTAACAAATTTAGATGTAAAATATGCAATTACTATATGCAACATTTAAAAATTATGTTATTACAATATCTATATCTGTATTTTTTGGATAATAATATGACCCATTCTTGATCGATTTCAAGTAGAGTAATTTAACCATATATTCTTAAATCACTCATTTTTAATTTCACTAATATTCTCAATTCTTGAAGTGTACTTTATTATTTAATTCCACATCCCATACAAACGTTGGATTAAATATTACCATCAATCATCCAACAATAAATTATCCACATCAATATCAGCAAATCAAACCTTGTAAAACATCAGTTGTTGTACCCTAGTACACATACAACTTTAAGTCCCATTTGTGTCTTCATGTGCTAAAAATCTGCATCTGAAATGAGAACTGATTTTTGGAGCGATAGTAAAATATTGCAGTTTTTTCAACGGAATCATCATTAGATCAATTCAGTGAGCCCAATGACAACCTAAGATTTCGTTCATTTCCAAGAAACAAACAAGATCTAGGGATGACAACCACCATGGAAGAGTACACCACAAAAATAAAAGAAATACGATAATGTTCCACAACACAATAATTACTAAGCAATCAGCACTAGATGTGTCCATTGATGAGAAATTTACCAAAAGCAGAAGATCAAGTCTGACGCTCATTAGTTTTGGCAGAGGTCCAATAAAAACATTGACTTGTACGTTACTTCTGGGATTTTTTGAGAAATTTCCCAACTGTTCCTCAGTTGTGAAAAATGTTTGACCAGGTTATACGCACATGCTTAATAAGTGGGAATGGTGCAAATAAGTGATGAGATTTGATAACATCAATAACATTTACGGATTTACCTAAAAACAATAAACCGATTCGATTGACGATTGAAATCATATTTCGAGACCAATTTCGTACAGTCAATACATGAAATAGAATTCTAAAAAAACTAAACTCTAGTGAGGTTCAAAACTTGATAGAAGTCGAATGCGACAATAACTAGACCAGTGAATTCGAAAGATGAACTATTTCATTCTGGAAACTGAAAAAAATATTGTAAATATAAAAAGGCTTTATAATACCTCAATACGTTTTTCAAAATTCAGTTTGAACAGCTTCACATCTCACCTGAAAAAATAAATTCATGTTAGTATCCAAGCAATATTTTCCATAAGCAAATTTCTTTATATTACATTGTTTACATTTGTACCTAATAACAGAATACATTTGAATTGAAAATTTTAGTTGAAGCTAGGCTGACCTACAATCAGCCTCATTGCCTTTCAACGTTTCTTTGGAGCTAGATTACATAAACTACTCAGTAGTTTACATCCCTTACAATAAGCTGGCATTATTTCCAAAAATATGTTCAACTAGTAAGTCTTGGCTAAGTTTCTGTCAAAGGAACTATGAGTGTTGGAACCATGGTTCCAGACTTCAAAAGGAGTCCTCTTATTTGGGTTCATTTGAAATCTCAAATCTACTTTTAGATACTATAAGTTATTAGGTAGTAGTATATAGGGTATGGTCATTGAACTAGATATTACTATTAGTAATAATTTATTGAAAGCAATTATTCATTACAGAAATAGATATAGAATGGAGTCTTTATGATAAGATAAGATAATTTGGTACAACAAGTTACCAAAGTGCGACAGCTGCAAGCACACATCACAACAGACAGTGAGACAGGTATGACCAAATAGCATTGAATGATAAACGATTACAGTTCAACTACTGTACAACAAAATCTACTATCCAAAAAAATCCTATAAAAAATTTGTTATAGAGGGGCATTTGTTAATGTAAAGTCGTGTTGTTAAAATTGCAATCACAAGAGGCAACATAGAAATTCGTTAAGAAGAGGATTCTATTGTTTGCAAGTTAATTGTATAGAAGTTAACTGAAATCCCAATGTTTAGTGAGATGAACATGAGTTCATGAATTCATGAACACAGTACACGATCAGTTTAAAATCAATATATTTATCTTGAATCTCAGCACACATATTATAAGAATACGCATAAGATCTGCACAAGAAATGTAATGGCTATGATACTCGTGAAAGGAGAAAACTTTATAACCTCAGGGAAAGGTTGTCTAGAGGTCAAAATTCCCACTTTGAGTTGGAATTGAAATTGCTAATAGGTTGACAGGATAGATGACTCTACCACTCAAGAAACGACACTAAAATCGCCTCTCATTACCGTACGCAAAGATCACTTAGATCCCTTACCTTCAAGAGTCGACAACTATGTTGTCTACAACAATGAAGGTTTAGACGAAAGGGGTTCAAATGGTAAATTAAGTTGGGAAAGAGGAAGGGATGTAAAGCAAAAGTACCCGCATGTTCAAATTGTGTACGGGTGTCGTAAAAACATAAAGTTTAGTTCTAGACTTAATAGATACAGTAATAGTTGGCCAAGTTCAGAGAGATAAGAGACAAGGCGCTTATCATCGCGTGCCTCGAAGATAAGGGCGTCTGCCTAGTAATCATAAACGTAATCAGCAATGTGTTGTAGGCCTAATGAAAAGGTGAGGCAGTCAAGGTAGATTGGAGGATAGTGTGTGTATGAGTGAGGATAGGAATGTATGTGCATGAAAGGTCTGTCTATTGATCGACTGCAAAGCAGGTGGGTTTTTTTACTCAAAGGTCGCCGTAAAACCAATAGACAGAATGACGGCACAAATCGATAGAGGTGCCGATGACAATTTCATACACTCAAGGCGCGTGTCACGTCTAGATAAGGAAATCCGTCCATATAGTTAGTTATATATATACGAAAGTCAGACTTCAAAATGCCGCCGTCAGTAGCGATATGTCGTGCGAAATTGACTTCCTCTATTCAGATTTCACCTGAGCGTCCAAACTAGGAGTAGCAACATCTAATCCAGGGGTTCAGTGCTATCAGTTCACACACATTTTAGATAAAAGAAGGTTCATGATCATACAGTAGATTTTAACATCAATTTTAAAGATGTAAAATGTTGTATGCTACAAAAAGATAGAAGAGAATTGACTTGTTTTAGCCTACTTAATATTGGGTTGTATTGGACTTGGATTGAATTAGAATTTAGAAGCATTTGGATAGAATTACCAAATACAACGAAAACATTTGAACCAAATACAGTAGTGCTTAGAAAACTTGTTCCGGAGATTAGCAAGTAAGAAGTAGAGTTTACAAGGATGCAAGTCGTTCAGTGGGAGAATTCGTTATTTGGAAATTCGTTGAATGGAAGTTAAATATAAGTTCAAGAAGATATATTCCCTATGTAGGTGAAAATAATGCTATTCCATAAGAAATAAAACAACTGGAAAAAGTACCGACCAATGTCAATGAGAATTATACTGATTTCCGAGTTTCCTTTTAATAAATTAATAAATTGAATTGAAAGTCAATGATTTCGCTGGAATAAAGTTCAAGTTTTCTGGAAAAAATCAAGTTTTATTGATCAAAAGACTCTAAAACTTTGTTTCAATGACAATTTGCACCAAAAGCAGCAGAACTTCTGTAGGTAGAAATCGATAATCCAGATGAAAAATTCGTTCAAAACAGGTAAACATTGATGAAATAGCTAGGTAAACATAGCTTTGACAAAGATTCAAATCGTTTTACAGAGGATTCCGTTACGTGGAAATTCGTTGAATAGAAGTTATACTGTTGTTTAAATAATTCAACTACAGAAGTGCCTAACAGAGGAGCCCCATAATATGAAGTTCTTACGGTGAGCTACTCGAGATGCAGTCTACCCAACAACCTCCAAAAACCGTCTATCCTGAATTATTGATGGTGGTAAAACAGAACGACTCATGCCCCACGCCCCACCATTGATTCGCTGGTCGCTTCCAAAGCCAGCTCATCAACGACAAGTGTCTATCAAGAAGCGAAAAAGAAGAAAGATCCACTAGGTTATGATGTGGATGATGATGATGATGATGATGATAACGTTGACGATGAAAAGGAAAGACGGCGAAATTGAAAGCCGACAATATGAAGTGATAGTAAAAGATGAGGGTAGTGTAAAAAAGGAAGTGAAAGAGTGAAATAAAGAGAAAGAGTGTACATGTGTGAGGGAGAAATGAGAATGAGGGTTGGTGGATCGATAGATGGATGACTAGTACATGCGGAAACTAGGTCGTTCACATACTGCTGGCTTGTATGGAGCGTGGCATAGCATGGCTGGTATAGCAGTGGCAGCTAGCACTCAAAGCCCGCTATCCCGGCTATAGCAATTCCAGACTAGCCAGAGCTGAGTTTCACTTGTTGCTGCCTCTCTATTACATATAGCTGATGAACTACAACCCGTTGCCAGGCCAGTACAAAGCAGTATAAAGCTGAAACAGACCTAGTGTCTTGTTCAGAAGTTATTTCAAATACGGCAATTGATTCAACTTCATGTCCAAATTACCTTACATCAACTATATACGGTATTAAGGCCCAAATTGCCGTTTTCTCCGTCAATTCCCCTCAAGTCTGGCAACATTGCCTAGAAATCGATGCAGGTGTACTCAACTCATAACTACCATCCCAATGCACATCCTCGGCATAACGGCGCCTCAGCATAACGGCGTGTTCTCAGGTTGGCGTCCCAGTCACCATCTGCATCTACATCTTCATGTGGTGTATTGGTGTTTCGGGAACAGATAACACTATAACACAGACGGTCTACTCTAGATTGCTAGTTACCCTCAAGGGATGGAGATATCAAGTTTTGGGTTCCATGGCAAATTCCAAGTCTGTGCAATTTACCTTCAGGGAAAAGGTTTCGGTTTCGACCAATCAAGCAGAAGTCTCATTTTTTGTCAAGTGATTGGCCACTAGGTTTCAGAAAATACATTTCTCTATAAAATAATTACAATTGATTATGAAGTTATGAACACAAACTAAACGAGACGTGAAATTGATTTGGAAAGATACGTGCTGATGATAGAGTTATTTAGTTAATCATCTTTAAAGCATAACCCTAAGGAATTTCGAAACGAATAATCTACGAATTCATTTTCTATTAATAACTTTTATGTAAAACTACTTTTGGCTGAATAAATAATGAGTTTCTAAATCCTCTTGTCTACTTCCATTTTAAAAGAGATTTCCAACTAACTGGTGAAGCTATTTAACGAGAGAATAACGGAGTATCAATATTCAACCATGGACATTTTACTGAATAGTTTAACAAGCAGGTTAGTTGCAAGACTTTCGGAACTAAGCATACCAAAATGGGGTTGAAGCCCTGAGAATACTCGGCCACTTATTGAATTTCTATTGAACTATGTAGATTCATTCAAACAAAATCACATTTATTTCGAATTCTGTCAACTGTATTTTGTAAAGTTCATTAAATTACTGCTATTAGGATATTTCAGTATCAATTATGATGGTGATTATGAAAGATCTGGGGAGAAATAATCTTTGAAACAATGAAGTTCCGTAATTCATTAAAAACTAATTTTCATTATTCGTTACGTCTTCCCGATTTCCTACACCAATGAAAATTTTGATTTAATGAATTAGAAATGTTAACCAAGCCTGATCAGGGAAAAATTTTTATGATAAAAATTTATTTTTACTTAGTTTCTGAATTTGAATTGTAATAGCTAATTAAATAAAGAATTAAATTGGTTTTGAATTAGAATCAATCCTGAACAACATATTAATATTTTGAAACAACATTACATATAACTTAATTCAAATTCAAACAACTACGGTACTGTACTTTGTGAAATTCATAAACCTACTGTTATGACATCTCATATCTCTTAGTGTGAATAAATCAAATTGTGGCTAACAACTTGTACAAACTGTAATTCTTTAGTTCAGTTCCAACTTATCATCTTAGTTAGCACGCAATGTATTTGTTTACTACAAAGAAAAACAGAATACAATAGAACAAACAAATTATCTCTCTATGTGAGATTAAATTAAACTCTGACAAAAAACTGTACAAACTGCTGAAAACTTAGTTCCTACTTAGTTGCCAAGAAATTTATTCGTAAGCAGGGTCTACACACAAGGATTTGTGCTATTACTTAACTGTCAGTCAAAACTTCAGTTAAGAAGTTATGAAAACTGGCGTGCACACCATTACGTTTTAACGTACGTTTTCTAATAGAATTTTCCTTTCGTTTGTGATCAGTTTGTCATCAACCATGGAAAAACTACTAATTCTTCCAATGTTTCTTTTGTGTCTGAAGAAAAAAAGAAAAAAGGGAGGGTTTATCGTACACGTTGTTGTAGGGAATGGTTGTTGAGAAGAAAACTATTTTCTCGTGTTGTATTGCTACGAGAATTTCGTGATGAAAACAAAGATTGGCATAATTATCTACGTTTGGACTGCGAAACATATTCCTTTTTATAATTATCCAAGATCTGTTAGATACTGTTAAAAAGTTGATGAAAACTGCGGAGAAACTAACAGTTAACTAAGCAATAAGTGTCAGGACTTGTCGAAGGACAGCTAAACCGTCAGTCAAATTAATGCCTTTGCCATCATTTTTCGAGATAACAGTCGTCTTCATTCAGTTCGCGCAAAACGTCAGTTTTACGGTCCACAAACAACATTTGAACTGATACGTTTTCACGGTACAGTTAAAACCTAGCATAATTAATAGCATAGTTAATACCTAAAGTCTTAGCGTGTAGACTGTAGACCCTGCTGTCCACCTACAAAAAAATACAATAAAAAAACCATCAGCCATACTAATGTACAATATACAATTGAATTCTCTACAGTACCATGTGAACAACACAAATATAAGACTCAATTTAAGCACCACACTCATCGTGTTATTTATTCGACTGGTATTGGTATACTTTTTTCTGGCGGCAGTAAAGTCGTGTTAGTAGGCTTTAACTTTCAGATAACAGACTGGCAAACGCGCGTGAAATCAGCAGCAGTGCGATCCTGTGCAGTCGTCCTATGTCTTACAATATTTATATTATAATCTGAGCCGAAATTATAATCTAAACAGCCGCGCATCGTTTGGCGTCCCTCCAGACCCATCTTTCTCCACGAGCCGTGTTTTTCACTCTGCCACAAGCCAAAATCAGTCCTCACTATTGACTAAAACCATTCCTCTAAAAGAATCAGCTCAGAAATCGTGGAGAAATGCATTCCATCTTGAAATCAAAGTAGAAATCAATAAGAAATGTTCTAGAATTCGGCTACCTTGAAGACACTCAACGAAAATGTGTATTCAAAAATTGGGAGAATTAATGCCACTTGTAAAAATCTACATGTAGAAAAAGCAGATAGAAATTCATCCAGAATAATAAAAAGAACAACTATTGAAAAATTATGGAATTAAAAGGCCAACTAAGTAAATTATTTTTTGACCGAACGTAGTGAGGTCTCAGGTTTTACTTGACCGCTCGGCATTTTACGGCCAAACGTCTTGACCAATTGCCATGAAATGTTGCATGAATATTCCTTATCCCTAGGCCGAGCATGTATCATCAGGGTTGATGTATCAAATCAAATCAAAATTTATTCAGATTCTCTTTTAACATTTTATACAAACAAAATAATTTAGAATGTATGTATGTTTGTATGATGTATGTATCAGGGTTTTTTTTTTTCAATAAATGCCCCTCTTCTTTTTAACGAGGTCCAATTCACTCCCGATTACTGAATTGTGTGCGGGTGCTTTAAAATTAAAACAAATTGCGAGGGGTTTGATCTTATTTGAGATATTTTTCAATTATTATTTTTTTGTTTTTTGTTTTTGTAAGGCTTTTTGAGCCGAGTGAAATATACTATTTTTTTATAAATTTAGGGGAGTGGGAAAACTTGACTTTTCAAAAAACGCATTTCGTGAATAATTTCTGTTTTTCGATTAGAGGTGGAAGATAACTCTGTAAGAAGGTTGACAATGAACAACCGAATAACTCTTCAAATATTAGGAATGGGGGAGGGGAGGGTTTAGAAAGTTCAAAAAAGCTCAAATATATTGATATAATTTGGAATTCATCTTTTCATCAGGAAGAACATAAAAACTCTGGAGACGGCCATTCGAAAAATTTGAAAAATAATACCCATTGAAGCTGGGGGCGGAAATCTAAATTTCACTGAAAAATATGGGGGAGGTGAACAAATTTTGAACTTTTATGTTGATGGATAATTTTTCCTTTTTATTATTGGAGGTACTGTAATATTAAGAGCTGCTAAAAATTCATAGTAACCCTTTATTTGGTGCAAGAGGTTTACCCGTGCTTTGCAACGGGAATTTAGGTATTATGACTACCTCAAGTTAGTGGTCAACGCGCAAATTCAAAATTATAAGCTTCCTCGCTGTAACAAACATAAACAAAAAACATACGATCTGAAGCCTACCTCCTAATTGGACAAATAAATCACGCCATACGGCATCGCTCTGAACACATTTTTCATCTTGCTAAGAAAAGTTGCAAAAATATATGATTCTTACTACTTCTCTCAATAACTTGATGCAGAAAACGGCTGTCTACCCGCGAAGTTCAAACTACAACTGACGAAGTAACTGATACCTTTCACTTTAAATCCAAAGAAAAAAAATTGGGACATATTTAAAGATATGGCACAGTAGTGTTGGACGAGTGAGGTCCACTGTTCAAGGAACTATTCGTTATTGAATGTCACATTCAAAATTTAATGGTGTCTTGTGAGGTCAGGAGAGCCATTGACTTCGTTGACTGCCTTATTTGCCAGCTCATTTAGCATAAAATTTGCACAGGTGAACTAGCGTTACACCTAAATATTGCAAGTTATGCCTAAACTTGAAAATCATAATCATGATTATGAAAGAATGTGAAAAAAATTCTTTCACAGTATGATAATCATAATTTGTACTGAAAAAGTGTTTGAATAGGGTTGAAATATCTAATTTTTTGATAACTTAAGAGACTAAAATAATGTACAAAAGAAACTGAATAAGAAAATAGTAACTTTATTTTGACTCACGCCTTAGAATTTATGAACAATTAGGTCCAGGTTCAAAGTGAATAATTATTGATAAAATTCATGGAAAAACATAATAACGAATAATATTGATGCCATTCCTAACAGTAGATAAAAATCGCTGGGTCAATAATTTTCTTTAGTAGTTGAAGTGAATGCTTGAGATAAAATTATAGAATGCTGAAACGAAACATCTACCATCCTGTAAAATTATTATTATGAAAAATGAGCTAATTCTTTATTTTATGTAGATATAATCTAAAAGCCAGATGACGAATTATATTGCTACAGAAGAAGAAATGTAAACCCAAAAACAAACCACATAATTTATTAAAATGAGCTCAAGCTAACACTGATGCACCAAACTGAACGTAGCCTATTTAAAAGTAAACAAATTAATATATGCATTTGAAATAATTAACATTATTAGTGAGATAAGCTATCAAACTGAAGGCGACAGGGAGAGAAAGATAATGTAGGAAGAGTGATAAAGAATGGAGGAGTGAGAAGATTAGTATCGATTCCCTGTTGAATTGCCAGGGTCGAGGCCATGCTCCCCTCTCCGCCCCGCCACTTCCAACTACATCACACACTATCATCAATGTTTCTATTGGCCGATGGCCCCACCCACTGATTCCCCATTTTCCATTACCAAATATATTGAATTACAGTACTGTGGAAATCAAAGCGTACTTTTTTGTATGTAATGCAGCATTCACCATTCAGGCAAGATGGAAATTGTTCCTATTCTTCTAGATCAGGGGTCTCCAAACTTTTCAGCCTCAGGGCCAAAATAAACTACTCCAATCAGTTCTGCGGGCCAGAACCATTATATTTTTTTATAAGCGCCTAACATTTCAATTTCTAGAACAGTCATCGAGAACGAGCCTTGAGCAAACATACTCTTGATATTTTTTTTTATTGCTGATGATGCCCACATGAGTGCGAGACTTGTGCGTGAGTAATGAGGCGAATGATAACATATAGATGCCAGACGGAGGAGTTGGATTCGAACCCACGACCGCTGAAACGACAGTAAGCTGAAGTTGTGACCATCGATATAAATAAGAACACATATATCGATTATATATATATCTATGGTTGTGATGCCTCAACCAACAGCGCTAAGCGGCCCGCCTAATAAATGGTAGTAAGGAAATTATGTACAGTATTTCTTCTATTATATACAGAGTGTTTCGCATATAAAGTGTTACCAATTCTTTGTGGGCTTGTTATATCACCAAAAATAATGCAAAAAGCATAGGTTTGAAATTGAAGGAGGTTCCAGACTTAAAAATAGTGGTAGTCAACAACTACTATCCCCCCCCACATCAATTTACTCATTCAGAAACTTCTAGTGCCTTCACTTTACTGTTAAATTGGTCAGATTTTTTTGTAGAATTAGCTAAAATAATATAAGTTAGATGTCGGTCACTACAGGAATTTTCTAGACATTTAAAATAAATAATTATACAAAAATCTCAAAAAACGTTTCTTTCCTTCAAGTTTGAAATGGATTAGTTGTTAGTTGTACATTAAACCCAGCGATCAATTGGTCTTATGTGATCGCTGATTAAATCTGTAGTTTTTCTGATAAAAGTTGGAGAGAATTCAATTCTGGGAGGAAATTCCGAATACCTTAAAGCCAAAAACCCATCTAAACTTCATAAAATTCGGATTTTGATAAATAAAATCATATAAAAATAGCAAGCTACAGCTTGCAAGATTATTTAATGGTATTTAGAGGCTCGTCCAAACGAAGACACTTTATTCAATCAATCATATTTATTCAGTTAGTTGCACATAATATAAATATAAGCAAGGCTTAGCAACATTGAATCGTCAATAATAAATAAAAAAGTATTGTAAAGAGAAGACGTCAAACAAACCGACAGCCCATAGAAGCACCTATTGCGATAGAGCGCTGTTGTAGAGCAATCTAGACTTACTAGTCTTACTAGTTTCTAGACTTACTAGATGAGTGTAGGAGTGTATGTTCGTGCTAAACTCGTCTATATCTAGTCTAGCACACGAGTTGCAAGAGTCTACATTGCTCTACGTCTACACAATAAATGTTTCCCCTGATAAAGATAAACCATTCCGTTGTCAGAGAGTAGCATGCAGGGATTCCTGCAACCTGCAGGGTATCGGAGAGTAGATTGACAGTACGATTATTTTACATATTTTTGAATTGTGCTTTTCTATTATCAGCAATAAATCATGCCAAAATAATCCAGTCATAACTCACGAATGGATTACTAAGCAATAACGATGAGAATAATGTTCGAACAACACCAAGCCAAAGATTTAATATTTGAGAATACATTTCCAAAAATACACACAGCTTGACAAATTTCTCACACGTTCAGGAAGCAACAGAACACCATCAAACAGAGTTTCTAGAGAGTGCAACGATGATAGGTGTGATGTGTGTGTTTGTAGTGGGACTCTAAACTTTGGCTTGTGCCAAAAAATCGGGGCATCGATGGCAGCAATTCACAGTGCACGAGCACTGGCACCGGTACCTTCATCGTCCAAGTTCCATGAAACGTGCAAACGAAATGCAATCCTGGTACAACATATCCCCACAAACAAACCCACCCACCCACCACCCATAAACCAGCCCCAAGCCAACAAACCAATCACCAAGGCAAACTGAGATCACAAATGCACCATCACAAAGATGAAGGTGACAGTGGTAGTTGAGCAAAAAAGAAAAATATGAAAGAACTAGAAGAAAAAGCAGAGCACAGTGCAAGGTCCCGCAGACGATTTGGCACTCGTCTGTCCTATTCGTTTCACTGCCAAATAAACTGGGCTACCTCCACTACCCTCTGCTTGCATCTATAGCACAAAACTACATAATATACTGAAAAAGTTGACTATGAACCATGCATCAACAACTCAAGTATTCCCTAGAACTGCGCGAAATGTAGTACATTAAAAATGGTGGTGAATTCCAAGTTTCAAAATTTTCAAATTGAGCATTTTTCAGGTATTTTGAGTGAAACGATATGGGGAATTTAGTTTTCAAAGTAAATTTGAAACTATTGCTTCAAAGTAAATTTGAAACTATTGCTTCAAATGGAGAAAAAAGGAACACATCACTATCGTAACCGTGAACGTACATTTGAATTTGGAATAAATTGAGAGGATATGCTATTATCTAATCCTAATGTGACAAACAACAACCTGCAAACTTTTGCAGAGAGTAGTTTACAAGTATTGATTTTTTTTGTTTGTAGGTTTTTTATTAAACAATCTATTATTCTCCTACACAAAACAGCCTGAAATGAATAATATACCACCTACCAACTATTAATACCAAAACATAAGCCTCAAAAGCCCTGAATTCAAACTAGATTTCTACAAAATATTCAATGTAATTCTTAAGTAAAAATAGGTCAAGAGGTTTCTAGTACAAACATATCCAGTTGATAGGTATCAAAAATGCTATAAAATACACCACAATCTAAATAGAAAGGAACATGAAGCAAGAAACGCATAAATATAGCGTTACAGGCCATCATCGGTGGTGTACTTTATTACCTCACAGAAGCAATTGCGTTGCAATGTTTCTCTATTTCACAATAATTATTGCACGCTTACACACACTCACTCGCTCTCTCTCCCATTAGCTTAGAATAGCAGCTGCGTTTCCGACCTAGGCCAACATCGTCCGCCACTCTTGAGCAAGGTCATGCTTTCCCCTCACCCATTCCTCATCCAACCTAGCCCATCATTTCTGATAGCTACAAGCCGTTGCACGCTGGCTCACAATTTGGCAGGCGAAAATATTCACAGTTCTCAGACTCACTAATCAAAGCTTCAAATTCAACAAAACAGAGGATAGGTGTTAGGTACTAGGTTTTAACAAAACATTAAAGAAGCTATCAACAACAACAAATAAATGCACCTGAAACCAGTCATTTCAAGCTCTCTTTCCAAAATTATGCCAATTTTTCTTTCGCATGGCGACATTTGAATGCCTTAACATCGATAATTGACAGCGAATTTCACAAACATTTTCAGTTCAACTGTCAAGTTGTTCTAGCACTTTCTAGAGTTACCGCACGTTCAAAAGTTCCGCTATTTGCGAAGTCATTGCACAAACATACCCTCTCCGATCTGCATTTTTCTTCAAACTAGTATGATAATAATAATTCACACCTAGTTGAAAAGACAACAATAAAATACACTACAAAACAAAATATCTGAAAAGATTAAACAACTACATAATTATAATTCTATTACAATGACATTTTGACATATGTAACAGGAACGATTCAATGACGTTCAGAGAGATTTACGAATTATATCTAGACCTACTGCCTATGAAACCTACTCTCAAGATAAACAAAAATCAATTGGGAGACAACATATTATAGAAACTATAACATTTGAACTATGAAATTTCAAAGCTCAAAAAATGTTAACAATATTTAGAATAGTTAACGTATAAACAGAACATTTAGTAATTGAGTGAAAATCTTAGAGCAACAAGCGGCTGCACATGAGGCTTACTCCTCCTATCAGACACTATCTCCACTATGGTGGTGCACTCATAGAAAAGCTAACCAAATCATTACAACATAGAAAAACCAAACATCAGCTACCATAAAATACCATAAAATCACGTTGGTATAAGGAAACAGTTTCGATATGATGCCACGCCATCCAATTAAGGTTCAATAGAAATGTATTGAACTTTCTCTTACCATATAAGCCAGCAATTATGCCTTTCTATGAGTTTATTGAATCTACGGTAATATTTTTTCGTATAACGAACAAAAATCATGATTACAGGCTCACTTAAGACACCCAGTTCTGAATGATCAGCCAGTAATACAGAATTACATCACATCATATTTTGGTAGGCTGCATCTAATAGTGTGAATGTGTGAAGAAAGGAGAGGCTGATACCCTATGAAAGGCTGATGAGGCAAGTTGTGCCTGTGCCATACACAGAAGGGTGGTAAATTAGATTAGTGGCTGACAACATGAGTTGACCCTCGGCTCGGCTCTGCTCAGTTCATATTGATCTTTGGCAATAGACTAGCATCAAAGACATCATTTAGAAGAAGCGCACTGGCCACAAACGATGATTACAGCAGCCATGGCCGCGTCACGACATTCATCATCCCGTTCAAGTAGTCACGTGATGCTCAATTCATACATGATGCATGCAGTTACATTACTGTCCAGACTTAGATCAACATAATTCCTTCTTCATTTAAGTATTTCCTATATGATAAATCTTTCACACAGTAACATTGAACAAGAGGTCCAATGAAAATGCACAGAAATATCTAGAATAGGTTTTTTAGATGCAGTTCTTTATTTAGGTTTGGGCGAGGCAGCCCCACAATCAAGTGGATTAATGTCTATTTCAGAATAGCTGTAAATAAAGTATACATACCCACTAAAAATAGGGGCGAATCCAGAATTTTTTTGGGGGATCATTAAGAGATATTAAGTGAGAGAGTACACAAATGAAGCTTTTATTTTAGGGTCAGTTGAGAATTTCGGAGCGGGTATATATCCCCAAATCCCACTTTCCCTAGTTTCGTCCCCGAATACAAATGACAATTTTTGAACTTCTAGACTACTATGTTGAGACAACAAATTTCGTAGTTGTTGGACGACAAGAGCTTTGAAACAGCTACGGGAAAGTACACGAGCATCATAATTTAAGCTTGAACCTAGGAAAAATCAATGATACAAAGCAACGGCAAATGCCCGATTGCACCTAATATTATATTTAAAAAAAATAATAATATTTACTGTATTTGTAATATTATTTGAAGATAGTAATTGAATTGAAATTTAAAAGACAGAAAATCTTTACCTCAGAAATAATTAAAAATGATTTAGAAATAGACTGCTTACTTGAAGATTTGAAAAAACAAAAATTTCAATAGTGATATTAGTTAACAGTTACACCATTTTAATTTATGATTCAAGTTGTATCAAACAAAATAAAAGAGTTTATCTGGTATGAAGATGAAAAAAAAACCTGGAAATTCTTAAACTCCATCTTCAAGCTTCATAATTCAAAAAACTACAATTGATGAGAAAATTCTCATGGCAGTAGATAACATTTTAATAATTTAATGGTAGCCAATCTACGACACTTGAAGAAATTAGGAAGAGGCAGTACTTTGTACAGACTCAATAAACAAAGTAAAAAGATAAAATAGCAGTCTGGGTGTACAAAGAAACAGTCGGATTCAACTAGAATTTATAGCAGAAACAATGACCAGCTAAATGCGCCAACATAACAGAGAGGGAGGTGAAAACCGGCCCAAAAGAAACTGGCGCAATTTCGACGCTTGATTTATGGAAGAAATAAAATGTCCGTAAGTGGAACGGACGGACACCTCAAGTGCAGAAGGCTACCTGTTAAATGTGGCCCGAGCTGAAACGCTGAAACACGGACAGGTCCAATTTATTAATTCGGCGCCGGCAAGCGGCTTCAACGACCATCTGTCATTGCAGGACTGAGGCCTGAGAGCTCACACATCGACCCGAACCTAACTAACGGCCTGCAGACTTGCAAATAGTCCTCTGACATGGACAACTAGCTTTTAGCCCGGCTAAACAATACCCACTGAATTAAATTTACCCTGTAAGTAGCCTAAAAGAACCCATTGATACAGGGTGATCATTAAAATTGAATAGTTATAGTGAACTTGATAAACTAAATGACGACCAAATTATGGATGATGAGAAAGGAGGAGAAAAGCATGGTTTCTTCGTTGTTCGATAAAGGTAACTACAGAATCAATAAATTTATACATACGATAAATATTACAGCCTGCATTATTTTCAATATAGTTTATCAAGAGAGTTATGTCTCCGATATACGGTATTTAGTGTTTTAGAAACGCGATTATCATCGGTTATCGAACCGATAAGCTTATTGAACAACTGAAAAACCGGGCATAAGACCTGGTAGTACCCTACCTTGAAGCTTCCTTAACTCAAATGAGACATGAAAAGTATTCACTCAAGCCTTTTCAAGTTAACCTTCAGTTGAGGTAGCCTCAAGGTCGCTCCATGAATACGACCTGACCGACCTGTTAATTTTCCCATATACTATAGTAAAAAGTCTAAAATTGACTTGAAGTGTTCAATAATACATCTAGAATACTATTAGTCCCAGCACCGAAATGATTTAGAAACTTTCATGGCCTAAAATATTAAACAAGGAAAGAGAAAAGGAAGTTGCAGGGTGTTGATTCGAGGGACAAGGAGCAGAAGGAAGGCGAGAAGCGACTCGTTCGAAAAAGTTTCTCTTTTTGACAATATTCAAACAATAATTCTAAGTTTTATTCAATTGGAAGTTTCAACTTTTTCAGTTGACATATTCGTTTTAATAGTCTGAAATGAAACAGCAAAACTGGCAAAGAATAGTAGCAGTGAGAGGGCTCCTGGAGGTCCCCAAATTGGACAAATAAAGGACCCCTGAATACAGAATGCTTTTTGCGGGAACCGGGAAGGCTCCCAAATAGTTACCATCGCCACTCAAAACGGATATTTTTGTTAACAATGTCAAGCCTATTGATTCAACACCATACGGCTTGCAGCCAAATACAATCTGCTGGCCCTATATAGATCTGCTTTGTAATTTTAAGGAAATCGTTTAGATGTCAAAGACAACATTCATTTAACGATTAGGCAATTTTTTAAAACCGATTTAACCCAATCATGTTTCCAACTCCACACATAAAGCAATAGGAATATAGGGAAGTGATAGCCGCGAGCCGTAGCAGGTATCTGTTCAATCAGATAGATAAGCTGCGTTCTCGTAGGTCCTGTTTGTAACGGTGACCGATTAGATTGGCCAGCAAAAAAGACACTGTTCTCTGCTGAAAATCACTTCCCGGTGGTTCGGAACCCACCTAAAACTGTAGGTCCAACTCATAAATCACCATCATCCGACTCATTACCCACGCACAGGTCTCAGACCTATGTGGGCTTCATCCCCCCAAAAAAAAAAAATCATTTGGGATACTTATAATAAAAGAAGGAAGGAAATAATTCACTCACAATCAACTTTTTATTCATTTTAAAACAAGCACTATAGTTACAGTTCAATGCTCTTCATTCAGGTCTTATATTGATGGTTAATACGCTCTATTTTAAATAAATTTTCTACAACTGCTCGTAAAGAATTATTTACATGCAGAAAACTAATCATAAAACAGCTGTTTACTGATGAGCGGGCAATAATAGTTATTTATGTATTAAGAGCGTGAAGCGCGACTTTATCGCTCGAGCCAAAACATTTACTGCGCGACGCATAGCAGTAATTGCAAGAGCGATAAAGAAGCTTCACGCGCGAATTACATACAATATTTTTCCTACAACTGCAGTTCTGAATTCCAACAAATAAAAGCTTGTAGTTTGTAACATCACAGACCGTGCACAGATTTGGTTAGTGTGCGCCATAGTTCAGGTTATGAGAATTTCACGGATTCCGTGATCCACCAATCAGAAGGCATCAAAATAAAAACAGAAGCGTAAAGAAAACAGCTGGCGAGCGGTAAAGACTTTACCGCTCGCGGAGCAGTAAAGAGGTATTTCACAATTAGTTTTCAGTACGTAAAGAACTAATTTACGAGCAGTTGTAGGAAAAGTGCTTTATGCTCGCTTACGTCACAGATTTACTCTATTCTCGCCAGTGTTGCCAACTGTCCAGTCTAGATTATCGAACCTGACCAAAATTTATGAAACATTTTTCAATTGTCAATGTTTTATGAAGAACAATTATCTATTATTTAAAAATATATATACTTTATACATATATTTTTTTGGAATGAAAGTTAATTGAAATTATCGTACTCAAGTGCAGATTGTAGGTAGCCAAATCTTACATCTCACAAGAACCAAATGATCATCTAAAACAATAATATTATCATACGGTTGACAACACTGAAGCTGTTGCTGATTATTGCCAGATGAATTTCTCGTAGCCTCAATGTCGATGGTGCATTGTGTATGGAAATGATAAATTCAACAATTATTGAATGGAAATCCAAAACGGCAGTTGTAGGAAAAATGTAGTATGTATTTTGGGTGTAAAGCTTCTTTATCACTCTCACAAAATTACCACACTCTGCTACGCGACCTGCTTAGCTCGAGTGATAAAGTTACTACTCTTTACGCTCTTACTCTTAACTATTCTCGTCTGACCGGTGGGACACTACTTCAGCTTGGTGATTGTTGGAGTAATGTTATCCCAGAGTGTGAGGCATTCTCATAATGGGAAGTTGTAGCGAGAGGTGGGTGAGTAGTGAGTAAGGTAGTAGTCGTAGGCACTGCTACCAACTGCTACCGAGCTGATGTTAGTGGTGCGTGGTTGGTGAAAATTTGTCACGGCGTTGACCTTTGTTGTGACGCGTGATTTAAGCGTGCCGATCATGCACACGCACACTCATGCACAACATGTCGGGTGGTCATGAGGTGACGGCAGCCTCTCATTTTAATTGCACTCGTAATGACGTTGATTTCGTGTGCTATGCGTTTTTTCGCTAGCTGACTAATGGCATCTAACGTCCCACTATCTTGCCAGCAACTTATATAAATAAGAGCTTAAAAAACAAACTCTAATGTACTGGTGGTGACTCATCATAAATCACCCGGTAGACTATGTTCTTTGCAGACAAAACATTTTCTGCCGAATACACCACACATAGGAATACGGCGTTTGAAATCCACAGAATATGGTGAGTTTTGGCATACCATCACGATATTATGAAGAGGAGCTATTGGTTACGCTATGTGTGGTGCATAAGCGGAGAGCCAATTATAAATAGCGTCAACATTATAATATCGTGACATTGTACATAACATTACGCAGAGAGGACTCACCTCACCACAAACCCCTTACTACAGATAGAAATTTGAATTTTTTTCACGTTGGAGCTTTGTACAGACTCATACATTCCTATCCATATTCTTATCATTTACAGTACAACCTCAACATAATTGCAGCACGGCCGTTTTTTTTTTTTTTTAGCTACGAGTGCCCTCAATCATCCCCTACAAATCGCCATGAATCCTACCTTGGCAACATGCCCAAAATTTCGAAATGGCCGCTATTTCGGCCAATATCTCAAGAACCATTGCATTTTTCAAAAAGTTTTAATTTACCTCTCTTCTCGAACCTCTTTTCAAGCTGATTGATTTACATAGTCAAATTTTCTAAGTCAGACGTAGAGTATAGCCGCAATTGACTAGGACCTAATATGGCGGTGCCATGTGAAAATGTGATTCAAAAGACGGGAACAATAGAGGGCCCAATAGGGTGGGGGTTAGGCATGTAGTATGGTCGAAGAGTAGACTCTAGGTTCTACAAATGGAAAATTAAAGGTGAAGTGGGAAGAGTCCTCTAGCAAATCATGAAGATAATGACAATATAGGTAATGATCAATTAAGGGGTTTCGGGGGTATTCCCCCAAAAAGATTAAAAAAATTATCCTTCTGAAGCAACATTTTAAGCAATTCTTTAATTCATCCATTTCAACAATTCACCTCATGTTTTGAATAAAAGTAAATTTCATGTAGTTCTTGCATAACATTGTCCATCAATGGGAGATCTGGATCCTCATTGTTTTAATAAAAATGTTTGGAGCAGTCCTACTTAACTTGAAACTATTATCACTGTGAAAATATTATTTGAATTTTCTTCCATTTTACTAATTGTATTTTTCTTGTATTTAAATTGTATAAACTCCTCTGAATATTAAACAAATGTTCTAGGAAAAAAACTGAAAAAAATTGTGGTATTTTTGATACCTTGCTTCAATTAATTTACTAACGTGAATTGTACTGTTTTATAAGGGGGGGTTCGGGGGTACTCTCCCCGGATATTTTTGATAAAATAATCCTCTTTTGAATAGAACAACATTTTTAGCAGATCCAGACATTTTTTTACTTTTAGTCAAAAATTTACTCTCAAAACGCTTGTTAAAACTCCAAAATTTACTTTGCCTTGGTGGGGGGATCTATCCCCTGATACTCCCTTAGTCAGTGACTATTATCTTTAATCTCTGGAACAATCGCTGAGTATGCAGCTGAGAAATATTGCTAAATTTGATAGCTGTATTATGCATTGATGCTACCGTGACAATTGATGACATCTCTGTAGATTGTGAGTTTGAAAGATGATTAATCAATCGTATGACTCTTCAAATGACGAAATTATAATTTTGGCCTGTACATGCCCTTTATTGTTGCTTCCCAAAGGAGCGCTAGCATGTTCAGATGACAATTCCTCAATAAGTTGAAGGACTCTTGTTTTAAATTTTATTTTTTTGGAAGGGGTAAAATCAGAAATGTCCGGCAATATACTTTTGAAAAAATCAAGATCTGGGTTCTTCTCTGCTGTGTTCTTATTGCTGGCAATATATTCGACGTTTTGAACTTTCTGCAGAGGAGGTTACGCTCATTGATGATGGTGTCGGTGGGTCAATGTTGTCTATCGTTTTTCCTTCACTCATTGCATCTTCTTCATCTTGTCTGCTGTTTTCAGCTGGTGTGGTGTCATCATCATTATTTGGCTGATTCACTTCTGGGAGAGAACCAGATTTTGGTCTTGATTTCATGAAAGTACATGTACAATGAACTACCGGCTGGTGGCAAAATGGAAGGGGTGAGTATGCAAGACCAGCACAACAAAGATGCACGCTGAAATCTCCAGCCGGCTGGTTCTCAAGTGGCAAGTGCATCTTGCATCCAGAGTGCTAGACGCACTTGCATCTTCAGTGTGAAACTTCTCGTTCAATTACATTGTCCAGTGTTTAAGATGCATGCATCCTGCATCCAGGATACATGCATCTTCGGTGTGAAAGGCCCCTAATGAACAGTAGTAGAAATATTAACTGGTAAAACACTATTTGGAACGAGCTTCAGCTGTCGCGGGCCGGATTGATCATACTGGCAGGCCTGATTTGGCCCACGGGCCGTAGTTTGGAGACCCCTGGTCTAGAGTCTTAGAAACAGTATACCAAGAAAAAATCCCAATGAAAATATTTAGAAATTTGCAATTTAAAATTTGTACTTGAATTTCAGCATTTTTTGGTATGCTCAAAAACTTTTGTACAGCTCTACTTAAAAAACTACTCAAGATTTAGCTGACACATCAGCTAAATCATTCTACTATATGCAACGGGTATAAAATAATATAATATAGATTATTGTCAAATTTGTAATATTAAATGTTATTCTTGTATTTCTTTTAGATTGGATTACATTTTAGATACTAACCTGAAACATGGATTTGTTATTTAACGATTTGATTATGATATTCTGTTTTCTTACTTAATATACTACTTTGATATAAATTATTCAATTTGTATATGATATGGATTATTGAATTTTAGACCCTAAATAAGGATTCTGCAAGGATTTCAGAATTTTAACCTGAAATAAGAATTTGCTATTAGATGACTACGATACGGTAGTATCGGTGTGTTATTTATACTGATCACCGGCTTCCTCTTTTTCTATGCTTCTCATCCTCAATCTTTTCCTTCCAATTTTTCGAATCTTCCTCCTTCTACTTATCTTTTTAATTGACCGAACGGAGTGGGTCTTATATTTCATCATTTTTTATGAATAATTTCTGCTTTTTATGATTGGAGATTTATTGACATTAAAAGCTGCTGAAAATGCACGCGAACCCTTTATTAGGTGTGAGGGGTGATTTCTAGGGGGCGTCAAAAACTTTGGTCTTTTCAAATATTGATTTTTCAGTTTCTGTCATCAATAAAAGATTAAGGACTTAAAATCAAGTCGAAAACGCTCTTCAATGCTGTTCACAGGACTACTAGTAATATGTTTACTGCAGGCAACTGGATTCCCTCAGTTATTCAGAAGTCTTCAGATTTGGCCATTAATGGTTAAATTACTGATCATTTTTATCAAGTTTTTGGTTACCTGCATGACATCTGTTCATAAATAGAAGAAATAAATTTATGAAGATAAAATCACATAAAGAAACGAAATCCTAGCGAATAGAATCTTTTTCAACAAATAGGCTAGTACTTATTTAACAAAAATATTAGCCAAAATTATATTATTTATTGAGACAGAAATTATTTAGTCTACTGGGAGGATTGTTGAGAGAAAGACAGCTTATTTGTTTATCTGGGGAAATGTATAATTTAAATTTAAAGGCTGCAACAAACAAGATGACAAAGTAAAGAAAACAACACAAACGCGACTATCAAAATACTGAAAGAAAACAAAGAAATGAGTAGAGACGATAGGAGGGATAGACGATAGCGATTGAAAGGAGTTGGTGTCGAGGAATTTCCGGCTCTGAAGAGAATGAATGCAACCCCTTCTCGAAGAATACGGAAGGAAATTGCAGCTTGCCAACTAATGAAAAGCCTCTTGTTTACCAAGTAACTTTCCAATAGCAAGCTCGCTAGCGCCATTATAGTCGAGCCAGTTGAAAGCTATTTTCAAAAGATCACTCGTTTCGATTACGCACAGATTCGTTTCGTCAACAGATCTAATTTGATTCTAATAGATTGTTATGAATCTTTACAGAATAATTGAAATGGAATTGAATAGGTATACAGATTCGCTTACAAACTTGACAAGCGTTTGTTTACAGATTAGACAACGATTATTCTCATAAGATCATCGTAAATAATCTTGTCTAGCCACGGAGAAAATATTTAGCGCAATGTATCAAACTGCTGCTAGAACATTACAATGACGAAAATATAATAATATGTAATGACTCAAGTCAAGAAGAATAAATCCATGTGATTCATTCCCAGGGGAGAACACATACAATGAGAGCATTCGAATATTCATGTCAAGTTCTTCTGATATTGTTATTGTAATTCTTCATGTTGAAGTAAGTAAAGTAAGCAGATTGAATTTTTTGGATGAAGAATCAATAATTAGGCTATGTGCTATTCCTTTACACAGTATTCCAGTTCTAAGGTAAGGGATGAAATACTCTAGATTTCTAAATACGTTCAGTAGATCATTAAGAAAGAATCAGAACATAAAGTAGATGGGTTCATAGAAAATACATGTTTTGAAGATCTTTTCACGTTTATGGACTTGTCAAGTTTTTTACTAATTGACGAATTCATGATATCTTAAAATTACTATTACTGTATGTAAATATCGCAGATACCATAGCAGAGTCAGCTAATATACTCTTGGACTTGAATTGAAGAAGATTGATTTTATTGATCATCAATCAATAATAAACGATAGTCAACCAGTAACTACGCTAAGCAAGAATCGGTTTTCTAGTTATGGGCAATAAACGCTCTCACAATAAACGGCATTTACCTTACATGCTAACAACGTGATTTGGTTTCCACTCTGCTAATCAGAAAGTTTTGAATAAAAAGTAATTCCTGACATATCAATTTTTCCTCTAGCCTGTGGAAAGTTACTTATGATCTCACTTACTTCAATGCCAAAATCTTGACAAACTTGATTAATATTCAATTTTTTTAAAACTGATGCGTTTTCAGAAATTGAAACCACCGTATACAATGTGATAAGAGATCTAATATCCAATCAGTAGATGTTGAATAATTTTTTGGTAGTTCCACTATCTACTATACAAAAAAATATGCTAGGAACTATTTTTTTCATCCATCAATTGAACACTTTTCGATAATTCCATTCGATTTTCCTATCGAGCTCTTCTGTAGAATCACATCTTGATGAGAAATGAGTTCGTGAGTTCAACTCACCGAAGATGGAACAAAACCTATTTGATAGTACCGAGTTTTCAGCTGAATCGTTTTCGATTTCAGACGGAACAATAAAATGCCCGAAGAGTTTACAACAGAGATACCGTGCAACAACGTTTATTGAGCAATCAGTTCGGTCCAATTCCAGCGAGCATTTGGAACGAACGAACATTTGCCAGCCAGCTTGCTCACTCGCTCGCTACTTCGATCGTCAAAATCTTCACGAAAATGTCGAGACATCCAGCGCAAAGGTCGTACGATAAATAGATACTATTACACGGCGTGATCTTCAGCTAGAATAGGAATAATAGGGGATAGACTGGTGGAAGAGAGATAGATGGGTAGTCACGATTCTGAATAGTTTCTAATCGAGAATAGGAAAGAAAAGATAAAAAGTTGAACGGTGAAACACGATCGGACCAGGTTTGGTTCTAGAAGATGCTGTCTGGATCTCGGGATGATGGATTGGATTCACGAGGAATAACCCGAAATATGGACTCGATCGACAATGAAAAGGATTTCATTAGCGCACAAAACCACGATGAATAGAAATTATAGACAACACGCCCTGGAAAGATTGACAGAATTAGACTTCGGAACTCAATCGATAAAATAGAATTTTCCTGAAACTTGAATTTTATTTTAAAAACTTGGGCCTACTGAGTAGTCTATTTCATTAGTTACAATATCAATATCCTAGTTGAATATATGCATATGAAAAAGACAAACTAACAGACATCATGTTTCAATGAATTTATAATGTGCTAAGACCATTTTTGAGGTCTTCTTCTCTGATTAGTTCTCTGATTTTGTCAGTGCTATTCTATCATGCCTTTATAGTTTTCATATTGAATGCGTTGCTTTCAAGTTTTCCACGTAGGCAATATAGAATAGAATAATAATTAATTTTTGCAACACATCATACAATAAATAATACACACAGTAACCTTAATTATGACATTACATAAATAAAAAAAAACTTGATTCAATAAATTTCAAGTGAGAAAAAAATTGATAAAACACAATACAATTGACAAAAACAGATTTGATAAGGATAATATTTTAGTGTACTATGGTGCAGAAATATAAGGTACCCCGTAAAACAAATTGTGTTGGGGTTCCCTAATTATACATTTAAGAAAACGGGTTTAGCCCGGTACTTCGCCTTAGCATAACAAATTCAATATTAAAGTTTAAAAAAAAAACAAAATAAGAAAAAAAGATTTTGAGAAAAATGTCTTTAACCCAATGACCTCAGCTAATTTTCTTTATCATTTATGTTTATAAGAAATTTTTTGACAAACCTTTCAAATATATGAAAAACGCATAGGTGATTGACTAAATTAAATGGACCTGCAAGTAATAGTTCCATGGAAAAACCTCAAAGAAATAGTAGTCAATTTCAGGACATTTGAAATTAGAAACTATTGCAGAAACCAAAGGCATGGACAACGGGACTAGTCGAATCAAGAGCCTGTTGCCTAATGACGAGAGGAGGAGGAGGAGAAGGAGTTTGATAAGAAGAGGTGCAGGGAAGGAAGTGATGGTACACGGTCATTGCTCTTTCCCCAGTTGCCACTACTATACAATTTGTGCATAGTGGAAGGTGGATCCCACATCTCTTTCTCTTTCTGCACAATTTCTTCTTCCATTTTTCTTCTGTAACCATTTTCCTCCTACAGTCTGCATTCCCCAAACTGCTACAAGTTCACCCATTTAATTTGGAAAACTCAAATAGAATAAGGGTACAAATTTTAATTAGGAAAACAAGCTCATACTAAAACCTTTGTGAAGGCTTTGTATTGCATCAAATACACAATAAGAACATTGTAGATTATAGATTTATAGAGGTAGTTAACTATAGATACAAGCCTACTATTATTTATCATTGCGTTAGGTCGTCTTTGTTTACCTGCACTTTCAACTATCACTCTTTCGCACTTTCTCCTCCCCTATAGAGGGCTAGCATCCACTGTCTTTTCCTAGAAAACTTTCTGATTCTCGATCTATCCACATGCTATTGTTCTCTATTGGAAAAAACCTGATGTCAACTAATGAATGTTCTAGATTCTTCCAGAATTTTTTAGATCTTTATTGTTTGTAAGCCAAACCCCTATATGAAAGGGACCATCTCAGTGGACCCTTAAAAGTCAGAGTAAGGACAGATTATTTGAGGACTATTTTGAGAAGTCAGAGTAAAGACAGTCTATTTTGCTAAGTTCATTATAGTTTTCACTGTGTGAGTCTGAGTCTGTGTGGTCACTGTGAGACGAGTTTGAGTTTTTAGGATTCAGTGACCAAGTTGTGTCAGTGACGTAACTAGAGGTACAGTCTAGGGTGGATGCCAATTATGTAATGGATGGGGGGGGGGGGCTCCAGACACCATAAGAGGAGGCATTACAATGCATAGCTTATTTCAAAGGGGGGCGCTTATTTCAATTTTGTCAAATAACAAAATTGACAAAAGTTCGGGGAACTTTTTTAAAAATAATCCCTTTAAAACCACGTTTTAAGCGATACTAGACACAAATTCATTCATTCTAACATCATTCTAGCCCAAATTGCGTGTCAAAGATATTGATTTCATATAGGTTTTGCATCATTTCAATGGGAGATCCGAACTCTCGTGTTGAAAATTTATTTTTCAAGTGGTCAAACTTTAAAGCAGGACTACTTAGAGCTAATAATGATTCTGCTTTTTTTGATTCCCCCTCACCTGATTGGGGAAAAATGTCTTTAAAAGGAAAAGGAGGGATTTTCTAACAGTAATTCAAAACTTTATGTATCTTGTTCATTCAAAAGGGAGGTCCTGGGTAGGTAATACACCTGGATTTTTCTTTTTTTAAATCCCTCTAAAACTACATTTTCAGCAATTCAAGACGTCTTTTTTACTCTTGTCAAAAATCATTGTTTCTCAGAGCTTGATAAAATTCCAAAAGTTTCTGGGTCTATGGGGGGGGGGGGGGGAATCTATCCCCCCTGATCTCCCCCCCCCCATAGTTACGCCACTGAGTTGTGTAATAATTATGATCCATTTATTCAGTGTGTGTAATTTCTTTGTCTACGGTGTTAGTAGTTGAACTTCTTCACATCTTTGAGGAAATTGTTCCAATTGAGTGTTGGTTTGATCAAAGGAATATTGTGAGTATATTGTTTTGTATAACTGTCACTAAGTTTACTTAGCTGGCAAGTGATTTTTAGTTGTGTTTAGGTTTTCTTGTTTTTTTTTTGAGAATGAAGCCCACATAGGTCTGAGACCTGTGCGTGGGTAATGAGTTGGATGATGGTGATTGATGAGTTGAAGCTACAGTTTTAGGTGGGTTCCGAACCACCGGGAAGTGACTTTACAGCAGAGAATAGTGTAAGTCACTGTTAGTCAGGTCAAGTCACTGTAACGTCATAGTGTTGATTTGGTGATTATAAAAAAAGTGTTTTGTTTGTACCTATAGGTCAGATAACTAATTTTTTTCGGAGGATGAATCCCACATAGGTCTGAGACCTGTGCGTGGGTAATGAATTAGATGATGGTGATTGATGAGATGGACCTACAGTTTTAGGTGGGTTCCAAACCACCGGGAAGTGATTTTACAGCAGAGAAGTGAGTCTTTTTTGCTGGCCAATCCAATCGGCCACCGTTACAAAGATGACCCAGGAGTTTCGTAGCTTATCTCTGATTGAACAGATACCTGCTACGGTATTGTTAGCTTCAGATTTTGATTTTATTGTAGAAATAGAGCTAGCAAGGTCATAATTGTAGACTTGTGCCATTTATTTTGACATATTGCTGTATTGGTTTTCTTGTGTCTATTTAGTCCATTAAACTGTCTTGTTTTCTCAATTAGTTTATCTTACTCAAATAAATCTCCAGAGCCCCGTAAAAACGTCACAGTATAGTAACAAAATTCAAACTTCTATCGCAAATTTTTGTTCTCTCAGTTGTTACTTGTTCCACAGTTAATATAGAACCATCCAAATGATTCAACAGATTTTTAAAAAATGGAGAAACATGACCATTTTTGTTATTTTGACAAATTTCCTGCATTAAGGATATATTTTTCTATAAATAACTGTCAAATCATTGAAAAGATTCAACATTTACAGAATACATATGCAAGTACTCAAACTTTATTGAAGTTACAGTACGTTTATCCAGTTTGAAGTCAACAGTGCTAAAGGGTGCCAGCTAGGTAGGCCAACATTAATAGAAATTATGTTTTTTTATAATTTGTTTGGGCTGTATGTGTATGGACTACTGTCTAGGTCTAGGTGATCAGAGGTTACCAGTCCTTGAGTTAGAATTGGCAAAACAGGTCGCTAAATGAACGGCGAACACAAACCTCGGTCTACTTTCTCTCTCGCACCGCACTGTCAGACCTTGGCGGCCTTTTTGCAGAACGCAAATATCTCAAGTCAAGGACCACTCTCCACTGTAATACAACTTCGCCTGCTATCAACTACTGGACGTATAATTGAAGTTTAAATCAATCCGGCCGAGTTCAGCACATACGACTACCAACTACGTGAAGATGGATTATCGGCATTAAAATGGATAGCTACGAATAAGTACATCCACCCCTTGCCTGGCCCAATCAACTCCACATAAACCTTTCACTAAGTTTACGTAAAACTATAAAACTCATGGCTGTCGTAGTGTAGAGAACGGTCGTCTCCGATTGGTGCCTTTAATGGACAATGAAGAAATTTACAACCGGTTATGACAATTGCGTTTATAAATATGGAAAATATGGATTCATAAGAATCTCTTTACCGCTTTTCAATCACATTTATATAATTATAAATTCTATCACATTCATAACAGATGACACTACTACGGACTCTACTATCACATACTCCCTAAAAAACAATAGTAAAAGTCGTATTAATTTATGAATAAATAACACAAATTTAAGTTCTGTTTATCAACAATTTGTTAAAATGTCTCTACTGTACTTTGATTAACTTCATGCTAACAATTTTAAGAAAGTGGTTACATCCTGAAGAATCACTTCCGTTCAACAAACTTGCCATTCATTTTCTACCAAATATTTCAATTATCCCATAACCTTCAAGATTACTGCTGAGAATCATCAAGAAGATGAAAAGAAGGTTCACTTTGGAAAATAGTTTTGATAAATAAGTACTGTTATTAATAGTGTTGCCAACAAATTTCTGTTGACTGATTGGGTATTATTTGACAGTTACAATTTAAATGTTATCCTTTTACTGTCATCCTCACTCATCTCTTCATCAACATGTTCTCATAATTTCTACTTATCTATCCATCTCTTCCTATTCTCAATTCCCTTTTTAGGAAAAAAAAAACAAATAAATAGAAAATCTTTCCAACTTACTATTCATAGGAGACTTTTCATAGCCAGAAATACAGCCAACATCTAGCCATACACAACTCTTAACAGCTATTCATTAATTTTTCATCTAGATAATAACTCTGAAAACAAGCAGGCGTTTCTTTTGAACAATGAGCATTGCACTGTTGAAAATTAAATGTACCGTCGACTTTGATGATGATGATGATGATGATGATGATGATGATATAGTTAGAATTCATTCGTTCATTAGACTGGCGAGTATTGCTCTCCAAAACTCTCTTGGAAAGTGAAGGAAGAACAAACAACATTTTTAACGAGCATGAAAAAAGAACAACGACAACAACCTTTCACTCACTCTTATTTGGTACACAAATAACACGAGGTCACGCCCAGACCTTGCCTTTGCCACTTTATACATCATCTTTCCAATCCCATATCTCCACTGATCATCCTTCCGCTTTTTCCCATTGCTTTTCAATATTAAAAACGTTACACAACTTATAAATACCTACGGGTTAAAGAGATATAACAGTGATATTTACATTACTATATCAGATATATCCATTACTAAGAAATGGGGCTACTCATATTAATTATTCACAGTTCTACAAACTCTTGATACCATACTTCCAGAGCTATAGTTGTCTCAAAAATGATGTTGCCCGATTTCTGTATGCAAAGTGAACGTACCCAAATGAGATTGGGGCTCATGTAAAGGCGCTTACTACAGCTTATGTAGAGCCGTTTATAACGCCTGATTTCAGATATGTAATATGGCCCAACATAAGGTAGATGGACCATGCGATAAAGGGAAATGAAAATGGGAAGATATTATGCATAACATAGAATTGGAGTACTACTGAGGAGCAGAGAAAGGAGACTTTACATTACATTTTTCTTACATTACAAAGGAGACAGTACATATTAAACTGATAAGCAATGAAGAAATAGTCGTTGAAACGCAGCCTACAGAAATAAAGTGGAAAAACTGTAATAACTACACCTCCAAAAATGATACTTGATATTAATGATGTAAAATGTTAGTAGATTATCTTAAAATAAGGTACTAACAACACATACCACTTTTAACTCCTCTAGAAATAGACAACTGACCTGTAACAAGAGAAAAACAGTACATTAGTTTATGGTTTCAATAGGAATGGAACTGCTGTGGCCAGGCTCTCGCCCTTACTTCCTTCATTGAAAATGGTTTTAACAAAAAAAAGGAGACCTCAGCTGCATTCATTGATCTTTCTTCAGCTTATGATACAGTCTGGAGAAAAGGGCTATGGGTCAAAATCTACAGGCTCATTACATGCAAGTCCCTGCTGCTTCTCATCAATTCTATGTTGAGCAACAGGTTGATTAGTCTTCCTGAGTCATAAGCGGAGTAATTTCAGGTCTCTTAGAAATAGCCTCCCACAGGATTCAGTTCTTGCTCCCTTGCTATACACAAGTGATATTCCAGCAACCCATTCTAGGAAGCTCATCTATGCTGACATTGCTTTGGTGCTCATCTATGTTGACATCACGAAAATCTGAGGCAAACTGAATTGACACTCACTGAAGATCTCTCCACCCGGACTTGGAAGCTGAAACTCAATTAAATTAAAACTGAAGTAACCAGTTTCCACTTGAACAATAGACTTGCCAATGCTGAACTGAATGTAACATTCAATAATGATCCTCTCAAGCATAATAAGACTGCAGTGAGGACCAGGACAAACATAGTGCAGCATCTTGCTGGCTCTTCCTGCGGAGCAGATGCCAGAGTTTTACGCATTTCTGCATTATCACTGGTTTACTCTGCGGCTGAGTATTGCGCCCCTGTGTGGCTTAACAGCGTGCATGTCAGAGATATTGATGTAGAGCTCAACAAGGTAATGACGACCATCAGTGGTACTCTCATGGCCACACCAATCCCTTGGCTCCCAGTACTGTGTAATATTGTTCCCCCTAGTATAAGACGCAATCGCTGAGAAGAGAGTGTATATATTACCAGGGAATAAATACACTCAGTTTCAGAATGCAATAATACATCAATGAATACAAAAAACAGACTGCTATGTTAATTTAGAATACAATAAATAGTTCACAAAAGTCATTAGGATATTCACACAAAGATTGCTGCAATACAGCAATCCGTTATCAACGTTTAGGAAGGGTAGAAGTGTTTGTTAGTTCATCTTGGATATAAATGAACTTTGTTAAGTGGAAGAATATTTGCTTGTTGTAAGAGGAGCCAGTGGCGTACCTAGGTTTCAAGCGCCCTGGAGCAGAAGTGGCTTAAAACGCCCCTCCCCCTCCCCACCACCACAACCACCAAACAGAATTCAGTTTCACACTCAACCACTGCTCACAGCAGTGCAAACGATTTTCTAGCTTGACTTATAACATTAATTGTAGCCTTATTATAGTATAGTAATTAACTACTAAAAATTTTCCATTACCAATTATTTTTGTTGTCACTATTATCACTATGACTGTACCATTTCAAGTTGTCATCAAACAATATATTATATAGTATGTAATAGAGGCCTAATGGAAAACTTAATATAATAACATACAGTACATTATAGTAATACATTTGTTGTAAGTAAAAGGCAATTTTCTCTCAAGAACGGTGCGCCCCTTAGAGCCTTGCGCACTGGAGCGACTACTCAACTCGCTCCATTATCGGTGCGTGACTGAGAAGAGCATATCAATAAGTTTATCTACAAGTTTAAACTGCACTAAAACTACTGTGTTCTAATGTTTTGCATTCACATCAGACAATTATTGATCTAAAAATGTGATGGTATCATGTGCCAAGCACATGAAATTTTATTGCTTCTCTTCCCATATGCTACAACCTACAATAATTCCCAAGTGTCAACAAAACTCTGCAACTATAGAATGGTTTTAGACAGTGTTTCAAATGTGGCAAACTCCATTCAAACCGGCATAGGGGACGTAGAAAAAGACAGGCCACAATAATTGCCTGGTGTGGAGAGAATAAACACGGGAAAATTCTCATTTCAATGCGCCATTAATGATAGTAATTTTCGGCGTAAATTGATAGCTGCGCTGAAACAATGAGAGAGTGCAGACGACGCCATTACAAAAGACACTTGAACGAGGAGCAGCTATCAAGCAAGCGCACCGCGCGTCTTCTATTCACAGAGGGCTGAGGATGAGGATGAGGGCGGCAAAAGGAAGCGCTTGCTTCTCTTTGGCTGCGAGAACCAGCGAGCGCCCCGCCATCTGCAGCACAAAGGAACGCCGTTAATTTAAACACGCACGCACGCGCCGACATCCACACACACCATGTGCCAATGTTGTCAAAGTACGACGACGAGCTTATTGTCGCCGAAGAAAGCCCAAGCTCAAAGTGGTCCGTCGAGATAAGAAGATGGAAGTTATCATGCAACTACCACCAGTAACCATGTGCTCGCGCGTGATTTGCTCGCGTATGCGTAGGTACGTGCGTGAACTAATACCCTACATGAGCTTGTCAAAAAAGACACCCAAAAGTAGTACAGTCAATGTTGTGGGGGAGGGGGGACGATGGACCTTTAACAAAGAACCCCTTGGGGATTGGCAAGTTTTCGAGGTTAATCGATAGCGAAGGCCTACCCTATAAGGGCTATAACCAACCAGCCCAATACCTTTGTTGTTTATAAATAGGCTCTGCATTCATAGCGAGATGTACCTCAAACCTGTCAACCAATATTGAAAATGATGAGCTGCTTAAAATTGAAGTATGAAAATTGAAAATTGGACTACAATTATCCCAAAGTGACCAATTTAGAACAGTTTGAAATGAATTCAATCCTGTAATCCACATTCATAGTTATCATTTCCAAGGCATTCTATATATTTTTTTATTAAGGCATTAAAAATAGCTAAGAAAAGTTCAATAGAAAAATAATAAATTAATAATTAACAATGTGATATGAATAAATTTTTTTGATAGTTCTGATTCTGAGCAATAAGTTTTAATAGCACTAAATTATTTTCCAATTGACTAGAGAAGCAGCTTTAACAAACAAGATGCACAGATGGAGTGCTCTCATATAGCCCTCTAGAATCTTGCAACATAAGAGTAGACCAGTGCTAAACTAGAACTTTTTCATTTTATGAAAACAAAATCACATCATTATTACAAACTAAATAAATAAAATTTATCAATATTTAAATATAATAAAATACATGTTGTACTGGTTTATGAAATAATAATTGCCCATATAGACCATTTCGGTCTGTTCGTGGGTAAATGAGCCCAGTACTACAAAATTACAGTAAGTGTGTATATATACATACTCTATATAATATATTCTCTGCATATATTATAAGTATATACTCTGTTAATTTTGTTTTACAAATCAAATGGTGATTGAAAAAAATACACAAAAAGGCTTTCAAGTAAAGGTGTCTAGCAAGAGCGTGTATCAAGCTTTCTATCTAATCGCAACAAATTCCTCCTCCGTTTGGATCTGGCCAGAGGATAGCTGTGGAGGATAGCATTGAGGCCCGTGTTCATGAAACTACTTTGAGGTTTCTTCAACCCTAGGAAAACTTGAAAAGCCTCTTTTGTCAATGAATTTCAAGACTCCCTCGAGTTAAGGAAACCTCTAACCAGGGGTGCCCACAGGGGGGCTATGACGCAGACTGCGTAATTGAAATTCTTGGGGGTTCCAAAAAAAGGTGGGTTTTTTTTTTCAAGTTGATTGAAACCGTGTTCAACGTGACGACATTCAAAGATATATTAAGAAGTCACCAGATATATTGTCAATTAATGACAATAGATTAATAATATTTTTTTTATACAGAGTGATCGCAAAGTCGCGCAACCCAACGTTAGGAATGAAAGACAAATTTGTAAAGTATGATTTCAATATGGGAATTTTTCGTTTATTTGTTTATTTGTACATTACGTGGCAGCACTGCTAAATCATGCTACCGGGTAACAGTGAGCCAGACAGCAGTTGGTTTGTTCATTTTGAGTAGCAATGTCTTTTACGCAAGAACAGCGTATCATTCAATAATTTCTTGTGGTTTGTCGCCTCCTCCTCTTTCACAAGATCTGTCTGAGTCGTCCTGATTTTTATTTGTGGGGCTATTTGAAAGATAATGTGTATACAAACAACCCGCATACACTTGATGAACACAGAAAAAACATTGAAGACTGTATATCGAATTATCACTACTGCTACATCGAAAAAGCTTGCTTGCAATATAAGAAAATGCATTGATGCATGGAAATCATGGTGAACATTTGCAGCACTAATTATTAACTTGTAAGTTCAGTAAGTTGTAAGTATAACTTGTATCATAAACTTTGAAATTAAAGAAACAAAAATATTTTAGTTTTCTATTTGGTTTTTTAGTTATCATTTTGGGTTGCTCGACTTTACGATCACCCTGTACTACTAAATATGAATTAGCTAAAATAGTTATGTTTAGGATTTGTGCAGGAAGTTATTATTCAAGCTTATCAAGACTCAAGTTTAAATAAGTTTATTGAGCAGAAGTGCATATATTCATTTCACTGATATTTCTTTTTTAACTTTACAAAAAAATATTACCTATGTAAAGAATCTCAAGAATCTCTCATACATACATTTTGTTTATTATCGACTAGGATTGAATTTTTTTAATACCTATATAAATCTTCTTTTAGATTTAGAAAGAATACGGGGGGCTTATTTTTCGAATTTCTTTGGGAGGTATCTGATTTATGGGGGGCTGGTGCTAAATTTAGTGGGGGTGCGTCATGAGTCTTGGGGGGGGGGAGCACCCCCGCTCTAACCAATACCCTCATTGGTGGTGTGCTGCAAGCGAGTTCACCTGCTAGGTAGCCTATGGTTGATGCAGAACCTGGCAATTGGAAAGTTTAGATATTGCCAGAAGCCAAGTAACAAGAGATAAGAAGAAGAGTCTCGACATGCACAACAAGCGCGGTACTCGAGGGCACGCTTCAAAACGCTCCAATTGCTAAGTCACCACTATTCACGCGATGCTTTCCACCCCTCCTTCATTCCAAAGTCTACACAGCCAATTGCTGTTGTTGTTGTTGTTGTTTTAGTTATGCACGTGCAGTTCAAACTAAATTAGCAGATCATGCAACAAATAGTACGTTGTCCGACGACAGGTCAATGAGTTTGCGCAAAGTAAAATAGAATGGTGAAGGGCAAACTGTGCAAGTTGCAATCACGAAACAGTTTGGTCCAAACTTTTCAACTCAATTCCACACAGCTCTTTTACTTGCAGACTGTTTCCCCTCACACTTTCAAGTAGGAAAACACTCTGACTAGTTCAAGTGTATTTCCTCCCGAGTCTAAGAGCACAGCATTATAATACGTTTAGTTAGTAAGGAAAACAGGACTGGTTTAAAAATGAAAAATCAAAAGCAAATATCATGTTCAATTTGCATAATTGCAAACATCTTCACAATTCAAAACTAAGTTTTCAATGATTCACGTTAGCTATGAAGTTTGAATATTTGGAAATGTGAATAAGTAAGATGTGAACAAATAATTTATACATAACGTCAATAATTTTAATTAAGTTAATTCAATAGAGTGGATATAAAGCTGAGAACCATCTGGTGAGTTATACATAGTATTCTAAGTATAAAGTATACATATTCTGGTGTAATAGTACCATAAAATGCTCTTACTGAATGCATTATTTATGCTTGGTTGAGTAGTACAGAATGTAGAGAACACTGTAAGAAGTCTTAATAGCTCCGCCTAATAAAGAATATTTTTAATTTATTTCATTATTGGTTAAAAAATACTATTCGTTAAAAAAAAACATTTTTCTATTAATTATTTCTCTCGATTTGTCTAATTTGACTGCTGAGCTGATAGGAACATAGTAATTGGCTTACGTCCAAACTCTGCGGTGTCTAGTGATACTTTATGCCATATTTGTCTGTTTTTCAAAAGGCAATATAGGCTGAGGAAAATTGATTTCATAATGTTATAACATTCGACATAGACCCATAACTACTACCCGACATAGAACTAAGCTGAGCTATTTATGAGAAGAAAGGCTTTGAATAACGTTATTGGTACTAATGAATTGAGAGCGTAGAAACCCATTTCGGTAAGTCAAACTGACAATTAAAAATAATAGAACCGTTAAGTGAAATGGGATAGTTAGAAATAGAAAGGGGTAATGAGGGGGGGGGGGGGGAGAATAGCGAGCGAGGATATGAAATATTATTGGTTTAATGTTCCTTTAAAATATCACTTAATCGCTGTGGTGCTGCGGCGCGAAACAAACTAGGAAAGGAAATGGAAGCGAGAAAGATAGTCAGTTGGCAAAAACTCTAAACCCCTAACATTTTTCTCTGCCGTTTTCTGCCCCTAAACGATCATTACCGAGAAAGGATTTGAGAGTCGGATGAGTTGAACTTCTCGAGCTTTTCCTGCCAGTGGAAGCTATCTCATACATTTCCAGCTCCTGTTTTGCTTTTTTTGTAGTTTACTTGGAAAATAAAAAAAAGAGTAGACAAAAAGGGAGGGTGGTGGAAATGATGAAGATAATAATAGTCTAAATAGGGAAACGACAACGACGAAGGGTCACTTAGACAGACGACGATTCGTGGACATGGGACAAACTACAAGGAGATGCGATACGGGCACTCATCCAAATTAGCCAAGTTTGGGCACATTAGGAATATTGGGTTTAAAAAGGAGGTCGGGCCTCACCACCCAACTCTATTGGCAGAGTTGATAGGTGGGGTGGGGGTGGAATTGCTGGGAATGAAACGGAAAAAAGGAAATGGGGGGAAAAATGCAAGCGAAAACTGGGAAAGAGAAAGAGGGCACGATTAGATTACGCCGGGCAGTCCCCTAATGGAATTACGGCTGGGAAAAACGTCGGCACGATAGCCTCCAAGTTATTGCACATGGTTTTATTTGCCGCGTCTTTTTCAAACCTACCTCGCAGCTCGTACGCGAAAGTTTCCACTTCTTCGCTTCTCTGCAAATATTCCTACATTTCTCTTCGTCGTACCTTGTCGCCCGCCGATTCGCCCAACTCGCCGTGACTTCAACAGAGAAAAATTGTACAAGCGAATAAAAAGGAGACCCGGCCTCAAATAGCGCGCGCTTTATTATCTCTAACCAACCGCGTGCGTTTCCAGGTTAGCCAGTCGACTGCATTGTGAACTGCAGCCCCCACCGAATATCATTATCAGGCACACTCTCCCTTTTCTTGCAGAAATGTTCGTAACTGCCAACCTCCTTGATGCTGTTCCCTGTACAACTGTCAGCCCATCAAGTTCTATTTGAGTTGCACAAGCAGAAAATCTGTACAAACAAGCGCCAGCACTCACATAGAGCAATTATTGGCTTGCCTTTTTTCATTTACTCCAATAAGAAACGCTTCTTTAGACTCCTGAAAATCTCAGAAACCCTTCAATACCTCATGAAAAGGTTATGAAAGTATGCCAGTTTTCAAGTTTTTTTTTAGTCTCTACCAATCATACATTTTCCCATTTTTACCTCCAAACGCTTCTTCAAACTACTGAAAATGTTTAAAACATGTCCAATAATGTTATGAATAGCATTCAAGAGTGAAGTTATATTCCTTCAAGAAAATTTATCCATATACATGGGCTATTGCATGATAAATTTTTGTAAAATATCTAAATTAACACAGAAATAGGACTTTTTACCCTTTCATTTTTGCCTTTCACATTGAAGAGTGGGTATTAGATAAGAAAACTAAATAGTTAGCTCTGAACCTTCTTCAATAAAACGAGTGTAACTAAGAGATTTTATCTAATAATCAGTGAACCATAGAGATGCCTCAATGTTAAAAACAAAAACTATAGGTGGTGGTCGTTATAGTGTTCAACGGCTGGTAGTGTTGAGGGAGATAGAAAGAGTGAGATGAAAAGAGTGAGTGGATGTAAGAAGTAAAATGTACTAAGTTCACCGACGACCTTGAAACTATAGTGAGAGGCAGGCGGGCAGGCTGGTAGACCAGACCGAGTGGCACACCTACGTCCTACGATAATAATGCTATCTACAAAACAGCTCATCAATTCCACAGCGGAGAGTTTGGCGTTCTACGCCCGACTAAAACAAAATCCGGCAACATCGCTTTTTCGGCGTGGATGTGTCCCAAACTTGATTTTAGGCTGCCAACAAACTGACAGAGAAAAATATTTGCTATGAATAACAAAAAAATCAAAATAAACTTCTGATGTATCGAAATATATCGGAAGGAAAATGTCGATACCACCGATACATCGGGAACAAAAAATATTAACATATTGAAGTAAAAATCCTTTGTGGCCTATTCGGAAAAATAAATTGTGGGTTTATTAGGTAACTAGTAATAGTAAAAAAATCAAAATATAAATAAATCAGCAATATATTTGACCTTTCGATACATTCCGATTTTTCGGAAGAAAAATATCAGTGCCACCACATCGGAAGCCATATATCGATATATTGGTAGGAAAATATCGATAAATCTATGGAAGAGGTATCAAGGAGTCAAGTAGTGATGGAGAGAGAGTTGGTCAACGATCAATTCCTCAATAACTGTATTTTGTATGTAAGAGCGACTGACTGACTTTTTCGCAACACCTATCTGTGAATTGTGGATAAGTAGAGGAATCTGTGAATTGTGGCGGTAGTGGAGAGGAGTGTAATAAGAGGGTTACCAACCCCGTTCAAATTGACTCAAGTGTTCAGTAATAGCCTTTTTCCAAGGAATGATGGCTAAAATCAGCGTGTTTATTGCTTTGAGAGGTTTCAAATTGGGGGGGGGGGGGGGGGGGGGGGGGCTTAGGCTGTAGAGCATAGAATCTGTTTTTGCTCTCATTCTCAACCCCCGAGATAGATTGTAAAATCAAAGACAAATCTTGATCAAAATTGATTTTACTTTCACATTATATAAGAGAAATTGCTTTTTCGACACACACAAGTACGAGACACTAAAAGTACTATACATTCAACACAGCTTCTGAAAATCTGTCATTCCGAGTAATTAATGTCAGTAGGACCTAATTCTAACTCCACTACTAGGCCAACAACAAATCAATTCATCTCAGACCATCTATAAACAATGTGTAATCCATCTTAGTCCTGAATAATAAACAGCAGAATACGGATCCAACTTCGGTCCACGTATGTGTCGTTATGGGTTCGAGCAAGTTAACTCAGATGTGTAGAAGAATGCATTTAAACTTAGACAGCCTCCACATTCTACAATACAGATAGCCCTGGCTTGCAGTGAAAGTGATCAATCACTTATGGATCTCGAGCAGCATTAGACCTACCACTGCTTCAGAAGGGAAAGAATGTTGATTAATAATCGATGGTCAGTGAGGTAAACAGGCAGGAATAAAGCCCAAGTTCGGTTTGATTGATTGGCTCAATGGTAATGTGAGTTTACTTCTCGAAATATGGATTTTGGGCGGCAGCTTCGATATTTATTAGGGAATATCATTCATCTAACATCAATCTTTTGAAGCAAAAACAACGAAGGAATGAGACCACAATCTTCCTTACTTCCCTATTAATCCAATCAATAAAGGATTTTCCAGGAAAAAATATATAAAGCTGAATTTCACACCATCTATGGAACACTACTAAAAGGTCATTTTCCCAAAAATCCCACTAGATCTTCCCCCCCCCCCCCCAAGACACCCTCAAAGTTTCAAGATATCAGTTATGACACGAATTTAGATATCTCTGTAACCAATCATCGTACACAGTTGATTCTTCTACCAACATGTTAATCATATAGAAATGCAATTAGTATCAGATTTCAGGCAATTAAATTGTCTACAAGAAAGGTATCGGGTATACATTTCTTATCAGACAGAACGTTTGGCTGTAAGATTGGAAAACCAAAAAGTTGGAAAACCCTTGAAAACATGGCTACATATTATGGGTTTGCTCAGTATTAAAAGTGTTTTCTGCTGTTTTGATGTTGTTGATGTAAACGAGGAAAATTCTACCTACAAATAAAGTCTAACTTTGCATATTTATCATGAGCAGTTTCTGAGCTAGAACGGTTTTTAACGAAAACCCATCATTTTATATGTACAATGAAGTATAATTAAAAATTATAGGCCAAATGCGACATGTTACATATGAATTTGGAATTCCTTAATGAGCTGAGAAGAATTAGCTGTAGGTCGATGAAGTGTGACAGACCGTTCTTAAGTGGAGGGCCCAACGATGTTGACATGTTGGTCCCCCTCTACCAACCCCCTTTAAATCTTCAAAACTCACAGTTCTACGAGTGGAAAAGCTCAAAATTCGGATTCAGTGCTTCAAAATACATAGGAGTAACTATTAAAAGAACCCTTTTCCATTAATATTGATTTGCTTGTGCAATAGGTGTTGATGAAGGGGGGACTGTGTCACAATGTAACGCGTCGATAATCCCCCTCCCACAGCAGCAGCATCGATAGTAACAGCACTGGATCAGAAAGAAAAGTACCACAACTTTTATTTAAATGTTTTTCCTGTAAAATGGCAAATGAGAAAGTCTCTTTCGAAATAAGAAGAAATCTTGTTGAAAAGATTCCAGTTTTAAGGATTTTTTTAATTTTTATGAGGACAACTATTAGGTTTATCGTGAAAATGAATAGGGCCATTTTTGTAGCCCATTCATTATAAGGTAGAAGAATCCACTGTATCCGATGATTGGTTACAGAGATATCTAAATTTGCGTCATCACTGATATTTTGAAACTTTGAGGGGGCTAGGGGAGAAACTAGTGGTTTGTATAATGTTGCTTTAAAAGTGTGATTCTATGGTTTAGTAGTCACTAATTCATTTTTTAAGTTTGTACGATGTGAATATTCATTCTTTTTTCTCTTTCACTGTACAGTATTTTGATCAAGTGGAATAAAACATTCTATTTATTCTATTCTTGTTTGGGGACTATTGGGAAAATTACCATTCTATCGATGGTGTGAAAGTCAGCTTTATATACTTTTTTCTTTCTTAAACGGTGTTTTTAGAACTTCATTGACTGGGCTATAATAAGTTATAACGTTTAAGGTAACTAAACTACCTATGTCCATTAATTATTTAAATATCTTGACCTCTACGAAGCACTACTGACGTAAACAAATCCCTCTTCAAGGGAAGGTAGAATCCAAGCCAAAAGCCACTTGGCAGCCTGGTTTAGCCTTGGTGGTGCACTGAGGAATCCCTGCGAGTGTCAGATGAAGTATCATTCCGTACTATTTTTCTGTAGAATGATTCTAACCGCGAATAATTCAAGTAATGATTATTTCACTTTCTAAACTAATATTATTCAACCATTCACTATTATAGAAAACTGTTACATAATTTTACTGTACAATAACACATTATTATTCTCTAATTTACTATTGCAGAAAAGATAATAAATGTTTCTACTGAAACCTAAGATTGAGAGAATACATAAAAAAATATTTAAAAAAAAAATGGCTTTCAACTTGCAAAACTACAGCCAAGGGCTTTTATTCCGCTGTCATAAACTGATTAGTAAAGTCACAAGAATCACTGTTTGTAACACACGTATTTTAATTTCATATTCAATTGGAATAAACGTTTTTAATTACATAATTCAATACGTAATCATTCAGCTGTCAACTGAATTACTCCACAACTCAATAACTAATTACGCAATTTTCAATATTATTCCATTTTATTTTCCAACTGCTAATGAATCCTGAATAAGCATTGGCTTCAACTTGTACAACTTCCCAAGTTGAACGTTTCTGCGAAAATTAGAAGAATAATATTTATCGATGGATGTTAAAAAAAAGGTATGCCAACCACATTTGGGATTTTCATCTACTGCTAGGTGGTGGAAACATTGATCAACAATCTTCGACCCCATAAACACGATGATGCACCATTGTTGTCAGTCACAGCTGAGAGTCAGTGCGTGTGTGGTGTGTGTGAGAGAGTGAGACAGACTTGCTTTGAAGGCAAGCCGTGTAGAGAGACGAATTGACAACATTCATTTTACTGGCAGCACTGCTGATTTAGTAGGCTATATTTACTTGGGGGAATTGGCAAGGCCTGTAATTACGTCGGTTCCAACAATTGTCACCGTGACTTTGACCGCGCAGAGCAGAGCAGACCGCTGGTTGGGTTTGAACAGCTTTTCGGTGTAGCGGCGCACAGGCAGACAGAACACATGTAGCAAAGTTGACAATGGCCATGCTGATTCAACATGCAACTAGTTAAGTAGTGAGTCAATAGAAGCGAGGTTTAATGGTTGAACACTGAATTTCAGGAAAATGTTAGCTACCAAAACGCTATTTTTATTCAATAGTTAAACATTGTAGATAGGACATCTAATAGAATCGAACAGCCCCTAATACTATACTACCACAATTTATCGCTAGGAGGCAATGATAAACTTTTCACTCCTTGATACCAATACATATTTCTAGTTTTCCTGTGAGAGCTCATGATTGAATTTAATTATCAACTCAAAAGATTACCTCTAAAATGATGTTGGATAATTAGTATGTATGGCAGAATTTATTCTAAATATAGTTTTGTTTATCTTTCACCTTACGTCAAGTGGGGTCGGTGCCAGTGAAGGATCCAGGTTTAAGGGTATGGTATAATACCCTCTGGATATAAAATAGCGGGGGATCTTTGGGGTTACTTTGTTAATTGCTCAAGTACAACATAAGAGAAACATGGAGTAAATTTCATCACTTAGCACTTCAAAATAAGTTACTTGGCACATTACTTTTAGAAAAAAGGAAAAAACCATTCAACTCAAACAACATTCATCTTTTTCTGCTTTTCACTTCACATAATTCTTCCCGATAATTTCCAAGTAGATTGAGTAGGAGTAGTTGGCACTTGGTAATACGCATCAAGTTTATGGATTGATTCCACTTTTAAGGGGGATTAAGGAACCTACCTAATCAAAATCTTCGTTTTTTATGGTATTTATTTTTTTACCCACAAGGGTCAGAGACTTGTGCATGGCTAATAAAATACACAACATGTGCTAGGCTGAACAGTAATCGAGCCCGTGACTGAGGAGTAGCACTCAGGATAATCGCCCAAACTGATTACACCACTGCAGCTGCTAATCTCTCGTTTTCTATTGAAACAAAACATGATTTGAAAAAAAATACAAATATCAACTTGGAGCCGACTAGTGTTCCCAAATGAAGCCTCTACTAGTAAATGTCGCGCTCAAGCCAGCATTAATTACTATTCAGGTGCTCTGCACACTGCAGAAGAAGACTGCTGGAAATTTAATTTCACGACTGTAGCTAACAATAGAACAAAGAGACTTGAGGGGATGACGGCGATGGCAAGAGTGCGGTGCGTCTAATCTTGATGATTATGAAGAAAGTAACAAAGAATCTTGGGTACGTGAGCCGAGGGATAAGGGCGGTGATAAACGCCCGGAGAGAGCTTGACGACGAGAGGGTAAATGAGAAATTTACCTACGCGATGGTGGGACTCAACAAACAAGAAGGTTAGAAAAGGGTGCCACCACAACGAAACAACAGAAAGAAAATGAGAAGGGATGTGAGGTGTAGAACACACACTTGCAGGGAAATGGGGAATCGGATCGAAATGAACAGGAAGGGTGGAAGGGGAAAAGCTCACGCAACAATCTGATAAGAGGTCTAATGAGGGATTGTACGCAGCCAACTCCTGAGAGCGTGAATGCATTAGGGCATAATCCGATTGGTGATGTGATGTCGGCGAGTCTGGGTCTGCCTGTACTGGCCTGTGCGTCCAAAAAGGTTCCCTAGCTAGCTTCACTTAACATAAAGCAAATTGAGACGATAACAAAAACAAACATGCGGCTAAATGTTTTAGCTTAACCAGAAACAGTTTCTGCTTAGTTTCAAGGCACTATGCTTAACCACTAACTTCCAACAATATTCCCTGAGACAATAGGTAACATAGACAAAAAGAATCTGAGGAAGAAGCCCACATAGGTCTGAGACCTGTGTGTGGGTAATGATTGGATGATGGTGATTTATGAGTTAGACCTACAGTTTAAGATGGGTTCCGAACCCCCGGGAAGTGATTTTACAGCAGAGAACAGTCTGTTTGCTGGCCAATCATCGGTCAGGCTTGCAAAGAGAGCCCAGGAGTTCGTGCTCATCTTCTGTAGCTGAACAAAATACCTGGCACTGCTCGCAGCTATCATTTGATCCACTTAAGTTAAAAATGTTGCAACCTAACTGAAAATATTTGATGATTCTTTCAACTTTTTTCTCCACCAACCCGTTTTGCTTAAAAAATTTGGGTGTAGCTAGGACCATCTCCTGCTATCAGTAGCCAATCACCTCATCTCATTTAGATGAGATAATTTCCCTCTTTTGTCCTACGGCCAACATATTGTAAAAAGATGGCACTTGGTGTATGGTGTGATGATGGTTTGTATCATATATATGGTTTGCCAAATGTTCAAAAAAATATACCATCATTCAAACACAGTTCTAACCGAAATATATTAAATATATAAATCTATCAATTATTATTATATTATAACAACTTAGGACGTAATATAGTTTGTATTAAAGGTAGCAGTCTACGAGTGGTACAATACTTAGTAAAATTTCATGGTTCCGTCTCAACTTCCAGGGAGAAAATGAAAGTTGCAATTTAGGATGATGAAGCTATTCAGAAATCAGAAATAATCTTCAATGATTTCAATTTTCATGATTTCATCACTAGGATTTCAAATTAATGTTTCATAATTTGCTTCATAATGCTTCATTCACCTCATTACCTTTGCACAAGTCTCAGACTCATGTGAAGCAAGGAAAGGTAGCTATGATGTTGGTTATGAGAAGTTGCATAGAAACGTACTGGAAATGTTCTGAGATATTTCAGAATGTCAAAGAAATTCATTCATTTCATCGAAACTAATAGAATGTGAGAGATCTTATTAACTGCCACCATTAATAAAACGTTTAATGTTTGAGAAATATTCTTTGAAGTCAGAAATTTATCAATCCTACTGTACTTTGGAAGTCAGGCATTGTTCAACAATTCCCCACACATGAAAGTAATTTGACATTAGTGATATATTTCAGTCTAGTAAAATTATGAATGAATGAAAAGTATTCTTTGATCTTTGATGACAGCTATATTATTTTCTACAATATTTAATATGGTTTTGTCGACTGATATGAAGAAGTATGCATCAAGAACGAGTCAACTGAGTTGCCACAGTATGCAGAAATGGGCCAGATGACATTGAATAAGCGTCAAAAGGCATAACAGGCGTGCAGTGCGCCTCTGTAGTGAACGAGCTGTTGTAGGAAAGCAGCTGTCGTATGGTGCCAGCAATTGAATCAAGAAACAAAGGCGCATGCACTACATGTAATGGGCTGAGCTGGGCTGGATAGGAGTTTTATAGTTGCCTGGAGGGTTGCTGACGTTTTAGTAAATCAAGTCTTTTGACGAGACACGTTGGACGCGCGAGCGCCAATCAGTCACTGAACAGTTGGCCGATCTTCAGCGCACAAAAGCTCTCTGTGTCATACTTATTCCATCATTTCCTAATGTTTGAGTATCATCCAATTATAAGGAATGTTCTTTTCAAGGGACATGTGTATTTTCGTCGACCTTTTGTACTTTTTCTTTATCTAACATAGTATTTCTTGTTTTTTGTTTTGATTTTTCATTAATGTGGAATGTTCGCATCCATTCAAAATAGCAAAGTTTGTGTATTAACTTACAAGCTTATTCATATAATTATATGACAAACAGTTTTATATGCTTGTACTTTTCATCATAAACTTTGGTGTTTCAAATAAATGCTTCACTCATATTCGCATTGCCGGAAAATCAAATAAAACAACAAATAAGAGAGATTAATATGTTTCTATCCAGAATAGAGTTCATTGGGATTCAAATAATTCTGTTATTCATACTCATGAAATTTTCATTTTTATCACCAAATTCTTCAACCATGATTGAAATTTTTGACGAAGTTTAAAGAGTTGAACAACATATTGAAGTAAATTTGTAACCATTGTTATTGGAGTTCAGAATAGTAACATGAATAGTTACATGAATAGTAAATTTATATTTGACAATTTTACATCAATTTAACTGAATCTTCAATGTGTACAGCATCTGGTTTTCATTTTATCTCTACTTTCTACTAGTTTGTATTAATTTGCATAAGTTTGATTCATTATGAAGAAGAATTTTCATGAATTAAAAATTTCAATTATCAGCCTAAATTCAATTTAAAATTCAAGTATAGTATATTAGAATTATTAACTACTTTATAGACCGTTTATCAAACGAGGGCTGCTGTGATTCTAAAAGGCTGGTAGTGCCCTACTTCGACCCCTATAATTACAAATATGGAGGCAGATATTCTATTGTTTCTCACACTCTCATTCTTCCTCTCTCTCACTCTCTCTCTCTCTCTCTCTCTCTCTCTCTCCAATTTCACGACTTGCCCTTATCCTAGGTCGTGCAACTGAAGCAAGCCAAGCTGGGGTAAGAGAAAGCTGCTTGGGCTAGAGTTAAAGAGGCTTGGCTTTCTTTTGTTTCAAACAAACGCTGGCCAAATCGGGGCGAAAACTTTTTATCGCTCTCTCGTAAAAAGCGCCACCCTCACCCTCACTCACCGCCCCACCCCACTCCACCGTAACAATCACTCTTAATAGGCATTGAAAGAACAATCTGGGTTTCCAGAGATGAAATTTTCCGCGCTGTTATCTTGCTGCTTGCCGCCTTATCACAGTTCTCTAGTTCTCTTGTCCGGCGGTAATATTTCATCATAAAGCCTCTTCTTAGTAAGATCAGCCTCCGTATGGAATTCGGTGTCTCGGCAGTCAATCTCAAAAGGAACCTTAGCATCACAAGAATGTTTAAAACCAAAAGATTGATTGAATTGGTGAAAGACCTTTCAAGGTGTTTTCACTCTTTGAAAACTAGAAAACACACTTTGAGATTTTCTGTTAATTTCTACTTTTTATGATTGGAGGTGAATGATAAGCTGGTGAAAATGTACCCTTTATTAGATAAGGAGTCATTTTTATGAGGTGTCAATTTTCAAATTTTGAAATTTGCAGTTTTTATTATCAATGATGGATGATTAAGCAATGAAAATTGAGTTGAGAGTGTTCTTGAACTTTTTTTGAAAAGATCATCCCCTTTTGAGTGAGGATTGTTCGACGAATGAGGTCTACAGAACTACTAGTATGGATTACTAGATTCGAAGTAAAAGCGTAATTGTAGAATGTAAAGGAAAAAGCACATCAACCATCTATTGTATTGAAGAATAACATTGAAGATATTATTGATCTGCTAATTAATTCTTTATGTGAAGAAACCTTCCCATTTTTCATGTGCAACGTAATTGTGAGTTATTTTGTTCTTGTATTCGCCTGAAGTTATTAAAAACAGTCCAGGTTCAGTCACCTATTTTCTAGGGAAAAATCAGGCTTTAATAGACTTTCATGCACATTCAACATGCTCATTCCTGGTGACAACATTATAGCAGTAAATTCTCAAACACCTTGACTGAATTTGCATACTTATTCACCTTCCTTGAGCTTTCGACTCTTGTAGCCTCGACAGCAAACTTTCTCTCGCTATTTTGAGTGTGTGCATGTATTTTTGCACGTAAACAAGTATGTGTGATGTAGTTTGTTTCGTCAAAATTATTATTCCGTTTATGTTTAGGTTGTTTCTTCTATGAATACAAAATGAGGCAAATTTCTCACATAAAATAACTGCAACCAATGCATAACTAGTTCGCCTTCGTTCCGTACTATTATGGTCTTCCCCCCCCCCCCCCCACAAAATAAATTATTCCTTTTTTGGACTCTATTGTACTATCTCTTTGCTTATCTTTATTTTATCAGGTAGCCAATCTGTGAGTTCTCTACACACTATCAGTCGACATTCATTATTAATCTAGCACAGACACATTAGCAAACCACTAATAGCCAAACAATAGACCGCGTACTAGTTAAAAGAATAATAATAATTATGAAATCATAAGACAATAGACAACATACCACTTAAATTGTTGTAATAAAATCACTAACGAATCTGAATACAGTACCGCTCTATTGTAATTATTCAATAATTAAGATACATAACATATATGCATCCTATTCCAGAGAGATTGTAATGAAACATTATGAAACTAAGACTCAAAAGAACAACTTATGATCTTATAGCCTAACTAGACTTAACCGGACACATAAAAATTCATATTCAAACCAATATGAATATTGAATCTGTAGGCTACCATGGCTCTCTCTGACTAGGTGAGGATACATAATTAAATATAGTGAAAGAGAAATATTCTACATACCAAATACAGCAACAAACTGTAATGTTCACAGAAGATTGAACAAAAAAATTCTTACCTGTGAACAAAAGAAGAAAATCGTTAGTAGATTCAAAATTCAATTCAATCACTTTGTTGACTAATGACCTATTTTAGGCCTACGCATATATTGAAGATCATAAACCTATGAGCTAGAAATAGAAAAAATATTTTACAACCTTTTTTGACCGAATGAAGAGAGGTCTCTGTTTCAAGTCGTTCGTTTTGTATTTGTCTGCCTGTTTGTAATTTGTATTTACGGCTAAATGTGTGGACTAAATTCTATGAAAATTTGCATAGATCTTCTTCCAAGGAATGTCTAGTGAAGTATGTGTAAGGTTTTTTGTAATTCTTGAGAAAAAAGAAAGGCACTAAGGCCTTCTTCTCTTGGAAAAATTATTTTTAAAATTAGCTTCTCCATCCTATGCAATTGGAATCAGATTTAAAGATAGCACTCTAATTCATCTGGTTAAGCCTTCATATAAATTAAGTTATCATTCTTAAGAATAACATATTTGTTTGAGATAAAGAATCATTTCTAATATTCCAATTGAGTAAAATAAAAAGTGATGGTTGGGTGTGAAGTCTACTGTTCACAGAACTACTAGTAATTATTTTTGACAGACTTGATTTCAATTAGTATGAAAACCATAAATTTCAAACATTTACTAAACACAAGGTCCGGAATACTATGCTTCAAGAAATTTTCTACATCAAGCCAAGTCGCCCCTTATCCATAAAATAATCAGAAATTTAGAAAATGATAGTGCAGTTGAAAATGAATAAAAACTAACTATGCAGTCAGCTGACTTCAATGAAAGAGGAAACGAGTGAGTGGATTGCGACCTGCATGCAGCTGGAAAAAGCAGTGCCTTTAGTCTCGTCAGGATGAAAACCTTGACTTTGCTCAAGGTCAAACCGCCACACACTGACAGAATAATGGGACAAGTCCAAACACACATACTCACACATACGCGCGCGCGCATATACAGATGGGAATACTGGCTAGTGAGGAGGGATAATAATTGAATGACACTATCCGAGTGTGCTCGTGCGTCGGTGCTCGAGTTTGCATGAGTGTAGGTGCAAACTGGCAATGATTTTGAAGGGCGGTATAAGACAAAAGTAAATAAGAGAGAGATCTTGGGTGAGAGAGAATGAGGGAGTGGGGGGGGGGGGGGAAAGAGTGCGAGGGAGTGGCTGCAGAACTTACAAGAATAATGTAATTCTGTGCTTATAGTAATCCACCTTGAAACTGTTCAGTCCAGCATGTAACTTTAATCCATGTCGGGTTTGTGCAATAAGCCAGTTGTAACTCAAGTAGGATTTAGGCTCTAGCTACAACTATAACAACATTGCATCCTTCTAACGAGTCCGAAAGACAATAATCTTAATAAGAAAGTGGTTCGAATTGAGTACTTTGTGGCTCATAAAGTTGCACTAACAAGTTTTCAGCCATCAACAAATTAAATTTCATAACTATGCACATCACCCGAGTTGCATGAATTAAAGTTGGAGTGTAGATATTTTTTAATCATTGAGTTTGTAAATTTTAAACCACAAATTTTTAGGAAAATTATGAGTAAATCTAGAATGGTATTTTCTAAATTCTTTATATTGATTATTATTATTATCTATTTTGTCTTATTGATTGATTGATAAATTATAGCATTCAAATATTTGAGTGAAAAGTTAAAATGGATGGCCATTTCGGACCGCGTGAGTGCATCATGCTGACTAGATCGTTGGTTGTTGGTAGTTGGTTCTTGTAATTGCGAGCTAGCTTGTCTTTTTAAAAATAAGTCAAATAGGATGTGTGATTTGAAGTTGGTTTGCTCGTTTAATATGTTGTGTTTATTGATTTTGGTGTGCTCGTAGATTTCGAATTGCTGTACAGAGTTTAATTCATGACTTTTATTTTTTATTCCGAGGATCCCTAGTTTTCAGTGGATATCGGTGATTGAATGATTTTCGTTGATGAGGTGATTGGCAAATGCTGATTCAGTATTGTTTTTTATGGCAAGTATGTGTTCTTTATATCGTAACTTCCGTCCTGTCTGCCCGATGTAGTATTTGTCACAGTTCAGTTTGTAAATACCTGATAAGTTGTGAGTTGTCAGTTGAATGAGGTGAAGTAAAATTGAATGATAATGAATGTTTGTTCAGTTCTGTTCTTTGCTTTGAGTGACACCTCATGTCTAGTTTTGCGGAGATTGTTGGTGATTCTGCCACCATTATCATATTTTGGTATCAATAATTTGGTTACAAAATGTACCGTACATTATTTTTAAAATTTACGAAGAAAAACTACAAAAATTAGAAAGAAACTAGAATGAACATTTATAGATCATAATATCGGAGATGAGAATCGGGAAGTAGCTTCTTCCAATATCTGAAAATATATTGGGATTGGAACCAGTAAAAAAATGGTAAGTACAGTATAAAGAGCGGGAAATAAAATCGCGCCAGAAGGGAAATATGGCGCGATTTGAGCACGTGCGTGCGCACGTGGTATCGCTGAAGAGGAGGTGGAAGCGTCTCATCAAACTTCCTGAACCGGTTTTCGCGGGCACGGGCAAATGTACGAGCCGGGTGCTCAACATGACAACGAAGCTCATTTTATGAAGCAAGGATTATTGTACACTAGACCACAATGCGAAGTATTATATTTTAGACAGAATCAAAATTTGTCAGGTTCACTACTAACTAGACTTAGGTCATACAAAAAGAGAAAAAGTAACAATATTATTGGTTTTTCCTTCACCTCTACATGTCTGATACACAATTTGTTCAATTTCAATCTGTAAACTCAAATGATATGAAGATACAAAGTGGGAGAATATGTGTAATGTAATGCGATTTCGTGTAATCCAATATGTGAGAATTCAACAATGATAATACAGTATTCAAAATTCAATTAAACTACTTTAATGAAGTTAAATACCACAGCAATAATAAAAATATGTAATTTTCTCTGTTATTGAAAAAATTGAATGAGAAATAATGGCGACAGAAGGAAATGTAATTTTTCATCACGGTTTGCTAATACGAAAATTGAAACTCTACATTTGCCTGTTATTATGTTATTGCATTAAAAAATCTAGAGTCCTGTGTAACCTGTATCATAAAGATCTGTACGTGTGACTAGTAATACTGAATAATGCATTGCGATAAATGAAGTAAGATTCTTCACTAATGCTGCTTGAATTTTCAGGAAAAATGTGGAGTCTGGCTGAAGACTAAGCAAAACGTGAACCCCTTTTAAAAACAGTTTCCAAAGACGAGAGCAGAAGAATTCATAGCTTGCAACACTTCGGTGCCATAATACATGTCAGATGTCATACTACTTATAAACCGAGACAACGAACCATCAAAGGACCCGACTGAACAGTAATCAAATAAGTATTGGTAAGCCCTTGAAAAATTTATAAATTGCATTGATCAGCTCAAAAGGTTTCTGGCTCAGGTTTGTTCTGAATACACTTGGGCCTGAATACATTTGAATAATGATGAAGATAATAGAATGATAATTATCATAATAATAATGTACTAATATAATACTTACACTAGCTGGGTCTTCGATAGTACAGTAGTAGGTATTCTGTATCGCAGGATCGCATTCACTCAACACGATGGCAATAAATTAACTTATAATTTCTCATGCGACACTTTCAACTATCATCTTTTCATACGTAATGTCCATCAATCTCTTGTTACCTATCACATGATTCATGAATTCAGTTATTCATAGCACTTTTTATAAAACGTTTTAGCTCCTCAGTCATTCACAGTTCTAATAATAATGAAAATGTATCATTACCCACTTCCCCCAAACTATTTTTGTATGATAATTGAAATTGAGATGATATTTAAAAGAAATAATAATAATAACAACTGATCTTTAAAAGAAAATAAATAATAATAACAACTATCATACTATTACTGTATGAATATGAACTAGATTGAGAACTGATAACGTGGAAAACACTGATATTTTATTGGATAGTACTTGAGTTACGTTAACTGCCAATAACATGAGTAACGGTTCTCAAACTCTTGTCATTTACGCCAAGTGATACACAATGGCGTTTGTTTCTTCTTCTTGACTCATAGGTCTTATAACATTCCCCAATATTTCTTTTTTTCAAGTCGATTCAAAATTTGAGAATCTTTTTCAAAACAATACAAGATTATTTTCAGCCACACTTGCACTGTATAAGTAAATAAAAGGTGGATAGTTGAGGAGAGTAGCCTTCAATTATTATTTTTTTTTTAAATATAAACACCACCAGTACCAGCTGTCCGATGTTTCGAGAATAGCCATAACTAACCTAGAGCCTATAGTAGGAATCTGTTTTACATCATAATTATTTTTATATTCTTCTTCCAAACTCCAAAATCAATAGCCTATAGAAGTCTATATAGCCAATAGACTATGAGGAAGCTATATACCAAGTTTCAAGGGTCTAGAATCTTCCTTTCAAGTGTTAGGGAATAGACGGACGGACCACGGCACGATTTCAATAAGGTCCTGACAGGACCTTAATAAATCATAATGATCAGCTAACATAATTGATATGTTCTCCATTTATCAACTCAAGTTTTTAAATTAATTATTGAGATCATAGTGCTATCATTTCCATTGGGGAAATATTGTACATCAATAATAAAGTCAGCTTCTCTTAGATAACAATTATTGCAAACACTTTTGTGCTTATTCTGTGTGGTCGTTTGTAATTTTTTTTCAAAGGATAGCGACTCCTCCATGCGTACAGGGATCTTGATGGCTCCCTTGCATGAGAGTATTTATTGCCAATATATATTATTGCATTTCTATTATATCTATTGTTATAATTATTGTTTTGTTATTATTATTATTTGTTTTTTTTTTGGCAATAAAAAAATTCATTCATTCATTTATCTTCGACACTTCCGCCTTTCTTCTTTCTTTTGGCTTACAAAGTATTTTAGCAACACTGTACTTGAGATACAGTACCGTACTGCGTACTCTATTAATGATGTGCCATGCCTGTGTTGAGGGTTGCCTAACTAGCGACTTAAAACTTATGATGTTATACAGTATTAATACTGTAATTTCTTATTTTGCAGATGATTCTCACATGAGCTTGAGCCCTGCGCGTGAGTGACAATAAAAAAATTCAGGCCTGGTTATGGGATTGAACCCGAAGCCATCCAAGTAGGCATCTTATGTGATTATTAACCCGCTCACATCTCTTCTCACAACGTATTTGTGGATCTACACATAAGGCCTCATACACCTATGGGTTTGGACCGTGTGATGTCATCACGGGTCAAATCCGCTAGTGTCGTGGCGTTTGGGCGCTCACAGGCCGGGACCGCTTTGTACCACACTTATGTGGCCCCGGGTCGAAGCTTCGCTCCAAGCAAGTCTGTTAATAGAAGCCTAATCTCAATTAGTTTAGACGTCTAGACCTAGACAGTGTATCTTTACTTCAATTCATTCAATGGCATTAATTTGAATTTTTAAAATTTATTCATCAAATTAATATTCTGTACATTCAAAAGAACTGTCTCAGATGCAGATTTGAGTACCACGAGGTGTATTGGTTGGCTTAGCTAACAATAACTATCCTGTTGGTTTGTGTCATCATCTTCAAGTTTCACACAAGCTTGAGATTACATGAGGATTATAATATAGAAAAGACAAAAATCCTCTTCCAACTATCTATCCTTAAAATATTAGTATTAGCTTTCAATAAAAAATTTGATGATAGTTTCATTGGAACCTTGAAATTGAGATGCAATTTTGCGCTCGGATAATCAAGCATTTGGTTACGTCACGTGTTATTAGTGGAATTCATTGTGCGTGACGGTGCTATGCAGACACAACCCATGCCAACTGCTAGCGAATTTCTATCCAACAGCATTGGCACTATTCGGTATTCGCCATCTTCGTCCTTGTCCCCAAGTACAGATTTCAATGTCTGGCTTGAACTTATTACAAAGTCACTACTTGAATTCAAATAATTTTGAGAATCGTTGACATAGTTTTTTATAGAGTTGAGAGTTATGGAACAAGGGGGACTTAAAAGATTTGGTTTTGGTGAGTCTGTATAGTATCACTGTATGGAATTGGAAAGTGAAAACTCCACTTTCACTTCATTGTGAAATAGAGTAAGTGACTTTATCTTTGTGAGCCTTAGGTAGGTATAAGTACTGCATTTCAATACCTTACTCTATAATCCGGTAAAATTAGGCAGGAAAGTGCCATTCCGAAATTAAATCATGTACAGCAACTTTTCCCATTTCTTCGGCAATGTGTAGTGTTCGGCCTTAAGCTGCGTCCACATTATGCTATGCACGGCTTCAGGCACAGCCCTCTTTCGAAGCCTTGTGGACGGGAGTTTAAGCCGTGTGTGCGGGCAGGGCGGACTGTACCATCTTGGCATACGGGATCGACCAGCGAACACATAAGACCAATGGTCTTTGGTTATCCTTGGTTCGCTGGGATCGACCGAGTGGAGGTCTGCTTCAAAGAAATCTGTAGGCCAGTGGGCATCACGGCACTGTGTGTGATCGCATCAAGGCATAAAATGCACCTCGCTAGGCCTCTTTCGACTTTCTGTACTCACATACAAAAACACAAACAAATGCCTACAGAGCCCCTTGGATCACTGGACCCATTTCGCCCAACAAGATACTGTAGACCTACTAATAGACGCATGCATTTGGTGCAATTGTAGAGAGCCTCTCCCCATACTCCATTGCTGCATGTTGCCCACATTTATTTTATCGCCTGTCAGCAACAGAATTATTTTATTGTTATTCATTTCATCACAGAAATAACAATGAATTTAACAAATATCAAAAGAAAATGAATTCCTATTACTAGATGTCTCTAGTGGTTGCTACGATGTGCTACATGAATATAAAAAATGAAAAATTTAACCAGAAATAATACCACACGATATCACCAAGAAACGTAGATAATTGACAGTTGAAACATAACGGTAGAAAAGCTTTGAATGAAAGTGTTCAATCACTTTTTCACAAAGCCTACTGTGTGAAAAAGCTACAATTTCAAAAGTTTTTCAAGGCATATGTCGCCCTAATATCCATGCGTTTATCCAACTATTTTTTCTGTCCCTACAAATGTTAGCAATCGGAATATCGAAAAAGTGGGCCAAGACAAATTTATCACATGTATTTTTTCTAGTTTATAAATTTTTGGCACAACGCACACAACGATAAATTCAAATTTCATGTCTATCTTTTAATATTTTTTTTCGCTAATGCTGAGGGATACAATGAAAAAATAACGAAAGAAACAAGAAGGCAAACTGGAAGAAAGTGCATGTCAGCGAAATCTGGTTATTAAGAGTAATAAAACGAGTGGATTTAATGCTTTTCGCAGACTCATAAATGTGTCCGAAATTGTTGGCTGGCAGACAACATTCTTGAAAGCGGCAGAGATCGCGTGAAGAGATTTATCGCATGAATAGCGAGGTAGTTTTTCTTTGTTTATTCGGGCAATCGACTTAATCTTCATTATTCAGCACTGTGTGGATTTTACACCGTCAAAACAAAACCGATTGTAATCAATCGATATTTTCAACGACAGCTGCACGTTGTTCTCTCAAAATAATCCCAATAATAAATTATTGATTACATAGGACATTTTCTAAATTTTGGGTAAATGGAGAAAAATAGTTACTGACTGAAGAGGATAAAAAAAAATGATGTTGCTTAGATGGCCACCGTAAATCCTATTGTGTACGAAGTAATGTCACAAAGGTTATAAAAAAAAGAAAAGGGAGCACGGTGACAGGGCAATTGTGATTTTTAGTCATGAGCGCTCAGGACTGCGCTGGGAAGGATGACCGGCGGAAAATAACATGACTATCTGATTTATTATCACTTACCTGGTGGTTCAGAGCCCACCTAGAAATCCAGGTTCACATCAATCATTATTGTCCAATCCTTAGTCCGTTACTTAGTAGCCATGCACAAGTTTTGAACTCAAGTGGGCCTCAGCAGCACGAGAAAAAATTCCAAGACGTAAGTCAGAGCAATGAGATAAACTTTTTCAATAAGAATGCTCAATATTTCCATTTATAATAATCGACAACTTTGATTTCCAGGAATACATTTTTGATTTACGATGAACCTGCAACGCATCATTATTAACACCATAATATTCTTTTTATTCTATCGCCTTATAGTTCACCCATTAAATTATGCATTTCATGATACTGACTCAGACTCCTAAAGCTCACGTGTGTTAGAACTGATACAAAGTTCTACATGGCTAATAGTAGGTTAAAAAGTATTGAAAGTGCACAGTAGAACCCACAACCCTGCATCCAATTGCCAAAAAGAAGAATATCAATTATATCAAGAATTATGAGATTCAACAATCAATATTAATTCTCTATTATTTCAACTATATTAATAATATGCCCAGTACATTTTGAGTGAAAAGCATTTGATTCTTCTATTTGTAAAATTTAAATTTGCTTAGCTTCAGGACCGCCGCCACAAATCAAGGGGAATGAACGCAACAGACGATATGCAACTATATCTCTCACCAGAGGGCCCACCAGAGGAACAAAGGAAAACGCAAAAAATGTATTCCAGTGTGTAGCTTTACTAACTCGAAACCCAAAAAAGTCTAAAAAATATTGTGACTAGTTTGTTGACTAGCTAACGAACCATTATGTTCTGTCTTGTATGTGTCACTGTTCTACAAACTCTTACTCTGAAATCCATTAGTTCAATTATTAAAAATAAAATCGGCGACAGTCGACTAATGAGAGAACACTCTCCACAATATTTTTCAGGTAGATGAAAGCTCTTAAATTCAAAGCTACCAGCCCACACGACTCTACTTGTTTCATGATATAAATTACTTCACAGCATTATTGGGGGGATTGCGTTGTTGGTAGAATGTAGGTATTATTATCCTGAGGAGTTCATTAGTCATTTCTTTCTATTTCATTAGTCTACTGTAATTGCAATCTAGAAAGGTAGAAAGGAATGGAGGAAATGGACCAGCCTTGCTGAAGACAAAATAGGATTGGAAAGTGAGGGAGAGAATGAAGAACTAGAGTAGGAAGAGGAGGAGGAGGAGGAGGAGGAGGAGGAGGAGGAGGAGGAGGAGGATCAAAAGGAGAAGATGGGAAAGGATAATTACTGTATTGTAATGAATTTATATAGATAATGGATACTGTAGATCTTAATGATCTACAATCCTAAAGATCTTAATGAATTGCAAAAGTCATCAGTCCTAGCTAAATCAAATGAGGAAAACTGATGCATTGAGTTATTTATTTATTTATAACATAAAACACAATCAAGTAAAGATACAACAGGCATGAATGAATAAACAAATATTCATTTGAATAAACAAACTTAAAATGTTATTCCAATCTAAAAAAAGATCCAAGAATGATACACTATGTATAGAGAATGTTAATAATGGGCCGATCCTTGAGACTGCGACTTCCGGCCGGTCGCTACTAGTAGCGACTGAGCAGCGCTGCAAAAATTCGCCGGATCCCTTCAGACTAGGCGACTGAGGAGCGTTGCTGTTAAGTACGTGACTAATTATCTTTTATTCCCACTATAAAAGTGAAAACCCTTAAAATTCGATTTTTTTTTTAAATTCCATTCCATCATATTCTATTTACTCTACTGACTTGAATTTTTCTCCTACCTTTTTTAAAATTTAAATAAAATTAAAATATTTGATAAAATTCTCAAATTTTATGCTAGGAGAAAAATTCAAGTTGCAAAGTAGGTACATACTCAGGAAAAATAGTAAAATATAATAGCATTTAAAAAATGCAAACACCTAAAAAAATTGATAAAATTTGATCGAAATTTCATGGGTTTTAATCCACTTTAAAAAATGAGGTTTTTAATTTGTTCAGTTTTTTTATTTTTTCATGTTTGTATAACTATTACTTAAAAACCATTGAACCGATTTAAATAATTTTTTTCAAATGATAAAGCATCATTCAGCGGTTGTCCCATTCAAGCTTTGCAAGGGTCGGCTCAATACTCAGCCCAAAACCAAGCCCAAAGTCATCAAGCGAATTCATTTGAATTTTGTCCGAATTGGCCAAATATTCAGCAACAAATATTGTAGGAACATACACCTAACATTTGACCGAAATAACATAAATGTAGTCAGTTTTTATAGCTATTTTTAAATTGATAGACAAGTGAGCTTTTCCTTGAGATATTAGTTTGGGTGCCATTATCGCGAAACGTCATCAAGAAAAGGGCTATGAAACATTGTTGTCAGAGTCATTAATATCCATGTTTGCTCATCCATTATTTCAAGTTCATTCGAGTAGTAGTTGTTAAACTAATAGTTGTTTTCAACACAGGGTCGTTAACCACAAGACAATAAATAAGCATCAAACTGTTTGACTGGGTTTACTTTCAGCTACACTTTAGTTTCACTGCAGTGGGAAACATGATTTGTAAAACACCAGGGGTTTCCCATTTAACACTTAATGTAATAATGAGCCTTGGATATATCAAACTGATACAGTATGTCCGACTTCTTTATACGGTAATTTGAGATTGCTATAGTGGCTTTCACCAGTCAGCATCCATAGAACATTTCAAGACCGCATAGAATAAGAACGCTCCAATACAGCGAGAACTAGAACTGCTAGTACCTGTGGAAAAAATATTTGAAGATATTATGTAATCTACTGAAAATTAACTTGCAGTATATAATAGATTTGAGGTTTATTCAACGCACATTCTACAATTTCAACCTCACTTACTAGCCATTATACAACTACTGATTTTATAAACGTTCTGAAAGCTAGATCCTGGAAGTAACAGTATGATAACAAAATACTTGAATCTATGACAGTAATGAGCAATGTCGTGGTAATATTTCAATTATCAACGAAGCCACTAACAATTGCGCTTCTATTTTTACGAAATAAAGTATAGCATACGTTACTAAAAGAATTCTACCTATTAACAGACTTGAAAGTAAATTTTTAACCAGAAAATCAATGCAATATCCAAATTAAAATTAAGACTACTTTGACATTACTGGGAAAATTCTGTGATTCTTCATCATTGAATAGCAATTTATTGAGTGGCAAAATCAAGTAGATTTTCAGATGCTAGAAATGCACAGATGCTATCAATGCATTGTAAAATGAAATACAAGCTGAATGAAAGTTTCTAATGGAAATGTTACCTGAAGAGTTTATTCGGTCATTCTACTAATCTTTATTTATGCGATTATTCAAGTCGTCAACTACTGTCGCTTATTAGGCGTTCAGTTTCGATAAGAGTTGAAGAACTCATTCAAGAATGAAATGATATGCTAATTTCACAATTAGCATAACAAATAATCCAGCTGAAGCAGGAAAGTGTGCCAGAAACACGCAAAATACAGGACGAACAGATATTGATCAAATGTTATCGGATTATTTCATAGCTCCTCTAATATTTGCTTGCTACGGATGATAATTCATTTAAAATTAATTGATCAATTAATTTGCATTTTGGAACAGTTTCTCAATTGGGAACTTCAAAAGAAAATTAAAATGAAAGACGCTTGAAAATAATTATCTTATTTATGATTATTCTACGAGTTATACGATTTTTATGATAAATTTAAATGACTAATTTTTATTTACCCCATTGTTAAAATAGAATCACGGATTAATGTTCATTAAATTTATTCATTAAAAATTGCTCTATTGCAGAGAAATAATGAATTACACTAGCTTGATCTGTCAACAGTTTTCCCATTTTCTTCACCTATCTTGATTCAAATATGATTTATGGAAATTTAATTTCATCCCGAATTCAATACAGTAATTTAAGATTATTCTTATAAATATAAATATATATAAAGTTAATTATTCAAAACTATTTTTTGTTGTGCAACACATTACTTCAATGCAAATCATAATGTCTTGTAAGATTCAACACTAATGAAATTACAGTGCACCAATAAGATATACACATAAACATGCTGGTTGGTGCCAAATATTTTAAAGGAAACATTTTTATTTACTTATTGTGACAAATTTACAACGAATATGAGGCGCAACAGACTCACTTTATTCTGTAATTACTCTAATAAATTACTTGTATCAATTTCTGTTTGTATTTTTTTTTTTTTTTAATTTGTGGCAATAAAGGATGCAATCAAATAATCTGGCAGGTGTTGATTATAATCAGATGCTTTGCTTTTTATATTTCACCAAGACATTCTACACGGAGGGAACCCATCGACAGTAAAAAGAGAAAAGCAATGGAAAGAACTCGACCACAGCCTCGAGGCCTTTGTCCGAAGGATGAATTTGGAATTGTAGCAGACATCGCCAACCACAGGTAGATCAATGGCGTTGCATGACTTGTCAAAAACCGTTTTCAGACTTATCCGCTTATCGCGCGCTGCTGCGTGCGTCCGTGTGTGCCTTGTCTCACACGGTCATGCGTGTGTGCAATCGGGCCCAAATATTTCACTCACGCTCACGCTCGACCCTATTCAACAGACGGCCACGTACACACAACATAACCCACGTGGACTAAGTCGGCTACGCTGCCGAAATTTTCACGCATACGTTCCGCCAGCCAAGGCCTCCTTCATCGAACTAATCTTAGGCCTTCCACACTCACTATCACTACATCTGTATGGCCTACTCAGTTAGTTCCATCAGATCCAGTAGCTCATGGGGCTCAGGTCATAACTCAAAACACTGCTGCTATGGACTGGCATTTTTCTTCAGAAGTTTCCAATTTTCATGCCATGTTCTGCTTGTACAATTTTTAGCGAAAATTGGGTGGGATTTTCACACAAGCAATCAATTTCATTTATGCTGAATGCGTGCTTACTAGATGAGACATTCACAACAGAAAAAACGCTGGATACAATATATTTATGAATATTGAAAATCTACTGTTTCAGAGTTCAGACGTCTAGTGATTGGTGGAATTTTCAATGACTCGAAAAATCCTACAAGTACCGTTGTTATACTATGGGCGAATTTAAAGGGGGCTACCCCCCCCCCTTACGATAAAGTGATAACGTTGAAAATTGGAAAAAGTATTAGATATATCATCAATAGGATAATTGAGAATTTTGATAAATATTAATGCAATATCAATAACAAGAAGGTCCAGTTTAGCCCAAGAATCCATTTTAATTTTAGCAGCTTAAAGCAAGGCCTTTTTTATTTTTGTTTCTTATTCAGTATAAATTTCTTAATTTAGTGTATAGGTTTATCAGCATAAATGATAGTAACAATTACTAAGGACCCGACATGGCCTATTGCAACCGTGCCGTTGTCCGTCCGTCCGTCCGTCCGTCCGTCTGGCTTGAAAGGAAGATTCTAGACTCTTGAAACTTGGTATATAGCTTCCTCATAGTCCAAGTGAGATCGCTATTGATTTTGCAGTTTGGGGGTCGAATATAAAAATAATTATTATGTAAAACAGATTCCCACAATTGGCTCTAGGCTAGTTTTGGCTAGTGAAAACCCAAAAACATTGGACAGCTTTTACATTTGAAAATGAAAAAATTGACATTACAATAGCTAATTTTTACTCCAATTATCCACTTTATTTTTACAGTGCAAGCGTTAAAGTTTTCATTTTTGATTGTGCTGAAATGTTTTCTTCAATTATTTTAAATCGTCGAATTGAAAAAAATTAACAGAGAAAATTAACTCCAACGCGTGTTTGTAAACGTTTGGTCAATGGTCCTGTTGAATAGTGAATACGGCCGTTTTTCGTTACCACCTTCTCCTAGGGTAAGTTGCCCTTTCCAAAATTTTTTGTTTGCGATCGAGTTCTCCAGCCCGTGGGGCTCACTAGTTATTACACTTCAAGAAATTCCATGAAATATTTTATTGTGATTGTGGATGTTCTTTAGATAGATTGGTAGAAGAGAGGAACCTAATCATTTTGAATCAAGTGTTATGGAGGTGAACACAACTAGAATTGTACAAGTTAAGACTAAATAGAAGAGAGTAACATTCAAAATTAATAGCTTTCAAAATGTCAGTTCATAATTTAGATACATATTCGAAGCATGTTATTAACTTCAAGTATAGACTTTTAAGAAAATATGCTGCCATAGTAGAAGCTGACTTTAATTTGTTTTCGTTGTATTGGAATGTAGCGCTTCAATTCAATTGCCCAACTCAAGAAAACTCCGTGTGGAGTAATTCCAACCAATTTTAACACTTCCTATAAAGTTTCAATCAAAGCAAAATCAGGCAATTATTTGTTAACGATGACTAAGAGAATGTCGTTGCATTACCTTTTACGCCACACTCACGTCTAGAAAGGCGCTGTTTCCAAATTTTGCGGTTGGAAAAACGATAGCACTTTCAAAGTAGAGAACATTCCAACCCCCTCGCACACTCACTCTCTCTCTCTCTCTCCAGCTCAGCATCTATATTCAGGCTGTTACAGGTTGTGTAAGTGGATAAGTTTTGGAGCGTGAAACATTGTTTCAACAGCCATCGACCCTAATGAAGAGCCAAGATGAAACCTTTTATTGGCGTTCCAATGAACGGAGAACAACCTTATGAAACAATGTTACGGCTATAAGCAATTAGAATTTTGCGCAAGTTGAGTAGTGAAGAGACGGGTTCTCTATAATTTCGAGTATTCATTAATTTGTTGCAACTTTCGTTTGATCTCGACATATTTTATTCACTTGAAACTTCTTCAACAGGCAACAGGTAACCTTGATAAAAGAAACTCATTTGGAAGTTATTTACTTGGAATTTTGAGCCGAAGAGAGCTTGAATTTCAAATCAACAAATCAAGTTCATCTACCAAGCAGAAATAATTTATACCATGCTTAAATTGTGCTTTAAAAATCATTGAATATTAAAATAATTACTGCTAAAGTATGTGAGCCTGAAAAATATTCTGATAAAAAAAGTGAATCATATTTAACGATTATCAGCAGACAAAGATTGGGCTTTAAAATTCAGCAAGCTTCTAATTATTTCTTATAATAAAAATATCAAAATACTGTACCTATAATTTACATAGTAGATCTTGAGGAAAACGACAACCCAAGCCATTCACTCACCTATAAAAAAGGAAAGCTATTATAAGAAAACTATAAAAATTTACGATTTTATAGTGATATATTTCAGTTTTACAGTAGAAGACGTATAAAGTAATGCTAACGTATCAATTATGTGAGCCTGAAAAATATTCTGATATTGATTCAGATAAAAAAGTGAATCATATTCAACGATTACCAGCAGATTAATACCCTATCACAAATTGATGGAAAATGTTAATCACATAGTATCAGTGACCGGGAAGGAAATCTGAACAATAGAGAGATTAATTAACGAGAAAATAGATAAAACACAAATTACTGCACTTGGGTACTATGTAAAAACATCCATTCATCTCAAATATATGATCTGAACTTAAAAATTCAGGATATGATCTAAACTTAAAACAAATAGTTTATTTTCATGTTAATTCTACAATTTTTTTTGTGGCAAAAAGATGAAGTGAATCATACATTTGAAGTCGAATTATGAATAATCGAATAGTCGAGCAATAGCTGATATTGATAAACGTTACCAACGCGCAAAATAGTCATTTAAGTATCAGCTTCAATAAAACATCAATTGCTGAAAAATTGAATTGCAATTTTCCAAAATCGAGCTTTTAGAAATTCAATGAACAAGCATAAAACTCTAGAGCAATCGAATAGGCTGCAACCTGGTAGAGGATTTGAATAGCCCTCCTCATTCGTGAACATGTCACAAATAGAATAGAGACCATCCAACGACCCTTTCACACAGATATTTCATTCTCAATGAGGTCAAACAAAAAAAAAAAAAAAAATCAAATCCTCCACTAGCTCTGTATGTTTGTAATAATTGGAAGAGCATACGAACAGTAGCCTACAACAATACAGTAGTAGTGATGGGTAAAGAGTTGGGTACACATTTATTTGTACTAAGTAAACAAATCAGAGTTCACCGTTGAGATCTAGCCAGCGAGAACTACGGCCTGACAATAAACCAAATAGGTACACACTACCCATGCGGTTTACAAAATACCATTAGCTCAGAAAATACAATCTAGTTCTCTATTTATAGCTGGCTATCCCATTTACACCGCGGTAAGTTTTTCTCTTTCAAATGTTTAAATTGTACACAACACTAATTTTACAGCTAGAACAAACATCGTTACCGCCACGGAATTTGCACTGTTCTCCATCATCAACGGCTTCCTTCTCCTAAGCACACATTCATTAGAATACTGTAGATGTAATTAATACTAAAATTTAGTGAAATATAAACGTGCCACAGAAAAAGAATGGGGAGGACAAAAATTGGGACAGTTTGACAGTAGACTAGCACAGTAGGATAAAAATGAAGAAATCGAATAAGAATCAATGTTTGAATTAAGCAAGAGCTGTGAAATGGGATAAAGGAAGAAGAAACTTAAGAGAAAGAAGAGAATTGGCTGAAAGAAGTTGGAAATTATTGTGAAATAGACATTCACCTCACATGCACAGAAAACTTACACAAGAAAAATATCTATATCACAATAACAGAGGTATTTGATAGATAAAAAAAATAAAATGTAATGAAATCACCTGAAAGTTACACTAATAATCTATTAGACTCCTATATTTGCTGCTATGTGATTAAGAAGTTAGGTAGTGGCTTATTACAATCAAGTTAGGTCTAGTCAAACAAAACTTCAAACATAAAGATTAATTATGCACAGTAGCAGGGTTTTGTTGATTTATTTCTACATGAAAATTGAGTAGGTAATAAAAAACCAACAAATATTTGGTTGAGATCAAGAAATACAAGAATTAGATAGATTGTATTGGTTGTGAAAAAAAGTTCCTAGAGTTTGATCACGTGAAGAAGTAAGAAGTTTTCAGGGCTTGCACGCTCATTTCAGAAATCAGAAATCTTCATTCCCATGCGTTTTAAACATAAGCACAATAATAATTATTATACTTTGGAAAAAAAGATCCGCAAAAGTAATTATTTGAAAGTATAAAAGCGCCTAGGCTTACACAATTTTCTAGTCTTAAAGTGAAATAAGTCTCAGAAATGCAAATGACGATGCCAAGAATAATCCAAAATTTATTTTTAAAATACGATCGATGAGCTAATTGAAAACGAATGGAACCGTAGAATCTTAGATGGTGAAGGGTGGTGAGAAGGGACGAAGAAAGTAAGGCAGTGTGCTAAAAAGTACGCAAACAACTCTTGAGTGACGACGGAAACATCAGTTGAAAGCCAACATTTTCGAAAATATAACACTTTTTGGCACGATAATATTTTCTAGATAGTTTTGCGGGAGCACACTCTCTCACATACAGATAGAAGTGATCTGTAAGAGCAGGAAGGAAGGTCGTTTGGTGGAAAGTCAAATCTGAGGAGAGAGCAGAGCGGCAAGCAATTCGCAAGCAATGCCTGAATATTCATAGATGAAGGAAACACGTGACTGCCTGCGCTGGCATAATAGCTTCAAATAATGAGCTACGAAGCGAAAGATAAAGATTAAAAGAGCGAGAGTGAGTGAGAGGGCTTTAGGAAAAGCGACGGCAAAGAGAATAATTCGCCTGACAGATTGGAGTTTCGCGCGATCGCTTGTCAACAACTAAAAGCAACCAAGTTGCCACGTTTGACTGCTGCTGCTGCTGCTTCAGTCGATGCAATTCATACAGACACGTACGGTACATGTGAAAGCTGCTAAAAATTACCCCACATTCAACAGAATACCAATCTACGCCCAAGTTTTAAATCGAAAATCCTCGTTCCGTCCTCACCGCCCCATCCCTCCACAAAATAACACACTCCGCCATGGGGTTCGCATCGCTGTGATTGATTGGAAGCAAAGAAATACTTTCCAACTCAAATCCACTGGGAGTTCTCAGAGTTGAAAAAAACTAAAAATAATTTTGATGGTTGAGCCACACTACTACACTCTGAGGATGCCTTAGTTTTGAGTGGTTGAATTTTATATTACTAATACTTTACTTTTACAGTCGGCGCTATTGTACTGTAAGTGTATGGTCCCTGTAGAACCTTGGCCCTCAAAGAATTGCATCACAAACGAACGAATTCGTAGCCTTGACTCTTGAATTGTACATAATTTTATTGTCCATGCTGATAATAAATTGTGGTTAAAAATATGGATAGTGAAATGTAGGTACCTATAAAAACCTATAATGAAATGTAGGTACCTATAAAAACCTATAATGAAATGTAGGTACCTATAAAAACCTATAATGAAATGTAGGTACCTATAAAAACCTATAATGAAATGTAGGTACCTATAAAAACCTATAATGAAATGTAGGTACCTATAAAAACCTATAATGAAATGTAGGTACCTATAAAAACCTATAATGAAATGTAGGTACCTATAAAAACCTATAATGAAATGTAGGTACCTATAAAAACCTATAATGAAATGTAGGTACCTATAAAAACCTATAATGAAATGTAGGTACCTATAAAAACCTATAATGAAATGTAGGTACCTATAAAAACCTATAATGAAATGTAGGTACCTATAAAAACCTATAATGAAATGTAGGTACCTATAAAAACCTATAATGAAATGTAGGTACCTATAAAAACCTATAATGAAATGTAGGTACCTATAAAAACCTATAATGAAATGTAGGTACCTATAAAAACCTATAATGAAATGTAGGTACCTATAAAAACCTATAATGAAATGTAGGTACCTATAAAAACCTATAATGAAATGTAGGTACCTATAAAAACCTATAATGAAATGTAGGTACCTATAAAAACCTATAATGAAATGTAGGTACCTATAAAAACCTATAATGAAATGTAGGTACCTATAAAAACCTATAATGAAATGTAGGTACCTATAAAAACCTATAATGAAATGTAGGTACCTATAAAAACCTATAATGAAATGTAGGTACCTATAAAAACCTATAATGAAATGTAGGTACCTATAAAAACCTATAATGAAATGTAGGTACCTATAAAAACCTATAATGAAATGTAGGTACCTCTACATTTGACATTTGGAACTTGGAACAGTCCAGCATCGAAATAATAAGAAATTATGCTAAATAAAAACAAGTTTGGAGAGAGGAAACAAAACAATATAAACATTATTCAAGAGTAAATTTTATTCAAATTATAATAAATGGAGTAAATCTGACAAATTCACTGTAGCAGGTTTTCAACCCTCAACTGGTAAAACATGTATGCTCGCGGCCTGTTGGCGTAAGGTCAACATATATCTGGTGACGTGTCCAGCCTCGTAGCCTGTTACATAATTATATGTGTTGACGTATTATTGCGTTGGTCTGATAAACCCAACTTAATTCATTGTAAAAATAGATAGGAAATACAGTACAAGAATCTAATTTTTCAATGTGAATCTTATGTTTTTAGACAATTTGTAATCTTCTATATATATAAAAATGAATCTCTGTCTGTATGTATGTATGTATGTATGTATGTTCCCTATAGACTTCAAAACTACTTGACAGATCGGCATGAAACTTAGGGAATATGTTGTGTTAATATTGGGGATGGTTTCTGACCATAAATTTTAATAGGGGAGCTAATAATTATTATTAATTAATCCATTTTATAGACCTAACCTACTGAGCTTGCCGGCCAAACAGCTTAAAGGAACATCAGCTGATAGAAGTCAACAGTTTTTAATCATATGGCGGGCCCCTTAGCGGCGTTATTTACGCTGTCTTTGAACAGCAAAAGACTTTGCATGTAGGCTACCGTACAGTCGGAGCCTTGCAATATGTAGGAAACATATGACTGGGCATGATGAAATTTAATTATGCCAGGTTGATGACATCTGTTAACCAATGCAGCTAGAAATTTGAAATGCAGTCTCAGCGGGAGGTGGCGAATAATAAAATAAAAAACTTAGCTTCTACCCTTATAGTCGTAGGAGGTTTAAATTTGAAATGTTTCTTCGTTCAGAGGTGGTGATTAAGAAAAAACGAAGCCTCTATGATCAGCTGGAAGAGCCCTAGGACTAACTTCTTTCCTAATTTGAAATGTAACCTCAGCGGGAGGTGGCGAATAATAAAATCAAGGAGAATTTTTATGAGAACGCAGCAACGCGCGTCTGTAAATCATTGTTTAATTTACAATACAGAAATATTAATGCATTCACTCAATGTAAATACTGAATTTAAAATACAGTACAGTGAATTCAGGTGAATTATTGAATTTTATTCCAAAAAAGAAATTCAAAGCAGGAGTGAATCTCAATGGAGAATGAATGCTTAATTTCTGTACAAGGTAATGATGCCAATCATTCTATTTATACATAGGAAGAATAATTTGAGTAAAGCAAAGCGAAGTTGATTGCACGAATAATTCAGCAGACAGAGGCTTAGCAATAGCAGTATCAAGAGAAGAGCACAACGAAGATAAAAGAACTTCGACCCTCGTCGCCCTTATGGACCACGCCCAGCCATCTCCGGCACCATCAGCCACATAGATAGGCCACCGCCCTATAACAACTACAGAATAGACCAGACCACTAACGTGTACAACACCAGTACAGAGATCAAGAGTGACTTCATAAAGTAATATATTAACCATAGTCGGGTTACTAACAAAAAAAGCTTTGAGGATGCACAAATGCTAAATTTTCAATTTAAACAAAATTATTACCGTATTTTTAAAATTGAAGTCTGAGGACGGATTAAATGGATATGCTAGTAAATTACTGCATATTGTTTAATCAAAACAGAGTTATTTATGACAACAGTACCATTTCTAAATTTGAACTCTCAGGTCACATGTCGGTCGCTTAGCGCAGTTGGATGGGCGTCGCAACTTCAGCTTGCTGTCGTTTAAGCGGTCGCGGATTCCAATCCCGCTCCTGGCATCTATGTGTGTTATCATTCACCTCATTGCCCACGCACAAGTTTCGGACTCATGTGGGCATCATCAGCAAAATAAGTGGATATCTAGCTAATTGCAGCCAAATTCAACAAAATTACATTATTTTTACTAAATTACATCAACATTGAATTCAATTGAAGGAATTTAAAAAATATTATTCTGTGGCCTGGCTGGTTCAGGTCTGGTGTTCTCAGTTCTCAGGTCGCACCTGAACAAAGTTCAAGGTCTCTGACGTCACTTAGCCTAATGACTGCTTTTTAGCCGGGACTGACGGGCTTAACATGACCTCCAAAGCACGGGAGTGGCCTCAGTAAAAATATATCGGTCAAACGGGAATTTCTTTCTTTCCAAACGGGAATCGAACCAGAGACCTTTGGATTAGCAAGCTAGCGCTAGGCTAAGGCCACTCCAAAGGAATTGGATATGGCAGACGAAAAATCCTAGCATATTGGAAGTTGGAATGTGGGTCGATTTACCTAATAAGTAATTATATCTTTGTAAAAATAAGTAATGTATCAATCAGTACCCCAAAGGAAAAACTTCTACATTTTCTTCGCGCATCTATCAGTCCTCAGAGTCCGACCTATAGAGGAGAGGAGATAAAGATAAAATTAATTTATTTACGTAAATTTACAAAACATAATTGTGACTGATTAAAAAGCATATTATTAACAACACAATAGATTGTATATGAGAAAGATTTTGGATATTAACAATGAGATTTCATGTGAAGCATTTACGTAATAAGGGCGAAGTCTGGACAAAAATTCGTCCATTCAAACTTAACCTTGATAATTTCGAACTGCGAGACAATATATTAGTAATAATAGAATAAAATTTATATACAACTGACTATCAACTTACAATGAATGACATCACCTAAATTCATGGAAGATAGATAAAAATAGATACAAGACGATACGTTACTATTACACTGTTTTGTAAGTTTGATTACTGACATTAATAAGAATATTTGCATAATAAATGAATTGTATTATCAAGGTGATGCATTTACACGAAAGGGCGGAGTTAGGGCAAAATAGCCCTATCTTACACTCAACCAAGAGAGAGAGTGTAAGGAAAGGGAATAAACGGGGAAGAAAGAAAGGAAAGGCAAAGAGAGAGAAGAGGAGACTGTAGCCTGAAACTGCAGTCTTGTCTGCCAAACAAGCGTTGCGAAAGTGCATTGTGCGTGATCACAAATAAACATAAGAAGGGGACGTGGTGATCAAGGCGACAGGTGGCAATGCAACTAACAGAGAGAAAGAAAGAGTGAGAGAGAATACGTGAGTGAGGAGGAGCTGCTGCAATTGGGCAACAACCGGCCTCCTCAGTGGAGTGTCTGTCTGCGTGCCTCCTGACGCGCTGTCCTGTCTGTCAATCAGTCTTTGCAATTTCGCCCAAACTAGATACAGATAGAGACTGTCTCTCCATCACCATTCAGGGCATAAGCATGGGCATTGTGGGGACACAGCACGCCGCATGACTGAATTGAAACGCGGTCGACGGACGAAGAGCTCGGAGTCAATAGCCTCTCGCGGCCTCAGCTGATCGACCCCCCACCGCCCCACAACTACCACGTCACAATCACCACTCATACTTGATGGGCCATCCTACTCATAATCACGCCACTGCCGAAAAACTCAACGTGCATTTCGCATCTTCCCACCTTCTGTTGTAAAATTTGCTACAAACCTACGCTATGAGAATGCCTCTTTCTATGTTTGATGGGCTCTCAGCAAGAGAAGAGTATAAATCACTTGATGTTGGCAGCACCACAAAACTGCAAAACATTGATTGTAGTTTGTCTTACGTCTCTGCTATCTTATCTCGTGTGGAAGATGACCACAATGAAATAATATTATTAATAGCTGGAAATAAGTTTTCTTCGTCAATCACTATGAATTAGCACAAAATTATTCTGTACAGAAATACATGTGTGTATAATTATCGTTAGCTCAGTTTGCAATACCTAATCTGTAGAAAAAATATGTTAAAAATGCTGCTCTATTTATACTGTGTTACTCTAGTTATTACAGCTCATTTCATTTCATGACAATTTCTGATAATTTGTATTAAATTATAATTTGTGTCATGCATATTATGTCCAGTATAATAAGAGACATAATATTATAATGTTTTTTTGTCACTATTGCTTTAAAGACCTTGAGCTATAACTACTCAAAGATATTGGACATATGTTATTGATAAATTGTACCTTACAATCTATGATTAGGTTGAATCTATAACCTTTCCAATTTATTATGATGATAAATGTATATATTATATTTACAATAAAAATTATTGTAGTATATTTACAATAAAAATTATTGTAGTATATTTACAATAAAATATGGAGATTCAGTCTTTGCATAATTATACACAATGTATAATGGTTGCAATCAATGAAGGATACATAATCTATATCTGTATTATAAGAGGGGTGTGTGTGTGTCAGTCTTACGGATTTCACAAAAACGGCCACGATTTAGAACATTAAATTTGGCACAAAGCTTCCTTCAAACTCAATTCAGTGCACCTCGAAGCCCGATTTCTTATTTTCTTTCTACATTTTTCAAAATTAATGTTCAAATTTCACTTATGGACATCATTACTGTTTTAAAATGTGTTTAGATGCAGGAAGCTCAGCTCATAGAACAGCTGATACATGACACGTCACTATGATACAAATAAGCTTTAAAATCACAAGCCAAAGCAACACATTTGTTCCGTATCAATATATTGCAGCTCCTAACTCATTTTTTTGAATTGTATTGGCATTGGCGGTTGAAATCCATGTTTCATAATATTTGAAAAATCTCCCTTAAATTCCGCTGCATAGTGCATAGCACGGATAAACCACTAGTTGGGAATAAAAGAAACTGTGACATTTTTCATGGAAAAAATTGTTATTTATTTTCAAACAAAATTCTAGAAAAATGAGAGTTTGCGAGGTAGTTACATTCGAAATTGTTTCAGCTTGTTGTTTAAATTTAGTTAAATTTTTCAGATAAATATGAAAGTTATTGCAGGGTAAAAACTTAAACAGAATATTAAATCACTGATACAGCTTTTGGTATACGGAACGGACGTTTCTTCTTCATTAGATAATTACTGGATGAGTACTGTGTTTTATTTTTTTCTTCATTTCTTTTTTCCCTATAAGTAATTCTTCTCATTCAAGTAATCAATTTTTCATTTTTATTATATTATTATAAAAAATATATTTTTCTTTCCAATTATTTTATTCTATTCACACCAAGTTATTTGTTTCTTTTTCTTTAATCGTCCTTTTCAGTTATTATTAATTTTATATGATTTTCATAAAAATTGTACAAACTTTTGATGGTAACTCCCAAATAGGTTAGCCTCGGGAGTACCTGATTTCCCACCAGATGGAAAAATGTGTTTTCTATAAGTTTCATATGTTGTATATATAGTGAGAAATAATTTTTTTTTGCCAATTCTCAAAGTTTCAAGTTGAACCCTAAACGTTCAGTTGGCAGTGCAGTAGTACTAACATATTATTTATCCACATCACTGGGCGAGCAGTTTTAATATCAATATCACACCGAGAAACCTAACTCCAATCGTTGTCAACTGACTAGCAAAACAGTCTTCACATTTGAAGCTTAATGACAAAATTTTTTTATTTGTTACTTATATCTAGAAAAACATCATAGAAGGCCACCATTTAAAAATAGAATCCCAAATGACATTGCACATTAATGCTGAGATAACAATACTATTCAAAACCCCATTAAGCTGACCAGTACATAGGCCTAGCTTGAGTTGATGCATTTTAGGTTTATAATGCTACATAAGCTGTATTTGACGATATTTCATTACTGTTGAGATCAGATTAATTGTTAAGCAGTAAACGTGCAGTTTAAATATTAGTCCTTGAATGAGCTCTTCGCTGTCAATGGTTTAACATCCCCAACTTCAGATAACATGAACATGAACAGGTGCTAATTTGAAAATTCATTTTCACAAAAACACCAGAGAAGAATTTATCATAACGGCTTGTTGATTCCCTCATCCCTAATCTACTTTATTTCATACAAAAAATTGATCAAGTAAAATTTCACTTTATTTTCATAATATTAGTAGTGTGAACAGTTTGTGAACAGTAGTCTGGGAACAGTCGACCTCACTGTTTTCCAGTGTTTTAACAACAACCTTGATATCAACCTACACAAATCAGCCACTGACCGCATAAAATGTACGTTTATTAGGCTTCACAACGTTTCAAGTTGCCCAGGCTCAGAAAGAGCTTTGGGAGACATCCCCATTCGTCATACTATACGTCAACGATCTTACTTCGATAACAGCCAAGGCCTTAACAATCGTATCATTTCCTATCCAATTCAAATAGTCACACCTATTGTGTCAAGGCCTAATTTTAGATACGGCCCGACTATGAAATATTAGTTTTTCAGTTACAATACCTTTAACCAAAGTATACTTGTGACTGAAGCATATTCAACAATGTTATAAAAAATTTAAATCACAAATTACAATTCAGAAATATTTAAGAATACAAATAATAGATAAACAAAAATAACAAATAATATAAATTGAAGTGACATGCAAACAATCTAAACATGAGGAGATTCATCGAAGAGTTATGTCAGAATGAGTATGTTCACATTTTAAAAACAAAATCTCAATAATAATGACAACAATATTACATCTTCAACTTTGGTGTTCTTGAGATAATGATGTACACTATTTCAGTTCGAGCCAGAAGAAAGATAGTTATGAGATATTTCGCCAATACTACACTACCTCAGGAGGCAACCAAAACTGAAGTTAGAGGTCAACTTTAATAGAGAGAATTGAACAGTATTAACGTCATTGCACACAGCCAATTAATTACTCTTCACTTCAGAGTTGATTAGAATATCATGTACAAGAGAAGTACCCTAAGTGCTTCCTTAACGCTTGATTCCGTAAAACTCATGCATATTATAACAGACTTACATGTTAAGACCTTTACGTGTTATGAAAAAGACTGGTTAACAGCACTAAAGTATTACATTAAATTAAATGTATAGAACTAATAAGGGGAAAGTAGCCCACACTCCGTAGAGATAATTTGGTTTTTTTTGTGTGAAAGAGTAAGAGTGGACGTCTGTAAGAATGTGTGCATGCATGGGAGGTTTTGGTAAGCTATATGATTTATTACTTATTGAATTGTTCCCACACAGTTTTCCTATAGGGAAACACATATTTGAAGATAAGTTGATTTTGTAATTGATTGATTTAATTTTTTTGATAAATTTGAATATTTGAATTATTTTGCTACTACGAGCATAATAATCCATCCAGACAATAAATTATGAAGAACTGAGTAACTTAATAAATAGGAGAATACAAAGTTTGTATTTTATGAAGGCACCTTACATAAAGTCCTCTAAAAGGTACTTTTCCACACATGAGGACTAATTCCAATAATACAATTTAATTTTCTAAAAAAAATATCTTCTTGATCACTGTTTTACTAATATTTTGAAACTTAAAAATCGGACAATGCATTAACTGTATATTTCTGTATACATGTTTCTAATTGGGATTTTCAAAAACCCTCTTTCAAGAAAATAATTGAAAAAATAAAATGAAATTATAGTTTGTAGTTAATTTATTCATTAATGCCTGAAATTGCAATATCGGGTTGGTTAAATATGAAAATAAACACAATGAATGTGGGAAACAATATTATACCAAGTTAAAAACTGTACAAATTACTGAAAATTATAAGCGACAACTTAAACATTGCCAGAAATCTGTTTCCACTCCCGCAAAGGAAAAGGAATAATTTTAGTTTTTAAAAGAATGATCGAGTACAGTAATTAATCAATACATTACTAATTATTACTGCTTGAGTTATTCTAATTAGATCAATTTAATTTGAGAACATCAAGTTTGAAGAGTAAGTTAGATACCCTAACATATGAAAATTAGCTCGAAATCCAGCAGCTCGAATTATACATATTGAACTCCTAATAAAATTAGGCTAGCTGACTAATGAATATTTGAATAATTTCAATATTGCTTTGTCCACATCAGAGTCTCTCACCCGTTCACGCTGTGTGCCTCCCTTAGTAGACTGACATTTCATCACGCCTCCCATCTAGTATCATCCACCTTATGTGGTCAACACAAGTGATGCAATTTCAATTTGTAACTAAAGCGAGTGAGTGTTAGGAAAAAGGTTTCACTTGCAGGTGAAAAATTAAATATTCGATATCTATATAATAATAAAATAAAGGCAGCTACGAACCTAGTTTATATTAGCTTACACTATTTTTTTTTACTATTCAAATACTCTGATGCTTCCCTTGAAAATCTTCTACGCCCCTAAGTTGAGACCCCCTGGTCAACACAGAGACGGCCAGTGGCAGCGGTAAGTATTTTGGGGCCACACAGAAAAAAACATTTAGTGGGCCTATCGGCTGAAACTGAGGGCTTTTTACCGCTGCCACAGAGAGGCGCCCTTACATCAGTTACAGTTTTCGGCTTACTTGAAATGCGAATGGAATCAAAATTCGTTCATCGCGTTCTAGGCATAAAAAATAACATATAAATCAACAGAGAGCTCAGCTAGTGTAGGAAGTTATGTAAAGTTACTGCCAAAATGTCACTTAAGACTCTTGCTCTTTTTTCAAATGTCAATACCGTACTTTATTTCCAATTCAAGCAGTGGAACGTCACAATATACCTCCTAATGTTTGTGATACACTAGAAATGTATGTGTTATTCAGAAATATATAGAATATTTCAAAATCCAAATACAAGCATTAAACGTTCAAAAAGTACCTCATTTAATAATGGCAGCACAATTATCATCAAATATTAAAAATGCCTACTAAATTTTACAAGAAGTGTAAAAAAATATAAAAAAGATTTCATCAACAGGCATTCTAACAATTATTGGATTTGTTTTGAAGAAACTGCTAATGAAACATATATAATAATATAATATAATAATAATAAATTATTTTATTGCCAAAAACAATGCTTACAAAAAATGATCAATGACACTTAATTCAAGAGTACTAATACTAATTAACATATTAACATATCACTAATGCTAATCAAGTGCCAAAACAATATAGAATCACTAATAACATATTAGATGCATGCTGTTGACAATAAATACTCTCATGCAAGGGAAAACATCCCTGTAGGCATGGAGGAGCTGCTGCAGACCCAAACAAATGAAAGAAGAAAAAAACACATCTAGTGACATTACAATAAAATATGTACAGTTTAAATACTATAAAATAAACAAAATTTATTATTTATTAAAAATAATTATATTCGGCTAGGTCATAAACCATGCTTTTTAATTTGGCATTTTGCTTTATCTTCGAAACCACAGATACAACAAAAAATGATTAGCTACATCAGCACATGGCTGCTGATAGGTGAGAACTGTATGTGTTGTGTCACATCACGTAGGGAGGGGGGGATAAAATCTTGCCTCGGGTCCAAAAAAACCATGCCACGGCACTGCCCTTGAGCAGACATAATTTGAAGCGATGCGTGCTGAATTCTGGCAGTCAGTGCCCGGAGTGCGGCCACCGCTTAGCTATAGGCCTAGCTGCACTGCAACAACGACTAAAGTAACTTAATCGTACTACTCATTTCATCTGAAGCAATCTTCACGAATCTTCAACGAATTGAAAGCACATAAGCTATTACAGAAAACACACTCATTTTATCTCTTTCATTCTCTATGCCACAGCACTATTATAAATTGTAAGGTGCAAAAATAAAGTCAATACCGTATCTATCTATCTATCTATCTCTCCCTCTCAAATATAGTAATCTTATCACCCTCTCTCACCCGTCAAAGAGAAACCATCGCTTTCAACCCCCTACACTAAATGCGTCAATAAAAAGGGAAAAGTATTACTGAGCATTTTTTAACGGAATAAATACAGAATTCCCCTGCTTCCAGATTCCCAGCTATCAAAAATATCAAATCCTGAGGGAGAAATTTCAGAAAGAACCTTTTAGTACAACAAACAGCTTCAATATATCGAGAAATGCATATCGCAACATAATTTCTCTCAATCGTCTGCTAGTCCAGCCAAATTGTTACTAAAATTCAAGACCGAATACACTCTAGAAAAAACTGAAACAGGTCAAGTCAAAGCACCAGAACACTAGAGATCGATAGCAGATTATTTATTTGTTGAATACTTGGCCGCTCTTTTTTTCGCGGAGATAAACTACGATGCTGTCTAAACATCTTGAAGACTATACATGCAGAGTGAAACTATTAAATATAGATATAGACATCTCTACAATCTAACGACGGATAGGGAAGTAAACTCAGCTCCTTTCACGATGAGCTTCAACCAGTTCAGTGAACAGTGAACACCCACTCAAATGATTCAAAGGCAGGTTTCACTGCACCCGTTGTTTGATTTTAGCTGCCCCTCCCTTCACTTGGTTGCTATCTATTTAAACAAGCTCTACCGCATTTAGCCAGTATGTTTTCATTTCTTTTTTGAACATGAGACAACGGTGCTACCCAGTAAATAATAATAAAAATGAGGGAAGTATAGCTAAGCATTTTATAAGGAAACAGATACAAAAATGTGCATCCTGTTTCAAGGGCATTAAATCTCTTCCTTGGTTGGTACGCAAGTAAAATTTATTTTACAACGTAAGCATTATTTTATATAGGTTACATGCCTACAAAATGTAGAGATTTTGTATTACAGTCGATAAATTACCAAATCATGTGACTATACTCATTTATTAAGTATCTTACATCACAATGAAAGTACTGTACTAAAATGTGCTACAGATTGTTATTGCCTGCCCATGCAAGCGAGATTGTACAGTAGCATGAGAAAAGGTTCCGGTTCACCTAATGTATCTTATGCGAATATAGGAATAAGAATAAAAATTTTTTATTGCCCATAAAAATAAATTACAATCTTTGCATTGACATGGTTAAGTATATAACATAAATATTTGTCAATAGTATATTACAGATCACAGATCATTAATATTTAAATTGTTGAAGTTCAAGTCCAGGAAATTGTCTGAATTATAAATTAGCTACTAAGAATTCATTCAGTTTTTTTTTTTAATTGTTTGGTTGGTAAACCTCCAGTCACCTTTGGTAAGGCATTGTAAAATTTAAGCACCATCACTTCAAAACTTTTAGAGTGTTAAAGTATTTATTAAATTTAATATACAAGTTATCAAATAATTAATACAAGTTGTACAATAATTATGAATGTTTTCACATATGGCAAGGTCATTCAAATGCCTCTTTACCTACAATAGGCAGCTTAAAACGTAAAGAGGTTACAGTGAGCAAATGTAATTCAACAAATAATTAATAATGCCCCAAAGAATTATACTATAAGTCAGGTGACTAAAAAATACATGTCCAAAGTAGACAGTGAGTAGTGTAGACTATGATATACACAATCTGAGCACTCAACATAAAAATACCTCGGGACACACTTTTTATGACGATGTGACTTTCCCAGCTCAGGCCAGATTCAAAAGTAATGCCAGAAATGTAATTGGTTCAACCTGTACTCTTCTGATATGGTTTGATGTTGTAAACAGGAATTTAATAGTTTTTCGTCATTTAGGCTTAAACTATTTGCATAGCACCAGTCCTATTAAGCGAGAGCAAGTGTCTTCTACTCTACGAGACTCACAAATATAGGCTAAGGTGATATGCCTGCTTTGAAAAAAGCAATAACTATTTGAGAAATATATATAGTCTACAGTATTTGAGAAATGGTATAAAAAACACACTAATCTAAAAGTGTGATACTTAAATGAAAACAATGAAACATAATTTAACTTACAAATTGAGATTTTTGTCTGTTTATTTGGGAAACTTAACTACAACAGATTTTTTCAATATATAGGCTATTCATCTCATCCTGCTATGGATATATTATTGCATTAATTAAGCATTAATGTGCAATATTTCTTTCTGTATATAAATAGGCCATACCTTTTAAGATATTTGTTGAATTAATTTACAAAAAGAAAATAGATATTTATTTGCTAGATTAGTTAGTATCCAACGACCCGACTAAGATAATTATTATTATTAGCTTGCTGATAGGTTATGCGTTATACACCACTAAAATCTACTTTGATTCATATAAGAAGCATATGTTCCCCGATTCACAAAAAATGAACATCGGTATTTCTTACAATAACATTTTGTTTCTTTTTCTTATATTCCTCAATATTTTCTTTTTGTTTTTTTCTTTGATATGATTAAAAATCTGAGAAAAATTAAAAACAATAAAAAATCTCGAAAAACATGCACTATAAAAATAAAGTGAATAATTAAATTGGTCCCCCCCCCCCCCTAAAAAAATATGGGGGAATTTTTAAATAATAAAACCCTTATAAATATATCGCTTGGCTTAGGAATAAGGAACATTTAACATACATATAGGAATATTTCTATTGAAAATTTTCATGACAATCGGCCAAGGCGTTTAGCCATTCCGTTAGCCAACGTAGGCCTACACATAAACAGACAGACAGACAGACAGACACGAAATGCCGAGAGGTCGAGTTAAAACTGAGACCTTGCTGTTGGAGCAAGAATCAATGCAATATGCATCCTCTGCTTGTTCTATCTCCGGCTTTAAAACATCTGTTTTTGAATTTTTGCTCTTTCGGAGACAGAAGATTAACTCAGATGAAAAAGAAACATCCTTATTGCCTATGACTTTTCGTTAGGCTGGGAACGCGGATGTCAGTGTTTGTTAGTTACTTCGAGGTAGCCTTCGATTTTATATTAGAAAGTAGTGAAGGGAATATGTAAACTTATCAAGTTTGGTTATTAAAATATTTGCTTTTTCATTCATTCTGAATTTTTCATAACTGGATTATTGATAGAAAAAATTAAGACACCTTTAGAATTAGTCACCCACAATTATTATAATAGACAATTACCGTGTAAATATAACAAATATTACAAGTATATTCGATTATTGTAAATATTGTAATATACGTAATTCATTGTGGGAATTTTCCCTATTTCTTTAGAAATTTGGTTGATTTAAAAGTTACAATGTTCGTAGCATTTTATTGTAGGAGTTGAGAGATTATTGAAACGTAAGAGCATTGTACACGTCATACATCTTCTTGTATGGAGGAGTAGCAATGTTATGTATCATGATTGTATCCTGCTGTCCTACAATAGTATACAATGAATTCATTGTAAACTCAAGTACTCACCATTTGTCCTGAAATATTTATTGTTTCAGGCTAATGAAAATAGCTTAAAAGACAAGCTTCTGTTCACCTGTTTCTGCTCCTAATTCAATGGTAATAAGTTTGCAACATTTATTCAGAGCTACAAATTAAAAAAATGTGTTCATCAATTTCATAAAAAAAAAACAAAATACGTTTCCGTATAACCAGAGGAATAAAAAATTACACACACCATCTGGTCCGTGAACAATATCGGCTCTAATTTGTATGTATAGAAATAATTTGATTCTGAACAAAAAACCGAAGCAATTTATGTGAATTTCATGTTGGATATTGCCAGTGGAGTTGAAATTTTGGAAACGGGTAAATGAACGGCTTCTCTGGAACGGGTCTGCTATGTGAAGCTGAACGAACATAAAGATTTGATAGGCGGGAGATGTGGTTGGTCAGTTGTGAGGGGGGGTGGGTATGAGGGGAGTTGACCGCCGACTATATAATTGGACCACAACGAAGCGGGCCAGCCAATTATTTACGTTTTCGTATTATAACTCACTTGGATTCTGGCTTCGATCGGGATCGGTAACACGTTTAGAGCAGACTGATTTCTCTGGCCATTATCCAGCGTAATAACTCGGGTCAATTGGCCAGCCAATTTCTGGCCATTCCGAGCGCAGAGACGAGAGAAGCGAAATCCATTTCAATTTCAATCGAATGACCAACCGATCGGCTCTCTTCCGGATAAGGCGGGGGCGGGATTTACTGCGCAACTTTTGTCGTTCATCATCTTTTTTCTCTTCTTCAAATCAGTTGTGTTGTACAGACCTCGCAGGATATTGGAGTGACAGAGGTCGAAGGGCTTGGTCTCATTGAATTACCCATAGTGGTGGTGTAGGCTTGGAGGAACTACACCCTACAATTGACGAAAGGACACTGCAGATCTGAAGTATAGACAGGAGGGTGGTACTTTATTTAGGCCCTACATAAGGCGGAAGGAAGCTGTTTACCTTGGGTCAGCCGGCTACGACGACCGGCTGTTGTTTCCTCTTCTACCTTGGTGGCGGCTCTCCTCATTCTGCTGCTCCTCCTCCTCCTCCTCCTCAACTACTACTCATATTCTTTTGCCAAAGTGCGCCTGTCTTGCGCGTGTGCCAGTGGGCAGCTTCCCACAGCCTTGCCGGGGTCATACCGAAATAGCCCACTTGCTGTAAACTTGTATGTGTATGTGATAGAGTTAGTGAAAGAAAGTATGTGGGCGCCTCTATAAACCTAGGTTATGCAGAATCTTGTCATATTTCAAACAATTATTGCCACTGGACATGAATTGAAATTGTATACTGCCAACTACATTCTATGCAGAATAGAGAATACTGTGTATAACTTAAAAAATCATTATTATATGATCTTCTAGAAGTAAGTAGAAAATATAAATAAATTTCATTTTTTTTCAGTTTCAAAAAGGTACAGACTGTGATGAAATTCTTTTTGTAGTTCAATCTTTCTTCCTAATATCTCTATAGCAGATATATTTTATCTCATACTATTTTCACTAGAACCTTCTTATTCTGCTGTTCAACCGACTAATATAAAAGTGCTATTTTGAGATAAGTAATAGATATTTTTCGTTTCCAAGAAATAAATCTAAAACTATTTACAAGCCATATAATTGCAACCACATTAAATTTACAATGAAAATTTCCCTACCAAGTTATGGCATGACATGTTGTAGAGTAGAAGTGATTATTTATCCTTATATCAAGCTATTACAATATAGAATACAAACACATACAATATAGAATATTTTGAATCAAGCAATATCAATCTCAATATTCAATCTGAAGCTCAGCAGCCTGTTCCATGAGTTGTTACCTTATTAAATAATACAGAGTGCAAGCAGTAATTTAATTGGTGAACTTAAACGAAAATGCAGTTAGATATTTTGTCCTGTATCATCCTTTTAATAGTGTATGTGTGTGCGTGCGTCCGCGCGCGAGGCTCGAGTCTGGCGTAGTCACATATAACGAGGACGTGGGTAGGACAAGACAAGCTTCGAAACTTGCCGCTGGCTTTCTCCGGCCGCCCTTCCATTTGTACAGCAACAATCTAGGCCTACATCTCCCAACTTCATCGTATGGCTCTTCCTTACACCTCTTATGTCTCTCTTCTGCTTCACCTCCTATCACCCAATTATTACTCTCACAATCTCTCTCTATCTCTCCACTTGTCTTCGCCATTGACGGTATTCAACTCCAGTCTAGTATTTCTCTCACTCTCTCACACACACACACTCACGGTCTCACTATCTATCTCTACAGGTCTTCGCTTTTGTCTACTGTAATTTTCAAATCTTATGAAGATGATGACGTCACCAACTTTGATTATAAAAAATGTCTTCTATATAGAAATTTGTGTTAATTGCGGTCACTCCAAAAGAGTACCTGTTCTCATCACTCATGATGAGACAACCGCTTTTGATGCTCTTCAAAGTAGCTCTTCCAGCTAGTTCAATGACCGCCATAATAAATGAAAACTTTGTATTAAATGGTGATGGTCTAAAGCTTCTAAGATATTTTTACTTGAAATCCATTTTGTTCAATCTTCATTGTCAAAGTACTGTGAATTTGTATTACAGGTTGTTGTCATTATGTTAATTAACGATATGATAATAGTGTAGCCAAGTGTGGTCCATAAGCATCATTCGACTGATACCATATTATATGATTGATAAATTGATGTGTGATAGCACTGATAACGGGATATGGATAATCGATTAACCAACAAATAAATATAAATTACAATTATTGCAATTATTTTACACAACAGAATCTGGTTTTATCATGCTAGAATTAGTCTATAGGGTTTTTTTAACTCGTTTAGAGTATGGGTAAATATGATATTGAAAGCTGATAGGTAGAAAACTTGAGAATAAATAGTTGATCCACCGTACAGACAATGTGATTGTAATTCAGGGCTGTATTTTTCCTGAGCTTAGTCATATTTAATCTCTGATATTTCACAGAATTCAGGAAACCACAGTGATATGGTTTGGCCCTTTAATCTGACATTGATGTATCTACACGTACGATACAATGTTCAGAAACTCAAGTAAATTGTAGAAAAATATAGAAACAATTACCAAGTTGGTGATTTCAACATACAAATGAACAATAATTAATTGTTTATTTTCAAATTTAGAAAAATTATTTTTACCGAGATACAAACTGCTTTAACAACCAGACGAAATAAAATCTATAAAAGCAGAAAAGAATAAATTTAAAACAGAAATTGAGAAATAATTAAATCATATCTATTAACCAGTGAAGAAGTACAATGAGAGCAACACTGTCTCTTTATTTCGGGGGTTACCCAGAATTTATAACTGTAGTTTTATACGTTTGCGTTACGACAGGCCTATTTTTTTAATGGATTAGTACTATTCATGGTAATGCAATTTATTTTGTAACAATGCATTTCTGAGGTACTGTATTTTTATTTGTAATTATTTGATGTTTGTGATGTAATTTTAATTTCAATTTGACGTTTGCTATGATAAATTACAATTATTCTTGCAAAAGACTTAAAGCTGAAAATGGAATCAGAAGGATTCCACTATATGAGTAAATTGATAGAGATAGCTGCAATCATCCGTCATTTTTTTCTGTAAAGAATCGTTTTCTGGCTATTTCTTATGAACTTTTGTCTTTATTTTGTTGAGAGGAACGGGTTCACTAAGAAAGTTGGACGGATAAGGCAAGCGAAGCGAGCCCGCCAGCTCGATAATAAATAAATCCCTCTTTCCTAGGGTCCAGGGGGTGCAGCCCTTGGCTAAGACGGTTGATGCGAGCGAAGCGATCCTGCCGGCTAGTAATCATAAAACTACTATGAAAATGGATTTGGTCGCAAGCTGTAGTGTGTAGTGGAGCAGCAGACGTGCCACTGCAGCGCTACAGCTGCTACACAACGCGCGTTAGTGGAGCAGCTGTGGTACCGCAAAAAGTTGCACGAGTAGAGCCGTAGTGTGCTGTACGCAACAAGACCTACTTTCCTGTTTAGGTTTACGCAAAGACTTCCCAGTCGCACCTCGTCTCGTCACGCCTCTTCACTTCTCTTACACAATAATAGACTATCTATCTCTTCCTTAAATCAGGCCCACTCACTGATTTTATAACTGTTTTTCGTTGTTCTTCCGGAAAACCTTTTAATTGCAAGTTGTCAAGCAAGCAGGGAAGAAATTAGAAAATGTTAAGATAGAAGAGAAACTTTGTAAATTTTGGTGTACGGCTTCTAAAGCAATTGATGAAGTAAAGCTTTGTCAATTGTTGAGAAGCAATTTTTGTGTGTTCAAGTGGATTCGAGAATGGTTTAGATTCGCAAATCAGGACACAAAAAGGACAAATGTATCATTAAAGGAAAAGCTGATAGAAGTCAACTGTTTTTAATCATATTGCAGGACCCTTAGCGTCGTTATTTACGCTGTCTGGAATACAAAGACTTTGCATGTACCGTGTAGTCGTAGCCTTGCAGTCATGTAGGAACATAAATGACTGGGTTTGATGCAATGTAATTATGCCGGGTTGACATCTGTTACCCAATGCAGCTAGAAATTTTAAATTTTAAATTTAGCCTCATTGGGAGGTGGCGAATAATAAAATAAAAAATCAGCTTCTACTCTAATTCAGAGATGGTGAGTAAGAAAACAATGGAGGCCTCTCTGATTAGCTGGAAGAGCCCTAGGACTAACATCTTCCCTAATAGTCCTAGAAGGTTGAAATTTGAAATGTAACCTCAGTGGGAGGTGGCAAATTCTTTATGAGATCGCAGCAACGCGATATATATATTCCGCAATCCTTAATAATTCTGTGTACATCCTGAGCAATATGTATTATACAATTACTAATGCTTACAAAACAAGAATAAAAGTTCACTTTAAAAACGAAGCACTAAAACAGTTCAATAGTTCAAAGAAAGTGAATATAACTATGCATTTTCTTCCAGATTCAGAGCCGAAATGTACAAGTCCATGATAAAGAATTACGGATCGTTTTAATTTTATTATTTTTTCTCTTAGCTACAGTAGTCACCAAATGTGTTTTTATTCAACAATGTAAGTGCTTATTTTAAAACCAAATTGAAAATTGAATTAAGGGTTATAATCGAATTATTAAGATCTGGGTATGTTGGGTTCATCGTTCCAGTTCAATTTTGATTTTCTGTAAACATACTTATTAAAAATAGTAACCTAGACTCACCAGCTTACTATTAATTCTATTCTCTATTATTAAAAACTGAACTTTAATAAACAAATTTTTATTTTTCAATCAAGATGATTTTCAAAAACGTTAGTCTAGTTTTTCAGACGATCAAACAGCTAAACAGCTCTCAACAGTGACTCAGTGAACATTATTGATGAAGGAAAGATTAACAGATGTACCGACGTCAAAATTAATCAAGTTCTAGTTTAATTATTAGTGACTGACTAAACATGACTAATGCTAGTCGTTCAGTGGTGAACAACTGCAATAAATTTTATGAATAGTTATGTCATAATGGTAATCATACGCTATCATAAAGCGTGATGGAAATATACAACTTGTAAAAGAGCAATTAAAAATTGCTTCAGTTTAAGACAATTTAAAATAGAGAAAGAACTAGAATATAATAATTACAATGTGTCTCAAATGCAAACCATTAATTATTAATGGTTGGCATTTGAGACACCAGAATGGCACAAATATCATTTGATAGTAGCCTAATCAATACTAACACTGACATCAACCGCAACACTAAAAAAGAAGTAAGGTGTGTTAAGTGAGTAATGAAAAATTGAGGTTGATAGACCATTAAAGAGCGTGCTTTTGCACGAAATCTAAAGAAAGAAGCAATTTTCCTCATGTTCTAAAATTGTACGTTTCTAAATTCGTTTCAACAGCTGAACGTTGAAAAACAACTAAAGTGGTTGTCATTTCGTGCATTTATCTCGACACAGAGAACCGAGGAAACTTTCAAAATTATTATTTCCTCGAAACGATTTGTAAATAAATTTTAATATTTCTTGGTCGTCTTGACGGCGGTAAGCTTGTGGTTGGTGCCAAACAAAATTTCATTCTAGTCACAGAAAATAACTCTAAACATAGAGGGTTAATAATAATAATATTGTTGTTAGTCTCTGTAGACAAATACAAGAAACGTCGGTAAAATGCTATGTGTTTAGAGCTGAAAAATTATAAATTTTAATGCCAAAGGAAGGCGAAAATTGACTTCACACAACTAAAACATTTGACGGCTTGCAAAAAAATAGTGCAGTGATGCAACCGACACATATGCACGTACACAGAAATTGCATAACGTGTTGATTGTTTTGGCTATGAACAAAAGAAGCTTTCAAAACTACAAGCACTGAAAAATAATATAGACAAAAGAACGATATGGTGAATTGAAAAAATAAGGGAACAGATAACTAGAAACATAGTGAAGACACTTGTGGTAGGGTCGGCGGCAGGTAGAGGCTAGTCACCAACGACGAACAGGCCTTCATCACTTCCTGTACACCGACTATGCATTAGGAGGCGACCAATCACTCTTCCAGTAACTAGGACTAGAGAAACTCAAGGCAGACAGCAGACTCACTCTCAATAGTTCGTTCTTGTTGCCCAAGAACGAAAAGATAGTAGCCGGTTTCAAGATGTGAAAAACGTGAATTGTGTAAATAAATAATTTTATTCAGAATAAATAATGTGACAATAGGACGTTTTCAAATCGTATCTAAAAAAGAAAAAATTAGATGGAAAGTCCTCACCATTGTGAAAGAAAGACGAACTCGTCAAGTTTGTAGTTATTGTGTAGCCTACACAATGTTTGTAATTGTAACTAGAATTATAAGTGTTTCAAGGATCACTAGTTGATACATCTACCCTATTTTTAAAAGTGGAAAACCTGTACTCTTATGAAAGGAGGAAAAAATCGTAAAGTTCAATAGTTTTTCTGAAGCGTATACAATACTCCGGTGGTTCGGAACCCACCTAAAACTGTAGGTCCAACTTATCAATCACCATCATCCAATTCATTACCCACGCACAGGTCTCAGACCTATGTGGGCTTCATCCTCCGAAAAAATAATAAAAAAGCCAAGTAATTTAAAGTGAAAATGGTTTACTAAAAATAATTTTAAAAAACCTTTAAATTCCTCAAAGATGAGGTCTTTCTCGAATTTGATTTGGGCAACAGAAGAAGTTTTTGTGTAATCTACACAACTTTAGCCATGATTCAAGAATGTTCACTAGGAAAAATAACCATATTTTTCTAATCCTGGTGTTTGGCAGACAGGAGTCTATTTGATGAAGAGCAACATATGTGTGCCTACTATGAGAGGTATCTTTGGAGTTTGAACTATTAAAACACAGAACATTTTTCTTACTCTAATTTCTTTTCTCATTATTACATTATTCAACTTATGTTACTTGGCAATGTTGTGAAAAATGTTGTTAATAACAGTTAAATAATCATAAGACATGCTTGCAATACTTCGTAGGTAGCTTTCAACTGAATACAGGTGGACTGATGATACGCATAAAATGTCTATTCAATTTAAAGTTACGTGCTTAGCAATGAAAGAAGGTCTTATAGTAAGTAATGTGATTCATAACATTTTGCTATTCCAAAAGCTAAAAGATAGATATTGACAGCATACAGTTGAAGCTATTAAAAAATGTCTTTCCCACTCTACTAATAGAAAACACTCAGCCTTGCCATGGTATTTGTAATATGTATGACCGCGAGAGTACACATCACTGCGAGTTTTTTAGGTATCCACCATATGGCGTTTTCAAAATGACACCTGGAGTGGAGCACAGATAAGTATAGCATTAGTGTTTAGGGACAGCGATAGAGCCCGTACAAAATGTCACTTCACAGGCAAAGCGTAGTGCGCCATTTCAATCACAAATCGATGAACAAAATCTGGGTCCTTGTAAAGGTTTCGCACACCAATACAGTGAACTATACCACACTAGCAATACATCTCTATTTATTTATAACTGTTTATTACCATGCGGGTAATGACAGCTGCAATCCTAAATGTATTAGTAATCTGGAATATGAATTACTGGATTATTGTAATAAATTAATGGCCTACTACTTTCATAAAATGAACACACAGATGCTACGACCTATTCTGATTCTACTGCAACTACCAAAACTCACTATTCTTCTAATTCAATTTCAATTCAATTCAATTTATTTATTGTCAACAATACATAATAAAACATTCATATAATTGTTAGTGGACTTTCAGAAAATGTGCTCCATACCTAGATTTTTATTTTAATCATGTTCAAAGAATAAAAAGATCTCTAAAGAAAGCTATTTTCGCTATCAAGTACTCAATTGAATCTTGCTTGTCTTTCCAAGACAATCAAAACAAAGGAGCGCTATGCTGCAACTCAGGAAGCATGAATTAGGTCAATTGAAATTCTGATAGATCTATGTTATGGTATTGATCTCAGTGCAGCTACCTCAAGATCTGATGAAAGATTAAAAAATAAATATTAAGTTGGGAGTTTTTTTTCAAGCCAATTGCCACTATAAACGCAATCGTATAGTCAGCTAAGGATCAAACAAAAGATTTTGGTAAAACAATTTTCTAATACAGTAGTACTGGGTGGGTGGCTAAAACAATATAAATGGACCTAGTCTAAAACATTTTCCTGAAATAAATGAAAAATCAAAGAAAATCAAAGTACTATTCCGAATAGGTTTGATAGGCCAGAGCTAAATTATTAAACAAATAAATCAACTCCTAATACTATCAACAGCCAAAAAATAAGAAGCTATGCAATTAGGCTGAAAAGGCAAAACTTCACTCATCATGGTCTACATTCTACATCTAAATAGGTCTGGCAAAGTAATATTTTGTAATAGGCTGGCAGAGCTGATTGAAAGTCGTTTGCAATCTACTGTCAATAAATCACCTAAACAGAATCATCTAATGAAACTTTTTCTAGTAAAGCGGTTCAAAACTGAGAAGGGGAACTAGTTCCAAAACAATCAATTTAGATCTGCGATTGTAGTAGAAGACGTTAATCGATCAAAAAATCAGGATAGCATTAGTGGAAGGAACTCTTGTAATTGCAACAATCTGATAGACTCCCCGGATTCTAAGAGATCAAGTAGATCTAGTTCAATATACAAAAGCAACGATAAAGAAGTAACGAATGATAGGGAAGTATTCACTGTGCTCCATCAAAATATTCAATATAATTATTTGAAACAAAAAAAATCGAAATACTCTTAAAACAAGAGGCTCCTGATATATTTTCACAGAGCACGGCTTAAAACAAGATGAATTGTCACAACTTAATATTCCAAACTATTGATTAAAAGCATCGTATTGCAGGGCATCTCATAGAAGTGGGGAAGTACTATTCCGGGAATTTCTTCCCTAAAATGCTAAGAATATGCAAACATTTAATTAAGAATATGAAAAGAAATCTGCTGTGGAAATAGATTTAAAGTTAAGAAAGGTTACTGGGTTGAGAGTTAAAATCGGCAATAATTTTGAAGTAGCGGTGTTAGGAACTTACAGGTCGCCAAATGAGGAATGGAACAATTTTTGCGAATCACTCAATAGCCTTTTATAGATTACTACTACTCGTTTTACAAACGTTATTGTAATGGGAGATTTTAATAAAGACTTTGCAATATAGAAGAGTGCAGACAGCGTAAATAACGCCGCTAAGGGGCCACCATATGATTAAAAACTGTTGACTTCTATCAGCTGTTGCTTTAAGGATAGATTTCTCCTTATTGTGTCCTTCAACGAGGACTTTTGAACTCCCAAACTTCTCATGAACCATCTCGGGACTATTCTGCATTGTGCCTGAAAATTTCATTCAGCGGTTTTGGAGTTTACTGGGAACATACATACATATATAGGCTATATACATAAACACATCGCCTCAACAAAATTATCAATCACTCAACAAAATTGAAATAATGATACACAATATGTCAGCTGATGTGTCTAACCAAATTTGAACGAATAAAAGAAAATTTAAAAAACAACACATTTTTGTGGAACTTAGTTCAACGAGAAATTCCATCATTTGCTCGCAAAAATACATCAATTATTTTTTCCATATTAGGTACTGTACTAAGAAAAATGTGTGCATTCCCAGATAGACAGATATTTTATTCTAAAGAAAAGAGTGGGGAAATAGGGAAAACGAGAAAAGTGAAAAATCGATGAAAGATAGTGGGCAGCTACTGGCAAATGCAGAAGATACGTGAAAAAGGAGAAAGAAAGAAGGAGAAAGAGTAAGAGAGGGTGGGGGAGCTGATAAAATGCGAAGGGAGCCAAACCGAGCTGACTGTGCGATTCATCTTTACAAGATTTAATAGAAATTTATTGGCTTAGTGAGGCCAACATCGAACGAACACCGGTCAGGAGCAGGACGCCCATTGGCTTCCTTCCTTTTTCAGTTTTCTTATTATTTTTTAGTGTGATAAAAACACGTCTTACCACAACAACATCAACCGTTCTTCCCCCACAGCCAGATAGGCGGCAGTCAACATCTCACTGCTAACCTTCTCCTTCGATATACACGCACAGTGTCTTGTCCATCATGCTGATTATGTCAAATTTATCACACAAATAGCTGTGTATATTCTATAGAGATTTAAAAATACAGAGTTTGGGTTTCAACAATACGACGAAGACGGACTACAGTACAGAATATCGGATGGACAACTACAGAGAAAAATACTATTTCATTGTATACATAGGCTGGCTTGGAGCAGAACTATCTCAAGTCCAAAATTTTCATTTTTGAGATTATGAATGGAATTGGATCGTATCTTCATAGTGCAAAAGTATTACAAGTCCAAAGTTTCCCATTGTTTTTTTTTTTTTTCATTTCATTAGAACGATGAAGCTAAAGTCCATATATAATCCTTTCTCTCAAGTAAAAGTAGGCTATCTTATGTGCAAGCGTAAAATCTTCCATCTTTTGATAATTTCACAGTGCAGGAGTATCCTATGTTCAATAAGTTTGGATTGTTTGAAATCTCCATCCTTTGAAAACATTACATTGCAGAAGTATCCTATATTCTGATCGTACACAATCTTTCATTTATTTGTAACTTTACAGTGCAGAAGTATCCTATTTGGGCGAAATAAGCTTGTTCTGCACAAAACTATACTTTAAATAGTTTACATTCACAAGGTTTGAATTCACCGTAGTATTATTATGTCCTGATTTTCCCGGACCAAAATGGAATTTAAATTATAAAGATCTTTATTTCTGGAGTAATAAAAAATAAGTAATATTTCTATTTTGAAAAAAAAAGTTAGTTAATAATTTTAGTAAGACACAGTTTGCACTGTTTCAGTTGCGGTAGTTTGGATTTTAAAGTAGTGGAGATTGTGAAATTAAATGAAATAAATTAGATTAATACACTTTTTTTGCTTCATTATAATTTGCACTACAAACAATATTATTTTGGCCTAATACATGAATAATTGTCAGACCAGAATTAGTATAGATAACATGATGATTCTGTTTGTGAAACTGAATGAAATTGATTCAGAAGTATCTTATGTGCACTAAAAAGGAAAAAATAGAATTTTCTTGAAAACTTCTTTAAAACTATTAACGTTTAATTAACTATCAAAATATTTATCAAGATTGTTGTTATTGTTTTAATGGTTCAATCATGAAAACTGTTAGGTTACGATTTTGCTCTCCTGTAAAATTCTGTAATAAAGTTCTGCTATACCCCAGCGCTTTACAGTACCTTCTTATAAAACTTTTCACTGCTTCACTGCATGGTAGAGTTCAGAAAACGCCAGCTTTAACCTGCTCTTCCAATACAAGATAAAAACAGCTAAATAATTCTAACATTTTATATACATATACAGTATCGATAAATATTACACTGTATTAAATCTTGGTCATAAATAGTAGAGCCCTCAAAATATCCAGATCAATCTAATCTGGATACGAATCTAAAATTATCTAGCATAGGTTTGATGTTGTAAGTTTTCATCAACAATAAATTCTGCATTCAGATAGTTTAAATTGCTTAAAAAAAGTATAAGGCTCATATTTTTAAACAGAACAAGACTATAAATAGATATAACGTCTAAGCTGGTTATAGCATCAACAGAGAGGTTGTGCTGTGCAGGTGAAAGTAAGGTTGGCATAATTCAGAGATTCCAAAACACGTTTTCATGTAGTGATCAATGTACCATACTGTAGGCTACTTCATTAGAAACTTCACAGACATCTTCAAATGGAGATAGTGAAGAATTGAAGAATATGATTACAAAAGCAGCCAGTTCTTATAAAGATGCAACATTGAAGCAATTCAGTCTTAGAGAAGGGTCCAATTAAAAACAAATTCGAATTTATAATACTAAATTTTTTATTCAGCCAATACAGGACGTTTGGTAAATCATGACTTGTGATTTGCAATCATTCTGTTCAACGAATAGTTCTGTTTACTTCTATCCGACACAGTTTCCTAGAATACTCAGGACCAGCTTGGAATAAAAAATGCAGCTTAGGAATTAACAAGAATCAATCAAAATCATTTTTGAATCTGATTGTAAAATGTCTGAAGTTGGTAACTACTTCTTCCTAATACTATTTCTAGATAGCCTATTTAAAGAGGAGCATGAACATGTAGCATGTATAAACAGATCAATAGATTCTCAGTGCCATTCAGACCTCAGAAATTTTCAAACTATTAACTATACTGGTTTTAGATTGTAGTAAATAGCTACAGGGATTTGTATTTGTAAGTAGGAGCGTCTGCAACTGGAAACTTATGACAGCCTTCAACCATAATATTCCTATACAATAAATTAGGTTTGAATAAACAAATCATCAGTTTCACGATTAGGAAATAGCTATATTAACAACATAATTACTTCATTTTTCAATTGAATTCAACTACAGTGCACATTTTTCTCACTGGAGGTAAAAGATCGAAGTCAGGTGGATTATTATTTATACAGTTCAAAGAGTGCTGCCTACTATTTAAATATTTCAACAACCTACAATTTTTTGAAGAGAAGGTTTGCGGAATTTGTAATTCGGTGGAGACTTTACAATGATTTCTGATGCTAGAACGACGACGGCCGAAAGTGCGCGTGCGGTAGATACTTGGTGTAATAAGTGGTAGTGATGGGGGGGGGGGGGTGTAGGAAGGAGTGGGGGCGGGGAATGGGAGGTGGAGATCTTCAATAAAAAATAGAATAATTCGGCCTTGCCTACGTGGCCTGGCCTATAGACCGCAGAGTGCATCGCTCTTTGGGCTTTGGCTAGTCGAAGTTGAATTGAGCAGCCAAGCCGTGGAGAAGCAGATGCTGTTCGATTTGCCATGTAAAATTACCAACCTCTCAATAATGAAAGTCTCTCTCACTCTCAACGACACACCGGTTTGCCTCGTCAACTACTACTACTACTACTACTTTTAAAATAATATTTCAGAAGGTTGGGCCGACCCTGGCGCCGTAGCCTGCAGCAGAAACTCTTTCTCATTCGATCTCTTATCAGCTCAATCTTTCAACATTTTGCTATTGCTTATAAAAAAAATTCCTGGGTTGATTATCGAATATTATTTATAGACTTTTTTGCTAGTGCGGATAAAGGATACTGCATTTGATTGCTTGACTTCCCCTCAAAATCGTGAAAATCTTCACTAGGTCTATTCCAAAATAATCCAAGCGTTTTTACAATTGAATACAGGAAACAAAATTATTTTGAATTTGAAAGTTTGATACAGCTCTTTTTTGCTAACAACGAATATAGTAACATGCTACATCTACAATGATACACATCTACATCATTTTATAGACTTCGATATTTCCAGCTTCTCTTTACACACAATGACCTGTTATGCTGAACTGATTGATTCATTCGACAATGAAAATGTTTCATAGTTTCATTCAACTGTCAGGAAAAAGCTATGTGTCTTTAATCGCACAATACTGTCATTCGAAATACTTGAATAGCTTCTTGAAGCAATGCTGTTCAAGCGACACAAATTTAAGCAGTGGGACAAACTGCAATGCAAATTTATTCAGACTTTTGAAAACCAGACACTGACTCATACAGCGAAACGTATGAACAGGCAACGTTTGTTTGCCGTCAACTGCTATACCTGTCGTCTATGAATGTACAGTAGTTGAATTTTTCTTCCTTTCACATCCATTTCACTATCACAAGCATTACGAGAGTTATCATCAGAGTTTTCAAAGAAGAGATGACGTTGGTGATTGTTTTTATGAATTGCGGTCGATGTATTGTGGAAGGAGGGAAAGGATGTTGAGTAGGAGGAGAAAAAATCACTTGAAAAAATATTGCGAGATCAAACAAACACAGTGATAAATCCGTTTGAGCCTTTCTTTGGCTAAGGTGCTGAACGCTACCAAACGAAAGAAATACGCTGTTCCAAATTTTTCAACAAGATTGGATAAAACGACGTCCATTCACTTCTAGTTAAGACAACTCTAGAAATAGACAGGCGCGCACATGTTTAGGGGAGAGAGGGAGGGAGAGAGTGTGAGTGAGTGAGCAGAAGCCGAATTGCGGCCCAGCATCCAGCTGTTCACAAACAACCGGTGATAGTAATATTTCATGTGACAGAGGTTGTTGCGTCCTCCCTAATTGTCCACTCAAAATTATATTATCAAGTTAAGCAACAACCAAGCATCAAGTAGTTGCGCTTGGACAGTAATTCTCAACTAATTTCAGTTCACGTAGATGCAACAAATGCAATCTTGATCCTCACTTCTTATCTACATAATGCATAATAAATCAATTTATTAAAACATAGAATACAGTGAGAAACACTGGCCTATAATGATAGATAAGAAATAAATTCGACCAGAAATCAACGAATTTTTTGTTCATAGTAGGTGTAATAGCGAAAAATTGGTGAAAAGACAAGTACCGTATACAAAGTATGACAAGACAAGCCACGTGTTTTATAGTCATGCTCTCTACATGTCAGCTGTGGAATATCGTCGCATCGTCAATGTAGGGTAAAACGGTTAGGGTAGCAGGCACAGGCACGGCATTATAACCGTTCCGGTTCGGAAATAGAAGCTTGATCGTAAAGTCATCGATAAGTTATTAATATCGATTGCACAGCCATCTCTCTCACACTAGCTATCTCACTCATACACGCTCACTTTGCCCCTCCACCACGACAAATAGGCTGCACACACTCACACTATCTCTAGTAAAGCGACTACATTATATACTGACAATCACTGATAACTCCACCCTTTTAATTTACAAATACAGAATTCCTTTTTAAAAAAGGATCACTTACATAAAAAATAAATACAATCTACTGCCACTAAAAGATGAAAAGAAAATCAAAATAATTAATTCCTACATAGCCATTACTGCCTGTGCGCGGGAATGAGTCCACAGGAAGGTCATACATGATCAATAATACACAACTCATTGGAGTTATGAAATTAAAGCCTGTCAATAATAAAAATATAAAATAAACGTTACTTCCAACTCGCCGTTTGAACCATGTCATGAAAACATGGTGAACACACAGTTTACGGTAAGTTCCAAACCACCGGGTGAGTGATAATAGAGCAGATAACGCCAAAAATCTGAAAAATGCAGAAATCTAAAAAAAGTTTAGTTAAGTTTAGATAAATTCTATTTTTTCAACATTGGATAGAAATCAAATCGAGTTTCATGTTTGATCAAAAATGTGCACAGTTGGACCGGTCAAGTTTGAGAATTTGAAATGGAAGGAGTGGAGGGGGCGCAGACTGGCAATGTGCACTGCAAGCCTGAAGAACAAAGGAAATCGCGGGCACGAGAGCAGTGAGCGCGCGCCACTACTTTTCTATTTGTCCGCCAGGGGGACCGCCAAAGATGTTATGGGCGCGGGCGGATGGGGAACAGTGGGGGCGCAATAAACGAAAACGAGCGTGTCTTGCTCTGGAGCTGTAGAGGTTAGGTTTAGGTTATGGCTGCGCTTAGGGACAGTCGCGTCCCGATCCAAAGGCGCTAGAATCGAAACGAGTCGTCGAAATTCCCGGCTTCTTTAATCCAAGAGCGAACGGATGTGGCATGCCTGCACCGACAAGCCCTTACACCCCTAACCCCTCATCGTAACTCACCCTCAACAACCCCCCTCCCTCATCCACTGGGTTTTGAAAGCGCGGGGATCGATACGCTCCAAGATGGGGTCGTGAACCCCCTCCCCACGACAAACCCCATCCATACTATCGGTCCCTTCCACCCTCCGACCCATCCACCACATAACCAATGACGACAACGACGATAACTGCTACACGAAATACCAAACAGCAACAGTGCCTAGGCTTGGCCCCTGCCACCTATTTCCCCAACCTAACACCTCCGAACTACCATAACAAAACCAAGACAATTAAACTCCACGCTCGCCCCCGAGCAGAACTTCAGCAAAGTACAATACTACAAAAAACTACCACCAACATAAACAAATACTCTCTATTTTGGCAGATTTGCTTGCCACTGTTTCAACAATTTCGAGAGAGCCTTGAGGGGTCTAGCCGCTGGCTGCTAGCACCACATTATCGAATTTACCCAATTGAAATTTGTGCAAACTATGGCACACTATTATTCAGCAGAATAATAACTACATATTTGTGGGTTGTGTGGAAGACGGGGGCTCTAATGTTATAGCTTCACCCAGTAAATTAATTCGTCCATTTATCTACCTCAACTTGAAATTATGTAATAAAAATTTATTTTTCATAGAAAAAATGAATTCTATTCAAGAAAAAATCAATACTGAGCAATGTTAGGAGAAACTAAACACCAAAAATAATATTCAATGAATGTATGCTTATGATGAGCTTTCTACATGATTGTGAGACGAAAATATTGCAACACAAATAATGAATCTTAGCTACAGGCTGAATACAAGCTAGAGTACAGACACATGATATGAATCATATTTTAGTTGAAGAAAGTTGTCACAAAATAAATATCAAATATGATGAACAGAAATGTTCAAGTCATTTATTTGTCAGACGTGAAGACTCAAAAAAGATGAGCTCTTATCATTTGCATTTCTTATCAAATAGAGAGATTCCATTTTCAGTTCAGTAAGATCTAGGTAACCTTCAGACAGAAATTCTCAACAAGCTAGCCTCAATTTATAAGAAGCATGTCTGAAATGCTCAAAAGGCAACGACCTTTTATTCTCATGAAGAACATTCAATATCTTTCCAACTTAATTACACTGTAGAATAAACTAAATGAAATTATGTTTTTGAGAAATTCAATTTTTCAGCAACCAATAAACCAGAGTAAGAGCAAAACTGGGGAGCATTCAGCAATCGAAGATAATCACCATCACACAATCAAAACCATTCTGTAGAATGGTGTTTATGACTGGAGCAACGCGATTACAGCATGAATACAGCACCACCATAACAAATCATGTGTTTCATTCTACGATGGTGATTATCCTCGAGTTTTGAGAGCTCAGTATTGAATGCTCCACTATGAAAGCATCTTAAAGCAACATAATAAAGCATTTTATTACAGTAGGCTACCAAGAAATGGTTTTCAAAAGGGGTTTACACCTAATCTAATTTTCAAATGAGTACTAAGTATAGAATATGAAATAGTAAACAACAGCTGTAGGATCAAAAGTTTGAGGAACCTTGTGTCTCAAACAAACATAGTGTACATAGTTTATTATATGAGAGAATTTTCGGTTGTGCCAGTTCATACTCCCGAAATTCAAGATGCAATGAAATAAAAAATGCAATATTTCAGTATGACCATTATCTTACTAATTCTCAGTACAGTATCTCAATATAAACATTTCACTTTGTACAACAAAGTGTTTACTCCACTACAGATGTCAATTCAAATTAGTGAATAATAGTCGCTATGGACATTAACAGACAAACCACCCGCCTTGATCATTAGCATAATAAAGATTATGGACGGTAGAATCAATATTTGAATGATTGATAAGAGAAATAAACTTCCAACACATTAACTGCGTAGTTATAAAACGAACTCTTTGATCTTGGTCAGACCACCGCTTTTTTGTTTTTGTTTTGAATATTGAACAACTAAAAGCTACAAGCATACATATAAACAGCAAAAGAGGCTTTGCAGAGTAGAGGTCTAATCAGAAAGCATACATTCTAAAATAGATTCAAAACCACATGTCCACACATGCCTCCAAATCGAGCTGAAATATTGATAGTGAGCTACTACTGATAAGAGTGATACTTATGCATTACAGAAGAGGATTCATTATTATTGTTAATATTATTATGGTGAACAACAACCAACAAAGATAACATAAATTTCATGTTTTCGAGAAGCAATATTCTAGCTGGATTTTATTGAGATGCTGAAGTTTGAGATGAGATAATTTCTTGTTATATAATATTGTTTATTCGGAGAATGAAGCCCACATGGGATTGAGACCTGTGCATGGGTAATGAGATGAATGACAGAGATTGATGAGTTGGGACCTACAGTTTAAGGTGGATTCCGAACCACCGGGAAGTGATTTTACAGCAGAGAACATTCGTTTTTACTGGCCAATCCAATCGGTCAACCTTACAAAGAGGTCCCAGGAGTTCGTAGCTTAACTTATCGGACTAAAAAGATGTATTACCAATACACTTTATATAACTTAATACCAAACTGGAAACAATACTTGATGTCAATATAAAGTAATTTGATTAACGGCAGCTCAATATTCTAATAGATATTCCAAGTGAGAAAAAATTATATTAGAGGGAGATTGGTAGAATACAAATACATCTAGCCAAAGGAAACTCGTGTACATCACCAATGATAAGAATAGAAAGAAGCATATTGTTATTAACTTTTCAATTTTCTCTGTTTGAAATAATTTATCTGGTCAATTTATGATGTAATTAATAATGTACATCTGTGTGGTTGGTATTCATGCTGCTATCATATGTCTTAAACCATTTAATAACATGCTGCTCTGATTTTTAGGGAGAGTTTTTCTCTGCAGCTTATACATAAAAAAGTATATAAAATTTATTTATTAATATCTCCAACATAGTAGACTGTTACAAAGTTTATATTCATTTCAGAAATTAAAAGTTAAAGTACAAAATGAAATAGAATGTATTCCAGATTTATTTTCATAAGCTATGTTTAGAGCTGCAATCAATATCACTCAATTAATGCAAAAAATCCAAGTGGGTCAATCTATTGGCCATTTAAATCTTAATGTAACGGAAATGTCTAACCGTAAGTAGACAAATCGTTCTATTGAAATAAATATGAGAACTTCTCCTTAATAATTTTCGTATAAAAGTGCATTATGTATAATATTGATTTCAACTTATTTGTAGAATTTTGGTTGATGTTGTGGAACTCCATAATAAAAGAATAAAACACTTAAATGTTGTCAATTCCACTTCTTTTTTTTTGAATGTTGAGCTTCTTGTGTAGAATTATAGTTTTCTTTTCAAGGTTTCTGTTTCAAAGAAGTGGAATTGACAACATTTAAGTGTTTTATTCTTTTATATTAATTTCAGTTATTGTATTTTAATATTTTTATTATTTTTTTAAACAGTGAAAAATTGTAGAAAATATTGAAGTGACTTGTGAGTCATTCAACTACATACTCTTCATATAAATACAGTAATCTCTCAGAAATATTTTTAAACCAACTATCATGGACTAAAATCTGAACTAAGAGTGAGGAATTGTCAGCAGAAAATCTGTGATGTTTTCCATGACGAAATACTTAATGAACAATCTAATATTAAAACTGACACTGTATTTCACTTTTAAATAATGTATTTCACATTTCAGAAGTGAAATGCATTCCTCAAGCATCTCCAATATATGTGAGTAAAACATTATTTAAAAGTGAAATACAGTGTCAGTTTTAATATTAGACAGCAGAAAATCATATAAATTTCCTTGTCAATAGATTCAAAATGTTTTGTATTAAAAAGATTAAAAATCAGTTTAAATTTCAAATTCAATATTTTTTGCGATGAGATCAACAACAATGTTTATTTCTCATAATTTGCAACAAAAATATAAATTTTACATTTACTTGTAAATTAACGTGATTCAATTATAATTATTTCATCATAGTTAATGATTTCTGAGAGAGAAACTGAGATCAAGCAGTCGAGGACTCTAGTCAATGCGGTGAAAATTATAAAGATCATTAATAATATGTCTAAAAATGTATAAATGAATAATATGTATAAAAAGTATTTATACCGTTGGGATTTTGAAACTGTTGGTCAATCATGGTCAGCTGTGCATGAGGAGGAGGTAAAAATTGATGAGGGGGTCGGGGACCCCAATATATTTAAGAACACTGTTTTTCAGATATGAAAAGGTCTAAAGAAATTGGGAATTTAAATTGATAGCAATTAGCCTACTTTACTTGACTAAAATAGAGCGTAAATAGAGGGATAGTCTGGAGGGGGGGGGGGGGGGTCCTTCTGATGGAGACTCTATACTTAATACTATACAGTATTAAATTCGATAAACTTGCTCAAATCAGCTTGATTTCTATTTGTCTAGAGAATCAAATAGAACTGCGTGTGGAATACATCAAAATTGAAAGTATAAAATTGGTTCGAAAAGATCTATTCTAAAATGGGGTTAAAAAATGGACGAATAGTTTAAAAGGAATTATTAGAATCATTTGTCTTCTACAGATTCCCATTTTTAACTTCAATTTCCTTTTTAATTGAAGTTGAAAATGAATTCAACTTCAAGAAGTTGTCTCTGAGAGTCTGAGGGGATTTACCCCCCCCCCCCACCCACACTTATGCCACTGATGAGGTAAAAATAGATAACATTTAAGTTAATTTTTACTGTGTATAAAACAATCAGAGCATAAAAACAGCTTGAAATGCTTTCATTTTATCATAGAACGTTTATCATCACAATTTCAAATATTAAATAAGAGTTAGGTTGTTAGAGATTAGATTTTTTCTAAGCCAGGTGGCTACAAGAAAATAATCTAACAAATCAACTAAAATTTAAAAAAAAATAAATAAATAAATAAAACCAAAGGAGTGGAAAAATATTGATAAATAGGTATTTTTTTTCAAATTGCATATGCCTACTAGTAATTAAATTATCATAAGACAATTATTGCATGCGGTATTTAAATGAAGAGCTTATTCATTAATTGACTCATAAAGAACTAAAATAATGAAGAGGCTGGAATGCATGAGTATTATTATCTTTGTAAAAACGACTACTCAATTATTGATAAGAACAAAGAGTGCATGGCAATAAAGGTTCTGTCATCAATAGAAATAATCATTATCAGCGATAATTCATTTCCTGATGACGAATAAAAAGTTACATTACAGTTTTATTGTTTTTAGATATAGCCTATCATGCTTAAATGTGCATAGGCTATTGTGTCCCAAATGATTAGTAATATCGGTAAAATTATCACTAATCTTAATAACAAGCAATATTGTTGGAAAGGTTGGCGACGAGTGTAAAATTAGATGAGCGAATTAATTACAGTAACTTATTTAAGTTTCTTGTACGAATTCACTCCTTATTAAAAAATAAATAGCTTAAGGTATATTTTCAATAGCTCCAATTTGCAAGTGAATTTTAAAATGAAGGAAACATAAATTATAGATAACATCAAACCGATAAATCTCCCGGAAAAGTAAGACAACTAGATATAAAAAATATTTAGTTCAAAGAATGGATTTTTTCATTTAAAAAGAAAATTTAGTTATGCTATTTTAAATTAATTCTCCAACTAAATCAAACATTCCAATTCTACAACTAAATCAAACGCAAAGTAAAATAATTAACTTAGTAGGTTCTAGCTATTCAAAGGTCAATAACACTGTGAAAAATAGGAGATACTATAAAATTAGTTCATAATCAAAAAATACTTACAAAGGCAACTATACTGTAAATGGTGAAATTATCCAATGACTCTCGACTAGCTATTTTGAAGACGCCAGGAAAAATCAATGTTCAAGATTCTAAATAGCTATGACAGTATACTGGGGCTTAGAGTTGATATAATTTTTTTTTGCTATCCCTTATGCACAGCCCATTTAAAGGTTATAAAAAAATTGATATAATAATTTGGAAATTTTTTTCAAAGTACTGTTAGAAATAGTCTAACTTACCTATTGAATAGTACTTGAATTGGATCAATCGTTTAAAAAAATCTCAACAAGAGTAATAGATATTCTTAATTAGCGCAGAAATAGGTACAGTATGTTAACTTATAATTTTGTTATAATCTAACTCAGTTCCAAATACTTTCGAACTAAAAATTTCAAATACGAATAGATCTAAAAATTCAAATGTCAATGGATTTGGTGAAAATTAAATCTGAATTAAATTAAAACGTCTATATTTATGAGCTCTTTTGAGACTCTATCTAATAATGGATGGTTATTGATTAAAAGAGCAAAAACAAACTATGAGATAAGTAATAAAAACAGAACCATGATTTTAATGAAGCCAAGGCTTCTTCTATACAGCCTGAATTTCACATTCGAAGATTAATTCCACTATTGAATCACTTACGGTGGGCATTTTCGAATAAAAGCACTTCACATAAATTTCACTTCACTTTTTGAAACACAACACTAATTGCCCCGAAATCACAACTGCAAAATATTTTTCGGCAAAACTGCACCTTCCAACTCTTGCAAGAGTACGATAAATCAAACTGTATAGAATGGTTCTGTTAATGTTATATTAATTATTAACTCACCTATTCTTTTCCAGTTCGTTATGTGTTGTCCTGTGAACAAAGAGAAAACGAAACAATGAGCATCAATGCAAGACAAAAATCAATAAAAAATAAATGTAAGCCGGGCTAACTTTAAAATTTTGCATTAAAAAAGTTTTGAAAAATGTTGTAAATTTTACTAGAGCACTTAAACTCAACTCCCTGTACAATCTAAATAAAAATTGAGGTTATGATAGATTTATTTATCATTACATTAATTTATTGATGGAATCTTTCACTGAACACAAATATGTTACGACAGGGTTATGTTCACCTTTCAGCTGACTTTATGAATCTAAATATTCAAATTGTAGAATCAAAATATCGATGTTGAGACAACTAACCTAACAAAATAATAGCTGTAAGCTGTAATACAAATAAATATCACGCTCTTATTTTACTTAAAACTTAGCCTACCCCACGTGTTCAAGTGTGCTTCAGTGTAAGATAATAATTCAAGTCAATTTCAGATAAAATAATAAATAACACTTCAAAGAATGGTTAATCATCCAAACGAATCAATTTCAAGCAGCAGATCAACTACTTTAACGGAACCAGTACTTCTGATAATTTTACATGGTATTTGAGGTGAATTAGAAGAATCTAATTGCTCGTTCGAGTCAAGGAGTAAAACAAAAAAATAAAGATGACCCAAACAATATAAATACTTTAAAGTTGAAGCAAATGAACTCTCCAACTACGTAGTAATTCCAACGCGATGTCATCGCCAAAATGTTAATGACATTAAATAATTTATTATTTCTAATGTTCCAAAAAGCAATAACGTGAGTGATAGTGGTACACTCTAGGGTTGATTCCGCGCAAAACCAGCAACCCAACAAAACAAAGGAAATGTGTGTGCAAAGGATAGACACGTACCTGCTTCCTTGAGATTTTTTTGTCTTTGGCCTTTTCATCATACTCCTTATTACATCCTCCGGCGGCAGTGTTGATGCATATCCATGCTCAGCTTCTGAAAAATAACAAAGCAGAAATTTAAAAATCAGCTGATCATTCTATATTGACAAGTTGGGAAGCCATTGTGACGTGGATATGCATTGGAAAACAACGAATGAAGCCAAATACAATGCTTTAACTAACCTCTTTCTCGCCTTTCTAAATATTCGGCAGCTTGTAGTAAGGCGGCAATGCTCATTTTATCACTAATAATTAAAATACTAAAAACGAAGAATGAGAAAATACAATAAACGTCAAATGAAACTACACACAGCGCGATCCGCACCCCACGGAACTCACTCTAGCATTTATTGATGTCAAACGCGTAGCGAGCCGTCACGACCAGCATGCTTTGTAAAGTGCGATGCTATTGGCCCAATTCTTCTCAACGTCACAACTCTCGACCTATCAGTAAAGATGTTATAAAACCAGTAACTACCTGGGCAGTCACGTGAATCTCATGCCTGCCTTGGACGAACATAACAAAACAAACAACTGGGTCTGCTACCGACCGAAGCAAACCCGCTGTACTTCAACGCGCGCTATAACAGTCATTACTTGAAGTTACTAATCTTTTTTTCTCTCATTTACCTCATTCTTCACCTCTCAAACTGAAAGTAGTTCATGCCATAGATAATTATACCTTTAGAAATTGAAATATTTTATACCTGACTCTATACAGTCTTCACAAAAACAGTATGAAATGAAATTAGGACCATCTGTTGTTTAGCAACACAGTGAGTTAGAACAAAGAACATACTCCGTTGGTTCCATTTATTTGATCCCATCCTTTGATTCGAATTTTCAATGATTTTCTTTATAAATGTCCAATACGGTGTTAAAACAAATAGATTATTTCAACTGTCATAATAGGCTCAGAGTAGTAGTTAGTAGTAGAAGTATCAAGATTTAGATGTACTACCGTACATAGGTACTGTACTAAGATGTAGAGGATCGGAGGTTTTTGTACCTACAGTATAATTTTTTGAGGACTACAGTTCCTAACTGGTGCATATACTTAATCCGATGTAAAAAAATGAAAAATCCTACTTGAATATGAGATCTTGAAAAATTAGCTCAACCATGAATACTGAAACCATCCAAATCATATATTTGTAGGAACCCAATGAACTTTAGTCAGTGGATTTGAAATGAAGTACCGGTAGGCTACTTCCCAGCAAGTACATATTTAACTACCATTCATCTTTTACTGATTGAGAAATGAGCAACCGTAATTCACTATTCATAGCTTATTTTTTACAGCTAAATAAATAAGTTACTCCTGTATTCTCAATTTTCTTCGACCTTTGTACTACGTTTGTTTCAAAATAGGAAAAAAATTCTGTTTCGATGATTAAATGAAACTATTAATGGACACAAACTGTTTCAAATCAATGATAAAGACCAATTCAATTTTCTCGATTTTACAAAATTGTACATACATATTTGGAGATCCAAATCCACTTTCCAAGTTTTTTTGTCGGATGATGTCCACATGAGTCTTAAGGGCGTGGGTAATGAGGTAAATTACATCAAGGCTGAACGAGAATCGAACTCAAGACTGCAGGAATAAGAAGCCAGCTATAGTCTAATCTAATCACAGACAAGCGCTCCAATCAACTGCACCGCCAGAGCCGCCAAAAAATCCCATTCAACAACAAATGGTTTTGATATAACATATAAATAAATTGGAATGGACATTGAATAAGAACACATAAATAGTAATGTTTTTATTGTACAATTCTAAGATAAATTCACGTATATTCATTCAAATATTCAAGTTACTAGTAATACTGTAATATGCGAGTTCAAAATTAATAAATTAGTACATAATACATAGTATAGATTGGAAAATTAAACAATAGAATGATTTCCAAAATTATATTAAACTCATAAAAATATATAACGGACAACAAATCTAGATACTAAAATAAAATGTTTCGAGTCCAATATGTACCTGAGAGTAAAGTAGAAAAGATGGGCTACTAAATACAATAATATATTTTATTTACGTAGTACACTAGCCCTATTATAATAAAATATACAAAAGTGGAAACTCTACAAACTATCGTTAAATTATTCTATGAACCAAGAATGCTGTATTCTACATTACATGATACTGGCATTGTATTTTATCAATTATTCAATGGATATTGATGCTTGAAGTGTTAGTTATATTAGTAGTGGAGTTAATATCAGAGATTATAGTGACTTGAAAATAATAGTTATTTCTATTACGATTCAGAGTTTAGTTTCTTTTAATAATGAGAAGTGAAGGTGCTTTGTAACTGGCATTCTAAATTATCAATTTACTAATTGAAATCCACTTCTAATATTTTTAAATTTATAAAATAATTATTCCAATCAACTCTCTCAAATAATAGATTCTTAAATAAACTCTCTCAAACAATAGAAAATAGCTAGCTTACTAGAGTGTTCATGGTCCGCTTGGAGATAATATCATCTCAAACTTCCAGTACACTGTCTTAGATACCTATTGAATACATCAAAATAACGACTGAAGTCTCACTCTGGCAAATAGAAATAGTATGTATACCAGACAGATAAGCCAGCGACGATTGACGACTTGCAAGATAATATGCTAGGCGTTACTGCCGATATATGGCCCAAAATGCTCAAAAGTTCTTAAAAATTTGACCTCTTAATTACATTACATACAAGCAAACCGCGGCAGCCGCATTGACATTGCATTTGAATCAAATAAAATTATTTTTCAATCTGGAGGCAATCTAATTGCATTAGTACAGTTTGCTAATTTTATTTCAAAGTTCTACACCTCTAAAAACCACTCTTTACAACATACCATTGTATAAAAAAATTGCAACTATTTAGAATATAATGAAGCAATATCTGAACTGATTTTGAATTATAGGCATTATTTATGTGTCATTTCCAAGAATGTTCTAAGAAATTCTTCGACAATTCTCATAGCTCTTGTTAAAAGTTTTCTAAATTCTATAGGCTTTAAAACATCTGAAGAGGCTAGAATAATTTCCTTTCGAAAACATTTGACGCATCAGTATCACAGGGGGTTGTCATATAATTACAAATTTAAAGCTAATAAAATGAATTTTAATATGAATTTTAACGTGAGTTAAAAAGAAAGTTTTGATTATCAGGTAATATTACAAGTTTTATAAGTTAGCTGACGATTGTTGGTCAATTTCTAAGAAAAAATTGAGATCAGTGTAAAATATCAATACAATACATCATACAAAATTTTTAGCAAAATGTTTTATTCATAAGTTGTCCAAAGTTTAACACGTATTATATCATTATTGAAAAAATAATTTTATCTAGACAAGCGCAACCTTTGATTGAAAGGGTTGATTTCTCCCTTTATGTCTGGGTGAAACCTAGTAAAGATGGAGGAAAATAAATATGCGATACTTACTATAATGCTCGATTGAATATTGAAAAAATTAGTGTTGAAGAAGTTGGTGCAACCAAAGCTTTCAGGCATTCACAATAATCTGTACACTGAGATAGTCTAACGAATCTGAGATGAAAATAATTTTGTTAGTAATGGATTATAGCAAAAGTAGAATAGTGGATCAAATATTCATTAGCTATGAAATAAGTTATTGGATTCGTGAAATGTGGTACTTAATAGTATATTTCGCACCTAGGGCCGAAAATGTGTGTTTGCCGGCTCGAGATCGCGGTTTTCAAGTTCGAGACGAAGTCGAGAACTTGACGCGTTTGAGAGCCGGCAAAACATTTTTGCCCGTGTTGCGAACGCTATTTTTCGCCACACCACAAAAAAAAAACAAAACAACAATGTTAAGTTGGAAATTTTGAAAGCGAAATTTTAAGGCTATGGTACTTGCAAGAATACAAGGAACGGCTATCACCTCTTTATCCAACCTACAGCGCTCTGGGTGGGCATTTTGTCAACTACTACAACTGTACGCCAAAAGGTTAGTTGGTTAGGTTTTTTGTTGTTATTCCTGTTCCTGATTCAAAACCTGCATAAAAAACCAAAAACCTAACCAACTAACCTTTCTATACCAACAGTAATCTTTACCAACAGTTGCAGTAGTAGACAAAATTCCTAAAAAAAAACCTAACCAACCAAGAGAGGTTAGCAACAGTTGTAGTAGTTCACAAAATTCCCACCCAGAGCTCTGTAGGTTGAATAAAAAGGTTCTATTTGTTTGATATCAAAACTACAAAATATTACATATTAAGTTATAAAAAGTGATCATTTTTTACATTTTAAATACTACGTACATATTAAATTATAAAAATAAACATTTATTGATGGTTTAAATCTTTTTGTTTTACATAAAAGTTGGAAGGATTCATTTTTACAATCATGACTGCTGTATCCAGAGACACGATCAGCTGTCATTCAAGGTCATTTTCTTTTCCGCCCTAGGGCGGTAAACGTTTACAGACCTTGTCGGAAACCAAACACTTTCGGCCTCCATATGACGCACGAAAAACAGCTCATTACGTCCTAGTGTGGCGAAAAAATATATTTTAGATAAGTATTTAAATGCACGCCGCTAGGACTGAGATTGAAAGAAATTTCAATAATTTTTTTAGGATGAAGCCCACATAGGTCTGAGACCTGTGCGTGGGTAATGAATTGGATGATGGTGATTGATGAGTTGTACCTACAGTTTAAGGTGGATTCCGAACCACCGGGAAGTGTTTTTACAGCAGAGAACAGTCTTTTTTGCTGGCCAATTCAATCGGTCACCCTTACAAAGAGCGCCCAGGAGTTTCGTAGCTTATCTCTGATTGAACAGATACCTGCTATGGCACTCGGCTATCACTTTTTGAGCCTACATTATTTTACTAGACCACTACTGAAAACCTTTTTCAAGAATGCATTTATTATCGTAGGCTATGGTTAACATTTTACAAAAGGCAACTAGCAAAAATTTCACAATTTTTATAATAATTAAAAGGCACTAGAGAAATCTCCATTCAAATCAGATTTATTATTTTAGATTGAGCAGATTTTTCAGATGATTCTGACAGTATAGCAAATTCTAACAAGATTTGTTCTTGAAAGTTCTCCAATTCTAGAATGAAAATTATCTTTATAACACTCAACTAACATTGCATTTGCATTGACATGTAATCTAAAGCTATAATAATTGTTGACCTTGTATAGGCACACATTTGATAAATTATTGCATTATCAACAAACTAAAGTTAGCTGCAAGAAACAGACAACACGCAAAATATAATTTTGAACATTTTTTGGTGGCTACAATCTTTTACTCTAGATTTGTAAATAAATGCGATGTTTTAAATAACAAAAAAAAGGATTAATCTTCATTTAAGATAGAAAAATTAAATTACTGATGAAATTTCAATTTGAAAATCCAGAAATGCAAACACACACTAGCTTAACCGTAAAATAAACACGTATAATAGCTGGACATTGTGAAGATACATTAGAAACAACAGTTCCACTTTGATGAAAGCTCACATGCTAATGCTATATAAGTAGTACAATCATTTCAAGAGAAAATATGGCTCAACCTCAACATAATTGCTACGCAGCCAATTTCTTCTTTTTTTTTTACATCATAGCTAAGAGTGCACTTAATCATTCTCTAAAAATCCCCATTAATCCCACTTTGCCCAAAAATCCAAAATGGCCGCCATGATGGGGCCCGAAATATCTATTTCAGCCAAATATCTAGAAAACGTTTTTTTTTGGTTTTTTTTTAAATAATTCGGAAAAATTTAGCTCTTTTCAAACTTATTAATTATGATGTTGAAGATCCATCTTGTTTCCACTAATATGTATTATAAACTTAAAAAACACTTTTAAATGGAAATTGACTCACGTTATGGCGTGACGGCTACTGTGGGTCGTCTGATGATGCTCTAGACAACAGAGCGAAACGGCCGTCACGCCACATAACGTGAGTCAATTTCCATTTAAGTGTTTTTTAAGTTTATAATACTTATTAATTACAAGTGGTGTTTCTGATAGACTAGAGTATTAGAAGAAACAAAAACGCAATGTAAATACAGTATTCAGAAATTTGTAGTTCAGATCCCTACTTGAATTTCAGCATTTTTTTTGTATTCAAGAAAACCTTTGTACTGCTCTACTTGTACTGGATTTTTAGGGGATGATTAAGGGCACCCATCCTAAGCTAACACTTGAAAGAAAAAAAGAAAGACCGTGTTACAATTATGTTGAGGTTTATCACTAAAATGATTCCACTGAAGTTGATATTATCCAATTAAAAATCAGTGAACAGAATCATAAAATATACGCATTCGCCTATAATGAAGAATGCTAATCGTGTTTGGTAGGACAAAAATGGTATAAAGCACACAAAAAATGCGAGTAATCCTACTTAAACTACACTATTATATTAGTTCATAAATAGTTGATCCATCAAATGGCTCCCTAATGTCGCTCGATAATATTGCTATCAAAATACGTGTTACTATGTAAATAAGGCACTGAGTAGAACACATCATACGATTCGAAGTTCATTATCAGCTACTATTGTTATGGCTAATCTCCTTTCAGGCCAAACAAACGTTTTTGGTAGATTTAGCTGAAACAAATTGATTTCAATTAACAAACAGCTACACAAATTAAAATTATTCGAATTAAGATTGCTAGACTAGTAACATCAAGCATGAAAGTTACAAAAAGGAGCAGTCATGCAGATTCTAGGACAGATAGTACATTCGTGGAGCCTAAGATACATTACTTCCGCAAAATATATTATAAACTAAAACACATATTATTACTGTCATATTTTTCGATCAACTAATAATGGACTGATCTTCCTACTTCGACCGCACATCAGATGTTGGAAATATCACTGCAGACCTCCTTTATTAGCAACTGCACTAAATAGATCCTGTCTCAAGTTACACATTATAATGCCAGAATGGTCTTTTACAATTTCCAATAATTTTTGTTTCTTCAGATCATACCCTGCATAAACATAAAAAATTCACATTTTCACCTCATTACTTGAGCCAGAAGGGCTGTAATATCATCCAAAATATAGAGCACTTACAGTATATAGAGTATTTTAATTTGTTTTATGGCACGAAATGTAATATGTATGGCTTGTCTACTCATCACAATGCACAGGAAATAGACCTCTTTATTTATTGTTACACACTAAGCATCATTATTCTAAAGAGTCATGAGTAATCAACTTGTTCATGAGTAATCAATTTGGAAATATTTATACACAGACATTGCAAAAATTTATTATTGTGTATCAAATGAAAATAAACTCCTCTGGACAGGATTGTTCAGAGAAAATTGAATTGAATTGATTGTTTTCCAAAGACCCCTAATATTAAAAAAAAAATAAAAATTCTTTAATCACCAAATTTTACAAATTGAACAGAATTTCAAAAATAAATATCTTATAGTTTGAAAAAAGCTTTAAGCTAAAATAATAAAGAGATTCTGTATTACTCATAATTTATATGGGCATTGCCAGCAAAACCTAAGTTCATGCGCTAGCAATGAGTGTCAGTGAAAAAAAAAGAAAAAATACATTTAGGAAAGAAAGTGAATAATAAAAAATATATATATATATTAAAAGATTACAATGTATCTAAGATTTTCCATGTCGCTGTTTGCTTGATATGGTGATTCTAATTTTGATGAACTAATTTCATCTGTTATTGTTGTTTTGAGAATGTATGGATATCAATGTGGCTTTAGATATTAATACAAAATATAAGTGGTTATATTGCTATATAGAATCCATTTCGCTATTTCACTTATGGCTGACTTATTGATTCTATTTGAGATCAAGTGGTCCCGTATGAAGTTTATTAATTTATTGCTATGTATGTAAATTGTCTCCTGCAAACATTTAAATCTGTTCTTGGAACGAAATGGTCATATCTTGAGCGAAAATTGTAGTTTGAGTTGTGGATGTAAAGATGTTTCTATTTTCATTTATGTATACAATTAAATTCTTAATTAAAATTTGTATGACAGTCAAAACATTTAGCTCGGTATACAATAAATGGCTAGAAAAGCGTCTTTGTCTTCCAAGTGCTGCCCTGAGAATATGTCTGAATAAAACTGATTTTTTTAAAGTGGGTTTCCAATGCCCCTCCCCATACTCGGATACCATATTGGAAGATTGATTGTACGTAGGCACAGTAAACCATTCTAAGAATGTTCCTATGCTTCAATTGATTTGTCTATAAAATTTATGAATTATATATTTCATTTTTCCGCAGATTCTATTGATACGAATGTTCCATTTTAGATGGCAGTCAACCTATTATATAATGTATATAACTATATACATTATATATACTTTCTACTTGAGTGTAGAAAGTAGCCCAGAGGTGAGCAAGGCACATATTATATTCACACTCACCAATGAAATCAGACCCTGCATCGGGAATACTCTATTCCCGATATATAGAGATTTAGAAATTTTACGGGGAGTGTGACTAAGGCAATCCGCACATAAATAAGTAACAAATAAATATATTTATTTCTTATCAGATACAATACAATATAAAATAACATAATATAACATGGAGCGTTTTGCAACCGTATGGTGACTCCAGGCTTCAAATAAGTGGATTTCATTAACTGAGCTAATCACTCAGCCAATGAAGGCTCCACGCTAGGCAAACGCTCCATCCGCGGACGGCTTTACTGCTCGAAAGAAAAGAACATTTATTTTATATACTTTGAACGACAAGTCATTATTTTATGTCAAACAGTGAGGTGGAACAAACCATAAGTCTCCCCATCCCAAAAAAGCCATAAGTTTATTTATTTTAGTGATAAGTAGTTGAAACCATATTACCTCTTCGGGATTGTTTAAAGGTTCTAAAACATCGATCATTTCTTGAACAAAGTCGTCAGGAATGAGAACTTGCAACCAGGGTCCATGCACCACATATGGCTTGTCCTGGTCAACAAAGGTGCCAGTCACTGATGGTGCCACGATCGTGATGGCTGTGTCGCCTAATACTGATTTGAACGTAAAATGGCGACCGTGTCTCACTCTTCCTCTGATAGAAAAACAAAGCATAAATAAGCCTTTATATATAAATTAAGACCAAGGCAGACTTCGACATATTGATTGAAAACTAAATACAGCTAAAAAAATTGTTTAAACTCAAGATGCTACTATTCTTCGTTAGCGCATGTCTAATCCCTTTTACATGCCACCAAAGACCTGCTTCATAACTCAGGAACATCATGCAAACTAGATAGTTGAAAGAATTTTTCAAGAACTTACATACTAATACTTGTTCTTCTTGAAATTGATGTAGAATGTGTTGCAGTAATGGTATGCTTATCAACAGAATACCCTACTCACTGCCCGTTCTAAATAGCACACATTGAAAATTCTGGAAAATCTATTACTAAGAGAATTAGTTCTTCAGTTGCCAAGCTATACAGCTCCAAACATTGAGCTAGAAAGAGTATCAAATTTTCAAAGTACTCATTCTTTCAATAAAAATCTGATTTTATAACGTTACTATGTTTTGCTGCTGGAGACGCTCGGTTGATGCAACAAGAGACCGGCTGACACAGTAGCTGCTTAGCCACAAAACCCGTAGAGAGTACGTCCCTGGCGTTTGAGCGATAAAATATGTATTACTCATTTTTTTAAATGCGAATAGGAACATTTTTATTAACTAAAGTCACGTACATGTTGCGTAGAAGAAATTGGCATACTTATAGAGCACTATTGAATAAATAATCGAATTTGAATAGTTTTACTATTATGATACTTTTATTATATGTTAAAATAATCTTGAGTGTAGTCCAGCCTTAGCCTCCAAAGTTTACGTGCTATCCTGAACCTGAAGGGTAATCCCAACTGAGACACTTACTGCCACAGAGCGCCCTCGCAGAGTAATCTGGACTCTTGCAATATAAGTCTAGATTTTAGCTGCACTGTTCCAAGTCTACCCCTGTCTGTAGATGTAATATTTGTTATTAATGCATGAGTTTTTCACATGAGTCTGAGACTTGTGCGTGGGTAATGAGATGAAAGATGACACAGAATATGCCAGGCTGAATAAAACCAAAGACCTCAAGTCAGAGTTTTATCAAAGACAATTAATACATACTATTGAATAGATAATATTGTTTAACGTGTTGATGTTAAGAATGAATTGACTGTACCTAATGGCTAAAGGAAGTAGCACACCAGATTCCAAGTTGAAAGTAAGATGGAGAGATTCCAAATGTCGAGTCTGAAGTAGTTCAGTAGTTTCTCCGCTCTCTGCATCCCATTCTTTTCTTAACGTGTCTTCTTCATTTGTCCTGAACATACAAACAACGATTTCACTGTTTATAATAAACAAGCATAAAATAAATAAGGTTTGTTTGGGAGAAGAATTGATTGCATGGTTTACGGGGAGATGGAGAAGGATTGTAAAGATATTAATCATACTCTGGTAGCGCAGTTGGCTAGAGCGCTTGTCTGTGATAAGATAAGACTGGCTGGCTTCATTTCCGGCAGCCTTGAGTTCGAATCTAATTCAGCTGTGGATGTTTCTCATCATTTACCCATTCCCCTCATTACCCACGCACAAAACTCCAGACTCATGTGGCCATCATCTGCAAAAAAATATTTGCTCTTAATAATAAGGGTAGCCGGCCACCAATTGAGAGCTGTGCAAAGCTGTGCTTTGCTAAGCTGCATCCTAGGGAGTCGCAAACCGAACACGTAACACACCTTAGCTGTTCAGCACTCCAAGCTCATTCAAAACTATTGATTCGGTTTGAACAGCTGTCCCAGCACAGCATAGCACAGTGATGGCCAAACTACGGCCAGCGGGTCAAGTGTGGCCCGTGAGTAGTTTAATCCGGCCTGCGACATGCTTTTGTGTAAAAAAATCACACATGTCAAATAAATTATAATATAAAAAATATATGTAATATTACTTGAAATTTATATTTTTCGTTGCTCAATTAGAATAACTGTTACTTATTCACTGCTTTTTTTGCTTCAAAGGATAATATATTCGCATCTGAGTTTGCCCTTAGTGTTGAAAATGAGTTACAGGTTACAAATGGGTTGGTCCACCGCTTATACGGAAAATCAACAGGGACTCAAATTTAAATGTTCACTTTTGTATTATGACGATGGAGGCTTAATTGTCAAATGTGTAATGCAGGAAAAGTTTTTTCTGTTGAAACCAATAAATGCTTGAAATTGGTCAACAATTACAAAAATAAGAATTTATTTTCATTATTGATTATTCAATACTAAAACGTTCACAAACTGAAAACTATTAGTATTACTATCGTTACCATTGTATTAATAGTTTCAGCTTGAATGTTTGGTCTCAATGCAATATTGTGAAGTCATTCTAATCCAGAACAAAAAGGTAGTAATTAAGCTTTTAAAGTTCTTGGTAAAAAAAAATAAGTGAATTTACCAAAACATTGAAAACAAGCTTATTAACTTATAATAAAAACTTAAAAAACACTCAAGTGGAAATTATGGCTCAGGTTATGGCGTGACGGCCGTTTCACTCTGATGTTAGGAGCATCGTCAGACGACCCTCAGTACACTATACATAACGTGAGTCATAATTTCCACTTAAAAGTGTTTTTCAAGTTTTTATTATATACTAGTGGAACCAAGATGGATCTTCAACATCATCTTATTAACTTGTTTTTAAACTAAGTATAAAATAGAAACCAAATATACTGTATAAAGACACCCATTGAAAATAAATATCACGACTATTAGTGATACATTCAAGATAATATGAGTCACTAAATGAATTTCATCCACTTTGGGTGAGCTTTAAAATTCTAATGTTTGTCAAAATATGTGAATTTATGCCTAGAACTGTCTTGAAATACTGCTTTCAAGTGCCAATTTTCCAGGACTCCTGAACCCCCCTCCACTCAGATTGCATGAAAATCTGAACTTCTCACTTGGATCATTGCCTCCCTTTGTGAGTAAAACAAGAGTCTTTCCACTACATTTTCAATTATAGAGGATAATCATCATTGAGGTAATGATAATCATCATTATTATTATTTATTTTATCATTGAGGTTGATCATTTAAATTGTTGACTGTAATGTGAAAATTTTTGTTTCATAAACATGAGTATTGATTAGTTTTTTTTGCCCCGCTCACATAATTTCTTATTTCATCTGGCACTCTCCTTGAAAAGTTTGCTCATGTCTGGCATAGCACATCGCTAACCCGCTTTCAATGGTATCATTTGACAACAGTTTGAAAATATAAAAAATACGAATTATATGGTTGTTACGGTATTCAAATTGTTAGTTTTAGTAATCGTTATGATTGTTTCTATTAAAATTCAAGTCCTTTTTACAGATGATGCCCACATGAGTCTGAGACCTTTGCGTGGGTAATGAGGTGAATGATTACACCAAATATGCCGGGCTGAACGAGAATCGAACCCGTCATCTCAGGAGTAGCTCTCAATCACTCTTATCAGAGATAATCCTAATCGATTGCATCAATACGTCTGTCAGTTAAGATTTTATCATTGAAAAAATACATCTTTAAATTTACCTGTAGAAAGTACAAATGAATTGGAAAATATTTGAAAAAAAAAGTTGGAAATTAGGTTAAACTATTAAATAGTTGAAAGAAGTGTTTACCTGCCAATAATCTTCGAGACCACTATTTAATGCTCAAGTGAATGTTAACTTACTGTGGCTGTAGATTCGATTTAATTGGTGGTAAAACAGGTCGAGGATTTAGCGATCCTTTTTTGAATGCTGCTTTGATTTGTGCGTCGGCATGCATTAGAGTCGCCGGCCCCTCTCTCAAACATCCACCCCCTCCAACTCCTTCTTCACCCACACATTCATCATTGATGTGCCTCCTATCAACACCATTTCCTAAAAAAGAAAATAATTTAATTATTAGAAAATACTTTTAAAGATCCAAAAGATTTATTCCAGTTTAGAAACAAGTGAGTCAGTTACTTTGGATGCTATGTTTTGGTACTTTTAATACAGTCTGTGAAGAGAAATGCTTATCGCTGTGAACTTCGATTCTTCAATTTCTTCCTTTTTGTTCTATTTTGAAATTAATTGAGGTCCAACATTACAGTCAGGCCTTTTTAAATGTGTAAATTCTTTTATATTGAATAATGAGTTGAATTGAGTTAGTCAAAACGGGTTAGGGGAATTGGCTATATCAGGTAGATATATCTAGGCTATATCCGATATCTATATATCCAATTACCCGTTCCCGTCAAAACTAGTTCATCTCATGTAATTCTCTATCAAAGTCAAGAATCTACTGGATCTGGATTCAATATAAGAAAACTTCTTTAGCAACTGACAAGAGAGGCAGAGTAAACTTGGTGTCACAATGAACTTAAATGTTTGATGCAAATAATCGAATAGGGCGAACTATAAGCGAGAGTTTAGTTCTAATAAATTTGGATTTTCTTCACTTGCAAGGAAGTGTAAATCCACAATGCCTCTGATACCTGGCATCATTAAATTTTGAAAGCTGAAGCTCGTCATAATGTTATGTCAAATCCTGAAAATATTATGAAGCTATCATTAGCCGGTTTCCACACTAGCCGTTTATTCAATAGTCACTGGAACTGTGAAAAAATACGTATGGCAAAACCTCTCTAATTTAATAGTTTCAAAACGAAGTAGGAAAAATGTATTCTTAAATTGGGCCTAAGCGATAAATGATAAAAACTTTCAAAATTTAAATGTTTACTGATTTTTAGAAGGAAAAAAGCAAATCATTCTAATATTAGAACCCAGGACGGGCTCCCTAGGTCCCGGGTTAGTAAGCGATAAATGATACTCACTGTCGAAACCATAACTTGCTCTCAAAATGTCAACTGTCTTCCAACAAAATTTCGCAAGAACATTCTTATATCATAACCCTGATCGGGTCCCTTTGGTTCCCGGGCCCGGGTATAGTTCTCCCTTTTTACCCCCCCCCCCCCATGTGGCGGCCCTGACCATTCTACACTACGAAAATACGTTCTCCAGCTTTAGTAGCCCGATTAGAGCTGGAAAGGACCAACCAGGGCTACTTCGAGGAGGTGAGAACTCTTTCTGGTTGAACTGCAGAATAGTGACAATTTTTTATTCACACTACTGACTTACTGTACCAGTCTACATACTGAGTATATTATGCTCCCTGCGCATAACTAAACAGCTATTATAACTAAAATCCCGTTGCAACGCACGGGTGAAACGCTAGTGAAATAATAAATGAGCTACCTGATAAAAGTAGGGAGGCCATATCAGCATTGGCCCAAGAACAACGAGCACTCACACCACTCAAATTTGATCCATCAATTTCTATTCCCCGGTCCACCTCATCTTGGGCTGTTGGATCAAGTTCAAGCATTGTCTCACCTCGTCTCATATCAGTCACTAACCAAGGTCCACCAGCACTGCATTACAATCAAGAATCATTTTATTAGAATATAAATGAAATAAAAAACAAAAACAATTGAGTAATAAATACTACAGTATGTAACACCCCATCGATCTTCCATAGTAGATAGTACCTACTATAGTATAATATCTACTATAGAAGATACGATCTTCTATGGTTTAGTAAGTTGCCGGGGAAGTGATAGCTGTGAGCCATAGCAGGTATCTGTTCAATCAGATAGAGCGTTTTACTGGGCACTCTTTGTAAGGGTGACCGATTAGATTGGACAGCAAAAAAGACTCTGTTCTCTGCTGTAAAATCACTTCCCGGTGGTTCGGAGCCCACGTAAAACTTTAGGTCCAGCTCATCAATCACCATCATCCAACTCATTGTCCACGCACAGGTCTTAGACCCATGTGGGTTTCATCCTTCAAAAAAAGTTGAAAATTCCAATAAGCTGAGAAATTTCCTATTTATCATCTGTTTGAAGTAATGTGGATCAGCACCTACTCAAATCAGACCATAATAAAGGAATCGAAAAATTACTACAGGCACACTTACTTAATTGAAAATGGGGCCCATTGTTACCCTGATTTATAATTGCCATATAAAAGAGAAACTGTTAAAATTAACGGTGGTGAATAGCCTATAGCCTAATCCCGGCAAAGATGGGCGCCGTTTTCAATGAAATGAGTATACCTACAGAAAATAGTCGATATTTGTAGATATTTGATTTTGAGCAGCTGCTCTAAAGGGTCGATTACATTGGGGTAGTTGATAGTTACTCGCTAAGCGAGTAGCGAGTAGGAACGTTACAGACGGACCGTGCTACAGCAGCTCAGTATACCAAGTCAAAATTATATAAAAAATTAAACTTCCAAAATTACCCCCATACTAAGGAATTTCAAAGACAATAAATAATATTGCAACACAAACTTAAAATATGAAGTTTACCAACAATTATTCAATAAAATTTCATGAAAACAGTTCACAGAAAATACAATGCATCGCATCTGGTGTTATGTTGGCAGCCTGCGCGGTTAAATATCGACTTTGGCCACAATAATATTGTATTTTGGTGTTGGCTACTCTGCCAGCGTGTACCAAATGTGACCAAATCCAAAGCAGACAGGCTCTCAACTTTTAATTAATTATTAATTAATTCAGTTTTAGTACTTAAGGTTTTATTATCTAGAGAAATGAGATAACTGACCCAGGTAGCCGCCTTAGAATTTCCAGAACACCAGGTCCGTTCCACCTTTGCGCAGCAAGAAGTTCTTCTTTACAAACTCCGACTATCTGAACGAAATTTACTGTTCCGAAAGGCGTCGAAGTCAATGTCAGTTGCGGGTCTTCTCCCATTAGCATGTGTTGGATGCGGGATTCACTGCTATCCAGTGCACAGTGCCATGAAACGTGATCCCCAGCACACAGTGTGTTCCCTGCACAAATACAAAAGCTCACAATCATCAGCTCAAACAAACATATTTTTGTGTGCTGTTTACATTATGAAATGATTTTATGAATTATAGCCTATTATGTACTCAATACCTATGTACAAGTCTTAGACTCATGTGGGTATCATTAAAAAAAAAATTGAACAACTTTCTATAAAACTTAATACTGTATTTCTTGCACCACTTCTCAGGAATGAATTTTCGCTCCTTATAAGGAACTTCATCAGCTGATCGTCGTAGTTGAGCTTTGATTGGGCGGCCAAAAGTTCGAAAATTTCATACATCATTCAGGCTACGGCCACACGAGCGTTTTTTCACGCAGTAATAGTAGCTTCTTTTCCCGCTGCTTGAAGATCCGCTATGTGTATGGCCAGACGTGCGTTTTTTCACGCGTTAAATGTAGCTTCTTTTCCACACCGCAGCGCAGTATTTGATAGATAGATATTTTTTTGCCATCGTACACCATGCTATAAGAGCCATCGGACACCAAGCCATATATTCACGTGATCGCTGAATAGTGAACAACAAATATGAATCCATTCATATGAATCCAAAATATATAATACGAGCAGCATTGGGTAGACCTAGACTTTATACAAGTAGACTGATTTTTGATGAATTCCAAGTATTAACTGTAAGACAGTTATTTATGAAGAAACTTATTGTATACATAAATTGCAATAGAGAACTATTCAAATTCAGACAGATTGATTACAATATAAGACCGTTGAGAAATCTAGTTTTGATTCCAAATCTCAATAAATGCATTTGCAGACATCAAACTCTCTATATTTGCTGTAAACTTCTTAACGTGATACCCATAGAGCTGATACCATTCACGAATAAAACTAAAACTCTTACAATAGAAACTTGGGTGAAGGCAAATGTTTATTTTAAAATAGGCTCTGTATTCTTATAATGTTTGATATAAGTTATTTTTAAGATTGTTTATAAGTGTTATTGTTTTGATTTTCATCCGGCGCACAAGCTTGGCTTTGCTGATGGAAATCTTGAAGTATATATTTTTTCTTATATGTATCTGATTGTGATTTACTATTACATTTGTTTTTTGGTGTTTTTTAAATAAATAAAATAAAAAAATAAATAAATTCAAACCAAGTTTAAACACAAATGCAGTAAATGCTTTGTGCGCCTTGTTGGTTGTTCACCGCCGTCGATCTCATCGACGCAAGAGGAAGTATTGGACTCATCCAATTTTGAGTGACAGATTAACGAAGGAAAGATTTGTGCTTTTACATAATTTCCTCAAGAAATAACCAGGCAAGTTTTAGAATATTATTTAATATCCATATCTTCATTTGAAAAACTCTTATGAAAGATGAAAGATAAAATTAAAAAAAAAGCACCAACAAAATAATTATTTCACTACCTAGGTACTTCATCTAGGTAATCAATTAACAATAACAACACAACAGTGCATGGGTGAGCGAGGACTACTGACGCTGCGTGTTATTCCCGCTCGTATGGCCTGGGATTGAGCATGAAAACAAGCGTCAGGAATAGACCCCAGCCTATTCTCCGGCGTGCGACCTTGAAGACGCGCCCACTATAAACTCCAGTTGCGGGAAAAAAACGCTGCGTGTGGCATACCCCATTACATTCGAATGCTGCCCATATTTTCAGCGTGTTTTCATTCTGCGTTCGTGCGTGAAAAAACGCTCGTGTGGCCGTAGCCTTAGGAAGATGCTTCAATTTTTATTAAAATAGGTTGATTGCACTTGCCGGTATGGCTAAATCACAAATGAGTACTACTTCACAGAACTTCACAGAGGTTGTTAGAGTGGTCTAGTGGTCAAGTCGACTGTTAATTAGAAGATCCGTGGTTCGATTCCCAAAATGTTTATTTTGTGGTATTCATAGATTTTCATTAGCTATTCAATGCAGTTGACAGAGTCCGCAGTAGCGGAATATTTGTTTAGCATTGAAAAGGATTTCAAAATTGATTACCTTACAGGCCAGGAAATTAAAAACTTGAATGCTACCTGGCCCGGACCCGAAAACTCCTGAGAAAATAAAGTAATACAATCGTAAATTTCATAGAAGAAATACATTAAATATTATTAAACAATTCCTACATCTGATAATTTGAGTTTGTTGTCAACAAAAAATTTTGTTGAATTTCATTGTGATTAATAGTCTACGTAAACGAATTTGGAAAAATTTCATGGTGGTTGATATCTTACCGGGAACCAAACCAGAAACTCGGATGGTATCAAAGAACAAGAATTTAATAAGCCACAGACATACTGGATAGAAATAACAAGGATAGCGGGTAGGCTGTAATTCAAGATATCAGAATCCTTTTTTCACATATTATTATAAATTACAATTAACTAATTCTCAATTATTATTATTGCAAATTTAGATGACAAATTATTTATCTAGAATGAAAAAACATATTTCATGATGTCAATCATGTTTCAGTGTGAAAGTGCCACAGAAGCTTGCACAGTTAATATAATCAAAATCATTGTACCGAATGTGGACTAAGCAATTTGGGTAATGGTTTTTGGATCAAACAAAAGTTGAAAAGATTGATTTGAAACTTGGCACATTTCATCAGAACCTGTAGGGTTTCTGTTAACTTATGTGATGTTTGTCTCGCATTGTGGTCATGTCACGCCCTGTAAATACTGATTACGAATCGAGCGGAAGTATTGTCTGAAATTGCTCACTCAGAGCCAGTAGCCTAGCTGTAGATATTGTTCAGTTGTCGAAATGTGTGTGGCTACGAATCTGATGTACATTCGCAGTCCTTTCGATAGATATAATGTTCGGCACCAAAACGCGGCCTCAAGCTTTTAAAAATATTACTCATTCATTTATTTTGTTTCTGCTTGTGGAGGTAGTGAACGGCAGTGAATGGCTTCAGCTTCAATTGTCGAGCAATGTTTGTCCCGATGAATACAGTATTTTACTCCAATCCGAACTTGGCAGCTCCTCCAACAGCACTTCAAATCTATTACTGGATTGTGACAGACCGATCGATTGATTCAGATTGCTAGAAAAATTCTTGCTCCATCATTCTGAGGAGTCCGCATTAAATTAAAATCGATTTGCTCATCGGAAAGTAGAATTTTTGAGAGTATTCTACACATATAGATCCTGCTCATGAAGCTCACATGAATATAAGACTTATGCGTAGGCAATTAAGTGAATTTATTTCACGTTAATAATTGATGTCAAGTTCTTTATAGTTGAGCCTTGGTTTCCCACTAAGCGGATTTGGACAAAACGGACAATGGACAAGGCCGGAAGACACTACAATACATACCCCGATCTGCTTTAGATTTAAGTTTTTACTTGAACTATACGAAGTATCTATTAAATAACGAGACTGGCGTAAAAAAATTATTTTTATTTTATAAATAGTACTTCTAGGACTTGTGAATCGTTTCTGTACATGAACAGTTCATTTTTCGCGCTGATGATGCCCACACGAGCCCAAGACGTGGTACGTGGTTAATGATTAGATGATAATGATGCTACGGACATTGACAGTTGCACTTGTAGTATTGGGTTATTCAGTAAATTAGACGATTTTCACTAGGGGTAGAACATTGAGTATGTTACATTTATATTTCCATTGTCTTTAAACATTCAACTACTTCATGAATTTATTGATGTTTGATGCATAAAATCACATTTATAAAGCTTTGTTATTACATGACATTGAAGATCCATCTTGTTTCCACTAATATGTAAAAAAAACTTGAAAAACACTTTTAAACGGCCGTCACGCCATAACGTGAGTTAATTTCCACTTGAAAGTGTTTTTCAAGTCTTTGTTATTATACTTTAATATATTTTGTGAAGGTTGATTTCGATATTATAGTCTTAAATGAGTCTTGGCTCACGCATGACTGTGGCTTTGATTCATGTGACTAAAACAAAATTTAATAAATGCGATGGCATTGTGGTATACATTAGAAACGAACTAAAATATGATGATGTTGAAGATCCATCTTGTTTCCACTAATATGTATTATAAACTTAAAAAACACTTTTAAATGGAAATTGACTATAATGTCAATTTCCATTTAAAAGTGTTTTTTAAGTTTATAATAAAATATGATATTTTGGAAATGATATTGACATGCTAACGCATTGAATTTAAAATTAGTATATATAGGCTTGGCAATAATGACTCTTTTCAATGAGTTGTTCAATCGCCCTCACTCTTATAAGTGAGTCATTCATTCGAACTAGTTCAAAAATGAGTCATCAGCAATGCTCGTGCTCATTCACTACCATTGCTTGTTCAGCAGCTAAGCGCTCTCTCGCTCACTGAGCACTCATACACACAACAATAAACAGCCTTGTCGTATGTCTGGCGCCTCAATATGAATAATTCTCAGAATCTGAGTCATCAGTTTAATATTCCAGAGCACAGAGCTTAATCAATGAGCTTTCTGAGTCAGCTTTAGTTGTAGTTCGTTCAGCTCACATTTCAAAAAGCTCGTGGAGCTGAGAGAGGTGAGTGAGCAAGCTGTTGTTGTAGTTAGTTCACTTCACAGTTCAAAATGCTCGTTGAGTGGGGAGGTGAGTGCTCTTGTCTATCAGTGCCTATAGCAGGCCGCTGCACTGCTCTGCTAATTCAAGGAGCGCTCACTACAGTGCATTTCACGGCTGAAGACCTCTGGCCAGCTTGGTGCGTAATCCAATTGGAATGCTCGGCATTGCTGCCATATCGTGCTGCTTATCTCCTTTGAGCACGCATGCGTATTAGACCCACATAGCTCTTTCTGCCCTCAACAGTCGTTGCGTTCACTTCGATATACTTATTGGGTTCACAACGTATCTTATTATTTACTAGCATATTTCGCAAGCTTTTTGCCAGTGATTAACATTACTGTGTTCCTAACATTTCCAATTCCATTTTGTTCATCTATTTTTGTATTAATATTATTATAATTATCATACTTTTTACTATGTCACAAAACCATCAAGTACTCCAAACAACCGTTTACGTAAAGTAATTTGTAGCCAAGCTCGAACCATGGTATATAATGTACGTAATTTTTTTTGTAAAATTATCAAAAAAAGAATTTTGGGACAGTGTAAATTTTAAACAAGTTTTGAAACTAACTTCACAGAGGCTACAAATATTAGTGATAGGGTACTATTGTATATAATATTGTTATGCTTTCTAAGTGTTTGTGGTTTAGGCTGTGCAATAGGTTTTTGGTGATAATTCTTTTTCGGAGTTTTTTATATTAGCGATTATTAATGTATTGAAATGTTATCTTTTTTCAACTGTTCCATTCTGTCTCATTCAACATTTGGGTTTTTCAAAATAAATGTTAAGAAGTACAAAAATGTTTAGATTATTCTTTTTAAAACTAATTTTTCAAACATTATATAAAATAGGCTATGTATTTTTAGTCTCTGATGTGTCTTAGTTATAAGAAAATTATCAGAAGTTCAAAGTCAATCATAGGGGATATAAACATCGTCAAAAAACTCGAAATTTCAATTTTGAGCGCCCATATTTCATTGAATATTTTTTCCAATTTTTCATAGCCGCAATACATGACATTTTAATACCTTCATAATTGCCAATACAAAAGCTACGAAAAATAATTATCACCAAAAACCTATCGCACATAAAACATCATTGTAATCCTAGTAATATTTGTGAATGTCACACGCTTAAATAAAGCAATTCACACTAAAGGAGAATAGTTATAAATCAATAACTCGTGAAGTAGTTGTCGTAAAAACATGGGATTTGGACTGAATTCTACTTTGTAATGTGGCGAATAGATTAATTACTGATGGGTTCCGTATAATGTTTTAATTAAAAAAAAAAAAAATGCAACAAGTAGAAGAAATAATCAGAAATTTGTCGCGAACATCTGTCCATCAGTACAATAGCAAGCGTGCGTTAGTATTGGCAACGCTGCTTGCATGTGATTCGCTAGCTCCTAAATTGGTGGGTGACCGTCTCTGCGCTCAGAGGTCTTCAGCCGTGAAATGCACTATAGATGGTGTGTTGACTGTATTCCGTAAAACACAAACGCAGTTCAAAAATGAACAACCTACTTTCTGAATTTGATCTTCTAGTTCGTAGTTCATTTTAAAGAGTCAGTTACTTTGAACGACTCGCTCAATCTGGTCACATCTCTAGATAATTTATATTTTTATTTCACAGCTATCTATAGGTCCCCTGAAACTGATACAGTATGTTTTGTGGTCGCTCGGGAAATGTTTTTAAATGAAACTGCACATTTCGAAAATGTTGGATACACTAATATTGATATTCTCAATGAAACTTTGTCTCTTATGGGACAGAGATATTTAGATACTCTTCTGGAATATAAATTATCTTTATGGTGGTACTAGATGTACTCTTTCACGTGAATCGTTTATTGATTAAATCTTTGTGAAAAGTCAACTTCGTATTTTTAACACAGCTATATATAACTGTGCAATCACAGATCATAATCAAGTGATGAAAAATTATCAAGATCTGCTTGAAGAAACCAGCCAGATATCCTACAGAACTATTATTGAAAGATTTTAATGTACTTAGTGTTGAACAGTTATGTGATTTTGATTTGGCTCTTTTTGTTTATACACGACCAAATGAGTTCCTCATAGTCCCTCATCGTGGTTATGAGACCCGTTGGCAAACCAGGGCGAATGCTATTTGAACCAAGCTGTAGAACGACAGCGGCCAGTGTCCATGCTGCATACAGTGGGGCCACACTTTTTTAATGCCTGCCACAAAACATCTCTAGGTCGTCCACTTATAGTTTATTTAGAAGAGGTTTCCAACTTTATTATCAAGTTAGCTAAGCTAAAATAGAATATATTATATATGCACGGTATATTATTATTTGCTGTAAATATAAAATTGTATTTTTCACGCAAATTCATAACCAATTAAGAAGCCTAGAATGTGTTTTCAAAAATTTATTTGTAGATAGATTTCTTTCTTAGTAGATAGGTAAATTTTGTTTATATAATTATGTATATATATAAAATTATTTTTGGTGGTGCACCATCCCTCAGCACAAGCTTTGCTTAAAGAGGGACGCAACAAATATTTTCACGTTATTATGTAAATATTCATAATTTCTAAGTAGTTATTGACAACTATTATTATAACATTATTAAGGACAGATGTGATATTTTAATGGTTGTATTATCTTATGTATAAATGATTATGCTTTTGTTGACAATAAATAAAATTGAATGAATGAAAATTTATTAATGATTTTTTTCAAATAATTTACAGTACTCATCTTATGAACTGAACCCTATGCGTTCAAAATAAATACCTGATTGAAAGACATATTTTGCTAATGCTTGCATCAATGTTGCAGGCCATGTTGGTGGGCCAGTTTCTCCCGGTTCACGTTTCAATCTAAACGTCAGCTCAAATCCAAACCCGCTGGGTGTCTCAGGACCAGACACTTCATGGACTCTTCCATCACCATGTAGGTCCGACAATCCAAAACTAGAAAAAACAAAACCAAATTTTAAGTTTTATTCTGTTGCAGTTACAGTAGAACTCCTCATATCCGGCCTCGGTTTATCCGACTTCTTGGAAGCGGCCATAACGTTATGTTATTCAAAAAGTGGAGAGAATATCGGCGAGTTGCACGAAATATAATTAAATTCAACCAACGTAAGGTGACGTCATCTTACGGAGCGCAATAGTGAAGTAATTGCACTGGCTCCGTCAAATGACGTCATCTTACGGTGGTCAAATTTAGTTTTCTTTTGTGCAACTGTTCATTAGCTTTCAAAAAAAAAACAATGGACAAGAATGTTCAGCAAAACATTACGGACTATTTTAAAGCATAATAATCTACAAAGCCTTATTGTGAGTAATTTTTACCCCATCTTTATTTATTTATCTTTATTTAACATTGATTTATGTTATCTGAATTCATACGATTTTTATGGAAATTACTTAACTACTTTTTACTATGAATAAATTTTCTATTTGTTTTACAAACATGTGTATTTTTGTAAAAAATAATCCCAAAAGAGATTTAAACACTACCTTTGACTACACTATTAATTACACATTATTATTAGGTATAAATTATAGTTTTTATAATAGGTTGGTTTATCCTGCCAACTCGTTATCCGGCCAGGTGATCGGTCCCGTGGTGGCCGGATATGAGGAGTTATACTGTATTTTAATTATTGCAAATGGTACATTATCGCAACATTTCATAACTACTAAACCGTTTCAAAGCAAGATACAAAGGCAAAATATGATTGAGGAATTTAGAAAAATCTAATTTTAATAAAGGTTTAAATAAAGTTTTGGACTTGAGTCTGTAACCCCTTCACACTCGTTGTAAATTTGTCACAATAAATAAATAGCAAATACCTGCGTTTTGGTATCCAATAATTATTTGTACACTACTACCGGTTTCAACCCTTCCATGGGGTCATCATCAGGTGGTTAAAGATGTTGTTTTATCATCGCCGATTCGGCGATTCGTCGATGATAAAACAATATCTTTAACCACCTGATGATGACCCCATGGAAGGGTTGAAACCGGCAGTGAACAAATAATTATTGGATACCAAAACGCAGGTATTTAAACCTTTATTAATATTAACTGGTATCCGGAGGCTAAAGAATCCAATATGAATATAATTTTGAAAGATAGTTACAAATCATCTTTTTAGGAACACTCTCAAGCTTTCACAGAAAAGTTCAAGAAATCAGTAGAAACTTCCAAAAAATGTTTGAAAAATAGAACATAACCAAAATCAGTCGGCCTCCGTTGCTCACTCAACTGGATCACTTGTCTCTGATTAGACAAGACTCTGGCTGACTGCTATTTCTGAGGTCTCAATTTCAAATCTTGTTCTGGCTTAGATGTTATCACCTTGTCATCATTCACATAATTATCCACGCACAAGTCTCAAGATTCATGTGGGCAATATCCGAAAAAAAACATTTCTTACAATAGAAAAATGTATTTACTTAATGAGTAGATTCTCATCTTATCCAAACATCACATTTTTAACTTAGGCTATATAAGAATCCATGAATTGAAAAACTAATTATTGCTAAAAGGACTACTGGTTAAATACTTATTAAACAAACCTTATATAATGCCAATGAGGTGGAATTCCTTGCTCATGATTTCCGGGATTTGTATACATACTTATGTAGTCTAAAGGGTCTGGTCCGCCCAACCTGAAACAAAGTGAAAGGTTTAAGAAATTTCAATTAAGTTGTATGGATTGCAAACGGGAATCATGTATTCTGAAAATATGATTACTTCACTGATATACTTTTTCAAGGTTGCGGATAGGGTCAATAATCTACAGTCAGGAAAGACAATAAAAATCTGTGATGTTTTCCATGACGAAATACTTGATGAACAATCTAATATCAAAACTAACACTGTATTTCTCTTTTAAAATAGAAATACGTTGTCAGTTTTGATATTAGGCAATAAAAGTATGATATAGAAGATCTCTATCATAAACATGATTGAACACCGGCAAGCTAGAAGTTCAAGAAAAGTATGGTTCAAAAGAAAAACATTCTTCCTTCCAAAAAAATTGACCATTCATAAATGAATATTGAAATAAATTACAACTATTGTTCTACTTAGCAGGACATTTAAAACCGGACTTATAATAAATAATATTGATTCCGTCGATACTCAGTTTCATGTCATTACTACATTAATATTTTGTGGAAACAGAGATAGCATGGTGAGGGGAGAGTAGCGTTAAGCTGTTTTACTTTCAGGGAGAAAGCTAGTTATTGATCCAACAGTTTCGCAAACTTTCAAGTACGGTATCTAGAGTATAAACTTTCCAAGAAATAAAGCTTTCTTAAAAATATTGAATATAAGCATTCTACAGTTGAAAGTAATTAAGGAGTGAGGCACACATTTACTTGAAAATAGGGAAGCATAATAAAAAACCTGACGACTCAATAAAAATGGGTGCCTCACATTGGAAGTGATCTCGGAAATCTATGGAATTCCATTACAATTAGATTTCAGAGTTAAACTGAAATTGAAAAACGAAAATGATGGATGGCATGGACAATAAATTATTAATTCAACGTTTGAAATAATAGGCGGAATCCGAAGTGGTTTTACAATAGCTTACTAGTTTTTCCAGGAACTAAACCAATTATAATAGTTCTTACTATAATATTTTTTATTAATTGACTGAAGAATTCGAAATTTCATCACCACATCAAACCAAAATAACTCATTTCGATTTAGTGGTAAAATGAACACAATGTTCTCAATCTAGGTATATCTACTATCCTGCAAACCTAATGATGTTATCATCACAGCTCCCTAAAATTTATAATATCGCTATTCCATGTTTTTTTCTAGATCTGCCATGGTTTTTTTGCTACATAGAAGGATGCTGTACTTGCACAATCAGTCTTGCCCAACGTTATCTGAGCCTTGATTACATTTAGGAGAGATCTATAGTCATGGGTTTGCAGAAATGTTTGAGTAGTCTTCATTGTGCTACTTTTTCCAAGTATCACACTGATGGGACACAAAGTTCGTTACCAACCGATAAATTTCATTCATCCAGAACGCTGAGACTCCGATGAGCAATACAAAGCCATCAGTACCACTAGCGCCTCAAGACAGAGACCCATATATAAGCTACAATTCTAGTCGTTCATTGAATATTAATTATAATCAATATTAAAGTTAATACTAATTGTACGCCTTATGTATAAATTTATTTCTCCTGACGTACTATGCATAAGGCTTGGCACAAATATACCGCAGGATTTACTGAACATTCATCACGTTTATTTTTGTGAAAAACAGAAGTCAATTAATAATAATCTGCAGATAGAAGCGCTAATTTACAAAAAAGGTGACCAATTTTTGCTCAAGTTTTTGAGATCAGATTGTGGAATTTTCGAGTGTAACAATCTCTTCTCCAGTTTGCAGCATGGCTTCAGGAGGAACAAGTTCACAGTGACAGCGGTGGCAGAGCTGGTTGACAGGATGCAAGGAGTTTTTGAGGGAACCAGCTCCCTGTATCTGACCTTGTGTGATCTGAGCCAGGCCTTCGAGTGTGTAGCACATGAAATTGTTATTGGCAAGATTGAGCGCTATGGCTTAGAAGGTGCTGTTCTGCAGTCTTATCTGAAGAATAGACATCAGGTAATTTCCATAGCAGGAGCAAAATCACAGGCTTTAACCATTAGACATGGTGTCCCGCAGGGTTCGGTTTTGGGCACCGTATTATTTCTGGTTGCCATCAATGATTTGGATCTTGATGGAAGTGCACTGAAGTTTGCCAATGATACTACCATCATTTCATCTGGCCCAGATCCGACTCGGACGCAAGAAAAGGCTGAAGCTCTGTTTTAAACAGCTAGTGTGGCTGGAGGCAAATAAACTGCATTTTAATGTTGAAAAGACACAGAGGATGATTTGCACACTGAGCCGCAGCCATAACATCAACGCTCATAGTGTGTCCCTCCTTGGAGTTACCATTGATACCAAACCTACCTGGGAAAGTCATATTGATGGAATTTGTAAAAAATTGGCAAGAGCTATCTACTTGCTGAGGAGGCTGACACAGTTGGTGAGTGGACCATACCTGCTGGTAGTATATCATGCTCTCTTTCATAGCATCGTAAGTTATGGGGCCACGCATCTACATGTCAGGAGATTTTCAAACTGCAAAAGAGAGCGGTTCGTATTATCACCTTCAGCGGTTACCTGGAGCGCTGTGGGCCGCTTTTCCAGTCAACAGGAATAATGACTATTTATAGTCATTACATTTATCTTAAAGCTGACTTTGTAGAGACAAACCTTTGCAGATTTAATAAGAGGGGTGACTTCCGTAGTCATTGTACTAGAAATCGACGTAATATTGATGTGCCTTACTGCCGCTTGTCAAGGACCAGGGATGCTTTTCCTACGTTTTTTATAAGAAATTACCTGAGGACAAATGTGAATGCACCGGCATTCAGTTCGAAATTGAAGTGCTAGCTCAAGAAAAAGCCCTTTTACGGGATACGTGAGTCTTTTGAAGACAATATGACGGACCTTGTTTGACCTGCAATGCCATATTGATCCTAATAGTTGGTTGTCTATAATTTTATGTCTTGACGCAACCCATCCGGCCCTGCTGGTATTGGTGAAGAGGAAGGTAATTCAAGGTACATGAGGTTAAGGAATAAATATGGAATAAGTTAGTTGATAAAGATGTTAGGTTGCAACGAAGTGGTGTGTTTCCAAAGTAAGTATGAGCGATTAGCATGGAAAGTAAACGATTGAGTTAATAGGACGCATCAACAAATATTAATGGCAACAGAAACAGGGAATGTGTTATTATTTGAAGCACTAGCTTCAATAAGTACCTAGCTTGACTGAAGGCAGATGATTTACGCAATAATATATGAGAGAAGTATAAAAGTAATAAATTGATAGAAAACAAAGATATCATCCAAAAGAGCATGATTATAAGTTTCAAGTAAGCCTACTAGGCCAAACTGTCTGTAAGTATATTAAGTTAATAATTTTATAGGTTAATTTGTTGATACCAGAAAACAAACATAAAAAAAGAGATTAATTCTCACCAGTATTTCACAAGGGCTGCAACTTGAAGAGGATTTGCTTGGTCAGGGTATATTCCGCGACATGACAAAAATAAAGCTTCTAATCCAGGTGGAGTAGGAGGAAGAAAATTCATTGGGAGGTTGCGACAATGAATTTCTTCATCAACCATTTCACGACAATTTAATATATCTTTGTCAAAGACAGTTAACTATCAAAACTCATATAAAATATAAAAGATCATAACAATTTGTAATAATTTAAATAAATCAAAAGCATGGAGTTGCAGAACAACTCAACTAATCAACATCAACATACCAATGCCAAATTGTTTGAAAGTTTAAAGTTGTCGGAAGAATGTGGCAATATAAGTGGCACTGGTTTGACAGATGATTAAGTGAATATAATTATAACTTCTTAGGATAAAGCACTCTTTTTCAATTATAAAAATGATTCACTCATAAAAGCATCAATTTTAAAGAAAAAGTATGATTTCGTTTTCGTTTGGATTGGATTGGAGTTCATCTGAAAAATTTATTCAGATCGGAGTCAGATAGATGGCCATTGAATTTTTTCTGAAGATGGCAGACTTGTTTTGGCGGCAATAACTTTGTGGTTATGTATGTTTGGTTTTAAGTTTGAGTTGCTGTGTTGTGGTTATGTTTGAAGATTTTACTTTTTTATTTCGTTCATTGCGTATTCATCAATTCTTTTCAGTAGTCAACCTCCATTAAATATAATTTTAAAAATAATTAAACCTATTAATCCATGATTTTTTACTAAATCAAAATTATTTATCCCAACATCAGTGTGGTTTAAGATAAATTAACATACATTCAAAATGTCGAATGCACTGAAGAAATCAATTTCTTCATCTTTTAATTTGAATGGATATTATCTCAGAAGGTAATTATTGTAACTTGGAAATTCAATGTAATTATTGTAACTTGGAAATTCAATCTATTCAATGTTGATAAAAAATTATGTGTTGAAATCGAACTTTAATTTTGCATTTACTGCCTTGAGAAATAAGAAGCTGACTTAGGAGCAATCTTTGTCATTGACATTTTAATTTAGTTTTAAATTAACGACAAAAATTTAAATGATTATTGAACTGTTCTGATTAAATTTTAGTGAAGCGGTTGACTACTTGGTTGAACAATTTGAGGACATTGATGACAGAGATGAAAGAGAAGCTTGGATAGAAAAAATTTGCGATCACATTGGTCGCCAAAGTACTGTGCAACCATTTTTGGAACTAGAAGATATCAAATCTGCAGTTGATGTAAGTTGGAAGTACAATCACGCTATGAATAGAAAAATAAATTTTTCCTTTATATTTGAACATTGAAATTTCCTTAATATCTGTTTGTTGTGGTCAATCCAAATTCTGGTACCTAACCAAGATTATTTGATTTACTAAAAATCACTTTACCGGGTCTCTAATAAGCTAACCTGGTTAATTAACAATTAATTTTTAATAAGTCAGGTGAACTCAATTGAATTGGGATCCGTTGGAGAATGAGTTATGAGAATGAGAACTCTCGTTCTGTTGGTTTCTTTGAAAAACGGGTAGTTATAAAGCAAATATGGGTCAACTCCGATTTTCTTGAAATTCACGTATCGTATATTATGTAGAGCACAGAAAAAATCGCAAATACTGGGAAGTGTGAAAAACGCATTCAATGTTGCGTTTTAGGCTATGATAAACGCTGTATTACGAATTCATTCCGATTTCTACTTATGAATGCAAATACCTAACTACTTGAAATTCACATATATTATATAGAATAATTAAAAAAAAATGCATAAAAATAAACGGGTGATTACGTATTATATGGAGGCCATTATATTACAGCGCGCTGCGGTGGAACAAGCTAAACCGAACCTTGTTAGATCGTGACGTTAATGAGAATGTACATAAGATTCAATTCACGCATTATTGAATTCGGTATTTAGAAATTCACGATCTAGTCAGGTTAGATCAAGCTTGTTCCACTTGGCCTCCTTATAATACTTGAATACCAATTAATGAATTAATTACCTGGAACTTTAAAATATTTTGGCATAAAAATCAGCGTTTTTAAACACGATTGCCGCTTGCATTTCAACAGATCTGTTTCGTACCAACTGCCATTTCATGTTGCAATTATTCAATTGAGAGGTTAACGAATTGGAATAAATATTGGAAAGTCGTTCGAAATAAAAAACCTCGATTTTGGAACTGATTATGTTACCAAATCATCTTCAATGCATTCACTTTTTTTAATAAAACGAATTGGAAAGGCATTCCTGCCTGGGCGAAGGGAAGAAATTAATTAGCAAAAACTTAGGCACAAAAACGCAACTTTGAAAGCGTTTCCCAACACTTCCCGGTATTTGCGACATTTATTTTCATTTTCTCTATGTTCTTCATAGTATTCTGCATAACATATGTGAATTACAAGTAGGTACACATTTAATGTCTGCTTTCATATTCAGAAATTGGAATGAGTTCGTAATACAGCCTTCACCACTGGCTCAAAAAAAAGCAACTTTGAATGAGCTTTCTGCGCTCTTACCGGTGTTTGCGACACTTATTCTAATTTTTTCTCTAGGCTACAATATGTAAATTTTATGAAAATCGGAGGTTACCTATATTTGCTCAAGAGTTACCGGAAAACGTTCAACTTCTCTTTATGAATTTTTTTGAGAAAATTTCACTCCAAACTCTTTGTTCGCCTGAATAGTCTGGTTAGATGTAATCATATTTCAACAGGGGATTTGTTTTAGCATAATGTGCAGGATTGATCTCAAAGAGTGACCCATACTTCATATTGGACTTATTCACTAGACTAGAATAATGAAAAAAGTTTCGGAAATACTTCGTTAAAGAGTTGAAGATGACAGAAGTTAGCAGTTAGCCCTACGAATTTGCTCATTCAGAAGTGTGTAGTGCCTGCATTCTACTAGTAATTTGGTCATTTTCTTTTGTAAAAACTGAGAAATCTATTAAAACAAGTTAGAAGCCTGAAACTACAGTAATTTTCGAGATATTCAACAAAGTAGGCAAAATTACCTAGAACACTTTTTTCAAGTTCAAAGTGGATAATCATGGTTAATTGCGCAATTAAATACAGTTTTTTCTTAAAAAACATGTAGAGGTTTTAATTCTGAAGAAATAATGTCCAGTAAAAACAGTGATAAACATACCTAAATATAAAATTAGGATTCCCAAAAATCAATCCACATAGAAATGACAAGCTGGGCAAAATTAGAGTGTTTTTATTCAACAAAAGCCTATTTTATGAAATGTGGATGTTTTTTGCTATTGGATTATTTAACAATTTTTGTTATTGGATTATATTAAAAAATTTCATAATTAAATTCTTTAGAGAAAACTACAAGTTTATTGTACAAGTAACAAAGTGTACTTTTGGGTAATTTTTGCATATTTTGTTGAATATCTCAAAAGAACTACGGTAGTTACAAGTTTATCATATTTTAAAATTAGGAAATGAAGATTCCCAATGTTTTAGCGTATTGTAGAAGTAATAATAGTATCGTGTGACCTGGTTGGCTCAGGTCTGGTGTCAAGAGTTTTCAGTTCGCATCTGCACAAAGTTCAGGGGCCTCTGACGTGACTTAACGAATGTTTTTGGGCAGCCGGGACCGACTGGCAGCATCTGTGAGCACTGGCTTGAGCATGGTGAAACTGAATTTTACCAAAATATTGGTAAATTGTCGATGATCAGTGTCTTCTGTAGGGATACTGTGAAATGTGGAGGAGCTGTTATCTACATTGACGAAAGACTGAGACTGGATGTCAAATCCATTGATATAGCTAGATTTTGTATTGAGTCAGTGATTGAATTATCTGCTGTATTATATAAGAAGTGTTTGTTTATTGTTCTATGTTTATACAGACCACCTAGTGGCGAGATCAATGTTTTTTTTTGACATGTTGGAAGAATGCCTCGACTTTCTTAGTGGTTTCCAGTTTCAAATAATAATAGGCGGTGATTTTAATATTCATCTAGAGGAGCCAGGTACCCTTGAAAATCGACTCACAATCCTTCTGAAGACATATGGTCTGTTTATTGGTAACAGAGTCCCAACAAGAAAGGATGCCTGCCTGGATACAATAGCAACAACTATGGATTCATGGGATTACAGTGTGGAGGTGTTGGAGCCAATTGTAGCTGATCATCGGGCTCTACTCATGAATGTGGATGTGCTATCTGCTGATAAGGTTGATCATCCCAAGTGGTTTGAAGATTACAAATTCACATGTAGGAGGATTGATAAATGTAATTTTCCTTTCTTTGCTGGAGCACTTGAGGGAGTTGATTGGGGTCATATTGTTGATTGTGATGACCCTAAAATTGCTTTTTGTCAATTTTTGAATAGGTTCCTGGAATTTTTCAATGAATTCTTTCCTCAAAGAACAAATCAGGCATCTGTGAAGAGGAGAATTTCCAGAGTAAAGAGTGACAGATCATGGTACACAGCGGAATTGGATAAGATCAGAGCTCTGGTTGTCATTGCGAACAATCTACACGAAAATGCTCTGAGTGCAGAGTCAGGATCCAATTACTACTCGGCATATCTATGGCTCAAGAAAATCTACCATCAGGAAGTTGCCAGTACCAAGAAGGCCAGCAATGAGAGGTTAATTAAGAGTGCATCAAATCCCTGTAAGGCTGTGTGGGACATCATCAACAGCACTAAGAACAAAAAACCTATGCCTACAAGAAATGCAAGTCCTGATGATTATAATGATTTCTTTGTTCACTCAGTAGCAACACTAGCAGAGGGTTTTCAAGGATCTCCTGAGTGCGCAATTGAACGTGTTCCTATTCAGGAATGTAGTTTTTTTGAGTGGGAAAAGACAACTCCAATAGATTTGATCATTGTGAATGGTTATAAAAATTCAACCAGCCCTGACATTTATGGCATATCAACGGTTGTGGTCAAGGCGGTCATCAGGGTGTTGGCAGCTCCTCTGAGTAGGCTGATTAATGACTGTCTGGAGGCTGGAGTCTTTCCTGTCCAATTGAAAAAATCAAGAATTATTCCCATTTTCAAGAAAGGAGATCCAGAGGAACTGTCTAATTTCAGGCCAATAGCTATTATTCCTATATTTGCTAAGATCATGGAGTCAGTTATGTACACTCAGTTGTCGGCCTATTTTGAGGGTAACCTGCTTTTCCAGGCTCAACAGTATGGCTTTAGGCGAGGAAGATCAGTGTCTGGTGCTCTTCACTCCCTTGTGGAGACATTAGTGAGGGCTTTGGAGTGTAAACGGACAGTTGCTTTGACCCTGTGTGACCTAACAAAGGCATTTGACTGTGTCTCACATGACATACTGATAGGCAAGCTGGAGAGATATGGCGTTTCCGGAGTGGCTCTCAGGACCATGGTGGATTACCTTTCTGGAAGGAAGCAGATGGTGTCAGTGTGTGGGGCAGAATCGCGGGACCGGGATGTTGTGTGCGGCATGCCACAGGGATCCAACCTGGGTCCTCTGCTTTTCCTTATCTTCATTAATGACCTGCATATGGAGGGAAAGGCTCTATTATTTGCAGATGACACCACCTTAATAGCACAAGATGAGGATCCCCAGATGGCTATCTACAGGTCAAACCAATTAAATGAAGAGGCTGGCTTGTGGTTCAGCTCTAACAAACTATGCATGAACGAGGGGAAGACCCAGAACCTGCTGTGTACCTTGAGACGCAATCCGCCATCCTTTGGTGGAGCAAAAGTCAAACTTCTTGGATTTGTGGTGAACTCTTCTTTATCATGGGAACAGCATGTGAGCATGGTCTGCAGTCGACTTTCAAAGGTGACCTATTTGATGCAGAAGTTGAGGAATCACATACCAACCAAGTACCTAATAACGGCTTATCATGGCCTCTTCCACAGCCATATCAACTATGGTATTGTAATCTGGGGACATGTGGGAGGTTGTGAGAGGATTCTCCTGCTGCAGAAAAAAGTTCTCCGCATCATCACTGGAGCACACCGCCTTGAACACTGTAGGCCAATCTTCAAACAACTACAAATACTGACTGTTTACAGCCAGTATATCTATAGCTTGCTGCTTCGCCTGAGGGGGGAACTCCACAGATTCCAGGAGAGAGGTCAATTCCACCACCATAACACCAGGAGGCGCACAGATATCGACCTGCCTTACTCCAGACTCTCCAGATCGCACAACAGTTATCTGATTCATGCACTAAAAATCTTCAACAGACTGCCTCAGTATGTGCGCAACCTACAAATGGGAGGATTTAAAAAAACACTGCATGATAAACTTATTAGTGTGCCACTCTATTCTTTGAGTGATGATGAGATGAACGTGTTCCTTGCAATGTTTTGAGACCACATCTTTTAGTGCCATCTCGATAAGTGTTTTAATGTTTGAATGTATTACGGTTTTACTACATGACGAAATATATCCAGCATGATGGCTGGTCAAGGATTGACTAATTGAATTGAATTGAATTGACGGAGTTAACGTGTCCTCCGAAACACGGGAGTGGCCTCTGTTTCTGTATTATATTGAAATACTGTTTTTGATTACAGGCTTGTTGTAAACATGTTGAAGAAAGCAGCCAACCGTTGGTGGAAGTTATTTCTGCATTTGATGTTCCTAAGTTCGACTTTAATATTGATCTAAAAAAGTTTTTTCCAACAAGAGATGAAAGTCACCCTCTATTAGCACCTCCGGAAACATGCACTAAATTTTACACAGAAAGGTATGTAGGCTATACAAACTTTTTCTAACATCTTTCTAATATTTATTCTGAGTACATTAAGTATACAGTATTATTTTTTTTTTTCAATTTAATATTACTTTTATTGTTATTAGTGGAGGCTTGATTAGTGATAATGGTAACATTATTTTGCAGTTTGGATTTATTTTTTATCGCATTGCAACAAGTCAAAATCTAAATAGTGTCTAGTAAGTCAGGAGAGTTATTGCCTTATCAGACCATCATATTTTCCAGCTTTTTTAGCGTTAAATTACGCAATGTGTACGCGTGGGGGGGGGGGCCGCGAACGAGCTTTACAAGTACATGCTCTACAATCTTAAATTGAATTAATAATTGTATTACGAAATTGGATAAATTATTGTATTTAGCCCAGGCAAACAATTTGCCTACAATTTGAGATCGGCCTCGCAATTTTATTTCTAGTAGTTCTTGAGTTAGAGCTATTTCAATATTTAAAAATCGTCATTTTCCAAGTAAAGGCGTACCTACCCTACCCATATAAAGGTATACTACCCTTCCAAGTGAAATTGTTAATTATGGTCAGAGATTGACATATTACATATGCATTTGGACCGCCTCAATGATGTGAGAAGAATGAGCTAACGCTCAGTGGGGTGCGATTAACCATTCAAAGGGTGGGAGGGGGATCCACCGTTGTAGACGAACGGGTCCACTCACCTCTTGACCACATTTTGGAGTTCCAAAGTTCAGATTCAAACTCAGAGTCTAAAAATACATGAGAATCCGTTGAGAAAGGAACTACTAAATGCTTTTTCTGTTATCACTTATGAAACTTTGTTACTGGCCTAATAGCGCTATACAGTCGTTCAGGTTTTTTTGCATATCTTGGAAACAAATTGGCAACATTTTCAAATTGACCCATCTGGAAGTAAATTCGATGATCTAAAACTTCTTTTCTATAAGTTTCATGTGTTGGAGTGAGCATTTACGAGATAAATGCATCGAAACATGGAGGTGACTCATTTTTCATAAAGGGAGTAAAATACCTGATTTTTGAGAATGAAACTGAACCGATTTGGTATTGTTATATATATATCAATCGACGAATTTCATATTCTTCAATTTCATAATTCTTCAATGTTTTCAACGCGGTTGATAGTTTTCGAGTTTTAGGCGAAAAACTGAAAAAAGTGCTAAATTTGGGGGATTTTTGCCACCCAAAAGTTTTGCACAAGCCAGACTTGGGGGAATCTTTTCTTGGATGCCTAAAGTGAATTTAAAAAAATCCAGCTTTGTATCAATTTTTGTCCACCACGGCCTCTTTTTGATTTAGTTTTCATGGGCTAATTGAGATTGGAAGAATAAAATAATAATAATAATTAAATATAACTAAATATAATTAATAATAAAAATATAACTCAGATGAGTTTAATATGATAAAAAAGAGAAAGGAGGCCCCTCTGGAAATTTCAAAAGAATTCACTATGGATGAGCTAGAGAAGGCTATTTCTGTGATGTCTAGCGGAAAGGCTGCAGGCCTGGATGGAGTCTTCCCTGAACTTCTGAAAAATACTGGACCTAAAGTGAGACTGTGGCTCCTCTCTTTTTTCAACAACATAATGTCTTGTGGGGACCTGCCAGCAACCTTCAAAAGATCCAAAATAATTGCTGTGCTGAAGCCAGGCAAAGATCAGAGCTGTGTCAATAGTTATCGACCTATAGCCCTTCTCAGTGTTAGTTATAAGCTGCTTGAACGTCTACTATATAATAGACTGGCACCAATTCTGAATGAATTCATCCCAGTTGAACAAGCAGGTTTCAGGCCTAGCCGAAACTGCTGCGACCAAGTACTGGCCCTCACATCATTCATTGAGAATGGATTCCACAAGAAAAAGAAAACTGGTGCTGCATTCATCGATCTGTCTTCAGCTTATGACACCGTTTGGAGGAAGGGGCTGTTGGTCAAACTCTACAAGCTAATCCCATGCAGGGCATTACAGCGCCTCTTGAATTCTATGCTGGGCAACAGGCTGATCAAGGTCTTTTTGGGCCAGAAAGAGAGTAAGTTCCGCACACTGAGGAATGGCCTACCGCAGGGCTCAGTCCTGGCCCCCCTGCTATTCAATGTCTACACCAGTGACATTCCAGCAACACAGTCTCGGAAGTTCATCTATGCCGATGACATTGCCCTGGCTACACAAAATGATGATCTGAAACAAACTGAACTCTCACTCACCAATGATCTCTCAATTCTCAATGATTACTTTAGGACTTGGAAGCTAAAACCCAACCCATCAAAGACCGAAGTAGCTTGTTTCCATCTGAACAACAGACTTGCCAATACTGAACTGAATGTCTCCTTCAACAATGTTCCTCTCAATCACAACAAACGACCTCAGTATCTGGGAGTCACACTGGACCGCACCTTGACATTTAAGAGCCACTTAACCAAGACTGCCGCAAAAGTAAGAACCAGGTCAAACATAGTGCAGTATCTTGCAGGAACATCATGGGGGGCCAATGCTAGAGTTCTACGGACCTCTGCATTATCCCTGGTATACTCCGCAGCTGAGTATTGTGCCCCTGTGTGGCTTAACAGTGTGCATGTTAAGAGCTTGGACGTTGAACTGAATAGGGTTATGAGGACCATCAGTGGTACCCTCATGGCCACACCTATTCCTTGGCTCCCAGTGCTGTGTAACATAGCCCCACCCAATGTAAGACGTAGGGCATACCTGAAGAGAGAGTATGAGAAGATTATCAAAGAGCCGAAACTCCCAATTATGCAGGATCTGATACCCCACCCCAACCGCCTCAAGTCTAGGCACCCACCAATGCAGACAGCCTCTCAGTTGATTGCTGAAGATTATACAGCGGATAAAGGGTGGAATGCATCTTGGGATAACTTCATTGGGCAGAACTCCTCTCTTATAAGAGACCCAACAACACAGGTGAATGGTATGTCTCTCCCTCGGAAACAATGGTCTCTCATCAATCGTTTCCGCACAGGAGTGGGTAGATGCAATTATTGGCGGTCAAAATGGGGCATGACAGATGACCAAACATGTGATTGTGGGGCGGCAGTACAAACCATGAGGCACATTGCCGAAGAGTGCCCCTTGCGATTTTCCCCTGATGCCATTGAGGGTATACATAATGTCAGTGATGAGTCTGTGGCATGGCTTAAAGGGTTGGATCTAGCTCTGTAATAATTCAAAACCATTAGATGCATGCTACTAAGCACAAAGCCCTTTTATCTTAGGTATTTTATCTACCTTTTTACATTTGTATTTATTGACGTGAGTAAATAGTACTCTATATCTTTGTTTGGATGATATGCTGACATAACCATACGATATATATATATAATAATAATAAATAATACAGTTTGGATTTATTGAGAATGTCATCTCATCAAATTGGGAAAGTTTTTATAACACCGCAGGCAAGTGAGGTTTTGGAATGATGTTCTAAGCACAATTCATTGGTAATAGTTTTTCTCAAATAGCAATTTTATGCAAAACTTTCTTGATAAGTGACGAATGATGTAAATAAGTTTACGTTTTCCAGGTTTTTGATGTTAAAACAAAGAACAATGCGACATCATCTTTTCAAAAGTGGTCAACAATTTCAAGTCCAGCCAATTGAAGTTCTACTGAGTTCAAGTAATAAAATTAGTCATGTTGTTATTTTGGGGATGTTAACGACCATGAAAGATGGCCGTTATCAATTGGAAGATCCGACTGGCAGTATACCAATCAATTTGACGGGAGTTATATCCTTTTATTAATCTGATTTTCTTTGTTTTATGATGTTTCTTTTTCTCATCACTGATCATGATCAATTTTTATCAGCTTATGAAGCGCTACAGTCCTAGCATGACCTAGGCCTACTTAACAATATGCCTCAAATCTTCTGATTTACCCGTCTCTTCCAGTCTCACTCTCTCCTAAGCGCATCAGATTCTCTCCCACATCCCGCAGCCAACGAGTGCTAGGACAACCTCTTTTTCTTGTACATTCTTCCTCTGCATTCTTGTTTTTACCAAATGGTGGTATGGTGAGCATTCCCAAACCAGCTGATCCTTCTAAACTTGATGAACTGCACTAAATCTTTACCTAATAAGATTTCATTTATTTCGGCATTGCTTCTGATTCTCCACTCCTCATTACCATATGTCGATGTTTGAAATTCATTGGTATTCATTTAATTTTCTCCTTAATGATGTTTACAAGTATCATACAGGATTCTTTACCGACAATTGCTTTGTACTTGCTGAGGGTAATTACAAAGATGAAATATTCCATGTGGATTCAATTGGGTTTCCGCCAACTGAGACAGCTGATTTGAGTCGGTGAGTTCGTTAATCTATAATTCTATATAATAAGTGTGTGTGTGTGTGTCAGTCTTACGTATTGCACGAAAAGGCAACGATTTGGATCACTAAATTTGGCACAAAGCTTCCTTTTAAACTCGATTCAGTGCTCCTCGAAGCCCGATTTCTTATTTTCTTTCTATACATTTTAAAATTAATGTTCAAGTTTCATTTATAGACACTATTATAGTTTTAAAATGTGTTTAGATGCAGGTTGATACATGATACGTCACTATGATGCAAATAAGCTTTAAGTCACAAGCCAAAGCAATACATTCGTTCCGTATCAGTATTGCAGCTCCTAATTCCTTTTTTGTAATTGTATTTGCATTGGCGGTTGAAATCCACATCACATGTTCAATCTAAAAAATTTACCTCAAATTCCGTTAAAAAGCATGGGTAAACAACTTTTCATAAGAGTGAGGGGGGTGTGTGTGTCTCAATCATACGGATTTCACAAAAAAGGTGATTTGGAACACTAAATTTGGCACAAAACTTCCTCTAAACTCAATTTCGTGCACCTCTAAGCCCGATTTCTCATTTTCTATTTACCTTTTTTTCAAAATGAATGTTTGAATTTCAGCATTTTTGTAAAATGGATTCGATGCAGGAAACTCATCAAGCAGCTCGTACAAGATATGATGCTGATATAGATGATACACCAATATATCACAAGCCAAAGCAACAGATCAGTTCTGTATCAATATTGCAGCTGCGAATTACCCAGCGACAAAAATACAGCTTGTTTATGCACTTCTCTTTTCAAACAGTTGAACTGAATGGCTAGCAGCACTGCAATTTCACTCGCCCTTCCCAATTTTGTAATTTTGTTACCGCTACCATAAGTTATCTACCAGAAAAGTGGATCTCCAAACTGGATTCCCGGGTAAAATACTAGTTTATCAATTAAATAAACTTTTATTAAATGTATAAATTATGTCTATGAAAAATTTATCCTTAATATATGTGCTGAAATGTTCATTCTGTAAAGATTTCCTATTTTTATTTTGAAATACAGTACTGCTATTGAAAATCATTTCAGTTTTTAATTATTATTATATTTTTCCCATTTTCTATACAGTACAGTTTTTGGAGGAGCTAATATCTTTGGTGGCTTGCCAGAAACCAGTCTACACAATTATGAATCATTAAAGGCATTGGAGGAGTCCAACCCTGATTCTATGATAATCTTCCTCTCCGAAGTTTGGCTTGACAGGAAAGAGGTAATTTCGCTAGAGTTTCAAATATTGTTATCCAGTTACAAGTAACTCCCTTTTTTGGTATCTTTCATAATCAATCCTATTACCGTATATTAAATGAGCAATTTCTATGTAGCCTATGTCTGACGGATCTCAAAAATGACTCTAACGATTTTGATATAAAATTACATATATGGCTCTTTGGTCCAAAAATACGATTCAGCTAGGTCTCATTCCTGTAAAAACTCGGTGAAGGACACAAAGGAGAAATCTGTCCTTCAAAAAACAGAAATTTTTGATCATATCCAGCAGGCCCCTTAGCGGCGTTATTTACGCTGTCTGGAATGTTTCAGACCGCCGTAGCGTCGCTTGAGCGACGTAGCACGTATCTCGAGTATTAATATGTAAGCTACGGACAGTTCACACCGAAAGCTACGTCTTATAAGCTATGTTTTCATTCGTTTCAATTTGCTTACAGTTTGAGCTGTGGTCGAGTGGATAGCTGATGGTTGTTTGTTTTAAGTTTATTGTTGAATAAATTTAAGAAGTTCTAGGCTAGACATGGCGTTTAGTGTTGATAAATCGTATTCCAAGAGATTCTAGACTCTTGTCTAGAAAAGCTTAAATCCATTCATTTCAGTCCACATTATGGGACATTTTTTGAATTTTTGAAGTTGAGAGCTTGATTTGAGGCTCAAAAACTGTAATTTAATACAAGAGTATTTATTAAAATGAAGTTTATAAATTGGGTAAAGTGAAATTCAATAAATTATTGCTTCTATGAATCATTTGCACAAGTACTTAACCTACTTTTCGTATATTGTTAGTTCATTAATTATTTGTAAACGAATTTTAATATATAAAAAATACTGCTCTCATAGTGCCAATTTAACAAGTTATAGTGGTTTCAAAAATTATTATTACAATCAGGGACATTAACGTATTTTTATTGATGCCTCCCTACTAGTTTTTTTTACCTTTTTTGGCCTCTTTTACAGGCTCAAGGGGGGAGGGTTGTAATCCAGAAAAAGCCCCCCCCCCCCTTCACTTCGCCAATGCCTGTATTGCAATCTCGAACTTTCCCATAGTATGGGATGCTGTCTCAATTGTTTATCAAACCAGACATATTATACAATTTTATCAAACCAGACATACTGCATTTATCAAACTAGACATATTCGAGCGTTCGCAGCGAGAGATATAGAGTGAAGCAGTAGGCAGAAACACTGAACTGTCAACAGGTGATCAAGTGATCGTCGTTCAGCCCAGAGCGCATGCGCTGTCCGAGATATGGAGCAACGCTACGAATGCAGACGTAACATTGGCGACGCGTATTATGTAGCTTCAGCGACGCGACGCGATGCTACGCCGGTCTAAAATGGACCTATTAATTAACATTAGGAGATACGTCCGCGACGTCTTTCAAAAGACGTCGCTCAAGCTACGCTACTCCGGTGTGAAATGAGCTTTACACACGTATCATGCAGTTGGAGCCTTGCAGTCGGAGCCTTGCAGTCATGTAGGAAACATATGACTGGAAAGTCAAAGCTCACATGGGTGTGCACACAAAGAAAGCCGACGCCGGCTAACAAGTGACTGGAAGTGCCTCCAAACGCGTCCTTGCAATTTTGTTCAGAAAAATTAACTAATATTATACACTTTTCAACAAACCAATAGTTGGTCCTGCCTTGACAAACTCACCACATTTTGTAACCAAAACATTTCTAAAGCTTCAGCCTATTTTTCGTATAAAAAAGGGGTTTGGGGTCTTCCCTTGTGAAATGTTTTAAAAATAGGTCACAAGAAACAGGGTTCTAAGAAGATTGCGTACTTATCATGGTTTGAAATTTGACAACCTTCCCAAAGTGTATTTTATCTAGTGCTTAAATGTATGTAAGCACTTGGGTACATCTCTGCATAAGGTTTAGTTTATAAAGCTCTTTATCAATAAAAGCCTTATGGTTATTATTTTCAAGACTTACTACCAACTATTTTCAGGTAATGGAGAGACTGAACCGATTGTTTGAAGGCTACTCAGAGGTACCACCAGCTGTCATTGTTTTGATGGGCAACTTTTTATCAACAGACATGGGCACAAAACATTCTCTCATTCTCAAAACGCATTTGAAAGAATTAGCGGATATGATTGGAAATCATCCTTCCCTGCTAATAAGTACCAATTTTGTATTTGTTCCTGGTCCAACAGATTCGTTCTTGGGTAACATTCTTCCAAGGTTAGTACCTAATTTGAGTATTCTATTATTAATAAATTTCCTATTTGTTGTTTAAATTTTTGTATTTTTTTGCTGAACGGTGGAATATGTTGTGAAAGGACTTTCACATAATGAAGCGATCAAAACAGTACCTAGTTCAACATTGTTTTATGGAGTAAAAACGTGTGTTTCACATTAATATTTTTAGGATGTTTTGTTTACTAATTTAATAATGAAATACATTGAAATTAGTAAAAGGCAGATTAAAGATGTGAAAAGGGTTTATTTCTAAGTACATCGTACATCTAATGTTACATAGTAGTTCAACTGGCGAGAGATGCGTCCTCGTTAGTGCGCACATCGTGACAATGAAACTAGATAAACGGAACAGATACAAAAATCAAAACAATTGTGTTGATTGGTTGCAGGATTTTTATTGGCCTTCCCTTCATTTCCCATACACACCAACTGTACATCTCCAAATGTTTAGTAGCCGGCGTCCTGCTTTGCTCTCCTAAACTTGAAATGGCATGGCATTGGGGAAATAAAACAAAAATGATAGTTTCATAGTTTTGAGTTGGTTAATATGTACTGTTCAATTCATAAATATCTAATATATAAAATTCTTGATTATGTCCTTTGTCGACGAAAATGTAGCACTCTATGTGACAAAAAATTAACAAGAAGAAAAACATGAGAAAGAAGAAAAACATGAGAAAGAAGAAGAAAATGGAAGATGGAAAAGGAAAAAATGGAAGATGATGAAGAAGGAGGAGGAGAGAAAAAGAAGATGGAAGAAGTGGAAGGAGAAAGGGAAGAGGAATAAGAAAAACGAGACTTAAATATTACTTTTCTAAATATCTTGTCACGTTCAAAAAATCAGATTCAATTAAATCGAGCGACCTGCTAGTTTCATGAAAATAGACATTGAAATTAGGTATGTAAACTACGAAGTTTCTCTAGTTATTGATTATTATTATTTAGTAATGTTTTAATTTCCCAAGCTATCATAATTCTATTAATTTTTCAGGCCACCGCTGTCGAAAACAGTGACTGAATACTTCTTACAAAAAGTACCAAATACTGTTTTCACCACCAGTCCTTGTCGTCTAAGATATTGTACACAAGAAATTGTGATTATGCGAGAGGATATTATCATAAGATTATGCCGAAACAGTTTACATGCACCTGACATATCTGATATCCCCCAGCACGTGAGTACTTTTTTATGCATATAGACAAATTAACAATGAATGTAAAGATGCAACAGACAGTCTAAAACTGCTCTCTTGATAAATTTTGACCATGCTAATGAAATATATTATTATTATATTTGCTATTCAATAAATTGGGAACAGTTATTTAAACAATTTGATTCTTCTAGAAAAATAACTATCATAAGTTGCTAAATAGATAATCGTCTCAAAATAGAAAACTATTGAAAATCTCATTTTAAAATGTTTCTCTTGAAACAAGTTTTAACATAGGGGAGGTTCCAATTCTATATGATAATAAGCATTCACATACAGATGTGATACAGGGTTCGGGACGATATTATCACAATGCATAATGCAATAACATGCACAAAGTACTGTGCCTGTATCGGGTTTGTCTGTTAGAGCCTTCATAAAGCTGAACAACTATTTATTAGAGTAAAAAAGGATGATGGTTTGTCAATCCCACGTAATTTATGTGTTAACTTTTATTATAGAGTTCCACAACATCAATCGAGAATCTACTAATAAGTTAACAATGTATTGGTTATGACAACCTGAAAATATTTAGCAGCCAAACAATAAAACAACCAATTTAATTTTGAAACATTGAAGAAAGAATGTTTTTATGGTTTGTTTGCAAGTTATCCTGCTGCTCAACATCCCATTCATTCTGTATTAAATTCCCGGTTGGTTCTAGGACCAAACCCCTATCCTCTTCGCAACAATCTACTAGTAGAATAAAAATACACTTTCGGTACTATTGATTTCACGGTTTTAATTGAAAGGAAATGATATCAGAACAATTTATTGTACAGTAAAACTACATTATCTGTCACTCTTTTGAACGTCACTTTCAGTTACCCATCATCGTAAAAGTGAGAATGTTACCATTATTAGGCTATACAACAGTGTTCTATACTCTGATTGTAGAATATTTCAGATTTTATAAATATGTATTCTGTATATAAATAGAAGTATATATAAATTGAATTATTCTGTTTTACAGTGACTTATTGTCCCTACTTTCCCCAAACAATTTTGAATTTAGAAACTATGCCGTGCATGTTTAGGTGATGGAATTTATATAATCCATTACCTAACCATGATAACCATTTATAATCATCATTTAACCATGTCCGTTACGGCCCCAATCCCGAAGTTGATGATTAAGAGAGGCTCCACTGTACTTCTAAAATAATAGAAAACGAGAAATGAAAATCCAAATACAGTTCATAAGGTTTATCGTGAGCTGTGACAGAAGAAGCAACTGCTTGTAGAGTAGCTTGTCAGCTGGCTTTTGGTGGCAGAGCAGGGAGGTTGATCTCTAATACTACCTGTTCAAAAAAATTTAGTCTACCTACAATAAAATATGTACAAATGCAGAAAATGTTTTTAGAATGGCATGTTATTATACAGAGCCACTTCAGTCGCCGTTGCGCGCGACTGCCCCAGATGCTACAACAAGCCACTTGAAATGATACATGCAATGCATATGGAGCTTATTATTCTGACCCCTAGTTGCACAAACGTCCTATCATTATGATGGTCCCATCATTTGTAACACTTTTATACCAGGCAGTAATCCATTACATCATTCACTTCCCGGTGGTTCGGAACCCACCAAAAACTGTAGGTCCAACTCATTCACCATCATCCAACTCATTACCCACGCACAGGTCTCAGACCTATGTGGGCTTCATCCTCAAAAAAAAAGAAAAGTGAATCACTGTTTGGTATAAGTGTACAGTTATATTCCCAACAACAAAGATGGCGGCTTGATTATGGTTTTGAAATCAGCTGAGGATTTCAATTTTAGAGATCAGACATGATTGAAAACTAGAAAACATTATGATGCCGGTATTAATATGCCACATTTATATGCCTAATAAAATCAAATCAAATATATTTTTCCTTCTGCACAATTAACAAAATATAAAAAATAATAATAAATTATCATACCTCTTTATACTTATAAACTATTTGAAGAAGAGTCTCCTTTTCTGTTTTTTTGAAATACCTTCCTTTTCTTCTTCCATCATCCTTCAATTCTTCTCTCTCCCCAGATTAATTCTTACAAGTGAGGTTATAATTTATACTATGCCGCCATTTTGGGAAGCCAGCAGTCCAATAGTGCGCATGTGCATGAATGATGGGACCACTTTCATACGTTTTGTACTAAACTCTGTTCATGGAAAGGGGAGATGATGTAAACAACACTATGCACGTGCAAGAGTGTATCTTTGAACAACAAGACCGATTCACAGTTGCTGATTCACAAATAACTATAGAAATACAATTAGCACGCAGTATGTAAGTGAACCAGTAACTGTGACAGTGAATGTAATACTGAACTCAGTGTGAACTGGTAGAAATTAATCAATCGGTCTACAGCTGATATGAGTCATCACTTTTTCACCCACACAAACGTTTGTTTTGGTTTCGTTTGTGTGGGAAAGATCCAGTAGATTCTAAAAATTAAAATATCTCAAATTTCATGGTTTTTTACTTTGTACTGGAGTTTAGTCAAAGGGCTTAGTGTTGGGCATTAATGCGATAACATAATGCAGCAATCTTGTACCAGGAATTGGTTGCCAACAATGTTGCGTTTCAACTCCCAACATTGTTCACAACTTAGTTGGCAACAAATTTTAATGGAATGGAAATGGGGCTTAAACCTGACAAACATTATTTTGAATAATTTGCAGTATGTTGAGTAATAATTTGTCAGCACTGCACTCATTTCCCCATAGTTACTTATTCTAGAAATACTTCATTATTTTCCCCAATTTCCCAAGTGTTTGAGCTAATTTTGTTGATGATTTTCATTGAAAAATAATAATTCTGTTTTCAGTTTGTGAAGACAATTGTGTCCCAAGCCTTTATGATGCCACTCCCAGTGGCCTTGAGTCCAGTGTATTGGGCTCATGAATCAGCTCTCAGGTTGTATCCACTTCCAGATTTGATTGTAATGGCAGATTCGTTTCAACCATACACAGCAACAAACACTGGTTGCATAGTTACAAATCCGGTAGGTAATATTCTGATGATTGTAATGTTAGCTAGATCGATTCCATTGGTGTGCTTTTTTCAGAATTTGGCTTGTGAAATAATACAGTTTATTAAGTCGCGCACATCAAAAAGGTTGTGAAGTAGGCCTAATGTATTTTATTCTGTATTATTTATTAATTATTGTTATAACTTTTATAAACATGTATACTTATACACTAAAATTGTTGATCTCTGTTGTAATGTTCATTTTCAGTTCATTCAGTGTATGAGGCCTGTTTTAAAAAACCTTTCCTTTAAGATAACCCCACAGGAAAAAATCTGGAGGCGTTAAATACTGGTAAAATACTGTTCAAGAAGGAAAACTTGTTGCTCTTGGGAAAACGACATGTTTACCTTATCGTAATCTAAACAATATGGCAGACCTGTTGTAACCTGTACACACAATAATGGGCTTTACATTGTTGATTATATCACCAGTGGTGCTATCTTGTGGTAGCCACTAGAATATAAAAACCTACTATTTACAGACTCGTTTATTTGGATATGCGCGACTTAATGAACGCACTGTATTTAGTTTAAATAAAAAATATTGAATTTGAATCTTTTTTTATATTTTCCTTATTTGATAGATAGATTTAGGTTTACTTAACGAAGTTAATACTAGAATACTGTAGCGTCTCGCAGAGTTATAATCACATAATTAAATAATATTCATGTTAATTCTCAAAATTGAGTTTTATTCTCAAGCTTTCACTTCACTTCACATTTCACTTCCAGGCTCAGAACGAAAACGAAAACTAACTTGTTTATTTAAAGCTTGATAAACCAGAAATATTACTTTCTTCTTCTTTATTAAATAATTATCATGTTGTACATTAAATTTGGTTTAGCTTTCCGATCAGATATATCTGGTACGTCTAATCAGAGGAGTTATTATTTCGTTCAACTCACCTGATTGACCAAAATAGGACATTACAATACTTATTATTAACTTGAATGTGTCAAGTAGGTAGTTGCAGATGTCAGTGAACTCAAAAATATTTTAATAGAGCAGTTAATTAGGCAGATTTTGCATTGGGTTTTTGTTGGAAATATTTCACAAAGCTTTTGTTTGAAATTTGATGTTCCAATTTTTTTGCTAGTATTCCTCAAATTTGTAACCTTCATGTATTTGTTTGTAATTAGTTCATAGTTATTACTTTTCTATAAAAAAAATACATTGATGTGCTGTAATGAATTTCATGTATTTGACATGAACTTTTTCCATTATTTTGATGAGAGGAATCAGCTAGAGCAGTGTGGTAGATTTCTCCTGAAACACTCTATATCTCTGTTAATCTAAACTTATTGAATTAAATTTATTTTACAGAGCTCATTTTCAAATGGAAACTACGCTTTCAAAGTCTACGTTCCCGCGTCACGTGAAGTAGAAGACAGTCAAATTCCTGACGAAACATGAATGTTTTATATTCAATTATTTCTGATTTTTTGTTAAATTTTAAATATAATGAACACTTTTTTATATGTACTTTATTCGCCTCCTCTTTTTTACTTTTCCCAATGTATGTAGTAACCAAAATATTCACTAAAACTCTATTCATTCAGAGTACAGCTACAGAAGAGTACTCTGTACAACAGAGTACAGAAACAACTTTAATAGACTTTTTCCCAGATGCATGCATTTCTTTGTAAATGCTTATTGTTGAAAGTTTCAATTTTGCTCTATTCAAAACTGACTGTATAAAAGTATTAAAAGCGTTCCAGAAATCCAGTTCAAATTTACTTGAATCTTAGTAGAAAATATTTTAATATTTCCGAAAAAGTCGAAAATTACAACCTGATTTTTGGCCTAGTTTGAATTATTGTAAATTGGCAAATCACTGCAAAGATTTGGGATGAGTTCAATGCATAAAAATTCTTGGATTTAAAGCATTTTGGGTGGATTATTTGAAGCAGAAAATATTTCTGTCCTAAACCTAAAGAAAAAACAACATTCTGTATCTCTTAAATAACATTTATTCAGACTCTTCAACATTATAAAAATTAAAGCTCATACTTTCAAATAAACCCCCTTGTTTTACAGTTTATTTCTTATTCTGTTCATTTTGTAGAAAAACAAAATATTACCAGAATTCCAAAATATTTTAGAATAGCAAAATAACTGCTTTTTCAAACAGTACTTTATCAAATCAAATATTTTATTACCAATGAATCACAACAGCTTTTAAATCCTTTTTTTGGAACTAAGAAGTGCTGAATCCAATGTGCAGTCCCAGAGTAATACTGAATTTAATGTTTAGTTCCCCGACTCAGAATAGGTAGCCTATAATTACCTAATCTTAGCCCCCGGCAAAGAACCAAAAGGTTAGACGCCGGTTAGCGTTCTTAAATGGCTCAACCTATTAAACAATTAATTCATATTTTCAAGAGACTCATGTATAATAGAAAATAAACTTTTCTACTATACAGAACTATCATTTTTGATAGTTGAATGAATTCGCTCAGCACAACAAATTTTTAAATATATTTTGGAAACGGTTTGATATCGATTGAGATTCTGGCAACAACGTTCTGCCACTCATGCAAACTTTTACCAATTAATGTTCCTATTTTAAATTTGTAGATCTTATCTATCTCACCTTTTTCATTTCTCTTTTCTCAGTCAATTTCTTTTCTTTCTTTTGAGTATTTTGTAGGTATCTTTTGAGATCATGTAGCTTATCGCTGAGGCTATTGTTGTACCCGCTGTCAGCCAACTGTGAAAACGAATTCACGATTTAATTGAGACAAAATTATTACACTTCCATCCAAATTCCAAGTGAAACAAGAAACCTTGTTGCATAATAAATCTCCCAAAAATACGATTTAAAAATTCATTGCATCTAAAACAGAATAGATTACAATATATTTTATTGGCTTTATGTTCTATCAAAACTATTTCAGAGGTTATCAATCTTTATCAAAGACTGTACCCCTTAATGAAAAATTAAAATTTTGCGTATCCCCTTATTATCTTAAATTAAAACATAATTCAAATTAAAACACTTTATAAGTGTTAAATTAAAACACTTTTTACATCAACAACACAATATATTTGAAACGCATTACAAAAAATGAATGAGAAGGATGAGCTTGCTTCTTTTTACATAGTTCCTCAATGTTCGGCATTCATTAACCTGACATTAAGCTTGTTTCAGTACTGACTTTTTAGATATTTTAAACTCAAAACCCCAATAACAATCTTTACAGCAGTATTTTTGAAAGTTCTTGGTACTCCTTTCCAACACTGATCTAAAAATCCAAAAACGTAGCACTCACTTTTCTACGAAATTGCACGACTAACCTATTGCACCTGTTGGTTCTAAGTAACTCGACTCACACAAGTATTCAATTAGATTCCATTATTAAATGATAACCTTGCGGGATTTCGAAAAATTAAGAAATAAAAACTATTCAACTTTTTATTAACCTGCCCCGCGTACCCCCTGAAATCTTTCGCGTACCCCTGAACAGTTTGAGAACCCGTGCTCTATTTTATGATCAAATAAAGATCCTGATTAAGGGCTCTTCAACAGACTATTTAAAGAAACTATTAAAAAACATATATTGATCAACAATTGACTTTTTAGAAAATTATTTTGAAATTGAACTTGGAAAGCTCATTGGCTACAATTTTATCATCTACTTCTTGTACATTGAATAAACAATAATTGTAATTATCACGACACTCAATAAAGAGCTATTTTGTTATATCTTTCAACAGAAGTCAAAAGACCTTTCACAAAAAGTTTTAAATGAGAACTAAAATCCAAATAAAAAGTTTTACATATAATAAAAATTAGATCTATTCAGCTAGACTATATGATAATGTTTTTCAGTGGAGTATCAGGTATAATTTATTATTACTGAATGCATATTATATTATGCAATTTATATTCATTGTAAGATAATTCCATTTCAATTATTGTATGTTGAGGAAGCAATACTGGGCGTTATATGCCTTTATGCTGCTTTTTAAATGGTTTCATGTATTTGGTATATAGTAGACTTTGATGTGTATACTATGAATTTTTCAAGAAAACTCACAATAATCCATGAATGACTGGATGTTCCAAATAGCCAAACGAAGCAGCAGCTAAGGTTGAGAACACAGTGCAAAGCTGAATGGTTGTATTTATTTTACTCAGCCGTGTTGGAGCGAGTTCCGCCGTTGCATGTGAAACGTCCAAATATCTACTCAACGTTTTCTGAAAATGAAGCAACGAAATGTTATAAACTATCTAATATCACAACTGACACTGTATTTCACTTTTATATATTGTTTTACTCACTTATATTGGAGATGCTTGAGGGATGCATTTCACTTCTGAAAAGAAGCTTCGTCAGCCTGCCGCCAGGGCTTTGTTGAGGTTAGAATGAGCGGCCATTATGCAGTTAAAAATTGACTTTGATTTGAATTGCGTTTGGTCGTTGAGTAAGTTGGTTCTATCTTGTTTATGGTGTTTGAATATTTCATATTGCTCCAGTGTGTTTAGTTTGTGGCTTTTTTGGAATGTGTGTAGAATTTTTAAGTCCATTTGGATGTTATTCTCATCCTAACCTCAACAAAGCATGACCCCTGGCGGCAGGCTGACGAAGCTTCTTTTCAGAAGTGAAATCCATCCCTCAAGCATCTCCAATTTAAGTGAGTAAAACAATATATAAAAGTGAAATACAGTGTCAGTTGTGATATTAGATTGTTCATTAAGTATTTCGTCATGGAAAACATCACAGTTATAAACGATCATGCTGTTGCTATACCAATTTGTTGCTGAATAAGAATAATGGGTGGTGTGAATAAAGTTGAGTCAGTTGACTCACGAGTCAACTGTTAAGGTTGATTCACACATATTGGACTGTGCGCCGACTGTGCTGCGACCGTTTTATTCTGCAATAACGTAATTTCAGTGGAATTTTACTTCAGTTACAAAGATTGATATAGACGAAGAGGATGTCATTATAGCATGTGGAGCATTACTTGTTTTGAAGAGGAAGAAAGGAAGAAGAGACAAAAAAAAAATAAATAAATATTTAAAAAATGAATGATACATATTTCAAAAAATTATATGAAATGCATTCAAAGTGCATGCACATTGTAATCTATGTAATATGTCTGAGTATTCAATGCAAGACATGCATAGAATGAGTTTCTATGATTTTTTTAAAGGCAGATAACCCATGGTCTGTTCTTAAAAACCCACCTTGTATGTATGTTGGGCATTGCTTACTCAGACGTACCGAGATTACGTCCTCAAGCATAGGCAATGTGCATACATTTCAAATGCTTATAATTTTTTTTTTATAAATATGTATGTATTTTTCATATTTTTTCATCAATTTCCAAACATTTTTATACAAATTACAGAATGAATTTAATTTACAATCTAAAGTACAAATAATAACAATAGGATAAAAGATAGAAAAGGATGTTGGATTTGGAAAATTTAGGAACTTTTTCTTTTCAACGAAAATGCCCGAGGCTCTATGGAAACACCCGAAGCTTCACTTGGCTAGGGCTGGTCGCCCTATCGTCGCCCTACGTTGATTCACACATGTAGGACTGTGACCTTGATAGATCACTCTGAAAGAGCTCGGCCACGACACAGATGCGCACGGTCGCAGAACAGTCGGCGCACAGTCCTATATGTGTGAATCAACCTTTAATGTAATGAGTCGACGGCAGTCCAATCGGAAGGCGGGAGAAACAGCTGTGATTGACTCAATTTTTATTCACATCAAATGAGCGCCGAGTCAAAAACTATGAGTCACTCATCAGACTCAACGTAATTCACACCACCCAATGTTGCAATACATACTAAAATGAATGGTGCTGCTAAACTATGCTAAAACCTAGAACAGTAGGAACAGAAACAAAGATCATGTCTAGAAATAATTCAATTGGAAACATTCCGATTGTGAGATACAAAGTTGTACACTACATTATTTGACCAAACCTTAGTTTAGACTTAATATACTTTTGCATTACAAACATTTTTTATATTAAAATTTACTTTCGATTGTAAATTGTGACGCAGTAAAGATTGAGACAGTTGACCCACTTTTTGAATTCAAACCGCACTTAACGATTATCTGATTATCATATTTATAATTTTGAGAAATTTATTTTCAGATTTTATATTGAATTCATAACTAGTATTTAATAGTATCTAATTTACGGCGAAAACACAAATACATAAGAGCAAGGTTAATTCAAACCAATAATTTGGGCCATAGTAGTTCAGATTAGTAATACATTCCTATCATTATACAGAATTTTATGTGAATGGATTTCATGCAAGGCTGTAGTTGATTTAAAAGCTGAAATATAGAAATAGGTAGTACTATATTATTTTATACAGCGAATTGATCAATTCTATTTGAAGACTAATTCTATATGAGTACAGAAAATTCTGTTATTTCAATTGTTGATAAATGTACCTAAAACGATAGACAACTCACAGGTGGAGGAAGCGATTGGTATCGTATGTAGAATCCAGCACCAACCAGTAATGAGTCTCTTGCTATTATCAGTGCAGTCAATGGAACTATAATAAAAAAAAATGGCTTAAAGTGAGCTATATATTGTCTGTTTTATACTAATGTACTAAAAAATTGTCTTTAGAACTATCAATGCTTTTTTATTTATCGTCTATTCGCCCAACTCCTTATAGTAACTCTTTTTCAAGGTGAAGGTGAACAATAAAATAATTTTCAAAGCTTTATATATTCCTGCATCAAGCTTCCATTTTTCATCATAAAAATCTAAAAATTCGTTGGCACAATTTTGGAGAACAAATAGAATGGTTTCAGTATGCTGACAGTATTCTCTAAATCTCAGTAAATCTCTAAATGCCAAGTCAAAATAATTTTTATTTTCTGAGAAAACACAAATTGTTTATTTCAAACCATGGCAAAAAAACCCAGAATTAGAAACAAGAATAGAATATTTAGAAATAATGTTTGGAAAGAGTCTAAAGTCTGAAGGATTGACTCGGGTAGCATGTGCTGAGACAAACATGAAACTTCACAGATCACAGTAGAACGGTCGTTTACACGATGATTTTAACGACAATGCTACCGTTTGGCCCAGCGTATACTACTTGTGTCAACCTTTATAATCCCCTTCAATTTTTTTATACATTTCTGTCATTATCCGTGGTTCAATAACTGGGTATAAGTACATAACTAATCTTCCTTATAGAAAATACTAACTGGAAAAATCCATTAAAATCCTGTATTTTCATGAATTAACATCTTATTATATAAATTAAATTTTTAAAAACTTACCAGGAATGTTACCGGTTATCGTTAATGTTAAAAATAATGTAGCTATGAGTATTTTATCAGCCATTGGGTCCAAGAAACTTCCGAGTTTGGATGCTTGGTTCTTGAACGAACGAGCTATGATTCCATCCAGCTGAAAAATCAATGCAAAATTATTTCAAATATTTTTTTATTACTGTATTATTAATGAGAATATGGTCTATGTTTTTCTATATATTTTCAATTTCTTTTCTCTAATCGTCTATCTGCTTGTGTACCATATTGATGATTGCTGTGCTTAATTGTTTCAAGACTTATTTTATTTCAACAAAGCAAATGTCAAGCAAAACAGAATAGTTTAGTATAATAAAATAATAATAATGTATAACTTACGACGTGGGGCAGTGATTACGTGAGACGTGCAGCACACGCCAATAGTAGTGTTGAATTCAGTAGTTAGTAAGACACCTTCAGTTGAATTTCAGTAAGATGTCGTTAGGGCCAATATAACATGTGAATTATCTGAACATAATATTTGTAAGGTACTAGATGTCTGTTTTATCACACCAGATACGTCAATTCATATATTTGTGAGACATTAGAGTCGCCTAATTATTGATATCACACAAATTAAGAGATCAAAAATACTAAGAATAGTTTTATAAAACTGTATATTATAACCGTTCTATTTATAATTGTATAATTTAATATTTTACCATTATATAAAACTTACAAAATCTGTGAATCCTGCAAATATCACCAACCCCAATGCAAGTTCATAATTATTTTGACAAATTAGATAGCCCAAGAAAGGTGACATGGTTATCCTCAATACTGTCAACATGTTAGGTATTGTCCAAATGTTCTCCCTCTGAAAATATTACAAAATTGTTTTAAAAAATACCTATCTAGTACAAAAAATTATTTAATAATTATCACCATAATAGTTGTGATCCATCACAAAATAAAAACAGCTAAATTATAGGCTTGATCATACTTCAACAACAAATTAGTGCCATTGATTGAACTTGGCATTTGGCAATTAAGATGTTTACAAGAAATTCCCGTAAAAGTCAAAACGCATTTCTTAGCGAACTTGCCGTCAACGCTTTTATTATTTAATAAAAATTTAAAAAAGTGAATTTCAAATTCATGTGAGATCTGTTAAATAAAAATTGTCATGCACTTACATGCTTTTCTTATACCGCTATTTCTTTTCACCTTTAAATTGAAATTTTCGAGTAGACAGTTTTAGTCGAAGATCTGTGTACAGTACGTAATTCTCTGCATAAACCCACAAAAAATTAATTTTGCCATAGTTTCAATGAAATCAATTATTTATTTACTAGTCATATCGTTTTTAGAAATAACTTGAAAAATCTGTCTAGTCCATTAGTTGTGAGGAGTTTCATAAGAAAAAAAGTCAGTAGAATGCAATTATAATCTAATATTAAAAACAACATATTACCTCAATTATTTCTTCCATTTTCACCTTCATTTTTGACTTTGATTCCTTGATATCTTTCAAAATAATCTTTCCACTTTTCTGTATTTTCATTTTTGCCAGTCTCATTTTTTTCTGGTTATCTCTCAAAACATTATCGACAAATTCCTTTCTCTTAACTCCCAAATTTTTTCCAATAAAATCCTTAGTTGAGCCAGTATTTTGATCACTATTACTATTTGAATAAAACCTAAACAAACATCTCTCACCAGAAGAAACAGTTTCATATCCTACTGAAAGTGTTCGCAAAGTTAACGTTGAATAACATAAGTTCTGGCCAGCATAAATAATTCTATAACTTTCTAAAATAGTATTTGCTATACATAGATGATTTTTTGTACTTGAAAATATACATTCATTGGTTATAAGTTTATTTAATGAACGTCTTGGAGAAGAGGAATTCTCCAAAGCAACGCGAATGTTCATTTTTTGATTGAAGAAACTATTTTTGCACTCAGTTCTAGATCTAATACGAGCTGCGAGTCTTAAAGATCGCAATGCATTAAAATGAAGAAGCGATTCGGCTACATCTGCAATCAATCTTATTGCCATTATGAAAGATTTTTTAGCATTGACACAATTATCTGGAACAGAGAAATTTTGAAATCATATATAGATTAACAGAATTATTTAGTTAAACTGATATTATTAAGATGCATACAGTATATATTATAATTATATAATTAATAAAGCTGCTCAACTATCAAATGCTTTACTCCCAGTTCCCAGTAAGGGTACAAATACTATACTAGTATATGGTTGAGGGGATCAACGTAATACCTACATGTTACTCTAATGATTTCTAAAGAATCAAGATTCAAGTTCTCTAGTGCCCAGTTAGGAGCATGTGACTTAACCCCTCACCATCCATATTTTGTGCAGTTCAAAAGTTTATAAGTTGTATTCTGTTCTAGATAATATTTTAGTCGGATATTTCATTTCATTCATCAAAAATGAAAATTTTTGTGTTGACTTGTTCAATTTAGAATGATGTACGTCGGGTCCTTCTATTTCGTTGAATCAGTTTATTTTGCGAAGAATCTTTGTAAAATACCCAAGTACGATTGTGATGTAACTATAGTGCCCGGCAGGGAGGTACGGATGATTTGAATTTATTGTCACATGCTATTTAGTGTTCACACTAGCTTTTGGAATAGTTGTTATCTACTCTTAAAATATGAAATTTTAAATCTGTATATTATTAACACTAATTGAAACTGGCAATTTTGTAATGATCACACAGTGTCGAAGCCATGAGTTTGAAACATTTAAATATTGGTCTTAGTTAGATCATGTTTACATTCCGCAATATTATAACGTGCGCAACTAAATAATCTTAAATCATAATAATGCGGAATAATTAACTCCTGAATTGAAACGTTTTAGCAAATTACGACTAACATCGAAATGGTTCCAAACCCTTAAACTCGTTTCTGTGAGCACCACGGAATTACCAGTTTCGAAGGTGTTACTAATATACACACAATGTGATAAAAACCAGAGGTCCTTCACTTCCAAATGGGTAGATTTCAACCATTTCATAATCTGTGATACCACTAAACACCCTCGTGACAGTAATCTCAAATCATCAATATTGTCCAGCTGGATAATGCATGGGAATGAAATAGATTGCTAATTCAAATGGGTTGATTTTGTTTTGCAATGTTATACAGATTAACAATGGGTTGATTTTGTTTTGCAATGTTGTACAGATTAACATATTGTTTTTATGCAAAACTCCTGATTAAACTCTGGATAAAAAGTATTAAAAAACAATAATTATTATGTAATGAATTTACAACAAAAGCGTTCAGGTTGAAAGTGAGAGATGGCGGATGACGGAATTTAATAAATCAGTCAAGCATTCATCACTCGATTAGTTTCAATTGATAGAAGATAATTACCACTTTACAACCAGCAGTTACCAAATATGCTGTAATTGTGATTATAAACATTGCGATGCTGAACATCAACTAAACACAACATTTTTCATAGATTTTAAATTTCAACATGTTTTGAAGATTGTTATAACATTATAACTCAACTGGTGAATGTATAAATCGATCCAATGCATGAAAATGTGGGTGGATGCAATTAATTGAATAATGTTAGTTGTACTATGAATAATAAGACTTGGATGTCGTCAAACATGGAAAAGTATCACAACACCCATTCACAAACTACTGAATTCAAGTAACTATTGTTTTGGTGGTCAAATTGTTTTGAAAAATAATTTCTCATTTGTTTAATGGTCGAACTGGAGCATGCTTCTAAGTTTTACGGAAATTTCCATTTTGAAGAGATGTATTGAAAATATGTGTGATAGCAGGTAAAAATATAGATAAAATGTTCTTGACGAATTTCATAGGAGAGAGTGTGTGCTGGCTACATCCAAGCTGGGCTTTGCATATGCACGTGCTACCGAGGCTGCGTATGAAAGCGTTTGACTCACTGACTCAGCAAAAAGGCTTGGACTCTGAGAAAACTTTGGGGCAACGTAGTCTAGCTACCCAACGATTCAATTCGGATTTTAAAAAGTAGAAACCTATAACTATTCTGGTGTCGCAGTAAGTTGCGACATAGACCCAACTAGTTTCACTCGCTGCTCAGTCTCCCACCTGCATGGGTAATAATAAAGCGTCCTCCTTTACCAGATGGCTCCATCCGAGAAGAAAGCTTGGTGCTATCACTCCATGACTTCAATTTGACACGTCCTCCATGTCTCGTCCAGAAATATAACTTTACTGATATCTACTTTTGAAACTTCTTCACGAAAAGAAAGAAAGTTACCGATATTGGTTTCTTACGGTGCCTCTTTTTGCCAGGAATTGGTTTCATCAAGATCGTTGACGATTTTTGAACGGATTTTCTGCTAATTTTTAAAGCATTTGCAGCTCTCTGAGTAACTTTAGAAAAAGGCAATAAAGTGCCGTTTTGCATTTTTTCAAAATTCATTTTTTCAGCTCAAAGTAATCCCGCACATTTTTCACGAGTACACGACTTTGTGATTTGAACGCCGAACCACGAAAGATTTTTGTAACTTTTATTCGGTTTGACATAGCAAGTACCAATCACCTCAACAAGAATCAAGAAACTGGTTAGAGTCAGTAGTGTGTAGAAGAGAAAATAATAGTGGTGAGGTGAGTAAAGAGACGTGAGTAACGGTATAATGTGAGGAAAATTTTCAGGCTTCACCCCTAGAGCTCTTATCTTCACAGGTATAGGATATTCAGTCAACGTTCAGTCTACATCGCTCAGCTCACACTTTGAGGGGAAAGACCGTCCCGTGTCGCTTCTTACTGCGAAACCGCTTTAAAAAATATATCAGAGATTTTAATTAGGCTACATATTTTAAATTTCAATGGGAAATGAAGGTTTTCTTGAATAGTGTTGAAAAAACATTTTTTAAACAGAAATTTTGAAAAATGAAATATCTTATTAACAGAATAATACTTTATTAAATTGATCCTGAAAATTTCACTATTCTATCAACATTCGTTCAGTTCCCCTCCTCCCGGCCCCTAAAAACTTCAAAAAATTTCAACTTTGAGCGCTCATATCTCAGAAAATAATTTCTCATTAAAATAGATAACATGTCAATAAGCTAATAATCTCCAACCAGAGACTTTGAAAAAAATATGACCAAACCCATATTGTACACTCTCAAGTCTTATGAAGTGACAATTATTAAACCATTGAAATTTCTCCAAGTGAGATATGTTATAAATTGAATGACACATGATTACAACCGCAGCGGTGTAATCAGATGGGCTCGATTCTCGTTCAGCCTGGCATATTTTGTGTAACAATAATTCACCTAACTATAGGTAGTATACACAAGTCTAAAATCATAAGAGCATCATCAGCAAAAAAATTAAGTTAATAAGGAAACTTGCTTGACATGAGTCAACAGTTAAATCTCAGCTAATGGATGAAAAACAGTTTCTACGTTTGAAAATGTCATTTAATGCAGTAGATAAATCTAGAATAAGCCAAGCCAATCAGTAAATACAAACTCACCATTCACTTATCGAAATTATATTTGAGAATTATTATACTGTACACGATTTGCACTCTACTACAGAATTCAAATTTATTTCCAAACAGCACCATTCTCATCATTCTAATCGTATGCAGTTGATGATCATGAAAAATCCCAAAAGTTTCGAAAAGAAATCAATGTTCTTGGATTAATGGTGATTAAAATGAATTTAATTAAAATCAAAACATTTCATATCTATCACACTGCACATAACCTAAAATATTCATCCAACCATGGTGGCCCTGAGCCGCTACCCTACAGGCCAAAGGCCAAAGCGAAAGTCGAAACCATAGAGGTATAAAAAAGTAGAGAGAGCATAACGTACACCGCCAATGTTAAGGGTCGATTAAGGGTTGATTACATTGGGATAGTTACTCGCTAAGCGAGTAGCGAGTAGGACGTTACTAACCGACCGTGCTACAGCAACTCGGCATACCAAGCCGAATTATATTAAAAATTTATCTTCAAGAATCATCCCCATACTATGGAATTTCTAAGACAATAAATAATCTTGCAACACAAAATTAAAATATGAAGTTTACCAACAATTATTCAATAAAATTTCATCAACACAATATACAATATATCTCATCTGAAGTGTTATGCTGGCAGCCTGCGTGATTAAGTATAGGGTTTGGCCACAATAATATTGTATTTTGGTGTTGGCTACTCTGCCAGCGTGTATAAATGTCACCAAATTCAAAGTAGACAGGCTCTCAACTTTGAATTTGGTGACATTTATACACGCTGGCAGAGTAGCCAACACCAAAATACAATATTATTGTGGCCAAACCCTATACTTAATCACGCAGGCTGCCAGCATAACACTTCAGATGAGATATATTGTATATTGTGTTGATGAAATTTTATTGAATAATTGTTGGTAAACTTCATATTTTAATTTTGTGTTGCAAGATTATTTATTGTCTTAGAAATTCCATAGTATGGGGATGATTCTTGAAGATAAATTTTTAATATAATTCGGCTTGGTATGCCGAGTTGCTGTAGCACGGTCGGTCAGTAACGTCCTACTCGCTACTCGCTTAGCGAGTAACTATCCCAATGTAATCAACCCATTACATTGGGATAGTTACTCGCTAAGCGAGTAGCGAGTAGGACGTTACTAATCGACTGTGCTACAGCAGCTCAGCACACCAAACCGAATTATATAAAAAATTTAATTTCCAGAATCACCCCCATACTATGGAATTTCAAAGACAATAAATAATATTGCAACGTAAAATTAAAATAAGAAGTTTATTAACAATTATTCAATGAAATTTCATCAAAACAGTTCACAGAAAATACAATATATCTCATCTGGAGTGTTGGCAGCCTGCGTGATTAAATGTCGGCTTTGGTCATAATAATATTGTATTTTGGTGTTGGCTACTCTGCCAGCGAGTACCAAATGTGACCAAATTCAAAGTAGACAGGCTCTCAACAGTATTTACAGTAGTAACAGGCTAATGTTGAATTCATGAGAGCCTTCTCATTTACCGGTAAATAGCTGTTGAGCTGCACCAACGTTTCCAGGAGCGACAATCGAAAACATAGCGTTCACGGCAAACAGTATGGCGCATCTTTTGAAATTATCGTTCTCGGCTAGTTGGGTTTCTGTACTAAATTGATATTAACCATAGCACATGCGTTGGCACTTGAAATTATTGAAGGTGAATTAAACAAAATAGGTCACAATAGATATATTACTACGGTATATTATTATTTCTGGATTTTCTATCTCTATGAGCAAGTGCATAGCCAGGGATGCCCCGAGGGGGGAGCAGGAGGCAAAAATTCTTTTTTATAAGTATTCTAAATAGCAGCCTTTTGACTGTAAAAAATAACATCAAGGCTATTTAAAAAAAGGTAAGTTACTTTCCAAAATGTTTCCACTTCCTATAGTTTTAATTGGTATTCATCTATTTTGGATGCATACCATTTTATATCATCTATTTTTTTAAATGTTTGGAATTAGTATGGACATTTCATTTTAGCCCCTCAAAAATGGGTATTTGAACTGATTGTTAGCAATGGAACAGTATAGACACTAGTGTGTTTTATTGTTATTGAAATACTCTCAGTTAAAAGTGCATTCCACCATCAACATTTCATGCAGCAATGTAGGTGCATAACATTTTGAACAAAGGCAAAATTGCTGTTTGTATTATCACTTAAAATGATGATTTACCTTTTAGAAACTGCAATTGGTTTGAAGGTATTGACAATTTTTTTTGTTAACAGTTTATGGTAAATTCAATGACTTGCAGTCAATTATAATAATATTTTTACTCATTTAGGCCAATCGTTTTCAAATCATAGATTCATCTTCAAAGGCATCCTTTATCATCAATGTCGGTTTTAGGTTAGAAGAATTATTGTGGTTTTTGTAGAATGTGATCGAAAAGTTTGTATTATTCAATTTTTAATTGTTCATTGAGGATGTTTTATTGTTTATTATGTATTGTGTGTTTGTATATTTCAAATTGTTCCAAGGTATTGAGTTCATGTCCTTTAGATTTCATATGTAGAATGTGTAGGTTGGTAGTGATGTTGGTAAAAGTGCATCCAGTTTGAATGATGTGGTCGGTGAAAGTCGATTCGGTTTTTGTATTTAATGCTGGTAAATGCTCTTTGTAATGTTGTTTGAATGCGCAGCCTGTTTGTCCTATGTAAAATTTGTTACAATCAGAGCAGTTGAGTTTGTAGATCCCTGGGAGATCATATTTGTTTGTGTTCAGTGTGGTTTTGGGTGCAAGTGCAGTTTTTAGTTCTGAATGCGATGGTGTGGCTGGCTTTTTTGAAGATTATTGCTAGTCTGTTTGATTGTGGATTAATGTATGTCATTGTGATTTATTTTTTTCCTGGATTTCTTGTTCCATGACAAACTGCGTTGTTAATATTAACTTTTTAAGTGAATTCAACGGCTTGCAGTCAAATTTTCATTAAGAATAAGTAGAATCTACTTACTCTGTAGGCAGAATGTTTTCGAGGTATTGAATCTCATCATCAAGGCATTCTAGATCGGCGATGTTGGTTTGTTGGTTAGAAGAAATATGTTTTTTTAAGCCGCGTCTCCACCAACTGAACGGCGAACAGTGTTCGCTGGAATCAGCTGATGTCGCCAAACATTTTTTGGAGTTGGTTTGGTGTGGACGCCTTCTCAAACATTATGATCGGTTAGTGGCAGGAACCTGTTGTTGGTCATCACTGTTCGCTCACAGACCGAACATTTCAATTGAACCCACGAACATGTTCGGTGACCCATATGTTTAATGCTTCCCCATTTTTTGTATTCACCAACAATGTTCGGCAGGTGGAGACGCGGCTTTAGAATGTGATCAAAACGTTTGTGTGATTTAAAATTTAGTTGCTCGTTGAGGATGTTTTGTTTATTGTGTGTGGTGTGTTTGTATATTTCAAATTGTTCCAAAAGGTGTTGAGTTCGTGTCCTTGAGATTTTAGGTTGGTAGTGATGTCAGTAAAAGTGTGTCCAGTTTGAATGATATGGTCGGCGAAATTCGATTCATCTTTTGATGTTAAGCCTTGAAAATGTTTCTTATTGTAACATTGTTTGAATGTTTGTCCTATGTAGAATTTGTTACAATCAGAGAAGTTCAGTTTGTAGATCCCTGGGAGATCGTATTTGTTTGTGTTCAGTGTGCTTTTGGGTGTAAGGGCACTTTTTTTGTTATTTGTTCTGGATGAGATGGTGTGTGAGATGTCTTTGTCACTCTTATTCTTCAAGTGTGCAACTCTCTCACTCAATTGAATTTCTTGAGATTTCTTCTGACTTCCTGAACAATCGAGGTCTATATTCTGTGGCCTTCTACAGCAACCTTGATTCATCTAGAAGCTGCTACTTCTTGGAATTATGACAACTATCTCGTATATAAAGGAGCTGATGTGAACCATTGAGTTGAGTCTTACAAAAGCATGCATGAGGATGAGAGTTAGTTTACAAACCTGTGTGACAGATTGTGTTACAGATCTTGTGAGAGAGACAATCCAGTGCCAGTGGAGTAGACAATGCTTGATTCCAGTGTCAAGTGCAGAGACAAGTGTTTACTGTTTGTGCAGCTTACTAATAGTTTAAAGACGTTGTGTTAAGTGATATTATTTGGGACTGTCAAATAACGATTTGGAATGTGTTTTGTAAGTGATTAGTTGCTCTTTTTATCATTTCTTTCTACATTATTGTACAGTTTATTGGACTCTTGTTTCTTTTATTATTGATCAGCCTGTAATTAATTATTCATTAATTCTTGTGAATAATATTACTGAAAATAAGTATTAGTCTGTCATTTGTTGATCTGTTTTTCTTTATTAATTGAACTTACAATTAGTTGTGTAAATAAAGTGCAAGTGTGAACTTTAGTGTTGCCAGCCTTATTTTAGCCATTAGAACCCGTTACATTATACTTTTTTTTTTTTTTTGTAGATTACGTCTTGGAGACTCCAGTTAAGGAGTATAAGACAAGTCAGATCAACAATATTATACACTAGATACCATAATTACTTCAATTAGTTGAGGTGAGCCTTAATTTTGATGTGAAAGGAACTCTTGTACACTATAAAAAGCTTTATCAACTAAATATTTCTTCAATTGTTTTCTAAATATTTCTATATTTTCAAGACTCTTCAAAAACTGCGGTAGCTTGTTGTAGAATTTCCAACCAATATAACTAGGTTTTTGTTTGAATAAGCTACTATTGTGACTCACCAAGTGATAATCTCCTCGGCTTCTTGTATTATAATCATGTACATCAAGATTTTGGTTAATATCATTCGTTTTTACATATAAAGTAGCTTCATACACATATAAGCAGGGTACAGTTAGGAGACCAAGTCTCTTGAACAACGGCCTACATGAATCTAATCTATTTACTCTTTCTATACACCTAACCGCTTTCTTTTGGATCTTAAACACCCTATCAAGATTTTGTTTTGATGAATTACCCCATACTAAGATAGCATACCTAATATGTGACAGTAAGAGCCCATGGTAAGCTGTAAAAAGTAACTTTTTGTCATTCAATCTAGCGAGCTGTCGCAGGACAAATACCCCAGATGAAATTTTACTACATATTTTCTCAATGTATGGAGTCCAGGTCAATCGTCTATCCAACATAACTCCTAGAAATGCAATTTTTTCTTCCTGGTCTAATTGATTATCGTTTACAAACACGTTGATAGCCCTATCTTCATTTAAATTATGTTTGTTTTTGAATTGAAGGTATTGGCATTTTTTACTATTTATAGTTAATTTCAACTGATTTAAAAATTGGACAATGGACTGCACACCTATATGGGCACTTATTTCTAAATTATCTAGAATGGAATTGCTGAAAATGAGTGATGTATCATCAGCAAATAAGAGGGCTCTACCACTAATTAATTCTTTAGGTAAACGGTTGACATATAACAAAAAAAGCAATGGACCTAGTATTGACCCCTGAGGCACTCCAGCTTGCACCTCTAATTCATTAGATTTATTCTTTACTATACTATTACCAACTACTGTAGTTAGTTCTACACATTGTTTTCTCCCAATAAGATATGATTCAAACCATTTCAGTTCAACCCCATTTACACCTACATTTTGCAGTATTTCCAATAAAGTTCTATGATTAACACAATCAAATGCCTTTGACAGATCTAAGAAGATTGCAGTAGCTTTATCACCTGAATCTATTATATCTATTAGTTTTTCAACTAGGGAAACTATGGCTGTTTTTGTTGATCTCCCTTTCTGGAAGCCATGCTGATCATCACAGATAAAGATAGCTTCTTGAAGGTGCAGAAGTAACCTATTTAGAACTACTCTTTCAAAAATTTTACTTATTACATTTAAAATACTAATGGGCCTATAGTTTTCTACCTTTTCTCTATCACCACTTTTGAAGATTGGCAAGATCTTCCCCTCTTTCAAATTATCTGGAAAAACACCTTGTTCTAATGAATGATTGATCAGATGAATCAAATGGTCTAACAATTGATCTTTACATTCTTTCAGAATTTTACTGGATACCCCATCCATTCCTACAGTTTTTTTATTATTTAAACTATCAATGATATTTGACAACTCGTCTTGGCATACTGGGTGGAATTTTAATTCGTTCTGAATCCCCTCAGTATTCGTCATGTTTGCATCACTAATACCTGTATTAAGAGATTTTTGAAGATCCTTAGCAACCAGTTGATAATATCTGTTAAAGAAATTACAAATGTCTACACTATCATCAATATATTTGTTATTTTCGTTAATTATTCTGGGGACACTAGTATAAGCATCTACATGAGCTACTTGCCTATTTTTGTTTATTACATCCCACACTGCTGTGTTAAAGTACACACTATTATTAAAAATTTCAGCTGTTTTCTTACATTTCGCTCTTTTCACTTCTTTTGTATAGTTTTTCTTTAGAGCTTTGTAATTATCTTCACTTAACAAATTTCTAGATAGTTTGAATTCATCATATGCATCTTTAACCCTATTTCTTTCTGCAAGGATATCATCAGTTATCCACTCTTCAATCTTGTCTAATTTGTTCTTTACAGGGACTTTTTTAACTGGACAACTCATAGTAATATGAAACCTTAAAATATTAATGAAACTATCATATTTGTCATTTAAACTATTGCTATTGTAAACCCTACTCCAGTTTTCTTGTAGCAGATTCTGCTTCAAACAATCGATATTCCCCTGTTCACATTGTTGAATTTCTTTCATTACTCTACTCTTTTTAATTGATTTATGACCTTGCAACCCCACCTCTAAGATTTGATAATACTGCTATACAGAGGAAACAAAAGACAATGTGAACAACTCCAATCATACATAAACAAAATACACAAGAACATCCAATACACAGCAGAATATGAACAAAACAATAAATCAATTTTCTAGACCTTTCAATAATTACAATGAACATAAACCAATAACCACCTATTTAGGACCGCTGTTCCAGAATTGGAACAATCTTTGATGATTTTTAATATTTTTATAATTCGTTGATTGCAGGAAATTTTCGTTCTGGAGCATCAAGTTGGTCAACCTGTAGAAGCTCATAACACTTTTGGCGCCAATGGATTGTTGTTGCTCTCTGCATTTGTACTCCTGGTATAACTCAACATCATCATGTCTTCAAATGAAAATTCAGTGATTTTTTACATTTCTATTGTTTTTTATTTACTGTATTCATGTCTATACACTGCTAAGAAGCCATTGAAATATTTTGTGAACAAATATTGTGTAATTGTTGAATAATGATAATTTTATAACCTATAAAAATGCTGCTCCAATAATGGAACAGTGGTCTCAAACGGCTACATGAAGTTTTCTCTTGATTTCATTTATTTTACTATGAATTTCCTCAACTTCAGCCTCAGTTCAAGCATACTTGATACTTTATAATTAAATACTAATTCATAATTATTCATGACATAAACACCGGGATTTATACTTAAATCATTGACATTTTTCTCCCCTAGTAACATATATCTTCCAGTACAAGCTATCAATGACATATGTTCTGATACTTACTCAAGATTCAATTTTTTCATCATCATTTGAGAAAATTTGGGAATTCGAACCCACGACCGCTTAAACGACAGCAAGCTGAAGTTGCAAAGCCCCAACCAACTGCACTAAGCGGCCTGCTGTTTAGAATCAGAGAATAATGTGTGTGGAGCCAAAATCTATATATCACCTCCTCTAAATAACAATGATTCTGATGAAGATAGTGGCGAGGAAGAGGAAGTATATATCAGCCATCTATCAAGAAATCAGCTTCTAGCTGACACTGAGGGGAGACTGACTATTTTCAATGATGGTGAGGTAGCTTCTCAGATAATTCCTATCACAAACACCCCCAATGTAACAGAGAAGACTTTTCTTGATGTTATCCAAATGCCAGTACATGAGGATCCACATGCCTCAAATCCTTTGAAACTATCAAGCCACCTTGTAAGAAGAAGAATGAAAGGTTGAATGAAAATACTCAAATGCTAGTGCATGAAGATCATCAACTACTTGCCTCAAATGTTCATGAAACTAACAAGCCACCTTGCAAGAAGAAGAGGAAGCTAAATGAAAATGTGCAAATGCCAATGCATGAGGACCAACATCCACTTGCCTCAAATGTCCACAAAACTAGCAAGGAATCTCATAAAAAGAAGAAGAATGCATTTGAATAGGAAAATAGAGACATAGATCCAATTCATGAAAAAGAGTGTGAGGTCCCTGAATTGTTGTCCAACTGTGAAAAAATCCTGTTAAAATGTTTGAATTATTGAGATGATGAAATCATCTCACTTATCTGTGACAACACCAATCTGTATGCTTCAGACCTAGGAGTAAGTGGTTTTTCTGTGATGAATCTCTGCAATGTTCTTTCTCCAAGAAAAGATGGATAGAACTTCTATTTTGATGATTTCTCTACTTTACTTGCTCTTCTACTCAAATAACAAGAAATGGGTTACACAGGACCAGAAACCATCCATGCAAATTGCATTGAGAAGGCCCCACTTCCCTAAGTGAAAAGTATACAAAAGACACCTAGGGGATCTTCAACATTGTCAATTTTTGAAAATATGCTTTGCAGCTCCCTTTAGACAGCAATTTCCTATGTGATTCATTCCAATATATCAGAACTAAAACTAAATCATCTCCTAAACAAAACCACTCCTTGCAATCAATGAAGAACAAGGGATAAAGACTAAACACTGCATTTTCGCTCATCCAACTATTGACTCTTATGAGCAAGATACACTAAAATCCAAATCAAAATACAAAAAAGTCAATTTAACTTTTTACCATTCAGCTTAAACATTTTCAAAATAAAATAAAATCTATAAAAAATTAATTTGAAGAAATAAAATCAAATCAATAAGCAATAATTATTAAAAACAGGGTTTCCTCTTTGAATGGCTTTTTAGCCAAAGCTTCTTCCCCATTTGGTTATAAAATTGGGTGAGGGCTAAATCCCAACGGTTCAATATCTTAACTATCTTTTTATAAAAATAATTTGTGTTATTTGATTACTGATACTATGAGCAATCTTTTCAAGATGAAACTTTCTTAAAATTTGTATGCACTCAGATAAGTGATGAGTTCCCTGTTGCCTTCCAACAGAATTTTTTACTATCTTGGAATTGATAACTCCCTCATACGGGGTATGAAACTAAATAGTTTATTTTGAGATAGAAGAGAATTATCATGTTACGTGAAGAGAATTAACTGAGGGAAAAATGTCACACAGTATCCAAGTGTATTAGGATCTCGATGATGTTGTTCATGAATAGTTAGGTAATATTATAAGCCATTGAATAAAAAACGAATAATTTATGTGCAAGGTCAGTTTTTTTGTGGGGGGCCATTAAATTATACTACAAATTAATAAACTAAAATTGATCCAAACGATATATTTCCTAAGTACCGGGTGTTTCAAAAAGGACTTTTTACAACTTTGAAAACTCATATAAATGTATTAAAAAAAGGTACAGTGCTGGTTTTAGTGTTGTTAGAAAGGAAAACACATAAGTTTTTTGTGTGTTAACCTTGCCACTCAAATGAAAGTCGACTTGTTAGAAAAGATTGTGTTGTCCAAGAAATGGTAATTCTCATCCACTCAATTTAACATAACCGCACAGAAGTTCTTACGGGCAATGTTAACAGTGTCTTTAATTGCTTGTAAAATCGTAAATTTGCATGGTTTTAAATGCAAAGGTTTCTTCAACACACGCCAAACAATCATGTGTGGGACTTGCAGCACGCGAGATGCACGCCAGGTCGATTTTGTAGGGCTGTTCACAAAAATTTGTCTCACTTGTTCAACGACTTCATCAGATGTGCTTGGACGACCTGACGATTTCTTATGTCTTATCGAACAGCCGCCTGTTTCTACAAAACATTTATGCCACTCATAAATTGTAGGCCTACTATGAGCATATTTAGCGTACTTAGTATGGAAATTACGCTGAACTTTTGTCACCGACTTTGACTCTTCAAACCAAAGCCACAGCAAGCCGGTGCAGCAGGTCCAGTGAAGGTAGCCGACTTTGACGCAACTGCCGCTAGCGCTCGTGACAGTGCGATTCTTCACTAGCTAACAACGCGAGTCAAAACTTGATGTGTTTCCCTTTCAAACAACACTAAAATCAGTATTGAATAAATCTATATATATATAATCGAAATACCACTGACTGACTCATTCATCACAGTTTCTCAGGAACCACTCGACCAAAAATGATAAAATTTGGTACACGTATTCAGTAGGGGGACTAGACGCGTGCTAAGAAAGGGTTTCAAAATTTACCCCAAAATTGAAGATTTTTGAAAATTTAGGTGACAACAATTTCTAGAGAACCATAAGGTCAAATCAGATAAAATTTGGTATTCATGTTAAGTATCGGCTTTAGATGTACCTTGGAAAAAAGTTTCAAAATTAGCCCCAAAATGGGCCCAAAATCGACGATTTTTGAAAAGTTTGGTGATAACCAAACCCTAGACGTGTACTTAACAGATGTAATCAACCTGGCATAATTACATTTCATCATACCCAGTCATATGTTTCCCACATGTTGCAAGGCTCCGACTGTATGGTAGCCTACATGCAAAGTGCAGTCTTTTGCTGTTCAAAGACAGTGTAAATAACGCTGCTAAGGGGTCTGCCATATGATTAAAAACGGTTGACTTCTATCAGCTGTTCCTTTAAGCTGTTTGGCTGGCAAGTTCAGTAGGTTAGGTCTATTAATGAATAATAATTTGTTTCAAACAAAGCAAACTTATCCCGAGCTACCAAAATAATTTCAATAGCTAAAAGCCAACGTTTATGAAAAGTATATGTTTGATTAAGACCCTAGATGCATACTAAGTAATGGTAACAAAATTCTCCCCAAAATCACCTATTTCTGTGATGAATGAGTGAGTGAGTCAGTCAGTGGTATTTCGATTATATAGATATAGATTAGTTGGACCCCCCGGGGGTCCAGGGGGTGGTTAAGGCGAGCGAAGCGAGTCTGCCGGCTAGTTTATATGTATTTTCAAAGTTGTAAAGTCCTTTTTGAAACACTTTTTGTAACTTGGAAAAATCTAGGTATCAAGTAATACTGTATCATGAATAAAACAACTGTCACACATGAAATAAGTTAAATATTGTTGAAAGTACAACTTGATCTTCCAACATTAGAAATACGTTTCCCTCACTTTGTGAGGTCGGCCGGGAAAGAATAAAATTCAATATCTTAGCCTTCTGTATTTATTTAGACAAAGTAACAATAAATGCAAAGATGCATCAGACCTAGAGTTACCATATCACCAGATTTCCCCAGAGATCTTCGGATTTTGAGGCCAAAAATGAGGCTCTGGGGGATTTCACAGGAAAATAAGAAATCGTTTCTTTTTTAAGGTTTTTATAATAATCCCCTATTATATACTCAAATTTTAGTCTGTGCATGTTAAGCTCAATCTTTTGGACAATATTCAAATTTGTGAGGAGAACAGTTTTGGACTTGATCCAAAGTCTGTTGCTCCTTTACATTCAATGCAATTTTGTCACAATAAATCAATTTTTTCTTGTCTTCTGATTAAAAATGGTCGATTTTTTTTAAGTTTGCCAGTCCTATTTGTAATTTTCCAACCAGCAATATCTATTAAAGAGACCAATTACATTTGAGAAGATTGTTTTTATTCATTTAATTTTCATAGAGGGATGTCCCTATCCGCCAACGGCGACCCTCTCCCTCCATCACTATCTAATTTACAATACATTTAAAAATCTCCTCTTTTTGGTGATTACCATATGGCAACCCTAAACAGACCAGAGTGCAAAACTGCTCTCTTCACAAATTTTGATGAAACTATTTCATCCAAAACTTTTAGGTTAGTCCACTAGAAACCTTCATTCGAAAAATTGACTTGTTTCTTTTCACTTTAAGATTATTGTTATTGAAAAGTTCACTTAAAATAAAGAATTATTAAAAAGAATTCAAAATATAAAATTTTGATTGAAACTTTCGAGCCCAAAAAATACTAAACTTGCTGCTATGAAAACAGCGAGCAAACCGCTGCAATTAACCACAAGACAACATTCCATCATGTTCACTGTTCAGAGTTCAGACAATTTTAAAGCGGCCTATATTACCAACAATAAGGAACTATTTTACAAATAAATCCAACAGAAAACACCACTCTCAACATTTGAATGTATGGCGCTTAGCTTTAGTTCAAATTTTCTCCACGGCTGCGGTGTCAGTCCATCTCCTTATCCCGTATATATTAAATCAAATAGTTTCAATTGAAAAAAATGTATATTTAAAAAAAATCTTCATATAAATTTGAATATTTTTGACAACATTTATGCATTTAGTTTTTATAACTTTTTCGTCTTGTTAGCTAACAAATAATAGCTGATATCAGCTAATCATCTGTTTAATTTGGCGGTTAAAAGTCTTTGGACTCAACATTTTTATAACCAAAGATATGATCCATAATAATATGCTTTTGTAATTATTACTCTTGCTCTTGTTTACATTTTCTTGGAGGATGCTCAATTTTTTAAAGATTTAATAATAAGTAACAATATTCCGCAATGTTTCTAAGAATTTAAACGGAATAATTCTGTAGTCTATGATTAATTACCGGTATCTGTCGCGGCCGAGAAAATGAGAAAGTTGACTCAGAGAAAGGTAAGTTTTGTTGTATTAATTACATTTGGATTTTTTATAATTTCTGATAATAATATAAGATGTCATGGAATTCTTCGATTTGTAACTTTTCAATGAATCAATTTTGTTAATCCTTCCCTGTTAGTCTGTCTGTCATTGTCTCAGTCGATAGGGGAAAGGGAAATTAAGGCAGGAGCATTCGTCTCAGACACTAAGCGTCGTAAATAAATGCTAAGGTAACTGATAATAAGATGAGGTAAAAGCTAACTTGTTCACTATTCAACTTGTACAGCATTATAACGAATACGCCCTCTGTCAATCCAATTCGAACCACACTTAGCAGACAGTAATTCTTGTTCAATAACATTCTAGAGCAGGGGTTCTCAACCTTTTCAACGCTGCGACCCCCTTTTTAGGTTGAAAATTTTGGCGACCCGCCCTCTATTAACATCGTAGATTAGGCTTCTATACACAAGAAGACAGAAATAATTAGTTGTTATAAAACATGTTACAATAGTAAAAAAATCCACCACTATTCAAAACTCTATTAACAAGACGTTGGTGAGAACTAATGAAGAATAATTTATAAACGATCCGGTTATAATAGTTTCATTTAATATCCGCCGCTCGTATGGTACCTGTGGCCTGAATGCTTTTTATTTGTCACCTTCCCTCGCGACCCCCCCCCCCCCTGGGTGTCACGACCCACTGGTTGAGAACCTATCTAGAGAGTACCGATGAAGTATGTATGGATGGAGTAGCCTATACTTGGTTTAGTGTAGATTGGTGTAGGTTGTTTTTTTGTTTTAAGATAGATAGAGACAGGGATAGACGATTTTTTAATTTATTGCTGTCACGCGCTCTTTGTCCACCCTAATTATTTTGAAATGATTGATATCTACTCATAAAAATATTTCAATGGATCCCTGATCAGTAGCACACATTCTATGTACATCAATAAGACCTTCTTTGAAACTGGTTATTATGTGGTGATCACTTAGCTACAAAGCGATAAAGGGCGGTTCCATTGGTCAGGTATGGCCCTCCTAAAACGGAACTTGATGGAGGGCGAAAATCTTGCAAAACGTGGTCAGCAAAATGTCAATTTGTGACGCCCTGAGACTTCACTTGCAGGAAGTGACGAGTTTGAACGATTTTAATGTTGGTAGTAATGCTCTTTTGTTTTCAAATCTAATTTTCTCTTTTCCAACTCGGAGATGTAATGCTCCACATTATTATGATTTCAAAAGCTCTTGAAGATTATCTGGTGATAATAATACGTGGTTAAAACATCATCAAAACGTTGCAACCAATATTAAAATTGTTTCAAACTTTCTTATCTAATCGCTTCTCGCAAGTACGGTCCAAGCTGGAAATTTAGGGAAGGATCACACATTTTTGGTTTTGCTGACTCTCTTAACCTTAAAGTTTCGGTTCTCGGGTTGAGTCATGACCCTTGGATTGGAACTTTACTTGTCGCTGTATTGCTGTGTGAAAACGACTAAATTGCCAGTTTAAAAGAAAGTCTCATTAATGTACACAGAATGTGTGCTACAGACGAGGGTCCATTTCTTATAAAAAGCAATATTTGTATGAATAAATATCAACGATTTCAAAATCAGTATGACTACTGAAGAGCGTGTGACAGTAATTTCAAATCTTCCGTGCCTCCCGGCCGTACCCTGTACATTTCCTCAGACTTCAATATTGGATACTTGGTCATGTATCTTCCCATTCATTTATAATAAGTTACTTTTATATTTTGGTTTTGGCGACTAGATCCATTAACATTTTTATTATTCCAGGGTGCCAAAGAAGATTCAAAGCAAACAAAAATATCGAATTTCTTTACTTCTCCTAGTAATAGTAAGAAGCTGACAAAAGATGTATCTTCGATCAGAAGCAGCTCATCTGTATCTTCTCAAGTAATAAGTGAAGTTGTTTCAACTGAAGATGATGGTATTAAATTCCCACTCACACCTCCGAAAAGCCAAAACGTCATCTTATCCAATGAGAATAGCAAGTTCATTAGCAATCGTTCCCCTTCAAAGAAGAGAAGCGACAAAGAAAACAGTATTGAAGATGTTGAAGAAATTGTAAAAGGAAAAGAATTGATCTTAAGCCCTGAAGTGATCCCACCTACTCCACCACAAATACTAATTCCAACTTCAAGAGCGGGTAGCAAAGGTGTAAAACGGAAATTTGAATTTTCTTCAAAGACTTGTAATGGAAATGCTAGTAACGGATCTATTGTTCACGCAAAAAAGATTTCCAAACATCAATGCAAACTGAAAGTTGAGTCCATTGCGAATGGCAATTCATCTACTTCTTCAAATGACGGTGAAACTCGACTGAAGGAGAAATCTAATCTCAAAGCTCATGAAGTTGTAAAGACAGTTCAAGAAATTGAATCCAAATCATCTACATCTTCAAAAGACGGTGAAATTCTTTCTCGACTGAAGGATAAATCTTATCTCAAAGATCATGAAGTTGTAAAGACAGTTCTTGTTCAAGAAATTGATAAGAATGGGGAAAATGTTTCGATAGATGATGAGGACCCCTGTCAGAATAAGAAAATTGAAACAGAACATAACATCACTTCAAACTGTGATATGAAGAACCTGTTGTTTGAAGATTGGGATCTAGATGGAACTGAAAACGTTAGAGAGTGAGTACTTTCATTTATTTAATCAAAAATTTAAGTTTAAGTAAAATTTAAAAGTTTAACGGGTTGTTTCTTCAAAAAAAAGGTATTAAGCTGGTTTAAAATGTTCATTGCCGAAGTTAATTAAGAATTCTTAGAGCCTTGCTTTCAGGATGATTTGAGTGTCTATTCCCACTTTCAACAGCTTCTAGTTTAGATTCAAGGATTTGGAAGATCAGAGATTTGATCATTCAATCGTAAATTATCGAGAACAGAAGCTCAATAGCTTGAGTAGATGAGATTATATTATATCACAATATACGTATACTGTGCATTGTTAGGTATTTTTGAAATAAGTTATTTCATATAATGATGGACCGCCTCGATGAGCTGACACAAATTAGCCGTTAGCCGATAGGATAAAATGAACTGTTCAATAGTTATTGGGGCCCGAATTCAGCAACCCCCAGACACCCCCCTCCCCTAAAAAATCCCATCACATGGGACCACATGGAGTTTTATTGCTTGGGCTCTCAAAAACAATTTTTAAAGTTGAATACTGATCCCCACACTGAAGATCCATCTGAATGGGAAAAATTGGAAGACTGTCGCCTGGTACTGCAAAGAGGCATGGAAGTACAGATTTCATTTCATTTCATGATCCAGGAATTCAATTTTTAAATGGAGTTAAAAAATGAAATTAAAGATCTTTCCATCATTACCGTAATTGTCAATTATTGGCTCAAATCATAATTTAAATTGTATTTCTATGTAAATGTAATATATATCCAACAACTCCTCCAGACGGCGCTTTGCCATGGAGAATTGCCGACAATATACAAATTTATGTTACTGTTATATAATATAAATGTTCAATAAAAGCCTTTATTTATTTATTTATTTATTATTTATTTTATTTACTGATCCCCACTTTTTGGGAGATGTGTTTGAGCTCTTTTTAAACTATTCAAAATAGAAAATGTCCATTTTCTCGAAAAAATTACCAATACTTTGAATAATTGTAGCCGATTATTGAAAATGTTTCTTTAAAAACCACGAGTAACTTTTTTGTCTAAAGCATAGTTTGGCCTTAATTTTGAAAAGAAAAACAAATGACAGAAAATTCTACAGTTTTTTCAAGATGGCGGCCGAAGCACAGGTAGGATTGTTGGTGACTTTTAGTGTGTTATTCAGCAAGTTTTTCTGAACATATAACCCGATTTTCAGCCGTTGGAATTTTTTTCTTTCTTACCCAAAATTTGTGCTAATTTGGCTGGACTAGTAGATGAGACGGACTTTCCGTCGTCAAAGTATCTTGCCTAGTTGACAAGATAATTTTCTTTATGTAATGTGTATCTTTGACCTAAATCTTATGATTGGAAACTGTTGTATGTAAGATTGAATGAGATATTATTTGTTCCAGTGATTTGAATTTGGAGAAAACTGTCCGGTGTATCATTACTAAAGTTATCTACTTACAGAGTTTGCCTAGAACCGAAATCAATTTAAAGGAGTTGAAAAGTTCGGCGGAAACAAAGTGCACTCTTAAAGGATCATGGTAAGTGTACAACTTTAACATCAATAGTTTAATATAAAAAATTAAAATAAATCTTTATATATAATATATATATCGCAATCGACACACACACACACACATTCATTTTTATATGATCATGATAAAGGCTTCTATTTAACTTATATAAATAATTATTATTTTAATTTAAATATTCTATAAATACATGAAGATGAATGTGTGTGTGTCGATTGAGATGAAACTTTGGGATATGCTTGATGGCATACCTGGGAGGGTTTCTTAGTCGGTAAAATCCACCCAAAAAAGGGGAAATATCAATTTTGGGCCTTATTATCTGTATAATCAAACCGTTCATATGATTGTGATACAACTTTGAGCGAGGTTTGGTGGCTTGCCTGGGAGGGTTTCTGAGTAAGTAAAATTCACCCCAATAAGGGGGGCTTAGATTGTGGGGGGGGATATTGATTTGGCGCATTTTCTGCTAATGCCTAAACCGTTCATCCAATAGTCATGAAACTTTGGGGATGTTTAGTTGCTTGCCTGGGAGGGTTTCTGAGTTAGTAAAATCCACCCCAAGTAGAGGGGGCTCCGGGGAGGGGGGCAAATATAGATTTGGGCAGTTTCAGCCATCATGAATATGAGAATTCGAATGATCTATTGCTTTATATTGTGTGATAGCGCATTCTATCCAGCTTGCCAAGGCAGATCAAATCCAAACTACATAAAAAGTCCAAAATCCAACAAAAAGTTTTGTGGGGGGCTGAACTAAATTTGAGAATTTGAACTATCTAGTGCATCATATTGTGATAGTTCATTCTACTCAGCTTACCAATGCAGTTGAAATTCAAAACCACTTGAAATACACCCCAAAAATTATTTACAGGTGCGCCAAAGGAAAATTATAAAGAGTAATAAGACGAAGTTGTCACAACCACATTTATTGAAAATAGTGAGACCATATTCAATGAATGTGGTTGTGACAACTTCGTCTTATTCATTATGGATATCTTCCACAATATCACCTTCGCCTCTGCAAAGAGAGGAAAATAATAAATATAAAAATTTGATCTATCCACTACTTTATATCGCTACTGCTACTTCATTCCACTCAGCTTGCTAAGGTGGTTCAAATCAATATATCAGATGCTCAATTAAATAGATATCTTTGGTAGGTACTCCAATTGTGCTACTTTTTCGCTACTTTTTCACTATTTTCTCCATATTTTGAAAACATGCAAAAAATTTATGTTCATATGTTTTTGTTTTAACTCTACTGTATTACTAATCCTACATGAAAATATTTCATTCCAAACCATTATAGTTGTCAACAAAAAACATCAAGTAACCTAAAAACAAAAAAACAAAATTAATAAAAATAGAACCACTAATGGACGTTATCAGAAAAAAGATGATATCTTTCTTAGAATGAAAGACACAAGACTACCGAAAAGACTAACAGAATTTTACTGGAAGAGGAAAACCCAACCCAAGTGGCTCAAAATGGCTATAGAGGACATGAAGCAACTTAATATAGAAGTAAAAGATTTAAAAGATAAATCCGGAAACTACAATCTACTGAGAGAAGATAAGACAAAATTCAGAATAGAAACCAACAGAAAAAAGATGGTGATATCTGAAGCTGAGAGAAAAAATAGATCTGACCGCATGAAGAACTACCATGCGGAATTAAGGGCAAAAAGAACAGCCAATAAGTGAACTTGAAGTGGTCCCCTGTGGCCGTACAAGCAATAAAAAAAGGAGGCGTCAAAATTTTACTTTCAATAGTAACTATAGGCCGATTCACCTCTAGAATTCAGTATTGTTTAAATGGAGAGCATTGTTGGCATATGTGCTATCGCTAAACAGAGCAATCGACACCTACTTTGAATGTTGGGACTGTACTCCAGCCGTCTCGAGTAGGTCTCGATTATAAATAACAATTAGTCACGTCCGGCTCGGTTCCAATCAAATTTTGTGTTTTCCCTTTTCTTGGTGTCATTTTTACGAGAACATGATATTTACACTATCAATTATATTTACATGAAATGTTGATTGCCATCAACGCTGATAAAAATTCTGTTTAATGTTAGTTATCATTTTATGGCAACTGATACGTTTTAACATACTTTAAACCTATCCATGATGAAGTTATTGGATTTTACAATTATTATTAAATTGACAAATAAGGTTCAACTTAATCAAATTTTCTAATTCCCTTTCAATGTTATAAATTTCACTGGAGACATCCAGTAACAATTAACAATTCAGTCAATTAAAAATGACATTTAACAATTCAATTAACATCCAGTAACAAAGTAACAATTTAGTATTCTTGAGAATGTCATTTCTTGAATTTATTGTGTTTGAAACACGAATATTGATAACTCGTTGATTTATAAGATGACAATAAGATGCAATCAGCAGTAAAAATTATGGAAAGCGTCAGCCGGTAACTTATTAGCCGCTGAAATAGCTTCAATAGAGAGCTACAATAAATTTTGAAAGTTGGTCAATTTTGATAAAATTTTAACTCTACTTTGTATACACAAAATAGATATCAAATATGAAAAAAAATTAATTATCTTCACGCATTCCAAAATTTTGTAGTTTGTAGGTGTATGACGCATCGTTTTTTATCGCTGGATTTGTTTGTGTTACGAGCGGTACAGTCTCTGCTGAAAGTCAAGATCGAGCACTTCCAGTGCGACAACGTTGCTGAGTGCGAGTGGGACAGATACATTGGCAACTGCCTTGTTATTAACAAGGACAGAAAGTCTCCATTTAAACAATACTGAATTCTTAAGTTGAATCGGCCTATAACATCTGTTCAATCTGTAATAACTCATTCTACTTAGCCCATCAAAGCAGTTAAAATCCATAATTTATGCTAATCATTCATTCTACTATATGTGCCTGACATGTAGTTGCCTACTTCCATGAATGCACTTTCAGGCGGTACGAAGTTCGCCAGGTTAGCATAAAAATATAAATTCTCATTGGTGGTTCGGAACCCACCTAAAACTGTAGGTCCAACTCATCAATCACCATCATCCAACTCATTACCCACACACAGGTCTCAGACCTATGTGGGCTTCATCCTAAAAAAAAGCAAGTAATTTCATTTTGACTGAAATATAGTGCGTTCATTAAGTCGCGCATATCCAAATAAACAAGTCCGTAAATAGTATATTTTATATTAGTTTTTTTTTTTGTAGATTACGTCTTGGAGACTCCAGTTAAGGAGTATAAGACAAGTCAGATTAACATTAGTCATATACACTAGATACCATAATTAATTACTATATCAATTAGTTGAGGTGAGGCTTAATTTTGATGTGAAAGGAACTCTTGTACACTATAAAAAGCTTTATCAACTAAATATTTTTTCAATTGTTTTTTAAATATTTCTATATGTTCAAGACTGTTTAAAAACTGCGGTAGCTTATTGTAGAATTTCCTACCAATATAACTAGGATTTTGTTTGAATAAGCTACTATTGTGACTCACCAAGTGATAATCTCCTCGGCTTCTTGTATTATAACCATGTACATCAAGATTTTGGTTAATATTATTCGTTTTTACATTATAAAGTAGCTTCATACACATATAAGCAGGGTACAGTTAGGAGACCAAGTCTCTTGAACAACGGCCTACATGAATCCAATCTATTTACTCTTTCTATACACCTAACTGCTTTCTTTTGGATCTTAAACATCCTATCAAGATTTTGTTTTGATGCATTACCCCATACTAAGATAGCATACCTAATATGTGACAGTAAGAGCCCATGGTAAGCTGTAAAAAGTAACTTTTTGTCATTCAATCTAGCGAGCTGTCGCAGGACAAATACCTCAGATGAAATTTTACAACATATTTTCTCAATGTATGGTGCCCAGGTCAATCTTCTATCCAACAAAACTCCTAGAAATGCAATGTTTTCTTCCTGGTCTAGTTGATTATCATTTACAAACACGTTTATAGCCCTATCTTCATTTGAATTATGTTTGTTTTTGAATTGAAGGTATTGGCATTTTTTTACTATTTATTGTTAATTTCAACTGATTTAAGAATTGGAGAATGGACTGCACACCTATATGGGCACTTATTTCTAAATTATCTAGAATGGAATTGCTGAAAATGAGTGATGTATCATCTGCAAATAAGAGGGCTCTACCACTAATTAATTCTTTAGGTAAATGGTTTACATATAACAAGAAAAGCAATGGACCTAGTATTGACCCCTGGGGCACTCCAGCTTGCACCTCTAATTTATTAGATTTATTCTTTACTATACTATTCCCAACTACTGCAGTTAGTTCTACACATTGTTTTCTCCCAATAAGATATGATTCAAACCATTTCAGTTCAACCCCATTTACACCTACATTTTGCAGTATTTCCAATAAATTTCTATGATTAACTCAATCAAATGCTTTTGATAGATCTAAGAAGATTGCAGTAGCTTTATCACCTGAATCTATTATATCTATTAGTTTTTCAACTAGAGAAACTATGGCTGTCTTTGTTGATCTCCCTTTCTGGAAGCCATGCTGTTCATCACAGATAAACTTAGCTTCTTGAAGGTGCAGAAGTAACATATTTAGAACTACTCTTTCAAAAATTTTACTTATTACATTTAAAATACTAATGGGCCTATAGTTTTCCACCTTTTCTCTATCACCACTTTTGAAGATTGGCAAGATCTTCCCCTCTTTCAAATTATCTGGAACAACACCTTGTTCTAATGAATGATTGATCAGATGAATCAAAGGGTCTAACAAAAATTGATCTTTACATTCTTTCAGAATTTTACTGGATACCCATCCATTCCTACAGTTTTTTTATTATTCAAACTATCAATGATATTTGACAACTCATCTTGCGATACTGGGTGGAATTTTAATTTGTTCTGAATCTCGTCAGTATTCCACATGTTTGCATCACTAGAGATTTTTGAAGATTCTTAGCAACCAGTTGATAATATCTGTTAAAGAAATTACAAATGTCTACACTATCATCAATATATTTGTTATTTTCGTTAATTATTCTGGGGACACTAGTATAAGCATCTACAAGAGCTACTTGCCTATTTTTGTTTATTACATCCCACACTGCTGTGTTAAAGTACACACTATTATTAAAAATTTCAGCTGTTTTCTTACATTTCGCTCTTTTCACTTCTTTTGTATAGTTTTTCTTTAGAGCTTTGTAATTATCTTCACTTAACATATTTCTAGATAGTTTGAATTCATCATATGCATCTTTAACCCTATTTGCAAGGATATCATCAGTTATCCACTCTTCAATTTTGTCTAATTTTTTTTTACAGGGACTTTTTTAACTGGACAACTCATAGTAATATGAAACCTTAAAATATTAATGAAACTATCATATTTGTTATTTAAACTATCGCTATTGTAAATCCTACTCCAGTTTTCTTGAAGCAGATTCTGCTTCAAACAATCGATATTCCCCTGTTCACATTGTTGAATTTCTTTCATTACTCTACTCTTTTTAATTGATTTATGACCTTGCAACCCCACCTCTAAGATTTGATAGTCATGATCAGATATTTCCGAGCCGCCTAATCTTGTTTTAGAGTAATCTATATTTGTAAGGATGTTATCAATTATTGTTTGTGATGTTCTTGTGACTCTGGTATATTCATGAACTTTTATTTCCAAGTTATTCATGTATATAATATCCCTTAAATCTTCTGTCATTTTATTCTGTGTTGCAAAGTCTGTATTGAAATCTCCCGCTACAATAACGTTTGTAAAGCGAGTAGTAGTAATCTCTAAAAGCCTATTGAATAGTTCGCAAAAATTGTTCCATTCCCCATTTGGTGACCTGTAAATACCTAACACCGCTACTTCGAAATTATTGTCGATTTTTACTCTCAAACCAGTAACTTCTAAATCCATTTCCACAGCAAATTTCTCTACATATTCTAAATTGAAAGTTTGCATATTCTTAGCATTTTTAACGAAGATACCTACTCCCCCACTTCGATGAGATGTCCTGGAATACGACGCTTTCAATGAATACTTCGGAATATTAAGTTGTGACAATTCATCTTCTTTTAAACCATGCTCGGTGAAAATAACTATATCAGGAGCATCTTCTTTCAAAAATACTTCGATTCTATCTATTTTGTTACGAATGTATTGAATGTTCTGATGGAACACAGTCAGTACTTCCCTATCATTCCTTATTACGTTATCGTTGCTTTTGCATATTGAAGTACATCTACTTAATCTCTTAGAACCTTGGGAGCCCATCAGATTGTTACAAGAGTTCCTTCCACTAATGCTATCCTGATTTCCTGATCGATTAACGTCTTTTAATACAATTGAAGATATGAATTTATCATTTGAAACTATTTTCCCTTCCCGGTTTTGAGCCACTTTACTAAAAAAGGTTCGTTAGATGATTGTTTAGGAGAATTATTGACAGTAGATTGCAAACGACTTTCAATCAGCTCTGCCAGCCTATTACAAAATATTACTTTGCCAGATTGATTTAGATGTAGACCATGATTAGTGAAGTTTTGTTTTTTCAGCCTTTCATTTAGAAAACAAATCCCCAATTGCTTAGAATTTTTATTTTTTAGGATGTTGATTGTATTATGGATTGATTTATTTGTTGACTTAATGGTTTCATTTAGCTCTGGCCTATCAAACCTATACGGAATTGTACTTATTATTACATTAGTTTTTTGGCTGAGTGGCACAATCTCTTTAATTTTTTCATTTATTTCAGGAAGATGTTTTAGATTAGGTTCATTTATATTGTTTAGTGGCCACCGCAAGATAGCACCACTGGTAATATACACAACACATGTAAAGCCCATTATTGTGTGTACAGGTTACAACAGGTCTGCAGTATTGTTTAGATTACGATAAGGTAGACATGTCATTTTCCCAAGAGCAACGAGAGTTCCTTCTTGATCAGTATTTTACCAGTTTTTAACGCCCAGGAGGTTTCTAGGTTTAATTAGGTGAAGATAGATTTCAGGAAGTTAGATTTTAGTTTTAGGCCGTAATGTATTTTTATTCATTCACAATTCATTTGAAGTTCAAACCAAATAATAACAGAATAATAATAAGAGAACTATTCAACTGCAGTGTAACTATTGTACTGATTTTTTTTTTTAAACTTTTCTCTTCATGTGCAGGGCAGGCTTAATATTGAGGGAAGAGGACATCGTGAGTATTGCAGCTAAGTGGGATTCTCATTGTGGCTGGATTGTGACTGATCTAGATGGTTTCGTTGTATTAGAGCCGGATACGTTAATTTCTAGCACAGCTTTGGTCGGCTCACTCTTCTGTATGCGTCGTGCCATTTTGGCTAGTATGTTTCGAGGCTTGGACCCTGAATCAGAGGTCATGGTCATTGGTTCGCTAGTACATGAAATCTTACAAAAGGTAAATCTGTTTTTTCAAAAGGCCATACAACAAAATTCATTGATGAGTAGAGTCTGTTAACTCATTCTTGGCAGTGCGCAGAAACACACAATCCTGTTTGTCCCACTATGCATCTCTGGTAAAGCCGAGTTCCAAGCGACTATACTAGGAACCATTCATCCTCCATTTGACGAAGGATGTGAGAACGTCTCACGCCTTCGAGTACGTAGTAATAGTAGTAGTTGTTGTAGTAGTAGCAGTAGAGAGCCAAAATGCGCGAGGCAAAGTAATACAAGTTCCAAGAATGAGTTTTCAAACAATAATTATTGTCAAATTACTCACTAAAAATTGAAATGAGGTATTTTGAAACGTTTCTTTATCATTATGTTCTATGATTTGAGTTTTGGATGCATAATCTTGAAAGAAATAATTTGAATATTTACTTAATTTGAATATTTACTTTTTTTATTGAAATTTGAATAACAGTAAATGATTTTATATTAATGTAGCTTATGTTTATTTTTTGTTGTTGCAAATATGAAAATCATGTTTTTGTCGATTTATCCTTGTTCCTAAAGAATATTGAGCTAATTGAATAAATGCATACGAAATTGAGTTTGTATTTCAAAATGCAGGACTTATGTTTTATAAAAAATGTATCTAATTACAGTGTGATTTAGTATTAATCTTATTAAAAATTGAATAAATTCTGTATAATAATTATAATGTATAATAATAATTGTTTAATTGCATGATAATGAAGAAGAATTTTTCTATTCCATATAAAAACCAGCTCAATTCCTTATAACTAACCATATCTGCAAAAGTAGATTGAACCTTAAAAATGAATATGTCTCACTAGCTCACTAGTGTGTGAGGAATACAGTTGAATGTATAATCATCAGCAGACATGAAAAGAAGTGTTATTTATTTTTTCTATCAATCCATAGCCTACTGATTCAATATAATTCGGCATGCAGCCCAATGCAATCTGCTGGCTCTTTACAGAAAATAAATGTGAAAATCAGTTAGTAAATGAATATTGTCACCGATAAAATAAGCATGGGATTTTCTTAGTAATTGAAAGCATTAAACAAACCTTATTTTTTGTTGCAGGTGCTGGATAGTAAAACGAGAAGTGAAGATCAAATCAAAACAATCGCTACTGACATAATCTCCACTAAAAGTTTTATATTTTCAATGTATTCTTCCCAGATTGAAATTGAACATGTCAAGAAACAGTTGGACGTATTTGTTCCTCGAATCAAAACGTTCATCTCAACTTATATTGCTCCTGTAGTAAGGTAAATTTTTTTATTATTAATAGAAGAGAGATTGTGGTTCCAATCATTGAATGAATAAACAGAAATGAATTGGACCACACCTTTGCTTCTATTTGCGAATTATTATTTATTCTCTACTTCACAAAACGCAACACAGTCCTGCATAGAGAAGGCCGCGGTCCTATTTACGTTAGGCTTTATGAAGATTATTAAGTTTTATGCTGCGTGAAAATTAGTCTTGGGAGTCTAAGGAGCTGTGCTTCAGCAAATGATGTAGTTTATCTTATGAAATCAATGTGCTTGATTCCTGATTTAAATTTTCATCTTAACGCTGTAGAACAGTAACAATGGGCCAAGAATCACAAAAAATATTTCAGTTTTGAAGTTTTTCTTTTTGTATTGTTGAAACCTTTAATTTGAAAGCTGTATTTTAAATTAGGAAGAGAATAGAATGATGTGCTATATTATGACATTATTCTTTGCTTTAATTTGATTGAATCCATACCTGATTATTATTTTTTTTAGAGCGAAAAATATGGATGATTGGCATGGAGAAATTACAGCTATTGAGGATATAGAAGAAAACATTTGGGCGACAAATTTAGGGTTGAAAGGGAAGATTGATGTTACTGTGAAAGTGAAAGTTGAGGGCACTACAAAGGTATTCTAATATTATTTATTTAAACTGATTTAAACTTATTTTAAACAAAAGTGACAGTTGAGGGCACTACAAAGGTATTATAATATTATTTATTTTAAACTGATATTCTTATTGAATCTTATTATCTCAGTTATCACCTATTTTGGTCGTATTCAATCTATCTCTAACTCTACTTATCTAGCACTTTTCTTCGTTGCAGCTAGTTTCATCCTTTTGCAGCTCTGTGTTGGAGATTCCTATTTTTGAATAAGGATTAACTTCAGCTCAATACAGGGAAAAACACTGAACAGTCAATAAATAAAAACTCAAATCCTCGAGGATCTTGAGAAATTCTTTCTGACCTCTTATGTCATTATTTTAGACTTTCTCATTGGTTTGTAATATGTCTTCATTTTGTATCTATACAATAATATGGTCTCATGATCGGCGGGCGACTGGACGGCAGAACGATGTCGCTCACCGCCTTTCAATTTTTCTACTGGTGCTCACTGCTCGTATGCATCTTGGACTTAATTTCCAACTTTTGAGATCCTAATAGCACGTTCAACGTTCTTGATAGTAGTAAATAATTCTAAAAGTATTTTACGTTACAGATATTGCCACTTGAATTGAAAACGGGACGTGCATCGATGTCAGCGGAGCACAGAGGCCAGGTGATACTTTATGCTCTTATGATGACTGAAATTGGCCAGCCTGTCTCTTCTGGATTGCTCCTCTACTTGAGGTAACGTAGAGTCCATTCTGAGTAATTTAATTTCAATTCTTACTCAACCCTTCAAATTACGTCAACACGTTCATCCTTGCCGGTACACTCCCTGAAAAACTTCCTGAAAATCAGGGGTCTCCGCCTTCAAAAATATTTCTCTTCATCCTTTCAGTAGAATTGAGTAATTGGGTTTTGTTTCCTCGCATGCCCAGCTACATTTTTTTGTAGTCCTCTTGTATCTAGAATTCCCATCTTGCTCAGTCGCTATCTTGCAATTTCAATCAAATACTCTGGCTTTTCAAGGTAATTCAGACATATTTTCAAAAATAGTTTGAATATAATAACAATTCATCATAAAAATATACATGTGCGTTTAATTATTTCAGTTTTTCAGTTGGGAGGTGTTTATGAATGTAGTTTATGTAGTTAGAATGTAATGTGTTTATGAATGTAGCCCTAATGTTTAAAAAAATTTGATGAAATTCCAGAAAAAATTGAAAACCAATATACATAATCGTATATATTATGTCTACAATCGCTGAATGAACGAAAATTCTCAAAGAAGAATGAAATCTACATGTATTAAATTAATATGCATGATGTATTGGGGGGAGTCCTATCCCACTAGGCGTCAAATCTGCAAGAAAGTAGAAACCAATCTGCAAGAAAGTACAGGATCAAGAAAATTTGCGCATGTATTAGTATAAATGAAAATTTACAAAAATATATTACCATCATTGATTCCAAAAGTTGTTTCTATTACTCTGACTTAGATAACTAATTTTAATATAATGTTGGTTTTATAATATCTTCTTTCTTTGTATCTATTGGATCGACATTTTTTTTTATTATTCCATGATTTCTGTTTTTAGGGAGGGTGTAATGCGAGAAGTAAAAGCAGGAGTTATGGAAAAACGAGACTTGATTCTTCTGCGCAATGAATTGCTGAGGTATACTTTCGATAGAAAAGCTGTGAAAAAAGACGAAAACGGTCTATTCCCCTCGCCTTGTTTGCCTGATCCAATAAACCACAGGAACGCCTGCAATAAGTGTCCGTATGTCACAATATGTTCTTCAGCTCTCAAGTAAGACACTTTATTAGTCTCCTAGAAATTAGAGAAGCTTTGAGATATTTATTAAATTTCGTTCAAAACACTGTTTTGGATTTTTATTATCTTTTTTAGAGGATGAAGCCCACATAGGTCTGAGACTTGTGAGTGGGTAATGAAATGGATGATGGTGATTGATGAGTTGGACCTACAGTTTTAGGTGGGTTCCGAACCACCGGGAAGTGATTTTACAGCAGAGAACAGTATTTTTTGCTGCCCATTCCAATGGGTCACCCTTACAAAGAGCGCCCAGGAGTTTCGTAGCTTATCTCTGATTGAACAGATACCTGCTACGACACTCGGCTATCACTTCCCACTATATCGGCTAAGGATATTTTGATTTTAAAATCCTCATTGATGTAATCCTCAGACTGTAATCAGTCTTTTTCTGGTTGAGTCTTATGTATTTTTAGACTCCGAATCTGAACTCTGGCACCTCTAAAAACTGGATAGTTTTGCTATTTTACTGAAAACCTGAATATCTCGAAACCCCAAATTTTATCAAAAATGAAAATCACATATTCGGATTCAGAAAATCACAGAGAATAAATAATCACTCCACAAGTATTGCTCACGATGCAAGTGCTTTTTAGGTGCAAAAGTTCAGATTCGGATACAGCGCCTAAAAATACATAAGAATCCGTTGAGAAAAAACTACTATATGTTTTTCCTTGATTATGATACTTGGCTACTGGATTATAGTAAAAAAATAAGCATTCCTAAAATAAGTTCTCCAAGTGATTGGTTAGTAAAAGTATTGGAAGTCGTAGATAAAATGGCGTATTTAGCCTTTTAGCCATACGTTAGAACATTTGCTTCGCTCGTGTCCTAATTTACATCTCACTTGTGGTTTAGAGGCAGTCATAACACAATCGTCGCATAGACTTTACAATTATTTCAATAACGTTAAAAATTATTTGAACAGGGAATCTGGCCTTGATAAACTTTCTTCAGATCATCCGATGAATGCAATAGCATTTGAAGCAACTAGTCATCTGAAGTCCGAACACATACGGTTTGTTTTCCATTGGGTTGCGCTGCTACAAATGGAGGAAGCTGAAAGTAATCGATCAAATTACAGTGTGAAAAATATATGGACATTGCCTCCTGAACAAAGGTAACAATATTAAAATTTTCAAACTGTTATAAATTATTCTAAATAGTAAAAATGCAGTAATCTTTTCAACCATCTGCTTTGTTATTTGAGAAAAGTAAAATGAGATTTCAATTTATTGTTTTAACTGAAGCATGGTTAGCTGATAAAAATTATTGCAATATCGATATTGATAGTTATCAGATAGTATCAAGATTTAATTGGCATACTAAAAGTGATGAAATATTGAGAAAGATGATAATTTTTCAATATTAGAAAACAGAATAGATAACTCATATTCAATTCAATATTTATTGATTTTAAAATAGAGGATAGGATTTTATGTACAAAATGTACTATGTTCCTATCGTTTTTTATGGTGCAGAGACATGGACATTGACTGTGAAAAAGTGGAGTAGGCTCCAAGCAGGAGAAATGAAGTTCCTCATGGCAATAACGGGAAAGACCCGAAGAGACAGGATTAGTAATGAGGATATAAGAAAATAATTAAATATGGTAAGCATGAGAGAATAGGTTGAAGGTATGAGACTGTGTTGGCTTGGTCATGTGAAGAGAATGGGAGAAGATCGACTGCTAAGGGGAATGGAAGAGATGAGGATGGAAGGAAGAAGACCAAGAGGAAGACCTAGACGGAGATGGAGAGATGGAATTGTCGATGGAGTGGAGAAGAGGGGATTCAGATGGCAGCAGGTTGAAGATGAGAGGTGGTGGGAACACTGAGGAAGATGGAGAGGCGTTGTTAACACCCAGACCCGGCACTAGCTGGAACGGGACCTCTTTAAATGGGTTTGGCTATGTTAATTGTTTAAATAGATCATTACAGAAGATTGATAAAGATGAGAATATAATAGAATATAATAATTGTTGGAGATATAAACCTGAACATTCTAAAAGATGGGAATCTGACAAGTGAGTACCTGAGTGTATTGCATTTAAATGGTTTCAAATCATATATAAATAAATCTACAAGAGAGCAAGGTGAGAGTAGTACTTTTATTGATCATATCTTATTTAAAAATTTATACGAAAAAATATTTTAAAATTGATAAAATGGAGATATAATAAATGTTTTCTTCGCGGTAAATTCCCAGAAAAATTCAAATCTGCTCTAATCAAACCAATACCAATAACTGGTGACCATGAAAAACCTGAAAAATACAGTCCAATTAACTAGGTAATTTATCGAAAATAATGGGGGAAAAACCTTTGAACTTTTTGAACAAAAATAATTTCATTGAAAAATCACAACATGGATTTCAGGCTGGAAAATCTACAAAGGATCCAATTCTTTATTTAACTGAAATTATTAGTAGAAATTTTGATAAGAAGAAAAAATTAGCTGTGTTTTTAGCTTCAGCTAAAGCGTTCGACATCATACCCCATAGAATATTATTGAACAAATTGGAATATTGTGTTATAATTGGCATAGCTCAAAAATTGTTTCCTTCCTATCTCACCAACAGAGCAAATTCTTACCCTAAATGTCAAAACTGACTTAAGGCACACAACTGAATTCGGACTTCTGCAGGGGATAGTTTCGATCACCGCTGTTATTCAATTTAAATTATCTATTCAAACTAAATGTATCAAACTATAAAATTATATCTTTTGCGGATTATACTGCATTGGTTTTTACAAGTCAATCTTGGAACGAAACTTATGACAGGGCTAACTCTGGACTTTCATTATTAACACCTGATTGAAGAGCCATATTCTTAATCTAGACGTGGATAAAACAAAATTTATTACATTTTCACCAAATAATAGTGTTCAACCTTCCAATAAATTGGAGTTAAAAGTGCATGACCATAATGAATATTCAAGGATCGCTCGTGTAAAATAATAGAAAAAGTGGATAAAATAAAGTATTAAGGAATAATAAGAAATTGGAATAATATACAAAATAAATAAAATAAAACACCTAAATGCTCATTGAATGTTTCAGTATAGTATTGAAACGTGGGGGGGGGGGGGGGGTATTGAAACATAAGATCGTAGCACACTTCAATAAACGTTTTGGTTTACAGAAACACATCATAAGAGCAGCACTAGGAAGACCATGAATTTACCCAAGTAGGCTGTTATTTAGAAAAAATCAACTTACAAACATTTAGACAAACATGCGTCACAAGAGCTGTTCTAATTTTATAAAAATAAACATTTATTTGATGCTCGGTACATTCACTATCATATACGCCCGAATGTCTCAAATGCCTATAATACTGTATTCACTACTTCTCATTTTACTGTCACAAATTAATAAATAGTTATTTGAATAAATTACTTAAACAAACAAAATATAATTATTTCAGGAATGAGATAAGCCAGTACAAGGGTAATACTGCAAAAACTTGGAAGTGCATTAACGATTTATTGAATTCTAAACAAATAAAGAAACCAGCTCAAGTGGATGCTGAAATCTTAAATAAACACTTTGCTCAGGTGGGTGATAAATATGCAAATATATTATTAAATTCAAATAAATCGGTGCAACATAATTTTATTGATTCAGCTGTAGCTTCACATAACTCATTCTACTTATTTCCTACTACTGAAGTAGAAATAGTTCATAAAATTATGTCTCTTAAAAAAAGGTCTGCTCCCGGAATTGGTATTGATAACATTTGTCTTAGAAAAATTGCAACTTACATTGCAATGCCGGTAAAAATCATTATAAATAAATGTTTTACAGAGAGGGTTTTTCCGAAACACTTTAAAAGTGCTAATATCGTTCCACTGTTCAAATCAGGCGACTTGAAAAATCCTACAAATTACAGACCCATAAGCCTGATAAATAATCTCGCAAAAATCATGGAGAAAATTCTAAAATGCAGGTTAGTTGGAAAATAATATAGGAGAGCCAAAATGCAGGCTAGTTGATTATCTGAGCAAATTCAATATTAAGTAAAAATCAATTCGGCTTCCAAACTGGGAAATCTACTCAAGATGCAATTTCCCATTTAATAGGCATTATTTCAGACTAGTCAACTTTGAAAATGGCAAAAAGACTATAACTGCCCTATAAGATTTAGCAAAAGCCTTCGATACTATCTCAAAAACTAAACTGTTAAATAAGCTAGAGAAGTTAGGAATACGTGGTATTCCACTACAATTATTTTCTAGCTATCTGACCAACTGAAAAAATACCTTACAATTCAAAACAAAACAAAAGTATGCAAATATTATCTGACTATGTATTACCACAAGGCACAGTACTATCTCCTATATTATTTTTAATCTACATAAATGACCTGCTAAAATTAACCATCAAAAATTGTGATATCATTTCGTTTGCTGATGATACAGCTTTGGTTTTCACTGGGGAGACGTGGAATGACGTCAGATGCGCAACTGAACAGGGACCAAGTGTAGTCAAGAGCTGGTTAGATGTGCATTTGTTGACCCTTAATATTGGAAAAAGACATTTCCCCCAAACATCACTGGTCAACCTCCTTACCTTGAACAGTTATCCATGAATTTGATTGTGAAGGTGTACTCCCCTGCTCATGTCCTATTCTGAAACGAGTCCAGCAGGCTAAATATCTTGGAGTATTCATCGATCCACATCTAAGGTGGGACATTCATATAAATAACTTATGTAAGAGCTTCAAGTACCTAATTTAAATAAATAATAATAAATAAATAAATAATCATTTTATTTGTTTACGAGCTTGCACTCACACAAATCGAGTTGCCATCGACATGAAAATATAACAATATTAAAAATTTCATGGCTAGAAGACCTAATAAATTTCTTCCAAAAACAAAAAACAAACGAATATACAATACATGAAATTATATAAACACATTATATCTAACAATAATTTTACCAATTAATACCATCCGAAACCTAGAACATACATATAATATATAATTATAGTTTTTAATAATAATAATTATCAACCAGCTAAGAAAGTCATCCTGTAGTCTCTAAAATGTAATTTCTCACGTTTATAGCGTTCGCCATATAATTGTAGACATCTTTTATTTTATCGATAGTTACATTTGAAAGGAGCACTTTAGCTTTATCCTCATGATTAATAATATTTTTAATGTACTTTGCCAAGAACTGCTGTCTAAAATCTAAATACATTGGGCAACGAACAAGAATATGAGTAGGTGTTTCGTCCTCTCGTAAGTTGCAAATCGGACAGTACTCAGCACAGTCTATGTAGATCCCTCTGTTCTCTAAATAAAGGTAGAATCCATATTTTGAAGCCAAACGCAACTGAGTAACACATCTAATCCATTTGAAAGCCGACCTTAGTTGAAGTTGGTCACCCAGAATAAAATTGGGATTTATAAGTTGATAAGCGGGGCACGATATTGAGTTTAATGCTTCATGTTTGTCTACTTCATGAAGTGCTACACTATGTCTACAAGCTATATCCCATTTTATACTGCTTAGCCTCCCCAGTAAAATTTCCTCTTCTTCCCAATTATCATTAAAAGAAGCCAAAGCTAATTGCTGTTTTACCAAACTTACCCAGTTAAGAGTGTTCCTACTTGGATAGAGCTGATTGTTAGAAAGAAGCATTAGTTCTCTTAAACAAATTTTTGGATATCTGCTATCTGACATATTTAATATTTTAATCAACCAATTTAAACTTTTGAATAAAATTAAATTTGCTACTTTGACTCTTCCTGTCTCTAAACGTAATGCCCAATTAGCAGTCCTCTTATCCAGAAATAAAAGTCGCTTGAAGAAATTTAGCTGGACTTTCTCTATTTGTTCAAGTACCTAATTTATAAATTCTATCAAATCAGTAGACTGAAGATCAAGAGCATATCTAGACTTATGTATTTCGCATATGCGCAATCTATCCTTCAGTATGGGATCAGAGTATGGGGAGGAGCTGTTAATATTCATTTCAATAAGCTTTTTGTAATCCAAAAGCACTTATTAAGAGCCGTTCTTGGTAGGCCAAGACTGTACACTGTACAGTAGCAGAAATCTATTTTCTGAGTTGAATGTTTTGACTGTGCGACAGCTGTACATCAAACAAGTAATACATTATTTGATTGTGAATAAATATCTTCTTGAACATCGTGAAATAATTCATAATTTACGACCTTCTCATTCAAGATTTGAAATGAGAAGAACTATTTTAAATGTATGTAGAAGACAGTTCACTTATATTACTGGAAAAGTGGCAAATCTCATCCCTGTTCATTTGTTAACTAACAGTAAGAAAAATAGATCATTTGGAAAAATGGTTGATGAATGGATCATTTCTGAAAATATAATTGAAAAAATCTTCTAAATTCTTAAAATATCTTCTTCTGTGTCACTTCTATATTTTCTTCCTTACTTTTCATTCTGTTTCTTTAAATCTTGAAAAAATCTTATTTTCATATTTGTTTCTTTGATTTGATTAAATCGATGTTATTCTTACGGACTCATACCTGCGCTCAGGGAAACCTTTGCAGGTATTATAATCTTCCTCTGAAGTACTTTTTTCTTGTTTTCCCTATATAAATATTGCTATTGAATTTGTAATTGTGATTTTGTTGAATGTGAATTTGCATTATTTTGAGGATAATAAATTGAAATTGAATTTAGTTACCAACCAAATTCATAAATGGTAAATTCCAAAGTTTTAAGGTGTGAGATTAGTGATTGGGTAGGCAATAATGTTTATTTCAAGCTGCAATTTCAAGCCTATTAAATTACAATATATGTCTTCGGTTTTTTAATATTATATTCCAATGTAATAATATGCACTCCTACATACTTATTTTGCTCTTGTTTGGTTTATGTCAGTATTGTCAAATTCCTGTTCTGCTATCAAAAAATTCACGAACTTTCTCCTAGATCACAAGCTTTCTGCTTTTCTGGTGAGGGCCTAGGAAAATAGTATTCATTCTTTTTTTATGATGTAATTTTGCTATTATATACTGTATGAATTGTAATGAAATGTTTATTTTTTCAGTTTTATGAAAAAGACAATAAAAAATCTATTCTATTTGAATTTGTACTAAAGCGCTTGAATACCTTGCTGCTAGTAATACTGTACAGTAATAAATTAATTTTTTCTGTATTTCAGGGAGATGAATAAGCATTGTGTGGCCTACTTGAAATTGGTTGAACCAGCATTGAAAGTGAATGGTCGATATAATCATTTGTTCCGAAGAAACAAAGAACTTAGTGAGCTCATTGCTTTGAATGATTATTTAATTGTTAGTACGGAGAAACGAATTTCAATAGCTTCTGGATTTGTGAGAAATATTTCGTCTTGTGAGTTTACGATTTCTCTTGAAAGGTTTGACATAATTTTTTTTAAATATTTTATTTTAACTCCATTTAATGCTATTTTATAGATTAGTTATCTGAAACAGCTTTCAGTCTACTCACAATTCCTATCTAAATTATCACGCATGTTGGGAAATTAGTGTAAAATATTTTTTCAAAAATAATGTTGAAGCTGATTTAAATTGATCAAAAATTATGTAGCTCGACGAAGTTACCAGAAATCGATATATTTGTGCAGTTTGTCCAAAATACTCTTTCAAGTAACAATATTGAAGTTAATTTAATTCGAAACAAAGTTTAGTGAGTTCAACAGGCCCATGCAGTATTGGTAACTCTATGTGAAACACTTTGTATATAATACTAATATTATGATATGCTAATGATGTGATTTAATGCTTATATTGCTTGTACAGGGACTTGAGCAGTCACAGGGACAGTGACTTTTTTGTAGATCACTATGAGTCTCAGATGCAGCTAGATTTCAATTTAACGAATCTTGGGTATCTGCTGGAAATGACACCTCAATCTGACTTTCTGAGAAAAATGATCATCTCGTTTGAATTGCCAGTTTATAATAAACTGAGCTCGGAAGTTCTAGCCGTCAGTCAGGATTTGCTTTCGAGGTTAAATAAATGCCAGAAGCATGCTATATTGCAAGCTCTAGCTACTCAACACTATCTTCTCATCAAAGGCATGCCTGGAACTGGTAAATTACTCAATCATTGATGAATAAACATTTATATTAAAATATAAAACTAATATTTTATTAATGTGCATTGTGTATTTTGTTCAACATTTTACATTCAACCGGTTTTTATTAGATTTACCGGCTATTTTTTCACTATTTCATACATTACTTCAAACTCATAAATATTCACAGATAGACAAACATATTCCATACATATAGTATTACTTTAAAACCATAAGTATTATTTAAAGATATTCATTGGTTGCGAAAAATGTAACCAATGACAGATAAATACTTTAATTTGATAAAGTAACCAAATAATAATTAGCTTTGTAATCATATATCACAGCTAAATCAACTTGATGCATTCTTTAGCTTGTCTTGCATTACTGAACTAAAATATAAAACTAATGATTATACTACTTATGATTATATATTACATAAAACGATTTCAGAGGTGAAAAACTTATAACGTTTGCCAAACTCTGATGTACAGTACATGAAAAATTTCTCATTTCAAATTTTTCCCATTTTGATTGAGTTGTATACTGTTATATTTTACGTAGTTGTAATACTGCACCTGTGGTCTTGATGAAGGACTTTCTTTTAGTTCTATTCCAAAAACACATGAAAGAATATAACAGTTAATGCTGAAGAATTAATGTTTATTGATGTAAAATGTTGACGGTATGTGTTGAAGTTCAATGTGCTTGAAGTGTTAATTGACTGTATCAGTTTTTTCACTTCAAACTCATGTTTTAATGTATTATATGAAAGAAAATAGAACGACCTCAAGTTAAGAAGAGATAATAAATTCTAAAAAAATGAAATGTTTTGCCATATTAACGATCATCCAAAATGTAATTATCAATTACATTATCGAGCATGAAGCATTAATCAAATCGTAAACTATAACTGGTCTAAAGTTTCATCAGACCTGCGATTCTAGTGTGTTTGGTGTTGACCAGTTTTAGTCAGTTTTTGCAGAACTTCAATAACATTTTTTATGTGTATGAGACACCGTGGGTCGGTGATGGGTATTATGAAATGATTTAAAGCAGTGGTTCCCAAACTTTTTTGCCTCATGGACCCCTTGCCATGGTTTTTGGTTTTAGGTGAACCCCATTAATAAATTTCATCAATTTTTTTTAAACTATAAGTTGAAATGTGTTTTTGAAAGCTGATGATGTAATTCTACTGCTCCCAGTAACAAATTCATATTGTGGTGAAGAAAATATTAAAAAGCACATTAACTTAGTAAATTTTTGTAATCGAATTTGAATTGAAATAATCAAATAGTATGACATATTGTTGTTGGTTATAGTGAAATAGTATTAATGGAACTCAAGAAGTATAACAGCCGGTATTTTATTATCAACATTGTGTCCTTTGTAGTAATTGCAACGTTCGCATCTATTAAAATCAGCAAAAGGCTGCTCAATGTGGGCGAACACGACACTCATTGTTAGTGGAATGTGACAGAGAGAGAATTGAGGAGAGGAGGTGGAAAATAACATTGAATATAATTCACCTTTTTTAGAATATTACATCAAATTTGTGACAAAAGGGCGATACAAATACAGTAATCAGTAGCGTAGCGAAGATCTTTTAATGGGGGGAGGGGGCTTATTGGAAATTTGGAAGCCCCTGGGGTTTTTTAGGGGTATTGAATACCTCCCCGAAAAAATTTTAATAAGTAGTCCCTCTAACGTCGTATCCCAAGAGATTCTACTAATGTCTAGAAAAGCATTAATCCATTAATTTTAGTCCACATTATGGGAAAAGTTTTGAATGTTCGATGTTGAGAGCTTGATTTGAGACTCAAAAACAGTAATTTTATACGATTATTTATTAAAATTGGGTAAGGTGAAAGCTCGGTAAAAGCTCGAATTCGATAAATCACTGTTTTTATGAATCGTTTGCCTAAGAACTTGAACCCACTTTTCGTTTATTGTTTGTTCATTGATTAGTTGTGAACAAATTTTAATGTATAAAATCTAAAAAATACTACTTTTATAGTGCAAATTTAACAAATTATAGTGGTTTCAAATTATTATTACAATCAGGGCCACCCATAGACATTTTAGTGGCGGGGACAGAGTTTAGGCTGGAGGCTCCCTTACACCTTCACCCTAAACACCAATTTCAATTAATGACTCGATTTCCGATATCCATTTATTCTTTGTAATAGGCATTCCATTATTTTGTTTCCGATTTATCCTGTCCTTATCCGAGGCTTGCTTTGAACACTTGCCAGTAATTTTAGATTTCCTCCAGCTGGGTTACGAGCCCGGCGTGGAGTAAGACCAGTAGTGGGGCCGCCACTTTAGAGCATCTGGACACACTCTGGGTTTCATTCGGAGACCCACCTCCTAGGTTCATTTGCCTCCTCTGCTGTTGGGAAATATATTCCTCCTCCACCATCAGAGCCATTGACCAGCTGGTTTTTGTCTACCCTGGGTATATTACTTCCCCAGTACCCTCCAGTCAAGAGACTGGCGAGCATACCCCATCGCCAGGGGCGGCACCCGATAGCAGATAACTGCCATTGCTGGATTGTATCAGAAAACATCAGTAGTAATAAGTGTCAAGGGTGAAACAGAGAGAGAGTTGACCACCAACAAAGGAGTCAGACAAGGATGCCCACTTTCACCAACGTTATTTAATATTTATATTGACGAGCTGATGAATACTTGGCAAAAAAAAGTGGACTCAGGTGTTGAAGTAGGGCAAGGAGTTTTTCTCAACTCTCTGATGTTTGCTGACGATACAGTGATAATCCAGAAAAGTGAGGATTGTCTGCAGAGGGCCATTCATAAACTCCAAGTTGCGAGCAAGGAATTTAATATGATTATTTCAGGCCAGAAGTCAAAAGTAATGGCATTTGTGGGCAAGTGGCCCTTACGTTCCAAAATAGTCATAAACAATGTGATTATGGAGCAGGTGAATAATTTCAAATATCTTGGCTGCGATATATCCTTTGATAGAGAACTTGACATACCTCAGAAAATAGCCAAGTTCAACATGATCTGTGGAACTATCCATCGGACTTTGAGGGGTAAGGCCAGAAAAAACACAGAAATAAAATTTTATAAGACGATGGCTATACCTTTGATGACATATGGAAGTGAGGTATGGACAAAGACCAAGAAAGATGATTCAAGGATTCAAGCTTCTGAAATGAGATTTCTGCGCAGCGTCCAAGGATATTCTAAGCGTGATCACATAAGAAATGAAATAATACGAAGAGAGTGCAATGTACAACCACTGGCAGATGTGATCAAGCAGTACAGAATAAAATGGACAAATCACCTACTCCGAATGTCATCAAGCCGTCTCCCACTTCAGGCATGGAAATTGAAGCAGGATGGAAGGCGAGATGTTGGAAGGCCAAGAAAACGCTGGACACCGGAACAGGCTGCAGATGCCTAGTCCATGATAGATGATGATGATGATGATGATGACTCGATTTCCCAAATAGCATTGCTTAAGTCTAAGCTATGCCTAGTTGCTTTCTGTACTAAAAAAATCTGTGTAAATAATTTGAATTTCTTCTTCAATTTAAAGATAAAATTCGAGTGTAAGCCAACTGATAACCATTCGTCAAAAAAGCTGTGGAAGCTAGGGAAAAGGGTACTGACTGGCACCAGAGAGAGCAATAAACTTTTCTTCTATTTTTGTGTAATATTTTGAACTATTCACTAATATTGGAATACCGGTATGTAAAATTATAAAAATTATTATGACTTTGAATGGAACTTGGTTCAACTTGCAAAGAGCGAATGAATTAATAACACATCCAATTCCAAACGTTAACTTATAGTAATTTTGTAAATACATAAATAGATGGTGACAAAACTTCAAAACATAGGGGATTCTGAAAAAAATTGTTCTCAAGTTCTAGAAAGTGCAACTTTTAGCTTTTTTTATGGCTATGAACCATCATATTATTTTCTGATTGATTCATGGCGTGACAGATTTCACGATCACAATAAACTCTTTGGGGTATCAGATCTGAACAGTAACAGAAACGAGCATTTGAAGCCCGTCTGCAATAATATTAAGAGACCTTTTCTCCTTTCAAGCCTACTGTGTCAACTTCATTCAAGTGGTCTGGGGAAATTCAAACCCACGTTTTGGGGCTCCGAAAATACTGGGACTCACCAGCATCGTGGTGTCTTTGAAGGCCCAAAGCCGAGGCAATTGGGGGACTCTTATGTATAAACGTTGAACTTTGAAATATTCTAGATGCAGCCTGTTTGAATCTTTACTTCACATGACTATACTGGCAATAAAAACGGGCCCGTAGGGCCCGCGGCCTCTAGGGTGTTATGCTTCTAAGGGGCCCCTAGCTGTACAAACTAGAAAAAAGAGGCCCTGGAGGCCCCTTGCTGTACAATTTGGTGCCCCTTATTTTATTTTTGTTGTATCACTTGCTTACATTTGTAAAATGATGTGGTCCCTTGACGTTGAGGCCCAAGGAAACTTGCCTTGTTCGCCTCATAGCTTTAATTAGAGTATTTTTTAAGTCAATTAAAGTATTAAAATTATAGTTTTTTTCTAGCTGTAACATTATTTAGGCTACTCTTCAGATATGAAAACTTTTTTTCACCTCCAGTAACCGATATTATCGTATTTTTATTGATGCCTCCCTACTCATTTTTGGGGCCTCTTTCACAGGCGAAAGGGGGGCTGTAACCCGGGAACCCCCCTCCGTCGCCACGCCAATGCCAGTAATGAAATGTTCTTACAAGAATATTAAAAATTGACTCCAAAAAATTTAAAAGATAAGAACAAATTTATTAGAATTAAATAGGCTACCAAGATTCCTATTTCGATTTAAAATGATCAAATACGTAAAGTAATAAAAGGAAGCTTATTAGACCTTATTAGAAGTTCTTGTAAACGTGGAAAATAAAAACTAAACACTAATACTCTAGCCAGAATTTATTTTTGAAATAAATGTATTTTATTGTGCACAGATTTCTTTTCTATCAGAATAATTTTGAACAATTAATTGAATAAGCAAGAGCTTGCTAGAATGTTAAAGAAAGTCGGTATGGTTTGATAATTTAAAGACATTAGGCTCCTTTTCCTTATAATAATAAGCCTCAAATAACTTGAATAATTTGGTGCCTACCTAAGTTATTGAGTGACCTACCAATAAACGTTCCTTTTTGAAATATGATAGAATATCATTCAAATATAAATACGAGGTTCCTTTTGTTTATAACTTTAAAATTTATGAGGTGACTTTTGCTTATAACAATATTGCTTGATAAAATAGCTTGAAATATTTAGTATCTGACTTGTTTAGTGACCTACCAGTAAATGTTAATAGTTTCAACATATAATAGAAGATAATTGAAGGATATGGGGCTTCTTTCTCTCATAATACAACTAAAAACAGAAATTTATATCTGGTAAACCTGAGCTGTTTAGTCACCTACCAGTGAAGGCTTATAATTTTAAAATATAAGAAAACTAAGTATGAATTCTCTGAGATTTAAAAATGTTTTCATAGAAAGCGCTATTATTTCAAATAGGTATAATGCTTGCTTACATGTACGTATAACAGTACAGTATTATACAAGTACATAAGTAGCCTACTGGTACTCTGTGATGTTTTCCATTACGAAATACTTGATGAACAAACTAATATAAAAAATGACACTGTATTTCTATTTAAATAATGATTTTTACTCACGTATACTGCAGATATTAGAGGGATGCATTTCACTTGTAGGCTAATGAAGATTATATTTAGAAGTGAAATGCATACCTACAGTATCTCCAGTAGGCCTATAAGTGAGTAAAAATCCTAATTTACTTAGAAATACAGTGTCAGTTTTGATATTAGATTGAACATAGCATATACCACGCCCCAATCCAAAGACATTCGCCATTGTGGACCCCCATTAACATATCATGGACCCCCAATTTTATTTTTCACTGACGGACCCCCTGGCAGGTCCCCGTGGACCCCAGGGGGTCCACATGGACCACTTTGGGAACCACTGATTTAAAGGATAATGCAAAAATATAAAGTCTACATCGGGAATCCAACCTCCAATTATTAACAAAATACTAAACTAAACGACCAGTTATGTGATTTATAAATGAAGTTTATAATAATATAATATTTATTCAGCAAGTATTATATACATTACAAACATCATCATTACATATCACAACAATATATCTACAAATAGTATATAAAACTGCCTAAGTGAGAGCCCCATGGGTAGTCATGTTCAGGGTCCTTCCAAATTAATAATTATAAAATATATGAAAGAAAAATAATATTAATAAATAAATACAAAATAAGAATAGCCTATAATAATTCTGAACTAATATAATTGTAGCTACTGTAATCATTAAAATAAATAATCAAATATAACATAGTGTGTGTATATAACTTTTATGCATCAATATACAGGCCCATATTATCGTGTTACTCTTCAACAGACAAATTAAATACAATATAAATATTCAATAGAGTACAGATCAAAACAACAAATATGTAATATATTTAAAAAAAGATACATTATGATCATGTTCTAATGATTTCCTCTATTTTAAAGGTAAAACAGAAACATTGGTTTCGCTAGTAGAACTGCTGGTGAGGTTAGGGCAAAGTGTCCTTGTAACCAGCCATACACACTCAGCAGTCGATAACATTCTGCGTCGACTGCCGCCTACCATCGATATTCTCCGTTTGGGTTCAATGGCCAAAGTCCATCCAGATGTAAAGCAGTTCAGTGAGCAAAACTTGGAATACAGCTCCCCACAAGAATTAGAAAGTAAATTAAACAAAAAGGTAAGCAACTTCAGTTGTACTTGTAATAAATCTCAATACATTATGTTGATAGTTCAATAGTGACATACACATCTATTTATACTGTTTGTGTGGCTTCAAATCATGAAATCCATATTTATTAAGGACCCGACAGTGCCTTACTGAAATCGTGCCATTGTCCGTCCAACCTACTGGGCCCTAGCGCTTGAAAGGGAAGATTCTAGATGCTTGAAACTTGGTATATAGCTTCCTCATAGCCCAAGTGAGATCGCTATTGATTTTAGAGTCTAATATAATAATAATTATGATGTAAAACAGATTCCCACTATAGGCTCTAGGTTAATTTTGGCTAGTGAAAATCAGAACATTGGCAGCTAATGCTGTTGCTGTTTACATTTGAAAATAGAAAACTCACGTAAGTGCTAAATTCACATTGACAGTGCGCAGACAGCACTGCTTGATTTGTGCTCAGCTGATGTGAATGTGTTACTTCTTTTAGTAAAGTGAGCTTTCTAATTGATAAAACAGAAATCCTAGCCAGTTGCCTGATTTCTTGATCGCCTGGTTGGGGTCAAAAAAACTAAAACAAAAAGTCCAACCAGAAAAGCCCAATAGTATGCAATGATTGTATTTTGACCGCCTTTAAGCCGCAATCGTCAGCGATATCTCTATTTTATCTATGGCACTTGAATCTTAAAGAGATGAAGATCATCGACGATGATCCTCGATCATTATTATTAGTGTACGACTTTGGTTGGTGGGTTGTTCCACGATCCTTATGATTTAGCCATGCTATGGTAAGCATGATGAACCGTTGGTGAAACATGATGATACTTGATGACATACTCAATGATGATACCCAATGATATCCTCAATGAAGTACTTGATGATGACCATCAATGATGATACTCTTGTAGCCCAGGCAAATTAAACCAAGAAATGGCCATGGTGGACACAAATTGATACAAAGCCACTCTAGGCATCCTAAAAAATTAGTCCCCTGAGTTTACAAAAGTTTCCGTGCTGGGCATAACTTTTGGAGTAAAAAGAAATTTGGAACTTATTTCAGTTTTTTGCATAAAACTCGAAAATTATGTAGCCTACCGCGTTGAAAACACTGTTCTATTCGAAATTAGAGAATATGAAATTCTACGTCGATCGATGTATACATTACCAAATCGATTCATTCACAATCCATTATCAAGAATCAGGTATTTTTTGTGAAAGATGGGTTATCTCCATGTTTCGATGCATTTATCTTGTAAATGCTCTCGCGAACACATGAAAGAATTTTAAATCACTGAATTCTCTTCCAGAAAAGTCCTCAATTTGAAAATTTTGCCAATTTTTTCCCAAGATATGCCAAAAAACCTGAACCGCTGTATAGCGCTATTAAGCAAGTAACAAAGTTTTAAAGTGATACCAGGAAAAGCATTTAATCGTTTTCTCAGTGGATTCCCATGTATTTTTAGGCGCTAAATCAGAATCTGAACAACTACAAAATCATGTTTAGGAATTCATGTTTTAGACTTTTCCACACATAATCTGATTGCCTCTTTAATCGTATTCATTATGACTATTGGTGGTGATTGGTCATGCGGTGAGCGTGGTGTTCAAGTGATCGTGATGTTCAGTCACGACCGCTCAAGACTGCGATTGGATGGGTGACCGTGCTTCAATGACTTCATGTTACAAGCTTTATTATCACTTACCCGGTGGTTCGGAACCCACCTAAAATAGTAGGTCCACCATGTACCCCGTAACATGGCACAAACGGCGAGGTGGAACTACCCGAAAGGGTCTCCCCACCATTAAAAGCCATACGCTTATTATTATTATTATGACTATCTTCTGCATCATCATAAAAAATACAAACAAATACTACTGAATAATTTTGTATGAGTCAGCTGTAGTACAATTTTACAATAAATGCTATTCTTCCAACTTGTGAAGTAACTGTGCGTTTCAATGCACTTATAATGCCGTTTGAATGTCATAATGTGTTTGAACATTCGATGTGGATGAACTACTCAACTTGAATTGATTTCGGAACTAAATTTGTTGTTTCATTCATCACATTGAAGTCTGTCCATTCTAAATTGTCACATGAAATTTGCAGGTTGTTCTAGGGACTATATCAAAGCTAAGGAAACTACACATTAAAATACATGTGCATTCTTTCACGGAACGCTACTGTAGCTCCACTAGTGATTGCTTTTCAAAGGTGATAAATTAATTGCTACGCATTTTTTAAAATCAGCTCACATTTAAAAAAACGAATCATTCGAGTTTTTTTGTTTTGTTTCAATAGAAAGTGGTTGGAGTGACATGCCTGGGTTCAGCACATGCATTACTACGTAGACGCACATTCGACGTGGTGCTGGTTGATGAGGCAACTCAAGTTCTGTTGCCGACATCGTTGAGGCCGTTGTTCGCTGCCACCCGATTCATTCTTGTTGGCGATCCTCAACAGTTGCCACCTTTGGTCAGAAGTCAACGTGCTTGGTACGCTATTTGCTATTTTTTCAACGTTTCTTGTATGTTGTTCTTGAAGTACTATGTTAAAAATAATGTTATTAAAGAATTGAATGTTATAGGTGTGAGAATTTTTTTCTTCAATTATTTTGTGAAATATGAGGGCTCAAAGTTGAAATTTGTCGATTTTGGCGGGCAGTTGATCTTTACAAGAAGTTATTTTTAACATTTAAGATTTTCAAAAATGTATTTTTAAAAAAAACGTATTGTTTGATTGAAATAAAAATTGTAGTTCTATTTCCCCAAGGTGAGATTTAGATATAAAAAATTGGCAAAAGTTTAAAATAACTTGTAGGTGAAAATGGACCAAATTATCTTTGAGACCTGTTAATTACACATATTCACAAAATAATTGATGAAAAAAAATCTCACGGCATGAGATTACATCTCAATGTTTTAATAACATCCTATAAATGAAACTTCGAAAAAGTATGACTTACACTCCTGCGCACAGACTTAATTTAGGTCTCTCTCTTGTAAACTCTTAGGTCCGTATTTATTAACCTACCTTGAGGCTCCCTTAACTCAAGGGATAATTGAAGAGCATTTACTCAAAAGGCATTTCAAATCTTTTAGCCAAGGAAGCCTTAAAGTGGGCTCATCTCGATATGGGACGTAGGCCTTCTTCATTCTATCATTTTTGATGAACCTACCTCGAGGTTTCCTTGACTAAAGGGTTTTTTGGGGAAAAATTCTCTCAAAAGGCTTAACAAGTCTTCCTTGAGCTAGGTTCAAATACAGGCTCAAATATATTCCTATTTCATTCTTTAAATTTTTAGATCTCTATTGCAATCTTATTTGTTTCACGCTTAGGAATGATTCATCTTTACAAATAGAATGAACACACTAATGTAAATTATTCTACTTTTTTAAAGTATATACACACACCCCAATATCAACGACTGTGTTGATTATTGTTTTGATGTTACGACTCAACAATCAACTGAGGATGATGCCAAGAGCATCAAAAACTAGGTATTGTGTTCATTGAACGAAAGTCAAATTCAAATTTATTTCTCACAAATACAAAAGCATAGAACTCACTCATAATATACTTAAAAACAAACATTCATATTATACAATCTAGATATGAGTTTGAATAATCAAAACAGTGTGAGATCCCCGCATGTAGGCTGAAGCCAGTGTTTGCGAGTAATCTGGCGTTAAAATAAATATTTATTTATTTTGAGAAAAAAAAACTTTTTTTACTAGAGAAATTTTGATGACAATTAAAAATATATACAAGCAGACGGTGAGACAAGCATAAAATAAGTAAACTATAGAAGTTACACATCAGTATTCAGGTGGTGATTGGTCATGCGGTGAGCGTGGTGTTCAAGTGGTCGTGATGTTCAGTCACGACTGCTCAAAACTGCGCTTGGATGGGTGACCGTGCTTCAATGACTTGATGTTACAAGCTTTATTATCACTTAACCGGTGGTTCGGAACCCACCTAAAATAGTAGGTCCACCATGTTCCCCGTAACATGGCACAAACGGCGAGGTGGAACAACCCGCAAGGGTCTCCCCACCATTAAAAGCCATACGCTTATTATTATTTATCAGTACTCAGTATAGGATTCATTATTTGAACATGAATCATCCATAGACAGAGTGCATCATATTCTCTGCCATATCTTGGTCGTTGCCCAGCAACCATTTATTAACTAGCCGTTTATACTGAGATGTTCTGTATTTTTGGAATTCTCTTAAGTTATTGGGAATGTTACGGTATACTATATGTGACAGATAATGGGAATTTGTCGTGGAATATATCTTATTGAGTCTTGGTGTTTGTAGGTTACTATATCCGGTTTGTAGGTTTGATGCCCGTATGGGTTTGTAGGTTCTGATGCCCGTGTTGGATATCTGTGCTCTATTTTTTGAAAAATCTCATTATGATTCATGTGCTTGTAAATTAAGACACATCTTATGTATAATTCATTGTCTTAGATTCAATACTTTAAAATCGTTGTACAATTCTCGGATATGACACCTGGTACCTCTCTGTAATGCGATTCTAATTATTGAGTTTTGAGATATTTTTAAAGGCTCAAGAGCAGTTTTGTAGCATCCTCTCCATGAAATAATCCCCCACTGCAAAGTAGATTGTACATAAGCAAAATATATATTCCTGAGTTCTAGTGGATTTAATATAGGTTTTAATTTATGGAATAGGAATATAGACTTGCGTATTTTATTTTTTGTTAATGTGATATGTGGAGACCAATTCATTCTATAGTCAAAAACTACTCCATTTATATGTGCTGTCCTTCTCAATGGATGGACTGTCACATGAGTTATTTTGTTGAATATTGCAAGAATGAATCATAATCTTATTTGAATTTTCATCATCCCTGCTCCTCAACTTCAACTCCATAAACCTGTTTTTTTTTTTTATATTGAGAGTCAAAATGTTGCCATCAAACTATTCCTTAACCGTTCTGAGATCGCTGCAAGCTTTTCTGTACACTTCTTCATTACTTCTTCCTGTTACCAATATGGCTGTGTCATCAGCAAACATTTATAAGCTACCATGAATTCTAACTTTTGCTCAATTATTTATGTACAACAAGAACAAAAGAGGTCCCATTCCTCTTGCGTAGTGGGATCACATATTAGGTATTTCTGAGCATTGCCAAGGATGAGATGATAAGCTATACTTAGCATTACTATTTAGAAGACTGAAACTTTGGAAGCCTTATCTAAAATCTTGTTTGTAATATTTCAGAAAGAAAATAGAACTCACAATAAAAAAGTTAATGTATCATGATTTAGCCACTCAAGTATATTGGGATTGTTGAAAATTTTTCAGTGAGCAAGGCTTGAATCAGAGTTTATTCAGCCACTTGGATAGACCTTCTGTGACAGCAGTGCTAAGTGTCCAGTATAGGATGAATCAGTGCATTACGGACCTAGCCAACGGCTTAACGTATGAGGGCAAACTGGAGTGTGCTAACGATGATATTAGAAATGCAACAATTAAACAACAAAAACAGGTAAGTTGGTCAAATATATGAGTAAACTTCCATTTCAATCAACCTTAGCTACAATACCTAATATGTGACACTAAAAGACAATGATAAGCTATCAAAAGTAACATTTTATCATTCAATCTAGCAAACTTTCGCAGTACAAATACCCCAGATTAACTGTGCGAGTTTAACTGATCGTTTTTTTTTTTAATAATGCCACTGTATGTAATTCATTTTAGTTGAATGTATTTCTAAGATAAAGCTAAATGATGAGGTATTTATCGTTTTTTTATTAAAGGAACCTCTGAGGAACTTTGAAAAAGGAACCCCTTTACTTATAAAAGCATGATACTGTAGCTAAAATGATAGTTTGTTAAGGCTCTTTTATGCAGTAGCAAGTAAGGATAATTTTTCTAATAATTCTAAGATAGGATTAAAGGTACAATAAGAGAATAGTAGATAGATAATAGTAGACAAATAATTAGAAGAAAAAGCAATTGATTGTTAAGAGGCATTAGAAGACTAAGAAATGCAAGTCCAATTGAAATTTGATTCAAACAAATCTGATACGTCGTTTTACAATGGAGTAAAACTATAAGAAAACAAAGAAGAATATGAAAAGAAAGAGTGAAAATAATTAGTTCATTAGATTGCTAGAGGTGATGTGAACTATAGTTATTTTATTGGTATTTGGAAAAATAACTTATAATTTGAGGTTTGTTTGTGAACTTGAATCAATTATATTGTAAATTACACAATTTCATTTTCTACTCATTGAATTGTAAATAAATTTAATAATCTTTCAAATAAACACATTTATTTATTATTAAAATAAATTCTGTTTAGCTAATGAAAAGTTATAAAAAATATTGTTTGATTTCACAAGATTAGATATAATTTTAAAAGGTTTGAAAAGTTATTTTTGTTCTGTTTGATTGTACAATATATATTTACTGATAATATTTGTGTAAAGTATCATCTGGAGCTTTGTTTTATGTAACTCAGTAACTCAGTCATGCTGTCTACATGTGCGAGTTGAGTATTTTATCTCTTCGTTAACGAAATTATAATTGTTCTTGTAACTGCAGTAATAATTTAACAATTTTAGTCGAATGGCTATGACAGTAAGAATGATACATTCTATCCTTAAGTCATAATTGAGTTTGCAGCTTAGATTGTTTCTGCCATCTTATGTGTACAACTTTTTTTTTAGATTGATGGTGAAAAATAATTTAACATTTTTGCTTTGTTGACAGCTGGACATTCCGTCGTGGATGACTCTGCCGTTGTCAGAACGACTAGAGCAGTCAGTGGTCGTGTTAGATTCGGGCTTCGTGTCAACGGCTAAATTCAGTAATGAAAGAGAAGCAGCCATCATTTGCAACTTGGTTATAACCATGAAAGATGTAAGTGATTCCTCAAAAACTCGCAAATTATTTCTCACTATTCCCTCTTCAACCAATTCAAATGCATTATAAGTTGTTGCGAATAGGTACACAGTAACCTGTTTGATTGAATCGGTTACTTAAACAGAAAGTTTTTACAAGTTTAATAAATTAGAAAGTTTCGTTCAAGTTTTTGAATTATTATCCTTGAGACATAGTGCCTACGTGCATACAGTATGGCAGCCTACTTGTATTTTTTATGAAAATAAGTTTTCTATCTTTGATGATTTTGACACTAGTTATGGTTCAAAAACTACAATTTTTAAAAAGTGTTGAAAAACTAATTGATAAGTATTTTATTGTTTTAATTATTACTTAACGATGTAGAAGTACTTTCATTTATAATTTACAAACACAACCGTATCATATAATATAATTTGGATTCACAAAATATTTTATTTATATTATACTTTAGATTATTTTACACATATATTTCCATTCACAAAATTGGAGTGGTCAATAACAAGATGGAGAGGTAGATTGGTAATGGATCGCCGTTTACGTCTGTAATTTTTCAAACTACTTTCATTCCATTTCATCCGGTGCGTCCTCTCGACTGCAGAGATCTTTTTTAGCTCTTCAATGAAATACACATAGGAAGCAAAGCTAGAAAATGTTTATCCACACATATAAAAGGTATAACCAGATTTGTATTAGTGCATCACGTTCCTTTATGCGTCTGTATTATTTGATAGAAAGCTGTAGTACATTAAAATTAATCGAGAGTTGTTTCAATTTCAGGCAGGATTCAATGAATCCCAGATTGGTGTGATAGCTCCATATCAAGATCAAGTCTCGTTGATTAGAAGTAAAATGGCTCTGCTTGCTGTTGAAGTTTGTACAGTAGATACTTTTCAAGGTCGTGACAAGAATATTGTCATCTACTCTTGCACAAGGTCTAGTCACGCCAAAGTAAGTGCTATAGCTTTGTCTTTCAATATACTTAATAGATTAAATTGTGATATTCTCGCATGTATTGACTGTTATTAATTATTTTTACTATTTAGTCTTTATTCCTTTATTAGCAAACAACTGAGAACAATCAGAAAATGCATGCTTTTCCCAAGGCACGGCAATGGAGAACATTTTATATATAGAGAAATGTTGCAATCATCATTTTATTCCCGGATATCTTGTTCCATGACGAACTGCGTTGCTAATATTAACTTTTTAAGTGAATTCAACGACTTGCAGTCAAATTTTTATTAAAAATAAGTAGAATTTACTTACTATGAGGTTGAATGTTTTCGAATCTTGGAGATCCATTTTCAGAGGCCTTAATTTTTATTAGCCTCTGAAAATGGATCTCCAAGATTCGAAAACGTTCGGCCTACAGAGTAAGTAAATTCTACTTATTCTTAATAAAAATTTCACTGCAAGTCGTTGAACTCACTTAAAAAGTGAACATTTTTTGTTGAGAGTTGGGAGAGAGCAGTGAGATGTTTCTAAAATTCTTATTGTATTGCATTTTTCAAATAATACTTTTAAAAAGGTCCTTCATCGTAAGTTCTTTCCTGGGCTTTTGGTATTCGAAATGACGTTCATTGCCGAGAAGACTGTTTCACAGATATAAAAAGCATAAATGCTAGAATTGCATAAACGTCTGAAAGAGCAATGAATATTTAACAAAATTATGTCATGCCTATGTTCAATTGTATTTTCTTGAAGAAGTCATTCAAGGTCATTTGAAATTATATTTTTGTTTCTTTTTTTGCAGGAATCTGGTTTGTTAGGCAATCATAATAGATTGACGGTGGCTATAACAAGAGCAAAGCAGAAACTGATATTTATTGGCGATGTACAAACACTAAAGGGATATTCTATTTTTCAAAAATTGTTCTCGCTTATCGATCCTTCGAATATTGTCGTTCTTCCAGAGGAAATGCCTTCCTAGCAATCAACATACTATTAAAGGGATTTCGATGAATTTCATTTATTTTTCCCTCTTCTCTCTTCAGTAAGCAAGTTTCAAATAGCTTGGCATGCTAAACTAAATGGCTCTTCGTTTCTAATGACAATATTAGTGCCACTTTTAAAAGCTATTGTACAGATTTTCTTTACAGTTGAAAGCTTGTCTTTGACATATCATGCGATTCATTTAAAATAAATGTGAGAACATTCCAGTTTATAATATGTAGCATTTACGAAGTGATTTCTAGAACATTTTGAATTTACTTGAATATACTGCATCAACACCTATGAATAAATTGTTGATAATCCTTACAATTATTGCTGTTCAAGAATTTCAAAAAATGTGTGTTCTTAATAGCAGGTATTCCACACTGTCCGGTATCGACCCTCCTAGCTTTTGTTTTCATAATTTGGATTCAGAATGAAATACTAGCAGAGTATTGAAATCGTCTTATGGCAGCATGTGAGCAATGTTTTAAAACAGAAAACTACTACATTGAAGTCAAGAATTCAAGTTTCAATAACTAATTTAGAATCACATTTGTTAGTATCCCAAGAAGAAAATATCCACATTGTAACTTTTCTCAATTTTATGACCAAAACGTCTCTCTGGTCAAAAGTCTCTTTATTACCAAAAAACTTTAGTCTCTCTGGTTAGTCATTTTTCCTTGGTCGTTCATTTTGATCTTTTTTCTTTCCCAATACCTTTCTTACCTTTCTTAATTATTCATCTGAACAAATGTGTTCCCGTCGTTTAATTGTTTTTAACTTTATGCTGCCACATTGTAACAAATATAACAAAATGTACATGATTATCAACAATATATTTGAATATCCAGATTCAGTGTGAATTCAAAATTTAAATTTAAAATATCTAAATTTATCGCATTGTAACCATACTCTTTTTTATCCTATCACAATTTATTTTTTACTATATTTTGTTTTCCAAGTAGTTTTTTTTTAAATTACAGATTTGACGAGGACAGTTATAAGCTGTTTTATAAGTGTTATTACATTAATTTCCAATGCATTCTATTGAATTATTAAAGTTGGTTTTATGTTTGTTATTTGTATGCTTAATACAGTATTATGTAAATGATACATCACATTTTTGTAGGAGCATCGGACTTGGTGTAGCTGAATTTTGCGGAATAGTATGAGTACGTTAATTAAACTATCTTACATTATAATCAAAATTATTCAAGCAATTTAGTAGTGCTTGAGTAAAATTCAATGTATGCTCTCCGAATGAGACTGATCAAAAAATGTTATGTAAATTTGTTGGTTTTTCACTCAATAAATTGTATAACTTATATAATATTAATAATAGTGTCAGACTTTTTTGTCGCACCTCAGTTAGTTCAGACTCCGACCTGACTGAACGCCTTTTTGTCAACAGCGTGGACCGACTGGGTTAACGTGTCCTCCGAATTCCTGCAACGTAATTCACCAAATGATTGGATTTCATTTTGCTCTTCCTGATTGTCCTCAATCAGTTGAAGCAATTATTAACCTAAATGCAAACCAACTTTAAAGTAGGAATAAACACACTGACACACACATACACACTTCTTATGTGTGATGATCGTTTCACTCTGTTGTAAGAGCATTATCATATACTGACAGTGAACATATCAATTAATAAATTAAGCCTAGAATAGATTAGATTATTTATAATAGATTACAATGTGGAATTAACAATGTATTTATTCATTTACATCGCAGTATTATTATAATATGTGTACTATATAGATTCACATGTTTCAGCCTGTGATGTTCTTATCTGGCATATTTGAAATACAAAGATCTGTAACCTCTATATGCTATTTTGTTTCAAAATTATTTGAGCTTTTGTATTTTTTTATGGAAAGAACTCACTAATTTTATGAATACAACATGAACTTTATGCCCGTGATCTCTGATTGATAATCTTGTGTATCTTCAATGTCTCAAAATATGATTTTTTAATCCATGTGGTGTGATTTCATCGGTAGCTAGGTTAAAGCTAGATATTAGTGTTGTAATTAAACCCAAGAGTATTCTATACATTGCTAAAGATTTATTATTTAATTTAAAGGTACTGTGATGGTTTCTATTAACAATAGAATGATTTTGTGTCTGTTGTCCGCATAGAACCTTTCAAGTGTCCAGTCTTTTCACTTATTTGGCACTTTTGTAGGTCCATTTCACAACTTTTAAAACTGCAATGTCGATTACCTAAAACATAATCACTTTTGTTTTAATTCTTTGATTAGTCTATGTGGAGTATCATTAATTAGGATAAGGGGTGTTATTCGTTATTTATCTTGAACTCCATAACTACTGACACATTTAAACCAAACAATTTTTTTTAGTTTTTCATTTTTTGTAAAATCAGAGTGTTACCTTTCTTTGAGTTTGGCAAAACTTCGTTAACGATAACGCTAATTCTCATCTGAACACTTTGCATCTGCTTGCTCTATGGTATCTTATGAGATTTTAGACATTTTAATTCAATTGAGGAACGGATTCCAGTCCTTAGGAAAACTTGATTTTTTCTTCTTATTGAACAGCAAAATGTAAGACAAGTATAACAGAGAATATCCGTGATTGAGAAGTCACTGGTAATACAATATGGTTCATTTTTTGACCTAATCCGTTTGAAAAACTAGTTGTCTGTTTTGTATTTGTCATAGACAGGCTATAGAGTATCCCAATTAGTATGCATGCATATTTTGTAATTTTATTTTACACACATTTATTAATTGAGGCATCTAGTTTCAAAATGTCCTATATCCATTTTTTGTTTGAATTGAGATTATTATCCTTGGCTATCTTTGTACTTTTCTGTATGTAATTCATGAGTTTTCAAAGCAAAATGTCTTCTTAATAATATAAAATTTCACTTCAAAATATGTGTTTGGAATCTTACTGTCTCTTGTCCAGTTGCCCTCAATATACTTACAGAATATCATTAGTTTTTGTTTCAAAATGTCCTAATTGTCCATATATTTTCAATAATATGTTGACTGGGCACTTCAGTCCTCTCTGGTTTCAGATGTGACACATGGGAAAAGAACTAAAATAGAAAAAAATCTGTATATTTCTTGAATATTTTCAAGAGTGGTAGCCCTGCTGGTAGCAATCGTCATAGAGAATTCCAACGATAGGTCATGTTGCTACGTTTGTCTGAAAATCGTGTCTTGAGACTGCTCTGTAGTGATTACTTGATTATTATACAGTAATGCACTTTATTCACTTGAAACAGCAATAAATAAGTGAAAAGTGATAATAATTTCATGTAAATTTAATATTTCTGTAAATTAATAAAACATGATCTTTTTTCAAAACTCACATTCACCCATAGTTTTTGGAACAAAAAGTCCTTTGTACATTTTTTTATTTCAAAATGTCCTATGTCAAATTTTTGGTTTCAAAATGACCCATTTCCAAACTAAATTGCTTGATTTAAAAAAAAAAAAAAACTGTTGATTCAAAGATGATAATATTGTTGTGTGTTCTACCTCTAAAGTAATGTTGGCTACACTTTAAATTAACACTCGCACTTTATTAACACAAATTATCCACAACACGCACTAATCAGTAACATCATACAAAATTAATCAATCAGAACAGAAATGGATAAATCGATAATGTTCAGCTAATAAAGAATTTGCTTTCTTACTGTACAAAAATCAATCACTAAACTGTCAAAATGCCAATCAAATATTGAATAATAACTGTTTAATGCACTGTTCAATAATTCAAGAAGCGTCTAAAACAACATTACAAGCACTTATGAGTCACTGTATAAACTGTTGAAGAAGCCTGAATAATAATCTGTCACAATATACTGCGTTATCACTTAACACATTGAATTTTCATGTAACACAGTTTGTATTAGCGCTCTTTGGTAATACGGTTTGTATGAGCGGAAACGGTAACTGTCTCTTATCACATTAACAATCAAATCACAACTGACTGACTCTTACAAGAGCCTCTGCCTTTTATACATTTTTTAATGTTCCAGAAAGACGGAGAGGTTTCTATAATGTTCTATCAAATTCTAAAGTAAACAGATTTGGATTCTTTCATTTTCTAATCCATTCCATAAAGTTCTAAGTAAACATTCTAAAGATATTTATATTACCACAAGGCGAGGAGAGTATGGGGGAAAAGCAAACAAACACGCTGCCTCTGCGACCGGAAGATGTATTGACACAGCAGTAATTACGTTGGAAATCACTGTTCCCTCTTTCATGCCCTGTCCATAACAATATTGTGCACAAATGATAATACAAGTTCAATGAATAATACAAAAATAATTTTCAAGTCAAGTGCCAAAATTTTCCCACATTGAAACGTTTGAATTGATATTCCACTAAAGAGAAGATGGACCAAGAAAATTTTGAAAATAGATTCCTCAATTAAGTAATAATTTTAGACACATTTTGAAGAAAATGTAAATATTTATTGTCAACACATGCTCAAAGGTTTTAGTCAGCACTCGCTACTTTACAGTATTCAAGTAGGTGATTCCAGGAAAAACATAGTATTTTTTCTCAACGGCTTTTTAACTATTTTTGGCGCCGAATCTGAACTTTGGCACCTAAAAAACGCTTGCGTCACGAGATATTTCCAAGATTGCCAAAATTTCATATTTCGGCAATTTGTGGCAGAGGAAAAATTGTAGAGCAGTATTGTGGAATGATTATTTATTCTCTGATTTTCTAAATCCGAATATGTGATTTTCTTTTTGAAGAAAATTCGGGGTTTCGAGTTATTTAGGTTTTCAGTAAAATAACAATAATATCTCCTAGCGTTTTTCGAGGTGTCTGAGTTCGGATTCAGCGCCTAAAAATACATTAGAATCTGTACAAGTATCATACATAAGAATAAAATATAGAATCAGGTTCATAACAGCAATAGTTTAAATGACAAGTATGATAGTTTTCATTATAATTTCTTATTAGTATGTGTTCTTCAGCTAAAAAGTCCCTGCTAAAAACAAATTAGACAAAATTGAAGAATGGTAACTGATGATATCCTTGCTCAAAGAAATAGTGTTAGAGATGCATATGATGCATTCAAATTATCTAGAAATTTGTTAAGTGGAGATAGTTACTAAGCTCTCAAGAAAAACTATACAAAAGAAGTGGAAAGAGCCAAATGCAAGAAGACAGCTGAAATTTTCAATAATAGCGCCAATTTTAACACAGCAGTGTGGGACATAAATAAAAATAGGCGTGTAGCTCATGAAGATGTTCATACTATAGTGTTTTTAAAATAATGGCTGGAATAACAAATATATTGATGATAGTATAGACATTTGTAATTTCTTTAACAAATATTACCAACTGGTTGCTATAAGAATCTTCAAAAATCTCTTAATACAGCAATACAGGTAGCCTATTAGTAATGTAAACTTGTGGAATGCTGAGACGGTCAAGAGTGAATTAAAATCCTATCCAGTATACCAAGACGAGTTGTCTAATATCATTGATATTTTGAATAATAAAAAAACTGTAGGTATGGATGGGGTATCCAATAAAATTCCAAAAGAATGTAAATATCAGTAGTTAGACCCACTAATAAATCATTCATTAGAGCAAGGTGATTTTCCAGAAAGGCCTAATTTGAAAGAGGGGAAGAACATGCCAATTGTTAAAAGTGGTGAAGGAGAAAGAGTGGAAAACTGTAGGCTTATTAGTATTTTACATAATTATGTAATTATTAAACTTTTTGTAAGAGAAGTTCTAAATACCTATTATACCTTCAAGAAACTAGCTTATTCTTCTGTGATGAACCGAAAGGGAAACCGACAAAGAGAGGGGTCTCCATAAGGTGGAGAATATATTGAGTTACCGGTTCTATGTCTAAAATAACGCTGGCAACAATTAAATTTATCACTTTCACTTCATTAACACAAATAATCTTCAACTCAAACTGTTCAGTAATTTCTTACAGAAAAATAAGCAATTAAAAACAGATAACACGATATTGTTCAACTGATAATGAGTTTCCAATGAACTGTACATGAATCAATCACTAAATTTCAAAAGGCCGATCTAATATTAATTAATAACTGTACAATAAACTGTCCAATAATATTCAAAAAGAAACGTTGAAAAAGAACACAACTTACGTACCGTAATACAACAAAAACTATTTAGCAGCTCACTGGTATGAATTAAACATGAAAAAGAATTATCTCTTTAGTCACTGAGAAAGAATTATCACTATATATAGACACAATATAGAACTGACACAATTTGTTTATCACGACGAATTTTCAAAGACAACTGAACTAATTTACAAATGCATTCGCCTTAAATAGGTTTTTCAACAATTGAGCAATTTCTACATTTTTCTATCATCTTCTGAATAAATAAATCAAGGAAACTGGAACTTTCTACAATATTCGATAAGACTCTATTAATCTCTAATCAAACAACTAGAACTAGAACATTCTACTAATTACCAAGTAAACACCATAAAAGTGTCAAAAGCAGAATAATAAATTGCTTAAAAGTAAACATTTACATAGCAGACAACACAGAGAACCACTGTTTCCTCTTTCTCTCCATTCTTTCCAATTTCATATTCGCTACAATATTCAAACAATAAATCAATTACAATCAACTTACGGATCAATAAAGAGAAATCACACATTTTATGCGAGCCGTTTATCAAATCACGACTATAAAGCGATTCGCTCTCACCACAACCATATGCCATGTTCTGACTTGTCTTATACTCCTTAACCGGAGTCTCCAAGACGTAATCTACAAAAAAAAAAATTTTTTAGGTCGGGTTCACACGTGCTACAATTGCGCAATTTTTTTATTATCGAGAGCTGCGCGATTCTAGTAGAGCACAGGATCAGATTGTGCAGTTCCCACGAGCTACACTTCGCTGTGATGTAGCCGATTCGGGAGAGCGCCAGAAGTGGTCGACGACAAACCGGACGATTTTAAGACCGCATCTGACGCTGCACGCACCGGACAGAGTGGGTCTACTCAGGAATGTGGTCCACTCTGTCGCCGACACACTTTGTCGTTTTGTGAAGAAATAGAAATCGACCAACTCTGTCGCTGCACGCACCCGACAGAGTGGGTCTACCCAGGAACGTGTTCCACTCTGTTGCTGGCCCCCTCTGTCGTGAGAAGAATTTAGAATCGACCCACTCCGTCGCTGCACGCACCCGACAGATTGGGCCTACTCAGGATTGAGGTAATATATCGATTCTCTTCTATCGATTCATTGCAACTAATCGATATGGTATAGACTTCAGCGAGCCAGAAGATTTTGGTTGTAGCTTTGCCTCCAAAGGGGCTTTGCCTCGAAATTTGAATTGTAGGCTATTGTTCATGGTGTGAAAAAGGTGTTTCTTTTATACAACTTCTTTGTGGATGTTGTATCTCTCATAGGTTAAAATTCTTTGTGAATCTCCACATATTAGTTTAGTTGTTCCAGTTTTTACCTTCTTTGTGTCATTCATAAATGATTTTTATTGCAGTGTTATTCCTAATATTATGTTATACCTACATTTTATTATAATTTGATGACACTTGAAAATAATTTAAACAATTTAGATCAAAATAATAATAATCATAATTATTATACTAGAACGAACTCTGATCTTACTCCTTATATAAGATTGTCAAAGACTCATAAAAGCCATCTATACCATGTTTAATACCATATCTAATAAACTTCCTCTTGAAATAAGAATGTAAATGAAATAAAGAATAAGATGAATAATTTCTTGAAAATGTTCAAAACATCTTACTTCCAAATTGACAATTTCACAAAACATTCATGAATAGTATTTAGGAATCATAACAACAGTAAAAATATATTTAGTTGAAACGTTTCATAGTGTACAAGAGTTCCTTTCACATAAAAATTGAGCCTCACCACAACTAATTGATACACTAATTTATGGTAACTATTGTAGAAGATTGTATAATTAATTGTTCTTGTGATTTGTCTTGTACACCTCAATAATGGCACAAACTTGAGGCTCCAAGAAGACTTCATTCATCAAATTATACTTTATTCCAGTGTTTATTATAGAGCCTCAAACCTACTCACAGAGAGAACAGAGCTGCCAATATCATAATCAAGTTTTTGATGTTGTAGAGGTCGATTAACTGAAGTTGAACGGTCGATATTTTGTATGTATCGATATTGCGAACCTTATTGGTCCACTCTGTCGCAGGCCCACTCTGTCAAGAGGAGAAGTAATAAGAATCGACCGAGTTTGTCGCTGCATGCACTCGTCAGACTGGGACTACTCAGGAATGTGGTCACTTCTGTCGCAGGCCCACTCTGTCGGATGGTGTAGAAATGAGAAACGACCCAGTCTGTCGCTGCATGCACCCGATAGACTTGGCCAACTCAGGAATGTGGACCACTCTGTCGTCAGCGTAAAATAAAAATCGACCACCTCTGTCGTCAGCGTAAGATAGAAATCGATCAGGCCTGTGGTCGACTACTTTTGGCGTCGTCCCGCCGATTCTACTAGAATCGCGCGTTTGTAGCCAAGGTCATTTCCGTTTTTAACTCAGCAACAAAAAAAAAAAAAAATTTATGATTTTTTATTTTTTGTCGTGAATACTTAGAAACTTGAGTTTTTTTCTAGCATGAATATTAACATTTCTATAGAATATTTGTTTGAACTGCAATAAGTCTATTTGATAGCATAAAAATGTTTATTTTAGTGATAGAAAAATTCGAGTTGGTTTGGAATAAGGAGGCTGAACACAGCAGCATGGGACTTTAAAAAATTAAATATCTGAAATTTTCATGTTTTTTGTATTGTGAAAAAAGTCGGCGACAATATTCTGCGATTCATAATTACTTTTGCGAGGCTGTTGTCCGTCATAAAATTGCTGTGGCTACAATCGCGCGAATTGATATTGACCGGCCCTTCGGTGATATAGTCCCTTCGCTGGCTTTTTCCGAGAGTGGCTGGTGTGACTCTCTCTCACAGAACTTCTCCACCTTACGCCCACTCTCCTCCTACATAAACGGGAACCATGAAGTCCAAACGCCCACCACGAAAAGAACAAAGGTAGTAAGGTAGGCCTACATTTTGATGGTTGTTGATTGATGAAAGGGGTGGACTCTTTGGTCGGGCCAAGCATTGGACAGGCCCCAAAAACGAAGATCTAAATCAATTTAGTCTAAATTATTATTCAATAATTCCATAGGCCTAGAGATTGAAATTTTATCTAAAAATTATTCCCACACCTTTTCAGAAAAGAAAATTTCATAAGCAAGTGTATGTAGTTTTATCTATTTTGATCCAATTTTAAAAAATCAGATTTTTTCACATGAAAATTATTTGTGATGTTTCCATGACGAAATACTTCTTGGATTTCTTGTTCCATAACGATCTGCGTTGTTAACATTAACTTTATGTTGTAAATTTAACGACTTGCAGTCAGCAGTTTTATATTGCGAGTATAATAAAAAATGTACACACATTCGGCCGAACGTTTTCGAGGTATTGAATATCATCTTCGAGGCCTTGAAGGATATTTATATTAACTTTTCATGTGAAATTTAACGACATGCAGTCAAATATTTGTTAAGAATAAGTATAATAACTCACTTAAACTGGCCGAGTACTTTCGAATCTATGAGATCCATCATCAGAGGCTCCTAGATCATCATGTCAGTTTTTTGGTTAGAAGTGTTGTGGTTTTTGTAAAATATGATCAAAAAGTTTGTGAGATTTAAAATTTAGTTGTTCATTGAGAATGTTTTGTTTATTGTGTGTGGTGTGTTTGTATATTTCAAATTGTTCCAAGGTGTTGAGTTCGTGAAAAAAACATGATCTAGGAGCCTCTGATGATGGATCTCATAGATTCGAAAGTACTCGGCCAGTTTAAGTGAGTTATTATACTTATTCTTAACAAATATTTGACTGCATGTCGTTAAATTTCACATGAAAAGTTAATATTAACAACGCAGTTCGTCATGGAACAAGAAATCCAGGAAGATATTTATATGGTGATTAAAACTTCACCAATTTTAAAACCTTTTGTTAAAATTTGGGCGTGATGAAAAGGCACAGTATTAGTATTTTTAACTTTTTGTTGTAAATTTAACGACTTGCAGTCAGTTGTATATGTGAGTACATTTATTAGTATATATTCACAACATAAAACTGACTGCCAGTCGTTAAATTTACAACAAAAATTTAATATTAACAACGCAGATCGTTATGAAACAAGAAATCAAAGAATTAATATTGTTGTTGCTCATGCAATTCAAACGTTCTCAACACTTCATCAGGCTATACATTCTGTATTGTCTCTATAGTAAGAATGATTGAATAGGGCATAATCCAATTTTTATATATCGATTAATCAAGTTTACTACCGTATAGTCATAAAATTCTGACAGGACATGGCAGCAAAATTAATAACTAACCTTTATGACATTCACTTTCAATAAACAATAAACTGATTTTTTCTCAGTAGTCTTCTTTCAATAAAATCAACATTAGGTGCCAAGTGCTCCAGTAACTACTAGGGTACTTAATTCTGTGACTCTTGAAATCTGTTCAAAAGTTCAACAGAATGTTCTTTATTTTTTATAGTTTATTGAAAGCTTGGCTGTGCTTCATGCCAATAATGTGCTATCAGTTAGAAACAGGTAACAGGCTATCAGCAAATCTGACTATAAATGAATTATTATCAGGCTTCAACCTTCAATGTCAAGTTGTTGGTACCGTACAGATGCATTATTTTAAATTTTACCTACTATACGGTATTTATTATTTTCAGTGGTCTTTTAGTATGTGATCAGTCAGTTTCCTTTTGCTCAGTCTCTTTCACTTTCCTGGGTTTAATTTATGCACCGTATTATTGAACATTGAGGGCTTCGATCTTTAGCCCCCCCCCCCCCACCATAGAGAGCAGAAATAAATGGGGAATTTTCCTTCCCATATTCTACACTCCTCTAGTAAAGCTCCGATTTCGAGCGGTTGCAGGTAATTTGTATGCAAAGTTATTTAGTTAATAAAAAACGCATCATAACTATATCTCATTTTTTTCTTTTACATATAGAATGGTGTTCTACTCAAGGTTCTGGAAGATGTCGCCCAAATTTCAATTGTTTTGACGCAATGAACTTGGATAAATCAAATTGCAGTAAAGAAGAACATGTTTGCTGTCCAGAATCTGACATTCCTGCACTTAGTAAGATAATATTTTTTCATTCATTCCTCTTGGTTCAACCTTGAAATTGATTATTTATTTATTCATTATGACAAAATTACAATGAAATGCTTATGGTACATGAAACAAGATAAATCATGTTCAGAATGTGTGTTTCACAAATACCGTAATCAAATGTCACTGGTATTTGACTCATCTAATAATAAATAATGCTGTGAATAATTCATAATTATTACAGTATTAATGGAAACACCAGTAAGTAAATCTCCTTTCAACACCCTCCCTATTTGCCTGTCGGCCCTGGCTGCTTAAAAACAGTAGTTGAGTCACGTTAGACGCCCTGTGACCTGAGAGTTCTGACACCTGATCTGAGCCAGCCGTTCATATTATATTATTGTTACAGTATTATTATTATGGAAATGTAAAACATGTAAAATTTTCTCTTATTGAACTACTCTTTTGCTTTTTTCGAATCACCCACTTTGAGGTACGTTGAATCAATTATTTCATGCATGCATGTAATGATGGATGCATCTTTCCGCTTCTTCCAGTACTCCTTCATTCCAGAGGTGCCCATCCCCCCCAAGGTCAAGAGCGCAAATCCCCCCCACCAATTTTATACTGCCCCCTTTTTTCACCCCCCCCCAAACTTGAGTATCTGCCCCCTTCCCAAATACAGGAGACACTATGAGGTACTAATGAAAAAATGAAATTTAAATGATTTTCAAATTCAAATTTATCTCACCAAATTGATACAATAATAATTATTTAATTCAACATATTTATATACATATCATGCACATAATTAAATTCTTTAATATAAACACATATAATTATTCATTGAACATAGATAAATTAAAAAATTATTTGTGTACGGCAAGTAAAGTAGGATAATTGTGTGCTGGCTGCAAATTTAAAACAAAATAAAAAATCAATTACTTCCTCAAAAAACTAAGTAATGAAGTTCTCTAACTGAATTATGCATTAGGCCTACTTTTATTCAATTGCAATGTGGGTTTCACAAAATACTTCTCTACATTAACACTTTGAATTTCACAAAATAAGAATTATTTCATTCAATATTGAAAATAATATTCATTTATTAAAACACCACAGCATTAAACTGAAAAATTCAGATTAAATGAGAAATTGAAAGTGTAAATACTCTACACAAAATGAAATAAAAAATATTGCAATAAATTTGCTTGCTTTGAGTTTTAAGATAGTTATTTCACTATTGATGAATTCTATTTTTATGCAATTCAATGGCATACTACCTTTATTAAGACACATTTGTTAGGGATAGACATTAAATATGAAATTTCTATCTGTCAAATGACTCGCTTGCATCCCTAGAGACTTTAGCCATTTAGCTGAAATTTTCCAGGCAATAAATAGTTCCTCTAAAATCGTATTCCAAGAGATTCTAGACTCATGTCTAGAAAAGCTTAAATCCATTCATTTTAGTCTTCATTATGGATTTTTGTTTTTGAATTTTCGATATTGAGAGCTTGATTTGAGGCTTAAAATCAGTAGTTTTATATGAGTATTTATTAAAATGAGGTTTATAAATTGGGTAAAGTGAAAGCATAAATTCAATAAATCATTGCTTTTATGAATCGTTTGACTAAGAGCTTGAACCCACTTTTCGTATATTGTTGGTTCATTAATTAGTTGTGAACAAATTTTAATGTATAAAATATAAAAAATACTACGTTTATGAAGTGATTTTAACAAGTGGTTTCAAATTATTATAACAGGGCCACCAAGAGACATTTTATTTAGTGGCCCAGGCAGTGACGTAGCCAAGATTTTGAAATGGGGGGGGGGGGGGGGGTCGATTGACCGGGGGGTCCGGGTGTACTTCCCCGCAAAAGTTTTGAAAAATAGAGGCCCGCCTAGAACGGTCTTTTTTAGCTCTCCTGGCATTGAAAATTAACACCAACGTCAGTGCTTTGTCTTACTATGTCCAGGCATTTAGATTTCTTAATCTGTGGTCCAGGCATCTTTCTAATAATATGTTTATTTAATTGAATGAAAAGCGTTGCCAGATTGTGCACTTCTGCATTTTCATACCAAACCATAGATAAGTTAGTAGTTGGTATATATAAATATGAATCTGAATAGCCAATTATTGACCTACTAACTTATAATTATTTTTATTACTGGATTTCTTGTTCCATGACGAACTGCGTTGTTAATATTAACTTTTTATGTGAATTTAACGACTGAAAATAATAATATTTGACTGCAAGTCGTTAAATTCACATAAAAAGTTAATTATAATTTTAATAATAAGAAATAAGGAACAGCATAGTTATATAATTTTACGTTTAATTCAATGGGAAATTATATAAAATTCAGGACCGGAAGGGGGTCCGGACCCCCCCCCCCTGGCTACGTCACTGGCCCAGGGCAGAGTTGCGGCTGGAGGCTCCCTTACACCTTCACCCTAAACACCAATTTTCAATTAATGACTCGATTTTTCTTGCTGGTAACTCCCAAAAAGAATTTTCTCGGGAGTACCTAATTTCTCTTGTCTTAGAAGAATTAAGTTTCGTTTGAATTGTACTTTATTTTTATAAGAGAAATAAAAAATTTATTTCCCATATATAGCATTGATTGTCTTTCAGCTATGCCTAGTTGCCAACTGTACTAAAAAAAGTCTGTTTAACTAATTTGAATTGTTTTTTTTCAATTTAAAGATGAAATGGAGTGTAGGCCAACTGAAAACCAATCCATGAAAAAGCTGTGGAAGCTAGGGAAAAGGGCAATGAGTGGCACCAGAGAGAGCTATAAACTTCTCTTCTATTTTTGTCTCTCTTGAATTCGCATCGAACTACACTAATACTGGAATATGACTTTGAATGGAACTTGATTCAACTTGCAGAGAGAATAAATTAAAAACACATCCAATTCCAAACTTTATCTTATAATAATTTTGTATTTACATATAAATGGTTACGGTACCCCAAAACATTGGGGATTCTGAGGGTTCTCCACTGGAGAAAAGAATTGTTTTCCAGGTCTTGAAAATGCGACTAAGCTTTTTTTGTGGTTATCAACCTCTTCCCTCATATTATTTGTTTCATGGTGTGACAAATTTCACGATCACAATAAACTCTATGGGGTATCAGATCTGAGCAGTACCTTAAACGGTAACAGAAATGAGCATTTGAAGCCCGCCGTCTGCAAAAATATTGAGAGGCCTTTTCTCCTTTCAAGCCTACAGCATCAACTTCATTCAAGTGGTCTGGGGGACATTCAAACCCATGTTTGGGGGCTCCGAAAATACTGGGACCCACCAGCATCTCGTGGCCTTTGATGGCCAAAAGCCGAGGCAATTAGGAAACCTTTGTTTATAAATGTAGAAATTTGAAATATTCTAGGTGCAGCCTACTTGAATTTCTACTTCACATAACTATACTGGCAATAAAAACGGGCCCGAAGGTCCCGCGCCGCCAGGGGCCTCTAGGGTCTGTTAAGATTCTAAGGGGCCTCGAGAGGTCTAAACTGGAGAAAAAAGGGGCCCTGGAGGCCCCTAGTTGGAAAATTTGGGGCCCCTTATTAAATTGTTTGTCACTTGCTTACATTTTGTAAAATGATGTGGCCCCTTGACGTTCAGGCCCAAAAAACTTGCCTTGTTCACCCCATTTTTAGGAAATTTAGGGTCTGGTCTGCCCCCCCCTCCGATTGGTTATTGAGGTGGCCGAAAGTGATTTGACTTGCTCCCCCCCCCCCAAACTTGGTGTTACTGGTTGCAAAGATCTGTGCGGGAAGGGCTAAAGCAAGTTAGCACAGTCAATGGTTGGTATCCCTCGTCACTGCTGGCTAGCAGGCAGCCATCAATGAAAATTGCAGAGTAAAATACAGCACAGTATTGTTAATATGAAAAGCAAAGATTCTATTATAGGCTAATTATAAAATAGTGCTAAAACAAATAATACTCCCCAAAAATCCCCCCCCCACAATTATAAAAAGTTATAAAATATAAAGAATAATATGAAAAAAATTCCCCCCCCAGAAATGCCAGGAGCGCAAACTGCGCACCGGAACCCCCCTCTTGGCACCCTTGCTTCATTCTCTTCGATGTCTTTCTTCTCTCCTCTGATACTACAGTACCGTACCTCTTCTAGTTTTACGATGTTCTTGGAATCTTCTATTTCCATCTTTCAACAGATTTCTTAAATGCACAGTATCGTTTCCTTTTTTGCTTTAAATATTTATTTTTCAACCGCTGTTGATTTCTGTATAATTTATTCTATAGCTTAATGATTCAATGACCTGAACTTTGTGTTTCTGCATAGTTACAGATGATTGTATTTTTCTCGCCCTAGTGCCGGGTCTGGATATTAACAACGCTTCTCCATCTTCCTCGATTTCCCCACCATCTCTCATCGCCGACCTGCTGCCATCTGAAACCCCTCCTCACAACTCCGTCGACAATTCCATCCCTCCATCTCAACCCAAATTTGGAATAAAAAATTCATTGGAGTTGCTCAATAAAATCAAAAATATTCCTGTTCATTCATCTTATAAACTTGTTTCTTTTGATGTAACTAATCTCTTTACAAATATACCAACTGAAGAAAGTCTTAACAGAGCTGAAGAGATCATGGAAACTACAATTAAATGATCCTATTATTAGAACTGAGCTGTTAGGATTGATCAAGTTATGTACTGAATATAACTATTTCAAGTTTGACAATACATTTTATGAACAGAAAGATGGGTTAGCGATGGGTTCACCTCTTTCACCACTACTAGCTGAATTATTTATGGATAGCCTTGAACGTAGAATTTTTAAAAATAATAATTTTAAGGATAGGATTGCTTATTGGTACAGATATGTGGATGATATTATTTGTTTGTGGAAGGGTAGTAATAGACAATTAGATAATTTCCTTAGCTATTTGAATCGTTTACACCATAAGATTAAATTCACTCTGTGATGTTTTCCATGACGAAATACTTAATGAACAATCTAATATTAAAACTGACACTGTATTTCACTTTTAAATTATTAGATTAAATTCACCATAGAGTTAGAAGAGAAGTGTTTTAAATTTTCTAGATTCAAGAAATGACCATAGCACAGGAACCCACAACTTCTCTATTTTTAGAAAAGTAACTCATACTGATGTAATCATACCTCATCACTCATGTCATCCAATATCGCACAAACTTGCAGCTTTAAATAGTATTATTTATAGAGCTTTAACCATTCCAATGAGCAATCATCACTTTGAAAAAGAGATTAGTACGATTAAACAGATAGCTATTACAAATGGATATGAGGAAATCATTGTAAATAAAATCTTAAATAAAATAAGTAGGAGACTAGCAGTCAGTGCTAGCATTGCTGTAACTGAAACTGGGGAAAGGTCATGGATAACGGTGCCTTACCTTGGCCCAGTTTCTGATAAATTAGGAAAACAACTGAAAAAGAACGGTTTTGATGTAGCTTTTCAAACCAAACCAATTTTAAAGAGCTTATTTGGGTGTAGTAAAGACAAAATTGATATCTGGGATAAAAGTGGGGTTTATAAATTGAACTGCGGTGATTGTAATGCTTGTTATGTGGGTCAGACTGGTAGAAGTTTCAAATATAGAGTAAACATATATATATATACATATAACATATCAGGGATTGGAAAACCCAAAAAGGAGATTCAAATTTTGCAGAACATCTCATTAATAATGGACACAAGTTCAAGGCTGAAGAAAATGTTGAATTTCTGCATTTGATTGGCAAAGGCAGACAATTGAACATTTTAGAAGCTTTGGAGATAACTAAGTTGGTAAAAAACGATTCCATAACTAATTGAAATGACCAAATTTATTTTAACCAATTCAATACAACTAACTTGGTTTCATTATAATTCCAGCCTATTTTTAAAAAGCAGTTCTTATGTGTATTTCTCAGTTGACCTTGATTGCATTTCAGAGAGCTTCCCATTTTTTAAAAAATTTTAATTTTAATTTGATTAAATTCTAGCCTTATTACAATTTTTTGTTACTTTTTTGATGTTCAGCACATTGTTTAGTTATTGATTTGACTCGTATTTTTGCTTGTTACTCCTCCCACCAGGGGGCGTGACTTGACAACCAATCACAACGTCCAATTAAGGTCAGCCTCTTTCCCTCTTAGCCAATAGTATCATTCCATGTACAGTATATATAAGGCTTCTCTGTACTTCAGTTTGATTGATATTGATAATGGTGTAACAACCGAAACTAGTTTCTCGAAGTTTTAATAAATGTGGTTGTGACAATTTCGTCTTATTATTCATTAATTCAATATCTCTGACTATTTCTCCATTCCTTCAAAAACCATCACTTCACTCTTTTCCTTGCTAATATTCAGACCGTACTCCTCCACACATCCAACTGTATGTGCACTTCCTCAACAGTTTCTCCCCAAATCATACGCAAGTATCAGTTTCTTGTCTGTTTCTCCTACTCTCTCACTCTCTCTCTTTTGAGGGTTAAGTGGAGGAGGGGGCTCTTATTCCTCAACTTCGCCCACAGCACTTTTATTACTTGTAAAGTGCACAAATAAAAGCCATCTATCTATCTCCTACTTGTTGATTCCATTACAATAACATCAAACAAGGCCGGTGATAGGATATTACCGGTACCCTGCTTTAGGCCCTTCCTCACTTCCATTTTGTGTTACCACTCTAGGTTCTCACTCTGCATTTATATCTCCTATACATTTCCTCTCAATGCCAAAAAAATGAAGAGATATCTTTACTATCACATAATACTAAGAAGATAAAACTTAAATACTACATTGTTGAATAAGTATTCTACTATGAAAAACTATATGATATGTATCACTTATTTTTCAGAATGCCGACAATATGCTGAATCAGTATATTCAGGTGGTGATGAAATAGCAAGATCAAATTTTTCTCAGTCAAACTCCAAACATACTTCTGTCTGCGCATCATCTCACACACCACTCATTGTTGGAGGAGAAAAAGCTTCGGAAAAAGAATTTCCATTCATGGTATTTATATTTCCTAATATTTCTCTACCTAATTCATTTATCATCTCTTCACCAGAGCAGTATTGCCTCACAGAAATAGAACAGAATTTTGTAGATTGATGGTACCCTGCTTTGCTATTTTTACGTATTAATTCAGACCTTTCAACTATAATATGTATCACAGTTGCTACTTAGCTCGACCAATTAGTTAGAAAATAGTGGAGAAAATTCATCATACACAGACTAATTGATGCATACAAATTTCTCTGTAATAATAATAATAATAATATCGTGTGACCTGGCTGGCTCAGGTCTGGTGTCAGAGTTATCAGGTCGCACCTGAATAAGTTCAGGGCCTCTGACGTGACTTAACGACTGTTTTTAGGCAGCCGGGACCGACAGCTTAACGTGTCCTCCGAAACACGGGAGTGGCCCGAGGTAAAATCTTAAAATCTAATTTCTCTGTGTTGATCAGTCGTAGAGTGAAGGACAAAAAATGTCTTGTGCTCAGGGACATTCAGAATCCAGCCCAATAGAAGTGGCTGTAGCAGGTCACTCATATGGTAACTACACCTATATATTTCTATTATGTACATACCTGTATTACAGTGATGTATTTGTAAAAAATTAGGTTCCGGTACTCATTTCCGTCGTGATTGAAAGAGGGGAGGGGTGGAATGAAGAGTGGTATGGAAATGAAGAGAAGCATCCTAGTGTAGACAAAATGAATTTATTGAAAATTTGGTTATAAAACATTATCTGAACCAATTTAATAGCGTGATATTTGTAAATTTTGGTTTACAGGACTATTTTACTCTTGAGAGGTACCGATGCGTTCCGTCACAAATTCAGACCTACTTCTATACAAATTTCTATAATTTGTTCAACGTTATACTTATAGAGCAGTAGTCATTGGGACATTATTCATTCACTATCTGAAGTGTAACCAACTAAACCCTGTTTGAAATTATTAATGACTGATATTGAAAAATTAACAGCCAACTTTATATACTTTTTGTTTAGCAAATATGTTGATGCATGCTTGCTAATTTCGATTAATCTTTCTTGGTCACTGGTAAATAATTTAATCTTTATTTGTCAATAATTTATAAATTGGCTTAGTGCGTCTCAAGTACCTAGAAAAATTGGCGGATCGAACATAACCATTGTATCATTCATCTTGTTTAAAGCAATTGACCTTTTAGTACAGGATCTATAATATTTAATATTGTCGAACTCACTCATGACACAATAAAATACGGTATGCTGCAATTTTTCTACAACTCTGTTCTCATTTCCAGTATAAAAAATGAATTTCAACAATTGAGAACTTTATATATTGGACTAATAACGCATTGCAACGATTTTTCTCTGTTCAAGGCAGCCCTTGGTTTTGGAAAAACACGTGAAACAGCTAGATGGATTTGTGGTGGAGCTCTAATAAGTGAGAAATTCATTATTTCTGCAGCCCATTGTTTGAAAAGTGACGAGTGAGTGAAAAACCTCTTCTTGTGATTTGTTTCATTTCATAAACATAAAAAGGATGAAGGAGTTTACATTTTTCCAATTTCACATTCGGTACACTAATTTGCCACAACAATAATCTATAAGCTGCTGATGAATGCTTACAAGTTCATTTTTTATTCTGTTCTACTCTTGAGTAGGTCCCATTTTCCATTTTCAAACTTTAAAAAAAAAATCGGCTGATTATATTCATGTTATCAATTGATTGAAAACTAATAACCTGGATCTAGAAATTATTACCCACAGAAGTAGAAAATTTTTAAAAATGAATTTAGTAAGCATAATCAGCAATAAAAAAAATTGGCTTAGTAGTCACACTGTATTATGAAATATAAAATTTATGAAAATGAAATGCTATGTATCGAAGCAGTCCTGATTAGTAAATGAGAAATGATAGTGTCTCACAACATTTTAACATCAGAACTGACAACGTATTACTTTTCATTCACTTGAAAAAAGCAATAACAAATTGTTCAATAACCTTTTCTTTAAGGAAAACATCAAAAATCTTAATTACATTCCATTATTTGGCTAAAATCAATACCCCATTTTATGTCTGTGATGTTTTCCATGACGAATACTTAATGAACTATCTAATATTAAAACTGACACTGTATTTCCCTTTTATATAGTGTTTTACTCACATATATTGGAGATGCTTGAGGAATGCATTTCACTTCTGAAAAGAAGGCTGACGAAGCTTCTTTTCAGAAGTGAAATGCATTCCTCAAGCATCTCCAATATATGTGAGTAAAGAATTATTCTAGTATTAAAACTGACACTGTATTTCACTTTTAAATAATGTTTTACTCACATATATTTGAGATGCTTGAGGAATGCATTTCACTTCTGAAAAGAAGCTTCGTCAGCCTAACGTCAGGCTGACGAAGCTTCTTTTCAGAAGTGAAATGCATTCCTCAAGCATCTCAAATATATGTGAGTAAAACATTATTTAAAAGTGAAATACAGTGTCAGTTTTAATACTAGATTGTTCATTAAGTATTTCGTCATGGAAAGCATCACAGAAAGAATTATTATATAAAAGTGAAATACAGTGTCAGTTTTAATATTAGATTACCCCATATGTCTTCATATTTGGATGCACACTATTTATTTATGATTCGGCATTTGCAGTTTGTAGGCCATCGACAATACATTTTCATTTTAGGAAACTAATTAAAGTTTTTTCTTCAGAGGCTTTGTAAGATGGGCACGTCTTGGAAATGTGAATTTGAGGGAAAAATCTTCGAATGAACAAATTTTCCAAATTACAAAGAAATTAGTGCATCCAAAGTACAAACTACCTTCATTTATGTACGATATCATGATATTAGAGCTTGATAAGCCAGTAAAACTTACACCATACGTACGACCAGCTTGCTTGAACATGAATGATACTGTTAATACAGATACTGCTATTGCCACTGGATTTGGAAAATTGGAATACAGTAAGTTAAGTACAGAGGACTACTTGTATGGTAAAATGGAGTGTTTTAATAAGTTCATAATCGACACAGTTTCATTTTTTATATTGATTTCCCAACTAATGCAGGCTGCCTTCTAAAAGCGCCAATTTTAAACGCCTTGCCTGTGTTTTGTGACGCCACTCACGCGCGTTAGCTGCGCTACAGCAAGACCACAAACTTGAATTTCAATCTGGATTAGATTTTTTTTGGAGGATGAAACCCTCACATAGGTCTGAGACCTGTGCGTGGGTAATGAATTGGATTATGGTGATTGATGAGCTGGACCCACAGTTTTAGGTGGGTTCCGAACCACCGGGAAGTCATTTTACAGCAGAGAACAATATCTTTTTTGCTCGCCAATCTATTCGGTCACCCTAACAAAGAGTACCTAGGAGAACGCAGCTTACTGATTGAACAGATACCTACTATGGCTCATGGCTATCAGTATGCAGTTTATAATTCAGCCCCATCTTGGATATAGAAGGTGTAGGTTATCTGTTTCTGTTGAATATGTTTCTCATCCAAATATCTAACATATTATACATAGCTATTACTCATTCTGAAAATTCCAAATGGCAGGCTGGCTTACTATTTCACTGATGAAATCGTCAGTGCATGTTGCCATCAAAATCACTAGCAGATTGATGAATGCTCAGCCAAAACTGTAGTGAACTGACATGCCGGCTGAAAAGAATTCATTGTGTAAACATTGCGCCCAGCTGAGCCTGAATGTAGCACATTTCAGAACGTCTTTCTATACCATACTAGATTAGCCATTATTAGTTGCATAGGTTTTCAAATTGAATTTGTATACTCAAATCCGTATGCTGAATACAATTTTCTGGACTACAACAACCCATTTCATCTCTCCATCATTTAATCATCTCTTGACATTAGATCGTTCATAAAAACCTTTAATTTTATTTTTTTTAAATGTACAAAAAATCAAGTTGGTATGGAATCAGGAGAGCCAGTAGTTTATGATAGCATTCTGATTCTAAAAAATTGACACATATTAAATTTATTTTTTACTTTAGTACTGAGTATGGAGCATGAAAAAATGGCTGCCACTAACACAGATATTTGATGCACCACAGCCTGATGTGTAAAAGTGGTGCCTCACATGGCAATGACTACATTTCATTCAAAGCTTAGGAACAATAAGTTGGGCCACTTTTACATGTATCAATGGGAATCGATGTTGGCATTTGATAAGCGCTTGAAAAGGTCGATGGCAAGTAAATAGGAATGCTCCTATTAGAAACAAGGTTACCGTACACTTACAAGTGGCCATGGCCGACTCTAGTGAGTAGAGTAACTAGAGTCGGCCATGAAGTGGCGCATTTCAAAAGTGGCCTAATGTGAATAAACACTAACTGTTCAACATATTATATTTATATGTGCCCTATACATAATCTCCAAAGTTTCCAGTTATCTAATGGACTCAAACACACTATTCTATAGCTTGCCAACTCATTCTTAGCGGTTGTATCTATGAATTTACCTCACATATGTAAGCTAATACGATTAATCTATGCTGTGAGATGTTCTCACAATAGAAACAATACAAAATTTGATTCTATGCACTACCAAGATTGAGTTGACAGACTACCATGTAATGATATGAACACACACACATAGGAATTCATTTGATTGTGCAAATTAATCCCGAACTTTATGCAAGTACGTTTTTTAAAATAATTAACTCAATTTCTTCGGGTGCTTGCACATTGGAGCATCCAGTACTCGATATCAACCTCATTAAATCAAACACATGCTGTAGAAGGGTTGTTGTATTCATGCTGATGCAATCTGTCATACACAATTTGATTTTGAACGTGTTTGATTTTGCATTGGTGATTATCATCGAGTATTGAATACTCCACTGTGTAAGCACCCCACGGAAAGATACTTGTGGATTAGGGCTATTTCCAATCATTAATGATCAACTTTCAAAAATTTTATAAACAAGGAAAAGAATACCCACAATAATAAGAGGAATAATCTGGTTATTGCTTGTTGAGTGGATTTTGTTCATTTTAAAAATCTCAGAATTTGAAATAATTATATTTTTAATTACCTTTTTCTAGCTGCAGAAATTGGAACCGAAGATTTGATGAAAGTAACCCTAGATATAAATCCTTTTGATATTTGCCAGAAAACATTTTCACTGAACAAAAGGCAATTTCCAGTTGGCGTTCATGACTCGGTACTCTGTGCGGGTGTTCTAGAGGGTGGTAAAGATACATGTCAGGTAAGTGTGAAAAAGTTTTGAAACCATTCAAATGAAAAAAAACAAACAATTATTCTAATTCTAGTCCTAAAATTATAGTAAAAATAGCACTTATTTACTGAATAGGACTAGCTTCAAAAAACGTTTGTTTGCTGATAATGCCTACATTAGTTTGAGTGAGACTTGTGCTTTGGGTATGAGGTAAATGATAATACACGCCAGGCTGAACGAGAATCGAACTCTTGACCGCACGAGAAGCATTCAGTCAGAGATAAGCGCCCTGACACCACTGCGGCTACCATTCATACAAATATTTAATTTAATATTAATTGGTGAAAACTAAAAATTTTAATTTTGGATTTAAAAATCAATCGAAGCGAAAACGGTTCTGCCACTGAATAGCTTATAAAATTACAAGCAGGTTGCCCGATTCAATTAAATATGGATATCTAGAACCTTATATACTCTATTTACAAACTGAATATAATATCGACGCCTTTTTCTTATCCCCCTTCATCATCCTCTTCTTTTCCTTCATGTTCGTATTCCATTTTATTCTTCACTTTTCTCCTCATTCTCCTTCCTCTCCACCTCCTCCTTTATTCCCTTATTCTCCCGAACTGAAGTTTCGTGAACAGAGGACAGTATCAAGACGTTTATATGTTAGATGTGTTAGCAGGCTCACTCCATGCAATTTTGAGTACCATATCTTACAAAGTAGTGTTTCTGGCTTTCAGGGTGCCTTTAACAGAGTTTTAGGGTGAACCTTGAAAGTACAGATAGCAGAATGAATAAGGAAGTTAGCTGTTTGGATGGCAAACATGCTCGGATTGAATGCCAGATAGTTCTTTATCGCGGATGAAAAAAAGTGTTTCTATTAACTTTGACTAGTGTCGAATATGCCTCGCCTCACGAAAATTTGCACTTCCTATTTGAATGTATGCCAAATGCGTTTTCCTGATGGCTGAAGGAGCACTGCGCCGTAGTCTTGAGCTTATGTGTACACTCTAACCAGGTTTTGTTCTGTCCCTCATTTGACTGACATTTGAATTCCTTTGTTCACAGGGAGACTCGGGCGGACCACTTGTAATTGCTCTCGATGATCCCTTCTGCATGTACAGTCTCATAGGCGTTACGTCATTCGGAATATTTTGCGGTTTCGCTAATTCACCGGCAATCTATACAAGAGTGTCTTATTTTATTCCTTGGATTGTTGAAAATATATGGAAATGAACTAGAGAAGAATATTAACAGTTGTCAATAAAACTATAAAGTTTCTGATCGAAGACAAAATAATGTACTGTTATAAATTGATTTGATTGAAACTCCATTAAAATGAGCATCATCTACAGTGTACACTTTGAAACGATTAGGCAGTAAAATTGAGACAACTCACGACACTGCACATCTATCCTTAAGACTTCTTGGAAGAGAGTCATTAGCACAGTCTGTCCACTGGCTTACTTCAGGGTTTTTATTTAAAAAATAAAATGATTTATGTACTACAGGCGTTCATATACAATGCCACCACGCCGAATGCTCACTTTTACCATGCCTCACTACAATGTGCGCTGTTTTCAAAACCATGCCAAATCTGTGTACAAATATGTTACTCATTGGCCTGGCATTTTTTACTAAGAACGAAAGAAGCTTGCAAAGTGGAGCATCCAGTTTGATGATAATCACCATCGTAAAATAAAAAACATGCTGCTTAATGAAGCAGCGTGAATACCACCATTCCACAGCCTGTATTTAATTTTGCGATGGTGATTATAAGCGAGTATTCAATGACTGTGGGGCCACTGTATGCATCATGAGTTGCACATCTGTGAAACTAATAATAAAGTCCACTATAGATTTATGAAAGGTTCACAGATTTTCCAAGAACCATAAATTAATTTGTTAACCAACTCAATACTTCAATGTTATTTACTAACAAAATTTTGGACTACATTCTTAAAACCTCATTAAGAAGGAGAGATCTGAAAAAGTACAGTTTGGTTTATTGCATGATTACATCTATACATACATAATTGTTTAATATGAAGCACATATTCTATCACAAAACAACGAAAGTCACAGCTATTTGTTTCACTTTCCTTTCAAGTTTTAGTTTAAGTACTAGGTGGGCATTGTGACACCAACATAAAATCACGTATCACTTAGCTATGTAGAGCCATAGTTGGACTAAGACGATACAATTCGTCTACTAGTCGCAATTTTCTCCAAACGTCTCTGGTGAAATCTTCCACAAGCAGCCAAAATATTTTCAAGAAAATCAACAAATCCTCATGACTCGATTCTGCTACTTGTGAGTCTTAAATGCTCCAGAAGTGATATTGTGTAGTGTGGCAGATACATGTACGAAGAATAAGAAACGAGGACAACGATTAGAAGAATGATAGAATCTGAAGAAAATGTTAAGGAAATGTGAGGAAAACACTTGAAAGTTGATGCATAAACAAATAACTAGTAGAAAAAATTATAGTCCCTATAATAAAAATAAATGGGACAGTTTGAGTTTATTTACCAATTTAATTATCCCTTTTTTCTGTTTACAGAAGTGATCAAATCCAAATTGAGACTGAAATGGGAGTGACAATAATTCATGATAAAATTAAAAATCATTCAATTATTGAGAGTTCGATCTCTCTCGTTGTTATGCTGTCAGATGATAAGCTATGCAAAACTCGAATTTTTCTGTGACCAAGCTAAACTAAGGACAGTCAAAATTTTGAAAAATTAAAATATCAAGGTAAATTGATAGGCTTTTATCAATTTAAATCAAATTAATTTTTTCTTCAAATGCATAAATAAAGTTACAATTGCTTAGTAAAATAAAAAAATATAGACCTATCATAAATTTCAAGCAATATTCCCTTCCTAAAATGTTTCAAATTACATTTGAAGACACTGCAAGGCAGCGAACAACAAATTCCTTTCAAAGAACAAAGTTCAAATAAGATATAGTACACACTACATCCAAACTACAAAAACTAATAAATAATTCAAACTAGATAAAAAAAAAAACAAGAAAATAAGGTAGGAAATGCAGTCAAAATATGGGTAATATCGGATCCATTCTTCAGATAAACTTCTTTACTTTAATGTCATTTGCCTTAAAATATATACCCTTTTACACCTTTAAAATATATAGGCATTAAATTTACTAATCTATATTAAATGAACATGAAATGTCTTCTGCAAATGGTTAAATTCCTATTTATAGTCTCAATGCCTGGATGACAGATGTTAGGAACTATTTATCGAGGGATGAACATATCTTTGTTTGAAATTGAAATTTATTTATTTTCTTCATAAAACCATTACAATAACAAAAACACATCATAAATATGAAGAATAGTTCCTCTTATGGGCAATAGCCTGTGAAAGAGGAACGAGCTCTCATTAGAAAACACGAAAGGTAAATATAACATTTATGTACCATGAAACTAAAAATCTATGCTTAGCTTAATGGATTATAATATGCTAAAAAAACAGAATTGTAACAAACAAAAAAAAAAAAGGTAGAAAATACAAAGCTCATGCTAGTTAGGTACCGTATGACATTTTGTATCATAACACATAAATAAAAAGCACAGTAATGTAGCAATACAGCAACTAAAGAAGATTGGAGACATTCTCTACGGATAGCAGATACTTATAGAGTGATTTTAATTTTTGTAAAATTTATAATTGTCTTGAAATGGACAGACGGGTAAGCCCTCATACACACACTCACATGCAAAACACACACTCAACACGCAAAACACACACTCACACGCAAAACACCCATGCACATACACACACACACGCGCATGCAATACTTTATGGGTATCACTGCCACACAATATAAGTTATGTAATTTTTATCTTAAATCAGAATATATTGAGACTATATAATTATCTATCTTGTCCCGGCTTATTTCTATGATCCAGCTATTGACTATATTTTTATAATGACCAATTCTTTTGTTTTGAGGGTTCCTTAAGTAATCAGGTAATTTTGTAAATAGTATATTGGCCTTATAATGTGAAGAAGTTGTGGTAAACGATTTGAGAAAGCCTGGGTGCGGTGATCCATTGATGAATATCAAGACATTCTACATACAACTGCATTATTGTCAATACTTTGTAATCATTGAAAAATAGCGCTGATAAAGTCTATTTTTGAGTAAAAGAGCTTTGATCATGTATTTTTGTAGCAAGAATAATGGGGGCTTGCTCGGTATTGGGGGTGTCCGTAAAATATGGCTGGGAAAATCACTGAGTCAGAGGTAATTGAGTGGCCGAATAGCAAAGATTGGAGAAAAATTATGGCCTATTTGAAAACAGCTTTAAAACTAAGAAGAGATTTAATATTAGAATTCAACTATTAAGACCGACTCCTGGTAGACAGACTTCCAGGTTATGCCATAATAATGTCTTGGTTTTTTCTCATTGTTGAATGATGTGTAATTCTGGTATTTTGATTTGATTTTTATTTTATTTTTATTATGTTTGGTATGAATTGCATTTTTTTGTACAGTGTTTTATTTACAAATAAAGACATTTTTACTACTACTACTAATTCTAAATTTCTTAATTGGTCGATTTATGCTTTATTTATCAGATGTTTCAACCTCAAGCACATATTTTCAATATGACAATACCATCTTAAATGAGGATAAAAAAAAAAAACTCCCAGATATTTCACCTCTCTGGCTCTATTTAAGGCTGGACAGTCACACATTGCATTAAGATTATTACAACAGTCTGGCAAGTGAATTTGAAATGGGATTAAGTTTATGGACCAGATTCTTGCTTTGGACAAAATGCCATAAATACACTTTTATTATAATTTCAGGTTAATAAGTGCTATTCAATCAAGACTTGATGTCAACCAAACCCCTATTTGCTGAAATAACTGTTTTCTCCCATGACGAACTAGTAAAAATCAGAGTTGTATCAACGCAAACTAAATAATTTGGTCATCTCTCAAATGTATTATCAGAGGGTCATTTATGTAGATTTAAAAGAAAAACCCAGTGATAACCCAGTACCCCGAGGCAAACCATAATTGGACAGGAAATTAATGCTAGTTTTATTCTTTATTTTGAGGTGTTGTGATATGTTATTTAAATAATTATCAAACAGTTTTAGTGGGGTGCCTCTAATTCCAAGCTTGGGACAGTTTTTCTAGAAGTCTTAAATGTTAAACTGTGTTGTAAGCCCAGGCAATGAATGCAAAAAATAACCATTGTCGTAACAAATTAGGGGAAAGCTGAATTTTTGCAGGATGTTAGTATACAAAGTACTTACTTGAAAAAACCAAAGTCCTGACCCCCACTCCGCTTGCTTCCCTCTACACCCCCTCATGAACATTGCATGAGCAGTACTTCAGTTAAAGGCTTATAACTCTGAAACTAATCAAGGTATCGTTGTGATTCTCATCCCATTTGATGCTTAAAAATATTTTTTAGATAGATAGCCTTAGAGAGAGCCAAAGAGGTGAAATATCTGGGAGTTTTTATTGATCCTCATTTAAGATGGGATTGTCATGTACTTTGTATACTAACATCCTGCAAAAAGACACAAAACATTCATTGCCTGGGCTATTAGCCAGATCAAGAAATATGACCAAGGATTTTTGTTTCTTATCAAACGTGTCTGTTATATTCCTTACAAGTTGTGATGTTGCATTCTGGGTACGTTTATTCTCATGAAAGCCAAACTGATTGATGTGTATTGTTTTATATTTTTCAAGATAATTATAATGTCTAAATTTGATTTACTTTCCACAGTTTAGGAAAATGTAATAAACTGATTGGTCTATAGTTTGCAGGATCCTTTTTTTCTCCAGATTTGTGTTGGTATTATATTTTAAAATCTTTAGGAAAGTAACTTTGTTTAAAACTTTCATGTATTATTGTTGTCAGTGGTTTTAAAACGTACATTGCAATTTTCTTGAGACAAGAATAGGTTATACCAATGTCAGGTGACTAAATATTCTTTAAAGATTTAATGATTTTAACTACCGTACTTCATTTTCATCAGTAGGGTAAATAAAAAAGGAAGTTGAGTCTTGGTGACATTTTACAGTTAAAACAGAAGGATATGCTTCAATGATTTTTTCTGCATACTTATTGCCCAAGGTTGAGAAATGGTTATTTAGCACTATTGGGTTTGAAACACACCACAGAGTTTGAAACTTTTTTCATAACAAGGAGTTGGTTTATTCATTCCCATGTTTTTCTACTGTTACCTTTACTTTCAATAATTTCATTTTCGAAATAATCAATCTTCGCCTGTCTAATCAATTTATGAAGCATGTTTCTATTTATTTTATGTAAGTTTCTTTCAAAGTGTCATTTGTAGGCTGTTTTGGAAGAGTTTTAAACACTTTATCTCTGACACAAATAGAATTTACAAGGCCAGTCAACAATTCAAATCCAACATTTCAGTGGTCTTTGTTTGTCTGGTATCTTTTTCAAAACGATTGAATTATTTATGACTTTTTAATCTATTCAGAAATGAAGTACCCATATCATCAATTTTATTCTTATTATTTTGAGTGATTATGTAAGTGATAAAGTTGTTAACGATAACGTTCCAACTTTCCGCTTGATGGTAATAAATTATCATTGAAAATAAATTTTTCTTGTGCGGTTTTGTATAGCCTGAGAGTTTTTAATTATTTTAGGTGCAAGGAAAATGGCTTTTATTATTGTTCCATGTATGTGTTCACTCTCAAAAGAGCTATTTTTGTGGAAGGTATGGCCAATATAGGACTTGGAATTACTAATTACTGTATTATAAAAATACTCCCGGAGGAAGCACCTCAGAGGTATAGTACATAAAGTCACAAAAGGGAAACTTTGTACAGGAGCAAATGGTATGAGCAGCGTCATGTCACAAGGGTTTTAATTCATTACCAATAAACACTTCTGGACATAACATACTATTCCAACTTCTATTATTGTAATACTGCATCTATTGCCTTATCACTGATTACCATTGGGAAGAGTGGATATAGATGTTACAGAAATAGGAAAATCTCAATTTCGATAAAATTGTGACAACATGGTTTACCTCTTAAAGAATTGCTTTTTGGCGATTCCTTTCAGAATTTTTAAAATCGATGTTCAAATTTCACTTATGGGCACTATGACTGTTTCAAAATGTGTTTAGATGCAGGAAGCTCATGTCCAAAATTAATATAAGATTTGAAACCCTTTGACATTATGTTCATCTATTCATTTACTGAATTACTGTTTTGATGGATATTGATGCTGACATCACCAACAAATATAACATCATTCCTGCTTTTCACGTTAACCAAGTACTCATCCAGGCCTAGTAAAAAATCATTAATAGGTCTTGAAGATGAACGACAAAAAGCCACAAGAGTAATTTTAATTCCTGGATTTCTTGTTCCATGACGAACTGCGTTGTTAATATTAACTTTTCATGTGAAAATTTAACGACTTGCAGTCAAATATTTGTTAAGAATAAGTATAATAACTCACTTAATCTGGCCGAGCGCTTTCGAATCTATGAGATCCATCTTCAGAGGCGTGGGTTCCTGAACAAATATTTGACTGCAAGTCGTTAAATTTCACATGAAAAGTTAATAGTAATTTTAATGTTTGTTCACATTCCAATAATTTTTAACATAAACACAAATACCGCTCACTCTGTTCATGTCACTGTAGTCTGTAATATTAAAATCAAATGGTTGATTGTGTACAAAGTTTCTGAGAGTACTATTATTTATATGAAATACATAACTGCTATTTCGTATGGTGTAGAGTAACTTACAGAAATTTTGTTTGATGCTATGAATATTCACCTATATGATAAGAGTAAGTGTGTAATTGTTCTTTTGTCTTACGGATTTTACAAAAACGGCAACGATTTGGAACACTAAATTCGGCACAAAGCTTCCTCTAAACTCGATTCAGTGCATCTCAAAGCCCGATTTTTGATTGTCATTTCATAATTTTTAAAATCAATGTTCAAATTCTACCTACGGGCACTATTACTTTTCAAAATGTGTTTAGATACAGGAAGCTCATAAAACAGCTGATACATCCCTTATGACGTTTAATATAGATGATACATTAATCTAAAGAAAAAACACAAAAAACGATGCAGATAAAACAGTTTATTTGTGAACCTCTTTTCAAACAGATAAACTGTATAGTATAAATAAATACTGTATGGAATTTCACGAAACCTTCCTCATTTTGTAATATTTATGACCACTACCATAAGTTATCTTTTGGTAATTGTGCCGCAGATGTTAGCAAGAAAAAAATCACTTGAAACTTCACTAAATTGTAGTATTATGTCTCCTGATCACAATTATCAAGTTTTTAAGTGTCGGTCTCAATTAATTAATTATTCAATATTAAAAACTCACCATTTGAACATAACTATGGCTCTGTAAAGCCTTTATAGTACCTTAAGCATAACATCATAGACGAACCGTTAGTTAGAGCAATGGAGTGCCATCAATATATCAGTGCCATCTATATCATGACATCCATGACATATGGTAATAACGGGTGTGCTAAGGGCTAGCATTCGGGTGTGCATTGGTTCATTCGAGCCTTTTACCGTTTACCGGTAAATTAAATTTTACAAATATTTAATTTATTCAAGTTTGGTTTTCAGTAAAATTCCATTTACTGGCAATGATAAAGATCATATTCTGAGCCCATGAGTCTGAATAGTGGGTGCAGTTTGTGATATTTAACCTAACCAAAGCTAACCTAGCCTAGCCTAACCAAAGCTAACCTAACCTCCTCTAAAATTGCTGAATTGGAATGCTAAAAATATAGCAATGCTAGGTTTGGTTAGATTAGGTTAGGTTAGGATGCATATGTAAATTACACGTTACAGGTCACATTTAACCTTGATAAATTGGTCCAATCTAGCAAGGCTGGGTTGGTTGGGAATTTCTATAATTTGGCACAAGACATTACAAACACACATATCATTTGTCGACTGTCGTTTTGACCGACCTAGTCACATCTAGCCAGGTTAGGTTAGGTTTGGTTATGTGTACCACACAGAATTGTGGACTGCAGGCTGCGCTAGCAGTAGGTCGATCAAACTGTTAGGTCGTCCTAAAGGATACCACCCAAACATTCAAAGGTTCCGCCATGATGAACTATGAAAATTGTGTTATTTCCTTTTTTCAATGTAGGGATGGAGTATCAATACCAAAATTATAAATATATTGTATCAATATTTTGAAACTGGTATGATATTTATTGTGATATAATATCAATGTATTCCCGATATTCTGTCACTATATTAATTAATTATAGTGACCATTATTATGTTTTCATTAATTCCGTAATACAAAAAATCTCTTGATACTTTTTTGTTACTTTAAAATTTTTACATTCAGAAATAATATCAGGTTGGAAAATAACAGTCAAAAAACATTATTCAACATAAAATGTATTATTCTTCAAATATATTCTCATTAAAATATATCTGTGAGTTCAGAGTAAAACAAAAGCATCAGTTTCAGATTCTATAGCACTTTATGATATTATCATACATCATCGTTAGTCACAGTCGTTAAAATTCATAATTTTAAGAAATAGAAGGCCCAAGCGCCCAAAACCCAGGCTGTGGCAACATAAATTGTGTAGAAGTATGTGCAATGCATCAAGTGATAAGATTAAGGAACAAATTGAAAATGCTTTTATTATTGAATAGATGAATTGTATGAGTAAATAATTCATAAACTAGAATGCAAATTATGTGTTATTCTAGTGTTGCAATGATTCATGCATTCTAAACACTCAATTCAAGTTAATTGCTAAAAATAATCATTTTGGGGTTCAGTTCAAAAGGTGAGTTTTTAATATTGAATAATTAATTAATTAATTGAGACCGACACTTAAAAACTTAATAATTGTGATCAGGAGACATAATACTACAATTTAGTGAAGTTTCAAGTGATTTTTTTCTTGCTAACATCTGCGGCACAATTACCTATCTTTTTTAAGAACGCAGTTCGTCATAGAACAAGAAATCCAGGAATTTATCTATAGAATTTCCCAAAACTCTATAGGCTACTGGATTCACGGGCAAGACCGGGTAAAATGCTAGTTTGTAATAAGTTCAATGGATATTTAGTCATCAAAAACGGTAAGCAAAAGTTGAACATATCTTCTATTTCAATAGTTTCATAACATTCTGTAGAAAACTCTCCTTGAATTACAGCAGGCATTGAAAATCAATAATATGAATTTTAGCTTTCCTATTTCAGTTGTTGCCCTCATTGTTATTGAAATGTGATTAGTTTGCTGAGTGTAAAGCTAGTGGCTAGTTTTGTATAGCAATTTTTGAGTCAACATAATACAACAATCATTTTGAATTTAGTGATTAAATGAATTCCCCTCAATTTTACGCCGTAATTTCCACCGTAATACGGTAATCCGTAGTTTATAATTCTATAGGCACTTCATGTTTTCATCATCTAGAAACAAATATCACTGAAATATTGCAGATATTAAAAAAAAACCTCAGATGTTCTGGTTATGCAGGCTAGAAGGAAGTAAAACAAAGAAAAATTCAAAAGTTATATACTGCCCAAAAGGATACTTAGTAGCTTCCTCTCCCATGGCTCAAACATATAAATGCAGGTAATTAATTCGTACTGAAGATACCAGTACGATAACAGTTTCATGAAACTTTGAAACATAACTTTTGAAAAAACTATTAGAGTTGAAACCAGATTTTGTTTTCCTCTGAATGCCTCGAGGCTCTGTGAACTACAAACGGTACTGTATCAAAAAGTATAAATTTCAATCCACGTATTTATATGGAATACTTGTTCATAATACTGATCAATATTAAAATAGAATAGAAACCTGCGCAAATTTGAATTGACTAATAAACAAAACCGATTACAGTATACCCAAAGAAAATGAACGTCTATGATACGTCGAAGGTGGTAAACGTATAGGTTATCTTCTCTAGTGTCAGATGTCAGATTCTGCACGACCCGGTAAAACTCCAACTGGTAGGGAATAGAGCGCATGCGCGAAGTGGATAGCCTTCAGTTCACAACAGATGGGCAGGTCGTCTTTGTATGAGGTGGTTCAGTAACTATCCCAATGTAATCGACCCTTTCTGCGCCAGAGTGTTTACCGGTGATCGCTGTGTTCTTGGGAATGTCAGTCGCATGGGCGCCCACAGGGGGGTGCCCCCCCTGGCTAAAAAAATTAGGAAATAAATTTAATAGCTAGAATTTTGTGTTTTTACTTTTATTAATAAGAAATTTATAAAAGTTCATTACATAATGCTCATTAAAAAAAATTATTTTCAATTAATGTCCGAATCAAATGAGTAGTTCAGCCATTCTTATAAATCAATGCTATTCAGAAAACAAAAACTTCAACTTTCTTGGTTGCTGTCCAAATTTATTTATAACCAAATCAATGAAATCACACTTTTTCGTAACCCTTTTCCTGTGACCACTCAACATACAAAGTCCTGATAGCCTCATATGACTCATAGTAGACCGGTTCCAAGTTTTCACTTGCCGCGAAGTGCTTGCAGCGAGCTGCCAGTTGTTCACATTGTCTTTTGTTTCCTCTGTATAGCAATAGAACATCATCTACGTATCTGTGCCACGTAGATACGTAGATGATGTTCTATTGCTATACAGAGGAAACAAAAGACAATGTGAACAACTTCGATCATACATAAACAAAATACATAAGAACATTCAATACACAGCTGAATATGAGCAAAACAACTCAATAAACTTCCTAGACCTCTCAATTACAAAGAACACAAACCAACAACACAGCTTCAACATCTACAGAAAACCAACAATGACAGATACCCTAATACACAGCACCTCCAATCATCCAACACAACACAAACACTCAGCATTCAGGTCAATGCTACACAGACTCAACAACACACCGCTATCCACCGACAATTACCACACTGAACTAAATACAATAAAATACCTAGCACAAGAAAACGGCTACAAACACGACCTAATTGACAAACTCAATCATAAAATAAGAAACAAAAAACAGAACACCAACACCACTGACAAAAAATACATCACAATGACATACATTAATCCACAATCACACAGACTAGCAGAAATCTTCAAAAAAACCGGCCACACCATCTCATTCAGAACAAAAAACAAAATAAAAAATGCACTTACACTCAAAACCACACTGAACACAAACAAATACGATCTCCAAGGGATCTACAAACTAAACTGCTCTGATTGTAACAAATTCTACATAGGACAAACAACACATTCAAACAACGTTACAAGGAACACTTTCAAGCCCTGACATCCAAAGCTGAATCGAATTTTGCCGACCATATCATTCAAACTGGACACACTTTTACTGACATCAGTACCAACCTTCACATTCTACACATTGAATTGAATTGAATTGAATTTATTGCCACATAAAAAAAACAGAAACATTACAAATGTCATTGTACAAAATAAAACTAAATAATAATACACTTCTACATTATATTAATCTACCTAACTACAAGATATTTTGTATTAGTGATTACAATGTAATTATATGTAAAATATTTGAATATAAATTATATGTAATCATAAAATCATACATAAAATCTAAAGGACACGAACTCAACACCTTGGAACAATTTGAAATATACAAACACACCACACACAATAAACAAAACATTCTCAATGAACAACTAAATTTTAAATCTCACAAACTTTTTTATCACATTTTACAAAAAACCACAACACTTCTAACCAAAAAACTGATCTAGGAGCCTCTGAAGATGGATCTCATAGATTCGAAAGTACTCGGCCAGATTAAGTGAGTTATTATACTTATTCTTAACAAATATTTGACTGCAAGTCGTTAAAATTCACATGAAAAGTTGATATTAACAACGCAGTTCGTCATGGAACAAGAAATCCAGAAATTAACTTTTCATGTGAAATTTAACGACTTGCAGTCAAATTGACTGCAAGTCGTTAAATTTCACATGAAAAGTTAAACTTAACTTCATTTTAAATACAATATTCATTTTTAACCTTGGCATAAAAAACGACGACTTACCCTCCTTTATGCACAATATACTATTTTTATTTGGTAGCTTCTATTAGTTACCAAATAGCATAAAAATTCGTTTTAAACCACCATATTTTCAAAAAATTTCCACGGACCCCCTTTTTCCACCCCCCCCCCCATGATGTTTGTTATCTATTGCACCCCCCTGCTCCAAATCCTGCGGGCGCCCATGGTAAGTGGGTGCGGGACTTTGAGCGGGAAGTTGACAAAGCTGGTTAACGACAGGGGCGGTCGATTTCTATCTAACTCTGACGACAGAGGTGGTCTATTTTCTATTTTATACTGTACCAGAAAATTGAGAAGCTGAAAACTGGAACAACGAAACTAATATTTGACAATTCACTATAAGAATTTGAACCTATGAAAGATACAACATCCACAAAGAAGTTGTATAAAACACCTCTCCAACACAATGAACAATACGATTTAAATTTCGAGGCAAAGCCAGGTTATACAACCAATCTTCTAGCTCGCCGAAGTCCTATACCATATCGATTAGTTATAATGGATCAATAAAAGAAAATCGATTTTTCACCACATTCCTGAGTAGGCCCAGTCTGTCGGGTGCGTGCAGCAACAAAGTGGGTCGATTTATATTTCTTCATCTACTGACAGAGGGACCCTGCGACAAAGGTGACCAACTCTGTCGGGTGCGTCCACCGTCAGATGCGGTCTAAAAACGTCCATCTTTATCGTGGACCACCATTGTCGTCGATCGACTTTGGCGCTCTCCCGTTCAGAACATCATTTCTCACTGACATTTGATTTAGAAATTCCTTCAACAAACTATTTTTTTCAATTAAATAAAAATAAGTCTTAATGTGATAAGATGATTGGAAAGTAATGAAATATCATTAAAAAGTTATCCAGCGAAAGAGTACTTCAGCTGATGAGTAGATTTGGTGATTGGCATTATGGCAATACTGAGTTAAAAATTAAAAATGTCGGCTACTGACACCACTAAAAATTGACACCACTTTGCTGGAATAATCTATTAACGTACTTATGTCAATCATGCTTTATTATTAGTCAACTCATTTGTTATATTGACTCACATTAAGTTATTTATTAAACGCACGAGAACAGTTGGACATGTTTAAAACTAAACTCACGGCTCTAGAGTATCACACAATCGATGGATTCAATCCGGAAGGTAAGTCAGTTGAAATGAAAATGTTGGTATTTTAGTGATATTGTTGACTATTATTTGAAGATTTAACGTAATTCCAAATTCTTCTGAATATAATGTTCCCATACACTGACATTAAACTAGACAACATGAATACGAATCTCTCATTGTGGGATACCATACAGAACACCGGCTTTTCTCCTTTTAATATCATAGCTTGAGTTTTATTTCCCACCGTTGAGAATGAGTAATGATATGGCTGAGAAGTAATGTGCTATTCAAATTTGTTTTCAGGATGTGTAACTTATGTCCTTTCGTACACTTTAGGCAAGGCGCTCACTGTGGTGGTTTGGCATCTGGCATGTGGGGTTATAAATTCAACCCCTACCGAAGTTGTAAGCAGCACTCAAGTGCACCATTTCATGTCGGGTTGCAGTTCGATATCACATCCAGTGAAATAATCGCACGATTTTTGATACCGAATAGTAGGATCGATACTGTCTTGCTTATTAACACACCCACCTGTTATGTATCATCCGAATGATACTAAACGGCTGATAACGTGGTACGTTGCGTTTTAAGGACACATTCACACTTTATTAAAACTAGTACAACACACAAAAATAATTGTGTTTATAAAAACAGTAAGTTGAAGGTACCGAATAGAAGCCTACGCATTTTTCAACTTTTTATGGTCTCATGTTATAGTATTTTTGATGGTGATAACCAGTAGCGTAGCGAAAATCTTTTCATGTGGGGGGGGGGTATCAGAGATTTGGGGGTCTCTGGGGGTATGGACTACCCCCCAGGGCAAGGGGGGTCCGGGCATCCTCCCCCGGGGAAATTTTGATAAATAGTCCCTCTAAAATCGTACTCCAAGAGATTCTAGACTCATGTCTAGAAAAGCTTAAATCTATTCATTTTAGTCCACATTATGGGAAAGGTTTTGGATTTTCGATATTCATTGAGGCTTAAAAATAGTAATAAGTTTATAAATTGGGTAAAGTGAAAGATTAAATTCAATAAATCGTTGCTTTTATGAATCGTTTGCCTAAGAACTTGAACCCACTTTTAGTATAGGCCTATTGGTAGTTCATTAATGAGTTGTGAACAAATTTGAATAAAATCTAAAAAATACGACTTTTATTAATCCAATTTAACAAGTTGTAGTGGTTTCAAATTATTATTACAATCAGTGCCACCCAGAGACATTTTAGTGGCCCGAGGCAAAGTTGTGGCTGGAGGCTTATTATACACCTTCACCCTAAACACCAATTTCCAATTAATGACTCAATTTCCTAAGTAGCATTGAGTATGTAATGTAACAGCATAATTAATTTATTTTCCATGAATTTTCACAAAAAGAGGAGAGAGCCATTGTTAACTTATTAAAAGAAAAATGATGAGGTCAGTGAAAATTCATGACAAGTAAAATTGTGCTGAAAAAACGAGTGGCTCGGGGCAGTCGGTGTCGAGTAAGGGAGCTGGCTAAATCTACGGCAGATGACCCGCCCCACTCTTCCCTGCTGAGCGAGTGACCGTTTGTGAGTAAATAAATTCTTCTGTTAATTCTTGATAAGCTCATTAGAATTTTATTATTTTTTTATTATAGCATTAAAATAAACATTTAGATTCTTTTTCTGAACTCAATCTGAAGTTATTTTAATAGAAGCACCTTTTTCTCATGAGATTAGAGTAGTACCGGAAACACCTCTCGTATGCCAAGCGTTACCCCATTAGTAAAAATTCATCCTTTTCATTTACTATACCTTTACTACACCAACTAACCATATTACAAGTAAGTCTTCCAGCCATGCGTAGTTGCCTACTGTAATCAAAGGAATCTGTGTAACTAGTTTGTTTTCCAATTTAAAGATAAAATTCGAGTGTAGACCAACTAAAAACCATTCCATGAAAAAACTGTGGAAGCTAGGGAAAAGGGCAATGAGTGGCACCAGAGAGAACAATAAACTTCTCTTCTATTTTTGTGTAATCTCTTGAATTCGCATCGAACTATTCACTTAAACTGGAATATGTAAAATGTGTAAAAATATAAAAATTATTATTACTTTGAATGGAACTTGATTCAACTTGCAAAGAGAGAATGAATTAATAACACATCCCATTCCGAACTTTAACTCATAATAATTTTGTATTTACATATGCTATTTAAAGATGGTGACGAAACACCGAAAAACTGGGGATTCTTTTTTACCTCCCAAAACATTAGGGATTCTGGGGGTTCTCCACCGGAGAAGAAAATTGTTTTCCGTATTATTTGTTGATTGAGTCATGGCATGGCAAATTTCACAATAACAATGATTTCTATGGGGTATCAGATCTGAACAGTAACAGAAATGAGCATTTGAAGCCCGCCTGCAAAAATATTAAGAGACCTTTTCTCCTTTCAAGCCTAATGTGCCAACTTCATTCTAGTGGTCTGGGGGACCTTCAAGCCCATGTTAGGGGGCTCCAAAAATACTGGAACCCATCAGCATCGTCGGGCCTTTGATGGCCCAAAGCCGAGGCAATTAGGGGACCAAGGTTTATAAACGTTGAAATTTGAAATATTCTAGATGCAGCCTACTTGAATCTCTACTTAACATGAATATACTGGCAATAAACCCGGGCCCGAAGGTCCCGCTGCGCCAGGGGCCTCTAGGGTCTTTTAGGCTTCTAAGGGGATCTCTAGAGGTCTAAACTGGAGAAAAAGGGGCCCTGGATGCCCCTAGTCAAGTTATTTGGGGCCCCTTATTTTATTTTTATTTTGTCACTTGCTTAAATTTGTAAAATGATGTCGCCCCTCGACGTTGAGGCCCAAGAAAACTTGCTCTGTTCGCCCCATCCCCTCTGTAAACTTGATTAATTAATTTTTTTGGAGGATGAAGCCCCCATAGATCTGAGACCTGTGCGTAGGTAATGAGTTGGATGATGATTGTGATTGATGAGTTGGACCTACAGTTTTAGGTGGGCTCCAAACCACCGGGAAGTGATTATACAGCAGAGAACAGTGTCTTTGTTTAGTTAATTAAAGTATTAAATTTGCTGTTTTTTTCTAGCTGTAATACTTCACGTAAGAAAACTTTTTTACCTCCATTATTACCCCCCCCCCCCGTCGCTATGCTACTGGTGATAACAAATATCACAATCATTTTGAGCAGAAATGCCTAGAAAAGCTGCTGTAGCACAGTCGGTCTGTAACGTTTCTATTCGCTAATCGCTTAGCAAGTGACTATCCCAATGTAATCGACCCTCCAAAGCCAACCTAACCAACCAAAGCCTAGCCTAACCGACAACAAAGAGAACACTACCGATCCAGATAGCTGTTTAAAATGTACGAATCACGTTTCAGCCTAGAAGTTCCTCATAGTATTGTGGAACTACTGAAATGCTTTGGTTTGTACACAACTTGTTCTGAGCCTTTTAGAGGAACTTCTTGTCTTGCCATATGACAATGTTGCTGTCAGCTTGTAGCCCAATGATTGCAGCAAGCACAAGAGTTTTGGAGCTTCATGGTGATGACCACTCTGCATTGGTAACTTCCTTTTCTTTGTTTGCCTCTGCCTTGGTGAGTGATATACAGGGTGTCTACTGGTCGGGAAAAGTCGGGAATTTTAAGAGGTCGGGAAAAACCGGGAAAAGGTCGGGAATTTTGAATTTTTTTTGAATTTGGTCGGGAAAAATGAGAAAATTGATTGTAACACGTATTTTGACATAGGCTACATTTGTTTCGAGCGCATAATTAAATTGGCTAACAAGGAAACACAAGAATAATTCGATTTGTAGCTGGGAACAATTAGTCAATAGTTTTCTGCAATAAAATAATTAAATGCCGTTTTGTACATAGTGTGTGTTTTGATGTTGTACTGTGATTCTCCATACCATTAGTTCAATTTATTTGACCTTATATATTTTTCTCCAAGGCTGTAAAAACTTGAATTAGGTAATCTAAACAAGAAAACGCATTTTTGCAAGCAACTGTTCAGTCTCAAGCTATCTTTGATTTTTCTAAACATGAATATGATTACAAAGCCAACTATGCCTTTTTTTAATATAAGTAAACCTCAAATTATGTGAAATATATGCCTTCACCACCTTTGATTACTGCAATTATTTCAGATGATAATGATGAAAGCTTACCAAAGAGACTTATAGAAAGCGCTCAGAACTCCCTGGGTTTAAAAATAATGTTTTAAACGATTTTCTCAAGTACAGGGTCTAAGTAATTCCACAAATTAAGCTTGCTCAAAGATAAATGCCTAATTAGAATGGTCTATCTAGCATATGTATAATCAATCTTTCAATATGGCATTAGAGTATGGGGTGGTGCATTTAATACGCATATCAATAAAATAAATATAATTCAAAAAAGTATTTTAAAAGCAGCTTTGGGAGTGGACAGACGTTTCCCTAGTCACAGACTTTTTGTGGAATTTGGAGTTATGTCAGCTGTATGTTATTCAGAGTTAGACAGCTGTATGTGAGAAATCTTATCAAATACATCAGCAAGCATAGAATTCTCTTCACCCCGCATCAAACTAATTAATGTAAGCAATTAGTAATTACTAATTACACTTTCCGATCTGCATCAAGATATCTTACTCCTAGAGCAAATTTGACAATATGCAGAAGACAATTTAATTACACATCGAACAAACCGATTAATATTATTCCTGATCGTTTTATAGCAACCAAACCCACAAATGCACTTATAATAAAAATTGAAAATTGGATCAAAACCGATAATGTTACAGCTGAAATCCTTTAGTTTTGTTGTTTTCCTTTGTTACTTATGCACTGCTTACAAGTTGTTACCTCTCAAATTCTTTACTTTTATAAATTGTTTCAAACTCTTTCTCTTTTGAATTCTTCAATACTTTAGAAAAATTTAATCATTGAATTATTCTATTTCATTACTACATACTTAAATTATTTTATTACTATATTAATTTTATTATAATTATTACTAAACTAGAGATCAATAATTATTTTTAATCATATATAAGTACTAACTACATTCGCTATGTACAAAGCTCTTTTGTATATATATTTAAATAGTCTTTCTTCTTTCTTAAAATATCAAACAATTCTTTATTTTCTAGCTTACTCTTCCGTATCATTCTTACTAGTATCATACCGATTACTAGATTTCAATACCTTTTATCTTCTTATTTTTTTCTTTTCTTTTGACTTCTTACGTTTCTCTCATTAATTATTTTCATATATTACTGATTACTCGTTGCCAGCGCTCGTTTTGTTTTACTGGCAACGCCAATATTAAGTTTAATTGCCTAGCTGTAAAAGCTTTTTCATTTTGTATAATTTCGTTTTGATTGACAATAAAATCTTTCTTTCTTTAAAAAAAAGTAAAATTTAATGGCTTGAATTTCTAAACTGGCCCCTACGATTACAACAACATTGAACATGTTAGAACAACATTCCTTAACAACTTGCAATATGTAGCTACTTGCTATTTTGATGGAGTCATCAGCCTGCATTGCCCCGAATTGGGTGATTTTCATTTTTTGGCAGGTCAATTCCCCCGAAGGGTGGCTGTTACATTTTTTTTTTGTTATGTTTTATAATATTTTACTATTTTTTGTGTTAGAAAAGAAAGCAGATGAAATGTTCATCTAATTATTAGTGACCTCTTGTATACGCAGTGGCGGATCCACGGGGGGGGGGGGGGAATTTCCCATCCCAAACACAGAAGAAACAGAAAGGAAAGAAAAAGAAGAGGAAGGAAAAGAGACAGAGGTAGAAAAAATATGGGAAAAATAAAAATTCTTAACGATTGGAAATAATGAAAAACAGTGAAGAAGTGGAAAAGAGATGACAATATGTAAAAGGATAGAAATTGGTAGGAGAGAGATGAAAATGGAAAAATACGAAAAAGGGGAAAAAGAGATAGAATAAGGATAAAATAAAAAATAGAAGAAAATGAAGTAGTTTTCAAAGTTGCTGACAAGGGAGGAAAATGAGATAGCAATGCCTAACCAACAATTGACTTTCTATTGCAAATTATTGTGTACTTCAGTACTTGGTCTAAAAATGATGCCAGTTCTGAAAGGTTTTTCTGGATTCTGCAGCTTATCAATACATGGCTGAGGACTACCATGGCAGAAAAAGCAGACTCGTTTTATTAGCACTACTTTACATTCACTCAGATAATCACCCTAGAGCGTAGATCCTGGATCCTCAAAAAATTGTTGGGAAATTTTGGCTGATTACAGAATAATTTTTTAATTGCGAATAAAATACGTAGTTTTTCTTGTAAATTTCATTTTTCATTAAAAGTTTGTGCCAGTGGCGTAACTATGGGAAGGAATCAGGGGGATATTACCCCCAGACAAAAAAAAAAAAAAAAATGGAATTTTTGAAGGCCATTTGTGAAACAATTTTTGGCAAGAGTCAAAGAAGATGTCAGGAATCGCTAAAAATGTGGTTTTGTATGAATTGTTATTTTAAAAACGTTTTCACCGAGTACGCCTCAATTTTTTGGAAATAAATTTTAAAGTATCCTATGGTACTCTACGGTACCCCAATCAGGAGACCCCAGTGAGGGATCAACTATAGAAAAGTGGAAGCTTCAATTAACGTCCGATCTCCCATTGACAATAATACAAGAACTAGATAAAATTTGCATTGACCCTTAACGTGTGTTGAAGTGTTAAGTTAGACGAATTAATGACTAGAATCACTTGAAATGTGGCTTTAGAGAGATAATTTTTCAAACATTTTCTCGGGGATTACCCCGAACCCCAGTTTTGGAATAAGTAGCCATGTATATTGCTTCAATTTGTCGTTAATGGTGTACTACTTCAAATTACTATTTTGATTATTGTACCGAGAGTCTAACTCTCCCAGCAACATCATTGCTCTGCCTCCACCCTGTAGTTATGCTACTGCTTTGTGTGATGTAACGATACACATTAAAAGAAGGCTATTAAAATTTTTGTTTCGTAATTTTTATACTTTCTAGAAACAAGTACCTCATAATGTAATTATTTTTCGAATAAATCTCTATTGTTCATTGAACAATAGTTTTATAGCAGACAGTAGACAGTCAAGAGTCCCACATTTTTGGATTAAGGATTTAGTCCAATGATTGATGATCAATGATTGTTGATGAATGATTGTGTTATCTGGGTGAATGTAAATCAGGGTTAAAAGGGGATAATGATTGTCCCTGGAAACAAGAACTCTGCCCAATGATAAGTTTAAAAAGAGGACGAAGGGGTTTTTATGAATAATTCTTCTGTGTGAAATCTATTCAGCTCCCAGGATTCATATTATGTATTCATAAAGGGCCCTTACACTAGTAATAATACTTTTTTGCAAACGGCCCTTACACTTATCAATAATACTGTCAATAAAATTCGTCAGTATTTGACATCGTGGATGATTTGTGAAGTTTTTGTTAACCTATTTCGTTAAGAATTAATTAGTTGATCACAAATTAACAAATAATTAAGTATGAAAAATAAAGAAAAGGCTTGTTTGGATTTAATACTATTTACTGACAATAATATTACTGATTATTATTAATATTTACTATTATTACTGACAATAATATTGATGTACACACAACTCGTCAATAATATTGTCAATAACAGACGGTATTGATGGTGGATTTCTAGAAATCTGGATATTCTTCAATACAAGTCATCAATACATCAGTGGTATCTTTTTGTCTCAATATTATTGTCAATACTAACTTATATTGATAATATTTTTACTAGTGTAAGGGCCCTAAAAGAATATCATCTTTCAATTCAATTGATAGCTGCTTTCTTAAGAAATAACATATTTTTTTGTAGTCAAGTTCATATTATGAACATTTCAATCTGATATTTCCATTTAATGTTTATGTGTGATACAAACATTAAATTATGGGTTGAACTTGAACTTTTTGCTACATTAATTACTCTATTTACACCTATTAGTTGAAGTTTATGGTTTTTTGACAGTATAGGACGTTGTAAAGGCATTTAATCATGAATCATTTTTATAATAGTATATCATTACAGGCAATAGGTGAACAATTGAATTTGGAAAGTTGGCTTCATTTCAATTAAACCTCTCACCTTAAATTGCTTCAAATTCACGATTTTAGGCCTCATTTTAAATCTGCTGCTGGATCCGCCCATGTGTATGTAAGCAATCAACACTGCAGACTAATTCACGCTATCGGTGTTTCATCTGCCTCCGCTGTTCTTGGGTTCTCATACCCGCAAGTCTGAGGAGTCCCTTACAATGTCTAGGTAAAAGAGTCTTAGTTACTATCGCCGTTTATCGAAATGTCGTGGAATATATTACCTGAAGTAAAATTGGTTTTATAGAACTTCAGAGGTCGGGAATTTTGGAAATGTGGTCGGGAAAAGTCGGGAAAAAGTCGGGAATTTGACAATTAGGAACTAGGTGACAATTAGACACCCTGGATATACTTTCACTTGCCATGCTAATTATATTTTTAGATCTAGACCCATACATGAGTCTATAATGTTTTAGAGATGACATTGCCTGCACCTCTTGGGAGGCTGTCTTTCAAGATTCTGGTGATTTTACCCTAGAGACTCAAATGCCAGAGAACACTTACCGGAAACCAAGATGTCAGATGCCTTTCCTCTTTCTTAGGAAACCAAGATGCATGAACAGTCACATTGAGTGGTATACTGATAAGAGAATAGTATTTCAATTGCGAATAATGTATGTGATTTTTCTTGTAAATTTCATTTTTCATTAACAGTTTGTGCCAGTGATGTAACTGGGGGATAGTTCCCCCCGCCCCACTACTTACTTTGAAACATCACGTAGGTTGAAAACTGAAATGGACTTAGAAGATTTAATGCCTAGAATCACTTCAAGTGTGGTTTTGGAGTGGTCATTTTTTTCATAAATTTTCTTGGGGTGTACACTGAAACACCGTTTTGAAATAAATAGCCATGCATATTTTCCCATTCATCATTAGAGTATACTTCAAATTACAAATTACTATTGTAATATTATTGTACCAAGAGTCCAACCCTCCCAGCAACATATTTGGTCATCCCCCCCACCCCCAAGACTGATCCTGTAGTTACGCCACTGCTTTGTGTGATGTAACGAGATACATTGCAGTGCTCATTTCTGTCGAAGCATGACTAAACAAATTAAAAGGTTATATTAAAAGTTGTGTTTCACAGTTTTATACCTTCTAGAAACAAATACCTCATAATGTAAATATTTTACTAATAAATCTCTATTGCTTATTAAACAATAGTTCCATAGCAGACAGTATTAGAATAGAATAGAATGACATTTTTATTTTAAGGTGAATTCAGTTTAGGCTCAACCACTGATGATGATTCCATGAGCATTGAAACTCGAGTTTGGTTTTTTTAAATAAAAATCTTTAATGTGGAATAGACAACATCTGTTTTATTCATTCACCGTAATATGGAGAAGTTCCACAACATTTCTGAATCAGGTGTGAACTTTTTTATTTGTTAACGGTGCGAAGTTTGGACAGTAATGTCCACTCTACCACTTTCCATGTGTTAATCATCGAACTTTATTGGAAATACTGCAAAATGTAGGTTAAATGGGGTTGAGCTGAAATGGTTTGAATCATATCTTATTGGGAGAAAACAATGTATAGAACTAACTACAGTAGTTGGGAATAGTATAGTAAAGAATAAATCTAATAAATTAGAGGTCCAAACTGGAGTGCCTCAGGGCTCCAATACTAGGTCCATTGCTTTTTTTGTTATATGTCAACCGTTTACCTAAAGAATTAATTAGTGGTAGAGCCCTCTTATTTGCAGACGATACATCACTCATTTTCAGCAATTCCATTCTAGGTAACTTAGAAATAAGTGCCCGTATAGGTGTGCAGTCCATTGTCCAATTCTTAAATCAGTTGAAATTAACAATAAATAGTAAAAAATGCCAATACCTTCAATTCAAAAACAAACATAATTCAAATGAAGATAGGGCTATAATCGTGTATGTAAATGATAATCATCTAGACCAGGAAGAAAAAATTGCATTTCTAGGAGTTTTGTTGGATAGACGATTGACCTGGGCTCCATACATTGAGAAAATATGTTGTAAAATTTCATCTGGAGTATTTGTCCTGTGACAGCTCGCTAGATTAAATGACAAAAATTTACTTTTTACTGCTTACCACGGGCTCTTACTGTCATATCAGGTCATACCATATCAGGTATGCTATCAATCTTAGTATGGGGTAATTCATCAAAACAAAATCTTGGTAGGGTGTTTAAGATTCAAAAGAAATCAGTTAGGTGTATAGAAAGAGTAAATAGATTAGATTCATGTAGGCCGTTGTTCAAGAGACTTGGTCTCCTAACTGTACCCTGCTTATATGTTTATGAAGCTACTTTATATGTAAAAACGAATGATATTAACCAAAATCTTGACGTACACGATTATAATACAAGAAGCCGAGGAGATTATCACTTGGTGAGTCACAATAGTAGCTTATTCAAACATAAACCTTGTTATATTGGTAGGAAACTCTACAACAAGCTACCGCAGTTTTTAAAGAGTCTTGAAAATATAGAAATATTTAAAAAACAATTAAAAAATATTTACTTGATAAAGCTTTTTATAGTGTACAAGAGTTCACATCAAAATTAAGCCTCACCTCAACTAATTGATAGTATTTATGGTATCTTGTGTATAATTGTTGATCTGACTTGTCTTATACTCCTTAACTGGCGCCTCCAAGACGTAATCTACAAAAAAAAGTATGCAGTGAAGAGTCCAACATTTTTGTACTAAGGATCTAGGGTGATCACTGATATCTGAGTGAATGAAAAGTAGGGCTGAAGTTTACAATGGTCGTTTTATTTAATAGATGGTTCCTGAAAACGAGAAATCTGCCCAAAGATAAGTTTAAAAAGAAGATTGAGGGATTTTTAGAAATAGTTCTTGAGTGTGAAATTTTTATTGCTGATGATGCCCAAATGAGACTTGTGCGTGGGTAATGAGGTGAATGATTACACATAAATGCCTGGCGGTGGAGTGGGATTCGAACCCACGACCACTTAAACGACAGCAAGCTGAAGTTGCAACGCCCTAACCAACTGCGCTAATCTAGTCAGCTCTCAGGATTTTTATTATCTACTCATAAAATATGATCCTTTATTCTATTGATAGCTGCTTTCTTTAATCAATGGTATGTTCCTGTGAATCTTATGTATTTTTAAGTTACGCATTACTTGTGTTTTCTGTAAAAAATTTATGATGAGGCTCATTTAATATTGGAATAGAATTTACATTGTTTGTTGACCAATAACATAAATTCTATCCAAATTAAGTTCATATTATGAGCATTTGAATTTGATGTTACCACTAAATTATTATGTGTGATCCAAACATTAAAATATGGGGCAAGCTTCAATTTTCTGCTACATTAATTAATCAACACTCTGTGATCCATTAGTTTAAGTTTCTGTTTTGTTTGTTTAGCAGTATAGGACGTTGTAAAAGCATATCATCATGAATCAGGTCTTATTAACAGTATATTGTATTATTACAGGTAATAGGTGAGAAAATAAATTTGTGTATCTGAAACTAATTTGGTACAAAAGGAAGATTTTCAATAACAGAAAGTTGGTTTTAGGTGTCATTTTTTAAATCCCCCCCTGAGTCCCACTCAGGTGTTCCTCCCCAAAATATCAGCTGCTGGATCCGCCCCTGTTGCTCTGAAGAGTAGATGTGAAGAGGGTGATGTCAGTGATGCTGCAAGGTGTGCTGTCAGGTTATATTTATCTATAAAAAGAACATTGAATTGGCTATGAAGTAGGCAAGTGCAGAAGAAATTAAGCAGGCACCAAACAGATTTTCGGTGGGTTTAGGATGTGGCCAATTCACACAGATCTATGCCAAGGAGGTGTGTTGATTTTGCCCTGATGCTTTCAACAACTTCTTCATTGAGTCTGTGAATAATATTGTGGGTGCCCTGCCCACTGTTGCAGATGTTGGCACCAAGAATTCAGCATGCAAGTGAGTGCCTCTCTTTCTTCTACCCCACCACTGAAACAGCCTTGTATAAGATCATATGCTCTTTCAAACCATCTAGCATCCCTGATGTGTATGGGATGTCAGCTTACATGGTTAGGGAGGTTGTGTATGTTGTTGCAGACCCTGACCTATCAGTCAATGACTGATTGAGGTCTGGCATTTTCTCTGATTTACTGAAGAACTATTCTTGAACTTCAAGAACTATTCTTGTCTTCAATCAAGAAGGGAGCCTGAACAGCTTTAGGTCTATGTCAATAACCCACATTTTTGGGAAGATGGTTGAGGTGGTCTTCAAGCCTCAGCTGGAACACTTTTGCTCTCTCCTATGCAGTTTGGTTTTTACTGGCAGATATCTATAGTTGATGCAGTGGACTGTGTGGCTGTGAGGATTGGTGCTGCCTTTGAGAATGGTAAGCCTCTTGTTATGGCTCTGTGTGATTTGAGCAGAGCTATTGATTGTGCCAATCACATCATCCTACTTAAAAAGCTAAGTTTTTTATGGCATCAGGGACTCTGCCCTTTCCATCTTGGGCTCTTCCTTGGCAGAGAGTACTCAGGTGGTGTCAGTTGGTGGAGCTATTTCATCCAAGCTCCCAGTGAATTTTTATGATTTGATTCAATTTATTCAAATTGTTGCTTTTTATATTACTTTTGCAGATGACAAACAGTTTAGGGCCCTTGTTATTTGGTTAGAAGAGCAGAAGATTCGTCATTACAAAGTGGAAGATCGTGATCCTCTGAGGGACTTGGTCAGTGACAAATGGCCGATTGTTTTCAACAGCTACTGCGCTGAACTGAGCTGCCCGATTACCAGTGGGAAAAAAGCTGAACGTCTGGAATGGCTTTTGAGTCATGCCATTCGTCTAGAGTACAACGACAACAGTAAGATATTTTTGAATAATTATAACATTATTACTATTAGTGCTAGGACTTAATTGGATTTTTGGTGAGACTCTAGGATAGTTTCATCATCCCGAATAAGAAATGGCATTGAAAACATGATGAACATACAGTTCAAGGTGGATTCTGAACCATGGGGATGATGAACAACAAAGCAGACAATCGTTAGCTGTATTTGATACGTTTATCCATATCAAAGCACCAACATGACATCAAAATAGCCAAGAAAGTTGATTAATACTGTATATTTAATTGCAATATCAGAATTTCAGGTTTGTGTATATATTTTTTATCAATTATAGCTAGGCACTCGTTATACCGACCACACCACTAGCAAATTGTATTTAGTGCGTACAACCTTTGATAGCTATGCTTTGATAGCTATTAGCTTCATGGAAGTATAAGTAAGTGGAGGAAGCATAACGTTCACCACCGCCTGTGTTGAAAAACACGAAGCTTGCATGGAAGCATAGTCTATGCTTCGATCATGTATATTTAGATTCGCCATCAGCACTAGCCAGTGAAGCAAACATGAATTGGCTGCATGACATCAATAGTGGGCAAGAGTGCTAGAGGGCTAGTTTGCTGTGCTTATAGGATGAGTTTTCCCAGGATAATACTTCAAAATATTTTACATGAATAAAAAAGTTTCAGGGGTACATCTATAGATTTTTTTACCATCTATAATTGACAGGCAAAAGCGATTTAGTCAAAATTCTTGATTTTTAGGAGACAATGATATTTTTTCCTCAAGCATACCAATTCAAATGAAATTGAAACTTGATTAAGACTATAAGAAATAACTCTAGTCCTTGTTTAGATAGTCTGAGTAGATTACCAATAAAACCATTGGATCTCAAAAAGGATTTTATAACATGAATTCACAATAATTTGATAGCCATGAACAGTTCTTGACTGTTATGAAGATAACATCGTAAAATAAGTTCTACAGCTGCCATTTGAGTTGAAAAAGCACGAATCAGTACAGATTTAATGCAAAGCATTAGCATAGCATAGATTAGCAGACCCATTAGATCTCATTATATTTATAAACCACTTACCCACATTATTACCATATGCTTTGTAGATGGTGTATTCCCTGATCAATATGAAATAGCAAGAGTAAAGGCCCTATTCAAAGCAAGAGATAAAATGGAAAACTACAGACTCATTAGCATGATTAGAAATTTAGCCAAAATAATGGAAAAGTCTTGAAAATATTTCTTCAAGTACCAGGTGATAAGCCCAAATCGGTATGGATTTCAAGAAGGTTAAGGAACTGAAGATGTGAAGATGCTCTAGCTAAATTTGCAAACACAATGATAGACCACCTGAATAATAATAAGAAACCTATTACAATATTTCTAGATCTTTCCAAAGCTTTTGAGACTGTACCATATGATCTTCTATTGAGAAAATTACAAAAAAAAACAAAAAAAAAAAATAGGAATTAGTGGTTGTGTAAACAAACTTTTTGAAAACTACTTGAAGAATAGATTATTGTCTATTGAAGGTAATGCGCCTAGTATAGTCAAATGAAAGAGCTTTGGACTTCCTCAGAAAACTGTTTTATGTCTTATCTTATTTCTAATGTATTTTGATGAACTTTTAAGACTAAAAAAAAAACATCAACCATACTATCATTTGCGGATGATACAACCATAATAATTGCAGGACAACATGGAAATCATCGTATGATAAAAGGAAACTGGCCCGTCTCTCTTGGTTCCTGGTTGAATAAAAATATTTTAGGTTTGAATACCATTTCATTTTCACCAACATCTCCAAGACAACCTCTAGTCAGCACTATCAAGTTAAATAAGAGCAGACTCTGTTCTCAAGATATTTCTAAGGAATGTAATTTCCCAGAAATCAACAAAGTCAAGTTCATTAAGTACCTAGGAGTGATCATCGATGAAAATCTGAGGTGGGCTAACATATTGATACAGTATGCAACAAAATAAAATATACGGCTTATAAACATAAGTGCAATTTGAACACTAATTTTGAAAGGTAAATAAAAAATCATGCTTTGAGGAGCACTGAATCGAGTTTAGAGGAAGCTTTGTGCCAAATTTAGTGTTCCAAATCGTTGCCGTTTTTGTGTTTAGAGGAAGCTTTGTGCCAAATTTAGTGTTCCAAATCGTTGCCGTTTTTGTGAAATATCGCGCGCGCTCTTGCACACACACACATAATTTTTTCTGGTAGATAACTGATGGTCACAAAATTAAATTGAGTTAATTTCATTTTTAATGTATTAGATCCTTCAATTTTATTCTTTTTTAAACCAAGTAAGTTTTGTTTAAAGTAACTTAATTTCATATTTTTTATTGATTCATTTTTAATAATGTTACGGGTTCTATCTCTAAAATAATGCTGGCAACACTTAAAATTAACACTCCCACTTCATTTACACAAATTATCCACAACACGCACTAATCAGTTATATCCTATAAAGAATAAGCAATCAGAAACAGATAAATCGATAATGTTCAGCTAATAAAGATTTGCTATATTATTGTACAAAAATCAATCACTAACTGTTAAAAGGCCGATCAAATATTACATAATAACTGTTCAATAAACTGTCCAATAATTCAAGAAGAAACGTCTAAAAAGAACAATTACAACTTACATAGAACAAGTCCGTATTAAAATAATAGCTAAGAGTATGAGTCCACTTGTATAAAATGTAAAGGAAGTTTCACTAATAACGTCACAATGTACTGCGATTATCACTAACAACAAACGTTTGTACTATGAACAGAACTGCTACTTGTTATATCAATGAAATTCAGACATTGAATGAAACTCATGTTTACCTGAGCGTTCGCTTTAAATACATTTTTAAATGTTCCAGAAAGACGGAAAGGGTGCTATAATGCTCTATCAAATTCTAAAGTAAACAGATAAGGATTCTACCATTTTCTAGTCCATGCCATAAAGTTCTAAGTAAGCATTCTAAAGCACTAATATTAATAGGAAAAAATAATTCCTAAAAATCCTCGTACATGCCCAAACGATATTTATTATTGTTTTAAAAAAGTTACGTATTTATTTATTATGCTGTTTAGAGTTGAAATAATACTATCTCTTACAGAACAAAATTCAGATCTAACTATTAGAAAAAATTATACAAATTAAATAATTTCAACCAAATTTTTTATAAAAATAGGAATCTCATTTTTGGAGTTGACTTCTGTGAGCGAAAAACTTTTGCTTTTTCTGAGATTTGAACCCAAGTTCTCAAGCATGATGAATAGCTGTGCTACGCACCGCGCTATAATGTCTAATGGAAGCTATTATTTCTATTCTAATCAGCATAATAAATAAATTCATAGTTTTTTTAAAACAAGAATAAATATCGTTTGGGCTTGAACAAGGATGTTTGGGAATTATTTTTGCCTAATAATATTATTAAAAATGAATCAATACAAATTATGAAATTAAGTTACTTTAATCAAAACTCACTTGGATTGAAAAAGAATTGAAAGATCTAACAAATTAAAAATGAAATTCAACTCAATTCAATTTTGTGACCGCTACCATCAGTTATCTACCAGAAAAATGATAAGTGTATGTGTGCGCGCAAGAGCTCGCGCACGCGATTTCACAAAAACACTAAATTTGGCACAAAGCTTCCTCTAAACTCTATTCAATGCACCTCGAATCACAATTTTTTATTTACCTTTCAGATTTTTCAAAATTAATGTTTAAATTTCATTTATGCTCCCTATTACTGGTTTAAAATGAGTTTAGATGCAGGAAGCTCATAGAGCAGCTAATAAATGATACATCACTGATCACTATGATGCACAAAAGCTTCAAGTTACAAGCGAAAGCAACACATTTGTTCGGTATCAATATTGTAGCTCCTAATTCCTTTTTTTGAGATGTATTAGCATTGGCGGTTGAAATCCACATAACACGTGTTTAATTTAAACATCCCGTTGCAAAGCACGGCTAAACCACTATTATAATTCAACTTATGTTGAATATACTAATGATAGTCTAACAACAATAATTAATATTATAGCCTAGTTATTATTTTATTATGATGATCGATGTAAGTTAATTATAACTGTTATGCCATTTAAATGTTATGCCATTAGCGTGCATTTATCAGTACTTGAATACGGTATTGTAAGCTTCAATTTCAACCGTCTCATATTTATTGCATTTGACTGTTTATTCATAGTTTAGAACGAATTCGATTATATTATTGCATATTTTCTATATCCATGAAGCAAATATAATTTGTTCTAGCTCATTAGAATTCATGGCAATGCATTCTCATTGAAATGCACTTTTTCAAGTTCACAGTGGATAAGAAAAATTATTTTGAAAGAAGCAGGAACCCAAAGCCTTATTTTTAATAAAATCTGTATTAATTGATTCAAATATCAAAAGAATAGGGAGCTAAAAGCGATAATCTGTTACCAAAGTGTTTTTTCTATACCCTGATATAGGCCTAACAAGTTTTGATGTGTTTCTAGCCAATTTTACGTATTTTATCTTCAGATCTTATTTTTATACAATTTGTATAAGGCAATTACAAAATCCACTTGATTAATAAATCTTATGAATGGGTCTAGTTGAAAAAGCACGTCTTAAAATCATGTTTGCTGAATATATTTATAGTTACAGTACTACTGTAATATATAATAATTACAGACTCATAAATAGATAAATTGAAATTGGAAAATATTACAAAGCATAAAAATAGGTGATTCAGATCATTGAAACATAAATACTCCATACAAATATTTATAATTGCAGTATTTTTAGTATAAAATTTCTCTGTGCTTTAGTTCCTTAGTTCGTAGTTGTAAGATTAGCAAATTCGATGCAAATATACTATGAATGTTATTGTTTCAGTTGAAAAATTTTCTACCCAAACTTCAACAGAAGTACTGAAGAACCGTCAAAATACTCCAAAAGTTGTCTCGTCAAATCCTTTGGACAACCTAGATTGTAAGTAGTTCTTCACTGTATTATTGTATTCTATTGTGCAATTAATTGATTTCTGTTATTTATTTAATGAGCTCGAAAAAAGCAGACCAATCGACTAATAATTTTTATCAAATAAATATATTACGTTTTATAAATACTGTGCTTTGTTGAGTTGAATGCATCAGAGGTTTGCTATCTCTAGTACTCATGTACTCCATGTACTCATGCCATCTCGGACCCTCACCAGGCAACGTGGCTCATAAAACTCCTCTTCAAACTTTATATCACATTCAAAAATTTTTTATAGATTGAATAATTTTTCTATGTATTACTTGAATCCTCTATAGTTTTTATTACTATGACCAATTAAGGAAAATTAATTAAAAAACAGTAACTAAATAAAGTGCAAACCTTCATTTGCAATGTAAAGCTTATGGGGTGCAGTGCTGCCAAGTTGCACAGTAGCTCAGCAAGCCTAGTCGAGCGATCACATTCTCAAAGAACAGTATGTGAGTTGAAAGAAGAAATCTAAAAATGGCAAATGGCTCATATTTCCATAGCATTGCCGTAAGACTCCATACTGCATTCTAAAGTTTACATGGACTACAGCGATAGCCTAAATGCTATAAAATCAGTTCCCCAAGTGTAATACTGTAGTGATGTTGATTTGAAAAAGTATGATCATATAACATTTTTGTTACTATATTTTAAAAATATGCTCAACAGTTCTATTTTAAAATCTTACTGATATTTTTAAATTAATCAGCTGAAAAGAGCTACAACTTTTGAAGAATATTATTGCTTAATATTTTTGAGATATTGGTTGAAATAGGTATTTGGGCCTCATCATGGCAGCCATTTTCGATTTTTTTGCTTGTTGCCTAGATGGGATCAATCTTTGGGGGATGATTAAGGGCACTCTTAGCTATCATTAAAAATGACCATGTAGTAATTATATATAATTCAAAGGGCTCCCGGGCCCTTTGTAAGGGTGACCGATCAGATTGGCTAGCAAAAATACTCTTCTCTGATGTAAAATCACTTCCTGGTGGTTCGGAACCCACCTAAAACTGTGGGTCCAACTCATCAATCACCATCATTCAACTCATTTCCCATGCACAGGTCTCAGACCCATGTGGGCTTCATGCTCAAAAAAAAAAAAAATGTGATGAGGTTTTCTATTGAAATGATTTCACTATAAATTAAAATCTTAACCTTACAAAAGGTCTAAAGTATTACTGTATTATGTTTAACAACGGTTTTCCAGGTTAGCAGACTGACAAAGCCGTCTGACCAAGCAAACCAGCCATTTTCAGAGCTTGTTTACCTTTGCCATATAGCAATGTACTTAATTGAAAATAACAGTTTTTTTAATTTTGGAGACTGCCATAGCTTTATTAGCCCAGGCAATGATTGCAAAAAAATGGCCATTGTCGGAACAAATTAGGGGAAAGCTGAATGTTTGCAGGATGTTAGTATAAAAAGTACTTACTCGAAAAAACCAAAGTCCCGACCCCCAACCCGCTTGCTTCCCCCTCTACCCCCCTCTCAACATTGCAATAGCAGTACTTCAGTTAAAGGCTTATAACTCGGAAACTAATTAAGGTATCGGTGTGATTCTCATCTCATTAAATACTTGAAACTATTCTCTAAAATATATGAGCCATGGTGCATTCATCCCAGATGTTGATTTTCAATGATACTAAAACTTTGGTTGTTTGCGAGCACCAACGTCCATTGGCCGTTTTCACACACACCGACACGGCGCCGGCACGACACCGGCAAGATGTCGTCCCGGTGTCGTGGGGGTTGAGATACAATGCTGCCAAATAGAACAGCTTTCACATTCACCGACACGGCACCGGCAGCCGGCTGCCGGCGCCGGCATGTCGTTGGCAGCATTGCTCCCGCCGGTGCCGGCGCCGACACTTGTGTGTCGTCCATAGTTTTGAACAGAATTTGGTCATTTTGTCAACAGTTTGAGGTTAGGTACTGAATAAAAACATCTGGTACAGTACGATGGCTGATAGGTATGATGTTGTCACCCTAATTGAATTAGTCGAATCCGAGCCCTGTTTATGGGACAAAACTATAGAAGAAAATAAGAACAAAATCTTTAGAGACAGAAGCCAATCTCGTCCGAGTGTCTTGTTTTTTCATTTCATCACTTAAATTCACTAATGTATAGTCAAAAGTTTCCTAACAGTAGCCTACTCATACGAAAAAAATTAAAAGATTTTGTTAGATTTGTCACTAGCTTATCAAATAAGGTGTAATACAAGCCATCCAAATAGCGAAATTTTATTATTGGGTCAATCCAAAGTTGTCTATTACGACTGCGCCTTTTACGTAGATATAATAAATATAACAAATACAACCTCCTGTTGTAATCAGCCATCGTACCGTTTTGAACTGTGCCGCCCACTGCAAATTAAGGTTAGTTATTCACCGACAGCCAGATGCCGTGTCGGTAAGTGTGAAATGCTTCAACGATGTCGTGACGATATCGGCGCCCGGTGCCGGTGTCGTGCCGGCGCCGTGTCGGTGTGTGTGAAAACGCCCATTGTCCCAATGCAAAAGGAAGCACGCGAAATGTAATGAGTTCTGCAATCATATCAAAACGCAGCTCGATACAAATCAATACTTGAAGATATTATTCTTGTGCGTTGACGTTGTTGTTGATGTCAGGTTTGCTCTACGGTTTCGCATTGCCAAACGAGCCGTTTCACGGGCTGCCTCACATTGCTCTTCTGATTGAGAAGCATGAAGTCGTGCCATTCCAATGCGAGGTTCTTGCCATCTTTTATTTGCCATGTTTTGAATTCTTATTGCGTTTCGGCTTCTTTGGGAAAGATTTGATCTTCTTGGTCACAGCATTGCTAATAATATTATCGATACAATAATACCGATAATATGAACCAGTACAACCAGTTCATCAACCAAATACAATAAGGTCGATAATATATCAACCGGTCAACTTGAAGTACAGCATTTTGTGTTATTTTCAAACAAAATAAACCACAGACAACATGACATGCGCTGTCAGTTGTGTTTTGCTACCAAGGCCCAAATCACAAGGCTCAATCATATGTCAATATAGTAGAAAGCATACGGCCATAATAGAGCAATTCATAGATTCATTGCTGGAAAATATAAATCATCTGTTGTCCCTATCTTGACGCATGCATTTTTTCTTTATGCAATTCTGTATTCTGTTCAAATTAGGCCATCTGACGTTTTACGTTTAAAAAAAAAACAAACCTTGGACAACATGTGCGCTGTTAGTTAGTTGTGGATAAGGTCTACAAGCGGCAGAGGTAGATAGGGTTAAAATCAGACGTTGGCTGGACCAGAATACTTTTGCCAAAACCTACAAATCAGAATTTTTCACTGAAGTACAGCACAACTATCCGACTAGACACAGATTGAATCTTGGCTTCAACAAACCTAGATTAACCTTAAGCTCATTGAATATTAATCCATTTCATCTCGTGCACATATTATTTAACACAACCTTCCAAAGTCAATCATGGAAAAGGAAGGGGCCGTGTCACTGCATATAAAAGAAGAGTGGTCGAATGACAGTTTGCTATAGGCCGGGAGGCTGCTGAGCCGCTGATTCCCCCACCATACACTTAATTTCTGAGTATTATTCAGAAGTTGTCGCTGTCTGTGAGTTTTGAGAGTCTGCCAATTTTCATTGTAGTGGCGAAGGTGATATTGTGGCAGGTATCCATAATGAATAATAAGACGAAATTGTCACAACCACATTTATTAAAACTTTGAGAAACTAGTTTCGGTTGTTACACCATTAGCAATCTCAATCAAACTGATTTTGATTGAGATTGATAATAGTGTAACAACCGATACTAGTTTCTCAAAGTTTTGATAAATGTGGTTGTGACAATTTCGTCTTATTATTCAGTCTGCCAATTATTAAATTCTTTAAATTTGGACATGAAAAATACAATAAATTGTATCCAAAGTAACTCATAGTAATAATTTAAAAGTATCCTCTACATTATTAGATGAGAATTCTTTCCCTATATACGAATCTGTACACTATGTGGAGAAATATATTTCATTCTATTTTCATTGTACTTCTATTATGATGTGTGTGCATGTTGTGTTGTATCTTCTAGTATGTTGTGTTGTAACTTCTAGTGAAATAAATCAATTCATTATTTATTTGTTTTTTGTTTTGCAGTTGAGAGTGAAGACTTTAAGAACGGTGTCAATTCGATGGCTAAACTAGTGCAGATTACACCACATCCGAACCATCTCATCACACTGCGTGCCATAAGCAAGCTGGTCAATCAGAGGCTGACCACAGAAGCCACACAGAACGTTGATGCAGTTGTACCAAAGGTTAGCCACCCCCTTTTTTATTCAAAGTGTACATTATGTGAAAGTTTGAAGCTTAATCTTGAATTTATTATGAAGTTGAATTGGTTTGTTTATTCAATCCTATAGTTGCTATTCTCTGCTCATTCAGTAGTATAGTTGGCTGCACTTCTAAGTAAGTACCCCACCGAAACAACCAACTGAAATAAACATCAGGTTTAGCTCTGGGCTTGGTACCGATTTTATTGGTGGGGTAGATATGGTAGTGCAACCGTATAGTTTAGTTAGTTGTTCAATCAAATCTGTAGTAGTTGGGGATCGAACTTGTATTAGTCAAGGAACTACTAGAATTTACCAGAGCCCTGTAACCAACCATGGGAAACGTTTTTTTACCTGTATCTTACCAAGTAGTTATTCTCAAATATTCTACTTTCCCATTGTGATAACTAAAGATACTTGAAGCTATTAAATATTTCTTGTAGAAATGAGTGTATTGTATGCGAATTAAATTTACAATTGGCTGCATTAGATTGCATAGTTCGTCTGAAGGAGAAATGATAAAATGAAAAAAATAAAAATAGAATGTAGAGAGGAATTTTGGCTGTATTGAGTACATATGATATAAATATATAATATCTTAGACTACTTATATACTAATGTATTAGACTACGTAGTTTGTGTTGGAAGAGAATTGAAAGTAATTCTTCATTCTTGAAATATTTTGGAAGAGTTACAATATTATTGAATTGCTAAATGCTTAGAAATGAATCATCTTAATGTTTACACATCTCACTTCTTCATTGTTTAGTATCAAATATATTACACTTTAAATTTAATATTAAATTTTCATTTTTGTATTTTGTGCCATTATATTCCTCAACTAATTATGAACTTGATATACTGTATTTATTTATGAGTAATCTCATTAAGCTTGAAATGTATTACTGTTGACAGGGTAAAGCATATCCCTTTGATACAGTTGACGATGGCTTTGAGAAGGGAAATAAATCTGTCAATTCGGCGTCCAAAGTTCTGCGTTTGCTCTACCTACACGACTTGAGATCTCTGCAGACAAAGATCAATGAAAGCATCGTAGCCGTGCAAAATCTTACCGCCAACCCAAAAACAGATACATCACTGGGAAAAGTCGGTCGTTAGACTATCAAAAAGGGACCAACTTCTTCAAATTCAAGCTGTTTTTGTCGTTAATCACAATATCAAATAGTTGTGAAGACTGAGACTTTGAAAGAACTTCCATTCATAGGATAATTGTTACTATTTATCTCTGGAGAACTTTAATTGCTCAGGAAGGTAACTTGAGAATAAACTGTGTTACAACTTGATGTATTTCATTGCATGCTTTGGAATTCATATGTAGTTGAATATATATTATTATTAAATGTTTAATTCATTTTTTGAACTTCATCCATCAGTTTTATATTCTTATTTTTAAGGTGTATTGCTTTAGAATTTTTTTTACATCAAGTAAATCATGGTGTTATTTCATGTATGGGTATCATTGTAGTTCCTATTATTATTTTAAGATGATATCGTACAATAAAACCTGTCCAAGACACCCCTTGTAAGACGGAACGTAATATTTTATTAGGTCCCAAGGAACATTATTCTTATAATTAGGCCACTCTGTCTCAAACGGAAACCTTCCAGAACGGGGAATGTCTCAGTCTAGTCGAGTTCCTTCATAAACTGGTTGAACTGTAATGTGTTTAGATCATACTCTGGTTGCTGTGTGTGGAATTCTGAATTCCCACAGTAGAGACTAGAAAGTGGAAAGTTGTTTTTTTAATAATCAAATTGTGAGTTTGATGATTCCACAAAGCTGATAACTATAAGTTTGGGAAACTAATCTCATAGTTCATGGCTGCATCCTTGACTTAGGCCATAGTTTATTATTTCAAAGCTTTTTGGGTTGGTGACTACAATTGCCACAGTATAAATTGCAGATAGATTGTTTTGTGAAGTACTGTCCATTACTCAAAGTTGCAGTTTTCATAATTAATTTTGGTATATATATAATATATATACAGTATAATTGGTATATATTGTATAATAATAATTATTATTTTTATTATTATTATTATTATTATTATTATTATTATTATTATTATTATGCGCATATGGGCCCCAATGGATCCATTGTGAAATGCAAAGCATTTTGGTTCTTCCTAAGTCTTTAAACTTCTCACATTCTCTCTGCTTCGATTCTCTTTCCATGCTCCATCCACTTTGTTCCTGGTTTCTCTCTCTGATTTCACATTCCACTTGTGTATCTTGTCTGTGTAAGAGTTTCTGTTTTGAATTTCTGATTGTGCAATTTGTGCCTTTTGTAGGTCTGTGTGTACATACTTGCTTATTCCATGATGTTGTTGATTTGACTCTTTTCATGTATGTAAGGATCCTGTTGGTAAGTCTTGTTGTTGGAAGCCTACTGATATGGTCATAGAATTTTAACCTTCTTTTGTCTGCTGCTAGTTTGGACATCCTTTCTGTTGTTTCCTGGAGTGTAATAGATATCCCTCTTCAGTGGTTTTTGAACCAAATATTTTTCTAATTATTCTGCATTCTTTTTTCAGTACGGTATATCGGCTCACGGATCACTTACTTAATATAGAGCCGTGTGGCAGGAATATTTTGAGTCAGATAATATAAGCCACGAGCGAATTGGCTCTCTTCGTAAGGGTGACTGATAGATTTGGCCAGAAAAAAAGACTTCTCTGCGGTAAAAACTTCCCGGTGGTTTGGAAGCCACCAAAAACTGTGAATCCGACTAATCAATTATAATCATCATTATCATCATCATCATCATCATCATCCAACTCATTACCCACGCACAGGTCTCAGACCTTTATCCTCCTAAAAAAATCTTGTCCTCTACGATCTGGTTTGTACAGGAACTTGGCAATTAATTTATTATAAAGATTATTTCCCTATTAAGATGGCTGATTTAGTATATAAAAATATTTAATGACATAGTTCAAATTTAGAAAATTGTAGGTTTACTTTCTCTGTAAAGTAAAAATAATACAGGGAAATTATAATTATTTAATGCAAACAATATATGCTACGGCATTGTGATAAAAAAACAAACCAGTCGAAATCAACTCATACAAAAATTTAATCTTCTCCTCCCCCCCCATCCCAAAAAACTGCATCGTTAAGCATCTGTGTACACTTATAACAAAAAATACAGAATTTAGTATAAATTATTGCAGACCCAAGAAAATAGAAAATATGACGAAAATCCAGGTATACAAAAGTCAAGACTGGCGCAAATTCGGAAATATTTGCGTTTTACCTCAAAACTAAGTCATTTTTAATAATAGTAATTTGAAGCTCCGTTAGCAGTCCCCATTCATTTATATTTGCTGTGCTGGCCAGGCAATGAAATCACGCTTAGCGAACTGCTAGTGTGCGGACTGCAAATTATTCTTCATTGTATTTGAAACTACTAGATTAACTATTTGGTTGTACTGTATTTGCATTCTTTTCAAACAAAACACTACCACTACTAGTTGTTTCAGTGGCAATGACAGAATTTGTACCGTAAAAAGAAAGGGAAGAATTTTGACCTAACCTGCATTTTGATATGAGTGCCCTTTCGTTGACGTAAAACAACGCGCGGCTAGCTGAAAATTCTCAGGTTTACAGTAGGGCTCGCGCACCAAGCGCGCTATTTGGCACTGGAAAGAAACGATGGATGACGTCTGACTAACTTCAACCCGTCTCCTGACGAGTTTTAGATCTACGCGTAGTATAAAAGGGCCCGAAGTTTTAATTCCTTTCTTAAAATGAAAACCTCTGTGAATATGGACAATTTTTAATTATTAAATTATGGGATCAAAAAACCTTGGTTCAAAAACAAATATTATTGGATTTGACAGTAAGTCTATTGTTCTATTAGTATTGAAATTTGACTAGCGTTTAGAATTATTTTTTGCTTCAGCTATCACTGCATTAAGGTATTCGGGTTTCATATATATTAGACGTAGAAATTTGCTTTTTTTACAGTACAGTATTAAACAAGATTTTTGATATTGCTTCTTAAATAATAGTACTGTGAATGATGTTTTTTTTTTTGGTATAATGTGGCGTTAATATTAATTTAATAAAAACCCCTCGCAAACAAGCTTTGCTTGAACTCGAATAGAGGATAAACTTCAAATTCACCATTCATTCTATGTAGGCTACATTTGAATAGTTTCTGGCGTTCCTGGCAACATGTTCGTGTGCCGTCTCAGCAATTTGGTGATGGAAATCATAACTAGTTTCATCACTCATGATTCATGAGTTGATGCACAAATTATGAAGTATGTGTGTGTATTAATTGTTTGATAATTATTTATTAACATTGTTTTCCAAAACTAATAATAAGTTTGTTTCGTTTTTAAATCAATAACTATTTTCATTTTTCAATTTTAACAATTCTTTTATTTATTGTATTAAAGGAATTTCCGTTCTACGCATCCCTGAATTTTTATGTGAATTATTCATGTGTTTATTCCATCTTGAATATTTTAGCACAAAATGCAAGAAACTTCTTGTTTTTAAAGAAAAGTATGTAATATTATTGCATATTGCTATTGTGAAATACATTGCATTGTTTTATGTATGACAATGCTGGAGAGGCCGTCTCCACATCCCCTACTCAAGACAGTTCGCGATGTGACGTTGAACCACGTAGATTTGTTTGTGGAACGCTCCGCTCTGCTTATAAAAATTGTGTTTTAATAACGCTTTTCGCTTATTCAACAAAAACTAGAGCCTTCTTACCCATATAACCACCACAGAATTCACAGAATGGTTGGTGAAATTCACATTGTAACAACAGTAGCCCAAGACATTATCAAGACAAGACGCACCGCAACAAACTATTAATGATTTGCGATTTGATTCTTACCCCATTATTTGATTTGAAATCAGTTATAATTTAAGTACAGCAATTTGATGTACTTAAATTATAACAAACACATGTTTATTTATTTAAGGATTCATTACATTGCTGTTATGAAATAAACTTGGTTGAATTGAACAAGTGTTACTTGCTATTAACAAAAATATTCAAAATAATACTTAAAGCTGGATCCTGGGATGACTGAGGTTTCGCAAGGTCTGGAACTGATCATGCACTGGTCATAGCTTGCAAAGTTCTTCAAGCACTTAATTCTACAAAACAATCTGGGAGAAAACTTCTATCAGACAGGCTAACAGCTTGAGAAAATGATTGAAAAACTTATTCCATAATATTCCACCTTTAACTTTTCATGTGAAATTTAACGACTTGCAGTCAAATATTTGTTAAGAATAAGTATAATAACTCACTTAATCTGGCCGAGCGCTTTCGAATCTATGAGATCCATCTTCAGACTGAAGATGGATCTCATAGATTCGAAAGCGCTCGGCCAGACTAAGTGAGTTATTATACTTATTCTTAACAAATATTTGACTGCAAGTCGTTAAATTTCACATGACCATACTGAAGACCATACTGACCATTCATCAGACTGAAGATGGATCTCATAGATTCGAAAGCGCTCGGCCAGATTAAGTGAGTTATTATACTTATTCTTGACAAATATTTGACTGCAAGTCGTTAAATTTCACTTGAAAAGTTAATATTAACAACGCAGTTCGTCATGGAACAAGAAATCCAGGAATTCCACCTTTGTTGAAATCTAGGTATTGATCATATTGAATGCATATTAATTTATTTAAAACAATTAACTAGTGAATATCAGAGGATTTCGCTATGCATTATGTACGTTTTTGGTCTTAGCTTAGTATGTCGAACAGTTTACAGTAATACATAAAATGTTCAAAATTGAAAGGGAGAAATAATTAGGCTATATGGTCACATTCATCTTGTCACTATTCATGAATCTTGCCTCTTCCAATATAATTAAGAAAATACATGAATGATATGAAGATGCAGCTCTACATCTGTGCTGATTCAGTCTCTTCTAAATATGAAATAATGGTTGAAAAAATCTTCAAAATTCGAATAATGCAATAATTAGATTGGATGGGTCCACAGTCATTATCTCCTGACCACTGATCATGGCCATCATGGGTCTTGTCTTCAGCAAAATAATTAACGAATTACTAATTAGAGAATAAAGTGAAGCTGTTTCACCATCTTAGAACTGTTTAAAATTCATTAGTGTGATTTTTATTTTTGATATTTATTTCGACCACTCATAAGTCTTCTTTTTGATCATAATTAACAAGTTGATAATCAGAGATCAGAGGGTCATCTTAGATCGAATCATCTTACCGGTCTTGCCTGGATATGCTACACCAGCGATAGGGCTATTGATAAAATACTCAAGGAGCTTACCGGTACCGGTATGTCAGATGTAGAAATGAATTTTAAGAATGCTATTAGAGTGGAAAAAAATTCCTTAATTTTCAATTTCAATTTCAATTTATTCATATACATGTCATAGGCTTAACATCAGTCAGCATTGACAATAGTCATACAATATAGTCTTATTGACAATACATAATATAAAGGTCACACAATATAAACAATCTCAACAAACAGTTTTTTCCAGGTGGTAAAATCACAGTCAATCCTAATGTTATTATTAATAATAATATTAAATGATTAATAAATAAATACACAAATTAATACTTAATTCGAAGTCCAAACGATGTAAAAGTTCCTGGCATAGATGGAATGCCAATAAATACTTAAGGTAGGCTACTTGATGAGCTGTTTGAGATGAGTTTTGTCTTTCTTCCATTTCGCACTATAGACCGCTAACATTCAAAACAGGCCTATTGAAGTAGATAGTAGATGCAGTGGACGACTTAACGGCATTTGAATAGTACATGAATCGATGGTCTACTACTGAATTTCATTTTCCTCTTCTTCTTCTTTAACTGCTCTTTCAAAGCCAGCATACGAAACGAATGCCGTTGAAAGCCGAGGTATTGTGAGATGAGGCCAGGGCCTTCCTTTAGAATCCCGCATTTTATTGTTAAGTTTATCCGTCCGAAAGCCTTTCTGACCTCTAAATTATATTCGTAAAGCCGGTGTATTCAGCCATTTTGAATCATCATGGTGTAAAAAGGGATACTAACGTTCTCAATAATAGTGTATGTGTGTGTATAGGCATCTAGGAAAACACGACTTTCATAGGGACTTCAATCCTGCAGTATTCTTTGGTTTTTTCTTTTAGAAATACCGCCATGATTAAATAACATAGATAGCAGATAGCACTATATATATAAATCTTTATATAAAATAGGCGAACATATGTTTTTGTGATGACAACTCCTCCGTGGTTTCTCGACCGATTTTGTTCGTTCACGTCTCATTTGAAAGATCTCATCGAGTAGATGTTTGATAAGGTCTTACATTTTGAAAAAGTCATCGTGGACTTGAGGAATGAACGATCAAAGTTTCAATTTTTGCCATTGCTTAAACATAGGGATCGGTGAGCTGAAAATTTTCACATTTCAACTTATGATTTGATGATCAGCTGTTTTGAAACAAAAAGTTTATTTTTCATTGTTCATTCAGAGAGAGAGAGAGGGTGGGAGGATAGGATAAAGAGGAAGAGAGAGAGAGAAAAGAGGAAGAAGGAAGAGGGGATGATGAAGAAGACGAAGGAGAAGAAGAAAGAGGAGAAAAACAAGAAGAAGAAGAAGAAGAAAAAGAAGAAGAAGTACAGGAAGAGGAAGAAGAAGAAAAAGGAGAAAAAGAAGAAGAAGAAAAAGATGAGGAAGAAGAAAAAGAAGAGGAAGAAGAAAAAGAAGAAGAGGGAGAAAAAGAATAAGAAGAAAAAGAAGAGGAAGAAGAAGAAAAAGAAGAAGAAGAAGAAGAAAAAGAAGAATAAGTAAAAGAAGAAGAAAAAGAAGAATAAGTAAAAGAAGAAGAAAAAGAAGAATAAGTAAAAGAAGAAGAAAAAGAAGAATAAGTAAAAGAAGAAGAAAAAGAAGAGGAAGAAGAAGAAGAAAAAGAAGAAGCAGAAGAAAAAGAAGTGGAAGAAGAAGAAAAAGAAGATGAAGAAAAAGAAGTGGAGAAGAAGAAAAAGAAGTGGAAGAAGAAGAAAAAGAAGAAGATTAAGAAGAAGAAGAAGAAGAAGAAGAAGAAGAAAAAGACGAAGAAAAAGAAGATGGAGAAGAAGTGATTTGAGAAACAAATGAAATTATTGAAAATATAAAAAGTGTACTTATTTAGGCTAACCAGAGTGTTGAAGCATTTATTCCAGATTCAATGCAAAATAAAAAGCATTGATGTTTACTGAGAAATGGAGAAAATTAAGGAACTCATAGCATCATAGGTATCTTTGATACCCACTTAGAAATGGAGCAACTCATACTGTCTTAAACTTGTCATCATAGGCAATGCTGTCGTTCAGTATGTAGAAAATCTACATTTGGAATGTATTTTACAAAGTTTAATCGCACATTCGTGCGACCCGCGATAACCTAGTTTCATAAATAACACCATTTATAAATAAATACAATCAGATAGAGATAAGCTGCGTTCTCCTGGGCACTCTTTGTAAGGATGACCGATTAGATTGGGCAGCAAAAAATACACTGTTCTCTGCTGAAAAATCACTTCCCAGTGGTTCGGAATCCACTTAAAACTGTAGGTCCAGCTCTTCAATCACCATAATCCAACTGATTACCCACACACAGGTCTCAGACCTACGTGGGCTTCATCTAAAAGAAAAAAAATAGATAATATTGTTGTGGGTTCTATTACTAAGATAATGCTGGCAACACTTAAAAGTGAATCACGAAACTTTATCTACACAATTACTCGCATCAAACATTAATAAGAAATTTTTAATCAATGATACTATACAACAGACAATCATCAGTTCAATAACTTTATTCTTGTTATTGCAATGTTGTGGCTTGGATGAGGGTGGTGGACTTGGCAAGGCATTTTCTTTTCTATTATTTTTTTCTTCTCTTTTCCCTCTGTAGTGTGGGTCTGTAGGTGACACTATTTTTCTTTTTCAGCTTTATTAATTTTAATTTTGTTTATTGTGAATTTTTCTTTACTCATTGTAAATATATTTTTTTCTTTAATACTGTGTGTCAAATGGAATAAGGGGCTCTTCCTAAGGGGAAGAGCTCGTTTGCCACTAGAGCCCCTTGTTTGCCACTTGTCTATTAGGAAGGTCCTCAACCTTGAGGACCTTCCTAATAGACAAGTGGCAAACGAGGATTCAAATTCATACAACTTACTTATTTTTGAACTTGAGAAGATTTGTAGTTGGAAATAACTCTAATTGACATTAAATTATCCGCCAATTGACAAATTTCAACAATTGCCAGTTATGAACTTTTGAAAATTCGTATAATCTGAATTCTTGTTAAATGAATTACAACACTGCACAGATAGAATAAGGCACCCACACAGCACAAGGACATCCACAGGATATCCCTTGGATATCAGCAATGGGATATCTGGATATCCCAGGGTCATGCAAATCATGTCCCACAATATCGGTAGGATATCCTCAGGAGATCCTGATGTCCCCTCCACACGACATCCTAGGGATGTCCCACATGGATATCCTGGGGACATCCCTTGGACCACTGAGGGATTATGTAGTTGCAGCCACAGGACCTCCCATGGATGTCCCACATGGATATTCTGGGGACATCCCTCGGAATGCAAAGGGATTATGATTTTTGTAGCTACAGGACCTCCCTGAATGACCTTAATAATTTTACCTCTGAACTTCCCTCAGATAATTTTTAGAGGTCTTGTTTTCTAAAGCCCCATCAGGATGTTCCTATTTGGTGAATTCTATTTTTTCTGGAATTATTTTCAAATAAACCTCATGAGGATCTATAGATAACACTATGCACCTCCATCATATATAGTGCCTATCATCCCCTGAGAGGCCTCGACACATAAAAAATTGCTGACATGGTGTCAATTTGTACATGTTGAAGCCTCTCATAGGGGATGATAGCAATTTGTGCAGGTTTGATACTTTTAGGGCAGGTTTATGGGTCATTCGGCTTTATTTTAGTCTAGGACAAAGCAATAACTCAACCAATCAGATGTTTTAAATTTAGTTTTTTTTTAATTACAAAGAGCTGATAGGTTGGATTAAAATGAAGCCCTGACTCAGAAACCTGACCTGAGTGTTGTCAGTTTAGATAAGGAGTTCATGAGACAGTTTTTTTAAATTGTAAAAATAAACTAATCATAAAGAGCCAGTAATGTTTTAAATTTTGCCTGTCTACTATAACAGACAAGGTAATGTAATAGTAATAACAACATTGAGCATTATAGCAAGAGATAAATATTTGAATCTAATATTGAAATAAATTTAAAAAAATAATTTTATTAGTCTAAACAGATTATCAGTAGGTAATCAACACAATTTCACCAAAATTCATCACTCTCATCAATCATTGACATTCGCTTGTCAAGTAAGTGCATCAGGATCATAAAATCAAACAAAAAAATAGCTTTGAATTTCATAGCCTAACAAACTGTAAATTTAATAATTTAAATTTAAAGTAAAGTATTTTAGCATGTTCATGAAGACAGTGTCTTCATAATACATATCAAGATGTCATAATACAAGATAATACATATCTAAATACATATACAGTGCTAAATACTTTACTTTTAAATAACTTTTTCAAGCCAAATCGAAAACAAAATTAAGTATGACTTGAAATGTTAAATGTGCTTGAAAGAGATAATAAGGTGTTTCTTTTAATTTTTTTCAATTATAAACTAGCATCATAGCTTTAAGCAGGTCAAAAAATAAAACATTCCTAGGATCACTATTCTTTTTATTCTCAAGTCTCACATTTTTCACTTATTTCTTATACTAGTTTTAACTTATTGGTTGACTTCTAGGTCTTCTTCAGCAGCGTTTCTTTTCCTGAAACAATTTTTCAAATTAACAACTCTTTTAAAACCTGCTGATATAAGTACGATTGCCAACATTCTTATAGAGCAAAATTGCAGCTGCAATGAGCTTTCAAGTTAATCAAACAACAAATATCCCCATCACAGCAATAATCAGGGGTAAGATTTAATTCATTTTTGTTTTACACCATAAGCTCATATCAGAAGCGTGCATTTCTATTAGCGCCTACAAATATAGGTCATTGATTTGAAATTTGAGTCACTGGTTCCTAACAATAATTCATTAAAAACTTTAAAAACACTTTTAAGTGGAAATTATGACTCTCGTTATGGCGTGACGGCCGTTTCACTCTGTTGTCAAGAGCATCGTCAGACGACCCACAGTACACCCGTAGTACACTCAGTACACAGTACACACAGTAACATCATAATAATTCATTGATTAGCGTTGATGAAATTACTAATAATAGTGAAAGTAAAATGATGGCGAACATGACTATGAATCCATTTATCTCATATGAATGATATGTAGCCTATATCGATCGGGCTGTGCGGTTTGCAGCAGAAGTGGTTTCTGCTGGAAATTGAAATTTTTAATGTAAATTTATTTACTTTTTAGTTGTTTCGATTTCATTATTCTTCTACGCCATGGGTCTCCAAACTTTCCAGCCTCCTGGCCAAAATAATTACTTTAGTAATTAAGTTCTGAGGGCCAGAGCCATTCTCATTTTTATATTATTTATAATTTTTATTTCCTAGAGCAGTCGTAAAATTTGAGCCCTGAACAAACTTAAACTTGCTTTAATAATTAAATTACAAGTCGATTAAAAAATATTATTTCAATGTAAAACTAACAATAATAAGCGTATGGCTTTTATTGGTGAGGAGACCCTTACCGTACATGGTTCACCTCGCCGTTTGAGCCATGTTTATGAGGGTAAGTGAAATGAGGCTTATAAAATTTAATAATAACATGACATTTCAATATATACATTCTAAACACTCACAGAGTGTTTCGCATATCTCGTGTTTTATGTCTTGTGTTTCGTTAAAACTTCGTAGGCTTGTTATAAATTAATAATGTTGTTATAATGAAAATGTTTATACATTGGTCTAGGAATGCTTCGTTACCGTACAGGATTAATACTGACGGACGTTATCCTCATCAATTCACACATTCATAACTTTTTAGTGCCTTTTACTGGTGAATTGATCAAGCTCAATGTAGAATTATCTCAAACATAGAATAAAACAAGTCAAAAGTCTGTATCTATTTTTGAATATTTAATATAATATTAAGTTCTACAATAAACTTGCAGTTTTTCTGATAAAACTTGCAGAGAATTTAATTCTGAAGAAAAAATGTTGAATAACCCAATAGCAAAAAACACATATCAACTTCAGAAATTCGGATTTTATGAATCAAATCACATAAAACAGCAAGTTGGAGCCAAGTGTGTCAAAAATGACTGCAAGTCGTTGAATTTACTATAAAAAGTTAATCACAAGTTAGTTTGAAGTGACTGACAATTGAATAAACTGACAAATATACATAAACAGAATTTATTTCGATTCCCATCAGCTTTTCAATGCTGTTGTCAATATCCGCCATTGCGGAAGTCTTCAGTATAAAGTAATAGCAATTAAAGGAATTCGAAATTAATAAATTCTGTTTAAAAAGTTAATATTAACAACGCAGATCGTTACTCTTCGATTTCGCCCACAACACGTTGTATTCCAAATCGATAAAAATAAAGACAATTATCAAGCAATCAGTGTCGCTCTAGCTCTAGCCGTTGATGGGGCTTCAGACTATTTTACCTTGTATCTTTATAGCCAAATTCTTATCTGCACTTCATCTCTCCCTTCCAGCTACTCTATGGGTTCAATAGCTTAGTGAGCCATCTTCAAACTAGATCGATACCAGTATGAAGTGGTGTAAGCTCAAGCCAAAAATAACTTATCGTCTGTCTACCGTACATGTTGTCAGGGAGGGGGTTGTTCCCTTGAACCATCCTAAGTAGGCTGTAAACTTTGACAAGCAGCTCCCGCCAATTGCCGTGTCGAAGATGATACATTGTTGAAGTTCATGCAGGCTTCCTTGTTCCTTCCTTATCTTGGCTCAGGCTGTGTGTGTGGTGGTGAGTAATGAGAAAGCTAGTAGTGGGAGTGAGAAGGAGTACTAGGGTCTGAGAGAGTGTGCGTGTTGAAGGAAGAAGCGAATAAGAGAAAGTTGAAACCCGAAAGCTGAAAAATTCAATGGAAAAAGAACTCAGTGGCGTAACTATTCCAAAAGAAATTTTGGAATTTCAACAAGCCCTGAGAAAAAATAATTTCTGACAAAAAACGTTCCGGTATTGAAAAGCTAAAAATGTGGTTTTAGAAGGATTATTAGAAAAAATCCGTAGTACCCCGGACCACCCTTTTGAATGAACAAACTATACTCATGAATTACTCTTACATTAATGAACCCCACCTTCACCTTTTGAAAGACATTTTTAAGTACGATACTATACTAACTGTACCCCAATCAGGGTACAGTTAGGGTACTTGAATTGTTTTAAGTAGGCCTGCTTTTATTAAAGTTTGGCTATTTGAACGATACAAATTTTAGCTCGAGTGTGCGGATCATTATGTTTGACACACAATTTGGGTTAGAATAATGTTAGAAGGATGAATTTGTTTCTAGAATCGCTTAAAATGTGGTTTAAAGTGATATTTTTCAAAAACTTCCCGGTGGGTACCCCTGATCCTCTCTTTTGATTAAACTGTCCATTTTAGGCTTGTATTATTGTTAGAGAACCCCTTCTTCTCCTCTTATGGTGTACTATATAGTGTGTGGAGCCTTGGAGGCCTACCCCCCCCCCCCATTCATCATTGGTCATCCCCCCACATTGACCCACTAGTTTACGCCTCTGTTTGAACTCATCTATAAAACCGTTGTTAGTATTACAAATATTGCAATATATAGCATAAATTGCTCTTAATTTGGTAGAATAGTATATTTTGACTCTTATTTTGCTACAATTTCTAGATTAGAATAGAATTGAATCTTTATATGAAATAGTTTATATGCTTAGGTCCCAATTGACTTGCTGTAGTAGTTTCCATGGCCACGGATTGTCGCTTCGTTTATTTCCAAACGTATAGGAACCCTTGGAGGGGAGTGGAGGTTCTAGGCTGAGAGGCAATAATTGGGCCAATGGAAAACAACTTAAGAGCGCTATTAGACTTCTACGATTTTACTTGTACGTCTGTGACCTCTGTGACTTTGATAGGCATTTGCAACTTTCAAGTGACTTCAATTTCGATATTTCCTGAAAATGATAAATATTTGAGATATTTCAGCTTTTCACGATTTTTGAAGCAGTAAGCCATTGTCCATGTATACAACATTTTATTCAGCAAAATTTGGGGTTTCGGGGAGAGGAATAATTTGAATTCTCAATACAGTATTAATTTTATCACTTAAATAATTATTGTTGAAAATACTTTACTGGTGAAGTTAACACTTTCTCGTGTGATAGCTATTTTGCACAGTTCAATAGTTATCACACGAATAAGTAAGTGTTAAATACACTAGTAAAGTATTTTAAACAATTGTATAAGTTTGAATACCAAGAAAGAAAATATGAAAAAGAAGTATAGAACTACATCAAATTATTTATTTTGTGGATGATTTCCCAGATAATAATTTTATTAGTAATATCTCTGCTGTAGAATCACTTCCCGGTGGTTCGGAACCCACCTAAAACTGTAGGTCCAGCTCAGCAATCAATCAATTATCAGTCATTCTAGTCATTCTTTATTATCTCTTCTCTAGGTATATAAAAGGCAATGTGTGTATGTATGTCTGTATGTTCCCAGTAAACTCCGAAACCGCAGAACCGATTTTTATGAAATTTTTAGGTACAACGTAGAATAGTCCGGAAATGGTTCCTGTGAAGTTTGGGAGTTCAAAAGTCCTCGCTGAAGGACACAAAAAGCAGAAATTTATTCTTAAATGAACAGTTGATAGAAGTCAACAGTTTTTAATCATATGGTAGGCCCGTAGCGGCGTTATTTACTCTGTATTGCAGACTTACGTACCATGTAGTCGGAGCATTGCAGTCATGTAGGAAACATATGACTGGAGAATCAAAGCTCAGCTTATGTTTCTGTGGTGAAAAAAATTCCAACTAAAATTTAACCAAACAAAAAATAACATTTTAGGAAAGCTAGGAAGATGCGGTTTGTGCAAGGCTCTTGGGAATTCGCCGGGTAGCGCTATTCTATTATAACTAAAATCCCGTTGCAACGCACGGGTGAACCGCTAGTCTATAATATTTATATAAAAATGAATGTCTGTCTGTATGTATGTATATTCCCTATAGACTTCAAAACCACTTGACAGATTAGCATGAAACTTTGGGAATATGTTGTGTGAATATTTAGGATGGTTTCTGGCCATAAATTTTAATAGAAGAGCAAATAATTACTATTAATTAATCCATTTTATAGACCTAACCTACTGATCTTGCCGGCCAAACAGCTTAAAGACACAGCTGATAGAAGTTAACAGTTTTTAATCATATGGCAGGCCCCTTAGCGGCGTTATTTACGCTGTCTTTGAACAGCAAAAGACTTTGCACTTAGCATGTAGGCTACCGTGCAGTCGGAGCCTTGCAATATGTAGGAAACATACGACTGATGGGTATGATGAAATGTAATTATGCCAGGTTGATGACATCTGTTAACCAATGAAGTGCACACCATCGGCAGACAAGCAACGGAGTAGTTGATTCAGTCGCCTTATTCCTGATGTCACCTCCCATTAAAAATATAATATGTTTCTTTTTTTTAAATATTAGTCTGAGATCCTGCCAAAAAGACAAACACGTATGACCTATTAGGTATAAATATATAGAAAGAAAATTTCGATTTGTTTTAGAAATATTTTTATAGTTGGTAGTCATATGAAATTCTGAGTATTATATTATTAAAATAAAATCTCAAGTGTGTATCCTGCAGTTCAATTGAGTGTATGTGAATTGTACAAGAAGGAACAAAATAAAATATCCAGAAACAGAGCTCTTTCCCCGCACACAGATTGATAGTCTAAGCGGGGAAATATATTTCCTTGATTGTTTTATGTTTTGTTTTTATTGTGGAAATAAAATAAATTGAATTGAATTGAATTGCTAGCTAGAAATTTGAAATGCAGCCTCAGCGGGAGGTGGCGAATAATAAAATAAAAAACTAGCTTCTACCTTTATAGTCGTAGGAGGTTTAAATTTGAAATGTTTCTTCATTCAGAGGTGGTGATTAAGAAAACAACGAAGCCTCTATGATCAACTGGAAGAGCCCTAGCACTAACTTCTTTCCTAATTTGAAATGTAACCTCAGCGGGAGGTGGCGAATAATAAAATCAAGGAGAATTTTTATGAGAACGCAGCAACACGCGTCGAGCCAGCTAGTTAATTATAAAATAGAGGTAAAGGTAGATTTGGAATAACGAATTATTGCCTTTATCAAGGACGGAGTTGGGACACTTGGTTCTCTCTCTAATCACTCAACCCTAAAGAGAGAGATAAAACAATGTGTACGAAAACGAAGAAAGGATAAGGATAAAATTACTTTATTTACGTAAATTTTTAAAATTCCATTGTACTGATTAAAAAGCATATTATTAACAACACAATAGATTGCATATGAGATAAAGCTTGGGTATTAACAATGAGATCTTATGTGAAGCATTTACGTAATAAGGGCGAAGTCTGGACAAAAATTCGTCCATTCTAAGTGTCCTTGATAACTTCGAACTGAATTTAAGAATGACAGAGAGTGTGAGAGAGAAGGGAATATTATATGTGTAAGTTAACATTAAAGTGATTTGATTAGCCTGTGGGTTTGTGAAGTAAATGGAAGTAAAGATCCACCTACATCACCACAAAGACGTCAATCCGTTGCTGTTTTAGAAAGTAGAGAGGTGTAAGGCTGTACAGTGGGATTGTGATGGGGTGTAGGGGTAGAGAAGCGTTGCTACCCTTGGACCGCTCAAGGCTCTTCTAAAGTTGCTGCAGTTGTAACATCGAACTGTGTGTTTTGCCACGCTTAGAGCGCCTGGAGAGAAGTCGGCTTCATTTCTAAGCAAAGGGGTGTGTATTCCTTCTCATTTCTGAGTGTCCGTCCTGGTGAAGTATGTGTAATGAATTATTAACCAGAATTCAATATAGGAACTTGGCTTTATTCAACTTGTTAAACATTAATAGGAACACTGAACAAATAAACAACATTAATTACTCAGGTAACTAGGCTGTAGTAGCTGATAACTTGAAACATCTGTTTTCACCAATACATTCTTCCCTCCATCAATGATAACTGGGAAGGACATCTCCATAGGGTGCCAGTCATCGTATATTAATGGTGATTTCTCGTCCATCAAGTAGGCGCACATAGGCATACTCTGGGTTCTCATGCAGCAACTCCACCTCCTCTACCTTGGGATCTGTTTTACTATGCTGGACAAAAGTTTTCATCCAGACCTTTCCCGGATTGGCTAGCCAGGATGGTAGACTAGTTCCAGATGATGTGCGACGAGGATGTAGGAACATTCGCTCATGTGGAGTGCAGTTGGATGTTGTACATAACAGTGACCGGATGCTGTGTAATGCTTCATCCAATACCTTCTCCCATTGCCTTATTTCAAGCTTCTTAGATCGGAGAGCTAAGGTGACAGTTTTCCATATGATCCCATTATATCTCTCGGTCTGTCCATTCCCTTGAGAGTTATAGGGTGTTGTTGTGCTAGTGGCAACGCCCTGCAATGTCAAAAACTCACGAACTTCTTGAGACAAAAATGCTGCTCCTCTGTCAGAATGTAAATACGATGGTGATCCAAATAAATAGAATAAATGCTTTAAATGTTTTATTACAGCATTTGAAGTCATATCCTTTCAGGAATAGGCAAATGGAAATCTTGAATACTCATCTATTATTGTGAGAAGATATACGTTTTGTGAACTAGAGGGTAGAGGTCCTTTAAAATCAATACTGAGTTGTTCAAAGGGTCTTGTTGCCTTGATAATAGTACCTTGAGATTTTACAAAGCGTGGTTTCAATTCAGAACACACATTGCATCTTATACATACCTTTCTCACATCTTCCAAAGTGTATGGTAGATGTTTGTTCTTTATCCAGTGATAAAAACGAGTTATTCCAGTATGAGATAATTCTTCATGAAGCTGCATCAATTGTTTATCATCAGTGATGCAACCTATGTTTAAACATATTCTGGAAAGTGCATCAGCTGTTGTGTTCTCTTTTCCAGGTCGATAAACAATGTCGTAGTTATACTGAGAGAGTTCTAATCTCAATCTCATTATCTTGTCATTTTTTATTTTACTTTGAGATGTTCCACTGAACATGAAAGATACAGAACGTTGGTCTGTAACCAATTGAAAGTGTCGGCCAAGCAGGTGATGCCTCCATTTCCGGATGGATTCAACAATGGCATATGCTTCTTTCTCTATTGATGAATGTTGATGTTCACTTTTTGTTAGGGTTCTAGAAAAGAATGCTGCTGGAAGACCATTATATGAAAGCGTAGCTGCTATTGCAAATTCTGATGCATCAGTCTCTATTACAAGATCGCCATCTGTTCCAATAACATGGACAACTGAGGCAGCAATTTCATTTTTAAGATTCTTGAAATTCAAAAGTGCTTGATCATCTAATGGAAAACTTGTACAATGAACAAGTGGATGAATTTTTTCAGAAAAATTCTTTATCCATCTAGAATAATGAGCAAATAAACCAATAATTCTCTGAAGAGCTTTGGGGCTTGAAGGTGGAGGTAAATCCAACAATGGTTGCAGATGATCAGGATCAGGTCGAAATGACTGATTACAAATTTTAAATCCCAAAAACTTCATTTCTGTCTGTGAAAACTTGCTCTTTTCTTCATTAATTGTAAGAGAATATTTGGATGCAGCCTGTAGAAAACTCTTTAGATTTTCATCATGTGAAGTTTGGTTATTTCCACATATTACTACATCATCTAAATATGCAAAAGTGTCTTTTAGGTTCTCTTTTTGAATAATGTCATTGATCACTCTCTGAAAAGCTGACATTCCATTTGTCACTCCAAATGGTATCCTGCAAAACTGATATAGTTTTCCACATCATTTTCGAATGTTCTTTTCCAATATCTCCACTCTTTGGCTGATGGAGGTGAGACTGGATTGCTATTGAGTCGCTCCGGTTTTAGCATTTTTGCGATATTCACTTTATCAACATTCACATTATTCTCTGTTATCGGAGGTGATGACTTTTTCCTATTACATTGTGACATTCTCAGATAACAAGTTGAATAAATTGTAATGAATTATTAACCAGAATTCAATATAGGAACTTGGCTTTATTCAACCTGTTAAACATTAATAGGAACACTGAACAAATAAACAACATTAATTACTCAGGTAACTAGGCTGTAGTAGCTGATAACTTGAAACATCTGTTTTCACCAATACAGTATGTATGCTCATATTTGTTTGTGCTTGTGTTAATTGCATAAGACAACACAAGAGCAAGGACTCTTTAGTCGCCCCCCCCCGCAGGGTGTACAAAATAATAAACTATATAATAAAATAAGTATAGAATACAAATACCACTAAATGACTAACTTATCAACGTTTCTCAAGAACGACTTGACCAAAAACGATCATTTTAGGCCCTAGACGCAAGCTAAGAAAGTTTAAAAATTTAACATAAATTCGAGCGAAATTAATGTTTGTTGGAAGCTGATTTATTATTTTCCAGCTTTTCTACGGTACTGCTTGTACAGAAAAATTGAAATTTGGTATACTTGTTCTAATTGGCTGAGGGACCCAGATTTGGGCTTAAATTTGGTACACAAGATATTATGATTCGATGCATACTAGTAAATGTTTCAAAATTCATGCACAATATATGCACGAAGTGAATGGTTTTAAAAAATGTATTTACCCACTGCATTTCAGGAACCATGAGGCTGAAAAAGTTGGAATTTGCTATAACCTACATGATCCTTTGAGCCCCTAGACGAATGCTGGTGAACAGATTTAAAATATTGTTATGAATGCAAGAAAAACAATAGTTGATACTACTTGCTTTTGTAAACATCACTTCCATTCATTGACGTCACGTGCTTCAAAGAGATTGTAAATTGACTCTTGTTACTTGCTCCCAACATGTTTCTCTCACTCCTGTTTGGCGAGTGCAGTTTGAGGACATTCATGGACAATGGAGAATGTTCTAGATTGTGCCACCAGTTTCCAGAATTTCCACTGTATAAGAAGTAGTCTACATAAACAGAAGTCAGTTGTCATTTGCTCTTCACAACGTTCATATCCAATGCCAGTTTAGTGACAGTGTATATATAGACATTGTGTTTACACATGTCAAGTGCTTGTAATAAGTTAATGTGGTAAATTCTTTGACAATACTCAGTGCTATTATTGGGATTATCAAATACCATAACACACTTTGTAAGTGTTTTATTTATTGAGTGTTCAATGTTTTTAAACATTTATTTTACTCCATTGTGGAAATTAGATTTAGTGGAATTAGTCGTGGAACAGTTAGGAGCTGAAAAAAGGAGGTTCAATGCTGCACTTGTCCAAAAAGAAGACAGACCAGAAGAAAGGGTACAGATAAAGCTATAAAAATAGTCCATCAACTAGGAGTCAGTGACAGGAATGCTGATGCTCTCTCAAGGGAGTCCTGTGGAGGAAATTCCAGGGGTATGCTGAGGTATTGTCTAGTGGGAGGAGGCCAGTTCTGGAGGAAACAGAAAGGAGATCGTGATCTATGCATATTAGTGGGCATTAAGAATACCAGTTAGGGCCCTCCAGTTGATCAAGTCTGCATTGAAATCGCCTAGAATAATCAAATATCATCAATACCATGTAGTTTCTCCTCAAGATCATTCAGGTATGCAATCATATTTGTGGAATGACAATTGGGTGGAAAGTAGTGATTGGATATCAGAAGGCAGTGGTCTGACATTTTTATTTCTACTCAAATTACTTCAGGATGTGATTCTAAATCAGTCCTTCTGCAAACATGAAATTCGTTTTTAATGGCTATTAGTGAGCCTTCTCCTCTATCTTGCTGGAGTTGATCATATTGTCTATCAGATGGAAAAACTCTGTAGTTGTCAGGAAAGTTGTCCATGCTGATATGAGATTCCTTTAGCCAGGTTTCATTAATCAAAGTCGTTTGCTGCCAGTGATGTATAAAACTCTGTTGATTTCGTCCTTAAACCATGATTATTTTGATGATAAATACTGAGAGATTTCATCCTGTGGATTCTGTGTACTTTCCTGAACAGGCAAGCAGAGATGTTGGCAACTCTATTTTGTCCACCATTCTTATTTAGTCTGTCCTTGAGTGAACCATAAAATGGAAGAATAACTACTTCAGGCCAGACACTGCAACTTGATACTTCTGAAAAACACTGAGCTCGAAGTAGGACATGAAATGAACTATAGGAATCTGGATATTTGGACTGAAGCTTAGTATAGGAGATAAAACTCAGTTCAACAGATTCTCTTAATAAATTTCTTCACAAACAGTGTTCTTGTTTTATTCATGCCACTCAAGGTTGTGTTCTTCCTGCACCCTATCTTGGCTCTGCTGGAGGGCTTCTCCATTCTACCCTCTGAACTCACTGAGGTGGTGAGTTGATTGGGAGGAGTGGATCCATTGAGTTTTTGAGCTCTGTTCCTGATTTGGTGATATACTCGATTTGCCTCCCAGTTTTTCTCTTCCTAGGCCTTCAAAGAACAGTTGACCAGCTGAGCACATCATTATTTGGACAAGTGTCACCATCCCTGTCCTTGTCCAGAGAAGGGGGTAGCGTGTTGGGTATCTTTGGGTCCTGCTGTGAGGGTGCATGTTCTGGGTAGAAAGAAATGAGTGGCGGACTGGTATTGTCAGCCCCCAAGTGATGATGACTGGACAGATTCCCAGAAGGTTTTGTTCCAGAAGGGTTACCAATTTTCAATGATAATAGGATCCCATTCAACTCGACATTCTCTTTTCTAACAGATGAAATTTCGTTTTTTAATTGTGAAAATGCTTTAGATAAATTGGAGATTTGAGCCTTATTTGATTTTTCCATAGTTTGGAATTTGCTAGTAAATAGCTCTGTAATACCCTCCAGCATGCTCCTCATATCATATGTGTTAGTGTGTGCATTGTTGAAATGTGTCAGATTAGAATTATTCTCATTATTAAGATCGTCATTAAAATCATTCTCATCATGATCGTCATTAGAATTAATCTCATCATTATGATCGTCATTTTCTTTAATTATTTCGTGAAAATAATTGTGTGCTCCTTTGGATGGTCGGATTGGAGTGTCATCTTTATTAAAGGTCGGCTTAGATAAACAAGCTTGACATTTATAGCCTAAGTTGAGATATGTGCTCAGCTCAGCAGTCTTCAATTTTTAACATTTAACCTGGTGTCTAGAGCTGCAATGATTGCATTGCAAAACTTTTTGTCTCCCGAAAAATGGGGACATTGCATAAATACATTTGTCTTCACTAGGAGCCATGGAGTCTAGGATATATAACTAATCAGATGTTATTCACAAAGATAAAGAAGAGACATGTAAATAACGGTATTGTGACCACACAGAGATCATACAATAATATCACAGAAGTTTGACATGAAGAACGTATAAAATTATCACAGTGATTGGACTAGTTGAAAGAATTGAGTGAGCTGCGATTCTAAACCATATATTAATATCCAACTATTGTGTGGGGGGGGGGGGGAATATTGATAGGATTAGTAGTGCCTAGAGAACTGTCAATGCAGGATAAAGGGAAGCTCATGGAAGAAGCCGGGCGAAGGAAAAATAAATTTGAAAATGAAAGTTTGGACAGCAATAGTATTATTCGGCCACAAATATTGTTTATGAAGAGAGGTTTGTCTATAAACAGCTGTGGGCTGAGTCTGTATCAGGCCCAGATTGAAATACGACGTTACTTATCTGAGAAAATATGAGATGAGAGGTCCTGAAGATGGCTGGTGAATAAAATCTAACCAAGAAACCAGCCCTCTTACCAAAATGTCGACACCACACTGCTACAATTTACTATTTAAAACGATGATTAAAGCAGTTCAAAACACACATGAATAAGGCTAGGCGTAGCTCTTCAAAATGCACCCGCACGAGTAACGAAATTACGTGTATTTCACCTTAAAACACATGCCATTAACGGAGCATTAAAGAAACGTCTTATCCGGCAGATTGCTCTGCCTAAGATCCTAAATGTAGGAGGTACAGGTTATACATTTGGAACTGATTTCACTTGAATGTACATCGTCGTTGCATTTTCGCATAGATTAGGAAATTATATTTGCTCCGACGTCAAACATTCCCCCATCTTTTTGTTGGTCCGCAAATACTACTATTCCCTTCTTAATGTTATAAGATATGACTACTCTAGGAAATTCTACCGATCTCCATTCTCTCAATATATTCAGTGTTGCCTTCAACTCTTTGAGGTATGTAGTATTTTTGAATTATTGAGCTTTTCCCAGATTTCAGCATTATAAAGCCTGTCGTCTCTGGTGATTCACTTTTAAGTTAAGATCTGATAACTTTATTTTCACTGCTTGTTACATGCTCCTTTCCTTCTTCATTGGTACTCAGGTATCAGAGTCATGAAAGAATGTAAATACGGTCGTAAACTTTATAATTCGAGTCTCTCTTCAAATGTTATTCTTTGAAGTTCTATTGATGGCTTGGAATCGGCGTATTCAAGTCGGTTTATTGTATCAACTTAAAAGAAAAACTGAAAAGCTCACAAACATGGGATTATATAATAATTCTATCCATAAAAATTTTATCCTGTGAGTTTAATTCTCAACATGCTTTGTTTAGATATTTTCCTGACTAATTGAACAAATAAATAAGCTTATTTACGTCAAACCTGAGAAACAATCATCTATTCTTGAGCAATCCTCTATTTACTGTGAATTATTTCAATAGCTTCTGTAGTTGCAAACTTGTACCATATTGTATTCAATTTTGCAGTTCTTATGAATTGAATAATTCTTGTATTAGTAAAACCTTTGTCTAACACTGCAAATTCGCTTCTTTTGCTTATTGATCTTTCATTAATTCTTAAACTTTTCATCGTTGTAGCAATTTACAATTAATTTTCTCAGAAGTTGATAAAGTAATGTTTTACCAGGTTTATTAGAGATTTCTAGGTAAATGTTTTTCATCACAATGCTCAGTTCTCCAATACATGAAAAACCATTCGTTTGAGCAGAAATTCTTTGTAAAGGTAAACTTGGAAGAAGGGAAATTTCGTTTAAAACGGCCTCCTAATAAACTGATCACTGCAACACGCGCTTTAACGTAGTATTGAACGCCTTTGATGGAGATAGGCCTACTACTGACGTACTTTGATAATCTTCTAATGGGAACAATTTCCCGGGAAAGCCAGCGTAATAATAGGTCTCAATAGTATTGCTCTTTGTCAGATGTGATAATTAATTCTGTCACTGAAATTCTTTTCAAATAGAAGATTAAAACCTCTTTGATCCCATTCTACTTGGTGTTATCAGAACACGTTCATGTTTCACTTAATTTTAATGACATGCTTCGGAGGAATCAATCCATAAAACTCTTCAACATATAATATAATTTTGTTATGAAGAAAGAATATCGAGCTCATTTCATACCATATTTCAACTGAATAACATCGTTTCAACTCAATATTGTCTATCGACTTAGAATTTGTGTGTGGATAATTTCAATTAGTGCATAGATCAGTGAAATTACATGTTTGTCAATGTTATCGTCTTTGATACTACTTGATAGTATCAAATTTGCTACATGGATAGAAAATTTCCAACTACTTGTTCATGATCAAAGTGCCTCAGTTTATCTTTAAATGGCTTGTTGAATTATGACGCTTTATTAAAATCAGATTGTAGTACTTGACCTTTTTTCTCAATTTTTAAGCCTCAAAACTATGATTGCTTTTTCTTTCTGCTAAAAGTGTGCTTTTGTTTCAAGCTCTCAATCAATGAAAACTTATGAATAAAAAAAACAAACAAGATTAACAATAATATCAACTATAGGTGAGCTCATAAAAATTCCTTAAACATAATTTTAATAAACAGAATTTATTAATTTCGAATTCCTTTAATTGCTATTACTTTATACTGAAGACTTCCGCAATGGCGGATATTGACAACAGCATTGAACAGCTGATGGGAATCGATGAATGCTACTGTACAAAAATATCAGTCACCACCGGGAATCGAACCACGGACCTCTCAATTGCCGGTTGAGCGCCCTTAACCATAATTTTAATACATAAACACAAAAATACACAAAAATACATAAACACATACATAATACATAAAACAGCTGATGGGAATCGATGAATGCTACTGTACAAAAATATCAGTCACCACCGGGAATCGAACCATGGACCTCTCAATTGCCGGTTGAGCGCCCTCCTTGACCATAATTTTAATACATAAATTACAACATAAAAAATGTTGAAAAATAATTGTGAATATTGATGAATACATAAAACCCTATATACATAGATCTTCAACATACATAAATCTTCCATATATACAGAAATCAACTTCAGATGGATGCATAACAATTTTAAGGGAGAAAAATGAAGTATGTTAGTTTGTTTTTGGTTCTCATAAATTATCAATAAGATATTATGTGTATAATTGTCATATAAATTATAATTTGTTGAACCAATTTTCAGATACTTGAGAAATCTTACTTGTCTAAATCATTTTTATAAGAAGTTGCACTTCGAGTGTCTCCTTTCGTGGTAGATCCACTTTGATATTGGTTCAAGATGACGATCGACTTGAAAGCTGTCCAACTACTTGCAAGTGTGATGGGCTACCACTTATGTACCTTCACACAGAGTGGTCTGACAGCAAATAAAGAGTTGCGGCTTTGGGAAGGTTGAGGAATTTCCTCTGAATTGCCAGAAGTTTTCCAACAGGTTTAAATGTTCCTTTTCTCTTTTGAGAGTTCTAGTTTGTTTTGCTACGCTTTGTCAGTCTATGCCTTTTACACTTCAAAGGCAAAGGAATTCGACCTCTATTTTCGTACGCGCAGCTACTTTCATGACTCGCTCTTTCTCTCTTTCTCCAATCTGCCTTTCTTTCTTTCTCACACACAGAGATGAGGAAAATGTGGGACTCAACCACTCAACCAAAGTTTTGAACATTGGATGAGGATATTCCCTATCTTCCACATACAAGAGTGAGAAACGCACCATATTTACGTTTGGCGGAGAACGGAGAGGATTTTTGGAGATACCGCTTTTCACATTGCATTGGTTGGCTCTGTTCGATGACTAGCCAGCTACCAGCTTCTGTGGTGAGAGTTCGACAGAGAGAAAAAGATCAGATGAGAGGTTAGAACTCGTGTAGCCCGTCTTTAATTTGCTCGCCCACTTTTCATTTATTTTTGGCTCCAGAAAATAGACAAAGGAGCAGCGAAATTCAACAGGAATTCTCATTATGAAACTCAAAATGATGAGGCCTAAGATTCAGGCCTTCCAATATTTGCTACTGGACTCTACTCAGCTTCCACATGTCTAAAAATTCAGAGTGCCGTAGCAGGTATCTGTTCAATCAGAGATAAGCTACGACACTCCTGAGCCATCTTTGTAACGGTGACCGATTGGATTGGCCAGCAAAAAAGACTCTGTTCTCTGCTGTAAAATCACTTCCCGGTGGTTCGGAACCCACCTAAAACTGTGGGTCCAACTCATCAATCACCATCATCCAATCCCACGCACAGGTCTCAGACCTATGTGGGCTTCATCCTCAATAAAAAGACCATTTCATAACGAGTTCGTGATTGCTAAATAGAATTAACAATAATAATTATTATTATTAGATTGGAAATTCATTTTTCTCATATTAAAAATACCCATGAAACATTGAAAATGAATGAATGACATCACATTATTACTGAATTTATTACAATTATTCTTGACTCAAATATCTCCGACTCACAGATATCCTGTCCAGTCTCACAGTGATAAGTCCAGTTTTATTTCCGAAGTAGTTGTAGCTTATGATTTATTTTGTACATTTGTATATCTGTAGTTTTATTGTTCTTGTCACAGAATTATATATATATATTGTAGCGAATACGAAATTGGAGTGAATAGAGAGAAAGAAGGCACAGTGGTTCTTGGCGTAATCGGCTATGTAAATGTTTACTTTTAAGCATTAATTACTCTGCTTTTGACACTTTTATGGCGTTTACTTGGATCATTGTAGAATGTTCTAGTTGTTTGATTAGAGATTAATGGAGTCTTATCAAATATTGTGGAAAGTTCGTGTTTCCTTGATTTATTTATTTAGAAGATGATAGAAAAATGTAGAAATTGCTCGATTGTTGAAAAACCTATTTAAGGCGAACGCATTTGTAAATTAGTTCAGTCTTGTTTGTAATTCGTCATGATAAACAAGTGTGACAGTTAAGTAGTTCAGTTATTGTTCTACGTTGATAAGTGGCAGTAGTGACAGTTCGCGTTAATACAGACAGTGAAATCCCGTTGGCGCTATTACAAACCATGCAATGAACTTTCGTTGTCTGTAGTGATAATTCTTTTGACAGTTCAAAAGCGTTATTTTAGACTTAGAACCCGTAACAATATATATATATGTATAAACCACCACCATCACCACCAATAACAACAACAACAATGATAATGATAATGATAATGATAATAATATCAATAGTATGATCTTTATACCTTTTTACCTTGTCAAAAAATATAATTCACTCATTTAGTGTTTGATAGCCCACACAATTTAATTTCATTTTCCATATTCCCCATACATAATTCCATGGTACTTCTTATAAATTTGTTTCGCTAGTGTTAATAAATTTAAAAATATATCAAGAATTTTGAAATTTTTGGAAACTAAGGATTTGAAATGTGTTTGCGCAGTTAATTATTGTGCTTGAAAAACAGTAGTCCATTACTGTGGAACAGTGGTTAGCAAGCAAAAAGAGCAATGAAATAGCCGTTATGCTATCACTTGAACACAAGTAGTTTTCGTGGTGAATTTGGCCCTGCAGCTGAATCTGGTTTGGTCCTTTTGAGCAGTGCTAGCAAGTTGACTATTAATTACCGGAGGCTCTCATTGTTAATTTCGAATAATTCAGGCGGGAATCTGCAGGTGAAGTACAGTTCAGGACACGAGCCAATTCCTTCTCGATGTCGGTTTGTTCTTGAGATATAATTAAGCAGTATGCTAATCTGTTTTGCTCCATAAAGAGCAAGCTATCCGTGCTTTAGTTGACCTTACCTGCTTCTGAAGTGCACAAAATAACAATTTATTTTTTAAGTTCAGTGTGAAAGTTAGTTTAAAACTTTTATTCTCATCCTCAGTTCAGACTAAATATTAACTACAATGAAAATGAATTACAAAAAAAAAAAAATTATAACGGTGTAGATAGGCTAGTTATTGTTAGACTACAATATTTGTCTGAATAAGAAAATGTTAACAAATATGTTTACTTGGTTCAATATAAATGCTAATAGTAATCGCTTTGATCCTAAATATTTGAATATTGTTTGAAATTATCCCAGTTTTTTTTTGCTGGTGATTCCCACGTGAGCCAAGACTTGTGCGTTGTAATGAGATTATGCCAGGCTGAACAGGAATCGGATATGTGACAAAAGGCGGATTTACTCTTTTGCCGCCTAAGGGTTGGCAGCAATCTGCCGCCTATATGGTATGGTGGTGGTGGGGGGGGGGGGGGGGTTCTGTAGGTGTAAGGCCCTACTGTTTATAGTAATGGGGAAAAGAGTATATGAAGGTAATAGAGCCCATGACTAATTTATTTTAAACAGAGGTTGGGGGTTACTTAAGTTTGAGGCTTCTTGCCCCCGGAAATATTTTGCAAAATAATTCCCTTAAAACTACATTTTAAGCGATCCTGGCCATGAATTCATCCATTTCAGCTTACATTATGTATCAAAGAAACTTTATTTACTTTTTTCATCTTTGTCAATGAGAGATCCAGCCCCTTATTTTTTTTCGACTCTACAGCCCAATATGGGCTTTGGCCTCCTCCATTACAGTCCTCCAAGCATCTCTATCACCAGCCATCCCTCTCCATCCTCTATATCCCATCTTTAAGATATCCTATCTGATTTCATCATCCCATCTTATCCTTGGTCTGCCTTTCTTCCTTCTTGAGTAAAGTTTTTCTTTGTAGATTATTTTGGGCATTCTGGTTTCACCAATTCTGCAGATATGCCCAAGCCACCTGAGTCTCTGCACCTTTATAAAACGTACAATATTACTGCTGTATATCAATGATTCCAGCTCTGAATTTGTCCTTCTCCATTCTTCTTTATCTTTAATAGAACCATACATTTTTCTAAGAATTTTTCTTTCAAATACACCAAGATTATTCTTGTCTTCTTTTGTCAATGTCCAAGATTCAGAGCAATATGTCACTACTGATGGCCATGTATTAGTGTTACAACACCTAAATATTTGACACCAAATAGTGTTATAGGCTTAAGAATTGGAAATGAAACTAAACCTAAAGTACTTGAACAGAACAACTGGACTGAAGCTATTTTATAAAATAACCTCAGTTCAGAGTGCACAAACTGCCTCATCTATATTTTGTAATTCATATAAATGACTCCATTCAAATTCACTCAATAGTTGCTTCAAATATAGAATATTGGCTTTCTTACATACATAATATCGATTATTTTGTGGCATGTTATCAACTTTTGCAACGGTAAACTGTTTTCTTGGTATCTCTACAAAAATAATCAAAGGAGGATGATAAGCATCAACAGCTACCAAAGCCTCCAACTCCCTTTCTACTTCAACTTTTATGCTTGATAAAACAAGATCTAACACTCTGCCAGATGAATTCACCACATTATTAAAAGATTTCAAACTCAATAAATTCATAAAATTAGATAAAGCTATCAATTTACTATCTACAGTGAATTCATGAGCATAACCATTGTTCCAATGATAAAAGTTAGGTAGATTATAATCTCCAATAAAAAGATATTTAATATTATATTTAAAGAATATTTCATTTTCAAACATGGAAAAAAATAAAAAAATAAATTTGTCTATCACAACCTGGTCTGAAGTACACAACATTAATAATTAAAGGACAATTATTCAAACTCACTTTTACTGTGATAGAATTACTTTCAAAAGAGGAAGAACTGAATAATAAAGTACTAGGGTATTTTTTATTTACAGCTAACAACACTCGACCTCCTCTCTTATTAATATCACGATCACTTCGCCAAACTATACATACCTAGAATCTATAAACTCATTATCAAATATATCATCATTTAACCATGTTTCAGACAAAGCAATAATCGGATAGTTACTGTTCAGTACAGCTTCAAAAAAACAATGCGTCTTAGTCCTTAGCCCTCTTACATTCTGATAATATTTTTCAATTCCTCAGAACTCATTAAATTACTGAGTTTCTAAGACTAGTTAGAAACTCAAAAACGTTAAATTGATATTATTCTGAGCCCTTTTCAGCCCAGTTTTTGGACAGAAAAATTTCATCCAGATCATTAAAGCTAATCTCGAATTAAAACCAGAAGATTATTGCCGAACCGGCAATAGCCCCTAAAGACTATAGTCCTCGCCGGCTTTCCAATGCGCTTCTGATTTTAATTCTACTTTAGTTACTACATGAACTTGTATCACTTTTACGGAGAAAAATTTGTCCATGACGTATCCAACAGTATTTCCACACATGCTGCACTTTCTTATCTCTGGCTCCCTTCAATAATTTCCTTCTTTCCGTTGTAAGCACTTCATTGATGTATATAGGAGACCCAGTCTTAGCACCAACATGAGAAGTATTCAAATTAGGTCTCACTTTTTTCAGTCTCATAAATTCCTCTTTATCCGACTTTTGCAGGAATTTCAAAATAATCACTCTATGCTGAATCGACGGCAACTTTTTAAGCATATAACAAGAGTCCAGCATATCAGCCTTGAAATTGAAGTTCATTGCCACGGTCAATTTATTAACAGTAGACAACAATGTTTCACCTTGTTCAATCGGCAATCCATGTATTTCTACACTGTTATTCTTACTTTCTTGTAACACTGAATCAAGTTGTAATTAATTGAAGTTGTTGATTAATAAAAGTGAACACCAGAATGAATATTATAATGTTCATATTTCGAGACCATATTAAAGGTACTTTATGTATTCAATAATATATTATATATTTTTTGTAAATATTTTTACCTTTTCTCATATTTATGTTTTCGTCATTATATATGCTATTTTATATGTTTATGTTTACATTTTGATCAAAGAATTAGTAAAACATAGCTTCAGGCATCATAAAAAATCATTTCTCAAGATTATGTGAAGATAAAATGATATCTTTGGCGGGCCGCTTGGCGTAGTTGGTTGGGGCGTCGCAACTTCAACTTGCCGTCGTTTAAGTGGTCCTAGGTTCGAAATCCGCTTCACCGTCAGGCATTTATGTGTAATCATTCACTTCATTACCCACGCAAAAGTCTCGGACTCATGTGGGCATCATCAGCAATAATAAATAATTTGTGATGAATGTTAGCAAAAGTATTATAATTTTTCACAGCAGTCAGCAAAAGAGAGTATTTCTGAATGTCAGAAATAGTGACGTAACTGTGTCACATGCATTATAGCGCCTGGTATTTGGTGAATAATACAGACCTGTCTGGATAATAATTGATTTCGGATTGTGACAGTCAGTGATGTCAGCATTGTAGTCAGCTGGGTTTGTTGTGTCGAAGGGTGCCACTAAATCGTATTAAGCTAGTCACCCCCTACTTACTCCAGTCATCATTACTACTCCTCTACTACTACTTCCTCCTCATCATCATTCACCACCTACTCCTCTTCCTACCTCTCTCAACCCGACCCCCTACAACGACCATGCAATTGTCCTTGGGGGTCATGACATCCACATTAATTATTATAACCTAATTTTGAGTCCACCCTTGTACAACTAATATTCCCCAACACCGCATATTCAATCGCCATTAGCCTGATGTGTACTCAATCCATATGCCAGGCAAATGATGATGTTTGCCTCCACAACCTAGTCCACTATACTAATTCTGTCAGCATTGCTCTCTTACTCAATCTCCCACCCGCTCACGCTCTCTCTCTCCCACACTATATCTCTTTCATCCATTCATTATCACTCTGGACCGAATTTAGTCAAAAAGTTGACTAAGGTATTAATTTCTCTGTTTAGTTGGGTTTCATTCATACAACTCATTAGGTCCGTGAAGTAGCCCCCCCCCCCTCAGCACCGCCAATGGAAGCACTAACACTGAAAATTGTATTAACGGTTAGTGCTAGTTAGTGCTTCAAGTCCCATCATTAGTGTTCTTTTAATTACCGGTACGGAGATATACGCAAAAAACCTTGGGGCTAACCTCATGGAAGTTATTAAACCGCCTTCCAGTAGAAATACTCAAACTATGGAGTTAAAAATAGTGTCAATCGTTATTGCTTCGTTAGTGCTCATCGTTCGATCAAGTCCTACCGTTATTGCTCTTGTGATTAGAGAGAAAAAACCTTGCGGGAGGGGCTAAATTTCATGAAGTTAGCGCCCCTCCACGATAGAAATACTTGAGCTATGGAGTTGAAAATGGTGTCAATCGCTAGTGCTTCGTTAGTTTTCGAATGTGCATCCAGTCTCATCGTTAGTGCTCTTTTGGTTCAGGAGATATAAGTGTAAAACCTCAGGAGGTCGCCACCCCCTATTTGAAAAACTTGAGCTATGAAGTCAAAAATTGTGTCAGTCTTTAGTGCTCAAGAATGCATCAAGTCCCATCGTTGGTGCTCTTTTGGTTCGGGAGTTATAAGTGAAGAGGTCGCCGCCCCCCGTTTAGTGATTTTCTGGCTCAGATGATATAAGCGAAAAAATCTACTTGAGCTACTTGCCTATTTTTGTTTATTGCATACCACACTGCTGTGTTGAAATACACACGATTATTCAACATTTCAGCTGTTTTTTTACATTTGGCTCTTTTCACTTCTTTTGTATAGTTTTTCTTTAGAGCTTTGTAATTATCTTAACATATTTCTAGATAATTTGTATTCATCATATGCATCTTTAACCCTATTTCTTTCTGCAAGGATATCATAAGTTATCCACTCTTCGATTTTGTATAATTTGTTTTTTACAGGGACTTTTTAACTGGACAACTCATAATAATATGAAACCTTAAAATATTAATGAAACGATCATATTTGTTATTTAAACAATTGCTGTTGTAAACTCTACTCCAGTTTTCTTGTAACAGATTCTGCTTCAATCAATTGATATTAACCTGTTCACATTGTTGAATTATTTTATTACTCTACTCTTTTTAATCGATTTATGGCCCTGCAAACTTACTCTAAGATTTGATAGTCATGATCAGAAAGTTCCAAGCCGCATAATCTCGTTTTACAGTTCGGTAATCTATACTTGTAAGGATGTTATCAATTATTGCTTGTGATGTTCTTGTGACTCTTGTTTATTCATGAACATTTATTTCCAAGTTATTCATGTATCCAATCTCCTTTAAATCTTCTGACATTTTATTCTTTATCGCAAAGTCAGTATTGAAATCTCCCACTACAATAACTTTTGTAAAAAGAGTGTAGTAGTAATCTCTAAACGTCTATTAAATAGTTCGCAAGTATTGTTCCATTCCCCGTTCGGTAACCTGTAAATACCCAACACCGCTACTTCGAAATTATTGTCGATTTTTACTCTCAAACCAGTAACTTCTAAATCCATTACCACAGCAAATTTCTGTGCATATTCTAAATTAAATGTTTGCATATTTTTTACATTTTTAGTGAAGATAACTACTCCCTTCCCCACTTCGATGAGATGCCCTGCAATACCTGTTGTGCAACAATGTAGGTTACAGTTGGCTGGGTGGAAATAGAACTACAGTGACGGTGGCCTTGGTGGTGTGATACAGAGTGACTTTTTGTGGAGTGCAGACATGAAATAGATTACGCTAATTGAATCTATGGTTAGGTCTAATGTATCTCTGTGTTCACAAGAATTCATCCTGCATCACAACACATCCCAACTGGAATAAATAGTATGTGAAGACGATTCATACCAATTCAATGTTATATTGTGGTTTGTGGGTTATATTGAGTTATGCTATCCTATATCTGAAAAGTAATATTGATTCATATTCTCTATAGCCAAAATAGACACATGAGATGATGATCATCAATTATATATTCCTCTCTATGCAAGCACCCTTATTCTTGGGCGTGAGGTCTACTGTTCACAGAACTACTAGTCTATACTTGGTAATAACTTGTTATTCTCAATTGAAATATTAGAAATGATTTGTTTCTCTCGAACAAATATGTTATAGATACTTATGAATGATAACGTGATATATATGAAGGCGAAATCAGATGAATGAAAGAGCCCGCGAGTGCTATTTTTAAACTCATTCCAATTGCATATGATGGAGAAACTCATTTAAAAAATCGTATGTTCCCTATAGAAGAAGGTTAGAGGGTAGCCGGACAAAAGCGCACACGACTAAAAGCGAACAGAGACATTAGCGTACAGAAGTCAGGATTGCCAGTTGATGATGGTCAACGCAGGCAGATAATTTTGCAGTATAGCGGACAAAACCGTACAGCATTTTCAGTAGCACAGTGTGTGATTATCTATTAGATTGCACTACAGCACTAGGAATAATATAAGAAATTGAAACTGACAATACTGTATGTTTTATCAAGTATTGAATGTTGTTAAAACAAAACATAAGGAAATCCTAATTTTTCAACTTTTATTCGTTTTTCATAAGTTACTAGAACCGTGAAGCCTTTCCGGACTGGACTCCGAAATTGATCAACGTAGACTTTGAGGCTGCCCCAATATCGGTGATCCGAGAGGTTTTTCCTAAAACGGAAGTCAAGGGATGTTTTTTCACTTCAAAAAATGTTTGCGGCGAAAGGTACAAGAACTGGGTTTGACAGTAAACTACAGAACAGATGAAGGTATTCGACTCGCCGTAAAAATGTGTTTATCTCTAGCGTTTTTGAAACCTGAAGATGTAGAAGAAGGCTTCGTTATACTTCAAAAGTCAAGCTGTGAAACTATTATTATTATTATTATTATTACTATTCGTCCACTGACCACCTATAAAAGGGGTATTTGGATTTGTCAATGAATTAGTCAATAATATTGTACAAATAAGTTACACAAAACATACATAAAACTGTACAAACTAATTTTGCATCTCATAATAAGCCTGGAATTCATCAATCGAGTATGCACAAATATTTAACAATTCCCTCTTCATCAAGGCTCTAAATTCACGACCTGTGGATGCTCTTAAAATGGCTGGTAGTTTGTTGTACAATCGAATCCCAGCACTTTTAACTCCTCTCTCATATAATGTAGTGCGGTGCGTATCATCTCGCAACTGTTCTCTATGTCTAGTTCCATAATTGTGAAAAAGTGCACCAGTTTTAAATTTATCCTTGTTTTGATCAATAAAGCATATTGCTTCTAGGATATACAAACTTGGAAGAGGTAGAATTTTCATTTGTTTGAAGTATGGTCTACAGCTTGAACGTATTGACTCTCCAACCATTACTCGTATTGCCCACTTCTGGATACGGAATATGTCAATTGCTTGGCTTGAGTTCCCCCAAAATATAATCCCGTAGGCCAGAAGGGAATGAAACATTGCAAAATATACATCTTTGAGAGTTCTAGTGTCCAACAATGCTTTAAGATTTCTGAGTACAAATACTACAGAACTCAACTTACTTTTCAAAGATTCTATATGAGGTCTCCAGGAAATTTCAGAATCTAACATAACTCCTAGAACTTTAATGTTGTTTACAGGCTCCACACTGCCTTCTTCTATTTCCAAGTTTGCTTCTCTAGCTGCTCTGAATGGTATTTGTTTAGTTTTTTCACGATTCAATATCAGCATATTAGCAGTCAGCCACTTCTCTAATTTTTCAAACGCATTTCTGCACTCAGATTCCATTTTTTGCTGACTGTTACTCTTCAATAAAATGCTAACATCATCGGCATATAGCACACAGTGCGCAGGTTCCAGATATGAAGGTAAATCATTAATGTATAGAAGAAAGAGTAATGGACCAAGAACTGAACCTTGAGGGACCCCACTCCTTGTCTTCATCCATTCTGAATTATAAACGTAGGGGGATGACTGAATTTCGACTTGCTGATATCTGTCACAGAGGTACGAGTCAAACCATCTGAGAACTACATCCTGGAAACCATATAACTGCAACTTACGAGACAAGATCTCCCCATTAACAAGATCAAAAGCTTTGGAGAGATCAGCTACCAATCCACATGCCTTGGATCCACCATCCACAGATGTAAGAACCTCATCCATGAATGAAAATAGAGCATCACCTGTTGAGAAACCTGGCCTAAATCCAAACTGTTTGGGAGACAACAAGCGTAACTGGCCTAAATGCTTTCTCAATCTTCGAAGTATAACATATTCAAAAATTTTCAAAAATATTGGAGGATTTGCCACCGGCCGATGATTCTCTGGAAGTTCATGTCGGCCTTTTTTGTAAATAGGAACTATTTTCGATAGTTTTAACTTGGATGGAACATCCTTAACTTGGATGAAACTACAATAATTTCCAGATTACTTCGTGGATCAATGGTTGGAGAATGCTGAGCTTCCTGAGTCCTTGTGGTCGTGTCATCAACGAAGACATCGCACAACAATAGAATTCAAAAAACTATTCAACTGTACCTAGAAAATAAAAATATGCTTTCATGTTTGAAAACTCTCTCTTACTCTCTAACATTCCAATTCTTTTCTTTGAAAGATTTTGTAAGCTATTGTAAATAACTTTAAATGTGTAAATTACTTCAAAACTGTTAAAAAATGAATACAAAAACTTAATAAAATAAAATAACACTACATAATTTAAAACAAAGTTTTAAAACGATTAAAAAATCAAATTGCTGATTTCAAACATACCAAAATTATTTTAGGATTTTCCCTTTTATCGTTTTTCCGGAAAATTAGGCCTATAATTAAGCCTGAAAAAGTGTGAAATTAGGTTCTGTGTACAAATTAAAATGATGATCATCTCCAACAAACCAAGCAATAATTTTGTTGATAGCCATAATATTTTGAATTATTAGATACGGTTAGCGAAAAAAGACGAATCTTTTCAAGGACGGTCATTGCTATCACTATTGAAAGTTGTAAGCTTTTGTCCACTATGCTGTTAAATTATCTACCTGCATTGACGACCCTCATCAACTGTCACTCCTGACTTTTGTACGCTAATGTCTCTGTTCGCTTTTATCAGTAACCTATGTCGGGTGGTACGTTTTGTCGGGTATTCGTAGCTATACCACTGTCTGAATGAATAGATTGGCTGTATTAATACAATCATACTAATTATAAAATTTTAATAAATGATCAAATCACATTTCATGTTTAATTAGCAGTTTCCATTTTAGAATTAATTTCAAAGCTTATTAAAAAAATTATTCTGAGTGGGGTTGGTCCCCCCAACAACTTGCCCACGTGCCCAACTCCCAGCTACGTCCCTGCAAAAACGAGTAGCCTACCTTTCTCTTAGAGAATAACTTCCCTATTTTCTAGGCAACTTGAATAAAATAAATTACCCTACAACTTTACTCACAATCTAGTAATTCGTCTGCCTATGCCAGTAATGCGCAGAAGAACTAAACTAAAATTCAGTATTTATTTTTGAGCCCCAAAAATAAATTTCTCAATAAAATTGTAAGCTCCAAAATTTTGCGTTCCTCAAAATGTTGTGCCGTGGCAGCTGCCTAGTTGGCAGGCGGCCCTGGGTCTAAAATAGCAATTTCAAAGGACATAATAAATTGGAGTCATAGAAACGTTTGAATAAGTTTTGTAGGATTTGTTCACTTTTATAATGCTAACAGTTGACGTTCTGAATGATTTTGTGAGTTATTGTAAATAACTTTAAACAGCTTAAAATGTGTAAATATTGTAAATAACTTCAAAACTTTTAAAAAGAAAAATGAACAAATAAACTTAAATACAAAAAATAGAATAACACTAAATATAATTGAAAAAAAAGTTGTAAAAAGATTAAAAAAATAAGAGGAAGGGGTGGCCAACTGCGTCTCAACTCCGCACTCCTAGGTATGTAATAAAGGAGGTTGCTCAATTTAGTTCGGTATACTAACACCACTTAGACCTTGTATTTAGGCCTTTATAATTTTTCTGAATGTGTCTATTCCCGATTATTATCCAATATAAATTGCAATTTAGATGTGATGTTATTGGATGATCAATGACATTTCTGTTAGTCTCTATTCAAGCTCAGAAGTACTGCTTCGTTAGTTGAAGTCTCTTCGCTTTGATTGGATGCTGATCCAATTGTCTTCAGAATTATTCCATCTCTTGTACACGCAAGGGAAAATGCAAAAGTGAAATGAGAGAGAATGAACGTATCTTAGCTTTCAAGCTTTGGTTATTTATTCGGCGTTCCATTCTGCTGATGACAAGTAGGCGGCCTGCTCGTGAATAATCTTGCTGTCTTGGGATGGGATAAGGATTTTTCTCATGGTCGAGTGGGACAGCTTATACTCATGCTGCATTCTGTAATATCATAAGGCAGACAACGTTGAATTATCTCTCGGGTTGGATAGTAAGAGATGAAAAATATGCTACAATTTCCCCACTTTATTTTGTTTTTACATCACCAGCTTGGTAAACTCGCGTCAAAAATATGCAGATTTCTCTTATACCCTTGTCAAGTTTATTCTCATAATAGAAAATATGTAAATTCCACATTCTTTAAAGCTTTTGTCAAGTGGTTACCAAGAATTGTGATTTCCCTTTGAAAATGGCTTATAAATTTTAAACTTCTCAGTGGAATCACTGGGTAGAGAATTATTTTTCTGTTAAGAAAATTCCTTGTAAGTAGAATCGAAATGCACTCAAGCAGATGGACTTTCCCTAGTGAGACTATTCCTAATAAGATTTTGCGGTAGAATCTGACACGATTTTAATTTCTGATCCATTTAGACAATATTCATATCTACGCATATATTCGTATCACAAACATTCCAAGTGTTCTTGCACAGTCACCATCGCAAAATCAAACACTTGCTGTGGAATGGATACATGCATGCTGCTCCAACCTGTCATACATCACTCCAAAAAGCCTGTTTGGTTTTGCAATGATGATTAACATAGAGCATAGAGTATTGATTGATCCACCGTACAAGGACCCCAATAGTTTGAGAAATTAAAAATTGTAAAGTTGAATGTTGAAAGGCATTAAATTTTTCAGAGAAACCTCTCTTTTTGAGGCTATTTGAATGCTTCTTTTCCCTATTTATTCCGAAAAAACCAGATACATCGGCATCCCATATGATTTCTCATTCTGTCTTGGTTATACAGTTGAATATTACTTACTAGTAGTTATGTGAACAATATAGCCTACCTCACGTTTAAGAATAAGGGTGCTTGCACAGAGGAACATATAGGCTTACTCGATGTACTCAATGTTAATCACCATCGCAAAATTAAACACATTGATCAGACCTAACCCTTGATTAAATTTGCGTAGTCTATTTCATGTCTGTTTTCACAATGTCACTCTGTATCATATTACCAAGGCTGTGTTTCTATTTTCCAGACAGCTGATTGTCCAAATCAGATTAGATTTCATGTGTCTATTGAGTGAATTTATGGAACAATATTAATTGAATTTATTGACCGAAAGAAGAGAGGTCTCTGTGTCAAGTCAATCAGTTTGCATTATTTGTCTGCCTGTCTGTTTGAATCGCTTTTACAGCTAAACGCGTGGGCCAAATTCCATGAAACTTTGCATGAACATTCCTCTAAGCCTCTAAGGAATGCCCAGCGATTTACACGTAAGGATTTTTAAAATTTGCTTGTACTTGAAGAATATTCAAAAGGTAGAAAAGGAAAGGCACTCAGGCCTTCTTTTATGGGAAACTTAAAATTTCTAAAATGAGAATTTCATTTTTTGATAAATGCAATTGGAATTAGATAATTCCAGGCCTTCTTATTTATCTGGTTGAGCCTTTACATGGATTAAGTTATCATTCATAAGAATAACATATTTGGTTGAGAGAAACAAATCATTTCTAATATTCCAATTAAGTATAGTATAAAGTGATTAATAAGTAAATGATAATTACAAATTAAATATGAAATAATTATAAATGAAAAATACAAAATCCCCAACCAATACCTCAACAATAGTAAAATAAACAAGAAAATGAAAAATTATATCAGTAATTGGATGAGGAGCAACTACTGCCCTGCTCATTGATTTTGGAAAAAAGAAGTATTAACTTTCCTTTTTGCCCATTAAATCCTTTAACCTTTCCTTTCTTCTACTTCTTCCTCCTACCGTAATATTATGAGAACCCCTCCCTAGTAGGTGGGCAACCATAGTTGGAAGGGTTTGCCATCTCCACATATAGTAGTACATATTTTAAAATTGCTTATAGATTTTACTTTTTAATAATTTTGGACTTCAGTTATTGTCTTGTAATGTTTTTAATTTTTTGCATGACTTGTATAATTATGTGTGTTTTGTTTTACAAATAAATAAAAATTATGCAAAATGAATTACTATTTTTCTATGAATTAATTAATCATACATGTGAAGTCAGCCTGCCGCCAGGGGTCATGTTTTGTTGAGGTAAGGATGAGCGACCATTATATAGTGGAAAATTGCGTTGTATTTGAATTGTGTTTGATCATTAAGTTGATTCTGTCTTGTTTATTGTGTTTGAATATTTCATATTGTTCCAGTGTATTTAGTTTGTGGCTTTTTTTGGAATGTGTGTAGAATTTCCAAGTGAGTTTGGATGTTATTGTTTGAATGTCCAGTGTTGATTAAGTTTTTTGCGAATGCTGAGTCAGAGTTGGAATGTAGTGCTTTGATGTGTTATTTGTATCTTGTGCTGAATGATCTGCCTGTTAGTCCTATATAGTTCTTGGGGCATGTGTTGCATTTGAGCTTATATATTCCTGGTTTGTTAAATTTGTGAATTTATTGTGCCTGTTTGTTAGCTGAGATTCTAAGATTCTAAGATTCTAATCCTTAAGGAGGGCCCTAGTTATTTGGCAGAAGCTTTCATACGTCTTGAAGATGTCTACCCTGGTCACAACACTAGATCTCATCTTTTCACCCTTCAAATTCCGATTCACCAAACTGCTACTTTCAATTCTTCTTTTATAGTTACTGCTGCTAGGTTGTGGAATATGCTCCCTGAATATATAGTATTTTCTGTTTCATCAAGTGTTTTTAAAAAGAGACTTTTTAAATTTCTTCTTGAAAGTGCTGACTAAGGGTGCGCGCGCATGCGCGCGCGCGTGTGTGTGTGTGTAGTAGTAGTAATAGTAGTAGTAGTATTAAAGATAAAGTTGTCCATGCTCAATACATTTTGTATTGATATATAGTTGGTATCATCTTAAATTCATTAAAAATTTTATTTCTATTCCAAATTCAACAAATAAGTTCTACTCTTAGTTTATAAGTATTTTTATTTTGATTTAAATTGTATTCTCTGTACTGATTGAGTTATTTATTATTGCTTCTGTTTTATCTCTACCATTGTATAGTTGAATGAATGTTCTTGAATGATCTGTATGCAATGTGCCTCATAAGACCTGGCAATACAATTACATTATGTAAAGAATCAATAAAGATGTTTTTTGTTGGAGCTGGTGTTTCAGGTAGTTTGTTGTTCTGAATGCTGTGTTGAATCCGGATTTTTGGAAGATTTAAGCTATTTAGTGTAATTATTTGTTGAAATATGTGAGTGTGACAAATCTGTTTTGGTTTGCAGGTTTTGGATTTTCATTTTATTCAGGATTTTATCTACTAGATTGACATCTGTGATGTTTTCCATGACGAAATACTTGTAAAGTGAAATACAGTGTCAGTTTTAATATTAGATTACTAGATTGACGTTGTATCGTTTTGTTGTGAAATATTTGATTGTACTGATTTCTTCTTAATGGTCAGCTTGTGATAGTGGAACATTTAAGAGTCTCATAATGCCCGGTTTCTGAGTTGTTCATTAAGTTAATGAACAACTCAGAAACCGGGCATATGGATCATAGAGTTAAAAACAGCAAACTTGTGTTGATGTGGGTGGTTGGATGAGTTGTGAATGAGTGTGTTTGTGAGAGTTGGTTTCCTGTAGATTTTGAATTTGTGCATGCTATTTATTTTTTTTGATAGTGAGGTCTAAGAAGTTTAAGGTGTAGTCTATTTCGCATTTTTCTGTGAATTGTAAGTTTTCATGGGTTTTGTTCAATTGTGTTAGGAGCTCACACTCCTAAGTGGTAGCTGTAGATCTCTACCAAAGATGATGCTAGCAGATGTTTCCTTTCCCATATCATTGATGGAGCTATGATATGAAATGAAAAAGAAATGGAGATGCTAATCACAATCATATTGATTGGCAGAAACCACTTTCCTTGAATATCATTGAATGGTCATCTTCATTCTCTCTACCATATCATCTATCTGAATGTGGGTGCAGTGGAGTGGTCCTTGCTTTTCAGATGCCTACCGACTCACTCACTCCTCACTCAAAGTTTCTCCCTTGATCTGAGTGCAGCTCCAATGGAACGCCAAAACGACTGAAGAACTGCTTTATTGACACATGAGCCACTGTGATTGCTTCCTGGTTAGGTAAGGTATAATCTTCAACCAATTTACTGAAATAGTCCATGGCCACTGGAATATACTTGTTCCCATCATTGGTGGTAGGAAAAGGTCCAGCGATGTCAATAGCCACTCTCTCAAATGAGGCTCCAATATTATAAGTCTCCATTGGTGCCTCTTTCTTCCTTAGAGGGCCATTTTTTGCTGCACAGATTATGTACTTTCTATGCCAACCCCAGACAAGAGAATACTCTTAACCTTTCTAAAAATCATTCTCAGGCCCTTTCGACTGTTTTGTGTAGATCAAGATGTCCTTCAGATTTGATATCGTGCAGACTCCTCAGCACTTCTGCTACATGATTGAGTGGAACAATCACTTGTTGTCTCTTCTGATCCCCTGCTGCATTCTTAATCACACTTTTGAAAAACTAAAATATTGAGATAATTGGGAAATTTTTCTTCTCATCAGGTCTCATAAAATCTCTGGAGACTTTTATTAAAAAAAAAAAAAAATGTAAAAATAATCCTCTTTGAAGCTAGGGGTGGAAATCTAAATTTCACTGTAAAATGGGCAAAAGTAACAAGAATTTGAACTTTTTTTAATAGACAAGTATTGCTTTTTATGATTGAAGGTTAATTAAGAGCTGTTGAAAATGCATAGTAACCCTTTATTTTGTACCCTAATTTCTGGGGTGCGTCAAGAATTTTGGGGTTTGAAAATATTGGATGACTTTCTATCATCAATGAAAGATTTCATTCAAGTGTTGGGCGAGTGAGTATGTTCACAGAACTAGTAGTAGTTTAAATAAAAGTAATGCTAGAATTTATTATAGTGATAGAAACTGCAGATGACTCAGAGAAGTATGCATTTTTGTGATAATCTCTTTTAGGCAATTTCGACTGTGTACTAATTGCATGTGAACTATTTTTCTTGCTCTCTTTCTGTTTAATCATTAGAACTCAATGAAGCACTGGGTGTAATAGATAATTTGCATAATCTATTTTGCGGTACCATATAGTGATTTTCATTATTGATGGTTCCATTTGGAATCATGCCAAAAGGATTATTGACACAGCAGCATAAACAAGAGTACGCATTGAAATAATAAGAAAATAATAAATAGTGGAATCGATGAAAAAATAGATAATAAATTAGAAATAATAATTAATTAATTAAAATATAAGGAAAGTTCTATCCAATAATGAATGTTTCGCTCTGAAAAATATTTCTTTCACTTCCAAACAGAAATTTTTCACTGAAGCTCTTCAAATTCCCAGTTCCTTTCTGAACAATATTATTGGATGTAAAAGATTTTCCTTGCTCCCTTTCTGCTCAATTATTAAAATGCCAGATTCTTTGACCTTTTCAACTCATGATTTTTGAACTGCACTGAGAAAATTACTCTCTACTGCTATCTTGTCATTAGTGATAGATTCCAGTCTCTAATTAAAGGTGGGTAATTCGAATTCCATGCTGGGAACGTTTCCTCTTTCAATGGAATAATCTTTTTTCGTCTTCAGGAATCAAATACATCTTTGTTTTATTAGAAACTAGCTGGCCCGACGCGCGTTGCTGCGTTCTCATAAAAATTCTCCTTGATTTTATTATTCTCGACCTCCCGCTGAGGTTACATTTCAAATTAGGAAAGAAGTTAGTCCTAGGGCTCTTCCAGCTGATCATAGAGGCTTCGTTGTTTTCTTAATCACCACCTCTGAATGAAGAAACATTTCAAATTTAAACCTCCTACAACTATAAGGGTAGAAGCTAGGTTTTCGATTTTATTATTCGCCACCTCCCGCTGAGGCTGCATTTCAAATTTCTAGCTGCATTGGTTAACAGATTTCATCATCAACCTGGCATAATTACATTTCATCATACCCAGTCATATGTTTCCTACATATTGCAAGGCTCCGACTGCACGGTAGCCTACATGCAAAGTGCAAAGTCTTTTGCTGTTCAAAGACAGCGTAAATAACGCCGCTAAGGGACTTCCATATGATTAAAAAATGTTAACTTCTATCAGCTGTTCCTTTAAGCTGTTTGGCCAGCAAGTTCAGTAGGTTAGGTCTATAAAATGGATTAATTAATAATAATTATTAGCTCCCCCATTAAAATTTATGGTCAGAAACCATCCCCAATATTCACACAACATATTCCCAAAGTTTCATGCCGATCTGTCAAGTAGTTTTGAAGTCTATAGGGAACATACATACATACATACAGACAGACATTCATTTTTATATATATAGATGGAAAAATACAATATCTCATTATAGCACACTTAATGATAGCTCTCATTGATTTTATTCTAATTTTTACCAAGTTTTATGGGTTCTAGAGCTAAAATAAGGAACACTTTAAATTAACACTTTCACTTTATTTACACTGATTACTCTTAAAACACACACTAATTGCAAGAAAAACTAATAAGAAAGAGAACTGATCAATAAATGTCAAGCTGATACTGATTTTTGGTAACTATATGCACAATACTAATTAATAGAGGGCCGAATTACTAATTAATAGAGGGCCGATCGATAATTAAATACACAGCTGTCCAATAAACTGTAAAAAGAAGTAAAAAGAAATGTCAAAAAGAACAGTTAAACACTAACAAAACACTGTCTGATACGGTATTTGATAATCCCAAATAATATTACTTGATAAGCAAAATGCACAGTGTCTTTACTGTCAATAAGCCACACTGGATAGCATACACTGTCTTTCCTGATGTACTGGATTCGTATTCTGTCACTCACTGCATGGGATTCGTAATCGCTCTGTTTTTATAGTCGGTCCCTGGGAGCGTAATAACACACGGTTTGTATATCTGCCACGCGGTCACATACACTGAGGAGATCAAACGATGACAGACTCACAGCAATCGGGGAGACCCCTTTTTATGCTGTTTCCATTCATTCTGGAACCTTCTACCACAGATTAAGAAATTGCTTCTACTGTTTTCCAGTAACATGAAATTGGTCACGCAGGAAGTCGCTAGATCAATGGAGATGTCTGAGATGTCTGGTAATCCTCCATTGAACACTTTTGAAGGGTACGAAAGTGGGTTAACTCTATGACCAATTGTTGTCTTCAGAATATTCAACTTCACAATAAATGATGAAAAAATTCATTTGGCTTTAATAAGAGTCATCTTGTTTCCCTGAAGCTTCATATTGATGCATATATAGAAATTCAGAATCCGAATCAGACACAGTTCAAAAAGCCAGCACAAACAGTTCCCTTTGGAAAGCCACCTCACAGCCGTATGAAGAAGCAATCTCTCAAATACTTTATCATTTTCATGATAAAGTTCCCGGAATAGACGATCGTTGAGGAAATTACACTTGATTTTGTTAAGACTAACTGCAGGGTCTCATGCAGGACTCCACTCAATTTTCATGTCACCAAGTGACGATGGATGATACAGTGAATTGTAATGATGTCTTGAACTTCATACTTAATATGAGTGAGAAACCCGGTATGACAACCTGTCATTGCAGAAGCAATGACGGTAGCGCAAGCACTTACATTTGCCAAAGGGATATTATTTTATTTCTCCTCGAAATAATCTTTCAGACTTTCACCACTTTAAAAATCGAAGATCCCTTTGCGTCTGTATTCAGAATTTGGAAAACAGCATCTCTTCAATCATTTCTTTCTCATCGTTGATGAATCTCATGTGAGATAACAAAATTTCTCTGTTATCAAAAACCGTTTACTCATCAATTTGCCATGAATATTTATATCTCCTTAACACGTTAGTTTTTCTTCAACGTCTGCAGCCATTTCATCAATCGGTCGTGAAACAGTGTTGTTACTTAGAGGAAGTGCTTGGCTTATTTTATTGCTAGTGACCTCACCATTCATTATTTCAATAATTCTCTTAGCAGCTGGAAGAATAAGACTTTCGCCAATTGTGTGTGGTTTACCAGTCTAGGCAATGAGTAAGGAGACTTCATAAGATGCAAGCAGTCCTTTGTCGAGATCGGTTGATTGTCTTTTGAAAAGTTCATTCACGCATGGCCGAGTTTCTCAAGTTTAGTTTTAATATCTTGAAAGAAAGTCAGTGGCTTGTTCACTTTGTCGCTGTGCAATCTTGGTCTTTCATTCGCGAGGGCTTCTTAGCTTCATTACTAATACATGTTTTATCACACAAAATACAATGCGGAAACTGAATATTTTGTGGCGATGAAATAAAACCAAATTTCAGGTATTCAACTGAATGTTGGCGACATTTCTTTTTCGAATCCATCGCTAACACTATAACTATTCACAATAATGTCTCACTATATTCACTAACAGACTGCTGCTCGACTGCCACTGCTTGATGTCATATGAAATTCATTGCTGGAGTGACAAAATTGTGTAAATAACGTTAGCTCACAGCAGACAGTGTTAGTTCATACAACCTGACAGCGCCACCTTTCTCCGAAGTGGGAGGGCCCTGAACTGTCATAATATTGCTTTCAGTGTAAGTGCGAGTCGGCATACGTCTTCATAAATATTTTTGTATATTTATACATATAAAGACAGGGTATGAAATCGTTCTCCAGTCTGTGGTTTTGACTTCTCGTGCAAATTATGATCTATCTCGGAATAACTATTAACTTTTTTATAAACCCTCACCACCCCCACAAATTTATCGCATCCAGGTTGGGAACCACTGGTATAGACAATGCCTGTCTTGCATTTGTAACAATACGTTCACTCAGTAGTAGAAATAGGTTCTTAAATATCAAATGAATTGTTATCATTATTATAACCTTTGCATGGTTGGAACAGCTGAATTAGCTTAATTATTCTGCTTACATTATAAAAAAATAATAATAAAATTTCTTCCTCAGATTGCAGTTAGTTGAGATGGCAGTGCTTCACAGAGAATGCCTTGAACGTATATATCCTTCACGAAAAGAAAGTTTGAGACACCCCAACTCATCGCTATTCTATAGAAGGCATAACAACTATATTGTGAGTATCACAACTACCATGAATTAATTATGAGTATCAAACACACTTTACTAATAGACTATACTATTACTCTATACTAATAGATTTTCTAAAAATATCATTACTTATAATTATAATTTAATTTTAGTCTGAAATGGAAAAATTAATTCATTAATTTAAATTAAAAGTAATTCAAAATTAATTAATTTTGTCAAATTAAAATGACTACCATTATAAATTATCTCGAACTCATTTGAATGAGTCGGCAAAATTATTTACTGCATCATTTCACTCACCTATTGAATTTTTAATATTTCAATTATTAATTTAAAAAAGTAATAACAAAAATTGATAATCTATTATTTAATTAATATATTATTTTTAACATTCAATTTAAAATTTTTTAAATGCGTTCCTAGTCTTCACTAGACAGATGCTTACTCCGCGTATTCGGATCGGCTGGGTTTACCACGCAACATGTATAGTGATCCAAGCTAAACAGCAATGCTGTTGAATCAGACGAGAGGGAGGGAAATGTATATTGGTTTTGAAGCATGCAATCGCGGTGCACCTTGATTTCCTAATCCGAACTTACCCTGTCCAAAAGCGGTGAAAATAGCTCAGAAAACATCTAAATTCAGTAAACCCTCAGTTTTGTATCAATATTGCGGTAGAAACCTTCCTGGCTCAAGAACACATTGCACTTAAGAATAAATGAAGACTATGCAAACCCAACTAATAACTATGTACTTGGGTAGTTAGGAATACATTATGACTCCCAACTCCCAAATCCATTTACACTAAAACTGTTCATTTATATTCCGGTCAACTCTATGCATTTAAGTTGCTATTTCCATTTACTGCAATTCAATTATATCGATCAGTTCTTTCCTTGATCTGGCAGGAGACTCTTTGAAAAACATGCAGTGGGGTGGCACATGCGAGAAACTGAATTAAAGTTTCCAAAGCCCGGTCCACACTTAGAGCAGTCGATTCTGGCTGCATTTGCATATCTCAATTCACTAGCTGCTCTTCCTGCAGCCAAGCTACGCGATAAGAGAGCGCGCGCATTCTCGTGTGACACGGCCCTATAAATTTCCTATTCAATTGATGCCCCCGCTGAACTTCTTCAATTAAGTAGCTTTTTCAAAGTTCGTGTAACAAGACGAATCATGCAAAGTTGGCGTCAATTGTCTTGGATATTTTCAGTCTCTACTACTGAACAGTCACTACTACTGTACTAGAAAATCGTAATAGCATCGAGAATCGAAAATAGCATCCAGTGTTTTCATTTACGACCTGCGCAAGTTTTGTTCTTCTTTCAGTGAATAAAAAATACGCATACAAGAAACTTGTTTGACAATTGATAATTCAGTTTTCAATTAAAGTATATTTAATTCTCCTTCACTAAGTAAAGAATACATTAACAAGAGTTGTTTAAAAGAATGCAGTTGATAATAATATTGATAATGAAGTTTTCAATTCAATTCACTATAATTTATCCTTAAACCTCCTCTGAATAAAAATAAAAAAGCAAGAATCTTGTTCAAAAGAGTGCAGTTGGCTAACTTATTCAGAGTGTTTCGCATAGAGTTCGCAAGGCTAATACCTCATGGGCTCACTAAATTAATGAAAAACGTTCATATAAACATGGGCCCAGAAATTCTTTGTTACAGATTTGAAGATAGCGGAAGTTTGTAACTAGCCCCATCAATTCACTCATTTAGATATTAATTTTGTAATGACTTCATTTTACTTGTAATTTGGCCATATTCAATGTGAAAATAATTAAGAGTTGACGGTTAGGCTCTATTGTATTAAACAAGTTAGCAGATGGTAACTACAGTAGTTTTTGAGATATTCACAAAATAATCATTCAAAAATGGCTAAAGAAGACGTTTTTCTAAGTTTTAAGTGAATTATCTTGGTAAATTGTACAATAAACTTGTATTTTTCTGGCAAAACTAGTAGGGAATTTAATTTTGAAAAACTCAACTTCCGAAACCCTAATTTGATGAATACACTACTTTACACAGCTTGCAATTTTTATGTGGTTTGATCCATTAAAATCCCAGTTTTAGGAAGGTTAAGTGTCTTTTTGGCTATTAAGTTGTTCAACATATTTTCTCCAAAATTAAATTTTAAATTCTCTACTAGTATTGTCAGAAATAAATACATTCTTATTGTACAATCAACCACGTCTAGTCACTTCAACCTTGAAAAAACGGGTTTTTGGATCATTTTTGCATATTCTGTTGAATATATCAATCATTACTGTAATTGGCCTGTAGGATTCAAGCTGATGTTGTGGTTTTCCTGGTATCTGTAGAAAAATTATTTCAGCTAGGCCTACTTTCCATACAGCAAAACGCTCGACTTGAAACTCTTCGTTCTCTCTTCGTTCGGTCAGTTAGATTTGTGATTGATGTTGTGGACTTTCAAAATAAAATAGAAGAAGCTTGCGATTGAGCGGTTGCAAAAGATGCGACAAGAAAATCCACGAAATCGGCCCATTGCTCTAATAAATAGTAGAATCTCACACTAGCCTAATTTTAAATGTCTCGGAATTTATCCGGCATAGGTTATCTATATTATGGCGCGTTCAATTAAAAATATTCATTGATGCTACTAATCTCGAATTAAAACCAGAAGCTGAGAAGCGTATTGGCGAACCGGCAATAGCCCCCAAAGACTATAGTCCTCACCGACTTTCCAATACGCTTCTGGTTTTAATTCAACAATAGCTGAATTATATTCATTCAACTAGAATCTAGTTACTAGATAATAGTCGACAGTAAATATTGCGGGGAGAGGAGTTTAAGTTGACAAAAGCCTGAAAGATTATCCATGTGAATTTGGTAACTGCCTCAACTGTTGACGTTCACAAGCAATTTAACCATGTCGCAGTAGCTTGTTCTGCTTAGTTTTCCACATCAGATAGTAGCGTTAGAATAAAACTAGGCAACTGCGATATCAAGATCCAATAAGAAGAAAAGGAGTTTGATAATAGAGGTGGATTTGGTGGAGCTGGCAAGGGGGGGAGAAGTGTGCCAGCTACAGAGAAACACATTGGAAACAGTCGACTGCGGGATAAGAATCACATGTCGGATTGGTGAAATGAGCTGGAAAACGAAAAAAAGCGAGTGGAAAAAATAGGTAAAGTCAGGAATGATGTCTGGATAAGGATATGGAGTTGTGAAATGGAGACGGAGGAAAGAAATTGAGACGTGCTGAAGAAGGAGACCCAGTCGAAGAGTTGGCAAGAACGCTGAAGACAACGACTTGTGACGTGCACGCTCGCATTATGCTGCTGTTACAACCCTTCTAAAAGGCACTCACTATCAGGCTAATGTAGAAAAAGATCAAATCCGAATCTGTTCTTGTTAATAACACTTTAAAAAGGATGTAGACTTGATATAATAATATTGTGATTTTTTTTCTTTTTTTCGGAGGATGAAGCCCATATAGGTTTGAGACCTGTGCGTGGGTAATGAATTGGATGATGGTGATTGATGAGTTGGACCTGCAGTTTTAGGTGGGTTCCGATCCACCGGGTAGTGATTTTCAACAGAGAACAGAGTCTTTTTGCTGGCCAATCCAATCGGTCACCCTTACAAAGAGCGCCCAGGAGTTTCGTAGCTTATCTCTGATTGAACAGGTACCTGCTACGGCACTCGGCTATCACTTCAGATTAGGTAGATGGATAGTGGTGAATTGTTGGTATTGTTGAGTTATCAATAAATTATTTAATTGAACACATCATCAACATTGTAACTATGGTAACTAGAGAAACTAGTGTAGATTTCTGGCTCAAAAATTTCAAAATTGTATCAACTTTTTTTCGACTGTGATAGTGCTTTGTTAAAAATGAAATCAAAAATTAATATTGCTTTTCTGTAAGAAACTTGTGAACTTTTGTGCTCTGAGGTGAAATTTCTAGTGAAAGAGACGTAACCTAAAATTTTGATTCTACTCCGAGATTTTGTGAAAAACAGTTTTGGGCAATAGCCTGTTGTATTCACATTTATTGTTAGTTACATCAATAAATAAATAAATAAATTACTATAGCATGTTTAATGATTATAATTATAATATCCTGGATTTTATTATGTCAATGGAACGTTAAATCCCGTATTTATGAACCCACGCAATGGCTTCCTTAACGCAATGGAGACTTGAAAAACCTTTAGAGAAATTCAAAATTACCCGTGAGATAAGAAAGCTTCAAGATCAGTAATAGATACAGACCTAAAGTTTTGTACAGTATTCGGTACAGTACGATTTCAATGTTGGTAACCGCAATTTTTTATTTCGCAATAAATTGATTCAACTATCTGAAAACTTGGTCTCCTGGCTACAGAGCTATTGATTTTACACATTTTTCTATGAAGAATTATCAGTCTACTTCTGTTTATACGTGAAAAGCTAGATACATATTATATTTTAGATATTTTAACACTGACTGGTGCATGGAGTTGATACATTATGATTCATTCGAATTTTTTCAGTTACTTTGTTCTGGTATTTTAAAAGTCAAACTTTTAGCAGAACAGCTTGTGCCAGTCCTCATTTATGGTAGTGAAGCTTGGACAATGACAAGACAAGATGAGGACCTGCTTAAGAGGATTGAGCGGAAAATTTTAAGAAGCATATTTGGGGCGATTAGAGAAGAGATGCATTCCGGCAGCAATACAATGCTGAGCTAAATGAAATATATAACAGCAAGGATAGTGTTACTACTATCAAACTAGAAAGACTGCACTGAGCTGGACAGCACGTTACTCGAGCAACCGACTCACCTATGGAGCAGATAATGGAGGCCAAGTCAGAAGGAAAACGTCCACAGGGGAGACCGCACATGAATAGTCATGGTCGAAGTGTGATGCTTGGATTAAGAAGTGTGATGCTTGGATTAAGAAGATGGAAACGTTCGCAATGGATCGAAATGAATAGAGGCAACTCTGCCCCGGGCCACTAAAATGTCCCTGGCTGACCCTGATTGTAATAGTAATTTGAAAACACTATAACTTATTAAATTGGCACTATAAGAGTAGTAATTTTTTATATTTTATACATTAAAATTCGTTCACAACTAATTTATCAACTAACAATATAGGAAAAGTGGGTTCAACTTCTTAGGCAAATGGACAATGGCATAAAAGCAATGATTTATTAAATTTAAGGTTTTACTTCACCCATTTTATAAATTTCATTTTAATACTAGTATAAGATTACTGTTTTTGAGCCTTGTATCAAGCTCTCAACATAGGCAATTCCAAAATGTGGACTAAAATGAATGGATTCAAGTATTTCTAGACATGAGTTCAGAATCTCTTGGAATACGATTTTAGAGGGACTATTTATCAAGATGTTCCCGAAGAGGACCACGGTAGATAGAAGAAGACGGTATGGGTCACGCGCATAGCGCTCGGAGCTCTGACGTCATCGCCACCAAAGCAATCTTTTCTACTGCTTACTTTAGCCCGCATTTGTATGCACGCTGTTGCTAAATCGATTACAATTCTTTTCCTAATTGCTTTGAGATTTGAAATTTTGCCTATTTATCGTCAACATATCGGTTAGGATATTTTGAGTAATAATTCTTGTATACAGGACTTAAAATTCCATCATATTTAATATTTGAAATAAAACCATTTGTAGGCTACAGTACCAGCGTTATAAATAATTAAGAAAGTATTAACATATATGAAGGTTAATACACGGAGAGTATATCAGATTCTGATCAAGAACACCTATACGCATAAAAGTACACACATATGTGTATATTATTGCATATTTATAATAGAATATTATGAAAATTATAAATTTAAATCTTAATATAAAAAATAAAGTCGTGTTAGTTACACCATTTATAATTCGAAAACTACTGAGCCGATTTGCATGAAAATTTACAGGAATCTTCCCTGTATACCTGCTCAAACATCTAGGCGTTTTTTTTTTGTTTTTTTGTTTTGTTTTGAGAATCCTCAAGGTACGACCCTTCAAAGTTTACATGTTATTCTTATGAAGGAAGTTTTTATTTGGTTTATTACGCCACACTAGTCTTTTCAACATCTGTTATAAGTATTATAATTATATTTAACTCAATTCTAATATTGAATCAAATCAAAATCAAAAGAATAAATTTTACGAAGAATGTTTCAACTGCTTTCATTCATTTTTTCAAGTTTCCTAATAACTTACTCTGTAGAAAGGTTCTTACGGGAAGAAAAGTTTAAAAGGTTTGTGCAGAAAATTTAAAAACTTACCGATTATTTTAACTTTGTTTAAAATTTTGCGTGTTTCATGAACGTGAAAACTCATCAAATTAAATATAGTAAATTTAGAATCAGAACTAATAGCCTACTGCTTATTTTTCTATTAATACAAATAGGATGTTTATATTGCTGTTCACGCAGTTAATTCAATTCTTATAGCAATTAAAATCAATAAAACAATGAATTTAATTATATTCCTGGATTATATAAAACATTCCCTTTTAATTATATAATCGCGTTTTATTATAATTGATAAACCAAAGATATAATTTAGGTAACTGGTCTTTAAGTAAATGGTCTTTTCGCCAAAAAAGGCCATATATAAGCAGAAAATAAATGAGTAAAAACATAATCAGATCATCAGTGGGAAAATTCTGCAATCCTAGTTGCTAATTTTTTCCAGTTTGTAACAAAAAAATAGCACATGGAAAAAATTAAAAATATATAAATGATCAGTGAATAAGGAAACTATCGTGACTGATTGAAATAATTTTTTAAGATGTGATTTTCTTCATCCTGCTTATTTTGCGTCTGTTATCTAATGTTTGATTGGATGCTGCAGGTCTTTTCGAATTTTCTTATTCAACTCTTTCATCCTTATAAAAGAACGCGTTCTACCAAAACATTCAATGGCAAAGTCGTCGATATTATTGAATTTTTCTTTTATAATGTTGGTAAGAATTAACATTGAACTTGAACACATTTGAACTCTTTCTCCATGAAACTTTTCAAATTCCCTTTCAAGCTGAATTGAAATTGACAGCCACTCATCCGATGGATTTATTAGGCCACCTCTAGATAAAAAAGAAAGCCAGTTGAAGTTTTTGAAGCATTTTGTCCAGATCGTTCACCATAATTGAATGTTTTTGGAATACCTTTTTTAATTCACGATAAGCTATGTAGCCTGATAGAACTTTCAATAAGTCCAAATTTTCTACAATCTCTTGTTCCTTGCTCTACTCCTTTAAATCCTGCATAACAATGAAGAACTACACACACCATTAAGACAATAAACTACACTTTAATAATATTATTTCCGAATTCTATTCAACTTTGAAAAATATTGATGGTATTTAAATACACTTGAATACTGCAAAACAATTGCATCGGGGTTCGGTTCCTTGGTGGCGATGACGTCAGATAACCGGTTTGCTACTGCGCATCCAATTGGTGACACCTACCGTCTTCTTCTACTTACCGTGGAGAGGACCTCCCAGACCCCCCGGGGGCCCCCAAATCTCCGATAACCCCCGCTCATTAGAAGATTTTCGCTACGCCACTGTACGCCCCATGGATAGATGGCCAACCTTTTGAATTTATATCTCTTTGGATCCCATAAACATTGCGCGAAAAATTCACTGGGCTACTAATTTTTTCCCCGCGATAATCCTCTTGTGACTTGTGACTGAACTATCAATACAATCCACACGACTGGCAATACCCATAATGTAGGTTTGTACCCAACAAACCTATTGAAAGTGAACCTTAGCACTCAAAATTGAAAGAAATAGATTTAAAGTGAATGGAATAATTATTTTTAGAAAGCCTAGATACATTAGTACTAGACAACTCTTTCTCTAGTCTTTAGATTGATGCAGATTAACTGTACTTTGTTTGAAGTAATAACAGTGATAAATTGTCATTTGTACATTTTAAATAGTGCATTGTCCTTGGTTTCGCCTAGCTGAGGCACAACCACATTGGAATTTCCAATACTCAGCAGCATAATTTACTGATTCACCAGAGCTCTAGAATGTTTATTGATAGGAGCTTATCCAATTCGGCTGCAAACTTCATATGAATTTCCTACCGATTTTTTAAATAATTATTTCATTTTTCCAAATAAAATACAAATTTAAGTAAAAATTCAATTTACATTACGTAATATTTGCATTTGGACATAGAGGATAAGGAGTTGGCCAGAAAATCAACTTACGCGTCTTCTGGGTGGCCAGAAATAGCACTGTTATTGAGGTAGAATACTGTTTCTCCTAATGAAATTTTACAAAATTTTATAATAAAACAATTTCTTGTAGTGGGAAATCTGCTGTTAAAAACATGTTTTGGATGTGGTAGAGTGTGAATTGAGAATCTGAGAATGTTATTGGAATTTAATCTATAAACTTGTTAACATTTTATTAAATAGTGTTTCTACTCAAGTAATTGGGATAGTACACAATTTTTAGTTCTAAGCAGTCGAGTTAAACGAGTTTATACTCGTATTTTTACTTGAAGCATAATAAAATATTGTTCTCGTCTTTTTGAGGTCAGTCCCACAGTGTATCCTAGAGCAGGGTTTCCGGTGGCAGGTTGACAAAGCTTCTCTTTAGAAGCGAATTCATCCAGTATAAGTGAGTAAAATCATAATTTAAATAGAACAGTGTCAGTTTAGACACGACTGTTCTAATCTCATATTTTGTAGTTATTTCAGTTAAAATATTCTGGAGCTTAATTGCTCACAATTAATATTTTTAAAGCATTAGTCTATATCTCTAGAACTTTTTATTCCAAATTAATACTAATTCAGTAACTAACTACAGAATCTAACTTATGCTACAAAATTTTTTGTTCAGCGAAAAGAATGTCATCATCTCCAGATATTGGTATAGTAGTAGCAAACTTTAATAGAGCTATTAGACTAGTGATGCGGCTTGTATTTGACGACATTTTCGTATCCGCTTAATTCCTTCAATTGAGTTTCACACATTGGAAACTCTAATTAGCGACATCTAACTTGCACGTCGCCGGTGGGCGGCCGGGTCTGATGTTCTTTGATTCTAAAAGCACTAAAAGCATTTTCTACCACGAACATCCCTAATCCGTGAACCGTTACAGACCTACTTATGACAGATTAACAAAGTTTCTACTTTGAAACTTTCTGGAAATTTCATCGAGTTGTTTCGGTAAATGTGACACTCCGTGCGGGTCATGTAAAAGTCAACAGCTTACCACCAATGATAGTCGTCCACGTTTGCTTGCTTGAATGTCCTTTTCAATACTGAGAATTAATCCTCTTGATTTGTTGTGAAATCGAATGCAGCCTGAGAAATCGATATCACATGATCTTTCCATTCCTCTCACGTGTCTTGCTTTCCTTATTTTTTACTGGCTTCTTATCAATTTCTTGAAAATCATATATTATTATTAATATGTTACGGGCTCTTACACTAAATTAATGCTAGTAACTCTCAAAGTTTATTTACACAATTAACTCACTACAGACACTAATAAGTAATTATTACATGAGAAAATAAAAAAGAAACAAACAGTCCAATAACTAATTGGTGAATATAAGTTTAATTTAGTTTATTTTAAGTGGGCTTTCCACTTAGATCTGATTCATCGCATGTGGCCTAACAGATATTGAATTAGTGAACGAGCGATCAGAAAAACAACATTAACTGGAACGATTGCTTTCTGTGGATGGAAAGTGAGTTACTATGTCGGTCAGGGATAACGTAGATTTGATGATGTGAATGAAAACAGATAGAGATCCTAGGTAGAGTTGCTTGAGAAAGCGTAGAAGAGATCGGACCAATAGATAGGGAATGAAAACAGCGAGAATCAGCGAAACGAGCTGAAGAAATGCGAAAATGTATTCGGCAGATAAGGCGAATGGTTGTGAGATTGGGAATGTGGTGAAATAAAAAGGCGTAAAGAGAGAGAGAGTGAGTGAGCGAGTGAGAGAGAATGAAAAAGAATGTATGGAATGGGGATCGTTCGGAATCGGTTGATGATGTCCCTGTGGACTGATACCCCTACACTTTTGGCAGAACATTAGGATAGCCTCCGTCTGATACAAAGATCTTATCAAATGATTCAACAACCACATTAAAGTACATTGCTTCCCATAGAATACAATAAAATAAACCAATACAGCGGAGTATCCAAGGATCTGACGAATTAAATAATAATTATCATTATTATCAATCAGTTGTGCTGATAGGCATATGCATCATTCAACCAATGTGCATACTAATCTCTCTACTCGCTCGTTCGTATGGTGTGATAGGCGTGAGTTCAGAGAACGTACAGCACCAGGTTGAAGGAAGGATTCTTGGGGTTTGAAGCCCCATGTACGCCCAATATTCTAAAGGAATTTCCAGTAATCTTTCTAGCATTGAGTGATACGCTGCTAATTTTTGTGAGAATGGATGACATGAAATATTTTAAATTGCTGTGTCCGTGCTTGTAGGTTTTCTGAAGATACTGAATAGATGTGTGTTATTTTCATGAGAAATTGTAAGGTGTAGATAATTTTTTTGTCACAATAATGATTATTACTGCTTTAATACTATGGTTAATACATGATATTGAATTAATAATGTTTATCTTACTACATTACACATTAATTTCAGTATAAGAGGGTGAGTTTGAGCTCAATAAAATGTGCTCCTAAAAAGGGAGCTCGCTGTGCGCGCAGTGTCAGGGAGATCGTGATAGCCTATTCGGTCACGAGCGCTTGGGACTGCTCTTGGAAGGGTGACAGGCAAAAATTAATATGACATTATTTGCTTTATTGCCACTCTTTTTCTGGTTCGGAGCCCACCTAAACCCTTTAGTCTACTATCATTATCATCCACTATCCACGCGTAAGCCACACTCATGAGCATTAAACATTTATTATGTGCATGGGAAAAACTGTAAGTTTATTTTACTTATACAGCGCTACAGCCCTTGGTGGGCCAGACCTCCAAACATTCATAATAAAACTGTGCTGTGGATCATCTGACGATGCTCTTAACAACAGAGTGAAACGGCAGTCACGCCTTAACGTGAGTCACAATTTCCACTTGAAAGTGATTTCAAAGTTTTATTATAGATGGATCTTCAACATCCTAACATTCCTTCATCTTTCTCTGTACATTGCTTTCTCTTCCCTTCCTCGTACTCCCTTTAATGGAGTGGTACGTCAATTTAATAATTTAAATTAATAAGTGCATTGAAAATGGCTAGAAGCTATTCAAATTCAGTTTCACAACAGTTCTAACCACTATGGAAAATTCAACAATTGTCTAAATAGCAAATCTCACTTCGGAACTCAATCTCGCACTTCAAGAACTTATACGCTAGCGTTTCTCCTCGACGCGCTTGGCTCCCATCGAGTCTTGTCTACTTGCCGACCGCAACCTAATTCAGTTATTGACTCGGGGGACACTCACTCAACGCTCTGCTCCTATCTCTCCATAGAATTCGTTCTTCTGAGCTCTTAGGGCGATCACATCCAGTGCTAATGTCTTCTATCTCTTTCTCAAATTCTCTTCTCTTTTCATCTCTAGTCGTCACAGTTCTATCGACTCAAACATAATCCGATTAGCTGGCAACGAAATGAGCTTAAAAACTGAGCCTACAAAGAGGATTGATTTCAATTAGTCATATTAATTAAATACGGATATTCGGACCATTCAGGAGAACCGGTGTGTTGTGACCCACTAAAAATAATTATAATAAGGGTTCCCAACGTTAGTGCTTGGTGCTTTGTTAAAATCCTGTGTGATCTTCTTAAATCGTCAATTTGGTGATAAACGAAGTGTAAACCTGAAAAAGGGAAGATTAATTAGTTTGAAGTTCCTATCGAGGCTGGAAAAGTAGCACAAAAAGACGGGAGAGGTGCGAATTGTTTTATAATAATTTCGAACGTTGCTCTTGGAAGGCTTCATATTAAGGCGAGGTGTGTTAATTAATGAGAAATCAAGTAATCATAATCATGATTTATTTGAAGATTAATTTTTTGTGTTCATTGAATTATTATTGTTATACAACAATGGATAAAGATTTAGGCTGTAGGATCTTTTCCGTATGAACGGCAGTTTGCACACAATGAGGAATTGATTATCGAAACATATAATGATATACTCGATTATATGAGTAATAGGGAAGTAATAGCTTTGAGCAGAGGCAGGTATCTGTTGAGTAAGATAAGATAAACTACAAACTCCTGGGAAGGGTGGCCAATTGCATTGTCCAGCAAAGAAGACTAGGTTCTCTGCTGCAGAATCACTTCCCGTGGTTTGGAACCTACCTAAAACTGTGGTACATATCATCAATCATCATCCAACACATTATTCATGCACAGGTCTCAGACCTATGTGGCTTCATCCTCCTAAAAAATAAGGGGTATTCATTGAGAACATTTGAAAGTCAAATATGATGTAGTTAAAAAGAAATTTGCTAGAAAAAATATGGCTGAAATCTCCCCTATTCTAGCAATAGTGGCTGGAAGTGATTAGTACACGAATACAGTGGCGCACACAGAAATGACCCAGGGGGGGGGGGGGGTTTTTGGAAGTGAAAACTATTGGAGTTGTCAGTGTCCCCCCCCCCCCAGAGGAGGGGAGTCATGGGACCGGTTTCCTAACAAAGTTCAAATTAATAGTAAAAATAATAAGAAGCGAATGACTTTTATTGGTGGAAGACCTTTACGGGTAGTTGCACCTCGCAATAGTATGAGTACTTGTAGCTACTGAAAAGTGCTACAAAAGGGTAGCTGCAGGTAGTTTTTGAAAATTCTTGGCAAATAAATAAATCATGCTGTTACATTACATAATGAGCAAAATTAAACGAAAAAAAAACGAGATATAAAACGTAATTGTCTCGAACTGTGTTCATTACAAGTTTACTAACTGCTAGCAATATAAAGCTACCAATTTGTGAGTCTGCCCTATAGCTTAAAAACTGAGCCTACAAAGAGGATTGATTTCAATTAGTCATATTAATTAAATACGGATATTCGGACCATTCAGGAGAACCGGTGTGTTGTGACCCACTAAAAATAATTATAATAAGGGTTCCCAACGTTAGTGCTTGGTGCTTTGTTAAAATCCTGTGTGATCTTCTTAAATCGTCAATTTGGTGATAAACGAAGTGTAAACCTGAAAAAGGGAAGATTAATTAGTTTGAAGTTCCTATCGAGGCTGGAAAAGTAGCACAAAAAGACGGGAGAGGTGCGAATTGTTTTATAATAATTTCGAACGTTGCTCTTGGAAGGCTTCATATTAAGGCGAGGTGTGTTAATTAATGAGAAATCAAGTAATCATAATCATGATTTATTTGAAGATTAATTTTTTGTGTTTATTGAATTATTATTGTTATACAACAATGGATAAAGATTTAGGCTGTAGGATCTTTTCCGTATGAACGGCAGTTTGCACACAATGAGGAATTGATTATCGAAACATATAATGATATACTCGATTATATGAGTAATAGGGAAGTAATAGCTTTGAGCAGAGGCAGGTATCTGTTGAGTAAGATAAGATAAACTACAAACTCCTGGGAAGGGTGGCCAATTGCATTGTCCAGCAAAGAAGACTAGGTTCTCTGCTGCAGAATCACTTCCCGTGGTTTGGAACCTACCTAAAACTGTGGTACATATCATCAATCATCATCCAACACATTATTCATGCACAGGTCTCAGACCTATGTGGCTTCATCCTCCTAAAAAATAAGGGGTATTCATTGAGAACATTTGAAAGTCAAATATGATGTAGTTAAAAAGAAATTTGCTAGAAAAAATATGGCTGAAATCTCCCCTATTCTAGCAATAGTGGCTGGAAGTGATTAGGACACGAATACAGTGGCGCACACAGAAATGACCCAGGGGGGGGGGGTTGTTGGAAGTGAAAACTATTGGAGTTGTCAGTGTCCCCCCCCCCCCAGAGGAGGGGAGTCATGGGACCGGTTTCCTAACAAAGTTCAAATTAATAGTAAAAATAATAAGAAGCGAATGACTTTTATTGGTGGAAGACCTTTACGGGTAGTTGCACCTCGCAATAGTATGAGTACTTGTAGCTACTGAAAAGTGCTACAAAAGGGTAGCTGCAGGTAGTTTTTGAAAATTCTTGGCAAATAAATAAATCATGCTGTTACATTACATAATGAGCAAAATTAAACGAAAAAAAAACGAGATATAAAACGTAATTGTCTCGAACTGTGTTCATTACAAGTTTACTAACTGCTAGCAATATAAAGCTACCAATTTGTGAGTCTGCCCTATAGCTAAACATGGTATGTGTTTTCATATATGATTGATATTTGTTCGCTATGACATAAGTAAGAATGAGGCTAAGGACGTGCTGGTGGCGGTGCGCAGGAGTTTGGCGGTGCTGTACAGAACAAATGTTTTTGTTTTTTCGATTCCTCGACGTTACGATTTGAGTGACAGGTCATGTGTTAATGTAGCAATAGAAGAGACAGACAGAGAGATTCTGAGAATTTGTTAACTGTATTCACATATAAAATTCATAGACATAAGCGAAGATTTTTTACATCGCACGGCATGCACCTGAATGGGCTTGGCAAGAGGTAGGCTATGTTAGTGAAATGATTATCAGGTCTTTGGAAAGCAATCTTTCCGATTCGAATTTGATGTCACCCATTTCTCTTCCAGAAAGTCCTTTTTTTAGAAGAGTAGATTGGCTCAAATCTGAACCAAACTGTAGACTTAATGATATGAATATTTTTCACTGGAATGTGCAATGCATTAGAAACAAGTTAGATTCGGTTAAGTTATACCTAGAAAATTATAAAATTTATGTAGCTTGCTTGGTTAAGACCTGGTTAGAGACCAATGAGATTGATATGTACTATCATAGTAATTAGGCTACTCCATTGCGAGCTCATATTGTAGTAAACGTGGTGGATCGCTGATTTATATTAAAAATGATGTTTTGTATAAACCAATCAGTATTGTTGAAAATATGTCAGTGGAAATGATTGTTGAGATTGCGGCTGTATTGCCGGAGGAACGAAACAGTGTTGTCGTATCTCTGTATAGGCCAAACACTGATAATACGAAAGTTGCTTTAGTAATTTCTTGGATAGTTTGGCTTGTGTTCTGAAGCATTTGATTAAATACAATGCCAATATGGTCTTGTGTGGTGATTTCAACATTAATTTTCAGAAAAGATGCTCAAATGTGATCGACCTAGAAAACTGTCTTTTATAATTTGGTCTAAAGGCATGTCACAGTGATACAACCAGACCGGGTAATAGTAATAAGTGTTGTTGTAAGATAATATCTTCACCAATATGATATCAAATTTCTTCTCTTGTAATGTAGTGAGGACGTGGGTCTCTGATTATTGGGCTCTTCATCTTGAATTGCAACATTTGGATTTAGTGAAGACTAAGGGAAAACAATCTAGAACAAAGTTTAGGTGGTCTGAGTCTAGTATGAAGAAAGAAAATATCATTGAGTATAAGAATCTACTGCGTCATAACTGACTGGTATCGAATGAACTTTGATCAATCTATAGAGTCTAAATCAAATTGTTTTCTGAATACTGTTGAGTCTGTGGTAAACTAAGTTTTTCCTCTTAAAAGTTGGGCCCGATCTTGTTCATTATATATGTGGATAACAAGCCATGTGCAATTGGACCATCAGCAAAATGATATTTGTTTGCTGATGACCTGGCAGTTTGTGTAAGTACAAAATCCAACTTAGCACTTAATAGAAGCAGTCGTATAAAATATATTACACTAGTGACTGAGGACTGATGTAATGCAAATTTACTGTGTTTTAACTCAGATAAAATTCGAAGTCTAATGTATCATATGGCAACAATGTTAATTTTGATGGTTTGAAAATAGTAAATTTTCTTGGTTTTAATGTAGACTCAAGACTTAATTGGAATGACCATATTAATAAAGTGGCAGGTTTTTTCACTATGCAAATACTCAGAAAACTTTCTATTTTATCTCTCTGAAACTTTTCAATGCCTTCCTTGAGAATGTAAAGAGATAACCATCGAAAATATTCATGAATAAAGTTAAACAATTTTTGTTGGTCAATCCTATCTATGAAATAGACGTTTCATGAAGTGGTTGACAATATGTTTGGTTAGAAACTGTTTTAATAAGGAGTGTTTTCAATAAAACATATTTTAAAACAAAAAAAGAAACCGACTTCAGTGAAATGATAAAATACTCACGTACTAAAAAGTTTAAAATAAAGTATTTACTTTAAACTGAGAAAATTTATAATTTCATACAAGTAATCTTTTGAAGTCGGCGCCAAATATTTTATAAATTCTTTTTTAGGATGAAGCACACATATGTCTGAGACCTGTGCGTGGGTAATGAGTTGGATGATGGTGATTGATGATTTGGAACAACAGTTTTAGGTGGGTTCCGAACCACCGGGAAGTGATTGATAAGAAATTCTATCTAATATAAAAAAAACACTGTATTTCAATTAAATATGTGATTTACACTCACTTTTACTGGAATACAGTGTCAGTTTTGATATTAGATAGAATTTCTTATCAATCACTGTATTTCAGTAGAAATGAGTGTAAATCACATATTTAATTGAAATACAGTGTTAGTTTTGATATTAGATAGAATTTATTATCAATCACTTCCCGGTGGTTCGGAACCCACCTAATTATTTCGTCATGGAAGACATCACAGAGTAATTCTGTTATATTTTAAAAGTTCATGGGAAATTTGGCGCCGACTTCAAAAGATTACTTGTATGAAATTAAAAATTTTCTCAGTTTAAAGTAAATACTTTATTTTAAACTTTTTAGTACGAGAGGATTTTATCATTTCACTGAAGTCGGTTTCTTTTTTTGTTTTAAAATATATTTTATTTTAAGCTTTTTAGTTGAATTTTCAAACTTTGAAAACATGAGAAATTTCTTAAAGCATACATTATGAAATATTTATCAAATTAGCAAGCCAATAATTAATTTATAACATCCAAACTTAAGTAACTAAAAATCCACTTATAAGAAAAGATAAACTAAGGAAAATTCTAAAACGTTTTATTTAATGTGGAATATTGTATTTAGGAAAATTATAATAGCAAAAAGCTTCTTAAAAGTGAAATTGCTTTTGATTCATTTTGATGTGGTCCTTTTCAGAATATACCTACACTGAAATAGTAGGCCTATATCAAAGTTAATAGATAATAGATTTATCTATTAACCTTGGGCCTATATTACATTAAAAGTGTGGAAAATTGTGTTTACTGAAAATATGATAAGTTAACGCAGGAGATGAAGTTGAGTGCAGTATTATCATACGAGTATGGTAAACATCTTCCCGGACGAGTTATGTACAATATTTTTCATGATATTAGTCATATATATTTTTTTAATATAAACAACATAAACTTTGGGCTAGTACAAAAGGATCCTCAAACATAACCTCAAAATAGCCTATTGTAAAGACATGTATTTATGGCGAATAAAATATTCTTAATCCATCACAGCAGCAAAACTGAAAATACTTCTGAGATCAGCTGTTTTTCCAAATTCTCCAACTCATGATTGAAACTCAATAACATCAACTAAATTATTTACAATTTTCATATGAACGTTTGGACAGAAATAATATATTCTTCTTATTCTCGATTCAAATTAAGTTCACGTGATTGGTCAAAATGGGACATTACAGGCTTGTTTCACACTGAACCAGCTTTGTGTAACAGATGTCGTTTACCCGGCATAATTACATTGCATCATATGATTTCAAAAACCGTCTAGATGTGAAGCGCTCCATATGATACAATGATCAGCCTGGTAAACGTCACCGGTTATTCGATTGGCGGTTATGTGTGGAACTATCCTATTTAAACTTGATTGAAATGAAGACATCGAAGAATGCTCCTTTTTGTTTAATATTGGGCTAAGTATTGGGCCGATCCTTGCGAAACTTGGATGGGACCACCGCTGAGCGATGCTCTTTCATTTAAAAAAAAAATCATCAAAATCGGTTCAATATTGTTCGAATGATTGATGTACAAACATAAAAAAAAACAGGTTGAGTATAGAACCTTGTTCTTTTTGGAAGTCGGTTAAAAAATGTTGTTATAGATATGAGTCTGTTTAAATCTATTGTCATGACTTCTTAATTGTGATTATGATTCAATTTATTTGACGTTTGTAATGCAATTGATGTTCTGAACAGCTTCTTCAATGGAATATTTTGATTAACTTTTCATGTGAAATTTAACGACTTGCAGTCAAATATTTGTTAAGAATAAAATTATAATAACTCACTTAATCTGGCCGAGTACTTTCGAATCTATAGATTCGAAAGTACTCGGCCAGATTAAGTGAGTTATTATACTTATTCTTAACAAATATTTTACTGCAAGTCGTTAAATTTCACATGAAAAGTTAATATTAACAACGCAGTTCGTCATGGAACAAGAAATCCAAGAATATTTTGACTTTTAGATAAGTACATCAAAGGCTTCCTGTTATAAAGTGAGTGAACTCGCGACAGTTTCAAGAGAACAAACCAAATGATACTCGCTTGAATTGATTGCATCATTGGAAGTTTAATGAGGAGCACACAAGAGCAGAACACACTCTGAAATTGTCGCAGTTTCTTGATGCTCGGGGAGACGGAGCAGCGAGTTACTATTTGATAAATGAGTTTGCCAGTTCGAAGCAAATCCACAATAGCCGCAGGCTTATGACTGTTGTTGCTGTTTGCATTCAATGGAATTGGCCGTGATCGTAAGCAGGCAGCGACTGTCGCTCCAATCTGCTCTGCTCTGCTCGATCATTACCTGCTGACGTCCCAATCAGCAGCAGCAGCAGTCTTGTCGCTTGTCTTCCATGTTCAGGGGTCTCCTTTGCTTTTCAACAACCATATTCTACACGAGCTGCACTAAATTAGCCAGGCATCGTTCGTTGAGTTTGATACTGGCTGGTAATGCTGGTTTGACAGTAAAGCTGAGTGTCTTAGACCATCTTTGTAAGCAGTGTTTCTGGTCGCGCGAAATAAACGCGGCGATTTAATTACTATGAGTCAAGAGTGTCGTTTTTAGCATGACATGCTTTTCAGGCGGGTTTTTTGTCGTTGAGAATTTTAATGATCGGCGGAAGATAATTAACATACGCGAGTTAAATACTGCCACAGAAAGGCTCTAGTTTTTGGAAAAACTAGTGGAAATCTTAAATTGTGTCTCTAAATGTAATTGGAGGGAATTTGAATGCTCAGTAAGGGATTTAAAAGTAAGGACATTTTAAGGGATCTAAAGATAACCAGGGACTTTGTTAATTTGCTTTGTCAGTTTGACTTCTACTCTTAAAATATGAAACCCAAACGTAATTTGACTTCAATTCAATTTATTTTATTCCATACATATACAAATTTACATCAATTTTCAAAATATTATCATGTAATACTGAAAGATAAAATACAAATCCACAATGTAACATATCAAAATTTGTGAAGGGAGCAGTTTTGGACCTGAGTCTGTTGCACCTTCACACTCGTTGTAAATTTGTCACAATAAATAAATATCATTCGTTTACTAGAAATATATGAAATAAACTGTGTAATACCATGTGGCGCTTCCAGCGAAAGCATTTGCTTGTCTGCTGGTAGCCATCATTTAATTATAGCTAGCATTTAATTATAGCTACTGGTCTCAAAACCTTATTATAGTTCCTAATTGTAGCTACCAGTGGTTCCCAAACCTTTTTGCCTCATGAACCCCATGTCCACAAATACCGTCAACTTTAAAATGTTTATTAAAATATTGATTGAATACTTCTAACAATAACATCAACTCACAGAAAATTAGATTTGAGAGTAAAGAAAATTTATCAACAAACCTGTAACGTCTTACAGAAATCAGAGACAACCAACGTCTTCATTAGTAAGAGTTAAAGAGCAAAGTAAAAAATTATTGCATGTTAGAGCAGCGTCATTGACAAGAAGTTGATTTTTGCATCTTTTTCTCATGGAAATCACGTTTTAGTAGGGGAACCTTTTTAAGACCAGTTGAACCACCGAGTAATACTTTAAATCATAGAACTTTATTGGAAATACTGCAAAATGTAGGCGTAAATGGGGTTGAGCTGAAATGGTTTGAATCATATCTTATTGGGAGAAAACAATTTGTAGAACTAACTACAGTAGTTGAGAATAATATAGTAAAGAATAAATCTAATAAATTAGAGGTCCAAGCTGGAGTGCCTTAGGGTCCAATACTAGGTCCCTTGCTTTTTTTGTTATATGTCAACCGTTTACCTAAAGAATTAATTAGTGGTAGAGCCCTCTTATTTGCCAACGATACATCACTCATTTTCAGCAATACCATGCTAGATAATTTAGAAATATGCAGATAATATGGAAATGTGCAGACCATTATCCAAATCTTAAATCGGTTGAAATTAACAATAAATAGTAAAAAATGCCAATACCTTCAATTCAAAAACAAACATAATTCAAATGAAAAAAGGGCTATAATCGTGTTTGTAAATGATAATCAACTAGACCAGGAAGATAACATTGCATTTCTAGGAGTTTTGTTGGATAGACGATTGATGTTGGCTCCATACATTGAGAAAATATGTTGTAAAATTTAATCTGGGGTATTTGTCCTGCGACAGCTTTCTAGATTGAATGAGAAAAAGTTAATTTTTACAGCTTACCATGGGTTCTTTCTGTCACATATTAGGTATGCCATTGTATATGGGGTAATTCATCAAAACAAAACCTTGATAGGGTGTATAAGATCCAAAAGAAAGCGATTAGGTGTATGGAAAGAGTAAATAGATTAGATTCATGTAGGCCGTTGTTCAAGAGACTTGGTCTCCTAACTGTACCCTGCTTGTACGTGTATGAAGCTACTTTATATGTAAAAACGAATGATATTAACCAAAATCTTGACGTACACGATCATAATATAAGAAGCCGTGGAGATTATCACTTGGTGAATCACAATAGTAGCTTATTCAAACAAAAACCTAGTTATTGGTAGGAAACTCTACAACAAGCTACCACAGTTTTTGAAGAGTCTTGAAAATATAGTAATATTTAAAACACAATTGAAAAAATATTTAGTTGATAAAGCTTTTAATAGTGTACAAGAGTTCCTTTCACATCAAAATTAAGCCTCACCCCAACAAATTGATATAGTAATTATGGTAACTAGTGTATAAGAGTATAATTGTTGATCTGACTTGTCTTATACTCCTTTACTGGAGCACAGACAACTGTTTCTGTAATACGTGACTGGAGTCTCCATGATGTGATCTACAAAAAAAAAAAAAAAAAAAAAAAAAATAGCTAGAAATAAAAAACTAAATTAAATGAAAGGGAATTTCTACTTTGGTTTGACAGGCCCATTTAGTTAAATCTGGAGCTGTCGTAAGGCTAGCTACTAGCTGATCAACTTGTAAATGCAAAGCAAAATGTTTAGTTTTTGCTTGTGTAGCTAGAGGACGAATCCGTGTAGTTGAGTTCGGGGCTTACAATACGGTTTCAGGCAATCCATCCTGACAGTGGTGTTGTTTAAAGCAGGCGTCTGACGTCACACCACTCCCTCTAGTCCGGCATCTCTGAATCGCATATGGGCTTTTTATGTGGCCTTTCTCACAGCCGAAACGAGTTGTTACATTCTCAGGTCTAAACAACGGGGAAACAAAACCCTCAACACCGGCTTCGGCTTTAACTTATAGGACTAATACCAGTTTGAGACTCAACAAAAGTGCCCCAACTTTAATTAGAACCTCTAACCCCCTACAACGCATTCTGCTCAAATCTGTTTGGAGTTCGATCCGTTCATTTGTTAGCGCGAAAAGGCTGAACTAAGGTAGTGCTAAACTCTACCTTAGGCTATACACTTTACATTTCTAGCCTACATGAAATCAAGGAGGTATGAATTCGTAATATTTCAACAAGTGCTCAATTCCAATGCTAATTTAATGAATTTGAAAACCAAATTCGAGAAATATCCTTTTTGATGAACAAAAAGGTCTTTTTATTGCCAATCTTGTATTTTTAGTGTTTGACTCACTTTTGAGTGTTTAGCATTTGATGTCCATAGACAGGACCACTTCAATTGTACAATGTTAGTAGATTAGTAAGCCTAGGTATGACATGCAGTATCCCTTTGTGAACAAGTTAACCTGCAGTGTTTGGTGAAATCTGAATTGCCAGTATATATATAAAAAAAAAAAAACAGTTTTCTATCTCTGCATCAGGATGGGTAAACACGCCTCCGTAATAATAATTGCTTCACTCGATATTTTGGTATTTTTACTGAAGAAGAGCATTATTTGTGCGCAAGTAATATAACTAAAACTTCTAGATTCTATTTTCTGATTTTAGTATTTTGCAGCTCCATTATCTTCAGTTTTTGAAGAAAATTGTTAAAAAAAAGTTTTTTTTTGTGATTTAGTCGGAAGCAGTCACTCGTTATATTAATGACAGTCATGTAGGTACTCCCTCAATAATATATTTTCCTACAGCTGCTCGTAAAGTAGTTCTTTACGTACTGAAAACTAATTGTAAAATACCTCTTTACTGCTCCGCAAGCGGTAAAGTACTTTACGCTCGCCAGCTGTTTTCTTTACGCTTCTGTTTTGATTTTGATGTCTTCTCATTGGTGGATCATGGAATCCGTGAAATTCACATAACCTCAAAAAAGTCGAACGCTAACCAAATCCGCACACGGTCTGTGATGTTACAAACTACAAACTTTTATTGTGTTGGAATCCAGAACTGCAGCTGTAGGAAAAATATTGTATGTATTTCGCGCGTGAAGCTTCTTTATCGCTCTCGCAAAATTACTGCACTCCGCTGTGCGTCGCGCAGTAAATGTTTTGGCTCGAGCGATAAAGTCGCGCTTCACGCTCTTAATACATAAATAACTATTTCCTACAACTGCTCATAAAGTCGTTCTTTACGTACTAAAAACTATTGTAAAGTACCTCTTTACTGCTCCGCAAGTGGTAAAGTACTTTATGCTCGCTAGATGTTTTCTTTACGCTTCTGTTTCGATTTTGATTTCTTCTCATTGGTGGATCACAGAATCCGTGAATTCTCATAACCTCAAAAATGGCGCACACTAAATCCGCGCACGGTCTGTGATGTCACAAACTACAAGCTGTTATTGTGTTGGAATCCAGAACTGCAGTTGTAGGAAAAATATTGTATGCAATTCGCACGTGAAGCTTCTTTATCGCTCTCGCAAAATTACTCGCAAAATTATGTGTCGCGCAGTAAATGTTTTGGCTCGAGCGATAAAGTCGCGCTTCAAGCTCTTAATACATAAATAACTATTTTACAGGTTCTATCTCTAAAATAATGCTAGCAAAACTTCAAATTAACACTCTCACTTTACACAAATTATCCACAACACGCACAAATTAGTTATATCACACAAAAGAAATCAATCAGAAACAGATATATCGATAATTTTCAGCTAATAAAGAATTTACTATATTACTGTACAAAAAAAAAAAACAATAACGAACTTTTAAAAAGCCGATCAAATATTAAATAACTGTTAAATAAACTGTTCAACAATTCAAATCCAAATTCAAATTTATTTCCTTTATGTTATAAAAACGGTAATTCAAGAAGAACAGTAATTCAAGACGCTATACAAACAGTCATTCAAGAAGAAGCGTCTAAAGCATAACAGTTGGAACACTACAAGCACCTACAAGTCCTTGTATAAACTGTTAAAGAAGCCAGAATAATAATCTGTCACAATATACAGTGTTTATAACTTAACACATTAAACGTTTGTATAACACAGTTTGTATTAGCGCTCACTGGTAATACGGTTTGTAGGAACGGAAACGGGAACTGTTACTCTGCCACTTTATTCCACTAACATTCATATCACAACTGAACTAATGTTTACAAGAGCTTCTGCTTCATATACATTTTAGCATTCCATAAAGAACAAGAGGGATCTCTATTTTTCTATCAAATTCGAAAGTAAACAGATAAGAACATTCTCAATTTTTCAAGAATATTCTATAAAAGTCTTAAGTAAACATTCTAGAGGTCTCTAGATGAACCGCAAGGCGAGGGGTGAACGGGGGGAGCAAACAAAACGCGCTGCTTATCGCTTCTAACCGGAAGACGTATTGACACAGCAGTAATTACTTCTTTCTTCTTCCTAGGATTCCATAATAATATTTAAAAAACTACTGCTGGGAATGGAAGGTGTTATCAACCGGCTTAAGCAGAAATACCATTCACTATACCATAATAGCATCAGTTTTTGGAAGTCTAGAAGATGAGAAGATTAGGAAATAAATACAAAAACCATATATATTGTACGAAAGTCTTTTGATTTCCCCCTAATTTGATTCTTCTAATAGAAATCAATTGATCCGCTCCTTATATTAACAACTTTAACAAATTAATGCACTAGAACCTGAATACTCTTAACATCCCATTCCAGATTAGTGAATATGTTTTTATAAGTGAATAAGGTTCCAATCATCAGTTATCAATGCTGCTTTCTTTTTTTATATGCTTCAAATAATGAATGGAGACTGAAGATTTATTTTTAGCTTTGATGTAAGAATAGATCAATTTTCCCCTATTTTGACTATAATTGACCCAACTAAAAACTGAATTCTTGGATTTCTTGTTCCATAACGATCTGCATTGTTAATATTAACTTTTTGTTGTAAATTTAACAACTTGCAGTCAGTTTTATATTGTGAATATATTGTAAATGTCAGGTCAATGCTACACTGACTGACTATCCACTATCCACTGAAAGTTATATAACACTGAACTGAACACAATAAAATACCTTGTACAAGAAAACGGCTACAAACATGGCCCAATAGACAAACTCAATCATAAAATAACAACCAAAAAACAAAACACCAACACCACCGACAAAAATACATCACAATGATATACATTAATCCACAATCAAACAGACTAGCCAAAATCTTCAAAAAAGCCAGCCACACCATCGCATTCAGAAAAAAAAACAATATAAAAAAGCACTTGCACCCAAAACCACACTGAACACAAACAAATACGATCTCCCAGGGATCTACAAACTAAACTCCTCTGATTGTAACAAATTTTAGATAAGACAAACAGGCCATGCATTCAAACAACATTACAAAGAACATTTACAAGTCTTACATACAAAAACCGAATCGATTTTTTCAGACCATATCATTCAAACTGGACACCCCTTTACTGACATCACTACCAATTTACACATTCTACTTATAAAATTTGAAAATCTAAGGGCCCTATTAGCCGAGAGCGACCTGGTCGGCCGACCTGGTGTCCGGGGGCCAAAAAGCATTGAGTTAGATGGGACCCTATTAGCCATCTGAAACAGAAAAAGTCGCTTGGGCTGTCTTCCGAGTGGGACACCAATTCTGACGGACCTGGTGTCTCAGAATGGTCGTGGGGCATTGGATTATATGGGAGCTATTAGCCGCGAGCGACCAGGTCCGCCGACTACAACAAAAAATACACCCAATGCGCATGCCCGAAAGTGACAAGGACAGCCATTCATATCTTTCTCTCTTCCACTTCAGTTCTCCGTCTCACAGTATTAGTTGTTCTGTATCCTTTGCCGAAGTTAAACATATTTCTACGACTCATTGAGTGAATTGTTTCTGAATAATTTAATAAATTCATTTGTGTCAGTAAAGTGCAATGTAAAATTTACACTTGAATAAGATATATTGTAGAATTTCTCCATAGTAGATGAAAGAATGAAAACAATGTTGTCTATTCCACAATGAATATTAGCATGGGATGTTTTCGAAATTTTCTTATTCTCTTCCTTCTCTTTTTCAAGAGAAGGTTGAGAAGAACAAACTCTGTAGTTGTCAACACCATCACTGACTGAGAATGTGAGAAATTTGTGATTAATTTTACTTTTGGAATAGGATGGAGAGAGAAAAAAAGTGTCTATTGCAAGGCAGAAGATTGGCGCCAGTCATCCGGTAGTTGACAATTAAATTGTTTACATTTTGCTGTTTTATTGACAGCTGATTCTAGATGATTCTAGATGTTTACATAGTAGATAGTAGCTTCCAGACCTTTCAAGATAAATATTAATTAATCTCTTCGAGACTAATTTTAAGAGTGGTGTGTTGTTTTTGTTAATCAATAGAGTCATTGACTTAATGTAAGTTTCTCACAATTCATTTCATACACTTGATACCATTTCATTAGTAAAAAAATATTACATGTGATATGTATAGTATAAAAGAAATCTGTAACATGTATCAAAAAAGAGATACGTATCGAGTACGATACGTAGCGAGAAAGAGGTACTTGGAAGGGAGCGAGAACGAAGTGAGCGACTAGGTGTCCTTCCCTATTAGCCATGGGACACTTTGTCTCGGCGACCGAGTCGCTCTCGGCTAATAGGGACCTAAAGGATACGAACTCAACACCTTGGAACAATTTGAAATTTACAAACACACCACACACAATAAACAAAACATTCTCAATGAACAATTAAATTTTAAATCACACAAACGTTTTGACCACATACAAAAACAACAATTCTTCCAACCAACATCAGTAGTATACTATTACCAATCCTGGCATAACCTTGACTTGGACCTGGTGCAATGACCTTTGACCTTGACCTCTGGCGCACCGATGACGTCACCCCCCCTGCCCCCCTTGATGAGCCACTCCCCCTTACCTCTCTTGGCCCCCTGCCCAATATTGCCCCCCCCTGCCACTCTTGGCCCCCTGCCCAATCTGCCCCCCCCGCCCAATCATAACCCCCTGCCCAATCTGCCCCCCCATTTTGAAGCAATTGCATCAAATCTTAACTATAAATCTAAAGTCAGCACAACCTCAAAATGGATAACTATGGGTTTAAATGCTCCCATGACTGATGAGCATCACTTACTCAGTGGTTTGGGACCCACTCAGGTACACCATGTTCCCCATAGCATAACACCCCTTTGTGATGTCCCCCAAGAAACGCTATTCATATGACTCATATGCATGTGCACTCTACCCCAGCATTCCCTAGTGCCTCTAGTGCCCTAGAGCTCCCCCTAGTGCTACCCTAGAGTTCCCTTTAGTGCCTCCAGTGCTACCCCTAGTCCCCCTAGTGCTCCCCTAGTGCTCCCCCTGGTGTCACTAGTGCTCCCCTAGTGCTCCCCTAGTGCTCCCTCTAGTACCCCTAGTGCTCCCCTATTGCTCCCCTAGAGCTCCCCCTAATGCCCCTAGTGCTCCCCCTAGTACCCCCAGTGCTCCCCTAGTGCTCCCCCTGGTGTCACTAGTGTCCCTAGAGCTCCACCCTAGTGCTAGCCTTAGTGCCTCCAGTGCTACCCCTAGTGCATCCAGATGATTCCTTATAGGTTAGATTTAATGTAATAGATTGTATAGTATTGGCTTGGACCATTTCTTGGGCAGGGGGTCATTTTTGGGGAGAGGGGTTATTTTTATGGAGGGGGTCATTTTTGGGAATGGGAGTCATTTTTGTGGAGGGGGTCATTTTGGGGATGGGGGGTTACTTTTGAGGAGGGGGGTCATTTTTGGGCAGGGGGTCATTTTTGGGGAGGGGGGTCATTTTTGGTGAGGGGGGTCATTTTTGTGGTCGGTGGGGTCATTTTTGGGCAGGGGGGTCATTTTTTTGGGAGAGGGGTCATTTTTGGGGAGGCGGGTTATTTTTGCAGAGGGGTGTCATTTTTGGTGAGGGGGGACATTTTGGGGAAGGGGGTCAATTTTTGGGAGGGGGGCATGATTGGGGGGGCAGATTGGGCAGGGGGTTGAGATTGGGTGGGGGGGGGGCAGATTGGGCAGGGGGCCATGTGTGGCAGGGGGGGCAAGATTGGGCAGGGGGGGCAGATTATGCAGGTGGCCAAGAGAGGGTAGGGGGGGGGGCAAGTTTGGGCAGGGGACCAAGAGGGGGAAGGGTGAGTGGCCCGTGAAGGGTGCCAGGGGCGGTGACGTCATCGGTGCGCCAGAGGTCAAGGTCAAAGGTCATTGCACCAGGTCCGGGTCAAGGTTGTGCCAGGATTGGTAATAGTATACTACTAACATCGCCGTTCTAGGATGCCTTGAAGATGAGATTCAATACCTCGAAAACGTTTGGCCGAATGTGAGTACATTTATTATATATTCACAATTAAAACTGACTGCCAGTCGTTAAATTTACAACAAACATTTAATAAAAACTAAAATTGATGGAAAACAAGTACTGTATTAAAAAAAATAATATAATAGATAATGAATAGACCAAACTCGGTCTAAGTGGTGTTGATGAGAACGAGTTGTTGTATAGTACGTAAAGAGCTCATAGAAAGTAGGTTGTTCTCATTTTTGGAGCGTCATAAACAAACGAGGATGGGTGGTGGCGATGGGATCGCTTCCAATTAGACCCTTTCAATCGAACGACAGGATCTGCTTTAATTGGAAGAGCGTTCTGTTGTTTGCCGAAACGGAATCGGTTCCAGACTCCAAAGGAAAATCTTTTCAGCAGGCTGATGGTGATGACGACTGTAACGCGCATCGTTATCAGCGATTTACCAGCGACAAAACATCGCGATAATTCAATAGAAGTGATGATGATAACGGCGCAATGATCAAAATGAACGCAGCTATCATAGTTGCTCTGCTGTTTGAATTCAATGCTCGATCAACGATCTCGTTAGTGCTGCAACAACAAATGATTTCCATTTCGGATTAAATACATTGGATGACCTACAATTTTATGGCCTTCAGCCTTTTAATTCCATCAAGTTCTGTCCACAAGGTTCAGTTATTATAGAATGATGATTGGAAATTGAAATTGGAAGTGGCGAGTGTAGTGTAGTGCAGTGGTAGATAGTAGGTAGTTTGTTATTTTCAAGTGGTCGAAGAATTGAATTAAAATAATAATCGGTTAGCAGGAATTGATGAGACGTCATTTGGTAGCTTGTAGGCCAGACAGGGGCAAACTTTCCAAAGAGAGGGCCAGATGATTAGGTTGGCGTGCCACAAAAATAGATCAATAAACATTTTTGTGAAATAAACTTCAATCATCACAAAAATTATCAACTTCAATGATAATTATCCTCAATAATTAAAAATACAAATACTCTTGTTTAGAACTCACAAGGGGGCCAATGATCCAGCTGAGATCAGCTTTTCAGGCAATCTAATTCTTAAACTCATTCTTATCAAAGTCTAGGAGTACTCTTCCGAAAAACTTTTGGAAATTCACTTTTAAAAACAATATTTCAAGCTTTTCTGACATAGATTCACTCATTTTAAATCTGAAGCGAATGAAATTGATCTAGTGATTATATTATAATAAGTGTCTCTCTATTTATTCCAATGAATGACTTTTTACATTAAGTTCGCTTCATATATATTTCCACGTTTATAATCAGTTTGAAACAAATTAATAATTTAATTTTCAATTGTTTTATACTTTCACTGATATTTTTCCACTAGGAACTTTAAAAGATTAATTTCTTCCTTCTTGTCTGGTTAAAAATGATTTCACAATTTAATTGAGACCAAATATTCATGTTGAACCTTTTGATATTGAATAATGAAACAAGTTTTTTTGTAACTGTTGACCAATTTCAAGCATTTTATTGGTTTCAACCAATGAACCCATAAGACCAATAGAAGGGGCTTATGCACTAGCATAGCATTACAGGAGGTGAAGCCATGTAGTGGATTGAAAGACGAAATTGTGTTTTCGAGAGCAGAAAATTTCAATGCGCGCTCTCCAAATAAACTGCAGTTTAACACACTTAAGATTAAGATATAACTTTCAAACTTGGCATGGGTATAGACAATTAGTTTCTGACGATAACAGTGGCATTATAAAAGTTAATGGTTACCTCTATATATTTTAATTAGTTGTTTAAAGTTATATTTTTTGTCCGAGTTTCAAACCATGACATGAAAAAGTGAGTCGGCTACCAAAATTTGGATACAATGTTAGGTTTAAGTGCAACGTTGAAACGCGATCGGGATGGAGCGCTGTCGTCAGCCGGCTTGCGCATCCGGGACCACAAAGCCAATTATTCACTTATTTCTTGTGTTTGATTCAATACTTCCTTGAAGGTTTATTATTGTAATGTAATAATATTATAGTTAGATTGTTTTTAGTAAATTGTTGATTCACGTCTGTGAAGTTGGCCCGCCTAAAATGGCCCCCCCAAATGAAATTGTTATAAATCGTTAGTTTAGCGTTAGTTTAGGTTTGTTTTGATAAATTTGACGTTTGTTTAGGTTTCTGAGTACTAGATCCGGCAGTTACTATTTGGGCGGGCCAGCTTCACACTAGCCCGCATGTTCGGCTGGAATTTGTTAAAAATGGTACAGATCGTTAGTTTAGCGTTAGTTTAGGTTTGTTTTGACAAATTTGACGTTTGTTTAGGTTTCTGAGTACTATAGATCCGGCAGTTACTTTTTGGGCGGGCCAGCTTCACACTAGCCCGCATGTTCGGCTGGAATTTGTTAAAAATGGTACAGATCGTTAGTTTAGCGTTAGTTTAGGTTTGTTTTGACAAATTTGACGTTTGTTTAGGTTTCTATATACTAGATCCGGCAGTTACTATATGGGCGGGCCAGCTTCACACTTGCCCGCATGTTCGGCTGGAATTCGTTGAAAATGGTATAGATCGTTAGTTTAGCGTTAGTTTAGGTTTGTTTTGACAAATTTCACGTTTGTTTAGGTTTCTGAGTACTATAGATCCGGCAGTTACTTTTTGGGCGGGCCAGCTTCACACTAGCCCGCATGTTCGGCTGGAATTTGTTAAAAATGGTACAGATCGTTAGTTTAGCGTTAGTTTAGGTTTGTTTTGACAAATTTGACGTTTGTTTAGGTTCCTATATACTAGATCCGGCAGTTACTATATGGGCGGGCCAGCTTCACACTAGCCCGCATGTTCGGCTGGAATTCGTTGAAAATGGTATAGATCGTTAGTTTAGCGTTAGTTTAGGTTTGTTTTGACAAATGGTTTGTTTAGGTCTCTGAGTACCATAGATCCGGCCTTTTTTCCATACTTGCCCGTATGATCGACTGAAATTTGTTTAAAATTGTATAGATAGTTTGTTTAGGTTTTTTTCGTGGCAAATTTATGTTTGTTTAGATTTCTAATCTCTGTAGTTTTGGCTCCACTTAGGGTGCGATTATGTCGGAGCTGTGATTAGCGATACAAGCTGCGATCCTAGCAACGCGTAGATAATACTGACGTGCTTTCTAAATGGGCCTGTTTATGTCGGAGCTGCGTTGTTAATCGCTCTTGGGTCCTGACCATCGATGAGAGCTGCGATAATAGCTCAGTCCATTTTCTCAGCTAGTATCGAGGCTCCGAACATGGATGTTGACAATTTAATAACACAAGTTTTTATGAGACCAGCATTATGGGACAAGATTAATAAAAATCACCACAATTGATTTGTGTTGGACAAGTTGTGGAGTGAAATTGTTCAAGAATTGAACACAAAACGTAAGTAAAATTAGTGATATTTTCTTGAATACAACGTGGATTTGGATTTTTACAATGAATTTATACATAAGTAAATTTTAAACAGGTTTCGTATTTTTTTTTTGGCTCTGTAATCTTCAGAATCACTCAGCACAAATTCGTTTTTCAAAACACAAACTCACGAATTAACCTTTGAGCGCGACTGTCTCGGCATGAACAGCCGATAGAAGCAGAGCGCTACTCCCTACTAGCATCGCTTCTCTCATCGTTGCTACGATCGTTTATCACAGCTCCGACATAAACGTACCCTTAGAATCAATGCTGAGACAAAATGCAATCCACAATAATTATTGGTTCACTTACGCCATATTTCCCTGAAATATGGTATTGGTATATGGCTTGGTATCGGAAGCATAATCATATAATCATGCTATAACAGATGTATTGATTCATCAAGAAATGAGGAACCCAGCCACTTGCCTCATTTTCAAGAGCTAATTACCTCCAGCTGGGATTGTTGTGTGAGAACTGAAGCTGCAAGCGCATCACTCTAGAAAATGGTTGATATTGTATTGGGAGATAATTTTAATAATTATAACACAGTGTCCCACACACGTGGAGAGTGGAGTGAAGTGGAAGTGGGAGAAAGCATATTGCCTCTACAAGAAAACAAAAAGTTCCTTGGGTCTCCTGGACCCTCTGTCACCAGTTAAGGCTGTGCACAGGGTTTTTGGTCATATTTTTTTTCGAAGTTCATTGGATTGGATATTATAAAGTTATTAAAATGCTAACTATTGCCAATAGAAATTATTTTTTTAATCAAAGATTTTATGGAGTATGGGAGTTCAAAGATTTAAATTTCGGTAGTCACCTACAAGTTATTTTAAACATTTGATCATTTTTTTATAACTGAAAGACACCTTGGGGAAAAGAATTACACATATTTTATCTCAATTTAACAATTGGTTTATTCAAAATATTTTTTTGAAAAACTGAAATTTTTCACGTTTTAAAAAATTTATTTTGAGAAAACTAATTGTTTGATCAGAATGAAAAATATGTCATTTTATTCCTCAATGTGTCTTTCATTTAAAAAAATTTATCAAAAGTTTAAAACAACTTGTAGGAGAGATCAATTGCCGCCAAAAACCAAAAAATTTTAACTTTGAACTCCCATATTTCATAAAATATTTGCTGAAAAAATAATTTATCATGGCAATAGTCAACATTTCAATACCTTAATGATATCCAATAGAATAAACTTTAAAAAAAAATTATGACCAAAAACCCTGCGCACAGCCTTAAGGGTTAAGGATACAACCGGCGACTATAAAGACGATGTTTAGCTACCTTAATTGAGAACATCGGTTCAACCTATATCGGTATACTGTTACTATACCGTCCTGGTTTCAACAGGGTAAACCAGGCAATAAATTAGTCAAGGATCTAAGAAGGGGAGTATTTTGCCTTTATTTCTAATAGTTTGGGGAGCTTATGCCTGTAAAACAACTTTGTGAGTGTATGTGTACGAGAATTCTGTGAACAATTACTTTAGGGTACTGAATAGGGTCTCGCCTCATGTTCACATTGACCAAAGCTGCTAGCTTATTCACAGATGACACCTTCAGTTTGTTGTTAGGGCAGGTTCATAACATGTTCATTGTTTGAATGGTTTAAAAAACAAAAATGCTTCTTTCTGAGAATGGAACTCCCTTGGGTCATTAACACACACACACATACACACACACACACACACACACACACACACACACACACACACACACACACACACACGTTTGTTTTCTTGTTCTTCACTCTTGTAATCTCGGAAAATGTATTGTAGAACAGAGTTTCAAATTCAAGCTAGGAACCTCAAAAATAAATTGTTACTGGCTTTGCAAAAGCCCTAACCCACCTCCAAAGTATAAATAAGTAAAGATTTGTGCAAATAATTTAAATAAAAGGTTCTTATATTTATTGATTGATTTCAAATTCTACGATCATTCTTAATCACCAGCAGGCTTTTTTTCACAATCTTGAGAATGATTAAAAATATAAAAACTTAAATAGATAACTCAATTTTACTTATTTGTACGTCTTGTGAACAATACAAATACTAAAATAGCCCACTAACTGGTAATTTTAGTATTTGGACTGTTCGCGAACCCGACTCGCTAGTGATAATTGATAATTGAAAAATGATAATTAGTTTAGAACTACAAGCTACAAGGACTTTATCTGAGAGTTCAAGCCCCTCTTTTGAATATTTACATGTTGCAAATTAGGTATTCATATTTTTTATTATTCCCAATGCAATTTTTTCAAAAACTTAAAAAAACACTCAAGTGGAAATTAACTCACGTTATGGTCTGACGGCCGTTTCAATCTGTTGTCAAGAGCATCGTCAGACGACCCACAGTACACTCTGTGTACTGTTTACTGTGGGTCGTCTGAGGATGCCCTTGACAACAGAGTGAAACGTCAGACCATAACGTGAGTTAATTTCCACTTAAAAGTGTTTTTTAAGTTTTTATTGCATATTAGTGGAAACAAGATAGAACTTCAACATCATAATTTCGCAATTGTTATGTTCTTGGATTTCTTGTTCCATAACGATCTGTGTTGTTAATTAACATATCATTTTAAATTCAATGACTTACAGTCAATTTATATCGTAAATAAATAATATTTCTACTCACTTTTGATAAACATTTGCGGGCCATGGAGACTCATCTTCGAAGGTCATGGAGACTCATCTTCAAAGGTCTCTGAAGATGAATCTCCATGACCCGAAAACGTTTGGCCAAAAGGAAAAGGAAAAATTATTTATTCACAATAAAAATTGAATACAAGTCGTTCAAATTACAATGAAAAGTTCCTATTGTTTGTTACATGATATAATAAAGAATATTGTATGCAGTGAAAGTTGAAAAGTTGAATTTTTTGCAAACTGCAGAACATGAAGATTTACAATAAATTATACTCTTGTGAATTTTGTTGGACTTCTACGGAAATTACTATGAAATGATTAAGATGATAAAACTGATGATGATGTTGGAATAAATATGAATTTAGATAGAAATGGAAAAAATTTGAATTATACTATTATACAGTTAGGGTTTTGTAGCTGGTCTGCACCAATATAAAAACATACAAAACTAGTACTTCGGTTCCTAAAAAACCTCAAATTTGTCGAAACAAACCTAAACTAACACTAAACTAATGATTAATAGCATGTTTACCCTATTCCAGCCGATCATGCAGGCAAGTGTGACACTGGCCTGCACAAATAGTAACTGCCGGATCTAGCACTCAGAAATCTAAACAAACGTCAAATTTGTCGAAACAAACCTGAGCTAACGATCTATATAGATTTCGACGAATTCCAGCCGAACATGCGAGCAAGTGTGAAGCTTGCCCGCCCATATAGTAACTGCCGGATCTAGTATATAGAAACCTAAACAAACGTCAAATTTGTCAAAACAAACCTAAACTAACGCTAAACTAACGATCTGTACCATTTTTAACAAATTCCAGCCGAACATGCGGGCTAGTGTGAAGCTGGCCCGCCCAAATAGTAACTGCCGGATCTAGTACTCAGAAACCTAAACAAACGTCAAATTTGTCAAAACAAACCTAAACTAACGCTAAACTAACGATCTATACCATTTTCAACGAATTCCAGCCGAACATGCGGGTTAGTGTGAAGCTGGCCCGCCCATATAGTAACTGCCGGATCTAGTATATAGAAACCTAAACAAACGTCAAATTTGTCAAAACAAACCTAAACTAACGCTAAACTAACGATCTATACCATTTTTAACAAATTCCAGCCTAACATGCGGGCTAGTGTGAAGCTGGCCCGCCCAAAAAGTAACTGCCGGATCTATAGTACTCAGAAACCTAAACAAACGTCAAATTTGTCAAGACAAACCTAAACTAACGCTAAACTAACGATCTATACCATTTTCAACGAATTCCAGCCGAACATGCGGGCTAGTGTGAAGCTGGCCCGCCCATATAGTAACTGCCGGATCTAGTATATAGAAACCTAAACAAACGTCAAATTTGTCAAAACAAACCTAAACTAACGCTAAACTAACGATCTGTACCATTTTTAACAAATTCCAGCCGAACATGCGGGCAAGTGTGAAGCTGGCCCGCCCAAATAGTAACTGCCGGATCTAGTACTCAGAAACCTAAACAAACGTCAAATTTGTCAAAACAAACCTAAACTAACGCTAAACTAATGATCTATACCATTTTCAACGAATTCCAGCCGAACATGTGGTTAGTGTGAAGCTGGCCCACCCAAAAAGTAAATGCCGAATCTATAGTACTCAGAAACTTAAACAAACGTCAAATTTGTCAAAACAAACCTAAACTAACGCTAAACTAACGATCTATACCATTTTTAACAAATTCCAGACGAACATGCGGGCAAGTGTGAAGCTGGCCCGCCCAAAAAGTAACTGCCGGATCTATAGTACTCAGAAACCTAAACAAACGTCAAATTTGTCAAAACAAACCTAAACTAACGCTAAACTAACGATCTGTACCATTTTCAACGAATTCCAGCCGAACATGCGGGCTAGTGTGAAGCTGGCCCGCCCATATAGTAACTGCCGGATCTAGTATATAGAAACCTAAACAAACGTCAAATTTGTCAAAACAAACCTAAACTAACGCTAAACTAACGATCTGTACCATTTTTAACAAATTCCAGCCGAACATGCGGGCAAGTGTGAAGCTGGCCCGCCCAAATAGTAACTGCCGGATCTAGTACTCAGAAACCTAAACAAACGTCAAATTTGTCAAAACAAACCTAAACTAACGCTAAACTAACGATCTATACCATTTTCAACGAATTCCAGCCGAACATGTGGCTAGTGTGAAGCTGGCCCACCCAAAAAGTAAATGCCGAATCTATAGTACTCAGAAACCTAAACAAACGTCAAATTTGTCAAAACAAACCTAAACTAACGCTAAACTAACGATCTGTACCATTTTCAACGAATTCCAGCCGAACATGCGGGCTAGTGTGAAGCTGGCCTGCCCATATAGTAACTGCCGGATCTAGTATATAGAAACCTAAACAAACGTCAAATTTGTCAAAACAAACCTAAACTAACGCTAAACTAACGATCTGTACCATTTTTAACAAATTCCAGCCGAACATGCGGGCTAGTGTGAAGCTGGCCCGCCCAAATAGTAACTGCCGGATCTAGTACTCAGAAACCTAAACAAACGTCAAATTTATCAAAACAAACCTAAACTAACGCTAAACTAACGATTTATAACAATTTCATTTGGGGGGGCCATTTTAGGCGGGCCAACTTTACAGACGTTTTTGATTCCATTTGTCATTGGTCATAATTTGTTTCTAGTTTTATTGTATTGGATACTATTAAGGTATTGAAATGTTGACTGTTGCCATGATAAATTATTTTTTTCATCAAATGTTTTATGAAATATGGTAATTCAAAGTTGAAATTTTTCGGTTTTTGGGGGCAATTGATCTCCCCTGCAAGTTATTTTAAACTTTTGATAATTTTTTTTAAATGAAAGACACATTGAGGAATAAAATGAAATATTTTTCATTCTGATCAAACAATTAGTTTTCTCAAAATAAATGTTTTATAACAAGCGAAAAATGTCAGTTTTTCCATAAATTATTTTGAAAAAACCAATTGTTGAATTGAAATAAAAAATGTGGCATTCTTTTCCCCAAGGTGTCTTTTAGTTATGAAAAAATTATAAAATTTTTAAAATCACTTGTAGGTGAGTTCAATTGCCCCCAAAAACCGAAAAACTTCAACTTTGAACTCCCATAATCCATAAAATATTTGATGAAAAAAATAATTTCATGAAAATAATTTAATGAAAAAAATTATGACCAAAAAACGTGCGCACAGCCTTAAGACTAGTTTCTCAGCATCCCAGATGCCAGCAGCCTAGTATAATCGTAGCCTTAGAGACATTGCATTACAAGAAGATTGAGTAAATATACTAAAATAACTAAGATAATCACCTATCTATAAACATAACTGCATAATATCCTACGATCCTTAAACTATCTGAATCGGGATTCTATCTAATATTTAACAAATAAAATGGTAACACTAAAATCCGAGTAGGCTAATCAAATCACCGACTCCCAATTTCATATTATTCTATTATGATTTTATTGTCCAAATAGCCTACATTGGAATAAATGATCAGATAGACACAATTAGTATTTACTAATTATGATGTTTGAAATTTAGCAGTTTAAAAAATTGCAAGTTAATTCAAAGAAAAACAGCTTGATTCAACAATTTATTAAATTATGCAAGAGTTGATTCTCTCAATAGCCACGAGCCGTAGCAGGTATCTGTTCAATCAGATAGATAAGCTGCGTTCTCATAGGGTCTGTTTGTAACGGTGACCGATTAGATTGGCCAGCAAAAAATACACTGTTCTCTGCTGAAAATCACTTCCCGGTGGTTCAGAACCCACCTAAAACTGTAGGTCCAACTCATAAATCACCATCATCCAACTCATTACCCACGCACAGGTCTCAGACCTATGTGGGCTTCATCCTCAAAAAAAAAAAAAAAAAAAAAAAATTAGTATTGAATCAAAGTGTAAGCCCCAATTCAATCAAATTTGAAATTAAATTTGCATCTTGATAATAGTTTAATGATGATAAGACTATAAAATTATATGAAAACATAGTAGCTTCCTTTAAAAAACATAGGGTAATATCTTAAAATAATTTATTCCAAACCTATTTGGACAATAAAATCAAAATAGAATAATATGAAACTGATGATCTGATTAGCATACTTGGAGGATTTCAGTGCTAACATTTATTTTATTTAAATTGTGAAAATATATATGTAAATTTGGAATAAATAGCAAAAACTGGCTTCTCAAGCGCTCGCCACTTGGATGAGTCATCCCTGTGCTGCCATCTTTGTAGTGGATGAGCGCGTAACAAGTAGCTTCATCTCGGCGACAAGAAGCCCCTTCTATTGGTCTTATGTGTTCGCTGGTTTCAACATATAACACCTTCATTATCCACTGTTAGCAGAGGCAGGAAACTTCTTGTGAAAAATAACAATTATCAATACACAAAACTTTTGCTCCAACAGACATTCGACAATTGGACCTAAATCATAGTTTTACAAAAGGGAAAATTTTGAAATTTCTCCATGTTGATTTTCCATTGTGAACGGTAGCTCAACCGTAACCCACGGGACAAAAGGCCTTAGGACTGATCAATGACGTAATCTCATTTGGTGCTAATGCTCGAAATCATATGGTAGAGCCAAGCAATACCTTATTCTCAATTTCCATAAATTATTGAACAGGAGTTCACAAAAAATCTATTAATCTAAATTTATGTAATGATGACTGCATTTGTTCTTTTAAATACAAAACTTGACACAAAATCATTTTGTAAGAATTTCACAAAGTAACAAAAAATAATTATTGATCAAACTCAGGTATTCTTATAACACTTGCAAAAATTACAATTCATGCTATTTGCAGACAATTGATTCTGCAGTATTGGAAGATAATAAGGCACTGACAGGTCCTTGATAAAGTACTGAGAACAAACATTAGGGAACGTTGGGGCCAATTCAGGAAAACCCAACTAATTACCAGATAAATGGTTTAATTTATTCATCAATCCTAGCTAAATCATCATTACCATAACGCTGATGATTCCACAGTAATATTAATGTATGAAGATTTAGTTGTATGAAGATTATTATAGATGAATTTATCCAATTGAGCTCCCTTCACTTAATAATTAGAACAGTCATTCCATCCCATCTTACTATTTTTTCATCCAAATCTACTTAATAGCGCAGGACCTCTGTATTACCTCCAATTGCATCATCACTAAGAATTTTGAGCAACTACCATAAAAACGTCAATAAAATCTTATGTATGAGCCAAGAAAATAGAAAAATTGATTATTGAATGTAGATGCTTACATTAGTTTGAATAAAGACAGTTGACAATTTAACAAATCAAATTTCAAGAATTACTTTAGTTAAGAGAGTTAATCCCCTTTGTCTTTCTTCACTCACCTTTTCACGCATGATTACAAGTAGTGAACATTAATGTTCAGAACAGTTTTATATTATTTTCAATATATTGAAAGACAATTGAGTTGTTTCATAGAAAGTCTAATATCATATTCTTCGTCATACATTCATTAATCCTATATAGGTTGTTCAGTTAATCCATGCTCTTATCACATGACTTGTTAACCAATACAATCATTGTATAAAAAATGTAGGTGAAGAATATTGAGATTCGATTTCAATTCAATTTTCAATGATTATTAATTTTATTATGCTGGACACTGTACAATTTAATGTATTATAATACATTCCTGCTGTATGAGGAAGACTAGGTAATTATTGAGTATCCGAACTTTTCGATTTTTCCAACAATTTTTTTTTGTGACATCTACACACCCCATGAAGCAATAATCCGTTGAAATTTTTTGGGGGTCGCGTCTTTTTCACACAAAAATTTAAATTTTCGAAAAAAAATTTTTTTATGAAAATTTTATTTTTCATTGAAAAAATTCATAATTTGCAAACATATTATGAACTCCAAACCATAAAACGATATAAATCAAATTAATAATCACATATCTGAAGAAAACTAAGCTTACTAACCTTTCAATACAACCCTTTGGGGGATACAACTCCGCAGCCGCTTTAAAAAAATAATGTACACGCTCCTCCCGCTGTTATCGGCGCTTAAACTGAAACTCAGCAAGGTAACCGGCGAAATGCGCTTTTTTGACTCCAAACCTTGGAATCGTACAGCGCACTTCGCGCCAACTCCTCTCAACCGTATTCGTGTGAGCTTGGGTTTCTGGGTCCACAAAGCAAAATGAATACCAGTCAACCACTGTTGTTGTCGAAATTTGAGAGCGAAATTTAAGATTTCACTTACTGACAACTAATTCAGCACCACACTTCAAACACACTGTAATCTCTTTAAAAATACCATGCCTGAATAAAAATTCGATCACCTCCTTTTCGCTAAGGAGTACAGATTCTAAAAATTTGAGGCTGCACTCTGTATTACACATTTCACGTAATGAATAAATTAAAACAATCAGCTATTGCCGAAAATATTTTCCATGTGATCTAACAATAATTGTCGATCTGACCAAACACAAAATTATAGCATTTCAAAGAAAACATATGTTTTCAAACTATTATATTTTTAGATTGATTGGTTAATTGACCGACCTTTCCGTTGCTCAGCTCTAGAATTCCATCTGACCAAACCTAACCTAACCTTGCCTAGTCTGGCAGTGTTACAGTGTGATGGAAGTATTCATACGCGGAAGAAAAATAGTTCCATCAGAAAACTCTAATTTAAATGCCAAATAAGCGTTGCCCCCGCAAAATATCAGTGTATTATTACTTACTAGTGTGTTTTGAGTGTGTGGGGAAAAAATTGTTGAAAAATTCGAAAAGTTCGGATACTCAATAAATACCCATTATAAATAATGCATTTAAACACACACATTAAGCTGGGCATTCACGTTCCAACTTGCAGTACCACTTGCAGTACTGCTAGTAGTACTGCTAGATGGATAGTCGACTCCACTCACGCTCCTACTTACAATCCAACTTTATTCCTAATCAGCTGTGAACGTCGCTCTTGAGCCGAAAAATGTAACCGAAGTTGCCCGATGTTGCCCGAACTTACCCGAAGGTCATGCACTGACTGAGATATTATGGACGAATTTGATCCGACTGCCCCACACACGCTCCAACACCGTCGACATTCGTAAGTCGTCCCTCTAGTGGTCCATCTAGTCGTCCATCTACAATTCCAACCATCCAACAAGCCCATTCACGTTCCGTTTTCGGATCCAACCTTGAAGGTTGGACTGCAAGTGGTACTGCAAATCGGAACGTGAATGCCCAGCTTTAGTTGGATCCACACCATTTATTAATCTATTCATTCATTTATCTACATTTAAATAGGATTTCAGTGCCTACAAAACTTATTCTCACCAACTCTCAACTGAAAAGTTCACAAAAATCTTTTAAGGTTACGTTGACCACACACATGTCTCTCACTAATGGTTTTCACTGAGAAGTTCATAGGAGTCTTATCGATTTAAAGATAATCAAGAAAATAAATCAATTGAAAATATGCATTGAATAAAGATTTCCAGGAAAGAGGATATTGAATTTTTCTATAAACTTCAGAACCGAAACAATACTATTTTCACCATGCATTCTCCTAATCTTACAATGAAATACTTCTACAGCTGATTTAAAAATTGAATATCTTGATTCCAAACTAAAATGTAAACAAACCAAATGAGGTGACGCCATATCAATTAGGAATTTTAGTCCCGGGGCCTTCTGTCACGTGGGTTACGGCTCAACTCACTAATAACTCATTATTATTAATCAATATGGCTGTGCGCAGGGTTTTTGGTAATACTTTTTTCAAAGTTTCTTGTATTTGATATAAATTACATTTATTTCTCATTACAAAAAATGCAACATATAAAAACACAATGTTTCATCTGGTGAGAAATTAGGTACTCCCGAGGCTAACCTATGTAGGAGTTACCATGAAAAATCTGCACAATTTTTAAATAAATCATACACAAATAATAATAATTGAAAAGGTACAAAGATTGATTGAAGAAAAAGAAACAAATTATTTGGTGTGAATTGAAAGAATAAAATAATTGGGAAGAAAAATATATATGTATATAATAATAACAACAAAAATTGATTCCTCAAATTTAATGAAAAGAACTACTTAAGCTACAGGGAAAAAATATATAAGAAAATGAAAAAATAAATACAGCACTTATCCAGTAATTATCTAAAGAAGAAGAAACGACCGCTCCTTACCAAAAGCTGTATCAGTGATTTAATTTTCTGATTGAGTTTTTATGCTGCAGCAACTTTTATATTTGTACAATGTAGTAAACCATGTGACGTCTATATTGATAATTTAACCAATTGTTTCAGTAATTTTCAATCTTATCCAATGATAATAGCCAGTTTTTTAATTCATTTTTGAATTTTAGATATTGAAGTTGTTTATTGATATTAGTTGAAATTTTATAAAAATATTTTTGGTGCTACATAAAGATAAAATCTGCGGAAGGATTCTTTTTTGGTCTGGGTGGTATCATGCTTCCTGCTGAATGGAGTTCATAAGCTACATTCTGCATGCTAAAGTGACCACTTCTATAATAAAACATATTTTAAAACAAAAAAAAACCGACTTCAGTGAAATGATAAAATACTCATGTACTAAAAAGTTTAAAATAAAGTATTTACTTTGAACTGAGAAAATTTTTAATTTCATACAAGTAATCTTTTGAAGTCGGCGCCAAATATTTTATAAATTCTTTTTTAGGATGAAGCCCACATATGTCTGAGACCTGTGCGTGGGTAATGAGTTGGATGATGGCTGCCTAAAAAACAGTCGTTAAGTCACGTCAGAGGCCCTGAACTTATTCAGGTGCGACCTGATAACTCTGACACCAGACCTGAGCCAGCCAGGTCACACGATATTATTATTATTATTATGGTGATTGATGATTTGGAACAACAGTTTTAGGTGGGTTCCGAACCACCGGGAAGTGATTGATAAGAAATTCTATCTAATATAAAAAAAACACTGTATTTCAATTAAATATGTGATTTACACTCACTTTTACTGGAATACAGTGTCAGTTTTGATATTAGATAGAATTTCTTATCAATCACTGTATTTCAGTAGAAATGAGTGTAAATCACATATTTAATTGAAATACAGTGTTAGTTTTGATATTAGATAGAATTTATTATCAATCACTTCCCGGTGGTTCGGAACCCACCTAATTATTTCGTCATGGAAGACATCACAGTGTAATTCTGTTATATTTTAAAAGTTTATGGGAAATTTGGCGCCGACTTCAAAAGATTACTTGTATGAAATTAAAAATTTTCTCAGTTTAAAGTAAATACTTTATTTTAAACTTTTTAGTACGTGAGTATTTTATCATTTCACTGAAGTCGGTTTCTTTTTTTGTTTTAAAATATATTTTATTTTAAGCTTTTTAGTTGAATTTTCAAACTTTGAAAACATGAAAAATTTCTTAAAGCCTACATTATGAAATATTTATCAAATTAGCAAGCCAATAATTAATTTATAACATCGAAAGTTAAGTAATCCACTTATAAGAAAAGATAAACTAAGGAAAATTCTACAACGTTTTATTTAATGTGGAATATTGTATTTAGGAAAATTATAATAGCAAAAGGCTTCTTAAAAGTAAAATTGCTTTTGATTCATTTTGATGTGGTCCTTTTCAGAATATACCTACACTGAAATAGTAGGCCTATATCAAGGTTAATAGATAATAGATTTATCTATTAACCTTGGGCCTATATTACATTACAAGTGTGGAAAATTGTGTTTACTGAAAATATGATAAGTTAACGCAGGAGATGAAGTTGAGTGCGGTATTATCATATGAGTATGGTAAACATCTTCCTAGACGAGTTTTCAACAATATTTTTTGTGATATTAGTCATATATATTTTTTTAATATAAAAAACATAAACTTTGAGCCAGTACCCATACAGCACACTAAGTCTCAGATACCTATCAGATATGTAACTATGTGATCCAAAATGTATGTATCAAATGATAGCTTTCAGATAGGTCCCAGCTACATCTCATCATAACCGGTTTTCTTCAGATCCAGTCATACATACCAAGACATATCTGATACATATCTGATAAGTATCCATGAAACCTACCCACAATGCACTTAGTCTGCTCATGCGCCTTGGCAAGTATTTGTGGGTAACGTCTAGAAGGACTTGTCTGCTAAACGGCCATTGTTGTAAACACGAATCATCAATTTCGACCTGTTTTGGTGGCTTTTCTAATGTTTGTGTGACATTTTTACCATCGTTTTAAGTGTCGCCAATGCTTTTAATGTTTTGTGATTTGAAGAGGATTTTTAGAAAGCGTCAAAATTTCAGTAAGTATCAAATAAGATTATCCTTTCATTGCTATTTTAGTATTGATTGTCTCATCTGTTGATTGTTTTTCTAGCATGAATAACATAAATTTTACAAAAATGTACAGCACTAGTCTGAACAATATATCTCATAAGATCAATGAGGATACTGTATTTACCAAATTTTAATGTTGTTTTAACAAGCTTAACTGTTATTAATTTGCTAATAATCTAGAATAATAATGATTTGAGATTGTGAGCACCCCCATCTGTTACAAAAGTTACCAGTAACCATTGAGCCCAGATGAAGAAAAAAAAAAGTTCTTTAAAACTTATTATATTTTCAGAACTTATAATTATTTTGAGGTTGAAAATTTGACAACGCCTCCAAAGTGTACTTTATTTAATGTTAAAGAGGCTCTGGTTTGGGGGGTTGTAAATTACTACTTATTTAGTAGGTACTAATTGAATTCGCCAATGCTTGTTCACATCCCAAAGATGTGACTGATTACTCTTATTATTATCAATGCCCTACTGTTTTAATTGTAATTTTAATTGTTTCAGACTTCAAAGCAGAGGTTTTGAGGAAACTAAATACTCTTCTGTTTAAAGTTCGAATGCTTGAAGCGAAACTTGATTCACTTGCAAAGAAGGAAAATACATCATTAGCCGACCCAGAAGAGATTGCCAGATTTCCAATCACAACTGAAAGTCAATTGATTGACTTTAATTAAAATTTTGATCACGAAATTCTCAAAAAATGTGTAAGTTGAATAATCTTTTTAAATTTCACTTTTCATTCAACATAGAATCAAGTTTTAATTTAACCAATTCAGGTTTTATGAATGTCAATTATTTTGATGTTGAAGATCCATCTTGTTTCTACTAATATAATAAAAACTTAAAAAACTCTTAAGTGGAAATTATGACTCACGTTATGGCGTGACGGCCGTTTCACTCTGTTGACTTTGAGCTCATCTCAAACTCATACCTTTAAATCAGTGAAATGGCCGTCACGCCATAACGTGATTCATAATTTCCACTTAAAAGCGATTTTTAAGTTTCTATTGTCAATTATTTATTTGGATATTGTATGGTCAATCATCAATACAATACACTTATTGTAGGAACCTGATAGCTTTTCCAGTACATAAACATGTATTTTGGCATGAAATTTTGTGTGTGAATGGCCTGGTTCTTTGTCTGTACTGAATAATTCATTTGTGAAAATACAAGGTTATCTATCCCAAGTGAATGGTGCGGTTTCAAACACGGTTTAAACAAAAACCGAATCTCCTACAGTTAATGTTTTTCATTCAACTAATTCGCAATTTCAAACAGTTTTTTTTACATAATTAATTAATTTCGATTCGCGCATGCGCAGTAGCGTCGTCCTGTTGTATTTGCTATATTCTACAACCTAATCTGAAAGAAGGAGGTTGATAACGCTTTTTATCCACTAAACTAAAGCTGTTCCTGATGCCTAAAGGCTGGCTATGCTGTTTTTAATCTAAAAATACAGAGTGATCATAAAAGAATGGTGTGGTCTCAAACATGGTTTAAGCAAAATTCTAAGTGACTTACAGTTGATTTTAATTCTTCTAATTTGTCATAATTATTTTATTATTATTATTATTTTTACGTTATTTAGTCTATCACTAGGTGCTAAAGTCAATTTAATATACAAAAAAAAAAAATAATATAAAAAGTAAAAATAAATAAAAGTTGATTATTGTTCGAACATTTGTCAAGCAACTAAGAGCGCACATAGAATAATTCTTAAAATTTATATTACTTCATTGATTAGTAAGAAAACTGTTTGAAACGACAAATTAGTAGAATTTAATGACATTAAGGGCCGGTTGCAAAAAAGTGGATTAAAGTTAATCTTTGATTACTCATAAGAATAATTAACATTGTTAATTGGAGATTAAACTTAACAGGCCTTTGTACAACTGAGACTGACTGTAATTAATTCGGTTTTTGTGATACCATGATCAAAACCGCCCCATTCTTTTATGATCACTCTGTATTTTTAGATTAAAAAACAGCATAGCCAATTTTTAGGCATTATAGGTACAGCTTTAGTTTAGTGCACAAAAAGCGTTTTCAACTTCCTTCTTTTAGGTTAGGTTGTAGAATATAGCATATACAGCAGAAATTACAAATAAATTCAGCATGTTGGGGAGGAAGAAAGATCCTTCAAAACCGACTGTCTGTATAAAGTAGTTGGTGAGATCTAATTCTATTTTTTCCTTAATGATTGCTTACTTCTCAAGAAATAAGAGAGTTTTTCATTATTTTATTATATTATTCATTATTTCCATTATTTATCAAGAAATAAAAGAGTTTTCCATCTCTTTGAACCTTCATCCATTAACCTTTACTGTTTTCATTAGTTAAAAATAGATATTTGTAGGTATGACAATTTTTTTAAATTCTAATTCTAAATTTCTAATTTCATGTTTATTGGTTGAAAAGTAGCATCTGAAACACTAATTTGACTTCTGCCTCTTTACTCAAGCATCGCTAAATTGAAAAAAGAATTATTACTTGCCCAATAATTCACGTTCACCTTACTAGAGCAAAACAATTCTCTTCATTTCTATGAAATGGCTTATTAATGTAACAAAATTTTAATTTTCCAAACATCTATGAAAGCTGAATTCTGCATTGCTCAGCTTTTATTATTGCTAAATAAAGCAATAATGTGTTGCAGCTTCAACATATGTGTTGAAACTTCCCTTGAATAGAAGCTAAAAAGTTTAAAACTTTAAACTTTGAATGGATGGTTTCATCAAATGGTTACCTCAGTATAACTGTAATTCCTGAAATTGTTTCTATTAATTAATCTTTTCCAATTATGTTTGTTGTACTGTAGACATTTTTAAAATTCATACATTGATTTGAAACAATCTTTTCTTTGATACTCATGTTTCAGCTGTAAGGGTGCACCAAAAAGAGGCAACTGAAAAAGACTTGGATGCTATCATAGCACGTTGGCTTGTACAAGCAAAAATGAGGATTGACAGGAGTGAAAAGTAAGCTGATTATTTGATTCGAACTGGTAGTCTATGAGTCATTTTTCATTAGAATTTCTCAATTGTAGCAGCACAAATGTCTGTTGAGCTAAGCTTAATCTCTAATTAACAATGTTGATCTATTTTCGTGCAACCGACCCTTAAACAGTATTTAGAGCGAGGACACACAAGCGGCCCGGTAGCAAGTCGCCTTCCATATATGTATTCAGTCTTGGACTTGCATTGCTTGAATAAAAAATGGGTCATTACTTATGGGTCATAAATGCTCTGATGAATGCTGACTTATGGGCTACCGGTATTGTATTGTATATTTATGCTATTCTCTCCAGAAAATCATTGTCTAGTTGTTTTTGAAAATGAAAGTTTTAAATCAAAACACTTGTATTTTCTCAACATTGTATTCTTTCCATCGCTCATCAGTACAAGCATTTAAATTCAAATTTCATCTATTCATAATTAGTGCGTACATTTATTGTAAAACAGTATTACAGGATATGAATATTGTATGATGATTTGTCTGTGTGCTGGGAGGAGTCATAATTTTCAGAGTAAAAAATGTAAAATAAAAATAAGATTATATTATTACTACTACTACTACTACTACTACTACTAATAATAGTAATAATAATAATAATAATAATAATAATAATAATAATTTATCAGTCTTAAATAAATATGATAATAAAATTTATGTAAACGTTGACATTTCGATTAATAACGGTTTCTGTTTGAATATTTAAGCCAAATGCACACCTAATGCTGCATGGATTTGCCCACAGAAACGTGATTTCTATGTAGTGGCTTGAATAGCAGTACCACATCATGTGCAATTCTTCTCACTTGAGCAGCCAATAAAGCTTGAGGCAACCATAATTCAAGAAAAATACAAATTTGATTCAGTAAGTGGCCTTATACACCTTATAAAATGCTTGCTTCAAGTCAGTCAGGAATAGCAACTCCTCCAGCTATAGAGTTTTAGTTTTCTCCATTTCATCAACAAAATTTCTTATTTCAATCTCAATTTCTATGTAAAAATTTAGGCTGGTGAAAAATTAACCAACTATTTCCAACTAACTCCAGTGTTTGCAGGCTCCTCTCTTCTAATTAGATTTAATAAAAACATATTCATATTACACATGCTTGAGAATCAACTTTGTGACTTCTGCTATTTACTGTTAATGATCTAAATTGTTTTATTCCAGTAATGTACCAGAGAAAACAGCAGATGATGATATGGACCTGCTCGAATGGATAAGATACCATGGATAGATTTATGTAGTTACCTGATTTCTGTAAGTTACCAGGAAGTTTTGATGAATGAATTTGTTAAGCAATCATCTTTTAATAATTTATCATGTTTATTTAAAAATATATGTATTGAAATATATATATATTTTTTTTAAATATGATTTTTGAAATAGAAAAAAGTGAAAGTGAATCACAAAATAGAGAATAAGCTCATTGCAATAAGCAAACAATGTCTCATTATAGAATATTTTGTTATTTTCCAAAATGTATTCTATATTTATGAAATATATTTTATATATTTATATTCCACTCTTGCGTTTTCTTTCACACATCCATGTAATTGATCAATATTATCCTCTTTGATCCTAGCTCCTCTACAAATTGTATTCTTGACAAGAATCAGGGATACATTTTGATAATTGTTATTTTCACCCTCATTAATATAGAATATTGTGCAGATACATCTCAGATATGTATCGGTTACATAACTCTGATAGTTACAGAAACCAATCTGATACCTATTAGATACATCTATGGTATGTACCTGATACATTTAAATGTCCGCTTTGTTGATATGTTTCAAACAGATATCATTGATACATATTGGATACATAATTTTGATACATATCTGATAGATTCCATTGATTCATTTCTGGTACATATCAATGATACATATCAAATATGTACCAATGATACTTGTTTGAAACATATCACCAAAGCGGACATTTAGATGTACCTGGTACATACCTGGTATGTTTCAGGTAGGTCTCCGATAGTTTCCGATACATATCAGAAGTTTCAAAATTATGTATCTGATACATATCTGGGACATAACCGTGCTTTATGGGTACAAAAGGATCATCAAACATAACCTCAAAATAGCCTATTGTACAGACATGTATTTAATGGCAAATAAAATATTTTTAATCCATCACAGCAGACTGTCGTCTAGCGGACTCTCACCTCTTGTTGCGGAGGAGCCTTTTTTGATGGTAGTGGGGGAGCTGTGAGCCAAGAGGGGAAGTTGTAGGGAGCTGTGTTTGGATGTGGAGCATGGAGCTGTGTTTTGTTTTGGATCCATGTATCGTTTGCTAGAGTGTTTTTGAGGTTACTTTATGGGAGTGTGGTCAAACTAGAGTTAATGATAATATGAATTGATATGAAAGGATGAACATGCCAAGTGAACACGACCTTTTAAATCTACACATGTGCGACATTTTGCGCTTGCGCAGAAGCGTAGTCTGCGTGAATGGAACAAAGTGGAATAGAAACTGGAATGGAACTGCATAACCAAACCTTTCCTAACCTGGCTAGATGTGACTGAACCACCTCTGTAAATTTGTCTGTGGTTTTAAATTTGTCGGTTGTGTAAATTTGAAGTGGTTCAGTCACATCTAGCCACGTTAGGAAAGGTTTGGTTATGCAGTTCCATTCCAGTTTCCATTCCACTTCATTCCATTCACGCAGACTACGCTTTGCGCATGCGCGAAATGTTCGCACATGTGTAGATTTAAAAGGTCGTGATTGAACAGCTCCCCTACCAAAGTCGAAAAACAGGCTTCCCCCACCATCGTCGAAAAAGGATCCTCCGCAACGAGAGGTGAGAGTCTGCTAGACGACAGTTCACAGCAGCGAAACTAAAAATACTTCTGAGATCAGCTGTTTTTCCAAATTCTTCAACTTATGATTGAAACTCAATAACATAAACTAAATTATTTACAATTTTCATATGAACGTATGGACAGAAATATTATATTCTTCTTATTCTCGATTCAAATTAAGTTCACGTGATTGGTGAAAACGGGACATTACAGGCTTGTTTCACACTGAACCAGCTTTGGGTAACTGATGTCGTTTACCCGGCATAATTGCATTGCATCTTATGATTTCGAAAACCGTCTAGATGTGAAGCGCTCCATATGATACAATGATCAGCCTGGTAAACGACACCGGTTATCCGATTGGCGGTTATGTGTGGAACTATCCTATTTAAACTTGATTGAAATGAAGACATCGAAGAATGCTCCTTTTTGTTTAATATTGGGCTAAGTATTGGGCCGATCCTTGCGAAACTTGGATGGGACCACCGCTGAGCGATGCTCTTTCATTTAAAAAAAAATCATCGAAATCGGTTTAATATTGTTCGAATGATTGGTGTACAAACATAAAAAAAAAAACAGGTCGAATATAGAACCTTGTTCTTTTTGGAAGTCGGTTAAAAAAATGTGATCAACAATTTAAAAAAATACAAGTATCTCAGCGGCAAAAGGCCCCATTCTCTGAGAAGAGGCAGTGAGCTTGTTAAGCGGAACTTCTTAGCTATTGTTTGCATTATGTATTTTTGTCCTATGATGACTGGCTTAATACCTCCACACACGTTGATTCCGTATTGAATCCTACTCTAAACTAGGCCGAAGTAAAGTGATTTTAACAAGTACTTGGGGCAAAGATTGCGAATAAAATAAAGTTTTCTACATGTTGATCTCAATTCATTCCTTATGTTATTAACATGGTTTTTCCAACTTAGTTTCGAATCTATTATCATACCTAGGTATTTGACAGATTCGGTTTCCTCTATTTTCTCACAATTACAGTCAGTGATTAAATTTTTGCACTTGTCAGTGTGTGAAGGAATAGCTAATGGAGGTCTATTGTCGGCAGAGTTAGATTTAATCTGGTAGACAATTATATTTGATCTTTTAGTGTTGATTTCCAGGGAATTCATCTAAAACCACAGATTTAAGTGACGTACATCAGCAGTGATCATTTGAGTCAACTGATCTTTTGTTTCAGCGCAATAACTCAGTGCTGTGTCATCAGCAAACGCTGTAATCGAATCGTTGAGGGCTCCATTGCAAAGATCATTTATGTAGATCAGGAATAATTCAGCGGATAATCCAGAGCCCTGTGGGACTCCACAGGATAAAGATCTCCTCTCACTCAAAGCATCACCAATTCTCACTTGCTGCGTTCTATCTGCAAGGAAGCTTGCAAACCACTTGCTGCATACTTCTCTTATACTGGCGTTGTTCAGCTTAGCTATCAGAATATCATGCTTTACCATATTGTTACGGGTTCTATCTCTAAAATAACGCTGGCAACACTTAACGCTGGCTGACACTCGCACTTTATTTACGCAAATTATTCACAACACGCACTAATCAGTTATATCTCACAGAATAATGTGAAAAACAGATAAATCGATAATGTTCAGCTAATAAAGAATTTGCAATATTACTGTACAAAAATCAATCACTAATAATGTTAAAAAGGCCGATCTAATATTAAATAATAACTGTTCAATAAACTGTCCAATAATTCAATTTGAAAACACCCAGAGTTTTATGAATGTATAAACAAACAATAGTTTGTTCTATGTATTATTATATTTTTTCACTATATTATATTTCTCACTAACATGGGCCAAATTAAATTTCGAGAAATCGCAACTCCTTCACAATCTTTTATTTCCGATGCTCTGCCATGAAGCATTCATTTTGTCTGGCCAAGGTATGCAATTCTTGAACAGAATCTGCATGAATAGATGCAGCAGTCCAGAAACTAGCCTGAAGTCAAATTAATATGTAATTAATTTGGTCAGTGAATTTGGCCCCGTATTGATAACACTACTAGTCGATCAATAGAGAGATATGTGAGCGGTATATGTCCCGACCAATAAATCATAGATATCATTCCAACAATGAAGTCTTAATGGCGGATGTAAATTATCGCCAGGAGCAGGCAGTGGGCAGATCACGGGCAGGTCACGGTCTTTCATATTCTAATGTTGATTGAATTGGTGTGATTAAAAATTGCAGAATGCAATAACATTAAATCACACAAATGTCAAAATGAAAGCAGCTAACTCGTCACAGTTACACTGCAATCTGAATCAGTGACTGTTGCAAGTGAAATATGACCGTTTGTTGGTAGTTAGCTGGCTACAATTAATTGTTGTGTCGGCAGTGGCGTAAAGGGATGTTGGGAGTGAGTTTCCGGGGGGGGGGGGCAACCCCGCCCCCTTGAGCCAGTAAAAGAGGCCCCAAAAACGAGTAGGAAGGCTTCAATAAATAAAACAATGATATCGGTTACTGAAGATAAAAAAAGATTCTCATACTTGAAGAGTGTAAATAATGCAGTTTTAGAAAAATCCCAATACTGATGTATTTGAAGTTTAGACGCTCAATGCTCAACGCTCATCAATAGACTTTTATCACAACAAACAAAGTGCTGGTCAACTTTTCTTGAAATCCACATTACATAGAATGGACCTCAAAGTTGAAAACACTTCTCTATATATTTCACCTATCACCCTATCAAATCAACCTATCACCCTATCACCTATCACCCTATCAAGAGGTTTCTGAGCTCCACCATACTGTTGATTAATCTTTCAGAACTGCTTTCACCAGGAAGATAGTCCCTCAGACACTCGGTTGAACAACTGATCCCTGCTCCATATACTGATATTTCGAGGAATGAGATACAGTTGAAATGATGATAGTATAGTTAGTAGAAGACGAATATTTCCATCCATCGATCGATCGATGATACGGCAGCCAGCTCACTGAATTCATTAACACCCACAATATCTATGACTAATTCAATGACGTCCATTTAATGATCACGATCGACATAATTCATTACATTACATAAAATTCTTGCATTACATTCTCATTATCTGTTTTAATAATATCAAGTTCGGAAATTGAAATTGAGGCAAATGTTTGGCATTTATATCCCCTACTGCAACATCACTTAGATGTTATAACATCCCAGTCGTTTTTGCTGATGTATGACAACTTAGCAAGATTGACGATTCCTCTAGATAGATTAATTCTATCATACCCACTGCATACAAATGAGAAGTTAATGTTTGTTTGTTCACTAAAATTATGTATTATCTCTACTTTTATATGTTGAAATATTGTTGAGAATAGTTCCAATTTGATAGTGGGCATTTATTTTTTTTTTTTGGTGTTCCATTGTGACTTTCTTTTTGTCAAAATTTGTTTCATATTATGCAGCCACTCCATAATTTGTTCTGTCAATTATTTGCTCAACAGTTCTCATGTGGCACGGACAGATTCGATCATTAGCCTTATGCTCGACCGGTTTACACATTCTCTGAGAATGTCAGCTTTTCAGCTGCTTTTGGACACTCTTTGGCTCAGATATGTTGAAGTTGCCTGATTTTACTTCCCAATATCTTTTTTTTTCGAATCCAAAACCAATAGCACTCCACCAACCTTTATGCTGATTGATTTCTTAACTTTAAAATTTTTCTGGCTGAACATTTCTGTTCGTATTGCATTTTTTGTGCTCCTACTGGCTTCTTCTTTTAATGGCTTCTTTCTCATCTCCTTTAACTTCTGCTGGCTTGATAATAACAATCTCCTCTTTGGAGTGAATCTTCATAAATTTATTACCATCTTGCTTCAGTAGCGTAGCAAAAATCTTTTCAGTGGGGGGGGGGGGGGGTCATCGAATATTTGGGGCCCCCGGGGTGTGTGGGGGGTATTCCATACCCCCAGGGTGAGGGGGTCCGGGAGGCCCTCGAAAATTTTGATAAATAGTCCCTCTAAAGTCGTATTCCAAAAGGTTGTTGACTCATGTCTTGAAAAGCCATGTCCATTCATTTTAGTCCACATTATGGGGAAATTTTTGAATGTTCGATGTTGAGAGCTTGATGAAAGTAACTTTATACAAGTATTTATTAAAATGAAGTTTATAAATTGGGTAAAGTGAAAGCTTAAATTCAATAAATCATTGCTTTTATGAATCATTTGCATAAGAGCTTGAACCACTATTCGTGTATTGTTAGTTTATTAATCAGTTTTGAACAAATTTTAATGCATAAAATCCAAAAAATATTACTTTTATAAAGCTAATTTAACAATCTATAGTGGTTTCAAATTATTATTACAATCAGGGCCACTCAGAGACATTTTAGTGGCCCGAGGCAGAGTTGTGTCTGTCGGATCCCTTACACTAAAAGGTGAGGCTCCCTCACTCTGTACACCAATTTTCAATAATTGTAAATTATTAAGTAATTTTATACTAATTGAATAATTTAATTATTAATGACTCGATTTCCCAACTAGCATTGAATATGTATTCCATCTATGCCTAGTTGTGTATTGTACTCAAAAGAATCTGTGTTACTAATTTGAATTGTTTTTTTAATTTAAAGATAAAATTCGAGTGTAGACCAACTAAAAACCATTACTTGAAAAAGTTGTGGAAGCTAGGGAAAAAGGCAATGAGTGGCACCAGAGAGAGCAATAAACTTCTCTTCTTTTTTGTGTAATCTCTTGAATTCGTATCGAACTATTCACTAATACTGGAATATGTAAAATGTGTAAAAATATAAAAATTATTATGACTTTTAAAGGAACTTGATTCAACTTGCAAAGTGAGAATGAGTTAATATCGAATTTCAAACTTTAACTTATAGTAATTTTGCATTTACATATAGAGTGACGAAACCCGTTTTCCAGGTCTTGAGAGTACAATTTTAAGCTTTTTTGTGGTTATCAACTCTTCCCTCATATTATCTGTTGATTGATTCATGGTCTGACAAATTTCACGATCACAATACACTCTCTGGGGTATCAGATCTGAGCATTAGTAACCGTAACAGAAATGAGCATTTGAAGCCCGTCGGCAAAAATATTAAGAGACATTTTCTCCCTTCAACCCTACTGTGCAAACTTAATTCAAGTGTACCTTCAAACCCATGTTTGGGGAGCCGAAAATACTGGGACCCACCAGCATCGTGGGGACTTTGATGGCCCAAGGCCGAGGCAATTAGGGGACCCTTGTTTATAAACGTTGAAATTTGAAATATTCTAGATGCAGCCTACTTGAATCTCTACCTCACATGACTAAACTGACAATAAAAACGTGCCCGAAGGTCCCGCGGTGCCAGGGGCCTCTAGAGGTCTAAGCTGGAGAAAAAAAGGAGCCCTGGAGGCCCCTAGTTGGACAATTTGGGCCCCTTATTTTATTTTTGTTTTGTCACTTAATACATTTGTAAAATAATGTAACCCCTTGACGTTGACGTCCAAGAAAACTTGTCTTGTTGGCCCCATACCTTTGTAACCTTAATGAATTTATTACTTTTAGTTAATTAACGTATTGTAGCGAATATGAAATTGGAGTGAATAGAGAGGAAGAAGGCACAGTGGTTCTTGGCGTTATCTGCTATGTAAATGTTTACTTTTAATTAATTAATTACTCTGCTTTTGACACTTTTATAGTGTTTACTTTGTAATTTGTAGAATGTTCTAGTTGTTTGATTACAGATTGATGGAGTCTTATCGAATATTGTAGAAAGTGCTAGCTTCTTTATTTATTTATTTAGAAGATGATAGAGAAATCTAGAGATATCTCAATTATGATAAAATATATAAATAGAGGAAGTCTCTTGTAAATGAGTTCAGTTGTCTTTGAAATTCGTCATGATAAACAAGTGTGACAGTTAAGTAGTTCAGTTATTGTTCTACGTTGATAAGTGGCAGTAGTGACAGTTCGCGTTAATACAGACAGTGAAATCCCGTTGGCGCTATTACAAACCATGCAATGAACTTTCGTTGTCTGTAGTGATAATTCTCTTGACAGTTCAAAAGTGATAATTCTTTTATCTATTACTGTATTGACGGACTTGTGCTACGTAAGTTAATTGTTCTTCCTCGACGTTCCTTTTTGAGTATTATTGGACAGTTTATTGTACAGTTATTGTTTTAATATTAGATCGGCCTTTTGACATATAGCGATTAATTCGTGTACAGTTCATTGGAAACTCATTATCAGTTGAACAATATCGTGTTATCTGTTTTTAATTGCTTATTTTTCTGTAAGACATTACTGATCAGTGAGTGTTGTGATTATTTGTGTAAATAAAGTGAAAGTGATACATTTAAGTGTTGTAAGCGTTATTTTAGATATAGAACCCGTAACAGTATTTTAAATATTGAAATTATAGTATTTTTTCTAGCTGTAACACTTCACGTATGAAAACTTTTTTACCTCCAGTAACCGATATTATCGCATTCTTTTACAGGTTCAAGGGCGGTTGTAACCCGGAAACCCCCCCCCCCCCCCCCCCGTCACTACGCCACTGTCTTGCTTTGGTTTCGCATTTGCAGGGAGCTGGAGCGTTTTTACTGACGGCTGATTCTTTGGCTTTATTGATTTTACATATTCGGAAACGCTTCTCTTCTGATAGACTCCGCAATTTCTTTGCTTTGAATTCTTGAAATCATATGATACAATTTAATTATGCCAAATAAAAGACACCGGTCACCTGACTGCCTTAGAGCTGCTATTGAATCAATTGCTATTGAATGATGTACTGAAAAACTGGGCTTGAGTTTATTAATTATAGTTATTATAAAAAGTATGTTTAATATATTTCTAATAAGTATTTAAATAAAAGTACGTAGAGAAGATGTATGAAAAATAAAATGAGGTGAATGATAGCAAAAGTCCGAGGATAGACTTGGTATCAAGCCCAAGACCGTTGTAGTGTGCTGCAAGGATTGCTCTATGATGACTTTTCTTATCATAAAATATCTTATAGCAGTAGGGCTCTAATATTTTATAAAATGATTCAATTTTTTTCGGAGGATGAAGCCCACATAGGCCTGAGACCTGTGCGTGGCTAATGAATTGGATGATGGTGATTGATGAGTTGGACCTACAGTTTTAGGTGGGTTTCGAACCACCAGTTTAAAGCTAGAGAAAAAATCAAGCTTCTATCGACTCAGGAGAGTGAGTAAATATGATGACATTTTGAAAAATTCAAATGAATTTCATGTTTTTCAAGTTTTGTAGTGGAGTAGACATCAAAATATTTGACATCTGTGATATGAAGTTAGCACTCGATGATGAATCCAACAGCGGCGGCTGACATTGAGTTTGTGATTCTCTACAACTTATAAAAGAGCCGCGGCGGCTCCGTTGCGGCTGAGCCGCATCCAATGGGAACGGGGCTATTTTGCAAATTAATACTTTTTTACAAATACAATGACAGCACCTAGCCGCAGCCGCCAGCCGCAACCGCGTTCAGTGAGCATCTAGCAAGAATCATGAGAGCTTCATCATCACCAAAAACGGATTCTGTCAAAAAAATATTAGCCCAGACACAGATTTAACTGCACAGAGATAGCAAAAGATTATCAAAAGTGATACAATTTCATGGATCCTATCCAGTATGCCTATCAGAACAAGATATTGTGAATCTTCCTCAAACTATCAAATTCTTCAACTCAGAAGATCTTGAAGTGACCAAAGATTTACTAAAATCCCAGTACGATAGCTTCTTGAAGGAGCTGAGCAAAAGCTTTACAAACCCTTTCAATTTGAGAAAAATTAGATCAGTTTTCTTGTAGTATGGCTCCTTTTCTTGTTCAGAAACGAGAGCTGTTGAATAAAAGCGCTTCGATGGTGTTCATGACGGAAGAGGGTTGAGGTGGTATCGAAGCAGCAGTAAAGCCACTGGACGTTGCGAGAATGTGTAGACACTTTCAAAGAGCTTATTTACAGTACGATGCGGGCAATTTAGGATTCTAATTTTGACTGCAGATTTTAGACATTATTCAAGCCACTAGCTACTAAATCTTTTGATGGAGGATTGTGAGCGCCCATGTAGCCAGCATGCCTGGCTGTTCTTTTGGGTAATAGCTTCATCACACATGCCGCAAACTCTAATACACGCACGCACAAGCTCCCACGTACCTTCCCCTTTCTGTACTCACCCAACTACCACCACCATGAATTCCCCTTCTGTTTTTCATTTCATTCTTAACCATTATAAAGCAAGAGAGGCAATTTCTCTCTATTTACATTCGCTTTTCCTATTCCAATGCTTTCCAATTAATTTAGCTTTTTGAATTATCATCCTTCTCTCTTTCACTCTCCTTTCATCCAGCTCCAAATTACACCATTTTTACTAGTAATCCACACTCCAAACCCAACAGCACATTTCTTTCATCCTACAATCTTTCTACTCTATTTCGTTTCAGCTTAAATCCCCCTTTTCTATTCACATTCATTCCTCCATATTATACTCCATATTTGCTCTCTATCAGACTCTCTCAATAAGAATGTTAATCGATTCTAAACTATTTTTCCTATTACTCACAAAGCAGTTTTATATATGAATATATGAACATCGCAAGCAAATCAGTTAATAAAATACCTCCCATTAAGTGATATGATATTCTAAAATTATTTCTAAGGAAATACAGTGATCAATTCAAATGATATTTTAATTCATCAGTTATTTCTATTGCTTTCACACAAGTTCTATTTTATTTTTTGTCGATTAAGTCCACACATGTTTGTGATTTGAGCGTGTGTAATGAGATGAATCCTTTTGAATCGTATAGTATGCTATTCTTCAAACATTCCTTCACTGTAAGTTTTTTTCTAATGGAATTTGTTTCATTCAATTAAATATTTATCAAATTCTATTTTATTCATTTACAGAGCTGAATCACTCAAGTCAAACAACCAATTTTCTTTATAATTCATCTTCTTTACTCCTTTACATTCTATTTGTCCCACTTTCATCTTTCATTCCCACTTTTACAATTGATAGCTTTCCAATCTGATAGATTAATTAATTATTCTAATTACTAGAACTAGTAAAGTTTTTCAATCAGCTTGGAGAAAATCCTTAAAAAAACGCTAATACAATCAATGATGATCCAGGCATTTTCTGGGAACTGTATCTTGGAAGAGAATTTATTTGATATTGAAGAGCGCAATACTAATCCTTTCTTCAATTTTATTTGTTTAGCAGAAAAAAATCAGTCCAATCAAGAGATGGCTTTTCAAGTATTCATTCTATAGAAAATTAAAGGCGCATACTTCTCCAAGTAATTAGTAGTTCTGAGGAATCTCCAATAACTTGAAGTAAGAGAGATATTTCTAGGCACTGATACACCAATGTGAAACTCTGTCTGTCGATTGAACTGTGTTGAAAATAAAAAATAGAATCAATAAGTTCGACCCTACCTAAATTTCACTTGAAAGTTATTGTTTCCAAGAGCATGGAAAGCTAGTAACTTTTTCTCTTCTACTTGAAATGTTGTAAGTTATAGTAATGATGAATCCAAGTTTCTTAAAGACAATAACGCACATTATTCCTGTACAGTACCTTTAAAATGTACAGAAGAATATGTCAGATGAATATAACAACTACTTTATCATGTATGGTGTATTTAGACTGTGGACTTTGACTGTAGTAGCTCTAGACTCTGGTAGCTCTCACGTCTCTCGTTGTTCATGGCTAGATAAATAATAGAGGAACAGTGAAAACTTGATTTTCTCTTAGTGAAAATTCCTCTCTGTTCAGTCAAGTCTTTTTATTTGTTTGAATTATTGTTTCTGAAATCAATCGTATTGTAGCCTAATGAAAAAGAAGTAGATAGACAGCCTTTTGGCAGACAACACTATGATTCATTATTTCCTTTCTTGTGAAAATCTTATTATTTTTCTCTTTTCTTTTGGAATCCTATCACTCTCTCTTTCAATCCCGTCAGGTTACTCAAATGTCAAATGAAACTCTAATGTCAAATGCCAAATGAAACTCTAATGCCAAGTTCGAAACGAACTATCTAAGGTTCAATAAATAGAAGTTAATAACATTTTAGTTAGCTGAGATGTTAAAGGGTAGCAGCATGTTTAAGAGGAGCTGAAATAAAGGTCCAAAAAACTTACGATAACTGGAGATTGATTTCAATGCGGATTATTCACCAAGCAGGGCTCGCCGCCAATTTTAACAGCTGAAAGAAGCAATTGAATTAACTTACTTTATTTACATTCAAGCGATAAAGCATACATTTATATGATAAATGGGCTGGTGACACATATTTGGACCGAAATTCCTTTCTCACAAAGCACTTAGTTTATTGTTGTGGAAGTCTCAATATCTTCCCGTCTCTTAAGACACAGCAGCGTTACATTGGAAAAAGTTGGCAGTTTCCTTTGCATTTTTATTAGATTAATACTCGTATTATAATTTTAGTCCGCACAATGTCTCATCTTTATACCAACTTTTGTATTGCTCTTTTTAGAAAGTGCTGAAAGAAGCAGCACCGTACGTCTAGATTAACTGCAATAACTTTTCTCCAGCAACATTGCTGTTGGGTAAGACATTCGTTTTTAATGAGTATGAGAGTGCCAAATTCAAATATGATGCCATTGTTTCAACTGTTCAACCAGAGCGCCAGATTTGATGTTACAAGAGTATTTTTTCAGAGTTTCAGGGTTCTCGAAAATGAAAACTACATCAAATTGGACAGGGCCAATATACAATAAGATTGTACGCAATAAAAACCTGATTAAATCATGTAAGTATTGTACTCATCTTCCTAATAATGAGCTACATCAAAAGATGCATGAATTTTTTTGCTATACTTCTTTATTGAATACAGCTCAAGAAAAATACCAGCACTTGTATGATGTCCAAACCAATAATATAAGGAAAAAATCATCTAAAAAATTTTCGATTATAGGGGGGGGGGGGGAAGGCGCACGATATATAACCTGATTTTTTAAATAAATAATACATTTTGGTTTGTGAAAAATAGTAGTAGTGAAAAATGCCTCTTTTTTTGAATTTAAGCTCACATGAGACGGTCGCTCGGTAATGAGTTAGATGATGATTGATTAATTAGACCTTCAATTTAGGTGGCCTGCGAACCACCAGAAAGTGATTTTACAGCAGAGTAAAGTCTGTTTTGCTGGACCAACTTTACAAAGAGAGCTCAGGTGCTCGTAACATATTTTATCTGACTGAACAGATACCTGTAAAGTCTTGCAAAAAGAATACATTTGAACTTTCCCAATGAAATAAAATCTGAATTTAATTTCTTTCTGAAGTGGAGAAAATGAAATCAAGCTATTCATATAAAAATTCACCGCGCCTCATACTCAAACAAACGTGATTCATGACATCTTTACAGCTATTCAAGATACACTTAGAAACTAATGCTTGAACAAGTTTTTACTGACTATTTCTTTTAAACTAAATTGTATTACACTGATAGCGTTGAGTCTCATTCCGGAAATGTAAATATATTTCTAAATAAATAAGTCGCAAAAAATTTATATATATATTAAACTTTATTAGGATCTATTTATGTAAAAAAGTATTACCCGTTTCGAGAATGAGACTCAACGGTGACAGTAAAAAATAGCTCAGTCCAGAGGAAATAGATTTTTGATTGTCAGTAAAAACTTGTCAAAGCACATTTTCTCAAATCGACCAAAACAATAGGGTCTGAATAGACTTGTCCCATTTTTCCTCTAAAATGGAATATTGTCTACATTGTACACGTGGAGTCCATTCTAGATTTGATCAGTTGCCGGCATCTCATTCCGGCAGAATCAATCTTCATTGTAGCCAACTCACGGCTATTCTACTTCCAACAGCTTTCTGCCATTGCAGCCAGAACAATATTCATGTCCCCTCTTGCCCCATCTTTATCAGCCATCCTTCCACTTCATGGTTTAGTCGTTCCAATGCGGCCAACTTTAGTCTATCCCATCCCTCATCATCAATTCACATGAGAAAAAGCAGTGCGCTCCACTTTTGAATATTCATTTCCCATAGCGGACAACTCTTGACCGATAGCTGAGGGTGCATCACTTTGTAAGAGCTCATGACAAATCCATTTATGAACTTATGGCCGTGTCACATTATTCCGTCGGGTGGGTGCTTCCTAACTGGTCAACCATTAAAACTCCTGGACAACTTATTCAATCAGTCATCGTTGAAGATAGGTGGGGACGACATCAAGTACTATCAATATAGAGTAGAGTGAAGTCTACGATTCATGTCTCGATTTACCGGGTTTCTTGACTTTTATCGGAGGATAGGCTTCCCGGCAAGCTTTTAGTTTTATTATCGAATGTATTGTTGAATATAATTCATTTAAAGTATGACTCTTACAGTAGACTATCAACGCAGACAATAATGTTGGTTCTATCACTAAAATAAAGCTGGCAACACTTGAAATTAACACTCGCACTTTATTCACACAAATTACTTACAACACGCACTAATCACAAGAAACCCAATAGGAAAAACATATCAATAACGTTCAGCTAATAATGGATTGTCGGTATCACTGTACGAAAATTAATTACTAACTATGTAATAGCTAACTAATTTGATAAACAACTATCCAATAAACTGTTCAGTTAAGTAAAAAGAAATGTCCAAGAACTTGTAACCGGCTGACTTTTCTACTCTTACCTGACACCACTCATGTAGCCGGAAATCTTCTACCTCTTTACACCTGAACACCCTTTATGTAACAATAAAGTACCTTCCTTCACCCACACATATGACACCATTTTTGTAACCGGAAATTTTCTACCTCTACTACTCTGTATATGCTTTCAATAATTCCAAATCTATGATTGGGAGCTTTAGGTTCGTTTACTCAAATGCAAAGATCATTTTATATATTTCTTGTCTTTCACCTGTTTAGCAACTGAATTAACAAGAGAGCAAGGAACGAACTGATTTTTTGGAAATAAAAGAGTTGGTGCTATTTAACCCATATTTATTATACGATCCTGAAATTATTTTCAACATAAAGAAGTCACACAATTTTCATTTAAACTACTTCATTAATTTTCTACAAGATTTTTCTAAATTATGTCTTTTGCTAACATGTAAATTTATGAATTGAGGGCCTCGGTCAATCAATAGGGTCTTAATTTGAGCTTTATACTAAAGATTAGGCACTCACCAGTGTTTTTTATCTGTCCATGTTCTACGAATTTTATTTCAAACGCCCGCCATAACATCACGTACAACAAACTTCCGAATTTCCTTCAAACTGAACCCGCGATTTTGACTTAATATACTTTATCAAAATTTTGACCGAATAAATTCACAACTTGTTCACCGACTTGATCGCTCGCCCCTCCTAAATGGGCCGCATCCACACTTAGAAGGCCCGAGGCTCCTTCAAAATTTTTCTGCTCTTCTCGCGGCCACGTCTCGATTCGAACTCTGGCTTTTCCACTTCAATTATGACCCTCTCCAGGCGACAAATTGGCCGAACCACGTGGAGTACTGAACATAATTTTTGTGGAGTCACCAAAATTTCAAGAGAGGTCATTGCACGTTTCAAGCATTCCAAATAAATTTGTAATTTCATCACAGATGAAAGTTCAGTACCGTGGAAAAGCTTGAAACCTGCAATAATTTTGACTACTTCAATGCAAGTTAGCAAAACCTTATATGCAAAAAATAGGCAATTGTGAGACAGCCATTTCTTTAAAAAATTAACTTTCTCACAATTACGACAACATAGCAATCCAAAGTTCACTTGAGTCCATATTTAAAAATTTATCAGCTTATTTCTAATCTGTTCAATGCACCTGAAAAGAAACCCACTAGAGCACTATTAACTATCAATAATACCATTTAACACAATAATACAATAATAACACATTAACACTCTCAATATTCCCCATATTACAAACTCAATAAATAAATGGAGCACTTACAAAGCACAGTCTGTTACAGCACTTGATAACCCCACCTCACCAAGTCTGGCGTATAGGAGGGTCCGGATTTTTTTTAAATTTAGTGGTGTGAAAAGCTAATCTAGACAACTTGTTAGGCTGTAAAGTTCAAAAGAAAGTTTTGAAAAATTACTACCCAAGAACCTAGGTGGTCAGGTTTGAAATGATAAAGTTTGATATACCGATATCTGTGACTATTTTGAGTCAAAACCCTTGAATTGGAACTAATCATACTTAACTTATGTACTGAATCTCAAAATTAATACTAATTATTATAAGTTTCATATAATTTATGTCATTAGCCTAAAACGCACCCAACCCAAAGTTCATGAAATCGGATTTTTTTTAATCATAGCACGCTGATTTTACACGCTTGCATAGAACTTGCATTTATTTGTGTGTTTTCATTTATAAAATCCCGATTTTATGAACTTTGGGTGCGTTCAGGCTAGTGGGTTATACGGAATTTTAACTTCAAAACTAAATTTTCTACAAGATGAGTTTATTCAAAAAGGTGATTTATTAATAATTAACAAAGTTAATCCACTTCAAACTTGAAAATTGCATTTTATTTAATGTAATGAATAAATAATTATGGTAGTCACAGTTTTCTAACATGTTTTATTCGATTTCGTAGCTCATTTTAAATAAAAATTATCCATTTGAGCACCTAACAAGTTTCTATATGAGTAAATGTTGAGGAAAAATTTGAAAAATGCATTAATCTGACTATAACTGTAGCTATATTCCATTACACAAACAGGGTTTCTGTAATCTGTTCGTTATAATACAACAAAACAGATAGAACCCTTCGACTTTAATAAGTCCTTATCTATTAGTTATTTGAGAATTTTTTATTTCTGAAATTTCGGGGGGGGGGGGGGGAAGGGGGGCCCGGGCCCCATGGGCCCCCCCTGACTACGCCACTGCACTCTCTGCATCCAAGTTTGATATAGGCTACATCCATGCTGCTTGAGGCTCAATTTTTGTAGGAACAATTATGTTAAACGTCATTTGAGGTTAAATCACTGTACCTTGTTAAATATCATTTTAGCATGGAGTTGAGGTTCGGTTTTAGTAATGTGAATAGTAATGAACTTTTACATAACTTTTTCTTTCACAAAAACTGGCAAACCCGACAGAAATAAATCATTTAAACTTCACAAAGGTTGCAATTCTGATCCCAACTCTTGTAACTGTCCTTGTTTAAAGAGAGTTGTAAGTACAAAATACCTAGGTATCATAATAGATGAATACCTCAAATGGGATGCTCATACTAAATTATTGTGCAAGAAATGAAATTCCTGTCCTACAAATTATATCAAGTTAAAAAAATTCAGAGTTTTAATCAATTGAAAATGGTTTATTATGCAATAGTTCAATCTCTTTTACAGTATGCTATAGCAATCTGGGGTGGATGTTTCAATAATCACCTAAATGAATTATTTACCAACCAAAAGTTAATAATAAAAAGCATATTAAATAAACCTAGGCTTTTTCCTACAAACCTTCTTTTTTCGGAATTTCAAGTTTTGACTCTAAGGCAGTTATACGTTAAAAATGTTATCAAGTACATAGTTAAATATAAAATAAGTTTTCCACTCACAAACAATAACATGGTAGGACATTACAGTTTGAGGCCTTCAACAAATCAGTACAAAGTTTACAATACGAACATAGAATCAATGAGGAGACAATTAATTTATATAAGCACAAAAATCATCAATGAAGTTCCAGAAGATTTCTTGCATCATAGTAGATATAAGTCAAAAGTTACTAAAATGATAATTGAAAATTGGATTAGACATAGATACTTTTTCAGATTGTGAGCTTTCTTCCAAGATGAATAGTTTTTCCCATACAATCCAACCTTTTTTGATCCCATCCTTATCCTTACCAATTCCCTAACTTGACCTATCCTAGTACATGTAACCATAGTAACCAAAAATTTACAAAGATATTTTAAAGAACATATGTGCAGAAGAGTCAGGCAAAACAATTGATATGCTGAGGAAGAAGGACATGAACATTTTCGATAATACAGTAGGAAAATTTCTCTTCAAAACAACAACAATATATAGAATGGGCTATAGCCTAGAAGATGGAGGAAAATATGTTGAATTTATAGACAGTAAGAATAGGTTTAGAACGCATGAAAAATATATACTTGTCACTCGAAATACGGAGCTTATGCTGGATGGCGAGTTGATTGATAGGATAAATAAGATTAGTATAAATAAGCCTAAATTTCCACTAATAAGATGGATAGAAGGAGTACCTGGATGTGAAAAATCAACTTATATTATTAGAAGACATAGACCAGGAAAAGATTTAGTACTAAGCCAAACACGAGCTAGCATAAAAGATATTAGAAATTCAGTTTCAACTTACCATACTAATAATGAAACCCCTATTCAACTTAATGTGGATTATAGAACAGTAGCATCATATATAATAAATCATTCAACTAAGAGGTATGATAGAGTATTTATAGATGAAGGGCTGATGATGCATGCAGGATATATAGCATTTATAGCGGAATTGAGCCGTGTAAATGAAATTATAGTAGTTGGCGACTCCAACCAAATACCATATATTGAGAGATCTCCTGTAGAAACAAAATGGAATAAAATTTCTGATTTTTGTGAACCTGAAGAATATATCAAAGTAACAAAGCGATGTCCAGTGGATGTGTGCTTTGCGTTGGAGCCTTTCTATACAGGAGTCCACACAAAAAACAAAACAGTCAAATCCATCCTCCCAACTTTCAAGAATGGCGAATTTCATCAGCTGAAAGAAGATACCCTGATTCTCACATTTACGCAAAAAGAAAAGAAAACTCTGGCAGATGTTATGAAAAAATATAAGTTACAGAGAATTAACACAATCCATGAAGCGCAGGGGCTCACATCTAAGGATGTTGTCCTAGTAAGACTTGAAACTAGAGACAACAAAATTTACAATAGTGTACCACACGTTATTGTAGCGATTTCGAGACACACGGAGAGCTTCAGATATCTAACAGCAGGATACAATGATGCGGTAACAGATATTATCGAGAGAGTGAGAAATAGGACTGAAGAAGAGCTAGTAAAGTGGAATAGAAATAACTCAAAAGGAGAAGAGAAAAAGTCCTATCTTAATGAATAGTCTAATAGAAGAAATAGATTTAGTGGATATTGAAGATTTTGTAGTTCTAGACTCCATACATGTTAAAAGTAGTTTGAATCCATTCAAATTAAAAATAATCAGCTTTAATATCAGAAGTTACAATAAGAATATTGATGAATTTTTAATACAATTAGAAGACCTACAAGTAGATTTTGATGTCATTGTCTTGACGGAATGCTGGATTTCATGTGGTGTCATCCCACGAAACATAGAAAATTATACCGCCTATTCAACAGAGAATAATCTGCTAAAAAAGATGGAGTATTGGTATATGTAAAGTCCGAAATATATGCTGAGATAGAAGAGCCACAAATGCAACAAGCCAACTGTTTGAACCTACACCTTGAAATTGGTGGGAACATATTTGTCATTACTGCCATATACAGATCACCTTCGTATGCGGACTTGACAGAATTTCTGAACAACTTGAGAAATATATTTGAAGAAACCAACTCAGACTCAAGCATTCTCATGTGGTTGTAGGTGATTTGAACATAAACATTTTGGAACCAAACAAACATAGACAGCTAGATGAATATGAGAACTTACTGAGCGAGTATGGATTTGTTCTCTGTATAAAGCATCCTACTCGTATTGGAAATAGTGCAGCTTCATGTTTAGATCACATGCTGGTAAACTTTAGGAAAGAGGTGATGCCAATTATATTCCAAAATTCAATTACAGATCACTTCATAACTATTTTGGGAGTGAAAACCGAAGTTGAAGAATCAAATTGTTCTAGAAGGGATCACCAATATGAAACCATTGATCAGGAGAAGCTCTCATCATTGCTGCTGCAGGAATCGTGGATCTCCGTCTACTCACAAGTTAATGCTGAAAGCACATTGAACGAGTTTGTGGCAAAAATTGAGAGATATGGAGAGGTGTGCAAATACACTCACAGAGCCCCACATAAAAGAAGGAGAATCAAGCCATGGATTACAAATGGGATCTTAACATCAATAAGAAAGAGAGATAAATTACTATTAACTTTTCATGTGATAAATTACAGATATAAATTATAATTACATAGATAAATTATAATAAATTATAATTACATTACATATAATTACATATAATTACAGATATAATTACATATAATTACAGATATAATTACATAGATAAATTACATCGGCAGAGCAGAAGTAATATAGCCAATGTTCAACTAGGCGCTTACTACAGAAGATATAGGAACTTACTAACTGCAGTTATAGAAAGAGCAAAAAAACAGTATTATTCAGATAGGCTAAGAGACTTGAAAGATTCAAAACAGACTTGGAAAGCAATAAGAGAAATAACAGAAGTGCAACGACCAAGAACACAAATCAAGCAAATTAATATTGATGGTAGAGAATTGAAAATGGGAGAGAATGATGAGGACATTGCAAATTCTTTCAACAAATTCTTCAAGAGCATTGGACCCAAACTGGCACAAGATATTTTAAATAGGAATCAGCACCTCAGAGATGTTTCCACGGCCATTGATGGGACACCTGGTCACTCTTTATTCTTCACACCTGTGGACAATGAGGAGATAATGCAAATAATAAAAAATCTTAAAGCAAATAGTGCACCAGGCCCAGACTCCTTGAGACCGGAATTTTTCAAACAGAATGGCGCTATCAAAACCCTTAACAGCAATTGTAAATAGAATATTTGAAGAGGGTGTTTTTCCACAATGCTTAAAAGAAGCAGTTATTTGTCCAATTTTCAAGACTGGAGATAAAAAAGATATAAATTGCTACCGACCAATTTCACTATTAAGCACAATAGCAAAAATTGTTGAGAAATGCATCAAATCAAGGCTTGTAAGCTATCTTGAGAAAAATAAAATTCTATCCCCAAACCAATATGGGTTTAGATCCAGCTGCAGCACAAGTGATGCTATCCAACATCTTACCTCACAAATAGCAGAACAAATTAATACAGAAGAGAAACCTTTGGCAGTATTTTTAGATTTGAAAAAGGCTTTTGATACTGTTTCGCATAAAATGCTACTATCCAGACTTTATAACTATGGTATTAGAGGACTTCCATGGAATTTATTTAGGAGCTATTTGACAGATCGAACACAGTCTGTTAGGGTAAACGGGCACACAAGCAGCAAGCTGATAGTGGAATGTGGCGTCCCACAAGGAACGGTTCTGGGACCAGTCTTATTCCTATTGTACATAAACCCATTATGCGATATGCAAATTGATGGAGAAGTAACCAGTTTTGCAGATGACACGGTTCTTCTGTTTTCTGGAGCGTCTTGGGATGTGTCTTGGAAGAAGGCTGAAACCGGTCTAAAAAAAGTGTCTCACTGGCTTGATGAAAATCTTCTTACACTTAACTATGGAAAGACATACTTTTTGACCTTCTCTGCTACACAGCATGGACAACCAGCTGAGAATAATTTAATAATAAATAACAGCTTGAATAATTCTTCATACGCAGTTTGCAGGAAACAGTTTCAGAAATACCTTGGAGTGACAGTGGATTCTTTTCTACGCTGGGATAAACACATAGATGAGCTATGCAAAAAATTAAGGAGAACAATTTACAAATTCAAAATGCTGAGATCACTAGTCAATCCGAAGTGTCTGAGGATGGTCTATTTTTCTATAGTTCAATCTCTACTAACCTATGGAATCGTGGGTTGGGGTGGAACGAGCTACACCCACATTGACCCCCTCATAAAAGTTCAGAAACTCATCATAAAAGTTATAAGAAGAAATCTGCCACGTTACCCATCAGACCAACTATTCTACGAGTTTGGTGTGATGGATCCAAGACAACTCTACTCTAAAGAAATAATCCAGAGAATACACAAGAACACAGCACACTTTGAAAACAGAAACCATAGCCACAATACAAGAAACAGGCACCTTCTTATTGCGAATGTAGCAAGGAAAGCCTTATACCAGAGACACTTCAACCATTTAGCTCCCAAATTGTACAACCTGCTTCCTGAAAACATCAAGAGCACAGCATCTGAAACAAGATTCAAATCTGCAGTCCACAAATGGATATTAAATACAGGAAGGCAAAACTTGGAAATAATTATCTCAAACAACATGTGAGCTCACTTACCTAATAATTCCGCACTACCCCCCCCCCCCCCCCCCCTACTCTAGAACATGGGTAAACCAAGAGTAGGGTAATTTCCAAAAATTATTTCTCAAAAATTGCAGTTTTATAGTTATTAGATTCCCATTTAGTTTGCTAATATATATTATATTGTTTTATAGTTTTAATTAATTATTGATTGGAAATAAAGTATTTATTTAATTTAATTTAATTTAATAGTTAGTTAGGTCATTTCTCACTCCATATGTTACTGCTATTTTGTTAATGTGTTAGAATTTTTATATTTTATTGTATTTTCTTAAATGTATATTGTCAGTTGTAATGACTTTGGTGAGAAATAAAGAATTGAATTGAAAAAAAAATTAGTTTCTATATGGATTCAGAATGTGCAAAATTTATGTTGAAATTATATGATTTTCCTCAGTTATTTAAAAAACTGAAGTGTACATTCACTGAAAAGGTAACTACTTTATTATTTTTGCTTTCGTACTATGTCTTATTGATGGACTATATAAAATTATATTGATAAGTTATCGATAAAAAGCTTTGAGTTCAAGAAATAATTGGATTGAAGACCTCACTGAAATTATGGAGTTCATTCGAAGATTCTTTTTAAGAACTTAATCTTAAAATTGATTATTTAAGATGCTGAATTATGCATAACTTTATTCATAATTTAGATTTTTATGTGAACGAAGTTGTATTACAGTATTATCAAATATGAGTAATTACCTTAATGTATTCATAACCTTTTGTTTTTGGTGATTTCAGTGAATCAGGCTTTGAGATTTGAGCACATAGATTAGTCAGGAGTTAGCTAAAGAGGTCTGGCACAATTTACTTTTACTGGATTAGTGTTGATAACTGGATGACTATGTAACCTCATCAGAGGCTGGAAAGCTTGCGAAGCTGTTCTAGAGCGTCCAGGCCTCTATAATGTGTTTTTAAATGAATGGATTCAAGCTTTTCTGGATATGAGTCTATAACCACTTGAAACTCGATTCTATGGGGATTGATATTTAAAAATTTTTTCCCGAAAAAGGACTCGCTGGAGAGTGTCCCAGACACCCCCGAATTAAAATCACCCTCCCCGTGCCAAAAGTCAGTCCGGATCCGCCACTGAGTATGGTTTGACTTTATCAGGCTTATTAGCATGTTTGGTAAAGAACTAACTTCAGCGATTATGTAAAAATAATTGCTGACATTAAGAATGCCAATTCGAAGTACTTATCTATATAATAAGAGATAGTATGGTGTGTGTGTGTCGTTCTTTTGGTATTATATGCATATTAATGCAGTCTTAAAAAATAACTTATTGGCCAATGACGCGCACACACAAGTTTCACTATTCCCATGATTCATTCGACGATATTATCTATCTAAATTTTATACCTTGAGCGTTGTTTCTTACTCAATCAGTTAACAGGGTGCAATATACTCCTAGTAGTGCATTTGACACTCAATGATCAGCAAAGGCCAATATCCATTAGCGAAGTATGTGTGGAATCTTTCACTACATTCAGCTACAATCAACTGGATCTCTAGAAGTGGCAAATAATTGAGAGCCCCAAAATTTAAATGAAGAGCTGCTTGGTCCCCAAAGTGGAAGCTTGTCCTGAAAGTTGAGCTCCCCAAATTGAACGGCTATAAAGAAAAGTACCACAAAACAATAAGTGGCCTCCTAAAAAGCCACTTATTGGAGGTTTTTTAGGGAGCCTCCTGTAGGTTTAAAGATATATAAAAATAGAATAAGAAGTTACTCAGTAAAGTAAGTAAATAATTACTTTCAACGAAACAAAAATATTGACATAACCGAAATTTTGACAGTACTGTAACTTCAATTACTATGAGAACGAACAAATTACATAGTCAACAAGTACATGTCACTGACTTTGAGTATTTATACCAGCCCAAGTTGAATAATAGTAAAAATAATTATCGGAAATCTACTTTTATCATGAGTCTAAAATCTGACCTTATGTTAACCCAAACAAATAATTTCTCTCAAGTATAGCATTTACGAAAAGTTAATAAGTTAAGTTCCAAGCAAAGATAAAAAAAAAAATAGTTTCCCATTATTGTAATATTAAAGAATGCTGTTTCAAGAATCACAAGCTTAATTAATCTACAACACTTTGAAACTATTCAACAATGAATTTAGAAGTCCAATTCAAACTTTAGCTAACTCACAACTAAAAAGCAAAAATCCTATCAATGGCATAGTAATACAGCTTCCCATTCAATTTGACTGAGCAGTGTCATGGCAATTAATACAACAACAATAAAATTAAAATAAATATTTATTAAGTTACCTGTTTAAGTGGTGACAAAGTAATATATCCAACATGTTTCAAAGTTTGCAAGTTATCACATAGAGAAAAAAATATACGCCCTTCTGAATGCACAAACTTGATAACTAGATCACACTACATTACTTGAAAAAAAAATTATCTTCTGATGAGGACATAAAGATTCAAGTCCACTTAACCTCACTCAAGGTCCCACATACTAACATTAGTAAATATTTAAACCAGGCGACGTAAAGTTACGTCAAGGCATGGTTACAGAGTTACAGTGCAAAAAGGGAACTTACGGCTTCAATAAAAAGTTTCGAAGGAGAAGTGGGTTTTCATTGATAAAATAAAACAGAATCCATTCAAAACTTCAACTAACACATGTGCAAAAAGGACGAGGTAGTAAAGAAACCGAAGCTTGACAAAGAAATTGTACAGTGAATAAGTTACAATAGGGAATAATGGAGTGGGACAGAAATATCGAAAATCAATTGGTGTTATCCTCTTTCGGTTTATGTCGCAAAGACCTAAATTGCATATATACATCTTATATATCGGTATAACAATCAATGCTAAATAGCTTAAGGCAGTAAAGCCTTCCAAAATAACCAATCTTCTTGGAAATTAGAACCGGGTCCGATGTAAGGTTATAAATCCAACCTCATAACTTCATAATACCACTTATTAAAACATGATAATTTGAGAATTACAGGACTGTTGGCTAAAACGACAGTCGGCTTCAGATAAAGCAATTTTTAAAGCAAAAATAGTGCCCAAAAATTGTACAGATTTGGGGAAAATCGGTACAGCTTGAATCACCTCAAACCACAATAAGGAAAAAAATAATACTCTTAAAAAGACACCGCGATCAAGGCGAATGAGATTCAGCAGCAGGCTCTAAAACAAATATTTTTTAAATTTGTTATGTTTTTTATAGAAATGAATAATCAAGATATTCCTATTAATGGAAAATAAAATAAAATATAAAATTGCCATATCAAAATAAGAAGAAAATAAGAAGAATTAGATTAGAAATAAGAAGAATGCTGATGGAAGCCCTCCGAGCGCGGTGTTTGGGGCGATAGTGATGTTCATTGACGAGCGCTCGGGACTAAGCTTGAAAAGTGACCGAAAAAATAACATAACATTATCTGCTTTATTATCACTCACCTGGTGGCTCGGAAGCCAACTAAAACTGATGGTCTATCCATTACATCATTATCTTTCAATCATCATCCCACGCACAAGTCTCAGAACCATTTGGGCATCATCACCTCGAAAAAACGTTCTTATTAATCAATTGCGTTAAACATATTCTAAATAATTAAGAATTCAATTAATTTTTAAATCTAATAGCGTTAATTTAATTTGATGGATGAGAAGGGTCGAACCATATTTTTATATATTTTTCAATGGTGATTGAGAATGAAATCGTTGGTGATTTGCACATAGTAAAATGCTGGTATTGATGAGAAATAGATGAGAAACTAAAGTGAACGTGTATTAGACGACGCACTTGGAGCGAAGGACGCAACCAGGCAAATACCGTAATTTCCGTGAACAGGTGCTCTTTCTCACAGTAAAACTCAAAAACGGTCAAGCATGCCATTCACTTCTAGTGAACCTGCTAAAGTGGGTGACGCTAAAAGCTTGTCTCCTAAGCTGACAAAATAGAGCTGTAGTTGTTTCTGAAATAGTGAAAATCTAATAGTAGTAATTTGTTGAGTGCAAATTGAGGTGACCTATAAACATACAAAAGAAAGCTCATCATACAAATTAAATCTTCATACTGAGAAGCTTAGAAAAATTGTGTCATGCTCATGGATGGTACACCATAATAGTAGTGGTGGCATATCAATCCAACTCTCCTCTGTTTTTATATATTATATTTTCATTTTCATTCATTTTTCTCATTTTACTTTACACATGGCTACACTAGAGCGGTGCTCTGTTGTGTGGCGTCATGTGAAATAATGGATAAAAAAATAAACACCTGCACCGTAAGGTGATCTGCTCAAAAAGGGGATACATTCAGTCCTTTTATCTGTAACAATATTTTTGATAATTTTTGGGTGATAGAATGAAGTCAATGAACACCTGTCCAATCAATTGAAAATGAAGTGTTAAGAATTGCATAGATTGTGATCTCAGAGTTGTGTAGATTCTAGCTGGTCGATCTACGAGAGCGACTGTACTAGTATAGACATCGCAGTTTGTCCAGACATTAAATATTTATTCTATGATTTTACTAACTCAGACACCCTCACAGGTATGCCACCAAAAATAAATGAGGTTTCATCACAATCATATGAGCGGTTGCGGCTCAGTTATATAGATTTAATCCCCAAAATCGATATTTTTCACCCACTGAGCCCTCTTTTTGGGTTGGATTTTACGAACACACGACTATGGCGACAAAAAGGAACGGCAACGTTGACACCGACGTTGCCAATTTTCTTCCACTTTCGAAGCTACTGGATTGAATACAAACAGTGAATAATTTAATTCTCTCACATTCCTTCGTAATAATTATTATAACTCCTACTGTCACACTTACGCTCACTCTTCTTTTTCTTTTTCCTCTTCGTCTTTCTGTTTCTTCTCTAAAGACGTATGCACTGTACACGACCAAGTTTTCACATATTATTATATAGTTCAGTCACCAGAGCAGTAAAAAGGGGGGGGGGGGGGTCGTCAAATTAGGTATTTCAGATTTATTGAAGTGTTGTTCATGATAATAAGAAGATAAAATTCAAGAGAAAAAATTATAGAGCTTCCCCTCCAATTTTTGTTTTAGTTATCCATACATTTGAGCTTTTCCCTCCAGCTTAAAAAAAATTTGGCTCTTAGTTCAATTCTCTGCTTCTATTTCAAAAAATTGAGTACATCATACCCAAATTCTAATCATTCTACAATATTGTAAATACAAACAATTCCTTAGAATAATGGTCTCCACATTTTTTCTGTGTAGTTAATAGCCTACATTGAAAATTACGAGGGCTAAAACGACGCCTCTAGAGACATTTTTGCATTGCCATTGTTAGATAAAAGCTTGAAAAAGCTGTCTTTATCTCATGTGAGTTGTGGAGTCCTTCCCCAGGAAAATTTTGAAAAATAGGCGTTCCGAAACAGCAGTTCAAGCAGTTCTTTAAATAATATTGTGAGCTGAAATTGAGTAAGAATTTTTTGAAAACTGAAGTTTCATCTAGGGATTATTATGTCATTGCTAGTGAAATATGGAATTCAAAAGAGCTTGTCAAACTCATAAATGGTTAGTTTTCTAGAGTTCTGAAAAAACAACAATATTTTTCAAGTTCTCAATTAAGGAGAACATTTCCTTTCCATAAACACAAAAAAATCTCTATTCATTCTATTTCTGCATATTTTCAGTATGCAGACTTCTAATGAATGAAAATTAATAAGCTGACAGAAATATGATGAGGTGAACGGAATACAATACAATCAAAATACTTGTTTTTAATATTCGGAAAAGTATTGCACATTTAATTCTTAATAGTTTACAATATAAAAGTATGTTTACAATGCAAACAACAATATGGAAACATGAAGAAAAAACATGGCAATTTCAAACATATCATTAGAGCAGAACTATGAAATTGCGTGCAGACTACCCCGTATGTCACCTTGTACACACACACACACACACACACACACACACACACACACACACACACACACACACACACACACACACACACACACACACACACACACACACATTCATTTTTTATATAAAATAGAAGAAGATTTTATGTTCCACACTGTAGATGAACCTTTTTGAAAGAGTACAATATTAGGCTGTAAAGCTTTTCCTTCTACCACCAAAATTCGTATGAATTATTTTCAACATTTACAAAAATTACGTTGCAACAGTGGTTGTGGCTGCAATCTGCTATGTTCTCTCTGCTAAGTTAGGATTGGTTCCAGTCCATAGGTTAGTGTGAGAGGGTACTTGTGGGTGCGTGTCAGTGAAAAAGGGGTAGGTGTTTCAGTTTAAAGGACGTGTGTAGTTGAAACCCGAGGTTTTTTTCGGCTGTTGGCGAGAGCAAAAAGGGCCAGAAAAACATTTCTCATAGGTCAATTAGCGGCCAACAAATTGTTTTTGCCGGTGCCCAGGGCCTGAAGACTAACATTGGAAAAGCCTGTAGGGCAGGTTGTAGTTGCCGGCAAAGCCCTGACAGCCAGAGGGTTTTTTTTGGTGAGGTGGGGGGTACTTCAATACCGTGGGGGGGGGGTGTCGACTCGGCCCATTAAACCCTCACGTAGCTGTGAAAAATTCAGTCGGCCCGGAATGTTAAGTCCACTTTGTATTCACTGCGACGGTGCAATACGTCCTTTCGTCCCCATACTCCATTTTCACTATCACGTTCATTCTTCTCTAGCATTTTCCATTGTATTCTTTTCTATTTTGGTTACCCATTATTGAACGGAATCTATTAGAGAGAGATTGATGCATAACATAGTATGTTTAATTGAAAAATAGCAAACTTCATTGATCCAAGAGCAATACCAAACCCGCTTCTAAAATAATATTATACTTATACATCTATTTATTAAGAAAGAGAGATAGATAGATAGATAGATGACTTTTATTTGTGCACTTTACAAGTAATAAAAGTGCTGTGGGCGAAGTTGAGGCATAAGAGCCCCCTCTTCCACTTAACCCACCAGTTAATGAACAGTTAAATGAATAATTAGAGAGAGAGAGAGAGAGAGAGAGAGAGAGAGAGAGAGATAAAGATAAGATAAGATAAAATTACTTTATTTACGTAAATTTACATATATACTTCTGACTGATTAAAAAGAATATATAAACAACACAATAGATAAGAAAATGAGAAAAAGTTTGGATATTAACAATATAATTTTTGTGAAGCATTTACGTAATAAGGGCGAAGTCTGGACAAAAATTCGTCCATTCAAACTTAACCTTGATAACTTCGAACTGCGAGACTATATATAATAATATAATTGGTAATAATAGAATACAATTTGAATATAAATTGAAAAAGTTAGAAGTGATAAAACATAATTGCAAATTGATTTTTTTTAAAAATATTTTCTGAACAATACAAATGGGATATTATTTACAAAATGAAAGATGATGGTTGTCATGCATGTCCTCTATGGTTGAAAAGATGCAGTCATTCCCTCCAAACGATACCTATTCAATGATAAGGTGAAGCCCGCTCGACTCTCAATGTACCTTATGGAATTAGGATTCAGATTCAGATTCAGATGACTTTATTTGTGTAAATTTACAATTTATTTGAATGATAAAAGTATTATTAATATTAGAAACTCTCAGATCCCCTAGTTGAAGTTAAGTACAGTTGATTTTGAATTGTAGACATAATGATTGAATAGTTTGAGTAGAAAAGTTTATAAATACAACAAATATATATTCTAAGGTATAGTACAGCTGAAATTGTTTAAAAAAAACATAATGAAAATAGAGCTTGGATCTGAGAGAAGAATTACACAAAGAGGCGAAGTCTTGGCCATTGAGGCCATTCTTACACTTAACCTTTAAAGGAGAGAGAGAGAGAGAGAGAGAGAGAGTGAGTGAGTGTGTTTGTGAAAGAGATCGAGTGGGTGTGTGTTTTCTCCGGATTTTACTGAAAAGGCAACAGTTTGAAATACTAAATTTGGCACATTTGGTATTTGAATACAAATACAAATTTGGCAAACTCGATTCAGTGCACCTAGAAGCACCCGATTTTTGATGTGTTTTTGATCTTCTAGCTCTTATAGTGTATTTATTCTGAATCAGTAGTATCTACTAATGACTACTAGGATCTACAAACATATGACTGATATATATTTTCTCATTACTAGTCTAAATTAAAATTAGATGATTTGAGTATAAGTCATGGATGGAATGCTAAAAAAATGTATTGTCCCATGAATAATGCCCCTAAAAATGAGCTAGTAGTTATAGAATTGTTGCCCTAGCATTATCATAGGTTCTAGTAATAAAAAGGCATTCTTGACTGATATCTTTCTTGAACTGCACGTTTCACTAGTAATTTACGAGTAATTGCACGACTATATGCAGTCAGATATTTGAATAGAAAATTAACATATTCTACTCACTGAGCAGAAATCCGTTCGGTGCAAACATCGGTGTATGCAACCCGACTGCATGGACGCGCAATTACTTGTAAATTACTAGTGATATCTCGCACTTCTCCATGATTGTATTATGTAATTAATGATAGTAACTTAATTACGGATATTTGTTACCAACAGCCTATTTATTCACCCATACATTCCTCTTGCTGTAGTGATTAATATAATGTACCGTATTAGATTTGACAAGAAGAAAGAATTTCCAGCATGGAAGTGCATCTGTATCCATTAATAACATTCTAGCACAGAATGCTGGTTTGGTTTTCCACATGTGGAAGAGGAACATGTGGAAGACGAAACCAGCATTCTGTATTGATTATTAACTCATGCATTGGATTTGACATGAATAAACAGTTCGGAAGTGGATTGCATCCATATCAATATGACACTCTAAGACAGAATGGTGGTTCGGTGATTTTGTACCATTGGTGAGGAGGTCTTCGATGGTTGGTGGATGGTGGGTGAGGGGGGTTTGAAGGATAGGGTAGCTACTTGTCCAGGCTTTCCTCTTGGGTGTTGTAACCGATATCGACCCACCAGACCGCTATGTGCCAAACCGCTGGCTGTGTCACATTTCATGACACGTGTTCAAACGTGATAGGAGAGCAACTGTATATGATATCTATTTTGCAGATGCATGTCAACATGTAGACTACCCGGGCGACAAGGTATGGCTATTCCTTTCCATTGCATCGCATGTTACAACGCATTACACAATATTTTATCTATAATATTCTCTTAATATCATCCTCATCATGTCTTGCTTGGGAACTGTATCATTTTACATATTGGAAATAAGTCACTACTGATTCATAAATCTTCAAATTTGTAGCTTGAAATAAATAGTTTTAATTCTCAATAAGTCAACGTTAAAGTTATAAAAACGTTGGTGATGTTGGATATGGTTTTGGTGCGGACCAATCCTTGGCAATGTCATAAACACTATGCAGTCCTGTCACGGGAGACGAATAAAGGCGAGAATAGTTTATTGGTATGATGCTCAGTTTGGACGTAAATTATAAAGAGTTGAAAACAGAACCGAAATGTCGGTGTTTTTGGGGAACTCTATATTACTCACGAGGGATAGGTCAATTTTTTGGTTTTAGATCACCTAAGACTCCATAAACATTGCGCGAAAAATTCTCTGGAATAATAATTTTTCCTGCGTCAAACCTCTTGTGACTGGACTACGTCAAATAGGTGGCTCTAAAAAATTGAGCGGTGTTGCCACATAAGGGACCATGCCAGTAGCTGAAAGTAAAGTATCATCAACCTCAATGCACGAATTGACAACTACTCTTAAGAGTTAGCTAGTCCACAAGTTTAACAAGTTCATTTAAAACTTCTCTACTGGTATGTTCTTATGCACACACAACAATGCCAAGTTTTTAGTATAGTTTCTGAGAGCTATCCAGGTGAGATTTCAAATAGGAAGAGACAGTTGAGCAGTATAATATTCGAAGTCACTAGCAGAGTTGTCAAACACTTTCTTTTTTTTTGAGGATGAAGCCCACATAGGTCTTAGACCTGTGCGTGGGTAATGAGTTGGATGATAGTGATTGATGAGTTGGACCTACAGTTTTAGGTGGGTTCCGAACCACCGGGAAGTGATTTTACAGCAGAGAACAGTGTCTTTTTTGCAGGCCAATCTAATCGGTCACCGTTACAAACGAGAATTTCCTACGAGAACGCAGCTTATCTGTCTGATTGAACAGATACCTGCTACGGCTCGCGGCTATCACTTCCCTAAAGCAGGCTATCACACTAGCAGGAATTTGTTTACAGAGGGTTACATTTTTTTGAGAGTTACAGATGTTTACATTATTGTGTATTACATGCTTGCGAATCTTCTATTGCACTGATTTTTTATACTTTTTGTTATTCAAAATGTCGTCAGCTCAATACTTCTCTAAATTATAGATTGATTGAAAAACCTTAGACCTTTAGCCCTAACATTGCCTAATAAAGTACGTCCTCAAAAGCCTCCTGTTTGCGGGATCGGTCCCGTTCTCCCCCCCCCCCCCCATGGTATAGTGATAGTAGACACAAATGCAATAGGTAGTGATAGTAAACCTAACTGCTTGACTGCACTTTTTTTTTCAAGCTGTCGTATTTCAACCTTGACAAAACTCAATGCACTATCGACAAACTAATTAAATAATAATGATTTTTCATTGTTCTATTATTTGCTTGCATTTAGTGGAGATAGATCCAAAATTTGTATTTCTTTACTTTCAGGCCTACATAAATTAACATGAAGCAGTTGTGGTAAGTGGGTCACATTCATTCATCACGATAATTATATGGCAGTTTGGACCCAGTCAGACTTATGGTTAAGCCAATAATTTTCTGATTTCATTCTTGGAGTAACATTCGGATTCCTAATTTCTACAAATTTCCATCTTCTTCTAAATTGAATCCAATCGTGTTTAATTATAGGTAATTTCATGAACTGCAACATTTTAGGTTGTACAGTATCATTCGATACGATTGACATTTTTTCGTTAACTGAATTTTTCTTATAACTTCCATATTTGCTTCGTTGTTTTTAATAACCCTATTCAAGTTCTAATCGAATCAAAAATCAAGTCAGATAATTCCTAACCGAAAATTAATTAAATATACGATTTCTATCTATTGCACATAGAATAAAAATGTTAATGTCATAGTTTCAAAAATTTAAGCAAAGGATACTGTTTGGTGAATTGAAGCAATTCGCTCGCATAAGTTCACTTAATCACACTATAACTAATACTTTATTCAATTACAATATTCATCAAGAGAATCAATATTTCAGAATTAAAAAATTGTTTTCATTAGGCTCTTTTAGTAAAAATCTCTTTTTTCTTGCTTTAAATGCAATTCCGCACATCTCTATTCAGTTCGGTTGAACTATTAGGCTTTTTTTCAAGTCAATTTTATACCACCAGATTTTACCATCCAAATAAACTTAATTTTCCTTCCTCATTTCTAGCAAGCTGCAGTATAACGATGAATATAAGGAAAATATGTATGATTTTTTGGGAAATAATTCAGTTGAATGACATAAGAGGGGATGCAGTCGCACAAGGTATCTTCGGTTGATGAAATTAAGTCTCTGATACATTCCAAAGTGCTACAGTTCATTGGAAAGGAGGTGAGGGTCTCTTGGCTGTGAAAGAAACTCGTGCTTTATGTACTGCAAGGGTGGAAACAAGATTTAATAGTTGGTGGAAAGGAAAATGTAAGAGCAAGAAGGAAGAAATGTGAGGACAAGGGGAAGGAAATGTTGTGAGGGTTGGAAAGAGGGAAATTATGGTCCTGCCTCCTTGGCATCCTACCTTTTCCTTCCGGGTCTAATAGCGGAGTCAACCTGCAGAAAAGATAAGACTGGTTTTTTCTTTGTCGAAAGGTGGCCAGAATCTTCCTTCTTCCATTTCTCATAATTAAAAGGGATTTTTTGGCTCCTTTCAGATGCTCGGCACCTCGGCAATTTTCCCGCCACAAACCATCTGTGCAAATGAGCGCGAAATGTCTCCAGCTATTAATGTTCTAAATGGAAGAGTTTCCATTGATTCTTGAAGAATAGATGAAGTCGCATTGAGTTAGTAAACTAATTATTATTGAGTATGAAATAAAGGAAGACTATTTTTATTATTATGGCTCCCTTTTGATTGTAGAGTGAAGAAGAAAGGTTGAAAGAAAAATGTAATATTCAAATTAAAATAACGAAAATGATTTAGTGCTGGCACAACTGTTATTGGCCGTTTTAAAAATAGATTTATCTATAAATAGAATGACCTTCTAAAGAGATTTATTTTTCATAGATTTTACATTCATTAAAATCAGTAGTTACGGTACTTCAAACAAGAGTTAATTGGATACTAGCCTATCTAATGGATACTAATCCATTACTTGGGTTCTCTCTATTGTTATACTCCATTCAAATTTTCCTGAGAATGCTTGTCTAAACATAATAAGACTTCAATAAAACTTAACTTCAATAAAACTTTATTTCTTTGAAAACGTCTTGTTGATTTCGTTTATTTTTGAGGAATAAATGTGTTTATTCTTCTTATTCATATTCATCACTATGGCTATTTGATTCAAATTATTATTATTTCTCTACTCAGATACATTTGAATAGAATTTTTCTTATGCAAAAAAAATGAGAGTTCAATATTCTCACCAAAGATTTCAAATATAATATTTAAATTTGTTAGTAGCAGAACAAGAAATTGATCAATCAATTTATTTTATTCAAGTTCATCAATATCAAAAATATTTAATGCTAAAGTTTGATAATTTTATACATCAATCGATTATTAGTACTTAGAAGGTTTAAATCAGTATCTGAATTTGTTAGTGACGTGTCCTGAACTCCCTATAAATTCTAGCAAACTATAAAGGAGTACATACTATGTACCAAAGCCTCGAATTACCTTTTGTACCTTAAAAGCCTCAACTATGTACTATGAAATGTTATAGTAACTATTGTTGTACCATCATGAAGTGGAAGGCTCAAAGGAGGATTGGATGGCAAGCAGTTGAGCAAGCAACGAGCAATGAATGTGATAGAGTGTTTGTATTGGTATGACGCTGTGGCGGTCACTTTTGGCTGCATTCCCGGAAACGTGGACATTGTAATCCTCCTTCGCTCTCCTCTCCACTGCTTTGTACTTCTCTTGTGAGTTATCGCCTCTCTCTTGCTTCATTTGTTCCGGATAGCTCTGCTCTGTTCGTTTTGCTGTCTTACTTCAAACGAGAGTGCTCGCCAAAAAATCCTTCAGTCGTCTCAGGAGAATGCAGCTGATTGCTTTCCTCACATTCGCAGTGATACGAGACCAAGAAATTATCTTTATGATGCCCTGTATTGAAAGGCAATAACTATGAAGCCCGTTTTTATAAGGCAACCTTTACTGAAAGAGACTTGAAACGCATACACTTAAAAAATTTACAAGTTTTTTTAGTTGAAGTAGTTTTAGCCTCAAGGTAGGTTTATAATAATGCGGTAGCCTGTGCTCCTTTCGGCAGAAAAGATATGAGCTTTTGAGGACTTCCTAATAGAAACAGCTATTGAGATGAGACTTTATAGGCTTATAGACGAGCAATGTCTTCTAATTAGCCTAGGCCAGATAATAAATGATAGAAATGAACTTGATACTATATAGGGAAAATAAATAAAAAATCCAATAGTAAAATGACTACTGAATCATCTAGCAATTTACAATAATAATCCTATTATGGAATAAACTTTGAAATGTGTTAATTGATTAAGCCAGGGAACTGTGTTTTTCGCTAAAGAGGATCATTACAGTAAACAAGCTGTAAAATTGAAATTTAAATGCTGTGGTGGAGCTGAAGCCGAGACGTTATAATAAGTTATGTGTTATAATAAGGGGGGTCAATGAGGCTATAGAACATGAAATTCGGTTTTTGCAATTATCCACCCTCCCCTTGTGCTTTACATGATATAAGAGTTTCCATGATAAAATGCATTTATCATGAATTGTGTTGAGTGAAATCAGGAGGTTTTGTCAATTTTGAAAAATGGCCAAAAAATACCCCTTTTTGGCCAAGCTCTAGCTCCAGAACCGCTGGGTGGAAAATCAACATCGACCAATCAACATAGGTGTTTGCCCTATTTAAATTTCAGCAATTGGGCGAACCCCCCCTCCCCCCTAAATTCTGCTCATTTTTCAGTATTCGGGTAATAACTCGGAAACTATTCGCCAATTCGAAAAAATTGTTCTCATCAAACAATTTCCTACAAAATGAGTCCTACAATTTTGTAGGAAATTGTTTGATAAGAACAATTTTTTCGAATTGGCGAATAGTTTCCGAGTTATTACCCAAATACTGAAAAATGATCAGAATTTAGGGGGGGGGGGGTTTCGCTCAATGGGGGATTTGCTGTAATTTAAATAGGGCAAACACCTAAATTCTTGAAGTACATGTCAATACAAACAGAAACATGTATGTGTCGATAATTTACCAGTGGGGGGGGGGGGGTAAACACCAGCCTCCGCTCTATTAAAAGAGTCAAATATAGAGAACAAAGAAGGAGTTGACGATGAATAGAAAATGTTCAAGATGTAGAATAGGAAGAAATGATGTAGAAACATTAGAAAAAACATATAATTGTTAAATAGAGATCAAGAAGGAGAAATGACTTGAAAAGACAAATGAGATTTAGAGAAAAATGCTGTTTTGAAGCCTAACCCACATTGTCAAGGCATTTACAATTGATGGAACTTTGAGATTCTATCTAGTGAAGCATTGTAACTACTTGACCAGCACAACTAGCACAGCACCAGCCAGCAACCGAAGACCTCCACCACCTATCAAGAACAAGAACAAACTAGCACCAGCAGTTTATTTGCTGGTGTACGCGCTTATCTCCCCACTTTAATTTTACATTTTATGATTGAAAATACAGTTTGCTACTGAGGTGAATTTTTCCGAGAGTCAACAAAAATAAAAGAATGCTTTATTTATGCTGGTTGCTGCTTGCAAACTAGCGCCAACTTGTCAAGCACAGCACTGCCTTTTTCTGGCCAGCACTGCTGGCTCCGAATTGATCTTGACCAATTCGCTTTAGCATCCTAGAAACTGCTGCTGCTGGATAAGTGGGTGCTACACCATTGAACATGGGACCAATTCAATTTTGGTTTTTGCTGGTGCCATGTTGGTTGTGCTGTGCTGTACTGGTTGTACTGAGCTGGACAAGTAGTCGCGATGCTAATTGAGAAAATGCCTGCCGGACAACCTCTAAACTGTTAAATAACTTGTAATCTGAGCTATACTGCATGGCGATGGGAAGGGAGGAGGGAGGCAGGCCGCAAGTTTCTCACAAGTATTTGCTCACTAGAAAGTGTTTCTAGCTTTGAGAGTGGCCTGCTCAAAGAAGCATCTGTGGAATCCTTGTGGAGTGGTAATAGAGACACCTGCCGGAATTCTACATCAAAGGTCAAACCCTCATGCAATCTCGCTAGGCTAGCAAAGTGAAATTTCGGGCACCAACAACCACTTGGAATGTTGAACACTAACTTTAGATTAGGCCAATTGATTCTTCATTTCAAGTGTTCAGGACTGTGTGAAGAACCTGCGAAGGATCTGTTGACTTATTATAATAACCGTTTTCATAATCAGCTTTTAAACTAGGTTCAATTTAATCTTAGTTTACCATATCTAAACGTTCACACTGAACTTAGGAGCTCAATCTTGAATAAAGGTTGAATTATTAACTAGCTTTTAATAGTACAGGTTAATTGAAATAGGTATCATTAGGTGAAATATTTCGTGTTCAGACAAATCAGGCCCAAAATTAAATCTTTCATTGAAAGCATCGTATTGCAGGGCATCTCATCGAAGTGGGGAGTAGGTATCTTCACTGAAAATGCTACGAATATGCAAACATTTAATTTAGAATATCTTGAGAAATTTGCTCTGGAAATGGATTTAGGAGTAACTGGTTTGAGAGCAAAAATCGACAATAATTTCGAAGTAGCGGTGTTAGGTATTTACAGGTCACCAAATGGGGAATGGAACAATTTTTGCGAACTATTCAATAGGCTTTTAGAGATTACTACTACTCGTTTTACAAACGTTATTGTAGCGGAAGATTTCAATACAGACTTTGCAACACAGAATAAAATGACAGCAGATTTAAGAAATATTATTTGCATGAATAACTTGGAAATAAAAGTTCATGAATTTACACAAGAGTCACAAGAACATCTCAAACAATAACTGATAACATCCTTACGAATATAGATTACTGTAAAACAAGATTAGGCGGCTCGGAACTATCTGATCATGACTATCAAATCTTAGAGGTAGGGTTGCAAGGCCATGAATCGATTAATAAGAGAAGAGAGTAGAGTAATGAAAGAAATTCAACAATGGGAACAGGGGAATATTGATTTTTTGTAGCAGAATCTGCTACAAGAAAACTGGAGTAGGGTTTAGAATAGCAATAGTTTAAATAACAGATATGATAGTTTCATTGATATTTTAAGGTTTCGTATTACTATGAGTTGTCCAGTTAAAGAAGTCCATGTAAAAAACAAATTAGGTAAAATTGGAGAGTGGATAATTGATGATATCCTTGCAGAAACAAATAGATGCATTTATGATGAATTCAAAATATCTAGAACAATTTTAAGTGAAGCTCTAAAGAAAAACTATACGAAAGTAGTGAAAAGAGCCAAATGTAAGAAAACAGCTGAAATTATGAATAATATTGTGTACTTTTACATAGCAGTGTGGGATGTAATAAACAAAAATAGGCAAGTAGCTCATGTACTTAGATACTAGATACTTAGATACTTAGATTTTCATACTAGTGTCCCCAGAATAAATAACGAAAATGACAAATATATTGATGATAGTGTAGACATTTGTAATTTCTTTAAAATATATAACTAACTGGTGGCTAAGAATCTTCAAAATCTCTTAACTGTAGGAATGGTTGGGGTATCCAGTAAAATTCTAAAAAAATGTAAAGATCAATTGTTAGACCCTTTGATTCATCTGATCAATCATTCATTAGAACAAGGTATTTCTCCAGAAAATTTGAAAGAGGAGATCTTGCCAATTTTCAAAAGTGGTGTTAAAGAAAAGGTGAAAAACTATAAGACCATTAGTATTGTAGCGGATATGAAATTGGAGAGAATTGAAAGAAGAAGAAACATTGGTTCTTGGCGTTATCTACTATATGTAAATGTTTACTTTTAAACCATTAATTACACTGCTTTTGACACTTTTATAGTGTTTACTTAGTAATTTGTAGAATGTTCTCGTTGTTTGATTAGACATTAATGGAATCTTATCAAATATTGTGTAAGGTGCTAGTTTCCTTTATTTATTTATTTATTTAGAAGTTGACAGAAAATTCGAGAGATATCTCAATTATGAAATTTTATATAAATAGAGGAAGTCTCTTGTAAATGAGTTCAGTTGTCTTTGAAATTTCGTCGTGATAAACAAGTTGTGACAGTTCTATAATATATACGTGCCTATATAGTGATGATTCTTTCTCTGTGCCTTTGTTAGTGACAACTCTTTTTCCTGCTTAATTCATACCAGTGAGCTACTGAATAGTTTTTGTTGTATTACGGACTAGTGCTACGTAAGTCAAGTGTTTTTTTCGACGTTTCTTTTTGAATATTATTGGACAGTTTATTGTGCAGTTATTAATTAATATTAGATCGGCCTTTTGACATTTAGTGATTGATTTTTGTACAGTTTATTGAAAACTCATTATCAGTGGAACAATATTGTGTTATCTGTTTTTAATTGCTTATTTTTCTGTAAGATATTACTGAACAATGAGTGTTGTGATTATTTGTGTAAATAAAGTGCGAGTGATAAATTTAAGTGTTGCCAGCATTATTTTAGACATAGAACCCGTATTTAACCGTCTTCCAAAAAGAACAAGGTTCAATATTTGACCTGTTTTTTTTTATGTTTGTGCATCAATCATTCGAATAATATTGAACCGATTTCGATGAATTTTTTTTAAATGAAAGAGCATCGCTCAGCGGGGTTCCCATCCAAGTTTCGCAAGGATCGGCCCAATGCTTAGCCTAATATTAAACAAAAAGGAGCATTCTTCGATGTCTTCATTTCAATCTTGTTTGAATAGGATAGTTCCACACATAACCGCCTATCGGATAACCAGTGACGTTTACCAGGCTGATCATTGTATCATATGGAGCACTTCACATCTAGACGATTTTCGAAATCATATGATGCAATGCAATTACGCCGAATAAACGACATCGGTTACCCAAAGCTAGTTCAGTGTGAAACAAGCCTGTAATGTCCCGTTTTGACCAATCACGTGAACTTAATTTGAATCGAGAATAAGAAGAATATAATATTTCTGTTTATATGTTCGTGTGAAAATTGTAAATAATTTAGTTGATGTTATGGAGTCGTAGGAATAAGGTTATTTAGTTTCAATCATGAGTTGGAGTGAAAAATGTTTTTGAAATCATTAATTAAAAAAAAAAAATTGAACAATATTCTTCAAAGTTATTTATTTTTCGTCAAACTCGCCACTTTACCGAGAATTTGAAAAAAAAAACAGCTGATTTCAGAAGTATTTTTAGTTTCACTGCTGTGATGGATTAAGAATATTTATTGGCCATTAAATACATGTTCGTACAATAGGCTATTTTGATATCATGTTTGATGATGCTTGTTGTACTAGCACAAAGTTTATTTATGTTTTTATATTTGAATAATATATATGACTAATATCACGAAAAATATCGTACGTAACTCGTCCGGGAAGATTTTTACCATTCTCGTATTGTATGATAATAGCGTACTCGACTTCGTCTCCTGCGTTAACTTATCATACTTGTACATCATTTTCCGCACTTCTAACGTAATATAGGCTACTATTTCAGTGTAGGTACCATATATTCTGAAAGGGACCACATCAAAATGAATTAAAAGCCATTTCACTTTTAAGAAGCATTTCGCTATTATAATTTTCCTAAATATAATATTCCACATTAAATAAAGCGTTGTAAAATTTCCCTCAGTTTATCTATCCTTATAGTTGGATTTTTGGTTAACGTACTTAATTTTGGATGTTATATTGGCTTGCTAATTTGATAAATATTTGATAATGTAGGCTTTAAGAAATTTCTCATGTTTTCAAAATTTCAAAATTCAACTAAAAAGCTTAAAATAAAACAAAAAAGAAACCGACTTCAATGAAATGATACTCAAACATTAAATACTCACGTACTAAAAAGTTAAAAATAAAGTATTTACTTTAAACTGAGAAAATTTTAAATTTCATACAAGTAAACTTTTGAATTCAGCGCTAAATCTCCCATAAACTTCTAAGATATAACAGAATTACTCTGTGATGTTTTCCATGACGAAATACTTGAACAATCTAATATAAAAACTGACACTGTATTTCAGTAAAAGTTAGAGTAAATCACATATTTAATTGAAATACAGTGTTAGTTTTGATATTAGATAGAATTTCTTATCAATTAGTTCGGAACCCACCTAAAACTGTAGGTCCAAATCATCAATCACCATCATCCAACTCATTACCCACGCACAGGTCTCAGACCTATGTGGGCTTCATCCTCAAAAAAAAAAATCATAAAATATTTGGCGCCGACTTCAAAAGATTACTTGTATGAAATTTAAAATTTTCTCAGTTTAAAGTAAATACTTTATTTTTAACTTTTTATTACGTGAGTATTTAATGTTTCAGTATCATTTCATTGAAGTCGGTTTCTTTTTTGTTTTAAAATTTGTTTTATTTAAATGTAATTTTGAAAAATCAAAGGCAGGAAGTAAATTCATAAATTCATGGCCCCCTTTTCGAGTTTATGACCTTTTTCACAGTATGTTTTGGGAATAATATGCGTATGGCTTTTATTGGTAGGGAGACCCTTACAGGTAGTTCCAGTTTTAAGCCATGCATTAATCATTGAGTTGGTTCAATAGTAAATTAGTCAGAGCCTTTCATTACATCAAAGCCCAAGGTTATCAAAAACATTTTTCCTGTTGCCTTGAGCAAAGCCTTAGATTTTTCTAAGATTCAAACAAATAATTCCCTGTTACCATTGAACAATAGTTATATTGGCAAATATCTTCTGTTGAAGTCTAAAACTCAACTTCATTTTTTTCTTTTCTTTCACAATTAATTACTGTACTTGCAAATTGAAACTGCTTGAATGTAACAAAATATAATATGCAATATTGTTTGTAAGACAGAAGACGTCTGTTTGCGTGTGTTTAGTTGAGCTTCCAGGTATTACGAAGAGTTGAGAGCGCAAGTAAGGTGGGTAGGCCTCTCTCTAAATTGTTGGCGGCCGCTGCTTAGTGTTCGTTCTCCTCAATTAGCGAAGTCAGCCTCTTGTTGATCTCTTCAAGCCGATCATCTTGCCGCTTCACTCAAGCACTAGCAGCCCTCTCAAACATTTCCTAAGCCTCCAGTGTTATTAGTTCTACACAATCCTATTTTCATCTGTCGGCTATCTTCCTCTATTAAGCCTGCTCTCTTCTTTGTATGAGTTGGAACGTTCAAGGGAGACACAACGATTTACAGCATGTTTAAGCACTCAGTAGAGAGGAATTGCAGACAAACTGAACATTCTGAATTTAAAATAAACGTTGTTACTCCTACACAATACAATTGTTCAATTCATATCATTTTAACCGATAAATAAAGTATTATTGCTATTCATAAAAATGATTACTACAAAAAACATTATTACTACATAACTACATTATAACATGAATAATATTCATGTCCAGGAACAGGTTATATTTGTTGTAGTATTTACCATTTTGAACTTTTATTTTGAATTCCATTGAACAAAGTTTATTCCATTATCACTAATGGTTTAAATTAAAAAACGTTTCATCAATTGCTCTATTGCCACTTATAGTATTTTCGTTAAAATGGTTTACAATAACTTAAATAGGAATAAAAATAGTGATTTGGTAGTAGGCTATATTGACGAAAGTGCCTATAGCCGACATTGTAGGATATTTATGCACCATCATATAAAGTTATGAACTAAGTGCTTTTCATTCAACTTTGGTTCGATTTCTGAAATGAATGAAACACAATGAACAGTTCAGTTTCCAATTTATCAACAGATTTTCTGTACTTCATATTCCAAAAACTAAGATAACAGTGTTGTAACTTGAATGAATTTAAACTATAACACTAAAACAATTATTTATGATTTTATAAAAAATTATATGACTTTCTTAGTAATGGCGAAGGTGATATTGTGGAAGGTATCCATAATGAATAATAAGACGAAATTGTCACAACCACATTTATTAAAGCTTCGAGAAACTAGTTTCGGTTGTTACACCATTATCAATCTCAATCAAACTGAAAAACTAAAGTACAGAGAAGCCTTATATATACTGTACATGGAATGATACTATTGGTTAAGAGGGAAAGAGGCTGACCTTAATCGGACGTTGTGATTGGCTGTCAAGTCACGCCCCCTGGTGGGAGGAGTTACAAGCAAAAATACGAGTCAAATCAATAACTAAACACTGTGAACATCAAGAAAGCAACAAAAAATCGAATAAGGCTAGAATTTAATCAAATTAAAATTAAAAAATAGAAGCTCACTGAAATTCAATCAAGGTCAACTGAGAAATGCACATGAGAACTGCTTTTTAAAAATAGACTAGAATTATAATGAAACCAAGTTAGCTGTATTGAATTGGTTAAAATAAATTTGGTCATTTAAATTAGTTATGGAATCGTTTTTTACCAACTTAGTTATCTCCAAAGCTTCTAAAATGTTCAATTGTCTGCCTTTGCCAATCAAATGCAGAAATTCAACATTTTCTTCAGCCTTGAACTTGTGTCCAAAAATGTTGAATTTCTGCATTTGATTGGCAAAGGCAGACAATTGAACATTTTAGAAGCTTTGGAGATAACTAAGTTGGTAAAAAACGATTCCATAACTAATTTAAATGACCAAATTTATTTTAACCAATTCAATACAGCTAACTTGGTTTCATTATAATTCTAGTCTATTTTTAAAAAGCAGTTCTCATGTGTATTTCTCAGTTGACCTTGATTGAATTTCAGTGAGCTTCTATTTTTTAATTTTAATTTGATTAAATTCTAGCCTTATTCGATTTTTTGTTGCTTTCTTGATGTTCACAGTGTTTAGTTATTGATTTGACTCGTATTTTTGCTTGTAACTCCTCCCACCAGGGGGCGTGACTTGACAGCCAATCACAACGTCCGATTAAGGTCAGCCTCTTTCCCTCTTAACCAATAGTATCATTCCATGTACAGTATATATAAGGCTTCTCTGTACTTTAGTTTTTCAGTTTGATTGAGATTGATAATGGTGTAACAACCGAAACTAGTTTCTCGAAGTTTTAATAAATGTGGTTGTGACAATTTCGTCTTATTATTCATTAAAAATTATATGGTTCATTAGTGTATTGTTCATCAGTTATAATCATGATTGTACTGCTTCAGGTCATTAAAGTTACCAAACTGTATAAAGCTACCAACTAGTATCTCTACTGTCAAATACCTGTACTGCAATCAATGTCATTAGTCATTGACTGACTGGTGCTCCTTTGATATATCGAGTAACAATATTGTTAAGAAACTGTGCACATGGAGCTTTGCATACAAGCTATGATTGACATTTCGACTTTGATGGGGGAAGAGACTTTGAATTTACTGTATACTGGATTGACGTGGCATTCTTCACCCTTCACCCCGCATCCATCAGCCATCACCTGAGACCTGAGGTTAGACACAACTCTGATTGGCATCAACTTGGATGACAGACATCTTGACATTCTGTCTAAACGTCTGAGAAGCGTAAATCCAATCTCAGCCTTTGAGATGGCATGATTCACATGCGAGTTTTTCTCAGGGTTAACGGATATTGTGTTTGATGTGACAACTTGGATTTCGCTCCTTGGATCTTTCCATTTTCAGAAAAAATATAAATTGAAGGCGATGACGATGTTAGAGATCTTGATCATTACTGACAGACTATTTTCGAAACTACTTTGCATTTCTGTACTTTTAGAGGTAAAACATACAAATTGAATTTAATATTTGAAGTACAGTGATGGTTATTTTTCAAAGTAAGTTATTATGAAAAAAAAAAATTATTGGCAATATTATTAATCTGATTCAATTAAATTACTATCAGTTCCCTCTTCCCCTTTCTTTTCGGAACTGGGACTCTATTTTCGTTTTCTGACACTCTTAATTGACGCTCTTAGTATTCACGAAATACTAAAATTCACTTGAAACTTAATTTTTTGTGTGTTATTGTTTTTTTATTAAAGAATACTTTTTGGCCTTTACTTGGAGTATGAATATTTTTAATATTATTGTCGTTTCTGAAATGTTGGTGTTGAAAGATGTACTACTTTGTAGAGGGTATTTCCTCTTCTATTATGTAGTTGCTTCAATCTCAACATTCAGTAGTCAAGAGAGTTTGCAGTCTGGTTTTGGAACATGCAGAGGGACTGTTTCTCGTTACAGTAAGTCTCATTTGAGCCTTTCTTTCCATTGAGAACATTCTAAAAGTAACAATTAATTGGATAATTTCTATTCGAAAGCAAAAGGGGCGTTCCTGATATTCAAAAACTCAATTACTGTATTTGAAAGAGACACAATATAAATGCTTCATGCCATTCTGTTCAATCGACTTTCTTGTGGATTCAGAACACCCATCCAGCTTTGTTGTAATGTCTTGGTATGCTTCTCAAACTGATCCACTGATTTAGAAATTAATCTTGAACTATGTATAAAGACTATTATAAATCGATTCGCATAATCCTTTCTTTATAAATTACAGTTGAGTAGCAAACAATAAAAACTAGAAATAATGAAAATGATCTACAAATTATCTTCAGATCGTGAACTTCCAAACGTTTATTTGGACAATACTCTTCTATGAATTAATTACACTTGAGAAACAATCAATATTGTAACTGAAAAGATTATTTAAATTGAGAGTGGAATTTCTTTAAATTTTTCATCAATGACAATCAGATTATACATAATTGAGAAATCTCCTTCTATTGCTGTAGGTAATGTTTCTGCTAATCTCATAACATTCTTCTGTTATTAATTTCTTGTACCACCTGACGTATACACGTATAATGGAGGCATTACACATAAAATAATATAAGGAGATATGTGTAAGAGTCTTGTGCAAATCTGGCATTGATTTTCATCTCTACCCTGATAAGGTTGAATAGTCAACAGACACGATGCATTCATTATCACTGATAATTGAACTGTCATAAACCTGAGGTAGCTGGTGCTAGCCTTGGTATGTCACAAATAGAACTCAATGGCCCAACACTCACTCGAAAGGGGATGATATTTTTCGGAAAGGTTCAAGATCACTTTCAACTCAATTTTTATTGCTTAATCTTTCGTTGATGGAAGAATATGCAAACAAATATTGGAAAAGACTAACATTTAAAATAAAACGCCGACCTGTTTATCATTTTATTATAAAATTTGAATCAATTTTGCTATTGAACAATAATCATATCTCAGGGAAATGCGTGCTAGGACATGGAAATCTGTTGTACCATTAATTTAATTTACTGTGTATTCATCAAATGATAATATTTTCATTCATTTGCATAATAATCATAACTTGAATATGACTTGAAATAGCCGCTTGATAATTTTTCTGTGACTTTGCATTAAGTTCTTTGATTTCTTGTCTGATGGCGCTAAATTCAAACCAGCAAATTCAAAACGTCCAAAATTAAAAGTAATTGATATTATGAATATTGATATTGAGAAGATTTAATTTGTACAGGAATAATTATGTTACAATAACTACTGAAATTTGAATAATCATCTATGATAATTTATGTTAAGAGTTGAAATTACGATAATGGATTAGGTATGATAATGAAATTTGTATATTATTACTTTCGTAATGGCTGTCATAGACATTCATGGTGATCCTATTGAGTAAATTTTTTGCTATTGATTTTTGTTCGTGGCATCCTCATTTCAAGTATGGTGACGCGTTATTTAAAGAACTCTTCAAATCCACTTCTAAGAAGAAATCTTTGACTAAAGTAAGTAAACGTTCTCAAATAGAAAGTTTTTCATAAGAAACAAATTTTGAAATATATTTGTTATTGAGTAATTTCGACTTTTCATGATTGGAGGTTAGTGTGGAGAGCAAACTGATGTTGAAAATGTATATTAATTCTCTGTTAGGAAAAAAAGGGGTGGTTTTCATGATGTTCAAATTTTATAAACTTTCTGAAGATTGAAGTGTTTAAATTTTATTGATGGAAATCGAGTAAACGGTAAAAATTGATTTGAAATTTCTCATGAACATATTTCGAAAGAATCATTCCCTTTCCAGTGAGGGTTGCTGGAAGTACGGTATGTTGAAAAATTAGATTTTGAAATTTTGGATTTCTCTGCTTAGGCTATTAAAAATCAAGACTTTCTGTGATGGAGGCTAATATTAAAAAAACAGGCTCCGAAACAATATTGAACAGGATTTGAAAACGGAAGAATGTTCAAGGTTAATGATGATAATTACACCTATAAATACAATAATAGCGTTTGTAGAGATTTTAAATAAAAAGAAAGGTTATTATTAGGATCTGTTAATTTGGGCTAATTTTCGGAGGATCGAGGGAAGACTAAATTTGCGGTTTTAATGAGAGCGGTGTAGACATATGCGGTGAAAAGACGAGCTTCGATTGCTGAGCAGGCCGTTCTCCAACAGGGTAGAATAATAGGGTATTCCATAGGGTAGACTAATAGAAAAGAAAGGAGTCGAGTGGGGGTACTGCAATTTGATGTCATTATTCAGTCCTCAACATGACAAGTAACAAAAGTTTACATCAGGTAATTTATCTTCAACAGGATCTATTACTTCCTCAATCAACTTCAGAGGCTGTCTAGTATAAATGCTCATATTTTCAGACCAACAATCTATTCAATAAGTGATTTTAAGGGGTTCGGTAGACTTCGTGCAACTTCGGCTATGATCGGTTGCAAGTTAAGGGTAGGCAAGGGCTGTTTTCTGTCAGTAGCGTAGCGCGAGAGCGACGAATTGGTCTTGTCACGGTCAGATCCGACAATCGTCTGAAATATTCGTGAACTCCTTCAATATACGCAAGTTTTCAAGTTCTTGGTGTATGGTCGTAATAGGCCTACTTAAAAACCTTTACTTCTGCTTGTCTTGTGAAAGCTGTGTGATTCCAATTAATAAATCTGGGAAAGATTTTTAAAAACGTTCTTTAAAGATATTTCCTTGTATGGATTTAAACTTTGATATTAAAAATTTCCGAATAAAGCACATTATGAAAAGTAGCTTATGAATGTATACGTAATTTAGTGATCGTGTTGTGTTTATAAGGATCATCATTTATCTTCAGTGACTGTTGGGAGTGCTAAAAACGTTTAAAACTTGCAAAATTCTATAATTGCTGGGGGAAAAAATGTTTTACACAAATGCCGTTGTTTCCAGTACCTTATTGATGTGCGCGTTAATGACTGGAAGGATTTACGCATCGTATTCTACTACAGGTAACATCCTATACTCATTTCAAGTATTTTAGTTGCAAAAGTGTGATAAAAAAATTAGGATAAATAAATTGAAAATGTATTCTTTTAACATAAGTAAATGAAGGATAATGACACTTCAAAACAGATGGAAGGGCGGGGAACAGATAAGGAAGGGCAAAGATAATATTTGAGAGAAAACCTTAATTGAAGAGAAAACCTTTTAAAGATCAAACGAAATGAATTGATGTTCTTATTTTGATGCAGATGTACTCATAATAAATAAAAAACATGTTGCTATTCTACATTCAATTTTCTGTATTATTCTCATCCATTTGAACGAAAACTTTTAATTTCCATGCTATTCTATTAAATTTAATAGGTTATTTTATGATTACTCACTCGATTAAATAAATATTTCCATTGGAAAGGATACCGGAGTCTTATAAATTCGAAGATTCGCCTGAGCGCGTTAGGCCTACAATGTGGAAGAGTCCAATCCTGCAAGATGCCAAATTAACTACCGATAAACCATGAAAAACACAATTTTTGAGCGAATGATTCATAATGTAATAATGATTTTAATGGTTTGCCTCAAAACGGATTATTCAAAGCCTTGTAAACTTAGTGACTAGATGGTTTGAGGGGAGCAAAGAGACTGCTTCTTGTAATTATACTGTTGTGCTACCAACCAATTTCAACTGCAGGCTTCTTCCTCCTTGCAGCCATTTAAAAACTAGAACTGTTATAAAAATCCCAGTTCAAACTAATAAAATTATAGTCTTTGCAAAAAAAGCGTATTAAGTAAGCTCTCATTATTCTACTTGCTAAATATTTTGTCAAAGTAAGATTGAAATATATTGTAACTAAAAAAAGCAAAGAGCGTGTGTATGCTACAAATTAATAACAGCTGCTGTATCCTTTTCTTTTGAGGTTTTTCATAGATTTCTTCAATGATATGAATATGCAGGATATGTTGAAAAGTATAATTAATTACACCAAATTTTCAACCCATATAATTTGATTTAATTTGCCCTACAACATGATACTAAAATGAGATTTTCAAGTAAATTGCTCTTACTCACGCGTTTAAAAGGGCTACTGTAAATTATATTCAACTGCATCGCGTGGGTTATAAGTAGATTTAGACATTAATATGTGAATAGCAATAGGAGATATTTCTCATACGAAAATAGAATCTATTTCAGAACTCTGTTCAAGCAGAACTCTGATTTCAGAACTCTGTTCAACACAATTTTTGAGCGAATGATTTATAATGTAATAATGATTTTAATGGTTTGCCTCAAAACGGATTATTTAAAGTCTTGTAAACTAAGTGACTATATGGTTTGAGGGGAGCAAAGAGACTGCTTCTTGTAATTATACTGTTGTGCTAGCAACCAATTTCAACAGTAGGCTTCTTCCTTCTTGCAGCCTCTTAAAAACTAGAATAACTGTTATACTTTAAAATATTCCATAACTTTTAACCAATAACCAATGAACATACTATTTTTTTTGCAAAGCGTTTTCGAAAAATAAGTAATGAAATTTATTATAGAGTACAATTTATGAATTGAATCATAAATGGTTAAGCCCCAGAATTGCAATTTTTCTTCTGCAGAGATCGGTATGCTGGCTATTCATTGTATCTGCTCAGTCAAAACAATACAAAACTTATTAACTCTATAATACGGTCATCTCTAGGTTTTATTTTTATCTAAAATTGATTTTTTAGGTAATAAAAATGAAACTAATATTATAATCATTAATAAAATAGTTGACTAATCAATCCGAAACTAATCAATCCAAATTGATCCGATGCGCCGGCCCAATTGAATGACAGGTTGAAGCTTCAAACGCTCATATTATTATGATAGACATATTATTTTAGTAAGCATTATATTCAAATAATATGCATAATATATTTGCATTATTATGCAGGGCTATTCTAAAGGATGGACCCATTTTTAAAAATTCGTATTTTTTAAAGTACAAATCCAAAAGAAACTATCTTCATACTAATGGAAAGAGAAAGAGTCAAAGTTCTTTTTCAATATATTATAAATGTATAAGTTTACTGTCTGCTGCACGGCGAAAATCGATGTGTTAGCAAAACTCGTTCCACACATAAGAAAGTGTATCTCCAAGTCATAGAGTATTGACACAATATAAAGTATCTTTACATTACAAAATTTAGCAACAACCAGCAGAAGGATAAACCTTGTTTGCTGGTGGGAGTATCAGTTCAAACCTAAAAAATATTCATTTACAAGCCAACCTCTCGCATTATTCTGTAAGAAAATATAAAACCAAAGAAAGAAAGAAATTCAAACCTAGACCATCATTTATATCATTCCAAATTTTGTAATTTAAAACAATATTTATCTTTTATTCAAGAGCTCTGTTTACAATTCTACTGTTATTAAGTGCACCGTAGCAGTGATGCGGTTCCGCAGATCGTCCAGAGTTATTGATAGAGGTGGGACGTAAACAGCTTCCTCAAACATAACCACAAAAGAAATAGTCACATTGGGTGAGATCAGGAGTTCTTGGTGGTCAGAAGTGTTGAGTCAGGTCTTCATTTCCCCTGCGAGCTATCCAGCGCTGAGGAAGGGATTCATTTGAAAAGCCAGAAAGACTTCAAAATCACGCAACCATTTGCAACTATCGCTGCCCGCCGAAACTTTGGAACTTTCTCTGTCCATTGGCATGAAAATTGTTCATTTTGGATTTGTACTTTATTTATCAAGAGACAGGATTTTTTAAAAATGGGTCCATCATTTTGAATGACTGTATTTCGATTCTTAAAATTTCCATTACCAATCAACTAAATTGATCAAATTAAAAAATATTGTTCCACTATCATATAAAAAATAAAATTACTCAAATATTACTAAATAATAATATAACCAATAGAATTATTAAAACGTAATATTTTAATCTACTATTCCTAACTTTGTAATAAAAATTTTGATTTTATTAATTAAATTCGAATAAGATCATATTGGAATTAAATGAAATTATAGTTTATAAAAAATAAATCAAAGAGGTCCAACCAAACACTCACGTTTTATCAAAATTATTAGGCTCATTTTTATACTAGAGATTCGAATACTTGGTATGCATTATTTTGGCTACAAAACAAAGAAAAAGTGGTTTTAGTAAAAAAATGATGAATAGTTTTTAGGATTTTGAGCTCCAAAAATTGAAGATTCCGTTTGTTCGATACAACCTTTCTTTAGTTGAATAGTTTGTTGCTGGTACTATCACTTCATATTTCACATAAATCGTGTTGTAGGCGTTCTGTTTTGAATGGTGTAGCCACTTGGACCGGGTTTCCAGCACACGTTTTCCCCGATACCCCGATCGTATCAGTCGCTCCATAACAAATTTCTCCGACAGAGCATCGTCGCCACCCTGCTATAAAATTCAAATAAGCTCGTCTCCCATCAACAGAAAAAGCTGCTGCCACTTTATAATATTTAAATTAGCAGCTCTTTATCATGCAACTTCATCCTTGGGTTATTTGTTGGTTATTGATGAGGGTTATATAAATTTAATGCCTACAATAATGTACTTGGGAAAAACTCAGCAGGAATTTTCGACAAAGTTTTTTCACGGGAGTGATGTTTAAAATTTCCATTAATTAAAATCAACCGACTTGTCCTCATAACAATGAATTATTCATTCTGAATTGGATGAATTCGATAAATTCGATAAACAATAGCGTAGTAAATTATTATTCTCAGGTTTGCAATAAATGATTATTGTAATATTCCGCAATACCAATGTGTGCACTACTATTATCTTGTTTGTTGAGAGTCCTCCAAAAATGTTGATTCTTTTTGTTGTAATTATTTGTTTAATCCCATTCTGGTGGATGACCGTAGCAACTATTCAACCCTATAACACTGATGAATGATCTTTGTGATATTTTGGAAAACATGAAATATAAAACAAAAAATATTATTTGGAAAATATTGTAATACTATGGAAACGTATTATTTGGTTTGTCGGGGCTTCTTGAAAAAATTATTTTTTTTGTTTTAATTATTTGTGCAGTCGCTGAGCAAAAACTGAGACCCCAACGTAGGATTCAACGGTCATTTGAATTTTGGGACTATGTTCAGTTGAGTTTATTTGGGCTAGTGTATTGATAAAATTCGAATTCGGGTTGCGAATCAAAAGACAGAAGTTATTCAGTCGATTTACTTTAGAATCTCTGGTAATTTTCGGAATATGAATTTATGTGAATTGAGGACTTGAAGTAAGAGGTAGACATGTTAGTAAGTAGAATACGATTAGAAATATGTCGTTATATTAGACGTGTAAGGATTAAAAGTTATTAGATAGGGATAATAATAATACTAATTATTATTAGAAAGGAATTTATTGGAGGAAAGTTACTGGATTGCAAGAAATAGTTATTAAACTTTATTGATTCAAGATAGAACTACTAGAGCACTCTCTTCCACCTAACATTTTTTCAAGCTAGAGCTATGAAAAATTACAATATAGCAATACAAAATAACACATTTAACTAGAAATAAAAAGTCATACCTGGAAACAAAAACCATATTTCCTAAAAAAATATTGTCATTTAAATCATATTCAATACATAACATTATTTTTCGTCTATTGAACTAAATTATTGTTCACTTCTCTTACAATATATATTATAATACTCAGGTTTTCAAACAAAGATATGATTGTTTCTAGTAGTTAATCACTACTTAAACGCTTCCTTGAATGTTCCTGTTGATGTTTTTGCTTTGATATTAGGAAGGTTGTTCCAAATACGTACCGCTGAGACTAAGAATTTATTCTTCTGAACCTAAAGTAAATTTCCGCCTCGCCTTGTTGTTTGCCCGTGAATTTCGCTTAAGAAGTTAAATCTCTCTGCCAAATACTTTGGAGATCCTTCTTTCAGAACCATGAAAATCAAACACGCGATCAACATATTCTCTACGATCGTTCACAGGTGTTATCAATTTAATTGCTTTGATATGATCACATGGGCATGGCATCTAAGATCGAATATGAAGCGAATGCAATTATTAATACCAACTGCATTCTCTGAGCCAATGTTGAAGTGATATCGGAATACACTGGACCACAGTAGTCAATTATATGGAGAATAAGATATTTAAAGAGTGTGATACGGACGCCTATGTTGATCAAGTGCTCGTCTATTCAGCTGGTAAAGGTTAACCTTTAACTATTAACTATTCAGAGTAGAATAATTGAAGTAAACTCTCAAGTTCCCAGCGACATCTATGAAACCAGGTTCTTAATTCACAACTTGCATCTTGGGAAGCGAATTTCTATTCACTTGTTTTAGAAGCTCATGATAACCAATTAGCATGCTCTGGGTCTTTTTTGGATAAACTACAATCCGTGTTTTGCGCACCAGATCTCTAGCCTACCAATATCCTGACTCAATTTTATCATTGATTCTTCTTTATTATCTGTGTGAATATAAAATTGAAGGTCGTCTGAAAAAATGTGATATGAGAAAAAGTGTTTTGAGTAAATATATTCTGAAAATTAATGGTGGAAGTCCAGGTCCTTGAGAAGTTCCATCAACCAGTCAGCACAATCAGACATCTAATCTTGTGAAGTGATTAATTTCTGCTTTCTATCACTCAGATAGGAAAATAACCACTTGAACGACGCTTCTGAGAAATTCATTATAATTAAATTTAGCAAGACATATTTTATGAATAGTTAAGATCAAAGCTGTGAAAAATCGATAAGGCACAAAAGGGTCGCTTTTCGGTCATTTATTTCTTTATGAATATCATCGGACACTTTTCAGAAAGCTGTGCATTTACCTGACCTGGTCGCAATCCGGATTGGTAAGTATCAAATAATGTATTCATATGCAAGAAAGACAATACTTGTCGTTGAACCAGAAGCCAGATAACTTTTGATGTGATACACAGAAGACTAATAAATTGGTCGTGAATGTTTGAGTTCGGTTGGTTTGATGACTTTGGGGATAGGTCTAATAATAGCTTCTTTTCACTTGGAGGAAAAATCCCTTTCTCCAATAAACAATTGAAATGATGGACGAGTACTGGACTAATTGACTGAAATATATTAAGTATCATTTTTGCAGACAAACTGTCAGTCCCTTTAGATGACTGGGAAACAAATTATGTTCCAGAACTTTTAATATATCATCTCTTGTAGTAGGAGGAAAGTTCAATTGGGGGTTTTCCTGATCTCGGTTTGTGTTATAAAACATTGCCTTTAATGCAGATTAAATGTTCTTGTTTCTATCAGTTGAACTTGAAGATGACATGCAGGTATTTTGAAGCGACGTATTGCACGTATTTGGAAGCGACACTTTTTTAGGGAGTATGAATCCAAATTTCCGATAGTTGAACCAGATTTCGTTTTTATTCGCTGAATTGTTTAATAAAGAGGGATAGTATCACAACTTAGCGTTTGGGATTTCTTGTCTGGTTTTATTCCTAAGTTTTTTGTATTTGTTCCAAAGTTCCAATCTTCTATATTGCCGATGTTATGTATAAGCATAAATTTATGAAGCATAAATTTGCTTCAGCATATCTTTAATTGCTGGAGTTAACCAAGGAGCAGGTAAATCTTTAAATCTGTTTAAATGGGAGCAAATTTATCATACAATTCAGAAAGCTTACTGTTCAAATACTTTACAATGTATTCCAATTTATGCCTGAAACACTATTCTTAAGGGCATTCAAATTCACATTAACAAAATCTCGATATTTTACTGTTTATTCCATGTTTTCGGGCGTATCCAACATGATCGTTGCGAATATAACATCATACTAATATCTAGAGCTGGGAATTTTTCAAAGTTCATACTTAGATCAAGGTTGTTAGTAATGATCAAATCAAGCGTGTAATCTGAGGTCATCGTGTGGTATGTGAGTACTAGGGGAGAATATGAGTAGGGGAGAATTCCTTCCCTTGCACTTTTGATATCGCTAATTAAATACGTAATATATTATAATATATAATGTATTTAATATATAATATTATTATCATAAATATATTTCAGTGTCTTATTAAAATCTCTCATAATAACAATATTATAAATGATTGAAGAAATTCCTGTTTTCACGTAAGTCATGAATCCTATCTTTGGCGGCCTTTACATGCAGCCCACTAATAACTTACGAAACTCATAGCCAACTTCTAAAAGAATGAATTTCAGCCTACCAGCCGTATTTCCATCCAAAGTAAGCAGTATTTTAGCCCTCAAACAATCTTTAACGTAGACAACCGATACTTTTGAAATTTCTTTCGTCTGAAACAGACGATAGAAATGGCTTCTTTTAACCAGTGAAGAAGGAAAATCGGGTTTAAGCCATGTTGTACAGTGCAATTGAAAAAAATGGCCTAACCTCAACATCCAAAGTAAAAGTTTCCTTCCAGCTCTATATTGTTCTATATGGTCCACATATTGTTTGGCAAAACGTTACACCATTTTTTCAATAAATGGAGATTACCATTTTTAACGTCGGTTTTTTTTTGTAGATTACGTCTTGGAGACTACAGTTAAAGAGTATAAGACAAGTCAGATCAACAATTATACACTAGATACCATAAAGATATCAATTAGTTGAGGTGAGACTTAATTTTGATGTGTAAGGAACTCTTGTACACTATAAAGAGCTTCAACTAAATATTTTTTCAAATATTTCTATATTTTCAAGACTCTTTAAAAACTGCGGTAGCTTGTTGTAGAATCTCCTACCAATATAAATAGGTTTTTGTTTGAATAAGCTACTATTGTGACTCACCAAGTGATAATCTCCTCGGCTTCTTGAATTATAATCATGTACGTCAAGATTTTGATTAATATCATTCGTTTTCACATATAAAGTAGCTTCATACACATATAAGCAGGGTACAGTTAGGAGACCAAGTCTCTTGAACAACGGCCTACATGAATCTAATCTATTTACTCTTTCTATACACCTAACCACTTTCTTTTGGATCTTAAACACCCTATCAAGATTTTGTTTTGATGAATTACCCTATACTAAGATAGTATACATAATATGTGACAGTAAGAGCCCATGGTAAGCTGTAAAAAGTAACTTTTTGTCATTCAGTCTAGCGAGCTGTCGCAGGACAAATACCGCAGATTAAATTTTACAACATATTTTCTCAATGTATGGATCTAGGTTTGGTGGGAGTTGGTAAATTAGTAGTTAATTTAAAACGAGCGAAGCGAATTCTTCCTTTTGACTTGAGGCTCGAGGCTGTGTGTGTTTGTTTGTGTGTTTGTATGTTCCACGATAACTTTCGAACGCCTTTATCAATCGACTTCAAATTTGAAACACAGATTCTTGATATCTTTAGACAGGTCAAGTTCGTTGGCCAATAAAATTAACCGACTCCTTCATCCTTTTTGAGGCGAATCAAAAGGATAGGTTCTCAGCCCTTCATTAATATATCTATATATAGAAAATAGTTGTTTCTACGATTCTACCATATGATGGCATTCGCAATAGATTTCAAAATATATTTTGAGTTATTATCAGCTGTAGGTGAATATAAATGTGATCAGGTTTTTTTATAGAATCTCTATCAGCTGATATACTAATTTCATTGCCCTGATATTTGGATATTATGAACACCTGTTTTTTATGTGGTAAATATAATTATCTACTAAATATATTCCATTGCCCTGATATGTAGGTATATGATTACGGTAGGTCTTTTTTGTGGAAAATAAATCTGTGTATCAGAGCAACGATGAACTTGAACTTAAAGTGATATGTCTTGTGAATCTATATAAATAAAATTAGAGTTTTGTCTGTACATTTATCAGAATTATATATTTTTTGGTTATTTTTACGTTTTATACATTAAAGAAGCTGAAACAAGTCTTATCTCAATTTCTGTCTGTCTGTCTATCTGTCACGGCCCCAAAGGCATTTTACGCGGCCTTCTCCTGAAAAACGAGATCATCGATCGGGATTAAAGTTATTTATCAGTATAGAAAACCTTTTTGACAATGTCTTCAGCTATAAAAAACGAAATTAACTTTTTTTTTTAACAGAATAATAAACTTTTAAAAACCAAGTATTGTGCGATTTTGGAAACATTTCTTTCAAGTTTTATAACCGCATAAGAACAAATCACGTAATTTATCATGATATTTCTATCAGCTGTTCTCAAATATTCTCTCTGATAACTGTCACTGAATTGTTTACGTTCTAATTTGTTTACTAAGCTGCTATCAACTTCATGATCGTTGCTATCAAAAAAGCCGAAACATATTTAGTTTTATTTCTAAACATAATCTGTACGAAGGACGGGTACAATAGCTAGTTTTATCTAAATAAGTATCTTCAAAGCAGCCGTTTTTCGTTACTACCCTACCACTACGATAAGCTTTCCAAATGAGTTTACCTTTCAAAAATTAATTGTTTGCAAGCGAGTTCTCCAGCCCGTTGGGCTCACTAGTGTTATGACAGTTTTTCTTTTTACTGTTTCCGTCTTGTTTGACTGTTAAAGTATGAGTTTTCATTGTTTTTTGCTGTGAAGTTCTGACGTGTACCATGGTTTTATGCCTCCATGCACAAAAGAAAGATAAATTTAAAAAAGAATAATGATAGGGCGTTTGTGCAATCGGGGGTTGATTCTCGAAATCTTGGCCGGTTATATCTCCTGGTGAAAATTCATCGGAAACCAAGAAGTGTTGACGTTTGTGGAACAAAATTATCCTGCTTTAAGATCAGTTTGGCAATTAATTGATCAGGGATTAATTGGCGTTTCTATGACCGGCCATGAGAGCTGCAAGCTTGTTTTAAGCTAATGATTGAATTACATTTCCATTCATAAGAAGTCGAGGTTCGCCTTCGATATTCGGGACGATATCCAGTTCATATAATTCATGATTGAAATTTATTTTGAGTTCATGACAGAAACTCAGATAAAATGTCTGAATAATGAGCTAATAATTAATTTTGAGGCATCATAATTATTTTCTACACAATAGCGTTAGCAGTTGTTATCTTCGTGAGTTTTAATAAAGTGAACGTGCAATGTCACGAACACCAACTCCCCTATATCATAAACTGGATATAAATTATCGAGTCAGAAATATCTGGTAGGATGAAAAGTTTATCTAATGACGTTGATAATTAAAGAGACGCGACCCTATTGTGTCGTTTTGGGAATGCGGCCCTCCTGCACTGGCGAGCAAATCAAGCGGAGACTTGGCTGTAGAACGGGCTCTTCTCCCATTTAAACAGAAATAATGAGCACTCTCCACGAATTATGAGTTTCTCAACAAACTAAGAACATTGAAATCGAACAGTTTCGTTCCAGTTTGCTGCTTGCTTAAATTCTATCTATATAGTTAATGTAATCTACTGACAAGGGAGGGGGTTAAGTTGGAACTGGAGATTACAGCAGAAAACATTGAAGTAAAAACAAGACAAAAATAAGAGGGGAGAAAGAAGTTTGTTGGAGGAAAAAATGTCGAGGAAAGAAGAATGGAGTAATAGATTGGTTATGATAAAAAGGAAAGAAGGATTACATTAATTTATTAGAGAACAAGTCCATTCCAAGTCCTCATCAACTTCAGTTTTATTATTATTATCATTTTCAATTCAGTTATCAGTACACCAAAATCATTGATTTATTACTTCTAATTGCACAAACATAACTATCAATCTATCTCTTGTCATAAAATAGAAAGTTGGAAGTTTTCTTTTATTCAGTCTTGATGTGCATTAGGCTTGTACCTGATTAGGTTTGTTGGTATGCTGGAATCGGCAGAATGTTGTTCCTTTTGAGGATTTTGAAATTTTCTTACAATATAATATTTTCTTTGCGAATAATAAAAGTTGCATTGGTGTAAACAGTTGTGTTTCCTTTTTTTGATTGCTATTTCCACAGTCACGAGTTTGATTCCCTTCCAGCTTGGCATGTAAAACATTTTTCGCAATCATTCACTCCATTACCTACGTAAAAGTCTCAGACTAATGTGGGAACTAGCAGAAAAATCATTTTCTTGGGAAATGATTGGAGAATGGCTGCTTGCTTAACTTCTATCTATAGTTATGAAGGGACGGATTCAAAGATCCAGAAGATTCAAAGATCCTCACACGTCAACCGAAGCTTATTGTGTGTGTTATCTATAGTTACTGTAATCTACTAGCAATGGGGGAGGGGGGGGGGGAGAGTGTTAATTGGAACTGGAAATTACTTCAGAAAAAATTGAAGTAAAGACAAAATAAAAATAAGAGAGTGGAAAGAAGTGTGTTGGAGGAAAAAATGTCGAGAAAAGAAGAATAGAGCAATAGATTGGTTGTGATAAAAAAATTACTCTCCTCATTTAATGTCGAATTCAAGTAGTGGAATAATCCCAAGTAACTTTAAAACTTGGTCAAGTAAAAACTGCTTGGAAAAAGTTTTGCCTCTGAACATTTAAGCCGAATGCAATTTTGACGAAAATATCGATAAATGCTACGTTGAAACTTGATCAGAGTTGCCAAAATTGAAAGTTCAATGTACTAGTGTTAGTAATGGTGACCTTCCCCCCTCCCAACACTCTTCTAGCAAAGCAAAGACTGAAGTGCGTACTTTGGGAATAGTTCATCTGCGAAACAATCCGCCCGATTCGTGCGAGTAACTCGCCGCTGGCGAAATCGAGCAAACTTTAGTTTGATCGAAATAACCTCAAGAAAAAAACACGCCGCCTCTACTCGCTAGCGCTCGACCAAATCCAGCAGCTTGAGGAAGCACATGCTGGTTTAATTTGCGTCAACATTCTCACAACTTTCGGCTGGGTCGATCAGGTTGGAGGTGGTTTATATACTGTAGTTGAGTGTAGTGGTACAGTAGTTGGCTCCTCGTTGGAAGTTTGCGCACCATTCGGGTTTTTTGACCTGTTCTAATCAATCATTCATGGGCTGACGTTGGAAGTGTTGCAGGTCCACTGCTCGATGACAACTCACACTACTTACCAAGTACGGTAAATTTACACCAAAAGGCTCACTATTACGTACGCACGTACCCTTCAACCAGTTGTACAACTAAAAGCTTTTTCTGTCTGAAATGTGCAGTTGTGAACTATAACAGCCTGTGAAAACTGAGTATCTTATTTGAAGCAATTGCTGGTACTGTATTCCTAAACTATAGTCATCTATCATTCCATGTCAAATCAACACACTTTTTACGTTCATTTCGATTTTTATGAAACTCGGTAAATTCATAGTAAGTGGATAAGACACAAACAAATACATGATATTACATCTTTTCCTCAATCTATTTGCGGGTTTGAGTCATTTGACACTTCGAAAAATTGACAATAGTTGAAAATCCGACGTATTCTAAATTGCTCTAGCAGCTGTTGGAATCAAATTAGAGAGCTGTAAGTGGTATCATTTTGCAGAATTTTTCTTGCTTTTTACAGTGATATGTAACAAAATAACACAATCCCCAAAACTATATCAATTTTTTAATTTTCTCAAAAAGTTCCTCTGAAAAACTTTTCATAGATACTTTTTAGTTTGTTATACACATGCCAAAAAAATGAGAATAGGTTCATAGTTAGTTGAAAAAATAGTTTCTAATAATAAAAGTCTGTATTTGTCCAGTTCAAAGATAGCTATTCCAAAACTAAGTTATAGAAGTTGTTCACTTAACGTTTCTATAATCTATATGTATTTCAAGGCACTGAATTTCGAGTTTATTTAGTCATGAGAGCGTCACTTCACCCCCAAAATAAAAAAATATATAGTTTTGTGTTTTTTTTTCAGTTTTTGCTATTAAGAAGATTGAGATGACATTTTCGAAAAAATATTTCAATACAATTTTATGAAGACGATAAAATTTCATACGAAATAAACTATTATATTTGATTCTCCGGCCAGTGCTCCGAAGTTGGAACGTGTCGAAAAAAGGAAATTTTGGTTCAATTGACTCACTCTTTTACAGCCCACAACTAGGTGAGAATATGCTTTACTCACAAAAAATTCCGATACGCCGCAGTGACAGTATAATAAATTCTCTACAAAATTATGTACTCCATCCTCCATTTATTCGTGAAAGCGAAGATTTTCATTCAAGTAGCAACCATAACAGAAGAAGCTATTCATGCTTATCATAATTCGAATTAAGCATCCTGGAATGCAAATAGAGCCGTTGAGAAAACCAGTTATTTTTTGTTTTGGAAAAGCTACCTTTAAACTAAACAAATATGCAGACTTTATTAATGGAAATTATTATTTTTAACTAGTAACCTATTCTCATCTAGGGGCGGATCCAGCAGCAGATTTGGGGGGAAACGACTGAGGAGAAATCATTAAAGAGTGGCGGCGCGGGAGGGGGTGTTTGAAAATGAGATTTAAAATGGTCGATTTGAGGGTATTCTCAATTCAAATGAAACGAACTTTCGGTTTTTGAAAATCCTCCTTTTTGTCGAATGTTTGAAACACTTTTAACCAAATTTGTTTTAGATAAACAAATTTTATTGCTTACCTATCACCTTTAATAATATAATATTATACTGTTAATAATACGTCATTCATGATGAATCTCCAATACAACGTCCTATTCTGCCAAGCATAAACTTAAACTAATGGATACACAAATTTACTAAATTACAAATTTACAATCTGAGTGTGAATACAATAATTATTAATGCAGCAAAAAAATTAAGTCTAGCCCATATTTCAATGTTAGTATCTCACATAAACATCAAGTGATAATATCACATTGAAATGTTTATAATATTAACTTAAGTAGAATAGAATTTACGTTATTGGTCAACGAATTCTATTCTATAATCAAATGAACCTTGTTATACAATAGTTAAAGACCAATAATGCCGACCATTAATTGAAGACTGCAGCTATCAATGAAATAATTTTTAGTAAGAAGATCATATATTATTGTATATGACTAGATAATTTGAATACTAGGAACTGACTTGATTTCACGACCAAAAAGAGTTATTTTAGAAAAATTACTACGTTTTTTTAAAACTTATCTTTGGGTAGAACTCTGTGTTTCCAAGGACAATTTATTAAACAAAATAACTATTAATCCCTTTTAGCCCTACTTTTAACATACACCCAGACATCATGATCACCCTAGAAAAATGTTGGACTCTTGACTACGTCTACTGTTTGCTATGGAACTATTGGAGTCGGCGTAGCCGAGTTGGCTTATCGCTGGTCTGATAAGCCAAAGGTCCTGGGTTCGATCCCAGTTGAGTACAAGATATTTTTCTCGAGCCACTCCCGTGTTTCGGAGGACACGTTAAGCCGTCGGCCCCGGTTGCATATAAAAAAAAGCAGTCGTTAAAAAAACGGCGAGGTGGAACTACACGTGAGTGTCTCCCCACCACGAAAAGCCATACGAATTTACTTTATGGAACTATTGTTTAATAAACAATAGTATTTATTAGAAAGCTAGTTTCTATAAAGTATAAAAATATATGTGATATATGTTCTATAAAGTATATATGAGGCACAAATTTAATAACCTTTCATTCTTTTTAGTTATGTTTCAACAGAAATGGGCACAACAATGTAGCGTTACATCACACAATGCAGTGGAGTAAATACAAGGTCAGACTATGGTGAGGGGGATGACCCCTATTAAGGCAATATACATATCTGCTTATTTCAAAAAGGGGGATCGGGGGTACTCCCCAAGAAAACTTTTGAAAAAATCCCTCTCTAAAACCACATTTTAAGTGAGTAGAGGAATGAATTCATTATTATTGATTTGCTAGTGCAATATCTTGTGATGTTAAAAGCAATGATGAGGGGGACCGCTCCACAGCATAACGTGTCGCTCATCCCCCTACCACAGCATCATCTTCGATCTTCAAGATATTATCACTGCCGCAAACATTCACAATTCGCACTCCTGAGCAGAGTTTGGTCCCCCGATATCCACTGTAAAGTGAAAGAAAAATGCTGCAAAGTAATACTAGCCTACTTACAGCCTTCTGGCTTGAAACCACCAGCTGCTAGAGCAATTTAGATGTCGAATTTTCAAATTCTGGAGATTATTTGAAGTTTTGAATGACTGGAACTCGTAAGCAGATTGGAATAAAATTATCATATCATGCATTTTAGTTAGTCTTATCACTCACTATTATTTATAGTCTATATAGTAATAATTTCATTAAAATCTGAGATGATAACGGAAAAAGTGAGCTGATTTAACGTGGAATGATCCTCGTACTAGGCTGGACTGTTACTGCTCCACATATTAGCATGCACTCGCACTTTCACAAATCAGATCTAAAATATGGTATAATTGAAGTATTTTTTAATAAAACACACTCACATAACATTAAAACTACTTTACTAGGGGATTTTCATGAAATCAGCTCAGTGCCGAACAGCTGCAGCATTACGTTTAAGAAATATTAGCTCTGATTGTAGAATGTAGTTCCTATTCAACATTACTAGTAGTGACTTGGAGGTAACAATGGAAAATTTGTTATAAATTATTTTTATAATAGCGATGAAATCTTATTTCCACTTCCTTCCTCTGCTATATGGACAACAGCGATATCAAAAATGTCGGGTCTGAATAAGTAATGAATATTTTCCGGTTTAAATTAGCAGCCGTAAATTTTCTCATATTCTCATATCAGTTGACTAGACATTATTGCGCCAAAATTCGTTGAAATATTGCTGGAATTAACATTTTAAATATACCTTCTCACATCGGTGGCGTCATAAATGTGTAAGGCTTTAAAATATGTTTGGGAAATGTGGATGCAAACATTCAAATTAAATGGTAAGCTCATTAGAAGGAAAATCCTCTTTGGATGTTAATTTTGATGGGAGGGCGAGTAACACGTTTTGAAAGTTATGCTAATGAGTTTTATATGCACACTTCCCTCTTCACTTGGAATTACACTTGGTCTATTATTCTTCTCCATCTGCATGCGTGGCTGATGACCCTTCTTTCATTTTTTTCGGAGTCTGAATTTCGTTGAATAAGTAAACTTGTAATAAAGCTTTCATAGTCAATAATTCATCAGCGAAAAGAGAGAAGGCGTGTGAACAAATTATTGAATATTATAAAACAATGTACTGTATACAAAATAAAGGTATTACGCGTGGCAATATGCATTTTTTTTACCGGAAACTGCAACAAGTTTGTAAATCTTTTAATGTAACTGGAATATAGTTACATATTCTTAACATTTTTTCCAATATTGTGGACAAAATTTACCAATTTTTAAAAACGATCAATATAATATGTTAAAACATGTTGCTTGGATTCATAGATGCGGAATCGTATGATGGAACCAGATAAAATTCAGATGCCTAATCAATTAATTTCAATTATTAGAATAAAACCGCCGCCACGCCGCAGCCGCCGCTTCTATACGTTAAAACAACTAGTGGAATGATAAAACCACCCACAATGGGGGAATAAGTGGATGCCCTGAGAGAACTCAAAAATTAAAAAACAAGTGCCGAATATACAACCACTGCAGAAATTTGGAAAAGCGCTTCAAATAGAACTTTACAGGAATAATTACATAAAAATTTGGTTAATATTTGGGAAAGTGAAAAGATGCCAGAACATTGGACTAATGCAATAATTTATCCATTGCACAAGAAAGGAGATAGATGAAACCCATATATTTACTGGGGAATTTCTTTGTTAGATTACACATATAAGATACTATCAAGAATCATCTACAATAGGTGCAAAGTACAACTCAACACAGAAATTGGAGATCACCAAGATAGCTTCAGGACGTGGAAAAGTTGTTCCAACCACATTATCACCTTGAAGTTATTAATTTCAGAATACAAGAAGAGAAGAAAGCAAATGATTGTCTCCTTCATTGATTTTAGAAAGGCATATGATTGCATTCACAGGACTTCAATCATTAAGATCCTGAGGCATTTTGGATTATACCCAAGATAAGTCAAAATGATTGAATTAGCATTAACATATACAAGGTCTAAAGTGAAATTTCGAGGAGAGTTTTCACAGAGTTTTGATATAAGAACTAAACTAAGACAAGGAGATGGTTTATCTCCGCTACTTTTCAACTGTACTTTAGAATACATAATCCGAGAGTGGCGCAAAAATAACCCTGAAAATATTTGGATTGGTAGGAAAGAAAAAAACATAAAATTGAACAGCCTTGGATTTGGTGACGACCTAGCGATACAAGCAAACGATGTTCAAAAAGCTAGATATCAACTCACTAGTTTAGAAGGAATAGCTGGAAAAATTGATTTAAAAATGTCATATGAAAAAAAACAAAGCTCATGGCCATAGATCCATTTGTGATTAGTGAAGATCTAGTGAATAACAATTGTATAGGAATTGTTAAATCATTCAAATATCTTAGTGAAATAATAAGACACAATTTAAACAAAGAAGAAACTTGGAATGAAAGCTAAAGCTCAACAGATGACTAAAGACACCTACAAGAAAAATTACCTATACATTAGAACTAAGCTTAAACAAAAAAAAACGCTAGTTCAACCAGAAGTTACTTATTGCAGCGAGACTTTATTTCAATTGAATAGGAAAAAATAACAGATAAGATCTCCAAAGTAGAACGAATAATTATCCAGACACTTGTAGGGAAAAGCTTTTTCATAGATGAAAGTTGGAGACTTCTGCCCAATGAACAATTCTATCAAGAGCATGAACCAATAATAGACTATGAAAAAAGCGCATTCTCTATTTTGGGCACATATGTCGAACCCCAAAAAAAGATTTACTCGGAATATAGTTTTAAATTGTTTGAAATGAAAACCTCACCTGCTTGGATCAAGGAAATACAAGAATATGGGAATAAAGTGAACGTGTGCTGGGAATAACTTTTGAAGAACTGCAAAGAAAATCAGGAAAATTGTAATGATTTGAAAATAAAAATGTAAAATTAAAAAAAAAACGAACAGAATACAAAACCAACTACAAAAATAGGGTTTTCAGAAAAAGAACGGAAAGGAGATCAATCCAGATGAAAATTTATTGGGAAAAAGTGAAATCTAACAACGCAAGAAACACCATAGATTGACTGAAGTGATCCATTGAGGCCGTAAAATGGTGGGGGGGGGGGGGGAATAAAAATAACACCGTGTGACCTGACTGACTCAGATCTGGTGTCAGAGTTATCAGCTTGAAACTGAACAAGTTCAGAGCCTCTAAATTAACGATGTTTTTGGGCAGCCGGGACCGACAGGCTTTAGGTATCTTCCGGAAAAATCTTAAAAACGATAAAAAAAGAGTGCATAATCATATCATGATAAAAATCTTGATCCAAATTGAAACACTCACATGGGAGCGCAATTCCAGATCACAAATCAATCATACTTTAATCGTTGAGTTACCGTACTTTTTTGTTTAAATGATTCGTTCCTACATCCTCAGTCCTCAGGGGCTTAAAACAGTTTCCCCCGTAATTTTCGCCGTATCCTTTTTTAAAACGAGAAGATAACAAAAGGTTATCGAAGCTTTGTAATAATATACTTCCCGGGTAAAGAGTAGAATTCATGTACACTCGCACGCGTACTCGCGCTCACGCGCCAGTGTCTACCTTTCAGACGACTAGCGTTCACATAAACGTCACACTTTGGCTGAGAAAGGCCGGAGCACGTCTGACGCGCTTGTTGTATCCATTATTAAGATAATGGCGTCCCTTTCGCGCGCTCACCCCATACTCACTCTCTTTCGCTGACTCTCTCCTCTTCGCGTTTGTACTCGCTTCGTGAACACCCTATTATTTTCCCCCCAGTAAGTTTTTATAACGCATGTTGCGAGAGCAAAGCAAAAACTGCCATGCACCCTGTGCTCTGTTATCGAATCCTTTACCCTTCCATCTATCCCTGGTGCGTGCTCACTTAATTCCCAATACGGTTACCATAAAACCGTGCTCTCGTTCCTGGATAAAACAAGATAACTATTTTTTTCTGCCACCTGTATCATCCAGTTTAATCGTAACAGAATATTTCTGATAACTAACCGTGAGATTTTTGGAACCCGTCGATGAGTCACGAATAATGCACAGGCCTCCGATAGACGTGTAATCTGCTATAAAATCCATGTCATAGCCTGCTGCTATTTAACTTATCTTGGATTTCAATCGCATCATGGAGGAAAAGACCAGTGAAGGAATCGATTAAAGTGAACTGTGCTGTTATCTCATACATTTTGAACGGAAATGCGTATTTTGAACACACATAATAACAAGACATTTGGTCGTAGTTATGTCGTACTTGTAGTAAGATAACATAATGACAGCACATTGTGTATTAGTACATTTTAATATGTACTTGAACATGTCTTGATTGTAATGTTGCATTGAAATTTGGAGCATTATCATTCCCTCAATACTATTATTACAGCGCAAAAATATTACCATATTTTTTGAGGATAGATTGGGCTATTCCCTCTCTATATTTCCTTGTAACTTTTCCAGTTTTAAGATTTCGACAATTTCTGCAGATGTGTGCTATAATACAGCAATTGACACATCTAACATCTTATTTCATTAAATATAATTTTTGATACTCCACTATCTCGGGACACAGTACATTAATTACCACATATACTAATGCTCTGCCATTGAATACTTCGTTCAAAGCTGAGGGGTTTTATTGAAACTTCTATAGAATTTATAAATTTCCTTCCTATACAAATTTATGTTTTAGTTTCTTTAATTATTACTATTTCCTGAATTCTAATACACTATTCTGGTATAGATTAAAAATATTTATTGATAAAAAATCAAAGTTACTAATTGTCCTGTTCATATCAGAAATTTTTTTTCTGTTCTGAACCTTGTCCTACCAGCTTCTTGACAATATCTAGAATGAAGATTGAGACGGGTGTGTACGTGATCTTCTTTATTCCATCGATCATTCAACATAACGTTCAACATAGATTTCTTATCCAATCAAGATTTCCATATAACCAGCTCATTTACGGCATAATATATAATGAAACATTTTCCGAAATGAATTAACTACAGAAATATTCAGAGGTAAATCAAATCAAGTTTACAAATCTGGTAGCGCAGTTGGTTGGAGCACTTGTCTGTGTGATTAGATAATACTCTGACTAGCTTCGTTTCCTGCTGCCTTGGGTTCGAATCTCATTCAGCCATGGATGTTTATCATCATTCACCCATGCACCTCATCAACCACACACAAGTATCCAGACTCATACGATCATTATCCACAATAAAACAAATTACCGTTTTATTCCTGATTACATGATTCAGCCATTTCATTTTCTGTGACATTCAAACCAGAGAATATTTTATTGAATCTCTTGATCCATAACACTATCTGCGTTGTTAATATTAACTTTAGATGGTAAATTTAACCAGTTTGAATGATGTGGTCATCAACCAGCAGAGCAGTGACCTAAGTCTGGGAATGGTATGACATGACTGGTGGGGGGAGGGGGTAAAATATTGAGAGGCATATCCACGGGTTTATTAGTAGTTAATTAGTTCATTACTCGGCGTAGCCGAGTTGGCTTATCGCTGGTCTGATAAGCCAAAGGTCCTGGGTTCGATCCAAGATATTTTTCTCGATCCACTCCCGTGTTTCGGAGAACACGTTAAGCCGTCGGTCCCGGTTGCTTATAAAAAAAGCAGTCGTTAAAAAAAACGGCGAGGTGGAACTACCCGTAAGGGTCTCCCCACCACAAAAATCCATACGAATTTACTTACTTAGTTCATTATATAAATATTATTTGTCTTATATTCAACCTATTACTTCAAGGAAAATTTAAATGGGTGTAGGGAAAAGCTATAGTCAATGTATTTAGTTTTTAACAATTTCGACAATTCAGACACCTATTGCCGTTGTTGCTGGAACTCACAATACATTTAGTAGTTTTTATTAGAAACTTTTCCATTTTCATCTACTAATAAATAATATTTACTTATTATCAGGAACATACTCACAATATTCACGGATAAAGAAGTGATACAGACCTCATTTACCATCCATCACCAGTCAACTGAAATAATTCTGGCTACTAGGCTACTATATTCATTCTGTAGTGGGACAGTCAGACTGTCCGATAATAAAAAACAATATTAAGTCTGTATGAGTATTTCTTGGGAAATATATTGGTTTTACTGACTCATTTCAGGTGCTGTTACCTCGATAATGGTACATTATTATAAGACTATGACCTAGGCAATGGAAGCAATAAATAAACAAATCATACGTGCTTTTTGGAAGTCTGATATTTTAAGCTTTGTGGAAGTGTGAAAAATCACTTAAGCTAGGCAACTCCATCGTTTTGTAGGGCGTACTTTTACGTTAATTGGAATCAAATAATGTAATTTGAATAATTCTGTACTGGACCAGTTTATTTGATTTTCTTTGGAAAAATATTGGTGTTGGGGAAATGTATGCACTGCCCCCCCAGAGTGGGTATTAGGGGGGGGGGGGCAGAAAGTTCCTTGCTCCCCCTCAAAGTCGGCACCACTGTTCTTGTGTATTTTGTTTATATATGATCGGAGTTGTTCACATTGTCTTTTGTTTCCTCTGTATAGCAGTAGAACGTCGTCTAAATTTCTATAATATATGTTCTGTGAAAAATTTTATTAATGGGTATATGAGTGTTTTCACAGTGTTGTAGATCTTGGCAAATATGCTGAAAATTTGTGGCCCATTGTCAATCCATCAGGTTGTGAGTAAAGTTTGGTGTTGAAGGTGAAGTAATTTTAGTGAGTGATTATTTTTAGGGTGTTTATTATTTCATTTATATAATTATGTTCTGTAGCTGTGTTGTTGTGAATAATGATGTTTTTTATTATTTCTATTGTTTCGTTGATGGGTATGTTGCTTAATAAATATGTTATATTTAAAGATGCAAGAGTCAAATTGTGAGGATTTTGTGTGTCCTTTATTTTTGCGATGAGGTCGCTACTTTTTTTTGTATGTGTTGCTGTTGATGTCAATTTGTTTCCTGAGTGTTTGATCTGAGTTTTGCTAGTTTATAGGCTGGGGCTTCTCGTTAGTTAACAATTATTGGTCTTATAGATATGTTGGGTTTGTGTATTTTGGCGAGTGTTTGAAGTGATGGTGCAGAAGGGTGTTTTGGTTCAGTCTTTGTTTGTCAATCATTGATTATATGTTTTGTTATGTTGATTACTTGTTTTATTGTTAGTTGGTATACATTTGTGGGATCGGTGTGACTGTTTTATGTTAGATTTGTTTATGTAGTCGCCTTTGTGTGCTTTGATTTATAAGTGAGATTGTGAGTTAAAATGTTTTGTTTCAATCTTTTATGGTGTGGTTTTCTGATGTTATGGATGTATGTGGTTGTGAGTTGTTGGTTTTTATCGGGTTGTAAGCTTCTAGTCTGAGTTCGTCATGTATTTGTGTGTCTGTGCGTTGCATGCTTATTTATGTTTCAATGACTATGTCTTTTTATGTGGATTTGTTGTTTTTGTAGTTTAGGTTATGTTTTAGACATATTCTCCTCAAGCCTTGTCATACATATTCTTGTCTTGTCCAGATCTCATCTCTCTGGAATGAACCTCTCAGAAATGCTATGTGCATTCTGCACTTATAAAATAGAAGAAACAAGATTGTTTGTTTGGTAAGGGGTTGTGACTGTCTGGTGGTTAAAACTCTTCCCCTACAGCTATAATGTCTGTAAGTAATTTCTCTCATCAAATGAGTTGGGCGGCGACATAAGCAGCACTTCTTGTGGAACGGTACTAGGACAGCTTAATCTGATATAACGTTTTTGCTCCATTACTATAATCACAACTTGTTGTTATCTTAGACTAGAACATTCTTATAAAAGCTATAGCTAATTTTTTGCACTTGAAACCAACTAGTGCACTATAGTAGTGATATCATTTTCTTATCTAAATCCCCCATGGGGTATAATATTCAACTAGCCAAGATTGATTTGATTCGATTAAGCATGCATTCCGTGGAATTAATTTTGGCATTTGCATAGTTGAAAATATTGAAAAAATATTAATTTTCTTAAGTGGAATAAAACGGAACTTTCATTGTGAATTAGATGAGATTTGTTGTGCCAACTAGTTTTGAGAAACGTTACTCGAAATGGATGCTGCTTTTGATATCAGACATTTTAGAGACAAGTGCCTGTTATCAATATCGATCAATGACGTTATCTGCTTTAATAACACTAATCCAGTGGTTCGGAGTCAAACTAAAACTGTAGGTCCACTTTTTATAACATCTTTATTGTATCATCATTCTCCTATTTATCATCTTTATCTACAGTCTCAGACTCAAGTGAGCATCATCAGCAAGAAAAAAAATTCATGAATATGAGTGGCACTGCCAGATCTGTTGAAGTAGTAGAACGTCTTTCAAAAATGACGCAACCTATAGGGTATAATATTTTGACATATTCAACATGCTTATGATTGAATTGTATTAATGCTAGGAAGTTAGTTGATGGATTTGATGCCCTGTAACTTTAAAATAGATTTGTACTGATTTCAACACATTTTCAGCAACTTCCCTTCGAATTTTCTTTCTTGATTCACTTTAAATAATCTTTTGAATGTCGTTTGAGACTAAGATTTGTTACAGTATTCTAGAACATATATATCAGTAGCAGAGATTTTTATGCTACCACAAGAACACAATTTGTGCTTGAAAATCAAGCTCTTTGTCTTGCTCCGATACGAAACCAAAGTTGAAGTTGTCTTCGCAGGAAATGAAAGCTCTCCAAAGAGGATCGGATATGAGACTCACCTTGTTCAGGCTGAGAACCTATTTCTCCCTTGTTAGCGATGACTTACAGATGGCTCTTTTCTCCAAGTTAGACTCAGTGTCTGCAATAAAGCCACCTTCAAAGTAGTTCTGGACCTTCTTTTGCTATTTCTCAGCCTCACCATCTCTACAGAAATGAAATCTCATGCTTTCCCACCCGCCAATACAATTTTCCTTTTCAATATTTATTTTTTCATCACTTTTCCTTTACAAGAGGAAGGTTCCTTCTTACTTTGATGATGTAGAAAATGGTATTCCATGAGATATTTCCAGAAATCCAGTCTCAGAAAACAACAACAGCTTGCTTCAGTAGTTCCTCAATGCAAAGTTATTATTTATGTTTTATTCGACAGGTTCCTAGAGGCTTAAACATTTTTTTCAGTCTTAAGTAACACCATACAGCATGAGACAGAAGTTTTATTGATGCGGTATTTTCTGTTACTTATTGTATTAAAAATCTTATTTTATTCGGTTTTATACTCCAGAACATTTCATTGATCATTTGAATTGTACTAAAAAAATATTCAACTCTCCTGAATAATAACACAAATCCTGCAAACAGCTTGAAAAATAATTATTAAACAATGTTAGCAACAATATTAGCTGTGAAAATGATTATATCTACCGTAAAAATATCTAGCTCATCTTATAGGTTGATTCAGAACGTCTGAACAGATGCATAATGCATTGGAAAGGAAAAATAATTGTACAATCCATGATATTCGCCAAAAAAGAACCATAGGATGATTATCAGGCGTGATAAATTATATTGAGAAAAAATATCTGTTTTTTTGCTATTGTGCATAGCGATAGATAGTGTCGGCTTCAGTGTCAGATAGAATCGATTTATTTATTTTAATTGTTTCCATACACTCAACTCAACTGGTTTTCTAATCACATTTCATTAGCAGCTTCCTTTGAATCACTCACAGTGGAGTTTGCTATAAAATAGTGCGTCTGATTTTTCAACAGCTACTCAATTTCCAGTCCTTGTACGATCTGAGTAAATTTGATTGAATAAATACAACGTTATAAAAATGTGTTGCTATGTTAGTGCTATTGTGTGAGTTTGTTGCGTGTGCATGTATCCGTATTCTGTGTTCGGCATGACTGTAATAGAAATAGTTTATAGTCAGACTCGACTACAGTTTTTATTTCTAAGTTAGAGCTGCACCCTCTCTCACAATGGTCTCCGTCGTTCCGTACCGAGTTGGAGATGCCTAAGCAATGAAATTGGAAAATGTTTTCCAGCTCTACGACACATGTTACTGCAATCCATCATTTCAAAAAAGGGCTGTACGGAATAGTTTATGAAGAGAAATCACCTCAGAACCGAGAATCAGGCTTCGATTTTCGGTTTTTGCGGAAAGTAAAGCTTCCCATCGATATTGAAGTTTCTCGACTGCATTTCGCTTTCTAATCTCCGACATATTATCTACTAACTCACTTGACCTCGAAGTCTGTGCGAGCATCTTTCATTGAATAATATTCGTGGCTGTAAAACGGTTTCTGTATAACTTCTGATCTCAATAATATAAACTTTTCATAAATTGTTTGTTATGTGAATAGTTCGGTTTCTGAACTTCAGTTTCAACAATCACAACTATATTAATTACACTGTGAAATAAAATTGTTTCTATTTTACTAAAAAACAGAGTACTAAAAGGTTTATTACAAAATGCTGATCCCATAAAGTGTACATAAGCATTGTTCTAGTTCACTGAAATGCAAATTTCGAGCTCTACAAATACCTTAAAACATAAGTTGTGTAAACTGATTATTATTCAGAGCTCTAGAGAAAGGGGCTTCCTGAGTGTCAGAAAAAAAGGTCATAATGGAAATGTTTTTTACTTCTGAAAGGCAAAATACTTCAAATTGATCGTTCTTCACTCAAATGAAGGTTGTGTGCAAATGAAAAGATCATATTTGAATTTTCCCAGCTGTCAAAATTAAAAATTATCAATTTTCTTAACAATTTTCAGTTTGATGCCTATTGGGGATACAAAGGTGATATTTGTATCAAATTCTTGAAAATTTTGTCTTCCTAGAAAGGATAATTTTTTTGCCCAACGCTTGGTTTGTCCTCGATTTTGCAAAAAACAAAAATGACATCCGAACAATTCAGTTTTTTAGGGAACTCAAAGTGGGTTATCGAGCATGTTTATCTTGACATATTTTCCGATTTTTAGTCGTGTTGGAATTTTTTCTTTACTTCTAGCTGATTTACTAGACTAGCAAATGGTTCGCTAGCCGTGAATTTTTTTGGACGTAATTTTCATTTTTTAAAGTCGAGGCCAAATTGTTGGGGAAAAATTGCATTTTTAAGGAGACAACATTTCCAAGAATTTGATACTTATCACCTCTGTATCTCCAATAGGCATAGAATTAAAAATTCTTACGAAATTTTACCGTGTGTTCGTTCAGAGCTCATCAGCCGTGAAAACCACTATAGTGATGGTAATAAAGAATATATTATCATGATTATTGTTTGTGCAAGCTTGTGGTTTTCAAACATTCCATTATAATTGTCTCATCTAATTGTGAAAAGGATCAAACAGAATAAGGTATGAGAATTTTCGTTGAGTAAGAAAGATAATGGAGGAGTATGATGGTTGGTTGATTACTTGTTTTATCAGCTTAATGGAATGGCTTCTCATCTGGAAAAGTAGTGGTCGATGTTTTAACTCGTCTAATGAGAAATGTTGAAGAGTTTCACAAGAGATTCGAGGCTTAAGCATTGTTTCTTTGTCTCGCTTTTGATCAGCAACTGGGATGACAGAGCCAGAGAGCGTTCAATGTTGTCACCAACACTGTTGTAATTAGACAAGCTGCTGTTTTAGTCTGTTTCAATTCCATCGTTTAGCCGTTCAGAACATGGAGATCGCCTTCACCAAGTCCCCTTCGTCTCGCTGGCAACGCTATTTCAGCTTTGTTCCCAATCCAATTTCCTTCTACACGAGATTTCCAAAGACAGATCAAGATTACCAAAATTCGGGCGATGAGATTCGCTAAATCGTATTTATTGATCGGTAACAGGAATCAATGGTGATCCAATTCTAGTTTTTCAATAAAAGCCTTTTCAGGAATACAGCCTGTATCAGGAATTCATATATTATGAATAGCATACATGAGGAATATCCGCGATGTATACTTTCAAGTTTACATGAATGAAAAAAATGATAGAAAAAAAACGGTCGTTGAGGAGAATAATGAGAATACTGTATAGTATCATGAAGAACAAAGTTAATACTTACAAATAAATAGAAGCTAAACGTAGACCTCACATAAAAAAAGGAAGAAGCTCTAGAATTGTTTGGAACAATATTATCAAAAATAATATTGCTCACTACAGCTTTGCAAAGCTGCTGAGCTATGGATGGATAAAAAAGTACACCACAACTTATCTTGTATTGGTAAAGTGTAATTATAGACACATTAAAATGTAGTCCCAAATAACATAGCACCAGAATTATGTAATGCGAATTGCATAATCTGCCCCTGAACGTGTCTGAGATTGCATATATGGCTCCTGCACCAAGCCGAATTGACTCACATATTGCATTTTCATTATTGCTATATCATTATTTTTTATCAGTTTTACTAAAGCCCATTTTATTACTACTCGATTTACTACTTTTTTTATTTATTATTCTCAACCAAAAGATACTAAATCCGACATCGGCTAAAGGTAGATGATTCGTCATGTGAGTAATTCCAAGTTTGCTAAAAGGTAAAAATTACAATTAAGTCTAATAAGCTACTATTTTGACACGGTGATCATCAACCATCTATTTCTTAGAGAGCTATAGTTAAAGAAGAAATGGATAAGTGATGGATAGAAATGAAAAGAAGGCGATGAATAAAAGAGAGTCTGTTGTTTAATATAAAAGCCGCCATCCACATGAAACTCAACATTTTAGTTTTCAAATACGCTGAGCGGGCTAAATACAACATTACATGAATTATTCATTTAGACTGCATTAAAAGATAGAATTCTATGCAGATTTTGCAGTTAGTGTGAGACGCAAACGAAAAAGATATTCATGCTTTTAATTCGATACTGTTTTCTGCACGCCAGGCCTATTTCGGTCCTCACTGCATACTTGATGGTTTTTATTTTACTGTTTTCTTTTTTACAAATGTTGGCCCCATGAATTCAGTCAGAGTGAAAGTGGAGCTTAACAGCAGTGCTGCGTTGCCGCTGTTATCCGCGAACACCTTTCTGTACACATTATTCAACCCGAGAATAATCCCTATAACATCCGACCTAGATTAGGCAACGCTACTATTTTCGTTTGATAGCAAGATACTGGAATGTGGAAAACGCATACGACATTCAAAATACTTCTCCTGTATTTAGATATACTCAAAATATGCTTCGCAGTACAATGTTTTGTATTTCTTGAACATAATAAAATAAGATAACTAGTTTAGAAATTCTTGTTAGCGCCATAAATTATCAGCAGACATTGACACCTTTAATGGGAACCGATGAATACCATGACGAAAAAATATTCAGCCTGAGATCTCCTAATTACTGGTCAGGCGTCCTAACAAGTAGACAATTGAGTGTGGTTGAATCTACTGTTCGAAACCAAGCTACTAACGCGCAACCGAAGTGCAGTATAAAACGCAAAATTGTGTTTCTTATTAACTTAAACGAAAGAGCACTGATTACTACTTTTCTAAACATCAAAATATTGGAATAATTCGAATGCAAAACATATTATCTTGCACTCAGTGCAGTACGATTAAATGTATTAGTAAAAAATGTGAATAGAAACATATTTTTTGTCTTATTTGAGATTCAAATATGCACACACAGTGCAATGCAACTTCGCTAACAGTAGTAACTGAAGTCCTTTCTTACACCTTTGACCACGTTTGAATGAATGCCCCCATTTTACCGCGACACAGTCGATGTTGAACGAGTTTTTGATTATCCGGGCTACTCACAGCCCCCTTGTCTACTCGGTTAATTGAAGCTCTACTGTATTTATTTTAATGTTATGTTATAATTCTTGTGTTGTGGAATTAATCGATTTCTATTTCATATTATCATACTCTCTTTTGCGGTGCAGGATAAGACGTAATAAAATTTTCTGAGAAGAAAAATCAACAAGTAATTGCTCCAGAAATTAGATCCTTTTGTGGCCTTCAATATCATAGTTTTATTCGATCATGATCAATTCAGTGATTAAGTTAAAGCCTTGTTGAATATGCCAATTTATGACTAACTATTATGCAACTTTTATAGTCCCAATTTAGCTTCAAAATGAAGTATAGGCATCCTGAATTGAGAAAAGATTTATGGTGATAGTCTGAGCCAGGTATTTACAATAATTGAGGCATATTTTCTAATACCAGGAATTTTTTAATTTCGTGCCCAAGTAATGTCACGCATAGCGTAGCGTTGTCGTCTATGGCGCTCATTTTTGAAAATCTAGGTCTTGTAATAATACCAATATGTGATCATTCTCCCATTAGGGGGGAGGGGACTACCACAAAAATGTTCCCTGTCAATATTTTATGCAGTTGTCAATTTCCACAGTAGCGGATGTCTTAAGCATAGTTTTTAGCAATTATTAAGGAATTTCGTAGGTGATTATTCTGTGAACATTTGACGATTTGGAAAACCTTATTTCCGAAATAACACAAATTTGATAATAACAAGTGTAACCCACTCTTCCCTATCTCACACTATTTTGGTTACTTAAAAAGGGGTAGCGTAAGATGAAAAGTGTATTTGTTTCAACGATTTATTAACAAACCTTGATATTAACCTTTTCTAAGAGAACTGGATTTAATTATAAATTAAGCACTTAAATGTTATGAATATTCTGTAACGAAAATAAAATCTCACGGACCGTGAGAGAAAAACCAGAAATAATTAAATCCTACCTGAAACTCCTCCGTCCTGACACCTCCAGGATACAAATTAACACTTTTCCAAGTCTGTAATTGCCGAGATCCTTTCTACCCAGTTAAAATTCCTAAAATATCGGCAACTGAACAAAGATTTGAACTGCCCGGTCTGTGACAGCCCTTATTAATTTTGGGCTATTACAGCTTGAACCTCACCAGACGGTGGAACCTTCGCACTGGCTTAGTCGACTCTCCGAACAAAAATTTCATGAACTCTTTACACGGCCCATTCGCACCTTTCAATGAAGCACCTTAACGGAAAAAGAAGCTTCAACCTTCAAAACATAGATAGGTGATACATACCCCGAAATGAAAGACATTCAACAAATTCGATTGAACATGCCAGTATCGACATTGTTGATCCTATGACTGTCATATTTCATACAACACTAGGACGACTTAAAAAAAGAAGTGGTAATAACACCAAGGTTCTTTTTTTTAATGAATAGAAAGATTGAACAAAATTGAAATTCTTTAATTTTTTTATAAAAATGTCATTCATGGCAAAATACATCTTGGAGAGAATTTAAATTTTAGATAGAGAACAAGTAGTGGAACAAGGATACGATACAACATAGATCACCATAGTTGCACGAGAAATTTATGTTAGATTATTTCCATGCGTTTTTTTTTTTTGAGGATGAAGCCCACATAGGTCTCAGACCTGTGCGTGGGTAATGAGTTGGATGATGGTGATTGATGAGTTGGACCTACAGTTTTAGGTGAGTTCCGAACCACCAGGAAGTGACTTTACAGCAGAGAACAGTGTCTTTTTTGCTGGCCAATCTAATCGGTCACCGTTACAAACAGGACCTACGAGAACGCAGCTTATCTCTCTGAGAGTTACTCTTTGAGTTTAAACTTGAACTGAATACATATAAAATGCTATTAAGTGCAATGTATTGTTTTCCTAATCTATAGTTATAGAAGCATTTCTACATTAGTAGAATATGCTGCATAGGAAAGAGGAATAGGAAGATGTAGTGGAAGATATATAGGAAGAGGAAGAGGATGAGGAAGAGGATGAGAAAGAGGATGAGAAAGAGGATGAGAAAGAGGATGAGGATGAGGAAGAGGATGAGGAAGAGAATGAGGAAGAGGATGAGGAAGAGGATGAGGAAAAGGATGAGGAAAAGGATGAGGAAGTGGATGAGGAAGAGGATGAGGACGAAGAAGAAGAAGACGGAATAAGAAAAGTGAGTGGGTCGATTGACTTCAAATGCCGGACACTTCGTTTCCCATCTTCTTGTAAACAATCATTGATTGAAGAAGAAAATATACAGGAATATATTGTATAATGTAATTGTATATTTAAATAATGTGATGCAAGAGAAATATAATAAAACTGAAGTTAGTTAATAGTTTGTGCGAAGTGATGTTTTCTTGTCACAGCTTTGCATCTGTAATGAGCGTGCCAACGTTGCATTTAAATCATATTAGGCTTTATATCTACCGCTATTGATCTATCTACAGATCTAAGATCTCGGTTGCCTAAACTCATCAATTCAAACTGAAGAAGCCAGCTGTGTTGGATTCGATGGGATGATGCTAGAGGTTCAGAGGAGTCTCGAAATTGTAGGAGAAGAAAAAACATCCCAAAAGGTCCCAGTATCAGGATTCGGGTACTCTCTGTTGCAAAAAGAGTCTTTGGTGGCTTTCATCAATTTGAAACTTATTACAAACCAAAACACGGCTGCCGTCACAGTCCTTGAAAGCAATTTCCCTCGGAAAAGCTTCAAAAGAATGCTCTCTCGCGCTTTTTCAGCTTAGACGGTCCCTTTTTTGCAAAATTTCCCGCCTATCGAATAACATGGCCTGTGACGCCATCTTACGTCGGCTCTCAATACCAGCTTCCGGTTGAGTGCTAGCACCTCCTTCTCTTATATCCTACTCTTCTTGCTCTTCCTAAGAATCCTCTTCACTCGCACCTCACTGCCCACTTCCTCACTTCTCTTGACTATCGAAGCTATCCGGCTCCTTTGCCTATCGCCCTCAAAAAATAAAAGCTGCATAAGCGATTTCAGACTTGAGAGAGTCTTAGCAACAGCTGGTTGAGTCTTCCTTTGCCAAGCAACGCCTCTACGTCGCTCCGTCGTTTGTGTAGTAGTGGCTCAAGTGGATCCATGTTCTCCCCATGTGTGCAAGCACGTACGCTCGCATGTGTGTTTCCCCAAAGTAAAGAAGTAAGGAAAACATCACTTCAATGTTATTATATTATCGGCCTTCACAATGGACACTGCATGTTTCTCGTATCTCGATAAAAGAATAAGGAGTACCCTCTAGCTCTTGTTGAATAATGATTCTGTATATTCATAAAAGTTTTCATATTTATTCGTTGGTAAAAAGTAAGATTTATCATGTTTCAAATATCCATCTCCTTAATTGGCTTCCATCATCATTTTTTGAAGAATGACAGATTTTATCGTTTATACTCCATGAAAAAGTGAAAATTTTCAATAATTCATAACTGCAAAACTCCCTCTTTTCCACTTCATGAAGGTCACTATGCTGGTCTTCCTCATATGGAAACACAATTCTCCTTAGGCTGCCAATGTTGTTGCTATTATCAATGGCTTCAATCTCTGTGTTCAGGAAGAAAGTTGTAATTTTGATCATGTAACATTAAGAGCATTGATGACTGTTATGCATTCTCATGCAAAATAAATGATTCCCTGCCATTTGATAGAAAACCAGTGGTGGATCCAGCAGAAAATTCGGGGAACTTCTTAAAAGAAACTAGTATAGAGAGGGGGATAGCCCGGGAGGAGATGTTTGAAAATAAAACTTAAAAATACAGGCACAGACCATCAATCAAGATATCAATATAATAGATCATATTTTATGACTAAATAATATGAATTCTGTGAGATTTCACACTCAAAAAGGATTATTTAAAAAATCCATTCATCTTCTTCTCACTTCTTACATTTCTTTTAGTAAATTATGAGTTTCAGTAGCAGTTTTTCCAAGTTTAAAGTGAAATTTCACAATAATTTGTTGCTCTATTATTGCACTTACCCTTTTGTCTGGCAAAACAAAAAAGAAAAAAAAACAGCTATCAACAATAACGTGAACATAGGTTCTGAGACTAAACAGTGTTGTTTACAGATGCAAGACTAACTGCTTACTGAAGAGAAAGCTTCACACTTAACAGCTGTTGATCAATGGCGGTTGACGCATCACTCCTTGATCCGCAGCAGCATCAGTCTCGGTCTCGTTATTTAATATCCACACCTTTCATCTTTTTCATATCAATCAATTACTTAAAATCTTAGCTGATGTTTCTTATAAGATGTTTCTTATATTGATAATGGCATTTTATCCATTTCAACTTGAATTCATTCTCATGTATTGAAAAAATCTTAATTTCAGTGTATTAAAAAAAATACAAAATAAATGATAATACTTCAGCTGAATTTATTCATAAATCAAATCTTATTTGTATGAAACTTGATTAGACAAACTAAACGGTTTAATTGTAGTAGCAGGCTAAGCGCCTATTCAAATAAAATAAGGTAAAGGTTGTCAAACTGACAGACAGGCCGTATTTATGAACGTGACTTATGATGTAAGAGCGACTTATCTAAGACCGACTTGGAAAGGCTGTATTACATTGAACTTGGTCACAAGATAACCTAAAATTTAATCATGATATCAGACACTGACAAACATAAAATAACACAGATGAAAAGATAAAGAAACTGCACTGCAAGTAAATTTACAGTTACTGTTACATAATTATCACCACACCAATATCTTTTAAATCATTATTTTCTGTTTTCGATTTTTGAAAAGTGATAGAATTTTGATGCAGTGTAGTGAGTGCTACCAGCCAGCAGACCAAAGAACTTCAAGCAATTCTATTATGTAATTTGTAGAAAAATAATTCTATCCTGGTGTAAAGAAAAATGTATAGGTTAGAATTCGATTTATATAAAGGAATTAAAAATAGTTTCAATAAGTCAAATATACAATGAATTACATTGCAATGGTGCAAACATTTTATAAATGGTGATTTTTTACTTTCATGAGCCTGTGCTGTACTATAAAATGAAGCCAAAATATGATACAATACAACTATCTGATAATGGCTTCAGGTCAGCTCTGTACCTATCTTGGCTAAAGTATAAGAACGGATTTGAGATACCGATTTCAAGAACGACTTAACTTTTAAGCTAAGAAGATCTACAAGTAAGGTTCATAAATTCGAACTTAAGTTGAAGCATTGCTTATGGGTGAGTTTACGAGCTGAAAAGTGAGGTTATAAGCCGACCCAGTTGTCCCTGCAACAGTTATGTAGTGTAAATAAGAGCTGTTCAATGTGAATTATGAATGTTAAATTATTTAACAGGAGTCAGATCTTTGTTGAGGGAGCTGGGTTGGCTTTTAGTGTTACAGCTGCTCGCTGGCTTGTCATGTCATGAACCTGTAAGGGTAAGTAAGACTTGTTGCCGGTAAGTATGACTTATCCAAGTCGTTCTTTGATAAGAAACGTTCATAAATACGAACCCTAGTTACATGACTGCTTTGGAGCTGCACCAGAATCCTGAATCGACTAAGTTTGATAGCGACAGAGAACTCAGATCAAAGTAGCAGATTGATCGCAGCTGCATGATAGCAGCAATACAACTACATGCAACTTTTTTCTTTCTTCTTGTTGAGGCCAAGCACAATGGAATAGAATCATGCGCGCCCCTGCGCGTATGCGGAAAGATTGAGTGAGATGTTGCTAAATCATGAAAGAGATGAATTATGTCGGTGGAAAAGAAGTTCATTCCGCGTGAATAGAAGGCGGAAGTATTGCTGGGCTGCGCGCAATTCTCCACATACAACTGGAGCTCAACCCCGTTAGCTAGAAGCTCCCACCCCGCCACTCACCTACCGTCTAAGCCTTTTTCTGTTGTTACAAAAGTTAACTCGACCTCGCCCTGTTCTCGTTCGTCTTGACCGTTGCTCTTCTCCACCGTCCATTGCTGCCATTGTATTACCACCCTGATTCTGCCTGCCCTGCCAGCAACTCAACTGTTCATTCTCAACGCGGGATCATTATGCCTGCAAAATGGTGTTCTTAGAAAACTCAAATAGGCTCTACCTCACCGTGACAGGGTAGAATCAACAATTTTTATAATTACTGATTATTCTGAGTAAACCATTGGAAAAATGTATTTTCTCCTTACTCTCATATTTTTACTACTGCTATTCCACTACTGCTGTTAGCTCCTTTGCATTTCCTCTCAGAGTATAATTTTTTTGTGTAATACCGTGACACGAATCAATCAACAAAATTTTAAAATTGCTTATTGGATGAATGAATGAATGAACTTGAACTTTATTGAGTACAAAAAAAGAAAAATAGTTCCACCATATCTAACTCCATTAAACAATAAGGAGTAAAAATAAAAATAAATTTTATCAAAAGTCTTTGTAAATCCTGAAATAAAACCAAAATTGCTTATTATTTTGAGTGCACTAAATACTATTTTCAATAAATCTGTCTTCCCTTTCAATATGTTCACCATTTTACTTTCGTCACGGCTATTAAATGCTTTGTATTTTCAATTATTTCATTCATGAAATTCATCATATGACAATAATATTGTAACAGTTTTCCACCATGGGTTCTGGGATTTATTTGTAATGAAAACGACTGTTACAAAATGATACTGAAATCTATTAAATAACACCAAAAAATCATAAATCAACTGAATCTTATAACTACTATGACACAAGTTTACAAATACAAATTAAGAACTCTACATCAGCACAACTAATTAAATTAACAGTAGTTATAATCAATTAATAAACAAACTCAGATGTTCTACAATGAAAACTTCTTTAACAATCTAATTGAAATTAAAATCCTGAAAACAATTGAAGATCACTAGCACTACTACTAATCAAATCTCAACAGTTGAGAATTCTCTTATCAAAGTAGCCTTGAAAATAAATTAATTATAATCGATTTAACTTCCACCCTAGTGTCAGTCCAACTGCTCCACCACAGACACAGAACTTCACTCAGCAATGATGGGTTACTTCAAATTACAATTCACTTATAAGCTTAAAGCTCTAATTCACAACTTACAGAAAAACAAACACTAATTACTTATTACACGGAACACCGCTGCTTCTATCTTCAAAAACTGACTAACTCCTCACACCGGTCACTACCTTCATATAGCATGCATGGCCTTGTTCTGAACGTTCTGAATGACAACAATGCCATTGTCTGAAAGAAGTTTCGAGATGTGGCATAATTTGGGTGTTGACAAGTTGTAACCAATAGCCTTTTTTCCCAATGGATGAGGGAGAACGGGGTAGAAGGAGAGTGAGCAAGCCACCACACTTCCAAGAACACCCACTTTCCTCTCCACCTTACAGCCCTCCAGAAACTCCCTTTGGCTCCTAGTAACAATATTATATGTGAAAAAACTCTGAAAACAGTTTACACCCAAAATTTACTTGCATTCATAATTTAGCGATTTTTCATCTTATCTCTTGAACAATTTGGCCAAAAACGTTGATATTTTGTATTCATGTTTCAATTTAAACCCAAGACACGTGATGAAAGAGAATTCTGAAATATTCCCTAAGATTTGCCAAAAACTGACAGTTCTTTTGAATGTAGTGTTTTTCAATTTCTGGGCCCAGAATAATCCATTTTCGAAGATTTAGTTGATTACCGTTTCTCAAGAGACAAGTGGCCTAGGAAGTTCAGTATCCAGGATCATTCGAAGCAAGTACGTTTTCAAAATTCTCCCCCAAAAATGGCAAAAGTTGATAATTTTACACAAATTTTCTCTTCCTATCACTGACCCCAGTCAGACAGCTGCTAGCAAAGAGAGCATGCTGACTCACTTGTTTCAATTTTCCCCCTGGTGGTAAAGGTGGCAGAGCCCTCTGGCCAGACTATTAAAAGTCGAGCATAGCAAGCCAACCAGCAATTTTTTTAAAATAAGTTTTCCTTATTTTTGCGTATTTTGTAGTGTAACTAAATAACTCTACTTTGGTTCGGTAGTTGAGGACTTATAAAAAGTTTTGTGGAATTTCCAGCTCTTTTAACATAAAACCCATTCAAATCACCAAATTAATTAAATCCCTAGAAATTCTAAATAAATTAAAAAAGATACCTGCAATAACCCACTATCTTTACCTCTTCGCTAGTGACAGCAATTTTTTGGTGAATGTTCAATGCTGGTAAGTTTGTTTGCTATCAAGAAGTGTTGTAACGATGTTGTTATGAACATTATTCCATTTAAACAAGTGTGAAATCATGAAATGTACCAAGACTGTTTGCTTGAGTCAGTCAATTTTCTTGAAAAATATCCACATTTTGATGAAGATTTCAAGTCCTTGGGGAAGGCCTCCAAAGCCCCGTGCTGTGGGTGCACCACTGGATGAACTTACTGACACTAGTCGAAAAAAAGGTTAGCTATCACTGACAGCTTTATCACGATTAATTTCACTGTTATTCTCATATTAATCGCCGAAATACACTGTACTGTTTATAGTCACAATGCATGTACAAAGAGTACAGGCTGTTGTCTTGTAAAACGATTAAGCTCTTACCAGAGCTTGTCTATCACTAAAGTCCTGAATCAACACTTACTCTCAATAAGCTGGCATCCTCATATTTATACATGCATATTGTCTCCAGAACATTCCAGTGCCATCATAAATATTAATTTTGTTTACTTAATACGAAAAGCGTATCAACTATTTACATAGTAGGCGTCATCCCTGCTTTCCAATGTTAACAAAATATTGACAGCAATTTGAAGGACGTTATGCTCTTTATTTGAGTTCTGCAACACTACTTTGATTTTCAACTGATTGCTCAATGAATTTATTTTACTTCAAGCCCTAAACTGCTGTTGTCAACTTGAGTCCCAGTCTCTTAAGGTTGGTTATTTAGTTGAACAAAAATTGTTACTTGAAATTTTATATAACTTTATGTTTTCCCATTTCAAATATGGCACTCTAGATTGCATTGAGTTCGAATAGCACAAATCATGAATAAAGAGAGGCTATTGTCGGTCTCCTCCATCCTCTACTTTCCTATTTACTTCTTTTGATTTCCGGTCAATTCGTTCTCTCTTTTCCCCTTTTTCCTTCTCAGAGTTCCTTCCTCACTTTTTCCTTCTGTTTTTCCGTGTTCTTTTGCACGCACTCGCCTTTTCGACTACGTTTTCCCTTGAGATTCGTCTTGCTGAAGGTAAATACGCAAAGTCAACGTGGAACAAAGTGAAAGGAGTGGTGAAGACAGATGGTAGGGAAGGAGCGGACAGGGGTTGGCCGGATGGGAAGAAGGCCAAGCAAGGGAAGAAGGGTAGGCAAGTGATCTAATTCCCTTTTGCACCGCTGAGAATTCCACCTTCACTTGCCTTGATCAGTCTTGACGTAACTGTGAAATTCCCAGCAGAGATCCAAACCGCAACATCTAATTGCCCCCTTTTTTCTTATCTCGTAATTGAATGGTTTCGCTCGGTTTGTGGTAACAATAATATTCCTCGCAAAAGAAACCCTTTTCTCATTTATATTCATAATGAAGCTCTAAGGTGAAAAATGTGGGCAATTGGAGAGAATTAGCAAACATAGGAAATTTAAATAAAAGTTCGAAAACTGATTTATTCTCATTGCTATAATTTGCCAGTTATAGCATGATTGATGCTTATCAATTTCACACTGTAAGCTACGTTATTCACCACCATAAGACTCACTTCACTTAGGGGTAAAAGTGGAAGGAGTGATGGAAATTGCGGCTAATTAAAGAAATTTAATAAACGGACATCACTTGGAATATTAAATCAGATAATTAAATCCAGGTTTGGATTAGCAATTGAATTGATTTATTTTCATCTATTTTACAGATATTTAGAAAGTGCAAAAACGAGATGAAAGAGAGAAATAATCAGAGCCTGAGCATAAATTTAAAATATCTAATCTAAATTTTGATACGACCTGACTGTATTGCAAATACTGATACTGACAACTTTGCAATAGGCTACTTAGATAGAAAAAGCTTTCAGCTTCAGTTATCCTAATGTCTCCGGTCTTCTGGACTCAGGAGTTACTATAATGAATATCGTTTATTGACATTACGATAATCACCTTCACGACCACGTTGTGGCCAATGTCCCTAAATTCAATATTCTATTGAAACTTCCAAATCTTTGCAAGTCATTACGAAAAAATCTGCTTATTTTTTGTTTGCGTTTTTGTCGGCCTTTTCCTATATTTGATTGTGTAGACGCTCATGAATATTTATGACATAGTGTTCCAGCTGCAGATCAACATAATGAATAATGATGATTATTTTTTCATTAGTTGTTATGATAATAATAATAAAATTGGAAAATGTAAATAAGGAATAATCTCAATAGTGGTTCTCTAGCTGGAACACCATACCATTAATATTATATAGAATATAATAGTTTATAGAATACTAGCTGGCCCAACGCGCGTTGCTGCATTCTCATAAAAGTTCTCCTTGATTTTATTATTCGCCACCTCCCACTGAGGTTAAATTTAAAATTAGGAAAGAAGTTAGTCCTAGGGCTCTTCCAGCTGATCATAGAGGCTTCGTTGTTTTCTTAATCACCACCTCTGAATGAAGAAACATTTCAAATTTAAACCTCCTATGACTATAAGGGTAGAAGCTAGGTTTTTGATTTTATTATTAAATAATAATAAATTATTAATAATAAAAATTAAATGCTGCTGAGGCTGAATTTCAAATTTCTAGCTGCATTGGTTAACAGATGTCATCAACCTAGCATAATTACATTTCATCATACCCAGTCGTATGTTTCCTACATATTGCAAGGCTCCAACTGCACGGTAGCCTACATGCAAAGTGCAAAGTCTTTTGCTGTTCAAAGACAGCGTAAATAACGCCACTAAGGGGCCTGCCATATGATTAAAAACTGTTGACTTATATCAGCTGTTCCTTTAAGCTGTTTGGCTGGCAAGTTCAGTAGGTTAGGTCTATAAAATGGTTTAATTAATAATAATTATTAGCTCCCCTATTGAAATTTATGGTCAGAAACCATCCCCAATATTCACACAACATATTCCCAAAGTTTCATGCCGATCTGTCAAGTAGTTTTGGAGTCTATAGGGAACTCACATACATACTGTCACGGTGCAAATTCACCAACCCCCAAATCAATAATGATATCGTAATTAATCTGAGAAACAAGGTTTAATTTGTAACATTAAATACTCACTCAGAATTATCAATTATAACATTTAATTTTACTTAAACTTAGATGCACAATCATTTGCCTAATTTGTTAAAACAGCGTCCTACAATGGGCTGAAATACGAAAAGTTGTTTACTCTATGTGAAAGGTTAGCTTGTCAATTGTCTTGATAAAACCGGCTTATCAAACAGCTGTTACCGGTTAGTAATGTCACTTTCCTTTTCGCCAAAATATTCGTATTGTTATTCATTTCTTGTATTTATGTTATTTGATCAACTTGGGAAATCTGCTTATGCTTGTCCTGCTAATTATTAATTTCTTTAATTTAATTATTATTTCCTCCAATTTTCAATTTGTTTAATTTTCTTGCGTATGGTACACCGTACTTAAAAATCGGGTGTAAGCTCCTCATTGGAGGAAAATAAATTCTTGTACTGCGATTGGCGGATTTACCGCATGACGCAGCCCCTTCTTCAAGTACTGTGACCAGAGCTTGAAGAAGGAGACACTTCACGAAAATCTAGGCTGGCTAAGGGAGAGGTCCCGTTTTTTAAACCTCCCCTACTCATTAATTTTAATTTTAAAATAGTAATCCGATCTAGTCAAATTTTAATGTTTATAACTGTTTTAAAATCCCGCCATTTGATCGCAACCCAAAGATTGCCGAATTTAAATAGTGAACCTGTAAAAATATAAAAAATATTCGCGATCGACCACGAGGATCAATCCAAGATGTCTGAGGGTGACGCCAACTAGTGACGAGCCAAAGAAGAAAAATAATACTTCGACAAGTGCACGTAAAATTGGGCCCAAATATCTGGTATGTGCGAAATATATTATTTATAAAAGGTGTATACAAATAATCGGCATATCTAATTGTAAATTGCCATCAAACCACTCTCTTGGAACTGAGATATCCTTAGGCTAAAGACCTAAACGCTCACATGAACAATTTATTAATTGTATCATAGTTTAACTTCAATATATTAGTGGTAGGATTTGAAGGCGAGAGTTGCGTCTCCGCATATGAATTGCTATCTTTCATCACTTTTCAAACTCAACAATTTCAATTTACGCTTATTAAAAATCCATTGTAATTTTAAAACCTTAGTTCTGATTTATAATCCTTGCTCGACCCTGGCTGCAGATTATAGTTATATATTATTTCAGCGGACCATCAAGCGGTATAGCCGAGAGGGATATATTGCCTCAGTAACATTCTGGTTTGTCCTTGTTGAAGGACACTTGGCATTAATTCTTTCAAGTATTTATTGGAAGGATATTTGTATCAGGATTATTTCTCATAGCTTTTCCACCTCGCTAGCGTGAATTGCGAGGAGAGTGCAACAAGCAAGAGTTGCATGTTCCGCACTCGATCTTCGCTCGCGAGAGGGACTTAGCTGAATTATTCCTGATTTTTAATATATCTCTCTTTGTTGGATTATAGTTGCGTGGGCGTAAATAACAGCTATTCTGTGTATCACCCCGTAACTGTATTCCGCAAGGACAGATATTTTCTTATATGGGTTTGAGCTGGAGTGGTGTGTCCTCACAATTCTTTGGGAATTTGCCCGACTGCAGCTTCCGGCCATCAAAAATTGTTTCAAGCGCACATAAGGTACACACCCCCCCAAATCGAATGCCATAATACAGACAGACATTCATTTTTATATATAGAGATAATAACCGCCAGAATAATAATAATTATAATAATAATAATAATAATGATGTTGCTAATCAAAACCTGTATTTGATTACCTGATTTAATATTCCAAATTATATTGCAGCAATTGATTAAATTTATTATTCATTTATTATAGTTGGATATGATTTATTATTACATTTTCCAATTTTGATATGACCTGATATAGATAAAATTTTGATACGTACATGATACATACATCTAATGAACTGATTAAAATCAAACTAATTGCGAAGCTAATTGCATACCCAAGGGTATGAGTAAAGCAGGTGAAAAAGAGAGTGATTATCCCATTCCTAGTGAATCTCCATATCCTACTGTAATGTGAATATGGTCTTCTGCTGTGGACTAATTCAATGAAAATAACTCCCATAAGGAAAAGGCTATCTTACATTTCTCAAGATGGAAAACCTTTTCTACAAGTAAAGTTAAGTGCTACTGACTTAAATTTCATTTTTTATATGGTAAAATTTAAATTTGATTGAATCTGATCTCAATTTGTCAACCATTACTTTCAGGCTACATTCAAAATGAGTATTAGGTGATTTGTTTTATCATTGCATTCTAAATACTCCATCTAGTCTTATTGCGCTAGCTCACATTCACAACGTCCATGATCTCATTCCCATCAATTTCTTATGTTGGGAAAAGTCAAACAACGTCTTGTGCTTAGGACCATAATACTTCCATGAAGCTTTCCGTCGTCTTTCTACTGTGAAAGGTATTCACTCAGATTTTCGCTGTTAATGAATTCAACAAGCTAAACGAATATCTTACTAGGGCAGCAACGTTGAACTCATGCTATGAATAATGTCTCTCCTGAATTCATAATGAACGTGATCCATGGATAAGTGAGACTTATCAACAATCTTTGAAAGGCCTGCATGGAATATTTAGCAGCTTGAAAAGTATGATCATCTAACAGTAATTAGCTTCAATCGATTTAATGGTTATCGCAAAAACTATTCACGTTGAATTGATAATTAGAAAGAATTGATTGATGGAAAGTGGTCGGGTATGAGTGAAGCAGGTGAAAAGAGAGAAATAGTGATAAACGATCGTGGTCATTAAATTCTCACGTGTGCGTGGTAATTTATGATCGCTATTCCCTTTTGTCATAATACAGCTGAACGGTATTCTACACACTCAACTGATCTCCGACTGACTGCTGTACAAAAACAGTACATGTCTATATTAATAACGGAAAGAATTGGCATGAATCTCAACAGTGGTACGATCTCTAGCTGGAACATCATGCCATAAATATTCATGAGCGTAATTCATTTGATTGTTGATGCTAGAGTAGCAAGGAAGAAGAGGTACGGATGGGGTTCAGCAAAATGAAATACGGCAACTGGTGAAATTAATTTTGAATTACGTTGTCCCATACAAGCGCGGGAATAATTCAATTCAGTTATCTATTAATATGTTAAATTGAAAATGATTATTCGGATTTGAATATGCTTATCAAATTTTATTTAAATTTATTTTTCGGCTGATGTTTCCATACTTTAAATCTTTGCTATTATCGGCTACAAATAGGAAGTGTCAGTCATTGTTGAAAGTTATATTTTAGTGAATATCATTGTATCACTGAATTAAGCAGAGTTCCAGCATATACTTGGAAACGGTAATAATGTGCTGGCACATCTAATTTTTAAAAAAATTGAGTGAAATTATGTGCTAACAAAACAAAAATTATTTTAAAGGAAAATAAAATAGAATGAAACGAGATAAAATAATGCATGATAATAGTTATTTATGTATTAAGAGCGTAAAGCGCGACTTTATCGATCGAGTCAAAACAGTTACTCAACGTAGCGGAGCGCAGTAATTTTGCAAGAGCGATAGAGAAGCTTTATGTGCAAATTACATAAAACATTTTTCCTACAACTGCAGCTCTGGATTCCAATAAAAGATTTTAGTTAGGACATCACAGATTTTAGTGTGCGCGGATTTGGTTAGCGTGCACCATTTTTATGAGATTGAGGTTTTAAGAATTTCATGATCCACCAATGAGAAGACATCAAAAACAGCTGCCGAGCGAAAAAGTACTTTTTCCTACAGTGGCCCGAAAAAGTGCCTATTTTTGCACTAACTGTAGCACGCAAAATAGTCTATTCCTGCACCAGCGCGGGAAAGTAAATTCCAGTGCGACAATAGTATATTACGTTACAAGGCTGGAAAGGAACGTTTTGCCGGTCGAGCATATGATAGTTTATCATAGACATAGCAGAAACGTGAATATGCAAGAACCGGCAAAAGTTTACAGCCGTTTAATGTACGATACTTTTTGTTACACTTGATAGAAAGGCATGATACAATCAGCTTGATAATAATTATGCAAGACATTCAAAAGTATTCAAGACAACTACAGTATTGAATCAGCTGCTTTATTTAGATTCAGAATTTGATGGGCGAATTTGCATAATATTTATAAACCATAGTAATGATAGTCTAGTGCAATCAGCTGGATAATATTCGAGACAAGTATTGAGTAATGTAATGAGCTGACTATATCTATACATATAATATATATATATGTGAGTCAATGAAAAAGTTTTTGCTGCATGCCATCTGTTTTTTTTTCTATTTTGTACGGCTATAAGGCCCTTTGTCAGCTGATTTTTCTGATCTCATATGGTAAAGAGGCACTTTCCATATGTGACTAATCTATGGAAAGTAGCTACTTTCTATCAAGTGTAACAAAAAGTACTTTTCCTGCAACTGCTCGTAAAGTAGTTCTTTACATACTGAAAACTAATTGTAAAATACCTCTTTACTGCTCCACAAGCGGTAAAGTACTTTACACTCGCCAGCTGTTTTCTTTACGCTTCTGTTTTGATTTTGGTGTCTTCTCATTGGTGGATCACAGAATCTGTGAAATTCTCATAACCTCAACAATGGCGCATGCTAACCAAATCCGCGCACGGTCTGTGATGTTACAAACTACAAGATTTTATTGTGTTGGAATCCAGAACTTCAGTTGTAGGAAAAATATTGTATGTAATTTGCGTGTGAAGCTTCTTTATTTATTTATTTATTTATTTGAACATTACACAATGCAATAGTATCCCTCTAGCTGTAAGCTATTTGAGGGATATTTTATTAAGACACTATATTACAATCAAATTCAACAATGAATAACAATAGATTCCTTTTCGTAATCTATATAACTGTATATAGCCCATTATATTTTCTTTGTAATCCATTGATCTGTCTATTGTCTATTGCACCGTAAAAAATCAAGTCACTTAAACAACCAATCAATATGGTATCGCTCTTCACTCATTGACACTTATCACTTTGATACTCACTTGACACTCCTATTTCCTACATCATAATGTGTTTCTTATTTTTTATTGAACAACTCTAACCTTCATTAATAAATAATTATATTTTTTTTTTAGCTTAAACTAAATCATTTATTCTCATAAAATAGACTTTTAATTTTGTTCGAATCTCACTGTTCCTCTGTAACATTCTCAACTCCAATGGTAATGAGTTTAAAAGAAATGGAATTCTACATTCTGGGGCTCTTTTACCATAGGCATTGTTATATCTCTGAGTTCTATAGATTCTATGTCTTAATCTGTAATCTATTTCATTCATTTCTCTATATTCATTCTTGAAATAGTTACGTGACAAGTCTGTATATTTGGCTAGAGCTTCTACTGTCATAATGCCTAATAACTGATGTTCAATACCATTAAAAAGAGTTCTAATAATTCTTTCTATGGTCCTATGCAGTGGCTGTTTTATATATTTTGGTGCCAAGTAATATATAGTAATTCCATAGAAAAGAGTGCTTTGAATCATTGAGTAGTATATCATTCTTTTAGTATTAACAGGAAAATAACCGCTTATTCTAGAACATTTGTAAAGTGCAGCTCTCATTATCTTCAAAAGTGAATTGTTATGTGATCTGAATCTCATATCAGCATCAAACGTTATTCCCAAATGTTTAATACTCTCACAAAAATCAAGTTTTTGACAGTCACATCCATTCATAATTTGATTCTTTAAACATTCTGTTTTATGACAGGTTAACTTAACTAATTCATTTTCATTAACTTGAATTCTCTGATTCTTAAATACTATTACTTTAGTCTTTTGTGAATTTATTTTGAAATGATTATTAAAGAAGTACTTAACTGCTAAATCAAGATCTTGTTGTATGTGTCTTAAACCTACTTTTAAATCTTTATGTATTATATACAGAATATTATCATCAGCATATTGCATAACTTCACTTTTAAATTTTAGGCTGGCGAAATCATTTACATATATGTTAAATAAAATTATTAATCTTTTTTATCAATTATCAATCTTTATTGCTCTCGCAAAATTACTGCGCTCCGCTATGCATCGCGCAGTAAATGCTTTGGCTCAAACAATAAAGTCGCGCTTCACGCTCTTAATACATAAATAACTATTTCCGCACTCCAGATTTGCAACCTAACAACACAAAATAGTGAGCATGTAATACACAGGTTCCCTATTCTGCATTCAAAAATAGGTTGGCTACTCTGCTTCAGCAACTAAATAGTCGTTGCAGTTGTTGAAATCAATTTGATTCGAAGATAGGTTATTTTAGGAATTGTCAGGTTATGTATGTCCTGTTTTGTTCTGTTTAAATTACTTTATACATTACTGTAGGAAAAATATAATGAGTAATATGAGTGCAAAGTATTGTTTCTGCACTAAAAAACCTTTTTTCAGTCGCCTTCCTTCTCATGAAAAAACTGTTTCTCTTGATGCAGAAAATCGCCACTTTGCACACTATTTACACAAATAACTATTTTCCCTGGCCAGCTGGTTTTACTGCTTGAGCAGTAAAGAGGTATTTTACAATCAGTTTTCAGTACGTAAAGAACTACTTTACAAACAGTTGTAGAAAAACTTTTCCTACAGTGACCCAAAAAAGTGCCTATTTTTCCACTAACTGTAGCACGCAAAATAGTCTATTCCTGCACCAGTGCGGGAAAGTAAATTTCAGTGCACAAATAGTATATTACGTTACTAGGCTGAAAATAACGTTTTGCCGGTCGAGCATAAATGATAGTTAATGCACAAGGCGCAGCCGAGTGCAGAAACGTGAATATGCGAGAACCCGCAAAAGTTTACAGCCGTGTAATGTACGATATTTTTTTCCTCCACCTACTATCAAAAGTCGCATTTGACTCCCTGGAATCGAATACTAAAGTACTACTTTTTCTGCCTAGGGACTAAAAGTGATTCTAGCGGGACTAAAAGTAATCACTTTTACTCCCTAGGGAGTAAAAGTGATTCCATAAGAATAACCTGGGAAGAAGTCCGACAACGCCGCGATTGAAGAGAAAGGAATGTGGCAACACTGTCGTGGTCGGTAGAGGAAAATTCAAGAGAGCTGTATTTCGATCTTTGGAATATCTAGATCTAGGAAATTAAGTAGCTGTATTTCGATTGTGAAGTTATGTTCAACCGTTGGAGGATATGAAAAAGTACTCACCTCTAACGTCATCGGCAGGTTATAGGTATTGGTGTAGGTGGAGGAAAAATGTTGTGTGCATCACGGGACTAAAGTACTTTTTCTCCCTCAGGGAAATTGTCGCCCTCGGCTACGCCATCGGGCAACAACAGTTTCCCTCAGGGAGAAAAAGTTGCACTTTAGTCCCTAGATGCACAAATAACTATTGTTACACTTGATAGAAAGGCAAGATGCAATCAGCTGGATAATATGTGAGACATTCAAAAGTATTCAAGACGAGTGAATCAGCTGCTTTATTTAGATTCAGAATTTGTTGGGCGAATTCCCAGATATAAACCAAAATAATGATAGCCTAGTGCAATCAGCTGGATAATATTCGAGACAGGTATTGAGTCATAGGTAATGAGTAATGTAATGAGTTGACTATATATATATACATATAATATATATATGTGAGTCAACGGAAAAATCTTTGCCGCACGCCATATGTTTTTTCCTATCTTGTACGGCTATAAGGCCCTATTTGTCAGCTGATTTTTCCGATCTAGTACGGAAAAGAGGCACTTTCCATACGTGACAAATCTTCAGAAAGTAGCTACTTTCTATCAAGTGTAACAAAATAGCTATTTATCTACGACCATGTCATAATGTATACATTACAGTTTCACAATTGATGCCAAAACAGCTGTCTTTTCGAAATGCTTTTTGAAACTCGTTGTATAAAGAGCTACATTATAACACGGGTTCTGGACCAATCAGAAGCATTTTTGATGGAATCAATATCGTAATTCAATATTGTGAAACTATCAGCTGATTTGATCAAATTGCAATAACTAAGCTGCTAACCTAACAATCTACTATAACTTTTCGTATTTGAGATGAGAGGTTATAGGTATCTCTGACAGTCACAGGTAAAATGAAATTATTTTAATTAAATGTATACTAGTGGTCGTAGATAAAATAGTGTATGCAACGATTTTATTTGGCCATTAAAGCACTCGTCAGATATTTATAACACTCGCATTCGCTCGTGTTATAACTTACTTCTAACTCGTGCTTTAATAAGGGTCAAAATAAAATCGTTGCATAAACTACTATTGTGTAACTAGAGTGCAAAATAGCGTTTTTCTGCATCGAGAGAAACAGTTTCTTTCACAAGCCAAAGGCGAGTGAAAAAAGTTTCTCGAGTGCAGAAACAATACTTTGCACTCGTATTACACATTACATTTTTCCTACAGTAATGTATAAAGTAATTTAAAGAGAACAAAACAGGACATACATAACCTGACAATTCCTCACATAACCTATCTTCGAATCAAATCGATTTCAACAACTGCAACGACTATTTAGTTGCTGAAGCAGAGTAGCCAACCTATTTTTGAATGCAGAATAGGGAACCTGTGTATTACATGCTCACTATTTTGTGTTGTTAGGTTGCAAATTTGGAGTGCGGAAAAGTACATTCCCGCACTGCAATTTACTTTCCCGCACTGGTGCAGGAATAGACTATTTTGCATGCTACAGTTAGTGCAAAAATAGTCACTTTTTTGGGTCACTGTAGGAAAAGTACTTTTCTGCACTCCAGATTTGCAACCCAACAACACAAAATAGTGAGCATGTAAAACGCAGGATCCCTATTCAGCTTTCAAACATAGGTTGGCTACTCTGCTTTACCTACAAAATACAGTCAGCTGTAGTTGTTGTTTAAATCGATTTGATTGGAAGATAGGTTATGTGAGGAATTGTTAGGTTATGTATGTCCTGCTTTGTTCTGTTTGAATTACTTTATATGTTACTGTAGGAAAACTTTAATGTGTAATTCGAGCGCAAAGTATTTTTTCACTAGCCTACTGTTTCTCTCAGTGCAGAAAAATCCCACTTTGCAATCTAATTACACAAATAGCTATTACCGCTTGCCAGCTGATTCTACTGATTCGCAGTAGAGATATAAATTTTACAATCAATTTTTAGTATATAGTTCTTTCTACTTTACGAACAGTTGTAGGAAAAGTTGGTTTCTTCCTCACCAGACAATCAAATCTAGAAAAACGCAAACAAAAATACGCCGAATTTTTTGTAAGCAATTGCAAAGATTTGGAAAGAATAGAATTTTTAATTTTGTGACATTGCCTAGGAGTTCAGAAGTGGGTGGAATGGGATGCACTTTTATCAGTAGAATGTTTCTGACGCTGATTAGCATGGAATGAAAATATGAACCTGTCAACCTGTCAATCAATAGTTTACTAATAAATATTCTGTTATTTGGGTGGATTCTGAGATGATACTGTCTATTGAAGCTCACCTCTGCAGACATTTTTGTACTTGTGATGCTGTTATATGTTCAGAATATCCGTGTTAGCTGATGAAATGCTGAAATGTAAAAGACTTTTTGCAGTTTTGGATTTTACGATCTTTATAACAAATTCATCAACTTGCATTTACTCTATTTCAAGGCGATTTGATTCCAGGAGTCAAATATTTTTCTCATGCTTAAAGCCAAGATTCCTCGCTTTAAATATTTATATATATATATATATATTTATTTAACTGATAATAATCTAATATGAGAGCAACAAAGACTAATATTTGGAACTATCCATTGAGAGAAATTCAAATTTCATGCATCTGTAATTAGCCTTCCCTTTTAGCCTGATGAAAGCGTTCGAAACGCCTCTTCAACTCTCTCACTCATAACGAGATCATTCCAGTCCGTAAAATAAAAGTAACTATCCACATCCGGTTGAGACTTATCTCTACCGAGTTCTTATCTCTCCTTAGGGAGAGAACAAAATTACTGCACTTCTCTCATTCATCCCTAAACGGAGCTTTAGAGCTTTCCTGTTTGCAGAAAAAGTTCAAAAAAGTGTACAGCAACTTTTATTTAGCTAACATTCCACTGAGAATTTCTCATTAGCTATTGATAGATTACAAAAAGAAAAAATCAATGGGAAGAATGTCGTATCAACGTAGAATGGGAAGATACAAAAAATCTTGATAATTATTATTAAGAAAGGATATCACTTGAAACATACTCAACAGCTTCACTGAAAATCCCGAACTTGTTCTCTGTTGGATTTTCAAACTGTTTAGTATGTTTCAAGTGATATCCTTTCTTAATAATAATTATCAAGATTTTTTGTATTTTCTCATTCTATTCTTCATCAACAGTTCCACTCTACTATCTTACATTATAAAATAATGCCAAGAAAAAGGAATGAGAAGCGAAAAAGTTTAAGCAAAATAAGAAAGAAAACTGAGAAGGAAGAAAACTAGGAAAATGATTTTTCTCCTGGAAGTAAAATAAAAAGGAAAATACTGTCTATAAGAAATAAAGAAGAAAAGGATGGATCAAGAGGAGTTATAACGAACTAAAGATATAAATGAAAAGTAGTAGAAAAGTTAATATTCACTTGAAATCGCGAAAATAGGCCTACACAACATCTCAACTTTTATCTTATTAAGATATCAGCAATCTAGGGTTGAAATCACTCCAATTATTGTTCCAACTTATACCGTAAGATCAGTAAAAGGTGAATGTGCAAATCCTTCTAGGTTACTATATGAATAAAATTCAAGAGAACTTCGTATAATTCATTGCGTTCTACATTATTTCTGGTCGTCTGTCGATGAAAGTATGAGCAATCAAAAAGACGAAACATCGCGTGTCAGCCGATTCCGGTATTCCGGAGAATATTCTAGAAATGTCTCACGGCTTCACGCAACCGATTCACCGAATGCCGATTTCTGAATGCGCATAACTGTTGTTTTTACATGATCGGCCATTGATGTGGCAGCAAGAGCTGCATTGGTGGTGTTATTTCACTTTCACACGAGCATGACGTAACAATATTATAGATATGTTATTTATAACGATTAAGAAAGGGATTTTTTTACTAATAATAAGAAAATAAAAAAAATAGTATATGCACTTAAAAAATAAATTATATAAAATAATTAGTTCTTGACAAACATGGAGGCAAAAATTTTCTGGAACAACTATTAATTTCAATTTATTACGTAAAGTAATGAAATTAATAAAACCAATAATAAAAATTGTAAACATGAACACAAAATAATAAGAAGCTAATCTTTTAATTTCAATAAGAAAACTTATTATGAGAGAAATGAAAAAATAATGAGAAACAAGAAGATGAACAAATAAACACACACACCACCACCACCAACGCCCCCTCCCCCCCAACCTTATTTGATATTGCGCAGGGAAAACTACTAAAAATAAGAATAAGATTTATTTCCCAATTCAACAAAAATACATCAATTTAAACAAAAGATATTAACTAAGATTCTAGACTATTTAGTTACCCATAACTCGACCCAGCAAAGCATAGCTTGAGTGCCAGACCGTACAAGGAAACATAAAATAGTAAAAATCACTACAGCTACAATATAAGAAATAATAAAATAAGCATAAGAAAAAAATAAGGACAGATAATAAAAACAAATAACACATATAAGATCAAGAAACTAGATTAAATTTCCTATTTTAAAAAAGATATTCTCTTTGACCCATTCTACAATTTTAAAGATAGATGATTTTTTATTATTAAATGATAATAGTTCAGTTGGTAAGACATTGAATAGTTTACAGCAAATATGATGTGTTTGGTGCCTGCAAATACTTTTATTTTAGTTAGTTATAAGTTATAAGTATGTTAGTTGTTATCGGTCTTATGTTGTAAGTAAATTGTCTTATTTCGAATACATCTCTATTGCAATTTATAAACAATATCAATTTTTTATGTACAACTGCCTTAAAGTTAAGACTGAGGCCCGTATTTATGAACGTGACTTACGTTGATCTAAGCAGGAGTTATCCAAGACCGAGTTGTAAAGGCTCTATTACATTGAACGTGGTCACAAGCTAACCTAAAATTGTGTCATATTATCAGGCACTAATAAACATAAAATAACATGCATGAAAAGATAAAGATACTGCATTGCATTTAAATTTACAGTTACTGTTACATAATAATTACAATGCCAACATTTTTCAAATCATTATTTTCTGTTTCCCGAATTTGATAATTGATATGGTAATTGATATGTGAATTCCATTTAAGATGCTGATCAACCATTACACCAACATATTTCACATACTGAGGTCTTTCCAGTATAACACAAGTATAGCTATGGCTGTTATTAGAATTACAGGTATCAGCATGGATTTTAAGTTTATTATTTATTGGGGGTTATCCTCTAATATTCGCAGAAAAAGGCAAATATTTGTTTTTTATTCAGCATTAACCGTTAACAGGTTATGACTGAACCATCTTCCTACCCTATGCAGAACCCGTTCAGTGATTTTGTACGATGATTCCCAAGAATCACTGGATACTGTGACAGCTGTATCATCCGCAAAAGACACAATTGAACAATCACCCACAAGGCTTATTCCAAACAAGTCATTTACGTACAAGATGTAGAGAAGTGGCGAGAGAACCGGACCCTAAGGCAACCCAAAAGTTGACATATTTTCGGAACTATTTCTCAAAACCTGAACCCTTTCCATTAAATAGCTCCTAAAAAGTTGAAGGGGGGTTCCCCTTATACCATAGTGTTCAAGTTTGGCAAGTAATTTGTGGTGAGGCACTGTAGCGAATGCCTTGGCAAGATCAAGGAAAACCGTAAGGGTTTTTCTATCATTTTCAAGGCCAACGCTCACATTGTTAATAATTTTTAGCATAGCATCTCTAGTACATTTATTTGGTTGTAAACCATATTGATTTACATTAATTAGCTTTGTTTTCCCAATATAATTAATTACTCTATTTTTAATAATTTTTTCTACAATTTTTGTAAAGTTGCTCAAAAGGGTGATTGGTCTATAGTTTTCTGGTTTTGATTTGTCACCAGACTTGAACAGGGCTTTTATCTTGGAAACTTTAAATATTTTCGGAAAATAGCCTTGCTCAAAGCACTTGTTGATTATATTAGCCAGGGGCTTAGATATGTATTGAGCGATGGATTTTAGAGTAATGCTATTAATACCGTCAACGCCCGGTGCCGAGTTGTTCTTTAATCCATATATAGTATTTTGGATCTCAATATGATCAGTTGGAAACAAGTAGAAGCTGGTGTTTTCTTTTTTAGGTTGCGGCATAAAATCAGGAAAAGTTTCAACAGAGCTATAGTTGATTTTACTTGCATACTGTTTTCCTACATTAGCAAAAAAATGTATTTAGCTTATTTGGTTCTATATTAATATCCTTTTTCACTTCTTTAATATTCATCATTTCTTTTATACATTGCCAAGTTTTTCTACTATTGCCTTTGCTTTGGTTAATTGCATTACTGTAGAAATTTATTTTAGTCTGTCGGATATTTTTTTCAAGAATATTCCTGTAGGAACTGTACTTAGTTTTAAGTTGAATATCATTAGGATTTTTCAACACTTTTTTGTGCATTTTATCTCTTTTCCTTATACAGTTTATAAGCCCACTGCAAATCCATGGTTTTAATGGTCTATGTTTGTGAGCTATGGGTACATTCGTAGAGTGTTTATCGATGATTATTTTTATCTTATCTATAAAGCAATTTGTAATGTTTCCTATATTATTAGAATTTTCAATGAAATCCCAAGTCTCGTGTTTAATTTCAGCTTAAAGATTTTTATAATTTATTCTAGTTTTTAATGTATTGGAGTTTTGTTTATTATCTTCTATTTCTATGTTGAGGACAGTGCAAAAATGATCAGTAATTGAAGTTTTAAGATTTTAAGTATAGCGCCAATCACAGACCTATTTGAGTCGGGTCTTTTCATGAGAATGTGATCAATACAAGTCTGACTAGAGTAATGGGATCGAGTAGTCTTATTTATAAGTAAATAAGTAAATTCGTATGGCTTTTCGTGGTGGGGAGACCCTTATTTATAAGTGATTCAAAACCATTCAAGTTTAGAGAACCTAAGTAATCATGCGAGAGTTTACTGTTGCCATTAATGTTGATGTTTATATCCCCAATAACAATAGCATAATTATTTTTAATGTTGGACAGATGATTATCAAGACTATTAGTAAACAGATTGATATCGGTGGAAGGAGATCTGTATATTGCAATAAGGGTACAATCAACACTATCAAATTTGAAATCGATTCTTATTCCATTGGCTTGAGGAAGATTTAAAGCCACTCTGTCGCAATTTATGTTCTCTTTTATGAAAATGCTAACGCCGTCACATTTCGTAATTTTACAAGCCTGACCAAAATGATTGTAACCGTTTATTCCATAACTAAGCAATTCTTCATCAGACGCCCATGTCTCAGTTAAAACAACAATATCATATTGCACACTACAATTCTGTAACCATGAAATAAATTGATCGAAATTTTTACGTAAGCTGCGGATATTTAAATGAATAATATTGAAAAATGCATTAGCTTGACAGATCTGTTTTGGATTTTAAGCTATAGGGTCATCAACCTCTAGCGTATTATGATACTCAATTTCATCACTTGAAATGAATTTATTTTCCATAATCGGTTTTATTAAGAAGCGTTTGAATTGCTCTAGTATATGTAGGACAGCATGTATCGTTTACTCTATGTTTGTGTTCATTTTTCTGGCTCTTGCAATTTACGCATGTGGGCTCCTGTGTTTTGTTTGGGCAGGTTTTAAAATCATGACCTTCCAATGAGCAATGACCACAGCTAATGGATTTACTCTTACAATATTTTGAAACATGTCCAATACCTTGACATTTGAAACGGCGCGAGACTGCAATATAATCTTTAACTCGACAGGATGACCAATCCACATAAATACGCCCTTTATTGATAACTTCCCGCCTAATGTCGGGAGTGCACTCAATTACCCAATGCGTGTGCTCTTTCCCTCGTTTGACCTTGAACAATTGACGGAAATAATTGTTAAATTTGACCTTATCAATATTTGAAAAGTTCCTATTATAAATATCTATGCATAAATCGTTTTCATTCATTTTTACTGATACATTATATACTATTATTCTAGGCTTCTTTAAATGAGGAACACTAACTATTAAGTCCTTATTATCTACTATACCTGTTCCTAAAACGTTATCCTTGTCCCCTGTTGGATCCATTACTAATAATACACCCCCACCGCGCACATTCACTGCTTTTTTTTATTTTTAAAGATTTTTCTCTTGGTATATTTTTTTTCAATGATTCTCTAATTTTAGCACTACTTTCTTTTTCACTGCCTGCCACTAAGTTTGGTTTGACTATTGCCACGTTTGATATGCAAGTGTGAAAGTGATCTAAGCGTATTAGTAGCTAGGCAGCGTTGTCAGCAGCATTGATTGTTGAACCGACATCGAATTTATTTTAATTCACTGTTATCGATTGTAGTACTATCGGCGTGCAATGACAGTTTGTCCTTCTGTGTGGGCGTTTTTTTAAAAAAAGGCCAACCGGTGCGTGTCCTGTCACCGTTACAGTGTCCCTTCTGCAGTTGTAGACGAATTTTCACCACTCTGTCCATTAAAAATCACGCCCATCGCTCACTAATTGCTGGTTGCGTACTCTAAATCATTGGGCTTTGGTGACAGGCGATGTAAATTTGACAACACTGTATGTAGGCTTCAAGTAGTCCTTAGCAACATAAATTCTCTATATTTTGATATCTATTTATTTATGGAACAAACAAGAGTTTCAAAGATAACATTTAAGAAATAAAAGAAATTTCGAATTTATTTTGGCAAACAGTAGAGTGGATGAAAACCTTGAAAATTTCTTCCGTGATTGGAATCCAGTTTTCAATTACGGTGCGTTCCACTAGGAAATCACCAGATAAATTAGTGGGTTAATAAATACAGGAATTGATGATTATTAAATTATTAATAATTCGATACAATCATCTGCATTTCTGATGGATGTGATGACTCTCAATACCTTCATTATTATTCTTCCAAACTCGATCGTCATTTAATAGAATAAAAACTATATTAAACTACTATAGTATTTAAAACTCTTTGACAATCTATTACATAGAAAATGAGTGAGCTGAATAATTATATTATCTATGTTGTCTCCATTTGTTTCCTTGGAGAGGGCTTTATTCTTCCAGGCATGAAAAGTTGTTAGAATAAGGTTAGCTCTAAAACACTTAAATTTCTATGCAAAATTAACTGAGTTTCTTTATGATTATTGACACTGCTGAAACCAATTATTGAAAAATATGGTTGAAATAAATGGAAGTATTTATTTTATCAAAAACGTTGTAGTATCCAATGCACTAGTAGCTTTTTATTAATAGAAGTTATTGGATTATTAGGTTGAATTATTGACAAATGAGATTTAAATAAATTGAATTAATTGTTCTATTAAAATCGCTGTAGTATCCAGTGTACTCATCTACATCAGTAGATGAGTATGTGACGATTGTGATTGGTGGAAAAATATTGTGTAAGGAATGGCAGATTTGGGAGAAATAAGTAGAAAAATAATACAGTACCTATCGACTGTGTTGTTTTGAGCATGGTAGAAGGATCTAAGAATATAGGTTATAAGTGGATGGGAATTTCATTTATAGGCCATCAATAAAATTGATGATGAAATACCGTACAACATCCCTTTGAATGTAAAGTTAAATGACTGTAAAATCAGGATCATTAAGAGCTCATCATGCAAAGTGGCTTGGTAACAATGTCAATGTTCTTTCAATAAATCTTGTAGGCACGTGTTTCATGGTTTGTTTGAGAAATCAAGTTGAAGTCACCCGGACTCCATTATTGAGCTATCGTTGATAACTGCCACATTTAGGAATGTGAATTAATAAATCAATATTAACCACCATACACTTACCCAATGTTACGTATCATTCTCCATCTTCCTTCCACTAGAAGCGATCATTGATTGATCCTCGTCTTTCCCTTATACTTACCCTCCGTATTACCTCACCTGTCCTATTTGAATTACACTGCAACTCTCGCTTCAATTTGCCATCTTCCTCACTCTCCTTTCTCCTTTCAATCCCTCTTCCTCTATTTACCGCTTCCCTTTCTACGATCACTTCCTATTCAGCCTGTGATTATTACTGCTTGATATTGTAATGCATACCGTTTATTGAATCGGCTCTGTTAATTAATCCATAATCATTAATATCAATTGTATTCTGTCAGTACCGGGTCTGAAACTCTCATTATATATAATTCAGTACTGGCAGTCTACAATGTTGGTTGGCACGTGTTTCAAAGTCTCTGTGAGTTATTAGTAATGCTTCTAATGAGGTATCTATCATTGAATTCAAAGTTGATTGGAAAAAACAAACAAGCTATTTAATATTCTGTTTCTGACATGATGCAATACATCGTTGCAACAAATCGTTATAAATAATACTTTAACGATTAGAGCTACACTTTTATTAATATAATGATCATAGTTTCAAAACAAGAATTGCAAGTTTCATTTATTGAAATTGTGAACTTCAAATGTGAGCGTATGATGATTTTTCAAATAAGGTATACTTTTTTATATTTATTAACATTTTAATTAAACATTTCACTATACAAGAAATTTTGGTAGCATGAAAAAGGAACTTGGTTACTTAGTTAATCAGTAGTAGAACAGTTTCAGTAGATAGGATATAATTTTTTAATTTATAATAGATTTTTGCAGTCGGATGATTTCCTTATGAGTCTTAAGACTTGTGAGTGGGTAAGTTGAAGAAATGAATGATGAGAAACATCCATGGCTGAATGAGATTCGAACTCAATATTGCAGGAAACAAAGTCAGCCTAATTGTGAGTAAGTCTAATTGTGAGTAAGTCTAATTGTGAAGTGAAGGGAAGTGATAGCCGCGAGCCGTAGCAGGTATCTGATCAATCAGAGAGATAAGCTGCGTTCTCGTAGGTCCTGTTCATAACGGTGACCGATTAGATTGGCCAGCAAAAAAGACACTGTTCTCTGCTGTAAAATCACTTCCCGGTGGTTCGGAACCCACCTAAAACTGTAGGTCCAACTCATCAATCATCATCATCCAACTCATTACCCACGCTCAGGTCTCAGACCTATGTGGGCTTCATCCTCAAAAAAAAAAAAAAAAAATGTAGGCAAGCACACCAACCAATTGCGTCACCAGAGTCGCCATTAAATTGAATTCTGTATTAGCTTCCCCATGATGATTTGTGAAACTCACAACTGATCTGTAATTGATCCAATTCTCCAGAAAGGTATAATAGTAGCCTATTTAAAATTACAACTTTGGTTTCTTAAAACGGTTTAACAGTAATTTATTGCGAAATTCTGAAGTGAGATACTGCTTTTGAAGCTTATAACAAGAATGAAGTTAACTTATCCAAGTATATTTTCGAGACTGTAACCTAACAAAATGAAAATTTCTATTCATTGCGAAAGCAAAATATTATTCTAGAGATGTTGAATCTCCAGTTTGTTTATTTTCAAGTTTATTGCTTTATGCTTCAGGACACGGCAAGTAATCATCTAGAGTACGTCGTACAATTTGTACTGACTTCGCGTGCGGGTGAGCTCACTTGTGATGGTTGGGGGGGGGGGGGGGTTAGGTGAGAGAGAAAAATGACAGCGATCTTTTATCTGAAATTGGACTTCGAAATTATATCTTCCATTGCTATTATCAGGGAGATAAGGTCACCCGAGGACCTTTGACTTTCCTTTCAAATATCGCATGCAAATAATACTGATTCCACTTCGTAAACAAGCTGTTTGAGAGGTCAGGAACACTTGTGGGCTCGCATTTTTCGCATGTTTTTTTCCCGAGTGTATTAAATAAATTAAATTTTAAACAACATTTTTTAAACTTATCGACAGGCCCAATATTTTTGAAAAAATATTAAAATGAGCTGTTGAAAGCGTTCAAGGCAAAAAGAAAAACACTGAGAACGAAAAATCTTGAAATTTTTTTAGAGGCTAAACTCTAGTTGGAAAGAGTTCTTTCAGGTTGATATTCGAAAAAAGGCTCTTTCGTTATTAATAAAAGAGTTTTTCACTTCTTTTAAGTTACTTTTTAAAGAAAAAGTTCCCATTTTTAAATTTCGATTTCTAGGGTGAATTTCTGAAAATGAGATTTTTTAAACTATTTTCGCAGAAAAGGTTTTCATTTTTTGGTTTCAAAAGAGAAATTTCTGTTAAATGTAAGTTGAGTTCTCTCTGATATTCTTCATTTATTGCGAATTCCCACTTAATTCATTCATCTTGAAAAATCAAAAGTTGTTCTTTAAAAGATGAAAAAATCGTTGTTTTTCTCAATCAACTGTTTATTAACTATGATCTTCCTAAGAATCTAATGAATTGTATCTTTTATCAATTTTCACAAACTCGGAATATAGATTTTAGTATCACTATTCTTAAAACCAGAAGTCACCGCACACTCCTGCGTTTTCCCAGCTCTTGAAACTGGTTTTAATGCACAGTGGTCAAATGAATTGATACAGTTTATTGATTCTCATTAAATTTAAAATAGTTGAATAGTTTTATTTCTCACTATACATTATATGATATTTGTAACTGAACACCAACTTGGAATATCAGACTTTTTCTTCTCTTCTTGGTGCCCAATTTTTCAGAAGTGTACCGGTACTTGAAATTAATTACTGAAAAGTTAGTAATTAACAATTTAAAAAATAGCAGCTTCAAAATAACTTGTTCCTTTCATTGATAAATCGGTATCTTAGAAATTTTCTAATGAAAAATGAATACTACATCTTAGTATTGTATAAACCCTTCCATCACTGATCGTTTACATATCGAATAACAATTAAAAATATCAAGGCGACGATTTTAAATCGTTGAGACTGGAAAAAAAATTCGAGGAGATAAGATAAATCTATAGTTTGTTATTATTTATTGCCACAAGTGAGCAACAAACACTAAGTTGAGCATTTTCTGCGGGCGCTAGAAAGAAATTGGCCGTGTAGCAGTGGCAGTTGTGTATTACGATCCTTCGGCATGTACTTGAGAGATCCGGATGCTCGTCACGTTCCCTCTAAATTATTATTCTGCACATAACTCAAAGTAGAGGTATCAGTTTATTTTTATAAGAGCACTAATACTGAATTATCCGGCTCCTCACCGTTTACATGCAGTTGCTACCTCTTCACAACGATAATAAGAATAAATTTTTGGTCTACTTTCCTTCCCTTCAGGTATCATAAATTTGCTTTCCCGAAAAACCACGCTATTCGTCTTCTCCTTCCTTCTCGCACACTCATACAAAGACACACATTTTTCTCCAACACTCTCCTCTTTTCCCCCCGTTCGTTGTTACTGTGACATTTTCCTTCACCCTATCTTTGTCTCCAATCTCTCATAGGAATATAGCTTTGTCATCTCTCTTTTTTCAGTACCACCCTCTCTCATTTCCTTTTTCTCATCCTAACTCTCACTCTCTTACGCTCTCTCTCTCTCTCTCAATCCCACGTTTCATGCTCAACTCTCAAACTCCCAGATCAGAGACTATTCAGAATAAACCAACTTGTCAAAGAGATCCTAAAATGTGGCAAACCTAATCACTTTAAAAACGATTTCAAATTTGTTTCTGAAGGCAGACAGAATAATGTTTCACATACTAGAGCCGGGGATAATACACTTAGGATACCGAACCACGGTACTACAATCTATGCTAAATCATTTGTTGTAAGTGCTTTTCGGGCTTGGAACGCACTTCCTAATTCCATTAGGTGCATTGAGAGTCGAGCGGGCTTCACCTCGTCATTGAATAGGTATCTTTTGGATAGAATGATTGCATCTTTTCAACCATAGAGCAACTGCATGACAACCTTTATCTTTCATTTCGTAAATAATATTCTATCTGTATTGTTCTAAAAATATTAAAAAAAAAAACACTATTTCAATTATGTTCAACCACTTCGGAACTTTTTCATTTTGTATTTAAATTTTTATTCTCTATTATTATTACTATCTATAACTATACAGTCTCATAGTTTAAAGTTATCAAGGTTAAGTTTGAATTGACGAATTTTTGTCCAGACTTATTACGTAAATGCTTCACATAAAATCTCATTGTTAATATCCAAGATTTTTCTTACATATAATTCATTTAATTGTGTTGTTAATATTAAGCCTTTTAAACAGTCACAATGTAATTTTGTAAATTTATGTTAATAAAGTAATTTTATCTTTATCTTTATCTTATCTCTCTTACTTTTCCCCTTTTTTATATGCCAAGTGATAGAGAGGGCTTGACACCTCTAAATTCGTCTTTTTGTGTACGTCATCACTCAAATTCATGTTTTCATTCTTCATCATCCTGATTTACGTGGGTATTTCATTTCCATTTCTAATCAGTGGAAAAAAAGAAATAGGCTGCAGCTTAAATTGTAACTTGTATCTTGAAATTAACTAGTAGTTCTGCGAACAGTAGACCTCACTCGCTCAACACTCCTCACTCAAAAGATGATATTTTCGGAAGACGTTCAGGAGCACATTGGACTCAATTTTTATTGCTTAATCTAATCTATTGATGAAAAAACTGCAAAAATAAGTATTTGTAAACTTGAGAAATGTATGTATCTCACCTAATAAACGGTTACCATTTTTAGCAGCTCTTAATATTCTTCTCCAGTCATAAAGAGTTCAAAATATCCATTAAAAAAAGTTCAAAATTTGTTTATTCCCTCATTTTTTAGTGAAATTCAGATTACCGCCTCTAGCTTCAAAGGTGACTATTTTTACAAATCAGCAAATATTGTTTGCATCATAATCGGACCTCATACTGATAGTATTAAAATTTACTCGGACATCATTCTTCTCTTTTGCGTTGCAAATTAGGCCTATCCTAACGCCTTTCATCTTTTACATTTCAATGTAAATCATTAAATAATGATTCAGACTTCAGGTGTTCAGGTACAGCGTCCAGGTTTTACTGAGCATTCAAAGTTATCTGTTAAATTTAGTACAAGATTCAAACTATCTTTTATTACGCCTTCATAAATTATAAGAAATTGTTGCATTGCTATATTTTGATTTATTGAAAATATAAGATGTAGATTTTCGTAAATAAATGGTCAGAAAAATAGTTAGGGGTTTCTTGATGCTAATTATTAAGCTTTATTTAACCATAGAAAATGAAATTATTCAGTATTTTAGAATATTTTTCTTGATATTCAAGATCAACGGAATGCATCAAATCTATGGAATGGAAAAATTGTGCTGGAGAAACCAATATAGAGGAAAAATATTTATGGAATGCGTTTTTGTTGTTGTATGTTGTATATGGGAATCCCAACAAAAGCTATTCTATTCGACAATAATGAAACATTTTATGAATAAAATGGAACATTCATTTTCAAAAGACTTGTAAGTCTACTCTTTTCCCAATGGTATTTTTGTTTGCTCCCATAAGCATTTCAAAGCATAATAATTGCTGTTATTTTATTGAACTGAATTCCCTGTGGGGTTTCATGAAAGGAGTGTTAATTAATTCTACTTGTGAACATGGAAAAGTTCACTGAATAAAAATAAATTTGTAATAATAATTTTTCATCTTTGACTGATGCAAAGATGAATAATGCGGCAGTACAAAAAACATTCATACAATGGTACATATCAATGGATTGCATTTCAGAAAATTCATATCACAACAAAAAAATATGCTTGAGTGTAGAATAGTTAAATCTTTTTCTACTGTTTCATGCTAATGAAGACGACTGAATATTAATATTGAGGATGTTAAATTAATATTGATAATTATCAAAATGGGTAAGAAAGTTTAAAAGAGCTATTTCCTGGTTCAAGTTAATGAGCTGGGAAAATGCACATGGTTATGAGCTGGAAAAATGAAAATAAATAATAATGATTATGAAAATGTATAATTGTAAACTTACCAAGTTTACATTCTAACTTAACTCCAGCACATTTTGGTATTTCGTCGACGATATTGTTCAGGAGTTTGAGTAATGACATATTCTATGCGTTACTTTCCTTCTTCAACCAACTTAATTGAAATTCAAATCTCATCACAATATGATTCTATAATTATTGCCGATCGTAGTGATGTCTAACTAGATAGTTTTAACTAGATAGCAGCTCTGTACCGTATTTCGTCTGTCCATCTGTCTGTCTGTTTATGTTACATGATTACGACCAAATACCTTGACCAAATGTTCCTCATTCCTAGGTCGAGCGATATATGTGTAAGTTTTATACAAAAAATCCCACGAAACCTTACAAAAATCCCTCTTATCTCTTTTAGTAAGCTAAATATACCCCCAATTATTGGAGTGTCTGATTTGGGTGTGGGTGGTTGTGAATTCAAACTAGTAGTTCTGCCGACAGGAGACCTCACTCACTCAACACTCGTCACTCGAAAAAGGATGATATTCTCGAAGCACTTTTGACTCAATCTTTATTGCTTGATCTCTCATTGATGATATAAACTGAGAAAATCGATATTCGAAAAGTCCAAAAGTGTTGACGTTTCCTGCAAATTATCTCTTATACCTAGTAAAGAGCTAATATGCGTTTTTAGCGGCTCTTAATATAAATCTCCAATCTCCAAAGCAAAAACTATCCATTAACAAAAAATTTCAAAATTTGTTCACTCCCTTCCCTTTTCAGTTAAATTCAGAGCTCCGCTCTCGGCTTCAAAGGACATTATTATTACATATTTTTCGAATGAAAATCTCCAGTTTTAATCGCTGCAATAAATCATATTATACTCTGGACTAAAGGGACTTATTCGTTGAGAATGTTGGATCGATGGTACGTGGAAGCATATAAATAAACAGTACAGGTTGGTGGACTTGCAGTCAAGAGATTTTCAGGCATGTCGAACTCCCTAAGGAGTAAACACGTACGAAGCCGGCTAGAGTCGCGTATCACGTATAAATTCCATGCTCTTAGTTCCTTCTTTTTCATCTCTTCATCAGCACTTTCCCCTCATTCCCACTTTCACCTCCTTCCCCCTTTCTCCTTGACTTCCTCTCTTTTTTCACCAATTCCTTGTCCTTCTTGCTTTAAACAGCAACTTCTCATTCAACCATACCCCCTCTTGTTCGAGGTTAAAAATCGAAACTTTTCCTCCCCGAGTGGTCTTTATTGATTCGAGTTGAAGTTCATCTCGAAGTCATAAACTTGACAAAAGTTTTATGAGGGTATTGCTGATCGTATTCTGAAAATCAGGATTGGATTCTGTTGAAGAATTCTATTGTGATTATAATCAGTGAACGCTATTCTCTCAACTCTTAAAGAAAAGAATAGTGTTTATCACACCATCATTTTGAAATATTGATTCAGTCTCAACTGCTCAACTATATTAATTATTGTAAATGTGCGTCAGTAGATAGTGTAGATTAGCCTACAAATTGTGCGTGAGTTGAGAAGCGAAGCTTTAAGAATCAGGATAGAATAGGATCCAGATTACAGAGCTTCTGAGTAATAAATTGTTTCAGACGTGAAAATAGTTGAACTCTCTGGTGCATTATTTCAACTCTATGCTGAGCTAATAAGTTCAGATTTATTTTGTACATTGTATAAATTATATTAATAACCATTTTTATTTTTTGAACAATGAATACTGCTAAGAATATTAGCTAGAAAATGTTATCTGACGGTCAGAGAGCAGGCATTGAAACAATCTGATAATATCCTCTTAGCAAGATAATAGAAATGAACTGTAATTTTTAATGAATCTTGTCATGTCTATATTGAGCTAGTACATGCAAATATTACTTAGTTCGTTAACACTGTTCTCAATCATAACAATTCGTTACTATTTAATTATCATGAAATAATTCATAAATACTACCATTTCTTGTCGCTCTCCTATTTTTGTTTTTTTCTTGAGGTGATGAACTCGTCATTTCGTCCATTTTATTCTTTTAAACTTTCAACAATTTTTTTGATACTTCTATCCTGTTTAAATGTGAAAAAAATTGTTTGTTAACACTAACTGAAGTGAATTCATATTGCCAATAGAATTAATCTGTGCCTGTTTTTCTCGTTGCTTACGCATATGTGTATTTCAGGCATTTATGGCGGGTGGGGGGGGGGGGGGGGTGGAGTGGAAGGTTATACCTCTAAGCTACACCTGCATCAACTGAACAAATCAATTAATCTCAACGATTTTTGTGCAAATTGGAATTTTTTGGAACGAGAGCGCTGGCATGACGTTATTGGATTTGGCAGAATAGTAAAGTGAAAACGAGCATTGGTCAAATAATGCTGTTAGGCGGCGCTCAGGACAAAAGTTCAAACCGGGTTTATTGCGTATGTGACCGATGCGCTCGGCATTTATTGATGGAAGATTTTGCAGAGCACAAAGGATTAAACGTTATTATTTTGATCATCATCGTCGTTTTCATCATCATCATCGTCACTATCACCATTATGCTAAGTGGAGCAGAGCTGTAAATCGAGCAAGCGCAGTGCAGAAGGACCACTTGGGTCGGTAGGACGAAGGATGCAGGACATATGACTATTTGTAATCCGCATTATTGTCATCATTCGAAACGTCACCTTCCACCGTAGAGTGGAAACGTTTTTCGCTTCGACCTCACTAAATTTCTTGCTACTGCTCTTGCTTCACGCTCATAATGCGACTCGCCTCATTTAGTCTTACTACGTAAAGTGAGACAGAGTTTGAGTATGATTGTGAAAAGAAGAGTGAAAGAGTGTGGTCATGTGAAGTATAAATAATGGGAGTAAAAGATAAACGACTTGATGAATTCTTGATTTAAAAAAAATCTTGATGCAATACTTATTCACAGGGCCCTGGTCTCCTTAAGATGCCTGTCCAGTCTTCTATATCAGCTGCCGTACACCTCCAGTCTCTCACCAGTCTTCGCAGGTCATCCTCTACATCCTCCTACCAACGTTTGCGTGGACACCCTCTTAGCCTCCTTCCTCCTGGATTCTCACAGAATACATTTTCACGGCCCTTAAGTCGTACATTCTCTCTACGTGACCTAGTCAGCTCAAACGCTCAATTTTTATTTCATTCAACATTTTGTGTTTTTCTGTTTAGGTCGCGCAGTTTTTGATTTGTTCGGGTTCTCCAGTCTCCTTTATTTCAAATTGGTCCAAATTTCTTTCTCAAAGTTTTCCATTCCCAGATATTCAAGAGATCTGCATCTTTCTTTGTAAGAACCCATGATTCTGCTCCATACAACACGACCGGCTTGATAATTGTTTCGTAAATATTATGTTACGAAAAGTAACATTATCCGTTATCTTATCTTCCTCTAAGAGCGTTTTTGCCTTAGGGAAAAATAACACCTATTCCATGCGGTTATCTTTGCTTTTATATCCACGTTGACATTGCTTTTTTTCATTATGACAGATTCAAGGTATTTAAATAAATTCTGACACCCTTTCAAAACTATTATCTCCTATCTTTAGTTCTCTGTCACCTGCTTGCCGAGTTCAGCTGCAGGCCAAATACTTGGTTTTGCTGTCATTTATTTTTCGATCTTATTACTTGTTTGCCATGTTTGCCGGTCTTTCATCAAGTTCCTTATTCCCTATAGAGCTACAATTCTCACTTTGTACACTTTTCATAACATTCCTCAGCACAGTAGTGTTCTCTGCTCTATTCAAACCTCCAACATATCAAGTGGCAAACATTTCTCTGTTTCTTCTGGGTTTCTTATTTACAGTAAATTTTCCATCATCCCAATTTGGTTTTTGGCTAGCCTTACATTATTCATTTCATTTCTGTCCGTTTTCGGACAGAGGCAACTGTGGGTTTCATAACAATTAGTTTTTTATGGTGCAGGTTGGATAGCTCTATACCCAACCACCAACCTAGAGAACCAGTGTTTTTATGTTTAGGGATTTTCTTCCCTTAGCCAAAGGGTTCCTGTTATGAGGGGCTGGAAACTTCCCTTCACCAATCACCACTGGAATAGGATTTGCTGGTTTCGTAGACATAATGCTCTGTCAACCAGAGCATTCCCTGGTATTTAATGGTAGCACCTATTTGTCATCAGTACTCCCACCAGGACTCCAACCGCAACACGGGCTTCCTCCTTTCGCAACACGGGCTTAGGACCATTTAAGTCAGTGTTTTTATGCAATACTACTGAACCAATATGCTTGTATCATGACTTTATGCTTATCAATACAACTTTATTAAAGTATAAAATTTATTCATGAAACGTGCAAAACGTTATACTGTAAAATTAGACAAGCTACTTTTAGGCAGCGTTTATGCATTAGGAATTATTTACAATTTATTGTCATATTATGATAGAATATTTTGTGTGGGGATAAATAGAAAAAGTGACATCTACTTCTCTCATAAAAATTTTATATCGACCACTAGCCACATTAAGTTGTTGATGAACAAATGTGAACATTGAAAAGTCAGAATCGATTCCAAGTCAAGAGATTCCAATTCACTTACATCAAAATTTGGCAATTATTATGATACTGCCTACGGATGATGAGTTTCAGTGCTCTATCCAAATTTCTTAGCAATAATGAAGAAGATTATCCTTGATAGTGTTTATCAAGTGTTAACCAAACCAATGATTGTGTTTCCTTGAACAAATTGAGGTAATTATTGTTAATGAAATAGTAAAATAAATTAGAAAAGTAGTAAAATTATTTCAACTTGGACCAAAGTTCTTCACAAGGAGTCCCTCCTAAGGTACAACATTTTTCAATAGTCTACCATTGAGCATCAGTGACAAGGAAGGGAAGGTTTGCAAGCATGAACTAAAAAGTACCCTATAGAATTGAGCCCCTACTCTATTGATGAATTTTTCGCTTGCCACAAAGACATGGTTTGAAAAACAGACTAATTCAAGACTGTTGTTCTATATTTTAAATATTTAAGCTGTATAGGCAGAGCCGTCTATTTTTCATTTTATTTCCGTTGTTCTGAATTTAAGCTATAATGTTCAATAAGGTTTTAGAAATACTACTCGACACAATTCGTATTTTTTACATAATATACAGTAATGAATAAAGAATATTTGATTGATTGATTTAGAAAATGTTTGTTAATCACAGTACGCAATACAATAAATTACGGACTTTGTTATTGGTAAAGTTAATTAAGATTTAAATGACCTCACTTTGGGCATGGGTTGTCTAGTCTTGCTCTTTCGTAACTAGATATAAGTTTAAAGACGAAAAACAATAAATTATTCCCTTACCAAGTATAAGTGCTCGTATAGAAACAAATATTTGAGACTTGATACTAGAAAAACTCATGTTTGGGAATAAGTGATTGTAAGTAGGCAAATTATAATAATTCACAAAATGCAATCCTTTTACAAAATAAAAGGAGTATAAGAGACAAAGTGTGTCTGTGTGACAATGCATAGCGAGGGAAAATGCTCGGAAGAAAAAGCTGAGTAACAGCCAAAGCTGGGGCCAAAATAGCAAGTGGAACAGCATTGCTCTCTGTGAGGAATATCAATATTCTTTGTAAGCGTGTAGCATTTTATATGGGCTAATACTTAGCATTCCAAATATCTGTGCACTTATATTGGATTTGAGTTCAGAATTTTTCAATCTTTCGCAAGGGATATTCCAGAAATGAACAGAAAAATTTTCTTAGGTTTTATCAAGTTCTTTTCACAGGAGTATGGTTTTTACAGTAGTTCACTTTTCAAGTAAACTATTCATGGTTTAGGAATAGTTTATACTTTATTACGATTTTGTTTCATGAATCATTTCCAGATTCAAATTCATGCGTTTATTCTATGTCAGCTCATCGATAGATCTAACAAAATCAATTATTACAACAAATTGCTATCGAAAATGGAATTAAGAATTCATAAACATTGCACTCAGAACCTTGAAATTTCAGTACTACATGGGAAAATATTTCATAACGAATCTCAGATAATTACGGGCCTACAATACAGTTCCACAGTGCAATAAAAATATAGTTTAGATTTGGTGTAGGCTAATAATTTGGCGTCAAAGTGATTATAAAATGAGGGAGAATGAGTTTGACTTCAATAGATGTTCCATAACATGGATAAAACAAGTACGGATTGATATGCACGAAAGGAATTTGGCAGAAGGAGAATGGAGAGATAGAGGGAGATGGCAAGTGGGACGCGAGAGACGGCATAAGCTGTAAAATTAACTCGCTATATATATATATATATATATATATATATATATATATATATACATCTGGCTATCATTTTGGCATCTTTTCAAATTGGTTACGTTTTGGCATCCCCTTGAAATCAAGGAGTATATTGGTTTTTCATGAAAGTATATCAGGTTTTGTATGTGTTCCACCTCGATATTTCACTTTGGTTTTTTGAAAAACATAAAAATTAAAATCAATTTTTTTTATCCACTCCGTCGATCATTCAAACTCCTTTCAAAATACAGACAATGGTACTTCCAGAGTATACTTTCATACATTTTGACTTCAAGATGAACTCCGGTTTGAATATCTATTACCACTTTGAGGCTTATTTGACATCCTGCAATGTTGCCAGATTGCTGAGCTACTGGGTTTCAGAGTTTGTTTGTTTTTATATACGTCTGGTTGGCCTGAGATCGGCGTCAGACAATTCAAAGTGCTTGACATAGCCAAGACACAACTCTACTGAAAAAAAGAGTCTGCAACTCTGTCATGTTGCATCGACAATACAACACGGGTTTACATTGTTCACATTTAAACGCAACTTCTTTTTGTTTATTAATTGCTCTTATCCAAGTATTAAACTTTGCTTCTATCTGAATTGAGGTATGACTGAATAATATAAACAAAGGATACATATAAGAACAATGGTATTTTTATATTGTTTTATATTCTATATTATAGTTTTCATGTGCATTCTATTTGTATTCTTTATCCATTATCTCGATTCATGCATTACTTCACTATATTACCCACTTAAATATAAACTAAATTAATATAGTATGTTATAATTAAATTAATGTAATTTAATTATATTAATATAAATTAAATATAAATTGAAAGGTTGTATAAATTACAAGTTTGCCAGTTGATTTTTGGGAAATTTTTGATTGATTTTTTTTAAATCGCCACTTCCGCTTGGGAACACTCAAGTGTTCCTATCGCTCTCATGACGGAAGTAAAGAGAATACTAGATGTATAAGAACCCACTGATTACAATACATGTGAGTTTCAATGAATCCATAACACCAACTGAAATTTTTATGATCATTTGAAAAACGAGAAGTCGAAAAATCTGATATTTCAGTCAGCAGTGCACAAAACACTGTAATAATACTTGAGGGATGAAAATCTGAGTTCTTGGTGTATAAGAAACCACTCATTACAGAACTGGTGAGTTTTAATCCATAACATAAACAGATAATTTTTAATCCATAACACAAACAGATAATTTTTTATGGCCATATGAAAAATGAGAAATTTAAAAAAATGATATTTGAGTCAGCAGTATGCACGAAATATTTGATGGCTTGAAATCGAAATTCTCAATGAGTTCAAAACATGAACATGGCTTGGGGCTCATGTCTTTCCCTCAGGTCCTGAGATCCTCATCAAAATGATGATAATTTTCAAGCGAATTGACTGTATAATACGAACTCTAGGCTGTACATTTCAGACTTGTTTAAATATGAGTGTTTATAACAATTAACAATATCGATACACTATTGAGAGGAATATTATGAGTGACTACCATAGGTGGGAATAGAGTTTGTAGCCTGGCAGAATTAAATTCGACCAGGCGGCTGCTGGGTAAAGATAATAAAATAATTTGTTTCACTTATATCAATCTGGCAATCTTTTAACCAATAAGTACAGGAAGTCTAGCCTCTAGAACTTTCTAAACCTGTAATACATTTAACGTTACAGTAATAATGTAATTTTTTTGGAAGGTGAAGCCCAGATAGTTCTGAGACCTGTGCGTGGGTAATGTGTTGATGAATTGGACCCACATTTTTAGGTGAGTTCCGAATCATCGGCAAGTGATAGCTCATAACCCTCTTTTTTAGTGACCTCTTTTTCGATTCGGTCACCCTTACCCTAGGAATTTGCAGCTTATCTTATGTGACTGAACAGGTACCTGTTATGGTCCGCAGCTAACAATTTTCTAAAAAAGGTTTACAGGGTTTTGCGAAAAAATTTCAATAAGAGTGCAAAAGTTTATTCCTTTGAAAACGCTTCAATGCAGAAATAAATATAGCAGAAGAGTGAAGCTATCTCTTTCAATAAGAGATCAATGAATTAGCACTCATTCAGAAAACTTAAGGCTTCTAAATCCCTCATTTAGGTGGTGAATTGAATGCATTCGCAGTGAAATGAACTGTAAAATCACATTAAACATCAACTACTGCGATTATTGAATTATTATATTTTGGAAATTGAGATTGAAGGGTTTTTGAGATTGAAGGGTATGAGCTTGGTTATTGATTGCGAATAAAGCACCCAGAGTTTACAAAACCAGAATTTAAATTGGGTCAAAACACAGAAGAATAGCAAGTGGAAAGCATCTGTGCAAAATCAATAAGTTATGCTTTGATTCAATAAAGATCGACTTTATAAAATTTGGGACTTTTGAGTAGGCTACATTCATATTTCATTTCAAAAAATGATTTGACAAGTTTTAAAGGAGAAATTGAAAAAAATGTTTGCTTCATTGGCAATTGAATTGGTTAACCACTAGGCCGGCAATAAAAAAACATCATAATATGATAATTTTGTCATTTTTTGTAAAAATTCTCACCAATTTAAAGATTTGGTAATCCCGATTCGTGTTCAGACTGGCTTTTTTTCGTTCACTTTATTACCTACGCAGAAGTCCCATGTGGGCATCAAAAAATGTAAAATAGTGAATCTTGTAGCACGTTTCAGATAATTTTACATTGATTCAATTCAATTCACACCATCTATATGAAGACCTTAGTCATTTCTAAATGGATGATGGAATAGCTGTAATCTTTCGCCCTCTTTATTTCTGTAGCAAAGCAGTCCGGACCTACATTCATTCTAATTTTTATATCCTTATGAGAAGTTGCTTATTCAGTCTGGCAGAATCATTTTGAACTCTTGAAACACTCTGCACAAAAAATACTCATGATGGACACATTTTGTTTCCCCATAGCTTATTAAATAATAGCTAATAACTATTTCCGGTGGTTTGGAACCCATCTAAAACTGTAGGTCCAACTCATCAATCACTATCATCCAACTCATTACCCACGCACAGGTCTCAGACCTTTGTGGGCTTCATCCTCTGAAAAAAATACTCTTTTAAAAAGTCAAGTAATGAATCCCTGCCCCCTCATTAAACTTTATCGGGCAACAATCTTGTAAAAAGAGCTCTGAAAAATCCCAATTTCACCCCCCTTCCATCCCAAATATTACCTGGTAGGACGGGTAAGCCCCCCAAACCAAAAGTCTGGGAGCGCCCCTGGTCTTCAGTAGGCCTACTTCAGTTTAATAGTATCGTTTGAACTAGCCGGTTTAATTGGTGTCACCCAATAGTATTGTTGAGCGGGCGATTTTATCCAATACTGTCCCTTGGCGCGGAGCAGCTCAGTGTAGCGGGACGTTTGAAACTTCCCGCATAGTAATGGAGCTCTGTATAGTTTTTCGGCTGGGGAGGTAGAAAAAAACATGGAAAAACTCAACAAAAAATATTGAACGTTTCTCTTCATACTATTGACATTCCCCTGAATTTTCAAATCAATCTGTCCAAAATTAACAGAGTTATGAGCATTTTTCGAATTATTTCATATCAGTTAGCAATCAAAATGAATTAGTATCCGAAGTGTCTACATAGACATTGAATCGATTTTCAAGTTTTCATTCCAATAAATTTCTTCTACTTCCTCCTCTTATTATCCTGTCTTCTTCCTATTATTCCTTTGTTCTTCTTCTCCACTCTTCTTCTTCCTCCGCTTCTTCTTCTTTTCTTTGCTTCTATCTGTCATCTTCTTCTCCTTCCTCCTCTTTTTCTCTTCTTCCTCCGACTTGCTCCGTTTGCACGGTCCTCTCTATTCTCTCTTTCTTCTTCATCTTCCTCCTCCTCTTCTTCTTTTCATCATCTTCTTTTCCTTGCCTCCTCCTGCCTTCTTCTTCCTCTTCTTTTTCTGCTTCCTCTCTTCCTCTTCTTCTCCTTCCTCCTCCTTTTCTCTTCTTCTTCTTCTTCTCCTCCGACTTGCACCGGTTGCTCGGTCCTCTTTATTCCCTTCCCTCTTTCTCTTTTTTTCCTCCTCCTCTTCTTCTTCTTTTTCCTCCTCTTCTTCCTCCTCCTTTTTTCTCTTCTTCTTCTTCTTCTTCTTCTTCTCCGACTTGCTCCGGTTGCTCGGTCCTCTTTTCTCTTTTTTCTTCTTCTTCCTCCTCTTATTCTTATTCTTTTTTTCTTTTTCTTCTTTTCTTAGCCTCCTGTCTTCTTCTTCTTATCCTTTCTCTCTTCTTCTTCTTCTCCTTCCTCTTCTTCTCCGACTTGCACCGGTTGCTCGGTCCTCTTTATTCCCTTCCCTCTTTCTTCTTCATGTCTTCTTCTCCCTCCTCCTCTTTTTCTTCCTTCTCTTGTTCCCCCTCTTATTATTCATCTATTTTTTAATTATATTATACATAAATGATATTATATCGTCTTATATTTTAATTGTATGAAAGTTTAAAATAAAGGTCATGATGAACATGAAACAAAAAATTGAAATGGTGGAATATTGTATTCAGAAAGTGGCGAAAGTCTAGCAATTGTATTGAGAGCAAGTGAATTTTCAAGAATTTTAAAAATAAAGTTCAGGCAGGAATAAGAACCATTATATTATGAGAAAAAAGTGATACTGAAATGCATGAGATAGGCTACTTGTAGAAAAACCATCTTGCGGGGGAGTATTTCAGGAACAGAAATTTACAATAATCTTGGTGAAGCTCGCCGGGTCAGCTCAAGCCATTCTCTAACGAAGTTGACATCCAGGCGTTGTTGCCAATCTTCTATTACTTGATGGACGTCAGATTCGCGGTGGAATGAACAACATTTATACGCTTCATAATATACTCACGGGAGGGGAATAATCTGACTAGCGCTACGTGGTGGTAGAATTCAGAAGCTTCGATGTATATTAAAATTCATTTTGACAACATTCAGACGTCCAACATTTTTTTTACAAACTAGTGTAGAGCTGATGATAGCTGATGAATTGTCACGTGATTTCTGTTGTGGGTCAAGTTGGCATGCCTGAAAAGGCATGGGGCGAAACTAACCTATTTCAACCTTTTCTAACGATTTTATTAAGGAATGTAATTGGGCGTCCGTATACGGATGCACGATTACACACGGACGTCCAAACGAATGTAAATCAACAATGTATGGATGCCAAAATGATGGTCAGGTGTAAATATATATATATATATATATATATATATTTCATCAGCTTTGTCATTGACATTCTTTATCAGGTTCGAAAGGCATGAGTTATTCAAAACAATTAAGAAAAAGCTTGATTGAGGGTACACGAATTTTTTCGAGATACATTTGTGAAGTATTGAAGGTTTAGCCAACATTTTTATCAGTACTGATGAAGAATGTTGATATACAGGCTTAGATGTGATCAAATATTACATCGGAGACAATCATTTATCTGCCAGGGTTCTTCGACATTATCCTTCAACAGACATTCGTCGACTATCCTGTATGGCATAGTCGAGTTTCGATAAGAGAGGAGTTTCCATTTGGAACGGGAAGGAGAAAAAGTTGAGGTCAAATTGTGTTAGACAACAAAATCGATTATTTCGAGGGGAAGAGAAGCAACAAAGTGGACGTGCGGAGAAGATTTTTTCTCTCATCAAGATCCGACGAAGTTATCAGTTTATGTTCAGGTGGAATTAGATGAACTCATGAAGCGTAGCCTACCTTGTCCAGTGACCAAAGACGAGCTGTAGAGAGCGGTTGGCGTGGAAAAGATCTCTAATCGCATTAAATGTTAGCGGGCGTGTTTCTCTTTTTCTTTTGTGTGTGTGTGTGTGTGTGTGTGAGAGAGAGAGAGAGTGTGTGTGGTAAAGAATCGCGTGAACACTGATGCACGCCATTTGTGGAAAATTCGAAGGTTTAAAAGAAATTGCTAGAGAGAAATTGCTGCTATAAGAGAGACTGAACTGTTCATTCCGAACTATTTCCAGTTGAACAAAGAGCAGGACTACACCCACTATTACAATTATGATTGCAGTGAATATTACAACTCTACTATACCTATTCTCCTAAGCAATGATAATATTATCATCATAGCTAACGATTTTTCTCGTTCATCTGACGCTCCGGTTCCCGGTAGACACCATAATCCCCTTATCTTGAAATGCTACAACGGCAATAACAACAACAACAACAACAACAACAATAATAATAATAATAATAGTAGTAGTAGTAGTAGTAGTAGTAGTAGTAGTAGTAGTAGTAGTAGTAGTAGTAGTAATAATAATAATACATTGTAACAACAACTTTACCACAATAATACAGAAAGTGCGTCCAGTTTCACTCTGCCATTCGTTTATACATCATCAGTACGCTACTGTTTTATCTCTGTAATGAGCAATTTACCCCTATCATATTTCAGTAGTTTATCATATTAGTCCATCTTTAGCAGTTAATTATTGTTCATCATGTTTCAGCTAGTTCAGAAAACCAGGTCTTTTCGTCTCGACAAATTTTTGACTTTTCTGTAGAAAATTTACGCATTTACTATGTAAATTCATGAATAATTTATTCAACGTAGAAATCCGTAGTCTGAAGCAGAAATGTCCATTATTTTGTGAATTCAATAAGAAAAAGTGGCAATGAAACAGAAAAGTATGATCGGAATAAAGAAATACAAATAACGTTTTTCAAGTTAAGTGTTAAAAAAAGAATTGAATGGAAATTATTGACAAGGAATTCGAACTGACTCCCCCCAAACACAGTCAGTTCGGCATGTCATAATTGGCATGAACTTTTGGAACTGACATGCCAAACTGACCGTGTGTGGGGTAGACATGCAGTCCACACCGATGTGTATGGAGTCCAGCAGTCCACATACCAAACTGAGTTTCGGCATGCCAGTCCAAACTGTCCGTGTGTGGAGTCCATCAGTTACACTTAAAACTCTCATACCAAACTGACAGTCTCAAACTGGCATATGCCAAACTGACAGATTCAAGTCATGTGCTCTTGTTTCTGAGGAAACAAAAAATCTTAATAATTCCATTATTATTTGGCATTTTGGCGAAAATAAAAAACCTAGGTTGACTGTACTATGAAAATATCTTTTTAACATTTTAACCGCTTATATTATTTTAAGACAACTTGATTTTTAAGAGTACTTGATGTACCTACGAAGAGTTTAATCAAATTCCGCTAAAGCTGACGTTTGATTGTTTAAAAGTGCTTTTCTGGGTAAATTGTGGTACTCATTCAATTAAGAATGTTTAGAAGTCAATAAATCTTATTTTCCGCCTTTTTGCATGATTTTACCTTTGCTTTCAGGATGAACAATCAAAAGTTTCCCGTTCTATCTTTTTTAGCAAAATATTGACTCTCCTGTGGAGAATAAATAAATAGTTCAAGAATCATTTTATTTCAAGTTCAGCAGATAAAGAAAAGTTCTTTCGTTCTTCTTGAAACATCGGCTGCACTAAAATAATATTCCAATATTGTTCATGCTCGAGCGTCTTGAATCAGATTCAAAAATAATTTATTGATGGAACATTACATAAAGAAAAATAAGACGAAATTGTCACAACCACATTTATTTACTAAGAAAGTTAAAACATTACATAACGTATAAGCTCTTTAAACCAAATAATACAATCAGGTACTCTACTGAATAAAAATCTGGATGATAGCAATTTTAAATAACCGTCGGTCAACAAACATAACTACCATGAACAGAAAGATTAATCACAAAATTTTTCTTGGTCAAGCCTCTTTCTTGCTTATCGCTTACACCTTACAGTATTGTATTGCACGTAGACTCTCTGTTCGGGCATGCCAGCCTATACAATCACTTATATTCATAATAATGTGACTGAGAATGCCACAAGAACACTAATAACATTATTAAGTTTATCATCATTAAATTAGAAAGTTTTGATAGTCTAGTTTTGACAGTGACACCTTCATCAATTTTAATGATATGTTTACCTTATATTTTTGCCTAATAATAATTAATATTGGAATATTATTATTAACATGCCTCTGAGCAAATGAACAATGAACAATAATATGAGAGTAAATGTGGCACAAATGATTGTGGACTAAGACTAGACAAAACTGTTGACAGCGGGAAGAAATGACAGCTATCTATCTATATATATCAATATTTTGCGTCAAAGTTTTGAGCAAGTCGTAGAAAGATGGGAAAGGGCTCAAATTAAAGGTCTCTATTCCGTGATGGCGGGAAAACTATTGGAATCTCCGTAATGTTAACATAAAATTATCTTCAAGTGAATGCTAAATATTAACATGTGATATTATACTTGGGATATTATAATCTAAAATTAGACAGACATCTGTTCTAAAGCCGCGTCTCCATCAACCGCTCAGCGAACAGTGTTCGCTGGAATTATCTGATGTTGCCGAACATTGTTTGGTGTTGGTTTGGTGTGGACGCCTTCTCGAACATTATAATCGGTGTGGTGGAAGTAGTGGTCGAAACCTGTTGTTGGTCGTCACTGTTCGCTCACAGACCGAACATTTAAATTGAACTCACGACAAAGGTAAATATAACGTACTCTCAAGTAAACTGGTATCTACTCATGGGCAAAATTTTATGCTGCATTTGGCAGAGTTAAATCTTCGGAAGGAATCGAATTGTTTATTGAAAATAACAACAACCAAAGCAACCAAAAAGACTGCTCTTAACCAAAAAGTATTGTTACAGGTTCTAATAGCTAAAATAAGGCTGGCAACACTAAAGTTCACACTTGAACTTTATTTACACAAATTAATTGTAAGTTCAATTAATTAAATGAAAACAGATCATCAAATGACAAGCTAATTCTTATTTCCAGTAATTATTTACAAGAATTAATGAATAAGTAATTACAGGCTAATCTATAATAAAAGAAACAAGAGTCCAATAAACTGTACAAATGAATAATTAATTACAGGCTGATCAATAATAAAAGAAACAAGAGTCCAATAAACTGTACAATAATGCAAAAAGAAATTATAAAAAAAGCAACTATCACTTACAAAAACACAGTCCAATTCGTTATTTGACCGTCCCAAATAATATCACTTAACACAACGTCTTTAAACTATCAGTAAACACTTGTCTCTGCATTTGACACTGTCTAAAGACTGAATAAAGCACTGTTTACTCCACTGGCACTGGATTGTCTCTCTCCCAAGATCTGTAATACAATCTGCCACACGGGTTTGTAAAACTAACTCTCTGGTTGATGTGGAATCCTTTATATAGCTGTTGTAGTTGTATAATTCCAAGAATTGGAGCTCACCAGACGCTTCGAGAATCTTCAAGAAAGCTTGGAATAGACCTCGATTGTTCAAGAAAAATGTAGGATTGACGAGAAGATCAATTGAGTGAGAGAGTTGCAGACTTGAAGAATAAGAGTGACAAAGACATGTGAAGAGCAAGAGAGTGAAGATCGGATGTCAGTCACGTACGACCATGAATGGAATGATCTACGTAGAACAACTGCGTGAATAACTGCTTGTTTACTTTTGTAACAGTATAGTATACTGGGAAGTTCTGACACAAAGATAATTTGATTGTTAGTTCGTTCGATTTATTATAGTGCATTCATTAAGTCGTGCGTGCATATCCAAATAAACAAGTCTGTAAATAGTAGGTTTTTTATATTATTTCTAGTGGCTACCGCAAGATAGCCCCACTGGTAATATAAAAACAGATATAAAGCCCTTTATTGTGTGTACAGGTTACAACAGGTCCATAGTATTGTTTAGATGAAAAAAAGGTAAACATGTCATTTCCCAAGAGCAACGAGTGTTCCTTCTTGAACAGTATTTAATGCCTCCAGATTCTTTCTTTCGATGTTATCTTGAAGGAAGGGTTTATAAAAATAGGACTCATACCTCATACTCTGAATGAACTGAAAAGGAACATTACAAGAAGAATATCAATATTACTGTAGGCGTACTCCACAAAGTGTCAACACACGTGGTAAAACGAATTCATGCATGTGTTAATGAACAAGGCAGCCATTTTGAACATATGTCATAAGACATAAAATGTTGGAAGTAAGTATATACGTTAGTATATAAGTATTGTCATATACCCTTTTTATGGCGGAGGATGTGATGTAGTAATTTTTTCTGAAAAAGGAAAAATAGATCTAATTGCTCCGGAAGTTGGGTCTTTTGCGGCTGCGACAGCCTTGGCTGCAACAGCATACAACAGCTTGGCTCCTCCAAATCTACAAAAAGGGGTGACAAAAAATAAAACATATTTTAAAACAAAAAAAGAAACCGTCTTCAGTGAAATGATAAAATACTCACGTACTAAAAAGTTTAAAATAATGTATTTACTTTAAACTGAGAAAATTTTAAATTTCATACAAGTAATCTTTTGAAGTCGACAAGAAATATTTTATGAAGTTGATAAGAAATTCTATCTAATATCAAAACTAACACTGTATTTTTTTGGAGGATGAAGCCCACATAGGTCTGAAACCTTTGCGTGGGTAATGAATTGGATGATGGAGATTGATGAGTTGGACCTACAGTTTTAGGTGTGTTCCGAACCAGCAGGAAGTGATTGATCCAAAATTCTATCTAATATCAAAACTAACACTGTATTTCAATTAAATATGTGATTTACACTCACTTTTAGTGGAATACAGTGTCAGTTTTGATATTAGATTGTTCAATTATTTCGTCATGGAAAACATCACAGAGTAATTCTGTTATATTTTAGAAGTTGATGGGAAATTTGGCGCCGACTTCAAGAGATTACTTGTATGAAATTTAAAATTTTCTCAGTTTAAAGTAAATACTTTATTTTAAACTTTTTAGTACGTGAGTATTTTATCATTTCACTGAAGTCGGTTTCTTTTTTTGTTTTAAAATATGTTTTATTTTAAGCTTTTTAGTTGAATTTTCAAACTTTGAAAACATGAAAAATTTCTTAAAGCCTACATTATGAAATATTTATCAAATTAGCAAGCCAATAATTAATTTATAACATCGAAAGTCAAGTAATCCACTTATAAGAAAAGATAAACTAAGGAAAATTCTACAACGTTTTATTTAATGTGGAATATTGTATTTAGGAAAATTATAATAGTGAAAGGCTTCTTCAAAGTGAAATGGCTTGTGATTCATTTTGATGTGGTCCCTTTCAGAATATACCTACACTGTAATAGTAGGCCTATATTACGTTACAAGTGTGTAAAATTGTGCTTACTGAAAATATGATTAGTAAACGCAGGAGATGAAGTTGAGTGCGGTATTATCATACAAGTATGGTATACATCTTCCCGGACGAGTTATGTACGATATTTTTCGTGATATTAGTGTTATATATTTTTTTAATATAAAAAACATAAACTTTGAGCTAGTACAAAAGGATCATTGAACATAACCTCAGAATAGCCTATTGTACGCACATGTACGATAATGGTGAATAAATATTCTTAATCCATCACAGCAGCGAAACTAAAAATACTTCTGAGATAAGCTGTTTTTCCAAATTCTCCAACTTTTGATTGAAACTAAATAACCTTATTCCTATGACTCAATAACATTAACTAAATTATTTACAATAATTTTCATATGAACATATGGACAGAAATATTATATTCTTCTTGTTCTCGATTCAAATTAAGTTCACATGATTGGTGAAAATGGGAGATTAAAGGCTTGTTTTACACTGAACCAGCTTTGGGTAACCGATGTCGTTTACCCTGGCATAATTGCATTGCATCATATGATTTCGAAAACTGTCTAGATGTAAAGCGCTCCATATGAAACAATGATCAGCCTGGAAAACGACACCGGTTATCCGATTGGCGGTTATGTGTGGAACTATCCTATTCAAACTTGATTGAAATAAAGACATCGAAGAATGCTCATTTTTGTTTAATATTGGGCTAAGTATTGGGCCGATCCTTGCGAAACTTGGATGGGACCACCGCTGAGCGATGCTCTTTCTTTTAAAAAAAATTCATCGAAATCGGTTCAATATTGTTCGAATGATTGATGTACAAACATAAAAAAAACAGGTCGAATATAGTAACCTTGTTCTATTTGGAAGTCGGTTAAAAATGCCCTGAACCTCCCCAAAATTTGCAGAGCCGTGTTACTGAAATTTGTAGAAGTCCAGGACGATTTTCGCCAATCCCTGCCGTTTTGTCCTGCTTAAAACTATACAAGTGTAACTTATTTTACCGAGCAAGGAGACCCAAATTGAAAACACAAGTACTGAATTCTATGCAGGTTTATTAGAAACAAATTATATCAAAAGGATAATTTCTTCTACAGAGACTGGTGATTTGAATATTTTCTTTTTGAATAAAGTTTTTTAAAATAATCTTTTTTCAGTTAGATTTATTAGTTTATAATTTTCAAATCCCCACGTGGAGGGTATGATTAGGTCCCGTGTTGAAATAGCCCTTTACAACAATTGGAGATTGTGCCATCAAAGTTGGTTTGTGGTGAATTAACACTATATTATTTCGGCGCACTTAAACACAAGAGTATGGCCATACTAAATAATTTCAGAATAACTCACGGTACAGGAACTCCTCAGTGGTTTGCACTCTGGCTAGTCGCCCTCCTTTTGGAATAAGTGGTTCACCGTTGTTCAAGTTCACAAAACATTTAAATAAGGCGTCCAACGAAAATTTTAACAAGAGCATACATTTTAATATAAATAAAAGGAACTTTGAGACATTTTTCAATAAATTTCAATTAAAATGGACCGTGACTTTATAGAGTAGTTTCCTAGCAGATTCTCTCGGCTCCAGGTTCAGGTAGCAAGTCAAGAAACGGAAAAAACTTCCCAAAAATTCAGGAAGTAAATTAGGAAAGAGAGAGACAGAAAATAATTAGAATGAGTCGCCTTTGACTTATGACCTATATGATGATGAGTTTTGGAATAAAAACAAAATAAACGATGAAATAAACTCATCAATAGGTTATCACAGAATTTGAGCGATTCTTTCACATTTTTACTTTATTTAAAAAATAATTCGGCTGTCTAAATTTCGCCGGTTTGGAGATGATAAGAACTGATAAGACGACCACGTTGACATTTGAGGCTTAAAAATTCATTTATAATATTAAAGTGCTCGAAAAGTGTTTCAAATTGCATTTTAACAATAATAGTGGAGTGAAAAAATATCAGTTCGTAAATTAAATGCGAATTGTGTCAAATCTCAAAATCATGTCTGGACTAACCTACGAAGTGAAAGTGTTTACATTTCACAACAAATAAAATTCTTTGATCGAATTCCAAGTGAGTACAATCTTTTTATGAACTATACTATCAGAATTATGTAATAATATTGACTTTACTATCATACTTTTATTATTCGATCATGACCAATTCAGTTATTAGGTTAAAGCCTGAATGGGTATGCCAATTTATGACTAATTATTATGCTTCTTTTATAACCCTTATTGAGTTTCAAATTAAAGATCAGGACTCTCAAATTGTGAAAAGATTTGTGTTGATAGCCTGAGCCAGGTATTTAAAATAATTGAAGTATTTTTATGATGCCAGTAATTTTTTAATTTCGTGCCCAAGTGACGTCACGTATAGCACAGCGTTGCCGTCTATTGTGGCGCTAATTTTTGAAAATTTATTAATTATTATGCCAATTATGATCACTCTCTTATGGGGGATGGGACTACCACAAAATTGTTCCCTGACAGTATATATGTTTATAAAATTTATAACAATAATAAATTAATAATACCAAATAAAATACATTAATTCACAACCTTTTTGATGTGCGCGACTTAATGAATAGTAGTAGGCCTATAATGGTTTGTTTTATGTATTAGTGTTTTTCTTTAAGGGCTTTTGCCCCTACAAGTCACTAGTATAATTATAAGATATAGTAAAGTAATGAGCAACCAAAACCAATTGACCAAAAATTAAATTGTTAGCTTAATTTTTTTCTGATGATCTCGACAGGAGTCACTTGAGCGTGAGTAATAAGGTAAATAATGATACTAGGTGCCAGGCAGGAATGAGAATCAAACCCGTGACAGCAGTACTAGCTGATAGTCAAGTATGAGCGCCCTAACCGATTGTTCAATTGTGGTTGCCAATTTGTTTTTAGCTTGTATCGATTTGTCTAACATTTATATAGATGAATCTTACTTCATATTTTCAAAATTGTATTGTTCTGTTAAAAAACCAATTATCTATCACAATAGAATAGAATAGAATAGTTTATTTATTTTTCCTTGACGTGGCAAAGTTCAGACTGAAAAGTCTACTCTCCTACTTAACCACGTTCATAAATGATTACAATGAATATAATTATACAGTAATACAAAACAAAACAAAAGATAATAATAAAAATAATAATGGTTAAGTTCAATAATACTAGTAGAAAGACAAAAAAAAATTGATACACGTTTACACTCACATTCACGCTAATTGCGCAGCTGCAATATTGTAAAAATAATAATTAGTAAATATTTGATCATTCCTGATAAAAAAAAGGGGGAAAATACTTTGTAAAAATGTGCAAATGAATAAATTATTTAGATAAAAATGAATGCTTGAATAAATAATGTCATTTATGGTCATATTTGTGAAATATTTTTTAATGGTATGAAGTATGATGGGCACCACTATCGCCGACCAGTCCCGCCGCCGGAGCGACCGCCACCGCCAGCCAACCACACAGTGACGGCTCGGGCGAAACAGGGACAGCCACACAGCATCTTGGTTTGAGGAGGCAGCAAATTCCATAACCTTGATGCCAAGACAAGGAATGACTGGTTGAAACAAACAGTTCTGTTTCTGGGAATTACCAGCAAGTGAGATCGACCTCGCGTCTCTCTAACACTTACCTGCGACAATTGATGTAATTTATTGTACAGATAGTGAGGTTCCTTGTACATCAATATCTTCCCAGTCAACAAAATCACATGTAGTGTTCTCTGATCATTCAATTTCAAAATTGAAGACATCTGATAATAACCTGATATACGGTCATCCCTTCTCAAATTATAGACAAATCTCTTATACAGTAATTCTGTGCACGTTGAAGTTTTGAGGACAGCTCCAACTATTAGTACTCCAACAGAATCCTATGTAATCTTAGAATTTTGTTTTACAAAAACTCTGAGTGAAATTTTTTCATGTGTCATGCATTGCACGATGCTTTTATTGACTGGACTATGAAGAGACTAGTACATTATTGACCCAGATGTGAGACTGCAGATCAGTGGTGGATCCACGGGGGGGGGAAAGGGGAAATTTCCCCCCCCAAACGCAGAAGAAGAAGAAGAAAAAGAAGAAGGAGAAAAAGAAAAAGAAGAGGAAGGAAAAGAGAGAGAAGCAGAAAAAAGAAGAAGAAGTAAGGAAAAAAGAAGAACAAATGGGAATGATAGAAAACAGCGAAAAAGTGGAAAAGAGATGACAAGAAGTAAAAGGATAGAAATTGGTAGGAGGAGAGAGATGAAAATGAAAAAATACGAGAAATGGTAAAAAAGAGGGAAAAATAAGGATAAAATAAAAAGTAGAAGAAAATGAGAGTTTTCAAAGTTGCTGGCAAGGGAGAAAATTGAGACAGCAATGCCTGACCAACAATTAATTTTCTATTGAAAATATTGTGTACTACAACAGTACTTGGTCTGATGATGATGCCAGTTCTGAAAGGTTTTTCTGGATTACTATTTTCTGTTTTTTTCTGGCTGAGAACTACTATGGCAGAAAAATCTGACTTGTTTTACTATAGCACTGCTTTACATTCACTCAGATAATCACCTTAGAGCCTAGACCCTGAATCTTCAAAGAATTGTTGGGATATTTTGGCTGAATAAATAGTTTTTCAATTGTTAATAATATATGTAATTTTTCTTGTAAATTTCATTTTTCATAACAGTTTTTGCCAGTGGCGTAACTATGGGGAGGAATCAGGGGGACAAAGGAAATTTGGAATTTTAGCAGGCCATTGTGAGACAATTTTGGCAAAATTAAAAGAGGACTCATAAAACCCATATAAATGTGGTTTTGTAGGAATTTTATTTGAAAAACGTTTGCAAGAAGTACCCCTCAATTTTATTGAAATAAATTTTCATGTAGCCTGCCGTACTGTATTGTACCCCAATAAGAAGCAATGAAGGATCAAGTATAGAAAAGTGGAAGTTTAAAGTAAGGTCCGGATCTCCCATTGACAATAACACAAGAACTAGATAAAATTTACTGACACATTACGTAGGTTGAAGTGTTATGTTAGAAGAATTCCGCCTAGAATCACTTGAACTGTGGTTTTAGAGAGGTAATTTTTTTTAATTTTCTCGGGGAGTACCCCGAACCACCGTTTTGGAATAAAAAGCCATGTATATTGCTTCAATTTATCGTTAGAGGTATACTACTCCAAATTACAAATTAGTATTGTAATTATTTTACCGTGAGTCTAACCCTCCCAGCAACATCATTGGTCATCCCCCCCTCACCAAAGACTGACCCTGTAGCTTCTTTTTTTTGAGGATGAAGCCCACATAGGTCTGAGACCTGTGCGTGGGTAATGAGTTGGATGATGGTGATTTATGAGTTGGACCTACAGTTTTAGGTGGGTTCCGAACCACCGGGAAGTGATTTTCAGCAGAGAACAGTGTCTTTTTGCTGGCCAATGTTTTGCTATGGCACTGTTTTGTGTGATTTAACGATACACATGAAAAGGTTATTAAAATTTGTGTTGCATTATTTTTATACTGTCTAGAATCAAGTACCTCATAATGTAATTATTTTTCTAATGAATATTTATTGTTTATTGAACAATAGTTTTAAAGCAGACAGTAGACAGTCAAGAGTCCAACATTTTTGGACTAAGGATTTAGGGTGATCAATGATTGTGATATCTGGGTGAATGTAAAGCAGGGCTAAAAGGGAACAATGGTTGTCCCTGGAAACAAGAACTCTGTCTAAAGATAACTTTAAAAAGAGGATGAGGGGATTTTTTATAAATAATTCTTTTGTGTGAAATCTCGTCAGCTCCCAGGATTCATATTATCTATTTAAAAAATAGGTAATTATCTATAGAAACGTTACTTGTCGAATTTTGTGGTGGTTTTTTTTCGTGACATCTATACACCCCAGGAAGCAATAATCCGTTGAAATGTTTTGGGGGTCGCGATTATTTCACAGAAAAATTGAAATTTTCGAAAAAAACATTTTTCATGAAAGTTTATATTTTCATTTGAAAAATTCATAATTTGTAAACATGTGAGGAGTTCCAAATCTTAAAACAATGTGAACCAAGTGAATATAAAATGTCAAAATCACTACTGCCTCCAAATGCAGTGCGCGCAAAGCGCGCATAACCAAACCTAACCTAACCTGTCTAGATGTGACTGAACCACCTCATACATTTGAATTGAATTGAATTTATTGCCACATAAAAAAACAGAAACATTACAAATGTCATTGTACAAAATAAAACTAAATAATAATACACTTCTACATTATATTAATCTACATAACTACAAGATCTTTTGTATTAGTGATTACAATGTAATTATATGTAAAATATTTGAATATAAATTATATGTAATTAATTAATTATCTGTATATCGTCTGGAGGTTGGTAGGCCTGCGGTCTACAGTGAAGTTGTGAAAAATATGCTCTATATTATTTAGTCTATTTCGAAGGTTTTCTGAGAGTTTCGAGGAAAGTTTTTTCTGTGGATAGTTTCATTAGTTGTCCGTCTTGTGTGTTCCAGTAGAAATAGTGTTATCAAGCTTCAGTAAAGGTGGTAAGCAATTTTTGAATGCATTGGTTTGTGACAGCTGTAGCAACAAGAAGTGAAAATACCTCGCCATTTGTAGAGATTAGAAAGGGTTGCAACTTTCTCTTTTAAGTTTAATTTCCCTCATTTGAAGGAATTTCTCTTTTTCCCAGAATTAAACAGATCTATAAAAGTGTTATCTGCCTGATAACTTAATTTTCGGTGGTGAAGTGAGCCCGGCTTATCTTGCTGTACCGGTGTTTAGCTGATATCTGCTAGATTAAATTCCAAACCTATTTTCAGACTGATAATCGTTTGACCTATATTCTTATTATTGAGTTCATAGTGTGATAATATCAAGACAAACTGTACTTTTGATTCCTTCTCATCTCTCTTCCCATACATCATACACCTTTCTTGTCAGGAGCTTCCTTTTTATCCAAAGCCTTGATAGCTCTCTTGGCGTTTCCAGTGTTTTCCATGTATTTCCTTTCCTTAAAATAGGTGAATAATTGAGTTTGTTAATGATTCATCTGATAAGAAAACTATATTGGCAATGGAGATGAATATGGACAGTTTTAAAGAAATGTTCAAGACCTTTAGAAAAGAATTAAGACAGGATCTGAGTGATGAATTTGATAAGAAACTCAGCATTTTCACGGATAAAATCACAGGAGAAATGAAAAGTCACTTTAATGGTATAAATGAAGTAGTAAGGGAACAGAAGGAAAGAATCTGCCAACTGGAGAAGGAGTTGAAAAGAAAGAATTTGATTATCCATGGAGTTAGAGATACAAGTGATGAAAATACAGCACATGTAGTTTTTAAGTTGGTTAGAGATGAGCTAAAAATTGATCTTAATGATTGTGAACTTGATTTTGCCAAGAGAATTGGGTCGTATAAAACAAAAAAGAACAGACCAATTATTATTGGCCTAACTACATGGAGACGAAAATCAGAAATTTTCAAAAATAAGAAACTGCTGAAAGGTACAAATATATATATAGATGAGGATTTTCCTAAAGAGGTTCAGCAAAGGAGGAAAGATTTGAAGGAGGAAATGATTGCAGCAAGGAAGGAGGGTAAGTTTGCTGTACTTCGGTATGACAGGTTGGTTGTTTTGGAGAGAGGGAGGAATCGAAGGAAGCGGGAATTGAGTAGTTCTCCACAAAGTCAAGAGCATGTTACCAAGAGACATCAGCAAGACACTGAATCCAAGAAGAACAAAGCATCAAAAACATTGGATGATCACTTCAAGGATAAAAATAAATCCAATTCTCAATGACTGAGCACAGATAAACTCAATATTGTCTTCTGGAATGTCAATGGAATTAATAACCTGGATAGGACTGTTTTCTGTAATGAAATTGATATCATTCTTGTTTCTGAGACCTGGTCAACTTCATCCCAATTCTCTAAGTCGGCAGAATGGTCAGATTATGTACCTTATTGTATAGAGGCCATCAAGGAGAAAAGCTTGGGTAGAGCCAGTGGTGGATTGTTGGCTCTTGTGCATAAGAGAATTAAAGATGTAGAGTTAATAATTTCATGTGAATGGTGGTTGTTTTTGTATGTTTATGTCAATGGCTCACCTGCTATCATTGGACTGGTCTATAGGAAGCCTACATTAGACTGTGCTGTGTTCCTTGATCTTCTGTCATCAGATGTTTTGGATTTGCAAATGAAACATAGTAATTGTGCTATTATTATTGGAGGAGATTTCAATTGTCGGGTAGGAAATGAGAATCAACTGGAGATTGCAATCTTTGAGAACACAAACCTGTTTGATACAAGGGAATCACAAGATATTATTGTGAATGAACAGGGCAGGAGACTTCTCACAGATATGGAGGATAATGGTCTAATACTCATTAATGGAAGAACATCTGGAGATCGGCCTGGCAAGATAACATACTTAAGCAAAGCAGGAAAAAGTGTCATTGATTTAGTGTGGTGTAATATACTTGCAGCTACATGGGTCTCTGACTTTCATGTGATGGAGTGTGATGGTCTGTCAGATCACTTTCCAGTGGTGCTTAGTTTAAATAAAAATGATATTGTGCCTGAAACTCCTTCCTTTGTACCCACAACATGTATGAAACTGTGTTTCAATCCAGCCTTAGCCACTAATTTGCATCACCTTATGATGTACAGTGATAAAGTATCAATCGATTTTTCACTGACCAGCATTGATGAACTGTATCAAAACCTCTGCTGTGCAATATATGAGGCTGCTGAGCAAGTTGGCATGAAAAAGGAATTTGTCAGTAGACCAAGAAATAGAGCTTCCAAACCGTGGTTTGATGAAGAATGTACTCAAGCAAGGAGAAATTTTAGAAGGGCCTTGAGAGTTTGCAAACGGATAGGATTCCAGGAAGACAACACCAAGTGTTATCTTGAAGCCAAGAATATGTACAGAAGCACTATGAAGAGGAAAAAAGAATTGCATATTAGAGAAATACGTGATTGTCTTGCTAATTCAAAAAACTCAGCCACATTTTGGAAGAACATAGGTAGATTTAGGGAAAAGGTTCATTCAACAAACCCAATCACTATGGATGAATGGTATGAGTTTCTGAGTAATGTATATCCACCCAGATGCAATCAGGAAATTGTCTTCTATGGTGTTACGCATTGGCAGATGGATGCCTATATTGAAATGGAGGAAATAATTCATTTTATAAACAGGAGTAGAATGGGAAAGTCCCCTGGCTCAGATCTAATACCAAGTGAATTTTTCAAGAACCTTCCACAGAACTGGATTCTTTATATTCAGGTTCTATTTAATAAGATTCTAAATGAAGAACAATTGCCTGAAACCTGGTCAGAGATGTTGATAAGTTTGCTGCACAAGAAAGGAGATATGAATGATCCTAAGAATTATAGGTCAATAGCTCTTGTCAATTATCTGACAAAAATATTCACAGGAATTTTAAATGGGAGGATAGAATATTGGGCAGAAGGCCTTAAACTAATTCCTGAGACCCAAGCAGGATTCAGAAAAAAGAGAGGATGCTTGGACAATATTTATGTATGCTTGTCAGCTGTGCAATTGCAATTACGGCTCTCTAAAAAGAAGGTTTATGCAGTGGTTGTTGACTTTGAAAGAGCGTTTGACTCAGTGTCACATGCTTTATTGTGGCAAAAATTGTTCAGGATGGGCTTAAGCCCAAAGCTATTGAGAATCATTCAAAAGCTGTATAACAGTGCTTCTCTGAGGGTGAAGATTTACAGCAACTTATCTGAGAAAATTGAAATAACTGAGGGAGTATTGCAAGGTGAAACACTCAGTCCACTCTTGTTCATCTTATTTCTAGCAGACATAGAGGAGTTTTTTCGCTCAAAGGGCCTGCAGGGTATTGGAATTGACGGAATGACTGATTTATTACTCTTGTTATACGCTGATGATCTCATACTGTTTGCTTATTCCCCTGTTGATCTGGGAAGAAAGCTAGATGCATTGGATGAATACTGTAGAATAAATAGTCTCAAAATCAATGCAAGTAAGACAAGGGTGGTGCCATTTAGTAGAGGAGGGCGAATACCCAGTGCTTTGGGTAGATTCTCTGTTATTGCTGGTAACAGGTTAGAGATTGTCAGGTCATGTGTGTACCTTGGTTCCATTATTTCTAGCTCTTCTCTTGGAAAACTATCAGTTAGAGGGTCTGTGCGTAAGGCAAAGCTTGCAGCCAGTCAGACAATTGGCACATTAGCAAAGTCCAAGACAGATTCTATTACCTGTATTAAAAAATTGTTCACAGCATTGGTTGAGTCTGTGCTGCTTTATGGCTTGCATATTTGGGGATTGAGGTATCTGGAAGAAATTGAGACTGTGCAAACAGACTTCTATAGAAGGATTTTTCATTTGCCACGAGGTACCCCAAATTCAGCCCTGCGACTGGAAATGGGAGAGGTCTGTCTTTCTCATCGAGTCTTGGCCGCTGCTATCGGCTGGGTTATAAGAGTTCTAAGCATGGAGGACTGTCGTCTCCCTAAAATCTGCTTTATTAGGCAAACAGAGCTGATGAGATTGAATGATGATGAGGATCCAAAATATAACTGGGCAGCCCAGTTGAAGTTACTTCTTGATTTTACTAATAGAGGGGAGCTGATTTACAGTAGGGATGCTGATGAGTGGCGGAGAAGCAGGGATGCCATTCTCCAGGACTTCAAAATCAATTTGAAGAACAAAGACCTGGAGAGGTACAGTGAGTCCACATCAATTATTTTCAGAATTCCAAGGGGAATCGCTGACATGGAGGCTGGATACTTTACTCTGCATTGGCCTTTTTGTTGCATCAGGCTCATGACTCAACTGCGGCTTGCTGCTAGGCGGCAGATCAACTTTACAGTTAGAAGGAACATTTACAAACTCAAGGAGGATCAGTTGTGCTCCGTATGCAACCTGCAGTGTCCAGAATCAGTGCAGCACTTACTATTCGAATGTCCACAGTATAGTGCACCCCGTTCGTGGTTAATGAGGAGTGTCCCACTGCTTGCAGGTGCCAACACGATGTACATTGTCAGTTATTTTTCCTTGCTATCAGAGAGAGACATTAAATATTTTTTCATTTTTGTTGAACAATGTTTGAAGATCCGGTCTTTTTGTTTAAATGAATGAGCAGGAAAGGACTTCAAAAATATAAAATAGAAGCAAATGCAGTTCAATATATGTAATTATGTAAATATGAGCTGTTTTTGATATGTAATCAACTGGAAATTTTGCTATAATTTACTTTTGAAAGCAATAAAACTTATTATTATTATTATTATTATTATATCGTCTGTAGCCCTAGTACAGTAATGTGCTCAATTACTATTATTTAGTTTTTATAATTATTATGGCATCACCAGCAAAAGGAAAAACCTTGTGCGCTGGTGAGAGTCGCATTTATAGTTTAATAAGTTTATTTATTTTTTTTTAATTTATTTAGTAAACAATATAGTCACTTGCATATAATTTTATTTATTGAATAAAATTTAAAGATGAGAAAAATTTTGATCTAATCCATGAATTAATGTTTCTGTTCATGTGAATTGTCTTATTATTAAGTCTGTTTCTCAGGTATTCGTTTTGTAGGATATTAATGTATTTACTGCTAATGTAGAGGAGCTGTCTTCTAAGTAGTGTTGAATTTGTGTAATAGACTTGATATTCCGTTGTTGAATTGGGTCTCAAATCATAATTTAATGTATCAGTTAACGAGAATTTATTTTTATATTTTAATATGTAATGGGTGATGGAACTGAGATATAACTGTCGTACAGTTAGCACCTGGAAATCGTCAAATAATTTCTTGCTATCATAAATCCGTGGTCTTTTTAGGATTGTTTTAATAATGTACTTCTGTATTACGAACAGTTTATTCAAATGTGTATCAAAAGTACCACCCCAAACAGCTATACCATAACGTATTAAAGATTCAACCAGGGCTACATAAACTTGCTTATGTTCATTTAGGGATAGGTTATTATTCAATTTATAAAATTTATATGATAGGTATTTAAGTCTCTTGCATAGAAAATTTACATGGAAGTCCCATTTCATACATTCATCTATCCATATCCCGAGGTATTTCATACTCTTTTTCCTGTGTATTATAGGGCAGGTACAGTTATCAGTGTTAAGCCGGTCACAGTTTGAATGGATTTTTAATTTAAAGTAGTTATCAGGTTTACCTGTTCTATTTGCCGAAAAAGTAATATAATTAGTTTTGTTAACATTCAAACTTAGAGTGTTAGAATCCATCCAGCTTTTAATAAGACGCATGTCATGTTCAGCTACTTTAAATGTCTCTTTCCAACTATTTTCTGAAAATATAATTACCGAATCATCGGCAAAAGAAGAAATTATTCCATTTTTTAGTTTAACATTGAACAAATCGTTCCCATACAGGATGAACAAAATTGGTGAAAGTACCATTCCCTGGGGCAGACCGAAACGAGTAAGTTTCTCAATACTTTGATTGTGATTTATTGTTAGAATTTGAGATCTGCCTTCCAAGTAACTTTTTATAAATTTCAAGGTATGGCCTCTGATGCCATATTTCTCTAATTTATTATGTAATTTATCATGCGGTACTGTGTCGAAAGCTTTGGATAGATCCATAAACACTGCTAATGGTTTCTTTTTAGTATTTAACATCTCTGTAACATTATTCACAAAGTATGCTAGAGCATCCTCTGTATTTTTATTTGGTTGAAAGCCATATTGATTAGTATGGATAATATTATTTTCCTGTATAAATTTCATTATTTGTTTCTTTAATAATTTCTCCAATATTTTTGCCAGGTTACTAATCAAGCTAATCGGTCTGTAGTTACCAGGATCATTTCTATCGCCTTTTTTAAATATAGGTTTAATGTTAGCTATCTTGAATGGATCAGGAAACACTGCTTTTTCAAAACTTTTATTTATAATGTGAGAAAAGGTATCTGCTATTTCCAAAGCTATTTGTTTTAGTGTATTATTATCAATATTATCGGTTCCTGGGCAAGATTTATTATTTAGTGTTTTAATGGTTTCCATCACATCAATTGAACTTATAGGTTTAAGAAAAAACAAATTACATAAGACATCATTATTTTTATATGTTTAGTTTGGTATGGTCATGTTATGATTAATTTGAGCAGCCAAGTTTTTCCCTACATTTGCAAAATATTTATTTAATTCTATTGCATCAATTTCCGGCTCTTTATTTTTATGCTTATTATTATCATCGTCTATAATTTCATTGATATAATTCCATAGTTTACGTTTATTATTTGTGGATTCCTCTATTCTAATCCGGTAGTAGTTGGTTTTTGTTTCAGTAATCAATTTATTTAATATGTTTTTGTATATTTTTAGATCTTGTTTTAATTTTGTATTGAACGGTTCTTTGATGGTTTGTTTGTATAATTTATCTCTAGCTCTTATTGATTTTATAAGCACAGACGTTATCCATGGCTTCAGTGGCTTGTATTTATGGGGAAGCTGTATTTCATGGCTGGATTTCTCGATATAATCAGTAAGAAGGGTGCAGAACGTTTTGAACAATTCATCAACATCATTACGTTCATCATTGTATATTAGATCCCAACTTTCAATCCTCAGGAATTCCTTCAACTTTTTAATATTAATAATTTTTTTCTTAATCGAATGACGAGTTTGATTTTTTTGTGATGACTCACTTATTTTCAAATGAAGGGTTAATGAGTAATGGTCCGTAATAGTTGTCTTTAATATGTTTCCAATCTCTTTGTTAATTTTTTTGTCAATCTTTTTTAGAAAAATATGATCTATAGCTGATTCTGTCCTATCTGTAACCCCAGTGTTTCCGTTTATACACGACTTGAATCCATTTCCATTTAGAGTATTTATATAAGAGTTTATAATGCTATCATTTGAGTTTAGGTTCAAATTGATATCACCAGCTATACAAATATTATGTTGATTTGACATATTTCTAATGTAGTCATCTAAACTTTCAACGAATCTTACAGCATTTCTGCTTGGTGACCTATATATGGCGATAATATTCATATACATATTTTGTTTGGTTTTTACGAGTATATTAATAGCGTTTGCTTCGTTTATTTCACATTCCAAAGTCGTGAATGTCAAATTATCCTTTATGTATACAATTATTCCATCACATTTATTATATTTAGAGTTTTTATTTACAATCCTGTATCCATCTATATTATATAAAGTGGGTTCATCATTTTCAAGCCAGGTTTCTGTCTCATTATAATAATAATAATTATAATATGTCTGATTATAATATTCTGTCTGATTAGTAATAATCTTTACCATTAAACGACAATAATAATCTAATCACTACTTTCAGTGTTATCAGTTAGTTTCACCTCAATACTTTCACTTTTCGAGTTTATTTATTTTGATATGATGCATATAAAACATACGTCAAGCTAATTTACCATTAAACGACATAGATCAAGTGAATTATAAGATTGCCAAAATACTACCGCCCCAAATGCAGTGTGTGCTCCGCGCGCCTTACAAAACCTTTCCTGGGTGCCTAACAAAGCTAGATGTGACTGAACTAACTCACAAAAGACCTAACAGCGCGCCTAACCTTTGCTAGCTAATCATTAATCTATTTCACTGTTAATTAATTTAATCACTCAACACTTCACACACGCCACAACTTACCACACAACAATAACCATATCACACACACATAAAAACAGACTCTACACCACAACAGACAGTACAAGAATGACTAGGTTTCTCTGTATGCAACTATAGCCTAACAGAATTATTCTCCCGGAAATCATTAAAAGCGAAAATGAGTTTTTTTGCTTGGTACGCTTTTCCGCGGAAACTACTTGACCGATTATTATAAAAAATTTTACTTATATTTTAAGAATATTGCAAAAGACATGACATATTTTATTTGAAAAAATATTTTTTTAACATTGTGAGGACAATCGATTCTATCGAAACAGCTGATACAGATCAATACATATTTTCCAATTCACTAGAACTGTGAAAAGGCATGCCTCAAAGCCGTGCCTCAAACAAGAGTTCTTTATTAGTGAGTCAGCTGATGCAAACTTGAAGAACATCGTGATTATTGACACTGCGGCTTTTCACAAATGGAAATGTGATCTTCCGCCTAAGAAAAATAGTAGCACCGGAAAACTTAAATTTTAATGTTAAATAGTCATTGCCCCCAATAAATTACACTGTATTATTATCCAGTAAGGTGTTAGGTTGAAATAGGGAAAGTTTTGTTAGAAAATTTGACAAGTAACTTTTTTATATAAATACCTATGAACATTTCAATGTGATATTCCTACTTGATGTTTATGTGAGATACAAACATTAAACGATTATGGGTTGAACTTAAATTTTTTGCTGCATTAATTATTATTCTATTTACACTCAGAAATTATATTCTATTTACACCCATCAGTTAAAGTTTCGGGTTGCTTGGCAGTATAGCACGTGAATGCTTGGAATTTCATCATGAATCATTTCGTATTGATAGTATAATATTACATCATCACAGGCAAATAAGTGAACAATTGAATTTGAAAAGAAAGTTTCAATTGAAAATAACCTAGAATTTCTTCAAAGCTCACTATTTTAGGTATTTTAAACGCCCCCCCCCCCCCCCCGGGCCACCCCCCCTAGTGATACCTCACCCACTCAGGTATTTCTCCCCCCAAAATCTGCTGCTGGATCCGCCCCTGCTGCAGATTAGTGGAAGAGGATCAGATATTTGATTTCAGAATCTGCGGTTTGGTAGTCTATTTCCATCTGCCTTTATCACACTTCATTTAAACCTCTCTTTCTCATTTGCTCTCTCTCCACCCCATTCCCTTCAGACGCTAGATCAGTGTCAAGACTAATCTCGGACGAGTCAAGTCCGTTGGTTATTTGGTGAGTGGATGGAACTGTCGGCAGGAGGGTGGGGGCTGTCTACTCTTCGAAGCTGAGCGCGTATTTCGTCGCGTTTTCGGCTGGCATCTCCATTTCATGTCTTTTTCAATTTGTCCCCAATCATTCTATTCCTTGTTGGTTTCTTTTCAGAACGAGTCGCACCCGTTCTCATGTAGCGTCGACTTCTCCCTTCTTTTCCTTTTTCTTCTTCTTCTCTATCCTGTATCCTGTTTTCCTTTTTATCCAAGGTGTTTCGTTCTAATCGATCGTCGACATCGTCGTAGTCGCCGTCATCTGACAGAACACTAATTCATTCATTCATCCTCCTCTCGATGTTCGTCATCGAACTGCTGCTGACTGCTGCTTGGTGGATTTTGTGCCAGTGGAAAGCGTATTCGAATATTGTTTCGTCTGTCTTCTGTTTGCATTGCAAGTAAGATGGGACGAGACTTGCTAAAATAGTAGAGTTCATTCATCTCTCACTGTTTATAAGGCCCTGAGGACACCCAACTTCTATTGATTCCTAGACATAGTCCAATTTTGAATGGGCAAATAATGGTGATACAGTGCTGGGTTAAGTGCTGGTATGCTAACTCAAAGGTCCCGGGTTCAATCCCAGTCGTGACCTCAAAGTCATGAGTGCTACTCCTGTGTTTCGGAGGACACGCTAAGCCTGGTGATGCCTGGATGCCTAAAACAGTCACTTCAGAGGTCCTTAACTTATTCAGGAGTGACCTGATAACTGTGATATCAGACCTGAGTCAACCAGGTCAAATGATAATATTATTGAACGCATGCACAGTACAGTAAATTGGCCTACACCTTCATCTATTCTCAGGTGGAAGAAAAAGGTTAGGCTCTCAGGCCTTCATTATTATATTAAATATTTTACTATATTCCATACATTACTATATTCTGTATATATAGGAAATGGGAGTTTTCATCATATGGAATTCACATTGGAGTTCATAACATTATTTCGAGTTATCATCAGCTGTAGGTGAATAAATGTGATCAGCAACTTTTCAAAATAACATTCCTTTATTTAAGATAATATACTAGAAACACTAATTTCATTGAAAATGGCACCCATCGTTGCCCTGATATATAAATACATATCTCTTCTTTTTTTGTTTGTTTAAGCCTTCCAAGGACCGCAATAGTTCACTCAATTGATTGCTTCAATTGATGGCTTCCTTTCTCCTCCTTCACATTTCCTTCATCCTCTCTCTCCTTCCATGCAACCTTCTCTCATTCAACCATGTTTCTCTTCTTGGATCCTCCTGGACAACACCGACTCTTAATTTATTGTTTGATTCTGATTTTTTTTGTATGATATATTGTGTTTAATTATTTATTTTTAACATGTTCCTTTATCTCCACAAACCACCCGCGCTTTGTCTTTTCGTTGTTGTTTACCGCAAAAATTTGTTTGTGTGTGTCTGTTTGCAATCATTGTGTGTAAATGTTCGTAGAAAGCCAGTCCTATTTTTCTAATTGTATCTATGATTTTCTCAACGTGTTTGTAGGTTTCCTCGTTGATACAGATATCTCGCAGATACCGTTAATTTTATTGATACTCCACACTTCTAAACGTACTATGACTATATTATCAGTAATTTGCAATATTATTTTGTAACTGGAAATAATAACACGCTAAAAATCAATAACTTGATTTCACACTGGAACTAGAGACTGTGCATCTAATATCTATCATTGACTTTTAAAATTCAACAACTATATTTATATTTATACTACAATTATTATTATGAGAAGGAGTCATTTTTACTAACTGAAGCATTATATGTCGTTCGGCTGTAGATTGTGATTTTGAACTGGAAGGTCATATTATTTTTGCTCCGTATTAATCGCACAATTTCGGTGGTTTTCCGAAACGTAGTGAGTTCAGCTTAGTGTCTAAGTGACACCGAAGATTCGGTAATTTCAAATCCATAATTTTATTGTGAGTTTTGATTCCGGAAGTTTAGTAATCAAGTTTTTTTTTTTAAATTAATTTGTGTTAAATAATGTCGAGCAGCGAGGACAGACGAAGCATCGAACCCGGAGGTAAGGAAGGCAATGACGTTGCGGGGAAGGCGGTGCTAACAGATAAGCAAGGCTTCGATATCGGTAAGGCACCGGATACTATCACAGCAATTATGAATCACTTCGATAGGCTGTTTAACGATAATAAAGAAATTTCTTCTGCTATTCGTAACTGTAGTGAGGAGATCAAATCACTTTCTTCTTATACAAAGGATAATTTTGTAAAGTATAATGTGGAACTGAACGCTCTTAAGAATGAGAATAAAAAACTAAGGAAGGATATAGGCTTGTTGCACGAAGTAGTAAATGATGCACAGCAAGAAAGATATTTGAACGTAATAAAAATAGCAAACCTTCCACACAATAGGGAGAAAGATCTAATAACTGTTATGCACAATATTGCTAATTCTATTGGATATAAATGGAAGGAATCTGAGATAGACTACATAGACAGGAAACGCAGCAAGCGAGGATCAAATACACTGGTAGTCACAAAATTTGTTAGACACAGACAGAAAATTGAGTTCTTAAAATTAGTTAAAAACAAGAAACGGATCTATACAACAAATATAAATATTGCAGGAGAAAACAGACAAATATTTATCTCAGAGTACATGTCGCCTTTTAATAGTGTTATCTTTCGAGAAGCAAAGAAACTTCAGGAAAACGGCTACTTACAATTTGTATGGTTTCAAAATGGAAAAGTGCTCACAAAAAAAGACTCCAATGCAAGGATAGTAGCTGTTACCAAGCTTGCCGACTTAGACATATATAAAGCTACAACAAGCAACGATGAAAGGGTGCAATCTCTAGACGTGGATGCATATGAGGAGTCGGCAACTGACGTTTCCCAGTCATCGCATGCTTCCAGTCAAGGCACGAAAAAGAGAAAAGTCAAGTCGAGGCAATTAGAGTCCCCAGTTGGAAAAATAGGTGACTTTTTCGACCCCAAAGGAAATAGACCGCGAAGAACCCTTAACACTTCTGAGATTAAATCAGTCAACGAAATAAAAATTACGTTTTGGAACATTGGTGGTTGTTCTAACTTTCATTTAATGGAGCAAAATGACCAAACTAATTTTTTTTTTAAGAATGACATTATTTTTTTAAGTGAATCATGGCTCACTTCGAAATGCTCTTTCCTCAATCACATGATAGAACAGAACTTTAACTCAATTTTTGTGATGGCTATCAGAAATAAGGATGTAGGCCGGCCAAGTTCAGGATTGATTGCTTTTGTAAATAAAAATTTGATTATGAAATTATTGACCAATCACCTTTCTGGCTTTTTCTATTGAATCTAGAAAATTTGTAGTTGGATGCGTCCATTTCAGACCATCAGACGATTTGAAGACACTCTTAGAAATTTTTGAAGCTACGCTCTCAATGGTGTTTGAAAGTTTTGGCGGTTACGAAATCTACATTGGTGGTGATCAGAACAGTCGAATTGGCTTATTGAATAATATGAATGACCCAAATTTATTTAATGGCTCTCTACTACAAGATATAAGAAATACAATGGACACGAATATTACAACTAAAGGGAAATTTCTCGCCGAATTCATGGAAAATTATGGTTTATTTGTCTTAAATGGACGTTCAATTAGCGATAGAATCGGAAATTATACATTTCTAGGCAATAATGGAAGGAGTGTGATAGAATTGGTTTGGAAAAACATACATGGTATTTTTTTGACATCGGATATGAAAGTTTCAGATAATATTCTTATTTCTGATCACTTGCCATGCACTCTCACAATTTTTCATGACTTTGGTAATGGACCAACAAATCCTGCTAACTTACCAGTATTAAAGATCTACAAAAAATCAAAACTTGTTTGGAGCAAGGATTCTGTAATTCAGTATCAGCAATATATTGAGAATGTTTTAGATCCAAATTCACCACTTACTCCTGATTGTATGTACGGCCTTCTTATACATGAGGGAGAACTATTGGAAAATCACTTGGCATGCTGCAAGATGGAAGAGCTGTAGTGAGTTATGCTTACAGTACATTGCAGAATAAACCATGGTACAATAAGGAATGTTATCAGGCAAAGAATGCAATGAAAACCTTGTATAAAGTCTACAGGTCAAATAGTCTTGACTTGGAATGTTATAGAAGGTTTCTTACTAGTAGAAAACCGTAAGAGAGTTATAAAATTTACTAAGCAAGGATATTACAGAGGACTTAATGACAGAATAAATTAATAACACACGAACTGCAAAGGAATTCTGGTCAACTATATGTAACCTGAGTATTGGTGATAAAGTTCATGAGAATACTATTGACATACAGGTCTGGCAAGAATATCTTAATGATAGCTACCCAGCTGGTACAATAAGTAGTCCTTTGCTTGTTTTTTGTGTACTTCACCCCTTTTTTTTATGTACCATTTACTCTTAATGAACTCCGGCGTGCTATTGGGAGAGTCAAATCAGGAAAGGCAGCAGGGCTTGATATGGTGACCATTGAATTTTTAAAGAATCTACCTTTTCAAGGGAAACTTTTCCTTCTCAATATGTTTAATAAAATCCTTAATAATGAGGCTATACCAGAAGCTTGGTGCAAGATGCACATGTTCATGATATTCAAAAAAGAAGATAAAGGCAATCCACATAATTATAGAGGGATATCTCTGCTCAACTGTATTTGTAAACTGTTCACTGAGATGCTCAGCAACAGGTTGTCTGACTGGGTGAAGTATGGGAATCCTTTGAATGAGACTCAAAATGGCTTCTGTGCATTCAGAGGTTGCTTAGACAGTATTATTTACTTTGCATGCTTTAGCTAATTTACAAATTATGAGGCAAAGAAGGAAGGTATATGCCACATTTATTGATTTTCGGAAAGCTTTTGATTCCGTAAATCACAATTTGCTGTGCCATAAGTTGTATGATTATGGAATTAGTCGAAAATGGATCACTATACTAAAAGACTTCTACAGACAGGCTACAGTTTGTATAGGCGTTGCGAGCGATTATACAGCAGAAGTGTCTATAACAAAAGGAGTTATGCAGGGAGATACAATTTCTCCATTATTGTTTTCTATTTTTATAAATGATTTGGAGGAGTATTTTTCAAAAAATGACTGTTGTCCTGTAAGCATAAATGAACATATAGGTTTGAATGTGCTCTCCTATGTTGATGTGCTCTCCTATTTGAATGTGCTCTCCTATGCTGACTTCTCTCCAACACTGCAGTGGACGCACAATGTAAGCTCAATGCTTTGCAAAAATACTGCTCTGAAAGCTATCTTGAGGTTACAGTTTCCAAAAAAAGTCATGGTTGGTCATCCAGAGAGATGCTTTACTATGGAAATGAACCTTTGGAGACTCAATAAGGTACTTAGGAGTTGTGTTTTCAAACTCTGGATTATTCCACCTGGCCTCCAGGGATATGATTAGTAGAGCTGCTACTGCATCAGGATCCATTCAGAGATTAATTCTAACTGCAAGATCGTCAGCCTCCTGGGACACAAGAATCATATTATTCGATACAATGGTTAGGTTGGTATTATTATATGGCAGTGAGGTTTGGTCTTTGAGATACTGGGACTTAATTGAGAAGATTCAGTCAAAGTTTATCAAATCCATGTTCTTCTGGCCTTCAAGAACTCCTGGTTACATTGTCAGACTGGAGACAGCTCGTCCTCAGTTGAAGCTGCACATATTCAAGTTGGCGATCAACTGGTGGATAAAATTACTCAACATGTGTGACAATAGAATACCCAAGCTTTTCTGCAGAAGACTACTGTCCCTGGACAATGCAGTGAATAAGAAGTACTATTGGGCATCACAGTTGAGGGAGCAGATTGAAGTCTTAGGTTATGCTCACATTTGGCATGAACAGGATGCTGCTCTTGTAAGGCGGCATAAAACTCTGATTTTGAATGTTTTCAAGCTAAGGCTGTTCAATCTGGATATGGAACTGGCTCGCAACTCTCTGCATCCCAACATGTATAATCACCTGCCTTCATATGATCCAGCTAGATATTTGAAATACAATTTACTGCATTACAAGATCAGGTTGTTCAGCCAACTTCGGACTTCCTTATAGCATAAATCTGTTTTCTATTTGAAAAATATAAGGTACGAGGTTGACCATGAGCAATTTTGCATATTCTGTGGTAAACAAGACATGTATGAAACCCTACAGCATTTATTTTTTGAATGTCATTTATACCAGTCCTTCAGGCAAATACTTGGAGAATCACTCATTTGAGGATTTCCCAGATATAATGAACTTTAGAAACGAAATAGAACTATCTGACATTTACTTTTTTCTGTCTAACAGTCTAAGACTGAGGTCTTTTGTATTGTTTGATTATTGAATTTAAAAATTTGCAACAGTAATACGATGACACAATTATTGTGATTGCTGACAAGATATGTTGATATTAGAAGCAAAAAAGACTATTTCTTTATTAGCATTATTATTTATTATAAGTCTGAGAATATGAACTATTGAAAGTGAAGAGTCTTCCATTCAAAAATTTTGTATTTGGACATTTTCAGTTTTTGTTTTTCTGTTATTTTGTTTTTTAATTGCATACCTGCAATTTAACTGCACTACCCTGTAATAATACTTTGTATTCAATACAGTATGAATAAATAAATAAATAAATAAATAAATAAATAAATAAATAAATAAATAAATAAATAAATAAATAAATAAATAAATAAATAAATAAATAAATAAATAAATAAATAAATAAATAAATAAATAAATAAATAAATAAATAAATAAATAAATAAATAAATAAATAAATAAATAAATAAATAAATAAATAAATAAATAAATAAATAAATAAATAAATAAATAAATAAATAAATAAATAAATAAATAAATAAATAAATAAATAAATAAATAAATAAATAAATAAATAAATAAATAAATAAATAAATAAATAAATAAATAAATAAATAAATAAATAAATAAATAAATAAATAAATAAATAAATAAATAAATAAATAAATAAATAAATAAATAAATAAATAGATAGATAGATAGATAGATAGATAGATAGATAGATAGATAGATAGATAGATAGATAGATAGATAGATAGATAGATAGATAGATAGATAGATAGATAGATAGATAGATAGATAGATAGATAGATAGATAGATAGATAGATAGATAGATAGATAGATAGATAGATAGATAGATAGATAGATAGATAGATAGATAGATAGATAGATAGATAAATAAATAAATAAATAAATAAATAAATAAATAAATAAATAAATAAATAAATAAATAAATAAATAAATAAATAAATAAATAAATGAATGAATAAATAAATAAATGTCGTTCTCAACCAATTACTCTTCATCTCTGGACAACCACTTCTTGTTCTCGGGACACCTGACCCTCTATCTCGAGAAAGCTATTCCCTTAATTTTGGACAATCACCCCTCGATTCGTCAGTCATAAGACAGTAAACGTTCAGGGGAATGTTGCTTTACAATTCACAAATTACATTTATGATTTACTAGTCAATCATAAGGTTTCATGAGATCTTGCTGTGACTAGAAGTACAAAATAGTTTTAAATTGTCATTCAAGTCTCCTGAACTACATGCAACTAGCTTCCTATTTATTTATTTTGCTATAATAATAACACTAACCTTCAACCTAATTATTTTCTTGATTTTCATTAATTGCATAGATTTATATATCCCATCAGACCTTTTTCTTTAATACCTCTGGCTCATAATTGATGTTTGTTCCTACGATAGGGGCACATGCAACTAGCTATGTGACAGCTAGTCGTAGTACTCCCATTTTCCCTGATGATTTTTAAAATTGAGAAGAATTTTTGTTGGGCAAATTTCTTGAAAACTCCAAAAAATATTTTGGAAGTCAAGTTGAAAAATTGAAACAAAATGTATTAAATTAATGATTTGAAATTATTTGTAAGCATCGATGGTTATCCATTATACATATACCGTATTATTGGACAGATAAACACCAATCCGCAACAAATATAAGAGTCTTATTTGTCTGATAATCAAACAAAGATGAAAGCTATTCAAGTAGGAAATTCATGAATCTCATTTCGTCAGCTTGAAATCTAATCAAACCTATAACAGAGTGTGCAACCTTCACATACCCTTCTCGTTTCAGCGAAAATCTATCAAAATCTGGTGACAAGCATTATGCTCTCAACTTGGCCCCGCCCTCTAGTTTGTATGCATGCACAATGCTTGTCCTAGATTCTTCACACCTCGTTTTGCCATTCACTTTTCGGTGCCTGTCGCTCGTTTCATTGAAGGCGGTGATACAGCAGCATCATCGTGTTATTCCATTCACTGAAACAGCGGGGAAATGTTCCCGCACCCAGCAAAATGTTCCCTCGCGCGGGAAAATTCTAGAGTAATTATCCACTTGGTGCGCGAACGTTTTTGCGCGTTATAGACGCTGATTTTGTCATCGAGCGGGAATGATATTGCCGCGCTACACAAGAATTATAATACGTAAAGTCCCCCCCAGTCGTGTCAATCCTCACGCCTAAGATTCGCTCGCTTTGCTGAGTCTTTTCACTCCCTCTCATCTTCGCTTCCTTATCGCAGTTTACTGAACAAACATGTCGTAATCATACAAAGTTTATGATGCGATGGTTTGGTACGTGACAGCATCGCACAGGAGCCCACATTGTTCAGCTCAATTAAGATCCACAAAATCCATAACTTGTTAGCTATTACAACCTTGCTCAGCAACTCCTTTATCACTAGCAACTTATGACTGCTTTATAGTCCCATCAAAGTGAACTGCCACTCTCTGATACCATTTCTTTCTGAAAGGATCTTATTGAGTCAGTAAATTTATTCATACCTAATAGAAGTGGTGTTGACATATAGGATGTTACGATATTAAAATTTCCACAGTAATGCATGAGATACGTTGAGTTTGAGCCTAACAATGTGACATGCAAGTGGAAAAAATCTCTTTATAATTTAATTTTCACACATGCCCAATTCATAGTTAGTTCTTCTTGTTCCCAAATAACGATTCGGGTTCGCGAATAAAGATTCCTTAAATATCTCAAATAAAGATTCTGGGCTTGTGCCTGTTCTTTACATGTTGCTAAACACTATGCATTATATTATTATTCATGTATCTATTTGAAAAAATTATCGATTCAATCAGCTGGCTATCCAAGAACTCCGCTGACTTACAGCACATCAATCGCTCCAAAATTCAAATCTGTTCCAAAAAATATTTTTTTTGTGTAAACCAAAATTTGTTTACTAGGTAAACTTATAAGATAAGTTCAATAATTATCACTGGAAGATCGGATGTTGACTTGCTTGTCATCTTAGTTGCTTCAGGGCTTTTAAGCTCACGTTTGGGCTATATTATTACAGTAGCCTCAGATGAACTTTCTCATGGTGAGAACTTTGAAGGGCTACTTAATAGGAGCTTAGACAAGTTACTGACAATTGATGAATGCTCGTAGAATCTTCCATGCGGTATTTTGACGCAAGCATTGTTTAGTAAATGTAGGCACTCAAATGCTTGTTGTTACACTGACTGGCAACAGCCGATGACGCGTGTCTGCAATCGGGTTACGTGTAGCGAGGGACTTTCTCATACGTAACAGTGAGAGCGGCTATTGTGACGAGCGCTGCTGCTACAAGTTCGAAATTCGCTTCCCGAGTTATGTTAATAGGCAAGACTTTGGCCGTCCATTGTGCGCTTTGCCAAGAGTTGGGTTCGGCAGCTGTAAAGGATGACGTCATGCAAGAGTTATCAATGGAATTATCAATAGATAGATCGAGTGTAGATCGAGTATGATATCATCATCTCTAAAGCAGGAGTTTATTATTGGGGTGAAGTCTTGGCCAATGAAAAGTCAAAGTAATACCCATGTCTTATACAATTTCTATACATATTCAGGGTCTGTTGATAAGAAATTTAAAAAAATATTTACAAGCCACATAGACAATCAACATCATTAATTAAACAACTTTATTTATAAACTTGAATTAATGTCAGACGCTGTTTCTACTTCATCGTCGAAGTACTGCTCCATACTTTAAATTTATTTATAAAATAAAAAAACATATGCGGTATATGCAGGACATGCAAAAAAATAAAAAATATTAAAATACAATAACTGAAATCTAATATTATAGAGAAGTAAATTCCATAAACTATTATAAAATATATGGAGATGGAAACCCCTTCCAACTATGGTTGCCACTTATTAGGGAGGGTTTCTCATATTACGATATAAGGAAGAAGGTAAAGAAAATAAAGGTTGAAGGATTTAATTGGCAAAGAGGAATGGTAACTGTTATTTTTCCAAAATTAAAGATCAGAAAATTAGTTGATTTTGATACAATAGCTAATGTTATTTTTCATTTTCTTGTTTATTTTACTATTGTTGAGATATTGATTGGGAATTTTGTTTATGATTTTAGTACTTATGTATCCTAATTGATTCAATATTGGTTTTATAGATCTGGAATTTTGTCTAAAACTGTAATTGTATTGGCTGCCGACGTGCTGACCACGTTATTGGCGTAAGGGAAAGTAGTGTTACAAATGCAAGCGTTGTCTATACACTCGTCTAAGAACATTGCTTCCAGTGACAGACGAACGTGACTCAAAGCACGTTGTAAAATGACTCTTTGTGATTCATTCTCCTTGGAAGTTCCTCTCAATTCTATCATCTTTCATATCTATCATATCTGTATCCCTCGCACTCTCGTACTCGATAAGCCTTCTAGAAGCATCTCCATAGATCTACCGGCTTCCTGTGTGACCAAGCTCATGTTGCAGGAAAACAGAAGAAGGTTCCAGAAAGAATGGGAACAGCATTAAAAGGGGTCTCCCCGGCTGCAGTGAGTCAGTCTCTCGTTTGATCTCCTCAAGTATGTGACCGTGTGGCAGATATACAAACCAGTGACAGTTCATGTAACCAGTGCAAGTTAATACATACTGTGTGATCACGAATTCCATGCGTTGAGTGACAGAATACAAATCCAGTGCACCAAGAAATACATTGAATGCTATCCAGTGTGGCTTATTGACAGTAAAGACATGTGCTTTTGCATATCAAGTGATATTATTTGGGATTATCAAATAATATATCAGACTGTGTTTTGTAAGTGTTCAACTGATATTTTTGACATTTCTTTTTACTTCTTTGTACAGGTTATTGGACTTTTGTTTATTTTATTATTGATTGGCCTATAATGAATTCTTGTACATAGCTACCAAAAATCAGTATTAGCTTAACATTCATTGACCTGTTTTCTTTCTTATCAGTTTTTCTTGCAATTAGTGTGTGTTGATAGACTTATTTGTGTAAATAAAGGGCGAGTGTCAACTTCAGTGTTGCCAGCCTTATTTTAGCTTGATTTGTATTGAGTCATGTATTACATACCACATAATGTACAGCTGTCTGACAGTCATCAGCTGAAATTCAGTAAATGTTATTTCAGAATAGATGGATAGAGTGTAGGTTTATTAAAAATTGTTTTAATTCTTAATTTCTGCGTTATGAAGAGTTGACAGTTGTAGACTCTCAAGATGACAATTGTTGCAGCCTCCCCAAACAGTTCTAAATTATAGATTGCAAAAGAGCATAATATAACGGGTGGTTAGTATTAAGATTTTTTTCAGCTTCATAGAATTTGAAATATAGGCATTTCATTCTCCTGCTAATACATTTACATGCATCTTCCCATATTAAATTCATTCGCACTAATTCCAATTTTAGTATTCTCCTCTCAGTCATCACCAATAGCATCATTAATACATCTCATACTATTATTGTTACTCTTCAATTTTTGTTTTATAATACATTTCCTTAATCCCATTCTATAATAGAAATTATGAGAATTTCATAACTTTAAAAATCATAACTGCAATGGAACAGCAATGGAGTGCTCTACAATCAACTACTGAGATCTGTCAACTGGCTAGTGAAGGGATTTTGTTCCTTCACTTGATTATGAAGTGGTTGCATGTGTCTTGACTGGTTGCCATGACAAAGCAATGTTGCTTTTTTATTGGAGTGAAGGAATACAGAATTCCCTGCACCTGCAATTATCATAAACTCCGCTAGTAGCTCTGTGGTCTTGAGTTACCTGATTTACTACTCGTTTTGCATATTATTATTAGCTGTTTAAGTTTAATTCTTATACTGGAGTACTGAATAAGCTATTGAAAAACAATCAGTGTGTCTTCAAAGTAATAAGGTATTATGCTACATTCTGATACTAATAAACCTTTTTGGCTGCAGTACCGTTTGTAGTCCAGTAAACAAATCGTTAGTTGATAAGTTAGGTTTGGGTTTGGTACAGATGGAATTTGGAAATAGTTCATCAAGGCATGTACAACAAATCATTTGAATTTTAATTTATGATAGTATTTTGACACATTAAATTTGTTATTAGTTAGTTAAAGTTTTGTGGGTTTGTCCATGTAGGTTGAGTTATGTTTGTTTTGGGTTAGGTACTTTTAGTCATGTGATAAAATTTGCACAGTTAGTTATTATTTTGATTAGTATCAATGGATATTCGTAATGACTTAATTTGTTCCTTGTTGGAGAATCCGGCTTGTTGTACAAGACTTCATATAGCTAACTTCAATGAAAATGTCTGAACCAAATAATGATGAAACTTGTAGTTCAAGCTGTCGTTTTCCTCAGCAAGCAAGCGCTGGCTTTCATGGACAGAATGGAGCAGTTTCTTCCTTGAACTGTGACAATTTCAAAGAGCTTTTCAATTCCTTCATAAAAATAAGCTCAGAAGAAATAGGAACACATTATGGAAAATTCAGACATATTTTCACAAGCGAATCTAAAACTATGCAAAACGAAGTTATTGAATATATTGTAATGATTTCATCCACCATTTGTAATGATAGCATTTGTAGTGATCCTCCACTATTTGTAATGATTGAATATAGTTAAAGGACTGCGACTTTACCATTTGTAGCCTCCACCAGGTAAAGATTCTGCAATGAATGATTTAAGTGTAATATTATTATTGCACCTATTCCCCCTGAATCACCAAATTCAACCTTACCTATGAATGTGGGAATCATGAAAGACAGGGCGTGACAATAATATTTCACTAATTCATATTTCAAGGGCTCAGCGTAGCTTTTGATGGTAGAACTTATATTATTAAATATTTGATTATTATTCTAAGTTATAAAAGATTTTTGTAAATCAAATAAAATACAGTAATTAAATTAATTTTTCTTTTATTTGGTCAATATAGAATACAGAATTTTAATTTATTTTCTAATTTTGAACAGAATCAATTTTCATTTAATCTCCTTTTTTTTGAATCAACATAATTTATCAATTTTTGATTTTATTTATTTTTAATCGTGATGAATCGTATTAATAGTGATGAAAGACAGAAATTCCGATTTAAAATGAAAACAAAACGTGAGAAAAGAGACGTTATGTAGTTTTGAATTATTCTTCCGGCTAACATTTTTATAAGGATTGAAAAGATTTTTTGGTTTACATTACAAATATAAAAAATATGTTACAATACCTGATTACCAATATGGAGAAATCGGGAAATCTCAGACCATCGTTGACCGCTCGCTCCGTCAGGCACTAGGTCTGGATGAGAAGTGAAAAATCTCCTTGGTCTAGCCATTAGGAAATTGAAAATCAAATTTTTTTAAATGCTGACTATTCGATCTGATTGTTAAATTCACGGCTCTTTCTCCTTCGTACAAGTTGAGGGAGAAATAGTTTGACTTCTTGATTCAAACGTCTTTTTATGTTTTGTAGCCGTGACTATTAAATTTCGTAATATGAGTTTTTGTCATTTATGACAATATTGTGGCATTTCAAATTATATTAGAGATTGTTGAAACTGAAATCTGAGACAGTTCATTTTTTTCTGATATGACTGATATCACTCAAAACACATAGTGCTCAATAATTTTTAGGTATGTGACAATAAAAGGTAAATAAGTTGAAAAATGTTTAGTTTTCCATGATGTTAACTGTGACAGAATTTGTCATCTTCAACTCATTACCATTCAAAGGACCCAGACCCATGTCTATTTCAGCATATAAATAAAAATTATTCATTTGATCTAAACCCCAGGAAGTCTTATCATTCTGATAATAATTCGCCAATTATTTGAATAGCCTCATGTATATAGCCTTTTTATTAGCAGTCTCAATTGAATATAAATTTTGTTTTGTAGACCAGGTCTTTTGTTATCCTTGGTGTAGAGTCCTCAATAATTATCATAAAGTGTGAATGATGAACACAATCCGTTCTGATTTTTCTGAAAATGTTGATGCAAGGTATTCTTGTCATAGAATGACAGAAATGCCAATATTGAGATTGTACTTTTACTTTTAATGGGACTGTTTTGAAAAGGATATCAAAATCATACTTTATGACATTTCCCCCCCTTCACCACCCCTTGAAGATTACTGATATTTCTCATCCCATATTAGACTTAAGCGAATGATAAGCTTTATGATAGCCATGAGCCGTGTGCTTGCGACCTGATTTATTTGGTTAGTCTTCACCATAATTTTGGAGTGCTAGCCGCCACTGCTATTACCACTACTACTATCACTACCACCACCGCCAACATCACGTTGAAAGCAATAGGATTTGCATCCCTGGTAATGAATAGCTGATGCCCCCCGAATGTATGTGATCTATTTTGATGGATACGTTGTTGATGATGACGATCCACTTATGTTTTTTTGCAAGCGACTATACAGAATCGAATGCTTGTCAATATCCTAACAGTTTACAAAGAATGGATTTCAAATTAAGGGCTTGTGCACTAGTGATGTACATGAAGTTTAGAATTCTATTCATTACTAAATCGATGAAACGATTCTTGCAATACGCCCGTACTGGCAAAGAATGATTGACATTTACATAATATGTGCCCCCTTATTTCTGAATTGAAATTTGAAAGTCATGGACTGAATTATGCTTTTTCAAAAAAGAATCAATATTCTAGTCTTCTCATTTTTCAATTGAAAATCATGAGTCAAAGAATAAAAATAAAATACCATTGGTTAATGCATGGACTCAATCATGCATTTTTGAGAAAAAATTGACTTTTAAATTACATTTTTTGGTTCTTTTTTGCAGTTGAAGTGATGGTTGGCGGTACTGCAAAACTTCCCTGCAACATAAGTTCGATTGCACCTGAAGATGGGGTCGCACTAGTAATCTGGTTCAAGGGCTCTACGCCAGTATACAGGTGAGTAAGGCTACTCAATTGCGCAAGGTTGGAAGGTAGAATTAAATTCTGAATTATTCAGAGCAACTGACTAATCAGCTCGCCAGGGAAAAAGTTGCTAGTATTTTCCACTTTCGAAAGACCTCATACTGCTGATGAGATTCTTGGCAAAGCAAAATTATATCTATTTGTTAGGAATTTCATCTTAGAAAATTTCGTTAGAAAATTCGATTACCGCATACTTTTCGTTTGGGCAAAGGCAATGCAGGCCACTACTGATAACTGTCAATCAATTTCTTGATACGAACAGAGACATTAATCTGATTAATCTTTCCTGATCTATAAATAAAAATTGAAAAATTATGCCCATCCAAACTCTTTCCCCACAAACCCGGCACTCAAATTGGTGTAAATTTTTGCCAAACTCCATGTCAACAATTTGACGTTACAGTAAAACTTCTTCTTTGGATGTGAGGGTTCAGGTGTGATTGCACCGTACTTCTAGTTGTATCATTGAAAATGAGATTTTAGAACCAAATTAATATTTCTCCACATTATAAATAGCCTACCAACTGCATAAAACTACTACATATTTTCATTCACTTGGAATTGATGATAGGCTGATCTAACTTTTTCCAGTAGCCTTCGGTACTTTCCTTTCATTGATATGAAATTTAGTAATTAGTTAATTCATTTCCACTGTTAGCCGGTTGAAGCGATATCTCTGACTGACTACTACTCCTGCGGTCACGAGTTAGATTCATGTTCAATTATTCTGTGTAATCATTTCGCTTATTACCCATGCACAAATCTCGGAGGCATGTAGACATCATCACAAAAAATGTTTTGTCATCTTGCTAATGCCAGTCATATCATCATAATAACATAGTGTATAGTGTATGGTCCTTTATTACCGTACTTCATACAAAATTAATCAATATCAAGGAATTTCATAATTAATCATCTTTTCAAAATAATGATGTTTTGCCTATGACATGTAAATAAATAAACCTACATCAGACTTGTAGTCCAAATCTATATTTTTTCGATGGTCAGTAGCTCTCATCTCATTTGTTTTCAGCTATGATGTAAGACACTAGCAAAATATAAACAGTATTGTTACGGGTTCTATGTCTAAAAGAACGCTGGCAACACTTATATTAATGACTCACACTTTATTTACACAAATAATCCACAACACGCACTGATCAGTAATATCTTACACGAAATAAACAATCAAAAACAGATAAATCGATATTGTTCAACTGATAAAGAGATTTCAATATTACTGTACAAAAAATCAATCAATAAATATTAAAAATACCGATCTAATATTAAATAATAACTGTTCAATAAACTGTCCAATAATATTAAAAAAGAAACGTCTAAAAGGAACAATTAAACTTACGTAGCACAAAGTCCGTAATAAAATAATTATAGCTATGAGTAGAGTTCACTCTTATGAATTTAAAAAGGTAAAATAATTCTCACTAAGGCTCAATATACGGTAATTGATTATCACAGAACTGTCACTACTTGTTTATCACGACGAATTTCAAAGAAGACTAAACTAATTTACAAAATTCTCTCTCTTATAAAAACATTTTTCCGTTATCTAGAAAGAACTACATTTTTCCATTAACTTCTACCAATGAATACAAACGTTTTTATTCATTGCTTCTACCGAATTCGATAAGATTCCTAAATATCAATCAATCAATCATTTATTTGTACAAGGTTTCACAAACCATACAAATGAGGTGCGTAAGCGACATTCAAGAAAACAATTTCATACTGATCAAATTCGTCATTAAAAATTAAACACTACAACAACCAGACAAATAGTAAACATTCAAAAATAACAACATAAATATTATATAAATAACAATAAATATAACAACGGTACTTATAGCAACAATAATCAAATAAATCAATAATTAAACTAGTATGGCAACAAATGCATAAGGAATAAAAATATAATAAATAGTAAAATATCAAATTCTTGAGTTATTAACAGGCCATTGAAATATGATTATTCATGCTTAAGAATCACTGCCCAGACAACAGCTCAACAAGCCCAATAACCTTTAAATTTTCAGTAAATTTTCCAACTCAATGAAAACAATCAAGTCAAACAAAATATTACATACTACACGCTAACAATCACCTAATTGACCTAATATATTAAATAATTCCCGAAACGGTATTCTCAAAAGTGAGAGGTCGACTGAATAATATAACTCGATCTTCTAGAGTTTAAAATCTGCTAGAAACCTTTTTTTTTATAAATCAGTAACCATAGACCTTAGTGCTAAAACATTGACAACATACATGTAAACATTGTTTATCTTTTCTGGCGATAAATTAGATAGAATTACCATTATTTTGTCCTTGTCCTGAGCAATATTTACTAAATATTGTACAATGAACCGTTGCCTAAAAACCTCATACACCGGACAACGTATCAAAACATGAATGAGATCCTCCTTTTCATTTGTATTGCAGCACGGGCATGGTTCCCGACAATTGAAAATAGCACTCTTACCATGAATGAAAAGTCTAATTCCCCATTTGGATGACAATCTTAGCTGCGCTAAGCATCTTACCTTATCTACTCTCATTCTAAGGCAAAGCTCTTCCCCAGTGGTATAATTAGGGTTAAACATCCTGTAAAAAGGGTGAGCCTGGGATAGAAGAGATCTGTTTATGTCTTCGAATCTCAACTTTTCCTCATGTAACCTTAGAATTAAGTTGATCTCATCTCTAACCATACAATGAAATCCTCTGTTTTCCGCCCACGCCTCTGGATATAGACCTCTCAACTGTTCCACCCAGTTATTCTTATTTGCTATTCCCAGGATAACCTTTTCGCGCAATGCCTTCAATATTATTGTGGGATACCTATCAGCCGACATCTGCAATACTAATGTTATCCATAACAATGCTCGTCGCAGAATAGTATGCTTCAGGCTGATTTTAGCCGTCTCCAGTCGCAGTATCCACCCTGGCGTACTCACGTGCAGACCCAGAACTCGCTTCAAGAATTGATCTTGAATCTTCTCGATCAATTCACTATAGCCCAAGGCCCATGTTTCCGACCCGTAAAGAATTACGGGTATGATCGAATAACTTAATTTTTGTTGCCCATGCGTCCGATTTAGATCTTACTAAAATATCAATGAGTGCATCGGTCGCCCCTTTAGCCTTTCTTATGAGCCTTCTTGCAGCCTCTCTAAATTTTCCCGAGCTGGAAAACCATACTCCTAAATAGCAATATCCATTGACTATTTCCAGCCGACTCCCCTCATAGAAAAAACCCAGTCCTATCTTTCTCCTGCCTTTATTAAATATCAACACCTTTGTTTTAACTGTATTTACTTTCAGTTCAAACTCTTTACAATAATTTTCCAAGCATTTAATTTTTTTCTTGAGGTCCAGAGGGCTGTCAGCCAAAATTACAATATCATCGGCGTATGCCAACATCATTATATCATTGTTTCTGCTTACTTGCAACCCATGGTGTCCTCTGCTCCGAAAATAAATCTCTAAATCTGCTAAGTACAAGGTGAAGAGCTTCGGTGATATAGAGTCACCCTCTAACACGCCTTTTGATACCCTAACTATTGTTTTTTCCTCACCATTCTCAATAATAATGTTTGCCTGACTGTAAATATTATGGAAAATCCTTATCATTTTCGCACTTACTCCCATCTTTCCCAACTTGTGCCATAATTTTGAATGATTAATGGATCCAAAAGCAGATTCAAAATCCACAAATAAGGCATAAATCGGTTTATGTTTATGCTCCACGAATATGTGTACAATCCCGCCGAGAGTGAATATATGGTCCCTACAACCCCTACTACCTCTAAACCCTGCCTGATGCTCTGGTAGAACACTACAACTCTCTACCCACTTCATCATGCGATGCCCCATAGCTGAAGTAAACATTTTCATTATCGTATTTAATAGGGCGATACATCGATAATTTTTCGGGTTTCTCTTATCCCCTTTCTTAAAGAGTTGGAAAATTTTTATTTTCGCCCAATCTTCAGGAATTTTTTCATTTCTCATTATGCAATTGAAAAGTGCTAGTAAATAAGTTATTCCTTGTTCAGGTAAAGCCTTATAAAATTCATAGGATACACCATCTTCTCCCGGCGCTTTTTTACTACGTAAATTTTGAATTATTGGCAAAAGCTCCTCTTTACTAAATTCTATATCCAAAACCGGTTGGCAAGCGTCTAAGAAAGTGAAATCCATATATTCCCCCTCAAATTTATACCTTTCACGGAAATAGTCAACCCAAACCGTTAATGCGATATCGTTTTGTCTTGGCTTTGTTATCTTATAATACTTAACAGATATCCAAAAATCCTAAGATTCCTAAATAAACAAATAAGAAGTTCTCGCATATTCCACAATATTCGATAAGATTTCATTAGACTCTAATAAAACACCTAGAACATTGTAGCACAGTTCAAAGTAAATATCATAAAAGTGTCAAAAGAAGAGTAATTAATTGTTTTGTCCAGAAGATTTGTTGACACAAGTGATAACGTTGTAAATCCTTCTGTATGTGTTCATTTTCACTACAGTATCTATTAATTTTGTAGTACAATCTTCAGTAGCGTAGCGAAAATCTTTTCATGGGGGGGTTATCGAAGATTTGGGGGCTCCCGGGGGGTCTGAGGGGGAATGGAATACCCCCCAGGCGAGGGGTTCCGGGGGGTCCCCCCCCCCCGGGAAAATTTTGATAAATAGTCCCTCTAAAGTCGTATTCCAAGAGATATTAGACCCATGTCTAGAAAAGCTTGAATCCATTCATTTTAGTCCACAGTATGGGGAAATTTTTGAATGTTTGATGTTGAGAGCTTGATTAGAGGCTTAAAAACAGAAACTTTAAACAAGTATTTATTAAAATGAAGTTTATAAATTGGGTCAAGTGAAAGCTTAAATTCAATAAATCATTGCTTTTATGAATCGTTTGCCTAAGAGCTTGATCCCACTTTTCGTGTATTGTTAGTTCATTAATCAGTTTTGAACAAATTTTAATGTATAGAATCCAAAAAATACTAATTTTATAAAGCTAATTTAACATTCTATAGTGGTTTTAAATTATTATTACAATCAGGGCCACTCAGAGACATTTTAGTGACCCGGGGCAGAGTTGTGACTGGAGGCTCCAAAAGGTGAGGCTTCCTCACCCTAAACACCAATTTTCAATAATTGTAAATTATTAAATAATTTTATATTGATTGAATAATTTAATTATTAATTACTCGATTTCCCAACTAGCATTGAATATGTATTCCCTCTATGCCTAGTTGCCTAATGCATTCGAGTGTAGGCCAACTGAAAACCATTCCTTGAAAAGTTGTGGAAGCTAGGGAAAAGGGCAATGTGTTGCATCAAAGAGAGCAATAAACTTCTCTTCTATTTTTGTGTAATCTCTTGAATTAGCATCAAACTATTAACTGATACTGGAATATGTATAATGTGTAAAAATATAAAAATTATTATGACTGAAAGGAACTTGATTCAACTTGCAAAGAGAGAATGAATTCAATTACAAACTTTAACTTACAATAATTTTGCATTTACATATAGAGTGACGGAATCCCAAAACATTGGGTATGCTTAGAGTTCTTCACCGTAGAAAAAAATTGTTTTCCAGGTCTTGAAAGTGCAATTCTAAGCTTTTTTGTGGTTATCAACTTTTACCTCATATTATCTGTTGATTCATTCATGGTCTGACAGATTTCACGATCACAATATGGGGTATCAGATCTGAGCATTAGTAACACTAACAGAAATGAGCCCGTCTGCAAAAATATTAAGAGACCTTTTCTCCTTTCAAGCCTACTGTGTAAACTTAATTCAAGTGGTCTGGGGTACCTTCAAACCCATGTTTGGGGGCTCCGAAAATACTGGGACCCACCAGCATCTTAGGGCATTTGATGGCCCAAAGCCTAGGCAATTAGGGGACCCTTGTTTATAAACGTTGAAATTTGAAATATTCTAGATGCAGCCTACTTGAATCTCTACCTCACCTGACTAAACTGGCAATAAAAACGGGCCCGAAGGTCCCGCCGAGCCAGGGGCCTCTAGAAGTCTAAACTGGAGAAAAAAGGGGCCCTGGAGGGCCCTAGTTGGACAATTTGGGGCTCCTTATTTTATTTTTGTTTTGTCACTTGCTTACATTTGTAAAATAATTCGGCCCCTTGACGTTGAGGACCAAGAAAACTTGCCTTGTTCGCCCCACCTTAATGAATTTATTATTTTTAGTTAATTAAAGTATTTTAAATATTGGAATTATAGTATTTTTTCTAGCTGTAACACTTCACGTAAAAAAACTTTTTTACCTCCAGTAACTGATATTATCGTATTACTATTGATGCCTCCCTACTCGTTTCTGGGGCCTCTTTTACAGACTCAAGGGGGGGTTGTAACCCGGAAAACCCCCCCCCTCCCCATCACTACGCCACTTTAATTAAGTATTTGGTCGTTTTTCAGTAGTCAATAGCTTTTATCTCATTCATATGATTCATTAGTGCAATGTGTTGTTTTCAGCTATGATGCGAGAGACGGTGAGCAGAACGTGGCAAAGCACTGGGCGGCGGATGAGCTGGAGGGCAAGGCGCGCTACTCTGTCACCTCGCCCTACTCACACCTGACGCTCGACGCCGTCGACGAGTCTGATGACGGCGACTACAAGTGCCGCGTCGACTTCTATCACTCGCCAACGCGCAACTCTTTCATCAATCTCACTGTTATCGGTAAGTAAACATCTGGACACTGAAATATAATATGTTTAAAAGATAAATTAAATCTACATATTAAGATTAAAGATAGAATTAAAAGTAATTACAAATCAGTAATCGATAAATGACTTATTGACCAAACGTAGTGAGGTCTCAGTTTTGACTCGACCGCTCGTCATCTAGTCTGTCTGTCTATGTATCTATGCTACACAATTACGTTACGCTACGGCGTAACGTATTGACCGATTCTCTTGAGATTTATTCCTTATTCCTAGGCCGAGCGATGAATGTACAAGATCTTTTCAAAAAAGGGGGCCCAATTTACCCCCGATTATTGGAGTATCTGATGTGTATGAAAATGGTTTCAAATTGAAATTAAGATAAATTGAGAGGGGTTTTAGTATTTGACAAAAATGCAATAAACTCAATGGGGAGCTTTGGAGCGGGTAGTTTAAATCTTGAAAATCTCCAGTATATGAATTTTTTAAAGTAAATTTTCGATCGGGTAGGGATTTCTGAGCTGTAATAGTATATACTAAATTTTTGATAAGCTGTTCATTTAAGGAGAGGATGAGAAGAATTATTTTTTTTAAAACGCAGTTTTGTGGATAATTTATGCTTTTTACTATTGGAAGTGGAAGATAACTCCATGAGAATAAAATTGACATTCAACTACTGAACTACTCTTCAAATATTAAAGGGGGGATGAGAAATGGAGAATAGCTCCAATATTGAGATAATTGGGAAATTCTTCTTCTCATCAGTTAGAGCATAATAACTCTGGAGACTTCTATTCGAAAACTTTGTAAAAATATTCCTCTTTAAGCTAGGGGCGAGGATTTTAATTTTTCTGGAAAAGGTGGTAAACCAATTTTGAATTTGTTTGTTAACGGATTTTTCCCTTTTTATTATTGGAGGTTAACATTGAGAGCTGCTAAAAATGCAGAGTAACCCTTTATTAGGTATAAGGTTTGAGTCGAAAGTGCTCTTGAACTTTTTCCGAAAATGGCATCTCATTCGGTGAGAAGTGTTGGCGAGTGATGTCTACTGTTCACAGAACGACTAGTACAATTGACTCGAAATTAATTGACAATTGACATTTTTCCTAAGTTAAAAATATTACAAATTTGGGGATTTTTTGGCCATCCAAAAGCCACCCATACCCATGCACAGCCCAGAAACTTTCTCAAACCCAGGGGAATCTTTATTTGAATGCCTAGAGTGGATTAAATAAAGTTCCAGCTTTGCACTAATTTTTATCCAGCACAGACTTTTTTTCAAATTTAATTTGCCTGGGCTATAGTAAATCTACTAATGTTCATCACTAATAGTTCTGTAAACAGTAGACCTCACTCGCTCAACGCTACTCACTCAAAAGGGGATGATATATTCGAAAAAAAATCAAGAGCGATTTCGACTCACTCAAATTTCATGCTTAATTTTGCATTGACGGTGAAAACTGCAAAAATCAATGTTTTAAAAGTCTAAAAAATTCAACGCCCTCTAGAAACTACTTCTTACGCGCAATGAAGGGTTACCATGAATTTTTAGCAGCTCTCAATATCAACTTCCAATCATAAAAAAATCGAAAATTATCTATTAACAAATGAGTACAAAATTTGAACAAAAACTTCTTCTTATGGAGTTATTTCCCACTTCCAATCGAATAAAGCAAACTTATCCACAATATGTGTTTCTTGAAAGAATCAATAAATTATCACTACACCCCACCCCCAAATCCTCAATTTATCAAAAACTTAGTATGTCATTCCACTCAGCTCAAAAAGCCCCACTAAAACAGAAAAGTATTAAAAACAATTTCAATATTAAAGATTTTGAACCCTCTCTTTAACTCCTCTAGTTGAGTTTATCGAATTCTTGTCAATGGTTAAACCTCCTTTCAAACCATTTTAATTCTAATTTGAGCCACTTGCACCCAAATCAGACACCAATAATCGGGGGTGGATTGGGCCCCCTAGAAAGATAGGGGCATTTTTTGAAAATACCTTATACATGCATCGCTCGGTCAAGGAATGAGGAACATTTATGCCACATTTCATGGAAATCGGTCGAGGAATTTGGCCATAATCATGTAACCTACAGATAACATACATGTAACATACATACATAATATAACTTTTAGTCAAGCAGACGAAATTCCGAGCGGTCGAGTTAAAACTGAGACCTCAAAACGTTCGTTCAGTAATACAAAAATGTCTAACCTGTCTACTAGTCTTAATCATGTACGATTCATTAAATAATTATAACCAAGGATGCAAAATAAAAGAATAGGGCACTTTAAAAAAATTGTTAATGAATGGATTGCAAGTATAGGAAGTGATGAGTTGGAAGAATATGCTATCTCTATGTATGCGTGATTTGTCTGCTGTGTGTGTGTGTGTGTGTGTGTGTGTGTGTGTGTGTGTGTGTGTGTGTGTGTTTGTACAAGGTGTCATACGGGGTAGTCTGCACGCAAGCACAACACGAAACGGGGTAGCAAAACGAAACGGGGAAGTCCCGTTTCGTACCTAGGTTTGCGACTGCGCAGAAGACCTGCCAGGACAGTTCTGAAGCAGAATCACTAGTTTGCACACTTTTTTCAAAAAATACCTCATTTCGTATGTACAGTCCCATATACTTCAACTTAGAAAAATATCCACCAGATCTGCGCCACTACCGAATACACAGATTACGCACACTTTGCAGGTTGGGAAATGACTAAACGAGTCTCTGAACTGTGTATGCCTTATAGGTTCATAGCCTGCGAAATGAGGTATATAACTAGTCTTTATTCTTATTGTTATTGTTCTTTATTGAGCGTGAGTCATCAAATTCTTTGCAACGCTGTGCTAATAAGGCACAATCCGTCTTCAGTTCTTCAGTTGAATCTTTATATAAAATAGGCGAACATATTTTTTTGTGATGACAACTCCTCCGTGGTTTCTCGACCGATTTTGTTCGTTCACGTCTCATTTGTAAGATCTCATCGAGTAGATGTTTGATAAGGTCTCACATTTTGAAAAAAGTCATCAAAGTGGACATGAGCAATGAACGATCAAAGTTTCAATTTTTGCCATTGATTCAACATAGGGATCGGTGAGCTGAAAATTTTCACATTTCAACTTATGATGATGATGATGATGATCAGCTGTTTTGAAATAAAAAGTTTATTTTTTATTGTTCATTCAGAGAGAGAGAGGGTGGGAGGATGGGATAAAGAGGAAGAGAGAGAGAGAGAGAGGAAAGAGAGAGAAAAGAAGAAGAAGGGGAAGGAAGAGGAGAAAATGAAGAAGACGAAGGAGAAGAAGATAGATAGATAGATAACTTGTCTTTATTGAGGCGAGGAGTCTTTATTAAGAAAGAGGAGAAAAAGAAGAAAAGGAAGAAGGAGAAGTCGGAGAAGAAGAAGAAGAAAATAAGAAGAAAAGAAGAAGAAGAAGAAGAAAAAGAAGAAGTAGAGGAAGAAGAAGAAGAAAAAGGAGAAAAAGAAGAGGAAGAAGAAGAAAAAGAAGAGGAAAAAAGAATAAGAATAAAAAGAAGAGGAAAAAGAAGAAGGAGAAAAAGAAAAAGAAGAAGAAGAAGAAGAAAAAAAAGAAGTGGAAGAAGCAGAAGAAAAAGAAGAAGAGGGAAAAAAGAAGAGGAAGAAGAAGAAGAAAAAGAAGGAAAATAAGAAGAAGAAGAGGAAGAAAAAGAATAAGAACAAAAAGAAGGAGAAAAAGAAGAAGAAAAAGAAGGAGAAAAAGAAGAAGAAGGAGAAGACGAAAAAAAGGAGAAGTGGAAGAAGCAGAAGAAAAAGAAGAAGAGGAAGAAGAAGATAAAGAAAAAGAAACAGAAGATTAAGAATAAGAACAAAAAGAAGAAGGAGAAAAAGAAGACGAAGAAGAAAAGGAAGGAGAAAAAGAAGAAAACGAAAAAGAAGAGGAAGAAGAAGAAGAGGGAGAAAAAGAATAAGAAGAAAGAGAAGAAGAAGAAAAAGAAGAAGAAGAATTGAAAAATTTCTTTAGCACAGGTGTGTTAAGAAAATTTAATATTTATCGTCTATTTTATATAAAGAACAAGTAGAAAAAGAAAAAGATGAAGTGGAAGAAGCAGAAGAAAAAGAAGAAGAGGAAGAAGCAGAAGTAAAAGAAGAAGAAAAAGAAGAAGAGGGAGAAAAAGAATAAGAAGATAAAGAAAAGGAAGATGAAGAAAAAGAAGGAGAAAAAGAAAAAGAAGAAGACGAAGAATTAAACAATTTCTTAGAAGAAAATTTTATATTTATCGCCTATTTTATATAAAGAAGAAGAAAAAGAAAAAAAGAAGTAGAATTAAAAAATTTCTTTAGCACAGGTGTGTTAAGAAAATTTTATATTCATCAGCTGATAAAGAATAGAAAAATGACATTTTAGCCAGCACAGGTATGTTAGAAAAATATTATATTGATCGGCAATTCAACAATACTATGCAAAATAATTTTTTTATTTAGATAAGTATTTGGAATGTATTTTACAAAGTTTAATAAAGTCGCACATTCGTGCGACCCGGGATAACCTAGTTACTCAAGTTCATTGATCTGTACTTCAGCGACTTAAAAAAAAAAAATTAATATAAAAAATCAATGAACCATCATGCCAAACGTCATCTCATGCTAAAAATATGTTGTGAAAAGTGGGGTTTTCGTTTGAAATCTATTTTACAGCATAACATACATTTGCTTGATTTCTATAATCATTTTAAATCTTGCCGTTTATTTTACAGGTCTGTATTTTTCACATAATGCTAGTTGATATGATGGTTATCATAAGTTTTATTCTTAGTCTTATTTCACAAGTATGCTCTTTCAACTGATCTCTGCAGTCAGTCCTTTCAGTTGTGGCTTTTAGGTAGACCTAACAGTATTTTGATTGATTCTTGTTACATTTTTTTTTCAATTTCGTTTATTGTTTTGATGATTTTAATATGGACATGAAATAGTTTTTACTTGAGTTTTTTAATTTTACAAAAATTTCTGTCCAATTCGTCATTTTATTCATCAGCTTTTCAATAATATTGATGGATAACTGTCAAGAATTTAATGTACATTATTCCTAATGCAGGGGCGCACCCACACTTTTGGTTTAGGGGCTTACCCGTCCTACAAGGAAAATGGTTCGGGAGGGGGGGGGGTAAAATTGGGATTTTTCAGAGCTCTTTCACAAGAATGTTGCTCGATGAAGTTCATTGAGGGGGCGGGAATTCATTACTTTACTTTTTTAAAGAGTATTAGTTATGGGGAAACAAAATGTGTCCATCATGAGTATTTTTTGTACAGAGTGTTTCAAGAGTTCAAAATGGTTCTGCCAGGCTGCATAAGCAACTTCTCATGAGAATAAAAAAATTAGAATGAATGTAAGTCCGGAACGTTTTGTTACAGAAATAAAGAGGGCGAAAGATTACAGCTATTTTATCATCCATTCAGAAATGACTAAGGTCTTCATATAGATGGTGTGAATTAAATTGAATAAGTGTAAAATTATCTGTAACGTGCTACAAGATTCACTATTATAAATTTTTATGTTGCTCACATGAGACTTCTGCGTTGGCAATAAAGTGAACGAAAAATGCCAGTCTGAAAACGAATCGAGATTACCAAATCTTTAAATGTGTGCGATATTTTACAAAAATTCACTAAATTATCATGAAATGATGATTATCATGATATCATGATGTTTTTATTGTCGGCCTAGTGGTTAACCAATTCAATTACTAATAAACCAAACATTTTTTAATTACTAATAAACCAAACATTTTGTTCAATTTCTCCTTCAAAACTTATCAAATCATTTTTTGAAATTGAATATGAAAGTACTCAATAGTCAGGAACGGTCCCAAATTTGATAAAGTCGAGTTTTATTGAATCAAAGCATACTGATTTTGCACAGATGCTTTTCACTTGCTAATCTTCTGTTTTTTTATCCAATTTAAATTATGGTTTTGTAAACTCTGGGTGCTTTATTCGCAATCAATAACGAAGTTCATACCCTTCAATCTCAAAAATGCCTTCTTTTGGCCTTTTCATTATAATAACTTAATAATCGTAGTGTCTTCTGTGATTTTACAGTTCATTTCACAACGAATGGCTTTCAATTGAACACCTAAATGAGGGCATTAGAAGCCTTAAGTTTTCTAAATGTGTGCTAATTTATTGATCTCATATTGAAAATGATAGCTTTACTCTTCTGCTATATTATTTTCTGAATTGAAGGGTTTTCGAAGGAATAAGCTTTTGCAATCGTATTGAAATTTTTTCGCAAAAACCTGTAAACATTTTTTAGGAAATTGTTAGCCGCGAACCGTAACAGGTACCTGTTCAGTCAGATAAGATAAGCTGCAAATTCCTACGGTAAGGGAGACCGAATGGATATAAAATCACTTGCCTCTGATTCGGAACTTACCTAAAACTGTTAACTCATAAAACATTATCATTCAACACATTACCCATGCACAGGTCTCAGAACCAGCTAGGCTTCGTTTTCCAAAAAAATTACATTATCACTGTAGCGTTACACTGTCTTAGGAGGTTCTAGAGGCTAGAGGTCCTGTACTTATTTGTTAAATGATTGCCAGATTGATATTAGTGAAACGAATTATTTTTATTATTATCTTTACCCAGCCGCCTGGTCGAATCTAATTCTGCCAAGCTTCAAACTCTATTTCCACCTATGATAGTCACTCATAATATTCCTCTCAATAGTTGAACGATATTTATAATTATTGTTATAAACACTATCCTATTTAAACGAGTTTGAAATGTAGAGTCTAGAGTTCATATTATACAGTCAATTCGCTTGAAAATTATCAACATTTTGATAAGGATTTCAGGACCTGAGGGGAAGGCTTGAGCCCCAAAGCCCCCCATTATGAACATTATTCTAGTTGAAAAATGTGAATACACGACATGTACCAACACCTATCAGCCTTCAGCACATATTCTCTATAGTAAACTTTCTTGAAAATTATTGACAATTTTTCAAGGAGCTTGGGTTCTTGGGGGGGGGGGGAGCTTAAGCCCCCTAAGCCCCCCCCCCTGGGTGCGCCACTGCCTAATGGTAAGTCCAATACTTACTCATTGTGTTGTTTACCATTTACCCGCTATGTTAGTTTATTAGTTTTCTTACTTACAATAATTACATATAGAAAGTAGAAATAATAGTAAGAGAAAGTGAACTTTATACTCAGTTTTATTCAATTTTGTTTACTGAAAAATAATTTTTAAACAAAATAATTTGTTTAATGCTAAAGTCATTTTGTTTAATGAGCCTAAAATTGAATGTTATTTCCCATTTTCTTTGTGTGTCCTAATATTTTCTGGAAAACTGTCAAGTAACACATGTACAATATCTAGTATTAAGAACAATTCTTTTTATTGCATTGTTTAATATTTTCAACATTAATTATATTTGGCAATAATATTCACGAGAACGATGAACTTTTCACACTTTTCATAGTTCTGCTCTAATGATATGTTTGAAATTGCCATGTTTTTTCTTCATGTTTCCATATTGTTGTTTGCATTGTAAACATACTTTTAAATTGTAAACTATTAAGAATTAAATGTGCAATACTTTTCCGAATATTAAGAACAAGTATTTTGATTGTATCATATTCCGTTCATCTCATCATATTTCTGTCAGCTTATTAATTTTCATTCATTAGAAGTCTGCATACTGAAAATATGCAGAAATAGAATGAATAGAGGTTTTTTGTGTTTATGGAAAGGAAATGTTCTCCTTAATTGAGAACTTGAGAAATATTGTTGTTTTTTTCAGAACTCTAGAAAACTAACCATTTATGAGTTTACAAGCTCTTTTGAATTCCATATTTCACTAGCAATGACATAATAAGCCCTAGATGAAACTTAAGTTTTCACAAAATTCTTACTCAATTTCAGCTCAAAATATTATTTAAAGAAACTGCTTGAGCTGCTGTTTCGGAGCGCCTATTTTTCAAAATTTTCCTGGGGAAGGACTCCACAACTCACTATGAGATAAAGACAGCTCTTTCAAGCTTTTATCTACCAATGGCAATGCAAAAATTTCTCTAGAGGCGTCATTTTAGCCCTCGTAATTTTCAATGTGGGCTATTAACTACACAGAAAAAATGTGGAGACCATTATTCCAAGGGATTATTTGAAATAGACTTTTTTGAAATAGAAGCAGAGAACTGAACTAAGAGCCAAATGTTTTTTAAGCTGAAGGGAAAAGCTCAAATGTATGGATAACTAAAACAAAAATTGGAGGGGAAGCTCTATAATTTTTTCTCTTGAATTTTATCTTCTTTTTATCATAAACAACACTTCAAGAAATCTGAAATACCTAATTTTAGGACCCCCCCCCCTTTTTACTGCTCTGGTGACTGAATTATAATATGTGAAAACTGTGTTTTTAAAAATAAGCCTAAACTCTCAAGGGCTATGTACACAATCAGATTTTTCAAAAGAGCTTCAAATCTTGTTCAATATTTGACAAGATTTTCAAATACTTTGAAGGAACAAGATTTGAAGGTATTGAAAGCAATTTGACAATACTTCAAAATACTTTTAAAGACTCATTAAAATTCTTGTCAAAGATTGGACATGATTTTAAAAGATTTTCTGCAATCCCGTTGATCGATCTCATCCAATAAAACGCGTCCAGTTTGCTTCGAATTCCATCAAATCTTGTCCAAGATTTGACAAGAATTTATTAAAATCTTGTCAAACATTGAACAAGATTTGAAGCAATTTGATGTACTTTGAAGTGATTTGAAGTAGTTTAAAGCTCTTTATTCTATTGGATGAAATCTTGGTCGTGTACAGTGCATACGCCTTTAGAGAATAAACAGAAAGACGAAGAGGGAAAAGGGAAAGAAGAGTGAGCAGAATAGAAGTGTGACAGTAGGAGTTATAATTATTATTACAAAGGAATGCGAGAGAATGAAATCATTCACTGTTTGTATTCAATCCATTAGCTTCAAAAGTGGAAGAAAATTGGCAACGTCGGTGTCAACGTTGCCGTTCCTTTTTGTCACCATAGTCGTGTGTATAATACCCCATATGGTTGGTATTTGAAGTACCCCTTATCGTCACATCCATGCTTGTCCCAAAAAATTTAAATATTGATTTTTTTTTGTTATGGGTGTATTTATTTATAATTATTGACTATCCATGTGAAATTTGAGAATGATTGGTGAATTAGAACACTAAGACCCCACATAGTGCGGAAAGTGTGTGCTACCCCTTTTGACCACTCGTACAAGTATGTGTGTGTGTGTGTGTGTGTGTGTGTGTGTGTGTGTGTGTGTGTGTGTGTGTGTGTGTGTGTGTGTGTGTGTGTGTGTGTGTGTGTGTGTGTGTGTTGAACAAGGTACAACACGGGGAGACAATCCAGTATACACAGCACAAAACGGGGAGGTGTGTACAATACGGGGAGACCCCGCATTGCAACTGCTTTTTTCTCGTGAAATTCTCTTATTTAGACTTATAACAATGTAATAACATATTAAAAAAAAATATCCCCATTTTGTTAATTCACTTCTTAACTGTGATACACACTAGTATCCAAATTGCCCACCACGTTGTGCTACGATCGCTAATACACACACACTCATCTTGGCTGCCTCTACGCATTGAGTCTACAATGTGGGGGTTTACGGTTTACCATTCCTTGCTTCTAGCAAGTTGAATGTTGTTTTGTCTGTTTCGCATTGTCGCTTTGTCCTTGAGTAGGCCTACGCTGTGATCCATGACACGATGATCCACCTTCTTCCTGCTTTTGACTTACGAGATTGAGAGCTAACTGCATTTAAGTTTTTTATTACCGCTTTCTTTAACTTATTGATTTAGTAATATTTGGTACAGGCTCTACAAATAAGGTAATTTTTTAGGGTTAGAGTTAGTTATTGGAGGGTTTTGGATTTTGGGTTTCTTATGTCTAACGAAATAAACTCAGCAAAGATAATAAATTAAAAAACCCAAAAACTAGAAAATGTTGCATACGCAAAGATTAAATTAACCAACAAGTTTAGTAGGCTACTTATAGCATTTTTATATAAGATTTGACTTCCACCCACACAATACAAAATGCGTAAGCCCCCCATTGCTTAGAAGAAATTTGAAAAAATTGTAAGAATCAATTTTAACAAATAAAAATTTGAAAGATTTTTATCAAATTGGAATTTATTTATTTAATAACTTCTGGTAAAGGAACCAGTAGCTGACAACTTGCCAACACCCCCCCCCCCCCCCCCCCATCACTTTACACACAGTTAACAAACGACACCTTATTCATAGCTGATTCTTATTTTATATCAACCATGGTAGAGTTGGGGGCGGGCGTCAGAAAATTTTGATTTTTAGGTCTTTTGAAAGCAATTTTAAGCTATTTTGATTATGTTTGTCTTGATATTGGGCTACGCACATTTGATTAGTTTAGGCCTGCATATCGCAACTCTTCAGAATTTGGGCAGGCTAATTGAAAATACTGAAATGGCTTGCTTGAACAGGATGTGATTCAGTTGAGTATTCCATTAGATCCATGGTTCACTTTGGGAATAGTACTTAGGACTCTATTATTGGAATTTAGAGAAAAAAATGTGAATTATGAATTAGCTTGGAGGAGCCCTGTAACACTTGAATTTTTTTTGTAGATTACGTCTTGGAGACTCCAGTTAAGGAGTATAAGACAAGTCAGATCAAAAGTTATACACTAGCTACCATAATTACTATATCAATTAGTTGAAGTGAGACTTAATTTTGATCTGAAATTTGATGAAACATCTACCTCTTTCATAGATGGTAGAATGGTGGTGCGGGGGTTTTCCCCCGGAGAAAAATAGAAAATAATCCTCTCAAGCGCTTTTAGACAAAAACTCATTCATCTTAATATTTGGTAAAAAACTCAATTGATTTTTTTGTGTTTGAAAATTGAGTGACTCAATTTGAGCCATGGCAAATGTTTGGGTCCAACCCCTGGGAGTACCTCACTTTCTTGACTATAGACTCACCGTAAACGGTATAGTCCAATTAGTAACAAGACCTACTACTGAAATTTATACTAAAAAATTTGTTACTGTTGTTTTACTGAAATAATATGCCTTGAAATTCAATTACTTTATGACTTCCTTTTCACGAATCAAACTAATAATTTTTTAACTTTCCCCGCTAAACTCTATCATCTACCTTCACAGTAGGCCGATAACTCAGAATAAATAAAGGTGTCTTTTCACGATGTTAACAAAATATATGACTCTTTTGTTTGAAGGGGGGAGGCGGTGCGGAAAAAATTAAAAATAACGCCTCTAAAATTGCATTTTGAGCGTTTCTGTACATAAATCCTCCCACATTATTTTAACCCATACATATCTCTGTATTAGCCGACCCAAAAAGTATTAGCTCTCACCCAAAACACCATATACCATTTATGTAAACGCTGTATTTCAATATTTCAACCCACATTATGAATCAAATTCTTGAGTCATCGCTAATGGAGGGTGTCCGTACCCGAGGACGCTCCTTGGCTACTCTCCTGACACCTGCATCAACAGCAGTGGCAGGTGTAGCAGAACAGAACAGATTTCTTCAAATAATGAAAATAAATTTAGCTGAGTACCCCTAACCAGAATATTTTTCTCTATTATTTATTACAAAAAATTATTTATTGAAAAATTAAAAAAAAACATTAATTTAATACCAGTCCTTTTAAAGGCTGATTGGATCTGTTTTTTGTCACCCCCTTTGGGCTGTCACCCGGGGCGGTCCACCCCTTCCGCCCTCCCGTTGCTACGCCACTGTGCATAATATATCATTTATACATCGGTATATTATAGGCTATAATCATAGACGAACCATCAAGTATCCCTATAGCATTGATCCCTTACTATCCCTGATCAATGCTATAATACAGACCTATGGTCTATCAAATATGCAATGATTGTCTTATACAGTCGTAATCTGCATAGGCCAGTATCTCCAGTACAAGTAAAAATCATAATTTAAATAGGAGTCAGGCTGGTGAAGCTTCTCTTTAAAAGTGAAATGCATCTCTCCAGCATCTTCAGTGTAAGAGAGTGAAAATCATAATTTACATAGAAATCAGACTGATGATGCTTCTCTTTAGAAGTGAAATGGATCCCTCCATTTCCAAGCTATTTTAGGCAGTTGTTATTTTGTAATGTTTTCTGTTACCACCCAATTTTCCGAATTTAATTAATATTTACTAAAAAATACTGTCATGCTGAATTGTTTTTAATGATTTACTGAATTGCTTTTAATATTGATTCCTTCTAAAGTGAAATAGTTTTCTTATTGTCTTTTTATTGTGCTAACAAGCCTTTCCGTTACCTGACCTACCAAGCCGTCCTGACCTACTTAGCTCCACTTGCATTCATATGGAATAGAATAGAGCGTATCTTCTTTCGTTTTTTTTAAACCAATCTTGTGCAAAAGATTTTTCTTACATATTTTGGCGACAAAAATCGTAGATTATCATAATTTTTTCAATTTTTTTTGTATATATGCACTACAAGTTCACACTTCTATAGCATAGGGGAAACATTTATTTGTGACTTTGACCGCACCTTCTACCGCGCATAAAAAAACTATGCTTGTGCAAAACTCAACAATTATACTATTCTAAAATTAGAATTTTACTGCAGGATAATTTACTATTATTAATAATATTTGATTTATTGTTAAGCTCAATTTTGAATGAAATTTGTTATTTGAATTGAATTGCGCTCAATTTTGAATAAAATTTATTATTTGCATTGGAGTTGCTGTAGTATTTTCCCAATAAGTAAAGAAATTGATTTGGTTTTGTACAGACAGTGAATTATTAAATGTACATATTATACCAACAATTAATTCAACCGTTTCATTATTCTTATGTATGTGAAATGTATCCATCAAAAATTCGCATCTGCAGATTATTGGAAAAACTTGAAAAGTATCAATTAGTTTGAGAAGTATTAGCAAAACATGAAAGTTTATTTAAGATGTAGAAGAGAAAGGATGTAATTAACATTAACCACGTTCCTATATTCTGTATCATGGTAATGTACCTTATTATTTCTTAAGCTAAGATTATCAATGTTATTCTGCACAGACAAGCAATCTGAATAATAAACTTGGGATAAAGTTGAATGGAAAACAGATCTTTTTTTGTTTTTTAGAATGATTAAATACAGTAATATGTTCTGTGCACGATTCTCCCCTATTTATCGCAAGTTGCAGAGATTGAAGTATCGGGTAGCTAACCAGTTGACAATAATATAATACCTGGTTGAAATGGTTTTTGTTACATGAAGCTCGTTCGACTAACAGATCATTATATATCGATAAAATAGCAAAATCAGAGGCACACGTTGAAATATCAGTCATCTAACGATATGACAACAATAATTTAACGCCGGGTTGAAATGTATTAATGCAGCTTATCCATAGATAATTCTAGATCCTTTTAAAATAAAAATAGAGAATCATCCCACAATGCAAGAAGCTTGGTTAGATAACAGATAAAGCAAGCTTAATATTAATGGTCATTACTATAGTCACTAATTTTAATACAACCATGTATTATGTCATTCAATAAGCGTATTTACTCTCCAAACTATATAATAATAATAATAATTTCTCTGGCTGTGAGTAAAACACTACCAGAGGAGTTTATTCACAATAAATTTAAAAAAAAATTAACATTTCAGAAAATAAATTGAAGTCTTAAATCTAAAGTATTGCAGTTCTGAATTTTGTGGTTCCCACTATAAAATATAGTATTATATTATATAAACATATAATAATATGTTTTATTCAATCAATCAATCAAATTTATTTACAATTTTATTTATTGCTGATGATGCCAACATGAGTCAGAGACTTGTGCGTGGGTAATGAGGTGAATGATTACACATAAATGCCTGACGGTGGAGCGGGATTATTTCAAACATTGCAGGGTCCTGCTAAACCCGTAGGTTTTTAGCAGGTGTCAATATTCACAAATATTACAACACAGAAACAGATTCACTGGGAAGTGATAGCTGAGTGCCGCAGCAGGTATCTGTTCAATCAGAGATAAGCTACGAAACTCCTGGGCGCTCTTTGTAAGGGTGACTGATTGGATTGGCCAGCAAAAAAGACTCTGAACCTGAAATCTTTATATTGAATTCTAGTGAAGAAGTTAACAAAAACTTTATTCCTTAATATCCCCACCCCCGAAATGATTTCCAGGTTTTTAATTATTTTATATTAAAGAATTCAAAGTGGTATAAGTGAGTATTAATTGTATGAATAATATACAGGTCAGGCCCGTAGCTAGGCTGGGGCAACCGGGGCATTGCCCCGGGGCCCCCGGCCAGGGGGGCCCCCAAATGAAGGTGGAAAAATCGAAAATGAAATTAAAGTTTATGTGAAATTTATTGATTACTGTAGGGTCGTAGGGATATTTCATCGAATCATCAAAATGTCTTTATAAAAAAATATTTAAATAGCTTTTCAATATAAAATAATGGACAGATATTGTTCTCACAGAGATTTCGTAACAAAAATAGACAGACTATCAATCAGCCTGTCAGTTGTCACGCAATTAAAGAAATGCAGTTTGCACTTAGTTCACGTTACTCCCCCATCCCCAACAGTAATAAACTCGTCCTGACGTCGACGTGACGTAGACGGCTCCGTCTGCCGACTGCCTCTGCCACAGCTGACAGACGACAGTGAGAGTGACTACGACTAGTGAGCTAGTGACAGACAGCCCGGATAAGGTTATGTTATGTTGATGGTAAACTAACACCAAAAACTGACGTTTTGGCGTTCGTCCGTTACTCGTTTGTTACGGTGTTATACAATTTGTATTCTTATTCTTGTATTTGTTAAAATGAAAAGAAGCTATCAAAGTGGGGCAAAGAAAAGGCAAGACAAGAAGAAAAGAGAAGAGGATGCTTCAAAGTGTTCTTCCACCCTATCTGCTTGGTTATGTCCTACTACTAGTACTACTACAACTAAAAGTACTAATGTCACATCTACATCTAGTACTGAAACTAGACCAATAATTGGTGAGTGGTTTGAATTTAGATACGGTATTTAGGCCTAATTAATTAGCTTGGCCAATAACTATATAATTAATATCTTAAAATTTAACTATGTTAAAATTAACTGTGTTAAAATTTAACTAGAGTTTGAGTGTTTGATTGAGTTTAGACCACTGTGTCTGACTCAGACTGCAATCTATTCTAATCTAATAAGCAATGTTTGTTTGTGAATTTATCACTAGTCATAATATATAGGCTACATATTACCTACTATTGTGTAGTGGTCATTTAATTTTTTATGTGATTTTTATGATTCCTTTGGTTTCTACTTCTTTCTGTGTAGGTATTTTATTTGTTTATACATGCACAGCAGCACAGCATGAATATCTATCATAGTAATTTTATATCTTTTTGTGATAATATGATGTAAAAAATGCACCACACTCGCTTGCACATTCATTATTTATGAGGCCATGTATCTACTCTACTGTATAGGTACATCAGCATCAGCTAGGCTGAGCTAGGCTATGTACTAAAATTGGGCTCGGCAGATTTAGTCCTAATAGTATGTTTTTCCAATGCAGGTGAAAGAGGTTTTGTTATATCTTTACAATGTTATTAAAATTGGCTTTAAATTATATGTTATATGTAACTTAATGTTATTTTGACTTGCTATTTTTTATTGCAGCCTCAGTCCCAGGAAATGAGATTGAAGAGGAAGTTACAGCTCAAGATAACGCTGAAGAAAGTATTGATGAAGAAGTAACATGCCTAGGGCTAGGGCATCAACAAGAAAATTGTGCCAAACCTCCAACAAGTCCTACGTCAAGCAGTGAACTGATCGGCGTAAATGATCAAGTAAGTAGACATGCCAAGTACAGAATACTTATATGTTATATTATATTTTTCAACATAACAACATATGCTGTTTTATCGCCCTAAACATGGAATCCCTACGATAAAATATTCCATGGTTACATGGAAGTAAACAGTATTACTTCCATGTAAACATGGAATTACAGTAAGTCCCTATTGTTATGATCATGTTTGTAAGAAAAAAATACTAATGCATTGCAATCTACTTACAGGTGGAATGTAGCCGGACGAATAAAATTAATGAAACTTGTTTAAACACCGGAGAACCCCATTTTCCAGACCAGATCATCGATCCAGAGGTGAAAAAACGAATTATTGAATTAGGACCCTATCAACCAGTTGGCCCATTTCCATATGATGGAAAACAAGGTAGGTCCTTTTCAGACAATTATTTTACCCTGAAGTCAAAGTCTGGGCTCAAACTGAAAAGAACTTGGTTGTGCTATTCGTCCAAATTGGATTGTGTTTATTGCCAACCTTGCTGGTTGTTTCCCCAGAAAGGACCTGTAGGAGGATGGGATTCAGGATTAAGGGACTGGAAACATTTGTCTGATCGCATAAAGACACATGAGAATTCACAGCACCATGCTGATTCCTGCTTGGTTTATGAGCAATGGCGACGTCATGGCTCAATAGACGATGCACTAGAAAAAGGTTTGAAGGAGGAGCGGAATTTTTGGAGGAAAGTTTTGAAGAGGGTCTTAGATGTCTCCCTTATGTTGGCAACATGCAACCTTCCTTTTCGTGGAGACAGTTGGCATATCACTGATAGAAATAAAGGTAATTTTCTATCATTGATTGAATTGCTGTCAAAATATGACACTATCCTAGAAGATCTAATTACAAGGCCAAGTGGTACTGTTAATTATCTCAGTCCAACAATTCAGAATGAAATTATTTCTCTGATGGCTAGTGAAGTGCTTAGTGGAATTAAAGAAGAGCTTTTGAGTGCACCTTTTTTCTCCATAATTTACGACACAACACAAGATGTAAGTAAAGTAGATCAGCTAAGCGAAGTTTTTCGCTATGTAAAGATTGACCATGACCAACTCGGAAAACCTTGTGAGTTGAGAATTTGTGAAACGTTTACATCTTTCACAGCAGTTACTGACCAAACCGCTTCGGGGCTAGAAGACGTCATCATAAAATCAATTTCAGAAAAAGGCCTTGACATAACAAAATGCAGAGGACAAGGATACGATGGTGCATCGGTCATGAGTGGTGTGTATAATGGAGTACGAAAGAGAATCCAAGAACTTGCACCCCATGCCTATTTCATTCACTGTGCCAGCCATAATTTGAATCTGGTTCTTAAAGATGCCGTTGAATGCAATCGAGAAATAGCACAATTTTTTGAGACGGTGCAAAATATTTACAGTTTTTTTGGCCACAGCATTGTTCGGTGGCAAGAACTAAAAGTCGTTTCTGGTTGTACAGAGAATCCGAAGGCTCCTGGTCCTAAAGACAAGGTAACATTAAAGACTTTAAACCCTACACGTTGGGCAGGGAGATATGAAGCTGTGTACGCTTTAAAGGAAAGGTTCGGTGATGTAATGAAAGCCTTAAATAAAATAATTTTGACAAGCAAAAAGCCAAAGGAAAGGAATGAAGCTGAGGGGCTCAAAAAAAGGTTAGAATCTTTTAGTTTTGTTTTGCTCTTGACTGTCCAGTGCAAAATATTAGGGGAAATAAACATTGCCTCAAAATCCTTGCAAACGGAATCTATTGATTTAATGACAGCGTACGATCTCCTAGGCAATGCTTTATTGAAAGTAACCGAACTTCGTTGGTCCTTTGAAGAAGTCTGTAGTGAAGCAGAAGAAGTATGTTCAAAATGGGGGATTACGATTACCCATGAATTTATTGGCCAACGTGCAAGAAAGGTAAAAAAGCACTTTGATGAACTTTGTGAAGACCAAAGACTGACAGATCCTAAAAGCAATTTCAGAGTGACAATATTCTTCCCAATGGTTGATACTATAGTGTCACAAATTGACAACCGTTTTAAAGGCATGAAGCAAGTGATTGATGCCTATAAAATTGTTCACCCTTCTTTCCTGGCCTCATGTTCAGATGAAGAACTGCGTTGTGAAGCTGATAATTTTGTAAGCAGATTTTCAGATGATGTAACGCCATTGTTCAAAGCTCAGATTTTATCAGTAAGGAATGCTTTTCAATCCAAATTAAAGGATTTCAAAGAAGTAAAAGAAGTTGCAAATCTCCTACTCATTGAAAACAGTTCCCTAGCATCAACCTACCCGGATGTACTAACAGCATGCTTTATGTACCTCACAGTCCCTGTGACAGTAGCCAAAGCAGAGAGATCATTCTCAAAATTAAAACTCATCAAAAACTACCTGCGAAGCTCCATGTCCCAACAACGTCTCACTGATTTGGCTCTTTTGTCTATTGAAAATGACAGAGCCCGAAAAATAGATTTTGACCGAATTATTGATGTTTTTGCTAGTGTCAAGTCAAGAAGAAAGTCTTTTTAGTAAGTTCAGTTGCATTCTCACTATCAAACTAGTTGGGCAATTTTAAACTTGAGAATGAGTGGGTATTACCACCATTGATCATATATAATTAATGGTATTACCAGTATTACCATAAACACCATAAATAAATATACAATTTATTGTGTATTCAAAGGTATTACATAATTAATGATATTACTTGTATGTTTATCTACTAAACTACATTGCTTGGATGTAGGCCTAAGAAGAGACTAAAAAGTTTTAAGACATCAGCACTTATGTCTTTATTTATTTATTATCTATTGTGAATAAAATTTGAAAAAATAATTATGTTTTTCATTTTCCTTTCAGCACTATAAATAGAATACCAATCACAATGGTAAGCTGAAAAAATAATGGCTCTAAGAACCAAACTAATGGCACCAGGGCCAGGAGTCATACAAATTTGCATATAAAATCATTACCAGTTTATGACTTACAGTAGAAATTTGTAAACATAGTTTAAGCAAACAATTAAGTATTATAGATTTAATAAGAAAAAAAGGTAATAATAATAATAATAGGATAATAATAAAAAAATGCACATAAATTCTAAGCCTAAAGATCCAATTACTGTATGCTTATATCTATTAATTAAAAAAAGTGCGAAATATATAACAAAGGGGGGCCCCGAATGGACTTTCTGCCCCGGGGCCTCCAAGGGCCTAGCTACGGGCCTGATACAGGTGTATAAAATAAAGGAATGATTGAAAGAAATCGTACTATATTTATTCTCACTCACTTTAAATATGGAAAAATGGCAGTATAAAATGATTTAACACTCAAAAATAGTAAAATATCATTGAAATATCAATTTTTCAACGGAAAAGGAAGGAATTGAACAAAAACTTTCAATTCGATTTATAATCTTGCTGGGAAACTAAGATAAGATTCAGTTTTTGCTTAAAAGATGATGTAAAATTTTAAAATGCTAATAACTCCATTAATCATGAACCGATTGTTCTGAAATTTCATGATGTGGTCAATTGCATGAGAAATGATCTCCATGAATTTTTTGAAATATTCCTCAAGCTTGTTCCCCCTGAACAGCTTAAAAACTCTCCACTTCCAGCTAACAGATTCATAATTACCGCCACTCCGCTAGCGAACGCCATTGGTTTAGTTTTCACCGCCTAGGCTCCTTGGGAGAGTATGAGCGGGGAGAGAGAAAAAGGATGACCAGATGGAGAATGGATGAAGGAAAGAAACAATGCCGAAGGGTGGAGGGTTGGACGTTCAGTGAAGAAGTTGAAAAAAAGGGAGAGGGACTGTCAAACTGACTCACTCACACTCATGGATATATAGATCTATAGATGAAATAGATCTATATATTATAGTTCTGTGCTTACTATAGTTCTCTGCATTGCTAATACTATTGCTCGTCACTAACTCTTGAGTAGCAACCAAGGCATAGCCTCGTAGCGCTCAGTTCCATAACCTATGCCATATCACTACTATCTTAATGTTGATAAAAAAGCTTTTAATGTGGTACACTTGCCAAATAATGTTTTATGATTCCAACAATGCAAAAAAAATCCCAGAACTCGTTCAGTTTCTATATGATAATGTATCCAACGATGTTTTTAAATTTTAAGATGTGACATTGATACTGAACTAAAAAGTATTTTATCCAATTGCACCTCTTGCGTAATATATATCTTCCCCACTACCATAGACCGACGATGGATGATATAGGAAAAAACGCAAAAACAGCCGAAATCATAGGCTCTGATATGATGCACTCACTCGATCTAATTTATTAAATTCAAATAAATAGATACTCTGATAAACCGCCTGTGTTGTGATGATGAATGATTGGCCTACTATGACTACTATGTAAGTAGTAGGCTCCCTGTAAATACTAAGTATTTAAAAACCTTCAGTTACAAAATACCGCACATAAAAATTATTATACAAGTGCTATAGTTAAGCATATTCATTAAATACAGATAACAGAACCGACAGTAATAATAAACACCGTGATTGGTTTACTACGAACATAGGCGTAACGAGGGGGGGAGGAGTGAGTTATTGGGGACGTAACCCCCAATTGCTTAGAAGAAATTTGAAAAAATTGTAAGAATCGATTATAAAAAATAAAAATTTGAAAGATTATTTTTATTAAATTAGAATTATATAATTTATTTTATTTATTTATTTATTTCATAGCTTCTGGTAAAGGAACCAGTAGCTGACACCTTAGTGAGTCAATTCATAAATATTATGTATTAACTTTAGAGCTATTGAATGGATGAATAAAGAAGCAGGAGAAGAAGGAGAAGAACAAAGATGGATTCAAGATAAATAAATATAAATACAGTATAAGGTGAAAATAATGAGTTGATATGAGAAAATTTTATATTAAAAACCTTTATATTAGTTTGATTAGAATCTAGATTGATTATTGATTGACCAGCTAAGAGAAAATAGAACAGAATAGTAGAAAGAAGATAGAAAATGAATGAATACATGATAATATAATCGATATAATAAGAGAAAACGTAGTATAAAAATGACCATAACTCGGAATGACATCTCCATTTTTAACTCTGCTAACAACAAGATAAAAAACAAAACATTTCGGATTTTTAATGAGTTGTACTCAGTTTAAATGTCATCATTTCCAAGCTCTGCCGTTTTCCCGCTCTCCGCTGATACATTATACATAATATATAATTATGTATTATTATAGAATTGATATGTCCGTATATTATAGGCTTTAATACAGACCTATGGTCTATCAAATATTAAAGTGTCTTATACAGTTGTAATCTACATAGGCCTAAATTGACAGTTAATTTGATATAACTTTGTTGTAGAATATGTTGTTTAATGATGCAGTTTTGGCGTTCGAAACATTTGAATGCAATACAATACTTGAAGGTATCAAAGTTCCCCTTCCCCAAAGCAGACGAAATTTAAAAAAAAATTGCAAACGCAATTTTTTAAATAAAAATTTGAAAGATTTGTTATTAATTGGAATTGTTTATTTAATAGCTTCTGGTAAAGGAATCAGTAGCTTACACCTTAGTGAGTCAATTCATAAATATTATGTATTAACTATAGAGCTATTGTATGGATTTAAAAAAAGTATTTACAATCTATTTATTCAAGTCTTTTGAAGGGCTAATTGAATACAAATTTGAGCTTGAAATTTTGATTTTAAAATCACTTGACATTACAACAATAGAGCTGACACCCCAGTGGCGGATTAATGAATTTTTATGGGAGGGGGAGACATACCCCAAAAATACCCGTTGGTCGAGGGGGGGGGGGTTATGGAATAAATTTTTTTGGAAATAGCCTTTAACCGCATTTTACACCATTCTAGCACTTAAAATGTAGTAGAAATATAATTTTTTCGTGTTTAAGAACAATCAAATTTCCCCTAGCTAGAGTAGTTTATTTCTGTATATTCATGTGGAATTAGGAATACAAATTTTTTATACAATACAATAATTATGTCTTGAACAAAAATTGCTTTGCTAGCAAAATTTTTATCAAAATTTACAGAGAAATGAACAGAGTCTAAGCAATTTATTTGTGATCGTGATGATTTTTAGACCTATATATATATTTAAATTAATCTCAACATTCTTTCATGTTTCATAATACCAGTACTACAATAAATTCGTATTAGGTCAAAAACAAACAGAGATGTATATGCCCCTACCTATTCTATAAAAGATTAATCTTATTCAAACTAATTTCACTTGATATAAGATTTCCTTCATTCTCTGTCATTTGTTAATTCGTCATTGAATTAAAATTATGTCAACAGTTAAAGATAAAGTAAAGGTAATATAGAAAATAAGACAAAATAAGTATTACAACATTAATTCCCGGCTGGCGGAGGCGGAGTGGTAAGACAAGTTGGAGGTATTCCGTCTGTGGCGGGACAATTAAAATTTGAACCGTGTGCATGTCACAAGTGTTACCCTTTTTAATTTTTTAAAATGTGCAAGCCCTCGGGGGGGGGGCGGTCGCCCCCTCCGCCCCCCCTTTAATCCGCCCTTGTGACACCCGTATTTTTAGTCACCCCCAGTAGCTGACATACCTTAGTACCAGTACCTGATATCCGTGTCTGCTAAGGAACGAGCTAGCTTGATTTTACATATCAAATGGTAATCATAGCCTACATATAAAACTTATACAACACATATTATAGATATTAACAACAAATTTAGAAATGATAATATCTAATATATTAAATAATTAATAAACATTGCAGAGGGATTCGAAAATCAACAGTATTAGCAATGCAGCTTGTAAGCACAGAACTATTATATAGATCTATTGTATTTATAGATCTATATAGCCATGAGTATGAGAGAGTGAGATTCACAGTCTCTTTCCCTTTAAATATTTTTTTCAGCACTTCCTCTGTAACGCACAGCTACTATTCTTCTTCTTTTTCAATTTCTTCTTCACTGAACCGTCCAACACTCCGCCCCTTCACATTCATTCTCTCCTTCGACCATTCTCTACTTGGTCTTCCTTATTCTCTCTCACCCCCTCGTACTCTCTCAAAGAGTCTAGGCGGTGAAAACTAAACCAATGGCGTTCGCTGGCGGAGTGGCGGTAATTATGAATCTGTTAGCTGGAAGCGGAAAGTTTTTGAACTGTACAGGGGGAACGAGCTTGAGGAAAATTTCCAAAAAATTCATGGAGATCATTTTTTATGCAATTGACCACATCATGGAATTTCAGAACAATCGGTTCATGATTAATGAAGTTATGTGTATTTTTTAATTTAACATCGTCTTTTAAGCAAAAACTTGATCTTTTCTTAGTTTCCCAGCTAGATTATAAATAGAATTGAAAGTTTTTGTTCAATTCCTTCCTTTTCCATTGAAAAATTGATATTTTACTATTTTTGAATGCTAAATCATTCTATACCGCCATTTTTCAATATTCAAAGTGAGTTAGAATGAATACAGTACCGTACGATTTCTTTCAACCATTCCTTTATTTTATACACCTGTATATTATTTATACAATTAATATTCACTTATAACACTTTGAATTCTTCAATATAAAATAATTAAAAACTTAAAAATCATTTCGGGAAATGATATTGGAATGATATTTTCTTGGAAATCATATTGACGAATAAAGTTTAAGCTAACTTTTTCACTAGAATTCAAAATAAAGATTTCAGTTTTCAGTATCATTATTCACTATTATCAGATAAGTTCCCATAGCTGCACATTCCGATAATTTTGTGTCTGTGTTACAAATATTTTATAATTATTAAAACATAATAAATTTTAAGTGACTACAAAATTAATTTTCAACAGTTGGGCACCCCTAGTAACTGGCGAAGTACGCATTGCCTCCCTTCACTCACTGAAACCTTCAACGTATAATAGGTGAATCATTAGCTACAGAACAATAATAACTGTTTGTTCCGGGCTGGTTACCGACAAGGTCTGGCATTTTCACATTTTAATCTATAGACAATAAACCTACTAGATATAGGCCTACTATGAATTCTCACATTCTTTTTATTCTCGTAATATTTCCAATAACTTATTCTATTCCATTCATTGCCTCAAAGAATAAGTTTCTACATTTGTATTTCTAAGAAACTATTAAGAAAGTTCGAATAGAGAAGATTATTGATTTTTTCATCTTATTAGACCTCGAAAGACCAATTGAATTCAATTCTTTACCGGATATTCTTTGAGAAGCATGGTGAGGATAATGAGATGGCAGTGAAAAAGATCATTATCAGAGTCAGATTGCAAAATTGCTCTTGAGAAATTAGATAAATGGCTAGCTGCTAAGATTTTGATATTGAATCACAACACAACTAAACAGATACCATTTAGAACGGATAGAGGAACTACATTAGACATAAGAGACGGCACAATAGAATCTGTAAATGACATGAAGGTGCTGAACGGGGTGGTGAACTTTCCTGGAGACCTCATCTAGAATATTTAAAATCAAACTTAATTCAGTAGTCTTTGTCCTCAGAAACTTAAAAACTTTATTAGACTCAAGAACTCTTAAGGAAATTTATTTTACTGAGGTCCAAGTGCCTCAGGGTACAATACTAGGTCCATTGCTTTTTTTGTTAGGCCTATATGTCTACCGTTTACCTAAAGAATTAATTAGTGGTAGAGCACTCTTATTTGCAGACGATACATCACTCATTTTCAGCAATTCCGTTCTAGATAATTTAGAAATAAGTGCCTATGTAGGTGTGCAGTCCATTGTCCAATTCTTAAATCAGTTGAAATTAACAATAAATAGTAAAAAATGCCAATACCTTCAATTCAAAAACAAACATAATTCAAATGAAGATAAGGCTATAAACGTGTATGTAAACAGTAATCAACGAAACCAGAAAGGAAACATTGCATTTCTAGTCGTTTTATTGGATAGACGATTGACCTGGGCTCCATACATTGAGAAAATCTGCTGTAAAATTTCATCTGGGGTATTTGTCCTGTATTAGCTTGCTAGATTAAATGACAAAAAGCTACTTTTTACAGCTTACCATGCGCTTTTACTGTCACATATTAGGTATGCTATCTTAGTATAGGGTAATTCATCAAAACAAAACCTTCATAGGGTGTGAAGATCCAAAAGAAAGCTGTTAGATGTATGGAAAGAGTAAGATAGATTAGATTCATGTAGGCCGTTGTTCAAGAGACTTGTTCTTCTAACTGTACCCTGCTTATATGTGTATGAAGCTACTTCATATGTAAAAAAGAATAATATTACCAAAATCATGACATACACAGTTATATTACAAGAAGCAGAGGAGATTATCACTTGGTGAGTCACAATAGTAGCTTATTCAAACAAAAACCTAGTTATATTGGTAGGAAACTTTACAACAAGCTACCGCAGTTTTTAAAGAGTCTCAAAAATATAGAAATATTCAAAAAACAACTGAAAAAATATTTAGTTGAAACGAATTTTATAGTGCACAAGAGTTCCTTTCAAATCAAATTTAAGCTTCACCTAAACTAATTGAAGTAATTATGGTATCTAGTGTATAATATAGTATAATTGTTGGTCTGATTTGTCTTATACTCCTTAACTTATGTACAAAAAATACTCCTAAAATTATGTACAAAACAAATTAGGGACAAAATTATGGCAAGAAGTTTTACACGCTAAGCGAGGGCAAACGAAAAACAATTCTTGTTGGAAGCTGTACAATGCACAGTGTGCATCCTATTGTAACTGGCTGAAGAAGTCATCCACTGTTATCACTGCAGGGAGGACATATGGGAGCAAGGAAGTTTGTGAAGCAAATGGAGGAACACTGCTACAAAAAGAAATATGAATAGGATCGTAGCAAGGGTCGTTGGGGCGTGTGAACTATGTCAAAAGACAAAACACGTTAATTTTCGACCTCCTGCTGTTTTTAAAACAAACATTGTACTCTATATTTACTTTAATACAGAAAATAATCTGGAATACAGCAGTAGGGCTACGTTGCAAAAGCAAACAGATTCTGTATACCTTTATCAAATTAATTGTAGTGGTAATAAAAGATAATGAGTCACGTCCTTATCAGCAGCGAAGTGTTACTTATTCTCTACGTATAGAGGAGAGAACGAAGAAGAGATATAGTTCTGATTTTTCTACCAGAACCAGAATATGGTTTGTGATGGATTCGATACTATGGATACATGGATTCCAAGAAAATGTTATGCTGTTCAATTATTCTTGATCAATTTTACATCTATCACCATAATTTTCCATATAATAGTGATTTAAACATGATAAATAGTCATTTTCTAGGTATGAGGAAAAACATGTTACAGTAGGTCTACCCTTCCAAATAAAATTCTAAAGTTTGGGTCCAATCTGTTATAAATTACTCTGAACCGACTTATGAGCTGCAAAGAATAAGTTTGATTTGGATGCGATCGGTGGTTACAGGGACATTAAGTGGACTTTCCTTGTCCCCCTTCCCCCACCGGTTCTTACTAAAAAGTGCATTGCACTTAAAAGTGAAATTTCCAGTAGTTGAACTTAGTCATAATCATAACCTAAAATTTTGATTTATTTGTTAAATAAAAAGTATGAAATTGCTACTTTTTTGAGGCATGAATTTCCGATTATATTGAGAACTGTAGAAAGGATTTGATTGTTTTTAAATTATTTTTATACCGTATTCATTTTGAAGACCTGAATTAGTCTACTAATCAAAACAACTGTTTTAATAATACTAATAATTATTGTTATTATTAATTTTTTATTATTATTTATTATTATTATTATTAATATTATGATTTGAATTCAAATAGATAGATACTAAGATAGATCATTCACAACACACACATACCTGTGTGTGTTGTGAATGATCTAATTTCACAAACAACATGAATGATTGTCCTATTATGACTAATTGTAAGTAGTAAGTAGGCTGCCTGTAAATACTAAGTACAGTATTTAAAAACCTTCAAGTAGTTACAAATAATATACACCCTGATTTGTTCACGACTAACATTGACGTAACGGTTGGGGGGGGGGAGTTAACCCCCCAACGTCCCAATAACGGGACGAAACCCCTTCCCCAAAGCATAGGAGAAATTAAAAAAAATTGTAAAAGCAATTTTTAAAAATAAAAATATGAAAGATTATTTTTATTAATTGGAATTATTTAATTAATTCAATAGCTCCTGGTAAAGGAACCAGTAGCTGACACCTTAGTGAGTCGATTCATAAATATTATGTATTAATTAGAGCTATTGTATGGATTAATAAAAAAGTGTCTACAATCTATTTAAGTCTTTTAAAGGGCTAATTGGAATTGAAATCAATTTTGAACCTAAAATGTTTGGAATACTTTAATTTTAAACTAATTTTTTTCTTTTAAACATTTTTATTGCATGAAAACCCATTCATTACAATGTGGCAATCATCAAATTTGTCGTTTGAGAGTATTTTGCGACAAAACTGTAAATAGGCTTTGCTATCAAATGCAACCTGACAATTTCTACAACTATCATGAGTTGAAAGACAATTAATTCAGTGAATAACTTCCTAGACCCAGTTAGTGAATTGAAAGTGTACACACCTTTCCCTCCCCGGTTAGTGAGTGAAAAGTGTACACACAAAACCTCCTCAGTTAGTGGGTTGAAAGTGTACACACAAAACCTCTCCGTTTTGTAGGTTTAATGTGTATTTTTTTTTTAAAGTAAACAATGAAAAATTGATGAAACTATGTTCAGAGCATGTCAATATTGCATTACCAAAACTATCAATTCTCCATGTTAAGTGGAAAACAGCCTCCCCGTTTTGTATGTTAACTTCTTACCTCCCCGTTTTATACTTTGTTCATGTATGTGTGTGTGTGTGTGTGTGTGTGTGTGTGTGTGTGTGTTTGTACAAGGTGTCATACGGGGTAGTCTGCACGCAAGCACAACACGAAACGGGGTAGCAAAACGAAACGGGGAAGTCCCGTTTCGTACCTAGGTTTGCGACTGCGCAGAAGACCTGCCAGGACAGTTCTAAAGCAGAATCACTAGTTTGCACACTTTTTTCAAAAAATACCTCATTTCGTATGTACAGTGCCATATACTTCAACTTAGAAAAATATCCACCAGATCTGCGCCACTACCGAATACACAGATTACGCACACTTTGCAGGTTGGGAAATGACTAAACGAGTCTCTCAACTGTGTATGCCTTATAGGTTCATAGCCTGCGAAATGAGGTATATAACTAGTCTTTATTCTTATTGTTATTGTTCTTTATTGAGCGTGAGTCATCAAATTCTTTGCAACGGTGTGCTAAGGCACAATCCGTCTTCAGTTCTTCAGTTGAATCTTTATATAAAATAGGCGAACATGTTTTTTTGTGATGACAACTCCTCCGTGGTTTCTCGACCGATTTTGTTCGTTCACGTCTCATTTGAAAGATCTCATCGAGTAGATGTTTGATAAGGTCTTACATTTTGAAAAAAGTCATCAAAGTGGACATGAGCAATGAACGATCAAAGTTTCAATTTTTGCCATTGCTTCAACATAGGGATCGGTGAGCTGAAAATTTTCACATTTCAACTTATGATGATGATGATGATGATCAGCTGTTTTGAAATAAAAAGTTTATTTTTTATTGTTCATTCAGAGAGAGAGGGTGGGAGGATGGGATAAAGAGGAAGGGAGAGAGAGAGAGAGGAAAGAGAGAGAAAAGAAGAAGAAGGGGAAGAAGAAAGAGAAGGAAGAGGAGAAGATGAAGAAGACGAAGGAGAAGAAGAAAGAGGAGAAAAAGAAGAAAAGGAAGAAGGAGAAGTCGGAGAAGAAGAAGAAGAAGAAGAAGAAGAAGAAGAAAAGAAGAAGAAGAAGAAAAAGTAGAGGAAGAAGAAGAAAAAGAAGAGGAAGAAGAAGAAAAAGAAGAAGAGAGAGAAAAAGAAGAGGAAAAAAGAATAAGAATAAAAAGAAGAGGAAAAAGAAGAAGGAGAAAAAGAAAAAGAAGAAGAAAAAGGAGAGGAAGAAGAAGAAGGAGAAGAAAAAAGAAAAGGAAGAAGCAGAAGAAGCAGAAGAAAAAGAAGAAGAGGGAAAAAAGAAGAGGAAGAAGAAGAAAAAGAAGAAGAAAAAGAAGGAAAATAAGAAGAAGAAAAAGAAGAAGAAGAGGGAGAAAAAGAAGAGGAAGAAAAGAATAAGAAAAAGAAGAAAAAAAAGAAGAGGAAGAAGAAGGAGAAGTGGAAGAAGCAGAAGAAAAAGAAGAAGATAAAGAAAAAGAAGAAGAAACAGAAGATTGAGAAGTAGAAAAAGAAGACGAAGAAGAAGAGGGAGAAAAAGAATAAGAAGAAAGAGAAGAGGCAGAAGAAAAAGAAGGAGAAAAAGAAGAAGAAGAATTAAAAAATTTCTTTAGCACAGGTGTGTTAAGAAAATTTAATATTTATCGTCTATTTTTTATAAAGAACAAGTAGAAAAAGAAAAAGAAGAAGTGGAAGAAGCAGAAGAAAAAGAAGAAGAGGAAGAAGCAGAAGTAAAAGAAGAAGAAAAAGAAGAGGAGGAATAAGAAGAGGGAGAAAAAGAATAAGAAGATAAAGAAGAGGAAGAAGAAGAAAAAGAAGGAGAAAAAGAAGAAGACGAAGAATTAAACAATTTCTTAGAAGAAAATTTTATATTTATCGCCTATTTTATATAAAGAAGAAGAAGAAGAAGAAGAAGAAAAAGAAAAAAAAAAGTAGAGTTACAACATTTCTTTAGCACAGGTGTGTTACGAAAATTTTATATTTATCAGCTGATAAAGAATAGAAAAATGAAATTTTAGCCAGCACAGGTATGTTAGAAAAATATTATATTGATCGGCTGTTCAACAATACTATGCAAAATAATTTTTTTATTCAGATAAGTATTTGGAATGTATTTTACAAAGTTTAATAAAGTCGCACATTCGTGCGACTCGGGATAACCTAGTTACTCAAGTTCATTGATCTGTACTTGAGCGACTTCAAAAAAAAAAAAAAAACTAAAAAACTTAAAAATTAATATAAAAAATCAATGAACCATGCCAAACGTCATCTCATGCTAAAAATATGTTGTGAAAAGTGGGGTTTTCGTTTGAAATCTATTTTACAGCATATTAACATACATTTGCTTGATTTCTATAATCATTTTAAATCTTGCCGTTTATTTTACAGGTCTGTATTTTTCACATAATGCTAGTTGATATGATGGTTATCATAAGTTTTATTCTTAGTCTTATTTCACAGGTATGCTCTTTCAACTGATCTCTGCAGTCAGTCCTTTCAGTTGTGGCTTTTAGGTAGACCTAACAGTATTTTGAATGATTCTTGTATTTTTTTTTCAATTTCGTTTATTGTTTTGATGATTTTAATATGGACATGAAATAGTTTTTACTTGAGTTTTTTAATTTTACAAAAATTTCTGTCCAATTCGTCATTTTATTCATCAGCTTTTCAATAATATTGATGGATAACTGTCAAGAATTTAATGTACATTATTCCTAATGCAGGGGCGCACCCACACTTTTGGTTTAGGGGCTTACCCGTCCTACAAGGAAAAGGTGTGGGTGGGGGGGGGGGGTAAAATTGGGATTTTTCAGAGCTCTTTCACAAGAATGTTGCTCGATGAAGTTCATTGAGGGGGCGGGAATTCATTACTTTACTTTTCTAAAGAGTATTAGTTATGGGGAAACAAAATGTGTCCATCATGAGTATTTTTTGTACAGAGTGTTTCAAGAGTTCAAAATGGTTCTGCCAGGCTGCATAAGCAACTTCTCATGAGAATAAAAAAATTAGAATGAATGTAAGTCCGGAACGTTTTGTTACAGAAATAAAGAGGGCGAAAGATTACAGCTATTTTATCATCCATTCAGAAATGACTAAGGTCTTCATATAGATGGTGTGGATTAAATTGAATAAGTGTAAAATTATCTGTAACGTGCTACAAGATTCACTATTATAAATTTTTATGTTGCTCACATGAGACTTCTGCGTTGGCAATAAAGTGAACGAAAAATGCCAGTCTGAAAAGGAATCGAGATTACCAAATCTTTAAATGTGTGCGATATTTTACAAAACTTCACTAAATTATCATGAAATGATGATTATCATGATATCATGATGTTTTTATTGTCGGCCTAGTGGTTAACCAATTCAATTACTGATAAACCAAACATTTTGTTCAATTTCTCCTTCAAAACTTATCAAATCATTTTTTGAAATTGAATATGAAAGTACTCAATAGTCAGGAACGGTCCCAAATTTGATAAAGTCGAGTTTTATTGAATCAAAGCATACTGATTTTGCACAGATGCTTTTCACTTGCTATTCTTCTGTTTATTTATCCAATTTAAATTATGGTTTTGTAAACTCTGGGTGCTTTATTCGCAATCAATAACGAAGTTCATACCCTTCAATCTCAAAAATGCCTTCTTTTGGCCTTTTCATTATAATAACTTAATAATCGTAGTAGTTAATGTTTTCTGTGATTTTACAGTACATTTCACAACGAATGGCTTTGAATTGAACACCTAAATGAGGGCATTAGAAGCCTTAAGTTTTCTGAAGGTGTGCTAATTTATTGATCTCATATTGAAAATGATAGCTTTACTCTTCTGCTATATTATTTTCTGAATTGAAGGGTTTTCGAAGGAATAAGCTTTTGCAATCGTATTGAAATTTTTTCGCAAAAACCTGTAAACATTTTTTAGGAAATTGTTAGCCGCGAACCGTAACAGGTACCTGTTCAGTCAGATGAGACAAGCTGCAAATTCCTACGGTAAGGGAGACCGAATGAATCGGCCACCCAAAAAGAGGGTTCTCAGCTATAAAATCACTTGCCGATGATTCGGAACTTACCTAAAACTGTTGGTCCAACTCATAAAACATTATCATTCAACACATTACCCACGCACAGGTCTCAGAACCAGCTGGGCTTCGTTTTCCGAAAAAATTACATTATCACTGTAGCGTTACACAGTCTTAGGAGGTTCTAGAGACTAGATCGAGGTCCTGTACTTATTTGTTAAATGATTGCCAGATTGATATTAGTGAAACGAATTATTTTTATTATTATCTTTACCCAGCCGCCTGGTCGAATCTAATTCTGCCAAGCTACAAACTCTATTTCCACCTATGATAGTCACTCATAATATTCCTCTCAATAGTTGAACGATATTTATAATTATTGTTATAAACACTATCCTATTTAAACGAGTTTGAAATGTACAGTCTAGAGTTCGTATTATACAGTCAATTCGCTTGAAAATTATCAACATTTTGATAAGGATTTCAGGACCTGAGGGGAAGGCTTGAGCCCCAAAGCCCCCCATTATGAACATTATTCTACTTGAAAAGTGTGAATACACGACATGTACCAACACCAATCAGCCTTCAGCACATATTCTCTATAGTAAACTTTCTTGAAAATTATTGACAATTTTTCAAGGAGCTCGGGTTCTTGGGGGGGGGGGGGAGCTTAAGCCCCCCCCTCTGGGTGCGCCACTGCCTAATGGTAAGTCCAATACTTACTCATTGTGTTGGTTACCATTTACCCGCTATGTTAGTTTATTAGTTTTCTTACTTACAATAATTACATGTAGAAAGTAGAAATAATAGTAAGAGAAAGTGAACTTTATACTCAGTTTTATTCAATTTTGTTAACTGAAAAATCATTTTTAAACAAAATAATTTGTTTAATGCTAAAGTCATTTTGTTTAATGAGCCTAAAATTGAATGTTATTTCCCATTTTCTTTGTGTGTTCTAATATTTTCTGGAAAACTGTCAAGTAACACATGTACAATATCTAGTATTAAGAACAAGTATTTTTATTGCATTGTTTAATATTTTCAACATTAATTATATTTGGCAATAATATTCACGAGAACGATGAACTTTTCACACTTTTCATAGTTCTGCTCTAATGATATGTTTGAAATTGCCATGTTTTTTCTTCATGTTTCCATATTGTTGTTTGCATTGTAAACATACTTTTAAATTGTAAACTATTAAGAATTAAATGTGCAATACTTTTCCGAATATTAAGAACAAGTATTTTGATTGTATTATATTCCGTTCATCTCATCATATTTCTGTCAGCATATTAATTTTCATTCATTAGAAGTCTGCATACTGAAAATATGCAGAAATAGAATGAATAGAGGTTTTTTTTGTGTTTATGGAAAGGAAATGTTCTCCTTAATTGAGAACTTGAAAAATATTGTTGTTTTTTCAGAACTCTAGAAAACTAACCATTTATGAGTTTACAAGCTCTTTTGAATTCCATATTTCACTAGCAATGACATAAGAAGCCCTAGATGAAACTTAAGTTTTCACAAAATTCTTACTCAATTTCAGCTCAAAATATTATTTAAAGAAACTGCTTGAGCTGCTGTTTCGGAGCGCCTATTTTTCAAAATTTTCCTGGGGAAGGACTCCACAATTCACTATGAGATAAAGACAGCTCTTTCAAGCTTTTATCTAGCAATGGCAATGCAAAAATTTCTCTAGAGGCGTCATTTTAGCCCTCGTAATTTTCAATGTGGGCTATTAACTACACAGAAAAAATGTGGAGACCATTATTCTAAGGGATTATTTGTATTTACAATATTGTAGAATGATTAGAATTTGGATATGATGTACTCACTTTTTTGAAATAGAAGCAGAGAACTGAACTAAAAGCCAAATGTTTTTTTAAGATGAAGGGAAAAGCTCAAATGTATGGATAACTAAAACAAAAATTGGAGGGGAAGCTCTATAATTTTTTCTCTTGAATTTTATCTTCTTATTATCATAAACAACACTTCAAGAAATCTGAAATACCTAATTTTACGACCCCCCCCTTTTTACTGCTCTGGTGACTGAACTATAATAAAACTTTTGTAAGAATTTTGTGAAAACTTAAGTTTCATCTAGGGCTTCTTATGTCATTGCTAGTGAAATATGGAATTCAAAAGAGCTTGTAAACTCATAAATGGTTAGTTTTCTAGAGTTGTGAAAACTGTGTTTTTAAAAATAAGCCTAAACTCTCAAGGGCTATGTACACAATCAGATTTTTCAAAAGAGCTTCAAATCTTGTTCAATATTTGACAAGATTTTCAAATACTTTGAAGGAACAAGATTTGAAGGTATTGAAAGCAATTTGACAATACTTCAAAATACTTTTAAAGACTCATTAAAATTCTTGTCAAAGATTGGACATGATTTTAAAAGATTTTCTGCAATCCCATTGATCGATCTCATCCAATAAAACGCGTCCAGTTTGCTTCGAATTCCATCAAATCTTGTCCAAGATTTGACAAGAATTTATTAAAATCTTGTCAAACATTGAACAAGATTTGAAGCAATTTGATGTACTTTGAAGTGATTTGAAGTAGTTTAAAGCTCTTTATTTTATTGGATGAAATCTTGGTCGTGTACAGTGCATACGCCTTTAGAGAAGAAACAGAAAGACGAAGAGGGAAAAGAAAAAGAAGAGTGAGCGTAAGTGTGACAGTAGGAGTTATAATAACTATTACAAAGGAATGCGAGAGAATGAAATCATTCAGTGTTTGTATTCAATCCATTAGCTTCAAAAGTGGAAGAAAATTGGCAACGTCGGTGTCAACGTTGCCGTTCCTTTTTGTCACCATAGTCGTGTGTATAATACCCCATATGGTTGATATTTGAAGTACCCCTTATCGTCACATTCATGCTTGTCCCAAAAAATTTAAATATTGATTTTTTTTTGTTATGGGTGTATTTATTTATAATTATTGACTATACATGTGAAATTTGAGAATGATTGGTGAACTAGAACACTAGGACCCCACATAGTGCGGAAAGTGTGTGCTACCCCTTTTGACCACTCGTACAAGTATGTGTGTGTGTGTGTGTGCTTGTATATGAGAGTATGTTGGAATCCACCTATGTCATTGCCAAATAAGTAATTTCTAACGCTGGTGCTGCATATTGTATTTAGTTGTTCTGTTCTTATGCTATTTATAATATTTTTGTCAATAGTTTCTTCTTTATAATAAGCTTGTATTTTGTTTGTATTTTATCATGTATATAGTTTTTAAGATACTTATAATACTTAATTTATTGATATTTGAACTCGCTCCTCACCCACAGGCATTTGCCCATGTGAGGAGCCTTCTTCAAATTTAACTATGTTTTTTTCCCTTCATTGTATATTGTACCGAAGAAGAAATAAATCAATTTCAATTTCATTTTCAAAATCAAGTCATAGAATATAAAAAGCATGGCAATAACTCGATAAACTTGAGAAATTTATATTTTTTTATGGACGAAATAATATGATTTAAAATATATGGAATAATTCAATACAAAAGAATTTTTTCTGGAGAAATTACTCGATGTTCAACTCTACAATAAATTATTCAATATTATTTACCCTTTAATTTCAAATATCACCCAATGGGAAATATTGTACCGCTATACCTGAGAAACATTACTCCTCCGTTACAATCTCTAATAAATATCCAACTAATATTAACTAAATCTTGATTAATATTAACTAATATCTAAATAAATATTATTAATATTTTACTAGAATTGCTATTGGCACTTGTAACAATAACCAATTTAATCCAAAAATCTATTTCTCACAAAAAGTAAAGTGCACACATCAATAACAAATCTAGCCCATTGGCACTTCGACTTGGTCTCCTTTGACCGTCCCCATTTCTTCAATGACTAAAATTTTACGTTCGTATGCTACATGTAAGCTGCTGGAACTGTGACTTTCCACTCACCTGGGACACCATGAATATGCATGCTCAGCATGTTGAGAAGCCTTTTTTATCTCTTCTGGGATGGACAACAACCACAGGAATCTTGTTATAAAAGAAACTCCAATAAAAATCGATCTCCTCTTTCTGAGACTGCTCTTCTGTGACTATTTCTTTTGGAGTTCCATATTTGAAGATATAGGATAGCTAATATTTTTTTGTAAGAAATGTTTACTACTTTGTTACCAACTTATCTGATAAATATGAATTTAAACATTAATCCTGATACATAGCAATATCTCCTTCTTTTTCTGGTTTACTACCATTTTCCTCTCTTTCTCTACCTCTCCAACACATTCTTCAAGCTCTTGCAAAGTACAAATCAAAATATAATATCAAATAATTACATTTCATAGATTATAATTAGTATTTAATAAAATACAAAAAAAAAACTCGAAAGAAATAGTATTTTAATTGATAAGTTTAGCTCAACCTGCCAATTAATCGGACGCATTACTCTTTATCGATGTAGCTTGGACTGAAATGCGTTTCTCTGGATATTGAAAATCGCTATTGTCTGAAATGGGCATCAAAAATGAAATTACTTTATTCGATGGAGTAGTTCAGAGAACGATATAGCGATATCATTTTATTATTTCAGTTGATCTTATTAGAAACAGCATTACAACTTTTTGCACAAGCTAACAAGACAGCTTAAAAAAAATATAATACAATACCGTAATCAATGTTGAAAGTAGCTAGAAGCCGAAGTTGAAGATTACTTCAAAAGAGTTTTTTCTCTGCTTTCTTTACCCTCTCTTTTCTCGCATAAAGTTCTTTGAACGTGTACTCAGAATAATTAACTGTACCTTGTTAATATTTCATCAATAATAAGAAGCTATAAGTCTGAATGTTTTCCTCTTTGAAAATTGTTTCGGAACAATAATTTATGAATAATAAGTCACAATTATAATAACTTTATAGAAAACAGGATCTATAATTTTACTTCTGGTTCAAGAAAGTTATCAGAAAGTACAGTATAATGTTATTGAGAAAACTTGATTGAATTGATTATCAAGATTGCATTTCTTGAGAATTTCTTTTTTTTAATTCCAAAGCTCGTAACTTGGCAATTTTTAAGCTTCTGTATTCATAATCTCATGAAATGTTTCTCCTGTTTAATTAAAAACATTTGGAAATAATTTTAAACTGAATCTTCTCTCTGATGAGTATACTTTACTCCCTTGGAACTTTTTGAAATGAGAGTCAATCATTATTAATTAATTTGAATATGAAGCTACATTCTATTTTACAAACTTCTTTCAGTCTTTTTTAGCTGATACACTTTATTGTTATTCATAGAGCTAATAATGACTAAATCTTACCTCAATTTTATAGTTGAGTGATTCCTTGTTATTCTTTGCTGGGTCTGGCATTATACTTTTTCTATCTTTTCCTTATGAACTAAACACAATGCTTCTTAGGAAATTTATCCCCTATATGAGAGAAATAGTTGATAAAATGTAATTTGCCGGAGAAACAAAAAAATCCAGAAGATAGCCACAATGACTACTTTCTGTAGTAAGAGCAATATTACAATAATAAACAATATAGCGACAGTAATAGAGACAGTTTTGGCCTGTTGTTTCTCTACAATAATTGTATTTTTACTGTATCAATAAATAAATATATTGGAAATCAGACTCCGAATAAACTACTACTGTTTTTTCAAAAATAGAGAAGTTTGAGGTAAACAAAATGTTGAAGAGATTTGATCATATTATACAGATGAGTTACGATTGCCTTGTAATCGTTCCAACTTACGATTCCATTTCATAAGCGTACCTACTTTACCAAAAACTACAAACCGTACTATTACCCTGTCATCTTAATCTCAAACACAAGGTTAGAGAGGATTCAAAAACTATAGCTCAGCAAATCTCGTTGGCAATAACTAGCTGCTCCTTGATTTCCAGCAATTTATTTCCAAGAGATTGCAGGCTTTTGTTGCGAAATGAATTCAAGTGCGACAAATTGGATTGAATTTTGTTAAATGGATTGATGGTAGTTCGCAGACGACAATATTACCAATATAACGGCGAAGAGAGTTCAAGATCCACATTATTATTCACGACGAGTTTGAGTTGTACTTGCTACTATTCTATCGGAATTCATGAGCTCTAAGTGGAGCTTTCGAAATGAAGCTGAAACGAGTAACAACGGCAACCAGTTCAATTCGAACATTCAGTAGCTTCTTTAAAAAAAGCATTCACTTTACTTGAAAAAAGCATTAAGTTACTTTTTTAAATTACTTGAAAAAAGCATTCATTCAGCGCAATCTGTGAGTAAGAGTAATCTGAGTAGCAACTCATAACTGAAACTTTCAGATATTGATTAAAAACAACAATATCTATAGCTATAGTACTGACATTCAAAGCTAAATAGATTCTTGATGTTTATTCCCGGCTTTGAGGACGACTTTCCAAATTGAGGATATTAGAAATAACTTTCAAAAATATGGTTTATTGAAAGGCCAAGGGAGAGTCTACAGAAATCGATACTGTAAGCTATCAATGCCAACAATGTAAGAATAAAGCAACAATGTTAAAATACAGCAATAACGAAATTAAGATGAATTTGGACTTTTCTCAAAACACATACAATTCATATTCAGGGTATAAAAGTATCAAGTTTGAAAGACTAAACCTTGAAACCCTTGAGGAATCAAATCTGCGTGTTACAGGAGAATGTGAAAATGTTGTGGATGAACAGTTTTTCATAGGAAGTACTAGGAGCCCAGTCAAATTAGACAAATGGTCAAAATCCCATTTCTTAGTAATGGCGAAGGTGATATTGTGGAAGGTCACAACCACATTTATTAAAACTTCGAGAAACTAGTTTCGGTTGTTACACCATTATCAATCTCAATCAAACTGAAAAACTAAAGTACAGAGAAGCCTTATATATACTGTACATGGAATGATACTATTGGCTAAGAGGGAAAGAGGTTGACCTTAATCGGACGTTGTGATTGGCTGTCAAGTCACGCCCCCTGGTGGGAGGAGTAACAAGCAAAAATACGAGTCAAATCAAAAACTAAATGCTGTAAACAACAAGAAAGTAACAAAGAAGAAAAAATTCGTAATAAGGCTAGAATTTAATCAAATTAAAATTAAAAACTATTCTAGAAGCTCACTGAAAAGCAATCAAGGTCAACTGAGAAATATATGTAAGAACTGCTTTTTAAATTTAGGCTGGAATTATGACGAAACCAAGTTAGTTGTATTGAATTGGTTAAAATAAATTTGGTCATTTAAATTAGTTATGGAATCGCTTTTTACCAACTTAGTTATCTCCAAAGCTTCTAAAATGTTTAATTGTCTGCCTTTGCCAATCAAATGCAGAAATTCAACATTTTCTTTAGCCTTGAACTTGTGTCCATTATTAATGAGATGTTCTGCAAAATTTGAATCTCCTTTTTGGGCTTTCCAATCCCTGATATGTTCATTTACTCTACATTTGAAACTTCTACCAGTCTGACCCACATAACAAGCATTACAATCACCGTAATTCAATTTATAAACCCCACTTTTATCCCAGATATCAATTTTGTCTTTGCTACACCCAAATAATCTCTTTAAAATTGGTTTGGTTTGAAAAGCTACATCAAAACCGTTCTTTTTCAGTTGTTTTCCCAATTTATCAGAAACTGGGCCAAGGTAAGGCACCGTTATCCATGACCTTTCCCCAGTTTCAGTTATAGCAATGTTAGCACTAATTGCTAGTCTTCTACTTATTTTATTTAAAATTCTATTAACAATGATTTCCTCATATCCATTTGTAATAGCTATCTGTTTAATCATACTAATCTCTTTTTCGAAGTGATGATTGCTCATTGGAATGGTTAAAGCTCTATAAATCATACTATTGAAAGCTGAAAGTTTGTGCGATATTGGGTGACATGAGTGATGAGGTATGATTACATCGGTATGAGTTACTTTTCTGAAAATAGAGAAGTTGTGGGTTCCTGTGTTATGGTCAATTCTCAAATCTAGAAAATTTAAAACACTATTCTCTTCTAACTCTATGGTGAATTTAATCTTATGGTGTAAACGATTCAAATAGCTAAGGAAATTATCTAATTGTCTATTACTACCCTTCCACAAACAAATAATACATATCTACATATCTGTACCAATAAGCAATCCTATCCTTAAAATTATTATTTTCAAAAATTCTACGTTCAAGGCTATCCATAAATAATTCAGCTAGTAGTGGTGAAAGGGGTGAACCCATCGCTAACCCATCTTTCTGTTCATAAAATTTATTGTCAATCTTGAAATAGTTATATTCAGTACATAACTTCATCAATCCTAACAGCTCAGTTCTAATAATAGGATCGTTAATTGTAGTTTCCATGATCTCTTCAGCTCTGTTAAGACTTTCTTCAGTTGGTATATTTGTAAAGAGATTAGTTACATCAAAAGAAACAAGTTTATAAGTTGAATGAAAAGGAATATTTTTGATTTTATTGACTAACTCCAATGAATTTTTGATTCCAAATTTGGGTTGGAATCCCGTTAACGATCTGAAGCTACTGTTAAGTTTGTGGGCCAATTTCGAACATGGAGAATTAATAAATGACACTACTGGTCTTATCGGAATATTATTCTTGTGAAGTTTGGGCTGACCAAATAATCTGGGTGGGTATGGGTTCATAACTGTTAAATATTTTATTTCCTGTTTATCAGTTAACTTTGTGATACCTGCCAGCTTACTTTTAACTAATTTATTAATGTTGTTGGTTGGATTGGAGTTAATCTCAATGAAATTATTATCTGAAATGAATTCGTTAACTTTACCTATGTATTCAGTTTTCTCTAATATAACCGTGGTGCCTCCTTTGTCTGCTTTTCCTATGATCAAGTCGTTGTCTTTGACTTTCTTCTTAATCTTCTTCACGATGTCTTCTGTATGTTGAATATTGGGTAAAACTTGTCTTGCCTGTTCTTGTAAAATTATTGCTGTTCTTGCTAACATTGCTGTAACTGAAACTGGGGAAAGGTCATGGATAACGGTGCCTTACCTTGGCCCAGTTTCTGATAAATTGGGAAAACAACTGAAAAAGAACGGTTTTGATGTAGCTTTTCAAACCAAACCAATTTTAAAGAGATTATTTGGGTGTAGCAAAGACAAAATTGATATCTGGGATAAAAGTGGGGTTTATAAATTGAATTACGGTGATTGTAATGCTTGTTATGTGGGTCAGACTGGTAGAAGTTTCAAATGTAGAGTAAATGAACATATCAGGGATTGGAAAGCCCAAAAAGGAGATTCAAATTTTGCAGAACATCTCATTAATAATGGACACAAGTTCAAGGCTAAAGAAAATGTTGAATTTCTGCATTTGATTGGCAAAGGCAGACAATTAAACATTTTAGAAGCTTTGGAGATAACTAAGTTGGTAAAAAGCGATTCCATAACTAATTTAAATGACCAAATTTATTTTAACCAATTCAATACAACTAACTTGGTTTCGTCATAATTCCAGCCTAAATTTAAAAAGCAGTTCTTACATATATTTCTCAGTTGACCTTGATTGCTTTTCAGTGAGCTTCTAGAATAGTTTTTAATTTTAATTTGATTAAATTCTAGCCTTATTACGAATTTTTTCTTCTTTGTTACTTTCTTGTTGTTTACAGCATTTAGTTTTTGATTTGACTCGTATTTTTGCTTGTTACTCCTCCCACCAGGGGGCGTGACTTGACAGCCAATCACAACGTCCGATTAAGGTCAACCTCTTTCCCTCTTAGCCAATAGTGTCATTCCATGTACAGTATATACAGGCTTCTCTGTACTTTAGTTTTTCAGTTTGATTGAGATTGATAATGGTGTAACAACCGAAACTAGTTTCTCGAAGTTTTAATAAATGTGGTTGCGACAGACAATTTCGTGCTAATTCAATGACTGCATAGGGGTTATTTGAGGTCAGAAAATATAAGGTTAGAATAGCAGGGACATAATTGTAATGAGGATGATGAAAATGAATAAATAAATCTCATCATTCAGGGTGAGGTTGAAAAAAAAGAAAGCTTATGTTTTTGAGCAATATTCTTCTGCCTAAGTGAAATGAGAATTGCTTATATCGAGATGAAAAATTTAATTGCCTGAATTGAGAGAATCATAGAGATGATTCTTAACCTCCACAGGAAAAATTACTTTGAAGCTTAAAACACAACTTGGATCAAGGTTGATCAAGAAAGGCTAAAGTTGACGCGAGATAAGAAAGAATGTGAATGAAATATAGTTGACAATGAGTTTTGTAAATTCATGGTATCTAGAAAACTTCTTTTCATATTAATTGAAATTACAAAAACATGAAGCAGTACATGAATTCGCTATAATCTGACTTCAACCTTTAACTGTTAACCGTTCACTAGTTTTAGTGCCAACTTCACGAAACATAATACAATTACATAACAACTGGTTCAAAGTTGATGAAAAAACCGTGGCCGCGGAGCTATTTCCGAAATTTACGATTTCAATGATATCATCTGTCTTGAAAATGGCGAGCGTTTTCCCCACACTTGAAAACATGCGTAACAAACTTTGGTAGAAGTCATTTTATTATTACTGTTATGCTACGTACGCATTACGCATGTTATGCGATCGTAAAGTTGTGGAATTTCTTATTGCAATTAACTATTTATCGAACACATTTTAAATCACTGGATAAGCAGAATGTTATTTTAGGGGCTTATGATACCAAATTTGCGACATTATTCTGTTCCTATTATATAGAAGTGTAATGCTTTTGGGACTTTGGAAAAAATGCATAAACTTTTAGGGAAGTATGGGGCCGCATCAAGGAAAAAAAATTAGTTTAAAAAGGTTCGGCTTGAGCTATATATTTTGAGTAACAATATCAAATGCAGGCCATTGATCAGTAAGCAACTGGCTTCACCTCATTAGTGGTCTAATTACATTGGAGTTTGTCACTAATTTGTTGGCTGTGGTTTCATGAGCAATGAACTGCGAGAAACAAGCTGAAAATGGGAAAGATATTCTGTCTGCATCGACCAAGTATTTCTAAACGTTTAATTAGATAAAATCGAGCTACACCGTGGAATGGGATCAGGTGGCGCAGGTGATTGTGGAATGCACTTAATAACCAGGCTCGAACGCCAAAACTTTCATTGGAATTCAATTCAAATGTTTTGGATTAAGCTGGTACGAATAATTTGAAGTTGACAAAATCAAAATGGAGAAATCGATCACTTTGGCTCCATCAATTACAAATATTGTACAATATTTATAATATTGTTACGGAATTCAAATGAGAAGTGATAGCCATGAGCCGTAGCAGAAATATGTTCAATCAGATCAGATAAGCAACGCTCTACTGAGCCCTCTTTGTAAGGGTGACCGTTATGATTGGCCAGCAAAAAGACTCTGTTCTCTGCTCTAAAATCACTTTCCGGTGGTTTGTAAACCCACCTAAAAAAGTGTAATGAATTATAAGGCGAAATTGTCACAGCCACATTTATTATAAGTATAGAGATACTAGCTTCGGATGTTACTCCATTATCAAACTCAGACAAACTGAAACTAAAGAACAGAGTAGCTTAATATATACTATATACGGAATGATACTATTGGCTAAGGGATAGGCTGACCTTCATTGACGGTTTGTGATTGACTGAAGGCCATAACAGGTGACGCCCTCTAGTGGGAGGAGCAGAATTAAGAATCAAATCAACAACTAAAAACTGTGAACATGTATGAAATAGCAAAAAAGAACAATACACAAGTAAATTAGGATAGATTGAATCATTTTAACTTAGAAAATTGAAGCTCACTAAAATGCAGTCAAGGTCAACCTAGAAAGACACGAAAATGCCTTTATTGAAATGTAGGTCAGAATTTAATGTGGTTGTGGCAATTTCGTCTTGTTATTCATTATCGATATCTTCCACAATATAACCTTCACCACTACAAAGAAAGCTAAAAAATTGTAGGTCCGACTCTTCAATTAACATCATCCAACTCATTACCCATGCACAGCTCTCAAACCGATGTGGGCTTCATGATACTAAAAGAGGAAAATCATGCGCCTGCATTGTACTTACAGTCGCCGTCTAAATATTCTGTTCATATTTGATAGCAGGTAGGGTGCTGCCTATGTGAATAGTTAAAGCGCTTGTTGTTTCTCCCTCCTTGTCTTATCGCTCTCTTTTACTCTTCTTAGTGATATGAAAAAAATCGATCTTTGTTTCAACAGAACACCATGGAAATAGAAGACTCTGGAATAATACAAACCTATAAAAATGGCTGTGTTGCCAGAAGTGAGCCAGTCTTTATTCAGGTCTCTTGATAATAAGTACTTAAGTGACAGCTCGTTTTGTGGCAGTCAACATTCTTCTTTCCATGGCAATACAATGGACTGCTATACATAGTACAATATTGTGATTCAGCGTTTCAATTGTGATAATAACTGTGGCATAATTATGCTTAGTAAGTACTTGATTTATTATTGAGTTGATGAACAGTTTATAAGGAATTTCTTATTGAATAGTTTTACTGGACACTTATTATTGAATTATTGATCGGTCTATTGGTAGTTATTGACAGATTTAGACAATACCTGTTTGAGACAGATATGTCATCCATGGAAAGTGAACTAAAAGAGAATTTTACATCTGTTAAGGGCGAAGTACATGAAGCCATGGAAGAAAAGAACAAGGCACTTGTTGATTCTGTGAATGAAATATTGAATACCATGGAAGATTGACTGCAGGAAAACTTGAAAACCACGGAAAATCTGCTTAAAAAATTCATGGATAAAGCTGGAGTGTGGAGCTGAATCTCCAAGCAATCATGTAGAAGAAGTAAATAAATCTTCTTTTATTCCAGAAATAGCCTACTCAAAGAAGTCATTGCTGTCAGTCAAGGAAGAAGATCTTCTGAAGCAGTCGGTTATTCTGTACTGTGTTTGAATTTTCTTTAGTGAAATATATTTACTTACATATAATAAACTCTAGTATTGGTTGAGCTTGCAGAGACCATGTCTTAAAGAAATCTGGATTTCAATAAGTTCACTTATAGCTATTCACAGAATAGCTAGTCTGAGTTTTGTTTTCAATTTATTCTGTCTTGCTGTAGATATGAATGGTCCTGGGGCAAGTGTAATCCCTTGGGCTCTTCGAGTATCTTCATTATGAATAGCTGAAGAAAAAGAAGGTTGATGGTGATAAGTTCAACTCGTACTAAAAACAAGATGGCGGCCAAAATTTACAGAGTTTCATTCACTATATCAACTGCAATTGACTAATCGTACAAGATATCGATTGGTTTTTTCCCTAAAATGTTCCTTATAACATTTTCTCCAACATTTGCCTGAAACATTTTTTCCAAAGCGCATATTTTTTGAGTTATGAAATTGCAAAAACAAAGAATTAATATTTTTTGGCTTGTTGAAACTCGCTTCAAATCTGCGGCTTGTCGACCTGATGCCTTGCCTCTTCTCTTACCACATGCGATTTGCGTTGCCTCTGTCTATTTTGATGTTTAGAGGGACTAAAAAATTTGAGATGTCAGAATACTATAATATGAATTGGAAAATGAGTGCACCCACCAAGTTTTTCACAGCTTGTTGAAATATGGATGCCAGTTATCGTAGATTCTAAACACTCCTCTTGGATGTTAGCATTTGTTGTAATAAAGCCAAATCAATCCTCATTCTTTATTGCAAACTATATGTTTTTCACTCATTTTTATTTGTATGGAAAAATTGAAAAGGTGTTTGAGAGCATTTTACTCTCTGAATGTTCCAAATCTTATGAATTTTGTGCCGTGTGCCTACTTATTGATTTGTAGAAATTATTGATACTATCAAATCGGTTTTCTTCAACTTTTTTGACTATTTGTATTTGATTTTTAATCTCCTTCTATATTTGAATTTGCTCAACCCAATCCGGTCTTATCATTATGTTTATTTGGATTAAGTTTCCAAATACTGTTTTTCACAAATCCTGAGGTTTTGCGTGAACACTCCTAAATTCCGAGTGGAAAGGGGAAGAACTGGTCATGATTTTCATCACCAATTCGGAACCGTGACTTGGCTTCCGTTGATCAAGCAAAAGAGGGTCTAACTGTCCCAATAATTGTATTTAATGTAATTTTTTATTGTGAATTTTGTAAAACCGGAATCTTGCTCACCTGCAAGTCTGGAACTCAATGTCGTGCCAGCTTATTTTAAAGTAATAACGTTTTAAAGACTATGAAATTGTTTCATGTCGAGTAGTGTGAGAATTTTGACAAATATTTTGAATCAACCGCCGACACGTCGAGAGGGGCCACACTGTCGACCATTCCAAGGTGCAGCTGAATTCATTACCGAGTGACTCATATATTAATTATTTGTGGGTCCACACACACGGGAAGTGCGCGTGTGCAACAAAATTATTGAGTTATAATTTTTCCACGACAAAAAAGGTCGATATTATAATTTCTTTCAAGTTACCTAGTTTCACCTAGACTTTCCTTTCAACAGACCGAACCAACCTCATGCTCTTTGTAGCTTCAATTTTTACAATTTTTGTGTTGAAATTTTATTCAAATTGTACAATTTACAATACGTTACAATTCAAACATAAAAAATCATCACAGCTTCAGCTATTTTTTTTTCAAAGAAACGAATACATATTCCATATTTTGTCAGACTGTTTTCCTCACAATATGTGTTATTGTTTTAATGCATAAGAATTTATTTTTCCACCTGTCTAGGTAGACCTCACCATTGATACAATTGTACTGTGTCTAGTCGTAAGATTACGACAAGCACTTACTATCTGATTATTATAGGTTTTTCAATTTTAATTTTGCAAGAGTCTAATATATTTATTATTCTGATTGGATTTTCTGAGCCTGTACTAATCGAACCACTGCAAATTTGTTCCTATATCAGGCCACCTCAGGATGATTCACAGCAAGCTTTCCACAATTTGAGTATTATTGTGATTGGAGGGTGGAACTATTTCCCTAGTGCCTGGTGTGCTCTTTACGTGTGACATATAGCCGGATTGGGAGGTAATTTCATCGATCCAGTCTGATATAATTATTGAAAGTGGACAGTGTTACAGTGATCCATTAGGCCTTAGTCTTAAGGCATTATTTCAATTTAATTGGAATTACTGCATCACCTCCAGTGAGAACTGTGATTATTGGACGAAGGCTCTAGTTAACAAAACCCAAGGCTTGCTCTTCAGGTGAAATTTAGGTTTGGGCAAGAACTTGAAGGGAACTATCTTAATTTTATTTTCTCCATTTTCAGGGCCAATAGCCAAAACCAGCACCACAGTATCTATTTATCTAAATATTATTTTTTTTCAAAATGAATGTACCAGGAAACTTTTCCAATAAAAAATATGTTTACTCAAATAATATGTAGCCTTTTCAATGAGTAATGCATGAAACACATTCCAATCAATGAGAAAAAGATCCTAGATTCTAGTTTTTTTCTCCACGGTAGAGTTTTGTTTGATGTTTGCTTCTTCACTGGCTACTGGCTGTCATTTTGTTTCACCCAAATTGTAAAGCTATCGTTAAATTTAATTTAACAATCTCTTTTATAGTCTTTTCCTGTTCGGTAGGGTCATATGATCTAGATCTCATTCTGAGTGAATTTTGACTAGGCCTACTGGAGGGTGATAGATAATAGATTTTGAAGCGTGCTCTCACAACGGAAAATTGTCCATTTATTTTGTTGACTGAAAAGAAATTTTAAACTATTGAAATTAATGGTATTAATTATGTATTTATTATAAATGTGAACTGTCCAGCCCGAACTATGTTGATTAATGCTCACTTATGACTCACTATATCTCATGATTCTATAATTTATTACTTCTATCCTTACTAAGAAATTGTAGTGTTGGGACTTAGTTCTCGATGTGTAAATGTTTATTAGTTTATTAATATGATCCCAAGACAAGTAAAATTTCAAAGCATTTCTGCCATTTTTTAAAATTGATTACTATTAATTATGGTAAGTAAAACAGGTCCACTAAGAATCGCTCTAAGAAACTTGATCGTTTTTCTCTCAAGAAAGAAACAGGAAGTAGAGTAACTGTGACATGCACTGGCAGTGGCCACATAGAACCAGTAATAAAAATTATCAGGTAGAACGCTCCACGTTGAACATTCCACCCAACTTTTGTAACTTACCTTACTGTACAACTTGAAATGCAACTCCCATGAGGCAGTCGCAGTAACAGTGGCACAGTATTGCTCTTTATTGTATTTTCTTTATGAGTTTGCCAGCTGCGATGTCTTGAGACAAACCTGGAATTTTGTTTTCCAAATTGAGTTAACTTTCTTCGTCGTCGGCGATTGGTCGTTAATCATGCTGGAGGAGCATCCACCTCGCCTTCATTTAGAAACCTCCTAGAGTCTTACACTTGCAGGATGTGGAATATTTCTCAACATCTGGAACAGGAGAATTCTGTTGCCCGAGGCCTCCTAATGTAGTCGATCTCATTAGTACGTTCGAAATATCCTGCAAGAGGCTCAAACGCTCAACAGCTCTACTCACACTTCTCGCCTTAATTAATTTTCGTCGCTATTAAGTAAGTACACCGTGCAAACGCGTGACTGCAAATCCAATTTGTTCTGATTAAGTGGAAAAACTGTAGATAAAAATATAGTTTTATGAGGGGGCTTCTTATGAAATTGAAGTGTTTGTTATAGCTGAAACTTTAACTTAATTTGATTTGAATTGTGAATAATCTATTGAAACTTCAATTCTGGAGTGATTCTTTAGCTGAAAGATAAAATATCGAATAATCCTCTTCTATAATGCAGTTATCCTGATATTTCTTCTGGCGTTCCACTTCAAATCTCTCACGTAAAATTTAATGGTACTACAAAATAGTACTCAATACATAACTTTTATACAATTAACACAGTCAAGTAGTAACGAATAAATTTTTTCTCTAGCAAAATTGTGTTATTTAGACGAATACTGTAGTATAACTTGAAGGGGAAGGAGCGGTACGGGCGAGGAGCGGCAAGCGGCTTGCGACAAGAAAAAACTCAATGCCGAAGGTAGGTGGCAAGTGGCGCTAATCTGCCGTTTTGCCGCTTGATGCTCGTATCATGGCCGAGGTTTACTGCCGTACATGAGAAGTAGATAACGAAACTCAAATGAAGAGGAGGAAGTGCTTCAAGCGCCTATAATGTGTCAACAGGGTCGTCGAAACTTACTTTACATTGGATTGTTAGATTTACACAACGGCTCGGTCATTGTGCAATGTAAACAGTTGAGACTCTTGTTGTTTCTCTATTTGTCTCCTCACTCTTGTTAGCTCTCAATCTAGATAGATCTGGCCCTTCACGCGAATTACAATCGTGCAACAGTGCCTAGAGCAATTAATGGCGAAATCAATTATCAGGAGTTTCGCGATTGTAGCAGAGGACAGGATCAGATTGTGTTCTTTATACAGACATAATCGTAGTGTAGCTGCGATGTGGCAGCTGTGTAGCCGGCCTGCAGCCAAAGAAGTTATAATAATATTCACCTGCAGCCGAGTCTACTTGAATCACGCGCTTGTAGCCAAGGTCATCTCTGTTTTAACTCAGCTAGCAACAAAAAACATAATATCGTGGATTTGTCAATCCTTTAAAATGCCAAGCTATTTTACTCCTTGTTCCCATTTTTTAAAATAATAATTTATTTATTTAAAGACAAAAGTTTGGAGAAATAAAATAATGTAAAAGTTTCTTAAAGTAATTTTGAGTGGAGGTTTGGAAGAATAAAATAATGTAAAAGTTTCTTAAAATAATTTTGAGTGGAGGTTTGAAAGAATAAAATAATGTATAACTTTTATAAATAATTCTGAATGGTTACGTTACATCACTGTTTTCGTTCCTACTCGAAGTTGAGGCGAATTGCCTATAGCATATTCATGCAACTAGCCTACCGTCACTTTGGTCAGACGTAAATTTACTTGATTCTTTTTAATGAGAAAATTTTTCTATCAATGCCTTGAAGGCCTATTATTCAAATCCATCATGGACGGATCTGTAAATATTTTTTCAAGTACCACTCTTTATAAGTAAAATATCTTCTTACAGTGATGTCATTACAAATTTATGTTTAATTTTGATTTCATATTTCATTGTATTACTTTATTTTTCTCTGCTAACTTCCTATATTTTTATGGGTCAATTTAATCTTTCATACATTTATCTTAACATGAATTTCCTTTGTTTTTTGTAGTTTGTATTTTGCATTACTTTTAATACTTCTGCTGAAAGATTACTAACTTATTACTGGAGGATATTATTTTCAATTATTTTCCTAATTACCTCTGTTAATAATTATTGTCTTTATATTTCTTAATTTCTTAATTCTTTCTCAATTTTTTCTTGTTCTCACCTTTTAATTTTTTTATTTCACATTCATGTTCTGCTTTTGTGCAATCTTGTTTGGTAGTGAAGAGTTGATCCCTCAGATCAACTTAATTGGATTTCTGCTTAGGCCATTCCATTTGGTATTATTCTGTTCTGTTCTCTTGACAAGTTTTTTGTATATGTGTGATTTTTAATACAAAAAATTTGAGATGGATACGAAGCATAAAAGATAATTTAGGAAAATATAAAATAAATAGAATTCATGAGCCAAATTGGAGTATGGATTACTTCGTCAAAACTGAAGTAGACTGGAAATATGGAATAACCAATAATTTCTACTGCCACATCGGTAAGCTGCACAAAATTTATTACTACATATCATTCGGCGATTTGAAATTCATAATCTTCGACTACAATTACATACTCTTCATATCTCCACTAAATTACTTTTGATATAGGTACCCATTTAAATTTAAAGACTATAAAGTTCAGTATTGATCTCTTTATTATGTATTTGATCTCCGATTGTTATCGTTATTTTTTCTTTTTAATTATATTCATTTTGGTGGATCAAATTGACTTTCATTCTTGTTATTTGCCTTTCTCAACCTGGTTTCCAACTATTGTTATTTCTGTGTGCTCTGAACTGAAGTTGTTTTATTTAATAACTTCAGTCCAGATATCACAATCATGTACTCGTCGTTCCCAACTCTTCAGCTTTCCGCACTATTTGTGTTCAAATAATAAAGTGTGGTTACATCCTGAATATGCGAGAACCTAAATGAATATTATTATAGAGTTGTATTATTTGTTTGTAAGTTGTCGTAATACCAAGTGATCCATGAAGGAGTAAATCCCTCAATATATTTGATACTATCAGAGATAGAAGTCCACAACTTCAGTATTTGTCAATCAATCTTTTGACACACAAGTACATTTTAAACCCTTCTTAGGTGGCCCGGTTGTTGTAACTCAAAAATGTTCAATGGATGCACCCATAGCGTTTCTTTGGAACAAAAATTATGATATTGAAACATTTTTATTTAAAAACATTACATACATTAAACATAAACAGACATTTCAAACATTTTTCAAAATAATCTTTTACAAAATAGCAAGCTGGATTGATACTAGCATTCATGGTAAGAATCTGTCTGAGAGGGAGAGGGCCATGTTGGTGGGAAAAGAGTGCTAGTTCATTGCTCTTTTTCTGCTCTCTTCTGAATACGGTACCGGTACTGTTCTGTAGCAACGGAAAAACGAACACGAAGTTAATATTGTCTGCTCCACTCAATCCACGTCTTCACAAGATATATACTGTAACGTTTTGTGCTGTGGGAGTCCTGGGAAATTATTGAAAATAATTAATTCCCCTTAACTCATTTTTTTTACATTTGAAGTAGCTTTATACACATATGGTACAGTCTCTTGAACAACGGCACACATGAATCTAATCTATTTACTCTTTCCATACACCTAACAGCTTTATTTTGGATCTTTTGTTTTGATGAATTACCCCATACTAGGATAGCATAATATGTGACAGTGAGAGCCCATGGTAACGTGTAAAAAGTAACTTTTTGTCATTTAATCTAGCAAGCTGTCGCAGGACAAATACCCCAGTTGAAATTTTACAACATATTTTCTCAATGTATGGAGCCCAGGTCAATCGTCTATCCAATAAAACTCCTAGAAATGCAATGTTTTCTTCCTGGTCTAGTTGATTATCATTTACAAACACGATTATAGCCCTACCTTCATTTGAATTATGTTTGTTTTTGAATTGAAGGTATTGGCATTTTTTACTATTTATTGTTAATTTCAACTGATTTAAGAATTGGATAATGGACTGAACACCTATATGGGCATTTATTTCTAAATTATTTAGAATGGAATTGCTGAAAATGAATGATGTATCGTCTGCAAATAAGAGGGCTCTACCACTAATTAATTCTTTAGGTAAACGGTTGACATATAGCAAAAAAAGCAAAGGACCTAAGGCACTTTAGTTTGAACCTTCAATTTATCAGATTTATTCTTTTCTACTCTTCTTTACTATTCTCAACTACTGTAGTTAGTTCTACAGATTGTTTTCTCCCAATAAGGTATGATTCATTCCATTTCAGTTCAACCTCATTTACGTCTACATTTCACAGTATTTCCAATAAAGTTCTATGATTAACACAATCAAATACCTTTGATAGAACTAAGAAGATCACTGCAGCTTTATCACATGAATGTATCATATCTATTATTTTTCCAACTAGAGAAACTATTGCTGTCTTTGTTGATCTCCCTTTCTGGAAGCCATGCTGCTCATCACAAATAAAGTTAGCTTCTTGAAGGTGCAGAAGTAACCTATTTAGAACAACTCTTTCAAAACGTTTACTAATTACATTTAAAATACTAATAGGCCTGTAGTTTTCCACATTTTCTCTATCACCACATTTTAAGATTGGCAATATCTTCCTCTCTTACAAATTCTCTGGAAAAACACCTTGTTCTAATGATTGCTTGATCAGAAGAATCAAAGGGTTTAACAATAAATTATTGATTTTTACATTCTTTTATAAGATGCGAATAGCTCTAAAATACAATTTATTCAATATCTAGGCTATTCATTGATGTTCGAGTTTGATTATTTCAATATTCTGTGTGGTCGACGTTTTATTGAAAATAGTATGTATATATTACATAAGGTACTCAAAAATATTTGAAATCTAAATCATCTGTTGGTCTATCAATTAATTTCAAGTTGGGCTTCATGTAACCTACAACTTTGACCTTGTAAACATAACAAAAAATTCCAGTGTGTGCTGGGTATTCAAAAACACCAAAAAATTATATTTCCATTCAGGTAATTCTCAACTCAACACAATAAATTATTTGGTTTTAACTTATGCTGCATGACAATTCCCATTCTCAATTTCTATGTTTTTCATGTCCCGCAGATGTAGGTTTCGGTGGTGGTTAATTGTTTTTAAAATGAATCGTCACTATACATACACGTATACATGTGATAAATAGTACAATATTTGCAATATAGCTCACAATATTTTTATAAGAATTCCAATACATTAAAAAGTCCCTCCTTTCCAAAAATCCTCAAATCTAGGATAATACTCACTGAAATACTGATTTTTTAAACAAAAATAGGGGAAACATTCCTATTTTACGTAAAACTCATATACAATATTGCTATATTTTATAGTCTATTTTCATAACACAGAGTTCAAGCATCTACGTTGAGTCACTGGGCAGGGCAGGACCTTGCCCTATCCTTCCAAATTTTACTGAATCTGTTCACGAGCCAATCAATAGTGTAATGTGACTATGAAATGCCTTTGTCCTTGCACTTAATATAAATTACTTCATGACAGGTCAATATGTTGATATTATTCTTAAAATCCTAATGAAAACCGCCTATTCCAAATTCCCGCTAATCAGAACAAGATTCTGTCCCAATTAGTTGGGTATAGCGGGACTTTCCTGTATTGACAGTCTTGAAGTTTATTCTCCATTCAGTTATCGCTGATTTTTGTTTAGTTGCTGAACTAAAGCTACTTGTATAGTAATTTTTTGGGTTGCCATTTTAAGGAAAATGGGAGTTGGAAAAAGAGTTTGCACAGAAGTCAATTTCAATGGAAGTTCTTGATTCATTGGAGAGGTCAAACAATGAAAACCTCGTAGTGTATGCCTGCAAAAAATGTATTTGATAGCCTAGAAATAATTTTACCTATGAGAGAAAATTTCAAGTTGCTTCAGAGTCAGGACACCAAGTATCGTTAGAATAAGACTTGAATAAATTTGAATATCAGGAGTTTTATCTTATTTGCATGTGTATTAGGAAAAAGGCGGTGACATCTCTGCGATTCATAATTACTGTGGTTGCTGTCGTTCGTGTGAAGAGCCACTTTGCGGCTGTTGCTTGGCAGAAAGCAGTAATTATTGCTCTAGCTACTGTTGCGCGATTGTATCCCCTGTGAAGCCGACCTTATTCTACTATGTTCTGGAATTTACTGTATAAACAGAGGAGACATGAGCGATGGCCCTGGAATGTTATAGTAAAAATTATTTTGTGTAAATACAGAGACGCCTGCTGATAGCCAGTCAGTTTTGATTCTGATCTCCTGATAACAAGTTCAAATTGTGTCAGTAAGTTTATAGATTATTATTTTGATTATTGAACGGTTTATTAGTCATTCATTCTTGAGTTATTGAGCATTTATTATTACATTTTTATTGGATATTTATTAATTGTAATAGATCAGCCTAACTAATAATGATTTATTAGTTCAGGCAAAGACAATAATAATGTAATTACATTGTCTTTGGTTCAGGACATTGATTAATCTTGTTATTGAAATATTCTTTGCTAGTTGAGAGTATTTGAACCATTTGATCGTTTTATTGAACTACTTATTAAGTAATAGAGTCTGAGCAGAAGACTCAAATTTTAATAGAGTCTAGAGACTGTTGTAAATTGAATTGTGTTGATAAATTTTCAGTGTTACGTTCCAGTGTCGCCAGCATTATTTTAAGTATTAGAACCCATAACCACCGTAGTGATCTGTGCATACATACATACTACCTCCACTATAGCACTGCTTCAAGTTATCATGCACTTATTTTCTCAACCGATCCTTGAACACTAATCCTATTTCCCAAGCACATTGTTGACCAGGTACCTGTTTTTTTTGTTTTATACTATTGCAATCTAGTCTAAGAAGGCTAATGAGCAATTTTTTCCTGATATATACCGTTCAAATAACAAGTTTAGTAGTTCTTAGTAGGACTACTACTTCTAAATACTAACTATACAATAAGTATATTAAACATAGTAAAGTAAATTATGTGAGCACTTTTTAACACATTCACACTATTATCACTAGGAATCTGTTGCAGAACCATTCACCAAAATTTCATTAGTATAATTTGTTATAATAATTCCAATACAGTGAACAAGTCCCACTTTTCCTAAATGAAGTTTTCATTCTACTCGAATTTGAAGCGACTGTAAGTAAGTCTTATAAAATTGTAAATTGTAATTTTCATTAGTAAATTATTGGTGAGGCCCCAAGTTATGACTCAAACTGAAATAAAAGTCGATTGATTGCGATGCAACTCGAATTATAACTCCCCTGATATGTCATGCATTCTATTACTTGAGGTCTATGATTCAATGACCAGCAATAATGCTTTAAAAGGAGATGGTGACGTTACAATACGTCGGATCTAATCATACAATATTGCAATCGAGGATTGGGCATATAGGCAGGAAGGCAGGCATTTGGAAGTTGGTAACAGTAATAAGTCACCCCGAGAACAATGAGAAATAGCAAGGAAAGGTCTGCTGATGAAGCTGATAGGGTAGAAACAGCCACGCCTAACCAGCGGCCCAAATTGAATGTTTGCGAGCTGTTGAAAAGGGGAGGGGGGGCGGTGTTGGGAAACCCCTTTGGCCAACCAAAGTTGAGCCATGGATCGGGATCGGGATCGCACTCACAGAGCGGTATTTGAAGAGTTGTGTTCAATCCATCCAGTGAATCTGCAATAGTAAACAGATTAAAGTTGGGGAGTTCGGTTTCTAGAGACTAATTATATCGACCGTAGTTCTCCATGTTTAAAGGCACAAATATGCCAACATGAGACTCTCTATCACACACACTCTATTACTCTATCAACAGCTTGTTCCCTTCCATTTATCACACACATACGCACCAACACACACAGACCCAGTGATCATGTCTTCATCTATCGCTTAACATTCACCATCACTTGCATGTTCTAGTATAGGCTTCGTGTGTTGTGGGCCTGTATTGTACTATAGGCTCAACTTTAAATTGAATTGCGTGCTGGGGAGCAATATCCTATTCTGGTCCAAGATCGGATTATAGTGAGCTATTCGACGCTTGTATGATTCTACATGGATTAACACGTGGAAAATTATTTATTTTCCTTGAAAAGCAATAAAAGAACTGTCAACAATGATTTGTTACACTGTGCTGACATCCATAACACCTAGGGCAATGTAAAATAGTAATGCAAAGATTGTATTAGGACTGCCTTTAAGAAACGAGTGAGATGCAATGAGTGGCTCTAAGGCAAAACACAATCGTTGCATACAATATTTCATCTCCAATAACCAATAAATTACGTTATTATGTGTGATTGTTGTCGAAGGTGTTGATTTGAGATCCAATTTGATTTTGAAATGTTTAAATCAGATGTTGTGACTAATGTATAATATTTATTCTGACACTGTTTTGAAGTAATCCTGAGTTTTGATAGGTCTAGACTCCTGAAAGAAAACTGATGGCAGTGTTATTATAGTCTACTATCATAATCCTATCGGAATGTAGGCTGATATGTAAGAAATAACCAAAATGTCCTTAAAGTCGGGTTCCTTTGCAAAATTTGAAGTAGCTCTCGATTCCATAACCATTTGATTCATTCATTGGAAAATTTATAGTTGGATGATAGATTTTGTATCCTTCTTCAAATATTTCACTCAAGTAAGTTATTAGTCTATTATAGTCATACCTTAGCTATTTGCTTGTTATGGGGTTATTCTTAAGATTTTTCAGATACGGGAATTGGATAAGCAATAAATACAACTAGCAAAGGGGATGGGTATAATGGGTAGAGGAGGAGAGCCAAAATGGAATGTTGCCCCCAGCACTGAATAAACCTAGCTAAGTCCCTAGTGATACGCTCTTTGGACCAAAATATAATATTGAGGTCTGAATAGTCACCTACAATCAAAATCATCTAGGGTACTATACAAACTTCTGAATGGCTATAACGAAAAGAAGTTTATTCAGAAATGATTCTATCTCATAATTTCTATTTCATGGATGTGCTTTAATTTCAACGCTATTTTATATTGTTAGTTTATAATTTATAATTAAATTTGTATTTGTATGAAATAACCCTATGCAAGTAACGTTTTTTACAGAAAAATTATATTTATTCGTTCTATTGATAAAATCATTGTATGATGGAACTATAAAAGAAACTCAAATTATAGGAAAGAAACTCAAATTTCGAAACTGTTCTATTATTCAACGGTGTAATCAATTTGAAATTGTAAAATGAATAAGTCTTGTTTCAAAGTTGATTTCAGAGGTATCTCATTCTCGGATAGAAAAGCATTCAGTGGAAGGTTCAAAGTGTGAGAAAATGGAATTATGAAAGCATCTCTGTTGAAATTAGCGGTGACAGTTCTAGTTCAACTTTATTTCATTTTAGACTCTTGCAAAGCATAGTTATGAAACTTCTCTTGTTGAAAGGATGAAGTCGTCCACTCACATTCCATTAAACTCTTCCATTGTGGGCAACTATTTTATAATCTATTTATGAGTCGACAAATTCAAAATTACAACGGCAAGTGACTGTTATGCCACTGGACAAACTTCCTGAGTTAGCCTGTAGCTAACCACCACTACTTCCATTTTCACGCTTGAGCGAGTAGTTATTTAGGAGTAAAAAGGATATATTCAAAGGAATCTGCTTCGTAGAACTGAATATGTTACACTCTTTATCTTCGGATGCTCATTAGATACTAATTGATTCTAACCCACTTCAGAGCTAAATATATAAGCTATTCATAAAGATGAATATTACATTTTTCATCTAGTTTTGGACAGTAATAATTTTTTTATAGATTTCTGGAGGATGAAGCCTACATAGGTCTGAGACCTGTGCATGGGTAATGAATTGGATGATTGTGATTGATGAGTTGGACCGTACAGTTTTAGGTGGGTTCCGAACCCATTATTTTACAGCAGAGAACAGAGGTTTTTTTTGCTGCCCAACCCAATTGGTCACCCTTAGAAAGAGCGCCCAGGAGTATCGTAGCTTATCTCTGATTGAACAGATACCTGCTACGGCACTCGGTTATCACTTCCCTATTGTGAGTTGAAAGTGATTGGACTGTTCGTCTGTTCGTTTCTTTTATTGATTTCCTTGTATTATAATTACCTATTACTGTCTGCTGTGAGTTAATTGTGTGAATAATGTTCGAGTGTTACTTTCAAGTGCTGCCAGCATTATTTTAGTGTTAGAACCCGTAACACAATGAAGAAAAAAATGGAGGAAGCAATTAAACGATTGGATGTCTAGTCAAATTGAAGTAAAACTTCAATTCCATCAATACAGTACCGTAGTGAGTATTGTATATATTTCCACTTGGAAAAATTGAGTGAGATTGGGGAATTGAATTGCTGACTTTATTTTTTATCTGGGGCTCTGGAAATTGTGTAGAAGAAATTCATTTAATATTCTTTCAACTTACTATACTAACTACTAGTAGTTCTGTGGTAGATCTCACTCACCCAAAGCTAAACTTACTCAAAGGGGAAGACATTTAAAAAAAATTCAAGAGCACTTCCAACTCAATTTTCATTGCTTTATCTTTCTTTGACGACAGAAACTGCAAAAATCAGTATTTGAAAAGTCAAACATTTTCAACGGCTCCTACCGAAATCGCTTTTTGTAGGTACCTAAAGATTTGTTACTATTAAATTTTAGCTCTTAATTTTGACCTAAAATTATCCATTAACAGAATAGTACAAAATTAGTTCACCCCCCCCCCCCACCACCAGAAAAATTTCGCAGAGAAATTTAGATTTCCACTCCCAGCTTTAAAGGGGATTATTTTTACATTTTCTTTTTTGAAAGATTTTCATTTTTCGTGCTCTACCTGATGAGAAGAAAAAATTTCCAATTATCTCAGTATTTGAGTTTTTCAGTTTTTTCTTCCTCCCCTTCACTGATATTAATTTAGAGAGTTGTTCAGTGTCAACGTTGTTTTTATAGAGTCTCCGTTTACTCTTCCAATAAAAAACCAGAAATTATACACGAAAAGCGTTTTTTGGAAAAAGTAAATTTTCCCCACCATAGTAACATAAGTTCAACTTATGAAAACTTCAGTATACAGCAGTGCACTCAGTTCAAAAAGCACTACCAAAACAAACAAAAATAACTGTTGATCAAAAATTCAATAATAAGTGTCCAATGAACTGTTTGATAACTAAAAAATATCTAATTACCGGTTCAATAGCTCAATAAAAATCTAAGCACAATTGTCATAGTTATTATCACAATTTATCACGCTGAATCACAATTGTACTGTGTATGGCACTGCATTGTACTGCCACAAACATGAATATCACAGGTCAGGCAGCTGTCAAGCCACAACCAGAAGGCCCCAGTAAGGAAAGCAGAGGTTGCATCTCTTGCTGGCAGCATAAGTAGTCTGAACAAGTGTACATAGATGGTATTGTGAATGAACAAGCAAGGCTACTACTCCTTGTCAAAGAAGCTGCTATGACTATTCTGAATAAGAGCACAGTCTTTGATAAGAATAAATAATAAAGTCAACAAGGTGGACACTCCACACAGCTACAGAGGACTTGGCTACAGTTTTTAGGGAGACAGCTGCTACCCTCATCATTGGTAGCAATAACTTCAAACATCAACTGTTAGTGGCAGACAGTCAGGAGGATGTTATACTTGGGATGGATTTCTTCAACAAGTTTGGACTCTAGTTGAACCTGGATAAGAATACAGTTTTAATTGATGAAGAAGAGGTTGTATTTCACCCAGGGAAGCCAAGCAACAGCAGAGTATTACCATAGACGAACCATCAAGGTAGACCATAGACGAACCATCTTACTATCCCTGATCAATGGTATTACTACTGACTAATGTCGTCCTACCAGCAAAGAGTCGGATTATAGCCTATGGGACAATGAAGGATGGCGTGGAAGAAGGACAGAGTGCACTACTGAAGCCAGCATAACAAGAGGACAACTTGCATCAAGGAATCTTAGTGGAAAGAACATTATTCCTGACCAGCAACAAGTTCCCTGTGTGTATTATGGGAAGAACCCGTAACAAGACAATATGAGTTTCTTATCGTTATTCAAGATAGATTAATAATTCTTCCAATATCGGTTTGTAATTTTATTTTTTCTAGCAAAGAAAGCTTATTTTCAATTTGAGCTTAGTAAATTGATATTTCTAAAATTCCTCAGTTTTTATATTAGCTATTCATTAAAATTCTTGAATTTCAAGAGCATTTTTTAACTCAGATGATTTTCATTATTTTGTTGCAGTGCCACCACAAAAGTTGGAGGTTCTTGATCAAACCGGCAGAGCAATTCTAACAGCTGCTGGACCAACCGTGGAAGGCTCTTCATTGCAGCTCACTTGCTTTGCTATTGGAGGTTGTATTCCACTATTGCTATATAATAATAATTATTTGAAATATCTCTTCTATATTTAACAAATGGTTTTATTTCACAAATTTTTATAGCAAAGTACAGAAGTTTTACTACCTTGAAAACTCATACTTGATGTTATTCCGGCAGCATTGGCTCATTGAAATTTAAAAAACATTCCGTTTCATTACTCCCTACCATTGCAATTTAATTCACGGCATATTTGACCGATTGATACTAATTTCATGCAATTGCAAAATAGTCATGATTTCATATGAAGTAATTTTTTATCTTTTTTCTGGGACTTTGCATGAAAGTTCTTTGGTTCCCAGCCAGATGGCGCTGCTCATTGCTACATTCATTACCCGACAAATAAAAACTTCCGTAATTCAAAATAATTAAAATTATGAACATTGATATTGACAATATTTGTGCAGTAATAATTATTATACAATAACTGTAATATGATGTTATCTTTGGGGTTGATTTATGTTGATGGTTGAAATTATTATAAGGTGTTAGGCATGATAATGGAATTTGTTTATCAGTTTTGAAATGAGTCAAAGTACTGTCTACGGCGATCCTAATGAGTTTATTGTGGTTTTGATTGTGGTTTGTTACATCTTCATCCCAAGTACGATGATGTTTTATTTTAGAAAATTTCTAATCTAACCTCTGAAAAGAAATCTTTGACTAAGGTAGAGGAACGTACTTAAATATGAAAGTTTTTAATAAGAAATAAATTTTGAATAATATTTGTTAATGATTAAACTCGACTTTTCATGATTGGAAGTGAATACTTGGAGCAGGCTGATGTTAAAATGCATAGTAATCCTCTGTATAAGTTGAGAATTATCAATGTTAAATTTGAAAGATACATTTTTTGCCAATTTTACTGATGAAAATCTGTTGAAATTTCTGTTGAACAAAAAACAATCCCTTTCAATTGAGAGGTTCTGGAAGTATGGAATGTTTAAAAGCTCTGTTAAGAAACTTTTAGATTTTTCTAAATATTAAGATTCAAGACTTTTCATGGTGGAGGTCAATATAAAAACAGCCTTTCAATCAGTATTGAGCAGGATTTAAAAACAGTTCGAGGGTAATGATGTCAATCACACCTACAATGATTTTTTTTTTAGAGATTTTAAATAAAAAAGGTTCATTATAAAAGCATCCATTACATCCACAATCGACTACAGAACAAAGCCTTGCTTTTTCTAGTTTCAAGTACAGAATGTACAGATTGTATTAGCTTTCAATCACACTATAAAATATTTTGCAATTTGCATGATATTATGTGAAACCTGTTGGTAAAAAAGGTTTCAACAGAGTTTACTCCATAATAAATTATTGATATCCAAGATGATATATTTATTTCATAATTTATTGATGAGTGTAGAGTAGATTTGAAGTACGGTGTCAATTGGAATGACTGCAATTTTTAATCTAGAGAAGCAGCTCGTGCACATTACAAAGCAGAGATAAGATCAAATTTTGTCAAATTCAATCGTGTTTTTCATAAATCATACCACTAATCAAATATTTTTTAAACATTTCAATCTCTCAATATTGTAGTCTCTGAAATAAAATATGCGTTTTTCAAACTATGAACTACCTAATATGAACAATTGAATCAATACGGTAGTAAAATCATTCATTATATGGATTTGTATCCTTATTGATTTCATATCTGATGAAACATAATGTTGAGATGAATCAATAATATGTTTCATTCAATTTGAATAAATTATTTATTTTATATGTCAATCCAAAAATTGACGAGTAAAATTTAATTTATTTCAATTCATTTTTTTAGTTAGAAAGCTGCAAATTTTTCATAGGATGTTAAGACCCAATACGTTTCATCAATGATGAAAATACATCAGTATTCCGTTGTTAACTCCAAAATTTTTTGGAGATTTTGTATGCCGATGTAGCAGAAGTCATGATATCGGAAGTCATGCTTTTAGTCAGTGGGAGAGCGCTTGCCCTCACCCCAGGCCGATTCAGTACTACTTCAAATTTCTAAATTGGACTAGTACAGTTTCTAAAGGTTTGTCAGTGTAGGTGGAGTCTTAAGTTATATATATCTAGGAGTAAAAACCTAGGCGATATGAATGTTTTCAGTTTTTTAGTAGGAAAGCTTGAGTAGGAAAACAGGCTTCAATTGCATACTACTTCTGTGTGACGATTAGAAGTGATAGGGTATCGTATTGTGTAAAGCTGTTCACATTACATATCAGAGGTTGAAAAACTGCAGACCATCCTAAAAGCAAATTCCTAAGGAGAGAAGTAAATCCTATGAGATTATGGGTGGGATGTGTGAAGAAGATTGATAAAATACCCAGAGGAACCAGAAGTTGGAGTTCCTCACAATTACTAATTAGCAAAGTTTGAATCACGTTCCAGGATGAATATCAACCCCCAACAATTATAACATTTTAAGGATGAATGAATTCTTACCTCTGAGCTGGTTGTGTCTTAGAGATTAGGGTCGAAGGAGAACAATCTTCAAATCCATGAATTCATCCTTACTACTCCCACTCGCTTTTCAATTTCTCATCTCCTTGGTCGTTCGATGTCTTCTCTTTTGAATCATACATTTTCCCAATTTTTTATGTATTCAAAAAATAATAAAAAGCAAGCTTTTCTATGAGACAATATTCAAGAACTAGACAAAACGTTAGAAATAGCCAAATAATTGATAATAAAAACTTAAAAAACACTTTTAAGTGGAAATTAACTCGCGTTATGGAGTGACGGCCGTTTCACTCTGTTGTCAAGAGCATCGTCAGACGACCCACAGTACACTGATTTAAGGCATGAGTTTGAGGGTTACGGATGTTTGGAGGGTGAAGGGGTAGGGGGATGAGTAGGTGGGAGGTTTGAAATTGGGATTATTTTGTAAAAGAGGGTATGTGAGAAGAAGTTAAGTTGATCATTTAAAATGTTGTCAGGTTGCTGCTTTGCGTGTTTGTAAATCTCATATTGTTCTAACACATTGAGTTTCTGGCTTTTGTGAGTGAAGTGTGTCTAAATTAGTGTCAATGTCTGTATACCTGTGGCCTGTTGAAATTATGTGTTCAGCAAAAGTGGAATGTGTGTTTAGGTGTGAGATGGCTCTTGTGTGTTCTTTGAATCTAGTGATGAATGTCCTGCCAGTTTGTCCTATATAGAACTTGTTGCAGTCATTGCATTTCAATTTGTAAATTCCAGATCTGTTGTACTTGTTTTGATGTGTTGTCTGAGAATGCAGGTTTTTTTTAGTGAGTTAGTTGTTCTGTAAGCTATTTCATATTTGAGTTTCCTGAATGATGCTCCTATTTTGTGAGTTTTGTTGTTCAGGTATGTAAGTGTGATTAATGTATGGAAGATTTCAGCTAGGATACAAGAAATTGGGGAACCCATAGGAAAGCCATGAGGTTGTGAATAGAATTTATTTTTCCACATACAACCTAACCTAACCTAACCTAACAATACAAGGTTTCTCGTCTCCAAGCATTCCACTTGGAAATCATTTTCCAATGGTATTCTGCCCTTCCATTTCCAATATTCATTCCTGTTAATTATTAGTTTATAATTTTCTTCTTACTATTGACTTATCATTATCAACCAACATTTAAAAAATACTTCGTATCAGGGAAATAGTAGTATCAAAAAAATGAATACATAAAAACCAAAAACCTCTGGCACGCATCCTTATAAAAATATGATGTAACTTGACTACATCATTCTATCATAATTTTATTCTTTTAAATTGTAATTCAAAACGTTTTTCCGTGTGATCGGGTTACAAAGAGGAGATAACAAGTTCAATCAGACTAATCAATCAATAAATCGTGTAACATTGCCGTTGTTTTCTTTGGCCTCCAACGTATTTCATTCTTCCTGGAATCAATCGTACATCACCCATCCTCACCATCTCCTTTCACTCTTCGACGGCAAGCATTTCTTCTACGGCAGCAATCTCTTAAATCACTTGACAACCTTCTCATATCTTTATCTCGTTCAACCTTCCATCGCTTTTCGATTTTCAAAGACACCCACCCTTCATCCTTTTCTCCTCACTCCGTATCTCCTTCCTTCTTGATTCCTTATCGTTCAGATTTTTCATCTCCTCCAGTATTACCACATTCACCACCCTATCCTACAAATTCTCTGTCCTCTCAAATTCCAGTCTGTCACCCCATCATGTCCTTACAATTTCATCAGTACTGCATTCCATTTCGTCTCAACAAGAGCGAATGAGATAAAATGAGAGAGAGAGTGAGAGAGAGTGGGTGAATGAGAGAGTAGATAGAGAGAGTATGAGTCTGTGATAGAGGGGGTATGAATAAACGATGGTGAGGAACCAGCCCTACCCAGTCAGAATTATTTCATCTTTCGCGCAAAGGATGAGAATCTGCCCTTCAACACCCAAATACCATGGTCCTCCCCTTTACCCCATCACATCACTACAACGTTTACATCTTTCCTCATTTCACAATCTCCGTTGAAAGCCAGTCTAGTTCTGGCGGCAACGCGCGCGTCCACTTTCATTATGATGAGTACCGTACCTTTCATGGCAACTTGGACAACACCTGCATCTTAACCGACCAACAATCTCATTTGTAGTCGAACTACACGCCTCTTGAACTATGTCACGGTATATATTACACTTCTATCACTTTCAATTAACATGAATTATATGAGTTTCATTCGAATTTGTTCATATTTTTCCATCCTGATCATATTACAATCATTACAACAATAATAATCCGTTTTATGAAGTTTTTAAATTTCTATTTTTACTGTTCTCGATAATAATATTCTTGTCTCTCACAATCTAGAGTTGGTATCAAATTTTTATGTGACCAACTCCATTTTCTACAGTTGTTGAATGGTTCTTAGTTATAGAAGTCGTTTTATAATTGGTATCAATTATTATAGCCTATATAGTAGTATTAATGGAAGCTGAGTTATTAAGACTGTTATTCGAAATAATATTTTAATTTAATCTATCAAGAAAGTGAGTGCTAGTTCGAATCGACTCTAATTCAAAAATGATTTGAGTCTTGAATTTAATTTATTTTCTGCAAACGTATACTGTTCTTTAGGTAAACTTTAGGTAAACGGAAAACTTTAGGTATTAATCTCTACTGATGAAAATACTGCACACATTATTTGTGGAGACTCAACTTTTGAGCAAAATACTGATAAATTTTAGGAATAATTAACTGCTGCGATTACAATGAATATTTCTTGAATATTTTATTATTGCTCTTTCATTACAAAATTAAATAGTTGGAATATTTATTTTTCTTATTGACATTGTTTGAGAAACGTTTTTGAACATTAATATGGAGCTATTGCTATGTGTTAAGAATATATACTAACATTAATTTAATCGGAAATAGAGAGTATTGAGTATATTTGACCGATAGAAGAAGTGTGGTAGAAGTTTTTAACTCGTTCGTTTGGCATTTCGGCTGTCTGTATGTATATTACACAACTAATTAAAAGCCTTGACTGTCATTAAATTTTGTATGAATGCTCCTTATTCCTAGGCCAAGCGATTTATGTTTTTCAAAAAATTCCCCCCATCTTTTTCAGGGTGTCAAATTCATCCTCGATTTAAATTAACATTAATATGATTTGAGAAATGGTTTAATATTTGACGAAAATTAAATAAACCCAAGGGGGGCGTTAAAAGGATTCAAAATCCTTAAAATCTTTAATATTGAGATTATTTCAAATTTATTTTCACGTTTTGGCAAGGGCTTTTTGAACTGAGTAGTATAATATACAATACATTCTTGATAAATTGGTGGGGGTTGGAAAAATTAACTTTTTCAGAAACTCATTTTGTAGATAATTTCCGTTTCTTTCCGATTGGAAGTGGAAGGTAACTCTATAAGAAGAAGGTTGACACTGAACTCCTCCCTGAATATTGATTGGAATGTTGGCAGGGGGTAAGAAAATGTCAAAAACGTTAATATTGAGATAATTGGGTTTTTTCTCATCAGTAAAACCTCTAAGGACTTTCAGTTCAAAAATTTTGGAAAAAATAATCCCTGAATTTACCCCAATTACCATTCTCAGCTTCTTGACTAAGGGCAGAAAACTAGACTCGACTGGAAAAATTGGTAGAGGTTAGGGGATAGACAAGTATTGAATACCTGTTAGTGAATAATTTATCATTTTTATGATTGGAGGTAAATACTAAGAATTCTGAAAAGGAATAGTACTGTGCACATAACGACTAGTTCATTCAATAATTTCACAATTACACCACTATTCAATGCTTTAAGAAAAGTATGTCTATGGTTGATAGCAAGCATTGGGATTCAATAAAGAAAATATTCAAGTATTGGATATACATTATAATCATTACAATAGCAATATCATATTTGTGCTCCCGGCTTGATAAGCAGTGCACACGTATTAATCTTTTGATAGCAAATGACAAGGCTGTGTCAGCTGTTAATTTTTGGGAAATAAATAGCAAGACTTGAAGTTGTCACTACCACATTTATTGAAAACCGTGAGAAACTAGTTTCGAATGTTACACCATTATCAAAATCAAAGTTTGTTTGAGATGATAATTGTGTAACAACCGAAAATATTTTCTCGCGGTTTTCAATAAATGTGGTTGTGACAACTTCCAAGTCTTATCATTCATTATAGATATTTTCCACAATATCACCTTCGCCACTACAAAGAAGTTGAAGAGTTCTTGGGAACCTTTTATTTGGAACCTATGAACACGGAATTATGATAATAATAATAATTATTATTATGATTATTATTATTATTATTATTATGATCAACATTTTCCGGATTTCATCTTTTATGAGCCTGCGCTCATAAAAATTGAGGTTAAGTGGGAGAAGGGACTTCTTAGTATCAAATTCGCCTCTAATAAAGAATTTTAAATTTGGGAAATTTACAGTTGGAATGATCAATTCAAGGAATAAATTTAACTTTTAACCATATCTCTCTTGAATATTTGACTATTGATTCTTTTCTTTACTCTACATGAGTGAAGTCTTTCATTCACTGTTTTAAAGAATGTTCCTCCGCTTTTGGAGGAAGATACATTTAATATTATGTTCTTTGCTAATGAGTATCGTAGCTGACAGACTTGTGCAGTTTTTTGTTTTTGAGTTGGAACTGAAGTTGCAGCAGCAGTAGTAGCTCTCTTCCATCAAAGTCATCACAACTGAGTTGAGCTTTTAGAAAGATCACAGCAATGTGTGCTTGGTATTGTATACAATCATAGCTCACAAGAAGCGAGTAGGGCTTAATGATGTCCTCCAATTAAAAGACTACCAATTAAAAATTCAATTTAATCTCTTCATTTTCTTGACGAAGCCCGTGATGCTTCATGTATCCTCTTTGGTGGGGTTTCTTTCATTCATTATCTCATTTTATTATTCTTGCTCCCACGCTTTCTTTTGAGGAGAATGCATGCATAATTATTACTCCGAACACTGTGCTCTCCATCATATTGTTTCACCAATTAATCCTTTTTCTCGGAAAATTTAATCTGAAACTTTTCTAATGAATATAAAGTCATCATGTAACAGTGAGCTTGAAATTGAATTATTCCAATTTGTGAATCTATAATGACTGATGTAGACTTTTTAATAAGCCTATTTATCCATTTCCATATAGCATATTCACAAAAAATAGGTTACAAAAAAAAGAAATAATAATAATCTCTTACATAGACTATGAGATCGGTATGCTAGAGTGTATGGTACATTAACAGGAATGGGAAAAACGTTTTTCACGCATGATCCAAAAATAATTATTTAAAAAAAATTGAAATTCAGGATTGAATGAAATACAGATTTATGAATTATTTCAATAATATAGAAGGAGTTTTTCTTCTTTACCAGAAAAACTCAATAGATATGGTGTAATATTGAGACTGGATTATCTTTACATATAATTTTTAAAACTTGACGAAAATAAACTTTAGTAATCAGCAATACAATATTTTTTGTATTTTCTATAGTTTACCTATCAAATCTGGAATTCATCGTACCCTTCCCTCTTGGAGTACTAGTATTGGTCCCCTGAAAAGTTCTTTCTCAGATCAGTAGATCACCCAGAGTATATTCATGAGACACAATTATTGTCATTATCATCAGTGGCTTAACTAGATATATTGCGCTCTGCAGATTTTGTTTACTCCCCTTTTTGTTTACGTTGTGTTCTTCAAAGTCAGTTTGTGCAACACGGCGTAACAAGGTACTGTACTTTAAAATACATAATCATTTTCAAAAATAACACTTCCATAAGTACTAATGTTCTCTTTTGTCTGTGGAAATGGAACTGAATTCTTGCTTTCAAAACAGATAGTAATATTAAACCTAATAAAATATACTCTTCAAACTTGTATAATGAATAAGTGAGTTGGAATTGAAAATCAAAATAACCTAGGCTACTCCACTCTATTAAATTTTTCTGCAAAAGTTTTATTAATTTATTATTCACTTTCTGTGTTGCGACCCTTTCTCCCCGCGGCCTTTAGTGACTGCTCCAATTGCTCCATTGTAGCTGCACCACTAATGATCATAGGCCATTATTTACCATTTACAAATTCTTGATCAAGATTTTCATCATATTCTTCACTAGACTCATTTGTGAATACACGCTCTCATGTATCAAGTTTAATCGAAGCATCTTTGACAACCTGGGTTTCATGATTCAAATTTATGACTCTTCCAATTTTCTTATTATAACATATTTCTGCCATAATAATTCATCCTTATTTGAACTGCACTCTTGCGAGTTCCAATTTGTATTTGAAGATTTTCCACCAGATTTCACTCGTATTGAGATAGACTTGGTGGAATATTTCAAGAGAAGCCCAATAATGGCTCGTCTTTGAAGATTACTGGTTGAAGCTAGTGTACTTGAAAAAAAAATCAAAATTCATCCAAACCTAACGAAATTTTATTTCCAGTCGTACACCTCTGGAGTATTATGAACCTTTCGCAATACCCCTAAATCCTATACTCAAAACTAAGTTGTGACTAAGTGAGCTATGCACACTTATCATAGATCGTAGAAAAACTTGTTATTAATTTTCTATATTCTTCTTGGTCCTCTTTTTCATCTCTTTTACTCTTATACGCCATTTCTAGTATTTTTGAGCATTTCCGAGACAATGTTATCTGTTTCGATAGAAATATCTGGAATGGGAACTCTCTGGAAATGAAGATTTCTAGAACAAACAAACTCATAAAAGCGGCTATGCATGTCAGCAGGAAGTCAATTGTTATTTGGACGTTCAATTATGATAATCTGCATTCTTTGTTCGTGGCCGTATACAAAGTGCTATAATTGTGATTTATAAAAGCTGTAGCAGACATTGTGCTTCGTAAGTGCTTAGCTTATTATTGAGTCGTTCAACCGTCTATTGGACATTTATTATTCAATTTTTTATCAGCCTATTGACAGTTACTAATTTAATCTTGTTATAGAAATATAAATATGTGTTATTACTTGATCGGATTGAACTGTTTGTTTCTCCATTGATTTTCTTTTGTAATATTACTGATTAATGACCTTTGTTAGTTGTGTAAATAAAGTCCGAGTGTTACTTTCAAGTGTTGCCAGCATTATTTTATTGATAGAACCTGTAACAATATTATCAATAGCAGTATAGGAAAAACTTGAACCATCAACTGCTTTGACGTCTGACACTTAATTGATATTAATAAATCTTTAAAAAAACCCACACAAAATGCCCTACAGACAAATATTGAGAATATCAACAACAATATGAGACAAAAAAGGCATGAATGAAAAAGGAGTAAAAATATTATTTATCATAAATTTTTATTTTTCATTAATTTATTTCATCTGTCTTCCCTTTTCCTTATTCAAAATGTGATGTCGATTACATTATTCATATCAATTATTCCATCATATCAACGCAGGCCTACAGTTATTTCTGTCATATTAATATATTATATTAATTTATTCTATCAATCCTTTATCATAATAAGTTCGAAAGAAATAATCTCTTCTTAAAACTACTCTGATCAAGAACCACCACAATTTAATTTCCAATTTATTTCATTTGTTTTGTTATATTTAGGAAAGCCGACGCCGCGAGTGAGCTGGTGGCGTGATGGAGTGTCTCTGGATGACGACGACGAGCCAATGACAGCCGACCGCGTCCGCAACGTCCTTGTGCTGGAGCAGCTGCAGAGGAAGCACCTGGGAGCGTTACTCACTTGCCAGGCATCCAACACCCGCCTCGTGCCTCCTCTCTCCATCACTATTGCCATCGAACTATACCGTCAGTATTCATTTCTCTCCATATCAATTTATTATATTGTTATTTCCATCGATATCCAGAGATACGAAGTACTCAGCACTTGAGTAATTATGAGAGATTTTCTTTTCTTACTTTTTTAGTTTCATTTCTTTTTCTTTACATCCATTAGACTAATATTCAATTTCTACCATAACCTTCATTTTCCCTATTCTTCTTTTCCCTAATTTCTCTTCTTTTTTGTAATTTGTATTATATAATTTTGTAATTTATGAGCAAGAACCCGTTGTCACCTGCTTAAAACCCCATAAGGTTTAGCGGGACCTTTATTTGGAACTTGTAAATAAATAAATGATTGATAGATTGATTGATTGATCAATCTACAGGTACTGAATAGAGGCAGGGCTGCATAGGCAGCTTTCCATGCGACTGTACTACTAAGAACTAGTCATTCTTCATTATGACGAAGTATGTAAGAAAATATGACAGCATAGAATACTAGAATACATAGAATACAGAACAGTACTAGTCAGTATAATCTAGTATCCAAGTAGGTAATTCCAGGAAAAGCATGTAGTTGTTTTTACTCAACGGATTCTCTTGTATTTCAAGGCGCTGAATCCGAATCTGAACTCAGGCACCTCGAAAAACGCTTGCTTTACAAGAAATTATTGATATTTCCCTGGAAACCTAAAAAATCTGGGTGCTGATCTCCGCCATATTGGGAATATCTCGAAACACCCAATTCTCTCGAAAATGAAAATTACATATTTGGATTTAGAAAAATCACAGTTAATAAATAATTATCATTACAATTATTGCTCTAGAATTTTTTCCTCCACTGCAAATTGCCAAAATATGAAACTTCAGACGTCATCTTGGAAATATTTCGAGCGTTTTTGAGGTGCCAAAGTTAAGATTCGGTTACAGCGCCTAAAAATACATAAGAATCTGTTAAGAAAAAACTATGTATATATTCCTGATTAAAGTACTTGGGTCGTGGACTATTGGTAGAGTCCTGACAAGCGGGTGGCAAATTCACACAACTGTCAAGAAGGAGTTGACAAACTATACTCTGTTTGAGTACGAATGAGAGATAGATAGATAGATAGATATTCAAGCATCCACTGGCCTCCCATCATGATCTGGATTTGTCCAGTGTTAAATTTAAATTTATTATTTCCATTCAGGCTTTATTAATTTAGGATTTTTATAATATTCTCTATATTCTTGGCTTGAATAGAAACCACAGTCCTCTAGCGCTCTCTTGAAAACCTCTTTAAATTTTTTGAGAGGAAGTCTCTTAAGCCTGGCCGGTAAAACATTAAAAAGTTGAACTCCTGAATTGCTAACACCATTTGCATAGAGAGCAGTGCGATTTCTAAGTTCATTAGTTCATTTCTTAGTTCATTTCTAAGTTCATACTTAGTACTTGGAGCTACAAGTATCAGAGACTTGTATCAGTATTGGTTTATTTTAAAGTTGATGAAAATAAAAGTGATTGTTTATCATATTTCTTATCGTATCTATTTCATTTGGAGGTCTGTTTTTGTGTTGTTTGATTGACAGCATTAGGTAATTCATTTTCATTATCATCGTAGTTATTCCTCTAAAATTTGGTCTGTTCTGTTGAATTTATAATATTAATGGAGAGTGTGGGCAAGACTATGTTAACGATAACGCTAAAGCTCTTCTGAACATTTTATGCATCTGCCTGCTGTTGAAGTAAGACACTTTAGAGCACGCAGTTGCATAGTGTGTTAAGGTTAGCATTAGCGTTATTGTAAACATAGGTTCACCCATGTATTAGGATAGATAGATAGATAGATAGATAGATAGATAGATAAATGACTTTTATTTGTGCACTTTACAAGTAATAAAAGTGCTGTGGGCGAAGTTGAGGCATAAGAGCCCCCTCTTCCACTTAACCCCAGTATAAAAAAAAAACTTTATTTACAATGCAAAAGAAAAAAAATATCAATTAACAAACAAGATGAAAAAATAATGATGAATATAAAGAATGAAAAAAAAACTTACACACACACGCACACACACACACACTCACACACAAGACCAGACTAGATAAAAGAAAATTAAACATCGCCTAGTGAAGCCCACCCCCCCCCCCCCCCTAATCCACGCCTCAAGAGCCGCACTGAACCGACGCTGACTGTCCAACTGCTTTATGTAAATTGGAAGTGAGTTCCATAGTTTAATGGATTTAACCTGAAATGACCTGTTGAGCATCACTTTTCGATGAACAGGAACAGCCAACAAGTGATAACCATGACGGGTCCCACCTCTGCCAATATCGCCCATGTAACGGAACCCTACCGCCAAGTAGTCAGGTGATCGAAATTTTAGTATTTGAAAAGGAAAATTAGTGCATGGAGACACCTACATCATATGCAGCCTCATAAGTTTAAGTTGGTCAAAGTACTGAGTTATATGTTCGTCTCGTTGTAACCCAAAGATGAAACGCACACAGTAATTCTGTGCACGCTGCAATCTCTGGGCAAGTTGAACAGTCATGTCGATAGTCACCAAGTCACAGTAGTAAAAGAGTGGGAATATTAATGTTTTGACCAACATAATTTTAGTTGGGAAAGGTACTAGGTGCCCAATCCTCTTCAATGAGTTAATACCAGCTACAGCTCTATTGCATGTCAAGTTTACATGGTCAGTCCAGTCAAGAGTGTATTAGTAAAAATTAAGCCTAGATTCCTAGCACTAGTACTGAAGTTCAGCTGAACATTATTAATTCTTATGAGAGGCAAGTCAGTGAAGTTGAGTCTATTTAAAAGTCTTGAATAACCAAGAATTATAACTTGTGATTTATTTTCATTGATTTTCAAGCCATTATTCACAGTCCATTCATTTATACGAGCCAGTTCAGAGTTCATTTCGTTTACAGCTATAATTGAGTCAGAAGTCTTGAAATGTCTGTAAAGTTGTAAGTCATCAGCATACAAGTGATGCTGTGTTGTATTCAGATAGGTGAAATAGGAGATGAAAAAGGAAGGGGATTTTGAAAAAGGAGAAAGAAATTGGTATGAGTAAGAGAGAAAGTCAATTGAAAAAGGTAAATAAAGAACAGAAGGAAGGAAAAAGCAAGCGAGTCCACTGTTCAAAAGCACCAATATCAAACAACACTGAACACGCTCCGGAAGATAACAGGCAAACAAAAATTAAGAAAAATAAAAGTCACACATAAAAGATTGAAGAAGTAATTACTCAAGACCCAATTTTTTATTTCCATTTTAACTTTCCTAGTAATTTTCCTAGTAAAACCAAGTGCTCCGGTATTTGGTTTATGAGTTTGATAGTTACATATATCAGCTGTCTACGTTAATAGCTGTAATACTTTCAATATTAGTATTATATATTGTGTCTATATTGACTGTATGTCTTAAACTGTAGCGATTCAATAAAGTATTTGGAGCAATTGGGAAGTGATGTCTATTTTTTATTATATTATAGCTAATTACATTTTTTACATATAATTGTCTTATTGTCATCACATCAAATTCGCTGAAAATCAAGTTTGTGGGATATAATCTAGGTTTCTTCAAAATACTTTTTATTATCAATTTTTATGAGACAAATAATTCATTCAAATGATTGTTATAACAGCTCCCATGCAGTTATGCCATATTGTAATAAAGACTGAGCCAAAGCATAATACAACATTTTCAGTTGATTCCGTTTTAGTATTTTATGAACTTTGTAAAATTTATAAGACATATATCTCTTTTTTTTACAAATAGATTTAATATGAATATCCCATTTTAAGTGCTCATCTATTATAACTCCCAGGTATCTAGCATATGTAACTTTATTTATAGTAGGACAGCCACAAATATTTGAGTCCGAATTACATCCAGAATGAAGCTTCAAAGTGATATCACTATCAGTGGTTCCCGCCCGTTATAGTTAATGAAAAAGTTATGTAATTAGTTTTATTGATATTTAAACTCAAAGTATTCCCATTTAACCAACTCTTAATTTTAGAGATGTTTTTCTCTGCAATAAAATGCACTTTCTTCTATGAATTTCCTTGAAATATCGCTGCAGTATCATCTGCAAAGGATATTATTGTGGAGTTCATAAGTTTTGAATTTAAGAGATCATTAGCATGTAGAATGAAGAGGACTGGAGATAAGACAGTACCTTGAGGAAGTCCGAAATAAGTTAGATTAGTAGTGCTGGAATGCCCATCGAAAGTTAGAATTTGGGTCCGAGTTTTGATTCCTCTAAAGCCATAGGACTCAAGTTTGTCAAAAAAAAATATTTTCATGTAATATTTTCCACTGGTCGTAACCAGGGTAGGGTATTTTCGCAGAAATATAAGAGCTTTTGAGTAGGGGAGGTAGATTAAGGCCACCAAATCTGAAAAGAATCATGTCAATAAGAAATTCGACCTTATAAATTACTAATATGTGTTGCCTTCAAAATAACATAAAAAATCAATTATTATGGCTTTGAATAGAATTTGATTCAACTTGCAACTAGGGAATGTACAAAACAAACAGCAATTTAAATTTTTGAATCAATAACTCATCCAATTCCATATGCTAACTTTTATTAATTTTGTAATTACATATAGATGGTGACGGAACCCTTTAAAATTGGGAGTCTTTTGGCTATCCCCTGTAGAAAAAAACTGTTTGCCAGGTCTTGAGAGTGCAACTCTATGCTTTTTGTGGTAGTCAACCTGTTCCCTTATATTATTTTTTGATTGATTTATGGCCTTAGTTTTTGCGACCACAATAAATTCAACTTCATTCAAGTGGCCTGTTTAAATACATGTTATGAAAATACTGGGATCCACCAGCAACGTGAGCAACGTCAGATTAATGTTAGGCTTCTAAGGGGTTTCTAGAGGTCTAAACTGAAGAAATAAGGGGTCGTGAAGGCCCCCAGCTGGCATCCCTTCTGTAACTTAAACTACAATAATATTGTTTTTTCTAGCTAAAACATTATTTACTTTTCATATATTAAAACCTTTTTTTTACCTCCTGTAAGCGATATCATAGTTTTTTTATATTTTTTATTGATGCCTCTCTACTAGTTTCTGGGGCCTCTTTCACACGCTTTAGGGAGGGGGGATTGTAATCCGGAAACTCCACCCCCCCCCCCCCCACCTCCTGGCTAGGCCAATTATGATGGTAAAAATAAGCTTGTAAGAGCTAATACAATTAGATTGGCCAAATTATGAACGGATGATACTGTTGAGGGACATCCCATTCAGAATTAGTTCGATAATTCTGGAGCACGAAGACGTATGAAATAGTTGTACGCTATAGTGCAGCTTGTGATGGAATTAACCATCATTGCCATTGTCATTGCTAGTGATTGCAGACCGCAGATGCGCGTTTGTAGTGCGCTAATGCGCCGGCTGAAAATCTCAACGGACATGAACAATCGCATCAACACAGACCGCAACGTTGGCTACATTGCTCATAACAGTGTTGCCAATCTCCATTTGCACGCTACAACGTACGAATTACAGTACTGCGATGATGCCTGAATTGAACAATAATACATGAATTGCTGGAACTGCCCTCTGCCACAGCACTGCGAAAGGATGGTGGTGTTTGCATACAGCATACTGCAAAAGTGATTTTCATTGATTAACAGCGCTGACGAAGAATCAAGCGGTTCGAAACGCGCATTTTACGTGATTAATAAACGATTTTTCCAGTAAAACAACAGCTGTTTACTGTATTAACATCAAACTAAATGATGATTGATCTTCAACTATTGCTCATAGTTCAATTTTTGAGTGAGTATTTCTGAGAGTTGGCCTGGCGCCAACAGACCGCAGTTGCCACTACACAGACACCGCGGTCATTTTTATCAAGCACAGACGTAATTAGTAATGCGCAAATACAAATGAGAGTGCTGTCCAGTTCATTGCATGAATAAATAGACAATAATAACCCGCAAATTGCCTAATACTGGCTCCACACAATGCGGCATTCGTCGAGTCCCGAGCAGCCACGTGTCGAATCACGAGTAGTGTGGATGGGAACTCTTGTACTCGGCAAGACGGGCACTCGTGCTCGTCGTTTTCCGTGAAACATCGGTCAATGTGGACGAATATTCGAACACCAGTCCGCCCACACTCATTCGGCTGTCTACTTGCAGATCGATTGGTAAGTGCTAACAGTATTTTCAAATCCACATTAGATTTCATTTAAAACTTTTGTAAAACCTTATTTTTTTAAATTTATAATCCTACGTGTTATATTTCTTGATTAATTAATTCTGTTTATTTATCTATTTTTATTATCAATATATTATTATTATTTTTTAGGGTCTTCTGGCGTATTTTTTTCTTATTATTATCATCTTCGCTTTTTAATACTTTTAACGCATTTCCTTACATATTTTTAATCATTTAGAGAATAGAGGCTGTCTTAAACCAAATTTATAATTAGAGCCCGGATATCTGTGTTGTTGCAAATTTTGTTGTATTGGGGGTTATCCGTTGAGTTAAAGGGGGTTATGAACCGATTCTTAATGCATAATGTTTTATATCCAATACTATAGGGATAGAAATAAATTTTTTAACATGCGTACCGTTATAATGTAGTTGAAACAAAGATCAAATTCAAGGACTAGGCTACTAATTAAACAATTTGTGTAAGAAATATTATTTTAATGATATCGCCCACCACCTCCTTTTCCTTGGTTTTCTTCTACTCTTCAACAATAAATAGCCTCCAGCGATAACAACGAAGGCAGCACAAGAAATAATAACATCATCGTCATCCATGCTTGTTCGCTATTCTCCGATTCGGGCTAGTCCCACAACGAGCACTGTGCTCTGAAAAACTCGCATGTGTGTAGATTTCTGCCCGTTACTCGGCGAATACCAGCACGAGCAGCTCGTCACTCGGCTAATATTCTGTTTACAGCGATGACGCATGTGTGGAACCGGCATAGAGTAAAAGTTCATGAAATGGATAAATAGTCATTACACCTGCTACTATTTTCGAATTATTATTATTCATTACTTCATCGGTACTCATTTTTATCATCTTATTCATAACTTCTGTGCTTCACTAAATTGATAGTTTGATCTATTTGTGCTTATGTGCCCAGTAGGCCTATACTACTTATCATAACGTTTCTCAAAAGCTTCGAAAAACTCAAGAGGCATCGGACATCATGAGAAATTACATTTTTTGTCCAAAGAAAAATATCGATGAACGTTTCTATTCAATAAATTAGCATCAATTTGATTAAACTAGACTACAAAAAGTCGAATAGGAGCTTCAATAATAAATTCCAAGTAAAAATACAAATGAATTCGACTTTTGAAGTCTAGAGACTTATTTATAAATTTATTGTAAACTAGCTCACAATATATTGATTGGAAGCTTTTGATTGTGAATCATGAAGAAAGCAGCTTTGTCATTCCAAGCAAAATAGGATTTGGAAAGTTGTAAGACAACAATTAATCACTTGATTCGCTTCTATGGATAATAAACATTGAGAAATTAGACCATATTTCTTGACATTCTCAATTTGTTTTTTCAATGTGGCTCTGAAAGCGGCTCACCCCATAAATTAATTGGAGTCATATGATAGTATGCATTTATTAAAACAAGAATTAATTACAGAGTGAAATTACTGAGTACTCTTTCCATATGAAAGCAATTCCTGTGAAAGCAACAGATCCGTAGGAGCCATTTTGTCTCCATAACTCAAAATGTATTATTAACTTTTAAGTGATTGCACGACTATGCAGTCAAATATTTGAGTAGGAAATTGAAATATTTTACTCACTGAGCAGACGGCCATTTCGGACGCGTGGGTCCATCATCAGTGCTGACCAAAGTCCCACAACCATACTTCCATATTTCTGTTGGAAGCCGGAGCCACCTATTGTAAGATAGTTGAAGAGGCAGACAAAAAATTGTCGTCAACTTTATCATGATGAAAAATTGGCTGAATAACCTTTTTCAAAAGTCAAGATATGAATGCCCAAATTTATTATAAATTCTGAATTAATTAAGCCTATGTTTAGTTATTTCCATTAAAAAATGTGAACAATGAAAGCAACAGTGTAAGAAACCATACCAAGGTATCTAGAAACCTAAACACTTTATACCTGGGAAGAGCCATGCTTTGCCTTAGAGTTTTACTTAAAAGAGGCTAATAATAACCTTTCTACTTATTTTAAATTGTTTTATAAAAGTAATTAAGATAGGTGTAATTATCCTTGATTGGTCTGATCAATTTTGCATTGTCAATCACAGATGAGTCAGGCAAAATTTTTAAAATAAAATTGAATGAATAAATGAAATAGTTTTTATAAATCAAACTTACAAAACATTTCTTACACAATAAAAATCTCTTACTACCAATAAAGAGGTTTTAATCCCAAGGCAGCGTAGGAGCCTGTGTGGGATGGTACACATGAAGATATTATAATAAAAGGTTAATATGCTCTAGAAGGCCCATCCGGTCAATAGGAAGTAATAATTCTAAGAAAGAGATTGATAATATAAACAAGTATAAAAACACTATATCAAAAACAACTCAGGAGATTTACAATAGATCCAATGCTAAATTAATGATTCACTGTTACACATTATAATTCTCAGTTTAATTTAACAAGAAAATAATAAAGTATAAGTAAATTATTGTTTCTATTGACTAGAATTGGATTAGGGTCCAAGGTGTCAGTCAAAGTTGGTTTTCTGTATAAATATAAAATTCATGTTCCTGCTCATTATTATCCGTTATAGTCGGGTGAAGTTAATTGATTTAGCTGTTTTGTTCATATTCAACTGCAGCTTAACCGAAACTAACAGGATCCTTTGGCTCACCTTGTTAAATGCTTTGGACACATCACTGTGTAGACTATTACATTCACATATCCTGCCTGATCCAAGGTAGAAGACACAAATAGAATTAAATTGGTTGTAGTTGACCTTCCAGGCATGAAACCATGTACTAATTTGTGAATGTATGATTGAATATAGCCTATACTTACATAATATACTCTCAAATTCTTTGGCAACTGCATTCAATATATTGAACTTGGAATCGTCATATGCTCTACTGAGACAATCTAGAATGAATGAAAGCGTTGGTCATAAGTCTTGCAAGTCTCTAAAACGCCGTCAATGACTGAGAAGCATATTAAATTGATACGACACAATATTATGGGACTTGAAGTGGGGAAGGAAATTCAGTTAGGATGTAATTCGGTGGGTCACTAAATAAACGATGGGAGATTTGGGGATCTTGTGGGTGGGGTGGGGGCGATGGTTGAGGGGGAAAGGTTTGATGGGATGGGGTTTTCACCCTGTTTCTGCTAATAAATGACCGTGCTATAAAGCGTGAATAACAGTGTCGAGACATGCACTCGTCTAACAGCCCTCTCATCCCAAATTCGTCCCCATCAAGTCATGAGCTCAACTTTTTTAAATGGCCTCCTAACGTTTTTAGAGCCCCAGCTTCGCTGTGTGGCTTCTCTTACTTGTCGACTAAGTGAGTGGCACTCACACTCCGACATATTTCAACAGCACTTTTGAGTTCTTTTCCTTATACCGAGCATGCGCAGTAGCCGAATAGCGATCTGTACGATGAAAAATTTTGATCGACTTGCTAATAATAAAAAAAAACTTGAGCCATACATAATCAAGTGTCAGTTGGCTGCAGAATTCCCGCAAAGGCATAATTCTGAATATCTTGAGCTTGTCAGAGCTTTTTTTTATATTCTCACGACATTAATTATTTCCCTTGTAAATCTTCCAGTAAAACAATTCCCTACTTAGTTTTCCATATAATTATGCTCAAAAATGTAGAATATTATATGTTGGTATGTAAATTGCAATAGATTATTTGGACTGTATTAATCAGTTCAGTTCAATTCATCCCAACCGACAAGTTATAAACTTGAAAATAATTATGCATTGTGTCTTACGAAAAAAATGAATACTGAATAAATCATTTGCCACTTTCCTCTCACAAAGGGAGTCTGACCACACTTTTTCAGAGCTCTGATATCAAAGCCATTTTTGTAACAAAACTAATACATAGTTGACCATGAAATGTGATGATTAATCACTATGATTCCTAATCACATCAATTACCAGTAGGCCTGAGCAAACCAAAATTTTTTCTTCCATGTCATCAAATAGACGTAGGCCTAATACTGTAAATTTATTCAATGATTTCAGCTTGCCAAATGGAAAAAAAATATCTGAAAATTCATCGCACTTTCAAATAACTCATAAGGAAAGTAGCAGTTTGATCAATATGAACGAAAACGTTATATCAAAGTAACATGAAAAACTCATCAGCATTATAACTTTCAATAATGTTGCATTCAATTTCTAGTATTTAGATTCAGCATACCAAATTTCCATATTTCAATAGTTAAATTTCTGTCTTAAAACTTAGCCGCTGTCATTGATCTATAATGGTATTCTCCTGATATCCCGATATAAATGCACTGGTGATAATATATATTATGATGAAACTTTAGTTATAATGGTATAAAATGTATAGTGTTTAATACTTCCACATTATTTAGTAAACACTGAACTACGGAATTGGTTCCACCTTTCCATAACAATAATCGAATAGAACCATGAGTGATGAACACAATTTATCACAACTTTCATATCAGTTTTCCATCGGAATGATTTTATTTCACATTAATGATGATTGAGATTGAGAGTTGGAATATAAATATAAATATTTGGTTACCAAAACTATTTGACTGTGTAATATGTATTTTGAATTAACTATGTAATTATGTTGAACTAAATCGAAAAGGATTCTGTCAATAAATGATTTTGATTTTGAAATAAATAATGAGTCGATTGAATTACTTAATAGACGTATTAAGTATTAAATAATAGTAGAATCGTAGGTTATTTAGACCCATAATATTTACATTAATTTCAGTAAATTTAAAAAATGCATGATTATACTCATTTCATTTACTGAACGTTCAAGAATAAGAAATAAATTAGTGAATGCCGAGGGGACAAAAAACTTATATACTACTAATCCTAGTACTGATGTACTAGGATTGATTCTACTAATAAGGCACAATTATTTAAACACAATTTGTTAGACACAAGAGTGGTCTTAAAATTAGTGCCAAAATGTGGACATTTCTGCGCATTCCTGAATAAATTGAGCTACGTGCAAAATTACACATGTGCAAAGTAGAGAAGGAAAGTAATCGTGGACGAAACCACTTTTCAATTATAAATTATAAAATTAAAAATTAATTCAGGTTAAGACAGAAAATAATAAAACCATTTCAGCCTTGTATTCTAAGAAGGGTTTCGATTTTAAACTATATTTTATAATAATGTTACGGGTTCTAAAGCTAAAATAAGGCTGGCAACACTAAAATTCACACTTGTACTTTATTTACACAAATTATTCTATTTACACACACTAATTGCAAGTTCAATTAATAAAGAAAAAGAGGTCAACAAATAACAAGCTAATACTTAAAAATTAATAAATAATTAGTTATAGGCTGATCAATAATAAAAGAAACAAGAGTCCAATAAACTGTACAATAATGTAGAAATAAATGATAAAAGAACAACTAAACACTTACAAAACACAATCCAATACGTTATTTGACAGTCCCAAATAGTATCACTTGACACAACGTTTTTAAACTGTCAGTAAGCTCCACAAATAGTAAACATTTGTCTCTGCACGCTACACTGAAATCAAGCGCTGTTTACTCCAACACAAAATGTCTCTTACACAAGATCTGCTACACAGTCTGTCATGCGAGCTTGTAAGACTAAACTCACTGGTACGTGAACTTCTTTATATAGTTGTCATCGTTCAAAGTAATCAAAGTACTGGAAGCCATTAGATGCTTTTATAAGGCCGTGGAAGGTCATTGAATATAGTAGAACAATCAGGAAGTCTGTAAACCGAGGAGAAGCAACAAAGGCTCTCAATTGAGAGCGAGCGATGCAGATTTGAAGAGTAAGAGTGAGGGAGACATGTGAAAAGTGAGAGGATGAAGATTCAGATTACAAGTGCGTAAACAACTGCTTGTTTTGCATTTGTAACAATAATTTTTCACTAACATTAACCATGAAAAATTTACACTGCCTCAGGGGGCACCCCTCCCCTCCCTTGATCCGCGTTTGAGTACTATCACTATCTACTAATATCTCATTATCTGGAATTCTACGCTATACGCGTTAGCGGTTCAGCATAAGGAACATGTTGTAATCCATTGCAATGCGATGCTTATTGACCTACTTGGAATAAACGCACACTGTGTTATTCATTGAGCCTGAATGAACCTGTCCTGGATGATCAATTCATCTTTTTAATTGAATTAGATTTTCTGAATATCAACCTAACTAGTGAAAATGTGCTCTTACATACTGATCTTCCAAAGAATAATTTCTATTATTTTCTCTGACAACTGGGTAATATTGATGGACATTATCTCAGTACTCATTATACCTCGAACACTCACAACTTAAAACAAAATTGTTGGACAGATCTTGCACGCTTTAGTTTTGAACTTGAACAATGAAGAGCACAGCTTGAACAAGAGTTTGGTGACCAAAGAATGGCATTATTTTGGCAGCTATCGCAGGGTGTCCTTTGTGCTCATGTGTCTGTCCATTTGTCAAGTCTACGCAAACATGTTCACTCTCAGCTCAGCCAACCGCATCATTCCTCTCAATCTCTTGCATTGTGAGAAACGGTATAAATTTCTCATTTTGGGATAAAGCTATGAAGCCTCGACGCCTTTTTTCATTCAAAAACTTTCTGTTAGATATTACTTTTGAAATAGAACTTTTACGGCTACTTCAAACCAGTTTAAAAGTGCATAGATAGCATAGAAAATGACTAAGTCTCTAACCAGATTATTTATTCGAGAATTTCTTTTTGATATAGTGAAAATTTAAGAGCATTTCAGCTATATCAATAAATTTTCTTTAAATTATAAACATTGATCTTTTATCCTGGAATAGAGTTGTCAAGCAACAACGTCAGTTTTTCACTGATTTTTTTCCTGATGGGTATTTAATGCAATAGCCTATTATTGGATGAAACGTCTACTCATAGTTCAAAAAGTACCAAGATTGACTAGAAAGTAACAAAATCTTCAACTCTCGATTATTTATTTGATAATTTTTCTCATTTACATAGTAAAACACAATAACAATAATGGTAAAATGGTCGTAATATTTAGCCCTCAATCCAGCTAGCATATGGTTATTTAATTGAATCATTATTTTCTCATCGATTATTACTTTTCACATAGACCAAAACTTGTAAAGAAATGTCCTTCTTTAAGCCGCGATCAATCGCGCTTAAATTGAAGATTGAATCTAAACTTTTTAGTTCTGGTGAAGATTTCTCTTTATATTTTCGTTGCATGTCATTGGTCTTCTAGATATGCTTTCTTGGGTATTTCGACCATCCTTTTTTCCAGTAACTTTGATCCGGTGTGATGGGGGAAGACCACCAGTATTGAGGGAAGTCTACTATTGTTAGATTCAATCTAACGACGCGTGTGATCACGTAACTGTCCAATTCTTGAAGTCATTTATTGCACTGCTAGAACAATCTAGACACTCGCTTCACGAATAATATCAATAAACAAATTCAGAGGTCAGTTTAATCCTCAAGTTGCAACTTTCAACAATGATGATTAGCCTACAATAAATTCTAAGGCCAATCACGAATATTAGATTGAATCTAATGGCGCGGGTCCTCGCGGATTTCTCCGAACTGCAAGTGATTCCTGGTTGAAGATAAAATATAAATTTTCTTCCATTTCTAGATTATTATTTGCTCGTTAGACCCAATAACTCGGTAAAGACTCATAACTAATCACAATAATATTTTATAATAAACCGGTCAGTTAAAAATGAATGTAGTATCAATTTTTCACAAAGAAATTTAATTAATTCATCGTCTAAAACTTAATATTTGTGGATAGATTTGCTACGATTTTTCACTTTTACAAACGAAATGCTCTTTTTCAGGAATGTGAATCAGTGTTAACCTCTCAGCATTCTTAAACTTTTGTTTTTCTGCCAGCTGAAACTTTATCGGAAACTAATCTTCAACTTCGTTGTAGAATTTTCAGCAGAAGACAATAATATTCAGTTGCAACGAGTCAGTGAAAACGGATGATGAAATAAGTTTCTAAGACTTCTTGCTCTCGTTATTGGATAGGGAGAGGAAGGAGTGGCGATGGAATAAGTGAGGTGGAGGGAGGAGAGGTGACAGGTCTGCACGAAATTCAGAAGGATTAGAGTTGGAAATTAGTTCCGATGAAAGTGACAGATACCCGATCAGCCAAGTTTGGCAAGAATTTCGCAGTTGATGCGTCGGACTTATTTCTAGAAGAATAACACCTTCAACCTACTATTTAAGTCACTGAAGTCAACACTTCTTAATAATAATAATAATAATAATAATAATAATAATAATAATAATATTAATAATAATAGCAAGAACAACAACAACGACATTATAATAATAACAATAATTGACCGAACGGAGTAAGACCTATCCTTTAAAACGATCGGAATTCTATTTGTCCGTCTGTCTCGCGATTACGGGCGAACGCGTAGACCAATTATTTATTATTATTGTTATGATTTTTCATATGGATGTTCCTTATTCCTAGGCACATCGATTTACTGTATATATATTTTGTATAGCATTGTAGGGTGTGTAATGTTGCTGTAGAAAGTATTCAGCACATTACTTCTAGATGCTCAGTACAAGCTTCATGTTTGAGATGCCATAATAATATCTAGGATAATGCAACGATAGTCTATTTGGAGTTGCAGCTGAGATTTGGAGTAATAGATGACATACCTCCATACCTGCTTACACAACACCTGCATTTGTAGAATAGAACCAGATCAAAATAATAATGAATGTACAAATGATAACTGACAGGCAAGTTCTCCACAATAAGCGCGATATCTTGGTGATGGACATGCTGAGGAAGAAAGCACTAATATTTTACTTTTTTGTAGATTACATCTTGGAGACTCCAGTTAAGGAGTTTAAGACAAATCAGATCAACAACAATACACTGATTACTATAATTACTACATAAATTATTCAAGGCTGCTTAATTTTGATGTGAAAGGAACTCTTGTACACTATAAAAACTGTATCAACTAAATAATTTTTCAATTGTTTTTAAAGTATTTCTATATTTTTAAGACTTATTAAAACTGCGGTAGCTTGTTGTAGAGATTCCTACCAATATAACTAGGTAGGTTTTTGTTTGAATAAGCTAAGCTACTATTGTGAATCGACAAGTGATAATCTCCTCTGCTTTATATATTATAATTTTAATCATCCGGATTTAATTTGTACATCCGGATTTTGGTTCACTCTGTTTCACATATAAAGTAGCTTCATGCACATATAAGCAGAGTACAGTTAGGAGACCAATTCTCTTGAACAACGGCCTACATGAATGTAATCTATTTACTCTTTCCATACACCTTAAAGCTTTCTCTTGGATCTTAAACACCCTATCAAGATTTTGTTTCGATGAATGTGCCCATACTTGATAGCATAATATGTGACAGTAAGATCCCATGGCACGCTGTAAAAAGTAACTTTTTGTCATTTATTCCAGCAAGCTGTCGCAGGACAAATACCCCAGTTGCAATTTTACAACATATTTTCTCAATATATGGAGGTCAATCGTCTATCCAACAAAACTCCTAGAAATGCAATGTTTTCTTTCTGGCCTAGTTGATTATCGTTTACAAACATGTTTATATCTTCATTTGAATTATGTTTGTTTTTTAATTGAAGGTATTGGCATTTTCACTATTTATTGTTAATTTCAACTGATTTAAGAATTGTGCAATGAACTGCTCACCTATATTTAGTTGTTGGAAAAAAAGTCTACATAGCTGTCCAAGCAGATAGAAATGCTCAGAGAACAGGTGCGAAATTAAGAAAGTACCAGGAGCTAGCATTTGAGTTCTATCTCTAAAGTAATGCTGGCAACACTTAAATTAACACTCGAATTTTATTTACACAAATTATCCACAACACGCACTAATCAGTAATGTCTTACACAAAATAAGCAATCAGAAACAGATAAATCGATAATATTCAGCAAATAAAGACTTGCTATATTACTGTACAAAAATTAATCACTAACTGTTAAAAGGCCGATCAAATATTAAATAATAACTGTTCAATAGACTGACCAATAATTCAAGAAGAAACGTCTAAAAAGAACAATTAACACTTACATAGCACAAGTCCGTATTACAATAATAGCTGAGAGTATGAGTCCACTTTTATAAAATGTGAAGGAAGTCTCACTAATACAGTCTCAATATACTGCGATTATCACTTAGCACATCAAACGTTCATATAACACTGTTTGTATAAAGCGCTCACCGGTAATACGGTTTGTATGAGCGGAAACGGGAACTGTCACTTCATCACATTAACGTTCAAATCACAACTGACTGACGTTTACGAGAGCTTCTGCTTTTTATAAATTGTTATCACTCTAGAAAGATCGAGAGGGTGTGGTATCCTTTTACCAAATTCTAAAGTAAACAGATAAGACATTTTCCCATTTTCGAGTCCATCCCAGAAAGTTCTAAGTACACATTCTAAAGATATTCAGATAAACTGCAAGGCGAGGGTTGAACAGGGGTAAGAGCAAACAAAACACGCTGCTTATCACAACCGGAAGACGTATTGACACAGCATTAATTACGCTGAAAATCACTGTTCCTTCTTCCTTGCTTTGTCCAGAATAATATTTATGGATTGAACAGTCCTAAGATAGTTCTAATAGTGATAACTGTGGGAGGACTGATGCTTACAGCTGTTGAGAGCTGTAAATTAATTGGCCTCTTAGAGACTCTGGTGCTAAAAAATCAGAAGTCTATTCTGCTGGATACATTACAGTTACAGATAGTGCACCAAATATTGCAATGCATTTGATAAATCCCTAGATGTACAAAAAATAATAATTATGAGATGGAGGTTGCATGTGAATGCCCATCCTTTCAAAGAACTAACTGCAAATATGAGATAATAAGGAATGATTATTATAATAATAATTATATTAATTTTCTGCATGCACAATACAGTTGTATATTATTCAAACATCAATCGCAGAATATAATACATCACATATTTTGACATATACATTACAAACAATTCAAAGTCTTGGAAATAAAACTTATGAAATAGAGACACATATTTTAAAAGAATATGAAACCATCAACATGCAGCGATCATTTCCATCTGAGGGTAAAAATTCTGTCAAACTATAAAAGCAACATTCCAATAGCCTGTTCTTGAAATGTATTCTGAATTGCACAACCGTTGAAGTTTTCATGAGACCAGTTAGCAAAGAACTTAAGATTTTCCGACTCATGTGCTCCAGATTTGGTTCAGAGAATGTTGTTTTGTGTGTCAGTAGCCAACTTTCTCTGCGATTATAGCAATATACTGCCATTTCGAAAGTTTCCAGGCAGATTAGTGGAAGTATCTTTGCTTTTTGGAAAAAGGTGTACAGAGTTCCAAGATGGTTCCCTGTAAATCATTTTCAGCACTCATTTCTGTGCCTTAAAGACCAAAATTGCACTTGATGAAGCCCCCCAGAATATCAAGCCATGTATGATCATAGGCTGAAAATATCTGTAATACACGATGAGGACTATCTCCTGACTCATAGTTTTTGTTAGCCTCAAAATTCGCCTTGTTGAGTCTTTTTATCACCTTATTAGTGTGATCATTCCACCTCAATCTTGCATCCACGTCAACTCCTAAAAAATCACACTCTTGTAGAATGTATATTTTCTGACTCAATGGTGAGATTGAAATTTGAAGGTGAGCTAGACTGTAAATGGCAAAGTCCATGTAACATGTTTTCTCAACATTAGCCATTAATTGATTTGCCAGATACCAATCCTTTAGACATTCAATGACCTTTTCTAAATCGCAATTAACAATATCTTTGCTTCTTGTCTCGATCCCCACCATGGGTGATTTTCCACTCAAAAACGACCTTAGGCAATCAAAAACAGACCTTCGGAAACCATAAGAGTATAAAGTAAAAGTAAAGTTGTATTTTGAAAGTACATTAAAATAATATACCATTTTCTCCAAGGAACAGAGTCCAATCATCAACTCAATTAAGTATTTTGTCTAGAACTTCTTCTAAGTACAAAGTATCTACAATAATTTTAACAATCAGGCTGCTTACTTTGTCAACTGTTAATACTGCTCCCAAATTTGTTATAGCAAAGAACAATCAATTCATTATGTGAAATATCACAAACTTGAGCCATCAAGTGAAAATTAAGTTACTTTATGAAAATACAATCCACTTAATGTATATGAATGGACATTGGACAGGTTCATAGGAAAGCAAAAATATTAGAATTAACATTAAATTCTCGAATATTATTGATAAACATTTTGTGATGTAGAATGAATCCAGTAAAACATGAAATGAATTTGTCCTAGAGCATTTTTTGCTCTACCCACTTGAAATGCTTAATAAAAAATAATTATCTATTCTATTTGCATTCGCTGCTTGCATGGTGTTGGAATGCAGAGGATTGAATGGTGGAAGTGTTGCATAATACTACTACAAACGTTATTTACAATGGTTTTTGAGAGAGAGAAAATTAAATTTACAAGTAAACGCCTGGAATTCCCATATAAATTGCACCATATTGCATTTTAGTCTTTCTGGGCTCAGCGTCCCATGAATTTGTATCCTTTTGCAAGTTATTGCTATTTCGAGTGTTTACTTGCATTTTTCTATTGTTTTTTTGTTGAACAGCATTTTATGAATCGCAAACATGCAATTATCACCTGATTCAACTCCAGGAATTCTAGTCAACAAGTGTCAATATAGTCCACACGCACACACATACATACTCTCTCAAGAAGCAACAATGAAAATCTAAAACTATAGGATAGTCTAGACTAGAATGAAGGTCACTCAAGAATGGGAGCTACTGTATTATCATTTTGCACAAGTTTTCGTTATTTGCTACTTTGCCCTCATTAATATAAGTTAGTAGAGCTTATTAAAGTTGAAAGATATTTGACTTTAAAATAATTAAAAATAATTATGTTGCACTGAGAAAAATAAACATTCTCTATACATAGTGTATTGTTCTTAGATCTCTTCTTTTTGGATTGGAATAGCATTTGGAGTTTGTTTTTACAAATAAATATTTGTCTATCGCATTATACATATAACTCAGAATTTGTGAAGTTGTTCACATTGTAAACCTACTCCCTACTCACAACTAAAAACATTTCAAAAATTCAAAATTATTTATTGCAGAGGCTCCTGAGTACATCAACAGCATTGCAAAACGTCATTATTAAAGCTAACAGAACATATGATGCACTCAAAATACAATCTACAAATCAGCCAATAAATGAGTAGGCCTATCAATAACATTTTTGAAAAAATCTGCATCTAATTTCTGAGATATCTTCTGGTAGTCGTATATGAGAGATATTTGTTTTTATTTGAAACGATAGTTGACAGTTAAAACTGATAAGTTATTTTCGTTAAACCACGACCGTGTCCTACCGACTGCGCCAATCAGGATAAACGACAACGTTATATGCTTTTTAGAAAACGAATTTATTGTCACGAAATATATTGCAATATTAAAAATGAAATAGATTAATTCTGGAGTATGCTGGACTGACTTCCAATTGGAAAAACGGTGAGAACCAGCACTGGAAAGCCGTACTGGGAAAGTAGACAGTTTTCATGAAAATAGCTGATCTATCTGCTAAGTCCGGATGTAATCAAGATGTTACTTACATACATACATGTAGGGAAAGTTGTAACAGATTACAGTTTCTCTATCCGCTGATAAAATAGTTCTCAACATACAATTCTTATTATAACTATTTGATCATAGACAAATTTAAAAAGAAAAAGATTGAAATGTCTGTGAAAAATGTTATGACAAACAAAACGTTTTTCGCAGCTGAAGACATTTTTGACCAGATCATATTTGTTGATTCCTGTACTTGAAACTCTAAATAACTATTATTTTATATTCTTAGTACACTAGTGAGATTCTGATATCCAATTATTAATGCATTGCCAAACGGAAGAGCAATTATTCAAATTTTCATTTGTAAGCTGCATTTACTTTATTCTCACTGACACGCCTCAAAACAGATATTACTCTTTTTGTCAAATGACTTCTTAATGACATTTTAAACAATTTGAATCGCCTCAATGTGAAATTAATTTTATGGTAGTTCAAGAACAAAGATTAGGCAGAGAGATGTTGATGTGATGTCATAGGAATGTGTTAGTGGTGTCATGACCAAAATTCGCTATTTGAGCGAACAGAGAACATTTATTTGTATCAGCCAGTTTTGAAGCAAGAAATGCATTTATATACCAGATTCCTGTTGACATTGATGACCCAGAAGTGCGAAGAAATACGCCCGCATCTGCGTACTGCACTAATTACAACTGAATTGTTGATGAAAACTCCCTTTTAGATGGCTATTATAGTTAGTTGTATAATTAGCGATAGTTGAAATTTGTATTTTCGTTCGAGGAACGGCAGATAAACGAAATGTATTCGAAATGCCAGCTAGAATAGACGAAAACGAACGTTTGCAGATATGCACTTTTAATTACGTTGAACATCACGTGCTAGAGAGCGTCTAGTGATTAAAGTTGGCGCGGGTGGAACGAAGAGGCAGCACGGGAAAAATTGGCGGGAAGAAGAGGCGGGAAAAGCCAGTGTTGGTGTGATAATAACGACACTTACGTGCACTTGCGCTCTCCGCGTTTCGTGCCTTGTAACCAATTCGTTTTGATGAATGAAGCCGCGCCTTTGCCGACGACTGGAAAAATGAATAATTAAAATTTATGTCCACACCACTCGAATTGTTCCAGTTGCTAGTTTCCCAGTTGCATCCAGCTTCTGTTAGTAGCGTCGTAATGGCGAATCTCTCTTTCCATCCGAATTGTTCTGGCCCAAGTGCTGCTACGTGACAAGGGTGGCAACTTGGCAAAATAAAAATCCACACATGATGGTAAGTCGCGTACAGTTTAATAGCGCTCTGCTATTGAATGAAAAACGATTGAAGATAATTTATAGATTTTACATGAAACTTTATAATATATATTTTCCGTTCGATTGCTGTATATTGTTATTAATAGCTTTATTAAATGCGATATTGTAAAGATTTAAATGAATTGAGAAAACGTATCGCTAACAAATTATAATCTATTTAAGTTGGATCAATTTATTTCAAAAATCGCTCATCCAGGGGCCTGGACTGTTGCATAACAAACTACAAACATAGTTCATTAGTGCTTGTACTTGTGACTGCTGCAAAATCTAAGAGAGTATTTGTTTGCAATTAATTTATTGATATGAAAAAGACCCCTGGACATTCACACCACATCAACCTTTTATATTGCAGTAGCGCAGTGACTTTAACCTAACTTCTTAAAATCTTTGTTTATGTTATTTTTATATTTTGTTTACTTTCCTCAGATTACGTTTTCCTTACCAGTTTTATCAGTAACTTAAAAATAGATTTGAGAAAACTCATGCTTTCTATCATTACAAAGGAAAAAGAAGATCAAAACCTTCCAATCAATCAATTTTTAAAAAATATCGGTGAATGAGACCAATATTAGAAGTTGATGAAGAGTACTTCTCAGATAACTTCTCTGTGATAACTTCTCCACTAACCACAAGTGTGGTGTAGTGGGAACCAAATGTGAATAAATAAATAAATAAATATTTTATTTCCTTCCTTCAAAAACTTAAAGTAACCAAAAATTGCATGCAAAACATGTCTAACATCAATATAAATACTGGAAACCACAACTCACATAAAAGTAGCATTTACGTGTTATGTTTAATAGATGATTTAATGTAATAGATGATGATTTGTTATTCGATCACTCCTACTTATTTGTTTATTTGCGGTTATCACACATGAAAAATCAGTGAGAAACAAACAGTTCTACTAATTATACTATATCACTGTACAAATACGAATCACTAACTGTCAATAGGCCGATCAATAATTTAATAAATGACTGTCCAATAAGCTTCCCAATGACTTGAAGAGAAATGTCTGAAAGAAAAATAAACACTCAATAGATAAGCCAAACACTTATGAAGCACAGTGTTACTGCGAAGCACGGTATTTGGTAACCACAATAATAGTAATTGGTATGTGTAAACTTATATGAACTGCAAAGGAAGTCTGAACAATATACTGCCCCTATGTCACTTTATCACATTGGACGTTCAAATCACAACTGCGCTAGTGTTTACAAAGACTGCTCTTTATATTATACTGTTTGAAAATATTCCAGGAAGTTCTCGAGACTGATGTCATATTCTGGAGCATTCTGGAAAATCCTTGAAACCCCTAGAACTACATTGGACAAATAGGAGTGATAAAGACATTTGAGGAAAAAAGAAACAACAAGAGTTAATTTACAACCTCTTTGCAGCATATGTTATCAATGAGACCGGAAGCGCTGTTGATTAATCAAGTAGCATAGAGTAATGTTTTTTCTTTCTTGCATTCCTAACAGTATTATTTTGTTAAGTACTGTAGTTTGGAAATTAATAAGATAAGAGGACTCAATGAATCAAGGATTGATGAATGAATAAGAGGACTTTATCAGAATCAAAGCTTCAGTTGAGAAAGTTTGTATCCATTCGCTTTTACATCACACTTCACACAAAACATCCAACAAAGTTTCACTTGTAATAGTTCACTTCTACCTGTACCATCAAAAACCATCATTGAGAAACGTTCTTGTTTTTTCGATCTAGCATGAGAAGCTGCTTTCAAATATCTGGGACTTATTAAACTTTTCAGCTACATCAATAGTTGGCGATTGACAGTCGCCCGGAGATGGATTTATCTCATCTACCTTGAAAGTTCCTTCGATCCAGTTGTCAATACTGTTTGACACTTCGCTCGCGGTGGAAACTTGTACAACAAAAATAAACAAAGTCCTGGATTCCTTCTTTTTCCTCCCAACTCTGCTTTGAACTTTCACTTGGAACTTTGTTTCTCATGGCGTTCAAATGCCTTTCGAATAGTTCAGTACTACATCTTCTTGAAATATCTACGCCTACTGGGATAAGCAAGTTCACATTTGAGTTTTAACTTGTTTTGGATAGGTTTGTATGTGATGAAGTGTCGCCTCTTGAGAGAAATTTAAGTAACATAATCGGAATTAAATAGTTTTAATAAAACAGCGTTGTCACAGTTGAGTTGAATTGTGTAATGAATTTTTTAATTATTTCCAAATAAATTTGTTTATTTCCAAGTAACAAAATTATTAAACTCTTATTTAGTATGAGGTATTGAGTATTCTCTTTGTTAACAGAGCGTAACGTTAAGTTCATTGGCATTAGACAATTAATTAATTATATTAATTAATATATACAGTATGCTACTATATAGAAGTCTAGACTAGAATAAGCGATAACTTTGCTTTGATCGTAAGACAAAGAGAGAGATATGTTGATTGACTGTATTCTTTCATATTATTGTATTCTTGTTTAGACAAAAGACTTTTGTACAATGTTCTCCTTCAAAGCGAAATAAAAAAATTACTACTTCCCAGACTCCACTCCAGACTCTAGAGGAGGAGAGTACAAAAATATATAGCTATCTCCGGTAATTAATTGAAAAGACGTTAAAATATATAGTCTAGGAATCGACCAAAATCATAACGCTTACCTAAGTGACGTGTTCTGAACAACTACACAGTGTACTTTCGTACTTTGTCATTCAAGTCAAGTCATCATTACTCTCTTAGCCTTCAGCAAGTTAGTTTAATACTCTATTGTAATTTGAAATGTAAAGAAAATGTGAAAAAGTAGTGTAAAATGTAAATAGTTTCTTATCTTTTTGCTGGAGTTCACAATATTTCATTTGAGTTATTGAATTTGTTTTTGTCAAGTGGAAGTTGATTTTAACCAAAATTTTACTAGACTAAAGGAGGTTATGTTTTAATACCGATTAGATTGGCCAGCAAAAAAGACACTGTTCTCTGCTGTAAAATCACTTCCCGGTGGTTCGGAACCCACCTAAAACTGTAGGTCCAACTCATCAATCACCATCATCCAACTCATTACCCACGCACAGGTCTCAGACCTATGTGGGCTTCATCCTCAAAAAAAAAATAAATAAATAAATAAATCGACAATTTGCCGCTATTACAGGTAAATAAATAGTTTATATTTATTATTGATTGATTGTAGGGATATTTTACTTGTTTATTGGATACTGTGATTGTTTAATCAGGTAAATGAAAGTAATTCAATTAAATTGCTAGGAATTCAGTTTCTGAAACGAATGTAAAATTCTAGTAAATTAAAGTCAATAATAAGTTACGATTATTTGACAATTCAGTTAAGTAGATGTTCTATACAAATTTGAACCTAAAATTGACCAAGAACCAGTTGATTTAAATAATAATTCAATACTTATGAAGTAGTATGTTTTAAATGACTAAATGAACGAGCTAGCATTGAGATGTGGACATAACTAGATTAATTACGAGAATTAGAATTATTTCAAAGTAACTATGAACAGGTTTAAGGTAACAATCAAATTGAATTTATAAATTAGTACTTCAGTGGTAAAGTTCTTGCTCAATTCGAATATTATTTGTAATAAGGTTAGGATTATCTTTTGGTTTATAAAACATTCATATACCCACACAGCACAAAATATCCCTAGGATATCCTGACCAGTTCCCGTATGTCCCATAGAGATCCCGGGATATTGGAATATCCCTGGGATCTCCCAAGGATATTATATACTGAGACATGATATCCTGGGGAGATCCCAGGATATTATATACTGGGATGATATATCCCAGGGAGATCCCAGGATATAATATACTGGGATGACATATCCCAGGGAGATCCCAGGATATTATGTACTGGGATGATATATCCCAGGGAGATCCCGGGATATTATATACTGGGATGACATATCCCAGGGAGATCCCAGGATATTATATACTGGGATGACATATCCCAAGGAGATCCCAGGATATTATGTACTGGGATGACATATCCCAGGGGGATCCCAGGATATTATATACTGGGATGACATATCCCAGGGAGATCTCAGGATATTATGTACTGGGATGATATATCCCAGGGAGATTCCAGGATATTATGTACTGGGATGATATATCCCAGGGAGATTCCAGGATATTATGTACTGGGATGACATATTCCAGGGAGATCCCAGGAAATTATATACTGGGATGATATATCCCAGGGAGATTCCAGGATATTATATACTGGGATGATATATCCTAGGGAAATCCCAGGATATTATGTACTGGGATGATATATCTTAGGGTGATCCCAGGATATTATATACTGGGATGGTATATCCCAGGGAGATCCAAGGATATTATGTACTAGGATGATATATCTCAGGGAGATCCCAGGATATTATATACTGGGATGATATATCCTAGGGAAATCCCAGGATATTATGTACTGGGATGATATATCCCAGGGAAATCCCAGGATATTATGTACTGGGATGATATATCCCAGGGAGATTCCAGGATATTATGTACTGGGATGACACATACCAGGGGGATCCCAGGATATTATATACTGGGATGACATATCCCAGGGAGATCTCAGGATATTATGTACTGGGATGATATATCCCAGGGAGATTCCAGGATATTATGTACTGGGATGACATATCCCAGGGAGATCCCAGGATATTATGTACTAGGATGATATATCCCAGGGAGATCCCAGGATATCATATACTGGGATGATATATCCCAGGGAGATTCCAGGATATTATGTACTGGGATGATATATCCCAGGGAGATTCCAGGATATTATGTACTGGGATGACATATTCCAGGGAGATCCCAGGATATTATGTACTGGGATGATATATCCCAGGGAGATTCCAGGATATTATATACTGGGATGACATATCCCAGGGAAATCCCAGGATATTATGTACTGGGATGACACATACCAGGGAGATCCCAGGATATTATATACTGGGATGACATATCCCAGGGAGATACCAGGATATCATATACTGGGATGATATATCCCAGGGAGATTCCAGGATATTATATACTGGGATGTTATATCCCAGGGAGATCCCAGGATATTATATTCATGAAAGCTGACTAGTTGGTATCAGAACTGGCATTGAGGATGTTACAATACTGCCTTCAAGCAATTTCACCACTTTCAATTAATGATTCTTCATGATTAATACATCAAGTGTATATTGAATTTAAATGACATTTATTATTGATCTGATTTTCTAGCAATAAAACTAATAAGATTTATTATTCACTAACTCACTCACTGAGTCATTCACTCCCTCACACTCTCTCTCTCACTCCCACCCACACTCCTATGCCCACTCTCTCTCACTCCCACCCACACTCCTATGCCCTCTCTCTCACTCTCTCTCACTCCCACCCACACTCCTATGCCCTCTCACTCTCTCTCTCTCGACTGCTCTTTCTCATTCATAGATGCCTTACCATCCAACTCACTCAACCTTCACACTCATTCCTTCTTTCTTTCTCAGTCCCTCACTCTTTCTCATTCCTTTATACAAAATCCAACCCTGACAACCTTCCAGTTCACTGCCCAGTCGTACTTTCAACCTGTATAATGGAAAAACCCACTTTCTAATGAACTTCTACTGTCGGTGAACGGTGCTGTGGTTTGTTGGCCCCTGGAGCAAGATTTATACAGGCGTCCTCTCAGGCCTTAATTTCTAAATTGAGAAGTACCGGAGCTGTGACTTACTACGGGGTCGGGGTGGTATGGAATACCCCCTTGCGAAACGGTGGTCCTGAGATCCCCCATCCCCCCTCCCCGGAAAATGTTGGAAAATTACACTTGAATTGGTGCATTTTAAACACATTTGGGCATGGCTAGTAGTGCACATATAATATTACATAATATAGAAAATAACGAGCTAGTTCAGATCTGGTTTAAAATAAATGAATTATCGACTAAGATAGCCGGAGCTCCGCTCCGGTGTGCTCTGGCTGAAATTAAGCCGTGCGTCCTCTCCTTCCACACAGTTTATCAACCTATCAACTATGTATTCACAATAATTATCATCTTCAGAACTGTAATTTTAAGGATGAGTCGAAAATTCATGAGAAAAATATAAATCAAAATTAAAGTCCGTGCAACCTTAGTCTGCTGTATACACTTATGGAGTAGGAGTAGTGGAATCCTAACTCCCTATTTTGAATCTTGCCCTCTAGCCAGTGCTGACGTCACGATGACTTAAAGACTTGAGAGACTACACTTCTTGTTCGAGACCGGAATCATACCCCCTGTTAAAAAATAAATCTGTGTTTAATCGAAGATCGAAGGGTTTATCAAGAATTATGAACTTGATAAATTATAAAAGTCAGAATCTCACCCCGAAAGTTACCCTCCTCATTAGACTACTGGGAATGTTACCCCCCGGAAAATTACTCACACTAGTCTACAGAAACTGTAATCCAGGAATCGCCCCTCCCCCCCCCCCCCCGGGTTATTTTAAAATAACAATAATAATTACTGCAGTAACCAACCCCAGTGCCTTTCACATTGAACTTGACCTTAGTTTGCAACTTTCTTGTAGATATTTGTCTGCAATCTTTTAATGACAAAATACCTACAATCTCACCATTTTTTATTTAAGAGCTTGAAATATTGGCGAAGTATGTATTGGAATGTACAATTTTTTTCAAAAATAAATAGAAAATAATTTATTCTCTAGTGAAAATTGATGTTGAAATTGTGATTTCTAGACATAACATTTATTTGAAAATTTCTGTATTGAAATTTAGAAGAGTAAGCAGTTTTGGGCTGTAAAGCCTGTTGTTTCCTCTTCATTCTACTGCAATGTGATGGATGTTGTATATAGATGATAAATAAATAGATAAATACAGTAAATAAATAAATATACCATCTTTAAGTTCAGCCCCCCTACCATACAAACCCACAACAGGAGTTCATTCTAATAATTTGATAGTCAATTACAAATTTAAATTTTCAGTTAATTTTTATATTGATAGGTTTTCTTGAAAACTAGATCGCCTTATTACTTGCTTTTTGCAGCAAACCCCACGAACACTTTTAATGATATGGACCTACATTAATTAAGTGACATGTAACAAGACTGCCTTTGGTTGTCATAGGCCAACAATAGACAGTTGAATACCTTAGTGGAGAACGGAGGAAGAGTCTCTATTATGAGGCTCTTTAAACGCTAGATTTCCGATGAATGGGGGATTTGGGGGTACTCACGCAATAATTGTTTGAAAAGTTACAGTTCCCATAAAACAACGATAAAAGAGTAATAATTATTGTTAGTTAAAAACAATCAGAGTAATAGTAGGAGATAATTAATAGAGTAATACCGGTAGTATTAAGTAATAACTAGGTAATAACAATTATTCTGTGATCGTTGCTATAAAATCACATTTCAAGCGTTTGTAGACATGAATTGATCATTTCAACTCAATTTTATAGTAAATAAACTATATGTTATACCCTCTTTAACTATTGTTGCAGACCGAACAATGAAATAATTATTTATTTATTTTTTTAATGTCTGCTACTTTTGTCTAGCAAGTGTTACAACTCCGGAGTAAAAACGCTATTTGAAAAATGTGAAAACCATATTTAATTTCTTATGTCTACAATGCTTTTTTAATTTTTTGCAATGATATTTCTTTAATATTTTGTATGAAAAATAAATGAATAAGATCATTTATATCAATACACAAGCTTTGAGCTCATTTTCATCACCTCACTTGCAATGAATATCAATTGAAACTATAATTATGAAGCCAATATCAATCCTTAGATTCGTTCTATAAGCACGAGTCCTCGCGGAATTTTCTGTTGCGCGAGTGATCCCGGGTTAATAATGTGCTCTGGCTCTGGACATGGTTGATTGGAATAGTGGACTATTTGGTCTAAACTTTGCTTCGTACGGTATAAAATGAACAAGTCAGTCCATTAATCAATCAATTTGTCTTACTGTCTTAGTAATATTGTTGCATTGATATTCAAGTTCTTTATTCCAGAAATAATTCATGTTTGTAGAAAGTGCAATAATTAATCATAGGCATACGCGACCAATAAATAAAACATACTGATAAGCGATAGAGCGGGACAGGATTTAGAATTCCGTCATTAACATGCCATTAACAAGGAATGTTAGACAAATTCTTTGTGAAAATCGTTTACAATATGTCATTATATTACATGCTAGACGACGTTATGGAGTTCATCCTGTTAATTGCAATCGCTCTACGTATGGAGAATGCCATAATCTGTAACATAATTACGCAATTTTCCAGCGAAATTTTTTGAGTGCCTACTTACGTAAGTTACCTATGTCGGAGCCTGTTTGTATTTTTCTCTTAAATTTTCACTGTTCATTTGCTCACTCTATTTTATCTTTACATCTTTTCTTCCCTTTCATTATCCTTATTTTATTATCATTTCTTTTGTCATTACACAGCCATTTTATCCCATAGATAGGATATTTTTTCTTTTATTTTATAAGCTTCCTTATTATTACTTATTTATTCAGAAACGTATTTATTATAAAACAGATATTATGTACCATATCACTTTGTAAAAGATTCTGTTGTACTGAATTTTTTGTTTTTGCGATAGGCTTTAGTCTGAAAACAATATCGTCAATAAACAATCTATCTTTCTATGTCCAACTTTTCTACCTCCGTAAATAAGACAGCAAGCTTTTAAAAAACTGAAAATCAGGATTTTCATCTCTTGCAGCATCTCCCTTCAATAATTCTAGACGCCGTTCCTCTACTTCAAAAAATCTTTGGATATCTGCACTCTGTTTATTTCATTTTTCATCCTTCACTGGACATACTAGACATATTGGAAGCAGGACTAGCAGGAAGCAATGACAAAAACACCGTCTTCCCTTAATTTATCTGTCATGACAGCAGGACTGGAAACATCATCGATCAATTCTTCAGAATCTTGTAGATTATACCTTCACCACGGATAGGAACTACGTATTCCCTAATAAATGACTTGTAAAGTACTGCTATTTACCTCAGCTGCAGACTCACTTGTCTTACTGGCAATTTCTGTACTTGTTTTCTCAATGTATCATTCAAGTTTTTCCATGTATCTTTTGCTTCCTTCCCTGTAAACATAGAAATAAACTCCAACTTTGCCGATATGTAAACACTTTGACGCTCAGGAATCGACTAAAATTTCAAACAGAACCTGCGTCTGAGCGAATAAAAATCTTTGCTTAGCGTTGACGCTCTGTCGCTTAGGTTCTGTATGGCCTGTAAACACAGAAATCAACGCGTTAGAAGTGATTTCTTGACGCTCTTTCGCTTACCGCTCAATGCTCACCGCTCACCTGCATGGCCGTACCCGCATGCTCAGGAACTACCGAACTATAAATATACAATACATTCAAATGTTGTGCTTATTATTTATTCATTTATTTATTGTAAGTACAAATGTTTATGTATTATGTACTAGGTCTATTACTTGTTTGATTATTCTATAGGACCCTGAGTATATTTATTTGTATTTATTTTATTTAGCATATGGCTTCTTCCACTGGTGGGGAGGCCTTCACGGTCAGTTCCACCATATCTCCGACTCAGCCATGTTAAAAAAAAACATATATAATAATTATCTATAGTTATTAGAGTTGAGGATCAACCGATGATTATTGAATATTAAGAGTGGGTTGTTCAGGATCGGTCAGAAACAAAATATCTCTACAGTCTCATGCCAACACGTTTCATCTTTATTTTAAGACTTCATCAGTTGAACCTTAACAATTCATGAACCACACAAAAAACTATTGGCTGAACAGAATCGAAAATAGGATACATAGATGAATAACTAATTTGAAAATCATATTGATACACTGAAATTACTGAAATATGAATAGTTCATGTTTAGTGTAGCCTAATTCATTCTAATGAATGAACATAGAGACAAGAGTTATTCTTTTTTTTTCTTATTCATTATTTCTTGTTGTCATGATTCTGCGAGCATGAAGTGAAGTGATAGCCGAGTGCCGTAGCAGGTATTTGTTCACTCAGAGATAAGCTACGAAACTCCTGGGCGCTCTTTGTAAGAGTGACCGATTGGATTGGCCAGCATAAAAGACTCTGTTCTCTGCTGTAAAATCACTTCCCGGTGGCTCGGAACTCACCTAAAACTGTAGGTCTAACTGATCAATCACCATAATCCAATTCATTACCCATGCACAGGTCTCAGACCTATGTGGAATGTGGGCTTTATCCTCCGAAAAAAGAATGATGGAAATAGCTGGTCTGGTAGGCTGAAATATAGACTGTATTTTTGTAGTATGTCAGAAGCCAAACGAAAAAACAGAGAAATATTGAGAGAGAGAGTGAGATAGAGAGAGTCAGCGAGAGAATGAGAGGGAATGATAGAAAGTGCGAGAGAGATCGAAAGCGGATTGAAATGAGACAGAAGTACCTGTTTACCTGTAGCACGATTTCATAGTTTGTGCTTGTGGTAAGAGAGAAAAGTCAAACAAGTTTTCTGCAAAAGGCAAGCCTTCTATTTTTAGATACGGTACGATACGGTGCTAGCATAGATGAGGGAGCAAGATGGTTAGTCTATGGTGCTAGTCAACCGTGTTATAATGGACTGCATTAAATCAAAGAAGAAACCGACACATTTTTGGAAAAGAAGAATAAACTACAAAATTCTCAAGAAAACAGACCGATGCATGTATATATGGTGACCATAATAAGCCCTAGACTAGACAGATACTGCAGGTTGGAGTTTGATGACTGGGAGTAAAACACGCGTATTCTTGAAATAAATATTCAATCATTGGAAGAAGTCTTTATATTTTAGACTCTATGAAAAATAATCACATACATTTTGAACTGGATAAATCAATGCAATATTTATAATTATTCAACAGCCAAATCAAAATCATTAGCCTAAATAATTGAAATACTTTTGTATTGCACTACCCTGATTATAATCTCAATAAATAAATCAATAAACAGGGTATACTAACTAATACAACTAAAGATAAAAAACAGCCTACCTAATAATAATAAGTAACTAACCTATGTATTACCGATATCCTAACCCTTACTGTATACAACCTATGTTATGTCTATAAAATCTTAATTTATCAAAAACTACTTTTCTGATCAGGATCAAATGTTTGTATTATTGATATCAATCTCTTTTTTAGTTCTTGGCCTAGGCCATAAGTATTCAATAGATTAGAATTTTCTATCTTATTTCATATTTTATGTAGAGCTCATTTTCATGTATATTATATCTGTCTTATCTGGGTATAGGTATATTATCTAGGTAAATTATAACTTCTTCGGGGTAACTACGTCTTCTAAAATCCAAATAGGCCTACATATTCTGAGAAACACGCTAGTATTCAAAATGCAATGAGACGCATGCTGTTACAAATCAATTCCGGTGGGATGGACATGCCAAAATTAGTAGTCTCACTGATTTGAGCACTAGGTACTCTAATGGTCAAGCTCCTCTACAAAAGGCTCAAGCTCCTCTACAAAATTCCCACTGTCTATATTTATCTATCTTGATTGACAGTCAGGTATTTCCAAAATGAGTAGCTTTCCAGCTTCTGCTAAATCTGAAAATATCTCTGAATGCCATGAATTTTCTAAATACAATATTAACAATGAGCCTCCTGGAACCATGAGAATTACCGTATTGAAGAAACTATTACAGTGGAACGTTTTGGGGCTATTGACTACTAAAACCCAACATTATCGAAGCTGTAGACCTGTATTTGATACAAGATAAACCTATGTCAGGAAAACAAAATGTATTTATTTTCCTGAGAACACGATATTAACGGTAACATTGTAAATATTGTTTCAGATAATTAATTGGTTTTACTCATCGATCTGACTATCCTGTAATACAGCGTTCTGTAATGATCTGTGGGACCTGTAATATTTGACAATACAGTAATAATATTATTTTTATTTATTCAAATATTCATTTATTATCATCACATTATTTGACCATAGTCTGGGAATATCTCCCATTTCATTGGCGACTTGTCATTTCTAGGTCCAGTTCCTAGTAAATTATAATTATTATTATTTATAAAAAGATTACATAAAATCATATGACAGTCAACATGGAGTAAAGAGCATTTCCCTTTTCGTTAAATTATTGAAAATAGAATTTATAATTTACTTTCAAAACAATAACGTTTTCAAGAATAATATGGTCACAAGTCACTTGAAGCAGTGGTGGATACAAGGGGGGGGGAAAGGGAAATTTCCCTCCCCCCAGAAGAAGAGGAAGAAAAAGAAGAAGGAGAAGAAGAAGAGGAAGGAAAAGAAGAAGGAAAAAAGAAGAAAAGAGGAGCGAATGGAAATGATATGAAAAAGTGGAAAAGAGATTACAATAAGTATAAGGATAGAAAAACAAGAAGTGGAAGGAGAAGAGAGATGAAAGTGAAAAAAGACGAAAAAAGGTAAAAAAAGATGAAAAATAAGGATAAAATAAAAAGTAGAAGAAAATGAGTTTTCAAAGTTGCTGACAAGGGAGAAAATTGAGACAGCAATGCCTGACCATCTGACCAACAATTCATTTTCTATTGAAAATATTATGTACTACGATACTTGGTCTGAAAATGATGCCAGTTCTGGAAGGTATTTCTGGATTACTATTCTCTGTTTTTCTGGCTGAGGACTACTGTGGCAAAAAAATTTGACTTGTTTTACTAGCACTGCTTTACATTCACTCAGATAATCACTCTAGAGCCTAGACCCTGAATCTTCAAAAAATTGTTGGGAGATTTTGACTGATTAAATAGTTTTTCAATTGCGAATAATGTATGTAATTTTTCTTGAAAATTTCATTTTTCATTAACAGTTTGTGCCAGTGGCGTAACTATGGAGAGGAATCAGGGGGACATCCCCCCACCCACTGAGACAAAGGTAATTTGGAATTTTAGCAGGCCACTGTGAGACAATTTTTGGAAAGAGTGAAAGAAGACGTGTTAAAAATGTGGCTTTGTAGGAGATTTACTTGAAAAACGTTTTTAAGGAGTACCCTCAATTTTATTGAAATAAATTTTGAAGTTGCCTACGGTACTGTACATTACTCCAATCAGGAGCAGTGAGGGATCAAATATAGAAAAGTGGAAGTTTAAAGTAAGGTCCGAATCTCCCATTGACAATGACACAAGAACTAAATAAACTTTACTTTGACACATTACGTGGGTTGAAGTGTTATGTTAGAAGAATTAATGCCTAGAATCACTTGAAATGTGGTTTTAGAGAGATTTTTTTTTTTAATTTTCTTGGGGAGTTCCCCGAACCCCAGTTTGAGAATAAAAAGCAATGTATATTGTTTCAATTTATTTTTAAAGCCCTTCTAATGCAAATTACAAATTACCATTGTAATTATTATACCGAGAGTCTAACCCTCCCAGCAACATCGTTGGTGATATTCCCACTTAATGTTTATGTGAGATACAAACATTAAATAATTATGGGTTGAACTTAAATTTTTTGATAAATTAATTATTATTCTATTTGCACTCAGAAATTATATGCTATTTAAACCCATTAGTTGAAGTTTTGGGTTGCTTGGCAATATAGGATTATGAATGCTTGACATTTCATCATGAATCATTTCGTATTAACAGTGATAATATTACCATATATCAGGGATTAAGTAAGATGGTTCGTCTATGATAGTAAGTCATCAGGCGAATATTATATATTAAATAGGTGAACAATTAAATTTGGAAAGTTGGTTTAACTTCAATTGAAAATAACCTTAAATCGCTTCAAATTCACGATTTTAGGCCTTTTAAACACCCCGGGCCAACAACCCCCCCCCCCCCCCCCCCCCCCCACCCGGTTACCCATACCATAACAACTCAGGTATTCCCCCCCGTCAATACTATTTATTGTGAAGTAGTATTATTATGCTATTCAGGGACGTATTGAAGGGAGTACCCAGGGTCTGATCGAACCCCCCCCTTCCCACCTTGACGATAACTCAGAAGCACTAGATAATGTTCACTTTGAGGAGGTTGTCAAATTTCGGCCAAAAATTCGAACCTAAAACTGCTCAAGTTGCTGTTTCAAAGGGATTAATTTAACCCCAATTTCCACGTTTAATCATCTTCTTCTTTGATATCTAGCTCACCTGGAGGCAGTGCCGGATTTATAACTGGGCACACTAGGCACGTGCCTAGAGGCGGCAGGTGCTAGGGCGGCATCACCGGAACAAAAAATGTTCATGTTTTTAAAAACATTTTTTTAAATGCTGAACGTGTAGAAAAAATTAACAGATCAATTTAAATTAGTTGTGTTAAGCCTACCTAAAATATTGGATTTTTTTTTAAACTTTATTTTTATTAGCACAGAGACTAATCATCATAACTTAACCAACAAAAAGGGATCATATGTTTTGTTTATCGAAACATGTCGATAGAATGAAAAATTAAAATAAATTTAAAATGTTCTACAAGACTTAATAGAACAAGACTTGAAAAGTTCTAATAAAGACTTGCGTTTTTATGTTTTCTGAAATGAAGGAGTTTAGACTTCTACACAAACAGGTAGGTAACTTTGCAGTAGGCAACAGACAAACAAGTAAGATTCCAATGGGGAGCTGCCAATTTGATCCCTTTCAAGCAGCCTTGACTGTATCCTTTTCAGTTGTTTAATTTTTTTCTTCAGTCTGTACAAACCAATAACAAAATCCACCATATTGTTTTTAGCTAGCTGGACCCCTCTCTTACAAGGTGATTTTGTACCTTGTTTATTGGTAATGTTAAATTACCTTTTTAAGTGAATTCAATGACTTGCAGTGAAATTTTTATTAAGAATAAATAGTATTTTACTTACTCTGTTGGCCGAACGTTTTCGAGTTGTTGAAACCCATCTTCAAGGCTACTACTACAACTACTACTTATTCTTAATAAAAATTTGACTGCAAGTCGTTTAATTCATTTAAAAAGTTAATATTTAACAAAGCAGTTCATCATGGAACAAAAAATCCAGGAAGTTAAATTACCGTATATCGTGACCTGTTTTTTTCGTTACCCTTTTACAATTTTAAATGTTATACACATCTACAATATTTCTATTATGTTCACACTGACATTCATGCAAACTTTTAGTACATGCCATTTTATATTATAAAAAGTTTTTAAAGCCAATAATTTTAAGTTTTGGAAAATTTTTATTTTAATTTTATGAACTTACTAAAATTTCCAAATTTTTGAAAAAATAAAACGTGGATTTTTATTAGATCATTTTTCAAAGAAGGAATAAGAAAAATTACAACAGAGTTGGATAAAAACACAATTGTATTTTTAGCTCTTGGTTGTGAGGATGCGAGAGAATGTTGAATAGTAGCTATATAGGGACCCAAAAATGACCCCTGCTTCCCCTACCATTAATTAAACTTGTAACAATTTTACTACTGTAGTAAAAAGTAAGTTGACAATTTTTGACTTGAAAGGGCTGTCAAGTAAATAATAATAATAATAATAATATCGTGTGACCTGGCTGGCTCAGGTCTGGTGTCAGAGTTATCAGGTCGCACCTGAATAAGTTCAGGGCCTCTGACGTGACTTAACGACTGTTTTTTAGGCTGTCAAGTGTGAAGTATTGATTGTAAGATAATTGAAGACACGAGTTGAAGCCTAGGCCTAGTTGCGTACAACTTCACATTTCATTATTTGAACCAATTTATTATTTTAACAATTAATTGTTTTAGCCAATCCAGCTGATGAATTTCTTATTAAAATTCATTTGTTACTTACTTTTTCTAAGCTATGCGTATCTTTGAAGCAGCTTGCTATTCCCTACCGTTGAGGAATTGCCCTCTAACGGGAACCTTCTTTCCCGCCAATCCTTGGTTCAACCCCCTCCCCCTTCTACGAGTTCAAACCTGTTCGGTGGGGGTTGATTTTGTGTTGGCATCTGGGCGCAGCGTGGCAGGTAGCATAATATTTTTGACATGCATTCGACTTCAACTAGTTAGTTAGAAGAGTCGTGAAGTAGTCAACTAGTTAGTTAGAAGAGTCGTGAAGTCGTGAGTTGTGTTTAGACTGTCAAGAACTGTGTTTAGAACTTTTATACAGCAACAAGTTTTCTTCAATTGCGAGCTCCACATTCATGGTAAGTACTTATTAAAGTAAATAATTTACAATAATTATTTTATTAATTGTAAAATTAAGTTGATACACTATTTAACTTATTATTGTTGTCTTTGGCAGCGTAAAATAGTCGTTTAGTATTGTGGATATTAAAATTTGGATACTAGAATTTTTATACTGGATCTAAGCATACAGTACCAGTATATATTATTGAGAAATACTTTTCCATGTAGATAGCCTGCAAGTTTCAGGGTAGTAGCGTATATTGTCAAATTACTACAAATGAGGTCCGCGCCTCAATCTAAGTTCTAATTCAATGCTAAAGAATCTCGTAAACGTTTCCAAGTCATTAATTGGTCTAATAATGTTGTATAAATGTAGCCTTTGAAATCTAACAATAAATTCATGTCACAATAAAAATGATATCAATATGAAACGAATTAATAAAAAATAAGCAAGCCCTATTCCTTTTATAAGGAAAAGGGTAGAGCATTTTGTTATTATTCCAATCAGTTTGAAATCTTTTTTCTATACGATTAAAATAATTACTCATATACTAATCTATTTATCAATTTGAAAATAGCCAATCAGGACTGTATTAAAAGAATATAATTTCCGTTCTTAAAATAAATTTGAATTCTTTAGTTTTTTATTAATTGACGTTTTTACTCCGCAGTAGTTACTAAACTTAATTTTCAAAACTATCTGAAATAAGATTCGATTATTTTCATGCGTATGAGAGACTCGGCCTCCCTCATGTTGGTTAAGTGTCAAGAATGGACGAATCCTTGTCCAAACTTCGCCATTTCATGTAATTGCATCACTTAGATTGTCATTACTGTAATTAATATCATTCAAATGAGATCATTGTACATAATTCTTTGCACTATAAAAATAGTATTTTCTGAGTTCACTACTGTATATATCTATGTGATGTTGATAGTTTTGATTTTAACCATTCATATTCAAATTTGTAAATTTACATGAATAAAGAAATATAATCTAATCTAATCTAATCCGACCGAACCTAAGCAGAGCGCGCTTTGCGCGCCTAACCCTAGTTAGCCCAGTGTTGTCACGATTCATTCATTTGAAAAATGAAAAGTTTTGACAATAGTTTTGACAACTGCTGCAAAAATCCCAAAAAATGAACTTTTTGTTTAATAATCGGATATTATGTAATGCTGTGATGGCGTTGTTTGATGATTTGCTCCTCTGATCCGTTGAGCCCCTGGAGGTTCAGATAATACGATCAGCTAAAGTTTTAATAACATTGGGCCCATTTCAGGAATAATTGAACCCCTTTCTTAGTACCTAAGCGTCTAGGGCCCCAACTGAATATGTACACGAAATTTCAACTTTTTTGGCTGTGTAGTTTTTTAAATACGTTGATGAAGCAGTCAGCGGTATTTGGATAACAGTATGAGGCAAAAGTTTGGTAACCCCTTAATAAATATTGTTCTCAAAATTTTTTAGATAGAACACTGTAACTTTCAAAATATTCATAACGTATAGGTATACTGATCATTATTTACTCTTCCTTTTAACACTCAACTGAATTTCATTCCCTTTTTAGAGGGTGGCCAAGGATTTGTTAGTCAAATAGTATAAATGAGAACATAAATTATTCCAGAGGTCTTTTTGAAACTAGAAAAATGATTGACCTAGCTTCGCTCGGTCATTTAGCTCGAGTGTTCGGCATTTCTTCTGTCTGACTGTCCAACAATTACAAAAATGGACTACAGGGGTGTGACGGTTGCTGGAAATCAGAAAATTTTATGCTTTTGAAAATCAAATTCCTTGGACGAAATTGATTATTGTTTTGACATTTGGAATGGAAATCAACTGAATTTGCAAGAGGTTGGTATCTTATCAGAGGTTTCAGAGGTTGGTAATGCAGACGTTTCGATTATAGATGAGCTCTTAAGGTAGATTGCTCTCCTAGAGAGTTCTATTGCAATTAGTGTCTTTATTTCGTTGGGCTTCATTGACAGCTTCGTTTTCTATAGAATTTCGGTGCACTTTTCTACAAGTATTATTGAATAGCAGGATACACGATTCAATTGAATAGCAGGATACACGATTCAATTGAATTCGAATTTCTAGAATATGTAAACAACCTATCTTCAAATTTGATTCAATAGATTTTTTATTCTTCTTCTGCATTGTGTTCATTAGCAGGGTGCCCGATTCAATTGCAACTCCGCGATATCTAGAACACTTCATATAATCTATTTGCAAATTTTAGTCTCTCCTTTCCTTTATCCCTCTTCTTATGCTACTTTTTCTTCTTTTTATACTTCTTCTATGTTGTTTTTATCAGAGGTTAGCATGAAGACGTTTGTATTATAGATAAGCAGGTTGTCCGATTCAATAATCGCGATATCTAGAACACATCATATACCAATTTGCAAATTTAATAGTTTTTTCCTTTACTTCTTCTCCATCTTCTTTTTCACCTTCTCCATCATCTTCTTCATTTTCTTTTACCATCCTCTGCTATTTCTTTTCCATGCTAGTCTTCTTGTCATTCATCATCTTGTTCATTTTATTCTTTTTCACCTTCTTCTTCTCAATCTTCCATCTTCATCTTCTTGTCCGCAATCATCATCTAATTCTTCTCCTTATTCTAATTCGCATATCATTAATCAGGGTGACTAGCGACTGGGAAAACCGGAAAAAGTCAGGGAATTTTAACATTCTGGAAAAATCATGGACTTTTAAAAATTATCGGGAAAACTTTGTAGTGATGATATACCCAATAATAATTATACTAATTGTAGAAACCCTCACATGAAATGCTCCCATATCGAACTTGAAATGCGTTTTTAGATGGACAACCAGACAAATAAGCTAGGTAGGCTAACAAACATGAAATTGTTTTGATTATTCGCTAAATACCCCTGATTCACTGACTCATTCATCAGCGTTTCTCGAAAACCACATGGCTAATCAAGTTGAATTTGGTACACATGTCCCAAATTGTTGGGGCTCTAGATGCATATGCTAAGAAAGAATTTTGAAAAATTCCAAAAATATGGTCAAAAGTGAAAATTTAAAAATTAGATAATAAGAAATATGGAGTTGTGAATTGAATAACTGAATTATTTTCCTTAATTAAAAAACTAATATTTACCAAAATTTTAATAACTACCTCCATTTTACCTGATGTTAATGTCTTTGCTGTGTATGTAACCCAAATTAATGACTTATATTTTGTGTGTTTCTACAAATCTTCCCAATATGGTAGAAAAATATCAAAGTAGATATACCAAGATGAGTTTACCCAAGTTAGTTAGATATTTTATGATTAAACTCATGCTGTGCTGTATATTATTTTATAAAAAGAATAAACCAGGTATATTTCTCTCCTTTCTTAAGGGGCGATGAGGCTGTTTTTGAGTGAAATATGAACAAAGTTATGAAGCGTCTTACATACTTTATCACATAAAGTGTTACTTTTTTCAGAAGAAACAAGAAGCAGCACTGATCAGGTAATTGTGAGAGCCATATCGGGGCTCAGTTACAAACTGACTGCGCTGGCAAAAAATCAGGCCGAGATACTAGAGAAGTTGCAATCAATTGAAGAAAAGATCAGCCAGGAGGGTAAATGCACAGTTGAAGAAACTGAGAAAGATCGCTCTCTTATTGTTGAGGAGATTAAGCTGAGAGAAGACCTGCGAAGTCAATTTCCAATTGACACAAATGAGAATATGGAACAGATTGAAAGCAGAATAATTGAAGATCCTCTGTTCAAAGCAAGGATTGTAAGTAATCTAATTATTCTAAAATAATTAATATTTTCTATCAATCTTTATGCACACCTTGCTACACACATAAGAAGAGAAGTTGAAACAAAAATAATGGGTACCGGTAGGCATCTTGCTAATGCAATTTTTTTTATAGAGATGACGTTTTGCTAAAACCGCTAAAAGTGCTAAAAACCAATACTTCAATTAATTTATCTATTTATTTATAGCAATGATAAGCTCAATAATTAAAAAGGCAGTTGAGACCAGAATCATAATTATTTATGTCCTTAGATTAGAGCCTTTCAATATATAAGAGCTTAAGAGCAAAGATTGTTTTTCACTCATGCAACCCTCTGTGCCTGCTTCTTGGTTTATTTTAGCCTAATCATATGGAATACTAACTGTGAATAATTTCACCAGCTTATTGCTTCTTTCCAGAAAGCATCAGTAATCAGTAGAGTAAACAAACGTTAAAAAATAGTAAATACGAGTAGGCCAGTGTGTGAGAATTGATAGCTAGATATACAGAAACTCTCCTCTATGATAACTGGGTATTCAATCTATTCAAGCTGGTAACACTTCAATGGATATTTTCACAGTATGGCACATGAACGAATTAAAGATTCTCATATCTTTCTTGAAGCAGTTAGCACTTATCACACTGACGTATTAGTCAAATAGAAATGCGTTCGGCTCATCGGCTCCAAGGAAAATCTTTAATTCTTTCAAATACTGTGAAAAATCAGTAGGTCTAATATCGCTCTGATAATAATAATAATCTAATAACAATACGGTAGTAATAATAATAATAATAATTAATAGTAAATACAGTGAATATCTTTCTAGTAAACTTATTTTATTAGATTTAACTGCTGTATTTAATAGTGTACTGAACTGTATATTTTTATTATAGGTGAAGGAGTTTTCCAAAATTGGAGGTAAAGACATTGTCAACAATCTTCTTCCTCAACTCCTGACGCACTCCCAGGCGCAAGGCTATTCGTGGTGTGGAGCAAAGGGCAAAAAGGTTTTTGCGAGTCTCAATTGCACAACTCTTATTCAAGGTATATTTTTTACTAAACAATTTCAATTTATTAATTTCACGACTAACTTCAATTCTGTTGACTATCCCGTCACCTCAATCGTTATTACACCTGTATCATGATGATAGTTAAAAGACGAAAGCTTCCTGGATTTCTTGTTCCATGACGAGCTGCGTTGTTAATATTAACTTTTCATGTGAAATTTAACGACATGCAGTCAAATATTTGTTAAGAATAAGTATAATAACTCACTTAATCTGGCCGAGTACTTTCGAACCTGAAGATGGATCTCATAGATTCGAAAGTACTCGGCCAGATTAAGTGAGTTATTATACTTATTCTTAACAAATATTTGACTGCATGTCGTTAAATTTCACATGAAAAGTTAAGACGAAAGCTTTACAGGATTGTAATTTCTATTCTGCAAGTTCCGTAACATAGTACCTGTATTTACAGTATAGTTGTATATCTGTCCTCAGGTGTTCAAGCCCCAGTCATTGTATTACTAGTGGCTCTGGGAACAGAGTAGATCTTGCGCAAATGAACTCACATCTAGTTTTCGTTTTGGCTGATTGAATAAGGTTTGAGGCACCGAGGTACCGCATAGGGTGTGTTGACATTTACGGCTTTCTACATATTTTATATTCCACATTTACAGATTGATGCAAGATTTCATGAAGATCGGTTCACTTGTTTGGCCGTAAATGCGTTACAGACGGAAAGATAAAAGCCAAAAACGGTCGTCTTAAGACAGAGATCTCTCTTTGCATGTCATCCAGGTCTGAGCTATTTGAATTTTCAAGTAGGCTATTTAGTTCATCGGGAGGTTAGTTTGAAGCGATTGCAAGATTTGACCCAAACAAAAAAGCAAGTTGATAAAAATAACATAGTAGGCTACATTGATCGAGCTAGAAATATTTTTTATGTTAAAGCTTGCTCATTTCCATCTAATTCCAATTTGACTTCTCTGTAGCGTTGACCACTAACAAAAATCATTCCATCATTCCGATACATTATTTTATCGCATTTGAAAAAAAGATTAATGTTTGTAAAGAAAATTTCAGTTTTGTAGTTGTGCAACAGCAGGATATCATGACATTGCTCTGTAAACTTTGGTTTACAATGTTTATAATACCGTAGTTCTTTTCTTGTTTGTATTACAGACTGTGTTCGCTGCCGGATTCCGCTGAGATACCTATAAAAAAATGGCTGTCAAAGGCTAAAGAAAGGCTGGAATGACAGAGGTAAAAATCTTTTCCCAACACAGATATTATAGAAAAAATATAGTAAATAATATCGGTAGCTATTATGCTGAATTACAGAAGGGTTATATGTTGTACCTTATTATGAGTCTACTACCCTGTAGTAGTCTACTTGTGACATTATTAATTATTTGTACTCAAGGGCTATAAAAATAAGATACAATAGAGGGTTTATGTTGCATGAAATAACTTACTATGTAAAACGGATGTTCCGATCAAAAAAATGTATCTCAAAGGCAAAAGAAAGATTGATGAGGCAGAGTTAGAAATGTTATCCTTACTATAACCTTGGGCCTACTATTAGAAGGGTATTATACAATCACTTATATCGTCTAGATCTTGGATCCAAGTATCATGGACAGAGATCTTAGATCTGTAGAAAGTAGCCTACGCTACCTAAGTTTCATTAAAGATTTCTTCTTCAACGTTTGATACTCCATATCTTTCATCCAAATTGAGATCGGTCTATGATCCAAGTTTCAAGACAATACAGAATACTGTGTAACATTACCCTATAATAGTTGCCTTAAACAGCTATAAACTAGCTATTATAGAATAATCTTCAAATATCAGTATTTATTAATAATGCAAATTTACGGTACGGTACTAAAAGTTAAAAAATAAAAATAAAAAAGTTACAAAGTTAAAGAAAGGTACAAAACCTTTTGAAAAACACTGATCTTGAAAAAGCTGGCAAACAAAGTAAGTTGCGCACTGCGCAGGGTAAAAATTCGCATTTCTGAATACATAACTCAGCTGACTGAACAGTATCCATTGTTGTTACATCTACCTATCGTATCTTAACTGAAAGTTTAGAAAAAATGTTATAGAAAGGATAGAGTGACCTATTTCCGGACGAGTACAAACCCACTGCAGAAAACAGTAGTACCTACTCAGGTATCCCTATAACAATAATTTTAGCTTTAATTCCCTCTTACTATTTTCATTAAAAAAGACAATGTAATTCAAAAATGTTAATGGTAAAGTGAACCTTGAATGACAGATTTTTGTATTTTATCTTTTTTATTTTAAAAAGTAGTAAAATTGCAAGTACCGTACAATGTTCTTTATCAGTTCATGATCATTAAGCTTTTTGAATGCTCTTTGATACAGTGAATTTGCACAGGAGAAAAGTTTTAAGATATCCTCAGAAATTCAAGTTTTAATTGAGATATGATTTATATAATAGCAATCCCTGATTTTTAATTAATTTTTGGGGGAGATTCAAATGAGGAAATAGAAATTTTAAGCATTATTCACGCAAAATGGTTGATTATAAGAACTTCCTTTAGTGAACTACCACTGTAAAAGCTGAAGAGTCACCAACCCGACTTAGAACAGCCCCACACCAACTTAGAACAAAATTTTCGTACAAAATATGTGTTTGGTATTTGTATAATATAACACATATAATATTTTTGTACAAGATAGTATGCACAAAATTTGAGTGCAAAACTATTGAACCTGACTGTAACATTTTTAACAACTTGTACTTTGTCTCTGTTCCAGGAAAGAATGAAGATTAAGTAATTGAGTCAACATTGAATACTATACTTTGAATTTTAATCATTCATTCACATGATAATGTAAATCATTGAATATAATACATTATTTATTATACTGTACTTGGAGTGTATGATTTATCTTTTCCCTTTCGAAATTAATTGAATAAGTAATGCTAGCTTGTGAATAAGCAAATCTAGCAATGATTTAAATACCGTAATTATAATTATAACCATTTTCAATTCTTTATTACACGATTCTAAATGAATATGAATTACAAATACAAATATAGTGTGGAAATACATAACTTTTGAAGGATTCAACTTCGTGATTTGATATGAATTATTGATAATTAGATATTTGCAATTATCATGTAATTAAATCTCCAATATAAGTTTCAAATTTGTTAGTAATTCGTAACTTTATTATAAATATAGTTAAGTTTTTAATTTTATAAGTTTATATATTAATTATTCTAACTAATTTGTAGATCCAATAAATCCTTCAAAATAATGAGAATTGTTGAGTCAAGCTCACATATCTAAGAAAATGATTGATAATAAAAACTTTTCTTATTGCAAAGTAAGTCCTGGATTATTCTCATGATATCCTATACATATCCTGAGTATCTCCACAGTAAGATTTGAATAATCATTTACTTCTTATTCCTGTGGGTTCCATAGAATGGTGTGAAATATTCTAAGAACATTCTGGAGATATCTTCCAGGGATGCTTCATCCACAGGATATTCCATATGTAACCCCAGAATCTCCACAATGGGATCTGGCTGGACATTGGATTATCCATAGGATATTCCTGGAAGCTCAAGTGGAAAAGTGGGACCTTTTCCTCCAATGGGATGTCCTAGTATGTACATGATGGGATTTGAATGCACATTGGCATTCCCAAGGATATCCCCAGCAGTTCTAGGGAACACATTGTTATATTGTGTAATATCCTAAAGATATCTACCAGAATATCCTAGATAAACCCCAGGGATATGTTGATTTCCTCCATGGGATTTGGGTGGACATTCAGTTATACCTATGATATCCCTGAGGTTTATTTAGTATATAAAATTGGATGACCTGAGGATATTCTGTCTGGGATATTCCTGGGAACTCAAAGTGGGATATTCTAGGAATATTCTGAGGATATCCACAAGAAAATCCTGTGGTGGGATATTTCATCCCCAGGATATCCTATGCATATCCCCTGGATATATTTAGGATATAATGGGATGTACTGAGGATATTCTGTCTGGGATATCCCTGGGAACTCAAAGTGGGATATTCTAGGAATATTCTGAGGATATCCACAAGAAAATCCTGTGGTGGGATATTTCATCCCCAGGATATCCTATGCATATCCCCTGGATATATTTAGGATATAATGGGATGTACTGAGGATATTCTGTCTGGGATATCCCTGGGAACTCAAAGTGGGATATTCTAGGAATATTCTGAGGATATCCACTAGAAAATCCTGTGGTGGGATATTTCATCCCCAGGACATCCTATGCATATCCCCTGGATATTCTTCGTGGGATTTGGGTGGACATTCAGTTATCCCTAGGATATCCCTGGGATTTATTTAGGATATAATGGGATGTCCTGAGGATATTCTGTCTGGGATATCCCTGGGAACTCAAAGTGGGATATTCTAGGAATATTCTGAGGATATCCACTAGTAAATCCCATGGTGGGATATTTCATCCCCAGGACATCCTATGCATATCCCCTGGATATCCTTTGCGGGATTTGGGCGGACATTCAGTTATCCCTGCGATATCCCTGGGATTTACTTAGGATATAATGGGATGTCCTGAGGATATTCTCAATATTCTTGTGGGATATTCTAGGGATATCTTGAGGATGTCCTTGTGCTGTGTGGGTATTGTGATTCTTGTCCTTGTAAAGACAACCATAATTTTTATAACTAGATATTATTCTTCTTTTTGTTACATTACAGCGGTCCTAGAATATACATGAATAAATACACGTACAAGGTCATGTACAATCGATAAGGACTATTTTTGAACAATTTGGCAGAACCGATTCTACAGAATAAAATATTATCATGTCAGGATGAATTAAGGATTCAGGAATCAAAACATCAGTTGAAGTCCGTATCTAAAAGTTGAAGTTCGTATCTAATTGGATTGTTCTTATCTACAGTATCGAGGTAACGATTCATTTAAATTTCTATTTTCAAGTGAGCGTTTATTCAGTGACGATACAAAATTATAAAAGAGTTTATTGAAAATTAAAAGTGTGGGGCCCTTACTATTAACGAGGAAAGACTATATTATTTTATTACTTGATTTTTAGGTTGAATTATTTATTTGAAATGTATGGTGTCTTACTTTTATTGTTTTCTGGAAGAGATTATAAGTGAACTCCAACAAATAATGAGCTCTTATGACATGTTCCTCACTTCTTTTTAGTCAGATGAGAGTTCCGACTTATTAAACAGTAATAATATTTCATTATTACTGTTTGTTTAAATAGTCATATTTTTAGATAACCTCAGTCTTCAAAATTATTCTTTATAGACGAAAAGGTTACAATTGGAATAATCTATCTATCTATATATATATATCCGGATGTACCCGCAAATACACCATTCATATATAGTCACGGTGCAAAAACACGGAGTTCAGTTGTCGAGACGAATTTTGGCTAGCGTAGCCTAAGGCAGAGGTACCGTTTTTTAAAACCTCTCTTTCAGATGTAACTCTTTTTTATCAAGAAAATGCTGCCTTAATATTACATCTATTCCTGCTGCATTGAAAGTCAATCATTTTGATTGCCGAGTATTTAAAACTCAGTCAATGGAAAATAAATTCGCAATCGCCACGTGCACCATACCACTACCACCAAGCCAAGATGTACGAGTAGCCTGAGGTCCTAGGGAACCAAATCAACGCATGATCAACTAGTGGACGAAATAATTTGGGCCCAAGGGAAATTATTTGAAAACTACTACTGTTCGATTTCAATTTTAAGTAGCTGGCAGGCTCTAAGCACGGGCGTATTATTAGGAAAATTAAAAAAATAATTTCTTAGTACGGTATACTTCCAAATCTAAAACCTAACATTTATACCAAATTTAAACTATTTGGCCAAGTGGTTTTCGAAATCAAATCAAATGGATGAATCAGTGAGTCAGTAGTATATATATAATCTAAATCTTCTCGAATCTATTTTTAAGTTACTGATAGGACTGATAAGGAAAACAGATTCTGTTGTAATAATGCTTCTGTGTGTCAGAAAAGGTAAAATATAGAATGTAGTTGAGTTTCCAAATAGTGAATTGGCAAACTCAGCTTAGAACTAAACATCATGTTCGTGAGTAGGCTATAGGAACCCAGGTTGTTTCATTTCAATTTTATTTAGCTTCAGGTTTTCTCACTTTCATAAATAATGTAAAAAATTTCTACTTCAATAGATAATAAATTCATTTACTTATTTCTTGAATGATCACTCCCAACTTTGAAAAAAGTTGATGATTGCATTCTCACCCTGCTGTAAGTATTCATTTTGAGTCTGCATAAATTGAGCAGGCCTCTTATTAGGCTTATTTTGCTTTCGCCCATGTAATCCTTGTTCAACGCATTTTATTTTGTAATGATGTATATGAAGAAGAATAAACTTTATTTCTATCTCAATTATTGTTGCACTTAGTCTTTGATCATCAGCTATTGAAACTTAGTAGCTTGTAGCTGGCTAATACGATAATCATCAAAAACTCGTTGCAATAATTTTATGGTTCAACCATTAAATTCTGTATTTATGGGTTTCAGATAAGCCACCTCGTAACGTGTCGGGTTTATGATTCACGCTTGCCATGTTTTACGATACTGAAGTCTGCATTAGCCGATTAGCTGCTGTTGTTAGGCGTGAGCTGCGTGCTAGCTAATGCGCTTTCAATAATAAAATTTGGCACGATTAATTACGTGGGCTAATGGTTGGCCGTTGTTGAGCTCAATTATAAACCTTGAACATATTCGCGGTAAATTATTCACCTGTAAATTGTGGCTGGGTAACGATAATGTATGACTTTTAAAATCAGCAGGTATTGCACCCAAGACTGATTAACCTGAGCTGAGGTAGTGGTTTCCTTGTTGTTCCTGGATCACAGTAGAGATCGTGGCCTACAGACACATCACGGCCTGAATAAATCGTGAACACACACATACACACAAAAAACACACACACACACACACGAAAAATCGATACTATCAATTATTACTGCCGAGCGCTGCTTATACTGATGTAGATGAATGAAATTCAACTGAATCGAATTCTCATGCAGCTAATGGGATCAAAAATCAGCATCAGAGTAGCCTCAGTCAACTGGAACTACAACTTTATTTGAACTTTTTTTTCAAGTGCATGTCGGCGATCCACGTTCGAGTATTTTACTATTACATCTCATGAAGGGGAAATTCCCAAATATTTTTAGACTAATTATTTAGTTGACGCTGGAGAAACACGTCGACCGCAGGTGGCGCGTCACCACACGATTCATTTTGCGTTTTTTTGCGTTGTCGTCGCTATTAGCGAGTTTACAATAGAGTCGACATGTATCAAGTTGTCGGACGCGACACTCGAAGCCAGTCATTTGTCATTATCGTCGTCGCCATGTTGCAAAGAGTGCGCACGCGAAAACGCCACCTGACACACAGCGCGACAGCACCACGATTAATTATCGTCCTTTCACGATTTTGATCAGCCCACTCTCCCAGTAGCAGCATAGGTCTCATAATACGGTTACACTAAAAAAATAATGTAATAACGTTGGCAGCCAGTTTTCAGGGGTCATGCGAACTGCACTGCTAATTGAATAGTGGACTATCAAAGTGTCTGCCACCTGATTGATGGATTAAATGTGTCATAGGATAATTTCTGTGTACTCGATAAGTACTTTTCCATGGATTTCTTAGAATCATCGGGCTATCCCAATGCTAAATATACGTCTACTCTCACCAACACTCTGATAGCTGACCAAATATTTGTATAGCATACAAAGAAATCATATTACATCACATTTGGCCATGACAGTTTTTTGAAAAATTTATTTCTTAATTATCTTCTTTGGAAAAATAGCAGAATAGTGTCAAATAATAGTGAAGTATTTCAAATAATATTTAATAGTTGAATATTATAAATTGATAGACAGTGTCAAATGCTTCAGAGAAATCAAATAGACTCAAAATAGTACTCTTTCGTTGGTCCATTTTCAGGGGTGAAAAGATGTTTTCTGTGCTGCGCTTAAGCATGGACATGCCCTTATTTCATCACGGTGTGTCTTATATGTGTGCTTTGTATCATAAGGGGTGTTTGAAAAGAACTCACAAAAGTGAAATTAATGAAAAACTACATCAATGATTACATACAATAAAAGAGAGTACCTTCATGATTTGTTTGAATATTAGTAGACTTCAACGTGGGATCTATTTGTTAGCCTGCACAGGTCGAGACGATATTCCACTTCTCGCCACGTACTCACCAACTTATCAGCACGCACATGGTTACTGTAATGAGGTGATGCGCCATCTTGTTGGAAATCAGCAGCCTTTTTTCGCCTCAATATCCTTCAATTGAGGAAAGACATACTCTGTCAACATGTCGTAATAAATGTCCCCGTACTATGACACATTAAAACTAGGGAGTTCTTTTTCAAACACTGTGCTATGAACTTTTTTCACAGTGATCATAAGAACGAAGCAGCCATCTATTCAACGTCGATGGCTCTTGAGCTCGAGGCCATCACGTTTCGAAAAAGATTTATGTGGTTTTCAAGTGCCTCGAGGCAAATTATTCTGCTCGATGTGGAATAGAATGCATAATATTTGGGTTATCGATTACAGCCGCTCCATCAGGCAATACCATAGAGAAAATACCCCAGTTTTTAGGAGGCATTAGCTATGAAGAGGCTTCCAAAAGACTGCTAACACAGAGTGGTTTGTAGAATAAGACCTACAAATGCAATCATGCAAAAAATTAAGTTGATGATATATTCAAACAGTATCTCAACATACACCCTTATTTTTTGAAACACGTAAAATAATAGACTTTTTCAAGGTGATAGATTTGTTCCTAAGGAAAACAAAACGACAGATGTAAAGCAGCAACCAGGCCATCGAATTTTGAGATCAGCTTTCTAGAATGATATTGCGTGAAAACCTATGAGCATCATCTATACCCTACAAACATCGATTACTAAACCTGATGGGTTAATCACCCTGCATCTTGCGCCATCCTTGGAAATTGATCATATTATTTTTGAATCACTTTGAATGTTGATCATCAGTAGCGTAGTAAGCTAGCCTCGCGCTCACCGACAGCCAAAAAATTTTCGCGCCCCCCCCCCCCCCCCCCTACCCTAAAGGTACAGAACGCGCAATTTATCTGTGCTCATGGCGTCGGCAGCTGATTAGTTAGCGAGCGGGGCTCTTTCCAATAGCATTGGCTATCAATATAGGCTTCATATTCGCTTACCATGCAAACTATTTCAAAATTAGCTGTTCTTGGCATTGTTGTTCATCTGTGACCGCCTATCCAGATAATTTGGGCCATCAATACTTTGAGTAATAATCGGATAAATTATATGGGTAATGATATCTATCGATTTGAAAAACAATGAGCTGAAGCTTTAATTTATTCCATATACCAGTTTACAGCATAACAAAACATAAACAGAAAAGGAGTCTTCTTGTTTCCAGTCTCATACATCATGCTACCAAGCCATAATTAGCTCATATAAGGGCAATGATCCTATCAATAGAACAGATTTTGACAAATGTATTAGTCTGAAAACTTTAAATAAACTCCAAATTTGTGATGTTGAAGATCCATCTTGTTTCCACTAATATGTATTATAAACTTAAAAAACACTTTTGAATGGAAATTGACTCACGTTATGGCGTGACGGCCGTTTCGCTCTGTTGTCTAGAGCATCATCAGACGACCCACAGTACACTGATTCAAGGCATGAGTTTGAGGGTTAGTTATGTTGGAATGGTGAAGGGGTGGGGGGATGAGTAGGCGGGAGGTTTGAAATTGGGATTATTTTGTCAAATAGAGTATGTGAGAAGAAGTTAAGCTGATCATTTAAAATGTTGTCAGACTGCTGCTTTGCATGTTTGTATATCTCATATTGTTCTAAAACATTGAGTTTCTGGCTTTTGTGAGTGAAGTGTAGAGTGTCTGAATTAGTGGCAATGTCTGTATAACTGTGGCCTGTTGAAATGATGTGTTCAGCAAAAGTGGAATGTGTGTTTGGGTGTGAGATGGCTCTTGTGTGTTCTTTGAATCTAGTGGTGAATGTCCTGCCAGTTTGTCCTATATAGAACTTGTTGCAGTCATCACATTTCAATTTGTAAATTCCAGATCTGTTGTACTTGTTTTGAGATGTTGTCTGAGACTGCAGGTGTTTTTTGAGTGAATTAGTTGTTCTGTAAGCTATTTTATATTTGAGTTTCCTGAATGAAGCTGCTATTTTATGAGTTTTGTTGTTGAGGTAGGTAAGTGTGATGAATGTATGGGGGTTGTCATTCTGTTTGTTGCTGGTGTGAGTGATTGGTTTTGTTGATATTCTGTGCAGTAGTTTGTCTATTAGTGTGTGTTTGTAACCATTCTGTTGTGCTATGTATTTTATAGTATTCAATTCTATATTGTAATCTTCTTGTGACATAGGAATGTTTGTTAGTCGGTGGAGCGTGTGATTGAAAGCGGCGTGTTTATGTTGGGTTGGGTGATTTGATGTATTTTGGATTATTGTATCAGTTGTTGTGGGTTTCCTGTAAATTCTAAATGTTTTGAATAGTTCCTTCTTTGTTATAGTGATGTCCAAAAAGTTGATACTATTATTGTGTTCAAGTTCTAAGGTGAATTTTAAATTTGGATGGATTTTATTGAGATTGGTGTGGAATATTTCAGTTTGTCTTTTATTGCCTTTGTATAGAATTAGAATGTCATCAACATATCGGTGCCAGCTGATGACTTTGTCTGTATTATGTAGGATATGTTTTTGTTCTATATTGTGGATAAAGATTTCAGCTAGGATGCAAGAAATTGGGGAACCCATAGGAAGGCCATGAGGTTGTGAATAGAATTTATTATTGTATGTGAAGTAATTTTGTGAGGTAACTAGTGTTGTGAGGTCTAAAATTTCTTGGAGCTGTTCAGGTGGTGAGTTGTTTTGGATGAGCATTTGTTTAAGGTGAAGAAGTGTTTCATGTATGGGTACATTGGTGTAAAGATTTGTAATGTCAAGAGAAGATAGTGTGGAATTGTGTGGTATATGGATTTTTTGTAGTTTGTCTATCAGGTCTATGTTATTTTTTACTGCTGTGTGCTGATGGAATGTTATGTTCTGTCTTATTGTTTTATCTAGGAGTTTTACTAATTTGTGTGCAGGTGCATGTGTGTGATTTATGAGAGGTCTGATGGGAATATCTGCTTTGTGAATTTTTGGTAAGGCATTTAGTTTTGGTGCTGATGGATTTATGTGCTTGAGGTACTTTTTGTGGCTGTGAGGAATGATGTGTTGAGTATGATTGATGGCATCTTTTATTTGTGTTTGATACTTGGGAGTGGGATCATTCTTTAGTTCCATGATTTTATTATTAGTAATGAATTGTTGTACCTTTGTGTCTATTTCTGTTTTATTTATAATGACTGTGATGTTGCCTTTGTCCAAAACTAAATGCCTTACCAAAAATTGCTCCACCGACTAACAAACATTCCTATGTCACAAGAAGATTACAATATAGAATTGAATACTATAAAATACATAGCACAACAGAATGGTTACAAACACACACTAATAGACAAACTACTGCACAGAATATCAACAAAACCAATCACTCACACCAGCAACAAACAGAATGACAACCCCCATACATTCATCACACTTACCTACCTCAACAACAAAACTCATAAAATAGCAGCTTCATTCAGGAAACTCAAATATAAAATAGCTTACAGAACAACTAATTCACTCAAAAAACACCTGCAGTCTCAGACAACATCTCAAAACAAGTACAACAGATCTGGAATTTACAAATTGAAATGTGATGACTGCAACAAGTTCTATATAGGACAAACTGGCAGGACATTCACCACTAGATTCAAAGAACACACAAGAGCCATCTCACACCCAAACACACATTCCACTTTTGCTGAACACATCATTTCAACAGGCCACAGTTATACAGACATTGCCACTAATTCAGACACACTACACTTCACTCACAAAAGCCAGAAACTCAATGTTTTAGAACAATATGAGATATACAAACATGCAAAGCAGCAGTCTGACAACATTTTAAATGATCAGCTTAACTTCTTCTCACATACTCTATTTGACAAAATAATCCCAATTTCAAAACTCCCGCCTACTCATCCCCCCACCCCTTCACCATTCCAACATAACTAACCCTCAAACTCATGCCTTGAATCAGTGTACTGTGGGTCGTCTGATGATGCTCTAGACAACAGAGCGAAACGGCCGTCACGCCATAACGTGAGTCAATTTCCATTCAAAAGTGTTTTTTAAGTTTATAATCCAAATTTGTATAAGACAAGTAAAGCAAGTGTATTGTTTCAAGATGAATAATGTGAGTGGAGGTGTATTCATGATAAGAAACAAAAACACTTTTCAGTTCTTTTCAGTTCTAGGAATAGTTTCTTTTAAATTAATTTATGCTTATGGAATAGAATTGGAGGGTAACACTGTAGGCTCACTCTTCCTGAAAGTATTTAAACTACAAAAAAAGGCGTGAATTCAATAAATGATACAGAGGAGTAGTTTACATTGACCTAAAAGGACTGTTTGTAGACTTGGAAATCTCAACTAATGTTTTTAAACTTTTAATCTTCACCCATAAACACATTAATTTTTACAAACATATTATTTTCCCTCATATTACAAAGGAAAGAAATAAAGTAGCTTAAAGACAACATAACATAATAAATTACATCTGTTTGAGAAAATAGCAAACATAGTGTTACGAAAGCAAACAAGCAGTTATTCACTTACTTGTTCTATTTATATCATTCCATTGTTTTCATGGACAGACGCAGCTGGCAATCTGATTCTTCTCGTTCTCCCTCTTCACATGTCTCTGTCACTCTTATTCTTCAAGTGTGCAACTCTCTCACTCAATTGAATTTCTCAAGATTTCTTCAGACTTCTTGAACAATTGAGATCATGTTCTGTGGCCTTCTCGAAGCATCTGGTGACCTCCAGTTCTTGGAATTATGACAACTATCTCGTATATAAAAGTAAATGTGAACCATTGAGTGAGTCTTACAAAAGCTTGCGTGACAGTTAGTTTTACAAAAGCTCGTGTGTAAGATTGTGTTACACATCTCATGCCAGTGGAGTAAACAGTGCTTGATTCCAGTGTCAAGTGCAGAGACAAGTGTTTACTGTTTGTGCAGCTTACTAATAGTTTAGAGACGTTGTGTTAAGTGATATTATTTGGGACTGTCAAATAACGAATTGGACTGTGTTTTGTAAGTGATTAGTTGCTCTTTTTATCATTTCTTTCTACATTATTGTACAGTTTATTGGACTCTAGTTTCTTTTGTTATTGATCATTATTCATTAATTCTTGTAAAAATTTACCAAAAATAAGTATTAGCTTGTCATTTGTTGATCTGTTTTTTCTTTATTAATTGAACTCACAATTAGTGTGTGTAAATAGACTGATTTTTGTAAATAAAGTGCAAGTGTGAACTTTAGTGTTGCCAGCCTTATTTTAGACATTAGAACTCGTAACAATATATTTGAGCAAGGCTTTACAATAAAATTCCAATTGCCAATCAAATCACGGGCTTCATCAAAAATGGGCAAATTCGGCTAATATTACAGCTTCCTTGTGACAACAGCATGTTTAGCTCTTTTGAACATTAATCTCCCACTTGAAATTCAATATAAATTAATATAATATAATTTTATGGAATGCAAGGAAGAAAGGACAGTAATTTTCTGCGTTATCTGCCTGTGTCAATAAGTCTTCTGGTCGAAGCTAAAAATTAGCATGTTTGTTTACTACCTTCGTAATCTCCTCGCCTTGCAATCCATCTAGAAATTTCTGGTCGCTTCTTATCTGCTTACTTTGAAATTTTATGGAAGGATATCGAACATTCTACTGTTTACCAGCACATTAAAAATGTAAATAAAGTGAACGCTCAGGTAAACATCAGTTCCATTCATTGCTTGAACTTCGTTGACTTAACAAGTGGCAGTGTGTTTAAGTGTTTTCCACAGTATATTGTGGCTGTATAAGTGAGACTTCCTTCACATTTTATGGAAGTGGACACATACTCATTGCTTTTATTGTAATACGGTGATAGACTTGTGCTACGAAAGTTTTAATTGTTCTTTTTAGACGTTTCTTCTTTAATTTTTGAACAGTTTATTGAACAGTTATTACTCAATAAGCCAGATCGGCCAGATCGGCCTTTTAGCAGTAGTGATTGATTTTTGTACAGTAATATTGTAAATTCTTTATTAGCTGAACATTATCGATTTATCTGTTTCTGATTGATTTATTATGTGTAAGATATAACTGATTAGTGCGTGTTGTGGGAAAGTTGTGTAAATAAAGTGTGAGTGTTAATTTTAAATGTTGCCAGCATTATTTATAGATAGAACCAGTAACAATAATTTAAAGTTTAGAAAGCCTATTTAACAGAGAGATGTTATCTATAGTAAATTCAAGATTTTTCCAATATTGAAGTGAGTGGGAATGTGTGTAGCAGCGAAGTAGAGAATAACATTAAACCACTCACTAATTGAAGATCGAAAATAACCAGGAAACACTTCCTCTTTGAAATGAACGCCTCAAAATATTGGGCTTGCTTGACAACAGCATTGAAGTTAAAAAATTATAACTCAGTCAACCAATAAGTGGACTTCCATATACGTTTTTTCAGTAGCCACAAGTTCGGAGTTACAAAAAAACATAGCTGTACTCCCTGAAAATCTCATAATATCTTAGCTCCGATTGCTTAGTACGCCTATAGATCCCAAAACCCCAGACCCCAGTAATTAGCGGGTCTAATTCTACGCTACTGATGCTCATTGTTACAATAGTAGTTAGTACTCCTACAACAATTATTATATACACCACCAGTGTAATATTAAATGACGACTTGATTCGAAAATTACATGTTTCCCCTTTTTTTGCAGTAGTTGAACGATGTACATCGTAGTCCATCTCCAAGAAGTATCGAGTTTGAGAGAGGTCCTGTGAATTCTAACTGGCTCATTCCATTTTTAAAATTTCAAGTTGGACATCTTCTCGATAGTTGAATTATTTTCTCATCAAGCTTCTATTCATGAGCCGATTCATTTGAGTGAGTAGCAGTAATGTTGAATGAACAAAATGAAGTCGGTCTGATTACTGAGTAAGCTCTTTGCTGTCTGTTTCTGAAAAGATTGAATCCAGAAGAGCGCATCAAAACACTGTGAAGATGCTTCTCCGCTGAGACTCGGATATTTAATTTGTTTATATAACCACCAGAAAGTTTCACGTTTCTCCAATAAACTAGGCGCTGGGAATAAATTAAAATGAACAAATTAGAAACGCCGAAAAAACTCATTACTTTACTTCTTGAACTTTGTTCTTTGTCGTTACCAATGGGGAAAGATTGGAAGATGAGAAAGAAACTGGAAAGACCATTTCAAAAAAAGAACAAAAAAATCAAGAAAAGTGAGAAGCACTGTAATCCATGCGTTCAAACAGTAATCTTAAGACGAAGAAAACCGAAAAAGTTCGCGGTATTATCTAATTATAAAATCAATGAGGAAATCCGGAAGTTTTGTAGCATTCTTTTCTGACAGAATAAATATAATGAAAGACCATTCTGCTTCAGTTAACGGGATCCCGTTGTGCTCTGTGTGTTACTTTTCTAGTCATATTTATGTCGAGAATTTTTGCCGGTTGTCTTTCAAAGCTGCTGTTAAAGTTTCGACTTCATTTCGGAATCAAAGGCTTGCTCAACTAATTATTTTTTCTCATTTTATCATTCATGATAAAACATGTCTTGCTATATTCTTTCTAAAATTTTATACGGGTTACAAGATTTGCTAGAATGTTCGATAGAACTGCTGAAAAGTTCTTTTTGTTAGAAGAGCAGAGATAATTTAAAAAGTGGAAGAGTTAGTACTGATGGAAGCATTTGAAATTCAACAGCAGTTAAACATTGAATCAGAAACGAAAAAATAATGATTTTTCAGCAGAAAAACTTGACACAGGTAGTTAAAGGAGAGGATGGTTGAGGAAGTCAGTTAAGAAAAGATGTGTGAATGAAGGAAGGTTGAAAAGAACAAAAGTGAAGAAAAATAATAGAGAATAAAATAAAGTGGGTTGAAGTATGGAAAAAACAGGTATTATGAGTAGCATAAAGAGATAATAAATTAATTTATTACAGAAGGATGACAGGAAATGGAAGAAGTCTGGAATGAATTCGGTGTACAGTATCTCCAATTTAGTTTTATATTAAAATTATTGTGTTTTTCCTTCCAAATTTCCTTCTCTATCTGTAGAACTCTTAGTATAACCGTCCTCTAATTCCCCAAAAAAAATCCAAGTTTGGTACTCACTTGTGTCCATAACTTCATCCACAGGAGAAAGAATTGAAAGGAGGAACTAGAGTAGCTGGAGGATAGGGGGAAGTAGTGCGAGTAAATTTCCATTTGTTCGGGACTTAGAGCAGAAAGGAAAGGCGGATCCATCAGGGGGGCGCACACCGAGAGGCGGTGTAAAAATATTTTTGATGGTTGATACTAGTGCAAAATTATTATAAAATCTAGCTTCATTTGGCTTTAAATCGAACCCTTCATGAAATTATATGGCTGAAAAAGTTTTCTTATACTGCTACTTCCCCACTCTACTTTGCACGTATGTAGAGTATCTTCTTTTTAATTAACAATGCACAGTATTGTTTATAATTTGGCACTAATTTTAAGATCAATCCTGTGCCTGGCAAATTTGGTTTAAAACTTTAAAATCTCTTGTAATATTAGTAAAATCTTTTCTTTTCAATGCCCCCCCCCCTTGTTCATGAAATGGGTAAAATCGTGAATCTTTAAAATTCACTTAAATCTAATTTGAACATTATAAGTCTAATCTATTTCACTATTACGTTTTACAATTATGTTAACGTTATACTATTTTATATCGTTATATTAACGTATTTATGCATCTATTTATTAAGTAATCCAACCGACTCTAATTCGTTATTTTTCTTTAAAGTCCGCATCTTCTTTGTATTAGTGATAGTCATGTTGAGGTAGATACCCAAAATAAAAGAGACTAAAATAATATTGAAATAATAATAAAATATGTCAATAACCATATATATATATATATTATTTTTTTTTTGAACCTGACAATTTATTGCTTTGGCTGTCCCTCCATTTGGTATCGCCATAGCAGAGGCCCCATAAAAAATAGGCCCTGTGGGTCCTGGACTAGAGGCGCAAAATTTATCCGCAATTTTTCATGATTTATTGGGAGAAAATTTAAGTCTTGAATATTAATATCTTTTAAATTTCAATAATTCAGTTTGCATAGTTTTAGGTTATATGACGTAGTGTCTGTGCTGGGTGGCTACCGCTTAAATAAGCAGTGACGTTATAAAAAGGTTAAGATAAAAAATTAATAAATTAAACTGGCAGTACTAGGCATCTTTTTAATCAGATAAGATAATCCACGAGTGCTTGAGCCCTAATTAATTTTAATTATTTACAAAATGTTTTTGTTATTTAATAAATTAGAGCTCAAGCACTCGTGACTTATTTTATCTTATTAAAACAGATGCCTAGTACGGGTAGTGGCTATCACAAAGCTGATCAGTTGCGGAAGACAAACATAGGACGGCTAATATCTTTGGGGGGGGGGAAAGTCATAAAGTATTATTTAAAGAGGATTCCGATGTTTTTTAAAAACAGTCTTGTTAAAAGTACAATCTCAATATTGATATTTTTATTGGGAATAATGCCCATATGATTCTGGAGACTTGTGCGTGGGTAATGACGTAATTGGTTTGTCCTACACCATAATTTTGGAGTGCGAGCCGTCACTGCTATGTATATCGTTAATTAGTGTTAAATGGTTTGAATTTATTTTGAAATGTTTCACAAGTTTTAAAGATCGATTCATTTTTTATACATTTCTTGTTCATGTAACACCACAGTGGCGTAGTTAAGGGAGGGGGTAGATTCCCCAGAGGCAGAATAAATTTTTAAATTTGAAGAAGCCTTTAGGGACAACCTTTGGCAAAAGAGTCAAAGAGGATGTCTGAATTGTTAAAAATGTGTTTTCAGATGGATTATTTTTTTTTAACAAAGAAGGAACTGATACTAAAAAATTAATATTTAATAAATGAATAATAGGAAGCACCCCCAAGCTTCCCTTTTAGAAGAAAACAAATGTTCTAGTATGTACAGTACCCGAATCAGGAAAGATGCGGAATCAAAAAGAGTGGAGTATAAATACCTGCATTAATTTGTTTACTAAAAAATGAGGGACTTGATCACAAATTGACAAGGACGCAAAAAAACTATATCAAAATGGATGAACTCAAATAATAGAATCGCTTGAATGTATTTTCAGATGGATTGTTTCAATTTTCAAAAAGTTACCGGGGAAGTACCCCTAAACCCCCTCTCAAGATAAATTTTTAAGTATGGTGCCCCATTTGTATGGTGCCCCAGCTCCACATGGTGGTTCACAAATAAGGAAACGAGAATAGTTTCAAGTAAGCCGATTTTTATTAATCTCAAATTATTACTGAAGCAATGAAATCCAGATCACCCATTGAGAATGACGCAAGAATTAAATTGAATTTACTTTGACGCATAACGTTGCCTTCTGGTGTTTTGTGTTCATTCTTTTTTAGTATACTTAACTACTAATTATTTCAAAACATAAATAATATATCTAAAAATATATCGATATTAATTACAATTATAAACTTGCACTAACAACTAACAGTACTTATAATTTTTGGAGGAGGAGGAGAAGGAGAAGGAGGAGGAGGAGGAGGAGGAGGAGGAGGAGGAGGAGGAGGAGGAGGAGGAGGAGGAGGAGGAGGAGGAGGAGGAGAGGAGGAGGAGGATAAGGAGGATAGTGGTTATAAAGGATAAAAAGAACAATAAGGAAGACAAATGTTTCGGGAAAACAGTAGCCTACCCGCAACCATTGTATTGAAAATAAAACTAACAACTAAGCAACAGAGCTCATTAGAAAGATAACTCCAAGTCCTTTTTATTGAAGAACTTCAAATAAACTGTAAAACTAATCCATTGTTGTGAAAGCAGCTAATGATTCTGCTCTATTGAAATAGGGTCAGCGTTCATCATGTTTTTCGCGTATGAAAAACGGCGACTGGGCAGCCCTAACAGCAAAAACGACTTTGCTCTCTCTTATTAACCCCGGGGATTGATGCGAGACAATAAATAACTCTGCCTTGTCGGGGGAAGATCGTCGGCCTCTGTATGTACGGGTGGTAGTGGGTGCTTTTATACTTTCTTTGAATAAAAAAATGGGGGATCCAACAGATGACTGAATTCTTGCATCCGGTCCACAAAAGTTCCTCTTCCCCAACCCACTCCCCTTCCCCTATCTATTCTCTCCCATTCCTAGATCGCGAATCACGTAGCTTGCATAATTCAAAGGCCAGAAAATGTTAAGTCCACTTAGTATTCATTGCCTTGCCACAATTACGTGCTGATTCCACGTCTTTCATAACGCTTTCTCCACCTCTGAACTGCAACTATTTCTCCAACCCTATAAAAAGCGAATGCAATATTGTATTTCCCAACACACGTCGCTCGTAAAGCTTTCCGTTTTTCAAAAACCGGAAGCAACTACGCGTTTATTCCTTAACCATTCTTGATTTCTGGAGCGATGCGTTTATGAGAAACAAGCGTCAAAATAATTCTTCCTCTTGGGGTAGCATCTGCTTGCGGCTCCAGGCTTCTGGCATTTGAATGCCTTTGTATGTCCCAGCACCTGAGAGCTGGCTGAAACCATCAAAACAATATTTCACGAGTCATTTATTTCTATTCAAAAGAATGCCGAGTCTGAAAATCTGAATACTTTAGTCATTCATAACTTGAATATGAAAAACCTCATTCCATTCAATTACTATGCTTAGCCTTGCCACTAAGATGTTGAAAACAATGGGACGAATGACTTGATTTCTATGACTAGGATGTACTGTGCTGCAAAACGCCGAATAATATAGTCACTAATTCGGGCATTTAAAAAAATTGTATGTGCTTTTTTTCTTGTAGAACTACCAAACGTGGATTGCTTTTTCTGTGTCATATACTAAATAATCTGGTCCTTGTTAGGTAAGATAGTTTATTAAAAATCACAGAAAAAATGCTCAAAAATCGAGAAGTCTTGTTGAACGGGGTAGTAGTAATAACATAAATGGCTTCTATACACATTCTACTCATAGAGCTATAATTATTGTTCAATTCCATTAAAGATATAGTTAAATTATATATTATAGTTTATTACATAATTCATGAATGGATTATCATATTATCATCCATATATCTTAAAGCAATGTGCAAGGTAATGATTGAGTAGTGTGTTCCATCTGCTTTAATCAAAAGCAAGGTATACAAGGATAAACTTGGGCGAGAACAGAGTGTGGAAAAAGCGTGAAAAGATAATAGACAGTAAGAGCCAACAGGTCGATCGATACGCTACGAAATCATCAAGTTGATAACACTACACACCTGCTATTGACAAGTTAGAACAGCACTCACTCGATAGCCGTGATATCAGAGTGAATTTCGCAAGTTATTTGGTCAAGGAGGCGGCGATTTACCGATCTTGCTTCCAGCCGTTGAACAACAGAAGTGGCAGTTATTGAAACCACAAGAAACTGGAAATAATTTTCCTATTTATTAGGGAAAGAGATTATCGGGCTATGAAATAATTTTTCTCAAATTCTGAAACTAATAAACCCATTGAGATTTGGGCCATTCTTGTTTTGACAGTATTTCTTGTTTCTTGCTGTGAAATTACAAATTACAAATTGCTGAGACCTTCATTCAAGATATGCAGCGGCGCCGACTTCATGAGAATATTGGGGGGGCGAAGTCCACCAGAAAGGTCTGTAGGGGGTGTCATCTGAAGAGAGGGGGCCCCCAGAGTAATTATTAGGGGGGGGGGGGAAGAAAGTGCCTTGCCCCCCCAAAGTCGGCGCAACTGAAGATATGAAACGTTCACAGAAACATAGTCTAAATCTACTGAAATTTTATTTAATCGCCAAAATTAATGAATGAAATAAGAAGAATATTATAAAGGCCTATTATATAAGGTGAATTTATATATATTTATAAAATCTTCTATATACTACGACCATATTGATACTCAATCAAACAAACAAAATCAAAATGAAGCGTTAAACAGTTGAATAAAGAAAAAAGACGTTGAACAATTAATAATCATAACAAAATGTTAAGCAAATACTTCAAAATTAAACGTTTAACAATTGATAATTGAATCATGAAATGTAAAAAAATAAAATAAAAATAATATTCAAATAAAACTTTTAAATCGACTGATAGCCAGATTCTGCTACATTAATGATAAATTAATTCTGAATGTATTACTATATCAATAATCAATATTTCAATCAATTGTATTTCATGTGAAATATATGCTGAAAAATCTAACAACACAAGTTTAAAGTCGGTAACTACAGTCGTTTTTTAAATATACAACAAGATATGCAGAAATGATTTAAAAAACACCTTCCCAGGATTGAAGTGAATTAATTTGCTAATATTATCAACAGTAGGAGTTTCTGAAAATAATTTGGAGGGAATTCAATTTTGGGTAAAAAATGTTGAATAAACCCAATAGAAAACACCCACTCATCATATTACAAAAATATTGAATCAAAACTCACTAATCTTGCACAGTTAACTCCAGATTATCTTCATGTGATTTGATTAATTAAAATCCAAAGTCTATGGGTGCTTTTGGCTATTAGAGTTTAGAAAAAAATATTCCATAGTCAAATTTCCTGCAACATTTATCAGATAAAGCTACAGGTTTATTGCAGAACCAACCAAGGTAATCCACTTCAAACTTGAAAAACGTGATTTTTGGGCCGTTTTTAGATATTTTTTGAATGTCTTAAAACTTACTGTATTTACGTCTTTCATTAGATTTGTCAGATAATTTGTACATATAAAATCTGACCAATTGAAAAGAATAAAGTCACTGCAATTGTCTTTGAATGAGTAAATTGATGGCGATAACCTCCACCATCTTTAACTCCGTCACGAAGCATTTCCGAACCAATATAGACTTTTTATTATTACTGATTATAACAATCCCATAAAGTATCAATACTAAGTATTAAACATAGAATGCTTAAAATATCCCTAAGTAATTCAACGTAATTCAACTATCAAATTTAGCAAGTGTGTGCGTTTGCTCGGGACCGTACTCGAAATAAACTCTGAAAACAAAAAAAGTTAGATATAATAGAAAAATGAGAATTTTTCTGGCTCTCAGACCTTATTGAAGTAATTATTTTGGCCCGGAGGCTGTGAATTTGGGACCCCTGAACTATAGGAAATCATTTGACTCTGTGCCACACTCTTGGCTAGTTAGAAATCGGAAAGTGTACAGATCATGTTACTGTATCATTTTTACAGAGTATTATGAGAATGTGGAGAACAAATCTACACACTAATTGGTAGGAGGTTGAACATAGATGAGGTTAAAATATCAAGAGGCAATTTTCAACAGGACAGCCTGAGTGCTCTCTAATTTTGAACCCTACTTCAAGAATCCTAATCAAAACAAGGTACAGATTCAGAATCAAAAGCAGGAATCTGACATGAATAAAGTCAACCGCATCCTATACATGTCTCCACTCCGAAGTGCCCATTGCTTCAGGATAAGATGATTCTATCTTTCATCTTCCTTTTGGAATATTATATAAAGTTATTAAATAATTTGATCTAATCCCAATGAAGTTAAACAATATTGCAATAAAATAATTTCCAGACTGTTTCAACCGCAAATCTCAAATCTATCCTGAAAAGGGAAAGAATTGACAAAGCGGAATTTTTCAATTTGCTTGGGAGTATGACCTTGGGCAATCGATTTTACCCGCCCTCCGTTAATGGAAGTCGTTTGAAATTTCAACTCTTTCATCTTTGCAGTCTATTATCCATTCATTTGTCAATTCCAAAGTGTTTTCCCCCGACCCTATGGCCGGCTCTAGGGGTGTGCGAACTGTACCATAGCCTAGGGCGGCAGATTTTTGAGGGCGGCAATTTTTGCGACAGCAGAGTTAAGAAAAAGTGCAAAAATACCCTTTTGAGTGACGAGAGTCTCAACTTGTAGTCTGTAAGAATAGACTCTTTGTATCGTAATTCTCCCTTTCTATTCATTCACAAGCTACGCATAATTAACTTTTAAAGTATGTGACTGTTATCGATGTCTTTTATCACAAGTGAAACCTTAGCAAATCTAACAATACACAACCAAAACAATCCTGTTTTCTGTAATAGCGGATGGGGGTAGGTTTGTAATTACCGTGGGAACATGAAGCTAAAGGAGTGTATGTGTGGGTTGGAGTGGGGGTAACTCAGGATGATATGTTTTTAACCCTCTGAGACTCATTTTCTGGAATTTTTTTCATTTTCAGTCAGTAAAGTAAGTAAACTCTAATTCTAAAACAATGTCCATTTTTATTCATAAACTTTCAAATTGTAGTTCTGTTTATAACGAAAAACACCATAACAAGCATTCTAAAAAATTGAAAATTTTTGTCTTTTAAAAATATATTTGAAAATGTACTTGAAGCTTGTCTGGGGGGGGGGGGGGGCTCACGTAAATACCACTCGGGGCGGCAGAACTACTGGAGCCGGTCCTGCCCGACCCTTCACCTAATAACACGTCGTTTTCAGCTAACATAAAATAGCTGTGCCAAGCTGGGTACACTAAAAGTTTCCGTTTTCTGGATTATTAAGAACACAGTTCAATTTCGATCGATTAATTCTTCAATAGAACTGGCAACATCAAACTTTAAGCTCGTTTAATTCCAGCAACATTAATATATAATAAATAGTAATTTATTAACTTTTTAAGTGAATTCAACGACTTGTAGTCAAATTTTATTAAGAATAAGTAGTATTTCACTTACTCTGTAGGCCGAACGTTTTCTAGTTGTTAAAACCCATCTTCAAGGCCATCTTCGGTTTTAACAACTCAAAAACGTTCGGCCTTCAGAGTAAGTAAAATACTACTTATTCTTAATAAAATTTGACCGTAAGTCGTTGAATTCACTTAAAAAGTTAATATTAACAACGCAGTACATCATGGAACAAGAAATCCAGGAAGTAATTTATTGCTGGAGACAGAGGTAAAAACCTCTTATGCCTCTTTCGCGAAACACAATAATTGTTAAAAATTATAAATAATAAGAAAGAGAAAAAACAAAAGTCAACAACACTGTGATACGAATGAATAACAAAAAGAGAATAGAAACAAAAGTCATTTGCTAGAAGAAAAATACAAAGTATGAAAGGTACAAATCAAATACAAAAGGAAAAAGAAAATAATCTTCACTTTATTCAAAAAGGAGCACTATCTGTCTATGCCATGACCAAATAAAAAGGTAAAATTAGAGTTTTAATTCAAATATTCTCTTCTACATATTTACATGAAAATTTTAGCATTACATTATTTATAAGCAAAACTTACAGAGAATAAAGTTGCTTTAAAAATGAATCAAATTATAAATACCTTAAGAATTTAGTCTGGCAGAACCAAAAGATAACGAGGTGCTCGGAATGGTGGTTGATAAAAATTAATGATATAGATTTTTGAATACTCATTTTTAATAATTCAACTGTCTATTATCTATTCAATAATCTAGAAATAAAATATTGGGAAAATGGGACACCTCGTCAATCAACTTATTACGCACAACAGTGGTATGTTACGTCGTTTAAATTTTCAACTCTTCTCTGTTTGTAGTCTAATAGCCATCTGTCAATCTCAAAGTGTTTTCCCCATCCTACCACGTCAGTTACAACCAAAATACAATGTTATCGTATAATGGAATCAAAAATACAAAGTTAATGTACAATGCATTAACAAATGCATTAATACATGCATTAATACAAATTTATTCAGCAAAAGGACTTTGTTTTCTGCTATAAAATCACTTTCCGTTGTTTGGAGCACACCTTAAACTGTAGGTTCAACTCATCAGTCATCATTATACAGCTCAGGCACAGGTCTCAGAGTCAGACCTAAGTGGGCTTCATCAAAATCTTTGATGTTTTCCATGACGAGATAATTGATGATTTGATTGTTGTAGGCTAATTGTAAGCTATTTTGAGATGAAGTTTGTAAAGTTGTTGATTGGGTTAATCTTCTTTTTTTGTTATAAGAATAGAAATAGAAATACAGTGTCAGTTTTATTAGATTTCATCAAAATAGCCTGCATATCTTCCAATTCGCAAATAAATGGAGCGAAAACTTTCCAATTTGAATGAACACTATTCGATCACAAGTGTTTACTTCCCAAGCTACATTCTTTACTCGGCTCTTTGAATTATTCTTTAACAACAAAATATTTTTACAAGAATGATAAATTTCACCAATCTGAAGATTTTTATTAACATCCAACATCTACTCTACCTTTTACAAATTGTATAATAGTTACTTTTAGTAGCTTTTGGATTTGATCTCCACGTATTTCATTTGGAGCAAATGGAAAAATTATGGTTGGAAAAATAGAACGTAATGGAGCGTGACTGACTGGCCGGGCGGAAATTCAATTGAAATACTGGAAATGTCGGCTCGACGTTTTAACGTTGCAAGTATGTAATCTAATTGGATTTGTTTGACAGAGGGCGGTCTATTGCGGGGGGCCGAAGAAGGGGGTGGTGGGTTCTCGAAATGTGTAACGCACTTTTGTATAAGTTTAGACGACGTGTGACTATGTTGATGGTGAGGAATGAGGGGGTTACAGTCACGCACCCTGTCGGTAGCTAAACTTCCCCCATCCCCACACCGTCTTACCAACACCCTTCAAGCCCACAAGTCGACGAACTGAAAGTGCAAGAGTGCTCTGCCATTGCTGAGGCAAAACCGAATATAGATAAAGGATTTTTGTTTCAGGATACTTTTGAGCTTCCATAAACCCATGCTACTGCCTATTTTGTCACTCTTGTGTTTGATTTCTTTCTTCAGCGTTGACACTCGGCATCTGTATAGATTTATTGGTTGTTTCCATTGGATTTTGACATTCAAGGCCAACGGCACTGAATTTCAATCAGTTTATGGACTTGGAGATAAACGTTTCATATTAATATGTGAGCAGTCCCGTACTTTGTGTTCTGTTAAGGCATTTGAAAATATAAATCATAAGTCATCATTGTTAATAACTTCTATTAGTGATAACAATTATTTTTGTAAGACTATTAGCTGAGCCAAATTATTGCTATTCACCAAAACAAAACGAAAACTATTGTTATGGGTTCTAATGCTAAAATAATGCTGACAACACTTAAAAGTAATACTCAAACTTTATTTACAGAATTAACTTAAAACAAGCACTAATCTGAATTTTCACACTAGAAAATCAATAAAGAAACAAGCAGTTCAATAACGTTTCACTACTAATAAATTTACTGTATCACTGTACAAAAAAATAATTACTATTTGTCAATAGGTTGATCAATAATTTAATAGCTGTGTAATAAATTGTTCAATGACTTTCAATGATTGTGCAATGAGTAATAAACAGTTGAAACACTCCATTATAAACTGAACACTTACAATGCACAATGTCTGTCATGGCACTTGATATAATTAAGCACAATATATAGCAATAGCACTGGCACAACTGTCATTTGTCTAAAGGAAGTTAGAACAACAATTGAATCCCTGCTCACAAGGACAGCCCTTTATAAAAGATTTTTGTTTATTCTAGAAATCTCCAGAAATATCTCTTTACACAGATAAGCCTCTGCTCATACTTTTTCTATAATGCTGTAACATTCCAGATAAGAAAGACAAAGAGAGAGGGAAAATAATTAGCAATAAGATTAGTGCTTGCATCAGATAATTTATGGCTTCTCTGTAGATACTGTAAGGCACTGCAATGCCAAAATTCATTTCCAGCGCGTCGTCACACAATGATTCAAGGTCCACGGTTCACTCTCCAGGTCGACGTCCATCAGTTACACCATACAGTGGAAGTGGTGCAACTATATTATTAAAAATAATAATAAGAATGGCTTAAAAAAGGCCTGCTAGGATATTACAACACTGTCCACGACTAATATTTATCAGACCGAATCGATGGAGATATTTTCCAATGCAGCAACATGCCTTATATAATGACCACATCGAACAATAGAGAAAATAAATCAAACCTCAAACACTCAGAAACTTCTTTGATAGGAGTGTTGAAATGTGGAAATGAGTATTTTAATTTGAAAAATAATAATCTGAGAAATCAATTTGAAGCTTGCATGCCTAAACCAAATAAAAGTCATTTCATGAAATTTTATTCTTATCTAGCACCAAAGTTCTTCAACCTACTGCCCTTAGAGATAAAACAGTGTAAGGTGCGATCAAGGTTTTTGAGAGATGTCAAGAGATTCTTAATGGAAATCGAGAATATAGATAACCTTTTTAGAGTTCTCGTGTAATAAATCCTTATTTTATATTTTATTATATTCCAAGGCTATAATATTGATAAATCACCGATCGAATTTTTTATGTGTCATTCTATAAGCAATTGTCGGCCTCAGTAACCACTTTTCAGCTTTTTTTCATTTTTATATATTTATATCTACTTTTAGTTATTTTTATCTATTTATTTATTTTTATTTATTATTAAGTCACCATCTCACACAGGTCTAGTACCTCTAGATGCAAATACTCAATTGGCAATTCATTTTATTTTGTAATATTATTTTTTATCTTGTCATATTTATAATTATTATATTCATTTTCTAATACTCATTTCGTATTTTCTAAGATTGTTTGTAAAAGTTTTGTTTCTGCCAATAAACAAATATAAAATTAAATAAATAAATATTAGTATGCGAGGTTGTACAAAGTCTGTTAAAATTCCCCTTGTGGCGGCCTGACAGGAATTAGCTCTAGCAGTACAATTTGTAAAGGCTGAGAAACCACTCCAAAAATATTCAGGCTTTTGCCAAATAAAATAAACAAGCCTTTGAATATCACAGTGTATGTGCATAATTTCACAGCTAGTACACTGTTGGATCAAACCTTCAGAGCTCACCAAGATAAAAGGGTAAAAAAAATAGTTGTTGAACTATTGAACAGATGAACAGATTTTTTTATGTTTGCGATGAAACTTGTCATCAATATCTTCACAACCAATAATATAATTAGATTTGAAATAGGATTCAGGCACACTTAAGCGAAGACGAAACCCTTGGTGTACTTTTTTCAAAAATACCTATGAACAATCCCATTGGTTCTGTTTTTGAATTGTCAATTTCTTGTTCATCTTGAAGTATTACTTTTTTATTATGAGCTCATTTTTGTTTTTGAAAAACACATGTTATTGAACATGATTAATCGGTAATTTGAGACTCCATCTTGTTTATCTGAAATTTTTTTCTCAGAATGAATCCTAAGTCAATTAAAATCGAAAAAAGCCCCTGCAATTTGTTTATGAATGAGACTCATGTCACTTGATAGTGGACGTAAATAGCAATTCAGAATCTTTTAGAAAAATCATGGAAATCTATCTTTGACATCAATATAGTGTTGCCATTTTGAATCGTATAGCAAGAAAAAGTCCCATAACACATCATCAGCATGTAAGAATCCTCAACATGTGAAAAAGTTTCTCTGGGACTTGAGATATCGTAGTCACAGACACACTAATATCTAAAAACCACTTTTCTGGACGAAGGCGACCTTGAAACGTAAAGATATTAAAAACGTTGGGTACCGCATAAATTTCCTCACCAACGGTAGTTGGGCATGGAAAGGGGAGTGGCAGCAATCCCAGCAGCAGCAGCAGCAGCAGCAGGGATTCCGACGGGGAGTGTGGCGGGTAGTCTACTCAACTCCCGCAGCTGCAGTATACAGCCTACGTTGAATGCAACCCTCCTGGCACTGATTGTGCAGACCACAGGTCACCATGCAAGGTGTTAATTTACACGTTAATGCACACCACCCCCAGTCATCCGTCATCACATGTATGATATCATCACAGGCATAGCTCACACTGACACTACCTTACTCATATTAACATTTACGTAGGATGTGATCAAGGTTGACAGACAAGGTTGACCTTATAACCTTGTTTCTAATAATCTTGGGATATGGTAACATTGACATGGTACATACTAAGTTGAAATATTTGAGACATTAATCTGTAAGTTTCTTGTGAGTTGTTTGAGAACCCTTTGTAACACGATTAGAACTCATTCAAATGTTTCAGATCAATTATTTAAGAGAAGAGTTTCGAATGTTGTATTATGTAGTTTCAAATCAAAGACATTGGAATTTTAAACAGTACAAAATTGTCTGAATGTTCTAGATTTAAAAAAATAAATATCGTTCAGTTTTCATTATTCATAATTATATTCATTCATTTAGGTTACAGCATAATATTCCATACATACAAGTACATTGGAAAACTAGCAAGCTTTTAAGCCGAAAACTGCTCTTTTCAAAAAAATTCAACATAAAAATAATTTACCAAAAACTTTGAAGATTGTGCTGCTATGTCAGTCTCATTAAAAATTTCTACATAATTTTTTATTGAATTGCAGAGAATTAATATACAGTATTAATCCAATTGAAAGGAAGCACTGAACAAACAGTTCTAATTTTGACTTTAAGCAGTTAACAATATCATTATCGTAGTTATCAACGCTTTACTGTAAAAAATTAGTTTGCTCTCACATTGATAATGATTTATTCTTTTTCAATAATGATAGTTGACGGTGTCAAAATATTATTAATTCAGCCTAGCCCATTTTATTCGCTGATTATTCTTAGAATTTTATACCATACAACGCAAATGTAGATTGACCTATACCTGAGATCAAAGTCTTACTATTTCATCAATGCAGAATTAGCATCAATACAAAAGTTTCAAGGTTTCAGAGTAGCTTATACAAACTACCGGTATTTGGCCTATTGCAAGTTCCAGTAATTCCAAAACCACATTGTAAGTTCATTTTTGCTTTTTATTGCAAGAAAATAATACTGGCCTAATGATAATGACTAGGAAGATTTGAAAATGTTCCAAAAGTGTCTTGCAGTTTGTGCCCTACTATCTGCAAGAACCGAGTAGACCTGAGATGATTATGATAAAGAGGCAGAATCGGGAGCCATATTGCCAACGTAATGGTAAATCATCTCTACCAACTGCGATTGAGAATAACTCTCTATTTAACAAGGATTTGGAGGGAGGCTGGTCCGGCCAAATAAAGCAAATGCGGCCTAATTCCACATCATTAGGCACTCTGCCCGGAATTTTGTTAGCTCTGAATTCGATTTGGCATTTTATGTTTCATTTGTTTGAGTGTCTGTTTACCGCCAGAGTCGATATGCTGCACTGAACCCATCCGTATTCATTTACTTATTCCACATAAACTTTTTCTCAACATTTCCCAATTGGAAACAAGCCGGATTTACAATACGGCAGTGGGAGTTTCCGCTCAAGTAGGTCGACCTCTGACTTGTTACAGGAGAGAGAAATTAAAAAATTTGTTCAAAGTTGAAAACGATTTTACGCACTTCTACACAGGCACAATTTTTTATGCAGTTTTGTTAAGCTTTTCATATAATTACATGAATTGAATTGTATTGAATTGTATCGAATTTTACGCCTAAATCCCTACCATGTCATGTGAATAAAATTTACTACATTACATGTTTTTAACATGGGCATAGTTGGACAGGTTCTTACAAAAGCTGAATCTTCCTAGCTCCAGACTCTTTGCGGAGCGCACTGCGCATGCGCATCAGTGTTGCAAGACACAAGCTAAAGAATTGTGAGGTATTTTTCTCTATCATACGGTAATTACCGTAAGTTTAATACGGCAATTCGGAGTCAAATCCCCCACAGCTCTCTAACTTACATCTGGCAACACTGGTGAGCAGTGCGCTCCCCAAAAAAGTGCGGAGCTAGAAAAACCCGGCTTTTAGCCATGCACTTTTTGCCATATGCAAGCCAAAGAATAGGAATAAGAAGCTAAAGAGTAATTTATTCAAGTCAGTTATATCTATAGATGACAGCATTGTGGAGAATGCTAATGTAGTGAATTTGTTAAGCCCAACACACACGGACGGCAATCCAGCGGCAATTCGACTGCAAAATTGCCGTCGGTTGCAGTTGATTCCGTCGATACCGACTGCACTTCGACTTCATTTTTGACGTCGGGCTGACGCTGGCTTGCAGTTCTGTTGCCGTCGTGTGTGTGTTGACACGACTGCAACGTCACCTACAATATTATATACATTTGAAATCAGTACTGAAATGGATTTTGAAGAGGAAGCTCTATTGTTGCTTTTATTGCGTCGTAGAAAACGTCGTTGTAAAAATAGTTTGTTTTGGGCTCATCCCAAAGACGAAGACAAAAGCGAGAGTCAGTTTAGTTCTTCAAGAGAATTTTTTTTTAATATTTTAGAATAAATAAAAGTACTTTTGACTACTCTACGTGTCGAAAGATTCATCTACATTATCAATTATAATTATTATTATTTTTCTGCCATTTTAATAGTGCAGGGTAATAAAGCCTATATAATTTATTAATAATAACTCACACGAATGACAATCCAACTAAAAACAGTGAAACAATTGTCCGCAGTGAAAAAATCAGTACAACAATTTAGCAATACAGATATAGTTATGATGAATACAGTAGTGCTACTAGGCACCACTAGGAGCGCTGAAGATAAGTTGATGCTGGCTTGCAGTCCCGTTTGCTGCCGTGTGTGTGTTGACTTGACTGCAACTCGACTACAAGCCGACAGCAGTTTTTCAGTCAGCTGACTGACAATACCGGCGGCAGTCGCCCATTGCCGCTGGCTTGCAGTTCTGTTGACGTCGCCGTGTGTGCGCTCTATAACATTTCGTATCTAATCCCATTGAATTGTGTTACTGTCAGCAACCGACGGAAATTTTGCAGTCGAATTGCCGCTGGATTGCCGTCCGTGTGTGTTGGGCTTTAGGTTTAAAGCGGCCCATAGACGACCAACCTTGTCGCCAACTCAAGTTGTCAACTTGATGTCCTTGTACACCACAGACTACAACTCAATTTGCAACTTTGTTGTCAACTTCAGTTGCCTCATCCCTTTGGTTCAAATTAACCTTTCCTCCATCTAGCTTTCTTGCAAGTAATTACCTTTTAGCGAATTTCTTCAAATTCAGCTATTACAGCAGGTCGTGATGTGCGACTTTCACCCGGGACCATGATGGAAATTTGTTTTGGAGCCCCCAAAGTACAAAAATCATAGTGGCACAAAATGTTATATATGTAGATATATATATATATATCTATATATATATATATATATATATGTGTCTGATAGCACGATAACTTTTGAAGAAGATGTCCGATTTCCACCAAATTTGGTATACACTTTCCTCTTGTGAATAGCTTGGACAAGTTCGTTAGCCAGGAAAATCCAAAAAGGTTAACCCCCTTTTCGGGGGTATTTTCCCGCCAAAATTAGGGGTTTTCAAGAAAAAAAGGGTTGTATTTGAAAATTTCAGTTCTATTGTTAGACTTTAAGATAGAGCTCATGGAGTCAAAAATTTTAAGGTATTGCACTGCCTTCTAGCTCAACAAATTTTCAAGATATCAAGAAAAAACCATTGTTGTCAAAAGCTGTATCTTGCCCTATGGAGTTAGTTATTTGGTGCTAAAAAAGTGTTTCAGGAAAAAACTTTAATCTTTTTTTTCTTGAATGTTCCTTATGGTTTTTGAGGCGCTGAATCCGAATTTCAACTCATCCACCTCGAAAAATCAGTGCGTTTTGAGAAAAGCAGCCATTTTCAAAATGGCGTCGAAAATTTTTTAATATGTCAATTTCTGTGCAATATGAAAAAAGTGATTAGTTATCAGTATTTTTTGGTGATAAAAGCGAATATGGAGCTAGTTTTTTTTAATTTCAAATTATTTTAATTTCGTGGGGGGAGGGTTTGAGCGAATTTCTTGAAATGCAGATATTACAGTGGGTCGTGATGTGCGACTTTCACCCTGAACCTCGATATAAACTTGTTTTGGGGTCCCTAGAGTACAGAACGCTTCGTGTTTTTTTCCAGAAATTAAAAAAATATATAGCCTATAGATATTCATAAATATTTGAAAAAATACAGAAATTCGCTAAGTTTTGCAGGTCCTGCGAAAGGAGTATTTTTATTTTAACATAGTAGGCCTATTATTAATACGTAATAATAAATTATATTTCGGTATTATTTCACAGTAATGAGTCATAACCGTTGATGACAAACCTTCATGGAATGGGCATGTGGATAGAGTGGCTAACAAAATTAGTAAATGTTTGTTTGTCTTAAGATATATTGTTAGATTTGTGCCATAAAACAACTCATCCACACTCAACTTGTCTTCTATGCGCTTTGGTGGAGTACATCTATTGTAAATACCAAAAAAAAAAAAAAATATTTTACAGAAACGCGCAGAACGTTATTTGGCAAAACTGAACTTCAACCACCCTTGTGGAACTTTTTTCAAAAATCTTCAACTTTTTTAACATTTCTATGTATTTGCATTTACAACGTCATTCTTTCAATTGCTAATAATCTTATAACTTTCAAAAGAAATTCACAAGGGCATACAAATAAAACAAGGGATAACCCATTCATTGAGCGTCACAGATTAAAGTTTTCTGATAAAAATCGAGTTCCTTATGGTCTAAAGCTTTTTAATAAATTACCTTAATCTTTATATATTTTATCTTGGACATTTAAGAGGAATCTGTATGCATTCCTTGTAGGGAAGGCCTACCACAGTGTCGAAGAGTTCCTAAATGTTAGGACAAATAATAGTTAATGCTGCATCAGTTATTTTATCTTCAATGTGATGTTTCATGAGATGCTGAGCTCAGTTAATGTTAGGCCTAGAGTTGTTCATTTGACTGAATTGATGTTCTGTGTTTTTGTGAAATGTTTTTACCTATTGCGATGTACTTTTACTTTGTATGATCTGTTGTAGACTATATTTGACTTAATTAATCGCATATTTTTTAGTGATTGTACTTTGTAATTCACTTTTTACTGATTGACTTGGCCGATTCAAGCATTTTTTGTTTGTATAACTCGATAAATTGATTTGATTTGTGGGAGATTTGGTTCGAAACTACCTTATGGAACAGTTAAAGGTAGAATAGAATAGAATATTTATTGTACAATTGTTTTGAAGCCTAGAGCCTATTGAAACACAAAAGACATTACAATATTATTACAAAGAATAAATAATTCTACAACATCTGCGCAAGTAATAAACAAAAATTTAAATTAAAATAAAAAAGAACACAAAAAAGAAAAAGAAGAATAGGAAAATGAGCAAAGCTAAAGTACAATGTAACTTATTTAAATTAAAGTAACAGTTTTAAAAATTAAATATAATGTATTTATGTAAAGGTACGGTTATTACCGAACGTTATTATAACATATATACTAATTTTGAGCTAAGTTCCACACAATTCTTTAGCTTGCCTCTAGCAATACTACTGGAATGCAGTGCGCTATGCAAAAAGTGTCGAACTAGGAAAACCCGACAAGGAACCAAGTGATTGGTAATCTGAACAGAGAAAATTTACCTCAAAGTTTATTGGAGGGCGCTCAATTCTGCAATTCAAGAATCAAAATTATTTTATTGTCATACACATTTCAGCATTGACAAAAGTCACCATCACTAATGCATTACATACAACGAAGTATAAGTCACCATTTGAAAAGGCAAAACAAGTTGTACGTTATACTAACATATTCCAGTAAGTTATGGGCCTGACACAGAATAACATTAACATTGGAGGACAAATCAAAAACAGAATTGATAGACTGATCAGCTTATCATATACTAGCATAATCCCATAGTTATCGGCATGGTACAGGATAACATTTCATCAACTGAGTAGAATGCATTTTCTTTCAGCCACTTTGAAACAATATTTTTAAATTGTTTACAGTCTATCTCTCACATTCACTAGCAGTTTATTAAACAGTTTTTCTCCTATATAGAGATACATTCCCTGTGTTTTTGAACGCCTACCCGTTCCAAATCAATCTTATTGCGGGATCTAGTGCCATACTCGTGAATATTGCCCTTTAAGCTGAACAAACTCCTCAACCAACACTAATTAGAATCTTTTGTGCAATATTTGGTAATTCTACCATGCGTTCCAAAACCAAACTTTGTTTATTATTATTTTAGGTTTTTCTTTGCAATATGACAGAAATAACTCTGGTTATAGTTCAACTCTAGATAATATAGTTCAAACTGGCGCTCGGTTCCCACGCATGAAGCCGTCCAGTTATCAATTTGTGCATAATTGGTCACAAAAAATAACTAATCAATTACCGGACAGATGTAACTATTTTCAAAAACCTTACAAAATAATTCTATTTTTTCATGATTCAAGCTTGAATTTTTCTCCTAATAAAAAATTAAAAAATATTGTGCTTATACAGATTACACAGACGGGCGACCAAACCAAGGTCAAATAGTCGTATCCATGGATACATTACCTGATGAGTAACTCCGGAATCCGCTGTGAAACCATAGTGCTAGTGTCACCCGCTTCTAAATCGGGCACAGTGCTTGAGATTCACTTTACAAAAAAAAGGTCCAAACGGTCGGCCGACTTTTGGTTTACAGACAGGCGACAGCTCTACACACTAGACGGACCAGCCCGGACGGTTTGGTCTGAGCTTGTCTTGCCCTCTAGTCTAGTGTGTAAGGCCCATTAGTCATGAGACCTTGTTCCCATGGGCTACGAAAACGGTCGACTTGAAACAGAGAGCTCTCTACGTTCGGTCAATACCATCCTATTTATTCGGTCCTAATCGGGAGATTCGTGATCTGAGCGCAACTCCAATCTAAAGTTTTTATAAGCTAATACAGTTGAAGGGGAAGTAGGGTGTAGATTTATTCTTTAATTCAGCGCATGCGAAACAATAATCTTCATGATAACTGTTGAACAGTTTGTCTAACTTACATTCGATCTTAAAAATATTTTTCTCTTTCGAGATGACCCATATTCCCGCATCACATTGAATGAATTCCCAGGAAACGAGAAACAATCAGTTCATATCAACAGAAAACTTCTTCCAAGCATAATGGATCTCAAGAGATCCATTAAAGACGTAAGAGCTCCCTGATCAAGTGATTGATAGAACTTTTATCGACCACCTTCAAGAATGATCGTTTGTTTTGCTACTGAGAATTGAGTTCCTTTTCCGAAGAAAGACGTAAAATGAATCTGAGTCACTTTTTATTTTATCAAGCAGTAAAAGGTGTTTGTTTCTATGAAAAATTGCTTTGAAAAACATTGAATTGCGTAATAACAAATTTGTTTTCAGCTCAAGATCAAAGATAAAGGCTGTTTGTTCAACTTCTAAAGAAAACGATGCGAGAATAAACAAACTTTACCCAGTTTGTTATAGAGATGAAATTCATTGAAAATCTGTTCTCACCTCTGCTTCAAAGGTTTTAAAGCTTGCAGACTTTTCAGGGGAATGAAGCCAGATTTTTAACTTCAATATAAAGCGAACACAACAATAACACTGTTATTGAATATAAGTAGAAAAATACTGTTATTTAATACAATTGATGTGTAAGTTTCACAAAATTTGTCTTGTTATGGTATCTGACTCTCCAGTTGGCTTACAATATATGATTAATAATTCAACAAACTATTGTGATCAGTGAAATTTAGAAGTGAACCTAAATAAATCAAAAATATTAGTTTTTAGAAGTGGTGGAAAAACAAGTAGGAATGAACGTTGTTTATTTAAAGGTAATGAAATAGAGCAGGTAAACAATTATAAATATTTAGGTGCAACACTAACTCCGAAAATGAGCCTGGAAGAGCGTATATGGTATTACTGAAAGGGTGAGGATGGCAAGATTGGGGATTGACATTAGTTGGAACAGGGTGATAAATTATAGTAAAATAAATCTTAAAGCTGAATCAGTTTTATTTGAAGTATGTAGTAGAGTATGCTACGTAGCACAAGTAGTATGGATTTCCAGAAGATACGAAAATATTGAGAAACTTCAACGCTTCCACATAAAATCTCTCTGCCCAATAATACCCCGAATTACATGCTTTTTCTAGAAACAGATAAGTTGTAATTTTTTTTAAAGTTTCATTTTCAATATATTGACAGGTTTTGAAGATGAGTGGTCCAAGTTTATTGCGCTGGAGGTTATTAAGAAAAATTGTTTCTGGTACAAGGCCTGGTCATATGTCTAGCAGCAGAGCGCAATATCAATAATTATTTAAATTTAAAATTTCAAGTTACGATAATGTAGCTAACTGGAGGGGTGAAGTGACAAAGTTGTAAGAAAAACAAGAGAAAAACGCAAACAAGACATTTTAGCCATGCTGGTGCTTCAAACTATCACGTACACTACAGAAATTTGAATTTAAATTTGGGAGAAGATAGTTATCTAAAAAAGCTGAATAATTCATCATTTATTAACTGGGTCATGAAGACTAGAGGTGGACTGATAGATCTGAATTTTTAGCCCTGGGTTGCCAATAGATGTAAGGTGATCATTATTTAATAGTGGCGAATAGGAAAATATCTTTCATTTTGTTGCTAAGTGCCCTATTTAAGGAGTGGAGATATAGATGGCTGGGTGCAGCGCAATTGTCGCAAAGATTAATTATTTATAGACTTTCTAAATGGTAAGGATTGGTTTAGACTTGCAGCTTTCTGCAGAGATGCTTGGCGTTATAGGTGAGAGTTAGTTCAGGAGTTCAACTATTAAAGATAAATCGAATTACCTATTTGAGTGATTCTTAAAATCGTATCTTCTGTTCCTGGCAAAGAGATAACAATACATAGTGTCCACTTATTCATTTACCTATTTGATTTTTTAGTGTCACCTTTTCCACTTCTGTTTACCGAGATTATAGAACAAGACATGATAAGGTTTTTATACGAACCAGCATCATTAATCTAATTGGCATTACCGGTATCGTAACTATATTGTACACACATAGGCCTATACTAACACAAGTAAAAATTGATTATTTGAATGAAATTAGTTTTTTCAGCTATTGTACTATCATCACTCTTTAATTAAATTCTCATTTATTATTTCTGTGCTGAAAACTACACAAATGTTCAAAATCAACTTTTCTTTACACTGAATAACTTACAGACTTGAACTTAATTTTGGTACCGTAGTTTTAGAGTTGCTCCTTCTTATTGATATTGTTAGACTTCCAGGAGTATCTTTTTTGCAACTAGCCTTAAATTCCTAATTAAACTTCAATAAACTTTCAGATTTCTAAAGAGGTCCATGTACTAAGACAGTGGTTTGTTACTATTTCATGAGAATTATACTTATCTGTAGTTTACAAAACTCCGAATGTTTTTTTTTTCAAATCTTATTGTTGTTTGACCAATATTGTTCAAAGAAAATGTCTACTATCTGCATTCATTGCAAGAAGATTTTAATACCTCCAAAGTTACTTCAATTTTATATAATAGTTGGATGATAATTGAGGTTGGCTTTTCTGTTGCAGTGAGGCCGCTGGAAGTGAAGCTGCTCGGTGATAACCTGGCTTTGAGTGCAGGTTCCAAATATGAGGTAGCCTGTCGCTCTTCAGGTTCAAGGCCTCCTGCCACAATCTCCTGGTGGAAAAACGGCCAACCAGTTCGAGGTCACACGAGAGAAACGGTAAGAACAACACAGTCATCATGAAAAAAATAAGTGAAAATGGATACGCATTCCATAAACTGAAATACTTGAAATGTAAATAATTGAGTAAAAAATAAACCGATACAACGGTGTATCCAAGGACCTGACAAATTAAATAATAATTATTTTAATATATCAATTGCATGGGCGCCCACAGGGGGGGTCAAGGGGGTGCACTTGCACCCCCCTGGCAAAAAAATTAGGAAATAAATCAAATAGCTAGAATTTTCTGTAATTACTTTTATTAATTGGAAATTTATTAAAGTACATTTTGTAATGTTCATTACAATGAAAGAATGTTGCAAGTGGGTACTTTTCCCTGATCAGAGCTTGAACTCCACCTATGTGTCCAGCCATTGTGGAGCAACCATCATAACCCTGCCCAACGAGTTTTTTCAAGTCCAAACCACATGAATTTAAAAATTGAAGAATGGTATCTGAAAATGTAGCAGCGTCAACTTCTTCCAACAGTGGTGCATATCCTAGAAACTCTTCACAAATCAATGGACTGTCATTTCCTTCTTCAAAGCATACATACCGAACTCCAATGGACGGTTGCTCAATCCCAGATATATCAGCAGTTTTGTCAGCTAGTATAGAAAAAATGATGCTTTATTCACTTCTTAAAGAATATCCTCCTTTAGTACATCAGCACAGGTATCAATCAATTCATTTTGTATTTGATGGGATACATACAAAACGTTTTTGGCTCCTGACTCTATATGCCCTTTCAAAACAGTGTCACCAGATTCTACTCTGAATCAAATAAGCAAATCTGTAAAAACAGAACCATTGTCATTTTTTCCTCAAATTGTAAGATCATGTGTTTCACAAAACAAAACTGTTGATACAATTGATCGAAGTTTTACCCTGTTTGCTTCAATTTCTTTGTGATAAGCAGCATTTATAGCTTCATGCATGCTCAAGTTTTGTCTATCCATTACTTTCTTAAATTCTACTGATGAAGACATCACAATGCCATTTTGACTGCATATGAGTCTGAGCAGCTTCATCAAACTTGCTGTATTTAAGACAAGGATAAGTAATAAACTGGCCTTGTAAACCTCGATGGATTGGAAATGGGAAAAGGACACATAAGCGGCATACAGGTCCTTTAAGAGCTGCAGCAGAGTAAGTAAGCCATGGGTAGGTTTTTAGCCATTCTGACCTGAAGGCTCTTTTCACTTTAGCATCAGAAGTAACATCTTTTTTGAAATCATAAGTTAGAGGGGGGGCCCAAGGATTTATCAATAACTTGAGACGAACTTCATTGGTAACATGAGTGTTTGAGTTTGAGAACAAACCAATATCAAACTGATTAGCAGTATTTTTCTCATACTCAGCTCTGAGCTCAGTTTTATCAAATAAATCTGAACTGCTCGGTCTTTGCAAAGCCAAACTTGATTCTAGTAAGTCTGTGTTTGAAGATGATGCAGCCACAGCCAAACCAGAAGAGCAGGGTGCAGATGACGAAGCCGATGATGGTGGATCTCTATCACTGACAGCTACATCACTTTGAGAACTCACATTGTCAATTTTCTGCTTCACAATTTTCCTTGATGCACAATATACTATTTTCATTTAGTAGCTTCTATTAGTTACCAAATAGCGTAAAAATTCGTTTTAAACCACCATATTTTCAAAAATTTCCCGGGGGGCCCGTACCCCCTTTTGCTGGGGGGTATTCCATACCCCCCCCCCCCCCCCGACGTTCGTTATCTATTGCACCCCCCTGCTCCAAATCCTGCGGGCGCCCATGATCAATTGAGCTGATATGCATGCACCATTCAACCAAGGTGTAGCATACTAATCTCTCTACTAACCTGCTTCAGTTTCTATGCGTAAAAATTGACAAAAAATGCTCATTGGCAGTTTTAGAAGAAAAGTATTGTTTCTTTTCTTCTTCTTCTTCTGCTTCTTTCATCTTATGTTTCTTTCTTCTTATGTAGTTTTGTCTATTTGAATAGATTATCATGCTTTTTGCTAATGATTTTTCTACAGTATCAGTTTGAGAGCTAACATAAACTCAACAAAAAGCATAATAATCTATTACGATGAAGATTTTTGATTCTGTGAAGTGAATAGTCAAAATAGTAAAAAAATATTGAACTCAAATTTATCACTTTAGCAACTCTCAACTAAATCATGTTCAACTAAATCTTGTTCAAAGAAAGAAATCATGAGTATTTGCTGAGGACTGAAGTGTGAATGTCCGGTCGGTTGTGTTTTAGAATTAATTAATTTTTTATTATCATTTTTGCTCTTTTTAATATAGTCTTCTTAAGCTGTATTATTCTCTTTAGTGTTGTTCCATCTACATTTTTATGCACAGTATGTTTATTATTAGAAATAATTTCAGGCTAACATTTCATAACAAGTTCACATCAGTTGTTACTCATACTATAACTCTAGTTGCTTTTCTTCTGTTTATTCTCTTGAATAAATTCTCTTCTCTTCTATAATATTCAATTTTCATTGTAATATAATTTCTTGTAAAATGTAATTGATATTTGACGTTTTCCATAGGTCTTTCAAGACCTGGCAAAGTGAGATTATAACAATCAATCAATCTCACAAACTGTGAAATTGTAAAAAATCAAATAGACCTATGATATGTAGCTCTGTATTAATTACTCTCTAAAGGTAAAGTAGTCTACTGCCTACAAAGAATGGGTATACTAGATAATCTATGTGTGAGATCCCTGCATTATTGGTGTGCTGGGTTCGAAAGATAGAAAGGAATATTCTGAATTAGTTCAAATGGTATAAGTTTATTCATTTGTTAATCTAAAATAACAGTTAATAATAATATTCTTATTAAAAAATTTTTTAGACAAGCGCTGATGGCAATGTAACATTGGGAACTCTGACAGTGGTGCCTCAAGCGGAAGACTCCAGTCAGATTCTGACATGTCGAGCCAGTAATCCGCACCTGCCTTCTACGGCTCTCGAGGACAACTGGATACTCAATGTATATTGTCAGTAATGTATATTGTCATGATTGTCTAATCCCATCAGTTAAGCTGAAATCAAAATAACAAAATTTAAAAGTTTTCAATTCAATAAAATTATCAATTTATGCAACATAACCATAGGAATTCCATGTTGATTGTGAAACTAGTCATAAACTTCCGAACATTTCCTTCTTCTAATGTAGATAATTCAATTAACAGAATTTTTAATTCAATTTAATTTTTTTCTAATTTGGAAACATGAATTTATATTGAAGCTCGGTCTAAGCCTGTGACAACAAAATTCCTACCTTTCTATGCAATGTAACAAAAAGTTTTACAAACGCTGTAGCAATCCATGTAAAAAACATAAATTAATTAATGAAATCGAGACTACGTAGGGAAGAGCTCAACACATTCATGAAAATCAGCAAATTTTAACTAAACACGTTGACAGTGATCATCTTCATTTTGGGACTTTATTTTACGTCCACATTAATGGAATGTCATTTACTAGAATGTTAGATATCTGTTGACTTGAAATTGAACAATTCAAGTAGTAATAACAATCAAGAAAAAATTTTTTTATTGCTGATGATGCCCACATCAATCTGAGACTTGTGCGTGGGTAATGAGGTGAATGATTACACATAGATGCCAGACGGAGGAGCGAGATTCGGACCCCGCGACCGCTTAACCGACAGCAAGCTGCGACGCCCCAACCAACTGCGTTAAGCGGCCCGCCAAAGCTTTATGTCGTTTTACACTGATAAGGTTCTAAACAAATCTAAAACTACATCCTTGTTGTTTTTAAGGCTGTAAAACTTATCAATTTTAATGGAAATAAGATCGATATTTCCACACTTCCCTGGGAGTATAGTCTTGTGGTTTCAATATATAAGTTTTTTTATCTGAAGTAGCCTAGTTGTGAAAGTATTTTTTGATAATTAACAGAAATCTAAAGATCTAAATTTTCAAGGTGCTTACATTCATGATCGACTCTTATGACACAGAGAAGAGACAACCTTGAAAGAGAATAATAAAACTAGATTTAAGAAATTTCGGCTGCAAAAATGTTATTAAAAGGTGATTAAGGCCTACCTGCAAAAGTTCATTTACCGATATATTTTTTCAGTTCCGCCAATTGTCACTCTTGAACTTGGCAGTAACCTCAATGCGTCCAACATAAAAGAAGGAATGGACATCTACTTCGAATGTAAGATAAAAGCAAATCCGTGGGTCAGCCGTGTTTTATGGACATTCAATGTGAGTACTTGAAGGCTTCATTATTAATTTTTTTTTTTTAATAGAAGGTTTTTCAAATTATTGCTTTTTCAGTTTTGATTTAGAGTTTAAGTTTCTGGAAATCTGAATCTATGTTGTTAAACTCTCCAGCTATTGTTAAAACATAGAAATGAATAATTAATATCAGTCGTACTGCTTGGAAGCTGAGTAAAGTAAAACTTTATGAATAGAGAAGAAAACATAATAATATCTACTAGTAAAAACTCATACAAACGGCTCATTGGTAATTCCTAATTACTGTCAATTGTTTCTGCTGCCATGACAAGACTCACTTGAAAAGTTGTAATTTTTTCAATACACGGTACTTGTCGACTCATGTCGACTCTGAGTTGAATAGTTGATATTTTCACTTTCGGCTGATATGCAAAACAATTAAAAATTTATTAAGAAATAAGTTTTCTAAGACAGAACATGTTTTAGGACTTACTAAAACTATAAATAAGTTTTATTGATAATTAAATATAGAGATAATCATGTTATGATTGAACGATTAAAAGTTTTTATTTTTTGAATCCATTAATTTGAAGATCAAATTCTGTTCTGCCACAGATAACAAAAATTTATTAACTTTCTGTTGTAAATTTAACGACTTGCAGTCAGTTTTATTAATAAAACTGACTGCAAGTCGTTAAATTTACCACAAAAAGTTAATATTAACAGCGCAAATCGTTATGAAACAAGAAATCCAAGAACAAAAATTTATTTCATATAAAATTATTGTAAATTGTTTTGCATGTCAGTCAAAAGTGAAAATATCAACTCAGTATGTAGGTACTTACAATGTTGATACAGCATTTTTAAGTGGTAGCCTATAGGTTTGACTCTTAATTAGTCATCAGTACAGATCAATTCAATCAATTAACTGAACTTCAATCCACTCAATTCAGCCTTATTTTTGCAGGGTGAGGAATTGGAGACAAATATGAGTGGAGGACGAATCGTTAGCAATCAAACACTAATTCTTCAAGCAGTCTCAAGAACATGGGCTGGCATCTATGTATGTTTATCTTCAAATTCTGAAGGCGACTCTGAGAGTAGACCATTCGCACTCAACATAAAATGTATGTAGTCCTACATAAGAGGGGCTCAAATTTAATGTGAAAATCTATTTGTACTTTCTAGAAAATTTTGTTTGTCTATTTTGAAACGAATTATGAGAGGCAAATAATCAATGCCATACATAAAGTATATCAAGTAAACCCACTATTAAAAATTAAGTTCAATAATAGACTCACTACATAAATCCGATGTTTGAAGAGCTTACTCTTACGGGACTATTTATAAGAGTTATTCTTTATTTTAGTTGACAGTCCATGATTGTACTGCTTTCATTGAAATACTGCAGCAATAAAACATGTAAGAGACTTGTTTAGTCAATATAGTAAACTTTTTATTATTTGAGGAATTCCAACCCCACGTGATTTTTCAAAGTTTCAATATTTTACCCAATGCTCAATAATTATTACCTCTACTACCAATGGATGACCATAGACCACTTAATGAAAAAGCCGAAACTGAACACAATTTCGTACAATAGAAATATGATTCAACGTTTTGCAGTTAGATCTAGACATAAGATCTATATTTTCTTGAACGAGATGAGATGATGATGATGATAATTATTCAAGCATGACAAGCCTAGTCGCAAATCGAGCGTGGAACAAGTTATAAGAGACTTGTAGTCTTGTATTAATGGTGTAATTTCAAATTTTTTATAAATAAATAGACGAAATAGTGGCATTCCGACACATATTTATATAGTGGGAGCCACAAAATTTAGAACTGCAATACTTCAGATTTAATTTTAGAATTAAATTACTAAAATAATTTTGGAATTAATACTTTAATTTATTTTCTGAAATATTAATATATTTAAAACTTATTGTGAATAAACTCCTCTGGTAGTGCTGTACTCACAACCAGAGAAATTATTTATTATTGATCACTTGTTACATAATTTACAAAATAAATATTTTCATTACCACTTAATGTTCATTCATGAAATCATTTGAAAAGTTTTTTATTGGGAATGATGGAAGTGATGTCTACTATTTTCTTTAAAAAAATGTAATCTATTATTATGTTGATCAGTCCTATTATCTACATAAATAGTAGCATTAATAACGAATAACACCAATATCAATAAGAATTGTAGAAAAAAATGTAATCTATTATTATGTTGATCAGTCTTATTATTTACATAAATAGCACCATTGATAAAGAATAACACCAATATCAATAAGAATTGTAGAATTCTTAACCATACCTATCTGGGCTTCATCCTCTTGAAAAATATACCAACTAAAGTATCTAGTCAATCAATCAATCATTTATTCATTCACAAGTTCTGAATAAAGGTCCCGCTAAACCTTGTGGGTTTTTCAGCAGGTGCCAACATAATATAAATATTACAAGATTACAAAATGGTTATCAGTTACATAATACAAATTACAAAAAAGAAGAAATTCGGGAAAATAAAGGTTATGTGGAAATTAAATATTAGTCTAATGCATGTAAAGAAAAAGAAATTAATCTATAGAAGTGAGAAAAAGGGTGACAAATAAATTACTATAAAAATAATTGGTCGCTCTGATGCGGCCACAATTATTATTTATTAACTAAGATTAGTCTATCTATTCAGTGCTATTACATAGCAGTTTGTGTTTCTACAGCCACTGTTCATCTATGTATCATGAGCATGTGCCGTTCAAAATGAAGAATCGAACATTTTGTTTCAGATGAGCCACAATGCAAAAGCACTCAGCAGAAGATCTACGGTGCTGCCAGAGGTGAAGAGGTTATGATCACTTGCAATGTGGAAGCGAATCCGCCAGCAGCGTGGTTCAGATGGACGTTCAACAGCACCAACCTGGTGACGCGACCCATGGAGAGCTTCGAGTCAGGTGGAGGACGCAGTGTCGCCACTTACCGCCCGGTCTCCGAGATCGACTACGGTACACTGCTATGCTGGGGACGGAATGAACTAGGCACACAGTTGTCTCCCTGCACATTTCATATAGTTCCGGCTGGTTAGTAATGTATTGTTGAAATATCCATAGAACAAAGAACTTTACGAAACAGAGTAACATAAAAACAAACAATTTAACCATGAATAATGCAGAAATCATATTGATATTTATTTATAATTTCAACATCCTTAGAAAAAACTTTGATATTTAGTTTAAATTTTCATTTTTCCATTTCACATAGTAGGAAAAAATTACATGCACAATATCCATTAGTCCTTCAATATGATTAAGGGAAGTGATAGCCGCGAGCCGTAGCAGGTATCTGTTCAATCAGATAGAGATAAGCTGCGTTCTCATAGGACCTGTTTGTAACGGTGACCGATTAGATTGGCCAGCAAAAAAGACACTGTTCTCTGCTGTAAAATAACTTCCCGGTGGTTCGGAACCCACCTAAAACTGTAGGTCCAACTCATCAAACACCATCATCCAACTCATTACCCACGCACAGGTCTCAGACCTCAGACCCCTGTGGGCTTCATCCTCAAAAAAAAACACAAAATTTAACAATAATTTAAAATATTACTATTATTGTTATTATAATAATAATATTATTATTATCGTGTGACTTGGCTGGCTTAGGTCTGGTGTCAGACAGTTCTCAGGTCGCACCTTTTAAACGAGTTCAGGGCCTCTGACATGACTTAACAATTGTTTCAACAATTTTGCATAGCCATTCATAAATTATCATATAAAACAGAAATAACATGACTTAACGACTGTTTTAACAATTTGACATAACCATTCATAAATTATCAAATAAAATGCAAAGCAATAATATACAGAACTCATACAAGATGGAAATAATTCTAAAAAAAGTGAAAACTTTATGAGATAAGCTAAGAGAAAAGACAAGAGATAAGATGACTAGACAAAGAATGAGATAAGTAGATGCATATATGGTGAATTGCATATCATACAAAAACCATGATTGAACTATGAACAAAAATATTTTGTAAATTTCTATATCAAGATTAATAATAAGGAAATTGTCAAATGCAACTATTTCACAGGACCATGGTATCCTGAAACTAAACACTCCACATCCTAAGCTGAATTATTGATATTATAATACAGTATCCATTCTTTGGAATACTGCCAAGGATGTGTATAGTTTGTTAATTTTTCAAAACTTCTCAATTTCCATTATTAAATCCTTGAATGATTCTTAATTGTGGGTCCACAGACAGTTTATTTTATTCATATTTACTTATTTCTGTTGATGATTTTCCATTGACATAATGTCTTTCAAGATTTTAGGCACAGCTGATGCAGGTTTAGCTACCTGGTCAAGCTACCAATGCAATGCTTCAAGATTTGTAGATAATCCACATGTGTTTGGGCATCTTGGCAGCAAAGTGTATTTCCTACACAAGAAGTGTAAGGCCTGTCATGGTACGTTCATACTAGGCCTAAATGAAGGATTTCTTTGAAGGAGACTCACACTGCTTGAGCGATTCTCAACTAGGCTACACAATGGCTTATGCCTGTGGTCACGTCCAGACTGCAGAAGGCTTTGCATGAAGGATATGAAGGGATAAGATGCAAGGCAAAGTGTGCATGCAGCTTTTAATACAATGTGTGTGGAATTACCTCCAAAGTATTTTTTTTTTTATTGGTGGATGAAGCCCACTACATAGGTCCAATACCTATATTATATGAGTAACAAGTTGGATGATGATGATGATTGATGAGTTAGACACCACAGAAAATAGATTTTATAGACCACAGAAAATAGATTAAAGGAATTGTCATATCTGTTCTGGGGTTACACCTTCAGTTTTAGGTGGGTTCCGAACCACCGGGAAATAGGTTTACAGCAGATAAAAGTATTTTATGCTGGCTAAAGCAAACGATCACCCTTACAGAAAGAGGACGAGCACTCGTGCCTTGTATCTGTTGTTATTATATTTTGCTGTGTGTTGATTGCAGGCACCCTTACAGGAAGAGGACAAGCACTCGTGTCTTGTATCTGTTGTTATTATTTTTTCCTATGTGTTGATTGCAGGTAAACCAGATGCACCATATAACTGCAGCACATCGAATCGCAGTCACAACTGGATACAGGTGAGCTGCTCTTGAGGTTTCAACGGAGGGCTGCCGCAGCAGTTTGTGGCCGAGGTGATGAAGGCCGGCCGCCTCGTCAGCAACATGAGTAGCCGTGTCAGCGCCGACTTCCCTGTCAGCGGCCTCGAGCCTGGCGTGCTCTACACTGTCCTAGTCTACTCCAGCAACGAGAAGGGCCGTAGTGCCGAGACTGTCTCCCTCGCAGTCTCTACCCTCGGTCAAGGCCAAACACAGCATCATAGGATAGAAACAGGTAACACCAATGTCATCCAATCATCTTATTTATATTAAAAAAAAACCGGCTCTAATGAGATGATACTCAAGAATTAAATGCTCACATACTAAAAATTTTAAAATAAAGTGTTCATTATAAACTGATTTTTTTTAATTTAATGCAAGTGAACTTTTAAAGTCGACACCAAATTTTCTACAAAATCACATCAAATTTTTAAAAACTCATGAAATATTTGGCGTCTACTTTGAAAGGTTACTTGTAGTAAATGAGAATTTTCAAATTTAAAGTGGAGACTTTATTTACAACTTCTTAGTTCGTGAGTATTTTATTCTTTAGTATCATTTCAATAAAAACTGTTTCATTTGTTGTTTTAAAAAAATAAACTTTTAGTTGAATATTTAAACTTAAAAAACAAGAGTAACTTCTTATACATTATGAAATATTTAGCAAATCATATAATCATATGATCAATATTACATATAAATTGAAGTATTGAAGTAACTAAAAATCCAATTATAAGAAAATTCAATAAACTACTGTAAGTAAAATACTACAACTCTTTATTAAATGTAGAATATAGCATTTAGGGAAATTATAATAGTAAAAGGCTTCATAAAAGTGAAATTATTTTTGATTCATCATTTTAATTCTGTCCCTTTCAGAGTATGCCTGTTGCACTCTTAAATTTTTGTATGCAAATAAATAAATAAAAAATTTGAAGAAAAAAGTTTGAAGATTTTTAAAGTTAACAATCTTAGAAACATGTTCACTCATGATTGAAACTATATAAACTTATTCCTACGACTCAATTACATCATCTAAATTATTTACAACTAGCATTTTACCCGGAATTGCCCAGGAATTCAGTTTGGAGTCTCTATTTTCTGGTAGATAATATTACAAAATCAGGAAGGATGAGAGAAATTGCAGTGTTGCTAGCTATATACAGTTCGACTGTTTGAAAAGAGAAGTGCACAAATAAGCTGTGTTTTTGACGCTGGGTAATTAGCAGCTGCAATGTATTGATGCATAACTATTTTGTTGCTTTGGCTTGTAACATATCGGCGTTTCTATATCAACATCATAGGGACGTTTCATGTATCAGCTGCTCTATGAGTTTCCTGCATCTGACCTATTTTACAAGAATGCTGAGATTCAACATTAATTTTGGTAAAGGTAAATAAAGTTTTTTTTGGAAAATTTTATTTTGCAACAATTGTAGTTTTTTTAAGTTGATTAATTCACATGTAACATTTATGCTGTCAAACGTCCGGTAAAGCCGTATTTGGCCCAGCCATATGAGGTCGAAATCAGCACTCAATCTTCTCAGCTCATTGAGGCGGTCCAAATTATTCATTCATCAGATGTCAAATTTAGCCTAATTTGTGAAATTACCACCACCACCATCTCCATTGTTACTTTCAGTTCATTCAAGATCAAGATGAACATTTTGTTTTCTTGTTTTTCTTTTGCTTGATGATTTCAGGTAGCCCTCTCTATCTGCTGGAATCAATACTATTTGTGATAGTAATAGTTAGTTTAGTTCTTGGTTCGACGATCAGTGTAATGCTCCGACATAAGAAAAGAAAGCAGAAGTCTTCCTCGCCTCTTCAGAGCACTGACTCTGAGCTGGACAAATCCATGGCTCAGTTACTCACAGTAACACCTTCCATTGAGGATGAACGGAATCCTGATCTCATACCTCAATCCAATGGTGAGATTCTTCATTAATTGATTATTTCATCCACAGAATTGATATTATATTAACTAAATTTTTCCAACTTGGCTGCATTATCTCTACTAAAACGTTATGCCCTCGTGGAAGAAAAACATTAGTCAATAGTATTGGATTAGATCTCAGTTATAACGATAATTTATATGGAAAAGGAAGCATTATTTTTCGTATGAATTAACTGGACAATGGATCTTGAAGCCCTTCATTACATTACCACGCATTATTTACTGAATCACATAATAATGAATGGAATGAATTTGTTCTTGTTTTGGAGATTTGGCCTTTTTCAACTCATTAATCAGACTATATTGGTATTAGTATTGTTCCCTACAAGGTCATTTACCCCCACATTGTTTTATCAATACTCCATAATATTCCTGGATTTCTAGTTCCATGACGAACTGCATTGTTAATATCAAATTTCAAGTGAATTCAAGATTCGAAAACGTTTGTCCTACAGAGTAAGTGAATTCTACTTATTCTTATTAAAAATTTGACTGCAACTCGTTGAATTCACTTAAGAGGTTAACCCCATTTACAAAAAAAAAATGGCGCATGAAATTTTCATTGAGTTGATTTTGATGGACATGTCTCATTGAGAAGTTGTAGTCATTTCCTCAGAATTAACTTCATGAATTAACCTCACAATTAACTACACTACCATGTTTTCAAGTAACTAAGCTTACACATCTTCAGCTGAGCTGGAATGGAACCATCTTGTCCTATGGATACCTATGGATCATATTATTTCTATTGATCCTCTATACAGGTACTATACTTGTAGATAATATTAATTGATTTTAAACAAATTCTCTATTATTAAGGTTACACTTTTACACATCAAAATTTATTATGTGGAATGTATTCATTTAAGCATCATTCAAGTCCAATTTAAAAAATATATAGTTCAAATTTGATAATAATTATTTATAATTCTGTGAAGCCTGTGTGATTAAAAACGTTCACCAAGAATTGGTGAAGCCTTGTCCTCTACTGTGATTTGATCAATACTAATGCTTGATTTGTAGAACCTCAGGGGCATATTAATGCAATTCAATTATCGAACTTTGGATTGACATTCATTTGAGCATTATCTACTTAATGCTCAATTTTTATATTTTCCATGAGGCTTTTTTTGTTGTGCTAGATTTATTTGATATTTTATAGAATTAAATTCATAGTGACAAAATATGTTAATTCTGTATCGACCCAATAAATATTTTTTGAAAGTGACAACCAAAAAAACAAAGAACACCATCCTAACTGATTGAGCCAGTAGGAAGCCGATATAATGATTCAATTTTTCTCTTGATTATCATTGAGTAATTATTTAGTATATTATAATAGTAATATTATTTTTATTTTATTAATGTGTTAGAATTTTTATATTTTATTGTATTTTCGTAAATGTATATTGTCAGTTGTAATGACTTTGGTGAGAAAAAAAAATAAATAAAGTAATAGTGACAACAAATAGTAGTGATAATCTCTTTCTACAGTACCTATGTATTTGTTATGTTATGATTGATATAGCTTAGTGTAGATATTTTCACTTAGACAACATGCAGAACTATTTAAAATAGTTGTCAATAGTTAATTATAAGTGGCTTACTATTAATAGTAATAATAGTTGATGTTCAGAAATAGAGATTGTGTCTACACATCAAAAACTGAGGCCTCATAAATTTTTCCACCTAAATTCTAAAGAAGCAGGTACTCCTTGATGGGAGAGCACTGAAACACAACTTTCCTCACATGTATCTGAGAATTAGACTAACTTGATAGGTCGCCCACTTACAGGATTCATATTTAAAATGTGAATTCTAAATTGCAATCAATGAATAATATTCTTCAAAGCTGGCTGGCACATAATAGAGAGCCTCAGCGGACACACTGAGAACTGCTTGCTTGGCCTTGATCTATTATGTTGCAGAATACTGTGCTCCTGTGTGGATCAATAGTGCTCACACTATACACATAGATGTAGTTTTCAATTCAACTATGAGGTTTGTCTCTGGTGTTGTTAAATTGACACGACAAGAGTGACCGCCTGTACTGAATCACAACTCAATTGGCGTCAAGCTCTGAAGAGCCTGTTCACTGTAATCCATAACAACATGAGTCTCCTCATTCATGAAGAACTTCAAAATATGTTTAGACAAAGACTTAATTCTAAAAATGAACAATGCAATTCTGCTGACCTGAATTTCAACATCTCAAAATCCCGGATATAGAGGAGTGGTGTATGTTTGTAGAGAATGAAAATGTCACAGATCTTGACCCAACAATCAGGCCAGCTGGATCTGAGCAGCCATGAAGAACATGGACACGACTCAACAGGATGCACACTGGCTATGGAAGATGCAGGAATCATAATTATCTTTAAATAGGGATTCATTGACTCTTCTGGCTGTAACTGTGGTGCTGAGATACAGACAATGGAAGATATAGTCCAATTTTTGTTTTAATGGAGATGTTGATGGGGTGCATCAGGCAACAGCAAATTTCAACTGATGGCTTGATGCACCGAACATAATTTTGTAGAAAGTTGAGTCCTCCTACTATATATATATCGTAAATAAGTTTTATTTTGAATAGCTGTGCATGCCATCTATGTTAAAATATATTCTACTTGCAGTTTGTCATGTTTTGATGCAGTGAGTAAAATATTGATGTTTTTTACACTTCTTCAGAAGCAGATTTTACAGCTCTTACGAGCGTGGTCAATGCTGACTTCATTCCAGAGACTAATGTTCAACAGTGGGAGGTGACGTTAACACCAGCTGTTGAATATCACACAGTGCCTACACAATTTGTAAGTTGGAAATTCACATTTGTGTAATTGATGCTGTGTTCCCATTTTCATACAAAATGTTCTCAACTTGTCTAGTCATCTCAATTTGTTCTTCCTTCTTACAGTAGTATGTCTTGAAAGGTATACCTCAACTAGGATCTGGACAACAGAATTTCGATTTGAGGCATGCAGCAAAAAACTTTCTGGCTACATTCCTCCAACGACCAAAAAACATTAGACATGAAAACTATAGGAGTACATAAATTTATTCAAATACATTTATCTAACGTATATTTTTGTTTAATTGTTTGAATTATAAAATTCAATTAAATCAATCAATTTTTTTCAATTAAATCATTGAATTACTGTTGATCCAAGCACGACCTACCTTCATTGGACACATGTTGTAAACATATGAACATTGTATGTTCTCCATGCTTTGAAAAATTGAAGTCATATCCATGCAATAACAAAATTGCAAGAAATGAGATATTCAAATTAAATAGCAATTTGCTTATAGTGAAGTCTTATTTATAAATTTCAAGGTCCAAAAATTATCTTTTACTTTGGATATTACTATTATTTTTATGATTGTGTGTATTATATTCAATATAAGAATGCATTTCATACTGATGATCATGATAATAATTTATTTGTTGAGGGTTCCTTATACTGCAATCTATAATTCTGTGTTGTCTACAGTAATTATGATGAACCGTTTGGAGGCTGATGACTATTTATTGTATTTTTTCAAGAAAATAAAAAAAGAAAAGCTTTGGTTTTTGGGTAGAACAGACCCAGTGGTAATTGTTAATCTTAGATGAATCCATGAAGGGTTGAGTGTAAGAGAGGACCACAAGTCCTAACTTTGCCCTTAAAAAGACAATTAATCATTCAATCGTGTATGATTGAATGACTAATAATCATTGGCTAATAATAAGTGAAATCGATGAAATAATGATATTGCTTGTGCAGGAGCCAGAAATGGGTAGATGGCTTGTTGGAGGTCCAGTATCATGGCCTAAACTGAATCCTCAACCGGTATTATTGAGTACAACGAACGATCTAAGGTCAAGCTTTGTACTCAAACAGCATGCTGAGACTCAAACCCCATCAGGACACAAAGAAAGTGCTGTCTAGCAGAATATCTGGTAATCTTGCATTGTTGATTATATTTTACACATTTGTTTTCTAATATTACATGTGTAATTCCTATATGAAGCCATGCACCAACTATAGCTGAGTGGCTGCAGACATAAACAACGTCCAGTTAAATAAATGGAACTAGATGCACAGCTGCATATGCACGTCATTGACATGGTTCTCATTCATCTAGTTAAAAGCAGTATGCAGCTGCGCTGCTGGGCTCGGGATATTATTATTAAATGAATAATAGAAAATAACTGAAAACCAGTGGAAAACACATGTATAAACATAGACAAATAAACAGATAAACTTTTGTTCCGTTGGTTTGCATTGTTTCATAAGAATCTCATTCCATTTGGAAAGTCAAAGACCATCTGCTATTTTTGGTCTAGCCTAGCAAAAATATCGTAGACACCCATAGAAAAAGTTTGTTAAACAAAGACTGTCCAAGCAGACAACCTGAACCATGGCTTTCAAACCAAGGTCTATAAAATATGTCTACTATATTCCAGGCATTTAAGGCAAATAAAATGGTGAACCTCTGAATAAAAGTGTACTTCTTGATATTTGGCAGACACCTTCCTCATGGCATTTTAAAGAAGTGGTGAAAGGTCAACAATCTCATCGTGTGCACTACTCAAGATATTCAAGGTCAAGATCACAAAAATCCTTTGGGTCATGCATTATTAAAAGATAGTTTACAATTTCAAAATAAATTCAAGTTTGATTCTTTGCATTTTGACCTTTGACAACGAATATCTTGAGTAGCACACACAATGAGGTTGCTGCCTTTCTACCTTTTCTTTAGAATTCTGTAAGGATGGTGTCTGCCAAATTTCAGGAAGTACTCTTTCATTTCGAGGTTAAACCCTTAAATAGAGTGTGGACTAAGCTTGAAGTCTTGTTGTAATTGTCGTTGCAAAGAAATTACACTAAACAGATTTAATGCCTGTGCATTTATAGCCAATGCACCAAAAACTTAGTGCATTTGCAAAAAATAATTTAAAAAGACCACACAAACATATATCTGGAAATTCTACAGAAATAAGGTGATGGAGCAGTTATTGAGAGGACTAGGACATAATAAAGGGCAATCATGATTAAGATAGGTAACAGGTAGGCATATGTTAACAGGTACTAAGTTGAGTGATGAAGGATCTAGTTTATTGATTGAAAAACTAATAGTTCTTAGGACGTTGAAGATCCATTTTGTTTCCACTAATATATAACAAAAACTTAAAAAACACTTTCAAGTGGAAATTGTGACTCACGTTATGGCGCGACGGCCGTTTCACTCTGATATTAAGAGCATCGTCAGCCGACCCACAGTGTACACACAGTTTGCCATAACGTGAGTCACAATTTCCACTTGAAAGCGTTTTTAAGTTCTTGTTAATGGTTCTTACTCAGTCACTTATCATGAGAAAAATTAATATTGAACTCTTAGTTTGAGATTGTCTAGATGTGCTGTTTTAGATGTGCTATTCTATTATTTTTTAGATCAGGAGCTTTCCTGAATTTCCTACTGGTTTCTGCAACAATTGATCAACTCATAGAAAGATGAAACCTGTCTTTGTGCCAAGGATTGGAACTTATATGGAGAATTGGATAGGGCAATACGATTTTAAAATGAACAGATATAATCCGTCAACCATGAGTGAAGCTCCTCCGCAGATATCTTTTTAGTTTCAAATCTTCGAATGCAGGTTGTGAATTCAAGTCATCTGCAAGCTTTGTGTCAATGCTCTATCACTACATGCAATCTACAAGCAGTGTTATCGAATATCTCACATCAGGCATGGAGCCAGGGGAGGGGCTTATGCCCCCCCCCCCCCACCCGGAAATTTTGAGGGATATTTGGTTATTCCATACTCCCTGACCCCCCACCCTCACCGGTATAGGACTAACCCGGTTTCACCTCCACCCGAAAGAAAATCCTGGCTATGTGCCTGCCTCACATTGTAAATTTCCAACTTTCTCCAGTCTCGTGACAGAACTATAAAAATATTCATTAATTTTCAAATGCAATGATATTAATATCATTTAAAATTGGAGATCATAACTTTTCCAATATTGAAAACCGAACGTTCAAATGTTTTGTCCAGGGTAGAGTATACTATTTGGCAATGATAAAGTATCAACTTTATTATATTTTATGATTGTTGAAATGATAATAAATTTTGACAGACTAATCAAATGTGCCTAGAACTATGTGAATTTCTATAAAAAAAATGTATGTAACTTATCTGTATATATTGTAAAATAATAGAATCAGTTTTCCTCGTTGGAAGAACTAGTGAAGAGATGGTTTTGAATAAAAAATTTTGCAATAATAAGAGTAATTTTATAAATATTTATTTTGAAGTGTGTTATGAATAAAAATGCATATTTGTACAATACATTTGTGAATTTGTGTCTTCTTGAAATATGAATGAGTCTAATTTATAGTTGATATGAAAGTTAATTAATTTCACATATTATTATAATATTGAAATATTAATAAATACACTTTCATTTTTCTTATTCTGGCTCTTGACTTCGATTATTAAATCGTGAATTTAGTTTTATTGATTTATAATACTAAATTATTATTGTAAATTTAACGACTTGCAGTCAATTTTAATTGTCAATAAATAATATTCCTACTCTTGGACAAACGTTTTCGAGTCTTCAAACGACACGAATATTATTTAATTACAATTAATACTGACTTCGTCATTAAATTTACAATAATAAGTTAAGTTAATATTAACAACGCAGATCGCTATGGAACAAGAAATTCAAGAATATATAATACGGTACTAACTTTTTAAGTGAATTCAACGACTTGCAGTCAAATTTTCATTAAGTAGAATTTACTTAGGCCGAACGTTTTCAAATCTTTGAGGTCCATTTTCAGAGGTGTCCTCCTTGATCATCGATGTCAGTTTTTTGACTGCAAGTCGTTGTATTTACTTAAAAAGTTAATATTAACAACGCAGTTCGTCATGGAACAAGAAATCCAGGAATATATAATACTTTTAGACCAAGCATATAAGATTTTTATGGACAAAAATTGGTACAAAGTTGGAGCTTTTTAAATCCACTCTTGGAAAGGTCTCCAAGGAAGAGTCTTCTGCATTTGCGAAAGTTTCTAGGCTGTGCATAAATTTTTCTGTGTAAAAAAACCCAAAATATGTGGAACTTTTTACAGTTTTCCGCCTAAAACTTGAAACCTATCTACCTCTTTGAAAAGGGAATGGGGAATTGGCTATATCTGGAACTCACTGTATCTATGTTGAATATCCTATGCTTATAAAACTGTTCTGAGGATAGGGTTACCATATACGTCAGGATTTGTCCTGACATGTCAGGGTTTTGAGGCTCTCGTCAGGATTGCGGTCTTTTTAAATGAATTGTCAGGCTTTCTTGATATTCAATGAAAAACAAAAACATTTCAAGTACGCAGGCGCAGTGTACAAAGTGTGTGTAGCAGTATTACCACCTAGAAAAGGTAGCTATGTGACAGTGGCAGGGAAGGGGGGCCTTATATATTGGAGAGGGACGGTCAGCATATGTACGCACACAGAAATGTAATACTTATGCATATAATTATAATGTTTATGCTTTGTTTTATACAGCTATTGCATTTTCTTAGTGTCAGGATTTTTCTGTGGAAACATTCCTCCATAAAATGTCGGCGTAAAAAGTTCTGTGACAAAAAGTAAAATTTATGTGCCAAAAAATATACACATTTTTACCTTTTCATACGAATTACAAACAAACGGTGAAAGTTATGACGAAAGTCAACTGGGCATTAATTGTGAACAATGTTATAGTAAAGAGAATAGAAAAAAATTCAATCCAATATGTTGTTCAGTAATCAAGATAGACGCGATTTACAAAACCCTTACACTTTACATGTTTGGGGAAGCACTGATGAGTGATCAAGGTGGGTAGGGGCGGGGACTTTTGGCTAAACACTCTTGTTTAAATGGTAGTAGTCGATGGGGGAAAAATTAGCTTTGTACTATTTTTTTCCTTCAACTGGTGTTCTTTGACACAGGTTGACTGGACTATATCTGGAATTCACTGTATCACTGTATGTCAGACAGAATTGCCTTTATCAGTAGTAGAGAATTGCCTATATCAGTAGTAGTAGAGAAGGGGTTCCACATACAGCGACTTCCAGATATAACCAATTCCCGGGGAGTACACATATAGGCAGTTCCACTTGCATGCAGATATAGTGAGTTCCCAATACAACCAGTTCCCTAGGAGTCAGTTCCACTTGCAAGCAGATATAGTGAATTCCAGATACAGCCAATTCCCCCAACCTTTGAAACTATTCACTATTACAGTACTGAAAACAGTAGACTTCATGCTCAAGAATAAGGTTGCTTGCACACAGGTACATACTCGATGTACTCAATGATAATTACCATTGCAAAATTAAACAAACTATCAGACCTAACCCTTAATTCAATTTGCGTAGTCTATTTCATGTCTGTCTTCCACAAAAGTTTGCTCTGTTCTACACCACCAATGCTGTGTTTCTATTTTTCCAGACAGCTAATTGTTCAAATCAGCAGATTTCACATGTTTGATGATTGAATTTATATAACTGATTAAATTTGTATGATTATCATTTACTCAGTTATCACTTGTTTTACTCAATTGAGATATTAGAAATAATTTGTCTATCTCAAACAAATATGTTAAATTTATATAACTTAATTCGTTAAAGGCTCAACCAGATGAATAATAAGGCCTGAGGGCTATCTTCAAATATGATTCCAATTGCATACGATGGAGAAGCTCATTTTAAAAATCATATGTTTTCTATAGAAGAACAGCCTTTTTTTTTTTTAATATTCTTTCAATGCAAGCAAATTTTGAAAATCCTTACAAATACATCGCTGGGCATTCCTTAAAGAAACATCCTTGCAAAATTTTATAGAATTTGGTCCACACGTTCAGCCATAAATGGGTTACAAACAGACAGACAGACAAATGCAAAACGGTCGACTTGAAACAAAGACCTCTCTTCGTTTGGACAATGATAATGTTGTAAACTTAGATGATGCTATTTTCAACCAACTTTCAAACAGAAGGACGAGGTTCTCAATTCGAAATGTTTTTATAGTGCTGGAAATTATGAATGTTGATCTTATTTGTATGATCTTTACGATACTAGTACCATAGTTTAGTGAACAGTAGACCTCACACCCAAGAATAAGGGTGCTTCCAAAGAGTAATGTATTTTTACAGCTTAACATGGGCTCTTACTATCACATATTAGGTATATGCTATCTTAGTGTGGGGTAATTCATCAAAACAAAACCTTGATAGGGTGTTTAAGATCCAAAAGAAAGATGTAAGGTGTATGGAAAGAGAAGTGTCATTAATATTTTAAGGTTTCATATTAATATGAGTTGTCAAGTTAAAAAAGCCCACGTAAAAAACAAATTAGACAAAATTGAAGAGTGGATAACTGATGATATCCTTGCAGAAAGAAATAGGGTTAAAGATGCATATGATGAATTCAAATTATCTAGAAATACATGTATGTTAAGTGAAAATAATTACAAAGCTCTATAAGAAGCTATATGAAAGAAGTGAAAAGAGCCAAATGTAAGAAAACAGCTGAAATTTTGAATAATAGTGTTTACTTCAGCACAGCAGAGTGGGATGTAATAAACGATAAAACAAAAAAAGAAACCGACTTCAATGAAATGATACCCAAACATTAAATACTCACAAACTAAAAAGTTTAAAATAAAGTATTTACTTTAAACTGAGAAAATTTTAAATTTCATACAAGTAATCTTTTGAAGTCAGCGCCAAATATTTTATGAAATTGATAAGATATTCTATCAAATATCAAAAGTAACACTGTATTTCAATTAAATACATGATTTAGACTCACTTTTACTGAAATGCAGTATCAGTTTTGATATTAGATTGTTCAAGTATTTCGTCATGGAAAACATCACTGATAAAATCTGTTATATTTTAGAAGTACAGTATATGGAAAATTTGGCACCGACTTCAAAATATTACTTGTATGAAATTTAAAACTTTCTAAGTTTAAAGTAAATAATTTATTTTACACTTTTTAGTAAGTGAGTATTTAATTTAATGTTTGAGTATCATTTCATTGAAGTCAGTTTCTTTTTGTTAACTTTTTAAGTGAATTCAACGACTTGCAGTCAAATTTTTATTAAGAATAAGTAGAATTTACTTACTCTGTAGGTCGAACGTTTTCGAATCTTCAGGAATTCTTTTATTGTTTTAAAATTTGTTTTATTTTAAGCTTTTTAGTTGAATTTTCAAATTTTGAAAACATGAGAAATTTCTTAAAGCCTTCATTATGAAATATTTATCAAATTAGCAAGCAAAATTAACAAAAGGTCAATCTGTATCACATCAACAAGGCTGTGTTTTCTATTTTGCAAGAGAGCTGATTGCTCAAATTAGATTCCAGATTTCTGATGAATGAGTTTGTAAAAATATTTATTAAATTTGTGTATCATTTACTTGGTAGCCTAATCACTTATTGAATAATAAGACGAAATTGTCACAACCACATTTATTAAAACTTCAAGAAACTAGTTTCGGTTGTTACACCATTATCAATCTCAATCAAACTCAAAGTATAATGGTGTAACAACCGAAACTAGTTTCTCGAAGTTTTAATAAATGTGGTTGTGACAATTTCGTCTTATTATTCATTATGGATACCTTCCACAATATCACCTTCGCCATTACTAAGAAAGTTAATCACTTATTATTATACGGTCTGCAACCAAGCGCCGAAGAAGAACAACATAGTTCGAAACGCGTCCGCCGCGACTCAAAAAGGTCAGTTCTGCACAGCAAGATAATACATATGAATAGTATTATTATACTTAATTGAAATATTAGAAATGATTTTTTCTTTCAAACAAATATGTTACTCTACGAGGTTCTTCCCTTTTTCCAAATTAGATTTCCTTGAAAAATCGCAATTGATTTCTTTAAATCCTGTTTTTATGATGAGTTTCCTAATGTTATCTCTATCTATAAAAGGATGATACCCTGACTCACTCATCAACGCAGAGCCAAAACTACTAGGCCCATGAACTTGAAATTTCGTATGAACAATCCTTATAGGATTTCACCGTGCAATAAGAAAGGATTTTTCAAAATTCGCAATTTTAGGGGTGTTTTTAGGGGGTTAAAGTTTTGCCTAAGCAAAGCACGGGTACATGGCTTACTGGGATCTTTTAATCATATGGAAAATAATTTGAAATTTTTCTATCTGCTGTACACGCTGTTTCGATGGACAAGCTGTTTGTGTGTTTTGCAAATCATCATTCAACTAACCTACTGAACTTGCCGGCCAAACAGCTTAAAGGAACAGCTGATAGAATTCAACAGTTTTTAATCATATATGGCAGGCACCTTAGCGGCGTTATTTACGCTGTCTGGAACGCAAAAACTTTGCATGTAGGATACCGTTCAATCGGAGCCTTGCAGTAAGTAGGAAACATATGACTGTGTATGTTGAAATGTAATTATGCCAGGTAAATGTAATTATGCTAGATATTTAGATAGATATAATTTTTAGATAATTCAATTGTTTATTGCCACAACTTTACAACAAAATAATTTAATGGTTACAAATTAACATATTAACATAAAGGAAATAAAAGAAACCTAACTAACCAGAAAAAAAACTAAAATCTATGTTCAGGCACCACCAGCAAAAGAAAAGACTTTGACCGCTGGTGGGAGTCGCAAAAAGTCCAATTCAAATGACATTCAAGACAACTTAAAATTTCAACTTACAGAATTTGAAATGTATTCTCAGTAGGAGGTGGCGAATAATAAAATAAAAAACCTAGCTTCTACCCAATTTGAAATGTTCATTGAGAGGTGGTGAGTAAGGTCTTACTGTGTAAGAAAACAAGGAAGGAGGCCTCTCTGATCAGTTGGAAGAGCCCTAAGACACTTCTTCCCTAATAGTCCTAGAACGTTGAAATTTGAAATGTAACCTCAGTGGGAGGTGACAAATAATAAAATCAAGAATTTTTCATGAGAACGCAGCAACGCGCGTCGGGCCAGCTAGTCCATTATAAACAATGCTATAAAAGGGTTGATTACATTGGGATAGTTACTCGCTAAGCGCGTAGCGAGTAGGACGTTACTGACCGACCGTGCTACAGCAGCTCAGCATACCAAGCCGAATTACATAAAAACTTCCAGAATTACTTCCATACATGTAACTTCCAGAATTACCCTCATACTATGGAATTTCAAAGACAATAAATAATACTGCAATGCAAAATTAAAATATGAAGTTTACCAACAATTATTCAATGAAGTTTCATCAAAACAGTTCACAGAAAATGCAATATATCTGATCTGAAGTGTTATGCTGGCAGCCTGCTTGATTAAATGTCGGCTTTGGCCAAAATAATATTGTATTTTGGTGTTGGCTAATCTGCCAGCGAGTACCAAATTCAAAATAGACAGGTTCTCAACTTTGAATTTGGTCACATTTGATTGGTTTATTTATATTCGGCTTGGGTATGCTGAGCTACTGTAGCACGGTCGGTTAGTAGCTCAGCATACCCAAGCCGAATATAAATAAACCAATCAAACCCTAAAGGGTTGATTACATTGGGATAATTACTCGCTAAGCGAGTAGCGAGTAGGACGTTACTAACCGACCGTGCTACAGCAGCACAGCATACCAAGCCAAATTATATTAAAAAATTAATTTCTAGAATCACCCCCATACTATGGAATTTCTAAGACAATAAATAATATTGCAACACAAAATTAAAATATGAAGTTTACCAACAATTATTATTCAATGAAATTTCATCAAAACAATATACAATATATCTCATCTGAAGTGTTATGCTGGCAGCCTGCATGATTGAATGTCGGCTTTGGCCACAATAATATTGTATTTTGGTGTTGGCTACTCTGCCAGCGAGTATAAATGTGACCAAATTCAAAGTTGAGAGCCTGTCTACTTTGAATTTGGTCACATTTAAGGGTTGATTACATTGGGATAGTTACTCGCTAAGCGAGTAGCGAGTAGGACGTTACTAACCGACCGTGCTACAGCAGCTCAGCATACAAAGCCAAATTATATTGAAAAAAATATTTCTAGAATCACCCCCATACTATGGAATTTCTAAGATAATAAATAATATCGCAACACAAAATTAAAAGATGAAGTTTCCTAACAATTATTCAATAAAATTTCATCAAAACAATATACAATATATCTCATCTGAAGTGTTATGCTGGCAGCCTGCGTGATTAACGGAGGCTTTGGCCACAATAATATTGTATTTTGGTGTTGGCTACTCTGCCAGAGAGTACAAATGTGACCAAATTCAAAGTAGACAGGCTGTCAACTTTGAATTTGGTCACATTTGTACTCGCTGGCAGAGTAGCCAACACCAAAATACAATATTATTGTGACCAAAGCCGATACTTAATCACGCAGGCTGCCAGCATAACACTTCAGATGAGATATATTGTATATTGTTTTGATGAAATTTTATTGAATAATTGTTGGTAAACTTCATATTTTAATTTTGTGTTGCAATATTATTTATTGTCTTAGAAATTCCATAGTATGGGGGTGATTCTAGAAATAATTTTTTTAATATAATTTGGCTTGGTATGCTGAGCTGCTGTAGCACGGTCGGTCAGTAACGTCCTACTCGCTACTCGCTTAGCGAGTAACTATCCCAATGTAATCAACCCATTATACTAGCTGGCAGAGTAGCCAACACCAAAATACAATATTATTGTGGCCAAAGCCGACACTTAGGCCGTGGTCAGACTGCTTGCGACTGACGAGTAGATCGTTTTGCGAGCAGGTCGTACGAGTAGGTCGTCAGAGTAAGAGTGGTCACATTGCAAACTTCCTACTCATGCGAGTTTATACCAGTTGTTGTTAGACAATCTGTTATTGCGCATTTTGTTTGTTAATGAAGATAACGAAAGCTGGGTGAATGATATTGATTTAACAAGAGGAGAATTCCAGCTACTTTTTCCTGATCTACGAAGAACTGATAGAAAATGTTTCGATTATTTTCGGATGTCACTCACTAGGAACGTTTCATTATATTTTTAACAGAATCAGCATAAAGATTGAAAAACAAAGCAATTTTTGGACTTGTAATAATCCTGTGGAAAGATTAGCGGTCACATTGAGATCTCTATTATGATAATCCTTTGTGGATTGGTCCCACAATAGATTTTAGTCAAACACAATCGTAATCAACTCCCATCATTCATTTTTACACTGACGACCTCGCAAAGAAAATCAAACAAACTTGCTTCCAGAATTGACTCGTACGTGTGCGCAAGTCCTCGTACGACCAACCCTTCTCTACTGTGACCAATCAAACCGGTTAATCAACGTTTGTTTTACTCTGACGTCCATATGCGAGCACACACCTCCATTTACTCGTCGGAGTACGCATGCAGTCTGACCACGACCACGCTGGCTGCCAGCATAACACTTCAGATGAGATATTATATTGTATATTGTTTTGATGAAATTTCATTGAATAATAATTGTTGGTAAACTTAATATTTTAATTTTGCATTGCAATATTATTTATTGTCTTAGAAATTCCATAGTATGGGGATGATTCTAGAAATAATTTTTTTAATATAATTTGGCTTGGTATGCTGAGCTGCTGTAGCACGGTCGGTTAGTAACGTCCTACTCGCTACTCGCTTAGCGAGTAACTATCCCAATGTAATCAACCCTTTACGCTGCTTGCGATTGCAGCCACCCACGTCGCTCGATCTTTCAGCGTACTTCTGATCTTTTACTCATGAATGATAACTTTATTCATATGAATAAGGCTGAACCAGATGAAGAAGGGGGCCCGAGGGCTATCTGATTCCAATTGCTTATGATGGAGAAGCTCATTTCAAAAATCTTGTGTTCCTGAAGACGGTCTAAAATCCTTACTTTTTTCGTTTTAATTATCCTTTAAATGCAAGCAAATTTTGAAAATCTTCACACATACATTGCTGGACATTCTTTAAAGGAAGGTCCATGCAAAATTTCATTGAATTTGGTCCACGCATTTAAAACAGACATGCAAAACGGTCAACTTGAAACAGAGACCTCTCTTTGTTCAGTCAATTTTACATTGATATTTTTTAACCGACTTCCAAAAACAACAAGGTTACTATATTCGACCTGTTTTTTTTATGTTTGTACATCAATCATTCGAACAATATTGAACCGATTCCGATGAATTTTTTTTTAAATGAAAGAGCATCGCTCAGCGGTGGTCCCATACAAGTTTCGCAAGGATCGGCCCAATACTTAGCCCAATATTAAACAAAAAGGAGCATTCTTCGATGTCTTCATTTCAATCAAGTTTGAATAGGATAGTTCCACACATAACCGCCAATCGGATAACCGGTGTCGTTTACCAGGCTGATCATTGTATCATATGGAGCGCTTTACATCTAGACGGTTTTCGAAATCATATGATGCAATGCAATTATGCCGGGTAAACGACATCGGTTACCCAAAGCTGGTTCAGTGTGAAAGAAGTCTTTAATGTCCCGTTTTGACCAATCACGTGAACTTAATTTGAATCGAGAATAAGAAGAATATAATATTTCTGTCCATATGTTCATAAGGTTATTGTGTTATAGTTGACCTTGTTCTTATTCTGATAATTTCACTCCATCAATTTTATGTCACCATACATGCCATATGGCACGCCCACGTTGGGCGCCATATGTCATGTATGGTGACATAAAATTGATGAAGGAGGTGAAATTATCAGAATAAGAACAAGGTCAACTATAACACAATAACCTTGATTACATTTATTAATCCAAAAATACACCAAAAAATATTGGATTTTTCTTTTTTTTTTTAATTAAATTAAATCTACATTTTTATGAAAATTTATCAGAGGAGGTTAACTGGTGAAATAGCATCGGCTTTCTGATTTTAAAGTTCTTTGAATTTTAGTTTTAAAATCTTTATGGATATGACCTGATTTGATGGATTTCCGGAGGTAGGCGGTAGGGAACTGCCGTGGGGTTTTTTCTGATGTGCCCTGGAAGTGTTCTGAGCTCCTGCACAGATGAAATCGTAGGCGATGTGAGAGCGCGTCGATCTACACGTATGGACTCGGGACGGTCGATGCGGTCCTGGATTCAGTAACTGATGTGGCTGCTTGTACGGCCCGTGCTCGAGCCAGTGCGGGTGATGGATCTCGAACGTCGAATGACGGTTTACAGTTCGCCACCGGGTGTTGCTTGGCGGTGAACTCGTTCAGCCGACCTAATCTGGAACGTTTTTTGGCAGCTTAGGTGTGGCAAGACCAACAGTAAAATTTTACAATAAATAAAATTTAAATTTCGACGCACTTCAGTAGTCACCTCTACGATTTTCTTCAAATCATCAGGAATTTAAAGTCTTTCAAACTGCACTTCAGTCTTCAAGAAACTTATAGATAAGGCCTCTTTCACAAAATAAGAATCTATTCGTTTTTTGACTCAATCTATTCAACTGCCGGTTTATAGTGATTTTGAGATATGATTGTCCTAAATTTATTCATAAATTGGATTCTAGTTAAATTTCTTTAAATACAGTATAAAAAATTTGATTTGATAAAAAGTTCAGTCTAAATTGGAATTTGAAAATTATGTTCACAATCCTTTTCAATAATTTAGAAATTGAAATAAGTAGGCCCTAATGACTTTCAATAAAGTGAACGTTTTGACTCACCGGATACAAAAATCACAAATAACACATACAACAGACGTGGATTTCTCCTGAAAGCTCGGAATTTGACTGCTTCGATTTGCATCAGCCTCGACGCTTTTATACCTGTGGGCTGATAATCTGCAGATCAAGACGTCTACGTCACGAAATCAGTCAAATTAATTCCGAAATTTCTTTACAAAATTGAAGGATCCACACTAAAAATCCTAAAACTTAAATATAATCCCACAGAGACTTACATAAAAGCTGTGACTGATTTATTTCAATTAATAGGAGATAGTTTTTCTACACTTACTAGCATTCTTTTGACTAACTCTACATGTTAGATACAATTTTTTACAAAGTGACTTTTTTGACGAATTTGAACTTCAAAATTACAGGTAATATTCTACAAAATTTGCTCTTTCTGGCTCTAAATTTTGTTTTTCATAAAATTCAGTCGTTTTTTAAATATCCGTGTTTGAAAGTTGAGTTTTTAGCACGTGTTCGTGAAAGTTCTATGTGTTAATTTTATTAAATTTCAGAGTTAAAATATGATTTATAGACTTTATCTTATTACAAAATGATATATTAAAACTAATATTATGAGAAGTTTCAGTTTTACTATAATTAATAAGTTTTTGACAAACATGCTGGTCTGAAGGTTAGTTTAGGCTAGATCTTCATAATGGTACAGTATTATTCTATTTCTTAATAAATATTTGATTCTGTTTTTTGTGTCTTGATCCCCCTTAAAATACTCAATTCTGCTAAAATATTGAACCAGGCGTGACATAGGCTCCCTTTCCGGCGAGTCACTGATACAGTTGGTCGGCGGAAATTAAAATAATGACCGGTGAATCATTTTTCGGATAACTGACGATCTAAAATTTTCTAGCTAACCATTTCCCTTCTTAATGTGCTGACTTACGTGAATGAAAATACAGGAAACAATAATAACTTATAGATTATACATTCATAAATACGCTCATAAGATAAGCGGTATAAATACGCTCATACTTTACATGCAAATACTACAATGCAAGACAAAATCTCTTATTGGAAGAGATAATTTATTTCTAATTCTCTTTTTTTTCATATCTTTTTTTTTTATATATATTTTTTTTTTATTTATTTTTTTTTTTTTAATATTTTTATATATATATTTCTTCTTAACATCAATGTTTAACATTTAGTTTTAACGTACCTTCACACATAGTTTTAACATTTAACACTGATTATTCAACATGCTTTCTTTCCTGCTGGTAAGTTACTTGAGTAGTACAATACAATAATTATTATAACTTCTAATTTTATCATTCTTATTAGGCTGATGAGTGAATTCTTATCAATAATCCTTATTCTAATTCTACATTTTTTTTTTTTTTTTTTTTTTTTTTTTTTTGAAATATTTTGCTAATATGTGTTTTGTACATTGTTTAAATTTCATCTACTCCTCTTGTATGGTTTGACATTCTGGTAGTTATGCCACCCCAATGAACGATTTTCCTCTATATCCGTGAGTAGTACAGTGTTGTAATTTGAAACTGCGGCGACTTCGTACGGGCCGGTATACAGATGGTAAAACTTCTTAGTCTTTTTTGCATGAACATCAGAGAGACGATGCGAACGCAATAAAACTTCTTGTCCTACGTGATACTCATACGAACGAATCTTTTTATCATGATGTTTTTTGCGCAACTCTGCAGCATGTAACAAATTTCTTCGGATGATAGTATTATCGATAGTGTTATTCTTATTGTTCTCACAAGGTGCTTCTACTAACTGTTCTAGGAAATTGGTTTTCTTTTTACCGAACATAACTTCGTATGGAGTATAACCCGTTGATTCATTGTAGGTATTATTTATACATTCTTCTAGAAAAGGTAGATATCTGATCCATTTCTGATGCTCAGTACCACAGTATGCACGCATGAATCGGGATATTTCGGCCATTCTTCTTTCAACTGGATTTGAGCTAGGATTATATCTTGTAGTCCATATAGTTTCAATATTTTCCTGTTGGATGATTTGAATCCAGTTATTACCGCGAAAATATGTAGCGTTATCGGCCAGTACTTTTCGTGGTTTACCAACCTGCGTACACCATTTTTCGGTTATGCAACGAGCTAGTTTGCTGCCTGTTATTTTCCCAATTGGAAACAGTCTCGTATATTTGGAATACAAGCAGGTGACAGCAAATATATGCCTATGCCGTCCAATAGCCGTGGGAATCGGCCCAAAAATATCTGTTGCTAGTAGATCTAATGGGTTTTCCGGAATTATCGCTTTCATTTCGCCACGAATATTGAATCTATTATGCTTGGTTCTTTGACACACGTCGCAAGCCGCTACAACCTCTGTCACTTTTTTGTGCATCCCTTTGAAGTAACACGATTCTTTCAAAAGATGGAGTGTTTTCTTAATGCCAAAATGACCTATCCTTTCGTGAGTCTCTTTTATTGTGTCATCTTCTAGTTCCTGTGGTATGACTAATCTCCAATTATGCACATTTATTGACGCTCTTTGAAACAAATAACCTTTATACATTTTATATCTTTTTAGTTGTAGAGGGCCATCATCACCCAAGACTTCCAATTGTCTTATAATATTATTAACGTCAGGGTCATTTGATTGGGCTCTCTGTATCTTAGATGGTGTCAATAATCTCTCATGTACAAGGGGGTTTATATTAGCAGGGAATGGGATGCCTTGAGTATTTTCTATTAGATAACAGTTGAACGTTGTTTCATTATTATACGTGGCGTCTATCTCTCGTGATAAAAAATCCGCAGTTTGGTTATTCTTTCCTGGAAGGTGTGTGAGCTCTAAGTCAAATTCTTGTAACGCTAGAAACCAACGGGAGAGGCGATTGTTCGTCAATTTTGCTGTTCTAAAAAACGTTAGAGCCTTGTGGTCGGTGTTGACAAATATTTTTCTTCCTAAAAGTAGCGTACGGTATTTTAGGCACACCTCTAGTAGACTTAATAATTCTTTTTCAGTAACCGAATACTTCCTCTGCGCATTATTCAAAGTTTTACTGTAGAAGGCTACAACACCTTTTTCGTTATCCTCGTTCAACTGAAATATTTCGGCTCCCAGAGCGTAGTGTGAGGCATCGACATTTATGTAAAATGGTTTGTTCAAATCGGGGTGTTGCAACATGACTACTTCTAGGAAGCGTTCTTTTATCTCTTGGAAAATTCTCTCCTCTTCGTCTCCCCATCTCCATGGTTTATTAGACGAAAGTACTTGGCCAAATTGTGCTGTGTAGTGCGATAAATGTTTGCTGAATTTACGATAAAATTGTAGGAATCCTACAAACTTTTGTAGTTGCTTTCGAGTCTTGGGGGAAGGAAAATGCCTGACTGCTAATAGTTTTTCTTCGTCCTGAGTGACGCCCGTTTGATTGATAATATGTCCTAGAAAGTGAACTTGTCCCTTAAATAGGTTACATTTTGACAATTTTAATTTCAGACCGTTTTCTCTCAGTCGTTGAAATACAATGCTCAGATGATGGCAATGTTCTTTTATATTCTTGGAAGCGATAATACCATCGTCCACATATAGGGTACAAAACTCTGCTATATCTTCTCCCAGGGCTCGTCGCAAACACTTTATGAAGATGGCCATTGCGTTGCGTACTCCAAAAGCTAGTCGCGTAAAGCGAAGATTTCTTCCATTAAATAAAAATGATAGGTAGTCACGTGATTCCTCTGCAACTTCCACCTGCCAATATCCTGAACTAAGATCGACAGTTGAATATATCGATTTTCCGTGAAAAGTCTGTAGCGCTTCATCGATTTGCATAGGTGTCTCTCTATCGTCCTCCAGAATAGCATTTAAGGGGCGAGCGTCCAGACATACCCTTACAGTGTTGTCTTTCTTTTTTACACATACTATAGGTAAGCTATAGTGAGAGAAGGAGGGCTCTACAATTCCTAATTTCTCCATACGGTCTATCTCCGCTTGTGCTGCATTCCTCAGTGCAAAAGGTATAGAGTAATTTTTCTTATAGTACGCATTATGCGGTTTGACATTTAGTTGACACTGGAAGTGAATCGCACGACCTGGGGTCTCGGAAAATACATCTCTATGTTCGTGTAGTAACTCAATTATTGTATTTTTCTCTCTGTCTGAATATTCGTTATTCATGCAGATTTCATTCAGTAGAGTTTCAAATAACTGGTTGTCTATGGAGTTGTCACGTTCATCACATTGCCAACGCTCATCATTTAGCCTTATAAACACGCCGTCTTCCTCCTGACCGTCGTACTCGTCCTCGTTAATCGAGCCTTGTTCAATCATCCTAACTTCTGGTGTGTCTATCTTTTGAGCTTCTAAGAGAAGTGGGGCAGTTATTACGGCTCCCTCTTTCTCCAGGCGAACGGACAGAGTCATGTTTTGGAGATCGATAATGGCATGATAATATTTTAGAAAATCAACACCAATTATAAGGCTTGGACTGGATGCTGGATAGATCAGAAAAGTGTGAGAAAGGCAAACATTTGATAATAGTATTTCTAATAGGCATTGTCTTGATATTCTGACGCGACGACTTGGGTTTATACCTTGGATATAGGTTGAACTAAGAGGTAAGGTTTCAATTCGCTGTTTTGATTCAATGCATGAGAATAAGTCTGCTTGTATAATACTACATTGTGCGCCGGTATCTATTAATGCTCGTACTTTATGGCCATATAAATTACATTCTACATACGCTTGAAACTGCTTCAATTCATTTTTATAAAGCTCTTCCTCTTCTTCTAATAAATCATCAATAATATCATCTCTAAATACAGTCCTTATTTTCTTAACGCTTGTATTTTCCCCTTCTGGAAAATACTTAATGGATTTGCCTCGTACATCTGAGGTAGAGATAATTATATTAGCGTTCGATTCATAATTCGGTCTATCATTTTGGCTCTCTTTACTATCTTTTTCCTCAATCTCGTCAGGGCTATAGATTGTCAAGGGCACACTATCTTTGTTGTGTAGGCTCGCTTCTGAAACCGTTATTCCTGATAAAGTACAACGATCCGTTTCGTTTTTCTCTTCATTATTAGTACCAATTCTGCCATCCGTTAGCATGCATTGGTTTTTAAAGCGCGTACGCTTCCGATTTCTTACTCGCGAATATCGGTATCTCGCGTGTGACGAGTGCATATAATTTGTGTTGCAATCAGTGCGTACTTTTTCTCTAGGGCTAGGCTCATGTGGATTATAATCTTTTTTAAAATGAGTATGCTTCTTCTTCTTTACTGCAAATCCCTTACTTTTACTTTGCTCTCCGAAATTAACATTCTTTTCATAATCACTATTATCTCCATTCTGATTTTTCACATTTCCGCTCACATCTTTTCCATAACAACAATACGACGCATTATTTCTGAATAATTTCACGTGATCAATCTGATATTCAACAGTGTGAGGCGTAGAGATTCGCGAATCAGCATCATTAATAGTTGATTTAACTGCTTCACGTTTGTCTGGCTGGATGACAGTACTCGCTTTCAAAGTGGTTTTTTCTCTTTGTTTTTCTTGTATCGGCACTATCATCTCATGTAATAATTGTCATTTGTTCCTGGCTGAGGCTCCCTGACCTGGATTCCTATAATTTTTGTCATTGTTGTTGCTGTTGTTAGGAGTGATGCTTGTATTCGGTCTCACATCTTTCGGTCGCGCCGGCTGATCGCACTGCTGGTTGGATGTCGTGTGTGACTGCTCCGCTGTGCGCCAATCCGCGTCCTCTCTTGACTGTCGCGGTGATGGACCCCTTTGCTGATTGTTGCGTTTCTGTGTGTGTAATTGCCGCATACTTCCACCTTCATATGTCGCTTTTCTGGGCTCCCATCTGCCGTTTCCGAGTTGTGTGCTATCCGGTTCTCCGTTGTCGGCTGCTTGAAGTTCGCTATTCGGTACTGCTTCAACTCTTTTGAAGTTAGGTCGAGGATTATTGTCATTCACCGTCTGAATGCGATTCAGACAATTTTCTAGATCTCCCAGGTTGCTGATTTGTGAGCAAGAAAGCGCTAATTGAACATTGTATGGGAATTTTTGTGTGATAATGTGCACTAGATTAATTTCTGAAAGAGGGTTGTCTAATAGGGAATTGACATATTTTAATTCCGCAGCAAAAGCACTGTATGTTTCGGTCCGACTATTGAAATTACAAGTGATTATTTCGTTCAAAATAATTTGTTGTCTTGATAATGACCAGAATCTGTCTAGAAAGGCCCTAGTGAATTCTTCTAGGCTTCCGAATTCTGATATACGGCTCCTAAAGAAAACCAAAGCTTCCCCATGTAGATGAGTGACAAGTTCTAAACTCCAAATTTTCCAAGGGAGTTGTTGCAGCTCATTTATTGCTCTGATTTGATTCACGAATTCTTTCGGTTGAGGAGTTCTAGAAGTATTATCAAAGTGACCTAGATTTGCAAATAAATTTGATGTATTCCATATTTCATATCCATTAGGTGCTCTATCTCTAAATGCATTACTAGTAGGCCTAATACAGTTTTCTTTAATCCTATTAACTTCAGCAATAGTCTCATCAATCTGACTTTGTAATTCTACTCTGATATTTATTATTTCCTGTTCTTTGATTTGTTCTACTTTTTTATTTATTTCTATTATTCTTTGTTTATTTTCTACTATTTGCTTAGAATTATCTTGAACCTTAACTGTCAGTTGAGCCGTTACTTGTTGCGCACTATCTTGAATATCTTTTGTTAATTTCTTATGATTTGTCTGCATATTGTTTGCTAGTTTATTTATAGCGTCCAATATATTACCAATGCTATCATCACTATCGTCTTTGTTCACATTATGCGGTGAATTAGCTGAATTTCTAACTGGTGTTGGAGAGAAGTGTGTTTCATTTCCTTCAGATATATTCCCTTCAATCTGTGTTGAGGATAAATGATATAGGCTCTCTCTTCTAAATTCACTATTAGGTAGATTATCATTTGATGCGGATTCATTATTTGAGATTGCAGTAGCCCTATTCTGATCTGCCATTTTAGCAAGGTTTATTCGTTTTACCTGACTGATTTTGAATAGCACTTTTAAATACGATTTTATAATGCCAATTATAACGATAATGATAGACCAAAGAAGTAATCTATTCATGGAAAGTTCCTACAAAACTCTCACATAGAACAAAAACATTTATGCAGCCAAATTCCTTGTGAGCTTCAGGAAATAACTCACTAACGAATAAAACATAAATTCTCTTATCCTCATGTCTCTGTGGGAATGTAACTTAATAATTATACCAATTACTACTATAAGTATGTTACACTGTGCTGGTTGCTTACACAGAGTTTTCTGAAAAGTATTAGTACGTTTGAAAATATAACTGCAAGTTATTAAAAAATAATATAAATTAAAGAAGTTAATATTTTGATGAAGTTGAGAAAATGAAATAAAATAAATTGAAAAAGTTACTAGGGTTAGTACACACATAGGCTCCCACAAGACTATGCGCATATAAATCTTAAAAAATGACAGTTTCTGAAAGAAAAATTAATTAATGACGATAAATTAAATTCTTGTACTAATACTGTTAGTTTGAATAAAAGCCGATACTACTTCACCAGCTCCACTAGTTGGGCGTTTGGCAGCTTTTGGCATTTCCCACGTTGGGCGCCATATGTCATGTATGGTGACATAAAATTGATGGAGTGAAATTATCAGAATAAGAACAAGGTCAACTATAACACAATAACCTTGATTACATTTATTCATCCAAAAATACACCAAAAAATATTGGATTTTTCTTTTTTTTAATTAAATTAAATCTACATTTTTATGAAAATTTATCAGAGGAGGTTAACTGGTGAAATAGCATCGGCTTTCTGATTTTAAAGTTCTTTGAATTTTAGTTTTAAAATCTTTATGGATATGACCTGATTTGATGAATTTCCGGAGGTAGGCGGTAGGGAACTGCCGTGGGGTTTTTTCTGATGTGCCCTGGAAGTGTTCTGAGCTCCTGCACAGATGAAATCGTAGGCGATGTGAGAGCGCGTCGATCTACACGTATGGACTCGGGACGGTCGATGCGGTCCTGGATTCAGTAACTGATGTGGCTGCTTGTACGGCCCGTGCTCGAGCCAGTGCGGGTGATGGATCTCGAACGTCGAATGACGGTTTACAGTTCGCCACCGGGTGTTGTTTGGCGGTGAACTCGTTCAGCCGACCTAATCTGGAACGTTTTTTGGCAGCTTAGGTGTGGCAAGACCAACAGTAAAATTTTACAATAAATAAAATTTAAATTTCGACGCACTTCAGTAGTCACCTCTACGATTTTCTTCAAATCATCAGGAATTTAAAGTCTTTCAAACTGCACTTCAGTCTTCAAGAAACTTATAGATAAGGCCTCTTTCACAAAATAAGAATCTATTCGTTTTTGACTCAATCTATTCAACTGCCGGTTTATAGTGATTTTGAGATATGATTGTCCTAAATTTATTCATAAATTGGATTCTAGTTAAATTTCTTTAAATACAGTATAAAAAATTTGATTTGATAAAAAGTTCAGTCTAAATTGGAATTTGAAAATTATGTTCACAATCCTTTTCAATAATTTAGAAATTGAAATAAGTAGGCCCTAATGACTTTCAATAAAGTGAACGTTTTGACTCACCGGATACAAAAATCACAAATAACACATACAACAGACGTGGATTTCTCCTGAAAGCTCGGAATTTGACTGCTTCGATTTGCATCAGCCTCGACGCTTTTATACCTGTGGGCTGATAATCTGCAGATCAAGACGTCTACGTCACGAAATCAGTCAAATTAATTCCGAAATTTCTTTACAAAATTGAAGGATCCACACTAAAAATCCTAAAACTTAAATATAATCCCACAGAGACTTACATAAAAGCTGTGACTGATTTATTTCAATTAATAGGAGATAGTTTTTCTACACTTACTAGCATTCTTTTGACTAACTCTACATGTTTGATACAATTTTTTACAAAGTGACTTTTTTGACGAATTTGAACTTCAAAATTACAGGTAATATTCTACAAAATTTGCTCTTTCTGGCTCTAAATTTTGTTTTTCATAAAATTCAGTCGTTTTTTAAATATCCGTGTTTGAAAGTTGAGTTTTTAGCACGTGTTCGTGAAAGTTCTATGTGTTAATTTTATTAAATTTTAGAGTTAAAATATGATTTATAGACTTTATCTTATTACAAAATGATATATTAAAACTAATATTATGAGAAGTTTCAGTTTTACTATAATTAATAAGTTTTTGACAAGCATGCTGGTCTGAAGGTTAGTTTAGGCTAGATCTTCATAATGGTACAGTATTATTCTATTTCTTAATAAATATTTGATTCTGTTTTTTGTGTCTTGATCCCCCTTAAAATACTCAATTCTGCTAAAATATTGAACCAGGCGTGACATAGGCTCCCTTTCCGGCGAGTCACTGATACAGTTGGTCGGCGGAAATTAAAATAATGACCGGTGAAACATTTTTCGGATAACTGACGATCTAAAATTTTCTAGCTAACCATTTCCCTTCTTAATGTGCTGACTTACGTGAATGAAAATACAGGAAACAATAATAACATATAGATTATACATTCATAAATACGCTCATAAGATAAGCGGTATAAATACGCTCATACTTTACATGCAAATACTACAATGCAAGACAAAATCTCTTATTGGAAGAGATAATTTATTTCTAATTCTCTTTTTTTTTCATATCTTTTTTTTTTTATATATATATATATATTTTTTTTTTTTTAAATATTTTTATATATATATTTCTTCTTAAAATCAATGTTTAACATTTAGTTTTGACGTACCTTCACACAGTTTTAACATTTAACATTTAACATATGTCATGTATGGTGACATAAAATTGATGGAGTGAAATTATCAGAATAAGAACAAGGTCAACTATAACACAATAACCTTGATTACATTTATTCATCCAAAAATACACCAAAAAATATTGGATTTTTCTTTTTTTTAATTAAATTAAATCTACATTTTTATGAAAATTTATCAGAGGAGGTTAACTGGTGAAATAGCATCGGCTTTCTGATTTTAAAGTTCTTTGAATTTTAGTTTTAAAATCTTTATGGATATGACCTGATTTGATGAATTTCCGGAGGTAGGCGGTAGGGAACTGCCGTGGGGTTTTTTCTGATGTGCCCTGGAAGTGTTCTGAGCTCCTGCACAGATGAAATCGTAGGCGATGTGAGAGCGCGTCGATCTACACGTATGGACTCGGGACGGTCGATGCGGTCCTGGATTCAGTAACTGATGTGGCTGCTTGTACGGCCCGTGCTCGAGCCAGTGCGGGTGATGGATCTCGAACGTCGAATGACGGTTTACAGTTCGCCACCGGGTGTTGTTTGGCGGTGAACTCGTTCAGCCGACCTAATCTGGAACGTTTTTTGGCAGCTTAGGTGTGGCAAGACCAACAGTAAAATTTTACAATAAATAAAATTTAAATTTCGACGCACTTCAGTAGTCACCTCTACGATTTTCTTCAAATCATCAGGAATTTAAAGTCTTTCAAACTGCACTTCAGTCTTCAAGAAACTTATAGATAAGGCCTCTTTCACAAAATAAGAATCTATTCGTTTTTGACTCAATCTATTCAACTGCCGGTTTATAGTGATTTTGAGATATGATTGTCCTAAATTTATTCATAAATTGGATTCTAGTTAAATTTCTTTAAATACAGTATAAAAAATTTGATTTGATAAAAAGTTCAGTCTAAATTGGAATTTGAAAATTATGTTCACAATCCTTTTCAATAATTTAGAAATTGAAATAAGTAGGCCCTAATGACTTTCAATAAAGTGAACGTTTTGACTCACCGGATACAAAAATCACAAATAACACATACAACAGACGTGGATTTCTCCTGAAAGCTCGGAATTTGACTGCTTCGATTTGCATCAGCCTCGACGCTTTTATACCTGTGGGCTGATAATCTGCAGATCAAGACGTCTACGTCACGAAATCAGTCAAATTAATTCCGAAATTTCTTTACAAAATTGAAGGATCCACACTAAAAATCCTAAAACTTAAATATAATCCCACAGAGACTTACATAAAAGCTGTGACTGATTTATTTCAATTAATAGGAGATAGTTTTTCTACACTTACTAGCATTCTTTTGACTAACTCTACATGTTTGATACAATTTTTTACAAAGTGACTTTTTTGACGAATTTGAACTTCAAAATTACAGGTAATATTCTACAAAATTTGCTCTTTCTGGCTCTAAATTTTGTTTTTCATAAAATTCAGTCGTTTTTTAAATATCCGTGTTTGAAAGTTGAGTTTTTAGCACGTGTTCGTGAAAGTTCTATGTGTTAATTTTATTAAATTTTAGAGTTAAAATATGATTTATAGACTTTATCTTATTACAAAATGATATATTAAAACTAATATTATGAGAAGTTTCAGTTTTACTATAATTAATAAGTTTTTGACAAGCATGCTGGTCTGAAGGTTAGTTTAGGCTAGATCTTCATAATGGTACAGTATTATTCTATTTCTTAATAAATATTTGATTCTGTTTTTTGTGTCTTGATCCCCCTTAAAATACTCAATTCTGCTAAAATATTGAACCAGGCGTGACATAGGCTCCCTTTCCGGCGAGTCACTGATACAGTTGGTCGGCGGAAATTAAAATAATGACCGGTGAAACATTTTTCGGATAACTGACGATCTAAAATTTTCTAGCTAACCATTTCCCTTCTTAATGTGCTGACTTACGTGAATGAAAATACAGGAAACAATAATAACATATAGATTATACATTCATAAATACGCTCATAAGATAAGCGGTATAAATACGCTCATACTTTACATGCAAATACTACAATGCAAGACAAAATCTCTTATTGGAAGAGATAATTTATTTCTAATTCTCTTTTTTTTTCATATCTTTTTTTTTTTATATATATATATATTTTTTTTTTTTTTAAATATTTTTATATATATATTTCTTCTTAACATCAATGTTTAACATTTAGTTTTGACGTACCTTCACACATAGTTTTAACATTTAACACTGATTATTCAACATGCTTTCTTTCCTGCTGGTAAGTTACTTGAGTAGTACAATACAATAATTATTATAACTTCTAATTTTATCATTCTTATTAGGCTGATGAGTGAATTCTTATCAATAATCCTTATTCTAATTCTACATTTTTTTTTTTTTTTTTTGAAATATTTTGCTAATATGTGTTTTGTACATTGTTTAAATTTCATCTACTCCTCTTGTATGGTTTGACATTCTGGTAGTTATGCCACCCCAATGAACGATTTTCCTCTATATCCGTGAGTAGTACAGTGTTGTAATTTGAAACTGGGCGACTTCATATGGGCCGGTATACAGATGGTAAAACTTCTTAGTCTTTTTTGCATGAACATCAGAGAGACGATGCGAACGCAATAAAACTTCTTGTCCTACGTGATACTCATACGAACGAATCTTTTTATCATGATGTTTTTTGCGCAACTCTGCAGCATGTAACAAATTTCTTCGGATGATAGTATTATCGATAGTGTTATTCTTATTGTTCTCACAAGGTGCTTCTACTAACTGTTCTAGGAAATTGGTTTTCTTTTTACCGAACATAACTTCGTATGGAGTATAACCCGTTGATTCATTGTAGGTATTATTTATACATTCTTCTAGAAAAGGTAGATATCTGATCCATTTCTGATGCTCAGTACCACAGTATGCACGCATGAATCGGGATATTTCGGCCATTCTTCTTTCAACTGGATTTGAGCTAGGATTATATCTTGTAGTCCATATAGTTTCAATATTTTCCTGTTGGATGATTTGAATCCAGTTATTACCGCGAAAATATGTAGCGTTATCGGCCAGTACTTTTCGTGGTTTACCAACCTGCGTACACCATTTTTCGGTTATGCAACGAGCTAGTTTGCTGCCTGTTATTTTCCCAATTGGAAACAGTCTCGTATATTTGGAATACAAGCAGGTGACAGCAAATATATGCCTATGCCGTCCAATAGCCGTGGGAATCGGCCCAAAAATATCTGTTGCTAGTAGATCTAATGGGTTTTCCGGAATTATCGCTTTCATTTCGCCACGAATATTGAATCTATTATGCTTGGTTCTTTGACACACGTCGCAAGCCGCTACAACCTCTGTCACTTTTTTGTGCATCCCTTTGAAGTAACACGATTCTTTCAAAAGATGGAGTGTTTTCTTAATGCCAAAATGACCTATCCTTTCGTGAGTCTCTTTTATTGTGTCATCTTCTAGTTCCTGTGGTATGACTAATCTCCAATTATGCACATTTATTGACGCTCTTTGAAACAAATAACCTTTATACATTTTATATCTTTTTAGTTGTAGAGGGCCATCATCACCCAAGACTTCCAATTGTCTTATAATATTATTAACATCAGGGTCATTTGATTGGGCTCTCTGTATCTTAGATGGTGTCAATAATCTCTCATGTACAAGGGGGTTTATATTAGCAGGGAATGGGATGCCTTGAGTATTTTCTATTAGATAACAGTTGAACGTTGTTTCATTATTATACGTGGCGTCTATCTCTCGTGATAAAAAATCCGCAGTTTGGTTATTCTTTCCTGGAAGGTGTGTGAGCTCTAAGTCAAATTCTTGTAACGCTAGAAACCAACGGGAGAGGCGATTGTTCGTCAATTTTGCTGTTCTAAAAAACGTTAGAGCCTTGTGGTCGGTGTTGACAAATATTTTTCTTCCTAAAAGTAGCGTACGGTATTTTAGGCACACCTCTAGTAGACTTAATAATTCTTTTTCAGTAACCGAATACTTCCTCTGCGCATTATTCAAAGTTTTACTGTAGAAGGCTACAACACCTTTTTCGTTATCCTCGTTCAACTGAAATATTTCGGCTCCCAGAGCGTAGTGTGAGGCATCGACATTTATGTAAAATGGTTTGTTCAAATCGGGGTGTTGCAACATGACTACTTCTAGGAAGCGTTCTTTTATCTCTTGGAAAATTCTCTCCTCTTCGTCTCCCCATCTCCATGGTTTATTAGACGAAAGTACTTGGCCAAATTGTGCTGTGTAGTGCGATAAATGTTTGCTGAATTTACGATAAAATTGTAGGAATCCTACAAACTTTTGTAGTTGCTTTCGAGTCTTGGGGGAAGGAAAATGCCTGACTGCTAATAGTTTTTCTTCGTCCTGAGTGACGCCCGTTTGATTGATAATATGTCCTAGAAAGTGAACTTGTCCCTTAAATAGGTTACATTTTGACAATTTTAATTTCAGACCGTTTTCTCTCAGTCGTTGAAATACAATGCTCAGATGATGGCAATGTTCTTTTATATTCTTGGAAGCGATAATACCATCGTCCACATATAGGGTACAAAACTCTGCTATATCTTCTCCCAGGGCTCGTCGCAAACACTTTATGAAGATGGCCATTGCGTTGCGTACTCCAAAAGCTAGTCGCGTAAAGCGAAGATTTCTTCCATTAAATAAAAATGATAGGTAGTCACGTGATTCCTCTGCAACTTCCACCTGCCAATATCCTGAACTAAGATCGACAGTTGAATATATCGATTTTCCGTGAAAAGTCTGTAGCGCTTCATCGATTTGCATAGGTGTCTCTCTATCGTCCTCCAGAATAGCATTTAAGGGGCGAGCGTCCAGACATACCCTTACAGTGTTGTCTTTCTTTTTTACACATACTATAGGTAAGCTATAGTGAGAGAAGGAGGGCTCTACAATTCCTAATTTCTCCATACGGTCTATCTCCGCTTGTGCTGCATTCCTCAGTGCAAAAGGTATAGAGTAATTTTTCTTATAGTACGCATTATGCGGTTTGACATTTAGTTGACACTGGAAGTGAATCGCACGACCTGGGGTCTCGGAAAATACATCTCTATGTTCGTGTAGTAACTCAATTATTGTATTTTTCTCTCTGTCTGAATATTCGTTATTCATGCAGATTTCATTCAGTAGAGTTTCAAATAACTGGTTGTCTACGGAGTTGTCACGTTCATCACATTGCCAACGCTCATCATTTAGCCTTATAAACACGCCGTCTTCCTCCTGACCGTCGTACTCGTCCTCGTTAATCGAGCCTTGTTCAATCATCCTAACTTCTGGTGTGTGTCTATCTTTTGAGCTTCTAAGAGAAGTGGGGCAGTTATTACGGCTCCCTCTTTCTCCAGGCGAACGGACAGAGTCATGTTTTGGAGATCGATAATGGCATGATAATATTTTAGAAAATCAACACCAATTATAAGGCTTGGACTGGATGCTGGATAGATCAGAAAAGTGTGAGAAAGGCAAACATTTGATAATAGTATTTCTAATAGGCATTGTCTTGATATTCTGACGCGACGACTTGGGTTTATACCTTGGATATAGGTTGAACTAAGAGGTAAGGTTTCAATTCGCTGTTTTGATTCAATGCATGAGAATAAGTCTGCTTGTATAATACTACATTGTGCGCCGGTATCTATTAATGCTCGTACTTTATGGCCATATAAATTACATTCTACATACGCTTGAAACTGCTTCAATTCATTTTTATAAAGCTCTTCCTCTTCTTCTAATAAATCATCAATAATATCATCTCTAAATACAGTCCTTATTTTCTTAACGCTTGTATTTTCCCCTTCTGGAAAATACTTAATGGATTTGCCTCGTACATCTGAGGTAGAGATAATTATATTAGCGTTCGATTCATAATTCGGTCTATCATTTTGGCTCTCTTTACTATCTTTTTCCTCAATCTCGTCAGGGCTATAGATTGTCAAGGGCACACTATCTTTGTTGTGTAGGCTCGCTTCTGAAACCGTTATTCCTGATAAAGTACAACGATCCGTTTCGTTTTTCTCTTCATTATTAGTACCAATTCTGCCATCCGTTAGCATGCATTGGTTTTTAAAGCGCGTACGCTTATATGTACGCCATATGTCATGTATGGTGACATAAAATTGATGAAGGAGGTGAAATTATCAGAATAAGAACAAGGTCAACTATAACACAATAACCTTGATTACATTTATTCATCCAAAAATACACCAAAAAATATTGGATTTTTCTTTTTTTTAATTAAATTAAATCTACATTTTTATGAAAATTTATCAGAGGAGGTTAACTGGTGAAATAGCATCGGCTTTCTGATTTTAAAGTTCTTTGAATTTTAGTTTTAAAATCTTTATGGATATGACCTGATTTGATGGATTTCCGGAGGTAGGCGGTAGGGAACTGCCGTGGGGTTTTTTCTGATGTGCCCTGGAAGTGTTCTGAGCTCCTGCACAGATGAAATCGTAGGCGATGTGAGAGCGCGTCGATCTACACGTATGGACTCGGGACGGTCGATGCGGTCCTGGATTCAGTAACTGATGTGGCTGCTTGTACGGCCCGTGCTCGAGCCAGTGCGGGTGATGGATCTCGAACGTCGAATGACGGTTTACAGTTCGCCACCGGGTGTTGCTTGGCGGTGAACTCGTTCAGCCGACCTAATCTGGAACGTTTTTTGGCAGCTTAGGTGTGGCAAGACCAACAGTAAAATTTTACAATAAATAAAATTTAAATTTCGACGCACTTCAGTAGTCACCTCTACGATTTTCTTCAAATCATCAGGAATTTAAAGTCTTTCAAACTGCACTTCAGTCTTCAAGAAACTTATAGATAAGGCCTCTTTCACAAAATAAGAATCTATTCGTTTTTTGACTCAATCTATTCAACTGCCGGTTTATAGTGATTTTGAGATATGATTGTCCTAAATTTATTCATAAATTGGATTCTAGTTAAATTTCTTTAAATACAGTATAAAAAATTTGATTTGATAAAAAGTTCAGTCTAAATTGGAATTTGAAAATTATGTTCACAATCCTTTTCAATAATTTAGAAATTGAAATAAGTAGGCCCTAATGACTTTCAATAAAGTGAACGTTTTGACTCACCGGATACAAAAATCACAAATAACACATACAACAGACGTGGATTTCTCCTGAAAGCTCGGAATTTGACTGCTTCGATTTGCATCAGCCTCGACGCTTTTATACCTGTGGGCTGATAATCTGCAGATCAAGACGTCTACGTCACGAAATCAGTCAAATTAATTCCGAAATTTCTTTACAAAATTGAAGGATCCACACTAAAAATCCTAAAACTTAAATATAATCCCACAGAGACTTACATAAAAGCTGTGACTGATTTATTTCAATTAATAGGAGATAGTTTTTCTACACTTACTAGCATTCTTTTGACTAACTCTACATGTTAGATACAATTTTTTACAAAGTGACTTTTTTGACGAATTTGAACTTCAAAATTACAGGTAATATTCTACAAAATTTGCTCTTTCTGGCTCTAAATTTTGTTTTTCATAAAATTCAGTCGTTTTTTAAATATCCGTGTTTGAAAGTTGAGTTTTTAGCACGTGTTCGTGAAAGTTCTATGTGTTAATTTTATTAAATTTCAGAGTTAAAATATGATTTATAGACTTTATCTTATTACAAAATGATATATTAAAACTAATATTATGAGAAGTTTCAGTTTTACTATAATTAATAAGTTTTTGACAAACATGCTGGTCTGAAGGTTAGTTTAGGCTAGATCTTCATAATGGTACAGTATTATTCTATTTCTTAATAAATATTTGATTCTGTTTTTTGTGTCTTGATCCCCCTTAAAATACTCAATTCTGCTAAAATATTGAACCAGGCGTGACATAGGCTCCCTTTCCGGCGAGTCACTGATACAGTTGGTCGGCGGAAATTAAAATAATGACCGGTGAATCATTTTTCGGATAACTGACGATCTAAAATTTTCTAGCTAACCATTTCCCTTCTTAATGTGCTGACTTACGTGAATGAAAATACAGGAAACAATAATAACTTATAGATTATACATTCATAAATACGCTCATAAGATAAGCGGTATAAATACGCTCATACTTTACATGCAAATACTACAATGCAAGACAAAATCTCTTATTGGAAGAGATAATTTATTTCTAATTCTCTTTTTTTTCATATCTTTTTTTTTTATATATATTTTTTTTTTATTTATTTTTTTTTTTTTAATATTTTTATATATATATTTCTTCTTAACATCAATGTTCAACATTTAGTTTTAACGTACCTTCACACATAGTTTTAACATTTAACACTGATTATTCAACATGCTTTCTTTCCTGCTGGTAAGTTACTTGAGTAGTACAATACAATAATTATTATAACTTCTAATTTTATCATTCTTATTAGGCTGATGAGTGAATTCTTATCAATAATCCTTATTCTAATTCTACATTTTTTTTTTTTTTTTTTGAAATATTTTGCTAATATGTGTTTTGTACATTGTTTAAATTTCATCTACTCCTCTTGTATGGTTTGACATTCTGGTAGTTATGCCACCCCAATGAACGATTTTCCTCTATATCCGTGAGTAGTACAGTGTTGTAATTTGAAACTGGGCGACTTCATACGGGCCGGTATACAGATGGTAAAACTTCTTAGTCTTTTTTGCATGAACATCAGAGAGACGATGCGAACGCAATAAAACTTCTTGTCCTACGTGATACTCATACGAACAAATCTTTTTATCATGATGTTTTTTGCGCAACTCTGCAGCATGTAACAAATTTCTTCGGATGATAGTATTATCGATAGTGTTATTCTTATTGTTCTCACAAGGTGCTTCTACTAACTGTTCTAGGAAATTGGTTTTCTTTTTACCGAACATAACTTCGTATGGAGTATAACCCGTTGATTCATTGTAGGTATTATTTATACATTCTTCTAGAAAAGGTAGATATCTGATCCATTTCTGATGCTCAGTACCACAGTATGCACGCATGAATCGGGATATTTCGGCCATTCTTCTTTCAACTGGATTTGAGCTAGGATTATATCTTGTAGTCCATATAGTTTCAATATTTTCCTGTTGGATGATTTGAATCCAGTTATTACCGCGAAAATATGTAGCGTTATCGGCCAGTACTTTTCGTGGTTTACCAACCTGCGTACACCATTTTTCGGTTATGCAACGAGCTAGTTTGCTGCCTGTTATTTTCCCAATTGGAAACAGTCTCGTATATTTGGAATACAAGCAGGTGACAGCAAATATATGCCTATGCCGTCCAATAGCCGTGGGAATCGGCCCAAAAATATCTGTTGCTAGTAGATCTAATGGGTTTTCCGGAATTATCGCTTTCATTTCGCCATGAATATTGAATCTATTATGCTTGGTTCTTTGACACACGTCGCAAGCCGCTACAACCTCTGTCACTTTTTTGTGCATCCCTTTGAAGTAACACGATTCTTTCAAAAGATGGAGTGTTTTCTTAATGCCAAAATGACCTATCCTTTCGTGAGTCTCTTTTATTGTGTCATCTTCTAGTTCCTGTGGTATGACTAATCTCCAATTATGCACATTTATTGACGCTCTTTGAAACAAATAACCTTTATACATTTTATATCTTTTTAGTTGTAGAGGGCCATCATCACCCAAGACTTCCAATTGTCTTATAATATTATTAACGTCAGGGTCATTTGATTGGGCTCTCTGTATCTTAGATGGTGTCAATAATCTCTCATGTACAAGGGGGTTTATATTAGCAGGGAATGGGATGCCTTGAGTATTTTCTATTAGATAACAGTTGAACGTTGTTTCATTATTATACGTGGCGTCTATCTCTCGTGATAAAAAATCCGCAGTTTGGTTATTCTTTCCTGGAAGGTGTGTGAGCTCTAAGTCAAATTCTTGTAACGCTAGAAACCAACGGGAGAGGCGATTGTTCGTCAATTTTGCTGTTCTAAAAAACGTTAGAGCCTTGTGGTCGGTGTTGACAAATATTTTTCTTCCTAAAAGTAGCGTACGGTATTTTAGGCACACCTCTAGTAGACTTAATAATTCTTTTTCAGTAACCGAATACTTCCTCTGCGCATTATTCAAAGTTTTACTGTAGAAGGCTACAACACCTTTTTCGTTATCCTCGTTCAACTGAAATATTTCGGCTCCCAGAGCGTAGTGTGAGGCATCGACATTTATGTAAAATGGTTTGTTCAAATCGGGGTGTTGCAACATGACTACTTCTAGGAAGCGTTCTTTTATCTCTTGGAAAATTCTCTCCTCTTCGTCTCCCCATCTCCATGGTTTATTAGACGAAAGTACTTGGCCAAATTGTGCTGTGTAGTGCGATAAATGTTTGCTGAATTTACGATAAAATTGTAGGAATCCTACAAACTTTTGTAGTTGCTTTCGAGTCTTGGGGGAAGGAAAATGCCTGACTGCTAATAGTTTTTCTTCGTCCTGAGTGACGCCCGTTTGATTGATAATATGTCCTAGAAAGTGAACTTGTCCCTTAAATAGGTTACATTTTGACAATTTTAATTTCAGACCGTTTTCTCTCAGTCGTTGAAATACAATGCTCAGATGATGGCAATGTTCTTTTATATTCTTGGAAGCGATAATACCATCGTCCACATATAGGGTACAAAACTCTGCTATATCTTCTCCCAGGGCTCGTCGCAAACACTTTATGAAGATGGCCATTGCGTTGCGTACTCCAAAAGCTAGTCGCGTAAAGCGAAGATTTCTTCCATTAAATAAAAATGATAGGTAGTCACGTGATTCCTCTGCAACTTCCACCTGCCAATATCCTGAACTAAGATCGACAGTTGAATATATCGATTTTCCGTGAAAAGTCTGTAGCGCTTCATCGATTTGCATAGGTGTCTCTCTATCGTCCTCCAGAATAGCATTTAAGGGGCGAGCGTCCAGACATACCCTTACAGTGTTGTCTTTCTTTTTTACACATACTATAGGTAAGCTATAGTGAGAGAAGGAGGGCTCTACAATTCCTAATTTCTCCATACGGTCTATCTCCGCTTGTGCTGCATTCCTCAGTGCAAAAGGTATAGAGTAATTTTTCTTATAGTACGCATTATGCGGTTTGACATTTAGTTGACACTGGAAGTGAATCGCACGACCTGGGGTCTCGGAAAATACATCTCTATGTTCGTGTAGTAACTCAATTATTGTATTTTTCTCTCTGTCTGAATATTCGTTATTCATGCAGATTTCATTCAGTAGAGTTTCAAATAACTGGTTGTCTACGGAGTTGTCACGTTCATCACATTGCCAACACTCATCATTTAGCCTTATAAACACGCCGTCTTCCTCCTGACCGTCGTACTCGTCCTCGTTAATCGAGCCTTGTTCAATCATCCTAACTTCTGGTGTGTCTATCTTTTGAGCTTCTAAGAGAAGTGGGGCAGTTATTACGGCTCCCTCTTTCTCCAGGCGAACGGACAGAGTCATGTTTTGGAGATCGATAATGGCATGATAATATTTTAGAAAATCAACACCAATTATAAGGCTTGGACTGGATGCTGGATAGATCAGAAAAGTGTGAGAAAGGCAAACATTTGATAATAGTATTTCTAATAGGCATTGTCTTGATATTCTGACGCGACGACTTGGGTTTATACCTTGGATATAGGTTGAACTAAGAGGTAAGGTTTCAATTCGCTGTTTTGATTCAATGCATGAGAATAAGTCTGCTTGTATAATACTACATTGTGCGCCGGTATCTATTAATGCTCGTACTTTATGGCCATATAAATTACATTCTACATACGCTTGAAACTGCTTCAATTCATTTTTATAAAGCTCTTCCTCTTCTTCTAATAAATCATCAATAATATCATCTCTAAATACAGTCCTTATTTTCTTAACGCTTGTATTTTCCCCTTCTGGAAAATACTTAATGGATTTGCCTCGTACATCTGAGGTAGAGATAATTATATTAGCGTTCGATTCATAATTCGGTCTATCATTTTGGCTCTCTTTACTATCTTTTTCCTCAATCTCGTCAGGGCTATAGATTGTCAAGGGCACACTATCTTTGTTGTGTAGGCTCGCTTCTGAAACCGTTATTCCTGATAAAGTACAACGATCCGTTTCGTTTTTCTCTTCATTATTAGTACCAATTCTGCCATCCGTTAGCATGCATTGGTTTTTAAAGCGCGTACGCTTCCGATTTCTTACTCGCGAATATCGGTATCTCGCGTGTGACGAGTGCATATAATTTGTGTTGCAATCAGTGCGTACTTTTTCTCTAGGGCTAGGCTCATGTGGATTATAATCTTTTTTAAAATGAGTATGCTTCTTCTTCTTTACTGCAAATCCCTTACTTTTACTTTGCTCTCCGAAATTAACATTCTTTTCATAATCACTATTATCTCCATTCTGATTTTTCACATTTCCGCTCACATCTTTTCCATAACAACAATACGACGCATTATTTCTGAATAATTTCACGTGATCAATCTGATATTCAACAGTGTGAGGCGTAGAGATTCGCGAATCAGCATCATTAATAGTTGATTTAACTGCTTCACGTTTGTCTGGCTGGATGACAGTACTCGCTTTCAAAGTGGTTTTTTCTCTTTGTTTTTCTTGTATCGGCACTATCATCTCATGTAATAATTGTCATTTGTTCCTGGCTGAGGCTCCCTGACCTGGATTCCTATAATTTTTGTCATTGTTGTTGCTGTTGTTAGGAGTGATGCTTGTATTCGGTCTCACATCTTTCGGTCGCGCCGGCTGATCGCACTGCTGGTTGGATGTCGTGTGTGACTGCTCCGCTGTGCGCCAATCCGCGTCCTCTCTTGACTGTCGCGGTGATGGACCCCTTTGCTGATTGTTGCGTTTCTGTGTGTGTAATTGCCGCATACTTCCACCTTCATATGTCGCTTTTCTGGGCTCCCATCTGCCGTTTCCGAGTTGTGTGCTATCCGGTTCTCCGTTGTCGGCTGCTTGAAGTTCGCTATTCGGTACTGCTTCAACTCTTTTGAAGTTAGGTCGAGGATTATTGTCATTCACCGTCTGAATGCGATTCAGACAATTTTCTAGATCTCCCAGGTTGCTGATTTGTGAGCAAGAAAGCGCTAATTGAACATTGTATGGGAATTTTTGTGTGATAATGTGCACTAGATTAATTTCTGAAAGAGGGTTGTCTAATAGGGAATTGACATATTTTAATTCCGCAGCAAAAGCACTGTATGTTTCGGTCCGACTATTGAAATTACAAGTGATTATTTCGTTCAAAATAATTTGTTGTCTTGATAATGACCAGAATCTGTCTAGAAAGGCCCTAGTGAATTCTTCTAGGCTTCCGAATTCTGATATACGGCTCCTAAAGAAAACCAAAGCTTCCCCATGTAGATGAGTGACAAGTTCTAAACTCCAAATTTTCCAAGGGAGTTGTTGCAGCTCATTTATTGCTCTGATTTGATTCACGAATTCTTTCGGTTGAGGAGTTCTAGAAGTATTATCAAAGTGACCTAGATTTGCAAATAAATTTGATGTATTCCATATTTCATATCCATTAGGTGCTCTATCTCTAAATGCATTACTAGTAGGCCTAATACAGTTTTCTTTAATCCTATTAACTTCAGCAATAGTCTCATCAATCTGACTTTGTAATTCTACTCTGATATTTATTATTTCCTGTTCTTTGATTTGTTCTACTTTTTTATTTATTTCTATTATTCTTTGTTTATTTTCTACTATTTGCTTAGAATTATCTTGAACCTTAACTGTCAGTTGAGCCGTTACTTGTTGCGCACTATCTTGAATATCTTTTGTTAATTTCTTATGATTTGTCTGCATATTGTTTGCTAGTTTATTTATAGCGTCCAATATATTACCAATGCTATCATCACTATCGTCTTTGTTCACATTATGCGGTGAATTAGCTGAATTTCTAACTGGTGTTGGAGAGAAGTGTGTTTCATTTCCTTCAGATATATTCCCTTCAATCTGTGTTGAGGATAAATGATATAGGCTCTCTCTTCTAAATTCACTATTAGGTAGATTATCATTTGATGCGGATTCATTATTTGAGATTGCAGTAGCCCTATTCTGATCTGCCATTTTAGCAAGGTTTATTCGTTTTACCTGACTGATTTTGAATAGCACTTTTAAATACGATTTTATAATGCCAATTATAACGATAATGATAGACCAAAGAAGTAATCTATTCATGGAAAGTTCCTACAAAACTCTCACATAGAACAAAAACATTTATGCAGCCAAATTCCTTGTGAGCTTCAGGAAATAACTCACTAACGAATAAAACATAAATTCTCTTATCCTCATGTCTCTGTGGGAATGTAACTTAATAATTATACCAATTACTACTATAAGTATGTTACACTGTGCTGGTTGCTTACACAGAGTTTTCTGAAAAGTATTAGTACGTTTGAAAATATAACTGCAAGTTATTAAAAAATAATATAAATTAAAGAAGTTAATATTTTGATGAAGTTGAGAAAATGAAATAAAATAAATTGAAAAAGTTACTAGGGTTAGTACACACATAGGCTCCCACAAGACTATGCGCATATAAATCTTAAAAAATGACAGTTTCTGAAAGAAAAATTAATTAATGACGATAAATTAAATTCTTGTACTAATACTGTTAGTTTGAATAAAAGCCGATACTACTTCACCAGCTCCACTAGTTGGGCGTTTGGCAGCTTTTGGCATTTCCCACGTTGGGCGCCATATGTCATGTATGGTGACATAAAATTGATGGAGTGAAATTATCAGAATAAGAACAAGGTCAACTATAACACAATAACCTTGATTACATTTATTCATCCAAAAATACACCAAAAAATATTGGATTTTTCTTTTTTTTAATTAAATTAAATCTACATTTTTATGAAAATTTATCAGAGGAGGTTAACTGGTGAAATAGCATCGGCTTTCTGATTTTAAAGTTCTTTGAATTTTAGTTTTAAAATCTTTATGGATATGACCTGATTTGATGAATTTCCGGAGGTAGGCGGTAGGGAACTGCCGTGGGGTTTTTTCTGATGTGCCCTGGAAGTGTTCTGAGCTCCTGCACAGATGAAATCGTAGGCGATGTGAGAGCGCGTCGATCTACACGTATGGACTCGGGACGGTCGATGCGGTCCTGGATTCAGTAACTGATGTGGCTGCTTGTACGGCCCGTGCTCGAGCCAGTGCGGGTGATGGATCTCGAACGTCGAATGACGGTTTACAGTTCGCCACCGGGTGTTGTTTGGCGGTGAACTCGTTCAGCCGACCTAATCTGGAACGTTTTTTGGCAGCTTAGGTGTGGCAAGACCAACAGTAAAATTTTACAATAAATAAAATTTAAATTTCGACGCACTTCAGTAGTCACCTCTACGATTTTCTTCAAATCATCAGGAATTTAAAGTCTTTCAAACTGCACTTCAGTCTTCAAGAAACTTATAGATAAGGCCTCTTTCACAAAATAAGAATCTATTCGTTTTTGACTCAATCTATTCAACTGCCGGTTTATAGTGATTTTGAGATATGATTGTCCTAAATTTATTCATAAATTGGATTCTAGTTAAATTTCTTTAAATACAGTATAAAAAATTTGATTTGATAAAAAGTTCAGTCTAAATTGGAATTTGAAAATTATGTTCACAATCCTTTTCAATAATTTAGAAATTGAAATAAGTAGGCCCTAATGACTTTCAATAAAGTGAACGTTTTGACTCACCGGATACAAAAATCACAAATAACACATACAACAGACGTGGATTTCTCCTGAAAGCTCGGAATTTGACTGCTTCGATTTGCATCAGCCTCGACGCTTTTATACCTGTGGGCTGATAATCTGCAGATCAAGACGTCTACGTCACGAAATCAGTCAAATTAATTCCGAAATTTCTTTACAAAATTGAAGGATCCACACTAAAAATCCTAAAACTTAAATATAATCCCACAGAGACTTACATAAAAGCTGTGACTGATTTATTTCAATTAATAGGAGATAGTTTTTCTACACTTACTAGCATTCTTTTGACTAACTCTACATGTTTGATACAATTTTTTACAAAGTGACTTTTTTGACGAATTTGAACTTCAAAATTACAGGTAATATTCTACAAAATTTGCTCTTTCTGGCTCTAAATTTTGTTTTTCATAAAATTCAGTCGTTTTTTAAATATCCGTGTTTGAAAGTTGAGTTTTTAGCACGTGTTCGTGAAAGTTCTATGTGTTAATTTTATTAAATTTTAGAGTTAAAATATGATTTATAGACTTTATCTTATTACAAAATGATATATTAAAACTAATATTATGAGAAGTTTCAGTTTTACTATAATTAATAAGTTTTTGACAAGCATGCTGGTCTGAAGGTTAGTTTAGGCTAGATCTTCATAATGGTACAGTATTATTCTATTTCTTAATAAATATTTGATTCTGTTTTTTGTGTCTTGATCCCCCTTAAAATACTCAATTCTGCTAAAATATTGAACCAGGCGTGACATAGGCTCCCTTTCCGGCGAGTCACTGATACAGTTGGTCGGCGGAAATTAAAATAATGACCGGTGAAACATTTTTCGGATAACTGACGATCTAAAATTTTCTAGCTAACCATTTCCCTTCTTAATGTGCTGACTTACGTGAATGAAAATACAGGAAACAATAATAACATATAGATTATACATTCATAAATACGCTCATAAGATAAGCGGTATAAATACGCTCATACTTTACATGCAAATACTACAATGCAAGACAAAATCTCTTATTGGAAGAGATAATTTATTTCTAATTCTCTTTTTTTTTCATATCTTTTTTTTTTTATATATATATATATTTTTTTTTTTTTTAAATATTTTTATATATATATTTCTTCTTAACATCAATGTTTAACATTTAGTTTTGACGTACCTTCACACATAGTTTTAACATTTAACACTGATTATTCAACATGCTTTCTTTCCTGCTGGTAAGTTACTTGAGTAGTACAATACAATAATTATTATAACTTCTAATTTTATCATTCTTATTAGGCTGATGAGTGAATTCTTATCAATAATCCTTATTCTAATTCTACATTTTTTTTTTTTTTTTTTGAAATATTTTGCTAATATGTGTTTTGTACATTGTTTAAATTTCATCTACTCCTCTTGTATGGTTTGACATTCTGGTAGTTATGCCACCCCAATGAACGATTTTCCTCTATATCCGTGAGTAGTACAGTGTTGTAATTTGAAACTGGGCGACTTCATACGGGCCGGTATACAGATGGTAAAACTTCTTAGTCTTTTTTGCATGAACATCAGAGAGACGATGCGAACGCAATAAAACTTCTTGTCCTACGTGATACTCATACGAACAAATCTTTTTATCATGATGTTTTTTGCGCAACTCTGCAGCATGTAACAAATTTCTTCGGATGATAGTATTATCGATAGTGTTATTCTTATTGTTCTCACAAGGTGCTTCTACTAACTGTTCTAGGAAATTGGTTTTCTTTTTACCGAACATAACTTCGTATGGAGTATAACCCGTTGATTCATTGTAGGTATTATTTATACATTCTTCTAGAAAAGGTAGATATCTGATCCATTTCTGATGCTCAGTACCACAGTATGCACGCATGAATCGGGATATTTCGGCCATTCTTCTTTCAACTGGATTTGAGCTAGGATTATATCTTGTAGTCCATATAGTTTCAATATTTTCCTGTTGGATGATTTGAATCCAGTTATTACCGCGAAAATATGTAGCGTTATCGGCCAGTACTTTTCGTGGTTTACCAACCTGCGTACACCATTTTTCGGTTATGCAACGAGCTAGTTTGCTGCCTGTTATTTTCCCAATTGGAAACAGTCTCGTATATTTGGAATACAAGCAGGTGACAGCAAATATATGCCTATGCCGTCCAATAGCCGTGGGAATCGGCCCAAAAATATCTGTTGCTAGTAGATCTAATGGGTTTTCCGGAATTATCGCTTTCATTTCGCCATGAATATTGAATCTATTATGCTTGGTTCTTTGACACACGTCGCAAGCCGCTACAACCTCTGTCACTTTTTTGTGCATCCCTTTGAAGTAACACGATTCTTTCAAAAGATGGAGTGTTTTCTTAATGCCAAAATGACCTATCCTTTCGTGAGTCTCTTTTATTGTGTCATCTTCTAGTTCCTGTGGTATGACTAATCTCCAATTATGCACATTTATTGACGCTCTTTGAAACAAATAACCTTTATACATTTTATATCTTTTTAGTTGTAGAGGGCCATCATCACCCAAGACTTCCAATTGTCTTATAATATTATTAACGTCAGGGTCATTTGATTGGGCTCTCTGTATCTTAGATGGTGTCAATAATCTCTCATGTACAAGGGGGTTTATATTAGCAGGGAATGGGATGCCTTGAGTATTTTCTATTAGATAACAGTTGAACGTTGTTTCATTATTATACGTGGCGTCTATCTCTCGTGATAAAAAATCCGCAGTTTGGTTATTCTTTCCTGGAAGGTGTGTGAGCTCTAAGTCAAATTCTTGTAACGCTAGAAACCAACGGGAGAGGCGATTGTTCGTCAATTTTGCTGTTCTAAAAAACGTTAGAGCCTTGTGGTCGGTGTTGACAAATATTTTTCTTCCTAAAAGTAGCGTACGGTATTTTAGGCACACCTCTAGTAGACTTAATAATTCTTTTTCAGTAACCGAATACTTCCTCTGCGCATTATTCAAAGTTTTACTGTAGAAGGCTACAACACCTTTTTCGTTATCCTCGTTCAACTGAAATATTTCGGCTCCCAGAGCGTAGTGTGAGGCATCGACATTTATGTAAAATGGTTTGTTCAAATCGGGGTGTTGCAACATGACTACTTCTAGGAAGCGTTCTTTTATCTCTTGGAAAATTCTCTCCTCTTCGTCTCCCCATCTCCATGGTTTATTAGACGAAAGTACTTGGCCAAATTGTGCTGTGTAGTGCGATAAATGTTTGCTGAATTTACGATAAAATTGTAGGAATCCTACAAACTTTTGTAGTTGCTTTCGAGTCTTGGGGGAAGGAAAATGCCTGACTGCTAATAGTTTTTCTTCGTCCTGAGTGACGCCCGTTTGATTGATAATATGTCCTAGAAAGTGAACTTGTCCCTTAAATAGGTTACATTTTGACAATTTTAATTTCAGACCGTTTTCTCTCAGTCGTTGAAATACAATGCTCAGATGATGGCAATGTTCTTTTATATTCTTGGAAGCGATAATACCATCGTCCACATATAGGGTACAAAACTCTGCTATATCTTCTCCCAGGGCTCGTCGCAAACACTTTATGAAGATGGCCATTGCGTTGCGTACTCCAAAAGCTAGTCGCGTAAAGCGAAGATTTCTTCCATTAAATAAAAATGATAGGTAGTCACGTGATTCCTCTGCAACTTCCACCTGCCAATATCCTGAACTAAGATCGACAGTTGAATATATCGATTTTCCGTGAAAAGTCTGTAGCGCTTCATCGATTTGCATAGGTGTCTCTCTATCGTCCTCCAGAATAGCATTTAAGGGGCGAGCGTCCAGACATACCCTTACAGTGTTGTCTTTCTTTTTTACACATACTATAGGTAAGCTATAGTGAGAGAAGGAGGGCTCTACAATTCCTAATTTCTCCATACGGTCTATCTCCGCTTGTGCTGCATTCCTCAGTGCAAAAGGTATAGAGTAATTTTTCTTATAGTACGCATTATGCGGTTTGACATTTAGTTGACACTGGAAGTGAATCGCACGACCTGGGGTCTCGGAAAATACATCTCTATGTTCGTGTAGTAACTCAATTATTGTATTTTTCTCTCTGTCTGAATATTCGTTATTCATGCAGATTTCATTCAGTAGAGTTTCAAATAACTGGTTGTCTACGGAGTTGTCACGTTCATCACATTGCCAACGCTCATCATTTAGCCTTATAAACACGCCGTCTTCCTCCTGACCGTCGTACTCGTCCTCGTTAATCGAGCCTTGTTCAATCATCCTAACTTCTGGTGTGTCTATCTTTTGAGCTTCTAAGAGAAGTGGGGCAGTTATTACGGCTCCCTCTTTCTCCAGGCGAACGGACAGAGTCATGTTTTGGAGATCGATAATGGCATGATAATATTTTAGAAAATCAACACCAATTATAAGGCTTGGACTGGATGCTGGATAGATCAGAAAAGTGTGAGAAAGGCAAACATTTGATAATAGTATTTCTAATAGGCATTGTCTTGATATTCTGACGCGACGACTTGGGTTTATACCTTGGATATAGGTTGAACTAAGAGGTAAGGTTTCAATTCGCTGTTTTGATTCAATGCATGAGAATAAGTCTGCTTGTATAATACTACATTGTGCGCCGGTATCTATTAATGCTCGTACTTTATGGCCATATAAATTACATTCTACATACGCTTGAAACTGCTTCAATTCATTTTTATAAAGCTCTTCCTCTTCTTCTAATAAATCATCAATAATATCATCTCTAAATACAGTCCTTATTTTCTTAACGCTTGTATTTTCCCCTTCTGGAAAATACTTAATGGATTTGCCTCGTACATCTGAGGTAGAGATAATTATATTAGCGTTCGATTCATAATTCGGTCTATCATTTTGGCTCTCTTTACTATCTTTTTCCTCAATCTCGTCAGGGCTATAGATTGTCAAGGGCACACTATCTTTGTTGTGTAGGCTCGCTTCTGAAACCGTTATTCCTGATAAAGTACAACGATCCGTTTCGTTTTTCTCTTCATTATTAGTACCAATTCTGCCATCCGTTAGCATGCATTGGTTTTTAAAGCGCGTACGCTTATATGTACGCCATATGTCATGTATGGTGACATAAAATTGATGAAGGAGGTGAAATTATCAGAATAAGAACAAGGTCAACTATAACACAATAACCTTGATTACATTTATTCATCCAAAAATACACCAAAAAATATTGGATTTTTCTTTTTTTTAATTAAATTAAATCTACATTTTTATGAAAATTTATCAGAGGAGGTTAACTGGTGAAATAGCATCGGCTTTCTGATTTTAAAGTTCTTTGAATTTTAGTTTTAAAATCTTTATGGATATGACCTGATTTGATGAATTTCCGGAGGTAGGCGGTAGGGAACTGCCGTGGGGTTTTTTCTGATGTGCCCTGGAAGTGTTCTGAGCTCCTGCACAGATGAAATCGTAGGCGATGTGAGAGCGCGTCGATCTACACGTATGGACTCGGGACGGTCGATGCGGTCCTGGATTCAGTAACTGATGTGGCTGCTTGTACGGCCCGTGCTCGAGCCAGTGCGGGTGATGGATCTCGAACGTCGAATGACGGTTTACAGTTCGCCACCGGGTGTTGTTTGGCGGTGAACTCGTTCAGCCGACCTAATCTGGAACGTTTTTTGGCAGCTTAGGTGTGGCAAGACCAACAGTAAAATTTTACAATAAATAAAATTTAAATTTCGACGCACTTCAGTAGTCACCTCTACGATTTTCTTCAAATCATCAGGAATTTAAAGTCTTTCAAACTGCACTTCAGTCTTCAAGAAACTTATAGATAAGGCCTCTTTCACAAAATAAGAATCTATTCGTTTTTGACTCAATCTATTCAACTGCCGGTTTATAGTGATTTTGAGATATGATTGTCCTAAATTTATTCATAAATTGGATTCTAGTTAAATTTCTTTAAATACAGTATAAAAAATTTGATTTGATAAAAAGTTCAGTCTAAATTGGAATTTGAAAATTATGTTCACAATCCTTTTCAATAATTTAGAAATTGAAATAAGTAGGCCCTAATGACTTTCAATAAAGTGAACGTTTTGACTCACCGGATACAAAAATCACAAATAACACATACAACAGACGTGGATTTCTCCTGAAAGCTCGGAATTTGACTGCCTCGATTTGCATCAGCCTCGACGCTTTTATACCTGTGGGCTGATAATCTGCAGATCAAGACGTCTACGTCACGAAATCAGTCAAATTAATTCCGAAATTTCTTTACAAAATTGAAGGATCCACACTAAAAATCCTAAAACTTAAATATAATCCCACAGAGACTTACATAAAAGCTGTGACTGATTTATTTCAATTAATAGGAGATAGTTTTTCTACACTTACTAGCATTCTTTTGACTAACTCTACATGTTTGATACAATTTTTTACAAAGTGACTTTTTTGACGAATTTGAACTTCAAAATTACAGGTAATATTCTACAAAATTTGCTCTTTCTGGCTCTAAATTTTGTTTTTCATAAAATTCAGTCGTTTTTTAAATATCCGTGTTTGAAAGTTGAGTTTTTAGCACGTGTTCGTGAAAGTTCTATGTGTTAATTTTATTAAATTTTAGAGTTAAAATATGATTTATAGACTTTATCTTATTACAAAATGATATATTAAAACTAATATTATGAGAAGTTTCAGTTTTACTATAATTAATAAGTTTTTGACAAGCATGCTGGTCTGAAGGTTAGTTTAGGCTAGATCTTCATAATGGTACAGTATTATTCTATTTCTTAATAAATATTTGATTCTGTTTTTTGTGTCTTGATCCCCCTTAAAATACTCAATTCTGCTAAAATATTGAACCAGGCGTGACATAGGCTCCCTTTCCGGCGAGTCACTGATACAGTTGGTCGGCGGAAATTAAAATAATGACCGGTGAAACATTTTTCGGATAACTGACGATCTAAAATTTTCTAGCTAACCATTTCCCTTCTTAATGTGCTGACTTACGTGAATGAAAATACAGGAAACAATAATAACATATAGATTATACATTCATAAATACGCTCATAAGATAAGCGGTATAAATACGCTCATACTTTACATGCAAATACTACAATGCAAGACAAAATCTCTTATTGGAAGAGATAATTTATTTCTAATTCTCTTTTTTTTTCATATCTTTTTTTTTTTATATATATATATATTTTTTTTTTTTTAAATATTTTTATATATATATTTCTTCTTAACATCAATGTTTAACATTTAGTTTTGACGTACCTTCACACATAGTTTTAACATTTAACACTGATTATTCAACATGCTTTCTTTCCTGCTGGTAAGTTACTTGAGTAGTACAATACAATAATTATTATAACTTCTAATTTTATCATTCTTATTAGGCTGATGAGTGAATTCTTATCAATAATCCTTATTCTAATTCTACATTTTTTTTTTTTTTTTTTGAAATATTTTGCTAATATGTGTTTTGTACATTGTTTAAATTTCATCTACTCCTCTTGTATGGTTTGACATTCTGGTAGTTATGCCACCCCAATGAACGATTTTCCTCTATATCCGTGAGTAGTACAGTGTTGTAATTTGAAACTGGGCGACTTCATACGGGCCAGTATACAGATGGTAAAACTTCTTAGTCTTTTTTGCATGAACATCAGAGAGACGATGCGAACGCAATAAAACTTCTTGTCCTACGTGATACTCATACGAACGAATCTTTTTATCATGATGTTTTTTGCGCAACTCTGCAGCATGTAACAAATTTCTTCGGATGATAGTATTATCGATAGTGTTATTCTTATTGTTCTCACAAGGTGCTTCTACTAACTGTTCTAGGAAATTGGTTTTCTTTTTACCGAACATAACTTCGTATGGAGTATAACCCGTTGATTCATTGTAGGTATTATTTATACATTCTTCTAGAAAAGGTAGATATCTGATCCATTTCTGATGCTCAGTACCACAGTATGCACGCATGAATCGGGATATTTCGGCCATTCTTCTTTCAACTGGATTTGAGCTAGGATTATATCTTGTAGTCCATATAGTTTCAATATTTTCCTGTTGGATGATTTGAATCCAGTTATTACCGCGAAAATATGTAGCGTTATCGGCCAGTACTTTTCGTGGTTTACCAACCTGCGTACACCATTTTTCGGTTATGCAACGAGCTAGTTTGCTGCCTGTTATTTTCCCAATTGGAAACAGTCTCGTATATTTGGAATACAAGCAGGTGACAGCAAATATATGCCTATGCCGTCCAATAGCCGTGGGAATCGGCCCAAAAATATCTGTTGCTAGTAGATCTAATGGGTTTTCCGGAATTATCGCTTTCATTTCGCCACGAATATTGAATCTATTATGCTTGGTTCTTTGACACACGTCGCAAGCCGCTACAACCTCTGTCACTTTTTTGTGCATCCCTTTGAAGTAACACGATTCTTTCAAAAGATGGAGTGTTTTCTTAATGCCAAAATGACCTATCCTTTCGTGAGTCTCTTTTATTGTGTCATCTTCTAGTTCCTGTGGTATGACTAATCTCCAATTATGCACATTTATTGACGCTCTTTGAAACAAATAACCTTTATACATTTTATATCTTTTTAGTTGTAGAGGGCCATCATCACCCAAGACTTCCAATTGTCTTATAATATTATTAACATCAGGGTCATTTGATTGGGCTCTCTGTATCTTAGATGGTGTCAATAATCTCTCATGTACAAGGGGGTTTATATTAGCAGGGAATGGGATGCCTTGAGTATTTTCTATTAGATAACAGTTGAACGTTGTTTCATTATTATACGTGGCGTCTATCTCTCGTGATAAAAAATCCGCAGTTTGGTTATTCTTTCCTGGAAGGTGTGTGAGCTCTAAGTCAAATTCTTGTAACGCTAGAAACCAACGGGAGAGGCGATTGTTCGTCAATTTTGCTGTTCTAAAAAACGTTAGAGCCTTGTGGTCGGTGTTGACAAATATTTTTCTTCCTAAAAGTAGCGTACGGTATTTTAGGCACACCTCTAGTAGACTTAATAATTCTTTTTCAGTAACCGAATACTTCCTCTGCGCATTATTCAAAGTTTTACTGTAGAAGGCTACAACACCTTTTTCGTTATCCTCGTTCAACTGAAATATTTCGGCTCCCAGAGCGTAGTGTGAGGCATCGACATTTATGTAAAATGGTTTGTTCAAATCGGGGTGTTGCAACATGACTACTTCTAGGAAGCGTTCTTTTATCTCTTGGAAAATTCTCTCCTCTTCGTCTCCCCATCTCCATGGTTTATTAGACGAAAGTACTTGGCCAAATTGTGCTGTGTAGTGCGATAAATGTTTGCTGAATTTACGATAAAATTGTAGGAATCCTACAAACTTTTGTAGTTGCTTTCGAGTCTTGGGGGAAGGAAAATGCCTGACTGCTAATAGTTTTTCTTCGTCCTGAGTGACGCCCGTTTGATTGATAATATGTCCTAGAAAGTGAACTTGTCCCTTAAATAGGTTACATTTTGACAATTTTAATTTCAGACCGTTTTCTCTCAGTCGTTGAAATACAATGCTCAGATGATGGCAATGTTCTTTTATATTCTTGGAAGCGATAATACCATCGTCCACATATAGGGTACAAAACTCTGCTATATCTTCTCCCAGGGCTCGTCGCAAACACTTTATGAAGATGGCCATTGCGTTGCGTACTCCAAAAGCTAGTCGCGTAAAGCGAAGATTTCTTCCATTAAATAAAAATGATAGGTAGTCACGTGATTCCTCTGCAACTTCCACCTGCCAATATCCTGAACTAAGATCGACAGTTGAATATATCGATTTTCCGTGAAAAGTCTGTAGCGCTTCATCGATTTGCATAGGTGTCTCTCTATCGTCCTCCAGAATAGCATTTAAGGGGCGAGCGTCCAGACATACCCTTACAGTGTTGTCTTTCTTTTTTACACATACTATAGGTAAGCTATAGTGAGAGAAGGAGGGCTCTACAATTCCTAATTTCTCCATACGGTCTATCTCCGCTTGTGCTGCATTCCTCAGTGCAAAAGGTATAGAGTAATTTTTCTTATAGTACGCATTATGCGGTTTGACATTTAGTTGACACTGGAAGTGAATCGCACGACCTGGGGTCTCGGAAAATACATCTCTATGTTCGTGTAGTAACTCAATTATTGTATTTTTCTCTCTGTCTGAATATTCGTTATTCATGCAGATTTCATTCAGTAGAGTTTCAAATAACTGGTTGTCTACGGAGTTGTCACGTTCATCACATTGCCAACGCTCATCATTTAGCCTTATAAACACGCCGTCTTCCTCCTGACCGTCGTACTCGTCCTCGTTAATCGAGCCTTGTTCAATCATCCTAACTTCTGGTGTGTCTATCTTTTGAGCTTCTAAGAGAAGTGGGGCAGTTATTACGGCTCCCTCTTTCTCCAGGCGAACGGACAGAGTCATGTTTTGGAGATCGATAATGGCATGATAATATTTTAGAAAATCAACACCAATTATAAGGCTTGGACTGGATGCTGGATAGATCAGAAAAGTGTGAGAAAGGCAAACATTTGATAATAGTATTTCTAATAGGCATTGTCTTGATATTCTGACGCGACGACTTGGGTTTATACCTTGGATATAGGTTGAACTAAGAGGTAAGGTTTCAATTCGCTGTTTTGATTCAATGCATGAGAATAAGTCTGCTTGTATAATACTACATTGTGCGCCGGTATCTATTAATGCTCGTACTTTATGGCCATATAAATTACATTCTACATACGCTTGAAACTGCTTCAATTCATTTTTATAAAGCTCTTCCTCTTCTTCTAATAAATCATCAATAATATCATCTCTAAATACAGTCCTTATTTTCTTAACGCTTGTATTTTCCCCTTCTGGAAAATACTTAATGGATTTGCCTCGTACATCTGAGGTAGAGATAATTATATTAGCGTTCGATTCATAATTCGGTCTATCATTTTGGCTCTCTTTACTATCTTTTTCCTCAATCTCGTCAGGGCTATAGATTGTCAAGGGCACACTATCTTTGTTGTGTAGGCTCGCTTCTGAAACCGTTATTCCTGATTAAGTACAACGATCCGTTTCGTTTTTCTCTTCATTATTAGTACCAATTCTGCCATCCGTTAGCATGCATTGGTTTTTAAAGCGCGTACGCTTATATGTACGCCATATGTCATGTATGGTGACATAAAATTGATGAAGGAGGTGAAATTATCAGAATAAGAACAAGGTCAACTATAACACAATAACCTTGATTACATTTATTAATCCAAAAATACACCAAAAAATATTGGATTTTTCTTTTTTTTTTTAATTAAATTAAATCTACATTTTTATGAAAATTTATCAGAGGAGGTTAACTGGTGAAATAGCATCGGCTTTCTGATTTTAAAGTTCTTTGAATTTTAGTTTTAAAATCTTTATGGATATGACCTGATTTGATGGATTTCCGGAGGTAGGCGGTAGGGAACTGCCGTGGGGTTTTTTCTGATGTGCCCTGGAAGTGTTCTGAGCTCCTGCACAGATGAAATCGTAGGCGATGTGAGAGCGCGTCGATCTACACGTATGGACTCGAGACGGTCGATGCGGTCCTGGATTCAGTAACTGATGTGGCTGCTTGTACGGCCCGTGCTCGAGCCAGTGCGGGTGATGGATCTCGAACGTCGAATGACGGTTTACAGTTCGCCACCGGGTGTTGCTTGGCGGTGAACTCGTTCAGCCGACCTAATCTGGAACGTTTTTTGGCAGCTTAGGTGTGGCAAGACCAACAGTAAAATTTTACAATAAATAAAATTTAAATTTCGACGCACTTCAGTAGTCACCTCTACGATTTTCTTCAAATCATCAGGAATTTAAAGTCTTTCAAACTGCACTTCAGTCTTCAAGAAACTTATAGATAAGGCCTCTTTCACAAAATAAGAATCTATTCGTTTTTTGACTCAATCTATTCAACTGCCGGTTTATAGTGATTTTGAGATATGATTGTCCTAAATTTATTCATAAATTGGATTCTAGTTAAATTTCTTTAAATACAGTATAAAAAATTTGATTTGATAAAAAGTTCAGTCTAAATTGGAATTTGAAAATTATGTTCACAATCCTTTTCAATAATTTAGAAATTGAAATAAGTAGGCCCTAATGACTTTCAATAAAGTGAACGTTTTGACTCACCGGATACAAAAATCACAAATAACACATACAACAGACGTGGATTTCTCCTGAAAGCTCGGAATTTGACTGCTTCGATTTGCATCAGCCTCGACGCTTTTATACCTGTGGGCTGATAATCTGCAGATCAAGACGTCTACGTCACGAAATCAGTCAAATTAATTCCGAAATTTCTTTACAAAATTGAAGGATCCACACTAAAAATCCTAAAACTTAAATATAATCCCACAGAGACTTACATAAAAGCTGTGACTGATTTATTTCAATTAATAGGAGATAGTTTTTCTACACTTACTAGCATTCTTTTGACTAACTCTACATGTTAGATACAATTTTTTACAAAGTGACTTTTTTGACGAATTTGAACTTCAAAATTACAGGTAATATTCTACAAAATTTGCTCTTTCTGGCTCTAAATTTTGTTTTTCATAAAATTCAGTCGTTTTTTAAATATCCGTGTTTGAAAGTTGAGTTTTTAGCACGTGTTCGTGAAAGTTCTATGTGTTAATTTTATTAAATTTCAGAGTTAAAATATGATTTATAGACTTTATCTTATTACAAAATGATATATTAAAACTAATATTATGAGAAGTTTCAGTTTTACTATAATTAATAAGTTTTTGACAAACATGCTGGTCTGAAGGTTAGTTTAGGCTAGATGCCATATGTCATGTATGGTGACATAAAATTGATGGAGTGAAATTATCAGAATAAGAACAAGGTCAACTATAACACAATAACCTTGATTACATTTATTCATCCAAAAATACACCAAAAAATATTGGATTTTTCTTTTTTTTAATTAAATTAAATCTACATTTTTATGAAAATTTATCAGAGGAGGTTAACTGGTGAAATAGCATCGGCTTTCTGATTTTAAAGTTCTTTGAATTTTAGTTTTAAAATCTTTATGGATATGACCTGATTTGATGAATTTCCGGAGGTAGGCGGTAGGGAACTGCCGTGGGGTTTTTTCTGATGTGCCCTGGAAGTGTTCTGAGCTCCTGCACAGATGAAATCGTAGGCGATGTGAGAGCGCGTCGATCTACACGTATGGACTCGGGACGGTCGATGCGGTCCTGGATTCAGTAACTGATGTGGCTGCTTGTACGGCCCGTGCTCGAGCCAGTGCGGGTGATGGATCTCGAACGTCGAATGACGGTTTACAGTTCGCCACCGGGTGTTGTTTGGCGGTGAACTCGTTCAGCCGACCTAATCTGGAACGTTTTTTGGCAGCTTAGGTGTGGCAAGACCAACAGTAAAATTTTACAATAAATAAAATTTAAATTTCGACGCACTTCAGTAGTCACCTCTACGATTTTCTTCAAATCATCAGGAATTTAAAGTCTTTCAAACTGCACTTCAGTCTTCAAGAAACTTATAGATAAGGCCTCTTTCACAAAATAAGAATCTATTCGTTTTTGACTCAATCTATTCAACTGCCGGTTTATAGTGATTTTGAGATATGATTGTCCTAAATTTATTCATAAATTGGATTCTAGTTAAATTTCTTTAAATACAGTATAAAAAATTTGATTTGATAAAAAGTTCAGTCTAAATTGGAATTTGAAAATTATGTTCACAATCCTTTTCAATAATTTAGAAATTGAAATAAGTAGGCCCTAATGACTTTCAATAAAGTGAACGTTTTGACTCACCGGATACAAAAATCACAAATAACACATACAACAGACGTGGATTTCTCCTGAAAGCTCGGAATTTGACTGCTGGGCTTGAGGTTGAGCCTTCTTCTCTGGCTTCTGTTGATTTTCACTCTGTTGTTTAGGTGCAGCCGTTGGTTTGGATTTTGCCTGCTTCTGCGAAGTTTGCTCCTTGACTGGAGCAACCACTTGCTCTCGAGCAGCTTCGTGATGAACTTCTTCATGGCTGTGGCTGCGTTTCAGTTCCAAATCGTCTTTGGGATGGATTTTTTCAAAATGATTTTGCACGGGAGGCGGATTAGCGGCCAACAGAGGCGGTTCATTCTTATTCAACAGTATCGGCTTATCTTTTTTCTTCGGCTTCTTTTTTTCTTTATCTTCAGTCACCAAAACTGCATCTTCTGTTACTATGGTGACTTCGGGCTCTTCAACAAAAACCACGTGTTGCGGCTTACTATGCTCGTGATGTTCATTTTCCGAAGTGTTTCCTCCACTCTGCTGGTCACTGTTAGCCTTTTCTTTTACCTTTTTCCCAGCTTTCTTCAATTTCTTGTCTTTGGTCTTCTCTTTTGTAGTTTTCGTACTTCCGTACTGCTCTTCAGTTTTCTTCCTACGGTCAGCCATCGCTTCATCATAGGTTTTTTCTTTCATCGTTGAAACAATTATTCCATAAATTACGAGAGCTGAGACCACAGCAATGGTTATGCACAACAAACCAGCTTGCAGATCCATTGTTTAGACAAAAGAGGATTTTCCAAGTGACCAATTGACACACGGTTTTCTAATACATCACAACCTCACACGCCACGTCTCTAAAGAGACCAGAAACGTTTTGCTTATGCTTTCCTGTCACTACCAATACCAATTGTATTGTACTACTCAAGTAACTTACCAGCAGGAAAGAAAGCATGTTGAATAATCAGTGTTAAATGTTAAAACTATGTGTGAAGGTACGTTAAAACTAAATGTTAAACATTGATGTTAAGAAGAAATATATATATAAAAATATTAAAAAAAAAAAAATAAATAAAAAAAAAATATATATAAAAAAAAAAGATATGAAAAAAAAGAGAATTAGAAATAAATTATCTCTTCCAATAAGAGATTTTGTCTTGCATTGTAGTATTTGCATGTAAAGTATGAGCGTATTTATACCGCTTATCTTATGAGCGTATTTATGAATGTATAATCTATAAGTTATTATTGTTTCCTGTATTTTCATTCACGTAAGTCAGCACATTAAGAAGGGAAATGGTTAGCTAGAAAATTTTAGATCGTCAGTTATCCGAAAAATGATTCACCGGTCATTATTTTAATTTCCGCCGACCAACTGTATCAGTGACTCGCCGGAAAGGGAGCCTATGTCACGCCTGGTTCAATATTTTAGCAGAATTGAGTATTTTAAGGGGGATCAAGACACAAAAAACAGAATCAAATATTTATTAAGAAATAGAATAATACTGTACCATTATGAAGATCTAGCCTAAACTAACCTTCAGACCAGCATGTTTGTCAAAAACTTATTAATTATAGTAAAACTGAAACTTCTCATAATATTAGTTTTAATATATCATTTTGTAATAAGATAAAGTCTATAAATCATATTTTAACTCTGAAATTTAATAAAATTAACACATAGAACTTTCACGAACACGTGCTAAAAACTCAACTTTCAAACACGGATATTTAAAAAACGACTGAATTTTATGAAAAACAAAATTTAGAGCCAGAAAGAGCAAATTTTGTAGAATATTACCTGTAATTTTGAAGTTCAAATTCGTCAAAAAAGTCACTTTGTAAAAAATTGTATCTAACATGTAGAGTTAGTCAAAAGAATGCTAGTAAGTGTAGAAAAACTATCTCCTATTAATTGAAATAAATCAGTCACAGCTTTTATGTAAGTCTCTGTGGGATTATATTTAAGTTTTAGGATTTTTAGTGTGGATCCTTCAATTTTGTAAAGAAATTTCGGAATTAATTTGACTGATTTCGTGACGTAGACGTCTTGATCTGCAGATTATCAGCCCACAGGTATAAAAGCGTCGAGGCTGATGCAAATCGAGGCAGTCAAATTCCGAGCTTTCAGGAGAAATCCACGTCTGTTGTATGTGTTATTTGTGATTTTTGTATCCGGTGAGTCAAAACGTTCACTTTATTGAAAGTCATTAGGGCCTACTTATTTCAATTTCTAAATTATTGAAAAGGATTGTGAACATAATTTTCAAATTCCAATTTAGACTGAACTTTTTATCAAATCAAATTTTTTATACTGTATTTAAAGAAATTTAACTAGAATCCAATTTATGAATAAATTTAGGACAATCATATCTCAAAATCACTATAAACCGGCAGTTGAATAGATTGAGTCAAAAACGAATAGATTCTTATTTTGTGAAAGAGGCCTTATCTATAAGTTTCTTGAAGACTGAAGTGCAGTTTGAAAGACTTTAAATTCCTGATGATTTGAAGAAAATCGTAGAGGTGACTACTGAAGTGCGTCGAAATTTAAATTTTATTTATTGTAAAATTTTACTGTTGGTCTTGCCACACCTAAGCTGCCAAAAAACGTTCCAGATTAGGTCGGCTGAACGAGTTCACCGCCAAACAACACCCGGTGGCGAACTGTAAACCGTCATTCGACGTTCGAGATCCATCACCCGCACTGGCTCGAGCACGGGCCGTACAAGCAGCCACATCAGTTACTGAATCCAGGACCGCATCGACCGTCCCGAGTCCATACGTGTAGATCGACGCGCTCTCACATCGCCTACGATTTCATCTGTGCAGGAGCTCAGAACACTTCCAGGGCACATCAGAAAAAACCCCACGGCAGTTCCCTACCGCCTACCTCCGGAAATTCATCAAATCAGGTCATATCCATAAAGATTTTAAAACTAAAATTCAAAGAACTTTAAAATCAGAAAGCCGATGCTATTTCACCAGTTAACCTCCTCTGATAAATTTTCATAAAAATGTAGATTTAATTTAATTAAAAAAAAGAAAAATCCAATATTTTTTGGTGTATTTTTGGATGAATAAATGTAATCAAGGTTATTGTGTTATAGTTGACCTTGTTCTTATTCTGATAATTTCACTCCATCAATTTTATGTCACCATACATGACATATGGCGCCCAACTAGTGGAGCTGGTGAAGTAGTATCGGCTTTTATTCAAACTAACAGTATTAGTACAAGAATTTAATTTATCGTCATTAATTAATTTTTCTTTCAGAAACTGTCATTTTTTAAGATTTATATGCGCATAGTCTTGTGGGAGCCTATGTGTGTACTAACCCTAGTAACTTTTTCAATTTATTTTATTTCATTTTCTCAACTTCATCAAAATATTAACTTCTTTAATTTATATTATTTTTTAATAACTTGCAGTTATATTTTCAAACGTACTAATACTTTTCAGAAAACTCTGTGTAAGCAACCAGCACAGTGTAACATACTTATAGTAGTAATTGGTATAATTATTAAGTTACATTCCCACAGAGACATGAGGATAAGAGAATTTATGTTTTATTCGTTAGTGAGTTATTTCCTGAAGCTCACAAGGAATTTGGCTGCATAAATGTTTTTGTTCTATGTGAGAGTTTTGTAGGAACTTTCCATGAATAGATTACTTCTTTGGTCTATCATTATCGTTATAATTGGCATTATAAAATCGTATTTAAAAGTGCTATTCAAAATCAGTCAGGTAAAACGAATAAACCTTGCTAAAATGGCAGATCAGAATAGGGCTACTGCAATCTCAAATAATGAATCCGCATCAAATGATAATCTACCTAATAGTGAATTTAGAAGAGAGAGCCTATATCATTTATCCTCAACACAGATTGAAGGGAATATATCTGAAGGAAATGAAACACACTTCTCTCCAACACCAGTTAGAAATTCAGCTAATTCACCGCATAATGTGAACAAAGACGATAGTGATGATAGCATTGGTAATATATTGGACGCTATAAATAAACTAGCAAACAATATGCAGACAAATCATAAGAAATTAACAAAAGATATTCAAGATAGTGCGCAACAAGTAACGGCTCAACTGACAGTTAAGGTTCAAGATAATTCTAAGCAAATAGTAGAAAATAAACAAAGAATAATAGAAATAAATAAAAAAGTAGAACAAATCAAAGAACAGGAAATAATAAATATCAGAGTAGAATTACAAAGTCAGATTGATGAGACTATTGCTGAAGTTAATAGGATTAAAGAAAACTGTATTAGGCCTACTAGTAATGCATTTAGAGATAGAGCACCTAATGGATATGAAATATGGAATACATCAAATTTATTTGCAAATCTAGGTCACTTTGATAATACTTCTAGAACTCCTCAACCGAAAGAATTCGTGAATCAAATCAGAGCAATAAATGAGCTGCAACAACTCCCTTGGAAAATTTGGAGTTTAGAACTTGTCACTCATCTACATGGGGAAGCTTTGGTTTTCTTTAGGAGCCGTATATCAGAATTCGGAAGCCTAGAAGAATTCACTAGGGCCTTTCTAGACAGATTCTGGTCATTATCAAGACAACAAATTATTTTGAACGAAATAATCACTTGTAATTTCAATAGTCGGACCGAAACATACAGTGCTTTTGCTGCGGAATTAAAATATGTCAATTCCCTATTAGACAACCCTCTTTCAGAAATTAATCTAGTGCACATTATCACACAAAAATTCCCATACAATGTTCAATTAGCGCTTTCTTGCTCACAAATCAGCAACCTGGGAGATCTAGAAAATTGTCTGAATCGCATTCAGACGGTGAATGACAATAATCCTCGACCTAACTTCAAAAGAGTTGAAGCAGTACCGAATAGCGAACTTCAAGCAGCCGACAACGGAGAACCGGATAGCACACAACTCGGAAACGGCAGATGGGAGCCCAGAAAAGCGACATATGAAGGTGGAAGTATGCGGCAATTACACACACAGAAACGCAACAATCAGCAAAGGGGTCCATCACCGCGACAGTCAAGAGAGGACGCGGATTGGCGCACAGCGGAGCAGTCACACACGACATCCAACCAGCAGTGCGATCAGCCGGCGCGGCCGAAAGATGTGAGACCGAATACAAGCATCACTCCTAACAACAGCAACAACAATGACAAAAATTATAGGAATCCAGGTCAGGGAGCCTCAGCCAGGAACAAATGACAATTATTACATGAGATGATAGTGCCGATACAAGAAAAACAAAGAGAAAAAACCACTTTGAAAGCGAGTACTGTCATCCAGCCAGACAAACGTGAAGCAGTTAAATCAACTATTAATGATGCTGATTCGCGAATCTCTACGCCTCACACTGTTGAATATCAGATTGATTACGTGAAATTATTCAGAAATAATGCGTCGTATTGTTGTTATGGAAAAGATGTGAGCGGAAATGTGAGAAATCAGAATGGAGATAATAGTGATTATGAAAAGAATGTTAATTTCGGAGAGCAAAGTAAAAGTAAGGGATTTGCAGTAAAGAAGAAGAAGCATACTCATTTTAAAAAAGATTATAATCCACATGAGCCTAGCCCTAGAGAAAAAGTACGCACTGATTGCAACACAAATTATATGCACTCGTCACACGCGAGATACCGATATTCGCGAGTAAGAAATCGGAAGCGTACGCGCTTTAAAAACCAATGCATGCTAACGGATGGCAGAATTGGTACTAATAATGAAGAGAAAAACGAAACGGATCGTTGTACTTTATCAGGAATAACGGTTTCAGAAGCGAGCCTACACAACAAAGATAGTGTGCCCTTGACAATCTATAGCCCTGACGAGATTGAGGAAAAAGATAGTAAAGAGAGCCAAAATGATAGACCGAATTATGAATCGAACGCTAATATAATTATCTCTACCTCAGATGTACGAGGCAAATCCATTAAGTATTTTCCAGAAGGGGAAAATACAAGCGTTAAGAAAATAAGGACTGTATTTAGAGATGATATTATTGATGATTTATTAGAAGAAGAGGAAGAGCTTTATAAAAATGAATTGAAGCAGTTTCAAGCGTATGTAGAATGTAATTTATATGGCCATAAAGTACGAGCATTAATAGATACCGGCGCACAATGTAGTATTATACAAGCAGACTTATTCTCATGCATTGAATCAAAACAGCGAATTGAAACCTTACCTCTTAGTTCAACCTATATCCAAGGTATAAACCCAAGTCGTCGCGTCAGAATATCAAGACAATGCCTATTAGAAATACTATTATCAAATGTTTGCCTTTCTCACACTTTTCTGATCTATCCAGCATCCAGTCCAAGCCTTATAATTGGTGTTGATTTTCTAAAATATTATCATGCCATTATCGATCTCCAAAACATGACTCTGTCCGTTCGCCTGGAGAAAGAGGGAGCCGTAATAACTGCCCCACTTCTCTTAGAAGCTCAAAAGATAGACACACCAGAAGTTAGGATGATTGAACAAGGCTCGATTAACGAGGACGAGTACGACGGTCAGGAGGAAGACGGCGTGTTTATAAGGCTAAATGATGAGCGTTGGCAATGTGATGAACGTGACAACTCCGTAGACAACCAGTTATTTGAAACTCTACTGAATGAAATCTGCATGAATAACGAATATTCAGACAGAGAGAAAAATACAATAATTGAGTTACTACACGAACATAGAGATGTATTTTCCGAGACCCCAGGTCGTGCGATTCACTTCCAGTGTCAACTAAATGTCAAACCGCATAATGCGTACTATAAGAAAAATTACTCTATACCTTTTGCACTGAGGAATGCAGCACAAGCGGAGATAGACCGTATGGAGAAATTAGGAATTGTAGAGCCCTCCTTCTCTCACTATAGCTTACCTATAGTATGTGTAAAAAAGAAAGACAACACTGTAAGGGTATGTCTGGACGCTCGCCCCTTAAATGCTATTCTGGAGGACGATAGAGAGACACCTATGCAAATCGATGAAGCGCTACAGACTTTTCACGGAAAATCGATATATTCAACTGTCGATCTTAGTTCAGGATATTGGCAGGTGGAAGTTGCAGAGGAATCACGTGACTACCTATCATTTTTATTTAATGGAAGAAATCTTCGCTTTACGCGACTAGCTTTTGGAGTACGCAACGCAATGGCCATCTTCATAAAGTGTTTGCGACGAGCCCTGGGAGAAGATATAGCAGAGTTTTGTACCCTATATGTGGACGATGGTATTATCGCTTCCAAGAATATAAAAGAACATTGCCATCATCTGAGCATTGTATTTCAACGACTGAGAGAAAACGGTCTGAAATTAAAATTGTCAAAATGTAACCTATTTAAGGGACAAGTTCACTTTCTAGGACATATTATCAATCAAACGGGCGTCACTCAGGACGAAGAAAAACTATTAGCAGTCAGGCATTTTCCTTCCCCCAAGACTCGAAAGCAACTACAAAAGTTTGTAGGATTCCTACAATTTTATCGTAAATTCAGCAAACATTTATCGCACTACACAGCACAATTTGGCCAAGTACTTTCGTCTAATAAACCATGGAGATGGGGAGACGAAGAGGAGAGAATTTTCCAAGAGATAAAAGAACGCTTCCTAGAAGTAGTCATGTTGCAACACCCCGATTTGAACAAACCATTTTACATAAATGTCGATGCCTCACACTACGCTCTGGGAGCCGAAATATTTCAGTTGAACGAGGATAACGAAAAAGGTGTTGTAGCCTTCTACAGTAAAACTTTGAATAATGCGCAGAGGAAGTATTCGGTTACTGAAAAAGAATTATTAAGTCTACTAGAGGTGTGCCTAAAATACCGTACGCTACTTTTAGGAAGAAAAATATTTGTCAACACCGACCACAAGGCTCTAACGTTTTTTAGAACAGCAAAATTGACGAACAATCGCCTCTCCCGTTGGTTTCTAGCGTTACAAGAATTTGACTTAGAGCTCACACACCTTCCAGGAAAGAATAACCAAACTGCGGATTTTTTATCACGAGAGATAGACGCCACGTATAATAATGAAACAACGTTCAACTGTTATCTAATAGAAAATACTCAAGGCATCCCATTCCCTGCTAATATAAACCCCCTTGTACATGAGAGATTATTGACACCATCTAAGATACAGAGAGCCCAATCAAATGACCCTGATGTTAATAATATTATAAGACAATTGGAAGTCTTGGGTGATGATGGCCCTCTACAACTAAAAAGATATAAAATGTATAAAGGTTATTTGTTTCAAAGAGCGTCAATAAATGTGCATAATTGGAGATTAGTCATACCACAGGAACTAGAAGATGACACAATAAAAGAGACTCACGAAAGGATAGGTCATTTTGGCATTAAGAAAACACTCCATCTTTTGAAAGAATCGTGTTACTTCAAAGGGATGCACAAAAAAGTGACAGAGGTTGTAGCGGCTTGCGACGTGTGTCAAAGAACCAAGCATAATAGATTCAATATTCGTGGCGAAATGAAAGCGATAATTCCGGAAAACCCATTAGATCTACTAGCAACAGATATTTTTGGGCCGATTCCCACGGCTATTGGACGGCATAGGCATATATTTGCTGTCACCTGCTTGTATTCCAAATATACGAGACTGTTTCCAATTGGGAAAATAACAGGCAGCAAACTAGCTCGTTGCATAACCGAAAAATGGTGTACGCAGGTTGGTAAACCACGAAAAGTACTGGCCGATAACGCTACATATTTTCGCGGTAATAACTGGATTCAAATCATCCAACAGGAAAATATTGAAACTATATGGACTACAAGATATAATCCTAGCTCAAATCCAGTTGAAAGAAGAATGGCCGAAATATCCCGATTCATGCGTGCATACTGTGGTACTGAGCATCAGAAATGGATCAGATATCTACCTTTTCTAGAAGAATGTATAAATAATACCTACAATGAATCAACGGGTTATACTCCATACGAAGTTATGTTCGGTAAAAAGAAAACCAATTTCCTAGAACAGTTAGTAGAAGCACCTTGTGAGAACAATAAGAATAACACTATCGATAATACTATCATCCGAAGAAATTTGTTACATGCTGCAGAGTTGCGCAAAAAACATCATGATAAAAAGATTCGTTCGTATGAGTATCACGTAGGACAAGAAGTTTTATTGCGTTCGCATCGTCTCTCTGATGTTCATGCAAAAAAGACTAAGAAGTTTTACCATCTGTATACCGGCCCGTACGAAGTCGCCGCAGTTTCAAATTACAACACTGTACTACTCACAGATATAGAGGAAAATCGTTCATTGGGGTGGCATAACTACCAGAATGTCAAACCATACAAGAGGAGTAGATGAAATTTAAACAATGTACAAAACACATATTAGCAAAATATTTCAAAAAAAAAAAAAAAAAAAAAAAAAAAAAATGTAGAATTAGAATAAGGATTATTGATAAGAATTCACTCATCAGCCTAATAAGAATGATAAAATTAGAAGTTATAATAATTATTGTATTGTACTACTCAAGTAACTTACCAGCAGGAAAGAAAGCATGTTGAATAATCAGTGTTAAATGTTAAAACTATGTGTGAAGGTACGTTAAAACTAAATGTTAAACATTGATGTTAAGAAGAAATATATATATAAAAATATTAAAAAAAAAAAAATAAATAAAAAAAAAATATATATAAAAAAAAAAGATATGAAAAAAAAGAGAATTAGAAATAAATTATCTCTTCCAATAAGAGATTTTGTCTTGCATTGTAGTATTTGCATGTAAAGTATGAGCGTATTTATACCGCTTATCTTATGAGCGTATTTATGAATGTATAATCTATAAGTTATTATTGTTTCCTGTATTTTCATTCACGTAAGTCAGCACATTAAGAAGGGAAATGGTTAGCTAGAAAATTTTAGATCGTCAGTTATCCGAAAAATGATTCACCGGTCATTATTTTAATTTCCGCCGACCAACTGTATCAGTGACTCGCCGGAAAGGGAGCCTATGTCACGCCTGGTTCAATATTTTAGCAGAATTGAGTATTTTAAGGGGGATCAAGACACAAAAAACAGAATCAAATATTTATTAAGAAATAGAATAATACTGTACCATTATGAAGATCTAGCCTAAACTAACCTTCAGACCAGCATGTTTGTCAAAAACTTATTAATTATAGTAAAACTGAAACTTCTCATAATATTAGTTTTAATATATCATTTTGTAATAAGATAAAGTCTATAAATCATATTTTAACTCTGAAATTTAATAAAATTAACACATAGAACTTTCACGAACACGTGCTAAAAACTCAACTTTCAAACACGGATATTTAAAAAACGACTGAATTTTATGAAAAACAAAATTTAGAGCCAGAAAGAGCAAATTTTGTAGAATATTACCTGTAATTTTGAAGTTCAAATTCGTCAAAAAAGTCACTTTGTAAAAAATTGTATCTAACATGTAGAGTTAGTCAAAAGAATGCTAGTAAGTGTAGAAAAACTATCTCCTATTAATTGAAATAAATCAGTCACAGCTTTTATGTAAGTCTCTGTGGGATTATATTTAAGTTTTAGGATTTTTAGTGTGGATCCTTCAATTTTGTAAAGAAATTTCGGAATTAATTTGACTGATTTCGTGACGTAGACGTCTTGATCTGCAGATTATCAGCCCACAGGTATAAAAGCGTCGAGGCTGATGCAAATCGAGGCAGTCAAATTCCGAGCTTTCAGGAGAAATCCACGTCTGTTGTATGTGTTATTTGTGATTTTTGTATCCGGTGAGTCAAAACGTTCACTTTATTGAAAGTCATTAGGGCCTACTTATTTCAATTTCTAAATTATTGAAAAGGATTGTGAACATAATTTTCAAATTCCAATTTAGACTGAACTTTTTATCAAATCAAATTTTTTATACTGTATTTAAAGAAATTTAACTAGAATCCAATTTATGAATAAATTTAGGACAATCATATCTCAAAATCACTATAAACCGGCAGTTGAATAGATTGAGTCAAAAAACGAATAGATTCTTATTTTGTGAAAGAGGCCTTATCTATAAGTTTCTTGAAGACTGAAGTGCAGTTTGAAAGACTTTAAATTCCTGATGATTTGAAGAAAATCGTAGAGGTGACTACTGAAGTGCGTCGAAATTTAAATTTTATTTATTGTAAAATTTTACTGTTGGTCTTGCCACACCTAAGCTGCCAAAAAACGTTCCAGATTAGGTCGGCTGAACGAGTTCACCGCCAAGCAACACCCGGTGGCGAACTGTAAACCGTCATTCGACGTTCGAGATCCATCACCCGCACTGGCTCGAGCACGGGCCGTACAAGCAGCCACATCAGTTACTGAATCCAGGACCGCATCGACCGTCCCGAGTCCATACGTGTAGATCGACGCGCTCTCACATCGCCTACGATTTCATCTGTGCAGGAGCTCAGAACACTTCCAGGGCACATCAGAAAAAACCCCACGGCAGTTCCCTACCGCCTACCTCCGGAAATCCATCAAATCAGGTCATATCCATAAAGATTTTAAAACTAAAATTCAAAGAACTTTAAAATCAGAAAGCCGATGCTATTTCACCAGTTAACCTCCTCTGATAAATTTTCATAAAAATGTAGATTTAATTTAATTAAAAAAAAAAAGAAAAATCCAATATTTTTTGGTGTATTTTTGGATTAATAAATGTAATCAAGGTTATTGTGTTATAGTTGACCTTGTTCTTATTCTGATAATTTCACCTCCTTCATCAATTTTATGTCACCATACATGACATATGTCATGTATGGTGACATAAAATTGATGAAGGAGGTGAAATTATCAGAATAAGAACAAGGTCAACTATAACACAATAACCTTGATTACATTTATTAATCCAAAAATACACCAAAAAATATTGGATTTTTCTTTTTTTTTTTAATTAAATTAAATCTACATTTTTATGAAAATTTATCAGAGGAGGTTAACTGGTGAAATAGCATCGGCTTTCTGATTTTAAAGTTCTTTGAATTTTAGTTTTAAAATCTTTATGGATATGACCTGATTTGATGGATTTCCGGAGGTAGGCGGTAGGGAACTGCCGTGGGGTTTTTTCTGATGTGCCCTGGAAGTGTTCTGAGCTCCTGCACAGATGAAATCGTAGGCGATGTGAGAGCGCGTCGATCTACACGTATGGACTCGGGACGGTCGATGCGGTCCTGGATTCAGTAACTGATGTGGCTGCTTGTACGGCCCGTGCTCGAGCCAGTGCGGGTGATGGATCTCGAACGTCGAATGACGGTTTACAGTTCGCCACCGGGTGTTGCTTGGCGGTGAACTCGTTCAGCCGACCTAATCTGGAACGTTTTTTGGCAGCTTAGGTGTGGCAAGACCAACAGTAAAATTTTACAATAAATAAAATTTAAATTTCGACGCACTTCAGTAGTCACCTCTACGATTTTCTTCAAATCATCAGGAATTTAAAGTCTTTCAAACTGCACTTCAGTCTTCAAGAAACTTATAGATAAGGCCTCTTTCACAAAATAAGAATCTATTCGTTTTTTGACTCAATCTATTCAACTGCCGGTTTATAGTGATTTTGAGATATGATTGTCCTAAATTTATTCATAAATTGGATTCTAGTTAAATTTCTTTAAATACAGTATAAAAAATTTGATTTGATAAAAAGTTCAGTCTAAATTGGAATTTGAAAATTATGTTCACAATCCTTTTCAATAATTTAGAAATTGAAATAAGTAGGCCCTAATGACTTTCAATAAAGTGAACGTTTTGACTCACCGGATACAAAAATCACAAATAACACATACAACAGACGTGGATTTCTCCTGAAAGCTCGGAATTTGACTGCCTCGATTTGCATCAGCCTCGACGCTTTTATACCTGTGGGCTGATAATCTGCAGATCAAGACGTCTACGTCACGAAATCAGTCAAATTAATTCCGAAATTTCTTTACAAAATTGAAGGATCCACACTAAAAATCCTAAAACTTAAATATAATCCCACAGAGACTTACATAAAAGCTGTGACTGATTTATTTCAATTAATAGGAGATAGTTTTTCTACACTTACTAGCATTCTTTTGACTAACTCTACATGTTAGATACAATTTTTTACAAAGTGACTTTTTTGACGAATTTGAACTTCAAAATTACAGGTAATATTCTACAAAATTTGCTCTTTCTGGCTCTAAATTTTGTTTTTCATAAAATTCAGTCGTTTTTTAAATATCCGTGTTTGAAAGTTGAGTTTTTAGCACGTGTTCGTGAAAGTTCTATGTGTTAATTTTATTAAATTTCAGAGTTAAAATATGATTTATAGACTTTATCTTATTACAAAATGATATATTAAAACTAATATTATGAGAAGTTTCAGTTTTACTATAATTAATAAGTTTTTGACAAACATGCTGGTCTGAAGGTTAGTTTAGGCTAGATCTTCATAATGGTACAGTATTATTCTATTTCTTAATAAATATTTGATTCTGTTTTTTGTGTCTTGATCCCCCTTAAAATACTCAATTCTGCTAAAATATTGAACCAGGCGTGACATAGGCTCCCTTTCCGGCGAGTCACTGATACAGTTGGTCGGCGGAAATTAAAATAATGACCGGTGAATCATTTTTCGGATAACTGACGATCTAAAATTTTCTAGCTAACCATTTCCCTTCTTAATGTGCTGACTTACGTGAATGAAAATACAGGAAACAATAATAACTTATAGATTATACATTCATAAATACGCTCATAAGATAAGCGGTATAAATACGCTCATACTTTACATGCAAATACTACAATGCAAGACAAAATCTCTTATTGGAAGAGATAATTTATTTCTAATTCTCTTTTTTTTCATATCTTTTTTTTTTATATATATTTTTTTTTTATTTATTTTTTTTTTTTTAATATTTTTATATATATATTTCTTCTTAACATCAATGTTTAACATTTAGTTTTAACGTACCTTCACACATAGTTTTAACATTTAACACTGATTATTCAACATGCTTTCTTTCCTGCTGGTAAGTTACTTGAGTAGTACAATACAATAATTATTATAACTTCTAATTTTATCATTCTTATTAGGCTGATGAGTGAATTCTTATCAATAATCCTTATTCTAATTCTACATTTTTTTTTTTTTTTTTTTTTTTTTTTTTTGAAATATTTTGCTAATATGTGTTTTGTACATTGTTTAAATTTCATCTACTCCTCTTGTATGGTTTGACATTCTGGTAGTTATGCCACCCCAATGAACGATTTTCCTCTATATCTGTGAGTAGTACAGTGTTGTAATTTGAAACTGCGGCGACTTCGTACGGGCCGGTATACAGATGGTAAAACTTCTTAGTCTTTTTTGCATGAACATCAGAGAGACGATGCGAACGCAATAAAACTTCTTGTCCTACGTGATACTCATACGAACGAATCTTTTTATCATGATGTTTTTTGCGCAACTCTGCAGCATGTAACAAATTTCTTCGGATGATAGTATTATCGATAGTGTTATTCTTATTGTTCTCACAAGGTGCTTCTACTAACTGTTCTAGGAAATTGGTTTTCTTTTTACCGAACATAACTTCGTATGGAGTATAACCTGTTGATTCATTGTAGGTATTATTTATACATTCTTCTAGAAAAGGTAGATATCTGATCCATTTCTGATGCTCAGTACCACAGTATGCACGCATGAATCGGGATATTTCGGCCATTCTTCTTTCAACTGGATTTGAGCTAGGATTATATCTTGTAGTCCATATAGTTTCAATATTTTCCTGTTGGATGATTTGAATCCAGTTATTACCGCGAAAATATGTAGCGTTATCGGCCAGTACTTTTCGTGGTTTACCAACCTGCGTACACCATTTTTCGGTTATGCAACGAGCTAGTTTGCTGCCTGTTATTTTCCCAATTGGAAACAGTCTCGTATATTTGGAATACAAGCAGGTGACAGCAAATATATGCCTATGCCGTCCAATAGCCGTGGGAATCGGCCCAAAAATATCTGTTGCTAGTAGATCTAATGGGTTTTCCGGAATTATCGCTTTCATTTCGCCACGAATATTGAATCTATTATGCTTGGTTCTTTGACACACGTCGCAAGCCGCTACAACCTCTGTCACTTTTTTGTGCATCCCTTTGAAGTAACACGATTCTTTCAAAAGATGGAGTGTTTTCTTAATGCCAAAATGACCTATCCTTTCGTGAGTCTCTTTTATTGTGTCATCTTCTAGTTCCTGTGGTATGACTAATCTCCAATTATGCACATTTATTGACGCTCTTTGAAACAAATAACCTTTATACATTTTATATCTTTTTAGTTGTAGAGGGCCATCATCACCCAAGACTTCCAATTGTCTTATAATATTATTAACGTCAGGGTCATTTGATTGGGCTCTCTGTATCTTAGATGGTGTCAATAATCTCTCATGTACAAGGGGGTTTATATTAGCAGGGAATGGGATGCCTTGAGTATTTTCTATTAGATAACAGTTGAACGTTGTTTCATTATTATACGTGGCGTCTATCTCTCGTGATAAAAAATCCGCAGTTTGGTTATTCTTTCCTGGAAGGTGTGTGAGCTCTAAGTCAAATTCTTGTAACGCTAGAAACCAACGGGAGAGGCGATTGTTCGTCAATTTTGCTGTTCTAAAAAACGTTAGAGCCTTGTGGTCGGTGTTGACAAATATTTTTCTTCCTAAAAGTAGCGTACGGTATTTTAGGCACACCTCTAGTAGACTTAATAATTCTTTTTCAGTAACCGAATACTTCCTCTGCGCATTATTCAAAGTTTTACTGTAGAAGGCTACAACACCTTTTTCGTTATCCTCGTTCAACTGAAATATTTCGGCTCCCAGAGCGTAGTGTGAGGCATCGACATTTATGTAAAATGGTTTGTTCAAATCGGGGTGTTGCAACATGACTACTTCTAGGAAGCGTTCTTTTATCTCTTGGAAAATTCTCTCCTCTTCGTCTCCCCATCTCCATGGTTTATTAGACGAAAGTACTTGGCCAAATTGTGCTGTGTAGTGCGATAAATGTTTGCTGAATTTACGATAAAATTGTAGGAATCCTACAAACTTTTGTAGTTGCTTTCGAGTCTTGGGGGAAGGAAAATGCCTGACTGCTAATAGTTTTTCTTCGTCCTGAGTGACGCCCGTTTGATTGATAATATGTCCTAGAAAGTGAACTTGTCCCTTAAATAGGTTACATTTTGACAATTTTAATTTCAGACCGTTTTCTCTCAGTCGTTGAAATACAATGCTCAGATGATGGCAATGTTCTTTTATATTCTTGGAAGCGATAATACCATCGTCCACATATAGGGTACAAAACTCTGCTATATCTTCTCCCAGGGCTCGTCGCAAACACTTTATGAAGATGGCCATTGCGTTGCGTACTCCAAAAGCTAGTCGCGTAAAGCGAAGATTTCTTCCATTAAATAAAAATGATAGGTAGTCACGTGATTCCTCTGCAACTTCCACCTGCCAATATCCTGAACTAAGATCGACAGTTGAATATATCGATTTTCCGTGAAAAGTCTGTAGCGCTTCATCGATTTGCATAGGTGTCTCTCTATCGTCCTCCAGAATAGCATTTAAGGGGCGAGCGTCCAGACATACCCTTACAGTGTTGTCTTTCTTTTTTACACATACTATAGGTAAGCTATAGTGAGAGAAGGAGGGCTCTACAATTCCTAATTTCTCCATACGGTCTATCTCCGCTTGTGCTGCATTCCTCAGTGCAAAAGGTATAGAGTAATTTTTCTTATAGTACGCATTATGCGGTTTGACATTTAGTTGACACTGGAAGTGAATCGCACGACCTGGGGTCTCGGAAAATACATCTCTATGTTCGTGTAGTAACTCAATTATTGTATTTTTCTCTCTGTCTGAATATTCGTTATTCATGCAGATTTCATTCAGTAGAGTTTCAAATAACTGGTTGTCTACGGAGTTGTCACGTTCATCACATTGCCAACGCTCATCATTTAGCCTTATAAACACGCCGTCTTCCTCCTGACCGTCGTACTCGTCCTCGTTAATCGAGCCTTGTTCAATCATCCTAACTTCTGGTGTGTCTATCTTTTGAGCTTCTAAGAGAAGTGGGGCAGTTATTACGGCTCCCTCTTTCTCCAGGCGAACGGACAGAGTCATGTTTTGGAGATCGATAATGGCATGATAATATTTTAGAAAATCAACACCAATTATAAGGCTTGGACTGGATGCTGGATAGATCAGAAAAGTGTGAGAAAGGCAAACATTTGATAATAGTATTTCTAATAGGCATTGTCTTGATATTCTGACGCGACGACTTGGGTTTATACCTTGGATATAGGTTGAACTAAGAGGTAAGGTTTCAATTCGCTGTTTTGATTCAATGCATGAGAATAAGTCTGCTTGTATAATACTACATTGTGCGCCGGTATCTATTAATGCTCGTACTTTATGGCCATATAAATTACATTCTACATACGCTTGAAACTGCTTCAATTCATTTTTATAAAGCTCTTCCTCTTCTTCTAATAAATCATCAATAATATCATCTCTAAATACAGTCCTTATTTTCTTAACGCTTGTATTTTCCCCTTCTGGAAAATACTTAATGGATTTGCCTCGTACATCTGAGGTAGAGATAATTATATTAGCGTTCGATTCATAATTCGGTCTATCATTTTGGCTCTCTTTACTATCTTTTTCCTCAATCTCGTCAGGGCTATAGATTGTCAAGGGCACACTATCTTTGTTGTGTAGGCTCGCTTCTGAAACCGTTATTCCTGATAAAGTACAACGATCCGTTTCGTTTTTCTCTTCATTATTAGTACCAATTCTGCCATCCGTTAGCATGCATTGGTTTTTAAAGCGCGTACGCTTCCGATTTCTTACTCGCGAATATCGGTATCTCGCGTGTGACGAGTGCATATAATTTGTGTTGCAATCAGTGCGTACTTTTTCTCTAGGGCTAGGCTCATGTGGATTATAATCTTTTTTAAAATGAGTATGCTTCTTCTTCTTTACTGCAAATCCCTTACTTTTACTTTGCTCTCCGAAATTAACATTCTTTTCATAATCACTATTATCTCCATTCTGATTTCCTAGCTGTCTGCTTGGTTCTTGCCATTCTGCTGCTGCTTTAGAGCTGAAGTTAACGGTTGTCTTCTCAGTGAACAAGTGTCAAACCGCATAATGCGTACTATAAGAAAAATTACTCTATACCTTTTGCACTGAGGAATGCAGCACAAGCGGAGATAGACCGTATGGAGAAATTAGGAATTGTAGAGCCCTCCTTCTCTCACTATAGCTTACCTATAGTATGTGTAAAAAAGAAAGACAACACTGTAAGGGTTGTATGTGAGAATTAAACTTCTTAGTCTTTTTTGCATGAACATCAGAGAGACGATGCGAACGCAATAAAACTTCTTGTCCTACGTGATACTCATACGAACGAATCTTTTTATCATGATGTTTTTTGCGCAACTCTGCAGCATGTAACAAATTTCTTCGGATGATAGTATTATCGATAGTGTTATTCTTATTGTTCTCACAAGGTGCTTCTACTAACTGTTCTAGGAAATTGGTTTTCTTTTTACCGAACATAACTTCGTATGGAGTATAACCCGTTGATTCATTGTAGGTATTATTTATACATTCTTCTAGAAAAGGTAGATATCTGATCCATTTCTGATGCTCAGTACCACAGTATGCACGCATGAATCGGGATATTTCGGCCATTCTTCTTTCAACTGGATTTGAGCTAGGATTATATCTTGTAGTCCATATAGTTTCAATATTTTCCTGTTGGATGATTTGAATCCAGTTATTACCGCGAAAATATGTAGCGTTATCGGCCAGTACTTTTCGTGGTTTACCAACCTGCGTACACCATTTTTCGGTTATGCAACGAGCTAGTTTGCTGCCTGTTATTTTCCCAATTGGAAACAGTCTCGTATATTTGGAATACAAGCAGGTGACAGCAAATATATGCCTATGCCGTCCAATAGCCGTGGGAATCGGCCCAAAAATATCTGTTGCTAGTAGATCTAATGGGTTTTCCGGAATTATCGCTTTCATTTCGCCACGAATATTGAATCTATTATGCTTGGTTCTTTGACACACGTCGCAAGCCGCTACAACCTCTGTCACTTTTTTGTAATCTATAAGTTATTATTGTTTCCTGTATTTTCATTCACGTAAGTCAGCACATTAAGAAGGGAAATGGTTAGCTAGAAAATTTTAGATCGTCAGTTATCCGAAAAATGATTCACCGGTCATTATTTTAATTTCCGCCGACCAACTGTATCAGTGACTCGCCGGAAAGGGAGCCTATGTCACGCCTGGTTCAATATTTTAGCAGAATTGAGTATTTTAAGGGGGATCAAGACACAAAAAACAGAATCAAATATTTATTAAGAAATAGAATAATACTGTACCATTATGAAGATCTAGCCTAAACTAACCTTCAGACCAGCATGTTTGTCAAAAACTTATTAATTATAGTAAAACTGAAACTTCTCATAATATTAGTTTTAATATATCATTTTGTAATAAGATAAAGTCTATAAATCATATTTTAACTCTGAAATTTAATAAAATTAACACATAGAACTTTCACGAACACGTGCTAAAAACTCAACTTTCAAACACGGATATTTAAAAAACGACTGAATTTTATGAAAAACAAAATTTAGAGCCAGAAAGAGCAAATTTTGTAGAATATTACCTGTAATTTTGAAGTTCAAATTCGTCAAAAAAGTCACTTTGTAAAAAATTGTATCTAACATGTAGAGTTAGTCAAAAGAATGCTAGTAAGTGTAGAAAAACTATCTCCTATTAATTGAAATAAATCAGTCACAGCTTTTATGTAAGTCTCTGTGGGATTATATTTAAGTTTTAGGATTTTTAGTGTGGATCCTTCAATTTTGTAAAGAAATTTCGGAATTAATTTGACTGATTTCGTGACGTAGACGTCTTGATCTGCAGATTATCAGCCCACAGGTATAAAAGCGTCGAGGCTGATGCAAATCGAAGCAGTCAAATTCCGAGCTTTCAGGAGAAATCCACGTCTGTTGTATGTGTTATTTGTGATTTTTGTATCCGGTGAGTCAAAACGTTCACTTTATTGAAAGTCATTAGGGCCTACTTATTTCAATTTCTAAATTATTGAAAAGGATTGTGAACATAATTTTCAAATTCCAATTTAGACTGAACTTTTTATCAAATCAAATTTTTTATACTGTATTTAAAGAAATTTAACTAGAATCCAATTTATGAATAAATTTAGGACAATCATATCTCAAAATCACTATAAACCGGCAGTTGAATAGATTGAGTCAAAAAACGAATAGATTCTTATTTTGTGAAAGAGGCCTTATCTATAAGTTTCTTGAAGACTGAAGTGCAGTTTGAAAGACTTTAAATTCCTGATGATTTGAAGAAAATCGTAGAGGTGACTACTGAAGTGCGTCGAAATTTAAATTTTATTTATTGTAAAATTTTACTGTTGGTCTTGCCACACCTAAGCTGCCAAAAAACGTTCCAGATTAGGTCGGCTGAACGAGTTCACCGCCAAGCAACACCCGGTGGCGAACTGTAAACCGTCATTCGACGTTCGAGATCCATCACCCGCACTGGCTCGAGCACGGGCCGTACAAGCAGCCACATCAGTTACTGAATCCAGGACCGCATCGACCGTCCCGAGTCCATACGTGTAGATCGACGCGCTCTCACATCGCCTACGATTTCATCTGTGCAGGAGCTCAGAACACTTCCAGGGCACATCAGAAAAAACCCCACGGCAGTTCCCTACCGCCTACCTCCGGAAATCCATCAAATCAGGTCATATCCATAAAGATTTTAAAACTAAAATTCAAAGAACTTTAAAATCAGAAAGCCGATGCTATTTCACCAGTTAACCTCCTCTGATAAATTTTCATAAAAATGTAGATTTAATTTAATTAAAAAAAAAAAAAAGAAAAATCCAATATTTTTTGGTGTATTTTTGGATTAATAAATGTAATCAAGGTTATTGTGTTATAGTTGACCTTGTTCTTATTCTGATAATTTCACCTCCTTCATCAATTTTATGTCACCATACATGACATATGGCGCCCAACGTGGTCACGCCTGTGACACTATGTCACGCCTGGTTCAATATTTTAGCAGAATTGAGTATTTTAAGGGGGATCAAGACACAAAAAACAGAATCAAATATTTATTAAGAAATAGAATAATACTGTACCATTATGAAGATCTAGCCTAAACTAACCTTCAGACCAGCATGCTTGTCAAAAACTTATTAATTATAGTAAAACTGAAACTTCTCATAATATTAGTTTTAATATATCATTTTGTAATAAGATAAAGTCTATAAATCATATTTTAACTCTAAAATTTAATAAAATTAACACATAGAACTTTCACGAACACGTGCTAAAAACTCAACTTTCAAACACGGATATTTAAAAAACGACTGAATTTTATGAAAAACAAAATTTAGAGCCAGAAAGAGCAAATTTTGTAGAATATTACCTGTAATTTTGAAGTTCAAATTCGTCAAAAAAGTCACTTTGTAAAAAATTGTATCAAACATGTAGAGTTAGTCAAAAGAATGCTAGTAAGTGTAGAAAAACTATCTCCTATTAATTGAAATAAATCAGTCACAGCTTTTATGTAAGTCTCTGTGGGATTATATTTAAGTTTTAGGATTTTTAGTGTGGATCCTTCAATTTTGTAAAGAAATTTCGGAATTAATTTGACTGATTTCGTGACGTAGACGTCTTGATCTGCAGATTATCAGCCCACAGGTATAAAAGCGTCGAGGCTGATGCAAATCGAAGCAGTCAAATTCCGAGCTTTCAGGAGAAATCCACGTCTGTTGTATGTGTTATTTGTGATTTTTGTATCCGGTGAGTCAAAACGTTCACTTTATTGAAAGTCTTTAGGGCCTACTTATTTCAATTTCTAAATTATTGAAAAGGATTGTGAACATAATTTTCAAATTCCAATTTAGACTGAACTTTTTATCAAATCAAATTTTTTATACTGTATTTAAAGAAATTTAACTAGAATCCAATTTATGAATAAATTTAGGACAATCATATCTCAAAATCACTATAAACCGGCAGTTGAATAGATTGAGTCAAAAACGAATAGATTCTTATTTTGTGAAAGAGGCCTTATCTATAAGTTTCTTGAAGACTGAAGTGCAGTTTGAAAGACTTTAAATTCCTGATGATTTGAAGAAAATCGTAGAGGTGACTACTGAAGTGCGTCGAAATTTAAATTTTATTTATTGTAAAATTTTACTGTTGGTCTTGCCACACCTAAGCTGCCAAAAAACGTTCCAGATTAGGTCGGCTGAACGAGTTCACCGCCAAACAACACCCGGTGGCGAACTGTAAACCGTCATTCGACGTTCGAGATCCATCACCCGCACTGGCTCGAGCACGGGCCGTACAAGCAGCCACATCAGTTACTGAATCCAGGACCGCATCGACCGTCCCGAGTCCATACGTGTAGATCGACGCGCTCTCACATCGCCTACGATTTCATCTGTGCAGGAGCTCAGAACACTTCCAGGGCACATCAGAAAAAACCCCACGGCAGTTCCCTACCGCCTACCTCCGGAAATTCATCAAATCAGGTCATATCCATAAAGATTTTAAAACTAAAATTCAAAGAACTTTAAAATCAGAAAGCCGATGCTATTTCACCAGTTAACCTCCTCTGATAAATTTTCATAAAAATGTAGATTTAATTTAATTAAAAAAAAGAAAAATCCAATATTTTTTGGTGTATTTTTGGATGAATAAATGTAATCAAGGTTATTGTGTTATAGTTGACCTTGTTCTTATTCTGATAATTTCACTCCATCAATTTTATGTCACCATACATGACATATGGCGCCCAACGTGGGGCTGGTGAAGTAGTATCGGCTTTTATTCAAACTAACAGTATTAGTACAAGAATTTAATTTATCGTCATTAATTAATTTTTCTTTCAGAAACTGTCATTTTTTAAGATTTATATGCGCATAGTCTTGTGGGAGCCTATGTGTGTACTAACCCTAGTAACTTTTTCAATTTATTTTATTTCATTTTCTCAACTTCATCAAAATATTAACTTCTTTAATTTATATTATTTTTTAATAACTTGCAGTTATATTTTCAAACGTACTAATACTTTTCAGAAAACTCTGTGTAAGCAACCAGCACAGTGTAACATACTTATAGTAGTAATTGGTATAATTATTAAGTTACATTCCCACAGAGACATGAGGATAAGAGAATTTATGTTTTATTCGTTAGTGAGTTATTTCCTGAAGCTCACAAGGAATTTGGCTGCATAAATGTTTTTGTTCTATGTGAGAAATAACACGGGGGTGATTATGGTGACATAAAATTGATGGAGTGAAATTATCAGAATAAGAACAAGGTCAACTATAACACAATAACCTTGATTACATTTATTCATCCAAAAATACACCAAAAAATATTGGATTTTTCTTTTTTTTAATTAAATTAAATCTACATTTTTATGAAAATTTATCAGAGGAGGTTAACTGGTGAAATAGCATCGGCTTTCTGATTTTAAAGTTCTTTGAATTTTAGTTTTAAAATCTTTATGGATATGACCTGATTTGATGAATTTCCGGAGGTAGGCGGTAGGGAACTGCCGTGGGGTTTTTTCTGATGTGCCCTGGAAGTGTTCTGAGCTCCTGCACAGATGAAATCGTAGGCGATGTGAGAGCGCGTCGATCTACACGTATGGACTCGGGACGGTCGATGCGGTCCTGGATTCAGTAACTGATGTGGCTGCTTGTACGGCCCGTGCTCGAGCCAGTGCGGGTGATGGATCTCGAACGTCGAATGACGGTTTACAGTTCGCCACCGGGTGTTGTTTGGCGGTGAACTCGTTCAGCCGACCTAATCTGGAACGTTTTTTGGCAGCTTAGGTGTGGCAAGACCAACAGTAAAATTTTACAATAAATAAAATTTAAATTTCGACGCACTTCAGTAGTCACCTCTACGATTTTCTTCAAATCATCAGGAATTTAAAGTCTTTCAAACTGCACTTCAGTCTTCAAGAAACTTATAGATAAGGCCTCTTTCACAAAATAAGAATCTATTCGTTTTTGACTCAATCTATTCAACTGCCGGTTTATAGTGATTTTGAGATATGATTGTCCTAAATTTATTCATAAATTGGATTCTAGTTAAATTTCTTTAAATACAGTATAAAAAATTTGATTTGATAAAAAGTTCAGTCTAAATTGGAATTTGAAAATTATGTTCACAATCCTTTTCAATAATTTAGAAATTGAAATAAGTAGGCCCTAATGACTTTCAATAAAGTGAACGTTTTGACTCACCGGATACAAAAATCACAAATAACACATACAACAGACGTGGATTTCTCCTGAAAGCTCGGAATTTGACTGCTTCGATTTGCATCAGCCTCGACGCTTTTATACCTGTGGGCTGATAATCTGCAGATCAAGACGTCTACGTCACGAAATCAGTCAAATTAATTCCGAAATTTCTTTACAAAATTGAAGGATCCACACTAAAAATCCTAAAACTTAAATATAATCCCACAGAGACTTACATAAAAGCTGTGACTGATTTATTTCAATTAATAGGAGATAGTTTTTCTACACTTACTAGCATTCTTTTGACTAACTCTACATGTTTGATACAATTTTTTACAAAGTGACTTTTTTGACGAATTTGAACTTCAAAATTACAGGTAATATTCTACAAAATTTGCTCTTTCTGGCTCTAAATTTTGTTTTTCATAAAATTCAGTCGTTTTTTAAATATCCGTGTTTGAAAGTTGAGTTTTTAGCACGTGTTCGTGAAAGTTCTATGTGTTAATTTTATTAAATTTTAGAGTTAAAATATGATTTATAGACTTTATCTTATTACAAAATGATATATTAAAACTAATATTATGAGAAGTTTCAGTTTTACTATAATTAATAAGTTTTTGACAAGCATGCTGGTCTGAAGGTTAGTTTAGGCTAGATCTTCATAATGGTACAGTATTATTCTATTTCTTAATAAATATTTGATTCTGTTTTTTGTGTCTTGATCCCCCTTAAAATACTCAATTCTGCTAAAATATTGAACCAGGCGTGACATAGGCTCCCTTTCCGGCGAGTCACTGATACAGTTGGTCGGCGGAAATTAAAATAATGACCGGTGAAACATTTTTCGGATAACTGACGATCTAAAATTTTCTAGCTAACCATTTCCCTTCTTAATGTGCTGACTTACGTGAATGAAAATACAGGAAACAATAATAACATATAGATTATACATTCATAAATACGCTCATAAGATAAGCGGTATAAATACGCTCATACTTTACATGCAAATACTACAATGCAAGACAAAATCTCTTATTGGAAGAGATAATTTATTTCTAATTCTCTTTTTTTTTCATATCTTTTTTTTTTTATATATATATATATTTTTTTTTTTTTTAAATATTTTTATATATATATTTCTTCTTAACATCAATGTTTAACATTTAGTTTTGACGTACCTTCACACATAGTTTTAACATTTAACACTGATTATTCAACATGCTTTCTTTCCTGCTGGTAAGTTACTTGAGTAGTACAATACAATAATTATTATAACTTCTAATTTTATCATTCTTATTAGGCTGATGAGTGAATTCTTATCAATAATCCTTATTCTAATTCTACATTTTTTTTTTTTTTTTTTTTTGAAATATTTTGCTAATATGTGTTTTGTACATTGTTTAAATTTCATCTACTCCTCTTGTATGGTTTGACATTCTGGTAGTTATGCCACCCCAATGAACGATTTTCCTCTATATCCGTGAGTAGTACAGTGTTGTAATTTGAAACTGGGCGACTTCATACGGGCCGGTATACAGATGGTAAAACTTCTTAGTCTTTTTTGCATGAACATCAGAGAGACGATGCGAACGCAATAAAACTTCTTGTCCTACGTGATACTCATACGAACGAATCTTTTTATCATGATGTTTTTTGCGCAACTCTGCAGCATGTAACAAATTTCTTCGGATGATAGTATTATCGATAGTGTTATTCTTATTGTTCTCACAAGGTGCTTCTACTAACTGTTCTAGGAAATTGGTTTTCTTTTTACCGAACATAACTTCGTATGGAGTATAACCCGTTGATTCATTGTAGGTATTATTTATACATTCTTCTAGAAAAGGTAGATATCTGATCCATTTCTGATGCTCAGTACCACAGTATGCACGCATGAATCGGGATATTTCGGCCATTCTTCTTTCAACTGGATTTGAGCTAGGATTATATCTTGTAGTCCATATAGTTTCAATATTTTCCTGTTGGATGATTTGAATCCAGTTATTACCGCGAAAATATGTAGCGTTATCGGCCAGTACTTTTCGTGGTTTACCAACCTGCGTACACCATTTTTCGGTTATGCAACGAGCTAGTTTGCTGCCTGTTATTTTCCCAATTGGAAACAGTCTCGTATATTTGGAATACAAGCAGGTGACAGCAAATATATGCCTATGCCGTCCAATAGCCGTGGGAATCGGCCCAAAAATATCTGTTGCTAGTAGATCTAATGGGTTTTCCGGAATTATCGCTTTCATTTCGCCACGAATATTGAATCTATTATGCTTGGTTCTTTGACACACGTCGCAAGCCGCTACAACCTCTGTCACTTTTTTGTGCATCCCTTTGAAGTAACACGATTCTTTCAAAAGATGGAGTGTTTTCTTAATGCCAAAATGACCTATCCTTTCGTGAGTCTCTTTTATTGTGTCATCTTCTAGTTCCTGTGGTATGACTAATCTCCAATTATGCACATTTATTGACGCTCTTTGAAACAAATAACCTTTATACATTTTATATCTTTTTAGTTGTAGAGGGCCATCATCACCCAAGACTTCCAATTGTCTTATAATATTATTAACATCAGGGTCATTTGATTGGGCTCTCTGTATCTTAGATGGTGTCAATAATCTCTCATGTACAAGGGGGTTTATATTAGCAGGGAATGGGATGCCTTGAGTATTTTCTATTAGATAACAGTTGAACGTTGTTTCATTATTATACGTGGCGTCTATCTCTCGTGATAAAAAATCCGCAGTTTGGTTATTCTTTCCTGGAAGGTGTGTGAGCTCTAAGTCAAATTCTTGTAACGCTAGAAACCAACGGGAGAGGCGATTGTTCGTCAATTTTGCTGTTCTAAAAAACGTTAGAGCCTTGTGGTCGGTGTTGACAAATATTTTTCTTCCTAAAAGTAGCGTACGGTATTTTAGGCACACCTCTAGTAGACTTAATAATTCTTTTTCAGTAACCGAATACTTCCTCTGCGCATTATTCAAAGTTTTACTGTAGAAGGCTACAACACCTTTTTCGTTATCCTCGTTCAACTGAAATATTTCGGCTCCCAGAGCGTAGTGTGAGGCATCGACATTTATGTAAAATGGTTTGTTCAAATCGGGGTGTTGCAACATGACTACTTCTAGGAAGCGTTCTTTTATCTCTTGGAAAATTCTCTCCTCTTCGTCTCCCCATCTCCATGGTTTATTAGACGAAAGTACTTGGCCAAATTGTGCTGTGTAGTGCGATAAATGTTTGCTGAATTTACGATAAAATTGTAGGAATCCTACAAACTTTTGTAGTTGCTTTCGAGTCTTGGGGGAAGGAAAATGCCTGACTGCTAATAGTTTTTCTTCGTCCTGAGTGACGCCCGTTTGATTGATAATATGTCCTAGAAAGTGAACTTGTCCCTTAAATAGGTTACATTTTGACAATTTTAATTTCAGACCGTTTTCTCTCAGTCGTTGAAATACAATGCTCAGATGATGGCAATGTTCTTTTATATTCTTGGAAGCGATAATACCATCGTCCACATATAGGGTACAAAACTCTGCTATATCTTCTCCCAGGGCTCGTCGCAAACACTTTATGAAGATGGCCATTGCGTTGCGTACTCCAAAAGCTAGTCGCGTAAAGCGAAGATTTCTTCCATTAAATAAAAATGATAGGTAGTCACGTGATTCCTCTGCAACTTCCACCTGCCAATATCCTGAACTAAGATCGACAGTTGAATATATCGATTTTCCGTGAAAAGTCTGTAGCGCTTCATCGATTTGCATAGGTGTCTCTCTATCGTCCTCCAGAATAGCATTTAAGGGGCGAGCGTCCAGACATACCCTTACAGTGTTGTCTTTCTTTTTTACACATACTATAGGTAAGCTATAGTGAGAGAAGGAGGGCTCTACAATTCCTAATTTCTCCATACGGTCTATCTCCGCTTGTGCTGCATTCCTCAGTGCAAAAGGTATAGAGTAATTTTTCTTATAGTACGCATTATGCGGTTTGACATTTAGTTGACACTGGAAGTGAATCGCACGACCTGGGGTCTCGGAAAATACATCTCTATGTTCGTGTAGTAACTCAATTATTGTATTTTTCTCTCTGTCTGAATATTCGTTATTCATGCAGATTTCATTCAGTAGAGTTTCAAATAACTGGTTGTCTACGGAGTTGTCACGTTCATCACATTGCCAACGCTCATCATTTAGCCTTATAAACACGCCGTCTTCCTCCTGACCGTCGTACTCGTCCTCGTTAATCGAGCCTTGTTCAATCATCCTAACTTCTGGTGTGTCTATCTTTTGAGCTTCTAAGAGAAGTGGGGCAGTTATTACGGCTCCCTCTTTCTCCAGGCGAACGGACAGAGTCATGTTTTGGAGATCGATAATGGCATGATAATATTTTAGAAAATCAACACCAATTATAAGGCTTGGACTGGATGCTGGATAGATCAGAAAAGTGTGAGAAAGGCAAACATTTGATAATAGTATTTCTAATAGGCATTGTCTTGATATTCTGACGCGACGACTTGGGTTTATACCTTGGATATAGGTTGAACTAAGAGGTAAGGTTTCAATTCGCTGTTTTGATTCAATGCATGAGAATAAGTCTGCTTGTATAATACTACATTGTGCGCCGGTATCTATTAATGCTCGTACTTTATGGCCATATAAATTACATTCTACATACGCTTGAAACTGCTTCAATTCATTTTTATAAAGCTCTTCCTCTTCTTCTAATAAATCATCAATAATATCATCTCTAAATACAGTCCTTATTTTCTTAACGCTTGTATTTTCCCCTTCTGGAAAATACTTAATGGATTTGCCTCGTACATCTGAGGTAGAGATAATTATATTAGCGTTCGATTCATAATTCGGTCTATCATTTTGGCTCTCTTTACTATCTTTTTCCTCAATCTCGTCAGGGCTATAGATTGTCAAGGGCACACTATCTTTGTTGTGTAGGCTCGCTTCTGAAACCGTTATTCCTGATAAAGTACAACGATCCGTTTCGTTTTTCTCTTCATTATTAGTACCAATTCTGCCATCTGTTAGCATGCATTGGTTTTTAAAGCGCGTACGCTTATATGTACGCCATATGTCATGTATGGTGACATAAAATTGATGAAGGAGGTGAAATTATCAGAATAAGAACAAGGTCAACTATAACACAATAACCTTGATTACATTTATTAATCCAAAAATACACCAAAAAATATTGGATTTTTCTTTTTTTTTTTAATTAAATTAAATCTACATTTTTATGAAAATTTATCAGAGGAGGTTAACTGGTGAAATAGCATCGGCTTTCTGATTTTAAAGTTCTTTGAATTTTAGTTTTAAAATCTTTATGGATATGACCTGATTTGATGGATTTCCGGAGGTAGGCGGTAGGGAACTGCCGTGGGGTTTTTTCTGATGTGCCCTGGAAGTGTTCTGAGCTCCTGCACAGATGAAATCGTAGGCGATGTGAGAGCGCGTCGATCTACACGTATGGACTCGGGACGGTCGATGCGGTCCTGGATTCAGTAACTGATGTGGCTGCTTGTACGGCCCGTGCTCGAGCCAGTGCGGGTGATGGATCTCGAACGTCGAATGACGGTTTACAGTTCGCCACCGGGTGTTGCTTGGCGGTGAACTCGTTCAGCCGACCTAATCTGGAACGTTTTTTGGCAGCTTAGGTGTGGCAAGACCAACAGTAAAATTTTACAATAAATAAAATTTAAATTTCGACGCACTTCAGTAGTCACCTCTACGATTTTCTTCAAATCATCAGGAATTTAAAGTCTTTCAAACTGCACTTCAGTCTTCAAGAAACTTATAGATAAGGCCTCTTTCACAAAATAAGAATCTATTCGTTTTTTGACTCAATCTATTCAACTGCCGGTTTATAGTGATTTTGAGATATGATTGTCCTAAATTTATTCATAAATTGGATTCTAGTTAAATTTCTTTAAATACAGTATAAAAAATTTGATTTGATAAAAAGTTCAGTCTAAATTGGAATTTGAAAATTATGTTCACAATCCTTTTCAATAATTTAGAAATTGAAATAAGTAGGCCCTAATGACTTTCAATAAAGTGAACGTTTTGACTCACCGGATACAAAAATCACAAATAACACATACAACAGACGTGGATTTCTCCTGAAAGCTCGGAATTTGACTGCTTCGATTTGCATCAGCCTCGACGCTTTTATACCTGTGGGCTGATAATCTGCAGATCAAGACGTCTACGTCACGAAATCAGTCAAATTAATTCCGAAATTTCTTTACAAAATTGAAGGATCCACACTAAAAATCCTAAAACTTAAATATAATCCCACAGAGACTTACATAAAAGCTGTGACTGATTTATTTCAATTAATAGGAGATAGTTTTTCTACACTTACTAGCATTCTTTTGACTAACTCTACATGTTAGATACAATTTTTTACAAAGTGACTTTTTTGACGAATTTGAACTTCAAAATTACAGGTAATATTCTACAAAATTTGCTCTTTCTGGCTCTAAATTTTGTTTTTCATAAAATTCAGTCGTTTTTTAAATATCCGTGTTTGAAAGTTGAGTTTTTAGCACGTGTTCGTGAAAGTTCTATGTGTTAATTTTATTAAATTTCAGAGTTAAAATATGATTTATAGACTTTATCTTATTACAAAATGATATATTAAAACTAATATTATGAGAAGTTTCAGTTTTACTATAATTAATAAGTTTTTGACAAACATGCTGGTCTGAAGGTTAGTTTAGGCTAGATGCCATATGTCATGTATGGTGACATAAAATTGATGGAGTGAAATTATCAGAATAAGAACAAGGTCAACTATAACACAATAACCTTGATTACATTTATTCATCCAAAAATACACCAAAAAATATTGGATTTTTCTTTTTTTTAATTAAATTAAATCTACATTTTTATGAAAATTTATCAGAGGAGGTTAACTGGTGAAATAGCATCGGCTTTCTGATTTTAAAGTTCTTTGAATTTTAGTTTTAAAATCTTTATGGATATGACCTGATTTGATGAATTTCCGGAGGTAGGCGGTAGGGAACTGCCGTGGGGTTTTTTCTGATGTGCCCTGGAAGTGTTCTGAGCTCCTGCACAGATGAAATCGTAGGCGATGTGAGAGCGCGTCGATCTACACGTATGGACTCGGGACGGTCGATGCGGTCCTGGATTCAGTAACTGATGTGGCTGCTTGTACGGCCCGTGCTCGAGCCAGTGCGGGTGATGGATCTCGAACGTCGAATGACGGTTTACAGTTCGCCACCGGGTGTTGTTTGGCGGTGAACTCGTTCAGCCGACCTAATCTGGAACGTTTTTTGGCAGCTTAGGTGTGGCAAGACCAACAGTAAAATTTTACAATAAATAAAATTTAAATTTCGACGCACTTCAGTAGTCACCTCTACGATTTTCTTCAAATCATCAGGAATTTAAAGTCTTTCAAACTGCACTTCAGTCTTCAAGAAACTTATAGATAAGGCCTCTTTCACAAAATAAGAATCTATTCGTTTTTGACTCAATCTATTCAACTGCCGGTTTATAGTGATTTTGAGATATGATTGTCCTAAATTTATTCATAAATTGGATTCTAGTTAAATTTCTTTAAATACAGTATAAAAAATTTGATTTGATAAAAAGTTCAGTCTAAATTGGAATTTGAAAATTATGTTCACAATCCTTTTCAATAATTTAGAAATTGAAATAAGTAGGCCCTAATGACTTTCAATAAAGTGAACGTTTTGACTCACCGGATACAAAAATCACAAATAACACATACAACAGACGTGGATTTCTCCTGAAAGCTTGGAATTTGACTGCTGGGCTTGAGGTTGAGCCTTCTTCTCTGGCTTCTGTTGATTTTCACTCTGTTGTTTAGGTGCAGCCGTTGGTTTGGATTTTGCCTGCTTCTGCGAAGTTTGCTCCTTGACTGGAGCAACCACTTGCTCTCGAGCAGCTTCGTGATGAACTTCTTCATGGCTGTGGCTGCGTTTCAGTTCCAAATCGTCTTTGGGATGGATTTTTTCAAAATGATTTTGCACGGGAGGCGGATTAGCGGCCAACAGAGGCGGTTCATTCTTATTCAACAGTATCGGCTTATCTTTTTTCTTCGGCTTCTTTTTTTCTTTATCTTCAGTCACCAAAACTGCATCTTCTGTTACTATGGTGACTTCGGGCTCTTCAACAAAAACCACGTGTTGCGGCTTACTATGCTCGTGATGTTCATTTTCCGAAGTGTTTCCTCCACTCTGCTGGTCACTGTTAGCCTTTTCTTTTACCTTTTTCCCAGCTTTCTTCAATTTCTTGTCTTTGGTCTTCTCTTTTGTAGTTTTCGTACTTCCGTACTGCTCTTCAGTTTTCTTCCTACGGTCAGCCATCGCTTCATCATAGGTTTTTTCTTTCATCGTTGAAACAATTATTCCATAAATTACGAGAGCTGAGACCACAGCAATGGTTATGCACAACAAACCAGCTTGCAGATCCATTGTTTAGACAAAAGAGGATTTTCCAAGTGACCAATTGACACACGGTTTTCTAATACATCACAACCTCACACGCCACGTCTCTAAAGAGACCAGAAACGTTTTGCTTATGCTTTCCTGTCACTACCAATACCAATTGTATTGTACTACTCAAGTAACTTACCAGCAGGAAAGAAAGCATGTTGAATAATCAGTGTTAAATGTTAAAACTATGTGTGAAGGTACGTTAAAACTAAATGTTAAACATTGATGTTAAGAAGAAATATATATATAAAAATATTAAAAAAAAAAAAATAAATAAAAAAAAAATATATATAAAAAAAAAGATATGAAAAAAAAGAGAATTAGAAATAAATTATCTCTTCCAATAAGAGATTTTGTCTTGCATTGTAGTATTTGCATGTAAAGTATGAGCGTATTTATACCGCTTATCTTATGAGCGTATTTATGAATGTATAATCTATAAGTTATTATTGTTTCCTGTATTTTCATTCACGTAAGTCAGCACATTAAGAAGGGAAATGGTTAGCTAGAAAATTTTAGATCGTCAGTTATCCGAAAAATGATTCACCAGTCATTATTTTAATTTCCGCCGACCAACTGTATCAGTGACTCGCCGGAAAGGGAGCCTATGTCACGCCTGGTTCAATATTTTAGCAGAATTGAGTATTTTAAGGGGGATCAAGACACAAAAAACAGAATCAAATATTTATTAAGAAATAGAATAATACTGTACCATTATGAAGATCTAGCCTAAACTAACCTTCAGACCAGCATGTTTGTCAAAAACTTATTAATTATAGTAAAACTGAAACTTCTCATAATATTAGTTTTAATATATCATTTTGTAATAAGATAAAGTCTATAAATCATATTTTAACTCTGAAATTTAATAAAATTAACACATAGAACTTTCACGAACACGTGCTAAAAACTCAACTTTCAAACACGGATATTTAAAAAACGACTGAATTTTATGAAAAACAAAATTTAGAGCCAGAAAGAGCAAATTTTGTAGAATATTACCTGTAATTTTGAAGTTCAAATTCGTCAAAAAAGTCACTTTGTAAAAAATTGTATCTAACATGTAGAGTTAGTCAAAAGAATGCTAGTAAGTGTAGAAAAACTATCTCCTATTAATTGAAATAAATCAGTCACAGCTTTTATGTAAGTCTCTGTGGGATTATATTTAAGTTTTAGGATTTTTAGTGTGGATCCTTCAATTTTGTAAAGAAATTTCGGAATTAATTTGACTGATTTCGTGACGTAGACGTCTTGATCTGCAGATTATCAGCCCACAGGTATAAAAGCGTCGAGGCTGATGCAAATCGAGGCAGTCAAATTCCGAGCTTTCAGGAGAAATCCACGTCTGTTGTATGTGTTATTTGTGATTTTTGTATCCGGTGAGTCAAAACGTTCACTTTATTGAAAGTCATTAGGGCCTACTTATTTCAATTTCTAAATTATTGAAAAGGATTGTGAACATAATTTTCAAATTCCAATTTAGACTGAACTTTTTATCAAATCAAATTTTTTATACTGTATTTAAAGAAATTTAACTAGAATCCAATTTATGAATAAATTTAGGACAATCATATCTCAAAATCACTATAAACCGGCAGTTGAATAGATTGAGTCAAAAACGAATAGATTCTTATTTTGTGAAAGAGGCCTTATCTATAAGTTTCTTGAAGACTGAAGTGCAGTTTGAAAGACTTTAAATTCCTGATGATTTGAAGAAAATCGTAGAGGTGACTACTGAAGTGCGTCGAAATTTAAATTTTATTTATTGTAAAATTTTACTGTTGGTCTTGCCACACCTAAGCTGCCAAAAAACGTTCCAGATTAGGTCGGCTGAACGAGTTCACCGCCAAACAACACCCGGTGGCGAACTGTAAACCGTCATTCGACGTTCGAGATCCATCACCCGCACTGGCTCGAGCACGGGCCGTACAAGCAGCCACATCAGTTACTGAATCCAGGACCGCATCGACCGTCCCGAGTCCATACGTGTAGATCGACGCGCTCTCACATCGCCTACGATTTCATCTGTGCAGGAGCTCAGAACACTTCCAGGGCACATCAGAAAAAACCCCACGGCAGTTCCCTACCGCCTACCTCCGGAAATTCATCAAATCAGGTCATATCCATAAAGATTTTAAAACTAAAATTCAAAGAACTTTAAAATCAGAAAGCCGATGCTATTTCACCAGTTAACCTCCTCTGATAAATTTTCATAAAAATGTAGATTTAATTTAATTAAAAAAAAGAAAAATCCAATATTTTTTGGTGTATTTTTGGATGAATAAATGTAATCAAGGTTATTGTGTTATAGTTGACCTTGTTCTTATTCTGATAATTTCACTCCATCAATTTTATGTCACCATACATGACATATGGCGCCCAACTAGTGGAGCTGGTGAAGTAGTATCGGCTTTTATTCAAACTAACAGTATTAGTACAAGAATTTAATTTATTGTCATTAATTAATTTTTCTTTCAGAAACTGTCATTTTTTAAGATTTATATGCGCATAGTCTTGTGGGAGCCTATGTGTGTACTAACCCTAGTAACTTTTTCAATTTATTTTATTTCATTTTCTCAACTTCATCAAAATATTAACTTCTTTAATTTATATTATTTTTTAATAACTTGCAGTTATATTTTCAAACGTACTAATACTTTTCAGAAAACTCTGTGTAAGCAACCAGCACAGTGTAACATACTTATAGTAGTAATTGGTATAATTATTAAGTTACATTCCCACAGAGACATGAGGATAAGAGAATTTATGTTTTATTCGTTAGTGAGTTATTTCCTGAAGCTCACAAGGAATTTGGCTGCATAAATGTTTTTGTTCTATGTGAGAGTTTTGTAGGAACTTTCCATGAATAGATTACTTCTTTGGTCTATCATTATCGTTATAATTGGCATTATAAAATCGTATTTAAAAGTGCTATTCAAAATCAGTCAGGTAAAACGAATAAACCTTGCTAAAATGGCAGATCAGAATAGGGCTACTGCAATCTCAAATAATGAATCCGCATCAAATGATAATCTACCTAATAGTGAATTTAGAAGAGAGAGCCTATATCATTTATCCTCAACACAGATTGAAGGGAATATATCTGAAGGAAATGAAACACACTTCTCTCCAACACCAGTTAGAAATTCAGCTAATTCACCGCATAATGTGAACAAAGACGATAGTGATGATAGCATTGGTAATATATTGGACGCTATAAATAAACTAGCAAACAATATGCAGACAAATCATAAGAAATTAACAAAAGATATTCAAGATAGTGCGCAACAAGTAACGGCTCAACTGACAGTTAAGGTTCAAGATAATTCTAAGCAAATAGTAGAAAATAAACAAAGAATAATAGAAATAAATAAAAAAGTAGAACAAATCAAAGAACAGGAAATAATAAATATCAGAGTAGAATTACAAAGTCAGATTGATGAGACTATTGCTGAAGTTAATAGGATTAAAGAAAACTGTATTAGGCCTACTAGTAATGCATTTAGAGATAGAGCACCTAATGGATATGAAATATGGAATACATCAAATTTATTTGCAAATCTAGGTCACTTTGATAATACTTCTAGAACTCCTCAACCGAAAGAATTCGTGAATCAAATCAGAGCAATAAATGAGCTGCAACAACTCCCTTGGAAAATTTGGAGTTTAGAACTTGTCACTCATCTACATGGGGAAGCTTTGGTTTTCTTTAGGAGCCGTATATCAGAATTCGGAAGCCTAGAAGAATTCACTAGGGCCTTTCTAGACAGATTCTGGTCATTATCAAGACAACAAATTATTTTGAACGAAATAATCACTTGTAATTTCAATAGTCGGACCGAAACATACAGTGCTTTTGCTGCGGAATTAAAATATGTCAATTCCCTATTAGACAACCCTCTTTCAGAAATTAATCTAGTGCACATTATCACACAAAAATTCCCATACAATGTTCAATTAGCGCTTTCTTGCTCACAAATCAGCAACCTGGGAGATCTAGAAAATTGTCTGAATCGCATTCAGACGGTGAATGACAATAATCCTCGACCTAACTTCAAAAGAGTTGAAGCAGTACCGAATAGCGAACTTCAAGCAGCCGACAACGGAGAACCGGATAGCACACAACTCGGAAACGGCAGATGGGAGCCCAGAAAAGCGACATATGAAGGTGGAAGTATGCGGCAATTACACACACAGAAACGCAACAATCAGCAAAGGGGTCCATCACCGCGACAGTCAAGAGAGGACGCGGATTGGCGCACAGCGGAGCAGTCACACACGACATCCAACCAGCAGTGCGATCAGCCGGCGCGGCCGAAAGATGTGAGACCGAATACAAGCATCACTCCTAACAACAGCAACAACAATGACAAAAATTATAGGAATCCAGGTCAGGGAGCCTCAGCCAGGAACAAATGACAATTATTACATGAGATGATAGTGCCGATACAAGAAAAACAAAGAGAAAAAACCACTTTGAAAGCGAGTACTGTCATCCAGCCAGACAAACGTGAAGCAGTTAAATCAACTATTAATGATGCTGATTCGCGAATCTCTACGCCTCACACTGTTGAATATCAGATTGATTACGTGAAATTATTCAGAAATAATGCGTCGTATTGTTGTTATGGAAAAGATGTGAGCGGAAATGTGAAAAATCAGAATGGAGATAATAGTGATTATGAAAAGAATGTTAATTTCGGAGAGCAAAGTAAAAGTAAGGGATTTGCAGTAAAGAAGAAGAAGCATACTCATTTTAAAAAAGATTATAATCCACATGAGCCTAGCCCTAGAGAAAAAGTACGCACTGATTGCAACACAAATTATATGCACTCGTCACACGCGAGATACCGATATTCGCGAGTAAGAAATCGGAAGCGTACGCGCTTTAAAAACCAATGCATGCTAACGGATGGCAGAATTGGTACTAATAATGAAGAGAAAAACGAAACGGATCGTTGTACTTTATCAGGAATAACGGTTTCAGAAGCGAGCCTACACAACAAAGATAGTGTGCCCTTGACAATCTATAGCCCTGACGAGATTGAGGAAAAAGATAGTAAAGAGAGCCAAAATGATAGACCGAATTATGAATCGAACGCTAATATAATTATCTCTACCTCAGATGTACGAGGCAAATCCATTAAGTATTTTCCAGAAGGGGAAAATACAAGCGTTAAGAAAATAAGGACTGTATTTAGAGATGATATTATTGATGATTTATTAGAAGAAGAGGAAGAGCTTTATAAAAATGAATTGAAGCAGTTTCAAGCGTATGTAGAATGTAATTTATATGGCCATAAAGTACGAGCATTAATAGATACCGGCGCACAATGTAGTATTATACAAGCAGACTTATTCTCATGCATTGAATCAAAACAGCGAATTGAAACCTTACCTCTTAGTTCAACCTATATCCAAGGTATAAACCCAAGTCGTCGCGTCAGAATATCAAGACAATGCCTATTAGAAATACTATTATCAAATGTTTGCCTTTCTCACACTTTTCTGATCTATCCAGCATCCAGTCCAAGCCTTATAATTGGTGTTGATTTTCTAAAATATTATCATGCCATTATCGATCTCCAAAACATGACTCTGTCCGTTCGCCTGGAGAAAGAGGGAGCCGTAATAACTGCCCCACTTCTCTTAGAAGCTCAAAAGATAGACACACCAGAAGTTAGGATGATTGAACAAGGCTCGATTAACGAGGACGAGTACGACGGTCAGGAGGAAGACGGCGTGTTTATAAGGCTAAATGATGAGCGTTGGCAATGTGATGAACGTGACAACTCCGTAGACAACCAGTTATTTGAAACTCTACTGAATGAAATCTGCATGAATAACGAATATTCAGACAGAGAGAAAAATACAATAATTGAGTTACTACACGAACATAGAGATGTATTTTCCGAGACCCCAGGTCGTGCGATTCACTTCCAGTGTCAACTAAATGTCAAACCGCATAATGCGTACTATAAGAAAAATTACTCTATACCTTTTGCACTGAGGAATGCAGCACAAGCGGAGATAGACCGTATGGAGAAATTAGGAATTGTAGAGCCCTCCTTCTCTCACTATAGCTTACCTATAGTATGTGTAAAAAAGAAAGACAACACTGTAAGGGTATGTCTGGACGCTCGCCCCTTAAATGCTATTCTGGAGGACGATAGAGAGACACCTATGCAAATCGATGAAGCGCTACAGACTTTTCACGGAAAATCGATATATTCAACTGTCGATCTTAGTTCAGGATATTGGCAGGTGGAAGTTGCAGAGGAATCACGTGACTACCTATCATTTTTATTTAATGGAAGAAATCTTCGCTTTACGCGACTAGCTTTTGGAGTACGCAACGCAATGGCCATCTTCATAAAGTGTTTGCGACGAGCCCTGGGAGAAGATATAGCAGAGTTTTGTACCCTATATGTGGACGATGGTATTATCGCTTCCAAGAATATAAAAGAACATTGCCATCATCTGAGCATTGTATTTCAACGACTGAGAGAAAACGGTCTGAAATTAAAATTGTCAAAATGTAACCTATTTAAGGGACAAGTTCACTTTCTAGGACATATTATCAATCAAACGGGCGTCACTCAGGACGAAGAAAAACTATTAGCAGTCAGGCATTTTCCTTCCCCCAAGACTCGAAAGCAACTACAAAAGTTTGTAGGATTCCTACAATTTTATCGTAAATTCAGCAAACATTTATCGCACTACACAGCACAATTTGGCCAAGTACTTTCGTCTAATAAACCATGGAGATGGGGAGACGAAGAGGAGAGAATTTTCCAAGAGATAAAAGAACGCTTCCTAGAAGTAGTCATGTTGCAACACCCCGATTTGAACAAACCATTTTACATAAATGTCGATGCCTCACACTACGCTCTGGGAGCCGAAATATTTCAGTTGAACGAGGATAACGAAAAAGGTGTTGTAGCCTTCTACAGTAAAACTTTGAATAATGCGCAGAGGAAGTATTCGGTTACTGAAAAAGAATTATTAAGTCTACTAGAGGTGTGCCTAAAATACCGTACGCTACTTTTAGGAAGAAAAATATTTGTCAACACCGACCACAAGGCTCTAACGTTTTTTAGAACAGCAAAATTGACGAACAATCGCCTCTCCCGTTGGTTTCTAGCGTTACAAGAATTTGACTTAGAGCTCACACACCTTCCAGGAAAGAATAACCAAACTGCGGATTTTTTATCACGAGAGATAGACGCCACGTATAATAATGAAACAACGTTCAACTGTTATCTAATAGAAAATACTCAAGGCATCCCATTCCCTGCTAATATAAACCCCCTTGTACATGAGAGATTATTGACACCATCTAAGATACAGAGAGCCCAATCAAATGACCCTGATGTTAATAATATTATAAGACAATTGGAAGTCTTGGGTGATGATGGCCCTCTACAACTAAAAAGATATAAAATGTATAAAGGTTATTTGTTTCAAAGAGCGTCAATAAATGTGCATAATTGGAGATTAGTCATACCACAGGAACTAGAAGATGACACAATAAAAGAGACTCACGAAAGGATAGGTCATTTTGGCATTAAGAAAACACTCCATCTTTTGAAAGAATCGTGTTACTTCAAAGGGATGCACAAAAAAGTGACAGAGGTTGTAGCGGCTTGCGACGTGTGTCAAAGAACCAAGCATAATAGATTCAATATTCGTGGCGAAATGAAAGCGATAATTCCGGAAAACCCATTAGATCTACTAGCAACAGATATTTTTGGGCCGATTCCCACGGCTATTGGACGGCATAGGCATATATTTGCTGTCACCTGCTTGTATTCCAAATATACGAGACTGTTTCCAATTGGGAAAATAACAGGCAGCAAACTAGCTCGTTGCATAACCGAAAAATGGTGTACGCAGGTTGGTAAACCACGAAAAGTACTGGCCGATAACGCTACATATTTTCGCGGTAATAACTGGATTCAAATCATCCAACAGGAAAATATTGAAACTATATGGACTACAAGATATAATCCTAGCTCAAATCCAGTTGAAAGAAGAATGGCCGAAATATCCCGATTCATGCGTGCATACTGTGGTACTGAGCATCAGAAATGGATCAGATATCTACCTTTTCTAGAAGAATGTATAAATAATACCTACAATGAATCAACGGGTTATACTCCATACGAAGTTATGTTCGGTAAAAAGAAAACCAATTTCCTAGAACAGTTAGTAGAAGCACCTTGTGAGAACAATAAGAATAACACTATCGATAATACTATCATCCGAAGAAATTTGTTACATGCTGCAGAGTTGCGCAAAAAACATCATGATAAAAAGATTCGTTCGTATGAGTATCACGTAGGACAAGAAGTTTTATTGCGTTCGCATCGTCTCTCTGATGTTCATGCAAAAAAGACTAAGAAGTTTTACCATCTGTATACCGGCCCGTATGAAGTCGCCCAGTTTCAAATTACAACACTGTACTACTCACGGATATAGAGGAAAATCGTTCATTGGGGTGGCATAACTACCAGAATGTCAAACCATACAAGAGGAGTAGATGAAATTTAAACAATGTACAAAACACATATTAGCAAAATATTTCAAAAAAAAAAAAAAAAAAAAAAAAAAAAAAATGTAGAATTAGAATAAGGATTATTGATAAGAATTCACTCATCAGCCTAATAAGAATGATAAAATTAGAAGTTATAATAATTATTGTATTGTACTACTCAAGTAACTTACCAGCAGGAAAGAAAGCATGTTGAATAATCAGTGTTAAATGTTAAAACTATGTGTGAAGGTACGTTAAAACTAAATGTTAAACATTGATGTTAAGAAGAAATATATATATAAAAATATTAAAAAAAAAAAAATAAATAAAAAAAAAATATATATAAAAAAAAAAGATATGAAAAAAAAGAGAATTAGAAATAAATTATCTCTTCCAATAAGAGATTTTGTCTTGCATTGTAGTATTTGCATGTAAAGTATGAGCGTATTTATACCGCTTATCTTATGAGCGTATTTATGAATGTATAATCTATAAGTTATTATTGTTTCCTGTATTTTCATTCACGTAAGTCAGCACATTAAGAAGGGAAATGGTTAGCTAGAAAATTTTAGATCGTCAGTTATCCGAAAAATGATTCACCGGTCATTATTTTAATTTCCGCCGACCAACTGTATCAGTGACTCGCCGGAAAGGGAGCCTATGTCACGCCTGGTTCAATATTTTAGCAGAATTGAGTATTTTAAGGGGGATCAAGACACAAAAAACAGAATCAAATATTTATTAAGAAATAGAATAATACTGTACCATTATGAAGATCTAGCCTAAACTAACCTTCAGACCAGCATGTTTGTCAAAAACTTATTAATTATAGTAAAACTGAAACTTCTCATAATATTAGTTTTAATATATCATTTTGTAATAAGATAAAGTCTATAAATCATATTTTAACTCTGAAATTTAATAAAATTAACACATAGAACTTTCACGAACACGTGCTAAAAACTCAACTTTCAAACACGGATATTTAAAAAACGACTGAATTTTATGAAAAACAAAATTTAGAGCCAGAAAGAGCAAATTTTGTAGAATATTACCTGTAATTTTGAAGTTCAAATTCGTCAAAAAAGTCACTTTGTAAAAAATTGTATCTAACATGTAGAGTTAGTCAAAAGAATGCTAGTAAGTGTAGAAAAACTATCTCCTATTAATTGAAATAAATCAGTCACAGCTTTTATGTAAGTCTCTGTGGGATTATATTTAAGTTTTAGGATTTTTAGTGTGGATCCTTCAATTTTGTAAAGAAATTTCGGAATTAATTTGACTGATTTCGTGACGTAGACGTCTTGATCTGCAGATTATCAGCCCACAGGTATAAAAGCGTCGAGGCTGATGCAAATCGAGGCAGTCAAATTCCGAGCTTTCAGGAGAAATCCACGTCTGTTGTATGTGTTATTTGTGATTTTTGTATCCGGTGAGTCAAAACGTTCACTTTATTGAAAGTCATTAGGGCCTACTTATTTCAATTTCTAAATTATTGAAAAGGATTGTGAACATAATTTTCAAATTCCAATTTAGACTGAACTTTTTATCAAATCAAATTTTTTATACTGTATTTAAAGAAATTTAACTAGAATCCAATTTATGAATAAATTTAGGACAATCATATCTCAAAATCACTATAAACCGGCAGTTGAATAGATTGAGTCAAAAAACGAATAGATTCTTATTTTGTGAAAGAGGCCTTATCTATAAGTTTCTTGAAGACTGAAGTGCAGTTTGAAAGACTTTAAATTCCTGATGATTTGAAGAAAATCGTAGAGGTGACTACTGAAGTGCGTCGAAATTTAAATTTTATTTATTGTAAAATTTTACTGTTGGTCTTGCCACACCTAAGCTGCCAAAAAACGTTCCAGATTAGGTCGGCTGAACGAGTTCACCGCCAAGCAACACCCGGTGGCGAACTGTAAACCGTCATTCGACGTTCGAGATCCATCACCCGCACTGGCTCGAGCACGGGCCGTACAAGCAGCCACATCAGTTACTGAATCCAGGACCGCATCGACCGTCCCGAGTCCATACGTGTAGATCGACGCGCTCTCACATCGCCTACGATTTCATCTGTGCAGGAGCTCAGAACACTTCCAGGGCACATCAGAAAAAACCCCACGGCAGTTCCCTACCGCCTACCTCCGGAAATCCATCAAATCAGGTCATATCCATAAAGATTTTAAAACTAAAATTCAAAGAACTTTAAAATCAGAAAGCCGATGCTATTTCACCAGTTAACCTCCTCTGATAAATTTTCATAAAAATGTAGATTTAATTTAATTAAAAAAAAAAAGAAAAATCCAATATTTTTTGGTGTATTTTTGGATTAATAAATGTAATCAAGGTTATTGTGTTATAGTTGACCTTGTTCTTATTCTGATAATTTCACCTCCTTCATCAATTTTATGTCACCATACATGACATATGTCATGTATGGTGACATAAAATTGATGAAGGAGGTGAAATTATCAGAATAAGAACAAGGTCAACTATAACACAATAACCTTGATTACATTTATTAATCCAAAAATACACCAAAAAATATTGGATTTTTCTTTTTTTTTTTAATTAAATTAAATCTACATTTTTATGAAAATTTATCAGAGGAGGTTAACTGGTGAAATAGCATCGGCTTTCTGATTTTAAAGTTCTTTGAATTTTAGTTTTAAAATCTTTATGGATATGACCTGATTTGATGGATTTCCGGAGGTAGGCGGTAGGGAACTGCCGTGGGGTTTTTTCTGATGTGCCCTGGAAGTGTTCTGAGCTCCTGCACAGATGAAATCGTAGGCGATGTGAGAGCGCGTCGATCTACACGTATGGACTCGGGACGGTCGATGCGGTCCTGGATTCAGTAACTGATGTGGCTGCTTGTACGGCCCGTGCTCGAGCCAGTGCGGGTGATGGATCTCGAACGTCGAATGACGGTTTACAGTTCGCCACCGGGTGTTGCTTGGCGGTGAACTCGTTCAGCCGACCTAATCTGGAACGTTTTTTGGCAGCTTAGGTGTGGCAAGACCAACAGTAAAATTTTACAATAAATAAAATTTAAATTTCGACGCACTTCAGTAGTCACCTCTACGATTTTCTTCAAATCATCAGGAATTTAAAGTCTTTCAAACTGCACTTCAGTCTTCAAGAAACTTATAGATAAGGCCTCTTTCACAAAATAAGAATCTATTCGTTTTTTGACTCAATCTATTCAACTGCCGGTTTATAGTGATTTTGAGATATGATTGTCCTAAATTTATTCATAAATTGGATTCTAGTTAAATTTCTTTAAATACAGTATAAAAAATTTGATTTGATAAAAAGTTCAGTCTAAATTGGAATTTGAAAATTATGTTCACAATCCTTTTCAATAATTTAGAAATTGAAATAAGTAGGCCCTAATGACTTTCAATAAAGTGAACGTTTTGACTCACCGGATACAAAAATCACAAATAACACATACAACAGACGTGGATTTCTCCTGAAAGCTCGGAATTTGACTGCTTCGATTTGCATCAGCCTCGACGCTTTTATACCTGTGGGCTGATAATCTGCAGATCAAGACGTCTACGTCACGAAATCAGTCAAATTAATTCCGAAATTTCTTTACAAAATTGAAGGATCCACACTAAAAATCCTAAAACTTAAATATAATCCCACAGAGACTTACATAAAAGCTGTGACTGATTTATTTCAATTAATAGGAGATAGTTTTTCTACACTTACTAGCATTCTTTTGACTAACTCTACATGTTAGATACAATTTTTTACAAAGTGACTTTTTTGACGAATTTGAACTTCAAAATTACAGGTAATATTCTACAAAATTTGCTCTTTCTGGCTCTAAATTTTGTTTTTCATAAAATTCAGTCGTTTTTTAAATATCCGTGTTTGAAAGTTGAGTTTTTAGCACGTGTTCGTGAAAGTTCTATGTGTTAATTTTATTAAATTTCAGAGTTAAACATGATTTATAGACTTTATCTTATTACAAAATGATATATTAAAACTAATATTATGAGAAGTTTCAGTTTTACTATAATTAATAAGTTTTTGACAAACATGCTGGTCTGAAGGTTAGTTTAGGCTAGATCTTCATAATGGTACAGTATTATTCTATTTCTTAATAAATATTTGATTCTGTTTTTTGTGTCTTGATCCCCCTTAAAATACTCAATTCTGCTAAAATATTGAACCAGGCGTGACATAGGCTCCCTTTCCGGCGAGTCACTGATACAGTTGGTCGGCGGAAATTAAAATAATGACCGGTGAATCATTTTTCGGATAACTGACGATCTAAAATTTTCTAGCTAACCATTTCCCTTCTTAATGTGCTGACTTACGTGAATGAAAATACAGGAAACAATAATAACTTATAGATTATACATTCATAAATACGCTCATAAGATAAGCGGTATAAATACGCTCATACTTTACATGCAAATACTACAATGCAAGACAAAATCTCTTATTGGAAGAGATAATTTATTTCTAATTCTCTTTTTTTTCATATCTTTTTTTTTTATATATATTTTTTTTTTATTTATTTTTTTTTTTTTTAATATTTTTATATATATATTTCTTCTTAACATCAATGTTTAACATTTAGTTTTAACGTACCTTCACACATAGTTTTAACATTTAACACTGATTATTCAACATGCTTTCTTTCCTGCTGGTAAGTTACTTGAGTAGTACAATACAATAATTATTATAACTTCTAATTTTATCATTCTTATTAGGCTGATGAGTGAATTCTTATCAATAATCCTTATTCTAATTCTACATTTTTTTTTTTTTTTTTTTTTTTTTTTTTTTTTTGAAATATTTTGCTAATATGTGTTTTGTACATTGTTTAAATTTCATCTACTCCTCTTGTATGGTTTGACATTCTGGTAGTTATGCCACCCCAATGAACGATTTTCCTCTATATCCGTGAGTAGTACAGTGTTGTAATTTGAAACTGCGGCGACTTCGTACAGGCCGGTATACAGATGGTAAAACTTCTTAGTCTTTTTTGCATGAACATCAGAGAGACGATGCGAACGCAATAAAACTTCTTGTCCTACGTGATACTCATACGAACGAATCTTTTTATCATGATGTTTTTTGCGCAACTCTGCAGCATGTAACAAATTTCTTCGGATGATAGTATTATCGATAGTGTTATTCTTATTGTTCTCACAAGGTGCTTCTACTAACTGTTCTAGGAAATTGGTTTTCTTTTTACCGAACATAACTTCGTATGGAGTATAACCCGTTGATTCATTGTAGGTATTATTTATACATTCTTCTAGAAAAGGTAGATATCTGATCCATTTCTGATGCTCAGTACCACAGTATGCACGCATGAATCGGGATATTTCGGCCATTCTTCTTTCAACTGGATTTGAGCTAGGATTATATCTTGTAGTCCATATAGTTTCAATATTTTCCTGTTGGATGATTTGAATCCAGTTATTACCGCGAAAATATGTAGCGTTATCGGCCAGTACTTTTCGTGGTTTACCAACCTGCGTACACCATTTTTCGGTTATGCAACGAGCTAGTTTGCTGCCTGTTATTTTCCCAATTGGAAACAGTCTCGTATATTTGGAATACAAGCAGGTGACAGCAAATATATGCCTATGCCGTCCAATAGCCGTGGGAATCGGCCCAAAAATATCTGTTGCTAGTAGATCTAATGGGTTTTCCGGAATTATCGCTTTCATTTCGCCACGAATATTGAATCTATTATGCTTGGTTCTTTGACACACGTCGCAAGCCGCTACAACCTCTGTCACTTTTTTGTGCATCCCTTTGAAGTAACACGATTCTTTCAAAAGATGGAGTGTTTTCTTAATGCCAAAATGACCTATCCTTTCGTGAGTCTCTTTTATTGTGTCATCTTCTAGTTCCTGTGGTATGACTAATCTCCAATTATGCACATTTATTGACGCTCTTTGAAACAAATAACCTTTATACATTTTATATCTTTTTAGTTGTAGAGGGCCATCATCACCCAAGACTTCCAATTGTCTTATAATATTATTAACGTCAGGGTCATTTGATTGGGCTCTCTGTATCTTAGATGGTGTCAATAATCTCTCATGTACAAGGGGGTTTATATTAGCAGGGAATGGGATGCCTTGAGTATTTTCTATTAGATAACAGTTGAACGTTGTTTCATTATTATACGTGGCGTCTATCTCTCGTGATAAAAAATCCGCAGTTTGGTTATTCTTTCCTGGAAGGTGTGTGAGCTCTAAGTCAAATTCTTGTAACGCTAGAAACCAACGGGAGAGGCGATTGTTCGTCAATTTTGCTGTTCTAAAAAACGTTAGAGCCTTGTGGTCGGTGTTGACAAATATTTTTCTTCCTAAAAGTAGCGTACGGTATTTTAGGCACACCTCTAGTAGACTTAATAATTCTTTTTCAGTAACCGAATACTTCCTCTGCGCATTATTCAAAGTTTTACTGTAGAAGGCTACAACACCTTTTTCGTTATCCTCGTTCAACTGAAATATTTCGGCTCCCAGAGCATAGTGTGAGGCATCGACATTTATGTAAAATGGTTTGTTCAAATCGGGGTGTTGCAACATGACTACTTCTAGGAAGCGTTCTTTTATCTCTTGGAAAATTCTCTCCTCTTCGTCTCCCCATCTCCATGGTTTATTAGACGAAAGTACTTGGCCAAATTGTGCTGTGTAGTGCGATAAATGTTTGCTGAATTTACGATAAAATTGTAGGAATCCTACAAACTTTTGTAGTTGCTTTCGAGTCTTGGGGGAAGGAAAATGCCTGACTGCTAATAGTTTTTCTTCGTCCTGAGTGACGCCCGTTTGATTGATAATATGTCCTAGAAAGTGAACTTGTCCCTTAAATAGGTTACATTTTGACAATTTTAATTTCAGACCGTTTTCTCTCAGTCGTTGAAATACAATGCTCAGATGATGGCAATGTTCTTTTATATTCTTGGAAGCGATAATACCATCGTCCACATATAGGGTACAAAACTCTGCTATATCTTCTCCCAGGGCTCGTCGCAAACACTTTATGAAGATGGCCATTGCGTTGCGTACTCCAAAAGCTAGTCGCGTAAAGCGAAGATTTCTTCCATTAAATAAAAATGATAGGTAGTCACGTGATTCCTCTGCAACTTCCACCTGCCAATATCCTGAACTAAGATCGACAGTTGAATATATCGATTTTCCGTGAAAAGTCTGTAGCGCTTCATCGATTTGCATAGGTGTCTCTCTATCGTCCTCCAGAATAGCATTTAAGGGGCGAGCGTCCAGACATACCCTTACAGTGTTGTCTTTCTTTTTTACACATACTATAGGTAAGCTATAGTGAGAGAAGGAGGGCTCTACAATTCCTAATTTCTCCATACGGTCTATCTCCGCTTGTGCTGCATTCCTCAGTGCAAAAGGTATAGAGTAATTTTTCTTATAGTACGCATTATGCGGTTTGACATTTAGTTGACACTGGAAGTGAATCGCACGACCTGGGGTCTCGGAAAATACATCTCTATGTTCGTGTAGTAACTCAATTATTGTATTTTTCTCTCTGTCTGAATATTCGTTATTCATGCAGATTTCATTCAGTAGAGTTTCAAATAACTGGTTGTCTACGGAGTTGTCACGTTCATCACATTGCCAACGCTCATCATTTAGCCTTATAAACACGCCGTCTTCCTCCTGACCGTCGTACTCGTCCTCATTAATCGAGCCTTGTTCAATCATCCTAACTTCTGGTGTGTCTATCTTTTGAGCTTCTAAGAGAAGTGGGGCAGTTATTATGGCTCCCTCTTTCTCCAGGCGAACGGACAGAGTCATGTTTTGGAGATCGATAATGGCATGATAATATTTTAGAAAATCAACACCAATTATAAGGCTTGGACTGGATGCTGGATAGATCAGAAAAGTGTGAGAAAGGCAAACATTTGATAATAGTATTTCTAATAGGCATTGTCTTGATATTCTGACGCGACGACTTGGGTTTATACCTTGGATATAGGTTGAACTAAGAGGTAAGGTTTCAATTCGCTGTTTTGATTCAATGCATGAGAATAAGTCTGCTTGTATAATACTACATTGTGCGCCGGTATCTATTAATGCTCGTACTTTATGGCCATATAAATTACATTCTACATACGCTTGAAACTGCTTCAATTCATTTTTATAAAGCTCTTCCTCTTCTTCTAATAAATCATCAATAATATCATCTCTAAATACAGTCCTTATTTTCTTAACGCTTGTATTTTCCCCTTCTGGAAAATACTTAATGGATTTGCCTCGTACATCTGAGGTAGAGATAATTATATTAGCATTCGATTCATAATTCGGTCTATCATTTTGGCTCTCTTTACTATCTTTTTCCTCAATCTCGTCAGGGCTATAGATTGTCAAGGGCACACTATCTTTGTTGTGTAGGCTCGCTTCTGAAACCGTTATTCCTGATAAAGTACAACGATCCGTTTCGTTTTTCTCTTCATTATTAGTACCAATTCTGCCATCCGTTAGCATGCATTGGTTTTTAAAGCGCGTACGCTTCCGATTTCTTACTCGCGAATATCGGTATCTCGCGTGTGACGAGTGCATATAATTTGTGTTGCAATCAGTGCGTACTTTTTCTCTAGGGCTAGGCTCATGTGGATTATAATCTTTTTTAAAATGAGTATGCTTCTTCTTCTTTACTGCAAATCCCTTACTTTTACTTTGCTCTCCGAAATTAACATTCTTTTCATAATCACTATTATCTCCATTCTGATTTCCTAGCTGTCTGCTTGGTTCTTGCCATTCTGCTGCTGCTTTAGAGCTGAAGTTAACGGTTGTCTTCTCAGTGAACAAGTGTCAAACCGCATAATGCGTACTATAAGAAAAATTACTCTATACCTTTTGCACTGAGGAATGCAGCACAAGCGGAGATAGACCGTATGGAGAAATTAGGAATTGTAGAGCCCTCCTTCTCTCACTATAGCTTACCTATAGTATGTGTAAAAAAGAAAGACAACACTGTAAGGGTTGTATGTGAGAATTAAACTTCTTAGTCTTTTTTGCATGAACATCAGAGAGACGATGCGAACGCAATAAAACTTCTTGTCCTACGTGATACTCATACGAACGAATCTTTTTATCATGATGTTTTTTGCGCAACTCTGCAGCATGTAACAAATTTCTTCGGATGATAGTATTATCGATAGTGTTATTCTTATTGTTCTCACAAGGTGCTTCTACTAACTGTTCTAGGAAATTGGTTTTCTTTTTACCGAACATAACTTCGTATGGAGTATAACCCGTTGATTCATTGTAGGTATTATTTATACATTCTTCTAGAAAAGGTAGATATCTGATCCATTTCTGATGCTCAGTACCACAGTATGCACGCATGAATCGGGATATTTCGGCCATTCTTCTTTCAACTGGATTTGAGCTAGGATTATATCTTGTAGTCCATATAGTTTCAATATTTTCCTGTTGGATGATTTGAATCCAGTTATTACCGCGAAAATATGTAGCGTTATCGGCCAGTACTTTTCGTGGTTTACCAACCTGCGTACACCATTTTTCGGTTATGCAACGAGCTAGTTTGCTGCCTGTTATTTTCCCAATTGGAAACAGTCTCGTATATTTGGAATACAAGCAGGTGACAGCAAATATATGCCTATGCCGTCCAATAGCCGTGGGAATCGGCCCAAAAATATCTGTTGCTAGTAGATCTAATGGGTTTTCCGGAATTATCGCTTTCATTTCGCCACGAATATTGAATCTATTATGCTTGGTTCTTTGACACACGTCGCAAGCCGCTACAACCTCTGTCACTTTTTTGTAATCTATAAGTTATTATTGTTTCCTGTATTTTCATTCACGTAAGTCAGCACATTAAGAAGGGAAATGGTTAGCTAGAAAATTTTAGATCGTCAGTTATCCGAAAAATGATTCACCGGTCATTATTTTAATTTCCGCCGACCAACTGTATCAGTGACTCGCCGGAAAGGGAGCCTATGTCACGCCTGGTTCAATATTTCAGCAGAATTGAGTATTTTAAGGGGGATCAAGACACAAAAAACAGAATCAAATATTTATTAAGAAATAGAATAATACTGTACCATTATGAAGATCTAGCCTAAACTAACCTTCAGACCAGCATGTTTGTCAAAAACTTATTAATTATAGTAAAACTGAAACTTCTCATAATATTAGTTTTAATATATCATTTTGTAATAAGATAAAGTCTATAAATCATATTTTAACTCTGAAATTTAATAAAATTAACACATAGAACTTTCACGAACACGTGCTAAAAACTCAACTTTCAAACACGGATATTTAAAAAACGACTGAATTTTATGAAAAACAAAATTTAGAGCCAGAAAGAGCAAATTTTGTAGAATATTACCTGTAATTTTGAAGTTCAAATTCGTCAAAAAAGTCACTTTGTAAAAAATTGTATCTAACATGTAGAGTTAGTCAAAAGAATGCTAGTAAGTGTAGAAAAACTATCTCCTATTAATTGAAATAAATCAGTCACAGCTTTTATGTAAGTCTCTGTGGGATTATATTTAAGTTTTAGGATTTTTAGTGTGGATCCTTCAATTTTGTAAAGAAATTTCGGAATTAATTTGACTGATTTCGTGACGTAGACGTCTTGATCTGCAGATTATCAGCCCACAGGTATAAAAGCGTCGAGGCTGATGCAAATCGAAGCAGTCAAATTCCGAGCTTTCAGGAGAAATCCACGTCTGTTGTATGTGTTATTTGTGATTTTTGTATCCGGTGAGTCAAAACGTTCACTTTATTGAAAGTCATTAGGGCCTACTTATTTCAATTTCTAAATTATTGAAAAGGATTGTGAACATAATTTTCAAATTCCAATTTAGACTGAACTTTTTATCAAATCAAATTTTTTATACTGTATTTAAAGAAATTTAACTAGAATCCAATTTATGAATAAATTTAGGACAATCATATCTCAAAATCACTATAAACCGGCAGTTGAATAGATTGAGTCAAAAAACGAATAGATTCTTATTTTGTGAAAGAGGCCTTATCTATAAGTTTCTTGAAGACTGAAGTGCAGTTTGAAAGACTTTAAATTCCTGATGATTTGAAGAAAATCGTAGAGGTGACTACTGAAGTGCGTCGAAATTTAAATTTTATTTATTGTAAAATTTTACTGTTGGTCTTGCCACACCTAAGCTGCCAAAAAACGTTCCAGATTAGGTCGGCTGAACGAGTTCACCGCCAAGCAACACCCGGTGGCGAACTGTAAACCGTCATTCGACGTTCGAGATCCATCACCCGCACTGGCTCGAGCACGGGCCGTACAAGCAGCCACATCAGTTACTGAATCCAGGACCGCATCGACCGTCCCGAGTCCATACGTGTAGATCGACGCGCTCTCACATCGCCTACGATTTCATCTGTGCAGGAGCTCAGAACACTTCCAGGGCACATCAGAAAAAACCCCACGGCAGTTCCCTACCGCCTACCTCCGGAAATCCATCAAATCAGGTCATATCCATAAAGATTTTAAAACTAAAATTCAAAGAACTTTAAAATCAGAAAGCCGATGCTATTTCACCAGTTAACCTCCTCTGATAAATTTTCATAAAAATGTAGATTTAATTTAATTAAAAAAAAAAAAAAGAAAAATCCAATATTTTTTGGTGTATTTTTGGATTAATAAATGTAATCAAGGTTATTGTGTTATAGTTGACCTTGTTCTTATTCTGATAATTTCACCTCCTTCATCAATTTTATGTCACCATACATGACATATGGCGCCCAACGTGGTCACGCCTGTGACACTATGTCACGCCTGGTTCAATATTTTAGCAGAATTGAGTATTTTAAGGGGGATCAAGACACAAAAAACAGAATCAAATATTTATTAAGAAATAGAATAATACTGTACCATTATGAAGATCTAGCCTAAACTAACCTTCAGACCAGCATGCTTGTCAAAAACTTATTAATTATAGTAAAACTGAAACTTCTCATAATATTAGTTTTAATATATCATTTTGTAATAAGATAAAGTCTATAAATCATATTTTAACTCTAAAATTTAATAAAATTAACACATAGAACTTTCACGAACACGTGCTAAAAACTCAACTTTCAAACACGGATATTTAAAAAACGACTGAATTTTATGAAAAACAAAATTTAGAGCCAGAAAGAGCAAATTTTGTAGAATATTACCTGTAATTTTGAAGTTCAAATTCGTCAAAAAAGTCACTTTGTAAAAAATTGTATCAAACATGTAGAGTTAGTCAAAAGAATGCTAGTAAGTGTAGAAAAACTATCTCCTATTAATTGAAATAAATCAGTCACAGCTTTTATGTAAGTCTCTGTGGGATTATATTTAAGTTTTAGGATTTTTAGTGTGGATCCTTCAATTTTGTAAAGAAATTTCGGAATTAATTTGACTGATTTCGTGACGTAGACGTCTTGATCTGCAGATTATCAGCCCACAGGTATAAAAGCGTCGAGGCTGATGCAAATCGAAGCAGTCAAATTCCGAGCTTTCAGGAGAAATCCACGTCTGTTGTATGTGTTATTTGTGATTTTTGTATCCGGTGAGTCAAAACGTTCACTTTATTGAAAGTCATTAGGGCCTACTTATTTCAATTTCTAAATTATTGAAAAGGATTGTGAACATAATTTTCAAATTCCAATTTAGACTGAACTTTTTATCAAATCAAATTTTTTATACTGTATTTAAAGAAATTTAACTAGAATCCAATTTATGAATAAATTTAGGACAATCATATCTCAAAATCACTATAAACCGGCAGTTGAATAGATTGAGTCAAAAACGAATAGATTCTTATTTTGTGAAAGAGGCCTTATCTATAAGTTTCTTGAAGACTGAAGTGCAGTTTGAAAGACTTTAAATTCCTGATGATTTGAAGAAAATCGTAGAGGTGACTACTGAAGTGCGTCGAAATTTAAATTTTATTTATTGTAAAATTTTACTGTTGGTCTTGCCACACCTAAGCTGCCAAAAAACGTTCCAGATTAGGTCGGCTGAACGAGTTCACCGCCAAACAACACCCGGTGGCGAACTGTAAACCGTCATTCGACGTTCGAGATCCATCACCCGCACTGGCTCGAGCACGGGCCGTACAAGCAGCCACATCAGTTACTGAATCCAGGACCGCATCGACCGTCCCGAGTCCATACGTGTAGATCGACGCGCTCTCACATCGCCTACGATTTCATCTGTGCAGGAGCTCAGAACACTTCCAGGGCACATCAGAAAAAACCCCACGGCAGTTCCCTACCGCCTACCTCCGGAAATTCATCAAATCAGGTCATATCCATAAAGATTTTAAAACTAAAATTCAAAGAACTTTAAAATCAGAAAGCCGATGCTATTTCACCAGTTAACCTCCTCTGATAAATTTTCATAAAAATGTAGATTTAATTTAATTAAAAAAAAGAAAAATCCAATATTTTTTGGTGTATTTTTGGATGAATAAATGTAATCAAGGTTATTGTGTTATAGTTGACCTTGTTCTTATTCTGATAATTTCACTCCATCAATTTTATGTCACCATACATGACATATGGCGCCCAACGTGGGGCTGGTGAAGTAGTATCGGCTTTTATTCAAACTAACAGTATTAGTACAAGAATTTAATTTATCGTCATTAATTAATTTTTCTTTCAGAAACTGTCATTTTTTAAGATTTATATGCGCATAGTCTTGTGGGAGCCTATGTGTGTACTAACCCTAGTAACTTTTTCAATTTATTTTATTTCATTTTCTCAACTTCATCAAAATATTAACTTCTTTAATTTATATTATTTTTTAATAACTTGCAGTTATATTTTCAAACGTACTAATACTTTTCAGAAAACTCTGTGTAAGCAACCAGCACAGTGTAACATACTTATAGTAGTAATTGGTATAATTATTAAGTTACATTCCCACAGAGACATGAGGATAAGAGAATTTATGTTTTATTCGTTAGTGAGTTATTTCCTGAAGCTCACAAGGAATTTGGCTGCATAAATGTTTTTGTTCTATGTGAGAGTTTTGTAGGAACTTTCCATGAATAGATTACTTCTTTGGTCTATCATTATCGTTATAATTGGCATTATAAAATCGTATTTAAAAGTGCTATTCAAAATCAGTCAGGTAAAACGAATAAACCTTGCTAAAATGGCAGATCAGAATAGGGCTACTGCAATCTCAAATAATGAATCCGCATCAAATGATAATCTACCTAATAGTGAATTTAGAAGAGAGAGCCTATATCATTTATCCTCAACACAGATTGAAGGGAATATATCTGAAGGAAATGAAACACACTTCTCTCCAACACCAGTTAGAAATTCAGCTAATTCACCGCATAATGTGAACAAAGACGATAGTGATGATAGCATTGGTAATATATTGGACGCTATAAATAAACTAGCAAACAATATGCAGACAAATCATAAGAAATTAACAAAAGATATTCAAGATAGTGCGCAACAAGTGACATAAAATTGATGGAGTGAAATTATCAGAATAAGAACAAGGTCAACTATAACACAATAACCTTGATTACATTTATTCATCCAAAAATACACCAAAAAATATTGGATTTTTCTTTTTTTTAATTAAATTAAATCTACATTTTTATGAAAATTTATCAGAGGAGGTTAACTGGTGAAATAGCATCGGCTTTCTGATTTTAAAGTTCTTTGAATTTTAGTTTTAAAATCTTTATGGATATGACCTGATTTGATGAATTTCCGGAGGTAGGCGGTAGGGAACTGCCGTGGGGTTTTTTCTGATGTGCCCTGGAAGTGTTCTGAGCTCCTGCACAGATGAAATCGTAGGCGATGTGAGAGCGCGTCGATCTACACGTATGGACTCGGGACGGTCGATGCGGTCCTGGATTCAGTAACTGATGTGGCTGCTTGTACGGCCCGTGCTCGAGCCAGTGCGGGTGATGGATCTCGAACGTCGAATGACGGTTTACAGTTCGCCACCGGGTGTTGTTTGGCGGTGAACTCGTTCAGCCGACCTAATCTGGAACGTTTTTTGGCAGCTTAGGTGTGGCAAGACCAACAGTAAAATTTTACAATAAATAAAATTTAAATTTCGACGCACTTCAGTAGTCACCTCTACGATTTTCTTCAAATCATCAGGAATTTAAAGTCTTTCAAACTGCACTTCAGTCTTCAAGAAACTTATAGATAAGGCCTCTTTCACAAAATAAGAATCTATTCGTTTTTGACTCAATCTATTCAACTGCCGGTTTATAGTGATTTTGAGATATGATTGTCCTAAATTTATTCATAAATTGGATTCTAGTTAAATTTCTTTAAATACAGTATAAAAAATTTGATTTGATAAAAAGTTCAGTCTAAATTGGAATTTGAAAATTATGTTCACAATCCTTTTCAATAATTTAGAAATTGAAATAAGTAGGCCCTAATGACTTTCAATAAAGTGAACGTTTTGACTCACCGGATACAAAAATCACAAATAACACATACAACAGACGTGGATTTCTCCTGAAAGCTCGGAATTTGACTGCTTCGATTTGCATCAGCCTCGACGCTTTTATACCTGTGGGCTGATAATCTGCAGATCAAGACGTCTACGTCACGAAATCAGTCAAATTAATTCCAAAATTTCTTTACAAAATTGAAGGATCCACACTAAAAATCCTAAAACTTAAATATAATCCCACAGAGACTTACATAAAAGCTGTGACTGATTTATTTCAATTAATAGGAGATAGTTTTTCTACACTTACTAGCATTCTTTTGACTAACTCTACATGTTTGATACAATTTTTTACAAAGTGACTTTTTTGACGAATTTGAACTTCAAAATTACAGGTAATATTCTACAAAATTTGCTCTTTCTGGCTCTAAATTTTGTTTTTCATAAAATTCAGTCGTTTTTTAAATATCCGTGTTTGAAAGTTGAGTTTTTAGCACGTGTTCGTGAAAGTTCTATGTGTTAATTTTATTAAATTTTAGAGTTAAAATATGATTTATAGACTTTATCTTATTACAAAATGATATATTAAAACTAATATTATGAGAAGTTTCAGTTTTACTATAATTAATAAGTTTTTGACAAGCATGCTGGTCTGAAGGTTAGTTTAGGCTAGATCTTCATAATGGTACAGTATTATTCTATTTCTTAATAAATATTTGATTCTGTTTTTTGTGTCTTGATCCCCCTTAAAATACTCAATTCTGCTAAAATATTGAACCAGGCGTGACATAGGCTCCCTTTCCGGCGAGTCACTGATACAGTTGGTCGGCGGAAATTAAAATAATGACCGGTGAAACATTTTTCGGATAACTGACGATCTAAAATTTTCTAGCTAACCATTTCCCTTCTTAATGTGCTGACTTACGTGAATGAAAATACAGGAAACAATAATAACATATAGATTATACATTCATAAATACGCTCATAAGATAAGCGGTATAAATACGCTCATACTTTACATGCAAATACTACAATGCAAGACAAAATCTCTTATTGGAAGAGATAATTTATTTCTAATTCTCTTTTTTTTTTCATATCTTTTTTTTTTTATATATATATATATTTTTTTTTTTTTTAAATATTTTTATATATATATTTCTTCTTAACATCAATGTTTAACATTTAGTTTTGACGTACCTTCACACATAGTTTTAACATTTAACACTGATTATTCAACATGCTTTCTTTCCTGCTGGTAAGTTACTTGAGTAGTACAATACAATAATTATTATAACTTCTAATTTTATCATTCTTATTAGGCTGATGAGTGAATTCTTATCAATAATCCTTATTCTAATTCTACATTTTTTTTTTTTTTTTTTTTAAATATTTTGCTAATATGTGTTTTGTACATTGTTTAAATTTCATCTACTCCTCTTGTATGGTTTGACATTCTGGTAGTTATGCCACCCCAATGAACGATTTTCCTCTATATCCGTGAGTAGTACAGTGTTGTAATTTGAAACTGGGCGACTTCATACGGGCCGGTATACAGATGGTAAAACTTCTTAGTCTTTTTTGCATGAACATCAGAGAGACGATGCGAACGCAATAAAACTTCTTGTCCTACGTGATACTCATACGAACGAATCTTTTTATCATGATGTTTTTTGCGCAACTCTGCAGCATGTAACAAATTTCTTCGGATGATAGTATTATCGATAGTGTTATTCTTATTGTTCTCACAAGGTGCTTCTACTAACTGTTCTAGGAAATTGGTTTTCTTTTTACCGAACATAACTTCGTATGGAGTATAACCCGTTGATTCATTGTAGGTATTATTTATACATTCTTCTAGAAAAGGTAGATATCTGATCCATTTCTGATGCTCAGTACCACAGTATGCACGCATGAATCGGGATATTTCGGCCATTCTTCTTTCAACTGGATTTGAGCTAGGATTATATCTTGTAGTCCATATAGTTTCAATATTTTCCTGTTGGATGATTTGAATCCAGTTATTACCGCGAAAATATGTAGCGTTATCGGCCAGTACTTTTCGTGGTTTACCAACCTGCGTACACCATTTTTCGGTTATGCAACGAGCTAGTTTGCTGCCTGTTATTTTCCCAATTGGAAACAGTCTCGTATATTTGGAATACAAGCAGGTGACAGCAAATATATGCCTATGCCGTCCAATAGCCGTGGGAATCGGCCCAAAAATATCTGTTGCTAGTAGATCTAATGGGTTTTCCGGAATTATCGCTTTCATTTCGCCACGAATATTGAATCTATTATGCTTGGTTCTTTGACACACGTCGCAAGCCGCTACAACCTCTGTCACTTTTTTGTGCATCCCTTTGAAGTAACACGATTCTTTCAAAAGATGGAGTGTTTTCTTAATGCCAAAATGACCTATCCTTTCGTGAGTCTCTTTTATTGTGTCATCTTCTAGTTCCTGTGGTATGACTAATCTCCAATTATGCACATTTATTGACGCTCTTTGAAACAAATAACCTTTATACATTTTATATCTTTTTAGTTGTAGAGGGCCATCATCACCCAAGACTTCCAATTGTCTTATAATATTATTAACATCAGGGTCATTTGATTGGGCTCTCTGTATCTTAGATGGTGTCAATAATCTCTCATGTACAAGGGGGTTTATATTAGCAGGGAATGGGATGCCTTGAGTATTTTCTATTAGATAACAGTTGAACGTTGTTTCATTATTATACGTGGCGTCTATCTCTCGTGATAAAAAATCCGCAGTTTGGTTATTCTTTCCTGGAAGGTGTGTGAGCTCTAAGTCAAATTCTTGTAACGCTAGAAACCAACGGGAGAGGCGATTGTTCGTCAATTTTGCTGTTCTAAAAAACGTTAGAGCCTTGTGGTCGGTGTTGACAAATATTTTTCTTCCTAAAAGTAGCGTACGGTATTTTAGGCACACCTCTAGTAGACTTAATAATTCTTTTTCAGTAACCGAATACTTCCTCTGCGCATTATTCAAAGTTTTACTGTAGAAGGCTACAACACCTTTTTCGTTATCCTCGTTCAACTGAAATATTTCGGCTCCCAGAGCGTAGTGTGAGGCATCGACATTTATGTAAAATGGTTTGTTCAAATCGGGGTGTTGCAACATGACTACTTCTAGGAAGCGTTCTTTTATCTCTTGGAAAATTCTCTCCTCTTCGTCTCCCCATCTCCATGGTTTATTAGACGAAAGTACTTGGCCAAATTGTGCTGTGTAGTGCGATAAATGTTTGCTGAATTTACGATAAAATTGTAGGAATCCTACAAACTTTTGTAGTTGCTTTCGAGTCTTGGGGGAAGGAAAATGCCTGACTGCTAATAGTTTTTCTTCGTCCTGAGTGACGCCCGTTTGATTGATAATATGTCCTAGAAAGTGAACTTGTCCCTTAAATAGGTTACATTTTGACAATTTTAATTTCAGACCGTTTTCTCTCAGTCGTTGAAATACAATGCTCAGATGATGGCAATGTTCTTTTATATTCTTGGAAGTGATAATACCATCGTCCACATATAGGGTACAAAACTCTGCTATATCTTCTCCCAGGGCTCGTCGCAAACACTTTATGAAGATGGCCATTGCGTTGCGTACTCCAAAAGCTAGTCGCGTAAAGCGAAGATTTCTTCCATTAAATAAAAATGATAGGTAGTCACGTGATTCCTCTGCAACTTCCACCTGCCAATATCCTGAACTAAGATCGACAGTTGAATATATCGATTTTCCGTGAAAAGTCTGTAGCGCTTCATCGATTTGCATAGGTGTCTCTCTATCGTCCTCCAGAATAGCATTTAAGGGGCGAGCGTCCAGACATACCCTTACAGTGTTGTCTTTCTTTTTTACACATACTATAGGTAAGCTATAGTGAGAGAAGGAGGGCTCTACAATTCCTAATTTCTCCATACGGTCTATCTCCGCTTGTGCTGCATTCCTCAGTGCAAAAGGTATAGAGTAATTTTTCTTATAGTACGCATTATGCGGTTTGACATTTAGTTGACACTGGAAGTGAATCGCACGACCTGGGGTCTCGGAAAATACATCTCTATGTTCGTGTAGTAACTCAATTATTGTATTTTTCTCTCTGTCTGAATATTCGTTATTCATGCAGATTTCATTCAGTAGAGTTTCAAATAACTGGTTGTCTACGGAGTTGTCACGTTCATCACATTGCCAACGCTCATCATTTAGCCTTATAAACACGCCGTCTTCCTCCTGACCGTCGTACTCGTCCTCGTTAATCGAGCCTTGTTCAATCATCCTAACTTCTGGTGTGTCTATCTTTTGAGCTTCTAAGAGAAGTGGGGCAGTTATTACGGCTCCCTCTTTCTCCAGGCGAACGGACAGAGTCATGTTTTGGAGATCGATAATGGCATGATAATATTTTAGAAAATCAACACCAATTATAAGGCTTGGACTGGATGCTGGATAGATCAGAAAAGTGTGAGAAAGGCAAACATTTGATAATAGTATTTCTAATAGGCATTGTCTTGATATTCTGACGCGACGACTTGGGTTTATACCTTGGATATAGGTTGAACTAAGAGGTAAGGTTTCAATTCGCTGTTTTGATTCAATGCATGAGAATAAGTCTGCTTGTATAATACTACATTGTGCGCCGGTATCTATTAATGCTCGTACTTTATGGCCATATAAATTACATTCTACATACGCTTGAAACTGCTTCAATTCATTTTTATAAAGCTCTTCCTCTTCTTCTAATAAATCATCAATAATATCATCTCTAAATACAGTCCTTATTTTCTTAACGCTTGTATTTTCCCCTTCTGGAAAATACTTAATGGATTTGCCTCGTACATCTGAGGTAGAGATAATTATATTAGCGTTCGATTCATAATTCGGTCTATCATTTTGGCTCTCTTTACTATCTTTTTCCTCAATCTCGTCAGGGCTATAGATTGTCAAGGGCACACTATCTTTGTTGTGTAGGCTCGCTTCTGAAACCGTTATTCCTGATAAAGTACAACGATCCGTTTCGTTTTTCTCTTCATTATTAGTACCAATTCTGCCATCCGTTAGCATGCATTGGTTTTTAAAGCGCGTACGCTTCCGATTTCTTACTCGCGAATATCGGTATCTCGCGTGTGACGAGTGCATATAATTTGTGTTGCAATCAGTGCGTACTTTTTCTCTAGGGCTAGGCTCATGTGGATTATAATCTTTTTTAAAATGAGTATGCTTCTTCTTCTTTACTGCAAATCCCTTACTTTTACTTTGCTCTCCGAAATTAACATTCTTTTCATAATCACTATTATCTCCATTCTGATTTCTCACATTTCCGCTCACATCTTTTCCATAACAACAATACGACGCATTATTTCTGAATAATTTCACGTAATCAATCTGATATTCAACAGTGTGAGGCGTAGAGATTCGCGAATCAGCATCATTAATAGTTGATTTAACTGCTTCACGTTTGTCTGGCTGGATGACAGTACTCGCTTTCAAAGTGGTTTTTTCTCTTTGTTTTTCTTGTATCGGCACTATCATCTCATGTAATAATTGTCATTTGTTCCTGGCTGAGGCTCCCTGACCTGGATTCCTATAATTTTTGTCATTGTTGTTGCTGTTGTTAGGAGTGATGCTTGTATTCGGTCTCACATCTTTCGGCCGCGCCGGCTGATCGCACTGCTGGTTGGATGTCGTGTGTGACTGCTCCGCTGTGCGCCAATCCGCGTCCTCTCTTGACTGTCGCGGTGATGGACCCCTTTGCTGATTGTTGCGTTTCTGTGTGTGTAATTGCCGCATACTTCCACCTTCATATGTCGCTTTTCTGGGCTCCCATCTGCCGTTTCCGAGTTGTGTGCTATCCGGTTCTCCGTTGTCGGCTGCTTGAAGTTCGCTATTCGGTACTGCTTCAACTCTTTTGAAGTTAGGTCGAGGATTATTGTCATTCACCGTCTGAATGCGATTCAGACAATTTTCTAGATCTCCCAGGTTGCTGATTTGTGAGCAAGAAAGCGCTAATTGAACATTGTATGGGAATTTTTGTGTGATAATGTGCACTAGATTAATTTCTGAAAGAGGGTTGTCTAATAGGGAATTGACATATTTTAATTCCGCAGCAAAAGCACTGTATGTTTCGGTCCGACTATTGAAATTACAAGTGATTATTTCGTTCAAAATAATTTGTTGTCTTGATAATGACCAGAATCTGTCTAGAAAGGCCCTAGTGAATTCTTCTAGGCTTCCGAATTCTGATATACGGCTCCTAAAGAAAACCAAAGCTTCCCCATGTAGATGAGTGACAAGTTCTAAACTCCAAATTTTCCAAGGGAGTTGTTGCAGCTCATTTATTGCTCTGATTTGATTCACGAATTCTTTCGGTTGAGGAGTTCTAGAAGTATTATCAAAGTGACCTAGATTTGCAAATAAATTTGATGTATTCCATATTTCATATCCATTAGGTGCTCTATCTCTAAATGCATTACTAGTAGGCCTAATACAGTTTTCTTTAATCCTATTAACTTCAGCAATAGTCTCATCAATCTGACTTTGTAATTCTACTCTGATATTTATTATTTCCTGTTCTTTGATTTGTTCTACTTTTTTATTTATTTCTATTATTCTTTGTTTATTTTCTACTATTTGCTTAGAATTATCTTGAACCTTAACTGTCAGTTGAGCCGTTACTTGTTGCGCACTATCTTGAATATCTTTTGTTAATTTCTTATGATTTGTCTGCATATTGTTTGCTAGTTTATTTATAGCGTCCAATATATTACCAATGCTATCATCACTATCGTCTTTGTTCACATTATGCGGTGAATTAGCTGAATTTCTAACTGGTGTTGGAGAGAAGTGTGTTTCATTTCCTTCAGATATATTCCCTTCAATCTGTGTTGAGGATAAATGATATAGGCTCTCTCTTCTAAATTCACTATTAGGTAGATTATCATTTGATGCGGATTCATTATTTGAGATTGCAGTAGCCCTATTCTGATCTGCCATTTTAGCAAGGTTTATTCGTTTTACCTGACTGATTTTGAATAGCACTTTTAAATACGATTTTATAATGCCAATTATAACGATAATGATAGACCAAAGAAGTAATCTATTCATGGAAAGTTCCTACAAAACTCTCACATAGAACAAAAACATTTATGCAGCCAAATTCCTTGTGAGCTTCAGGAAATAACTCACTAACGAATAAAACATAAATTCTCTTATCCTCATGTCTCTGTGGGAATGTAACTTAATAATTATACCAATTACTACTATAAGTATGTTACACTGTGCTGGTTGCTTACACAGAGTTTTCTGAAAAGTATTAGTACGTTTGAAAATATAACTGCAAGTTATTAAAAAATAATATAAATTAAAGAAGTTAATATTTTGATGAAGTTGAGAAAATGAAATAAAATAAATTGAAAAAGTTACTAGGGTTAGTACACACATAGGCTCCCACAAGACTATGCGCATATAAATCTTAAAAAATGACAGTTTCTGAAAGAAAAATTAATTAATGACGATAAATTAAATTCTTGTACTAATACTGTTAGTTTGAATAAAAGCCGATACTACTTCACCAGCTCCACTAGTTGGGCGCCATATGTCATGTATGGTGACATAAAATTGATGGAGTGAAATTATCAGAATAAGAACAAGGTCAACTATAACACAATAACCTTGATTACATTTATTCATCCAAAAATACACCAAAAAATATTGGATTTTTCTTTTTTTTAATTAAATTAAATCTACATTTTTATGAAAATTTATCAGAGGAGGTTAACTGGTGAAATAGCATCGGCTTTCTGATTTTAAAGTTCTTTGAATTTTAGTTTTAAAATCTTTATGGATATGACCTGATTTGATGAATTTCCGGAGGTAGGCGGTAGGGAACTGCCGTGGGGTTTTTTCTGATGTGCCCTGGAAGTGTTCTGAGCTCCTGCACAGATGAAATCGTAGGCGATGTGAGAGCGCGTCGATCTACACGTATGGACTCGGGACGGTCGATGCGGTCCTGGATTCAGTAACTGATGTGGCTGCTTGTACGGCCCGTGCTCGAGCCAGTGCGGGTGATGGATCTCGAACGTCGAATGACGGTTTACAGTTCGCCACCGGGTGTTGTTTGGCGGTGAACTCGTTCAGCCGACCTAATCTGGAACGTTTTTTGGCAGCTTAGGTGTGGCAAGACCAACAGTAAAATTTTACAATAAATAAAATTTAAATTTCGACGCACTTCAGTAGTCACCTCTACGATTTTCTTCAAATCATCAGGAATTTAAAGTCTTTCAAACTGCACTTCAGTCTTCAAGAAACTTATAGATAAGGCCTCTTTCACAAAATAAGAATCTATTCGTTTTTGACTCAATCTATTCAACTGCCGGTTTATAGTGATTTTGAGATATGATTGTCCTAAATTTATTCATAAATTGGATTCTAGTTAAATTTCTTTAAATACAGTATAAAAAATTTGATTTGATAAAAAGTTCAGTCTAAATTGGAATTTGAAAATTATGTTCACAATCCTTTTCAATAATTTAGAAATTGAAATAAGTAGGCCCTAATGACTTTCAATAAAGTGAACGTTTTGACTCACCGGATACAAAAATCACAAATAACACATACAACAGACGTGGATTTCTCCTGAAAGCTCGGAATTTGACTGCTTCGATTTGCATCAGCCTCGACGCTTTTATACCTGTGGGCTGATAATCTGCAGATCAAGACGTCTACGTCACGAAATCAGTCAAATTAATTCCGAAATTTCTTTACAAAATTGAAGGATCCACACTAAAAATCCTAAAACTTAAATATAATCCCACAGAGACTTACATAAAAGCTGTGACTGATTTATTTCAATTAATAGGAGATAGTTTTTCTACACTTACTAGCATTCTTTTGACTAACTCTACATGTTTGATACAATTTTTTACAAAGTGACTTTTTTGACGAATTTGAACTTCAAAATTACAGGTAATATTCTACAAAATTTGCTCTTTCTGGCTCTAAATTTTGTTTTTCATAAAATTCAGTCGTTTTTTAAATATCCGTGTTTGAAAGTTGAGTTTTTAGCACGTGTTCGTGAAAGTTCTATGTGTTAATTTTATTAAATTTTAGAGTTAAAATATGATTTATAGACTTTATCTTATTACAAAATGATATATTAAAACTAATATTATGAGAAGTTTCAGTTTTACTATAATTAATAAGTTTTTGACAAGCATGCTGGTCTGAAGGTTAGTTTAGGCTAGATCTTCATAATGGTACAGTATTATTCTATTTCTTAATAAATATTTGATTCTGTTTTTTGTGTCTTGATCCCCCTTAAAATACTCAATTCTGCTAAAATATTGAACCAGGCGTGACAATATGTTCATATGAAAATTGTAAATAATATTTAGTTGATGTTATTGAGTCATAGGAATAAGGTTATTTAGTTTCAATCATAACACAAAAAATATCGTACATAACTCGTCCGGGAAGATGTTTACCATACTCGTATGATGATACCGCACTCAACTTCATCTCCTGCGTTTACTTATCATATTTTCAGTAAGCACAATATTTTCCCAACTTGTAACGTAATATAGGCCTACTATTTCAGTGTAGGTATATTCTGGAAGAGACCACATCAAAATGAATCAAAAGCCATTTCACTTTTAAGAAGCCTTTCGCTATTATAATTCTCCTAAATACAATATTCCTCATTAAATAAAACGTTGTAGAATTTTCCTTAGTTTATATTTTCTAATAAGTGGATTTTTAGTTACTTAAGTTTGGATGTTATATTGGCTTGCTAATTTGATAGATATTTCATAATGTAGGGATTGTAGGCTCTAAGAAATTTCTCATGTTTTCAAAGTTTGAAAATTCAACTAAAAAGCTTAAAATAAAACATATTTTAAAACAAAAAAAAGAAACCGACTTCAGTGAAATGATAAAATACTCACGTACTAAAAAGTTTAAAATAAAGTATTTACTTAAAACTGAGAAAATTTTAAATTTCATACAAGTAATCTTTTGAAGTCGGCGCCAAATTTCCCATAAACTTCTAAAATATAACAGAATTACTCTGTGATGTTTTCCATGACGAAATAATAATTGAACAATCTAATATCAAAACTGACACTGTATTTCAGTAAAAGTGAGTGTAAATCACATTTAGTTGAAATACAGTGTTAGTTTTGATATTAGATAGAGTTTCTTATCAATTACTTTATTTCAGTAAAAGTGAGTGCAAATCACATATTTAATTGAAATACAGTGTTAGTTTTGATATTAGATAGAATTTCTTTATAAAATATTTGGCGCCGACTTCAAAAGATTACTTGTATGAAATTTAAAATTTTCTCAGTTTAAAGTAAATACTTTATTTTAAACTTTTTAGTACGTGAGTATTTTATCATTTCACTGAAGTCGGTTTCTTTTTTTGTTTTAAAATATGTTTTATTATCAAAATGAAAACAGTCCACCTCTCATTCGCCGTACCATAATATTCGGATTGGTTAACGTTACAACGAAAACACAGCTGGCATAGAATGCCTGCTTTTTCTGGTTAGATGATCAGTCCTTCCCGTTCAGTTTTCGTTGCTCGTCTTTGGTGCTCGGAGATGTGATAGGTCGGTCAACCGACAACTGATCTAACTAATCGTAGCAGTCAGCAGAAGTTTTGCTTCGTAATCATCAAAGAATATTTTTAAGTAGCCGAATAATTTCGGTGAAAGTCCTTTAGGCTGTTAGATAATTTACTCGTGTTTTTCTATTCATCTTCGATCATGGTTCGGGAGAGTACTATGATATGGTAAGCCAACAAAATTTATTGTTCTGGGTTCGATAACTTTGCAGGTTATGGTACAAAATACTATTATTTTGATTGTCATGTTTCTACCATTCTTCATCTATTACACTCGCAACTTATCACTTTTAAAATTTTCAATCTAAATGCCTCATTTAAACATCGTTACTTCGTTTTTCAGTTCCTTTGATGTGCAATTGACTTTGCGTACCGTATTTCTCTTCCTTTATAGAATTGCAAGCCAATATATAAAATGCATTTAAATCTGCATACAAATGCAAGGTATTCCGCATAAATATAAAACATGTCAAATGTTGTAATCTGCATTAAATCAGAAAGTAGTAGTCGTGCACTCTTTTGACGACCTATTGTAGGCTACAGCAACCAGAATTCGGATTAGGGTAGGCGTGGAAAAATCGCAGCGTGCGCGCCGGGCGTATTACTCAACTATTTGAAAAGCTATCGTCTCAAAACTATATTTAAATGAAAATACAGAAAAAATTGAGCCGCGGTAGCACAATTTCAAATATGAAACTCTTTTCGTAATATTAAATAAAAACGATTAAAAATGACATGGAGAAACTAACCTCTAATAGCAGATTCGTCAAAAAGTGTCAGAAAACAGTATTTAGAAAATCAATAATGAATTATCTGCAGCATGACACAATCATCACATAAATTATGCTTTTTTTTCATATTTAATCATGTACGTAATTAAAAAAAGACGTTTTTTTTAAAACAATGTAAAGATGACATACACTTCGCAGTTCGCATACAGTATATATTTGCAATCATTAGATCGATCGGATTGACTAATCGATATCGACGGGGTCTCAACTATCGATACGGCTCTGTCGACACTATTGTACAAGGTCGATATGTACCAATAACGAAACTACTACATTTTTTCACGACCTTTTAAATCTACACATGTGGAAACATTTCGTGCATGCACAGAAGCGTAGTCTGCGTGAATGGACCGAAGTGGAATGGAACTGCATAACCAAACCTTTCCTAACCTGGCTAGATGTGACTGAACCACCTCAAATTTACACCACCGACAAATTTAAAACCACCAACAAATTTACAGAGGTGGTTCAGTCAGATCTAGCCAGGTTAGGAAAGGTTTGGTTATGCAGTTCCATTTCAGTTTCCATTCCACTTCGGAATGACAGTGATGTAGAATGACCAATCTATCAAAAATGTTGGTTGGTAGTAGCATAGGTAAGAAAAAGACTATTATTTTTCTTTAATAATGGATTTTAATCAACTAATATATTTATTTATATCTATCATCTAATTTTAAAAATTATTAAGCTTATTTTTAATGATAATATCAATTATTTTCTTAAATTGCAAAAGCTGAGTCAAATAATGACAAGAAATAGTCTATAAGATCGTGATCGATACTCGATCTGACAAACTATCGAGAAGTCGAAATAATCGATCTGCAATATCGTATCGTGCATAGTCCAATTCAAATAGTCGAGAGTGACATTTGTGTTCCGACTTTTACATATCCAAAAAACTACGTAATCTTACATAATTATTTAAAATGAAAAATACATTGAATGTCAACTAAATGAATACTAGTTCTATTACCCATTAATCAAGAATATAATACATTGATAGAGTGTTAGAATATTGTTTACTGACACTTTATTGACGGATTCGCAATTAGAGGTTAGGTTCTTCATATCATTTTTAAACGTTTTTATTTAATATTTATAGAAGTGTTTGACGTTTGAAATTGTGCTTCCGCGTCTCAATTTTTTCTGTATTTTCATTTAAATATAGTTTTGAGATGATAGCTTTTCAAATAGTTGAGTAATACGCCCGGCGCGTACGCTGCGATCTTGCCGACAGGGATTCCAATTCGATATATCACTAGAAATAATATATTTGGTGACATCTGAGGTAATCAGTTTCAAAGTCAAGGTTTTATTTATTTCTAACAGCTAAATAGCAAATCTAGGTCAACTACGGTTTTGATCCTGGTGATTTACGTTCTGGGTCACCAACCAGAGATGTTTGATTAGCACTAATAAACTTATTACATTACGTAGAACACAGTTGAATGAAAATAGGGGTGGCAAATACCGGGAAGTGTGCAAAAAAAGGCTTCCTTCTATGTTATCCCCATAAGCCATCCAGAGAGGTTTGGTTAGCACTCCTGGGTAACCGACTAGTCGATATAACCTCGAATTGAAAATTGGAAACTCATTTTATCAAATAACTAAAGGTGAGCGCCAAATTAGTTATTTTCCTACATTTATCTAAAAAAGTAGCTATTTATGCACTTATTATAGTATGCAAAATAGCTGATTCCTGCACTGTTTCTTACATTTTACATCCAGTGTCTTCGCCACGGTCCATGGATCGGGGCATCGTCAAATTTTTATCTCATCAGGATTGTCAGGGGGTGAGCTCATGTGTTAATTCACATTAATATGTCCTCAGGTGTTGAAAAGTATGTTCCTCAATAAATTCAGTCACTGTGTAATACGTTCTGGTGATAAAATATTGTTTTAGTTTTCTTAGAAAAAGTAAGTTTGAATTTTTTAATGATTTTAGACTGTTCGGTAGAATATTGAAAAAGTACGAGCCCGCATAGATTGGGGTACTCTTGAACTTGTCTAGCCTATGTTGTGCCTGCTTCTTGTATTACAACTGTGCTGATCACATCGCAATGTTGATCTTATTGCCAGGATTATAGTTTCCAATATGTAGGTTGAAACAACTGTAAGTACTTTGCTCTCTATGAACAGAGGTTTACTGTGCTCCATGGAATTTGTCTTTTTAATATTGTTCTTATAGACTTTTTTGGCTTCAAAGAATTCTATCCATACAGCTTAGTGGTGAAGATCCCCATGCGACAATTCCATAATGCAGCTGTGAGGCGAACAGTGCATGATAAGCAACAAATGCTGTTCTTTCATCAGTAGTGTTTCTAATTCTACGGAGGACATATTAGACCGAAGACAATCTATTAGATAAATTGTGTGCGTGTTTATGCAAATTTAAGTGTTTGTCTATAATCACTCTTAGGAATTTTGTGCTGTCAACTATATTTGTGTTACAATCTATGTTACTTTGAATTTTAGGTGTGAAATTTATATTTACTGTTTTCTCCCTGTTTATAGTTGGTTTAATTTCCCTACATATTAATGAGGCTGTTTCAAGTGTTGAGTTTACCCTGTTGCCATTTTCAGATTTTCTTACTGTGGGAAATATGATCGTCGTGTCATCCGCAAATAGTACACACTTTTCATTCTTTTCAAGTTTATCGGGAAAGTCATTTATGTAAATAAGGAAGAATAAGGAAGGGGTCCGAGAATCGATCCTTGAGGCACACCTCTAGTTATTTTACTGTATGATGATTTTGCACTTGTTATGGCTGTTTGTAGCTGGTAACTAATTTCTACATATTGGTGTCTGCCAGCAAAATAGTTTTGTATCCATTGTAAGGCTTGTCCTTGAATGTTAAGCTGTTTCAGTTCGCTTCCGACTATCAGAGAGGAAGGTTGTCTAGCTCTGGCTTGCTAAAGAATCTTAACGCTCGTGCCGTTCAATTTTACCGTTAAAACTTGCAAAATGAGCAACACCTGTTTCAAGTGTAATTTAAAAATTACAGATAAAACTTTGATTGAGTGTTCCAAGTGCGGTGACTGTTTCCATTCGGAGTGCTGTCATATCGGCAATGTGGATAATCTACGAAAAATAGGAAGCAGGAAATCGACATGGAGGTGCGAAAAGTGTAAGGACTCTACCCCACAAGTACAGGCGAGCTTAACCTCTGATACGCATGATAGTGGACTCAGTACATTGGCCAAGGTAATAGCAGACCTTAGTGTTGAAATAAACTCTAAATTTGAAAAAATGTATCCTCAATTGCTGGTCTACGGTCGGATATCAATACTTTTTGCGAAGAAATTAACACCGTAAAAAGTGAATGCCAAGGTTAAAGCAGACTGTGAGCTCCTTCTGTGTGAGAACTCGAATTTAAAAGCAACTCAACCAGATGCATCAATTCACAAGACTGACCAATATCGAAATATCGGGAGTGCCTTAAACTAAGTATGAAACGTGTATTATGTAGTTGAAAATCTTGCGGAAATTTTGAAAGTACCGTTTCAACATACTGATATTTCCATCGCGCACAGACTCCCTGAAATTTGTATCAAGAAGAGGAGTTCGTGCTGCCTGCCTGGATTCTGCTCGTAAGATCAAAGGAATTCAGACCAATCTTCTTCATAATTCTTTTAAAGAGAGAAGAGTCTACGTAAACATCTTACGGTTGACAACAAAATAATCCTCGGGCTAGCGAAGAATCATGTAAAGCAAAGAAAGCTGGCGTTATTCGTATGGGTCCGAGATGGCCAGATATATATCTGGAAAACTTGTGACGGTCCTATTAGGAAAATACTGGATCCAGTAGACTTGGATAAGGAATGGTGAAAAGGATGTTTTTCACTGTAAATTACAGAATGATTTTCATTTATTTCTTTACGAGGGTTATGGAATCCGAGAAACTGTTTTTTCCCTATACCAGAATATAGAATATACCAGAATATATTTCCCTGATACCAGAATATTAGGCCTATCGATAATTTACGAAGACTTCATAGTATTTATTTTTATTCATCTCGAGTCAAGTGAAATAAACTTTTTTTTTTTAATTCTATAAAAACGTAACTGTTTCTAAGCCTTAGTGAACAAGATAATGCTTTGCCTTTTCTTGAAATCTTCGTTTTTTTTTTTGTTCAACTTTACAAATATCTTGAGTACTTATGTGATCTTATAATAATTGATATCTATCTGTTCGATGCCCTTTATCTAAATTTTTGTAGAGGCTAGTGATTATGTTTTTGTTTATTGTTATACACTTCGGCGTTTTTATATGAAAAATTTTAGCAAGGAAAATGCAGGCTATATTTTGATTCGTGAAGTTGGGATTTAATTTTTTATTTTTCTACATGAGCAAATTAATATTTTTTTTGTAAAATGCTGTGGAATTTATCTTTGTTACATTTTTCTACTTCATTTATTTTTTACTCATACAATAAAGATATAGCTTATTCAATAAGTGTATAGAGAAGCCTTAATTCTATTTCGAAATGCTTGAGCATTCTGTATAATTATCAATATTCATAATTTGCACCCATGAATGGAAAAGTATGACCCGTCATAATATTTTTGGTTTTATTTAGTCTCTTGCTTCTGTGCATTATAAAATCACTAAATCTCAAAAAAATCATTTTAGTTCATTGGATTTGCTTGCATACTTGCACAGAATTTCTTATTTCAACCGTATTAAAATGATGATGTGAATGTCTTTATTCTTTTAAACAAATTAATGATAATATTATTTTACTAAATCAAATTAATATATTTGGAAAGTTGATTATCAGAACGAAGGCAATTGATTTCTGGTGCATTATCGCTTGTACAGTGGCTGTATAGATCAAGTGGTTAAGATTTTAAGGTCTTAAGAAGAAGAATTAATTCCTGTTTTGTTAGATAAATTCTGTTTTATTTGGTTAACGTTACGAGCGAATGTGAGCTATGAATGTTTTAGATGATTTAACTGATTATAGGCATGTTAGTTTGATGATTGTCGTATGTATGGTGATTTCCTTAGAGTGAATGAGATGAATGGTTTTAGTATAATTCACATGAATGTATGAAACTTCTACCAGTCTGACCTACATAACAAGCATTACAATCACCGAAATTCAATTTATAAACCCCACTTTTATCCCAGATATCAATTTTGTCTTTACTACGCCCAAATAAGCTCTTTAAAATTGGTTTGGTTTGAAAAGCTACATCAAAACCGTTCTTTTACAGTTGTTTTCCTAATTTATCAGAAACTGGGCCATGGTAAGGCACCGTTATCCATGACCTTTCCCCAGTTTCAGTTACAGTAATGCTAGCACTGACTGCTAGTCTCATATTTATTTTATTGACAATGATTTCCTCATATCCATTTGTAATAGCTATCTGTTTAATCGTACTAATCTCTTTTTCAAAGTGATGATTGCTCGTTGGAATGGTTAAAATATGAGACTAGCAGTCAGTGCTGGCATTACTGTAACTGAAACTGGGGAAAGGTCATGGATAACGGTGCCTTACCTTGGCCCAGTTTCTGATAAATTAGGAAAACAACTGTAAAAGAACGGTTTTGATGTAGCTTTTCAAACCAAACCAATTTTAAAGAGCTTATTTGGGCGTAGTAAAGACAAAATTGATATCTGGGATAAAAGTGGGGTTTATAAATTGAATTTCGGTGATTGTAATGCTTGTTATGTAGGTCAGACTGGTAGAAGTTTCAAATGTAGGGTAAATGGACATATCAGGGATTGGAAAACCCAAAAAGGAGATTCAAATTTTTCAGAACATCTCATTAATAATGGACACAAGTTCAAGGCTGAAGAAAATGTTGAATTTCTGCATTTGATTGGCAAAGGCAGACAATTGAACATTTTAGAAGCTTTGGAGATAACTAAGTTGGTAAAAAACGATTCCATAACTAATTTAAATGACCAAATTTATTTTAACCAATTCAATACAACTAACTTGGTTTCATTATAATTCCAGCCTATTTTTAAAAAGCAGTTCTTATGTGTATTTCTCAGTTGACCTTGATTGCACTTCAGTGAGCTTCTAATTTTAAGATTTTTTTAAATTTTAGTTTGATTAAATTCTAGCCTTATTACAATTTTTTGTTACTTTCTTGATTTTCACAGTGTTTAGTTTTTGATTTGACTCGTATTTTTGCTTGTTACTCCTCCCACCAGGGGGCGTGACTTGACAGCCAATCACAACGTCCGATTAAGGTCAACCTCTTTCCCTCTTAGCCAATAGTATCATTCCATGTACAGTTTATATAAGGCTTCTCTGTACTTCAGTTTTCAGTTTGATTGAGATTGATAATGATGTAACAACCGAAACTAGTTTCTCGAAGTTTTAATAAATGTGGTTGTGACAATTTAGTCATATTATTCAATATGCTATGGATATATTTGTACATAATAATGGGGCCCTTTTCAACCATAATGAGCGACGACGAGTTCATATTAACTCCACCAGATGTCAGTGATATAGCAAAAGAGGCTTCATTGGACTTGTTGCCGCGAAAATAAAAAAAAAAACATGAAAAATTGATGGATTGGCACATGGGAAAAGGAGTGAAAAAAGTTGTTTTCAAAGCAGCAATCATTAGGTTAGAAACCAAACAAATTTAAAACTGAACGAACATGACGTAAGCAAATTCTTGCTCCATGCTCCTAATGAAGATTTTCTTCTGAAAAAAGTGGTTATAAATTTGGTATAGAAAGAGGTTGTTGAAGGGACGAATTTGTGAAATTAACCACTTAGTGTAATTTCCATTTTAGTTGTGACAGTTCCAGTCACAAAAACTAACAGCAGTCGAGACTTCACAATAATTCAGGTGATCACAAGTTTTTTTGAAGTACATATTTTAATCCTTGCAAAATTAAAGAGCAGAGGAGTCATGCTGCAACATAATTGATGAGCAATATATATTGGATCACGTGAGGCCGCTGTAGTCATCAATGTTGAGCCACGTGTGGAATACTAAATTATGGCTGTACCTGCTGATATAGTCTCCTTGTTTTTTAAATGTATGTATGGGTAAAGCCTTAATATACAATTGCCGTACGCCTAGTACATTAAATTCGACAAAAAGATGATCCTTAGGATAACAGAGAGGCGTACCAGTTGCAGCTTTAATTATGGCTTTCTGTACAACAAGAATTGGGCTAAAAACTGACATGAGTGCTGCACCCCAAACCACGATACCACTGTATTGGAAGGACTGCACATAAGCATAATATGCTAGTCTTATCTCAGGAGGATTCAGGACAGCCCTAAACTTCTTAAGCACGAGTATATATTTTCTAAGATTTTTGAGATCATCCGATCAAAAGTTTCTGTCCATCACCACTCCCAAGTACTTGTGAGCCCTTACCTGGTCCAGTTCCTCACATTTACTACCAAAATCAGTGTTACCAGTGAAGGATATGGAACTATGTTGAAACTGTAATAATACCAACTTGCTAATATACTTTAATAATACCAGCTTGTGCTAATCCATGTTTGATCAATTGCACAAAAGTACTGGAATGGCCTAGGCTTAGTCTTTCTTGATTGTTTCCCAACCTATAAATTGCTAAAATACCAGAAAACCGTACTAGAATAGTTTCAAATCTTGTTATACTTTTTCTGAAGAACCCATTGTGCTATGTTCAATGTTAAAAACTAATGTTTTCTTCTTTTAAATTCAGTGTTGACAATAGCGACTACATGCGCAATGGTGACTTCATACCTACCCGGCTACAGGCGCAGCAAGATGCAGTTAATCTTGTTTGTCATTCAAAGACTAGAGCCAATGCTGAGAACAATGTCGGACTTCTGACTCTTGCCAAGTAAGTTTGGTAGATTTATAAGGAATCTCAAGTCATTTATCAATAAGCTTACAATAAAATCATGAATCGACTGTTCATAATAATATCCTTCTCATGATAATAATGAGACATGTCTCAGCTTTATGTGAGAATCATCAGAAAAAATCTGTAAAGTTGTACATGAATCAAATTTATTCCATTTATTTGTCAATAAAATCTATTTACTCAAGAAAGGTCTATTGACAAAGTTCTTGGGAGGTTGATTTATCTTCTCCACAATGAAAGTTATAAAACTCCTTTAAAAAATTGAAACCCACAAGAAGCCAAGTAATAGAGAGGTTGCACAAATCTGCGCTGTAATTCCATCAACACAAAAATACGATAAACAGTTTCAAGTCACTTTTACATTTACGTGCGAGAATGTGTTACAATCAAACAACAAAAACGTTAGAATAATTGAATTGATTGTTTTCTTGCCAAATTCAGAGGGCTATGTAATACAGTATATAAAGGTTCAGAAATGATACAGTTAATTCAATAAAATATTCAAAAATAACCATGAAAATGTATATTTTTGAGTGACATCTTTGGATGCTACTTCAGCATTGCAATCTCTATGCTGGATCGGCCATTCTTGACATCCTTCCATCTTGAATTTGGATAAATATTGTAGTTGGTTTCCTCCTTGTCTATCATAAACTTACTGAGTGAGAGAGAGTGAGAGAGTGAATTGGTGAGTATGTTTTTGTGTGAGAGGGGCTGTTTGAGAGTGTGTGAGTGAAGTAGCTTTTTGATGTATTCAATGCAAATATTGAATAGATACCTGCTACTGCTCACGGCTATCACTTCCCTTCGATTAGATATCGATTTGTCTTAAATATTTGAGTGAAATATGGCAAGCATAAAGTCCACGTTTATTTTTTGTAGCAGAGCATGTGTACAAGTAGCTTGGGACTGATTATCGTAATTTTTAGTGTTAATAGATTTACTAATTGTGACTCTTCTTGGCAAAAACTCTACCGATTCAGTTCAACATTTCTATATAACTTTATTCTGTAAAGTTCAATAGTTTGCATGACATCTCTTGTGTGAGGGAACAAAATAATTTTTTTTAAATAATTTTCCCTAGACCTTAAAAACATATAGCCTGTAAATGAGTACCAATTTCAAAGTTGAAAAATATATTGGACCAAAATCTAATGTCTGTTATAAAAGCATTAACCTATCTAAAATCTGGAATAGAATAAATATGAAACCAATAAAATATTTCAGCTGTAGAAACTTGAGTCTAAATGAAACGCTTAAATACTAAGAACGGATTAGATACTAAACATATTTATTCAACTAAGATTTCTATTCCTTTTTTCAAATTTGAATACTTTGCGTTCATTGCTTCATGTTTGTAGGTGTGCATTCCAGAGAAACTACGTCAGTATTCGATAATTTTAGTTTATCAACTTTACAACACTTCTAAGAATGTGTACAGTCCACGTATCTCTTAATCGCAAGTATTTCTAAGATTGTTTGAATATGGAACAAATATTTAGAACATATGCAAAGCTTAATTACCTACCATAAAGATTATCTTATTATTTTTATCATTTTTTCCCACAGTGTAGAAGTTCTAGCCACTCTAACATCTGATGTTGGACGTATTTTGTCCAAGTTGCACAAGGTCCAGGCGAATGGCAATATTAATCTTCTTACTGGAATTAGAATTGCTCATGTAAGTCAAATATTGAATAACTACTTCTAACTTATTATCATAATCCAGTAAAAATAGTATGAATTGTATCAGAAACAGTCTCAACAGAAGGAAACTTTGTATCTATATTATTGTGTATCTTTCTGTTTTGTTTGTACAAACAAAATGGTTGCACATATTGGAGCGAGATGGAGAACATTATACAAAAGTAAAATTATACAGAATATAATTTATTCAAATTGTAATTTTTTTGAGGGTGAAGCCCACATAGGTCTGAGACCTGTGTGTGGGTGATGAGTTAGATGATGGTGATTGATGAATTGGACCGATAGTTTTAGGTGGGTTCTAAACCACCGGGAAGTGATTTTACAGCAGTCGTTTTGCTGGCCAATTAATCGGTCACCTACAAAGAGGACCCAGTTCGATTTTTCATGAGATGAACATTTTGAACTTGCAATGAATGAAAACAAAACGGCTAATAGTACAGTAATCATAGGAATACTGCAATACTATTCAAACAAAACCTAGGTTTCAATTAAAATTGTTCTGGTTTGTGTGTTGTAGATCTCTATAATACTGTAATTTATTCAGATCGAATCCATTTTGTCACTGCTATTGAGGTTATTAGCAAAAATAGTTATTTATGTATTAAGAGCGTGAAGCGCGACTTTATCGCTCGAGCGAAAACAGTTACTGCGCGACGCGTAGCGGAGCGCAGTAATTTTGCGAGAGCGATAAAGAAGCTTCACGCGCGAATTGCATACAAAATTTTTCCTACAACTGCAGTTCCGGATTCCAACACAATAAAAGCTGTAGTTCCAAGCATCACAGATTTTAGCATGCACGGCCTGCACGCAGGCTGTAGTAGTGGTGGAGAATAATCAATAGTCAGCCCCATCGATAGTTATCGATAATCAACACCTTCACTATTTTATTTTATGGTAGGGCCTACATGCTGAATTTTTGTGATTTTGTATTCTGTTTCTTTTTCATGCAAATAAAAACGACATTAATGCAAATAAAAATGATTAAGAAGCTACATAACCTAAACACAATAGGTACTGAACAACTGAACGTTATAAAATACACTATCGAAAACTATCGATAGCGCACTGAAAACTATCGAATTTTACCGATAGCCGCAACTATCGATTATTCTCCACCACTAGGCTGTAGGAGATAATGATGGCAGTGGCTGGCTACTGGCTAGGCTGCCTTGAAACTGGACTTAAGAGTTAGGTTAGAGTGAGTGAAGATCACCACAGTCATGAACCACTGCAATGTAAATTATGTGAAATATATGAATTATAATAAATGATCAGTGTCGTTATTAATATTGAATAGGCTACACATCAACTGAAACATGGCGCAGTCGGTAGGTATGCACACCAACTGAAACACAGTCACTGCTTTTAGGCTACAGTAAATACAAACAGAGGTTTCATTTATAACAAACAAGTTTTATTAAATATTTAAGCTAATCTAGGAATGGAACTATACAAAAATCAAGGCCTACTTGTTATTGTTAATGGTGATATTGAATGTGCAATTGTTACAATTTTGAAATACAAGTCCTGATCCAGTTGACAATATTTCCTCAGAGTTATGAGCCAGGTTCTGATTGATGAGTCGATTTTCTACAGTTGCAGATGACTTTTCTTGGTTTTTTGTTTGATTCCCCAAGATCTTTTGAGCAGCTGCGTTCTTTGTTTTCAAGCTGTCATCAATATAACCTTCTGCCACAGTTGTACTCTTCCACCCCCCATGACGTTTCAGTTGAGTGATGTCACCTCCTCCATTTACCAACAATGTGGCCGACGTTCGACGAAAGCAATGACCAGTGTACTGAGAAGGGTTTGGTAGGCCTAAGTAGATAGCTATTTCACTCGGAATTCTAGCAATAGTGTTCATTCCAACAACTTGGTTTGTGCAAACTCCCTTTTTATAATTGAGAAACAAACGATTTGTAACTGGATTCTTTGGTCTTAACATGAAATACTGTCTACAGATTGCCAAATAATCCAAAGTAGAACTACTATTGTTTGTTATAGTGAATACTCGACTGTTATTAGTCTTTGTGTCTGGTACTGTCACGACTAAAACAGAAGTCTTATCCTCAACGTTATCTATCGTTAATTTTACTAATTCATCCCTTCGCAAAGCTCCTGCTATGCCAAATATTAAAACCACTTTTTTCATTAGAAAATCCTCATTTGGAGCTTGCAGTAAAAATTTTGTTACATCAACGTCAGCTAAAGTTTTAGATTTTTTTCCTTTGTAACCAACTGATTGCTTCTTCAAAAATGATATCAATTTATAAAATCCCTTTATATCAACATCATTTTTTACTTTTAGAGTAGCTTTTAGCATCGAATACAAGCTCCAAAGACTAGATGGTTTTATTACCTTGGCTTTGAGGGAGAAGTAGGCCAACATAACATTCTCTGATACCTTTCTTACTCCTTTTCCTGTGCACCAATCCATAAATTCTTCATACTTCTTCTCATAAATGTTCTTCGATTTTTTAGGCAACAAGTCTAGTGAAACTTCTTTCGCTATTTCACTAATATCTGGCGGAGTTGATGTGAATTCGTCATCGCTCATGTCATGCGCCATTGTTAAGGTTTCACGTATTTTGTGATTCAACAATGAGAAGACATCACAGTGACGCCATTTGTAAAATGCGTTTGCATTTGCAAATGGCGTCACTGTGATGTCTCCTTATTGGTGGATCACATAAATGTGATGTCTCCTTATTGGTGGATCACGTAAACAGCTGGCGAGCGTAAAGTACTTTACCGCTTGCTGAGCAGTAAAGAGGTATTTTACGATTAGTTTTCAGTACGTAAAGAACGACTTTACGAGCAGTTGTAGGAAAAAAACTATTACTTTCTCTGTTTATACGTTTATGATGTTTTTTTTTTTTTAAGATAAATCAAATGATAGCAAAGTTTCTTAATGAGTAATGTACTGGTAGCAATGACCAAAGTACTCGATATTTTGAGTTACAGTATGGTTTAACATTATAACATTATCTAAACTTTAGATATACGGTAATATTGTAATGAAATAATATTGCAATATTCTATATTTATTTTTTTTGCTTGTTCACTAATGCATGCGCATAATCCTGAGGAGTTTTCTTTAGCAGCTTACATATTATATTAATTGCGTATCAGAAAAATCCACTAGGCACTGCCGTTGCCGATGGCAGACAATGTTTCGTCCGGTACGCCTCAAAATCGGTGACATCTCTGGTCCGCAAAGGGCTAATGATTACATTGTTTTTTTTTTTTTTTTTTTTTTTTTTTTTTGGTTTGCAGCTGGCGCTGAAGCACAGACAGAGCAAGGAGCATAAGATGCGCATAGTGTTGTTCGTCGGCAGTCCAATTGAAGCCGAAGAGAAAGAGCTGACTAAGCTTGCTAAACGTCTGAAAAAAGAAAAGGTCAATGTTGACATTGTCAGCTTTGGTGAAGAGGTGACTGGATCATCAACTGTCGTCGAAAAAGTAATCACTTATTATTATTATTATCACCATCATTATGTCTATTATAATAAGTACTGTTAGTTTGATGCTGCACTGACCTAGGTCAATTACTGTCAACTATATATTGATGATAACCCCGACACATAGTTTTATAGTGGGGAATCATATTTTTTAAATTTAGCAATTGAATCACTGTATTTTATATTTAATAATAAATTGTCATGTTTGAGCTTATATCAATAAACTCCTCTGGATGTGTTCTCCATCATTCAGAGAAATTATTATTATTAACTGGAAATTTGAAACGACTGAATTGACGCATAGCTCTATGTTAGCTGTTTCCAATAATTCATGTGAATATAATTTTTTCATTAGTCACATAAATCAGTATGATATCTGCCTAATGCCCGGTTTCTCAGTCATTCAGTAGCTATTTGATTCATAAGCGTCCATAAGGCTTGTTTCACACATACCCGGCAGTTATCCGGTATTTCCGCTGTTGTTAACCCGGCCTTAGGAACATTGCAGCATATGGAGCGTTACACACTTACCTGATTTTTGACATCATATGATACAATGTAATTATGCCATGTAAACGACTGTTAGTTAACCGGGTAGTTACCTGACTACCGGTTATGTGTTAAACAAGCCGGAATTGAATCAATTAAATCTCGAAAAGACTGACATGTCATCTTTGTCTCACGATGTCTTGCATAAATTGAAGAATCAGAAAATATAAATAAATGGAGAAATATTTTTATTTCAAAAAGAAAATATATGTATATATATCATCTATTTTGTAATTGAATTTGACGTGATTATTGCTTAAATTGTATCATATATGGTAATAACTGCATGTGAAAGAAGGTTAGAGAAGACGGACATGCCACCTAAATCACAATGTTCCTCGTAAGGTGAACAATAAAAACATATATATAAATAGAGGTAGACTCCAAAATAAAAATAAATGTGTCTTTGTATGTAAAATGAATGCAATCATTACTAAAATGTTCATTGTATTGTAATATATATTTAAATAAATACATGCCCCTCGAATAGCTTTGAGCTAGAGGGGTAATTTTTTGCATTGCATGTTGAAATTATTGTATGTATTTGATGGAAATTGAAGAAAAAACAAAAAAATTTCTACTGAATGATTTACTGAACGACTAAGAAACCAGACAATGGTGAGAGTGGTACACTGAGCGGAGACAAGTTTGTTTCTCACATGAATGTCTGGAAACTGCTGGCTAGAAGCCTTATTATACAGAGCGTTATTATACGCACACTACAATTGAGGCTAAATCAGCCGTCAGCTGTTTATCAGCTTATTTTTCAGTCATATTGACCCGGCTGGTGTAATTCAGCCTTAATTTATTGTTGTGCGCTTGTGTATAATGCTCTTATTCGTCGATTAATAACATGTTTTCCAATTCATTCTTTTGAAACACACTCATTTCTAGTCTCATTGCTCATTGTGTTGCATCTGCCTGTAACCTGCCTTACTATTAATTACTGGATAATTACTCCCCACCACGAAAAGCCATACGAATTTACTTTACTTTACTTTACTTTATTCTATCAAGTTAGCAGACTTCTAATTTTCGTTTTGACGTTTTTTTCTATCAATAAATCCATTATTTTCGGTTTCTTGGCTTTAGTATCACACATCGATGTCTGCTACATGTAAGCACTGACGCTTAGCAAGTCTTAGATATTCATTAATTCATGAGCCAGCTAATAAAATGCACTATTACCTTGGCATTATTATTAATATTATCTTATTATTAATAATAATAATACTATAAGATTTGAAATATAATGTTTTGTAACACATCGTTTTCTTCAACCTAACTCATTATTTTTTATCAAAGTTTATATTTATTGAATGTTTTTTTTTTACGTTAGGCAATCAATAATGATGTTCTGGCTACTTTCATTAGTACACTGAACGGCAAAGACGGTGCTGGCAGTCATCTGGTTACTGTTCCTCCAGGACCTCATCTCTCTGATGCTTTGATTTCCTCACCTGTCATTCAGGTAGGTTTATTTATTTATAATTTGCTCGACCACCTTGTAATCTTAATCTTTAAAATTAAGTGAAATTGGTAAAAACATCCAATTTCAATATTGGTTGGAATTTTTGTATTGTTTTTTTAATTGGAGAAGCTATGACAGAGCTTGAGATTCATTTAAATGTCAATAAGGCAGAAAAATTTATTGTCTTTCTTTAGAAATTCGTAATTGTAAAGCAATCGATTTTCAAATTAGAATTTGGACAATTATTATTATTATTTAATATCAGGTGTTGTTGGAATAAGTATTATATTTCTTCATTAGTTTTGTTTTGCTCAAACATTGTTTTTGTCAACAATCTGCATAATATAATAAATATGAAAACACGTCATAATAAAATGGAAATGCTCTACAATTTATCAATTTTTTTCCATTTATAATTTTGCTGGAAATATGTCATTTATTGATTCCTCTAGCATCATTAAGCTGAATGTATTCTGGAGATCAGACTTGGATTCCAATAATAGATGAGTTATGAATTTGAGTAATATATCGTAAAACTACCCATTAAAATTGTCATATAAAGCAACTGTAGTTATATTAGTGACTATTATTCCGTTGTTTAGGGTTCGATTTCTGGCTAGACCTGTCATTTTCATATATTTTCATCTCATTTACTTCATCATTTTTTATCTTTTTTATCGGACTTATTTGTAAATGATACGCCGTAAAAGCATTGCCCTATTGTATTATCAAAGCGATCGGCTATTCTATTTTATCTCTAATAATTAACATTCAGACTTGAGCATGTTACCTTGAATTTTTCAGGGAGAAGATGGTATGGGTGGAGCAGGACTTGGAACTGCAGGCTTCGAGTTTGGCGTTGATCCCAATGAAGATCCTGAACTTGCACTGGTGAGCGAGCTGTTTGAATTTTTTCCTGTACCTTCCAGGAGTTTTCTTGAATAATTTAGGCTTTCAACAGCGTATTTGATCTAGATAGCAATTTTTACAATAGAAAAAATTTCCGCAATTAAATAAGTTTAAACTTGAATCAGGGAGCCGTTTTATGAGATAGTAGTAATTGGTCTGCAAGGTTATATTCATTAATCTAAGACTCAACCACTTGAAGAAGCCACATTACTAGTCTATATTTATATTTCTCAGGCTTAAATTTGATTTATTTTCATCATTTGACCTAAGAAGAACATATCTTAAACAAATTAATTGAATTTCATTAATTTTAATTTTATTAATTACTCATAATAAATTTTGACTGGTTGGATCACGAAATTCAATAATCAAAATCATTATTAATAATATTTGTAAAAGAAATAAAATGTATCTACTTTAATGAACAAGTTATTTTAAACCTCCAATCTATATGTATTGTTATTTTAACTCTAAACATTATTGGATTATTACCCATTTCTCATTTGTAATTAGTGGACAGTCAAATTTTCAAATTCAAATTTACTGTCACATATTCTTCAGCCATTCTCAATTCAATTTATGTTATTCCATCACAATAATATTCCAAAATATAATATCAAATAATGCTAATAGATGAAATACAAGTCTACAATATTATTTGATCACTAATAGTAAATGAAATAAAATATATAATACAGTGTGGTATTTATTGCCTCATTTGCTTGTCCGCTGGTAACCACCATTTAATTACACCTCAAGACAAAAGATAAACAGTTATTATTTATAATAAACAGTTATAGAATTAACAATTATATAATAAACAGTTATTATTTAAGCTAGTTATAAACACTAAACAATTGCTAGTATTTATAAAACTTGGAAAATGAATTGCTAGTTTTCTACAGTAAATTTGTTATTTATAATTATATTAATATTTATTTATTTTCCATTTAAATATATAAATTACATGAATTGAAATAATACCTTGAGATAGTTACAAAACAATATTTACTTTAAAATTTAAAATACAAGAAAGAAAATTGGCAACACCATTATTATTATTAAAAGTATTTTTAATGAATGAGTGCTTTTATAGTCTAAAGGATTATTTTGATTACTGTAATGGAGTCAGAGATTGATAATTTTTACTTAATTGAGAATATTACCAAATAACATTACCAGTGTCTTGCATTTTAGCAAGCACTTTGACTTGTCTGACGCCGTTATTTGGCCAACCGGACGTAATGTATCTATCTATCTATCTATTATTTTAATTTGGTATTTGTATTGTAAGTTTTGGAAACATGTAATACATGGGGATAATATTTATAAATTTTGATGTAAAGTATCTTAAGTTGTGCCTTGCACATGGATAGTTTTGTACTGTGTTATATCTATCGATTTATCTAAAATTGTATTAATATGGCTGTTTCAGCTCAAAAGTACTTTTGTATTTATGTATATAACATATAATTATTGTAATATATAAATGTCTTATTGTTGGAATTTCAGCTCTTGAAATACCATAGGACATCTTTTCGGCTTTTAAAGTTGTTTTAGAATATATTTTCGTGTAATGAATTGGCTCCACCCCAAACTAGAATCCCTGGAAGTCTCTGATGGAAGTCAGGCTTCAGGTAAACCATCTGTTGTATTCATTTCCATGGGTTTGCATTTCTGTTGTACAGGCTTTGCGAGTTTCAATGGAAGAGCAGCGGCAAAGACAAGAACAGGAAGCTAGAAGAGCCAATGCAACGGAGAAGGATAATGCCCGACCAGAAACTATCAAAGAAGGTAGGTGCCTACATCTCCATCTGACTCAAATATAAATGCCAACCATGTTGAAATTTAGCTGGCTAAACTTTGCCATAGTTGAAATCAAATACATTAACGTATTATACAGTATGTCAGTAGAGAGTTCAAGTAAACCGTATGCTATTATTTCCTTGATCAGATCAGTGCTGCGCATGTGCAAATCTGATATGTAGAGCGAGCAAAAGTATAGAGTGGTTGACAGAAATTTAAAAAATTGTGTAAATGACGAGCCCAAAAATGAATAAGATTATTCAAATTTCTTTATTAAAGGTGAATTTGGACTGTGAGGTCTCATCTTCCACTCAATCTTAACGCTAGATAAACATAATTGTTTATTTTTCAAGAAGTTAAGAATTCAAACTATGGTAACTTATACATGCATTAAAACAAAATATTCCTCATTCTAGAAAATTTTATCGTAAAAATGAAATATTTCTCAGCGTCTAGTTTTTTTTTCATTTGTGAACACGGACTCTTATATGTAGCTCTTCCTTGTGAAAACCGCCATACTGGAATAATATGTTTTCACCATATACAAGAGTAAACCGTGAATTTTAATGGGAATTATAAGAAGATGATCACTTTACCATTCATTATTGAAAAATGTGATAGTATATTATATTGGAATAATTTTTTCAGCTCCAAGTGAAGAAGTATTGCTAGAACGAGCACTGGCAATGTCAATGGAGGGCCAAGAGGAAACTGGGCCCACTGTCACTGTAGCTGCTGTTCAGCCAGATTTTGCACACATGACTGAGGAGGAGCAGATTGCGTTCGCCATGCAGATGTCCATGCAGGACACACGTGAGTCGCATGTTCAATTTATCTTGTCTGATTAAACTTGTATAGAAATATAGACTCCAACTGACCATTGATAACACATATTCATTATCATAAACATCAGGCATTCAAAATTAATGGTGCAACGTTATTAATTTTAAATATTCAGTAAATTGATTTCATTAATACTTATCACTTTATTATTCAATTATAAGAATAGCTGAATAATAAATTGTATGCTACTTCTGGCAAATTATGCATATGTCATAATATTATAATCATTTATTCAACTTTTTTTTAAAAGATTTTGCAATTTTTATTAAATTGTTGAGTATTAACAAATTAGTTCATTTCAAAAAATACTTTTAAATGTTATAAATTACACTGAAGACCTCCACTACTGCGGACATTGACAACTTCGTCATAATATAGCCTATAACATTAAAAAGGATTTTCGAAATTAATTACTGTGAAAATAATTCATATTTAATGAATGGAAATAGAATTATGTTATATTTTTGACAAACACAAATTTATGGTATAGGTAACATAATTTTATCTAGTCATTGAAACAAAAATGAATTTAAAAAATCAGAACACGTCAAATAAATGATGATAATTATCACGGCTATTTTTGTTTTGGGTGATTCATGTCATGAATTATTCAAAAATCCACTTCTTATCAGGTATGAAGTCACAGACAGAGATAAAACTCTTTGGAGGATAATTTTAGCTCAATGACATGTTGTACGTTCATAGTATGCTTGCAAAAATTCTATCTAGCGATATGATTCTATCAGCATAAATAATTTCGAATTCCAATTCTATCACATCTTGATTGTATCTTGTATACATAGAAAGATTTGAAGTTTTAAGTATCTCCTTTTTACGCAAAAGATGCAAGATTCGTTTTAACTTATAATACTTTGTAATATTTCAAATGATGAACGCTTTGGTTATAATTAAGTAGCTAGAATGTATAATTGCCAATGCTAATTAACAAAGAAAAGTATTGTCCAATGTAATACTTAAAATTCACATATGTATATGAAAGTATTAAATACCTTTATGATATGAAGATGAAAAATGATTGCATATCCTATAGAAGCAGAATTAGTTCGATAATTAGACAAACTAAGAAAAATTATTAGAGTAATAAGATAAATCCAAGTAGAGAGGACAGTAGGAAAAATTGGGAATGCATTCGAGAAATGTTAAATAAATGCAGGACGGAAGTTAAAGTTGACCCTACAATGCAGAACAAATTTTTTGCAAAATTCGGTAAAAATTATGCTGGTCTTATATACTCTATCTGATGGACCTTTTCCCGAGTTTATTGAGCATGAGTGTTATTTCCAGTTTTTATATTTAACCTACTGACGAACATGAAATAATCATAAATCCTATAAATAGTCTTAAGAGTAATTCAGCTCCTGCTGGTATAGAGGGAATAGATTCTGCAGTCATAAAAGCAACGCTCAGGCTGTATTGGAACCTCTTGCTATAATAATTAACAAATGTTTTGAACCAGCATATTTTCCAAAAATCTTTAAAATTGCCAGAACCAAAGCGCTTTATAAGACTGGAGACAGATATAAACCTGATTACTACAGACCGATCAGTTTACTCAGCAATTTCTCTAAAATAATAGAGAAAATAATTAATTCCAGATTGGTCTCTTTCTTAGAAAAAATAAAACTAATGAATAGTAACCAGTATGGATACCAATAGAATAATGTACTAGGGATACCATGCTCAATATTTTCAACAAAATAAATGAAAATAATAACAAAACATTGATGATCTGTCACGATTTGGCCAAAGCGTTCGATACTGTACCACAGCACAAACTACTGAAGAAACTTGATCATTATGGTATACGTGGTATTCCACTAGAACTGTTCAAGAACTATTTGAAGGATAGGGTTCAAGTCATGGCAAATAGCAGGGAAAACCTATCAATCTTCGGCCTACCCTGAGGAACAGTTTTATCCCAAATTCTTTACCTTATTTATGTAAATTACATTTTTTAAATTGATAGTGAAAACTGCTCAATTGTTTCATTTGCCTAAACATAGTGTACAGTTGGAAATCTACTTACAAGAAAGCTGAAATCGTTCTTTATAAAGTGGGACGCTAGTTTCAACATAATCTTCTTATGCATAACAAAACGAAAATAAAATACTTGGCTTTTTCTCCTGATTTGAAGGGAGTAGTCCAACAGTATGACGCTGAAAGTTTATACCCAATCTTGTGATTTTATTTATACTGAAAATAATGTCTGTTATTGTGTAGCTCTGGGGAAGGCTATATCTATTAAACAAGTGTAGCAGTTGATCAGCATTTCAAACGGGATAGCCTCATTGACCACTTGATCTAAGAAATCTGATTTATCATTTTTATAAATTCAATAAGATTAACTTAGAAATCACCCCCATTTATCATTCCTATGCAGAATTTCTTTTTCAGTACTGTTTTGAAGTGTGGGGTGGTGCTATGAATACCCATATTAATAAGCTATTCATGCTTCAGAAGCACATAATCAAAGCGGCTTTGGGTAGACCCAGGCTCTATCCAAGTAAATTTATATTTGAAGAACTAGATGTCATGACTGTTTAGGCAGTTATTCTTCCATATAACAAAAATAGTGTTCTACACTCGTGTGAATAAACATAGATTTTCATCTAGGCAAGTTTCTTACAACATAAATTCAAATTCAAAATCTTTATTGTCAAGAACATAATAATTATAATTTTACAAAAAAGTCACGTGAAGGTTCAAAATAATGTTATAATATAAAATGTCGAAATAACTTACAATTATTCACAATTTCAGTGTTGTCCTCTATGTGTAATCATCAGAGCATAAAATCTATATTGAAATGGTCGTTTATTGAGTAGATACATTTTTCTATTAGGAGATTTTTTATAGTATTTTTGAATTTTTTATCATCCATGCATCTTATTTCCAATGGCAGCCTATTAGATATATTTTTTGACATATGCAGCCAATTTTTTTGTGAGCATGCCCATTGGTGACCATCTACTCTGTTATCAAGTCTGCTCCTTGTCCCATAGTATGGATATCCTTATTCATACTGAATTTTTCTACATGCTTCCTCATGTATATTAAACATTTATATATTGTCACGATACAAAATTTTATAGGCCTAAATTAAGTTAAATTGGTGTAATTTAAAACAGTGGCACTCTAAAAGTTGATTATGAACCATTTAAATCTGCTGCCTATTCTGATACCGAACAATACTGCGTTGTAAATAAGTCAAACTAAGCACTATCATCTCGATGTTATTCAAATATTTGAAAATCGTCCAGAAACTATTTAAAATACTGTTCATATGATTTATCACTCCAATTAAACTACCAAATGTAATTAAAATGAGTTATAAACACGTAACAAAGTGTATTGAGCAAAACTGAATATTTCAATACTTGACCTAGCCTACTACGAACGTAAAAAGGCAAAGAGCAAATGTTTCGGCTCATTAAATAACAAATTATCAATTAATTTGAACAAAATTCACTAAGATATGATTGTACTCACCTAGAATTTAAGGCTCATCCAGCCAAAATAAAATTATATCCATTTTCAGTACTAGGCCTATAGCCTACCTCACTATTTTTGCACTTGTCAATATCATTGCACTGTTATATTTATATTTCGAATCCAAATTTTCACAAATCCTATTATCACTGGAACTTTAATTTGTGAGGATTATCAACTTATTTTATAATCCAGAAATTAAAATCAGCTAAAATATTACAACGTGTTCGACTAGTGTATGAATGTAAACAGTGGCTTGACTACTGCAGAAAATAAAAGAATGAATTTTTTTTTTTGTTATTTCAAATTTGAGAAAACTGTACCACAAGAATGCTCAACCCCTCCCCTATCCAAATAAAAAATTTGGATACTTGCTTTTAGTTTTTACATAAGAAAATCTGATTGGCATAACGCTATTATGCCAATTCGAACACTGCTGAATTAATATTACCGTTACCTAATTTGCATAACGGATATTTAATGTTAATTGTGGGCCTACCGGTTTTTGGGGACTTCTGGTTCGGTATCGCAACACATAGGACGTGTTAGTCCTTTTTGTCTGTTAAATGTGATAAATGTTAAATTAATGTAAATTTCCCGGCAGTTGAAAAGTCTCATGTGAAAAGTAAAGTCATATATCTGTAAATTACCGTTCCAATATATTACCGGTTTGGAGTGAACTGCGAAAATTTAGCAAAAAGTATTAAAATCGCGCTAGCCGAATTAATTAGGCGGTCCACGTGCGGAATTCAACCTGCTCCACTACCAGACGACCCGGAGGAAGGCGAGAATAATAAAATTATTATTCACAGGACTCCCCATCGAAAAGTGTGGTAAGCTGGCCAGCAAATTGTGCGCGTTTTATAACATTTTACAAGATCAATTTCATAAAAACCCCTATATTGAATCAGTCAGTTCACTTGTAAGGGACTGTTCAACCCATCCGCCTGGACGGCCTCTCATAGGTGAAGCCGTTCTACCGTCTATCCGGAAAAATATTACTTTGAATGAACAAGGTATTTATCTTGAATTTTTTAATATATTAATTTATATCATATACCGTTTCTCCATTTCGATTCAATTGAAAATTTATAATCTTAAAACCTTTTATGAAAATTCTGTTTTTCTCTCAGAATTTGAGGAAAAAACCTTACAATATGTAAAGAGAGGCGAGAGTAAGCAGCCCCAAATGAATAAAAAGAGGCCTACAAGTTGTAAACGGCTGTGCATGACAAATATTTTTATTGCTTTCTTTTGAAGTGTTATAGCCATTGTGCTATTGCCCCACAGTTGAATGCCAAGGCAAGGTTTGCTATAAATGTGGGCATAATACACACTCATTAAAACATCATGCTGTACAATATGTCAGAGCTTACGCAAAACAAATATTTATTTACGAAGTCTCCTGCATAAGACCTTCTATACAATAGTATTTACATTCCACATGTCTATAAAAAAATCTGTAGACATCAAACTCACTTCATATGCAGGAGATTATTAAATATAATTCCGATCCATTTTGTCAATGGCAGTATGAATGGAGTTTCATTTGTTGAGTTTATTAAATGGTTGAAAAATAAATTTTATTTGAAAATTGATAGATTAGCTTGATTCATATTAAGAAGGATCTATGTCAACTATTTTAATATCTTATTCCTATATTAAGAAATTTGATTACACTGTTTTGATTTATTCTTCTTTAACGTTGATATATTGTAACGCTTAGTCAACTATGGTTATGCTGTCTAGTTTGTTATACCTATGTATTGCTATTAAATATTCTAAAAAGCAATTTGCTAGAAAATTGTATCAGCGCACAAGCTTGAATGTTTAAATTAATTGCAAAATGTTATATAGTAATGCTTCAAGTTGAAAATATATCTGTGTATTGAAATGAAATAGAAATTGAACTTGTGCTCAATCGTGTAATAAAAAGTACAATGACTTGGCAAAAAATGGTTTATTGAGAGTTGAATCACGCCGAACATTTACAATTTAGATCATTTTAAATTCTGATCTAAATTCACCTGCTATTGGTTAACATTTCCGCACGCACTGAGCAGATGATCTGTTATCTTTGTTGCTGATTGGAGCATGAACTTTTTACTATTTTCGAGGGCTCAAAAGCTGTATGGTCTAATAGACCGTGATTATTCACACTTAGCATTTGATCTGCCACTTGAATTCGAGAGTATATCGTGTATCACACCTCTTTTTGTATAAAAAAATCTAAAATTCACTTTGAGCTAAAATTAGCTGCAATAAATTTATATAGACTTTGGCTGATCTATTTATAGTCGTTCTGAGTATTGGAAAGGTTTTGAACCTGCAATTGTGGCTAGTCTCTTCATTTAATGACAGACACAAGATTCTATTCCATTTATTGAGTTGTGAAATAAGCGTCATGCTAGAACGCTTCAAACTCTCCAGGGAATAGATTATCAAATATATTCGTTATTTTTGGATACCGTACTAGTAATACTTGGATATTAGTATTTTATACTAATACTACTTTTGCCCAAAAAATTAAAGAATAATTCTATTCATAACTTGCAACACAATGAAAGTAACACATTGAATACAAATAAATTTGAATTACAGTGATATAATCTCATTGAGAAAAATTTACAATTGTTTCATACATTCAGGGTTCGTACCATTTAAAGAAGGACTGATTTTTTTTTTGTAGCGCGAGCGGTGCTGTGTAGAGTGATGCTGGACGAGGTAGAGGGGACTCTAAGCAACACAGAAACTTTTGGTTGAGAGATGCCGGTTTTTGTGAAGCGTGTTTTTTGTCGTTGTGAATGCTCAAAATGAGACATGAATTGAGTCAAACCGATGCCCCTTCAGCTGTAATTCAATTGGTGTTGGGGGGGGGGGGGGATTCAGGTTTCATCGTCTGTTACCATATTGCCCAGAAAGTTTTCGTCTGTATGCAAAAGTTTTCAAAATTCTAAATGCTTGTCCCTCTAGAATCACCTTCTTGGCACACAATTTAAGCACCTCAGGAATGATGCATGGAACACTTATGTGATCAATGCTCAACTCGTTACTAATTGTTTCAATACTCAAGCATCAGTCAGTGTTCAGCAGTCCTCGCACTTTGGTCACATTGTTGTCGGTGCTTTCTGTTGACAGTTGTCTGGCACGATGGTCGTCAGCCTACCTTCTTTAAACCATTTCTACCAATCAAAAACACTGGAGTAGCTAGATGAAGAATCCCTGTAAGCCTGCTTAGCCATTTCCAGGGTCCCGGTTGGCAATTTCCCAAGTTTGTTTCAGAACTTTATTAAATATAACTGCTCAACATTTCAACTCATCGATAGCGACAAAACACGCTTCATAAAAACCGGCGTCATTACTCAACCAAGGAACGCAGACAAGTGCGTGTTGCTAAGAGTCATCCAGCCAGAAGAAACACCCTGCTGTAGCCTTCTGCTATATGAACCCTGTATGTGTAATTTTTTCACACAGAAATACAAGCAATGAAAAAGCAATAGACAAATAGCAGACCCTCTGGTGTCTGGTGGGGTGTGCGGGGTGGGGAGAAATGAAGTAGAATACCTGTCCAACTATTCATTCATTCCCATTTAATAGGAAGATAGAGGAAAGGGAGAAGATGTGGAGGAAAAGAACCTGAAGATGAGTACAGAGAAAAGGGAGAGGAAGAGAATAAAAAAGAGAAAAATCTCATTAAGAGATAAATTGAATAATTAGCAAAGTGAAAATATTATTATTGAAAAAAAAACTTTAAAAAACAAGTAGATTACTATACTTATTTGCAAGGTTATAATGTAATGTATCACTTGAGTAAAAGTAGTTTGAAAAGACGAACAGATTATACTAAATATTTATATAAATATGAAACTTGAAATTCTTTTATATTTTAACGGTTCATTACATGTTTTTTATGGACTAGATTTGTTGTGTTTCTACCTGAGTTTATCCTGTGGAAATAATTGAATTACAATTCCATTGACGGTTAATCAAGGTTCGATTTTCCAACTTGTTCTGAAATAGGCTTCAGGCTCCTGGTGTCTGTAGTAAAACACTTCTTTCCTCCCATTCATTAGGTAGATCTCAGTTTTTATCATTTCGAGTCAGATTATTTACAACATGTACTCTATTATTTTTACAGAAGAGGCATCCGCCAGCTCATCAAAAGAAGACTCGAAGAAAGACAAAAAGGAAGATAAGGAAAGTACTCCGATGGAGGTAGAGGACTACCGAGAAGTTATCAACGATCCCGCTTTCCTTCAGAGTGTGCTCGAAAATCTGCCAGGAGTCGATCCGCAGTCCGAGGCTGTGCGTCAGGCTGTCACCTCTTTCTCCAAGGATAAGGACAAGGATAAGAAGCAGCCTGCTAAAGATCAGGACAAAAAGTAAAATTTATGGTAAGGCTTGAAATATCTATTGATGTCCATTATTTCGTAATAAATACAAAATAGTTATTTATGTATTAAGAGCGTGAAGCGCGACTTTATCGCTCGAGCCAAAACATTTACTGCGCGTAGCGGAGCGCAGTAATTTTGCGAGAGCGATAAAGAAGCTTCACGCGCGAATTGCATACAATATTTTTCCTACAACTGCAGTTCTGGATTCCAACACAATAAAAGCTTGTAGTTTGTAACATCACAGACCGTGCGCGGATTTGGTTAGCGTTCGCCATTGTTGAGGTTATGTGAATTTCACGGATTCCGTGATCCACCAATGAGAAGGCATCAAAATCAAAACAGAAGCGTAAAGAAAACAGCTGGCGAGCGTAAAGTACTTTACCGCTTGCAGAGCAGTAAAGAGGTATTTTACAATTAGTTTTCAGTACGTAAAGAACTACTTTACGAGCAGTTGTAGGAAAACTCATTTTTCAACACAGTTACCACACCTTTTTTACTCAGTAGCTTTGTATTTGAAGTTTTGTTACTAACAGTCATTTCCCGGAAATATGTTTGATAGTCGATTGCACAAACGCCAATAAAAAAAGGAACTAATCCCCCATCACCTAGCCCAAAATTATTTGAATTCGAGATTTGGGTTGCGGGAAGACCGATCAGTTTTAAATAGATAATTTTTATTTCACAAGAGATTTTTACGAAATTTTAATTTGCCACCATTGTAATTTTATATACGATGCTGTTTTTTGCATTATAATTATAGTTTTAAGCTATATTGATTAACAAAATATTGATAAGTTTGAATGATATGGTCGGCAAAATTCGATTCAGCTTTGGATGTAGGTTGAATGTGTAGAATGTGTAGGTTGGTACTGATGTCAGTGAAAGTGTGTCCAGTTTGAATGATATGGTCGGCAAAATTCGATTCAGCTTTGAATTTTGCCGACCATATCATTCAAACTGGACACACTTTCACTGACATCAGTACCAACCTACACATTCTACACATAAAATCTAAAGGACACGAACTCAACACCTTGGAACAATTTGAAATATACAAACACACCACACACAATAAACAAAACATTCTCAATGAACAACTAAATTTTAAATCTCACAAACTTTTTGATCATATTTTACAAAAACCACAACACTTCTAACCAAAAAACTGACATGATGATCTAGGAACCCGCGCCTCTGAAGATGGATCTCATAGATTCGAAAGTACTCGGCCAGATTAAGTGAGTTATTATACTTACTCTTAACAAATATTTGACTGCATGTCGTTAAATTTCACATGAAAAGTTAATATTAACAACGCAGATCGTCATGGAACAAACAATCCAGGAATATTATAAGCTTTTTTGATATTGTGTTTGTTTCATGCTTGCTTTGATTTCATCTCATTCAAGCTTTTTCTATTAATGACAATCGAATACAAATATTTACTGAATCGCTCTAAACTACTTAATCCTTTTCAGTTTTGATTATTATAGTAGCAAGTCTTCATGATTTGCTACATTTCACCCAATTTGCTTACAGGCTATTTACAATTTTAAAAATGGCATACCCACATACACCATACAAGTTTTTGTAATGTTTGATGACATGTACAAGTGAAATCATATAATTTCTTTTTGGTATTGCGTTTTAGTAGATTTTTTTTGTTCTTATTTATGTTCTCTTTCGTCGAAAGTAATAATGAAGTTTGACGCAATATTTAGCTACTGAAGGGTCTTGATTTTTAATTATATTCGCTGTAGTAGATGATTGATCACGTAATAAAACTCTCACTCCAAATTAATAATATGTTTAGCTTTTCACCCGTTCTCCAGCTCATGTCAAAACACATTTTTAAAGTAAACTGTATCTCGTCTGTTAGACTCGTTCCATTAAACACTCAATACTCTAGTGATCCAACTGAAAGTGTTGGAGTGTGTGGAATAATTTTTGGTAACTCAACCAACCAATTTTATTGGCCACTGTTTATCGACTCTTTATTAAATTTCAAGTGCTCTCTTGTTTTATCGTCTAGACTACCGATATCTGTAACACTTTTTATTATTCTTGTTGGCAAACTCAAATTTCATAATTTTTTATTATAAATTTTGCCAGTAAGCGTTATTTTTAATGTTACTCTCCAATATATTTCTACAAATTCATAACTTTTTTAGATAATAGCTGTTGGAAAAAATATTCAGCACATGCTGAAGTTGAAGTGATGAACTTGTTGAATGTCTACTGCAGTACAATGACAATTATTTCCTTCTACTTGAATAGCTATTTTCTTTTTCACAGAAGAAAAAATATTTTTTTTACTGTAGTGACAGTTATTCCTATAACATATTCCTATTTGGGAACAAACTATAATTTATTAAGGAATGATGTTATATGATTGATAAATTATAATTGGTAGATAGAAATGTTGAAAAAAATTATTGTATCAATTCTGTAATATAATAATGTTATTTGTAGACTTGAAAGTTGATGAAAGAGAAATGACAATTTTTGAATCAATATATGTGATGTTGTAGAAATACGTATTTTTTCAAGTAGCTGTCCTGCAATATACGCCCACTATATGTACCTAGCTCTTTATAAAATGGGATAGATACTTCTTAGAGTATACTTTTCTATCGATTGAAAGTTTACTGTCCTGTTAGATAAAATTGAATTGATAATGAGGTTTAGAAATATTTTGTTTTCTTATTTTACCAAAGTAATTTGAGTTACAAAGTAATAAGGATTGAACTATCACTATCATCTCATCATTAAGTGACCAGTATTCGGATTATTCTCATGTTAATTTAATATATGTTAATATTAGCTTATAACTTATACTTGTTTCAGGTTAATTTAATTTGTTCAATTAATTTGTTTCAGGTTGGCGCATTATTATTCACTGAACCTTATAATATTGGAAGAGTAAATACAGTTGTAGTACATCATAATCAGTTTTTTTGGCTCAATGAACTTTCTATCTACTTTTTTCACTAACCTAATGTTTATTTCAGTTTAAAATTGCTTAATGAATTATATTATTATACTTATAATGATTATTTTTATAATTCATTTGTTAAAATAAAATTTGAATTTACTCCAAGCATTCGGTGTTTTGAATTCCACAATTGATACATTAAGATCGTCTTCCTCCCTTGTTCTTTTAAAAATTATATTTATTATTAATCATCATGTAATATTATATCATCAAATAAAGTACCGGACAATCTTTGCTTCAAGTGATAATCCACATTCCAGGTGTATTCATATTGTATTTAAATATTTTTTTCTATATCAAGACCTCTATTACCTTTTAAATAGGAAATTGGTAGATTGGTAGAAAAAATAAATAAAAAAAAAAAAAAAAAAACTGTAGAGTACTGTACCATAATAAAATATAACGTGGTTGCTATGTTGTAGGATCTACGTTTCATTTAAATATTGTTAAAATGTGACAAGAAAAGCCATGAAACCAATAAAACGTGAACTAGATAATACTACAACCTTGTTAAATTTTATTATTTTTATCATTTCTATGAATCCCGGAGACTAACAGCAATACACAAGAAGTCTATCATGCGTATTATTCTTGAAAAATGTGTGTTTAAAGCAGGGTCTACACGCTATGACTTATGCTAGGTTTTAACTGTACCGTGAAAACGTATCAGTTAAAAGGTTGTGTGTAGACTAAGAAAACGTACGTTAAAACGTAATGGTGTGGATGCAAGTTTTCATAACTTTTTAACTGAAGTTTGGACTGACAGTTTAAGTCAGCACAAATCCTTGCGTGTAGACCCTGCTTAAGTTTGGGAAATTATCATTATTAGGTTAAAGACTTCATTAGCCAATGAAGTTAAGTTGAACCTTTCATCTCAGTTATTTTCAAAACACACTTGAAGAAGGTTTTTGATAAGATTTTCATTGCAAATCTGTATAGAATTTTGATCCTGTAACATTTGTACGTTTTTACTTTCTGTTGCAAGTCGCTATTCAAAAAATTTCGACAATTGGTCATGGGTTGAATTTGTGACGGTACGCGCCGGTATGGTGTGCTGGTACCTCTCAAAATTAAAATTGTCCAGTAAACCAAAACTTACAAATATCACGTTATCAAATTGGTTCAGTTGATGTTTTATAACCAAATATAGTTATAGTTCTATAGTTTATAGTTCTATAAACTAATTTCCTCTTTAATGAGTTGGGAATGTTCTCTAAATCTTTTAATATACTCCATACCCCCTTCCACCACGACTAAAATGCGTAATGCACCGATATTAAAAAAAAGCAGCCCTGGTCATAACATAGCACATACTCAAAATTTCTCAGCAAGAAAATCATTGCTAACTCCACGTTTCTGTAGTATCCCTTCAAAGCTATTTGAAATCTGGTATATTACTGCTAGATAATTATCGTTCCATTATCGTTCATTCCTATAAACTTCAACTTCAAATATAAATTGACACTATCCTGTCTAAATTTATGAATTCTTAAAATAAACTGAAGATAATTGATCTTCTTTTTTGTGTTCTGAGACGGTTTATCATGCGATAATTTATCTACGAGTGCTTTTTCTATTATAGAAAACTATAAAATGTATAATCCACTCAACATATTGTATTAAGACGATGTTTTTCCATTTTCTTCCCTCTTATGTTATCTTGGTAATAAAATAGCTGAAAAATTAAGTTTGCATGCTTTTCAAGTATGCGGTTATCTGGCATGCGGGTCTGGCTTTTATCTCGGCACCTATAAGAGCAAGTCTACTTGCATTATTCTGCCAGTTGTGTGGTAATAGTGGCTTGTGATTAGCGTTTGGCATCTTGGTTTTAGGCCAAGTAGGTATGTGGTTCAAAGTTCGCATGAAAGTTGAATAGTTTTGGACAAGTTGTGCTTACATTCCGGTTCGCACCAATAACGAGTTTTTATTTGAAATATTTCCGACAAATCGACTTCTCAAGTTTCTTCGAAGTACCTACGATTTGTGTTGCCAAAAGTTCAAAAAGGAATAATTTTGCAGTCGAATCAGTTCTGCCTGATCATCAACAGACGAAAACTTGACATCATGAATCATCTCATTTGTTTACCGGTAAGTAAACTTTATACAATTCTGACATTTTAAATTATATTTCGTCTCGGTTTGTTGATTTATTTTGAGAATTTTTATTCTTTGTTAATTTTTCATGATTTGATTTTTGAAACAAGTTTTTTAATGTAATATATTTCTCACAAAAATACTAAATGCAAGTTCTGTAGAGTATAGTGCAAAGATTACACTTACGACAATTCATCAATATTTTAATGCGCTAATGCAAATAGCTATCAAAACACTAAATTTGAAACTAACAAGAATGTTGTTTCTGTAAATTGAATACCGTGCTTGTTTTGAAAAAATAATGATTTGTCTCATTAAATGAAGTCAAGTAATTGAATATTCTCATTTTTTTTTTATTTGATTTCACTTTTATTGTTTGAGTCCCTCATGTTAAAAAAAACATTCTGGCATCATTCGATGTGTTTGTTAGTTCTATCATACTTATACATTGATCTGATGTGCCATTTATTCTATCGAGCAAACTGTCTTGAAACCTGCCGTACTTGAAATGTATCACCAGTTAGGGAATTTTTTTGCTTCGGTTGAAATCTAACATACTCTTTAAATTGTAAGAAATTAACAGATAAATTATAAGAGCTGGAAATTTGGAAAAGATATTGAGGGAAATAGAAAAAGGGCATAATTGATGACATAAATTGATTGGAAGGCAGAACCCCGTCCAGTAACACATGATGATGTTGATACAATGAAATTAGCTTGGAAGAGGGATTAATCAATTTCTTTGAATTGTAAGACTTTCGCATTACATCACTGATATTTGACAATTTGCATTAATCGAACTAATAATATCCCGGAGCTCATCAAACATGTTGAAAACCGGGAACACCATGGCCATAAAATATAATTTTGTTACTTTTATTCAGCTTTTTAGTTCTAACATTTTAATTTAATAACCACTCTCCTCGTGTTTGAATTGCCTTAATTAGGGTTGTATTTTTAGTCATGGATATGAGTCAGTTCTTGAATCATATTTTTAATGAATTGAGAAAGGTGATATATGACAGGTTAGCTGAAGTGTTATCTGTTCAAGCTGCGTGATGAATCATTCATCACGCAAAATTACTCTCAACTTGTAGACGAGCAGTAGGGAGATATAAAATATTTATAATAAATATTGGACGAAGTATTAAACAGATAAGCTCTCTAAAACTAAATTATGAGAGAATTTCGAAATTTGTCGATAAATTTCTAAATATTCAAATCATGCATTACTCATTCATCCGATTCAATATTGCCTTGACTGTGTTTATGGTAGAATAGTTTGAGGTTTAATTACTTTGTGAAAAATATTTTAAAAATTGCTTTGTATTCCATATCAAACCTTTTACCGAATTACTCTCATGTACAGTCTACATGACAACATAATACTGACCAATTTGAAATAACATTATTGTTACAATTAATCCCGCTCCTACGTCTGGTATCTATATTCACCTCATTACCCACGCACAAGTCTCGGACTTATGTGGACATCATCAGCAATAGAAAAAAATTAAAATGGCAATTTGAATGCCAAAAAATAATTTTTATGATATATCACTACAAAAATACTTGAAGATTCGTCACAAATTGTAGGAGGTTGTTTTCATGAAACCATTCATCCCATTTTAAACGGAATTCTGTCAAAATTTATCAAATTAAATGAAACAGATGAACGTTCAACGAAACGATTTACAAATTTAAATTTTATTTTGCTACCTACTTAATTTTATGGTTTACAAACTAATGTTTGCTAACATCACTGGTTTCATAGCTTTCGAGAGAATTTTATCCACTTATCAAAGTGGCGGCCGCGTAGCACAGTTGGTTGGGGCGTCACAACTCCAGCTTGCTGTCGTTTCAGCGGTCGTGGGTTCGAATCCCGCTCCTCCGTCTGGAATCTATATGTTATCATTCACCTCATTACCCACGAACAAGTCTCGGACTCATGTGGGCATCATCAGCAATAAAAAAAAGTAATATCTTAATTTCATCCTCCATTTAATGAAATTTATAAATTTCTATTTTCATTTCAAATCATTTCTCTTATTATTAGAAGAAAGTACTGTACTGTTGATAGGGAAGTGATAGCGGAGTGCCGTAGCAGGTATTCAATCAGAGATAAGCTACGAAACTCCTCGGTGCTCTTTGTAAGGGTGACCGATTGACTTGGCCAGCAAAAACGACTCTGTTCTTTGCTATAAAACCACTTCCCGGTGGTTCGGAACCCACCTAAAACTGTAGGTCCAACTCATCAATCATCATCATCCAATTCATTACCCACGCAGTCTCAGATCTATGTGGGCTTCCACTTCCGAAAAAAAAGAGTTCAAAAATTCTCATAGTATTTATTTATCATATAATTATATGACTGTCGATAACAGAAAAAAATATGTTACTACATAGTTTATTTTGCAACTTTTCAGGATGGAAAATGGCCGCTAGTGTTGAGCTGTGGTGCGCTAATTCTCACAGTAGGCTCATTGATTGCTATCAGCGTTTCTCTGGAGACAGCTTACATGTGGCTGCTTTTAGTTCTGATGGCGACTCTCTTCCTCACAACATTCACTTGTTCACCGAAGCGGGCACAGATAATTGAAACTGAGGTTGAGGTGAGTTACCAAACTTTTTCATTAATTTACTATCATTTTTACTATACCGTACATGAAGTTAGTATATTCAACAAATTCTCAACTATTGAAATCATAAAATTTGTTAATGATTGTTTTGTTGCGAAGAATCAACTTCTTAACCAATTCGTGAGCTTTTTTTAACATATCTTTTAATTTATTCATCTTTTTGATTTCTCTTTTAATAAATAAAAGGGGGTTTGGCTATTTTGAATATGAAAGTGTTATACCAAAAATATCACAGGAAGTCCTAGGAAATATAATCCTTACATCATGCAATCATGGGAAATGAAAAATAAAATGTAATTGTCAAAATCTGCTAAAGAATTATATTTTATGAATGAAATGAAATAATTCTGTTAGCATCCAATTGAATACACTTTAGAAGCCTTTGAGAAGGATGGCATAACAAAGTTAGTTGTTACAAGTTACAATAATAATAGCATGTTAAATAGATGAAGATTATTGGAAAGAGAAGAGTTTAATTGCATCAATTTAGGGTACCACTAAAAATTGCAGCTTCCAATAGCTTCTTGGCTCTCTGATTCACTAGAATTGAAAATAATTGTCCATACTATATGCATAGTTGTTACACTTCATTGTTATCAATTGCAATACAATTCATTAAAAAACGTAGCTAAATGCTGGCTAATGGTTTTGAAACTTCACCTGTTTTAGTAAGAAACTATTTACAATATGAGAAATGTGATCGATATTCATAGATTCCTTGAACACCAGAATCAAATGATTCTTTCAATAATATTATTTGTAGATAAATAAGGTATTCTACTAAGGTTTCCACTTCCTTGATTCATTTTCTGGATTATTTTTCCCAATGTTATATAGGGATCACTACTCTGTTATCGATATTGATATCGTTATAGGACTTTTGAAAAATAATTATACGATTCTTTTAAAGTTTTTCCTCGCGAAATGCAAGATACTAAAATTTAAGTGAAGTCTTAAAAACATAAATAGGATCTTTGATTCGCAGAAATTCCATAATTCCATATTGAAGACTCAAGATTCAGCATGTTTCAATTGCGATTTATTCAGTTAGAATTGTAAATTATTTATTATCTCTTACTGAGAAAAGAAACTTGAAAAAGTACTAGAAATGTCACTGTTCTTTCGTTTTTGCGCACTATTTGAATGCTTATTGATAAACCTCAATATGCTGAAGCACTCTCATAAATCATCAACATCTGGCTTGAAACGTTCGTTTGACAAAGCCGAAACCACTATACTGATTACTTTACCATTGGTAGTGTGTTCTGCGACTCAGTCTCAATTATTAATCTTGTATTAGTTCAATAATCTCCGACGACCTTGAAAATATTCGACTCAAGACAGAGCTTGACTTACCGTATAATATGAATACGTCATTCACACGGCTTCAAGATGAAACATAAGCCGTAAGTGAAGCACGTAAATTGTGAAGCCGTAATTGAAGTGAAGCACAAAATAATAAAACAATATTATCTTCTTACGAAAATAGTTCAGTGAAAAACTCACATAATTTATTTACATGAATTTTTCAAGAATTAGATCAAAAAGGTTGATTTAATTCAATTAATAACAAAAAAATTTATAACATTGTTTTTTCTTCGAAATAACTCAATATAACTTTTAATTTTTCGTTCCTTTATCCAGTATATGGAATACAGTGTTGCGTATTTATTGATGTTTTTTGACAAATTAAGTTGGTTGGTTGCAACACTTTATCCTTCCAACAGTAATTGACTGTTACATTTATAGCGGGTTTCCATGATGTGTGTATGCCCTCTCGATCAAAAACACATAAAATATAAGTTTATGTAAGTTAGGCTGCGCACCTGCAAAAAGCAACTTGGTGATGGCAACGCAACGCAAACTTAATTATTGTTCTTTCGCATCATACAAAGTTGAATCAAAGTTGAGGCTATCACCTCACTAAAGCTTTGGTTTCCTGGAAGGCCGATTTGATCTAAATGGACAGCAAACAGCATACACTATGAACTCTATTTGCTTTTGAAATATAGTTTATAATAATATAATATGATAATATATTTGATTAATTATATGGAATCTATAATTATATTCATATATATTCTACTGTACATAATCTGCTTTAATGAATAAGAAGTTGACCTATAATTTCCAATAACACGCCATATTGATTTTTGTTACGGTCAGTGAGAAGATAACCTATTAACACTACGAAATTGGAAGCATGCTAGAGATGAAGCTATTCATCTCGAACATGTGTCCACTGTAGTAGTGTTGCAGGTTACCATCCCGATGTCTCACCAACTCGCTGAACAAATTAAGATGGCGTGTTGTTGGAAATTATAAGTCAACTCCCAACTTATTATTGAAAGCAGATTATATATAATAGAATATATTGGCAGATTCCATATAAGTAATCGAATATAATCATATTGTATTGAAAAAGCATATCTATAGTTTATGATGTTGAAGATCTATCTTGTTTCCACTAATATGTAATATAAACTTAAAAAAACACTTTTAAATGGAAATTAACTCACGTTATGGCGTGACGGCCGTTTCGCTCTGTTGTCTAGAGCATCGTCAGTGTACTGTGGGTCGTCTGACGATGCTCTAGACGACAGAGCGAAACGGCCGTCACGCCATAACGTGAGTTAGTTTCCATTTAAAAGTGTTTTTTTAAGTTTATATTACATATCTAGTTTATATATTGTAGTGAATGTGGCCCTGTCCGCTGTCCAATTAGTCTATTTAGTTCTAGGAAACCGAAGCTTTAGAACTATACATTCATTTTTGAATAGGGCGAAAATAAAGTACAGTTTTCGTTGCATTGCTGTCACCAAGTTGCTTTCTTTATGTGCGCAGCCTGAGTTGAAAACTCTCAATTGTAGAAAGCACTTATTCATTTAAAAAATCATCAATTATATAACGTTGATAGATTAATACCCAATTTGCGTCAAGAAATAACTAGACCTAATATCCAAAATTTCCTTTTTTGTAGGTTTCTGGACAGCAGCCTTTTTGGATAGTTGATCTACCTCCCACTTATGCTCACGTTATAGGCTCAGCTACGCCACCGCCTAGCTATGCCACCATCCATCACCTTCCACCCAAGTATGAGGAGATTAAAATCGACTTCAAGGATCCCAACTTGACCTCAACTGATCTGTACAGATACACTCTGTCGCATCAACTAGATAACATGTTTCATCTACCGCAGAGAAGTTCCGCTCATCGTGCAAGTCTCGCCAGCGTTCACTCCACCTGATAACTGCATTTATCAAATGGCAAGGAGCTCAAACGATGTGTTCTGTCTGTGTGGAATGCCAAATATAATATTCCTTCAGAACCTTCATAAATCATGTGGAAATGATGCAATGAAGTTTGATTGTATCTGTTGATAACAGTATCTAAATTGTCTTTCATTTTCCATTGTAGTCATCTTAATTCGTGCTTTTATAAAGCTTCGCTGACATTCATGAATAATAGTAATAACTGTTCTCATTTATGTATATTTTGTGAGGCATGTATTCACGAAAAAATGGCATGTGGCTTTCTGAAGCATAGATATTTGACTCTGGGGACATTATGAATAGGAATACTTGGAGTTAATGAAACCTAAATAAGGAGAAAGTGTTCAACGCCAAACATGGGTGAATTGTGAGAAATGGTACCGGTATAATTTCAAGGAATGTGAAGATATCTAGTTCAAGCTAGCAAAATGTTATGAGAGAAATGAAGTAAACTTGTAAGTAAATATTGGGTGTTGAGAAGATGAATTAGAAGAAACAATGTGATTATAATCTTGCAAGCAACAAAATCTATGCTGCTTAGGAAGGAAGATTCCAAGGCTAAAATGAAACTGTTGAAAGTTGTAATAGAACACAGAAATGTCATCATAACCGATATCGCGACTGACTTATTCATTCATTTTTTCTGAATCTGTTAGTAATTTTCTCTTTCGTTATTTCTGAGTTCATTTATTCCTGGTTCATAAATTTATTAACTATAGTGGTTTTTAAGAATGTGTCAATTATTCATAAATAATATTCATTCTCATCTTGGAAAAACGTTTCCACAGATTCTCCAACTGTTGAATTGGCAAATAAATTAAATTCAATTCTGAAATAATGATTTGGCTAAATTTTCATTATAGAAAAACAAATGACTAAGTTAAGCATTTTTCTCTCATGAAACAGTTTCATACTTTTGGTAGTTTTGATTGAATTTTATTCTTATTTGTAAACTGTTCATGGCTAGAAAATAAAAAAGGCCAACAAATGGTGCAACTTGTTCCTTATTATTTATTGTTTCGCCATGTTCAGATATATTCATCAATCACCATCATCCAATTCATTACTCACGCGCAGCTCTCATTCCTATGTGGGCTTTATCCTCCGGAAAAATAGGACATTTTTGTATAATGCTGTTCAGTTTGTAAAACAGTAATAGTAACATACCTTATAGCGAACGATTTATATGATTGTCGAGCTTCAAAATTTTGCTCTCAGTATCAAAAATATTATTTTCATATTAAAATAAAAATAAATTTGATTATGTTGAAAGTACATAATTATAATTCGAATTGTACCATGACAGATCTCAAATAAATTAGTTTTTAGTGTAATTTAGTCTATTTTAATTAAAATAAAATCTCTAGTCAGTTTTATATTATAGGATAGAAAGCGACTGATAATGTAGAAGTGATCGTCCAACTTGGTTATGGTTTTGTAAATGTATATTAATATAATCTTTGGAAACTTGTTATAACTATGTTGACATTTGGAATAAACTTAAAATAACTATGTTAACATTTGAATCATTTCTCATTTGATTCTTGTTCAACAAAAATTGAAATGGTATAGCAGCTGGTAGAAGAAAATCAGGATTAATTGATTGCTGATTGACTTCTAATGGGACAAATATTACATTACCTAATTTATACGATGTTGAAGATCAATCTTGTTTCCACTAATGTATAATAAAAACTTGAAAACACACTTCTAAGTGGAAATTATGTCTCACTTTATGGTGTTATGAGTGTACTGTGGGTCGTCTGACGATGCTCTGGACAACAAAGTGAAACGGCCGTCACGCCATAACGTGAGTCATAATTTCCACTTAAAAGTGTTTTTTAAATATTTATTAATTTATGCTCTTCATTAAATGAAACTGCAATAATTTTCTTTTGCTGTTATCAGTAATAAAATAATTAGAGACTTTATTACTTTCTAATTTCCTTGGGTAGAACTAAGGAAATATACTTCGGTGTATGTCATAATTATTGTAATGTCCAATGATAATAACCATTAATATTAACCAACTACCTAAGACTATGTATTTTTTATACTTTTTTGTTGAAATAATAAATTAATTTCTTGATATTGTGAGGTTGATTGATGTTCATAATGTAAATAAAGTAAAGTTTCTACTAATTTCTTGTTTAAAATTGACAGAATAAAAATAATTTGTATTTTATCAAGTATTAATTTGTCTCATTTTTTCAGTTCCATCAAAACTATATAGCTTGCGTGTATTTAACAGGTTTCATAAATATTGTGCTGATATTGAGCTATGATGATTGTTTTTATTGACCGAACAGAGTGAGATCCAGTATCAACTCGACCGCTCGGCATTTCATCTGTCCGTCCAGTGGCGGATTTACGGGGGGGGGGGGGGGCTTTCGGGCTGAAGCCCCCCCCCCCCCCTAAAACCTCCAGATTATAAATTTTTTCCAATATAATCAGTTTGAAGCTCGTAAAATATTCATTATAGCAAGAATGACCTAATTCCACTACTACGAGTCTTCAATTATAACATTAGATCCCATATTTCTATAAGAGGAAAACTAATCGTCAGATAAAAACTTTAGAAAAACATCTCTTTTTACAGTGTGGAATTCACACAAAGTTTATCTATTAAAACTAGATGAAACCTTAGTTCATTGAAAAATTTGTATCTTATTAAAGCTCCCACATTGATTTTCATTCTTAAAAATTGAATAATATGACCGTAATACCGGAATAATACTAGGTCTATGTTCCTTGACAAACTGTTGAACACGCCATAATTCAATCAAAATTTTCCAATATACTTTAAATTTAAGTTAATTTTATCGCCGATATGGTTCAAAGCACTAGTAAAGCTATTTTTTATTTCCCAATCATATGAATAGTTATAGTTCGGGTATGATTGATTATGAAAAATTCAAAAGCTTTCACAATACTTGTTTTCAGTTCACCCATCATCAGTAGGTGAACCAGCCACCCCCAAAAACTTTTTCTGGATCCGCCACTGTGTCCGTCTACTCGATTACGGCCAAACACCTTGGCCGAGTGTCATGAAATTGTGCATAAATGTTCCCTTGGCCGTTATTATAGACAGAGCCACTGCAGTGCACTGCGCTTGCCACACTAATCTAAATTATATCAGCTGACCGTGTGACCGAGCTCAACAATTTCAAAGTAGGCTACACGAAGGCATACACTTCTTTAAAGCCAACAGCTGACTTCTTCAACTTTACGCGGCTGGTGTGATTTAGACTGAAATGGTGCCGCGCGACGGCGACTGCGGAGGCTCTATCTCAGTGGTTCCCAAACTTTTTTGCCTCATGGACCCCTTGCCATGATTTTTGGTATTAGGTGGACCCCCTGCATAAATGTCACTAATTGTTTTTTTAACTATAAGTTGAAATGTGTTTTTAAAGCTGATGAAGTAGGTCTACTACTGCTCACAGTAACGAATTCAAATTGTGTTAACATAAGAAAACATTAAAAAGCACATAAACTTAGTAAATTTTTGTAATATAGTTAATTTGAATTGAAATAATCAAATAGTATGACATATTGTTTTTGGTTATGGTGAAATAGTAGCCTATTAATGGAACCCAAGAAGTATAACGGCCGGTATTTTATTATCAACATTGTGTCCTTTGTAGTAATTGAAACATTCGCATCTATTAAAATCAGCAAGCCTACTCATACTCAATGTGGGCAAACACAAAACTCATTGTTAATGAAATGTGATAGAGAGAGAATTGAGGAGAGGAGGTGGAAAATAACAATGAATATAATTTCACCTTTTTTAGAATATTGCATCAAATTTGTGACAAAAGGGCGATACAGATACAGTAATCAGTAACATAGCGAAAATCTCTTAATGGGGGGGCTTATTGGAGATTTGGGGGCCCCCAGGGAGTCTTAGGGGTACGGAATACCAGGGGATCCTTCTCCAGAAAAATTTTAATGAGTAGTCCCTCTAACGTCGTATCCCAAGAGATTCTACTCATGTCTAGAAAAGCATTAATCCATTTATTTTAGTCCACATTATGGGAAAATTTTTGTTTTTTCGATGCTGAGAACTTGATTTGAGACTCGAAATCAGTAATTTTATACGAGTATTTATTAAAATGAAGTTTATAAATCCTGTAAAGTGGAAGCTTAAATTCGATAAATCACTGCTTTTATGAATCGTTTGAATATGTTTATGCCCAAGAACTTGAACCCACTTTTCGTTTATTGTTAGTTAATTGATTAGTTGTGAACAAATTTTAATGTATAAAATCTAAAAAATACTACTTTTATAAAGCCAATTCAACAAGTTATAGTGGTTTCAAATTATTATTATTATTATTATTATTACAATCAGGGCCACCCAGAGACATTTTAGTGGCCCAGGACAGAGTTGAGGCTGGAGGCACCCTTACACCTTCACCCTAAACACCAATTTTCAATTAATGACTTGATTTCCCAACTAGCATTGCTTAAGTCTTTAAGCTATGCCTAGTACTCAAAAACATCTGTGTAACTAATTTGAATTTTTCCTTTAATTTAAAGATAAAATTCGAATGTAAGCCAACTGATAACCAATCGTCGAAAAAGCTGTGGAAGGGTACTGAGTGGCACCAGAGAGAGCAATAAACTTCTCTTCTATTTTTGTGTAATCTTTTGAACTATTCACTAATATTGGAATACCGATAGGCTATGTAAAATGTGTAAAATTATTATGACTTTGAATGGAACTTGTTCAACTTGCAAAGAGCGAATGAATTAATAACACATTCAATTGCAAACTTTAACTTATAGTAATTTTTTAAATACGTAAATAGATGGTGACAAAACCTCAAAACATTGAGGATTCTAAAAAAATTGTTCTTAAGTTCTTGAAAGTGCAACTTTTAGCTTTTTTTTATGGCTATCAACCCTCATATTATTTGTTGATTGATTCATGGCTTGTCAAATTTAACGATCACAATAAAACTCTTTGGGGTATCAGATTTGAACAGTAACAGAAATAAGCATTTGAAGCCCATCTGCAAAAATATTAAGAGACCTTTTCTCCTTTCAAGCCTACTGTGTCAACTTCATTCAAGTGGTCTGGGGAAATTCAAACCCATGTTTGGGGGCTCCAAAAATTCTGGGACCCACCAGCATCGTGGGGTCTTTGCAGGCCCAAAGCCGTGGCAATTGGGGACTCTTATGTATAAACGTTGAAATTTGAAAATTTTCTAGATGCAGCCTACTTGAATTTCTACTTCGCATGACTATACTGGCAATAAAAACGGGCCCGTACGGCCCGCGGCCTCTAGGGTGTTAGGCTTCTAAGCGGCCTCTAGAGGTCGAAACTGGGGAAAAAGAGGCCCTGGAGGCCCCTAGCTGTACAATTTGGGGCACCTTATTTTCTTTTATCACTTGCTTACATTTGTAAAATGATGTGGCCCATTGACGTTGAGGCCCAAGGAAACCTGCCTTGTTCGCCTCATCCCCTCTATAGCTTTAATTAGAGTATTTTTTAAGTTAATTGAAGTATTAAAATTATAGTTTTTTTTCTAGCTGAAACATTATTCAAGCTACTCTTCACATATGAAAACTTTTTTTCACTTCCAGAAACCGATATTATCCTATTTTTATTGATGCCTCCCTACTCATTTTTGGGGCCTCTTTCACAGGCTAAAGGGGGGGGGTTGTAACCTGGAACCCCCCTCGCTACGTCAATGACAGTAATGGAGTGTTTCAACAAGAATTGTTGTTAAAAATTGACTCCAAAAAAGTTAATCAAAAGATAAGAACAAATTTATTAGAATTGAATAGACTACTAAGATTTCTATTTGATTTAAAATTATCAAGTACGTAGAGTAATAAAAGGAAGCTTATTAGACCTTATTAGAAGTTCTTGTAAGCGTGGAAAATAAAAACTAAACACTAATACTATAGCTAGAATTTATTTTCGAAATAAATGTAATTTATTGTGCACAGATTTGTTTTCCATGAGAATAATTTTGAACAATTAATTGAATAAGCAAGAGCTTGCTAGAATGTTAAAGAAAATTGTTATGGTTTGATAATTTAAAGACATTAGGCTCCTTTTCTCATAATAATAAACCTGAAATAACTTGAATAGTTTGGTACCTACCTAAGTTGTTGAGTGACCTACCAATAAACGTTCCTTTTTGAAATATGATAGAATATCATTATTATAAATACGAGACTCCTTTTGTTTATAACTTTAAAATATATGAGGTGATTTGCTTACAACAATATTGCTGAAAATAGCTTGAAATATTAAGTACCTGACTTGTTTAGTGACCTACCAGTAAATGTTAATAGAAGATAATTGAAGGATATGGGGCTAGTTTTTCTCATAAAAATACAACTAGAAACGGATATTTATATCTGGTAAACCTGAGCTGTTCAGTGATCTACCAGTAAAGGCTTATAATTTTCAAATATAAGAAAACTAAGTATGAATTCTCTGATTTAAAAATGTTTTCATAGAAAGCGCTATTATTTCAAATAGATATAATGCTTGCTTGCATGAACGTATAACAGTAGCCTATTATACAAGTACATAAGTAGCCTACTGGTACTCTGTAATGTTTTCCATTAGGAAAAAACTTGATGAACAATCTAATATAAAAAATGACACTGTATTTCTAAGTAAATTATGATTTTTACTCATGTATATCGTACTGGAGATATTAGGGGGATGTATTTCACTTCTAGGCTGATGAAGATTCTGTTTAGAAGTGAAATGCATACCTCCAGTATAAGGGAGTAAAAATTCTAATTTACTTAGAAATACAGTGTCAGTTTTGATACAGTGTCAGGTTTGTACATAGCATATACCAAGCCCCGATCCAAAGACATTCGCTATTGTGGACCCCCATTAACATATCATGGACCCCCAATTTTATTTTTCACTGACATGGACCCCCTGGCAGGTCCCCGTGGACCCCAGGGGGTCCACATGGACCACTTTGGGAACCACTGCTCTATCTAATAAAGCCTTATTCCTAGGCCGAGCGATGTATGTACACGTTTTTTTTTTTTTTAAATGTTCCCATATTTTTTAAAGGGCCCAATTTACCCCCGATTATTGCAATGTCTGATTTAGGGGCGGGTGGTTTTAAATTAAAATTTTTTCAATCTCTGATGAAGAAAAAAATTTAAGAGCAATATTATTTGTGGTCTGTGATTCCCTGAATTCGAATAATGTGATTTTCATTCTGTGAGAAAACTTGGGATTATGAGATATTTTCAATAAAGTGAACATCAAAGTCTGTCTTTTTCAGATTTTGAATAAAATAATCTCATGGTGCAGGCATACTGAATTAGCTTATTGAATCATAAACCTGATTCAGTAAACCTCCATCCGTGTCTGAGGTAGCATTACAACAATGGCCATCACACAAATATGTAAGTGTTAAATTCGCTAGTGAAGAATTTTCAAATATCATTAACGTTTAATGTGAAAAAGTGTCATGGAACTGCAACATGAAAAAAAAAAATATGAATAAATAAATATATCTCCAGGTACCATGCCATATGCTTCAATTTTCAAAATACAATTACACAATACAAAATTCATATTGAAAAGCCCAAGAATGCTAACCACTTTCACTGCTGTTCATTAATGAAGCAAATCAAGTGAAATCACATTATTAAAATTTATTTAATATTATTACTGTATGGTTAGGTTAGGTTAGGTTACTGTACGGTATACATCAATAAAATTTCATCAAAACAGTTCCCAGAAAATACAATATATCTCATCAGAAGTGTTATGTTGGCAGCCTGCGCGGTTAAATGTCGGCTTTAGCCACAATAATATTGTATTTTGGTGTTGGCTACTCTGCCAGCAACCCAGCAAGTACTAAATTTGACCAAATCCAAAGTAGACAGGCTGTCAACTTTGGATTTGGTCAAATTTGGTACTCGCTGGCAGAGTAGCCAACACCAAAATACAATATTATTATGGCCAAAGCCGACAATTAACCGCGGAGGCTGCCAACATGACACCACAGAAGAGAAATATTGTATTTTCTGGGAACTGTTTTGATGAAATTTTATTGAATAATTGTTTGTAAACTTCATATTTTAATTTTATGTTGCAATCTTATTTATTGCCTTTGAAATTTCATAGTATGGGGGTAATTTTGGAAGTTTAATTTTTATAGAATTCAGCTGGGTATGCTGAGCTGCTGTAGCATGGTTGGTCTGTAACGTTCCTACTCGCTACTTGCTTAGCAAGTAACTATCCCAATGTAATCAGAGTAGCCAACACCAAAATACCATTATTATTGTGGCCAAAGCCGCACAGGCTGTCATAATAACACTTCAGATGAGTCATATTGTATTTTCTGTGAACTGTTTTGATGAAATTTTATTGAATAATTGTTGGTGAACATCATATTCTAATTTTTTTGCAATATTATTCATTTTTTTTCGAAATTCCATAGTATGGTGGTTTTTCTGGAAGTTAAATTTGTTCTATAATTCGGCCTGGTATATCGAGCTGCTGTAGCACGGTCGGTCTGTAACGTTCTACTCGCTCACCGCTTAGCTAGTAACTATCCCAATGTAATCGACTACTGAAATAAATTTAACGCCCTGTGCCATCCAGGCATCAACTACTAAACTCGCCTCGTTTCATCGAGGCTTTACAGAAGTCGATTATTGTCACTCGATTCCGATTGTCTTGATTTGATTGAATGATACGGAAGTACAAACACTTTTAGGTTAAATACTTGAATATTTTGTATATATGTTTGAGAACGAATATTTTGAGAACGGTGTTGTGTTGATGTCTTCGAACATCCAAGAGCACATGAAATGGAAAACAGGACTCGTTTGGATATGCAGCCTCTCATCAAAGAACTGCTAAAACATAATTTTGGTAAATTTATTTCATTATTGAGCCTACTTACTGCAAAATGTGCAATATCGATTTACGAAAAATTTTTGTTGTTTAAATCTGCACTACCTACAGCTACAATAATTTAATTGGGCTTGATGAAGGGGTTAATAAGTTCCCTCTGATGTTTCAATGAAGATTCCAATGGTTACACATTAAAAATCAAGGGTAATTGTGCCGCAGATGTTAGCAAATAAAAAATCACTTGAAACCTTCACCAAATTGTAGTATTATGTCTCCTGATCACAATTATCAAGTTTTTAAGTGTCGGTCTCAATTAAATAATTAATTATTCAATATTAAAAACTCACCTTTTGAACATAAATACGGCTCTGAAAAGCCTTAAGCATAACATCATAGACGAACAGATAGTTAGAGCAATGGAGTGCCATCAAGGATTAGTGCCAATGGATTATATCAGTGCCATCTACATCAGAACATCAGTGGAAACTGGAATAGAACTGCATAACCAAACCTTTCCTAACCTGGCTAGATGTGACTGAACCACCTCTGTAAATATTTAAAAGGTTTAAAGGTAAATATTTAAAGGTTTTTCAAAGGTGGTTCAGTCACATCTAGCCAGGTTAGGAAAGGTTTTGTTAAGCAGGTCCATTCCAGTTTCCATTCCACTTTGTTCTATTCACGCAGACTACGCTTCTGCGCATGCGCGAAATGTTTGCAGGCTTTGCACATCCAACCAAAACCCAGACTGTGGCCCTGTGGCTAGCTGGCTACAGGTTATGTAATGCATCAAGTGATGAGATTTTGGAACAAATTGAAAATGCCTTTATTATTAAGTAGATAAATTGCATGAGTAAATAATTAATAAATTAAAATGCAAATTATTGTGTTGCAAAGATTCATGCATTCTAAACACTCAATTAAAGTTAATTGCTGAAGGTAGTCATTTTGGGGCTCTGTTCGAAAGGTAGGTTTTCAAAATTAAATAATTAATTATTTAATTGAGACCGACACTTAAAAACTTGATAATTGTGATCAGGAGACATAATACTACAATTTGGCGAAGTTTCAAGTGATTTTTTATTTGCTAACATCTGCGGCACAATTACCAAATCAAGTTTTCGATCATCAATATCGAGGATTTGAAATACAAAGTTCATAACAGGATTCAGATACAGTTAACAGTTACTGTGGCGTGAACCTAAAGAAAGTAATGTTCTCGACCTCATTCGGTATCTCATTTCGGTTATCGGTACTTTTATGGATCTTTCAAAAGCTTTTGACAGTGTTGATAATGACATACTTCTCAGTAGGCTTTCAGATGTTGGAATGAGAGGTATTTGTAGCTGTCTGATCAAGTCTTATTTGACAAATAGATTTCAGTTTGTTGCGGTTGACTCTCAGTCACAGCTAGCTGAATCAATGCGACTGAGTGTTACAAGAGGGGTGCCTCAGGGTTCCATTTTGGGCCCATTGCTCTTTGTTCTTTACACTAACAATGTGCAATCCTCAGTCCCAGCAGGTTTGAATATAACACTTTATGCTGATGATACATCATTAATGTTCAACGGTAAAAACTTAAATGATCTTGAAGTAGATGCTAATATAAAAACAAATTTGGTTGCACAGTACTACAATGAGTCACTTTTGTCAGTAAACCCCAAAAAAAGTAAGTTTATTCAATTTGGATCCAAAAATCATGCCTTTCAGCCTATGATTAGCATTGGAGATTCAACTGTTGAAAATGTACAAGAAGCAAACCTGCTGGGGTTGATTATTGACAAGGATCTCTCATGGAATGCGCATACAGATGATCTGGCCACTAGAATTAGTAGGAATCTGTTTGTACTGAGAAACATGGTTAGATATGTGCCCAATGAAACAGCTAGAACATTGTATTTTGCCCTGATATACTCACATATTTCATATGGGATAGAGCTCTGGGGTGGTACATCATTGCAGAATATCAACAAAATATTTGTACTACAAAAGCGTGCCATTAGGTACTTGGCGGGTCTGGGGGTTAATCATCCTTGCAGATACCATTTTAAACAGCTGTCTATATTAACAGTACCAAGCATTTTTATTTTTAAAACTATATTATTTGTTGTCAAAAATATTGACAGGTTTGTGACTCATGCACAGGTACATTCTCATTACACAAGACATAGAAACGCTTTGACTGTACAACCTCATAGGCTTGCTCTATATGAAAAAAAGACTAGTTATATTGGTACAAAGTTTCTGAATAAACTGCCTAGTCATCTAGATCATAAGAAAATGTCATTTAAAAAAGATTTATATAGTTACCTTGCTGAAAAATGTTTTTATAGTGTTAATGAGTTTTTGTGTGACAATTATGTATATGATTATTATGGAATGACGATGTAAAATATTACTATAAAAATATGACTACTACAACACTGTAAAATGTAAATAGCCTATGTGTAACATGTAAAATAGGTACTATTTTTTTGTTAGGTATAAGTTAATACTCTACTTCTGACGATATTCAATTGTATGGTGTAAACTTTACTGTATTGAATAAATAAAATTTATTATTATTATTATTATTATTATTGTTATTATTATTCGACAATGTAAACTGTATAACTTGATAGAATAATATTTTCTAAGTTTGAAAGAAATTAAGGGGAAATTAAGCCTTCAAACGTAGTAATGCAATGAAGTGCAGCTTCTATAAGTTTGTCCTTTTTCAACGAGACAGTCCCGTTTTGGGAATATTAGTTACCATACAAATCTACTTCATGAACAGGCTTTCTTTCATTTATTGATAATTATTATTGATTACTCTAAATGATCTAAAAGCTAAACTTAAGCTCTGATTACAATTGAACTTAGATCCAAATTCCCTCGTTATTAGGAGCGGACTTTTATTATTCTTCGGTCGTCTTTGGATGGTGAACATCGATGGCATTATAAACTTTGGTCTCGTTTTAACATAAGATGTGTAAGAATGACTACAAAAATAATATCTTTGTATAGAGAAGAAATAAAGTTTTTTTTTCTATTTTTGATCAATTTTCAAACAACCCCCCCTCCCACCAGTCTATACGTCCAGTTTTCCCGTTTTTGGGTTTCAAAAATCTGGTCACCTTACATATCTAGTGACAGCCATTCCGCTGAAGGAGCCATTTATTCACTAACTTAGATTTTTATATGTTGTTTATTTTCAGTGTGCCTTTTAAAAAAAGTTTAGACTACATGGTTATTTGATACTAAAATTTTCGGTAATTTTGAAGCAAATATGGCTCACCTATGATTTTCTTGAAATTTACATCTAGAGCTCAGATAAAATGGACTTAAGTGTCACAAATACCATGAAGCTTGCAGAAAACGCATTCCAAGTTGCGTCTTTTCCCGTGCATTTTTGCTAAGTAATTTCTTTACTTGTGCCGTGGTAGGAACAACTTTCCTCTCAATTGATACGTAATCATTGTAACACGAAATGGCAGTTGATACGGAACCGCTCAGTTGATTATTAGCAAGCGGTAGTCGATTAGTTTAAAACGGTACTTTCAATGCATTTTTTTTGCTGCAGTTTCATATCTTTCCTGCGATACAATCGACTAAGAGAATCTATTTATTTATTCATACACGGTAAACACTATTTAAACTTTTAGTTTTACACATTAGCATAAAATAACAATGAGCATGAATCTATATATAAATTGAGCACAACAATCAGCACTAGCAGAAGGCCAGGTAACAAAAGCAAATATAATAATACAAAAATAGAAAATATATATAGATTACGTGTAATAATATTAATTAGATAATGGATAAAAAAATAAAAATACAGATCTATAACAGAAACATATACAAATAAAACAAATTGACTTAGAATTAGGAGAGTAATTGCAGCACCTGGCCACGGAAACCAGCCACACTGGATGCAAAGAAGTCCACTGACTCACACACACTGTTTCCCAGGCGAGGAAGGGTGCTGCACTGTTGATAGGTAGTGCAGTAAGAAAGCCTCTCGAATACATCATGAGACCTAGTGCACCCTGGAACACGAAATGGTATTGTCTGCAGCAGCTCAGGACAGCTTGTTGAACCATTCACCAACTTTTTGAGGAAGACCAGATCCTGAACCCTTCGGCGAGTATCCAAGTCATGAAGACAGAACATGACGACAGTCGATATGAAAGGTACGTTAGGTTTAGCTTCGGGTTTCGTACAAATATTGATTATCGAGATTTTCATTCGATTGTGGGGGAGATACAGAACCTTTATTGGTACTTATACGGAGGCCAAGTAGAACAAGTCTAACCTAACCTCGCTAGATCGTGAATTCCTAGATACCGAATTCAGTAATGTATTAATTGAATCTTATATACATTCCCATTAAAGGGATGTCACAATTAGCAAGCTTAGGTTAAGCTTGCTCCACCGCAGCACGCCGCAAAATAGTGGCATCCGTGTAATAAATAACTACCCATTGATTTTGATGTATTTTGTGTTTCAAATATTATTTTATGTAATATATATATGACTTACAAGTGGAGTACTGTATTTAATTCATATAGAGGTATTTTCTTTCTAAAGTAGAAATCGGAATGAATTCGTCATACAACCTTTACCATAGAGGCTAAAAGTGTAACTTTGATGCCTTTTTGCACACTTCTTGGTGTTTTCGACACATTTATATTTTTTCTGCCCTCTATAAGTTATAGTGTTATACATAATATATGTGAATTTCCAGGAAATCGGAGGTGACCCATATTTGCTTCAGAATTACCAAATTTTCTATTGTGTCCATAGGGATTGTGGGTGAAAAACCCAAGATATCAGATGTGCGCTCAAGCCAGTCGGGAATGAAGCATAACGAGTCGTCTGGAGATTGTTTCGGCGATCGGTTCCAGCTGAGCGTTCCCTATGCAGGCACGCACGTGAACTGGGACGTGGTGTTCAATTCTTCATCGCCTGACTGTCCGCCCGATTTTGACCTAAATAGCGAAGCATTCACCAACTACATCACCGTTGACTGTTTGGAGCAGACAGCACCGAGCCTACTCAACTGGAAAGCGGATGATTGTCATGCTTTAAAGAATGTCTTATCTGAACTGCTGCAGCTGTTTAAGAAATATCAAGTTAGTTCAACTATATTTTGGACGAAAGGGTCTCCGCACCAGTAAATGCCATTCCCTTATTATTTTATGATGATCAATTCTATTTTTTACGTTTTCATATACTCTTTTTCTCCTTATTTCTTGTATCTGTCTTTTTGTAGAGGTAGACAACAAAGTAATTTTTATAGCAAATCCCTCTTTTATTCCCGTTGTTTTCTCAATGCAAAAGTAACTTCCGATAAAATAAACCAAACTAGATGGGCTATATAAGAAAGGAACATATTCCAAACATTTATATCTTCCAAACAATAAAAGGCAGAAATGTATAATTTTTTTTCTGATGATGCCCGCTTGAGTATGAGACTTGTGCGTGGGTAATGAGGTGAATGATAACATATAAATGCCAGATGACAGCAAGCTGAAGTTGTGACGCCCCAACCGTCTGCGCTAAGTGGCCCGCCAACGTTCATGGAAAAAGAAAAGTTTTAAGCCCAAGTAGAAAGACGTATCAGCGTTGTTGTTTGACTGTAGTAAAATGGCGACCGCGCAACGGTCTGAACGATCATTATGAGTTTTTGAGCCCACAAAAATCCACATCATGAACAGGAAAGAAACTGAAAAGAACTTGAGGATTTCTAAAACATTGTCTGCACAAAAAGCAATACAGACTTTAAAATTACCAATTATTGCAGTTGCTATTTATTTTAATGCAGCTAGTTTTTATTATAACTTGGTGGTTCGGAACCCATCTTAAATTGAGGTCCGCCATGTTCCCAATAACATGGCACAAATGGCAAGGTGGAACTACCCGTAAGGATCTCCACCAATAAAAGCCATACGCTTATTATTATTTATCTCTAATGCAGCTTACTTAATGATCATTCCTGTAGAGTTTTTTCACTTTTCCACACATAAATATGCGGCTATGCTTAAAACTTCCTCTTGAGCTGTTAAAATATCCTTAAAATTTTCAACTCTCCTCCTTCTATGAACATTAAAATTATGTCTCAACTCCCTCTGCGGGTGAAAAACAGAGACTGCTCTTTCTATTCGAATCTTTTGTATTTTGGAAGAATTAAATGTTTGAATCCTTCTTTTTGAATAATCCTAAAGTCCAGTATTTTAGGCAAGTCACTAGAAAATAATTAACTTCATATGCTTTCAAACAGGATGTATTGCAAATCCTCTATTTATCTAAAATATTAATAATAATATTGCGAATGAATTCTAGTAAAGAATTAAATTTTATTTTCCACTCTATTTAAGTAGAACATTTGGTAAGCTATGACATTTAGTAGAACATTTTGATTATGTATTGTTATAGTTTGATTTATTGTAGTTTGTTGATACTTTCTAAGTAGCTATTCATAAAAATTGAATCCATTTCTATTGGTAAATCATTTTCTTGATTGGATGGGAGAATGATACTGGCATGCCAAGCTCATTGATATAATGTTCAAACGAGTGTGCGCTGGCCAAAGTATCGTGCTCAACCGCTTTGTAAGCGAGTCTAACTCTTCTCAATATTATAGGCTACTTCCTGCGTTAAAACATGTCAGAGACCTTTGGAAAGCTGCATAGTTGGACATTTATAAATTAATGAATGGTTGAATTAACCCCCAATAAGGACAGCTTAGATGGCTGTATAGCTCTTTCAGATAATTATTTAATAAATTAGAATTTATATATTATGAACTATCGCAGAATTATACTATTACAGATGGATCAATTAAAAGAGATGCCGCATTACGCCAAGTATGAAAAAGTAATGGAAAGTGGCCTGATTACTTCCGACGATGCCGAAGTTTATGTCGACACAACCGGAGTCGTCAATTTTCTTTTTCGTCTTCCTATGGATATGACTGATTTCGAAGTTGAAGGTGAGATAAATATTCTACTACCTGTAATAAGTGGAATCGGTTAGTTGCAAACTTCTTTTATTTCACTAGCCAACAAACCACTCTTTCATTCTAAATCCTATTTACTAGTTCAAACTTACTTCCAGATCCAAAAACTAAACTATTCTAGCAATGTTTGTTTATGAGCAGAAATATTATTTCTTCTTACTCTTATTCTATAACTAATTATAGTGTTATAAGTACACTATAATACAGGTGAACTGTAATACATTGTACTATTTGTATTCATTTGATAGGCCGAAACGTGACATTACTTACCTTGTAGCCTAGATATTCAACAAAAACTCCTGCAGCACCTAGTCCCCGTAGCTTTGGTCTCGCCTCATAATTTTAATTAAATTAAATTAACTCTGAGCGTGGTGTCAAATCTACTGTGATATTCAGTCACGAGCACTCGGGACTGTGCATGGAAGGGTAGTAAAAACCAGACGTTATCTGCTTCATTACCACTTACCCAGTGTTTCAGAACCCACCTAAAATTAGGTTTACCATTCATAACATCTTTGTATCATCATTCACTTCGCTACCCTGTAAGTCTCAGACTCATTTGGGCAAAAAAGAAAGAAAGATCGATTACTCTTATACTTCTGGAATCGGTTGTAATCAGGATTTTATCCATTTATTAAGTCAGTTCTCACTCTCATGCTATTTGCGCAAGCCGCAGTTCAATCGAGATCCAAACACACGAACACATACAAATGTTGAGAGGTTTCATCTGTTTATCGAGTATTTAACATTTTTTTTATATTCATATAATATCAATAAATATTCATCTTGCAAAATAATAATTATACATCTACATAAATATAATTATTCAATTCAATTCAAATTTTATTCAAACACACACAAAATACAACAGAAAACAAATTTACAATACAACAGTACAATAGTATAATATACAAAACAGAAACACAAATACAAAAACAAATGGCTATATGGTGGGGTGTGCTGAAAAAAAAGAAAGGAGGAGAAATACCTAGCCAACTATGGTTTCCCATGTAATAGGCAGGTAGAGGGCAATAAGAAAGGAGTGAAAGGGAGTGAAAAACGGGGAAAGCAAGGAGGAGAAAGAGAAGATAAGCGAAAAAGGAAGAAAAATAAAAAATGGTAAGCGAGTCCACTGAAACTTGAAAAACACAAAGCTACAGAAAACATGGCATTCAAAGTAAGAGCAGAAATCCTAGGTCTCACATATCGATATAGAAGAAAAAATTACTGTAGGTCCAGTTTTTTATATCAAGTTTTGTTTTTTTACTAATTTTTGAGTTGATGAGGAAGTGGTCCGGGATAAGGTTTATTAATTTAGTACTAATGAATATCAACTGCCTCCTTATACATTCAATATTAGTGTTGTAGGTTAAATATTTGTTAGCAGTGCCCCTTAAATTATAGTTATTACTTATGGAGTTCAAAGTAAGCGGAAATTCGGATTTATATTTTATTATGTATTTAATTACATCTTTTATATACAATTGTCTTATTGTCATTACCTCAAAATCGCTAAAAACCATATCAGTTGGGTACAATCTAGGTTTATTTAGAATGATTTTAATTATCAGTTTTTGCGTTACAAATAATTCATTAATGTGACAATTGAAACAGCCCCCCCAAACAATTATGCCGTACTGCAGAATTGATTTCACCATAGCATGATATATCATTTTTAAGTGTTTTTTATTAAGAATTCTATTTAATTGGTAAAACTTGAAAGATAAGTATCTGATTCTTTTACAGACGGATTTAATATGAACATCCCACTTAAGGTGATCATCAATTATAATTCCCAAGTATTTAATATTAGTGACTTTTTTTATTGAGGGACAATCACAATTATTGGAGTTAGAATTGCACCTGGAGTGGATTTTCAATGCCTGATTACCGATGGGTTGCCCTATTCTATTTACTGAAAACGTTATGTAATTAGTTTTATCAACATTTAAACATAAAGTATTTTTATCTAACCAATTTTTGATGGTTAACATGTTTTCTTCAGCTATGGTATGAACTTCGTTCCAAGATTTACCGTGGAAAATAGCTGCAGTGTCATCTGCGAAGGATATCAGAGTTGAGTTAATAAGTCTTAATTTCAAGAGATCATTGACATAGAGTATAAAAAGGATGGGAGATAGCACAGTACCTTGAGGAAGACCATATGCAGTTAGATTTTTGACACTAGTTTGACCATTAATGGTTAGCGACTGAGTTCTATTACTAAGGTAGCTTTTAAATAAGTCAAGGGAGACACCCCTAAAACCATAGGACTCTAGTTTATGGAACAAGGTATTATGCGGTATTGTATCAAAAGCTTTGCGGATATCAAGAAAGACAGCAATAGTTTTCATGTTGGAATTTATTCTATCGGATAGGGTGTTAGTGAATTTTATTAGAGCATCTGATGTGCTTTTACAATTTTGGAAGCCAAATTGGTTATTGTTGATTATTTTGTGTTTATTTAAGAAAGACACAAATCTTGACTTTATTATTTTCTCCATTATTTTTGCTAGATTGCTAATGAGACTAATCGGTCTATAATTACAGGGATTTGTGGGGTCACCTTGTTTGAAAAGGGGTTTTATTTTAGCAGATTTGAGATGATTAGGAAAATATCCCCCTTCAAAGCATCTATTGAAAATGAAAGAGAGCGGTTTTGATATAAAATGAGCTATTTTCTTTAATACAATATTGCTTAAATTATCGATTCCGGGGCTGCAATTGTTCTTGAGACTTTTAATAATGGCTTCAATTTCGTGAGAGCTGGTCGGCCTCATAAAGAAAGTGGAATCAACCCGGTTTGCCCCATTGTCATGGGTAGGAACTGCTCCATATGGATTATTAAGGGTATTAATGCTTTCAGCCTGTAATTAAATGAGCCATCATTGTTGACTGGCGATTAGTAAGTTTGGTAGGTTTTATAGTTATTTTAAGAGAAAACTTTTGGTGAGCAGAAAACAAGGCTTATTCTCCGATCTCCAGCTCAGTTTTCAAATAAATTCAATTTTGAACGGTGTTTTCACTAAACTTCCTAATACTCGTATCAAGGGGCCGAGCTACGCTCGGGGGGCTCGGTAGCCTATTCCTGAAAGTTTTATGATTTTAAATTAATTTTCAATACAATCTGTCACTTTCTACAATAACCTGCATGTTCCCCTGTCTAGAGAAAATAGCTCATCCGAACCATGACACCTCGCTGTTTACTGTTTGCAGCATGTAGCGCATATTGAAGCGTGGCTGCAACATATCTTGCTTTTTGTCTCTGCATAGAATATCTGATACTAGAAATTCGTTGAGTCTTGTTTATACTGTTGAGAAAACAAATTATTCAACTATTAAAATTTCCTTAACGTTACTAGTAGCATTTCTTCATTTCTGATACACAAGCGCGTAGCAGTATCAGTTCCACTTATGTGAGGTGCAATTTTCACTAGCAGTTCATCAAAACTTTTAACACTCATCCGTGTGTAGTTAAAAAACTCTTCTTCATACTCACGTAAATTAGCATATAATAATAAAATTGAATAATAGTCCAAGATGCATAGCAAATGGGTATAAATATGTAATTTAGTGAAAAATTGGGTATAAATATGTAATTTAGTGAAAAATTAATTGTAAAAAATACTGCCTTAGTCTTGGTCGAAGTTCTGGTAGTGCTATGCCAGACTAGTACTGGAAGTGGTCTTGGTCTTGGCCGTACTAGTGAGCGTTTAAGCTGGGAATTCACGTTCCGATTTGTAGTACGACTTGGTAGGACTGCTATTTGGATAGTCGACTCCATTCTCGCTCCGACTTGCTATCCAACTAACGATCCAACTTCAGTAGGATTTTACTCAGTTTATTAACGTTCTTTATAGTCAGATTTTTAGTTACTTTAATCTATATCTAGTAATGATCATATATGCTAAATATTTCATAATTTGAAAGAAATTTCTTGTTTTCAAAATTTCAATATTCAACTAAAAACATTCAAATAAAAAAATGTTCAAAAAAAGAACCAACTTCAATGTAAAGTAAATTCGTATGGCTTTTCGTGGTGGGGAGACCCTTACGGGTAGTTCCACCTCGCCGTTTTTTTAACGACTGCTTTTTTTATATGCAACCGGGACCGACGGCTTAACGTGTCCTCCGAAACACGGGAGTGGCTCGAGAAAAATATCTTGTACTCAACTTCAATGTAAAAATGATAATCAAAAATTATTGAATACTACGTACTAAAAAAGTTAAAAATAAAGTATTCACTTTAAACTGAGAAATTTTTAAATTCAATACTAGTTTCCTTTTGAAGTTAGTGTCAAATATTTTATAAAAAATTCTATGTAATAGTTTATGGAAAATTTACTTCATAAATTTTTTAATTCTCTCAGTGTAAAGTGAATACATCATTTTGAACTTTTTAGTACATGAATATTCAATTCTTGATTACCATTTGATTGAAGGCGGTTTCTTTTTTTTTGTTTTAATCATTAATATTTTATTCACAAAGAAATGGAAAACCATGTGTGTTGAGCTTCATTTCTCCAGTCACATGTTTCCTACATAACTGCAAGGCTCCGACTACATGGTACGCGCATAAGTCTTGGCGTTCCAGACAGTGAAAATAACGCCACTAAGGGGTCGACCAAGCAATTAAAAATTGTTTTCTTCTATCAGCTGTTCCTTTAGGGATAGAATTCTCCTTTTTGTGTCCTTCAGCGATTTTTTACTGGTATGAGACTAAACGTATCGTATTTTTGAACCAAAAGGCTCCTATATTTATAATTTCATCAAAAACGTTAGAGCCGTTTTTGAGATCCTTCTCACACACATACATGCATAATTGACCGAACGATAGTGAGGTCTATCCTTTAAGACGATCGGCATTTCCTCTGTCTCACAATTACAGACGAACGCCTAGACCAATTGCTATGATTTTTCATATGGATGTTCCTTATTCCTAGGCCCAGCAATGTATATATATATATTTTTTTCAAATTTTAATAGGGTAGCTAATAATTATTATTAACTAGCTGGCTCGACGCGCGTTGCTGCGTTCTCATAAAAATTCTCCTTGATTTTTTTATTCGCCATCTCCCGCTGAGGTTACATTTCAAATTAGGAAAGAAGTTAGTCCTAGGGCTCTTCCAGCTGATCATAGAGGCTTCGTTGTTTTCTTGATCACCACCTCTGAATGAAGAAACATTTCAAATTTAAACCTCCTACGACTGTAAGGGTAGAAGCTAGTTTTTTATTTTATTATTCGCCACCTCACGCTGAGGCTGCATTTCAAATTTATAGCTAGCAATTCATTGGTTAACAGATGTCATCAACCTGGCATAATTACATTTCATCATACCCAGTCGTATGTTTCCTACATATTGCAAGGCTCCAACTGCACGGTAGCCTACATGCAAAGTGCAAAGTCTTTTGCTGTTGAAAGACAGCGTAAATAACGCTGCTAAAGGGGCCTACCATATGATTAAAAACTGTTGACCTCTATCAGCTGCTCCTTTAAGCTGTTTGGCTGGCAAGTTCAGTAGGTTAGGTCTATAAAATAGATTAATTAATAGTAATTATTAGCTCTTCTATTAAAATTTATGGTCAGAAACCATCCTCAATATTCACACAACATATTCCCAAAGTTTCATGCTAATCTGTCAAGTGGTTTTGAAGTCTATAGGGAACATACATACATACATACAGACAGACATTCATTTTTATATATTATAGATTAAATCCATTTTATAGACCTAACCTACTGAACTTGCCGGCCAAACAGCTTAGAGGAACAGCTGATAGAAGTCAACAGTTTTTAATCATATGGCAGGCCCCTTAGCAGCGTTATTTACGCTGTCTTTGAACAGCAAAAGACTTTGCACTTTGCATGTAGGCTACCATACAGTCAGAGCCTTGCAATATGTAGGAAACATATGACTGGGTATGATGAAATGTAATTATGCCAGGTTGATGACATCTGTTAACCAATGCAGCTAGAAATTTGATATGCAGCCTCAGTGGAAGATGGCGAATAATAAAATAAAAAACCTAGCTTCTACCCTTATAGGTTTAAATTTTAAATGTTTCTTCATTAAGAGGTGGTGATTAATAAAACAACGTAGGAGGCCTCTATGATCAGCTGGAAGAGCCCTAGGACTAACCTTTTTCCTAATTTGAAATGTAACCTCAGTGGGAGGTGACGAATAATAAAATCAAGGAGAATTTTTATGAGAACGCAGCAACGCGCGTCGGGCCAGCTAGGCTTAGTAGAATCCAGTTTAGTAGATTGTAACTGGCAAGTGCGCGCGTGTGTGTGTGTGTGTGTGTGTGTGTGCATGCATGCTTGGTCCTAAGCAGTGTGTTTACACAACACATTCTTTATAGTCTTGGACTGCCTATCTCTCGGTCACCGTCTCCACATGTTATTCAATTTTCTGTCTTTCGATGTTCCAAAATATTTTTTAGGTCAGACAATATTATGATATAAAAAAATATAACGTATAGCTGCAAAGAAAAACCAGATAGTGATAGTATGTTGATCATCACAGGTGAAAAAACAACAAAATTTTAGTTGGTGAAAATCGGGAATAAATTCATCGGGAAAATCGGGAATAAATAAATTCATCATTTATTTGATGAATAATTTCTGTTTTTTATTATTGGAGATTTATTGATCTTAAAAATGCAAGAGAACCCTTCATTTTTCTCACTGTCTCTCAAACGAGGGGTGATTTCTAGGCGGCGTCATAAACTTTGGTCTTTTCAAATATTGATTTTTCAGTTTCTGTCCTCAATAAAAGATTAAGGAATTAAAATCGAGTTGAAAACGCTTTTCAACTTTTTTCGAAAATGTCATCCCCTTATGTGTGAGTGTTGAGCGAGGGAGGTCTACTGTTCACATAACTAATAGTATACTATTAGTTATGTGAAAAGTAGACCTCACTCGCTCAACACTCACTACACTCACTACTACTCAAAACATTTGTACATTTTCGAAAAAAGTTGAGCGTTTTCGACTCGATTCTAATTCCTTAATGTTTTATTGATGACAAAAACTGTAAAAATCAATATTTGAAAAGACCAAAGTTTTTGATGCCCCCTACAAATCACCCCTGATACCCAATAAAGGGTTCTCATGCATTTTAGCAGTTTTTAACATCAATAAATCTTCAATCATAAAAAACAGAAATTATTCATAAAAATCGAGATCCAAGAACAATCTGGTTCTTCTTTCCAGCTGTATATTTTTCAATCATAATATTGTCTGACCTAAAAAATATTTTGGAACATCTAAAAATACTTAAAATTTAATAAGACTAAGTCTAATTAAAAGAATAAGTAGAATAAATTATGATAGATTGATTAAGAGATTTGTGATAGAATAACTTATAAAGTTTGTGATGATATGTGTTCAAAATTTGAAGTTGATTAGTCAGAGCATGCATACAGAAACGCCGCGAACCTTGATTCAAGGCAAAAATAAGAACTCGTTACGCTCGTTCAATTAATAATGATTTCTTGTTTTTCAGACACAGATAATGAGTATGCTATTCATGTATCACTCTATTTTGGTAGACCGACTGCCAGAATGTCAAATCCAAATTTACGTATGACTCCAGCTCTTTTGGATGTGATGAATACTAGAGAATTCAGTCGAAAGCATGGTAAGTCTCACAACATTTTCCAGACATATTTGGCCAGACCATTTAAGTTTTATGCACTGGCACTTTTCAATCAACAGTGTTCGACATACATTTAAAAACAACTCATGGAACAAGTGCATGGCTCTTATGGATGGCAGACCCATACGGGAAGTTCTACCTCGCCTTTTGAACATTCATCTATAAGGAAATCTATAAGGCCAGGCGGGTCCCCAAAGTATTAATAAAGTAGAATAGTGGATTTTGTAGCTGCTTGGTCACCCATCCAAATGCGGACTTGGCACGCATCGGATCCGACGAGGAGTGTATGTGTTTGTCTTCTTGGTAGTGAATTTTAATGTGTGCCTCAGTCATCACTTATTGACATGCAAAATACAATTCAGTTTCATTTCAGTCCAATGTATTTTGTTCCATATTTACCAATTTACCATAAAATTTCAAAATATATCAATGATACAAATAAATAAATTATACAAAATTAAATATCGATCTACATTATTATTGGTCACTAAAAATATATTATGAAATAAAATACGTAATACCGTATAGTTTTCCCCAGCTTAAGCTCTTGCTTGTCCGCTGGTAACCATCACTACACTCACAGCTCTAAACATAAAAAATTGAAATTTGTAAGTTACTATTTTGGCTAGTTATTCATATCATAAAAGCTAAGGAAAACACATAAAATCAAGAAAATTCTAAAGTTACTGGAGAAGAACTCAGAATAATAACAATCACACATTTAATTCAATAAGCTCAATTTAAAAAATACATTTAGACTATTGGGGTTAATGATGATCAATTTTGACTGCATATGACTGGTATTCTGCATTTGGATAATTGTGTATTGAAGGTGTTGTAACCGCGAGCCGTGGAAATATCTGTTCTGATAAGATAAGCTACGAACTCCTGGGCCCTCTTTGTAAGGGTGAACGATCAAATTGGCCTGCAAAAACTCAAAATATTGATTTTCAGCTAATTTCTGGGGGAAGGCATTTTCAAATATAAGTGTATTTGATTGAAACCAAGTGATTTGGGTGGAAAAGTTGAATCAAATTTTGTTAATGAGGTCCCATAACGACATAAAACCCATAAACACCTAGAACCCCGCAACACTTTGTTAGCGGGGTTGACCGTGAGGAGGGGGTTCTAAATTTGAGAATTGGAACTACCTCCTGCATCATGTAATAGCTCATTTTCCTCAAAAACGAAACCACTAAAGACCTGAAAACGTCTAAAAAATGATTTGCGGGGCGCTGGGGCGGTCCTAAATTTGAGAACTTGAGCTATTTATCACAGTGTCATAGTTCATACTACTCAGTTCACCAAGGCGGTTGAAATCCACAAATCACATCATGCTAAATTTAAAAAAAAATTGTAAATTGGTTAGGTTTCATATAAAATGAACTAAAAATCGATTGAGAAATCAAGTTTGCCATTTATCGAAATTTTTAAACAAAATAAATTCTATGAAAACTCGTTTTTTCCAAGTTGGGAATGGATTGATGTGTTTAATTTTAGTCGCCCTGCCGCTTACCACTCTTACCATAGTTGAGATATAAGATTGCGCAAGTTTGAACAGAAGGGCCAGACCATGTGAAGAATACAGTTCTAATTAACTATTTTGCAAATTATATTCACGTAAACTATAACTCAACGCTTATAACTTCTCCATCGTAGTTTCCAAATACGAGTTTCATTATTAATAATAATTGCAATTCATGAATAATCTCAATCACCTATTTATTCTATTTATTTGCTTTGATGAATTTTTTCAGAAACACAAGTTGAGCTATATAAAGTTCCTCTTTCTAAATTCTTGGTTCTTACTGTAACCAACATTCAGAACCGTTTATCTTGGAACAAAAGCTTATGTCACTAGGTGTTCGCTGGAGCCTCAGACACAAAAAGCATCTAAATTTCTTGAAAATATCAAGCTCTGCTGTTGTAAAGTGGGAGGCATTTTTTACATGTTATTCTTCAAAATAAACAAAGCTATACGGGTGTGGTTGCTGCCAAAGCGTTGTGAACTATTTCTACCCCGTTAATTGCTTTCAGCTTGAATCTAGAGAATTGACGTTGATATTAATGATCTTTGATTAATTTCAAATTGTGTTTTTCTTTGTAATTTTTCAGAAAGCACCTGCTCAGAAAGTGTAGATCTTGCTGATTTTCTGAGAAGAGTCTTGCACAAAGCATCTAGCTCGATCTTACATCACAAAGTCAAGCCACTCACTAAGCGGAAACGCTTTGTTTTGGAATTTCTGGAGATTATGGGGAGACATGTGCTCGAATTCGATGCTTTTGAATTTCTACATGCTTCATTTTTGCTCGATGATTCTAAAGGTTTCTTATGCATTTTAAAAGTAACTCTGACAAAAAATTATCCTATGACTGCTCCTGTTTATACACTGCGCTCTGTCTACAATGCCGATTCAGTTATCTCTGTGGAACACATCCCATTTCAAGTGTCATGGGATAATAGATTAGCAATTAAGAAAGCTTTAGACCGTATACAAAATGTAATGGATGATTTAAAAAATAAACCAGTCATTATTTAAACTATAGTTTTACTACATTGAGTGGACCAAGGCCTACTGGCTTGTCATCCATACAAACTCATTACGAAGTACGAGTCATTTCTATTCATCTATTCATCGATTGCTTCATCTTCACTATTTTTATGTTTCATTCAGAGAACTCAGAAATTCACACTCATTCAGAAATTGCCTCTTTCTTTGGAGTGAAATTCAATAACACTCCGAGATTTATTCAACTTTGTAACTTTGTATTTATTGAATTATTCGATTCTTATTTTTGTAAATATAGTAAATAATGCAATTTATAAACTAATAAAAAAGAATAGTTTGAATAAAAACGCATGCTGATTTTTCAACTTTAATAAATAGAATTTATTAATTTCAAATTCCTCAGATACTTCAAACTAACTTGTGAGGTACGAGCCGATATGGCCAAGTTGAAAATGAGTGCTGCTATGCAGAAGGGTCACTATGATCTAGTGGTTAAGGCACCCGACCGGCAATTGAGAGGTCCGCGGTTTGATTCCCGGTGGTGACTGATATTTCTGTACAATAGCACAGTAGCATTCAACGATTTCCATCAGCTATTCAATGCTTTTGTCAATATCTGCCATTGCAGAAGTCTTCTGTATAAATTAAAAGCACTGAGGAATTCGAAATTGATAAATTATGTTCAACTATTCCTTTTTAACTTGTACTGGATAATTCAAGGTTTGTCAAGTTCAAATTATTTAACTGCCATGCAGATTTAATTGCAAAAGGCTGAAATCTTCATTGCAATGCCAGTAAAATTAGTTACTTGATTCTCTTCGTTTCAATAATGTTGGATTGGTAACGTATTCTACTAGGCTAGTTTCATAATGTAAGATACAGTTCAAGTTTTTCATAACAATATAAGGTAAATCCATCATGGCACAAACGGCGAGGTGGAACTACCCATCAGGGTCTCCCCACCATTAAAAGCCATACGCTTATTATTTTATCATTAGTTGACACTGCACTAGTAGTTGGCACAAACAAAGAAAAAATTGAATAAGAGAATTACAATCGCCAAAAGATCAAGACAGGTCTCCCTGTTTAGTTGAGCCCTCTAGAAACAATAATGTGAACTATCGTGTCTCCATGTGCTGCGCCATTGTCACAGTGGTCTTCGGATGACACATGTGCCTGGATGTTAATTGTTTGATGTGATTTCCTTGAGGAGTTTGTCAAAAACAACCTAAAAGGTAAGCATTGTTTCTGTAATTAATATAATTTTGATTGAAAATCCACATAGTCTTTTGTTTTGAACTTTATTGTAACTAACATTTTACATTTATTGAATATAATCTAAAATACAAAATGGCTGTAGCATCACATCAACTATTGAAATTTCAAATGACACAATCTTCTTAAGCTGACATGGGGTGTCAACTTGTGAATACTAATATAATTTAGTCATCTTTTTTTGTTGGAGTGTTTTCTAACTGCTTATAAAGCAAGTTGTTCTATTGTAAATTCTAAAATAGTTCGGAAAACACCCAACTGACATACCGGTATAAGATAAATTGACGATTGTTCTGACTTCGTATTGGGAGCCTATATAGGCTCACATCAAGACATTAGATAGATAGATTTATTAGTTGCGTAGAGCCACAAGTTTGAGCAGAGCTCAGGTGGTGTGCAACACGTCATTTGAGTAAAATAAAAGCATTACAACATTCTTCTATAGTTTAAGGGCATACGTCCACTAGTGTTTTGGTCATCAAGGATACAAATAACTTATGACTACCACAGAACTTAATATGTTCAGGAAGACAATTGAAGCGTTAGAAAGATCAGTAAACTAGTTGTGATAGATTTGATAACGAGATAGCATGGCTTTAGCCACTGTTTGCTTGTTGAGAGGTTATGTTGTTACAGTGACCCATGCCATCCATGCCACTGAACCCTATAATTCATTCCTTGCCCTTCTCCACCTACCTCTCTTCTGCATTGGATGCCAAGCTGTCAGCATCTAAAAAGCGCCACTGTGGACATGATCGTTCTGTCTTCTGTTCAGTTATTAAAACAATGAATAAGTATAATAAGTTACATGAAAGGAGTCAACACATCTTTACTGAAAGTCTTCAAACAGTCCACTTCCCAGAAAACCTTTTTCACGCAGGTGAGTGCTGCTTATTCTTTTACTTGCTTTCAGAGGTTTGCCACGTTCTATCTTAACTGTGATCCTTGTGATCCAAGGACAGGAAGGGATAACCACATTCATGTTCCTCTCGGACCAGATACATGCCTGGTTCCAAGAAATTTATAACTTTAGTAGCTTAAATTTTAACTCGTTTGTAAAGTTACTTGTTGACTCATGCACTGAAATTCATGTTCAATTCTTTTTTCTATAATCCTATTCAATCCTACTTGTTTTTCAATAACCTTATCTAATCCATTATTGTCGTTCAACTCCTGAAGTATTGCTGACCATTCATTTGAAGGAGAAAGAGGCTTTGTTCAATCGTGTTCAGCAAGCATATGACTTGTTGAATTTCTCAGATAATGACTGACTGACTCGTTTTTGATCAGCTGAATTTCTCTTCTAAGCTGTTGTGCCAAGTTGTTCAACTGCAAATTATCTTGTGGAGATCGTGTTCTTTGCCATTTCTTCCTAGCTCTTCTTTTCTCTATTATCATTTCCCGTATTTCTGCTGCGTAATTGTTTCCTATTGTCCTACATAATTGTGGGGTATTCCACCAAGCTGCTTGCTGCAAATCAATGAAGAATTTATCTAGATCTTCATCAATGCTTCTTACAAATCAATCTCGAGTTAGAATTTTCGAGATTCAGTTGAATTTTCTGGAAAATCTATTTAATTTTGAATAATTAAAACGGTTGTATTTTACTTATATTGGGAACTGAATTTAAAATTCAAAATCCTTCTGGGGAAAATGACGTTTTCTACAATTTGAATCCAATTTCACTTTTATATCTTGACTAGTTATTAAGCTGCAGCTATTCAAAAACTATCATGCACCCCCAAAAACCAAATTTGTTCAAGAGAGCTCAAACAAATGTTCTAAAAAATGGTGATCAATGATTATCTCTGGAATTTTGTTCCTGAAACTCCAAACTCCGGTCACCCAGAAATGTGATGGGTTTTTTAGGGGGATGGAAATAGAAAGGGCTCACAAATTTGGGTTCCCATAACTATTATATGGGTGTATGCTCATTTGTCTCAGCTCATTGAGGTGCTCCATGAATTTGACGTATAACTAAGATTTTTGGATTTCTTGTTCCATAACGATCTGCGTTGTTAATATTAACGTTTTGTTGTAAATTTAACGACAGTCAGTCACTGCAAGTCGTTAAATTTACGAGTTGGAGCCATTCAAATGGAATAGTTATTTTTGAGGCAGAGTACCCTTGAGAAAAAAAAATCTTAAATTTTTGTTGTAAATTTAACGACAGTCACTCACTGCAAGTCGTTAAATTTACAACAAAAATTTAAGATTTTTCTTCTCAAGGGTACTCTGTCACAAAAATAACTATTCCATTTGAATGGCTCCAACTCAGGAATTTTCTAACATAGAAATGTGAATTCAGTTTAAAATTGTGTGGAACATCATTTTCTTATTATAGTAACTCCTATCAGAATTTTTACTTACTTCTTATTTACATACTAATTACAGAGCAAAACAAAAATTACTTTTTTTAAATTTTTTCAATTACAAAGAGCTTCAACTCTGGAGTTATGAAGGGTAGCGTATGGTAATGATGAGTGGCAAAATTCATGTTATTATATTGTTAGGAAACTCAAAGGAAAAGAAGAGTAACCTTCAAGCTTTGACAGCTACTTCCTGACTAGATAATGGGCGAGTACTTGTTTCTATCTTTGTCTCATTGCTCTCTTTTAATCTTGTTTGTTAAATGGCTTCTAGTATTTTATTAATGACAGCTTATCTGTTTTGACAATATTGTGTGATTGAAATATCTGGAAGCATCTATAAGGGCTGTGCTTTTCAGCAGTGAGTCAGTATTTATTCAGATCTCAACACATTTATTTTTATTATGGAGTGACAGTTCATTTTGTGGCAGTATACATGTTGCTATTGTTATTCCATATGTCAAGTGGGGTAATAGCGTTGACAGACATTGACAAGTTCTTAGTTTATTAACCATTTATTAGACATTTCTTATTGAGTCATTGAACTTATTATTGAAGTATATTGATCGGCCTATTGACAGTTACTAAGTTTTGTACAGTGATTAATCTTGCTATAGAAATATTCATTATTAGTTGAAAGCTATTGGGCTGTTTGTTTCTGTTCTTGATTTTCTTGTGCGATAATTACTGGTTAGTAATTACACACAACAGGAGCTAATTGTGTAAATGAAATTCGAGTATTACTTTCAAGTGTTGCTATTTTAGTGCTAGAACCTGTAACAGTATATATTAACTAAAAAAAAGGGTCCCTATCAATTTTCTGATTCAACAATATAATTGTGGTCTCGTAAAATTAGAGCTGTCGGTTGATCAGATACGATGAATCATTTCAATAGTTATGGGGACCCAAATTCGTGAACACGTCTGGCTCTCACTAAAAAGATCCCATCACACTTCTGTGTGACCGGATTGCGTTTCTGATAGTCTCAGGAACAAAACTCCAGAGATATTCCGATCAATCCCCATTTTTTGGAACATTTCTTTGAGCTCAAAAATTACTTGTATTAAATTTAAAATGTTCTCAGTTTAAAGTACATATTTTATTTTAAACTTTTTAGTACTTAAGTATTTAATTTTTGAGCATTGAAGTTGGTTTCTTTTCTGTTTTAAAATTTGTTCTATTTCAAGCTTTTTAGTAGAATTTTCTCCAAACGTTGAAAACTTAAAAAATTTCTTTTAGTCCTCATTATGAAATATTAATTAGTAAATCAATATGATTGATGTAACATATAAACTAGAGTAACTAAAAATCTACCTATAAGAAAAGTTAATAAACTAAGTAAAATTCTACACTCTCTTTTTAACGTAGAATATTATATTTAGGAAAACTTCTTGAAGCCAAATCAAAGTCAAATGGCTTTTGATTCGTCCTTTTAGCGCGGTCCCTTTCAGAATATGCCTACTCTTTAAATTAATAATTTTGAAGAATATTGATCAATTTATTTTTTGAAATTAACGATCTCAAAAACAGTTTTCACTCCAACTAATGATTGAAATTATTCATTTCATACGACTCCATAAAATCAACTAAATTATTTTCAATGTTCATATGAACAGAAGTATTATATTCTTCTTATTCTTAATTCAAATTAAGTTCACCTAATTGGTCAAAACGGGACATTACAGGCTTGTTTCACACATAATCGGCTTTGGGCGTGGCCTACGCTTTGGGTAACTGATGTCATTTACCTGGCCTAATTATGTTGCATCTAATATGTTTTCGAAAATCGGTTAGGTGTGAAACGCTCCATATGATACAATGATCAGCCAGATAAACAACACTGATTATCTGACTGGCGGTTATGTGTGAACATATCCTATTCAAACAAGATTGAAATGAAGACATCGATGAATGCTCCTTTTTGTTTAGTATTGGGCCGATCTTTGCGAAACGTGGATGGGAACACCGCTGAATTATGCTCTTCCCTTTGAAAAAATCATCGAAATCGGTTCAATTGTGTTCGAATGATTCATGTAGGCCTACAAATATAAAAAAAACACATCTAGGCTATTAGTTTTTCATCTAGAGAAACTATGACTGTCTTTATTGATTTCCCTTTTTGAAAGCCATGCTGTTCATCACAAATGAAGTTAGCTTCTTGGAGGTGCAGAAGTAGCCTATTTAGAACTACTCTTTCAACAACTTTCCCAATTATATTTAAAATACCAATGGGTCTATAGTTTTCCACTTTTATCTAATACGGTACTACACGTTTGAAGATTGGCAAGTTCTTTCCCTCTTTCAATTTATCTGGAGAAACACCTTGTTCTAAGGAATGATTGATCAGATGAATCAAAGGGTCTAACAATAATTGTTGATCAATTATTGATATTTACATTATTTTAGATTTTTACTGGATACCCCATCCATTCCTATATTTTTTAAATTATTTTAACTATCAATGATATTTGACTTTGACTATATTCATTAAATACGGTTTGCTTATTTAACTCTATTACTTTCTGAAAGGATATCATCAGTTAAACACTCTTCAATTTTGTCTAATTTGTTTTTTACAGGAACTTTTTAACTGGACAATACATATGATACCTTAATATTGATGAAACTATCATATTTGTTATTTAAACTATTGCTGTTGTAAACCCTACTCGTTTTGTTGTAAAAGATTCTGCTTCAAGCAATTGATATTCCTCTGTTCACATTGTTGATTTCTTTCATTACTTATTTACTCTTTTTAATCGATTTATGGTCCTGCAACCTTACCTCTTAAGATCTGGTAGTCATGATCAGATAGTTCTGAGGCGCCTAATCTCATTTTACAGTCATCAATATTTATAAGGATGTTATCAATTATTGTTTGTTATTTTTTGACTTGTATATTCATGAACTTTCACTTTTACAAGTTATTCATGTGTATATTATCCTTTAATTTTTCTGTCATTTCATTCTGTGTTGCAAAGTTAAAATCTCCCACTACAATAACGCTTCTAAAACGAGTAGTAGTATCCTCTAAAACCCTATAAAATAATACGAAAAAATTGTTCCATTCCACATTTGGTGACCTGTTCCATTCCACATTTGGTGACCTTTGAATTCACTTTCGATTTTAACTCTCAAGCCAGTCAATTCTAAATCTATCTCCATAGCAAATTTCTGTACATACTCTAAATTAAATGTTTGCATATTCTGAGCATTTTTGGTGCAGATACCTACTCCCCCACTTCAACGAGAGGCCCTGCAATACGATACCCCCAATACATATGGTAGGTGACTGTAACCTGTTTCTTTTTATCTAAGCGTAGAATAATATCCAATAATCATAAAATTTGTAGAAAGTCCTTGATCAGTTATAGAGAAAATCGGCCTAGTGCATCTTCACATCTTACCAAAGTAAAGTTACTGTAACCAAAGTAGTTAGAAAAGTTCAGTTTTAAGACCTGTGTCACATTGGGCCACCATGGTGGCTCCACCCGAGGCGCGACTCTGGTGGCTCAATATTTAAAACTATCCACCAGTACTGCCACCAGCGCTCAGAGCTGGCATGAACTGAAATGGCAGTGGTGGCGATGCCAGAAGCTGCCAGTGTGTCATGTCTGATAGAAAACAATGCGATCAGCTGGTGGATCAGAAAATCGGCGCCCACGGTCACCATACTTTGGTGGCACCACCAATGCCTAGTGTTTCATGCTCCATATTATGAAAAATTATACCACGTGGTGGCCATATGAGACATAGGCTTAATCCACCAAAGAAATGGAAAAACCATGTTTTACTGAGATTTGATTCTCCAGTCATATGTTGCCTGAATAACTGCATGGCTCTGACTACACAGTATGCACATAAGTCTTCGCATTCCACACAGTGTAAATAAGGCCGGTTACAGAGCTCGACCGACCGTCTGTGCCTACCTTCCATCCTGACCATACGCAACCAACCCATCAGTTTGTCGCGGATTCAGTGCTCGCCTGACCACCAAACTGATCTGACCCGCAATCGCACAAAATTAATGTGTTTACGAATTGTTTAATTGCAGCGTATTATCTTCGTAAATGTTATGGTCAAGTGTTGATGAGAAGGATATTCTTGAATATCGTCTTCCAAGAATGGACATTTATATGTTCAAACTTCGCCGTTTCATTTAGATACATCACAATCATATTATCGTTATCAAATTGCATCTTATATTCATATCATTGATTAATTCTTTAGTTTAGATTTGTAAAATTCATAGAACAATAATTACAGTACTTATATATTAACTTTTCATGTGAAATTTAACGACATGCAGTTAATATTAACAACGCAGTTCGTCATGGAACAAGAAATCCAGGAACTTATATATTTTTAACTATCGTAATCTAGAATCTAAGACTGTGCATTTTGTAATCTACATGAATAAAGTAAATAATCTAATCTAATCTAAATGTAGGAACAGAAGACATAGTACACCCAATCGTCGTCCAAAGAGCATTTAAAGGTATTTAAACTATTATATATTATTGCGTGAACATGAGGATAAATTTTTCAATTACTTCAGAATGTCCATCAGAAGTTTTGATTAATTATCAGCCTTTAACTTGGCATCACGGTCTTTAAATGTTATGTGACTTAAGTTCCACAGTGGTTCACGAAGACAAACTCTGGGGATTAGGCGTTTGGTGTCATCAAGCTCTGTAATAGAGGCCAATCTTCCGTGCTGTCGATCCAGTGATTGGTGCAGCACTGAATGCTCTCATTTGTTTCCATAGCGCACTTGAGTTGTCATATAAATGACAAGTGCGCCTGACATATGCACCTACGTTCGGTCGAGCCGTAACCCAAGGTCTGTCCCGTGGGTTACGGTCGAGCTCTGTAAATGGACTACGGGCTAAGTTGCATACCATGTGATTAAAAATTGTTGCCTTCTATCAGCTGTTCCTTTAAGGATAAATTTCTCCTTTTTGTGTCCTCCAGCGAGTTTTTACGCAATCGCATTGTTGCATCAAAATGACCTTATATTTGCAATTTCATCAAAATCGTTAGAGTAGGTTTTGAGAACCGCTGGACCTACATACACACATTTATACATAAATTGCTCGTTGATATAATAAGATAATTTGAATAATTCACTTGATTGGCTGAAACGGATCATTACAGGCATGTTTCGCACACATAACTGGCTTTGGGTAACTGATTTCGTTCACCCAGCATAATTACATTGCATCATATGATTTAAAACCCAGATAAGTGTGAAGTGCTCCATATGATGCAATGATCGGCCTGGTGTATGACACAGATTAACCGACTTCCGGTAATGTGTGAAATTGATCAATTTGGACAAAATTCAAAACTAAGACATTGAAGAATGATCCTTTTTGATTGGGCCGATCTTTGCAAAACTTGGTTGGGTCCATTGCTAAATAATGTTCTTTCATTAAAAAATTTATTGAAATCGGCTCAATACAGTGCTTGAGTAATTGATATGAAAACATAAGAAAATAGGTCGAATTAAGTACCTCCTCATTTTGGAAGTTGGTTGAAAAAAAATTGCAGGGGCGCCGCTTTTTTATTTTTTCGATTTTTGTGATTGGAATACGTTTTGAGAAGTAACGTACCAGAAAAAGGTAGAGCATCAAAACTGCTGTAATTTATGTTATGGCTTTTTTTCAAAAAAGCTCTAAATTCATGAAAAAGCGATTTTTTAAAGCGCCAAATTCAAGATTTTCAAGTACAGTACCAGTTGTTGATTCTACAATGTAGAATCGTATTCTTGGATTTCTTCTTCCATAACGATTTGCGTTGTTAATATTAACTTTTTGTTGTAAATTTAACGACTTGCAGCTCGAAAAAAGGCTTTGAAGATGAGTTTCAACAACTCGAATACGTCCGGCCGAATACATTTATTATATATTCACAATCTAAAACTGTCAAAGTCGTTAAATTTAAAACAAAAAGTTAGTAGAATCGTACTGTTATGAAGCAGACGGTACAGCTGGCCAATTTCAAAATTCTACTACACATTCCCGAAAAAATTGGAACTCTATGATTCAATTCCTGGAACGGCACTTTCTTGGTATAATTATACTGGACGAAGTTTATTTATAACTAACTCGACCTTTTTGAAGGAGCCTACTCCTTTCGATTCAATTTGACAACCTTATTATATGATTCTAGATTTCTTGTTCCATAAGGATCTGCATTGTTAATATTAACTTTTTATGGTAAATTCAATGACTTTTAGTCAATTTCAATTGAAAGTAAATGATATTTTTACTCACTTCAGGCCGAACGTTTAATTGTTCGTTGAGGATGTTTTGTTTATTGTGTGCGGTGTATTTGTATATTTAAAATTGTTCCGATAAGGCATTGAGTTCGTATCCTTAAGATTTTATAGGTTGTTAGTGATGTCAGTAAAAGAGTGCCAGTTTTTTTTTTTGTAGATTACGTCTTGGAGACTCCAGTTAAGGAGTATAAGACAAGTCAGATCATAAATTATACAATCTTATACTCTAGTTACTATATCAGTTTGAATGATATGGTCTGCAAAAGTCGATTTGAGTTTTATATTTGAGGCTGGTAAATGTTCTTTGTAATGTTGTTTGAATGCGCGGCCTGTTTGTCCTATGTAAAATTTGTTACAAGCAGAGCAGTTCAGTTTGATCCCTGGGAGATCGTATTTGTTTGTGTTTAGTGTGGTTTTGGGTGCAAGTGCATTTATTATTTTGTTTTTAGTTCTGAATGCGACGGCGTGGCAGGCTTTTATGAAGATTTTTGCTAGTCTGATTGTGGATTAATGTATGTCAGTGGTATTGATATTTTGGTTATTTTAAGATCAAGTTTGACAATTAGGTATTTCATTGAAAACGGCTACAAAAACGACATAGCACAAGAAAACCACACTGAACACAAAGAAATACAATCTCACAGGGATCTACAGCTGAACTGCTCTGATTGTAACAAATTTTACATAGGACAAACAGGCGGCGCATTCAAACAACGTTACAAAGAACATTTACAAGCCTTAAATTCAAAAACCGATTCGACTTTTGTAAACCATATCATTCAAACTGGACACACTTTTACTGACATCACTACCAACCTACACATTCTCCATGTAAAATCTAAAGGACACGAACTCAATACTTCGGAACAATTTGAAATATACAAACACAATAAACAAAACATCCTCAATGAACAATTAAGTTCTAAAACACACACAACCTTTTCCATCACATTATACAAAACCACAATTCCTCTAATCAAAAAACGACATGCTGTTCAAGGATGCCTTTGAAAATGAGTCTCCATGACTCGAAAACGTTCGGCCTGAATTGACTGCAAGTCGTTGAATTTACCATAAAAAGTTATTATTATATGAATTTGTATCACTGCAGTCATTTACATCATTGAATCATATTTAGTAGATTATTCTGTCTATAGGACGAAACTAATTTTGTAATTGAACACTGAAATAAGAGAACAAATTCAAATCTATTCAATATATTTGAAATAAATAATTGAATACAATAATAGTAAATACAATTTACACTTACTCCCACAGGGAGTGAAACATCTTACAATTAACAGTTATGGTTTTTTCCTCATTTGAATATTATAACATTGTTTCATCAATTCTGTGCATAGTCTTCAAATACACCTGAAGCCAAGTCAGAAGAGAATTAAATAAGTTCATGTTCATGAAAAGTACTAAATACATGATAAGATCAGAACATTCATACATAGTTTCGAGCATGCACATCTGTCCATGACATTCACTGTGATTCCACTTCCATTTCCTCCCTCTAACTGTACATTATTCAAGATTACAAAAATAGAAAATTTCACTTTATAAATTATGTACATTACATAAAGAAATCCCGTATTAGAGAAGCTAATAAAACCCAAACAAATAAGATAGAAAATTTATCTTTTTACTTACCAAAGAAACACATAATATTATTCAAGAATATGCAATAATAAAATGTTTTAAACAATACATCACTTATACTTCTTGTCTATTATTTAGTTGAGGGCTTCCAAAATTTGAGGACAATGTTGACACACCTTTGACTTGAGGTAGCCCCAGAGAAAATAGTCGCAGGGTGTGTCTTAAGTTTAAAGAACGTGGTGGTCAATATCAACACGCAAAGAGATTGCATGTCCAGAAAACAATTCCTTTACCAATGCTAGTAATTGACGGGCTATAGCGTCGTCTTGTTGAACCACATTATAAAGTTCCTAAAAAAGTTCGCCAAGCTTTGGCTGGAGGGAGTCGCGGAGCATGGCACATACTGTGTTGCTCCGTTGTGTTCGAAAATGTGCCCGATGTGAATGGTGGACGCTATTTGAGTGATATATTGTTTGAAATAGTTTAGTACTCCATTTTCTTAAATGACAATGTGTTCTTCATTAATAAAAAATCCTATTTTACCAAGTTTGGTTTTTATTAGCTTTCCTAATGGGGGAGTTCTTTGCGCCCCACTTGTACTTCATGGTACCATAAATCAAAACCGGCACCATTTTTACAACAATATCACTCTTAAAAGAGAAGGTTAATTTGAAATGTTCTCTTAATGTGACCATAATAATTTACTAAATCATCTAGTGGTGAAGAAGTTACACGGAATTACACCAAAATACGTTTACAACAATTTTAGACAGTATCTGTCACAGAAAGCAAATTCAATCCTTTGGTTTGAAAATCAATGACATTTTATAATAGTATATTAATAAGATTGATCTAACAAAGTTAACCAAAAATATTTAACCACTGAATTACTATTAAACGTTTCAAATTTATACTACATCATCTGGTGGTAAATAAGTTAAAGAGAATTACACCAAACTAATTTCTCAACAATTTTTAGTGTCTATCACAGAAAGCAAATTCAATCCTTTGGTTTGAAAATCAATGACATTTTATAATAGTATATTAATAAGATTGATCTAACAAAGTTAAACACAAACATTATTGAACCATTGAAGTAATATTTTCACAATTGGATTATGCTAAACTAAATTGAATGTACAATACAATTTAAACAATTGATGAAAATAATATTGAAGGAAGCCGCAGTGGTATAATCGATTAGAACGTTTATCTTTCATGAGACTGACTGACTGCTACACCTGCGGTCACAGGTATTAAAAGTTGTCTCGATAGTTCTATGAAAAAAATGAGTAATGTTAATTGCTCATGAACCTTTTTTTGTCGGATGATGCTCGCATGAGTCTGAGACTTGTGCGTGGGTAACAAGGTGATTTCCTCTTTTTGCATGCTTTACATAATTCCATTAATTATTTATTATACATAAAAATTATCACAAAAATTTCTTATACATAATTCCATAAATCAGTTTTCTTATAAGAAACAATATGCATTCAGTTCAAATAATAAGTCATTATCACATTCAACTGCATAGCTAATAATGAACCAAGTTCAGCCAAATATTTGCAGGTTCAAAAACAATATCATGGTCCTCTAACTCAATTATTAAAAAGGGGTATCACAGAGTACTTAAAATCCATCAAGGAAAGGTTTCACAGTATAAATTTTAATTCTAAAAAATGCTTCATCTTAGAATAATAGTGATGAGTCATTGAATTACTTGCAAGTTGAACTTGTATGGTTTGGGAATCCCAACAAAATTCTATTTTCACATGAATTTTACTATTTTTGCATAGTTGTTTTCTGTTTGACAATATATGTGAGACAACTTGCAGATTAAACTAAATCAAAATTGAGGCTTTGATTAAGAGAACGTTATTTAATAAAACGTTAATAGAATAGTAATAATACTATAATAGTAATAATAGAACAGTATATATTTTATAGAATATCAAAAGCAATTTTTCAATTTAGCACACCTTGTTACAATATAATCGTATATAAACGATCATAAACTGTACTGCACATGGGTCTAGAACAACTCACCGCAGCCAACTCGCCACGGCTATCTCATACAAGAAGGACTGATTTTCCCACATTTTTCATTGTTACCTCTTTTCAGTGATATTTAAATGCAGCTAATACTTCGAAATGATAAATAAATGAATTTTTATTCAACCAATCGAACGTACAATACTACTGTATACAAAAATCACAACGAAAACATGTTCATCGATAATGGGGGTAATTTTGATGAGATATGAATGGCCCTACAAGTGGGTTCCAATTCCGAACCGCTGGGAAGTGATTTTTTTTTTTGAGGATGAAGCCCACATAGGTCTGAGACCTGTGCGTGGGTAATGAGTTGGATGATGGTGATTGATGAATTGGACCTACAGTTTTAGGTGGGTTCCGAACCACCGGGAAGTGATTTTACAGCAGAGAACAGTGTCTTAAAAGGACATAACTGAAAAAACTCGAAAACTCAAGTCAATTAAAAAACAAAATGGGTTTGAAATGAAAAATATTCAGAATGTAAAAAGCAGATAAAAGTAAACAATAAAGGCTCTCATTTAAATCTTCACATAGCATAATACATGTTACATTGTACATTGAAACATGTTTGTAACAATTATTTTAACCTAAAAAAGACGTTTCGTCTTCAATAGTTTAATTGGACAAATTGATGAATAAAGGTATTTTTATACAATAATGTTTCATCAAATAATCACATCCAATAAATCTTGGCCAATCTTTGACAAGACTTGAAGCAATTTGATTGACTTTGAAGGAATTCGAAGCAGTTTGAAGCTCTTTTATTTTATTAAATTGGATGAAAAATTTGATCATGTATAAACGACTTAACGTACAAAACAAAAATGGTGTACATATGCGACCACTCATGACACGGAGACGGGTGCGCCTACGAGTGAGACGGGTGTTCACTAGTCCCTAATTGTAAAATTCCCGACTTGTTAATTGAATATTGATATCTTTTTAATTTGAATAATTTGCATAAAATTTGCAAAAAATTATGCATAATTGAAGGTTGAATGATTTAAAGTGTCTATGTACATCATAGACACTACTAGGTACATCAAGTGTAAAATGAGTATCAAATAGTTAAACATGTTTCTTACGGTTTTTTAAAGATTGAATCCATTTTTTTATATTCACTGTACATGAAAAATCACAAGTCTTCCCCATAGACAAAATAAATTTGGAAATTTTAACAAGCCTTTAGAGAAAACTTTTGACAAGAGAGTCAAAGAAGATGTCTGAAATCGCTAAAAATGTGGGTCTGGTGGTATTATTTTTGTTTTAAATTCCGAGGGAGTAACCCAAAATTTCCCTTTTAAAACAACTTTTCAAGTATAGTATGTAGAGTACCCGAATCAGGAAAGGTGGGGGATCAAAATATGGGAGGGCGAATAGTTTCAAGTAAGCCTGCTTTAACTTTCATTTTGAAGCCACTGGAATTTTGTATTTATTGTTTTAAAATTTGCTCAAACTACTATGAATTTTAATAAATACATAAATACTATATGAGTAATACTGGAAAGATATCGATGTTAATTCCGATTATAAACTTGCCTTTACAACACTTACTTTTGATAGTAGTAGCAGACGCGTTTCAGGACCAGAGTCCCATCCTCAGCGAGCAGAGAATACCTAGGATATTTTGTTCTAGCTCTGTTTACTATACTCTGTATAGCATTATTTATTCTCTATTCGTAGAAGATAGGACTCAGGCTCTGAAACGCGTTTGATGCTACTCACAAAGTTAAGTGCTGTTGTAACTGCAAGTTTATTTCTTGGAGGATGAAGCCCACATAGGTCTGAGACCTGTGCGTGGGTAATAAGTTGGATGATGGTGATTGATGAGTTGGACCTACAGTTTTAGGTGGGTTCCGAACCACCGGGAAGTGATTTTACAGCAGAGAATAGTGTCTCTTTTGCTGGCCAATCTAATCGGTCACCGTTACAAACAGGACCTACGAGAACGCAGCTTATCTCTATCTGATTGAACAGATACCTGCTACGGCTCGCGGCTATCACTTCCCTTGTTTATTTCTTGAAAGATGAAGCCCACATAGGTCTGAGACCTGTGCGTGGGTAATGAGTTGGATGAGGACTTAGGTCCTGAAACGCGTTCGATGCTACTCACAAAGTTAAGTCCTGTTGTAATTGCAAGTTTTTGGAGTATGAAGCTCACATAGGTCTGAGACCTATGCGTGGGTAATGAGTTGGACGCAATGATTATCATTATTAGTATCGATAGTACCAACAGTTCGTGTAAGGATGAAAACTACTGAGGTAATTAAAATTGTATCTATCATTTTCCTTTTATTACTAGCTCTAGCTCCTTGAATAGAATAACTGTTGTTTTTTACTTTATAAAAGTTTAGAGGTCTGAACATATGGCAGATAGTTTTAAAATTATTTTGCTATAATACAATTATTATTTGTACAAAACTAGCAGCATTTAGAAGCCAGTTTCGAAATTCGAGCCATTATATATTGTTGTGGATATAAAAAGAAAGAACAGTGATTTTCAGCGTTAACTGCTGAGTCAATATTGATTTCCGGAAGCAATTAATTACTCTCCTCCTACCCTAGTAGTTTATCTTGTGACACCTGTAGAATATTATGGAATATTGTAGAATGTCTTATCTGTTTATTTAGAATTCCATGGAACATTTTAGATAAAGCTCCGTCTTTCTGGATTTTGAAAAAACCTATTTAAGGCGAACGCTCAAGTTAAAGATTAGTTTTATTCATTGTTTGAATCTCGTTGAGATAACAAGTGACAGTTCTCTTCATAATACAAACATTTGTTGTTAAAGTGATAATCACCGTATATTGTGACTGTATTACTGAGAATTCTTTTACATTTTAAATTTATACGAGTGGACTCTACTCATAGCTATTATTGTATTACGGACTTGTGCTACATAAGTTCAATTGTTCTTTTTAGACGTTTCCTCTTGAATTATTATTTAATTTTAGATCGGCCTTTTAACATTTAGTGGTTGATTTTTGTACAGTAATATTGAAAATTCTTTATTAGCTGAACATTATCGATTTATGTGTCTTTGATTACATTATTCTGTAAGATATAACTGATTAGTGCATGCTGTGGATAATTGTGTAAATAAAGTGCGAGTGTTAAATTTAAGTTTTGCCAGCGTTATTTTAGAGATAGAACCCGTAACAATATTTTACTTGAACCTTCTACTTGAGAAAATCGTTTAACATTTTACTCTACTACATTATTTTAAACCCAGGGAGTTCTGAGCCCTTTCTAGAAGTCTCTTTGGTAAGCTCTCATCATTATCATCTGGAGTAATTGAAGATGGTAAAGGCCTATTTCACACAATTTGAGGTTTACTTATATTTTTAAAAAAAGGTATGGTTGGCTTTGTAATCATATTCATGTTTAGAAAAAATTAAAGATAGCTTGAGACTTATCAGTTGCTTGCAAAAACGCGTTATACTGGTTTAAATTGCCTAATTCAAGCTTTTACAACCTTAGACAAAAATTAAGGACAAATAAATTGAACTAATGGGATGGAAAATCACAGTATAATAACAAATTACACAATGTACAAAATGGCATTTGATTATTTTATTGCAAACATTTATTGACTATAATTGTTACATTCGCGCTACACATCGAATTTTTCTTGTGTTTCCTTGTTAGCCAATTTAATTATGCGCTAGTAACAAAACATGTCAAATACGTGTTACGATCAATTTTCTCATTTTCCCAACCAATTCAAAAAATCTCAAAATCCCGACCTTTCCCCAATTTTTACCGACGTATGAAAATTTTCAACCTTTTCCCGACTTTCTGCGACCAGTAGACACCCTGGCCTACTGGAGTGTTAATTTTCGTTTCCGCGGCGAGTTGTCCCATTCCGACTGCACAAAGACATTCTCAAGTCTTACTTTAGTAATATTAGAATGCACTTAGAGGTTGAGACTATGTAACAATTTCATACAACAAAGTTGCTACATGACACTGTTATAAAAATAAAAAACTATCGATATAAATAGAAACGTTTTTATGACAGTTTGATTTTGGAAACCGCATTCCTTTGTGGAAAGTTGTAAAATGACCTAAACGTAATTAGTTATATTACTAAACATTTTCTTATAGAATGAAAGTAAGTATTGTTTCCTCCTGACATGAAGCACTCACACTCCAATATATATTTATGTGATATATACTATATATATATTCAGAGAATTTCTTTGATGGGAGTAATATGTAAGAGTGGTTGGGCGGAAGAGGGGGGGGGGGGGTAACGTACACCCTCGCAGACCCCGCGGGGGGTCCCGGACTGATAATATATTTTTCCAAGAAATGACCCATGCCCGGACTGAAATATATATATTTTTTCAAAATAAATAAAACTAAACTGAAACACTGAAGGAAGAAATAAAGGAAGAATGAACGAATGAATATGCTAAATATTGTCAGGTCACTGTCCACTGTTCCGTTAGTAAGAGCAAACAAAATAAAAACTGGCTGATGCAAAAACCAACCTTGAAGAGATTGAAGAGATGCGGCACTGGATCTTGCAAAGGATTGGGGAGTTAACAAAGTATTCAATGATAAAATAGCCAGGAAAGTGAAGAAAAAACTTCCTCGATCTTAGCAGAGATGAGAGACTGGTGAATAGTGAAAAATATTTTAAAGTTTTAGTATTCTATGCAGATCTAAATACAGTTTTTTATCAGTTAAAAATCAGGTTTGAAGCTAAATAGGTAGTCATTTTCAAGTGCTTTCCCCAAAATTTCAAACACAAGCAGACGATGAACAAGTTTCAAGATAAGTTAATTCACTGGAATTAAGTGGAAGAATATGAAGATCTCAGCATTGATCTTAATTTCCAAATTAACTCTTTCAGAAGCGCATTAAAGTCAGAGATAGTCCGATTAACGTCGACTGGGCAGTTGAAAAAGCTTTTATCAATCGACAAATAACACAGTAGCATCCAGCTTCCCAGATTAATGCACGGCTATGATACTTTTTTGACTACCTGTAACTGTCGCGAGTGCTGAGCGAAGCTTTTCACAATTAAAAATACTCAAAAGCTACCTGAGAAGTAAAATGAGTCAATGACTCAAGACCGATTCTGTAGCTTCGCTTCACTCAGCATCGAAAATGAGAGAGCCAAAAACTTAAATCTTGATGAAGTCATCAGAGTATTTGCTTCCCAAAAAGCGAGGCGACAACGACAGCTTACATTAATTCATTAAACATTAAACTCATTCAGACTAAAGGTGTAAAATATTGAGATTATAATTTTTATACTAGAAAATTCCGTCTTGAAAAATTCCTGATTTAGTAATTTCGCCGTTATTTAGATTAAGTCCCTTTTTAAATTGAACCTTTGTCCGTGTGCGCGAACAAGGCGAATTCTGAGAGAACATCATTTCAGGGACATGGAGCGGAGTTGCTAACCAGGAGGCTGTGAATGTGGATCCTATGGAAGACATCAATTTCAAAGTTCCTATGAAATTAATTATATGTAACAAAATTAACTTTCAACTATTTCCGTCTTTTAGGAACCGGTAGGCTTGAAACAAAATCATTATACTAGACCACCCTTGAAACAAGATTGAATTTTAAAATTTAGTCAAGAAAAAGGTGTTCAGTTCAACTGCCCAAAAAATATGCAAGTTTTTCAGGGGGTGGACATGGGTGAGAGGGGATATTTATATGATTTTGAGGAGAGGGGCCCAGAAAATCGGCTGCGGAGAGCCCAATTGGAAAATGGTACGCCACTGGGGGGTGTTACCGGCAAAACGAGAAAACTTAATACAAAACAAAAACAAACTGATACAAACAATGTAACTGTAAAAGAAAAAAACTGTATGAAAAGCTCCAGACTTTTTGGAGTTTTCTTTATGTATGCTTGTTTTATTTTCATTGTTTTTTTTCTTTTGAAAATTTTCACTTGTAAGAGAGCGGTTTATATACATATTAATTAAATCTAGTGGTGCAATATGAAACAAGTGAGACAATTATGAAGTTTATACAATATTATTCTAATTGATGGATCCTTTTAAATAATTTATATTTAGTATATTTCTAGTATGAACAATCTAGAAATCGAAAGAAAGAGGACGATTTTACCACCAACAGAAGAACGGTGGTAGGTTGAAGTGGTGATATTTGAGGAAAGCCAATAGCTTTTACATCTTGGTCAGTTATGAATAATATAGCTGGAATAAAGCAAAGAATATTCAGTACTCTTGAGACTGAAGTTCCGAGTCGACAATTACTTTACAGCGGGCACATCGAATCAGCATTGAACCGCCAACTAGTAAAAAAAGTAGTTGGTTTGAGTAATTTCAACAAACTGGATGTCTCTGCAAAGGAAAACGCCATTGTTGCATTTCCAATATCAGTTCAAATTAGCAAAACGTGAAGAAAAAATTCCAAAACAGTTGAAAATTAGGACATAATTATGACCAAAAGAACATACGGTACTGTATAAAATACTAAAAGCCCTCAAGAATCCTAGCTGTGCTTCGGTCGCCATCATAGAAAAGCTGTAAAATTTTCCGTTGTCATTTTCGGTTTTTTTTTCAAATCTGAGACCAAACTAAGCCTCCGACGGAAAAAGTTACTCTTTTGCCTGTTTCAAGAAAACAAAATTAATATGAATTCCGGCACTAGCTCTAGAATTTTTGGGAAAATTGATAATTTTGAATTATTAAAACTGCTGTATCTCACTAATAGCTGGACATAAATTTGTATAATTCAAAATCCCTCTCACAGGGATATAAAGTTTACTACAATTTGAAACCAATTTCACCTTTTTATCTGTAGGAGTTTTCAAAAACGTTCATGCAACCCCAAACCCCCTAAACTTACGTTTGAGAGCTCTAACAAATCTTTAAAAAAATGGGAATCTGTGTTTATTCCTAGAATTTTGTTCCTGAGACTCCAAACTATCAGAAGCGTCATCCAGTTGCCCATAAATGTAATGGGATTTTTAGGGGGCCCCATAACTGTTTAATCATTCATCATGTCTGATCATTCGTCAGCTTTTCTAAGCGGTTCAGACACATGTTTCATAAATTGGATTTGGCTCAAAACTAAAATTTTTGTTCACAGGATACTCAGTGATCTGTTTTACCCGAAAATGACTATTTCCATTATTTAAATGGCTCTAACTCGGAAATTTTTCAACACAGAAATGTAAAGATCTGTCTCAAAGTGTAGGAAAATTTTTTCACAAAATTTATGATAATTTTACATATAGAAACTATGGATGAAACACTATGTGGGTGAAGCAAGACTATTTTATACAATTCTAGATTTAAAAATTAGAATTAATTATCCAATTTTACCAAAATTGAGACCAACTACGTTTTGAATAAGAACGTTTTTTCTAGATAATACGGTTTCATAAATGATGACACTAATTGCTGTTCTCTACCTCAAATTCGAGGTCTTAATAATTATTAACAATTCGAAAAAAATGAAATTACAGAATTTCGATCAGCTCTGTATCATAATGTAGAGACAAAGTGAGATGTGGACACATTTCTACATTGAAAAATGTCTTAGAGCAATTTAAATGATAAATGGTCATTTTCGAGTGAGGCAGATCACTGAGTATCTCTGTAAACAAAAATTTTAGTTTTGAGTCAAATCCAACATCAAATACACGAATCTGAACCCACTTGATGAGCTGAGACGAATGAGCCGTCGGTTGATTGGATATGATGAATAGTTCAAAATTTATGGGTGCCTATAGTTTTGAGTCAAATCCAACATCAAATACACGAATCTGAACCCACTAGATGAGCTGAGACGAATGAGCCGTCGGTTGATTGGATATGATGAATAGTTCAAAATTTATGGGTGCCTATAGTTTTGAGTCAAATCCAACATCAAATACACGAATCTGAACCCACTAGATGAGCTGAGACGAATGAGCCGTCGGTTGATTGGATATGATGAATAGTTCAAAATTTATGGGTGCCTATAGTTTTGAGTCAAATCCAACATCAAATACACGAATCTGAACCCACTAGATGAGCTGAGACGAATGAGCCGTCGGTTGATTGGATATGATGAATAGTTCAAAATTTATGGGTGCCTATAGTTTTGAGTCAAATCCAACATCAAATACACGAATCTGAACCCACTAGATGAGCTGAGACGAATGAGCCGTCGGTTGATTGGATATGATGAATAGTTCAAAATTTATGGGTGCCTATAGTTTTGAGTCAAATCCAACATCAAATACACGAATCTGAACCCACTAGATGAGCTGAGACGAATGAGCCGTCGGTTGATTGGATATGATGAATAGTTCAAAATTTATGGGTGCCTATAGTTTTGAGTCAAATCCAACATCAAATACACGAATCTGAACCCACTAGATGAGCTGAGACGAATGAGCCGTCGGTTGATTGGATATGATGAATAGTTCAAAATTTATGGGTGCCTATAGTTTTGAGTCAAATCCAACATCAAATACACGAATCTGAACCCACTAGATGAGCTGAGACGAATGAGCCGTCGGTTGATTGGATATGATGAATAGTTCAAAATTTATGGGTGCCTATAGTTTTGAGTCAAATCCAACATCAAATACACGAATCTGAACCCACTAGATGAGCTGAGACGAATGAGCCGTCGGTTGATTGGATATGATGAATAGTTCAAAATTTATGGGTGCCTATAGTTTTGAGTCAAATCCAACATCAAATACACGAATCTGAACCCACTAGATGAGCTGAGACGAATGAGCCGTCGGTTGATTGGATATGATGAATAGTTCAAAATTTATGGGTGCCTATAGTTTTGAGTCAAATCCAACATCAAATACACGAATCTGAACCCACTAGATGAGCTGAGACGAATGAGCCGTCGGTTGATTGGATATGATGAATAGTTCAAAATTTATGGGTGTCTATAGTTTTGAGTCAAATCCAACATCAAATACACGAATCTGAACCCACTAGATGAGCTGAGACGAATGAGCCGTCGGTTGATTGGATATGATGAATAGTTCAAAATTTATGGGTGCCCAAATTCAAGGGCGCCAAATTAATAAAATCAGGTATCTTGTTTGCTTTTGCACTCCTCAACTCCCCTTATGTTGATTGACATGCAAGAATATGCGGTAATATTATTATAAAAATTAACATGTCAGTAAAACAATAATAATGTGATCAGAAGAAACTGAGAATATGTGTGTGAGCTATATTGTGACTGGTTCATTGAATTTCCTAGAATTAAATCCAGTAACAATAGGATTATTGTGTAGCATGAGCACACTAGTGAATAATAATAATAATAATAATAATAATAACTGTCTACACAAACAGAGTATTGAGTTAATGAATCAATTCAGCTACTATAAAGAGGTTTGTATGACGGGAACATGATTCAAGCGGCTGGACAGACTGCTTTGTACAGTTCCTTCGTCCAGCACCACATTGCTCACTATGGCCGATGCCTTAAAAATCAACATAAAAATCAAAATCACTATACACTTTTTGACTCATAAAATTAATCAAGCATGTTATATATGACCAAAGAAGCTTAGTTCATTAATGGCCTGAACGGAAAATTTTGAAAATGTAAATGTCAGTGAAAGTGTTAAAGTACTATGAATATCATAATATTTCACTTCATCTATCATTTCATTCATTTCACCTAAGGTTAAAGTTGCCTTTGTAACAAGATGAATAAATGAATGAATATTAATCATCATTACCATTGAAATATAAATTGAGAAATTAAACTTAACAAACGATTAAAATATTGTTTCATATTGTGAACACATCAGTCAGAAAATTGACGGTGTTGGTGTCTGAATTCAACAGTTTGCAAATGAAAAAACTCGTAAGTTAAAATTGAAGAGTAAGATCAAAGTAACTAAGAATAATAAACAATGCCACTGCCTCACCAAGTAAAATATTGCAATTTTTAAAAATAGAAATTTAATTTTTAAATCTACATGGGAAAGAGAGAGGAAAAAATGGATAATACAAAAGCTTCACTCTAAATAGTGTTTGGCTTGCACTCTATTTAATATAATAGGTAATCTACCTATCCTGTTGAAATAGAAAAGAATAATAGCGGTGATAGTTTTACTTTTATTTTCTTCATTTATTTTCCTCTAGTTTGTTTAGTTTCATTTCCCAACAGATATTAAAATGTTAATGTATCATTGTTTAGCGGAAATAAAATTTTAATTTGAAAATAATAACAATGGAAGCTATTTATAAATTGGTTGAAATTATATGAATTATCGTAATTTAAGAGAGAATGAGTATTTCACCTTTAATTTAAATTGTCTAATGAATTGGAGCTTAAACGCGAAATAGCGATTGTACTCTGTAAACAGAGAGTAATTATTTTTAAAAAAACATTCTTGAAGGTAATCATGTTATTCTTCAAACTGAATTATAGATGGGCCCTTTTTAATAAATATAACTGATAAACTAAATGCATTCTCCTTTGATTGAAGTTTAGTCTTGGTGAAATCGATAACGAATGAAATGAGAAATGATACATAGAAAACAATTTTTGGCGAATATTTCTGTGTTAGGTATTAAATTACTGTGTTGATTATTATTTTCAATGTGAAAAACATCATGGTAAAATTTTTTCGAGTCTAGACTACATAACTTTTTCATCATTAGAAATAGATAAAAGCATGCATGGAATGATGCAATTTTCTACGCAAATCAATATATTATGCATAGATTTGACACATAAAGCAGGAGAGATGACTAGTCGCTTTGCAATACTTACAACAAATAATAGCATGCTATTAAAAGCAATCGGCTTCTTCGGCATTTATCAAAAAAGGCCGCATCTTAACAGGCAACAATGTGTAATACGAATTCATCCATCAACGTGTTAATCAGTCAGAGTCAAGATCGATCGATTCATAATCCATGTTCAAAACGACTTCGTCCACACATATTACTTCACTATCAGAGTCCGAATCTATTACTTCGCTTTCTTTATTATTCACCACGTTTGTTGAACAGGAAACATTTGAAGCGTCCTTACTTACTCCTACCACACTTAATTGGTTGGAACAAGCTTTTTCTAAATTAGCCAGTTTCTCCTTTAGAAACAAGTTTTCCATTTGAAGACGATCAATAAGCATTGCTTGATCATTGGATTCATCAAGTGTTTGACTTGCTTTATTGCAGGTTTTGACTGAAAAAAAAAACATCAAATTGTTACTAATATATTCATTACTATTAAAATATTATTTATTTAAAATAAACTAGCATTTAACCCGGTCTTGTGCGGGAATCCTGTATGGAGTCTCTCTTTTCTAGTAGATAACTTATTACTAAGATATATGACTTATTGATAACTGGAAGCGGTCACAAAATTAAGAAAGTGAGTGAAATTGCAATGATGCTAGCCATACAGTTCTACTGTTTGAAAAAAGTGCACAAATAAGCTGTGCTTTTTGACAGTGGGAAATTATCAGCTGGAACTAATCAGTAGCTTTGGATTGTGATATAACAGCGTATCATCTACTTCAGCATCAAAATTAAGCCTCACCTTAACTAAATGATATCGTAATTATGGTAACTAGTGTATAAGATAGTATAATTCCTGGATTTCTTGTTCCATGAGGAACTGCGTTGTTAATATTAACTTTATAAGTGAATTCAACGACTTGCAGTCAAATTTTCATTGAGAATAAGTAGAATTTACTTACTCTGTAGGCCGAACGTTTTCAAATCTTTGAGATCCATTTTCAGAGGCGTCCTCCTTGATCATCGATGCCAGTTTTTTGGTTAGAAGAATTGTGGTTTTTGTAAAATGTGATCAAAAAGTTTGTGTGATTTAAAATTTAGTTGTTTGTTGAGGATGTTTTGTTTATTGTGTGTGGTGTGTTCCAAGGTGTTGAGTTAGTTTCCTTTAGATTTTATATGTATTAAATCTAATATACAAAACATTTTAATATAGACAGTTAAACATAGATTTAATATACAAACACACCACACACAATAAACAAAACATCCTCAACGAACAACTAAATTTTAAATCACACGAACGTTTTGATTACATTTTACAAAAACCACAATTCTTCTAACCAAAAAACTGACATCGATGATCAAGGAGGACGCCTCTGAAAATGGATCTCAAAGTTTTGAAAACGTTCGGCCTACAGAGTAAGTAAATTCTACTTATTCTTAATGAAAATTTGACTGCAAGTCGTTGAATTCACTTATAAAGTTAATTGTATAATTGCTAATCTGACGTCTCATACTCCTCAACTGGAGTCTTTAAAACGTAATCAACAAAAATAACATAATGGTGACTTGTCATGTGTCGGCTGCTCTATGAGTTTCCTGTATCTAACCAATTTTACATAAAAAGTTCTGAAATTCAAATACAGTAATAATTTTGAGAATAAAATAGTGTAATAAGAAAATTATCAAATTTGAAATCAATGAAAAATACCTGTTGTCTTGAACTGTCCATTTGGTAAACAGATGTGTTGAGTCTCACCTCTTCCTTTGTCCTCAGTTTCTTTTAAGATACTTGATTCAAGTTCTTGTAGAGGTTCTTGTAATTGAGTATCATCTTTTTCTTTTTTTATCGGTATCTCTGGTAGTCTACATGATTCACGTCCTCCAACAAATTCTTGCAACTGATTTGAATCATTAGTCATTATCATTTTTAGATGTCTATTTGATTCATTTTCCTCTCGCCGTTCTTGTAATTGCGTTTCGCCTTTTTCTTTTTCTGTAATTATCTCTGGCAGTCTATTTGATCCACATTCATCTAGACTTTCTTGCTGAGTTTGATCTTTTTCCTTTTTCATGATCATTTCTGCCAGCCTATTTAATTCCCTTTCTTTTGTATTTTCTTGTAATGTAATTTCGTCTCTTCTTTTTTTCACGGTTTCATCGTGATGCACTGTGAACGAAAATTCCTTTTCTAACTTTATTGGTTGATTATTATCGTATTCTATAACGATTCTGGAGCCTGGGCTATAATCACAGTCTTTTTCAGTCTTAATACTACGCAATTCTGTCAGAAAATCATCTGCCATTTCCTCATCAACATCACAGTTGTTTGTTTCATAACGAGTGTGCACGTTCCCCCATCTTCTCATTTTCTTGCGAGGAGGTAGATTAAGGGCCAATTTCCCTTTTACGTTTTGCAGTCTTTCTCTAACGTTTTGCCGTGTTTGTGCAACCTGAGAAATCAACATGATTCAGTTGGTTAGAAATCCCATAGAAGAAGGATAACGCTGCACAAGTCGTGGACTAAATACTTTTATCGTACATTTGGTGCTCTCCACATATCACAAATAATAATAATATTAATAATAAAAATTAATAATAATAATTATAGAACTACAGTATATTCACATAAAATAGTCGTTAATAATTCAACGAGTTTTCATTTAATTCTATCAATTGTACTGGAGACTTCCGTACTGGAGCAGACGTTTCCATTCAGAAGTGTAGCAAGGCGGTCTTGCGCCCCCCGGCAGCCAAAGAAGTTTGCGCCCCAAACAAAAGTGAAGATCACGCAATTTATCTAGGCTCATGGCGTCGGCAGCTGGTTAATTGAGGGACTGGGAAGAAGCATGATCAACGTGCTTACCGTATTCAAATAACTTGCAGCCAGCAACCATGCTACCAATAATTATTTGATAAATTACAAATTGGTCAAGAAATTCATCCATTTGAAAACTATTAATAATAATAATAATAATAAAGCTTTATTAAACATTCATAATGAGCAAAAGCATAATGAGCCAAAGTATGAGGTAGTAAAATTATTATTATTATTATGAAAACTATTAATTTGTAGCATAAATTTATTTGTTGATAACAGAATATGTGGGTGCAAAAAGTAGACTTCTTATTCCAATTTCATACATTATGCAATTTACCCATAATAAGTAATGATTCTATCAATTGCCAAGATTTTGTTGAATTGGTTGATCTGATGATAGACTTCAAATTGGTATGGCACTAGCTAGTGGATTGTAAGCTATAAGAAATTAATCAGAATGGAGTTTATTCATGATAAGAAATTTGTAACATTATCGGTTTCAAGAATCGACTATTTTGCTTATGAAAAAGAGCTGTTTAGTAGCACTGTAGATTTACAATTTCCAAACATATTTAAACGACAAAAAAAGATCAATTTGGCTAGACACAAGTTCAATGAATCAGACAAAATTGTTGATGAGAAGGCTTGATTCTTGATTCAGGCTAAGATGACTTGGAAATCTCAACACTGGAACACTGACATTAATTTATGTACGGATATATAAACTTTCAATCTTGGTTGTTTGCAAGACTTCACAATAAATTGTCAATTAATTATGGATTAAAATAATGGGTGAGAGTTCACTAGTACATCATTAAGTCATAAAATGTCAAGTACAGTATACTGTGACCATACATTTTTTCATTGTTGAGTTATTGATAATTAAGATTCCTCTTTATGCTTATTTCTCGTTTTTCTGAACAAAGTGTGGAAATATTTAACTTAGTTTTTTTTATAATGCTTTTTCAAGTAGCATACACCACAAAACTACTTTTATCAGTTCAAAGTCATAAATTTGTTTGTCTCCAGGTTCCTTCTTTTTCCTTGCCATGAATTTTCATTAGCAATATCATTGCTACATCCACATTACACCTAGACGAGAGTACCATGGCAGCATGGAAGTATTAAAACACATTGTTTTTAGTGTAAACTAAAATGCCTGTTGTATATCAATTAAAAAAATAGAAATTATATAGAGTACAACCTTCCATAAAATTTTTCAGTAACTAGAAATACAAAGTTACTAAAAAGTAGTTATGCTGCGGTCCCTGAAAATTCATAATATATAATGCTCTAGGACTAATGCTACGCCGCTGTTTCCAGTACAATTGATACAGTTAAATGAAAATTCGCAGATTATTAATTCTATATTTTGTGATTAATAGAAATTTCGCAAAGTGCCGCTAACCATCCCCTTTAAACTTCAACACTAGATGAAGCCATCTTTACTTCACCTGCAAAATTTGAAATCCCACACTGGCAGATGAGAATATCGAATGCTTGGAAAACATCAATAAGGAGAAATTAATAGATTACCAATTTGTGTTTAGCAAAGCCTATAATCAATTTAAAAAATAATAGGTAATCATTTGTCCTCTTACTTTTTAAAATTTGCTCAGTTAATATAAATCTACCCATATTGCTTTTGATGTGGTGATCAACGATTAGGTTCGTCATAAAGTGGTAAATTTGAACCCTAACCTTGAGCAAGTTTTCCCCTCTGTGATCCATTAATTTTCATATATATATACTCGTACAATTATTTTGGGCCTTCAATAAGATTTGAAGCGACATTTTAAAATATCTTAATCTTTTTTTAGTATGAGAAATTATGATTTCATCATGAATATTGTACAGTTAAAGTGGTAGTAACTATATTACATTTAAATACATAGCATCACGCATCTAATCGTGAGTGAATGTAGTGGCCAAGAAGATGCAAAATTCATCACTTTCTCTCTTTTCAATTTCAACTTCATACCAAGGGTACAAACTAATATTATTAAGATTCAACTGCACCTGTACTGAGCAAGCTAGAAAATGAGCATTTTGTCCAGTTTTATTTCATTAAAATCTCAAGAATGGAACCTCAAATTGCCTTGAAAATTTACATGATTTATCTTCATACTTTTACAAAGATCACTTGCTTTTCAAAATTCGTTTTTTTCTTTCAGTTTTTCTTATTTTGGGAATTTAACATGATTATGTCATTTTTTTAAAAGAAGCATTAATCAGCGAAATTAAAAAGCAAGACACCTAGAGATTAACAACACGAATCTAAATCCATTGAAATTTTATTCAAATTCCTTATACTTTTGTCATAAACTGTGAAACAAAAACGTATGACGTCACGAAATTGGAACAAGAAATAAACGGTTTCATTTGAAAAATAGTTGAATTGGTCGCTCACCAGAAAGCGCCACCGGTCTCCATTACCCCCACCGCCACAGCATGGAGTCGTAGGGGGTTTCATCGAAGTGAAACCTAACGAGTGGGGGAATTGGCTTGTCGCCAAACGACAAAAAGTCTGCTGAATTTTGATCCGTACAAATTCATTCCCAATGGCATTTCACTATCTGAATATTGATGGAATATTTTTAAATTTGGTAGATTTAAGAAACGATATTTTGTGATTCGAGCGATGCAAAAAAACATAAATTTCCTGCACACGTTCAGTTTTTATATGAGAATTTATCCAACGATGTTTCAAAAACTTTGTGATGTGACATTGATGCAGACCCTAATCGAGAATTTTTTTCATTTCTTGGGTAGGAAAGTTTTGAAAGCGTGAAAGTTTTAGATAATGATCTGATCTAAATTTTTTATTTGAAACCTTTTTCTCTAAGAGGGACAAGTCTCTTTGTATTGACATGCAAAGAAGAGAGACAAGTACTTGAAATTGAGCGCGCGCTGTTGGAGAAATGATTTTTGTAGACGAAAGGGGAAAAATGGGGTTTGTTGTCAAAATCATGTTTTTTTCAAATACAGAGGCAACTTCATGTTTCAAAATGTGAGTACTGCTTATTTTGTAATCCGGATTGGATTATTGAGGCGCAAGAAAGTGTTAAAGAATACACTGGACCAAGCTGACACCCAGGTCTTTAATTTTTAATTTAATTATTTTAATTTAACAGGTTTTTAATTCTCTTATTTTTGTTATTCTTTTTCTTAATTAGTAGATTTTTTATTTATTATTATATTATTTTAGATACGGTACTGATTTACTTTATATTTATGACTGTAATATTAGTGTAATACTATTTTTGCTTTTCTTTCTTCTCAAGTATTAGATCTTTGATTTATTATTATATTATTTTATGTATGGTATTGATTTACTATTTATTTAGCAGTGCAATATTAGCTGACTACTCCTGTCTTATGAATTTACCTATAATGGTATTTTATCAGCCCATTGTTTATCTTGTTATGAATAGTGTGTTTATTTGGTAATTTTTTTATACTCTTCAACTGATATTTTCATAACACTACAGTGCATTAATGTTGTAACCTAGAACAGATTTGGGCTTTGCTTTTATTCTGGAATAGACTAATACAGTACAGTAAAATTAATAGTATTATTGGCATCAGGAAACAGACAACATTTCATTATTATTTCCTGGTCATCTCAGCAACTTTTTTTAAGAGCAGCCTTCTTATTTATCTCCATATTTCATGGCTGAAGAACTTTTAGCGCCCCCATACAAAAGTTCAAGAACAATATTTTGACAACCAGTGAGTGGCGTCCTCTTACTAATCCTTCCAAAATTCGATGTCGTTATTCGTTTACGCCTCTCTCCAAGCCATTCAGCGAGCTCCGTGAACTTGTAGCGCACGTGTCTAAAAAATTATGAAAAAATTGACAATAATCTAAGATTTTTGTGCCACAAGAATATATAAAAATTAATTTCTGCACAAGCATAGTTTTTTATAATACTTAATATTTAATATTTTCTCTAAACGAGTTTAATCTTTTAAAATATCGCGGTAGAAAACGCGGTCAAGGTCACGAGTCAATGTTATTTTCCCTATGCTAGAAGTGTGAACTTGTAGTGCACATGTCCTAAAAATTCTGAAAAAATTGACAATAATCTACGATTTTTGTATCAACCGAATATGTAAGATATAAATTTTGCACACGCAAGATTTAAAAAAAAGGAATAAGATAGCTGAAAACATTTATTTTTGAAAAATATATTATTGACAATAGTTGTGTCAAAAGTCCCATAATTTGTTAGTCTATTATTCTTAACCTAATAATATTAATTCGATTTTAAATAAACTTATTTGAAGAACATATTTGTTGTTTCTTTGCCAGTCAATTCTACAAGTACTTGAGTGTTTACTGTATTGTGAGATTGGTAGATCTCGCGCAAGAAAAAACGTACGGTACTTTTCTCTTTTTTGGCTGATTGAAGGTTTGATGCTTCGTGACGTTTAGTGTGTGTTTACTCATAGATGTTATTAGAAAAACGTGCATAAGGCTTGTTTCATACAAATATACGGTTCCATTCTACGCGAGAAAATAAATTTAGGAAGTGAAGCAAATTCATACACAGTGCAAATACTACTCCCTCCACTCACTTATACCATTGATCAGGGATAGTAAGATGGTTCGTCTATGCTTATACCTACCTCAATGACTAGAACCGAAAACGGCCTATATATTTACGTGTGAAACAAGTCCAATGCTGTTACATTCTTAGCCCAGTTAATTATTTTATAATTAACTAGACTTCTAGACAGTGGTTCCCAATCAAATGATTGTAGACTCATGCAGCAAGCCTCTAGATTACTCTACAAGAGCACCCTATTGCAATAAGTGTCCTTGCTCAAACAGTTCTTCAGTCAATTAATACAGTATAAACTATAATATTGTAGTAAGTTACTAAAATGTTCAATACTCTGAAATTCAATAACTTATGATGGTGTACAATATTTCGACCGATGAGGAGGTCCTTAAAAATATTTTGTTGGAAGCCACTGATATGGAATCTATATAAATATAACAATATTAATTATTGTAATATAATCGGCAAGAAGTACTTTTGTACATTACACATGGAAAAGGTACGACATCCAACTAAATCTCTAGTCCCTATGCCGTGAAGCCCAGTGGCGTAACGTTTTCCAATTGGGCCCCCCTGCAATCGATTTCCCGTCCCCTCTCCACAAAATCATATAAATATCCCCCCTTACCCTCGCCACCCATCCCTGAAAAACTTGCATAATTATTTTGTGGACAGTTATAATTATGTAAAAACTAAACACCTTTTTGTCTATTAAATTTAAAAATTCAACCATGTTTCAAGTGGGGCTAGTCTAATGATTTTGGCTGTTGCCTACGGGCTCCTGAAAGATGGAAATAGTCAGGAAAATAGAAAAAATTAAAGAAATTTATTCTTAAGAGGCAGAATAGAAAAAACGTAAACTACTTACACAGTACTTGATCCTATTATAAGAAAAAAATTCAACTGCGTTGGGAGAACTGACACAATTGAACCAAAACTGGATATACTTATACAATAATCACGGAATTTATCCGAAAAACAAGGGTATAATATTCCTTCTGAACATTGTTCAAAAATGTACTAGTGGATAAAAAATAGAAATAACTAAAACATGACCGTTTAACATCACAATACCATAAACGCAGCATGTTGAAAAATAGAATAGAAATGAAAAAAAAAAATGGCACTCCAAATAATTTAACTCACAATCACGAACTCAATTAATATACATACGGTTTACTCTAGGCCAATTTACCAGACACGTGTAGGCCTACATGCATCCAACATGCATTCAAGAGACTGGATTAAAAATACTGTATGAAGAAAAATATTGACTTTCATTTCTAGACAACCCCCCCATTTCGCATTACTTCGTATATGCTAATATACATTGAGGAATTAGATGAGAAAATAATATTAATTTCCTCTAATATTTGCACTGTGGAGACATAGCTGTCATGATTTATAACAGTCTACATAAGTTTGTCTAAAGAGTGTTTTGTCCTCTGTATGTCTCCATTCCTGAAGAGTGAAGTCACCACATCCAGCTTCTAAATTCCTCCACTAAATCTATCAGGAAATTGATAAAGTAAACAATAAACATTGACCTGACAATATTTAGCCCATTCTTTCTTTCTTCCTTCAGTGTTTCAGTTTTATTTCTTTTGAAAAAATATGTATATTTCAGTCTGGGCACGGACCATTTCTTGAAAAAATATATTTCCAGTCCGGGCCCCCTTATAGCCCGGCCCCCCCCCCCCCGCGTCATGGCGGGTCTGCGGGTGTGTACGTTACGTTAGTGCATTACAGTTACTAATACTAAAATTTTCATATTTTTATTAATCAGAATCAGATTTTAATGTGCAGGGGTGCCCACAGGAGGGAGGGGGGGCTATGACGCAGACTGCGTCATTGATATTCCTGGGGGGGTTCTAAAAAAATGTTGGGTGGGGGGGGGGGGGTGGCTAAAATTGATTGAAACCGTGTTTAACGTGACGATATTCAAAAGTATATTATGAAGTCACCACATAGAATGTCTATTTATTTATTTATTGTGACAAAATTACAATGAATGTGAAGAAGCAACAGACTCAAGTCCAAAACTGCTCTCTCCACAAATTTTGAATATTTTACATTGTTCAAAACATTAATGACAATAGATTTATAATTATTATTATACTACAGTATTGAATATGAATCAGCTAAAATAGTTATGTTTAGTATTTGTGCAGGAAGTTATTAAGCTATTTCCTTTTTACCTTTACAAAAAAATTTTTACCTATGTAAAGAATCCAGGGCTTAATGTCAGCCGGAGCACATCGGAGCGGAGCTCCGGCTATCTAAATCTATAATAAAATCATTTATTTTAAACCAGATCTGAACTAGCTTGTTATTTTGCATATTATGTAATATTATATGTGCATTACTAACCATGCTCAAATGCGTTTAAAATGCACCAATTCAAGTGTAATTTTCAAACATTTTCCGAGGGAGGACCCCGGACCAGCCTGTGAGTCAGAGCTCCGGTATTTCTCAATTTCGAAAATTAAGCCCTATAAGAATCTCAAGAAATATACATACATTTTGTATATTATCGACTGGGTTTAATTTTTTTCAATACCTATATAAATCTTCTTTTAGTTTTAATATACATACATTTTGTATATTATCGACTGGGTTTGATTTTTTTCAATACCTATAGAAATCTTCTTTTAATTTTGTTTGAATATTGGAGCTTATTTTTTCGCATTTTTTTAGGGGGATGCCTACTTTATTGGGGGGGGGGGGTGCGTCATGAGACTAGGGGTGCGTCATGAGACTAGGGGTGCGTCATGAGACTAGGGGTGGATGGGCACCCCTGTAATGTGGATGAATTCACTAGTTGAAATTCACAATCTTAGGATTCAACTTTCTGTTCAGTTTTCAGTGCGGTAAACACAGCGGTGTGACACCGAGATTGCAATTCCAAAACACATCCTCTCTTGCTCGTCTCTCCTTTTCTTGCTCATGACTCATTAGCGAAACCAGTCTTGATGTGATAAAAATGTAGCCTGTAAACGTCTGTCCATCGCTCCCTCACACACTCTCACACACTCTCATACGCGCATACCCACTAATGGTCAGTTGGTGGGGGAGCCGCCGCTGTAGGAAGGAGACTCTCCCTACTGCGTACACTAATTCCGTTCAGCGCTACGCTGTGAAGTGCGGAGAAATATTAAACTAAAATGTGTTTTCTCGTCTAACTGCAGTTGAATCTTAATTGTATTTTATTATAAAATAGGTCTTTCATACAACATTGAACATAAATTCCTGAAGTATAATATCTTAGGCCGCTTAGCGCAGTTGGCCGGAGCGTCGCAACTTCAGCTTGCTGTCGTTTAAGTGGTCGTGGGTTCGAATCCCGCTCCACCGTCAGGCATTTATGTGTAATCATTCATCTCATTACCCACGCACAAGTCTCGGACTTATGTGGGCATCATCATAAAAAAAATCTTATTCAAGAATATGATGAGTAGTCAGTTATTTTATACATTAAAAAGTGGGTCTGTTTGCAAAAAATACACATTTATTGACAATAGAAATATAAAACAAACGATAGCAAAGGATAGGCGATATATTAATCACGAAAGAAAGCAATCTAGAAATATGAAATATGTTTAGTCTAAGATAAGTTTCCTCGAATTCAATTATGAATTGTACTCACAGATTCTTTATCACGGAAAACAGCAGCACGGATGGTTTCCTTCCATAAATTATTTACACCGGTAGGCTCTGGGAAGAAGCTGAAATTATCCAGTGTTAATCCCTTTGGAAGCTCTGAAACAATAGTCGTTTTTTCAACTTTCTTTCACTTTAAATGATTTTTTACGCTATGTTTAAAGATGAAATTAAAAATTGACGTTTGAGGCGACAAGCTTTTAAAATAAAAAAAACTCGATTTCAGTCAAACTGAAAATTTAGTGGACAAAAATTAGTACAAAGCAGGAACGTTTTCAATCTACTCTAGGCACCCTCAGAAAGAGTCCCTCGAGTTCGTGAAAGTTTCTTAGCTGAGCATAACTTTTGAAAGGCCATAACCCCCAAATTTGGCACGTTTTCATTTTTTGCCTAAACCTCGAACGCTATTTACCGCGTTGAAAACATTGCTCTCTCAAAATTGAAGTGTGATGGGGTAATATTGAGAGGTGAAATTATTTTATTAATTTATTTTTCTAGCCTTACTGCACATTTTTGATTGAACTTTAGACCTGATGGTACGATCAATTTAAGATTTTGTAGTTTTTAAGACATAGCATTATTGAAACAGACTCGAATTGAACTTTGGAATTGAATTATGATTTTGCGTTTAATTTTATTAGGTTATGCACAATACAGCGTTCTTGTTTCTTATGGGCAAAAGAATTGCAATTCCTTTGCAGTTTTTCTGCTGAGAAACTATCTCTTTCTCTGTCCTTTTAGAACCTCTCTCTCTCTTTGCCCTACTTGGGAACGATAGAGTTTTCCCCGTGTTGGAAGCTAGGGGAATGTCCGGTGACAATTTCCCCAGCAGTCGGTGATGGGCTCTTGAGTTGAATGGTTGAAAGACAAGAAGCGCGTTGCGGGCGGCCAAGTCGTTGAAAATTTTGGAGTAGTTAATTATTTTATTTGAAGTTTAAATTCGGACATTCTAACGGTATTAAATAGTGGAATGGAAATATTTGGATCGGAAAGTTTCGTTGTTAAAATTGACTGTTAACTGTGCTTGTAATGATATTCTTGTTAATTGACTTATTCAATTCCGTATATTGTACTGAACAATAAGTCATAAACGATAATTAACATTCCTGTTGGTGGAAGCTAAGAATTGATAGTAGGCGAGTTTTTAATCGTAACTGAATAGTGCTTATGGTGTTTTGTTGAAAAACTCACAAGAGATATTCGTACCTGAATTGACTCGATTGCGATGTGTACCTGGAACGTTTGCATTGTGTCTTTAATAATTATCATCCCTGGTGAGTGCTAATTCTGAATTTCTAAGCCACAAACCTAATATTTCTTTACCGAATCTTTTAGTTTGATTTGTAAATTTTGCTGGTAATTCAATACTATTACCTGGCGACTGGAGAAAGAGATAGCAGTGCATAACCTTAGGATATTGATTTATTTTGATTGCGTAACTTCATGACCATAATATAATTTTGATTGTCGAATATTTTTATGAACTTAACGTAGATTGAATTATTTTGAAGAGTTTAAGAAATTGAACGGAAATGAGTCATTTAAATATTCTGACCCAAGTAACGTAATTTTAATGGTTAAATGTTGGATTAACGTGATTCGATGGTCTCAATACCTTTATGAACTTCACTTAATTTTGATTGTTGTTACTATTTATATATGAAATCGAAGTTGGTTTGATTCACGATCAAACCATGAATTATGATCGATTTAATTATTGTGTAGAGTTAGGATTAATGGTGAGACCCGTTTGAGTATGTGAAGAATTGAACGAAATTTGCTGTTTTAGCTTATTTTGATGAACTTAACCTCGATTACTGGAACATTGAATTTATCTACCGTTTACTCCTCGTATTAATTCATTAAAATAATTGTGTTTTTAACTCTGTGTTATAACCCCAGTCGCCCATTCTCTTAGTGGTTAAGGCACGTTAGATTAAGAGGAGCGTCGAACAGGTCTGCCGTGGTCTGCGATACTTGGAGGAGATTGTGCCTCTTTTAGTACGAATTTGTACAGGCAGATTGCCCTCAGTAATCTGTCTACATTCAGAGGGCCTCCTCCAGGATCGTATAGGCAGGTCTGGGGTCGATCTCCGACGCTGGCCCAGTCGGGACCTTGGCCTGTTGATATTATTATTATTATTATTTATGTCGGGACAGGAAGGGCACGCTACCAAATATTAGCCCCTGTCCCGTTACAGAAGTATAAAATTCGACGTAGATTGATGTATAACAATAACAAATCGGTTCCGTTGTTCATTCACAATCAATCATCAAAAATCAGGTATTTTTACCACTTTATGAAAAATTAGTCATCTTCAGGTTTCGATGCATTTATCTTGTGAATGCTCTCTCCAACACATGAAAGTTTTAGGAAAGAAGTTTTAGATCATTGGATTTTCTTCAGGAAAAGTTCTAAATTTGAAAATTTTGACAAGTTATGCAAAACAACCTGAGCAACTGTACACTGATTAGGCCAGTAACCAAGTGTCATAAGTGATACCAGGCAAGGCATTTAGTAGTTCTTTTCTTAAAAGGATTCTCATGTATTTTTAGGCCAGAGTCCGAATCTGAACTTTGGAGATCCAAAATGTGTTCAGGCGGTGAAGGGGGGCCCCCTTCGTCGCCAACGGTGGTCCCCCCTCCCCTCCTTGGAATGGTCAATCGCAACCCATTGAGAGATAGCTCATTCATCTCAGCTCATTGCGGCGGTCCAAATTCATATGTAACATGTCAATTTCTGACCATAATTGACTATTTCACTTGAAATAGTATAAATAGGTAGGCCTATACTTGGAAAATGTCGATTTTTCAATATTGAAATAGCTTCAACTTAGGAACCACTGGGAACAAAACTGCGAGATTGGTCTTAAATTGCAAGTAATAATTTCTTCTTTGACACTACATCCTGTTTGGATTCCAATTTTCCAGAAGTCAGTTGTACTAAGCAATCAAAATATCATCCATGGTTCTCCTTGGATATAATTAATGACTTAAAATCGAAAAATAGACTTAGTAGGAAACGGAGATATGAAAGATACCACGATGAACAACTCAAAATTATACGTTCCTGAGTCAAGAATACTCGTAAAATTGTATCTGCCTACTCAGCACATTTGAGATCAATTGAGGAAATAGTAAATTGTGATTTGAGGGAATTTTAGAAGTTTGTGAACAATACGTGGTCTTCTCGCCTTAATGAAGAGTTCATAACGCATGACAACAAAATATTTATAGGTGATGTTTTGCAGATATTTTCTTGTCCAATATGTGCAATACCTTGGTGAAGAAAATTTACCCTTCTATTGAACCCATGCGTGATGAGGTATAAGTGTCTGTTGACTCTTCCAGCTTCAGTTACGTACCTGTTGAGGAGGTATTGTCTGCGATAAGGCTACTGAGGCTGAGTGTTTCTGGGGGCCCGGATGGAACACCAATGTTGGTGGTTAAGGGCTGCTGGGAGTTATTGTATATGCCATAGCATTATCTGTTCAATCTCTGTATAAAAGTGTATATCAACGAATTTCCTAGTATTTGGAAATCTTCATGGGTTACACCACTTTTCAAGTCAGGAAATAGGAGTTTAGCAAGTACTTACAGGCCCCTGGCAATCCTGAACGTGTTTGCAAAGCTTTCACGCTTTGGATACAAAGGATTCTTCATAGGCAGATTCTTCCCAATGTACAGCCAAGATCATGCATTCTCAGCATTTCCTTCCAAGTCGTTCGACTGTGACTAATATTTTGTATTTTGTAGACAGGGTGTCGGATGTCTTGGATGATGGAGGGCGTGTCAATGTGATAAAAACAGATTTTTCCAAGGCATTCGATACGCTAGATCCTAGATCATGATGTCTTACTTGGGGGAACTTGGTTTCAATGAGGGAAGTGTCAATTTCTTGAAAAGCTAACTTTTTGGTAGAAACCAATATGTTGTCTAAAATAATTATTGTAAATCTAAGCTTTTTTGTGAAACTTCTAGAGTTGCTCAGGGTTCTAACTTGGGCCCAACAGTGTTCCTATTGCATGTGAATAACCTTTCTGGCTAGGTTTGTAACTCTTGGTATTGCATGTTTGCGGATGATACCAAGGTTTTCAGAGAAATCAATCTAGTTGATGATTTTCTACTGTTGCAAAAAACATTCAAGTTCTTCCTAATTGTCCAGACAAATTAGCACAAATTTTGGGTGAGAAAGAAAAAACTCCAATATGGCTGAAAGTTGGGTTCTATGCCTAGAAAAATCCGCTGTCTTGAAAAAAACTGTGATATTTCCCAGTCATTTTTTTATTGAAGCCAAACTTTACTTCAGAAAAAAGTTACTCATGTATTTTTTAAATACATTATTAATTGTTTAATAATATGACACCAGTGTATCTATATCAGGTGCTCGGCTACAATTTTTAAAGTATCACACTAATGGCGAGATCTAAGTGTGGTTTTCTACAATTTGAAACCACTCACCCATTTATTTTTGGTAGTTTTTGAGCTATAGCTATTTGAAAATTTGAATGCACCCCCAAAAACCCCTAAAATTTCATTTGAGAGCTCAAACAATACTCACAAAAAGTGGAATCAGTATGTTTCTTTACAAATTTGTTTTTGAGACTCAAAGATATCAGAAACATCATTTGGTCGGCCTGGGGGGTGTTTGCTGAATTTAGGCCCCTATAATTATTGAATTGACCCATTGTATCCGATCGGCTGTCAGCTCATCAAGATGGTCCATATTTAAATATCAAATATCGAATTTGGCTCATAACTTGAAATTCTGTTCCCACTGTTTGGGAGATTTGTTTGAGCTCTCATATGAAATTTTAGGGGGTTTTGGGGGTGCGGCAAGTTTTTGAATAGCTCAAAAACTACTGAAGATAAAACGGTGATAGTGGTTTTAAATATCATAGAAAACCACATTTAGATCTCGCCGTTGGTGAGATACAGCTGTTACAATTCTTCAAAATACAGTAAAACCTGTCTAAGACGGAAACCATCTGAAACGGAATGTTTCATCCGGTCCCTAAAAATTTTATATATAGTTACATATAAAAAGACCTTTCTAAGCTGGAACTTTTCTAATGTGGAAATGGAATACTTAAAAAGTCCCTTGCAATAATTAAAACTGTGTAAAACGGAAATTTGATAAAGATTTACAGAAGCTGTTTGCTTTTGCAACGCACTGTATTCCGGATTATATTCTGTATCAAGTAAATTTATAGTTCAACATTTGTTTTTAAAGCAGCAGGATGTTTTTTAATGTATCAAGTACACTACGATTCATTATTTCTTATTACCGGATGTCTTAGAAGGTTATTGCAAAATAAATAAGGCACAGTGTCCCACTCGATTTTATATGCTTCTCTCGCCCACGTACGTACGTATTGATGGCTAATTGTTTCCAAGAATCGGAGCGATAAGCAACCAAACATTCATTTTAAGGGGAAGTGAAAGTCTGTACTCACGGTGTTTTGACGCCATAGCATTCATCACATTAGTCATAACATCCCTGGCATTTCAAATTTGAATTGGAACTGTTTCTACATCAGTTTAAGCAAGTCTTTCGTACAGTACGTTCTTTCTGATTCATTCCAAGTCATTTAAAGTAATGCGTGATTGTTTCTTCAGTGTTTAATGTTTATTTATTTAAAAAAAATTGTGTCTAATTGCTGTAATTGTTAGTTGGTAGGTTCTTTAATTTTGAAATGGCAAACCTAAAATCAAAAACTTTGTCCTTAAATATGTGGATGAAAATGAAATAGGTTAGTGGAGGAAATTTTTTTAATACAGTAGGTATAATAAAAACTTGAAAAATACTTAAGTGTTTTTTAAGTTTTTATTATATAGTGGAAACAAGATGTATCTTCAACGTCACAGTAGGTATAATTTATAATTAATTTCACAGCTTTTTCATGAGACAAAATTAAATTACAGTAATTTTTTACCTGTCACATGTTTTTAATATGATCACCCTGTCTAACCCGGAAACTTGCCAAAACAGATTTTTTTTTCAGTCCAGTGGAGTTCCGCCTTACACAGGTTTTACTGTATAAAATTTCTAATTTTTCGAAAAAATCACAAATACTTTGAAAATTGTAGCCGAGCACCTGATATAATATAGATGCAGTGGTGTAACTGGTGCCAAATTATTGAAAATTTTCTGGCTTGAAAAACGACATCTTTTTTATCTAAAGATAGGCTCAATTTTGAAAAAAAATTGTCAGGAAATTTTAGTTATTCCAAGATGGCGGCCGAAGCACAACTAAGATTCTTGGGGACTTTTAGTATGTTATTCAGTATGTCTTTCTGTACATAGAGCCCGATTTCCAGCCGTGTTGGAAGTTTTTCTTTACTCTTTGCTAATTTGACTGGACTATGAATAGTGTTCTGATTCCAGATTCAAGCTACATGTTGCTAAATGTAAGGTGATGTCTTTCACTTGACAGAGAGTTCCTTTTCATTTAGATTAAAAGATAGATGGAGCCTCACTTGGTCATCTGTTGGTGTATAAGTACCTACAAGTGGTGATGAACGCTCACCTTGATTTCAGTCAGCATATTGAATTGAGCATTTGTCAGCTGAATATAATCAACTATTGGCTTCTTTTTCAGAACGTGTTCAGGTTTCCAACGGTGTCACAGAAATTATCACTGACATTGACATAATCATCAAAAACTCTTTTTCTACATTGTTTTCTTCTTCTTGATCATATTTCCTTTACTCATTCTTTTCTCCTCTACTCATTTTTCATTGCATTCTTTTTTATTCATCACTAAATTACTATGATTAGTAACTAATCTTATTTTATTTGTAATTTTACTTGAACTGTTTCATGCTAATACAACTGATATTTAGTTTTATTTCAAAAGTGTTTAATATCTTTCCAGTTTCTTTTGTCAATTTTTACTTACCAGGAGGCATATTTGGGAATTGCATTCCCATTTGTATTGCAAATAAATACCGAAGCTAGAACGCATCAAAGCCATTTTTAAAATTTGTTTTTTTACACATTCTGGCTTCAAAACAACTGGTCGGAGAATCAAATACAACCAATCATTTTGCAGGAAATTTTATCGTCTTCATAAATTATATTGAATATCTTTTCTCAAAAATCCTACCTCAATCGAAATAATAGCAAAAAACTAAAATAATCAAAACATATTTTGAGGTGAATTGGCGCCCCCACGATTTGAGACAATCGAAATTCGAATTCAGCGCTCTCAATTACATATAGAACTGATGAGAAACAACTTTTATAATTTTGTTTTGGGGAAAGCTACCTTCAAACTGGAAAAATACAGAATTCTATTAGTAATTACTTTTTTATCTAAGAGGCCAATACATTTAATCCCATTTTCATATTCTGACAGATGTTTAAAAAAACGTCAAAGTATCTATGTAAAGTTTTTGGAAATTTTCAAACATGAACTTTTTAGAAAATTAAAAAATAAATATATTTTTGGGCTATAATAATTTTGAGTGTAATTTCTAAGAACACGATTAAATTCCCAAATGGATAGGCGTATCCAGGGGGAGGAATTAAGGGACTATAAACATCTCCCACTAGCGATAAGTCAAACACTGGATATGATTCACATTGACTCATATGAACGTTTAAATGGATAGATTCGAGCCCAAAATCGCTTAAAATTCTGTTTTAAATGGATTATAATTCATTTCTAAGAGGACCCCCAGATCCAATTATTTTATAACAAAAAGGTAATCAACATTAAGACTAACAGACTAACACTATTTCTTAGTTTTTTTTTGTTGAAGCCAAATACTCAGATTTCAACATTTATTAAAAAGATTCTCTGCCCCAGATAATAGAATAGCAGTTATTCTATTAGAATAATTATTATTAATATTATTCTAATAGTTACTATTGGAATATTGGAAAATTTAATAAAATAATTATGGAGTAATTCAATCCTTCAGAACCAACAGTTTATTCATGGAGAAAAAGTAGGATTTTGAGTATTAAAGTATAATTTTTTCATGAATATTGAACTCATTTTTCATTTTGTGAAAAATTGACACCAAGAAACATTTTTACTGAAGTGAAGATGGCATCACCTGTGCTGCAATGTATTCGATTGTGCTTCACTTTCTAAATTTTATATACTTCCTCATGGTACCAGCTAGTAGGCCTATATTACAAAATTCTTAATTAAAAAATGATTATGTAAAATTTAAAATTATAAGCATCTTAATTTTCAAAAAACTACACACTAGTCAGTCGCGAAACTGAGTCTTGGTCTATTTTAATGAAAACCGTGGGTATATTATTATTTCCTACCACTAATGGTAAGTCAGCGAACTTACCAACTTGAGCTAATTCCACCATTGAACGCAGTCGAAATCCGTCAGGAGTATAATAATAGACATCTCCAAGTCTTTGATTGCCTTCACGCAACGTTGCCCGGAATACCAGCTCTCTTCTCCAGCCTAAAAATAATATATCATAATTGTTATTCTGCATAAATAGCAGAGGAGTACTTAATATCATGGTAGAGACAATAAAATAAAAATATAAGTTGTGTAACTGCAGTCCTCTTTGATATGAAACGTAAATAAACTAGATTAACTACAAAATAGGAGAGCAATAAGTAGGGTAAACATAAAGGGTGAACCAAAATGATACGACTTTTATTAGGTAAATTTAATACAAGCTTTGTTATTATCAAAGTTTAAAAATAAAATATCGAAAATCGGATAATACTATTAGGATGACGAATGATAGTTCATAAAGTACAATGAACTCCAATATTATCCGAATGAGTTGAGACCAGACCCAGTTTGAATAATCCAAAATCAGACAGTTGGATTTTTTTAGAAATTTAGTTGGATTTTGGGAGAGGTGTATATTTAAGAAAAAAGATTTTTTATTAATTAAATAGAAACGTTTTACACGTTGTTTAGCGTATATGTACATACAAATGCTGTACATCAGTTGTATCTTATATAAATGAGTCAGTATTTGCTAAACGTAATACGTTTCTGAGTTCATTTTTTCCAAAGCGATTCGGATAGTCGGAGTTCTACTGTATTTACTTAAACGAATATATTCAGAAATTATACAATCATAGCTAAAAATTCATAACTTTTACTTTTTATTTTGAATATTAAAAAAGTTGAATAACTTATAGTTTTCTTGAAAATACATTTTTTAAGAAGATTTTTAATCCTAAATTGTTGATTTTGAAGACACCGAAATATGTAAATAAATAATTTATTTCAATCAATAATAAGATACAGCATTTTCTAATGCCTGGATGGAGATTTCGAGTACAGTAGGAGATTACTACTAGATCACTTACTAGAAACCCAAGCAAGATGAGGATTGGAACACTACGGTGGATTTCTTAGTCGCCCCATACAACATAGCACTACTTGTGCACTTGTGTGGAGTAAGGAATGAGGAGATGTTCTTGCTCCTTATTACAGCCCCAGCAAAATCATTCCACCCGTCTCTTAGAAGGAAGGCCTGAGGTTGGGAAAAGGAAAATAGAAGGGAATGAAGAAAAAGGGTTATCCAATAGGCTTTAACAAGGAATATTATTCTACCAGGTTACAAGAGCGATGCTATTAAAATTCTAATATTAGTAATAAAATTAGAAAAATATTTTCTATTTTTTTGGAGGATGAAGCCCACATAGGTCTGAGACCTATTAGTTCAGTCATTCTAATATAAGAGAAAAGCCACAATACATTTGCATCATGTATACAAGTAAGCTACATTCATGTTTACATGTAACAGCCCATGTACAGCTTTGCAATCTTGACTTTGCAACTGTGAATATGATAGACAAAGTAAATAATTGACTAGGTAAGTAAGGGGATGATTGAGACACTCCTCACAACATTGGCTCATAGAACAGTACAAAATTGCTTTCTTCCAAGAAGTTACACACCATTCCGTTTATTGCATATGAAATTGAAAAATCTAAAAATTTACATAAAGTAGGAAAATCTGAAAAAAACCCCATAAACTATCAGTTTTCACCGATTTGGGCATTGGTTAAAGGGGAGGGGATAAGTAGATGCCACAACTGCAATTGCCACAAGGCCTAATTTTTGTAATTGACAACGTGTAAATTACAAAATTAAATAAGTGAAAAAATTAATGAATAGTTAAAATAGAATCTATCAGAGATTCATCATAGTTCAGGAAATTGTGTAAGTTCGTGTGCAGCTCCATGAAGAAAGCAATAGACCCAAATTTTCTGTTTTGGATGTCTAAGGATATCCAAATCCATACCACTAGATGGGGGTCTGGGGGGCGCGTTATAATAATTATAATAATTTCTCTGGTTGTGAGTACAGACCAGAGAAATTATTATTAAATTATTATAATTATTATTACGCGACCCCCAGACCCCCATCTAGTGGTATGGATTTGGATATCCTTAAACATCCAAAACATTAATGAAGTCATTCAATTTGTGGATTTTCAAGCATGTACCGTTTTATGGAAACAGTCATAGAACGAGTTTCCAGTCAAAATAAACCGATATACAGTAATGTTTTTTGTTATTACACATTTTGGTTTAAAAAGTCGTTTTCATTGATAGAATAAAATTTTAAAATGGAGAAAATCGTTTATGTAAAATTGATATTTGTCTACATTTTTAATGAATTATACTGTTTTTTTTTTTTCGAAGAATTAAAACATCCTAAATCCAACTCCTACTCAATTACTGCCTGAAAGTAATCTTGGATGTATTCAACATCATTTACAGCCAGTAACAACTTCCAAAATGATGTAAATTACATTATAAGACCAGTAAAAGATAGAAATGAAGTACATTTTTTTACAATGTTCCGATCTTAATATAAGTAACGATACTGTATGTGACTAAAGAGATGGCTAATGGTTCTATAGCCTCTGTTGGCCAGCAGCAGTTCATTACTGCAACAGCCACTAAACTACGTTTGAATTAAAAAAATATTCGCTGATAATCAAAATCTAACTCATGCTATGACACATTGGAACAGATTAGCCTCGAGTTGATGATATCCACTGTGCAAATACACTTAGCGCCTTATTATATGGAGCTACTTTAGTCGCCGTCGCGCATGACGTTTATGGCTAAATTACACCAGCCGGATAAATTTGATGAAAAAATCAGCTGTTTCTGAGCCGAAGATTCTAAACACGTCTATGACTTCGTATACGTTGACATTGTTAAGCTCGGTCAAACGCTCGGCTGGTGCAATTTAGCCATAAAATTCGCGCGCAACGGCGACTAAAGTGGCTCCGTATAATAAGGCGCCAAGTGTATTTGCACAGTGGATATCATCAACTCGAGGATAATCTGTTCCAATGTGTCATAGCATGAGTTAGATTTTGATTATCAGCGAGTATTGGATGCTCTGCTGTGCAAGCACTTTAACGAGAAAGCAGACAACTGTCGACGACCGGCGTCGAAACGCATTCCGCTCACTAGCCATCTCTTTAGTAACGTAGACTACCTCGAAAACCTTTAAAAATCATTCAACAGCTAGATCAGCTACTGTTTCAGTAAAGCTTCCCAGCGCTGGATCTCACCGTTTTTTTCGATTGTACTTCCAGTCCAGTATACTCCATCGCGGAAAGAAGACTTTCTTCATGACACTTATTCAAATGTATATTGAATTATCCTATTTAATTTTTAATACTGTAATATGTTTTGTGACAATAAATTCGATAAAGCTTATAACGTTGTCGCGTAACTTGACAAAAAAAAAACAGATAGTACATACCGTATTCAAATGGTTTTTTGTATATGGGATCGGTGATATCCGAACAAGTCAGGTGGGCTGCAGCTAATTTTTGGTAATCTAAATCAGGTATTGGCACTGTTTTTCGGGGTGAACGATCATCTTGTCGTTGATGGTCTTTCTTTTTTCCTGTGAATATTAAAGTATTGAAAATTAATATTTTAAAAAGTTATAAGAATAACATTTTTTGAAGATATGATTGAGTAAGCAGTCATCATGATTTTATTTAAAAACATAATTCAGATTTCAAACATTTATTGCTCCCGATTTCCAGTGGTGTTTCCCTGTACATTTTAACACATCGAAGGGAAACGGTCAAAGGTATTTTAGATGTGTTTCTAAATTGTCAAAAACGTTTTACTAAAATTAGAAAACACTTTACTCAGAGAGAGTTTAGAACTTTTCTTGCAGAACTCTGACATTTCAACACGAGTAACAAAATATGTCTGAGAGTTCTTTCCATGCCAATGATTTCAAATGTTAGAATCTAGTTAGAATTCTTTCTCAATTATTTCTAAACTTATCTACTGACCCACGTACATTAGAATCACGTACTTTTTCAACATAAGTAATGAGAAGACTCAAGTTAATTTTCAGAATACTAACCAGACTTGTGACTGTTTCCAGTATTCTTGGTCTTTTTCTTCAATGACCTTGACTTTTTTAACTTTACTAGCTTATTTATCACACGTTTTCTCTTTTGTTCAGCTACCAACTTTTGGCCTACTGCAAAAAAATAGATGAAAGAATTTCAGAAATCACACAAAATCACTGGAAATAAAATAGTAAATTTACAAAGAAATTGGATTATTAAATAGTATAAAAGCAGTTTTGGGAAATAGCCTGTTGTATATTCACTTTGTATGTTAGTTAAATAACTAAATTTTCTGCGCTCTTTTAATTTAAGCCAGCCTAAATCGACAAATGTGGTGTTATGAGTAAATCTCTTCTGAAATCAAAATTGAATCGTACAGCATAGTTCAGAGACCGTTACGACAGTTCGTTTGAAAGATCACTGTACACAATGCACAAGTAATGCAGGTCCAATCACCATCATCCGACTCATTACCCACGCATAGGTTTCACTCCCATGTGGGCTTCATCCTCCAAATAATTAAGAATTTGAACTATAATGCATTCACCAGTGTGACTCTAAAAGATTTTGGAAAATACTTTTCAATTCTCTTAAGCTGATGCATGCCACCAAAAACTTTGTTGCATACATGTGTTGCCTGCTCCCGCCAACCAAGAGAACTATCAATATGAGCGCCAAGAGTTCGGACACATTGCTAATAGGGAATTATTACATTACCATTTTTGATGACCTTAGGAGAGCTGGCAAGGTCTAAGCTATTTAGAACTCACGCTTTCCAATAACTATTTTTATTTTTATTGGATTCAGTCTCAGCCCTTGATATTGTAAAATCCAACTAGTATTTAAATTGCAATTATACGAGCATCTTCATTATTCATCTATTTGAAAACTAAGTAATAAATTGTATTCACATGTGCAATGTACACTGCTTGAAGCACAATAACTTAATTTTAAAACTTCATATTCATCTACTGATGTAAACTTACTCCCGATATAGAATAAACAACAATAACAATAAACAATAAACTGTTCCACAAGTTTAGCAATGTCATCATTCATGTAATTTATTGAGAAACTGAAGCGTCCAGCAGGAAAATGAAGATCTATAATATAATCACCTGCAAAGAGGTGATGTGAGAAAATAAATGAATATTTCTTAATAAATAAATAAATATCATAAATATCGTGGAAGTATTATTGATACAAATAGAAAAAAGGAGAGGTCCCAACACTGACCCTTGTGGAACGCCTTGTGTGATGGACACCAAGAGGACATATTTTTGGAACTTATGAGATTAATACTAAGAAATAATGATAGTGATTATTAAGTGAAAAGGCAATAGCATACATGAACGTGGAGATTTCTCAATTGCTTCAACACCAATAGGAGTGCCAATGGGTTCAGGAGGTGGTGGCTCCAGATTGAAGATGTCCATTTTCTAGAAACACAAATCATTACTGTAAACTGTAACACAGCCTTCACAATATATTAATTACTTCACTTTGTACAATTCCTCATATACAATACAAATTAAATAGACTATTCTAGTTCAAGTGGAATGAAGGTTTATAAGTTAGTTGGATACTTAAGTCACGCAGAAGCAGACTACTGAGGAGTTCATGTACTTTTTTCAAGGGGGAGATTGTGGGGTAGGTCTGGGTTCCATGCCAGAGTAAGTGGGTTCTCCCCCAGGAAAATTTTGATAAATAATCATTCTAAAATTATATTCTAAGAGATTCTGGACTGATGTCTAGAAAAGGTTAAATCTATTCATTTAAATACACATTATGGTTTTTTTGTATTTTCCATATTGAGAACTTGATTTGAGACTCAAAAACAACAATTTTGTATCTTTTTATTGAAAAACCGTTTAAAAATAGGGTATAGTGGAAGCTTGAATTTAATAATTCATTGATTCCACGAATTGTTTGCTTAATATGAACATAAATCCACTTTTCGTAAATTGTTAGTTCTAGTCACATTTTAATGTGCGAAATTTAAAAATACTAATTTAATAGTGCCAATTCAACAAGTAATAGTGGTTTCAAATTATTATTACAATCATGGCCGCCCAGAGACGTTTTGAGGCCCGGGGCATAGTTTTAGCTGGAGCTCCTTTAAAGCCTACTGTGACAAGTTCATTAAAGTAGCTCGGGGCACTTCAAACCCAGGTTAGGGGGCTCCGAAAATACTGGGACTTAACAGCATCATGGACCTGATTTTGATCCTGAATATATTTTCAGTGGACTAACGTTGAACTTTGGAATATACGGCGCCTGAGGAGGGCCTTCAGTGTTGTTAGGCTTTCAATAGGCTCCCACAGGCCAAAAAATGGTACAATAAAGGTTGATTCACACATATAGGACTGTGCGCCGACTGTTCTGTGACCGTGTCGTTTTGAATGGATTCGCCAAAGCAGTCTATCCATTTAAAATACACGGCGACAGTCTCAAATGATTCACACATATAGGACTGTGCACCAACCGTGTGCATACTATGTCGCGGTCGAGCTCTTTCAGAGTGATCTATCATGATCACAGTCCGACACAGCCGGCGCACAGTCCTACATGTGTGAATCAACGTAGGGCGACCAGCCCTAGCCAAGTGAAGCTTCGGGGGTTTCCGTAAAACCTCGGGCATTTTCGTTGAAAAGAAAAGTTCCAAAATGTTCCAAATCCAACATCCTTTTCATTCGTTTTATCTTCTATCCTATTGTTATTATTTGTACTTGGATTCTAAATTAAAAACATTCTGTAATTTGCATAACAACATTAAATAAATAATTAATAAATTTAAAAATATATTGAAAAAATGAATAATATTTACATACAAAAAACAAATAAGTTAATAAGCAATTAAAATGTATGCACATTGTTTATACTTGAGGACGTATTCAATGTGGGTTTTTAAGAACAGGCCATGGGTTATCTGCCGAAAAAAATCTTGGAAACTCATTCTATGCATGTCTTGCATTGTCTACTCAGACATATTACACAGATTTCGTCCCCAAGTGTAGATAGAAGCCATGCAATGTGCATGCACTTTGAATGAACATTATATAATTTTTTGATACATGATTCATTAATTTTTTTAAATATATCTTAATTTGGTCACTTTTAAGACGTGAATATATTGTATGGAATTCTCCCTCTTCATCTCTTGCTCTCCACAACTGATGAACCCAATATTTTCGTCTCTTCCTTTTTCCTCTTGCAAAACAAGTAATGCTCCACATGCTATAATGACATCCTCTTCGTCTAATCCATCTCTGTGACTGAAGTAAAATTCTACTGAAATTGCGTCATTGCAGAACAAAACGGTCGCAGTACAGTCGGCGCACAGTCCTATATGTGTGAATGATAGCGACACAGCACAGTCGATGCACGGTCGCAGCACAGTCCTATATGTGTGAATCGACCTTAAGGGGCCCCTGAAGGTTCGAAGCCGAAGCAATAAAGGGTGTAGAAACGTTTAATATTCTAGATGCAGCCTGCCTACTTGAATCTTTACTTCACATGACTGCAGTAACAGCAAATCCGGGCCTGAAGGGCCTCTAGTGTTTGTTAGGCCTTTAAATGGCACTAAACTGGGGCAATAAGTCACCTCCAGTAACCGATATTATACAGTAGTTTTATTTATTCGTTTTCGAGGAAGGAGGTTGTAACGCGGAGAACCCCTTCCCCCCACCGCTACGCTAATGGGTGTGAGAGCCGTTTCCCATTGGGTGTGAGAGTTAAAATACCCGGGTAAATACCCAAAATTCATTAATAACCGGGTATTTTGAGTATTTATGAAATCGAGCATGATTAATTGATGTTTACACCTTAATATGTTATTATTATCATTGTATGATATATTGAGTTAGTAATTGAGTTTATATATATATATATATATATATATATATTTAAATATTAATACTATATATATTATTATATAATAATAATAATAAATAATAATATATATATTTATATATTGAGTTTATATATAATATTAATTGAGATATATTGATTTCTTCAATGACTTAGTAATTATTTTTAAATATTACCCAAAGTTTTTAAATAAACCGGATTTTTTTCGTGTCTAAAATCGTCATAAAGAGAAGAAACTAGGTAAATAAGAGTAATTCTACAGGTAAGACTGCGACACACGACACTTTTCGGTTGTTGGGGATGGGGGGAGGCAGGTGTGTAGTGAAGCAAGCCAGTGATGCAACCCTGGAACGCCCAAAACTATAAATTCCCTGATATGAAATCAAGGCAGCACCACATTAGAAAAATAGTGAACATGCTTCTACTGTTATTAAGTTATGGAATGATTTTTATTTTATAAAATGGATTGGAAGTAGGCCTAACTGACATGTAGGGATAATATTGAAAGTAATAAAAGTTTTCAATCTACGTAAATATGCAAGTATTCAGTGCTGCCTCTTATCTTTAATCCAAACTTATTTAGAAAAATTCCTAGTCTTTTTGTCTAATTTTAAAGCTTTGTGTCATACAGTTTATGTTTATTTAAGATATGTTTTATATGAGTTTAAGTATGTTTTATTTTAGTACTAAACAAAAGATCTTGAACAAAAATCCTTTGCAAATTATTATTGAATTCTTGGACTTCTTGTTCCATAAAGGTCTGCGTTGTTAATATTAACTTATTATCGTGAATTTAACGACTTGCAGTCAATTTCAATTGTGAATAAATAATATTCCTACTAACATTATTTTGGCCTATGTGAGTAGCAATATTATTTAATCACAATTAAAATTGACTGCAAATCGTTAAATTCACAATAATAAGCTATTATTATTGAATCTTACCATCCTACAGACTGAGTTTTTATTATTTCCTTGTGTTATTTTATTCATCCTAGGTCAAATTTTCCTCTCTAAATAATAATTATTACTTTTATAAGCTCGTTTTTGATTTTGAATAAAATCCCCACAAAAAAAACCCATAAATACCCAAGACCTGGGTATTTATATCGATCACGCTCAGAAGTAAAATGCGAATGGGGACCATATGAAAAATTGTTAAACCCATTTGGTAATTGTGCCGCAGATGTTAGCAAGAAAAAAATCACTTGAAACTTCACTAAATTGTAGTCATGATATAGGAGTACTCAATTGTAGTCAATTGATGTCATGATATAGATGGCACTGATATATTGAAGGCACTCCATTGCTCTAACTATCTGTTCGTCTATGATGTTATGCTTAAGGTACTATAAAGGCTTTATAGAGCCATAGTTATGTTCAAAAGGTGAGTTTTTAATATTGAATAATTAATTAATTAATTGAGACCGACACTTAAAAACTTGATAATTGTGATCAGGAGACATAATACTACAATTTAGTGGAGTTTCAAGTGATTTATTTCTTGCTAACATCTGCGGCACAATTACCTTTTTCAGTGTTGCCAGACCCTGTGACAACTTAGGTAATTGAAGTAATGAGGGTTTTTATGGTCCACACTAAAAGTTGCAATTAATTCAATCAGAAACTTCTAGTGCCTTTATTTTATTGTAAATTGATTAGTTTTTTTATGTATAATGGACGTTAGAAACCGGTGGTAATTGTGCCGCAGATGTTAGCAAGAAAAAAATCACTTGAAAGTTCACTAAATTGTAGTATTATGTCTCCTGATCACAAATATCAAGTTTTTAAGTGTCGGTCTCAATTGATTAATTAATTGGTAATTGTGCCGCAGATGTTAGCAAGAAAAAATCACTTGAAAGTTCACTAAATTGTAGTATTATGTCTCCTGATCACAATTATAAAGTTTTTAAGTGTCGGTCTCAATTAATTATTCAATATTAAAAACTCACCTTTTGAACTGAACCCCAAAATGATTATCTTTAGCAATTAACTTGAATTGAGTGTTTAGAATGCATGAAGCATTGCAACACAATAATTTGTTCCTGGATTTCTTGTTCCATGACGAACTGCGTTGTTAATATTAACTTTTCATGTGAAATTTAACGACTTGCAGTCAAATATTTGTTAAGAATAAGTATAACTCACTTAATCTGGCCGAGCGCTTTCGAATCTATGAGATCCATCTTCAGAGGCGTGGGTTCCTAGATCATCATGTCAGTTTTTTGGTTAGAAGTGTTGTGGTTTTTGTAAAATGTGATCAAAAAGTTTGTGAGATTTAAAATTTAGTTGTTCATTGAGAATGTTTTGTTTATTGTGTGTGGTGTGTTTGTATATTTCAAATTGTTCCAAGGTGTTGAGTTCGTGTCCTTTAGATTTTATATGTAGAATGTGTAGGTTATTGGTACTGATGTCAGTAAAAGTGTGTCCAGTTTGAATGATATGGTCGGCAAAATTCGATTCAGCTTTTGATGTCAGGGCTTGAAAATGTTCCTTGTAACGTTGTTTGAATGTGCGGCCTGTTTGTCCTATGTAGAATTTGTTACAATCAGAGCAGTTCAGTTTGTAGATCCCTGGGAGATCGTATTTGTTTGTGTTCGGTGTGGTTTTGAGTGTAAGTGCATTTTTTATTTTGTTTTTTGTTCTGAATGAGATGGTGTGGCTGGCTTTTTTGAAGATTTTTGCTAGTCTGTTTGATTGTGGATTAATGTATGTCATTGTGATGTATTTTTTGTCAGTGGTGTTGGTGTTTTGTTTTTTGTTTCTTATTTTATGATTGAGTTTGTCAATTAGGTCGTGTTTGTAGCCGTTTTCTTGTGCTAGGTATTTTATTGTATTTAGTTCAGTGTTGTAATTGTCGGTGGATAGCGGTGTGTTGTTGAGTCTGTGTAGCATTGACCTGAATGCTGAGTGTTTGTGTTGTGTTGGATGATTGGAGGTGCTGTGTATTAGGGTATCTGTCATTGTTGGTTTTCTGTAGATGTTGAAGCTGTGTTGTTGGTTTGTGTTCTTTGTAATTGAGAGGTCTAGGAAGTTTATTGAATTGTTTTGCTCATATTCAGCTGTGTATTGAATGTTCTTATGTATTTTGTTTATGTATGATCGAAGTTGTTCACATTGTCTTTTGTTTCCTCTGTATAGCAATAGAACATCATCTACATATCTGTGCCAGTATATTATGTTCTGTGAAAATTTGTTATTAAAGAGTATATGAGTGTTTTCGCAGTGTTGGAGTAAGATTTCAGCAAATACGCTTGAGATTGGTGAGCCCATTGGCAGTCCATCAGGTTGTGAGTAAAATTTGTTGTTGAAGGTAAAGTAATTTTGTTGAGTGATGATTTTTAGGATGTCTATTATTTCATTTATATGTTCTGTAGCTGTGTTGTTGTGAATAAGGATGTTCTGTATTATTTCTATTGTTTCATTGACAGGTATGTTGGTGTATAGGTTTGTTATATCGAAAGATGCAAGAGTGGAGTTGTGAGGAATTTGTGTGTCTTTTATTTTTGCGATAAGATCGCTACTGTTTTTTATGTATGTGTTGTTGTTGATATTAATTAGTTTTCTCAGTAATATCAACAACAACACATACATAAAAAAAACAGTAGCGATCTTATCGCAAAAATAAAAGACACACAAATTCCTCACAACTCCACTCTTGCATCTTTCGATATAACAAACCTATACACCAACATACCTGTCAATGAAACAATATAAATAATACAGAACATCCTTATTCACAACAACACAGCTACAGAACATATAAATGAAATAATAGACATCCTAAAAATCATCACTCAACAAAATTACTTTACCTTCAACAACAAATTTTACTCACAACCTGATGGACTGCCAATGGGCTCACCAATCTCAAGCGTATTTGCTGAAATCTTACTCCAACACTGCGAAAACACTCATATACTCTTTAATAACAAATTTTCACAGAACATAATATACTGGCACAGATATGTAGATGATGTTCTATTGCTATACAGAGGAAACAAAAGACAATGTGAACAACTTCGATCATACATAAACAAAATACATAAGAACATTCAATACACAGCTGAATATGAGCAAAACAATTCAATAAACTTCCTAGACCTCTCAATTACAAAGAACACAAACCAACAACACAGCTTCAACATCTACAGAAAACCAACAATGACAGATACCCTAATACACAGCACCTCCAATCATCCAACACAACACAAACACTCAGCATTCAGGTCAATGCTACACAGACTCAACAACACACCGCTATCCACCGACAATTACAACACTGAACTAAATACAATAAAATACCTAGCACAAGAAAACGGCTACAAACACGACCTAATTGACAAACTCAATCATAAAATAAGAAACAAAAAACAAAACACCAACACCACTGACAAAAAATACATCACAATGACATACATTAATCCACAATCAAACAGACTAGCAAAAATCTTCAAAAAAGCCAGCCACACCATCTCATTCAGAACAAAAAACAAAATAAAAAATGCACTTACACTCAAAACCACACCGAACACAAACAAATACGATCTCCCAGGGATCTACAAACTGAACTGCTCTGATTGTAACAAATTCTACATAGGACAAACAGGCCGCACATTCAAACAACGTTACAAGGAACATTTTCAAGCCCTGACATCAAAAGCTGAATCGAATTTTGCCGACCATATCATTCAAACTGGACACACTTTTACTGACATCAGTACCAATAACCTACACATTCTACATATAAAATCTAAAGGACACGAACTCAACACCTTGGAACAATTTGAAATATACAAACACACCACACACAATAAACAAAACATTCTCAATGAACAACTAAATTTTAAATCTCACAAACCTTTTGATCACATTTTACAAAAACCACAACACTTCTAACCAAAAAACTGACATGATGATCTAGGAACCCACGCCTCTAGACTAAAGATGGATCTCATAGATTCGAAAGCGATCGGCCAGATTAAGTGAGTTATAATAAGTATAAATAAGTAAGAATAGGTCTTATTCTTAACAAATATTTGACTGCAAGTCAAATTTCACATGAAAAGTTAACAATAATTTGCATTCTAGTTTATGAATTATTTACTCATACAATTTATCTATTCAATAATAAAAGCATTTTCAATTTGTTCCTTAATCTTATCACTTGATGCATTTCACATACTTCTACACAATATGTTGCCACAGCCTGGGTTTTGGGCGCGTGGGCCTTCTATTTCTTTAGCTTATGAATTTTAACGACTGTGACTAACGATGATTGATGATAATATCATAGAGTACTATAGAATCTGAAACTGATGCTTTTGTTTTACTCTGAACTCACAGATATATTGCAATGAGAATATAGGCGATCAGAAGTTGGCCGAAAGATCGATCGTCGCGAACTCTGGGCGGCATAAATCGGCAGCAGTGTATTGAGTTAGTTGCATTGTTTATAATGGCTAACATTGGGAAACTTATCATAAAAACAGGATTAAGAAGTCAATTGCGATTTTTTAAGGAAATCTAATCTAGAAAAAAGGAAGAACCTTGGGTGTAATTTTAGAATACCGGCGACAGCCAGTTTTCTGAAATTTCTTTTTTTAATAGATTTGTTATGTTGCTCTGATGATAAAACAGTGAAAATTTTTTGGTGCTCTACAATAGTTTATTAATAAAATGGATTCAAAATACTTACATTTTGAGGTTAGCTTTGCTATTTTCGACAAGAAATTAGACATTTCGCGCATGCGCAGAAGCGAAGTCTGCGTGAATGGAACGAAGTGGAATGGAAACTGGAATGGAACTGCATAACCAAACCTTTCCTAACCTGGCTAGATGTGACTGAACCACTTCTGTAAATTTGTCGTTGAAACGCAATGTACCATTTTATCGTGAGGACACCATTTGTATGACTGTCATTTTGACCGACCTAGTGAACAGAGGTGGTTCAGTCACATCTAGCCAGGTTAGGAAAGGTTTGGTTATGCAGTTCCGTTCCAGTTTCCATTCCACTTTGTTCCATTCACGCAGACTACGTCCCCAATAACCCCCCTACCTCGTTTCGCCAATGCTGATAACAACACAAATTAATTGCCTATACAAATTATAATTAACCTCTTTGTTCATGGCACGCGACCATCGTAAAGTTGTTGTTTTTTATTTTACACGAAAAATATATGATTTTTATTCAAAGGAATTATGAAATGAGGTTAGTAAACTTTAAATCAATTTTATTAATAAACTATTGTTGAGCACCAAAAATTTTTCACTGTTTTACCATCAGAGCAATATAACAAATCTATTAAAAAAAGAAATTTCAGAAAACCGGCTGTCGCCGGTATTCTAAAATTACACCGAACCTTGTAGAGAGTAATCATGTTTTTCATGTGGAGGAGTGCAAAGGTATGAAAATTGATGAGATAAACTAGCATCAATCCAGTTTTACAATCTTTTAGTCAAAAAATTTCCAGTTTGTTTATCAAAAGTCAACTGCCTAGAGGTGGCAACTGCCTAAATCCGCCTCTGCTTACAATAAATTAATATTATGCAAAAATAACAAAAACATAACCTCAAAGCTGTTATTAGGATTGATTTCTTTAATTACAAAAATCAATCACACAAGTGCATAGAAAGCATCTAATTTTCATCAATAAGCAATCTTTCACACATGAAATAATTTGTAAATATAATATAACTCACTTAGTCCTTCAAACATTAGAGATCCATTTCTCCTGTTTATCCTTTTCGTAAGGTCGACCAGGAAATGAATAAAATGAAACACCTTTTCCTTCTGTATTCTCATAGGTATTACTGCACCCATATACACAACACATAATATGGCTCTTGGGAATTTTTTTGTATGTTTGTCTAAAGAAATATTTTTTTGAAAAAACGTATTTGAAGTGAGAAAATTTAGCACACAAATTAATGGCAATCGGATTTTGACTCACTAAGTTAGTGCAAGATCCTCCACTTGGAGCACTGTCGGTCAATCTCCAGATCACCTATATTTGAAGAATAATACATTTTATGTTGAATAATGATTTTTGACTGTTATTTTCCAACCTGATATTATTTCTGAATGTAAAAATTTTAAAGTAGATTTTCTGAATTACGGAATTAATGGAAACATAATAATGGTCAATATAATTATTATTAAATATAGTGAAAGAATATCGGGAATACATTGATATTATATCACAATAAATATCATACCAGTTTCAAAATATTTATAATTTTGGTATTGATACTCCATCCCTACATTGAAAAAAGGAAATGACACAATTTTCTTAGTTCATCATGGCGGAACCTTTGAATGTTTGGGTGGTATCCTTTAGGACGACCTCACAGTTTGATCGACCTACTGCTAGCGCAGCCTGCAGTCCACAATTCTGTGTGGTACACATAACCTAACCTAACCTAGCTAGATGTGACTAGGTCGGTCAAAATGACAGTCGACAAATGATGTCCTCCCAAATGATATGTGTGTTTGTGATGTCTTGTGCCGAATTATAGAAATTCCCAACCAATCCAGCCTTGCTAGATTGGACCAATTTATCAAGGTTAAATGTGACATGTAATTTGCATATGCATCCTAACCTAACCAAAGCTAACCTAACCTAACCAAAGCTAACCTAATCTAACCAAACCTAGCATTGCTATATTTTTAGCATTCCAATTCAGCAATTTTAGAGGAGGTTAGCCCTTAGCACACCCGTTATTACCATATGTAATGGATGTCATGATATAGATGGCACTGATATATTGATGGCACTCCATTGCTTCAACTATCTGTTCGTCTATGATGTTATGCTTAAGGTACCATAAAGGCTTTACAGATCCATTGTTATGTTCAAATGGTGAGTTTTTAGTATTGAATTAATTGGTAATTGTGCCGCAGATGTTAGCAAGAAAAAAATCACTTGAAACTTCACTAAATTGTAGTCATGATATAGAAGTACTCAATTGTAGTCAATTGATGTCATGATATAGATGGCACTGATATATTGATGGCACTCCATTGCTCTAACTATCTGTTCGTCTATGATGTTATGCTTAAGGTACTATAAAGGCTTTATAGAGCCATAGTTATGTTCAAAAGGTGAGTTTTTAATATTGAGTAATTAATTAATTAATTGAGACCGACGCTTAAAAACTTGATAATTGTGATCAGGAGACATAATACTACAATTTAGTGGAGTTTCAAGTGATTTTTTTCTTGCTAACATCTGCGGCACAATTACCCTGAAATAATATACGACATCATCCCATGATCAATTATTCATTCCATCGATATGGTGCAACGTAATTAGATCCCAGCAATATAAAGCTCTGTACTATGCTGCTTCAAACCGTTAAATAACGTAATTACTAATGTCAATAATAACATGCAATTTTATCAAATGAATACAATCTAGGCTACAAGGAAGCAAAAATAATAATGATGCTGCTTTCTGATTGATCACGTAATGGTGAGTTGACTCAAAAAACGGGTTTTAATCATTAAAAAGTGTGGTTATGAAGTTGAAATTACATTTCCGCGCTTCAATTTATAGTGAATATATTGGCAAAGAGTACCAATATGGTTTTACATCGAAAGTCAAGTTGATGAATACTAATCTACAGTATTGTCAAAATCCTAACCTAAAACGTGAAATGAGTTACACGCTCAATCATCCATCAACTCTTTTAAAAAACTCACCTTTCCGTTGGAGTTGGAACCATTCATTTAGCAAGTTATTAGATATTCAATACTAGACTGCAAGCTGGTAATTTCCTAATCAAAAGTCTATTTAAATTTACTTAGCACATCAATGTCTATTACTTGAATTTCGACTGAAATTGAAATGATGATTTACAGGACAGCTGCGTCTGTTCAGTTTATATTCACTACTCACTACAGAACAGTGACTCGGTTGGCTGAGGGGCCGAGTAGGTGGATGAACAAAGGCCTAATTCTTCAAGGTTGGCTACCAGTAGCCCGTTCTTCAACGCATTCTAGCAAAGCCTCCTAGAGTACAGAAAAAGCCTCCTAGAGTACAAGTCTTCTAGGGATCCTAGAAGACTGTACCATTGATATAATATATTACTAGATGCGTAACTCCGGGATCCGCTGTGAAGTCACAGCGCTAGCATCGCCCGCTTCTAAATCGGGCAAAACCACGAAAATTTGTATAGAGGTAATGAAAAAAACCCGTATTTGTCAGTGCTGAAAAATGACTTGTTTTGTGATGTGAAATGATTTTTTAACATGATTGTTTCATGTAGTGATTATGGATGTACCAATCAGTGCAAGTCTGGTGGAAATATTTATTTTCAAGCAAGTAATTTTATCTTTTTATTGTCTATGTGCAAGCGTAGCTTTACAAGATTGTTTTCTGCTTCCTCACTTTTATGGCTTTTCTAAATTAAAAATAATGTACTACCATATTCACCACTTCAATCTTGTTCTTATAAGCATTAATTACTCGTGATATACCATACAGTAATTTATTAAATAACTCTTTTAATTAAGCAATTTTGCTTGAACTGCAATGGCATTGGTGAGCATTCTTGGGCTTCTCAATATGAATTTATATAGGAGCCTACTCAATTTTGAAGCATGCGGTATCTAAATATATATTCATACAGTACATTTATATTCCCTTTGGTGATGCAGTTCCATAAAATTACTTTTTCACTTGATATTTAAACGTTAATGATATTTAGAAAAATCTTCACTAAAGAGTTTAACATTTACATATTTGTGTGACAGCAATTTCGCATTGTTGTAATGCTACCTCAGACAGAACTGGAGGCCTACTGCTGAGTCAAGTTTATGATGTATTTTATAATTCACTATGTCTGCTCCACAAGATAGCCTATTATAGTTATTTTAGTCAAAATTTGAAAAAGCTGGACTTTGATGTTTGCTTTATTCAAATATCTTCTATTCCCGAATTTTCTTAAAATAAAAATCATATATTCGAAATCAGGGAATCACAGACCACAAATAATATTACTCTAGAATTTTTTCTTCATAAAGATTGAGAAAATTAGCTTATGAAATTTTGGCTGACATCTTGAAAATATTTCGTGAAGCGAGCGTTTTTTGAGGTGCAAGAGTTCAGATTCAGTGCATCAAAGTACATAGGAATATGCTGAAAAAAATTAATGTATGTTTTTCCTAAAATCACATACTGCTTATGCAGTATGTGATTTTCAAAATTCAGTATGATACTGCTTATGCACCTCTGAGTTTGAAATTGGATTGAGCCAGAAAAATTATGGAATGTCAAATTATTACTACTAACTTATAAATTATGTAAGACAAAGTCATGGGCTATTTAAAAAAAAAAGAATTATTGAAATCCATCAAGGGAGTTGCGAGAAATCTTCAAATGAAAATTGACTTTTTCTCATAAGAGCCTGTGTTAAATTTGAACTTTTGCCTGATTTGGCCTTTTCCCGCCAGAAAAAAGTGGCTTCACTATGCCATAGGCACAGACAAACAGTTGTTCTGTAATCTGTGCCATAGGCGATCTGGAGATCGACCGACAGCGCACCGAGCGGAGGATCTTGCACTAACTTAGTGGGTCAAAATCTGATCGTCATTAATTCGTGTGCTAAATTTATTGTTTCACTTCAAATACTTTTTTTTCAAAAAAATATTTCTCTAGACAAACATACAAAAAATGCCCAAGAGCCGTATTATGTCTTGTGTATATGGGTGCAGTAATACCTATGAGAATACAGAAGGAAAAGGTGTTTCATTTTATTCATTTCCTGGTCAACCTTACAAAAAGGATAGACAGGAGAAATGGATCTCTAATGTTTGAAGGACTATATTATATTATATTTACAAATTATTTTATGTGTAAAAGATTGCTGATTGATGAAAATTAGACGTTTTCTATGCACTTGTGTTATTGAATAGAATAGAATAGAAAAGTGTCTTTATTGATAAACAACAAATACAATACAATGCTACATGCAACTCTTTGATAATAAATCATTACAATATATGCTTCTTTTTTTAAATTTCATTATACATTTTATACATTTCATTATACATATCCGCAGACAAAACTCATGGTCTTTTGACCGTCTGAGGTGTTGGCAATCATATGCTATTTTCAGATGAAAAACTGTTCAATAATTAAACTCCTGGACCAGCTGGTATCTGTACCGCCATGCCATCTTACAGTAACGGCTCACCGCCAACCAGTCTTTCCCATTGAGAAAATCTATCAGCTGGGCTCGGCTTAGTGTAGCACCACCAAAAACATTCCTGCGGATTTCTCCTAAGACAGGGCACACAGCAATGAAGTGATAGACATTCTCTTCTTCCCTCAGGTTGCACAGGGAACATGACGTTTGGCTGGCAGTAAATGAGTACCTATTCAGATAGACTAATTCCGCTCTCACCTTGAGCATCCAGGATATGAAACTTGGTTTTTCTGTACTATAGACATAGTCTGTAGACAAATTCAGTTCCTTATATAAGGTACGTGTCTGGCTACTCATCCGACTGCTCTCAAACTTCTCCTCCAGGCTTATGGATATTCTGCTCAAAATAGTTTTGATATCAAAGCTATAGAAATGCATCATTTGTATATGGTACTCCTCAGAAATTTGTTGCCAACTTTTAAAAAAAGTTAATTTTTTCTGCATAGCTTCTACTGTTAAAATCCTTGCATATCTATTTTCTGGCATTAGCATACATTTCTCAACATAATAAAGGTGTAGCCTCAGGGTGTGAAGAAAAACTGGAACAAGATTTGTTTCCAGATAGAGGATATAACTTGGGGTGTATTTAGGCAAATTAAAAACTTTCTTCACAAAAAAGTGTTGCACTCTTTCAATATGCTCATTCCACTTGCATCCCCAAGCCTGAGCTCCATAGCAAATAATTGCTCAACAGACTGCATTGAAAATCCTCAATTTACTTTTGAAGCTCACATCCTGGCTTGAAATTATTTTACTGAATGAGTTAAGGGCAAATTTAGCCTTTGTTGCCACTGTCTTGAAATGCATGTTCAATGAGAATGAAGATGTAATTTGTATTCCAAGGTATTTATAGCTGTTGACTACCTCTATTCTTTGGTTTCTGAACCACCATCTCTCACACCTGGCAGGCCTTCCTCCATTTCGAAAAACAATAATTTTTGACTTCTCCAAATTAACTACCAGATTCCACGCCATACAGTACTCCTCTAATGCACTTATCATTCTCTGCAAGGACAGCCCATCTGATGCCAATAAAACTAGGTCATCAGCATAAGCCAGAATCTTGATAGACTTTCCATTTACATTGATGCCTCCATAATCCATAGCTTCATCTATGTCATTGATAAACAAAGAAAAGAGGATTGGACTCAGCAAGCAGCCTTGTTTCACACCAGAGCCTGTTACAAAGTATTCAGAAAGACCCTCCTGGCTCCACACTGCTGCAATAGTGTCCTGGTACAGGCTCTTAATTGCATTGACCATTTTGGTAGACAGGCCATGCGCATATAGCTTGTAGAACAAAGAGTGCCTATCAATCCTGTGAAATGCAACTGAAAAATCAACAAAAAAAGCATACACTTTCTGGCGCTTCCTGGACAATTTGATCTTCACCAGATTCATGAGAGTATAAATATGGTCCACAGTTGAGTATGATTTCCTGAAACCAGCCTGGAAAACGTTTAATTTTTTATTTTTCTCAAGCCAAGTAGTTAGCCTTTCAAGTAGCAAACCTGTGTAGATCTTTCCCTTAGTATTTCCAAAGGATATACCTCTATAATTTGACACTACACTAATATCACCTTTTTTGAAAATGGGAAATATTACAGTCTTTTTGTACCCTTCTGGCACCTTACTCAAGTTAAATATGCAATTATAAACTTCCAAAAGCCTTGTAAGAAAATTGTTGGGCGCATTCTTAAAGAATTCATATGCCACTCCATCCTCCCCAGGTGCCTTGTTGCCTTTCCATTCTTCAATACTCTTGAAAGATCTGCCATGGAAAAGTCTCTATCAAGTTCACTGTCAACAATGTATGGCTCAGCACTGAATATTCTTTCACTACATCTGGGTGGGTTCAGCAGCTCCTGAAAGTGAGACTTCCACATATCACTTGTAATACTTTTATCTATTGTGAATTTCTTATTCATGAACAACCTAACAAGCTTCCAGAATTCCTTAGAGTTACCTGCCTTGGAGATAGCCTGTGTTGTATTCTCCCAATACTGCTTTCTTTTATTAAAACAGAGATTTCTATAAAATTTGTTTCTTTCACAGAATTGTCTTCGAATTTCTATGGAATTTGTCCTTTGAAACAGAGACAAGAGTGTCATGGCACACTCCCTATGGCACTCTGAGTCAAACCAGCTCTGCTTGAACTGCTTTCCATCAGGATCACATTGTCGTTGAGAACCTGCATAAATTATTTCCAGCAAAGCCTTGGTGTCCATTTCTACATCAGATGTCCATTGGCTCTGTATCATCAGTTGTGAAATTTTATCCTGATATGCCTGTTTCTTTTTGTGATCCCACTTCAATCTTGGTAGCAGCATCAAAGATGTGTCAGTTCTTCTTCTTGCAAGCTTCAAGCTAACTGCTATTGGGAAGTGATCTGAGTAAACTTCTTCAAATACCCTGAAATCACTGACAAACTCCAGGCAATTACAAGTTACAGCACAAATATCAATAACCGATGACCCTTGGCCTCCCACATACGTGAATTCACCTTGACTGTCACCCTGAGTTCTTCCATTCAAAACGAGCATGTTAAGTTCATCAAAAAGATCCATTATTCTACTTCCATTTCCTTTTCAGTCCATAAATGCAACCGCCACTGGCTCTTCCATAATTTGAATGCTTGACTGCAGGAATCCATCTCAAGTCAAAATTCGGGAAAAGATCTCTAAATCTGATGAAGTCTGCTTCATCCTCTATAAATGTCTCTGAGAGAAATATAATTTCAAAATCATTAAGAAAACGCACCAATCCGGGATCATACCATTTACTTTTCCATCCTGCTATATTGTATGCTAAGATTTGTATTTCATAGACGTCCTCTTCGGGCAGAGATAATTGCTAGTTGTTGGTTTGGGGTCTCGCATCCGGCCGGGAAAATTCTTTAATATTAGAAGCAGCACACTTTCCCTTAGCTTGTCCTCTTTTTCTTCCTTTGACTGTTTCAGCTACGGTGATTTCCATGCGCCCTCTATCTTCCTCCCCCTTCTCGACCGACAATGGCGATAGACTACCACGCGACTCTCCACCAACCTGTACCTTCCATTCATCTCGCTCCACCGCACATCACGTCATCGAATCCGTAAAATTCTCCATCAATCATCATTCCAACTGTTTTGACCTTTACATCCTTACCATTTTTCCTCAGCATTAGACTAGTTTCTCTCAATTTCGCCATTTTTAATCGCGTCTCTTTGTCATAGTCGTTCAAAATGTAGATTTTGCTTCCTTTCAGCGCTTTTGCATTTTTTAGTATCAAAGCCTTCTTAATATTTGTCACAAATGATACAATTACTGGCCGTGTTTTCTGAGAAGCTTTACCTATACGAGACACACTATTTAAATCGGCGTCACTGACCTGGATCCGCATTACCCTATTGCACAAATCCATGACTGCACCCTTCAGTTGATCAGCATTCTCCTTATCTCTTTCATCCAAGCCAAAAAACATTAAATTTTTCCTCCTGTTACTCATTTCAGATGCCAATCTCAAATTCTCAATCTGTACTCTAAGCTTCGAATTTTCCCTCTCCAGCCGATCAATCCTCTTGTCCTGCTCCTCCAACACAATATTAATGTTCAGTGCGCTAACCTCATTGTGTATTATATCTTTGAGCTCAGACACTAACTCTCTCTTTAAAGTACCGAACACTTCTAAAAGCTCCTGTTTCTCCATCGTTGAGAGCACCAGTTTACACAACTGATAATTAATTAATAGAGCTTATTTTAATAGTCCACAAGGAAAGGTATCACAGGAAATTAGAGGAAGCGCTGAGAGAGCGATCACAGCCTTGGAAAAAAAATGTAGCTCCTGATGAGATTGGTTCAATTGATAGAATTCACAGAGGTAAAGGATTAGACTAAAGTGTGCATTAAGTTTATTAATTCAATTAAATTTCAACGTGTGAGTATTTCGACCAATTAATCACAGGAGATCGCCACCTACAAGGAGTATCAGATTCTATTATTTATTTTAATTGATAATGCGATAGAACTGCTGGTCTGAGATTTTGTCAGCTGTCGGTCCCACTGCCTGATAAGCCACCGATAAGCTGGGTGTTCAATTCTATTATTACTGTATATTGTTAAAACACCACCGGCCGATCTGTGTGTAAGTGGCTTAATGATAGTCTGCTCCCCGAGGTATGACCGTTTAACAATTAATGTTACAGAGCAGTCCTGTGCACAAGACCAGTACGACAGGAACAAAGTTAGAAAAAGGCAGTTGGCATAACTGCAGCAGAAACCGGAGACATTCGAATACTAACACACTAATAAGCGTTAAAAACAGAATAAACACTCCAACACTTACACACCTACACATAAACAAATTTCGGCCTGTTCCTTATTCAAAATGCACGTCTTCAATCTAGAATCAGGCAGAACAAAAGCCTTTCAATTCCTTAGAATAAGTTCAACTTACTTGTAATCAAAGTAGAGTTTTATACACACACTGTATTTGGACATTTGGTCCTTAGTTTTTCTTCCCAGAATTTCTTCCCCCACAATGGGCCGTCTGACGATGCTCTAGACAACAGAGCGAAACGGCCGTCACGCCATAACGTGAGTTCATTTCCATTCAAAAGTTGTTTTATTAAGTTTATATTACATATTAGTGGAAACAAGATGGATCTTCAACATCATCATTATAGGAGTTGGTAATTCCGGCTCTGTTGAAAGTTGCTTCAAAACAGAAGTTTTCAGTTTTATTAACCTTTGTTTAGTTTTCATTAGACGAATATATGAAAGATGTATTTGTTTTTTTTTTTTTAATTATTTACATCAGATTTTTGAGAATTACATTCTCTACAAGTTTTGTATTAAAATTTCATGCATTTATTATTCATTTAATAAAGCTATATTGTACTTCAAAGATGGAAAAACGTGTTTTTAGGCACAGAATTTTTAGTTTAACATCATAATATCATAAAAACTACTAAAGATAGAGTTCTAGGACCTATTTTAGTCATTTTTTTCAGATCAAAAACCATAAGTAATAAACTGTATTTGGACATTTGGTCCTTAATTTTTCTTCCCAGAATTTCTTCCCCCACAATGGGCCGTCTGACGATGCTCTAGACAACAGAGCGAAACGGCCGTCACGCCATAACGTGAGTTAATTTCCATTCAAAAGTTGTTTTATTAAGTTTATATAAGTCCTATAACTTTCATGAATTGTCAGAAGAAAATCCATTTTCTTTTGTGGAGAGTAATTTTCAGAATCACTCTTTGGTAAATGTTTGGTGTGGCCTCATGGACGATATTTTAATTGGCCCATTTATTTTAGAAAATCTTGTTAATGCAGAAAGCTATTTAGACTTTTTACAAAACAATTTTGTTCAATTGTTAGATGATGTCCCATTTTCAAAATGCTTGACAATGTTCTTTCAGCATGCCGGAGCTCCAACCAACTGTGCAAATCGTGTGTTAAGGCGCATTGTCCTAGCTACAGAATGTTCTACACTGCGGGATGCGGTGAGTGGGCTGTGGAGCTCACTCCGCAGCTGATGACGGAGCATCGTTGTCCAAGCTGCGGAGCTAGGACTCGATTTCCGGCGGGGAGAAATGACCTTGTGAGCAAGTACTGCGATGTGCGCATGTGCAAAACCAGTTTATCAACTGCTTCGATCACCACTTCGCAACCGACTATGGAAATGACTGCTCCTTGAGCAGTGACTTGGTTCCGCAGTTCACACTCCACTGGAAGAGTGCGTTGACCGTTGTCAGCCAAACTGATTTTTTATGGCGTTAAGTTAGGTGTTACATCTTCTGGATTTTATGTAAAATGAACTTAAAAATTGAATAAAACACGTCCCAGACCTCTAGAATCACCTATATTTGAGATATCAGACAAAATATGCAAAATTTGGTCTCGAAAAACATGCTTCATTTAGATTTGATCCACATTAACTTCGTTAAATCTATATAAATAAAATTAGAGTTTTGTCTGTATATTTATCAGAATTGTATATTTTCGGTTATTTTTACGTTTTATACGTTTTATACGGTACATTAAATAAGCCGAAAATAGTCTTATCTCAATTTCTGTCTGTCTGTCTGTCACGGCCCCAAAGGCATTTTATGCGGCCTTCTCCTCAAAAACGAGAGCATCGATCAAGATTTTCGTTATTGAACAGTATTGAAAACATTATTTACAATGTCTTTAGCTATAAAAAACTAAATTAACTTTTTTTTTAACAGAGTAATAAACGTTTAAAAACCAAGTATTGTGCGATTTTGGATACATTTTATGCGGCCTTCTCCTGAAAAACGAGAGCATCGATCAGGATTAAAGTTATTTATCAGTATTGAAAACCTTTTTGACAATGTCTTTAGCTATAAAAAACTAAATTAACTTTTTTTAACAGCCTGACAGACTCTGAATCACTGTTGACTCCAAAAGAGCCAGCAGTGGCCAGATAAATCAGTTTCATCACTGTATGCAGCCTCAAATCCCCCCGGAAGAAGAACCCTTCTCCACACCATGATTTTCCCAACAAAAAGTATGAACTTGGCTAAAAAAGAGAAGAAGAAAATTATTGAAGACATGAAATTTTTGAAGACATGAAATTCGAAAAAAAAATTTATATTAAGCTGCAAAAATAACTGGGAAGGTCTATATTCCATGATAACCATGTTTTAAATTTTTTTTCATGATTTAGAAATTAATTAGAAATTATTAAAATTGTATAAAAATTATTTTGATCATTATTCATTGTATAAATATTTTTTCTGTTCAAGCTCAGAAGCTTTCTAGGCCTAGCTAACTATTATACTCGATTTGTTCCTAATATGTCTACCTTACTAGAACCATTGAATAGGCTATTGAGGCACGGAAAGAAATTCACATGGAATAGAGAATGTGAAAACGCATTTATGAATATAAAGACTGAGATAATAAGTGATCAAACATTAGTACACTACGATGCAAATGAAACATTGGTTTTAGCTACAGATGCAAGTCCAACTGGGTTGGGAGCCTGTCTATCACTTGAGATACAAAGTAACATAATTGAATGTGTTGATGAAATTAAAATACTTGGCGTAGTGATCGATACTAAACTGTCTTGGAAGCCTCACGTAGAGTATCTCAAGAAGAAATTAAATTCAGCAGTTTTCGTACTCAGAAGCATGAGATCTATACTGAATCTCCATAATATTAAAGAGGTTTACTTTGCCTTGTTTCATTCCCTTATAACATATGGAATACCTTTTTGGGGAAACTCTACTGAATCGATTCAAATTTTTAGAATGCAGAAGTGGGCTATAAGAGTGATGGTAGGCGAGTCATTAAGAATAAGCTGTCGCCCACATTTCAAACAGTTAGGGATTCTTCCTTTACCAAGTGTTTTCATTCTTGAAACTATCTGCATTATTAAAAAAAACGAAAGTAAATTAATTAAAGGATCTATGATTCATTCATATGAAACAAGGCAGCGAAATAGACTTCGTGATCACTCTCATCGAACAACTCTTTATGCTAAGGGTGTCAAGAGCTTAGGTATTCATCTCTTCAACATTTTACCTAGCCGTTTTAAATCACTCATATTTAACAAATTCAAGATTGAGTTGCAAAAAGAGTTTAAAAGATTCTGTTTCTACTCCGTTCAGGAGTATATCGATCATTACGCCAACATAAATTAATAGTTAGAATAAGTTCATAAATTTGACAAATTTAACATTCTTTTTTTTTAATACGTTTGACAAATCCAAATACCCCTTTTATGGGAGGTCAACGGATGCTCCTTATATCTATCTATCTATCTATCTATCACATAGATACAAGAACGGATTAGAAAGGCCAATAGCATTTGCTTCAAGAACCCTCACAAAAGCAGAACGAAATTACAGTCAAATCGACAAGGAAACTGTAGGAATTTATTGGGGATTGAAAAAGTTTTTTGCACACTGTTATGGAAGAAAATTTATTTTAATTACAGATCATAAACCACTAGTTTCTATCTTTGACCCTTCAAAAACTTTACCTTCGATGACAGCATCAAGAATGTTCAACTATGCTCATTTTCTATCAGGATTTGATTACAAAATTGAGTACCGCAACACAGAGAAACATGCTAATGCAGACTTTTTATCTCGGTTCCCTACTACGAAGATATCTGAAAATTTAATAGATGACCATGAACAGTACATGATGAATCTAGTGGAAACAATGCCTGTAACAAGGATAATGATTGAAGAGGGAACAAGGAAAGATGAGATGTTGAGAAATATATTGAACTATTTAAATACAGGAAGAAGTCTAAAAGTGCTTGGCTTAAATGACAATGAATTTTGCCTAATGAATGACTGTCTATTCAGAGGAAATCGGATCTGCATTCCTTTATCATTACAAAAACAAGTTCTAAATGAGCTGCATGCCGGTCATATTGGTATGACCAAAATGAAACTGCTAGCTAGAAGCTACTGTTACTGGAGAAACATAGATCAGGATATCGAAAATTTAGTTAGACGTTGCAGTTCTTGTCAACAAAAATTAAACAATTCACCAAAAGAAACGATACATCCTTGGCAACCTGCAAGCAAACCTTGGGAACGCATTCACATTGATTTCGCAGGACCAATTGAAAGATGGAGCTATTTTATTGTGGTTGATGCTTACAGCAAGTGGGTGGAAATAATACCAACGAAATCAACAACGACTGATTGGTGCATCAAACAACTGGATAAACTATTCACAACATTCGGTTTTCCCCATGTCCTAGTTTCAGACAATGGGCCTCAATTTAAATCTTATACTTTTATAAAATACCTGGAAAGACACGAAATAATCCAAAAAACTATTGCCCCTTTTTGCCCAAAATCAAATGGTCAAGCAGAAAGAACCGTTCAAACAGTGAAGTCTCTCTTACATGCCGGAGCCGGAGAGGGAGGACAAACTGAAGACAAACTAAACATAATCTTGAAACAACTCAGGAAGACAAGTAGCTCAACCACTGGAGAATCTCCATACTTTCTGATGTTTGGGAGAAATGTGAGAACAGAGATAGATCTGTTAACCGAACAAGGTTTTCAAGCACAGGAAGGAAATAAAGCACCAAAAAGAGTTTTCCAAAAAGGTCAAAGGGTGTTGATAAAAAATTACTCCAGCAGTTCAGAAAAAAAATGGGTGTCAGGAATAATTGATAAAAATATTGGAAAAGTTATATACCTTGTAAGGACAGAAGACGAAGTATTCAAAAGACATTGCGACCAGATAAGACAACTCAATTAGAGGGGGAGGATTGCCATATATCAGATGATTAGAATACATATGATTTTGCATTAGTTATAATTTATGTTGTTGATAACAAGTCATTCTGTAATAAGTTTCAATACAAGATGGTTGATGAATTATACAGAAGTATTTCATTACCTATTTAAGACATAACACTTAAACGTAATTTATCATGATATATCAATCAGCTGTTCTCAAATATTCTCTCTGATAACTGTCACTGAATTGTTTACATTCAAATTAGTTTACTAAGCTGCTAACAACTTCATGATCGTTGCTATCAAAAAAGCCGAAACATATTTAGTCATATTTCTAAACATAATCTGTACGAAGGACGGGTAGCTGCTAGTTTTTAATTAAATTAACACATAAGAAAATAAGACAGCAGCAAAAAAAATTAAACAATACATTTTAAGATGTTGCGAAACTGTACATTTTATTCCTGGATTTCTTGTTCCATGACGAACTGCGTTGTTAATATTAACTTTTCATGTGAAATTTAAAGTCAATATTTGCGGTCAAATATTCATTAAGAATAAGTATAACTTACTTAATCTGTAGGCCGAGCGCTTTCGAATATTTGAGATCCATCTTCAGAGGCGTGGGTTCCTAGATCATCATGTCAGTTTTTTGGTTAGAAGAGTTAAGGTTTTTGTAAAATGTGATAAAAAAGTTTGTGTGATTTAAAATTTAGTTGTTCATTGAGAATGTTTTGTTTATTGCATGTGGTGTGTTTGTATATTTAAAATTGTTCCAAGGTGTTGAGTTCGTATCCTTTAGATTTTATAATGTAGAATGTGTAGGTTATTGGTACTGATGTCAGTAAAAGTGTGTCCAGTTTGAATGATATGGTCGGCAAAATTCGATTCAGCTTTTGATGTCAGGGCTTGAAAATGTTCCTTGTAACGTTGTTTGAATGTGCGGCCTGTTCGTCCTATGTAGAATTTGTTACAATCAGAGCAGTTCAGTTTGTAGATCCCTGGGAGATCGTATTTGTTTGTGTTCGGTGTGGTTTTGAGTGTAAGTGCATTTTTTATTTTGTTTTTTTGTTTTGAATGAGATGGTGTGGCTGGTTTTTTTGAAGATTTTTGCTAGTCTGTTTGATTGTGGATTAATGTATGTCATTGTGATGTATTTTTTGTCAGTGGTGTTGGTGTTTTGTTTCTTATTTTATGATTGAGTTTGTCAATTAGGTCGTGTTTGTAGCCGTTTTCTTGTGCTAGGTATTTTATTGTATTTATTTCAGTGTTGTAATTGCCGGTGGATAGCGGTGTGTTGTTGAGTCTGTGTAGCATTGACCTGAATGCTGAGTGTTTGTGTTGTGTTGGATGATTGGAGGTGCTGTGTATTAGGGTATCTGTCATTGTTGGTTTTCTGTAGATGTTGGAGCTGTGTTGTTGGACACCAAAACAAAACTTTTTTTTAATGAAAAAATGCCGTTCACATTTTCAAATTGTTGTATGTTTGATTTATTGAATAATTCTATGTTTAATTATTATTATTAATGCGCTTATTAAATATATACTTGATTATTATACTGAAATATGAAGTTATAATAAATACAATAATGTCATGTATTTTAGATGATTAAGTTGGCAATAAAGCACAAAAGCACTCCTACTGGCAACTCGGAGTCTACTTTAGAGACTGAGAACCTCCACCTTTATGATATAAAATATAAAGTATTAAATAAAATATGGTGTCAGAAGTGCATGATTTTGTTCATATAATAGTAAAAGTTTGAAACGGTTCATCAGTTTAGTGATCTGAAGTGATTATTTTCGTAATATATGAAGTAAACAGTTACGGCTTGTTCGCGGTCAGGGATTGTACAGTAGCCATGGTGGTTTATGACTGTCTAACCTAGGATTCTACTACATACGCAAGTGGATCTAGCTGAAAAAACTATTCAGTTTATGTTTCGATACTTGAAAACTATCGTATAACATTGTGTAAAATGGAATTTAAAATGTTTCAACACCCTGATCAATTTCAATTAACTGGCAATCTAGTGGAAAATTGGACTAAGTGGTACCAGAGATTTACACTGTACCTGAAAGCTTTTGCATTGGATACTAAAAGTGATGAACATCTAGTATCGATTTTGTTGACTTGTTTGGGAGAAATTTGCATTGAAATATACAACAGCTTCGTTTTTGAATGAAGAATCCAAGAATAAATATATGGAAGTGGTCAAAAAGTTTGAGAACTATTTTATACCAAAAAAAACATTACATTTTTCAGACATCAGTTTTTCACACATAATCAATACTCTGGTGAAACAATTGATCAATTTGTGACTGACTTAAAAAATAAAAGTAAAGACTGTGAATTCGGGACATTACGCGAAGAGTTAATCAAAGACAGACTTGTTTGTGGTACCGTATATTAGATTCACACATGAAAGAACGCTTACCTACTACAAGTGGAAGATTTAAAGTTGGATCGTGCTTTGGACATATGCCATGCTGCAGAAATATCTACTCAACAATTACAAGGTATGGGAAGTAATATTCAAGAAGCTGCGGGAGTACATGTCATGAATAAAAATTTACAAAGCAAAAGCAGACCTACAGGAAAACAGACGTACAGTACATGAAGCAGAGTCCAGAAAACAAACAAAACTATAATGGCAAACAGAGGTATTCTCATAATTTGTTCAGTAAGTCAGAAAATTATAGTAATTTTAAAAATGAATGCAAGAATTGTGGGACAAACCATCCATATTGCAAATGCCCTGCATATGGGGCTTTATGTTATAATTGTAATAGACAAAATCATTTTTCGAAAGTTTGTAAGAGCAAACATAATCCTAATGTCAATGAACTTTGCGATGACATTGAGGAATTACAGGTAAACAGCATAGATTTACTAGAGACAGATAAAGAGTACAAACATAATATAATGATAAATTCTGTTGATAATGAAATGGTAGTTGATGAGTGGCGAGCAGATGTTAATATAAAAGATCAGAATATATCTTTCAAACTAGATACAGGTGCACAGATAAATGTTATTTCCCTGGAATTATTGAAACGGATTGGTTTCAATGAAAATATTCTCAAGCCTGTCAAGTCAAATATAACTACGTTTAGTGGTGAAAAAGTTAAAGTTGCAGGTAAATGTCACCTATATTGCTCTCTTAATAATAAGGATTATAAGATATATTTTTATGTTGTTTAATTCGATTGTGTGCCAATTATAGGATTAAGTTCTTGTTCCAAAATGAATCTTATTAAAAGAATTGACCTTGCAGCTAATAAAAATCTTAAATTAAAACTGATGTGAAATCCAAGTTGCCAGTACACTTAGAAAAATACAAAGATTTATTTGATGGTACTGTAGGTTGTATACCCCACAGATATAGTATATGCCTAAACGATAATGCTAAGGCTGTACTAGCTGCAAGTAGTAAAAGCTAAATTAGATTATATGGAGTCAGTGAAAGTGATTGAAAAGGTCGATGAGCCTACAGATTGGGTAAGTGCTATTGTCATAGTGGAAAAACTATAAATGAAGTAGACAAAGCGCGGTTACGCTGAGAAGTGTTGGTTTATTGATCACACACACAGATACATAGATCAAGTCAACATAGGCTCTATGGCGGTTAAGTTCAAAATACTCTAATACTCCTCCTCGATTTCATTTTTATGTGCTTACAAAAAATAGAAAATCGTCAAGTACAATTCAAATAAAATAATGAACACAATGCAAATAGAACGATTATAGTGCAAATAGAATGATTACAATGCAAGTATAGATAATACAAAGCAAATATTGAATACAAAAAATTATTAAAAGAAATCATACAATTTTCAACTCTTGTCTCAATTTGAAAAATTTGTCATATGACAGTGCTTTAGTCAAAATGTCGCTCAAGTTTTCCTCACTTCTAACATAATCAATACTTAATATACCTTTATTTATAATGTCTTTAATGAAATGAGCCTTTATATCAATGTGTTTGCTTCTTTTGCTGTTTTCAAAATTTTTTGTCATTTGTATGGCAGATTGATTGTCTATAGATAGATAAGTTTTACAATTGTAACCTAAGTCATTAGCAATTCCCTTCAAATTCATTAATTCTGTGGCTGTGGATGCAGCAGCCAAATATTCAGCTTCTGCGGTTGACAGTGCAACGCAATTTTGTTTTCTTGAAAACCATGACACAGGATTTCCAGCAAATAGAACTAAGCAACCACTTGTACTCTTCCTATCAAGTTTATCACCTGCCCAATCTGCATCACTAAAACCCTGCAATAACTCAGGTGAATTTGATTGAAATGTGAGATTACAATTCTGAGTTTCTTTCAGATATCTTAAGATTCTTTTTCCTGCTTTCCATACTTTTTCACTAGGTTTGTCCAGAAATCTACTCAAGTAACTAACACTAAATGCTATGTCAGGTCTTGTACTAGTTGCAATATACATAAGACTTCCAATTAATTCACGAAAAGGAACATCAATCATCTCATTATTATTTGACAAATCTAATCCTTTTTCCATAGGAGTCTTCATACCTTTACATTCAATCATCTGAAATTTTCCAAGAAGTTTCTTTATGAATTTAGATTGATACAATTTCAAATCATTAATGCTCCTCCTGAATTCTATGCCTAAGAAATGTGATATTTCACCCATATACTTAGCATTGAATTTCTTTTGCAAATTTATAATTACATTCTCAGATTCACCAGCAATTAAAATGTCATCTACATAGACTAACATGTTTACACCATTACCAATATATAAACAAAAATCATGATTGGAACGTTTGAAATCAAGTTCATTAGCAAAATTGTTAAATTCATCATTCCAGCATTTAGGCGACTCTCTGAGTCCATACAAGGCTCTATTCAATTTCAAAACTTTATTTTTGTCACATTTAATTCCTTCTGGCGGCAAAATGTAAACTTCAGAATTGAGTTTTCCATTCAGAAAAGCTGATGGAATGTCCATATGAATTATATTTTGTTTTCTCAACAAGGCTACAGTTAAAAATATCCTAATACAACTCATCTTAGCTACAGGAGCATAAATATTATTTCCTTTATCCTCAACTTGAAATCCCTTAGCTACTAATCGGGCCTTTTTAATACCATTATCTTTATTCCTAAAAACCCATTTTGTTTCTATGGTTGTCTTCCCTCTTGGCAATTCTACTGGTGTCCACGTATTCAATTTTTCTAGTCCATCAATTTCTTTTTCAATTGCCTTTTTCCATTCTACTTGTTTCATTGCTTCTGTGAACGTTATAGGTACTTCATCTGACTCTACATACAAAGCAATTGCTTCATTACACTCAGTAATGAACCTCTTTGGTTTTCTTAAAATTTCTCTTGGTCTCAGATTCAGTTTATTTCCTTCTCCTTCTTGCTCATAGCCTTGTTCATTCTCATTAGAATTGTTGTCATTAACCAAAATTTCATTATTCAACTCTTCTTCATTGTCCTCGATTTGTTCTTGATTTCTACTTACATCTTCATTACAAAATTCTCTCTCACTATCCTGTGATTTTTGTTCTTGATTTATATCAATATCTTTATTATATAATTCTCTCTCACTATCCTGTGATTTTTGTTCTTGATTTATATCAATATAAAATCTACTTTTGTCAAAATCTACATTGTCATATTCTGGGAATTCATTTTCATTAAATAATGCATCTCTAGTAACTACTATTTTGTGTGTTATGGGGTCCATTAGTCTATAATTATTTGAATTTCTGTCATAGCCAACTAGTATCATTTTCTTTGATTTAGGATCCAATTTCTTTCTTCTACAATCCGGTATCAATGCATAGGCTTCTGAACCAAATATTTTCAAGTGTTTCAATGAAGGTTTTTTACCTGTCCATACCTCAAAGGGAGTAGAGTTTGGGGTTTGACATGTCCCTGATCTATTCAAAATGTATACACTTGTATTCACTGCTTCAGCCCATAGATTTTTAGGTAAATTTTTTGACAATAACATACAACGAGTCATTTCCATAATTGTTCTGTTATCCCTTTCAACCCTAGCATTTTGTTGTGGAGTATACCTTGCTGTTCTTTCAATCTCAATACCATTTGCATGCAAGTAATTTTCAAACGTTTTATTGACATATTCAGTTCCATTGTCTGTATGCAAATACTTTGGTGTACGTCCATACATGTTCTGAAGTTTATTTACATAAGTCTTGAAAGCATCAAATGCATCAGATTTATTCTTAATAAAAAATACAACTCTGTATCCTGAGCAATCATCTTTAAAACAAATAAAATAATTGGCTCCTCCAATAGAAGGTACTGACATGGGTCCACAGACATCACTAAAAATTCTTTCACCTGGCTTGGAAGATTTCCATGAATTTCCTACAGTAAAAGGTAATCTATGTTGTTTTCCTAACGTACAGCCTTCACAGAAAAATTTCTCAGTGTCATTAATTTCAATACCGTTAATTAATCCTTTAGAAACCATTTCTTTAATTACTCTGCAATTCAAGTGTCCTAATCTTTCATGCCACAGTTTAAGATTTGCAGCAGATTTATTACTTGTTAAAAGAAGCTCAATATTTTTTGGCAATACAGTTTTAAACAACATATTATACAAATTATTTTCAGTACGAATTCCTTCAGCTACTAGTTTTTTGTCGTGATAAATTTTTGCTGTATCATTTTCCTTAATAATAGTCATACCCTTTTTAGTTAATTGACCTTCTGAAAAGAGATTTCTTTTTAAACTCGGTACATAGAGAACATTGGTAATAATGGAGTCGAACCACTCACCTTCAATCAATTTTTGGATTTTTACAGTACCTTGACCTTTAATAGGAAGGCGGAGATTACTTCCAAGTATGACTGTCTTTGCATTGTTGAACTCTTGAATTTCTTCAAAGTATTTGCCGTTCCCCGTCATGTGAGAAGAGGCTCCACTGTCGAGTATCCAAACTTCTGAGTCTAGGTTGGTTTCTTCAGTTGCATTGAATGCTGAAAAATTTCCTTCATTCTGCTTCCTTTTGTCTCCTGGGTCGTGATTTTCATGTGTAGATCGAAATCTGTAGTCTCTTTGGTCATGATTTTCACGTGTAGATCGAAATCTGCTGTCATTTTCACGCATAGATCTAAATCTGCTGTCACTTGGTTCATGATTTTCACGAGTAGATTGAAAAGTCTTAGGCTTTTTGCAGTTTCTTGCGATATGATTTGTTCCACGGCAGTTATAACAGATTAAAGTTCGTTTATCTGGAAACGGTTTCTTATTTTGAATGGAAGTTGTAAGGGCTTGATCGTTGGTCTCTTCTTCCGCTAAAGCTCGTTCTTCATCCAGAAGTCTTGAAGTTAAATTGGCAATTGTCTGTTTATCATCCGGCATAGAAAACCACGCTTGTCTTACCGTCCTGTACTTGGATGGTAGGGTGCTCAAAACTTTTGTAATTATTGAAAGTTCACTTATAGTTTCACCAATATCCCTAGCTTCCTTGGCCAGTCCTTCAATTTTGTTGATATGTGTAGCTACATTATCACAAGAGTTCATTTTATACTGATGAAATTTGTCTATTATTAGCATTTTGTTTATTTCAGATTTTTGGCAGTAAATCGAATCAAGTTTTTGTATTATTTCAAACGATGTTTCACAATTTTCAATTAACACTATTTGTTTCTGGTCCATAGCCGTTGATAGAGTAAACATTGCATTCGCGTCCTTTTTATTCCAATCCGCTAGTTCTTTATCAGCAAGTGGCTTTGTTTCCTTGCCAAAGGCAACGTCCAAACAACCTTTAGCTCTAAGAGCACACTTCATTTGGAATAACCATTGTTTGTAGTTTGTCCCGTTGAATCTCGTTATTAAGTCGGAAGAATTCATTTTGCAGGCTTAAATTGTCCGAAATAAATTGTACATTTACCAATTTCAAGTTCATTTATGTTAGCACAAAGCACATCATGTGGCACACAGCGACGTCGAATTTTCACACAGAAGTTTTCGATTGTAAATCCTTTTCCAGTCCGGTTTTCACTGAGAATAACTCACTTTGACATTTTTACACTTATAAAAAGCAACCATACTGATTAAAATCAATAAAATAACTCATTTTTAGAGCTTCCTGGGCCCATAACCTATAAATGAAGTAGACAAAGCGCGGTTACGCTGAGAAGTGTTGGTTTATTGATCACACACACAGATACATAGATCAAGTCAACATAGGCTCTATGGCGGTTAAGTTCAAAATACTCTAATAAAAACCACTATGAATTACCTACAATTGATGTATTTTCTACTAAACTTGTTAATGCTAAATATTTTAGTGTATTAGATGCTAATGCTGGATTTTGGATGGTTCCTTTAGATGAGGATAGCTCATATTTATGTACATTTAGTACACCTTTTGGTAGGTACAGGTTTAAAAGGATGCCATTTGGTATTAGGTGTGTGCCAGAAGCTTTTCATAAAATATTAGTTCAAACATTTAAAAATATTGCAGGAGTAGAATCTTATATAGATGATATATTAGTATGGGGATCAACCAAAGAAGAACATGATGAAAGATTAATTAAGGTATTAGAAAAAGCAAAAGATAATGGGTTTAAGTTTAATATCAATAAATGTAAGTTTGGTGTAAATAACATTAATTATTTAGGTCACATATTTAGTGATAAAGGAGTTGAAATAGATCATTCAAAGTAAAGGCAATCAATGAGATGTCAACACCAAGTAATAAAAAAGAGTTGGAATGATTTCTAGGAATGACAAACTATTTGTCAAAGTTTATTGAAAATTATTCTGCTAAGACAGCTCCTCTCAGACAATTGTTGAAGAATGAGACACCCTGGACATGGAGTAATGATATTGAAAAAGCTTTCAATGATCTTAAAGAATGTTTGTGTAAAGCACCAGTACTAGGGTATTTTAAGTAGTATTAAGTGTTGATAGTTCTCGTGAAGGACTGGGTGCAGTTATATTACAAGATAATAGACCTATTGCATATGCATCTAAAGCTTTAACAGAAGCACAAAAATCGTATGCACAAATTGAACTGGAAATGCTTGTGATCACATTCGGATGTGAAAGATTTCATTGTTATTTTTATAGTAGACCAGTTCTAGTAGAAAGTGATCACAAACCATTAGAAGCAATATTTAAAAAGCCATTAGATAAAGTACCTATGCGTTTACAAAGAATGCTACTACATGTACAAGCATATGATTTGAATGTAACTTATAAACCAGGAAAATATTTGTATATAGCCGACACATTGTCTAGAGCAAGTTTGAAAGTACATGAAATTTTGAAAGATGAACTAGATATTGAAATTTCAAGTCAGGTTTGTATGTTAATAGATAATTTACCAGTTTAAAATTAACAAAAAGAAAGATTTAAAAATGAAACAGGAAAAGATGACATTCTATTGAAAGTCTAAGAATATTTTAAGGAAGGTTGGCCAAATTTTAAACATGAAACAGACCCAATAGCTAAACCCTTTTGGAATTTTAAAGATGAACTCAATATCATTGATGGTTTAGTATTCAAAGCAGGAAAGTTAGTTGTTCCAACAAATTTGCACAAAGAAATGTTGCAAAGAATTCATGAAGGTCATCTAGGAATATAACGTTGCAAAACTAGAGCTAGAGATGTTTTCTTTTGGCCAGAAATGAATACACAAATTACAGAATTAGTTAATAATTGTTTGATTTGTCAAAAGTATAGAAATTCTAACAGTAAAGAGCCTATGATTTGTAGAGAGGTATCAACATTGCCATGGGAGCATGTTGCCTCTGATTTATTTCTTTATAAAAATAAGAACTATTTGTTAGTAGTAGATTATTTTTCTAATTATATTGAAGTTGTTTCATTACCAGATACAAAATGTAAGACAGTAATTCACTATTTGAAGTCTATATTTTCAAGACATGGTATTCCAAAGATGTTGTTTAGTGATAATGGTCCACAGTATAGTGCAGTTGAATTCAAAGAATTTAAAATCAAATAGGGTATTGAACACATTACTTCAAGTCCGTATTACCCTAAGTCAAATGGATGAGCGTATTATCGTCGATGGAGCGATCCATACAAACAGTAAAGAATATTTTCAAAAAATGTGATGACTCAGGAGAGGATCCATATATTGCACTTTTAAATTTAAGAACAAGTCGAGGAAATTTGGCATCTCCATCTGAGATATTAATGGGTAGGAAACTTAATAATCGATTGCCATGCAATGTCACATAAATTGCTAAAACCGAAAATTGTTTCTCAGAAAGTTGGAGAGAATTTGATTGCAAACAAACTAAGAAGTAAAGAACAGTATGACAAAAACTCTAAATTGTTGCCTCATTTGAAAAATGGACAAACTGTAATGTTCCAAAAGCAGCCAAATACTGCATGGTCAAAAGGGTATATAAAAAATTGTAGTACACGACCCAGATCATATGTTATAGAGGATGAAAATGGAAATCATTATGAAAGGAATAGGTGATGTTTTCCATGACGAAATACTTAATGAACAATCTAATATTAAAACTGAAACTGTATTTCACTTTTAAATAAGGCTGACTGAGGCTGATGAAGCTTTAATATATGTGAGTAAAACATTATTTAAAAGTGAAATACAGTGTCAGTTTTAATATTAGAAAGGAATAGGGTTCATATAAATATTAGGCAACAGGAGGAAAGGGAAGTAGACAATATGCCTTCTTATTCAGGAACGGATAATGATGTTCAAGAACATGACAATTATGTTAACAAGTATGGTAGAGTAATCAGAAATCCTAGAAGATTATCATATGATGTGAATCAAAAAGATTGTAAATAGAAGCTAGGATATGGTTATGTTGCACTTGTGAAAATGTAACAATTTACTTTTAAGGAGGGAGATGTTGTATGTTTGATTTATTGAATAATTCTATGTTTAATTATTATTATTAATGTGCTTATTTAATATATACTTGATTATTATACTGAAATATGACGTTATAATAAATACAATAATGTCATGTATTTTAGATGATTAAGTTGGCAATAAAGCACTCCTTCTACTGGCAACTCGGAGTCTACTTTAGTGACTGAGAACCTCCACCTTTATTAGTGATGGCAAAAAAATCAAGATATCGATATATCGGATTCTCGATATATCGGAAGGGAGAATATCGATACCTCAAATCTATCGTATCAAAAATATCGATATATCGAATCAAAAATATCGAATTGAAATATTGCTGATTTCCTCCTACACTTATGCAGTTCTTTATTTTTATTCAATGGTTCCCAATTTCCAAAGTAAAACAATATGAATTTAGTATTTGAGGGCCTTCATACTCTTATATATACATTTTTATTCTCATTTTAAATAGGTAACTGAAAAAAGATCTAATGAAATTAAATCTTAAAAACTCTGCAACTTTTGTCATTGTACTGATCCTGCCAGTTACTATGGTTCCATGTCCCTGTACCATGCGCTTTCACACTGTTGTAGCCTACTACTTGTACTGGTCATTACTTATAGTCAACTCTGCATAACGACCATGGAGGAAATTAGGCTATACTATAATTTCTATAAAAACACTGGAACAGCTAAGCATCTGGGGCCTGTCACATAAAAATTTAGAAGTCCTGTAATACAGGAAAAAGGTAGACGCACACTAGACATAAGTTTATTCCATAGTACACCGTGCTATTCATGTATATAGTGTGCCCGCCTTTATCCTGTTTTATAGGACTTCTAAATTTTTATGAAACAGGCCCCTGGTCTAAAAAATTCCAATAACCAATAAGATGCAGTTGACCAATCTCACAGCACAGCTTTCGTTTGCCAGCCATTCATTGAAAACCATTAGTTTGGAATGAACTGCAGTGTAGCACAGCACATCGCAGCTTTCGGTGGCCGAAAAGATTAAAAAAATTTCAGATTAAAAAATTATTCAGATAATTACACACACCATAACCTAGTAAAAATAAAAACTGTTCAAAGCAATTAATTATCAACACCATCACATTGAAGTCTTTTTTTTTCAAATTAAATTAAACGTTTAGTACTACATCCAGTACTTGTCTGGCAACCCATTTAAAAACAATAATTTTGATAGAAGTTCACTACTGAGTCTAAAAATAAAATAAAATAAATAAAATGCTGATACGATATTCATGATAAGATATTCAGGAAAAATATACCGATATATCGGAAGCCAAATATCGATATTTTGGAAATATCGATATATCGTTGCCATCACTAACCTTTATTAAATAAAACACAAATCAATAGTACGCAGATACTGTTTTCATCTATGGTTTTGCCAATGGAAATAGTCGGGCAGCTAAACTTGAATTTGAAAGACGATTTCCGAATAGAAGAACACTGTTATACATATGTTTATTATAAAAATACTTGATACATTATAATGTAATGAAGTCTATAATGTTCTACTAGTGTTATATCAATGAAGCTAATAAAGAGGGCCGTGGCTTTTGACTTTTGCCTCCAAAAATATGGCTGGTAACCATGGTCCGTGAGCAGATAAAGAATAGTGTTATTTATTTATATGTTTTGTGTATACCATCCAATTTACTATTCGGTAATTATTGAGTATCCGAACTTTTGGATTTTTCCAACAATTTTTTTTTTGTGACATCTACACACCCCATGAAGCAATAATCCGTTGAAATTTTTTGGGGGTCGCGTCTTTTTCACACAAAAATTTAAATTTTCGAAAAAAAATTTTTTGATGAAAATTTTATTTTTCATTTAAAAAATTCATAATTTGCAAACATATTATGAACTCCAAACCATAAAACGATATAAATCAAATTAATAATCACATATCTGAAGAAAACTAAGCTTACTAACCTTTCAATACTTCGGGGGATACAACTCCGCAGCCGCTTTAAAAAAATAATGTACATGCTCCTCCCGCTGTTATCGGCGCTTAAACTGAAACTCAGCAAGGTAGCCGGCGAAATGCGCTTTTATGACTCCAAACCTTGGAATCGTACAGCGCACTTCGCGCCAACTCCTCTCAACCGTATTCATGTGAGCTTGGGTTTCTGGGTCCACAAAGCAAAATGAATACCAGTCAACCACTGTTGTTGTCGAAATTTGAGAGCGAAATTTAATATTTTACTTATTGACAACTAATTCCGCACCACACTTCAAACACACTGTAATCTCTTTAAAAATACCATGCCTGAATAAAAATTCAATCACCTCCTTTTCGCTAAGGTGTACAGATTCTAAAAATTTGAGGCTGCACTCTGTATCACACATTTCACGTAATGAATAAATTAAAACAATCAGCTATTGCCGAAAATATTTTCCATGTGATCTAACAATAATTGTCGATCTGACCAAACACAAAATTATAGCATTTCAAAGAAAACATATGTTTTCAAACTATTATATTTTTAGATTGATTGGTTACTTGACCGACCTTTCCGTTGCTCAGCTCTAGATGATTCCACGTCCACCTGACCAAACCTAACCTAACCTTGCCTAGTCTGGCAGTGTTACAGTGTGATGGAAGTATTCATACGCGGAAGAAAAATAGTTCCATCAGAAAACTCTAATTTAAATGCCAAATAAGCATTGCCCCCGCAAAATATCAGTGTATTATAACTTACTAGTGTGTTTTGAGTGTGTGGGGAAAAAATTGTTGAAAAATTCGAAAAGTTCGGATACTCAATAAATACCTACTATTCACATACATAACAGTGGCGATGATGGATTAATGGTAATGAGTGAGCCGGCCAATATAACTGTTCAATTGTGCCGTAATTGTTTACAAACGATCGGACAAACGTTGTGAGGTTAGATTGTCAGTGCAAAAGTTTGGCAGTCTGACTTATTTCTTATTAAAAGTTTCGGGTGTCTATTCAATGACCTTTCAGTGAAGAACTCCGGGGAGGAGTTGCATTATTTTGATGTAACAAGTGAGATAAAAGTGCACCATGTTAGGTAATGTAGGTGAATTTTATATCAGTCTGGAAATGTGGTCGGCATATATTGAACGTTTTGAATTATTTTGTAAGTGCAATGATGTAGATAAAGACAAAAAGGTATGTACATTATTAACGGTAGTAGGGGTAAAAACGTATTCATTATTAAGGAATTTATGTACTCCTGAAAAGCCATCAGAAAAGACTTATACGGACATTGTAAAAATTGTACAAGATCATCTTTATCCGAAACCTTCATTTATTGCCGAAAGGTACAAGTTTGGTAAAAGAAATCAACTGGAAAACGAATCTATTTTAGAGTACATTGCAAATCTCAAACAGTTAGGCTATCAATTCATTGTGAATTTGGTGCATTGCTAGGCGATTATCTGAGAGACAGATTGGTGAGTAGAATACGAAGTGAAACTACCAAACAGAGACTGTTAGCTGAATCGTCTTTGACTTATGATGAGGCAGTAAAAATTATATTATTGCTGGTTGAAACGGCTGGAAAGAATGCATCCATTCTGGTGGCGAGTGATGATGCGGGGAGCGGAGGTCAATTGCAACAGATTGTGGCAGTAAATTCTCAAGTTGTCAGCGATGCTAGGAATTCCCGGCCAGGTGTCACATGGCGGCAGTCAGCAAATACCATGATTGGAAACAGATCATTTCAAGAACAAGGACCATCCAAGGGAAACAATCAACAAGTAATGTGTTTTTGCTGTGGAAAAGTTGGACATTATTCAAAGGAGTGTTGACTATGGGGGTGTATATGCCGGAAATGTGGGAAAAATAATCATATTGCATTGGTTTGTAGAGCATCAATGTCAGGGGGTAAGTCCAATACTTTTTCCACATTTAACAAGAATCTGAGTCATAATTATGTGGGGGAAGAATTACTACCTCAAGATCAAGGAGACTCTGAAGATATTGAGGACATTGTTGATGGTTTATTTAATTTAGAAGGAAATTTCAAATCAAATGAGGCTAGTGGTCATTTAAATGTTTTAAAAGTTGATCCAATTAAGGTACCTTTAGACACACAATAAGCTTCGGTTGACGTGTGAGGATCTTTGAATCCGTCCCTTCATAACATAAGGTACCTTTAAATATTGAAGGTAAATCCATTAATTTTGAAGTGGACAGTGGCGCATGTGTCTCAGTTATTTCAATGAATGATTATCATAATAATCTAAGTCACATTAATTTGAATCATACTAATTTAGTTCTGAGTTCTTATGTGCAAGAACGCATTCAAACTGGTAGGAAAAATACAAGTTAGAGTAGAGTATAAAGATATGAGAAAAACGTTAGACTTATATGTGGTTGCTAATGGAGGCAATCCTTTATTAGGAAGGGATTGGATGAAGGAGCTGAAAGTAGTAGTTAGTATTCCATCAAATACTGTTAATAATGTCAACAGTACTTTTCAACAAGTTGTAGATACTAGATCTGACTGAATCAGTGGAAAAATTATGTAGAGAATTTCCAGAAGTTTTCAGTGACAAATTAGGGAGTTTCAAAGGAGAACCAGTCAAACTTGAATTAAAAGACAATGCGATTCCAAAATATTATAAGCCCAGAACCTTGCCATTTACCTTGAAAGAAAAGGTGGAATTAGAATTACAAAGATTAGTAAATGAAGGAATTTTATCACCCACAAACACTAGTGAATATGGGGCACTCCAATAGTGCCAGTTTTAAAATCTAATGGACAAACTCGCATTTGTGGTGATTTTAAAGTCACACTCAATCCTTTTTTGGTTGTAGATCGGCATCCTCTGCCAAGAATTGATGAATTATTTGCTAGTTTACAAAAAGGTGTCAAGTTTTCAAAGATAGATCTATCACAAGCATATCTACAGTTGAAGTTAGATGAGGAAAGTAAAAATTACTGTACCATAAGTACTCATACGGGTTTGTTCACATATAATAGATTATGTTTTGGTATTTCATCAGCTCCAGGAATTTTTCAGAGAACAATAGAACAGACTAGAGATGAGGCGTATTTACTGGAACAGGTATTTTTACTGAGTATTTGATTGTATGGACTAGCACCTAGTATTCGAAGAACAAAATACTCAGATATCTGTGAGTATTTCTAGAAACTAGTAAACTACGCGACTTTGGTACAGTCAGTGACCTGAAGTCCCCACTCCAATTTTTGTAGTGGGAGTGGAGCTTTGTAATTTGCAGTTGCACAGTAGCTAGCTCATCTCTCATTATGGAACTATTCAACTACTCACTCGCTCTTTCACTCTCTCTCATACTCTATCTTTCTCTCTCATTCTCTCTCTATTCACTGTACTCAATTGTAGGCGCATGCTTAGTTGCATCAAGGACAATAGAACAATTACATTAGATGGTCTTTGGTTGCGTATGGCATACTTGAGTACTTTTCCAGTATAAATACTTCTTGAGTACGAGTACTTTGTTACTCAAGCGTCTCGAGTCTTGCCATCCGCATCTTGAAAATACTTTCGGTTTTCGTTTATTTTTTTACAAATGGCACCAAGTTCAGCTTGGGACCACTTTATAGACAAAGGTGGATATCAGGCAGAGTGCAAAATCTGTAAATCTAAACTTTCATTTAAAAGTTCAGTGTCTAATTTATTGAAACATTAGAAGAGAAAACATCCTTGTGTCAGCATGGTGAGAAGAAATGAAGAAATAACACAACTATGCTCAGAATCTGAAGCAGGACCATCATCTGCTTCTTCTTCAGCTGCCACTTCTTCAACTGCCACTTCTTCAACTGCAGCTTCTTCTTCAACTGCAACTTCTTCTTCAGCCACCATACTTTCTGCATCAAGTAGTTCCACATTTGTAAATAGGTCAATATTTCCTTATATTCAAAGAAAAAATGCTGATAAATGTAAAATTGAAGTTGATAAACACATTATGGACTTATTTATAATGGACTTCCAACCTTTCAGAATGGTTGAGGATAAAGGTTTTAGGAAATTATTGCAATTTGCATTTCCAAATTATACCATTCCAACTCGAAAATATTTTGCAAATAACCTCATGCCAAGCAGATACAAAAGTTTAAGTAGAGAAAAAATACAGGAGGTCGAAGATAATGTAAAAACGTTGTGTATCACAACAGATATTTGGATGTCTTCTACAAATGATTCATTCTTGGCAATAACAGATATTGACCAAAAATTTGAGTTGAGAAGCATCCTTCTCAAATGTCTGCAGCTTGAAGGGTCTCATACAGCAGAGAATTTGGCTGTTAAGATAAAAAAGTAACAGATTCTTGGAAGGTGACTGAAAAAATAATAATAATAATAATATTGTATGACCTGGCTGGCTCAGGTCTGGTGTCAGAGTTATCAGGTCGCACCTGAATAAGTTCTGGGCCTCTGATGTGACTTAACGACTGTTTTTAGGCAGCCAGGACCGACAGCTTAACGTGTCCTCCGAAACACGGGAGTGGCCCAAGGTAAAATCTTTCGGTCAGAACTGGGATCGAACCCGGGACCTTTGGGCTAGCAAACCAGCACTTAACCCACTCGGCTACGGCCACTCCGAAAAAATAATATGGGCTGTTTCAGACAATGGGGCCTATATAAAAAAATCACTCAAAAAGGAATTGGGTTGGAATCATTTTGGCTGCTATGCACATACGTTAAATTTAGTTGTGCAGTCGTCATTGGCTTCCCAACCAGAAGTTGTTGCTATTATCAATAAGGTGAAATTAAATGTGGCTTTTTTTTAAAAGATCAGTCCAAGCCTGGGAAAAATTGAAAAAATACCAAGAACAAGCTGGAAAAGCACCTAGGAGACCCCTACAGGATGTGTGCACAAGGTGGAATTCTACATATTACATGCTCAAACGATTTGTTTCCATGAAGGAAGAAATAAATAGTGCCTTATGCAATTCTAATACTCATAACATTCTCACGGCTTCTGAATGGTAACTGTGTGAACATATTTGTATGGTTTTAAAACCATTTGAAGAAGTAACAAGAGAAGTCAGCTCACAAAAATATGTTTCAGGGAGTGTGGTTATTCCAATTACAACTGGCTTGATGAAAAGTATTGAACATTTAACTAGTAGCCCATTTCCTCCCGTTATTGAGAAATTAATAAATTATTTATTGAATGAACTAAAAAGGCGGTTCGAGAATTTGGAAAATAAACCGACATTAACAGTGGCAATGTTTCTAGACCCAAGGTTTAAACTCTATTTTGAAAACCCTACTGTTGCTGAATCAACCAAAAATCATGTGATAAGTCTGGTAGCTGAGCTCATGTTTGAAGAGGATCGAGATCACCCTATCCTTCAAGAAGATACTTGTACTTGTACACCAGGTCCATCATCAGCTGTATGGCAACATTATTCACAAATCATGCAGAATGTAAGACCAAGAGGTACTTCAACATCAAGGGTAAGCATGGAGGTTCAGAGATATTTGGATGATAATGTGGTTTTATTTAGTGAGAAAACATGTCCATTGAATTGGTGGAAAGACAATGAAAAGGTTTATCCTTATCTGTGTAAAATAGCCATAACTAAACTAAATGCACTTGCTACTAGTGTGCCATGTGAGCGGTTGTTTTCTGTTGCTGGACTCATGCTGAATGATAGGCGGGCGCGATTGGGCACCAGGAAGTTGCAACAGCTATTGTTTCTCCAACAAAATTCCTAATACTTTCATCAACAATAATAAAAACCTACGGTGATTTTATAAAACCAGTAAATTGTGTGTGTGTGATAAGTGTGTTTACTTACATTGATTTATTTGCCAAGTATGTATAAAATTTTTATTGATTAAATGTACTTCAATTTTTAAAATATTGTCAGTCGTGAACCTCCATTTATTCATAAACATAAACTGGAGCATCAAAAACTGTTGTAGCAGACTATATAAATTTGAAAATATTATTCCGTGAATATTGGCTGATTTTTCTACATTCAACAAAACCGGTGAGTACGAGTACTGAATCAATACCATGCTCTTCTAGCATGTAGTCTGTTATTCCTAGAGTACTGTAGAGTGTAGGCTACTGTTGTACACTTGTATTTTAGGCAAACTTGAGCTCAGGGAGAAATTCGCTGTATAAATAAAAGCTTTTCTTGGAATGGATCTCACTACAGCACATTTGAGACTCAATAATTAGATTTGTGCTGTATTTAATGTGAGTAATAAAGATTCGTGCTGTATTTAATGCAAGAAACAGTAGTAGTACCAGTACCGCAGTACGATACTCTCTTGTACGTGTACTCTCGTACTCTGGCGAACTGGCTAATATAAAATACTACCTAGTATTTTGGAACAGGTATTTGGAATAGGTATTAGCAAGTACTAGTACTAGGAATACTTAGTATCAGAAAAACCTAGTACGACCCATCTCTAGAACACACATTGCAAGGTATTGATGGAATTGTGGTATTTTTTGATGATATTTTAATAACTGGTGCAAACGATGCTGAACATATGTCACGATTGAAATTAGTATGTCATAGGTTAAGAGAAAGTGGGTTCACAGTCAGTAAGAGTAAGTGTAAATTTTTCTGTAATAGTGTAGAATATCTTGGTTTTATTATTGATAAACATGGTTTACATGTGAGTGAGGCAAATATAAAAGCTGTCATTGATGCACCCATACCACAAACTGTAACACAAGTGAAGGCATTTGCAGGGTTAATACAATACTATGGAAAATTTGTTCCTAATTTGAGTGGGATCATGAGCCCAATGTATAAGTTGTTAAGGAAGGGGGTATCTTTCGATTTTAATGAAGAATGTGTGGAAGCTTTTCATAAGGTAAAAAAATTGCTAACTACTGCTCCAATTTTAGCTCATTATGATCCCACAGCATCAGTCATTTTGACAGTGGATGCAAGTGCAACAGGGCTGGGTTGTGTACTTGATATAATAGATTCAGAGGGCATTGAGTGCCCTGTGTCATTCAGTTCTCGTACATTGTCACCAGCTGAATCTCATTACTCTCATAGATAGATAAAGAAGCAACAGCTGTAGTTTATGGGGTCAAGAAATACCATCAATATTTGTTTGGTAGATTTTTTACTATAAAATGTGATCACAAACCATTGTTGAGCATATTTGGTCCAAAGAAAGGCATTCCAGTATTTGCAGCAGGTAGGCTACAACGCTATGGTGTGTTTTTGTCAGGATACACTTTTAATATTCAATATGTGAAATCTGAAGATAATAGTGCTGATGCTCTTTCACGATTACCTTTACAAATGAAACACAAGGAAGAAAAAGAGAAAGAGCTAGTTAGCTTGGGTAGGGACATATTTACATTGTATTGGATGGGCACACTCCTAGTCACTGGAGCTTTCAGGAGCAGCCCATCAGCAACTCTTGAAGTTGCTCTTGGCTTACTGCCCTTGGGTATTTTAATCAAGGCAGAAGCACGAAAATCAGCCTATCGATTGAAAGTCACTGGCCAATGGAGGGAAGGCCTGTCTGGAACAGGCCATTGCACAATCACCAAAGCTGTTGCTCACAGCCCTGTGCTTGAAATGACTTCAGATGTCATGAGTATGGAGATGGTTTTCACTAAACCTTTTTCTGTTAAATTCTGCTCTAGAAAAGAGTGTAGGTCTGAGGAAGGGCCCTATATCAGGAGAGGCAGCCTTGTCTGGTACACAGACGGCTCTCTCATTGAAGGAAAATCTGGCTATGGGGTGTACAGTGAATCACCCAGAACAGAAATCTGTGCAAGTCTGGGACAATACTGTACTATCTTTCAAGCAGAAATTTGGGGCATCATGGCTTGTGCCAATATAGGCATTGCCAGAAGCTATTGTGACAAGCATATAGTAATCTTGTCAGATTGTCAGGCAGCCCTCAAGGCTCTTGACTCTAATGAAATCAAGTCAAAATTGGTGTGGGAGTGTCACAAAACACTCAGCGAGCTCGCAACATGCAACTCTGTGCATCTTGGTTGGGTACCTGGCCATGTAGGCATAGGTGGCAATGAGTGTGCAGATGGGCTTGCTAAGCAGGGTTCCAGTATGTCATTCTTTGGTCCAGAGCCAAGCTGTGGCATAAGCAAAACAACTGCCTTTCACACAATAAACAAATGGTCCAGGGACTTACACCACCAGCAATGGCAAGGTCCCTTAGGTCAAGCACTTGGCAAAAGGCTGCTAGCAGACACAAGCTCCTACTTCACCAACTGGCTGGTGAGGCTGGGTAGAGGTCAGGTCAAGCAGTTGATTGCTCTGATAACTGGACATGGCCACTTCAGGAAACATCTCCACACAATTGGACTCAGAAATGAAAGTCAGATGTGTAGGCTTTGCAATCAGTCTGAAGAGACTGCCAAGCATATCATACTGGATTGCGAGAGACTCGGGGCAAGGAGAAGGGCTCTGTTTGGCTGCAAACAACCAGGTGATGAATGGGATGTTAGCATAGGGAAAAAATTCCTGGATCTTGTAAAGGGCACAGGTATTGGTTTGCCCAACTAACGTACTAGGGACACACAATAAGCTTCGGTTGACGTGTGAGGATCTTTGAATCTTTGGATCTTTGAATCTGTCCCTTCATAACATAACATAACATACATTGTATTAAGGAAAGTTCAGTTCCAATTGATTGTCAACAAATTAAAATGGAAACTCAGAAAGATAAGTTATTGAAAAAGATTTATGGTTTTATAATGTATGGGTGGCCAATGTTCCTAACAGAAAATGATAAGGAATTTCAAGCATTTTTTCAGAGATGGAATGAATTAACTATTGAGATGGGGGTAATCATGTGGGGTTATTGAGTTGTAATACCAAAAGCTCTTCAAGAATTTGTTTTAAAGGAACTTCATATTTCCCACATGGGCATGGTAAAAATGAAAAGTGTGGCTTGCAGTTATGTTTATTGGCCTGGTATTGATCCTGATATAGAACAAACGGTAAACTCTTGCTCCTTTTGTGTGTTGGAACAACCAACTCCTGCTAAAGCTGAACTGCATGTATGGCATTATCCCAGCAAACCATGGGAACGTATTAATGTTGATTATCTCGGCCCATTCAAGGGTAGAATGTATTTCATAATCATAGATGCTCATTCTAAATGGCTTGAGGTTTTTGAAGTGGCATCTACTGTAGCTCATTTGGCAATTGATATTTTGAGGTCATTATTTGCAAGATTTGGATTGCCTCTCATGCTTGTTAGTGATAATGGACCACCTTTCAATTCTAGGGAATTTCACAATTTTCTTCAAACTAATGGCGTGAAGCACTCAACATCTGCACCATCATCCACAGTCTAATGAACAAGCAGAAAATTCTGTGAAGTATGTACAAAAAAAGTTGCTGGGAGCTTTCAGGGATACTGTAAATATATCTGTAGCATTAAGTCAAATTTTATTTGACTATCGTAATTCCATCCATGTGACAACCAATGAGACACCAGCTAAATTGATGTTTGGGAGGAACTTAAGAACCTGTTTTGACCTACTTAAACCTAATTTGAATAATTCAGTTGCATTAAAACAAGAAAAACAAAAATCCTATTTCAAAGGGGTTTCAATAAGGTGTGTTTCTGTGAACCAGCCAGTGCTGGTGAAAGATTATCGAGCAAATAGTAAATGGATTGAAGGGGTGGTAATGAAACAGCTAAGCAAGGTGATGTATTTGGTAAAAATAAGTTCAGGTATCATTTGGAAAAGACATATAGACCAGATAGTGGCTGTAAACACAGGGGGATTTGACAATAACAAAGACAAACAAGTAAATCTGGCAATATCTGAATCATTTTCTAATCATTCTCATCAAAGAAATGAGAATGATGGTTCATACTTGGCCGCTCCTGATCCAATAACAACTGACATTATTCCTCAAGCATTGCAATTACCACATACTCCTGTATCTCCACCCCAGTCATCAACACCAGCACCTATCAGACGTTCCGGAAGGATCAGGAGGGATGTAGACAGGCTGAACCTTTGAAGGTTGTAATATTAAACATATTGTTGAATTCATTCCTCTTTTTTTTTTGTTTTTGTGTAATTTCTAATAATTTGTATGCTTATGATATTTTTCTTATTTCTGATTATATATTCTATTGAGTGTAATACACATTATTTTGTAAACCCTTTCCTAGGGGTTGTTCAAATTTTGGTAGGAAGGTGTTACATATGTTTATTATAAAAATACTTGATACATTATAATGTAATGAAGTCTATAATGTTCTACTAGTGTTATATCAATGAAGCTAATAAAGAGGGCCGTGGCTTTTGAGTTTTGCCTCCAAAAAGATGGCTGGTAACCATGGTCCATGAGCAGATAAAGAATAGTGTTATTTAATTATATGTTTTGTGTATACCATCCAATTTACTATTCACATACATAACAGAACACCTACTTACAAAACATTTGTTTCGGTATTCAATAACTTGAGAACAAATGTATATTTTCCATTTGTTACTTGTTTGAGTGAACGTCCTGTAATGGCTGTAATGTAATACAGGCTGTACACTAACAAGATAATCATTGACATGATACAGTGTAGTCCTCAACTTAGTACTTGCCGACTTTTAATAGATTAAACATATCTCATAGTACAGTCTGGAGAACATTGAAAGAAAACAACTTTTATCCATACGATATCATTTACAAAGAGTTCAAAATCTATGTGTTGATTTAATTGAAAATAATTTTTTTAAACTTTCTGTTTGTTTATCATAAACCTATTTTACACTATTCTCTTCAGAATTAAATTTACTACAAGTTTTGTTCATAAAGTTTCCATGTTTATTACCCATTTAACGAAGTTAATGTGGATCAAATCTAAATGAAGCATGTTTTTTGAGACAGAATTTTGCATATTTTGTCTGATATCTCAAATATGGGTGATTCTAGAGGTCTGGGACGTGTTTTATTCAATTTTTCAGTTCATTTTACATAAAATCAAATAGATGTAACACCTAACTTAACACCATAAAAAATCAGTTTGGCTTTATTTCCATCCTTTCCTAGAGAATTGGGGGAAATCTTTCACTAGCCATAACTCCCTAACAAAGGATATATGTTTATATAAACTTTTTTCATTATTTTGCTGAGAGGAAACCGCCCTAGAAGTTTGTCGGGTTCCTCGTGGGACACTGTATATATATGTGTGTGTGTGTTAGTGTCTATTGATGACGTATTTATTGTGCAAGACACAGTGAACTGTATCTTGCATTTCAATGAAGGCGAGACACTGGAAGAAATTATTCTTTTAGGCGGTTACCTACTGTCCTAAATATTATAATAACCATCATTGCAAAATCAAATGTGCTGTTAAATGGTGAATGACAGATTGGAGCCTCGTGAATACCATCATTTCACAGCATGTATTAAATTTTCCAATGGTGATTATCATCGAGTATTTCAGGCTTCACTGTCTAATTACCCTTATTTTTAGGTGTGAGGTCTACCATTCACAGAGCTGGTAAAGCTGGCAGAACCACTGGTAAAACACTTTCACGCTTTTGTAAGACTGTTACCACAGTGGTTTTAAAGATAATTGGTGAAATTATAATTCCCAAATTAATAATTACACATAAATTATAATTTAAAAATTATAATGACCAAAACCTTTTTGAATTAAATTTCAATAAACTATTAAATTAATGGAATTAACTTTATTAATCATGGATAAACTGCTTAATTTTCCAAAGAAAACTGTCTACTGTTAGATGAAAAATAACAAAATAGCTAAATGATTAGGATGAAAAGATAATCAACAATAACGTATCAACCATTACTGAATTTTTTTTCATTTACCGAATTTGTTTGTTAGCTGAAAGATCACAGTATTTAAAGTACAATACAAGAACTTACTAAAAGAACTGTATGAAAATTTAAGAATGTCTGATACATTTATCTGAAACGTTTTCCAATAATAGAATGGAAATGGTTTTGTAAGAAGGAATGCCATAAGTTTCGAAACTTGTTTACATTTCACAAGAATATGATATTTATAAATCTAAATGTTTTTCAATTGGTTCCCTTATTTTTGAACAGATATTATCGCTATCTTATTAATTTGATTTGAATAAAAATTATTGCTTATTCATTCATTTGATTTTGAACAGAAATATTTGCTATTTTATTAATTTGAAACTCAATATACCAGAGGTGTGTTTTAAATCCCTCTTCAATGCAATAAAACAAAATTTCATTTAGGCTATGTAGAATTCGGTTACCTTGGTAAGATCATTTCTAATTGAAACCTCAAATTATATTTATTATACAGTTCAGCAATAAGATTTTATAAGCGATATCCATTTGGCATTCAATCTTCTATCTATATTTACTGAATCGCTAGCATCACTAGCAGGGTTTGTTTCTTTTTGTATTATTTGTAGTTTGAAATTTAATTTCTGATGGGCTTTAAATAAATTGAGATTAAACAGCTTCATAATCTGTGAAAACATCTTCACAACAGCTGGAACATTATGACATTTGTATTTTGTCAGCATTTCAAAGATGATAAACATTGACTGCAGGTCCATTTGGCATCAGATCAAGGTCATAACTGATGAGTACATCGATGGCAGAGTCGTATGCCTTTTCGAAATCTGCAAATGCCAGGGGCTGTGGAGGCTCCATCAACTGCTTGTCATGTGTCCAGTACTGAAAATAAAATTTATTCAAGAGAATAGTGAAATATAAATCCATTTTTTTCGACCTTACCTAATAATTAAGTAGAATAGAATAGAAATATATTTTATTGAGCCTAAAAAAAAAACATGACAATGAATGAATAATTACAAAATATATATTTTTGACATGACCAGCTGGTCGTCTGCCAAGTTGAGCTGTGAATTTTCATTTACAAAATACAACATACCTAAAATCTACATTTGATATACCGGTACTAGATTTTTATTATTTTTATTTTTAATCTCAGGCATTTAATCTGCCACTCCATAATAGAAAGCTTAATGCTACCATTCGAAATTTAGAATTTGACAAAATTAGATAAAATATACAACATTTGAAATTTCTAGGGCTACTATTTTTAAGACTAATCAGCGATAGTATTCTTCTACTCAATACAACATAATTATCTCAACTAACATATTATGATCAGCACAAGACAGAAACGACATAAGAATGTAATAATTAAGTAATTTTATACAGCAATAAAAATTACTGTGAAAACATTTACTAGGAAAATTCAGTAAATTTCATTGAATTGATGAAAGTTCACGTTTGAATATCAAAATGTTTTGTGATATTCTTTCAAGTGAACACCTGACTACAAACTAAGGGGTTGGCTGATAAAAAAAATACACCACAGACAACAAAACCTCCCTCTACTTATGTAAGATTCTACTTATGTATGTATTCTTCCTAAAGAACCCATCACCAACACTGTAGGTCCAACTCATCAATCTCCATCATCCAACTCATTACCCACACTCCACTTTACTTCATAAAATAGTCGCAGATGGAATTTATTTCTAGAACTTAATAAGCTTTAGGGTGATTTATATTCTAATCATGCCAAACATTAATACTAATGCTTATTTTAAAGCATGTGTCCAATTTTACGATGGAGATTTTGGAAGCACACTAATACTTGAGACTCGAGGATAAGCAAAAAATACAAAATACCAATAACTTCATATCGTGTGAGACATTCCAATAGCATTGTCAGGGTTTTGAAATGAGGGGGTGTTGACTGGAGATTTGGGGGTCCTCACGGGGGTCTGAGGGAATAGAATATCGGGTACCTCGCCCACCCAGAAAATTGAGATGTTAAAAACGTGACTTGAGGAGCAAAAACAGTATGAATGAGTAACTTTTTTATTAAAATACAGTAAGGTACATAAATTGGGCAAAGTAAGTAAAAGCTTAAATTTAATGAACCATTGCTTTTTCAAATTGTTCCCTTATAAATTTAAACTCACTTTTTATATATTGTTTTGATGTTGAAGATCCATCTTGTTTCCACTAATATGTAATATAAACTTGAAAAAAACACTTTTAAATGGAAATTAACTCACGTTATGGCGTGACGGCCGTTTCGCTCTGTTGTCTAGAGCATCGTCAGACGACCCACGATGTCTGACGATGCTCTAGACAACAGAGCGAAACGGCCGTCACGCCATAACGTGAGTTAATTTCCATTTAAAAGTGTTTTTTCAAGTTTATATTATATATTGTTTGTTCATCAATTAGTTGATTTATAATAAACATTCAATTATTGTTTTTTCTAACAATAATAACATCATTTTCTCATCACTTCAGAAAACTTATTCACCTCCATTAACCAATACTGCAATATTCCATGACATTGAATATGACAGCAATCAAAGAATTACAGTCCTGTGACAAGATTAAATAGGAAAAGCCAATAGATTTTTTTTATTTTTAGGCCTTCCTTCTAGTTTTTGAGGCCTGTTTTACAGGCTCAAGAAGGTGTTGAATAAAATAATATTCTGTATTATTCTCAAACATAATAAAGTATTTGATTATTATTTTATATCAAAATGTTTTGTAGTGCTTAAGATGGCAACACTGCCAAGGAGAATAAACAGTTATCGGTAAAAAAAATGGCTTCCATCACTGTGTTTTTCCATTCTCTAGCTTCCACTGAATATTGAAACAAAGTATTTTCAACAGGTTATGGGCCAAAAACGTAATGGCCAAAAATGTAAAATTAAAATCAGTGATTTAATAAACGACAACAATTACAATTAGTTTTCTAGTAGTGAAAAGTGAACTGTGTAAGTAACAATGTCAACAATGATGGATGCCGAGAACTGTGTTCAGAAGCTAAAGATGCAGATTCATTCACTATGTGGGATTTCAAAATAAAAATATTACTACAAGTCAAGAATCTGATAGATGTTGTGGATGGGACTGAAACTTTAGAAAACCAGGGTGACAGTGCTGAAAAAGTAAAGACTTTTAAACATAAGGATGCAAAAACCCAACCCATTGTCATTGGACAATGAAGTTAAAATACTGTTATGGGTTCTATGTCTAAAATAATGCTGGCAACACTTAAATTTATCACTTGCACTTTATTTACACAAATAATCACAACACTCACTGTTCAGTAATGTCTTACAGAAAAATAAGCAATTAAAAACAGATAACACGATATTTTTCAACTGATAATGAGTTTTCAATAAACTGTACAAAAATCAATCACTAAATGTTAAAAGGCTGATCTATTATTAATTAATAACTGTACAATAAACTGTCCAATAATATTCAAAAAGAACACTCAACTTATGTAGCACTAGTCCATAATACAATAACAACTATTTAGTAGCTCACTGGTATGAATTAAACAGGAAAAAGAATTATCTCTATAGTCACTGAGAAAGAATTATCACTATATAGGCACAAAATATAGAACTGTCACAATTTGTTTATCATGACGGATTTCAAAGACAACTCAACTCATTTACAAGAGACTTCCTCTATTTATATACTTTATCATAATTGAGATATCTCTAGATTTCTCTACCAACTTCTAAATAAATAAATCAAGGAAACTGGAACTTTCCACAATATTTGATAAGACTCCATTAATTTCTAATCAAACAACTAGAACATTCTACTAATTACCAAGTAAACACCATAAAAGTGTCAAAAGCAGAATAATTAGAGACTGTAGCAATGCCTCAAGATTCTGCTAAGTTGCTGGTGACACAATGCGCCAGTGCATACTCCTTGGGCAGGGCAAACAGATCCCTTTCACTTGTCTGGATCACTTTCCAAACTGTTGTTGAACTGCGATCATCTGTAGACTTCTCTGGGGACAGAGTATGCTGAACCTGAGCTGCTTGTTTTTCCTTTGCCTTCTTACTGCCACCTTGGTCTACTGTGATGATGTGCTTCTCTTTATTCTTCCTGTTCCTGTTTGCTTCCTTAGCACTGTTGACATTTCCTTGCCAGGTTGGTTGTCCTTGTGTTGTTTGCTTCTGAGACCTCACATGTTTCTGGGCCAGGATCTTCCATCTGATTCTTCCCAAACTGGCTTCTCTCATTCAACCCAGAGATCACTGCAGTCCTCCTCAGCAAACCCTCCTGGGACTTTTCTGCATTTGACTCCATTGAGAAACTGCCCACTTTCTTGTCACTGTTTCCAGATTGATAGATGATTTTAACTATACTCTTCCTCCTGGTCTGCCTTTTCTTCTCACAAGTACAGCATCAAAACTCCTTCTTGGCCACTCCCAACTGTTCCAGAACTAATTCCACAACCTTCTGAATGGTGCTTGCTCCAATACTCTCAGTTTCCATAGCCCTCAATGCAGAGTTTCCTGGCACTGACTGCAAAACAGCTTCAAACTCCAATGCTTGGGCAAGAGCTTCTCTCAGTGTCTTTGGTCTGGCTAATTTAACTGAAAGCTGGGTTTTTGTTGTCCTCAATCCACTCAGGAGCCTTTCTACTGCTAGAATTTCGTATGTGTTGTCATCAGCAGATGGATATGCAGTCCTAACAAGTTGAGCAATGTCAGCCTCAAATTCTTGTAGGGATTCATTGGGCCTCTGCAACCTATTATTGAGCTGAGATCGGTACAACTGTTCCAGGTGTTTGTTGCCAAATCGCATCTCCAGTTGTCTCCACAGCTCACTGAAACTCCACTTCTCAGCTGATGGTATTGAGTGAACAATTGCCAATGCTTCACCTTGGAGATTCATCCTCAGAACGTAGGCCTTTGTTGCTGGTGACCACCCCTGGAACTCAGCTGCTGACTCAAACAGTGTTTGGTAGTCCTCTAAAGGTGTTTTTCCATCATAGGTAGGCAGTCCAGTGTGCTGAGGTATAACTACTGACTGTTTCTAGAGATCTTCCTCCTAAGCATCCATCATTGACTTTTCTGAGATGACTATTTCAGGAAAATTTGAAGTTTTACTTACTTCTTGGTTGCTGCTTGAAGTTCCAGCACCACACTCCAGCTGCTTAAGTCGATTAAAAGTAAACATTTACATAGCAGATAACACTGAGAACCACTGTTTCTTCTTTCTTTCTATTCTCTCCAATTTCATATTCGCTACAATACATATTATATTGTGTAATAGTGCCAAGGAAACGTATGAAACATTGAATAATTTATTCAAATGTGACTCAACATAACAGAAGTGTGCTCTTCTTCAAGACTTCTATACATGGGAATTCTCAATGGACAAAGACATGATGAGTAACCTAACATACATACAAAACATTGCATGCAAACTAAATAGACTTGACTAGAAAATCGACGAAACAATGGTGATAACTAAAATATTGAGTGTACTTCCCAAACAATACAAACATTTTTCAAGTGCATGGGACTCTACAGCAACCACAGAAAAGACTTTGGGTAATCTCAAGGCCAGGCTTCTTCAAGAAGAAATCAAATGGTCCGGTGAAAGCGAACAGTTAGCATTTAAATCACTATCACAAGAAAGAAGTAAGACCAAGACTTCTATCATCAAGTCAACAAAATGCTACTCTTGTGATGAATAAGAACACATTCGTAATACTTGCCCAAATAACAGGATCAACTCAAAATTTTGTTCTTATTGCAATAAAACTATTCATTCGGAAAAGAACTGCTTTCTAAAAAACAATAGCAATGACAAGTCATGTAGCATCTGTAAAAAAACTAATCACAGTGAAAAGGACTGTTACTTTCATAAAAGTAAAAGTAAAACCTCTTTTCTAACTCAAGCAATAAGCTTGTTCAATAAGTTCAATAAGTCATAGCCTAAAAGCAATTGAGAGTGAACAATTTTCTAATAAAACATTCATTGTAGACAATGGTTGTACTCCAAATCACATGACTTATGACATTAGTATTCTTGATAATGTAAAGCCTTGCAAACAAAATATATCTGTAGCTAAAAAAGACCAGAGTATGCAATCATTAGCTTCAGGGATAGTTAATTCAGAACAGTGTATTCTTAATAATGTCATATGTTCCAGATTTGAGTAATAATTTAATGTCAGTCAATGCAAGGGGGGCCACCATCTGTCCGACTATCCATTTCTCCGAATATACCATTTGTCCGACTTTCTTACGACTTGTAATTAAATAAGAAAAGTACGTGTTACCACTTGACCGAAAATCCATTTGTCCGAATATACCACTTGTCCGACTATCACATGACATCTTATAAGTTCAGAAACCACTTCACCGAATATACCACTTGTCCGAATCTACCATTTGTCCGACTCGACTGTAGCGCATTCTAGCGGCGTAGTTTATCACGCCTAACCGAAAATATCGTGTTTTTTTATTTTTTCACACACTATCAAATGTTTACTTTTCGTTATAATAATTTGATAACTAGAAACTGCTGTAATAGTGTCAAATAGGATTAATGAGTATATTATGACTGTGGTGACATGAACACTAGATGGCATTGAGTTATTGGCATGACGCATCGAGAAATCAGCCAATTACCAATCAGCATGAGTTTGCCGTTAAATTTGAAATATTGGAATTGTTCAGATTGAAGTTTTTTTCATGTTTTGATCACAAAAATCAAACCTTTGCTGCTTTGAATTCTGAGTAGAGTATCAGACCATACTTGTATACATCCAAGTTGTGTTTAAGTTATTGCGTGAGTCTCTTATGTATAAAAACCTAGCTCACGAGCCACAAGCACAACACTTACAGTCAACAATTATTGTGAAATTTGTATTGCTCAATAGCCTACTGTGCATAAAACTTACATTACACAAATCAAGTGTTAGATTCTCAATTCTTGAGGTATGAGTTAAATATGAGACTCAATTATCCCAAAAGTTCATCTGTTAATCAATATATTATATGGATCTTGAAACCCTATCAGAAGTTCCCTAGGCATATTCCTGATAACAATATTGTTGGTCGTTAATGAGGTCATCAAAATCTTCAATTGGGGTGGTGAGAGAGCATCAGAATCAACCTTCTCCTCCATTTTTGAGCTATTTAAAAAGTGCTTTTCATTTTTAGGATAGTGAGCAGTGAATTCGTTGAATCCTACTTCGAAGTACATAAAAAAACGATAGTTCTGGACGCAGACTCCATAGTTCTATAGTTCCTGACCGGTTAGAGCAATAGTTCCGTGAAAGTACCATGAATATTTTCTATTCCTCAAACAAGCCTACCTCATAGTCTAGGTCTAGATACCTTGAAGAAAGTATATCATAGAAATCTCTGTTTGCAAGGTTCATTTTCTTTCTATTCCCACACTTAGTAAAAAATAATTTAGTGTAATGTTATTGGGGAAAAGACTACTTGGCATTGAAATTGAAGTTTTTCATTGGTACTGTTCTTTGTTGGCGTAATATAATGAATGTGATGGCATTCAGTAGCATAGCATAATACTAGTCTCAAAGAGATTTATATCAATAATTTATTTGCCGAATGTGAGTCGAATATCACTAACTCTCAATTTATTGGCTAATAGACAAATATCTAATCTAATGGCTGAACAACAGAGCTAACCTCAAAAGGTGAAAACTATTTTTATTTAATTTTCTAGCTTAGCATACAGAGATAGGCGATAGATAATGCAGAAGTATCTCTAGAAGGCGTTGATTAAAGGCTAGAGTACCTAGTGCCTAGGACATGGTAATTCTGCCGCTAGAATGCGCTACAGTCGAGTCGGACAAGTGGTAGATTCGGACAAGTGGTATATTCGGAGAAGTTGTTTCTGGCCTTATAACGCGTCATGAAGAAGTCGGACAAGTGGTATATTCGTGCAAATGGTTATTCGGACAAGTGGAAATACTAAGTTGAATTAATTTTTGACAACAGGTACAAAAGTCGGACAAATGGTATATTCGGAGAGATGGTAAGTCGGACAGAAGGTAGTGACCCGTCAATGCAATTACTGAAGATGGTGGGAAAGTCTTGTTTACTAAAAATAAAGTTCAAATAATGAAAAATGAAACAATTGTTATGGAAAGTAATGAAAATAAAAATGGCCTGTATGAAGTTGAATTGAAAGAAGACATTAAAAGTAATTCTATTGCTGTATGTGCCAGTAAAACTGAAAATCATGACAAGGTTTTGGTAAATCATACTTCTAAAAATGACTGAATCTATTTTGATTGATCATTCAGAAGCAATGAATTGGCATAGGAAATAAGGTCACATTAGTTTTAAGAATATTAAAAAGCTTTCCAAGATTTCACTAGGTATACCATCAAATGTATTAGATGTGTGTGGAGAAGAATTTTGTAATATAATTATGTCCTAAAGCTAAGCAAGTAAGGAGACCTTTCAATTCTGTTAGGGAAAGAGCATCAAACCTTTTGCAAATAATACATACAGATTTGTGCGGTCCAATTGATCCACAAACTCATGATGGTAAAAAATATTTTCTGTCATGTGTTGATGATTTCAGTCATTTTTGTAAAGTTTATTTATTAAGATCTAAAAATGAAACTCTTACTTATCTGAAAGAATATGTGTATGAAGCTGAAGCTCAGTTTAATCTTAAAGTTGCTAAAATCAGGTGTGATAATGGTGGAGAATATGTAGCTCATTGCTTGAAAAATTGGTGTAAGTCCAAAGGCATTGTCATAGATTATACAATGCCCTATTCACCCCAACTAAATGTGACAGCTGAACGAATGAATAGGACACTAATGGAAAAAAGCAAGAGCATTAATTTTTGATTCCAATTTACCCACAAGTAGCCTATGTGGGGGGAAGCTGTACTAACGTCAGCTTATCAACAGTGGCGAAGCTATCTCTAACTACTAGGGGAGTCTAGAAATTTTCAAGCTTACCTTAAATTTTTCAATATTTTTTTTTAAATTTCCATTACCGCCTTTCAAAGCACATTTTTCTTCAAAAAACAAAGAAGTAAACAGAGTTCGAAGCAAATATGTGACAAAATCATTACATTCATTTATTACTCAAATATACTAAGCTGTTTTTATGCAACTGTATCTAACAATACATGAAGAAATCAACACAGTACAAGCAACACAGTATGCAGAAGCAACACAACACACTAGAAACCAGAGCCTGGAGTCTAGACTCTTGGCCACGCTACTGAATGAAACAGGTTACATGGCGTGACGTCACGTTGCTATAGCAACTATCCTAATAGCTCCGCCCAACACATAGCGTGTCAGAGTCTCGCGTTTCAGAGCCTCACTCAGTACTCAGAGCCTAACGAGATGAAGTCAGGCAGTTGGGTACTTAGATTCTCTGTTCTTTTTCAAATTCGTAGCAGAACATGCATGCTTATAAAAAATTATTATTTATATTTATTTTGGGGAGTCTCAGACTCTTAGATTCCCCTCCAGCTTCACCACTGCTTATCAAACTAAATCAGTCTTGACACAACGCCTGCTGAAAAATGGTACAGTAGGAAACCTGATTTGAGTAGACTTGAAATATTTGGTTCCAAAGTTTATACAAATTCCTGGATTTCTTGGTCCATGGCGAACTGCGTTGTTAATATTAACTTTTCATGTGAAATTTAACGACATGCAGTCAAATATTTGTTAAGAATAAGTATAATAACTCACTTAAACTGGCCGAGTACTTTCGAATCTATGAGATCCATCATCAGAGGCTCCTAGATCATCATGTCAGTTTTTTGGTTGTCCGTCATTACTTGTCCATCATTTTGTTGAGTGTTTGTCACTCAACAAAACTACTTTACCTTCAACAACAAATTCTACTCACAACCTGATGGACTGCCAATGGGCTCACCAATCTCAAGCATATTTGCTGAAATCTATCTCCAACACTGCGAAAACACTCATATACTCTTTAATAACAAATTTTCACAGAACATAATATACTGGCACAGATACGTAGATGATGTTCTATTGCTATACAGAGGAAACAAAAGACAATGTGAACAACTTCGATCATACATAAACAAAATACATAAGAACATTCAATACACAGCTGAATTCTAAGCAGTTGGGGATTTGTTTTCTAAATGAAAGGCTGAAAAAACAAAACTTCACTAATCATGGTCTACATCTAAATCAATCTGGCAAAGTAATATTTTGTAATAGGCTGGCAGAGCTGATTGAAAGTCGTTTGCAATCTACTGTCAATAATTCTCCTAAACAATCATCTAACGAACCTTTTTTAGTAAAGTGGCTCAAAACCGGGAAGGGAAACTAGTTTCAGATGATAAATTCATATCTTCAATTGTATTAAAAGACGTTAATCGATCAAAAAATCAGGATAGCATTAGTGGAAGGAACTCTTGTAGCAATCTGATAGGCTCTCAAGATTCTAAGAGATTAAGTAAATCTACTTCAATATGCAAAAGCAACGATAAAGTAATAAGGGATGATAGGGAAGTACCGGTACTCACTGTGTTCCATCAGAATATTCAATACATTCGTAACAAAATAGATAGAATCGAAGTATTTTTTAAAGAAGAGGCTCCTGATATAGCTATTTTCACAGAGCATGGTTTAAAAGAAAATGAATTGTCACAACTTAATATTCCAAACTATTCATTGAAAACGTCGTATTGCAGGACATCTCATCGAAGTGGGGGAGTAGCTATCTTCACTAAAAATGCTAAGAATATGCAAACATTTAATTTAGAATATGTAGAGAAATTTGCTGTGGAAATGGATTTAGAAGTTACTGGTTTGAGAGTAAAAATCGACAATAATTTCGAAGTAGCGGTGTTAGGTATTTACAGGTCACCAAATTGGGAATGGAACAATTTTTGTGAACTATTCAATAGGCTTTTAGAGATTACTACTACTCGTTTTACAAACGTTATTGTAGCGGGAGATTTCAATACAGATTTTGCAACACAGAATAAAATGACAGAAGATTTAAAGGATATTATATGCATGAATAACTTGGAAATAAAAGTTCATGAATATACCAGAGTCACAAGAACATCACAAACAATAATTGATAACATCCTTACTAATATAGATTACTCTAAAACAAGATTAGGCGGCTCGGAACTATCTGATCATGACTATCAAATCTTAGAGGTGGGGTTGCAAGATCATAAATCAATTAGAAAGAGTAGAGTAATGAAAGAAATTCAACAATGTGAACAGGGGAATATCGATTGTTTGAAGCAGAATCTGCTACAAGAAAACTGGAGTAGGGTTTACAATAGCAATAGTTTAAATGACAAATATGATAGTTTCATTAATATTTTAAGGTTTCATATTACTATGAGTTGTCCAGTTGAAAAAGTCCCTGTAAAGAACAAATTAGACAAGATTGAAGAGTGGATAACTGATGATATCTTTGCAGAAAGAAATAGGGTTAAAGATGCATATGATGAATTCAAACTATCTAGAAATATGTTAAGTGAAGATAATTACAAAGCTCTAAAGAAAAATTATACAAGAGAAGTGAAAAGAGCGAAATGTAAGAAAACAGCTGAAATTTTGAATAATAGTGTGTACTTTAACACAGCAGTGTGGGATGTAATAAACAAAAATAGGCAAGTAGCTCATGCAGATGCTTATACTAGTGTCCCCAGAATAATTAACGAAAATAACAAATATATTGATGATAGTGTAGACATTTGTAATTTCTTTAACAGATATTATCAACTGGTTCTTCAAAAATCTCTTCAAAAATCTCTTAATACAGGTATTAATGATGCAAACATGAGGAATACTGAGGAGATTCAGAACGAATTAAAATTCCACCCAGTATGCCAAGACGAGTTGTCAAATATCATTGATAGTTTAAATAATAAAAAAACTGTAGGAATGGATGGGGTATCCAGTAAAATTCTGAAAGAATGTAAAGATCAATTGTTAGACCCTTTGATTCATCTGATCAATCATTCATTAGAACAAGGTGTTTTTCCAGATAACTTAAAAGAGGGGAAGATCTTGCCAATCTTCAAAAGTGGTGATAGAGAAAAGGTAGAAAACTATAGGCCCATTAGTATTTTAAATGTAATAAGTAAAATTTTTGAAAGAGTACGTAGTTCTAAATAGGTTACTTCTGCACCTTCAAGAAGCTAACTTTATCTGTGATGAACAGCATGGCTTCCAGAAAGGGAGATCAACAAAAACAGCCATAGTTTCTCTAGTTGAAAAACTAATAGATATAATAGATTCAGGTGATAAAGCTACTGCAATCTTCTTAGATCTGTCAAAGGCATTTGATTGTGTTAATCATAGATTGTGTTAATCAATACATTTGCATGTATTGGAAATACTGCAAAATGTAGGTGTAAATGGGGTTGAACTGAAATGGTTTGAATCATATCTTATTGGGAGAAAACAATGTGTAGAACTAACTACAGTAGTTGGTAATAGTATAGTAAAGGAATAAATCTAATAAATTAGAGGTTCAAGCTGGAGTGCCTCAGGGGTCAATACTAGGTCCATTGCTTTTTTTGTTATATGTCAACCGTTTACCTAAAGAATTAATTAGTGGAAGAGTGGTAGAGCCCTCTTATTTGCTGATGATACATCACTTATTTTCAGCAATTCCATTCTAGATAATTTAGAAATAAGTGCCCATATAGGTGTGCAGTCCATTGTCCAATTTTTAAATCAGTTGAAATTAACTATAAATAGTAAAAAATGCCAATACCTTCAATTCAAAAACAAACATAATTTAAATGAAGATAGGGCTATAAACGTGTTTGTAAACGATAATCAATTAGACCAGGAAGAAAAAATTGCATTTCTAGGAGTTACGTTGGATAGACGATTGACCTGGACTCCATACATTGAGAAAATATGTAGTAAAATTTCATCTGGGGTATTTGTCCTGCGACAGCTCGCTAGATTGAATGACAAAAAGTTACTTTTTACAGCTTACCATGGGCTCTTACTGTCACATATTAGGTATGCTATCTTAGTATGGGGTAATTCATCAAAACAAAAACTTGATAGGGTGTTTAAGATCCAAAAGAAAGCGGTTAGGTGTATAGAAAGAGTAAATAGATTAGATTCATGTAGGCCGTTGTTCAAGAGACTTGGTCTCCTAACTGTACCCTGCTTATATGTGTATGAAGCTACTTTATATGTAAAAACGAATGATTTTAACCAAAATCTTGATGTACATGATTATAATACAAGAAGCCGAGGAGATTATCACTTGGTGAGTCACAATAGTAGCTTATTCAAACAAAAACCTAGTTATATTGGTAGGAAATTCTACAACAAGCTACCGCAGTTTTTGAAGAGTCTTGAAAATATAGAAATATTTAAAAAACAATTGAAGAAATATTTAGTTGATAAAGCTTTTTATAGTGTACAAGAGTTCCTTTCACATCAAAATTAAGCCTCACCTCAACTAATTGAAGTAATTATGGTATCTAGTGTATAATATTGTTGATCTGACTTGTCTTATACTCCTTAACTGGAGTCTCCAAGACGTAATCTAAAAAAAAAAAACTTACTCGAAAAACCAAAGTCCCGACCCCCACCCCGCTTGATTATCCCACCACCACCCTCTGAACATTCCAAGAGCAGTACTTCAGTTAAAGGCTTATAACTCGGAAACTAATTAAGGTATCGTTGTGATTCTCATCTCATTTATTACTTAAAACTATTCTCTAAAAAATATGTTATATACATTTTCTATTTATATAGCCTAGTTTTTCAGTAATAATATAGTTTATAGAAAAAAATGTCACCACGAACCACAAAAATCAACTTCAACTGATCATATCTTTTTTGCTATTGCGTTATTGGTTGTGCCGTTCCTTACAAAACTTATAGATAATTTAATAAGGTTTGAAATGATGTGTCTATTGATTACTATCGTTCAAGTTATGGCGGCATAGAGAGTGATGAAATAGTAGCGGACACCGCGTCGCCGAACCCTACAGCACTGTGTATTGCGCTTGGCTATCCAGCCCAATCCAATAAAGAATTATTATCAGCAAGACTATAAATGCCAATTAATAGTACACGTTTAAAAATAACATTTTCCGAAATATCCCCCTTGGCTTTTCCCCCAAGCCCCCTAAAAGTTGAACATTTTTCTAGTTATTGGAAATTCGATATCTATGTAAGTTAACTAACCATCGAACAGAGTTGATTCTTCTTCCATAATACCAGTCATATAATGTTCTGCAATAAATGTGCTGTTCACTTTGCCAGTAAACCTGATAGTTTCTTTTATAAAAATTGAAATATCTTCAAAAGAGAATTCTATCAACTAGATTTTTCATTATTTAGGGGGACATTTTTGTATGTCATTTTACAGAAAACAACTTTAAATAGAAGTTATAGAACTTATCCATCGATGTGCATAGCAGTATACTGACGATTAGAGATGATTATTTGATAGGATGACTGATGTAGAGGGTGGGTGGGGTGCACCATTGTTGGGCCCTTCTCTCAAGAACGGTTTGTCGCACTCCATACCTTTATTTTTTCAGCTCTTTGAGGCCACATTTGACAGATAATTTGGAATTCTACTTGAAAGGGCAGTATAAGCTCCCCCCTATATCATATATGGGCACACCTTTGAAGGAGAGGGCTTGATGAAATGAGAAATTATGTAGGTGGATCAAAAAATTGATTAGTACTCATATTTTACATTTCAATCATCAATTAAACATTCAAGTTTCAATTAATATTATCCCAAATAATCAAAGATGTAAACAATCAACCTCTTGAAACAATGAACAAGAATTAAGCCTAAATCGTCATAATACAGTAATTGAAATTTGAGTCTTTTTTCCATCCCTGTAGATTTTTCGTTGTAAGCAGTAGCTAAACTCTTTAGTCATATCTAAACACTGAGAGCAAACTGAGATGCGATAATGTTGTACTGCGAAATCAAAAAAAAAAGAATGAATAAGTAAACGTTATTCTAATTTAGCAAAGAAAAACATTTTTTTTTTTAAATTATATTTCATATATTTCTTATAACTCAATTTGCATTTGTGATTTTAGTGTTCACTCGAAATCATATTCCGGGCTAGCTCACGGGCCGTAGTTCGCCCATTACCGCCCTGAAGTGTACTTGGAAAATGACGATTTTTCATTACAAATAGTTTATAACTTGTAAACTACTAAAGAACAAATTGAAAAATTGGTCTCAAATTTTAGGTAACATCTTTTTCTGTCATATCCTTAGTAAGAGAACCACTGAGAACGCATTTTAAATCAAACTAAACAATTATTTTTCAAAAAAAAAAGAACATACTATACTGGATTGGGAAGCATGGCCACAAGAACAGAACAGAACAGAAAGTTGGCAACGTGCAGTTCACTTGTTGCTATGACAACTGCACCTTTTTGATTGCTAATTGGTCTATGACATACGGCGATTATCTCCCACTATAATATGTCGGACAAGCTACGTTGCCATTTCATTCATTATCGCTAGAGCTGCATGAGCAGTTTCAAACTAACTAAACTAGAAGCATCGAAGCATCTACTGTTTATTTCCTCTTCTTGTTTAGTTTGCTTATGTTTGAAGTGACATATTTAAGAAGAAAACAACTTTACATTCTTTTGGAAGGAGCTAAGCCAGAAGACACAGGCTAAGATGAAGCGGCAAGTTGGAATAGATTCCTTCTTTGCTAAAAAGACAAAGGTAAGTTTCTTCCAAATGCTTTCATATTTCATAGGCCTAAAAACTAAAAATAGATACAAATTTACAAAAATTACACTAATTCATACATGTTACGCACAGTAAAAATGGTAAAAATGCTGTATCCTGTGTTATATTTTATATGGAAATTGGTCTACTCCACTATGGCAAGCCATGTGTAGTAGGTTTAATTGTTGAATTGATTATTACAGTTTTTTTAGAAAACTATTATTCAATTGAATTGACCAAATCAACAATTTTTCATATCTAGTTTAGGCCATTTCAGCACTCTTTTCTCTGGGATGTGGGACTTTTGGGAAAATACTAAAGCTATGCTTTCCAATGGCTTTTTTCCATACATAAAAATTGAGTTTTCTGGCCAACTTTCCATTCCCGGAACAAAATATTAAATTTCAAAATTCAAAAGAAAAAAATTCCCGGTCAAATATTAAAATTCATCAGCTGCTTCACTGCTGCATCAACCTAGGACATATGAGATATGATTGAAATAGTTCCAGGAATGGAAAGTTGGATGGAAAACTTAATTTGTACTCATGGATATTGCCATTGGAAAGCATAGCTTTAGGGAACAAGTTATTCTGATTCTGTATGATCGATTTAATGTGTGCATAAATTATTAAACTATCATCATTTAGTTTTTATCTCATCATCTCATTCGCTTCTCTTTTTTTTTCTCCATTTTGATCTACTTAAGATTTTTCTTATTTTCATTATCATATTTTTTGTATTTTTTACTTCTAGCAATAAGATTCTTGCAACGATTTCTATTCCTTATGTTATAATTAGTTTGTTTGAATAGAATTAAGCCTAGAAACAATTGACAATGTAAATGAATAGATACAAATGGCATCAAGAGCCAATAATCACCAATTTATTGAGTTTATTTATTACCTGACCTGAGCTAACTCGACTTTTAGGGAAGTGATAGCCGCGAGCCGTAGCAGGTATCTGTTCAATCAGATAGATAAGCTGCGTTCTCGTAGGACCTGTTTGTAACGGTGACCGATTAGATTGGCCAGCAAAAAAGACACTGTTCTCTGCTGTAAAATCACTTCCCGGTGGTTCGGAACCCACCTAAAACTGTAGGTCCAACTCATCAATCACTATCATCCAACTCATTACCCACGCACAGGTCTAAGACCTATGTGGGCTTCATCCTCCAAAAAAAAAAAAAAAAAAAAAAAAAAATAATTCAAGTTCAGATACCTACAGGGTAAGTTCACTTGAAGACTTTCTTTACTTACATCAAAAATTCTACAATCCATAACCATAATACCTATTTTTTATCAACACTTGAGCTCATTAGGCTGTTTATTTATAATGGAACAACTTTGGTAGTAGGGCAAGGAAAGTATAAAGATTGGAGGATCAGATTTCAAATTTTTCTAAGGCTATCGTTTTGTTTCTTCTTAGATTGCTGACAAACAGCCAAACGAAGAACTGGTGTCTTCAAGCACAACAGAGCCTTCTCCAATGCCGCTGTTGTCCTCAACCTCGACTTCAGCCTCAGCCTCAGGAGAAGAATGTGAGCCATCTCCAAGTACCAGTAGGTCTAAACGTGAGCCAGATGGAGACCAATTACAGATTCCAGCTCGTGATATTAATGTTTTACTTGATAGAGCTTTCTCTAGAACTAGAATGATAGATTACTCTAAAACAAGACTAGGCGGCTCGGAACTATCTGATCATGACTATCAAATCTTAGAGGTGGGGTTGCAAGGTTATAAATCAATTAAAAAGAGTAGAGTAATGAAAGAAATTCAACAATGTGAACAGGGGAATATCGATTGTTTGAAGCAGAATCTGCTACAAGAAAACTGGAGTAGGGTTTACAATAGCAATAGTTTAAATGACAAATATGATAGTTTCATTAATATTTTAAGGTTTCATATTACTATGAGTTGTCCAGTTATAAAAGTCCATGTAAAAAACAAATTAGACAAAATTGAAGAGTGGATAACTGATGATATCCTTGCAGAAAGAAATAGGGTTAAAGATGCATATGATGAATTCATACTATCTAGAAATATGTTAAGTGAAGATAATTACAAAGCTCTAAAGAAAAATTATACAAAAGAAGTGAAAAGAGCGAAATGTAAGAAAACAGCTGAAATTTTGAATAATAGTGTGTACTTTAACACAGCAGTGTGGGATGTAATAAACAAAAATAGGCAAGTAGCTCATGTAGATGCTTATACTAGTGTCCCCAGAATAATTAACGAAAATAACAAATATATTGATGATAGTGTAGACATTTGTAATTTCTTTAACAGATATTATCAACTGGTTGCTAAGGATCTTCAAAAATCTCTTAATACAGGTATTAGTGATGCAAACATGAGGAATACTGAGGGGATTCAGAACGAATTAAAATTCCACCCAGTATGCCAAGACGAGTTGTCAAATATTATTGATAGATTAAATAATAAAAAAACTGTAGGAATGGATGGGGTATCCAGTAAAATTCTGAAAGAATGTAAAGATCAATTGTTAGACCCTTTGATTCATCTGATCAATCATTCATTAGAACAAGGTGTTTTTCCAGATAACTTAAAAGAGGGGAAGATCTTGCCAATCTTCAAAAGTGGTGATAGAGAAAAGGTAGAAAACTATAGGCCTATTAGTATTTTAAATGTAATAAGTAAAATTTTTGAAAGAGTAGTTCTTAATAGGTTACTTCTGCACCTTCAAGAAGCTAACTTTATCTGTGATGAACAGCATGGCTTCCAGAAAGGGAGATCAACAAAAACAGCCATAGTTTCTCTAGTTGAAAAACTAATAGATATAATAGATTCAGGTGATAAAGCTACTGCAATCTTCTTAGATCTGTCAAAGGCATTTGATTGTGTTAATCATAGAACTTTATTGGAAATACTGCAAAATGTAGGTGTAAATGGGGTTGAACTGAAATGGTTTGAATCATATCTTATTGGGAGAAAACAATGTGTAGAACTAACTACAGTAGTTGGTAATAGTATAGTAAAGAATAAATCTAATAAATTAGAGGTGCAAGCTGGAGTGCCTCAGGGGTCAATACTAGGTCCATTGCTTTTTTTGTTATATGTCAACCGTTTACCTAAAGAATTAATTAGTGGTAGAGCCCTCTTATTTGCTGATGATACATCACTCATTTTCAGCAATTCCATTCTAGATAATTTAGAAATAAGTGCCCATATAGGTGTGCAGTCTATTGTCCAATTTTTAAATCAGTTGAAATTAACTATAAATAGTAAAAAATGCCAATACCTTCAATTCAAAAACAAACATAATTTAAATGAAGATAGGGCTATAAACGTGTTTGTAAACGATAATCAATTAGACCAGGAAGAAAAAATTGCATTTCTAGGAGTTACGTTGGATAGACGATTGACCTGGACTCCATACATTGAGAAAATATGTAGTAAAATTTCATCTGGGGTATTTGTCCTGCGACAGCTTGCTAGATTGAATGACAAAAAGTTACTTTTTACAGCTTACCATGGGCTCTTACTGTCACATATTAGGTATGCTATCTTAGTATGGGGTAATTCATCAAAACAAAATCTTGATAGGGTGTTTAAGATCCAAAAGAAAGCGGTTAGGTGTATAGAAAGAGTAAATAGATTAGATTCATGTAGGCCGTTGTTCAAGAGACTTGGTCTCCTAACTGTACCCTGCTTATATGTGTATGAAGCTACTTTATATGTAAAAACGAATGATATTAACCAAAATCTTGATGTACATGATTATAATATAAGACGCCGAGGAGATTATCACTTGGTGAGTCACAATAGTAGCTTATTCAAACAAAAACCTAGTTATATTGGTAGGAAATTCTACAACAAGCTACCGCAGTTTTTGAAGAGTCTTGAAAATATAGAAATATTTAAAAAACAATTGAAGAAATATTTAGTTGATAAAGCTTTTTATAGTGTACAAGAGTTCCTTTCACATCAAAATTAAGCCTCACCTCAACTAATTGGAAGTAATTATGGTATCTAGTGTATAATATTGTTGATCTGACTTGTCTTATACTCCTTAACTGGAGTCTCCAAGACGTAATCTACAAAAAAAAAAAAAAAAAAAAAAAAAAAAAAAAGATTATGAACGATTTGACTGGTTCACAAACCATTGGACACCTTCAACTACATTCAAGTTTCCCTTAAATCAAGAGGGGAGTAAAAATCGATCATTTCAAGGTAGTTGGCTTGGACAGTATCCATGGTTAGTGTATAGTCGTCAATTAGATGGTGGACTGTACAAAGCTTGTATCCTTTTTGGACGTGGTGAAGGTGGCAAGTGATGGTAAGCTTGGGAGTTTGGTACTTCAACCTATGAAAACATTCAAAAAAGCTACAGAACTGTTGAAAAAACATGATTGTGCTCAATATCACATTGACAATATGAGAGCTGCCATACATTTAACCAGAGTAATAAATGGAGAAAAAGATGATGTTGTTTCTCAGTTGAATGCAGCTCAAAAAGTATTGGTGGAGGAGAATAGAAAAAAATTGATAACAATTATGTTTTGTGGAATTCAAAACATTCCACTGAGAGGCCATAGGGCGTTTTCACACACACCGACACGGCGCCGGCACGACACCGGCACCGGGCGCCGATATCGTCACGACATCGTTGAAGCATTTCACACTTACCGACACGGCATCTGGCTGTCGGTGAAGAACTAACCTTAATTTGCAGTGGGCGGCACAGTTCAAAACGGTACGATGGCTGATTACAACAGGAGGTTGTATTTGTTATATTTATTATATCTACGACGTAAAAGGTGCAGTCATAATAGACAACTTTGGATTGACCCAATAATAAAAGTTCGCTATTTGGATGGCTTGTATTACACCTTATTTGATAAGCTAGTGACAAACCTAACAAAAATTTTTACAATCTAGTATTAAAACTGACACTGTATTTCACTTTTAAATAATGTTTTACTCACATATATTTGAGATGCTTGAGGAATGCATTTCACTTCTGAAAAGAAGCTTCGTCAGCCTGCCGCCAGGGGTTATGCTTTGTTGAGGTTGGGATGAGCAGCCATTATGTAGTTAAAAATTGCGTTTGATTTGAATTGTATTTGGTCATTGAGTATGTTGGTTCTATCTTGTTTATGGTGTTTGAATATTTCATATTGCTCCAGTGTATTTAGTTTGTGGCTTTTTTGGAATGTGTGTAGAATTTCTAAGTCAGTTTGGATGTTATTGTGTGAGTGTCCAGTGTTGATTAAGTGATCTGCAAATGTTGAGTCAGTGGTGGAATGTAGTGCTTTGATGTGTTCTTTATATCTTGTGTTGAATGATCTGCCTGTTTGTCCTATGTAGTACTTGGGGCATGTGTTGCATTTGAGCTTATATATTCCTGGTTTGTTGAATTTGTGAATTGTGCTGTTTGTAAGGTGAGCTGGATTTTGTTGGATCTGGTGTTTTAGGTTGTTTGTTGTTCTGAATGCTGTGTTAAAGCCGGATTTTTGAAAGATGTGAGCTATTTTGTGTGATTTTTTGTTGAAATATGTGAGTGTGATAAATCTGTTTTGGTTTGCAGGTTTTGGATTTTTACTTTTCATTTTATTCAGGATTTTGTCTACTAGAATGGTGTTGTATCCGTTTTGTTGTGCTAAATATTTGTTTGTGTTGATTTCTTCTTGGTGGTCAGCTTGTGATAGTGGAACATTTAGGAGTCTATGGATCATGGAGTTAAAAGCAGCAAGTTTTTGTTGATTTGGATGGTTGGATGAGTTGTGAATGAGTGTGTCTGTGAGAGTTGGTTTTCTGTAGATTTTGAATTTGTGCATGTTATTTAGCTTTTTGATAGTTAGGTCTAAGAAGTTTAAGGTGTAGTCTATTTCATATTCTGCTGTGAATTGCAAGTTTTTATGGGTTTTGTTCAATTGTGTTAGGAGTTGTTCACACTGTCTTTGGTTTCCATTGTAGAGTACAATAATGTCATCAACGTAGCGGTGCCAGTAAATTATTTTGTTTGAGTGTTTGGTGTTTTTTAGTATTTTAGTGTTCCTAACCTCAAACTGTTGACAAAATGACCAAATTCTGTTCAAAACTATGGACGACACACAAGTGTCGGCGCCGGCACTGGCGGGAGCAATGCTGCCAACGACATGCCGGCGCCGGCAGCCGGTTGCCGGTGCCGTGTCGGTGAATGTGAAAGCTGTTCCATTTGGCAGCATTGTATCTCAACCCCCACGACACCGGGACGACATCTTGCCGGTGTCGTGCCGGCGCCGTGTCGGTGTGTGTGAAAACGGCCATTGGGATGATGGTGACTTGTTAGATACCTCCATCAAGCCTAAACAAGATCCAGTACATGATGGGAACTTTAGAGCCCTTTTAAGGTTCAGAATTGATGCAGGTGATAAGGCCCTTGAGTCTCACATTCAATCATGTGGGAAAAACTCATCATACATCAGCAAAACTATTCAAAATGACTTGATTCAATGTTGTGGGGATGTCATTACAAATAAGATTGTTTCAAAAATAAAACTTTCTAAATATTTTACAATCATGGCCGATGAGACAACTGATATGTCCACACAAGAGCAGTTGTCCATTTGCATAAGATATTTTGATAAATCAGTGTTTGAAGTCAAAGAAGATTTTCTCATTTTTCTTAATGTAGTAGACCTTACAGGAGAAGGCATTTCAAACAAGATTCTTGAAACTCTAGGCATCCTTGGGATTGACATTAATGACTGCAGAGGTCAAGCCTATGATGGATGTTCAAACGTGAGTGGAAAGTTTTCAGGTGTACAGGCAAGAATTAAAAACATCCAACCTCTGGCAGTATATTGTCATTGTGCTAGTCACAAACTTAACTTGGTGATCAGTAAAGCATGTTCAGTTCCACCAATAAGAAATGCTGTTGGGGTTGTATCTTCAGTATCAAACTTTTTTAGAGACTCTGCCAAGCGACTACACTCACTTGAAGCAGAAATGGATGAGGGTCTAAAAAAAGGAAAGCATGCAGTGAAGAAGATGTGTGAAACCAGGTGGATTGAAAGGCATGATGCTGTGTTGACCTTTCTTGCTTCTTTCCCTACTTTATACAATGTGTTAGAGACTATGGCACATTCAAATGATGAAGCTGGAAACAAAGCATTTTCCCTATTACATGCAATTGCCTCATCTGAGTTTATCATTGGTCTAGTCGTTTTAGAACATTTTATGAATCTCACACTTCCTTTAGCTAGGCAACTCCAAGCAGATTACATGGATGTTATTTGTGCATTAGCTTTGGTGGATGCAACACTCAAATCTCTTAAGGAACAGAGGACCGACACTTCAAAATCTTTTAAAATGCTCTATGAGAAAGCTGAAGAAATAGCAACTATAATTGGATCTGACATAAAAAAGCCTCGAGTTGTTGGTTTGCAAAGACACAGATCCAATATACAATGCAGCACACCTGAGGAATACTTCGGAGTAACTGTTTTTATTCCTTTTTTGGATTTTCTAATTGGAGAGCTAGAAACTCGTTTTCCTAAGACAGAATTGGCTGACATCGGCAAACTTCAGATGCTTCTACCTGAGGAAGGAAAGTTTCAAGAAACTTATGAACAATTCGTTTTGGATGGTGCTAAAATTTATGAAAATGATTTGCCATGCTACAATGCTCTAAAGGGAGAATCGATTATTTGGAAGAACTTGTGGGTTTCGAGGTCAGAAGATTTCCCAAAACGACCAACTCATGCTTTAAAGCACACACAAAGTCTTCCTAATATAAGTGTTCTGCTGCAAATGATATGTACCATTCCGGTGACAACAACTACAGCTGAGAGATCCTTTTCAACTCTACGTAGGCTGAAAACATATCTCAGAGCAACAATGAGTGAAGATAGGCTCAATGGACTAGCTCATTTAAATATTAATAAAGAAATAGCTTCGAAGATTGACTCAGATGAAGTTTTGAATGAGTTTGCTAAAAAGCATAAGAGGAAATTATCTCTTACAATAAACTAGACTTTAGGATGTAAGAGAAACTTATATAGTCTGTGAGTCTCAATTGTATATAAACCATCATTCTATTTATTACAGTCATCCTGAAACTCTTATAAATCAATTTTTTTCAATTTTGAGTTGGTTTAACAACATTTTACAAGTTGAATTTATTGAAATTACAATGATAGTTTTTGTTCCTGGATTTCTTGTTCCATGACGAACTGCGTTGTTAATATTAACTTTTCATGTGAAATTTAACGACATGCAGTCAAATATTTGTTAAGAATAAGTATAATAACTAACTTAAACTGGCCGAGTACTTTCGAATCTATGAGAATCATATGGCCTCTGATGATGGATCTCATAGATTCAAAAGTACTCGGCCAGTTTAAGTGAGTTATTATACTTATTCTTAACAAATATTTGACTGCATGTCGTTAAATTTCACATGAAAAGTTGATAGTTTTTGTTTTATTATTCATACAATGGAAATAAGAAAACCTAATAGACCTTTTTGTAAGAACTAATGTAAGCCTCCTTTAAATACTTCTTATCGAATTAAAAAAAATATTTTAGCTGAAAAATAAATGAAAAATGCGTTATTGAGATCCCAATGAAATTTAATAAAGTATAACTACAACTTGATAAATTTGCGTCCACTTTTCAAAAAAAATTCTGGGGGGAGGAACCCCCTTTTTCGAGGGGGGGGGGGGTTTCCATACCCCCACAACCACCGGTGGTGCCCCCCCCCCAAACAAAATTCCTGGATCCGCCCCTGGACAAGCCCGTTTTGAGTGGACTGAACAACAACTAATTTGTGGAACTTACCTCTACAAAAAATCATTTAAAAACTTTACAAATGAAGCAATAATTAAGAAAAAAATCCCTTGTTATGAAAAACATTATAACGGAGATGACCCGTTTTGTCATTTTTTGATATCTATACCACAAACGTCAGAAAAAAATCATAAATTCGTGACTCATAAATCCTTATTTAGAACAAACAGTGGAAGAAATATGAGTTTTTCAGAAAGCAAAGTCACTCGAGCATAATCAGACCATCAAAATAAGACATTGACAGTAATTTTCAGATTATAAATAGGTGAGTTATATGGTTTCGAAATTAGCATTGCTGTTATGGAGATACAAATTCAACATGGCCGCACTACAGCCGACCCTTAATGACAAAATTAATTTTGTATCTGAAGTCTCAAAGAGGTAGGTAGCTGGGTCTTCTCCCTCTACCAATAACGCCTCACGAAGCCGCTCTTGTAGGGTTGACTTCTTTCCAGATGATTCTTGATCACAGTCCTCTAATTCACGTTTGAGATCAGCCACTTTCAAATCGCACAATGTAATTTTGCCAGCAATTTTTAATAAAACACAAAAAAATATCCCACTTCTGACACCAATTGTTAAGGGTTCTATGTATAAAATAACGCTGGAAACACTTAAATTTATCACTCCCACTTTATTAACACAAATAATTCACAACTCACACTGTTCAGTAATTTCTCACAGAAAAATAAGCAATTAAAAACAGATAACATGATATTGTTCAACTGATAATGAGTTTCCAATGAACTGTACATGAATCAATCACTAAATGTCAAAAGGCCGATCTAATATTAAACAATAACTATACAATAAACTGTCCAATAATATTCAAAAAGAATCGCCAAGGAAGAACAATTAACTTACGTAATAGGTAATAGGTAATAGGTAAGAGAATTATCACTACAGACAATAAAAGTTCCTTAGATGGTTTGTAAAAGCGCCAACGGGATTGTACTGTCTGTTTTAACACAAACTGTCACTACTGCCAGTTATCAATGTAGAATAATAGCTGAACTACTTAACTGTCACACTTGTTTATCACGACATCTCAAACAAGACTGAACTAATTTACACAAATGCGTTCACCTTAAATAGGTTTTTCAAATATCGAGCAATTTCTACATTTTTCCATCATCTTCTGAACAAATAAATCAAGGAAACTGGAACCTTCTACAATATTCAATAACATTCCATTAATGTCTAATCAAAAAAATAGAACATTCTACTAATTACCAAGTAAACACTATAAAAGTGTCAAAAGCAGAATAATTATGGCTTAAAAGTAAACATTTACATAGCAGATAACACCGAGAACTACTGTCTCTTCTTTCTTTCCAACTCTCTCCAATTTCATATCCGTTACAGTATTTTATTATTATTTTATAATATCAAAATGTTTTGTAGTGCTCAAGATGGCAACACTGCCAAGGAGAATAAACAGTCGTCGGTAAAAAAAATGGCTTCCATCACTGTGTTTTTCCATTCTCTAGCTTCCACTGAATATTGAAACACAAGTATTTTCAACAGAAAGATGTAATCCAGGACAACCCCCTCCCCCAGCAACACCCAGAGCCATACCAACTTTATTATTTTTCATTTTATTATCATATTATATTATTTTTTGACTCTGGTAGTGCAGTTGGTTGGATTCAAACAAGTTAGATGGATATGAGTGAAACGAATTATTTTCATTATCTGAACCCAGCCGCCTAGAAGAATAAAAATTGAATTCTTAGAAATATATGACTAAATAGTTTAACAATATTGTTATATAAAATCAATTGCAACATGCGCATCAACTCAATTTTAACACCTGAATCAAAGTCAAGTTCAGCAATCTCAAATGCAAAACTTTGAGCCAAGACCTTTCAATAATATATATTTTTTTAAAGTATCGAAATGATAATCAAATTGCTCGCTATCTTGCTAAGTGGGATTTGCATTTCTATGTGTAGCCTACTGTGTCAACTGACTGAAATAATAATAGTGTAAAGTGTAAGAGGTATAACAACCCAAAGCTAGCAATCTACTCACTTCCTTAACTTATGACTACCAAACTTACTTGTAGTAAAGGAGAAGGTGGAATAAAAAAGTATCCTGTGTCACTCTTGACTAAGAATCCTCGAATGCAATATTCAAAACCTTCAGGCATTATGATGTCTCCCTCTGGCTGACTGAAATGTCTGTACACTTCTTCAGACTCCAAAAGTAAATCAATGAAGGTCTGTGCCATTTTTGTTTCATACTCTGAAATTGTTAAGATATGATGTTTTTAAAATGAGTTGATAATTTCTAGTCTTTAAAATGTACCAGCACAGGTTCAATATGCTGATAGTTGATTGAAAGTTAAAGTTCTTTATTAGCAGTATAGTTGCTCTGAAGTAGAATAATTTTCATACTTCTTTTCTTTTTTCTCTTCTTTAATTCCCTTGCCCAGTTATCCCTTTCACCGACTCACAGACTTTTCACAATCTTTTGCATGTCCATTTCCTCCTCTTAACCCTTTGCGATCTTGAAGCAATAGTATGAAATTGTCCTACAGCTCTCGCGGCCAGTCTGGCTGCCCACCACCATTCTCATGTCAAATCTGATTTTTCTAAGACCGTGATAGTCTTACCACTCCAGTGGCCAGTCTAGCAGCCCAGACTCATTTTACGTGAATGCTCTCATGGCCAGTCTGGCAGCCTGTGGTTATTGAGTTGTATTTAATTTTGTAGTTGTGGGTTTGAAAAATAAGTCTGACAAGTGCTGCTTTCTGTAGTAAAAACTCTGAACTACATCAAGAAGCCCAAGATTGCAGCCAAAGACAAGCAAAAATTGCCTTTATGTTGCATTAAAATACACCTATCTGATGTGTAAATTGGCATGCTATTGTTTTCAGTTGACATAATAAATTTAATTCAGGGCTGCCATACATTTTAATCAAAACTTGAATGTCCAAGGTATTAGAAAATACAACAACTTTTGTTTAACAGAGTTGGTAAACTATAATTATTATAAACCACAACTTTGTCCATGTTTATGTCATACAGTGACTACATGTGGATGTTTTGTTGTGAAGAATTAGTTGAGACAGTTTATGTATGACAATTGAATTATTTATTAAGTTAGTTAGTTAGATAGTTATTAGTTCAAGTTATGCAAAATGGCCATGTACACAATGATGATCCATTAGGTTACACATTGTTGATTGTTGTTGTCAAATTAATTCAGACTTTGCTGGCTGGATTGGGTATAAACAAATCAGAGTGCTAGTGTCTGCAAGGTGTGGGCTGCCATACTGGCAACAGGAGCACATATTAACATATACATGATCTAAATGATAGTTCAACTATGAATGGATATAGTGTTTCATATAATATAGAATCTTTATATATAGATATATAGAATCTGAGCAAGCCAGAATATTGCAGCAAGCTCTCATAATCGTTGCTGAAATTTGATGAATTTAATTCTCCACGCCTTTATGAGATTAGTACGGTAACAGAGTGAAGTGAACAATTTGAGACCTGATAATACTTCTTCATCTCCGGCTTCTTCTGAAAATTCTCCTTTTTCTTTTTTATCAGGTGGATTGGTTAAGTAGTACTGTTTGAACTTTTTCATTAGTTTCTTTACTTGATCTTCTTCTAAAGCCTCTGTTTTCTGCAAAGTAATTGAAGAATTTAGATCAGTGAACAATAAAATGTAATGTCATTCCAAGGGTGAAATCAAGCATTATACAGTAGAACCTCACTTATTCGAAATTCAGGGGATAGCCATTTTAGTTCAAATTACGGTATAGGAAGTTTGAAATATTGAGCGTTTGAATCACAGAGGTTATTAGGAATGAAATTTGAATTATGGAGGCACATCTTTATTATTTATCAATTTATCATGAATGCAACACACTAACAAACTCTCAAACAATTGTTAATGTCAAAGGAGAACAGCGGAGGTTGGACTGCTTACTAGTTCATACAAACTGAACTAGTTCATACTAGTGTACATATAGGTTCTCCTCACACAGTCGAACCACATTTAAAGATAGATGGCTTGATAAGTTGTCACCAAGAAGAGCAATTTCACCAGAAAGTCCTCTTGCATACGGGAGAATAACTTTAAGAAACCACTCCTCAAACATCTCAAGGTCCATCCAGCCACTCATATTTCTGTTGAAACATGCACCATCTGGTCCATTCTCAACCCATGTTGGATATAAGTGTTTTGCCTTATAAATAACAAAGGGTGGAAGCATTGTGCCATCACCAGCTGCAGCAAACATGACACTGATGCTAGTTTTAGAGGTGTCTATGATCCTTTCTGTATGTTTTGACCCTCTTTTCACAATCACTTTCACATTGCCAGGATCATCTGTGAAGTTAGTTTCATCATAATTTATGATATTACTTGATGGAATGCCTTCAAGAGATTTCTCAAGTTCTACAAAGTAATTTGTGATTGTATCTTTTGAAACACCTGCCCTAACTCTTTTAATATTTTGAGACATCCTCTCACTTAGAGATGGATGCCATCCCATAAAATTAGCAAACCATTCCTCTCCAGGCAAGTTGTCAGAGAAAATTTCAACTACACATCCAGATTGATTTAAATAATGCTGTACAATTTTTCTAATGTCTAGTCTTTTCAATGGGAATCCCCATTCACCACACTTAATACGACATAAAATATCTTCCTCTTCAGTAGAGAAAACAGTCTGACCACCATACGATTTTTTATTTTCACATTTCCAGTGTCTATTTAATGTTGTGTAGGGCACTGCATATTGTTCTGCTGCTGCTCGTATTGTCAACTAGGTTTTCTTTACTGTATCAATTGCTTTTTCTAAAAAAGCAGGGTTATAATTCCGTTTGCCTTCAAGTCCAAATTTCTTAACATATTTTCGAGGCATTTTTAAGTCACTTCATACAAGAACCAACTGTCAACAACTTAAACTCAACCAATAGGCTCACAACTCACATACGACACTATTACTGATTTGAATAGGTTATGTTTATGTTATGGAATACAGAATATAAGCTCGACACTTGCAATAATCAATATTGGCTAACTGATCCACTTCACCACACCAGGTTAGGCCGGCCATTCACTATCAGGTACACCTGATCAGGTACGCATGATCAGTTACCCGATCAGGTGTACATGATAGTGTGTGGTGGGAATAACTAGCCTTTCAGGCGACCTGAAAGCGACCTGACAACTGATGAATATTCGATCAGTTCGCCTGACAGTTCGAGCTGACTTGATGTGTGTGTGTGGCAGAAACCTGATCAGGTCTCAGTTCTGCTGTCTTTTTGGCGAGAATAGTTCAAATTTTGAAAGTTTAAAACTTTGTTCATATGCATTATGTTGATAAATATTATTTATGCTGATGAACATTATTTAATTTTGATTAGAGTGTGTTTGGGTTGTTGGTGACTGTCGATCAGTGGTGTACTTTCCTGTTTTTTTTCAGCACACCCCACCATATAGCCATTTGTTTTAGTATTTGTGTTTCTGTTTTGTATATTATACTATTGTACTGTTGTATTGCAAAAAAAAAAGGTTGCATTAGGAGAAGGGAAATGTTTAAAACCTTTGTGCCTCCTGATAACAATTATTACGTTTTTAAGGACAGATATATCACTTGAAATTAATTAATCAATATTAAAAATATTAACTGTTCTAATTTTTTTGGAGGATGAAGCCCACATATAGATCTGAGACCTGTGCGTTGGTAATGAGTTGGATGATTGGGATTGATGAGCTGGACCTACAGTTTTAGGTGGGTTCCGAACCACAGGGAAGTAATTTTACTGCAGAGAACAGTGTCTTTTTTGCAGGCCAATCTTTTTGGTCACCCTTACAAAGAGTGCCTAGGAGAACGCAGCTAATCTCTGAACAGATACCTGCTATGGCTCATGGCTATCACTTCCCTAATTTAATGACTTGCAGTCAGTTTTAAGTTGTGAATATGTATAATAATTGTACTCACACTTGTCGAACGTTTTCGAGTTATGGAAAACTCATCTTCAAGGCATCCTATATCAGCTATGTTGGTTTGTTGGTTAGAAGAATTGTGGTTTTGTATAATAAAACACAATTTTATACAAAAACCACAATTCTTCTAACCAACATCGCCGATCTAGGATGCCTTGAAGATGAGTTTCCATAACTCGAAAACGTTCGGCCAAGTGTGAGTACAATTATTATGTATTCACAAATTAAAACTAACTGCAAGTCGTTAATTTTACAATGAAAAGTTAATATTAACAACGCAGATCGTTATGGAACAAGAATATTAAATAATCAATATTTATGGGTAAATTTATTTCTCCTCCGCAACCATTCCTTACACCATTGTTTGCGTTTATTCCAACTGTTTTTATGTTTTACAAAAACTACACAAAATAAGGAGATCATTACATTATTACTGTAATATCAAATGTATTACAGGTCCAGGGGGCTCTAGAGGCTAAAGATTATGTAATAATATATTACTGTACATGATTGTCAGATCCATTTGAGTGAAACAAATTATTTTTATTTTCTGAATCCAGCCGCCTAGTTGAATTCAATTCTGCCAGGCTACAAACTCTATTTACTTTACACCTATGGTGCTCGTGATATGCGTCTTAATAGTGTAACAATATCCTATAAACACTATCCTTTTAAACAAGTATGAAATGTACAGTCTGGAGTCCATATTACACAAGTTCGCTTGTAAGTTATCAATATTTTGATAAAAATTTCAGAACCTGAGGGGAAGGCTTGAGCCCTAAAGTCCCCCATGTTGAGTCACTGGATAGGCATAACATTACTCTACTTGAAAAATAGTGTAAACATGAAATGCACCAAAACTAATCAGCCTGGAGCACATACTCCCTACAGTCAATTTGCTTGAAATTACCAACAATTTTTTAATGACCTCGGGTTCTTGGGGGGGGGGGGGGGGGGGGGCTTAAGCCCCCGTACTATGGAATTTCTGAGACAATAAATAATATTGCAACACAAAATTGAAATATGAGGTTTACCAACAATTATTCAATAAAATTTCATCAAAACAATATATCTCATCTGAAGTGTTATGCTGGCAGCCTGCTTGATTAAGTGTCGGCTTTGGCCACAATAATATTGTGTTTTGGTGTTGGCTACTCTGCCAGCGAGTATAAATGTGACCAAATTCAAAGTAGACAGGCTCTCAACTTTGAATTTGGTCACATTTATACTCGCTGGCAGAGTAGCCAACACCAAAACACAATATTATTGTGGCCAAAGCCGACACTTAATCACGCAGGCTGCCAGCATAACACTTCAGATGAGATATGTGGTGAGAAGTGGGGGAGTAGCTATCTTCACTGAAAATGCTAAGAATATGCAAACATTTAATTTAGAATATGTAGAGAAATTTGCAGTGGAAATGGATTTAGAAGTTACTGGTTTGAGAGTAAAAATCGACAATAATTTCGAAGTAGCGGTGTTAGGTATTTACAGGTCACCAAATGGGGAATGGAACAATTTTTGTGAACTATTCAATAGGCTTTTAGAGATTACTACTACTCGTTTTACAAACGTTATTGTAGCGGAAGATTTCAATACAGACTTTGCAACACAGAATAAAATGACAGAAGATTTAAAGGATATTATATGCATGAATAACTTGGAAATAAAAGTTCATGAATATACCAGAGTCACAAGAACATCACAAACAATAATTGATAACATCCTTACTAATATAGATTACTCTAAAACAAGATTAGGCGGCTCGGAACTATCTGATCATGACTATCAAATCTTAGAGGTGGGGTTGCAAGGTCATAAATCAATTAAAAAGAGTAGAGTAATGAAAGAAATTCAACAATGTGAACAGGGGAATATCGATTGTTTGAAGCAGAATCTGCTACAAGAAAACTGGAGTAGGGTTTACAATAGCAATAGTTTAAATGACAAATATGATAGTTTCATTAATATTTTAAGGTTTCATATTACTATGAGTTGTCCAGTTAAAAAAGTCCCTGTAAAGAACAAATTAGACAAGATTGAAGAGTGGATAACTGATGATATCCTTGCAGAAAGAAATAGGGTTAAAGATGCATATGATGAATTCAAACTATCTAGAAATATGTTAAGTGAAGATAATTACAAAGCTCTAAAGAAAAATTATACAAGAGAAGTGAAAAGAGCGAAATGTAAGAAAACAGCTGAAATTTTGAATAATAGTGAGTACTTTAACACAGCAGTGTGGGATGTAATAAACAAAAATAGGCAAGTAGCTCATGTAGATGCTTATACTAGTGTCCCCAGAATAATTAACGAAAATAACAAATATATTGATGATAGTGTAGAAATTTGTAATTTCTTTAACAGATATTATCAACTGGTTGCTAAGGATCTTCAAAAATCTCTTAATACAGGTATTAGTGATGCAAACATGAGGAATACTGAGGGGATTCAGAACGAATTAAAATTCCACCCAGTATGCCAAGACGAGTTGTCAAATATCATTGATAGTTTAAATAATAAAAAAACTGTAGGAATGGATGGGGTATCCAGTAAAATTCTGAAAGAATGTAAAGATCAATTGTTAGACCCTTTGATTCATCTGATCAATCATTCATTAGAACAAGGTGTTTTTCCATATAACTTGAAAGAGGGGAAGATCTTGCCAATCTTCAAAAGTGGTGATAGAGAAAAGGTAGAAAACTATAGGCCCATTAGTATTTTAAATGTAATAAGTAAAATTTTTGAAAGAGTAGTTCTAAATAGGTTACTTCTGCAACTTCAAGAGGCTAACTTTATCTGTGATGAACAGCATGGCTTCCAGAAAGGGAGATCAACAAAAACAGCCATAGTTTCTCTAGTTGAAAAACTAATAGATATAATAGATTCAGGTGATAAAGCTACTGCAATCTTCTTAGATCTGTCAAAGGCATTTGATTGTGTTAATCATAGAACTTTATTGGAAATACTGCAAAATGTAGGTGTAAATGGGGTTGAACTGAAATGGTTTGAATCATATCTTATTGGGAGAAAACAATGTGTAGAACTAACTACAGTAGTTGGTAATAGTATAGTAAAGAATAAATCTAATAAATTAGAGGTGCAAGCTGGAGTGCCTCAGGGGTCAATACTAGGTCCATTGCTTTTTTTGTTATATGCCAACCGTTTACCTAAAGAATTAATTAGTGGTAGAGCCCTCTTATTTGCTGATGATACATCACTCATTTTCAGCAATTCCATTCTAGATAATTTAGAAATAAGTGCCCATATAGGTGTGCAGTCCATTGTCCAATTTTTAAATCAGTTGTAATTAACTATAAATAGTAAAAAATGCCAATACCTTCAATTCAAAAACAAACATAATTTAAATGAAGATAGGGCTATCAACGTGTTTGTAAACGATAATCAATTAGACCAGGAAGAAAAAATTGCATTTCTAGGAGTTATGTTGGATAGACGATTGACCTGGACTCCATACATTGAGAAAATATGTAGTAAAATTTCATCTGGGGTATTTGTCCTGCGACAGCTCGCTAGATTGAATGACAAAAAGTTACTTTTTACAGCTTACCATGGGCTCTTACTGTCACATATTAGGTATGCTATCTTAGTATGGGGTAATTCATCAAAACAAAATCTTGATAGGGTGTTTAAGATCCAAAAGAAAGCGGTTAGGTGTATAGAAAGAGTAAATAGATTAGATTCATGTAGGCCGTTGTTCAAGAGACTTGGTCTCCTAACCGTACCCTGCTTATATGTGTATGAAGCTACTTTATATGTAAAAACGAATGATATTAACCAAAATCTTGATGTACATGATTATAATACAAGAAGCCGAGGAGATTATCACTTGGTGAGTCACAATAGTAGCTTATTCAAACAAAAACCTAGTTATATTGATAGGAAATTCTACAACAAGCTACCGCAGTTTTTGAAGAGTCTTGAAAATATAGAAATATTTAAAAAACAATTGAAGAAATATTCAGTTGATAAAGCTTTTTATAGTGTACAAGAGTTCCTTTCACATCAAAATTAAGCCTCACCTCAACTAATTGAAGTAATTATGGTATCTAGTGTATAATATTGTTGATCTGACTTGTCTTATACTCCTTAACTGGAGTCTCCAAGACGTAATCTACAAAAAAAAAAAAAAAATATATATTGTATATTGGTTTGATGAAATTTCATTGAATAATTGTTGGTAAACTTCATATTTTAATTTTTTGTTGCAATATTATTTATTGTCTTAGAAATTCCATAGTATGGGGGTGATTCTAGAAATAATTTTTTTTATATAATTTGGCTTGGTATGCTGAGCTGCTGTAGCACGGTCGGTCAGTAACGTCCTACTCGCTACTCGCTTAGCGAGTAACTATCCCAATGTAATCAACCCTTACCAATAAGCGATCAGAAGTTGGCCGAAAGATCAATCGTCGCGAACCCTGGGCGACATAAATCGGCAGCAGTGTAGTGAGTTAGTTGCATTGTTTATAATCTAACATTGGGAAACTTATCATAAAAACAGGATTAAGAAGTCAATTGCGATTTTTTAAGGAAATCTAATCTAGAAAAAGGGAAGAACCTTGTAGAGAGTAATCATGTTTTTGATGTGGAGGAGTGCGAGGGTATTATACATGGAAAATTGATGAGACAAACTGTTTTACAATCTTTTTGTCGAAAAATTTCCACTTTGTTTTTCAAAAGTCAACTGCCTAAATCCGCCTCTGCTTACAATAAATTAATATTTTGCAACAAAAACATAACCTCAAAGCTGTTATTAGGATTGATTTCTTCAATTACAAATATCAATCACACAAGTGCATAGAAAGCGTCTAATTTTCATCAATCAGCAATCTTTCACACATGAAATAATTTGTAAATATAATATAACTCACTTAGTCCTTCGAACATTAGAGATCCATTTCTCCTGTATCCTTTTTGTAAGGTCGACCAGGAAATGAATAAAATGAAACACCTTTTCCTTCTGTATTCTCATAGGTATTACTGCATCCATATACACAACACATAATATGGCTCTTGGGCATTTTTTTGTATGTTTGTGTAAAGAAATATTTTGTTGAAAAAAACGTATTTGAAGTGAGACAATTTAGCACACAAATTAATGGCGATCAGATTTTGACTCACTAAGTTAGTGCAAGATCCTCCACTCAGAGCGCTGTCGGTCGATCTCCAGATCGCCAATGGGTGTTACCAGCTGTTTGTTTCTTACTTTTTTGTTTTCAGATAATTATTTGTCTTCAACTGATTTTTTCCCCCAAACCACAAGGATTTGTGTTCTCTTTTTTTTTTTAGAATTCAAATAAGCTATATCATCCTGAAGAATGTACATTTTTTGTTTTTACATATCAAACTATCTATGACATAGTAGACGACAGAAATGAAAGTGATACACATGTGATCCACTTCACCCCACCCGATCCACTTCACCACAGATTACGGTACGCGTTCAACATTACAAAACCACAAGTCCACAATTGATAGAGAGACAGACAGGATACGCATTAGTTCATGTTTCAACAGGCTTGTTTTTGGTGCTCAATTCGAATTTCAGAGGCTTACGGTGGTCTCAGTTTGAATTGTGGAGGTTGACTTCGAATTTTAGAGGCTGCATTATGCGCCAAAAATATTTCGAATTATCGGTGTATTTTTTTAAGAATATTAGAGGTTTTTCCAAGGGAAAAGACAAAACATACAAATTATAGAGGTTTTCGAATTAGTGAGGTTCTACTGTAATACATTTTGCATTCTTTGGTGTAGCAGACAAGCGGTACTTACGTTGAAATAATCTAGAATATCTGACTGGGAATCCTCTTCATCATCCAAATCCTCACCACCAACTATTCTTAAAACATCTCGGTCTTCTTCATTTTTGTCATCGTCATCGTCATCACCATCTTCATCAAAATGATCAGCTTCATCTTTAGCACCAAAACGCACATGGTGATCACCATCATAGTTTGGATGTTCAGTTTTATCAATAATTAGAATGCTTTTTCGCTGAAAAAGTACATTCGATACATCATTTTTCCCTTCATTTTATACAACAGTATCAGTGACGGCAATGCGCAACCCTTTGCGAACGAAAAAATTAAAAGTTAGAATTGGGAAATTTTGTAATATTTCACAGGTTTCAAAGATAAAAGAGAATGAATTGTAGTTTTCTTCAAGTGGATAAAGTGCCAAACCATAGCAAAAGTAAAATTAATAAATAAGTTTCAGATAAATAGTAGCTAAGGTAACTTAATGATTACAGAGTAGGCCTAGTTTAATGGATTTCAAAGTTTTTCAGAGCTCCCGGTCGGAGTCGACTAGTCTGTCTATTTTCACAATAAATTAGCAACTTTTCAAAGAAGCAATTTTCGACAACTTTTTATCAACAATAATTTCTACTGTATTATGCACTTGACTGCAATACAAATACTTGAATCTTTATTGGAATATATTATGATGGGCAAAGTAGAAAATCATATAAACAATTCAAAGGAATCGAGGGCTTGCCAATGCTACACTATCATTGATAATACCTGCTGTGACAAAGCTTTAAAAACTTTCAGTTATGGTATTGTATTCGAATTCAACTTTTGTTTTGTTGAATACATTTACATGACACATTTACTGTATAATAAGTAGTGAACGTTATCAAAATTATTCTTTAAGTTTGGGAAAAAGCAAGTCATGAAGCAATTAAATTAGAAGACCTATTATTTTAATAAAAACTTTAAAAAACAATTTAAAGTGGAAATTAACTTACGTTATGGCGTGACGGCCGTTTTACTCTATTGTCAAGAGCATCGTCAGACGAACCACAGTACACTCATGTTTATGACCTCAGAGTGTACTGTGGGTCGTCTGAAAATGCCCTTGACAACAGAGTGAAACGGCCGTCACGCTATAACATGAGTTACTGTAATTTCCACTTAAGTGTTTTTTAAAGTTTTTATTATTTATTAGTAGAAACAAGATGTATCTTCAACATCATACATATTTCACTTACTTATACTGCAGATGCTGGAGGGATGCATTTTACTTCTGAAAATAATCTTTGTCAGCCTGCTGCCAGGGGTCATGTTTTGTTGAGGTTGGGATGAGCGGCCATTATATAGTTGAAAATTGCGTTGGATTTGAATTGTGTTTGGTCATTGAGTAAGTTGGTCCTGTCTTGTTTATGATGTTTAAATAGTTCATATTGTTCCAGTGTATTTAGTAAATGTTTTTTTTTGGAATATTTGTAGAATTTCTAAGTCAGTTTGGATATTATTGTGTGAATGTCCAGTGTTGATTAAGTGATCTGCAAATGTTGAGTCAGAGCTGGAATGTAGTGCTCTGATGTGTTCTTTGTATCTTGTACTGAATGATCTGCCTGTTTGTCCTATGTATTACTGGGTGCATGTGTTGCATTTGAGCTTATATATTCCTGGTTTGTTGGATTTGTGAATTGTTCTGTTTGTCAGGTGAAATGTTTTTTGTTGGAGCTGGTATTTCAGGTTGTTTGTTGTTCTGAACGCTGTGTTAAATCCGGATTTTTGGAAGATGTAAGCTTTTGTGTGATTTTTGTTGAAATCTGTGAGTGTAATAAGGCCCGGATCCACCGGAGTGCGCAACTGTGTGGCACAGTGTTCCTTTCCGATGTTTCGTTTTGGTGTAGCAGGTACCGCAAACATGCACAAAGTTCGCGCACTCCAAGCGGTTGTTGACGAACATTTTGCGCTGAACTTATTTCAAGGTCAGCCTGCGCTCACAATGTTTCCAACAATATTTTTGCTTCCGCTACCTGACCGTAAACATTCTGTGTTCGCATTCACTTTTCATTCTGTCTACAACTACTGTATTGCTCGGTCCGCATTTATAATCGCTCATAGTTTAACTTAAGTAATTTTGTAGATTTGAATTTGATTTTTTGATTGATTTGATTTTACATGCATTGCAATATTTTAGTAGAAAAATTAAAAAGTTCAAGTTAAATGAAAAGCATAAAGTTGTTAGATTGTGGTACCAAGTGAAATCACAATGTATGAATAGTGCCGTAGCAGGTATCTGTTCAATCAGAGATAAGCTACGAAACTCCCGGGCGCTCTTTGTAAGGGTGACCGATTGAATTGGCCAGCACAAAAGACTTTCTCTGCTGTAAAATCAATTCCCGGTGGTTCGGAACCCACCTAAAATTGTAGGTCCAACTCATCAATCACCATCCTTCAATTCATTACCCACGCACAGGTCTCAGACCTATGTGGGCTTCATCCTCAAAAAAATAAATATTGTTTATTACAACCAATATTGGGCTGCGTGTCATTCCCTTGTCTCCATTAAACCTTGAATCGATAAGCTACCTACCTTTTTTGTGAAATTTTAAATTATTCTACTGAGAATTTTCTATACAGAACTAATTTTTATTCACAATATAAATTCTGCGTATAGATTGAAAGAAGGGGTGGTAACAGGCTTTTTTTAGTTTACTTTGGACGTTATTTTTGAATCAATAAGCATGAAGCGAATTTTACAAAAAAATGTTGACATTTAAAAAAAAGATAAGTTTAGTGATAGTGAAATTGGGTATGAAAGTAATCTGGCAATGTTTATCTTCAATTCAAAACCATACACGCATTTCTAGCTTGAAAAATAATGTCTGAAAGAAGAAACTAGACTATAAAAAAGTGCATGCTCTTGTGCTTTTTCAAAGGTAGCTACTGTAGAACTCTAACTTTGTTTTGGAGTTAGCAGGTTAACACTCATTACACTCGGTTAAAACTTTGGGCCAGTACAATCTTCTATATAAATAAAATTAGAGTTTTGTCTGTACATTTATCAGAATTGTATATTTTTTTGTTATTTTTACGTCTTATACATTAAATAAGCCGAAAATAGTCTTATCTCACTTTCTGTCTGTCTGTCTGTCACGGCCCCAAAGGCATTTTACGCGGCCTTCTCCTCAAAAACGAGAGCATCGATCGGGATTTTAGTTATTGAACTGTATTGAAAACATTATTGACAATGTCTTTAGCTATAAAAAACTAAATTAACTTTTTTTTAACAGAGTAATAAACGTTTAAAAACCAAGTATTGTGCGATTTAACAACTGCAAGCTGCTAACAACTTCATGATCGTTGCTATCAAAAAGGCCGAAACATAATTATTTAGTGTTATTTCTAAACATAATCCGTACGAAGGACGGGCACAATAGCTAGTTATATTATAAAAATTCTTTAGAACAGCTGACTTCAAATATTAACTCAATTTTTTTTTAAATAGGCAGTTAATACAAAAAATGCCATCATTTGAATGCCTTATTAATTGAAAAAATGAGAGGATGTATTTTCAACTCTTCCAAAAAGTTTTTGGTTGCCTTCTTTTTTAAAAAGGTCAGACCCAAATACGCGGATTTTCCCGACGCTTTTTTCGTAATTTAGGTAAAATAATACACACAGCCGAGCTCAGAATTACATCCTCCTCCTGGCAAAGCATGTTGGATACTAAATAGCAATGAGCTTCAGTATTGATGTGCTATTTCTAGTATAGACATAACATGAATAGATTAAATTTTGTTACCAAGAGAAAACTTTTTCAATTTTTATTATTTTCAAAAAACAGCCACGACTCTTATTAATTTTAGGGTGCTAAACCCGAATCTGAAATCGAAATTCATCTATCTCTAATTTTACGCATTTTTGGGGTTGGGTGATTTTTATAAAAAGGATGATGTCATTATTGACCGGAAAGAAGGTGGCCGAGTCAGACGATCCAGACAAAATTAAACAAAGCGATAAGAAGTTGAACTGGTTGGCGCCATACATCCGCAAACAATTCTTTGTGCGCGAACATATTGAGTGCGAAACAATTTTCTTTTGGTGTGGCAGGGCTGTTCAACAGAGCCTTCGGAAACTGAAAGTTCACACAAAATGTGCAGTACACCATGTTGCGCACACACTTTTGGTGGATCAGCACCTTTCTAATCTGGTTTGATTTGCAGGTTTTGCATTTTTGTTTCTCATTTTAATCAGGATTTTGTCTACAAGATTGGTGTTGTATCTGGTTTGTTGTGCTAAATATCTGATTGTATTGATTTCTTCTTGGTGGTCAGCTTGTGATAGTAGAACATTTAAGAGTCTATGGATCATGGAGTTAAAAGCAGCAAGTTTGTGTTGTGTTGTTAATGAGCGTGTTTGTGAGTTCGTTTCCTGTAAATTTTGAATTTGTGCATGTTATTTAGTTTTTTGATAGTAAGGTCTAAGAAGTTAAGGTGTAGTCTATTTCGTATTCTGATGTGAATTGAAAGTTTTTATGGGTTTTGGATAATTGTGTTAAGAGTTGTTCACACTGTCTTTGGTTTCCATTGTACAATAGTTTCATCAACGTAGTGGTACCAGTAAATGATTTTGTGTTTTTTCTTGTCTTAGTATTCTCTATGTGCTGTAAAAATATTTCTGCTAGGATGCTGGAGATTGGAGATCCCGTTGGTAGTCCTTCTGGTTGGGTGTAATACTTGTTATTGTGGGTGAAATAGTTTTGTGATGTGATGATTTTTAATGTTTCTTATTTCTTTGTTCTTTTGTGTGTTCAGGTGGTTTGTTCTGTGCTTTTCTTTTCTCTTTTTCTGAGGATGAAGCCCACATAGGTCTGAGACCTGTGTGTGGGTAATGAGTTGGTTGATGGTGATTGCTGAGTTGGACCTACAGTTTTAGGTGTTGTTTTAATATAATCGAGAAATATGAACATCATTTGAACTCACATATATTATTTAACATTAACATTATCAATCACATCAAATAAATTCAATCACATCTAGATTTTTGATCATCCATCTTTTCAGTCAAACATCTCAACTCCAACTAAAAAACTATTTTGCCAAAACATCTGTATGAATGACCAGCTGTGCTAATTTTGATAATTTATGTCTCACAAATAACAACACTTCCTTCTGAGACATAAATCCATCAAAATCAAAACATTAATAAATTAATATACTAACAAAACAAAATTAAATTATCAAAACATTACATCACAAACTTTGGAAAAGATCAGAAAATACAAAATATTCTCATTTTTCATTTCTAATACATTATGATTCTTTGGTCTTTCTACAAGCATTCATGTAGCCTATTTTTAGCATCTAGTGTTGCAATCTCTTCATACATAGCATCCATCCATCCGCCACAGTCTTTCCACTTACTGCTTCTTCATAACTCTGTGGATCCATATTATAATTATTTTTATTCTTAGCTGCACAACATTTCGTTTTCAGGTCATTTTTATAATTAATAAATCTTTTATTTGCCAATCTAATCGATTTTCTAATGACTTCTCCTCTAATATTCTGCATATTATTCTCATCAACATTCTCCATCTCATCATTCTGAATTTCATTATCAATCTCAATCACCTTTCTCATTCTCAATCTCATTTGATTATTATCGACATTCCCAACAATAAAATAATTTTCAAAATCATAATCATCCTCCACCTTATCCAACTCAATCAACTTTGTCATTCCAAATTGCTCATATAAATTCAAATTTTGTACTCTGCCTGCAGTCTGCTCACTCAAAACCTTTAAACTTTGAATACTCACTGCCATACTTGTAAGTGCTATCGTATCATTCACTCCAAAGTAACAATCACTATCAACTACATTTGCTACTATCTTGTTTCTTTTTACAACATGAAGTACATTTAATCCATTTTCTAATGTAACTTTGAAAACATTCTCTCCATTATCAAAACCCATAGCACAATTTTTCTTGAATTGAATACATACACCTTTAGACATTAACTGATTAACAGACAACAAATTAAAATTAAAATCAGGTACATAAAATACATCAGATAATGTAATGGTGTAACCACCACATTCTTCAGTCTTTCGATCTCTACTTTTCCACATCCTTCAACAGTTGTGTTCCCTTTTCCCATAGTTGCTGTACCATTACATTTATCCAATTCTACAGAATATTCCTTTTGTGAAGAGATATGATTTGTTGCAGCCGAATCTACTACCCATTCAATAGTATGTTCTACATTTTTTGACAATAGCCCAACAATACTTATGCAAGTTTATGTTTAGATTTGTTATGCTCTCTAAATACAATCTCATTATTTGCATTCTCAACACAATCATTAGCCCAATGACCAAACTTACTGCACTTAAAACATTTTACCTTATGACACTGTTTAGCAATATGTCCCACACCTTTGCAGAAAAGCATCTCTTACTTTTGACCTCATCCGAATTTGTTCTAATGTTTTTATCAACGTTCTCAGCTCACCTATTCAAATTATTCTGCTTTCTGGTTGGAAAAACGTTTCTTCTGCCCTGCATGATGTCCTGTGGAAGTCAGCGCTACGCATTCATCTGCATTGCGAATTTCATTCCCTTCTTCTAACAATTGTGCTTCTACAAGTGTAACCATCAAGTTTTCTTCAAATTATAATTGAACAATTGGGAAGAGAAGAAATATAATTATATTTCCATAACACTCAATAGGTAATCCTAACAATATTAATCCAGCGATCTGTTTATCTGTGTATGCCCATCCAGCTTGTCATGCTCTCTGGTACTGATTTTGAATTTTAGCAATATATTAATGTAGCTCTTCTTTCTCAATCGAAAATAGTGCTTTTAAATGTTGCAATCCTTGTGAAAAACTGACTTTAGTTTGAATATCCTCTAATATTTTCCATGCTTCTGATGCTAGTTTACATTCACAAATATCATTCAAATAGTTATCACACTTTTATATAAAAAGGGAATTGGCTTTTGAGTCTCTCTTGTTTGATGTTTAACTGACTGGTAGAGCCTGGATAGATATTCCATTAATTTTATCGAATTCAGCCATTTTACAATATTAAAAGTTTAACTAACCATTCACAATCACTAACAATCCAATCAACTCAACAATGCACGTTTCATATTCATATTTCCTGACTTCATCATTGTGTGTCACCTGTACATCATTTATCTTGTACATGTCTGGGCCCATAACCTGTTGTTTTAGTATAATCAAGAAATATGAACATCATTTCAACTCATGTATATTCAGCGGCGGTTTCTGACAATGTTCACAAGTGCACATGCACCCCCATAAATTTGAAAAACAAAAAACTATTAGCCTATTTATCACCTATTTAACCACAGAAGAGTACAAAACGTTTCTGATACAACTTATTTAACTATATCAAATAGAAATACAGTGTCAGTTTTGATATTAGACTTATTTTAAATTCACTGCTAATCTACTTGCAGCATAAGCAATCATTCTCTGTGACCGAGTGCACAATCGCTATGTGCTCCTTTTGGGTCTTTTCTGCACATGCGCGGCAAATGACCCGTCATGTGTTACGGACTTTTAACATGGGGGAAAAGGTGCCATCCGTTCACAGCTCCGCTACTCCAGATGCTCCGCTACTAGAGTACCGCTGGCAGCAGTACCGTATCAGAAAAGCGTCGATGATACTGGGCTGTAGCACGGTCGGTCTGTAACATTTCTACTCGCTACTCGCTTAGCTACTTACTGAATATTATTATAATATCTTTGCTCACTGCCCAGTGTTATCGACTAAAGACTAAAGAGAAGCGTGGAATGGGGAAACCCCTTCTATTTCGACTAGCATCTACCCATACTTCTTTGCTTTGCCTTCTCTGGACATAGTCTATTATTTCAGGACAAAAATGCTGCTAGGGCGTACAGTCGTACTAGTACACCAGTGTTATCGATCAAAGACTAAAGAGAAGCGTGGAATGGGGAAACCCCTTCTATTTCGACTAGCATCTACCCATACTTCTTTGCTTTGCCTTCTCTGGACATAGTCTATTATTTCAGGACAAAAATGCTGCTAGGGCGTACAGTCGTACTAGTACACATGTGATGCTTGTTTTCTTTATGTGGACTCGTAATAGCTTATTCTTCTGTTGTTCATGAATACATAGTGTAAGTTAAACGTCTTGTCTGCAGTGTATTAAGTGAATAGGTTGAATCTGTTATATATTTTTATTAAAAATGAATTCGGTGGAAGAGCTACAGTACTTTAAAAACAGCTTAGCTATGAAGAGAAACTAGAAATTAAAAAGTTAGGACCTGATCAACCTCTGCTTTACATTGTTAAAATAACAAAAACTGTTATATAATTATTCAGTATATTTTATTGATCATAATTGTTATGGAGTTTTCATAGTAGTCCACATAATTTTGAGGAGACTAGAATAATTTTTGGAGTCATAAAGAGGTCAATCTGAAGGAAAGAAGATTCACAGAAGGATAAATGTAATGAATAGTGAGTTTACCAGGAGATGCTGGTTTTTCTAATTTTTTAAACAAAATACATCATAAGTGAATATGTTTGGGAGTGGAAATCAAAAAATTATATAAATAAGACCGGAATTTATTTTTTATACTAAAACCAAAAATAAACTATTGGTTTTTCTTAAATTGTTTAAAAACAAAAAACAACATCAGGCAGTCCAGGCTGCCACAAAAAAGATGTAATCAGTGCATTGCCAGTTCGTGAGTGGAAACAAAAAATGAATTTTATAATATCAAAATTCACATTTTTTTCTATCTAAAAATCAAATGCATGGAAGACTTTTTAAATTTTTTGGTTATTAGCAATCCTTCAAAAAAAAAAAAAAAAATATTTTCACCTGCAATACAAAATGCTACATTATATTGCCATGCCATACATTTTTGAAAGGCATCTTGGTTATTCAAGAACTCTTATCATATGTGCAATGCATCAAATGCGTTTTGGTACTATTGAATGATCCTTTATACTCATGAGCATCTTGTCTGATCGGTTCCCTGCCCCTGATGTATCTGTTTTGCCAGACAAAACAATGGCCAGTGTTGCTTCATGACAGTGGTGAGTAGAATTTTAGATTTTTTTAAAGTTGAAAGTGCTTAACATTTTGCCATCATTCTTCCTCTAACCTTTGCTTGTAGGAATTGGCGTCTGGGTGGGGGGGGGGGGGGGGGGGGTGGAACATCATAAGCATTACTCATACAATACAAGCAATGCAATTCATAGAGTGCATACCAAATATTTTGTGAACACCCATTTTTTCCATGCATGAGCCGCCACTGTGTATATTATTTAACATTAACAATCACATCAAATAAATTCAATCACATTTAGATTTTTGATCATCCATCTTTTCAGTCCAACATCTCAACTCCAACTAAAAAAACTATTTTGCCAAAACATCTGTTAGAATTAGCTGTGCTAATTTTGATAATTTATGTCTCACAAACAACATTAGGTGGGTTCCAAACCACTGGGAAGTGATTTTACAGCAGAGAGCAGTGTCTTTTTTGCTGGCCAATCTAATTGGTCACTGTTACAAACAGGACCTACAAGAACGCAGCTCATCTCTATCTGATTGAACAGATACCTGCTATGCCTCACAGCTATCACAAGTGAGATACTAGTGTGAATTATGTGGGATGTGTGCATTCTTTATTTTGTTTATGAAGTATGTGCTGTTCTGTATGTGAAGTGGATGATTGATATTGATGAGTTTGCATAGTTGAATATCTATTTGTTTGGCTAATTTGTATCCTCATGCTTTTCTGTAATTCATGATGGGTGTGATTGGTGTGCTTTCTTTTTGTATTTTAGGTAGGGCTTGAAGAGTTGGTGCAGAAGGGTGAATTTGTTTCATGTACCAGTATTGTTTGTCTGTTTAATTTGAGAGGTGTATTGCTTATTTATTGTGCTTTTTATTGTTCTGGAATTTGGGTCTCTTTGAATTTGTTGGATTTTGTATGAATTCATTAATTTTTTGTTCAAATCATCAGTATGGATTATTACTGTGCTATTGCCTTTGTCTGATTTGCTGAAGGTTAGGTTGTGTAGTTCAGCTTTTTGTTGTAGTGAATGAGCTGTCTTGATTTCAGGAGTTTAATTTTGTTGCATGTATTTTGGTGTTTTGATGATTATTAAAACTTTATGTCTCAGGTTATCTTTTGAGTATTGGTTTATTTATGAGACTATGCTTGTTTCACTATGATATTGAATTTTTGTATTTCTTCATGACGATCTGAACAAAAAATAGATGGATTCATACAAAACAACAAAATCCAACAAATTCAAAGAGACCCAAATTCCAGAACAATAAAAAGCACAATAAATAAAGCAATACACCTCTCAAATTAAACAGACAAACAATACTGATATAGGCCTAAGATAGTTCATCAAGTATTTCATCATGGAAAACATCACAGATTGTACATAATTGTATTATGGTTTGCAAACTAGAACTACTCAGGATGATGTTTAAAGTTACAATTTACAACCCCAAAAGATCAATTTTCTTCATTTGTTCCTTGTATTGCAATTCATTATTATGCTGCTTATTCTTGAGCTTCAAATTATTTATTTAGTTCACTTAATTTCACCAATTAGTTTGCATAAATATTTCATTTGTGCTATTTGTGGAAGTGAACGTGAAGATATATTTCCAAAGTAATGGAAAGGCTTTGTTGGAAAAAACATTTCTTGACCCCCATTCTTTTGAAATCATGGAGAAAAAATACATAGATGACTTGATGAATCAATCAATCACCTTATCTGATGAATCCCTCCTATTTGAGCGAGTAAAACAACAACAGCAGATCGAACATAAAGTCTTGAATAGTTTTGAAATAACAAAAAAGATCAAGAAAACGAGTATAAAAATATTCAAGAAGAATTCCATTGATCTGAAAAATAGAGATTCAAAAATACCTTTGAATAAGTTCATGATGAAAGCGATTGGATACCAGTTGCCCTACCCGTCAGTTGCCTACCAGTTAACAGACCAAAGAAGACTTCACAATTTAACCTAACCTGACAAGGCATGCTTTACTTTATTTGTAAAGTTTGTTTTGGTCAGTCAACTGGTATGGTCGAGCAACTGATGGGTAGGGCTACTGGTAACCTACCGAGGAAAGCAGGTGTTTAACAATGATAATACTGTACATCAATGAAATCACAATGACAATAAAATATTAAAACATAAATGCATTAACAATAATACTTGATTTCAAAATAATGCTATTCAATACATACATAAAATAGTATTATTTATAAATATTAGTATTCTGACTACCAAATTTCCGAATATATACTTTCAACTCCTTGATTTATGAATGTTTTGATAATTGTGTTCCTAAGATGAGAATGAAAACTGGAAGCACAAAGAACCCACCATGGCTCACTTCTGAAATTACTTAGGAAGAAGAATAGATGTGCTAAGATGAAATCATTCTCAGTATATCATAATGAGTTATTTAAAACTTTAAGGACTCGGGTCAAACATTTGATTGCTGATGAGTATAAAAATTATGTAGCAAGGATTGAGGTAGGTATTAAAAACAATTCAAAGAGTTTCTGGAGATATATCAATTCTAGGAGGACTAATAGTTCAATTCAGGGTGGCATGTGATGGGGTGATCAAGCCTTTGCATCAAATGATTTTCCTAATGGTTTTGCTAGATATTTTGCATCAGTATTTTCTGATGACAATAATTTGAATAATTTACAAATTAACAGATAATGGTATGCAGGTTCCTTCCTTATCCATTGACTCTGTTAGCTCATTCTGGATACTTTCTGCAATTGATGGTTTGAAGGCTGGTACAAGTTGTGGTCCCAATAATGTTCCTCCTTATATAGTCAAGGCATGTGCTGATATTTTTCCATTGAAATTTATAATCGATTTATCCTTGAAAACTTCAGTGTTCCCATCTAAATGGAAAATTGGTAAGGTAATACCAATTTTCAAATCAGGTGGTAGGGTTGATATACCCAACTTCCGTCCAGTTACAATATTGTCTCTGTTTGCTAAGGTCTATGAAAGGGTACTTTATGATGGAGTTACAAATCATATTCGTCCATTTATCTTTGAAAGCCAACATGGTTTTCTAAAATCCAGATTGACAGTTACTAACTAGCTTGAATTAACTTCGGATGTGTCTGAGGCTCTTGATGTTGGGGGCAGAGTGGATGTGATCTATACTGATTTCTCAAAAGCTTTCAATAAAATAAATCACAGACTTCTAATTGGTAAGCTGACTAATTTTGGTCTGGTGCCAAGGCTTGTTAATTTGTTTTCTAATTATCTATACAATCGTCTCAATTATGTCTGAGTTGAAAATGAAATCTAGCTTATATCTTAGCTCTTCAGGTGTGCCACAGGGAAGTAATCTGGATCCATTGTTATTTCTCATGTTTATTAATGATCTGCCAAGTTATTTGTTTCATTCTAAGTGCCTTATGTTTGTGGATGATTTGAAGATTTATAGGAGGATCGAGGATGATGTGTATGACCCCGCTCTGTTGCAGGAAGACCTTGATCATATTTTATTGTGGTGTAGAAATAATGGATTAAATTTGAATGGGGAAAAATGCAAGTTCATGATTTATACACTCAAACTAAACTATCTGATTCACATCTATAAAATAAATAACTTTAATTTAATGACAGTTGATATGTGTAAGGATCTAGGCATGGTATTTGATTCAGCCTTATCCTTTGTAGCTCAAGTCAACCATGTTGTTTGTAAGGCAAATAAAATGCTTGGGTTTATAATGAGAAGTACAGCGGATTTTAGTGATCAGGATGCCTTGAAAATTCTTTTCTTCAGTTTGGTATGTAGTGTGTTGGAATACTGTGCTATTGTATAGAACCCTCATCAGAGACATCTTACCCATGAGATTGAAAAGATTCAGAATAAGTTTTTGAGAATGATGTATACCAGGAGATTCAATATCTCATGTCCTCTGGAATTTCCAACTAGACGATTGCAATGTATTTATGACTTCAAAACATTGGAGTCTAGGCGCTGTGTGATGTCTGGTGTGTTCCTGTATGACATAGTTAACAATTTGGTTCACAGCCCATATGTCTTGTCTAAGTTGAATTTCAGGTGCCTGCCTTCAACAACTGCAATAGGCAGGAGTTTTCTATTAATAGATGTTTTACTGTTGGACACTATTATGCACCTCTGAACCGGATGCACAGGGATTCCCTTCGTTGAAATGGCCAGATTGATTTATTTTTCATGTCTAACTGTATGGTAAGGAGGAAACTGCTATCCATGCTTTAACCTGCTTACTGCTATTTAAATTATAGATCTACTACTTATTTGCAATCATTATTTTTGTCTGCCAGATTTGATGATTTTTTTTATTTTAATTTTTTATGTATTGTATTTAATTTATGATTTTTTCTATGTAAGTTATAGATAACTTATTGTTTAATCTATAGTTTTTATAATACTATTTAGTTACTTTTCACATTATTGTTGTTTAGTCTGAACTTACTTTTAAATTGTCTTTATGCTTCTTATTTTGTTTTATCAATGTGTCTTGAGTGCTGTTTGGGCTATGCCTGTTGCACTCAACAATGTAATTCTGAATAAATAAATATATGATTTTGTTAGGAAACTTTGATAGACAGAACAAGAAGAAAAGATTTCAGAATGATATGTATATGAATCATGACACTATGTTTCTCTAACTTAAATATTATTATTATTATGAAATGCCAGATAAAGAATATGTTCTCTTTATGCACTGTGTCTTCCCCTCGCCTTGCAATCCATCCAGAATGTTCTAATTCAACTCTTATTATGTGCACATAGAATAATCTTGAAAAATAAAGAACCATCTGGAGTTTCCTGGAATGTGAAAACACTTATTTAAAGCAGAAGCTCTTGTAAACAGTCAGTTCATTCATTGTTCAAAGTTTGTTGACAAAACAAGTGGCAGTTATACCCAATGGCAGTTCTCAGTTCTGTTCATACAAACCATATTGCCAGTGAGCGCTAATACAGAATGTATTATACAAATGTGATAAAGTGAGTAAAAGTGATAAATGTATATATTGTGACAGATTTTTCTTCAGGCTTCTTTGACCATTTATACAGTGACTCATAAGTGTTTCACCTGTTATATTTTATAAATTTTTTCTGAATTATTGAACAGTCTATTGAAAAGTTATATTTAATATTTGATTGGTCTTTTAACACTTAGTGATTGATTTTGGAACAGTAATATAGCAAATTCATTCAAAATATTATTGATTTATCTGTTTCTGATTGATTTATTTTGTGTGACATAACTGATTAGTGCAAGTTGTAAGTAATTTATTTAAATTAAGCGTAAGTGCTAATTTTAAGTGTTGCCAGCATTATTTCAGAGTTAGAACCTGTAACAATTGATTTCAGAAGTCGGGTATTTTTTGATCTTTATTAAAAATGGCTAGCAAAATTACATTTTGTGATTTGGAAGTGGCCGATCTCAAATGTGAATGAGAGGACCATGATCTAGAATCATTGTTAGGGGAAGAAAACCCAGCTACCTACCTCTTTGAGACTCCACATACAAAATTAATATCATCCATGGAGGGCAAACTACAGGAGAGCTTCACATCCATGAAGGGTGAACTACAAGGAAATATTCAGGATATGCAAGAGAATATTAATTTTCATCCGTGGAGGGCAAGCTACAGGAGAATATTACTTCCATGGAAGGCAAGCTGCAGGAGAATATTACATCCATGGAAGCAAACTTCAAGAAAATATGGATCAATGGAGGACAAATTACAAGAGGCCATGGAATAAAAGGTTAGAAATCTTGCTGATTCTGTGAATCAAGAAGTCAACTTGGTGAAGGAAGACTTAGGAACTGTATGAAGGAGGATTTTAAAGCAATAGAAAGTTGGCTAAAGCAGCTGGTATGTGATGCTGGAACTTCAAGCAGAAATGAAGTGAGAAAATCTTCTAGTTCTCCAGAAATAGCCATCTCAGAGAAGACAATGATGGCAGCCATGGAAGATCTTCAGAAACAGCCAGTAGTCATACCTCAGCACACTGGACTGCCTACCTATAATAGGAAAACACCTCTAGATGACTACCAAACACTGTTTGAGACAGCAGTTCCATGGCTGGCCACTCACTACAAAGGCCTATGCTGGTAAGCAATGGCAATTCTTCATTTACCATAGTTCCTTCAGCTGCAAAGTGGAACTTCATTGAGCTGCAGAAATGCCTGAAGATGAGGTTTGGCAACAAGCACTTGGAGCAGTGATACCGATTCCAACTCAACAAAAGATTCCAGGAACCAAACAAACACTGCAGGAGTTTGAGGCTGCTATTGCTTGACTTGTGAGGAAAGCATATCCCTCTGTTGATGACAACATATATGAAAGCATAGCAATACAGAGTGAATTGAGGACGCTACAGACTCAGCTTTCAGTCAAATTATCTAGCCCAGACACTGAGATGCTCTTGCCCAAGCATTGGAGTTTGAAAACGTTTTGCAGTTAGTGCCAGGAGATTCTATGGTTCCATGGGAGCTGAGACAATTACGGCAAGCACCATTCAGAAGGTTGTGGAATTAGTTCTGGAACAGTTGGGAGTTGACAAGAAAGAGGTACAATGCTGTACCTGTGAGAAAAAAAGGCAGACTGGGAGGAAGGGTACAGATAAAGCCAACCATCAACCAGGAATCAGTGACAGGAATGTGAATGTGGAGGACAGTTCTGGAGGAAACAAAAGGAGTATCTTGGTCAGAAACATGTGAGTTCCCAAAAACATTTGGAACAAGAAAGACCAAGCTGGCAGGAAGAAGGCAACTACACTAAGGAAGCATGCAAGAAGAAAAATAATAAGCATGCAAGAAGAAAAATAAGAAGCATTACATCAAGACTGACCAAGGTGGCAGTAACAAAGCAAAGGAAGGACAAGCAGCTCAGGTTTGGTGCACTCTATATCCTCAGAGACACCTGTTAATGATCCAGCACTAGGTGGGAAAATGATCCAGACAAGTGAGAGGGATCTGTTCACCCTGCCCAAGGAGTATGCACTGGTGTACTGCATCACCAGATTAGCAGAATCTTGAGGCATTACTACAGTTTTCTGGAAGAAGTTTGGTGGTTTCAGAGTCCTGGAACAACATGGACCAGCAGAAGGAAATGTTCTTCATCTGCAGTGGTCAGCATCTCTTCTACCTGGTGACTAAAGGACAACCTGAGATGAAGTCATCATATGACACACTTGTTAACTTACTTGGTTCAGCTAAGGGATGGAATGCAGCAACTAAAGTGGAGGCAAGGAAAGAATAAACACTGCTGAGAGAAAAGCTCTGTGACTGTCAGAAAGAGAAGAGCATGTATCCATGGCAACCACCTTTGTATGTGCCACATATGCCCAGATTCGTAGCCCATTCGCCCCTTCACAGTGAACATTGCAAGTATTGGAGGTGGGAGAAATTCTGTGTCTATTCTTTCCTTGCCTCTACTTTAGAAGTAAGGAAATTTGGAATACCAAGGCTTGGAAGTGGATAATTGTGAGGCTAATGTTGGACAAGGTGTTCAAATCCACTGGTATCCAGATTACAATCTGCATCTACAAGTCTAAAACCCTTGGGAGGATCAACAAGGAGCCAGCCAGAAACCAGAGCAGACCCAAACCAACATAAGTGCTTTTGTTCTGGGACAGAAAAATCTATTAAGGTGGGATTAGTGTTATTGAAATGCCAGAAAAAGAATGCATTCTCTTAATGCACTGTATCAATAATGTCTTACTTGGAACAATAAGCAGCATGTTTGATTTACTCCCCCTGTTCTTCCCCTTGCCTTGCAATCCATCCAGAATGTTCCAATTCAACTCTTATATTTGTAGCCTACATAGAATAATCTCAAAAAGTAGAGAAGCCACTGGAGTTCCCTGGAATGTACAGAAACTTATATAAAGCAGAAGCTCTTGTCAGTTCATTCATTGTTCAAAGTTTGTTGACAGAACAAGTGGCAGATATACCCAGTGGCAGTTTTTGGTTCTATTCATACAACCTATATTACCAGTGAGTGCTAATACAGACTGTGTTATACAAATGTTTAGTGTTCAAGTGATAAGTGCAGTACCGTATATTGTGACAGATTATCTATTCAGGCTTCTTTAACCATTCATACAGTGACTCAAAAGTGTTTCTACTGTTATGTTTGGACGTTTCTTTCTGCATTGTTGAACAGTCTTTTGAACAGTTATTATTTAATATCTGATGGGATTTTCAACAGTTAGTGATTGATTTTGAAACTTTAATATAGCAAATTTCTTATTAGCTGCACATTATCGATTCATCTGTTTCTGATCGATTTATTTTGTGTGACAACTGATTAGTGTGAGTTGTAAGTAATTATATAAATAAAGTGCAAGTGCTAATTTTAAGTGTTACCAGCATTATTTTAGAGATAGAACCCACAGCAATTGGGTTCAGGAGTATGGCATGAAGAACAATTTAGGATAGTATAGTATGTAGTCTATATTATTATTAAAACTCGTGACGTTAACCTGCATCTTTGGGCCATGCCAACACAATATGTCATATGTCAAAAACCTTAAGTAACTTACACATATTTTAAGTACCTCGCTCACATATTTTAAAAGCAGTCCACCAACCCATAAATCATAAAAATATTAAACTTCTTATTGAAGTAGATGTCTAATTTAAAAAGTGAAATTATCCTCCATTTCCACATTGAAGTGAAAAACAATATATGCATAACTATCATTCTCAAAAAGAGTACTTTATTCTGAGTTAGTCCCAACTTTTTTTTATGTAAATCAAAATATAGAATACTGGGCTACTGGAAATTCAGGAACTGGAGGATAAAAATGGATGAAGCATCTGCCTGGTACACACCCTTTCAGTTATTGCCACCTGATAATGATATAATTCATTCCTCCACACTATAAGGACAGCACTTGAGTAGGATTTGTAAAACTTTATTTTTGTGATGTTGAAGATCCATCTTGTTTCCACTAGTATGTATTATAAACTTCAAAAACACTTTTGAATGGAAATTGACTCACGTTATGGCGTGACGGCCGTTTCGCTCTGTTGTCTAGAGCATCATCAGACGACCCACAGTACACTGATTCAAGGCATGAGTTTGAGGGTTAGTTATGTTGGAATGACCACAGTGTACTGTGGGTCGTCTGATGATGCTCTAGACAACAGAGCGAAACGGCCGTCACGCCATAACGTGAGTCAATTTCCATTCAAAAGTGTTTTTTAAGTTTAAAATCTTTATTTTTGAATATCGTTAAAATGCTTTCCATTTTTAGTTCATTTTTCAATGAGTAATAAATTGTTATACCCAAATATAAAAATTCATTTCCTGTGAGTGTGTTTTGGCTAGTAGAGGTTATGAACTGAGGATATCTGTGAATAGGATGATATGAATAATTATCCTATCATTTCTTCTTATAAACTTCAGTATTTTAGTTATAAGGCTATAGGCTAACTATATATAAATATATAGGCTATAACTATATCTTAGTTTAAGGCTGGGCGGGTTAGAAGGTTAAGCTTGTGGAAGAGTCTCTTCTCCCGGAATTGGTTAGGGATCTTACATCTCTTTTCTGAATTTTAAATATTTCCAGTGCACCAGTGGAGGGAGCTCCAGAAGACTAAGCGACTAAGCCATACCTTATAATGAAAAAAGTATCATCCATGGTATATTAGCAGCCATGTTATTAGTTATTTCTAAAAATGTGAGAATGGCATAAACTGCTTGGCTGTCTTTGTTGTAATTTATGCAGGTATTCATCCCATTCCAGATCATACTGCAGAAATTTGGTTGAACTGACATAGTCCATCTCACTCAAGAAATTTTCATTATCACCATTCCTTCTTGTTTGAAAGTGTAGTTTTTGTTTTTTTCATGGTTCAATACCAAACCATCATTCTTGAACTAGATATCTAAACTATTTCTCACATCCCTCAGTGCTCTTCTAGCACAAGTGAGATTCTCCTCCCTAACAATTACTGTATATGGAATGAACTTCATTTTGCCCTAGAATTTCGGGCAGTTTGTTAATATTCATTGAACAAGAGAGGTCACAACACAGATCACTGAGACACACCAAAATGCATGTTGGTTCATGGAATATTGGAGTGAAATTCCAAGTCTTTAGACAATCAAGAAAAGCTCTCCTTGAATTATTCCTCAAAATAACCCCACTTACTTTTCTTTTTGTTAATCTATCTAAACGTTGCTCAAACTTTCTAATAAAAACTTCACTCACTATCTGGCGATCTATAAACAATCACAGACAGAAATATATTTCCTGTTACCTAATCAATACAAATTCGTTTCAATAGCGTACATTCGAATGAGCTTTCTATAACCATAGCATTAATATCCTCTCTCACATTCACCTTTAATCCTCTTTTAATCAATAGGCAGTCTCTGCCTCTTATCTTTGTAGTCCTAAAGTAAATTGATGCCAATGTATAACATGATAAAGCCCCAATACAGTTAACCTGCTTCCCACTTCAACAAGTCAGGTTATAGCTCATAAAGATTCCATTGCTGCCACTATGATCAAATGATCTATCATCTGCGTCATCAGCCAGATTATTGCTATGCCTATGATCAGGTAACTGATTACCTTCAATTTGGTTTTCATCAGACATCTTAACCTCAAGATTATATTGAAGATTTCTGAACCTTTCAAATATATTATTAAAACGATTGTGATTGACTATGAAGAACAAACATCAGAATAAGTATATTCATATGAGTTTTGAACATTTTCCATACAACTTGAATATCAATGTTTTTTGGCTTCCAAACTGTGGCATCAGCTGAGATAGGGTAGCCTACGGTATTGAAAGTTTTTATTTACCTGATTTGAATAAACTTGAATTCACAATAAAAACCTCATCTGATATTCAAATTGAATATTTACGCATCCCACTTCTGAAAATTTATCAACGAAATAACACAAGACGAACGCTATGTCTGTAATTTATAAACTCGTTACACATACACAACATCACAAAATACATAACACAACCATCTGGTAATCTACTCGCGAACGCTTTCTAGACAAGGCCTTCTCAATTCATAGTCTCTTAACACAATCAACGTTGACAGCAGAATCAGGTACGGAGATATTGAAACTAGAATTCACACTCTGCCCCTCCTCCAAACTCATAGATGAATCATGCATCTCATCACATACCATCAGGGCAATTACCATGAATGCATTTAAAATGAATGCATTTTGGTCCTGTAGCAACAGTTAGAAAATATGAATAAGTAGGTGTGGACTTACCCTTGTTGCAATGACGATACGCTTCATATATAATCTGAGTGAGAAAATAGATGAGGTAATTTGGAAGTGAAGAAAGGAAAACAAAGGAACTACACGAAAGGAACTACGTGAAATATGTATGTCAGATTTTTAAATAGTACATTTGTGGAATATGTGCAACATGAACTGTCTAATCTGTGCTTTCTGTGAACTGTAAATAGGTGCTGTAGTTTTTTTTATGAATTGCAATAAAACGTTTAATAAGTATTGGCTTTTTAATTTAAAAAATGAATAATTATTAAGGAAGTGCGTTACAAAACATCGTACAGCAATACTATCATTTCCGGAATAGACAGTTAATGGACTTACAGGCTACGCTCTTGAACGTCTTCATTTGTTGGCTTCCCAGTTTCTTGATCCTCCTTATTTTGTTTTCCTGAAGTGATCATTGACATACCAGCGGAGCTCAGAGAAGAACAACAGCATGCGCCTAAAAGTGCCTTTAACAATCCTGATGAAAAGTTAAAAATGAAAATTCAGAAAATTATACAAGTTACAATAATATTGTAATTATGAAATAAACTTCAAGTAGTGATTTGCAGTCAAGCATTTCAAGAGTTAATAATATTTAATAATTACTAGTTTTTGATTTTTATATAATATTCCATTTTTAGTCAACATTGTTTTGACTGTGCGACAGCTGTACATCAAACAAGTAATATATTATTTGAATGTGAATAAATGTCTTCTTGAATATCGTGAAATAATGCATAATTTACGACCTTCTCATTCAAGATTTGCAATGAGAAGAACTATTTTAAATGTATGTAGAAGACAGTTCACTTATATCACTGGAAAAGTGGCAAATCTCATCCCTGTTCATTTCTTAAATAACAATAAGAAAAATAAATCATTTGGAAAAATGGTTGATGAATGGATCATTTCTGATAATATAATTGAAAAAATCTTCTAATTCTTAAAAAATCTTCTTCTGTGTTGTTTCTATATTTTCTTCTTTACTTTTCATTCTGTTTCTTTAAATCGTAAAAAAATCTTATCTTCATCTTTGTTTCATTTGATTAAATCTATGTTATTCTTACGGACTCATACCTGCGCTCAGGGAAACCTTTGCAGGTATTATAATTTTCCTCTGAAGTACTTTTTCCTTGTTTTCCCTATATAAATATTGCTATTGAAATTGTAATTGTGATTTTGTTCAATGTGAATTTGTATTATTTTGAGGATAATAAATTGAATTGAATTGAAAAAAAAAATCAGATAGGATTCTCTTCACAGTTGAACGAAGATGAAATTGAATCTTCGTTAGTACACTGAAGAAGATGAAATAGAATAGAATATGATATTTATTCAACACAGTACCCATACAGTTGATTATCGGAATACTATCAACTGACAATAGAATCTTACATTGAACACATACCGGTACGTCATGTATGACTGTCATTTAGAAACTTCTCAACTGGAAAACTATATAAATATTTTTTGAAAGTCACAGCTCTGTAATTTATATGATTGATAAATTAGTAAACAATAGGCAAGTCTCTTATCATAAATCAGCTTCTATATTTTTGAATCAACAGCTATTGGTAAGGAGAAAGGACGTTTATCAATCTAATCGAATAATTTCATGTTTTGTATACATAGGTACTTGTACAACATTTGCAAGAAAGACAATTTATTAAAATAGTTTCACCAACATATCAACCAATCAAGCACCACTTGGCTACCAAGAATGTTTATTATAAATTAGAATCTGTCTGCTTTTAATCTTCAGCTCAATCAGATAGTGTTATGAAAGCAAAACAAGCAGTTGTTTACACCAATCGTTCTATGCACATTGTTTCCATTCATCAACGAACGTGACAAGCAGTTGTAAGTTGACTCTCTGTTTCCTCACTCTCCTTAGATGTCTCACTCACTTCTATCGGCCATATTTGCGTCTCTCGCACTCTTGCACTCAATCGAGAATCTTGCAGAGTGTTCTGGATTTGGTTCTACTATATTTGATGGCCTTCTCGATGCATCTCCATTCATTTTTTTTTTTTTGTAGATTACGTCTTGGAGACTCCAGTTAAGGAGTATAAGACAAGTCAGATTAACATTAGTTATATACACTAGATACCATAATTAATTACTATATCAATTAGTTGAGGTGAGGCTTAATTTTGATGTGAAAGGAACTCTTGTACACTATAAAAAGCTTTATCAACTAAATATTTTTTCAATTGTTTTTTAAATATTTCTATATTTTCAAGACTCTTTAAAAACTGTGGTAGCTTATTGTAGAATTTCCTACCAATATAACTAGGTCAGTCATCTGGCGGCTTCCTTGTACTTGGATTACCTTGAAACACTCTATATAAGAAGTCCACATAAACAAGTTCAGTTTAGTTGGTTGTTTGATCTATTCAAGGTTTGTGCTTGCATGACAGACTGAGTGACAGATTACAAATCCCATACATCATGTGGCAGATTACGATCCAGTGCAGTGGAATAAACAGTGCAATTACAAATCCCGTGCAGTGCGTTACAGAATACGAATCCAGTGCACCGGGAAACACAGCGTATGCTATCCAGTGCGGCTTATTGACAGTAACGACATTGTGCTTTCGCATATCAAGTGATATTATTTGGGATTATCATATACCAGACTGTATTTTGTAAGTGTTAACTGTTCTTTTTGATATTTCTTTGTACAGATTATTGGACAGTTGATTATTCGATTATATCAATTGGTCTATAATTAATTATTGTACATAGTTACCAAAAATCAGTATTAGCTTGACATTTATTGATCTGTTTTCGTTCTTATCAGTCTCTCTTGCAATTAGTGTGTGTTAATAGACTAATTTGTGTAAATAAAGTGCGAGTGTTAACTTCAGTGTTGCCAGCCTTATTTTAGCTATAGAACCCTTAACAAGGATCATTTACTCAAATTCATTTACATAGCACACATTAAACAGGAGGAAAATACAAAAACGGGACAAAAACAAATTACAAATAGGTGGCTTCCTCTTTGGTGTGGTGAACTAGAAATAAGGAAAAGAGAGAGAATGGGAAGAGAAATCTCACCCAACTATGGTTTCCCATGTATTAGGATAAGTAAAGTTAAGGAAAAAGTTTGAAAAGGAGAAATAAGTAAAAGGGACCAAGAAGATGAAAATAGGCTCTCAAAAGCATAATCCCATAACTTACCTATTTTTATCAACAATTAATATGAATTAAGATTCTACTATGTCAACATTGGTTTCACGGAACTAAGGCCTACTATGCATTGGCAGAAAATAATTAGTAAAATGAAATTACCAAGAAACAGAGGGACAATAACGAAAGCTATTACGAGATAGCTCCAAGTATTCAAATTCTTTACAATATTTGAATTTAGGTTGGCAACTGTTTCAACTGGCAGAGATCCGAGAAAGCCAGCAGCATGAAAATGATCGATGGACATTTGATCGCAGTTCAAACCTTTGCTGGATGCAATGCATGCACATAGGCAGTGATACAAACAGAAGCATCGATCGTATCTTTGTATTCGGATTCGTCTCGTAGCTACTAAATCATGCTCATCATTCAAAACTTCAACTGTAATGGAAAAACGTTAATTAGTGGTCGTGATTGATGCTTCATAGCATGGCATGGTGCATAATCTTCTTGGTTGGTAGGAATGGTGATACTGTGGTAGATATCCATGATGAATAAAGTAGATGCCACAGTCACTTAAATAAATAATGTACAAAATAAAAAATACAAGATAATATATAGTTTGTTATATATTATTTTCTTGGCTTCGACTACAGTATCTCCTATGTTTATAGTTCAAGTGGTTGTGACAATATCTGCATTATTCATTTTGCGTATGGTACAGTTAAACGGACTCTACTAGCTTTTGGTCAATTAGCTGGAGTTATTTTTGAAGAAGTTACTGAAGAATGATGTTATGAAATATTGAACTGATAGATGTTTGGATGAATGCTACTTTCACAGAGATTGCCAGCGTAATCCAGTAATGAGAACGCCTAACCAGCAATTAGAAGATTCATGTTTCGATTCCAGGCGCTGACTAAATATTTGTAGTGGCATTCATTAATTTCCAAATAAGCTATTTAATGCAGTTCTCTTTGGCAGTCTTCAGCATAATTTATATATTAATAGAAAACGAAATGGTGTTACTGGCATATTACTTGGATAATATTGGCTGATAAAAAGTTCATTTCTATTGAGAAAAAATCATATTTTCCATTCTAGTTGAAACAAAAATTCAAACAAAAACCAAAAAACTTGAAATGGAAAAATATTCAGAATGTAAAAAACAAATTAATGCAAACAACAGAGGCTCTCATTTGAATATTTGAATTTGTAGATTACAAATTTGATTTGACCTCACATAGCATAATACATGTTACATTGTACATTGCAACATGCTTGTAACAATTATTTTGAAAAGCCGAAACAATACTTTAATTGGACAAAATTGATGAATAAAGGCATTTGTACTCAATAAAAATTTTCATCAAATAATCACATCCAATAAATCTTGTCCAATCTTTGGCAATACTTTAAAAGTCTTGTCAAATCTTGGACAAGATTTGAAGCAGTTTGATGGACTTTGAAGGAATTCTAAGCAGTTTGAAACTCTTTCATTTTATTGAATTGAATGAACAATTTGATCGTGTGTAAACGCCTTAACGCACAAAACAAAAATGTTGTACATATATGTGACCACTCATGACATGGAGACGGGTGCGCTTACTGGAGCGTTAATTTTTGTTTTTGCGGCGAGTTGGTACGGCGGCGAGTTGTCCCATTTCGAATTTTAACATATGAAAATAATGATTGAAAAGAAAGACAATTCTATAGTGGAATGGACAAAATTGAGTAAAGCATTTGAGTAAAAATGCTTCTTGCGATGATAAGATTGATATAATACCACATTGAATTTCAGAAATTGCAATTCTCATCATTAACTGAAAAAAACGTTTGCTTCTATGCTAAATAATAAAAAAAAAAAAAAAAAAAAAACGCAAAGGAAGTTAGTTCAATCACTATGGCACATTACTATTCAATAAACCCTTATAATTATGTCGATGGTAGTCGAGCAAAAACAGCACCTCAAAAATATAAAAACCCAAAATAAACTGAAACGGGACAAAGTATAGTGTTGAGTAGAAAAAAATCAAGTGAGCATATATAAACAATTTTTCAACCATCTCCAACTCAGTATTGGATAGGATATTTTAACCACTAAGTAAATGCATGGAAATTAACAATCAAGTAGCCTACTGTTTTCCTTGAATGAATTTAATGTGGTTATACTTGCTAAAGTAGTCATAAATTACACATTTGAGTAAAAAATTAAGTTTAATAACGTCCAAGCAGCCTATATGTTACCTCAAGTTTACCTTAAAGCTTGCATACATCTCAATGTGTGCCTAAATTCAGTTTGCCATCAAGTAGAGGTGAAACAGAAAAAATGTATTTACAGGTAAACTTGTATGTAAACTTACTTGAACAATGAAAGCGACCGATAGGAAGCACTCCAAACAGAGACAAGTGAAACCTGTGTTGGTGTTGAGGGGCGATCATCACAGCTGGGCTCTGAGTTGTCAACCAAACCTCAGGCAGACCATCCGGACAATTAGCTAGTCTCGGGGAAAAACGGGATGAAGCTAGTCCCATGTTTGCGATTGTAACAATTATTTTGGTATTTGAATCGCATGTAGCATCCACATAAACTTCGGGAATTTGAGCTCCAATCCTATACAAGAAATACTATAATAAGAATATTTAACCAATTCATTGAACTATAAGAATGATAAATACAACTCATGAGATACAGACGAATAATGAATGCCTGGTATTGTAAATTTTGCAGTAATATAGTGGAAAATATTGCAAAAAAATAAATTAATTGAAAATAACATGGAAGTATTTTTTTTGGAATATTGTTCTTATTCACTCTGTCATGAATATAATTATCACATGTGAACATCAATAATATTAGAGATTATTGGAATAGAAATTCTCAGCGATGAAAAATGCAGGTTTGCACAAGTGGTGGGATACCTATTGCCAAAATGAAATCACTAAATTAATTATAGTTTAAATGGTCATGTTCTTTACTCAAGTATACTTCATAAATAATAGAATTGTGGATCCTTCATGGAAATTGTCTACCTTTTCACAGGAATAAAGCTTCTCAGATGGGTTACCGTAATTAATAATTTAAAAAATCATCAAAGCATCTTCACAATCAGATTTGATAGAAATCATTTGAGTGGGTAAAGTGAAAGTCTAAAACGTTTTAAAATAAATCTTGTGTATTGATAATCTGACGTGATTTATTGATAGTTATCATGGTGGATAAAGTTTACATGTTACTGTGAAGTTTGAGAGTTCAAAAATCCTCGATGAAGGACACAAAAAGGAGAAATCTATCCTTAAAGGAACAGCTGATAGAAGTCAACAGTTTTCATAAATATGGTGGCCCTTAGCAGCGTTATTTACGCTGTCTGCAAACGGGCATACCGTGTATTCGGAGCATTACAGCCATGTAGGAAATATATGACTGGAGAATAAACGATCGGCTTATGTTTCATCCATTATTTATTTGGTGAAAAAAAAAAATGTTCTAATTGCAATTTAACCAAACAAAAAATAACATTTTAGGAAAACTTTCCTGCGGTTTGTGCTAGGCTTTTGGGAATTCGCCGGATACCCCTATTATAACTAAAATCCCGTTGCAACGCACGGGTGAACTGCTAGTAATGGATAACATAAGCTGAGCTTTGACTTTCCAGTCATGTTACCTATAGATTGCAAGGACCCCGCAAGTCTTTGCGTTCCAGGCAGCATAAATAACGGTGCTAAGGGGTCTGCCATATAATTAAGCAGAAGCACAGCTAGGATTCTTGGGGACTTTTAGTATGTTTTCAGCATGTTATTCTAGTCATATACCTCAATTTCTAGCTGAGTTGGATTCATCCTTTCTTACCCAAAATTTATGCTAATTTGACTCGACTAAAATTCAATTCTCCACATTAATACCTAATAGTGAGATATTAATGTATTTATATTTACATTTAATCATCCCTATTATTATATTTATCTCCCTATTGAGCTCACCCTGGTCGAATAATACCATTGAAGTCAGACTTTACTTCAATTTCAATTGTTGCAGAATATGGGCTATGATGTTCAATCGCCAGAAATTCATCACTATTAGATCTGTTCACTATAAAGGGATTCGTGGATATACTAGCAAAGTTTTTTAGAAAATACTTTCCCGGTTTGTCTTTTGCCAATGCTTCCTGCAAATAATTAAATTTTGATGAAATGTGACAACAGGTTATAGGTTAGATTAGTAATTGGTTTCTGTTTAAGTTTATTTATTTATTTTTATTTATTCAGAATTACATTGTTGAGTGCAACAGGCATAGACCAAATAGCATTCATGACACATTGATAAAACAAAATAAGAAGCATAAAGAAAATTTAAAAGTAAGTTCAGACTAAAAAACAATAATGTGAAAAGTAACTAAATAGTATTATAAAAACTATAGATTAAACAATAAATTATCTATAACTTACATAGCAAAAATCACAAATTCAATACTTAAAAAAATTAAAATAGAAAACAAATCATCAAATCTGGCAGACGAAAATGTTGATTGCAAATAAGTAAGATCTATACCGGTAATTTAAAGTTAAATGTCAAAGTCCCAAAAATATGAAACACGAGTTTATTTAGCATGATAGTAATTCATCAACTATCATAAACAATATAATGTTTGAAATTATTAGAATATTGTTGACTAGCATTTTACCCAGTATTGCCCAGGAATCCAGTTGGGAGTTTTTCTTTTCTGGCAAGTAATTGATGGAAGTGGTCACAAAATTGAACTGGGTTGAATTTCATATTAAATTCATTTGATCCTTCAATTTTATTATTTTCAATCAATGTAAGTTTTGATTCAAGTAAATTAATTTCATATTTTTATTGTTTCATTTTTAATAATATTGTGACAATGAGCCGAGGGGAGTTTGAATGTATAATGATCTAGAGAGGAGAAAGCAGCTATTCTTGGAGAAGGGGGCCAGGCACACAACGTCTCACCCTCTCTCCTTCTACCCCCGGCCTGTGACAACTTACCAGTCCAACAGAAGGCTATGTTGACAATACAATAATTAGTTGAGCTACCACATCTGGAAGATTCTCAAAGACAATGTTCTTTGTTTTGCCTTCCTTTTTTTGATTTCGATGGAAAAGTATAGAATTTTTACGATGGTGAAACCTACTGTAAAAGCAAGAGACCAGAGTTGTTTAGTTAGTTTTTGAGAGATAGTCTCTCAACTTCTTTGAGTGTTGTCTGTTTCGTTTTGTGTAATAAGGAATTAGTGTTGTTTACTACATGAGTTGTTAATTAATGAACTGTAGGCTTATAAATAAATTATAATTCGAAGTAACCGAATCATCACTGAGTGAAGTTCTGTGTCTGTGGTTGTAGCAGGTGATTAACTATCACTAGGGTGAAAGGTAAATCGATTATAATTAATTCTTCATGGCTATCTTGATAATGGAACTGTTAACAGTTGATATTTGATTAGTAGAGTGCTAAGTGATCTGTAATATTGTCATCAGGTTTGTAATATGAAGTAGATTGTTAGAGAAGTATTCATTGTCGACTATTTGAGTTTATTTATTGATTGATTATAATTACTGTTAATCTAGTTAGTTGTGTCTAAGTAGAGTTCTTAATTTGTAAACTTGTGTCATAGTAATTAACAGATTTAGTTCAGTTGTGTTATTTGTGTTAATTGGTGTTATTCAATAAATTTTAGTCTCATTCTGTAATAGTCGTTATATTACAAATAAATCCAAGAGCTCATGGTGGAAAACTGTTACAAAATTAATAGGCAAAAAGTCTTAGAATCCCTGTTTAAGCCCAAACAACATTGAATTAAGTTAAACTACGAATATTTATTATTGTTTTAAAAAAGCTACATATTCATTTAATATGCTAATTAGAATGGAAGTTACAGTTTCTCTCACAGAACAGAATTCAGAACAATGCGAAAAAATTATACAAAGTAAATAATTTCAAGCAAATTGGTTTTGAAAATAGAAAACTTATTTGGTAAAGTTGACTTCTGTGAACAAAATAAATTCTGCCCAAACCAAGATTTGAACCTATGTTCTCAAGCATGATAAGCAACTGCTCTATGTACTGCATGATCAGGTCTAATGGAAAAATTTGCTACTAAAAGCTCTCTTGAAACTACAAAAGACACTAATAATTATGACTACCATAAGATCTAAGATTAAGGGAAAATAACAACAATTCTGTGAAGTTTTGAACATTAATTTTGAAAAGTCAGAAAGGACAATAGAAATCGGGCTTTGATTTGCATCAAATCACATTTAGACACAGCTTTGTGCCAAATTTAGTGTTCCAAATCGTTGCCGTTTTAGCGAAATCCGTAAAACACAGACACACACACACACACTTATTATATTTTTCAGCAAACCTATGTCCGGTTTCTCAGTCGTTTAGTAAATCATTCAGTAAATCATCATTGATTCAATAGCAGTCCTCAATAGCAGGCTTGTTTCACACATACCTGGCATTCGTGAACTCGTGTTGTTTACCCAGCTGTAGAGATATTGTATCATATGGCGCACAAAACACATATCCGATTTTTGTTATCATATGATACAGCGTAATTATGCTGGGTAAATGGCACCGGTTACCGTACTGGCGGGTATATCATATGAAACAAGCCTTAGGGCCGCTATTGGATCAATAACTACTGAATGATTTACTGAATGACTGAGAAACCGGGCATTATTCATTTCAATTGATACAAATAATATTATGGTATTCCGGTAAAATGCTCTTGATCTGTAAAAAATTATCGTAGGCAAGTAGAGTCTGATTCTAGTCCATGCTTTATTACACTACTGTCTTGAAATTGCCACTAAGATAACATAGAAATGATTAAGAGTTATTGTTTGCTTATTCATTGATAGACTTCAAAATGACAAGTTATCTATCTACACTTTAAGATAGATGAATTGTATTCAAAATTAAGGTTTAAAATGAAGGATAATAACCAAAGAGTTACAACTATGCAAGGTAAAGGGAACCTTACATGATCATGTTGCCAGAGGTGCAGAGGCTGATTCCTGAGACAAGAGCCACGCACTCGACTGCACCTGTCTGGTTGTTTTGCAAATGCCGAAAAGCTCACCCCAACTTTATCGCATTCATCTCCATCAACTGTGATTTGGTCTCCTTTCAGTAGTAGATATTCACTTGGGCCAGCTGAAAAAGCGAATAATGGGCAATTTAGTTACAGTAGAACCCCTCTAATCCGACCTTGGATGGTCTGTCACTCCGGTTAGTCCGACCATGCTCAGGCTCGCGAGCCTGTGCTGACTTGCCTGTCAGCAAGGCGTCTTGCTGATGCCTGTCGGGCCATTGTTTACGGTTTGTCATCGCTTGGCTGCTTCCGCTTCAGTACTGTATCATCTCTCGTGCTGTGTCTATCATTGTGTGTGTTTTTATAGGTTATTGTGCAGTTTTATCCTTTGTTGGGATTAAGTAAACAACTTTGTTGTATGCTTTATTCCATGATCTCTACAGTACTTATTAGATTACAGTACAGTACAGTAATTATTGAGTGAACAGTTGTCTGTTTTTCAACATGTCTGGAGTCAAACGTAAACACATAACTCTTTCAATAGAAGAAAAATTAGCAGTGCTACAAAGACTGGACAAAGGAGAATTGCTCCAAAAAATTGCTAAGGAACTGAATGTAGGCATTACAACAATTAAGGATTGGAGGAAGAATCGGAAAGACATTGAATCCTATACAGTCACGATTGATGGTGAAAATGCTCTGAAGAATCGCAAAACATTAAAAAAGCCTAAACTCGAACTGCTTGATAACGCATTGTGGATGTGGTTTTGTCAAGAAAGAAGGAAAGGAACTCCAATATCCAGGCCAATTCTGAAAGAAAAAGCTACAGTTTTGCACAAAAAACTGGAAACCGGAAGTGAATTTGCTGCCAGTGAAGGCTGGATTGATCATTGGAAAACCCACCATGGTATCTGATTTGTTTCTATTTGCGGTGAAAAACTATCTGCCGATGCCACAGCTGCTAAAGAGTTTTCTGTTAAGTTTCAAGAAATTGTAGAAGAAAATGAACTATTACCCTGCCAAGTGTATAACAGTGATGAGACAGGGCTAAACTTTAAAATGTTGCCAACAAAAACGCTTGCAGCCTCAAATGAATCCGTGGTGGGAACGAAACTTATAAAAGATAGAATAACAGTCACTCCTTGTAGCAACGCAGATGGTACCCACAAGCTCCCCTTGTTCGTCATTGGCAAATCAAAGAAGCCAAGGGAATTCAAACACATAAACTTATCTTCCTTGCCGGTTTATTAGTGCAATAAAAAATCTGCTTGGATGGACTGCAAACCTTTTCAAGTCCTGGTTTTTTGACGAGTTTGTGTCATCAGTTGAAAAATTCTTGAAGCAAAAAATCTGCCTGTTCATGCTCTACTGCTGTTGGATAACACACCATCACATCCATCTGAGGAAGATTTGGTGAAAGGGGACATAAAAGCTCTCTTTCTGCCTCCTAATGTGAACTCACTCATCCAACCAATGGATCAGGGTGTTATCGAATGGTTAAAAAGGCGATATCGCAGAAAGTACATCAGCTCAATCTTAGAAAAGTCTGAAGAAGGTAGTACCGGTAACTTATTTGAAGCTATGAAATCCCTGAACATCAAAGATGCTATCTACACAATCGCTGCAGCATGGGATGAACTGAAACCTGACACACTGCGGAAATCATGGCGTAAACTTTGGCCAGAAGTTATGACTGAAAATGAGCAGACCAAAGATGAGCAAAACAATGACACACTGGAAATCATTAAAGATCTACAAACTCTGGAGCCGAACGTCCCTTCCAATAAGAATAAGAATAAGAATAATATTTATTTCATACATCACATAGTCATGATACACTTAACAGTGAGAAATATATGAAATTATTCATTGCATGGGCCAAGGCCTGTGTGTGAGGAAGAGCTAATAAAGTGATCAGCCTATACTGATGATAAATAAAGATATTGCTTTACAATGACAAGGTACAACAAATGACAAAAACACATACTATGATTATTATTTATGAGATACTTATAGAAGAAAATTTATGATTTATGCTTAAACACACTATGGATAAGACTATGCTTAGTATAATTTAGACTATAATCCTAACCGAGACCTGAAAAACCCAAAACCCAACCCCCACACACCCCCCCCCCCCAAAAAAAAAACCACAAACACTCACACAGCACACATGCATAACGACATGGAATGGAAAGAAAATGATAAAAAAAGGTTAAGAGCATTGCTTACACATTTGTAACTATATTATCTCAGTGTAAGAAATGCTAACATAGAAGGCACCTTATAGCTGATGTCATGTGACATAGTCAGAGATAGTGTAATTGGCTATATTCTCTCTGCCGACTGTCAGAAGCCATCTGTTGATGCGAATTTTATATGTTTGCGGGGAACACATATCAAGGATCTTTATCTGAGGAGGAAGCTTGCAAAATAGAATATTTGCCCTATGAAGAGGATCAGTGCGGTTGATAGACCTACCGACTATGGGTCTTATAATACCTGCCCTTACTGCGTTCCTTGTTTGATAATTATGTGTGATATTATTGAAGATTGATGTCTTATTTCTATGGATATGCATGGCTAAAGCACGGACATAGAGTTGGGAAATATTAAAAACCGTGAATTCATTATATAAAAGCTCTGTTGAAAATCTGGAATTTTTCCCAAGTGCTGTCTTAAGCACTGCCTTTTGAGCAATTTCTAAAGGAGTTACAATACTTCTGGCTGCTCCACCCCATACCAAAATCCCGTATTGAAGAATGGACTGGGCATATGCTTAACAGACACTTTTCAACATTTCAAAGGTCATGAGTTTATTAAGGAAATTAAAAACATAAAGCAATTTCCTTATTTTATTCCTTGTGTAGGTAATATGGGAATCCCAACTCATTTGCTTGTCAATAATTGTTTGAGCCAATTAAGTATTGGACAATTAAGTAGTGGACTGTATTTAAATATTTATTATTTCCATAGGTTTGTATTAATTCGTTTGGGCCCTCAAATCCATGTACTACTACAGAATGAAAATTGTTCATGTAACTTACCAAATTGTAGTCGTATGATGGGGTGAATTAGCGGTTTGAAGGGTTTTAGGAATAAGGAGCAAACATAAGAAACAAGGATAATTTGGATGGAATTCAAACCTTACTGCTACTGCTAATAATTGTGATGCAGTCTTCTCGCTTACACGCACTTGAGGACTTCCACAAATTAACGAATAGGAACACTTGAATTTACGATAACAAAAAATACACAACACTCGAATTTCACACATATGCAATATTTAAATGAATAATTAAAATAATACTGATCGATCCCAATACAGACGCGCCATGATGAGTTTTTACAAAGCAATCCAAAAAAGCAAATCCCAGTAATCTAATTCAATATTCGTGCAGACACAATAGAACAGTAATAGATAAACTGGTTGCAAGTTTACAAATTGGCTACCAGATTGCAGCAACAGACGGGAGTGGAATCAAAAAAATTATGAAGGCTAGCCGCCAGATTTAAGCTAATGGCTCAAACATACCCCCGCCTCTGAAAACCATTTTTCAGCCATACTGCAAAACAGATGAAACGAAAAAATACAAAAGAAATCCACAAACAACATGTGATGATTTCAACTAACACTCAATAAACAAACATTAAAACCAATATGAAGAAACACATTCTTCATGTTGAACCACACACAAAAAAAATCTACCACCAAATAATAAGACATGAACAAAAGAAATTTGTATGACCATATATCCAGACTATTGCGTTGGCAATGGATACAACTTAGACACAGGCCTCTTGAAACATCCATTAGTTACTCTTACCGTAGCTACTCTTACGATTCCATCTGCTCCGGGAAATACTTCCTCTATCACACCAAGCGGCCACCTCAAAGGGGGAAGATTGGGTTGATCCACTATTACTACTGTTCCGACTGTGAGTGGCGCCGATTCTTTACACCATTTCTGTCTGACTTGCAATTCATGGAGGTACTCTTTACGCCACCTACTCCAAAATGACTGCACCATCTGACTGATTAATTCAAAACGATTTAAACGATTAATTGGACGACTCTCCACATCCTGCATGGGAAGATACTTTAGAGGTGTCAATGTCAGAAAGTGTGCGGGTGTAAGCGCTAATGGTTCGCGCGGATCTGAGCTCAATGGACAAAGTGGCCTTGAATTCAAGACGGCTTCAATTTGCACTAGAACAGTGTTTAGTTCTTCATAGGTCAACAATTGTTTACCAATTACCCGATACAGATGGGATTTTACAGATTTCACATTCGCCTCCCATAGCCCACCAAAATTAGGGCTCCCAGGCGGTAAGAATTTCCACTCAATGCGGTAATCTTCCAATTGTGACGACAATGTGAAGAAGAAGAAGAATACTTTATTTATTTCCAATCAATAATTAATTAAAACTATAAAACAATATAATATATATTAGCAAACTAAATGGGAATCTAATAACTATAAAACTGCAATTTTTGGAAATTACCCTACTCAACTATGGTTTACTCTAGAGTAGGGGGGGGGGGGGGGGGGGGGTTAGTGCGGAATTATTAGGTAAGTGAGCTCACATGTTGTTTGAGATAATTATTTCCAAGTTTTGCCTTCCTGTATTTAATATCCATTTGTGGACTGCAGATTTGAATCTTGTTTCAGATGCTGTGCTCCTGATGTTTTCAGGAAGCAGTTTGTACAATTTGGGAGCTAGATGGTTGAAGTGTCTCTGGTATAAGGCTTTCCTTGCTACATTCGCAATAAGAAGGTGCCTGTTTCTTGTATTGTGGCTATGGTTTCTGTTTTCAAAGTGTGCTGTGTTCCTGTGTATTCTCTGGATTATTTCTTTAGAGTAGAGTTGTCTTGGATCCATCACACCAAACTCGTAGAATAGTTGGTCTGATGGGTAACGTAGCGGATTTCTTCTTATAACTTTTATGATGAGTTTCTGAACTTTTATGAGGGGGTCAATGTGGGTGTAGCTCGTTCCACCCCAACCCACGATTCCATAGGTTAGTAGAGATTGAACTATGTATCCTGAAAATTCGCCGAACTCAATAATTGTGACAGTTGAGCCAACTCCTCGTTAGCTCCCACGAAGTTAGTACCACAATCTGAGTGTATGACACGGCAGGGGCCACGACGCAATAAAAATCGTCGGAAGGCAGCCAAAAATTGAGGAGTCGATAAATCGGACACTAACTCAATATGAACTGCCTTGGTAGCCATACATACAAAAATACATATGTAGGCCTTAAAAATGAACGGATTGCGGCGTCTTGCCATTGTAATATGTATGGGACCTGCATAATCCACTCCACTTTTTTCAAAGGGTTTACATGACGTCACTCTACAAGAAGGTAGATTTCCCATTTTGGGCGTGATTTCTCTCAGACGACATCGAAAACAAATATTACATTTATGAACACAACTACGAATAACTGTATGAGCAGACAGTATCCAGAATTTTTGTCTAATTAGTGACAACAATAAATGAGGTCCAGCATGACAGTTGCTTGTATGGTAATGATCAATCAATAATGTGACAAAGTGATCTGTCTTCGGTAACACAATCTGATGACAACAATCAAAATCTATGGTGGCATTCTGCAATCGACCGCCGACTCGAATAATTTCCTTGTCTAAAAACGGAGACAACCGTTGGAAACGAGTAGGACAATCTTTTCCACTTTTCAATAATTCTAATTCAGATGAAAAATGAATTTTTTGAACCACTTTGCACAAATAAAATTCAGCTACCTCCAAGTCTGATGTTCCCGATCTGGGTAATATGTGTACAAATTTCAAAACAATTACAACAACACGTAACAAACGACTATAGCTTGAGCAGCGCTTAATAAGACAATTGATTACGTTTTCAGACAAATTTTCTGATTGAATTACAGTTAGAATATTATTATTTTTCGCCTCTGGCGGATTTTACAATTCATCTAATTCATTATTTACTGGCCAATGATTCTCCTCCATAGACAACCACTCGGGTCCCGTCCACCACAACTGATGGTCCACAAGGTCATGCGGGGTCAAACCTCTAGATAATCTGCTGGATTCTCCGCACCAGACACATGTATCCAACGATCAATGGAACAGTCCTGGATCCTGGAAACTCGATTTGCGACAAAGGTTTGCCATCTAGATGGCGATGCTCCAATCCAGTGAAGTACAACCATTGAGTCCGAAAAAGCCAACACTTGAACTACTTGACAACGTTTACAAATTAATGACAGAGCAGTATTCATAAGTTCACTGAGAAGAACTGCCGCACATAACTCCAATCGCGGTATGATGACCATTTTCGAGGGAGCTACCTTCGATTTACCACACAATAAGGAAATCGGAGTGGAGGTTGTACTGCTTTGAGTCTTCAAATAAATGACAGCGGCATAGCCCAATTCCGAAGCATCACAAAAACCAATTAAATGGACCAATGAATCAGACGACAATCCAACATATCTTGGAATAGACAACTTAGATAGGAGATTAAATTCTCTTTGACAATTTTCCCATAGTGTTTGAATTTCTATAGGTGCAATTTCGTCCCAATCAAGACTCAATTTCCACAATCTCTTTATTAGACATTTGAGAAATAAGGTTAAGGGGGCAAGAAGACTGAGCGGATCAAATATTCTCGCGACAGTTGAGAGTATGTTGCACTTTGTAGTGTCTTTCTGCTCCAGATTTACATGAAAACAAAATACATCAGCACCAGGCTGCCATTCAAGTCCCAGAATAGCCAATGTATTACCAGTCTCGAAGTCTTTTCCCAAATATGATTTTTCAGCATCCAAAAATTTGGACAACATCTCCTTTGAATTGGACATCCACTTTGTCAATTCGAAACCTCCATTTCTAAGCAATTCTTTAGACTGACAATAAAGATCGTTTGCCTCCTCTAACGATGGAACAGAGGTAACCAAATCATCCATAAACATGTCATGTGGGATACGTTTTTCCGCCATCGGAAAATTTTCACCTTCCTCTTGAACTAATTGATGAATTGTTCTGAGCGCTAAGTAAGGAGATGACATGATACCGAATACTACACAATTCAATTCATAAATTTCAATGGGGTCATTAGGGGAAAATCTCCATAGAATTCGTTGATATCGCCGACAAGACTCGTCAACTACAATCTGGCGATACATCTGTTTAATAGCCGCTGTCAATGCAATTGAGAACAGACGAAAATGCAATAATAAGGAGAAAATATCCGTTTGCAATTTTGGACCTATATGTAAGACGTCATTCAGAGATAGACCTGTTACAGTTTTAGCGCTAGCATCAAAGACAATTCTCAATGGGGTGCTAGTACTACGAGTTTTAACAATAGCATGATGCGGGATATAATAGCCCTGCCTATCTTCCTGATCTTTCACTAGAGACATATGACCCTGTCGTAAATAATCTAACATAATTTCATGGTATGCAATTTGAACATTTTCAGAACAAGCTAGACGCTTTTCCAAATTCAATAATCTACGTCTTGCCATTGAGAATGAATCGCCTAACTCATCAGATGATTTAAAAAACGGCAATGATACAACAAAACGACCCGAATCTAGTCGACGAATGCTGGTTTCGAATTGATTTTCACAATCAATTTCTTTTGGAGTGAGCAAGCTCCCCGATTTGGGACACTCCTCGATTTCCCAGAATCGTTGTACCAAGCTATCCAATGATGGGTTACAAACTAATAGACAATTTTCATTTTCATTATAGTGTGATTTATTTGAAATTGGCGCTCTACCCATCAATATAGAACCAAACACACTATCAACGACTTTAACTGAACCTAATTCTTCATTAGATTGACTACCTTTCAACAATTCAGGAATCAGTTCAGCTCCAATTATTCCATCAATACGATTTGGCAAATAAAATTGCTCATCCACAAGTTTCAATTTTTTCAGGCAGGCTAACTTCGATATGTCGACCTTACTAGATGGTAATTTATCAATAATATGATCTACAACCCAGGCCTGTATGACAAACGATACGTCAGGTTCAGTATAAGAAAAAAATTGAAATGAGGTCTCGCCCCGAATTGCACTTTCACCACCGCCAAAACCCGTAACTGTAGCATTGATATGATTGGTTGAGAGACCCAATCGCCTACAAGCGTGAGTCGTTAAAAAATGATGTTGACTCCCAGTATCAAGTAGAAAACGAACACTGCACCGTTTACCTCTATTATAAACAGTAGCAGTCACGGTAGACAACAATACCGTTGTTTCATTGTGTTTATGTTTACTATTGACCTTCATAGAACAACAACTTACAACAGATTTATCAACATCAGCATCTTTACTAGCTGTTGTTGACGACTGCTTATTAAATTCGAAATGTAATAACGAATGATGAAATTTTCCACATTGACTGCAATTCAACTTACTATTGCATTCACGAGCAGAATGCTTTTTTAATAAACATTTTAAGCAATATGACTTATCCTTAACAAAACAAAATCTCTCAAACAGCGATAATTTCAAAAACGATCGACAATCTGTCAAATTATGAGACCCCTGATGACATTTCAAACAATTAGCTTTTTCATTAACTGTATCAGACAATTGAACAGTAAAACTCTTCAAATTCGATGAACTTTTAACATATTTTCCACTATGGAATGCTTCAACTTTGCCGCTATCAGCCGGTAATGATTTGAGCTGTCTCTCTATAAAATGCACAAAATCTTTATAGGTCGGAAGATCTTTCTCATGATGAGCAGTTTCGAATTCTCTACGTGAAGTGGGGTCCAGAATTTTCAAGCCTTGATATAGAAAAATTAAATCGGTTAATTCATCACCATGTAATCGTTTTAAAGCTGTGATGGAATTACAATAGCTATCCAAAATATTAGCTAACCCAGTTCTGGATTCCACCTTCAAACCTTTAAATTGAAAAATCTCATCAAAATATGCATTTATTTGAGCTCTGGGATCATTATAACGACTTACCAAAGCATCCCAAATTATTTTATAGTTTGTCGCAATCGGAGGTAAATGCTTACAAATATTAGCTGCTTCACCAGACAATTTCGAAACCAGATATTGTATTTTATGTTGTTCTGACAAGGACGAACTATTGTGAACCAGAGATTTAAACAATTCATAAAATACTGCCCATTCTGATGATTTACCACTAAACGTAGGCAATTCAATTTTCGGTAATACTGATTCATTAACAACTTTTGGAATCACTGATGAAACTGAAGGCGTCGTGACGCTCGCTACATTAGGCTTATTAAAGCTCTCAGCATTTTTTTCAATAACAGCTACCAAATCTACATAAGAATCGTTAAATACTGGCTTATATTCCGGATCCAATGACAATTCAATTTCATTAATTGTATATTCAACTTGAACATATTCTGTTGCAGTGGAAGGAATTACACAAGACAAGGATATGAAGTGTTGGGCTGTCTTTTTATCAGATAAATTTTTGCATAAGTCATAGGTACATTGAATCCGTTGAAAAAGCTGGGCTAATTTGGCTCTATGCACTTTCAAGGACAATTGTGCCTTTTCGACCTCCATAATGAATCTTATTTTGTGAAACAATTATTATATTCTTACTGCAATACGAACACCAATACAAGTTATCTTCCAACCAACGATAGATAAGATAAACTAGAACCAACTTGGCTGCAAGTAAGATTTTGTAACGAAGCTTGTTTTGCAAAGCAAAGCTTTTCTGAACATACAAACAATTCTGTGCTTGCAAACTATCAAAGCTTGTTTCAACAACCTCAAACAAGCCACCAACACTAACAAATACTCTCATATGTGTGAAATTGAGCATATAATCAAAAAACAAAAACCAATTCTAATCTGGCCCGGAGGACCAAATGTTTGAGCCAATTAAGTATTAGACAATTAAGTAGTGGACTGTATTTAAATATTTATTATTTCCATAGGTTTGGATTAATTCGTTTGGGCCCTCAAATCCATGTACTACTACAGAATGAAAATTGTTCATGTGACTTACCAAATTGTATTCGTATGATGGGGTGAATTAGTGGTTTGAAGGGTTTTAGGAATAAGGAGCGAACATAAGAAACAAGGATAATTTGGATGGAATTCAAACCTTACTGCTACTGCTAATAATTGTGATGCAGTCTTCTCGCTTACACGCACTTGAGGACTTCCACAAATTAACAAATAGGAACACTTGAATTTACAATAACAAAAAATACACAACACTTGAATTTCACACATATGCAATATTTAAATGAATAATTAAAATAATACTGATTGATCCCAATACAGACGCGCCATGACGAGTTTTTATGAAGCAATCCAAAAAAGCAAATCCCAGTAATCTAATTCAATATTCGTGCAGACGCAATAGAACAGTAATAGATAAACTGGTTGCAAGTTTACAAATTGGCTACCAGATTGCAGCAACAGACAGGAGTGGAATCAAAAAAATTATGAAGGCTAGCCGCCAGATTTAAGCTAATGGCTCAAACAATAATAATACCAAGATACTTGTATTCAGACATGGTTTCCACACAGTCACAATGTGCACATCCCTCTAAGTTCCCACATGTGTGAAACCTCAAGTTCATTCCAATAGGATCGAAGTTTGCTCTGAGGGATACAGGCATGCATTTAGTTTTTTGTATATTGATTGTGAGGCGATTCTGATTGAACCATTTCATGATTTGGTTAAGCCCTACGTTTGCACTTGCATAGACCTCGTCCCAGCTTGACCCCTCAAACAAAAGTGCAGTATCGTCCGCATACAGGTAGCACTTACCCGAACCGAGATTTACTCTACCCAAATTATTAATAAAGATTAAGAACAAAGTCGGTCCAAGGGTGCTGCCCTGGATAACACCGAAATCTAGTGCCTTGTTTTCGCTTTTCTCTTTTAGAATAGAAAGGTATTGACAGCGGTTTGACATGTAGCTCCTGAACCACTGCAGTGAAAGACCCCTTATACCTATACACTCAAGTTTTTTCAACAATAAATTGCGATCTACTGTATCAAAAGCCTTTGCAAGATCAATGAAGACTAGCAAGGCCTTTTTATTTCTTCTTATAATGTCATGAATATTGCTGGTCAGATTAAAAATATTGTCATTCAAGTTCCTATCCCTCCTGAATCCAAATTGTCTCTCAAAGAGGATGTTCGAAGACATCAAGTAAGCCAAAAGCTGGTTCCTGATACATTTTTCAATAACCTTAGATAATACACAAGATAGGGTGATGGGCCTGTAACTTACCTCTTGATCTTTTGGTCCATTTTTATAAATAGGGATCACCTTACCAAGTTTGCAGGTTTCTGGAAATATTCCTGTAGTTATACTTCTATTAACAATATGAGTAATAGGAACTTTCAGCACCTCAATGTTATCTTTAATTACAGTAGCAGGGATATCATCAGAGCCAGGAGCAGAGCCCCCTCTCAGGTCGTTAACTTCCATGACAACATCCTCCTCTGTGACCGGCTGAAGATGAAAAATATTATCTACCATGTAGTCCTCATCATTGACAATGACATCTGCTGTGTTGGGAACAGCATTAGCAAGATTAGAACCTACACTGATATAATATTTGTTGAATCTATTTGCTAACTGGGTCAGCCCGTTTTTATTTTTCAAATCACCATCAATGAAGTTGAAGAGTGGATATATGAATGTGACAATGACTGTGACACTTTTGAAGAGCTCAATGACGACCAGATTGTTGCCGCTGTTAGCCAGGAAACTGTAAACGAGGACTCGGACGGCGAAGACGAACCCCCCACCCGGATTTCACACAACAATGCCAAAAATGCTTTTGATATCACCCTTCAATACATAAAAGCGATGATCCATACAATCCATCTAACTATCGTTCAATTAGCTTACTAAGAGTTTTTCTAAATCATTGAAAAATATATAAAGTCAAGACTCATTAAATACTTAACTAAGTATGATGTCTTACTCAAAAATCAATATGGCTTTCAATCTATCAAACAAAAGCACAACTGATGCGATAGCATCAATGTAGCCCATTGATTCGATAGCATCAATGTAGCTCATTTAACTGGAATAAATACTAATAACTTCACTAATAATAGAAAGACGATTGTAACCTTCCTAGATTTGACCAAGGCCTTCAACACAATTCCACATTTTAGACTCATAAAAAAGGTATAAACTTGGGATCTGAGGCATACATCTCAATTTTTTCAAAAGCTATTTAGATGACAGATTTCAATATCTTACATTGAACAATAAAACTAGTCAGATGAAATTAACATAGTATGGCCTACCGCAAGGTACAGTGTTGTCACCAATTCTTTTTCTCATTTACATAAATGACCTTCTCAAACTGTCAATTAAAAATTGTGTAAAAATATATTTTGCGGATGACACATAGTAAAGGAGAGCATAAAGCACCATGAAGACTGTGGTATCCTAAGTGGAGAGATACAGCTAACTGTAATCAGAATAGAGTCTATCAACCAGAGAATACTAGTTGGATCCACCACATTATAATTTTAAAAAAATTCATTAAAAAAATTTTACTACAGCTGGGTATAAAAGTAAGTAGGTTAGTCCCATGGGGTATAAAGTAGTACTTTAGTATTCGATTCCAGGGAGTAAAATGCGACTTTAGACAATGGGTGGAGGAAAATGAAATATTCATTTACAGTTTCTATAAACAATATACCCATAGAAAATTAATAATTCTTTTTACCAATTGTGTATCTTATAAAGTATGAATATCTGTGACCCCCCCCCCCCCCTGACTGAGTCTGTACAACCCTAGAGCAACTGCATGACAACTTTCATCATTCAACCACTTCATAAGCAATTTATTCACCATTCTAATCCTTAATATCTTAGGGATCTCAATTATTATAATCCGTAAATTATTAACTTATATTTAAAAGTTTTCGTTTACTTTAATGTCTAGTATAATATTAACCACCATCACCCACTATTATTCCTTTTAAATTACTGTTGTGGATATCCATTTTCCGTGAACTGCAGTAGAACTATTTATATGTATAAACTTGCTGTGCAGAACTGACATTTTTTGAGTCGCGGCGGACGCGTTTCGAACTATGTCGTTCTTTTTCGGCGCTTGGTTGCAGACTGACTGAAAATCTACTCACAAAAAATCATTCATTCACCAACATTGATCAAAACCTCCACATCCTTCACATTGCCCCCAAAAGTCATAAAATCAATACTCTTGAACAATTCGAAATTTACAAACATTCCATTTCACATCCTCAACTCATACTCAATGACCAACTTAATTTCAAATCTCATACCCTCTTCAACATCATCACAAACCCCTTCTAAAAACACCTCCACCACACCTACTTCCCCCACCACAACCACTCCTCCCACTACCTTCCTACGACCAACAGACCTTACATACTAAAAAACCAGTCAGTCTGCAACCAAGTGCCGAAGAAGAACGACATAGTTCGAAACGCGTCCGCCGCGACTCAATAAAGGTCAGTTCTGCACAGCAAGTTTATACATATGAATAGTCCTTTTAAACCATGCTGTTTTACTCACTTTTATATTAATGTTAAACATAAATTATCTCATTTCAAAATATTCTCTTTTTCTGTCTCATTGTTTTACTCTCAATCAGAAAATATCAATCCATAACTTTTATTATTGTAAATTAACTCTATTATTCACTTTGATCCAGTGGCGGTCCCAGGATTTCATTTCGGGGGGGGGGGATAACCACCGGGGGGTCTGGGTCCCCCCCCCAGAAAAAATGTGGAATTTAAAGCCTAAAAACGTATTTCTATACGTATTTGAGCTCTAAAATATGTTCAAGCTAATAGTATTTATGTTAGCTAATAAAATAGTTTTTCATTTAAAGCTTATTGTACCTAGGTGAAATAGGACCCAACCAAAGTATGTGTTTTTCCTTTGATTTCCTTTAGCTACACAAAGAAAATTGATTAAAAGTCAATGTGATTATTTAATGAGCTAATGAGCATGATGACAAACTTCAGTTACATAAACGTATAATGAAATCAAAAATAAATCAAGTGTTCACTGCGATTTTTTTCTTTATGGTTAGTCCCTATTTTTAACATGTAAGTTACGAAGGAATAGCCAAAAAATACTCAGATTGTTACACAACAATGTAATGGATGTAAGGATGTACACATCCTTCTTGTTTATTCTTCTAGCTAACAAGTAACAATGACACAGATTGAATTTATTTCTCGCAAAAACTATACCTTCATAATTTATTATGAATAAATTCTTTTTTAGGGGGGGGGGGGATCCATCTAGATATTTCGGGGGGGGGGAAATATCCCTCCCATCCCCCCCTGGGACCGCCACTGCTTTGTTCTAATCATGCATAGCCTTTAAATAATTGATTCATCTTATTTTAGTTTTCAACTTTCATACCGTTTTTTGTTTATTATAGCCTGTGGTCAAGTGTTGATGAGAAGGATATGTTTGAATATCCTCTTCCAAGAATGGACATTTATGAGTTTAAACTTCGCCGTTTCATGTAGATACATCACAATCATATTATCGTTATCAAATTGTATCTTATATTCATATAATTGAATAATTCTTTAGTTTAATTTGTAAAATTCATAGAACAATAATTACAGTACTTATATATTTCCAGCTATCATAATCTAGAATCTAAGACTGTGCATTTTGTAATCTACATGAATAAAGTAAATACTCTAATCTAATCTCACCTCCACGGAAATGCTGCAGAAAGTAGACCACTAAATAATTTTTTCAAGCAATCCTAGAAATAATAACTAGCGACAATCATTTCTATTGTGACTCTTAATAGAGATGAAACGCTTTTTTATGGATAATTACATTTTTTCAATTTGTGATCTTGCCAAACTGAGGGTTTCTCTCCTCCTACAGGCAAGGGTGTCAAATAAATTGTGTTGGATCTGGAAAATTTCTTTGAATGTGATGATTGTTTTTAATTTTGCGATGATGATTATTATCGAGTACATTATGTGTATGCACACTTATTTTTGAGTGTGAGGTCTCCTGTTCACAGAACTAATACGGTAGTTATTATTTTTCGTTCACTAGAATGAGAAAGAATTTCAACATTGAAAAGTTGGGATTTGAATAATATGAAATAACCCTGTCAATAGTACCCTTTATAGATATTCAATTCAATTCAATTCAATTTATTCTCATTTTTCAGCAATTTTACAAAATTAAATATCTTTCTAATTTTCAATAAACTTAAGAGATAGTAATACAATATACAAAAAAGCAAAAACATACATCTAAGTCTATCTTAATGAGATAAAGCTAGCATAAGCATAAGCTTGTGCGCTAGCAGTGAGTCATATATCTTTAATTCACTTACTTGTATAGGACATCAAATATATTATTTCAAAACTTCTGATGACCCTGTGACCTTGCAAAAAAAAATACTTTCCTTTCAAAACCTGTGAAGGTTGATTTTGAGATCAAAACGACAAAGGAAAATAAGATTTAAGAGAGGCAGAGAAAAAAAAGGAAAAGATAAAAAGGATTTTCATCAGACTAACACTGTAGATAATTATGAAAGAGGAGTACAAAACCGTAAAGCCTTCTGTGATTTATTACAGAACTACTGTATATAATTTTTTATTTTATTTAATAAAACTATTAATTTTAAAGAATATATTCGTCTTCACCCATCTATCTATTTCTTCCAATAAAGCTGTTGTAAGTTTTTTTTTAATGAAACTTTGTGGAACTTTATTTATAATTTCACTACAGAAATAAACATATTGATGTCTAGTTAAATTCAAACGAGTATTTACTTTTTGAAAAATATTTGTCCTAGCTGGTCGTGTATTAGCCTATAGTTCCCAGTTCTTCTAGTTAATTCAAACAAATTTTTATATATGTTTATATATAGAACAATCTTTTTAACATATGTTTGTCTTATAGTTAGTACTTTAAACTCGTTAAATATTAATCTACTAGAATAAAGACGAGGTCTATTTAGAGCAGCTCTTATAAGATGTTTTTGTAAAATGAATAATTTGTTTAAATGATTATTATATGTTGCACCCCAGGCTTCAATACAATATTCAAATAAAGATTTTGCATAGGCGAAATAGATTTTTTTAATAATATCTATATTTCTTAATTTGTTTATATTATAAAAAATGTAAATGAGATATTTCAGTTTTTTGCACAAATAATTAACATGAGAATTCCATTTCATATGATTATCCAATATTACCCCTAAATATTTCATTTCCTTGACATTTTCAATTATTGGACATTGACAAACATTTGTATGGCAAGATCTATTAGAATGGATTTTTACTTTTAGTTCTTGTGAAGGTTGGCCACTTTCATTTGCCGAAAAAGTCATGAGTTTGGTTTTAGTTATATTTAGAGTTAGAATGTGATGTTTAAACCATGATTTAGCAGCACACATACCTTCATTTGCTACTTTAAATGTATTCAACCAGGTATCATATGAAAAAACTAGAACTGTGTCATCAGCGAATGATAAGATGGTACATTTAGGTATGTTTAAATTTAAAAGATCATTAACATATAAAATAAATAATATTGGAGAGAGAACTGTTCCTTGTGGGAGTCCGAAATTAGTATTTTTTCTATGATCAGACATACCATTTAATGTTAATTCTTGATATCTATCCTCCAAATAGCTTTTGAAAAATCTGTTTGTCAACCCCCTTATTCCAATATCCTCTAATTTATTTAATAGTAAATTATGCGGTATGGTGTCAAACGCCTTAGCTAGGTCTAGAAAAATTGATAAAGTTTTTTTATTTTTCTCAAAATTGCTAGTTATTATGTTTGTGAGGTGAAGTATAGCATCTCTAGTTGACCTCTGTGCCTGGAATCCATATTGATTTTCATGAATTAAATTATTCTTATTAACATATTTCATCAATCTTACCTTTATAATTTTTTCCATAATCTTGGCAATATTACTAATAAGGCTAATTGGGCGGTAATTTTCAGGTTTTTTAGGATCACCAGTTTTGAATAGTGGTTTAATCTTAGCTATTTTGAATTTACTGGGAAAACAACCCTCAAGAAAACATCTATTTACTATAAAGGCTAAGGGTTTTGCAATATTGTGTGATATGTTTTTCAAAAAAGATGCAGTCAAGTTGTCAATACCAGGCACTGAATTTGATTTAAGACTATGTATGATTTTAATTATTTCATTTGGATCAGTTGGTTCTAAGTGAAAACTATTGCATTGATTTATTATTTGTGTTCTAGAAAAAATTTGTTCATCATTTAATGCATTTTTTAATTTATTCGCATAGTCTTCACCAACCCTTACAAAAAATTCATTCAATAATTCCGGCTCAATTTGAGGATTGCTAATGGGTTTCGTTTTATCCAAAATTTCATTTATGCAAGACCAAGTTTTTTTGTTATTATCCTTGCATTGCTCAAGCTTCAGGTTGAAGTACTCAATTTTTGCTGTTTTTAAAAGACTATTCAAGTGATTTCTGTAGTTTTTATATTCTTTTTTTAGGTTTTGGTTGAAAGGTTGCTTCAGTAATTTTTTGTGCATCTTATCTCTATGTCTTATCGAAGTTATTAATCCTGAGGTAATCCAACATTTTATTGGTTTAGTTTTATGTGGAATTTTAATTGAGCTTGTATTTTTAGATAAGTAATATTTTAATTTTGATAAGAAATTATCAACTATTTCATCAATTTCCTTGTTCATGTCATAAGTATCATTCCACGATTCAGTTTCCATATCAGCTAAAAGCGTATTGAAATTTACTTTTTTAATTTCTACTGACTTGAGTTGAGATTTCTGGGTGGCCAAAGAAGTGTTATGATTAATATGGATAGAGGTAGAGTAATGATCAGTTAGGCACGTCTTTATGATAGCTGCATGGATATTATTATCATTAAGATTATGTTTTTTGAGAAAAATGTGATCAATACAGCTTTCAGTCAAATTGTTGGATCTCGTAGGTTTATTTATAAAAGATTTGAAACCATTGAGCTGTAGTGCACTAAGATATTCATTCGTTAATAAGTTATCACTGTCAAGTAGGTTCAAATTGATATCACCAACAATCAAAACGTTTTTATCGCTTCCTATCTCTCTCAATTTAGAATCTAAGCTGTTGATAAAACTACTGCTATCCAGCGAAGGAGAGCGATAAATTGATAGCATAGTGTATCTTTTATTCTCAAATGAAAAATTGAAACAAATGTTATTACAGTTCTCAATACTCAATTCAACTAAATCGTATTTAATATCTTCATGAATGAAAACACAAAGACCATCACATTTCGTGAATTTACTCTTTTGGTTCATTAACTTATATCCTCTTATATTGAAATTATAATCAATGTCATTTACAAGCCATGTCTCAGATAATACAATCACATAAAATCTGATTTTGCTATTTCCTACGTAATTTAAGAATTGGTCAAAGTTTTTGCGAATGCTTCGTATATTCATATGAAGGACGTTTAATAAATTAGGTCTATCAGATTCAAATAACCAATTCTCGGGTGAAAGCTCAAAAAAATCATCTACCTCGATAGTGTTATAGATCAGGTCATCAGTAAGAACATCCAAATAAAAATTAAGTGGCATAAAAGAAAAAAGAATAAGAATTGATCTCCAATAAAACCAAATGAAGAAAAAAGTGAAAATTTGAAAAACAGTACAAAAAAAGAGAATGAATACCAAATTTCGGCTTTCAACCGCCAACTCCGTCTCACAAGACGTCTAATGAAATGATTATAATTTTGGGGGGAAAAACTTCATCCCTAACTTGCCTCACACGAGATTATGAATAATAAACCAAATCATAACGGATCACTTATTCTCAAAAAAGTCACAAGAAAACCAGTTCCAACAGAAAATTATTTGGTGAGGAAAAAAAAATTTTTACTCTCGACAACTAATAATAGTAACAATAATTATAAAGTAATCTATATAAATAAAATTAGAGTTTTGTCTGTACATTTATCAGAATTGTATATTTTTTGGTTATTTTTACGTTTTATACATTAAATAAGCCGAAAATAGTCTTATCTCACTTTCTGTCTGTCTGTCTGTCTGTCTGTCACGGCCCCAAAGGCATTTTACGCGGCCTTCTCCTCAAAAACGAGAGCATCGATCGGGATTTTAGTTATTGAACAGTATTGAACACTTTATTGACAATGTCTTTAGCTATAAAAATCTAAATTAACTTTTTTTTTGACAGAGTAATAAACGTTTAAAAACCAAGTGTTTTGCGATTTTGGATACATTTTACGCGGCCTTCTCCTGAAAAACGAGAGCATCGATCGGGATTTAAGTTATTTATCAGTATTGAAAACCTTTTTGACAATGTCTTTAGCTATAACAAACTAAATTAACTTTTTTTTTAACAGAATAATAAACGTTTAAAAACCAAGTATTGTGCGATTTTGGATACATTTCTTCCAAGTTTTATTACCACATAAGAATAAGAACAAATCACGTAATTTATCATGATATATGAATCAGCTGTTCTCAAATATAATCTGAATGGTAGGCCCTTCGCGGCGTTATTTACGCTGTCTGCAGACTTGTGTAGTCGGAGCATTGCAGTCTTTTAGGAAACATATGTCTGGTGAATCAAAGCTCATCTTATGTTTTATCAATTATTTCTTTGTTGAAAACAAACAAAATTTTCTAATTTAAATTTATCAAAACAAAAATTAACATTTTAGGAAGGTGCGGTTTGTGCTAGGCTCTTGGGAATTCGCCAGGTAGCACTATTATTACCACATAAGAACAAATCACGTAATTTATCATGATATATTAATCAGCTGTTCTCAAAAAATATTCTCTCCGATACCTGTCACTGAATTGCTGACGTTCTAAGTTGTTTACTAAGGGCCCGTTCACACGATACAGTTTTTGTGCGGTACAGTAAATTTGCTCTATCAGTTATTTTGCAGTGCTTTCGTTTGCATGTACATTTCATATTGTATGTTCACACAATACTGTTTCGACTGGATCCAGTAAAAAAGTTGTTCTAGCCGATTTCTATATTCGGTTTTGTCTTCGAAAACTGTATCGCTAAAATCAGCTGTACCGCAAAATAACTGTATCCATATCCGGTGGCACATGTATTGTACCGGTAATGGATGTGTTCAAACAAGACGCTTATTATGCTGGAAGCAGTCTTCAGATCGTCAGCATTGATCTTCGTCATTGATATTCTTCAGCATTGATCTTCTTATTAGTGAATTCCAGTGTCCAGAAGTGGAAGATATTAATTGTGAAAATTTAATTTCTCTAATATATGAGAGACCCGCCTTGTGGGACAAGACTTAAGATTAATATAAAAATAAAGAGAGAAAAATGTGTGGAATATTGAAACCAGAATTTGCGTACTTTGATCAAAATTCAAGAGAAACCTTCAGTAAGAAACTTATTTAAAAAAATCTTACACAAATAAAAAAAAATCCTGGACTGGAATAAATAAAACTGAACTGGAAGCGCAATGGAAGAAGGAGGAGAGCACAGCAATAAGCAGCAAAGCCGGACCGTGTGAACATCACAGTACAGTTGACGCCGTACAGTAAAAAAACCGTACTGCAAAAAAACTGTATCGTCTGAACAACTAAGCTGCTAACAACTTCATGATCGTTGCTACCAAAAAAGCCGAAACATATTTAGTCTTATTTCTAAACATAATCCGTACGAAGGACGGGCACAATAGCTAGTTTCAAATAAAAACGTTATTTATCAAAAAAGAAAATAGAACTGAGCTTCTATATTTTCTCTTCACTTTCAATTATTCTCTTCCACAATGTGACAATCAGGTTGATTATTTTCCAAACCAATAAGGTCCTCCTCACACGTTATTCTTCTTACTGGTGAATCTTGCCGCTTTCTTACAAGGATCTTCCCATCCCTAATCCAAACATAAGCCAGGTATCCCCTCTTCTTCAAGCCCCTTACTTTTCCTAGGAGAAATCTATTCAAGGATGTTAGATGATCGTTCATATATACACTTATCGGGGAGAAGTTCGAGTTAATTTGAGAGGCACACAGTTTACCCTTCTTTTTTGCTGAGTCCTTCCACATAGATTTGGTTGACCTGGACGTGAAGCGGACAATAATTGGTTTAATCTTTGACTTAGCATTAGTCGGAACTCGATGTGCGACTGAAATTTCTTCTCTCTTGAATGGGACACCTACCGCTAGAGCTAACGATTGCATTACAGAATAAACGTCCTCATTCCTTGTTTCAGGTACACCACAAATCTCAAGGTTATCCAGATACGAATGTTGCTTGAGGTTGTTCATATCCTGTCGCAATATTTTATTTTCTAAAGCAAGTTTATCAAACTAGTCAACAATCTACTATGCATCACCCACTCGTACAAAGAAAATAAAGTATTATTTTTTCGAAGGATGAAGTTCACATATTATGTTTGAGACCAGTATGTGGGTAATGAGTTGGATGATAATGATGATGATTACTAATGAATTTTCGGTAAGTGAACAGTCTTTTTGCTGGCCAAACCAAAGCGGTTACCGGCCTTCCAAAAAGAGTCAAAGTGCTCGTGTCTTATCTGATTGAATAATAATAATAATGTCGAAAATATAAAAGTGGTCTACCTTTAGCCTGTGGATATTTGTGTTGCAGTTGCTCGCTGACTGGCTGGGGCACTAGCAACGTAGTCTTGTCTGTGTCCAATTGAAATGGGCCCATCGCCTTTTCTGAGGTCGGCATGTAGATGAATGAAAACGTTGGATTCTCATCTTTTACGATACGGTTGAAAGTTCCTAAACTGCAACAAAATTGGTTCCAGAAATATTAATAATATCCTCTGGTTAATATGGCCAAATGTGACTGAATAATTGAAAAGGATCATTTTTTTTTTTGAGAATAAAAATGATAAATTTTAGATTTCCTTTCTATGACTTAAATTATTCAGAATATGTACATGAGCCAGTTGGGACATTTAAACATATGCAAAAAGTAAATAAATGAACTTCAATAATTATAAAATAATAACTGGAAATTGTATTAAATCAATTAATAGACATTCATCATCATCATCAAAATCCTCAACACTCTTCACCTTACCCCATGTTTTCAATTGGGGTCGGTAAGTAGATCGGTAAGGATTCCATGAGGGATAAGCATTTTTTTTACGGCTGGATGCAAATAGAACATACAATAAAAGAGTAAGTAAGAAATACATTTGAGGACATGCAATGTACGAATATTGCAATGTTGAAATTGCTCGTCTTAGAACTGAAGCCGCGTCTCCACCAACCGAACATGCTCGGCGAACAGTGTTCGCTGGAATTATCTGATGTCGCCGAACATTGTTTGGTGTGGACGCCTTCTCGAACATTATGATCGGAGAGGTGGGAGTAGTGGCGGGAACCTGTTGTTGGTCGTCACTGTTCGCTCACAGACCAAACATTTCAATTGAACTAACGAACATGTTCGGCCACCCATATGTTTCATGTTTGTCCGTTTTTTGTATTCGCCAACAATGTTCGGCAGACATGTTCGGTTGGTGGAGACGCGGCTTTAGAATATTAGATTATTGAAAAATGTCACTTAAATAATGTTATTTTTCACATGTCCCACTCTTTTGGCTTAATTTGAGATTTCTATTTATATACATAGTAAGCATAAATTATTGAGCCCATTTTACAGGTTAATAAAGATATAAGAATGATTGCATGTACGTGCCAGTACATTCATTGAACAGACAAATTCAAACAGTTGTATTTACACCAAATAACAATAAATTTCTACATGAAATGTTTCTAATTCTTGAACAACTTCCTCAGAGAGTAAGTATTGAACGCTGTTCATATGTAGCCTGTATAGAAAAATAACTGCACCAGCGCGCCTATTCTAGCACCCAACAGTTTGTATAGGAGATAGAATCTGAGAAGCGTAGCAAGGTATCCTTGCGCACCCCAAAACGTTTTGCGCCCCCCCCCCCCCCCTCAAAGGTACAATAATTTATCTGGGCCTCAAGACCTCAATTTAACTGGGTTCAAGGCGTGGCAGCTGACTTTGGTTCGGGAGGGGTGTAGAGCAGATTTCTACATTAGCTTTTTTGTCTATGTCATCTATTTGCTTATAGCCGGCAAGCGATCGCGCACGCAGATAATTTGTGCCATTAGTAATTCGAATGATAATTCAATAAATTATATGGATATGAAGATTGATCAATTTGAAAATTACCAAGCATCAATCTATCTGGAATACCAGTTGATTACAATAGAACATTTGCAAAAAACGAGATTAAATCAGTCGCTGACATTATGATACTGAGCCTCAGTTATTATAATAGGCAATGATCCTATCTAAATCAGATTCTATTGAATTGTTTGGTCTGAAGAGTCACTCCAAATTTATATGGATCGGGTACGTGAACTGCAAGCAATAATATAGAAACAGACTGATTCATGATGAGAAACATAGTTGATTAACAATGTCAGTTTCAATAATGGTCAATTTTGCATTATTCTTTGTTTATGGCATAGAACTGTGAGGCAGCCTACAGATTTACATTATCTAACGATATTCAAACCACAAAAAAGATACATTTGTCTGAAAAGTTCAGTGAATCATGCTGCCTTTGTAGACTTGGAAATCCTAACGCTGTTATCAATTATGTGAAAAATTTTCAATCTTATCCATATAACTAAACAGACCACAAATGCTAATACATAGCACTATACAAAAAATAAAAATATATTTTTTGTACACGAGGAAGAAGGAAAATAATTGTAAAATACAACTACAGCTGCTTGAGAAAATACCATCTCACATTGGAGTAAGGCTTTGCGATAAATTGCCGATTATAGTCTGTGATGTTTTCCATGATAAAATACTTGATGAACAATCTAATATCAAGACTGAGACTGTATTTCTATTTAAATTAGGATTTTCACTCACTTATACTGGAGATATGCATTTCTCTACTAAAGAGAAGTGGGAAAGAAAGGCTGATGAAGCTTCTCTTTAGAAGTGAAATGCATCCCTCCAGTATAAGTGAAAATCATAATTTAAATAGAAAGACAGTGTCAGTTTTGATATAAGATTGAGGTCCTCGCCAAAAATGGATTACACAGCTGGCAATACTATCCTTTATAGCCTATTTAGTCCCTTGAGTAAATGTCACTTGTCATAAATGACATTTTTAATAAAAATTAGATTTCATTCTAGAAATGAGAACCGAGTTGTATTACGACTTTAGGCTTTCAAGGCAAATAATATTATTGTACAGTGATGACGGACATAAGATCGACAGGTCGAATAGTGGCACGTTCAAGCGAATTGTTAGGATGTTTTAGTAATTTTTAAAGGTATGTAAGTACGTGTCACTATTCAATTTTGTGAAGGTTAGGCCTCTTTGAAGGTCTGGCATTGAAAGGTGTGTATGGACCATTTATATACGGTATAAAAATTATTATCGGGGAGTTGAACTCGAGAAGCCAGAGTGACGCTTCTTTCGGCCAGAAGAGTGCCAGACTTAATCCCGGTATCTTCGAAAACTTGATAAAGTCGGTCTCAGTCCGGGCAATTTAAAACTGATTACAATTTAAAGTGATCGGAATTTTTGGGGTGCTGGCCAGCAATTCTGCTGGGCGATAAGGGCAACTATAGCTTGGCTATTCAGAGTTGTAGTGTCCATATAAACCTGGAGGTTGTCGAAGAAGGAGGTCCAGGGATATCTAAGGTAGGACTTTATATTAATCGTATACTCCCAACAAACTGTCCCAAAAAGCGAGCAATGCGAGTATTTTACCTAATAGATAGTTTATAGTTTGTTCAGTAGCTTTCTTTCGGGCAGGCTACAGAGTGTTTACACGCAACATGTCTGTCATCTATAGTTGGGATCACTAGTGATGAGGTTGGTGTGGACTACGGGGTAACTCAGGTGAGTACTTTTGGTCCAATGTTTTTCCTGATCTACATCAACATCTCACAATCGGCCCTCAATAGAGAATTATTACTTTATGCTGATGATACACTACTCTTATCCAGGGGAAAGCCATGGGATGAGGTCCGGTTAGGGCTTTGCAAGACCTCATGCTGGTGAAGAAATGACTTCATCATAACGTGCTCTCACTGAATATATCTAAAACTAAATTCATGCCGATTTCGCTATTATATTGATAATCTGAAAATTCATATTTGCAGTGCTGATATAATTATATAAAATATAATTATTATAAAGACTCAAATTGAGTCATAGACTCAATGTCACATTGACTCACAAAGAGTCATATATATATAAAGACTATATGTATTGAACATATAGGAATCTGAGTGTGGTTCTGATGGCCATCTGAACACATTGATAAGTTGAAAAACAGAATAAGAAAATATTTCTATGCATTCCGCTTATTGGCTGGAGTCCTTGATGACAGACAAATGAAACTGGCATACTATGTCTACATTCAAATGAAATGGAATTCAAATAATAGTTATGACATTCTCGAGCTGTTATTTTAATAATGTTCAAGTTTCATCAATTTGTGATGGATGGAGCGACAGCAGCTTCGAGTATGTTGGAAATGAAATATGAACACCTTTTTCTAATGAAGAACGGTTTCTAATTATCTTTGTAATGAAGGTTTATAGGGCAAAAACGATGCAAATTAGATGTTTGATGCAATAAACTTAGTTCTCAAACATAATTTTCAAAATTCAAAAAAATTCAATATCAGAACATTTTGAGAAAATGGTCAAATGTTTTCAGTGCAGATCGTATCTTTCTCTCATGGTCCTTTGCCGGAGTGTACAGCTACTGTAAGTGCACTAATTTATTGTTTTCTTAACGTATAAAATGCGCTCAATAATGTATTTATGACCCTGTACTTTGATAAATTGTACATACAAAATTTCCATAGTTCTAATTACTTGAAAGTGCCCATTTCACGCGCCGCACTAACATTAAAGTCATATTTGACTGATGAAAGATAAGTATAGTATTTCCCAAACACAAAGGAAGAGTATGTGAGTTTGTATCAACCTTTATCATGCCCACGTCTTGCACTATATCTATTATATCATAACACTGCTTGTGGAGAAATCGATAGCCTGTTGCATATCTTTGCATGAATGTGTTTTGAATAAATGAAAAATCTATTCTTAAATTCTATATAGGCTACTCTATCTATGTTTATTCAGATTTGAGAGTAATTCAAGTGCATATTTTACTTGGTCTGGATTCTTGCAGTTATTTCATCCCAGTGTGAATTTTTATCATGATTGTCATATTTTTCAAAAAGCCTTAACCGAAGAGAATGCTCAACAAAAGGCTGTTTCAAGTGATAAACAGTATACCTGAAATAATAGAAATAGAAATGAAATGAAATATAGAGTGCATCATGTTTTAGAACTCAAATTTTAAATAAATTCTACAATGGTTGTTCAAATTGAAATAATTAATTTCATAATGATTCAATCCGATTTTAAAAAATGTGCGACTACATACCATAGTTCACTAAAACGCAAGCAATGGGCACTTTCATGATATGCAATAGGATCTACACCTGGTGGAGTGCTACGATCAATACAACTCTGTCCTCCTCTAATTTGGTTTCCATGTGGAGTAGCTTGCCTTTTGACATTAAATTTCTTCCTACCATTTTGAATTTCACTGGTTGCCTTCTGACTACCTTTGTTGAACTTTGCACCTGAAATTTGTGATGAATAATTGTAAATTATTCACGGTGAGAAATTATTGATTGATGTTCATTGTCATATTTTTAAAGTATATCTTATCTGGAAGGCCTGTCCTGAAGTTACTGTTTTTTAATGCGTATAAAAAGTACCAAAATAGATCTCAAGCAATGGGAAACTTTTCAGCTAGGCCAAAACGTTGTTGACAGGACTTCGAGGGGGGGGGGCACTATCTAGGCACTATTTGTGCAGGAACAGAGCATGAACGACTAATCGCATCATTTAATAGCAATGATTTTCGTTATTTTGTTGTCCACGTGCAACCTTTTACCTGCAACGTTTTAACTGGACAGCTAAAACTAAGTGACAAAACCTAACATCTGTGTTCATAACAAATTCCACAAAACTGATCATAGAGTCTGAAAACATAGATCGCTAGAAAGAAAGTGGAGTTGATATTTTGTGATCCACTTGAAATCAGTGGAGTACCTTGAGCAGATATGAAAAATTCATGGAACAATGCTTAGTTAGGAAAAAGATCATTTTATGAAAGTGTGGCAAAATGCGTCAAAATAGTGGAATTAGAACACTCTTTTCTCATTCTTACCAATACGTTTAGAGGTATTTCTTTTCTGCAGACTAGCCTTATCCGAATTAGCTCCTTCACTTGACTGAGTACCAGTAGCCAGTTTGTCAGTGCGTCTATCACATCGTACAACTTCTTTTATGTTCGTAATGGAGTGCTCTAGTTCACCAACATCTTCGCTTTCTGAATCCTCCCCAAACTTCAAGTAATGTAGGTATTTATTATGAGGCGTGCTAGTATTGAGACAATATCTAGTCCGGGAGCACTCAGTAGTATGTATATTCCATGGGTTCAGTTGCGACATCTTTCGATCGGACTTCTTGAACCCAATTGCTGGTTCCATATGGCTGGGGTGCTCAAGGATTGAAATGACATCTACATTATTAGCAGCTTTAGTACGAACAAGTTTGGAATTTAAAATTTTTTCATCAATTTTTGAAATTGAAAGCGGCTTCAGGTCATCATGTGAGTTGAAAATTGAATTTGTGGCCTCAGTTCTTGCATTATTTTTTGCTGACTTCTTAATAAGGGAGAGTGCTTTAGTATTCTTTTCATCGTCATAATCATGATCAAAACTAACAATAGTATTCTCTTTCAACAAATTCAATGGTATATTCATGCCACTTGTTGGAGTAGATAAGCCAGTTTCTTGTAAATTTTCAAACAACAACCTTCTAGTGAATTTTCTCTCATTTTCAAATGAATCAGTATTGCGGCTTTGCTGCTGTTTCTGGAAAGTTGAATTCTTGTTGCTATCAACTACCTCTTTCTTGTATCTATTATTTCCAGCAAGCAAATTGGCCGATATTCTTGGAAATCCAATAGTATCATTTCGGTTATGAGCAAGATTGATTTGGTGTTTAGATTGTCCTCCATTTTTGTTGGAAAAGTCACAAGCATTATAAATTTTATCAATTTCTTGCTTAGAGGACTTTTCAAAATTCTCGAAATGATTACAGATATTTCCAAAGTAATTCTTGAGGTAAGATGATGTACTAGCGATGCTATTCTCATTCTCATCCAATAAATGCAGGACATTATTTCGCGGTTCTGAGTTTATATTGTTTCCTTCATGAATTCCTTGCTTGAATATCGATTCTATTGACTCTTCCGAGTTTATAAAATTATCTCCATCTAATTGTACTTGTGAATTGCTTTTTGATATTAAACCTAATTCAACATCCCCTGGTCCTTGAAATGCAATAGTTGAATGATCATTCGTCAAAGATAGTTGTTTTGAAGCATGAATATTTTTTTCATCTTGAATTTCAATTGGTAGCATTTGATCTGGCTTAGAATTATTTTCAACAATAGTCTTCTGATTTGAATTAGATTTGGTTTCACTATCGTCATGGTCAAGAGTATCACGATTATTCCTGATAATTTTGGGTGATTTCACATGTGTAGGGGATGGTCCAATAATTCGGCGTAGGCTTCCAGATGGTGTATGCGCCTGACGCTGGCTATTGACATATGCGTCGCAAGAACAACAAAACCCCTAGAAAATGCAATTTTATTCATGCACAAGAGAAAGCAATAGGAAATATTTGCTAAAGATTAAAACAGTAGATATTAAATAGTAATTAACTAATAGTAAATATAACTAAACAATTATTTTAGGCTACAACTTACAAAATACGGTACTGCGTTTATTGATAAGAAATAAACATACCCCTGGCATGGGATAAAAGAGTGTTGTGATGAAGCTCCCAGGCTTCAAATAAAACTTGCGTAAGAAAATAATAAAATCATGCCCTGTAGTATGTTATTGGAATTTAGAAGCTCTCAAATTTGCAGTATTCAACAATTATTACTCTATTCAAAGCAATACTCACAAAAGTATTCCTTTTGAGGCTCTGTCACCAGAATGTTGTGAAATAAATGTTAATTTCGTTATTTATCAAGTGAAGTGAAATGATTAGATACTTACTGTAAATGTACCATGTAACTTTACTATGAATTTTGGAAATCGCTATACTATTTACTATAGGAAACAGTTTTGGGCTGTCAAAGCCTGTTGTTTCCACATCTGTTTTTTTTTGTAAATAAATAAATGGTAAACAAATGTTAAAGGTCTACTCGGGTAACGAGAATCTACTATACCATTAGGTAAGAAATACACAGCAGATGAATATTGTAGCGAATATGAAATTGCAGTGAATGGAGAGGGAGAGGGCACAGTGGTTCTTGGCGTTATCTGCTATGTAAATGTTTACTTTTGAGCAATTAATTATTCTGCTTATGACACTTTTATGGTGTTTACTTGGTAATTGGTAGAATGTTCTATTTGTTTGATTAGAAATTAATGGAGTCTTATCGAATATAGTAGAAAGTTCCAGTTTCCTTGATTTATTTATTCAGAAGATGATAGAAATTGCTCGATTGTTGAAAAACCTATTTAAGGCGAATGCATTTGTAAATGAGTTCAGTCTTGTTAGAAATTCATCGTGATAAACAAGTGTGACAGTTAAGTAGTTCAGTTATTGTTCTACGTTGATAAGTGGCAGTAGTGACAGTTCCCGTTAATACAGACAGTACAATCCCGTTGGCGCTATTACAAACTATCTAAGGAACTTTTATTATCTGTAGTGATAATTCTCTTGACAGTTCAATAGTGATAATTCTTTTACCTATTACTTGTGCTACGTAAGTTAATTGTTCTTCCTCAATGATTCTTTTCGAATATTATTGTACAGTTATTATTTAATATTAGATTGGCCTTTTGACATCTAGTGATTGATTTTCGTTCAGTTTATTGAAAACTCATTATCAGTTGAACAATATCGTTTTATCTGTTTCCGATTGCTTATTTTTGTGTAAGAAATTACTGAACAGTGTGAGTTGTGAACTATTTGTGTAAATAAAGTGCGAGTGATAAATTTAAGTGTTGCCAGCGTTATTTTAGACATAGAACCCATAGCAATATTTTATAAGAACTGTGCACATTAATAATTGCTAATTATTTTATACTAATTACGAATGATTATTATGAATTCATTATATTTTATAAAGATGCACTTCATTTCAGAAGTAGTTCCGCTATAGAGAATGACAGACATTTTATGTAAAAATAAACAAGTTACAGTACCGTGAAGACCAACTTGACTGATTATTTTCATGATAATGTATTATCCTATCAACTATCATTTCAATTTTTCTACCAAACGAAAATCGGCATGGAATTAAAAATGATTACGGGCATAGGCAATCAAACCGTTATCCAACTATTTCATTCTCATTTCACTTGTCATAAATAAATGTTTTTACTCTTTACTCTTCAGTAACTATACAGCCAAGTCTTTAAAACGAGTGCGACTTTTCAAAGTTCTTGGATGATGCATATTTTATTGTGAAGTATTTGAGCTTAGTATGCTTATCGAATTATTAGTTGGGCTAGATAATGGTCGAGTTCATAGGAGCCTTTTACTGTTTACCGGTAGATGAAATTTTATCAAAAACTAAGGCGTCTGATTGGTATATTCAACATTTTTTATGTCTATGAATTTGAATAGACTAGTCAAAAAACTTGGTTTTCAGTGAAATTCAATCTACCGGTAAACGCTAAGGCTCCTATATGAACTCAACCATTGTTCATAATCTAGCCTAACTGAATATTTAGTAATATAATAGTGGTTTGACTAAATATGAACTGACAATTGATTAATCTGAAAATTTATAGCAAATAAATGGGTTGAACCGAAAGTTGAAATTGGATTGTTGAAAAATAAATTCTATGAGCATGTCTCAAATTATACAGCTTTAAATGTGAAATTATTTATTGATAATTCAGAAACAATATTTGTTTAGGATTGATGACTCATGCAAGAAGAAAATGAAATGGAAGGATATACTAATGATGAAGATAATGAAATTACTATATTCAAATATAGAAATACCCTTTTGTTATAAATATAATAATGGAATATAGGAAATTTCCAAACACAAAATCATTGGATTATAAAATCGTTGATAGGAGTTTACATAAATTATTCCCAATTTCATAAGAAATCAGGTGAAAGAGAAATCTTCTAGAACTTACCTCACTAAACGGTATTAATTCACGGTCCTTTGACAATGAGAATCCGCAAGTTGGGTGAGAGGATGATGCATCACACCCGGTGAAATTATCATTATTCTTGTTAATAACTTCTTCAGTAACCTCAGCGTTAACTATCTGAAAATAAATTCAGAAATGACTGAGAACGGACGTGAAATAAATTTGAACACAATGATATGAATAGAATTCCTGGATTTCTTGTTCCATGACGAACTGCGTTGTTAATATTAACTTTTTAAGTGAATTCAACGACGTGCAGTCAAATTTTCATCAAGAATAAGTAGAATTTACTTACTCCGTAAGCCAAATGCCTTGCCTTGATGATGAGATTCAATACCTCAAAAACGTTCGGCCTACAGAGTAAGTAAATTCTACTTATTCGTTATGAAAATTTGACTGCAAGTCGTTGAATTCACTTAAAAAGTTAATATGAATAAAATCTTGCTCCTTGCTATTGCTGTCATAGAATTACAGATTAATGAAAAATCTCTCATTTTGTGATATGATGCAGTGTTATTTGATATAGACGCATGCATAAATTGTCAAGCATCATCTGTTAAAATTGATATTGACTAATCGAATTGTGAAAGAGATATCTTGAGAATTTTGTCATTCAAAATTTCGCAGCTCTGAAGTAAAGAAATAAAGTGTGGTTCACTGATGTTTTCACCAACTACTCTTAAATAGTTGATTGAATTAGTATCTGCAGTTGCTGTTTTACTTGATCAGAAGCAATTAAGGAAAATTCATAATGAGTAATTTACTTGTCTATTAAAATTGAATTCACTCTCTAAATAGTTGTGTATCAATTTGAGTTGATAATTATGCGACACAAACATATCCATTGATGATGATATCATACTATGCTTCGGTTACAAATGACTCAATGAATACAATTGACCTGGAATGAGAATGACATTAAACTTTAGGCTTGTCCCACACTGTATCCGCTCAGCTCAGCACAGATCAATCAGCTCAGTTCCGGCAGTTTTCCCACACACTACGTCAGTTCGTTCCGCTCAGCTCAGTCGTTAATTTTGATATTTTTAGAAATGATTCTTCTCAAGTGTGAAATCTAGTCAGCTCCCAGGATTCATATTATCTATTTAGAAAATAAAATCTTTTAATTCAATTGAATTAATTCAGCTGCTGTCTTGACCAATAACATAATTATTTTCTATTTAAGTTTATTATGAATATTTCAATGTGATATTCCCACTTAATGTTTATTCGAGATAAAACTATGGATTGAATTAAACTTTTTGTTACATTAAATTATTCTATTTACCTAAAATCTGCCGCTGGATCCGCCCCTGCTCCAGTGGCCTGAATTACTGAATCGTTTTTTTTTATTACGGATAGAATAAAAAATTATTACTAGATTTTTAATAAATTATTAATAAATTTAATTTAATTTAAATTATTAAAAATTTAAATTATAAATTTATTTTAAATTATTAATAAATTTTATTACGGATAGAATAACCACATGTGTCCGGAGACTTGTGCGTGGGTAATGAGTTGAATGATGAGAAACATCCATGGCTGAATGAGATTCGAAGACAAGACTGAAGGAAATAAAGCCAGCCAGAGCCCCTTATCTTATAGACAAGCGTTCAAAGCAGGTGAATAATTTCAATAAAAGTTATTGTTTAGAGTTTTTTGTAGTGTTGTGATTCTATTTCGAGAATTTATAAATATGGAAAAATAATGCAAGATTTTTCTTACCACTTTCGTTGAGATTTGCAGATATTTTATCCCATACGACCTCCTTCATCGTAATACTGTATTATAATAGTCCTTGTGTGACAGGTCGTATAACATTGGATATGCCTGTACCGCTGATATCAGGCGTTCAAAACTCATTTTGATATAATATAATCTCTCTCACAGCATATGATCTAATCCAGTGGTTCCCAACCTTTTTTCTTCTGCGTACCCCTTAAACCATATTTTACAGTCCTAGTACCCCCAAAGTCCTAACTACTTTTTTACTTTACTATAACAATATTATGGAGGGTTTAATACTCATTTATTGCAATATTTGAACAACATGTCGACACCTATGAATGTGAATTTAGCTAAAGAAATAAAATAATAGGTAACTCAATAATTTCTGCTGAACATCAGCTTCTCAGAACAATTTATAAAGGACATCGAATGTAGTATGTTTAGAGATGAATATTATAATTTAAATTTCAAAATGTTACTAAAATATAGCCTACATAGAAGTGTCAGAATAGAATACATATAGATAGAATAGTCGCACAACAGAAACTGCTCACCACTAGCATAGAAAAACCATTCCTTAGTCTATGCCACTAGACAATGAACAATCCGCCATTATGGATTATTTTTTGCGTACCCCCAACTAGGACACTGTGTACCCCTAAGGGGTACGCGTAGCCCAGGTTGGGAACCTCTGGTCTAATCCCAGCACTGCGAAAATATGTCAGACCTCCCGAGTTCAGTTGCACACGTGTCTGTAGGCCTACTCTGCGCATGCGCGGCGTCTCAGCTTCAGGCAAAAATCGCTCGCTTGCCAAAAAGTGGCAGAGACGGACGGGGCGGTCTGAGCTGAGCTGACGGAACGGATCCAGTCTGCTGCTCTACGTTTGAATACATGGTTTCCGAATTTTGACGGAAGCGACTGAGCTGAGCGGGCTGAACTGAGCGGATCCAGTGTGGGACAAGCCTTATTGTGAAACTGCACCCTCAATAATTCTGCTGTGACGTTCTTTTGCACTACTTTTGACACTCGTAGTGGTCACACAAAGCTGTCAGCAGGCCTATACTTGAGTACAAAACGGCCGTCACGCCAAAATGTGAGTGACTTTGTGAAATGTGTGAACAGTGCTCAGTGATCAAAGCAGTGTGGAAAACACTTACATGTCAATCTCCTACATATTTGTGAAAAAGGAAGACTTTTAAATGTGCTAGAGGCAATAGAAATACAGAAAATTGTTGAATGTCCCAACACAACCAGCCTCAATGAACAATCAGAATTTGTCAACTGTTACATAAGTAAAATGATTCTAAAAAATAAGTGCCAGAATCATCCCCCTCAACCAACATAGGGAGAGGTTGTCTTGTCAAAGTAACTATTTCCATTTTAAACTGAACATTTTAATTCTAGATAGTTCTTTTATCATTTCATAGCCATTCTTAACCATAAACTTACTTCAACTCAAATTTCTGTCTATTTGGAGGTTCTTTTGTTTTTCTACTAAATTGCCTTTGTTAGGTTCATTTTTTGCTACAATGTTTAATGTGAGATAAATCAATCACTTGCAACACATAACATGAATAATCCCAAATTTTCATGGTAGAGGTTAGGATCACACATTTTATAAAACATATGAATATATAGTGTACATACTCATGCTTAGTTTTAATAAATTTTAGGTTAGGCTATCACATAAAATACTATAAGATCCTAATAATAATTTAATTCAGAAGATATATTATTATGTACATATTTTTCAATTCATGACTGGTTTAGTTTTAATAAATTTTAATAAATGACTGGTTAGTTTTAATAAATTTTAGGTTAGGCTATCACATAAAATACTATAAGATCCTAATAATAATTTAATTCAGAAGATATATTATTATGTACATATTTTTCAATTCATGACTGGTTTAATTAAGTTAAGTTGGCTAGCATGTAAGGAATTTAGAATAGGAGTTAACCTCTAAAATGTTCACTTTTTAATTTAGTCAAGCTGAAGATGTGACTAGTGGGCGTTTCTGTTGTTATAGGAAAACGAAAACGAACTGTTCTTCGTTTGAAAACAACTGTTTAAATAATACTGTTCTAAAAAACAGGTTTGCATTTTCAACAGTTTTAATTCCAAACACTAGCAATTAAGGTCTAGTCCACACATGTTCTTGAAAACGAACAACTAATAAACGAACACTCCTGCTTCATATTTTATATTTAGCATGCAATAGGCCAGTTTCACGAAAACCCGAGAGACTTTTAACCACCATAAAATGACATTTTTGCATTGTCGTCTAATTCGTTCATTGATTCTGTTAAATAACATCACTTTATGGCAGCTAGAGTAGGCTACATTGGATTTTTGTGCAACTGGCTGTATAAATAATAAACCTCAATTCGAAAATTATTCATTATAGGCTAACTCATGAATTTCAAACAACACTGACCTATAAATAGGTGATTCTTGGGTGACATCATCCATCATACAATCAAAAATATTAGAATAGTAAAGTTAATATTTCTCATATTAAACAACTAATGAGCATCATTGTAATAAGTATAAATGACATTATTAAATGCTTCAATGTTGTGTAATATGTGAAATATTTGTTTACAACTGTGCATTTTAAAATTCTGAGCAAAAATGTAGAGATGGTTAGTAAAGGTTGGGACACACATCACCAATTTGAGGATGAGCCCTTTTATGATCGATTCGCGGCCATGATTTTGATGACGAGGCGAGCCCAATCAACAATGCATATTGCATTAATGTGTAGGGACACAAAAACGGCTTGGCCTCGAATCAGTGATGTGTGTACTGGTACTAATCTTAACACGTTAATTTAAAAAAATAAAAAAGTTTCTTTCTAAAACTGCAGAATAATAGCTATATTACTTCTTAACGGTAACATTTAGTTTCATTGCAATAAACTTCTTCAATTTAACATTAAAACATGAATACAAAAAAATGAAAAATGTGGCTTTTTTAATCAATGCAAAGTATTACAGTTCTTTAAACATTATTTGCAAATTTGGGCTCATTAATGTTCAGAAACATCAACATCTGAACTTTTGCGGATTTCAACAAACTTCTTCTCTCACTCAACAATTGTCCAGATTTTGAGAATATTCTTTCACATGGCACAGACGTCGCAATTATATTACATTTGGTTTTAACAAGTTTTGCCAAATTAGGATAGACATGTTGGAGTTTAATCCACCATTCGAGTTGGCAATTGTAGTGTCCATTTGCATTTTTCAATGGCAAAATATCGTCGCTCAAGTATGTGTCCATTTCTTTGATTGCACGCGATAACGGAGTACTTCTCATATTAGCATTTTTATCACAGACTATTTCATTGAACACATCCCATGCCTTGAAGATCGATGAACTGACAGGTGAGCTTACAGTAGCTGGTGCTGGTTCAGCAGGTGTATTGGGTGTTACATCTTTTCTGATTAAATTCACTATCATCTCCTTTACATTCATTTTTACTTTTGACACAGCTGCATCATCTGAGAAAACCCCAGTTTTGTATCTTGGGTCCAAAAATGTACGCAATGCAAATGTATTGCTGTGTTCAACATTTTTGAAACGGTCACTCACACCCTTTTCAAGAAGATTTGAAACATCCTTTACATTTGTAGAAAAATTTTCATAAACATCCGATTCTCTAATCTTCTTGCACACATTATTTAAGCATCTTGTCACTACTATGACAGAGCTACCTGTCATGTATTTTTCACCACTAACAAGCTCTGTCATTTCTTCAAATGGTTTCAATACAATACACAGATCCTTGCAGTCTTGCCATTCCTCTCTGCTCAAGATGGGAAGATTCTTATCCAGTAGTGCTGTAGTGGCTTTGACAGCATCCTCCAAAAGAACAAATCTTTCCAACATATAAAATGTGGCATTCCACAGTTTTCAGTTGCAATAGTGCTTCTTTTAAAATGTCCTACTATTTTCTTGACATTTGTCATAGTGCCCTCTATGGGAACTATTGCACCCTGAACAATCAAATTAAGCTTGTGTGCATAACAACCAAAATGCTTCAGTTTCAGTACTTCTTCAATGGCTTTGACTACAGCACTGGCATTGTCTGACACTGCAAAATTGACTTTATTTATTAAATTCCACTCTGTCAACACCTCTTTTAATTCAGCTGCTAAGTTGTTAGCTGTATGATTGCCTGGTAAGCTAGAACACTTTAGTAAAATGGATTTGAATTTAAAATCATTATTAATATAGTGTGCTGTAGTGGCCATATAGCTCTCAGTATCTCTAGATGTCCAAACATCTGTAGTGATGCACACGGATGAAGCTTCTTTCATTACCTTCTCCTTAATGAATTAAACTTGCTTATGATAAGAAGCAGGAATCATGACAGATGATACAGTCTTTCTGCTTGGCAGCTCATAACCAGGTATCCATTTAACAAACTTTCGAAACCCAACATCCTCCACTACACTGAATGGTTGGAAGTCTATTATAAACAAATCTAGTAAGTCTCTATCAATTTTCTTTTTCAGTTCAGGAGTCACTTTTTTGGTGATGTAGTTACCTATTGTTTTTTGCCACTTAGGTGGTGGTTCAACTGAAGTTACTGTTGCTGTTGCTGTTGCTGCTGCTGTTGCTGTTGCTGCTGCTGTTGTAGGCGATGTGACCACTGTAGTAGGAGCAGTGGTTTTATTGAAAAAAGTTGATGAAGATGGCCCGGAATCATGACATAGTATATTTTCATTGGAAATCTCTTCTTGTAAATTGTCTCGTTGATTTGTAGGTGGTTCTTTCAACATACCAAAATGAATTGAAATATGTTTCCTTTTCAAATGTCCCTTCAAATTTGTAATAGTTGACTTGTATGAAATCACTTTTTTGCAAATTGTGCAAGTAGCATTCTCTTGGTCACATTTAGTGAAATAGTTCCATACATCACTCCGATTTTTGTTTGACATCATTAAATTTTAAATGTTTTCAATGCTAAATAGTTTTTAGCTTGCATATATAATAATTTCACCAATTCTTATCCATACACAGAAAAACACTTGTCACAATCTAATTAAACACTACTGAATTATTCAACTATATAACACTAACCTAACGAAATGAAAGCAGAATAACGAACTGAATGAAATTAAATAAATTCAACTTGACCCTATACTCCTATTCAAATGTTTCAAACTGGATAAAAAAAATCATTACAAACTGGTCTAACAGTAACAACAAACAAACGATGAGAAAACTGTTTGCAAAGCGAATGAGGCAAACTAGAAAATGATCATGGTGGAATGATACATGGGTGTGCTTGTACGCATGGGGGCGGGGCCACTTTCCAGGCAGTGACGTCAGTCTGGAAGCAAATCGCCAGATGCTCGGATTCGTATCCTCATTTACCGTGATATGATGGGATGTTTCAACTTAAACTAATTTAGGAATTTCAAAAACTAACAGCTCTATCATTCCATGAAATGAGTCTGAGTAAACGAATGACTCGCTTTGCTCATGTCCCAACTTAGATCTCACTCGTGGCTTTTAAAAGCAGACATAATACAATAATTGCATGAACTACAATTTCCAATTTACTGTCAACATTTGCAAATAAAGTATTAACTCATCTCAATTGCAAAATCTGTGCGTGAATTTTCAAGTCTTAAGTCAAAAAATAATGAATTATTTAACTGGCTAATAATAATAATAGACTAATAAAAATACAATTATAATAATATAATAGACAAATAATAATACACTAATAATATTATTGATAATAATAATAATAATAAGAATAATTATAATAATAATGATAATTATGATGATGATGATGATAATAGACTGATAAGCTAGAAATAATAATATAATAAACTAATTTTAATAATCAAAATAATAATAATAGATAATAAAAATAATATAATAGACTTATAAGCTAATAATAATGATAATAATAATAATAATGATATTAATAGACTAATAAAAATACAATTATAATAATATAATAGACAAATATAAATAATATTATTAATAATAATAAGAATAATGATAATAATAATAATAATAATAATTATGATGATGATAATAGACTAATAAGCTAATAATAATAATATAATCATAGACGAACCATCTTACTATCCTAATCAGTTTAATAGGCATTTCTCCATACTGGGGTGTTGTGACTGGCGCGCGGTACATCCTGAGTGATGTCATGCGCTAACGTAGCCAGTTTTTGTTCTCCGCATGAGGACACTCATGTATCATTCCACCATGGAAAATGATACTGTTATTTCCAACGGCTAGGCTATGTTTGTATTTGTAACAAACATTGGAGCAGATTGAGGAACAGGTGGAAACAACAGGCTACGTTTGAAAGCTAGGCGTTTGGGTATACAATTTGAGTGGCAGTGGTACATAATTCGAGTGGCAGTGATACATGATTCGCATGGCAGTGCAGTCTTTAGTAGGAGTGTTGTGAGTGAAATGTGGAGGGAGAAAAGAACAGATTTTTTCGGTAGGCCAGAACTGTTCGTTCGTTTTTCTCATCCAAACAGTTCTTTCAAACAGTTCGTCGTTTTTGTTCCCACCTCTAGATGTGACCTGTGCGGTCATGAAACCATGGTCCTTGTACCAACAATAAAACTTTAGAAAAGACAAAATTTGTGTTCTCATTTTATTTCTCATTTCATTTAACACTTATAAGTATTGTCAGGATTCATATTCATCAGCTCTAAATTATCACTACATTATTAATATAAAGTAATACTAGAATCATCAATCTTACGTTTTGAAATTGTAATCCATATAACTGCAGTACTTGGTTCTGCTTGATCTTGAAAACGAACGGATTGAGCAAGCGTGATCGCTTCTTGAATACAGGATCGTAAACATGATCAACAACAACAAACTGCTCTTCTGTAACAGTCTGGAAGCACAACACAATAATAATATAGTGATAATTCTTGTAGTAATGAGAATGCTATCTAACAAAATACTGGGTTAAATTGACCAATTTTAATTTATTTGTGTTAAATGCTGAGGAACGACTAATTCGTTTGAAAAGATGCCGCTTGTGTCTCTGATATTCATTGTAATTGCAATGTAGTACCGTAATGTAGAATATTCATCTACACAGTTCAAATAATCAAATATTCTTTGAGCTTTAAATACAGAATGCTGAATAGCTTTAGCTGAGTTTTAATCGCTAGGACTGGTGAATACCAAATAATTAGTCTATTATTCACCACATTTTATTGGGACACTTCCTACTGACACTTCATAGCCAGTGGCATAGCCAGGGGGGCCCATAGGGCCCAGGCCCCCCCCACCCCCGAAATTTCAGAAATAAAAAATTATAAAATAACTAATAGATAAGGACTTATTAGAGCCAAGGGTTCTATCTGTTTTGTAGTATTATAACGAACAGAATACAGAAACCCTGATTGTGTAATAGAATATAGCTACAGTTATAGTCAGATTAATGTATTGTTCAAATATTTACTCATATAGAAACTCGTAGACTCTTTATTTAGGTGCTCAACTGAATAATTTTGATTTAAAATTAGCTACAAAATCGAATAAAACATGTTAGAAAACTGTGACTACCATAATTATTGAAATATTACATTAAATAAAACGCAATTTTTCAAGTTTGAAGTGGATTAACCTTGTTAATTATTTTTGAATAAACTATTATTACTTTGAATACACCTTTTTGAATAAACTCATTTTGTAGAAAGTTTATTTTTGAAGTTAAAATTCAGTATATCCCACTAGCCTAAACGCACCCAAAGTAAATCAGGATTTTATAAATGAAAACACACAAATAAATGCAAGTTATAGGCCAGCGTGTAAAATTAGTGCGGTCAAAAAATTCAGATTTCATGAACTTTGGGTTGGGCGCGTTTTAGGCTAATGACATAAATTATATAAAACTTATAAAAAGGTATGCTTCCTTCATGTATATTTGAGTTGTATTTTTATAAACTTGAAATGCAATTTATTATCATTGTATTAATTTTGAGATTCAGTACATAAGTTAAGTATGGTTAGTTCCAATTCATGGGTTTTGACTCAAAATAGTCACAGATATTAGTATAACAAACCTCATCATTTCAAACCTAGGTTCTTGGGTAATAATTATTCAAAAATTTCTTTTGAACTTTAGAGCTCAACAAGTTGTCTAGATTAGCTTTTTACAGAACTAAATTTTTTTTAAATCCGGACCCTCCTATCGATCCAATCAACTCCTGGTATGGACATAAATTCAAACAGTTCAAGGAATATTTCGTAAAGACTATTTGAACATTGTGTTCATTATTACTGTGTTTACAGTGTGTTTCATTACATTGTGTTTTCAATGTCCTTTAGAGCTCGCAGGAGTGGAGTCTGCCAGCTGAATGCTGAGCACTAAAATTAACTTGGGAGAAAAACTTAACTTGGGAGAAAAACTTCTTAAACGATCACAGGCTGCTTAGGACTTTTGAAAAATTATCTAAGTCAAAAACATGTAGTTTTCACAAGATTTCATTTACTGTGAGAAATATTTCAATACAATTACCAGTTCTTTTTCAATTTGTTTAAAACAATCGTTGATTGACAACTGCTGTTTTGTCTGTCAGAAATAAGCGCCCTAAAAGGTCAATTACATTGGAATAGTTACTATAGCTAAGCGAGTAGAAGGTAGAAACATTACAGACCGACCGTGTTACAGCAGCTCAGCATGTCAAGCCGAATTAGAGAAACAAATGAAACATGCAGAATTACCCCCATACAATGAAATTTTAAAGGCAATAAATAATATTGCAATACAGAATTATAATATGAAGTTTACCAACACTTTTCAATAAAATTACATCAAACCAGTTCACAGAAAATATAATATTTCCCAATTAAAGTATTATGTTGGCAGCCGGCATGGTTAAATGTTGGCTTTGGCCACAATAATATTGTATTTTGGTGTTAGCTACACTGCCAGATTGTAGCAATGAGAGGCGAATTCAAAGTAAACAGGTTCTCAACTTTGAATTTGCTACTATCTGGCAGTGAAGCCAACACCAAAATACAATATTACTGTGGCCAAAGCCAACATTCAACTGTGCAGACTGCCAACATAACACTTTGGATGAGATATATTGTATTTTCCGCAAACTGTTTTGATAACATTTTATTGAATAATTGTTGGTAAACTTCATATTATAGTTTTGTGTTGCAATATCATTTATTGTCTTTGAACTTCCATAGGCGATCAGAAGTTGGCCGAAAGATTGATCATCATGAACTCTGGGCGGCATAAATCGGCAGCAGTGTAGTGAGTTAGTTGCATTGTTTATAATGGCTAACATTGGGAAAATTATCATAAAAACAGAATTTGAAGAAGTCAATTGCGATTTTTTAAGGAAATCTAATCTAGAAAAAGGGAAGAACCTTGAAGAGAGTAATCATGTTTTTGATGTGGAGGAGTGCAAAGGTATTATACGTGGAACAGTGATGAGACAAACTAGCATCAATGCTGTTTTACAATCTTTTTGTAAATAATTTCCACTCTGTTTATCAAAAGTCAACTGCCTAAATCCGCCTCTGCTTACAATAAATTAATATTTTGCAACAATAACAAAAACATAACCTCAAAGCTGTTATTAGGATGGATTTCTTTAATTACAAATATCAATCACACAAGTGCATAGAAAACGTCTAATTTTCATCAATCAGCAATCTTTCACACATAAAATAATTTGTAAATATAATATAACTCACTTAGTCCTTCAAACATTAGAGATACATTTCTCCCATCTATCCTTTTCATAAGGTCGACCAGGAAATGAATAAAATAAAACACCTTTTATTTCTGTATTCTCATAGGTGTTACTGCACCCATATACACAACACATAAAGCTAGAGACACACATATCCACACCGCACCAGCACCGCAAGCGCACCGTATGTTGGCCAAGTGTTGGTGAAGGTGATGCCGAACCATACATATCCAACACACTACCGTGCATCGGCCGTGATGCATACTGTTCAGTTCAGTATGCACTTTGAAGCAATTGCAATAGATCATTTTTGTGGAGTTTTACTATCATTTTGTGTAGTTGGTACAGTTTGTGGACTAGTAATGTTTCTTCACTAATAAATTTAAAAGAGAAACATGATGTTCTTTTTTAACTGCAATTTGAATGTTATAGCTAACTGTTAATCACTCCTAATCACTTAGATCATTCAATTATTCCATTTATTCATTCATGGTAAAGTCTGTAGGTAATAATTAATGAAATTAAAAATCTTGAAATTAGTACTAATTGATTTAATTGTATTAAATTTATTGAAATAATAATCGGAAGTATTAAACTTAATTCATCATCAAATATTAGGAAAATAATAACAATTAAGAAAGAGTGGATGGAAAATGATATTTGGGGTGATGGAAAATTTGAAAACCAACACTTAAATGGTGAAGTTTTATTTTTATCTGAAACTTATTTTTTGTAATAAAATTGAAATTGATATAAAAATAAATAATAAAATAGTTGAAATTAAAATTGCTTCCTCATACGAATTTCTTTCTCCTTTTTCAAACTCCCCTTCCTTTTCATCTCCTATTTCACTTATCCTAATACATGGCTTTGTCATAGTTGGATAAGTTTCGTTTCCCACACACACCAAAATGGAGCCACTTATTTGTAATTGTCTGTTTTTGTTATTTTTGTGTACGTTTTTAGTGTGTTAAATAAATTGAATTGAATTGAATAGTGCTTTGAACCGGATCAGCGATAAAATTGATTTTAAATGAAAGGAAAACTTTGGTTGAATTATGGCTGAATCTGGTGTGTTCAGCAGTTTGTCAAGGCACATCACTGGATATATTATTATAACTTCTTTGAGGCACATAGCCCCCCCCCCCCCCCCGTAGATCCACCACTGCGGTCCTTATCGTCACTATCACAGGAAAGTTACATACTGATTCAATCAACTTCTCTATATCCATGTGGAAAGAGATTAGAAACCTGGCTAGAAACTGTTTAGGTTAAATTGTCACCAACACCGCACCGTGCCCATCAAAAAGTAGTTTGAACTAGTCGGGCTCGGTGCGGTGATGTAGTTGCGCTGATGGTGCGGAGTAGTGGGGACTAGCAGGTTCAATTGCTTTCTTCAAATCCCAGGCCGTGCAATGGCCTACACACGGCCGTGGCACTGTGCGGACATGGTGCGGATATGTGTGCCTCTAGCTTTATATGGCTCTTGGGCATTTTTTGTATGTTTGTCTAAAGAAATATTTTTTTGAAAAAACGTATTTGAAGTGAGACAATTTAGCACACGAATTGATGGTGATCAGATTTTGACTCACTAAGTTAGAGCAAGATCCTCCGCTCGGAGCGCTGTCGGTCGATCTCCAGATCGCCTATAGCACAGATTACAGAACAACATCGATGTTCAGTTGTCTGTGCCTATAGTATGCGGGTGATTCTGGAAGGTTCATTTTTTATTTAATTCGGCTTGGCATGCCGAGCTGCTGTAACATGGTCGGTCTGTAACGTTTCTATTCGCTACTCGCTTAAGGGTTGATTACATTGGGATAGTTACTCGCTAAGCGAGTAGCGAGTAGGACGTTACTGACCGACCGTGCTACAGCAGCACAGCATACCAAGCCAAATTATATTAAAAAAATTATTTCTAGAATCACCCCCATACTATGGAATTTCTAAGAAAATAAATAATATTGCAACACAAAATTAAAATATGAAGTTTACCAACAATTATTCAATGAAATTTCATCAAAACATTATACAATATATCTCATCTGAAGTGTTATGCTGGCAGCCTGCTTGATTAAGTGTAGGCTTTGGCCATAATAATATTGTATTTTGGTGTTGGCTACTCTGCCAGCGTGTATAAATGTGACCATATTCAAAGTTGAGAGCCTGTCTACTTTGAATTTGGTCACATTTATACTCGCTGGCAGAGTAGCCAACACCAAAATACAATATTATTGTGACCAAAGCCTACACTTAATCACGCAGGCTGCCAGCATAACACTTCAGATGAGATATATTGTATATTGTTTTGATGAAATTTCATTGAATAATTGTTGGTAAACTTCATATTTTAATTTTGTGTTGAACTGCTGAACCTGAAACTTCATATAGGCTAACAACTATTTTGTCATTGAAGAAATTCTGGGTTATACATTCTGAAATAGGATAGGATACACTATAGAAACTAAGGCTAAAGTTTACATCAAATGTCATGTCTGTTGTCTTCAAATTTATGGTTTCAATGACAAGACGTGGAAAAGTTTTTGGCGTTCACTTATCGTTAAATTGTAATATAAATTTAAAATTTACTAACCTCATTGCAGTAGTCCCGGTTACTTATATTATTTAGGCTACCAATAGATTAGCTATACGATTTGTTTACACATTTAACTGGACCTAATCATCAGTATAATCCAACTTAAATTGGAAATCGTGCTACTAAAACTTGAATTTAATGAAATCTGAAATGCGTTTGGCTTGACTCCAGATATCGATTCTCGCATTCGACTATTTCGGTGGCTGGGCATCGATGGCACTGCGACTGCCGCACTGGCCACTGGGCGAGTTTAGTAGCTGGAGCGTCGATGACACTGGGCGAGTCATAACCGTACAAAGACATTGTAATACTAACCGTAGCTAAGCGAGTAGAAATGTTACAGGCCGACCGTGCTACAGCAGTCGAATTTTAGAATTAAATTCTTGGATCTCTTGTTCCATAACGATCTGCGTTGTTAATATTAACTTTTTATCGTAAACTCAACGACTTGAAGTCAATTCTATTTGGGAATGAATAATATTTCTACTCATGTAGGCCAAACGTTTTTGAAAATGATTTATTCACAAATAAAATTGACTGCAAGTCATTGAATTTACAATAAAACATGAATTATAGAATCAATGGAACTTCCAGAATCAACCCATACTATGGAATTTCAATGACAATAAATAATATTGGAACACAAAATTGAAATCTGAAGTTTACTAACAGTTACTTAATAAAGTTCCATCAAAACAGTTGATTGGTGTTATCACAGAAAATTCAATATGTCTCGTCCATTGATATATATTACTAGATAAGTAACTCCAGTATCCGCTGTTATTTTTTAGTGGAAATTTTTATAGTGGTAATGGAAAAAACCGTATTTATCAGTGCTAAAATGACTTGGTTTGTGATGTGAAATGATTTTTCTACATTGTTTTTTCATGTAGTGATTATGGATGTAGCAATCAAAGTAAGCCTGGTGGAACTATTTCTTTTCTAATATTAAAACTGACACTGTATTTCACTTTTAAATAATGTTTCACTCACATATATTGGAGATGCTTGAGGAATGCATTTCACTTCTGAAAAGAAGCTTCGTCAGCCTGCCGCCAGGGGTCATGCTCTGTTTGGGTTAGGATGAGCGGCCATTATGTATTTGAAAATTGCGTTTGATTTGAATTGTGTTTGGTCGTTGAGTAAGTTTGTTCTATCTTGTTTATGGTGTTTGAATATTTCATATTGTTCCAGTGTATTTAGTTTGTGGCTTTTTTGGAATGTGTGTAGAATTTCCAAGTCAGTTTGGATGTTATTGTGTGAGTGCCCAGTGTTGATTAAGTGATCTGCAAATGTTGAGTCAGAGTTGGAATGTAGTGCTTTGATGTGCTCTTTATATCTTATGTTGAATGATCTGCCTGTTTGTCCTATGTAGTACTTGGGGCATGTGTTGCATTTAAGCTTATATATGCCTGGTTTGTTGAATTTGTGAATTGTGCTGTTTGTTAGGTGAGCTGGTTTTTGTTGGATCTGGTGTTTCAGGTTGTTTGTTGTTCTGAATGCTGTGTTAAATCCGGATTTTTGGAAGATGTAAGCTATTTTGTGTGATTTTTTGTTGAGATATGTGAGTGTGACAAATCTGTTTTGGTTTGCAGGTTTTGGATTTTTATTTTTCATTTTATTCATGATTTTTTCTACTAGATTGGTGTTGTATCCGTTTTGTTGTGCTAAATATTTGATTGTATTGATTTCTTCTTTGTGGTCAGCTTGTGATAGTGGAACATTAAGGAGTCTATGGATCATGGAGTTGAAAGCAGCAAGTTTGTGTTGATTTGGGTGGTTGGATGAGTTGTGAATGAGTGTGTCTGTGAGAGTTGGTTTTCTGTAGATTTTGAATTTGTGCATGTTATTTAGTTTTTTGATAGTGAGATCTAAGAAGTTCAAGGTGTAGTCTGTTTCATATTCTGCTGTGAATTGTAAGTTTTTATGGGTTTTGTTCAATTGTGTTAGGAGTTGTTCACACTGTCTTTGGTTTCCATTGTAAAGTACAATAATGTCATCAACGTAGCGGTGCCAGTAAATAATTTTGTTTGAGTGTTTGGTGTCTTTTAGTATTTTAGTATTCTCTATGTGCTGTAAAAATATTTCTGCTAGGATGCTGGAGATTGGGGATCCCATTGGTAGTCCTTCTGGTTGGGTGTAATACTTGTTATTGTGGGTGAAGTAGTTTTGTGATGTGATGATTTTTAATGTCTCAATTAGTTCTTTTGTGTGTTCAGGTGGGTTGTTTTGTGCTTTGAGTATGTTCTCTATTATGGAAATGGTTTCAGTTACAGGAATGTTTGTATACAGATTTTTTATGTCAAATGATGCTAGTGTGGAATTATGTGGGATGTGTGTATTTTTTATTTTGTTTATGAGGTCTGTGCTGTTCTTTATATGAGATGGATGATTGATATTGATGAGTCTGCGTAGTTGAGTATCTATCTGTTTGGCTAATTTGTATCCTGGTGCTTTTCTGTAATTTATGATGGGTCTGATTGGTGTGCTTACTTTGTGTATTTTAGGTAGGGCTTGAAGAGTTGGTGCAGAAGGGTGAATTTGCTTCATATATCGTTTGTCTGTTTCATTAAAGAGGTGTTTTGTTTTATTTATAATGTTTTTAATTGTGCTCTGGAATTTGGGTGTTGGGTCTCTTTGAATTTGTTGGATGTTGTTGTTTTGTATGAATTCATCTACTTTTCTGTTCAAATCATCAGTGTGGATTATGACTGTGCTATTGCCTTTGTCTGATTTGGTGTAAGTTAGGTTGTGTAGTTCTGCTTTTTGTTGTAGTGATTGAGCTGTCTTGATTTCAGAGGTGTAGTTTTTTTGTATGTATTTCGGTGTTTTGATGATTTTTAAAACATCATGTCTTAGGTTATCTTGTTCTTCTGCTATTGTTTGTTGAATATTGGTTTCAGAGTCTATAGCTTGTCTCACCATGGTGTTGAATTTTTGTGTGGAAGGTAGGTTATATTTTAGTCCTTTGTTGAGGAGATTCTTTTCTGTAGGAGTGAATTGTATCTGTGTAAGGTTTACTGTCCTTTCGTGGAATTTGTGGGAAGTTAATATCAGTTTCTGTTTTGGTTGGAGGTTTTGGATTTTGAGGTTATGTTTTTCATGAATTTTTCTCAATTTGTGCTCCACCCAGGAATTAGTATTCTGTATTAGGTTCATGATGACTTGATTGTTATGGTTGTAAGCTATTCTGAGATGAAGTTTGTAGAGTTCTTGATTGATTTTGTCTTTTTTGTTATGTAACTGTCTTACTGATTCTTTCATGTAAATTGTTTGTACTTTTTTCTGTGTAATTTTGGCAGCTTTGTTAGGTAATTTCACTTGTATTCTAGCATAAGTAGCATATTTCGTCATGGAAAACATCACAGATTTCAACACTGCAGGACCAGCAGACTTCCAACTATTCAGGAAACTTGTTTTGAAGGTTAGGACAGTGGCCTCACACATTAGCTTTAACAAAACTTGCTTTTCATTAAGTATTTCGTCATGGAAAACATCACAGATTTCAACACTGCAGGACCAGCAGACTTCCAACTATTCAGGAAACTTGTTTTGAAGGTTAGGACAGTGGCCTCACACATTAGCTTTAACAAAACTTGCTTTTCATTAAGTATTTCGTCATGGAAAACATCACAGATTTCAACACTGCAGGACCAGCAGACTTCCAACTATTCAGGAAACTTGTTTTGAAGGTTAGGACAGTGGCCTCACACATTAGCTTTAACAAAACTTGCTTTTCATTAAGTATTTCGTCATGGAAAACATCACAGATTTCAACACTGCAGGACCAGCAGACTTCCAACTATTCAGGAAACTTGTTTTGAAGGTTAGGACAGTGGCCTCACACATTAGCTTTAACAAAACTTGCTTTTCATTAAGTATTTCGTCATGGAAAACATCACAGATTTCAACACTGCAGGACCAGCAGACTTCCAACTATTCAGGAAACTTGTTTTGAAGGTTAGGACAGTGGCCTCACACATTAGCTTTAACAAAACTTGCTTTTCATTAAGTATTTCGTCATGGAAAACATCACAGATTTCAACACTGCAGGACCAGCAGACTTCCAACTATTCAGGAAACTTGTTTTGAAGGTTAGGACAGTGGCCTCACACATTAGCTTTAACAAAACTTGCTTTTCATTAAGTATTTCGTCATGGAAAACATCACACACTATTTCTTTTCATGCAAACAAGTAATTTTATCCTTTTTTTTCTATGTGTAAGTGTTAATGTAGCTTTCCAAGATTGTTTTTTGTTTCTTTCCTCTTTTTGTTTACTTTTCGATTAAAAATAATGTAATACCATACTCATCACTTCAATCTTGCTCTTATAAGCATTAATTACTCGTGATATATCATACAGTGATATTATGAAAAAGCTTTTAATTGAACAATTTCACTTGATTTGCTATATAGCTATATTTTATGAAATACAGTGGCAGTGGTGAGCATTCTTGGGCTTTTCATCATGAATGTATATAGGAGCCTACTGTATTTTGAAGCATAGGCCTACAGCTCCTGAAAATATCTATTTATATAAAAATGAATGTCTGTCTGTATGTATGTATGTATGTATGTATGTTCCCTATAGACTCCAAAACTACTTGACAGATCGGCATGAAACTTTGGGAATATGTTGTGTGAATATTGGGGATGGTTTCTGACCATAAATTTTAATAGGGGAGCTAATAATTATTATTAATATATAAACATGAATGTCTGTCTGTATGTATGTATGTTCTCTATAGACTCCAAAACTACTGGACAGATCGGCATGAAACTTTGGAAATATGTTGTGTGAATATTGGGGATGGTTTCTGACCATAAATTTTAATAGGGGAGCTAATAATTATTATTAATTGATCCATTTTATAGACCTAACCTACTGAACTTGCCGGCCAAACAGCTTAAAAGAACAGCTGATAGAAGTCAACAGTTTTTAATCATATGGCAGGCCTCTTAGTGGCGTTATTTACACTGTCTTTGAACAGCAAAAGACTTTGCACTTTGGATGTAGGCTACCAACTTGGAAATATCTCTGGAGCAAGCGTTTTTTGAGGTGCCAGAGTTTAGATTTGGATTTAGCACCTCAAAGTAGGCTACATAGGAATATGCTGATAAAAAAACTGTACTGTATGTTTTTCCTGCAATCACATATACTTATGATACTGCTTATGCAGTGCTCTGAATTTGAAGTTGGCTGAGGCCAGAAACAATCTGGAATGTCAAATGATTACTACTATATGTAAAACAAAATTATGTTGGCTACACTGCCAGTGAGTAGCAAAGACGAGTATACAGGCTCTCAACTTTTTGTCCACTATTACATTGTTCAAATAGCACATGAGTTGAATTCATCATAATCAGCTCACCCAATTTTCTTCTTCTCAAATAAAGTCCCTTCCCATTGGAAATATGTCGCTCTTAGATGCTTGATGTCTTTAATTTCCTCTGCAAAGCTGCTAACATTCATTTCCTCTGACTGCTTTTTTATTTCTATAGTCACCACTATTCCTAATTCTGGACTTTCCTCAATTTCTTCAAACTCCAGGACTAGAGAGTCCAGGAGTTTTTGTGGTCTCACTAGGGACCCCATAGTTGGGAAATCCTCACCTCCTAGAAGATTATTTTAAAGATGGAATTTTTATTTGTCCCTGATCTCAGTGATTCAGATTAACTGATTTACACAGGCTATGTAGATATTCCTACTACTACTATCACTGCACTACAGTACTATTCTGACTAAGGCCCATGTTATATGGGCAGCTTTGATGTATCAGATCATCTGGGATGGTATTTACTGTACTCTGATGATGATAATTTATTCTGTACTTGGCTTGTCTCTTGCATAAACTGTCATACTTGTATGGTAAACACCAACTTCCTTCACATATCAACATAGTATACTATTGTACCACTTATCTCAGTGTAATTACCAATTTTTCAGCTGGTTTAATACTCTGCTTCCTATTATAGTATCAATCTTTTGCATTTCCTTGCAAACAAGTTCAAGCAACTCATCAAAAGAAGAAACATACTTCCTGCAGTACTGGAAGAACTTGTCTTCGTGCTGCCTGTGTAGTGTGAATGTGGTCTGAAATGTCCCAGTAGACAATCGGCTACTTAACATAGGATGTGTGCCCCAATGTCTCCCCATTCTTTTGGTGGCATCAAGATATGTTTCCAACAAATGGTGGAAACTGATACAACCTATTTGCACTGCATCCATGTTGGGTACTGTAGCAAACTACAGCTGAGCCACTGATCAGGAGTGGATATGATATTTGGTGACCTTTGAACAACATTGGTACTTGTGGAATTTTTTCTGTTCATATAACAGCTCCATTTTTTTATGATCAGCATCTGCATTTTTTCTGTCATGCCAAAGCTGCCCATATAACATGAGCCTAAGCAATATTCTACATTCCATGAGACACTCCCATTGAATGTTAGGTCCCTTTTCCACAAGGCCACCGGTGGCCGCCACCAGTTGCCTGCCACAGCTTAAACATTGTTTTAGATGGGGGCCTTCTGATGCAGCCACTCAGGAAACTGTGGCCAAGCAGTGTCTCCTCACACAACTGCGAGCTGGCAACTGTGGTGGCAGCAGCTCACTGTGGGGCATTGAATGAAGTGGGAGCTTTCTGATGAAGCCACTAGTGGCCATCCCTGGAAGTACACACATTACTTGTTTTGGTGTAAACAGTAAAGATAAAGATATCTTACCTCAAAGTGATGACCAATTTCTCCTCAGGTGGAATGCTTGCTCTCATCATTGTGTCTGTTAGGGATGCTTATATATAATTTAAAAGTTCATCAAATGGCACTTTGGACATATGGAAATAGTTAAAAAACTTCATTTGTTGGTAGGCTATACAGTTTGTCAAACAATGTGAAATAATGGCCACTGTCCTTCCTAGTCGTTTGTATTGAATGAACATGGAATATATGCCTGTGTCTCTGTCTTCTTTTCTTCAGTAGTAATGTGAGAAGAAGGAGATGTTCATTACTCATCAACATTTTCTCAACTAGTTGTATTGTGGCTATTGGTGGAGTGGCTTGCCAATTGCCTGTACCCTCAACTGAAGTTACCCAGCTGGTCACCAGTGGCCATGTGGAAAAGGGCCATTAGAATCAAACTTATTTAGACTAAACTTACTGTTCAAACTGTATCAATGGTCGAGTATATGGTTATGGTCAAGGATCAGGGCATTCTTTTACCTCAAAAATTTCAAATGGAATCATGTCAAAATTACTTTTAAATGAAAATACAGAAAAAATTGAGGCATGGAAATGCAATTTCCACTCTTCAACAATATGGTTTGATTATAAAAATACATTGTGAAATCTATTTGAATCACCATTTGCCAGCACTTCCATTAAAAAATTATCAGTAAGCTATCCAAATGCATTTGAATAATATTTCTTATGCATAAATTACTCTTTTATAGCCAAATTCATATCTGTGCATAAATTATAGGCTACTTATTTATTATAAATCTATGAGTATTATTATTGAATTAATTTAGAAACGATAATGCTTCCCAATCAACCAATGTCTTATCCTCCATGTTGTTGACAATCAAAACTATAGTAGAGTTGACTAGTTGAATAAATCTCAACTACCAAAAAACTGTTTTTTTTTTTATAACAGATCAGTGTTACCAATCTTATAATAGCTAAAATGGTTGAGTTCCTGGGAGCTTTACCAGAGAAATCTGATTGATCTATTCAAATTCATAGACATTGACTAATCAAATGCTACCAGTAACATTTGCCTGCAAATGAGAAGGTTCCCATGAACTCAACTATTGTACCAGTATTGAACGTTTGTTTCTTCAATCAGTTCTCTATATATAGAAATACCAATAATTTAGATGTGCAGATTTGACTTTTAGTGAGATTGGACTTTTACAATCAGAAAAGCTTTTAAAATCGATATTAACTTATAAATTATTCAACAAATAATCATAACTAGATGATTATTTATAATCCCCTTTTCTATAATTTTTACAGCAGTAAAAAAGTAATATAATGAATATTATGTAATATGTTTGACTTGAGTTGGATTAATGATAAATTTTGATTGGGTATTTGGCAACTGGTAAATTGTAAAATAGATTTTTTGATAGTCAAGATTTATACAACTAGTCGATTCTACTAGTTTTGATTGTCAACAACAAATACTATCTCCCAGGGATCTACAAACTGAACTGCTCTGATTGTAACAAATTTTACATAGGACAAACAGGCCATGCATTTAAACAATGTAACAAAGAACATTTACAAGCCTTGAATAAAAAAAAAAACGAATCTACTTTTGCAGAACATATCATTCCAATCTGGACACACCTTTACTGACATCACTACCAACCCACACATTCTACATATAAAATCTTAAGACCACAAACTCAATACCTTGGAACAATTGAAATACGGTATATGGTAATTTTGTGCTGCAGATATTTGCCAGAATAAAATCACAAGAAACCTTCACCAAATTGTAGTATTATGTCTCCTGATCACAATTATCAAGTTTTTAAGTGTCGGTCTCAATTAATATTAATTATTCAATATCAAAAACTTACCTTTCAAGCATAACCTCAAAATGATTATGTTTAGCAGTTCACTACAATCAAGTAACTTGAATGCATGAAATCATTGCTAAAAAATAATTCATAATATCGTTTTATTGATTATTTACTTGTTCAAAACATACACTTTTCTGATTATTACTGTAATTTCCAATTGACCGTAATTTTTCAAATAACAATTCTGGTGAAATTATTTTGAAAAAACATTTGAAGAAATATCGATTGAATTGTGTGAGGCAGCTACACGATAACTTCAAGAGTGATGCTATATAATGGATGACATGATATAGATGGCACTGATAGATGATAGATTGTTGGCACTCCACTGATTTTTTTTAGTATGAAACCCACATAGGTCTGAGATCTGTGCGTGGGTAATGAGTTGGATGATGGTGATTGATGAGCTGGACCTACAGTTTTAGGTGGGTTCAAAAACACCGGGCATTGAACTATGAGAACTATCTGTTCGTTTATCATGTTATGTTCAAGAGGTAAGTTTTTAATATTGAATAATTAATTGATTGAGAACGACACTTAAAAACTTGATAATTTTGTAGGCAGGAGACACAATACTACAATTTGGTGAATGTTTCAAGTGATTTTATTCTGGTGAATATCTGCAGCACAATTACCAAAAAATATATAAACACACCACAAACAATAAACAAAACATCCTCAACGAACAATTAAATTTTAAATCGAGTGGACCGCTTAGCGTAGTTGGTTGGGGCGTCGCAACTTCAGCTTGCTGTCGTTTAAACGGTCGTGGGTTCAAATCCCGCTCCACCGTCAGGCATTTATGTGTAATCATTCACCTCATTACCCACGCACAAGTCTCGGACTCTTGTGGGCATCATCAGCAAAAAAATCATACGAACTTTTCGATTACATTATTTTATAAAAAACTACAATTTATAAAAACCAAGAATAATATTAGGTAATTGTGCCGCAGATGTTAGCAAATAAAAAATCACTTGAAACCTCCACCAAATTGTAGTATTATGTCTCCTGATCACAATTATCAAGTTTTTAAGTGTCGGTCTCAATTAAATAATTAATTATTCAATATTAAAAACTCACCTTTTGAACATAAATACGGCTCTGAAAAGCCTTAAGCATAACATCATAGACGAACAGATAGTTAGAGCAATGGAGTGCCATCAAGGATTAGTGCCAATGGATTATATCAGTGCCATCTACATCAGAACATCAGTGGAAACTGGAATAGAACTGCATAACCAAACCTTTCCTAACCTGGCTAGATGTGACTGAACCACCTCTGTAAATATTTAAAAGGTTTAAAGGTAAATATTTAAAGGTATTTCAAAGGTGGTTCAGTCACATCTAGCCAGGTTAGGAAAGGTTTGGTTAAGCAGGTCCATTCCAGTTTCCATTCCACTTCGTTCCATTCACGCAGACTACGCTTCTGCGCATGCGCGAAATGTTTGCAGGCTTTGCACATCCAAAAGCCTAAAACCCAGGCTGTGGCCCTGTGGCTAGCCGGCTACAGGTTATGTAATGCATCAAGTGATGAGATTTTGGAACAAATGAAAATTATTGTGTTGCAAAGATTCATGCGTTCTAAACACTCAATTAAAGTTAATTGCTGAAGGTAGTTATTTTGGGGCTCTGTTCGAAAGGTAGGTTTTCAAAATTGAATAATTAATTATTTAATTGAGACCGACACTTAAAAACTTGATAATTGTGATCAGGAGACATAATACTACAATTTGGTGAATTTTCAAGTGATTTTTTATTTGCTAACATCTGCGGCACAATTAGGCTACCTAATATATTATTCTAACCAAAAATCAACATGCCGATCAAGGAAGCCTTTGAAGATGAGTATCCATGACTCGAATACGTTTGGCCTGAAGTGAGTAGAAATATATAATTTATTCACAATTAAAATTGACTACAAGGCATTTAGTTTACCATAAAAAGTTAATATTAACAACACAGATCGTTATGGAACAAGAAATCCAGGAATTTCTTTAGTTTTACTACCGTACTTGTAGGTCTACTGTTACTGTACTTACTTTTTTATCATTTTTCAAGCGCATTGTGATAACCAATTTTCTTTTGCAATCTTTGACAAGTGAATGCATCGTTATTTCATCTTTATCATACCCATGAAATTCTGAAAGTTCACTGGGCACTCTCCCATCTTCATTACAATGTTTACTTGAGGCTGCACCACTTTTTGAGAACATTTCAGGTTGGCAGTTAACCATTATTGCTCTAATCTCAATTCTACCCGGAATGTTCCTCTTTGAAAATGTAACCTCATTAATTAAACCTTGAATAAACGGGAATATAAGAGATGGTAAAGTGATAATGATTAATAAATTGAAATATCGAATCATATTACGCTCTTAAAAATTAACTGATAAAATGTAACATTTCAAAATAGAAATGAATGAGTCATGAAAACAATAAACAAAAACAACATATGATTAGAAAACTGCATAGCATAGAGAAGATAGAAGCAGCAGTGATTCCAAACTACTGAATTTGTTTAAAAAGTTAGCATTTTGGTGACAAAATGTTCGAGGAAATAAGAGTGACTGTCCAAAACATAGCACCACACTGTAGTTCTGTAGATATTTTATGTGCCATATTATTATTGAATGGAATGGTCCAGATCGGTTTGGTATGGATGTGGTCATTCAATAACATGGCTCGAACAACATAATCTGCAGTGCTGTGGTCGGGGCGTAGCAAGGCATTTGACTAGTAGTTCTGTGAACAGTAGACCTCACCCCAAAGAAACAGGGTGCTAGCACAGAGGAACATGCTCGATGTACTCAATGGTCGAGCTCCTGGAAACTTGACCGGTAGCTGGTAAATTTTACCGATGACGTTTGATTAGTCTATTCAAATTCATAGACGTTAAAAAATTTGAATAGACCAGTCAGACGCCACTGGTAACATTCAACAGTTACCAGTAAAGGTCCCAAGAACTACCAATGATGATAACCATTACAAAATAAAACATAATCATCAGACCTAACCCTTGATTAAATTTTCAAAATCTATTTCGTGTCTGTTTTCTGCAAAAAAATCGCTCTGTATCACTTCACCAAGGCTGCGTTTCTATTTTCATCCAGTTTATACTTCTGTTGTCCAAGGCAGCTGATTGCTCCAATAAGATGTTACGTGTTTTTTTTATCAGACTCCACATGTCTATAGAAAAACATCAATTGAAATCACTTTTTATGGAAATATTAGATTGAAATATTAGAAATGATTTGTTTCTCTAAAACAAAAATGTTATTCTCATGAATGGCATCTTAATTGTAAAACTTTAATGGCAACTTTATATGTAGAAACGAATGATATTAACCAAAATCTTGACGTACACGATGATTACAAGAAGCCGAGGATATTATCACTTGGTGAGTCACAATAGTAGCTTATTCAAACAAAAACCTAGTTATTTTGGTAGGAAACTACAACAAGCTAAAGAGTCTTGAAAATATAGAAATATTTAAAAACAATTAGAAAATATTAAGTTGATAAAGCTTTTTATATTGTTCAAGAGTTCCTTTCAAATAAAAACTAAGCCTACATCAATTAAGACTAATTGATATAGTAATTATGGTAACTAGTTTATAAGAGTATAATTTTGTTGATCTGACTTGTCTTGTACTCCTTAACTGGAGTCTCCAAGACGTAATATACAAACAAATTTATAAGAAGGCAGATGAATAAGAGGGATCGAGAGCTGTCTTGAAATCTGATTTCAATTGCATGTAATTTTAAATATCATAGAGACCACAGGAGGAAAAGGATGATGTGATGATCCATTTTTATCCGACATCAAACAGGAGGAGGTTCTTAATTCGAACTATTTTTTCATGCTTGTTCATCAATTACTATTTTACCGATTTCGATCATGTTTTTGAATGAAAGAGTATCATTGAGCTTTGGTCTCATCCAAGTTTTGCAAGACGATTAACCGGTGTCGTTAACGAGGCCGATCATTGTATCATATGAAGCCGATTTTTCAAATCATATGATGCAATGTAATTATGCCGGGTAAACGACATCGGTTACCCAAAGCCGGTTATGTGTGAAACAATTCTGTACTGCCTCGTTTTGGCCAATCAAGTGAACTTAATTTGAATTAAGAATAAGAAGAATACTGTATAATATTTCTGTCTATAATAATAATTATGAACATTTAAAATAATTCAGTTGATGTTATTAAGTTGTAGGAATAAAGTTATATAATTTCAATCATAAGTTGTAGTAAGAATGTTTTTAAGATCGTTAATTAAAAAAAAAATTAAAAAGTCTAGTTATTAATTTTGTAACTTAGGTATATTTTGAAAGGGACCGAATTAAAATGAAGAATCAAGAAGCCGTTCCACTCTTTTGAAGCCTTTCGCTATTATAATTTTCCTGAATCCAATATTCTATGTGCAATAAAGAGTTTTAGAACTTTACTAAACCCAGTTTGTTAACTTCTCTTATTGTTAGATTTTTAGTTACAATAATTCATATGTTATTGATTTGCTAATCAAATATTCAACTGTAAAGCTTAAAAAATTGCAAACCAAAAAAGTAGCCGACTTCAATAAAATGATACTAAGAAATTGAATACTCACGTAGTACTAAAACGTTTAAAATAATTTATTCACTCTTTAATTGTAAAAAGTAAATATTTAATGGCTTGTAAGTCATGTTTTAAAGTCTGCACCAAATATTTTATAAATTTACAAAAAAATTGTTTGCAATATTTTATAAGTTTATGGAAAATTTGGCTTACTTCAAGAGGTTACTTGTATCAAATTTTAAATTTTCTCAGCTTAATGTGAATAATTTATTTTAAACTATTTAGTACGTGAGTAGCCTATTAAGTTTTTTTGAATCATTTTATTGAAATCGGTTTCTTTTTTGTTATTTTTTTCAAAATTGAACTATGTATACATAATATGAACTGTAAGAAACTATTAGAAAAAACAATGGTACAGCTGAAATGATGTGATACAAGATAAGGGTTCATAGGTATAACCCTTTGAAAGTTATCCATGCAGGGAAAGAAAGATGAAGGTGCCAGTGAGTGTTGGCTAGAAAGATGAGGCTCCCAAAAAATAATATGATGACCTTCAGCATCTGAAAAAATTTTGCTCTGTAATTTCTCACGATTATTTAAAAAAAATACCGCATAACTGAAACATTAGTAATAAAAAACATGACTTTTGGACCATTTATCTCTATTTCCAATTTAGTTATATATTTTCAGATGATTTTAAAAAAATAATGAATAAAAGAACTACTATGAAAGCAACAAATTATTTACTTTGAACATTAATATTATTGTTTATATGGTTCACTAGTGAATCCTTCTACCGTTTTGTTTACTGTGGGAGAGTTTCAAACTTTGAAATTTTTTCTCAAAACTATAGATTGCGGACCTTCATCCCCTGTGTTCTTCATATTTGTCCTATAGGAGAAGACATAATGCCTTTTCTTTTCCCCCTTCTAAATATCCTTAAAATTCAAGCAGATTTTGAAAACCCTTATACATACATCGCTGGGCATCTCTGAAAAAGGCGATCCATGCAAAACTTCATAGAATTTGTAGAATTTGGTCCCCGCGTTCAGCCGTAAATGCGTTACAGACAGACAAATGCAAAACGGTCGACTTGAAATACAGAACTCTCTTCGTTCGGCCAATAATATTCGATATTCTAATCGCTTTGGGTGCACAATAAGTAACATCCTTTAATAAGTACGGGCCGTATTTATGAACGTTCCTTCTGTATCTCTTGACTTGAGGAACTTGAGTCCCTCCCAAATCAAGAGACTGAAGAAAAGTAAAAAATACGGGTCTTAGTGCCCACTTATAATAATAATGTACTGACAGTAGTAGTCGAATGAATTGTCTAAAAAATGTATGGCATTAGAATGATAAATCATAAATACATCAGTTTATTAAATTTTGTAGAAGGATATTCCATAGAAAGGTATAATTCATCTGTATTGAACATATTTATTTGTAGCTCATGGACATGGCTAAGTGGGAGAGTGAGCTTTCAAACCAAAACATGTCAAGGAAAAAATAATCAATTATAATAAATATTATTCTATTCTATTTGATTTCAGATTTCCTCATGAAATTTTTTTAAGGATTGTTTGACTGCTCGCTAAGGCGATCATGATGTTCACTCACGGGCGCTTGAGACTGTGCTTGAAAGAAACAGGTTGTGATGACATGTCGTTATCAGATATTACTTACCTGGTGAATCGGAACCCACTTAAAACTGTAGGTTGATCCTTTATATTAGTATTGCATCATAATTCACCTCATTACCCACTTTCAGGTATCAGACTCATGTCAGTTTCATAAGAGAAAGAAAAAGAGAAATGTCGAAGAAAAAAAAATGATATTTTAAGTCGTTTTAAATTCGATAGCTTTTATATTTATAAACTTATAATAAACATTGACATTTTATTACATTATTCACAATAATCTTATTGTACAGTATTTACAAGTTACATCTTCAATTAAAACTTTTTACATAATGTTAATTACTGTACAAGTTTCTTGAGAATAATTAGAGCTCAAGTAAGTCCTTTTCATTCATTTTCACAAACCTTGCTTTATATTATGGTTTCAGTTCAAGTACCTTCTTTATGATTATTAGATAAAACATTTGTATAAAAAATGAAGGCAATCATCAAATTACACAGTAGATCATGTTGATGGAAATATAATGTTATCATTAAGGACTTTAAGAACATGAAATAGCTCCTGTCATGACTTATTATAGAAACATAGAAAGTTGTATGGTATCGATTTATAGTTTTATTCATTTTTTGTGTGGATAATAGAGCATTATCAGTATGCTTCTCGATATAGAGTTGAAATTTCGATGCTGATTCTCAACAAAGAAAAAATATAGTTTAGTTGTAATCATTGAAGCACGTTTAGCAATTTGAGCATATTTGATTTGTCAATTTTGTCAGTGTTAAGTTCTGAGAAACAGTATTATTGAAAAGTTGTTGTTATATGATCCAAAGTAATAGAAAATTTATATTAACCTGAATGTAGACCAGTTACAATCTCAATAATTTTCATTTCTTTTAGAACAGATATATCATAATCAAACCGAACTAGAATTAATAAAAATCGTTATATTACGGCACCGGACATTCTCAAGAATTTTCTTGAGTCAAGTGAGATAATTCATTCCACTTGGGAATGTACGAAAAACTTGAAAATCGCAAGTAGAAATATTCATAGTGACACCTCTGAGATACAATCATAATGTTAAAATTTGAAAAAAATCAATAAGGAATGAAATTGAAGTTCTCTGCAATTTTCTTGTTAATTAAAATTCCGTGAAGAATCTATTATGAACAAGAGTTTTACATTTAAAAAATATTATCGTACACAATTTTCATATTTCTATTGTATTTGACTAAATTACAAGCTATAATGAATTATTTCCTTACAAGGACAAGAGGAATGTTAATTCGTATTCAGTAATATCATTTTCTATACACATAATAATATTTTTAATAAATTTTTCACAGCCATGATAGAATTATATAACTTACCACTAGAAACAATTTTATTTTTTTCCAAATATGACTTAGTTTTTCCAATATGGTAATAAATATTCTATAAGATAGTTATCTGTATCAGAGAGTTCCGCTAGAAATATAAATAATGTTTTCATGTAACCTAAGTTCATCTTTAACAATAAATTCTGTCATTACTAAAGTTCAGAAAGGGAACCAACATGAAGTACCAATAGAAGTTTTTACATTATGGTAAAAATTTGCCTAAATCAGACTTCAGATGACAATTATTGTAATAGGTAGAGTAGAAATGAACTTTCTAAATATTAAATCAATATTAAAACAGATAGGCACTACCATTTCTCATAAAGTACCGAAAGTTACAACCGTCCAGGAACTTCATGAAATTGTGTATACTGGAGCAGTCACAGCCATACTTAAAGTTGGGCAGAGATTTAGTGAGAATTCAAACAGCTACATGGAAGATATAATGCATCTGTATGAGAAAATTCAATGATGAATGGAGGAGTGAAACTTTTTCCTATTTTGGATTGGAAAGGATTCTGCAGATTCAGAAAACAGAAATCGTTCTGTGGAAGTTAGGTTAATGACTCACCAGAACTGTATCTGCATCAGAGCTGCTAGAAAAATGTGTTTTTATCTAAAAAGATTGTGTTTTTTGAAAAAGGATAAAGGCTATGAATTGCTTTAACCATGGAACATGGTAAACCATAAAATAAACTACACCTATGAAAAATTCCAAATTACTGATTGTATTTACCTGATGTAAATATAATGTGACTATCTGTCCATTTATGCCAATAATTCATCTTAATTTCTCAATCAACAACCTCCTCCTATTTCTAAAGCTTCACACCCTGGGCATGAATTAAAAAACAGGTAAAGCTTTAGAAAGGATGAAAATTCATGAAATAAAATAAATTTTATTATGTCTACTGAGATTTAGATTTCCTTCATCCCCAGTAACTGAGTTTCCAATAGAACATTCTATGGTTTTACGTGAGATTTCTTTTAAAGTATTGCATTCACAGCTCTGTCACCAATTTTATTCAATTTTTCAGATAAAAAAACATAAACAATTGTCATTGTACCTTTTTAACCACCTTAAACATTTTTATATGGTCTTACTTCACCGAGGGTACTGAGTTCTAGGTGAAATTTTCCACTAGCCGTAACTCGGTAATGAAGCGTTTTCAGGCATATGTTTATATGCACTTTTTCTCTTATTTTTAGCTATAGAATGAGCTCCCAAGAAATTGCCATGTAGTTTTTAATAACTCTGTATGTGGAAAAAGTTTCTTCACTCTTTTAAGAAAAGCATAAATTTAAGTCATGTACACTTGATCGGAAGTCTCCATGATACAGAAACTATCGATGAATGAACACTTGCCTACAGAATCTCACAGTTTATAGTTTATTTGAAAATTTACAGCGCCAAGTACGTATTTCAAAGTAGGAAATAGCAATAAAAAAATGTTTAGTCGGTCAGTACGAAAGCCTAAATCACTGCTCACCTGTTGTTCAATAAACTTACAAACTAGAAATGTTGAAAAGTCTTTTGATCCTCGAAAGGAGGCAGTCATGTATTTCGGGGGGCCAGTTGTAAAAAAATTACAACTTGGTCATTAGTCAGACGGTGCTCTCTCGTTTGACTAACATGAGCGGGGTGTCGACGGTCGGCTGGGAGGCCTCCTCTGGATGGGTGGAGGGGGGCGGGGGTCTATGTGAGGGGGGCAGTGGTCCCCCCTGGTGGTAGAGCGGCCGGCCGTAGCCAGGCCAGTTGTGACCAGTGGGTGCGCGTGGAAGAGTGCACGCACCTGATGTGTAGGCTGCCTCCAGTGACACCTGAAAACAACAATACTTATTATATTTATTTATGGACTAAAAATAGACTGGCAATAGATTAGGGACAGTACAATATTGATTATTGACTGCAAACAGAATAACTTATTTAATTTTAAATCATCAAACATCTTTAAGATATTATGTATGTTGTTAAAAACAAATTGTCATGAAGTATATTTTCAATTGAATTTGAAATGTATGGTTAGGTGACGTTCTTTGAGGGTTCTGCCGACTTGAAACTCGGGAAAGCCTCAAATATTCGGGTTCTTAAATATTTTTACATAATATTTTCAACATAATATGTTGTCAGAATGATATTGATAAGTTCCAATTTCATCAAACCTTAGATTTATTAAACTGAAAATAGATTTCATGACAATTTGTTTTCAACGAGAATATACTTTTACTCCATTCCAAGACCCACGACTGAAATTCATTTTGAAAAATTTGTGAAAATTTAGTGATTCTAGAGAACTATAAGAATGAGAATGTAGAAATTTCAGATTTTATGTATAGGTTTGGAAACTACAAAGAGTAGTTTTTTTTATAGACACGCGGTAATGAAATTTTGTAAAATTTCCCAAAACACGCCCAAAATTGACGTTATTTATTTGAAAACTAAGCGATTATTTTTCAGCTTTTTTCATGTAGGCTACTTCGTAGACGAAAATATTGAAATTGGGTATAGATCTTCGGTTGAGGGACCCAGACACGTGTTAAGGAATGATTTGAATTAATTTTTTCAAAATACAACAAAAAAGAAAGATTGTTTAAAATGATCACTGTGAAATGATAAAAAAATTATCAATGAATTTTTTGGTCACAGCTTATCAAGAAACACGAAGCAAAGGCTATAAAAGTTGGGTATCCAGGTTCATTTACGACTAGATTGGTTCCAAGAAAATTTTTCGAAATCTTCCTGTAAATGTGCAACAATTGATATTTTTCAAAATACTGCGTAAACTTCCCTCTCCTGTCACTGGGTCTTGTCGGACGGGTAAGGCGAGCAAAGGAGAGCCTGCCGGCTTTTTTAAAGATGGAAAATAAAAGATTTCAAACAAGTACTGGACAAATCGAGATGGAGAGCTGCTAACCAAACAACGAATTGAGTAACTGATAAAAGTAATCTTCACGGGACCCTAGGCTGGAACGAGAACAAGAGTTATTCCAATTTAAAGACAAAAACGTGTCAGTTTGGGATGAAACGATTTAATAAAAATTCATTTTAAAGTTCTTATTATTTTGCTAAAAACTAGAAACTAGCAACATTAGATTGATAACTAATTAACAATAAATTATGTTGAAAAACTTAATTTCAAACTGGAGTGAGAAGATCCACAACTTCATAAATGTGAATCGCGACACAATTCATGTCACTATGATGAGCTTAACTTCCCGGAAAAACTTAGTCCTATCTCAGCAAATTAATGCGACCAACTTCCCGTCTGCAGACAGGCAACAGAGAGCTATCGAACCCTAGGCAGTTGAATAGAAGGCTATCGGATTGGTCTGTTGGGAATAGGTTTCAATCATATAAGGTTCTACAAGTCTCAAATTATTGTGGTAGTGTGAGCTGTAGATTATTGCAATTTCAAGAATCTTGCAATTTCCTATGAAATTTGATTTCAATATGGGTTTTTTATAAAGTATAAAAAGTATGAGCTTACTTAAAATTGAGTAAAATTAAACTAGTCAGCAAATTAATTTTATTTAACCCAGTTGATTTTTTAGTGAGGATCAGATTTGGGGGGTCATGAACCCCATGACCCCCCCTGGGACTACCCTTGTACAGGCCATAGTACATAGTATCTGCTTCTACAATAGCATTTTATTAAAGGTTGAAAGGCTTGAGCTTCTTCCCAACAAACAGTACATTCTGGAATATTTGAAATTCAGTTCTTCTTTCTTCTTTTTAAGATAGGTTCTCAATTGCAGTTTGGAATCACAGTTGTTTGGCATCCGATAGTTTAATTGTAATCGATTTTAAGTTTGCTCATAAGTTTGCTCATAAACTATGTTGAAATCAAATTGCATCATTCCTAAATATTTATCTTCATTGATCCATCTCTGGCACATACTCATATTTCCTGTTTGTAAAAATAACTTATGTAGATTTACTTTCATTAAATTTTATTCGCCAGTGCTTAATCCATTTTTCAATTTTATTCAAGGCAATTGGGATTTTCTTTTTGCTTCATTATTGGTCTCACCCACAAATAGCACTGCTGTGTCATCTGGAAAGGCGGTTTAAATGGCGTTTTTCTCTGGGACAGGGAGATAGCTGGTGAAGAGCAGGTACAGGATAGGGCCCAAGATACTTCCTTATGGAAATTCAGCTCTAATTGCTGTTAGCTATCTCCTTGTTTCACGGTTCTACCCTGAAGAATCTGTCTGATAGATATGATTTCAATTCTATGTCAAGGTAGAATTTTTTTTAATTTTGTATTATTCAGTCCCCTATACCACACTTTATCAAACAACCTAACAAAGTACTGTAGGATAAATCAATGTGAAAATACAGAATGGATTTTTGATTAAAAATTTTCAGAAATACAGCATTTGTTTTGAGAGTAGATTATTTCATATTACCTCTGTATCAAAACAAAGCATGGTAGGACAAATCAATGTGAAAATACAAAATGAATTTTTAAGTAAAAACAAAAGCACCTGAGGTTTAGTGGGAAGATTGGTCAACTCCTGTAGCGGGAGGCCTCCATTTCGTAGGGTGCAATACCCTGGGCCTGGACCATATCCATGCTGCAGTAACGGTGATGATCTCGTCTCTATTGTCGACACATGCTGTCGTTTATGAAGGAACTCTGTATGATCTTCGGTGTCAGCTGGAAAAAGAGAAGCAATAAAAATTAAAAACTATTAAACATTTAATTAATCACAAGCAAGATGCAAGAAATTACAAACAAATGGATTTTCATTCCACATTGCAGAATAGACGATATTTTTTGTATTATGTACAATGAAAAAATCACAAGCAGGATTCAAGCAAGTAAAATTCCATTCCGTATTTGAAAATCAATTAGATTTTTTGTATTGCATTTTTTCATTTGCTAATAAATTATTGATTGTTTCAGCACGTTTATTGGCATAAGAAAAAATAATGTGTTTGAGACACTTTACTTACTTGGGACAAATACAATTTTCTCCACAAAATTATTTGAGAAAACTCCATATCGTAAAGAAAAATCGAACAAATTTAAGGTTCAATGTTTTTGATCTAGTTTCTAGGATGTTGATGTACATGGTCAGTTTCCTTCACTTCCTCCTTCAGCCGATGGAGTTTGCCAGTGAATTCTCAATTTAATTTTTCAACTGGCCAATGAGATCACAGCAAAAGACAACACCTGGGCATAGAGAGCAATGTATGGGTTCAGCCCAGCTAGGTCCAAATGAAAATGAATTGTTAGGGAGAAAATGAATTACATGCATAAAATAGGTGCACAGAAAAAGTTTCAAGGATTTTGCTATTGAATAAATAAGTACAAAGTTATGTAATATGAAATTGAGTTATTGTAAACAACATTCTTTGAGCCTAGCTAAATGAATGGAAGGAAAATGGAGGAAGTGAGAAGAACTTACCTCATAAACGTAATAAATAAATGTAACCAATGTTTATTTCGTCCAACCATCAAGCCTGCTTTTTACAATGATGAATAGGAGTATAACGTTAGTCCAAGATTCCTATGTGAGCCAGACCTTAGAGGAAGATAGGTATCAGGATAAATTTTATTTACGAAGGGTGGAGTGCTCTCTATGTAAGAGAGTGCTCCAAAAACTTCCATAAACTCATGGAGATGTAGTTGGTGCTCACCTCCCATTGGTTGCGGTATAATATCGGGGTTTTTCTCGTCACTGTCGCCGCCACTGTCTCCGCCGGGATCGAGCTTGTTGATGGGACTGGATGAAGACTTTTCGGCGCCTGATAGACTGCCGCTGGCGCTACGGACGCGCGCGTCCAACTTGTGTCGCTTGCGGCGATCTTCACTACGCGACGACTGCACACGCAGCACCACCGCCACTATGCACGCCACCAGAAACATCGCCGACACCACGCCCACCACTACCGACATCACTGGCGTGAACCGGAACGACTGCTTTGGCCTCTCTAAAATACAAAACGAACTCAAAATGTAATTTCTTGGTACCAATCCAACTCAACTCATTCATTATAGTTTCAAACGATTATTGCTGTTTTTGCAGAGATTATTCATAAATTATGACTACCTTTAAGCCAAAAGTGAGATGTAAGTTGAGACACGATCAAAGCGACTGTTATAAACATCTCACGAGTGGCTGAAAGGCTAAATACAGTCGTTGCATATTCTATTTTATCTACGACTACCAATAACTTACTTCTACTTTACTTACCAATAACTTGAATAACTTAGTCCTGTTAACATAACTTTGAACACTGAATTGTTGACGATCGGTTCTGGGATGAAATCAAATTGAAATTGAATTAAATTTGAAATTGCTAAATGAGATTGACTCGTGGTTGAAAAATAACGAATTTTCAGAAACTATTTTTAGCTGAGCATTTTCTGTTTCCAGACAAAATTCTTATTTTTACTCAAGTTCCTATGGATCTTGAAACTAGTTGCTCTCATATTCGAAATATCCATGAATATCCTTGTGTAACTACTATAACTTGCATAAATTTGTTTTTCTTGCTCATATAAAGTATTCTTTTATACTGTCTTTATTTGGCTTCTGACTGAATTATCAAGCATGACACATCTCCAATGTGCTACTTGAAATCAAATTTCCTTGACTTCATTCAGCACATAAGCATAACATGGCTTATGCTGGAGTGCAGTATACGGATTTGTGAGATAAGATGATTTATTTCTTTATAATGATGTAACAGTATTAATTCATGAAGCAGATGTAAATTTTTTAAAAACATACGTCTGTTATTTTTGTCTATATAAATAAATTACTTATGAAATGATAAAATAAAATTCAACTCAATTTGATTTCGAAATATTCAAATCAGCTGATGATTATTGCATACTTTCCATTTCGATGCTGAGTTGGAGAAATGCTGAGCTCTATATGGTCTAGAACCTGTATCGAAATGTAACACCATTGTTATAATAGTTTCATTATGCAACGGATTTGATCAGGCATGAATGAAGTCAGCTGTTATGACATAAAATTTTAACCTCCAATAGCTACTTTATAATGGAGTAGTAGATAAATTAATTAAATTAAATTAAATTAAATTTTAATTTAAGCGATTGCGATCGCTTAATACGCTGTATTTCTTTTTTGGTACAGCAAGTTTATGATATATCATGATCAAATACATTCGAAATGAACTTTCTGATATCCAGTACAGTAGTCATTTCATTTGTTTTGGTTACATTTCATGCTTTACCTCTTTCACTAGGCAACGGCTTGTCAAGTTTTAGCCGCATAGTGACAGCACTAACAGGCACCGGCTCACTGCGACCCTTGCCGTTGACCGAGTAGACACAGGCCTGATAATGGCCTCCGGGCTCCAGACCGGCCACACTGAAGCGAGGCACCGGCGAGCTAAGGTTCGCTTTCAATAGTTGACTTTCAGCCTCTCGCACCTCCATCCAGAAGCTCTGCGGCAGGCCGCCGTTGAAGCCTTCTGAGCAGCGCAGGTAGAATGATGTTGTGGATGCATTCGACACAGAACAGTTTTGCACCTGGTCTGGGCGACCTAAAGCATAAGAAATAGGGAAATATCACAATCAGTCATTGCCTGCAAAAAGCAGATCTTACTATTTTCGAAAAAAATGAATGCCTTTGAAATATTCAAGCAAATATCTCTACCCTGTTAAAGGCGCCAGAATGTGGAAGGAGTATGAGAGTATTTTTTTTCTGTGTTTCTGTATGTTTAACCACAGAATATCTAGTTGTAAGTTGTAAGACTACAATATTATCTTTGGTTTGACAATGAAGAAAAAATAATAGAAATCAGGACAAGAGAATACACAAGCAGGTTGAATTATCTTGATTTCTTGACATTAGCATCAGCTTATTATTTCAATCAAGAATCAAATCATGATGCTTCTTGAAGAAACATTTTTTATACTGTGTACAGCACTGTAGGTTAATATAGGAATTTTGGAGAATTTTTCTGTGATAGAAATTTCACTGTATTCCTTTGAAAGTATTTTTTTTTTGTAGCACTTTAATATACTGTGTTGAGGTTTTGGTTGAGACAGGATATTATCATTGATTAAGCTGTGAGATGAGCGAGCATGACAGGCAAGACTGCATCCTCACAAACTTAGCAGTTCGATCGCTCATATTTCAACGTAAATCTTCTTTCCGATATTCTTTTGCTGAATGTGTCCTCGCTCCATCAACTCCTTCCGCTTTCGTTTGGTGAAGTTGGGATTTCTTTCTTGGCGAGCGAGATGAAATAACTGGATCAATTAAAACGAAAGAGCTTACGCGCGCGCAAAGAGAAAAGGGAAAGAAATCCGGGACTTGTTTCCAGTTCCTGCTCCTCGTTCGCCTCCAATCCACAGCCTGTCGAAAAGAGGTTTTCAGCAAAACTAAAGACTCAGATAATGGCTCAAAAGTACGACGAAAGCCTTTGCTGTGCTTCTACTCCTGCTCTTCAGTCCTCCACAGCGATCTTCGAATCGTCCTTATCGTCCGACCTCCTTTAATCCCTTCAATTCTTCATTGTCTGAATCGATGAGCAAAGTTTTCCTCATTTTGTAATGAATCAAAGAGCTTCGTTCTTTTTTATCGCTGCTAAATCTTTTTAACAAACAAGATCCGTCGAATACCGCTACCGTCCCTTTCAAGAAATGGTGTCAGCGCGTTTCAACAGCCAGTGTTGAAAAAAGAGTTCCGTTTCCTTTGTCCTTTGACGTACATCGCTCACACAGACACTGTCGCCTGTACAAAGCACCGAGTCTAGCATTCTTTCCCCTTTACAGAACAATACCATATTTGGCTTAGAATTCGGAATTATTTTGTGTTCAACCAAATGCCATCCTTGTCAAAAATCGAAATCTAATGTCTAACATCAATGTTATGTTTCTGATCCATGAACTACTGTGGAACTAACTGTCAATGCTAAAAAAAAAACGAGTAAATGAATCCTAAACAAACTGAATTTGACTCTAAAATGTCATTCTTGTGCACAATTGTCTACTCTTCATGACACCAAAGTCATGTTTCTAATTCATAAACTTGCATAACCGGCAATAAATATCCGTACACTTAGGCCGCTATTAGCCGTGAGCAACTAGCTCGGCAACTGATTGAAGCAACCGATTGCCGGGCCAGTCTCCCATTTGAGCAACTGAGCTGAGCAACTTGTTTGGCAACTGCAGATAACCTGTTAATAATAATAGTTAATTATAATAAGAATGATATTTTAATAATATTATTTATAATTATATATTATAATATATATAATCATTAAATAATAATTAAAATTAGATAAAATAAAAGTTAAATTATTAAAATTATTTTAAATTGTAAATTATAAATAAAATATAATTATAATAATTATTTTATTATTTAAATTATTAAATTAAATAGTTAATGTTATAATTAATATATTATTATATATTTTAATAAAATAATTTTCTTATAATTATAATAATACTATAAAATAATAACTACCTACACTAATTATAAAAACTTAAATAGTAAACAGTGATAACACTTCACCTGCATCAGACACGATTTAAATAATTTATTAAATGAAATAAAATTAAAAAAAAATTAAATAATTAAAATTATAATAAAAATAATTATAATTATAATAATTGTATAATTATTTTATTTTTTTCAGTTGCCCAGAACTAGTTGCCTACGGCTAATAGGCGCCATATACTCCGACGGCAGGGAGACTGAAACAGTTGCTCGCGTAGTTGCCGGGGCTCGACTCGCCCGGCAACTGCATGGACAACTTTTTTCTTTTCGGCAACCGATTGCTCGTGGCTAATGGCTCTCATTTGATTCAATGCCCCGCTACTCGACCGGCAATCGATTGCTTGCCCAGTTGCCGAGCCAGTTGCTCACGGCTAATAGCGGCCTTAATAGTCTTTTCTTTTTAATTATTTTCATTCGTTTGACATTATAAATGGGAAATCAATGCAATTTACAAGAAAATACAGGAATAAATTAATGAATTATTAGTATTGGTGATCGTGATATTGTGGTAGCTATCCATCAAACAATGCAGATGTTGTGACCATCACTAAAATAATAAACATTTGAGATACTATAGTTTCGACTGACAAGTGATTTTCAATCTCTTATAAATATGATTACATTTATAATAACAACAATCATTATGATAAAAGCAATCTAGTAGCCTATGTAGTTGTAGATTGAACAACAAATACCAATTATTACTATGCTATTTTAATGTTGTGAAGTCTTCTTGTCTTTTGATCGTTGCCACTATTTCTCATAATCTCTCCATCACGATCTGTTCTATTCATCTGTTTTTTTGTGTGTGCGCTTTTTTATAGCGTGTGATAATTTTTTCTTATGCTTCTCAATTGGATTTTTTCCGTGTTTTCGCTTTTGTTATTGATGTGTATTTAATTGGGAAGAGGCTTTGTCTCTTGCTACCTAGCAACTATTCTCAATAAAAAATCGATTTATTCATGTAGGTATGCATTTTAGCATTTATAATAATTTCTGAGGCTTTAACAACATTAATCATTATCATTTTTTTCAATAAAGTTATACTCAGTTAATTTGCAGATTATGCAGATCGGGGCAATATGTTAAATCATTTTATAAAATAAATTCTACTTTGAAATTATGATGGAAAGTAGGTGAGATCTATCAATTTCATAAGGCCAAAAGTACTATTTATTATAATTATGATTATGTATAACAAATCGTCTCAAAATTGATCGTCAGTTCATGCATAAAATGAAAAAATGAGTCACTTGCACATTTGTTTTGTGTTTTATGAGAAATAACGTTTTTCAGTAGCCCTCCTAGCGCATCTCAAACAACTTTCATTTTCACCAGCAAGAGTTTGCAAGGCCAAACAAGTATTATTTATCTTAATTTTTAACTAAGAAGCTATATCAAATTAATCGTCAGTTAATGCAGAATACGACAATAAAGGTGATTTGCGTAGTTTGAGTAGTTTGTGGATCAGAGTACGTCTTTGAGTAGCGAGTACCAAAAAAACCCATTTAGATTCTGTAACAGTACACTTCTTACGTCATGCAAGCTCAAAGATTCTGTATCAAGATTCTGAGCCAAGAAATGATAGAAAAATATGTAGCTGAAACTTGTGTACTGACTGGGCCTTGTCTTGATGCAGATAAGTGATTCTCATACTATAATATGAAGTGCTGGAAGTAACTTAATGAATGCGCTATGAGTGTATGCGGAGATCTTGACTTGTTTATCATATCATCACCAGGAAATCAATTATTTTAGCATTTTCATTAGGCGCCGACCTGTACGAAGCGCATTCATCAGTGTAACAATGGCGATCACACATAAAAAAGGACGATGACGAGTTGAGCACGAGCTTTTATAGGGCGCCTCTCTTCGGAGAGGTTTTTCATTGTGGCGCTCTCTTATTGAGGTTCGTTTGTCGACCAATTAGAGGGCGTTGTTGCAACGCAGAGAAGGTGACAACAAAAGCAGTCTGAGGCTGGGCGTCGGTTTCAGTTGGAGAGCGCTTTTTGAAAACCAACACCAGCTGCGGAAAGAGAGCCAGCTCACACACCAGCGCCGCTTGGTGAGAGAAATGAATGCAACATATAGGAAAGAGGTTGTGGACAGAAGGGGTTTCAAAGTGGAGAGCAATTAAAATTTCAGCAAATACAAATTCGCCAGAGAGGCAGGCAGTCGAGTGAAGTTTGAGAACATAATAAAATACCGGACCACGTTGAGGCTGAAGTTGTTGTATTTGGTTCTCGTTTTCCCGCCTAATTTTCGCACCAACTTGTTTTCACGCGCGCAAGTTATCTTCCCGCCGCCGGCGGGTTAATTCAAGTTGGATGGATCCAAATGAGAGAAACAGGTGCCGCTAATGTCAGCAGCGGACGCTAACAGACGCGCGTATTTCGTTCACCGGAGGACAACTTGTAGTCGTCGCTATTTTAAAGCATCAACAAAATGAGCCGTGACCATGGACACTTCCACTTGCACACCCATCTACTGATTCATTGCACGCTTATGGGACTCTCACACACGACACCCATGTGTTTATGGCTCGGCTAGTTTCTATTTACTAAGCTGAAATGGTGCAGCCAACTTCAGTGATCAAGCGACGAGCTGGTTTCAACATGAAATTGAATTTGAGCAGAGGAATATAGCAGGAAATTGTTGCCATGCCTGCAGTACATAAACGTATACATGAACAGAACAACACTGTAATAATTTTGAAGAGCGGAACAAATTAATTTTCCTCAATTCATTCATGATGGAGTTCAGAATAACTTCTGAAGTCACAAAGAAACTGCTTCATGAGAGAGGGAATAAACTTTTCAAATCTCCTTGTTTTTATGGATGAGTTTGATTGTGTTTGGATTTTAATTATACTTCCGATACCAACTAGCGATTTCATGTCTTTTGTGTGTAGAATTTGAATCGACTATGAATGGATCTTGATTGGATTATTTAATAATTGATTGTATTTTTAACCGACTTCCAATAAAAACAAGGTTATATATTCAACCTGTTTTTTTTCTATGTTTGTACATCAATCATTCGAATATTATTGAACCGATTTCGATGAATTTTTTTTTCAGCGCTCAGCGGTGGTCCCATCTAAGTTTTGCAAGGATCGGCCCAATACTTAGCCCAATATTAAACAAAAAGGAGCATTCTTAGATGTCTTCATTTCAATCTTGTTTGAATAGGATAGTTCCACACATAATCGCCAATCGGATAACCGGTGTCGTTTACCAGGCTGATCATTGTATCATATGGAGCGCTTCACATCTAGACGATTTTCGAAATCATAAGATGCAATGCAATTATGCCGGGTAAACGACATCAGTTACCCAAAGCTGGTTCAGTCAGTTCAGTGTGAAACAAGTCTGTAATGTCAATCACGTGAACTTAATTTGATTCGAGAATAAGAAGAATATAATATTTCTGTTCATATGAAAATTGAAAATAATTTAGTTGATGTTATGGAGTCGTAGGAATAAGGTTATTTAGTTCCAATCATGAGTTGGAGTGAAAAATGTTTTTGAAATCGTTAATTTAAAAAAAAAATCGTTATTTAAAAAAAATAATTGAACAATATTCTTCAAAGTTATTAATTTTTTGTCAAACTCGCCACAAGAATTTGGATTTAGTTTCACTGCTGTGATGGATTAAGAATATTTATTCGCCATTAAATACATTAGGCTATTTTGAGGATATGTTTGATGATGCTTGTTGTACTAGCTCAAAGTTTATGTTTTTTACATTAAAAAAATATATATGAGTAATATCACGAAAAATATCGTACGTAACTCGTCCGGGAAGATGTTTACCATACTCGTATGATAATACCGCACTCAACTTCGTCTCCTCGCACTCGACTTATCATATTTTCAGTAAACACTAGTTTCCGCACTTGTAACATAATATAGGCTTACTATTTCAGTGTAGGTATATTCTGAAAGAGAACATATCAAAATGAATCAAAAGCCATTACACTTTTAAGAAGCCCTTCGTTATTATAATTTCCTTAAATACAATATTCCACATTAAATAAAGCGTTGCAGAATTTTCCTTAGTTTATCTTTTCTTATAGGTGAATTTTTAGTTACTTAAGTTTGGATGTTATAAGTTAATTATTGGCTTGCTAATTTGATAAATATTTCATAATGTAGGCTTTAAGAAATTTCTCATGTTTTCAAAGTTTGAAAATTCAACTGAAAAGCTTAAAATAAAACAAATTTTAAAACAAAAAAGGAAACCGACATCAGTGAAATGATACTCAAACATTAAATACTCACGTACTAAAAAGTTCAAAATGAATTATTTAGGCTATTTTAAACTGAGAAAATTTTTAATTTCATACAAGTAATCTTTTGACGTCGGCGCCAAATTTACCATAAACTTCTAAAATATAACAGAATCACTCTGTGATGTTTTCCATGACGAAATAATTGAACAATCTAATATCAAAACTGACACTGTATTCCAGTAAAAGTGAATGTTAATCACATATTTAATTGAAATACAGTGTTAGTTTTGATATTAGATAGAATTTCTTATCAATCACTGTATTTCAGTAAAAGTGAGTGTGAATCACATATTTAATTGAAATACAGTAATAGTTTTGATATTAGATAGAATTTCTTATCAATCACTTCCCGGTGGTTCGGAACCCACCTAAAACTGTAGGTCCAAAACATCAATCACCATCATTCAACTCATTACCCACGCACAGGTCTCACACCTATATGGGCTTCATCATCAAAAAAAAAATTCATAAAATATTTGGCACCGACTTCAAAAGATTACTTGTATGAAATTGAAAATTTTCTCAGTTTAAAGTAAATACTTTATTTTAAACTTTTTAGTACGTGAGTATTTAATGTTTGAGTATCATATCACTGAAGTCGGTTTCTTTTTTTGTTTTTAAATTTGTTTTAATTGTATCTATAATAGACTAGGCTAACTTGACGTCAGATAAGTTGTATGCAATATTCACTTAGTCATAAAAAAATAAAATATTTCATAAAAGGGTTTACATATTATTTTATACACGTTCCAGTATATTTTAGTTATTTTCCCTGTAAAATCCATTGCACAGCTGAAAATTTATAAAAAAAAGTTCATAGTTGTTTTAATTTTCCAATCTTATTTGTTTTCTTTGTTTTCTAGGCAAGATTTCATAAACATTTTTACGGATGTTTGGGAAATTGACTTCTCTTATCTTTAAAATTCAGTTCAGCTCATGCAACTAATAATGATAATTTATTCTTTTGCTAGAACAAATTTTCACTCGTACTAGAGCAAATGAGTTTAGACAACAGAGTGTTGTTCATTGAGTTATGCAACTGAATTGAAACAATTCAGGTTGCGGAATTGTTTTGAATGCAAATGAGCTGATTAGATTAGTATCGACACAAGCTAGCAAGTTTCTGAAAATAGCTTAGATGTCCTGAATTCAAAGTAAGCGTCTATTCAGTGACATCACACCACTTCCCCACAGCTTAATTCAAATAGGATTTGCAAATAATAAAACTTTTGATCAAAATCGATGAAGATAAATAATTGTCTGATAAATTGTTCAGATGTTTTAGGAGGAAGCATTGCTAATTTGCTATGAATTCCAACAATCGTCCTGGGCATTCGAAGACTGAGAGGAATTTTCCCAGGTATTGAATATTGAAATATTGATCAATAGATAGAGAAAGACTCTACCGTATTTTGGATTGAAAAACATGCTATTCTAAAAATCGATGAATCTGGAAATCATGTATTCAGACGAATAGGCAACGAATGTGACAGAATAACTGTTCATTTTAACCAAGAAACGAAATTGCGTTCTTACACGAATGAGCACGAATAAATCATTACATTTTTTTGAAAACTATACTTTGGGTAGATCCGTAGGCTTCGGCCAGGATACGAGCGGCAAGCGTTAGGAGAAAAATTAATGTTTACTGTAGGCGGCAAGCAACGCCGTTTTGCCGCTCGTATCTAGGCCATCGCCTTATAATGATTTTAATATATTTTATTATTCTATATTATTATAATTGACATTCTCTATTTTTGACAACTGGCTCCCAACAACAATCCCATATTTCGCAGGTTTTCATTTGCATGAATCCAAGAAAATGAGTTGAAGAATAATATGCTGTGGTCTTTTATGTCATAATAATTTATCACATAGGCTTTTTCTAAAAGCTCAACACCCCTTCCAATCTTCACTCAATACTAAACGAATGGCTGAAAGCAGTGTCTGAAGCTTGATCAGGCATAGCAGTGCTGCTGAGGCTGAGACTGGCCCTGTTTCGCGAAATCCTCACGGACGTTTTCCCCTTTTTTCTCTCATTTCCATTGCGACGAGATTGGAATTATTTTCCTTCCCTTCAACACAAAATCGTTCCTCACTAAACTTCCTAATTTCTTCACTCCTCTCATTTCACAGCCAACAAATCTGAATCACAAATTGTTTACTTCTATCGTTCAGCCGACGGCAGCCTTCTGGAAACAGACTTGCTCGTTCGTCTCTAAATCATGCTAATAAATTGAATTTTCATCTTCTATTCCCTATAGAAATGGTAGCCGATTGAATTCTCTCGTTGTGCTCTTCTCTTGTTCCCTCTTCTTCGTCTTGTTCTCACTCTCTTCTCTGACAGTCGTACTTTAATAAACACTTTTCCACCAGAATCTTCCACTTAGCTCTGCTTCCAAAGCGCAATAACACAGTTATAAACTTCGACATCAACAATTCTCTCTTCACTCAATCCTCCCATCCCTCTACTCATCATCCCTTCATTAACCACATCTATTAATAAGAAAGTCAAGTACGCCATTGTTTGAAATAATTAAAGGTAAGGGCAATGAAAATAAGCCAAGTATGTACGAAAGACAAACAAAATGGCATAGGATAGAAGAGTGTGGAAGAGTCATTATCAACCCAAGATTAAAATTTTTTGCTGTGCAAAGATTTGATAGAGAAACGAAGAATTTTGCCCACTATGTCTGCCTGAATGAAAGTTCGTAGACTGCTGATACTTGGCGCAACCAAAAGATAACATTTTGTCGTTGTGATATTGATTTATCACAGAAAACAGAAGCTTTGTTCATGTGGCAAAATGGAGTGTATGGTTATATTGTGATATTGCCTCTTCACTCGATTCTTTCCAAAGAAATTTAGAGGCAAGTTATTTTTTATTGTTTACAAAACAGAAAGCCCTTCAAATATTCATACATTGAAAATGCAAAATGAACAATCTAATATAAAACTTGACATTGTATTTCTATTAAAATATTATTTTCTCTCACTTGTAGGCTACTGGAGATGCTGGAGGGGTGCATTTCACTTCTGAAAAGAAGCTTCATCCATCCTAACGTCCACAAAACATGACCCCTGGTGGCAGGCTGACGAAGATTCTTTTCATAAGTGAAATGCACCCCTCCAGCATCTCTAGTATAAGTGAGTGAAAATAATATTTTTATAGAAATACAGTGTCAGTTTTGATATTAGATTGTTCATTTTCAAAATCAACATGAAAATTTGATTAGCCTATCTGCAGATCTGATTCATATTCATCAGGACTTGATTCATTTGCAACAACATCCACAATGAATTAATTTTTCAATAAAATATTATACATTATTCTTCAGTAGGCACTTTTTTGTTATCAAACTAAGATACATTTCTTAAAATTTGGCATAACGCTGAACCATAGCGCTCTATTTGGTATACCTGATGCGTTGCGCTCAAGGACCACCAATGCTGTCATGCTGGATTGTCTCTGACGAATCAAAGCCAAAGTCATTTGAAACATCTGCGGCTACTGCGATTATTAACCTTGACATCACTAACAGCGTTTGATTAATTTGTGAGATACCTTCCACTAGCATGAGATTATAACGGCATAAAGGGATAGGGCCTATGTCTGTTTGTGTTTGTCAATGCCAGCAACGCCGGCTTGTTGGGAAAAGCGGAGCTCAGCTGTTGATCTCATGATGCAATTCTCTGTAGATCATGTGTGATACCATTCTCTGTAACCTTGTTCAGTATGTGTCATGTCTACTCAGACTGGTAGCGTGAACAAGTATGCCGTACAATGCTAAAAGCTTGTTTGGTTATCCTCTGTCGTTCAAATTAACAAGTACAGCTTAAAAAAGCAACAATTAGGCTGATTACACAACTTTTTTCATTCATTAGCATCCTTTGACCGCCTTTAAAAGGGGTATATGGATTTGTCAGTAATTTAAGTCATCATATTCTACTTCTGTTTCCCTGCGTCTCATAATGAGAAAAGAATCCCTCATTAGAGTATGGACAGACATTTAACAATTCTTCCCTCATTTTATTTCTAAAGTTTTCACCATTGAATGTCTTGAGATGTGCTGGCAATGAGTTGTACAGGCGAATTCCAGCACTCTTCACACCCCTCTCATACAAACTAGTCCGAGGTATTTCGTCCCTTAAGACAGAAAAGGACACGAGAATTGAAGAACAGCAATTGAAGTATGAGATCCATTTATGTTGTGGGTTTTTATTAGTGTGATCCAATTTGGAAACTGATGTGACCATGCTGGGACCTTCCTCTTATTCCTGGTTTCCTGGTAATGACTTGCTCTTACTTTATTATTATTTTCATAGTTACACAAAAAGGTACTTTTTAATTTTTCTGAATTAATTCTATAGATTCTAGAATGCTTGTTATAAAATGCTGAATAACAGCTAGGGGACTTTTAGTATGTTATTCAGCATGTTTTTCCGGACATAATTATATCCCGATCTTCAGCTGTGTTGAAATTGTTTCTTTACTTTTTGCTAATTTGACGACTATTTCTCATTATTCAACTTCAGCATTTTATTCTATCACTAATCCTTCGAAAACTAATGATTAAAGAGTGCAAGCTTAATTAAAAAAAAAAAACAAATTGTCGTTACAATCCTTTTCACATAAAAACCCAAATACACAAAACAGTCAAATTATGAATCAATACCAATCTCTTTCTGTGCTTTACAACCAAGTAGGCTACAATTATTTCATTTTTTCTGTTTTTATATTTACATCACAATCAAACATAGTTCTTTATTGAACTTTATAAATATTATTTCCAATAATTAATATTTTTTCTTTTAATTTCAACGAATTTTTATTGTAGGGTCTTGCAAGACTTAAATATTGAGATATTTGAAAATTGTTGTTTTCCATTGAATAAAACATTAAAAAAATTGAAGCATTGATTTAAAACTTTTTGAAAAATTATCGCCGTGGAAGTTAGGGACGAAAAGCAATATTTGACTGAAATTTCTGGAATGGGAATAAATTAATTTTGAACACTTTTTTAAACGGATATTTTCAAAATATAAGTAAATGGAATAATTACTGAAAAGAGGCTGAAGCTGAAAATGCAAAGTAATTATTTTTTAATTATAGGGGATGGTTTCTAGGAGTGGTTGAAAAATTTATACTTTTGAATATTTCTTTTCTGGAAATGCTTTCATTGTAAATCGATTTAGAAAGAAAAATTGAGTTCAGGTCATAGACATAAATAGCTTCTCCTGTCATGGATGGCTACTAGTTGTATGAAAATCTTCTTTTTTTGAAGATTTTTTCATTTTGAAGGTTGAAGTACATATTTTGTGGAGAATCTATTATACTATCACTGCAGCATAAGAGATTTTCGTCAGTAAAGCTTTATACCATTACAGTATTGAATTCAAATAATTTATTATTCTCATATTAATGTATTTTCTCAGTGCTCACTCTTTGATTTCTGGATGCTATTGATAGGCCTACAACTTCTATGTTGAGGCTACTCAACTGATCTCAAGCTGCATAATTGATTAATCAAATCTCATAAATAACAACAGTTGACATCAGAAAAAATCTTCATAACTGAGCTTTTCTTTTAGTTAGTTAAATTAACGGTTGTTGGTGGTGACAAAAAATTATGGAATTGCTCTTGCTTATTTGATGTTGAATGTCCTTTTAACCTTATGCCTTCATAAAAAACTTTTTTAGTCATCCATGAGCTTGAACCCTCAAACTAAAAGGTCATGACCCGCCACTGAAAAACACTATCTGTTTTGCAAAAATAACGATCTGTCGTTGCAAAAGCAACGAACTGTTTCACGTTCCAAGCTTAGAACCATTCTTCCAAACATAACCGATGAGTGAAATGTCTTCAATGCGATTTTCACTTTTAATGTATGGTCAATTTTTCAATATCTGTAGTCTTTAGAACAAAAACGAAAAAACTAAGCCTTCATTTGGTTTAAAGTTGGAAGCAATAGTTGAGGTAAAGACTATTAATGAAGTCTTCAAAAGAGCCTACATAATAATAATTGTGTTAAACCACCCACCTGCGTAATATCGTTCAGAACATCAATTTACCTCAAACCCTTCTTCAGAGTCTATAAACGAGAGTATGGATTGTTGCAATTACGTCGACCCAGGTGCGTACGAGAAACATTGTTGGCAAGTGCTAAAATTATCGATAAGTCTCTCACGTGTCTTTGTGCTTGAGTGCAACAGTGACTGAGAAGGAATTTATGCCACCGTTAACCTGCCTCGTTGAGAAAAGTATAACAATCTATATTTTGAAGCTGTATATCTATACAATAACTGTTTATCTGGTAGACCGGACGTGTTTGGAGTCTATGACGCTTAATGAACTTAACAGTATGATGCGGAAGATGATACTGCGCACTAAGTTGGCAATATTTCCGACTCGTCTTATTGGTACTTATAGGGCAAGAAATTTGATGGTGAGACGTATACGTCTATTGGAAGGGGTAATACCCAAAGAGTCATCATCTCTCGGCGGCTTATGACTGCTTGTTAGTTGCCTTTCCCTGCGCAGAAATGGATGGAGATATAGTGAGAAAGAGAGTGAGTGAGCGAGGATGAGTGAGCACTAATTGTGTTGAGCGTCAAGTGTTCAAACAATTCACCTGCCAATGAATGGCAAAAACTTTCTGCAGTATTACGCCCATGCCATTCCGAAAACGTCGCTACTAAGCACCTAGGGTATGATTCAACAAAGCAAAAGGCCCAATCAGATGCTCAGCTAAGACCCGAGCCTTGAAAACGTATAGAATCTCTTCGCCGGTTTTATTGCTGCCGATAATAACTATTAATAATTTTAGGTATAATGATAGTGGGGATGATGATGATTTCTGCACTGGTCATTACTAAATTACTGTTAACAGCTTCTGCTCGCAAGCTTGTGATATTACATTCAGGTGAAGACCAAGCTCATGGAGCTAATTGATAGCTGTAACGAAAGAAGCCAAAACTGACAGAATCACAACAAATGTTCCACAGATGGGGAAGATGTTAGTAATTATTATGATTCCTTTCGTTCATAATTCGTAAAATTCTCCACAATTCATGATCGTGAACCAGATGTGAGGATAAGCTTGTTGCAGAGCTGCCTGTTTTTCTCAATGACAAAACTTGGAACAATATTACAAATGAGATGCTCAAGTAGTCGAATTTGATCAAATTGACTAGAATGTGTCAAAAACGTATAATACACGTGATGGCCATTTCAACTTCCATTTTGCTTCAATGCCTAATATTGTTATTGGTTGTGGAAGTTGTTTTAAGTAAGCCTATATGATGCGTTCAGCTATCAATTAAGGTGGTACCTGCTCTGTTGAATTCAGAAGTATAGAAGAACTGTAATTTTTTTGTTGCAATATTCCTAACCACTGCTTTTTTTGTTGATGATGCCCACATGTGTCTGAGACTTGTGCTTAGGTAATGATTGCACGAAATATGCCAGGCTGAACGTGAAACGAACCGAGATTGCAGAAATATCAGTCAGAGATAAGTGCTCTAACCCGGGGGTTCTCAAACTGTACGCCTTGGGGGTGTGTGGGGCAGGTTAATGAAAAATTAAAATTAAAGGAGTATAAAATTATATAGAAAGAAGCGAGCTCGTACTTTTCATTAATCTTTTTGTTTTTCGTTTCAAATATATTGTGTTTTCATGTAGAAAGTGTTTTCAATTGAACCACCCACCATTCCCTATAACAAGGAGGATACGCAAAATTAATTTTAAGTGGTTGAGTCTATGAAAAAGATTGAGAACCTCTGTTCTAACCGATTACACTTAGTGACAAAAGCAGTAGTCTGATGGTTTACTGTAGTAATCTCATTCGTCAATGCTTGTTCTTTTGGATTTCCCTATTCTTATTTCTGACTACTGCTTTCTACCCTCTATGTACAAGAATATCTCCATTTTTCATTCATGACAATTAAATAATACATAATACAAAAGATTATCTATTTCATCTGTGAGCCATTATAGCATCCAAACGAGCTTACATGACTGTAGAATGTAGGCCATCCTATGTTGTGGTGGTCTCATCACCAAGGAAAAACAACAACCGAAGACAAGCTTCGTGGGCTGTTGAACAAGTATCGCCTCGGAAAAGAAAAGAGAGTGCGGCACGACGGGACGAGTTGTCTGAGTCAATAGTTGTGTTGGAACAAAGAGTAATTCAACTATGGGATAGTCGGGGAAAGACCGGATGAGGTACCGGAACTTGTAAGGACTTTGAGGACAAGAACGGAAGTCGGGATTACTGGTGACGCTTGACAAGAGGGTTTTTGGGGATTAGGGTGGTGAAAAGAGGTTGTGGAGGGGGAAGAGGGTCAAGGAAGGCTAACGAGATTAATGAACTAGGAAACGAGACGAGTTTTCTACAAAGCCCTTAGAAATGTCCAGGGTCCGATCCTCCTTGGAAGAGAGGACGCCTGCAGGAGGCGTCGGTCTGCGTCTATAGTGGCGTCGGCTGACGATAGACGCACACTAATCGTAATCAGCAAGCATCACAAGGACGGACGGACCATCCACAGCACTAAAGCAACGCACAAAAAAGGATTGAGAGCTGATAAAAAGAAGAATACAAACCAGCGGCACCAACACAAACCGCGCGCTCCTCTGCTGTCTAATGGAAGGAAAGCACGTCAGCTCAACTGTTCAACAGTCTCTTTTAACCTTCTGCTTTCGTTCTTCAGCACTAATTCTCTTCAGTTTTTGTTTCGAATTTCGCCTTGTGAACTAACAGCACGATTACTTCTTTTCCTTCTGTTCTCACAGAAGAAAAAGAAAGTGAAGAAACTTGAAACTACCCGGCATGCTTATTGTTGTTCTTCTAGACTCTTTCTTATCCAAGTGACGTTGATTTAATCATTTTAAAAACTTGCTGACAAATAGGGCAGCCTAATTCTTTGCGAGTTACTCTTCTTGTTTGTCTGGATTAGTGTATTTTTCTTTCTTTCAGCAAGGCTTTCAAAAAGATAATGATAGAGAAGGAAGCACTGTCACATTCCCATCATAGGCTACTGATTTTTAGTTATGCAATCGTAATACATGGTCTCGTCAGGGACGAACCCAGAATTATAATACGGTATCAATACGATATCAATTAAGAAAATATTTCGTTGGGGGGATTTTCCTACGATATTAACTAAAGAAAATGTCCTCACCCTCACAAAAGACTCCCATGAAAAATATAGCTATTTTTAGTTTGTTGAAAATGTTATTCAGCCTGAATAAAATAAAACTTAAATACATTTTAATAAATTAATCAAAAAATCAAATTTATTTTAGCAATATGGGCGATGAAGATGTAATCTATTATCATTGTATTTGAGGTGCAATGCTGTAAATACATAAATAAAAATGGAAAGCAGAATAGTTTGATAATTTATTTATTTGTTTTATTTTTCATTTATTTAATTCTACTTGGAATAGAGTTTGTATTAATGTGCGTTCAGACTATGCGTTCCAGTTCTATTACTGAAAAGACAAAATTTCTATTCTCTGGAAGCTCAGAAATGAAAATGAATTTTAGATTCCAAATCCAGCCCAAATTAATTTTTTCAATGTCATCGGTGAAAATTGTAAAAAAGAGGACATTACAATTTAAATATGCCGTAGTTTGGAGTTCTATATCTCATAAATGCACAAGGACAAGAGTCATCAGGCTTCAATCGGTCTATGCTCTATTGGAACCTTATTCAAACCTAGTGTATAAGACTCAGATCAATTGGGATTGAATCTTGATTGATGGTAGAAAGAGTTTCAGACTTGAAAAATCATTAATAGCTCATTAATTCTCAACAATAACCTTTCCATCCCTAATAAAAGTTTCACAACATTGCTCTTTAGTATTAATAGCTCCTGAAGCACTCGCCCATATGATAGGGGAAATGACTTATAAAAGATGTACCAATAAAACAGTTGTTCTAATAAGTGCTGAAAGCTCTATCACTAAAAAGTACAAAGTATTCTGTAAGTGCTCTCCATCAGTGATGTAACTAGAGTTATCCACTCTTACATATTACTGCCTTCAAAAAAATTCTCAGAATATAGATATAATATAGGCCTATATTATACAATATTCATGTAGCTTCAAATTAAATGAATAATCTTTCAAATTTTTATTTTTTCAAATTGTTTCTTATATCTTTTTTTAAATTTTCTTCTAAGCAATTGGGGATTACGTCTCCAACAACCCCCTTAGTTACGTCTATACTCTCTATCCATCAAATGGTCCTGTTTCAAACATTTAACATTAAATGTCAAAAATACACTGTCATACGTGTGACAGAAAGTTCTAATACATTATCAATGATGAATAAATTATCCAACGTGAAAGAGTTGTGAGTTTGATCAAATCACAATAGGATAGCAATTCTATGTAAGCGTTATTCCAATAATTTTATTTGTATTTAACATTGTATTTGTGCTGTAATGCTGTAAATAGATAAAACATAAGATTATTGGTGATGCTATATGAAATATGAATTGAGGTAGATAATTATTGATAATAAGGAATAAATGGATAATTGAAATCATATTTATTTTTCTTGGAGGCCTGAAAATAATAAACTCAAAGAAAATTCACCTAGGTCAAATAGAAACTAATTTAAGAGTGAAGTGGATAGTGATCATTCCTACTGGAGTTTAGATTACTATATTTATTAATAAATTACCTTCTTGTTTACTTCCTTAATTTCTATTCAATTATTTCAATTCAATGAGTAATTCGTTATAGCTCAATATTATACTTATTGTATTACCTATTAATATTATATATTTGACTTTTAATATCACGAATATAATTCATTATTTTATCGATATCTATAATGATCGAACAAGTTCAATGAAATTAAACTACGAAGGTCTCACAATATTATTATTATTATCATCAGAAAGTTGAATATATTATTAATTGCATATTAAACATGACGAATTATTATTTTATATTTATGATGATTGTAATTAGAAAAGATTCAGTTTTTGATTCCTGGCTAGACTCGGATTGTGCTCATTATCAAGAACCTTGAAATGCAAAATGAAAGATAGAACGTTAGAAGTTCAATGAATAAGATTGAATACAGAGAAAAGTGAGAAGAAAAGACATACTAAAGAAAAGTGGGTTTTCATGATCCAGAAAGCACGCCTACATCAAGAAAAACATTATTCTATATCTGAAGTTTGGAATAACCATCAATCCGCTTACTGATACTGGTTTACTAGATGCTTTTAAATTTAAAATGAAGTGTGTTCAATAAAATAATATTAGTCTAAGTTATAATTTGAAATTTCTTGGATGAAACAAAAAGTGAGAACCATCATTCATCTATATACATCATCATCATCATCATCATCACCTTTTTGATCAGCGTAAATTTACAGCAAGAATTATAATGATTATTATTACCTACAGCAAAAATGAATTGACAGTTTTTGTGCCAATATAAACCATTAACGTTATTTCCAAGAGATTGCTGAATCTATAAGTCAAGGAAAGCTGACAGAGGAGCAAGGAAGAAAAACAGATTACGATTTTAAGTGAAAAGTTGAAAGTTACTAAAGTTTTACAAAGTTCTCGTCTCGAGTTGGCCATAGATTGATGGAATAATTAATTTTCAGCCTCATTGGAATATGCTAATATTTTATTCGAATAAACAGTGATTATTAGTTTCATCGTTTCGAAGAGTTTGTGTAACTTATAACAACACAATACTTGTGAAAGGCTGTTTTAAAAATACTATTGAAAGCGCTTGTAATAGATCCTTGAAAAATAAAGCTCTATAGAACATTATTATTCTTCTAGCAGACTACTATACAAACTGTACTACGATCGAACTGTATTCTAATACAGACAGCATTTGAGTGGATAATTTGCATATATAGTTAACCGGAGATATCCCTCTATAATTATCTGGGCTACTTTTATCTTCTTTTTTGAATATCATGAGCACATGCATCTTGCACCAACCTTCTGGTATAGTCTCATTTCAAGGATTTTATTAAACATTGAGAAGAAAAAGTTTTCCTTGAACAGCGAGATTCATCAAGAATTCATTGGTCACCATATCCGGTCCTGCTGCTTTACCGGACTTGTCTCTCTTAATAGCACGCTGAGTAAATGGTGCATCAAAAAAGGGATAAAAGGCATCCAGAGCGATGAAAGGGTTACTTATTACAACGGCTGGGTAGCTAGTGTTCAGATATTCTTGCCAGACTTGTATATCAATAGTATTTCCATGGATTTTATCACCATTGCTCAGTTTACAAGTTGACCCGAATTCCTTTGCATTTCGTGTGTTATTTATTTATCCTGTCATTGTAAGTCTCTTGTAATATTCTTGCTTAGTCATTTTTATAACTTTTTATACTGTTTTTCACCAATAGAAAACCTGATATAACATTTCAAATCAAGACTAATCGACCTATAGGTTTTATATAAGATGCTCATTACATTCTTTGCCTGGCAACATGCAGTATTGTATCATGGCTTAATCCGTTTTGTGTTAGGAGCATAACTCATTACAACTCTGTCATTGTGTAGCATGCCAAGTGATTTTACACTAGTTGATTTTTCACCTCATGCAATAGAAGACCGTGCATAAAGTCAGGAGTAAGTGGTGAATTTGGATCCAAAACATGCTGAATACGTTGTTGATACTTTATTACACAATCCCCGCTCCCTAAAAGTTTTGGTTTTCTATAGATTTTTACTGCTGAAAAGTGAACAAGGCTCGTTGGTCTGCTACTGAAGTCGTCAATAATATTGTGAGAGTACAAAGGCAATTGATCAGAGACGAGGTTATTCTGTGGTAATTTCATATCTATTGTTGGGAAAATTCCATGTATATTTGTCCAAAACAAGTCCATCACCGCAATCCTTCCATCATTACCCAGAAATGTATAGCTGCCGATTCTGTCGCTGATTGAACATTTGAGACACACAGACCATAATTTTCCATGAATTTGATCAGAAGTTTTACCCTGTAGTAATATTCGTGCTCAGTGTTTCTTGTTTCATCAAGTATATCTGGATCATTCATATTGTTCAATAAGCCAATTCGACTATTCTCATCACCACCAATGTAGATTCGTAACCGCCTAATCTTTCAAACACCAGTAAGAGAGTCGTGTCAAAAAGTTCTAAGAGGATCTTCAATAAGTCAAATGGTCTTAAATAGACACATTCAACAACAAATTTTCTAGGTTCAGTAATTGTCATTAAAGAAGCCAAAAATGAGATTGGTCAATAATTTCATAATCAAATTTTTTCTTTAAAAAACATATTTTCTTTAAAATCCCTATTTCTAATAGTTATCACACAAATTGTATTGAATTTCTGTTCCACTATATGAGGGAAAAAGAGCATTCCGAAGTGAGTCATGTTTCACATAAAAAGATTATGTAATTATTAGATAGAACTTTTTTTTGGTCTAATGAACGGAAGTTAGAAGTACCTCCAATGTTCCAAAATGTAATTTTTAATTCATTGAATTATTTAGTGTCAAGTATGTCAGGGGTTCTTCGAGATCTATTTTTTCTTAGGGGACGAAAAAACTCAGATATTTTTCCAGCTGGGGATTTGATTTGCTTTGACTTCACTTTTCTCTTTTTTGTCCATTGACTGGAAGCATGCGATGATTGGGAAGCGTCAGTTACCGGCTCTTCATACGCATCCTCATCGACAGATTGCACCCATTCATCTTTGCTTGTTGTAGATTTGTAATGTTCAAGTCGGTTGATTCACTGACAGCTGCTATCTTTGCATTAGAGTTTTTGTGAACTCTTTGCTATTTTGAAACCATACAAATTGTGAGTATTCCTTTTTCTGAAGTACTTTTGGTTCTTGAAAGATGACACTATTGAAGGGTGACATGTTCTCTGAAATAAATATTTGTCTGTTCTCTCCTGCAATATTCGTTGTAGAAAACTGTTTCTTTTTTTAAACTAATATCAAAAATTCAATTTTCACTCCGTGCCTAACAAATTTTTTGAGCTCCTGGCTTGCTTTGCTTTCTGTAAATCTAGTAAATTTCAGAGTCCTCCAATTTGTAACCGATATAATTAGCAATATTGTGCATAACATTCATTAGATCTTCCTTATGTTGTGCAAAAGGTTGACTTTTTTGTAGTGTTTAAATATCTGTCTTTGCATTATTTACTATCTCTTGTCAAAAACCCATTTCTTTCTTTAGTATTTATTCTCCTTCTTAAGGCTTCTTGATGCTTGAAGAGCATTCAATTCCGCATTATACTTTACAAAATTGTCATTTGTTTTTGAAGAAAGTGATTTTATCTCATCACTGCAGTTACGAATAGCCAAAGATATCTTTATTATCATTGAAAAGTTTTTCGAAGCGATTCATAATTGCTGTTATAGTGTCTGGCGCCTAACCGATACAGAGGTCTATCTCTCAGTACCGCCTGCCCCGCATCGTCTTGAAGTTCCTTGTTATATCTCCGGCCTGTCGCCTCAAACGTCTTCGCTGCCCTATATTCAACGACACAAATCCAAAAAAAACAAGAAAACACTTCATTACTCAACTCTCGGGAGTACCACAAGATAATTATGAAATCGGAATTACTAAATCTTTGGTGTCAGTTTGCACTAAGCTAAACTTAATACATCTCGGAAAACCACCAAAATTTTACGATTAATACAGAGAAAAAAATATTATGACCTTTCCGTTCAAAGTCTTGAATCAATATTGACATCTGTAGTATCTCTACTCACGGGAAAATCCAGCAGAAATAAAAAACTTTGTACCTTCAAGTAAAGAGGGAGTGACTTTTGAATCTTTGTATTATAATGTGAATCAGAAGCTGGAATCTATCGAATTCACTGTTTGTTCAATTAACTAGACAATAATTGAGACTATAAATGTTTATCGTATGAGAATCAATCTCTCAAAATGGTGAGTTTACTATTTAATCGGAACAAAAAAAGAGTTACCTTTTATTTCTAAAATTTGACCTACCAGTTTGAGCATTATTAAAAACTAAATAATTAGCAGTAGCTAATACATACAATACGTGTATAACGAATAAATCAACAAATTAGACCTAAAAACCAGAAGTTTGGACACCAAAAGAGCTTCTCATAACTTGCTGTCAAGGAGTGGATGAACGGAAGCCAACTCTTTCCTGTATGTAAATGAGTTGAACTTCACCGAGTTTCCAGTTTTATGAAAACTTGGTCGATTTACATGTTAAATCCAAGTCTCAGATGAAGCCTGCACCGTGATAGGGGGACAAGCTTATGGCCTTTCCGCACTCGCCTCCTATTAAAAACCGTGTGAGAAGTATTTTCCGGTTGAAATACCCTAATTGATGTCTAACGCGGGGAGAAAAGAGTCGGCTAATGTTTTAATTCGGTGGAGTTTTGGTCGGGACGACATTAATTGAGGCGCGTTTTTCTTGCGAGTAATGGGGAAGTCCTTGTCAGATGTTGCTGATAGAGGTTAAAATGAAGGCGGTCTTGGGATGGTGGCGAAGTAAGGGCCTTTCTGCAAAGACGAGCAATGGCTCGACTCTGTGCTGTCCCAAAGGGGCAGTAAGCCACATTAGCATATCAGTGGACACAGCAGCTATTCGTTAGCTATGCAAACCGCTATCGGTTCTCGTCCTGCCTTCTCTGAGCACTACAACATAACCCCTCAACATTACCCACTCTCCGACCCACCACCGCCAAACACAACAACTTCACTCGCCAATCTTACCAGCCTCCTCACTCCTCGCTGGAGTCCTCCTTAATTAACACACCGTAGCTCATAATTAATAACTTAACGCCATCCATTGCGAAAGTTAGGACTCACAGCCACACCGTGTATATTTACATCTCTAATTATATTTCTCCCCACCCAGTTAGTCTCTCATGTACTTGCAGCAGTCGTCTTCAGCAAACTTACAGTCGTAATCAGAGCTGCTGGTTTGCTAGCGCCTTCGCACAGCTTCAGAACAGCAGCTTCTGTAAGTACATCTGCCCGTTTGCAGAGTTGGGTTTCACTTGGAGCACCAGAGTGTACGGTAACAGTCGAGTGTCTTCAAACAGAAAAATACCAAGGCACCAGTTGGAGAGTTGACGAATCTTGTCAGCCACATTGAGTTATACAAATTCCTACAACTTGGTGTCAAATTACAAGCCATGAAAGTGAAATTAATACCATAAAAATTATAATAGCATTGTAATTATGAGTATAGGTTAAGGGTTACCCTATAGTAGGGGTTACATATCATGGGAAACATGAAGATGTTTCAACAACTGAAATGGCTTTACATTTCAAGTTTATGTAGTGTTTGTGACACAAATATTGTGTATCTCTCTAAAGACAGAAATTGAATAATCATGTATGCATCCATCTGAGAGCAATTGATAAGAAATTGATAATTCATCGAATCCATAAAATACTCTGCATCTATACTTTAAGTACTACATTAAAAAGAATTGGCGTGAAATTGGAAGAAGACAACATTTGTTTATAGATTAAAAAAAAAGATTGAACAGAGATCGAATAGAGTATTCTTGCACTTATTTGAAATGAAGACTGGCCGAACTGACTTGTGATAGAGAACAGCAACATCTTATAATTGATTTTTAATCCCGAAACTTGACAAGGTTGGAAGATTGCTTGATCTGGCATTTTCAAGTAAATCAATAATTACTAATGCTTCAAAATACATATTTCAAAGCAAACTTGAATAAAATGCTTTATTAGTAGTTGGAAAATCACCATATCAAGATTATAACCAGCTAATGAGAACGATGTAATGAAAATGAGAATGTTTCAATTACATTTTTAAACCACAAAATATCAGAAAAATGTTGCAATTATATTGAAATGCTGAGTAATAACTTTTATAGCGTATAAAGGAATATCGAAATTAATATCTTGTTTTTAATTCAAATGAGAAAATTAAATCCTACAAAATATTGTATTAATCATTACTCTCCAGTAATGCTAACAATGAGTGGAACATAAATTAATCGTAGGTGAATTAAAAATTAGATGAGAGATAAAATAATCCCAGTTATAAGTTTGTTATTAATAAATCCTACCAGCAGCAATTATGTGGAAAACACATGGCTGTTTTTGATGTCCAATGCCGTTGGAAGCCCAGCAGAGCAGAGTGCCGTAGTCGAGTTCAGTCATGGGCGTGTAGGAGACAACGCTGTTGGTTCCCGAGCGGGCGATATGACCACGCGACACCTCCAGACTCTCGGCCGAGTTGTTGAACGTCCACCGGAACTGCACTTCTGTCGGATTCGCGTCCACTTCGCACGAGATGTTAGCCTTCTCCTGTTTAGCTACGCCATGCACTCGTGTTTGATTTGGTCTGCACGTTGGCGCATCTAATATACAAAATGAAAAAAAAAAATTAATTGAATTTAATATTTTGTACCTAATCTATCTTTAATTTTATATTGCCAAATATCATTTCAAAATTACAAATACAAATAATAATAATGATAAAAACAATTTGAAATTTGTTCTCGTTTCAAGATGGCGGCCCTTTAATTGGAAATTTGAAATGAAAATTTATTTCCGCAGAAAAAACAAATTCTTAGATTTCTTGTACAATGACGATCTGCGTTATTAATATTGTAAATTAAACGACTTGCAGTCGATTTTAATTGTGAATAAATATTTCTACTCACTCAGGCCAGAGTGAGTGGAAATATTATTGACTGCAAGTCGTTAAATTCACAATAAAAAGTGAAGAAAAAAGAAACTTATAATATTCCTTAATCACATTTTCTTTTTAATTTAGCATTGTCATCGTACGCTAGCAACGAGTATCAGAGACAAATTAGAGAAAAGTCGAGTTATATTATTGAAAATTTGTTAGGCTAGTGTCTGATGCATTCATAGGTTGACTGATTTAATGCTTATTTATGTGCTTGATAAAAATATGAGTATTAAACTTGTAATACTTAATAGTAAACGGGTAATAGACGAGATACTTTTTACTCGTATGCATATACGAACAGTGGTCAGTGGAATAGGACAATAATGACATATAGCGATAGAGAATATAAAAAATATCACAAGAAGATTTGATAGATAACAAGAGAATGCAATAAATTGATAGATATTTTGAACAGTACAAAACTGGATGAGAAAAACAAGAATAACCTGAGGACTGTTGCATAACAATTCAGAAACAAGTTCTATTCGCACTTTTTTTTGTAATTAATGCAAAATCTTGCTAAAGTTTTCACTTGTACTAATAATTGTAATTTGTGAATTGTATTGCAAGTGTTGAACATGCTGAAAAAAATAATCTAGGCAGATTATTCATTGAGATGTCTTGACAATATTATAAGTTCACAAGCAGGAATTGATTAATAACTATTTGATTAATAGTAATTGATTAAAAGTAACAACTATTCGAATTGATCTGGATATCTTACAAAATGAATTCACAAACTTTGGGAAAAAATCTCATAAATTCCAATCTAATTCAATAATGTAACGGGACTGATAATTGCATATTTTATTTAGATGAAAATATTAAACACATTTTATTACAGCTCGTGATTACTTCTGTTTCTACCTAATAACCTCAACTTCCTCTATAAAAATACAGAAATAGCTTCACTTCTTTTGACCTATTTCAGCTGAGTTTCGAAATATGCTATTAAATTCTAGAGGCACTAAACAAAAAGTTTATTGAAGAAGATCTTGATTATTAGATTCTGCAATGACATGATTCAGTTTAGTGCATAAAGCGGAGGGAACATCGAGATTGCATTCGATAGTGCTCCATTGAATATGGATGCAATGCACTCATCAACTAACAGTCACATTAACAGTAACATTAATATTACTAACACTACGGTGATCAGCGCAACTTCAAGAGGGTTTCCCAGTGAGACGATTGCTCCTAAAATCACGATTGATTATTATTGATTATTTTATTATTTATTTATAATACGAATGTGAAAATGGAGTTACAGTTTTTTATTGAAAGTGGACGAATACTGGAGATGAAGACTGGAAAGCGCATAACGATGTAGTTAACCATATTCTTATTTTGAAAAGTATTCAACGTTATTCATATTCAGTACGTTTATTCACATCACATTATAACCCTCTTATTTAATTAGTATTAGTAATCCAGTTATCTATTCTTGACATGGAAACACTAACTCTTTTGGAAGCCACTCTTTTGGTTTTATGTCAATTTCGCTTCAATAACACAAATGAGTACACAAAGTAGAAAATATTCATGAATAAATTTGTATTTATCTCTTGCATGGTTTTGGGATAACTCTCATTTAATGATTCAGTCAGTTATGTAGTAGACCAGTAAGACCGTCAGTCACTAATTTGTATACTTATATGAAATGTAGTATTAACCATCTCTTCAGGCTTTAGATAGAGAAATGAAAATGCTCTTTCAGAAGAATGAAGGAAATATATTTTTTATTGTGAAGCAAATATCAAACTTAAATTTGTCAAATAAATTATTGTTAATGATCTGAAATGCTTGTTGTTGAAAATGAGTTGGGCAACAAATTTCTTATGGTTACAATGATTTCTTTTGTTACACTTGTAGCTACATTCCATAGATTTGTCACGTATGGAAAGTGCCTCTTTTCCGTACTAGACCGGAAAAATCAGCTGACAAATAGGGCTTTATAGCAAGATAGGAAAAACCAGATGGAGTGCGGCAAATTTTTTCCGTTGACTCACATATATAGATTATATAATTATATAGATATAGTGAACTCATTACATTACTCAATACCTGTCTCGAATATTATCCAGCTGATTGCTCTAGGCTATCATTATTTTGGTTTATGGGAATTTCTTATGGTTACAATCATTTCTTTTGTTACACTTGATTGAATGTGCTACATTCCATAGATTTGTCACGCATGGAAAGTGCCTCTTTTCCGTACTAGACCGGAAAAATCAGCTGACAAATAGGGCCTTATAGCAAGATAGGAAAAACCAGATGGAGTGCGGCAAAAATTTTTCCGTTGACTCACATATATAGATTATATAATTATATAGATATAGTGAACTCATTACATTACTCAATACCTGTCTCGAATATTATCCAGCTGATTGCTCTAGGCTATCATTATTTTGGTTTATGGGAATTCGTCCATCAAATTCTGAATCTAAATAAAGCAGCTGATTCAATTGTCTTGAATACTTTTGAATGTATCGCATATTATCCAGCTGATTTATCATGCCTTTCTATCAAGTGTAACAAAAAATATCGTACATTACCGTAACCCGTGGGACAAAGCGTAGGCTACGACATTACACGGCTGTAAACATTTGCCGGTTCTCGCATATTCACGTTTCTGCACTCGGCTGAACTACCATATGCTCGACCGGCAAAACGGTTCTTTCCAGCCTAGTAACTTAATATACTATATAAGAGTAATCTAACAATAAAAGTAAATTGGGGTAAAATATGAAAAATATTAAAGCTTTTCTGGTCTTAGCGAGGTAAAAACACGTAGGTTTTGACTGGTGAAAAATATAGAATGACAGTTTAAGTCTACTTCCTTTGTAATATATTGTTAAGTGCTCACATATTCTAGTTATCAAGTTACTGAATTTCGAAGATTTCTTATTATTTGATGTGCATATTCTTATACATATATTATATTCTGTTGTTTTTTGGTGTGGAAATAAATTTGAATTGAATTGAAAAAAAAAATATTGAAAGGAAAGCATGATTCAACAAAAGAATGTGAGTAAACGTTTGATCAGAATCATCATTTTACTTTTTTATATCAGCGCTAATATTAGAAGAATAATCAATTGATAAACCCGTGTTTCGGAGGACACGTAAAGCTGTCGGTCCCGGCTGCCTAAAAAACAGTCGTTAAGTCACGTCAGAGGCCCTGAACTTATCAGGTGCTACCTGATAACTCTGACACCAGACCTGAGCCAGCCAGGTCACACGATATTATTATTATCAATTGATGGGAAATAATTACAAACTATGGAAGAGTTATTTCAAACACCTACATTTCACAAAATAATTTATGGGAACTAATCTTAGTGCAATATTTAGTATTTATGAGCATTTCAGTTATGAACTTATGGAACCGGGAGGGAAATTATAAAGCATGTGCACAACTTAAATAAGAGATCGTAATGTTTTACAGAAAAGATGAAAACAGCCAAGAAGAAACAAGATAAATTAACTTCAACAAGATAATGACATTTTTGCCAAGCAACATTGAAGACCGCAAAGAAATTGATAACAGTAATTTCGAAAATCTTTCCCCAAAAAGTGAAGAGGGACATGCCGACACTGGAAAGGTGATTTGAGAAAACAATAAGATTTGATCTCGGCGTGTACGGAAGGTTTTGCTTAAAAGCGAATAGGCAATAAACGCAAGCGAGAAGGAGTGAGCAACGTGGAGAAAATTTCCTTCTCTGACAACAATCCTGTTAATGTGAAGTGGGTTCAAAATCGGTGGAGAAGAAAGGAATCTATTGTTTCTAATTAGGGCCGTAAGGATGAGAATCGGCTCAAAGGCGGGTGAAATTCCTGAGTAGGTGCGCACGCTATTGAAGGTCGTCGAGGATCCACTTCACATCCGTGTTGAAAAGTGAGGTGGGTGTTCCTTCAATGCTTGTCGCTGGATATTAATTTGTAGCAATTGCGGATGGGTGGAATGAGCGGCGAGGGGAGATTTCTTTTTGTAGATTTCGTCTTGAAAATTCCGGTTAAGGAGTATAAGACAAGTGAGATCAACAATTATATGCACGCAATATTACCACTCTTATAAACTATTTAATTACTATATCAAATAGTTGAGGTGAGGCTTACTTTTGATGTAAAAGAAACTCTTGTATACTATTAAAAAGTTTATCAACTAAATATTTTTTCAATTGTTTTTAAAATATTTGTTTTAAAGACTCTTTAAAAACGTCAGTAGCTTGTTGTAGAGTTTCCTACCAACATAACTAGGTTTTTCTTCGAATAAGCTACTATTTTGACTCACCAAGTGATAATATCCATTATAATCGTGTAGGTCAAGACTTTGGTTAATATCACTCTTTTTCACATATAGAGTAGCTTCATACACATATACACATATAAGCAAGATAAAGTTAGGAGACCAAGTCTCTTGAACAACGACCTACATGAATCTAATCTATTTTCTCCTTCCATACACCTAACAGGTAGCAATTGTGGATGAGTGAGAGTGGTGTTGAGGTGAAGAGGGACCAAATTAGGAAAATACTCACATAGAACGTTGAGATAGAAGGCATTGCTCTCTCCGTCACCCTCGGTGTTAAATCCGACACAGGTGTAGTTGCCCGCACTGGTACGACTGACCTGCTGCAACACGAGACTCTGGTTGCTGATGATCACACCTTGCGCCACGTTGTGGTTCAGCAACTTGCCCTGCAACATGTCAAAATGCTAGAAATCAGATTGGAGGTATTGTTATCTAATTTGAAGAAATCTATATTATATGCTATGCCTAGGACTTCATTGTTTTTATAATATACAATCAATTTGAAATCATGGTCAAGCAATCTGAAATCCGCTAACAAATTATATTGAGTAGTGACTAGTATTAGTAACAAATGGTCACTACTTCCAATCAAACTAACCATTCATACAGTAATAATATTAACATATATGAGAGTGCGTTTACACTATGTAACTGTACTAGAATAAAATATTTTTTGCAAAGAAAGGCTTTATTGAACGAAGAACTGAGCATGAATGAACAGAACATGATTAATAAACAGGTGAGGTAAATAAGTGGTTACTATGGCAACGCTATGATCACCACAGTAACAAAACACTGTTTTAATACAGTATAGCCATGTTCTAAAACTTTTCTCAAAAAATTTTAGTTTTCCAAAATAAAAATGTTACATAACTAAATAAGTTTCTAGATGATATACTCATATGAATGATTTCCCATTTTCATAAAAATGTGCTAAAATAAATTCTGTTATAAGACAGTGTTTGTCATACTCTGTTGTATTATTGTTACATGTCGGAACACACCTTGAAGCGCTCAATAAGATTACGTATTGATACAGTGACTATTCAAATCGAAAAAATCTTGTTCTAGGATTGCTTCTACATTGCTCATATTAATTGGACATCACGATAATTCCTTGTATAAAATTAATAAAATTTTATTTTATTCAAGAAGTAATTTTGTAAACGTTGTGGAACTTCGTTTGGGGGGGGTGCGTCTTTGAAATTATAAATCTTGAATTTAATTTGTCCGGAAGCCGCAGTCGGTAGCAACGCTACACCTCGCATGGACGCCCCTCTCCCACTCAAAGTCGCACAAGAATATCTGTCTTTGCCGGGCTGAACTGTGGGTCTTGAATGGGACAGCCACTATTATCGGCCACACAATCCAGTCCACCAAAGAAAGACTTTTAAAAAATAAATAGAGAACAAGTGAAATTATTCTCAAAGAAACCGATCCACTCGAGAGCAAGACTCGGGTGCGGATCATGTAACTCTTGCTTGTTACACTCTCCCCCAAACTCCCACTACCGAGATAGATGGAACTAAAATTTCTAGAACACACCAATGTTATTTGCAAAAATGATTCCCATTGCTGATGTAAGCCTTTGATCACCTGAAATGGATTATTCTTATAATTTCCAATCAGAGCTGAGGGAAATATGAAATTAGAACAACTGGTAATGATTGTATTGAATTTAATTGAATCTTTGAGATTTTTCTTCAAAGTTATTATTAAATGAATAAATTGACAAAATATGTGTTTAGGATTCTTGAATAATTAATTGGACTGTATTTAAATATATTTAATAATTTCGACGAGTGTTTGAGGCTTCGCCTAAGGGTGTTATAGTAATCTGGGCGAGTTGTTGAAGGCAATTTACAATTGATACACCAGTAATATACTTCAAAGCTCATAAATAAAATAAATAGCACATACCACTCGACTGGGCCCAATCTCACGCGCACAAGACTTCTTATTTTTCACTTTTTTCTTGGCTGCAGAAAGGAGTCATCAGGCGGACATCTTGAGTGGAACCTCGTGGTCGGTCGAATTTGAATAATTTGATTCCTGAGCTGTTGACTTTGTTTTGATACGGTGATCGAATTATTGCTTTCAACAGATTTTTTGGGGGATGCAGAAATTCACTTTAACAGCACGGCTTGACATTTAACGTTAAAACATTAATACAAAAAATAAATTGAGAGGGAGGTTTTAGCAACGGATCCTCTCCTCTGGGTTGCCAAAAATCGTCTCCTTTCTCCTCTGTCGGAAGGACAAAAATTACTGAGGAGAAAGTCTACGTCATGAGGTGATCCTCCAATTAGACGTGAGAAATAATTTTTCCACCAATAGAAAAAGGACACTCGTCTTTAAAGTCAGTGTGCCAAATGCCGTGACAAATTTTAACGGTGGAAAAGAAAAAAAATTAAATTAATAAATTAAATAATTAATAGGGTATGACATAAGCAGATTTTTCTAAGTTGACCAGAAGACAGAAAAGACAAAGATAATTCAAAATAAATTCAAAAGTGGAAACAGTACGAATAAACAGCTGACTGATAAGCCAGCAGTATCAAGAATTTTTCGGCAGCTAACCCTTTCGTTTTGTAAACAATTGAACTTCATCCCATTCAAGTACATTCAATGAACATTTAAATAGGCAAATATTTATGTAAATTATCTTCTTCTTAGCTAATAAGTATTGAACAATAAATACATGTAAGTACAGGAATTATATTTGATTTCATTCCACACCTCGTTTTTTTATAAATTGTTGAGTGATTGGGCCAGGCGTATTTTGCACCGTGACATGAAGCCCCCAAATTAGAAAGGATTGAAACTCAATCATTTCTAATTTTCACCGTCTAAGGTGCAATAACAATACATGAACTTACAACTTCTACACTTAAGATCTACAACACACAAATATCACAACCAATAACAACAGTCTGCATTAGAAAGTAACATGTATTAACACAAATTGCACGACTTTAATGCCACAGCAGTGGTGTCGGCAACCACAACTAATAGTCCTGGGATCTTTGCCCAAATAGACTATGATGAGGATAAATAGTGAAGAGGTGAGCCTCAGCTACATACACTAGACAGCCATGGGGATACTGCATAATCCTAAAGTAAATTAAATCCTAATTCCCTACGATGACGGGATGGTAAGCGCACAAGCTTCCAGAGCCTCGTCACAGACCTAATAGCAGATGTGTCTGGGTGAAGGTGCGTGACCAATGCGAAGTGTTACAATATCACAAAAAATTGATGATCAACATCGAATATAAGTGTTGGCCTTGCAAATAACAATAATAGCAGCTATAGAAAGCTCATCTATAAATATAATTTCTTTGGTTTGTTTCAAATTTGCCTGTGTGTAATGCATGGGTATATCAGCATGCCTTCTTGATTTTCGAAATTCTCATGTTTCTGTCTCATTCTTGCTTTCAATAAATCTCTGGTCTTCTTAACTTGATTACTTATTTCTGCCTTGTTTCCCTTTTATCATTTCCTTTTAGTTACAGTTTTTCTTTAAAATACAATTGCCTGATTTTTCCAATTTATGTTAATATGCGCATGAGTGCATGGGGCACTTACAACATTATGATAAGTTGTAGTTTGCCTACAACTTGAACAACAAAATAAACCTTTGAATGTAACAATCATGAATATTTTTAGAGATAATGCTAATAATACACCAATAAATATAAGATCTCTTTTCTAGTTAAGCGCAATATGATACTAATATGATACAATAATATGATATAAGATTTTTACAAATAACAATAAGGTATAAGATCGCCTTTCTTACAAGCTAGTATCACAGACTGTATTTTTTTTTTTTTTTTTTTTCTATTATCATTTTTTTTTTTAATCAGTGTTTTAAGTTTATTTTTTTATTTTTTTTAATATATATTTTTTTTTAGATAAATACGAGTTCTCATTTTTGTTTGATTTATAATTGGTGGAATAATGATTTTTTTTTTCCAAGTCTGTGAAACTTACTAAAATAATAAATTATATAATAATAAGATGGCTCAAAAATATTTATACAAGGTGCAATCCCTGAGGATGCCAATTGAGCCCTTGAATAAATGTTAAGTTGAAAATACAAAAAATACAATAAGAAATTCAACAATGAACACTAAACACAATAATACAAAAATGTAGCCGCGTTTCGTGTTGTGGGTGAGGCCAAAGATGAGGAGATCATCGCATGAAGATCCTGGATCCGGTGGTGCGCCGAGAAATGTCTCAATGCAGCAGAAACCGCCGATGATGCACAGAGATGACTTCGATGCTGGGGCTCCCTGACAACAACGAACTCCTACGGTGCTACTTGAAGGTTGAATGTGTTGAAGCGGTCATAGATTGATTTTGAAATTGAGCGCTGGTGGAATGACAAGCGTAGTGCTTTTTCTCTCTACTAGGTGGCAGCATGTCTTGGGCACTAGAATCGATCGAACAGCTGGGAATATTGATTCCAGTATGGATCGTCCAGTTGTTTTCTTTCTAACTGTCTTATGTGATTTTCCTTTTCTTTTATTCCATAAGACAGTCATTTACTATTGTCAACTATTTTTTCCTTGTCGGGAATTATTACCATTGCAATTGCCGGGACGAAAACTCCTTCTGTTTCCTTGATCAGAATTGGTTTGTTGTTCCTTTGATGTGGAAGGCGGTACTGGTACAGATCTAGTTGGCATACGCTCACCAGTTGAACTGTTATTGTTTATGTTTATCAACTCGGGCTGCGCTGACGAGTGACTTGGCTTATTGGAAATAAATGAATTATTATCTTTACCTCCATTTCTAGAGTTAGTTTCTGTCTGTGTCTCGTAATTGGTGTTGGTTTTCGTGGTAATTTGTTTTATTGAATTGAGTGTTATTTCCTACTGTGTCCCGATCATTTCCTAACCTTTCTTCCTTCCTTTGCAACCAAACTTTTGTGTGATTTGGCCCAAACTGATCATCTATTACCTGAAGTCTATGTAAACAAGCTTCGAATTGATCATAAGATTCGAAATTCTGCGCACTCATGGCTGTCTGGATAGGACGAGGTAATTTGTGAATTAGTATCTCTATTAAATTACTTGTCTCAATAGGATTATCCATGAGGCTGTTTAAATATTTTATGTGTGCAGCAAAAGCAGTCATAGATAGACCGTGGCCTCTGTCATATCTGCATGTTATAAGGTGTGACAACAGCGCTCGTTGCTTACCTGACGACCAAAAAGTGGCTAGGAAATTATCTATGAAATCCTTCAATGAATTAAATTCAGCTAACCTGCTTCTAAAGTGAATTAGCGGTTCTTTTTGCAAACTAATTAGAAGCTGCATTTTCCAAGACTGCCATGGAATATTAGACATTGAATTAATAGCTTCTAGGTGCTGTATGAAAGCGCGGGCCTGAATACCAGAGTCAGAATTATCAAATACTGGTAGGTTAGATAATAATTGACTAATATTGACACTATTGTTGTTACCAGCTGGACATATATTAGCCATATTATTTTTAATTTGTTGACATTCAGCCTTAGTCTGAGCTAATTGTAACTTTAATTCGTTAATAGCCTCAGATTGTATGCTCTCAGTCGATCTTTGGTTGACATCAACTTTCAACTGCCTAATTTCAGCCGTGTGAGAAGTCTGCTTTTTCTCTATTTCTTTTAATCTCACATCGGATTGTGACAGTTTTTCATTCACCTGTGTGATTTCTTTTTCCATCTCCTTATTTTTGGTAACAAATTCTTTACCTTGTGAGAGGAGTTTTTCATCAAATTCTGTTCTCACCGTTTGAATTTGTTCATTGGTATGCTTCACAATTTCGGTGTTTTTTACAGCTATTTCTTTTTGTAGATTTTCAACGTTTTGTTTTAATTGCTGTTGAAATTCTTGCTTCACCTCCTCTATTTTCTTATCCAGTCGGTTGCACTGCTGAACTATTTCCGTTTTTAATTCTTCATTGCCTGCTTGTAAATTTGAAGCTGTTTGTTCAATCCTTTGAACCAAGTCAACCTTTAATTCTTTATTGATCTCCTCCTGCCTTATATTCTGTTGTTCAGCTATCTTTTCAGCTAATGCCTTGCATTGTTGACTTTGTAGTTCAGCCTGGCGTCTGAAGGCTTCGAGGATGATATTCACTGATGCAACTGACAGGGGCTCATCACCTGATAACGGCTGGTTGACTTCCTCCGCCTTGCTGGCAACAACAGCGTCCGGTGCCGGTTGGAGTGAGGCAAGTAGCAGGTGGCTATCATCTAGCTGTGTGGATGACAGACGCTCGCGGATACCTTGGTTAAAGTCGACCGAGGTGGTGCTCTCGACTGGTCTGGGAGGAAGTTCAGGCAAGGATGGAGTGTCCTCGGAAGGGGCACTGATGGTGGATTCGCTTTCAGCCATGATGGATTGTGGAAAGAGTCGGTGAAACAGTGCAGTGTAAAAGAAAATTGTGAAGTGTGAAGTGAAGTTCTTGAAATAATTTGGATGTCGAAATCAGGTCAGTCTGTTGTATTAGTAGCTCGTAGAATAAGCCCCCCACAACACAAAATAAAGACGAATATCGCGGTTACAAATAACATAAAAAGAGACTTTGGCAATGTATTGTGCATTAGCGCTATTACAAAAATAATATAACCATAAAATAGTGCTAAATAAAATTTTGTCAAGCCTTACAGTGCATATAAGTGCTGAATAATTCCCCAAATATATTTGGATAACGAATATATATTGGTCAACCTGGAAAAATCTGCTTATTTTTGAGTGATATTAAATTACTACTGCGTTCCCTGGTTCGACCTCAAACACTCACACAATATTCAACTCTGATTGGATTTTACTATCAACTAAATCAGATGAGTAGATGAATTCGGTGGTAAATTGAAGTTCGCCGGATAAACAGTATAATTTCTGAAAATAAAAAAGCTTAATATCTGCCTCCAGGTGACCACAAATTTCCCTGTAAAGAAAGTAATTTCTGCACAAATTCCCCCACTCTATTACTGTCTTTCTGTTCCGGGCGCCAATTCTGTGGAACTTCGTTTGGGGGGGGTGCGTCTTTGAAATTATAAATCTTGAATTTAATTTGTCCGGAAGCCGCAGTCGGTAGCAACGCTACACCTCGCATGGACGCCCCTCTCCCACTCAAAGTCGCACAAGAATATCTGTCTTTGCCGGGCTGAACTGTGGGTCTTGAATGGGACAGCCACTATTATCGGCCACACAATCCAGTCCACCAAAGAAAGACTTTTAAAAAATAAATAGAGAACAAGTGAAATTATTCTCAAAGAAACCGATCCACTCGAGAGCAAGACTCGGGTGCGGATCATGTAACTCTTGCTTGTTACACTCTCCCCCAAACTCCCACTACCGAGATAGATGGAACTAAAATTTCTAGAACACACCAATGTTATTTGCAAAAATGATTCCCATTGCTGATGTAAGCCTTTGATCACCTGAAATGGATTATTCTTATAATTTCCAATCAGAGCTGAGGGAAATATGAAATTAGAACAACTGGTAATGATTGTATTGAATTTAATTGAATCTTTGAGATTTTTCTTCAAAGTTATTATTAAATGAATAAATTGACAAAATATGTGTTTAGGATTCTTGAATAATTAATTGGACTGTATTTAAATATATTTAATAATTTCGACGAGTGTTTGAGGCTTCGCCTAAGGGTGTTATAGTAATCTGGGCGAGTTGTTGAAGGCAATTTACAATTGATACACCAGTAATATACTTCAAAGCTCATAAATAAAATAAATAGCACATACCACTCGACTGGGCCCAATCTCACGCGCACAAGACTTCTTATTTTTCACTTTTTTCTTGGCTGCAGAAAGGAGTCATCAGGCGGACATCTTGAGTGGAACCTCGTGGTCGGTCGAATTTGAATAATTTGATTCCTGAGCTGTTGACTTTGTTTTGATACGGTGATCGAATTATTGCTTTCAACAGATTTTTTGGGGGATGCAGAAATTCACTTTAACAGCACGGCTTGACATTTAACGTTAAAACATTAATACAAAAAATAAATTGAGAGGGAGGTTTTAGCAACGGATCCTCTCCTCTGGGTTGCCAAAAATCGTCTCCTTTCTCCTCTGTCGGAAGGACAAAAATTACTGAGGAGAAAGTCTACGTCATGAGGTGATCCTCCAATTAGACGTGAGAAATAATTTTTCCACCAATAGAAAAAGGACACTCGTCTTTAAAGTCAGTGTGCCAAATGCCGTGACAAATTTTAACGGTGGAAAAGAAAAAAAATTAAATTAATAAATTAAATAATTAATAGGGTATGACATAAGCAGATTTTTCTAAGTTGACCAGAAGACAGAAAAGACAAAGATAATTCAAAATAAATTCAAAAGTGGAAACAGTACGAATAAACAGCTGACTGATAAGCCAGCAGTATCAAGAATTTTTCGGCAGCTAACCCTTTCGTTTTGTAAACAATTGAACTTCATCCCATTCAAGTACATTCAATGAACATTTAAATAGGCAAATATTTATGTAAATTATCTTCTTCTTAGCTAATAAGTATTGAACAATAAATACATGTAAGTACAGGAATTATATTTGATTTCATTCCACACCTCGTTTTTTTATAAATTGTTGAGTGATTGGGCCAGGCGTATTTTGCACCGTGACAACGTGAACAGTGCTTTCCTTACTTACACATGAAAGAATATCTACTACACTGACAATGAGTGATAATGATAATTGGAGTTGTGTTTTACTTGTAAAAATTTGCTTTAACTTTAATGAGTAACTAGCTATTGTGCCCGTCCTTCGTACGGATTATGTTTAGAAATAAGACTAAATATGTTTCGGCTTTTTTGATAGCAACGATCATGAAGTTGTTAGCAGCTTAGGCCCCCCCGTTCAGACGATACAGTTTTTTTGCGGTACGGTTTTTTTACTGTACGGCGTCAACTGTACTGTGATGTTCACACGGTCCGGCTTTGCTGCTTATTGCTGTGCTCTCCTCCTTCTTCCATTGAGCTTCCAGTTCAGATTTATTTATTCCAGTCCAGGATTTTTTTTATTTGTGTAAGATTTTTTCAAATAAGTTTCTTACTGAAGGTTTCTCTTAAATTTTGATCAAAGTACACAAATTCTGGTTTCAATATTCCACACATTTTTCTCTCTTTATTTTTATATTAATCTTAAGTCTTGTCCCACATATATAAGTCTTTCTCTCATATATTGGAGAAATTAAATTTTCGCAATTAATATCTTCCACTTCTGGACACTGGAATTCACTAATAAGAAGATCAATGCTGAAGAATATCAATGAAGAAGATCATTGCTGACGATCTGAAGACTGCTTCCAGCATAATAAGCGTATCGTTTGAACATATCCATTACCGGTACAATACATGTGCCACCGGATACGAATAGTAATTTTGCGGTACAGCTGATTTTAGCGATACAGTTTTCGAAGACAAAACCGAATGTAGAAATCGGCTACAACAGCTTTTTTACTGGATCCAGTTGAAACAGTATTGTGTGAACATACAATATGAAATGTACATGCAAACGAAAGCACTGCAAAATAACTGATACAGCAAATTTACTGTACCGCACAAAAACTGTATTGTGTGAACGGGCCCTTAGTAAACAACTTCGAACGTAAACAATTCAGTAACAGGTATCGGAGAGAATATTTTTTGAGAACAGCTGATTGATATATCATGATAAATTACGGGATTTTTTCTTACATGGTAATAATAGTGCTACCTGGCGAATTCCCAAGAGCCTGGCACAAACCGCACCTTCCTAAAATGTTAATTTTTGTTTTGATAAATTCAAATTAGAAAATTTTGTTTTTTTTTCAACAAAGAAATAAAAACATAAGATGAGCTTTGATTCACCAGACATTATGTTTCCTAAAAGACTGCAATGCTCCGACTACACAAGTCTGCAGACAGCGTAAATAACGCCGCGAAGGGCCCACCATTTGTATTTGAGAACAGCTGATTGATATATCATGTTAAATTATGTGATTTGTTCTTATTCTTATGTGGTAATAAAACTTGGAAGAAATGTATCCAAAATCGCACAATACTTGGTTTTTAAACGTTTATTATTCTGTTAATAAAAAAGTTAATTTAGTTTTTTATAGCTAAAGACATTGTCAAAAAGGTTTTCAATACTGATAAATAACTTAAATCCCGATCGATGCTCTCGTTTTTCAGGAGAAGGCCGCGTAAAATGTATCCAAAATCGCAAAACACTTGGTTTTTAAACGTTTATTACTCTGTTAAAAAAAAAGTTAATTTAGTTTTTTATAGCTAAAGACATTGTCAATAAACTGTTCAATAATGTTCAATAACTAAAATCCCGATCGATGCTCTCGTTTTTGAGGAGAAGGCCGCGTAAAATGCCTTTGGGGCCGTGACAGACAGACAGACAGACAGACAGACAGACAGACAGACAGACAGACAGACAGACAGACAGACAGACAGACAGACAGAAAGTTAGATTAGACTATTTTCGGCTTATTTGATGTATAAAACGTAAAAATAACAAAAAAATATATAATTCTGATAAATGTACAGACAAAACTCTAATTTTATTTATATAGATGACTAGCTATTGTGCCCGTCCTTCGTACGGATTATGTTTAGAAATAAGACTAATATGTTTCGGCTTTTTTGATAGCAACGATCATGAAGTTGTTAGCAGCTTAGACGATACAGTTTTTTTGCGGTACGGTTTTTTTACTGTACGGCGTCAACTGTACTGTGATGTTCACACGGTCCGGCTTTGCTGCTTATTGCTGTGCTCTCCTCCTTCTTCCATTGCGCTTCCAGTTCAGTTTTATTTATTCCAGTCCAGTAATTTTTTTTTTTATTTTTGTAAGATTTTTTAAAATAAGTTTCTTACTGAAGTTTTCTCTTAAATTTTGATCAAAGTACGCAAATTCTGGTTTCAATATTCTACACATTTTTCTCTCATTATTTTTATATTAATCTTAAGTCTTGTCACACAAGGCGGGTCTCTCATATATTAGAGAAATTAAATTCTCACAATTAATATCTTCCACTTCTGGACACTGGAATTCACTAATAAGAAGACCAATGCTGAAGAATATCAATGAAGAAGATCAAAACGATCTGAAGACTGCTTCCAGTGTAATAAGCGTATCGTTTGAACATATCCATTACCGGTACAATACATGTGCCACCGGATACGGATAGTTATTTTGCGGTACAGCTGATTTTAGTGATACAGTTTTCGAAGACAAAACCGAATGTAGAAATCGGCTAGAACAGCTTTTTTACAGGATTCAGTCGAAACAGTATTGTGTGAACATACAATATGAAATGTACATGCAAACGAAAGCACTGCAAAATAACTGATACAGCAAATTTACTGTACCGCACAAAAACTGTAACGTGTAACGTGTAACGTGTGAACGGGCCCTTAGTAAACAACTTGGAACGTAATCAGTTCAGTGACAGGTATCGGAGAGAATATTTTTTGAGAACAGCTGATTGATATATCATGATAAATTACGTGATTTGTTCTTATGTGGTCATAATAGTGCTACCTGGCGAGTTCCCAAGAGCCTAGCACAAACCGCACCATACTAAAATGTTAATTTTTGTTTTGATAAATTGAAATTGGAAAATTTTGTTTTTTTTTTCAACAAAGAAATAATAATTGATAAAACATAAGATGAGCTTTGATTCACCAGACATATGTTTCCTAAAAGACTGCAATGCTCCGACTACACAAGTCTGCAGACAGCTTAAATAACGCCGTGAAGGGCCCACCATTTATATTTGAGAACAGCTGATTGATATATCATGATAAATTACGTGATTTGTTCTTATTCTTATGTGGTAATAAAACTTGGAAGAAATGTATCCAAAATCGCACAAAACTTGGTTTTTAAACGTTTATTATTCTGTTAATAAAAAAGTTAATTTAGTTTTTTATAGCTAAAGACATTGTCAAAAAGGTTTTCAATACTGATAAATAACTTAAATCCCGATCGATGCTCTCGTTTTTCAGGAGAAGGCCGCGTAAAATGTATCCAAAATCGCAAAACACTTGGTTTTTAAACGTTTATTACTCTGTTAAAAAAAAGTTAATTTAATTTTTTATAGCTAAAGACATTGTCAATAAACTGTTCAATACTGTTCAATAACTAAAATCCCGATCGATGCTCTCGTTTTTGAGGAGAAGGCCGCGTAAAATGCCTTTGGGGCCGTGACAGACAGACAGACAGACAGACAGACAGACAGACAGACAGACAGACAGACAGACAGACATACAGACAGACAGACAGAAAGTGAGATAAGACTATTTTCGGCTTATTTAATGTATAAAACGTAAAAATAACCAAAAAATATATAATTCTGATAAATGTACAGACAAAACTCTAATTTTATTTATATAGATAGATAGATGTAGGAGGTATTGATGTACAGTATTGTATTCTATAATCATTCATCTACATTCAAAACGGTATGGGAAGGAGCAACATGTATCTCAATCCAAAACTGCACTTTCTACTTGAACTTGAACTAATTGAACTTTCTGTTGTATGTTACAGATGTTTGATAGCTACGTAATTTGTAGGAATCAGAACTCAATTATAGCCCAAAGAAAATACAGTATGCTACTTGAAATACTGTAGAGAACTGATTTTTCAAAAGACGCTGCGAAAGTAGAATTATAATTATTTATGACCTGTTAAATTTACAAAATTCATCACTTTTTGAATGCACCATATCTCATTTGGAGTTGATTGAATAATTCTAAAAAGATTTCTTCGAGCTAGCTCAACAAAAGCTGTTATTCCATTAACGGGTGAATGATCTTCGAATTTCACAATAGAACTGATTTCTATAATTATTGTGCTTTAGTAATTTAGTATGCATATACGGTATTAAATTGTTTCAAATTATATTTAAAAAAAAAAACAGAATAATAATTTTTTGTGGAACTGTCTTGGTTATAGTTTTACATAATATTTATTCTTATCCAATTCCAATCGGGGTGTCAAATTTGGTGTAACTGCCAATGTTTTATTGTAAATTTCCATTTCGTAACCTGACTTGTACTAGGTCTTTTTAAATAAAATTTACTAGACAAGTTGATGAATTTTCACAAAGATCAATTGGTAGATAACAATTTCATCAACTCCACTATTTGAAACAAGATACCAGTAGCAGACCTTTTCAATTTGGAATATCTCAACTTGTAAAATTGACCCATCATGTACATTTTTTTCGCACATTTAATTATTATTTTTGTCTGCAGTAGTAAAAAACAAGGCTCAGTGTAAACATAGCTCTATGCGTATTACAGAATTACATATGAAAAACGTGCCTGAAAAGCGTAATGCTATAAAAAGCTTCAGCTTTTTGAATAAGCTCAGTATGTTTTTTGCGTGGGTTGAAGCTTCGTAAATGGAAAGTGGTAGAGAAGGGGCGAGAGAGTAAGAGAGAGTGTGAGAGCAGAGAGCAAAGGGGCAGCGTGATGAGAGAATAAATAACGGAGCAATTGCCTGCCTCCATTGTGAAAACATCCGTGTTTATCGCCTCCACTCCCGTCTCACTCATATTTAAAATTTCAGCAAAAGAAACTTCTGACCATAACCTCTAAATAATACTGACCATGAAAATATAATCATAATTCTCCAGCTCCTGCAGCATCTGTTTATGTGTCCCTTGAGTAACGTAGCCTACCATTATGGCATTATGTTGGTTTTAACATAATGGCTCATGTTTCTTTCTTCATATTATTTTTGGGGGTCTGTCGGATAAGTGAAGTATGTTGCAGAGGCCACGTGGACCCAAAATAAATGTTTTTTCATCAATTTATCAAGGAAAATATACATTTTCAATCTCATTCCACTAATAAAAACTAGTGGAAAAGTCTATTCTTATATTTATTTAGTTTTCTAGGAAAACATACAATTTTAGTTTTATTCAATTCCTCTAAAAAATCGTATATAATGATTAAACAGCTGCTTTTCTTCTTGACGTGTTCAACCTCAATTAAATCATGGTTCTTGACATTATATATATTTAGTTAATTTAAGTAATTTAAATTTTTATATATATTTTTTTAATAATGGCTTGTTTAACTAAGAGTTTCCATTTTCTAGCTGATTGCCAGCTGCTATAGCAGCTCCAACTCCAGTTTCTTCTTTAGTTCATTCTTCTACTTTAGTTAATGCGGAACAGAATTTAGGATAAAGTCTATAAGTGGTGGCCTGAAACATTGTATTAAACGTTCATCTTGTAACGATCATATTATGATACATTTCCACAAGCATGTATAACCTATAACATACAAATCAAGTACTACAGATCTTAAAAGTTTAATAATTATTAGGTTTGAAAGATCAAAACCTCAATGAAGGCAACAATTGCAGTTCTCTCCGAAGAAACTATAGATTTGAATGGGTTGAAGCACCATCTATTGACAGAACAGTGGAAATGAGGTCTAAAATAAGTAGGACACCCAACACATCCTATAAGAAGTACATCTCAATCCTACAGAAATATATTGGGAAATACAAACTACTGCCAACATCAAAAGCGACTTGAACCCATTAAACTTTGGCTAACAAGAGGCCTAGTAGCAGACTAGGGAAAAGGGCTGCTGAACAGTAGAAGAAAACTGAACCCCAAGAAACATTGTGCTCGCTTAATACTACAGGTAATACCATAATACATTAGCCTTCATAATTGCAAACACAATAAAAATAGTGTGATGAATCAAAATTCAATGAAACACAGAACAATATGAGAAGAATTCAACTGATAGAGTATAGGGAGGAAACAGACTAAGTGAATAGAAGACAACACAAATTAAAGTTAATAATAACTTCTTAACAATGGAAGAGAATACTGAATTTCTCCTTGAAAAAACGAACGAGGATTTTGCACACATTGGAAAGAAATCAGCACATAAAATAACCTATAGACTCGAGAAAATAAAAACAATTGTAAATGATCACACACCAACTGCAAGATCGCTATTATCAATGTTGTTGAACACATCGGTATGTAAGAACACTGATAAGAACATCGATATACAGTATAAGTGTAAAAGTGATTATAAACTTAAAAAACACATTTAAATGGAAATTGTCTCACGTTATGGCGTGACGGCCGTTTCGCTCTGTTGTCTAGAGCATCATCAGACGACCCACAGTACACTGATTCAAGGCATGAGTTTGAGGGTTATGTATGTTGGAATGGTGAAGGGGTGGGGGGATGAGTAGGCGGGAGGTTTGAAATTGGGATTATTTTGTCAAATAGAGTATGTGAGAAGAAGTTAAGTTGATCATTAAATGTTGTCAGGTTGCTGCTTTGCATGTTTGTATATCTCATATTGTTCTAAAACATTGAGTTTCTGGCTTTTGTGAGTGAAGTGTAGTGTGTCTAAATTAGTGTCAATGTCTATAATCCCAATTTCAAACCTCCCGCCTACTCATCCCCCCACCCCTTCACCATTCCAACATACATAACCCTCAAACTCATGCCTTGAATCAGTGTACTGTGGGTCGTCTGATGATGCTCTAGACAACAGAGTGAAACGGCCGTCACGCCATAACGTGAGTCAATTTCCATTTAAAAGTGTTTTTTAAGTATATAATACATATTAGTGGAAACAAGATGGATCTTCAACATCGTAAAAGTGATCTTATATAGCGATGTTTGAACAGGAAGTCCTGGAAACTATCAATTCTCTCATGCCGGTTGTTGAACACATCGATATGTAAGAACACTGATAAGAACATCGATATACAGTATAAGTGTATAAGTGTAAAAGTGATCTTATATAGCGATGTTTGAACAAGAAGTCCTGGAAACTATCAATTCTCTCCATGGTGATAGTACACTAGGACTTGATGGTATTGACAACAAAACATTAAAACACTTCATTGCAAAGCCACTCACAGATATATTCAACAAGAGTCTTGCAAATTGCATCTTTCCAAACTCAATGAAAGAGATTTGGATAAGACCATTAAAAGGAATTGATAAACAAGATCTAAACAATGTCACGAGTATTTGGGGGCTGAAGTACTGATTCTGGTGAATTTCTGGAAAATATCACTATTTATATGTCTCCAGATACTTTTCTCCTTCTCCACCACCTCCCACAAATCTTTGACAAAAAAATTCTCGATCCCCGATTTAACATGATTTGTTAAAGAAATTTGTAGAATTCAGGATTTAGGATAATTCTTGTCAAAACCGGTTGTTGAAGCTTGTTTAATGATAGACTTTAAAATCTAGTATTAAAACTAGATTTGCCGAGCAAGGTGGATTTCAATTATACACAATAGTTGACAAATAGGTGTGAGTTTATTGAAAGTTACAATCACCAGAATCAAGAAACTTGATTCAAATTTCAATTGAACTCCAATTATTGAGTTATTCGAAAGCTAAAACTCTTTTCATAATGTTCTATTATCTAAGACAAGCCCTGTGTGAGGAGACTCAAACTAAGGATTCATCTGAAAATTGATCAGTAAAGGTTGAATTATTTTCACAATAACCGTAAGTGTCGTTGGTGGTGAATATTCAAATATAGGATTTTATTGGCACACTCTATTGACTTATTATAAATCATGGCCATGCATGATTTCTGCACAAACTCATTTTCATTTCTGCACAAACTCGAAATTACTCTTCTTGGTCAGGATTTGGGCGTCATTTCTTTAGCTAAAAAGGTCTGTAATAATTGATAATTTAGACAATGGGAGGAAATCTATTGCAGTATTTATGGATTTGGTAAAAGCCTCCAATACAGTGTCACGCGGTTCACTCCTGAAAAAATCTTTAAGCTGCTGCTATGAGGAGAATAGTCTGGGCATGGTTCAAATCATACTCGAAAAATCGGGGTCAAAGAGTAAAAATTTAAAATAGATGGAGATCAGAAGAAGACCTAGCAATAAATTTTGGAGCACCACAAGGAACAGTGCTCGAGCCCATATTGTACCTCATTTTTGCCAACGAACTTATTCCAACGCAAAAACTGGGATCTAGTCTTCAAGGCAGCTGAACTGGGAATGATAAAAGTTACAACTTGGCTTCAGGACAACATTTAACCCTCAACAATTTGAAGACAAAGTTCATGTCATCTTCATTAACACAGGCCATAAAACCACAGAGGAATTCCTTTAAACTTTATCACTGCAAGGAAAATAAAATAATTGTGACTGTTCATCATTCAAGTGCACAGATAATATAAAATATGTAAAAGCTAAAATAGATTATCTAATACGTTCTGATAGACACATCATATACAGCTCATCAAAAATTAGGAAATTATTCTAAGTTTATGAAATTAATACAAATTTTGCCAACAGAAATATCAAAGAATGTATGTTACTCATTGGTTGAGTCGTACCCCCTTGGGGGGCAACAAACTTCTGCCACAAAGAACCAAAAATTTTCAATAGCCTCCCCTTAGAAATTAGAGAAATCATCCCAGTTCACTTTGAAGAAAAAATCAAGATATGGAAAATCAATCAATAGGTAACGGAATAGATCGCAGTGAGCAATTTCTTTCATGAGCTCATAGAAACAGTTAAAATTGGATATATGTAAATAGCATTCAGAAAACTATCTATGTTCTATTTTGTAATATATTACTATTATCATGTGCATATAGATTTTTTTTTGCACAATGAAAATTAGATTTCTATAATCTAAAGCTATATTTTTGACTAATCTAGTGGCACACCAACACATATTTATATAGAGGGTGTCACCAATTAACAATTTTGAATTATCTGTCTATTGTTACGAATTAATTTGTATCTTTATTTGATTGTAATGTTTGAGTTCATTGTCGAATAAAATTTATTTAGTTGAAAAAAAGAATCATTTATGTTTCTAATTAAATTACTGAGTGTCACGCCCCTGAGCCTACGTTTTTATTTCCGCCTGGACAAAGTAGCGGGCGGCTCTTAGGGCTCTATAGCAACTCTGTACCACCGTTGTCATCGCTTTCATGGATTAAGCTTCTTCTAGGCAATTGATAATTATTGATATGTACATATATATCAAAATGTTATTACATATGAATGATTATAAATAAACGACCTGTCATCTTTTGTGTAATCATAATTATTGATATGTCGTGATTATTACATGTTAATCAATTATCAATAACCTAAGAAAGCTTAATAACCTATAGAAATAGACATTATTGCAGAATATAGCCTCAACAAATCTCGATTGACTCAAGCAGTCCAAGATTTTTGAATGTTTTAGAAGAAACATTCTGGGATGGGTGGGCTCAGAGGTTTCTAACTGTACGATCTCCTTGCTTTTAGGCCCAGCCAAACCCAGAATGTTACCCCAGACGTCTTGGATAGCCTGGGGAAACCAAGACGTATTGAGGCTTTATTATGCAATAATTATTACAGAGTTAATTTCCTCTCAATGCAAATTACGGCTTAAAATAAGCTTCTCCTAGTGCCGGCGTATTTTTTCGTCGGTGATGGTTCAGTCCTGGATCTGTAGAACTTGGTTGAGCGGTGATTGCTGCGTAGAAGATAATCGTGGCAGCGATCAGGTCGTTTCAATTAACAAATGAAGCTGGCGTTAATTCTTTGGAGGGGTCGTCGCCTCCTGCAAATTCGACGACAAACTGCTGTCTAGGGACTGCTTTTTGCCAGTTTATTACTTTCTTCTTTTGGCCTCCACTTCGTTTTATCTTCGGCTTCAACTTGTTCCTTACATAAAGGGAATTCGCGCCTAATTGTAAAATGGCGGCGGCGGCGGCAGTAACGGGCAACACATCTTCGGGTCCCGAAACTTTCACTCCAGCTGCTCCTCTTCTGACTTTCTTTGCTTGTAAAGGAAATTTTCCGGTTTTATTCTTATCGCTTTGAAAAAGTTTTTCCTCTCTCTAATTGTTATGTTATCGTAGCTCGTCGTCGTCTGGCCCAGTCGCTGGCTGGCGAGTTGGAGAGTTGCCTTCGTCCGTCGTTCAGAGTGCAACTATCAATTTATTTCTCTTTTCATGCGGAAACTTTTGAACTATGGCTGTTTTATTACAGAAAAAATCAAGCGTTTCATAAGAATGTCGAATTTTCATTTTCATTTCGAATATTGAAAACGCCCCATTTCTTCCGCACGACCTCATAATCGAAAAAATCTATTTATACGTATTTTTCCCCCTACACTTTCCTATTTCCTTTTCTTCTTTCTGCTATTACTTCTTCATCTTTACCTCTATAGTCTTTTTCATTTTCATCTTTCATAATTCTTCTTATAATAAATTTTTTCTATTCTTCTCCTTCTTTTTCTGTATTCCTTCTCAATTTTGGTTTTCATCCTCTTTCTCATACTTATCTTTTTTTACACTTCTTATCAATCTACTTCTACAAATGCTCCCTCTGTTTTCTTCTGTCCTACTTTTCCATTTTTTTCTCCTACTTAATCTCCTCTTCATCTGACTCTTTTATTTTTTTTTTGAGGATGAAGCCCACATAGATCTGATACCTGTGCGGGGGTAATGAGTTGGATGATGGTGATTGATGTGTTGGACCTACAGTTTAAGGTGGGCTCCGAACCACTGGGAAGTGATTGATCTCCCTCTGAGCAATCTAAGTTTGTCATGATTTGATCTTTTACTTCTTTTGTTTCTATATTTTTTTTATAGATTACGTCTTGGAGACTCCAGTTTCCAGTTATGGAGTATAACACAAGTCAGATTAATAGTTGCCATAACATCGTTAGGTATTTAACATCGACTGTAGTTAATATACTTACTTACTTTATTTTAGCTGGCTCTACAGTCCTGCGTGGACTTTGACCTGCTCAACAATTCTCCTTCATTAGCCTCTTTCCTGTGATATCCGCCTCCAATCTGCCACTACTAGTACGCGGATAACATCTTTCACGTTCTTCAGCCACCTCATCCTGGTCTTTCTCTCTTCCTTGTTCCCATCATCCTTTTATCAAGCAGTTGAAGCGGCATTCTTTCTTCGCCCGTTCTTACCACATGCCTCCTTGCTTTTATAAATCCTACAATATTCCCTCCACTAATAGCTTCATCGATTTCTATATTGTGTCTGGCTCTCCAATCACCTCCATCACATATTGGTCACCAGATCCTCATGAACATTTTACTCTCAAAGTACCTCAGCGCTCTCTCATCCTTGCTCAAAATTGTCCAAGCTTCAGCTCCATTTGTCACAAACGCCTAACTAGAGTCTTATACATCCTCACTTTTGTTTTACAGGATACCAGTCTGCTCTTAAATATAATTTGATTTGCAAAATATGCTCGTTCGCCCATCATAATGATGTAACTTATCTCTTGACTGGTTCTGTTGTCGGCTGTCAGCATTACCCTAAGGTATTTGAACTCTCTGAAGCCCTCCAGTTCGCAATCATCAGATATTTTTAGATTCTTTGCCAGTCTTCTTGTTTTGTTTGCAGGCATTCTCATATATTTCGTTTTCTCCATATTTATTTCCTGAATATCAGCTCCGCATAGGTTAATCCTTGATTAACTTTTCATGATACATTTAACAACTAGCAGTCAATTTCACACGTAGGCTGAAACGTTTTCGAATCGTGAAGATTAAGTTTCAACAGCCTCGTCACGATTCTAAAACGTTTCAGCCTACGTGAGTAAGTATTTATTTACTCTCTAAAATGTACTGTGAGTCGTTGAATTTATTATAAAAAGTTAATACTAACACCGCGGATCGGTATGGATCAAGTAATTCAAGAATCTAATACTTGACATGTTTTGTTCACTAAGATTCCATTTGTACCTAGCTTCCAAAGTATTGTTTCAAAAGCCAAGTTGAAAAGTGTCGCCAAAAGTGCATTACGAGCAACGAACACATAAGACTCATGTGTTCGCTGATTACGAGCCTAACACGGTTGTAACACTGAACAATGGACCCATTTTATTTGCAATTTGACTTGAGCAGTGGTGTCAGCCATTATACGGTTTATTAGGTTGATGAGCTTCTTTGGGATTCCATTTTCATGAAGTATTCCTATCATTAATTTTTTTCTCTTAATGCCGTCAAATACCTACCGGAAATCTACAAAAGAATATGCAGGTTTGTATCACATTGAAAACATTTTTCCATAATCTTCCTCATTACAAACACTTGATCGATGGTACTTCATTCTCCCTCGTCTAAAAACACATTGATGATCTCCAATTATTTCTTCAGCAAATCGCTTCAAAAGCAATGCAGAGAAAATCTTGAATGCGGTACTTAGTAGCGTTATTCCGCTGTAGTTGCTGCACATTCTTTTATCGCCTTTTTTTAAATATAGGGCATATTGTACCATTTGTCTACTCTTCTGGCATTCTTTCTTGTACACAAATCCACATTTTTAAGGTATGCACTCTCTCCACATCTTATTTCCACTATACTTGAACAGCTCAGCTGGTAATGAGTCTCCACCTGGTGCTTTATTACTTCGAGCTTTTCTATAGTTACTTCTGCATCTGCATATTTTGGAAGGAGAAGCAGGGCAGAACAGCTCAGCACTATCATAAATTATCAGTTCTTCATCACCATTATTCTGGTTTAAGACACTTCTAAGATGTCTGCCCATCGATCTATGATCTCATTCTCTTCATCTACCACTTTCCCATTCAATTGATATACAGAAGTAATAATGAAACGAATGTAGTGAAGTTTAAATACTCTCTGCTTACACTGTGTAATATAGCATATTATTCATTTGAATACTTTATTAAAATTTAAAAAATCTGTATTTCACGTGCTTCTATCTCCTTTTCTGCTTTCTTACTGGAGAACCAATAACAGCAGCATACAGAAAATTGGCATATGCGGATGAATCGATTTGAACAAAATGATACGGAAACTCAAGAAAAGTATCCTTTTCAGTAATTACTGTTTGATTTTTTCTTTTGTCTTTCAGGCATACTCTCTTTGTCTCCAACTCACAATTTTCTTTCTCCGTAAATGTTTCTTACAAGAAGAAATTGTTAGCTCTCGTCACTCCCCAATTATTCGAAATTCGTGGTTGATAGATGGTAGGACCACTAGACTTCTATAAGTACTGTTAGGCAATATTCTCAGGTTGGGCTCCAATTCCTCTATTTGAAAGCTGGAATGGAAATAAAATGTAATGTTCCATCAGCTGTGTCCGGATAATAGGCTCTAACATACAAACTCAAGCAAGGCTTAGCTGTATTGAAATTTCGCCTCCTGAAAATACTCCATAACGAATAAACGTCCACTACCTCTCAAACAAATGATAATTATAAATTACCACTAATCAAAGAGATAGAGGGCGTTTTCGAGCTGAGTACAATCAAATATCTGAAAGCAATAATATTACCACTAGGTGTTCTGTTGTATGACTGGTGTAAGGAGGATTTCTCTGGTAGACTGTAGACGATCTCACTGAAGCAACTGAACCTTTTATGCTAAGGTCAGTCAAGGTATCCTTGAAATCACAAGTGGACTTTCTCATGAAGTACCACAGACAAATGGACCCTAGGCTATGTGTGCGAGAACGTGTACTTAGTCTAATACCAAGCAAGAAACTCCAAGAGAAAAATACACAAAAGTCAATTAACAACAGTATAATTTATTAATGCCAATCAAATAAATCATGTGTCTCAGTAATTGTATTACAAGAATAAAATAATCTCCACTTGAGATATTTAATTTCCAAAACGTTCTTTAAATTCTTGAATTAAATTTGAGTTTTTAACTTAATTAGGAATAAATTTCCTGTGTGAGGAATTAGACCTAAGGGTCACTATTGTATGTTGAACGTCTTTACCAGATATTACATGAATTCAACTTGGTATGTTACACTGATATATGCGGCGAGATTTGAATTATTGGCCATGGAATTCACACTCAAAAAGCTTTTATAATGATAATTATTCCTGATCAGGATTTAACTCACGCACTTTCCTTGTATTCAGCCCCCTTTTCGATGCACTTGGTTTTTTCAGCCTCGTGGACATCAGTATTCTTTGGTGGTGGTGGTTTTAATCGCCAGGTTTATCACAGTTTGATGTTTTTTACAATAAAAGAATGTATGATCAAAAACATTCAACATAAGAGGACATTTAACATTTACTAGGAACTTTAAACACTTGTGCTACATTTATTAAATTAATGCAAGTTAAGGGATACGCGAATCCTGCGTCCTTCTCCTTCAGTCTTTTAGTAGTAAGTCCTCTAGAACTTTTTTCGGGAACCGGAAAAAGTCCTAGAACAGCTGACAAATTTTCGGCAATGTGGCCTATAAATCGGTCAGTCAAAGCATGAATTAATATAAAACTTAAATGTAGCACTAAAATTAATATTTGCAAAGGGAGACTCAAAATGGGTCTCAGGGAATACGTGAGCTTTCCTTTTAACAGTTGAAATAATTTTAGTAGAAATATTACGAAACAAATATCCAAACATTCATGCAGTACTTGGCTTGTGATAACAAGTCCAGCCTACATTATCACGGCTTGAAACGATGATTTAATATTTCACATGAATTTGGGATATTTGTTAGTTTATGCAGAGCTTGAAATTATATAAGAAATTGTAGGATAGCAATATGTTTGATATTCTTAATCAGAGTAGAGCGTTTTCACTATTTATATCTGTGTCATATCTGTCATGTCGGGTTTGAATTTTCGCTCCAACAGACGCCATCATCAATAGATGAATGGCCGACTGGAGCGCGGCGTTTTCAAATCTTAAGGCATAGAGGTTGATTCAAAATGTTCCCTCACATAATGCCCCCTTGATAAAGTTTTTTAGACATGAAAAGCTTTATCACAAACTGAGTGAGGCTATTATTTAACCAATAATTACAAAAAAATAATATTTGGACATTTTGCCATTTAAATAACGTGAGTTTCACATAGATAACACTTAACATTAAACAAAAATATCACAGCCATTGTCATCACCTTGCAGGATTACAGATAAATATCACAGGAATGGTAAAGAATTGAAATATCACAGACATGTGTATATTTCGTACAAAAATAAGGCATATAGCCTGAAAGTCATGGGTCAAAGTGCCCTAAATGACTCAAAAAGAAATTAACTGAATTATCTGGTGTTACACAGTACATCCAGAATAATCTATGTTAACAAATAATGGGATATTCCCATAGAATAACAATAATCAATGCACAGTGTGCAAATAATTAGGGATGAAACCCTTTACATACAGTGATGGGCAAGCCTATAGCTTAATGCCCTATTTAAAAGCTCCTGAGGTGATTGGCTATAAGACAATGTTAATAAGTATTGGCTGGTATTGTTGGCAGTCCATGGTTAATGAGCACACATTTTACTCTTAATGTTGGATTAATAAGCTGATAAGTCTTACAATAATAATTATCACAAAGGTTGACACTTGACTAGAATTTATAATAAATTTACAATCTTGGCATTTTTATTTAATATAAGTTATACCCTTTCTACTCTTGCATTTCCTAATTTCTGTTAGTTCTTATTCTGTATAATATATTAATTCAAGTACATTTTTGTTGTTTGTTTGCTCATACATGTTGTTCCCTTTCTTGTTTTATAACATTTGATTTGATCTTCTTTAAGTTCCTGAAGTTCCTTTCATGACAATAAATTTGTTTCCTCTGAAGATATTGATTTATAAATTTTATTTTTATTTTTATTATTCACTTCCTCATTTAAATATAGGATTTGATAAACTACAAGTATTTTACAAATAACACTACATGAATAATATCATAACATTAACAATAACAATAATAACTTATGAATAATATCCATAACAATTTCAATAATTAAAGTGTATATAAAATGTATAATAACATTGTAAGTATATATTTTTTTGTGTTTAGTGTTTTTTTTTTTAATATAATACAAGATAGTGATAATATTTTCAAAATAAATATTACAGATAATTTTTTTTTATATTTTTATATGCCATAGATAACAGGCTTTGTTTTTCATTCTAATAAATGTAAATATAATAATTTCGTGTGGATATAATAGATAAATATTTGAATATGTAATGTGCTTTGCACCAAAATTACAATTAAATACAATAATAAGAACACTTAACATCTAGGCTGTGCTTGTGCAAGTCAGTGATGAGTTGTTGGGTGTGGCCGGAACTCATGATGGCAGATTACGGTAGGGTTGACGTTGTCTTCTCCAGGTGTAGCACATCAATCAGGTGAATCCTTCTCAAAACTCGTGACTGCAGCAGGGCAGATGCTCTGGAATGATGCTGTTATCTGGTAATCAGTACAGTTTCCATCTATCCAGTCTATATATAAATGTTGTCGTGGGCTGTACCATCTCCACAGTAGCAAGTGAGTACAGGCGTGGTGGCTGCTCCCTGGTCCGACAAACTAAATTGATGTCGCTGGCTGTACAGTCTCCACAGTAGCGAATGAGTGCAATACTCTCCGGCCAGACATGACTAAAATGATGTCGCTGGCTGTACAGTCTCCACAGTAGCGAATGAGTGCAATACTCTCCGGCCAGACATGACTAAAATGATGTCGCTGGCTGTACAGTCTCCACAGTAGCGAATGAGTGCAATACTCTCCGGCCAGACATGACTAAATTGATGTCGCTGGCTGTACAGTCTCCACAGTAGCAAATGAGTGCAATACTCTCCGGCCAGACAAACTAAATTGATGTCGCTGGCTGTACAGTCTCCACAGTAGCGAATGAGTGTAATACTCTCCGGCCAGACATGACTAAAATGATGTCGCTGGCTGTACAGTCTCCACAGTAGCGAATGAGTGTAATACTCTCCGGCCAGACATGACTAAAATGATGTCGCTGGCTGTACAGTCTCCACAGTAGCGAATGAGTGCAATACTCTCCGGCCAGACATGACTAAAATGATGTCGCTGGCTGTACAGTCTCCACAGTAGCGAATGAGTGCAATACTCTCCACAGTAGCAAGTGAGTACAGGCGTGGTGGCTGCTCCCTGGTCCGACAAACTAAATTGATGTCGCTGGCTGTACAGTCTCCACAGTAGCGAATGAGTGCAATACTCTCCGGCCAGACATGACTAAAATGATGTCGCTGGCTGTACAGTCTCCACAGTAGCGAATGAGTGCAATACTGTCCGGCCAGACATGACTAAAATGATGTCGCTGGCTGTACAGTCTCCACAGTAGCGAATGAGTGCAATACTCTCCGGCCAGACATGACTAAATTGATGTCGCTGGCTGTACAGTCTCCACAGTAGCAAATGAGTGCAATACTCTCCGGCCAGACAAACTAAATTGATGTCGCTGGCTGTACAGTCTCCACAGTAGCGAATGAGTGTAATACTCTCCGGCCAGACATGACTAAAATGATGTCGCTGGCTGTACAGTCTCCACAGTAGCGAATGAGTGTAATACTCTCCGGCCAGACATGACTAAATTGATGTCGCTGGCTGTACAGTCTCCACAGTAGCAAATGAGTGCAATACTCTCCGGCCAGACATGACTAAATTGGTGTACTTGAACTTGGTTCCTTTTGGGATTTCCTGGTTTTCATCTTTACCTTTCCCACTTTCATTTTCACCTTTCCCCCTTTCATTTTCACCTTTCCCCTGGTGGAGGATGTATCTCCCGGTGAGGGGGGGTACGTTTTCCCAAAATCTTCCACTCGGGGCCCCCAAGCCTTGTTTTGCAATGGTGACCCATTCATGCTCTTGTACTTTGGATCACTTCGTTTTTTGAAACGAGAGCTCCGCCATTTTACAAAGTTGGTGGGAATTTTGTTTATGGGCTGATGAGTTTGATTGGATACAGCATGTATAGAACTGTTATACACTAGACAAGTTGTTGGATCCGGTCTAGGTATTGTGTCCTCTTTGCCCGACATTAAAATGCTTGATGCTAGTCAACTAGATTGTTTCTGCCTCCCATGATTACTACTCTTTGGAGTCGATGTATCAGGTGAGCGGTTCAAACCAGTGGCAGGATGGTTGACACGGTCGGCTTGCTTCGTGTTCGATGTACCGGCGATCGGCTGGACACCTGGCGGCGAGACAGCGCAACTTGTAGTCTCTCTAGCAACTGATCTCTCTATCGAGCGTTCACCATCGAGGTTCGGTAACGGCCGAAATCTTTCAGGATTATTGTTTTGATTTTGATTATTCCACCAAGTTTTTCTGTCTGATCTATGTTGTTTATTAAATCTGTAATTTCCTTCTCGTTCACCTGTGTTATTTTCCTTCTCCTGATGTGTGTTACTTTCCTCCTTGCGATTATTTTTATTATGTCGGTGTTCATCATAATTATTAAGTGAATTGTTGTGACCTAGTTTCGAGTTAGATATTACATGGATTCGCCTAAGTGTTTTTTCGAGCTGATTAAAGTTTTGTGAATTTTCAGCAGCTATTATCAGGCGAATTCTTTCCGGTAGGCCTTTCAAAATAATCGACACAAGGCTGGATTCTGTTAATGGCTCATCTAAGAAGGAGTTCTTATACCGTAGGCTAGCGGCATATGCTGGATAGGTTAGGTGAATCTGATGTTGAAATTTGCTATTTAATATTTCAAACAGACATTCCTGTTGAGTTTCGGTAGACCAGTACTGTGATTTAAAATTAGCTAGGAATTCAGATAGTGAATTGAATTCATTTTTCTGTGACTGGAAGGACATGAGTGCATCAGACTTTAGTAGGCTGCAAAGTGTAGCTTTCCACTGCTCCCACGGACTTGGGCTAAGTTCGTCTAAGTTTTCGATCTGACGAATAAATTCAACGGCACTCATCGATTTATTCTGGGGGTCGAACGTCCCTAAGGTTGGTGTTAGGTGTATGAATCTGCGGGGCTCCGCGCTACAGTGACCCGTGCTATTTATATTTTCTACTCTCTGCTGCAGTTTTTTGAAAGAATCAGAAGTACTAACTATATGATTTTGCAATTTTGTATCAGTTTCTTGCAATTTCGTGGTACACTGCTGATTTTGTTGAACCATATTTTCTACTGTGAAGGTTAGATTAGCCTGTGAGGTATTTATTTTTTCTAACCTAGAAGTGGTCAGTTCCTGCTTTTCCTGCAAAGTACTTATTTTTTGTTCAGTGTCCCCTAATGCTGATTTAACTTGTTCAACAATTTTACTGTCCGTCTGTTCGCATTTTTCATGGATTTGAATCTTGTGAGTTTCTAACTGAGCTGTTATGCTAGCTTGAAATGAGTTCCACTTCTCATTGTGTTGTGATGATAACGATTCATGTTTGTCATTCAACTCTTGGCTAATTTTATTGAAACCGTCCTGTAATTCCTTTTCAAACTTAGTTCCTAGATCATCCACACGTTTGTCTATGCGGGCGGTGGCTTGAGTAAAATTTTGTTCTAGCCCTGCTATATGATTATTAGTTAAATCCAGTTGTGCATTAAACTGTGCTTGTATTTCCTTTAGCTGATCCTGAGTTTTATTTAATTTGTCTCCTAGCTCTTTATTAGATCCAGCTATTTGTGTGCGAGTCTCCGCACTGTTTTGATCTATTTGTGTGCGGGTCGCTTCACTATGGTAATCTATTCGCTTGCTCATACTTTCTATCAATTCGAACATAGCAGCAAAAGTTTTGGGTGAGGTAGGTTCTACATCCGGGAATTTATTAGGTGCCCCCTCAACGCCAAAATTTGTGTCAGAGTTATCAGGAGTGGTAGTTATTTCGTGAACTACGCGCTCAGGCGTTTCAACACGAGTAGATGACAGTTGAGCCAAATTATCCGCAGAGAAACCGATAGAAGATATACTTCCAGTATTTCGATCTCGCATACTGGACTCATCTAAATCAACGGTTATAGCAGGTTCGTTATTTTCAGCCATGTTTACTGGAATTAATTGACTAAATTTCGCCAAATATTTGAAGGAAAAATTCAGCAGTGAACTAATAATGTTGAATGAAATGCTGTGCAGTTTGGTTCCTGAAGTGAAGTTCTCAGTTGATGTCGAAATTACTGATCTTACACAAGCACAGGTACATATAACACTTAAACATAGAACTCACTAAAGACTAGCTTCAATTGAATAAATATAGCCTGAAAGAAAATCAATTTCAAAGTGACAATTCAACTTATTTTCTAACAAGAAAATTTTTCAAAGTATTCTTTGAGATTCTCAAATAAATTTTTATTTCAATTCAAATAAACAATACTGGATTGTAAGAAAAGCTCACTCAGGGGTTATTTAAATTTAAATTCCCTTTGTGGCAGTCGACATTCCTCACACAATATTTAACAAGTTTCTTGCTTGGTAATTCGACATACAAAATAGCATTACTCAATTTAAGAATCTCCTTGCTGCCCCCTTAATATCGGCCAGGTCTGGTAGGAAAATTCTGTAATAAAATGTTACGTTATTAAAGTTCCTTGTCCTCTCGTTAAGTTGTTGAATGGATCTCCGTGCGCTAAGTGCTGATGACAAGTAGCTGCCAATAAAACAAGTTAATAAATTCATGTAAATCTCAAAGTATCGACGTTTCTGCTTCCGGGCGCCAGTTGTTAGGCAATATTCTCAGGTTGGGCTCCAATTCCTCTATTTGAAAGCTGGAATGGAAATAAAATGTAATGTTCCATCAGCTGTGTCCGGATAATAGGCTCTAACATACAAACTCAAGCAAGGCTTAGCTGTATTGAAATTTCGCCTCCTGAAAATACTCCATAACGAATAAACGTCCACTACCTCTCAAACAAATGATAATTATAAATTACCACTAATCAAAGAGATAGAGGGCGTTTTCGAGCTGAGTACAATCAAATATCTGAAAGCAATAATATTACCACTAGGTGTTCTGTTGTATGACTGGTGTAAGGAGGATTTCTCTGGTAGACTGTAGACGATCTCACTGAAGCAACTGAACCTTTTATGCTAAGGTCAGTCAAGGTATCCTTGAAATCACAAGTGGACTTTCTCATGAAGTACCACAGACAAATGGACCCTAGGCTATGTGTGCGAGAACGTGTACTTAGTCTAATACCAAGCAAGAAACTCCAAGAGAAAAATACACAAAAGTCAATTAACAACAGTATAATTTATTAATGCCAATCAAATAAATCATGTGTCTCAGTAATTGTATTACAAGAATAAAATAATCTCCACTTGAGATATTTAATTTCCAAAACGTTCTTTAAATTCTTGAATTAAATTTGAGTTTTTAACTTAATTAGGAATAAATTTCCTGTGTGAGGAATTAGACCTAAGGGTCACTATTGTATGTTGAACGTCTTTACCAGATATTACATGAATTCAACTTGGTATGTTACACTGATATATGCGGCGAGATTTGAATTATTGGCCATGGAATTCACACTCAAAAAGCTTTTATAATGATAATTATTCCTGATCAGGATTTAACTCACGCACTTTCCTTGTATTCAGCCCCCTTTTCGATGCACTTGGTTTTTTCAGCCTCGTGGACATCAGTATTCTTTGGTGGTGGTGGTTTTAATCGCCAGGTTTATCACAGTTTGATGTTTTTTACAATAAAAGAATGTATGATCAAAAACATTCAACATAAGAGGACATTTAACATTTACTAGGAACTTTAAACACTTGTGCTACATTTATTAAATTAATGCAAGTTAAGGGATACGCGAATCCTGCGTCCTTCTCCTTCAGTCTTTTAGTAGTAAGTCCTCTAGAACTTTTTTCGGGAACCGGAAAAAGTCCTAGAACAGCTGACAAATTTTCGGCAATGTGGCCTATAAATCGGTCAGTCAAAGCATGAATTAATATAAAACTTAAATGTAGCACTAAAATTAATATTTGCAAAGGGAGACTCAAAATGGGTCTCAGGGAATACGTGAGCTTTCCTTTTAACAGTTGAAATAATTTTAGTAGAAATATTACGAAACAAATATCCAAACATTCATGCAGTACTTGGCTTGTGATAACAAGTCCAGCCTACATTATCACGGCTTGAAACGATGATTTAATATTTCACATGAATTTGGGATATTTGTTAGTTTATGCAGAGCTTGAAATTATATAAGAAATTGTAGGATAGCAATATGTTTGATATTCTTAATCAGAGTAGAGCGTTTTCACTATTTATATCTGTGTCATATCTGTCATGTCGGGTTTGAATTTTCGCTCCAACAGACGCCATCATCAATAGATGAATGGCCGACTGGAGCGCGGCGTTTTCAAATCTTAAGGCATAGAGGTTGATTCAAAATGTTCCCTCACATAATATAACAATAATATGAACTCAAACCCCCAAACAAATGTATTCCACATAATTTTCAGATGTATTAGACTTCGATGAGTACTGTTAAGACAATAATAGGAATTGAAAATTTGAACCAGTGTAGTCATTCTACAATATGCAAATTCTGTGCTTTTTTTTGGATTACAAAAAAATTGTTTTTGGATTTAAAGTGAAAAGTATTAGTTTTGTTTGCTAGGTGTAGTTTGATCTTCGCGCCTAGGCGGCAGTTTTCTGCATTAATCTATTGAAAGAGAGAATAACAATCATATCTTCTTTCCTTTTCTTTGCAAGTAGAAGTCAGTTCGAAGTGAGTCATATCGCGTGATTTTTTTTCAGGGCCAGTAGTACTGCCGCCCCAAGCGGTATTTATGTTGACTTACTAAAGAGATGTTGACTATTTTCTGGATAGGAAATGAATTTGGTAATAATTTTGTTGTCTTGCATTTTAAAATTGATGAGAAGAAATATTAATTAAAACTAGTCAGTTTATGGCAAAAACGACATATTTGGTGGGAACCACTTTTGTATCTTACTGTACTCGTATGTCGTGATGGAATTGAATTACCATTCACACTTTATGGTACGATAAATAATGTGTACTGGTGTACTGGTACGATAAATAATGCTGATCTATTTTAATTAAATTTGCATCCTTGCAGTGCGGTCAAAGTATGGAGGCGAATTAGATCATGCTGAGTCATTGACAATAAAAGAGCCTGTTTGTAACAACCAAAGGAATGTCAAGAACATATGACAACTAGAGCACCATGGACATGTGGTTTATTTTAGTACCAATACTTTGTGGATTTCTGGTGATGTGATCATGTCCTCATTTTGTGAAGTACTTACTTAAGGTAAAATGTTTTTGTCAAATGAAATTGGTAATAATTTTGTTGTATTGTATTATATTGTATGTAAAATGAATGAGAATTAATTTTCAATAGCTTATTAAATAGTTACTTGTCAAATTTAAAAAAAAAGGATGTTGTCACTGAAGATAAGATTCCTCTTGAATATTTTTGTGGTTGAAAAAATAAACTTCCCAAAAAAAACTAGATATTTGGTGGGGAACCACTTTTGTCTGACGAAGCTTCTCTTTAGAAGTGAAATGCATCCCTCCAGTATCTCTAGTAAAAGTGAGTAAGAATTAGTATTAAATATGAATACAGTGTCAGTTTAGATATTAGATTGTAACATTTTTCTTTTATATAGTGAAAGGGGCGACGACCAATACCCGGAAATATAAACATTTTCATTTTAAGAATTTGTATTTTTTTATATTTCTACCGACCTGGCCAAGGGTCATGATATTAATTGATAATTTACTCTTTAAAATAGTTTTCCTTTGTTAATAGATTACTATGATTAATTTGATTTTGATTAATTGTCTTTATCTCTTTTCTTATATTTAAGATGAAAGTTAAGTCATAGCTAGGGTATGCTCATTTTTTTGTGTTGTTGACGCTCGCAAAAATTACTATTCAAAATTACTCAAGGGCTTTGCAACAATTCCCATTGGAGTAGAAAAACAAATTTGAAAGCGTGATACCTGGCTCACAGTCATATTTCCCACATAAAACCGATGAAACAAACCACATAAACCAAACAGATGAAAGTGAATAGTTGAACACTAGTGCACCGACATGGTGTTGCCGCAATGGAGAATATTTCGAATGTGGGAACGATGCGCCCAGGGAGCTTTGCAAAAATCTCAAAAAGTGGCCCTTCTGCACCCAACCCTTGATCCTTCACCTGAAATGTCATTAGAGTCCTTTCGATAAAGTATTTCTTCCCAACAAACCCTCTTTCTTGGAATGTCATTAACCAGCAGCTAGATGCCGTAATGAATATCTCCACCCACCGGTCTCATCAGTGTATTTACTGTTCTGCATTTTCCGTTTTCTTCTAATTTCTGTGGATAGTCTGTGAAGTATCTACGATCTACTGCGCTATCAACTGTTATATTCTTCCATTACCGGTACTGCTATGGAGCTCACTACAACAGCTAAAGGAAAACAGAGTGCACCTTATGAAGGCTACTCACACAATTTTAGACAAGAGGATTTTGGAGGAACAAGATTCTGGCAATCGAAAGGAATTCCAAGTCGAAAGGATATAATACTTACAGACTAGATTCAATGTGAAATTAAGCTGAAAAATAGTATAAATGTTTTTAGTAAACCATTATCACTGTATTTAATTATTAATTGATCAGGAATCGGAATTTTCTGTGTAATATGTTAAAAAACTATTACTACCATATTTAATGATAATTAATTGATCAGGAATAGGAATTTTTCCTATAAAAATTGTAGTCTATTATTTTTTTAATCACTTTAGAACTGCCAATTTAAAAATGAAATCTCTCTCATTTATTCTCTTGTTATGTGGAATAACCTAATAGTTGAAAACGCTCATAGAATAGTGTCTTGTTCGCTGAGTACCTCAATAGCTATACAGTACTTGGAGACTTTTAACAGATGTTATTCAATATGTTACCTAACTAATTAATTCATCACACTCAGAGTATTATAATATTGGGGGAGGGGGTCTCATAAACGTATTGTGATTAGTAATGGTTAACTCGCAAGTCGAAGGTCTGCGGTTATTGATACCTGCTCGAAATTCTACCTGCTAGTCCCTTAGCTGGGCGCAAGTGAGCCTCAATGTAAAGTTTCGGATACGGAATATTTCAACAGCACTGGACTCATAAAGGGCTCCGTTGAAAAAACCTGAAAAGTAAATTGAAGTTGCGTGGGAGAGAGCTTTCAAAATCACTCACACTCACAGAACGAGAGTTACAACGTATGCACACAATGTGTGATTGAAGTGGAAAGCGTGAAGAGGATGGGAAGGAAAGAAAGGGGTGGGAAAGGGGGAGTGAGAGAAGTGAGAGTGTATTACTTACATTGTGCCGCCACTCAACCTTGTAGACCCCGGGTTCAGCCTTCACCTTGCAATCGAAGTAGACATCGGAGCCTTCTCTGATGTTATCCGGGTTGAGCGACGTCCCAAGAGTCAGTTCCGTTTCGGGAGTATCTGAAATGACAAACGATCCTTCAGTTGAAACGTTTATACTTTTTATAGCGAGCCAAAGTCTACGTTTTCGGCTGATAAATTGTATTGCTCACTTCTTTTAGCAGTTTGATGCAAGAAACTGCATGGAGTAGTCAATTCCGGGGAAACTGTGTGCAAAGAACAATGATTATTGAAATGCACACAGCGTTAAAGACTTGTTCTCATTCTTACAATATGAGCTATAGAAGCAAAATTGAAAATTTCACCATCTTAAGTTATTTATCATTTTGTAATTGTATAAAACATTATTTTTTAACACTGACTCAATCCCTGAAATGAAACTATATAGAGAGCTCTATCATTTTAGTTTTCAGTACAGTAATGCATTCACGAAAATATTTAGTTACCTAAGTTATTGGTCTCTGAGGTACAAAATCAATTTCTGATTGAAAAATACAGTATTCCGCATCAATTCATATAGTTCAATAAATATTTCGCCGTGAAAAACATGATAAATTTCTGTTATAAAACATCTTAACAATAAATACAATGATCCTTCATTTATGGTTCAGTCTCCATTGTACAAGTTGTAGAGCTGATTAATCAATATTCAGAAAATTTATTTCACTATTTCACATCTAGTGTGATAATGATAATGAAGAGAATAAAAAATTAAAGGAATTTTATTGTTTAATGAACAATAATTTCAACATTTTTATGCGGAGCTATATTCTCGGAAAATAGTTGTATGCTACAAAAATGAAATTTTTATTAGTGGAAAGCTAATTAATGTAGTGTAGCACAATATCTTTTCCTGGGCTGTGAATTTTATTTGACTAGAACATTTACTAATTCCTTCAAATAATTTATTTCGAGTTTAGATTATATAGTTGGTTCTTTGGATGCTATCACTATACTGTGGTTACATTGCACTTCTTTTATCAAGTGCGTAACGTAAAACGAATACAGACTGTTTCGGTCTCCACAGCTCATTGAAACTCCACTTTTCAGTTGATGGAATTGAGTGAACGATTGCCAATGCTTCACCTCGGAGATTCATCCTCAGGACATAGGCCTTTGTTGCTGTTGACTCAAAAATCGTTTGGTAGTCTTCTAATGTGATTATATAGTTATGATATTACTGTATTACTTTCACTTTAGTTCAAAGTTATTTATTTCAAATTTCAAGTAACACTTTGAACCCACAAAATACATTTTTAAATAAAAAATTGGGTAATGTTATCCATGTTTACTAATTGGATGCTGCTGTAGAACACACATGAATGAAGTGGTCCCAATGCATTGCTCATGAATAGGATGTCAACACGCTCTAGTCTCACGCTAACAAGTCACGCTACGGACAACACTTTCTTGTAAATGAGAGAGTAAACTAAATAGTTTTATTCAATTTGTATTCTGCCTAAGAATTAAGGCACAACTTCTTTGGACTGATGTCTTGATCTAATCTACCCAACAAACAGGATCAAAATAACAAAATTCCGACAGCAGCCATAAGCGTTTGATGGCAATCCGAAGACTTGTCTCATTTTTCAATAACGTTATCAAATCGGCTCTTTCTCTTGCCTGGCCAAGTGCAGTCTGCCGCTGCGATAGAAAAGAAGACCGTCGACTTTCCAATATCCGTAATGTATCGCATCAATTTATCACTCTCGGTTGAGCTGATGCACTCTTTCCTCATGGCTTTACTGGATGTGCCCAAGTATAGGCCGGCTAGCTCCGACCTATAGCGGCCCATAGCCCACAGCCCCATTGTTGCTGTGGTTGCAAGAGCACTACACACACTACCCCTTTCCTCTTTCCCTTACACACTCATCCACTGCGAAATTAATCATTGCCAAGGACCAGCCCATTAATAATGTTAACCTATGCTCCCATTTCATGTCGACAAACCCTTGATTTTTACTCAGCTACCGTGTACTCACAGGCTAGACTCTTCGTCAAGGTCTAGTTTCTCTCCTGTTCCTGTGTTTCTATCCTATGTGTGTGTGTGTGTGTATGTGTGTGTGTAGGAAATACTTTACGGCATCATCAATTTCATTATTCTGAAGCTAATTATCGATCTCCATCCCTCAGTGAGAGTCGAATGTCAAAGAGCTATAGGCCACATACATTCAAACAGCCAAACAGGCCCTGTCAAAAAGAAATATAACATCAAATTGGTACGTTCTAATTCTTAGTAAGAGGAACTGATTTCGATTTTCCATTTCCTCATAAATAACAGGACATATTGAAAAGATGGCAAAATCATAATATTCTTTTCTCTCCTGCTTTAATTTCCAATCAGCAACGGCAGTCATTCTTTCAAGAAAACAATAGCTCATTATACTCTACACTTCGAGACAATCCAAGTATGAATTATACAGGTAGCACCAACGTTGTTATTTGGTTATTTATTGTTAGCCGGGTAAATGTTTGTGAACATTGTAATTGAGTTTTAATTTTATTTATTGTTCGCTATTTAAATTGATACAATAGAAACGGAAATACAACATGTGGCTCTACGTCTACTGAAGACTGTTCTACAAAGATGTTGAATAGTTCCAGATACTTGTAGTTCAGAGAGTCGTCCACATTCTCTGCTATTGTCAATATAAAAAAATAATAAGAAATTACATAACTACAGATAAATGGAAAAAGTGAATTCCTCTCATTGGACCATAGTTGGTAAGTTTCTAAACTTGAAATATTACACAAGTTCATAGATCGCTAAGGCCATACTATTAGAATCTAAGCTTATAAGTTATAAGTCCATAATCATAATCTAATACCTAATACTACCTAAATAGGGTACCTAAGCTACCTAATACTAAAGATCCACTAAATATTATTAATACTAAAGATCTAATACTAAGATCATACTAAAGGGTCTTTCATTTTGGGCGGGTAGTGTTGACAGCTTATGGTGGCCATTTTGTACTGGCATCGCCTGTGTGAACTATTATTTATTTTCCAGTTTTGGTTTACCAAACCACCATGACAAGTTACACGATTGAGCAGCACGTCTAAAAAATGATAAAACGTTATTACCAAAATGAATGTTTGTTAGTACAAACGTTGCGCGCACTAAGACCATTTTATTGCCTTCAAAGTCGTCTCTCCAACATTTGCTAGGAAAATTCGAAATGTAAGGTTCGGTAAACAATCAACAAGCTTACAAACGTGAAAGGAGCGCCAAACAGGCCATGAAAATCGCTGCGCTGCGTGAGTATGCAGGAGAAACCCTAGGCTGTCAATGCCTTGCCGTGCACACAAGAACTCTGCCTTTTGCAGACTTGGGGAACTTTGCATCGAGTCTTGAATCTACAAGATTCATTTGAACCAGGACACAGAATATATGGTAAGATACTATTCTATTGAGCATCTTTTCTGTACCCACGAGCTCAAAACAATGACTATAGACTTAGACAACACTGTTTGTTTGATTACTGGGCTTCAATGTGTTTGATAAAGGATCCAAATTTAGCGGCCACCAAGAAAATTGACTCTACTAGACAAATCCTTGTGACGTTTTATGTCATTAAGCCGCAGACGACTGATGTCCTTAGTCAAAATAACTAATGCCATTACTCAAATTCCTCCGGATATAGCCTACGCGGTGGATTAATTCTTTGTTTCTGACCAGCCAGTTATCTTTAAAAAATCAACTCGAATCTGTGCCACCGTGAGAAACCGTGGCAAACATTTTAAAAATGTGCTATTCCACATGTAATGGCATAAATGCATCTTTGAAATGTAAAAAATTTCTTTGATACCTCGCACATAGCGTATTTTATTCTATTTCCGTCGTTATTAACAGACCCTATTTGTCGTCACTAATGTTATTGTGCTTAGTCTTAGCATAGGCGAAGCAATAGTCTTTTGTCTAAGTAATGCAGACCAATGTGGGCTTCATCCTCCGAAAAAAATGTAATTGAAGTACTTGTAGTTTTAGTAATGTGCTTGAAGTTCTGCGCTTAGAAACAACCAATACTTTTCTGAGCTCTCTGAAATACAATAAGAGGAAAATCTTTTCTGGCCTTCTGGAAATGTTATTTTTCAGTTTTTTCTCCGTATGTAATATTATCTTTAATGATTCACTCAATCTCAATATTCTATGAAAACAATTTTTTACATTGATTTCCAATAAGAAGGCATTCCTTGAGGCTCAGGTATTTGAAAATCCTTCTTTCTGAATCACAACGAACTTTTCAATTAAATTAATAATAATTTTATTAACCAGCCTTCAACTCAAATGATGATGTCTCATCAATAGTCTCTTCCTAAGTGAACCAATTGTCTTCTAATGGGGGAAAATAGAAGCATGAAATGAAGTCAGCACGACAGTCACTTATTTTCAATTAAGGCCTGGAAAGTTTATGGTTCAGTAAAATAGGCATCACATTGTTGGTGACGAAGTTATCAGCATTTGAAAAACAGACCAACTCCGTGACGACGAAGAAATCAGAGCAAGGTGAGAAATAGATATCACCGGCGAAATGAATGAAAGCGAGGAACTTATTTTGCGGCTGAAATACGAAATGAAATGCAAGTTGAAAGCGCAATCTCTTGTCTCTTTTTCTCTTCATTTTCCTTCATTTCTCAAACAAAACCTCTCTCTTTCTCTCTCTTATAGTGCCTAAACATTACCGGCTGTTGTATGGGCTTACTGTAAAACGACGTTGCTCGGTTTATTAAAAAGTTTTTGGGGAAAGTTTGTCAAGGGACGAAGGACGGTGAGTGTGGTGGAGGGGTTGGGTTGTAGAGTGAACACAGTGGGTATTGACTTTTCAAACTAAGGCAATATTCGGATTATACCAACCAGTTAGCAGCCCACTTATCCTTTGACAGTCGATTTCGCACTGCAGAAGGCCTATGTAGACATAGGCCTAGATTATATTACACAATTTGAGCCAGACTTTTCAAACGTCAGCTATAAAATGCAACAGTCTGAGATTCTACTCTACCGCCACAAAAATGCCATAAACCGGAACCCTTCATATATTTCCATGTCATGACACTTTATGATCAAGATTTCGCGTTCGCCTGTGACCCTGCAATTTCTGCAGCTTGTGAAGAAGTAAATAAATATTTTTCTTACAACCAAGGACGATAAAGTTCACTACCTGTGAAATTTTAGTTTGGAACTTTCAAGTTTCCAAACTCTTTTTTCTTCACGAATTCCTCTTTTAATAAAGCGACAGAAGTTAGATACTTTTGAAAGATCCTATTGGTTATTAAAAATTGAAAAAGTTATTGACAAATAAAAGTATTCGAGCATTTTAGATAGAAAAACGCTTTATTATACGCTTTGAAAAATTTATCAATGGCCCACATGTTTCTAGAGTTCCAAATCCATAATAATAATTATTATTTATTATTAGTTATGTAAGTGTTTAATGTTATGCTCAATGCATTTTTCAATGATCACCTTAGTTCTGTTACCTTTCATAAAAGGAGTAATGTGGAAGCATTTATATCCACACAACATGAGCTCTTGTTTCTTTTTCTATGTTGATTGTAAAAGCATTGAATGTTATGTTTAACGTTCTCGTTAATTAGCATCTCAAATGCTACTATATTTAATAGAAGAGTACGAGTCATGAAGTGGAAGCTTTCATATCCACAAAACATGAGTAAACAAGATGAGGTTAATAGTGAGCACTCCGATGATGTTGATAGAGTGCGGTGATGACAATAGTGTTATCACAAATTGGAAATGAGCTATTGATGCTATAAATGATTTCACATAGGGATAAATAATTGGTAGAAAAATTAAAGGAAATAATGACAAAAAAGAAATTATTAATCTGGGTTTGAAAGTGCCGAATGAAGAAATAAATTTTCTTACCCGCTGGATTCTACAGAAGGAAGGGTCAGCGCAGGGACACCACCAACGATAATACTACTTCAGATACTATTCTTGACTTCATTGTAAACCCCTTCCCCCCATCAAAATCCCTACAAATGAAATACACTCATACATTTATTCTCACAATACATTTGAATTACGGTACAAAATAAATTTGTTACTTAATGATTTTTTTTTTAAATATAATAATAATTATCTAGATTACATTTTGCCTTGCTTTCTGCGAACTCTACCAACAAGCTACTTATATCTTTTATTTCTATTTCTTATTACACTTTAAACATATCGTGTAATTAATGCATTTCACAAAATGAAAATAAAAATTGTGTCAGTCGTTATTCAGATCTACTGAGAACGAGTTCACATGTGACACTTCTTTTCGTGGCAGTCAACATTCTTCTTTCATGACAATACAACGCAGTGCTGTACACCAGGGGTGCCCACCCCCCCTAAGCCTCATGATACACCCCCCCCTGAATTTATCACCAGACCCCCCCCCCCCATAAATTAGGCCCCCAAAAAAATGTGAAAAAGTAAGCCGCCCGTATTCTTTCTAAAACTAACAGAAGATTTATATAGCTATTGAAAAAATTCAAACCCAGTCAATAATATACAAAAAGTATGTATATTTCTTGAGATTCTTTACAAAAAAAAATAATACATAGGTAATATAGGTAACATTTTTTTGTAAAGGTAAAAAAGAAATATAATGAAATGAATAACTTATATGAACTTCTGCTCAATAAACTTAATTGCAAAATACCTTATAAAGAATGAGAACCTAAATGGTTTTTATACAATCAAATATTATTACAAATACACAATGGTTCAATAAAATTGAATAAATACCTATAAGTTTATGTTTGGTGTACCAATCACATTTAGGTTGAATAATTCTACGAAGTTGTTCCTCTAAAGGGAGTGAAAACAATGAGTTGATAACACTTCATTTGTAAAACACAAAAATTCAAAATATACTAAGTCATTTATGCTAATATTTATTGGACAGTAGTTAAACAACAGGTTATTTACTTAGTGTAGTATCTTGGGAGAATTTATGTATGGATGAAGTACATAAAAGGCACAAATTTCATGTATAGTTATTTACAAAAGACAATCGAAAGAAGCGTCTTTCAAAAACAAAATAAAAACATAGTTAGGCCTATCAAAAATTACTGAATTTTCAGTATTTACTTGGTAAATTTCGCTATAGCAGTTCTTACTTATTAGTAAATAGTTATTGTAAAATACATGAAAAACATCAACAGTTTGAAGCAAACACTTTAAATTTGTAGGCTGTGACCATCTACGAGTTAGCTAGGCACCTTCTAAGCTTGTTAAATCTATCTCTTTAAACCCTACATAGCAGTTTTTGTCTTTGGGATGAGGAAACAGAAAACTTTTTAATTATTTCTTCGTTAGAAATAGACTCAAGTACATATTTTTCTACAGCTAGAACCATTAGATTGGACAACCATGAGTCTTGCAAAGCTGATCTGAGTCTGTTTTTGATAATTTTAACTCGACTCATTGCTCTTTCCGCTAATTAACTAGTAACTGCTAAGGAGAGTGAAGTTGTATAAACCTCTTTCAGAGCACTCGCTTAGCGTCTCGCTAAGCTTGAATAATAACTTCCTGCCCAAATCCTAAACATAACTATTTCAGCTAATTCATATTCAAAAGTATAGTAATAACTATAAATCTATTGTCATTAATTAACATTCTATCTGGTAACTTCGTAATTTATTTTTGAATGTCGTCACGTTAAACACGGTTTTAATCATCTTAACCCCCCCAAAAACGTTTTTTGGACCCCCCCCCCCCAAGAATTTCAATGACGCAGTCTGCGTCATAGCCCCCCCCCCTGTGGGCACCCCTGTGTACACAGTACAATAATTGTGATCTGAAATTTTAAGTATGATAATAACCGTGATAACAAATTGAGCAGATTGCTAGAAATTTCTTTTGAGCTATTGTACAGTTTATTGGACACTTATTTTTTGAAATATTGATTGGCCCATTGATAGCTATCAACTGTATTTGGACAGTAACTAATTTTGTTATAGAAATATTTTTAGTTGAAAGTGATTGAGCGGTTTGTTTCTTTTACTGATTTTCTTGAGTGATAATTACTTATTAGTGTCTGCTGCAAGTTAATTGTGTAAATAAAGTTTCGTGTGTTACTTTTAAGTGCTGCCAGCATCATTTTAGAGCCAGAATGCGTAACAATAGGCTCTCTAGTTTGGTGTTAGTTTATCCTAGTTTATTTATGGTTCTAAAGGAGGCTGTTCTGTTTTATTGTGTTGGGAAACAGAATTTAAGGTTTCCTTTATGCTCTTATGCGAATTCATAGATGAATAAATAGAAATAGAATAGATGAATATGAAGCAGGTGCAAGCCAAGGGAGGAATGAGGGGATAATTTCCCTGAAATTTTCAAACTGAGGACATTTTTTTTAGGTTTAATTTAGTAGTTCTGCCGCCTCGAGCGGTAGGTGCGCTGAACACCCCTCCCCCACAGATTAAACAATTTTTTATTAGAATGCTTGTTATGTTCTATTACTTTATAAACAGAACTACAATTTGAATATTTTTATATATATTTGAATATTTCAATTTCAATTTATGAATAAAAATAAACATTGTTTTAGAATTTACTTACTTTAGAGACTAATAGTTAGCAAAATTCCAGAAAATGAGCCTCAAAGGATTAAAAACATACTGTTCTTGCTTTTGCACTTGCAAACTGCTTTATTATTCCGCTGTAATCCAGCGATTGAGTTATCTGATGCTGAATTGATATTGTTGCCTTACCGCTTAGACGTGATTTGGACATGATTTTAAGAAAGTGTGTGAGTAGGGAGGGGGGAGATTCCTGTTCAGCTGACATGACCGGGGTTGGATTTTGAACCATCTTGGTTGAAGTGGGACTCTAAAAGTGAATAATTATTATGCGTCGCTTGTGAATCAGTAGAAAAGAAAAATATCGATTACAAAGAGTCTCTTTCTACAGCCTATAAGTTTAGTTCGGCGAGCTGCGAGACTCTCGGCACTCAAAAGGTTATTTGCTTCTTTTTTCTTTTTCTTTCTTTTTTTTGCTGCCCCCTAAAGTCTGCCTCCCTAGGCAATGGCACAGCTCACGTACCCTTGGAGCCGGCCCTGTTTAGGTTGTATCCCTTATTCCTGAAATATTCTCGGCATGAAGCTGACTTATGTTGCAGGATCAGTAAACTATACTGAGTACCAATAATACTGCAAAACGTAAAAAAATAAGAATTTTTAAATTTGTGTTACTTGTCAACGGCGAATGCAATTGTCATAAATGCACATCCACCTCCTCCTAGCCAAAATTAATTTGGACTAATTAAATAGACTTGACCTTTCATCAGCATGAGCAGTTAGCACAATGTTGTATTAAATGCTGCAACAATCAATCATGAGGGACTAGAGAACATAACCAGATGCAGCAAACGATGGTGTGAATTGGCATTTCATTTCAGTTTGATTAAAGATTGAATATTCATGAGTCTGTGGCATAGAATCGTCGTGCTGTGCTCAATTGCTTCTATAGTACATATAACACGGTTATCTCGTTTAGGCTCATCGATATGCAAATTGATACTCATCTCGTTATGAACGCATTATCCAACCAGCAGGTACAGTACTTTCATCTGTTCAAACCTCACTAGTTATATTGAAAGCTCCATTAGTATTCGTTTTCCATCTTCTGTTATGATGAATCATGTTTGATGAGCAAAGTTGTCCTGTGATGAGCTAAGGTGTCCTATTACCAATTGTCAGATAAAGCGAATTTGGATATATAATTTTTTGAGGTGGAATGAGTTTTGAAAAAAAAAACTGATTCATAGGATGTCAATCGCAATATCTTAAGAGACGTTTTTAATAGTTTATCATATTCATACCTTATCACTCAATAATTATTTTGTTATAGTGAGCAGTATCAATCGAATGATTGTTATCTGTAGATAGGAGGACATCACTTTCCACTACGTGTTATGCTAAATTTTTTAAACATGATGTTTCAATCGCATAGGTGCTCCAAAGTTACACTATTCTACGTTACCCTCCGTCCACCTTCTTCTAGTCATCTCAATGGTTCGTTGTTGACATGACGGCAGTAACCGCAGCGATTTTAAAACAGCCCGGGTGTCCATACCAAGGACTGAATGGGATCGTGCACATGCAATGCGTGGTTTTATCCAACGCCGCGTTTAACGCGGCGGTTGTACAATATTTTTCAACCGCCTCGTTTAACGCGCGGTTAGAGTTACAAGTGTAGACATGATCGTTCACATGATTGACGTCAACCGTGCAGTTTAACCTATTCATGGACCAAAACTATCAAAACAATCAAATGCAAACTTGAAATTGAATAATGAATAACGATTCAACCGTAATATTATTATTAAAGTATCGATTGTACTAATAACATAATATATGAAATATTGACTATTTTCGTTTTACAAATAAAGAGAAAAAGATAATATCAAAAATTAGTCTTGACTGTTACCCTAACAGTTATCTCTGAAAAAAGTTCAAGTTACAGAGAAAGTCGAGTTTGGTCGAGTTTTTTTTCAAATAAGCTGAAGAATCGAATAAAAAAAGTTAGAAGACGGTCACAACCGTAACGTTTGAGAAATTCAGCAAGAATCTTCCAAAAAACGCTTTTAAAGCTTGAAACATGTAGGCTTCACATGTTTTGAAAGCTGTTAACTCTGGCCATCTTTGATTCTGAAGCAAAGCATTTCCAAACCTATGTTTATATAAACTTTTTTCAATATTTTCTTTTAGTTTTGACAACCATGCAAAAAATCCTGTTTAAATAAATATTATATATAAAATTACATAATTTGAAACAATCCGTAATAATAGAAAATATGAAGAAATATGAATTAAAATATATTAAATATGAATTTTCACATAGAAAAATATGAAGAATTAGTATCATAATGTTCCTAGTCTTTCTTCTGGTGAAATCGAGCATATTGATACATATTCAGACAATTGTAATGTTACAGGTTCTAATAGCCAAAATAAGGCTGGCAACACTAAAGTTCACACGTGCACTTTATTTACACAAATTAATTAATTGTAAGTTCAATTAATTAAATAAGACAGATCATCAAATGACAAGCTAATAGCTATTTTCAGTAATTATTTACAAGAATTAATGAATAAGTAATTACAGGCTGATCAATAACAAAAGAAACTAGAGTCCAATAAACTGTACAAATGAATAATTAATTAGGCTGATCAATAATTAAAGAAACAAGAGTCCAATAAACTGTACAACAATGCAGAAAGAAATTATAAAAAGAGCAACTAATCACTTACAAAAACACAGTCCAATTCGTTATTTGACAGTCCCAAATAATATCACTTAACACGTCTTTAAACTATTAGTAAGCTGCATAAACAGTAAACACTTGTCTCTGCACTTGACACTGTCTAAAGACTGAATAAAGCCCTGTTTACTCCACTGGCACTGGATTGTCTCTCTCCCGAGATCCGTAATACAATCTGTCACACGCAGGTTTGAGAACGTAACTGTCATGCAAGCTTTTGTAAAAAAAATTGATTTACTGGTTCACGTGGACTTCCTTTATATAGCTGTTGCAGTTGTATGCAGTTGTACAATTCCAAGAATTGGAGCTCACTAGACGCATCGAGAAACTTCAAGAGACATGATCTCGATCGTTCCAGAGATCTGGAGAAATCAATACATTTCTCAAGAAATCAATTGAGTGAGAGAGTTGCAGACTTGGAGAATAAGAGTGACAAAGACATCCAATGAGAGAGAATGGAAAATATCAAATTGCAGTTGTGTCTGTCCATGAAAACAATGGAGTGATATAGATAGATAGATAGATAGATAGATTTATTGATCAAAGGTATTGCTAGGTCTGATAAGACCCATTGCATACATTGCTGTTAAATATTCATTCAACTGTACACAGAAAATATAATAATAAACAAGAACAATAATATATCAATAATATCTGCAGTGACAGTGAATAAATGAAACACAATGAAAGTACTCATTGAGAATAAAGAAAAAGCTTATTGATTAAACAATGAAGTGAAATTAAAATTAATAAAACAATACATAAAAATAATGAATGAAGTATCTTACATCCAATTTAAAACCTGTAAAGTAATTATGACAAATTTCATTGCAGTTTATTGTTTGAATAGATACACATGCACACACACACACACACACACACACCTCACACACAATCAATAACCGTGTCACTACTCAATTGTGTAGCTAGGGACTGTCAAGCAGGTATCTAAATATTCGCCTCTTGAATATACTGAGTGATGCAGAGAGAACCATATGCTCCGGAAGTTGTCCCATCAATTTGTTTTAATTTGGAATAAATTTAGAACGATGGAAACAACCAAAAATTTAGAAGGCGAAACGCGGAAAAAGGAAAACATTTCCTTTCTACGCGCTTGTACACCAAAACACCATCAAATGCCCATGCATACAAAATCAAGAGGAACTAGGTTACCAAGCCAAATGAAGCGCATGTTTAGGAAACAACCACTCGAAAATATATTCACACCTCATTTAAGCTACCTCAAAATAACCAAATTAAAGAATATACATTGCACTCAACAATACAGCCTAAACTTATAATTATTTAAAGTCTTTAAAATTATGCGCATTTCGAAGATTACTTTAATTAACCAAATTATCGTCGTTTTCGTTATCCCATTGAATTGATAGTTCCCCACAATTCGTTGCACTCACTTTGATCGAAGCAAAAAATATAATAAATTTGTTACCTCGTTCGATAATCCTTACTACTTCCAAGGTATAGAGTTCATGTTGATCTAATACAGCCTTGGTCTGGAATTCTCGTACTCTCCCATGCTGGAATACTCAAGCCCTCGAAGTTTCGAAGTCTTGACTATTCAGGAAGACTGCAATTCAGGAATGACTCCAATTCGGGAACGACCCAACTCGGGAATGACCCCAACTCGGGAATCCTCCTATCCGGAAACTCTCCAATTCGGGAACCGCTTATAAAGCGGCGAAGTACATCACAAATTATCTTCAAATCAAACAAACTAATTCAAACTAAACATGAGGTGAGTGGCGGTTTCCTAATATAAACTTTTAAATCACATAATAAAATAAATTTGACATAATAAACATTGCCCAGCACAGGGGCCTAAAAACAAAACTATCACGTCACCATAACCTAAAATTTACACTGTAACTTCATCAAAACTAGCGTGGTGTTTGCTCCATGCAATTTCGTAGAGTAATGAGCCGATCGCTCGCCTACAAACCGAGTTTGCTCTTGGTGGGAATCGATGTTCAGAAATAAAACGGGGATTACAAAACTACGTACTTTTCATCGAATCAAAACTCTAGATTTCCCTGCAGGCCTGCGCAGAACGCCAATTTCGCAAATGAAAAATGAACAGGTAAAGTGAGTGTGAGATAGAGCAAAAGAATGAGAAACTACCTCTATCTCCTTTTACTAGACTAGCGTGGGACTAAATCCTGCTCGATATTGAATCTCAAAACAATGCTCTACTGTAATACCAATCCCAACATGAAAACCCAATCGATTCAATTACTTTTATTGAAAACGAATAATTCAAATCTAAACTCTCCAATAACTAGCTTAAAATGTCCTAATTCAGAAAACTTTACATAAAAAAATATCTTTAGAATTTAATAACGTTTAAAATGATACCAAACAAGTAAGTTATTCAAGGTAATCTAACAAAAAAAATTTGGGCTACTCCCAAATTCATAACAAAGTGAATTCCACAGTCTGGCTGCCGAAACTACAAATGATTGGTTGAAAATTGCTGTACGGTGAATTGGAATTTGTAGAGTAAATTGATGCGATCTAGTATCACGGCCAGAGTAAACATTCACCAGTAGTGTAAAGGATTCAGACAGATAGCTAGGTCCTTCATTCAAAACTAGAATTTTAAAAACAAGGCACAGAATGAAGTACTGCCTTCGCTTATTCAATTTAAGCCAACCCAGCTCAATAAAAAATGGCGTTATATGTGAATCACGTCTTGCCTCAAATATAAAACGTACTGCATAATTTAGAGAACGCTGCAGACGCCCATTCAACTCATTTGAAAGGTCATTGTATGCAATGCTGCAGTAATCTAAAAAAGGTAAAATTAGGGCATTTACCAAAGTCACCCTAACGGCTTTAGGTAGAAATCTTCTTACTCTCTTCAGCTGATGCATACCACCAAAAACCTTATTACAGACATGTGTGGTCTGCTCACGCCAACTTAAGGAGCAATCAATTAATACACCAAGAATTCTAACTAGGACTGAAAGCGATACAAGTGCCATTAATGACCACTGGAGGTGAATTTCCAAAATCCAATTGATTGACCAGCCTGGGGTAGCCAATGACAATACTCTTAGTTTTGGTAGGGTTTAGTGTTAATCTATGAGCATGAGACCATTCAACCAGCTTTGTGATATCACTATTAACTTTATCTATGGAGTGTGAAAACTGATGGATAGGGAAATGGGAATATATGATAAGGTCATCAGCAAATAAGTGGTAAGTGATATAAATAGAACGAGTGCGTGACTAACTGCTTGTTTGCTCTCGTAACAGTAATTTATCTTTTACTAGGTAGGAGATCATCAAAATACATTATTGAAAAACTTTGGAGATTATTCTCTCAATTTTGGGTACAGAGTTACAAAGGAGCCCATGGTTAATCGGACATCTATTACAAGTTGCACCCACAATCTCCTAGATCGTCTTAGCCCTGCTCTGCTTCTACGGTGAAACCGCCAAACACAATCATGTTAACTATTCCAACTCCATACCGCCGCGTTTAACGTCTCATGTGAAGGGAACCACTTTTTCACCACGGCGTTTAACACGGCGGCTAACGCCATCATGTGAACGGGGCCTGTGACTGATCTCCTAACATCATCTTTTCTCTTGTTTATGAAGACAATCATCAAGTGTACAAGTTAGTTTTTTCTCCCATAATTTGCTCCCTTTTGCTTCCTTTGCTCTCTACATTAGTGTACAATAGTTCCTTTCATATAAAAATTAAGCCTCATCTCAACTAACTGATATACTAATTATGGTAACTAGTGAATAAGATAGTATAATTGTTAATCTGACTTGTCAAATACACGTAATTTACGTAATTCAAGACGTAATTTACAGAAAAGAAGAGAAGATAGTGGTGAGTGGACAGGAAAAATTAGCGGTTAGCCAGTATGACTAGCATTCTTCCTACTATAATTTTAAATTTGAGACGTTTCCGATTTGAAAAAATCTTCCTCATGTATTTTGAATTACTTTATATTGGGTCAGTAAAACTCTGAGCAAAGTTAAAAGCTATGACAATGTTCAAATCACGTTCATTTGTTTATATTTATTTGTATGATTTTCTATGATTATGTGCTATTATATTTTGTGCTATTTAGACTACAATATTCTACTGTACATATTTACTGCCTCATAGAACTGAAGCAATATAATAATTATATTTCATACTACAGCAAAATAATTGAATCGCTGTCTTTATTAATTACCTGGGAGCATGGGCGTAGTCAGGGGTGGCAGGGGGGGGGGGGCGTTTGTCTCCTGGCTGTTTCAGACCAACTGTATTTGAAAATGAGTTATTGGAATGTCTGTCATGACAAATGAAAAAGTAAACAATATGAATAACTTATTTTAGGCTGCTTTTCGTTTAAATGCTCAAGTACCATAGTACCATGATGTTCCCTATACAAGTGTTTAAGTTACATTATTCTTTCGCTGTGACGATAAGGGCAAGTGAAGATTGCCCCATCACTTTCAGGAAAAATAAACAAAAATATCTAATTTTTCCATCCATTAGCTCATTTGATTTTTAATTTTGCCCCCTCACTTTATCAAACATGCCAACCTCGCCACTCCTGACAGTCGATTGCCATCATTGTGAATTGCTGAACTTTCAATTTGAAAATTGCTTGGAACATTTTCTATCAAGAAGAATGGGATTGGAAACTCGGTACTTCGACATCTAAGAAGTTCTCCTCGTAAAAGCTTCACTAGACAACCATATTTATGCTCGACTCCATTGACCCATGGGGATTTAGCAGCACTCAATGTTTGAACCAAATGATTGCTGGTGGGGGGGGGGGGGGAGGGATCAATTTGGTTCAAAGGCCATTCAAAGAGGAGATCCTGCTTCTAATCGCTTGTTGATTTTACTTTATTTCTTCAATATCAGTTTTTATTGGTTTCATTTGAAAAAGTTTGTACATTTTTTAGCTATATGGTGAAAAGTGACATTTTTATTTGAATTTTAGTGTATCTTGCTCGTGAGAGTCCTTTGTGTGTTCTTTCGCTCATGAGCGATAATTCATTGTGTAGTCTACATTCATTTTACTTCATTAATTGCAAGGAGTGGCTTTATTTAGCAGGTGATTTAGTTTTAGTTCTGATATATTGGAGTAAATCACGTAGGAAAAACATACGTCTTAAGAGAGCGGAAAAACATATTTTCAACAATTGACATTATTTTAAATATTTTCTTTGGCTAAGAACACCCGGACCGCACCTTTATACTTCCCATTTTCAATAGCTGAGTTCATTTTCTATGATCATATTGAAAAAAAAAAATGGTCACTTCTACATTGAAACCAATTGCATTTTATAAAAGATGAATCATAATATAATTTGAAGTGATAATACAGCAATTCTGCCTTTGTTCAAAATTTTATGCACCCACATCGCTGCATAAAATTGTAATTGTGCATAAAATGTTGGTGGAGGAATGCATTCTTAATCAAGAATATTTAAATGATAACTAAAAAACACACTACAGTGTCTATATTTTTCCATTACTAACAATCAGTCCAAATATACCCATTTTTGAGTTGCTAGAATGAAATAATATCCATACAAATTACAATTATTCAAAAAAATTTGATGTTTCCAAAATAAATGAATAGGACTACCAATCAAAACGGCAGAAAGTGGAAATATTCAGGCAAATACCTTCTTTTCAAATAGCCATAATGATATTTTTTATAGCCTAAGAGGCTCCTATTTAAATGTTTTTAAAAAAGGTCATCTAACGTTTGCCTCCTGATCCCCACCCCCCATGGAGGGAGCCCTGGCTACGTCCTTTCCTGAAAGGGGGAAGATTGAATGCAGCCTTCCCTCTTTTGCACTAACTGTAACACGCAAAATAGTCTATTCCTGCGGTAAAGTGAATTTCAGTGCGCGAAAGTACTTTTCCTACAGTGACCCGAAAAAGTGCCTATCTTTGCACTAACTATAGCACGCGAAATAGTCTATTCCTGCACCAGTGCGGGAAAGTAAATTACAGTGCGGGAATAGTAGTTTATGCAACGATTTTATTTTGACCCTTATTAAAGCACGAGTTAGATGTAAGTTATAACACGAGCGAATGCGAGTGTTATAAATATCTCATGAGTGCTTTAATGGCCAAATAAAATCGTTGCATACACTATTTAATCTACGACCACTAGTATACATTTAATTAAAACAATTTCATTTTACCTGTGACTGTCAGAGATACCTAACCTCTCATCTCAAATACGAGAAGTTATAGTAGATTGTTAGGTTAGCAGCTTAGTTAGCAGTTTGATCAAATCAGCTGATAGTTTCACAATATTGAATTACGATATTGATTCCATCAAAAATGCTTCTGATTGGTCCAGAACCCGTGTAATAATGTAGAACCTGTACTATAATGAGCTCTTTATGCAACGGGTTTCAAAAAGCATTTCGAAAAGACAGCTGTTTAGGCATCAATTGTGAAACTGTAATGTATACATTATGACATGGTCGTAGATAAAGTACTCCAAATTTGCAACCTAACAACACAAAATAGTGAGCATGTAATACGCAGGTTCCCTATTCTGCATTCAAAAATAGGTTGGCTACTCTGCTTCAGCTGTGAATAGTTGTTGTAGTTGTTGTTGATGAAATCGATTTGATTCGAAGATAGGTTATGTGAGGAATTTTCAGGTTATGTATGCCCTGTTTTGTTCTGTTTGAATTACTTTATACATTACTGTAGGAAAAATTTAATGTGTAATTCGAGTGCAAAGTATTGTTTCTGCACTCGAGAAACTTTTTTCACTCGCCTTTGGTTTGTGAAAACAACTGTTTCTCTCAATGCAGAAAAACGGTGCTTTGCACTCTAGTTACACAAATAGCTATTTCCGCACTCCAGATTTGCAACCTAACAACACAGAATAGTGAGCATGAAATATGAAGGTTCCCTATTCTGCGTTCAAAAATAGGTTGGCTACTCTGCTTCAGCTTCAAAAACAGTCAGCTGCAGTTGTTGTTGAAATCGATTTGATTCGAAGATAGGTTATGTGAGGAGTTGTCAGGTTATGTATGTCCTGTTTTGTCCTGTTTAAATTACTGTAAGAAAAATTTAATGTGTAATTCGAGCGCAAAGTATTATACCCCACTTTTCGCTCTAGTTACACAAATAGCTATTTTAAAAAAATATGGTCTTTAATGATAAAAAGAATGAAGAAGAATGAGTTTTATGAGTAGCTTCCATATACCAAAATATTTTTAATATTATACTTCCCAATATTTTCAAAATAGAATATTAAAGGGAAATTACGCCATTTTACGCACAGGAAAATCATCCTTTTAAAGTCGCAAAATTAAAGAACACTCGCATTCTGAAGCGAAATAAGTCATCGTTTAGAAATTGCTTCAGGGAATTATTTTTGTGGAAGACTGCCAGCAGAGATATTGTGAGTTGGAATGAGTAAAGATAAAATGACGCTGCATTTGTCAAACTTGGAAAGACATTGCTGAGTTCCTTTCCTTTCAAGACTCACCATTCTTATGCAAATTCGCAATTGCTGAGGACTTGTTAAAGCAGTAGTATGAAGAAGACAGGCCGTTATTCACCACTAAAGCAACCTTTCTACACATTATCTTTCAACAGGATTAATGTTACGCTATTTATGAAGCTTTCAGCATGCTAAAGAGCGGAATGTTTGCAGTGATGTTCAAAATCGCATGTAAGAGATGGATAGGCTCATGCATGGTTCACAATATTGAACCCAGTAGAAATCAATGACTCAAATGAAAATAATAGTGGAAAACCAGAAAATATAGAAAGTAGAAATATATATGATTCTCTAAAAATTCATTTGTAAATATTAGTTGATATAAGAGAATATTCAAAGTGAGTATTCAGTTAGTTATCAAATGGATATGAGGCTAAGGTAATTTATGAATTGAGCAGTTGAAAACGTGTTAAAGTTCAAAGGGAGAGAGAGAGAATTGAAAAGGGAGAGCTAGAGATGGGAAAATAATAAGAAAAAAGAACGAGAAGATTTCCCCCAATATTTTCCATTTTTTAATATTTATTCCAGTGATTTATTCCTTTTTTACATTCTTTTATTCAGTTCTTATTCATGTATTTTATAAATTGCTTGTGCTTCATTTTATTACAGTTGAAGTTGTCATGTACGATGTACAGTGGTATAAAGATGAGGTTAAGTGGGAAAAACTACTTTATAGTATTAAGTTGATAGATTGAATTTGAAAAAGAAGACGGAGAAAAATGACGGAATACGATTTTAAGATTTGAATGGCAGAATAAGAATAGAGAATCAATCAGAATTCAATGGTATCAAAACCTTCGTATGAGATTACAGGATTTTTTCCTAACAACATGTACACACTTACATAATCATACTAACAAAGTAACACTATTTTTGAACAAGAGAGTTTATTCATTTCAATTTCATAATGTTTTTCACATAGCTGATTATTATTTCATGGTATTTTAAAAACGTACAAGACATTTGTACAGCAACTGTGAATTATTGAGTTCGATCCAACTGTTTAGATGCAAGAACAAACAACCAGCTCTGCTTGAATCGTACAGTGTAAACTGTACTGCACTGTACCACTCATATCAGTGGAAAAGAGCAAGCAGCAAGCTGTATAACAGTCGTTAGACGGTGCGGCGTAGTTTGCAGAGTGCAGACTGCTCTCTTCCCGGGAGCGATGCGATCCATAATTACAGTTGCGTAGCAATTAATTACCAACTGTGCTGGTTGCCCTTTCTACTCATTACACACATGGATTGTGGCGCGTGTCCACCCCCTCCCTCTAAACTACCCCATCACCACACCACAAACACCCTAGTCATTAGCCCAAGGCACTTCTCCAATTTTAAAAGGTTCTACTAGTGTTTTACTTGTTTTTCAGAGTTCCATTCTCCTCCAATAAGGCAGAAAAAGCAATAGCACTGTTACTATTTCTACCTTCCGGTGTATTTGATTGGAACTCAAAGGATATTTGATATAAGAAACGATTGAACAAAAGGAAAGTCTGTTATAAGGAGCTTTCCTTCTTCAATATAGCCAACATAGTCCTAGAATAATAATTTTCGAATTTGGGATCACATAATATGAATATTTGAGAAACACTAAATATTGGACAGATTAATCGAGTGTAGAAGAAAACGAGAATTAAAAAGAAAAACGAGAGAAGTCTTTGTTTGATAATGACCGAATAAGTCGATAACATTTTTTTATTGAAGTCAATTGAAGCAGTTGATATTGGAGAATGATACTAGCAATCAAGAAATCTATATTTTCTTGGCAAAAAAAGGATATTTCACTTTTTTTTGAGAAACAAAAAAAAAATACAAATATAAGAAAATTCACAATATAAAGTGTATAACACATTTTTGGCACAGTCAGCAAAGTAGATACTTGAGTGCTGGCTGTGAGTTCATTCAATAATATTACTAGTAAACATAGAAACATAGAAAGCTCGTGAAATGAGAGAAATCAATAATGAATTCAAAGGTAAAGTAATAAAGATCTTGAAGTATCTCCATGAGGTGACAAAACTAAAAAACACACAATTATCGTCCTTCCATTGTAAAACAATCGAAAAACACAGCAAAAACATCTTCACCGAAATACAATTCAATAACATACTCTTTAAAAATAAAAAATAAACCCAAAATAAACAGATATAATTCTTCCATAACTTAAGAACAGAAACAATCAAAATATTAAAACAAACCCATAATTAAAAAAGGACAATGTTAATTACAGGTTTTTGTTAAGTTCAAACCCTGTATTATTATACCGTAAAATAACAAAAAAAAAACTAGCTTGTGACACCAATTCAGTGCCTGCAATCGATTTTACTGGAAAACTAAATCTATAATAATTGAAATAATGATAATATTAAAATTTAGGTGGCGTGGATTGGAGCTAAGGTTTTTATAGAAATTGAGAAAAGACAAAAATCTAAACTCTTTGAAGAAAAACTTGAAGAGTAAAGGTAGCTCTGCAAAGAAGTATGTACATGTAGGTATAATGTGAAAGATGTCAATAATAAAGAATTACATAAGCATGAGAAGCGTTTGAATGAGGGTTCTAAAAATTAATGAAAGTTAGAATGATGTTGAAGATCCATCTTGTTTCCACTAATATAATAAAAACTTAAAAAACACTTTCAAGTGGAAATTATGACTCACGTTATGGCGTGACGGCCGTTTCACTCTGTTGTCAAGAGCATCGTCAGACAACCCAAACCTACTCCGTGTACTGTGGGTTGTCTGACGATGCTTTTGACAACAAAGTGAAACGACCGTCACGCCATAACGTGAGTCATAATTTCTACTTGAAAGAAAGTTAGAAGCTTACTCTAACAGAGAGAAGTTGGGAAGCTTTTGATAGGAGCTAAACTTTCAGATATAATTGGTAGATAAAACCCATAATGCAATATTGATGATATAATCACCATTCAAAAGTTTTCCCCTTAGTAGTTTCGCAAGTGAGATATCACCCCTCACAACCATAATATATAAGACCTTGATCATAACTGCTTCCAAGTCATATCTTATCTAGAATTTGACTTAGCTCATCCTAAATATTACCTCAAACTAGACTAAACGTACTCAAACTTATCTCTCTCATACTAAATGCATTTTGGATCCATTCTATAGTCACAGAGCGTTTCTGCGGTTGGACAAATTCTATGGTAGGTCAGTTGAAAATAACAATAGCCGCAAAGGGAACGAACTGTGCTGCTGAATAGCATAGCTGCTGAGAAACTTGAGTCAAATGCAAAGTCATTTGAAAATTTACTGCCCTCATATTTCAACCGCGGCAAACATTCTTCAGAGACAGTCGTTGCATGCTGTGGGGGAGGAGTAGGGGGAAGTCAGCATCCCCTCCGGGTGGTTCCTTTGTCCTTTGACTCTTCTTCCTAATCATAAATACTCTCATTTCGTCAAGACAAAGACAACACAGCAGCAGAAACGCAAAGAGAATGGCTCAATTAATATTAATATTCTTCTGCATCAGAATTTCTCGTTTACAACTCCTTTTCACTGCTAATTGTGAGGGCAAGTTCATGAGAAAATGTCACGGTCGAAGAAACGTTTTGAATATTATCAATTAATTCAGTGGCATCTTCTACTTGTTCGCTAGTCACTCTTACTTGAAAATGATAAGATCTGGGAGAGTCGCCGGCTAATAGCGAGACAGTTGATGGGGAAGCTGCTGAATTAAAATGAAGTGAGTTTGATTGAGATTGATAATGGTGTAACAACCGAAACTATTTTCTCGAAGTTTTAATAAATGTGGTTGTGACAATTAATTTCGTCTTATTATTCATAATTAAAATGATCACTTAAACAGCATTGGCAGACGAACTATCATTACATTTCAGAGAAATGCTAAGGATTATGTTTGTTTGTAGCATTTCATCATTTCCAAATTCATTCGACACTGATTTGGAGCTATTAAGTAACTTTATAATCTGACAGATGACTCTGTGAATTATAAACTAGTAGTTCTGTGAACAGTAGACACCTCACACCCAAAAATAACGTGGCTTGCGCAGAAGAGCATACTTTATGAGCTCAATGTTCATTCATTCATTCATTCATTTCATTCATTTTTGAATGAATGAATGAATGAAGCTCAATGTTAAACATCATCATTGCAAAGTTAAATACTATCATCACATTCAGAGAAAGTTTTCAGATTTAACACAATTTTTTAGACACTTTTGCCTGAAACGAACATTACAGGAGTTTTGGAGCAATAAAACTTGAAAGAATGTGAGGGAGAGAGGCTTAAGATATCTGAAAAATGCGTTACAAACAGACAGATAAATGCAAATTAGTCGACTTGAAACGGACCTTTCTTCGTTCGGTCAAATATGCTGGAAAAATTACCGATAAGGAAAACGTTCCTATCATTTTTCAATTGATAGAATTTACGTCATGCCCAAAAATGATTTTCTTGTAACCTCATTCAAGCGCATGGACTACAATGCCTAGACAATAATGATTTATTCAGTATTTGAAATGATAATAATATATATTTTTGACAATTTTACTAATCTGAAATCATAAAATGCGAATTAATCAGTTTGCAGAATGATAAGTATTTATAAAAATTCCAAAAACAGAATTAAATCGAGATTTAACCAGGAATTCCCTGGCTCCTAGCTTAAGTAGTCTCTTTCTTTTCAGACTGACCATGATAGAGTGGACGGGACTGGACTTGAGAGTGACTGGACTTGCAAGAGTCTGAAGTTTTCTCGAAGCCAGATCAGTTTAAAGATACACATAACACTAATGGATCGTGTTAGATAATAATTCGGTAATAATTAGAGCAGAGCTACGTACAGCTAATCATATGGTAGAAGTGAACAAATGGTAATGGACTTTTGGATGGTAGATTCTATTTCTAGAGCCTTACTATTCATCACCATTCTGATTTTGGGACTTGAATAGACGAGAGAGGGTTCGTACAAGCTATGCAAGACGTAGAACGTAATAAATTTAGAATAACTTATGATTGATTTCACACAAAAAATATGAGTGAATTGCAGAGTCTATGTAACAATAAGAATGGAGATTCTTCGAAAACGGTAAGAAAGCCTTCAAACTCACAACCACCACAAGAAACCACAGGAATTGGCCTGACTTCGCAGCTATACTGGCGATTTACGTTGCAGTAGGTTCACTATGAAGACATATTTTGAATAAGCTCAAATGACCACGTTTGAATAATGAATTGATATGAATGAACAGCCTTTTAATACTCAAATTAACTTCAAAAGCACTTTCAAATAAAACTTGAAATTGGAGACTATTATCGACTCTCTGAAGAAACATTTCCGATTTGTTGAATAGAAACTGTAGTGGTTCCATTATTGTGGAAGTAGGAGAAAGTTTGAAATAGAGCATTTTCGTATTAATTACTTTCAAGAAGTCACACCCTACGCCATGTTGTCGTAAACTTTTATTTGTGCATACAAAGTCAAGATGGTTGTAAGCTGTAAGGCAGCTTTCCATTGATCAAGATGGTTGTGAGTTGTAAGGCAGCTTTCCATTGATCAAGATGGTTGTAAGTTGTAAGGCAGCTTTCCATTGATCAAGATGGTTGTAAGTTGTAAGGCAGCTTTCCATTGATCAAGATGGTTGTAAGTTGTAAGGCAGCTTCCCATTGATCAAGATGATAGTAAGTTGTAAGGCAGCTTTCCATTGATCAAGATGGTTGTAAGTTGTAAGCTAGCTTTCCAACGATCAGTAATCGCTCACAGCATACAAGCTTTCATACATCCCGCTTTCAGGAGGCACTGACAATACAAATTTTCAACTACCACGTTGATAAATTATTCATTTTTCACAATAAATTTGTCCAAAACAGCCCATGAACCTGAATTACTACATGCTGCTTCTCTTTGCTACTCAATATTCAATTCAAGTAACGTGGCCATGGTAGTTGACCTCGCTGTGAGTGACTCATGCTGCAGAGGGCATAGCAGAGGAAGGACATGTGACCCGGTGTGATATTCCGCCTTCAATAGGGCTGGAGGCGGTGGTCTGAATTGGCGGGGGGCGGCAGATGTCTATCACAGTACGCCGGGTCTCTAAGCTGGAGCCGCCTCTCGCATGCTTGAGGCGATAGGTAGACATTACGGCGTTGGTATATCTGGTCTACTGATGCTAGGAAAGGGATAGGGCTGTTAGCGTTTCATAGGGAGTGATCGTATCGGAGGATGGGTGCAGTGAAGGGACTGGTGAACTCTGGTAACAGCTTGCTTACTACGTCACATGGAGACACTATTAATTTTAATATAATCCCCTTGTTTCTGTGCTTCTCTGTTCTTCCCAACCTCACTCATCCGCAATCCTCTCTCCCATTTCCTCCTCCTTTAACCATCTCACTCCAACACATGCACAAGTGCCACCAACGTCCGCCGGCAAAACAACAGCCTGAATCGGACTCGAACAATGTAAATGACAAAATAATAATGGTGGTGATTTCCACTTAGGCACACACAAACTAGAGGCGCCTGTACTTTTCCCATTTATTTGGAAAGCCAGAACTGTGTTGCCCTACACCAACTCTGCCATACAACGACATCAAAGTTCAAGATTAATAATAGATCTGCAATTATCATTTGCATGAGATGAAATTTTGCTCTAACAGAACAAGTGAAAATATTCCGGTGACTTTACATTGGAGTTCGAACTACATTCTTGGGAGATAATGCAATCAGATTGAGAGACAAAAATTTAAATTGACAATAAAAAGGCTGCGTGAATGACGTTAATGAAACAAGCGTCGCAACAATGTCCCATGAATAGAGGCTCTTGATTTTAAATCTGTTCACCAAAACAGGAATCATGTGTAAATGTAAACGAACTTCAATGACAAGTATCTATGATGAAAAAGATCTCACATCGATTGTAAAGAAGAAAAACTAATCAAAACAAGTATACTTTTTTATTGTATCAGCTTCAGGGAGAATTTTTATTTGAATTATAGAGGAGTGTAACTTATGTTGTTTTCTCGAGTTCCACTTCAATTAGCTATTTTATATTATTCGTTTAATATTGATAACTCAATAGTATTTTTGTACTCTCCACTGTACTCATTTAGCACCATTCAATGCAGGATTACTCAATATTAAAGTTCTAAGTTATAACTATAACTAAGTTATATAACTAATTTAGAAGAGTTTCAACTATGGCAAGTAATAACTAGGTTATAAGTAGTTATTGGAGGTGAACAGCATTTAGTTAAATATTTTTGAATGATCAATGTTCACTATATTTTTACTCATCACTGCATCTCACAGTCATTGAGTTACAGTATCACTGAATTGTAAAGTATCAATTCTATGAGATCGAGCTATCTATTGTACGCTTTATTTCAAATTTTCTTGCCGATTTGAATAATTGTAAAGGTGAACTTGCTTATATTATTGATATTATTACAGATATTGTAGCAAGAAAATATTTTTATAATAATACATGATACATAACCTACCATTAAACATACATTTTGGGTGGTTGATATTCAAGTATTATACTAATGCATTAGATTGAAGGAGAGATGGTAGAGGAAAGAGAGCTTGGTTATATATGATTATATATTATTGAAAAATCATATGTTCACAACAACTGTTCTCCTCTACACACATCCTTACCTTGATGTTCATATTTTAATCCCCATCTTCTTTCACTTTTCTGCTTTTTTGTTTCTTGCAAATACTGACAACAGTAACAAACATTAATGCGAAAATGTCATTAAAGCTTTCACCCGAAAAGTCTCATCACTGTCGGGAATTGAACCTGGACCCTTCTCTTTCACGAAGCGAAGAATGCTCTTACCAACTAAGCTAAAGTGGATCTTCTGAAACATAGCATTCATTTGATATTGGAGCCAACTGATTAATATTAGCCATAATCAGCCAGTTAGCTCCAATATCAAATGAATGCAATGATACAGATAAGAGCTGTAGCTTAGTGTTGATAAGAGCACTGTCCGCGAAAGAGAAGGGCTCAGGCTCCATTTCCGACAGTGGTAAGATATTTGAATAACACCATTCATCGCATTCCTGTTTGTTAATGTCAATATACGTATTACAAAAGGTCTTCAGTGCATTAAAATAATTAAATTAAGAATTCGAAATTAATTTCCATCTACGTTGGTTCAACAATTATAATTGTTAATAATTAATCCTTTAAAGAATAAAAAATCGTCGTGTTATTTCTGTTAGAAATTAAAATCTTCACACACGGTCGTGCAACTACAAGTCAGGCACAAACCTCACACTGATGTAAGTGTGCCAATGACAGCCGAGGGTTTATTTTGTCGTGTTTCGGGACAATCCGGATAATCCGTGGATTCAGTTGAGAATCCGTTGACGAAGAAGTGAGGCTCATAGCTGGTTCATAACACGGACTCAGCTTCTGGGCAGTTTCATGTCCCAGAGGAAATCTTCGCCAGTTAGACATGCATAATTCAGGGGCCAATTACATTTGAAATGTAGCTGCTACTGCTATTCGTTACTGGAACGAGGTACGGCCGAAACATCAAGGGCCGACAGTTCGCCATTATCACACCATGTCTACTAGGACATTAACCAAGTTTCAGGTTGGAGGCGTACTACTCTGGAATACTTAAATTTTCTGTGTTAACCTCAATGTTTTGGACAATGTAACATATTCAAAATTTGTGAAAGGAGCAGGTCTTTTCCCTTTTTTTCTGAGGATGAAACCCACATAAGTCTGAGACCTGTGCGTGGGTAATGAGTTGTATGATGGTGATTGATGAGTTGGACCTACAGTTTTAGGTGGGTTCCGAACCACCGGGAAGTGATTTTACAGCAGAGAACAGTGACTTAGGACTTTTGGACTTGAGTCTGTTGTACCTTCACATTCGCTGTAAATTTGTCTCAGAGAACAGTGTCTTCAATGTCTTTTGGACTTGAGTCTGTTGTACCTCCACATTCGTTGTAAATTTGTCTCAATAAATAAATACAACTAGGCTACTTCATAAGACGAAAAAAAATTTTTGAGCTCAATGCTCAACACATCTATTATAAATACCTGACAAATTTACATTAAACAGATTTGTCCTAACCTAAACCTGATAAATTGGCATAGTAAGGCTGCAGTTTTGTCAAGCGTGGTATAATAGTTATAGGTCGCTTGTTCTATAATACAGTTCGTAGATTGTCTTAAAACATAACATTCTGATTATCATTCAAGAAAACCGCTTTGTTTGAGAGTTGAGGAATAAGAAATTTGGATACAGCGGGCAGCTATAAACATTCACCTATAATAAAAGGAGAATAAGAAGAAAGAATGGAAGAGTTTGTAGGAAGAATTATAGTTCTCTTAGAATAAAATTAATAAATTATTAAATATGATATTCTAAAAAGTAAAGATGACATTCTCAAGAATAATTGTTCACTCTCTGAAGGTAATCTTTGATTGAATTAATAGGTTATGAATTTGAGGGAGATAATTAATAAATTGATATAATTGTAGATTATAGAATGTAACACGCAATAGAAATATCTGGAATAGATATCATGGATTGGCTAGAAAATATAAAGAATTTGGATGGAAGAAACATTTAAATTGAATATTGATTGAAAAAATCAATTAATCTCTGCCTAATCCTACATAACGACGAGCGTTTGACATGTTATTCTGATTTTCATTAACCACTGAGTCCCTTCTTTCATGCTCATAGAAGATATAGGCTACTAAGATACAAATTTTGAAATAAATTTCCAGATCATATTGTTGGATCGGGAGCAGCTTATGAAAAAATCTTTTTGCTCACAAAAATGCTTGCAACACGCGCTTGTACAACTATTTACAATGAATTAAACAATGCATGTCCAATAAATTAAATTATAGAATCACAGAATCGTTTGATTGCTATTTTTTTTTTAAATTTTCTACTGCTTCCTTCCATCTCACATGACTTTGAACCCCAAGTATGTAGAACTCCCTCCTCTAAGAATATGAAAATAAAGGAATCCGAAACCAAAATAATAATGTTTTGATAGATATATAAGGATCGTGGTATTTGCATTTAAATTATGGAGCTGGCTATGGAGAAATTCGCAATGTAACCTAAAACGAGATTCTCTGTTTTTTTTTGTCGCAGCACTTTCCACTTGCAGCCAGAAAATCATTTGGCTCAAAGGATTCGTGATTTTCATGATTTGAGAGACAAAGTTCTTTTTCTCTCGCTATTTGATCTACAACGCTTTTGGAGATGAGTGAAATTTGACAGCCGGAGTCGGTATAACTGTCTCATTAGAACAAGACATGCAGAGTTCGGTTAGAAGGAGTGTTGGTGTAGCAGTGAAGAAGTGGGGTTAGTGGAGAGTCTTAATGAAGGGATAGCCTAAGGGAGGGTTGCCAGTTCTTGTGCACCTTGCCAATTGTCTTCATCGTGTACTTGAGTCTCTCGCGCCCTTACGGATTTGCTTCTTGCCGTATAGACTCTCCTCCAGCCACAAATCATCCGAATTTGAATGTTGGCAGGAACTTTATTACTTGAAGCCTCCGGGCACTATTCGTGAGACCCCTCCAAACGGCACCCAACCATGCCATCAGATGAGAATACGACCGTTTCTCACGGTCAAAAACAGGAATAATGCGCTTTTTGGGTCTCCAAAATAATTATTTAGCGCTCGGCAAGTTTATAATTATTATTATTTGCAGAGAATAATTCGCGGAAAATCACGGACGTACTTTGAAATATTTCACCTTTTTGTTTTCTGATGTAAGTTAATTAACATTCTCGGGGACTTTACGAACTTTCTCTAACCATTTCAGTCCATGAATCTCTTATAGGCTTTTTTCTATTTGTTCTCAATTTCACTATTGGCTCATCACGAACATTATCAAGTTGAACTTTGAGCTTATTCGTTTTCTCAATTTTTTGGAATCAGAAATTGACTCTCCTCTCATTCATTTGGCTCAAGACAAGTTTCATGTCTGTTCACCTATGAGCATAGATAAATCACTATAGGTTTTCGTCAATATTGGAATTGGTTTGTCTAAGCACAGAGTATTTACTTATTCTGAGATCCAAGGGATGAGAGCAGGCCTGCAAGCCCTTCTTTGAATTAAAAAAAATAACCGCAATGTGTGTTCTACTGAAGACTATTCTACAAAAACACTGTTGAACCCTGTTTCCACATAAGCAAAATTTGTTGCCAATGTTTTTCCAACAATTCTGCAGGGATTGAAAACGCACAACATTCCTGTTAAAAGTTGGTAGGCATTATTAACTTTTCATGTGAAATTTAACGACATGCAGTCAAATATTTGTTAAGAATAAGTATAATAACTCACTTAAACTGGCCGAGTACTTTCGAATCTATGAGATCCATCTTAAATTTCACATGAAATTAACAACGCAGTTCGTCATGGAACAAGAAATCCAGGAATTTGGTAGACATTTTGTTGGCAACCGATTCCCGATGCAACTTTGCTGCCAACTTGTTGCCAACGTTCGTTTTATGGAGTGAAAACAGCAAAATGTTGCTCACATGTTTGCAACATTTTTGCGTGTATGACAGCCACGGCGAACTGTCTGGGGAGATGACTCCCGCTGAACTCTTAATCTTTTTTTCAGAAGTGAAAAAACATGCAGATTGACATATGTAAATTTTATTAAAATTCCATCATAATCTACTGGCTCACCTAATTCTATACCAGCTTTGATGAAGTGCTCAAATTCTATGCTATGAATAAATCAAGCAGCTAAGTAGGCTACTCAGAAGTATAATATGATTGCACTAACCGTCAAGCTCTTTTCGCTTATCCATTTAGCCAGAAGCTCCGCTTCTTTAATCCCGGGTGATGATTGGACCAGATTGGATCTCAGAATGATTGGATATGTGAGATACAGATCCAAAACTCAACATATATAACGAATTTCAATTTTTAAAAAACCCATTCTTAGCATGCGTCTAGATTTAGGACTCTAGGTTATCGACTGAACATGTTTTAGTCCAGTCATTTTATTTATGAAAAAGGGGATCTCCTTGCAAACTTATTGAATTTTTGGTTTGTTTTTTGGATTGGTCACATGTGAGTAGTCTGAAACTAATTTTGCATCGTCGAAAACCTAGTGCTACCCCCACAATCGTAGAAAAACCTCGTAGTTTTTGCCCTTTTTTTTTGTTTTTGCTAAGTATTTCTAAAACCATACATCAGAGAAATCAGCATTTGGTAAATTAATAATTATATTCTTGACACAAATCCCTATAATTTGACACCAGAACCAATTCAAAATCATGAATTGACTAATGCTACCACTGTGGCCCACACATTTGCCCGGATGTTTCGCCGAATGTTCCGTCAATGTTCCTGGATGAGTAGCGACAATGGATGTTGTCGAGTGTGCACTAAGTACACCTTGGCCCGAGTTGGCCCAACTATTCGTACCAGCCTATTTGCAACGTCCAACCATTGATCAGGGATAGTAAGAAACCTTGATGGTTCGTCTATGGTCCAACTCAACGACCATTCGTTCAACTCAACGACCTTGAAAATGGAGTGGAGAAGAGTGGCGAGGAAGAAGCGTTCAAACGGTGCATTGTGGCGTGGCGTTGCTCGAAGCTGCACGTTTGCAAGGGGCCTTGATTCCCATGAAACACGAAATTATCAGTTTGACGACAGTGGCATCTGCACAGGTGTACGCCCAAATAGAATTGGAGAATAATAGGATCCTTCTTCTGGTCTGTGTGAAGTATATTATTTTATTCAACTTATGATTATGATTTAAAGAAATAATACAACAGAAAAATAGTAGACCCAAATTTCACGATCTGTCCACCATTCTCGATAGGGAAGTGATAGCCATGAGCCGAAGCAGGCATCTGCTCAATCTGAGATAAGCTGCGGCCTCCTAGGCACTCTTTGTGAGGGTGACCGATTAGATTGGCCAGCAAAAAAAGAAAGTGTTCTCTGCTGGAAGATCACTTCCCGGTGGTTCGGAACCAGCGAACACATAAGACCAATAGAAGGGGCTTCTTGTCGCCGAGGTGAAGCCACTTGTTACGCGCTCGTCCACTACAAAGATGGCGGCGCAAGGATGACTCACCCAAGTGGCGAGCGCTTGAAAAGCCAGTTTTTGTTATTTATTTCAAATTTATATATATATATTTTCACAATTTAAATAAATAAATGGTAGCACTGGAATCCAAGTATGCTAATCAGATCATCAACTATCAGTTTCATATTATTCTATTTTGATATTATTGTCCAAATAGCCCATATTGGGATACACTATTTTCAGATATCATTCTACGTTTTTTTAAAAGTAGGCTACTATGTTTTCATATAATCTTAGAGTCTTATCATTGTTAAACTATTATCAAGATGCAACTTTAATTCCAAATTTGATTGAATTGTGGCTTACTGATTCAATACTAATTGAGAGAATCAACTCTCGCATCATTAGTTAGACCAATAATTTGTTGAATCAAGCTGGTTTTCTTTGAATTAACTTGCAATTTTTCAAACTGCTAAATTTCAAACATCATAACTAGTAAATTATACTAATTGTGTCTATCTGATCATTTATTCCAATGTAGGCTATTTGAACAATAAAATCATAATAGAATAATATGAAATAAAAAGTCGATGATTTGATTAGCCTACTTGGATTTCTGTGCTACCATTTTATTTGTTAAATATATTATCCGGATTCAGATAGTTTAAGGATCGTAGGATATTATGCAGTTAGATAATAGGTGATAACAGGTATAGGTTAGATAATAGGTTAGAAAGGTGATCATCTTAGTTATTTTGGTATATTTACTCAGTCTTCTTGTAATGCAATGTCTCTAAGTTTTAAATTGAAATGTAGGTCCACAAATAGAATACACTGTTCCAGTAATCATGTTTTATGTAAAACCTGTCATTTTAATTCAGGATCCTGATTGAACTCATTGTATAATTATTGTTTAGCCTATCCCTTGTCATGGTTAATCTTGTTTTATGTCATTATTATTAATTCCTAGGTTGATCTAAATATAACTTGTTAGAAAACTTGCTTTCAACTTAGAAAACTCTGTCAAATATGTATTGCCTTATTAAGCATTAGGCCTTCAAATTGTAAATGTTAATGTAATTTTGAAAACAATTGAGTCATGTTCTAGACGTTTCAATAGGCCTATCTTGAATGTAACATCAATTCTTGTTATGCCTTCTGCAATATGAATTATTGTGTATAATTTATTAGTGCTATTAAATTAATAGCTAATTCAATAGTGCTTTGATAGTCCTATTTTAAGTGTTATATATATTTTGTGCTCAGTGTCTCCGCGAGTGCTTGAAGAATACTGTTTTTTATCAACCTAAAGTTGGTTTGGTTGGCGGCAATATAGAAATTATTTAATTCTGGATAGCGAAAGTAGAGTCTTCACAATAGGCTATTATCCCATTTGAAAAATTGATTAAACGTTCAACTTTTTGTAGTCATTGATTAATATGATTCAATTTAGTTACATGACTTTAAAAATGAATTTTTATTTAATAATATCATTGTTCTACTAAACTTTTTCCTATTTGGATTTTGTTCATTTGCGTTCATAACAGGGAAATTTAAAGGTTAGACTAATTTAATCAATAATTTACTATAAACAATCTAACGATATTATTATTACATTACAATAATATGCCTTAATGGAAGTATTGAATGCAACACAAGAAATAAGTGAAGAATTGGCTTTGTGGTCACGGATGCGCAAGACGGCTGACGACAGCGCGCCATCCCGATCGCATTTCAACGTTGCACTTAAACCTAACATTGTATCCAAAGTATAAGCCAAATATATTAAAATAAAAATCACGAAAAAATCAATCCGTTATTTCTGTACAACTTTCTCGCTTTGATGACATCTCTACCCAAAAGATGAAGATTTTGGTAGCCGACTCACTTTTTCATGTCATGGTTTGAAACTCGGACAAAAAGTATAACTTAAAACAACTAATTAAACTATACAGAGGTAACCATTAACTTTTATAATACCAATGGTATCGTCAGAAACTAATTGTCTACACCCATGCCAAGTTTGAATTTGAATGTTATATCTCAAACCTAAGTGTGTTAAACTTCAGTTTATTTGGAGAGCGCTCATTGAAATTTTCTGCTCTTGAAAACACGATTTCGTCTTTCTATCCACTAAACGGATGGTGGACTTGGCTTCTCACCTACTGTAATGCTATGCTAGTGCATAATGCCCTTTCTGTTGGTCTTATGTGTTCGCTGTTCGGAACACACCTTAAACTGTAAGTCCAGCTCATCAATCACCATCATCCAACTCATTGGATGTGGGTTTCATCCTCAACAAAAAAAAAATCCTAGCAATGAGAGTTTGGTACCAGAGCAGCGTTGTATTTGCTGACCCAAGATCAACAACTAGTTGCAACAACTTTGCTAGTGTGCTCGCATAGTTGAGACTCGCATAGAGAGACTTCCGCACTGTGCTTGCGCATTTGCCATCGAAATAAGTTCCCAAGGGCTAAGGCATTGCAACGAGCTTATAAAGAACTGTTGGACCTTTATGACAGTTTTGTAATGAACTGTTCCTATCAACCCTTTTACTGCTCCTTCTTGGCTCTTCCTAGCCGGGCTAGCTGCCGTGAAAGGAGCGTTTTATTGTTGTTTATTTCAATAATTGGGTTTATATTCAATTAAAGATTTTGATGATGAAAAACTAAAGTTCAATTATTATAACTAAACTATGTCGATGCTGAAGAAGCACCTTCTTATGAAATGAAATGTAGCATAATAAATAATAATTTTACTGTGAACTTCAATGAGCTCTTCTGTTGTTTCAAAATTTGGCATTAATCACCCTATGATTAGGGTCTAATCTTATTATTTCATTTAACATACATATATGTTGTCAAACACAAGTAGCCTAATAAATATATTTTTCTTTGCAACGCCTTAAGATAAAAGCAAGGAGACCTCACTGATTTTACTCAAATCATTTCTTTATCTTTATCGAGTGGGAATCGCTTGAGCATTGGACTCATTTGCAATTGAATATGACTGGTCTGGTTACCGAGAAAAAAATAGAATCGAAAGAAAATACCAAAAAATGAGTTACTAAGTATCATATTTGAAGATGAAGTAAAATGTCTTCATACACTCAAACATATACCGTATTGCTTTATATAAAATGTTTTTCACATACACTCTAACATAATTAATTATATTACGTATTATTTATGATCTGAACCTACTACGAAAATTTGTAAATTGAGGCACCACTCATGTTGTAACATTGGACAGTGCTTTCAAAGGGAAAAATCATATTATCGAAAGTTGTTGAGCAAAGTGTTGAGTGGCTCTTGAGTGGATAATTTGGAAAGTTTAATTGAAGTTGCAGTGCTGCTAGAAGCTAGCAGCTAACTTTTCGTTGCAAGAGCAACAGGGTCATGTGACTTGGCTCTCCACTCCATCAACAACTTGGCAAAACATTTCATATTAAAAGCGTTAATTCCGTACCCAGAAAATTCTCAACGTCAGGTCAAAGTAGCTGCCGAGTTCAACATCTTTCATTGATGGCATTGGGGCCAGAACCGATCCACTCCACAGACTGCTCCATTGCTATCTTTCACCATAACACAACTATCAAAGACGCAACGCTAAAAAATTGATTCTGTTTCCATGAGTTAATGTGTGTCTTTAAATTTGTACACGAAATGGATAATAACTTCGTATCAGCATTAGAAATTTGCCTCACAGTTCTCTTTTATTGAATAAAATTTGTTTCTCAGCTCTGTACAAGGAATTTGATTAATGAAGTAATAATTGATTCCTTATATCTGTACTTCTACTGATGTCTTGGAGTGAAATACTTAAAATATTTTCAAATAAATCAAGAGTTTCTTATTATTTCAGAATTTTGTAAATAATGTATAATGTGGATAGCTTTGCTCATAAGTAAACTTTAAAAAGTGTACCTATTAAGTTTTCCGAATGGAGCAAGAAGAAATTGAACCAGAAATTGCTTGTTATGTATAATAGGATAGATTATCAGTTTCTTCCTTTGCGATAATGTATCCATTTGAAGCGAAGGAAGGGAGTTTTAACTTCTCTACTTCATATTTAATAATATGTTTAAAAGTTGTTCAATTGCCACATTCGATCATTTTTAGGACGGAGCAGGTAATAACAGTATTTTATCAAACGAATGAAATAGTACATTTGCCACATTTCATCATTTTTAGGACGGAGCAGGTAATGACAGTATTTCAACAAGCGAATGAAATCGTATTGAATATGCATTGGCAAAATTAGATAGATATTTCATCATTTTTCAATTATTCATGATCTTTTTTCATTTGATTATCCATGCTTAAGAGAATATTTCCATACAATCACATAATTCAATTCAAGTTCCAAGATTAGCTCAGTAAATTAAACTTGTAAATGATAAAACCTTCGCTAATTCGTTTCCGAACTGTGATATAACACTGTAGGCTAACTTTAAACATATTTTGTGATAGACGCATGATGTTTTTCCTTTTAAAACTGTTTCTTATTAATGAATTCTTTAAAACAATAGGTATTTGATTTATTATTTTGACTACCATTCGGTAAATGAAGCGACTTTTAAATAAAATATGTAACTCATTATTATTAATTATTCTGAGATATCATTATCGAATTATTAATTCTCAAATTACATGAAAAGTATAAATTGATAATAACGGAAAAGACCTGGTATAATGGGAGAAAGATGATTGCAAAATTTTAAATTGATTACTCACAGTGTATTGTCAATGTCCAGGAGTCCTCTAAAATCTCGGAGGAGAGAACAGGATTTTCAGAGCGGCAGGACAGATTGCGGCCCGCATCTTCTTTGTTGAATATGAAGGTGAGTGTACTTGTCGTTGTGTTACCATCGTTCGAAGTCTGCAACAGAAAAGATAATTATTACAATTTTTTTTAATGTCAATATTCGGTCCCATTTTTTTCATAAGAATTTATAAACAGTGAAAAAATTGGCAACACACACATCCACATTTTTCTATGAAAATTTATAAACAGTAATTATTAGCAACGGTGTAGGCCTATATCAAATGATTTTTCAAATAAGTCTTATAATAATGCTAATGTATTTCATTCATTAAGTTATTTGTTTATTTTTAATCACATTGACTGGAGCATAATTGTGTATCCGTTTTTGATCGAAGTGGAAAAATACCAGAACTGAACTCAAACGGATTCAAAAGTATGCTCCGTAACATTCTCCAATTTCTCTTGAAGGTAATGACTAAAACTAAAAGTCATTGGTGTTAGTGTGGAAGGTTCATGTTAAATCAGTAGTTGGTAATTCATATATAGAAATCTATTCAGATTTTTCCTTATTGATTAAAAATAATGATCTGAGTCAATTTATTATCAATGCAGACTGATTTTTATGATACATTTTTCCCAATTACGTTAGAACTACAATAGCGCGGACTTTTTCAGCATCAGTTAACCAAGTCGAATCAAGAAACTTCAAATTATGGTCCAATGAAAATTGTATTTTGCAGAGATAAACTGTTCACAGCTCTTGTAAGTTTATAATGCACTCATTGAAATGTTGAAATGTATTACGACTACTGGCAGCTGTATTTTTTAATAATGATAATGTTTTCATGCATTAATAATGATAATGTTTTATGCATTTATAATAATATCGTGTAGCCTATCTTTCAGAGTTATCAGGTCACACCTGCATAAGTTCAGGGCCTCTGATGCGACTGTTTTTAAGCAGGTAAAGATAGTAAAGACAAAGTTGATATCTGGGATAAAAGTAGAATTTATAAAATTGAATTGCAGTGATTGTAATGCCTTTTATGTGGGTCAGCCTGGTTTAAGTTTCAAATGTAGAATAAAGGAACATATAAGGGATTGGAAAACCCAAAAAGGAGAATCAAATTTTTCAGAGCATCTCATTAACAATGGACACATGCTCGAGGCTGAAGAAAATGTTGAATTTCTGCATTTGATTGGCAAAGGCAGACAATTGAACATTTTAGAAGCTTTGGAGATAACTAGGTTGTCCAACCTTCGCTTGGTAAAAACGATTCCAATACTAGTTCAAATGATCAACTTTATTTTAACCAATTCAATACAACTAACTTGGTTTCATCATAATTCTGGCCTACATTCTAATAACGGCATGTTCGTGTCTTTTTCGGTTGACCTTGACTGCATTCCAGTGTGCTTCAATTTTTTAATTTAAAAATGATTCAATTCTAGCCTATTTGTGTATTGTTCTTCTTTGTTACTTTCTAGATGTTCACGGTTTTCAGTTCTTGATTTGATTCTTATTTTTGATTGTTCCTCCTCAAACCAGTGGGCGTGACTTGTTATGGTCTTCAAAAACCGTCAATGAAGGTCAGCCTACCCCTCAGACAATAGTATCATCCCGTGTCTAGTACATATTAAGCTTCTCTGAACTTTAGTTAGTTTTAGTTTGTTTGAGATTGATAATGGTATAACAACCGAAGCTAGTATCTCACTATTTTTAATAAATGTGTTTGTGACAGCTTCGTCTTATTATTCATCATGGATAACTTCCACAAAATCACCTTCACCACTACAAAGACAGTATCCTTCATTATTTTATGTATTGAATAGATATGTTCTGTTTGATAGTGTATTTCATATGTATTTGCGTCTTATTTGATATATTAAATCAATTGGTAATCCGGTAACCCATCACCGATATTCAATATCAGGCTCCAATCAGTGATGGGTGAGGGATAACAGCTCATTCTTTCATGCTAGTAGAATGATGAAAAGAGAGAAGCGAGAGAGATGAATTATTTTGGGATAAAAGGGCTGTAATGGCACCATTTGCTATTTAATGGGTTAATCGGTCGAAAAGACAAAGTTGAATTGCTTAACCATCAATCATTGCTGGTTCATTTGTCATAATCGGTCAATCAGACCTCAAGAACGATTATTTGCGCTCGTATAAACAGACACACACCATTAGAGACTGGTCTGCTAATGCTGGTTTCCTGGTTTAAATAATAGCACGGGCCATTAGCTTTGTAATTAACTCAACAAGAAATGATAGGACAAAAGGATCACGGTCAACAAATAGTTCACCATTCTGATACTCAATATATCTATCTATCTGTCATATATTAATAGTAATTCACCAAATTTGATAACTTGATACTCGAGGGCAAATTTGAATAGTTTGATGAAATGAAGGCAATGTCAATTGAAGAACAGGACTGCACAATAGAGTTAAATTCAAAAATTCATTGAAGGGTTTTGGTACATCAAACGAATTTTTTCAAAGAGTGGCTTAGGTACATAATGACGTGAATTCGAAATGTTCATAAATTCCACAGCAATTTTTCTACTTCGGAAAATTGGGAAACATTTCAAAAATGCCCATGGCAAATGCTCTGTGGACGTAGAGAGACTATGTTCTTGAGTTTAAAGATTCTAGATTCTTTTAGTTACAGAAACTTGTTGATCAATGAAGCCGAATTTAAACTATTTAACAATACTATAAATAACTTTGTCGAGAAATGTTTTATAACAGTTTTAAAACATTGATTTAAAAATGAAAACTATTGATATAAATACAAAGACCATATATGATAACTTTGTTAAGTTATATGACATTTTGATTTAGGTAAACTCTATTTTTTGTGTGAAGCTATATAACATTGCAGTGTTTTATTGTAAAGTGTAAATTAAGCACAAATCTATGTCCAGATCAAGCAGAGAATAAAGACGTCTAATGTTCTTCCTACCACTCTAAATAAATAATACTGAAACATAAGGTTAATGTCTTTATAATAGGCTATTGTATATTAGGCTTTATATATTTATTGAAATAAACCTACTTTTCAATGCGATTTATGAGACATTACTAGATGATTTTCAATAAATTTTATTATCAATGTCAACATAACGAATAGGCTACTCGAAACTAGAATCATACAAATCAGTAAAATTATCAATGAAAATTTGAAAATCTTGTTTGTTTGATCACCCATTCAATAAAATTGTATGTGAAAGATCCAATTTTGACGAATAATCAGAGCGAATAAATAGTTGATGATGTGAAGTGAGTTTACCAAATTTTATTGAATACCAAATCAGAGCTGATGTCTATATTTGGGAAATTTTGTTCTTTATGATGATAAACGAATGTTGCTGGCCCAAAACGTAATGGCCAATAGCGTTTGTTTATTTTCAGATGACAACTACAGGTGTAATGAATTTATGATGGGACATCGATCAATTGGGATGCTCTGTAAAGCCTAAGAGACATATTCATACACGATATAAACCTTTGATATGAGCCAGGATCGGTGTATTTTTGGGTTTTAACATGTGCAGATATTCACAGAGCACAATATTCAGTCATAGCACTGACATCAGTCTCCATACGAGAATACAAGAATACCCTTGTCGACCCACCTCATCGGTCAAATTTTGATCTATCGATCATGTTAGCTCAATTTTGAGAGAACATCACATCATACATTCCATTAAATTTTGCTAGGCTCTGTTATTGTACAGATATCAGCATTCGATACATTGTTAGTAAAAAGTTGTACAAAAAGTTTGGGCTCTGAAGTTTCAACTAGCCTTTTTAACATATTGGGATAAAGGCTTAATGTGGATTAAAACCGAGTGAGGAAACCTACTTTTTGAAGTGTAATGATTACAAACTGATATTCTATTTAGTTTTAAATAGATTCAATTATTTATTTTGAAAATGTATTTAAAAAAAATCAAATATTTGAAGAAATTTGTGCTCTAAGAATTGCTTATTATTAGAAGTGAGGCCAAGTGTTAACCTAACCCTATAGTGAAAAACCTACTTTTTAATGCGATTTATGAGAGACATTCCTAGATGATGTCAACATAGTCAACATAGCGAATAAATGTTTGAAGTTCTATTGCATTCAATATTAATTAACTTTTTACATCATTTACAATAATTATTCTTCATTTTAAATTTGTTCCAAGGTTTTCATGATGGTGTAATAAATGGATGGACGGTGTAATAAATAACACGAACCCTAGCCCGTACTTCTTATAGAGGTAGAAAATGGACAGATCATTTTATTTTCCAATCCAACAAGTTATGTGGCTTACCAATAAATTGGCAAACAATTCTACGCCGATCAAATTACTGAAAAATCAAGCACTCAAAATATAATTCAGATAAAACGATTTAAACCAGTTAGATGACTGACAATACTCCCACAAAAATTTGTACAACTAAAGCCATTGGCTCATTACAAGACATCAATGAAAACAACAAGGACGCAATTTGCTGAATTCCTCTTGGGTGATTTTGAAGTAATAGAATGCTTCATTTCACTGTTCAAAAATACCTGAAGTCAAGAGAGCCAAATTCCAGACTTTCCCAGGATTCTATTGCTGAATTTATGTGAGGTATGAAATAAATAATCTTTCAAACTTACTTCTGAAACAATTCATTTAATTTCAAACAAGCAGGATTTCTATTTTTTCTTCGACAAACGGTCCAACATTCCTGTCATTTATTCATTGAAAGCAGTATAAAGTTATGAATTTTGTACATTCTTAATTTGTAGTTCTATGTATAGCAATTTTATGTTTTAAAACTGACTAATAAGTCAAAGGCACTGTTTATAACGAAAATCATCTGAAGCAAGTAAATATACCATGCGAGTAAATGAAACCAGGACAAAATATCAATATGAAACGAAAAATATTGTCAACCAGATGGCAATAACTCTCTGCATTGTTTCAAAACGGGCAGCAAAATTGAAAATTCTTTTGAACTCGGTATCAAAGAAGTAATGAAAGCTGACCTAGTAATGAGAAATAAACATTCATCAATTCGTTTGAACACTTCTCCTCATTCTTGCTACAGTCGCATTTTTTTTCGTTGCAGGTCCTACAGAATTCGGGTTACCTGAGTACACTTTTGACTGATGAATATTATTTCATACGAAATCTTATAACAGGCTTAATTCAATCAGGTTCAAGATAATTTTAGCTTTTACACAGGCTTCATAAATTACTGTAGTCAGAGCTCCACCATTGTTTTCATTTGCTTTGTTGCTGGCAGAAAATTGGTTAAATTTTATCTTCCAAGTGTAGTTTTTGGATTATCAGGTTATTAACCCAAAATAATGAGGAAATAAGATCTTTATTCTAATATTGATTATGAAACAATAAAACTTTAAATTTTATCAATTTAATTTGTTGCACGATTGAATCTCAGGAAAGACTATCTCAGGAAAATGTACTTTGTATAATTTTTGGAAAACTGATTCTACAAAATTCTACTGCAATATTGAGAAAATAAACTGATTCTGGTTGAGTTGATCTCAACGACTAATCTCAGCAAATTTGAGTTACCTATTACTATATTATAAAATGTGATTAAAGTATCATATCAACAGGATAATTTCTAAATAGAACCCTTAAACATTGGTAATATTCATATCTTGCAAGCATTATCAATCATATTTTATTACTTTGTGGTCGTCGATGATGTCAAATATGAGACCAATGCACTAAAACATACTATCAAATTGTTAAGGGATTCCTCTCATGCTGATTTGAAATATTTTTGAAATGATGATTCTCCTCATGGATGACAAACAAATAATTTCATCTATCGAATATAAATTTCTATGAAAACTCATCTAATTTCAGCTATTCAAAATGTTATTTTGCATTCAATTAGGTACTCTTTAGTCTCTCTCTTTATACTCTTCTTGCACTCTTTTAGGGACTCAACTATAAAGATTAATAATCTTGGAGCCTTCCTACTCTAAACATGATACTCCTCTTTGATTTTTTAATTAGCTAAACCAATCACAACTTATTGAATGAATTACTATCCCTTGTAATAGAGTGGAGTCTGATTACTGATACTGGTGGCGAAGCATTATTCTGTGATGTTTTCCATGACGAAATACTTGATGAACTACCTAATATCAAAACTGACACTGTATTTCAATTCAATATATTGGTCTTTACTCACTTATATTGGAGGTACTAGAGGGATGCATTTCACTTCTGAAAAGAAGCTTCGTCAGCCTTTCCCCAGGGGTCATGTTTTGTTGAGATTAGGAAGAGCGGTCATTATATAGTTGAAAATTGCGATGGATTTGAATTGTGTTTGGTCATTGAGTAAGTTGGTTCTATCTTGTTTATGAGGTTTGCATTACATTTGCACCACTTTCTACAGTTTAATATCCCTTATTTTTCGCTCTACCACCTTCTATTAATCATTGTGTCCTTCCATGGATATATTACACTATCAAATGTAATCGAAATCACGTTTATAATCTTCTTAACCTCATCAGCGACAGTCTCTGAGCTGTTCTAGAACAATCTGGTAAGTTCATAACACATTACTTACTGCATATCAGTGGCAATCCTCCAACTATTCATATTTTCTCAATTCAAATAAATGAGGCAGTGGATATTGACACAATCTTATACATTTCCCACTGTTGAATTAACATAGGATCCCTTGTTCCAAATTACATTCAAATTGTGGAGTCTTTTACATAAAAAATTTTATATAAGATTCCAGGCTGCTGTAAACTGAAACACTGTTAACTGTGCATACGATCAAAAACCACATTTTCTTGATGTTGCAGATGCCTCAGACGATAGAATTCTTACTACTTCCACTTCCTTTTCATTTATAACCTGTTGAAGTGGTGAAAGACAGTGGCTGATTTTCTACTGATTCAACACCGCGGTTTTATTAAGCCAATGTGTATTTCTATTTATATTTACTCGATTTTCGAAGGACGCCATCTTCCTGACCATAATGCTGGGCATGAAGAATTCAATACAAGAGTGGGGACTTTAAATACACTCATTACATAGAAGAAGTGGATATTTAAGCTCTATTTAATAAAATATTGTACTATGACTAAGCCTAATGAATACTTGGAACACTGAGTACTTGAAGAATCGTTCAACCCAATTTATTATCTTCAAAACAACAGCTATGCTTGTTACATTCAATAATTATACAGTTCAACTATTATTATTATTATTATTATTAATAATAATAATAATAATAATAATAATTATCATTATTAATTAAGTTTATTATTATTATTAATAACTCAATTATTATTATCATCATCATCATCAGAAGGGAGGCATTCCACCTCTACAGCTCCTTGCAGAGGATGTTGTCAAGCAGACAATATTTATTAAATTCTTATCTCTATCCATTCTCGTAAACACAGCTACGAACTCCACGATACGAGGCTAATCATTATAATTTCATCAGACTCTTCCTCTACTCCTGCGGTTACTTTTAATTAAAAAATATCGCCTTCTCCACTCAACTCATTTTTCCTCACAGTAATTTTCCGCCCGTTAGTAAACACTGCGTTCTTAGTTAAAGCCTTGGGCGACTTCATTTTGTTTTATAAAAGTAATCAATAGACCACCAACAGCACCGGCCTAGCCGCCTAGCAAAAGCTCAGCGCAACAAAATCACGAAGCTCTTGAACGAAATGTGGTTGAGGCTGTTTCAAAGCCCAACACAGCTTTTGCCTGAGGGTTGCAACATTAGTGGATAGGACGGTAGCCAAGTATATGCTTCATCAAAGTCTGATACCAAAATAAATTTAACAGTATTTTTATCAGAAAAGTGAATGATTAACCGAGACAGTGGATACAATGTTGGAGCTATGATAGAGGAAATTGAGAAAAATACAATGTAGAAGGCTACAAAGAAGATATTGATAGCTGAGACAAGAAAAAATCAAAATAATAGTTATTGATAGAGATGAGTGTGTGCTGTTCATCCTCATTTGTAATGAGCAAGATAAATGGCCCCAAAAGACAAGAAAAATATTCTAATCAACTTACCAAAATGTTCTAGAATAGCTTCAAGACTGTTGTTGTGGGTTAAACATTGAGGTTGAGCAGCATATTTTTTTTTTTTGTAGATTACGTCTTGGAGACTCCAGTTAAGGAGTATAAGACAAGTCAGATCAACAATATTATACACTAGATACCATAATTACTTCAATTAGTTGAGGTGAGGCTTAATTTTGATGTGAAAGGAACTCTTGTACACTATAAAAAGCTTTATCAACTAAATATTTCTTCAATTGTTTTTTAAATATTTCTATATTTTCAAGACTCTTCAAAAACTGCGGTAGCTTGTTGTAGAATTTCCTACCAATATAACTAGGTTTTTGTTTGAATAAGCTACTATTGTGACTCACCAAGTGATAATCTCCTCGGCTTCTTGTATTATAATCATGTACATCAAGATTTTGGTTAATATCATTCGTTTTTACATATAAAGTAGCTTCATACACATATAAGCAGGGTACAGTTAGGAGACCAAGTCTCTTGAACAACGACCTACATGAATCTAATCGATTTACTCTTTCTATTATTATTATATTTCGATCATATTTGGCAGCATAATATTGCCATGGTGGGACATAATGGTTATAGAAGATGGTAGAACAAAGAAAAGAAGGAATAGTAAATGGTAAGCCGCGTCTCCACCTACAGTGTTCGCTGGAATCATCTGATGTCGCCGAACATTGTTTGGTGTTGGTTTGGTGTGGACGCCTTTTCGAACATTATGATCGGTGTGGTGGGGTAGTGACGGAATCCTGTTGTTGGTCGTCACTGTTCCCTCACAGACCGAACATTTCAATTGATCTCACGAACATGTTCGTTGACCCATATGTCTAATGTTTGTCCGTTTTTTGTATTCGCCAACAATGTTCGGTTGGTGGAGACGCGGCTTTAGAATGCAAATGAGAGTGCTATAAGTGTCCATGATGCAGATAAATACCGCGAATCAGTGTTGTTCAGATATGTGCATATTCAATGATCCTCTTAGAATGGCAGTATGTGGTGAACAACAACTATAGAGTGCTAGAGGTTTTGAGTAACAGTACCAGCTTTTCCATCAGACCATGTATTCGCGTTAAGAATCCATCTTCGTGAGTGTGAATCTATATCCTGTGAGTTTTTAAGGCATGTGTGAATAGTGATTCCTGACAATATTAAGAGTAAGTGAACTGTTATTATTTTATTGTTGTACATATCAGTTTGACAGTTATTATTGTTATTCACTAAATCTGTACATATTTGTATTACTTCTTGTGTGTTAAAGCTGTAAAGTGTGTAAATAAAGTAATGTTTTAGTTATTTTCTTACATTTTGCTAGCATTATTTTTAGTGGTGTCAAAAGTTGGGGATTTTTTAAGTTGTATTAAAAATGGCTGACAAAATTACACTGTATGATTTGAAAGTGATTGATTTGAAACGTGAGTTAGAGGACCGTGATTTGGAAACATCTGGAAAAAAGTCAACTCTACAAGACCGGCTTCGTGAGTCATTATCGGGAGAAGGAGGAAACCCAGCTACATACTTTTGAGACTTCAAAATACGCTCTTTGAGACTTCAGATACGACATAAATTTCATCATTGACATCCACGAAGGAGACACTACAGGAGAATATTATATTTATATTCACATCCATGAAGGGTGAACTGCAAAAGAATATCCAGCAGAAGATGACAGACATGGAAGGAAAACTATAGGTTCTTCAGAAGACTTGTGCGTGGGTAATGAGGTGAATGATAAGAAATGTCCATGGATGAGTGAGATTCGAGCCCGAGGCTGCAGGAAAAAAAGAAAGACAGAACCTAATTTTATTGCAGACAAGCGCTCCAACCAAATGCGCTACGAGTCGCCTATTGACAAATTACGTGAGCATACTCACGTTTTTCTCTAGTAATGAATCTAAATCCCGATCACATTCAATTGGAATAATTTGGATAAACGAATAATTTCAAATGTAGGGGTGATAAATACTGAAAGTACTGAAGTAGGTGAAGGATCTGGCTTCAAGAACCAATTCGTTCTGAGAGATTAATGTGTTGGATATGGAGGAAATATACTCAACAGCCAGCATATTTTTTTGCAGAACATCAACGCACAAAAATATGCAAGATGTGAGCTAAAACCTGTCAAATTTCCCGATTCTGGCCATATTTAAAATTTATGACCATGTATCGGGTAAAAGTTGTTGGAATCATCTTTGGAGGGTGCAAGATGATACTGGGCTTGGAGAGTCTGCTAGACAGCACGTTTTTAAACGAGGAAAAAGCGGCTCTCTTCAACAATATGAATGCAAATTGCGTTATTCTGCTGTCTTCTACTCCCGTTACGATTTCGTATTTACTGCTGTGCAACATGCCAAAAGACTACTGTCATAGCTGACTCACCCGCTATTTTATTTTACGGATATTCCCAGCGACATTCAAATTGGAAAAAAGGAATCTGCTCTTTTCCCCATTTTACTACTCTCTAGAAATTATGCTTTGCAATAATGTATAATGAAGTCCCGAGCATGGAATTCAATTTTCATCCAGCCATCATTGTGTTTTACTAGACTAATAAAACATTCGATCATCCCGAGTTCAAGGATAAGTGTCTTATTGAAATGAAAACGATAAAAGAAAAGACAAAATGCGATTAATTCTGTCAACGATTGAAAAGAGTAAAAAACTCCCACTCTTATGTTGAATAGTAGAACAATAGATCTACTCGATAAACGAGATACAATTTCTGCTTGATTTATCACCAAAAATAATGAAAAGCGACTAATTTCATTGCACAGAAATATTTTCAATATCTTATTCAGATCCAGTTTAGTAGCATATTCAAAAAGGTTCACAGTAATAAACTGAACAAACTTCACACTTGAATAATGGAAACATAATTATTCAATATGGAACCGGAAAGAGGTAGTTACTATCGTTCACTGCGCTGTATAATATTATCTCATGATAATTGGATTTTCTATTAGACATAAATGTTATACAGTTCAAACTTTGCCTGTCAACGAATCAATATTGTATTTCCATCGACTAGCACAGCTCATTGAAGTTTGAATACATAATAAAATAGTCAAATACTAGTCAGGGGAATCATTTAATTTATTGGACCGAATTTGTATTGGAAAGTGACTGTATCCTGACCAAGAAGCAACGTTGACTGAACTGAAATTGACATTAAAAGCAAAAAAATTCAGTCTTTCTTGAAATTTTCAAGTTTGATAATATAACTTTTTCAACACCTGCTTGAGAAAGTATGGTGCATCCAAATTGAGATTGTTTGAGTTGATCAAGTTCCAATTAAATTCCTTAGTACGTACTGGCGCAAAGGCATGACGGGGGGGGGAGGGTGGGGACGTAACCCCCCTTCCTCAGGAAAAGTTAAAAAAATTGTAACAATTAAGAAATCTTTTTTTGAAGTGTGTAATATGTAAGAGTGGTTGACTGGTGGGGGTAAACCTCCCATAAGTCAACTCTAGTTACGCCACTACTGGGGTGGGCTGATTGTGCCAGCATACTTATATTAGAAGGGGCTGACAGACTTGGAAAGCTGGGGCGCCCTGTCTCAAGATGGTAGCCTTGAAGTTTGCTGGAGGCCGAGAAATGGCTGCTCGGCCTTTTTTTGTGAGCTTCCTCCGGTTTGGCTGGCTGTGAGCAGTCGGCGGCGGTGCTGGATTATCTTTAACCCTAGACCTGGGTGAAGAGGAACAGAGCAACTATTGAAAAATGTGTCCCCAGTGGCTCTTCCCCAGGTTGTCGGTGTCTCTACTGCGATGGCGAAGATGACAAGTCGTCCTTCAAGTCTTCAGGCTTCAGGTGTCCAAGTGATCAAATGATGAAAAATTTTTGCCATAATTAAACTATTCAGCTTTACTATATTGAAAATTGAATCAACAATTTTCGAGCTTTGCAACTACAATGAAGATAAGCATAAAATATGCTTCAACCTTGTAACTACAATTCAATAACTGCACCGTTTATCATAAGTTATAAGGAATGAATTCAATTAATAGTTGCTAGACTTTAAATAGAAACTATTTTGATTGCACCAGCGTTTTGATTGTGTGCGGAAAGGGAATCTAGCATAGAAAATGAGGATTCGGGAAGAGAGAAATATTGCCAATTCAAGAAAAAAAAACAGTCTTGTGCAGAAGAAAAGGAGATGGAGGAGGAGTAGGAGGAAGAGAAGAAGAAAAAGAAGAAGAAAGAAGAGAATGGGCGCAGAATGCAACAGCCATGATGTCGGAAGAGAAAAGAGCAGGGCGCTATAAATCATGAGCAATTTAATTACCATCAAAAGAGGGAGTTTCGGTAATTAAGAGGGGTTGTGCGACAAAGAGAAGAGAAGAGACGGCGGCCTTTCTTAGACAGTGATTTAATAACACTGCTGTTTACTCGGTGTCATCATCTCGTCGTTGCGGTCACTTGGGCAAACTGTTTTAAATCAAAGGCTGAAGGTGGTCTTGAGCCAGCATCCAGTATAATAGGTGAAAATGTACCATTACAGTAAAAAAACATACACACACACACGCTGAGCCCATACAACACATCCAGCTCCGGGAACAAATATCCGAAAATGTTATTTTCACCGCCAGTGCGCCTGCTACTTTCGAAGTTTTACAAGAAAAAACAGTTGTCGCAGTGAGTTTTTCAAAAAAAAAAAAATAAATAAAAAATAGAATAGAGGTAAAAGGGGAACAGAGCCACTGTTCAATTTTCGAGGGAAAGAAATATAATATTGTTTCATGGAGGAAGCGAAATGTTCAAGCCTTTCCAAAGATTATTTATCAGCACTGAGCGTGCTCACGGTAATACCAATTAACGCTTTTAAAGAGCGCATGTTTGCATTTACTCTCAAAATATGAATTTAAGGATTATTTTCTCAAAAAATATTAATTTTCACGAAAGAAAATGATGTATGAATGCAATATTTTTTTTCCATTAAAATCTTTCTATACCATTGATTTTGAGATCATAATTTCTTTATTCAATGCATTAAAGTGAATTTAATTTGAACCAACTAATTATACATGTTATTATTACTATGTGAAAACAATAGTTATGGTTTTTGGCTACAGTAGATAATAACAATCGAACCATCAAAATAATTTTGTAATGATCATTGAGATTCAGCAATCTAAAATCTGCAATACTTATTGGAAGACAGCTGTTATTACTTGAAAAAAAAAGGGAAACTTTTCCAAGAAATTACTATATTATGTAATAATGCAGTTGCTAGAGCCAGACAATATAATGCATAATGTTGTAATATCCCATAGATATATTATCATTACCTCTTTTTTATTGGAGTCTTTTCATGGTAGACATCCATAATGATTGTTGAATCCATATTGCCTCAACCACATCCACTATTAAAAGACTTGATACTGTGGGATTATCAATCTCAATGTGAATAAATGTCAAGAATAGAGCAGCTCAACAAATAGGGAAGATACTCAATAAAAATACCGAAATGATTTGATCTCAAGTTATAATGTATACTTTGCATGAACTAATACATTGGAGTTACATAGGTTGGTTATAATGGATTCGATTATATAGGCTGACCTTCGTTAAGTTTGTATTCAATGGTTGGTTAAGGCCATTAGCGTACCGATGGGAGGGGGAGTTTTCCGGGTTATAACCCCTCCCTAGAGCCGGTAAAAGAGGCCGCAAAACCGAGTAAGGAGGCATCGATAAAAAACGATAATATCGGTCACTGGATTTAAAGAAACTTTTCTGAGAACACCACGACTTATCCATTCAAAACTCTCGACACCCTTGGTTCCCTTGTACCAATACAAATATGTTGAATTCAAACCTCAAGACTAGTATAAATAATGAATAAAGGGTTTTAGGAACTTCAAAAGGGACAGTAGGTCCAAACCAAGGGTTTTCAGGAGTCCAGCCTAACACAAGTGTGAGGACACCAATGGGGCTGTGCCCCAGCCACAATGACTGCTGCCCCAGCACACCCTCAAGTCAATGACAACCAGCTCATCACCACCAACTTGCAACACAATGTCACCCAAAGAGCCCCATATTCCACATTGCAAGCCCAACAGGTCACAACCAGTGTTACCTGCATCATGACTGCTTGCCTTGCTCATGCTGGCAGAGACCCCACGGCCAACTGTCTACTTGTTGAAGATGATTGATTATTGGGATTATCAAATACCTTAACAGGCTGTGAGTGTTTCATTTATTTATTTATTGAATGTTTAACTGTTTTTAGACATTTCTTTTTACTTCATTGAACAGTTTATTGAATAGTTGTTCATTAAATTATTGATCGGCCTATTCATAGTTGGTAATTATTTTTTGTTCAGTGATATCGAAAATTCATTATGAATAGAATAGAATAGAATAATTTATTAGTCATCAATATTCACAAAAAATTCATGGACTTCGTCATTATCACTAAATTATTTTCACACTCATATATCACAGCTATACTTCTTCTAATAATGGATTGTATTCACAGTCAATAAAAAGCTGAACACAATAACAAATCAGAAACAGTATAAAAATTGGAGATATCACATTTTAAAATGAGTACTACAACCCACCTTATCGAATATATTTATTCCAATCAACCTGGAAAAAGTCATTGATCACATACAAGCACTCACAAATCAAGATTTTCTTCAATGTTTTCTTAAATTGAGTGCTCAACAATGTCTTAAAATGATCAGGAGTGGCATTGTACAGTTTGATAGACATATAGTACCAGTTATTTTGTGCTTTAGAATGAGCATATTGAGGAACTCATAGTTTATTTCTATTCCTTGTATTCAAATTATGGATTTCGCTATTAGTATGATATTTATCCCCTCGGTTGCTCTGCACATAACATAGAGTGATAAAAATGTATAATGAAAATGTATATGAGGTGAACGTTATTGATTTGTTTCTTTCTGATTGGTTTTTCTTGTGATTAGTGCATGTTGTAAGTAATTCGTGTAAATAAAGTGCTAATTTCAAGTGTTGCAAGCGTTATTTTAGTGATAGGATCCGTAACAGTACTGTGTCTAGCCGAGAAATTACGACCATAATTTTTTTAAACTAGGATATTAAAAGAATTGTCTAGAAGTACTGCTGGATAAGAATAACCAATTATTCCATGGATCAGGTACGACAATGAGCGATTAACGTCTTACAACATGTAATTTAGAACATAATAAATTTTCAATATAAAGTACAAAGCACGAAATAATAATATACGTTGATACATAACTTTTCAGTTGCATGTAAATAACAACTAGGCTAGTAGAAAACATAACAATGCCGTGATTAGATGACAGGTTGGTTTTTAATTTAATTAAAATTTTATTTAATTTATTCCTGTTCCAACTTCTGATTAGAAATAGTTTTATTTTGGCGTGCTAACGGCAAATTCTATCTGACGTTATCAGCCACAATCTTGACTCCTTTAATTTTCGGATATATTTATGTCTTCGAGTTATTTAACAATATCGCTAATACTATTCATTCAAATTCAAATTCATTTATTCAACATTTAAAAACAAAACTTACAAAATTTCTTACATTTAATACAAAATAAATATAAAAATTAAAATTAACAGTAATGTTGAATAATGCTATTTCAGGTACCCCGAGAAAACTCCGTGTGGGGTACCATCACGTATTTAAACACAATAAAAGAATAAATAATATTTCAACTGAGCTGGAGCCGAGCAAATCACTGCAAAAATTACAAAATCAAAATAATGTATTTTATAAATAAACTTAATCACCCACTCTTGCCATAAACACAATTCAATAATTAATAGCAAATACCTTAACTTTACTTCCAAGGTATCTTAAGGCATTTTGAAAATTAAAAAGCATATTTTAACAAACGTATCATAGACATTAATAACAACAATCAGCTTAAGTATTCATTTCGACTTTCTTTACAAATCTGTATTACAATAAAATGCCCAAAAATGTATTACATTTTATAAATTATAGTTTGGTCTTGGAGAACCAAAACCTGGTCCCACTCAAACTAGTCTCGAAAAAAACTTTTCAACATCATCTTGCAACAATAGCCATTCCCTAAGCTCTCTTTTGAATCTCTGAAAGTTCATAATGATCTTTAAATCTCCTGGTAGAGAGTTGAAAACTCGAGGTGCCACATAGGAGTAGAACCTCTTGTAAATTTCTTTAAAAGGTCGTGGAGGGACTATCATATTTCTAGACCTTAGATCTTGTCTCCTTGACTCCTCCGCCCTATTGAAGCTACAATAATTCTTTTTGTAAAATAATTGTACCACTTTGTAAAAGTAGAGGTATCTCAAAGGAAGAAGATTCCAACTTCTAAACAGGATCAATGAGGGATGTATCATGGGTTTCTTATGATTCTTTGCCAGGAATTGTGATGTAGTAGAAGGCTAGTAAAAATTCGTTCTGACAATACTTAAAAAGATTCATAGTTCTGGGAACAAAACGAAAAATTGAAATAGCTAAGCTAGGGCGCTGTTTTTTTTTTTTTCTTTTTGTAATGGGTACTTGAATAGCCAGCTATTTCTTCATCTCTTCATGATATCTGCAAACACAGTTTCTGCTACACAGTCTCCTTTCCTGCACAATCTTTCTCTTTTGACAACTGAAAATATTCATTCTAGGATGGTGTGGTGGTGGAAAGGGACGGCAAGAACAATTGAGTTCTAAATTGAAATACTTGCCGACTCGTGTTCGTTGGGAACGTTTCACCAGTTTTTTCAAGGAAGGGCTGCACGGTGAAGCAAGAACTTTTAATTCACTGCACTTGAGGCTATACACACTGCAATATTTTCTTATTTCTCTTCTACTCGTGTAATGTTCACTACTACGATCTGGAAGCTGAGCAATAACAATTGCCATTGTTAGCTGCACTACTTAGAAATAATTAATAGCAAACTGTAGATATTGAAAACAAGTATTTTCTTTTGATTTGGGAGCTAGGTTTAAAACTTCACAAATAGACCAGTACAGATTCTTATGCATTTTAAGGCGCTGAATCTGAACTTTGGCACCTCCAAAAACGTTTGCATTACTAGATATTTCCAAGATGTCGGCGAAATTTCATTTTCAGGTAATAATATGAGTTTTTAGAAGACATTTGTTTTAGATACGTCTTGGAGACTTCATTTATGGAGTTTATAACAAGTCCGATGAACAATTATAGTCTTATACACTAGCTACCAAAATTACAATATCAAATAGTTGAGGTAGGCTTAATTTACACGTGAAAGGAACTCTTTTACTCTGTAAAAAGTTTTAAAGCCTATTCTGTCAATGCGCACACTTGTCCACTTGTTCAAATCATGCTTATTGTACCAGGAAATGGAACTGCAAATTAGGTCTTAGGTGTTAAAACCTTTCAAAATGAATGAAATCTATTACGAATATAATAATATTGAGATTGTTAAATAATGATTCAAAAAGTTAACAATGAAATGATTCTAATCCATCTTTTTTCTCAACTTCAGAATCAGCTGTTGATCAATTCACAGTGTTGCCAGATTGTACCCGTTCGGTTAACGAAAAATAACTAATCCAGTGGAACGGTCGTTCCACCACCCGTCCCCCCCGACACGAATGAAAGACCGACGCCACTGTATATTCTGTAACCAACTTCCCTTTGATGTGCGCATGCCGCCATCTCAATTTACGCGGAAGGTAGTGAAAATTTTAAAATGCTGTAATAACATTATTTTTTTAGATTTTTGAGCGCTTTCATTTAAGACCAGAACGAAATTTCTACGATATAAATTCGCGAAGATACCATATGCGGGTATTTTGTCATTTTATTAATTTTGGGACTTTTTATTTCCACACAGCTAATGACAAAACTATCCAACAGATTTCGATGAAACTTGGGATATAGGTTCTGTTCATCGAGTAGATGCCCGCAATTGAATGAAATTTTGAAAATTTTGAAAATTGCCCCTTCACCCCTCCATTTGGGGCCCCAAAATTTTGAAGTTTTGAAATTTTTTTCCAAAAATGAAATCGATGGACTTGATAGTATAGGTATATAAAATTTGAAAAAAATCGGATAATTAGGGGAGACTGGGGAAGTTTTAAAATTTTCGTGAATTTTCTAATTTTGGTCAACTTTGAGCACTTGATGTGAAAAATCTGTAATGAGTTGAGATTTCGGACTACCAAAAGCGATTGAAGACATGTTTAAACTATTTACATTTAAAATTTCAAATCATTTAATGTCCGATTAAGCTCTGTAGCTCTGTCTGAATAATAACTGAAAGTTGAAAGTTGCAATATTTTGAATTTAACATTTTATCGAATGTAAATGTCGCGATCCTAGCGGTTAAAAATTGAAAGTGATTCACACTGTTGCCACCGCCAAATTCGACATTTACAATAAGCAGCGTAACCAGTGTGCTCACTCGTAGTCGGTTATTTAGCTACCGTTCTACGGAAGTCAAATACTTAACACAGTTTGATAAATGTTCGTTTTGTGAAAAATTAGACTGTTTCACCTCGCTGTCAGAGTGCTCTCAATGCAACGACGTTTGTCGTCATAATTGTTCTTTGGTATGTATTTAAACTTAGCAATTTATTGCAATTTTTGAAATATTGTGAAAAATTCTTAAATTAGGTATCTATCTAATTTCTTTATCCTCTTCAGTCCCAAATTGTTAATATGATTGATTTCACGTTTTCTCTTGTTTTATCCTGCTATACTGATTGATTATTCAAAGTCAATGATATTGGAATAAATTTCAATAATCTAAATAACTCAAATTGAACTCAAATTGAAAATAACAGATTAGGTTATGTTTACATTTATCTGGGCCCAGGCCGTGTGTCCAGCATACTGGACTCAATATTTATGTCATCACAAAGTCTCTTCTCAATCTCAATCTAATTTAACAAACTTTGTTGTTAACTGCTTATACATAAATTAATGTTGCTACAGTGATATGACGTGAAAGTCTGGATAGTAAATGTTAAGGTGTGGTGCAACAGACACAGTCACAACGTCATGTCTGTTCATTCAGTATTAACCATAACTGGCTCACTTATAGCTGGAATAATTTTGTAGCAACCAGTGAGGATAAATATCTTTTATCAAATAACATAGCATTTCACTGTTTTAAAAAAAATTGACTCTCTCCCCATCCATTGTGTTTGCAGTGTTTTACCTCTATAACAAGTAGGTAATTGAAAAAAAAAACTGATATCCTCTCCAAAAAATTCTCCAAAAAAGAATTCGTCACCCGTCCTCTACCCCGACCCTATTGAAAACTCTGGTGTGGAAACTAAAATTTGTGTACCAGAAAAAAAGTCAAACAAAATTTTATATAAGCTTTCTGTAAGAAAATGTTTTGATATAAATAAGAAACCGGTCTCCTTTTGCAATATACATATGTAAAAATTTGGAAGAAATATTGGGGGAGGGCGAGGGCGCTCAATAATTTCAAAAATTCATAAACACTTGTTAGCTCAAACACTGAAAGTTTGATTTCTGAAAGTTTACCATCTTTCCAATTCGTGATTTTTAAGTGGGTGAGATTGAGCGCCCTCGCCCTCCCCCAATATTTCTTCCAAATTTTTACATATGTATATTGCAAAAGGAGACGGGTTTCTTATTTATATCAAAACATTTTCTTACAGAAAGCTTATATAAAATTTTGTTTGACTTTTTTTCTGGTACACAAATTTTAGTTTCCACACCAGAGTTTTCAATAGGGTCGGGGTAGAGGATGGGTGACGAATTCTTTTTTGGAGAATTTTTTGGAGAGGATAGATCTTTGTGCAACATAAATAAACCGTTACACTTAAGACAGATAGTTAACTGACATTAAACCCTTATTTAATTAGCTTTCGTGCAACCCTATACATACTAATAATAAAAAACAACGATACTACTTATTCAAAAAAGGCTTGTTTTATTTGCATACTCGAAATAAAGAGCAATGTACTGGGAAAAAGTCCTATCACCCAATTTCAGGTGACAGATATATCAAATATAGTGCTTCATACTGCTAACTGGCGAAGATAGTTTCAACTACAGTCGAGTTAGATGAGCCGTAGAGAATAGCTAGGATAACGCTTTCCCTCCACACTACTGTATTCAACCACCACTAACCACTGAGTCACCAGCAACGACTTAGCTGGCTACAACTTCTGTGCCTTTCAGCTCAGAGCGCTTAATTTAGCCGAAGACACCCAAACTCTAGCTTTGCTTCCTATTCCCAATTCGTCTCAGCTCAGCTCAACTTCTCAACCAGCTGGTTTCGTCTTGCTCCATCTACAACAGTGAACTTTCATAGGACCCGCAATAATTCATTCTCCATTCCCTGGCTGAAGCATCTTGTAACAGATTCTCATTTCAGTTAGATCTCTGTAAAATTATGGCGATATCCTTAAATCTGCCTTACCAGCTTCCAAGAATCGGCAATGTTCAATTAAGATTATGATTACAAGTAGGAATCTTATATAATCATTTACTTCTACTGGTTCTTGTTAAAGTTCTTAAAGAAAAAGTTACAAATCGGTTTGACAATGACTGAATCTGCCAATAACTGAAAACGCGTTTGTCATACAAGTGAATCTTTAATTATTCCAAGCACCATTAAATATTATTTGATTTTAAATGTTTGAAATTGTTTGTTGACTCACTTGACTTCACAAATCTCTATTCAACCAATTTTGAATATGACTTGTTTCCATACAATGAAAATTAATAATACCAGTAGTTCTGTAAACAGTAGACCTCAAATCCAAAAATGAACATTCTCGATGCACTCAATCGAACACAATAATCAGGCCTCACCCTTAATTTAATCTTCTTGCCTGCTTTCCACAGAACATTGTTCAATTTGCGTCACTGCGTTTCTATTTTCATTCAGCCAGTCAGTTCGTGAGGTGAGATATGATCTATGACAACTGGATGCGCAGTAGACTATTAGCCAACTGACAGTCACATCCCAGCCACAAAGTACCAGGCCTCGTGCAATGAACGCTGATCATTAGTGTAATATCGTTTATGCTTCGCTTCTTGAACGTTTCTTTGAGTTCAGGTTTCATTAGTAGAGATAAGTTAGTGCATCACACTGTAAAAATGGAAATAAAGATAATAGTGCATTAGCAAGACTTTCAAGGATATTTTTGAAAAATCATCACACAAAAGCATGGTGTATGAACTAGTCTATGATGTGCACACACAAGTTTCACTATTTCAATGTTTCGACGAAATTATCTATCTAAATATCATACCTTGAACTCAATCAGTTAACAGGATGCAGGATAGTCTCAGTTGTACACTCCATAACCAGCAAAGGTCAATTTCAATAAGCCAAGTATGTGTGGAATCCTTAGCCAGATACTTTCAAATGGATCTCCAGAAGTGGAAAAGAAGTGTGGGCTCCAAAGTTGAAAAAAAGTCCTTAAAGTTGAAAAGAAGGCCCCAAAGTTGAAGCTTGTCCCCCAAGGTTGAACCACTGTTTCAGTAGTGATCAAAGTACTATCCAACATATTACAAAGTTTGCAGGCATAACATAGAAAAAATAACGCCCTTCTGAGTGCACAAACTTGATTAGTAGGTCACAGTGTTCTATTCTTACATTTATTGATAAATTGTAAGTAGTATAAAAAGGTATTTCATTTCATTTTCATTTGCATCAAACAGCACTTCTTATTCAATCAATGCTTGGTAGCATTTGACATGTCATATTTTAAAAATACACATATACAATAGCTCTATAAAATTCAACATTTTCAGAACATACATGGCTATTTTGCAAAAACTGTCCATAAGGTAGGCAGGTAGCATTAGGTTTTTGTCTTCTATTTCTCAGAAAGCAACTGAACTCTTCCATGTTGTAGGGTGCAGCGCCAATCAATTTTCCCTTCAATGCACTTTTGAACTATCTGATTTCACTGATCATTTTAATTTCCATAGAGCATTATATATTTTAAGTCTGCTATAGAGTGGTCCCTTCTCTAAAGTGGTAGTTCTGTGGCAGGGGTATTGAAGTTGAGTTTGCTGATGCCCTGTTCTGTACTCATGCCATATTTGATTATTTTCACTCAACATTGGTTCCTTTTTTTCTTCATTAATATGGCTAATTCTAAGAAATACAATGCCAGAACTGCGAGAACCTTGTACTTTCTAAATGCATTCTTGCATGATTCCATTGACTTGAGATTATCAATAATTCTGAGTGCCTTTTTTTGCTTTGAAAAAACTGAGATTAGATTAATCTTTCCACTGCCTCAAAACATGATGCTATATTGAATAACTGACATGAAATAGCCGTGGAAAACACTGAACATCGTGTGTGATACCACCACATTCCTCAGTACTTTCAGTGAAAAAAGAATACTGGAAAGTTTGTTCAAAATGTGATCGACTTGATCAGTCCATTTAAGGCTGTTCTTCATCCTTACTCCCAAAAAGCATACTTCTTTATAAATTAGGCCTTCAAAGTTTTGACTGAGAATGTTATTAGACTCACAGTTCTTCCTCAATTTGAAATTTAATAGTTTTTTTCATGATAAAATTGAGACCATTCGCTTGAAACCAGATGCTTATTTCATTTATAGTTTCTTTGGTTTTTCAAACAACACTTTCCTGAGTTCCAGTTACAATACTTGTGATATCATCAGCAAAAAGGTGAACATTAGACTTTATGTTGCATGGCAAATCATTAGCATAGATGATGAACAACAAAGGGTCCAGAATTGACCCCTGTGGAATGCTGCATGGTACAGTTTCCCATTCAGAAAAATAGCATTTACCATTCTTATCAATAAGTTTAATTCTCTGTTTCCGTTCCAACAAATAATTACTAAAAAAAATCAGAGATTGAGAGTCTAAGCCATAATACTCCAGTTTATGAAGCAACAATTTGTGATTCACCATATCAAATGCTTTTGATAGGTCACAGAATATACCCATGGCACATTTTTGCTGGTCCAAACTCTCCAAAACATCTGTAACTACATTCAGAACTGCATCTTTGGTTGAAAAGCCATTTCGAAAGCCAAATTGATTTTGAAACAGTAGATCGTTTTTCTCAAAGTATTTGGACAGTTGATCATGTTCTGCTTTTTTAAAAATCTTGGAGAATGTTGACAGAATTGCTATTGAATGATAATTTTCCAACTTTTTTTGGTCACCCTTCTTGAAGAGAGGTTTCACAATTGCATATTTCAGCTTACTCAGAAATTCTCCATTCTTGATCAATAAATTCATTATATGGGCTAGAGGTCTGGCTATCATATACTTTGATGTTTTTATCACTGAAAAAGATATCTCATCCCATCCTGATGAAGGGGAGTAATTCAATTTTGTTATGATGTTTAGCATGCCATCTTCAGAAATATTGGAAAATTCAAATGCAGCCCGAGGTCTAATTGTTTTACTCATCATATGTGTACATGTATCAAAGGAGATTCGTTGAGGATGATGCTATAAAAAATTTGTTGAGTATAATTATTCGCCTTTTGCTTGGGATTAGTAATATTTTTTTCAGACATATTCATATCTGGGACTGCTCTTTGTATTGTGTCTCTTCCAATTTCTTCCTGGACCACCTTCCATGTTGCTTTAATGATGTTGTTGGACTTGGCGAAAATTTCATCATTTGATTTTCTTTTTGCTTGACTTATTACTTTCCGCACTTCACCCCCCCCCCCCCCCCTACAACCACCTCGCACTTCACCCGCCCTGACCACCCCGTACTGCCCCTAGCACTTCACCCGCCCCTCACCACCCTCACCATCATCCCTCACCACAACCCACCCGGTATAAAGTGCGGGGTGGCGATGAGGGGATGTGAAGTGCGAGGTGGTTGCAGGGGCGGTCAGGGGGTGGTGAAGTGCGAGGTGGTTACGGGGGAGGGGGGGGTCAGTGGGGTGCGCCAGAACCGCCCCAAGGTTGTACCAAAACATACCTTTTTATACTACTATTGTAATATCAGCCTATAAATGATATTAGACATTTATTTCAGAAGTATTTATTATTACTAAAAGTAATTGAACGTTTCTATTGACTAGATCTGTACATATTTGTGTTATTTCTCGTAAGATAAATCTGTGAAGTGTGTTATTGTGTATAATTAATTTCTAGTTAATTTCTTTCATTTTGACAGCATAAATTTTAGTGATAGAACCCACAACAATAATAATTATGTTTCCTATAGAATACGGCCTGTGTGATTTTTTCTGTTCCTTTCAAATATCCTTTAAATGCAAGCAAATTCTGAAAATCCTTCCTAGTCCAGTGAAATTAGCGTGAATTTTGGGCGAGGAAGGAAAAAAATGCAAACCTGACTGAAAATCAGGATGTATAACCAGAAAAAAAATGCTAAATTACATTTCAAAAGTCCCCAAGAATCCTAGCTGTGCTTCGGCCGTTCAACACCGAATCTCCATAGCCCAGCTGATTTGAATATGCCTTCGATACATGCGAATCAAAATGTCAAGTCAACATATCTGTTTATAGAGGTTTACCTAAAACCGCTCTTGTGAAAACTAATGTTGGGAAAAATAACACCATCAATAGGGAAACAATTCAAATGACTACGCCGTCAGATAATGGGCATGTAATAGCTGAGGATTGTAACAGTATTTGGAAGAAGATCAACCTGTAAAACGGGGTGAAAGTGGAAAGCAACGTAGACTACAGGTACCTCATTAATTCACAATATTCAACTCAATCGTAGAAGACTTCGCTGCCGTCTAGTGTTTAGTAAATAGCAATATTGATAAGCATGTCACCAGGTAGTCAAGTCGTTAAATGAGAAGTATCTGTGATTAACTTTAGCTGCCTGAATGCAAAGTTTCCCCAGATTGGAACAGAAGTTTCATTGTTAAACACTGACAGAGCGCTGAATTTCCAACTGAAACTGTTCCTTTGATAAACACAGCCAGAGAACTTGAGCGTTATGAATTTGATGAGTGATAGTTGTTGTCTACCAGTCTATAATAATTAGAAGCTTGGAAATTCACAATAGAGATACTTTTTCTCCAGAAAATTAAATAGATTGAAGAACGTTTTATCGATTTCATCGGAAGAATGTATTCCGCAGTACAAAAATAGGAGATTAAGCCACCTTACTTTTTCACCTGAAGTTTGAAATGAGCGTCTAGTACGTAAGTAAGAAAATAGAAGAAAGTGTGAATAACAGAGATTCAGCTGGATTACCAGATTAATTTTCATTCGAAGAACGAAGTTACAGGCGCAGATTTAACTTTCATTCGATAAGAGGAGAAAATTGATGGAACATGAACTAACAGAACCAAACAATTATGTAAATACCAGTGGCGTGTCCTCACTTAAAATCTTGGGCAAGCAGTCTGAGCTTATATGATTTTGCTGTTCTCCAAACAATCAAAATGAACAATCAATCCTTCCATAGAGTAGTTGTATTTCTTCAAGGTTGATGACATGATTACGTATTGAACAATTAAGATATTCAAATCAATAACTTTATAAATTTCCACAAACATTGCTCTGGTTAACAGCAATTTCACCTCATCTAGTTCCTGCATTGACACATCAAAATAACTTACTGTCTTTTGTGTTGTTGTCCTATAGCTCAGATTATGTGTAGGTGATATAAATATACCCACAAAATAGGGGCTATTTCTCTATATCTCTATATCAAAATAGGGTAATTCTCTAGGAATTACCAGCAATTTCACCTACAATACGAAATGGGTCTAGATAACCTTTGGTTTCTGATACAAATTTTGTATGAAATGATTTTCCTGTAATAAATTTAATACTAACTCTAGTTGAACAAAAGTTGGAGTTCTCATGTTTGATGCCTAATTAAAGCTTTCCAAAGCTAATGTTCGCCGTATAAGAACTCAAAAATAAAATAAATTATTCTAAGAACAAGAAGGTTCATGCCTGCTGGATAGGAATTTGAGCACGGCATAAGATAAAGTATTCCTGGAAATTTGTATTATATCTTAACAACTTGGGAATATAAGGAAAATGTTTGAAATATCTCGTCTGGGATTTATATTTTGGTATATTACAGGATTTAGAATTGGGTTGGAAGCGGTGGGGAAGCAGAAAGGGCGCGAGCTACAAACAAAAGAGGATTTTGCAGAAAATCGAGGTTCAACAGAGAAGTGGAAAGTAGAGCGACCATGAGGAGGTGTGAGTGAGGAAGAAAGAAACAGACAGAGTGAATGGTGTGAGAGATTTGCCTGGGGGCTGAGAGAAAGTTTGCAGGCATGAGTAGGCCTTGTGTTTCTACCGCATGCAGCTGTGAGAAATGTTCATAGCTACGAAGATGAGGGGGTGGTGGGAGCGTTAGCATATAGGATTGCTTCATTATAGTATTATCCGCGGGGATAAAGATCCCGGAAAATCAACTTGAAAAGTTCGCTCATATGTAGCCTACTCCATCTGTTCTTCAACCCGTAAACGTGTGTGTAGAAGCCACACATATTCATTCACAGGTTTTATAAGAGCCGAATTCCAACAACTTCTTTCATTACTATTATACTTCTCATACTTTCTTACTGTTATTTGTAGGAACTTTGGACATACTACTATGCCTTTATTATATCTACTATTGAAGGATTGATTCTGTCTATGATGAATAGGCTAACAAGTTGAGGCATGATTGAGAGAAGTATTTTTTAGTTATCTTCATAAGAGTATGAAGAGTATACTTCATAAAAGTATTTTTTTAGTTAGCTTCATAAAATGGCTTTCCATTCTAAGCTGTGCCTTAGGAGTTGAAAGACCATGCTATCAAGAGATCACTCTTGGCAATAGTGAAATCAAGAAACAAATGTATGGATCTGCTCTGGCTATAAATGTAAGAAAATTTTTAAGCAACAAATATAATGTAAAATATTGTAATTTGTGTAATCAGTTAGAAGCTGAGCTTGAAACACCTATAAGCCATCAAAAGGGTATTGTGAGCTGCATCCCCTACAAGTTACATAAAAACAATTTATCCAACATGTGAACTGCAAAAGTACAGAGAAAAATTGGACAGCTATTAGTAACAACTATTGAAAATAATGAAGTCTTTCCCACAAAGAATTTTTGTTTCCATTGAGCTATTTATTAATATTTTAATTTACTTTAAAATTGGTTATGGTCAAACTTTATTCAAAATTCATTACTCAATATTATTTATCTCTCTCTTATTAAATCTGGTTATTAGATAACATGTGAGAAGAAAAGTCTTGGCAGTGATTGAATGTGACCCAAGCTCTTGGGCTCATAAAACGTTTCTTAATCCTATTGGTTTATGTTCCACAAGAAGTCTCTAGCAGGATCTATTTAAAGCGTTTTGAGTTGAGATTTAAAATATTTCTGGCTCAACTCAATGTTAAAACACAAATTTTATCAGTAGCTCTATCAGAAAATTTTGAAATAGGAAAAGGCATAAAATAATTGATTTGAGTGACAAATATCTGTCATGTTAAAACACAAATTTTATCAGTAGCTCTATCAGAAAATTTTGAAATAGGAAAAGGCATAAAATAATTGATTTGAGTGACAAATATCTGTCATGAACAATACGGTGGCACAATCATTTGGTAGCAAATGGCAAGAACAATAACTCAATTAGCAAGCTATCCAGATAATGCAACAAAGACTAGTTTCACGCTTTGCAATTAGTTTGGTTTGCCAGAGCGCTAAAAACTGGTAATGGCATCACACATAAAACTGATAAAGTGCAAAACACAATTAAAACTCAACCGCCGATACCATTTCTAAGGTAATTACTTCATCGGAGCGCGTATTTTTTTTCATTTTTCTCACGTGTGCGATTGGGCTTTTATTGAACTGTTTAAACTATACTTCAATATTGATTTCCTAGCGATTCAAATCGCTTGCTCTATAATTTGATTTTTTTTCTAATGCAAGTAATGAGCTAGTTCGGCCGTTATATTCTCCTTATAACACTGACTTTTAATTATATTAATTTGCATAGACTGCGATGAAAAATCATCGAATGATGAGAACTTAAATTGGATGTAAAATAGAGGGCAGATTACCGGCCCCCAAAAAAGTTGAGTCTTTGGCTTACGTATTAAAATTCTCTAGCTTTAAATAACCATGCCCTGTCAAAGTTGAACAGGAAAATCTCATTAGTTAGATATGTCATAATTAAGTAATGCAGATAGTTTTTTAGTTTTTTGTTTTTAATGTAGTATTTAAAATAAAGCATGCTTGATAAATGGAATATTTATTTTTTCACTCATTTTATTAAAGTTTTTATAACCTATATAAAACATAATAGCTTTTAGGATAACTTAGGGGATAAATCTAAAGAAGTCAGTTATCTTTATTCCATATTCATAGTGTCAAACTTACGGACCATATAATTGAAACCACTTCTATCTAAAAAAAACTAACTATGATATTACTCAGTTCCAGCGAGCAAGATTAAAAATGAAAAGTAGGCAGCCAAAAAAAGCGCTACGTTTGAAACACGACTTCCATTTGTCATACGCATTTAATTCTTATCTTAGTATTGTATATTTCATAGTCCATATCAATTTCTTCCACAGGAAAAGTTGTTGAAGAAGGAAGAAATTCAACAGTGGGAAGAATTTTGCAGCTAGCGGAGAATGATTAGGGGGTGGGGTGGTTGTGGCATGGAAGTCAACAAGGTTTGCAAGTGATAAACGTTGAACTTTGGTTGCTTGATAAACTCTCGCAACGCAATTTTTAGGAAATTCTTTGGCTTTGGAACTGAATTTCAAGTGTTCGTAATCGTCTTCACCACTTCCTCTCCTTCGATTGATTCTTCATCTTTTTGCAGTTCGTTATTTCTTTTGGTTGCCCGCCTGTAAAGTTACGGTTCATTAACACGCAGGCAACGCTAGCGCTGTATTATGTTCCCGAGTCCGGGCTCAGGACTTGACGTTCGTCTGTGTGGAATTCTAAACGATCAAATAAGTTTTCGCGGAGAAAACCGAAGAGTGCGCGTGTGGGTGCCAAAGACAGTCTCCCGTATTCAAATCGAATAAAACATTCACCGCCGTCAATAGGCCTACTGTTGTGTACCATTGACTTTTGTACTTTAGTCTCCCACTTTCTCTCGTGTTCTACGCCTCCTTAACGGATTTCAAAAGTTGTTATCTACGGATGTCTGACGATTTTTCATGACACCATTAAAGAACCATTGTTCCAATAATGTATCATATACATTGTTCCCATATATTCAACTAAATCATCAAGAGAATAGATGAAAAGTTTCTCAACTACGACGCTTGTGTACATTTCAGTAATTTATTGTGTTAAATTAATGGTAGTGCATCCCTGCTTTGCTAATATATCACTATATTATTCAATTACCGTTCCTTTTTGAGCAAATCTGTCTCCATTCATACAAGAACCAAAACTAGCCACGTTAACTGAAATCGCAGCAACGTTGTAGTGTGTGAGACCAGGGGCCTATAGCATGAGCAAATAAAAGCTTGTAATACCATGATTTTACACATGATAACTTGAAATTTTGTTGACTATTCCTCAATAATTTTATTACAGAGCTGCTATGTTCTTCTATAGAAATAATTTTGTCAAGTGATTAACTAAAAAGGGATAATTAATTAACCAACGTCCAATTTGGGTAGATTTTCAACAAACCTTTTTACAAAGTTGATGTGCCGATGCATATTTTGGGTTACTAATTGTCAGAATTATGAATTGTAAAGCAGGATTCCAAAGAGAAGCAGGCTGCAAGTTTGTAGGCTCTCATACCACACTCTCTCACCTTTCTGCTAGTGGATTATTAACGTTGTGAACGCCATGTGCGAATTGCAAATTCCTTGCAAACAAAAATTCTCAGCATACGTGTGTGAATGGTTTAGTTTAGTTCACACAAAGAGCTGCGTCAGTTGAACGCTGGCGCGCGCTTTGATCATAGAATTCCTACTGCACGCGTTTTGTTTATTCTGTCTGTGAAGGTGGAAATATTCCCTTTACTATTCCAACTACTCTTCAACAAAAAAATCTCTCCTTTTCCCATGATAAAAATAATATAATATAATAATAATAATAATAATAATAATAATAATAATAATAATAATAATAATAATAATAATAATAATAATAATAATAATAATAATAATAATAATAATAATAATAATAATGGAAACACATTTTTCAATACTCTGTTCATTACAGAGCAGAAAAACTCTGGTGGAAATAAATCACGAACACAGTTCTTATTTAATTAATTATACACCACAAGCACAAGCTTCTATGTTTGCCTCACACAAAGCACTCATGACATCCAAGGATTTGATTTATTCATTATCTGGCAATCTAGCCCATATTATTATGTTCAGTAGTATATTTTCCAACATTACATTGTCAAAAAAAGAAGAGAAATCCTAGGGATTTCCATGATTGAAAGCAATTTTAACCTGTTTCTTCTCGCTGAATATTTCAAAAAAGTCGTCTAGTCAACCGGTACCTAAAATTTTCAGGACAATTTCGATCATCGAACTATATTCATATGATTTAATAACGTAACTCAAATCACAATCGACTATTCAGATTTTGTGTGACACATTATTTTTTATCACAAACTTATAAATCCTAAGTACTAGGTTTCAATTCTCAGAAAGTAGCCTACATTTCAATAACGTGTAATGCAATTGTATTTTACTCCATACTCAAATATAATCAAATAAATCACGCTGTCAGTTTTGAAGTCTTTCGTATTCATGATTATTACTCTATTACACTGACTGAAAATCGTAGGTAACAGTTTAGTCGTGGAATACTGCGATTACATTATACCTGTACATACAGATTTTAAATAATGTATCTAGATTTAAGAGTTAACATGCCAGATTTAGGATTTAAAACATTAGATTAAATATATCAGATCTAGTTATCAATATCCTTATCTAGATCCTAGTAGAAGGACGCTGATTTTGTAGGATGGAGGAACCAGTTCCAGTTATCACTCCAAACAAGACATGTGCCAATAAGTGCAGTAGATCCCATGTTCTCCCAACACAGATTATGATAATTTATTATTCCTCTTTTTGCCGGATTTACCCGTACAAATAAAGGGTTGTCATCTGAGATTTTTTATGATTGATTCAGCATCGGGCACCGGTATTTTAATGTAAGGCACCTGACTGGGCGGGATCGGTAGCCAGCCAATACTAAACCAGGTGCTTCAACCAGGAGGCATTACTAGCTATAAATGCCAAATATATGCGCTGGTGGCTAGTTAACGCGGCGCGGTTGTGGCCCAGGTTGTTCCTTGGCTAAGTTACCTGTTATGTTGAGGCGTGCCAAGTGGTGCTTGACTGTGAGCCAAATGTTGTCCAAAACCTCCCTTTCCCCTCGTGTCACTATACACCCTCTCAACAACCCCTAACTGCCGTGCTTCTTTTGATCGGTTCGTGCCTACAGAATCTGTAAACGCTCCTGTAGAAACTGCTGGTTTATTACTTGTAAACGATTCACTTGTCAACCCCCACTCGCTCAAGTTCGATGTACAACTTCCAGTTTCTGAAACTTGAGTTATGTACCCAGGACCGGGGAAGATAGTAACCACATCACTTGGTGGTCAGGCTGTGTCATTATAAGATGAATTATGTTGTGTACAACAATCAAACTGATGACAATCTGATCACAAATGATACGAGCTATTAGTTTCCAAATGAGCAATATCACTTGAAATCCTCAAAATACATAAAGATTTTCTCTTGAACACTTCATCTCATGCATATTTCCTCATATTCTATGCTTTCCTAACTCGTATTGTGTGTTTTGTTGATTTAAAATGTACAATATCACCACGGCTTTCTCAATTTTCTTCTTGAAAAAAAAATTCTGTTGTTAACTCCTAATTTTGTTTGTTAATCACATATTTTTCTAGTGTTTGTTTGTCTCATGCACTAGTAATATGATTGGAAATGACGTTGAAACGGAAAATAAATAACGTGAAGAGCTTTGAAGATCTACGAAAAAAAGGAGTTGGTGACAAGGTAATAATACTGATAATGATAAGCGTACGGCTTCTATTGATGGGGAGACCCAAGAGACCCGTAATAGTAGTTCCAGCTCGCCATTAGAGTCACGTCACGAGGATCTACAATTTAAGGTGGGTTCCGAACCACCGATATTATCTACTGATTAGTTCGAGCCAGCAACACAGGTTTAAAAAAGTAGAGTTCCCAGGCAGTCTTTCAATTTGAATTTATCCCAATGGTTGTTTTGGAACTGTCATACTACAACTTAAACTACTTTGACTTTGTGATTTTATCTTTGTTTGCATGCTTCTATTTTCATTTGTACGAAGAATACTAGAAATAGCGATCATATTTAGAATTCAGTGAGGGAAGCAATCACAAGCTACCTCACTCTTTGAGTAGTTTGCTCTTTCAGTCAAAACATACTGTTCAGAACTGGAGACGCTGGTATCGGCTGAACGGAGGCAAATACAATTATTATTAGCCTCCTTTACCACTTTGAGGGGTGAGAAATAGAGTCTGTACTGTACAAACTGAAATTGAATTATAACTAGTAAAAACTTAACCATCAAAAGACACTGCTCATGAAATACTGTGAACTGCAGTAGCCTACTAACTAGTGCCAGACTACTCAAATATCAGAGTAATATTAGTCTCAGCATCATGTGATAACACGTAGCGTATATCGTGGTATACAGTTGCCTGTCTTGTTATTAAATCATAATAAGGGTTGTTAACGAACGGTGAACAACAGCACAACACCCCAATACTCTACTCTTGGCGAAATAAGATTTCTGCATGTATTAATTAACTACTGTCATGTCGGTGAATAACCCTTACAAGACTTGTAATATATATGTTCACGAGGGGTGGACCTATACGAGATTGTTTAGCCCCACATTACACAAACATGGAAAGCTAACATGACTTCCATTTTCCTCATAAATTCATTTTTGACTTAGTTATAAACACAAATTGAAATGTAACATAAATTTTCTTCATATTTGATACACAGCGATGGATGTATATTGTTTTTGTTTTACCTCTATTTCATAAACATTATCTGCAAGCGCGGTGTCATGTAATAATCACAGAGACTTCTTGTCTCTGTGGAAATGTGAAATCTAAATAATTGATCAATTGAATGGAGAATTTATAATATTCAGGTGAAACCCAGGGTAGTAGGTAGAAATAATCATTATCATCTGAATTTTGGAGTGTGGGAGAATCTCTAATATTGATATATAGATTGTAGACTTTTAAGAGCATGAGAGCTTGTATACTAGTAGAAGTGTCAATAGAAGATCCAGAACAGAATCAAACCTGGATTGAGTGACCCATGCATCGTGGTAAAACTTTCATAAGATCATCAAGTTTGCAGGAATGGAATAATTAATAGCGTGGTCTATAAGGCAACGGATATTGATTTATCGATACAGACAGAATAAAAGTATGAAACAGCTTCAATTGAGCTACTAATGATTCCAATTTCTAATACCATTGATTACCAATTGATTATTTTCAATATAATGAAAATATCATCAATTTAATATCAGAAGAGATTGACTTGTAGATGAAAGCAGGAACTACACCAGTCGTTCTCAATACTGTACCGAGTTTGAGAACTTGTTGACTGTAAAGTGGTATCGAATGAGGTCCTGAATTAATTTATATTAGGATCTTCAATATGTAGTATTTATTCTCTTCATAGAATATTAGAATCTAGTGTATAATAATCATGCGAAAGACTTTCAAATTTGGGGAAATGTTCTTCCAATTTCAAAATAAATTTCAATTATTATAATCTGTTTACCAAATGTTTGTTGAATTTCTTTGTCTCAAAATGAAATTGGGTGACATTCAACTAAAAATGCGCAAAAACTTTATTCTGTCATCAACACGGTATTTTATTATAATTAGTACTCCACAACCATAGCTGCAAAACCTTCTTACTGGTGCAATGATAGCAAGAGAAAGAAGGGCTATTTCAATTAAGTGAGATCTTGATCGCCCCTTTCTTGTAGGATCCTTTTTTCCTGTTCGCTTTCAACTAAGAAGGAAGGGGTTTGAGGAAGGTAATGATGTCAGGTGCAAAACTTGGAGAGAAGAAAGCAAGTGAATGGTCTTGGACGTTAACAGAAAAATGTAAGGCAATAGAGTAGCCTTATTATGGGGTCGTCAAAGAGAATTCAGTCAGCTCTTTCCAGGGACTTAGTACTTCTGCTTTTTGTCTCACTAACGAGTACATCTAACGAAAATTAAATTGGAAGTGTATTAGCGATCACTAGATACAGTATTTGTGAGACTTCTCACTAGAGAGTTACTAAATGAACCAGCATCTTGAGTGGTTTGAAAAATTGTGACTCCTTGGAAATATGAAAAGAAACACTGATGAGGATGACTACTTGGCAACCTTGTTAGCGATACATCTCTCAGAAGTTGACAACGTGAGACCATGCCAAGCAAAACCAGATTGTTGTCAAATAATCACTGCCCTTTTGAAGTTTAAAGAACTTTCAAGTATTGAATTTTGACTTCATCATGAACTGCGATAATTAATCAAATTCTGTATAAATATTGCAGAAACGAAATTTCAGCAGTAACTAGACTTCGAAGAAAACATGGATGAATTCTTATTTTGACAATGAGATCTTTCGGCTGCTACACCATCTTCACATATGTGGTCTAGAATGGCGCTTCAGGTTTCTTTCAATTTGACTTATTTGATAAAAATGTGACTTTTCAATGTCAAGGATCAGAGTTTGCTCAATTTTCGAACACATTAACCTTCAACTATCAAAACGTAGAAAAATTAGCAACAGGTGATGTGGAGAAAACAATTATAAAATAGTATTTAATAATTATTTGACATTGTCATTGGAATTATAATTTTTCTCATTAAAATTCTTATTTTATATTAACTTTTTAAGTGAATTCAACGACTTGCAGTCAAATTTCTATTGGTACCAACCTACACATTCTACATATAAAATCAAAGTACACGAACTTAACACCATGGAACAATTTGAAATATACAAGCACACCACACTCAATAAACAAAACATCCTTAATGAACAACTAAACTTTAAATCACTCAAAATCTTTGATCACATTCTACAAAAACCACAATTTTTCTAACCAAAAAACTAACATCGATGATCAAGAAGGATGCCTTTGAGAATGAATCTCCACGATTCGAAAACGTTCGGCCTACAGAGTAAGTAAAATACTACTTATTCTCAACAAAAATTTGACTGCAAGTCGTTGAATTCAATTAACAAGTTAATATTAACAACGCAGTTCGTCATGGAACAACAAATCAAGGAATCTTATTTTATATTGTTTTCTTGTTATTTATGTTAAAAATAATTCTCTTATTATAATTGTTCTGAAAAAATAAATCATATTCAGAGGTGGGTGACATAGTCAGGATTCCTGGAAGAAAGTGCAGGTCATTTATGACCATGACAAACTAGACAAATTCATAGATATCGTGATTGAAGTTGAAAGAAAAAATCTTAAAAATACGTTGAATTAACTGTAGAAAGGAAAGAAAATATCGACTACACGTCAACTAGTTTTATTTTGAGCGCAATCTTTCAATTTAGAAGATGAAACCATAGAATAAGGTTGGTCTATGATGAAACGTTATTAATTACTCTAATCAATTGAGAAACTACTCCGACTAAAACGATTTCTCTTTTATGAGCTGATATTTTCCAGGAATTGATAAATATTTCGAGAGGTCCTATCCTGGAGGAAGTCATTAATTTAAAAGCATTGATCTATTCTAGGGCGAATCGGAATAAAATTGATAAAAGCGGCTCTATTAAATACAAATAAGCCTAAGAAAAGAGTGATATATAATTTGAAATTCAATTGAGTAATAAAAGAATTGAAATATAGAAAATAAGATAGTTTGAAATGACTGACAATTTAACAAACTGACAAATATACAGAAGCAGAATTTATTAATTTTGAATTCCTGTAAGTGCTATTAATTTATACTGAAGACTTCCGCAATGGCGGATATTGACAACAGCATTAAACAGCTGATGGAAATCGATGAATGTTAATGTACAAAAGTAAGGCGCCCTACCGGCAATTGGGGGGTGCTTGGTTCGATTCCCGGTGGTGACTGATATTTTTGTACAGTAGCATTAATCGATTTCCATCAGCACTTGAAGGAATTCGAAATTAATAAATTCTGCTTCTATATAAAGCATCTCTAGATATTGAATAGTACACAAGTAGTTCAATTTCGGATTTATTTGTCTGCAGCGTTCAATTAAGTAATAGCTAATCCGATACTCACTTCCTTTTCAACAGTCTTTATCTCCTTCTCACTCCCCTCGCTCCCTTCATGCATTAAACTTTTTCCTTTCTCTCTATGTTTGGTTACTGGTGTAAAAGTGTATAAGCGTGTGAGTCGTAACTCGAAAAAACTTCATTATAACTGGGAGGAGATTTTTACGGTTGATATAAAATATAAACTTTTGTTACAGAAAAACCAAAGTGGTAGACGTTGCCAAACACTGTTGAAGTTGAGAATTATTTTTCAATTCGAAAACTTGGCTGGCGGTTTGCCACGCAAGTCTTTATTTCTGGTCCATAAAACCTTTCTCGTGTATCATAAAGTGCAAACCTTCATATCGAAGTAGCCACAGGCCAGGCCTGAACAGAAAAGGCCAAGTGATATAACCTTCCGCCTTCAATTATCAATAAGGGTGGAATCGCTTCTTGCACCTACTGTGGATGTGTGGTAGGGGGAGGCGAAATCATAAATATCCCATGTCCAAATTCTGCGCCATTCTTCTTATAACATGTCATTTATTTATTTTCTCCAAAGACCGATCTTTTCTGAAATCCCAATAGAACAAGGACGTTTCTCAAATATTTTTCATAAGAGCTGGGTTGGATGATTTCATTCTGTGAGCTTGTTTGATGCTGAAGAATTATTTGTTATTTCTCTTATTGACATTCCATACATGATTCAGAATTATTATTCTCTAACGTTGAACCGAGAAATATCAAGTTTCATAGAGCTTGAACTCTAGGAACTAAAATTTAATGAAGACTTGCAGAAACAAAACTAGCTAATCGAAGTTAGAAGTTAGTCGTTCCAGGAACGAATTCATTTTGAAATTTGTTTTGAGTCACTAAAATCAACAAATATTTTGATAAATATTCACATTATAGTGTCGCCAGACGCAAGCTGAAGAATTGTGTGGGATTACATACGGTAATTTTGAGCCAAATCCCCACAATTCTCTAGCTTGCTTGCGTCTGACAACACTGGTATAGAACTAGGGAAACCCGGCTTTATACAGTTTGTAAGCTTGTGTGGTGTAAGCTTCAGTATTTAGCTTAGTCTGGGTTTTAGTGTGAGTACAGTAAATGATACAGTATTCAGTAGTATTATCACTACTCTCCCATTTCATATTATCATATGAGCTTTTAATTACTCTCCAAGTTTCTGGAACCTACAAGTGGAGATAATAAATTGAGGAACTCGAAATTAAAAATAAAAATATATTAAATGCTAAACCTTTTTTTGTTTTGTAAAATTAAATTCTTTTATTTTCTCCAGTCTTGAATGCTTGGTACAAGAATGTACATTGAGTGTTTCAAATTCAAAAACTGATGATTTTTCATAATCAAATGTAGAAAGCTACACTTCATGATTTTTTCGAAAAGAATTGAAAAAAATCTATGAACTTGGAGCAAAAATGATGGAATGGTAACGACAGACGATTTTTCCAAAATCAAGGGAAACTAAACCAATTTGAAGATGCATAAAAAACTCCCCAAACAAAAAATTCTCGGTTATGTTCAGTTGCATACTCCGGCAAGGAGTGCTATTACAATAAAGCTTCGTGAACGTGATTGTTTCAATTTTTCTCAGAAATTGTTGCAAACAACTGACTCATGGTACATGATATCAAGAGCTGGCCGGGGTACAACTAACAACGTGTTCATTAAACCAAACCCCTGCAATGTTTTTTATTCTACCATGTTTGTTAGCAGATCTCTAATGAAGTTCATGAAAGCAAGGTTGAACGTGTACGAACGTTGTTATCATTGTTTTCCTGTCGGACAATGTATAGGTTCTTCGGGATGATTTTGCTAGTTAAACTAGAATGTAGAATGGAGAAGTTGTGTTAGCATTGCTAGCTTGAAGTAGCTACATTAAAATAAACTACATTCTGTCTGAATGTCAAAAAATAAATGCCATTTTATGGAGAACTATGTAACTGAGTGATGAGAATGAATAGAAATAGCATACTGTGAAGAACTGTACAACTAAGCAGTTAGAATAAGATATCAGAAAATTATGATAATCAATATAGTACACTCAGAAGATCCATTTTACTGAATAATAAGAATGGAATGAAAAAACAAATAATTGAACATCGCACTGAAGATTCATAGATTTTGCATCATTATTTATTTTTGTAACTGCTACTAACCAAAACTGGAGGACAAATTGACATTGAAAAGAAATGGTAGAATTCAATTGAATCACAATTACTTATCATAGAAAATGTGCTATATTTTCTCAAGACTAAATGAATGTAAAAATAAGCTCTGATAATAAGAATTATTCAGCCTACAATTATCAGCTTGGCTCAAGTTTGTTTATTTAGTACTAGCTGGCCCGATGCACGTTGCTGCGGTCTCATAAAAATTCTCCTTGATTTTATTATTCGCCACCTCCCGCTGAGGTTACATTTCAAATTACGAAAGAAGTTAGTCCTAGGGCTCTTCCAGCTGATCATAGAGGCTTCGTTTTTTTCTTAATCACCACCTCTGAATGAAGAAACATTTAAAATCTAAACCTCCTACGACTATAAGGGTAGAAGCTAGGTTTTTTATTTTATTATTCGCCACCTCCCGCTGAGGCTGCATTTCAAATTTCTAGCTGCATTGTTTAACAGATGTCATCAACCTGGCATAATTACATTTCATCATAGCCAGTCGTATGTTTCCTACATATTGCAAGGCTCCGGCTGTACGGTAGCCTACATGCTAAGTGCAAAGTCTTTTGCTGTTCAAAGACAGTGTAAATAACGCCGCTAAGGGGCCTGCCTTATGATTAAAAACTGTTGACTTCTATCAGCTATTCCTTTAAGCTGTTTGGCCGGCAAGTTCAGTAGGTTAGGTCTATAAAATGGATTAATTAATAGTAATTATTAGCTCTTCTATTAACATTTATGGTCAGAAACCATCCTCAATATTCACACAACATATTCCCAAAGTTTCATGCTAATCTTTCAAGTGGTTTTGAAGTCTATAGGGAACATACATACATACATTCATACATACATACATACACAGACAGACATTCATTTTTATATATATAGATAGATAGATTAGTAAATCTCGCGGTTTTTATGAGATCCTAGAAGAATGGAAATTCTAATTGATTCTGTACTAATAATACTAACATAAGTATAACATGCCTATTATCATGTACCTGATTCTTTGTTGTCAAAGTCATTTCCATCAAGTTTTCTTATTTGATTATCAACAACCGTATATTGAAAAACTTCCATTATATTTTCGACACGAAGAGAATTTTGTAGAAGATCTTGGTGGATTGGAAGTTTTAATTGAAACTTCTTCTGGTATTATAACTACTATGTACCTCCTCTTATTATCATTATTATCAGTTTTATGGCATTTGCAATATTTCCTCCCGTCAAGAATGGTTCATGGATACAATTACGGCGAAATGGACTGATGATAATAAATTAATGTTTTAAATTTCATTATTCCTCTGCATAAAGTCAAGAAGAAGTGGAGTTTTGGGATTTCTACAATGTGTTAAATTTATATTATTTTTCCTGAGAAATAAATTCCTTCCGTTAAGTAAATAATAATTACCAGGAATGATCAGAATCGGTCCATAATATTATCCATTTTTCTTCTGAATGTATAAAATATCTAAGGGAGAGGATGAACTTTTTTGCCTCAAAATTCCACACCCCAGAAACTCTTGGGAAAAGTCTCCCATGCTAAAATAAACCGAGTTAAAACAACCGCTGTGCAATGCTTGTTGAATTTAGAAGACTGGAAAAACTCTCAACAATCTCATCGCTCTCACATTAAAACACCCAGGCGTGAAAGCCTCATGACCTCTGTAGGAAAATTATGACGAAGCAATGTGAAATTTCGACCAGAGATAGAGCTTCACCTTTTTACAGTCAGGAAACTTCATTTCCCAAAAGTTTTCAAACTTTGAATGTACAACTCATGAGCAGATCTTTGTGGAGGGCTCGAGGAATGAAAGGTTTATCTGACGATTGAGATGAAAAGCATAACTTTAACTGAAGCAAGCAACAGAAAGTATGAAGGGATTCCATAAGAGAGCAATGGGACTGTGCGACTCAAGGCTCCTTTCATCCAACTGTAACTTCAATCTTTGTAGCATTCGAATCAATATTGAAACAATCCCTATTGAAACAATGTGTATTAGAGATTTCAATTAGGTTTTCTTGTGAACTAGAAAAGTGTTTTTGATTAATAATCTATTTGAAGCTGGAGAAACTTTCCATTCAATTAATAACGTCAATGAAATGGATTATTTTTCATTGAAATGAATCACAGCATTCAAAGAAGAACAATTTACTACGTAGTGGTGATCATGATCACTGATATGAAAGAATATGAACAAGTTTTCTTTATCACCTGGTGCCTGTTACATGAGAAATAAAGCTATTACCAGTAAAATAGTTGACCGAGCGAAGTGAGGTCTATGTTTCGAGTCGACCGTTTTGCATTTGTCTGTTTGTTTGTAAAGCATTTACTGCTAAATGTGTGAACCGATTCTGATGAAAATCTGTACAATTGGTCTTTTTAGGAATGTGCAGCGACGTATCTATAAGGTTTTTCGAAACGTGCTTGCATTTAAAGGATAGTCAAGAGGAAAAAAAGGAAAGGCTTTCAGGCATTTTATTATAAAATACATGAGATTTTATAGGAAACATATCATATTTGTGGCGTCAGCGTTTTAAACGCCGACTCTCACAAACACATATGATGGGTTTCGCATTGCCATGGCAAAAATAGACAACCAGACTCTAATAATATAAACCAGTGGTTTCCAACAGTTGGTCCGCGGACCCGTGGGGGTCCGCAAGATATAATTAGAAATTGTAAGAAAAATATATATTGGTACAGAAACAGATTTTAAAAGAGTATAACTGTGCAGTGTACACTGATAGATGCAGTCTTTATTTCCACAAATAAATCATGACTTTTATAATATTACTGTTTACGTATTTTTCACATGTTTTGAACAATAATAATAAAGACAAAACTGAACACAAATTTTAAGATCCATCTTTTTCCCAAAATGTCAACCTTATTCCTAAAACTAAAATGAAAACTCTTAATTTCGCTCTTTTCAGGTAGTTGGTACTGTGATATAGCAAGGCACCAACCATGTATTAGTATTACATTAGCTTAGTGGCTGAGTTCATTAAAATTACGAGGGTGGGAGGGGGTTAATGAGAAAATTTATAACTTTAGGTATAAGAATTTGTAGGAGTCCTTGTCATGATAGCGATTGGATGAGGGGGTTCTTGGAAAAATTTTGTTGGGAATCCCTGATATGAACTATCTATTGTAGGTGAAAACGAGGTAATAGGCCTACGATCAGTCTAGATTGAATACACTTTTAAATGTGATGATTGTTGCCAGTTTTTCAACAGTGATTATTTAAAAGTGTTCCAGTTTCCAATTTCACAATTTTGTTGTTCATAGTTTTCTCTGTTACTTTTTCAGTGATAGGGGGTCATATTTATTTCACAAGAAAAATAAAATTATTATATATTCACAATTTAAAACTGACTGCAAGTCGTTAAATTCTTAACAAAAAGTTGATATTAACAACGCAGATCGTTATGGAACAAGAATAGAAAAAAAATCGAAATCGGTTGAATAGTGCTCAAGTAATCGATGTTCAAACTTTAAAAAAGAAACTGGTAGACTTGAGAAACTCCTCCTATTTGGAAGTCGGCTAAAAATAGTTTTACTAGTCTATTCATGCAACATTGCTGTGATTTCATCAATCCATATTTTCCCAGAATCAAAAAATATTTACCTATGTTTTAATCTCATAATATCATTCACTAATCAAAAAAAAATTCATTTCGAATTCATTGAAGCCTAAATTATCACATACGAATCAAATGAATCGAATAAGTTGAATGTTTGATAAAGTTTGCCTAGATCATCACATACGAATCAAAGAAATTATATTTGAATTGATGTTTGATGAAGTAAATCAGTTTTCTACGCTTGAAAAGCGCTTCGAGCGCGGTCATTGAATCAATTTCCAATGACTGATATGAATCTCTGCATTATTCACTTCTTGGCATCGAATGTAGCCTAACAAATCTTAATGCCTTTCCAACAACAAGCAGTACTTCGACGAAATTCACAAAATAAATCAAATTATACCAAAAATACAACTGATCTTCATTCAATGGGATTATTCAATAGTTTCACATTTTCAAGGAACAAATTTCTTGTTTCTCAATACAGCTGATAGTTAATCAGCTCTTTACTGATCAAAAAACTTTCCAAGCCTCGAGCGTAGTAATAGCATTAATTTTGAATTAATTCGAACCTTCACTTAATTGAGTCAAACAAATCTCAATGAGAGGTGGCCTCAATGGCCAAGACTTCGCCTTTTTGTGTAATTCATCTCTCGGATCCAAGCTCTCATTCTTTTTTACCAATCACATCAATAATTTCTGCTGTACAATATCTTAAAATTTGTATTTGTTGTATTTATAATTTTTTCTATTAAAACTATTCAACCTGTATGTTAACTTTCCAAAATCACTGTACATCACTTCAACTAGGGGATCTAAAGTGTTGCTAATCTTAATAATACTGTTATCATTATTGTACATTGTAAATTTGCACAAATAGTCATCTGGATCTGAGGCTCCAAGTACAAACTCTCAGCAAAACGTACAAGAGAAATCTTATTACACAAGAGAAACACACCAAAGGATGAACAAAAAAGGTACTTTAAAAAAAAGTATTTAAAAAAGGTATTTCAGGTATAGAGTGCTATTGACGTCTGATGACAAGTGTGCTCCAAGCAATGACAGAGGTGAAGAGTAGTAAAACTACTGTTGAAATAGTAGGAGAATAGAAAGCGCACTGCGCACGACACAGTGAAGGCAGAGTGGATGAAGTGCAGCTGAGTAACAGGTACTCGTGATTATGAGCTGCGCTACTAGAGTAGTTACCACAGTGGAGTAGCCGAGGTGTTGTCGGTTGGGGCTGCGGCATTCTATTTCCATTCTGACGCGACTATTTCCATTCTGCTCGCATAGATTTAGAGCATGTCATACTTACCGGATGCTAATGGAAGAGAGCAAGGGCGAACGGGGACCGAGCGACATTGTTCGGGTCTTTCCGGTATAAATCAGTACGAGTGCTAGTCTACAACCTAACCTTCTCTTCTGCAACCTCGCTGCTAATTTACAGTTTATCCCGAGGCGTGCTTGAATCCACCAGCAAGCTCATCTTGATCGCCTCTCTTCCTCGTGCAGTCCTCTTCCTCACATTCACAGCCTATTCAAAATTCCTCTGCGTTTTCTCCCATCCCTCTTCACGTTCTTCGATGAAGCCCGATCGGTGTTATCTCGAAAAAACACTTTTATCCCGAGTAGAAAATATTCATCAGTTTTCTTGCTACCATACCACCTCCTTATCACCCTTCCACTGTAACCATCAGAGTTTCTCTTTATCATCCAGCATAGCCTTAGCCAACAACATCGCGTCACTGTCAACATAATCGTAGCAATAACTTCTGAGTGATGGCTACTCTCCTGATTCATGCAACCTCCCACAACCCTATACAGAAAAACATTGTTGTTATTCTATAAGATGAAAAGGTATATGATTTTTCATCAAAGAAAACTATGATCGCATATGAAAAAAAAAACATCGTAAAAGATGTTACTTTCATGGAATATTGATATTAAAATAATTTTTGGCAAAGCAAGGTGCACAGTTTCTACAGTTCATCTGAAACTTGAGTGCAGGAAGAGTGGTTGTTTTTTTAGCTGATGATGCTCAAATGGACCTGCGACTTCTTCGTGGATAATGAGGCAAATTATTACAACAATTCAACAAATGTGCCAGTATAAACGTGAATTAAGCCCATGACCGCAGGAGTAGTCGTCAATCCGAGTCTAATCAGAGATAACACCGCATTTCCTGTCGCGCGGCAATAAACGCGTTAAAGACGCGGTGATAATTTGGATACGCGTTTCAAACGCGACAAAAAACGCGGGGACAATTTGCTCACGCGACAAAAACCGAGAGTTAGATATGGTGAAAAGATGGTTAAATTCACAGACTAATAAAAAGTTTAATTTTGCTCATAGAAGAAAATTTCAAAATTAACTAAGATGAATATGATTACAATTTAAAAAACTCAAATATCCAAAATTTCAATAAATTCCGATTTTGGTTGAGACGGCCTTGAGACAGCCTAGATCATTTCCCTTTGATCTGGTGCCGGTCTGGACTCGTGGGACACAAAACACGAGTTTGCATAAAACCGGACAAATAACTTCCGATTCAGGCCGGCTTTAATTTCAATGCATTCAAGCCTTTCAGCGGCTGTATTTAAGTCGCGCGTTTCAATTACGAGCCACTTTATCTTTAAAACGCTCAACGACAAAAAATGTATCTCAAACGGGCAAAATGCATGAAACAGTGATAATCTCTTATAATACAAGACAATTGCTTTCATGCTTGACAGTAGATAAATCTCCTATCATATAAGCATATTAATTTTTTGTAATTTGCGACCTAATTGAGTAGCATTGACTTGGTCAGTTTTACTGTAATTGTATATTTGTCTGAAATAAATCATTGAATCATTGAACCGGTTTTATAAAAAATATTGTATTCATGAAACCTATGAGTTATCATTAAAGAAATATTGTCAATAAATAAAAAGTTTAATTGAAATTACTATAGATTTATAAGTGACATAATCATTTGAACAGAGATAAAAGATTTATTTGAAAAATATAAAAGACCAGATTTTCTGTCTTCTGCAGACGAAGTATTCTAATCCGATTAAAATGAAATTATCTTGGTAATCAAGAACCAATTAAATACAATTCCTTTTGAGGAAAACGTTAACTTCATTCACGGACTATTTGAGCGTTCTTAATTAATCCAAGCTAATTGAACAGATTAATACACGAGTCGAGCTTCACTTTTGAATATCATGGAGGCTAATTACACGGATAATGATAAATAATTAATTTTCATCCCCTTCTTTGCGATTAAAATCACAATTCTTGGAATTCCATCAAGCCTAGCATATAAATTTAGCGTAACTAATAACAAAATGATTTCATCTCGGACAAAATTTGAAGGTGTGAAATTGTGCAGTACCGTAAAATTGGGTAACGGAGTTCCCACTGCTATAGTTTGAAATTCAAATTGAGGGAGTGATTGATTAGATTTTTGATTTCCATTAATAATTTAGACATTGAGACATGAGATGATGAATGAGATGACGTTAATCTCCAATAGGTTCAATCACTAAATGCATCCCCATAATTCATAATTCCTATATTCCTTTAAGCATCAACTTAATTAATTCACTTCAATTTTGTAGCTGAACCTACCATTCTATCTCAATTTCGAATTCCACTCTTGAATACTATCATTGGAGATTTATTTGGTTGTATGACCAAACCAAGTGTTCATATTAACACTAAAAAATCGATTATAGCTTTATTTGGAAAAATAGTCATCCGTTCATGATCTTCACGAGCTCATCACTATTATACACTTTAATTTTTATACATACTTATTTTGAAGACACCCTATTATTTACACATTTAATTATCTCTGAATTTATTGTAAAATCTATATTATTTGTATTATGCCTTCAATTGTACCTTTAAACTCTACACAACTGAATATAAAGTGAAAACCGACCATTGAACAAACGATGGATCTAATTTCGAAAGTGTATAATGATGATTGAAGTGCCATACTGAATGCAATGCAGTAGTTACACTCTCAACATTCTTCTATTGAAAAAATATTTCCAAAATGTTAATCAATATAGGTAATCCTTGTAGTATAACTTACGGTCTCTTTGGTGCCTTCAAGTCGTTGACCATTACGCCACCAGGTGACCTTGGCGGGTGGCCTTGAACCCGACGACTGACAAAGTAGGTCATACTTGCGCTTGGCTGACAACGGCTGATAAGATTCCAGGATTCGTACATCCAACGGCTTGACTGCAAAAAGGCAGACAGACGAAATTTATATTCAATCGAGTCAATAAAATGGAAATGAATTCCTCTGCTAGAAAATGTTAACTTGAAAAAATTATTCACTAATTGGTGGGAGTCACTCATCTCACATCTCTCTTTCTTGTTTTGAGTGAAAAGTGGAAGAGAAGACTAAAAAAGTCCCAATTCCGCTTCTAGTGAAGGCAATTTAATCAAGGCAAAATCAACCATTAAATTTTATGCTGGGAATGAGAAATAGGAATTTGCGGAAAATAGTCACTTAGGGAACTAATAGTCTGTCATGAACCGACAAATTATAATGAAAAAGAAATTACACGAATGAAATAGAAAAATTAGATCCTAGCCGTTTAGAGGTCCAAACTTCGACTGGCTGCCACTTTGGCTGTCGATGGTTTGATTTCCGTTCAGCCTGACATCTTTCCATCATCAGCATCATCTCTTATTACCCTCGCACAAGTAGCATACTCATTTGGGCATCATCAGGTTTCATGTAATAGAACTGGTTACTAATAATATAATTTGAAAGACTCATTATAAATCCTCTAATTTATAAACAGGTAAAAGTAATAGTAATTGTGTAATAAGTGTTGCTCGGAAGTACAACCAGAGCCAAAAAGATTCGCATATAGATGATACATATATATATATATATATAGCTCTTGTTATTCCATTAAATTTTATAATTGAATGGATTCTTGAAACCAAACAATAGAAACGTTTCCTTGTCAACAATTATGCTTCATTTGCCAACAACAATAAACATTCTTATTACATTTTTTATTCACAAGCTTTTTATCACCATTTTTACAAGAGCAACTACTGATGCTATGAGAAATGTAAGGTAAGTCTTATGAGTGGTGTGAAGAAGGTTGAGTATGTTGAGAAACTAATATTTTTGACTCAGCGCTTGGGATTCTTGTTATTTAATGTGATTCAATTAGCCAGAACAAATTAGATAAAAATATGACCATATTGTTGGAGAAATATTTTTTTTGCCAATCGTTTCGTCTAGCCTTGCGTATTATCGTATCCCCAAAGGAGGGTGAGCTCGTTTAGGGAGGGGAGTGGAAAGATAAATTTTTTCAGTATTTTTTTTGCTTATAAATATTGCTTGTAATAAGTCGAATCCATTTACTTGGAGTTCCTATCAAAGTGAAAACTGACAAAATCTCTACAAAAATAATCGTCTGAATTTCCATGTAGAACCAACTGCAAGCGCATAATAAGCTTCCTAAATAAAGGATACCGTATATCACACTATGGTACAGAAAGAACTTGATTTCAGAGCTATTTCGCCTTGAATGTGATTTATTATAGTTTATTCCAAAGTCCAGGAAGTTAAACAATCATACCATAAAGTTTTTTGAAGGTAAAATCTCAATGATGATTGTATTTATAGCGTATGTGGTGGTGGTGGTGGGGGGGGGGGGGGGTATCCCACTATATGCTGTATGACAGATAACTGAAAATTTATATGATTTAAATAGACTTATTCACATTTTTAACACTTCCTCTCCCATCAAGAACCCCTCCTTGCTAACTTATGCATTTGTTAACCCTTATACGCAGGGGTGCCCACAGGGGGGGGCTATGACGCAGACTGCGTCATTGAAATTCTTGGGGGGGGGGGGGGGGGGGGCGTAAAGTTGATCGAAACCGTGTTTAACGTGAACAACATTCAAAAATATACTGCGAAGTCACCAGATAGAATGTCAATTAATGAAAATATATTTATAATAATTATTATTATTATTAATTATTATTATTATACAATTGAATATGAATTCGCTAAAATAGTTGAGTAGTATATTTTTGCCAAAGCTGGCGAAACCTTGACCTTTGACCTTTCCCCCCCCTTCCCCCACCACCATGCCCCTCCCCCTCCCCCTGCAAAATGTTCCCCTCCCCCTCCCCTCTACCCCCCTCCCACTCACCTTTCCCCCCTCCCCCAAAAATCCCCCAAAAATTGGCCCCTCCCCCCAAAAAGTGGCCCCCCTCTCCCTAAATGTGGCCCCCCCTCCCCCGAAAAGTGACCCCCCTCTACCGAAAAATGGCCCCCCCTCACCCGAAAAGTGTACCCCTCCTCCGAAAAATGGTTCCTATACCAAAAAAATGACCCCCCTCACCCTAAATGTGGCCCCCCCTCACCCTAAATGTGGCCCCTCCCACCCGAAAAATGACCTCCCTTCCCCGAAAAGTGGACCCCTGTCCTAAAAGTGACCCCTCTTCCTAAAAGTGGCCCCCTCTCCCTAAAAGTGACCCCCCTCTTCCTAAAAGTGGACCCCTTCATCCTAAAAGTGGACCCCCTCTGCCGAAAAATGGTTCCCCTTCCCCAAAAAGTGGTTCCTCTGTCCCAAAAATGGTACCCCTCATCCTTAAAATGGTACCCCTCACCCTAAAAGTGGACCCCTCACCCGAAAAATGACTCTCATTACCGAAAAGTGGCCCCCCTCTCCCGAAAAGTTGACCCCCTCATCCTAAAAACGGTCCCCCTCTCCCTAAATGTGGACCCCTCATCCTAAAAAAGGTCCCCCCTTACCCGAAAGATGACCCCCTTAAAAGTGGTCCTCCTCTCCCTAAAATTCCAATGGATAAGTTTCAATGAGAAAGAGAGAGAGAGATCCTACATCATCAACCTTCTCATTCCAGTTGTGTCTGCTCATGACTCAATAGTTTAGGATCCACTTAGGTAGCCCATAGCATGACTATGCATATTCAATACTGATAGGCCAAGGTCAGGGGCCTTGGGTGGGGGCCTGGCATGAGTATATATGGGGGATCAGTGGCTGGGGCATGGGGGGAATTTGCTGGACTATAAAGAATGATCTCTAGACTTAATCATACATGGGAGCATGTGGGGAGGGGCATGTGGGAGTTTGCTGGACTATAACCTATAAGGATCCCATCCAATACCCCGCCTCACTAGCCTACCGGCCTTGGCATTTTGTATGACGTCATTCCAATGCAGGAAAAACAAGTAATTGCGCAACATTATGCATTACGTAATCACTTGCCTTTGGCGCCATACCAATGAAGCAGGAAAAAACATGTCTGTGTGCAGCATTACTGACCTTGGCCGATCGGTCAGGGGCCTTGGGTGGGGCTGGACTATAACATATAAAGAATGATTTATAGACTTAGTCATATTCTGGGGCTAGGGCATCTGGGGAATTTGCTGGACTATAAAGAATGATCTGTAGACTTAGTCATACATGAGGCATGTGGGGAGGGGCATGGGGGGAATTTGCTGGACTATAAAGAATGATCTCTAGACTTAATCATACATGGGAGCATGTGGGGAGGGGCATGTGGGAGTTTGCTGGACTATAACCTATAAGGATCCCATCCAATACCCCGCCTCACTAATGATGGCATCAGCACTATGGCATTTGGGCACCATCAGCTCAGTAACAAAAGAACCTCCACTGATGAAGACCAGCCTCCCATGAAGCGGGCTCGTAATGATGACGTCATGGACAGCAGTGATGATGACGTCATGGACAGCAGTGACGTCATGATTACTTCCAAGAATTAATGAGCATTGAGGCTATAAATGGACGTGCATTGGCGGATGACCTTCAATCATGATGCATGCAACATACTATCTACTTGTGGCGGCTGCTGTGAGCGTTAGCTCGTTGGACCCAGAGTACAGGACTGAGGAATTTCTAACATCAAGGGAGCATGGACTGGATAAATCAAATGTGTTCCACATACATCAGTGCCTGGTGTCAAGAATGGTGCTACACCGGAATACTACACAGGAAGCCATTGATGCAATGGGCCGTGACGTTAATGAATGGTACATGAAGCTGGCTGCAGAACGCAATGTGGAGGAGGACCTGTGCCAACGAGTCCATTGCGCATACAATTTGCGCACCTGTCTCCACCCATCCTTCACATCGCTGGGCTTTCTTGAAGCCATCATTGCTGCATCAGACACGGTCTGTACACCACACTGTCCTACGCTCTCTACTACTACAGCTGTACCGAAGACTCTGGACAACTCACCGCCACCAGCCATCACCAGTGGAGCCAGCAGAGCGATATAATGTGCGATTGTGGAGATTGTCAACATGTTACCAGCAACCACTGGATTCTACAACCACTATTCTGTTTCGGCTACGAAGAACAACCTGAACCATTTGGAACATTACAAAACTTTGTGGAAACAGTGTCATTATGCTTTCCTGAAGCCTTCATAAGTAATCTTTTCAATGATGCTATTATTTTACAATTCCCTCTTGGCAAAGGACTGTGTGAAATTGCTGCCAACCTGGGACAGCTGTACCATTGGGTGCTTGTCGATATCATGGACTAAACTGTATGTATATCATTTCTATTGTCAATAAATATTGTATATCCACGTGTCGGCTACTAATTTCTAACCCATGATTGACTTAAACTAGCCTTTTGGCGCCATACCAATGAAACATGTCTGTGGAATTGCGCAATATTATGCAAATGTGTTACGTAATCGCTGACCTTGACAGCTTCATTGGTATGATGCAGGAAAAAACATGTCTGTGTGCAGCAGTACTGACCTTGGCGCCATCCAGGAAAAACGTGACTGTGTGCAACAATCACTGACATTCTGGCGCCATTTCAATGCCTAGTATATATATTATGTAAACATATATTATGTATCAGTATGGAGAAGGCTACAATAGCAAGAGAGTTGCACAGGTCAGCTCGTCGGAATTTCCCAACACGTATGGTAACTGTGAAGGGGCTAGATGATCTGTATCAGGCTGATCTAGTTGAGATGATACCGTATGCACGTCAGAACAAAGGATACAGGTACATTATTACAATTATCAATTGTCTGAGCAAGTATGCTTACGCTATTCCGATAAAGAACAAGTCAGCCGATGCAGTTGTCAAGGCAATGCATCCTATATTTGAGCAGAATCCAATGAAACACTTGCAAACTGACGATGGTAAAGAGTGGTTCAATTCAAAGTTTCAACAACTTGTGAAACACTATGACATCAATCACTATTCAACGTATTCAGATAAGAAGGCTTCAATAGTGGAACGTTTCAACAGAACACTTAAACATTTAATGTGGATCAAATTCACTGAGCGTGGAACCTATCGCTGGACAGATATTCTAACCTCACTTGTCAAAGAGTACAATGGAAGAATCCATAGGACAATAGGTATGCGACCGGTTGATGTTACAAAAGAGCATGAGACATTACTGCTCTCCAGACTTGGTGAACAACGTCAAGAGTATCAACAGAGCTTGTTGGACAAATCTGAAAACCGGTTCTATCCAGGTGTTCACCAAACAGTCGATCCAGGTGATAAGGTTCGAATAAGCAAGTATAAAATGACATTCGACAAGGGCTACCTACCCAATTGGACAAATGAGCTGTTCACAGTAACACGTGTGCGACCTACAGTGCCTGTAACATACGAGTTGGAAGATTGCAGAGGACAGCGTGTGCAAGGAGGATTCTATGCAGAAGAGATTGTGAAAACCAAAGTACCCAGTGTTTTTGAAATTGCCAGAGTGCTGAGAAGGAAAGGTAATAAACTGTTGGTGCGCTGGAAAGGATACAATCGCAGTCACGACTCTTGGATTGATAGAGCAGATTTAGTGTGATGAAGCCGGTTGTGCAAAGGAGTCACAGGTTCAATATAATTGACTTTGATCAAGTGGTGAGAGGCTGTGGTCTGACCGACCCAGAAATGAATGCAAAGAAACGTCATGGGCCTTTGTTCCCCAACCATATGCGCTGCATTATATGTGGACCGTCAGGCTGTGGAAAAACCAATTTACTGTTCAACATGCTTTTCGATCGTAAAGGAATCTCATTTTCAAACATCTATCTCTACTCAAAAACTGCATTTCAACCAAAGTATCAGCTACTGCGCACCATTATGGAAGACCTTGGACCTAAACTGAGCTACACCGAGTGTGACACATGTGAAGAGATACCTGCACCGCATGAGTTGCCCGCCAACTCGATAATAATTTTCGACGATGTGATCTGTGAGCAACAGGAAGCCATCAGACGTTACTTTACCACTGGTCGACACAGTAACGTTGATGCATTTTATCTGGCACAGACTTATAGCCATATACCAAAACAGTTGATATGTGACAATGCCAATTTTCTAATCATGTTTAAACAAGACGAACTGAATATGAAACATTTGTACAGAGATCATGTGGGATCCGACATGACCTTTGACGAATTCAGAAGAATATGTAATGACGTATGGTCATCATCTGCGCATGCATTCCTTGTAGTTGATCAGTCCTCAGACAAGAATAGAGGGCGCTACAGGAATGGCCTTGATACATTCTTAGTTGAAGCACAGCAGTGATTTCGCTCAGTCTAGCACTGAACGCCGAGTGAGACGGACGAGGAGATGAAGCAAACTGTGGAAGAGATTGCACCAACCATCATGGAGATTGTCAAGCTGAAGCGTAACATCAAGAGGAAGCATAGAGAGCTGACACTGGGCAGGGAATTGACAGAGGAGCAGCATGCAAAACATTTCAAGCCGCTTAGTGATCCACTTGCCAATATTGTTGAAACACTCAAATCTTCTAAACCACCGGCTCAACAACAGACACATCTAATGACTACACCATTTTTGGATGCACCCCGTATATTGCCTACACCGCCAACAACACCAGCCAGCAGCAGCACTCCCTATCCAGGAAGGATGAAGCATAGACTGCAATCACTGCCAGATATTAGAGAAGAGGAGTCACCAATCTTTGAAACATATGGAACAGGTGAAGGTGCAAGTCCAGCTGCAAGTACTTCGAGTGTTGCACGACAATTGTGGAAGCGTCAAGACATGGGTGATGACAATGATGATGATGAGGAAAACCTTAGTGTTGAGAAATTGCTCGATACTAGCAGTCATGTGGCACAACAAGCGTTGGCCCAATCTGATCTGGCTTCAAAACCAGTGGGGGAGTACATTATGCAATCAGTGCGCAAGGACTTTAACTTTGATGATGCATTTGGACCGAAAGTGATAGACAACTTGTACTATCTAGGCAGTAAGCTGCTTACCTTTGGACCTAAAGGTAACAAGATTGTGCTGTCTAATCCTGCAGATGGTAGGATTGAAAAGACTTTCAGAGCTACACCAGGCCTTTGTGAGCTGGTTTTCATGAAAATGCCTGACAAAGGAAAAGTGAAGGTAGACGACTTGAACACCTATAAACTGCTTTTGGACTTTACCAATGTGTACCGAGAAAACTACAGTCCAAATGGTAAAATTGCAAACTATAACAATATCAAGTACAAGAGGACAATCAAGGATCTGATAAGAGGAGGAGGAGAAGCAGTCAGTGGGAAAGGAGCCAAAGTTGCTGGAAGAGGACTGTTGGCACCTTTCAATATAGTTGCAAGTAATGGCAACAGGATTGAATATGTCTACTACAACGATCCCAACGAACTTGTGGACAGACTGAAGCTGTTGGATCAGTCTAAAGCAGTTGGCAACACTGGACATGAGAATGAAATCAACTCAATCTTGGAAGAGTTGGAGGAAGGCGGTTACATAGTTGGTAAGCCTGCACACACTATATAAGGCGGCAATGTTGCATTGATGGGCAGTAAGTCTGTCGAGAGCAGACATGAATTCTTTGGGAAACATCAATGCCCGTCATAGGCGTATGATCAATTTGGCAAATCCACGCAGCAATCGTGATGCTGTGAATCTGATTACATGTAGAGATATAATGTCATTTCATTTGCCAAAGAGAAGAGATCCCGATACATTGCAATTAATGACAAGCCTTAAGAAATCAATACTGACGGATATGCAAGATCCAATTCAACCTACAGATGGAGTGAACAAACAGTATTTGGAGAAAAGGATGGATGAACATTCAAAGGATGTGGTTGAAAAGTGTCTCACTGTCATGTTGGATGTTAGTTCGTCAAGTGAAAACCGCAATTTGACTAAAGAACAATTGAAGGATAAAATGTTAAAGCTTATGGGAATCTCCAAACTGTCTAAGGGTATAAAATGAGATGACAAGGCCGCTGATCGACATAAGATGGCTGTATGCAGAGGTAGACGGAGGTACCGAGGACGAGGAGTACTTTCTGCAATCACAAACGCAGCAGGTACAATAGTCAACAAAGCGATAGACGTACTGCCCGTAGAACTTCATATTCCCGGCTACCAATACTGTGGACCGGGTACAAAGCTTGAAAAACGATTGGCAAGAGGTGATCAAGGAATCAACAAACTTGATCAGGCCTGCAAGCAGCACGACATTGCCTATTCGAGGAATAGTGATACAAGGAGCAGAGCAGCAGCAGACAGAGATTTGGCTGAACGGGCTTGGAGTGTGGCAACATCTTCAGACGCTGGATTGGCAGAGAGAGCTGCAGCATTAGCAGTAACCAACATCATGAAGGCCAAGGCAAAGTTTGGAGGAGGAGCAAAGAGCAGGAGGAGGAAGAGAACTACAGCGGCTTCCAGGAAAAGGAGTGGTAGAGGTCTGTACCTGAGACGTCAGAAGACGGGAAACGGGGTGCGTCGCCGTCAATGTGGCGGCAGAAGATGATTGTTGCTCTACCCGACCGAGCGCTAACAGATGCCGACCTCTACAAGTACGCCTGCCGTCTCAAGCTGAAGAAATTTCGAGGAGTTTTCATGCGAGATGCTCTACCAACCAATGGACCACTGGATCAAGAGTGTGGCATCATCAACCTGGACCAAAGTGATGGAGCTGGCACACATTGGGTGTGCTATGTGAAGAAGAAGGATGGCATCGTTCGCTACTTTGACGGATTTGGCAATTTGAGACCACCACAGGAGTTTATCGACTACATGCACAGAGGATCGAGTCCAGCAGCAAGGATCGAGTACAACTACGACCAGAAGCAAGAGGATCTCTACTCTCATATATGCGGACATTTATGTTTAAAGTTTTTGCTTGATGAAAATAAATAACAATGTACAACAATTGTCTTTTCATTTCTCCCACCCACATAGTATAAAGGTTCTAGTCTATACTCTTATCAAGTCATTGTGTAATAGTACACTGAGCAGTCAAGACCATGATGCTCTGCTTTGGAGGTAGAACCTCAATATTGAAAAGTGAATTTTACCCGCCACTTGATACAAGCAATGGCGAATGGGAAATTGGACTCATCAGCTTTACTAGCTGCAACTCTATACCAAATGTTGAGAATGGCTACAACAATGCACTACATTTCCTGGCTCCAAAAGTGGACCAGAAGGACGACTATGCAATGACTCATGAGGAAGTTACAGGTAAAGTGTTTGCTCAGCAGTTGTTTAGTGATACTGCTAACCAGGGTACTCAAAGGAAGCCTAGAGCTGCCCAGGCTGGAGGAGAAAAAGCTCCAGTATTGGTTTGGCAAAAGGTAGTATTGCCAGAAGGTAGTTTTGAATTTCAAACAATTGCCAACCTGCTGGAGGCAAGGATGAAGAAACGTGGAGTCAAGTTTCAGATGGCTGTGGACCCATCAACCTTGAAATGTTTAGTATTATGCGACGCCATGTTGGACTTTAGACAACCTGATTCAATAGGAAAGCTGCTGGGATTCGACCAAGTTGTAGAAGCTAAAGTCGAGACTAGAGGTATCACGACAGTGCAAATCAGTCGTCCCAATGTGCTGCGTATAAAGTGTAACATTGTGAGTGGATCCTACTCAAATGGTGTCAAGGATCACGTGATCTATGAGTTTTACCCAGATGTTGATCCAGGGTATAAAATGAGTGTGACTGTACAAAATGTCATCTATTTACCAGTAGACACCAAGCAGATTGGTAGCATTACATTGGAGATTGTTGATGAGAACGGACGTCTGGTGGACTTTAGGGAGGAACCGATAAACATAACCTTACATTTGCGACAACAACCCAAGTGATGGTGCTATTATTTGGCAAGTGGAATCAAGGATTGGATGTGGAAGCAGCAATGTCCCCCATGGAGGTGGTAGAACAAAAGTCTATTAATAGGGCACCATTTGTGAAAGACGTCATTCGACCATTGGACTCTGTGGTGTTAACATCGAGCAGCATCAAATATCTGCAGAAGAAAGGCTATCAAGTTGTAAGAGGAGGAAGACGATAACAACACTGAAAAATGGGAGTTTTGGATGTGACAAGGGCTGGCCCTTCAGAAGACAATAGCATCACTGGCTATGAATATCATTCTCATGCACCGTATACTACAGGCTTTGGTGCCAACGATGAGATTCGGATAGCAATTCAGCAGCAGGACATCTATACACTGCCATCGGAGAGCTATCTGCACATGGAGTACAAGGTGACCAATGCAGCAAATGCAACCTTGGGAGGCTCACCTTGTGTTTCTGGATTCTTTGCCCACCTGTTTTCGGAAATACGCTACGAGATCAATGGAGTTGTAGTGGACAGCATACGTAGCCCTGGCATTGCCAGCCTGATGAAGAATGCCATGACCTTTGAGCGGGAAGAACAGCTCAAGATGGATGGAGCCGGCTACAGATATGATGCCCAGGCAGGGTTTGGCACGTTTGATGCCAATGGTGCCAACACAACCATCATGAATGTGCCACTTAGATACCTGTTGGGCTTTGCCGAGGACTATAGGCAGATTATGCTGAATGTGAAACAGGAGCTGGTGCTGAGACGCAGTGCTGACACTTTAGACTGTTTGAATACAGCAGGCAAGGTCATAATTGAGAAACTGGTGTGGAGGATGCCCTATGTAGAGGTGTCTGATGAGGAAAAATTGCGTCTGCTGAGACTGGTGCAAAACAACACGCCCATCTCAATGCCATTCCGACATTGGGAACTGTACGAGTACCCGTCTTTGCCACAGACCACAAAACATACGTGGACTGTCAAGTCGACTACTCAGCTGGAGAAGCCAAGATACATTGTGATTGGACTGCAGACTGGACGAAGAGGAGCGGCTACTGTGAATAGCTCATACTTTGACATGTGCAAAATGAAAGACATTCGAGTGTTTTTGAACAACAAGTACTATCCGTATGAAAGCATCAATGGTGATGACAACCAAGTGTACAATATGTATGCAGCATTCAATGGAGTCTACAATCGTGATGACGCTCGAGCAAGCAACCCACTTTTTGAGAAACAGGCTGTGCGGGATGGTAAGATGTTACTGTTTCCCATTGACTGTTCACGTCAAAACGAATCTCTCAAGACGGGAAGCATTGACATCAGAGTTGAGTTTGAAGCAAGTGACAACATTCCAGGAAATACACATGCCTATTGTCTGCTGATACACGAAGTGGTTAAGGAGTATCAGCCAATGACTGGTCTTGTTCAATCGGCCTAGAGAGAGAGCGGTGGAGGATATAAAGGCGGTCAGCAAGCAGCAGTATGCTCATAGTTGCAAGAAGCGTCGAGTGAAGCAGTCATCATGTCCAGGAGAGTTCTACGCTTTTTGGATGAGGAGGAGGGGGAGTTGCCACCCAGCGATGGAGAGGATGTTGTGGGCTGCTGCCCAGGCTACTACACTCAACATGAGACATCGTTGATGAAGGACGCTTCTACAAGTACAACCGACCTCAACCAGGCTTCCACTGATGATGACGACGAAGATGGCATCACACCAAGCAGGGCTACAGAACTTTTTGGACCAATACCAATCTACTTGATGGACTTTCAAGGCTTTGAGGGATTGAATAACCAGTTTATTGTCAAGGAGATGACAATATTGGAACGTGACGATGAACATCATGTGTTGACTCACCACTACTTTTTCAAGTCACCATACCCGGACATTTTGCTGAAAACAAGCGGCCTGGTTGAAAGCAATCAATTACAAAGAGCTAAACATGGACTGAGATGGTCGGGCAATGGAGCCGGCCAAACACACCTCTCATATTCGGCCTTGAAGCAAATTGTATGTGACACAGTTGGAAGATGGCTGCACGAGAACAGTGAATCGGGACGGCCAGTCAAGATCTTGGTATATGGATATGAGAAGATTTGTCTGCTGGAAACGCTACTGCAGCTGAACAAAAAGGAAAATGTGGAGTACATGGACCTGAGTTCGCCCTACCTATTCCATGAGACGCCCAACTTGGAGGTGCTGATGAAGACTACTACAGTCTACTGCCCAGAACATTACCTGCTCGACTTCTTGGAGACTGTGAAGATGAAGCTGGCTGGTGACAATGGAGGACGAGGACGCTTGGATGTACCGCCATTTTGTGTGCTCAATGTAGTAAACATCCTGCACAATTGGATCATGCAAGCATTACAAAGAGATAGATATTTTTGTCGAAGTTTATTTTTGTCAATAAAGAATGAAATGTGAATATTGCGTCATCATTTACCCCACCACCTCTAGTATTTAAGAGCCTGCTGCTGCTCAGTATAGTTTAGTTTAACACCTACAGTCAAGATGATCTCAAGGATTTTGAGCTCAAGGGCAGCCGAGACACGCTTGAAGGCGGCAGTCATGGATCTAGAAGCTGAGCTACTGCGGCGGCAAGACAGCTTGAGCATGGACAATTTTCAACTTGAATCTGGGCATGCAGAGTCATGTGACGTCAGCTCTGAGAATATCCTTGAATGTGATTGTACTCGTCTCAGGAGACTACGCTATGCTGTCATCGATGCAGTACCTAGTCAAGGGTTTATACAATGGGTCAGAGACAAAGACGACTTCCCAGGTGAAAGATTTTGTCCAGGTCCACAATCTGCAAACTTCAACCGTACTAGTGTCAATTCGTTCCTGAAAGATATCTACATGGGCATTGCATCGTATAAGGAGGATAAGAAGCAACGGTCTCCAGCATCATATGTGGATAGACTGCCATTCATGGTGACAGCCTGTTTTGTTAATCATTGGAGAGTGCCATTAGACACAATATACAAGTTAAAGAATAGCTTGGTAGCCATAATGGACTTGCGTTCAGTGCCTGGATGGAGGAACAAGGATGTTAAGCTGGAGATTGATTTCAACGACAGCGATGAGACTTGGTGGTGTGACTTTGAGTGCGGTGACCAGAGTCTATCTTTGGTTGGCAGAAGAAGGATTACATTTGCCGGCTTTGACTACAACTCTATGGATGGACGTGTCAGATGCATTAGGATTGAGGATGGTCAATCAGGCGATCCTGCTCTACTGGTATCAATTCGTAAAGCTGAGCAACATCCTAGATTATGGCCGCCAGGTGATGTGACCGATGGTGTGGGCCGTGTAAAGGAATCTCTTAATAGGTCGGCAGAGACCTATGGTGTTACCAGAGACTTTGAAAGGGGCAATATTGTAGCCAATTTCTATGTATTGTTTCATACTTGAGATTGTTTAATAAATAATGTATTGTAAGAGTATATACTTTTCTTTTCAACCTTTTTTCTTTGAAGCAACAGTGCACTAGGTGAACACTTGGTGTAAACTTTTAAGCCTAAGTGAGCACTAGGTGAACACTTGGTGAACACTTAGTGATCACTAGGTGAACACTTGGTGTACACTTTTAAGCCTAAGTGAGAGCTAGGTGAACAGTAGGTGAATACTTTTAGGCCTAAGTGAGCACTAGGTGAACACTTAGTGAACACTAGGTGAACACTAGGTGAACACTAGGTGAACACTTGGTGTACACTTTTAAGCCTGAGTGAGCACTAGGTGAACACTGGTGATCACTAGGTGAACACTTGGTGTACACTTTTAAGCCTAAGTGAGAGCTAGGTGAACAGTAGGTGAACACTTTTAGGCCTAAGTGAGCACTAGGTGAACACTTAGTGAACACTAGGTGAACACTAGGTGAACACTTGGTGTACACTTTTAAGCCTGAGTGAGCACTAGGTGAACACTTGGTGAACACTGGTGATCACTAGGTGAACACTTGGTGTACACTTTTAAGCCTAAGTGAGAGCTAGGTGAACAGTAGGTGAACACTTTTAGGCCTAAGTGAGCACTAGGTGAACACTTAGTGAACACTAGGTGAACACTAGGTGAGCACTAGGTGAACACTAGGTGAACATTTGGTGTACACTTGTAGGCATAAGTGGACACTGAAACTATGGTAGGGGAAAATGAATAACAAATCAGTTGCAGATGTCACACTTTTATTTTTTCATTCTTTAATCAATTGGATTCTATGGGTTCTCCCAGCAGGATGGCACATGAATTTATATGATTTCATGTCGACGGTTCCTACAGCAGGGACGAATTTGAAGGTGGTCCTGCAGTACGACTCTGGAAGTATAACCCATATGTGTGCGTTGTCGGAATCCAGTGTGACTGCCACCTTTTCACCATATTTTGTGGTGACTCTCTCTGCACTGATCATTTGGTACGTGTGCCCTGGCTCGAGATCTTTCATGGATACGAGGTCTAGCGGCTTTTGGGATGCAATTGTGTTGTAGATGGCGTCAGCGGCATCATTAGTGGATGACATCTGAAAATGAACAGGTATTAGCATAATCTTACAGTCAGCATTGTGGGTCAGCCATTCATGTGGATGAGATTTCATGCAGTAGATGAATGTGATTTCATGCAGTAGATGAATGTGATTTCATGCAGTAGATGAATGAGATTTCGTGCAGTAGATGATATCATGGTTAGCCATTTGAGGTTAGATTTCATGCAATGGATGAATGATAACATGGTTAGGCATTAGATTTCATGCAATAGCTATGGAGGTTAGATGATCTAGCAAGAGACAAATACTTACTGTTATTGAGTCTTTAGCAGGATTCACTGTAGAAGCTAGCAGTCGTTTGCTGAGATACTATGGATCTACAAGCCAGAGGTCCTCTATATATACTTGGTAACCGGATCTCCCCAAGGTCAACTACGCTCCCACCTATTTCTTGTACAGCCATAAATTAGTTGCATACGTTTTTCCTGGATGGCGCCAAGGTCAGTAATGCTGCACACAGACATGTTTTTTCCTGCTTCATTGGTATGGCGCCAAAGGCAAGTGATTACGTAATGCATAATGTTACGCAATTACTTGTTTTTCCTGCATTGGAATGAAGTCATACAAAATGTCAAGGCCGGTAGGCTAGTGAGGCGGGGTATTGGATGGGATCCTTATAGGTTATAGTCCAGCAAAATCCTACATGCCCCTCCCCACATGCTCCCATGTATGATTAAGTCTAGAGATCATTCTTTATAGTCCAGCAAATTCCCCCCATGCCCCTCCCCACATGCCTCATGTATGACTAAGTCTACAGATCATTCTTTATAGTCCAGCAAATTCCCCAGATGCCCTAGCCCCAGAATATGACTAAGTCTATAAATCATTCTTTATATGTTATAGTCCAGCCCCACCCAAGGCCCCTGACCGATCGGCCAAGGTCAGTAATGCTGCACACAGACATGTTTTTTCCTGCTTCATTGGTATGGCGCCAAAGGCAAGTGATTACGTAATGCATAATGTTGCGCAATTACTTGTTTTTCCTGCATTGGAATGACGTCATACAAAATGCCAAGGCTGGTAGGCTAGTGAGGCGGGGTATTGGATGGGATCCTTATAGGTTATAGTCCAGCAAACTCCCACATGCCCCTCCCCACATGCTCCCATGTATGATTAAGTCTAGAGATCATTCTTTATAGTCCAGCAAATTCCCCCCATGCCCCAGCCACTGATCCCCCATATATACTCATGCCAGGCCCCCACCCAAGGCCCCTGACCTTGGCCTATCAGTATTGAATATGCATAGTCATGCTATGGGCTACCTAAGTGGATCCTAAACTATTGAGTCATGAGCAGACACAACTGGAATGAGAAGGTTGATGATGTAGGATCTCTCTCTCTCTTTCTCATTGAAACTTATCCATTGGAATTTTAGGGAGAGGAGGACCACTTTTAAGGGGGTCATCTTTCGGGTAAGGGGGGACCTTTTTTAGGATGAGGGGTCCACATTTAGGGAGAGGGGGACCGTTTTTAGGATGAGGGGGTCAACTTTTCGGGAGAGGGGGGCCACTTTTCGGTAATGAGAGTCATTTTTCGGGTGAGGGGTCCACTTTTAGGGTGAGGGGTACCATTTTAAGGATGAGGGGTACCATTTTTAGGATGAGGGGGTTAACTTTTAGGGTGAGGGGTACCATTTTTGGGACAGAGGAACCACTTTTTGGGGAAGGGGAACCATTTTTCGGCAGAGGGGGTCCACTTTTAGGATGAAGGGGTCCACTTTTAGGAAGAGGGGGGTCACTTTTAGGGAGAGGGGGCCACTTTTAGGAAGAGGGGTCACTTTTAGGACAGGGGTCCACTTTTCGGGGAAGGGAGGTCATTTTTCGGGTGGGAGGGGCCACATTTAGGGTGAGGGGGGGCCACATTTAGGGTGAGGGGGGTCATTTTTTTGGTATAGGAACCATTTTTCGGAGGAGGGGTACACTTTTCGGGTGAGGGGGGGCCATTTTTCGGTAGAGGGGGGTCACTTTTCGGGGGAGGGGGGGCCACATTTAGGGAGAGGGGGCCACTTTCTGGGGGGAGGGGCCAATTTTTGGGGGATTTTTGGGGGAGGGGGAAAAGGTGAGGGGGAGGGGGGTAGAGGGGAGGGGGAGGGGAACATTTTGCAGGGTGAGGGGGAGGGGCATGGTGGTGGGGGAAGGGGGGGGAAAGGTCAAAGGTCAAGGTTTCGCCAGCTTTGGCAAAAATATACTACTTAGTTGTTTAGGATTTGTGCAGGAAGTTATTATTCAAACTTAGCAAGACGCTAAGCGAGTGCTCTGAAAGTGGTTTATACAACTTTACTCTCCTTAACAGTTACTAGTTAATCAGCAGAAAGAGCAATAAGTCGATTTAAAATTATCAAAAACAGACTCAGATCAGCTATGGGAGACTCATGGTTGTCCAATCTAATGGTTCTAGCTGCAGAAAAAGATATACTTGAGTCTATTTCTAACGAAGAAATAATTGAAAGGTTTTCTGTTTCCTCATCCCAAAGACAAATACTTCTATGTGGGGTTTAGAGAGATAGATTTAACAAGCTAACTTGTAGATGGTCAAGCCTACACATTTAAAATGTTTGACTTTAAACTGTTGATGTTTTTCATGTATTTTACGATAACTACTTACTAATAAGTAAGAACTGCTATAGCAAAACCTACTAAATACTAAAAATTCAGTAATTTTTCATAACTGAATGAAATAATGAAATTTATTCCTTCATAAACAATCACAATAATTTTCAAAATGAAATGCAGGAATTCTTTTGGCCTCATTTTCCAGTATTCGTGGCACAAAAATAAAATAATATAATTAACAAATAAGTGTATACTTTATGTGAGTCCAAACTCGCTTCATATAATTAACTCGCACTCCATGGCGTCTACGAATATTTTTTAAATAATGAAATAGTTACACCTTCAAAATTATAACTTATTTCGTTAAAACTAGGCTTAATTGATTTTATATCAATTAGATTAAATCAATGTCTTGATGTTGTTTTTGAAAGACACTTCTTTCGATTGTGTGTTGTAAATAACTATACATGAAATGTCTGCCTTTTATGTACTTCATCCATACATAAATTCTCCCCAGATACTACACTAAGTAAATAACCTGTTGTTCAACTGCTGTCCAATAAATGACTTAGTATTTTGAATTTTTGTGCTTTACAAATGAAGTTATCAACTCATTGTTTTCACTTCCTTTAAAGGAACAACTTTGTAGAATTATTTAACCTTAATGTAATTGGTACACCGAACAACACTTATAGGTATAACACTTATAGGTATTTCATTTTTATTGAACATTGTGTATTTGTAATAATATTTTATTGTTTAAAAACCATTTAGGTTCAAATTATTTATTGAGCAGAAGTTCAAATATTCATTTCATTGATATTTCTTTTTCACCTTTACAAAAAAATGTTACCTATGTAAAGAATCTCAAGACATATACATACATTTTGTATATTATTGACTGGGTTTGAATTTTTTCAATAGTTATAAAAATCTTCTTTTAGTTTTAGAAAGAATACGTATTTTTCGTATTTTGGGGGGCTAATTTATGGGGGGGGGGTGTTGCTAAATTTAGGGGGGGTGCGTCATGAGGCTTAGGGGGGGTGGGCACCCTTTTATATGGTACTTGAAAAACGATTTTTAAACATTCGGACAAGTTACTCTATATAATTCAAACAATTCTGAACATTAATTTACAAAATTGGTTTCTGATAATAGTGGATAACCTCTCCATTGAACCTTATTGTAATTTTTTCTCATTCTCTCATAGAATATTATACATTAAAAGTAGCCGAAAACCAATATTTTTCTTTTTTTTGGAAAATACCTTTAAGTTAAGAATATCTCCAAGTGAGTTTTATAAATATGAAATTGAATTGAAGTTAAGGTGAGTTTACTAGCTGACAAGCTAGCGAGTAGCAACACTGCAAGCCGACACAGCAGTCCAGGCCGTTATGTAAAGTAAATTATTATTAATGTAAATTAGTGTTATTTAATGAAAATTGTTAATGTTAAATTATTATCAGAAGTCAGGCCTCTGTTGGGGGATCTGGGTTGGCTTTAAGTGTTACAGCTAATCGCTGGCTTGTAACTTTTATAACTTTTAGCAAAATAACATTGAATACTCCAATTTAGAACAAATAATCTGAAAAATCATTGAAAAAATCTTAATTATTGATTAGTTACAAAAATTGAAATAGAGATTTATAAATTACGAAAAAATAATAATGAAAGGAGTGATGAATGAGAATGAGATTTTATAGACAATACAAAAATCGAGATAGAGAAACATAACGTAATATTAAAATTTGACAGCCGGTTAGACCGTTCTCTCTGATTAGACTGACTGCTACTCCTGCAGTCACGAGCTCGATTCCCTTTCAGCCTGGCTCATTTTTTGTCATCATTCACCTCATTACTGACACATAAGTCATGTAGACTTAAAATAAGTCATGTAAAATAATTTACAAAAAATAACAAGGATGAAAATATATAAAAGAATGGTAGGGTTGCATTGTGCAAACTACCTAGCTCGCACATTTTCCAATAGAATGATCAAGAGTAATGTACGAGTGGACAAAAGTGATAATTATCATTCAACCAAAATCCATCAAGCTCAATCGATATTACATTCCAATGCATGATTTGCAACATCCCACCCATAAAGCAGTCTCGATCATTATCAACCACTGTAAACACAGCACCAAATTTTGCAGCACTAAGTGTATGAATAGGATCAGAAATGCAGGCGAACGTGCTGATATCTAGTGGCAACAAAAAAGTGTGTATTATTCAGTGACATAAACAATAAACGGAATTGTTGTTCAATTGGGTAGCGCTGTGAGAGAGTGAATGGCGGGAGGGGTTTGGTTGCATTTGCCATACGATAATAATTCACCAGATGTGCCTATTATTAAACTCTGAGCCATGATGTACCATTTATTGTATGACCCCTATTTGCTCACGCAGTAGTATGATTTGCGTCCGACTATGAATTAATTAGTGGCTTTTAATAATAATTTCCAGCCGAATTTGATATCCTGTTTACATAATATGTGTGCCTGTTTCCCGATTAATGCACGAGGGCACGACTGGAGACGGCTCTGCATCCATCCGCACGTGAATTATTGCTCACTGATATTCTCAAAGATGTGTGTGCATGTGTCACTGTGTGTATGTGTTGCACAATTGTGTCGTGTCGAGAGAGATAAGGAGGAATTATTATCATATGCACTGCTCACTGTGTTCATGTAACCGACATTACACAATTATTTATGGCCCGATGCTTGGCCGGATGTGGGCTACACTGCAGAAATGGACTGTAAGCGAGACTGTAGACCGCTGCAACATCTTCAGATGTATCTGTGTTCTTTGCAATTACTTATAAGAGCTAAAGTTTCACAATACAGTTAATGTATCCTCTGAAAGAAAGAGCCGAGTTCAAAAAAGGTTTCATCGGAAAACTTGTTATATCGGGAGATAATATGGGCTAATAATTTTAATAATAATATTATTGAAATATTATCAATAATATTGATATTAATAGTACTATTAAAATTATTGATAATATTTTGATAATAACGATGGAATGCAATACTGAATTTAAGCTCTTTTTCATGCTGCTATTGGATAATGAAGAAGATTATTAAATAATTTTTGAATCTGTTATTGAATTGTCCAATTTCTAGTCAAGATCACCTCGCTATTACTATGCTATAACTGCCTATAGCTGCAGAATATTTAAAGACATTTCAAAGATGTCCAAAGCGGTCTACAGCATATAGTTTATAGGTGTATGGGAATATTCAGTCAGGTTGACTGCACATTCAGAGGTGTTTGCAGAATATTTAAAGGTGCCTGCAGAATCACCAATCAAGAATGCTCACTGTTCGGTAGAGTAGACTACTCTAATTCCGCCACAGATCATATCCAGCTTATTAGAGCTCTTAGCTCTAATGTACAGCTCTAGTATAGCTAATACTAATGGTACAGCTCTACTACTGCAATTTTTTATCAATAAATTGTTCATGGAAGATGCTACTTTAGATGGTTATCAAGTAATTGAATTTTTATCCATGTCTTCTTGTACATAGAAGAGTAATTGAGCTGGGTAATTTCTTTCCATTGCTGATAAAGTCAACATGAGTCTAAAACTTGTACGTGTGTAATGATGTGAATGATAATATAATATTATGTTATAAATGTTGTGATGTTATGTAGTCATGTATTTAGTTCCAGGAATGTTTTAAATTGAACTGGGAACAAAGAATAATATAAGCTAACGAGATGATTCAACAATGTTATGGATTTTATGATTTTATGGACTCAAACAATAAATCATGTAATTCAAAAATTGCAGGTTTGAATTATTGAACTGTGAGCAAAGAATAACATAAACTAACGTTTCATGTCAAAGTGGATCAATAATTATCAGCATCAATATATTTTATTGTGAACTAAAAGTAGAAAACGATTCATGATCTAGCTCAAAGTTGAATATCGACGTGTATCAATAATTACGAACATCCAAATACCAAACCAATATTGAACTGAAAGGGAAGAATGACGCAAACTTACAATTCATATCGACGTGGACAGTGCTGAAGAGTGGGAGAGTGCGGTTGTTATTGGTCGCCTGGCAAGTGAGCTCCGAGTGCAGGTCTTCTCGTCCCAGCCGATTGATGAAAAGCTCGCTGAGAACATGGCCTCCACTCGAAGCGGGAACCACACTCGATTTGTTTGTTAGTAAATCTTCATTTCTTAGCCAAACAACTGAAGGACGTGGTTTTCCTGTAGAAAAGAGAAACAACAACATTATAAATAGTCATTATTGTTCAGAATTGATGCACGGTAAATAGAAATATCATAAAAGTGTCAAAAGAAGAGTAATTAATTGCTTAGAAGTTAATATTGACACAGCAGATCTTATTGAAGTGTTTAGGATTTTTTTAATTATTTAAATAATAAGTATTTTACATGAATAGAATAGAGAATATGTGATTTCGTTTATATATAATTTGAACCATATTAGACAGGCAGATCGAAAAGTATTCGATTTGATTCAACAGATTCAAAGTATCGAGAGTGATGACTGCAACAATACCATCCAGGAGAAAAGATGATGAATCTCACAGAACGTGCTTAAAATACCATCAAAAATATTCTACCGTTCTTGCAACACAAAAATAAGAACAAACGACTAACAAGAACAAAGAACAGAAGGGAATAGGAAAAATTGTTCTTGGATGGAGATGCAGATATACAGATTTTTCGATGTAGTGATGGCGTTTCCCTTTACCATACTGTGCAACATAACAACATACTGTGTCCGAGCGTACTCGGAAAATTGTCTAAATTATTATACGAAAGATTTCATATTCATGGCCAAACAGGACCGTTGAGTAATTTTGTTCCTGCCGCCAACCCCGCCACACCCACAGACCATCTTGCTTCTTCGACCTATTTAAACCCATCTTTATGGCCGCGTGTCTGTTCAATGGCTGTCAGCAAACATTAGGTTGATGCATTAGCATCTAAATATACGCCCCGGGTACCTGATGCTAACCATTATTCGTCGGCTCCAGCGTCCCTTGTTTTATGCACATACTAAGTCGGAGGAGGTAGGCTGGCAGGAAAGGTCGGAGACGCAACTAGAATCTAATATGCGCTTAATCGTGACTCAGATTTGAATATTTGATGGCTGGCGTATAACCGCCGCACTCTGTGACAATCTACGCTTCCTGATTTTTCTGCTAACTTAGATCACTAGTTTGCCAATCTGCTCGTCTAACGAACCTCATACAGACCGAACAAATTTCTTCACTCCACAGAATATTCCTGGGAGCTAGAGTTGATATCAGGGTTGCCAGGTTATAGAAAAATCGGGACAGGACACCCCCCCCCCCCCCACAGAGAAAACCACATCGACCAAATCATAGATCCAGCAATTCACTGAAATGATGTTAATAATCAACTTATTAACACTTATGTAAATAATCGTTTCATTTCATTACTGCTGTTTGCCTCGATTCGACCGTTGACTGTAAATTATGTATTTAGTCAACGATTTGACCAATGTGTGGAGCAGTTTGTTACCTTTTGAAGGGCATAACCAAATCATGCAACAAATTTAACCCAAAAAATTAAATTTATTAAATACAAACAAAGTTAGAGAGCAAAATAAAATACACAGAACTGTGTAGTATATGAAACAATTAGTTCATAATCGATAAAATAACTAAAGAATTTTCTTTTTAAAAACATACTTTTCGTTGCTCCTAGTAGGGTTAATCAATTTCTTGTTTCTCTTGTAAGAAGTCAGCATAAAACATGTCTAAATTATTTAAGGTTATTATTAGATCTGCTCTAATTATGTCGACAGAACAGCGATTCCGAACATTTGTCCATTTAGAGACATACTTGAATTTATTTATTTGCCAAAAATTATTACAAACAAACTCTACAAAAAACTATCGCACTAAAACTTATAGAAAAACAAAATCAGCTATGTACTATAATTATCAATTACTGATACAATAAAATAGAGAAACTAAAATAATCTTATTCTAAATTTCATTTTAGGTAGGAAGTGGCAAAGACACCAACAAAAGGGAAAAATCCTTGTGAGTTGTTGGCAGAATCAAATCCTTTAAAATCATTATCCGCTAGATCATTAACACAGAACAATTAATAAAAAATGCCTATGATCAATATCAATTTATTGCGTAAAACGATAAATCGAGACAAAATTCGTCCCAACTAAGGCTCGGACAGGACGCGGGACAAAAGGGTCCGAAGTTGGGACTGTTCCGACAGAATCTGGACGGGTGGCAACCCTGGTTGATACCGTAGAAAGGTCTAGAAAAGTAGAAAAATTCGAATTAATCTGTTTTTTTTTTATTGTTGATGATGCCCACATGAGTCCGAGACTTGGGCGAATACATTTCAAATGATACTTCTGAAAGACCGATTTGAAAACATGTCAATATCCTCATTGGGCTTTTTCAAATTCACAACTAAATTTCGCTAGAAATTAAATACAAATTGATTCTTTCTAGTCTGATTTCCAATGTTAACGAACATCCAGACTGAAATTTCAATCTGAGGTATTGATTAAATGGCAAGAGTATAATCTAAATATGACTAAAATATTACTAAATATCAAGTCGTGCATAATCGTAGCTTGATCTTATTTCTGAGAAAAAACAACATTATATCATCTACAAGCTATTACAATGACGACAACCTTGAGTGAAATGATATACATTTTTTAAAGAGAAGAAGTGAGATGGATAGAATGAAGTGCATTGTTGCTACAACACTAATTTTCACTTTATCGTTTTGTAAGATCGTAATTTTATAGAATCTTATTGCTATAGATGATTATTGCTATTTATCACTTTTTTATATGATTGCCAATATTGAAACCTCGATGCAATTAAGTTATTAGAAAAAGAGGGGGAAAATGGAATCACTGATAACTTTGTCTTATTATTCATTATGAATCAGAAATACTAGTCTGTAGCCTAAGTTATTTTTTATTTATCCACGTAACACCCTGGCTTCGTATCGATCTGAGTGTGAATCATTGTGTATTATTTAATCCACGCATGATAATCAGGACGTGAATCAACGTAACGTGACATTTTTAACATTGGTTATGCACTCTGAGCATTGGTTAAGCAAGGAACCTGAGCGTTTACTTGTACTTAGCGATAAGTTACACGCACTATCGCACGTAATAAACTCGTTACAAGTCCTAAAGGCTCGAACACAGCTTTAAACGCCTCTAAATACTTTTCAAAAATGAAACGCAAGGCCACGCACTACGAAACAACAAAATCACAACACTGGAAAAATCTGGAAAACTTGAAATTTCAAAGTAGCCTATAATAATGACGCTAGAGTGCATGTTGGAAGACATGCCTAATAGTTCATTTAGCCTTAAACTGCTCAAAATAGTTTTATTTTTAACTCCAATTCTTTTCCAGCTGGAAGTTCAGTCTAGAAAGATTAACAAAGTAAATGTAACAAGGGCATTATATTTTTTATTCCTAATCCACGTTTTATTTAAAAGCACTGGACGAAGGGTTTTGTGGCTTTATTGTAGAAAATTTGACAGAGAAGCAACAGAGTAGGCCTAATACTTAAATGAAATATATTGAAAACAATTTGTTAACTTTGAAATATTTTATTTCAGAAAAAGTCAAAATGAATGAAATATGATTAAAGTTTGCAACGAATTATTTCATTCATCATTCATAATATTGAATGGCTTATCTTAATAATATACTAGTCTTGGAGCTTGTCGGATTCCCAAGTTGATTGAATTCAAAGAAAATCAAAATTTGTTCTTATTTCTTTTCTTATTCCATTTCCAATAAAAAACAAATGAAATCACAGATTTTCCTCGGGTGAAGAAGAGCTCATTTCAAACATCCGGGACGTTTTTGAAAATCGCAATAGCAGCTCAGCAAAAAGTGAGGAGCTATATCTTTTTTCTAATTTTCACACAAAGAATAATCTTCCAATAGCATTAAAACCCTGTCAGCCGTTGCCGAATTGGGAGGAAAGCGCATGCCAGTTGTTGATCATCACTTCTGGTTCTAACAACTTCGTTCTCTGTTAGTTTGTTGAGCATCTACTACTTTGGCATTTCACACGGTTCTTCAACTCTCTTTCGTAGCAGCTGCAATTCACGGAATTCAAGAATCACGCACCAGCCTTGAAGCGCTGTTTTCGATCCTTCTGAAACTGATAAACCATTCTTCCGGCATACCAGCACCCAAACTCAACTACCCGCGCATGCTCAATACAATTCCCATCTATAAAACATTCCTTGGCCGTTTTTATAGGTCGCGTTTTTTCTGTTCTTCGTCGTCTTCACAGAGAGAAAATTCTTAGAACCATTGGAATTGCTCTCGTGCCTGGATTGTGACTTCTCTCCTCTTCCCCCAATAAAATTCCTCTTTTCATTCGACATGGCCGTTTGATTTTCGTATAGCAAGTCGCTTACGCTAATGAAATATTCAGCTTTAGAATCAGCTCACCCCAAATACGTCGCTTTCAAGCCTCCATAAATGAGATTTCGAGGCGTCAAGTCTTTGATTCCAAATGAGTGGTAACGCCAGTTCATGAGATAAATATAAATGGGAAACATCACACATTTCAGAATACGTTTTCGAACCAAAGATATTCTGTTAGAAACAGATATGCCATTCTTCAAACCCGAGTTATAGAAAATGAATTTCTGCTCTCATGATAAATTGTACGTGAAGAGTGATTTTTTTAAATATATCCGAATCTGAAATATACTGGGATCATTGTATATAAGTGATGAAATTACATTATCACAGTGGCAGTATACAATTGGATTCTCTCAATTCATAGCAACAATCTCCTTTAAAACTTTTCAACCGCTAGCCGACATGAACATTTTTTTGGAAAAGGAGATTGTAGAAATAATGGGAGTGAGGAAACCTGTAAAAGGTTTTCAAGATGAATAAAAATGATCATTTTTTAATATTAAATATATTAAGTTTATATAAAGTTTTTTTGATGAAGCTCACACGAGTCTAAAACTTGTTAGTTGGTAATGAGGTGTATAATAATGTTGTTGTGTTCTAAATGATGGACTTGCATTTCATGTGAGTTCTGAACCACCAGTTAAATGATAACTTAATAAGTAACAATTAGAAAGCTATTAAGAAAATATTCAACTTACAAATGTATCCTCAACCAATAGTACTAATAAGTAACCTTTCATTCGCCATACTAAACTATAAGAATGTTCATCTGTTATTTAACAGGTGCCAAGCAGTTATAGTTAAGCCTTTTAGACTAGTAGCTAGATGGTTTTGAGTATGAAAAATGTGAGGACCGCTTTCTGTAAATGGTTTTGAACTCAGAAGAGCTTGCAGAATCGAATTCTGGATGTTGCCAAGATAAATAATGGTCCATTTTTTTAAAATGACCCTGTCTCCACTGGATTTCAAGAAAATGGACTGAAACAATGGATTGGACTATTTTAATGATTGTATTTTATTCATTTTTTATTGATAATGATTCTTTTATGAGTCTGAGACTTGTGCGTGGGTAATGAGGTGAATGATTACACATAGATGCCAGACGGAGGACCCACGACCGCTTGAACGACAGCAAGCTGAAGTTGCAACGCCCCAACCAACTGCGCTAAGAGGCCCGCCGCTTTGATGACAACATCCATTAGTTTCTTATGATTAAAGATACATTCTACCTAGTTAATTGAAATAAAGAACAAAATAATTAAAAAATGAAAACAAGAATTGTTTAAGAAAAGAAATATAATATTATACAATATGGGCCGCTTAGCGCAGTTGGTTAGGGCGTCACAACTTGAGCTTGCTGTCGTTTAAGCGGTCGTGGGTTCGAATCCCGCTCCTCCGACTGGCATCTATGTGTTATCATTCGCCTTATTACCCACGCACAAGTTTCTGACTCATGTGGGCATCATCAGCAATAAAAAAGTACGAAGAAGCAAATTTTATTATAAAAATATAAAAATGAATTAAGATTATATTATGAAAATACAATTACAATCACAAAATACAAGAAGTATTGAAAGCAAAAAATTTAATAAGAAAAAGCAAAACCATTTACAGAATGCGGTCCTCACATTTTCCATTCTCAGAACCATCCAGCTCCTTGTCTATTTCGTTTTGCGAGAGATATAAATTTTCTGTTTGGACTCCTCCTAATTGGATCAATTACGTGCCTTCTATGATAACATAATGGGATGGATTCGACGTGATTTATGGGATAATTCGATGGATAAATAGATTGTGATCAAATAAAGAGTCATTCGCAGCAGATAAATTAAGGAATTTTTCCTGGAGGGCGAAATTCAGACGTCCTTATAAAGTCCAAATATAACTAACTATACTCTGTTCACGGAAAGGGGTGACGATGTAAACAACGATGAGCGTGCGAGAGCGTATCTTCGAACAACAAGACCGATTCACAGTAACCGATTCACAGTTTACAATAGCCGACTACAAAATACAATTAACGCGCAGTATATCAAGTGAACCGGTAACTGTGACAGCGAATGTGATGCTGAACTCAGTGTGAACTGGTAGAAATTAATCGATCGGTCTACAGCTGATATGAGTCATAACTTTTTCACTCATACAAACGCAAACATTTGTTTAGGTTCATTGATGTCATTTCATACATTCTTAACGGAGACCAGATTTGCGACTCGTAAAAATGTCTTCATCGACCATAAAAGCTTCACGAAAGGAATTGTATCAACCGAACGACATATGGAACGGCCTCGACCACACATGAATTAATGTGGGTCAATATTTTATTATTCCCTGTAAGATGAATCGAACATTTATGGCCACCATTCTACAGTAATAACACAAATCAATCCTCCGTAATCAGTAAAGAATTCCACATAGCCCCCATCATTGCCGATACTCATAAATGATCAATTATTGGGGAAAATTATGCCTCCACGTCTCCACAAAAAAAAAAAAAAAAAAAAAAACAGATAAATCTTCATATTTCTTCTCACAGCCCTTATAATACTGGGATGATATTGCACTCTTTTTCCCTCGTCCTGTATCTTTCTTAATTGACATTCCACATCATATAATTTGTCCAATCTGTATTTATTTACAAACCAAATGAAAAATTTAATAAAAAATATGCTTATTGAATAATTTATTATCATTTTTCAAATGATTCTCCTCTTCTAAAATCACTTACGTGATACTAATAACCAGTTCCTATTTGTCCTTATTAACCCTTCTCTATTGATCATGGAGTACATAATAAAATGCAGGGCAAATATGAAGCACAGGTGCATCATAGTACTTCAATATAGACAACTGTTACTATTTACGTGGAATTGCGTGGTTATAGAAAAACTTAATAATTTGAAATTGTAGCAAGTGAATGTAATATTACTAGTAGCTTTGTGAACTGTGGACCTCATTCCCCCAATACTTCACACTCAAAAGGAGGACGATATTTTCGAAAGTTCAAGAGCACTTTCTACTAAATTTTCTATGCTCGATTTATCATTGATGATGAAAACTAAAAAAATCCATATATGAAAAGTTCAAAATTTTTGAAATCTAGAAACTCCTTATACCTAATGAAGGGTTATTGTGGATGTTCAGCAGCTTTTATAATTTACCACCAATCATACGCAATAAGAATTATCTATTAACAATAAATAAAAGTTCAACATTTTTAAACCCTCCACTCATTTTTTAGTAAAATATAGTTTACTGCCTTTATTTTCTAAGGGGATTATTTTCCAATTCGTTTAATGAAAGTGTTTAGGGATTTCATATATTATTTTACCTGTTTGGAAGAAAAATTCCTCAATTATCGAAATATTTGAGTTTTTAAATCTTTTCGCCAATCTTTCAATCAATATTTGGAGAGTAGTTCAGTTTTAATTTTCTACACATAGTTAACTTCCACTTCCAGTCGAAAAAAACAGATATTACCTACAAAATGAGTTTTTTGAAAAAGTCTATTTCTCCTCCCTCCTCACACCAAATAATAAATAAATCAATAACCTAGTATATATCATTCTATTCAGCTTAATAAGCTCTACCAAAACAAAAAAAAAAAAAAAAAAAAAAAAAATGGAGAAAATCTCAATATTGAAGATGAGGTTCATTTTTTTTTGAAGAAGCCTAACATACATCGCTTAGCCTAGGAGTAAGGAACATTTATAAAAAATTCATAGCATACGGTCAAGGCGTTTGGCCGTAATCGTGTAACATACATACAGACAGAGAGACAGTGACGGACAGACGAAATGTCGATTGGTCGAGTTAAACATGAGACCTCACTGTATTCGGTCAATTATGATAATATTATTATATCAGCCAAGTTTTGTCTGAACCTCTTTCGCTATCTTCCCCTATCCATCCACCAATCTATTCCCCCTCTTATAAAATTATTTGCTCCATGTGGCAGGTAGTGTACCCTTTTTTCAATTTTTGGACAATCTTCAATATACCATTCTTCCAATATGTCCTCCCAATACACAAACCAAGAATACGGATTGATAAATAGTAAATATTATAAAGTCTGAGAAAAAATTATCATTTGAAAAATCCTTTATTAATTTCTTAGTAGAGCACACAACTAAAGAATCTTAATAAAATCAAATTATTGTGCAAAGTGGAGCACAATTGACGATTGACAAACACACTGAACAAGAGCACCAGTCTGCTAACGATAAGCTTGGCAAAAATGGTAAGATAGACAAAATCAAGTTAAAATCAATCACTGAACTGTAACTTTATTATCGATTTCCCCTCCCTTTTCAGTAACAAAAAAGAATTTTGAATATTTTTCAGTATCTATTTTTGAATAGACTGGCATCGACTAAAAAGTTCAACAAAATTGGCTACTTACAGAGGACACAGGACTGATACAAATATTCAATCAGTTTAAGCTGCCTCAGAAATTCAAAGAGTTTCGACAGAATATCCGCTGGTTGGAACGCAGGACAGTTCGCGTCAATAGAGGATTCGGAATTGCGAGTATCAGTGAATGGTAGCCAGCACTCGTCTGGTCCATTTCGGTCACCAGGCTTACTATAGCTGGAGTATATACGTAGATATAGTCAGGGAGGGTCAAGACTATCTCAAAGGACTCTCTTCACAAAAAGACATCTCTCGTGGGATCCGATTTTCATTTTGTCAGTGTAAGACTAAACCCATGGGACTTGAACTGGCCGGCCGGTCGGCATCCTGGCTTTCCACGACAACGTGACATTGATCTGGTCGCTGCTACTGCTGCCATTCCCCCAATTCGTTCTACCAGCCAACAATTTTTAATAATGAAGATCTACTTTCAGATGCAAACGTTGTTTGAAGTTCACAAGTGGAATAATGAATTGAGTAGAAAAATTCATGGAGCTCATATAAGAAATAGATGAGGAATAGATATTTTTTTGGAGGGATGAAGCCCACATAGGTCTGAGACCTGTGCATGCGTAATGAAATGGATGATTGATGAGTTGGACCTACAGTTTTAGGTGGGTTCCGAACCACCAGAAATTGATTTTACAGCGGAGAACAGTGTCTTTTTTGCTGGCCAATCTAATCGGTCACCCTTACAAAGAGCGCCCAGGAGAACGCAGCTTATCTCTGATTGAACAGATACCTGCTACGGGTTACGGCTATCACCTCCCCTACGGCTCGGCTATCACGTATAAAATGTACTTGGAATTCATTTTCAAATGAAAAAAAAATGTAGTGGCCGTATTTATAAACACTGAGAAATTTTGTTTTAATGAACAAGTCTAGAATCTGAGAGTACTGGAAAATAGGAGATGAAAAATGTATTTGTAATTTTATTCTTATGTGTCCAAGAAGGTACTGGGAATTTTTGTTCTGTTTGATAATACAGTACTGGAATTCCAAGTTTCATAATCCTTATTCCAATGTCGGAGTAACTGGAAAATAGCTACTGTAGTTGATCTTTCTATACCATTTTATTTCCTCAAACTTTGAAGTAATGTTTGAAGTTTGAAGATGGCTTTATGAAATTTTAGACTTGTTGACGCTATTCAAGCAAAATTTTTATCATTTGAAATGATAAATATAGGAGTGTGACACTTAGGTGTGCCATAGAAATGGAATATTGGGATTTCAATCCAAAATTCTTATTTCTTTGGTCGTACTAAAGTTCTCTGATAGAATCTAAGGGTATTGGGGATCTGAGAGTAGTGATAACACGACTCCTGAAAATGACTGATACATTTGCGATATGGATGAAACTGTATATTGCTCACAATTTGTATTGTGTTGCTCACTTAAAATAAGATTGAATATTTGGTTCCATGTTGGGTTTTTCAAAACGCCCATGTTACTGCATGATTCTTGAAGTAAAATTGAATTTTAACTAGGTTGTAATTAAGAGTTATAAGCTATAGAAAATTCAGCTAGAAATACCTAAAGATATTTAGCATTGTAAAATGCTTCTAGTACAAGAGTAGTTTGAGGTTTTCAAGGCTTTGATAAAATCATATTAAACATCTAGAAAAATTTTGATTCCAAAAACCCGTGGAATTCCGTTTGGTACAAGATTGTAGACTATAGACATTTCTGCAAGACTCGATACCTAGAAGCATCGATGGTTTCATAAAGTTTCGCCTCATTTCTCACCAGCTAGCCTACTCAATTTAAAAATTCCCAAGTACAACGTCACCTGACCGTTTCCAAGAAGTATTTTTGCTAGAAATGTGCATCGCTCATTTCATGACGGTAGAGAAGAATGGTCTTGTTAGTTGAGACAAAGAGGGAGAATAACTAGAGAGAGTAAGATAGTAAGAAGGAGAGAAAGTAAAGGAGAAAATCGAATGTGTCCGAACACTTTGCTCGTTGAGGCCGAATCATTTGTTTGGAATTCTGCACGGTTATCAAGATGGCTGTCACGCCGGGGCTAAGCTATGAATTCTCGCGCCCGTCTACGTTACAAATGACCCTAGCAGCCAGCCATTGATCACTGGCCAAAAACACTTTGCTCCTCCACAACCAACTCTCAGCTCTTCTGCTCTGCTCTCTGAGAACACGGCATTACCACCCCCGATCTGCCTCCAGGCTTCCTCACCAACGAATCTTTTTTTCCCGCTGATTCGTCTTCTTTCTCTCAAGCATCTCCACCCCAACATCCTCCAACTGTCGAAGGCACTCTTCTAGTCTCCCTCTCCAACCCCTCAACCAACCTGACAACCACCGAAGAAAGCGGAAACGAGCGTGACAAAGCTGCACTTGTCACCCGGTGAACGAACGATGGTCTCTTATTTTTCTTCCGATTCCTTTTAACAACAGGAATAGAACAATGCAAGACAAGCTGATCACAGCTTCCGATAAGAGCCGGAAGTGCCCAGGGCCAAACGATTGAAAAAGTAGCTGATCATTGCAAAGCACGGCCAAGCTTTAAGTTTTTATTAGAAAAATCTGTGTTGAAGTAAGAGAATTCATTGCTATTCATTGTTCTGATTTCTTCACCTATCAATAATCAATGTTGATTTTTGTTCATTCGTACTGAATAATTTTGAATACTTCAAAGACAAGTGAAGAATCAATAGTGATTCTCTTTTGAAGCTCTGATTATTCCACCAATCTATTGTGGGCTTTTCTGTTCATTTGTGTTTTGAAGATGGTGAATTCAGAATTCGAAATTGTGTAACTTTATTGATTTGGCAATTGCTAATAATTGTAAAATGGGTAGGATTATTTCATCATAAATACTTTTAAATACTTCAGTGACAAGCCAAGAATACATTTCTATCTTCTTCTAAAATTTTCCTCCATCAATCAATGTTTGATTTTCTGATACCTGTGCGTGGGTGATGAATTAGATGAAGGTGATTGATGAGTTGGACCCACAGTTTCAGGTGAGTTCCAAACCACCAGGAAGTGATTTCACAGCAGAGACCAGAGTATTTTTGCTGCCCAATCCAATCAAACCTTACAAAGAGCGCCCAGGAGATAAATAGATTCTAATAGAGTATAAATAAATGTATACTGACGTTGGCTAAAACGTTTCAGACTAAGTCAGTAAATATTCACTTATTCTCTATTAAAACTGACTGCGATTTATCATAAAATTTAACTTCGAATTTATCATAAAATTTAATAAGTTTAAATTGAGACGATAAATTGATTTTGAAATAAATAAGCAATTGAGTCTAAGTATAATAACATTGTTTTTGGAGAAAAAACGAAAACTATTGTGAATACTTCGAATAAATTAATTGAAATAGGTATTGTACAGCTTGAGAAAACGTCAAATCCTAAATAAATGAGATAGCTACCAGTTCATTTTGTTCATTTTGAATCATTGCGGAATGAACAGAATTAATGTTTGATCCGATTAAGTTCAACTACTTATTATACATTTTTTGTACAGTAATACAAGATAATACTTCAATACATAACTATTATACAAGAATAATAATTATCTCGAGCTTTACAATCACTTCCCGGTGGTTCGGAACCACCTAAAACTGTAGGTCCAACTCATCAATCACCATCATCCAACTCATTACCCACGAACAGGTCTCAGACCTATGTGGGCTTCATCCTCAAAAAAAAAAAAAAATTCAAATGAAGCTTATCGATAGCAGTCAAACGCTGAATTACACAATACAGTAAGCCATCACAAAATCCTGAACAGCTGCAGTGCAATTTAAAAACAAGTGAGAAAACAATACATTTATTAGAACAAGAGCTGTTTTCATGATGATTGAGGCTATTTGTGAGTTCTACCTCGAGCAGGAATCAATCCACCAAACGTTGCTTCTGAATAAGAGATGACTTGTAGTGAATAACATGTCAGTGAGATTTGTGAAGGTGAATTTTTCAAATAAAACGTTTTAGCCGCGGATGGATTGCTGTGTTGAATAACAAATTGTCTGTCGAGCTGGGTAAACCGATTTTCAGGGCTTTTAAAAATGGACTCACACTCACACAAGCAGGTTCGATTTTATTGGTTTTAGTTCAGCTCTTCTTCATTTATTTAGTTTTTGGCTTGCTTCAAATTTGCATGTTGTTTATTCTACACTTATCTGCTAACTGACGACCACCGCAAATGAATGTTTATCGATTTCTATCTAAACGAAGGTGTGGTGAACTGCTGTGTTTGGGTGCATAGCTTTTGTCTGCTATCGCTAGTGTGTACAAACTGTGTGCAAATGTGGGCGAGTGTGCGATCGTCTGCGTGCGTGCGTGCTCCTCTGATTGTGTATGTGTGTGCATTGAACAGAGAACGGGAATCTGAGCAAATACACAAATCCACCACCCACTCACACACGCGCACATCCCCGTGTTGTTTCCAAGTGTTTGTGCATCCCACCACGGCATTGGTCGGAGGTTTCCAATGGTCTACTGCATTGCGTAATTATTGCAAGATCCAGCTAATATAACGTACAAGGCCACATAGATTGATGGAAGTTGTGACGATGATAATGATGCATGCAAATTAATCAACGTTATCCCCAAATCAAACCAATCATACAATCTCGGTCTTACCAACTCGAACAAAACTTTACACCAGCAATCGCAACACATGATTGGTTTTTAAATGTCATAAATAAGAATGATATTAATAAATGGTCGACTATTTAGTACCGGCTGTTTGAACGAAAATTCATTCATTTATTTCGAATTCCTCAAAGTATTGATCATTCTGAAGACTTCCGCAATGGCGGATATTGACAACAGCATTGATGGAAATCGACAAGTGCTACTGTACAAAAATATCATCTTTTCAATGCTGTTGTCAATATCCGCCATAGCGGAAGTCTGAAGAATAATTAATAGCACTTTGAGGAATTCGAAATTAATAAATTCTGTTTCTGTATATTTGTCAGTTTGTTGAATTGTCAGATACTTCAAAATAACTTGTAAAATTTATTACCAATCTCAGACTTTCCAATTTCACAATATTCAAGAGATCCTACGATTCCCTGGAACACAAGGAGACATAAAACCCAAACTGTGAATTTATCTGTTTATATGTGCACTGAGAAAAATTTGTCCAGTAGAAATTACCTTTTTTGAAGGTAAAATCATTTTTTGGTGAAAATCTCATTTTAAAGGTGATTACTACTGAATACGGGTGTCTATTACAATTTTATAAAGTAGTTTTTACCTTTTAAAATGGAGAAAGACACAAATAATAAAAAGTAATTAGTGAATTTACCATGTAAGGTACTAAACACCACTTGTTTGCGGTAATTCACAATCTTATAATGTAAAAATTACTTTATCAAGGTGAATTGTGCTCATTCAATGTGATTCCTGAAATTACCTTTTATAAAGTGTATTTTTAACAACATTGATATTGCGAATTTCACAATAATATAGAGTAATGCTTACTTTAATCTGCGATAACAGCGTTTAACACTTTCATAATTGTGAAAATCACCTTGCAAAAGGTGAAATCTACAATGTAGTACTTTTTGTAACAGTCTACAGCACATGCGCGTATCACATGACCAGTGCTGGAATGCACTTCTTTGTTCATTTCATCGAGTATTTAGTTTTGATTCTCAACTAATCAACAATGGCAGATTTCGAAACAAGGAGTTTGTTGGAGAAGTGGGGACTTCTGGAATACACCCACAACTTTATAGGTGAGTTTATCTCTTTGATTATTCATGATAATATGTTTAAGTTTGAAAATGAAAAGTTTAAAATTAATTGTTTGGACTTTGAAGTTTGAAGTCAACTTATAAAGTAAGGATTGACTCCATAATAGAAAAGGTTAAACTAGGTACTACTATTTATAATAATGGTGGCCCTATACACATTTAGCAACATTTTATTCTTGAATAATATTCTTTCTTCTGATCGTCTGACCCAGAGAAGACTTTACAGTTGTACCATGGATGCGTATTATGACCAAGAAGCGGTCTTATGAATTGGTCCAAACAATCAAATGTCTGTTTTTCAATGACTGTTTGTAATGGCTGCTACTTGTACATCAGACATGCACAAATTCGTCAGAACGATTTGAGCGATCAAATTAATGAGTTTGAATTTTTCCTACAAACTCTAACGAACTGTATCTAATCTACAGAGCTCTCATGGGAATAAGAGGACATACATTTTTACGAAAACTGTTATAATATAGTAAATAACAAGTTTTTAAAAGATGTTCTTCTGTCTGGGTAAGGGGTACGGGCCAAATGTTCATCTATTCAGTGCTCTAGAGTTTACTATGCCAACTGTATCTCATCAATTATTAACTTATATCGTCTATGCTCTTGTGTCTTGAAATCTTGAATATAAAGTTTTATAAAAACCTGAATATGACAATGGACAGAGAGTAATTAATTAAAATAACTCAGCCTCTAATGGCTCAGTCAGTTGGGGCGCTTGTCTTTTATTAGATAAGACTCTGGCTGACTGCTTTTCCTTAAGGTCTCGAGTTCGAATCTTGTTGAGACTTGGATGTTTTTACCTTGTCATCATTGAAGCTTAGTAGACAGTGTTGTTGTACTCTATTCATTACCTATTTGAGCATAGACTCAAGTGGGCATCATCCGGAAAAAAATTATAACTCAACTTGAGTCTTGTATTTGTAAATAAATGTTTGTGTGAAGAAAATTAGAAAACTGATATCTTCGTCTATTCCCTTCAGAATGTATGCAAAATTTCAGGTCTCATCCTGAAATACTCAAAAAATATTGTCGGTTGTTCATGCAATATAGGCTAGAATATTAAACTCTCCCTTTTGGACTCTATTGGAAAATAAATCGTTGATCATGAGAATTATCAACATTAATTTAATCAGGGCTCTTTTATATAACTTTCTTGGAAAAAGTTGAACTTTTGCACCCAACCTAACCTTACCCAACTCAGCTTATTAGTAGGTTACTACTAAATCACCCAATTGCATTTTTCAAAGGAAGGTTTCATTCTAGAATGCATCATAGACCGAAAAACCAAAAATGTATATATTTATGTGTTATGAAACAGTTTCAAAATTATACGGTAGGCTAATTATTAAATTGTTTTCAGATTATAAAGTTGGGATTGCTGCTTTGAGGCACTTGGATATAAAAGATCCACACATCGAATTTCTCATCACTGATTTTGGGCCAAGACTATGCTTTCATGCCCAATTTCAACCTTGGAGGAATACGAATCAGCTGGTCCATCAAACCTAAACATATCGACGGGCAGTGTAAGTTGATTGTTAAAATTCTGTATTGATTTCACCTTTCTTTCTATTCCCACGACTCAGCTTTTAAGCTGCATTTAAACCAGAGTTGACAACAAATTCAATGACAACAATTTATGTTGGGTGCATTAAAATGTCGATCGCTTGACTGAAGAACTTATGAGATTGGGATTCGGACTGATGGAAGGCGTTGATTATCTGCATTATATTTAATATGTCTAAAAGCAGCGCACCAATTTTTAACTTTTAATGTCGACATTTTAATATCCTGAGCCAAATTATAACCCTGAGCGCCACCTTGCAAATATGACATGACATTTGTAGAAAGTTGAGACAGCAAGTTAATAGTTTGGTAGTTTCTTTATTAGTTATTCTGTCAAGTTAGTTCGAAGTTACTGACAATTGAGCAAACTGACAAATTTACTTAAACAGAATTTATTAATTTCGAATTCCTTTAATTGCTATTAGTTTATACTGAAGACTTCCGCAATGGCGGATATTGACAACAGTATTTAATAGCTGATGAAAATCGATGAATGCTACTGTACAAAATTACTAGTCACCACCGGGAATCGAACCACGGACCTCCCAATTATTCTGTTTAAGTAAATTTGTCAGTTTGCTCAACTGTCAGTAACTTCGAAATAACTTGTGAGATACGAGCCGATATGGTTAAAAATGAATGCTGCTGTGCAGAAGGGTCTCCATGGTCTAGTGGTTAAGGCGCCCGACCGGCAATTGGGAGGTCCGTGGTTCGATTCCCGGTGGTGACTAGTATTTTTGTACAGTAGCATTCATCGATTTCCATCAGCTATTAAATACTGTTGTCAATATCCGCCATTGCGGAAGTCTTCAGTATAAACTAATAGCAATTAAAGGAATTCGAAATTAATAAATTCTGTTTAAGTTATTCTGTGTTGCTGTTTTTTTTTTTTAATTTGAAGTCCTACAAAATTTCAGTATAGTTTTAAAATAGTTAAATAAGAAAAAACTAGGAAAAAAATTATTTTTTAGGAGTTAACAATATCAAGATCTTGATTCAGGAAACTTGATAAGTGATCCAGATGATCCCAGCGGAAAGGAACTACTCTCATTAAATTTCGAAACTGATTTGGGTCCTATCATCTTCGATCTGTCTTTGACAGATTTAGATTCATCTACTAATTCAGATATTCTACCGGTATTGGATGATGAAGAATCATCTAGAACACAAGCAAGTAATGGCAACTCTGATCAAGTAATGGCAAGTCTGACAACTTATTAAAATCTCAAACATACATTAAATCCAATAGTTGTACCAGGTGACCGAGTTTTGATGGGTTGGGTGGTGGTGGGGGGGGGGGGGGTAAGTCTCCCATGAAATAGTTTTTGAACACTCCCCCTAATGAAGACCTTCTTCATTAGAACTAAGTGCTAAAAAAAATCAACACTATCTATTGTTTTGCCATGTTGAAAATTTTTTTTAGCCTCGCTCTGTTATTTTTTGCAAAATATTGTTTTTCAGTCAAAAATAATTTGAACAAATACTCATATTTATTTATCAAATAGTAAAAATGTTTCCTACCTGTTCATTGTGATTTAATATTTTATTCCATTAAAAAGCTAAAAATTATTAATTTTGTTGGACAACCTCTTAATTGTTTTTGTTGAGTTATGAACTGTTCATAAATAATTTTATTTAAAAGGCAAGATATTATAGCACATTTGGAAGTTTGTTTGCTATAACTGTGAAAATTAAAAAGTAATAAAAATATAATTATTGTAATATGACTCCTGGAATTAAATTGATGAAGTGAAGATATTACTATTTGTCATTAGGTTGTTTCATGACTTTAATTAAATTAACATAGCTTTCAAATAATTTTCAGCATTTAATGTTGGTTTTTTAATTCTAGGGTACGTCAAGCCTTTTAAAATTACTGCTGCAGACCTTAGAAGGCTAGACAATTTTAAATCGATACAAAACTAATAGAAGATTGGAAAATAGTGACAGAAACAGACTCTGCAGAATGATCATCAACCATTGTAAATTTTTGTACAATGTTGTTCATTTTTTCATTTTATAATATACAAATTTAAAATAACGTGGATACTGGGTTTTTATTTTCCTTCTTTATGAAATGAGAAAGTAATTTGGTATTTGTAATCTTGTCAGATTTTTTATGGATTTAAAAATACCTGTATATAAATTCCTGGATTTCTTGTTCCATGACGAACTGCTTTGTTAATATTAACTTTTCAAGTGAATTAAACGACTTGCAGTCAAATTTTTAATAAAATAAGTAGTATTTCACTTACTTCTGTAGGCCGAACGTTTTCGAGTTGTTAAAACCCTACAGAAGTAAGTGAAATACTACTTATTTTAATAAAAATTTGACTGCAAGTCGTTTAATTCACTTGAAAAGTTAATACCTGTATATAATTAATTGATTTGTATTTGAAGTAGTATTTTCACTTGATTTCTATTTTTTATGTACACATTTGTATGGCTGTAATTTTGTTAGTTGTATTAATCAAAAGTCATTCTACCATTCTAAGAATTTATGTGTTTATATGAAACGGAACATCAAAAACGTAAGATGGTAGAATACATTATGAAGCAGTTTACAAACGAACACTTGAAATTTGGCAAACATAATGTGTATGTAACAAATAACATTTGGTGTGGTTTCGTTGAACGCGGATTCGGACGTGCGTGTTCGCGGGCAGAGCTGCATACACTACAATCGATGCTTTTGGTACAGTTTAGGTATACCAAAAGCATCCATTGCAGTGTATTCAGCTCTGTTCGTGGACACGCATGTCCGAATCCACGTTCAACGAAACCACACATTAAAGTAAAAAGTACTATTTGAAATGTAACAATCACAATCAAGCATACAGGGAAAATCACCTTTCATAGAAGGTAATTTACACATTTCATGTAAAGATAATTTTCACCTTCAATAAAAGGTAATTTTTACAATACATGAAAGGTAGTTTTTACATTTTATGAAAGGTAATATTCCGTATTATAAAAGGTAATATACGCATTTTGTACAAGGTAATATTCATATTATGTAAAAGGTAATTTTCACAAACTAAATAGTAAGTTTCACCTTGAGCATGAAAGGTAAATTTCACAATAAATCAAATTACCTTATTTATAAGGTGAAAATCACATTTAAAAGGCTGTCATCAGTTTTTACACTATAAAAGGTAAGAAACCTATGAAATTAGGGTAATATGCACCTTCTATTTTTCTCAGTGTGGGAAAAATAACAATGGAGTGAAGATGCAACGAAGTCCAAACTCTCTTCATGAATTTTTAATATGCTATATTGTCCAAAACATTGTGGTTAAAATTCACACTAAAAATGAGTATTCACTGATAAACTCCACACAGAAAAATAAAATGGTTATTTTTCACTAAAGGCTATTAATTTAAAAGTTCACTTGAAATGGAACAATAAAAACAGTTTTAAGAGTCTATAATATTAAATTTTGATGAAACTTGCGAGACGTAAAATATTGATCATATTATTAATATTTCATATTTCAGTAAATAATCTGCATAAAGAGGATTTTATCTCAGTACACATCGTCTTCCTTGATATTGCTCATGAACAATTTTTTCTCTGTTTGACGGTTTTAAATTTTTGGGAATGATTGGTCGCCTAGAGTCGTGTTATCGTGATGTTCAGTAATGAGCGCTCAGGACTGTACTCATGGAAGGGTGACTGACAAAAAAAACTGACGTTATCTGCTCTATTATCATTAACTTGATTTTTCTAATTCCACCCAAAACAGTGAGTTTACCACCTATCATTGTCATTCACGCATTACTCTCATACAAGTTTCAGACTCATGTGAGCATCATTAGCACGAAACAAATTATTTCTACATTTTTAGGTGAGTGAATAAATTCAAATTGATTTTAATTGAACTCCTGGGTTTCAATCGATGGTCATTACTCCATGTATATCAAAGATATTATAACGCCTTAATGCATGAATATTTTCATCATGGGTATTGATGATGAAAAATGTCAAGTCTCCTTTTAACTGATTCTTTGGGGACGACCTGTACAGGAAAAGCTTTTGAGCTATTTTTTTCTTCTTCTTTTTTTCGTGCAAGGATTACATTATTGCCTGTTCCGACTCATAAACAGCTTTTTATTTGTCATAATGGATATTTTTCAATGTACGGGTAAATGCAACTTATTATAATCATGTTAGCTGACTGATTGTTGCCATCCCTTGCGTGGAGTAACAACATTTCTTCTAGTTGATGGTTGAGAATTTTGAGTAGGAACCTTTCCCTGGCAATTTATTCTATACTCTTTAATATAAGTAATACTTGACAGAAAGTAAAATGAGACTCGTTTGTTCAGACTTCAACTGGTAACTCATTAAATATAGAAACAAAGACATGGCGAAGCTATTACTGGAGAGAAAGTACGATTGAAAACGAATTCGATCAGCGTCATAGGCTTATTCGCACTTTCTTTTTTCACCTTTCATCCTACTCGTGAATTGCTATCTCGGATTTGTATCATGATTCAATGTTCAAGTATTGAATGTTGGAATGGATGATTCGGAGGTATTTCCTCAAATTTACATATTCGAACGATTTTATTGGTGAGCTTAGCAGAGTGCTTTGCGACTGTATATAAATCGTTCGTCAGGTATTTGCATCGGATTGATCAGATTGGTCGATGTGGAGAGCATAAGCAGTAAGGAAAATGGGGAAAACGTTGGGGGGAAATGAGAAGGAACACGTAAGTAGGAGACACAGAAGTAGATAAGGAGACGATAGAACCAGGAGAGAAAGTTCAAGAGGATTCAGAAGACGCTGAACCAAGAATCCCTATTGAGAGATTCCTCCATTTCAACCCACACCCCTGAAGATACAACAGTAACAGAACTTTAGTTCAATACAACAGCGATCGAGATCGCTATACAGCCGAGTGTTTCAGCAAGAAATTCCTTTGATCGAAAGATATCCCTCTCTTCCACTTCAAGCTCTGATAAATCTTGCTTTAGTTCTCCTACTTCACAGGTAAATAAATGCCTGGACCTTATCTCTGCCATTTTACTTTTCTTGTACTGTGAGAAACATCATACAAAAAACAGATATTTGATCTGCTACAAATGAGGGAAACGAATCAATAATCCACTATGGATGAATGAATAAAGCGCTTCAAGAGCATTTTATTAAAATCAATCCTTTTTGTCCGATTCATAGTGATATTTATTTGAAAGCGGAGATTCGTTCATCTGTATAATCGTAACAGACATTTTGAATTAATTGAGAGAGATGTTAATTTCCAGTAGTGACATGATAGTGATTATCGTCAAATAATCAGAAATAATGATTGATATTTTTGGCTGTAGAATCTCATGAATTCGCCTGCAACACGTTAAAATGCATCACAGTAGAGCCACTATTGATAATATTCATCAAATTCATAATTAATAATTGCGAGATATTTTTCATCTCAACGTATTCTCTCCATGAACCAAGCAGATTAGAACTGATACTTCAATCTTCTTTACCACTAAATATTGTAAAGAAACAATCAATATTAACTAACAATTAGGAGAATACTCTTGAACTTTTATAAATCTTATCATATAATATCCATAAAGAAACTGACATTTTATAATTTCCAATGTTCACTATTTGAGAAACATATATATGGATAAGATAATGTTGAACAGACTAAAGATAAACTTGTACAGTGGGACAGTGGCTAATTATATCAAATGAACTCTTAGGATATAATGAAAAATATTCAGATTTTTAATATATGGCATATTTTTAGTAATTCAAGATGGAACTACATAGCTAGTAATAATCAGACTAATCTAGACTGCTAGACGAAAAATGTGAAAAATGAGATAAACATTACCGTATTTATTGAATAATTTGAGCTATTGAATCATTATAATTTATTTAAATTGTTGTATGAAATATTATTTATTGAATTATTTGAACGCTACCTCCCGTAGAGACGTAGTTCAAACGAAAGAAATATTGTTGGATGACTGAAGAGAAAAATAACAGTTCAATTAGGAAAATCATAGACTTTGATACATTAGTAAAATGACAGCATAAAAACCTCAACTGACAGAATGCTCATGATCGAGGTCTCTCTTCCCTGTATTTTAAACAAAGCCTACGAAACTATTTTCTGTTTCCAGATAGGGATGCTAATAGTAGTTGGTAATAAATGTCAAGATAATCTATTTATGAAAGCGAAACCCATTTACAAATATTAGGGAGCTGTGTGAGGGATGAACAACAATGGTATACAGCCGACCTACGTCAAATCCCACCTCACAGCAATAGATTCATGCTGGAGTATCCGTGTCCATGAACAAGGTATTATGCGTTGCGGCAGCAATAATCTCACATTATCCATGACTCAAGTCAGCAATGCTAACAGCACTTTGGACATGTTGGTGTTGTTGAGCGTGATTTCAGTTGCCTGTTGAGCGGATATTTAATTATTGGGGGTTGATACTGAAATGTGGAACATTGCCACATGGTAGAAGAGTAGTTCATTAATGCAGCGCCGTCACGTACCAAACTATGTGCTTATCGAATGCAGATCGTGTCAGGATTTGTTCCAATAATTGAATGCCTGCAGGCACACACTTCAGTTGGTCGTTCAGCTACCTTTTACACAATTCGAACGATACAGTTTTTTGAGACGTTTCTGCTCAAACATTCGTCATCCTCGACTACGTATAGAGACGAGAAATAATATGCGAGATAATAATAATATAAGAGAAATATAATAATATGCGAGAAACATTGGAGCAATGTTGCAGTTTATCTAATATAACAGGGGCACTGGAATGGAAAGCTGAAGGATTTATAACTAGTCCTACGGCTAAAAGTAGTTATCACTTCTCGAAAAGGTAGGTAGTTGCAGAGGAAATGAATAGTAACAAAAAGTGAAAAACTAATTGTAATAGTATTAAATAGATAGAAATGGAGTGAAATTTGTTATTGGTCACAAATTGGTACTTCAAATTCTCCAATTCTACGATATTATTGGTTATTGGTATATAAAATCTGCATCTTCAGTTACAATCTTCTCACATTGTCCACTTTTATCGATTTCCATGCAGTCATTCCAAAATTGACAAGAATTTATTTGAATTTTAAATAGGATAAGACCTTTGATTCTCCACATTTTTGGTGCAGGAATAATTTAAATCCCAATTTGATGATGTTTAAAAAAAGTTGGTGGTATCATTCGAATAATTTTGTGAAATTCATAGAAGGCAAAAATGCCGTTATCTTTTCACACTATAATTTTAAAGGAATGGATTTTTATGGTGGGGATTATGGATTCTTCACGGGTAGTTCCACCTCGCCGTTTAGGCATGTTATGGGAACATGATGATCCAATTTTACAGATGATAATATTATTGAAACGATTTTCAGCCATTTGAAAGCTATGAACTTACTCACTCGACTAAGCAAAAATGTATTATTTTTTCATATAAATGTGTGAAAGTCGTTAATACTGCAGTAGGAAATGAATGTTGAGTTCTCCGTTCTTGATGAATCAGGCAATTAAAAAATAATATAATTCCTCAAGAATGTATTCGTGCAAGATCAACTTGAATTGATTGAGTAAGTTCCGATGATTCACTTGTATGGTATGCAACAAAAGCCATTCGAATTGAAAATATCGAATATCTAATGTTTGTTTGCAATCATAACTGAAATCCCATTCAAATAATGGCGAAGCAAACACGATTCTTGGCTGCTATTATTTTTAGGAAAATTTTTTGAGAGCATAGAGCTGAGCTATCAGAATATTGTTGAGAGAAATATCAATGGTATTGAAATGCTCGATACCACGAGCATTGCCTGGAACCACGTTTACTGCGTTTCAATTCAATTACAGCGATTCTATTTGCAGTTCTCAGTTACTGCCGTGATGCTGAATGCTACGTTGCTCAAGGCCACAACTTCAACAAATTTCAAACCAAGATATTGCACTGCACTAACATTCACCAACTTGGGAATTGTACCGGAGAATATCCACAGGAAATGAATGATAAAGGAAGATAGTTAGCTTGATACTGCAGAAATAGTTAGCGAATTTGCTTTGATGGAATAAGTGATGGATATCGAAATGTAAACCACAATACACCCAGAAATATATTTTTGAATTTCCAGATCATTTGTCATTTCACGAAGAAGCTGGAATACTGTTTAACTCAATTTGTTGGTATCCCTCATATAATATAATAATTTATTTGAATTTCATTCAAAGCTTATAAGCCTAACTCGTAATTTATTGATCTCCACACTATATAAATTAAGTAAGTAGTCTATTGTTATACTGATTTCTACTATTTAAAACCAAAAGAAGGGTAGTAATTTGACAGAATTCTTGTTAAAGAACAATGTCATCGATGGGATAAAGAAATTCAAGCTTTGGGATTTTGGAATGATTTTACCAGTACGGTATTTGATTTTCTTAGGGAACAGGAAATCAGTTTATTGTCAGTTTCAGCAGTTGAATAGTATTATTCATGAAGATCCACATTTATTTGAAGTTTATTCATTGTTTGAATTATGTCAATCGAAATTCATTGGCAATGTTTGATACTTCGATAATAATTCATGTTTCAAAAACAATTTCTTTATTAATAATTTGTTATTTATCAAAAAACCGTCTCCCAAATTTCTTACTTCCATAGCTTCGTCCACTTCATTCCTTCATGATCTTCTACGTTGTCCTCTACTCCTACGACCGACTGGACTCCAGTCAGTAAATATTTTAATCCACTTAATAGCTCTTGCTCTTCAAGTATAGTCACCCACATTAATCGTTTTTCTTCAATGAAACAGTCTTCGTTTTTCTTCGTTTTTAAACAGTCTGTCATGCCAATCCATCATTCTCATATTCATCTATCAATTTTCGTATCATGCAACTTTGATCGTCCTTATCTTGCGACATACCAACCTGGTCATCCACGAAACAGATATTTGATATTTATTTATTACATCCGAAGGTGAAAAGGTGCTCTGCTCTAATGGGCTCCCCATCTCTAGGAAATTTCGTTTTCAGCTCCTCAGGATGTCTTCCAAATATATAAAGAAAATATATTTTTAAAATTATAAGTAAATTTTTTGATTCGGAGGTGAGCTGCAACCTAGTAATAATCCTTTTCACGGTTCAAATGGTGCTGTAACAATTTTATAAATTGAACATCAATTATATATATTGTAAAACTGTCCTGAGACAGGTATTAAAACAAATCTCTCCACTTTTCACGATCCTGGGCAACTCATTCCAACTCCTCATACAATTTCCCTGCAATATATCTGTCAACATTTCGAACCTCCTTCTGCCTCTGCCCCTCCTTCTCTCAAATTCTGCCTCAATTATTATTTTTCTCTGCAAGCAATTCCTTCCTAGAATGGTCCCAACCATCTTGCAATACTTTTTCAAATGGATTTAAATAAACACATTTCCTCTCCAACTCTTCTCAATACGTCCTCATTCATAACTCTATCCGACTATTTAATATTTTACATTCTTCTCCATAGCCACATTTCAAAACTCTCCAAATATATTTTTTCTGCCACCTCAAGGTCCATGTTTCAGACCCATTAAGCACCACACTCCAGATATAACATTTTGCAAAACGTTTCCTCAGCTTCATTGGTAAACTTCTTGCTGTGAGTGAATTTTTCAATCTAATAGGTAAATTTAGGTAGATTTTTCAATCTGCTAAGTGAATTTTTCACCTTCACAAACGCAGCTTTTCCCATACTTATTCTAGCTTTTATCATCTCAGCACAGCTACCACTCCCAGTCACCAGCCCACCCAAATACTCTCCAACGGTTCCAATTCTTGCCCCTTCAGTGTCCGCATTACTCCACCCTCCACTCTTTCAATCCTCATCACTTTGGTCTTCTGACTTTTTTATTAAGTCCTACATTCACTATATTTGTAAATCAGACCCTCTCTTGAGATTCTAGTGTGTTAGAGTTTAGACTAAGCCATTGTACTAACAAATCGAAAACGCAATGCTAAAACAAGAAGAATAAGTTACCTCGAAAGAAGAACATGAACAACTTTCTTCAATTTTATTTATCACTGCTCACAATCCTTGTCTAGCATGAATCTTATTGGTGTTGGATGTAATCAGAAGACAATTTTAGTTGCCAACTGTTATCGGGTGAGATGAAGACGAAGTAGCGGAAGAAAAAGCAACACAGCAACCGGAAAAGAAACAAGAAGACGCGGGAAATTCTCAGAATAACATTGCATAGAATTAGGGCAGGCGGTACTAATCTTCATGGAATTATTAACGAGTTGCGTCATTAGAATAGCCGTGGTTGGAAGAAGCCAAGATAAAGATGAAAAAGTAAAGAGTGCAATGAGGTTGCTGTAAAAGGAGCAAATGGGAAGCTGAGAGCTAAAAGAGAGAGAGAGAGAGAGAAGAAGGAAAGAAGAGAGACTCTATATTCATAAGCATGAAATAGGGGAAGGAATATTATATACACTTTGTGCGTAGGTATGAGAAAGTGGTAGAAAGGGATGACATAGTAAATGGTATGAGAGCGAGAGAGAAGAATGATTAGAATGAGAAAGCGTGAGGCAGTAGTACAATTTCCTGAGCTAGTGCAATAATTAGATTAGAAACAGTATCGCGGAATATTAAACAGGCTGTATAAATTAGTGAAGGATTTTTCGAGGCCTTGCCGTACAAAGAACAGACAGGGCCCAAGGAAGAAAGCGGGCGGAGCAGTAGATGCAGATGTTTCGAGCAAAGCAGCCATTTAATTTGGTTTTTAGAACCTATTATCTGGATTACTTAACTGAGTGGATTGGTAGTGCAAGTGTTGCTCTGCGTTTCCTAGTACTGTACTTGATTACAAACAAAATAAAATTAAAATCTTTGTGATGCTAAATGAAATGGAAGAGGAGGAGAATTAATTGTAGAGTTAATTTGAGGAATTGGTGAGCAAGACAGAGCTGCTTCAATAAGCTCTTGAATTTTATAGTGGATATAGTTCAAAAATGTACGAATAGAAAATCTTGGCAGGTTAATGTGAAGGGGACTGAACCGGACTACAATTGAATCAATGAATGGGACCAACTCCATTCTCCATAATTATAATATCAGTGTGCCTCGGCCTCGGTTATCAGCTCGCTTACAAACGACTTATTTTACAAAGGACAACTTATTTCTTACCTTTTTCTATAGTTGAAGGTAGAAAAACGACCTTATTTTAACTACACAAAGTCCTCATTGTTTTTTTTAAACTATTAAGCCCAACTCAACAGGACCATGTGATTACAAAAATGACGCGGCGACCCCTTGCGTTGGCATTCGTTCGCCAATCAGTTGTTTAGATCAGAAGAGTTTACTTGAAATAAACCGATACAACTAAGTTGTCAAGAGCCTGACGAATTGAATAATAATAATAATAATAATAGTTATTATTATCAGTTGTGCTGATAGGCATTCAACCAAGGTGCATACTAACCTCTCTACTAACCTTGTCATCCAACTGCTTTGGTTTCTATAAACATCATATTATGCTTCCAAATTCACAAAATAATGCACATTAGCAGTTCTTTAAAAAGAGTCTTGTTTCTTCTTATTTTTGTGCAATAGATAATATATAATACCATAGTTCAGTAGGGTAATTTCCAAAAATTATTTCTCAAAAATTGCAGTTTTATAGTTATTAGATTCCCATTTAGTTTGCTAATATATATTATATTGTTTTATAGTTTTAATTAATTATTGATTGGAAATAAAGTATTTATTTATTTATAATATAATTATGTCTCAATATTTTCTCTCAATTTTTTATGATTCGACGATTCAAAATAATTTGACCACAGAATCAAACACAATAAAAAATGAGAACGTCAACGCTTGAACTGTAAAAATTAAGTGGGTAAAAGTGCTAAGCAGCAACCTTCGTAATATTCTTCATTTTTTTTTTGTATTCGAGAACTAATTGTCCAATGTTTTGATTTTCACTAGCCAAAACTAAACTAGAGCCTGTATAGTGCAGTGGGAACTTACATAAAAGTTCCGGCAAAAATTGCGCCCTTTTGGATTTGAATAGTACAATCTACAATAGTACAAGACGAGTCCAAAAAGCCATGGACACACATTTTTAAGGCCTTCTAACGGCGTTGATGACGTCATCAATATGGCCGTTAAAAATCATAACACAGTTCTATATTTACTTATATAAACTTGGGCTTATAGTTCCATATTAATCTATATTGTTAGTGATTATCAATCAGTAGAAAATGTTCTTTCCAACGATATAATTATTTGACATCGCTATTCATTTTCATAATCCAGAAATATCATATTTCTAAAAAGAATTTTAAAGTTTTTCTTACTTTCGAGACATTTTGTTGAATAACTTGAAATTCGTTATATTTAGTAGAGAAGAAGTCCTTTATTCTTTTCTTAATCATTAAATTAACTCTAAATGGTATATATCACTCATATTTCATTAAAATCAGTTTCCAAGAATCTGGCGAAATTAGTCTTAAGGGAGTACTGAGTTCAGTTCAGTAACCAAATTATGGACAAGTAATTAGAGGTTTGACGCGAGAACTAGTTAACAATCAAGCAAACCTTCCCCAAAATATTCATAGAGTGCAAGTTGATCAAAATCAAGTTCACAGACAATTCAACCTTAGTGCATGTTACAGGATTACTTAAAAACACCGAAATTCTGGTTATGTTTTCAGCTTCACCCAATTCACGACAAAACTAAGCATAAGATTAATCAAACCTTTCTTTACAGTATATTAAATTTATAAAAAATGAAACAAGCTTCTTCATTTCAGTTCATATTTATTCAAGATTCTAAATCTTAAAAATACTGGAATATAATACAAAAAATTGATAATTTCACCTTTTTATCTCAAATAGTATTTGTGGTGTAGCTACGCAACAGCTTTTGTGCATTATGAAGAATGTGTGGATCCAGGTGTGGATCTCAACCATTAATTTTCAAATATTGTCTTGAAATAATGCTTCTGATCCTCTACAATCTAGATCATTAGAATCTCTACCGTCTCAAAATGTGACTAATATTTCAGGGGGGCCAAAAATAAGCGCTTCATTGCTAGTATCGTTTGAGCAACGTAAATATTGTGAACCTCACTAAGCCATAGTTCAATATTTCACAATATCACATGTAGAATTTGGCTCAGAACTCGAACAATTATTCCTGTAGGATTTTTATGAATGAGGAAACCATTTTTATACATTCTATACGCTGGTATCCGTTTCACTATTTGATACGAATGTGAGCATAAAATTATAGAAAGGTGCAATCTATATGCTCACACATAGCAGCATAGTATAAAGGTGGGACGGATACCGATGCATCATTAAAGTAGCTCGTTTGTGCAACCAGGGGTTGTAGTATTCATATAACTTGGCAGCGTGTAGCAGATGGGACATGCTACATCCAAACCCAACATACTGCTGCCAAGTTATATGAAAACTACTATAAGTCCCGTTGTGATTAAACAAAAACAAAACAAAAAATTGGATAATGATTATATCTTCAGTATCCGCAATATGTTATATGTAGGCTAAGTATGATTATTTGTTCTGTATAAAACAATACTGATGGATTCAAAAAATTTCCACTTTGTTTCAGTTTCAGTTTTATTTCTTTTGGAAAAATATATATAAATACATTTCAGTTCGGGCACGGGACATTTCTTGAAAAAATATATTTCCAGTCCTGGCCCCCTTACATACCGGGCCTCCTCGCGTCATGGGGTCTGCGGGGGTGTACGTTACGCCACTGGTTTATTGATTTAATATCCTGAATTTTCTCAATTAATAGTAACAAAATATCAAATATTTCGTGCTAGACTAAATTAAGTATTAATTGTACTATTGTATAATATTTTATCACAAAATCCAGCCACCGTTTCAATTTAGCCAAGAAATAACACAATTTCATATCAGCAATGCAGATAACGGATGGTTTTAATGGGTGGGAGTGAGAGTCCAAATAAAGATGGAAAGAGAACAGCGGAGAGGAACAAAGCAAATAATAAATTGAAAGGGAAAAGTAGGAGCAAAGTCTTGCCATCTTTGTTCGCCCATAGTTAGAAATTACAAGGCTCTTTCCCTTTTAACAAAGTTCCAAAAGTTGCTAGATGAAGAATAGCGTTGGAGAGTTGTGAAAATGTAGAGTTGGTGAGAGGGTACAGTTGTTGGGCAAGGAGATTGTGATTGGGGGGGGGGGGGAGGGAACTCGTCACGGGTGTTTACTCGCTTAAAAGAAACAAATTAAATTTTTGTCGTTGAAAAGAATGGAACGACTTCCAAAAGTAATGTTCGCCTGTTTAAACATTATTTGCTCCCTGGGATGAAGGCGTTATCAGGGCACATGAATAAATACATAGCACTGACTACTGGGCCCTCTAATCATTATCTCACTCAATCAACCCTTCTTCCGAACCCCCTTTCTCTTAAATGAGCGGTAGTTGCAACAAACTTTTCAATCCTGACCAAACGTGAAATAGGGAGGGATATTAACTTAACCAATGAGCAATGATTTATTGTACTGGTAGTTCTGTAACAGTAGACCTCACTCCCAATAATGGGATCATCCCGGTGTCCTCATTGATTATAATCTCTTAATAAATAAATAAATAATAATTGATACCCTCGATGATAATCAGGGGCGGAGCGTCATCTTTCAACTTAGTCATCTTCAGGACCAACCAGGGTTTTTTTTGTAGGTATGAAGTACCCAGTAGAAGGGGCTTCCAGAAGGCCTCCTCCTGAATCTTTTTATTCAAAAATTATTTTTTTAATTTTAATAAATTTAAATAATATTCAAACCAAATCACTTGGAACCCACCTAAAACTGTAGGTCCAACTCATAAATCACCATCATCCAACTCATTACCTACGCACAGGTCCCGACCTATGTGGGCTTCATCCTCAAAAGAAAAAAAAAATTCTTTAGCACCAAAATAAAAATAAAAAAATCCCTTTTCCTGAAAAGCTACAATTTAACAACCTGATTAAGTTGGAAATAATAATTAGTTTCAATAAGTAGGTATGTTGTGAGAAGGTGAATTGTGATCCTCCACAAGTTTCCCCCATAGCTCAATAATAGCTCAGAGTGTCCTCAATCATCTCTTAAAATCGCCATTAGTCTCACTTTGGCAACATGCCCAGAAATCCAAAATGGCAGCCATGTTGGGGCTCAAAATATCTATTTCAGCCAATATCTCAAGTATGGACGACTTTTTAGAAAAATTTAATTTTTTAAAATTGTAGGTCTTTTCAAGCTGATTAATTTACATACTGTAATGCTGAATTAGGATGTCTGACTTTAAATACACTCTATTTGGTAGAATGATGTATGGTAGTATGAGTCGTACAGAGCGACACCTGTACCAGCCACTCATCCCAATCAATCTCACAAAAGAATTAGTATTGTTACGGGTTCTAATAGCTAAAATAAGGCTGGCAACATTAAAGTTCACACTTGCACTTTATTTACAAAAATCAGTCTATCAGTAATTGTAAGTTCAATTAATAAAGAAAAAACAGATCAACAAATGACAAGCTAATACTTATTTTTGGTAATTATTTACAAGAATTAATGAATAATTAATTACAAGCTGATCAATAACAAAATGAACTAGAGTCCAATAAACTGTACAATAATGTAGAAAGAAATGATAAAAAGAGCAACTAATCACTTACAAAACACAGTCCAACTCGTTATTTGACAGTCCCAAATAATATCACTTAACACAACGTCTTTAAACTATTAGTAAGCTGTACAAACAGTAAAAACTTGTCTCTGCACTTGACACTGTCTAAAGACTGAATAAAGCACTGTTTACTCCACTGGCACTGGATTGTCTCTCTCCCGAGATCTGTAATACAATCTGTTGCACGCAGGTTTGGAAACGAAACTGTCACGCAAGCTTTTGTAAAACTAAACTAACTGGTTCATGTGGATTCCTTTATATAGCTGTTGTAGTTGTATAGTTCCAAGAATTGGAGCTCACCAGACACTTCGAGAATCCTCAAGAAGGCTTGGACTAGACCTCGATTGTTCTAGAAGAATGTAGAATTGACGAGAAGATCAATTGAGTGAGAGAGTTGCAGACTTGAAGAATAGGAGGCATGTGAAGAGCAAGAGAATGCAGATTGGATGTCGAAGTCACGTCCAACCATGAAAACAATAGAATGACATAAATAGAACAAGTGCGTGATTAACTGCTTGTTTGCTCTTGTAACAGTATGATGTCGGGTGAATCACACTTTACATGTACTGCGAATCACTTCAGGCCACTGCCTGCTGTCACAAATTAGGGCGACGTCAGTATCATTAATTGATAATGAGTACAGCGACGAAATTTGACTAGGTTGAAATATTCATAGTGAATTTATTGAATTGAATATTCCTTAAAATCCCCCACAAGAGGATGCTGAAAATACTACACATTATGCAGATTAAAGTCATTGACCCAGATTCTGGTCTGATATCTGAATTAATACTTCAATAATTTGAATGAAAGTTTTTCATGAATGATTTTTAGAGGTGAATTGGGCCTCACAATGGATGTCCTTTGAATGTCCTCACAGGTGATATGCCTTTATATGCCTCAGAGGGCCGCAAGTTAGAATTTATCAGTATCACAAATTCCCTAAATTTGTAAGTACGCACTTATTTGGACTCAAATCTATATAGACGAAGCACTCACTCACTCTTTGACCATGAGGGAGATCCTTTGCCCATGAAAGTCGTTTGGATTGAGTTGGTCGTTTCAGCTTGGTTTGGAAACGCGTTTTGTTTTCTTTTTTGGCTGATATTCAAGTCTTGCTAGGAAATATTTTCAAAACTTCCAAAAACAGGGATGATAACTTTCAAATCACAGCATTAGGGATGACATTTAACATAAAAATTACATAGAATAGATTTTAAAATTAGTCAGGAGGTTGTAGAACCTCTTCCTACAAGAATTTTAGCAAGTCTGTACTCAAAAATTGTCTTTCGACTATGTGATCATTAGATTATGCGGTCACTGACGAAACAAATTGAACTGACCAATGGGAGAAAACGAATTCAGTATCGACCAATCATGGCTTGGCACATAAGGGAAAAAGTCATAGGTACAAATCCATAGAAATTAAATATTTTAATTAATTAAGAAAAGGATCCAAATTTTGATTGAGGAATGAATAAGCAGTTTCTAAGATACAGAAGTTTGAAGCACAAAATACAATGAATGAATTTTACTCTTACAGCTATAGAAATGTTTAGCAGTTGAATTAAGTTCTCACTATGATATCAATTAGGCACAGGCAGGTATGTGACAGCTCTTTCAAACATAACCATGGAATTTAGACGTGAACAATGAGTAATTTGGAGATTCCAAATCAGCAATATTACAGTTGTCCTAGCCTACTAAACAAATTGATGATAGAAATTATCATCTTAAATAAATCAAGCAGGTGAGTGGTTTCATTATTTCTTATTCTTGAAAATTGCTTAGTTTGGTGGGTCATGTAAAATGTACCTTGACAATACCAACATTTTCCTGACAAACTTACGGTATAGCCGCAATTGACCTCACCTTAATGAATAATGAGACGAAATTGTCACAACCACATTTCTTATTAAAAATATTGAGAAACTTTTTTTTTGTAGTGGTGAAGGTGATATTTTTTGAAGGTATCCATAATGAATAAGACGAAATTGTCACAACCACATTCGCCACTACAAAGAAAGTGACCTCACCATATTCGGTCAAATTCAGCGAAAATACCATTTCTGAGGTACTTGACATTTTTTTCCTATACCTACAAAATGACTTGTTCTGTGTGGTTAAAAAGTCTAACTTTCAAACCGTTATAGACAGAAATTTGAAATTGGTTTCAAATATATTGGAGATCATAATTTTCTCATCCATTTGCCGTATATGAATATTTAAAAAATACATATCAGAGGTGAGCTAATTACTCTGTGCTAGTCGATAAATTAGCACAATATTTTATTGGGTTAGTACAGGTGCAATTCATGGGGTTTTGTGGGTGATAATTGAGTGTAATCTTAGTTAAAAAAAATGGCCGTACTGCAAGTAAGCTGAAGTTCCACTATGAATGACAAGAATATAAAACAACAAGAATGAAAGATCGTAATTGAAGGATGGGTTTGTCTGAATCTGTACAGAGCTCCAACCTGAAAAATGCTTGAGACAGAAAAGTGAAATTTTATTTGTACTGTATTAGCGAAGGTGATGTTGTGGAAGATATCCATAATGAATAATGAGACTTGAAGTTGTCACAGCCACATTTATTGAAAACCGTAAGACACTAGTTTCGGTCATACCACACCGCAGTCACGCTATGTCACGTGACATATTTTTGTAAAAAAAATTTTTTGTATCAAATGGTGTGTAGAGCTAGCCGAACCTTGCAGACGTCTGCGAGGGAATTTGTTGATCCGCTCCAAAAGTGATCTTTTTCAAACCCTCTGCAACCTTTTAAATCGTTTTTTGAAGCTTTTTGAACTGTTGATTTTTTTGAGTAGGAGATTGTCAGCGTCGAAAACTCACTATTCACCCTTCAATATTCAACACGGACAAGTGGTAGGTAGTTTTACAATAACGGCAGAAGTATGTAACTATCGAATTGATGAAGCGCTTAATTCTTGATTATAGTCGAATACTTGAAAGCGAGCGGTTAAGAAGTAACGCCTCTCGATTTGTTATAACAGAATCCCTCCATAACAGATCTTGGCGCTTTGAAGCTGTGCAAAGTTCCTTTTATTTGAAATTTTAGTTGGGTGGTGTAGCGGTGGTGGGGTTTTATTTGCCAACAACTGTGTTAAAGACAGCAGTTTTGCAGCTCAAAGCGTTCAAAATGTTGGCCTGATTACCGCGCGTCCAACCCCGACTCAGTTCAGCTGACGCATCAAAAGATTTTCCAACCGGAACGTTCCGTTTTGTTTCATTCCCTTGTTTTTTATTCACGTGTTTTCCGTTTTCAGAAGTGCACTCTCAACACTCCCACCATTAATTACCAACTATACCCCCCCCCCCCACCAACGGTCCTTTATCAACTCAATCTGCTGTTGACTTTTTTGCACTCTTCATTAGCATCGCTTCTGCATTCGTACAAAAATCTGTTTGCTTCAATTATGTAACGATCTGGTAACAATCATGGTTTTAAAGAAGGAAACCTACATAATGCTGAGAAATTAGTGAACTGCTAATTCCATATGAGATTAAAAAGAGTCCTTTTCTCTGAAATTCTAACGATCATTGATCGGAATGATTATAAAAATCGGGAAACGAGATTCCGAATTGATTGGAATATTAATATAGCCTACTATATCGGATTTGAGAGAAGAAAAATTGAACACTTGAAATGCACTTTTTGATAAAACAATGCTTTTTGAAGTAAATATTATCTAAATAAACTGAAGAGCGCATCAAAGGTTTCAAGACATTAAATCAAATGAGTTCAGTATATTCTGTATTAGACTGTTAAATACTGGTTGTTTGATTGTTTGGCATTGCTTAGTGACTGCTTACTGATAGTTGAATTATTTCATATTTTCTAAAACTGATTGTTAGGTTGTTTAAATCGTTTAGTATTCTGTAGTATGGAGACAAGAAAAAGTTGTGCTATGCGAGTCATTTCTGTTAGAATAGTGTATGGAAACTGAGAAAAATTATATATTCCATAGAATTTCTAGACGTTTTCATTAAATTATCACTGGAACTACAAAAATGGGGAAATCAGTCACTTTCTAATAATATGTTATCCCAATAAAGATGGAAAAATATTTTTTAATCAATCTCTGCGAATGATAAACATCTATGTATAAATTGAAAGCTCTTTTATAATATTTTTGAAATGAAGTATCATTTTTGGAATTTGAGTTCTATATTCGAGTGAATGGATATGCTAATCTATTAGTGAAAAAGTTTTTTTTAGCATTTATTTCAATCGAGGGATTTTTGAAAAACTCATTGATAAAGACCTAATGGAAAGTTTAATTTATGAACATTTCATGTTCGAATAAAAAGTGTTATTTTAGCCGAAATTCTCTCATTTTGTTTTTAATCTTTCCTTGTAAGTGATGTAATCACGTTATCAATGCTACCTAAGGGACACCTTAAGCGTAATTTGATCAAGAAAAAAGAGTAAACATCATATCAAACAACGCAGCAGGTACGTGATGGAGAGAATGCTGGATAAGAGGCGCCTGTCCCTAAGAAATTTGTCAAGAGATAAGTTGTCTGCCGGGAACAATCCGGAAAATGAAGTATGAAAAAGAGCGCACCTTGAGGGATCGAACCGAAAACCCGATAAAAGTTCAATACTCTGGTGCAGCCAGACAAGACGCTTCTTATCTTCTATCGAGCCCGAGCCCGGTCCGTGGGGAATGTTCACATCGTTCTGCTGAATCGAACTGGATCTTTCCCAACAGTGGACCGGAAGTAGGATAAAGAAGAGAAGTGCCTCAGAAAATGAGGGACATATTGATATCGGAAGTCCTGCTCGAGGACGGTGCAACGATGAGTGATGGCGCACATTCAACGAGCAAAAGTGAAAGATAGGAAATGAAGGCCGAGGAGAAGGAGCGTCGAGAAAAAGAGAACCGACTAACACCGGAACAAATAGGGAAAAAGAAGACAAAACGGCAGGAAATTATTGTTTGCGGCTCTGAACTGTCACGTGAAGAAAATGAGGTAACTCGGTTGACTCCTCCCCAATAAGGTCATCCATTATTCATACCACACTTTACGATAAATGTTCCCACTTTCAAAAAAAAAAACTACATTATTTTAAGAACTCCTGAACTCTAGCAGTTTTGATTGCACTCCATCAAAGTCGGGTAAACAGTGCAGTCGATTAATCGGTGCAAATGTTTACAAAAATCATATGACAACCGTCAAAACGATAGGATTTTGATGTTGGTTCACAGTACATACAGCTCCAATAAAAAATGCGAGTTTGAATTGACCTAAGCCGATCTCAATTACTTATTATTCAAATTCTCCTCAACAGTCTTCATTTCACAAGAACTGGTTTAAACTGTCATTATTGCCAAGAATTTCAAAAATGTATTGGATAATTGTTTATAATTGAGAAAAATATAGGAAAGAATTCTGACCCAGATGTCAATAATCAGAAAATTAAATATAATGATAAGTATTGTAGCATTAGGATCCAAATAATTATAACTTCAAAAAAAATCTTCTGAAATTCATTTTGAAGCTACCTTTTTGCAAACTAATAAACCATTTTTCAAGACAACAACAACAATAATAATAATAATAATAATAATAATAATAATAATAATAATAATAATAATAATAATAATAATAATAATAATAATAATAATAATAATAATAATAATAATAATAATAATAATAATAATAATAATAATAATAATAATAATAATAATAATAATAATGATAATGATAATAATAATAATCTTGATCCTCAACAAATGCAGGATTGCTGGATAACTTGGACAAGAAAGAATAAAAAAATTTAGGACAATATTGGGACAGAAATTTAAAAATACTCTAGTGCATTATTTGATTCCAAATCAGATTCTTTGTCAGAAAACAGAACGGCTTTCAGATACTGTTAAAAAAAGAATAAGTTTTTGCACCCACATCTACAGAATAAACGAAAATCGTCTCACTAAGTAAATATTTGACTTCTTCTGAATAAGAAGGAAAAAATTTAACTGCTTTAAACAAGTACAGCTTGACATAGATGAATTGGATACTGAGAATATAATCAAGAATACTGCACATCTGACAAAGTTACTGGAGGATGAAAATAGAACATTTCAAGAAAAACCTTAACTTAGAATGGGATCTGTAATGGCCGAAGAGAGGAAGAAGGCAACATTGGAGAGAATGAGAGAGTATTGGCGAAAGCTTAAGGAAAATCCACAGAAGAAGAATACAATTGATTTAACGTACCTAAAAGCGGGGGATACGAATAGAAAAAAAATAATAGCGAAGACTCAGCAGTTAGGCCTACTTCAGATCTTGTTCGTTTGTGTGGGAGGATAAGTGAGTCTTTTGAGCTCATTATAGCAGGATGCCAGTATTTAGCTCAAAAAGATGACAAAGATCGACATAATGATGTTGCCAATCTACGGCATTGGTTCTGGGATTGATTGCAGCACCCGTCCACTATTTCAGATACATGCCCATGTCAGTGATTGAAAATGAAAGGTATCTGCTGTATTATGACCGAGCTATACACACTGACAGATAAATGGAGCATGGCAGGCCTGACATCGTGCTCACAGATCGCCAGCTCAACAAGACCATACATATTGTTACGCGTTCTATCACTCAAATAATACTGAAAACACTTGAAATAAACACTTGCACTTCATTTACACAAATTAATTACAACACGCACTTTTTACAAGGAAAACCAATCAGAAAAAACAAATCAATAACTTTAAGATAATAATTAATTTTCGGTATCAATGTACAAAAATTAATTACTAGTCCAACTATGAATAGGCCAATCGATAATTTAATAAACAACTATCCAATAATCTGTTCAATGAAGTAAAAAGAAATGTTAAAGAACAGTTGAACTCTTAAATAAATAAATAACTCTCCATAAAGAAGAGTCTGTTATGATATTTGACAATTCTAATACAGTAATAGCACTGAGTTTTGTCGAAGAATTCACCACATAAACTGATCACGAGCACTTGATATGTGTGAACACAATGTGTTATATGCCCATATACACTGTCACTAAACTTGCACTGGATATGAACGTTGAGAAGAGAAAATGACAACTGACTCACGTTTACGTGGACTTCTCCTTATACAGTATTTGAAAGTATTCCAGGAAATTCTGGAAGCCGGTAGCACAATTAGGAACATTCTTTTTTGTGCGTGAATATGCTCGAAACGCACATGCCAAAAAGGAGTGAGAGAGACATATTGGAAGAAAGAAGAAAACAAGTATCAATTCAAAATCTTTGAAGCACGTGCCGTCAATAAATGGAAGCGATGTCTACAAAAACATAATGTAGTGTCGACTATTGTTTCTCTTGCATTCATAACTATATAATTACATAGCCATTCCGCTTACTACCAACAGCAAAAAGCATGCAGAAAAAGTTGGTAAATATGAGGGCTTGGCTAAAAAAATCAGAAAATTATGGGGACAAACAGAAGTACCAATTGTATCAGTTATAATTGGGGTGATGGGTGAAATCCCAAAATACCCGTTCCACTTAATAAAATTTTCATTGCGGGGGGGGGGAGTGTGAAATCTACAGACCTCTTTTTACAAGATTGTTGCCTGATAAATTTCTTTACGTGTGGGGGGGGGGGGTTTCATTACTTTACCTTTTAAAGGTTATTAGCAATGAGGAAACAAAATGTGTGTCCATCATGTCTTTTAGACTTCATAAATGCATCCCAAAAAATGTCACTGTGAACCATAAGCATCTTCTCATGAAGATAAAAAATTCAACTAAATGTAGGTCCGTAAACGCTTTTCTACGGAAATAAAGAGGGCAGAAGATTACAGCTATTCCCATCATTCATTCAGAAATCTCTAAGGTCTCCATGTAGGTGGTGTGAATTCAATTGAATCAATGTAAAATTAGCTGAAACGTGTTACAGAATCTAGTATCATAGTTTTTATTATGCCCACATCATTTTGAGACTTAAACGTGGGTAATGAAGTGAACGAGAAATGCCAGTATGAACGCGAATCGAGATTACCTAAACTTTGAATAAGTCGGATATTTTACAACAAACATTCACAAAATGATCATGAAAACACATCTCTTTATTGTAGGCCGAGTAGATTAATTGAATTAATTGCCAAAAAATGAGCCTCCTTCAGAGCTTGTGAATTAATTTTTTTTAAATAAAATGTGAATGTACCAATAGTCAAGAATCAAAGCACACGTATTTTGCATGGATGCTTTCTACTTGCTATTCTTGTGTATTTTAATCCAATTTAAATTCTGATTTTATGAACCTTGGGTGCGTTATTTCCAATCATTAACGAAGTTTATACCCTTCAATCTTAAAAACACCCTCTTCAGGCCTTTTTTGCGTATTTCATAGAATAACACAATAGAAACGGTAGTTAATGTGAAAAAATTTCAGTTCATTTCTCATCCCCCACGCCCCTAAATGAGGGCTCTAGAAGTTTAAAGTTTTCTGAATGATTACTAATTCATTGATTTCTCATCGATAAAGATAGTTCAACTTTTCTGCTATCTTTATTTCTGTAATGAAACGTTTCCAAAGAAATAAGCTTTGTAATCTGGCAGATTCCTTGCGAATTTTTTTCGGAAACACCTGTATACCTTTTTTAGGGAAGTGATAGCCGCGAGCCGTGGCAGGTATCTGTTCAGTTATGGATTTTAGAGTCTGTAAAATCTTCAAATTCATTGAAAATTTGTCACAACTAATAAATGAATAAGATAAGCTACAAATGCACGAGGCCTCTTTGTAAGGGTGACCGATTGGATCGACCCGAAAAAACTAGGTTCTCTGCAATAAAATCACTTTCCAATGATTCGGAACTCACCTAAAACTGTAAGTCCATCTCATCAATGATCATCATTAAACTACCCATGCACAGGTCTCAGACCTAACTGGGCTTCATCCTCAAAAAAAACAAAACACTATGAATGTAATGTCAAATGTATTACAGGTCCAGGGGGCTCTAAGGCTAGAGATTTTGTAATAGAGTATATTACATGATTATCAGATCGATTTGCGTGAAACAAATTATTTTTATTTTCTGAACCTAGCCGCCTAGTTTAATTCAATTCTACCAGGCTACGAAGTCTATTTCCACCTATGGTACTCGTGATATACGTATTAATAGTGTAATGATATTCTTATAAACGCTATCCTATTTAAACAAGTGTGAAATCTACAGTCCGGAGTTCATATTACACAGTCTGTTCGCTGATACGTTATCAAAATTTTGATAAAAATTTCTGTGGCTAAAAGTGCTGTGGGAAAATACTATGCTGGGGCTTGAGTCCCAGAGCCTACCATGTTGAGCCACTGGTTATGCATAAAATTATTCTACTCGAAAAAGTGCCAAAACATGAAATATGACAAAAATATTCAGCCTGGAGCACATGCCCTCTAGTCAATTTGCTTGAAAAGATGGACGATTTTTTAACACTTCGGGTTCTTGGTGGGTAGGGGGGCTTAAGCCCTGGGTGCACCACTGTAAATATATATTAATATTGGATACATGCATTGTTAAGCAAAATCTGTTCTGTTGATTTTAATTGAGTAATGATTTAAATGAGCAATGAAAAAGGTGATACATCAGGATAGGCTAATTTTTTTTTGCAGACTGAACTATTATAATGAATCAATTGTATAATGATTGAGGAATCCATTGCATCACCATTGTTAATCCTCATGATTGGAAATAGTTTATTCAATTGACGTGAATGTAATGAAATGAAGTCGATGAGGCAAGCGTTATCAAAAAATATAAATATTTAAATGCTGAATGTGAATGTACATCATTCCGACTGGAAATATTGTATTAGGATCATAATTTAGCTCTATTAAAATCCTTATTGAATAACCAACACCCTCCTATTCAATTGATTGATTGATTGAATCATCTTTATTCAGTAAATGTGCAAATACATTGAATAGTGTCACATAAATTATAAAAATACTTAAGCAAATACAATACAGTTAATCAAGAATCAACAGCAGCTTCAAATTATCCCTGAACAAATTCCTGAAAGGAGTACAATGACAAGCTCACCAGATATTTCTTCAGATTCACTCTGAAAATTCTTATCTCTTTCAATAACTTTCTGACTAATAACTTATCTCTTTTTATAAAGTGCATTATAACCTCAAATATGTATTGTCCATAAACTGTTAAAATGCCTAGCTGAGAGAAGACTTGTTTCACAGAGTCATTCCTTTTGATCTTCATAATTATTCTTAGTGCTCTTTTTTGTTGAATTAGTATTTTGTTAAGGTTTCTCTTCGATGTGCATCCATAAATACACATAGGCCTGCCATAAGCTAAATTAGTATGTATCAGTGCGTGGTAAATTGCTTTACAACGCATTAAGACCACACATATTGGCCATTCGCCTTCGAGCATACAGGTCCGGGGATATTTTTTTAGATAATAAAGAAGTACTATGCTATTTCTTCATGAGTGTTAATCATGCTTTCAATACAGTGCTTATGTATGCGATTACTAATCCTCGTTAATAGCAGCGGAAGCCAACTAATTATATGCTAAGATTAAAACACTGATGAATATTTCAATAGCAGAAGAGGACCGTGGAAGAAGAATGCTTCGGGGAGTGTTTACACAAGAACTCAAAGTTTTCAGAAAACGCCCGGATAAACGATGAGCGCAGTTTAAGAAAGTTGTTGTAGGGAACGGGTGGAGGGCGACAGTGAGTTTAGGGTTGAGTTGAGAATAGCGTCATAAATGAATTATACGAAGACCTCCGCCTATCGGAAGGTGATTGCAATGACACGAATGGCGAACTGTGGGTCATAAGGACCTCCATGGTATGTGGGGAGTAGAGGTGGAGCTGGAAGATTGAGAGGTTCTCCTGTTTTGTAGGTGGGGAGGGGTAGAGCATTGTTCCGCTAAGAGGAAAGTGGCGATCAAATATTAACCCTTTATACCTTGAGAGGGGACGGAAACAATGGGCCGGCAACGGCTTGGGATTTATGTTGGGGGACGAAAGGCAGCGGTAATTCAGATAGATAGCCAAATTTCCTCTTTGCTCGATTCTCTTCGCCTGCCTATGAATAATTGCAAAGCTACTGACGTCCGGTCAACCCTTTCTCACCAACGGGGCCAATCATAATTCCACTCACAACTCAGTTCCTCCTAACACCAGGTTACGACGCTTCCATGTCTTGCAGACTGCATCTCCGTCATTGACCTTCAACATACATTCATTCCAAAACCTCAACGACGCAACCTCTGGTCTGTCAAAGGAGACCTCACCCATCAGAAATCTCACCTATTTGTCGAGTGACAACCGAAAACCCGATGATTCGCTGAGAGTTTATCACGAGCTTGGAAATTGAACAGTTGGATATTAATGTTACTGGGAAGACTGGAAATACTCATACAATTCGGTGATGAGTTGCACTGATTCTATTAGTGACGTCTAGTTAATATAAATAATATTTTCCAGTATCGTTTGAGTAACGAGTATGAAAGCTCAACATGGAAGTTATGAGATAGCGAAAAATTAATTACGCATCAATGAATATACAGTGGAATGATTAGGTACACTGAATACAAAAGACAGAAATCTCTATCTATAAAAGGATGATACCCTGACTCACTCATCAACGCAGAGCCAAAACTACTAGGCCTATGAACTTGAAATTTCGTATGAACAATCCTTATAGGATTTCACCGTGCAATAAGAAAGGATTTTTTAAAATTCGCAATTTTAGGGGTGTTTTTAGGGGGTTGAAGTTTTGCCTATGCAAAGCACGGGTACATGACTAGCTAGCTTACTGGAATCTTTTAATCATATGGAAAATAATTTGAAATTTTTCGATCTGCTGTACACGCTGTTTCGATGGACAAGCTGTTTGTGTGTTTTGCAAATCATCATTCACCTAACCTACTGAACTTGCCGGCCAAACAGCTTAAAGGAACAGCTGATAAAAGTCAACAGTTTTTAATCATATGGCAAGTCCCTTAGAGGCGTTATTTACGCTGTCTGGAACGCAAAAACTTTGCATGTAGAATACCGTGCAGTCGGAGCCTTGCAGTATGTAGGAAACAAATGACTGGGTATGATGAAATGTAATTATGCCGGGTTGATGACATCTGTTAACCAATGCAGCTATAAATTTGAAATGTATTCTCAGTAGGAGGTGGCGAATCTATATAAATAAAATTAGAGTTTTGTCTGTACATTTATCAGAATTGTATATTTTTTGGTTGTTTTTACGTTTTATACATTAAATAAGCCGAAAATAGTCTTATCTCACTTTCTGTCTGTCTGTCTGTCTGTCACGGCCCCAGAGGCATTTTCCGCGGCCTTCTCCTCAAAAACGAGAGCATCGATCGGGATTTTAGTTATTGAACAGTATTGAAAACATTATTGACAATGTCTTTAGCTATAAAAAACTAAATTAACTTTTTTTTAACAGAGTAATAAACGTTTAAAAACCAAGTATTGTGCGATTTTGGATACATTTTACGCGGCCTTCTCCTGAAAAACGAGAGCATCGATCGGGATTAAAGTTATTTATCAGTATTGAAAACATTATTGACAATGTCTTTAGCTATAAAAAAACTAAATTAACTTTTTTTTAACAGAATAATAAACGTTTAAAAACCAAGTATTGTGCGATTTTGGATACATTTCTTCTAAGTTTTATCACCACATAAGAACAAATCACGTAATTTATCAATCAGCTGTTCTCAAATATAATCTGAATGGTGGGCCCTTCGCGGCGTTATTTACGCTGTCTGCAGACTTGTGTAGTCGGAGCATTGCAGTCTTTTAGGAAACATAAATGACTGGTGAATCAAAGCTCATCTTATGTTTCATCAATTATTTCTTTGTTGATAAAAAACAAAATTTTCTAATTGAAATTTATCAAAACAAAAATTAACATTTTAGGAAGGTGCGGTTTGTGCTAGGCTCTTGGGAATTCGCCAGGTAGCACTATTATTACCACATAAGAACAAATCACGTAATTTATCATGATATATCAATCAGCTGTTCTCAAATATTCTCTCTGATAACACTGTCACTGAATTGTTTACTAAGCTGCTAACATCTTCATGATAGTTGCTATCAAAAAAGCCGAAACATATTTAGTCGTATTTCTAAACATAATCCGTACGAAGGACGGGTAGCTGCTAGTTTATAGATAAAATATAATATGGCCTACACTATATTATTGTACCACTTTTTAAACATAATATAATGTATGTCGAATTGGAATTCTCTTTCACTAGCCATCTGCTAGAAAAATTTCATTGCACTTATTGTGTTTAAAAATCACGAATTTCGAAATATTTTTGAGGTTTTGTATTTTTTCACTAGATCTGAGTCAGCCAGTTCACACGTTACTATTATTATTATAAACATAAAACACAAGAATATTTTTATTGTATAATTTTGTGTTGAATTATTAATATTGATTACCGGGTTGAAAAGTATGTTGATGGATTAAAAAAAACGTCTTTCAAAGTATATAGTTATAATAATATATCATATGGAAATATAGTACTTGCTTCATCCATTTTTATTAGAAAAATTATTAATTCTTTAGTCGACGTCCAATTATAATTTTCTGAAATAGGGAAAATAAACTGGTATACTATTGAAAGAACGAGTGCTGTACTGAATTTAACTTCGTGAATTCATTGAGGTAGGTGAACATGCACTGTTCACGCAAATAATACTATTGCTTGCTCGTTTGCAACTTCATTGGGGGGGGGGGGGGGGGAGCGACTAATATCGTACAAAACAAATTCATACTTCATTCGATGCGGCTTAGCACATTGTGCAGAGCGATACAAACAGTAGAAGCTGTTAGCGAGGCACTGAACGCCAGCAAAACGTGCCAGCTATGCTATTAGCGAGCTACTAATTTAGACTAGTGTGTGGGCGGGGAGGAAAGGGATTGTGTGAGGCATCCTACGAGGTTTTTGTTTTCGGGCGGCGAATTTCCGGCTATTCAAATCAATTAATAACGGGGAAGAAACTTTCGAGGATTAAGCGGCAATTTAACAAAGTCTTCGGTCGCCGCCGGGAAGAGTGAGGTGGTGGCGATGGTACGCTAGGTGCACCACCACTTTCATCAAGGCTCTTCCTTATTCTATCTCACTCTTTCACCAATTCTACCTCTCACACACGAATCCTTCCTCATTCTTATAGTCTCTCACTCTCACTCGTAAATGAAAAGCGCACGAGAAAAAGGACAACAATGAAATGTTGGGAAGCTGGGAGCCGAACCGGCCGGCTTCTGAATTCATTTTGCAATTTCCAGCTTTGTATAACGAGCCGGCAGATAATATGAGGGTTGAACGGAAAGTGGTGGGATGGAACAGGGTGAGCGGGAATTAGACAGAGAAACTTTACATTGGCTTCTTTCCAGCTAAGCTCCGCGGCTATGTACCCAAAAGACGGACGTGGTGGATGGGAACGTTGCTACTACTAGCCGTTTGGGCCGCATTTTCAACTGGATCCTATTTATATTTTCACCTTTAGGCCGTGGCCCAACACAAAATGGACAACTCGTTTCGTACCAACTACATGACGCTCCACCAATTTCAAAGTCACATGTCGGCCTCATCTAACAACCTCCACCTCGTTACGGGTTCTGGTCATTAGGAACTTCATTGATGCTCACAGTGTTGAAAGTTCTGTAGCTCCCGAAATTTCTGGTGATCACTAACACCACACACACTCACTCGCGCGCACACACACACACACACACACAAACTTTTAAACTTTGGTTATCAAAAGGATAGGAGGCGTGAAAAAAACGGGAGAACGCTATTTTGGTGTAAACTCTCTATTTATCAATTTTCACATTATTTTTCCTCACTGACAAAAGCATTGCACCGAACCATATTTCTACACTTTTAATGAAACTTTTCATCTGAATTATACTACTTATTCACCTAGTTGACTGCAACTATTTTTTAATCACTCAAGCTTGATAAATTTCTAAGTTTTTGTTTGCTGAAGAAGCCAACCTAAGTCTGAGACTTGTGCGTCGTGACTGGTTGTATGATATATGCGTCGCCATATAATGATGTTCTGAGCAGTAAAGCTACAGATTCAATGAATAACCCATAAACATCTTAACTTCATAAATCAACACCCGGTAAAATGATTTTAAAGCGGATGACGTAATGCCATCGCAGTCGGTCATTCTTTCAAACGCAGTCACGACGAGGCCCGTCGAGCTTCCATCGCAATCGTCTTGACACCACGACCGGCGAGCGGCAAACACTTTTCAAGTGTCGAATTGAAAAGTAAACACTTAGATTCTTACAAAGTATCAAACATTTCAGTACCAAAACATTTTTCAGAGTACCAAAACATTTCTTGGAGCTCATTAATCGGTGTATCAAGTAAGCAGAGCTTTGCTTAGTTGAATTCCCTCATGGTGTAGATCCCGCCACTAGCCGCCTGGATCTGACAACTGGGAATTGCACTGAACCATTTCTATTTTGGAGTTGACACTGATCGATGTAGGCACTCAACAAATAGCATGCTTCTCATATTATGAGGAAACACCTTTGACTAAGGAACCTGTTCCAGTTGAGGAGCAGGTAGTCTTATTTCTGTTCTGAATTCGAAAGAGTGACATTTTCAATACAAACTGATTAGTTTTACACCTTAACAGAAGACAATCCTCAACAGAACAAACTTTCTCTTGATTAATCTATAACAATTCTCCATCGTACTGCCAGTTGTCGTTTTATAATAATTCTTTATTTTTTGTACTGTTATCTTGTTTCCCTCTTCATATGAAAGTTGCAGTTTCCATCAAAATAAATATATATAGTAGTAATATAGAATTACAAAGATCCCAATTTCAAAAGTTGCTTATCACAAGGAATATGAACTGAAGTTGTTACATGTTTACTGTAATACTCATCATTGTTCTCCCAAGCAATCAAAAAAGATCATTCATATTCTGATGACAATAATACACTTGAATCCTTGGTACTTCTGTTTATTTTTGTTCATGCTTCGTTTCACATTTCTTATTATTTCCACATGAAACGTTATTCTGTTCTCCATCAGACGAACTCTATTTTTTTACTGCATTGAATAGAAAGTAATTGACAGCTGTAAGAGAAGAGAAAAGGTTGAGTTTGCAGCATTCAGAATATTATGTGATAATAACGTCTCCAGAAATTAGTTCTGCACACAAATTATAGTCATTAACATGGAAATTCACTTAAAAATACGTTTCATGCAAAAATTGTGAGCGTTCAACGTAATTTGTGAAAATAACCCAGATGCAAGTTACTGCTTTTGTTTAGAGTAAATTGTTCAGACGAAATTTATCGGAGATTATAATTAGCAGAGAAGTGAACGTTTTTCCAGCGCTGTGGAGAGCTTTCTTGGAGAAGTAGCGGACAAAAAAGGACTGAAAAAATAGCTGGCTGCGAAAGAAAATGGCGAGTGTGCGCTGTGTGTAAGAGAAAGACAACGAAGAGAATATTCTCGCGCTGTGAGAACCATTTTTCAATCAGAGCCGCCAATTATGAGAAACAAATGGTCTTGACTCGTTCTTCGCTCACTTGAGCAGTCGCGAGAGAAAGACAAAGAGCGCGGATGAATGTTGATGAGTAGGAAAGGAACGGATGAGCGTGAAACGAGCAAAAGAAGAAAGGAAAACAGAAGAGACTGCACAAGGAAAAAGGAGTGAATTTAGTGTGGTAATTAAGAAAAATACAGTGGTATAGTTGTTTGTCTTCAGAGAATAGACGTAGCAAAGTTTTGTTCGAACGCGGAGAAGAGTGTAGAAAGACTGAGAGAATGAGCGAGAGGGGTGCTTGAAACCTCCACGTCAGGGATTCTCAACCTGTGGTGTGGCAACATAGGCAATAAACGTGAAATACTGCTATAATGTATGTAGATAAGACGGCACACGTGTTGAGCTCTGTACATTCAGTGAAGTCAAACCTAATTCATTCTCGTTTCCTCTCCAGCATCGTTTATTCTACTCTACTCTATTTCATCAGCAAATCCTAAATCTATATTGATGTATTAATGGCTTTTAGTAGCATGACCACACTAAATATTAATATATGCAATAAATTTGAAATTGATGGCAGCATATTGCGAATATTGTAAAGAGCTAGAGATCAATAGATTATTGATTAGCATACTGTGCTTGGGGAATATTGGGTACCTTTTAAAGCAAACGGACATCTCAGATGATGAAAAATCATTTTAAGTTTTTGGCAGCCGTTCTTGTGTAATCGGTTGAGGCGTTATCTCTTATAAGACTAACTGACTGAATGCTGCTAACTTTATACTGGTTGTTTCTGAAGGAATCTTCGAAGAAATTCGGGTGTTAAATTGAATAGCTTTTATGTGAAAGAGCTAAAAAATCGAATAAATCGTAAAAATGCCGTAATTAGCCAAACGGAGCAGTGGCGTACCGATAATGGAGCGAGTGGAGCATTCGCTCCAGGGCGCAAGGCTCTGAGGGGCGCACCGTTCTTGAGAGAAAATGACCTTTTACTTACAAAAAAATGTATTATTATGATGAAGGCCAAAAGGGTGAAATGCAACACAATTTAAAAAAACCGTATGTAAACATCGCTGCGCATGACTAAAAGGAAAATTCATGTCAAATTCAAAATAAATCGGTTCATGCGTTCAGCCGTAAATGCGTTACAACCAGACAGAATACAAAACGGTCGAGTCAAAAGTAGCAAATAGTCGAAAGTAGCAAAGCCAAAACAATTTAAATTGGGTGGCAAAAGGTGTAACAAATTCAAGTAATTGAATGAAGACTTTGAATTTATTCTGAAAAAATAAATCCACAAAAAGTTCAATGGTTTTTATATTAAGAACAAGACTGAAATACTTCACTTTTGAATCCTATTTCCAAAATATAAAAAAAATTCATAAGGATGACTTGCAAAATGCGAAAAAATAACTGCAAATAAATTTATAGAAAAGTGAAAAAATCCAAAACAAGCTGTTTGGAAATTGATAAAAGCAGAATCTGGCCTGGCGGAAAATCATCCTTGGAGATTCGCATCTCTAACAAATACGGCATAGTTAGAGGCGGAAAAAAAGCAGCTGGTTCATTAAATTACCACTATATTAATATCAGCTCAATCGGGTGGTTGAGTGTAAGACTGATTTTTTTTGGGGGGTGGGGGGGGCGGGGGGGATCGTTAGACACTTCCGCTCCAGGGCGCTTAAAACCTCGGTACGCCACTGAAACGGAGTGAGGTCTCTGTTTCAAGTCGACAGTTTTGAATTCGTCTGTTTGCAACGCATTTTCCGCTAAACGCATGGAGCAAACTCGAAGACATTTTGCGGTGATGTAGCCTATGTGCAAGGATTCTGAAAATTTGCTTGCATTCAAAGTGTGCTTGAAAGGAACAAAATGAGAGGCACTCAGGCCTTCTATTGGAATCGTTTAGTCATCAGCTGACTGGAATCATAATCGTTCAGACGATTTGCTCGATGAAAAGAAAGAAGGCTTGCTGACTTTATAAGAACTGACTTCTCTTGGGATAGAAACATGAAGTAGACTGCATGAAGTAGTTGAGGTCTAATTCATTTCCATGTTCCACAAAAATTCATCCTGTTTCAAATCACCATGCCCGATTGTGGAAGACATAATTTATGTAACTTTTTTTCAGAGGATGAAGCCCACATAGGTCTGAGACCTGTGCGTGGGTAATGAATTTTTGTGGGTGAGAGTTGTTCAGTCAGTAGAAGAGTCGTGAGTGGTGTTCCACAGGGTTCAATTCTGGGACCATTTCTGTTTTCAATTTTCCTAAATGATCTCCCACAGTCAATGCCCTGTGATGCTGTCATGTTTGCAGATGATGTCACTCTCATTAACAGTCATCCCAGGCAGGGGAACCTGGAGGAGATGTGTGAGCTATCACTTGAGACTGCAAAGGCATGGTTTTTATCTAATCGACTTCTTTTAAATAATAGGAAAACTGAAAGAATAACTTTATCTTTGCATAACATTAATGTTACTACTCCAGAAACAAAACTGCTAGGCTTTTTCATTGATAGAAAGCTGAACTGGAGCTCTCATATAGATCAGTTTTGTAATAAACTTTCCAGAGTCACATATGCCATGAGGAAAATAAAATATGTTGTTGGCAAAGCAGTTTTGAGAACTGTGTACTTTGCTCTTTTCCAGTGCCATATCAAGTATGGGTTGATTTTATGGGGGCACTCCTGTCATGTAAAGGAGGTTCTCAAGTGTCAAAAGAAGGTCTTGAGAATTATGATGAACAAGCCCTACACTGAGCCATGCAGAGAGATTTTTAAAGAGCTCAAATTATTGACTGTGTTCAATCTATATATACTGGAGGTGGCAACATACATAAGAAAGAACAACGAAAAATATAAAAGAAAAGAAGATCATTCATATGGAACCAGGAGGAAGGCACAGCTACAGATTTTGCACACTCGGTTGGAGAGGACAAGAAGCGACTGGTCTCATCAGGGTATAATGATGTATAACAGGTTACCAGAGGAGCTGAAGTTAATGCCAGTGCTCAAATTTAGAGTAAAGTTGAAGGATTGGCTCACTATAAATCCTTTTTACTCATTGGAGGAGTTTCTCGGTGCAACTTTTGATTTTCACTTTTAGTTCAGTGATTGATGCACCAATTTATAGACTGACATTTTTTTTTTTTTTTTTTTTTTTTTTTTTAATATTGACTGTGAATTAACTTTAAATAATTGAATTTAAACTTTTTTGTATTTTATGTGTTGACGAATGTTAATAACTCAAATGAGTTCTCAAACAGATTTTATCTAAATAAATTGGATGATGGCGATTGATGAGTTGAACCTACAGTTTTAGGTGGGTTCCGAACCACCTGGAAGTGATTTTACAGCAGAGAACATAGTCTTTTTTGCTGGCCACTCCAATCGGTCACCCTTACAGAGAGCGACCAGGAGTTTCGTAGCTTAGCTCTGATTGAACAGATAATTGCTACGGCACTCGGCTATCACTTCCCTAATTTATGGGCCTTCTATTATGGGCTTTTATATCACGTCAGAGACAGCGCACTGTATTAATGAATTCGAGAAACGATTCATTCAGATAGTTACCATCCTAGCTCACCATAAAATAATGGTAGTCCCCATCGCAAAGTCAAATACATGCTGTTGAATGATGCAGGACAGATTGGAGCCGCGTGAAAACCAGCATTGCACACAATGTGTTAAATTTTGCGATGGGGACTATCATGAAGTATTGGATGCTTCACTGTGAAAGCGCCTCTATTCTTGGACGAGAGGTCAACTATTCACAGAACTACCAGTTATGTTCGTGAAAATGGCTGAAAAAGCAGAGTTTTCGAGCTAGTAGCTTAACTTTACCCCTTCTCAATAGTCAATACCCAATATTTTTCTTAAGGAAACCTACAAAGAAATCAATTCTGAAAATAGTGTTGAATCATCCAATAATCTAAAACGTATCCAAAGTCAGGGCTCACTGGATGAAAGCAACCAGTAAATCATATTTAATAGTGATTATAGTTTTTTCTGAAAAATTATATGTTTCAACAAACATAACTTAGAGCCTGTTCACACGGGGCGTCTTTTTGTGGAGCATCTGTCGCGCAGCTGATGGCGAAGCATTGTCTTATATGAGATTTTTGTGTTCTGTTCACATGGCACTTCGCGACGAATTTAGCTGCTCATCGGCAGCTGGCTTTGCAGCAGAAACTTGCGACAAAAAGTGGAGCATCTGATGCCGAAAGACTCAGTGCCATTAGAACTGAATGGCAGTTGCCGGTTGCTGTTCACACGCTAGCTATCAGCAGAAACTTGCTACAAAAAGTGGAGCGTCTGATGCTGAAAGACTCAGTGCCATTAGAACTAAATGGCAGTTGCCGGTTGCTGTTCACACGCTTGCTATCGGCAGAAACTTGCTACAAAAAGTGGAGCGTCTGATGCCGAAAGACTCAGTGCCATTAGAACAAAATGGCAGTTGCCGGTTGCTGTTCACACGCTTGCTATCAGCAGAAACTTGCTACAAAAAGTGGAGCATCTGATGCCAAAAGACTCAGTGCCATTAGAACTAAATGGCAGTTGCCGGTTGCTGTTCACACGCTTGCTATCGGACGTGCGGCTACGTGCAACTGATGCCTATCTCAACCAAAATATAATTTGGTGAAATTTTGGATATTTGAATTTTTCAAATTGCCATCGTGTTCTACATGTTCAACACTGTTCATATCTTTTTGAATTCTCTTTCTATCAGCAAAATTACACTTTTTATCAGGTATAAAAATTTCCTTCTATAAAGACATTCAAAGAACAATAATTCAGTTGAGATATTATAGTTCTGGGTGGGTTTACAATGTGAACAACTTCACAAATTGTGATTGATATGGATAATGAATGAATAAACAAATAATTTATTAGTATAAACATACTTCAAATGTTATTTAAATCCAAAAAGAAGAGATGTATGAAAATGTTTATTTTTTTCAGTGCAACAGAATTATTTTTGATGAGTCTGGTACCTTTCAACTTCAATGAGCTCTACTAACTTATATTAATATGGTCAAAGTAGCAGACAATGAAAAAATTTCACAAAATAATAATATAGTGCTTCCATTCTTGAGTGACCTTCATACTAGTCTAGACTATCCTAGTTCTAGTTACTTTATTGTTTCTTGAGAGAGTATGTGTGTGTGGACTATATTGACACTTTTTCTCTAGAATCCCTGGAGTTGAATCAGGTGATAATGGCATGTTTGCGTCATATAAAATTGCAACATCAACAAACTAGTCAATAATAATCATATAAATAGTTCAAAATTGCAACATCAACAAACTATTCAATAATAATCATAAATAGTTATAATTCAAGAAGAGATATATAATAAACTGATAAAATATCAGTCCTGCCGACTGCCCAGTCCATTTTTTTTTTAAATATAATTTACGGTTATTCTCACTCCCCCATCTTCTTGACCTGATCTTAGCCATAGCTAAAACTGCTTTAGACTGCTTTAAAAATGCTTTAACAAACCATTAAACAAAATAAAAACAGAAAAATGAAATGAAAGCAGAAATGGCAAAATATTTATTAAATAATAGCTATTAATCAGTGAAGGAGTACAATGAAAGCAAAATTGTCTTCTAATTTCGAGGGTAACGAAAGACTTATTACATTTTTAAACAACTATAGTTTTATACATTTGCGTTATGAGAGGACTATTTGTTTTTTTTTCTTAATGAAGTAATACTACTCATGTTAATACAATTTATTTTGTGACAATACTTCTGATGTACTGTATTTTTATTTTTAATTTAATGTTTGTGATGTATTTTCAATTTCAATTTGAGTTTGCTATGATTGTAATTTACAATTATTCTTGCTATAGAACAGACTTGCATGAAACCTAAAAATGGAATGTGCAAAAAAAAATCAATAATAAAAAATCCCTCTCTCCTACAGTCCAGAGGGTGCAACCCCTGTCTAGACGGGTGAGGCGAGCGAGGCGAGCTTGCCGGCTAGTAATAATAAAATTATCATGAAAATGGTTTTGGTTGCAAGCTGCAGCGCGTTAGTCGCGCGTAGTGGAGCAACAGACGTGCGGCTGCTGCGCTACCGTCGCGCTACAGCTACTCCACAACGCGCGTTAGTGGAGCAGCTGTAGCGCCGCAAAAAGTTGCTCGTGTGAACAGGGCCTTATAGTGCCTGAATAGTGTAGTGACGATGCATAATATTTGTTATATATATGATGTAAGCATGTGTGCACAAATGCATATGCAAATAAAGCAACCGTGTGAGAACAGTAAAAATCCGATTTCATGAAGTTCTGTTGGTTTTGGTTAATGAGTGATTCAACATTTCATTTTTAAAATTAAAATCTCTTCAAGTTTTGTTGAATAAAAAAAATTCTTGAAAAATAGTCAAGTATCTACTTCAAACTTGAAACCCTCAGTTTTATAGCAATTTTTTCGTAATTTACAAAATATCTCAATAATTACGATAGTTTTAGCATTCTTCATCCGATTTCTCAGCTCATGTTATATGAAACCTGTACAGTTCACCACTTGAATGATTTTTGATCGAGTGGAATGATATAGCTGTCAACTTTAGCAGCCTCTATTTCTGTAACGAAGCGTTTCTATACATGTGAACTTTATTCTTCATTTTGGTGGCTACCAGCCGCCACTGTGAATTTAGGCAGATGCAGTGATGTAATATTGATTAGGAAGTTTGTCTTCAAATGCGATCTCTTCTGCGGTTATGGATTCGATTCCAGTTCAGCCTGGCATATTTTGTCCAACTAGTCCGTCCATTACCCACGCACAAGTCTCAAGTTCATGAGGAGCCTCATGTTTGATGCATCATCAGGGGAAAATAAATGATAATAAATTGAAAACAAGTGCTTAAACAATAAGAAACAAGGATCTTCAGATTTGTATGAAATCAATCTACTCATAGAATCTATTTTCATAAAACTTGTAATTTCTATAGAGCACAATGTTATAACAATCTTAAAGTTTCGAGCCATTAAATTTATGTAATATCGATATGATAATGATCAGAGCAGAAATGGTTTATTTGTTTAGTAATATTTTTATGATTTTTTCAATGATTTCATGATTAACATGAGTCTCAGGCTTCACCAAGGGTAAGAAGGTGAATGTTCACACAAAACAAGCCAGGCTGAACGAGAATGAAATCTGCGACCGCTGGAGTGATGACAGTGGGTGATAGGCACCCTGAACAGTATCACATCGCTGCGACTGCCGTAATTATATGGCAGCTGACGTAATGCATGGTTAGAATTATTGATGTAAAATGAAGTTATATTGCAATGTATTCGATAGATCTCATTGTTGTATTTAGGTGTATTAGGTGAAAACAACATTAAGTCACCCTAATTTTTATGAATTTCACTCCGTATGATAAAATTAGGCATACTCAAAAAATAAATCGTTTTCTCACAGTAGAATATTGAAAAGACATGGTCAAAATCTGACAAACATCATCCAGAAATGTGTAGCAACAGTTTAACCTAGCTTCTCTATCCAGTTTTTATCTCAACACTTTCTGGAGTAGAAAATGAAAGCGGAAATTTATTTTGATCTGAACTAGAAACTAGACTAAACAAACTGACGCGGATTCAGAAGAATGTGCTTGAGGAAAGGAATCCGGTGAAGTAGGTGGGGTAGGAAAATCCCGAGGGTATGTTTATTAGATAAACTATTCTAGTATACGACGCTACTCAGGGCGCATTTCACCCTTGTTCGCTTGTTTAAGCTAATGCTCTTCTTGTACAGGGGAACGTAAGTCTCTGCTCAGCCATCTTGGAAAATTAATTACCTCGTCTATATATCATCGGTTTACTGCAGCTTTCCCAACTCTCTTGCTTTCCCTGTAACAAGCCAAGGAAAGAATTTCCCATTCCATTTCCAACATACATTTATAATGTTCTGCATTATTATTATTAGGTCTCTTAATTCCAGTTGAATTTCCTTTACGTAAGCCGGCAACAATGTAGTGGTGCAGAGCTGCGTTATTACGTAAATTGTTTCAAGAAGTAATGTTTTCGTTTCTTGGTTAGGACGTTCTTTCCTTCCTCGTTTCGTATCACTTAACTAACGTTTATTATCACTTTCAGATATTCTTCCATTAAATACTTTCTCCCGCATTCTCGTTAGGTTTTGTAAGCTACAAAGATTAGTAAATTCTTTGAATGAAAGGTAGCTGTAGCCTCGTGCTATGTGTTTTTGTAATCGTACTTTTTAAAACACAATGCTGTTGGTCGTGTTTTGAATTTGAAGAAATTATTTCAAGAGTTGGATTCATGAATGAATGAATAAATTAAGAGTTTAATTTCATTTCCTTTACATTGCATTATAAAATAAAAGAATGCTACCTAATTTATTCATAACATTAGAAATAAACAAGTGAATAAATATAAATTTTTAAAAAATAAATCGATAGCTCTATGATAGATATTTGAGAATTATATATCATATGTTGAGAATTGCATAGCAGGTACCAGGTACTCAGTTCTACCAATGTCATAATCCCGAATTTTATGATTCTCAAGAACTTTTTGACATTCTTAACACCGCTACTTTAAAAATTGAGAAATGAAGACTTGAACATGTCCTTCTATCCTAATAACGTCACTGGTAATTTTACTAGCAGTAAGTTAAGTACTATAAATATTGACTTATATAGCATATAAGTTGGTGGTACAATCATTGGAAGAAAGAAAATGTCAATGTGGGGTGAGGGTATTGAGTAGGAATGTGAAAGGCACCGTGTAGTCGTGGAAATACTGATTAGTAGCAGAATGGGATAAGAGAAATTCATAGTCGGCTTCAAATTCAAATGTAATTATTGAAAAAAAATTACTTAGTGATTGATATCGATAAGGGAAATCTAGTAAAAAGAAGGAGAAATGAGAAGAAGTGTAGAAGGAAATGAGAACAAAAAGAAGAAGAAGAAGAAGAAGAAGAAGAAGAAGAAGAAGAAGAAGAAGAAGAAGAAGAAGAAGAAGAAGAAGAAGAAGAAGAAGAAGAATAAGGGATGGTGAGGACGAGTGATAAGAGAACAGTAAGAGGTGAAAAGAGTTCCAACTTTAGTGTGAAGAGGTTTAAAATGGTGCGATCTGGTGCCAAATTGGTGTCAGATAGATAAGAAAAGATTATGTGCCCAGTACTACCTCACTGGTTCACTTCTACGAGTAAACACACCGTGCACTGTCGAACATTTAAGAGAGATAAATAATACATGCGCTCAGACGGTAACCAGCGGTTGAAAGACTGCTTGCTCCAGCGGCTGCTTTTTTGCAACTCTCGTATAACTTGGTCGAACCTCTACTCCAACGCAATATTATGTACTTTGCCCTGTGGGAAATGATCGGCCAAGCACCCGCTCCACATACCAACGAGCATAAAACACCGGCACAACCTCTGATGCAATTTTCGGCACAACATTTTCACTTTTCCACACTAATACGGCAAATTGAATTAATGTTGCTTTCCCGTTCCTCAAACGTGTTTATAGCTTTTGATCGTGCATACTTTATGCGCTCCACGAAACTAATGCTCGAGCTCCTACATGGAAGGTCATTCTCATCCTTTGACCCACTTCCCACTCGAAAAGTTACTACTCACCTCATAAAGCTTTTTGATTCAGTCTTCGGTGGAGAGCAATCACCAAAATTTAACATTTTGAAGGTGTGAGTGGGTTAAATTATTATGCAAGTGTAACTGTGAAGCTCACACATAATCTCATTCAGTTTTTCCACTCTAAGATGCAAGAATGGAATATGAAATTTGAAAAATATATAAACCTTTTCAACGAGTTCTTGTAATAAAGGAGACACTACTTCTTATGGAAAAATTATTCAATTCTCATAAAAAACAAAAATGAAAAAAAAACAAGGGAAGTTCCTATCAAAACATGGGATTTCACAGGCTATAGGTAACCAAATGATATCCGAAATCCTGACAAATAAACTACATTGGGTGATACGATGTATATCGAATATATGAATATTCAATCAATCCAATTAAGCATAGCAATTTTTCGACCTTCATTGCAGGAAGAATTCACAATTATGTTTTCCAACAATCATAAATTGAGTTTAAAACATGTGATCAATAACATTAAGAATCAAAACTGAATTGTCACTCCAGTCACCAGGATCATTGACAAAACGAATGCCAAGAAGAGACGACTGTGCAAAATGTTCATCCAATCATTTTTCAAAAAGCAGTTTTTGACCTTCAATGTTCAAGATAGACGTAATGCTACAGTGTAGAATAAGAATATAGAGAATTTTGAACTGTAGACATCAACTAGAAATAAAAAGAAAGGTGTGCTATAATAAAGCAAGATATCAAACGTTGAGAAATGAGTTCTTTCATTTCTAAATGTTACACAACCTCAAAAATACCCTTCTGCTTAGAAATTAAGACCAGTTATAATATAAAGTTATAAATCCAACCTCATAACTTCATAATACCACTTATTAAACCATGATAATAGAGAATCACAGACCACATAGGATAAACCAACAGTCGAATCAAGTATGGCAATCGAAATCGGAAATAATGCCGAAAAATTGTGAAAATTTGGGGAAAATCGGTACATAGATTCACAGTTGTGAATTGAAGACACATTATACACCTCATTCAAAAACGAATTCGTGAATAGTTACTTTTTCAACCAAACTCATTGACAATAAAATTGCACAGAATAGTCGACCATGCGAAATGAAGGTCGGAATTCAAATTTATTGAAAGCTAATTCTCTAAAAATCAGATTCAACAATCTTCTAATCAGGAAATATTCAAGAGAGAACTGAAATTATCTAGATCGTGTAATGTTTGAGTGGTTTGGAATAATTTTCAATTATGAAAAATATAAACAAATAAAGGTAAAATTTTGATAAGTTGGGAGGTGTACCTTTTAACATACTGGAAAGGGCAAGCACTTAGTGAAAAACGAAAATTCAGCTTCTATTGAATAGAGCGATTGAAGGAAAATATCACAGTACACGAACTAAGAATAAAAAATTAAACTAACTATGAGTGAGCTGGCCAGCCTCCAGATAGCAGTACAAGAAAACATTGATGACGTATAGTTATTCAGTTTTATAATTTACTTGATGACTACACATTTTTTTTTTTAATTATTTATTATTGCCACAACATTACAAACAAGGCAAATTGAAGTTTTATTAACTTAATGTTTGTCGAATATTATTACTCTTGGCCGAACAGTTGAATGAAATTAGATAAATATCAACTTTGTTACCTCAAATCCTCACAGAAAAAACTATATACTCCTGACAGTGGAGTCTAACAGCTTTAAATCTACATTTTTTATTGTTCAGGTGTAGAGTAGCACTTGGTCGCTTTTTCCACCATAATTCGAATGGTTCCATGAACAGCAATCGCCCAAACCAGGAAGATAAATTTGCGGTGGTTCTTTAACAAGTCATTACCCGTCAGATCCGTCATGGAAACTTGAACTTGAATCGCTTTCAATGCGGAAATCAATGCTATAAAAATTTTAAAAATATTTCAAGAAGGACTATAGATGAACTAAATTTAAACTTATTGCACACCGAGGGACAGAATTCAGCCAGATTCAATAATCTTGTTATATGAAAAAATTGTTCTCTCGTCATTATACTTAAATAGAGAAAATACTTTTTAAAAGGATGAAGAAGTTAGTTTCTTTTGCCTCTCATAATGTCGCACTTTTCGTGTTAGCTTGGGGAATCTAAATGGTTTGATTCCATTGGAGGAAAAAATCATGTCATAATATTAAGGTATCTTAAGCACAGGAATCGCAAATATTGAGGAACTTGCTTGCTGAAGACAAGGAAATTAAATACAAATTTATATCTCTGTCTTACTAAAGCCGACGATCTAATTACGTCACAAACACAGAGTACAAAAGCGGTAGATTTGAATAGATCCTATCAATTGTTATATGTAACGGAATTAAGATTTTACTTTTTTAACTTGTATAACTAAAGTGAATTGGGAGAGAGTATTCAAATATAGCACAATATATATAAGCGATTGAATTTTATGAGGTGGAATCGCTTGAAATGGAGTCATTCATTCAACATTCAATGTTCAATCTGATTTTTGTCTAATTTCAAATAACTAGTTCTATCTATATCCCTACATCAAGTCCACTTCTGCAATTATTCAGAGTCACTTACAATTAAAGGAGTTGAATTGTTCAATGAAAGCACAGTTGACACCCATTAACCCTTTATGTCAGTCACCATTCAAATGCTAAAACCCTTACGGCAACTCAAATGCCTCTTTGAATATTGCCTGATGTTAGTGACATATCTGGCATACGTCATTGTGGTTTGACGATGAGAATAGTCAGTCATATTTACACGCTGAAATCAAGGTAATTGTGCCTATTGAGAGATGCCAATCCACTATTATGTGGCAATACGCGGCCAATCATCCGCCACATATACCTTTCGTCCACCATTCATTACCTATGAATGGCAATAATTGCAATTGGCTTCATTAGGATGAAAAGCGACCAGAGCTTTAGTGCTAAATGTTTCGCTTACATTGTAGGAAATCTTTATTTGGTAATGGAAATTTTGACGTTTTTCACAAAATAGGCTTATTGTATGGATATTCAAATATTAACCCATATCTAGCTAACGAACAAAAAATAAACTCCACACAGCATTATTGGAAACCTATTCAAACCCTTTTTTCTCAACCCGTGACCTTGATATTCTCGCACTGGATTTCTTTCCAACTATGCCATATGCAGCTGATCCAGTCTGCCAAAGTGACTATAGTGTTATGGAGCTAAGCCAAACACAAAAGCTGATACAGGTTATTACACACATTTTAACAACGGATCTGTAGGCCATCTGCTTTTACATAATTTTAGCAAGCCCGTTTCTCAACAGCTCATAACCCCTAACATTCAACGTTGTTACAAAGTTTCAAAGAGCTAATGGTAATCTGATTATGCGAATTCTTATTGATTTATACGGGGATCAACTATTCGTCTGCAGATGAAGTACTCTACATAATGGAGAATCGTCGTTGTCGTCTTCATGGTTTAGGCTGTTTTAGCAATGGACTAAGACTGTTCCGGCGTCCATCTCTTCCTCGGTCTCACAATACTTCGTTTTCCTCTTGGAATATGAATACATGCGTTCAGAAACTTGTCTAAGAAACTTCATTTCCGCTGACTGTACTCTTGATTCTTGTTTCTTAGACAGCGCCCATGCTTCGCTTCCATAAGCTAAGGTTGGTATAGCCATAACCTTATAAAACTTCAATAGCGTTTCCTTCCTAGCTTTATTCTTTAGGGACCTACCCATTACACCACATACTGAGCTAAACTTGATATTTAAAAAAAAAAAAAAATGGAGAATAATATTGATAAATCTAGAAGCGATTCGCATTCTGCCACTTATGTGCATGAGATGCAAAAGTTAGAATCACAAGATAAAAGTCATTGAAATCAAGTTGTAAGTTCAGGTAGGTTCACTATTCAAACAGTCAATAACATACAATGACACTGAAAATTGATTGAAAAAAATGAATGAGACATTAATTTATCATTTGATTATTTCATCTTTATTATTTATCCAACGTCTGGAGAATTATCTTGTATGATTGAAAGTTAAAGTAATTTCTCCATGGAAGAAGGACATCTGAGGAAACTTTCAAGATGAAAATAAAGACTTCCAATAATATTCAAGATGATTATGATATTGAATGTAGATATGTGTGAATAGGTTGCTTTCTTGTCTGGAATGGAAATTTTGAACTCCAGAAAATTAAGATGGAAAGCAGATAAAGTAGTGTCTTAAATGAGTTTTATTTGTTTCTACAATAGATTAAAATTTCAAATTTCTTGATAAAATTTAATTCATCCAAAATGATAAAGTGAATAGAAGTTATTGTTGAGAATTGCCTCTAGCAATGAGAGAATCAAATTTATTTGTATTTTCATGATTAATTACTTCGAAGCTTCACTAAAGTAATATAGGATATCTCAGGTATAAAACACAATGGATACTGAGAATGATATGTTGAGTTTTGTGATATGGAGTTTGATTTATGAGGAAGATCGGACACTAACGGTTCTCAATCGACTCTTCCCCTTAGCACATGGTATTGGTCGAAGAGTTATAGTTTTGTTTTCAAAAAAGTAGCCGAAATAAAACTCATTTAGATGTGTTCCCTTCTGAGGAAAGATTCTTGCTCATTGCATTAAGCCATCGGAAAAAGGGAGAGAGGATTAAGATTCCTTTTCTTATTGATGACCATGTTTTCTAGAAAGCTTCTCATCCTACTTGAATTACAAACATGATGGAAATTTGGCGGTCATAAGACAACTTCCGGTATTTATAAAATAGGAAATTACAATCTGAAATAGAATTCGATATTGAAAAACTGTAATGATCCAATTCGATGAGTGTTCTAAATTTCCTTACAAATTTTTTACTGAACAGCAGATGAAAGTTCAATTTGGAACTGAGGTTTTTTGAATAAGTATTTAAAAAAAAATAATGAAAGGAATGAGAAGAAAAAATAAATAAAGGAACAATGAGGAAATAAAGAAAAAAAGAAGAGGAATAATAATTTGACAGTAAAAACTGGTTAGAAATACCATTTTCTAGTGAATAGACTTCAGTTAGAAAAATGCCTATGCTATAATGAGTTTGATAGGTTGCGATTAAAAACTGCAAATTCCAATCACATGGGAAAAAGTATAGAAGATATGACGGTGTACAAGGAATTGAACTCAGGAATCTAGGCATAACGGAATAGTAGTCACCTAGACTAAGTTAAATACTGGGTTTATTCCAAATTATAAATTTATCAAATGATAAACGACAATAATACTGTACTTTTCTAGCATAGTTCTACAGGTACACTGATAAATATGAAATTTTGTTAAAATTTCTCTTCTACTACTTATTTTATCTTGGTCATACCAGCAGCTGATTGTTTTGCGGATTAGAGGCAATTAGAACAAAAAAAAGAAGTAATGTAATTTTTTCTACATGATATTCGGGGAGGTGTAGTAATGTACAGAAAATATGAATTCTAAACAACTTGGACAAAGGAAACTCTGGTGTTTCCCAACCATTGCGTATACTTCAGGCCTTGTGGCTTTGCGAAACAAGCCATTTGCATCGATAAGTGGAATGAAATTCCGTAGCGTTTTTGTTTAAGCCGCCTTATTGTGCTCGTGCTCACGCAACCCGTGGCATATTCCAGAAAGTATTCCTATTACTGCAAACTTTCGTCCCGTAGGATTTTTCTGAGATATTCTGGTAAATGAAAACAGAGTGGTCCATTAGCAGCAGATTAGGGGCAATTTTGGGGCTTTATTTTAGAAGAAGCAGCGTACCAGGTGACAGGCAATACCCTTTGCAAAGATCACCAGTCCAATAGCTGTCCTCTTCACACTTGTCTTTGAAATATACTCTAATTTAAAATTTCTCCTAAACGTGGAATTATTAAAATTATTAGGAAGCTAATTTTTATAACGAATGTCAACTACTGTGGTTGAGTCAACAGGAAAGTTTCAGACCAAGATTCAGAGAACGATACCAGATTTTTTAATCAAAGGCTATCTCAGTGATTTATGGTCTGACCATATTAGTAAAAGTATTGTCATATGATAAAAAGCGTATCACTTTTATTGGTGAGACATTCAAAAACAGGACTATTTGAGTTAGGGAATATTTGAATATTTATGGTCAACAGTATGAATGAATAAGAATAAGCGTATGACTTTTATTGGTGAGGGTCTCTGAAGGTGGTGCAGATTGGTTCCGAATCAATTAGATAGGTGATAAGTGAATAAACCTGATATCGCTTTATTGAAAATGCTGGTTCACCCTCCTTAAAGTCCGTTGCAGCTTGTTAATAATGTTTTCAGTAATGTGGGTCAAGAGGTTGAATGTTGAATGGAATCACCCAAAAAGGTATCCCAACTTCTTAAAGCATAATTAAGCTTGACAGGAGGTTTTTAGAATATGAGGAGATTGGAAGTGTATCATGATATAAATATGAGGATAACAGCCATGAGAGAGCTCCCGGGTGAATTCGGCTTTTGTTATAATTGATTTTATTTCTTTTATAGGCAGTTTTATGCTAAGCTTCTAAACCTATATGAATTTATAGGAGCCTTCGATGTTATATACAAGTTTGTAAATGGAATAGATTTATCGACCAATATTCCTTATAGTAGAAAAAATGCTACTTCCCAAAAGCCGTTTTAGGCTTAGCTGGCATATTATCGAGTACAGTAACATTTAATTATTTTTTTTGTATAGATGATAGTAGCTACTACTAGTCTACTGTTTAGGCATCCAGTTTCTTTCGGATTTTTTTTCTAAAACCTCTGGTGGTTCAATGAAATACAAAATTACAGCCAGTTGATAAGCCTAGTCTCACTTACCTCCATAAACCAGGCATCGTAGACGCAGATTAGCCCCTTCAGCATAGGGACCAACCACTGATGACCTCTCTTTTCCAGTTTCGTCCAAAATAACAATTTTGTGTGAAGGAACTGAAACAAAACACAAACGTTATAAGCACAGTATCAGAAAACGAGTTCCATTTCGACACTCACAACAAAGTTGAACAGTCAAATATTACAAAAGAATAAACACCAGTATCATATATAGAAAGTGTCGTGGTTGGTAGAGTTTAATTTGAATATAGAAATTGGAATACTCTCAACATATTCATCGTACTTTTGTGACTTCCTATAGAAGAGCAAATGAAGACCAAGTGAGTAAAAATATCAAAAATGGAAAAATATTGAGATTTCCATCTATTTGTTTTTTTATTGATGGGAGTCTAAATCTTATATGAAAAAGGAAGCTACGAACTTAGATCAAACCTCACTTGAAAAACCTTTTAACAATGGATGTTTCTGATGGACTAATCACACCTTGTGAAATCCATTTCCCAAACTCCATTCATCGATAAAATATCGAGAATCGCTCTCAAATTTTTAAAACAATATCCCAATCACCATTTTTTTTACATCCCCACTTTTTAATCTCACAATCGATGTGTTTTCCAATTTACAGTACTCAACAAAACAATGGTGCTCTAATGGCTAATGGATAGAATGTTGGAAATATTTTGATCCTTTATTGATGCAAATGTATGTAGACGATTCAAGTGGTTACCTTGAAATTTTATTCACAGCTTGCATTTATTGGGAGGGTGGAAGACAGACTGGACAAATCAGAGAGATCCACAAGTCGATTTTATTTAGACAGAGATCAGGAGTTGATAATAGTAGTAGAACAAGCTGTAACATAGATGCACTTCAATAATTCACAACAAACAAGCATTTCCAAGTGGTTCAAAGGTTGCAGAGGGAAAACGTAAACACTATCAATATTTCAAGTTGGGAAGGTAAACTACACGGGCAGAAGCGAACCGACGAACACGGTTCAATTATCCAGAAATGTTTTGACTAAGGGAGAAGTGTTATCTTATCAATCGAATAAAGTACCTAGGATACTTACTTTCTCGTTCCCTTTCTCTCTTGCACCTCACCACCAAAATCGACTAAACTTCACTTTAATCAAATAAACAGAGAGAACCAGCTCACCAGTTAGTCACGTCTAACCAGGATCGTTTTAATCGAAAAGTTTGTCCCGAAATATGAATTTCCGCCCACATCAGTAACTAGTTGAACAGTATAGTGGATGCATGATGGACCTCAAGTACTTGTTGTCTGATGCTGTTGTCAAATGTGTTATCATCAACGTCAATACATCAACAGTATTACACGTGCTTTCAAAGCAAACAGTGCAATTTCCAATACATGCCTAGTCCAGTTGCTGTTCTTGTCGCATGATAAACATATCCCGCTTATATACGTTGACTCTGTACATGGACAATGAACATCCATGAAAATCTATACAATCAAAAATTATTTTCAGGCCGAAGTGGTCTATTATTATTGATCGTCTTCATAATTTATTATACTTATGGTCAATATAATTATTGATTCTCAGAGATATTTTTTAAATTCGTAATATTATTGTTGTGAAAATGAAGAGAAGGAAGGAACAGTGATTCTCGGTGTTATCGCTTGTGTCAACAAGTCTTCAGGCCTAAGCAATTAATTACTCTTCTTCTCCACTTTTGACACTTTCATGGTATTTACTTGGAACTTTGTAGAGTATTCTAAGTGTATAATTAGAATCTAATGTAATCCTATAGAATATTTTGGAAAATGCAAGAGTCCTTATCTGTTTATTTTACAATTTGGTAGAAGTTGATAGAAAAATGGAGAGATATCTCAATTATAGAAAAATGTATAAAGGAGACTTTTGTAAAAATGAGTTCAGTGGTAATTCGATCTTTAATGCGATAAGTGGCAGTAGTGACAGTTCCTGTTTACAAGTAAGCGCTTATACAGACTGTGATACAGATCGAGATTTGCCTTCCCGGCCATTTGTAAAATGTATTTATTGGGATATTGAACTTTATTTTGAAGAAGTTTCATATCCGCAATAATGAAACTTGTCAAATTTTTGATGAAATTGAGTCATGAGACTGTGACTATAGAATTAAAAAACGGAACACAAGTTCACGGAACCATCACTGGTGTGGATGTAGCGATGAACACTCATCTCAAAGCGGTGAAAATGTCCGTTAAAGGAAGAGAACCTGTACAACTTGAGACGCTTACAATTAGAGGCAATAATATACGTTACTACATTCTTCCAGACTCTCTTCCCCTGAAAACTCTGTTGATTGATGACACTACAAAGTCAAAAACAAGAAAGAAGGAGGACATGAGAGGAGGACAATCCCGTGGCAGAGGTAGAGGACGTGGTGCGAGAGGCGGTAGAGCTGGTCGTGGAAGGGGAAGGGGACGACGTTAAACCTATCAAGCAACTATCATCTATTGGACTTTTTCTATTTTTTGTGTTAATTTCTCCATATCTGTGTTGATGTAATGGAATCATCCTTCCATCGTTTGTGTTCTAGAAGCATATAATTAAGTGTGTAAATAACAGTTTTGAGAATCATTCCCCAATTTTCTCCTTAATCCAGTTAGAGTAATGCGATTTATATTAACAAACGTCTGTTGTTGAAGTCTTAGCGTACAGTGACAGTTTCTGTTTACGTTAATACAGACAGTGCAATCCCGTTGGCGCTATTAGAAACCGTGTTAATGAACTTTCGTTGTCTGTAGTGATAATTCTTTTTCGACGTTCTTCTTGAATTATTGGACAGTTTATTGAACAGTTATTATTTAATATTAGATCGGCCTCTTGACATTTAGTGATTGAATTTTGTACAGTAATATTGAAAACGTTTTATTAGTTGAACAATATCGATTTAACTGTTTTTGATTGCTTATTTTGTGTAAGACATTACTGATCAGTGCGTTTTGTGGATTATTTGTGTTAATAAAGTGTGAGTGATAAATTTAAGTGTTGCCAGCGTTAGTTTAGATATAGAACCAGTAACAATATGAAATAATTATTGTGGCTTGAAGTGAATTGAATTTAATTCATCTCATATACAAAAAAGGCTACATCAATCGTATCGCTTTCCAAACGTCTCTGTCGAATGATGTCTTGGACGCAGGAAGTAGGTCAGAGGTGTGCTAGATGTGAGCCTATACACATTCGCCTGTGCAGCCAGGTGGGAGTGGACTGTTAGCATAGAGCTTCAGAATTTGTTTCAGTGGGCTTAGCATGGATACAACTCTGCTAGCTCAGTGAAGAACGAAATAGCAACCTACCTCACTCCTCGCTTGTGTAGTAGGCTACGCTCTTTGGACCAAAACGTAATGTTGAGATTTGAAGAGTCACCTCCAGTCGAAATCGGCTATGATACTATACATACTCACATAAAAATAATTATAATAATAATATATAGGCTATGAACTAGCTAGGTTATGTCTGGTGTCAGATCTATCAGGTCACAAGAATAAGGTCCCCGAATAAGTTGAGGGCCTCTGATGTGACTAATACATATATGAAAATTATTGAAGTTTTCATATGATCAAATTAGACTGACTATAAGCACATAAATTTCGGACTTGAAGGGTTTAAAAAGAAATAAAGGGGTTTTCGTTCCAAAATGATCTAAATTACTACGACCTAGTAACCTATCAATCAATTAATTAGAATATCAAAAATGGATGATCATTATAAATTAGCTGATACGTTGATGATTGACAAATGCAGATGTTGCTGCTGTTTTTCAAGTCGATCCATTTATAATTCATAAGCTTATGAATCCAATTTTGAACTAATATTATTTAAAAAAATCATTGAAGTTGCCATATTTCTTAGAAGGTCTCCTCGCTTTCAGGTAGAAAATGGAAATTACTGCTAGGTAAAGGTCCAATAATTCATTATGTAGCTCCTCATTCAAGCTTAACTACTCTAACAGCAATGTTATCAATAATAAACCGATACAACAGAATGTTCAAGGACCCGTCGGTATAATTATATAGTCACATGTTTCCCAATTGAAAAAAAATGTTCATCGGTGTTTTAAAAAAAAATGTTTTGTTTATTTTTCTTGTTCAACAGATTTCATAATATATCATGCCGCGATATTTCCTGTGTTTTTTATTCAATTCGGCGATTCAAAATAATTTAAGGAAATACACAAAAAATTAAAAAGACCAAGCTTGCATTGTAAAAAAATTTGTGGATAATTGGGCTAAGCATCAGCCTTTGTAATATCCAATGTTTCAATTCTCAAATTCAACTTAGACAACACCAGCTGTCCAATGTTTTGAATTTCACTAGCCAAAACCAACCCAGAGCCTATAGTTGAAATCTGTTCTGCAACATAATAATTTTTATAATCGACCCCCAAATTCCAAAATTAATAGCTATCTCGCTTTGACTATGAGGAAGCTATATATCAAGTTTTAAGAGTCTTGAATCTCCCTTTCAAGCGCTAGGGCACAGATGGACGGATGGACAACGACACGACTTAAATAATGTCCTCAATAATCAACTCCTGCTTTATTAATAAGTAAACTACGGTACGCGTCTAGTTAAACTCTAGCAATTATTAACTCCAGCTTTATTACTAAGTGAACTATGCGTTTAGTTGAACTCCAGCAATTTGCTCCAGCATCCAATAGTATCGCATTGAGCATCATTCTACAGCATGTGGAACAAGTCAGTGTTTACTGACCAAATGTTCATGAGGCTAGCCACTTTGTCATCCCAGCTTGTAAAGCAAAACGAACATATGTTCGACAGCTTGCACCTGTCAACCAACGTACGCTTCCACTACTCTAGCCTACCCACTTCACACACCAATCGCCATCAACAGTTCCCAACATCCCTCACAGGTAACCTGACGATAACTGTTGACAAACTTAACAATTAATCAGGTTTGTTCGATATCGCATGGTCTTGAACCGACTTGTGATAGGGGATTGGTAGTGATAGGGGACATGGAACAAGTGGTGGAGTTTGATGAACTTTGTTACGCTTTGAATAGCATTCGCTACATAGTTTTGACATTTTATTAATCATTATAATTATTGTGAATGCTGAAACATTGAAATAATATGCAAAAGCTAAAAATAAAAGTAGATATTTCGATAGAATTCAGTAGGAACCTGACTGTGATGTGTAGCTCCTTCAAATAGAAATCAAGAAGTGATACTTTTTAAGTAAAAACGTTTTGAGTGACTTTTTAAGTGTAAAAAAAAACAAAACAAAAAAATTAAAAACCAGTTCGCACCTTGGATGTTCTCTGAAAGACTATACGAAATGACAGAATCGGTGATTAGAGAAGCTGACTATTATGACCTCAAAAGACTATAAAATCGGTATTACTATGGCGTAGTCAATTGAAGCACTTGTCTCTGATAAGACTTTGGTTGGCTGCTGTTCCTGTGGTCACGAGTTCGATTTTCGTTCAACCCAAGATATTTTGTATACTAATCCATCCCATTATTCACGCACAAGTCATGTGGCCATAATTTGACTAAAAAACTCAATTTTTAACGTGAATTGTTGCTATACGATGAATGAATTACAATAACAGTGGATAACCTTTACAGTAAAATGATTAAGCAATACTTTTACAGAGTATGATTTCTTAATCAAATTAACTAGCACATTCCAAAATGGAAGAGTGATTGGTTGCATGATGGATAAAAAAAGGTATTTTATGCAGTGATGGAGATAAGCGGGATCTTTCCAGAAAAAAAGCATTATGGAGCCCAATATCTGCCTATCTGAAGGCCTCCTGGGACGCCTTGAACTCTGGGGGCTATCCCACGTCGCGTGCACTGCAGGACTGATATCACCACCATAGATTTCATATTGTGATATGCTTCTCAAATGCAAGTTTCATACCGCTAATAGTGCCCAATTTGTCAATAGAGTTGGGAATACTATTCACCATTTTCCAATAGCAATCACAATAATAGTTACTAAAATTGAGTTTTGTAACATTTTTGAAGAACTAGAATCCAAACGTAACGGACAATAACAATGACATGACTTAGTATTGGGAAAATGAATGTTGAGAACAAAACGTCCATGTATTTCATTCGGATAGTTGAAATTTCACTAAAGAGGAAATTCCACTATTTGAAATTGTAGCAAAGACAAGATGAATAAGTTATAATTGAACAAAAATTAATATGTAATACATAAAATTATTACGTCGAGTAAGGCGAAGAAGGTGATAGAAGTGGGAGATGCAGAGGTATTAACTGATGATGTGGCAAAAAGAGTGATTTACAACCAAAATTATTATGAATAGGAGTGAACCACAAACATCATTGCAATCATCGTTGCGATTGTGTTTTTTATGCAGATGTTGACATGAATGTTGCCGTTGTCCCTAAATAAATATCCGACACTATACGTTTGTTATTAAAGTAAAGATAATTGAGTGATAGTCTACTTAAAAAGAGGTGAAAACAGAACTTTTTTTTAAATTTTAAGAGAGCCCTATTATTTCGAAGATTCTACACCAGGAGTATTCAACTGAAATATATCTATGAGCTTGTATTATAACTAGAACACATTTACAACACAGTTCCCAAATGTCCTTTCACTTCATGCTGGAAATGTACAATCGCAATGCAATAAGCGTTGGTCATACTCTGCCAATATCGCGTGGGAAACACAGAAAATGAAGATTAATTTTTTTTTAAATAGAGCAGCTCAAACAGTAATATTTTCTCACAACGTGGCGGCCCCAGAAAAAAATTCAGTCATATCACGAACGTACTGTTAGAGCAACAAACGTTTGCAAACAATTATTATTGTTTGTAAAATAATGTTGCAGAGCGTGGCACATTTGCGGCAGCCACCACTTTGTTAGGCGAGTTTTTCTATTTCGGAACGAGATCGAAAAGTTCATCGCGGCTGGTCACAAAGCTGAGAGAAAGTTTTTTTCGAGTTCAAATCGACGCAATGAACATTTCCTTGGCTTTTGAATAGTTGGATCGAGTTTTGTGGTGTGTCGGAACGATTGTGTGGGTCGAAGGAGGGTGGTGGTGGTCGGTAGGAATTGAAAAAAGCTGATAAACCCTAAGAAAAGGTAAATTTTAGGGCGGTCGCTGTTACCGCGCGCGCTGCGGAGAAAAGCGCTTTACAGGGGAGGTTATTGATCGACGGTAGGTGGCTGCGGATGCGGGAGTCGCTGGGGCCAAGCACTAGTAGGACAGAGAGCGCCCATATGTCGCCAGTTTTCGAGCTTCTGAACCAACGCAAGCCCTGGTCAGTCTCCACTAATGATGCTGTATCAGTCATTACAAGAGTTCCACATGACAATCCCACTCTGTCTCTCTCACACACAACAGCCGTCCTCATGTTTTCTCACTCACTCATCAGCACTTGCTAACTCGTAACAAATCGTCTCTTGAATCTTAACGAATGGTGTTTTATTTCATCATCAGGGTTCAGCATCAGAAAAATTCAAGTTTATAATTAATGGCAGAATATGATATTCAAATTAATACAGAGGTTTAGAAAATATTTCACTTTCTAATACTACTGTGTAGTGAAATTAATAGTCAAATCTGCAGAAATTTCGGGTATGAGAGGAAAATTCCCAACACGGCTGAAAATCGGGATATATTTTCAGAAAAATATACTTAAAGTACCCAAGAATCATAGCTGTACAATAGAAGTACATAGCTGTACTTCGGCCGCCATTTTAGACAAGCACATTAAAAGAGCGATAGAAAAGAGGCCAATGATTCACCCATCACTGACTATATTCAAAAGATTGAATATTTTTCCTCTCAGATACCTTTACTTCCACAAAGTAATTCAAGTATTTCGGATGGTAAAAGCCCCTGTTGTTAGATTGGAGCAGTCTAGGAGACAGGATCTAAGATAAAGATACATGCTAATTCAGAGGTGCCCACCCCCCTAAGTCTCATGACGCACCCCCCCCCCTAAATTTAGCACCAACCCCATAAATTAGGCCACCCCAAAAAAATGCGAAAAAAGCCCCCCGTATTCTTTCTAAAACTAAAAGAAGTTTTTTATAACTATTGAAAAAATTCAAAGCCAGTCGATAATATACAAAATGTATGTATATTTCTTGAGATTCTTTACATAGGTAACATTTTTTTGGAAAGGTAAAAAAGAAATATCAATGAAATGAATATATGAACTTCTGCTCAATAAACTTAATTGCAAAATAGCAAAAAAAGAATTTGAACCTAAATGGTTTTTAAACAATAAAATATTATTACAAATACACAATGTTCAATAAAAATTAAATACCTATAAGTTTATGTTCGGTGTACCAATTACATTAAGGTTAAATAATTCTACAAAGTTGTTCCTTTAAAGGAAGTGAAAACAATGAGTTAATAACTTCATTTGTAAAACACAAAAATTCAAAATACTAAGACATTTATTGGACAGCAACTCATTTATTAGTTGAACAACAGGTTATTTACTTAGTGTAGTATCTTGGGAGAATTTTATGTATGGATGAAGTACATAAAAGGCACACATTTCATGTATAGTTATTTACAACAGACAATCGAAAGAAGTGTCTTTTAAAAACAAAATATAGACATAGTTATGAAAAATTACTGAATTTTTAGTATTTAGTAAGTTTTGCTATAGCAGTTCTTACTTATTAGTAAGTAGTTATCGTAAAATACATGAAAAACATCAAAAGTTTGAAGTCAAACATTTTAAATTTGTAGGCTGTGACCATCTACAAGTTAGCTAGGCACCTTCTAAGCTTGTTAAATCTATCTCTTTAAACGCCACATAGAAGTTTTTGTCTTTGGGATAAGGAAACAGAAAACCTTCCAATTATTATTTCTTCGTTAGAAATAGACTCAAGTACATCTTTTTCTGCAGCTAGAACCATTAGATTGGACAACCATGAGTCTCCTATAGCTGATCTAAGTCTGTTTTTGATAATTTTAAATCGACTTATTGCTCTTTCTGCTGATTAACTAGTAACTGTTAAGGAGAGTAAAGTTGTATAAACCACTTTCAGAGCACTCGCTTAGCGTCTTACTAAGATTGAATAATAACCTCCTGTACAAATCCTAAACATAACTATTTTAGCTAATTCATATTCACTTGTCTAATAATAATAATAATTATAAAAAATATATTTTCATTAATTGACATTCTATCTGGTGACTTCGTAGTATATTTTTGAATGTTGTCACGTTAAAGACGGTTTCAATCAACTTTACGCTCCCCCCAAAACGGTTTTTGGAACCCCCCCCAAGAATTTCAATGACGCAGTCTGCGTCATAGTCCCCCCCCCCCCTGTGGGCACCCCTGGCTAATTCCTCCGCGACCATATAATGAATTTTTCCTACAACTGCTCGTAAAGTAGTTCTTTACATACTGAAAACTAATTGTAAAATACCTCTTTACTGCTCCGCAAGCGGTAAAGTACTTTACGCTCGCCAGCTGTTTTCTTTACGCTTCTGTTTTGATTTTGATGTCTTCTCATTGGTGGATCACGGAATCCGAGAAATTCACATAACCTCAAAAATGGCGAACGCTAACCAAATCCGCGCATGGTCTGTGATGTTACAAACTACAAGCTTTTATTGTATTGGAATCCAGAACAGCAGTTTTAGGAAAAATATTGTATGCAATTCGCGCGTGAAGCTTCTTTATCGCTCTCCCAAAATTACTGCGCTCCGCTACGCGTCGCGCAGTAAATGTTTTGGCTCGAGCGATAAAGTCGCGCTTCACGCTCTTAATACATAAATAACTATTGTCGTAGGTTCTACTGATATATTGCACCTCTACTCTTAACTCACTACCAGAAGAAATAAAATATAGAAACAGTACAAAGAAATTCAAAATTGAACTAAAATCCTGGCTATTATTACAGAATAACGTTGTCTTTTCTTCCAGATTGGAATAGAAATAACCTAACTAGGGAATTTGACCTGGGACAATTTCAAATTGATATATTTATAAAAACATGTATTCAAATTAGAAAAGATACATAAAAATCTACCAACTAAATCATACATTTCCATATTACAATTTCCGTCTGTAAAAAGTAAATTCGTATGGCTTTTCGTGGTGGGGAGACCCGTACGGGTAGTTCCACCTCGCTGGTTAACGACTGCTTTTTTTTTATATGCAACCGGGGCCGACGGCTTAACGTGTCCTCCGAAACACGGGAGTGGCTCGAGAAAAATATCTTGTACTCAACTGGGATCGAACCCAGGACCTTTGGTTTATCAGAGGTCCTGGGTTCGATCCCAGTTGAGTACAAGATATTTTTCTCGAGCCACTCCCGTGTTTCGGAGGACACGTTAAGCCGTCGGTCCCGGTTGCATATAGAAAAAAAAAAAAAAAATCCGTCTGTAATTAATCATCATAATAAGTTATTTTGGTGTTCCAGTACATTGTTTAGTTGTTTTTTAATGTCATAAATTTTAGCATACAGAACATTCGCTATGAAAAATTGGTAATTGTTATTAAAATAATTTCTATTAAATTGATATCTCCATGATTGAAAAATCTCTATTTCTATTAGTTCCATTGTTCTTGAAAAAATTCTTTTTTTTTAAATCATGGAAAGCAATAGAACTTGCATGCTTGTGAATTTTCAATTTTTTGTTTCAATTAGTTGGTTACAATAATTGAAAGTTGCCATTTATTTGCAACAGGTAAATTGTTGCTTAGATTTTACTATGTGTAGATTGCCAGTTTTTATTTCAAGACGTCGTTTTGTTACAATTAATCAATAATGCTAGTTCAGCACTCATAACCATAACGGAAGTAGGTCGTCAAATTCTTGTACAAAATCTATACCTTTCATGGAATAGATAGATGTATTTTATTCTCAGCTGAAATTAGCTTAGCGTCACATAGAATTGTTTAATTTTGTGATGTTGCCCCATACAGGAAATTCCTCTCGTACTTGAAATGTTTTATTCGTCAGTTTTATAAGATATCATATGATTTGATTGAGATTTGGTATTATCTCATGATTTTGAACTTTAATTTCTTGCTTTTTTCATTGATAACAAATTCTGTTTCATTTGAAGTGTTATATTATATAATCTCATGTTTTGTTCCACGTAAAATAAGAATGCTGTAACAATACTAAAAGCCAAAAGAATAAATTTGATTTGATTTTGGAAAAACTGTCAAATTTTTCAATGACTTTAAAGTGTCGAATTCGTGACCAAGCTATGCGTCAGACAAAAAATGTTAATCGTGTCTTTTTTCAAGAAAAATTTGTTTCGATAATGTGATACCAGAAACACTAACTTGTCTACTTGAAATAAGTTTCACATTAGAAATTTTCGAAATTTTGGTGAATCACCTGAAAATTGATAGCCTAATTTTGAAATTTGAATTCTTAGAATGGCTGTATCCCACTAATGGCAAGACCTCAATTTGTAATTCAAAATCCTTTTTACGAAAATAAAGTTTTGTAAAATTTGGAAACAATTACTTCTTTTTATCCTTAGTGGTTTTTTAGCTGCAGTTATTAGAATCTTTCATGTACCCTTAAAAACTACAATAACTTCATTTGAGAGCTCAAACAGATCTTCCAAAAAATAAGATTCGATATTAAATATTGAATCTCATTTATCTTATCGATAAATTTTATCTGTTGCATTTTGTTTCATGAGACTCCAAACTATAAGAAACGCCATCCGGTCGCCCGCTCCTAAAAGCGGGTTCTTATAACGGTTGAACGATCCATCGTTCACGTATGACATGCATGACTCGAGAATCCATTGCATCTACATCTTCAGTACTGTGATTGCTTGTGTTGTAACATTGTATTAACATACAATCATTGTTCAGTAAACTTTCAAGAGGAAATTCAGTACTTCATCTCACAGAGTAAAATTTTTGCTGGAAACGTAGTTTCACAACAAATTGTTATTTTGGAATCATATCCATGAATAACTCGAACTTTCAATTTTCCTGCAGTTTTATGGTTTTTATGAATTGTTCCTTCCTCTATTGATTTGAATATCCTATTCTGTCATCAATCAACATGTAAATATCAACTTATACAGATTATACTTATGGACTATACAGATGCGTAGCACTATTGGTAAGCAATAATAGGTCATATACTATAGTCCACTATATTATACTATACTTACTCACTTATATAACTCACTATACTTATCACTTATACATTCATTTTTATCACAAGAGAATGACTAGAATTTGTTTGGATAAAATTCCTCAAATCCAAAATAATCTGTAGTTTTATCACCTTCAAGTCTAAGGTCTGAGGAAGCTTAAAGGGTTTCTATCCTTTTAGAGTTAATTCACTTAACCTCGATTTTCTTCCAGTTTACTTCTCATGTCAATCAAATACTTTAAATCCTGATTCCATCAATATCACGAATAAGTCACATTCTATGTGCATTCGAAGCCTAATCGCTGATAGGTGGTGTTTTTTCTGAATCTTTAATTTATGTATTTTTATTCATTCATCAAGTCTGAAATACAATCAATATACAACGGGCTGTTGCCTAAAACTTCATTTTCAACACTCTCAAACATGATGCAGACACTTTACTTTATCATTTACATGCTATTAGTGGCAAGGTCTCCAAATTCCCATAATGCATCACTGATTGCCTTAAACGACGCAAATCACCCGTATCTTTTTGTTTGACGGGTTTCTCCCTCAATCAGGAGTGAATTCTATTTCCACCCTTCACATGTCATCAACTTCTAATCTGATAAAAATAGGGTGCAGAAATAGAACCCGAATGGGAGAAGGGTTGGAAATAGAACACTGTCTTCACACTTTGTCGACCTGATTGAGGCTAATCTGCTTGACACGTGAAACGATACAGGAACAACAATTTGTGCCATCGAATACAACTTATCAGTTATAATGTAGTCTAAGGTGATATTTCCTCGTGATTATTTCCTTTAAATTTTAACACCTAGTTTGAACCAATTACAATATACGCATTGTTTGCTTTTATTTCAAAAGGGTGTCATTGAACCTCAAAAACAAACTTGGAAGGGTTGAAAACCCCCACGGAGTAAAGAGCTATTTGTTATGCATACATCAAAGTTGGAGTGTAAGGCCTAATTGATTCTTTATTAGTACATTCAAGTTGGGAAGCAGGTCAGGGATTATCACCTGATTGTTCACTTTATCATTATTTCCCCATTTAACATTGTACGCAAGTCATTTTTCACTTGAGTCTGTTCCCAAATATTCTGATACTCTGATAATTATCAACGTATCTTTTATTCTATGCAAACTGAAACTTAAAACGCTACTTCTCATTTTAATCAAATTTTTTAGAGTTGATGTTGTCTATTGAACAAGCAGTTCTTACATGTATTTCTCAGTTGACCTTGATTGCATGTCAGTGAGCTTCTAAATTTTTTAATTTTATTTTGATTAAATCCTAGCCTTATTACGAATTTTTTTCTTTTTTGTTGCTTTCTTGTTGTTCACAGTGTTTAGTTATTGATTTGACTCGTATTTTTACTTGTTACTCCACCCACCAGGGGGCGCGACTTGACAGCCAATCACAACGTCCGATTAAGGTCAACCTCTTTCCCTCTTAGCCAATGGTCTCATACCATGTACAGTTTATATAAGGCTTCTCTGTACTTTAGTTTTCAGTTTGATTGAGATTGATAATGGTGTAACAACCGAAACTAGTTTCTCGAAGTTTTAATAAATGTGGTTGTGACAATTTCGTCTTATTATTTATTATTGAACATTCCATGAAAATCAGAAATTACATAATTGGTTCACTCAATTTGAGTTGATAACCGATGAATATTGATTAATTCAATCCAATTATAAATTTAGCAATTAATAAATTGATTGATCGAATAAATCTATATTATTGAATAATAAATGGATCGATCCAATACAATTCGATAGTTGGCCTATTGATTGAGTCAATCCTTATTTAACAATTCTCAACACCAACCCATACTTCCCGCTAGATTTTTCAGTTTTCTGGATTTTTTATCGATAAGTAAGCAGTCACCAAGTCTAGGTTTATGTTTTTCTGTGAGCATTGATGTAACATCTATACAACAAAAATCTTTGGAAGTTTGAGAGGTATATTATAATATTGAAGAATAATAAATCCCAATCTATATTATTTTTTGATACTACAAAAATCAGTTGTTATCAGCAACCATTCATAAGTTTACAATTGTACTATCTCCAGCGATGAGTAACTGATTTTTAGTGTTTCATATTCTTATTGAATTACTCAAAGCTATTCAAATCAGTATAAATAAAACTATTATAAATCAATGGCCCTGCCTTTAGAGGATCAATGGTGGGATAGCATGGAGCATGGAGTTCTTCCATTTCAATTTAGTCGTCCTACGATCATCTTCAATCACATAACTGACCTTTAATTAACTAAACAATTGATGAGCAATTCTAAAAATCAGTACAGTGTAGTTTTTTTTATTGAATTAGAACGAGGTAGAACATAAAATGTGTGGGTAGGTGATTACTAAGTGACAAAAATCACGATATTTCTCAAACAGAAAACATCACAGCCGGTAGTAGTGGCTCATTCCAATTGATTCACCGGATTTAACAAAATTAATCAACCGATTCATCTGCCTGTTTTCCGGTTCACAGAACAATGACTCGGATGCACACACAATTTAATACGGAATTTCAATAAATGCTCTGGCGCAGCTCGTCTCTAATTATGCAAATTTAAACTTTCTTCTAAAAACGGCTATTTCGTTTGCATTTAACTTGGCGAATCTCAGTGTTCTGCTTCATTTTATATCCGCTTTGTAATGGCCGGCGTAACGGCAGTTGGGTGGAGCCTGCTCTTCCTATTCCTAGCTATAATCTTCAACATTTTACCGCCAAGAGACCGCTCTCACATACAGTCCTATCATTCTCTCTCACTTATCTCCTCCATTTATCCCACTCCTTGTCTCATCCGTTCATCCTCTACCCTTGATGTTTTCCTATATTTTTCTCCGTCTCTTCCAGCCTATTTCCTCTTTCACTAAAAACCCAACTCACCCTCTCTCTTCTTTCAACCTAATTTAGTCTCTAAAACATTCTGCATCCAACTTGCTTTTTCAACATCTACGCAACACTCCATTGCATTCCTCTATCTATCCTTTCAATAGCCCCAAAGTTGCACAGGTTTTGCTTTGTTCTTTTAAAAGCCCATTTCAGTACAAATTATATGGCAAGATTTTTTATCGCTGGATTAAAACGGCTTCCTTAGTTAGATTAATTCTTTGAATTAATGAGCATGATTCGATTTTCATGAGAGATGATAAATAAAAAATAGATAATAGATAATAAAGACTCGACGAGTAGGGGCGGGTTTGTAGTTAAGCGAGTAGCGACTAGAAAACGTTACAGGCCAATCAAGTATCCCCACCAGAGATCTCATGCCAGCTTTGCTCAATGTATTTTTGGTTTAGCTTCGATTCCGCATGGCGGCGCTACTCTTTACTCGCCGAAGAATCTACAACAAGGGTGTTAACACGCCCTTGTTCGCTAGCTAAGTAGCCGACTATTATCTACTATCTAAGAAAAAAGTTGAGAGCTCAAACAGATCTTCCAAAAAATAAGATTCGATATTAAATATTGAATCTCATTTATCTTATCGATAAATTTTATCTGTTGCATTTTGTTTCATGAGACTCCAAACTATAAGAAACGCCATCCGGTCGCCCGCTCCTAAAAGCGGGTTCTTATAACGGTTGAACGATCCATCGTTCACGTATGACATGCATGACTCGAGAATCCATTGCATCTACATCTTCAGTACTGTGATTGCTTGTGTTGTAACATTGTATTAACATACAATCATTGTTCAGTAAACTTTCAAGAGGAAATTCAGTACTTCATCTCACAGAGTAAAATTTTTGCTGGAAACGTAGTTTCACAACAAATTGTTATTTTGGAATCATATCCATGAATAACTCGAACTTTCAATTTTCCTGCAGTTTTATGGTTTTTATGAATTGTTCCTTCCTCTATTGATTTGAATATCCTATTCTGTCATCAATCAACATGTAAATATCAACTTATACAGATTATACTTATGGACTATACAGATGCGTAGCACTATTGGTAAGCAATAATAGGTCATATACTATAGTCCACTATATTATACTATACTTACTCACTTATATAACTCACTATACTTATCACTTATACATTCATTTTTATCACAAGAGAATGACTAGAATTTGTTTGGATAAAATTCCTCAAATCCAAAATAATCTGTAGTTTTATCACCTTCAAGTCTAAGGTCTGAGGAAGCTTAAAGGGTTTCTATCCTTTTAGAGTTAATTCACTTAACCTCGATTTTCTTCCAGTTTACTTCTCATGTCAATCAAATACTTTAAATCCTGATTCCATCAATATCACGAATAAGTCACATTCTATGTGCATTCGAAGCCTAATCGCTGATAGGTGGTGTTTTTTCTGAATCTTTAATTTATGTATTTTTATTCATTCATCAAGTCTGAAATACAATCAATATACAACGGGCTGTTGCCTAAAACTTCATTTTCAACACTCTCAAACATGATGCAGACACTTTACTTTATCATTTACATGCTATTAGTGGCAAGGTCTCCAAATTCCCATAATGCATCACTGATTGCCTTAAACGACGCAAATCACCCGTATCTTTTTGTTTGACGGGTTTCTCCCTCAATCAGGAGTGAATTCTATTTCCACCCTTCACATGTCATCAACTTCTAATCTGATAAAAATAGGGTGCAGAAATAGAACCCGAATGGGAGAAGGGTTGGAAATAGAACACTGTCTTCACACTTTGTCGACCTGATTGAGGCTAATCTGCTTGACACGTGAAACGATACAGGAACAACAATTTGTGCCATCGAATACAACTTATCAGTTATAATGTAGTCTAAGGTGATATTTCCTCGTGATTATTTCCTTTAAATTTTAACACCTAGTTTGAACCAATTACAATATACGCATTGTTTGCTTTTATTTCAAAAGGGTGTCATTGAACCTCAAAAACAAACTTGGAAGGGTTGAAAACCCCCACGGAGTAAAGAGCTATTTGTTATGCATACATCAAAGTTGGAGTGTAAGGCCTAATTGATTCTTTATTAGTACATTCAAGTTGGGAAGCAGGTCAGGGATTATCACCTGATTGTTCACTTTATCATTATTTCCCCATTTAACATTGTACGCAAGTCATTTTTCACTTGAGTCTGTTCCCAAATATTCTGATACTCTGATAATTATCAACGTATCTTTTATTCTATGCAAACTGAAACTTAAAACGCTACTTCTCATTTTAATCAAATTTTTTAGAGTTGATGTTGTCTATTGAACAAGCAGTTCTTACATGTATTTCTCAGTTGACCTTGATTGCATGTCAGTGAGCTTCTAAATTTTTTAATTTTATTTTGATTAAATCCTAGCCTTATTACGAATTTTTTTCTTTTTTGTTGCTTTCTTGTTGTTCACAGTGTTTAGTTATTGATTTGACTCGTATTTTTACTTGTTACTCCACCCACCAGGGGGCGCGACTTGACAGCCAATCACAACGTCCGATTAAGGTCAACCTCTTTCCCTCTTAGCCAATGGTCTCATACCATGTACAGTTTATATAAGGCTTCTCTGTACTTTAGTTTTCAGTTTGATTGAGATTGATAATGGTGTAACAACCGAAACTAGTTTCTCGAAGTTTTAATAAATGTGGTTGTGACAATTTCGTCTTATTATTTATTATTGAACATTCCATGAAAATCAGAAATTACATAATTGGTTCACTCAATTTGAGTTGATAACCGATGAATATTGATTAATTCAATCCAATTATAAATTTAGCAATTAATAAATTGATTGATCGAATAAATCTATATTATTGAATAATAAATGGATCGATCCAATACAATTCGATAGTTGGCCTATTGATTGAGTCAATCCTTATTTAACAATTCTCAACACCAACCCATACTTCCCGCTAGATTTTTCAGTTTTCTGGATTTTTTATCGATAAGTAAGCAGTCACCAAGTCTAGGTTTATGTTTTTCTGTGAGCATTGATGTAACATCTATACAACAAAAATCTTTGGAAGTTTGAGAGGTATATTATAATATTGAAGAATAATAAATCCCAATCTATATTATTTTTTGATACTACAAAAATCAGTTGTTATCAGCAACCATTCATAAGTTTACAATTGTACTATCTCCAGCGATGAGTAACTGATTTTTAGTGTTTCATATTCTTATTGAATTACTCAAAGCTATTCAAATCAGTATAAATAAAACTATTATAAATCAATGGCCCTGCCTTTAGAGGATCAATGGTGGGATAGCATGGAGCATGGAGTTCTTCCATTTCAATTTAGTCGTCCTACGATCATCTTCAATCACATAACTGACCTTTAATTAACTAAACAATTGATGAGCAATTCTAAAAATCAGTACAGTGTAGTTTTTTTTATTGAATTAGAACGAGGTAGAACATAAAATGTGTGGGTAGGTGATTACTAAGTGACAAAAATCACGATATTTCTCAAACAGAAAACATCACAGCCGGTAGTAGTGGCTCATTCCAATTGATTCACCGGATTTAACAAAATTAATCAACCGATTCATCTGCCTGTTTTCCGGTTCACAGAACAATGACTCGGATGCACACACAATTTAATACGGAATTTCAATAAATGCTCTGGCGCAGCTCGTCTCTAATTATGCAAATTTAAACTTTCTTCTAAAAACGGCTATTTCGTTTGCATTTAACTTGGCGAATCTCAGTGTTCTGCTTCATTTTATATCCGCTTTGTAATGGCCGGCGTAACGGCAGTTGGGTGGAGCCTGCTCTTCCTATTCCTAGCTATAATCTTCAACATTTTACCGCCAAGAGACCGCTCTCACATACAGTCCTATCATTCTCTCTCACTTATCTCCTCCATTTATCCCACTCCTTGTCTCATCCGTTCATCCTCTACCCTTGATGTTTTCCTATATTTTTCTCCGTCTCTTCCAGCCTATTTCCTCTTTCACTAAAAACCCAACTCACCCTCTCTCTTCTTTCAACCTAATTTAGTCTCTAAAACATTCTGCATCCAACTTGCTTTTTCAACATCTACGCAACACTCCATTGCATTCCTCTATCTATCCTTTCAATAGCCCCAAAGTTGCACAGGTTTTGCTTTGTTCTTTTAAAAGCCCATTTCAGTACAAATTATATGGCAAGATTTTTTATCGCTGGATTAAAACGGCTTCCTTAGTTAGATTAATTCTTTGAATTAATGAGCATGATTCGATTTTCATGAGAGATGATAAATAAAAAATAGATAATAGATAATAAAGACTCGACGAGTAGGGGCGGGTTTGTAGTTAAGCGAGTAGCGACTAGAAAACGTTACAGGCCAATCAAGTATCCCCACCAGAGATCTCATGCCAGCTTTGCTCAATGTATTTTTGGTTTAGCTTCGATTCCGCATGGCGGCGCTACTCTTTACTCGCCGAAGAATCTACAACAAGGGTGTTAACACGCCCTTGTTCGCTAGCTAAGTAGCCGACTATTATCTACTATCTAAGAAAAAAGTTGAGAGCCGGGTTACTTTACTTGCTACTCGCTGGCAGTGAGCCTACACCAAAAAATAATGTTATTGTAGTCAAAGCCGACATTCATGAAAAATTACACACGCAGGCTTTTGACATAACACCTCATATGAGACATATATTATTTTCTGTATAATTACATCAACTGCTTTGTCGAAATTTTTACTGAATAAATGTTGATATTCTTCATATTTTAATTCAGCGTTGCAATATTATTTACTGCCTCTCAAACTACATAGTATGGGGTAATTCTGGAAGCTCCAGTAATTCTATAATTCGGCTTGGCCTGCCGGGCCTGCTGAAGCACGGTCGGCCTGTAACGTTTCTACTCGCTACTCGCTTTTCTACAAAACTCACCCCGTGTCATCCAGAAGTAAGATGGATGGGAGAATTAGGAAAAACTAGAATGATAATCATTACTAGTTTGACAATGTTGAGTGAAAAAGTCATCAACGGACATGTTGATGATGATGATGATGATGATGATGATTTTGATGTTGATGATGAATCATTATGTCGTTCAAGAACCTACAGTGAAGAGAGGGTCAGCCAGGATCTAAATTCGCCCTCCCTAGTAATTAAAAGAAGCAATTCAATATGAATCGTATCCTCAATATATATAACTCAATGGGAAGTTTCACCATCAATCATTACGTATTTCACCTATTGTATGATAATTACTTTTTTCAGTTGATTTTTATATAATTGTATTATTTAATCCTTCTTATTTTCACCTGTTGTGTAATCATTACCGTTTATTTTCATTGAATTATATTCTTAATTGTAATTGTAATCTGTATGAGTGATCATACTCTTACTCTAAAGTCAAATCAGAGAAATTTAGGAAATGGAGAAACCGGAATAAATTAAATTATTATTGCAATACACAAAATCTGGGAATATTGAAAAGGGAACAAAAATAAAGTTCAACAATCATCGATTTTTATCTCTTTTCAATGATTTATTATTGTTGGCAATATCTTTGTACTCTGACTCAACCTATACAGTCCAGTTTCAGACTGTATCACAACGTTATGATTACAAAATCCCTGCCAGTCGAACAATAGGGAAAATACCTGAGATATGAAATTCCAGGTGATAATATTATATGATTCATAGTCTACATTCCATGAGTTCAGCTAGGCCTACATGTAACGGGCCTAATATCCCTAGTAACAGTGAAGTTGTTAACACAAGTTAATACATTATTTAGGATGTGTAGCTAAAATCCGAGAAAGATTATAGGCGTAAGTGTAATTATAATGAGAACCTTAAGATTATGTGGCAGCCGCAATGGTGTATCCAGAAAGGGCGTATCTAATTGACTACTACTCATAAGGTCACGAGTTTGATTATCGCTTAGCCTGTCCTATTTTTTGTAATTATTTACCTCTTCAATCACGCATAAGTTGAACTCACTAGGAAAAAAAATATTCCAATTTCTTACTTTGTCAAGGAATAACGTATTTAACCGAAATATTTCAACTAATTAAGTTTTGAACTTCCTTTGATGCAAGAAATAACTCTAAGGACCTCCGCTCTGATATATTTTTTAATTTGTTTCCATTTAAAGTCAAATATTTAGGAAATTTATGCCAGTTTTTTTTAAATTTTTATTAAGGTGAGTTTACTATTCACCTCAACACCTATTCCTTACTATCTAACTCCTTGTCTCTGACTGTATGCATCCACACCCAACTTGTTGACGACTAATGTTACCTAACAGAGTAGTGAGGGGCGGTTAGTAATCAGGTGTCTACCTTGAAATAACTGGGATGTGCTCGCAATGACAACCAATTTTATTGTCTAACGAACCAAGAGAAAGTAAACACGTGACCTGACTGACACACGAATGGCGAGGCACAGAAATGAAGAAGTCAACTGCTTTTGTCAACCAGCCTTTTCCTTCTCTCATCATGCCATCTCGTTAATCTAATATCCTTTTAAGAATTTCCACCGCCCAATTTCACAATCAAATAATCATTTTGTCTACAATTTCCGCTTTACAACTACGCATGCGCGCCAATTCGCCACAACTTTTTCTTCTTCCTCCTCGCCACATCCTTCAAGACATCCACAACAGAATTCCCTCTTCCTTGTCTCTTTTCAGACCACTCCCCGTCATTTTATTCCATGATCATCTTACGTTGTCAGAATAAAGAGAAGGAAAAGAATGTCTCCGATTCCCCAGCACGTTCTACATCATCTCTCAGTTACAGAATCTAAAAACTGTCGTACTGGTAACAATCTTTTATATAATGGCAGCCAGCTTCAATGTCGTCTGTTGAGGATTGGAATTTTGATGGGGTGAACTGACACAATATAATATACTCGTTCCGATGATAGCCGATTTTCTGTTTCGTAAGAGGAGAAAAGAGAATTCAAAATAGATTTTAGATTGAACTAATTCTGTCTTTCTATCAGGAGCCCCACATCAAAATATAAAATTAAAGAGATTCAAAACAAATGATTTTATAAATAATATGAGTAGCTAAGTAATTTCAAAACAGAATTCAACGAGAGAATAGAATAGAATAAATTTTTATTTCATTCAGAGGCTTATAAACAGAATGTTTATACTTGTATTTATACTTAATATTTATACTAAGAGACATTATACTTCTTCGTCAGTAGAGCCTCCTTTGTAGTGTAGTAGCCGCATGTGTTCTCGGTTTCAGTCCTATTCTATACGGACGGAACAGCGCGACTGTTTTTAGTCAACCGGGACCGACAGGCTTAACGTGTTCTCTGAAACACGAGAGTGCTCTCCGGAAAAATTCACTCAACACGATGAAAAGCAAGTCGAGTTTCATTTTAAACCAAATACATTCCGGCTGCGAGGCGGAACGATTTTTAATTTGTTAGTTGAGGAAATCGTACGGAATAAGCATTTGGCGCAGGAGCTCGAGTGAGACTAAAGGAGATCTGGAGGATATTAAGTGAGTTATAGATATAGGCTATGCAAACATTCTGAGTATGCAAAGGAGTACAAGGCCAGGTTGATTTCCCAATGGGAAGCAAAAGAGAGTTTATAACGCCCTGAATGTCAGGTCCTCCATTCGCTCAGCTCTTTCTTCCCAGTTGAGAACTGAACAAACGATTTCGTACAGCGCTCATCTCCGCATCATTCACATTATTATAGATGCATGCTCATTCTCCATGTGTCTCATATTTATTGATTTATCGATTACTGCACGCCTGCGTGTTCGTTTCTATGAACAAGATACAATATTCCATTTCCCACTAACTTACTTCATGGTGGAAGTCTATCATATTTCACTGACTCTATTCTATGTGACCACAACGAAACAATGACTTGCTTTCCTGCACTTGATAAGAAACAGAATGGATATGAAGAGAAATTAATAGAAAATATAATTCGTATTCTCAATATCAGAAACGATGATAGAACATCAGAAACCACTTGTGACGCAAATCTTCGACTATTGTGGGGAATATCAATTTGCTTTTACTGTATTGTCGAATGGAATCATGTAGGCTACTGTAAACATACATAAATTGAGAATTCAGAAACTTGGTTCCACAAAAATCAATTATACTTTGAGTAGAAATTGGAAATAGGGGGAAAAATAGTATTTTTCATACTTCGCATGATTATATCGAGTGCGCTACCAATACTTCACGGAGTTGTACTCACCAAAATAATAGAAAAAGGTCATGTAAACATACGTCTGGAAATGCTTCGTTACAGAATTCAAGATGTCCAAAGTTGTTAGCTATCACCCTCAATTTACTCATTCATAATTTTTGTATGTCTTCATTCCACTTGTGAATTGTCAGGTTCCATGCAAAATGAATTTAAAAAGAAATCTAACATGTGAGACCAAATTCGGTAACTACAATAATTTTTTAAATATCCAAAAGAATGTGCAGGAATTCCAAAAACACGTTTTTAGTGTTTTTCAGTGTTAGAGTGGATGAACATGGTTGACGATTAATAAACATAACGTTTTCTTTGATAAAACTTGTAGGGAATTCCGCAAGTTTGAGGAAAAAATGTGGAATCAGAACATAACGATACGAATATCTAAGGAGAAAATTATAGTTATCAGGACCAAGTGCAAAATGCAGATCAACTCCCATTCATAATTTAATTGAATAATTTGTTCCAATTTTCAAGAATGATATAATTTGTAAATCGATTAATACTTTTACTAATTGATTACCGGAACTCAATCGCGTCCTACAATGCTTTCAATAAGTGAGCTATTTACAATACTTTAATAAGATTATCACTCTCATGAACTGATGATTTCAGGTTTTTAAAAATGAAATTCACGTTGGAAAGTTATGAAGTAACGTGAGAGACAGTGCAAGCCCACTTATGTTTGAGCGGACAATGGATGAAATACAATTAGAGAGCAAGTGGATTCGGGAGGGTTACAGAGCTAAGATGTAGGGCAAGGAAACAGGGCTGACCTGAAGATTGGTTCGAGACAAGAGCCGCCATTTCCTGGCCAATTTGCGGGGCTAGAGCCACATCTCTTGCTTGGAGAACCCTCTCGACCCTTGCCTACTTCAGGCTACACGTCATCACGTGCTCAGTGCTGGCTTCACCTCTATCTTGTCCATTCTGCTAGTTAGCTTCCATTATCACTTATTCAGTTCTTAAGATACCACCAACCTCCTCTCTTGGTCCAACCATTGCTCTTCCGTTCTGTATTCTTGCAATTAAAGCGATTGTGCCACCAAATAAAGCTGATGAAGATATTCGTTAGTCTGAAGACCATGTTCTATGTATTGTCTCTTAATCTCCATCCATTCAAGAAAACCCTGAACACCTCAAGAAAGACTCACTTGAGAACGCAATCAGAAGCATCTTGTATTCTGATTGGTATTATTCGAGAATAATTATACAACTGGAATTCGTGTGGGGAGAAGTTCTATCTAAGTATAATTTGGGTAAAATCCCATTAAAGTAGAATAGGGTGAGTCACATATAGTTATTACTTAGAACGGAACAATCAAGGATTGGAGAGTCTTGAGAGTTTTAAAATTGCATACAAATCCGAATCACAGAATGTGGAAATCTAGAGGTGGGCAAAACTACGTTAACGATAACGCTGATGATAATCTGAAAACTTTTCGCATCTGCTAACTATATAGCATGTTGAATCTAAAGCAGGCAGATACATAGAGTATCAGGTTGGTATTAGCGATATAATTAACGCAATTTTGCCCACACTGTATGTATAATTTAGTAATGTATGATAATGAAGTTTATTGTTAGAGTAATGGTTTCAAAATTATTTTCTCGCCAGTCAGCTTCAAAATGGAATGTTGATGAAGAGACACAGTCATACAAATAATGATATGAGTGTATTTTTTATATCTAGACAATCAGTAATATAATGAAATGTATACTTTTATTCCTAAAAGAAACTCAAAATGTAGTTCAGCTCTATTACTAAAAGAAAACATTTGAAAAAATAAATATCTCTCATCAAGATGCAGTATTTCCATCTGAACTTGGAAGTAATTAAATGAGATTCAACTTTTTATTTACTAAGTACAACATGCATGGAACATGTGAGGTAGCTTATTTAGCACAAAGGCTCTCAGAATTAATTTGATTCCAGCCTGTTTTTAATAAGCAGCTTCTATCTAACAATCACATCTCTCTGCATACAACTAAATGACATTCATATCCGTTCCTTTAATCCTCACCAAGCTAATGATGAAAAAATACCAGTCACCGTGTTGAATGATGTATTTGAAGATATGAAAGTTTCCTGGGCAACGAGAGTTCACTGATGACGTTAATTTGCCATGTGGGAGCGAAGCAAAGTGATATAAGGTGGAATCTCGAGCTGAATATTAGAACAGACAAGAATTAATTTTTATAATCCTCTCCTCTGTCATTCACAGTAATAAGATTTTTCCTATCAGCTTCAGGGCTAACGTTACGTTGTGAGATCTCATTTTTAATTTCAGAGAGAAATTCTCCTACTCGCCTGCTGTTGGTTGGGCTGGTAATAATGCTTGTAGGGCTGATGATGATGATGACGATGACTACGCTGATAGTAGTGCTCATCACTCATCATGAGAATGCTGTCCATTCATGTGTTCATTCCTTTGAGAATTGCTCTCAGTTTCAAAGGCAAGCGGACAAAACCATTCCGGAAGAATGATGACAACAATCATTATTATTGATGTCTGGGATTTGAATTTTTGTTTAAAACGTTTGAAAAACTCACAGTTTGTGTTTTAGAGCTTAGTCGACTCAACGGCAACATGGGAAAAAATTTCTCTCATGATACACAGTTCAAAGAAATTGTTTCCTCAAAGAGATCATAACATACTGTAAACTCTTACGGATAATGGGAGTATTCATAGGAATTATTCCACTCTCACCTCAAAACCAAAGTTTCCCCATGGAATATGTACACTGGCTCTAATGAGTATGAAATCCGTAGCAACTAATTATGAAATGAAATGGAATATTTTTTATTACACGACAATGAAAAATAGTTATCCAGTTGGAAAAATGTGTTGGTAAACGAAGTTTTGCACAATTTCTTTGAAAATAGAGCGAGAAATGATAGTAATAATAATAATAAATATTATTATTATTATTCATATGATAAACTTTCTAGGATAGAATAATCATCATCAAATGGAATATCTTTCATTGAATGACAGTGTCATATGTTTGTGCAGTTGGAAAAAGATTGCTTTGGGCAAAATTCAACAGCAATAAATATTATTCCTCTCCAAAGAGGGTAAAATATTGAATATGGTCTGAACCTCATGGCTGCTGTTACTTGTTATTCATTTCTAAGATAATATTTTGAGTTGCTATTGTAACAAATTTATCATTAGTGAGTGAGCTAGACATCCAAATTATATAGTGTTGAAATATTTTTATTCGTATTTTGAAACCGAATTTATGTCTATTGGAGCCTTAAAAGTATTGGAATTAATTTAAATTATTGGTCTATTTTGTCCATCGATAGCTGATGAAGAAAGATAATTGCGTGTTGAACAATAGTTCAATAATTAGAAAAGAGTTTCTTAATGAATATTGGTGATAGAGGTATTGCTAAGGAAGTATAGAAACCTTTAAAAGCATGGAAATTAGACTGGAGCAACAATATCTTATGAAATATTTTTGAATAAAGGACTAGGTTGATAACAGCTCTTTATCAAGAAGTCATCTCTTATACAAAAACTGCATGTTAATGTGAATAAATTTCCAAGTTTTTTCTATTTTTTATTTAGCATTTCTCGTTTCAATGCGGAAACTTTCTTTGTAGTGGCGAAGGTGATATTGTGGAAGGAATCCATAATGAATACGAAAAATACATATACATATACATATATATATATATATATATATATATATATATATATAATATAATAATATAAATGTAATATATATAATATAAATATAAATATAAATACGAATGTGACGAAATTGTAACAACCACATTTAAGTTATTAAAAATATTGTAAAACTAGTTTTGGTTGTTATACCATTATCAATTGTTTGTTTGAGATTGATAATGGTATTGAACATATAAATAAATAGCATTGATAATCTATGCCATTAGCGGATGAAAAGATTCAATAGACAATAAAAAGGTTCCTTTTCAATCGGACGTATTCGTGGAAATATTGCTTCTACAATTTTTCTGGGACAAACGGAACAAATAGAGTACAGTAGATTGGGAGAGGAGGATTGCGTTGTAGAGAGGATGCTTTGGGTTTTGGATAACAATAAGAGCCAAGATACAAAGCATTCCTATCTCTCCAAGGCTACCTTTTCCTCTTCCCCCCTCCACGATCAGGCAACCTACAAGAGGTTCTAAGCTGTTGGTCGTACAAATTTATGGTCGGCGTCTAGTATGAATTTATTTTACATGGGAGACTCTTATTTATTGTCATTGTCAAAGTTACCAGGAGAGTTCCTTGGCCGGACCCAGCTGGGAAGGCTATTTCTCTTTATTCCCCCCCCCACCCGTTCCCTCAAAGTTCTCTCTTACTCATCATCCCCCTCCACCAAATTTCATTCATCTCCACGTTCTTCCTACTCCTATTCTACCATTCAATTCTCCCATCGTGGTTTCGGTTCATCTCCCAAGCGGCCATGACAGTTTACCGTGAGCTTGTAAGACTGTATACTGGAAATGGAAATACTGAACTACTTCTCTAAGTGAGCTAGCTTTACAACCATTGCGGCTCAGATATTTGTTTGGAATCGAATATCATAATCTGTATCAGATGATTGAAAAATCTTTGTTACATTCAAGTGCTATTGGGGGGGGGGGGGAAATATGAAATAACGACTTTATGAAAGAATCAATCCAAATTAATAGAATAAAAATAACTTAGAAATCAAATGTCACTTGAAATTTTATGAATTTTCTACTCAACAGCACTCTCTTAAAGAACGTCGAACACAGCTCAGATTATGTACTGCATATGTAGATTTACTTAGTTCATTTGAGATACCAGTAACTTGAACGTAGTTTAACTAGGAAACTCTACTGTGGGCTACATGCTATTATTTAGAAAAATAAACTTACAACTGAACGCTGAACCTCCGCCAACCACGAGAGCAAGAGTTCAGGAGTATGATTTACACTTTTAGATTTGGTCTCAACTCAATTTAAAACATAATAGATAAGTTGATTAGGGGATTGAATCCTGTAGCAAGTTTATTTGGATATCATCGCATACGTCCGGAGATAGAAACCTGACTGGTTGAAGCTAATGTGAAACTCTAGTTACTAACGCTTATTGATAAATTTTAAGTAGGGAATACTAGAATACATGAGAAAGAACCTTAATCAAGAAACGAGTTTGGAAGTATAACTGAATCAGCTAACCTCATAAATTTGATAGTGGCTGTCTCAATAAACTTCAAAACATGACTGGATCCAACACAAAGTTTCATTACTACTAGCATTAATGCATTCATTACCTACTCAATTCAATAAAATAGAATAGAGTGGCTGCCTTCATTTTTTCACCTTGAGGGCGGAGTTAGGGCGGACCGGCCTTCTCTCTTACATCTATTTTTATATCGTATATTCAGTGATGAGAGAAGAAAATAGCTATTTGTGTAACTAGAGCGAAAAGTGGGTTATTTCTACACCGAGAGAAAAAGTTTCTCGAGTGCAGAAACAATCTTTTGCGCTCGAATTACACATTAAATTTTTCCTACAGTAATGTATAAAGTAATTAAAACAGAACAAAACAGTACATACATAACCTGACAATGACTAACATAACCTATCTTCTAATCAAATCGATTTTAACAGCAACTACAGCTGGCTGTTTTCGCGTAGCTGAAGCAGAGTAGCCAACCTATTTTTGAATGCAGAATAGGGAACCTGCTTATTACATGCTCACTATTTTGTGTTGTTAGGTTGCAAATCTGGTATGCGGAAAAGTATTTTCTTTTTTTGGGGGAATGAATGAACTGTAAAATGAAAAAATTTTTATAATATATAAAAAGATTAAAAATAGTTTGAATAAGAAAAATTTTTATTGAACATCAGACATGGTTTGGTAATCAAAACTGATAATGGGTAATTATTGTTGATAATTTGTTAGTTTGTAGTTAATCTCTTGAGCTAGTCAGACATCACAGTTGCATAGCAATTATATCATAAACACGGCAAAGGCCGTGAGGGCTTAAGGTTTAGGAGACAGCTGCACTTGAACTGAAATATTGAGAACTCCAACATCAATATGTCAAAAACGTCATTTAAATGAAATTGAAGCGAGACCACTATCGTCCACTATTTAGTACGTTCACTACTCACTAGGTAGATCAGGCCGTCTAGAGCGGAAAATTCTCGAGGGCGTAAAAGGCTATAAAGAAGGGGATAAGAATGAGAGTTATGATTGGTGGGGGAGGGGCCTAAAAATCAGTCCCAGGGACTGAATAGCCCAAGCTACTTACGCGGAGTTATTCAATATTTTCTAACATTTTCGTAAAGCACGTATAAGCACAAAAGGTACAATAGATGTGTAGCTTAATCATCACGCTAATTAAACACTAGCATTCTTAAAAACCAAGTAAACAAAATATGTTTCATTATGTTGCAGGTTTTTACCGCAAATTGAACAAGAACCATCCAGTTGGGTGTTGGGTGGGAGAGTCGCCAAAGCTGTTGGTGATAGCAGCGCTTTAAGCGGAGTGCGGTAGAAACTACCACTGATCTACAACAACCTAGCAGAAGAGGTCAATGACAATGACCTACGAGGGGCGGCTGAGCTTGACCTAGTGACACACAGCAGAACCATCCCTAACCTACTATACCGCATGGATTCACTGAAAGGAACATCACTGTTCACATGTGCAATACGTTGTCATCAGTTAATGCAGGTCACTAAGGTCTTAAATTGAGTTCTGCAGTCCTGCAATATTTTCTACAAACGAGTCGTTCCTTTATCACTAATGTGATGTTATAAAGAGTATAAATGTACTGATGTTAGCAGATTGTTCATGTAGTTGGGAGTTGAGATATTCATTTCAAGTCTGCATTTCAGTTTTGCTTTATATTGTCTGAACACTTTCGACAGTATTTTCATGAGCCAGATTATAGTACACAAGGTGTGCCCATATGGTGTGCTACAAGGATCTATACTTGGGCCGCTTTTATTCATTGTTTATGTGAACGATTTACCAAATATTAGTGAAGTTTGCAAAGAAGGTCATCCAAAGCTTTTTGCTGATGATCGGGGCTTGAGAGTTGAGGGCATTGATTAAAATCATATTGAGGTTATAATTGATAGAAGCACATTAACAATTAAAGATTGGTGCACATCAAACAAGTCTCAACTTGTTTGAGACTCAGTTCAGCTTCAATACAAAGACAAAAAATATGAGTTTGTTGAAATTCTTGGGTATCATGCTAGACACGAATCTGAATTGGAAATATCATGTAGAAAGTGTATGTGGAAAACTTTGTTTTGCGTAGGCTCAGACATATTGTACAGCATGATGTTCAATGAGTGTGTATTATGCCCACATTTATAGCCACATTACCCATGATATCCAACGGTGGGGCAATAGCACAATGGCTATAACACTGTTTGGACTTCAAAAGTAAGTCATAAGAATTATTTGTCATGCGCAGCCGTTTACAACTTGTAGGCCTCTTTTTATTCATTTGGGGTTGCTTACTCTCCCCTCTCTTTACATATATACATGTTCATTAAACATGACGAAACATGTAGAGAAATTCAGTATGAATAAATATCCATACCTACGGGACAAGGAGCAGACATGATAATTATCAGAGTAGATACCGATGGGAATGCTCACAAAAAAATTGATTGCATATTTCAAAAAAGATATTTGATAGGCTGTCATTAGAAATAAGATACAAAGATGGAAAAAAAATCAAAAATACTATGAAAAAACTCCTAATAGAAAAATGTATCTACTCAATAAACGATTATTTCAATATAGATGTTATGCTTTGATGATTACACATAGAGGACAACACTGAAATTGTGAATAATTGTAAGTAATTTTGACATTTTATGCTATAAAATTATTTTGACCCGTCACGTGACGTTTTTGTAACATTATAAATATGTTCTTGACAATAATGATTTTGAATTTGAATAAGAACAATAAAACTTCCTTTGTTGATTTTATTCCTTGTGGAAAATCTCAATTTCAAATATATATTTTAAAATAGGAGTGTCACTCCATTTGTGATTAAAACTACAATTAACAATTTCTAAAGTGTTATTTCAAATCATCAAATTTTAAAAAGAAGAAAGTGTGTAAAATGATTTTCCATCAACAATAATTATGTAGTCCATATACATCACATTCGTCAAAATTATTCTCTATTTGCTTGAACTACCTATTCCTTTTAATTTTCTTATCTTATTCTAAATTTTAATAAACGTAGCGAGTTCTTAGTTTTGACTTGACAAGAGGCTTACGGCGTTTCTGTGGGTTGGATGTATATGTATGTTCGACAATAACTTCCGTACGCTTTGACCAATCAACATCAAATTATGAAAACAAATTCTTTTCAACTTTCTTAGTACGGATCGAGTATGTTTGCCAATGCTATTCATCCACTCCTTCATATTTTATTGTAAAATTATAGTTATTGTAGGTTCTGGGTGAGAAAATTTCTCTAAATTTACAAGTACTGTCAAAAACATTTAAGGGGCTAAGCATATTAGTATGAATGATTAAATCAAACTGTTCGCAGAGCTTCTTCCAGGCCACATTCATTTAATCTATAAACCAGCTGAAATCAAATGTCACTTCTTAATCCACCAATCCTCACCTCGTACTAATCTTCGCTATTGAGTTTGTTTCTGAGACACCAAAAAGTTTTCCTGTTGCTGTAGCCAGTCTCCAGAGCATCCGTGTGTTTATTGCACACCACACACCCTTACAATCAAATTCATACCAAAATCTGTTATCAATGTCAGCAAAGCATTGAAATGTCGACATTAGTGCTACGTTAAGCACTCGTGTGAACTGCCGATGGGGACATGACTGAGTCGATACTGAACAGTCGACTGCAGGCTAAAATCGATATCAGTACACAGTGTGAGACCTGGGTACTGTAGGAGGCGGTATTCACTCATCCTAGCCTTTGAAGTCTATTGTTTCCAGCCCATCATTATAACCTATCCGATTATGGCACAAATTAACCTCAGGGCGTAAGACTGATTGAGAGGCAGCCCCTGGTTAACCATACTGCCGCCTGATTGCTGCAGTGGATCTTCAATAGACCCCTACATGCTTCACAACATCCACATCCATTTACTAAATGATGCCAAACTCATAAAAAAATGATATTCAAACAGTATTGCTGAATTTAAGAATGGAGGATATTGTGAAGCTCAATGGCGTAGGAACCGTGGGGAGGGGCGTACCGCCCCGGGTGACTACTCAAGGGGGTTGATAAAAAGCAGATCCATTGAGACTGTAAAAGGTATTTAATGTTTTTTTTTTTAAACAAATAATAGAAAAAATTATTCTGGTGTGGGGTGACATGACGGGCGACTGAGTTGAGGAGAGAAACTTAGCCATATGGGTGATGGAGCAGTGAGTGCCAAAATAAGTGACAAAAAGGTTATTATCAGCTAAACTTATTTCTGTTATTTGAAGAATTTTTCTTTGTTCTACTACACCTGCCACTGCCATGATTTTCATTCATCCTCGGGGAACGGTCACCCTCCATTATCAATGATTCAAGCACTAAATTGTATTTGATCATAATGTAAAGTAAAGTAAAGTAATTCTTTATTGCCACAAAACAAAACATAACATTTCAAAGATATTGTTCAAGAAGTAAAGTGAAATTCTATAGTATATAATAAATAGGCCTTAAATTTAGAATATAAACTTCACAATACAAACCTACACAATACATTATTATTATAATATTAATATTTAATAATATTATTTAATATTATTAAAGGAATGGGCTCTCCCAGAAAAGCAAAGCTTGTGCTCTGGAAGAGAGTTCAAAATAATGTAGAAGGTAATTTGGATGGATGTATATAAGACAATTTAATCAGTACTACAAGAAAACAATAGGCAATATATAAACACTAGAATATAAATGTATATACAAAATAACAATATAAGCACTAGAAGGTACAAGCCACTCAATCATCTGAAATCTCAAGTCTGAGGTAAACTTTTCTACATACCCACTTCCTTATTTCATAAATTAAACATTTAGTAATTCTATTTAGAATGAATTTTTCAGGTAAACTATTTATTATTCTATGGCAATAGAAAGATAATTGGTGTTTGCAATATGTAAGTCTAGTGAATAGGTTGTTGTAGATATTGAAAGCATTTGGACGTATTTGATATGGTGTATTACGAGTAGTGAATTTGTGTTTGTTTTTATTAATGTACAGAATTGCGTTAGTTACGTATGTTTGTCTCAATGTTGGTAGATCAATTTCTTTGAATAGTAGTCTACTGGGGTACATTCTCGGTCTTCCCAGTGCTGCTCTGATAATATGTTTTTGTAAAACAAAAAGTTTATTGAAGTGAGTATCCTGAGCTGCCCCCCATGCCTCAATGCTATATTGAAATAAAGAGTGTGCATAAGCAAAATAAATGTTTCTAATAATACTTGGATGTTTAATTTTATTAATTTTGTAGAAAATATAAGTCAGATATTTTAATTTTGAGCAAAGGTAAAGTATATGTGCATTCCATTTCAAGTTTTGATCTATAATTATTCCTAAATATTTAATTTTTTCAACTTTTTCTATAACTTCACAAGAGCAGTCCACAGAGTCTTCATTATGATTATGCATTTTTAGCTGTAATCTATTGGCAGGTTGTCCGCTATTGTTTGGTGAGAATGCATTAAATTTTGTTTTGTCCACATTCAAAGTGAGAATGTGGGTTTGTAACCAGTAGTTCGTGATTGACAGTCCTCTATTTGCATTATCATAAGCTTCGTTCCATGATTCCCCTGTGAAAATTAATGCTGTATCATCTGCAAATGATACTATATTGCAATTTGGTATATTTAGCTTATATAAATCATTCACATAAATTAAGAATAATAGAGGTGAAAGTACCGTTCCTTGTGGAAGTCCAAATTCCGAGGTGTGTCTACTGTCAGTTTTTTTGTTAAGGGTGAGGATCTGCTTCCTGTTCGCTAGGTATGAAGCGAAAAGGTTTTTTGCTGCACCTCTAACACCACAATTTTCCAATTTATTTAACAATATTATGTGTGGTATAGTATCGAATGCTTTTGCAAGATCCAAAAACACCGATATTGTTTTTTTATTGTCATTGAAATTACTGCTTATAATTTCGGTTAAGTGAAGAATTGCATTTTTTGTTGATTTTCCCGTCTGGAATCCATATTGAGATTTTTCTATGAAATTATTTTTATTTAGAAAGTCTAAAAGCCTTATTTTTAGTATTTTTTCAATTATTTTTGAAATATTAGTAAGAAGACTAATAGGTCGGTAGTTTTCTGGTTTTGACAGATCACCAGATTTGGGAATTGGTTTAATCACAGCAATTTTGAAATTTTCGGGAAATACACCATTAATAAAGCATTTGTTAAATATGAATTCTAGAGGATGCACAATAAAGTTGGAGATTTTTTTAAGACAAGTTCCTGTTATTTCATCATATCCGGGTGAAGAGTTATTACCAAGAGAAGATATTATTTGTTTTATATCAAATATATTTGTTGGATGAATGAAAAAACTGTTTCTTGGGGGTTCTGATAGCGGAGGAGGGATGATTACAGCAGCATCTGGGCCATTTTTATTCAATATTCCATCTGCATATTTACGACCCACATTAACAAAATGTGAATTCAATACTTCTGGTTCTAAGTTTGGTTCCCTCCGTTCGTTTTTAACACCAATTATTTCTCTAATGTAATGCCATGTTTTTTTATTATTTCCCTTGGCCTCATCAAACTTGCTATCAAAGTAATTTATTTTTGTCTGTTTGATTAATTTATTCAGCATGTTCCTATAATTCTTGTATTCTTCTTTCAGTCTATTATTGAAAGGTTCTTTTATTAATTTACAGTGCATCTTGTCTCGTTTTCTCATACAACTCAAGATTCCATCGGTCATCCATGATTTCAAATGCGTTTTCTTATGACTTATATTAATTCTTTGTGTATTATTTGTAATGTGACTATTCAATGTTTTTATAAAATTTTCAACTAAGCTATTCACATCATTACAATGATTTGATAGGAAAATGTTGCTCCAAGTTTCGTTCTCAAGAGCAGAAGAAAGATTTGTATAATTTATGATAGATTTTGTTTTATTAAATTCACAGTTATTGTTATGTCTAAATTTATTATGCCCTATGTGTATGGATGTACAGTAGTGATCGGTAATAGAAGTTTTCAAGATTGTACCAATTATATCACCAGTATTGGTGTTACAATTTTTGAAAAATATGTGGTCAATACAAGTACTACTCTCACCCAACTCTCTCGTAGGCTTATTTACAAAAGATTTAAATCAATTTAAATGCATAACGCTGAGATACTCACTTGACACATTTCCAACCTCCAATATGTTTAAATTCATATCTCCAACAATAATTACATTCCTATCCGTATCAATATTGATCAATGATGCATCCAAACTATTATTAAAATCAAAAACGCTTAAAGAAGGAGACCGATAGATGGATATTAGAGTGTAATTCTTACTGTCTACCTTGAAATCAATAAACATTGAAGTTGAGTTACCTATATTATCTTCTGATATAGAATATTCAATATTTCTATCCACAAACACACATATTCCATCACTTCTAGTATATCTACCACACTTTGAAACAGTCTGATAACCTTCTATATTGTAATTGCAAAATTTGTCATCAGTAATCCATGTTTCAGTTAAAACAATAAATTGAAATCGGACCTTGCTTTGATTCAGGTAGCAAAGCAATTGATCGAAATTTTTGTTTATACTTCGTATATTCATATGTAATACATTTAAGAATAATGATGAAGTCTGTGCATATTGTTTTGGTTCATAGTCAAAAAAGTTATCTATTTCAATTGTATCATAGCATTAAAAATCTATTTCATCTAATTCATCTCCAAACGGCATTTAATAAGTGTGAGAAAAAAAAGTCAATGAGTAAATGAGAGTTAATTTAAAGAGTTGGTAAATGAAAAATAAAAAAATTGAGTCTTACCTGTAGACTCCTATCAGCTCAGTTAATAATTTAAAGGTATCCTCTATAAGTTATACCTAAAGAACAAAAAACAATACATTTTTGTATGAGATTAACTATCATGAATTATGTACACTGAAAATAAAAAACGCAAAACTGTTTAAACATTGCTAAAGACCCCGAGATCCTCATCTTTTACAACTCTTATCGCTGGAGATTCAGGAGTTTTTCGAATAAAAACTTTTCCCTCCCTAAACCATGCGAAAGCAATTTTTTTGTCTCTTTTCAATGATTTGGCTTTGCCCAATAGCATTTTATTCACTCTGGTCAAATGTTCATTGATATATATGTTGCCTGGTGAGAGACGAGCGTCAAGTGTAGTCGTAGTTAGCTGGTTACCTCTTTCTTTTGCTGCAGCCAACCATCTAAGTTTTGAAGATCTCGACACAAATTTGCATATTATTGGTTTGATGGCTTTATTCCTGGTGGGTACCCTATGAGCAATAGACACATCTTCGTCTTTGAAGGGAATGTCCAAAACGTTTGCAATGTTCTTTAGTATATTGTAGACGTTTTCATTCTTCGTCACAGGAACACCCGAAATTTCAATATTGTCTATGCGCGATCTTTGATTTAACTCATTTATTTCAAGCCGGTACTTATTATTTTCTGCTTTCAATTGTTCGTAGTTCTCTTTAAGGGTTTTATTTTCTACTCTAAACTCATCCATGGTTTGTTTCATATTACTTATTGTGTTAGTTAGAGTAGCGATTTCTTCTTTAAATTCCTTGAACTTACCGTCGATAAAGTCTTTTAATGCTTTAACAGTGTCCTCGGTATTTTCACTGGAATCACTAGAGTCATTCAAGCATTCTTTTTTGGTCAAGATACAATCCTCGCACTTCCAGGTCTCCTTACGTTGACCTAACTTACGAAGATTTTTGTTGTTTTTCAATCGTGTACACTCCGGATGAAAGCAATTATTGCATAAACTACACTGAATAGATTTGTTAGCACTTTCAACTTCTGAACTGCACTTGAAACAATTTTTCTCCATTTTAGATTTAGTTAAGTTACTTTTATAGGTTAAGTAGTGAATAAATTAAAGAGAATAGTATACGGTACTTGGTTATTTGATAGGAGCCAACAGACCGAGCTACTGCGATAAGATTAGAAACATCCGTTCGCTATCACGGTCTGAACTGAACTGATGTGGGATGAAATACAGGGTTTACATGAACAGTATATGGTGTTTTTAGGTGTTAGCTGATACGTTTTTACTTTTTTTGGGTCGACTTATATGATATGAGTTTAAATAGCTTAAAATGGCTGTACCTAAAATCAAAATTTTTCAGGGGTGACGCCCCCGAGCTCCAATTTTTGGAGCTTGAATATCTACATTAAAAAAATTATAATTCTACCATAGGTGGTACGAAATAAGAATCAACTATAAATTTATAAGGTTTCGTTTGTTGATTGAGAGTAACTTTTGGGTGAAGAGGTGACAAGTTTAAATACCGCCCCGGGTGACACGCGACCTTCCTAGGCCACTGGTGAAGCTGACAATCATCCCACTAATTAAGAGCTTCAATAAAATGTAATGAAAGTGAAACGATCGCCGTGATTTGCATTGTAAATAAAATGTAGCAATACAAAGATGTCAAGTGCAAAGTGTGAAAAGATGTCATGAAGTATCTAAAAAGAGAAAAAATGTTGAGAATTTTTCGAAATAGAAGAACAAGACGTTAGTCTTCTATAGACAAAATAAGAATGGATTTCGACGAGTGAGCTTAGAAAAATGAAAATATGTATTCAAGTTACATGTTAGAGCTGTGTTAATAATATTCACATTCACATTACTCCTTCTATTTTGAATCACTTGAATGAAACTTTCTCACATCACTCACATTCTGCATTCTACCGAATCAAAAGGTCGATAATGAGCAATCCAGCGTTTTATTATTTGTAAATAAACAAATAATATAAATCATATTAATATTATAATAAATTATATTTGTTAATAAATATTTATAGATGAGAAAACGTCATGAAATTAATTGAATTCATTGTTTTAAATACTAATTTATGAATAGACTGACTTAATGGGCCAAAAGGGACTTTCATCGATGCTTGTAAATCACACATTACTACATAGAAGCTGGACACCCTGATACTTCTATTAGAAAGTTTAGGGAAGTGAAAGCCGCGAGCCGTAGCAGGTATCTGTTCAATCAGAGAGATAAGCTGCGTTATCGTAGGTCCTGTTCGTAACGGTGACCGATTAGATTGGCCAGCAAAAAAGACACTGTTCTCTGCTTTAAAATCACTTCCCGTGGTTCGGAACCCACCTAAAACTGTAGGTTCAACTCATCATTCACCATCATCCAACTCATTACCCACGCACAGGTCAGACCTATGTGGGCTTCATCCTCAAAAAAAAAAAAAAAAAAAGTGATACAAACAACCTCCAGATATTGAATGAGATGCTTTTTTTTTGAGGATGAAGCCCACATAGGTCTGAGACCTGTGCGTGGATAATGAGTTGGATGATTTTTTTTTTTTTTGTAGATTACGTCTTGGAGACTCCAGTTAAGGAGTATAAGACAAGTCAGAGTGATGGTGATTGATGATCTGGACCTACAGTTTTAGGTGGGTTCCGAGCCACTGAGAAGGGATTTTACAGCAGAAAACAGTGTCGTTTTACCTGGCCACTCTAATCGGTCTCTCTTACGAAAAGAGTGCCCAGGAGAACGCAGCTTATCTCTATCTGATTGAACAGATACCTGCTACGGCTCACGGCAATCACTTCCCTATTTGATACACTAATTCTACTAGAATTATCATTGATTATGCAAAACCAGAGTTCTATGCACAGCTTTCCATAAATTACCTGTCACTGGACCGAATCATTACCTCTTCACAAAGAGGGAAAAGCTCATGTAAAATTCATTGAAAAACAAAAACTTTCCCAAACGTTCTGTGGCTGCAATGGTGCTCATATGAAGATGACATTCTTATTCACTGACGCCCAAAACTGAAGAGTCACTCGAAAAAGAGAGAGCCTGTCATGTGACAGGCAGGCATTTGTTATATCTTCCCCCAGCGAATGGGCGAAGAAGGCCCTTGCCGTTTGTCACAAGAGATAAGCAGCTGCTAGGTGGAAACTGCTACTAAAAGCTGACGGTGTCTGCACAAAGTACGACGGCCGTGGTCACATGATCTTTGCCTTCCCTTTGCTCCATAAATCGAATTCAATATCCGATTTTCGTATTGAAAAAACGATTCGTCGCCATGTAAGAATGACTCGGACTACACCCTGTAAGTTCCCAGTAATGAGCTTGTCACATTTTCAGACAAAAGCGTAAAAAATGTTCACGACTTCCAAATCGATCCAATCTACTACAGTAATGAGCTCTTCACTCGAGAAAAACTTTGCCGCGCACTTCGGTCATGAAGCAGACGCTGCAGTCGAATGCCAATTTAAAGAAAAGAAAACCCCTATTGCTAGTAACTCTCATCCCTATTATTTCCTTTTTCATTCTTTTACAGTATTTGGAACTATAACTTTGAAATAGCAAACATTGCAACAAAAAATATGCGTTCAGATTCCTTAAGCCCCAGGCAGAGGAAAATCCATGTGGGTGGATATAGAGGGGATTATCTCCCCGAAATTCTCAACCGACACGGAAAAAGCTTTATTTGTCTTTTATGAATATGAGGAGCTTTTTTTCGAGTGATATACTGAGTCTTCTTTCTTCTCAGGTGATTACCCCCAAGTTAACTTTTCGATTTGCTCCTGTAACCAGGTAAAGCAATACAAGGGGAATGAGCTCATTCATATAACAGTCTCGTAACTAATCTATTAGCACTAGTATTTGTAGTTTTTGCATTATCTTAAAAAAGTTTTTGCTTGCATATTGTAAATGAAAATTGTTGTCATGCAACAGGCCCCTGATGATCGTGCGAGACAGCAATTGAAGTATTAGGTCGCCTTTGACCATTGCCCACCTATTGCACAAAAAATTACATTCAAAATCTAGAAGAAAAGCTTTCTCAAGGTCATGCAGTAACTACGAATAAAAGTTTCGATTAAACAAGTTTGCAATTTGTTATGCAACACATCTGATGTTTATACCGGTAATCATAAAATAATCTTGTCTTTCTTGAAGGACACAACCACATTACTTGATAAAACTTCTATGAATGTGTGAATCGATATTCTTGAAGAGATTTCATTAAATAAAAATATTTGATATCATGAAATAAACTGACACATTCATGTCTAGTATAGAAGCATAGTATAAAATGATTATTATAATGTCATTTTAAATACAAATGGTGTGATTTTGGTGAATACCTGATAATATGAGTTATGAAAAATGATGATTGATCATTTTTATTGAAAAATTTCATTCTGAAGAGAAAAGTGATAAGAAGTTGCTTATTCTACATTTCACAAAGATATAGATTAATATTTGATCTATTAGGCTAGATATTTAGATACAGATTAAAAACTCCTGAACTTATTGTGAATAGAAATAGAAGTCAATTGCTCATGACAATAAATATAAATACATTTTATCCAAGAATTTGATGAATCTTACGTTGACTTGTAAAAGCAAATTGATAAGTGATGATTCACAATAATTAATAAGTCGTAAAATACTCGTATAAATGAATGAAGAAGACCAAATATAATTCTTTGTAAGAATAACAAGAATTTGTTATTACCCTATTGTAATAACGGGAGTGGAGTGAGTTAGTTATTAGTTTTTACATGGCTGATGGGATATAGCTTTATCAACCTTTAACCTTTATTTGGATATTTTTGAATTAAACTTTAGAAGAGGAAGCAGTTTTGGGTTGTAAAGCCTGTTGCTTCCTCTTGCATTTTAGTGCAATGTCATGATGTACATAGATCATAAATAGATAAATATATTAAGTATGGCAAACTGAAAAAAGCTTGAAACAACAACTATTATAAAATATGTTCATATATCACATACGGGAATATGACTAGTGAGTACAATCGTTATTGAAATTGAGGTTTGAATTCTTGAAATAAATAATGATAATTCAACGTCTCAATAATCAGGTTTTGGATTTTTATTTATGAGTTAAATTTAAGCTCAATATAAATAGATAAAATCAACTTCCTATATTAATCTATCAATTGAAAAAAATTTTTAGGATAATGTGTTACAGTATGTCATATTATATATTATAGATCATATTATGTGAATAATAACATGATATTTCTGTGAGAAATATATCAACATTCAATGGGGGCTACTTGAGAAAGTCTAGATTCACAATATTTATATTTTTTCATATGCCTGTTTCTATGTGAGCTACTCCCACAATGCTTCATAAGAATGTTGTTCGTGCAAACCACTGGAGAGCATGCAAGTCGCCCGCATCTGCATAATGTAATGCAAATCCTTACGGCATCTTTTCTGAGGCTGAAAAAGCATCTCGTCTATCTCGTCTAGCTCACCGTTGAGTTAGGCTGAAGTTTGAGTTTAGCTAGCACTAAGCCAAATATAACACACAGCATGAGCAAGTACAAGGCAGTGTATAGGCAACCAGCACATCTTTTCACTTTGTTTCTCATGCAACTCAATGGGTCTGCAGACTAGGTTTATATCATTTAATTCTGTGATTATTGTATAATACTGTGATACGGGAATATGACTAGTGAGTACAATCGTTATTAAGATTGAGGTTTGAATTCTTGAAATAAATAATGATAATTCAACGGTCTTAATAATCAGGTTTTGGATTTTTATTTACGAGTTGAATTTAAGCTCAATATAAGCTTCTAGTTTGCTTCCTTTATTAAAGTTGGAGTAGGAGAGCGAATAATGATTTGGAAAGCTTCAAGTTTGCTATCAACAAAACTCATCGTAGAATTTATTTGAGTCTGTTTCTCCATTAAAACTTGCAAAAGCAAAGGTGATGTATCAAAAGCCATAATATGAGGTAATGATTGTCTTCAAGCCTCATGTGAGCTTTATCATTAGAAAAAACCCCTGATATTTCACATTACAATGCATTGAAGGAAGAATAATGAAGCCCAAAGAAGGTTTACTAGATTCACCCTAACATCGCTCATAATGTGGAATATGATTGAAATACATTTATGCAAATACATTCTTTCAAATATATGCACTTCAAGATACTCTCTTTATAAATATGTGCATCGATTAATTAAATGTATTGAATGATATCGCAGTGATTGTAATGTCATAATGATTATCGTGATACATTTTTGACAGCATACTTGCTTAGCTATAACAAATAAAAACAATTCAATAATTGAAGCTTCGTGTGTTTTTAAAATATGAAGAGAGTCTTTCAGATAATTCAAAATCGTCATTATAATGTCACTGTTGACATGTTTCACCTCAAGCTTTGGAAAAAAACCGTACCACTGAACATAGTATGAAACAACGAAGTGATTCAAGACCATGTGATGAAAATCACCATTAAATACACAACACTGTTGCGTATTAAAGACAAACAAAAGTGGGAGACGAATAATAGAAGGATGAATGAGTGGAAGTAGAAAGTAGATAATGCCAGCGAAAAGAGAAAAAGGGAGAACCTGAATGTATGAATAGATAAGTTCTAAAAAGAAATAGAAAGAGAGCGAATCTAAGGGTGTGAGCAGAAAATACAAATAAAGCATGAAGAGAGAAGAAGGTAGAAAGAGATAAATAGAAACCATTGCAATGTATGTGAAGCTTATCTCTAATTTATCACCCTCTCTTAGCAGTGAAGTGATATATTCAGGAAAAAGGAGACGAAAAATAATATTTTCAGAGAAAAAATAAGAACGTAAAATTAACAGATTAGGAGTCTCGGTTGTAGATTTAATTTACGTTCTGATTCTATAACAGTGAATAATAATTTTCCTAACTTCATGACAATTTCTGAAAATAGTGAACAATCCTCACAACCTATTTTCTCACTAACACAACATTGTCAAGCTTTTTATTGTCGAATTCCTTTAATTGCTATTACTTTATACTGAAGACTTCCGCAATGGCGGATATTGACAACAGCATTGAAATTAATAAATTCTGTTTATGTATATTTGTCAGTTTATTCAATTGTCAGTCACTTCAAACTAACTTGTAACTATTTATTGTTTTCCTTGATTTTTATTTGATTATTTATTTCGGAGAAAACAGACTGTGGTAGAAGCAAAGTGAAAACGATCGAAGCTTGATCCGATTGATGGATAAAGACAGACTGTTGCCTGTTTCAACATGAAAGACTCATGAATATGAAAATGTTGAACGAATGAATAATTTATATATTGAGAACAAACTGCTGGCGCATGCGAATTGCTTGCTTAATTTAAGCGATTTTGTTACAACGCATCACTTCACAGCCAAGGGAATAGAGTTTTGGTTATTAATCAGTCAACTTCATTCATCGATGAACCGAAAGACATAACATCACTGTCACGTGGCTTACTGTTTATCATTAAGTGACATGGAAGTTTAAACTTCTCTTTCTGTGGAAAAAAATTAATTCATGGAGCTTGAGACAGAAGCCTTCGTGTTCCTCAACAGTGAAGCCACAAACAGAAGACAAAATATAAAAAAAATTTAAAAAAAAGTAGACGCATCATAATGTGAACTCACATAGTCACAAGAAGGTTGAAAATGTTTTGTGGAGCAATCCACTCTCACAATGTTCTTGATTAGATTCATATTAAAAAAAAATTATATGGATTTCAATCTACAGTACTACAGTATAGACTCAATTGTAACTGTAAGACATAAGTTAATTTTTAAATATATTTAAAAAGAGGTGTTTTAGGTTCAAGGTGAAATCTATTCTTACTAACCTCACTTTATCAAAGCTTCTGTTCTGTTTTCGCAAATCTCTTGCCCGATTCCCTGCTATTTCACTACTTTATTAAATAGTGTGAATATCAGGCCTATCCAATAAATACATTGTTTGAAGGCTAAATTTCAGATACCTACTTCATTCGTTGTTTGTGAGCTTATATAATTGCACCACTTATGATGTGATATAAGTTCGAGTCACACTGGAATTAAATACAGCAAAACTGTCTCTAAATACATTAATCTCATCGTGCAAATCTTGGTAGGAAAGTAGCTATGGATCAATTGTGATTTATAATTTTTTTATCAATCAATTGAATAGAATATGAAATTTTCAATCTACGTTATTGTGAGATTTTATTTTGACTTTACATGGAGCTGTATTCCAAACAGATTGAGTCCTGAAGGACCATGATAATCAAAGAAAAATATGGATCATCAAGAAATAGAAGTGAAGGCTATTATTTCATTTCCCGATGATGCAAAATGTGTCCAGACCTTAATGTAAAATAAAGTGTGAAAACGCCTAGACTCTGTGCATGTCAATTATGTCGCTGGAAAATATCAACACAGAGTTAGGAACTAATGGAATAATATAATATGGTTATTAGCAGATTGTCTGTCAATGTCAGTAGTTGCTATCATCACCACCATGGTAACCATCCATTATTCTAAAAATATTAGTGTGAGTGGTTGTTCAATCGATGTCAGCAATAAACTCGGAAAACTATCCATAAGTGGAATTCAAGCCGCTTCATAACAGCATTGACAATAGAGTACGGTAATACAATTGGTGGTGGCAACGGCTTAATTTCCTTGGCACTCAAATTCAAAACGACCGAATCATAGAGTGGGCTTTATCGCACTGTGACAGAAGAGCCTAAACTGCCGTAACTCTCATTTTCCACGCATAAAAAGGTGAAATTATAGTAATTAATCCTGAAGCAAGTAGCCGATAGCATGACTGGCAGCAATCAAGCACTGAATCAGAAGCTCATATTTCTCTTGTGCTAAATCTTGGTGAAACAAATAAACACGCAACTTAGGTACATGGCAGTTCAGTTGGAAATGAATGTAGAACTTAAGGCTAACTAACTCTTCGAGATAGCATCAATTCTATCTTTACTTACAATGCTCACTGTAACTTCGTTTCTTGGTTTGTTTAAGAGTTTGAATTGGAGCTCAATTCTTAGTGAATTCTTATTGATTGTGGTAGAACACCAATTCTAGCCAAAGGTGAGAGTATCAGAATTCAGATGCATTTAAAAAGAATGAACAACACAAATAGATAATAATTGGCCTTTGCCCGGCCATGAATAATGAATTATTATTATATTAGCATTCTCTGGCTTTCTATGATATGGGTTTGTCGTAGATTCAAGTTGCATGATTATCTAATAATTATTAATGATTATCTAATAATTATTAGTGAGTCAAGATTCTCAACCAGCTGCTTTGTCTCTCATAATGCGCCCTCAATTCTCCGCACATCAGCAGCTCCATTTTTAAATTAATTTCTTAATTTGATACCCATGAGCATTAGGCGCGTTGGCAATAAATTGTACATCCGTGTACCCGTGTACTCTTTTAACACTCATGGATGTCTGGTGTTGATTGTCCCTCAAGTTACACCTGTATCTCGTTCCATAATTATGAAATATTTCACCTGTGTTAAATTTATGTTAATGTTTTTTATGACGCAGATGGTTTCGAGTATATTAATTTATAGTTTCTTGAAATACAGCCGACAGCTGGTTCTAATGGATTCAACTACCGTTCATAATAATGCTGAATGTATGGCTACAATGTATGCCACTGCTCAAAAATATTCAGCCAGCTTCAGTAATCGAACCATCGTTTAATTGCCGGTCATGTATCACATTTTACATGATTCCAACTTATAAGCATGCAAAATGCAGTTATTACAAAATATTTATAACGCAATAAAATAGAAAATAACGCATTGTGAGGGCTATCACGACATCAGCGAGGAAGAGTTGTCGCTGTGAGACATTAGTTACATAAATTGTATTTAAATGCACATACGTTGTTTGTACTAGAACGGTGCACGAGACTATTCTGAGGAATAAAAACGAGACTTGGTTGGATCATAACTACTGTATACCATCCCATATCTTTCTACTGCACGGATGAAATCCTTACTACTTCTGGATGAATTTATCTTGAAAATTGAAATTATTATTATTTTTGGAAGTCTTTAGATAGTAATTTCAATATTTAGCATAGAAGCTTAGGATCCACCTAAGCAGCATTTATTTTTCAACCAACCATTAAAAAAATTATTCATCGTCCATCAAATAGGTCATTTTGTGAACACATAAATTGGTGGAAGAAATTAGGAAAAATTGTTAGTCACCTACCGCTGTTTTCCTCGCCTCATAGCTTTAGGTTTTTTCGCTGAGAAATTATACAAAGTTGAAAGGAGGGTAACCATGGACTAGAGACTAGAGAATATGGAAGTTTGATATTTCGAATGATTGTAGGGGAGCAAAAAGGATGGTGGTACACATCCAGTTAGCTAAATTATAGGGAAAGCGGCTGCTGTCTGCTAATGAAAGACAAGTCGTTTGCATGGTGATAGCTAATCGCTGAGGGGCTGTTTAATTGTCATACCAAGACTGGCTGACACTGTTACAAATTCCTTACTCAATCTGCTTCAAAGATCTGGCGAATGAGTGGAATGCGACCTTGAATTTTCTCTGTCGCTCTGAGGCAAAATTCATAATACATTTGGAGGTTCAAAGGTTTCTCACGTTCTAATAAAGAGGAAGAGTTATGTAACCTTGGGAGGAACGTGGGAGAGAATAAGGAAAATTGATGCAGAATTGAGTTGCATTTAAAAATGTATAGGTAGTCATTGAAGGAATGAATTACATTAAGAATTTTTCTGTGATTCATCTCTAAATTAATCTCAATGAAACCAGTGGAGTCATTCCAATTGAACGATATCAGTGAAAAAGATTTGGCATGTCTCATAAGAATAATATTATTCCTAAGAGAAACTCGATACTTAATCATTAACAGAGATATTCAATTAAAAAAGGTGGTGATATCTCAACTCAAATGATTATAATAAATGAAGTTCAGGAGATTATCAGTTGGTGAGTCACAGAAGTAGGTTATTAAAGCAAAACCCTTGTTATATCGTTAGAAAATTCTACAAGCTACCGCAGTCTTCGACATATCGAAATATTAAAATAACATCTGAGAAAATAATCAGTTGATAAAGTTTTTCCTAGTATCTAAGAGTTCCTTTTATGTCAAAATTGACCCTCACCTCAACTTATTTGAATTGTAATTTTGGTAATAAGTGAATAAGAATTGCAATATTGTTTTTATTGTTGATCTTACTTGACTATAGTGATCTTCAATGAAAGATGCATGGTATGTTCCAGAACCAATTATTTCAGTGGTCTGTTCATGATGAGTGAGCAGCATAAAAGTATTAGATGCTTCTCGGTTGATAATATTCGTGTAATAGGACTGGGCTAATCTTTTGGTAGCGTGCCTATCAGTCCTGACATAAGGGATTATCTGCTCGACAAAAATAATAAACCTAACGTCCGCCGAAGGTACCGCCTGGACCGGCGTAGGAGATCGAACCCAAGCCTGCCTATACAATCTTGGAGGAGACATTCTGAATTTAGACAGATATTCAAACGTATTCTGTTTACGTGCAAATTTATACTAAAAGAGGGTAATCTCGCTCGATATTCAATCCATTAATTAATTCGTATGAATTAATTCGAGATTCACATGAAATTCCTCAATGTTACGATAGCAATAATACGACAATATTTATAAGGTATTCTCCACAAAAACTCAACAGCAATATTCGTCATTCAATATTTAGAAGCAAGAAATTTGTAAAACTGATCCACAGTTAAATTAAAAAGAATAACCAAACTCATAGGCTAATAACTAGACATTCAATACAATAAACAAAAAATTATCAACCAACAAACGCAATTAAGTTAAGCAGCTATGCACATAATATATTAATTATCTCTTTCTCCAGTCGCCAAATAGAGTTAAATACTTATGCGAAATTACAAGAGCAAAAATTAATAAGGTTCAGTCAGAATGAAGAATAGTGGCTTAGAAACGCAAAAGTTCGCACTCACCAGTGATACATAGGACGACCACAAAGTAATAGGTCCACGTACACATCTCGAAATAACCAGGAATACAACACGAATGTTCCTAAAATTAGATTATTTACAACACTAATTAATTTACCGTCAACGGGTTCGTCTTCACTAGACTTTCATCTACTTCCACCAAACAGCATTACTTCAATGAACACCATATATAGAACTGAATGTCTAACACAATCAAATAATTATAAATAATAATAATAAGTGACAAGTAATAAGTTCTTCGCCTCAGCTTCAACAACAGATTCATGGATAATATTGCTGGGTACGATTCCGTATACTGCCTGAACGCTTGCATTTGTTGAAGAAAGAATAAATAATAGATCCTACTCATAAACGTGCTTGCTAAATAACCAGTAGGCATGTAACACAAACCAACCTTCAATCAAGTATGAACTCATACCAATGAATCAATACAGGTAGTCAGTAAGCTGACCAGTGCTTTGTGACAGAGTAGTCTTGAGAAACTTTTTCAATTTGACTCTGCCTTCTGTACACTGGAAGATTCTCTTGATCAACTGGAGTTCAATTCCTCGGAGGCCCTTCCACTCTCTTTGCCGATCATTTGTTGTTGAACCTATTAAAAGTTTTGTGGATGTGTGTGTGTCTCCGTGTTTTCCAAGAATAGTTTATTGAAATTTACTGAACGTCTTGAGTATTGATCTTGACATGATTCATCCCGAAGCAGGAGAAGCAGTTCCTGAAGCAGTTCATGAGGACAGAAAGAAGTTTCCGAATAAGATTAGTAAGAACTGGCCCCTCATGAGAAAACTCTTATACATGGAATGATGAGAGTAGTGGAGGTTGATTTGTCATCACTGTCCCAGTTTTCTAACACTCATGGTTTATTCCAACTTTAATCTTACCTCTGTTATGTACTGTAATACAGAAGACAATTGCTATTTACGATTTTCAAATAATTTATTACTCATTTTGTCATAAAAAATAATGCATTCCATACTTTCCCCCTACTTTTATTCATCTTCTTTCCTACATTTTCCTATTTTTCCACTTTGGAAGGTTGAACATCTATTTATTCCAAACTACAGAAGATAGCAAGGTCATTGAACGAGCGTAGAGAGTTCTTAGTTTTGACTTGACTCGATGCTCACGGCTTTTCTGTGAGCATGTATGTATTGTGAGGGAATGTTTTGGGCTAAACAAGCCACTTCCATTAGTTTGAACGAAGAAACTGAATAGTCCAGTAAATTAGTCGCCTGAAAGGGGCCAATTCTAGTTCGTCAAATCCGGTAGTTCTGAATTTTTGCAGACTTGTTTATGATGTTGGCCTAATCAATAATCCAAGTTGCTGACCTCGAGCACCGAACGGAACTTTGTCAAAGATCGAAAAAAACCGCGAAAAATCATTATTTTTCAAATTTTGTCGATTAAAACCCTGAAGGACTATTAAAAAAATTTTTAAAGACGTTTTTGAAGTAGAATAAATTTGCTACAATATGATACTAGAGATGTCTTTGTAGACCCCTTAGATCTCTTTCGAGATTAAGCCTTTCAAAGTTTATCATTTTTTTCGAACTTCGCAATTTTTTGTAGTTCCGTCGTTTTGAATGAATTTTGACCCTGATTATCGAAGCCCTATATTTTTATGATGGGATGTTAAAAAAGAGAATACGAATTGTGAACGATGATGTTAAAGCTAAGCTACGAATAAAAAAAATATGTACAACAAAAGTTAATAAGTTTATTTGTTAGGAAATTGAGTAATATTCAAAATAAAAAAATCAAATTAATTTAACTCTCTTGGAAGGTCCTGGTTGAGGTTCTGACTTCTTGTGGTAATTTGAAAACACTTTATGATGGGAAAATTGAAACAATTGCATATTTGAGACCCTCTTATTATTGTCATATACCCTTTTTATGTCGGAGGATGTGATGTAGTAATTTTTCTGAAAGTGGAAAAATACATCTAATTGCTCCGGAAATTAGGCCTTTTGAGGCTGCACGCATGCGACAGCTTGGCTCCTCCAAATCCACAAAATGGGGTGACAAAAAAGTCCAGGACGATTTTCGCCAATCCCTGTCGTTTTGTCCTGCTTAAAACTATACAAGTGTAACTATTTTACCGAGCAAGGTGACCCAAATTGAAAACGCAAGTACTGAATTGGATCTATGCAGGTTTATTAGAACAAATTATATCAAAATGGATAATTTTTCTACAGAGACTGGCGATTTAATTATTTTCCTTTTGAATCAAGTTTTTTAAATAATCTTTTTTCAGTTAGGTTTAAGTTTATAATTTTCAAATCCCCACGTGGAGGGTATGATTGGGTCCCGTGTTGGAATAGCCCTTTACAATAGCTGGAGATTGTACCATCAACGTTGGTTTGTGGTGAATTGATACTGTATTATTTCGGCGCACTTAAACACAAGAGTATGGCCATACTAAATAATTTCAGAATAACTCACGATACAGGAACTCCTCAGTGGTTTGCACTCTGGCTAGTCGCGCTCTTTTTGGAATAGGTGTTTCACCGGTGTTCACGTTCACAAAAAAATTAAATAAGGCGTCCAACGAAAATTTCAACAAGAGCATACATTTATAATAATACATGTAAATAATAGGAACTTTAAGACTTTTCAATAAATTTCAATCAAAATGGACCGCGACTTTATAGAGTAGTTTCCCAGCAGATCCTCTCGGCTCCAGGTTCAGGTAGCAAGTCAAGTAACGGAAAAACTTCCCCAAAAAATTCAGGAAGTAAATTAGGAAAGAGAGAGACAGAAAATAATTAGATTGAGTCACCTTTGACTTATGACCTATATGATGATGAGTTTTGGAATAAAAACAAAATAAACGATGAAATAAACTCATCAGTAGGTTATCACAGAATTTGAGCGATTCTTTCACATTTCTACTTTATTTATAATTAATTAAAAAATAATTCGGCTGTCTAAATTTTGCCGGTTTGGAGATGATAAGAACTGATAAGATGACCACGTTGACATTTGAGGCTTAAAAATGTATTTATAATATTAAAGTGCTCGAAAAGTGTTTCAAATTGCATTTTAACCATAATTGTGAAGTGAAAAAATATCAGTTCGTAAATTAAATGCAAATTGTGTCAAATCTCAAACTCATGTCTGGACTAACCTACGAAGTGAAAGTGTTTACATTTCACAACAAATAAAATTCGTTGATCGAATTCCAAGTGAGTACAATCTTTTTATGAACTATACTATTAGAATTATGTAATAATATTGACTTTACTATCATACTTTTATTTATTCGATCGTGACCAATTCAGTGATTAGGTTAAAGCCTGGATGAATATGTCAATTTATGACTAATTACTATGCACCTTTTATAACTCTTATTGAGATTTAAATTGAAGAACAGGTCTTTCAAATTGTGAAACGATATGTGTTGATAGCCTGAGCCAGGTATTTAAAATAATTGAAGTATTTTTCTGATGCTCTGTATTTTTAAATCTCGTGCCCAAGTGACGTCACGTATAGCACAGCATTGCTGTCTACTATGGCGCTAATTTATGAAAATTTATGTTTGAAATGCCAATTATGATCACTCTCTTGGGGGGTGGGACTGCCACAAAATTGTTCCCTGACATTATATATGAAACAAGTTTGATATTTAGGAGTTTTATAAATGTTGAACAGTCTAATTTATTTATATTTTGAAGTTTATTGATGAAACAATAACGATTAAATAACGCCAAATTATTGTACCTGAAGGCCACGAAACGATTTTTCACGAGGTCTTACTGTTTGTCCATCCAAGGAAAGAAGATATCGTATCAGTGAGTCAGTAAATTTGAAAAAATCGTGATCAGGTGTCAATTCTCATAAATCGTTCAAGTGCCTGAAAAATACAATTTTGTCGAATGATAGCGCCGCACCACATAAAGGGAGTGTGATAAGTTTTATTTATGCACAGTCTTGTGAAGACTGTTCAATTAAAAGTGACCTATAAGTAGTCTGATTCCTCCCACAATGAAATTGAATACATTATTATCATTCAAAAATATAAAGAGCACTCAAATAACTTTTTGAAATCTGAATATCTGAAAAGGAGATTTATTAATCATTCATTTTGTCGTATTTTAGATCTGCTGAGTCAATCATATTTCTGAACTTTTTGCATGTTTCATAAACTAACACTATATGTCATTGCAAATGTAGGATGAGGCCTACTTGCAATGAGAAGGATACCTTGATTGGTCTTAATGTAAGATTCAATTACTTTATTAAGGGGTTGTCTACAGTCTGCCGCAGATTTCCTCCCTACGCTATTCATACAACAGAACATAGTGTTTAGATTGTTTTTTTCTGAAGTTCATTGTAAACAGCTCCAAAACGCCTTCTATATATTTTATCTATTGTAATAAAATTATAATTGACGTGTGGACGTGAATGAGTGTGAAGCTATTTCCAGGAAGCTACAGTGGATACCGTCAAGCTCTGCTTGAATTTAGGCCCAAAAGCCTGCATCCGGGACAATGCTGATAGATATATTATTTCTTTCTTTTTTTGGAATTTTCTTATGTGGAATTGAACTTAGCCTGGAAAATACCTTTACAGTATTCAAGGTTTTCCACATTTGGATTGAACCGTCTGTGAAATGTTAATAGAGAGATTGCGCAAATCTACGATGAAAATTCGCTAGCTCTAAAAAATACGATAATCAGTTTCAAGGCACTTGTACATTTATGTTGAACAGCTAAGAGGTTAGAATGTTCGGATTGGTTTCTTAAAAATGCAGAGGGATTTATAATACAGTATATAAAGGTTAGAAATGATGCAGTTTGTTAAATAAATGTAATATTAATTAGTAAATGCAATATTCAAATGTAACTATGAAAATTATATTTCTGTGCAACATCTTTGGAAGGCATATTCTGTTTGTAATCACTTTCTTTGCTGGGATCAGCGATAATCTATATGTTATTGCAAATTGATAGTTAAACTGCAATAATAACCTCACCTACATTAACTAGGAAGCTTTGTGATGTATTTAATTCAATTATGATTGATTACATAATGCATATTTACTCTTGTATATTTCGGCCTACCAGCTACATTATCACAGCAGAGAAAATGTTTTAGTACCTGATGAATGTCAAAACATAATCCATTTCGCTCAAATATGGGAAGCAGATCGGCCATGTTTATTTTTTGTCCCTAACTTGCAGTTTACTCAATTATTCTCTCAATGGAAATTCCTAAATTTTATCAATTTTGGGTCAATTATGAGCCCTTCCTGTATTTTTTTTTCAATTCAAAAACTCCAATTTTATTATCCAGAAAATACAACAATTCACAACAAATACTAAATTCCTATACATTCTATTAAAAAATCCAACTTCTAAAATAAAATTCTATTTAAAATAAATACAAAAACATTTAACTGGATAACAAAATCCCAAAGGTTACAGAACCTGTTAGGGTAAGAGGGGGGAAAAACAATAGGTTGTATGCTCCCCCCTAAACTTCCAATCCGTAGTCATAATGTGAATTGATGAGTGCAAAAATCTTTCTCATCAACTCCTTATTGCAAACCGTCCTTAGGAGGTAGAAAATCCTTATATATTTCACTAGCTTACCCTTCAAATAAGCTATATGACTCTTCCAACTCAGCTTGCTATCCACCCATACGCCAAGATACTTCATGCACTCAACCTGTTCCAGATCTTGGCAATCACAACCGTCCTGAAGGGAGCAGTCAATCCCGTGATACTTTAGAGGTGCAGTAAGGCTTGCTATTTTTCTAAGCTGAAATATAACGTATTTTGTTTTAGGACTCATTACCATCATGTTGCGGGTGAAACACCATCTAAGTGAATTCACATCATTCTGCATATTAACATGCAATTCGGCCATTGTATTGAATTTGTAGAAGAGCGCTGTGTCATCAGCAAAAGCCACTAAGCTACCTCTAAACACACCGTTACATAAGCTATTGATGTAAATTAAAAAAAGCAAACCAGACAACACAGAACCCTGCGGTACGCCGATTTTCAGTTCATCACAAACACTAAGAGAGTTATTTACTTTAGTTTGTTGCAATCTTCCAGTCAGGTAGGACTTGAACCATTCATTTGCAACACCTCTAATTCCTGCTAGATACATTTTCTTCAATAATATGTTGTGATCAACCATATCAAATGCTTTCATGACATCAACAAATATTGCAGCACATGACTTCCCATCATTCACACCATTGAACACTTCCGACATGAACTCAGTAATTGCTGATCCAGTATTCAGTTTACTTTGAAATCCGTATTGCTTCTTACTGAAGAAATGATGCTGCTCTAGAAAATCGTTAACCCTCATTTTAACAATTTTCTCCAAAATTTTAGAGAATATAGACAACAGTGATATTGGTCGATAGTTTGTGGCCTGCATCTTACTATTTTTCTTAAATAAAGGGATTACTACTGCTTTTTTAAAACCTGAGGGAAATTCTCCAGTACTTAAACTTAAGTTATAAATATATACTAAAACATCTATGATGTACTCTGCAATAGCCTTCACTAGGGATGGGGTGATATTGTCGTAGCCAGGTGCTTTATTATTTCTCAAGTCAGATATTATGTGCATTATTTCGTCCCTGGATGTTGGGTGGAAAAAAATTGAATCTCTGATATTGATATCTTGGAAGTTGTTTTCATAAACCTTGTATGCATCGTTAATGAGACTGTTATCCCTCACATCAACAGTCCATGAAGCCATGCAATAGCATGAATAATTTTGTAATGGAAGCATTCAATGCAGATCAACTTTGTGCTGCTTCTAGCGATGAAAAAAGAATTGCGGTGAAAATTTCGGGAGGTGAGAAAGATAATCGGGTGCTGATGAGGTTTCTCAGGCGCCGCTTTCTAAGGTTTCCGCTCGATTAGTTGTGTATCATTTTCAGATACGGAGTAGGTTGAGTCGCTCAACTGCAGAGGAAACCGCAAACCCCATACCAACCTAGCGTGCAGTTACAATCATCGAGGGGAGTTATATATCAAGAAATTTCTTCATAGGATGTCTAGAAATTGCTATGATCTCTGTTCACAAAGATTCCAGCACTGAGTAGCGGATAACAAGGGATTTAAAAATATTAATATTTTTCCCCTACATGGGCTTCCAATTTTATACACGATTGTACTATTCAGAGTGAGGTGCGGTTGGACCCACTATTATCATTCAAAAACGTTAATAATGTTATGATCCATAAATATAAAAAAATGAGCGGGATATGATCGTGTGGTCAATACATGAGAAAATAGGGTGTGAAACACCCCTTATGACATGGATAACGTTTTATTGGTAGTAAAAATAATCACTTTCAACATTAAAATATCATTAAATCAACTATAAATGAGCCAACTTTAGCATAAATCATTCCTCATATGGAAATCATACGATTTGTCATCAGTATTTGATCTATGCAGATCATAATGTACATGGAAAAATTATAATATTGAACAAGCTCATAAAACAATAACTTTAAAATATAAAAATGAATCTCTGAATATTAAATATTGAAACATTTGACATTTGAATATAGAAACATTTCACATTATTTGAAATTCTCAGGAAAAATTCTATTAGTATTCATTGAAATATCTACAGAAATGTCATGCCTATAGCATAATTCAATCTATTGTTACTCATTAAAATCCAATGATGGTAATGAACTTCTCAATGAAAATGACCCAAGAAGAGTGATGCAAGAAGGAAACAAGGCAAGGCCAAACAGGCGATGAACACTTTTCTCATCATCCAAAGAACACCTTATCTATGCATGAGAGGCGTTATTAGCATCATCTGTATCAAGTCGAGTGAGAAGAGCCAAGCCGTTGATCAAAGCCGAGCGAGCCATTCTGGGCGAGAGGCGCGGACCGCATCCGAATATCAGCCGAGAACCAAAGACCTTTCATGAACCCGGGGTTACATCAGGGACCGGGCTGGGCCGGGTTGCATCAATACGCAGTTAATCGACCAGAAACCATCCTGGACCCCTGATGCACACACACTGTCCGTTAGCTCCTTCGTCACACAACCACGACCAGTCTTCGCAACCTGTTTCTCATCATAATCAACTTCCGGTTTGTTCACACATGTTAACCGACCGCAAGAGTTGCATCATTTCCGGAAAGACACAAAGCTTTTCTTGATTATTAGCGAGATGATATATGATATACTACCAATTACCTAAGATATAATGTAATACTTTTGTATAAGGCTACTTCAACACATGGCTGTCTTTAATTCCGTTTTGTAGAAGACCAAAGTGAAGACGCCCTTTTAAAATTACTTTTGACTTATTTTTAAACTTTACTATCATGAAGTGTGAGCAAGAGGAAAATTGTTTTGTTATTATAACCTATTGTGTTGTTCCAAAGTTAACACTGTGTAGAGCAAATATGCAAATTCCTTTATCAACTTTCTTCTCATTTATATCACGTATTCCTCCCATAAAATAATTTGTTGAATTTATTCATTGCAGTTGGCAATGAGTGGAAAATGGAAATTCATCAAGCGAGAAAAACTTTCCTTGAATCTATCATGAGCAATAAAGTTAATAATCCATTCCTCGAATTATCCAAAACAGGCAAGAGTTGGTATGACCTCTCAACTTTGCCTAATGTAGACTTACTAATTTGCAAGGGAAAAGAGCTCTTCATAAAATTTGTCAAAAATGCTTGAAAATCGCTTTCAGCACGAAACAATTCAGGGTCAATCCATGAACCAAAGTTGAAAAATATAACTGAATAGTTCCAGCAATTTTATTGGTCTGAAACTGTATAAATTACTTGTGATTAGATTCCTTTCCTAGATCAAGCTGGGCTTCCAACTGAAACAGATCGTATCAAGGTTACCCAAGACTACAGGTTCATCAGCTTCCTCAAACATACCAAGAATAAGTTGCAGCATTGTCAAATGTCTATGGCAGAGTCCATTCTTGTTGGCTAGTTGGTTGGATAAAATATAGATTGTGAGACTTGCGAAAATTTATCCAACCCAGTTCTTCTGAAAACAAGAAATAAAATTAATGTTCACATTGAAATCACATTGAGTTCATCGTGGAAGTTTCCGAAGACAGCCTCAGTTTTCGTAGGCCTTCACAGTTGTGTAGACTACATTGATAAAAAAGTTACTACATGTTGGATGGAAAATGCCAATTCCCTGTGATATCCAATACAGGATTGATGTCGCTGGAATACAATAATCGAAAAACGGGGGGAAATATAATTGAATCACGCCAATCGCCAACCTACTCTGTTCCCAGAATAATCTACCACTGTAATAAAGCGACTGACTACTCGCAGTCCTCACCTTTTTCGTAAGCGATGTGCGAATCAGATGGAAGAAAAAAATCAATGAAATCTACTTTGATAGGATACAAGAGTGGAACGGAGAAAAAAGTAGGATGGGGATGATTATTTCAATAGCAACCACACCAATCAGGACGACGATCCATTTCCATTAGGCCGGTGATTTTGTTTGCTAACGCTCACAACTGAGAACGATTGATTCTATGCGAAATAATCCAACGAGGGCGTTTTTATTAGCCAGATACATTCTACATGCCGGTCTATCGATAATAAATACTCTGGCCGGACAAATATTTTGATAAGTCGTTTTTTATTACTGCGTTTCGGTCACTCGCCGTACACACATTTTCACATAGTGAAGTGGATGGATGGTAATTAATAACCGATCTCAGTTTTTCCATAGCAAGCCGAATCAGTTCATGCTAAAGAATATTAATCTACGGCGAGTTCCGCTTTCATCCTCTCTCTGACCCTCACATGCATCATTCTGGCACTTTTTCTCACAATCCTTATCTCCCTCACACATCCAACCTCTCTCTCAAGTCTCTCTCAACCAATCCACCAACTATCATTACTGATCCTATTTTCTTGCTCACAAATTCACCGTCTCTGTTGAATAGCATCAAGGCTATGAAACCGCCATCACGATTTGAAATCACGAGGAAGCCGAACTGAAAGGCTAAACCTGGTCCTGGTAATTAATATTGATTTTTAGTGTCTCGTGAAATTGAAAATTCATGCTTAGCTATGAAAATGTGAGTGAAGCTTTGTGCTAAAAGAGCTACACCGCAGTTGCGATTGTCTAAGAGTTTTCAATAACAATAATTCGTTACTTACTCGTTACTTACTTACCTGGAAAACTTCTAAAATCGACATTTTTCTCAATTGCTCTTGATTTTATATCAAGTTGAAACTTTTCTTCGTACTACTACAAGAATAACAAAAGCTACAATATAGGCTATAATTCACATTTCAAAGGAAATGAACCTACTGCTTAAGCACTCAACGTCCAAGAATATTTAGGTAGCGTCCAAGGTATTCTGGAATGAGATTGAATTAAATATAACAGTATGACCACAGAAATACAGAATGTTTTCAATCATTGTCTAAAAATCGGGATATATGACCAGAAAAACAAGCTAATTAATATACTTAAAAGTCCCCAAAAATCCTAGCTGTGCTCCGGCTGCCATCTATGAAAAACTATAAATCTTGCTTACGTCATTTTTCAAATTTGAAAATTTTCATGCTTCCCCCCCCCCCCCACCAAAATACCCTAGAACTTTTGAACAAATCTTTCAAAAAATGGGTATCGGTGTTCGTCTCTTTGATTTTGTTCCTGAGACTCCACACTATCGGAAACGCCACCCATGCAGTGGGATTTTTTAGGAGGTCCAAGAAGGGCGCTCAAATTCATTTTTTGGAGGGCCAAATTCCTGTCCCTATAACTATTGAAGTATATACCGATTCAACAATGGCGTATTTGGGATTTGTCTTAACTCATTGAGGCGGCTCAGTTTCATGTATAATATATGTTGAATTCGGCTCATAGGTGAGATATTTCTTCTCAGGGGTGCTCAGTGATTTGCATCCTATATTTCGAAAATGACTTTTGAGGAAAACTGTTTGAGAAAACAAAAACAAATGGAATCATAGAATCAAAATAAAAGTATTTCATAGAAATTGAGTTGGATGTCTGAATACCGCATGAAAGTTAGAGCCATGAATTTCAATAGGTACGTGCTCATATTCGATAGATAGATTTAATAGCGTCCATTGCCCTCCTATACAGAGGGATCTGGAGCTTGTCAGAGAATTTTGAAATGCACAGTAAAATAGAAGATAGAATAGAGATATCTTATATAACTATCTTATATAATATAGACAGCAATATAAGAGGGTCAAATCTCATTTATTAACTTTTCATGTGAAATTTAACGACTTGCAGTCAAATATTCATTAAGAATAACTCAAAGATTCGAAAGCGCTCGGCCTACAGATTAAGTAAGTTATACTTATTCTTAATGAATATTTGACTGCAAGTCGTTAAATTTCAGACGAAAAGTTAATATTAACAACGCAGTTCGTCATGGAACAAGAAATCCCGGAATCTCATTTATTGTCTATTTACTCAAAAGAAATTTCAACTACATCTGCTGGGATTGAATACCAAATCCTGAATAAGCACGTGCCAGTATGAAACCTTCAGTAAATGTGAATCTCAAATATAATAACGTTCCAGGGAAGCCGCAATGCAGTCATGATTGAAGAGTAGTGAATATCGTGCGTCTGCTACTGATACCAATGCCTTCTTCTGAGTATTGTGGCTTGCTCTCATGGCCGGGGTAAGTTGAATTCTTCCATGATAGAGCAGGAGAGGCACATAATCCGTCCTTAAAGCAATTCAAGCCACCGCAGGAGAAGCAGCAAAGTAGCGATCGGAAGATGCAGCATACATGACAAAAATATGATGGAGGAAGAGAAAAAGAATGAGGGAGAAGGTGAGATAAGAATATGTCGTCGCCTTATGTTTGATGTTTCCTGGTATGTGCTAAGCGCCGGAAGGGTGAAAGTTGTAAGGAAAGACGTATAAATATTATTCGATCCATGAACGTATGTCGTCACTCGTCGGAAATGGGTGAAGCGGTGTGAGAGAGGAACTTGATGGGAGGTTGAGGGCAAGAAAAGGTTGACAATGATTAGAGACGGGGATTAATGTCCGTAAGGAGCTTAGGCTTCCTTGATGGTTCAAGTAAGTTCCATTCGACACCAACCGGAAGACGAAGAGAGTCCACACCACGACAGAACGACCTCACCTAAAGCGCATCAACCACCATATAAAATTCTCCATCTACACGCCATTAAAATCGATAGCCGCCCACAATTTTGCGTGCAACGCTAAGCTCATAGCTCATAAACTAAGTTTATATGAAGTCGAGCAACGTATATTAACTAACTGAACGTCTATTAAATCGGTAGACCATTAACAAACCCCCAGACATTCTAACGACCTCTAATCACCACAAGCTAAGTTGGCAGGCAAATGCCGCAAGCACGGACACATAGCACCCACTAGAAAAATGAGAGCATGTAGAATAACTCTTATTCAAAAATCAAATTTCATCACATTTTCTTTCTCAATTTGACAGTTACCATGTCTCTTAGTAATTAGGCTCTTAAAGCTCTTTCATAAGAAATACATATACACATAATAAATATTTCTTCAAACTTCACTGTACATAGCGCACCTAGAATAATTCAACAAAATCGTGACTGACTACATCAAAACGAGTACATACATGATAAATTGTGCATTATTTTGGGCTGATTATAAATATTATTGTACATTGACAATATATGAGTTATCAAAACTATCATAATATTATGAACCAGCATTCTCCAGGAATTAATATAGTACTTCAACCAAGAAAAACTGTTAAATTTAAACTGTTATATTGTCTGTGGTATATGAGAAAAGATTTCAAATAACATATCTTGGTTATCATTAAGATGGAGTTTACTTAACTTTTTTTTATTGATGTCCAATAATTATTATCAGTTGGATATTATCTCTTCGACTGTGCAAACTTCTCAAGAATCAAATCTTAAATGAGCACCATAATCAATTATTGTTATAATCTAAGATTGATAATGGTTGGTAGAAAAATCAATGGTACCCTAAGATTATAATAATTATTGTGGATGTGCCTTCATCGAGGCTAATGGATATTGTCAAAAAAATTAATTACTTCAGTAGAGACTAATGAACAGGCTAAGAAATGCTTTCTTGAAACGCTTATTTTCGTTTATAACCTGTAAACTAGCTATTGTGCCCGTACTTCGTACGGATTATGTTTAGAAATAAGACTAAATATGTTTCGGCTTTTTTGATAGCAATGATCATGAAGTTGTTAGCAGCTTAGGCCCCGTTCAGACGATACAGTTTTTTTGCGGTACGGTTTTTTTACTGTATGGCGTCAACTGTACTGTGATGTTCACACGGTCCGGCTTTGCTGCTTATTGCTATGCTCTCCTCCTTCTTCCATTGAGCTTCCAGTTTATGTTTATTTATTCCAGTTCAGGATGTTTTTTTTTTGTGTAAGACTTTTTTTAAATAAGTTTCTTACTCAAGGTTTCTCTTGAATTTTGATCAAAGTACGCAGATTCTGGTTTCAATATTCCACACATTTTTATATTAATCTTACACAAATCTTAAGTCTTGTCACACCTGTCTGTCTGTCTGTCTGTCTGTCTGTCTGTCTGTCTGTCTGTCTGTCTGTCTGTCTGTCTGTCTGTCTGTCTGTCTGTCTGTCTGTCTGTCTGTCTGTCTGTCTGTCTGTCTGTCTGTCTGTCTGTCTGTCTGTCTGTCTGTCTGTCTGTCTGTCTGTCTGTCTGTCTGTCTGTCTGTCTGTCTGTCTGTCTGTCTGTCTGTCTGTCTGTCTGTCTGTCTGTCTGTCTGTCTGTCTGTCTGTCTGTCTGTCTGTCTGTCTGTCTGTCTGTCTGTCTGTCTGTCTGTCTGTCTGTCTGTCTGTCTGTCTGTCTGTCTGTCTGTCTGTCTGTCTGTCTGTCTGTCTGTCTGTCTGTCTGTCTGTCTGTCTGTCTGTCTGTCTGTCTGTCTGTCTGTCTGTCTGTCTGTCTGTCTGTCTGTCTGTCTGTCTGTCTGTCTGTCTGTCTGTCTGTCTGTCTGTCTGTCTGTCTGTCTGTCTGTCTGTCTGTCTGTCTGTCTGTCTGTCTGTCTGTCTGTCTGTCTGTCTGTCTGTCTGTCTGTCTGTCTGTCTGTCTGTCTGTCTGTCTGTCTGTCTGTCTGTCTGTCTGTCTGTCTGTCTGTCTGTCTGTCTGTCTGTCTGTCTGTCTGTCTGTCTGTCTGTCTGTCTGTCTGTCTGTCTGTCTGTCTGTCTGTCTGTCTGTCTGTCTGTCTGTCTGTCTGTCTGTCTGTCTGTCTGTCTGTCTGTCTGTCTGTCTGTCTGTCTGTCTGTCTGTCTGTCTGTCTGTCTGTCTGTCTGTCTGTCTGTCTGTCTGTCTGTCTGTCTGTCTGTCTGTCTGTCTGTCTGTCTGTCTGTCTGTCTGTCTGTCTGTCTGTCTGTCTGTCTGTCTGTCTGTCTGTCTGTCTGTCTGTCTGTCTGTCTGTCTGTCTGTCTGTCTGTCTGTCTGTCTGTCTGTCTGTCTGTCTGTCTGTCTGTCTGTCTGTCTGTCTGTCTGTCTGTCTGTCTGTCTGTCTGTCTGTCTGTCTGTCTGTCTGTCTGTCTGTCTGTCTGTCTGTCTGTCTGTCTGTCTGTCTGTCTGTCTGTCTGTCTGTCTGTCTGTCTGTCTGTCTGTCTGTCTGTCTGTCTGTCTGTCTGTCTGTCTGTCTGTCTGTCTGTCTGTCTGTCTGTCTGTCTGTCTGTCTGTCTGTCTGTCTGTCTGTCTGTCTGTCTGTCTGCCTGCCTGCCTGTCTGTCTGTCTGTCTGCCTGCCTGCCTGCCTGTCTGTCTGTCTGTCTGACTGTCTGTCACGGCCCCAAAGGCATTTTACGCGGCCTTCTCCTCAAAAACGAGAGCATCGATCGGGATTTCAGTTATTGAACAGTATTGAACACTTTATTGACAATGTCTTTAGCTATAAAAAGCTAAATTAACCTTTTTTTTTAACAGAGTAGGCCTAATAAACGTTTAAAAACCAAGTATTGTGCGATTTTGGATACATTTTACACGGCCTTCTCAAAAACGAGAGCATCGATCAGGATTTTAGTTATTGAACAGTATTGAACACTTTATTGACTATGTCTTTAGCTATAAAAAACTAAATTAACTTTTTTTTAACAGAATAATAAACGTTTAAAAACCAAGTATTGTGCGATTTTGGATACATTTCTTCAAAGTTTTATTACCACATAAGAACAAATCACGTAATTTATCATGATATATCGATCAGCTGTTCTCAAAAAAAATTCTCTCCAATACCTGTCACTGAATTGCTTATGCTCTAAGTTGTTTACTAAGGGCACTTAGTAAGGGCCCGTTCACACGTTACAGTTTTTGTGCGGTACAGTAAATTTGCTGTATCAGTTATGTTGCAGTGCTTTCGTTTGCATGTACACTTCATATTGTATGTTCACACAATACTGTTTCGACTGGATCCAGTAAAAAAGCTGTTCTAGCCGATTTCTACATTCGGTTTTGTCTTCGAAAACTGTATCGCTAAAATCAGCTGTACCGCAAAATAACTGTATCCGTCTCCGGTGGCACATGTATTGTACCGGTAATGGATATGTTCAAATGATACGCTTATTACGCTGGAAGCAATCTTCAGATCATCAGCATTGATCTTCTTCATTGATATTCTTCAGCATTGATCTTCTTATTAGTGAATTCCAGTGTCCAGAAATGGAAGATATTAATTGTGAAAATTTAATTTCTTTAATATCTGAGTGACCCGCCTTGTGGGACAAGACTTAAGATTAATATAAAAATAAAGAGAGAAAAATGTGTGGAATATTGAAACCAGAATTTGCGTACTTTGATCAAAATTTAAGAGAAACCTTCAGTAAGAAACTTATTTAAAAAAAATCTTACACAAATAAAAAAAATCCTGGACTGGAATAAATAAAACTGAACTGGAAGCGCAATGGAAGAAGGAGAGCACAGCAATAAGCAGCAAAGCCGGACCGTGTGAACATCACAGTACAGTTGACGCCGTACAGTAAAAAAACCGTACCGAAAAAAAACTGTATCGTCTGAACGGGGCCTAAGCTGCTAACAACTTTATGATCGTTGCTATCAGAAAAGCCGAAACATATTATTTTAGTCTTATTTCTAAACATAACCCATAGGAAGGACGGGCACAATAGCTAGTTACCACATAAGAACAAATCACGTAATTTATCATGATATATCAATCAGCTGTTCTCAAATATAATGTGAATGGTGGGCCCTTTGCGGCGTTATTTACGCTGTCTGCAGACTTGTGCATTCGGAGCATTGCAGTCTTTTAGGAAACATATGACTGGTGAATCAAAGCTCATCTTATGTTTTATAAATTACTAGTTGGCCAGTCACCTATCAGTTGTCAACTGCTGTTATTAACTCCACATACCGTACAGGAAACTGGTTTTCAATCTGACATTTTATTTCAGTTTGATGGGTCAATTTTGGTGGAAATTGAATTGAATTTTTATAGTTTAGATAAAAACATCTATATTGTTTATAAACTTGTAAATCCGTGTCTAGGTTTGTCAGTTTATTAGAAAAAATTGATTTCGATTGTGATTTTGGTACCGTAGGACCGGGTTACTTTGAACGGTTCTGCCTTTCAACTATTTTTTTTTTCAAATTTACCGCCTAATCATGGCCGCCTGGATGAAATCGATTTTGCAGCATTTCTCATGATTAGACGTTTAATTTGAAAAAATAGTTGAAAGGCAGAACCACAGACAAATAGTTGTTCTGTAATCTGTGGCAGAACCTTTCAAAGTTAACGTTCAGTTAAGTTACCGTTCAGTTAAGTCTGCTGAATCAATAATATTGGTGAAAATTCATTGAAGTTTTATAGTTCAGATCATTTTAGATAAATAGACCATAATTATGTTTATCAGTCTTTTGGATAAAAATCAGTATTGATTAAGATTATGTCACGGTTTTCCAACTAAATAAATGAAGGTTGATGAAGCTTCTGCTCCTTAGAAGCGGAATATATTCCTTCAGTAGAAGTGATTAAAAATAAAAATTTAAATAGAATACAGTGTCAGTTAATTTTGATATTAAATTTTCTACCTAAATAATATTTATAATACTGTAGTATGGACAAAAGATTGTTCTAATTCTTAATAAATTATATATTCTCAATTTTGGTAGTTTTTTATCCGATTTATTGATACTTGCTATTTTGAATACTATAGTTACTAACTGGCCCAACGCGCGTTGCTGCGTTCTCATAAAAATTCTCCTTGATTTTATTATTCGCCACCTCCCGCTGAGGTTACATTTCAAATTAGGAAAGAAGTTAGTCCTAGGGCTCTTCCAGCTGATCATAGAGGCCTCCTTCGTTGTTTTCTTAATCACCACCATATCTTACTCTTACTCCATGAGATAGAAAAACTGCTCGAATCGTTTTTGAGGTTCAACTTCATATCACCTGTTATCTAGAACACATTTTTTTTTGTTAGGAGGTATTGCCAGTACTCAATAATTTTTATTAAACTGGAATAATCCGGGAAGACGTTACCATTTTTAAACTGTCTAAAGTTGATAAACAAATTGAATATTCGAATTTCCTTATTTCGAATAGTCAATTTTTATTTGATCACAAAAAAACATGTGTTAAACAATTGTTATTGGTTAAAGTCAGTATAATCCCGTATGCCCAAAAAATTACCTGAGCACTGAAAAAGCATGACCATTACAGATGATTGGCAAACATACGATTACCGGTTTGATAGACAGACGTTATTTTTAGAATGATTTACAAAACACACAAACAGCTTGTCCATCGAAACAGCTTGTACAGTTTCAAATTATTTTCCATATTATTAAAAGATCCCAGTAACCTAGCTAGCCATGTACCCGTGCTTCTCATAGACAAAACTTTAACCCCCTAAAATTGCGAATTTTGAAAAATCCTTTCTTATTGCACGGTGAAATCCTATAAGGATTGTTCATACGAAATTTCAAGTTCATAGGCCTAGTAGTTTTGGCTCTACATTGATGAGTGAGTCAGGGTATCATCCTTTTATAGATAGAGATTTCTTTGTTGAAAAAAAACAAAATTCTCTAATTTCAATTTATCAAAACAAAAATTAACATTTTATGAAGGTCCGGTTTGTGCTAGGCTCTTGGGAATTCGCCAGGTAGCACTATTATAACTAAAATAACGTTGCAACGCATGGGTGAACCGCTAGATTCGTTTTAAATGGGTAAGAAAATGTGATGCTTTAGTACTATTCCGCTTTACAACCAATGCACCATGGACAAGACTCAATCCGATTACTACTTATTATTATTATCGAATTGAAATTATTAATTGCTTCAACTATTATCAACCCCCAAAACACTAAGACTTGACAATTATTGTTGGATGACATGCTATCTAAACTAAGTGTAATTAAAAATGTTTTGTTGAATGATATGTATGTCTTATTCCTAAACATAATCCGTACAGATTACATAAGGACGTACGGATTCCTAAACATAAGGACGGGTACAATAGCTAGTTACCACATAAGAACAAATCATGTAATTTATTAATCAGCTGTTCTCAAATATAATCTGAATGGTGGGCCCTTCGCGGCGTTATTTACGCTGTCTGTAGACTTGTGTAGTCGGAGCATTGCAGTCTTTTAGGAAACATATGACTGGTGAATCAAAGCTCATCTTATGTTTCATCAATTATTTCTTTGTTGAAAAAAACAAAATTTTCTAAGTTAAATTTATCAAAACAAAAATTAACATTTTAGGAAGGTGCGGTCTGTGCTAGGCTCTTGGGAATTCGCCAGGTAGCACTATTATTACCACATAAGAACAAATCACGTAATTTATCATGATTATATCAATCAGCTGTTCTCAAATATTCTCTCTGATATCTGTCACTGAATTGTTTACGTTCAAAGTTGTTTACTAAGCTGCTAACAACTTCATGATCGTTGCTATCAAAAAAGCCAAATATATTTAGTCGTATTTCTAAACATAATCCGTACGAAGGACGGGTAGCTTCTAGTCTAAAATATGAAAAAACATAAACTTTGAGCTAGTACAACAAGCATAATCAAACATAACCTCAAAATCAATCACATCAGTGAAACTAAAAATACTTCTAAGATCAGCTGTTTTTCGAAATTCTCTGTGAATTGGCGATTATTACGAAAAATTGATAATTTTCAATTATTTTTTTGAAATGAATGATTTCAAAAACATTTCTCACTTCAACTCATGATTGAAACTAAATAACCTTATTCCTATGACTCTATAACATGAACTAAATTATTTACAATTTTCATATGAAATAAAATTATTATGAACAGAAATATTATGTTCTTCTTATTCTCAATACAAATTAAGTTCACGTGATTGGTCAAAACGGGACATTACAGGCTTGTTTCACACTGAACCAGCTTTGGGGAACCGATGTCGTTTACCCGGCCTAATTGCATTGCATATATGATTTCGAAGATCGTCTAGATGTGAAGCGCTCCATATGATACAATGATCAGCCTGGTAAACGACACTGGTTAACCGACAGGCGGTTATGTGTGGAACTATCCTATTCAAACTTGATTGAAATGAAGACATCGAAGAATGCTCCTTTTTGTTTAATATTGGGGTAAGTATTGGGCCGATCCTTGCGAAACTTGGATGGGGCCAACGCTGAGCGATGCTTTTTCATTTAAAAAAATTCATCAAAATCGGTTCAATAGTGTTCGAATGATTGATGTACAAATATGAAAAAAAAACTCGTCGAATCATAATTCAAGCAGTTTAGTTTGAAAAGTGAATTAGGCTATATGTTGAATCAAACACGCTTTTCATTTGTTGCAAAGCCTACAGCACATACTTTATGACAAGTCAATGTTGTGAGTTTGACAACAAATGAAGTAAGTGTCAACAGTCAACTTACTCTACAAACTATCATTCTTTTGAGCGTATAATGACTTAGTAGGGGAGAAAGAACAGTAAGTGAGGTTAGATTGGGCAAAAGACTACCGGTGCCGGGCTAGCGGTGCGACCTCCACCATCCGCTGCCTCCAAAAATGTGAAACATTATTCTTAGGAAAATCCCATTTCCGTTTCTCGTCTCCTCGGTAGTCATGGCAACAGAATATACATCATTGTAGGCCACGTTATGGCGACATTTGCTTCCTAGCCGCTCCTGCCCGCTGCTCTTGCTTTCTCCAACCTACCAAAATACACTACAACCCCTTCAACGTACACCATCGAATATACTCATACGCAAACACAAACACACACCTGCAATTTATCGTAGCTCCAGAAATACTAGACAGAAAAGTATATTCTCGGCATAAATTCCGGAATGCCCGGTTCAAAACTACACAAGGACGAATCATACAATGTGCGGACCTGATCAAAAGCATAGAAAAAATACGTTACTTTTGTTCAACAGAAATCGATAGATTCAATAGACTTCTATGATTAAATATATCTATGATTCCATCGTATAAACCGTGATGAGCGAGATGAGTACAAAGAATCAATAGATTCGGATTGAAGGCATGAATAGTCGATACGTTTTTTCATGTATTCATTTTTCTATCGAATTATTGCCAGTGGGCGCGTGTGTGTGGAAGTGGTGGTGTGTATGGGCGTTCGTTGTGTTTTGGCTGATGTTTCAAGGCTCACTGGTCTCAATCAACGAATTGCTCTCTCTGTAGACGTAGGATCAGTTTAATTATGTATTGTTTTCCATGTATTATAAGTAATGGATATTATCAATTTTGTTAGTATAATATTAATATTGTATTATGTTCTAATTAACTCAAACCACATATGTATTCCTTCATGTTAATTGATATTGTGTTTATATGAACTCTTTTTTTTAATTCTTTGTACAAAAATGATGTATTCTATGAGAGAACTCTTTCCTCACTCAGGCATGTGCCCATGTGAGACACTTACTTCAATGAATCATGTTATGTTATCATATAGTAATATTTTATGAAGAAGAATGAATATAATTTAAAATTTCAAATGGAATCATAGATTTTTGAGATCTTTTCATATTGTAATAATGAAATCTGAATCAATCTTAGAATAGAATAGACTGTCGTTATTTTTTTACCTGGGACGGCGAGGTGAGGGCGCAGCCGGCCCTCTTTGCTACCTGACCTTCAATAAACCGATTTCTATATTTCTAGAGAGTGTAGTACGTTTTCCCTTGAAAGTAAACGGATGTAAGTTGACACATGAAAGTCATACAGTTTTTTTTTTGGATTCATGAGCTGAAATATTAGTATTCTATAGAGATTGAAATAGTTGGCTGTTCCCTATTTCCTCTCTAGTTCCCCAATAATTGGACAAAAGTGATCATGACTTGAATTATTGGTGTTCCAGTCATAACACCAGCTACTCCCTGCTACTTTTCAGTTTCTCAAGAACTTGAAAGTAGATCTACTTTTCAAAGTGGAAAAACTCACTCCTCATAGTCCAAACGTTTCAAGGTAGCAGAACGATTGGCTAAGTTGAAAAATTAGTCAGTCATGTTACCCTATACATAAAAATGGGCGGGAACGTAGAATTGGCTATATCTGGAACTGGCTGAATGGGAAAAATCGGGTTCAATCACAATTTCTTTCACAATGTTGTAACCGAAAACGTGGTGCTGTTGCAGGAGTGCCCACAGGGGGGGGGGGGGGGGTATGAAGCAGACAGCGTCATTGAAATTCTTGAGGGTGGGGGGGGAGTTATTTAGTTATAAAGTAAAATAAAATTGGATTGTTTAAAAACCACTCAGGTTGGCATTCTTATTTAGCTATATTGCATATATATTCATTTGGCTATATTCATTTAGCTATACTGAATGGTAATCCAAAAAGAGCTGAGTAACACCTCCCACAAATTCTTATTCAGTCCACAAGCCAACTACAGCACGCTCAAACAACGTCCGGTCCCCTCAAATCACGATATTATTTCTTTTCGAATTAGATTTTGAAACATTTAAATTAGAAAACTATATGAATATGGACAAATTGAATGCATCAATCACACCCTGATTGTCTAATACTATGTAAGCTCTGCAATCCTTGAGGAATTTTTCAAGGCCAAATATTCCATGCTGAACCAAGAAAATAAATTCCATAATTATTTCTTCCAATAATGTTTGATAAATATAAGGATATCAGTACTATTGAACGGCTTTGAGCTAAACAAACGATCCAGAAAAGCAAAGAGACATGGAATATTATCGGTCTTCACAGACAAGGTGAGAAGGAAAGAGATTCTATCATGGTGAAAGAACAGTGAAAACACCAAGTGAGAATAGCAATGAAAATAAGAAGGTAAAAAAGAATTGAAAGTAAGACAGAGAAAGGCATAAAAAAGAGGTAGGCTATAAAATGAGAAAGACCGACCACGTTCCGTTTCAGAGACAGTTGCAGGGCAGCTCTGTTTTTACAGTTATAGAAAAGATTTATCCGCAGTATATAATTCGATAATGAATGTTTTTGCAGTGGAAGTCTTCTCCGGTAAGAAAAAGAATGGTACAGCTGGTATTGGGGTGAAATTTTCCAAGAGGATGATGAAGAGAAGGTGGATGAAGTGCGGCAGCCGGAGGGGGTGAAAATAGTAAGGGCGAGTAGGGAACAAGTGAGGGTGTAATTCAAGATTTGATTTACACAGTGCTCTTCTGTTGGTAATTATTTCCGTGGGCCAGTTACCGGCGAGTTCCCGGAAATCACTTGTAACGAAATTAACTTTGAGAAGATTTTTCATTCCAGACTTATCGTGGTCGAACCCCATTTATCACCTAAGACTACTAGGCTGGCCAGTGCCACTTCCCGCCAAAACCCTGAACCCTAACCCTATCCAACCCATCAGCCACCCCCCCCCCCCAAACATGACCATTAACGGCGTCGCTGAAGCCTTATGAGCCTTACGATCGTTACCGCATCTCCACACCAGGCTTGCTTCCACAGCTTTCCAGCCACCAACCAGTTCCAGACACATTAAATGTCCGCTCCTTCATTCCATGTCCTACTGAAGAAAAATGGCTTATACAGTTGAGTGGAAACGATAACGAGTACTGAGCAGTAGCCATTAAGAGGCCCAACGGTGTCTGATTAGTGTCTGGATCTCAGAGGGAGACAAAAAAAAAAACAGAAACTTCCATATGGTACTGCTGATAAGATATCTTCAGGTCCATAGACGTTGATGAACACAGAAGCACAGAAAAAGGAGTGACGTAGTTTGTTCACGGCTGAAGGAAAACAAAATTTGACTCATATGATATTAAGCGCAACAAAATTTCCAGTCCTTCAATAAATATACACCATTTCATAGAGTATGGGATTGAAATAGAAAGTATGAGCTGACATTATCGGGGATTCCGACCAACCAACTCTTGTGGCCGCTATGTGGCATAAGATCCACAGTGTACTTTGCCTTGAAATGTGTTACAATAGTGCCTCGTCAAAAAATAAAAATAAATAATAGAGTTTTGTAAAGTTTTTTTTAGTATATACAAAGTATTGATACTCTCTTGATCCTTAATTGACAGATAATCGTATAATTCAACTTATTTGTAGAATTTTGGTTGATGTTGTGGAGCTCCATAATAAAAGAATAAAACACTGTTAAATGTTGTCAATTCCACTTCTTTATTACTACAGCACTGGACCGCGGTTTCGTAGCTTCACCAGTCACATTTTCAACAGTAAAATGTTGAAAATGTGACTGGTGAAGCCACGAAACCGCGGTCCAGTGCTGTAGTAATAAAGAAGTGGAATTGACAACATTTAACAGTGTTTTAACAGTAAAATGTTGAAAATGTGACTGGTGAAGCCACGAAACCGCGGTCCAGTGCTGTAGTAATAAAGAAGTGGAATTGACAACATTTAACAGTGTTTTAACAGTAAAATGTTGAAAATGTGACTGGTGAAGCCACGAAAACGCGGTCCAGTGCTGTAGTAATAAAGAAGTGGAATTGACAACATTTAACAGTGTTTTATTCTTTTAATCATATAATCACTGAAAATCACTTCCCGGTGGTTCGGAACCCACCTAAAACTGTAGGTCCAACTCATAAATCACCATCATCCAACTCATTACCCACGCACAGGTCTAAGACCTATGTGGGCTTCATCCTCAAAAAAAAAAAAAAAAAAAAAAAAAAATTCTTCTGTAAATAAGTGATGATAGAGCTGATATGGTTGTGTTATAGGCCTAATAGCCTACGTGGACTACTTGCATTATTATATTATGTATTCTGATGTATAAAGAATATTCTAAGAATTTCCTATGAATGTCCTAAGTTTGTGTACTTAATTATTTTTTGAGAGATGAATGAAAGATTGAGATGAATAATATGTGAATGGAGGAAATTTTCAATAAGTCATTAATGATTGTTGACAATCGTTCAATGAGATGTGAATATAAAAAGATCTAGATCGGTGAATGAAGGAGCGAGTTGATTGTGGCTATGAATTCAAGAGCTAATATATGGTGATATAATAGTCAAGAAAAATCTAAAGTTTATTGCACCCTATGTTACATACCCTATGCTAAATTACTCTCGTATGTAAATGGAAAGACTAGGCAAATCAGCCTATAACTTTGAGATAGTCTGCGGTATAAATCCCGAATACTAAAACTCCACGAGAAATAATCAAGTTTATTGTTCCAATCAAATAGAATTTCCATCACAGGTAAACGCCTCCATCCTGTGAATTCTTATCCAGTCCGGGAATAACTACGGTCATAACTTGTGGTGGCAACTGTTAATGTAATTAGGCGAACTATCAATCTCACTCCATAATCGCAGCTGTGAATTCGCAGCACTGATTAAGACGAATTTCTAGAGAGATGTGTGTGTGTGCGCGCAGGGCAGTGTTGGAATTGGAGTTCATTTAACTCACCAAGGGAGATGCAGAGCCGTGGAGACTATGATTAATGAGTCACTGAGAGGCACCAGCTTTATTCGATAGTGGCTGAGTGAGAGTTCGGATGCCGAAGCAACGCCAGTCTGTTAGTTTGTCAAGAGTTGTATAGGTACTACTTTTCAGCAGTAGATGGTTATATACCTATATTTAAAGGTATATATGGTACTTTTCGCTAATGACCATCCTCCAGCTCAATAACTATCTCAAGGTAAACGCTCTTCTCCCTTGTTCAAGACGACGGATAAAATATCACTTGAAAGTGTGAAAAGTTGATCGAGCCCGGTTATTAATTTTGCGCGGCAACAGCACAGAAGGTGGAAGGAGATGAATGATTGCAAGCCGACACAAAAACAAGATAACTGTTAAGCCGCTCATCATCTACAAAATTGCCGTCATGTTGATCGCTTCGCTCCGTTCATCACCGTCCACTGTTCGCTTCTGATAGCTGCAATAATCGCACACATTGTTCGCGTTAAGACATAGGCAGCATTGCTGATCTTCGACGAAATCGAGATATGGTGTGATTGTATAGAGGTTTCAATTGCAAAAGTATAATTTATTTATTATTTAGCTTGAAGCTAAACCGACAGTTCTGTTACCAAATCACTTAAAATGAATATTTCTTTTGATCCAAACTATTAAACACATGATAATTTAGTCCTTCTCAGACCAGAAGGTTTTGCAGCAATAATCGATTGGCGAAGCAAGGTTCATAGAAAGAGTACGAAGACCTTGGGTTTGTAGACCCTACTACTTCCACCCCATTATGAAAAACGTGGTGCACATACAATTTCAGGTGAGTTCCGAGCTACCGAGTTTGGTTAGCTGCCGTTTACCCGTCCAAACATAGTGGAATTAAACATAGGCTTAATTCTGATGTGAAAGGAACTCTTGTTCACTATAAAAATCTTTATCAAATGAATATTTTTCAGTTGTTTTTGAAAGATCTCTATATTTTCAAGCCTCTTTGACTACTGCGGTAGCTTTCCTACCAATACAACTAGGTTTTTGTTTGAATAAGCTACTATTGTGACTCACCTTGGCTTCTTGTATTATGATCGTGTACGTCTAGATTTTTGTTAATATCACTCTTTTTAACGTATAAAGTAGCATCATAGACATATAAGCAGGGTAAAGTTGGAAGATCAAGTCTCTTGAACAACGGTCTACATGAATCTAATCTATTTGCTCTTTTCATACACCTAGCCGCTTTCTTTTGGATCTTAAACACCCTCTCAACTTGAACTAGAAGGAACGGAACAACTTGATTGTGATAAGGAATACTCATGAATGCTTTGTTTTCCAAGTTAATGGATTTCCTGAGAATGCTGCAGCCTCCGGTGAAGGTCTGGGCATGACAAAGCAGAAGTGACACACCCTGGGGAGGTTAGAAAATCTACTTAATCCTCTGAAACTCTCGGGTTGGGAATGCGTTCTAGAGCCAGCCAAATTATACTGATATTTCTTATGAAGCCTGAGGGTCAAATTTATGAACAAAATTTCTGAGAAACGATAAAACTTATCTTATTTAATACATGCCATGGAACCATAAAATAAATGTAGAGGATGAGATGTATGCTACTGAAAAAAAGGAGAAGAATGATAAGATTTTGTTAAGTAGATAACAGTCAATATAAGAAAATCATGATTAGTAAAACCGGAATAGTTGAAGAACATATAAATGTGGTAAAAGTTGGCAGACAGGGAAATATTTAGAAACAAGGATCGATAAGATTAATGTCATGAGAAATTATTCAACGAATTAACAGTAAAGTGTTGAAAATTTAGACGTTGGAGTTCTGACAAAATCCAGACAGAATCTTTCTTTTACAAAAGTTTTGACAAAAGCCTCGTGAATCCGCATTACAGCCATCAGAAAGAATAATAGTAGATACTATCAATATTCCTTTGAAAATTTCTAGTACAGTAACTTTGGGAAACTGAGTACTTCTGTTTAGTCTTCTATAGAATTCTGTAATTATTATTATTCCGTGTCCAGAGGTTTTCATATCAACATCTCCAAAAATTAACACCTTAAACAGCCTTGTATTCTGTAATGAAGTAATATATCATCAATCTGTATGCTTTTATCAATATGCTTGTTAGGAAGTAACGAATTCAAGTTTTACTGTCCTATTAATACTCAAGCTAAATCCTTTGTTTACTCATATGCTATTTTTTGTTCACTATGATTTTCAGAATACCGAATTTAATTTTTCTAATAAACATTTTATAAAACTGAAATTAATCATGTATTACCAGTGAAGTAGATCTGGTGAATTATTAAATTCCACGGTTTGTCTATGGCTGAATGTTTCTAAATTTAAAAATTAAATTTATTCTGAATAGACTATCAGCAACTTCTTCATTGCGCATGGTACCTTCAGAGGCTTGTACGTGGGTAATGCGGTGAATGCTAATAAAAAAGTGCCAGGCCTAGATTCTCTAAGTGGCCGTCAGGTCCTTCAATAGGAACGTCACGGCTATCAACTTGTATAATTATTATCTTCAAATAATAAATCTAGGCTACACTATTATCAATTCATGACTACGTGGACATGGTCAAACAATGAAAGTTTCAACACAAATTGCTTTTGTAAAATATTGATTCAATTGCCAATCAATTCTATCAACCCAATCGAAAGCCCTATAATAGAGCATCTAACAAAATGAGCTACGCAAGCCACAAAATTTAATGCGAGCAGAGAAAAATAAATCAGCGAGAATAGAATGCACAGTCGAGCAATAAACTGTTCAACGATCGCTTTATCCACGTGTGTAGCTAGCTATTTAGCTGTAGCTGCCTGCTTGTGTGCAAGTATGCGTGGAGTGGTAGCTTGGTTATGATTTAGTAGTTTGAAATTCGAGCCGTAGTACAGGTTGTTGGGAATGCGAATAAATTTTCAAGTGCCCAAACAGACTTGTAGGCAGCACTATGGTCTATGGTCTAGGGTAGCCGGCGTTCATTCTGGAACCAATCCAGACTTTCGCGCACCCCAACCCGCGCACATCAAAACACTGTTATTTTAAACGAGCTAGGCAATTCATCGCTTCCCCCGCCCCACACATGCTCGCCACCCCCAAACTACTGCCCCCTCAATTCAATCGAAAAAACTTACTTTACGCCTTCACTTCACTGGATGCGAGCGCCAAAACGGATTCAGCGCCAAACGCTTTGACGGCCCCTCTCCGCAAATTTATCGCACTCTATGAATCGCTAGTGTTTCTACACGTTCCTCATTCATTATTCTTTGAGAGCCTGTTCTCTTTCGAGCCTGACTTTTGGCGCTTCACTGATTCTTGGCTACAGGCTTTTTTCCAGCCCTGGAAAACGTGTTGTTATGTTATTATTTTCCATGTCTTAGAATTTTTGGAAGTGCTCTCTCTCTCATAGCTCTCCATATAATAATTAACTGCTTCTTGTACATTGTGTTGGAGTCAATAAGATATGATTTCAATTAATTTTTCATTCATTTTATTTTATACAGACAGAACAAAAACGAACATTTTCCATCACATTATTTCAAAACTTATTTCTAGTATACAATATCAAAATTTTCAAAATTTTATATTTATTAGGTACACAGAGCCTGTATTAATATATAGAAAAAAATATAATTAAAATAAAACATAGATCTCTATACTACACTCCAGCATAAGCCAAGAGCTTGTGCGCTGGAGTGGATTATTAATTAATTAAATTTCAAGATTCATTCATTATTTAATTACAAATCTACATTTGAATTCTAACCAATATTTTCGTTCTTTCAGCTGTATTCTGTATCACAATCATGTATTCTTCAGAGAATCAATCCTTCACAATCAATCCTTCCTTTAAACTCGATTAAAATTTAGCAGCTTAACAAAGGCTTGAAATTTGTCCAATAATAGAGCTCTCTAATCTATGACAACTGATCTCCAATCTATATATTCTATTTTAATTCTAAGATAATGATTATTGTGTACACTCTCAGCCATCATTAAAAAAATAATAATATTCGGCGGTGCAGTTATTAAGTTGAGGTTCATCACTGAAATGAATTCCACTCTATGCTTGATGAGAGAATTGAACAATATTCCAGATGATTACGCCGTAGCATTGGTTCATAATGACAAGGGAATCCCTATCATCAATAATCCAGCTCATTCTGGAGCAATAGAGACTTGGGTACAAGTACTGAAGCATCAACTAACTCCTCAAAGGAATGAAAGCTTGTGGAAACTACTGACTTTGAAATTTAAAAGTCATAGTCACAAATCAAAGATATTTAGATTGATGGTTAAATTATTCAAATAAAATATATAAATATATTTTTCCCAATGTATTAGGAATTACTACTACAATGACCTTTTCAGTCGTTTAATAATGTGAACTAATATTCAAATAATCAACCATCAATGATATTGATATAGTGAATGGAATAAAGAAAATATTTTACATAATATAGGCTATGCATTTATTGCAAAACTGTACACGATCACTCTTTATTAATCTTATTTTTCTTTTACTTCTATTTTGTTTTTATTCCTGATGATGCTCACATGAGTCTTAGACTTGTGCGTGGGTAATGAGGTGAATGATTACTCATAAATGCCTGACGGTGGAGCGGGATTCGACAGCTTAAACGACAGCAAGCTGAAGTTGCGACGCCCCAACCAACTGCGCTAAGCGGCCCGCCAACACTATTACATTTGACCATAAATTGATTTTTTCGATAAGCCTAATAATTTTGTCTGTCCCAGTTCTTTCACCTTTTTTTCACTCTTTATATTGTTCTGAAAAAATATTGTCTTTTTAATTGCACTATTTTTATGTATTTATATGTAATTTCGTTTTTATTCTTGTTATACCGGTAAAAATGTTGTAGGGGACCTCTAGAAAGCCTAGGGGTTTTGTAGCCTAAATGAAATCGATTGAAGAATTATACTATTGTGACACGACTAAATTCAACTTAATGTAACTCACCAGTAAAAATCAGTTACACATTCAATAGCGAATAACGTTCCTGTCACTCACCTGAAAAACAGAGAAAAATAGTTTCAGCATGTATGTGGTTCTCACACAATAGATACATTTTAAATTTTCATGATAATTTTGAAACTCTGGAAAATGCTATAATAGCATACAGTAACATTAATTATCACAGCAATTCAACAATATGATTCAACTAATAACATAATCTGAACAGGTCAATACAAATCTCGTAATATAACCTGACTAATAAAGACAATAGTTATTTAGAAAATCATCACATTTTACTTGGTTAGCACTATAAGAAATCGGGTGGGATGAGCTGCTATAAATCGTAAGTTTTTACAACATTCGAATGCGACCGACGATAGATTCCAACTTACGGCCGCCGTAACTCAACCAAGGACTGGCTGGCGGCACTTCATCTCACACTGATGTCATGCTGTTTGCAGACAATTGTCATGGCAACCAAGTCCTAGATACTGCCGAATAGCCTATGCTGCCATCCAGCTGTATTCGCTGTATCGTTGGCTTTGAAATACGTAGCATTAAATAGATTTGATTTGATTTGATTCGATTGACTGCCTTTATTATTTACCTGGGAGGGCGAAGTTAGGGCACAGCCGGCCCTCTCTTACACTTAACCCTCCCATACAGTACTAACTTACATAATATATTGAGAGAAGGAAACGCTGAAAGGCGTAAATGCAATTTATGCTTTAGTATGCACATCAAGCATTGAAATAATTGAAAAAAGGCTAGGAAAAGCTTCCATCTAATTTGAGTGTACTGTGGGTCGTCTGACGATGCTCTTAACAACAGAGTGAGACGACCGTCACGCCATAACGTGAGTCACAATCTCCTCTTGAAAGTGTTTTTGAAGTTTTTATTATAAATATACTAGTAGAAACAAGATGGATCTTCAACATAATAGTTTTAATTTGAAGTTCATCATTGAGACAACTTTTATTATTATCTACGAAAGCTTGAATCGCCGCGCTGAAACTGTAGCCCCTGAAAATCCGCCTCTGCTCTCATTTTCAGAATGAATTCTTTTTCTTGATAATCCATTCCGTTGTCCAGAAGTTCACTTATACTCACATAAATAATAAACCATTCGTTTATTTCTTGTTAATCATGTTAATCATCCAGAGAAGAGCCTTGGAAGTATGCCTGTATGCTTCTATGTTTTGTATTGAATAAATAAATATTAAAAATATCAATTCGAAGAGCATTCTTAAACAGTATAAAATGTTTATTCTCAGAGAGACATTTGTAAAAGTAGGAGTAAGGTGATGTAGAGACTAGGAGTAAAGAATACAACACCTACTGAGCTACAAATTGGAATTTGAAACGCCACAGAAATCACGAGCAAATTCTAGCGTCAAAGGGTTGCTAGCGCCTTACACGTGAAACACATTATTTATTCATAGAGTGGAGCAGCCTTCGGGCGACTGAGTGTGATCAAATATCCTCGAAAGATTAATTTTTCCTTCCTTCTACTTTGGATAACACGTAAGCCTATTCCCGATAGACTTCTTCAAATGTTTGTTTTTAACGTAGCATACAACTCCTTGATACTAAGTTACTTCTTAAATTCATTTGTGAAATTTAATATTTTCAATAACAGATGGATTCTATCACAGTTTTTTATTGGAAGCTGCTAAAGAGTAACGATTTATTTCGAGAAAATATTTTATGGTTGAAGAAAGTCTACGGTCTAGCAATCGCAAGAGAAACAGTTTTATAGTTTCCACATTTTAATAAATGGATCCATTGTTCTGATTCGATTTTGTTATTTTGATCTTCAAATATTGCTTCTAAAACCGAGGATTTTGATACCCAAGTACTTTTCCCAAAGTAATATCTATAAATCCCTATTTGATCAGAATATATAGGTAGTTGAATAATTTATAATGATACAATAATATAGTTATCCAATAATATAATTCTATAAAAAAATTAATGTTGATGATTCATCTCTTTTCAATCAGGAGTTCTGCTGATTATTTATTCAGTAAATAATGAGGGAAAAGTGAATATTATTTTAATAACCAGTCAGTCAGTTTTTGCACTTGAAGGCTTCCAAAATGATATTCACATTCGTCAATGTATTTATCACGTAATATTCTACATAATATATTTTGATATAAACTCATGTAATGGAATGGCATTTAAAGATTATGATGTTGCTTTTGCAAAATACGAAATCACTCAGCAGTATTGTAAGAAGTTACTATATTCAGCATACACGTGATATAAAAACGCTTACAATCAATGGAGTTCCCAGTCAAAAATCAATAATTCAATTATTCTATAGATTTAACTTTATTTTCTACAGCTGAAATCAGCTGAATATTTGAACACTGTTGATGTCCTTGATCACACTTTTAGTTGTTGAACACTACACATTTCCAAAATTATGACTCTTAAGAACAATGAACTATTTATGATCCATCTTGTATGGAATCCCATTTCAAACAGAATCCTGAAATTATTCTAAAGAAAAAGTAAAATGCAGATTATTACATCTGATGTAGTTCAGTTATCTAAAGCGATTTCAAATTATCATATTTTTTTCACAATGGAAGTTCCAATTCAAAATTGGCTTTTACCAATCTACGTTTTTCCTCATTTTGCCCGTTAAATTCGAATTTTTCACATTGCAATAGGTCCTCTCAGTATTTCCAATAGCCAATCACTTTCCTCAAAGTCCTTAATCTCATTCTCCGCAGAGAAAGCACGTTTGGGTACTCGTGCTAGTGGAGTGGAGAAGCAGTCATTAAACGTTACGCTTTTGCCCTTCAGCTAGTTGGCGTTCCAAAGTGGAGACGAACATTTTCAACGAGATGCTAACAATCAGTAACTGTCAACGGAACGAATGACGAGGCGAACTTCCTTCATTTGCGGCCGTTCAGAATTTTCCAACAAAAAACTTTTTTGCCAACTCAGCTTAATGTCGAGTCAGTCAAAGGATGAGGCAGAGCTGTGTATGAGTAGAGGATAGATAGCTTGTCCACTGCATGACAATGAAGGCCTATTAAATATATGTTAATTATTTTGTCACTAATCAACAAAATCAACGAATCAAATCGGCGGGCCGCTTGGCGCAGTTGGTTGGGGCGTCGCAACTTCAGTTGCTGTCGTTTAAGCGGTCGTGGGTTCGAATCCCGCTCCTCCATCCGGCATCTATGAGTGTTATCAATCATCTCATCACCCACGCACAAGTCTTGGAGGACTCAGGTGGGCATCATCAGCAAAAAAAAATCTTTTCTATGAGGTCTGCTTCATTCAACTCTGATTCCATTCCATTTATTCTATCTTCATCATAAGGAGAAACCTGAAATTATTCTGATGAAAAAGTAAAATATAGTACAATGCTAGACTACAACTATTAAAAAGTATTACACAGGTATCATTTAATTGAAAGAAGTGAAGTTTGGAAAGCCTTCATTAGGGTGAATAAGATGCTTTCAAATTTAAAATTCAAGTCTCAAATGCTGTGCATTTTAGCTTTCTAATCCGAACTGGTCTCATAGTATTAAAATTCATTCGTGTCCCTTAGGGCCGTATTTATAAATGTAACGTGAAGCGTTCTTATCTAAGTACGACTTGGAAAGGCTCTATTACATTGATCATCGTCACAAGCTAACCTAAACTCGAAGCATAATTCCAGATACTAGCATAAATTAACATATATGAAAAAATAAAGCGAATGAACGGTATGTAAATTCACAGTTAGGCCTACTGTTAAGTAATTATTACCTCGCCAATATTTTTTATATTGATATAATTCTGCTTTCGAATTTGAAAAAATTATGGAATTTTGATGTAGTGTAGTGAGCGCTATCTGACAGCAGACCAAAGAACTTCGCGTTCATTACAGTGTACTCCAGTGTACATCCAACTGCTTTAGGTGATTAGAAGAAAAGTTTTTAGGTTAGAAGTCGATTTATATAAAGAAAGTAATAATAGTTTTAATTGGTCAAATATACGGTCAGGTTATAGTTACGGTAGCCTAATACTGCAAAAACAGAATATGATGATTTTATTTTTTGGGCTAATGCTATACTAAAAAATGAAGCCAACATATGAAAGAAAATAATCTCGAGAACGGCTTCAAAATAGTCTTCTACCTAGCTTGACTGAGAGCGTATTTGAGATACGGATTTTAAGAAAGACTTTACTTTAAAGCTAGGAAGATCTTCAAATGAGGTTCTTAAATACGAACTTGAGTTCATATTGATCATATCGCATGTTCGCATTGATCATACTGGGCAAGTTTAATAGCTGACAAGTTAGGTTACAAGCCAACTCAGCTGTCTCCGCCATAAATTAGTGAAAATTCTCATATTAGTGAAAATATGTTTAGTTTAATGTAAATTATTAGTGTCAAACTTCTTATATCAAATTTCTTATATTAGTGAAAATAAGTGTAATTTAATGCAAATTATTAGTGTCATACTATTTATCAGGAGTGAGGCCTTTGTTGGGGGAGCTAATCAATGGCTTGTCACTTCGTGCACTTGTAAGTGTAAGTATGGCTTATTGCCGCTCAGTATGACTTATCCAAGTTTTTCTTTGTTAAGAAAAGTTCTTATATATGGCCCTCAATCAAGAAGATAATGGGAAAACTCGAAAGCCAAGCATCACAGAAGTTGACGGACAATAAATTAATGAATGATGGAATGATTATGATAATAATATTTGGAATTGAATCAAGCTCTTCAACTGCATGAATATGCCTGCATTTTAGAATGTATTGGAGCACAGATTACAACCTGACTTCAACAGAAATAGTAAGGAACAGAAAATTAACGCTAGAAGTATGAAAGTACTGAAAGTAGCAACAGTACATTATGGCTCAGCAATACTTCACATTTTATGTAATTCTATATATTTTGTCATTTTAATGACCATTGCACTAAATTGCATTTGTAATGTACCATTGCTCTTATTGAATCTCTACAAAACGGCGATGCGATCAAATTGAGGAGCATAGCAATAGCAGAAGCCAATTTGAAGATTGTAAAATCGTTTTTAATTCTAATTTTAAATCTAATGTTTTTCAATTCATTCCTAATAATCGCACATTCAATATATCACCGTTGGAAAGAATTGAAGTTTATAACCATTCCTGCTTTGTTACATTTCATAAATCCTATACATTTTCTCTTTGATACAAACTACCTTTTCTAATTTCATCAACCTCTGTTATACGTGAGTCATTATCCCGAACAGTTTCTAGTGTATTGGTGCAGGGGAATGAAAGCACTTATCTGCGTGAAAAAGCCTCTCCGAACTGTCAACGAACACAAGCACTGATTGAGTCGTCTACAGTCCGAGCCAGCCTCCATTGAAAATATGGAGTAACACAGGATACGAGAGCTGCTTCACAATTTCCTTCTTTGTTGAGCCTCCAAAAAGGATGGATCTCTGTCGATCTAGAGCCCCACAGCCGACAGGCAGAAGTACATCGCACTCTAAAACAGGCCCAGCTTCCTGTGATAAATGACTTGTAGAAATGGGTACTGAAGACAAAACAGCCAGCAATGGAAAACAAAATTGTTTTTATTCCATATAAAAGACATATCGTCATAGAATGGCGCTCACTGACATATCATACTTTTGTTCATTGTGAAACGTGACGATTTACCGTTGCAACGGGAGTTGAGCTCAGATGAAATGCACATCTCTTCTATTGTACAAAAACTTTATTGATGTTTTAAAAATGACTAAATTTGCATGACAGATTCTGATCTTCATTGCTTCAACATTGTTGAGGATTCTCAGTTTTGTAATCCAGGCTTGTATGACAGATAAAGATCAAGTTACTCTCTCCAAAGTGAGCAAGAGCTTTGAAATGCTTCCCTATAAGTTTAGATTAATCCCCTACACAAAAACTGACACTAAAAAACCAGCAATGCATCGCAATAGTTTAATGGAAAATGTGGACTTCTACTGATAACTTACTCAATTGGACTTTTGAAAAGTTCTGAGGAGAATCCAATCATTATTTTAGTCACCAGCCAGGGAAACAAGCGTTATCATAATTGAAAAAGAAATATATTCTTAGAAAAGTCTATTTTTTTTAATTTTTCTGGAAGAGGGAAATGGATTACATACAAATCTACGGAACATGGGAATTCTGAAGCTTTCTCCATAGTTCAACCTCATGGAAATCCTCATGGCATTTGATGGATATATCATCGTGATGTTGAAGATCCATCTTGATCACTGATTGAAATCCTTATAATTAAAGCTATTTGCATTTTCTGAGTACAGTCGTGACTTCTGAATCTATTTTTTGTTCTATCCAATTAATATTATTATACTATTCTGTCTTTACATTATATTTCTACGGTAGTTTCCTCCTCCTCGAACTCCCCACCTCTTATAATCTGAAAAGGTTTCCCTCTTAATGTTATCTATTATCCTCCCACTCTTCATTTTTCCCATACTGTTCACCTTGAAACTATGATAAACACACTTTTCTCTCCGGCAGAGTATAAATTACGATCCGATAAATTACAATTCACGACTTAGCAGTCAAGTGTTGATTAGTATATGTGATACTGGAAATAAACAGTAGATAATGCTACCAGCTCTACTTTCACTTACCTGGTAGTTCGGAAGCCACCTGAAATTGTTGGTTTACCATGTTAATCCTAACATTGCTCAACTGGAGAGGTGGAACTAACCGAAGAGGTCTCCTCACAATAAAATTCATTTGCGAGGACAGTGAAGTAACCACAATATAAACTGATAATATGCTTACGCTCAGTGATTCCGATGTAACTGATGGATGAATAATGATAATGATTTTCTTTCAGCTTCGAGATTATAATTTGCATAATATAATTATCTAATCCGTATAATTGAACAAGTGCAAATCTCAACATTTGCCAGACTTCCCGCTAATTGATTTCAAAAAGCTCTCCCTTGAGCATGTAAGTACTATACAATGACTTTCGCTCTTTAACAATCCACCATATTGACCTGTGGTTGCCAAGCAAAGGGAGCCAGTATCCATCCCAATGGGCCTCCACTAAGCTGAAGTGTGAGAAAAGAGGGTGCACAATCGCGTGATTACACCACATTACGCTTGCTCTTGTTCCTGATCTTGTTGTTGTTGTTCTTCTTCTTCTAATTCAGGATGAGATCTGGCTTCCGGCTAATGCGCCGGTTTTCTCACCCTTGCAAATTTTAAACTAGACAGGTTCAACTGTTAATCGCCGTTGCTTGCCTGGCCGAACAGCACTTGTCTGCTTGAACAGGTTGTGGACACCTATATGCATTCAGAGCGCGGTCATTAGGCCACTACCTTGTGCTTTGCACAGATTAGCAAGCAGTAGGTGTGAGACTAAACCATGAGATGTATCTCAACTTCTCTGTCACCATAGCAACTCCTCTCCAGGGATTGAACGTAGTAATTCATGAAGCTTGCCTAACACTAGACACGCCACGTTAATCTTATTCTCGTAACAGTTCGGCACGGAAATAATTGATATGGGAATTCACGTTTCCCAAATGTTAATACAAATTCAATTACCGGTTATTTCTCTGAGGGCACCAGAAATCCAGAACAAACATGAACTATGAATGTAGACTTAAGATGCATCCTTGCTGCGCTACACTGCTGTAGGAATAATTTCTATATGGTCCAACTAACTTGTAAGTCAAGTTAAACTATGAAATAAGCAAACAAGACCAATAAGGGTGATGGCCAAGAAGCTGCACAGCACATGTAAGCTAGAAAATATACTTCATGATCTCAAAAGTAAAGGTTACAAGATACTGAATGCAGACATGAACTTGAATGGTTAACAAAGTAGCCTCTTGATATGTTGGTTCTATTGTTTAGAAATGATGAAGATGTAAATATGTGGGCCGCTTAGCGCAGTTGGTTGGGGCATCGCAGCTTCAGCTTGCTGTCGTTTAAGCGGCCGTGGGTTAATATTGATTATTAGAATATCTGAAGTGAGGAGAGCAATTTTTACAGTAAATGTAATAATCAATGAATCTTTAAATTCTGTCATTTTTGTATAAGATGTGTTTCAAAATTGGATCAGTACAAGGTCACGTGAGTAATTTCCAGAAATGAAATTTCCATGATTTGTTAGCTCATAAGTTAGTTTATAAGAAAAGGTTAGCTAGGAGTCATATTTCTTTTGTTCATTGATAAATTCTATATGATTCTTTTTATATAATCTAATTTTTGAGTTTAGCCTGAAAGATGGAATCAATAAATGTTGATTGTTCACTGAATCTTTTTCTAATTGTGTCTTCCATATACTAGAACTCAACTATTGTGTAATTTTCCGGAATTTTGAAATAGCCTACCTCAATTTGAAATAAAGGAAATTTCAGATTGATAACTGGCTATGGGCAAAGTTCTAAATGCTTGCTATTGTTTTCCTGATTGTCATTGCAAGACAGGAACGGAGCATCGCATTCTTTACTATGAAAAACGTTTTATAAACTCACATGAAAATTGAAAAGTGTTCTTTGTCCATATTGCAGTTACCACAAACCTATGTACAGCTAAAGGATTGAACGAGGATTCGAGTCTGAGGCTAGCAAATAGAGGAATAGACTAGGAAGCTTTTCAACGAATACTTGGAGAAGAAATAGACCTTGATGTAGCAACGACAAGTGATGATCAACTAGACTCTCAAGCTCTAGGTTCTCAAGTGGAGAAATTTAATACAGACCTCAAGAGAACAAGACAATTTAAAACATATTGTGACAAAAACATGAGCGTATTATGGACTATAGATGTATAGAGTAGAAGTATAGCTATAGATAGTCTAGAGATATAGCCTATTATTGTGTTATAGTAAAGTTTACCATTGTGTTAAGTCATCTTTGTTTACCTGCACTGTCCACTATTACTCGTTTTTTTCACTTTCTTCTCCCTTAATAGGGCTGTTTTTCCTAGAACTTCCTGATTCTTGATCTTTCCACATGCTTCCGGCTGTATATTGTTCTCTATTGGGTAATCCCTGTCAACTAATAAATGTTCTATATTCTTTCCGAATCCTTATTGATCTTTATTACTTGTAACCCACAACCCCATATATAAGGGACCACTTCAGTTGACATAACAGACAGAATAAAGACAGTCTGTCTTGAGAAGTGAATGTAAGTCAGTGCATCTTGAAAGAAAGTTCAGGGCAGATGTCACTTGTGTATACAGTATGGGTAGACAGGCAAAATTGTGAACTCAGTTATCAAGTTGTGTAATAATTTATTGCGATCAATTTATTCACTGTGTTTAAGTTCTGTGTCGATGGTGTTAGTAGTCGAGCCTCTACACATCTTTGAAGAAAATCTTTCCAATTGAGAGTTGGTTTGATCAAAGAAATACTGTGAGTACTGAGTAGCTCGATTTGTGTAACTCTTACTGTTAGGTTAAGTTACCTGATAAGTGATCTGTAGCTGTGGATTTTCTTGTATTTAGTGATCATACAGTAAATGTGTTTTGTTCATAAATACCTGTAGATAAGAAAGTTGACTGTGAGCTTCTAATTCTGATTTTATTGTAGAAGTAGAGCTAGTAAGTTCAGAATTGTAAACTTGTGCCATTTAGTTACTTTTTATTTTACTTATATACTTTTTTGCTAATTATTGATCTTATTGTGTTTTATTTCCTGAATTAGTTGTTTCCAATCAAATGAATCCTCAAAGCAAATCCTCAAATCCTTTTGAAACATCACAATATTATCCACGATACATAGTAGAACTCATTCCTGAGAAAAGAGAAGAAAAAAAGTGGCAACAAACTAGGGCTACAAGAGATGAAACACTTGAATTTTCTAGCCCAAATCTCGAAGAAAATATCAGTAAGCTTGAAGATGAATAATTATTGAGCAATATGCTACAATATTTAGATCATACCTATTAGACAGATTCTTCAAGGTAAAACAAGAAGATAGCGAGCTATTCAAGACTAACATCGATTAGAGCTGGAGCTCCACAAAAAAAGTGTCTTAGGCCCTTTCCTGTACTTGGTTTCCATCAGTGATCTTCCTGTGCCAGAGGAAAACATCATTGCAATCTTTGCAAATGTTACAGCAGTGATAGTTGTAAAAGAAATCAATAATGAGTCAACAAGATAAGTCCAATAATTAACATTGATTAAACATGGACCAAGTGCTGGCAAATAAAATACAAGAAGAGTAAGTCCACACATGCTATTTTTACAAACAAAAAAAAATATAAGTATATATCAGTTACAATGGACAACAGAAAAGTACCATATGCCAAAGAAGTTTAATGTCCAGGAATGACATTAGATGTCAAACTGCAATTGAGAACTCATGCTAAAAATAAGAAAGAAGAACTGAACCTCAAATACTCCAGAATGAGAAAAAGGTCAAGCCTCTCAATAAGGTTGATAATTCAGCTCTTTTGTACAAGCTGATACTATAGCCTGTCTGGTTGTATGATATTCAGCTGTAGGGCAGTGCTAGGAAAAGCAAGGTTAAGGAAACTAGAGATTCAAAAACAAGATATTGAGAAATGCAGTCAATGCACCATACTCCTTTTGGAACTCTGATTTTCACAGAGATCTTCAGGTTGAGACAGTAGATGACATGATACCCAAGGCTGCAATAATTAATTCATGATGAGACACTCCACAACCACCGGAATGTTCAAGCTCTACACCTCCTTGACAACTCTACATCAGTGAGGAGACTGAAGAAGAAGCCGGGAGACCTGGTGTGAAATTAATTGTGATAATAGTGAAAAAGTCTAGTTATGATTGTGTTTTAGTAATAAAGTGTATGTGTATAGAGGTAGGTAAGAGCATTGCTCAATCTAAGTGAAAGAGGAGAAACTGGTTAGAGGCTCCTTGACTTCAAGATTCTTTAGTGAGTTAAGTTGAAACTCACTAATAATAATAATAAGCGTATAGCTTTTAATGGTGGGGAGACCCTTACGGGTATTTCGACCTCGCCTTTTGAGCCATATTACGGGGAACATGGTGCACCTACTATTTTAGGTGGGTTCCGAACCACCGGGTAAGTGATAAAGCTTGTAACATCAAGTCATTGAAGCACGGTCACCCATCCAAGCGCAGTCTTGAGCGGTCGTGACTGAACATCACGATCACTTGAACACCACGCTCACCGTTCAAACTCACTGTTTATTGGTCATAGTTTCAGCCAGATTGCAATTATAATACAAAAACAAGTTTAACTATAAAGGCACACTTTAAAGGTGCACCATCCGGATGCATTGTCATTGGAATAATTAGAACTATATTGCCTGATTTCTGGACAGTACAAGCATTGTCTGATGGTGCTTTAACTACAGAGTGAAGCAATAATCACACGTAGAAATGTGAGTATTTATTTCCACATGAAAGGGATCTTCCGTTGTTTAATGAATAATAATTATTGCAGCTTTTCACACTTTTCATCAGTGTGGAGCTGAATGTGGAACAGCTTCATAATTTGCTCACTAAGGTGATGGACTATTACAATACTGAATAGAACCATACAAAGTTCATCAAAATAAACTTGTTGGTGATAGATTTAAGAAGTTTGAAATTTATGAGAATGGTTAAATAAATTAATAACTTTGGAGAATGAATGAGTGAAAAATAAATGTCTCAAATATTGTAATCAACTAAGCTGTACCACAGCGAAGCAAATAAACTATTTCAACTTCCCTGTACTCATCTCATCATGAGAACGTTCCGTGATCATTTCAAAGCAGTAAATAATGCTTAACCAGGTATGATGTGTGCCGCAGAACTCTTCTCGACATAGCCTGATTGGGTGATTTGAAGTAGCAATTTTTGAAAGACAGTCAAAAGTCTGTAATGTTTTCCATGACGAAATACTGAATGAACAATCTAATACCACAATGACACTGCATTTAAATTTTATATATTGTCTTTACTCACTTATATTGGAGATGCTAGAGGGACGCATTTCACTTCTGAAAAGAAGGCTGACGGAGCTTCTTTCGGAAGTATAATGCATCCCTCCAGCATCTCCAATATAATTGAGTGAAGAGAATATATTAAATTAGAATACAGTGTGTTGTTGGATAGTTGAATAGTTGTGATATTAGGCAGTCAAAAGTACGAGAACTTGAGACAAAAAATCATTATAAAATTTAAGTACTGATTTTCACAATACAACTATTCCAACAGAACAGTGTAGTATAGGAAAAGCAAAGAAGAAGTAGTATTAATAATAGTTATTAAAAGTAGAAAATTCAATTTCAATGTTCACCAACAAGCCAAAATGAACAACACGACAAATTTGAGCAAAGATACACTCACCAAAGAGGAAAAATCTTTCAAACCTGAAATAGCAGACTATGAAGAATGCCATGGAGACAGCATAAAAACTACCAAATTTTCATCTGGAGATTAGAAGTCATGAATTACTGAATTTTGCATTTATTACCAAGATCTGGATCAGCCAATAGAATATTTTCAAGACTAAACATTTTCACGTGTATTATTCACTGAGCTTCGTATTATCGTTCCTACAACTTTATCTACAGAATGATAATCAATAAAATATGTCTCTGTCTTCCTAGTCCAGCCAATTTTCAGAAAATTCTAGACCAGTGCATCCATGCTATGAAACTCAACATAATTTAAAGTCAAGGTATAGCCTAGTTTCTTTTACTTGCAGGGTGAAACAACTCATGAAGTTCAATGCGAAGTACTGTACACTAAGTTCAGTTTCAAAGAAAGTTGTTTGCTACGCTGATTCTTGATAGCATTAAGTTGCATTTTTGCCGATCTAGACTAGCAAGTTCTCTCGGTTATTCGGAGGCTCGGCACTTTGGCGCCAAATTCATTTCATTTCTATCTCATTCTCCCTCACACACACACTCTTTCTCCGTGGCGCACGATAGCTGAAACAATATTCGAGCAAAGTCTGATTTCATCTCAAGATAATCGTCCAAGTTCTTTGCCAAGTCGATTCATCTAAGGCTCGGTGTAGACTCGGCGCTTAGTTTGCACTTCACCTTGTTAAATCGTAATTTACCGTGCCGGATTGCAGAGAAGTGCTGGAGGTCGCCGTACATGTGCCAGATAATTCTCCGCTTCCTTATCTTCTTACTTTGACATTCGAAGCGTAATCCAATTGAAACTCGTAGTCGCTATTTGGGAGATGGTTAGTTAAAGTTGAATAGTAAGCCGTGTTGAAGAAGTGTTACTTCGAGATTTAATGTGCTATCCCGTATCTAAATAAATATTCTTGAGCTGGTACTGCCTAGACCCTAGATTATAAGGAAAATTAATGCTAATTTGTTGATCATTCCGATATCAGATATTTTGTATTGTTTATTGTGTGTGGTATGTTTGTGTATTTAAAATTGTTCCAAGGTATTGAGTTCATGTCCTTTATTATATGTGGAACGTGAAGGTTGGTAGTGATGTCAGTAAACGTGCGTCCAGTTTGAATGATGTCGTCGACGAAGGTCAATTAGGTTTTTGCATAAAATGTTTGTAAATGTTCTTTGTATCGTTGTTTGAATGTGCGTCCTGTTTGTCCTATGTAAAATTTGTTGCAATCAGAGCAGTTAAGTTTGTAGATCCCTGGGAGATCGTATTTGATTGTGTTTGAGTGACTTTGGATGCAAGTGCTTTTTTATTGTATTTTATTATTTTTTTGCTCTGAATGCGATGGTGTAACCGGCTTTCTTGAACATTTCTGCTAGTCTGTTTGATTTTGGATAAATGTATCTAATTTTGATGTATTTTTGTCGAATTAATGATACAAAGAACATTTACAAGCATTCAAAACAAAAACCGAATCGACCTTTGCCGACCACATGTTTCAAACTGGACACACTTTTACTGACATCACCTAACTCAACTCAACCTTCACATTCCACATATTATAAAGGACATGAACCCAATACCTAGGATCAATTATTTGAAATATACAAACACACCACACAATAAACAAAACATTCTCAATGAACAATTAAATTTCAAATCACACAAACTCGGGGAAGTGATGTAGCCGAGTGCTGTAGCAGGTATCTGTTCAATCAGAGATAAGCTACGAAACTACGGGCGCTCTTTGTAAGGGTGACCGATTGGATTTACCAGCAAAAAAGTTCTCTGCTGTGAAATCACTTTCCGGTGGTTCGGAACCCGCCTAAAACTGTAGGTTCAGCTCATCAATCACCATCATCCAATTCATTACCCACGCACAGGTCTTAGACCTATGTGGGCTTCATCCTCCGAATAAAAGAGAGAAAAAATAAGACTTCGATCACATTCTACAAAACCACAATAATTATCTTAACCAAAACCGACATTGACGACCAAGAATGCTGTTAAGAAGGAATCATCGAGGTTCGAAAACGTTTCAGCCAAGTGAGTAAATTATTTATTTATACTCAATTAAAAATTACTGGAAGTCGTTAAATCTACTATAAAAAAAGTTGATACAAACAACGCAGTTCGTTATGAATAAAGAAATTCAAGAAAAATATTAATTTAAAAGTTTACTTTGGAAAAAAGTACTAGAATTTGATCCAATTCAAGTAATTTAACAGCGAGACAAAATGACATAAGTTTCAAAAACTCTCTCATCATGCTATCTATTCTCCAAAACAAGCATTGTAGATTGTAGATTGTAGATGGGCTACTGTTTGTTCTAGGACAAGATTTTGCGTAGAGTACTGGCATTATGCTGCTAACAGCAAGAGATATGATAATGATCTGCGCGAGCGAAATGAACTTACCCATTTTCAGTTATGTTGTGCATTTGGTGTGACATGATTCATTGCATTTTATAAGATGGAGACAATTTCAACATGAGTCAGGCGCGGCACACGAAATTGGAATTTTACGGCTGGCAATACGGATGACAGGAAAATAGAATGTTCCCGCACACAGGACAGAAAAGGAAATATGAGTTGCAATATGGCGACGCATGTGACACCGAACCTCGCTCCCTCCACTCACCAATGAACACCGCTCCCTATCAGACGACCTCTCTCCCACCTATAGCAGTCATCCATTAGTTGCACCAGCACCTCTTCTGGAAGCATTTATCTGGAAAATTTCCGTAAGCTGCTTGTCATGTTCACCACCCAAATCGTTATGCGATCAATCTTTTTTCCTGGCCCAGATGATATTCCTAAACATAGAACTCATCGATGACTGACCACCATTCTCGGACATCACTAGAGCTCACATGCTTTGTCATTGTATGTAATTACATGTTCCGGAAGAAGATTTTGAATTAGTACAGTTGAATCTGTACAATAAAAACCAATGAACTTTTAGTGAAATAGTTTCTATCATTTTTCCATTTATAGACTAATATTTGCAGAGACAATGATGAGACTAATAAATGATCATGATTCTTCTAATAATAATTAGCGAGTTCCACCTCTTAGTTCTCCTGACCTTAACATACACCTTTTAGGCTCATTTTCAATATGACATTTGTTGGTGAATGGTAATAATGATAATAATAATAATAATAATAATAATAATAATAATAATAATAATAATAATAATAATCAGAAGAAATCAAACAGATGTGGGGCCAAAATCAAGTATTCACAATACCTATAGTGATTTCTTCAACTGCTGTATTTACGAGATACCTACATAAATATATCAAGGATCTTCATATTCCACCTTATTGCCCTTTAGAAGTAAATAGTATTGGATACATGCGCGATAACAAGAAAATGTTTAAGCATATAAAATAATGAATACCGTATAGTGAAAAAAAATTGTGTATATAGTATTGTAATGATAAAGAGGAAATAACAAATACACTAACTGTAAACACCGTAAACACAAACATTTAACTGTTTAGAAATTGTGTGACTAAATGTATATGAGCACCTTAGCAGCTTAAGAAACAATTTCAGGAAACAACTTTTACAATATTTAGTGAGTACATACTTCATCAATTATCCGTATGTGCTCTTAATACCAGCCATTAGGCAGTGAGGTCGGCAATAATAATAATGATAATAAAAGAGCATTCAACTTTATGTTGAATTTCAGTTATTCACAGACATTTTAAAAATGGGCCACTCATATTTGAATTGAATGTAATACTGTAACGTAGGCCTAAACGAAATGCTTCTCCTATAATATGAGCTTCATTCCTGTGATTCAGTATGCTGATCCTGTTTATCCAATTAAATAACAGAGTCAATACACTTGACTGAAAACCCATGTACAATATTATTAAACCCATTTACAATAGGATTTGCTGCACCCTTGTAAGCTTATATAAAAAAGCAATCAAGAACTGCTGTCACCTTACGAGTCAAACAACTATTCATTCCAGCAAAACGAATATTCGAGCTTGAGCAACAGGAATACATTGGGGTGCAACAAGGATGCACGAATGAGTATGATTGAAAATAAAGAACTTGTTTGGTCATACAGGTTCAAAGCCACTCCTATTTAAATTCAGACCATTTTGTTATTTGCTTTGGAATGCTAAAGAAAAATTAATTATTGGGGAAATTTTAAATCAAGCGTAAGTGTGGGAATAACAATTGAAAATTACACAATGAGTCAAAGTGAAAATGTAACATTGGAAAATCGAGGCTAGATATACAGTATCTCATTCTGCCTTGCTCTATGTAGTTATGAACATTTCCAGAGAAATTTTCAATCTTTTATTTTTTCGTTTGGCTCATTTTCCTCAAATAGCAGAATTTCGCCCTGATATGAAAATATTTGCTTCTTCATTACTCACAATAAATTTATTTAACATTTATTACAGTGGACTAAAAATATCATAATAATTGAAGATAGTTCAGAATGACAATAGAGAGTGAAGAATAATTGTCGTAAGTAGTGCCATCTATCTAGAGCCATGATGGTCGAATGTAAGTAGAGGAGAACAATGGACGAAGCTTGCGTGTATTGTAGTTTGGAAGTGATGGGAAGAAAAAGAAAAGGAAGGAAATTGAAAGAGTTGAGAGAATAAAGGCGACGGAAGGATTACACTGGGAAGTGACAGAAGGTCACAATGAGTTGTTGACGCTGTTGATGATGATGAAGAAGAGTAGTGGTGTGGAGGAGAAAGTGAAGAAGGATGGGCAAGCACCTTACCCTTCAACAATGACTATTCTTCTCTCTTTCCTATTCTTCAAAACGTCTGTCTCATTTCTTCCTCTCCAGCTCAACACTTCACCATAGCTAGTGCATGAATGTGTAAGATGTGAGGAGAGGGTGACCTCATGCCTCATCTCTTTTTGCTCAAATGCTTCTTCCCCATCAACACACTACGGCAGTTGTATTTTACACTCTGTGACGTCACATCCAACGTCCTCGTAGGCGCTTTCAATTGTTCTTCACCAAGACATAAGACCGAAGACGTTGCCCTGCCTTCATACCCCTTTTGACATTCCTCGCGATATCTCCTCTGGAAGATTCAATTGTCCTCCATTGTACTCCATAAATTATATATCAACGCTGTTGTAAAGAATAGAAATGGAATTCAATTGGATGAAGAGATACATAGCGCACTATCGCCTATCGTTAATAAATGTTTAAAAAAAATAATTGAAAAAGTATTTAGTTGACAAAGCTTTTTATAGTAAACAAGAGTTCCTTTCACATCAAAATCAAGCCTCAACTCAACTAATTGAATTGATTCACCTCAACTAATTGATATAGTAATTATGGTAATTCTAGTGAATAAGAGTATACTTGTTGATCTGACTTGTCTTATACTCCTTAACTGGAGTCTCCAAGACGTAATCTACAATAACAAAAATTACTCCGGTTGTAAGTCAAGTTAGTGTAAGTTAACTACCTCCCAATAGCTACTGTACCACTGCAGCAGCTGCTGTAGCAGCGTAGATCGTACATTGAAAGAGAAGTTATGTTTTGACTTATATTGTCAGAATTTTCTAATTGGATATCAGAAAAAACAATCAATAATCTATAAGTTAAGGTTCTCCTTGATGTACCACTCAATAGCAACGTAGTTTTTTTTAAAGATTACATCCTGAAGACTCCGGTTATAAAGTATACGTCAAGTCAGATCAACAATTATTTATGCAATACTATCATTCTTATTCGCTAGTTACCAAAATTATAACTTCAATTTGTTGACGTGAGGATCAATTTCGATCTGAAAAGAACTCTTGTACACTATAAAAAACTTCATCAACTTAATAATAATATAATCTCAATTGTTTTTTAATATTTCGATAATTTCAAGACTTTTTATACATTTCTGGATTTATTGTTTCATAACGACCTGCTTTGTTAATATTAAATTTTTATAATGGATTCTTTAGCCTCCGAATACCAGTTAATATTTATAAAGGCTTAAATACCTGCGTTTTAGTATCCAATAATTATTTGTTCACTACCGGTTTCAACCCTTCCATGGGTCATCATTAGGTGGTTACAGACGTTGTTTTATCATCCGTTATTTTATGAGTCCGGACTTATCAGTCGACGCGAGCGTGTTACCCGTCTTGTTTTCCGTATAGGCCTATTCGTTTTGTGATATTTGTTTTTTGTGCGTATTTTATCATTCGAAGTTTTATATTACGACGAATCGCCGAATCGGCGATGATAAAATAACGTCTGTAACCACCTGATGATTACCCCATGGAAGGGTTGAAACCAGTAGTAAACAAATAATTATTGGATACCAAAACGCAGGTTTTTAAACCTTTATTAACTTTTCATGGAAAATTTAACGAATTGCAGTCAATTTTAATTGAGAGTAAATAATATTATAACATCAATCACTATAAACAAAACATCCTCAATGAAGAATTACATTTAAATCACACAAACGTTTCGATCACATTCTACAAAAGCCACAATAATTCTTCTAACCAAGAAACCGATCAAGGACGCCTTTGAATATGAGTTTCCATGCCTCGATCACGTTTGGCAAGAGTGAGTAAAAATATCATCAACTATTTATTACCTGGGATAGCTTGTTATAGGGTGTTCTAAGTAATGACAAGAATTAAACAAACAAAATTTTAAACAATGAGCATGAGAATTAATTATCCATTGATATCACATCGAATTAATCATAAGCTAGAGGCTAGAATCACAATGCGATTAGAATTTGTAATCAATTGACTGCAGAGAACAGTAACAATAATAGCAGCCTGCGCTTTCTGTCATGAGGTGACAAACAGTGCAGTGTACAGTGCAACAAAATGTACAGCTACAAACGTGACTCTGTGCAGCGCAGTTCAGTGCTGTTCTACTGATACTGCCATTTTGTTTCTATTCCCAGCCGAGCATTACCATACAATGACAATTCAGGTAGCACGGCATGGATGTAGGGAGCACTTACATATTCTGTTATATCGTTTGCACTGTCACCTTGACAAAGCAGTATGGCACCCGGTTCCCCGTTCTGACATCTTCAATTAAACATAAATTTGGCGTCGAAGCTCGCGCGTATTACTAAGTCCTATATGCTACGTCATTGAGCCATTGTATAAGTGACTAACAGACAGATGGGCTTTTAGAGTCGATACCCGGCTACTGGAAGAGCAGCACTACAGATAGTCGATGAAGGCATAGCACCATACCAGGGAATCGGAATACATTAGTTCCATTGGCACTGCTGATGACAAGAGCTAAACGATTGTGATTGGTCCATGCTAGTCAGCTTCACACCCGATGTAACCTTTGAAAAGGTTAAATAAGTTGCTTTTAATACACGAATATTGAAAGCAAGTACAACTAGTATAATACAATTATACAAAAATAATTTCAATTTGAGGCGAACACTCAATTAGATTACAATGGTACAATGTCACAATAATCGGAATATCTCTAAAAATAAAGAGCGATATCATTGATGAGAGAATCAATACTTGAACTATATACTTGAGGAGAATTATGAAGTGTCATAACTTGAATCCTAAACAACTGTGAGACTATTGAAACAACGTCGATTGCATTAAAATTCAGTTTACTAACTACTTGACGGGGAATATTCACAATCGGATTGTAAACTTATCCAGTGTAAACGTGTTTACTAGCTAACTAACTATCTACTAACAAAAATAATTGAAAGACGAGTTACTTTACTTTTTACTGGCTGGCTAGTGAGCTAGTTATTTTGTAAACTAGCCGTATGTATTAATGATTGGTGGTAGACTTGCTGCGAGTATATTGTTGATCGGAAGACATTATGAGCTTATTCTGAGCTGAAATTGGTTTAAAGTTGAATTTCCTATGAGTTTTGCCAATTCATTGAATATGTTGTGGAAATATCAAATTGATATTATTGTTGAACAGGTATTGTTTACAGGTTGAACAATCATAATTGTTAAAAAGCTGGAAGGAAAGAAGAAGTGAATGATTGACCTTGATGCTCTCAAGGCATGAATGTTTGCACATCTTTGAATTTGTGTAAGCCGCTTTCTCTAAACAGACAGTTTGGCGTCTGTGTCATCCACTGTCCGCTTTCTCACTAGCTCTCAAGAATTTAATCATGCTCTCATCCACTGTCCGCTTTCTCACTCGCACTCATGCATTTAATGAAATTTCTACACTATTCTACAGGTTTCTTTCTAGTTGATGTTTTTCGTCTAGTGCAAATACAAATGGGAATGGAACTTCCTGGTAACTTGCTTCTCCAACAGTGGCGTACCGAGGTTTCAAGCGCCCTGGAGCGGGTGTCTTATGATGCCCCCCCCCCAAATAAAAATTAATTCACTCAACCACCCGATTGGGCTGATATTATTATAGTGGTCATTTAATGAATCAGCCGTTTTTTTCCGCCTCCAACTACGCCGTATTTGTCAGAGATGAGAATTTTCGCCAGGCCAGTTTCTACTTTTATCAAATTCCAAACAGCTTGTTGCGGATTTTTTCACTTTTCTATAAATTTATTTACAGTTATTTTTTTAGAATGCAAGTTATTCCTGTAGAAATTTTCTTTGGAAATAGGATTCAAAAGTGAAGTATTCCAGTCCTGTTCTTGTTAATATAAAAACCATTCAACTTCTAGTGGATTTATTTTTCCAGAATGAATTCATAGTCTTTATTCAATTACCTGAAATTGTTATTCCTTCTGTTATACCCAATATAAATTGTTTTGGCTTTGCTACTGTCGACTATTTGCTACTTTTGACTCGACCGTTTTGCATTCTGTCTGTTTGTAACGCATTTACGGCTGAACGCGTGAACAGATTTCTTTTAAATTTGACATGAATGTTCCTTTTAGTAATGCGCAGCGATGTATACATACGGTTTTTAAAATTGTGCTGCATTTTACCCTTTTGGCCATCATTATAGTGATACATTTTTTGTAAGTAAAAGGCATTTTTCTCTCAAGAACGGTGCGCCCCTCAGAGCCTTGCGCCCTGGAGCGAATGCTCCACTCGCTCCATTGTCGGTACGCTACTGTTCTCCAAAAAATTAGGGCCGCTCGCTTGTGAGGAGTCAGTGATAATAATTGAGTTCTCGTCAAGGCAGCCTTTTCGTAACTTCATTCTTTGTATTAGTTTACAATAAATTGACGCATGAGTATAATAATCATAATAATAAGCTGTTTAACATCGAAATTGAATCAACTTTATCTGATGATGTAGTCTTAATTTCAGTGATTCAATTGGAAAATTTCATAAATATCTTGAGAGTATTGAATAGAATCCATCAGAGTGCTTCATCGTTCAAATTGAACTTGTTAATTATGTTTACCAGAAGATTCAAGCTATATTTCAAGAAAAACGTAAACATAGCCTATAATATATTTGGACTCATGTAAAAATTCAGTAATAGTGACAGTCTTAGGCTAAAAGCCTGTTGCTTCGTTACAATAAGTTGTATTTTGACTGTATCAATAAATAAATAAGCTAAACTCAGTAAAGTGCATGGTCCTAGATCGAGGAGCAGTATTATGTGCATCTCGGTGATTAGTTGGATCAAATTTGACAGTAATGATTGCGATGAGGTTTTCAGTGATAACAGAACTTCTTTTGCTTTAGTATAAGTAAGTCTAGCAAGTGCGATTATCATAGTTTATTGGACATTCATTAATTCTAATTGATCAGCCTTCCTAACAGTAGAAGTTTTCGAAATGTATATCTGATGAGTAGTTTTTTTTAATAGCATCCAAATAAAACACTGTAGTATAAACCTATTTAAATATTACATCCTGATGTTGGATCCATTTTGCTATCACTGTCATGCCTGGAAATCGTTTAAGGCTGTGCGCAGGGTTATGGTCATAATTTTTTCCCAAGTTTCATGTATTGAATATCATTAAGGTATTGAAATGATTCGAACAGTGATTAATCTTGTTGTTGGAGTTTTTGAGTTATTTGTTTTTTGATCGATTTCCTAAGTGATAATATTACCTATTGGTGTTTGCTATCAATTTCATCCTACTGATAAAGTTTTGTGCGTAGCTGTCAAGTGTTGCTGGCATTATTTTAGTGACAGAGCCTGAAACATTATTATTATATAAAGAAGAATGCGAGTGTAATACATTTTGAACGTGAAATTTGGAATGTGAAACAAGAGCTCCGCACTTGTAAAGGCTTCTCATATAGCTGCTACAAGTTAGTGTTCACCTTTTATACTATAATAGGGGACACGAAAAAGTATGTATCTAGATCAAGTCTTATTCAGAACCCTTTTTAATGAAAAAATTCAATTTTTCATTATTTTTTCTAAACTTCCTTCAATTTGCTAGCAGCACTTTTTGATTTCCGTGAAAATTTGATTGAGATCGAACCAAGGATAAATAAAATCTATTTCAAGGACAAAACACCCAGAATCCAGTCTCCGACGGCAATCTCGACAATAATATCGAATTTGTTTCACCACGATAAATTAGATCATGTTGTCGAAAAGCTGTATGCTCCTACCAGAGAACGGAATCCACTTTTAGTAATGGAGTTGCAAAAAAGCCCCGAAGCCTAGACTTTTGATAGTGAGCTGTTTTGTCTGTTGTAAATTCAACTGCCGCAAACAGATTCAATCAGAACGAACAAGCATATACGAATAGCCATATAGGTTGGCAGAGACTGCTGGCTGGCTGATAGGACGTGCTTCTGGCATTGCTTGCTACCACTACGGCCACAGCCAATGCCGATTTCAATCGGACAGCGAAATTTAGTGGGTCCAGTAGATTAATTGGAGGTTCTGACTGGTTTTTATTGCACCGTGGGCTCGACATAGGCATCACATTACCGAGCTCGATTCATCTCTCCCCTGGCGGCAGGCACTGGCACTACTAAAAACACCAGCCACCACATCACTTACTCCCCTCTCTTCCAATCCAACACCAATAACAAATCATTCTCTTTCTCTTGATGGCCTTTCAATCTCCATCTCACTCTTCACAACAGATTTTTACCAGCATCAATCCCCGGGAATATCGCATTTACCGCCCACATTCGCATTCGCTGTTTTCATCCATCCACCATTCTTTATCATCCCACTCTGACACCGTCACAAACCACACACACACATCGTCGTCCAGTTGAGACACGGCCCACTCAACCAACCCCAACCCTTTCAACTATCAAAATCCATTTCATGAAAGCCCCTTCATTTATCTCGAGGGCTCTTCTGTTTTTCATCAATTCGATCAAGTTTCTTGTATATTAGATCATTTATTCCTGGTAAAGAGCGGAGGATGAACTTGTTACAGTGGTAAAACTTGAAAACTCGATGGCCTGTTGAAGGGCGCGTTGGCTTGTTAAGGGATTGATTTCAAGGGGTAAGAACGCTTTTGAAAACAAATATACTTGAAAAAACATGATTCATCACATCTCATCTACACTGTTTTTATAGCGTCTGCTTCTTCTTCGTTCATTCCATTTCATTCTCATTATTCCATAATATTCAACCATTGAAGTCGCAAATGAAGTCATAATTCAATCATGAGTACATAAATCATGACAGAAAACTAGTAGCGCACTAGTTAATGAGCATACTATAATGAGCTCATTATGCAACGGGTTTCAAAAAGCATTTCGAAAAGACAGCTGTTTTGGCATCAATTGTGAAACTGTAATGTATACATTATGACATGGTCGTAGATAATAGTATATTACGTTACTAGGCTGGAAAATAACGTTTTGCCGGTCGAGCATATGATAGTTTATGCACGAGGCGAAAGCCGAATGCAGAAACGTGAATATGCGAGAACCGGCAAAAGTTTACAGCCGTGTAATGTACGATATGTTTTGTTACACTTGATAGAAAGGCATGCTCCAATCAGCTGGATAATATGCGAGACATTCAAAAGTATTCAAGACAACTGAATCAGCTGCTTTATTTAGATTCAGAATTTAATGGGTGAATTACCAGAATAATAATAATAATCGTATGGCTTTTAATGGTGGGGAGACCCTATTCCCAGATATAAACCAAAATAATGATAGCCTAGTGCAATAGTCCATCAAACAAAGAAGAGCACAGTTGATAGGTCACATAATCCGTCACGATGGGCTTACAAAGAGGTTAATGGAAGGAATGATAGCGGGCAAGAATCACCGAGGAAGACCCAGATTGGAGTACATGAGACAACTGCTGCGGGATATGGACTGTGCTACGTACTGCGAGTTGAAGAGGAAAGCCGAAAATCGTGAAGCATGGAGAGTTGCTGCCAACCAGCCATCCGGCTGTTAACCAAAGAGAGAGTGAGAGATTCAGATTCAGATTCAGATTCAGATGACTTTATTTGTGCAAATTTACAATGTATATGAATGATAAAAGTATTATTAATATTAGCAACTCTCAGATCCCCTAGTTGAAGTGAAGTACAGTTGTTATTAAAAAGTAAACATAATGGTTGAATAGTTTTAGTAGAAAGGATTAAAAATACAACAAGTATATATTTTAAGGTATAATACAACAGAAATTATGGATGTGATTGTTTGAAAAAAAAAACATAATAAAGATAGAGCTTGGATCTGAGAGATGAATTACACAAAGAGGCGAAGTCTTGGCCATTGAGGCCATTCTTACACTTAACCTTTTACCTGAACATGTCATACTAGTTTACATTGATGTGAATCAAATTGTCTAAAATGAATTATCTAAGTTGGTATAATCAATTCAAATGAGATAAATTAAAATTTAAAAATTTAACATGTATACATCAAAACAAAAAATAAAAGCATATTAAAAATAATTTGTGGATTCAAAAAAGAAGTACCTAAAGATGAATAGATAAATAATTTAGATAATAGATAATAACCTAACCTAGCTTAAAGGATTATAGTATCATTGATCATGCAGTTGCCTCAAGGCCGGACAGACGCTGCCATTTTCTCCAATCGATGTCTCCTCAGAGACAGGGAGAAGCCCGCTCGGCTCTCCTGATTCCTAATTGAAAGTGGGAGTAGATTCCAAGCACGACAAGCGCTGACAACGAAAGACTTAGTATAAAGTGTCGTCCGGTGATTTGGTATCCTAAGAGTTCTGTCACCATTTCTGGTGTGGGAAACGCTGTTTCTCCTACCTTCAGACACAAACTTGAAATCATTTTTAAAATATTTAGGAGTCCCACTGTTGAGAATGCTCTTTAGAAGTTTAAGTATTCTGATAAGCCTCTGATCAGGTAATTTTAAGGTGTTACTATGAATGTAGGATTGGGTTATATGCTCATGACGTTGTAAGGAGTAAACAAAACGCATGCAGTAGTTCTGACTACGCTGCAACCTTTCATTAAGTGTTACTGTCATATAGTTAATAACTGAATTGCAGTACATAAAGTATGGGAAAATGAGAGTTTTGACAAGTAGTAGTCGTATATGCCTGGGAAGGACGTCTTGCATTTTCTTCAAAGAGTGCATGGCAGAGAAAACTCTTTTGCAGGTGCCTACAACATGTTCAGTCCAGTCAAGAGTAGTATTCATTATGATTCCTAAGTTTTTTACTGATTTGCAATATGAAATACTAGTCCCATCAACAGTGATTTTTGGAATTGATTGGAAGTCTATGCCATTGATTAAACGTGAGCAGCCAATTATTATAGGTTGAGTTTTAAGTGGATTGAGTTTGAGGCCATTCATTTTAGTCCATTCAGTGATTCTCACTATTTCTTCATTCATATAATGGATGGTTTGTTGAAGATCTCTAACAGAGCAACTAGAATAAATTTGAAGATCATCAGCATAGGTGTGAAATTTGGAAAACCTGATTATGGAAGAAAGATCATTTGCATACAGTGTGAATAGAAGGGGGCCAAGAATTAAACCTTGGGGGACACCATGAATTACATTTTTCCACTCTGATTGCAATGCACCATCAGTAACACACTGCTTTCTGCCTGCAAGATAAGAATGAAACCATTTTACAGCTTTATGACTGAAACCAAGGAGGAGTAATTTGTTGAGAAGGATCCGGTGGTCAACAGTGTCAAAAGCCTTGGAGAAATCGAACAGACACAGTATGGTACACTTTCTGTGATCCATAGACAACCTGATATCTTCAGTAACACGCAGTAGAGCTGTTTCAGTGGAATGGAATTTTCTAAAACCAGACTGGAAGTTATGAAGTTTGTTGTTTTTTTCAAGGAATTCCACTATTTGTGAATGAACGAGTCTTTCAAGTGCTTTGGAAATTGCTGGCAAAATACTTATAGGCCTGAAGTCTTCAACTTTAGTAGGACTTGAAACTTTGTTAAGTGGGCGAACATGAGCATATTTCCAATTTTTAGGAAAGAGACCACTTTGAAGGGAAGCGTTAAAGATGTGAGTTATTACAGGAAGGATTGCAAAGAGAATTCTCTTGATAAATTTAATAGGAATTTTATCTGCTCCCATCGCATTGCTGTGGATATGCTGGATAGCTTGAAGAGCCTCAAGCTCAGTAATTGGACGAAATTGAAACTGGGAGGCCATTGGAATAGGAGAGTTGGAAACTTGATTAATTAGGCTTTCTAGATGATTTTCAATGACTGTCTCATCACGTTGAGAAGATTGGGATACAAAATGTTCATTAATATCATCAAGTGAAAGGTCGATTTGGGTAGGTGATTTTTGTTTTCCAATTCCAAACTGTTTTATACCACGCCATAACGATGATGAATTAAGTCGGTTTTCAGTTATAAAAGAGTTCATGTACTTAATCTTAGAGTTGCGAAGTTCTTGTTTTACTTTGTTACGTAAGCGTCTGTAAGTGGTCCAGTTTTCAATGTCACCTGTTCTTTTAGCTTTCCTATGAGCTGAGTCCCTTTGTGCCATGAGCTGCAATATTTCTCCAGTTATCCATTTAACAGGTCGTTTACTATTAATTCGTTTAGTCACAGTTGGTGCGTGCTTATCATATAGATTCAAGATCTTGTTTTCTAGAGTAGTTGCCATTTCATCAACTGACAACAGAGTTAATATTTCGTTCCATGGTGTTTGAGCTACATCAGTCATAAATGCTTCTTCGTCCATATGTTTGAAATCTCTGAAAGTTATAAATTTTGGTACAGGCTTAGGAGCTTTATAGGAGAGTACACAGTAAATCAGATCGTGACCAGAAATAGCTGGAACTGAGATTTGGCTCTTGTGAATCACCTCATCAGGGTCGCTAACAATTAATAAGTCAATAAAAGTGTCAGATACGTTAGTATGGTGAGTGGGATTTAGTGACAGTATGGTCAGATTGAGACATTCAAAAATAGTTGTGAGTTGGGTGTAGTCAAAGTTATGATGGGCCATGTTGAGGTCCGTATTCATATCTCCCATTAGTAGGATACGACTGTAATTAGGCATGAAAGACAGCAGAGCATTTTCAAAGTCAGTAAAGTAACCAATCTTTGGAGGCCGATAACAGACACCAAGTAACAATTTATCAGACCTAGACAAAGTTAACTCCAATAACATGTATTCTGGCCTAGCTTCACCTGGTAAGGATTCGGACACAGTAAGTATTTTTGCCTTGATGCCGTCTTTAACATACACTGCAACACCTCCACACGCTCTATTCAACCTATCGTTATGGAAAATATTATATCCTGTTATAGCTACTTGAGATGATGAAATAGTTGGTTTTAGAAAAGATTCAGAAATTCCTATTACATCAAAGTTGTTGAACCGGAAGATTGCTCTAAGTTCGTCAATGTGACATCGTAGTGATTGTACGTTCAAGTGACAAGCCCTAAAATAATTTTTATCATAAGGCAGAAGATCATTTGATAATATAAGCCCAGTACCGATTGAACTGTTAGGAGTGGAAGAGATTGAGGCCGAGCGAGCTGGTGTGTTAGGAAGCGACATCTAGAGGACTGCCGACCTGCATCAACCCAGAGAGAGAGAGTGCAATCAGCTGGATAATATTTGAGACAGGTATTGAGCCATAGGTAATGAGTAACGTAATGAGTTGACTATATCTATACATATAATATAATATATATGTGAGTCAACAGAAAAATCTTTGCCGCACTCTATCTTGTACGGCTATAAGGCCCTATTTGTCAGCTGATTTTTCCGATCTAGTACGGAAAAGAGGCACTTTCCATAAATGACAAATCTATGGAAAGTAGCTGTTTAAATACTCACTTTCAAATTAGTTATTTGTGCATCTAGGGACTAAAGTGCAACCTTTTCTCCCTGAGGGAAACTGTTGTCGCCCGATGGCGTAGCCGAGGGCGACAATTTCCCTCAGGGAGAAAAAGTACTTTGGTCCCGTGATGCACACAACATTTTTCCTCCACCTACATCAATACCTATAACAATGTATAATTTTACTTTACCTTCACGCTTTCACACTATTTTTTTAAAAACAAAATTTAGCTTACCTCTGATAATAATTTGTTGATAGTTGCTAGTTGATAGTTGATAGTTGATAGTTTATAGTTGATAGTTGATAGTTAATTGTTGATAGTGTAAAAATTTAGCCTACTTCTGATAATAATTGTTGATAGTTATTGTGCACCCATCACAATTTTGGAAAACCGTGTTCGGGGTTGATACAACAGAACTGGATTGAAACTGGTGCGTTGCAGCCACTGGCATAGGCCTAGTTGAAGTTTTATCAACCTCGCTGGAACTGGATTGAAGCTGGTGTGTTGTGGCCACTGGCATAGGCCCAGATGAAGTGTGATTTAAATCAATGTTGCTTGTTGTTTGGTTCAAAATCCTGTTTGCTGTTTGTATTTTATTTCCAATTGATTCTTCAATATAGCCTTCGGCGACAGTAGTACTCTTCCATCCACCATGTCTTTTAAGCTGGGTCATTGTTCCTCCAGCATTAACCAGCAAAGTAGCTGAAGTCCGCCTTAGTGCGTGTCCAGTATACAAGTTAGGATTGGGAAGTTCTAAGTATTGTGCAATACTCATGGGTATTTTTCCCAGGGAATTTTTCCCCATGGCTTGATTATAGCATCTCCCATTTTTAAAACTTAAAAATAGCCGGGGTGAATTTGTTGTCTTTGGTCTTAAATTTAAATACTTTCTGAAATAATATAAGTAGTCTATGTCTCGTTGTGTGCCATTGATCACAGTAAAAACACGTCCCTTGTTGGTTTTAGAATCAGGTACATTAACTATGAGAATTGAACCTTTGTCCTCAATGTCACTAACAGTCATATTACACAATTCACCCGTTCGGCAAGCTCCACAAATACCAAAAATCAAGGCTACTTTTTTCAATAAGTATTGTTCATCTGGAGCATTTAACAGGAATTTATTTACCTCCTCTTTGGTGAATGTTTTAGACTTCTTAGGTTGATAGCCTACATTTTTCTTTTTCAGAAAAGCACCCACTTTCGTAAAATTACTGATGTCTATGTTATGTTTCACAAGAATTGTTGCTTTCAACATTGAATAAATGGTCCATAAATAACTTGGGCTACTACATACCTGTGCTTGTTGTGAGAGGTAAACAAGGATTACGTTTTCTGAAATTGTTACAGTTCCACCACAATTCTTCTTGCACCATTCAACGAATAAATCATATTGCTTGATGTATAGTTCCTTCAATTTTTCCGGAAGCAAATTTCCAGTTACATTTTCAGCTTCGTGTCGAATGATCGGCGGAGTTAGAACAAACTCCTCATCACTCTCACTTTCCATTTTATAAAAACAAGAATAACTTCTACAATACCTGTAGCGGATTTCAACGATGTCGAAGATCTTAGTAACCAAGAAAAGACATAACCTGCAATCTTGTTTCCTGTGCAGACACGCTCAGTCGTCTCTGTTAGATGAACGCTCTCATAGAGATGCCGATGACGTTAGAGGTGAGTACTTTTTCATATCCTCCAACGGTTGAACATAACCTCACAATCGAAATACAGCTAAGTTACTTATTTCCTAGATCTAAATACAGCTCTCTTGAATTTTCCTCTACCGACCACGACAGTGTTGCCACATTCCTTTCTCTTCAATCGCGGCGTTGTCGGACTTCTTCCCAGGTTATTCTTATGGAATCACTTTTACTCCCTAGGAAGTAAAAGTGATTACTTTTAGTCCCGCTAGAATCACTTTTAGTCCCTAGGGAGAAAAAGTAGTACTTTAGTATTCGATTCCAGGGAGTAAAATGCGACGTTTGATAGTAGGTGGAGGAAAAAATAATTATACAATCACTGAATTATAGGTGGCCATTTATTGAAGGTACAGAATCAAAGACTAAAAACTGAATAACAAGTAGCATGGCAACGTGAATATTAAAAATGTCATGCGTTTGTGACCATGTGATCATGACATCCAAACATCTCCCTCTTTGGTCAAATAATTTGTAATGCTGAAAAAACTCCTACTTTCTTTTCCGTAGGAAACGCTCGTTTCTACTCAATACTCTTCCACTATGTGTTTTAACTAAATATGAACGTGGGGCATCAACAGTATCAAGAACTGTACCAGGCTCCCAATATTTTGTTTTATCATCTTGAATATAAACTTGTTGATCTTCTTCAAAGGTAATTACTTTTTTTCGGGACTGTCTGTCATATTGTTTTTTTTGTTTGATCTGGTTATTTTTCATTTGTACTGGTATAACTTCTTGTGGCACTGAATGGAGTTTTAGTTGATCTTGAGGATACAGTAATTTTGTTCTTAAGAATCTTCCAAACATCAGCTGAGCAGGCGAATAGTCAAGACCTGCAACACAACTGTTTCGATAATTAAGAAGACTTAAGTTCAGGTCTTTTCCAGATTCTGTACACTTTTTTATTATGGTCTTTGCTATGTCTACCCCCTTTTCAGCTAACCCATTGGCCTGAGAGTAATGGGGACTTGTTGTTTGAATTTTGAAGTCCCACTCTTTCGCAAATTGCCTCATTTCTTGAGAGCCGAATGGATTATTGTCGGCAATCAGAATCTGAGGTATACCAAATCTTCCGAACAACTGAACTAACACAGCTTTAACAGCAAAACTAGTCTTACTGTTCATTTTCACTATTTCAAGCCATCTTGAATAGTAGTCAACAACTATAAGGTATGCTGTTCCCTTTATTTCAGCTATATCTACTCCAATTTTAACAAATGGAAATTTGGGAATGTCATGAGAGAGCATAGGACCTTTAAAATTGGACCTTCTGTATTTTTGGCAATCTGGACAAGATTCTGCGAGATTCTTTATGTTTGCTCTTATTCCTGGCCAATAGTAGAAATTTGACACAATACTGTTCATTTTTGTTTCACCCAAATGTGTTTCATGAAGCCTTTTCATAATAAAATTTCTTAACTTCTTTGGTATAATGATCCTTGAGTTGTAATACAACAGGCCTTCATTCAATTCAATTCCATTTTTTATTTTAAAGAAATGTTTTATTTCACCTTCACCATTGATAGTCGACGGCCAGCCATTGTTGTAATAATATATTACCTTCTTTAAAACATCATCATCTTGTGTTTCTTTTATAAATTCATTCAAGCGACTCTCAGAAAAACTAACTTGTCCATTTTCACTTACACAATGGACCATATCCATCATGCTCAAATCATTTTTTTCTTCAGTTCTAACACCGCACCTTGACAAAAAATCGGCAATATACATGTTTTTTCCTGGTAGGTACTGAAGGCTAAACCTGTAAGGCATCAATTTCAATCTCAATCGACGTATCCTGTTGTTTTTTATCATATTTATTGGCTTATTCATGACTGATACTAACGGCATGTGATCAGTATGTATAGTTATTTCATCATGACCATAAATATAATTATGGAATTTGTTACAAGCAAATACAATAGCTAGAAGTTCCTTCTCTATTTGAGTATACTCACACTTAGAAGAATTCATTGACTGCGAGGAAAAATAAATTGGTGTGTTATTTTGTAATAAACAACATCCTAAGGCGTCTTGCGATGCATCACACTGAATCAGAACTGGAACCTTATGATTAAAGGGAGCAATAACCTTGTCACTGGCAAGAATTTTTTCAATAGAGTTTACTGCATTCACATGAACCTCTGTCCAACACCAAGGACAGTCCTTCTTCAACAACTCTCTTAGTGGTGAAACGATTTGTGACATATTGGATATGAATATCCTCAGATAATTAACCATCCCCAATAATCGCTGTAATTCAGTCTTATTTGTGGGGTCAGGCAGAGCATTAATAACTTTTATTTTTTCTTGATCAGGCAGCATTCCTGATTTATTAAAAGCCATTCCTAGATATTTCACTTTGGGCACACAATATTGAAATTAAATTTGATATTTAACATTCTTGCTCGTTCTAAAACTTGTTTTACTGTCTTGTCATGTTCATTTTTACTGTTTGAGGCAATTCTAAATGTCATCAAAATAAACCACCACCACAGTACTGAAGTTACAATAACTTGCAGATTGCTCATCAAGAAGTATGTGATAGAATCCATCTTTTATATCGAGAACACTATACTACTGTTTATTTGCTAAGCGAGGATGGATATCTTTTATTGTAGGAATAGTGACTCTTTCTCTCACTATGTATTTGTTTAGATGTACAGGATCTATACAAATCCTTAAAGATCCATCTGGTTTTTCAACTATCACCACTTTTGAAATCCATTCAACGGGCACATCAACTTTTTCAATAATATTTCTTGCTATCAAATCATCAAGTTTTTCTTTAAATTTATCCTGAATTTCAAGTGGAATGCGTCTTGCTGAACTAGCATGTGGTATTGCATCCTTTTTTAGTCGAATTGTACAGTTATCTGGGAAACAACCAAGGCCAGAGAACACATCACTATATGCTTTAAACAAGTGTGTCTTATCTTCTATGATATTGCTATCAGTTTGATTCTGTATTTCGTCAACTCTTTGTAGAAGATTCAATTTAATACAGGCATCAAGGCCGAGAATTGGAATTCTGCTTTCTTTGACTACAACAAAGTTTATCAAATCTAACTTTTTATCTGTCTCCACTTGAGCAGTAAATTGCCCCAATGGTGAAATTTTAAATCCTCCATATGCCTCCAATCGAATTTTGCTATTTCTCATCTTATTCAATAATGAAGTGTCTTTTAAAATAGCATATGGCAAAATATTTACTTCCGCTCCTGTGTCTAGTTTGAAGTTGACTGGAACATTATCAATCAATAATGCTTTGTACCAGATTTTTTTATGTACAGTGTTAACTAGGTGTACTGAATCAATAAACTCTCCGATATTCTCTGTTCCTGATGCATCTTCTGTAATATTATGTAGTGGTTGAGATAATCTTTGCTGGCTTGTTCTGAAATCTTTCATTTTAGACTTACTCAAACACATTTTGCTAAAGTGATTCAACTTACCGCAGTGGTTACATGTTTTTCCGGATGCTGGGCAAGACCTACCCTCAATATGTTGCATATCACAATAACCACATACACGTTTCTGAAATGACCTAAATTTTTCCATGCTATGCTTGGTAATTGGGTGTGCTTCTTTTTGAAACTTTTCATAATTTATTGTCTTTTCATGTTTTTCACCTGTCTCTACACTTCGGCAGTTGTCTATTATTTTGTCTAAAGAAGCATTGTCTCTTAATAAACGTTGTTGTATCTCTCTGGATCTTATCCCTAAAGCAATCATAGCTTTCAACAATTTACTCTCCTCATCTTCAAATTCACACTACGCAACTAACCCCTTCAAGGTAGCGAAAAACGATTTAAATGACTGTCCTTCTTCTTGCTTACAAGTAATGAATTTATACACATTCATTATTTCATTCTTTTTAGGCAGGCAGTAACTTTCTAATGTTGTCATTATGGATTGAACACTTTCAGGTTCATCATTTCCCTTTAAAGCTTTATATAGCGATAAAGCTTCTTTCTCCATTAGATTCTTAAGCCGAGCAACATGAATTAGGTTAGATTTTTTATTCGTTTCGGTTGCTATGAAATAATTTTCTACCTCATCTTTAAACGTTTCGAAATTTCTTGCGACATCCGCATTGCAGTTTAAGGGGTCTGGCTTATTAAACTCCATGACTGTTGAAATGTGCTAAAATGAATGTAACTCACCAAGCGTTTTATGTTCTATTTTCTTCAGCTCTTAATGTCTTGTTTTAAACTGCGCCATGTTTAAATACTCACTTTCAAATAAATATACAATCACTGAATCATAGGTGGCCATTTATTGAAGGTACAGAATCAAAGACTAAAAACTGCATAACAAGTAGCATGGCAACGTGAATATTAAAAATGTCATGTGTTTGTGACCATGTGATCATGACATCCAAACAGTAGCTACTTTCTATCAAGTGTAAAAAAAAGAAATTATCAAATGACTTCATAACCATTATGTCATGATTATTATGCAAATGAATGAAAATAGCATCAACCGGTCAAATATACAGTGAATTAGTTGCATTGGTTGAAAGTGATGAAATGGAATGTTGTTAAAATTTTAATGAACCGATACTGCCAGAATATAGCAGAAAATAATATCAAGAATGGCTTTTCAAGGTAGTAAAGCTTCTGTACTCTGTTTGAAAAATGTGTGACATAAAACCATTTGGTGAATATATTATAAGATATATATTATGTATATATTTTCTCAGAGAACATTTCTGAGGTAAACCCCCCTTCCTTTAAGAAAATGATGACATATTAGCATTTCAAGACCAACTTTTTCAAATATGGGCGTCATAGACATAGACAGCATCGCTAAAACTCATTCTGCAAAACCTAGAAAGCACTGTTTGTTATCATTGTAGATCAAATTTTGAAAACAATGTTTGGTTTTACAGACTTAAAGACTTGTGACTGTATGCCCATACCAAGTAGCCTTGGTGTCTAAAACATAGTCTATTTGCGAAGTGTTTTAAAAATATATTGAGGACTGTCTGTTGTTTATTTCTCCAAGACTTGATAATATATATCAGCTATCTTGTCTTGACTCTAATAAGGTGTCTGACCACTCCTATTTCGCATGTTACAAATGTCACAGACAGCACCACACGCTGTTCTGTCATTCTGGGTAGAGCTATCAATCAGGTGTATATCTGCTTGATTAGAATGATTATCATCTGCTGATCATCGTCAATTCATCACCTAGATCTTCTGGACTGAGTAGGATTGTCATTATTCAATTGTTGAATCATGGTGATTAGTCGTTGAACCATCATGATGGATTGCAGATGTTCGCTTCCTCTGGTTAGTGATCTACTGACGAAGGTAGAGCTGTGATCGTTCAAAAATGTAGTGATAGAATTTGATTGAGAGCCAAACAGCTACTGTGGTGAAAATCTCATTGACATTATTTTCACACCTATATAAACTTAGTGATTGTAAATTGTCTCAGTAGTTTTTGTGTCTTATACTGAAGAAAAACTTATAACTCGAGATCTTATACATATACTTTTACTTATATACTTGTGGAATCCATACTTATATTAATCAAGCACAAACCATCATCATCATCATTATTGCTACGAAAAAAATGAAAAGACATACAATTTGGAAACAACAAGGACATAGTCTATATCGATGAGCTCTAAAATTCTGAGGTCAGTTTATCACGTAGCTCTATTCAATTGGTTTTTCGAGTATTTTTTATGTATGTATGTGTTGGAATTCTACAGTGTCTCCTGTTTCACTGTCTTTTCCTTCTTTTAGGGTTCTCGTTTTCTTTCGATCATTCCACTGTAATTTCCTTATAACTTAGAATTCAAGCTGATAAGTTATGAGTACAAAGGCACTGGAAGCTGTGCCACGTACAGAATCCAATTAAATCAAATTTCCAAATTTTTTATTTCTCAAACACTTAGAAATCGAAAATTGCAGGTGTAGCCCACGAGGAGAATGACATGTGACTTTCAAGAAAATATCGGAATCATAAGCTCAGCTTTTGCTGTAACATGATATGAATAACTGAGAAAATACTAATTCATAGCACAATAAAATCGAGTGAACAAGCTAACTGACTATTTCAGTTTAAAGACAACATCATAAGACAAAGCTGAACACTTTCATTAATGGGGCATATTCATGAACCGAGAAATATAAAATTAATGTGAACCCCTGCCAATACTCATAAATTTTCTCAGACTGTACGCAGTGGCGCACCCAGGAGGGGCTTAGGGGACTTGAGCCCCCCCAAGAACCCGAGCTCCTTAAAAAATTGTCGATAATTTTCAAGAAAATTTACTATAGAGAGTATGTGCTGCAGGCTGATTAGTGCTGGTACATGTCATGTATTCACACTTTTTAAGTAGAATAATGTTCATAGGTAGTGGCTTGACATGGGGGGCTTTGGGGCTTAAGCCTTTCCCTCAGGTCCTGAAATCCTTATCAAAAAATTGATAATTTTCAACCGAATTGACTGTGTCACATTGACTCTAGGCTGAACATTTCAAACTTGTTTAAATAGGATAGTGTTCATAACAATAATTAACAATATCGTTATACTATTTAAAAAGGAATGCTATGAGTGACTACCATAGGTGGAAATAGAGTTTGTAGCCTTGCAGGATTAGATCCGACCAGGCGGCTGGGTAAAGGTAATAAAAATAATTCGTTTCACTCATATCAATATGGCAATTATTTAGTATGGCAACCAATAAGTACAGGACCTCTAGCCTCTAGAACTTCCTAAACCTGTAATACATTTAACATTACTGTAATAATGTAATTTCTTTCAGAAGGTGAACCCAGATAGTTCTGAGACCTGTGCGAGGGCCCACAGTTTTTGGTGAGTTCCGAGTCATCGGCAAGTGATTTTATAGCTGAGAACCTCTTTTTTGGTGGCCAATCCATTTAGTCACCCTTACCCTAGGAATTTGCAGCTTATCTTATCTGACTGAACAGGTACCTGTCACGGCTCGCGGCTAGCAATTTCCTAAAAAAGGTTTACAGGTTTTCCGAAAAAAATTCAATAAGATTGCAAAAGCTTATTCCTTTGAAAACGCTTCAATAAAGAAATAAATATAGCAGAAGAGTAAAGCTATCTTTTTCAATAAGAGATCAATAAATTAGAACTCATTAAGAAAACTCTAGGCTTCTAAAGCCCTCATTTAGGTGGTGAATTGAATGCAGCATTTGTTGTGAAATGAACTGTAAAATCACATAAAACATTAACTACTGCGACTATTGAGTTACTATAATTATGAAATACGCAAAAACGGCCAAAAGAAGGCCTTTTTGAGATTGAAGGGTATGAACTTGGTTATTGATAAAGCACCCAGAGTTTACGAAACCATAATTTAAATTGGATCAAAAGACAGAAGAATAGGAAGTGGAAAGCATCTGTGCAAAATCAGTATGCTTTGATTCAATAAAACTCAGCTTAATAAACTTTGCGACCGTTTGACTATTGAGTACATTCATATTTCATTTGAAAAAATTATTAGGCAAGTTTTGAAGGAGAAATTGAACAAAATGTTTGGTTCATTGGAAATTGAATTGGCCACTAGGCCGACAATAAAACAACGTGTTTTCATGATCATTTTGTAAAATATCCCACCAATTTAAAGGTTTGGTAATCTCGATTCGCGTTCAGACTGGCATTTTTCGTTCAATTTATTTCCAACGCAAAAGTCTCAGAATGATGTAGGCATCATAAAAATTTATAATAGTAGATCTCGGCTGCAAAAGCCTAAGAAGCAGCGTATTCCACAAAAAGTAAATAATTTTATGTATGGCAAATAACTATGTCTGTACCCTATCATTATAACATAATTATCATATTTATTATATTACTTTTTATTTTATTATTCTGTAACATGTATTCTACTTTATATCACTTTGTAATGACTATAGTTTAATAATTTATATGTTTTTTTTTAGTATACTTATGCGATACTAACTTATTTCAATAATTTGTATCTAATATGTAATATACTGTATATGATTTGTGCCTTAGTATCTTATTTTATATAAAATACAAAATGTTTTTGTCAAGTTGTCAGGTTGGAAATAAAATTTATTTATTATTATTATTATTATTATTATTTATTGTTTCAGATAATTTTACATTCATTCAATTTAATTCACACCATCTATATGAAGACATTAGCTATTTCTGAATGGATGCTGGAATAGCTGTAATCTTTCTTCCTCTTTATTTCTGTAACAAAGCGTTCCTGACCTTCATTCATTCTATTTTTTCACTCTCATGAGAAGTTGCTTTTGCAGTCTGGCAGAATCATTTTGAATTCTTGAAACACTCTGTACAAAAAATACTCATGATGGACACATTTTGTTTCCCCATAGCTACTCTAATACTAATACTGTACTCTTTAAAAAGTCAAGTAATGAATCCCCGCCCCCTCAATAAACTTTATCGAGCAACAATCTTGTTGAAAGAGCTCTGAAAAATTTCCAATTTTACCCCCCCCCCCCCCGCCACCAAAATGTTTCCTGGTAGGACAGGTAAGCCCCCCCAAATCAAAAGTCTGGGTGCGCTCCTGACTGTACGGTTAAAAGAAGAATGAGAAATCTTATTATACAGAGATAATGAATGAGACTTGATGTTTCACAACCACATGTATTATGAAAAACACGATATTCTGAAGTCTGGAAAATCTCGCCATTCTCAATTTCAATCTGATAGAGCTAAATAGAATGGTGTGACTGTCAAAAATGGAGTTCCTCGTATTTCTGATTATAAATTATCAACGTGGGTGTTGAAACGTCAAGTATTATCCTTTATGAATCTCTACCACGATGACACACCATCACCAAACCGAAGAAGATTATATTATATATAGATCATGTAATAGTTGCAACTTTTGCATGGTAGACAAATCCAAAATGTACAATAATAATCAACCAAGTGGAGGAAAGAAATACCTGATAAATGGGTCACTATGAAATGAGTAGCTTCAGCCTACTTAGGTGATAGATTGGCAAAGGTAAAGTGCAAGAACAATGACAGAATACCGTACCTGAATTCTGTTTCACGTGTATAATGCCCAGGCCTATATCAATGCAAATCAATGAACAAGCCAGCACGCCAGCAAGGCAACAATTTGGCTCCCACTCAACTCTGTTAATTTCGAATCCTAGGCGAAACCACACAACCACAATCTCCAACGTATGCTACAAATTCTACCAAACATTGCAAACACAACGGAGACCACATCAAAATATCAGCCTCAATTCGGCAACAGTCATCTACCAGCATGCACTTCTCTAATTGAATATTGAACATTCAAATTAGGCCAATTAATGATGTATCACTTCAACTGAATTGCTTCAACAGATCAAACTGTCAACTTCTGATGCTGGAAAGCACAGAAATCACTTTCTTCACAGTAGAAAGTGAGACTTATTTCAAATTATTGCACCACTCGACTGGAATTTATTATTATATTACTCATCCATTTAGCTGTGATAAGATTTTTTATTTATTCAACACAGCATGTGGTACAATTTGATATCACAAGTTTTTTTTTAAATAATTGAAAATACACACACAGACAACAGACACAAAATGAACAAGAAGAGAGCAGGTAGAAAACTTTGTCTTTAAAAATAATTTTTTTTAAACTTTATAGTGTAAAACATCTTTTAGACTTTATTAAGCTTTCACGGCAAGGAATTTGTCTAATCTATTTTCAAATATGTTTACATTTGACAGGGCCTGCAGCTCAGTAGGTAAGCTATTATGAAGCTTTGCTCCAATGTAAGAAGCCATTCTCTCATACAGTTGGAACCTATGTTGTCTCAAAGCTAGTTTATTTCTACCTCTAGACTCATGGTTGTGTCTGTCAGCGTTTGTGGCCTGTTCTGGGATATGATTATATGTGAAAATAAATAGTTTTTGAATATGAATTGATGGCTGAGTTAAAATATTCAATCTTACAAAGGCTTCTCTACATGACTCATTAAACCCTGACTTAAGCCCTGTCAAATAGCGAACAGCTTTTTTTGTAATTTAAATATTTTTCCAAAGTGCAAATCCGCAATGCTTCCCCACAACTCTATTCTAAAAGCCACATGAGAGTAAAATAGTGCTAAGTATACCATTCTTGAGACTGACAATGGTACAAATCTACCATATTTCTTATTAAAAAAAAATTTCACTTAATTTATTAACATTAATAGGTACATCTATATGCTCATCCCACAAAATTTTTGGAATTCAACTCCAGACCAACCAATTTGACAGAATTCTTATATGATAATTTCCTATATACAACAATTTAGGCTCAATAATATTATTATAAAGACTGAAATTTATAATACGACAGTTTTTGAATAAGCTGTCAGGGAAAGCGAGTTGACATACTGAACAACTCCGTTGCATTCCAGATTACAATCAATTTTCAGGTCTTCTAAGTTTTTTTCTACAAAAACCAAAGACATGTTGTTAGCGTATAGTGTCAATTTATTCAGGAGCACAAGAGAAGAAATATTATCTATAGTACAAAAATGAGTGGTCTCAAAATAGGACCTTGGGGTACTCCTGACGTTATTTTAACCCAAGTTGAAGCTGATTCTCCATGATCACCTCGATTTGAGAAATATTGATATCGATCATACAGGATTTACTTTAAAAGATAATTTGCCCCAATACTTATGCCAAGGCAGACAAATTTTTTCAACAGCAAGCTATGATCCACACAATAAAAAACCTTTAAAAAGTCAAGCATAACTCTAGCAGTATAGTTACTGTTATATATCTTCTTCTTCATATTGATATTATCATATGATTGCCTTTATACTATCTTGTTTACTACTTATAAATAAACAGTTCAGTTCAATTCTACAACTCATAATGTCTACATCCACCTTATTTCTATCATATTAGAGAAACATAATAATTGGCGACGAAGGAAAATAAGTTAAAATATGGATCCAGATCAATTTGCTACCTTCATAACTATGTTCCAGAGGCAACAGGAACAAATCACTTCATTACTTGAGGTAAGTTCTCAAACTAGGCCTGCGGATGCGGCACTTTCGAACGTAGCTCCATTTGAGAATTTTGATACGCAACGGGAAAAATTTTCAAACTACCTGGAACGATTCGAAAATTACTATAAGATGAAAGGCTTAGGAAATGAAAAACAAATCGCTCAACTCCTTTGCGTATCCATTGGTAGCGAACATTATAATAAGCTTTCTGCATTGTTGGGTCCTGAGCAACCTATAAAACTACTCGATTACAATACACTCGTGGATCAATTAAAAAAGATACTAATTCCAAAAAAGAGCCCGATTATTTCTCAACATTATTTTCTGAATATTTTTCAAAAAGAGAACGAGTCAATTTCAGATTTTGTAACTAACCTAAAACGTGATATAACTGATTGTGAATTCTTGGTTGAATGTAAGGCAGAAACATGCAAACAAACAGTATCAACTGCCGATGTTTTACTACGTATACAATTTGTTAGAGGACTGAAAGATGATTGGATACGAGAACAAATTTTACAAACAACTTCCACCAATTTTGACAACATACTGAAAAAAGCAATTGCACTTGAAGCATCAAAAATAGAAAGTAAAGTTTTTCAACAACATCATGATTGTAACTGTGTACATTCCAATGACTGCAAAATTAACAAAATTACAAGGACTCCTTCCAAAAAGTTTTTGAATGATCATTCTGAACCAAAACCACGGCATTACCAATTTAGTAAATCAGATTTCATAGCTTTTGGAATTGAAAATCTCTGTCTCAGGTGTGGTAAAGACAATCACAAAAGTACTGACTGTAGAGTGGATAGATTCAAACTCAGATGTGACAAATGTCAAAAACAAGGACATGTTTCAAGAGTCTGTTTGACCACAATGCGAAATGAATTGAGAAAACCAAGCCGTACAAGTTCAACCAATTTTGTACATCAACAGACATCACAATATGATGACGAAGGTGATGATGAAATTTACAATGACTACGTAAAAGGACTAAACAAAATTAATGTTGTCAATTTGTTCAAGATGAACCAGCAATCTGATAAATACATAGCTTCAGTGTTCTTGAATGGAAAACCTCAACAATTCGAAATAGACAGTGGAGCCAAATTTTCCCTTATTGGAAGAGATGATTTTGACAATCTGAACTTGGACATTCCTATTCAAGTTTCTAACTTAGCCTTTCGTTCTTATTCTGGAAATATTGTAAAACCAGAAGGAAAAGTATTGGTAAAAATAGCTTACAAGGGAATTATATATTGTTCCTGCTGGTCATGAAGCACTCCTTGGTCGAGAATGGATTAGAAGATTGGGAATAGAACTTTCTGAAGTTGATAACAACATGAACCTACTAGTTAAGACTCACCAGATAGAACTCACAAATTCAATTGATGAAATATATGAAGAATTTAAAACAATTTTTGAACCAAAGGTTGGATGTATACCTGGTCTCACAGTTTCACTGAACCTTCGAGAAGGAGCAAAACCATGTTTTAATCGTGAAAGAAATGTTCCATTTGCTCTTTTGGATAAGGTTAACAAAGAACTTGACTCTCTTGAAGCTGAAGGAATTATTTCAGCTGTACCAACCAGTGACTGGGGATCCCCACTTGTTGTCATCCCAAAAGTTGATGGAGGGGTTCGTATTTGTGTTGACTACAAGTGTGGTGTTAACGAACGACTTGTCAAAGCTAATTATCCAATCAGAAAAATTGACGATGTTCTTGATAGCTTACGTGGTTCCCGATTTTTCTGCAAACTTGATCTATATAAAGCATACCTCCATCTCAAGGTTGATGATGAGTCCAGCGTTATTCAAACAATGTCAACACACCGTGGAACATACCGTGTCAACCGTTTGAGCTTCGGAGTCAAGACAGCTCCATCAGAATTCAATCGAATACTTGCTCAAATATTAAATGGACTGCAAAAAACTGAAGCATACTTTGATGACATTATTATTCATGGATCTACCTTGGACGAATGCAAGAAGAACCTAAAAGCCTGCCTTCAACGACTCTTAGACTTTAATTTACATGTTAACAAACAAAAGTGCTCATTCTTTAAGAAAAAAATTGAATATCTGGGTCGGGAAGTGGAGTTCAACAAAATCAGGAAATCTTCCCTGAAAATTCAAGCTATGAAGGAGATGTCCCGTCCTTCAAATATTGAAGAAGTGAGACGGTTTCTGGGGCTAGTCTCTCACTATGCCCGTTTTTTTCCAAATGCTTCAACAGTCACTACTCCGCTACGACGTCTGTTGCAAAAACAGGTGAAATGGGCATGGACTCCTGAGTGCGAATCAGCATTCATTACAATAAAAACTGAACTTTGTAGTGACCGAATACTTGTACCTTTTGATCCTGAATTACCATTGGTCCTCACAACAGATGCTTCACCAACTGGAATAGCCGCTATCCTCAGCCACACTATTAATGGAATTGAGAAACCCATAGCATATGCTTCACGTTCACTTACAGCTACAGAATGCAATTATAGTCAATTAGACAGGGAAGCCCTTGCAATAGTTTTTGGCGTCTCACGTTTCTACTACCATTTATTGGGAACAGAATTTCAACTAGTCACTGACAATCAACCAATTTCTCGAATCTTCAGACATGACAGAGCACTTCCTCAAATGACTTCAGCGCGCTTGCTTCGTTATGCATCATATCTTACAGGTTTCAATTACAAACTAAAATTCAAGAAAGGCAGTGAAAATAAGAATGTTGATTGCCTTTCAAGAGCCCCTATAAAAAATAGTAAGGTTTCTACTGAAAGAACAATTGATAATGAAGTCCATCCATCTACACTGAAAACATACTACAAATTTCTAGTCGTGAAATCACGGCCGAAATTATAAAAATGGAGACAAAAGATGATTCAGAACTCTCCAAAATTCTGCAAGAACTTCTGAACACTTCAATTGATTCTGAATTCGCTTTGTTTGATGGAATTATTTTTCGTGGAGACCGAATCTACATTCCCATGAAACTTCGTTCTAAAATACTACATGAACTTCATGAAACACACCTTGGCATAACAAAAATGAAGCAACTTGCTCGTCGTTATGTTTATTGGCCAAAAATTGACAATGATATTGAATGCATGGTCAGGAAATGCGAAGCATGTTCACTTGTCAAAAAGAATCCTCAAAAAGTGACAATACATCCTTGGGAATGCCCACAAGAAAATTGGGAGAGAATTCATGTTGATTATGCAGGACCTTTCCAAAATGTATATTTCCTAGTCTGTGTGGATGCAAAATCAAAATGGATTGAAACGAAAATGATAAAGAATGCACCTTCCAGCTCAAGCACAATAAATTTACTGGAAAACATTTTCTCAAGTCATGGATACCCATACGTTCTTGTAAGTGACAACCATTCAATTTTTCAGAGTGAAGAATTCCATACCTACTGTAAGGAACGAGGAATATTTCAAAAATTTATTGCCCCAGGACACCCAGCTACAAATGGTCTAGCTGAAAGGACTATTCAAACTTTAAAAAATCGACTCAAGGCAATGACTCAAGACACCCAAGACTCAAGACCATTAAATACAAAACTTCAAGACATTTTACTTCGGTATCGAGCAACACCGTTGGCATGTGGAAATACCCCGGCAGAATTGTATCTGAAAAGGAAAATGCGAATTCGCCTTGACGCTATATTCCCATATCGACCACAACAATCTAGTGATTACTCAATCCCTATCCGTTCATTTAAAGAGGGAGAGAGAGTACAAATGAGACTTTTCATTCAAAATGAGTATATATGGAATTTTGGTACAGTGACAAAACGTTTAGGAACACGTCACTACTTGGTGTTGTTAGACACAGGAAGGACCATCAAACGACACATCAACCAGTTACGTTCAACTCTGGTCGAAAAGAAAAAGGAAACTGTCACCTTGCAACCGCCACCGCTATTTGATGTTCCTTGCATTCCATCACCGCAGATCACACCATCAGTGGTTGGACAGCCAGATACTACAACAGTTGTTGACAACTCACCTGTTCAAGGTGGTGCACGACCTCAGAGACCTCAAAGGAATCGTCGACCTCCGGCTAGATACGGACATGCTGTTACGCACTAATTTATGTGCTCTCATACTAGGAGGGGAGACTGTTATATATCTTCTTCTTCATATTGATATTATCATATGATTGCCTTTATACTATCTTGTTTACTACTTATAAATAAACAGTTCAGTTCAATTCTACAACTCATAATGTCTACATCCACCTTATTTCTATCATATTAGAGAAACATAATAATTACAATCTTCAATATTTCTTATCAACCTTTCAAAAAATTCAATCAGGGCCGTTGACTAGTTTATTTCTGTTTCACAAAACCATGTTGATTAGGTGAAACTAGATTGTGCTCTATAAGACAGCTTACCAGTCTAATGTACCAGTAAGATAATTTCAAATATCTTTGAAAAAGCCATCAGAATTGAAATAGGCTTGTAATCACTTGTCAAATGTACTCCCTTCTTTGAAAAGTGTAAGTTCTTTAGCTATTTTCAAGATGTCCAGAAATTCCCGCTCTCAAGCATAGATTTGATGGTGCAAACTAGTGGCTAGGCGACTGCTCTTTTATAATGCTTCAACACCCAGACATCATCATGACCAGTGCTATTTTTTTGTCTTGAAGTTATCAATAATATGTGAATAAGATCTCGTTTTTGTCTGTTTTTAATAGTACAAGTGCTCAGATGGTGAAACCGGAACATTAAGATTGCTTACAGAAGTACTATTAGATTGCTGTTGTGCTTTTTCAAATCCTTTCTTATTCTTTCAGCAATAGCAGCAAAAAATTGTTAAATTCGGCAGCAATATGTCCTTGATCTTTAATATGTTCATCCTCAATAACCAGTGCTGTACAGTCAGGTTTTTTTTTAACCCCTTTCCCTCTGAATTGATTAATCAGCTTCCTACTAGTTTTAGATCTATTAGTAGAATTTTTTTTTGAATTACCATGAAATTCTTTTTTTGCTCTAGCTAATAGCTGGTCATAGACAACGGAAAATTTAACTACTCTCCGTTTCAGAGTACCACTTAACAGTTTCCTTGGAGACTCTAAATGAGTACAAAGTACTGATCTTTCAATACCCCCTACAAGAAGCAAAAATTTATTTTGCACAGGCAAAATTATTAATTAAGCACAGAGTGCTAGCGCAGGGCGGCTTGGCAAGTCGATCGAGGTCGAGGAGTTTACGCTCAAAACTGACAACTTAAAAAAAATAGTGTCGTTCGGTTCACATCACATTAACATTTTAATATTGTTGTTGTCACGTCCATTCTGATGTTATTCCAATAGAAATTCTTAAGAAGAGTAAAAAGTCTCAAGTTTTATCAGCGTTTGGCGCCCCGGACAGCTGCCCGGTTGCCCGGTCCTTAAGCCGGCCCTGCACTATTCTACAAACCGTAGTGACTACTTCTATTAAAAACACAGATACACAGATGCTTTTATCTAACCTGAAGACACTTATTCAACTTAATTATCTTTGCTAGAATCTACATAGTGAGGCACCTACATAGTTGCTCCACTACCATTACTACCTGTTAAAAATATGAAAAGATTGATTCAGGTGAGAGAGTTAGAGATATCAATTATCAAACATAGAAATTTACAGAAATATCATTCCATGTGTAACTACACTTATATCTAAGTTCTAAGAGATGGAGAGTACATGAATATGTCAGATATGAAATCAAGAAATTTTTTTAACGGTTATAGCTGATGGGAATAAAATATTGAAGCCTCCACAGGGATTCAGTCGATCTTATTCTCTGTAGAATGGTGATTCTACCAACTCTCTTCAATTGCAAATGTACAGGAGTAACTGGGTGAAAGAGGATAGTGCTCATTTTGTCAACCGACTTTTTGAGCATGTCTTTTCTTTATCCAGTCCTGATTACCACTTCAAAGTGTTTGCTACACTTTTTTCCCAGATGGAACTACAATGTTGCTGGATATCTCAAAAGTATAATAAAATTCTCACTGCAAATCCTAGTCATATCTTTGCAGAACATGGGATGATATGAGAAGCTTATTTTATCAAGCAACTCTTGCACAGCTCAAGAAAGAAGAAGTGAGGAATAAATAGATTGGATGGGGAAAAAGGAGTTCTCTACTCCCAATCCTATCATCATTTTCTGGCAGTGTGGAATCTCCTTCCTACGTCAAATATTTAAATATATAGATACCAAGCATACCATTGTAGTAGCATTTACTCGTAGAATTTACTCACTCTGATATGAGAAAAGACGAAATCTGTGTTTTGAAGTTACCTGTAAAATAAAACACATTTTTACTGACGGAAAAATATTGAAATAAATATTGTTTGAAATTTTGTATAGGTCAAATTAAAAATTTTCAATTTATGTTCAATCTTCATTCTCATCAGACCATTAACATTTCATTTCCCATGTACGAGTGAAATAGTGTTTTGGATTGGTAATGCATGATCTATCCACAATTTTCCACCAGGCTCTATTTATTTATTCTACAATAATTACTATCCTTTGTACAACAATAACGTCCATTAAAAGGATGAGGTAATAATAGTACATTTTAAGAGATTATAATTCTGCTTGACATTTCAACAATTAATATGGATTAGCTACTGTGATGTAAACACAACTATGTTTACTAATGAGTTTGGATTATTGCTCAAACATAGTGAAAAATAATGAATTAAAGGACAGGATGAAAAATAGGACAAAAAGAAAATGAGGAAGAGAGTGTTGGTGGAGGAGAGGGGGGTGAGAAAGCAGAAAAATGTAGAAGAAGAAGAATGGTAAGGTGGATGAAGGAGTGATAGATGAATAACAATAGTATTTAATTTTTCATCACAGACATGAAAACAATATTTTTTCTAAAAATCATTGAGGAATCAGTGGATTTGAATAGCCAAAACAATTTCAATGTTGTTGATTCAGAAGAATGAGAGAATACGTAAAATTCGTGAAGTATTGAAAAAGAATATATTACAGTTCTATATAACATATTACAAATTCAAGCGTCCATAGGGAGTGTTTTATTCGAATCATTTATAAATCACTTCAATCAATTAATAAATTCCATAACTGATCAGATTTACTCGATAGTGGATAAGTGAATAGAATTAATGATAGTAATCTCCTGGTTTATCGAGATTTATCTCAGTTTCTCAAACAAGATCAATTCCTGAATTCAATTAACATTTTTTTCCTAGTAGGAGGAAAAAAGTAATCATTCCCAATTTTTTGGAATTATAGTGTATTACTTCTGAAGGGGGCAGTTGAATTATTAAATGAGAGAAAGTATTCTGTGTTCGGTATTGATAACTAAGATTGATGGTAAAATGTTCAGTATTTGGAGCCCTATATTCTAAAAAATATTATTCCTACCTATATTAAGTAACTAGTAAATTCCTAGTAGTTCTGTGAACAGTAGACCTCACACGTAAAAAAATGAAAAACAATCGCGCTTCCAGTTCCTGAAAGTAATAAGTATCGGATATATTTTTGTTGAATACACTACCAAAGCCAAAGCTATAAAAATTATCGGTAGGAAGATAAACAACTTTTTCTGAAATTGAGAGTTTCCAGCTTCCATTGAACTAATTCAGAATGGCAAATTACAATTAAATTTATATTCAGCTGAATCGCTTGAATACAGCACGGTACTTTATATAAGAAGGAAGCTCATTTTGACGCAAATTCAGTACCTATTTCATTAACTGCATATAAGAAGGAAGTTCATATTGATACAATTTTGATTTACTTGAAAAAAATGTGGCCGCAATATTGAATTTGAAAAAATATGATATATACATCGCTGTGTCTAGGAATAAGGAACATCCATATGAAGAATCTAAACAATTGGTCTTGGTGTTGTTCGTCCGTAATCGTGAGACAGACAGAGATAATTCCGATTGTCTTAAAGGATAGACCCCAATCCGTTCGGTTAATTATCATACCTATAATAAGTGAAAAGTTGACTGAAGAGGAAATTAACACAAATAATACGAGTGAAGCCGAATCATTCAGGAAGCAGTTCATTTGGCGATTGTCAAAATCGGATGAGTTTTGTTAAGAAGGAGTCAAATGGATTGAGGAAATCCTGTCAGAATTTCAAATTATACATTCAGAACGTCTGTGAGCTGATGAGAAAAGTGGTGGAAGGTGTTTGCACCTGGGATCAAAGCAGCTCTTTCAGAAATCGTGACTCTTTTGAAGAGGGGAATTGTTCGTTAAGAATGCGGAGGACGATAAGAATAACAGAGAGGGTAAGGAGAGCATGAGAAAGGTAAGGAGAGGGATAGAGGAGAAGATAGCAAGATAGGCAGTGGATAAGTGAAGAGAAAATAGAGGAGGAGAAGAAGTAGGAGGAGGAGGAATAGGAGTAAGAGTAAGAGTAGGATTAGGAGTTGGAGTAGGAGTAGGAGTAGGAGTAGGAGTAGGAGAAGGAGTAGGAGTAGGAGGAGGAGGATGAGGAGGCGGAGAAGGAGGAGTAGGATGATGAAGAGGAGGAGGAGGAGGAGGAGGAGGAGGAGGAAGAGAAAGAGGAAGAGAAAAAGAGAGAGAAAGAGAAAGAGAAAGAAAAAGAAAAAGAAAAATAAAAAGAGAAAGAGAAAGAGAGAGAGAAAGAGAAAGAGCAAGAAAAGGAAAAAAAGAGAAAGAGAGGGAGAAAGAGAAAGAGAAAGAGAAAGAGAAAGAGAAAGAGAAAGAGAAAGAGAAAGAGAAAGAGAAAGTGAAAGTGAAAGAGAAAGAGAAAGAGAAAGAGAAAGAGAAAGAGAAATAGAAAGAGAAAGAGAAAGTATAAGAGGAAGAGAAAGAGGAGGAGGAGAAAGAGAAAGTGGATGAGGAAGAGGAAGAGAAAGAGGAGGAGGAGGAGGAGAGGAGGAGGAGTAGGAGGAGGAGGAGGAGGAGGAGGAGGAGGAGGAGGAGGAGGAGAAGGAGGAGGAGGAAGAAGAAGAAGAAAAAGGAGAAGAAGAAGAAGGAGAAGAAGAAGAAAAAGGAGGAGAAGAAGAAGAAGAAGAAGAAGAAGATTTAGTCGGTCTGTAATTAGTCTGTTTCTGAGAGACTAATCCAAAGCATCGTCGTACCATCGTCCTAGGCTGTGTTGACTTTGATATTCATAGAGTATTGTATACATAATGGACGAGGCCATGGCTCATAGGAGTGCGCCCAACTGCATTATGCAGGGCCGCCATCGCCCGCTTTCAGGAGACAACTACTGATCACTAGAACTCCATAATGAAATGCGAATTCTCTGATCACAACAATATCAAGCATATTCTTCGCATTTGATTGGAAAGCTGAATATTTTTCAAATCAATCAATAACCATCCAAAGAATATGACAAATAGACCTATAGTATCGATAAAAACTCACTGTTATTTGCTAAATTCTTAGTCAATATCTCAAGAACTCACTGATAATGTATGGTATGTTGAAAGGTTCTAAGCATACGATATCAAGCAGATTATAACTAATACATTTTCATATAAATATTGTCACATAATAATAAGTTATTCTGTGATAGATATAGTTCATGTCAGGTAGAGTCCGCATTTGATTGAAATGTAGACTTTCCTCCCAAATCAATCAATTAACTGTCCAATGGAAACGGTAGACACAGTTAATTCGGAAATTTAAAGAAAACTCTCAAGCACCCGCTTCTATAAAAATTTAGAAATACTGTATGCGGAGAGAATTTTTTTTGAGACTGCAACCCATATGCGGAGGAAGAGAAAAAAGTTTATTGTTCTAGAAAAATTAAGTTTATCGAAAATAGACATAGTACATATATTATTGAAAAGAAACATAGAGGAATTGATAGAAATTGAGTTTTCTTCACAAATTAAAATACAAAATAACGTTTCCTTTCAACATCGGTATTTTAAGGTTGATATCTGAACCATATACTGGAGGATTTGGAAAAAGCTGATCAGAGGCTTCAAGGAGTAATTTGCGGAGTGCTTTTTCAAGATCTTTAATTTTAAAAAAATAATTTAAAAATTCTTTAAAGGTATCAATTTCTTAGTGTAGGTGTACTCTGAATGGAAACGAATTAAAATGAGGAATCAAGAATCATTTCACTTTTAAGAAGCGTTTTGGTGTTATAATTTTACTCAATTCAATATTCTACGTTCAATAACCTGTTTTTGGATTTTACTTAGAATATCAACTTTTCTTATAGTCAGATTTTTAGTTAATTAAATCTATGTGTAATATTGGTCATATTGATTTGCTAATTTTCTAAATATTGCATGTGTATGAGAAATTTCTTATTTTCAAAGATTGAATATTCAACTAACAAGCTTAAAACAGAAAACTTTTGAAAGAAAAAAGAAACCGACTCCAATGAAATGGCAATCAAAAATTAAATACTCTCAACCCGCGTTCTGAAAAGTTTAAAATGAATTATTCTTTTTGTACTAAAAACATGTTAAATATTAAATAGCCTATGTTATGAGTTTCTAAAAAAATATGTAATATTTAAGGAGTTCATGAAAAATTTGGCGCAGACTTTAAAAGCTTACTGTACTTAATTGGTTTGAAGTGGATACTTTATTTTAAATCTTTTAGTGCATGAGTTGTATTTCATTTAAGTCGGTTACTTTTTTTTTGTTTATTGTGTGGTCTAATTTATTAAAATCCTTGTTCTATAAAATTAAAATAATTTGTTGCTTGATTAAGTTAGCGGGAATTTTTTTGTTCACAGTTGAACTTTCTGTGTGTGTGTGTGTGTGCGTGTGTGTGTGCGCACGCGCATGCTGCTGTAAAACTCTTCTTCATTGATGAATAAGGTTGTTTTCAGTTAGCCTTCAATGCAACCTAAACTTGCAAAACAGGGGCTTTGAGTCATTTTGTTGATTATCTCAAAATTTACTGTAGCAGTTACATAACTTCTTCTAACTTATTTTATACGATTTTTCAGCTTCTTTCGCATGAAACCTGATCAAGTTATACGTAGTAGGCACAACAAATTTCTGAATGAGACAATTGATGGGGCCAGCTGTTAACTTCTGCCATCTTCAACTCTGTAGTCAAGCACTTCCGGACCTATGTTCACAGGAACTCTTTTTCAATGCAATTTAAACATTATATATGTAACTTTTGACAAAAAGAGGACCTGTATTCTTAATTCTTTTACATAATATAATATCTTATATAAATATATATTTAATATTATAGATGGATAACCGTGCTTCGACTTGGTTTTATAAGCTTTATCAAAATTTTCCCGGTGGTTCGGAACCCACCAAAAATAATGGGTCTACCATGTTTTTTATAACGACTCAATCGGCGAGGTTAAACAGCCTGTTCGGGTCAGCCCACTAATAAAACCAAACGCTTATTATTATTATGTTCTCAAACATTTGAGTTGCATAGGCTTTGAATAGTTGTAGGACTGTAACTACCTTTGAAAGAAAAAGAAAAGTTCACTGCAATATCTTAAAGAACTAACTTTCTCGAGCATTTATTTACAAACTCTATAAAGGGCTTAAACTGTCCTCATTTGTATGTTTCTATAAGTTTCTCTCAAGTCAACTCTCTAACTGATGAAAGAGAATAGGAAAGCGCGGAACACAAAACTCTTTTGATGATAAAATCATACATAGAATAACAGTATGAGACCTCTCCATCACTCACTAATGATGTAAAGCTGCTTTCAACCAATCGCATTGAGAAGTTTGTCCGCTAACTCTTTTCTCCTGCAAGTCTCGAACACCTACATAAACTTGGCTAACTTCGAGACCAATCCCCTTGGAATATTTCAGAAGTATGTTCTTCCATCGGTTGGATATCAGCTCCAACTCAGCCCTCGGCCATAAGGATGGTGGTTTTATACATCAACTTTCATGATAAGAATAAGTTCTCTGCTGCATTCAAGAGGCAGAAATTGCGAAATACGGGATCGGTATTATACGAACAATAAACTTTTCAAAGTTAACCATTTTATTTGGTAGAGAGTAATCTACTTTGGAAAAAGATTAGTACAGTAAGTGAGAAGTTAACCATACATTCAGAAATGAAAAAATTGATCAAAACTAATTTCCCCTTGTGATTGGACTTAAATGATAAATTCATAGAAATATGATTTCTGTCACACGCATTTGCATTTTTGAGCTTGAAAAACTTGTCATAGAAAAAGTAATAATAAATTAATTAATTTACAGATTAGAGATGACGATGTCAATTCAATACTACCTCGAAGCTTTCAACAGTTGAAATTCTGCCCATAATTTACTTATTCTTGATTCAATAATACTAATGCATTTGAGCAGTCCAACCTCGATTGTGATAATATTTTATTATATGATAATTCGATGAAATTATCATGATTATTAATAAACAGTTTAATACAATTTAGGAAAGTGGTCTGTTAAATTCAATTGTAATCCATCATTCTCATAAAACCTGACCGTAAGTCAAAGAGAAAATCAAATCAGCTACGTCATCCTTCATAGAGTTTCAAGTTATTGATCGCATTTCACATTCTATTCTATTATAAAAAATCTTTTTCTGTCGAAATATTGAGAAACTGATCATTCATTCTTTACTTAGATTATAGTGACAAAAAATCAATGTGGAGAGCAAAATCCAAATGACGCTTTTTTTGCAAACAAAATTCAATTCCTACAACTGGAGCTTGAGTAGGTCTTACATTTTCACAGGAAAGTGTGTGTCTACTTACGTGAGTGGGATCAGTATTATTCTCACAAAATTCATTAATTTTGTGTGATAAGTTTACTGTAAATATTCAAGACTGCTTGATTTTTTGGTAATCCATATAGGATTTGATAGGAGAAATTTTTCAGGTAGCTTGTTCTTATCGAGCGAAACGATACTAATGATTGACACAACTTTCACCTCAAAGAAACAGTCAAATGTGTGTATTCAGTTGGATTTACGAAAGCAAGGGCGGAATTATCCGCGTTTCAAAGTAAGGCGCCTTCCGAGAAAGAAATCCCATCATGGAAACTGCTCGCATAAATAAGTCAGATAGTTTTCCCAGCGATGAGCCTTCGGTTGCGGGCCCGCTCGGTCTAGGATGCTGCTTGCAAGAAGACAGGCTTCCTGCGATTCTATTTCCATAATAATGAGAGAGCAACGGGCTTTCCTGACCAGGGCAGAGGCTGAGGCAGAGGTGCTCCAACCTACCAACCACTATTGCCCAGGGCAATCTTCCTGCCCTACATTACACGCATGCACACGCGCTAACGTAAGCACTCTGAACAGAGTCCAAGATGCGATCTACCAAAACATCACCTACAGCCTCATAGAGAGGCAACATTTTGGTGAAGGTACACATTCTCCCACAACTCAGCCGTATTATGGATGAAGACAGCCCAGGTATTGAAAAACAAAACGGGAAGAAATTTAGTGGTGTTGATGTATAGCAGGACGGTAGAAATGGATTTTAGAGCTTAAAAGATCAGCGAAGACCAAATTATTACTTTCAGACTCTGGGATATTATGAGAAAAAATCATTATCAGATAGAATTTCATCCTAAACTGCTGTAATAATTATTTATTTATTAAAATAATAATGTACGTACTCTGAACAGAGTCTAAGATCCGATTTACCAAAACATCACCTACAGCCTCCTAGATAGTGACCAGAATATGATATTGGTGATATTTTTCTTGGAGTTGTTTAAATTGACCCGTCTCAATTGACCTAGTTACCAAGACGTGATTTGAGGAAAAAATTCTCAGCGTGTTGATCGGATTAAAATGATAATGATAAATCATCAGTACAATAGCCCTTTGATAATAGGAGCTTATATTTCTTGTAGTTCAACCTAGCAATAGTATAACATCATTGTTAGTTTAAACTGATAGTAGTTATCAGTTAGAAGATAACTGATACATGGTCTACATTAGTAGACCATTATTATCAGTTAAATAATGAATAATGATTTTTTAAACTATTCTTAAAAAAAAAAATTTATAACCAACTAGTAATTATTATTTGCAACATCCTTGACACTGATTATTATCATCATTTTAGTGTAGCACAATGCCATAGCTACGGAGTTCCTTATTGGTAACCAGCTATTGAATATTGTTTGTTGAATTTGTAAAAAATAAGAAAATTAAACAATATAAGGATTAATATGCTCTGAACGGTTTAAATTCATGCGTTATTATTTCTACTGCTATGTGTTGTGTAACTTATTTCCTCGGTAGATTACAATATTATCAGAGCTGCGGTTGAAATTATATACCTATGTGTAAGAACACACATGCTCGAAACGATAAGATTATGTGAGAGTTTTTAATAATTGTTTAAATTTTGATCAAACTTTCTTGATAACAAATAATCTAGAGTCATCTGGTATTGACTGATAAAACATAATCTGATTCATGTATTTTTCTAATTGTCCCAATTTCATTAATTATTAGTTTTTGGAAAAATAATTAAGGTATTAGGGTTATCATCACAGGTGAACAAAATGAAGCACACATAACTCCCATTTATTCATGCTGGTGCAAAGATCTCTCATCTCTATAAACTTGGAAATACTGTACATCAATGTGTTCAGTCTATAATCGGAATTAGCCATAGATAATTTTTATAGAAAAAGTATTGATAGAATGCAATATGAGATATATTTGAATATTAAATCATTATTGTACATTTTTTGTCCATTCGGATGGATCCAATTATTGCTGTAAAAGTTGAAGTGAAATCAAAGTCAGTAAAAATTATAATTAGTTCAAGTTCAAATATATTCTTGGATTTCTTGTTCCATAACGATCTACGCTGTTAATACTTCTTACTATCGTAAATTTAACGACTTGCAGTCAATTTTAATTGTGAATAAAAAATATTCCTACTCACATTTGGGTGAACGTTTTTGGGTCAAGGAAACTCATCTTCAAGGCATAGAAGACATCGATGCCTTGGAGATGAGTCTTCTTGAATCGAAAATGTTTGGCCAAATGTGTGTAGGAATATTATTTATTCACAGTTAAAATTAGCTGCAAGTTGTTAAATTCACGATAATAGATTAATATTAACAGCGCAGATCGTTATGGAACAAGAAATCCAAGATTATATTTGAACTTGAACTAATTACATTTTTTATTGACCTTGATTTTACTTTAACTTTTACAGCGGTAATTGGATCCATACGAATTGACTATGCCGAATGAGTTGATAGCTATGCTCTTCAATCATGAACGAATATGTTCAATTTCCTGATTCATAGGAAGCTCTACAGAGAATATCATTATCCGAAGGTGACAATATATGCTTCAATCGATCAACTACCGCCTGTCTGGCTACGGTTTGCTGTTCCTATTGATCTAAACTTGAATTCAAAAGCTACTAAGTGACAAAGGCTACGCGAACAATAAGAACAAACGGGACCCTAGATGGTTGTTATCAGTCAGGGAGTGAGTAGAAATCAATCATTCTGAGTTAGGGTAGAGGAAATTTCGTATTCTACGTTGAAGGAATCGATTTATAAATGTATTCTTCATGAAACTATCAAAATTATTAATGAGCGATAAATCTGTTTTCCTTGTTTAAAGTTGACAAAGTGAATGAACAAGAGAGCATTTAAAGAAACATATATTTTTTTGTGAATTATTTGGAAAAATCTGATTTTTTAAAAAAAAGGGTTGAGATAACATCTCAAAATATGATCTTTATATCTTGTGAATCATCGATCATATACTCATAATTCTTTTGGGGATAATTTAGCTCTGTAAAATCTACACTAACCAACAGTGAACTGAGGAACAATCCTATAGGAAGGAGACCAGCTGGAAGACCTAAAACAAGATGGTGGGACCAGGCCCGGAAAGACATGAGAAAGATGGGGCTAAATGAGGAAGACGCTGGTGACCGGAATTGTTGGAGAGGCTGTGTTGATGAGGCCAAGTACCGACTGGGGTACGAGTGGCCACTACAGTAAGTAAGTAAGTAAGTAAAATGTACAACAATTTTTACTATTTTGAGTACTTTTTGAAGCAGATCTGTACAAGAGTTTTTGTGCATACAAAAACTTCTGAAATTCAAGTGGGGATCTGAAGAACTAATTTTTTTACATTGACGTCGGGATTCTTATCTTGGAATACTGTTTCTATGACTCTAGTCTATCAGAGCCTCACCTTGTCACCTTCTAATGTAACCATTTTTTTTAAGGGTACTTCAAGAAAATACAAGTGACTACAAATTACACTAGTGTCTGCCTGCTGTCATTGGAAGTGGGTCATATGTCAGCCTACAGGAGCTGTAGTGGGGCCTTTGACAGGATAGGTCTCATTCGCCCCTATATGATTGACCAATCATGTTTGATCTTCTGAAAAAATGAAACAGAAAGTGATCAGCTTTGGAATACATGTTTGGCAAGAAATGTCTTAAAAATTTGGCAATACATGTCTTAAATAGCATACTTCATTCATAGCATGATACATCTTCCTAGTTCCAGAGTACCCTAGCCTTTCATGCAATTCAAGGCTGACATCTTGAGTCAAATTTGGTAGGTGGTCTTTGAAAAGTGGAAAAAGAAAGAAAACGTTCCAGGAAGCAGACGTATTTTACCTGTTCACAATTCCACATAACCGAAGAAGGGTTGTTATTTCAGGATATAGAACAGTATATTTTAAAAAACAGGTCAGATAATTCTTCATTTTTTCTTAACTTCTCTATGAGCCTAGCCCACACCCGAACTTTCACATCAAATTTACATAATAATGATAATGATAATAATAATAAACAAGAAGAGAAATGAGTAGTCTAGGAAAAAATACCATGTTCGTCTAATTATATCCCCTGACACTTCAATAGAAATTAAATTACACCTGTCAACCTGCACTTAGTTGATTAGATCGATAACCTTTCTTATACAAAATCATACCTTCCAAGAAATACCTCACAGAGGTAGTACACCTTAAAGCATCTACATTGAAATCAGATACTTCTGTAGGGCACTCAAGATTTTATCATAACTCGCAACTTCAGCCTCTGTTGATGAAAGAACTTCACACACTTCAATATCAGCCATTCATTTTTCCCCAAAAATTTGTGATTTTGATGTTTCAAATGATAGTAGTCACTCAGATTGAGATAACTAAGAAAATAGCTGGGGATTCAAGACTTGCATTGGCTTGCCCAACAGTCGGATAGTAGACGGAATCAAAAGCACATCCAATAATTCAATAATTTCCTGTTGTTTAAAAGTACTTGAGTATTACTGAGAAGACTTGAGACAAAAATGCAGTTTTCAAGTTATGAGGAATGAGCAATGCATGTTTGAATAAAGCTGGTCGACTGGTCGAGGGATGAGGAAGTTTCAACCACGAAAAGTCATCGCCGACTTTCATAGCGAAGGAATGGAGAGTTTGAACGTTGAAAGCATAACGCCAAGTTGGTTCCGACAATCCAGGACACACTCACCCACGCACACACACTACCACAAGGAGGTCCACTTCCACTACCTCCTATCCCAACCCTAGACATTCTTCTTCTCTTATGGTGGATAGAAGAACTTTGTCCTGATAAAAAGGAAGCGAAAGGAAACTTCTGTAGGACACTCAAGAGTCCATAACTCGCAACCTCAGCTTCTGTTGATGGAAGAACTTTACACTAACTCTCAATTCTGTGAGATGACTCTCTCACTTATCCCGCTTGCCACTACTCACTCGCTCTCTGTCAATTTTTCCTTTTTCTCTTTTGATTCCGGGCGTCACCAATTATGAAAGAACTTGGCCTCAAGAAACTCTGTTCTCTCTTGAAAAGTAATAAGTGCGCAGTCAGTACGACGTGTCTTGGTGTCCTGCTGCTGCAATGGTGCTACTGCTGTTGCTACTGCCACTGCTAGTGTTAGTACTGCTACGACTAAGACAGCCTTAATCAACGACTAAGACAGTTGTTAACTTCAACACCAACAACCTGACTTGTTACTCTTCGCCATTATAACGCATTGATGTTGTTGGTCAATATATTGTTATTGAATTCGATTGAAAATTCAAACTTTCCTATATAGTTGAGAATTTAGAGTACTGAGCAATGTTACACTAGCAGAGCAATCTTCTCCATGAAATAAAAAATGTTTGATGGGCAGTATAAGTAGTTAGTGTAAATTGAATATAAGTAGTATGAAATCATAAGAATTTCTATCATTCCAAGAAACAAATATCTAACAACCAAATTCAATCTTCATTTAGTAAGATACTAAGCTAGTAAAAGAGGACACTGGGTAGCGTAGTTGATTCAGTGGAGGACATGTTGATATATGATTGAAATGAATGGAATCGAGTTTGAAATAAGTTTTTGAAAGCAGACATTCAGGTAAAATCACAATAAATGATACCATCGGAAGTGATCATAGATTCTGTAAACGATATCAAACTTGAAAGTGACGAAAAATTTACACTTATTTCCAATTATTGAAGCATTCACATAAAACTCATTGTGTACAGTAAGTAATGCAGATTCGCAGGATTTCCATTAGTGACACCGTGGAGAAACAAAAGTTTGATATCAACAGAGCTCCCAATCGCAAATATCCAACAATCAGTTTCAATTTCAAGCGAAGTGCTGCATTTCTTGGTGATAGTTTCAAATTTTGATTGTAAATCTGGTTGTCAAATGTTTCTAAACATAGCCTCCATCAGTTCGTCAGCATAACTTATTTTTTTAAATTTCATTTCATAGTCGATAACTGACTATCTTATCAAAAGAAGCTAATCTTTTAGAACGTCATTTTCTTTGCAAAAAAAAAAAATATAATTGACCGAACATAGTGAGTTCTAACTCAACCGCTCGGCATTTCGTCTTTCTGTATGTTACACGATTACGGCCAAATGCCGTGACCGATTGTCATGATATTTTTTATTATTCTTTATTTCTAGGCCGAGTGATGCATGAATAAGGTTTTTTTTCAAAAAATGCCCCACATCTTTTTCAGGAGCCCAATTTAACCCCGGTTATCGGAGTGTCTGATTTGTGGGCGAATGATTTTCAATTAAAATTGAGACGGTTTGAGAGGGGATTTAATCTCTCACAAAAATTTATTCGAAAAGTTTGGAAAAAATAATAAGCTAAGGGCTGAAAACTAAACTCACCATAAAAGTGTAGGGAGGTGGTAGACAAATGTTAAACTTCTCTATTATTCGATAATAATTTTCAATAACTATGATTTAAGGTTAATGCGAAAAATGCTGAAGCTTATGAAATACATAGTAGTGTGTGAGTGGGAACGCTTGTGCTGGAATTTGAATAGCAAAAATATGTATATGAATAAAAAAGTAGCAGACACTTATGTCGTGGTACTGGTAGTATCCATCTTTGACCCACAATACAGACTAAATAGGTCTACGTGGGCTCATAATATTTCAACAATGGATAGTTTCAAATTTATTTATAAAATTATTGATGTATTATAGTTTATAATAGGCATAATTTTTCATTATGCATTTTGTAATTCACTGTCTATCCTGGAAAAGTGTTATGTATTTTGTGATTTGAAATGTCGATGGAATTAATTCAAATTCAAATAATTCAAATACTATAGAAAATAAGATCACATTAACTTTTGTGAATTTCTTACATTATCATGATATTCAACAAATGAGAATCAATGATGCTCAAATTTGCAATTCAGAAAATCCATTGTAAAGATATTGTAGTGAAAATCGAGAGAAAGAAGGAACAGTGGTTCTCCGTGTTATCTGCTATGTAAATGCTTACTTCTAAGCAATTAACTACTCTTCTTTTGACATTTTTATAGTGTTTAATTGAAGCTTTGCAGAATGTTCTGAATGTTTAATTAGAATATAATGGAATCTTATCGAATATTGTGGAATATGCGACAGTTTCTTATTAGTTTATTTAGGAATCTTATCGGATTCGGTAGAAGTTAACAGAAAAATGTAGGTCTTTCTGGACTACTGAAAACTATATAAATAAGAGAGACTTCTGTGAAATAGTTCAGTCTTATTTGAAATATTTGTCGAGACAACAAGTGTGACAACTCTGTAGTGATAATTAATTACCGTACTCTGTGCCTATAGTGATAATTCTTTTTCCTATTTAATTCATACCTGTGAACTCTGCTATAATAGCTTTTATCGTATTACGGACTTGTGCTACGTAGGTTTAATTGTTCTTTTAGACGTTTATTTTTGAACTAGCTATTGTACCCGTCCTTCGTACGGATTGTGTTTAGAAATAAGAAGACTAAATATGTTTTGGCTTTTTTGATAGCAACGATCATGAAGTTGTTACCAGCTCAGTAAACAACTTAGAACGTAAACAATTCAGTGACAGTTATCAGAGAGAATATTTGAGAACAGCCGATTGATATATCATGATAAATTACGTGATTTGTTCTTATGTGGTAATCTCTATCTATAAAAGGATGATACCCTGACTCACTCATCAACGCAGAGCCAAAACTACTAGGCCTATGAACTTGAAATTATAGGATTTCACCGTGCAATAAGAAAGGATTTTTCCTTAAGGGGTTAAAGTTTTGCCTATGCAAAGCACGGGTACATGGCTAGCTAGCTTAAGCTGGGCATTCACGTTCCAACTTGCAGTACCACTTGCAGTACTGCTAGTAGGATAGTCGACTCCACTCACGCTCCTACTTACAATCCAACTTTATTCCTAATCAGCTGTGAACGTCTTGAGCCGAAAAATGTAACCGAAGTTGCCCGATGTTGCCCGAACTTACCCGAAGGTCATGCACTGACTGAGATAAGATGGACGACTTTGATCCGACTGCCCTACACACGCTCCAACACCGTCGACATTCGTAAGTCGTCCCTCTAGTGGTCCATCTAGTCGTCCATCTACAATTCCAACCATCCAACAAGCCCATTCACGTTCCGTTTTCGGATCCAACCTTAAAGGTTGGACGGCAAGTGGTACTGAAAATCGGAACGTGAATGCCCAGCTTTACTGGGATCTTTTAATCATATGGAAAATAATTCCAAATTTTTCGATCTGCTGTACACGCTGTTTCGATGGACAAGCTGTTTGTGTGTTTTGCAAATCATCATTCACCTAACCTACTGAACTTGCCGGCCAAACAGCTTAAAGGAACAGCTGATAGAAGTCAACAGTTTTTAATCATATGGCAGGCCCCTTAGCGGCGTTATTTACGCTGTCTTTGAACAGCAAAAGACTTTGCACTTTGCATGTAGGCTACCACGCAGTCGGAGCCTTATGGAAACATATGACTGGGTATGATGAAATGTAATTATGCCAGGTTGATGAGATCTGGTAACCAATGCAGCTAGAAATTTAAAATGCAGCCTCAGCGGGAGGTGGCGAATAATAAAATAAAAAACCTAGCTTCTACCCTAATAGTCGTGGAAGGTTTAAATTTGAAATGTTCATTGAGAGGTGGTGAGTAAGGTCTTACTGTGTAAGAAAACAACGAAGGAGGCCTCTTTGATCAGCTGGAAGAGCCCTAGGACTAACTTCTTCCCTAATAGTCCTAGAAGGTTGTAATTTGAAATGTAACCTCAGTGGGAGGTGACAAATAATAAAATCAAGAATTTTTTATGAGAACGCAGCAATGCGCGACGGGCCAGCTAGTAACACCTAAAAGAAATGTATCCAAAATCGCACAATACTTGGTTTTTAAACGTTTATTATTCTGTTAAAAGAAAATTACTTTTTTATAGCTAAAGACATTGTCAAAATTGTTTTCTATACCTTAATCCCGAACGATGCTCTCGTTTTTCAGGACAAGGCCGCGTAAAATGTATCCAAAATCGCCCAATACTTGGTTTTTAAACGTTTATTATTCTGTTAAAAGAAAAGTTAATTTAGTTTTTCATAGCTAAAGACATTGTCAAAAAGGTCTTCAATACTGATAAATTACTTTAATCCCGATCAATGCTCTCGTTTTTCAGGAGAATGCCGTGTAAAATGCTTTTGGGGCCGTGACAGACAGACAGACAGAAAATGAGATAAGACTTGTTTCGGCTTCTTTAATGTATAAAACGTAAAAATAACCAAAAAATATATAATTCTGATAAATGTACAGACAAAACTCTAATTTTATTTATATAGAAGATGTTATTGGACAGTTTATTGAACAGTTATTAATTAATTTTTGGTCGGCCTTTTAACTTTTAGTGATTGATTTTTGTGCAGTAATATTGAAAACTCTTTATCAGTTGAACAATATCGATTTATCTGTTTCCGATTTCATTATCTTGATGTGTAAGAAATCACTGAACTGTGTCAGTTGTGGATTATTTGTGTTAATAAAGTGCAATTGATAAATTCATGAGTTGACAGCGTTATTTTATACATAGAACCCGTAACAATATCATAATTATATTAAATCTTGGTTATCGAAGTTGGAGCCACGTCTATGAATTTGACAAACAATAATCAAATGAAATCACGTTTGTTGTTCTCCGGGCTGCTATCGGTCTCCGATTCTCTTCTTTCAACAACAATTTATTGGTGTTGACGGCCCGTTCCGTTTGGCTCGATAGATCGGCGCAGCATGCGACTAACGTTATAGAAAAGCTGACTGCAGTCCTGTTGTTGTAAAGCACTGCGCTCTTTCGTGAAGCTTTCACCTTTTGCCATCGGTAAAAGTAAGCGGACGGGCACAAACTGATGGAGCTCGCATGTTTTTTCTTTTTCGAACAGAAGATCCGGGTCACGATAATTCACTTTTCAACAAAAGCGGTACGAGCGCACTAAGATTGAACGTCGCCCATCGCGAAAAACGTGAGCGGCGCACACACACCAGTTGATTACAACGCTTGTACGACGCCAGGAAAGAATCAACAAAAACACGATCAGACTGGGAAAAGTCATTGCAGCCCCATACTTAACCTATTAGGTCCCCAACCGGGGCCACAATCTAAAGTGCGGCCTTGACCCACCCTACCATTTAAAATAATATCTAGTGACTTGTCTATTCAAATCACTTATGTTCCTCCTCCAAATCACCCCTTCCCCCCCCCTCACCATCAGAATTTCGTACCATCTTCACCTCAAACTCATCTTTCCGCCAACACGAGATGCGAGCGGATTAATCCAATTATGCGACAAGTAAGACAACCTACCGAAGAATACTTGCGACCACAACCTCCACCAATAATTGAATTATCCCACGCTGCTACCCCTAGCTACATTCAAAATGGCGGAATTTTCTTTCGCTTTCCACTCAGCAGGCCCCAAGTGGCATCTGGACGAGTTTTGTTGAAGAATTTGGTTGACGGGCTGCAAATTAATCTCTCGATCATTCAACTGTTGCATTGTTATATATTTTTCCCATTGTTGAGCCATTTTCTTCGTTGTAGTTTCTACCTCATTAGAATGATGGAATTGGCATTCTATTTGTATAGTTTTTGTAGTTTAAACCTCATTGACATTAACAATTTAATATTGAGTTCTTCTATCAAGATTAAAATATTGAATTTAATAAACGGGAATGGAAAGATTCTGAAAACATGATAGCCATTAACAAACTCTTATAGATGATGTAATATTAATAGAAAATCATGCCTTCTATTTTATTTTCAATGTGTGAAGGGACTGGACTGTAAGATGAAGATTCAAGATCCTGGATTAAACACTAAAAGTAGAGAAAAATGATACAAAGAAGTCGAAAGTTGGCCACAGCAACATCACAGTATCATTGCAGTATCACAGCAAGTTGTAACAACGGTGTTTCAACAAAGATAACAAAGTGTTTCAATATTTTTTGTGGAAAGATTGCTGACCGGCCAATGGTGCAATACAATTGAAGCAAAGGATGATTGAATTACGAAATGAAATTGAAAATGATATTAAAAAATAGCAAGATATTGATGGTGGCAATCTCCCAAGAATTTCAATAGCCCAGACTCTAGAGCAAACTTATAAGATATGTATTTATATGTATTTTATATCTATTTATAAGATATGCACCCTCAACATCTCACGAATTTTGATCCCTTTTCTCTCTTAGATCATTTCCTGTATAATACTGAATATTAAAAATACTAGAAGCTTTTCTATATTGATAGTTTGATTCTCTCCAGTGCTGTATGGAGTGAAAAAATGGATCAAGTGAATGGAAAAAGCATCTACAAAGCTCAACTCACCCCAGTTTTATCAGCAGACTCAATTATTTATTATTTATTCATCACAGCCATTGCAGATGAACAAAGAATGACGTGCTTTTAATTGAGTTATACAAACGATTTGAGTAACATTGTAGAGGTAAAATGAGATGAAATTTATTGTCCATCATAGACGCATAATAATCACATAATACTCTACAATACCCCTCAATTAATTGGCCCCAAAGATGTAAGAGAAGCGCTCCTATAAGACATCACTAATCTCAAATTGTTTTAGAGTCGGTACCGTCACTTTCGTGATTCGTTCACAAACATCACATGTAAATGAAACTTTAAAGCTGAGAGATTAGCTTTCCGAGTCATCTTGCCTGTCAAGTTTGAAGTTGCCTTTCAAAGGTATGAAGTTGAACGACGAGTCGTAAGATAACTCTTTGCCCATTAGGAAGTTGGATGATCACACATTTGGCCAATTTGTAGCGCAACATCAACAGAAAGAACGAGCATTCAAAGCCTAATCTCTGTAGCAGCCGAGTTGTTACTACTCGATCAACATAAACCGAGTAAGTTATAAACAGGTTCGTTTAACGATTCGACTCTGGCAGCTGTGAGTGCAATCGAGCCTTATTTGCATTGCAGAGACACAAAACGACCCTACTTCGGAGTTGGCCGGTAATAAATACTAACCCAATTCTGGTACTGCACATCAACTCAGCCGTGGTAAATTGTTATAGCAGATCAAGTTCTCAATGTTGGAAGAAAATAAACGGACAAATCTCTCTTCTTGACGGCTCTTCCAAAACAGCACAAAGCTCTCAACAGCCAGCACCGGATACTCACAACTCATCAAGATATTCAGAAATTGAATTTATTGTTTGTATCCAAGTGCTGAGCCAATCTATCTATTGATCAAACAATGTGACAATTGCATCAAATTCTATTCTTGAGTATCTGGCACAAATTATTAAGGTAGCCTACATATGATTTCATTGTTCAAAATAAAGCTACTTTTAACTCAATTCCCAAACAAATTAATTGATAATTGCTTTCATGCAGAATAATGATGGCAGTCAACGTTTTAGACAACTTCTATTCGTGTGCTCTTGTGAATAACAAAGTGAAAAAGCTCATGTTGAGGTTAACCAATAAACTTCTTAGTAACAAAGCTCACTTCTAATTCTTGCTAACATCCGGAGATTTACTTCACAGGATTTAGGCTTCCGTTTTTTGAGACTAACAATTATGAAAATGAATATGGGCTGTTATAAGAGAATATTTTGCAATGATTATTATAGATATTATCAAAATATTATCAGTAAAATGAAGATGTAAGAGAAGATCAAACAGAACAAGGATGAGTGAGATAAGTAGACTACATGAAAAATATTCCGCTTGTTTATCATTGAAAGCTAGAATCTTTCCCAGACAAATTTGTTCTTTTGAATACGTAATGAGCAGGCCATTTGAATTTTCTCATCAAAACAAGACTTCCGAGGAATTCAAAACAACGATTCTGGGAAATAAATATTGGCGAATGAGCGTAAAAATCCGAGAAGATTCTATTCCGTTGGAAAAATGGAAAAGAAACTGTTAAAACATAAGTCAACTTTACGCAAGAGCGGATGAATGAATGAATGGGGTGAGGATGAAATGGATTGGAGAGAGGAATCACGGAGGGCGAGATAAATGCTTTCAAAAAGAATTCCACGGTGATAAATCTTCGACAAACTGCATTGAAATTCCATAAAACTCGGCTTCATCTATTACTTACGGCCTGGAGAGAAAGGGAACATCTCTCTGACAGAAAAAAGACAATTACTTTTTGTCAATATAAATCAAAATATCTTTTTGGAGTGGAAGCATCCCAAAGGGCATTTTTTCGATAAATACTCATTGAATGATAAAGCTGGAGCCAGCATGAAAACTTTGTTGCTTTTTTCCCCAGCTAATTCAGTTAAAACAGCTCAACTTGGAATTCATTCCATGAGACAACTGCACGAGCATTGATTTCATGCCGATAAAACAAGTTGAAGCTTCTTAGAAATTTCTAAATAATAATAATAATAATAATAAGCGTATGGCTTTTAATGGTGGGGAAACCCTTACGGGTAGTTCCACCTCGCCGTTTGAGCCATGTTACGGGGAGTCTTATCTCTTCAGCTTCAAGAAACATTGTAATGTCCCTTTTTTCCAATCAGGTCTCTTTTTAAAATGTTTACCAAGTTATCATAATTTATCTTGGGCGTTCTAGAAATGCCTGATCTGTGGAAGAAATTAATATGTGCCAAATTAAATATATAAAAGGCTGGGCAATATTTTTTTTGTTCATAGACTACCTTGTAAATTATTTGATTGTTATTGAGAGTTTTGGGAAAAGTTTGATGATGATACAACGAAAGTGATAAGTGAAATTTCTAGAATCGAAGTTTTCACTGTAAAATTAAGAAGAACGAGCACATGAAAACGACTAACTTCAGTTTCCAAACCGAATGAAATATCAAATAAAGTTGGTCATACAGTGGTCATTCATCAAGCACAAATTCTGGATTGAATAGAAGATTTCAATTACCAATAAACTTTTAGAAAGCACAATAACCAACTTGGAACATTCATCACTACGAATAGAAATCCTGATTATTGAAAGAAAGATTGCTGCTGAAATCAAAGACCAGGTTTTGAAGCTGTGCAAAAATAGCTTCTAGCTACTATGAAATCTATATATATATATATATATATATATATATATATATATATTGTGAAGCCTTTTTTAGAGTGCTTCACGCTGATGATATGCTTGCTGCTGTTGTGGTGATTTGAGGTATTTTTGGGCACGCCTTGCCGTAAAGGGAGGTATAATGGGAACAGGTTTAGGACTTGGATGTAACTTTCACAATCAACAAGTCCCAATTGCCTATTCCCAGATACTCTCCACTTTATTAATATTCTCTGGCCTCAATACCTCCAACCAATCTGACCACAAGTCCTGCTGCTCCAGTGCTGAGGTCGACAGACTAGGCAACACTGCACAGGACGGTCAAGATAGGATAAGTAAATGATGGAAAGCAAAGATGAATATAATATCGGTGGTTATATTGGCTATTGCCCAAAAAATTACAAACAAGCATAAACGGTATTAATAAAATAAGAATTGTTGTATTTTAACAACAAACTTAATATTGAAGCTAAATAAGTGAAATTGAAATTTTGAATTTTAATAATATGATAATAATAATAATAATAAATTTTTATGATTGATGAGCATAGAGCTCAGGGGCCTGCGTGGCAAACGAAGGCTTGAGACCTTGCATACAAGACTGATAATTAAATATAATTCAATAAATCTATTCGACCTAGGTATCGTAGTTACTCGCAGGTAGGCTAGCCTTTTTTATATTTTATTTTAAACTCGACGCACTAACATGAGCTCATGTGTTAAACTTTCAACTCACTGTGATTATGGTGGTGATGAATTTATGACCTCGTGTATGTGACGCCGCTGATGCCTCAAATTGGGGATGATGAATCCTTCTCCCTCTAAGTAGCAGGTTGTTTGGCACTGGTCGCGATTTGATAAATTTTTGACTTAGATTTCGCTTTTTAAAATTCTGATTTAATTGATGCTGATTTATCTTGCTCACACGTACATCACACTTAACAAAAAACAAGTATTTGGACGCTTTAGGTCTTGCTCGGCCGCTGGTTCTTCCGGAAGTCCTCTCTTAAATCTCTTAGAAGGGTAGCATCCTCTAATCGAACCTTCTAGAAGCTTTTCCCCAAATCCTTCAATTTAATTGGTGGAAAAGCGTTGGATATCACTCGAAAACAAGTGACGTCAGAATCACAGCTGATCGTCATGAAACGTAATTCACAAATACTGATTGTTTTTAAATTATTAATTTTTACAAAAAATACTACTTAAGCTGAACTAAAATATAAATAAATGAATTCGTGAAATACAAAAATAAGTAATGGTGCTACAACCTGTTGCTATCGGATTGAGTGATAAGAAGACTAGTTGATTGTTAATGATTCTGTTATGACTTCGGTGAGTGCTTTTAATTTTATTTTGCATGGCTTTATTTTCTATTGCTTTTATTCTAATAATCTATGATGTCAATGTGCTTCCAAGTAAATCACATTAGCTTGACTTTATGGGTTTTGCGGTTGTCCAACTTGTTGCTACTTTTAATATTTTTATTTTTATGGGTTACGTTGCCCCAAACAATAAACAAACAATTGGTCAATTATGACTCACATAAATGAACAATACATTAATAATACAAAAAATAGGTAACAATAATTTAATAATAATATAATAATTCAACAATAATTTGCCTATAATTTGTCTTTGGTCTTATGTTTAAAGCTTTTCGTCTATAAATAATTTATTTTCTTAACTTTGGTTATGAAGTTACCCCATTCTTTTCTTTTAACTTTTCGCTCAAATTCTGATCCATGACAATATATATATAAATGAATGTCTGTATGTATGTATGTATGTATGTATGTACTAGCTATTGTGCCCGTCCTTCGTACGGATTATGTTTAGAAATAAGACATAATATGTTTCAGCCTTTTTGATAGCAACGATAATGAAGTTGCTAGCAGCTTAGGCCCCGTTCAAACGGTACAGTTTTTTTGCGGTACGGTTTTTTTACTGTATGGCGTCAACTGTACAGTGATGTTCACACGGTCCGGCTTTGCTGCTTATTGCTGTGCTCTCCTCCTTCTTCCATTGCGCTCCCAGTTCAGTTTTATTTATTCCAGTCCAGGATTTTTTTTTTATTTTTGTAAGATTTTTTTAAATAAGTTTCTTACTGAAGGTTTCTCTTAAATTTTGATCAAAGTACGCAAATTCTGGTTTCAATATTCTACACATTTTTCTCTCATTATTTTTATATTAATCTTAAGTCTTGTCCCACAAGGCGGGTCTCTCATATATTAGAGAAATTAAATTTTCACAATTAATATCTTCCATTTCTGGACACTGGAATTCACTAATAAGAAGATCAATGCTGAAGAATATTAATGAAGAAGATCAATGCTGACGATCTGAAGACTGCTTCCAGCATAATAAGCGTCTTGTTTGAACACATCCATTACCGGTACAATACATGTGCCACCGGATATGGATACAGTTATTTTGCGGTACAGCTGATTTTAGCGATACAGTTTTCGAAGACAAAACCGAATATAGAAATTGACTAGAACAACTTTTTTACTGGATCCAGTCGAAACAGTATTGTGTGAACATACAATATGAAATGTACATGCAAACGAAAGCACTGCAAAATAACTGATACAGCAAATTTACTGTACCGCACAAAAACTGTATTGTGTGAACGGGTCCTTAGTAAACAACTTAGAATGTCAGCAATTCAGTGACAGGTATCAGAGAATACAGGTACAGAGGTATCAGGTGACAGAGAGAATATTTTTTGAGAACAGCTGATTAATATATCATGATAAATTACGTGATTTGTTCTTATGTGGTAACCAGCAGCTACCCGTCCTTCCTATGGATTATGTTTAGAAATATGACTAAATATGTTTCGGCTTTTTTGATAGCAACGATCATGAAGTTGTTAGCAGCTTAGTTTACATCTTAGGACGTAAACAATTCAGTGACAGTTATCAGAGAGAATATTTGAGAACAGCTGATTGATAAATCATCATAAATTACGTGATTTGTTGTTGTTCTCATGTGGTAATAATAGTGCTACCTGGCGAATTTTCCAAGAGGCTGGCACAAACCGCACCTTCCTAAAATGTTAATTTTTGTTTTGATAAATTGAAATTAGAAATTCTTTTTTCAACAAAGAAATATTTGATAAAACATAAGATGAGCTTTAATTCACCAGACATATGTTTCCTAAAAGACTGCAATGCTCCGACTACACAAGTCTGCAGACAGCGTAAATAACGCCGCAAAGGGCCCACCATTTATATTTGAGAACAGCTGATTGATATATCATGATAAATTACGTGATTTGTTCTTATTCTTATGTGGTAATAAAACTTGGAAGAAACGTATTCAAAATCGCACAATACTTGGTTTTTGAACGTTTATTATTATGTTGAAAAAAAAGTTAATTTAGTTTTTTATAGCTAAAGACATTGTCAATAATGTTTTCAATACTGTTCAATAACTAAAATCCCGATCGATGCTCTCGTTTTTGAGGAGAAGGCCGCGTAAAATGTATCCAAAATCGCACAGTACTTGGTTTTTAAACGTTTATTACTCTGTTAAAAAAAAAGTTAATTTGGTTTTTTATAGCTAAAGACATTGTCAATAATGTTTTCAATACTATTCAATAACTAAAATCCCGATCGATGCTCTCGTTTTTGAGGAGAAGGCCGCGAAAAATACCTTTGCGGCCGTGACAGACAGACAGACAGACAGACAGACAGACAGACAGAAAGTGAGATAAGACTATTTTCGGCTTATTCAATGTATAAAACGTAAAAATAACCAAAAAATATACAATTCTGATAAATGTACAGACAAAACTCTAATTTTATTTATATAGAAGATATATGTATGAATGTATGTATGTATGTTTCCTATAGACTCCAAAACTACTTGACAGATCGGCATGAAACTTTGGGAATATGTTGTCTGAATATTGGGGATGGTTTCTGACCATAAATTTTAATAGGGGGGCTAATAATTATTATTAATTAATCCATTTTACAAATCTAACCTACTGAACTTGCCGGCCAAACAGCTTAAAGGAACAGCTGATAGAAGTCAACACAGTTTTTAATCATATGGCAGGTTCTTTAACGGCGTTATTTACGCTGTCTGGAACGCAAAGACTTTGCATATAGGCTACCATGCTGTCGGAGCCTTGCAGTAAGTAGGAAACATCATATGACTGGGTATGATGAAATGTAATTATGCCAGGTTGATGACATCTGTTAACCAATGCAGCAAGAAATCTGAAATAATGTATTCTCAGTAGGAGGTGGCGAATAATAGAATAAAAAACCTAGCTCCTACCCTAATAGTCATAGGAGGTTTAAATTTGAAATGTTCATTGAGAGGTGGTGAGTAAGGTCTTACTGTGTAAGAAAACAACGAAGGGGGACTCTCTGATCAGCTGGAAGAGCCCTAGGACTAACTTTTTCCCTTATAGTCCTAGAAGGTTAAAATTTGAAATGTAACCTCAGTGGGAGGTGGCAAATAATAAAATCAAGAATTTTTTATGAGAACGCAGCAATGCGCGTCGGGCCAGCTAGTATCAAATAAAGTTGGTCATACAGTAGAGAATCATCAAGCAAAAATTCTGGATTGGATAGGAGATTTCAATTACGTTACGAAACACAGAAACTTGGGACACGCCCACGATGGCTGAGTAAACATGAGGTGATAAGTGATAAGACCGGCTGAGTCCAGTTCATTGAACCTTATTCTCATAAATGACAACTCTTACAAACCTTTGTTTTTATTGGTTTGTACGATAATAGGAAACATTTCGATTGGAAAATATTCAAATAATAATAAAATATAAATATACGATTTCTATCTGATTTTTAATCATAAATTCTTAAACTATCGTACAAGCAAAGAATCTGGTATTCCAAATAGATTTTCAATTCTTCAAGAACATAGGATAAAACGATCATGAAAAGTTAAATGGATTGCAGATTGTCTACTAAGCTCATACCCATCAAAGTATCTTCCCTTGACAAATAGAATCCTCGAAGAAGACTCCTTCATAGAAGAAAAAAAATTGCATTTTTATTTTATCATTCCGTATAATCTTTGTAAACTTATATCACCAAAGAAATGGCACAGAAAATGATAATTGAGCTGTTCTAAATAAACCGAGACTTGAAAACAGTGGCGTAACGGTTTCCAATTGGGCCCCCCCGCAACTGATTTTCCGGGCCCTTCTCCTCAAAATCACATAGATATCCCCCCTTCCCCTGAAAAAGTTGCATATTCTGTGGGTAGTTATCATTATTGTGTAAGAACTAAACACCTTTTCCTCTAAAAATTTTAAAATTCAATTATGTTTCAAGGGGGCCTTAATGATTTTGGTTCTAGCCTACGGATTCCTGAAAGACGGAATTGTTGAGAGTTGATTTTATTATTGATAATCAACTTCAAAGAAACCCTGAAATTGATATCTTCTATTGAATCTCCATTCACAGCCTCTTGGATAGCACCTCCGCTCCTTGTCTAAGGAGTGGAGAAGTGGTGTTCTCTCAGAATTTGCCTCGTTCGCGCACATAGACACATGGTTGATTTTAAAAAGGCACTTATCGACTTACAAGTCGATAAAAAAAATAGAAAACTGAAAAATGGAAGTATGATATCACAATACCCCAAACTCATGTTGAAAATAGAATGGAAATGAAGAAAATGGCACTCAAAATAATCAAACTCATGAACTCACATACGGTTTACTCTAGGGCTCAAGAGCAATTTACCGGACACGTGTACATGCATCCGAGAGAGATAATTCGAAAGAGACTGAATTCAACAATACTGTAAACTGTATGAAGAAAAGTCTTAAATTTGATTTCTACACAACCCACCAGTTCCCATTTTTTCGTATATGCAAAGGAACTCGATGGGGAAATAATTAATTTCCTCCAATATTTGCAAAGTGGAGACATGTAAAGCATAATAAGAGACATTCATGATTCATAACAGTCTAGATTAGTTTGTTTGAAGAGTGTTTTGTACTCTGTGTGTCTCCATTTCCTGAAGTCACAACATCCTGCTTCTGAATCCATTCACTAAAGCTATTTGCAAATTGATAAAGTGGACAATAAACATTGACCTGACTGTATTTAGACTATTCATTCTTTCTTTCTTCCTTCAGTGTTCAAGTTTTATTTCTTTTGAAAAAAGTTATATATTTTAGTCTGGGCACGGGCTATTTCTTGAAAAAATATTTCTTCCATCCAGGCCCCCTTATAGCCCGGGCCCTCCCGCCTCGGGATCTGCGGGGGTTTACGTTACGCCCCTGTTTGTAAATATATTGATTAGGAGATCAGGACTGGAGAAACACATTGATGAGTTAGAAAAGAGCATTGAAGTCCTAACATTTTGGGGAGAATATTGGTTATTTCTTCCTTTGTCAACATTAGTACAAAAATACAATCAGTCAACATATTCCTATGAAGCAATCAAATATGAGGAGAACGAAGTCGGTCGGATGACAGTTTCAACTGAAATTCAATAAAACTTCCCCCTCTGTGAGTGGAAATTGCAAGAAAGAAGACACCTGTTTCTTATCACTTGGAAACATCGTATTGACAGAAGCGCGTTTTGCCAATTACTTATACTTTTGTTTCGCTTGTTATCTATAAAAGCCAGGAAATTCCCCTTCCAGACATTAATTCAAAGAATATTTTTTCTGATTCTGACATTACTCAATATTAAGCGCCAGAAAAGATAGAATACGAGTACATCATGCCTGTACAGCCTTGCAGAATTTGTCAATATTTTTATACAACCCTGATTTTCATACAGGTGGTTTTTTTATACAGATAGCACATTCTGAATGGCTACATCTACCAAACTCATTAGCTAACCGTTCTTATTTAAGAATATGATTATATTGTAAAATCTTCAAAATGTTTTATGAATATAGAATAATAATGGTTATTGACAATAATGTTATTAACATAATACTATTAATATAATACTATTAACATAATGTTTATTAAAATATCAATTATTATATTCTGAAATGACAATAAATGGAACCGGTTAACTATTCGATCTCAGAGCATTTCTATTGGAGAAAAAATGGAGCATTGGTATTATAGAATTATAGTCCATAATAATTATATTGCTGTATTGTTGGTATAATTTATTGTTTATAGTTTGTGAATATATATTAACCCTTCGATGAGCCAATTGTACAGAACATTATTGTATATATTTCTTTATTGATATATTTCCATAATATATTGCTGTATTGTTGGTATGATTTATTGTTTATAGTTTGTATATTGATATTAATAGTCTATAATTCTGAGTTGGGGCTTGATACAAGATGATTTGTGTGAATGCAGCATCGCAATAAATCGGAGCTGTAGAGTGATTTTATTGTTTAGTAGATGGAAAATAAACAATGAGCATTCAAAGAAGCTGAAAAATGAAGGGAATAGGCGATAAACGACAACTTTCCCTGGCGTATCGAATATCAATTTTATATGAAAATGACGCCAATATTGTGGAATTTATTATCATTTGTTCGAATATTTCTATGAATAGTATGAATGGGTTCAGCGGTAATCTCTGGTTCGCTGCACTGTGTTCACAAATTATTTAAACTTATTTATTATATGAGCTTCCTCAATCTATTAAATAGATCGGGAATCGGGTGATAGGATGGTGTTGACGTTGAGGTATCAGGTAGTAGCGAGGCTGTATTTGTCTTCGGTTGTGGGAGTTGGAGGAAGATTCACATTAAAAGGAAGCCAATTTTCATTATTTCATTCCACTCATCAAGAGAATGTTTAATTATTCACAATCAATGCGATAAAACAATTCTCAGCTCCCAACCATCAGTTGATGATCTTTCAATATTGTGACGATAATTATTTAGAGTACCTTACAAGTAACAATTTAGATATTCAAGAGAATATAAGAAGTGAATGATTATTGTTTGATCAAAAAATGTGAATCATTCAAGAGAGTAAGTATATCACACAAATTCAATTTTATTCATATGATCTCCTTCATAGAGGAAGAATTTTAATTCAAGGAATTCAGATCTGTTAATTGAGAAAATCTAATCCTTATACAGGATAATGGATGAAAAAAACACGATAGATGCATGATTGAGGAACATTCGACTAGTATGAGAAGGAATTGTTACGAAATAATTCCTTTACCAATTCAGAAATACATGAATCAAGCGAAGCCAAATTTTATGAGAAAAGATCATTGGATATAGACAATTTTTATGTTATCTAATGAAATAATTCCTCTAAATATTTTCAATCTTCCAATTTCTATTCATCCTTTTTTTCTCTTAAAACTATATTTTTTCCTGGTACACTTTCAAAGTTTACCTTTGACCGAATTAATGTCTTATCTTTCCCTTTAAAATGTTATTTATATATTTTCCAATTCTTCTCATATATTTGTTCATTTCTTCTCTTCTTTTACATTGTCGAATTGTCAAAAAAATTTATTTCTAATCATTTTTGACAGTTTTGGAATCCTTCTTTATTTTATGTCATTAAGACTCTTAATTCGTTGTTCAGTAAGCTTTTTAGATCAAAAATAAATATGGAATGAATGAAAAGGAATAATATGAAGGCGGAGATTCAACTATGAGCAACAGTCAAGTTGGCCTAGATCTGACATCAAGTTTATGTGGAGACGTTCTTTTAACATGAAGGCTGAATCAAAAGACTTCTAGGTTTTGTACGGACTCCGATAACGCCTAGAATGAGGAAGAAGGGAGATATATTTGGAGTAAAGTTGAAAGAAGGAAGACGTGAAAATTATGGAAGCAAAGAGGGAGGGTAGATAGAGAAAGCCGTTCCACACTTCTGCTTTCGTTTGAAGTGGGCTGGCCTGCCATATAATAATTATTGTCAGCACTGGAAGAACTTGCTCGTAGAACTTTGTCAACAGGAGAAAAGAGAGGTTTATGCCAGAACGAGATGAAAGAGAGAGTATGAATCTCTGAAAAGAGAGAGAGTATGAAGATGATGAGGAGAACGGTACTCGCCATCTCACTTTGAAACAAGGAGGATGGAATGAAAAGGGGTGTTTTGAGACTACCAGGAGAACGGCAAGAATGAGAAGTAAAGACCAGGCGTGTATGATGGCAAGAGGCAATTGTTTGCGGAAGCAAAAGGACTGGGAAGTAGTGGATGAAATTCTGATGATAATGATGATGATAATGATGATGATGATGATGATGATGATGGTGATTGTAATAACAATGATTCTTTGTATGATTCTCAAAGCCACTTCACTACAATTCATTTGTAGTGAGAGCCTGAAGGCTCAGAAAACAGGGATTAAATGTGGAGTGTCCAGTCAGATTGAACACGATCGCTGCTCGCAGTAGATGTGCGCGTTACCAATGATTTCGTGACCATTGTTCTTGCTATGTGCTCTGCCACTGCACTGTCTGTAGTTCACTCTAGCTGCAACGACCAAACACTTCTACGGCATTGTACTTTGCCTAAAACATATAGCCACTGATGGGATGCTATCATTGTATTAGATTACAACAATCACAAAATTATTGTCTGTGTTCTAGTGATATGGAGATCAAAGTTTGCTCGAGACGGCTCAAAGTTTGAGAGCCGACGTGGTACTGAAACGGCTTTGTTTCCGGTAATAGAGGTGGGTAGAGCAGAAATGTGTATGAAAAGCCGGATTAACTGCAGATGAATGATGAGGATTTACAATTTAACACACTAGTTTTTGGCGTGAACTTCAAAAATTATTATCATATTTAAACTGAAAATGGTAATGTAATTGCTCTTAATTGGTGATTTTTATCCAATTAAATTAGAGTAGTTCCTGCAAACAAGGTTATGGCATATTTTTTTACTTGAGATATGCTTGAGATAACATTGTATCTACAGTCATTACTAATGGATTAGGTATGTTGTTTTCAATCGATGAAATCAGGTTGGCAGTAAAACAGATGCCATTTGAAAAATGCGCTGTGGATAACAGGGCTCTATGTGGTATCACCATTTTTTACTGTTCTCAATTTTCATTTTTTCATTTTTTGCTGTCAAGTTTTCAATTTGTAGGATACAACGATGTTTGCGCGACCTATTTCTGAATACTGATCTGGGAATGATGGTATTCCTTTTTCATTGCTTATTCATGAGTCATAGTTCATTCGCATACTTGTATACAACATACGTATTGAACATATTTTCCTCCCAATGAAGTCCACACGAATCTTACGACTTGTGCGTGGGAAATGAGGTAAATCACACAAAATATACGCGTGTTGGACGAGAATCCAACTCGCGAACGTGGGAGTAGCAGCTAGTCAGAGTACAATCAGAGAGAATCGACTCTCTAACCGTCTACGCCATCGCGGCTGCCTATGTATATAGTATATAATGAAATCCATTATTCTCTTCCATAACGGATTATTTACCTTCAAACATGAGGAAATTTGTTTTTCTTTATTTTCAGGGGAGAAAACCTTGTTCATGTAAAATGCATCTCTTCTAATGAAAGTTTAATATTTTCTGGGGAATTGTAAAAAAATGAGAAGCTATGAATACTGTTAGATTAAAGTAGTTATAATTTTGAAAAAGTTAAAAACTCACTTTGTGTTTCCTTTGTAAGTGATCAATCACGTTCTAGTGGAAAACCCCCGATTTCATTATCATATCTCGAGAAAAATTCACTTGATGGCATCTATTTCTGGAAATAACAGCTTTTATCGAATGCATCCGTTGCTTAGCAACTGAGAATGCGAAGTACTAATTCTGGAGTGCAATTTCTTGAAAGATGCTACTTCTACTAAAATGATTAAGACTTCCAATTCCGGTCACGATTTTTAAAAGCAGCAAGATAAAAAACGATCTGTTCATAATGATGTTGTATGGAACAACATCGATAGTGAAATATCTTTAACCGCGCATGAACAGTAATCGAGAGTTACGAGTTACAAATTCCTCTCAGAATGACTATCAGTTGATGTCCCAATGATTCCAAGTCAATATATTCATATTTTGGGAAAGCCAAAAATAGACTTTAAAATCGATTAATTTAAAAATGGAAACAACATTCCTGATCAGTTTATTCCTGATTGAATAATTTAAGACCCAGTGAATAAATTATAGAATTTTAGTATAATCATGTTTACACACAGTAAGAAATGATAGTTGAAATCTATTATATTTGAAAGGAAAATACCAAAATATTTTATTGGAGCATTTCTCACCCACCTGCCAATATAAGTGTAAGCGTTTGTTACAATCCATGCAACAATATTGACACAAGACTTTTTTTTATACTTTGGTTGGAATAGGTCGAATGCGATTGATTTTGATTGGAACTGATGAAACTGAATCAACCCCAATATTAACCACAGTTAACAACATAATACTGTTGAAATTAGGGAATAGCTCTTGAACATGAGATCACACATTCAATATTTACAGATTATTGATTGAACGACATGTTCGATGAGTTTATTTACATATTTGACATGTCTTATCTATGTATAGTTATCACAGTTACCCTGATCCTGTTCCCCTTATGGTTCAAATTAGCCCTCATGTCAACTGAATTACCTCTTACTTGGACGCAATTTAACAAATATATGAGCCAAATACCAACTGTTAATGCCATCTCTTAATGCAAACATAAGGAAAGGAACCTCAGTACCTTATTTTTATATTGATAAGTAGTTATATTGTGGTAGACCGGCTCAAAACGAGCGTAGAGCAGCAACGAATAAGCACAAACAGAACTGAATTTCCAGCGACTCGCTCTTCACAATAGCGAAGATTTGGACATATTCAGTGGTGGAAACTTGTTGATCCAAGCCGAGACAAGAAGAATTCAAATGTTTTCTGAGCAGGCAGTGCGCTCTGAGACTCAACGCATCCTCTTTCAACACTATACTAGCAACACACAGCCTTTGGTATTCATGTAACTTTTGGTCCGGATATAAAGCAGTCTTGCGTCTCTTTTGCCACGGGCGTGCTGGTGAGTGTGCGTGTGTGACAGAGATAGTACGAAAGGGAGAGTAGTCGAGATGCTAGTCATGTCGAGTAGAGTTTGTGCAGTATATGTTTAGCGGGCACCTTGAATATATGCCTCTGGACGAGGCCACCAGCAGACCAAGAGGAGGAGATGATTGTATGAGGTGGAGGCACTTGGATGCCAAAGAGTATGAGGATGGACTCTCCGAAGAGAAGAGGCAAGCAGTAGAGAGAACCTCACCCAGTGTTGGTTATGCTTGCTTCTCTCCTTGCTGCTGTGTTTAGTGCCTTGCTATTGATCCGACCACCCTTACTTGTGAGGAGGTGCCCTGCTCAGACCCCTCCCCACCTCACTTCCACTATCCATTATCACAAATTTTCTCTATTTCCCCCCATCCACTCTCCACACGGCCACCTTACCGTTACGACTTATTGTTTTCTTGTTACAACCAAAACAACGCCAACCAAATTAAATTTCCATCGTCAGTTATTTGCCGCAACGAAATCAACCTTTCCGGTTCCCTTCAACAGAGATATTGTCATATCAATATTATTGTAAACGATTGACAAGAAACTGTGAATCTACAAATTCCGCACACAATACTTATAAGATTTTTTTTAGAATCTAGGTGAACTACCGTGAATATTCTATACAAACATACAGTAGACTACACATTATTTTTGTTTGACGGCTAATTCAACTATCCTCTGTATATTCATACTCATAGTAAGTTTCTGAAACTAAAAAAAATTGTCTGAATGTTATTATTGACTGTTCCCAATTCGACCGATCCCAAAGTCGCAGATTACCCAATTACTTGAAGGTGCACCTCCCTCTAGACCTCTAGACTCTAGACAAATAAATTATAATTATTCCTGAGGTCTTAAGAGTCACTAACAGCAGATGCCTATGAGGAATCTTAAAAAATGGATACTGTTCAAGCATTCATATTCGTGTGAGTATCGGATTATTCAAATAATAGCAAGTATATGAGTATATTATATTGAATGAGTTCATTTACGTCTATTTCTTAATACAAGATATATGTTCATTTTTCCAATGTATTAAATTTGTAATTGAATGAATCATAAACACTTGTACAATAAATTATTTCCTATACTATACTTAACGTTAAGGTCTGAACAGTCACCTGCAGTCGAAATCGACTATGGTACTATGATGGAATACGGATAATCGAGGTTGATGCTTGATGGTTAATGTTTGGTACTATACACATGTAATCTATACTAATATCATTATCCTAGCATGCATGTGAAAATATCAACATTCATGTATAAAATTAGTTAAATAATATAAATAAATAAATGAAATTATTATCGTCAATAATAATTTATTAAGTTTATTTTTCAATTTATTGAATTTGTATTCGATTGAATGATTGACAAGATATTATTTTATAAAATTAGTACAATCATTTTAAGAGGAAAAGGGCTTAACTTCAACGCAATTGCAACGCGGCCATTTTTGTTTTTAAATGAGCATAGTCCCCTCATAAATCCCTAGGAATCCATATTATTCCCACCTTGACAACATGCTCAAAAATCCAGAATAACCGCGATGATGGAAACCGAAATATCTATTTCAGTCAATATTTCAAGGACGGTTGGGTTATTTAAAAAAAAAATAATAATACAAAAATTGCAGCTCTTTCTCTGCCAAACTCAAGGTTTAACTGCAATTGGCCACGCCATATTCGGTAATAATCGGATTTTTCGAAAAAAGTTTGAAGTAGCATCTTTTTGATCTCTATTATATCTTGTAAATAATTGATCGTACATTTATAATTCAAATTCCTCTTGCGATAGTGCAGCTCTTTACAATTTTTAACCCTGTTTTACCTTTTTCTCTCAAGTATTTTTCGGTGCACAGCTGTAAAAAAGGTTTCCTACAAAAAATTCTGAAATTCAAGTCGGGATCTAATCTACAAGTTTCTAAATATTTACATCAGGATCTTCCCTTAGAATACTTTTGCAAGACTATAGAGACTATCAGAAACACCACTTTTTCGCCTTCAAATGTGACCAATTTTTCAGGCGGCCCAAAGATTTGCCCTCTGTTGTTCAAACCTTCTGAGGCACTTAACTTATAAACGAATGATGTAATCTTATTAAATGATATCGCTCATTCTCCTCAGCTCATTAAGGCAGTCCAATTTCATATATTACATTTCAAATTTGGCCTCAGTTGTGAAATTTTGTTTCTGAGGCTTCTTATAATTTTTTCCCATATACCTACAAAAAATAACTATCATTTGATAGAATAAATCGGCTGTGTTGCAATAATTATGTTCACTAAAATGGCTCTACTATATTCGACTTCCTATTATAACAATATTATTATCTTAAGAAAATGAGGAATTTGAGAAATAGTAAGTCCCATTTTACCTAATTCATATACCATTCATTCCTAATCCATTATACTATTCTTGCTATGATGAGTATGTAAGCTAGAAGTGGAATGATAATCCCTCACTGATCCCGGCAGCCTTAAAACAGTCGTTAAGTCACGTCAGAGGTCCTGAACTTGTTCAGGTGCGATCTGATAACTCTGACACCAGACCTGAGCCAGCCAAGTCACACGATATCTTTTCTTCCACAGGATAAAATATTAATGACTTGCCAGGGAAAAATACTAATTTGAAAGTAGAATGAAGTGGGCTAATATTTTTTTTGAGGTAATAAAAAATGATCTATTAGAGAAATCATCTCTCTTTAGACACTAAGGCCTAAATTGGTTAATTTTTTTCTTTATTGCTGATGATGATCACATGAGTCCGAGACTTGTGCGTGAGTAATGAGCTGAATGATTACACATAAATGCCTGACGGTGTAGCGGGATCCGAACCCACGACCACTTGAACGACAGAAGGCTGAAATTGCGGAGTACAGAGTTATGTGGGCATTTCTCATGATTGTGAGAAGTCTTAAAAAGACAGCAAGATCTTCTCTTTTATCTTCAAATAAAGTGAAAAAGCTCCTTGGCATGAGCATCTTCACAACGCCACTATAAAACCAATGAGAAAACGACAGACTCCATCTGTGAGCGCTAGACCACCCTCCCTCAATACCTGCACCCTTCCCATCATCCATTCCCTGCTGAGTTGATGACTCTCCAAAACTATCGACACCCCACCAGCGCACAAAAGGTACAAACCAACCAACCCTTAACAGCCAATCATCCTTCAAACAATTACATTAGCACTGATTCCCCACAATTTTCAACAGTCTCCCATCATTCCGGAAACTGTTTGGCAAACACACGTTGACACTGATGATATCTCTATTAGACGGAGAATTTACAGAAAACAGTTGATGTTGTCTTCAACCAAACGAGAAACTATAAGATTCAATTTATATTATAATTTATTATTATCTAGGTAAAGGCGTATAGAATAGTGCTGCTAAACCCATTCAAACTGAACACATAAATGTGAACATCATCATCATCATCATCATCATCATAATTAATTTATTCGTTTATTTATTTTTACAGTCAAGAACAAATTTTCTCAAACATCATCAAATCGTTACAAAAATAACAGATCTATATTCTTAAAGATGTATATCCACCCCCTTAGAACTCGCTGGAAAACAACTAATTTTTGGGAGGGCAATTCATTTCCAGCTTTCCAAGAAGAAGGTGGTAACAAAACGTGACCTTTTTCAAGATGCTGATTGAGTTAAAACTCCTAAGAAAGAATAACAAGTCCGTTATCACAGATAATAAGTAATACTCATACTTCTTTAAGTTAAAAAAATTTCACAGTTAATCTACCTATCATTGCTCTGATGCACAGATATATTCAATTCTGTATATTCATCACATTAGAAAATAACTGTTCATATATCCATATATCAGAGCAATGAAGTCAGTGCATCCATAAAAACTAGTATTAAGGTAATGTGGGCTTTGAATTCGTGTATTTTGGCCTTGTTTAAGCTGATGATTTTATTTTTGAAGTAACAGACGAATACAGAATTTTCAAATAAATGAATCGGCTAGTAGCGTATGTGTATTTTTCTTGTCCATGGATCTTGTCTTTGGGAACCTTCCTTTTTCTTGCCACGCGCAGGCCAGAGTTCATGTCTTGCCTTATGAACTATAGGTTATTTTGGAAAGGTGTGGTCACATTCATCCACCTACAGCTGAGGATAACTTGAAATACTATTTTTAAATGTATTGCAAATTCTACGTGATGAAAACTCCTATTTCTCATAGATAAATTAATGGAGGGCTAAGAGCATCCTTTTTTATGTCACCAAAAGATGAAGGAGTGAGCAAATTGTCTTAGGTTTGGTCAACGGACTCGATCTGTATAAAGTTTGGAAGAATATGTGTTCGAAACTTGAAGTTGATTGGATAAATAATTCAAATAACTGATTTCATAGATTCATATACTAGACTCCAGCATAAGCCTTGTGTGCTTATGTGCTTAAGTGTAGCTCAGTTAAACACAACAAATTGTTTAAGCCAAAAAAATAGTTTGCAAGCCAAGGAAATTACTTTTCAAGAAGCACTTTGCACATTGGAGATGTGGATAGTAAGGTTGATAATTGATAATTTAGTCAGCCAGCCAAAAAAAAACTTCATATGAACAAGAAAAGCAAATATATATGAGTTACAAAAGCTGTATCATTTTTGACACATTGGTAACAATATAATATTCAAGGAATATTTTTAATATAAGAGAAGCCAGTTTCAAGATCCATCAGAATTCATGAGAATTTGTCTAAAAATGAGAATTTTGTCTCAGAACATTTTCACATTAATTTCACTTTTGTCTCAGAACATTTTGGGACCAGAGTTTTCAGCTAGAAATAGTTTCTTAACATTCTTTACCTTTAACCCACGAGTGCACCACATTTGAAAATTTTGGAGTGATCTTATCCTTTGAAAATTTATTCGACAGATGTTGACTACTTCCACATAAATATGTACAGACTGTCTCGTACAAATATAGAACATTTTCTTGTTACTTGGTAGGAGTTAGTGGCAGAGTTGGCATTATTGGTAGTGTAATCAATAATTTTGCTTTTATAGATTTTTTCGGGTTTTCTTTCGCAATTATCAAATTTACGTCGTCTATCTCTCGAAGTGTATACTAGTGGAATACTAATCGAATATAGATGTTTTTAATGTAGTAGCACTTTGCACTCTGGTCGCCTTATTTATGTATAAATATCTTAATCCGTGACTTTGTATGATGCCAAAATTGCAGTATTAGTTGTCTACTACAATAGTGTTATTTTTATTTATAAGTTATTAGAGCAATATTTGGATCACCAAGTGATGATCATTGGAAATGCTCTCTTGACTACTCATTGTTTTCAGTAATGAATCCAAACTAACCAAAAAGCTGTTCAACTGCGTTGAAGGTGATCTGTACTTAGCGATCAGTGTAACTACATTTTTACTTATTGAAAAATGTATTATTATTTAATGTTGCTATTATTTAAAATGAATCAATTGTATACGGGTTCAGGAAGTAAGCCTTCAAAATTTACTTCGTATTTCGATTAGAAAAGCTCTGCACTTGCGACAAAAAATAATTTTAGACAAGTTTATGATTATTTGAGACTACTGACTTTTAGTAGAGAAAAATCAGTTAGGTCGAATCTATGCAAAGTCCAGTCCTTGAATTCATTTAAGCTATGACAGTAAACTGCTCTGCTTACCTGGAAGTATATGAATTGATTTTGCACTAAAGTAACAAGGTGCAAAACAAACCTGCTACGGTGGGGCTACATGACGATGCTACTTGCGGATTCGGCATGGTGCAGAACTACGCTCACCCACTACAGTGCGATCTGCTTGACTCCCACTTCTCGCTTGATAACTTTTTCTAATGCAATAACGAGCCTCTTAACAACTGGCTTTTTTTGAGGCTGAATTGTGAGTGGCTGAATTTCAAAAGCATGACGTATTAGAGAATAAAAATATAGTTGTGAATTCTGAACATGGAAAGTAACTACAAAAAAAAATTTTAATCTCAAATCAAGGTTGAGTTTAAAAATACCAATCTCACTATTTAATATTTGAAATATGAAATATTCCTATTCAATATTAATGAAGTTAATTATAGCTCATGCTCTGGACCTGTTCAATCCTCAGTAAAATCTTCGAATCTCTCCATTCAAGAACGGTACCAATTTAGTAACTTGAGCTTATAACGCAATACATATATTTGCTTGCTATCTTCCCTAATATCTTCAGCACCAATCAAGAAGGTGTCCGCTTCTCATAATAGACTAAAGGGTCATAGTCCTCTTTTAAGGGGACTGTAGAAGGGATAACGTACGCATTTTTCATTCTAGTGTAAACGAGTGTTGAAGTACTGAACGGGGACAAAGATGATAAGGACATTATGGTGACGAAAAGCCTGACAGCATTGAGGGGTGATGGCGGGTTCAATCCTCGCATGAAAGACGCTTTTAATTAGCTGTTGACAAAAAAAAACTTCAAAGTCTGATAAGCAACCTTTCATGGCGCAGTGTCGGTTTCAGGCGTGTAAAAAGTACACAAAAACTCGCTTGCGCGTGTGTTTGTGCTCGTTAGCGCATCCAAATATCGATCGACAAGCTCTGTGCTACATTTTCTTATTATTCATATTGCACTTCAAGGTGTCATCATCGTGCACTGAGAATTCTTGAATATAATTCTTCTTATAAATATTGTTCAGTAATGCATGGTATAGAGTTCGAGTTCTCTCGTTATACCGAAGTTTCTAACGAGTATATCTGGAATATGACGGGGCATTGACCTACATGAAAAAAGATTATTCCACGGGTAACGTTAGGATCATTCTGATTCAATTTTAGTAACAAGCAAACGAGATTTTACTCATTGTTGTGATAATGGAACTGCATTTAATATCGTTTAACATGGTAATATATTTTCTGTTTCGAGGATGAAGCCCTCATAGGTCTAAGACCTGTGCGTGGGTAATGAGATGGATGATAAGCTGGACCAACAGTTTTAGGTGGGTTCCGAACCGCTGGGAAGTGATTTTACAGCAGAAAACAGTGTCTTTTTACTGGCTAATCTAATCGGTCACTCTTACAAAGAGTGCCCAGGAGAACGCAGCTTATCTCTTATCTGATTGAACAGATACCTGCTACGCCTCACTGTTATCACTTCCCATATCACATATATAAATTATATGATAATATGAAGGCTACATTGGGTGAATGATACTGCTCAAAAAGTGATTACCTGCGGACTACATATAAGTTGGATCTGAACGGGAATGAAAAAGTAAGGGTAAACACGCACTAGCACGGCCAACACCAAGACCACGACCACGACCAGGTGATGATGAAACATGGAATGATGTGGAGCAACGCGCACTAGTCAGACCTAGACACGACAGACGCAAGACAGACACACAACCACAGCTGTAGGCTATGCGCACAGGCCAAGCACCAGCCCAGCTTCTCATTGCATAGTACTGGTCTTGGTCTTGGCCGTGCTAGTGCGACCAAATATAGTTAATATAATATATAAATACGCCATCAGGCGAAAGAGAAAAACAACTCAGGACTAGTACAATCAGTTTTGCTAACAACTGAAGTTATTAGGCTGCCACATATGAATTTCTAGCTTGAAAAATAGCTTGCCCTTGGATAATACAGTGACATGCTATAGAGTATAGAGCACTGTTGTACCTACTGGTAGAACAGTCAGTTGCAAGATGGCTTACAGAATGAGTTTCTTGCTATTTTAAGTAGCTTTAGGTTCATTCGCTAGTTATCTATTTCACAAGAGCTTGTTTTATTAATAAAATAATACTCGCTTTACTCGGGTGAATGTGGAAGTTATTCAATAAATTGTATAAATAGACATATGGAATGACGAATTGAAAATAGGGGTCAGCATGATAACAGTGATATTTTTTGTAGAAACAATTTTATTTGAATTTTGTCACATAGGAAAGTATAAATAATGAATAGAATTTAGATAAAAATAGATAACTTGATTCAAGATAGAACCTTTGTTACTACTTCACACAAACGAGACTTCTCACATATCTCTAGTGGATTTCGACTGGCATGAAAATGTTGACGAAAAGTAGAAACATGTGGGAAGAAACAGAGTTTGTGCAATAGACAGAAGAGAGAAGAGATATAGAGAGAGAAACGAGGAATATGATGGAAGGTCAAAGAGAAGTTGAAGATTTTCAAGGGGAAGAGATATAACATTTCACGGCTGTTTTCAAAGTATGGTGAAAAGAGGAATTCCAGTGAGCGTCAAGAGGATTAGAGTGTGATAGAGCTTTAGATAATTATAACCTGAAAGAGGTTTCAGAAAGGAAAGTTTTCCTTTCATGACAAGAGCACTGCTTCAAGTTCTACAGGATATTCAGTTTGTAAGAAAAGTACTACTATGCCCAAAGAGAGATGTCACCTGGGATCTCATTATCATCAGTACTACGACAGCAAAAGGGTGGCCTTCATATCGATTTGTTTCAAAATTCTGATGGAACGTTCATAAACACATTATTACATTTGTATTCACCGCATATAACGCAGGAGGAATTTATTCATCCTTTCAAAACTACTAGACGACTATACAGAACAAGGAGTTTGAAACTGGATAGATCTATTTTCAAAAAAAATTTACACTTTGAAAAATAAGTAAGTAGAGTAAATTTATTTCCATTGAATTTCTACAAATAATAGGACACAAACAAAATCATTGAGCTTCTAGCCATCTGAACCAGTATTGATACCATAATTTTAAAAACAAAATAAAAACATAAAACAGTCGAATCTGGCGATTTATCGCAGCGCCTCCTATACATATTTAGGACAAAGAAAAGTTAAAGTAAAAATTACAACTACCGCACATTATTGAGATTACAACTACTGCACATTATTGAGAAGCTCAACAATAAATTCAAAGGGACATAAATATAATAATAATTAAGATAATATAATAAGAGAATAAAAAAAACAACAGAAAAGAGATCAGAAATGAAAAATGCTGAATTAGGCTTCATAGAAAAAATAAGTAGAAAAATAAATGATCTTATTATACATGGAAAAAGAATAGATGGACATTGGACAAGGATGAGAATCGAAACAAATCAGTGTTTCTAACAACTGAATCAGACTGGTACAATCCTAAAACTGCTCTGACAGAAAATAAGTCATATCAAGAGAAATGGCAATGGCGCTGGTGAAAAACTTCCATTGAAAACGTCCTTATCAAATATAATTTGCACTTGATTCAGAAATATTGTGGAACTTCTCCATATTAAGGTGAATGAATAATAAAAGCTAATATGTAATGCTGGGTATGTGCGCAGACTGGTATTAAATTTAAAGAGAGAATTATGGAAAACCTCAATCCCCAAGAAAAGGAAAAACAGACTCCAACTTTGCCAACCACTTAATTGAGATGAACCATAACCTAACAGACAACTTCAAAATAGACTTTTCACACTTCGCGAATAAAGGAAATTTACTGAACACCTTAGAAGCCATGGAAATACAAAAATTTGAAAACGACCCCTCTTTAGTCAGTTTAAATGACCACATTAGGTTATGTACCTATCCCAAATTCAGTTTAGGCTCAACCACTGATGAGATGATGATGCCATGAACATTGAAACTCGAGTTTGGTTTTTTAAATAATAAACATTATTAATGTGGAATAGACAACATTTGTTTTATTCATTCATTTAAATATAATTTGATTTTATGCATAAGCTGCATCACTATAGCTCTGACTATTTTAAAACAAACCAAAAAAATAAATTAGCGATAGATGATTATTGATTATCTGGATACAACATCCACAAAAAGGTTATTTGGATACCACTCCAATCATTAGAAAATTTTATTCATAGAAATATCACATAATTAGTTATGATGTAATATCCTGTAATGTTCAACTCCTTTAGGAATCATCCAAAAAGCTTGAGAATAATTGTAATGGATTTTCATAGAAGAGTTATTCTATACATATATGTGAGTTGTAGACTGATTGTACAATTCTACAGCATTAAATAACGCAGTCATTATACCCGTCTGATCAATTTTCTTATCATTTGTAGACTTAGGGTGGTTTTTAGCCCCCTACGAACACCTTCAGAAATCATCCAAAAGACTTGAAAAATTTTTCTAATGGATTTCCATAGAAGATTCATTCAACAATCAACCTCTTGGGAAATATATCAAGAATAAACCATCATTATTGTTATCTACAATAAGTCTTAGATATTGTCACGAAACGTTTCATAAAATGTCTAAAAAATAAACATTGCCTAAACACAAATATATAGACTTAAAACCTGTAAACATAAAACTAAGACAACTGCCAAGTAGTATAGTATGGAGTAAGAACAATGGTAACATTATAAGAATTGACTGGTTGAAGCATCATTTTGTTTCCCTTCCTGAAGAGTCTACACTTTATTTGTCACGGTTTAACAAGCCAATCTCAGAGGTTATACTGTAGTCAACTGTAGGTTTTTTACCAGTATTTCACGACATTCACCTTCAGCATAACCTCCTATATATGACTCAACCATATAATGTTCTGAAGAGCTTGGATCCGATTCACAAGAAATGCTCAAAATTTAATATTATAAACATTCTCGACCTTCTCAATGCTGCGAAACATTATTTTAATATGACGTAGTAATCATTTAATGTGAGTAAACTCAATTTGTCTCTAAGAGATAAAGAAAATAGTTCTGTTCATTCAATTTGCCTTAAAGTTAAGAAACCACAAATCTTAGCCGCAACAAAAATCAATTGGCAAGTGTGTTTGTGTGCAGGAGCTGGCAGTAGTTAACTTTTCCTCACACCTGCCACTGCTGCCACCTGCTGGCGGCTCCGGTTGTACAGCAGCCGGCTTTGGATTGGACAAAATTACTCGACTCGTAGTTTATTGTGGAAGCAGAGTCGCCCGAGAAAGTAGATCGCAAATTAATTTCGCTGTACGCTATTTAGTCTTTTCGCATTTCGTCTCTCCCCGGAGTAATAAAAGAATTTCAAGCTTGCAAATTGAAACGGTCTCTCATGACGAAACCTTGGGCTTACTTCAGTCTTCACAATGGAAGCGCTCGCTACTCCGTGTTCTCTCGCTTTTCCACTCACTCTTATTCTCTCTCAACAAATAATTCCTCAAACTCAGACAGCAGTCAAATCCTCGTCATTCTCTCTTCACCACCTCTTCTTCTACTCTTCTCCTTATACTTCCTTTTCTGCACCTTATTCTTCTTCTTTTTACCTCCTCATCTTTCACTGCTTCCTCCTTCTTTTCCATCTTTTTCTTCTTATTTTTTCTCTTCTTCTGCCTCTTTTCCTCCATTTTCCTCCTCTTTTCCGTCATCTTCGTCCCATCTACTTCTTTGTCTTCCCCCTCATCTTCGACTAATTCTGTTTTTTCGACATTTTTCTTCTTTTCCCAGTCTTCTTCGTTATCCTCTTCTTTTCCTTTTTCATTTCTCTGTCTTCATTCTCCTTTCTAAGCTATCCTTCAACATTTCCTCTACTCTATTTACTCCCAACATTGTCTCAGGTGTCTCCCTCAATCCATTTAGTTCTCACTCCCAATTGAACTCACCAAGCGACGAGAGCTATGTTTTAATTCAAACGCGACATGCTATTTAAATGAGCAAGAAAGGAGAGAAACTCAATGTTGAGAAAAGAGATGAATGCTGAGAGTTATTATCGACCGTGATAATTATGATAGCGTCTTTAAATAATATGAGAGTTTCCGGAGAGAAGTTCAGTAGTACTCCCTTTATATCAACAATCGAATACAAAACACTGCATAAAATATAATAAAATACTCTAGGATTCATTGAGCAATTTTCATTCTCATTAGTCCTGTTTCAGGAAACTGCACTACTTTCCTTCTGATTCACTCCATAAGAGTCTACTGTTTAAGTGTCAAGAATGGACGAATCCTTGTCCAAACTTCGCCATTTCATGTAATTGCATCACTTAGATTGTCATTACTGTAATTATTAATATCATACAAATGAGATCATTGTACATAATTATTTGCTCTATAAAAATAGTATTTTCTGAGTTCACTACTGTATATATCTATGTTATGTTGATAATTTTGATTTTAACCATTCATATGCAAATTTGTAAATTTACATGAATAAAGAAATATAATCTAATCTAGAGTGTGATACAAGAAATTCAATTCAGTCAAGGTACTGTAGTTAGTTACTAGATCTACACTCTATTAGAACAAATTCACTTATCTTAACTTGAGTATCCTTCTGCATTCACTGTTATGAGTTCGTTGTTGAACGAGTAAACATTCAATCATCTATGCCAAAGATTAAAAGCATAATCACTATCAATCCTACTTGTACCTACCACGCCTCTTAAAATTCATGTCTCATTCTTCAGGCATAGTAAAAAGATGATGAAATACTTCATTTGAAAAAAGAATTAATTGAAATTCCATTATTATACAGAAGACGTTTCTTAATTGAGAGATATTTGAATAAAATTTAACACAAAAAAAACCAATTTATTTGTAATACAGTTACTTCCTGTACTTGTTTGAGTAGAAGTGTCGATCAGTTATGACGAAGCTAATGTGATACAAATTGTGTATTTTCAAAGGAATAAATTGGATTTGATTTGAAACAATTATTGGCTCCTTTGGAGTAGTCAAAGGAATTCTGACATGATTGTGTTGAATTTAAATCGATGAAAATTGAAAATTTATATTGAACAATAAAAATTGACACAATAATGTAGTAGTTATTCATATAGCTATTACCAATTGCTCACCATTATTGAAGCTTCATTCTTCCTAAAATATAAAATATTAATATTCAATATTATTCACGAATCCATTTCACCTCACAAACTTTTAAAATATTGTAGAATAATAAACCATGATTGAAATGTACCCAACAATCTTATAACAATAAAGAAAGAGCTCAATATTTTATAGACATAGCAGAAAGGAGAACAATTTTGAATTAAAAATTAAACTAAAGGAAGGCAGAGACGATTGAAGGGTATTTCATGTGAGGCGTCAAGGATTACAATGCATGAAGAGAGCTAATGCCAAGAATGCCAGGGGAAAGGAGAACGGTTCAAACTTTAATAAGGTGGCACACAGCCGACAGGCTAAAGGGAGTACAGTAGTCACTCGTAGACGACCGACGACTAAAGCCTACCAACATGATAATGGGGTGAAGGGGGATTGAAGTTGGGAGCTAAGCAACACCAGGTTGTGATACTATGAAAGTGGGGGTGAGGTATAAGTAAAAGAGAAGGAGAGGTATAAGTGAGTGGGGACGAGTGGGGAAATAGGTTGGAGGCATAAATATTTCAGACGGAATGGTACGTGGATTAGCCGGTGCTATTAGAGTGGAATACATGTTGCAGGTTATAATTTGTTGCCGAGCAATCTGACAGCAGTGTTATCCGGCCTGAACACGTACAGTATTTGCTAAAGCGGACTGCGAATAAATCTTTTGGCTACTGCTCTCTGGTGTTGAATTTGGGCAACAGCACCCACCACTGGCCAGCGACCAACCAAACAACGAGCGCTCTCTGTTCATCAACGCTCGTCTAGCGCAAATCTAACAACTGCGATCCATGGATTAGTAAATCACTGTAGAGCGGGATCAGCCAAAGAAAGGTGCTGTTGAAATACGAAAAACGCTCAACATATGTGGCACCATTGAAATAATTTATTATAGTTTGCAGCTAACAGCCAAGCTTCCCCGACTGTAAAACGTTCTCTGTGATCAGATTGTTGTTGAAAAATTTGAAAAAGTATACTATCGTGCTTCAATTGTTCAGGTGAACATAGAACAATGCTGATAAAATTCGTATGTGTATGGTCTATATTGATGCAAAGTCTCAAACAGGTAATATTAATTCGCCGCTAGGGTATGTAATACAATATAGTATGTTAATGTAATATTAAAGAAGATGGATTATCGATGACTATATGATGTGCAAAAGGTTTTAGAATCATTTTCAAAAAAAAAAAAAAAAAAAAAAAAAAAATGAAACAGATGATAATATTTTTACTTGGATGATACCCACATAAGTTTGAGACTTGTGCAAGATTAAAAATATCAAAGGCTGAACGAGATTCGAAATGAAGGCCGCTGGAGAGCAGCCAGCCAGAGTGCTGTCAATTTCAACGCCCAAACTGATCTCGATCATTTGTCTCTCGATCCAAATCCTGGATCACTCCAGGAAATCTTTTATATTTTCAGATCTCAAGAGATCCTAAGAGGTTAGTAGATTATCATCAATCTACAGATTTAGATTTTTATATTTAGAAATAGATTAGTTTCAACATTAATAAGTTGTTTCTGAAGTGCGTAATAGACAAAAGGACATTCATTAGAGTTACTTGTATGAGTTGAGACAAATTAATATTTCGCAGCATCACAATGGAGCCTTCAACTCCAAAACAATTTCATTCTTGATATGGGAAACAGAAGCTTCTTAGTTTCCTGGCAGTATCGATTCTGTCATGATGGAAAAAATCGCTGGACAGTTACAGTTCGGAACTACGTAATGACTACTTCCCTCTCAGTTAGGAGATGTTGAACAAAATAAACGACAGAGTTGAATTATGTTCTACTAAATAAACGATAGACTGTGATAAAACAGATCAGTTATTAACCTCAATCATAATATTATGATATATTCTAACTAATAATGACAATAATAGATTGTTGAGAGCACATATAGTAATTACTGTATTAGACCATAAACTACTGTAATAATATTAAATAAAAATAATTTTTAAAATAAATCATATTTTCAAATTTTGTAAAAGTCAAAATACGATTAGGCTAAAGGTTCTTGTTCGAGTTTACTCAAATCATATGATGCAAACCACGCTTTCAATTTTTTCCTTTTAGATATTTGATACGGGAAAAACATTCATGAAGTTTCGAATTTTTCATACATCAAGTAAATTGGTTGACTTTTTTATAACTAATATATTCTCAAGGCATGAAATTGACTGTAGGCTAACTTCATATATAATTCCTCCTCTAAAACTTTCAAATTTCTGGTGGAGAAGAAATTCTATGCTGTTCTGAACAGTCTTTTTACTACAGGTGAGCTTCAATTTATTCACTCCCCTATATTAATGCAGTCAGTTGACAAGAAGCTATACCATTTATGATTTTTTTTCTAAAATCTACAGAGCACAGGTTCTGAACACTTCGTCTCTGAAGTAAATTTCTCAAGTTATGAATTAAGCTCTAGTATCAATGTCAGATATTTGAATGTTAAAGAGGTACGGCTAGAATACAGAGGCGAGTTCGGTGGTAGTGGAGGTGCTCAGTTTGAAAAGCAATATTTTAGTGAAAGCATCTTGAAGTGAAAATGTGTTATGTAATAGTCGCATCTTAGACTAAGCTTAATGGATGAAGTCAGAAGCTGCATCACAAACTTCCCACCAACAAAGTTATCTTATGAAAAGACAGTCATTAGTGAGCTTTAGCGAAGACTTTCAGACTGGAGAAGGCGTTGTAGCGTCTACTCCTGTTTGTGTCTTCACTGCTGCTAACCACTCATTGATAATGATAGAGCAGCGGATAACAAACTGCGAGTACAACGAACTAACAATGGAGTTCAGTTGTCAAGGCATTCAATCTTTGAGCAGGTACTTTACAGCTCATTGTTGGCTTGCGTGATACTTTCAAATAATGGTGAGTTTAGCACCCCTCTCATAGGATATCGAGTTACATTCTAGATGGAGACTCACCTACTTGAAGTAACAAGGTAAAAAGGAATGGGACTTCAATATTATGGTATTATACTGGAATAGTTAATAGTATGTGCATGGAACTATAGCTGTAGGTTTCAATAAGAATGAAAACTGAAATATAATAATATTGGAGAGGCAATGATGTGAGATTGTTATTCCTTTATTATAATAATTATGTCAATTATAATGATAAAATCTGAATATCATTCAACAAATTTATTAATTTGTGTACAGAACTGAACTGATTTAAATGATCTGTGGTTTTCAATGTAGTGTTTTTTTTTTTTTTTTTTTTGTAGGTTGAGTCTCCAAGAGAAGTCAAGTCAGATCAACAATATTATACAATCTCATACACTAGTTACCATAGTTACTATACCAATCAGTTGAGGTAAGGCTTAACTTTGATGTTAAAATGATCTCTTAATGAACCCTTGTACCCTATAGAAAGCTTCATCAACTACATATTTCTTCAATTGTTTTTTAATATTTTTATATTTTGATCTCTTTAAAACTACGGCAGCTTGTTGTAGTTTCCTACCAATATAACTACGTTTTTGTTTGAATAAGTTGCTATTGTGACTCATCAAGTGATATCATATTGGCTTCTTGTATTATAATCGTATAAGTCAAGATTTTGGATAGCATTATTCTTTTTACATATAAAGTAGCTTCATACAGGTATAAGCAGGGTACAGTTAGGAGACCAAGCCTCTTGAACAGCGGCCTACATGAATCTAATCTGTTTACTCTTTTTATACACCTCACAGCTTTTTTTTTGGTTCTCAAAAACCCTATCAAGAGTGTATGTTTGCAATGTTGGTTTTAATGTATCATTATTTATTCAATCGTTCACAGATGGATGATTACAACGCATCAATGATGAAAGTTATACAGTGAGCTTTAACTCAAGCAGTGAAGCGCGTGGTATTAGAAAATGTTCTTAATATAAGTTTTCGAAATAGAACAGGATTCACTATACCGATTCAATGCTTTAGTAATTCAGAATCTTCCACATCAGGCCTATAGTATATTAAATGATTATATAATGGGTTATAAGACATTACAATCAACTGTTTGTTGAATATTCGGGCCAACTTCAAATTGTTTTATAAGAATCGGTACGATCAAGGATTACTCGTCAATATTACAACTATAATTGAACATCTAAGGTCCCATAGCTTAGGCAAATTAGCCCCAAACGAGGCCGTGGTGGACAAGATTTGGTGCAAAGCTGGATTTCTTATCCACCCTAGGCATCCCAACAAAGAGTCCCCTGAGTAAGCGAAAGTTTCTGAGCTGTGCTTCTGAGTTGCTTAACTTTATGGGACTGAAACCCCCCCCCCCCCCCAAATCAAACTTGGTACCTTTCAAGTTTTTCGTTCGAAGCTTAGAAACTATTCACTGCGTTAAAAACATGTTCCATTTGAAATTGAAGAGTAAAAGAAAAAAAGAAAAGAAATAAATAAATCAAAGAAAAATAAACAGAAAAAAATTATACGTCGATTGATGTATAAAAATTCAAAATCGATTCAGTTGTCCATTCACAATCAACCATTAAAAACAAGTTTTTACCTCCTCTGTGAAAAATTAATCATCTTCAGGTTTCGATATATTTATCTTTCAAATGCTAACTTTACCATGAAAAAGTTATGGAAAAGAAGTTTAAGATCATTGAATTTCACTTCACAAAAGTCCTAATTTTCAACATTTTGTCAGTTTTTTCAAGATATGCAAAAAAACTGAAACGCTGTATAGCGCTGTTGATCGTGTAAGCAAGTTTCATAAGTTGGTGGTACAAAAAAAGCTTATAGTAGTTTTTCAGCGGGTTTCTATGTTCTTTCAGGCACTGAGTATGAAACTGAACTTTGGAGCTGGAAAATGTTGTCAGGGGGTTGCAGAAGGGGCTCACTCGCCCCCCAACGTTTGACCTCCCTCCCCCCCTTTGAATGGTCAATCGCACTTCACTGAGTGATATCTCTTCTCGGCTTATTGAGGCGGTCCAAATTAGTATGTAACATGTCAAATTCCGATTATAATTGAGAATCCCATTTGAAAGGGTAGGGCATATAACTCTCTATAGGTAGGCCAATAGTGGAAAAGTTAACGATATTTTAAAATTTAAATAGATTTCTCTCAGATACTACTGAAAATAACTGTCCAAGATTGGTCTCGAATTGTAGCTCAAGTTTGTGTGGAGGGAGGGGGGGGGGCTTGTTTTCGGCTTCCAAAAGTTAAGCATAGCATAGAAATATTTACAAACTCAGGTGACGTTTTCTTAAGGTGCCTAGAGTGAATAAAAAAATTTCAACTTTGTATCATATTTCCCCTCCAAAACTCTGATTTGCCTGGGCTACCAATGATTTTCAATTCATAACTTTTCGAAAAAACTCTATTGCACTAATCAAATAGCTCTTAATGACCGATGTCGTTTATAGCTTTTAGCCTATATGAACTGACTTCTCTGAAAGTTGCGCAATTAAGAGAGTGACGCCTTATGATAGTTGCGTAGGCTATGCAACCTCGTTAGAATTTTGAAAGTGAAGAATATTGGTTGAATATTGAATATCGGAGAATATTGTTCGAGCCGAATGTAGCTCGAACTAGATCTTTCTCTCCCACGCGCTTTCTCTCTCTCTCTCTTTAAAGTGAAAATAGCGAGTGAATTTATTGTTGGAAGCGCACAGACAGCAAATGGCAAAAATATCTTTCAATTTGAAAATATAAATGGGAAGATTGAATTCAGTATCAATGATCATTTTGTAGCGCTGGTGATGAAGAGGGTGAAGCGAAACTCTTATCATTCCTTTGAGCAAGAAGTAAGAAAGCCGAAAATATTGGCTCTAGCCGGTACGGAGGAAAGTACAGCGGCAAGCAATAAGCTACCATGATGAATGGCTTGGTACAATGTTTTTGACTCTCTGCCAAATGCCCGCAGAGCACTAAAGAATAAATTGATCATTAGGCTATCAACGCGCCGCCATGTTAGAAATGGTTGGTAGGTTGGTTGTAATCAGTTCATTATTGCAGCGAATAATAATATTAGACAGTACAAACGAGCATGTAACTTAAATAGGAGCCAGTTACTGACTGTAATTTCAGACTGCGCCAGTTGTGCTTCTTTATGACGGCTATAAGCTTGATTATTATGGATCATTCGCATTATGTTCGGCAGATGTTTTAGGAATAAAACTGGCACCTCATTATTATAATTGTAAGCAATACGATATTGAATTATATGCATGAAGTGCCACAAACATCAATCAAGATCTCATTACTTGAACATTGTGTGACGAAAATTAAATTGAGTATGGGACTTTCACAACTTTTGCAATTTTGGTACTTGCTGGAATTATTCATGTGTTGTCAAATAATAAGTAGATAATACATTTAATTCTTGCTGAATACATTAATCTTGAAAAATATGGTAGAAATGGAATTAAATGACTTCATTCATACAGTTGAGCCTTCATATGAATCGAGTTATCATTCTTAAGAATAACATATTAATTTAAGAGAAACAAATCATTTTAAATATTCCAATCTCTATCTATAAAAGGATGATACCCTGACTCACTCATCAACGCAGAGCCAAAACTACTAGGCCTATGAACTTGAAATTTCGTATGAACAATCCTTATAGAATTTCACCGTGCATTAAGAAAGGATTTTTCAAAATTCGCAATTTTAGGGGTGTTTTTAGGGGGTTAAAGTTTTGCCTATGCAAAGCACGGGTACATGGCTAGCTATCTTACTGGGATCTTTTAATCATATGGAAAATAATTTGAAATTTTTCGATCTGCTGTACACGCTGTTTCGATGGACAAGCTGTTTGTGTGTTTTGCAAATCATCATTCTAAAAACAACGTCTGTCCATCAAACCGGTAAACATATGGTTGCCAATCATCTGTAATGGTCATGCTTTTTCAGTGCTCATGTAATTTTTTGGACATAGGGGTTTATACTGATTTTAACCAATAACAAATGTTTAACACATGTTTTTTTGTGATCAAATAAATATTGAATATTCGAAATAAGGAAATTCGAATATTAAATTTGTTTATCAACTTTAGACAGTTTAAAAATGGTAACGTCTTCTCGAATTATTCCAGTTTAAAAAAATATTGAGTACTGGCAATACCTCCTAGCAAAAAAAATTTGTTCTAGATAACAGGTGATATGAAGTTCATACCAGTTTTCAACATAGAGGCAGGAATTAAAACTTGATTATTATTTATTTATTTATCTATCCTTAAAGGAACAGCTGGTAGAAGTCAACCGTTTTTAATCATTATGGCATTATTTACGGTATCAGAAAAGCAAAGACTGCATATGTACCGTGTAGTCGGAGCCATGCAGTATGTAGGAACACGTATGACTGGGTATGATGAAATGTAATTATGCCAGGTTTATGACATCTGTTAACCAATTCAGCTAGAAATATGAAATGAGGCCTCAGAGGGAGGTGGCGAATAATAGAATCAAATACCTAGCTTTTATCCTTATAGTCTTAGGTTTAAATTTAAAATGTTTCTTCATTCAGAGGTGGTGATTAAGAAAACAACGAAGGACCAGAAAACTAAAGGAAACTATGATCGGCTGGAAGAGCCCTAGGACTAACTTCTTCCCTAATAGTTCTAGAGGGTCAAAATTCGTAATGTAACCTTAGTGGGAGGTGGCGAATCATAAAATTAAAAACTTAACTTCCGCCCTAATATTTGTAGGTGGTTTAAAGTTGAAATGTTCATTTAGTGGTGGTGAATAAGAAAACAATGAAGGAGGCCTCTCTGATCAGCTGGAAGAGCCCTTGGAGTAACTTATTCCCTAATAGTTCTAGAAGGTTGAAATTTGAAATGTAATCTCAGATCTCAGTGGGAGGTGGCGAATAATAAAATCAAGGAGAATTTTTTATGAGAACGCAGCAACGCGCGTCGGGCCAACTAGTAGAGTATAAAAACGAGTTATCACTAATTAAATGATATGTAAGTATTATGAAAATTCAATTAACATTGTTTTATGAACTCATTCATTAGACATGTGATTTTGATCTGATTTGAGCAATCAGCTGTATGAAAACGCATTCTTGGTTATATGACACAGTGTGAATATTTGTGGAAAACAGACATGGAATAGATTGATTGAATCATGGGTAGGTCTGATAACTGTGTTTAATTCTGCGATGGTGATTATTATTGAATACATCGAGTATGTTCGTCTGTGCAAGTACCCTTATTCTTAGGCGTGAAATCTTCTGTTCACAGAACTATAGTAAGTTATTAAGAGGATGTATGACTGAAATGAATTTTTAGAGAGAAGTGTTTTAGCCTGAATGGGAAATATCAACAAATCATTTTTTTATCCGGATTATGCCCCAAAATGAGTTTTGAGACTTTACTTGTGCGCGGGTAAAAAGGAGTGATGATGACAAGCATCTATGGCTGAATAAGATTCGAACTAAAGATTGCAGGATTACGACGAAGGCAGCCAGAGTCTTATCTAACCACAGACAAGCACTTCATTCAACTGCTCCACCAGAGCCGCCTAATGCAATATAATTTTAGTCTAATATCAAGTAATTCGATTCTTTGAGTAGTTGAAAATTCATAATAACTGTTTTCTATGTTCTACAATCATATAATGGTATCCCGACACAAATATTTATATAGTGGGAGCCACAAAATTTAGAACTGCAATACTGTAACTTATTTTCTGAAATTTTTTTTTTTAATTTATTGTGAATAAACTCCTCTGGTAGTGCTGTACTCACAACCAGAGAAAAATCATTATTATTATACATACATATATATATATATATATATATATATATATATATATATATAGTTCTATACAGTTTTATATGTATAGGCCTATCATGATAATAATATAAGTTATACATCATACATATTTATTTATAGTTTATGCCATTCTTAATCAAATCATACATCATTCAGTTGATTCATCATACTTCCAAAGTGCATTTATAGAGCAGAGGTTGGACCTATATCAAATATGTGAGTGGATAGGCTACTAGTATTATTTGTGAATTTGATGAGGAACCATTTGAAGGGTGCAGGGGAAAAACCAACATAGTCCAAAAATTATAAAATTGAGTTTATGGTGGCAACCATTAATTTATCAGCTGTAGTTTAACATGACAGAGCGTACTGGGGAAGAAACAACTCAGTCTCAAGTTATAGCAGCTGAAAGATTTCTACAACAGGGAAATAACCAATTCAGTCCAGTTGAAACTGGGAAAGATACAACGCAGTCCAACACATATGGCCATGGCACATGCGCAGTAGTTCGTTCAGCACTGCTGTTTGCACAACTTCTTAGTTTCTTTACGGTTATGGGCATTGATAGACATTACGGCTACTGTTCTTATCTGTAATATATTTATTGGGAGGTCCATGGTTCGATTCCCGGCGGTGACTGATATTTTTGTACAGTAGCGTTCATCGATTTCCATCAGCTATTAAATATCTGCCATTGTGGAAGTCTCCAGTATGAATTAACAGGACTTTGAGGAATTCGAAATCAATAAATTCCGTCTCTGTATATTTGCCAGTTTGTTAAATTGTCATTTACTTTAAACTAACTTATAATTTAACTAGTACTTGACTAATTTAACTGATACACATGTTTTCAAACACAGCATAACAAAAAACAGGGGAAAAAACCACTGAGTCCTGATGAGAGTTTATAAAAAAATTATTAATAAAAAACGGAATTTTCTACAGTAAATGTTATTTTATGTGATATCCAGGGAAAAGCAAACAAGCCCGATCATACCGAGTTGAAATGTGTAAAAAAAATCTCAAAAACAATAACACGTTTTTAACTTTATTTTTGCTTTCCTGAAAAAACATCATTTTGTGACTATGTTGGTTTTTCCCCTGCGCCCTTCATTTGACAAGCAGTGCTATTCTTCGTAATAATATATGTTATATCTCTCAGTCTCTCAACTTCTTATTTTGCTTTATATTACTTACATACCATATTTTCTGATTTTTTATAATCTTGGTAACAATGCCATTTTATTCACTTCCAATTCTTCCAGTCTTTACTCTAAAGCTAACGTGAGGAATGAGATACATGGAGGCATGGCATACAACATATTTGTGCCGTCTTTTTCAATGCAATCTCGATAAATGTCTTTGATTTTTCTGACCCCGATAAGAAATAACTCGGAACAACAGCAACTGATATAAACCTAAGAAAATATTTTAATCGAAATAATTCACTAATCGTCATATCAAATTCGATATTAACCAGATAAAATGATAATTCTAAATTCGTTTATAGGTTAAAAGACCTTGACTCCTCAAAGTTAAAAGAGAGAAAAATTCGTTCAAAAATGAATATTCACAGATTAAAAAAAGAACAACAAAAAACAAGAGGTTTAACGAGTTCCAGGGCATCGTAAATAATATTTACTGTCCGATAGTGTTCGCGACAAACACAGTTTAATTTCCTACTAGCTTGGCGAGAGGATGTTATAAATGCTGTTTACAGGGAGGTGGTTTGAATTTTTTCTGAAATAAAATGTCGGGTTGGGATTTTGCAGACTTCTGGTGAGTAGGGATTGGTGGGGGGTGGCGTTCCAGCAACCAGCTGTTACTCCAGAAAAAGAAATACTGGATATTGCGGTCAGCTGGAGGAATGGGGAAAAGCATCAAAGCCCACGGCAGAACAAAGGGAACGAGAATGGTCTCGTTTCTTGTGCAAGAACGAATAACAGAAGCCTCGCCCTCAACAACCAACCATATTCGCCATTATCGAGGCTTGTAGCCTCTAAGCCCCTAAATCAGTTTCCCATAATGCAGGATGGCGCACAGTGTAAGAGAAGGAAACCGATAGAGTGAGACCAAATAACAGTCTGCGCTCGCTTCTAGCTGGAATAAAATTGTAATCACTTGTTCCATCATGGAACTACATTCACAAACAGGAAAGATATTCACAAATAAAAAGAGTTTCGTACCGTGCATGACTCATTTCTCTCATCAGAACAGTGTGCTGACAAAAATAATGCAATTTGAAGGAAATAATGGAGGTTTTATCATACGGATGAAAATTAACCCAGGAGCGTGTGATGATTATTGAGTGCATGTTTTAAGAACAACAAAGAAATTCCTGAACTGTATAAGTAGCGAGCAGTATCTAGATGTGGACTGAAATTCACAAAGAATATAATATCTTATATAAATAATTTGAATATAAATATAAATAATTTATATAAGATATTATATTCTTTGTGATCATAATTATTATGATTGACAGCTTGTGATAAATTGAAATTAGATTGACAATCTGTCTGAATGAAATACCATGAACGATGGAAGTTTCATAGAATACCTCTGGCTTGACAATTAGCTTGACATATTCAGTACTATGTATTAGCTTTTTAACGTATTAATTTTATTATAATTACTATGGAAATGACCATGACCTGCCAAGAAATATTAAATATCATGCTTGAACACCATAGTTGATGAGTAACGTGAGGATGAAGGCTCTATTCTAGGAATACTGATACTGTGTTGTGAGATTCAATTAACAAATTAAGGTGTAATCTCAAATTTTGATTTTCTCTAGTACTCTTCCATTTTCAACCCTATGTTCATTTATTAGATTCTCATTAACCCAAAATAGCAACGCTTAAATATCGATCTATATGTAATTAATTTTCAAGAACGTCCCTCCAAAGAAACAACAGCATGAAGAACGCATCCGAGAAAGGTTTAATTTATCAATTATCCAATATTAATATTGAGTTGAATTTTGATTGAGGTATAACAACGCTAAAATATCGATCATTAGCAAGTTTCCAAGAATTTTCATCTAATAAAAAGAAGAAGGCAGAATAACTACAGAATAACTGGCTGAATGAATTGAGGGATAGATTAATCAAGTATCAATACGATTTGATACTGAAAAAGTCGATAGTATTCTCAAATTTGATTGAAGCAAACTTATGCACATTCAGAATTTGTGTACAAACTTGTCTACAAGAAAGTATCAATGCGCAACATAACACAATATAATCGGGTGCTAAAACTAATACCATAGATACAAGTAACTATTCTGAAACTATCGAAGCCGGAATAACGTATAAATCCCTGTAGTCGCCTGTTTATTCTTTGAGGTTCAAAATGTGTTTATGTGAAAATCTCCTTTAAATCGAAATAAATTTCTAACCTCTCTGCTAGTTGAGTGTAGCATATAAGGAGCTTAAGTAGGCTTCTATAGCTATAATCACCATCGCACAATCAAAAACATGCTGTGGAATGATGGTATTTAGTCTGCATCATTAGATATTGATTATCCTCGAGTATTGGATTTTACAATCTGTGCAAGTACCCTTAATACATACGTCTTTAATAGGCCTATATTTGAATAATTATATTACTACTGACCTATGACAGTGAGGTTGACCTTGGAGTTCCTGGTCTGGGCGATTTTGAAGTCGACGCGACACCTATAGACGCCGGCGTCGGTCTCTCTGATGTGGTCGACGCCCAGTTCGGCCGGCTGACGCTCGGGCATGAAGTATGCGCGGTTGCTGAACACGTGCTCGTCTGACCAGCGTTCAGCGTGCTTGAAGTCGCGTTCGCGAGCATCCACGCTGCAAACGTCATTCAGGAAATTACCAACACTGAATTATGAATGCAAAACACTTAATACAGTACTATGCTATAATATACTGGGAACAGTTTAAAATATTTGAAGAATATTAGATTATAAAATTTAAACTAGAATTTAGAATTATATAAACTGGGAAAAGATGCAAATTTTTTCTACAGAGCTCATAGTCTAGTCAATGAATACATTGTGGAATGCATGATAGATGCGACAGTTTTTTCTTCAGGAATCTGTTAAAGTAGCTAGGAGGTAAATATAGGCTACTAAACGTACCCAACCCTGGGAGGTGGCCATAACCGGGAATCTCGATAGTAGTACCTTCTCTTCCCCGTCACAGTTTATTTATGATTGAATAATTAAAGAGATGATATTTTAGTCATCATATCTATTTTCATCCTCATTCTTCGTTCTCCATCATCATTTATCATTCATTCTTCATCATCATTCACCATTCTCCATCATAATGCATCATTCACCATTCTCCATCATAATGCATCATTCTTGTTTTCTCTTCTTGTTCACAACTACTCACTTTTCTTTTTATTTACTTTATTCCATTACCTTCAATCTAGTCGAAGATTATTTAGTTAGTTTAGTTCTAGTCAGCTTAGTTAAATTGTTTCCTTATAAGTAATAGAATAAATGTTTTGTGAACTGTATATTTTGTACATGATATGCAATAGATCTCTCATGACCTTCGAGATCTAAATAATCAATCAATCCCACCTTATGCTTACCTCTCAAGGCTGGGGCCTCCCAACTACTCTTAATAGATTCCCGAAGAAGAAAATTCTGGCGCCTTTCATGTATTCTCAACCCTTCTTTCAAACTTAAATTTACTTAAATATCAAGTTCGAAATTTTAGTTGAGGTAAAATTATGGTCAGGGCCGAGAAGAGCATTGCTAATTAGGCTTTGTATCATGAATTTGTGTAAATCATTGTTTTAAAACTCTTTACACTGATATCTTCATTGAATTACTCCATTGTTTTGGATCAATGATTGAAATTGATGAAGAGAAATTTTATGGACATGTCGAATCAATTATTGCAATAATACACTTTTTTCAATTTGAAACCAGAAAATTATTAATGAATGCCTACACTTTCGTGAACAGATAACACTGTGTTAATTCATCAATATTCTTTGTGTTATCTTGAGCAGGCTTTTCATAAGTAAAATCAGAAAATTCTACAGAATTTTGTCAAAAACTAAACATATGTTCAATGACTTGAAATATAACACTTTCAAGTGAGATCAGAAATTTCCATTCAATTTGAGAATGAACATGTCTACAGAATAAAATTCATTATCCATATCCAACATATTCATTCGTATCAAAATACAATATATTGTTAAATAATTACCGCTTATTAAGAAATCAGAGAGCATGAATCACAAGTAGTAAAGTGTTGAATATCTCAATATTTTCTATTAATAATTTATCATCAGCAAGGAAGACTTGCTTTCTTTGAGCACCCAGTTTGTAATAATGACTCCTATTGGATACAGCGCGGCCCATTTCTGAAACAAATTTTCCAGTACTAGGCTTTGACAATAATATTTTTTTGAGTTGAACGCATTTATGTCAAAGATGAAACCTCAAATTTCGGCAATGTCTATCTCGGTGGCTAGGCCCTATTGAGCACCTGACGCATAACGTGCATAATAGTGGAAAGGATGAGTAGGCTGAGACAGAAGTTGATGAGTGCGGCAGCGGCCGGAGAACCTGTAAATGGGATTCGTGGCTCACAACAAACTGCGAGAGATGAAATCTCCTGGGAAATGAGCAATGCTCTTCTCGGCCATAACCCTTGTCATAAAAGCCATTTTATCTCTGCAGGAGAGAACGAGCCGATCACTGAATTGCCTTGTTCGAGTAGTGCGCGACTACTACTGCAGAATGCGCCAGCATAAATCAACATGCCATTAAATTCATAAATGTGTATTCTCACAGACGGAATCATATCAATAATCTAGTCACTTTCAACATCATCTACCGCGTTTGGGCTTTGTTATGATCAACTCCAATTGGTCATGTTTAGTATACCAGTTGATCATCATAAGAACGTGAATCAGATAATAAAATATATTTATTCGAATTATTATTGTTTCATTTGGATGAAATTCAAGACATAAATTCGCTTCATGTGACTATTACTATACATAAAAATTGAAGAATAAATTCTATTTTTAGTTAGGTTAGAAAATATTTTCTCAGGAAATACATAAAAAAGGATTTGTTTGGATATTTTGGGAGATAGGTTCGCGCTTGTTGTGAGTTACTAATCAGAGTGAAATTTACACTGTAGTACTTCCACTATATCCAGTGTCTATATCCATTTTAGTAAGGGGCAAAATTCTCTTGAACCTACTCATGGTTAGAAATATTTTGGCTAATAATCCGTTATTATTGAGAAAAAGATATAGAATACGCATCATAAGGATTATTTTCCGAGCTTTATGGGTCATAAGAATATGTTGTGGACTATCTAGTTTTAATTTTGTGAAAAACAAATGTTGTACTGGAAAGCCGCCTATGGTTGAGCTAGGTCCAACCATATCTCAATTGAAGGTTCAACCATATCTCTAGTTTCAATTGAAGAGACTAGACTCGAATTTTATTCTCATTTTTGTTGTATTAGTTATATTATGTTTTGGTTGTAAATTTACTAAACATTATGGTTTACAAGTAAGAATTCAATTGCCAGGCTTTTTTTCAAATGCTTTTTCAAGTGTCTTTACTCTTTAGACGGGAAAAATTCATTATTATCTCTTTACATTCGGTTGTAATAATTCAGTCTTTATCAATAAATGAGTATATTGAATGGATGAATACATGAATAAATAGTTAGTCTTGAATAGCTACTGCATAATATTGGACCTAGTGCTTAGGCCATACTTAAGCTTTTCCATTGGTAGTAATAGATTATTTTATAAGAAGAAGCTTCTTCATTCTTTATCTTCTTCTTTCTCACATTCTGTCAAAATGTAGAAAAAATTAACAACAAAATGCTCATATTCCCCTATGAAATAGTATTTCCACAAGACCTTGTACTGCAAGCTGACAGGTTTGCACGGACTGATTATAGCTTCAAAAATTTAATGTATACACTATTTGATGTTTCCAATGTACTCAAGGTATAAAAACTACAAACCTACAAGAACTACAAAAAACTATATTTTTCATCATAGTTTGTATTCTATTAACCTCAGGCTACAACTACAGAGACCTCGCCTCTATGAAGGTGACTTTCACAGTTACAGCTAAATCCTACAATCAACACATTAGTTTTCCTCAATAAAGGTGGTAGTCGTTAACTTAAATAGGGGCAATGTGTGGTTAGCATCCACATCCCCTCACATGTTTTATTATTGGAGGGTCTAATTGCCATGTGATACATGAACATCATAAACTGATCAATCGTTGGACTGCATCCAGTGAAAATCAATAATATTTTGTTGTGAATAACCAAAAGTGGATAATCAGGTAGGAGGGGGTACTCAGCAGGTTGATTAACGAGTCCATCAATGAATGAAATGCTCTGATTGGATGTTATTCTGTCAAAAAATAATTAGATACATATTCTGATCAGTCATAACCACAAACCACAAATGTATTGGCTCACTGACTTGAACGAGAAAACTGTTCGAGCATGAAATGACTGATCCCAATAGAAATAAATAATTGCCTTAACACAGAGTGTGCCACGTACTGACAGATCAATTTCAGTGCTGATCTGCTCTGATAGCCACAGAATGTTATGTCAGCTGACACGCTGCAAGATCTAGATAAAATTGATACCATCGAAACACTAATTATTGTAGATAAGAATGCTATATTGTGTTATAGAATTGATTGTTAATTGAATTGTTATAGAATCTAGTATATTATTGTGGTATCATTATAGTATGCTTTGCACACAAGTTGTATTCCACAGTAGATACTCTGAACAAAATTTATCAATATTTCACTCATTCACCAAATATCCAAATAAAATATGATTCCAAGTTTTGTATCTGATTCATATAACAAATTGTCAACAATAAGTTTTATTCAATTCCAATGCCAGAGAATTGGAATATAGCCTATGAATTGCTTTCAATTGAGTGAACTTTAATTTGAAAAAATAATATAAAAAGTTTTACTATCAAGCATGTCATTAGCGGGTTTCTTTCTCTTTATGTAAGCTTTCTTCATCCCTCCTAGGTTCTTTTTTTAAATGTATATCTATGAACTTTCAGTCCTGACACTTGAAAAGAGTTATTCATCATTGTTTATTGTTGGTTATAAATTGTGATACTTCCAATGATAAATTGATGAGACAACATTTTTTCAAATATGTCAGATCAGAAGTCACGTTGTCAGTAAGTGTAACTATTGATCAATGATTGAATTCTATCAGATGCTACGTAATTCCAGTTATTGATTGAAATTTAGTTTGATGTTTTCAATGTAGATGCGGGAGTGAGCTAACATGTAAGCTAATCCTTTCACTATGTCTAAGAGTTGGCAGCAGGGTATGATACTGTTCAGTAATGTAATAACGTTGTTGTTTGGTGATTGAAGTGATCAATAACCACAACTACGATAATTTGGATACGAGGCGAAACAGGAAGAGGAAGGAGATATCATGTAGTCTAGCATGGCTTGAAAGTGTCACACATTCGAAGTGTGCTCCATAATCCATAATGTTATCAACAGAAACTTACGCTTGTAGCTAATGAATCTCCGAGTTTCTATTCCATTGGTTTCATGATCCAATCTATCATGTTGCTCAACAATCTCCCAATAATTTTAAATTGTGATATTGAATGAGTGATAGAAATAATGAAAATCATTAATGGAAAATTTTACAAAAATAATATTAAAATATGTGAAGAATGAAGCATCAAAACTTGAAAACTGGATTATGGAAAGCATGGTATGACTTCAGTTTAAACTGAGCTCCAAAGCAGCAGGTGAGTGATGATAGAGCAGATAACATCATGTTACTTTTCCTGGTCACTGCGCTAAGGAGGGTGACCGGCAATAAATAACATGACGTTATCTGCCTCATCATCACTTACTCAAAGCCACCTAAAACTAGGCTCCCCATCCATCATTATTATCCACTCATTATGAAAAGGACATCATGGATTACAAATGAAAGGAATTGAATTATGATTTACTTTAATTGTAGTTAACTAGATGCTTAGCGGAAAACTATAATGAAGGAATCATAAATGGTTATTTCTATAAAGTTTGATCGACCGATAATTGAGCTATATAGATACAGTATTACAGAATAGTATTTATATATTGAATGATTACAATAAATAATTCAGAGAATTTTCAGACTCCAAAAAGTCCATTTCCTGGATTCACAGTTTCCGGAAATGTTTGATTTATGGAGAGTAGTTTCAGAAAGAGAGGGGAATAGACTTATAAATTTGGTATGCTTATCCCGCCACATTCCAAATTAATGAGTTTATTCTCTTATTTTTAAGACTCATTCATTTGAAAAAGAACAATACGATTCGCTCCCTCTCAAAGTTTATAAAATAAATAATGAAACATTCAAATTTAAATCCGATGTGTTATACAAAGTCTTAAATTGACAGTTGAGCGATTCAGCAACATATCAGTACATTGTTGCCTACCCTCTCCTGAATTGTTGATTTGGAATTAATATCATTCCCGTTATTATGATGGAATTACAATAGGTCGTTCCTACCCTGGTTACACTGCTATATATATGAGTGTAGATACGTACAAGTGATTGAGGTCTTGATTCGTTTATCTTTATCCAAGCTATGAACTTTGATGAGCTTGATGAAATTTACGTAGTTCTTCCATTCTTGAGCAGCAATTTAGAATAATCCTTCATGATTTGGTCTCTCAAAACGTCCATCAATTAAATGGGAATAAATAAAATCAGAAACGCACGAACGAAATAAATACAAATCAATAAAAATAATATATCCAGGTATAAAAAAATAACCCTTTGCGGACAAGTGGTGTAATCCGGGTTTGAGAAGTAACGGACAAAGAACGTACGGTCTATAACGGGTTCTCACTTGCCGTGAGTTTTCTCAGGCGGCAGTACCGTCGATGACAGTGCTCAGTCGGACTCTTCTGATACCCAATTAATATCTGTACGCTTTTACAGAAAACTCCTTTGTAGTAGCCTATAGTGGGAGCTTTCTTTACATTATAATTATTCGACCCTCAAACTCAAAAGTCAATAGCGATCTCACTTAGACTATGAGGAAGCTATATAACAAGAGTATAGAATCTTCCTTTCAAATGCTGGGCCACAGACGAACAGACGGGCGAACGGATGAACTGACAACGGCGCGATTTCAATAAGGCCCTGTTGGTCCTTAATAACAATACTATAAATAACTTCACAAAACAGCGCCATTTTAATTTTGTGCCGGTCTCAGCTTGGGCAGACAGACATGCAGACAAGAAAATAGTGCCGGTGAGACACCGGGGTTCGTCCAGTAGGACACCAAAGATAGAGAATATTATTCCATCCTAGTTCCAGAGCTACTCAATACTGTTGAAAGCATGTGCTTTGTCCGCAAAGGGTGAGTAAATAAATATCCAAGAAAAATCAAATTATGAAAGAAATATTGAGAAATGTGAAATAAATAGGAAACAAATGATGTCACAATGAATTCACAAATCATTAAAATACTGGATATTGAGCTTTAATACTGTTATAACCAATCACCGGTATAAAAAATAGGTGATATATTTAAACTCATAATATGCAAGTACGAATAGACTGGGATCGAATCAATATAAGTCGAAAATAATTTCTGTTGAATCCAGTGGTTCATGGGTTTGAAAGGGGAATTCCCCCCCCCTCGCACAACTACACGTAGAAGTATGTATTAATATATGTTAATAATGTACTCTATTAATATGTGCATCCATTAGTTTTAGTTCTATTTGCCAGTATAGGACGTTGTGAAGGCATATTATGAATAAGGTCAACTGTATCAAAAGTTTATAAATTCAACTTCATTCATGTGATTTTACAATTATTCTGTTGAAATTCATATCTGTTATTCCAGTTAGATTATCCATAACGCATGAATCGGTTCCGGTCTGTTCGTATCTGTTGACAACTCGCAGCTAGTCCTCAAAACATTCAACACTTTAGCTTACTAATCTAAAAAAAATTTTATCTCAGTGGAATTACGCTTGAAAATCTCATTACTATTGGACTCAACAAAGAATTCCAAAAAAATCATAATTATATGTTGGATTATACTACTATGATATTATGATTAATAGGAAGCTTGGTTGACCTTATAGTGAACACTGTTAAACACATTACTATACTGGCACAAAAAAAAAAGATTTTCATCCTATTTGTGAAAAATTCTGCATTGCCAAAAAATAAAAATCTTATCAAGTGATTTTGTTTACTCTTTCACCAATGTCTGCACTGTCTGTCCTTGGAGTCAATAGCACAGTCTGTTAAGATCGATCAGAGAGCAAGTAATCCAAGCTAGATGAAACTTTCAATTGAAAGCTTCACAAACAATCAACTGGGAATCGAGAAACGATCCAGCGTAAGCCAGCTATCTGTCAACAATGCAACAATCTTCAAACCCTCTATGAAGTGGAGGGCTTTTTTGAGAAAGTAAAAGAAGCTTTGAGAAAGTAAAAGAAGCCCCATCTGAGACAATTGACCCCATCCTGTAGATCAGAGCGTGACGCGGGACGTCCTTTTTGCGATATTGGCCGGTCTGGTTTGGCGGTGAATCTGCATGTGAAAAGGCGCACTCCAGAAGAAGTTTGCTTCAATTCATGTTAAGTCAACAAAACTTTGAAGACGGCCCGTCGCTCGACAAATATCCAGTCAGCAACTTGTGTTCACTTTCACCCGCTTTTCCAACATCTCTTTCTTTCCTGATGTTTTCTTCTACAGTTCATTTTGTTCTTTCACAACTCCGTCACAACCAATCGATCAATGAATAATAGCAAATTTGAGGATAATCTGTGAAATATTCAGGAAAAATCGTAAGGTAGTGAATAATTATGTTGAGAGTGTATGCTACCATTGATCCAATTTGTTCAAAGCGAATAAATTAATTGAAAACTTTTTTCTAATTCCAATTAAAAACGCTGCATGGTTCTCAATGATCTCATGGTTCTCATGGTTCTCGTCGCATGTTGTAGAAATGTCAATGCTGTGAAAGTTTTTACTGATTTCTGCACTGAAATTTTTCAAGTTTCCTATTGTTTCAATAACATAAGTACGAGTTAGGACGCTCTCAGAGCGGCAGCTTGGAGAAAGGTTACAAGTAGTAAGGCGCCGCTTTGTTTTCCTGCCATTTACCACATGTATCACTGCAGAGGCCTACTAAAAAAGGTGTTCAAAGAAGTAGAAGTTTACCACAGAATAAGTAAATAAAATAAAGTAATTTAATTATTGTTTAAATGACAGTTAATCTAACGATCAAAATGAAACTTTCACATGAACAGAAAGAGACACACAGTTTGAATCTCCTCAAACTACATCTATCGATCACACAAAAATACAGACACAGTTTCTTTTTCTTGAATCAGTAGAAGCAACAAACACTTGGGTGCAACAAAAATTAAAAAAAAAAAATTAAACAAAGACACAACAAAAAACGCCTCCTAAACCAACTATCCAATCTGCTCACACTTTTTACAATAAAACTGTCAACCTAACAAACATAGATTTTACAGAAACCGAACTCAAGTTATTGAACAAAAGTCTAAAACATAACCTAAACTAAAAAACAACAGATCCACATAGAAAAACATAGTCATTGAAACAGAAACATGTATCCAACGAACAGATCCAAAAATACATGACGAACTTAAACTAATACTTTCTATAGCATTGGACCAAAGACGATATGAATTATATATATTTATCTGTGATATGACTGTGATGATGTTTATCTGTAATCACATTGAGCATATGTAATGACGTTTGCAAAACTATCTGTGATTGTACATGCAAAAAATAAAAATATTACTATTATTATCTAGAAACCTACAACACAATAAAAACGAACAACTCACAACCACGTCCATCCATAACATCAGAAAACCACACCATAAGAGAATTGAAACAAAAAGTTCTAACTCACAACCTCACCCAAATCAAAGCAAACAAAGGCAACACCACAGTTATCATAGACAATGAAGAACTTGATAGAAAAACACTTGGCTACATAAACAAAAATAACATAAAACAACTGCACACCGATCCCACAAATGTATACCAAACAACAGTCAAGCAAGTAATCAAAAGGACAATTGAAGATTCACAAAAAAGAAGACTGAAACAAGTACTGAATAATAAGACAGAATTGTCGCAGCCACATTTTTAAAAATATAGAGAAACTAGTTTCGGTTGCTATACCATTATCAATCTCAAACAAACTTTTTGAGATTGATAGGTCTAATGGTATAGCAACCGAAACCAGTTTCTCCATATTTTTATAAATGTGATTGCGACAATTTCGTCTTATTATTCACTATGAATACCTTATTCCACAATATCACCTTCGCCACTTCAAAGAATGAAATAAATACACCCTTCTGCACCATCACTTCAAACCCTCTCCAAAATTCACAAATCTCACATACCTATAAGAACAATTATAAACTTCTGAGAAGCCTATTAACTAGAAAACATTAGCAACAACACATACATAAAAAAACAGTAGCGACCTCATCACAAAAAAGACACACAAATTCCTCACAACTCCAGAAAAATGGAAGATGAGTTTCAACAGCTCGAAAACGTTTGGCCAAGTGTGAGTACATTCATTATGTATTCACATTCTGAAACTCTTTGCAAGTCATTGAATTTACAACAAAAAGTTGATATTAACAACGCAGATCGTTATGGAACAAGAAATCGCAGGATCAAAATCAATATCAACCATGAAACAAAACATTCAGAGTTCCAGTCTACCCAGAGTTCCAGTCATCACAGTCTTCATTATCATCATCAAAGTCGTTATTGATGATCGTCTTTTCAAAACCAATAAATTTTCAAGTGATTATTCAGAGCTCCGATGCTTGTATCCTCATCCAGCAGGATCGCTAATAATAAATTTATACCCAGTCTACTTAGTTTTAGCTACTTATTGTAGCTTATTATATTCTCATCGAACGAAATGATGAAATATATTCAACAAACTACCTGGCCAAGCAAAATCTCTTGATTTCAACACAACAAGAACTGCTGCAGCTGATATTACAGTAGAACTATGCAGTTACGGTGTTCCTTCCTTTCTACGACGAATAGATCACAGTTGGATAGCTATTATATATAAGGAAGAGCTTGATGGAGATTTGTTGTAGCAAAGCTATCAACGCGTTAGCTGTGGCGACTCTCAACTCTCAGTAGCGGTGACTTGGGAGTAGAGCAGCACGACTTGAAACAGGCAGCAGAAGACCTCTGCAATGCAAGCATTCAACCTTGTTTTATAGCTTCGTTTGCGACTACTAAACGGACTCGTAACTAGCGCTTTACGATTGTTTAGTAGCGCTTAGTTTTCTTTGTTCGCAACGGTCTTTCACACACACACGTAAATAAGCGCGAAAAACGCACACATTACACGACGACCATAAAAGTAGCAGCAATCTTACGCTCCTTCCTTTTGTAGGCCCAACGTAACCTTCAACAATGATTTCGCAGTAAACGCCTACTGTGAGCACATACTTATGGTTTAAAATTCAATCCATTCATGCATGAAACAAGGGAAGGGAATGACCTCCCAATGGAAAGTAGTATAGTCACCAGACTTCATTGATCATAAAATTGGAAAGTATTATAGAAAAATCGTTATTATCTGTAGAAATTAGAACCAAGAACACTGGAAATCTGTGTAATCTCTTGCTACAATCCTATATTTCTTCTCCAGGTGAAATAAATAACACGAAATACATATTTTCTAGGCTTTCCATCCACTTCAATAGACATTCATGAATTTCATCATTGACATTCATATCTTTGACTCTGACATAAATTTGAATTTGATTTCATTCTTTCTCAAAATGAATCACTGAATGAATTTCAACTCTTTTGAAATAAGACCTATATATGCCATAATAAGAAAAATATATTTCTCAATGTGAATCATCGAAAAGGAAATTATCTGAGAAATGAATATACTTAAACCTCATTCGACGCTTAAATGATGTGATTTATGAACTGAAACATCCATTTGCCTACAGTAAAGCTTGTTCTGCGGGACGATTCATTTTTGTCAAAATCAATCTATTGTGCAGATGTGAACTATAAACAAAACATCACCCAACCTACGTGTTTCTAATTGATTGTAACAATGAAATATTTAATATCATCTTATTTGTTATTATTTCAAAGTAATGTCTAATGGAAAAATGAATTAATAGATAAACATTTGAAAACTAGCTATTTTATCCAGGATTGTAACTTCAGTCAACAATTTATTTGTTGTTAAAATATATTTTCTGCGAAACCTAAGAGACAGACTTTCATAGTGAGAATATTGGATGCGAATAAATGGGAACAGAGCGGGTACTCGAACTCTTTCCAGGTTCCTAGTGGCGGTTATGAATAGGAAACAGAAACAAATCAAAACACGAACGAAGCTGACCATGAATTGAATGGAAAGTTCAGTTCAAATATCACAGAGTAAGACTAATCAAGTTATCGACGCAAGTTGCAAATTTAGCTTTCCAATCAATTCTATTCACACGCAACTTATTTATGACGTTGTTTCAATTCGCGCCACAACGTTCTGTGGTGAATCGGCTGGTAGCCGTAGCCGTATGCAAGCGATCTATTCGATTCCGAAGTTTCGTTTATTCAGCGTATAAGTTGAGGGCGGCTAGGGTCGAAAATGGCGGAGACTGTGTAGAAGGCTTCGAATAATAGATTTTATAACTTGAGACGGTTTGGGCGAGGTGAGACTAGAATGAGAGCACAGTTCCCATGCTGCGGACATAACAGTTGCCGAGCTGTTCCTGCCAATTGCATCTAATTACATTACTGGCCAACTCTCGCGTGGCTTGAATAGGAGGGGGGGGGGGGGTTCATGAGTCAGACCCGTCTGGGATTATGAAATTAAAGCAAGAGCTTTCCCATTTCCTTGAAGTGAACAATGAATGATCAGAACACCTGTCAGGTGGTTACTGGCTGCAATCAGAGACTCGTCTCCAGCAGGCAGCCAAAACAGTGTCCAATCTCCATCATCCGCTCCAACAAACCAGGCTTAGAGAAGGATTTCAATCGCTGGAAGAGGTGGAAGGAAAGTTCAAACATCCCCTTCCCTGACAGTGGCCATCACAGCGCCCGCAAATGTCTTGCTTACAGTATCCATACACATTCCCAGCTCCAACTCCAGTCAGCAACCAACAAACCAACAAAGCCAAAAGCCTGTTTTATTACACAGCACTCTCAGACTGTGCCACAGCAAACTTATTGTGATCAGATGGCACAACAATGCTTCTGCACCAATAGTTTTGATTCCACTCCGTTTCTCTTTGAATCGAATTCCTTCACTAAACAGCAAGCTCTCCAGTATGACATGATCATCGATTCTGTAAGTGGATGGAACGTAAGCTTCAATAATCCGATCGAATAAACTACTTCACTTGGTTAGAAATTATTGCAAATGAAACATGGAACCTTTGAACTTGCAGCGATTAAAGTACTACAAGTTGCCAATGTTTCATCAGTAGCGTGAAAAATTTGAAAAAATCTACTAGTCAATCGATCAATGAGTGCTCTTATGGAACAAGATTACAGATATTTTGAGAAACGGCGAAACATCTATTTTGCTAAAAATTAAAGCTCTTATTTATGGTTATTTTTTAGATAATTATCATTCAACTTATTATTTGAGATTCAAAAAAGTTAGTTCTATCCGAGAAACTGTCATTGAAAATTCCATAGCCTTTCCCAAGTTTCGATAGAAAAATATTACCATTCATCATAGCAAATCACTTCTGTAGCATGCATTAACGTGTGTGTTACATACCAACACCAAGATGCAAGTCGTAAGATGATGCATGTATGTTAATTAAACTCTGTGTTAAGCGCACTTGCATCTTGTATCCAGGGAGCTGGAGTTTGCATCTTTGTTGTGCTGGTTGCATACTCTTACCCCTTGGAGATCTGGCTGGCTCACCACAACTTACATTGTGTGCCATTACGACTTAGTGACAGTTCTATCTCCCATAAGACACAACAACTGGTTGAAAGTCGAAGTCACCACTCCCTAATACGTCTGAGACATTAGTGGATGATTCAGTTATTGCTGTGACACAATAGCAGGGTTATGCTCCCCAGTATTATTACAGCTAAGGATGCCTCAATAACTGATTCATTCTTAGTATTTTTCTGACTTCACAAGCCAGAATAAATTGTTATAGTTTCTTTGTCTGGAAGAGTCGGATGATTGATTATTGATCTTTCAATACACGCACAAAACTGAACAGAAATAATGGATTTTGCAGAAGACAGGGGCGAATCCAAGACAGTGACTTGGGGGATGTACGAAACTCACAACTGACACTGGAAACAAACTTTCATTTGTATCTTTTATAGTGATACCATCACTTTAACAACTTCTTACCCCGAAATAACTCTCCGGATTCGCTCATGGCAGAATTGACAAGTGCATCTTCGACGGAAAAGACCCTTAGGTCGTGGAATGTTCTATAAAAAAATTAAATTAGCCTGCCGTATTTAGCAGAACCCTACCTCGTGCTACGTTGGGTAATGAAGAATACTAGCATGCCTTGAACGGAGCAGGTTTAGATAAGTGGGAGTGAATCTTAGAATGTTTTCATTTGGAAGGATGTGAATATTATCTTGAGGAAAGTCGGGGTGAGTGTAAGCAAGTTAGTGAATTAGGTGTGTATGGTGGAATGCTGGGAAGGGATGGTGATATGGTATGGAGGATATTGGCGAAGACCAGAAACCAACCGGGGGCTTATGGGAGTTGGCAGTGCGTTAGTATAAATAGGTGCGTGCGTATGTTTAGGGCTAGAGGCCTCATAGCTAATTGAAGGCCCAGCCAGGGAGCGTGAGATGGAAATGTGTAGACCGCTTTGCCATGGCCGCAAGGAAAGTACAGGAAGCTAACGTCAAGCCAGGGCAGGCCATGCCTATGAGTGCATAAACGCGGAAGACATTTCACGGCTCGTATGCTGCCACGATCTCGCTCCTCATCCCCCTCTCACCCTCACTTATTACCAACCACCCCTCTCACTACCAGGATCATCATCAGCTACATCAAGCTTCGCAGCCTGGTCCAACCGTGAGCTTCTGATCTCCTTCATGAATTGATATGACCGTTGGAAGCACAGTTTGAACTACTAGGCTACACTACATTTACTACACTCAATGGAGAAACAATAAGATCCTCACTATCAAGTCTAGAATGCAAATAGATGAAATAGAGAGCTGTTCTCTTTATAAGATTATTGGTATTCCAATCGAAGAGATAAAAGATCATTCCATATGACTTTAAATTATACGCAATAGATTCAGTCTTGTAACGAGAGACAAAAAGAGGCCTTCGCGGAGAATAATTAGTGGTGGAACCAATTCGCGTGATGTTAGTTGAGAATCAAATTTATCGTTTCCGCAACCCATATGCATATGAGTATTGCAGAGTGGCCCAGAATCACCGAGTTTCCGTTTGTTTACAGTTATTTCCAACTCACGAGCAAAGTGAGCATTGTACTTGAAAAATTTCTTCCACCTTTATTTTGAACACAGTACTTTGTAGAAGAATGGTATTGACTCTCTTCTTTTCGGTTATATGTGTCTCAAATTTTACTTTTCAAAATATTGAGAAATTTTACAAATAAATGGAAATAAATAAACTTTATTTCTGCAAAAAAAAAAACGATAGATTACAGAATATAAAACAAGATAAATGACATGCTGGCACTAAAAGAGAGAATATATAATACAAACAAACTTAAGTAAAAAAACACTCCAATCATAATAATAATAATAGAAGAATAAATAGCTAGTTATATTTAATGGAAATATGTATGTGTATCTATAATACTGTATAATTATATATTTAATGTGAAAATAAATTTAATCTCTCATGCCGTTTGCAGAAATAATACTGCATGCAAATAATTTCATAATGAAAATTGAAGCTATGACAAGTGTTGATGTTGATATCTAGAAAATTATAATTAGAATTCAAAATTACTCTGAAGTAGTTTAGTTCTATACAATTAAAAACTCACTTAGTAGTTTATGAGAAAGAGTTGTTATTTATTATCATTGACTACATACTATTCTCACTTCGGGAACTGCGTGTAAGGGACATAGAATAATATTTGAACCAATGCAAGTCTGAACTTCTCGAAAAAATTTTATATGATTTCAATGGTACATTAATTTTATTATTTATAAAATTTGAAATTATATTACCAAGTGAAAAAAATATCTTTGGGAATTAATACTCAAGTGTGAACAGAGTAGGAGATATGGGGAAAATTTAGAGAAAATAAGGAGATGTAGTTGAATTTTAGTCCAAGCGAAATATTGCTCAGCAAAGATGACACACACTCGCACTTACCCACGCACGCACAAGAGCTCTGAAACACAACATGGCCTACTATAAGTTGTGAAGGTGACCTTACGTAATGCATAACGCTCGTTTTGCAGCTCGCCGCTAATGGCCTTTAAGCAATTTCCCTAAAATTTCTCTCCGGCTGTTAAAATATGTTGTCGGAGCTGTGAGAAGCGTTAAGAGCTTTGTAGCAGAAGCATTCATTCTAAGAGGTAGTCCGCAAGGCGTTGGTGTCTGGAGGGGGCAAGGGCGTATATCACTACTACATAACCAGCTACAGTTTGGATGAGAAAACATCCAAGATACTATTTCGAGAACAATGGCAAGAAGTGTTAGAGGAAAATCGTGGACAAGTGATGGTAGGGGGGAAAAGAGGAGGCATTGCAAAATGAAAACCTAGTTCCCTCTTCGGCTGTACGTGCCTAGATGAGAGCCAAGACCCAGCAAGTAAGAAAAAAGATGAACAATCTCATAAATCTTTGCCGATCTCGGAAATTTCCAGCGCTTTTACAGACGTATTTTTATTCTTGAATTGTCAATCTTTCTTGATTATTCTCTTTGCGTACAAGAAACTTTAGAGTCAACATATTATCATTTGTTATAATATAACATATTATGTTTGTCCACTTTCTAGCTTTACAAATTTTTGCATAAGGTGTGAGCTCCTGGACTCCTAGACAAAATTCCTATCGATATAACAAGGTTTATTCGATAGCTCTTTCAAGGAAAAATTATGAGTATCAAGAGTAATAACAGTTTTATATGAGAAGGAAAAAATTCATACCGTTATGTCTTTAAACTTTCTCTTGTAACTATTTATAATAATCACTTGAGAAGAAATGTTGAAAGCAGAAATTTCATTTGAATTTATATAATTGGATCCCGCAATAATAGTCATTCATTTGAGCTGATGAATCAAATCTTTTCTTGAAGTACTGTAAAAAGATATCCAGACAAGATGAGACGATGCTGTCAAAACCACATTTATTATTAATAAACGAGAAAATACCGTTTCAACAGAATAACAGGCAGGCAATTGTTCAATTCGTTTATGAACGTTTCATAGCAAAGAAAGACTGGGTTAAGTCTTATATTCAGCGGCGATGAGTCTGATACACACTTATAAGTTCATGAAGTGACAAGCCAGGGGTTAGCTGTAACACTGGAAGCTAACCCAGCTCCCCCAACAAAGGCCTGACTCCTGATAAATAAAATTGAACACTAATATTATTTTATGTTAAACAACACTAATTTAAAGTAAATTAATATGGAAGGGAGAGCTGCGTCGGCTTGTAGCCTGACATGCCAGCTAGTAAACTTGTCTAGTATAATGAGCGCTTTAACTTAAGTTCGTATTCAAGAACCTCACTTAAATATCTTCTTAACTTAGAAGTCAAGACTCTCTTGAAATCGGTATATCAAATTCGTTTTTCCTAGGCTGGGCATACACCGGTTAGTCATGACAAGACAAGACACAATTAGACACAACTTCAGACAAGACTAGACAAGACACGTTTAGTCATGTGAAAGTGACACACCAGTCAGTCACATCAGTCATGAACAAGATGCCAGACAATAGAATTGTTGCTGGTGCAATTATGATTTGGGAGTGGATTTGTATGCAAGTAAGAAGAATTAAGAGACATTGGATTTATCCATATAATAGGAGATGAGAAGAAGAAAACACATTAGAAAATTTTATTCTTGAGCTGAGAATGATAAAGAAAAGTTTTATGATTTTACCCGATTAACTCCAGAAACATTCGACTATCTTCTGGGACTTTTACAAAACAGATTGACAAAAAAAGACACGAATTATTTCCCTAGATTGAATGAGCAGAACAAATTTTTCATCATTGGCCATTGTTGTTGAGATGAGACAGACAGACAGCCAAAAAACCTAACCTCACAACTCAACACTAATCTGATGGTGACTGATAGAAATAGTGTATGCCCTATTCGATTAGACATGAAGAAAAGACACATTTAGACATGTCTAATTACAATGACTTTTCGGTGTGTGTTGCTTCATAAGCAACTAAGTGACGTACTGTGACTAGATGTGACTAATCTTGTCTTGACTAACTGGTGTACGCCTAGCCTTGGTCAAGCCACATGCTGAACTATCGTTCTTTAAAATATTTTAATATGTAATATTTCATATAATGATAATTTGGCATAATTTTCTAGTAGAACATAAATTAAATCATGGTATTCAATTTTCGCATCATTGAAATGCAATTCACTGTCTATCTGACCTATTTGAATTATTTTCATTCTTTTAATATAAAACAACAAACCAACAAACCTAACCTCACAACTCAACACATGTCTGATGGTGACTGATAGAAATAGTGTATGCCCTATTCGATTAGACATGAAGAAAAGACACATTTAGACATGTCTAATTACAATGACTTTTCAGTGTGTGTTGCTTCATAAGCAACTAAGTGACGTACTGTGACTAGATGTGACTAATCTTGTCTTGACTAACTGGTGTATGCCTAGCCTTGATCAAGCCACATGCTGAACTATCGTTCTTTAAAATATTTTAATATGTAATATTTCATATAATGATAGTTTGGCATAATTTTCTAGTATAACATAAATTAAATCATGGTATTCAATTTTCGCATCATTGAAATGCAATTCACTGTCTATCTGACCTATTTAAATTATTTTCATTCTTTTAATATAAAACAACAAACCAACAAACCTAACCTCACAACTCAACACATGTCTGATGGTGACTGATAGAAATAGTGTATGCCCTATTCGATTAGACATGAAGAAAAGACACATTTAGACATGTCTAATTACAATGACTTTTCAGTGTGTGTTGCTTCATAAGCAACTAAGTGACGTACTGTGACTAAACATGGCTAATCAATTAGTTACATAACCAATCAATTTTTCTTCTTACTTGATATGGAAATGTAAAGTTTTGGATTAACTGGAGTATACTTGAGTAAACAAAAAGTTCTTTGGTCAGCTGTTACATTGTTAAAGATCAACAGTTTCAAATTATCAGCTGAAATAGGTTTTCAATCAGTAAGTATTTTTCTCACAAAAATACATCAATAATTTGAGAGGTGCATACAGTTTCCGAGACACATGGTGTATAGAAAAAATTCTCATGCGGTGATTGAAAACAAGCAAATGGGAGAATAATAAAAGACACTACAGATTTACACCAGTTATCAAGTTCTTTCTACTTAAAGCCTATTTTGATAGGATATTATATCCCGCCCCTTCTAATTGAATAGGTCTAGGGATTTCAATAAGAATCACATTGCTACTTCAATCAAGAATTGCTTCTCGAAGAGAAAGTTCAGTCAAATGCCTAACAATAAGTTCATGAATATAATAGACTACATGAGAAATGCAGCAACAGTATCCTGCTCTTTGAAACAGGAAACAAGGCAGTTACTTTGCTTGAGAGCTACCAACAAACTTATTACTTCATAGAAGCGTTGAAACGGGTCGAAAGAATCAACACAATTACCAACTTGACACATGAGGCTGCCGTATAAGAACGAGTATGTAGGCTGGGCAGCTTACTTAATTACAAACCTGAAACCTCATTAGCTTCTCCCCACTCTGCCCACTAGGTATACCGACAAGGTATAATCCACCTTTTCACGCATTTGCGTGCCACTAGCTTTTCCATTCCAAGCCTTACCTGACCATTTTGGGCATTCTAAAAGATTATTCTCCCCATTTTATCGCGCTAATGTACCTCCAAAGATTGTAATCACACCAATAACATTCTCTCTTGACAACCATATAATTTAAAAAATCTAACCTTTCAAGATAAATAATATTTATATTATTATTATTTATAATGTTGATGTTCCGTTTGATAAATTTGATCTACGAAATAGTTCAATAAGAGCTGAATTACTTTTTCTATTATTGTTCAAAAAACTATTGTTTCTAGTTCTCATAATTTATAAGTTTTACCATTAATCATTTTTGAAATATTATATTATGATTTATCTGATAGGTTGAGCTTTTTTCTTGTTATCCTATCTTTTATAATGACTTACTATACAGGAAATATTTCTTTCCAATAAACAGTTTATTTATTTCATTCCTTAAAAATACATTTCCAGTACAATAATACAATTAAAAGCCTCTAGCTGATAGCTATTTGAGGAGACTTCATTTGAATTGCATATAATTCCAATAAATAACATGTTGATTATAAATTAATATTGAAGATAAAATCTTTTTTATATAGAGCGTTGAAATCAGTGAACACATAAGACCATACGCTTATGCACTGACAATAATTATGTTCTTATTAAAGCAGCTGATTGAATAAAACATATTTTAAAACAAAAAAAGAAACCGACTTCAGTGAAATGATAAAATACTCACGTACTAAAAAGTTTAAAATAAAGTATTTACTTTAAACTGAGAAAATTTTAAATTTCATACAAGTTTTGAAGTCGGCGCCAAATCTATACTATTATAAAAATGAGATGGTGTCTGTCTGTCTGTACATCCATCACGCGTAGAATACTTGACTGATAAAGCTGAAATTTTGCATAAAGATTGTCTGTATACCAAGGAAGGACATAGGCCTATTTAAATATTTCAATAGTTGTTATAAATAATAAATAATTAGTAAAATTACAGACCTAACCTATCAAACTTGACATCCATTGATTGTCCCAACAATAATGCTCCTATTTGAAAGCCATGTGCAGTTGAATATGCTAAAAAATTGTTATTCTAGGAAAACGTCGCGTTGGTCTATTGGCTAGCAAGCCTGCTTTTCACCCAGAATTCGTTGGTTCGAATCCGACCGGGGTGAAATTTTTTTGACAACTTTCAGCATTGATTAATATTGTATTCACATTCACACGCTTCAAAACGTAAGAATTCGCGAGTTCGAATCCAAGACGGATTAAATTTTTTTGATAACACTTTCAGCATTAGTTAATATTGATTATTATCCACACGCTTTGAAAATTAGTATTTTGCAGATTTCTTTTAATTTCCATCAATAAATCAGTTTCCAGTACCTTAATTTTTAAGGTACTATTGGAAGCTCTATTTTGCAAATTATTTAATTTTCACTTCATGTCGGGCTATTTCTATTATTTCCAAGTTTCAAAATAGTGTAGTTAATAGGAAAGTAAATATTCTATTTTCCACCTAAAAAAAAATATTGTTTAATGTTTAATTTTATTTTAGTAATTCAATGTAATTGTAATGTAATGTAATTTAATGTTTCATGATATAAAACCTTCTACACCGACTTTTTTCCCCGGTGCAAAGCACGGGTATAGCATCTAGTATTTTATAAAGATGATAAGAAATTCTATCTAATATCAAAACTAACACTGTATTTTTTTGGAGGATGAAGCCCACATAGGTCTGAGAGTTTTGCGTGGGTAACGAATTGGATGATGGAGATTGATGAGTTGAACCTACAGTTCTAGGTGGGTTCCGAACCACCAGGAAGTGATTGATAAGAAATTCTATCTAATATCAAAACTAACACTGTATTTTAATTAAATATGTGATTTACACTCACTTTTACTGAAATACAGTAATTGATAAGAAATTCTATCTAATATCAAAACTAACACTGTATTTCAATTAAATGTGATTTACACTCACTTTTACTGAAATACAGTGTCAGTTTTGATATTAGATTGTTCAATTATTTCGTCATGGAAAACATCATAGAGTAATTCTGTTATATTTTAGAAGTTTATGGGAAATTTGGCGCCGACTTCAAAAGATTACTTGTATGAAATTTAAAATTTTCTCAGTTTAAAGTAAATACTTTATTTTAAACTTTTTAGTACGTGAGTATTTTATCATTTCACTGAAGTCGGTTTCTTTTTTTGTTTTAAAATATGTTTTATTTTAAGCTTTTTAGTTGAATTTTCAAACTTTGAAAACATGAGAAATTTCTTAAAGCCTACATTATGAAATATTTATCAAATTAGCAAGCCAATAATTAATTTATAACATCGAAAGTTAAGTAACTAAAAATCCACATATAAGAAAAGATAAACTAAGGAAAATTCTACAACGTTTTATTTAATGTGGAATATTGTATTTAGGAGAATTATAATAGCGAAAGGCTTCTTAAAAGTGAAATGGCTTTTGATTCATTTTGATGTGGTCCCTTTCAGAATATACCTACACTGAAATAGTAGGCCTATATTACGTTACAAGTGTGGAAAATATTGTGCTTACTGAAAATATGATAAGTAAACGCAGGAGATGAAGTTGAGTGCGGTATTATCATACGAGTATGGTAAACATCTTCCCGGACGAGTTATGTACGATATTTTTGTGTTATGATTGCAACTGAATAACCTTATTCCTATGACTCAATAACATCAACTAAATTATTTACAATTTTCATATGAACATATGGACAGAAATATTATATTCTTCTTATTCTCGATTCAAATTAAGTTCATGTGATTGGTCAAAACGGGACATTAAAGACTTCTTTCACACTAAACCAGCTTTGGGTAACCGATGTCGTTTACCCGGCATAATTGCATTGCATCATATGATTTCGAAAACCGTCTAGATGTAAAGCGCTCCATATGATACAATGATCAGCCTGGTAAACGACACCGGTTATCCGATTGGCGGTTATGTGTGGAACTATCCTATTCAAACTTGATTGAAATGAAGACATCGAAGAATGCTCCTTTTTGTTTAATATTGGGCTAAGTATTGGGCCGATCCTTGCGAAACTTGGATGGGACCACCGCTGAGCGATGCTCTTTCATTTAAGAAAAAATTCATCGAAATCGGTTCAATATTGTTCAAATGATTGATGTACAAACATAAAAAAAAAAAAAAAACAAGTCGAATATAGTAAACCTTGTTGTTTTTGGAAGTCGGTTAAAAAAGAAGTCTCATCAACTTTGAAACCCATTACATTCCTATTGACTTCCAAAGAGCTTTTGACACTGTGCTAATTCAAAAAAATTCAAATGAGTCAAATATTGACAAATAATATAATGTGCAATCGAGGAAATGTATAAAGACCGAACAAATGTGATAAAAATCTCCAGTAAAAATCTCTTTTTTGTCACAGATAAAGGCGTACGTCGTGGCTGTTGTCTGTCACCGTTTCTTTTTATTAAAATATATTTATAGAGAATAATTATATTGTTCAATTGGAAAAGAAAGTGTAGATACATGGGCATTCTGATCGATAATGGATACATTCATTATCTATTGTTTGATGATGATCAAGTAATAATGGCGGTGGAAGAGCATGACATTACTTATATTATGTTCAGAAAACTTGTCGAGGCATATGAAGAGAACGGTATGAAGATGAACTTCAAAAAGACGAAAGTTTATAATTTTTTAAACTTTGTGTTTGTTTATCATTGGCCTATTTCACATCATTCTCTTTTGAATTAAATTCACTACAAGTTTTGTTCATACAGTGTCCGTGTTTATCACCCATTTAAAGGAGTTAATATAGATCAAATGTAAACGAAGCATGTTTTTCGAGACCGAATTTCGCGTACTATGTCTGATATCTCAGATATAGGTGATCCTAGAGGTCTGGGGCGTGTTTTATTCAACTTTTCAATTCATTTTACATAAAACCCGATAAATGTAACACCCAAGTTAACGCAATAAAAAAATCAGTTTGGCTTTATTTCCGTCCTTTCCCAGAAAATCGGGCGAAATCTTTCACTAGCCGTAATTCACTAACAAAGCATTTCCGGACATTTATGTTCATATGAAATTTTTTCGTTATTTTGATGAGAGGGAACCATCTTGAAAGTTTAACGGGTTACTCGTGGGACATTCTGTATACATACATATATTTTAATATGAGGTTATTTTTTCCTCTCTTTTGCTTTGAGAAATTTTTCCCATTTCCAGGAAATTTATTATTTCTTCTTTTTTTTCTTTTCTCATCTACTTGTTTCAAATTCTTTTAATTCTAAGCAAGGATTGTATTAGAGTGTTCAAAGGGAGAGAGGGCTGGTTGCACTCTAACATCCCCATCCTAATTCAAGATTTAAATAATGGTAACCAATCATTCAATCCAAGATAAGGATAAAAATGTTTGCGCATTTTACTGAATTTAATTGAAAACCATTTAACTTAGGAAGATACTATATAAGTACACGAACAAAAGCAAAAATTTATTGACAATGCATTCAACTTCAAAAATGTATTTGAATTTATAGTAGCGTGCAAATAGGATATCATATCCTGTTCGAATGTTCAAACAATGAGTACTTTGGAGACGAGTTTCTCATCTAATATTATCTAACTCGAATATGCCTGGATGAAGGATTATAGGGAAATCAGCTTCAGATTGCTCCCATTGAATTATTCCTCTTTGTCCTCTTCACCCTCGTTCACCTCTCCCTTATCATTCTCTTGCTTTGAGAAAATGTTACTTCTCTCAATCCACCTATTCGCTTCATCTTCCTTCATATTTCAAATATATCTATTGAAGCTCTCAATTCACCTTATTGCACCTTCGCTGAAAATATCCCACACTCAGTTCAATCCAATTCAATCATAAATTAGACCATTATTTCTTCTCTCACTTTAAGTTCCCCCACACATGATCAGTTTGGGATGTTTGGCATGTCAGTTTGAACTGTTATATGAAGGATTTCACACGTTCAGTTTTGACTTTTTAATAAAGCGTGGTAATTTTTATGTAAAGTTGTCAGTTTTCTATTGGCATTCATATTGAAAGGTTGACTGAAGATCGTTTGTTTATACAGGACACAGTAGATATAATATAATTATCTGTATAAAAAGTGTGTGTGTTTGTCTTACAGATTCTACAAAAGCAGCAACGATTTGAAACACAAAATTTGGCAAATATATAGCTTCCTCAGAACTCGATTCAGTGCATCTCGAAGTCTGATTTTCAATTTTTCTTTCGGCTTTTCCACAGAATTGCTGTTGTTATTGACCCTCAATCATAGCTTATGTAGTCATAATTATAACTGTTTTTTTCGCTTCAAGCGAGCTTTTAGTAGAAAATTTATCTATCGACCTTGATAGCGCCGTTTATCATGATTGAGAAACTGGGGTCAAATTACTCGGTATGGGCAAAAGTTTTTGCTCACTAGTCAACTCTACCAAATAACTTTTCTATTTCCTAAAAAATCTTGGTTGAGTTCATTCAATGTGTTTATTTTCATATCAAAGTTTGATCTGACTACTGTAAGAGAACAGAATAAATATTATTCACATTTTAATCAGTATAATAAATAAATACGTAGCTTTTTTAAGCAATAATAAATATTCGTAATTCAACTATATCTCACATTACTTGGGTATGAACAAGGATTTTTGTAATTATTTTTCCCTATTAATAATATTAAAAATGTATGAATTGAAAATAATGAAACTGAGCTACTTGTAACAAAAATTAATTGGATTGAAAAATAATAAAATTTAAGGTTCTAATGAATTTAATATGAAAATTAACTCAATTGAATTTTGTGACCGCTACCATCAGTTATCTACCAGAAAAGAAAAACTCCAAACTGGATTCCCTGGCTAGACCGGGTAAAATGCTAGTAGTTTATAAGTGAGTGCAGTAGTAAGGTGAGTGCAGTAGTAAGCTGGTCCAACTATTTTATATCACTCATTTGTGAGTCAGGAGTTCAAATTGTTGAATTTACCTGTTCAAGATTGAGCAAGGGTAGAAACAGTATTTGTCCCTAGTGGATCTGAATGTATCACATAAAGTGGCGTTATCCAAATAATAGCGGCCACTTCACAGGTGATACTGAATTTATTGGTTACATTTTTTTCTGTTAGCGTAAGATTTAGGCACGACCAGAAATCTACAATGAATCAGTAATATGTCCTTCTCAAGCCTATGAAAAATAATTATAAAGATTATTTGAGGGCCATATTACTTTTCTTGTATGTTTGATTCGAATCTACCAAGTTTTCCACCTCGATCAAACCTGCAGCTCTACCGCATATTGGAATATTTCCAAGGAGGGAATACTTACTTCAGGTGTTACTTCTAATTGCCGAGGGCAGAGGAGAATCCAGCCTGACAAGATGACATAGTTAAACCATGTTTATATAATGTTAAATAGTGTCAAAATAGTAGAATTAGTTATAGTAATAATCAACAGTGATAGTAATAGATAATTTCTACTCAGTAGTTGTTATCAATACTAGTAGTGACAACCAGGTAAATAGTAATAGGCACTAATATTAATTCTACTACTACAACTAGGTTAACTACTAGTAGTAGATAGGTACAACTAAGTAGAAGAATAGCAAGTGTAGTGGGGGAAGTAAGTCTTTTGAATGAAAAACTGACAGTCTTCCTCATACACATCCACTTCGGCATTTCTGTTCAAACTATACTGATGGGGATCTCATCAGTCCTTCAGTTCGGCGATCGGCATTGGTGGCACCCCAAACACGCTCAGTTCGGCACGTCATTTCCGACTGTTCAAGCCGAACTGACTTTGAGTAACTATCATAGTTTGTTTCTTATATTATATTCTTCAATATTCACCCATTTTCCACCCTATCTTAATTATTATAATCTTACTCATTAGTGTTACTCTGTCTGTCACTCTTTCACCTCTTCACTCTCTTTTCCTCTTCCATTAACCTACCCAACCCTTTTTCCTCCCACAATCAATATATTTTCTGCATCACTCTTACAAAGTCATCTTGATCACTATTAATTTCTATCTCTATCTTGAATTCTATCACTATTTCAATATGTCCCAAAAACCTGAGAATAATCAATAAACAAGTTATTGCTGTCGGAGTTACTATTTCAATATCAATCTTAATACCTATCTCAATTCAAATTTATTTTTCTATAACAATCTCCGTCAATGTATTTCTATCTCTATCTTAATCGCATGCAACCAAACAACCAATTCCTATCTCTCTCTACTTTGTTCATAAACTCATCTGATTCTCACCCAAAACTCAAGATTGTTCTCTCTTCCACTCACTCAATCTTTCAATATACACCCTCTTCATCCGATCCGCTCTCTCTTATACTTATAATCTTATACCCCTATCACTCATTTCCACCCCCACTCTTTTCCTTTCAATGAATCTTTCCTCTTTGAAATTTCGTACCGCATCGATGATAATTCTCAAGAGACCTATGCCGGATTTACTTGTTGCAAAATCGTCCCGTATTCTGCGTGTAGAATGACGGTCCAATCAGTGCTGCCAACCCTACGCCACTAAAATTGCACGCAGCGCTACCAGCATGACAGCTGCTGAATAATCAAACGACTGAAACTTCGAGTGGGCCACATATTCTCCTATACACAAGCCCATAATCATACTCGAGTATGTGAACGATCCGCTCTTATACCTCGATATCGAATTGAAGATTACGTTTTGAATACGTCTCATTCACAATAGCACACATAATACCTTCCAGTTTCTAGTCAAGAAATTTGGAACCAGAAGATTGAAAACGGGAAAACTCAATCGACTTCATTGTGAACACTAAACATACGCTGAAGTTTACTTTGTTCAAATTCAAATTCAAATTCAAATTCAAATTATTTTTATTGCATGAAAGAAAATTTTATAAAAGAAAATATCATTCACAAATTGGATCATAATAATAAAAAACAAATACTTACAGATCAATTACATAACATAATATATAAACCAAAAAAACATATCCAAGTATATAAACATGTGAAATAATTAATTATTCATGCGACTCATCCACGAAGGCCTGAGCCTGTGTGTGGATGGGAGTCTGTACTTTATTTAATTATAGGTAATAATACAATAGATTGGAAATAAACTCACTGGAGCCAAATTTTGAAAAAAATAAAAAGGGAAGAATATTTAAATTTTAATAGTTAAATTTCTAAGTTTTAATAGCATTCAGGAAAGAGCTGAATTTTGGAAAATGAAGATAGATTAGATAGAAACAGTAAGAGCTGAATAAGAATAGAAATGCAAGTAGAAGAATGAAAAGAGAATCAATAGGATAGTAACACTGGAAGATTTGAGAAGTGTGTTGAAATTGAAACAACACAACGAAAAAACTGATGAAACTTGACAAGAGAGAAAAAAATATACAGGGTGGGGGAAATGTTTGGAAACGGCTTAATATTTCATATACAAAGGTGATTTTGCGGTAGGTATGATTGAGGATCCTACTCAAATTGAAAATACTATTTTACTGTGACTTTAAAAATCTGGTCCGCCATCTTGGAACCGCCATTTTGAATGTAACTTTTTTTTTTAAATAGGAAGGGGGTCATGCGATACATGATTTCAATACAGAATTTTAAGACAAAATGAATGCCGAAAACCGCACATCGATATGTCAACCCGTTTCGGAGATATTTACATTATTAATCGATACCATGAAAAGCAGAAATGAAATAAATAAGTACATTAAAATCTTACCTATCAAATTTTTTGTTAATAGTGTTTGCTAATAAACATTAAAACCCAATTATTTTAATAAATGTTCAAACTGTTTTCCTTCAGCTGTTTGACAATGTGCTAATCTTAAATAATAGCCATCAAGCACATTTTGAATCATTTCGCGTGGAATTCTGTTAGCCACTTCAGTTATACATTCTCTCAGTTCATTAATTGTTGCTGGTTTCTTTTTGTACACATTGTCTTTCATGTAGCCCCAAAAGAAATAATCAAGTGGAGAGAGGTCAGGTGACCTAGCGGGCCACTCTATTGCACCTCTACGACCTATCCAGCGTTGGGGAAATGTTTGGTTCAATATATCCCGCACTCCTAATGCATAATGAGGGGGCGCCCCATCTTGTTGAAACCACAAGTTATGTAACTCTTGTCCGTTGATGTTCTGGATGGCTGGAACGATCAAATTTATTAACATGTTCTCATAAATGGCACCTGTTAAATTATTCTCGATAATAAATGGTCCTACAATGTGACCATTTACCATACCAGCCCATACGTTTAATTTTTCAGGATACTGTGTATGACCCTCCTTCATCCAGTATGGGTTGACATCGGTCCAGAAACGATAGTTTTGCTTATTTACATTGCCGTTAAGCATGAACGTAGCTTCATCCGAAAATACTACATTATTAAAGAAGTTTGGATCATTGTCATACTTGTTCATCATTATGTCACAAAACTCTACCCGGCGGTCGAAATCATCCTCATTCAGTTCTTGTAATACATGAAGCTTAAACGGATGGAAATGAGATTCCTTAAGAACTTTTCTGACAGAACGAGTAGACATACCATGTTCCTTGGCAACGCTTCTAGTTGATGTATGCGGATCTTCAACAAATGATTGCATTACCTCTAAAGATTTTTCATTGTTGGTGGCAGTATTTGTTCTTCCAGTGCGAGCACGATCAGTCACTTTGCCCGTTTCTTGAAACCGCTTTACTGTCTTAAAAACAACACTTTTACTAATTGGATTTCTGTTGGGAAATGTTTCGTTAAATAAATCAGAAACTTCTTGGTAAGACCGTACTCTATCTCCATAGCCGCGCATCATTAACAAAGTTATTCTCTCGGTTTCATTTAAAAATGCCATTGCGAACGACTTTAAACACACTCACTACTTCATGATTGAAAAAGAATTCATTAAATCAGTTGGATTATTACAGATGATTTTAGGTTGATATCATGATTATTGTTGATATTATGATATCCAGAGTCAGATGTTCATCACGCGAAATGATTCAAAATGTGCGGTTTCATTTAAAAATGCCATTGCGAACGACTTTAAACACACTCACTACTTCATGATTGAAAAAGAATTCATTAAATCAGTTGGATTATTACAGATGATTTTAGGTTGATATCATGATTATTGTTGATATTATGATATCCAGAGTCAGATGTTCATCACGCGAAATGATTCAAAATGTGCGGTTTCATTTAAAAATGCCATTGCGAACGACTTTAAACACACTCACTACTTCATGATTGAAAAAGAATTCATTAAATCAGTTGGATTATTACAGATGATTTTAGGTTGATATCATGATTATTGTTGATATTATGATATCCAGAGTCAGATGTTCATCACGCGAAATGATTCAAAATGTGCTTGATGGCTATTATTTAAGATTAGCACATTGTCAAACAGCTGAAGGAAAACAGTTTGAACATTTATTAAAATAATTGGGTTTTAATGTTTATTAGCAAACACTATTAACAAAAAATTTGATAGGTAAGATTTTAATGTACTTATTTATTTCATTTCTGCTTTTCATGGTATCGATTAATAATGTAAATATCTCCGAAACGGGTTGACATATCGATGTGCGGTTTTCGGCATTCATTTTGTCTTAAAATTCCGTATTGAAATCATGTATCGCATGACCCCCTTCCTATTTAAAAAAAAAAGTTACATTCAAAATGGCGGTTCCAAGATGGCGGACCAGATTTTTAAAGTCACAGTAAAATAGTATTTTCAATTTGAGTAGGATCCTCAATCATACCTACCGCAAAATCACCTTTGTATATGAAATATTAAGCCGTTTCCAAACATTTCCCCCACCCTGTATATATACTACATATATATTTAAACTTATAAAATATTTGTATGAACGACTATTACAACATTTCCATTGAATAAAAAATGATGAAGTATGCATAAAATTAAATTATTAGCGAAAAAAAATGTACGATGATATTCAATATAATAAAGTAATATACCGGCCTTTTGAAACTTTACACAAACCTCTGGATCGGCATCTAATTCCATCAACGGTAAATTGAATGAATTATCTGTTCTACATTATCCCTTCCACTCTCTTTAAGCCACCTTATAACAAATTTCTTATAAATTTGGAGAGAATAGTCATTGACATTTCGAAGAATAGGTGGAATATTTCTGTACAGAATATGTGCAATGTAATGAGCGTTAGTTGTAGAATGTGTTTTTATGAGTCTTGGAAGTTCTATCCCCAATGAATCTGCTGACCATGTTGAATAGTTATGTGCTACTCTGTTGAACATATTACCACTATTTTTGTATATGTAGAGGAGTAGGCTCCTGACATACAGTTGCCGAATGTCAAGAACATTGAACTCATCATATATTTCGTTTGTAGGGGTGCGAATGGGTTTCTTCAGAGCTGTTTTGATAATGCGTTTCTGTGTAATTAACAATGGATTCATGATTGATTTATAAGCACCTCCATAAGCTAGAATTCCCGCTGTTATTACAGACTGGACATAAGCGAAGTAGACATGTCTTAGTTCATCTATAGTTAAAAATTGACGTAAATTGAGGAAAATATAGATAGATCTACGTATTTTATTTTTCAATTGCATTATATGTTCTGACCATTTTAGTTTATCATCTACTATTACGCCTAAATATTTATATGAGCCAACTCTCTCAATGGACTCGCAATGACATTGTGTGTTATTTGGATTTTGGCATGAATGTAGTACTATTGAGTCAACAGAAGGTTCCTGGCTTTTACGCAGTGAAACTTCTATGAATTTAGATTTTCCTATATTTAGTGTCAAAATGTTCTGGTCAAACCACGCTTCCAACAGATAGAGGTCATGGGATGCTTTCTGATACATTTCCTCTTTATTCCTTCCAGTGACATGCAGAGCTGTGTCATCGGCAAATAAGAATAGATTTCCACTAAGAGGTAGTTTTGCCAAATTATTAATATAAATCAGGAATAATAGGGGTCCAAGAGTGCTTCCTTGCACCACGCCATAATCAATGGAATTTAGGCTACTCTCAACCCCCATTATTTGCACGGCCTGTTTTCTATCCGTTAGATAGCTGTTGAACCAACTGTATGACTTTTCTCGGATTCCTATAATCTCTAATTTTTTCATTAGCTTCGATCTGTCAACTGTGTCGAAAGCTTTAGCCAAGTCGAGAAATATTATACAGTTATTAAGGTTATTATTAAGTGAGTCGTTGACTTCTTGAGTTAGATTGTAAAGAGCATCTGATATGCTTTTGTCATTTCTGAATCCAAATTGTCTATCTGTTAAGATTTTATTTGTCTTAATATAGTTACTCAACTGAAATTTTATAATTTTTTCCAAGATTTTTGAAAAAATGCTTAAGAGAGAAATAGGTCTGTAGTTATTTTTTTGAGATTTGTCACCACTTTTGAAGAGAGGAAAAACTCTAGCTACTTTAAAGCTATCTGGAAAGATGCCCTGTTTGATACTCAAGTTATAGATGTGTTTAAGAGGAGTAAGAAAAATTTTAATATTTTGTTTAAAAAATCTAGTCAGAATATTATCATAGCCGGGTGCAGACATGCCTCTCAGTTTTGAAGTGAATCGAATAATATCTTCTTCGTTTATTGGTTTCATGCTGAATTTCGTGTCAAGTCGGTAGTTTTCATCATTTAATACTGGTGGACTATTGGAATTCACCGCCCTAGCCAAATTTTCTCCCACATGTGAAAAATAATCATTAAATTCATCCGCAACTATCTTGGCTTTATGCAGTGGAGAATCATTGCTAATGTCATCTGTCTTAAACTGTTCCAAAGGGAATCCGTCTTTCTTATTATTGTTTCTGCCAGAAATTTCATTTATAATGCACCAGAATTTTTTTGGATCATTACCGCTTTCGTTTATTCTAGCTCTGTAGTATTGGTTTTTACTTGTTTTTAACAAGTCATTCAATCTGTTCCTGTAGTCTTTAAAGTAAGATATCAATTCTGTATTAAATGGTTGCCTCTTAACTAGTTTATTAAGTTTATCTCTTACTCTAATTGATCTAACCAGTCCATCCGTTATCCAGGGTTTGATTTTTTTAAAGCATGAATTCACTTGAACAACTCTTTTTTTTGACCTTTCAATATTAGATTTTATGATAGAATAAAGTTTATTTGTTGCGTTGTTGACTTCTTGTTCGATGAGAACTGAATCCCATTTTTCCTCATTGAGTAGAGATAATAACGTTTCATCATGAATGTAATACTTAGGAGGATCATATATTTCCTTGTTCTTAAGACTGGAATTTATTTGGATAGCTTCAATGTAATGATCTGTGACTGAGACTTTGACAATAGCTGATTTTACCAAGGTAACGTCAACATTGTTTATAAACACATGATCAATCAAAGTACTGCTATCTCTATGTTGTCTTGTTGGTTTGTCAATACAGTTGATAAACCCATTTTCGTAAAGAACATCCAAATATAGATCAGTATGCAGGTCATGTTTTAATATGTTTAAGTTTATGTCTCCTACCATTATGTTTATTTTCCCTCTATTAATATTATTGTAATAGTGGCTGAGATTATCAATGAAATTCGGTAAATTGGAGTCATGGGTTCGATAAAGAGCCAACAAACAGAATTCTTTTCTATCATATTGAAAATTGATTTCAACAGCATTAATCTTTCCGATTTTCAAACTACGACCCACCGCTGATAAGGAATTCTTAATAAAGACAAGCACTCCATCGTTTCTATTACGCTTATCTTCCGTCTGAAAAGTTGTATAGCCGTCCAGCTGCTTAATATCATCTACATTCAGCCAAGTCTCAGAAAGAACAATAATATCTATTTCACAATTTAAAGAACCAAGTCCCACCAGTAGATCATCAATGTTTTCGTTGTAACTTCTAATATTTAAATGTATCACCTTCAAGCTTCCTTCATTTGAATTAAAAAATAGATTAAATGAGTCAAATGTATCGAATTCTTTACAAAAAATTGCATTATAATTTTCCAACTCAAATTCATTTCTGTTCATTTAAGAAATGCCAACAGATGAAAGCTCCGCCCGCTCAATCCGCCCAACCAGTACAGTACAGTCGATATTTTTGAAACAAATTACTGATCTTTTAATTTATTTTAATAGATTTTCTCAGACCCACTTCCAACACAAATAACAATTTATATCAGATCGACTCCTTCCTATCCTATGTACTGTAGGCTGCAATGAAAATGTTTTTAGAAAAATAAATAAATACCAGACCAAATGAATCTGGCGATGAACAGTCTAGTTACATAATCCACTGAAAATATATACCTGAATCACAAACACAGATCGAATGACAACATAAAACTAAAAGAAAATGCAAGAACCCGAAAGTGATAATAAAATAACTTAATGAGTTTCGAATAACTTCGATTCTAAGACCACCAGATACTATACATATTTTCTCATGATAAAGTAGTTTATATTCATTCAATATTAAAGCAAATATCTCGCAATTCTTTAAATATTGCAGTTCTATTATATTTATTACATCCGCGAAAAGTGTAATTACACTTTATCATGAAAGTTTTTATAAGTTAGCATAGTGATGTTATCATTAAGTACACTAGAAGTTATAATAAGCAATGCTGTGACAATAAAGAATTACAATAGAAAAGAAGAAAAAAGCGAGGAAAAAAACTCTCATATGTGTAAATCATAATTTTCCTGGAAGAAGGTACAAGCTATGTGAGAAGCATTATTGACCTTTAATATTTATCAATACAAATATTAATATAATATTAATACAACATTAATACTAAAATTAGTTCAATCAATTCAACTCAATTTCCGCATCAATATGATAGTCAAATGGAGCGTAGACTGATTATGAGTCATTGCTCTGCATAGAGAAAAGATTCGAATGTGGCAACAATATAGGATCAGAGACACTATGATCTTCTACCAGGAAAAAAAAATAAAATAGAAAAATAATCTAGTGTTCATACTTCACTTAGCATGATCAAAAAATAGTAAACCAACCCTAGTCTGTATATAAAAAATCAATTGATTAAACAATAGTAGGTCTAGTTTGGAAGTTAACGTATTTGTAATTAAATAAGAGTGTGTTCTGTGTAGCGTTAGTCCGAACTAATTTTACTGGTAGGCTACAGCATTACAGCTTAATAAGCCACGATATGAAAGTAAAGGGTCAATCGATCATTCGCTAGAAGAGAACAGTCTGGAATACAATAACGGAATTTGAACTCGCACTCACCAACTCATCTCGCGGGACTTGATACCTGTATGCTTGAACCTGACGCCTTGTTCTTCACTGCACAATCGATGTCCTCTGGTGACCACACTCTTATTGGGCTGCCATTGGGTTGAGCTTTCACGCACATCTTGCCGTTCCTGATCCATGCTTGATCGAGCTTCCTCTCCCTCACCATTCTCTTCCCATACGAGAGAAGATACTTATTATATGGAATTAAATGTTCGTTGATGAAGACGTTCCCATCGGGTACAGCGGCATTCACCTTCTTAGTAGATATTCGCTGGCTCCTTCCAGCAGACAGCCATGCATCACGGGTAGTTCTCGTCACAAAGCAAACAATTATGGAAGGGTGTTTAGATTTTTTTGTCACAGGTATTCGATGTGCTACGGATATTTCTGCCCTGGAATACGTCAGTTGGAGTGCCCTTGCAACATTATCCAGAACAAGATAGACATCTTCATGATTAGTGACTGGTATTCCCGTGATTTCAATGTTATTGATGCGGGAGTATTGTTGTAGGTCTCTTAGCTCTTGTTGGGTGTTCCAAAGGTCCCTGGATAATTTTTGGTTATCTTGCTTGAGTCCTTCACATTCAGCACTTAAATTTTCCGTTTCCAGTTTAACGAGATTAAGAGCAGTTTGTAGTTCATTTAACGAAGAAGTGTTTTTGAGAACGGCACTTTCTAAACTAGCTAGTTTATTATAGTTCGCATCGAGTTTAGTGTTGAGTTTAGTATCAAGAGAATTTATAGCAAGAAGAATTGGATCCTGATCCGCGGGTGGTGTAGTCACAGGCGTATCACTACAGTTATCGCATTGCCAAGAATCTTTCTTAGCTCCAAGTCCTACTAATTTCCCGGTCGTTCGTATACGCGTGCATGCTACATGATATACGTTCTCACATTTCACACATTTGATAACATCAGTGGCATTGGGAAGAGTAGCGGATTTACATTTGAAGCACTGCATAATTGTTTTGAGTCCGAAAAAATAAATGGAATAACAACCGACACGTAACTACAGTCGACAATATAACAAGCAGTTGAGCAGGCCAAGCGTTCACTATCGGAGCGTACTGATAATTAGATCCTTTCGCAACGGCATCTAGAGCCAGACTGACTGTTATTCAAGTTTTCAGATGAAATTGAAAAATACCAGATGCATCAGCAATATCATATACATAACAAAATAATTATTGAAAAATGTATTTAACGGTAAAAAAAGTTACCTTAGTAGATAAAAGTACCTTAGGCTTAGTAGAAATCATGATTGCTTAAAATGAGTACAGCATAATGATTTCTTCATAGCCTGATAGTTTCGAAAACTGGATTATATTATTGCAATGCTATTAGAGATATTGTTGAATAGAGCAAATCTCATAAGAAGTCTTATAAGAACATAATTTCTACCTGCTAGTGAGTACAATGTAATTCTACTCACTTTTAACAAAACTTGGAGACCTCATGCGTCATTGTAAGAAATAGTTACAGTGCTAAAAAATCAGTGCTTACTTAATAAGATATAATTATTTTTTGAAAAGAGAATTAACTTAATTACTTTAAAGGTGAAGGTATATTTCAAGTTTTCAGATCTCATTCTTCTTGTTTCAAATTTTTCGACTGGAAAGTGGTATGTATTGTGTGGATTATTATTTCGCATTTCGAATATGGACTTTTCTGAAGCACCCCTGTCTTAAATAAATAATTGGAGTGGAGAATAGCGACTCAAGAAAGTTTGATCAGTCATTACATAACTGGTGATTAACAAGATTTAAGATTTTAAGATTTATTTATTGCCAAAAATCATACATAGGCCACACATGTAAAATAAAACAAACAGAAATAATAATAATATATATATAAAAGAAAATATACCTAAGTTTCTTATGATCTATTAAAATAATTTTCGGCACTGCCAACATAAGATAACTTGTGTGTTGGCAGTGAGTCGCAGTTGATCACTCTCATATCACTTCTTATCAAAAGAAGGAAAATAAATAAACAGCTGTTACCACAATTCATTACAATATTAAAGTACACCAATGATACACGAAAAAAATATTCATAGATCATATCGGTAAGGAAATTCAGAAAACAAAACTTATATGTGAAAAACTATAAAATACTCATGAAATAAAACTCATAGTGATGCCCATAGACTATCATATGATACAACCAAACGTGCTCGCCCATCCAAAACATGGTATGGTTATATTACTGTGAAGAAAATTACTAGATGTTTTTTATAATAATGTTCCTCAGAAACACAAGGATTATATTAGAGAATCTCAACTATCTGTATTATAATGTCAATTTAAAATAAATATTTCTGTTAATCCATTCCCGTATATTTTTGTGTAATTTGCCGGTTATATTTTTGTTAATGAAATCCATTGGTATTTTATTGATTAAGTTATTACTATAAAACGGAAGTTGATGCCTGCATACCGTGAGCTTCAACATATGTGTGTTATACCTATTTGTATTATTTACTCGTATATTGTAGGGGGTTGTGTGAGTGGTAAAGAGATTTTGATGTTTATTTATGTAAAGAATTACCCTTTTTACATAAGTCTGTCTTATAGTCGGAACATTCATTTCATAGAAAATTTCTCTACTTGGATAAAGTCGTGGTCTTCCTAGAGCTGCTCTTATTATGTGTTTTTGTAAGATAAATACTTTTTTTAAATGTGTGTCAAAAGCAGCACCCCACACCTCAATAATATATTGAAACAGTGAGTGAGCATAAGCAAAATATATTTTCCTAATAATGTCCAGATTTTTTATTCTATTTATTTTGTAGAAGATGTGAATCAAGTATTTTAATTTTGAACATAAATGCTCGATGTGCTTGTTCCACTTGAGGTGTTGGTCTACCAATATTCCCAGGTATTTCATAGATTGTACTCTCTCCAGCACATTCATCTCTTGCTCTGCTTCATTTGCAGTTTGATTTCTATTGTTATTGCTGGCAAACATTTTTAAATTCAGAGATGTTGGTGGCTGCCCTGTTATGTTGGGTGAGAAAGTCATGTATTTGGTTTTGTCAGTATTCAGGGTTAGAACGTGATCATAGAGCCATTGTTGAATTATTTTTAAACTGTCGTTTGCATTATTAAAAGTTTCCTCCCAGCTACTGCCACTAAAAATCAATTTTGTATCGTCTGCAAATGACAATGTAGTGCAATTCATAAGATTTAGTTTTAGCAGATCGTTTACATAGACTAGGAACAGTATCGGGGATAAAACCGACCCTTGAGGCAGTCCAAACTGTGAAGTACATTTGATATCTGTTATACTATTTAAAGTTAGATATTGTTTCCTGTCCGACAAGTAGCTTGAAAATAGTTTATTTGCCATGCCTCTGATTCCTGATCTATCCAGCTTATTTAAAAGTATATTGTGTGGGATTGTATCAAACGCCTTTGATAGATCCATGAAAATTGCAAGCGTTTTTTTGTTATCATTAAAGTTATCATATACAATTTTATTCAAGTGGATAACCGCGTCCTTGGTAGATTTTTTAGCTTGGAAACCATATTGATTATTACTAATTATTTTTTCTTTCTCTAAAAAACTCATTAATCTCAGTTTTAAAATCTTTTCAAGTATTTTGGATAAATTGCTTATTAGACTTATTGGTCTGTAATTTTCTGGTTTATTGAGGTCTCCGGTTTTAGGTATTGGAATAATTTTGGCTTCTTTAAATTTTTTGGGGAAATATCCACTGCTCAAGCATTTATTGATGATATATTCTAAGGGTGCAGTAATAAATTGAGATATTTTTCTAATGTATGAACCAGTGAAATTATCGGCTCCAGGTGTAGATTTGTTTTTTAACTGATCAATTATTGTTTGAATTTCGTTGGTATTAGTAGGTTTGAGGAAAATACTTTGCATACATGGGTTACTTTGAGATTGAGGAATGGGTATATTCTTTGTATCCTCTAATATTTTCCCGGCAAAAGTCTCCCCTACTTCAGCAAAGTATTTATTGAGGACTGCAGCATCCAGATTGATTGATTTGATATTTTTTTTTATGTCTAATAGTTCGGTAATATATTCCCAAGTTTTCTTGGAATTATTCTTGTATTCATCAAATTTATTATTAAAGTAATCAATTTTAGTTTGTTTAATTAAATTATTTAGAATGTTCCTATATGTCCTGTACTGGTCGTTTAGCTGAATATTATTCGGCTGTTTTGTTAACTTCTTATGTAATTTGTCTCTAACACGAATAGACTTCACTATGCTGGGTGTAATCCATTTTTTAATTGGCCTTTTATTCTTACTTAATTTAGATGTTTTTGTTCTTTTATCTGTTATGATAGTTAACCTCTCAACAAAATGATCCACCATAGTATCAATATCATCAGCGCTATATACATCATTCCAGTTTTCACTCTGTAAATCATACATGAGACCATCAAAATCTATTTTGTCTTTGGTCCATACTTCACCTTGATCCTTTTCCTTATCACTTCTGTTGTTCAAGTGCAACGAAACACTATAATGGTCTGTTATATTGGTTTTTAAAATTGTACCCCTCACAACATTTTTATTGTTTTTACTTTCCTTAAAGAATATGTGGTCAATACAGGTGCCGATGCCATTGCAGATCCTAGTTGGTTTATTAATATACGATTTGAAGCCATTAATATGCAAGGTACTCAAGTACTCGTTTGAGAAGTGATTATTTGCAAGAATATTCAGATTTATGTCACCTATTACAATTATATTAAAAATGTCTTTCATTTGATTCAGGCAGGCATCTAAACTTGTTATAAAATCGTTTAAATTCAGAGCCGGTGATCGATAAATTGAAATTATAATATATTTAACATTGTTTATTAAACACGAGATGCAAATATAGTTCGCTTTTTCTATGATTATGTCAAGTAATTCAGTTTTAATTTTTTCATCAATGAATAAACATAGCCCATCGCATTTTGAGTATTTGCTTTTTTTCTGTATTACATTATAACCCTGCAAATTATAGTTAAACTGTGTATCTTCCGTTTATTATATCCTAAATATAAATTAAATCCTAACAGATTATTATATTTTACTAGGCAATTGATAGAAATAGGAATTGAGATAATGGATGGTCTTATTCGAATAATAAATTCAGTTAATTGAGCTATTGAGATAATAACATTTTTTAAATTCGAGGACAATAATTTCTCACACAAATAAGAATAGAAACTCAATTATCACTACCATGAGGTAATAGCAAGTTATTTTGGTGCTCAACTGTTAAAGCTTGTAGAAAGTCAAATAGATTATGAAAACAATTGGTGAGGTGTTCAGGTGTCTATTGGTAAAACATGTCTATTGGTATGGTAAAGAATTAAAAATTCTCTCCTTCTTATTATTTAAAGAATTAGATATTATTTTACGTGACAATAACAAACACGTTTCCATAATATTCATTTGTATTATGAATTATATCTTGCAAATCACACAAATTCCAAACTACTGCACCTTATCTGAACCAGTGTGTTTCTGCAATACACACAAGCTCCACGCTATTCAACTACATTTTTGAGAAGCAAGTTCCAAACTATTGAAATATGAATGAAGATTCATGTTTCTCCTATTTTCTAAGTGAATTTGTATGACAACACAATTCGTTGCCAAGATGATGCATGGATCACCTGTGTGCAACTGATGGTCCTGTGGAAATGTTGCAGCAACCAAGTTATGAAGTGAATAGCGAATGGAGGCAGTTTAACGTTACCGAAAGTAGGGAGACAGATAGTCAAGGAATTCAACAGCTGTCGGAAAACAGAGTGTTAACCGGGCATGTGTGAGCGATTTTTAAAGCGAAAATGTTACCTACCGGTCGTCCAGTTGAGCCTGGTATCGCTATTGGTTTACCTTGCAGAAGGCAAAATGCTGGTCACGTACATCCTGTGCCCATAATAATACACTGCAGTTCAACCAGTGACCCTACACGGAATACCAATGGTCTGCCACGGAGGCCTTCCGGTTCTCAGGGAAAAGCGTTCTGTCCCTTCACCCTTTCAAGGTACACAACCCTCAAATAAGAGCAGCCTTGAGGTACCCTAAGGTGGGTGATGCCGATGTGGAATGGGAAGGAAGTGAACAAATAGACGAGTAGATTGAAGAGGGGAGGTGGTTGAAAGAAAAAACACGAAGACAAACAGCCAGCTAAAGGTAAGGCGACGATGGAAGTGAAGGGATCAGCACGTGAAACACAAGGGAGAGGCGCCCTACAAGAAAGGCCCTTTAACGACCAACCTTCAAAACATTTCCTACCTCCAACCCACAAATTCCTCACCCTCTATCAAAACACGCTAACAAATGTCGGACTAATTTGGTCCATTCACTTAAACTTGCCATTTCGATCTAATCTCCTCCCTCCACCACACCTTCCTACAGACGAACCCTGCATCGTGCACGTTGTTTCCGGCTAGAGAACCGCCGCCACGAAACTTCCTGGTCCAATTGTTTTTAGTGGGGCAAATCGAATTGCGACCATAAAACAATGTCAGTTGATTCTCGACCGTTCCAGGTGCAATAGTTTGAAATTGAATCTGTCGATGACAAATAGCAAGCCATTTGTTGATGTCGTTTTTGCCATTTCAGTCTACTACAACTAGAGAAAACCGATTACATGTTGATTGTAATGCAGAATAGTTACTATGCTCACTTCCAGCCAAATGTTCATTTCTTATTCAGTATCAACTTTCAAGCAGAATCTTGATTGTATTGAATTTAATCTCCATGAATTGTATGAATTGAAGATTGTTTTCATCATTCATGGATTGATTGAACGAGCGTAGCGAGCTCTCGGTTTTGAGTTGTCTTAAGGCTTGCGGCTATCTGTGGGTATGTAGTATGAATGCAGCTAATTCTCCGAGCATGCTTGGAATGTATCCGCCGCATGCTTAACGAATACGGACAAATAAAACAAATTTTAAAACAAAAAAGTAACCGACTTCAGTAACCTACTCAAACATTAAATACTCACGTACTAAAAAGTTTAAAATTAAGTATTTACTTTAAACTGAGAAAATTTTAAATTTTATAAAAGTAATCTTTTGGAGTCGGCGCCAAAATTCCCATAAACTTATAAAATGTTTGAATATCATTTTTCTGAAGTCCGTTTCTTTTTTGTTTTAAAATTTGTTTTATTTTAAGCTTTTTAGTTGAATTTTCAAACTTTGAAAACATGAGAAATTTCTTAAAGCCTACATTATGAAATATTTATCAAATTAGCGAACCAATAATTAACTTATATAACATTCAAACTTAAGTAACTAAAAATCCACCTATAAGAAAAGATAAACTAATGTAAATTCTACAACGCTTTATTTAATGTGGAATATTGTATTGAGGAAAATTATAATAGCAAAAGGCATCTTAAAAGTGAAATGGCTTTTGATTCATTTTTATGTGGTCCCTTTTGGAATATACCTACACTGAAATAGTAGGCCTATATCACGTTACAAGTGCGGAAAATGGTGTTTACTGAAAGTATGATAAGTTAACGCAGGAGACGAAGTCGAGTGCGGTATTATCGTATGAGTATGGTAAACATCTTCGCGGACGAGTTAAGTACGATATTTTTCATATTAGTCATATCTATTTTTTTCTATATAAAAAACATGAACTTTGAGCTACTACAACAAGCATCATCAAACATAACCTCAAAATAGCCTATTGTACGAACATGTATTTCATAGCAAATGAATATTCTTAATCCATCACAGCAGTGAAACTAAAAATACTTCTGAGATCAGCTGTCTTTCCAAATTCTAGGTAAAGTGGCGAGTTTGACAAAAAATTAATAACTGAAGAATATTGTTCAATTATTTTTTTGAAATTAACGATTTCAAAAACATTTTTCACCCAAACTCATGATTGAAACTAAATAACCTTATTCCTATTACTCCATAACATGAACTAAATTATTTACAATTTTCATATGAACATATGAACTGAAATATGATATTCTTCTTATTCTCGATGCAAATTGAGTTCACATGATTGGTCAAAACGGGACATTACAGGCTTGTTTCACACTTAACCAGCTTTGGGTAACCGATGTCGTTTATCCGGCATAATTGCATTGCATCATATGATTTCGAAAATCGTCTAGATGTGAAGCGCTCCATATGATACAATGATCAGCCTGATAAACGACACCGGTTATCCGATTGGCGGTTATTTGTGGAACTATCCTATTCAAACAAGATTGAAATGAAGACATCGAAGAATGCTCCTTTTTGTTTAATATTGGGCTAAATATTGGGTCGATCCTTGCAAAACTTGGATGGGACCACCGCTGAGCGATGCTCTTTCATTTAAAAAATCATCGAAATCGGTTCTATGATTGATTGTTCGAATGATTGATGTACAAACATGAAAAAAAAGAAAAAGGTCGAATATAGAACCTTGTTCTTTTTGGAAGTCGGTTAATAAAAGAGAAAATATTGTTGTCAAGGCTATCCTAAAAAGTTAAGATATTAATCAAATACCAAATATTCCAGTATTTATGTTTGCCATCACAATCGTACACCGTTATCGGAATGTGACGCCTCTCTTGATTCTCTGTCCAATGAATGCTGTGTTAAGTCCGCTTGCCTCGTTAGACACGTTTTAGCGATATACGCATGCGCGCGCTGATATTCATCCGAATAGAGCCTCATTCTCTTAAGTAGACTGTGCTTGCAGTGTAGAAATCGCATGCCATGGCAGACTAGCAGACCATTATTAAAAACTCAAGGTTTTCTTTCTTTAAATAATCGAAAGACTAGAAGAAATAAGAAAACATAGTTTTATGAGACATTTGTGAGACATTTAATGAAGACAATAGTGAAAGTTATTTGCAACTAAAACGCCCAGGATGGAGTTGAAAAGTACAGTTGAATGAATTGTAGAACAAACGTCTGTTCGTTGAGATTTTAAACAACATTTTTGTTTAATCGAGGAACAGATTGCAGTCCACGAGAAAACTTAATTTTTTGCTTATTGAACATCAAAATGTATGACGAATATCGCAGAGAATTTCCAAAAAAAGCTTTAAAGTCACTGTAGATATCTTAGCGACTCCTTCATTTTTTATAAAGATAGGGTTTCAGCCCTCATCAATATAAAATATTATCTATTTATCAATTGACCGAACAAAGAGAGGTCTCTGTTTCGAGTCGAATGTTTTGCATTTACCAGTCTGTCTGCCTTTCTGTCTGTAACACATTTACAGCTAAACGCGTGGACCAAATTCAATGAAACTTTTCATGGATCTTCCTTCAAGGACAGGCCAGCGATGTTCGTGTAAGGATTTCCGAAATTCGCTTGCATTTAAAGGATATTTAAAAGGAAAAAAGTAAGGCTATTAGGCCTACTTCTATAGGAAGATATGATTTTTAAAATGAGCTTCTCCTTTTTTTCTCCTAATTTTTAAAATTAGATTCATAGATAGCCCTCGAACTTCCAGATTCATCTACACGCAACCGTACCGTGACAGTGACAGTGACCGTCACATAATCTACTGACCGTGGTCCCACAGTGACTTCCATTCACACACGACAGTGCCGTGACCGGCACTTCTATGTCAGTGGTTTGTGAGAAAGTGAGTGACAATTGCTGAATTTACAGGTAATGAGATGTTAAGTCTATGCGCAGGGTTTTTGGACATGCTTTTTTTCGAAGTTTCTTTCAATTGTTTGCAAATAGCATTTATTGCAATTTTTGCATGCGGTAAGCATTCCTGAGCTTGATCAATAATTATTTTTTGTTACTTTGATGAATTCCTACAGAACGATATTTTTCAAGTGTTGTGTTTGAAAGAACAAATGCAGCCATAGTGATATAAATTACGATTAATCGATTTTTTTTGAACTTCCATCAATAATTTATGAAAATTAGAAATTAGAAAAAGGTATTGCATGACTAATCAACTCTACCATATGATTTTGAGCATAAGCTCCAAGTGATATTACGTCATTAACCAGTCCCAATGCCTTTTGTTCACGGTTGTATCGGTTTATCATTCTCACCGTATCATTCTAATTAAGGGGTCTCTAAACTGCGGTACAAGGGCCAAATCTGGCCCACAACGAAATCTGAAAATATTTTGAAGGCAAAATATTTCCAGCAGGTTTTCCTCGTTGAAATTTTGTTCATGTGGAAAGGCTAATATTATTTTATTAGAGTTTGAGCAAATTTTCTTACCGTTTGATTTATACATATTATGTTATGTCCACAAAGGAACTCTAGAGTTTGAGAAAATTTCCTTACCGTTTAATTTATACATATTTATGTTAGTTCCACAGAGGAACTCTTGAGAGTTTAGAGCAGGTTTTAGTGCAAGAATATCATACGACAAATAGGTTGAAACGATTCATTGATTGTAGTGAATAAAGGTACCAAAATTATGCAGTTACTTCCATAGATGAATGGAATATCAATTATTGAATGGAGTACCTTATTGGAAAATAGCCATTGAAAATATATTTTTTAAGACATCTTTGATACATATTTGGTACTTCTAGGGCTGCAATCGCTCGATCGGCAATATTATCATACAGTCTTTTGCATAGAATGGGCATGTAGTACACACCAGAATAATGAAAATACTGCAATTCATCGTACAAACACAGTCCATTTGAACATTGATCCAAGATTGCTTCTTCACATTATGAAAATGTTCAGTAGTTTGCAGCTATTCCTATCAATTTACTCATTTAAAACTTTTTACTAGCCTCATTACACTTATTAATTGATTGGGTTTCATATAAAATATGCTGGAAAATCTAATAACACAAGTTTGAGGTTTGGAAACTTTTTTTAAACACGTTTACAGACCTAAAGTGGATTAATATGTTCGTTATCATGTATTACCAACCTGTAGGTTTTTCAAACAAAACTTGCAGAGAATTTATTCGAAGTGGAAAATGTCGAATAACCCAATATGGAAAACCCACTTATCACATTTTAAAAGGCTGGTTTTTTTTAAAAAAAAGCACACTGATTTCCGCACAGTTAAATAAAGCTTGCTATTTTTATGTGTTTTCATTAATTAAAATCAGAACTCTATGGTCTTTTTGTGTGTTTTTAGCTCTTCGAGTTTTCAAAATTTTCACCCAAGGATTAAATTTTTTGAAGTTTTTAAAAAAAAAAAATACAGGTATATTGAGAATCTAACTAAGGTGTTAAAATTCAAAGTTTTTCTGGACCATTTTTGGCATATTTTGTTGAATATAATTTTTCAACTTCTTACATTCTCAGCCAACAAATCCAACAATCCAACAAATGAAACCTGACCAATTTACCAATTAAAAAGGCCCTACAAATTTCTGAATGAGTAAACCGATGAAGATAGATTCCGCCATCTTTCACTCTCTAACGAAGCATTTCTTGACAAATTTTCGTATGTACTTTTTTATTACTGGTGATTATAACAAGTATTGATAACACTACATGAAACTCCCTGTGCATGTTGAATGTTTATAATATTGAAATCATATCCTTACGGAAAATAAGTTGCCCTAAGAAAAATAAGATGCCCTTCTCAATTAGTTGAAAAGAGTAGCAAAGTACACTTGGAAGAATATTTGGGATAAGATAAGAAGAGAATGTACCTGTACGTTAACAGGAAGAAGTTACTTCTCACTTTTGACATTTGGGTACAATCAAACTTCATAACCTACTACAATCAATGTGATAATTTACATCAAGTATTTATCAACAATACAATACTGAGGTTCTTCAAGATTAATTAGAAATGTTCAGTTATTTGCTAATGATGCACCTATTGAAACTTACTTTCTGATTCTGGTGGCAAGCCGACACAACATAAATTTAACACGAGATGAGTGACACAAACGCTAGCGACAGAGTGCATTTGTGAATTAAGGACTAATAGGTTCAAGTGTTGGCAGGCCTGTTGAAAAGCACGGGAGCTGGGAAATATACTCGGCAGACGTGGTTGGGCTTGAGTCTCCGAAATTTTAAGCAATAATTTCGCACACAGAATCTGCATGTCGAAGTTGATTAGTGTGACATGTGTCTCTGGGTTGGAAGTTTGTGATGCGCGCGTGCTTTGATAACTTGCCACTGTACGCCACCGAGTCACAGCGCAGTCACAGTGCACACACAAAATGCAAATGGCGCCCGCCACCGCCAAGTGGCCAGCCAACCTGCATACTAATCAACGCTGAATTGACGTGTTCTTTACCACACATCCTTACATAATTCGCCACAGTAAAATTAACAATGTACCATGACATTTGGTAGTTGTGCTGAGCACATTAAAAATTTCTAGCAACAAAAGCTGTCTCAGGGAGGGGGGTATTACAAAAGTGTGGTAAAAGCAATGTATATGACTAAAATACTTCACTTATTGTACAGAAAATCACCATTGTCATTGGAAAGATCCAGCAGACAGTCACGATATCATCAACGTTTGTAACATTTCAAAACTGATAGTGGTCCTTCACACATAATGAGAAGGATGAACATTGTGTGCTTGATCAAATTATTAATAACAGATAGAAATCCCAATTAATTCCAGTGAATAAGAATTTCTACATAGTGTCACTTAAATCTGTTTCTTTAGGCTACTTGTTCATGTAATTTGCTCCTTTCACTTATTCGTTATTTTGAAACAATTAATGGAAGATGACTCTGAAAAAGAAATCTCCAATGAAAATCAGCTCGATTCACTTCCAACATAACCAACCATTTGTGAGTACTGAATTCACATTACCACATTAATTATGTGTAAAGTTTTGACTTATGGTAACGTAGATTGAGGGCCAGCCTTCAATAAGCATAATTGACTAGACAGTCAATTTGCTTAACGATAATGAACAATGTGAGTTCATGTATTATTTATTTTCTAACCAGTTCCCCTGGGTATGGCTTCTACAAAAGTCTGCACAAATGGTACTGACAACACAAACGCAAATCATATGTTCAAGAACTAAATGCTGTAATTTAAAAACAAATGGTTCACGGTTAGCACAGTTGGGCTCTGTGGTTCAGACAGCAGCCTGGAACTGCCATTAGCACAAGTTTTAAAACGTAATAACATAATCAAGACCTATGATTTCCCGTAGGAAAATCACAAGGGAAAAGCAATTTGCATGCAACTAATGGTAATGACTGCACAGAGCAAAACCGTTGAACTAATCCGATTTCAACAATAAGAAGAGAGGACTTGTTCACAAACACACAGTGAAGTAGAATTCTCTCAAGTTCAGAGATAATGAAGCAAATAGAGATTGGATGATTTTGGAGCAGACATACTGGAATTAATGCAACTACACTCCTATCCGTACTGTATTTTTTCAAATCACATCACATAATATAATTATATAATCTACACACCTTTACTAGTAGGAAAATCAGTTGCACAGTTTTACTAGCAAGCTCTAGGATCACAAGTCACAAAGATTTGATTCACAAAAGTAAATTTATTTATGTCACTGGATTACGCAATACAGAACCGCTTCGAGCAAAGCAAAACAATGTAATGTCCATCACATTCAGAAACCAGGAAGTTTTCCTGATTGGATATTTCCTTATCTGGATATTGTTATGAAATATTTCCTTTTTCGAACATTCTGTTGTGAACTTCAATGATTTGGATAGCTTTATCTATGAGAATAGAATAAAATACTACACAATTATTGCACAAAAAAAGGTATAACTACGCTCATGTTACTTTACTTTCTCAATAATTGGTATTCCACAATTAAATATTCCACATTCAATCATATCACGAGATTGGTCGCTTCTTGTCTCTAACAACTAGTTGTACACGAAGCATTTGAATCATTTTAGAATAAATAGGCTATGTCTCTTTACAAATATTCAAAAATCAGAGAAAGTGATTCTAGAAAAGAGAGCACTCAATATTTTCTTGAGTATTCAGAAATTTGAAAAATTGTTGTATTAAGTAATCTAGCTCTGATCAATATAATCATTGAAGGCAATAGAAATGTAGAATTTGACAAAATTCAGTGACGGGAAGTTCTTTATTTTTTTACTAATAGGAGCCTATAGAGAAACCAAGAGTTCAATCGTCATTTTTAGAATAAGTATTTTATGATGATGATGATGATTATTCTGGTCATGGTAATAATAAGGTAATAAGTAAAAAAATTACGGAGCCCATTTTGAATTCCATATAAGCAGATATAGATTTGGCAGATCGTTGATCTTTCTGGATTATAAAATAATTTATTGGACTGAAAAAAGTTCAGTTGTAGTTGATGTCAGAACTGCCATCAATTTCTGCTCCACCAAGTACGTAGCTATACTAAATAGCTATAACTCTCCCTCATGTTTACAAATTCAAACTATCACTCTATTAACAATGTTTTTGACTCAATCGGATGAAAAATAAAATCTTTTACAAGGGATGCCTGTAGAATGAAATCCAGGAAGGTGTTCTGGGAAAATCTGAGTGTATCTGATTTATTTGTGAACTGTTTGAAGAGTTGGAAGTGAAAGAGAACAGGAAATGATAGAGCGTTCTAACAGTGTTTACGTTCAGAGACGAGCTTAGAGAACGACATCCTACATCCTTCCAAATATTATGTCACCGTAGCAAAGATATAGCCTCGGAAATGGGAGGAAAATCTATAAAACAAATCGACCAAGCTGAGCAGAAGCTGTCCGTTCGGACTAACGGGACTGTGGCAACAGGACTTAGCTCGAGAGTCCGACAGGCGCCACCCGCACGCCGCTGTCCAGGGGGCAGGCAACAGGATTGCACAGCAAAGCAAAAATAAAAAAAGCGGAAAAAATAAAAAGGAAGAGAGTAAGTGATCGATAGAAAAATGGAAGCTCTCCTGAAGGTTCTGTTCTGTCCAACATTTTCCGGCTCCGCTCTCCTCTACGAAATCCGCTTTTCAAAAGGATTTCCACTGAATTTCCTCGGCTGTCCGGCAGCAAGCGTTTATCTAACATTGAATTTACTGGCCCATCATTCATCGCCTGAAAACTTCCATACTCCTCAGTGCAACCTTTTCTTCGTCACCGCCTCACACTTTCTCTTCTCACGCCTTTTTGTTCCTTTTAACTACTCGCCTTCCTTCGGCTTATCTTTTGCCAGCTTCCTTCTGCGTACACACTTCGCATATGTAACCCCTCTCTATCGCAAGAAACCGTATCAAGAGAGTGTTGTATAGGACGCAATTGATCGGAAGCCTCAATACGTACATATATGCGGTCTGAGTAAAGGCTTCATACAAAAATAGTCTTCAGGAAGATTCAAGCTTGCTCAAGTGTCCACCCGCAGGCAATATTCAATTTCAACAGAACGTTGATTACGCATTTATAAATACCCACATAGAATAAGGAATACTTTATTTCTCATAAACATGTTGTGCACATGAGTGTACTTTATCAACTCACTAAAACATGGGATAGACTAACTGCAGTACACAATTTATCTTCAATTATACTAAGCATTATATGATGTTGTTCACAGTATAATTTGTGATATCGGTAGTGGTTGATAAAGTTCCGTTTTTGGAAAAAAACCATGAAGAAACATTAGGAGGAAAATATAATAATTCTCAATGAACCTCCTACTTAGTTCAACTACTTCAGCTCTTTCCTTCATCATTTCAATAATAAATAATGAACTTGAGAAAATTATTGATTGAAAGTTATTCACTTGCTTAGAAGCTTGGTAGAGAACAAAACGACTCGCAATGCTTCCAATATCATAGCTTTATCAAAGAAGTAAGACTGAAAAAAAATTCATCTTATTGTTTGTCTATTTGAGCTTGAAATGATGAAACCGGACTCACATCGGAAATAAATTCTATCAAATGGATTGAAATGTTAAAACATGCTCCAATTTTATTGGTCAACTTATTCGCTACAGGAATATCAACGTCTATTGAGTGCGTAATGAGTTATGTTATGTACGGTATTTCAAAAGTACTTCAGCATACAGTCCCATAGAAAGGCTGTGCCGCTCTGGCTCCCGATTAGATAACGATATTGCATGTAAAAACTGTGAATTGTACTGTTTACAATTCAAAAGTTTAAATGATGAAGGAAATAAAATTATGTTTTGAGTGCATCGGAATTTTTAAGAGAAGCCGAAAAAACAATTGGAAGTTGCTTATCCAAATTGTAATGAATCAGTAGACTGTCCTACGTGTGTTACAGAGCTAGCAATATTTAAACTCAGTGACAAACTGGTCAGCAAATTCGATAGTGTAGAGAAATCCATTGCAACAATTGGTTCTGAAATAACTTTATATCTCGATGAAGTAAGTAAAGTTGGAGAGAAATGCACTTTGTCTCAGTATAATAGTTTAAAAATTTCTCTTAAAACAAATTTCATGACAAGCTATGAGAAAAAAGGGATGCAAATTGAATAATTTCAACTCAATTTGTTTCGAAAATGGAGACTAATTTGATAAAGTTAACATTCATGAACAACAAAATTTCACTCTATCAAGATTCGAACCTAAAACTGCCTGCGTGAGAAGTAACCGTTTGAGCCACTACACCACTGGGTAACAATGAGGAGTCATGCTACTAATTTGTCTCTTGAAACTATGGACGACAATAATAATTATGATTATCCGATTATACGTTCTATGACTGGGTCAACAGCAAAAACAAGTGGAATTTTGAAGTTTTTAAAATTAGTTTTCAAAAGCCGGGATGGAAAGTCAAAAATTGGGCTTCAAGGTACACTGAATCAAGTTTAGAGAAAACTTTGTGCCAAATTTAGTGTTCCATATCGTTGCTGTTTCTGTGGAATCCATAAGGCTGACACACACACTCACCTACTCTCTATTATTATATGGTTTTTAATTTTTGGGAAAATTTGCTATTTAAAAGAAAGAGACTTATAACGTGTGTAGAGGCTCAAGAATCAACTCAACTGCCGCCTCTACCACATAGCAAGTAATTGCATCCCACCCAGTTGATTTTGCAGTTTTCAATGATTTATTTGACCACTTCTCGAAACTCAAACACACATTAACTGCTTGAAAAATGAAAGGCGTAATTGAACACTTTGTATTGAATCTGGTCTTGCCATTTAGAAATGATAACATTAGAGAAAATTAACTAATAATTAAATTTTAATTATTTTTTGTAGATACGTTCACTTTGTGGTTTCTATATGATGCGGTTGATATAGTTCAAGATTGTGAGGTGGAAGACTTAACAGATTTAGCTCTTCCTAGAAAAGAATTTTTCATTTCACTTGAGCATACCTTCTAAAATTGATGATTATGCGAGTTTGTGAATAGTGTGCTGTATGCTCACCTGTAGATGGGAGTGCCGAGATCCTCGCGATACCAGAGCACGAGTAGGACGGCATCCTCTGCATCCTTCTGATGGACGGGTACGTCATCAGTGGTGGAAATGTCGCAGGGGAGGAACACCGCGTCACCAGCCACCGCCTGCACTTGATATACCGGCACTGCAACAAAACAAAAAAATTATAAGATTAATAATTAGAATCAAAAAATTGAAAATAGAAATGGAGTGACAGTACAGTATTTAAATAGAATTAGAATTCAAAATTCTAGTCAGTTGAAAATCCAATATTGGAACGAATTTAGAATTCAACATCAAAATCATATTGGGTTGTAACTAAATTCATTTTAGAATATAACATTGTAATCGAATGAAAACGTAACATTGTCATGATTCAGAATTCACTTAGAATACACTGATTCAATTATTCATTTTACACAAAAATTGTTGACATAAATCAGCTACGAACAAAAATAATTGATAGGAGAGTAAATTGAAATGTTTACTCGCAGTGGAATAGACAGTTACGGGAACTAAAATAAAAGTCATTATGAATTCGAGAGAGCTGCATGACGTTTCTAAGGAGTTTCTAATAAGTCAACATAGAGAAGTTACAAAATTTTGTTAGTTTTCAAATTTTGAACCATAATTCTGATCTACAATCAATTAGTTTCATAGCAATTCATCAAACTATTATAATTGATCATTACGATTTACTCTTACTCCTGAACAAGTCATTTGATGAATGATTAATACCTGTTTCTTGAACCACAGTATGACGTGACCTATCTATTTAGTGTGTCCTTTGTCTTGAACGTACCATTATTTCAAGTTCTGTTCATTCAATAAAGTATGAGAAGGAAGTACGGCGGATCAATATTGTAATTCATAAAGTAATATGATTTTCCGAAAAGGCATTGAATGAAAAAATTCGAAATAGACGAATTCTTAGGAACCAGAAATGTCAAATAAGTGTTTTTAATGCTTTTTTTAGCAATCAACATGAAAGCTAGAGCAGAATCAATTGAGAAACATGATTTTTCAATGAATAAGAACAATTATGTTGCCTATCAAAAAATGCACCTTAAATGGTGATACTTTTGCTGTACACAATACATTATATTATTGAAATCTATTGTTCCAGTTATTATCATAATATCGAAGTTCAGTGTCGATCACTGATGGTGATCAGATATCAATCAGACACTGATTGATCGATTTCGAGCAGCTCCCAGATTAGAGTGTTATTATTATAATAATCTCTTAGAAGTGTTGAATCATTGTATATCAGGTTATTTATTACGAATTGTTTTTCATGAATTTAATTCCTTTTCCGTATTCATATATTCCTTATTGTATTTCTTTGTTATGCGTCAATCGATTTCAATCTGCCTGAATTCTTTGTTCTGAAACTCGGCAAATAATAAACTGGGTCTTTTCATAACAGGCCTATTGGTGATTCAACATAATTTAACAATAGTGTTATGAAATGACAACCGAAAAATCGATTGACTTGGATGAAGAGAAATCAAAATTACATCAATAGTCTCTGGCACGAAGCTTCCACCAAACTCGATTTAGTGCTCCTTGATGCCTGATTTTTCATTTTCGTTTCAGACTTTTCAAAATTAATGTTCAAATTTCACTTATGAGCACTATTACTGTTGAATAATGTCATTGAATGTAGGAAGATCATAGAACACCCGATAACGGATTGGCACTGTATCATTATTACAGCTGCTGATTACCCAGCGTCATGCGAGCTTACTTATTGTTTGTATTGAACTATTCCTGAGAGATACATTAATCTAAAGAGCTGAACACAAAACTATGCCAAAACTATAACAATAACTACAAATTCACATCATCAGTGCAAAAAACAGTATATTTGTGAACTTCTCTTTTCAAACAGATGAACTGTTTGGTATAAACACTATGGTGTTTCTCTCAACCTTCCCAATTTCGTAATTTTGTGACCTCGAGCATAAGTTATCTACCAGAAAAAACTTCCAAATAGATTATCAGGTAAGACCAGGTTAAATGCTAGTATTGAATAATATGATGAGAATCAAATTTCTGATTAGGTTTTGACTTGAAACAATTATATAAGAGCGAATTACATCGTGCTCACAATACTTGGTCGGCTACAAGCTACAATCAGCTAGATTTGAAATTGGAATTAGCATTGCTTCTTGGGCAGCGATATTCCAGAACATTTTCAAGCTGTTTAAAGTTTAAAATTTATTTCTTGCCCACGATGTTGAATTTTTGTGGGCTCAAAGCAAACAATGATCGTTGTTGATCTTCTACTACAGTCAAACAACAGCACCTATGCGGCAGTGACTGGAATACGATCGAAATTTGAAATGTTTCAAGTTGCATAAATGTTTTAATAATTGATTTTGGTTCCGTCTTCTTCAGCTTGGAAGAAATAAGTTTTTGAACCTATTCTCTTTTTGAATAGTCTTGTACTCACCAATTTTTCTCAAAATGTTATGGAAACTTTCATTCAGCAACCACAACCACTATAACGTGCATTAGGACTACTCTTTCAAGGCAAGTTGCATGAATCATTTGAATGGAGCCTTCAAGTTGAAAATAAGCCTAGACAAGTGACAAACTAATCGTATCCACAATAGCAGCACGTGCACTAAAAGCCGGGCTGATCGGACCGGAGTGACATCATGAAAGACATCCAGTTACAATCACAACAGATTGTATCGACTGCCATTGAATAAGGTTGAAGCAAGTGAGAGGGAGAACGAAACAGCCAGTATAAGTGGAAGGGAGTAAATAAAAGGGTAATAAAAGCGAACTCGAATGGGATACCAGTAATGAAAGGCAACAGCCAGGCGAAAAGAGTGTATAGTGTTCAAGTGGAGTTCGAATTCGAGTTGAATGTGAAAAGCTCTGTTCCGTAGAAGAGAAATGAAAACAAAATGCTTTCTAGCCCGCATATCAACCTCTACTTAGACACACGTGCATGTCGCTGGCCCGGCCATGTCTGAATTTGTAAAAACAAATTATGCCACTATTAAGTACCTATTTTGTACTATTTAGTACCTCCAATAAATATTTTCGTACCTCAACCCTGACCGAGCTATTAACATTCTTGAGTTGCCGGGCCAGCGACATGGTAGCCCGGCCATGTCTGAATTAAAAAAAAATATATATGTCAATATTTGGTACTTATTTCGTACTATTTAGTACCTTCAATAGAAATTTTCGTACCTCAAAGGTTGAGGAGATACAACATAAAATGATATAGGTCAATGACCTCTCAGCCCGGCCATTTCTGAATTTTCATAAACAAAATATGTCATTATTAAGGTTATATTTCGTACTATTTAGTACCTCCAATAAAAAAAAAATTACCCCAACCCTAACTGAGCTATCGATTTTTTAAAAATCTCACTAGTCTTGTGAGAAAAAATTCTTTACTCAGTTACGGATGAAGTACGAAATTTCTCTTTGGAGGTACTAAATAGTACGAAATTAGTACTAAATATTGGCATAATTTTTTTATACAAATTCCAACATGGCCGGGCCAGCGACATGCTAGCCCGGCCATGTCTGAATTTGAAAAGAAAAATTATGTCAATATTTGGTACCTATTTCGTACTATTTAGTACCTCCAATAGAAATTTTCGTACCTCAAAGGTTGAGGAGATACAGCATAAAATGATATAGGTCAATGACCTCTCAGCCCGGCTATGTCTGAATTTGCACAAACAAAATATGTCATTATTTAGGATATATTTCGTACTATTTAGTACCTCCAAGAAAAAAAATGTTACCTCAATCCCAACTGAGCTATAATTATTTTTTTAAATTTCACTGGCCTTGTGAAAAAAATCGTTTACTCAGTTAGGGATGAAGTACTAATTTTATTCTTAGAGGTACTAAATAGTACGAAATTGGTACTTAATAATGACATGATTTTTTTATAGAAATTCCATCATGGCCGGGCCAGTGACATGCACGTGGCATGCATGTCGCTGGCCCGGCCATGTCTGAAATCATACAAACAAATTATGCCACTATCTAGTATTTTTTTCGTACTATTTAGTACCCTCAAAAAAAAATTTAATACCTCAACCACAACTGAGTAATCGATTTTTCTAGATTATCTGTAGTATGACGTCACAGCCGGCTGCTGTATGTGGTGAGGTGTGTTTGTGTATCCAAGCGGCTCCCTTCCATATTCCCAATTATTGTGGAATGTCATCACGTAGCCTACAAACGAAAGAGGGGAGAAACTGAAGAAATGACCGATTAGGGCTAGGGCAAGTCGCCGGCAGAAAGAGTAGAATAGAACAGTGTTTCCCAACCTTTTTTCAGCTGGTGACCCACCTTTCTTTATCAGAAAAGAAGTTTCATTTTAGAAGCTCAAGACAAACGTAGAGTAGGCAATGCAAATCGAAAGTAAATATTAATTGCATATATGTGCAATATGTGTCTTTCAAAGTGCACTAAGATTGAACAATCTTAATTATTTGATGGATTTATTATGATAATTATTATTATTTTGCTTTTACGGCCATTAGACCATTTCAGTCAATCATGTCTTGTTTTCCTCTGTAATTTTCTTTCAGAGCCACTTTCGTTCTGATCTCCTTTGTCGTTCCTAGGCTGTAAATATCTTTTGTATGGCTTGTTGTTTGCATGATGGCAGGGAGTCTTCCCTCCCACCATGGTCGGTGTCTATTTTAGGATTGAATCCTACTTATATATATTTCTATATTTTGTTTAATTTTTCCAATTGCCCAGGGTTACTACTCCTAGCTCATTCATATCCTCTCTAATTTCCTTAATCCATCAGTTAAATTTGAGTTACATATGAAAAAAGATTGAATGAAATATTTCATAGCAATACCATATTAATAATAATACAAGCTATTTCCCAATTTTAGATCGGTAATGTAACTGATTCCAATAAAGTACAAAATGTGACTATAACTATAACTAACTGTATTTTGTGGATTTTTCAAGCAACTTCCATAATATTCTTGAAAAGCATCCTTATAACAAATATTGTTCTACCTATCTCTGACAACTTTCCATCCATTTTTCAAGATACTGAAATAGAACTCATTTATATTAAAATGTGTTACTACAATGAATTAAGAAAATAATTGTGGGGCACTATTTGTATTGTAAGTACTGTATATTTATTATATCGGAATTGAATGACAAAATCTATGTCAATTGAACAAAATTAATGATTAGATTAGGGAAACTTTTCTGTAAACCTTAATTATACAGGTTCTGAAACGTTGGTGTGAATTGTCTAAAGCTTTGTGTAATCTGTGAGTCTAGACCGGGTTGAAGACTTTATGCGTGTTTCATGTTTGGAGAAGTTTTCTCACAACATGTACATAAGTCTGGTACTACCAAAATTGAGATTTTCTCTCAGTTCTGCAAATAACGCCAGAAGACTAGCATGAAATGCAATATTTTTCGGCTCAGAAGTTTTTATAAAAATTTTATATTATAAACTATTTTTAACTGTTTTGTTTCAAGTGAACTTTTAAATTAATAGTGTTTAAGAGAGAAGATTCATTTTGTTATTTTTCGAGTGAAGGTTTTAGCAAATCTTAAATTCTTAGCCTGTGTTAACCTCAATGTTTTGGACAATGTAACATATTCAAAATTTGTGAAGGGAGCAGCTTTGGACTTGAGTCTGTTGCACCTTCACATTCGCTGTAAATTTGTCACAGTAAATAAATAAATATAGTGTTCTAGAACATTTCTTTTTAAGTATCATCAGCTTGCTACTCAATCTGCAATTTTTTTTTTAGTCAATATGAAAGTCATTAGATACTCGCCTCATACTGTCATCGATCATCTTACTGTTCAGTAAGATGAGACATGAACGCTTGGAATTGTAACCGATTTGTATGACCAGCACAGATGTCTTGCAAATCTTTTACAAATCTCTTGCAATAAAATTTTTGTGTGTATCGGAACACACAAAAAACTTCAAGTGCACTGATGCATTTTTCAACTGGAAAATCGTTGCCATAGCCTCTAAGTTCATTACAAGCTGAAAAATGTGTAAAGGAAAAGATCCTTAGTGCAGAGAGCAGAGCCATTATTGAAGTCTAAGTTGCAGCATACCATTCCTGTTACATTTAAGTACTCAATGTCACTCATTCTATACTTAGAAAATTAATCACAAAGTATCAATATCGAGACTTCCATGCTACTTCTACTTTAGCAATAGTACAAATACATCAACGATTGAAATTCCCAATCCATCATGGAAGGAATTCCATGAGAAATCCTATTTTTATTCAATCAAAATAAAAAATTAATGGGTTGTAAAATATAGATAAAATAATAGTGGTTAGATGAATCTATGTGTAATAATCATTTAATATATTACACGCTTATGTAAACAATGATATGAATACAGCAACGTCAGTTTACACAAATCACTATACAATAATAATCAATCAAGAATGTCAAAACTCATTCCTCTGATGAAAACTCATCCTTTTTTGTTGGAAATTAGAATGCTATGAACATTACAATGCACTGAAAGGCAGAAGTCAATAAAAAAAAAAACAGTTCTCATTACGTTTGCAAACAAACAAAATTGAAAATATTATGCGAATGATCGTAATATATACAGTGAGTCAATCATTTAAAAATATTACATTGACAATATCCATGATTTATTTTAAAAACTTCATACAATATAATTTAAATTTAAAAAAGTTTGAAATGTACAGCCTAAAGTTCATGATACAAACAGTCAATTGGCTTAAATTAAAATTATCAACGTTTTGATAAGGATTTCAGGACCTGAGGGAAAGGCTTGAGCCCCAAAGCCCAGTGCCGGATTTAGGGTACTTGCGGCCCTAGGCCAAATTACCCCGAGCGGCCCCCGATAACTTCACGATTATGTAATTAAAGCATAAAGCACATTTCACATTTCATATTAATACATAACGTTTGTTTTAATTTTACTTTTTAAAATTGGTATAACATACAAAGCATAACATACATGAATAGAAATGGCAGTAATGTTCTATTTGAATATAGTACATAAATAGGTTGAAATGTTGTATTCGCTAATTAAATAATCTTAGTTGACAAATTTGGCTAAAACCCCAAAACAGCTCTAACAACAATTTCTATATTTATAGAAAATATATAATTCAAAAAGTTAGCAAACAGCAGTTTTCTGTAAAATGATTAATATTGCTAAAATTATTATATAATAAATTAGTATTGCAGTTAATTGTTAAAATTAAATAACATTTGTTTCATTCGGGGGGAAAAGTACAGGTGACAACAAAAGGCTAAAAAAAGCCGAGTTGAAAAGACACTTTAAGTAAAAGAACAAGCAAAATAATAATAAGAACTGTTATAGTAATAAGCTACATTACTGAAAAATAAAAATATTAAGAATACAGCAAATAAACTTCTAGATCATTCAATTCTCACATTATTCTCTTCTGAAAAACGTGAATGTCATGTTCTTAATTTGGATAAAGTTGGATTAGTGATTAGCATTGACACTCACTCCACTCCATACTCATAATTAATACCATATCTAAACTCTAAACACTCACTTTTCTAGCTTTTTTGGCTGCAAAATCTTTAATCAAATCTTGAAAAAGCTCAACATTTGAAACAAAACTAGCCAAACTAGACAATTTAGAATCTTCGTCAGAAGTCAAGTTCCTCAAGTAGTTTTTGATTCTTTTCAACATGCTGAATGATCTTTCTCCAGATGCATAGAATGCGCAAAGCCGTGTCCATATTTGGAAATAATGTTAACTGTTTTTCACGAATGAGTTTCAGATACTCCAAAAGTGTATTCCTCGGAGGCTTAGTAATCTTGTTATCATGAGGTTCTCTTTCTTCATCAAATATACCTTCAACAAAGCCTTTGAACTGTACACACTCTTCTCCAAAGTCACCATCTATGTCGATTCGATAGTTTGTAGTTAAAATTGAAGCTTTTCCCCTGATTCCTTCATTGGAAATTGACGATAAGTTGTTTAAAAATCCAAATTCTTCATTAAGACTGAAATAAACTTCGGACCTTTTATTCAATTCTGAATAAAGCCTGTCAATTACAACATTGAATGTATTAATCTTTAAGTTTTCTTTGCCATTAAAGTGGGGTTCAGTGGATTCATCTTCTTTGTCTTCGCCAGGGAGAGCTTTTCTTTTCGAGCGTCTTTTTATTTCAAGAATATAGGTTTCATTTTTAGACAACTCTTTTCCTCTTTTTTCATAGGAATCAAAGATGTCTCTCAGTTCAATACGATATGAACATTGGTTATTTTAATTGGATTGTATTGTTTATATACAAAAGTAATGTACTCGATTAATTGAGCTTGTAGCGGTAATTATTAATTAATTTAAAAAAATAAAAATTCAATTTTTTACAAAAAAAAATTCTTTTTTACAAAACGCTGCGGCCCCTTTTTGCTTGCGGCCCTAGGCCGCGGCCTAGTCGGCCTAGTGGTAAATCCGGCACTGCCAAAGCCCCCCATGTCAAGCCACTAGTTATGAACATTATTCTACTTAAAAAGCTGAATACATGACATGTACCAACACTAATCAGCCTACAGCACATATTCTCTATAATACATTTTCTTGAAAATTATTAACAATTTTTTAAGGAGCTCGGGTTCTTGGGGGGGCTTAAGCCCCCTAAGCCCCCCCCCCTGGGTGCGCCACTGGCTCACTTCCTATTTCATCGCACAACACACCAAAGACTCTTGAGTTTTTAGATTGTAATTGATGAAATTTCTCAATTAACAGGTTCACACGAACCTGTGTGAGTCATCTGGGAGCAGTGGTGTAAATAGAGCTGATTCATGATGGGGGGGGGGGGGAGTTTACCACCCCCTCCGCTGGTCAATCACTCTTACATATTACTCCCTTCAAAAAAATTCTCAGAATATAGATATAATACATGTTATACAATATTCATACAGGGTAAAGTAACCAAACGCTAACAAAAGCAGTTGGCTGACATAATTGAGCCTCAATTGTGGCGCGCGACCTCAACTACAGTCGCTCAGTATAGCAAGGCTATTGAATATAATTAATTTCCACATCTATTACACATTGCTTTGCTCTCTCTCAAATGTTTTTATTTAAACATAAATAATTAATAATGTAATAGGTACTATCATAGAGAATGTGAACACTATGTATATATGATGGCCATTCCACATTGTTCTAGTTCTTCCTTGGGCATGGATTGAGGCCTACTCATTGATTTCAATTTATTGTTTGCAATGAAGAGAAAATATGGTAGTCAAAAGAAGATGTCATTAAAAAAAATTGCTCAGCATAATCCAGTTAATGACCATCAAAAATTCAGTGTTCCTGATAAATATTTGAAGGCATTTTGAAATTGAATTTAATAAACAGTTTTTATAGTCTTTACTTCAATGGTTTTTTATCCAATCCTTATTCATGAAATGAACTTATTTAATTCACTTTAAATTCGCTTTGAGAATTTAAAATTTATTCAACTTATTGAAATGATTATATGAGAAATTTTATTTTTTATTTATTTGTTTTTTATTCTTGGACTATATGTAGACTATTTTATCTGTTTTATATAGAAGAAAATGAGCGAACTAGTTAGTTTACAATGAGGACTCATTGTAATTATTATTGGTTTTCCAATTTCTCTACTATGTTTATTAATTATTAGTATATTATTAATCATTAAATATATTAGATATTATCATTTTTTAAATTATTTTTAATATCTCTAGTATGTGTTGTATAAATGTTTTATATGTATGATTACTATTGGATATATGAAATCAAATTAGCTCATTCAAGGTATGTCAGCTACTGGAGGTGATCAAAAATAGAGGTGTCAGCTATTGGTATAGATGTCAAGTGATTTTAAAATCAAAATTTCACGTTGAAATTAGTATTTAAAGTGTTCCCAAATTTCAATCGGCCATTTAAAAGACTTGAATAAATAGATTGTAAACATTTTTTTATTAATCTATACAATAGCTCCAAAGTAAATAGATAATATTCATGAATTGACTCACTAAGGTGTCAGCTGCCGGTTTCTTCACCCTAGCGAAAAATTAAATGAATAATCTTTCAAATTTTTAGTTTTCCAAATTGTTTCTTACAATTTTTCTAAGCAATGGTTGGGGGGGGGGGTTACACCCCCCCCCCCCACTCGTTACGCCTACGCCTGGGAGAGATGCAGTTCTTCTGTAGTCTGCCCCAGATGCCAAAGTCAAGAACCAAGAAAACAATTGAAACACAATTTGATTTTTCTTATCTTCTCTTATAGTTTATACCATAGTTTCTGATAGTTTTAGGATAGTTACGACCCACCTGTAACTCTTCTGCAACGCACCGGTTGGGAACCGCTGGAATAGAATATTCTATTCTCTCTAGTCGCCGGCTGGTGCTGGAGCAAGGCTACATACATAAAATTAGCAAGCATTGTCTCCCGATATTCATCGGCTAAAATTACAATGATTTCCATTTACTATTTGTGTGGGTTAAAGGACATGCATGTCGCTGACCCGGCTATGTCTGAATTTGTACAAACAATTTATGTCAATATTTAGAACCTATTTCGGACTATTTAGTAACTGCTATAGAAAAATTTATACATCAACCCCAACTGAGTAACCGAATTTTTTAGATAACTGGTTAAGAACTGGTTGCCGGGGGTTAGCTCCAATACCTCAATTACTTGAAAATCTTTTCTCAATTGTTATTTTAAAAGTATAGTTTATAATTTTCTTTTCAAACTAATACGCTATGATCAAATTCCCTTACCAAGCATAGTTCAATTTGTGATATGAAACAACTTCCTTACTTCCACCACATCTTTCCTTTTGTGAGTTAATAAGAAGTACTTAGGTATGTTTTTTTCTATTTTGAACAAATGTAATATCAGCTTCTTGATAAATTCTGTTTAAAAAGTAAAGGAATATCGAAAGTTCAATTGATTTTGATAATTGGTTTAATAATAATTATCTATTAACTGACAGAAATAACTACAAAATGCCCGCAAAAATTCGCAAATTTGAGCTAGTAGCTCAAATCGTTTAATGAGTCTTTATCCAATACTCATGGGAAGAGATTCTTTTGCCTATGCATAACAGTTCTTGAAAAAGGTGAGCAATCATAATTTAGGCAATAGGCTATAGAAAAAAAACATTTTGTTTTACAGGAACAGTTGATAGCTATTTCTGTGGAAGAATGGAATACAAGTAATGTAACTAACATATTTCTATTAGAGGTGTGAAAATAACTGCAAAAAACATTTTTTATGGTTTCAGTTCGGCAATCAAGTGAATTTTAAATTGGGATATTAAAGAGAACATTTTCGGGCTCTAAGGAATGACACAATCTAAGTCTCCGAAAATGTTACAAACCCAATTATTATTTTGAAACATTCTATTATGCTATGGATAATAAAGGCTGTGTAATCGAGGGAAGGTCTGAAAAGAGTGCCGAAGCCGATTAACAAAATGGGGAAGTGAGAAAGGATTGGACGTAGTAATGAAGAAGGAGATATCATGGAAAGATGAAGAATGAAAAGGATGTGGGTGAGGGAGCACAAGTGAGTGAGGGTGAGAGTGAATGAGAAAGACCTCCACAACAGACTGGAAATAATTATCACGCTCTGTGTTGTGTTATAGGTGGCTGGCAGCATGTGACGTCAAACAGCAGTTGTATAAGAATAAGAAGCGAGAATCAGCTGTTCTATGATGCATGAAAGTGAACATCTAAAAAAATCGATTACTCAGTTGGGGTTGAAGTACGAAAATTTTTTTTGGAAGTACTAAATAGTACGAAATATATCCTTAATAATGACATATTTTGTTTATGCAAATTCAGACAAGGCCGGGCCAGCGACATGCATGTCACTGGCCCGGCCCTGATGGAATTTTCATGAAAAAATTATGCCAATATTTAGTACCAATTTCGTACTATTTAGTACCTCTAAAAAGAAAATCTATACTTCATCCCTAACTGAGTAAACGATTTTTTCTCACAAGGCCAGTGAAATTTTGAAAAAATTATAGCTCAGTTGTGGTTGAGGAAAAAAATTTTTTATTGGAGGTACTAAATAGTACGAAATATATCCTAAATAGTTACATATTTTGTTTATGCAAATTCAGACATGGCCGGGCTGAGAGGTCATTGACCTTTAGTATTTTATGTTGTATCTCCTTAACCTTTGAGGTACGAAAATTTCTATTGGAGGTACTAAATAGTACAAAATAGGTACCAAATATTGGCATAATTTTTCTTTTCAAATTCAGACATGGCCGGGCTACCATGTCGCTGGCCCGGCAACTCAAGAATGTTAATAGCTCGGTCAGGGTAGAGGTACGAAAATATTTATTTGAGGTACTAAATAGTACGAAATAGGTACTTAATAGTGGCATAATTTGTTTTTACAAATTCAGACATGGCCGGGCCAGCGACATGCACGTCTTAGACACTAACGAATAGCATTCATTTGACACTGCTAGCTCTATTTACAGCAGTCCGCAATCTGGGCTAAAAATGAATGACTTGTCAACATTAATATGGTGAGGATTCAATGGGGCAATAGTTTCAGCCTATACTCTATGTTATACTTCACTGAAAAAAAATCTTAAATCTTATGAAGTTGGGCTTTGATTATGAGTATATTTACCTGAGTCAGTAGCATAAAAGAGTTAGAGATTGCTAATTCTACATCAGTTAATTTAGTTTATGTTTTTCTTCACATTAAATAGGAGGCAGGTTTCTGCCCATGTAAATAAATGATGGGCTTGTTGTCTCTCTCTGGTTGTTTCGGCGCTCTCTTTGACTCCTATTTGTCAAATGTGCTTCTAGAATCTTCGAGGGTATCCTAAATGACAGCTTATCTGTTTTGACATTATTGTGTCAATAGAAAGATCTGGAACTGAACTTGCTGGGACAATAAAAACATATAAAAAAGGCTGTGTTTGTCATTAGTCAGTGAGTCTTTATTTAGATCCTCTGAAAACAATTCTGTATGTTGTCGTTTTTGCATGGCAGTACAATGCAGCTATAAACAGTACAATTGTAATTTTAGTGTACAGTGTCTTAAGTGTGATGATAATCATGACTATATTTGTGCTTAGTAAGTGCTTAGTTTATTATTGTGTCATTCAAAAGTTTATTAAACATTTCATACTGATAATTGAACAGTTATTTTGACAGTAAGAAATAAATTTTGTTATGAGAATTATTCATTGTTGGTTGAAAGTTATTGAACTGTTTGATCCTTTTATAGATTTTTTGTGTGTTATTCAATGGAGTCTGCTGTGAGTTGATTTTATAGATAAAGTTTGAGTGCTAATTTCAAATGTTGCCAGCATTATTTTAGTTTAAACCCCATAATAGTTCCTACTAGGTGTAGAATCAGAATTCTTGGCATTCTTAAGAGCTCATTAATCATAGTACATGAATTTCTTTTTCATTGGAAATGATCTTTCCAGGTCCTCACATTTGATTAGTCAATTTCATAAATAATGAATAAAACCATTGAAATCGGATCCTGAACCACCCCCTCATATTTAGCCTAATAATTTGGTTTTTGATATCTTCTAAATTCACGTGATAAGGTGTATTCCTGAATGACAATCTCATTTGCGTTTCAGGGTATCAATTTTCTGAATTTGATATCTTCCATTCAATTAATTTGTATGATTGAATTTCAATCAAATCCCATAAATATGAGAAAGAAGAAAAGTGTATCATTGAGAAAATACAATAGCTGTCTTAACTTTAGGATCTAGATGAGGTTGATTGCTTATTTTTCCTTCTTGAATTTCTATGAATATATCACTCTGAATGCTCCAGTTATACTTGATTAATTCATGATAATGATGCACAATGCATTTGATTTTTCAATTATATTTTTTCTAATTAAAAGATTTTTTTGTTTAGTGGAATTATACTGACTGCTACAAAACAAGACTGCTACAGCCTATTACAATCATTTTGTTTCACTTCCTAATTCACTATGATTTTGTTTCACTGATATTGTATACAATGTTCCTGTCTACAATGCACTATTCCTGTCAATAAGCCTTTTTATTTCAAACAAACAATCAAGAAAATATTGTGATTATGATTCCACTTTAGCAATATCATGTGATTGATGTCTTTACACTATAGGCTTACATATTTCTCAATCACAACTTGAGGTAAACTGGAAGATGTCCTATTAATACTTATTAAGTGATTTTCCAATTCAAACACCATTCCATTCATTTCTTGTGGAATATGAACCCAAGGGATTGATAACCAACAAGGAACTTTTGTGAATATAATTTCCCACTACAAATATTATGTGATTAATACTTGTACACTACATGGTAGACTAGATGAAGTATCAATACTTTTTCTTTAAGCCAATACACGATTCCTATGTTATTCATGTCTCGTGAAAGATAAATCAATAGGCGATTAATAAACAACAAGAAACTGTTGTGGATATGATTTCACTCCAACAATATAAATAGATTCAAATTTCTTGTACACGACATGCTAATAAACAAGAATAAGTAGGCATTATCAAGGCTTGATAGAGATATGCCAATACTAACACCATTTCAATTTTATTCATGTCTCCACGATAAATCCAGGGGAGTAGGTTTTAATAGAGCATTCGTAGGGATACACTCATGGGAATTAAAAGGGGGGAAGATAGCTAATTAGTTACCAAAACAAACAGGCACTCCAAAGGTGATATAGTGATTGAATTCAGTATCGTTAAAACGCGTTGAAATAACAGGAAAGGTCAAAATTCCGCAGATTCCTCGTACAGCAGGTACAGTAAAACAATGCGAGGGTCACGATTTTTAGTTGACAGAGGCAGGAGCGCAATTGTTTTTAGAGGAAAGGAGCACGAGACACGTAGAGCAGACATGCCAGAATGAAAGTTATATTTCTCATTTGAAGCTGGAACGCGGTAAACGACAGCAGGCACAGAAGGTGTCGGCTATTTCATTAGACTCGTTGTTTTTCGGCCTTAGTTTGTCGGAGGCCCAACAAAGCCAGGGCTTTGCAAATTCTACACGTGCTTCCTTCACACACTTTTCTCTCATGCCATCCGCAACAGGTCCACAACGAGTGAGAGTGTGAGCGAGAGAGCTGAAACGTCTGGTGAAAAATGAGCCGAATATTTGCCACGCTCATTTGACAGTTACACTTTCAAGCCGCGTACCTCCCCTACCACTACTACTCACTCATCGGCCACCTACGACAAATTCTCCCCTTGCAGCCCCATCGCGTCTGGCAGGCAAAGCTCCTTCACAAATCAACCTCGCTTCCCTTTGCCACACAAAAAAACCGTCGCAGCCCACTCCAACCACTTAAATCACAACCCGTTTCATGTTCCAGTACTAAAGAAGCCGAGACCACACCACTTGCCGATACGCCATGTACGAATTACACTCCAACTTACAGCCAAATCCTGTATGAGAAAAAGAAAGAGGATTGCATAAAAGCCAGTGATCACTTATAGGACGTCGCCGCCCAGAAAAACTCTGATCCCGGATTACTTCCAACATGTTGAATCAGTGAATTTTATCGTCTTCCATTTTGAACAAATTTGGAAGTAGTTGGCTGTGATGTGAAACATAGTGGAGAACCACTCACAAAAAAAACGAGGAATTGGTGTGATGCTCTGTTCTGGAATGCTGTCCTGCTCTTGAATGGAATGTGGAGGTTTAAAGGTAAAAAGGTGTATGCTGCAAATTTGATTTTAAATTTTCATGTGCGAAGAAGTGTTTCAGAAGTACGATTTATTTCTGAAAAATATCACAACTTATTGTAGCAGTTAACCCATAAATAGTTAGATATTGATTCTAATTATACCTTAGGTAGTGGGAAACTTGAAAAGCCTCTTGAGTGAATGCTTTTGCAGCCTCCCTTGAGTTGAGGAAGCCTCAAAGTAGGCTCATCAATGTTGTCACAGTCTATCTATTTAGTATAATTATTTATTATAATTTAAAATTATAACATTGTAGCGTAAAAAAATCATGATCAATCACTAGGATAAATAAAGTAAGTAACCTTTATTTGTGTAGGAGAAACAACATTCTACTTCCTAGAAACATAGCCACGTACTATCAAGACAAATGGATCTATATGATATGAATGTACTAACAGAATTTTTATCACATTATCATCCAACTATGAGTAGAACATTAAAATAACTTCAAACGTAGATGCCTAATTACTGTTTGTAGCCTATTTTCAAAGTTTGTTAATAATAACGCAATCTTAGTAGAGTCCATATTTTATCAATACAAATAAGGATCGACAAATCAATTTATTGTGTAACCTACTATCTCTTGTTAAGATCTATTCAGTAAGAGATATCTTTAAATACAGTGCCTTGAAATACAGTGTCCTGTGAATTGAAATACATTTTCAGTTTTGATATATGATTCTTAATATACAAATAATCGTCTTCAATGGATTCAACACACCACTATGAACCTTATAAATCTAGAAGAGTTTTAAAATTGGCAAGAGATTGATTCCAATGACTTTAGATGGAAGTCATTACATTGAAATTGGTTGGATAAGATAATGATTTTCTTCAAGTAACCAACTTATTCGAATAATTGAAAGTTATCTTCCTATCATTCCATTACCTATTAAAGCTTAGCCAGACTTATCGTTTGAAGCCATTAATTGAACCTTTTCATTCTTGAAAATATTCAATAAAGTTTTTATGCAAGCGAGAAGTGTGAAGCAAGCAGTACATTCGAGAAAAACAATTTATTTGCTGATTCTTTTTGTTGTTCTTGAGTCATTTTATTGGCGACCCACTGACCTACTTTGCAAGCTCTTCTGTTTGTGTATGGAATAATATCATTATCTTACTCGTTTAGCTACATCCCTTACCATAAAATTAACCAATGGAATGATTATTACTGTGACTAGTAAAAGACTGTGAAGAGCATGTGAAAATAATGAAATGTAACGTTCTAGTTATTCAGTTGAGTTGATAATCATTCTAAAAATACAGTTATTATTTTTGTTATATTCTATAGTTAAATAATCATTATTTTATCAAATCAAAAGTCTCATCTCATTATCACTTTTTTATTCTATTTCTTTCCTAATTCTCAATGTTTTTATGAACTGCGACTGACACCTAGTTCTCTTCACACAAATCCTCATCGTCACTCAACCTAAAACTTTCATCCGGATTCTCCTCATCCTTCACAATATTCCGTTCGATATCCTGTTCGAAATAAACCTATCATTTCTGGCTATTATCATTTGAAAGCAGTTGAAATGAAAATCCAATACGGGAAGAATATCTGAAAAAATATATTATGAATTCAAGTTATCAGTAGATTTTAGATTGATATCGTGGAACTCCATATTAAAAATGAAAACGGTTAATATTTTTTGGTCAATCTATCTTATTTTAGGAGGAATTATTAAATAATGAGTATCTTATTCAAATAATAAGACAAATATCTACCTTTTACATTTTCGTATAAATGATTCAAGTTTCTATTGCCTTCTGTTATCGTGAACTTACAATATTTTCGGGAGAATAACCTTCTCAAATATAAGAAAAAATATAGCTTCCTCGAAAGTATTTGGTATTCAGCTAATGCAATACACTATTGCTAATTACAAAACAATAGTTAACTATTCAATTATGATGATAATTTGGTAAGTTATGTTCTATCAGAAATCGTATTTTAAAAAATTGAAATCCAGCTCTTTAGCTTCAATACCAGACGATAATCAAATAGCTCATAATAAGTAAATTTTTCATCTTCTTTCGCCTTCACAATCACAAAATGGTTCCACAACATGAACATTGATTCCAATTCATCTAGAAAATTCATCTCTTCCGGAATAAGACATTTACATTCAACTATGCATTTTTCATTTGCATTGTACACATCACTTATTTTCTGAGGAGTGAAAATGTTATTGCTGGTGACAGTTACAAGGAAAGTAGTGAGAGACGAGGGTCCTATATCAATTTTGAAGAACAATTACAGGGAACGGCGATGCAGGACTACAAGACTACCCTGGAATATGAGTGAATAGGAGGAAGAATTTCCCAATTGAAATGATCGATGTTAATGCCAAAGATTGGATGCTTATAATGATGATTACATGTTTCAAAGCAAGTACTTGACGCACAATGAGGAAGTAAAGTTTTTTAAACTGGTGAAGTGATACTGGAATCGCAAAAAAAATTTCAGAGGAATACAAGGACATCTTGAAGAGCAAAATTAAAAAGTGTCTGAGTGCGCCTACTTCAGGAAGACCAAGGAGTAGTTAAAAAAGAATGATAAGAAATTTCGGCCAACTCAGTCGGTTCTATTCCAGAGGGAAGTGGCAGTACTAGAGGAGGCTGCGATGCTGTGTGGCAAGCATGTGTGTGACATGACAAAAAGTGTCCTCTCACTTCAAAAAGTGTCCGCCAATAGCAGAGCTCCATTTCCACACACCACTCGCAACCGGCAGGCAACTAAAGGCCTTGCTTTTTTCGGCAGACATTTCATTTCTCCTTTCAAGATAGAACGTCATAACTTTTCCTCGCGTACACAGCTCTTCACACTTTTCCATCATCTTTATAGACTTTTCCGGACAAGAGGAATAGCGGCTGTGGACGGCTGGTGAAATATTCTACCGCTTTTGCCCCGCTTACCTCTGTTGCTATCTCGTATTTCCTCTCACTCTAACAAGAAAACCAACTGGGAGAGGATGAAGGATGCCGCTGTCGAGAAATGAATTCGGTCTCGAGTTATCACACCTTATCAGTTTTGTTATAAGAGCCTTAAAGATCACAGATCCAACTCAAACGATGAACCATGTTCATTTCTACCTATTTATTAATTTTGATGACGAGTCTAGATTACACAAAATAGGCCAGGTTTAACTGGAATTCACCCCATGACCTCAGTATTATCAGAAATAAGTGCCTTAACTAATTGTACAACTGCAGGTGCCAACTGTCTCACGTGATTATTAAGACTTGATTTTTCAGTGCTCTTGTGAGTTTGAGTCTAATTTGAGATCTCTGGTTAGAAAAACATTGAAACTACTCAATTTAATTACAGTAGCAATATACTATGTAATTTAATTTACTATGTAATATGTCTCAAGCTTTTCTATTCGCAATCAATGTATTTTAATAAATAGAATAACATTATCATTTATAATTATTATTATTATTACTATTATTATTATTATTATTATTATTATTATTATCATTGTTATGATTATTCATATTATTATTTTTATTATTATTATTATTATTTTTCCCTCTTGTATTACTTTACAGCTCCATACTATAATATGTCCACATTCGTCAAACTGGCAGGGAATTTGGACAGTACACAGCTATTTTATATTTATCATTTTTTAGAGGGGTTTATTAAAAATATTATTGTTATTGACTGACAAGCTCTCATTTCTTTTTTCACACAAGAGATCCAGTGTTTCAGATCCGATGTGATATACCAGTGCACACGTGTCTAGCATCACAGCTTTTTGCATTGCGAGAGAAAGAGTCGATGATAGACTCAATGTTTCAAACTAAAAGCCAACCCAGCTCCCCCAACTCCTAATAAATAATTTACACTAAACAACATCAACTTTCACCAGTATAAGAATTTACAATATAAGCTGGGTCGGCTTGTAACATGACTTGTCAGTTAGTGTATTCAACCAGCATAATCAGAACTTCAGCTTAAGTTCGTATTTAAGAGCCTCAATTAAATATATTCTTAACTTAAAAGTAAAGTCTTTTTTAAAATCGGTAACTCAATCCGTTCTTAGCGAAGCTAGGTAGAAAGCTGTCTTGAACCCGGTCTTGAGACTGTGTTCTATCATATTTTGGCTTTATTTTTTAGTGTAGCATCGTCTCATCAAAATTGAATAAAATCATCATATTAAGTTTTTGCACCATTGCAATGTATATTTTATCTATTCAAACTATTTTTACTTTCTTATAAAAATCGACATCTAAACTATAAATTTTTCTTCTTTGAAACGGGATGGATGAAAGCTCCTTGGTCTAATGACAGGCAACGCTCACTTCACCACATCAAAATTCAATGATATTTCAAATTCGAAAACAGATAATATTGACATAAATACATTGCTGTGGTAATAATTACGTGAGAGTAACTGTGAATTTACATACGGCAAATTGTTTTTATCTATGTAAAATCATGTTTGTGATTTTTTGAAATTACATATCGAGGTTAATTCAGGCTGTGACCACGTTCAATGAAATAGAACCTTTCCAAGTCGTTCTTAGATAAGAACGCTGTACGTTACGTTCATAAATACGGCCCTTAATTCGAACAATAAGTAGGCATGTTTCAGCCAAGCAAAGGAAGGAAAATATGCTAACTGGACTCATAGCCTAAACACAATGTGTTTTTATCTTTTAAATAAATGATTTTTTTAATAACTATTTCAAGAACTGCAGTAGAACTATTCATATGTATAAACTTGCTGTGCAAGTTCGAAACGCGTCCGCCGCGACTCAAAAATGGTCAGTTCTGCACAGCAAGTTTATACATAATTATGAATATTTTTAATAACTATTAAAAATAGCCAAACTGGACTTATAAAGAGTCTAACAAGCTTGAATATAATATATGAAATGTTGCGCATGGATTATAAGTTGATAATCCAAATTTAATTAATAACAATGAAGTTTGATCATGAACCCAAAAGTATTCGGAGCTTCTTCGAATTAGATGAATTCTAGGAAATTGAATATGGCTGGGTGATTCGATTTTCCACCACACAAGCAAATCTCAATAATTATTACTTTTATCAACAAAGGAACTGAACAATACCCTTCAATCTCCGCTTAAAGGTTTCATATCCCGTAAAGTTCGAATATTATTGATACAATACTCGTATGAGGTTGCATTGTTTCACCAAAATTGAGTTGAATTAATAGAGCTTTTGAAATCATGAATCTGTTAAATTGGCTTGGGATGAATGGAACATGATTAAAATGATAGATAGATAGGCGGATAATTGTCCTTTATTGAAGCAATTTCCAATAATTAACATAAGTTCTTAAGTTGTTGCTCACTCCATGCCAAGCTATTCATCACCATCTCCAGCTCATTGTTACAGAACAAAGCTCTTATATTAGGTTGAAAAAAAAACTAAAATAATAACAACTCCCCTGTTCTTTTGAATGGTTTGTTAGTTAACTCCCAAAATTGGAAGAATTTAAAATTCAGATTGAATTTAAGAAAAGCCAACTGACTAAGTTTAATTTCAAAATCAAATATAATAACAAGTTTGTATGTGACAGATTTTTTTTGGGGGGGGGGATGTGATGCAGTGCTTTACACAGTACAATTCACTGGCAAAATTGAAATCATAGAATAAAATGGCGTATAAAAAAATTGAATACAATAAGGAAAACAGGAAAGATAAATTAATGATGGGAGGATTTTTCTTTGTCAGTAGAATTAATACTGATAAGCAGGTACTTATTAATTTTTTTCTGAAAATGAGTAAAAATTGAACAATTCTTATTTCTGCTATTTGAAGGAGAAGCTCTTCTTTACTGTGTTGATGAATGTTAATCTAGGCCTACTTATTATCTATCCATTCTTGTCAACTTGTATTGATCTTTTTCTGTATTTTTGTATTATTTGTATTTTTGTATCAATAAATGTGAATTTGGGATGAGATGACCAACTTTAAATTCCACTTCTGAATCCTACAATCATAAATTCTACATCCCAATTATTACAAAGAATTTCTCATACAGGTGAATCAATATGGAATTAAAAATATGCCGTTCCAATACAATTAATATTAGAAAAGTGTATTAAATTTCCTTCTCAAATGCAAACTGTGCTAAGATATTAAACCATTTAATGGAATTCGGGTTATAGGTAGTAGTTTTGCAAAGGGAAAAGGATGATAGGCTACTCTTGGCCTAATGCCGCTTTCCACTGGCCTCTGAAGTCATCATTAATAATAATTATTAATATCAATCCTCACACACATAATTGAAACCGCTTCACTGTCAGATTTCCGGTTTCGCTTCAATGTGGCAAAAAGAAGTAGAGTTAGGAAAGGAGAAAGTGAGGAGAGCCACTGAAAATCGTTTTGGATTTGAAGGAGTTTCTGTAATAATCTTGCTTATAGACAATTTTTTGATGTAAAATGTATACATTTTCTGATGTATAGTCAATTTTTTGATGTAGTAGGAGACTAGGGAGTAATTTTTGCTCGTGCGTTCATTGCTCGTGCGGTACCTGGTACGCTTCGTAATCAAAGATGGCGAACCTAGAAAACCTCATATATAGGCTATTTCTACAGTCATTGATAAACAATTTTCCTCTCAACGATTATGGATGTATTTTGAAATGCTGAGTCCGAATCACATCGCCCACTTCGTGAAAGGGTTGTATTACTCTCAAAAATCGAGTATATCCCAAAATGTATAACCCCAAAATTGCATCATGTAAAATATTGCGTTTTAGAGTTTTTTGCAATTATCTCAAATCTATGTATTTATGTATTTATTCTCAAATCTATTTTTCGAGACAAGTTATACATTGGTTTTGAAGGAACTGACAATTAATTTATCAAACTGACAAATATATAGAACATAATTTATCAATTTTGAATTTCTGAAATTGCTATTAATTATGCTAAAAACGTCTGCAATGGTGGATATTGACAACAGTACTTAATAGTTGATAAATATCGATGAACGCTACTTCATAAAAATAACAGTCACTGTCTGTAATCGAACCGCGGACCTCCCAATTTCCAGTCGGGTGCCTTAACCACTAGACTATAGTGACTCCTCTGTATAACAGCGCTCATTTCAGACTTGGCAATATCGGCTCGTTAGCGCAAGTTGGTTTTGAAGGAACTGACTATTTATCTAACTGACAAATATGTAGAACATAGTTTATTAATTTCTAGTAGTATGGTGGTTGAGAGTACGACCGTAATGTTGCGGTCTGCGGTTCGATTCCCGGCAATGATCGATATTTTTGTGTAGTAGCGTTCGTCGATTTCCATCAGGTATTCAATGCGGCTGTCAATATCAGCCATTGCGGAAATCTTCAGTATAATATAGCACTTTGAGGAATTCGAAATTAATAAACAAATCATACTTTACAAACTTCACGAACAAGATGTTTTTTTCAAAATAAGGCGTCACGTTTGATGATGAGCGATGACGTTTAAGCGAAGTATGAGGTGGCTGCCACTCAATCACACATTTACTCATTGATGCAGTAAAAATCCAGGTTATTCAAAACCAAATTTTGCTTGAAGTCTTGTCTCAACGATTCTGTATTTAATTGGAGATATTGAAGGCGTCTTTCCCATCCTGTATCCCGTTCACCCCAAAAAAAATGAAAAACCCCAAATTCAGGCTCTTTTCATTTTCTTGTAATTATCTGGAAACCTACCGATTCTTAAAGACAAAATATACTATACAAACTTCAAGAACAATGCCTTTTCTACAAAATGTTTTCTCCAAAAAATTATTTATTTATCAATGCATCATGAGTTACAATATGACCAAAATGGCAAAGAAACTATGTAATATCTAAATGTCACAATAAAAAATCAATTGAGAATTGAAAAATGACACATCATTAGGTAGAAAATATTCCGTTCTTAAAGTTTGCAGAGCATTTTTGGTCTCAAAAAGCTTGATATAGTTTTCGAGATATCAAGCTTAATTGCAAAAAATCTCAAAAATGCCTGCACTTACATAATGAAATGTAGGAATTTCTCAAGAAATTGTTTATTGGTGAATGTAGAAATATATTTGAGGTGTTCTTGATTGAGCGGCCGCAATCCTTGATTTCATTATTGAGGGAAAGCGTATCAGGTACTAGATAAACACCCAAACGAAAATTACTTCCTAGGACCCCTACTAACCATTCCAGCCAAAAAATTCACCATACCCGAAATTCCTACAGAAAACTCCCAAGATCTCAGACTGGAATGAAATCAAAAAGCGTTCGGGAAATGAACGAATGAAGATGAGACGAAAAAGAAAGTGAATAATCTTTTTCTCAGTTTGAGAGAAAGAGTAATGAGTGATGCTAAAATTCCCCGAAATGGAAATTTGAGGCCGAATGGTATCAAAGTAGCAGCTCTGAATTAGGGTACAGTGTTTAAACCCTCGATCAAGGCCAACTGTGATAATAGAGAGGAACACTAATCAGAGGTGACACTGATAAAGGAACAAACAAAAAAGATGACATAGGAGAGCAGCGAAATTCCATCATTTCTGAGCCGACTCAGTCCGCAAAGATATAAAATACGTATCGAACTCGTGACGTTGATTAACAGGTGCCAGAATGCAAGGATGACAGTTATCAATGTAATATTCTTTTGATATTTGAGTAGTTTTACAATCACACCATCTATTATTTCAAAGTTCATCCAAACCAGTGTAGATCTGAATATCTCTGTGATCATGGGTTGCAGTGTAACACTCATATATGCTCATAGTCAAATCATGTAATCAGCTCTGAAATTTATTGATCTATAGAGTCTTAACTAGGATCATTTATTCATAATCTATATCCTACATCATTCGATTATAGAAATTTTTTACAATAGCAATGAAATTTAAAGTGACCAATAGGCTAACTCCTCATTTCGGCAAATAATTATTATAACATTGAAATTCAGAGTATTAAATAACATGTCAACAAATAAATATTAAAAACTATTTTGAACTTTTTTCAGTGTTTCGTTTCGAGTGAACTTTCAAATTAATAGTCGTTGAGAGAAAAAGAATAAATTTGTTTGTTGTGTTCAGCAAATCTAAATTTTTAGTCGGTATTCACCTCAATGTTTTGGACAATGTAACATGTTCAAAATTTGTGTAGAGAGCGGTTTTGGACTTGAGTCTGTTGCTCCTTCACATTAATTGTCATTTTGTCACAATAAATAAATAAATAAATAAATAAATAAATAAATAAATAAATAAATAAATAAATAAATAAATAAATAAATAAATAAATAAATAAATAAATAAATAAATAAATAAATAAATAAATAAATAAATAAATAAATAAATAAATAAATAAATAAATAAACAAATGAATAAATAAATATATTAATAAATATAATTAATAACTAACTATTATTTATTATATCACTTCAACCTTCAAAACGAACTGTTGCAAAATACAAAAATAATTATTATGTTCATTTTAAGAGTTTATAGAAATAACATGATTAGGACCTTTCATTTTTCTCTGCTAATAATTTGCGAATATTCACCAGATAATAACAACCACATATAAGTGGGATGTAATGAATAGTTATTACTTTCATGTTCATATGATATATCACTACTCTATTAAAAATAGTCATGACATACGCTTCAAAGATATGAGCTGATTTCTTTACGTTATTCATAATACGTATTCATATACGTACAATATCGCAATTAATTATTTTTAATGAGAATAATTTTTTTTACATTCACAAACTTTTTTCCACATTGGAATGAATATCCTGTTTAAATATTATGTTACATGAAAGGTCATTTTTGAAAATGAAATTACGCACATTTAAGTGGAGTTAGAATAAATATAGCATATTAAATTAGCAGAAATAAATATAATCAAAGGTTTCTCTTTTGTTCACATTAACTTGTCTCATAAGGTAGTAAGTAATAGGAAGTGAGTATAAGTATGTCATAGTTTAAGTGTAAGTATAGTATGTCAGAGGAAATGCTTGTGAGTGAGAAGCATGGATGAAGAATGGAAAAGGAGTGAGTAACTATAAGTAGAGGAGACTGCAACCTTCCACATAGACAACTTCCTAATCCTTCTTCTGTACAAACTTGTCTTCGTCATCAGACAGCTAATAAGCTTATGCAGTCTCTCCATCAGCATCTACTTGTCTAGCCAGAAACTGTCTTCCAACTGCTCTAGTATCGTCTTCCCAAACTCCAATTTCATCTAGCACAGACTCTTGGTATACTGTATTATCATGAAACATTTAATCACTTCTACAATATATCATCACGTCTAATATTATTTGAATCAAATTAATTTCATGAAATCTGAAGTCAGGCGCGAATGAGAAGGATCTGCTGTGCTCCGATAATTTTAATGTAACACAGAAATCACTTCCTAATAATCCGCAAATAGTAGCTAGAGACGGGTTTAATTGATTGGATCAATCAACACGAATCATTTACACCAGTCAATCGTCCATTATTGTTATTATTTTTTGACAAAACGTAGAGAGGTCTCTCTTTCAAGTCAACCGTTTTGCATTTATCTGTCTTTCTGTTTGTAACGCATTTACGGCTAAATGCGTCGACCAAATTTAATGAAATTTTGCATGGATCTTCCTTCACGGAATACCCAGCGACTTATGCGTGAGGATCTTCAAAATTCACTTCCATTTAAATGATATTTGGAAGGAGAAAATCACTCAGGCCTTCTTCTATAGGAAACATGTGACTTTTGAAATGAGCTCCATCATGATCATAGCAATTGAAATGAGGTAGTCCTCGGGCCTTCTCATTCCTCTGGTTGAGTCTTCATATGGCTTAAGTTATCATTCACAAGAATGAAATAATTGCTTTATAGAAGCAAATTATCTTAAATATTCAAATTGATTATAAGAACAAGTGATTACTAAAAAAATGATAATCATACAAATTTAATTGATATTATTCTATAAATTCATTCATCAGACATGTGAAATCGGTTCTGATTTGAGTAATCAGCAGTCTGGAACAACATAAGTATAGGCTGGATGAAAATAGAAACGCATCCTTGAAGATGTGATACACAGTGACTTTTTTGTGGAAAACAGACGTGAAATAGACTATACAAATTGAAACAGAAGTAAAGTTTGATGATTGTGTTGAATTTTGCGATGGTGATTATCATTGAGCATGCTTCTCTGTACAAATTATAAATTATTTGTTTCTCTCAAACAGATATATTGTTCTTATGAATGATAACTTTAATCAATATGAAGATTCAACCAGATGAATATGAGGCCCAAGTGCTTACTTGAAATCTGATTCTACTTGCATAATGTAGAAGGTCATTTTAAAAATCATATTTTTACTATAGACGAAGGCCCAAGTTCCTTTCCCGATTTTCCTTTCGAATATCCTTCAAATTCAAGCCAATTTTGAAAATCTTCACATAGCTGGGCATTCCTTGGAGGAACCATGAACCATTTTTTTTAAAAACATATTAAATATTTAAAGATGCTACATCAAGTCATAGTCGACATGGACCATAAAAGTGTATGCAAGTGTATCGCAGCATGCAAGTTTAATCCGGCTTGCGATATAGTTTTGAATGAACCCTAGAATGTATTATCCAAATTGCTTTGATGAAGTTATGATTAATTATCCATTGCGGGGTTCGCTTTCAAGTATTCAATTATTGCATCTTATTTTGCACTGATGAGCTTGAATTAAGGATTATCAAGCAGGGCGAAGTAAAAAACACAAAGGAATAAGAAGGAAGTTTGAAGGTCATTGAAACGAAGTTTTTCAATTATAAAATCTCAAGACTACTTCATCATTTTGATTTGAACTCTTTGGTAGGCAAGTGGTTCTGGCACTTAGTGGTTCAATGGAATAGACTTGTTCTATAAAAAAGTCATTAAACAAGAGTCTTCTAGAGTATCATATTTAATTATTCAAATAAAATTTGGTAAGAGATCAAAATAATAACCCGAAGATCAATTATTCTATCTCTGAATTAATTATTTGAAGAGCAAAAATCAATAATAGAATTGAATGAAGAAATTCTGTGATATATAACAAACTGCTGTGAACTAAGTAAGCTAGTAAGTAACCAAATTTCAACTATTATTTGAAAGCGTGAGTTCTTTCAAGAGAATAATGAATCAAAGCTAGAAACATAGCCAAGAAAAATATCATAACAAACAAGCATCTTCTTCCGTTGTATTTTTCGGGCATTGAAGATAAAGATTTAATTAAACATAATACTCTTGAGCAGAATAAAATTCCTAAAAGTCCACTGAGGTTGAATCAGAGTCGATTAAACTTGTTCATTATTCGGATTTTTCGATCACATTAGAATAATGAATGTGTGATGGATAGAATAACAAAGACTATCTATTCCGAGTGTGTTCAATACACTAGTTTGTTTTTGTCTCAACATTTTGATCCTTAAAAGTATTGAATAGAAACAAATATCGTCGTCGGTTTCAACATCATTGTATTGAGCACAATATTGAACTAAGTACAAGTGATGATTCATCAAATAGGATGACAATATTCATTAGTGAGTTTTTTAAAAGTAGACAATATTTTCAAAATAACAGCAACTATCTCTAGATCTCATCAGCTATATTCAAAATTTAAAAAAATGTTTCTCTAATCGTTCTTGATGTGAGAAAAAACGAGAATAGGAAAACATCTACCATGACAGTGAGTGAAGAAAGTATTGGATTGTCTCATTAGTATGCGTCAACACTGAATCACGTGGTGTAAAGTCTCAGAAAAAAAAAAAACAGTTTGAAGCGGAAAATTAGATCTTGGTCTATCAGACTGTGACATTAGACTCGACAACTCTTTCAGTACACTCTCAAGCTGCTCACTCCTTTGCGTTATACTTCACACCACCAAATTAAGCGGCTCTGAAAAGTTGCGGTGCTCCCAGATATGGTACCTGATGGTAGAGTATCGCCAACCTCAATGCACAAATTGACAATACTCTACTCGTACCGTGTTGCCTAGTCAAGACGTCTGACGCTAGCAGTCATAAAGCTTGTCACCTCAGTCAGTTGTTACTTTTTTGCTTTAACGCCGTTTCTTCAAGTCGCCTAATTTCGTGGCGTGGAGTATAATCTTTTGCAAACTTCATTTCTGGGCTTCACTTTAGTAAGTCGCAAAGCTTCATAAGGACAAAAAATAAGATTGATCCAATGTAATTGGAATGAAATATTCGGGAAACGATAGTGTAATATTAATTTTTCCGGTTAATCGCTAATAAAAAATGAGCTTTATTGATTGAATTCTGAATTATGACGGAAGAGCGATTTCATTTTTACCTTTTCATGTCATGAATTATTATTGTTTTGGTAGGCTTCATTGTTCTCAATACAATAATTTTCAATCGTTTAGATTATCATGTCATCATTAGGTTGTTGTAGTTGGATTATCATCACATCAACACAGTGAATATTCACATAATCCTTATTCAAATTACTAAGTATGAAAATACTTTTCAAAAAAGGCTTTCTGTATCTTTCATCTGTAAAAATTCAAGTATATTAGTAACAGATGACTTTAAATAGTGATTTGTGGAAATATAATAAGTCACAACATAATTATATCAAAGTAACTTTTATATGGGATGAGTAATGACCAATAGTAATGTCAAATTTGCTAGAAATAAGAAAATAAATTTAAGCTGAATAGTTCAATCCTTGAACAAAGAGTCGTTTGAAAATTTAAGAAAATAAACTATATAATTTTTATATGTACCGTTCTCTATTCATGTCATGGAAAATGTATTATCATTTCACAAGCATTATTTATGTTTTTTAGATTCTATTTGAAGAAATTTGATTATTGTTCATTTTATAATGGTATTCACTATTGAGAAGATGAGAATTGTTTTGCATTTTCTCTTGGGTCAAGAGGGGAGTCTTGAAACTATATATAACTGAAGGCTATGCATTTTTCTTGATATGAATATGTTATATCTTTATGATAAACTCGCAGCTGGCGCTCAAGTTTTACTTTGCTGGCTGCCCCAAGATAAGTTCATATACATGTGAAAATTGTTTTTGTGTCGTTTGGCGAAATATTATAATTTTTTTTTTTAATATTGTAATTAATATTATTATTATCATTATTAAATTACCTGATTGATGTATAATTCGTACATTGTATAGTTTTGAAGTGTCTTTCAATACATTAAGTGAACTTGCCGCTTGCCTTATTTATACGTATAAGCAAAATAATACAATAATTAGTGTTCTATGTTACAAGTAACTGCTTCTTTATTGATTATAATTCAGTTGTAAATCTACGTGTCCAATGATTTTTTTCATTCTTTAATCCGCATAGTAGGAGAAACAAAATCCATTTATTATTAAGGGTGAACACCTCTCTAGCGTTCAATGAAATTATATACATAATTTGGTAATTCATATTCCGTTGAATTTATCGATAATTGAAAAGATTAATTCTACCTCATAATTTTAATTAGATCAAATGTAGATATTAAATATGTATATTTGGAAAATGAATGTTAGTTAAATGAATAAATAAATGAATGAAAATAAAATAAATGAATGGTTTTTGGAACTTTTGATAGAAATTTGCTTGGATCTACTATATACTACATAAATATACTCATTATCATTACGTTGACAGTTATGTTTGCATCGAAACCTCTTAACTCCAATTATTAAGTTAGTATATTGATTTTGCATTTATTATCTAACGTATGAAGGTCTTCTGACCACATGAAGAAAATATTTACATTGAACAAACTTCAAATAAGCGGAAATAGGGTGAGAAACCTTGCTTATTTTCCAATGGAGACTATTCTAGAAATCTCTTAGATCTTCCACAAAACAAGGATAAGGTGAAAAGCCGGTGTCATTCCCCATATGGAGATAGTTTGTAGAATTTCCATAACTATTATAAGTAGCATGGAATGAAATTGATCCACTAAGATGAATGCGGGCTTAATAGCAGGCACTTTTCTCATCCGGTACCAGAATTTCCAATGGAAGGTTTAGTTCCCGAAAGGGATGAACTTGTAACGCTCTTTCTGGCATCAGTATCATTCCAAATTCGTAGGCTCAATATAATGAATGGTTCCCATTCTGGAGCTTCAGGCTACAACATACTTCAAACATAAATATGACTATCTCTTTCCTTTGTCCATAGAAATATGAATAAGCAAATTTTGTCTCTATGGTGGAGATTCCTTTATTCATATTGTTAGTAGTTCATCTATTTTTTTTAAGTACTTGACAACAGGGGTATTATATTTCAATATTCTTTCTTGTACCAGACCTATAAAGTGAACAATGAGATATACAAATTTGAGATAATGATTTATATAAAGTCAACAATCGTTTCTCATGATGGGTGGGCTACAACTACTACTGCATAAAAAAAACTATTTAAATTCACTATCAATATTATAGAAAAATTACAGATGGAATATTTTGGAAACAGTATTAAATACTTTATAGTATTTACTAAATAGGAATTAGTAATATATCTATTTCTTTTCTTGTGTAATTTCGATATTTCATACTCTTACAAATGCTAGAAGGTGGAGAATTAATGCACACTGAGAGTAAAAGTAGTATTTCACTCAGTCAATAGCTACAACTGCCATAGGCGTGTCCAAGGGAGTTGCCACCGGTGCAGTAACACCACCACTAGATCGAGATCGATGTATAGAATGTTTCATGTCGAAAACATATCAGTTCCATGTTGAACATTTTCGTGTCAATTTGAAATAAAAATTATTATTACTATGAATAGCCCGGTAAAAACTGGAAAATTTTAGGAACTGAATCATGTAGTTTCAGATTTTCGGAAATGTGTAGTTCTGGCCTATAATATTTCACGCCACCAAATAAGGCGGTTCTGAAGAATTGCAGTACTGCCAGATATTGGACCATGCCAACAGCTGATTGTAGAAAATCTCCAACATCAATGCAAAAATTGACAACTGATCGTGCAATGCTGCCAGGTCAATTAGAAGTAAATTGAGTCCGGCTTTTAATTTTTTATTTAATTTCTTGAGCTGTGTCAACACAGTGCAATAACGCAATTTATCTCATTCGCCTAATTTGGTAGCGTCAGCTGTAGTGAACAACGTTTATTATTTCACATAAAAAGCGGGTGCTGATAGTCTGAACTTTTCCAGTTTTCCGTTTATAACTCGACAACAGTGCGTTTTTGTTGAGAGTTTTACAGAACCTGGTGAATTCTGAAATTACAGTAAGCGTTTCACGCCAAACAAAATATTGGTTAGGACATTTTCCGGTTCCAGGGACCTCATATTATCAGTAACCTCACCTTGTCACTTCAAAATGTTGTCGGGTAGTGAAGGGGGGCACGGGGCTCACTCGGCCCAAACGGAGTTCCATTGCAGAGATCATGAGTTATGTATTACTGTTTTAAATTTCTGATACATTGAATTTAAAGACTTTCAATAGTTATAAATTGAAACGTAAGCATGGGAGAATGATAAGTGAATATTATGTGCTATGAGCTAGTTGAACGGTTGTAATTAACTCAAGCTAAAACTGAGTTGTAATAATGGATGATTTGATTTCGTCTGAAAACAGTGAAATTTTTTTATTACAGAATACCTTTTGGTCCTGTGATTTAAAGGCTTCAATGAGTGTGATATGAAAGTAGAAGCTACAACCTACATTTTTAGACCAACCTTGCACGTTTATATTTAGCAGTTCATGATTGATATCAATTGCTAATCAATTAAAAGAAATTGTATATCTGTAGAAGGATAGGTATTTCGATATTGTGCGAGCTTCGTAGTTATTGAGCACGGGAATAACGTTTCAGCAAATTAAGTGAGCTTCAAATTTCTTTTGAACAACTTTCCACAAGAACCAAACCCCGTTACAGGGTTATAAGCAAAAAACTTATAAATATTGTTTTCATAATATATAACTAACAGCCCAGGTTTTTTTAAGAGGGGAAAATATCATGCGTTGCCCAGTATTATACATCTCTCAAGAAATTAGAACTTGATGGTTTCATTATTGAGCGAAACTTTTCTGATCACAAAAAATTCCTTGCTTATCATAGGTTGTTTGTGTTCCTATAAGTATGTGATCACGTTTATAGACAACTAGCTGCTATACCCGTGCTTCGCACCGGGGAAAAAAGTCGGTGTTGAAGGTTTTATATCATGAAACATTAAATTACATTACATTACAATTACATTGAATTACTAAAATAAAATTAAACATTAAACAATATAGTTTTTTTTTTTTTTTTTTTTGAGGTGGAATTAACTTGGAAATAATAGAAATAGCCCGACATGAAGTGAAAATTAAATAATTTGCAAAATAGAGCTTCCAACAGTACCTTAAAAATTAAGGTACCGGAAACTGATTTATTGATGGAAATTAAAAGAAATCTGCAAAATACTAATTTTCAAAGCGTGTGGATAATAATCAATATTAACCAATGCTGAAAGTGTTGTCAAAAAAATTTAATCCGTCTTGGATTCGAACTCGCAAATTCTTACGTTTTGAAGCGTGTGAATGTGAATACAATATTAATCAATGCTGAAAGTTGTAAAAAAAATTTCACCCCGGTCGGATTCGAACCAACGAATTCTGGGTGAAAAGCAGGCTCGCTAGCCAATAGACCAACGCGCCGTTCTGCGTCACTATCAATTTTTTAGCATGTTCAGCTTCACATGGCTTTCAAATAGGAGCATTATTGTTCGGACAATCAATGGATGTCAAGTTTGATAGGTTAGGTCTGTAATTTTACTAATTATTTATTATTTATAAGAACTATTGAAATATTTAAATAGGCCTATGACCTTCCTTAGTATACAGACAATCTTTATGCAAAATTTCAGCTTTATCAGTCAAGTATTCTAGGCGTGATGGATTTTCAGACAGACAGACACCATCTCATTTTTATAATAGTATAGATAGATGGAATGAAATATATGACATGGAATAAATGAAATGAAATATTCTCAAGAAAACAAGACACAAGTGAGAGAAAAAAATAAACAAACTATGAATATACTCCTCATTTAGACACAGGTCTGTGTGTAAGGAGGGTCTTTTTTATAACAGTTCATGTATTGTCATGACATAAAAACTTTTCCAACATAGGTAATAAAAATAAAAACATAAATAATAGAAATTAAAAAAAATTTCAGATATACTGAAAAGTCACTTATTTAAACAAAAAAATCTAAACTAAGTTTATTCAGAGTTTTGAAATGAAATCTGAGTTCAACCAGCAGAAATAGAAGGAAAAAAAGGAAAAAAAAAGAAAGAAAGAGAACAGCAGCTATTAAGAAGTATAAAAAATTTGAAGAGCAGTAACTATTCAGAAATAAGAACAGAAAAAAGTATAACTAGATAATACTTGGCTATATGTATGGTGACCTGATCAGTTCCTCACAGGCTACATGTTCAATTCTGAACAACCACACCCACAACCAACGCTTGAAGACAGCAATGCTGGTACTCTCGGTTTGTAAGATATCCCAGGGAAGACTACTGAGTGTGCGAGCCAAGTAAAATGAGTTTGCTGTGTCAAGGGAATGACTCAGTCTAGGAAATTGAACACCCAAATGCAACCTATTCCTTGTTTGATAATTATGTTTAATGTTTGTAAATAATATGTTCCTGTTTTTGAAAATATAGAAATTTTACATAGAGCTGCTTAATATTGAGAACTGGAAAGTCATGGAATAAAATAACTCTCCTGTACCAACCATTTCCAGACTACATAGGAGCTATTCCTGACACCACCACTTCTGTAGTCCTAGACACACCTATACTACTGCACCAAAATATGCTACCTATTTTGCTATCAATTATAGAAGAATTCAAGATGAGCCACTTTGGAAACGTTAATTGATAGATTAAATCGCCTAGTCCATTCATTTTTTAATTCGATTTCAGTCTATAATTTTCGAATATTTTTCCTAGTGCTATATGGCGAACAATGAATACTCAAAGTCAAGAATACTTCTTTACGCGATAGGCACTACACAATCAAAGTTCACTATCAAATTGGACTATTATTTTTATTATTATAAAAAAACATCACATAAAACTGCTGAGATTTTTTTTTAGCCATTCAGAAATTTCTAGAACAGTGTTGTTGAACATGACCACTCATCAGAAATGCAAAAGTGGACTGGGATATGCGTTCTGTGAAGGTGATCGCGCAATTCTGAGTGCGCTCGAGGGTGTTTTGATGAATATGCAAAAAGTGTAAAACTACATTTATGAGACTCTACGACTGGCCTGTGCATGGAAATGTTTCCGGTTGGACAGTGACAAGAGATCAGAAGAGAAACAGAGGAGGACAAAAAATATATGGAAAAGGAAAATATGAGACTGGGTTACAGGATGCATTGGCAGAGATAGTAGTTGACGTATCGACCCATGAATTTACGTGCTGGAGACTTCAACACCCTCTTTCACAACTCTCGCTCATTTTTTCTCAGTCGCTTTTTCTCTCACTCTTGCTCTCTCTTTGGCATGCCTTCTTTCCAATAAGCACATAACGCATTCTGTCGACAAATGATTCGCATCTGGCGAACATGTACTCTTTCATCTGACAGCATTGATACCCTTTGAATAAAAAATATTCTCAGTAGCCTTCCCACACCACGCCAGGAGCACCATCAGCCAGTGAAACAATATGCCCTTATAGCCCTATCTGCTTTTGACGACATTGACTCCCAGTAATAAATTTATTCCCAATTCAAACACAATTATGTTCAGCTAGAAATGTTTGCTTGTGCAAAGGGATGGTTAATGATACAGTATAAACATAAAAATAACACTCTTTGGGTGTATTATAGGGATGCAACTGGAGAAATCCTGATTGGAATATTACCAAGCCAAAAATCATTTCAATATTCATGGAATTGACATGTATTGGGGGAAATTGAGAGAAAATTCAAATGACACTGAGAGTAAACTTCCAATACCCATCAATTTGTTGTACAACCTTCTGGTATTTATGCTGGTAGCCCACGAATGGCCGGTAGCAACTAGCTAATCTTATAATAATTGTAAAATGGCAATAGTGCCTAGCACAAACTAAATCGAGTTTCATTAATAATGGAGAAATGGTTGAAAATCCTTAAATTCTTATTTAATAATATGAGAACACATTTTACAATACAGTATTGGCATCGTATTTATTAACCCATGTTATTGAAGCTAATCAAATTACATAATACAGAATCACCAAGAGAGAGTCTGCATTCATTAAAAACCCATTGAATAAAAACCGTAAGAGATAAAGTTATATATTTTTTTGTTTTCTTGCACACAGAGAATGTTTAAGTTGTTTTTTCATACATTTTACAATAATTATTTCAATATAAGCACTGTTGCTTGCTCAAATAAATACATCTAACTAAGCTCGGGTCTTCGGCATAATTCTCAGCATTGAAATAGATTTCAGAATTAATCATCTTGTTCACATCTGATCGATGTTAAATTCAAACAGAATTTATTAATTTCGAATTCCTTTCATTGCTATAACGTCTTTATACTGAAGATTTCCGCAATGGCGGATATTGGCAACAGCATTGAACAGCTGATTTATTAATAAATTCTGTTTATGTATATTTGTCAGTTTATTCAATTGTCAGTCACTTCAAACTAACTTATTAAATTTAACTTCTGTCCAGGTAGAGGTTGATTATATTAAAATGGGCGTGACCGTAGCAACAGCAAAGAAGCTGCTTGAAACGCTAAAATCCGTTTTATTAGTTCAAAGTCACTTGTACACTTGCTGCGACGAAACGACGACTTGGCTTGTTAATTAACGAGGAATGACGAACATGGTTAATCTCTTCATCAAATATTTGAGTGGAATAGATATGCTCTGAAATATATACTATTAGGTTAGTATATAGTATTAGAGAGAACTGCGTAACCGGGACGGTTCCAGATCCGGTGTTTTGGTGTGTGGGGGGGGGGGAGAAAATGGGTGTTTGATTTGTGGACTTTTTTATGCAATTGTTCTTTTTTTTTTTTGTTTGAGGATGAAGCCCACATAGGTCTTAGACCTGTGCGTGGGTAATGAGTTGGATGATGGTGATTTATGAGTTGGACCTACAGTTTTAGGTGGGTTCCGAACCACCGGGAAGTGATTTTCAGCAGAGAACAGTGTCTTTTTTGCTGGCCAATCTAATCGGTCACCGTTACAAACGGGACCGACCTTTCTCCCTAACTCTTCTCCTGGGACCACCCTTGTGCATGACTTGGAGTAAAGTTTTTGATGGAAATTCGGTTGAAGTCAATGATTGATGACAGATGTGTGAGCCACAGAATAAGTGTAACAGGGTATAAATTATAAATAATATTGATTATGAGAAATAGGGCATGTTCAATTGTTCATATCAACAGAGACAATAATTGGAGTCTTCAGTAGGTTAGATGATATCAATTATTAAGATAAGAGCCACGAAATATTGTAAAATAAAAAAGCAGACCGGTCGAAAAAAGAAGGAAATTAGTTCAGGGCCGAAAAAGAGACCATTATATATTATCAATAATGATGGCGATAGAAGTGCGGCTGTACACTATTCATCCTCCAATTTGGGATTGAATTCCAACTCAGCATTGCCGGATTAGTGAAAGAACGGAAGCTATGATTGGTGGTTATGAAAACATTTTTATTGTTTTTCAGTGGTGGCTAATAAGATTGTTTGGCGGGGCGCGATCTATTGCATGATTTTCACCTTGCGTGACTCAACCAGCTTAGCTCGGCTTCTATCGTTGGTTATGTTCTGATTTGAAACTTCAAACTAGACACAACAACAATAGAGATAATTCAATCGCTTCTAACTGACTACAAGAACGACGCTTATTCAATCGTTGCACTATTTCTGTTTGACCCTATCCGTTCAATACAACGTTGTTGAGCCACATGAATAAATGAATTTTACAGGTTCATTTCTCTATGCAATGGAAATAACGAGCACTTTCTCGTCGTGAGTTGTGGAATGTATTGCATTATTCGTTTTTTTTTTTGTTTTTTTTTAATAAAAAGGGTGTTCCAGGAGAAGCAAAACAAACTACTTTGATGAATTATTATACCGCTGAAAATCAGGAAAGGAAGTTCATATCACCATGTGCTTGAAAACATTCCTTCGCAGTAATTAAAGGGTTAGGAGATTCCAGATATTGTTATGAATTTATACATGCAATATACATGTAGCTATGTAGGCTATACTCTCTACATAGCACTCTGACTTTGGTTTTGAATAAATTGGTAATCTTTCACTGTGAAATGATGTGAAAAATATGAGGTGACTATTTGATAAATATGAAAATGGATTGAGTTTTGAAATATGTATATTCTATTTCTATATTATATATAATATATTTCGAGATAATCATTAGCTAGTGTTCTGAAACCCAGGTTTTTTAAAAAATTGAAATGTTTTATTTTTGTTGATCTATCTGTTCTCACCTTTCAAACAATACTTGTTGTGAATGGAATTTAATTTTCCAAATGGGAATGTCGAATAGATGACTGACAGAAAATCAAACCAAACATCATCAAATTGAAAAATAGCAAGCTGCTAAGAGCTACTATGCAGACTTCAGGGGCGCATCATGGGGGGAGACAAACAGGACCGTCCCCCTCCTCAGGATGTATTTTACTTTGCAAAGTTAGGTCTTTCTAGAAATTTTTATTTTTTTTAAAAATAAGTTAGATCCAAATAAGTAATGTTTAGAAAAGAATTAAACGTACAACAATTCAAATAAAGGATAAAAAAATCAGTGCAGTAGAAGCTTTGGTGTCATATGATATACAAATAAACCCTCTCTGAACAAGCTTCTTGAAATTTTGATAACTCTGCCAGTTACTTCGTGTACCTTATTGCTGGGCGATCATTTTCTGATTTAAAATATTTTTTCTCACCTGAAGAGTTGAGCGTGAACAACATACTCTGGCTCTGTCCACTCCATGGACGCAGCCAGAAATACGTGGAGGGTGGGTCCGAGCCTTGGTCATCAACCTAACATTACAAAGTTAAATGCATCCTCAAACACCTTCTGGGGGGGCCGGTCACATTCGTTTCCCCCCCCCCCCCCCGTTCATCCAGACGCCCCTGGAGTCTGCATGCTAGCTTCTAGCTTGCTAACTTTTAATTTGATTTAAATTCTCTCTATCATCCATTTGACATATTCCTCTTTGAAAAATCAAATTCTATTCTCTACAAGTTTCGTTTGAAAGGAAAGAACAGATCAATCAACAAAAATAAAACACCTCAATTCTGAGAAGCCTGAGTTTCAGAACACTAGCTGTTCATTATCTCGAAATGGATCAGATACAGAAGTAGAATATGTATATTTCAAAATTCAATCCATTCAAATATTCATCAAATTATCTACAGAAATGTTTAAATTCAAACATTCGGGCTTTGAGGTGCACTAAATAGTTTACAGGAAGCTTTTTCAAATTAAGTTTTCCAAATCGTTGCGGTTTTTTGAGAAATCTTCAAGACTGGCACACATTCACACGCCTATTCTCTCATTGTATAGATTAACGTTATGTCACTGAAAACTGTAGACCCCAAGATCTATGAGAGTATACTTTTTTGAAGTTTCTGAATAAGATATTGGGAATTATATCACACATGGAGGGTTCCTATGTGGTTGATATCCCCAAAATAGGAACTATCCATGATGAATTTTATTTTATGCGTGATCGCTTCAAAAAAATATTTGGAGTTCTTGTTAAAATTCAGAATTTTTCCACCAAACTACTAATCTTTCTACTCTAGACAGATTTTTTTTCGGAGGATGAAGCCCACATAGGTCTTAGACCTGTACGTGGGTAATGAATTGGATGATAGTGATTGATGAGTTGGACTTTCAGTTTCAGGTGGGTTCCGAACCACCGGGAACCAAGGCAATAATATGAGTTTATTCAATTAAAAGCTCCAAGGCTCGTATTTCGGAACCTAGCCTGGAGCTCTCTCAACTCAAGAGAGACTTGAGAAGCATTCACTCTGAAGACTTTTCAAGATTCTCTTGTCAATAAATTGAAAAATTAGGGTCATAAATACAGGCTTAAGTGCTAATTGTTTGGAGATTTAAAAAGACAAGGAGGTCCTACTTGCAATTATATGTATATGAAGATAAATAACTAAGGAGTAAAAAACTCAGAGCTAATGTGATACTTTGTGATACAGAATTCAGGTTATTTTCTTTAGCACAGAAATGCTATTGGACAGTAAGGTCCTAAAAGAGAATCTACAACTACATGGTCGATGAACCTGAATAGGAAAACCATTGTAACCAATCAGCTCCTAGTCAAGGGAAATCAGGGGAAGGTTCAGTATGGTCATTTTCAATAGCTTGAAAGGATCATGAGATTCTTCTTTTTCTATTATTTACATTCATTTGTATTTTTTCAGCACAAAATTTTTTTTAAACAGTAAAGTGCTGAGGGAGGCCCCGCTAGAGAGAATCTACGAATACACGGTCGATGAACCTCAAATGAGAAATCCTACAAGTGTAAAGCCGTAGAATTTTAGCCGATGGAAAGTTCGGTATGTGCCTATCTAATGTGTCTATATTTAGGCTATCAATCAACATTTTTTCACAGGTGGTTCAAGTGCCTTGTTATATGCATACTTTATTGTGCTAGTACCTCCAGTCATATAGGCCTTCGTTCAATGGTATTGAAACTTGCATGATTATGAGAAAGTAGCAGCAAATCATTAGCAGGAGCTCAAATAGCAACAATTTCAAAATATTGATTCGAGCAATGTGAATGATATAGAGAGAGCTTTGTACAGGGAATCAAATTTCTGATACAGGAACCGATAATGGAGCAAACAAATCTTGGGATCTGACAAAAATCTGCTATTTTGACGCGTTTTAGCTTCGGAATCACTGGTAGGAAAAAACATATATTAATATTTATTTTGTAGGATTTTTCTACATAATATTGTATCAGCCTGAATAATGTCGTTTCTCGAAAATTCCATCTCATTCGTGATAATAGCAAAAATCTTTGAATTTCATGTTTTTCGTATTTTAAGGGTGGAGCGACTCTCTCACGAGTTGAGAAACTCGAAATTTGAATTCAAAGCTCTGATAGACATAATTATATAACATTTGAGAGAATGTTCATATTCTTGTTTGGGAAAAGCTTCATTAAAAATGGACAAAAAAATACTCTTATTATAAAAAATATTTTTTTAACAATGAACTCATTTTTATTCCATTCTTATATTCTGGCATATGAATTTTTTTTCAAATATGAACTTTTGAGAAAATTTAAAAAAAACTATTTAAATTTGGGGTTTGCTCTAAACTTGCCGATTACAGCACGTATCGTGTTATATAAATCTATAGAGAGCAAGAAAATGCTGCAAAATGGAAACACTCTAGCGTGATTACACCAGGTGCTAGAGCAAAAATTCAGAAAACGTCGGATTTCCAATTTCTGGGGAAATAGCTGGGCAAAATTTTGAATAGCTGTAACTTGTGAACAGATAAGATTGAGAATCTAATGTTAATTACTTTTGTTAGTCTCATCACTCACTATAAATTTACAAGATTCCATTAAAATCTGAGATGGTGAACTAAAAAAGTGTGTTGATTTGACGTGGAATGACCCGATGAGAAACAATGCCTGTAACAAAAACCTATCGTAATTCAAAGTTTATCTGATGACGGAGCGGTCGACGGTCTTGTGACTCTGGAATTCCAAACCTTGTATTTCGGCAAATTCCTGTAATGATTCAATCAAGGATTTTGAAGAAATGTTTCAGAACGATTATCAAATTAGAAATATCGAAGCAAGAAATGAAATATAATTGATATGATTATCATCTTTAAAAAATCAAAGCAGAAATTTAGATGTAATTTGAAAAAAGTTTGAACGTAGCAAACATAGCTGAACTGAGCAGATTGTTTATAAATGAATTGTGTAGTGACAAGGGTGATGGAATATTCATGTGAAACAATAATATTCAACCTCATGGAAATGGAACATGCTTCCCAATCATCTCATGGAACTCAAAATTCCATGAAACACCAAAAACCATGCTGATATTTCCCCCCAAAAAAAACTTGAGAATTAGTACTACAAGAAAACCAACTGGTTATTTTGATAAATCAATGTCTTGAAAAATTGTCTGTCATTCAATCATCACTAGGAATGAAGTTGCTATGTAGTAATTATCCTTTATAATAATACATATTTTATGAAAGTTAAAAAAGCGCCACTTTATGAATGTGTTTCACGCTCCAAGAGATATACTGACTGCTTTTGTTTCGAACGGTAGTAGTACAGTATTGAAATAACATCAATTATTTTTCAACTTTGGAATATAGAACATATAGCTCCGTATTTAAGATTGTAGTTAATCCATTTATTTTACAAACAACCGTTATGGTTGCCGTATCCAACCAATCAAGCTTAGATGGGCTTTGATGGGTTATAGAACAACATTATCACGTCCCTGTTCTTTTATTCTTAGGGCATTATCTCTTCCATTTATATATTTTTTCGATTAACTATCTCTTGATCGTTCTTGCGAAGAAAGCAAGATGAAATTATGAGCCAAATATTCAAACAAAAATCCCAGTAAATTTTGTAATAAAATTGATGAGAAACTATCAAAAACGTCATGTCACATGATAAAAGTCAAAAAATACTTTGATGCTTTTACAATTTCTAAGAAAAACTAGCATGAATTATCTTGGAAGTAACTTATTAACCAGTAAAAAAGAAATATTATTTATTTGTGAATGCGATCTGGATTCTCCAGGATTGCACATCAAATTGAGAACATCTTCTAAAAAAGTATATTAAAGCTTCAAGAGTGAAATAAGCAAGGTAATGAACGTTTGCAATCAAGTTTATTCGATTTCAGAAAATTTTGAAATAAAAATGACAAAAACTGTCTGGGATGAGTCTTCATCCTATCTGAAGGGATAGGATTGAAATTGGATTCTCAACATGTAGCCAAGTGTCAATATTCTATTTCAGTGGCTATTTATTGAAAGAGCACTATTTCTTTGGAATTTTTCAAACATTTGCTGTGGGAATGCAGTTATTATCCCTGAAAATACAACTTTATATAATGTAATTACTATATGGAGAAAGCTCGGTGAAAAACCAATGTTTGGATTTCAGTAAAACCAAATAACTAATCAATTCCTCAAGTTGAAAATGTAAGAATTTATTGTTTTCAAAAATTGTATGAATTTGTATCATAAAATTTATAAAATTGTATGACTATTCTGGAAATGTGTCTCAAATCTGCTTTCAATGAGAAAAATGCAATATTTAAAATGTAGAATATTGAGATAATGTGCATCTGCAGAGGAATATTGAATTATTCAAATGGAGATGATATTAGGTTGCAACAAAATAAGTACTGTGCAGATAAGCTCATAGGGTTGGTTTCTCAACCTTTCAAACTCATAACGATGATCTAATAGCAATCACGATTGAATTTGTAAAACAAATTCCACTAATACTGTTTCATAGCGAAATTCTTTCAAGCGAACATTGAATAAATTTTATTTTGTTTGTAACTCATTGCATGTATTTAGATGAATGTGAAGATTGAAGATGAGTAAAATTGATTATTAAAAGAAGTTGCTTGCTAGTTAATTAATTAATAGATGAAGTTGATCAACTCTGTTGATTTTATGACATTGAAAATCGGATGCCATGCGAGTAGAAGAATAAGAATGCAATGCTATTAAGCAAAATAACTTAGGCGGAAGTTTAGCTGAATGAGTTTTTATGAAAATGAAATTGATTTTATTGAAAACCGATTTGTGAATGAGAATGAAAAGTGGAAAAATTTTGTTAAAAATGAACTGGAATGGAGAAAAATTCTCAAATAATCGGTAAATATGAAATGTAGAATTCTCAAGCTCACTTCAGCTAAGGTAACATTGAATCGATTAAATATTTATTTGTGAAACGGTGAAATGAGAATTTCATATTTCTTACTTATGATTTCAAATTCACTTCGATTGCTCACTAAATAATATTCAAAAGGAAAGTTTCTATTGCAAAACCATATTCTGAGACTGGAACTTGAGACTAACAAGATCCAAGAGATTTATGAATTTTAATTTCCAGCATGGGGAGAGAATACAACACATTGAAACTTTAATTGTCTCTGCTTCCAACTCTGAGAATCATTTTCTTCAGTATGCTTAATGGAATTGTGGAATCAATATAATTCAACATGAAATCAATGGATCAAATGGATTCAAGATTCATAATTAATAATTCAATGGATCAAAGTACTTTGCAAAAGTGATTTCTATATGAAAAGTTTAAATGGAAAAATCTTTGCAACTAAAAATTCATAATTCATAATTCAATGGATCAAAGTACTTTGCAAAAGTGACTTTCACATGAAAAGTTCAAATGGAAAAAATCTATAAAACTTTTCCAGTTACAAATTAACTGAGTCATCATAAAAATGATATCAGATTGATTTTTTTTAAAATAGAATAGAATATATTTTTATTCTCTTGAAAAAAGCATGTTTTGGTACATTACATCTTGATTTTCACAATAAAAATATAAATTACATTATGTACATAATACATTTTTATAGTACCTATTATTTTCAAGAAGAATGTAGGGCCTCTAAGGCATAGCCTGTTTAGAGATTCCTTCTCATTCATTTAACATAATAATTGACATATGAGCTGTATATCTAGCATGCTTGGTAGAAAGCACATAAGTCACAAAACATGATTTTTCAGGAAAAGCAAAAAAATATATACTGAAGTATTATTGCTTCTTACTCAATTCCAAGTTTCCATAATGAGAATATTACCCCCCAAAATCATGTCAGAATGAGAATTATCAATAAATTACAATTTTTAACGCTTCTATGTGACATACCATTTGAATAAAATTTTCACTCTTGACTTATAGTATTTAGGCCATAATATAACCAAGACATGAAAGACTTATCATCATAATAATGATATTATCAAACTAACTACGAACAGTAGCAATGCATTGAGTGTTTAAAATATTGGATTTGAAACGAAAAACAGGGGAACTTTGTCTATCTCCAATGAGAAAAAAAAAGGTAAATTTTGGACCTCCTTCCTCTGGTTTCAGAAGTGTTCCATATATTTTATAAACTTTTAAAAGCGGTTACATCATTAACATATGTCTTTCCAGATATTGAAGAACTTGAGGAGTGTGAATGAAAAAAGGTAAATTTCTAAAGTTTTATTGACTCTATTTTTTGCATTGTTTTATCTTAATTAGCTCAATTAAGTAGACAGTAAGTCAGGCGTTGATCTGAAAAACAGTTGAAATAAAGAAACACCGCAGTCAATCAAATAATGCTCAGCAATTTCAAAACTAAAAATTATGCTGAACTAAAAGCATATATTATAAGTGAGCTGTGAATAATTATTCTGTACCGTAATTTTTCTGTTTTTCAAAAATGTGGCAGATAACGAGAGAAAGTTTCAGATGAGAACTTACGCTTCCGGTTGGCCGATTCAGACCAAAACTTTGAGGTGCCACCTGCAAGAGATATCAAACTTCAGTGCCATGAATGGTTGGTGTCCAACTCAGCTGCCCTGAAAATTGCTACAGTTCTTTTAGAAAATCCTAAATCTACAGATATGACGAACACTGCGCATCACCTTTAAGTTCAAACTGAATCAATTCGTATCGAATGAAATGAACACAGTTCTGGTTCTTTAAAATAATAATAAGCCGGTGAGACAGTGATTTCCATGGTATATGGTACAGTTTCAATAATGAAACAATAATTTATTGGAGAAGAAGTTTATTCTCAATAGAAACGATTAGGAGCCATTTTGAAGGACAGCTGAGAATGGTTCCCATAGTATTATAAATTAAATGCACTACATAAGCCAAAACTACATCTTGGGCAACTGCTATTATATCAGTCAGCCCAATACACATTGCAAGATTATTATTAATGTTATTATCTATAGATAAGAACATATTATTATGCAGGGTGTTACATGGCGTGTCCCGTATAAAGTGTAAACTTAGCTCAAGGTTCTACATCAAATTTACAAAAAAATATGATCATTAAACATTATAACTTCATCGAACTTCGTTCTTCAGAATCGATAAATCAACATTCTCGAAGTATACCTACTTCCTTCCAATAAATGTTGAATAACTTAGAAACCGATTTCCGGATTGGATTTCTGAAAATATTGCTGAAAAGAGAAGAAAACTTCACAAGACATCAATCGATTTTAATTGTAAAAATAAATAATTTACAATAATTGTTATCAGCGGTCAAAGTTGAAAAAAAATTATTTTTCAATTTCCTGCCAGAATTTCAAAGATTTTTCTAGAATAATTTTCAAGGTATTCCAACTAAATTATTACATGGAAAACCAATCCATCTTATGAGCTTTCAAACGGGCATAAGGTCAGAAAGTGTGATTAATTGTGATTAACTGAGGAAAAATAAGGGAATTTTTCGGCCAGCTACATCGTTCTAGTAAGGAAGCTCAGAAACGAATCAAGCGAGGTAGTTACCTCAATCCCTGTAGATCACAGAACATCGAAGTATCGATCAATTAGTTTCAAAATTTCTCAAAATGGCGGTCAAATAAAATTTTTAAACATGTTTTAGTCAGGATTTTTTTTTTTATCAAAACTTCTTATTGAGAAAATGTTGGGCGTTCCATTATGAGGAGAACGATACTTCATTAATCGAATATTTGAATAACCAAGATGTGATATGAAAACTGAAAACTTCAGCTGTAATTTATTGGAGATCCTATAGGAAGAAAAACACCCTGAAAACACCATAATGGGGTTTCCATTGGTTGTTCATGATCCGATTTAAATTGATTAGTTATCATAAAAATAATAATAGTTTGTATTGAATGAGTGGACTCATCTGAAAGCTCACTAGTTAAAATTGTTTTCGATGTGATAAGCAGTCACAAAATACTGGAAAAATCCTTTTGAAATTACAGCACGATACTGGAAAATATTTTTTTTTACTTCCATCGATGATAAATAATCGTGTAATTTGGCAATGAGAATAAATCAATGTTTTAAAAAAATTCTTTTTTTTAAACAATAGCTTCAAAACTCTAATCTCAAAATTAGTTTTTGAGTGATCCAGAATTTTTTTCCAGAAAGTGGGCGTATTTTGAAACTTCGATGTATCGATATTTCTCGAAAACGGAGCTTGATAGAGCTTAATATGTTTAATGGACATTATTTGTTGAGAATTCTATGTAGAACCTTGAATTAACGGACGGTGCTCACACTTTATGCGGGACACTCTTTATAATGGAAAAATTTGAATACTATTCAACGTCATACCCCTACTGAATATGATGTTGAGGTTTCCAAGTTAATTGGATTTGGAAAATTAATTTAGCAATTCCTAATTTAAAAATATTCAGTTACTAGCAATCACCACTATCCTTGAATTGTTTTTCGTGAATTGAAACTGTACCATACCATTGTACTGAATCATGCAACAATAATTATTACATATCATTTATTCATTCAGGATTATTCTAGAATAGTGTTCTGGGAAACTGATTGCTAGAAACTAAATATATTCACATCAATAAATATATCACAGGACTAGTCATGGAATATTACATGACTAGAAATTGCAGAGATCATTGTTAATTTGAATTCCAATGACATCCACTCTATTGAATGTTCAATTCTCAATGTTTATGGTACACCTCAATAATTGGGATGACAATAAGTGGGAAAACATATTGTATTCAACAAGTTACATTTACTTAATACAAAGTATTCGGTACACTTTATCATTCATTTGTTTTACATGTACTCGATCTAGAAATACACCTAAGCATTAACGAAAGTACTTTATGATACAGAATATTCATAAAGACGTAATGGATGAAAGGTTGTTATGTAGTTTATCACTCATGATCCAAAGTATGATACGATTGATGGAATGAGATAGACACTGAAAACATGATAAACTATCCCAGTGGAATGCTATATTTCATGATGCATATTGAAGAGCCAGGTGAATTAATAGTTTCATGAATGAGGTTGTGTTGTCATCGTGCTGTCAAAGGCTCTACAAATCCGACGACTTTCATTGGGTATGCACAAGCCGATGAGAAGAGTACAGGACATGTCTTTGTCGAGCTGTCGATGTCGAGCTGTCAGTACATATCTGATCATTCTATCCGTGGTTTTTCAACAAAACTTCGTGTCAGGAATGGGATCTCTAGATATGGACAGAGTATGTAGGAGTGCCGGGTATTTCATGAAAATTAGCCGGAAGATAGTAATAGTCGAAATTTCTAAAAAAATTCAAAATCAGATATTTATGTGTCAATATTTACAGACCAACTACCGATAGAGTTCTTGTGTATTACAAGCAAAAAAAAATTATATTTCATTTATATTAGCTATTAAAACATTATTTCATGAACAATCGACGCAGATGGTTGCATTTCGACAGGGAACCAGGGTTGAACTCAGAGATTCATTTCGTGTATTGAGACTATCCCCTAAACCAGGGGAATATTAAATTTACTCAATTTTGTGGTCACATGTAAATATATCACACTGTTTTGTACGTTCTATTGCTACTCAAACACATGACTATTTCAAAAACATGATAATTGTCAGACGTCTGGCAAGACTTCAAGAGCGTGAGAACTGCTTCTCACTAAATTTTGTGTATAAAATTATCGATATCTATATTTTCATTCAATAACCAGCTTTTGTTTCTTACTTTGATTGTACTACTTGCATTGATCACATATGGTGGTAGGGGAGGCGTGAACTCACATCATGGTTTAAAAGGGGGCCTGGGCCTCGAGTCTGAAACGTTTAGAACCTCTGCCCTGAACAATCATGACACTTTGGTGTTTTTTTTTTTTTCAATTGAAGGCTCGGGGAACAATTGATAACAAATTAAAACTGTATTTAGTGATTCTCTGGAAATGAGTGGTCCAGAATAATGATCAATCATTAACTGACCTAAGCCAATGATAATATTTTCCAGCGGAGTGAATAGGGTGAACATAACGGAGTACGTTGACGAAGTTCTTGACCTGTTATTTATTCTTGACGTAACGTTGCCAGAATGGCTACTGCTATTGACTGAACTGTTTCTTTACTGCGATATGTTGTTATCAGAAGTTGCCGACCAAAAATAGATACTGATACAGATGCCGGCTAGGGATTCTATACACGAGTCTGCCAATAATTCTTCATTCGAAATTGGATTTGAGCGTGGTTATCTCCACGTACGGCTACGCGTTCGGCCGACCAAACAGCTTTCACTGACAAAAAAGGAATTATTTCTTGAATGTGAAGTACCTTGTCTACTGTGTTCAAAGATATTCTTGCTAGTTTATACAAAGTTAACTGGAGCATCTATATTCTCTTTTTCCATTCATTAAATTTTATATAAATAATAAGTGATCACCTTCATTTTTGCAATTTGGCTATTGCGCGTCATAGCTAGTCACTTTATGAAGGATGAACACAATGCGAATCAGGAGAACATAAGTTACATATTTACTTATTCCCAAAAAAATTCTAGATCACCATTTTATTTTCTAAATAAAATATTTACTTCCTTCTAAAATAAGGTTAGCAGAGACCCAGATAGCTAAGGCTAGGACCAGATATTGTTATTCTGGAACTTTCTTTATCAATAATGTATCATAGATTGCTGGAGGACAGTTTGTGTCATAACATAGATACTTTTTTGTCATACATTACTGTATATAAACGAATTTCTATCTTTAATATCCATATTCTATCTTCATTTAATATTCATTTCTATCTTTTATGGTATCTCCATAGTTTACTGCAGGGACCTGCTGCCTGTCAATTGACAGAATAGAATAACAATCTACAAGTAAAGACTTCTGTATTACTTGTAATATTACTTTTCCATCTTTTGAAATGTAATGTTTATTTTCCTTCTGGATTTCAGTGCCCTAAAATAAAGGAAATAATCAATGTGAAATAGTTGGGTGTCACTATTGATCCCCACCTAAGATGGAATCTCCACATAAATAGTATGTACCAAATGCTCAAATATTTCATTTACAAGTTTCATAGAATCTATTTACTAAAAAATATAAATATTAGTAAACCTATTTATTTTGCATATGCACAATCTATTTTACAGTATGGTATCAGGGCTTGGGGTTGAGCATATTCAATACATATTTCAGAAACACTTATGTTATTCAAAAAAATATAATAAAGGCCGCACCCAGACTGTATCCAACAAGATACATTATAAGAGAGGACAATGCTCTTCCAGTGAGACAACTATTTATAAAAAGTCTCTTGATATTCATTGATAAAAATAGGTCCTTATTTTGCCTTTGTGGATATTGATTTCACGTATTAAAATATGTGTTTTTTATGAAAGAGGAGGAAATAAAATTTATTTTGATTTGATTTGGTTTCTATTGTATTTTGCAGTAAATGCAAAATGCAAGTAGTAGGGAATCTATGCAATGAAGTAGTAAAAATGTAATTAATTTGTATATTGTAGTACAAATGGCGTTTGGCAACTCAATTCATAACATGCATTTTACAAAATGCCATCACTCATCTTTATAGGGCGATAATTAATCATTAGAAAGAATCTGGTTCTAGATACCTGAAAACTCAACCTTACCTGACATACAATAATCCTCTATCTACTTCGTGCCCTTCCCTAATTTACTATGTCATATTATGTGAGAAATTTAGCAAATATTTCATGGACCTATTAGAGGTTGGACACTCTTGTTTGAAGCTTAAAAATAAGAGAACCTTTTTTTTATTATTTTATTTTTTAGGATGAAGCCCACATGGGTCTGAGACCTGTGCGTGGGTAATGAGTTGGATGATAGTGATTGATGAGCTGGACCTACAGTTTCTGGTGGGTTCCGAACCACCGGGAAGTGATTTTACTGCAGAGAATAGTTTTTTACTGGCCAATCTAATCGGTCACCCTTACAAACAGTGCCCAGGATAACGCAGCTTATATCCATCTGATCGAACAGATACCTGCTACGGCTCACGGCCCATCACTTCCCTTAAAAGTTAGATCTGAATATTGACATTTAGTCATATAGTCAATGGGTTTCTCCATTCTCTGCACAAATATCGCATTATGCAAATGAATGGATTAGATTTCATCTCGATTTTCATTAAAAGTTGAAGCTCTTCCACTTCAGGTCTCACAAGGCTAATGAACAGAGCTCCAACATCGCCCGTCTCATCATTGTATTACAAGTTGGTGATGGAAATATGAAACGATGGAGGTGATGAGAAAAAGGATGCTCTCTATTGCCTAGTGTGTGGGGGTCTGATTTTTACATTCTTCCATTGTTTATTCATTTCGGAAAGGATTCACACTAATAGTATAGTGAGAAATGATAATGAAGAAGTAGAATAAATGGATATGGTTTGAGGAATATGTATGATAGAAAAGCCAGGCTAGAAATAACCTTCAAGCCAACTTTGTGGCTTGAAGGATGTGGATTGATGTTGAGAGCAGAGGTTGGAGATTATTATGGAAGGGGGTCAGAGAGGGGATGTGAGTGTTGAAGAATAAAGGGTGGAAAAGGGCTGAAGAGGTGATGTAGAGAGGCGACGAGAGTCTTCCCTGGAAAACAGGAGAAAGCGCGTCATGGAAGCAACGGAGTGATGAAGAAAGAATGATTGTGCATGAGAAAGAGTTTCTGAGAAAAGTGAATACGAGTGTGTAGGAGAACGTGCTGAGGGGAAACTGGGATGCCAGGAAGAAGAGTTATGAATTAAGGAGCGCCACTAACCTTAGTACGCGCACTCACATTCACGCGCCCACGCGTGCACACACACAGTTTGCATACATTATTTCGTAACTTGGGTTGGTTTTTATGCTTGGCTCTCAATAGATTCTCCAAAAACCGTCGAGCTAAGGTTATTTCAGAAAAGAAGGGTAAATAAAGATAAATCGCCTTATGAAACGTTTCACCGATTCTGGCTGCTATATTATTTATACACACTGTTTCATTCCGCTTCGCCACCTCCGCGACATTAGACGCGTTTTTCTCTTTTCAAAGAAATTCTTCTTGTTTACTTTGTGAATAGCAAATCAATATTCATCTCAATAAAAATGTTCGCCTCTAGATAAGAGTCCATACGTACAAAATATATTATTATTACGGAGAAACGCGGTGTTGTTATTTTTGCATATTTTTCATACCCACGCTCAGGCTTTGCTTTTGTTGGTATTAATTTCCTTTATTACAGTATGTGCATTTTTTTAAATGTAAAATGAAGAGGAAACAAAATTGATTTTTTGATATGGTGTTCAGAGGAAGATGATCGTTTCCAATACAGAGATGACGAATTTAACTAAACGTCTTTCTCGCCAGTGAACTTTTTTTTTTTAAAAGTTAGATTTCTCGTGCCAGGATGGGAATGAATAGAGAATGTGATGATCAATACATATTGATACTATCTCCATAAGTTATAGTACTTCGAAGTGAAATTTCAAGTTGAACTTGAACGTAACCTAAAATTTAGATGTTTTAATTAATTGAAAATTATTAAAGAGAGCAGTAGTGAACTGTGCCTGATGTATCTACACTTGGTTGTGTTTGTTAATAGACATAGTTTATTAGGCCTTCGTACTTGAATCTAAGTCATCTATAAATTTGTAACTGATGATTACTTTTCAACTATTTTTTCAAAGAGTAAGGCACAGGTAGTGATGATGTATGATTTTCATGTATTTTTTATTTAAATCGTCTTCACTCTAACATTCAATACTTTCCACTTTTTATGCATGTTCTTATTACGAAAATCAAGGCTCTATTAAGACGAAATTTATATTTGTTGGGTAGTCAAGATTTAGGAACCACGTTTTTTCTAGTCTTGATCAATAATAATAGTTGTAAATGGCTGGCTCTCCTCAATGAGCTAGAATATTATTATATTGCTCTATGGTTCTGCTGCCCCTGACCTTGAACCTAACCTCAAATTAACTGATCAATAGCTACAATGGAGCACTTGAGTAATTGAGCAAGGTTATTGAGATTAAGGCTATTAACCTTGGTAATTGAGTACCTACTGCAAACTAATCAATAGCTGTTTTAAACAGTAGTAGAGTACCGACTGTTTATTCGATACAAATGTGCACAGAATACTCCATGGAGAGCCTATAATGACATATATAGAAGTAAGAAAACAATAGCTAGTACTAGAGTACTGTAGTTTTCATATAACTTGGCAGCAGTATGCCAATAATGCCCATAATGACATATATAGAATTAAGAAAACAATAGCTAGTACTAGAGTACTGTAGTATTTATAATAACTTGTAGCATGCCCCATCTGCTACACGCTGCCAAGTTATATGAATACTACAGTACCTACTGTTTAACCTAAACTCAAATCAGGTGACTTCGTAATGCATAGTCGAGTAGAAAAATCATAGAGGAGTGGTTCAGTAGAGTGGACAGTTTTGCTAACCTTGATCTTGAATCTGATGTAAAATCACCTATTCAACAGTTGAGTAGAGTTGCTATAAGATATTTATCACTTTATAGTAGGGGAAATTATAACGAATCACTCTCACCTTATTCACTTCAGCTTATAAACTCTTCAATGCTTTCGAAACCATATCATTTCACACATTGAACAACGCTAAAAAAAACCTAGTTTGTTGATATATGGTGGGGAGGCTATGCTTTCTATTTCTATCTAGCCTAGCTAATGGAAAAGCTGAATCTCCCACTACTGCAATCACACCCCCATTAGTCCAATCTTCTCCTCTTTCTCCTACAGTATTATCCTTCAACTCTTCCACCAACAGCTTGAAACATGTTCATGACGATCCGCCTTTCCACACCTTGAAAATATACACCTGTTAACCATCTGTCTTCTACTCTCCCACATTATTTATCCCGTCTTTCACAAGTTGAGTTAGTTATAGCCATAAAATCAACTTCTTCTCCCCCCCCCCCGTTTTTTGAAAGCGAACTATCACTACCTATCCAAATCTAATACTCTCCCTATCCCTTCGCACCAAGCTACTTTTACTCTTACACTCTCTCTCTCTCTCTCACACTCGTGTAATAAATACAACATCTCACACTCACCCTTAATCCCTCTTCCTACCTCGCACTCTCTCAGATTCACCCATTCATTAGATACAACACCTTTCTATTTCTTATGCTCTAAGTCTTTCTGTCATACCTCTGTAATAAATACATCATATCACACTCTCTCTTTCTGGCTCCCTCCCCCTCCCCATAATCTAGAATCTAAGACTATGCGTTTTGTAATCTACATGAATAAAGTAAATAATCTAATCTAATCTAACCCCTTACACATATCCATCCATTGAATATTACACTCATCTCTTTCTCATGCCCTGTTTGGTTTCGTGCTAAACGCGCACAGTGCTAAACGCGCACAAGATTTATCAAAGGGTTAGAAAAGGGTTTCCACTACCTGGAACTGCCACTCTGGTAGTGAACCGACCGGAAGTAAATTCTTTATACAAATTCATATCACAAAACAATGGGAGCCTATAATTATTATGATATGGATCTGAATTTATTACCTCATGAAATTAGGAGACTCTTCTCTTGATCAGCTCTCCAAGAAATATTTTCTACTTGAGCTGTATTAGTACCAGTAACAAAATAGCAATGGTTTTTTTTTCACTTTGATTTTTCAGTAACAGTGGGAAATAATGATATAATTGTTCTGTTTTCATTTTTTTTTGGATTTTGAAGTGAGAATGATTGAACCTTCATTGTAATCAATTATTTATGTATCGTATTAAAAAAATATTCTTACCTCTCGCAACTCTCACCAGTGGTCAAGGACTCTTCAAATGAATGAATAAATCTAAATTACTAAAAAAAATTAAAATTGTAGTATTTCTTAACCCACTTATGAAAAAAAATTAGGTTGAAGTTTTGGCTATCAGTTGAGTTAGTTAGTTCGTTGAGTTTAGTTAAAGATGTTGATGAGAACATTCATAATGTAAAACCACACCTGAAATAGGCTTTCATTGGGAAACCCGATTTTAGTCCTTTCAGCTCGATAACTAGATAATTTTGCACTATTCAGATACAAAAATATCTAATTCCATTCTACATTTCATGTCAGAACTTCATTCTCCAAATCAAAACTGTAATCAAATACGCACTGCACCGTTCAGAATATCAGAATATATTCTAGAAAAATATATAGTCTAGCCCGTGGTAGATGATCTCCAGATTTTTAATTTCTCTGTAGCTCAAAATACCACTTGTTGTTGATCTTGTGACGATTCATTCAATGAAAATCTGTAATGTTTTGGGAGTTATTACAAAGATCATTTTCAGCTTCTCAATGATATTGATAATATTATTGAATATAATATTATAATAATATTGATAAGGATGAAACCCCACACAATCAAATCATAATTTGATATTGTTTAAAAAAAATATGTTACAATTTACATTCAAAGTATACAGTTTGTTATTACTTATGATTTGATTGATACTTTGATCACTGTGATAATCTAAAGTTATTAATAATACTTTCGAATCTACTTCCAATTTGCCTTTCTACATGAGCGGCAGTTCAGGTAGCCGAGGACCTTTCTTAACTTGTGCGCTTCAATAAAACTTGTGCGCGTTTAGCACAGAATTCCATGGAATTTCAGTTGTGCGCGTTTAGCACTGTGCGTGTTTAGCATGTAACCAACCCTCTGTCTCTCACACCTGTGTTATAAATACAATATATCCCTCTCTCTCTCTTTCTTGCTCCCTCCCCCTCACACACACTCCAATTCATTAAAATTTAATTCATCATTGTATTTAATGCAACATCTCACACTCTATCTTACTCTCTCTTTCACACCCGTGCAATAAATACAACATTCCCCACTCATTCTTACTCACTCATTCTGCCTCTCACCACCTCACAAACACCCATTTATTGAATTCTAAAATACAGAGAACTTGTGTTTTTGCATTACTATGCACTATCAATAATAAGCATGAAAACCCGAAATAGCTATTTTTGGTAGTTGGTATTATTCTGTTTGGAATTATTCAACATTTTAGGGCATTTCATTGCTCTAGGTTGGTTCAATCCTCTTTTTTTATGGGAACTGAATCATTTCATTGGTCCCTATCACTCTCAATACATGCTTCTCATCAACTCTTTTCTCAATACAGCCTCTCCGGCCTCTGCGGCCTCTCCTTTAATATATTCTGCTATCCTGTTTAATTCTGTGGCGGATGGTGTGGACGTTGCGATGTCACATGTATGTTCTAGACAGGCCTGCTCCCATGAAATTATTGATCAGTAATTGATAGTAATTATTTCATAATTATTAATTAAATAATAGGAGTTGGAATAATAATTTTAGTTCAATATTCATGCCTTACTTGAATTTGTTAGAGGTTAAGTGTCAAGTTGAAGTGGTTGGAAATGGAGATTTTTTAGGAAGAAATTTTTTTGCATCTGTTTATTGTTGTATTTATGAGTCTTAATATTTATTGTTGGTAACTTAATTTCAAGTTTTTTTTATTGAATGCGAGTGAATTTTTGTATAATTTGTAGGTAGAATATATTAATTAGTAAAGCAAGCTATTAATTGTACTTTTTAATCTGTTGGGCTTGTTTTGCAGGGAAATTTCTTTTATAGTATGTAGACTACATTCGTTTAATAGTTTAAATAGTTTAGTTGACATTGTGTACTCTGCAAGCTGTTGTACTGTTTTGTTAGGTGCTTTTTCCTGTAATAAATTTCTATTTCTACAGCTGACTTCTGAACTACTTGTTTATTGGATTTGGCATTGAATACAAAAATTGGCAGAGTAGTATCCAGAATAGATTAATTATTTTCTAATGTTGGCAAGAGACAGCGAGTGAAGGAGGGAGGAGGCTGTCGAATAATAGTGGTGTACCAATGTTGGCGGAGTGGGCATTTGGTGGTTGTGCCTTGCAACAATACAGAGTGTCCAGCAATGATTGATAACACTATTAGAAGTGCGCAGTGGATGAAAACGAGCGCGCACTCAACTTTTGTAAACAGGCCGAACGACTCGAAAAAGGCGTGGAGCAACAAAGCGGCTCTCTTCTTTTCAACCAACAACGAACGAACGCCCTAGTTGTACATTCTACCATTGATATATGTGTGCAGATGCCCGGCAGACAGAACATCGTCCGTTAGCGCTACGTGTAATCGTTACTAGCCTCGGACTTGGACACAGCTCTTCTATACTACCGACGATGGATTGAGCAGTAAGCTTTCAAAAAATCAGCGCCATCAATTTTATTGTATACATTAATTCAATTTCTTCTTTGCACAAAGGCAATTGAAATACATAATGTATTATTACTAGTGAAAATCACTATTACTATTTACTTACTATTACTTTCACTTTTACTGTTACTTTTACTATTACTTTTATTACTCTACTATTACTATTAGTATTACTATTACTATTACTATTACTTTATTACTTTAAATTACTATTACTTTTTTAGTGAAAATTACTATCACTATTACTTCCTGAACTACGTTTAAGTCCTGAATTAAGAGGACTAAAATATATATAATAGAAAAGAAAACAAGAAAGCATAACCCAACTGAATTATATTGAATAATGAAGGCACCACTCATAGTTTATGAAAGCGAAACATGATTATCAAGAAATGAATGAAAAGACGTGTCTCGAAT